>LN902848.1:0-4985318 GCA_000469725.3 Echinococcus multilocularis | reverse complement strand
GGAACGACGTTAGAAATGCCAATTTCTGGTATTTCATATCAGCTACTCCCGTATTCCATTTGAGTAGGGTGGTGCGCTAAAAAAAACTAAACACCTTTTGACAGATGGACGAATAATGCGCAATTCCTCCGCTCCTGTTGCTTCTTAATATTTTGCAAGGAAGAATCAAACAACTTCGCAAGCACCTAACCATCCAAGTTACGATCTCACACAACTGCCGCCAATTCATCACTACCCAAAACACGACAAAAGAGGAATGCCTGCTTCACCAATGGCAAGAGGGATGGGTCTAGGAGACGTGGTTAAGGGCGTAGGGAGCAAGGCGTAGATAGGGGGATGGGGGAGAGGCATAATGAACTCCCACTCAAGCCAAACAATATCAAATTTTCCAAATCTATAATATTCAGAGTCAAGGAGCGGGATCATGCAAACCTTCCCAGTCTCTCCCGATATTTCCAACCTTGTCGTTGAGCCTTCTAGTCCTCCCTTCCGTACAAGCGACACATGGCCCCAACATCATTGTCAAGCGCAAGTAACACCAACCACTGCTCTTACTCAAAGCACTTTCAGTGTTCCACTTAACCTTCAGAACGGTGAATGCATTGGAGAGCGTGTTCATCACTCCTGTCTGAGCGTGTCGGTGGCCAATCACACTGACCTTGCAACATAATGGACATAATGAGCTCCGCACAGAAGATAATTCCAACTTGTCAATGAGTACGCGTGCCTGTGCATGTGTGTGGGTGTGCCATCAACAACACTCCATCCCCACTGGCATGTGTACTCAATGCGGCAACCAACCGCCCGCCCTCCCGCCCTTCCCTACAGCCACCATCTATTCACCGTTCTACAAGTGGAATGATTCATTCCACCTTGGTCCTACCCGTGTTGGTGTAACGGTTTCAGGTAGCAGACAGCACTCCACACGTACACCTCATCAATAACCACCACCTCAGCGCATAAAAAAGACAATGCCACGACTACTTTCTGCCAATTTGAAGGAGTCACCAGCAAGACCAACCTGAGAGTTGAGTCCACCTCCCTCCTCCTCATCCCTCCAGTCGTCTCAATTTCAATCAAGTGTCTTGCTGTCAGTGGGCGTCTAACCAACTGATGGCGACACAGAACCTCAAGCGTCTAGACCATTGTTCCTCACTGTTAACAAAGGAGAAGGAACACCCGCCCCCCTTCCCCCCCCTCAGGCCTCAAACACCTCGACCGCAGCGGCTTTGCATGTGTGCCTATGTTGGTGTATACCTCTATTGGTGCATGTATGTGCGTGTGTGTGGGGAGGACAAATTCACCTCCATTTCCACTGGCACCTCCATTGCCCACTTCGGCCGTGCACGAAATGATCAATTCCAAGGTTAACACATTTATTTATTCATGCGACAGATGCACAACCAAGCCTACCAAACACAATTTGACCACGTGGTGCTGGTTTGAGGTCAGAATTTGGACTCTTGAACTTTTGACCAACATCAACGAGGCGCAGCACATAAACGAGGCCTTAGTGCAATCGCCTCATTTTTCAATCAAACAGCAAACGAACAAACAGGCAGAAAAAGTGAGCAAGGGACAAGGAGACGTTAACAACAGGGGTGAGAGGAAATTCCCACACCACGGTGATAATAGTTTGGAACCCTCCACACCGACTACGCCCAACACCTTCCACTCCCCCTCGCCCTCCCCCCATTCCTTCTAACCACATTCGCGTCAATCGACCGACCAATTCCCACTCCAAAGGTGACACAGAAGAATGTCATCCATGGTGGGCGAACCCGAGATTCACTCCAAGCAGACTCACATCCCAACCTACCAACGACTACATTTTGGCAATTGCTCACCTTCACATCCCTCCCCCACACTTATTCACGTAGCCAAGACAGCATGTCACGCGACACCTTCGTCCTTTTGGTAAGCAACACAACTGTCTGCATTGCTTCGGTTGAACGACTTACCAAATCCGACGACCGCCTTCCTACCTCCCACTGTTGCAAGAAGGCCAGATCAACTCACTCCAATTCAGCCGTCTGGCCGACACATGTCCAGTGTTCAAACCACCCACCTACCTCATCCATGTCACTACCACCACATCATGCTTCCAGGGGTGGTGAGACGAAGACACGGTTGGACACGTCGACACGCATTCTGTCATCGAAATACGTTCAACGTGACCACACTGAACATACCCACTCCACCATGACTAATGCGGGGAGGAAGGAGGCAAGGGGAGCTTGAGAGCATGCAACACGGCATGTGATGCCATTTCTTAGGCAAAACCAACCCATTTACCCATTCACACATCAAGAGTCGAGGTTTGGACACCACGTGGAATCCATACACCCACCTAACAAATCAAACACACACCACCCTGGTCTATAGGATATAATCAACTGCAACATCACCTCTGGTCCGTCCACCGTAATTTGAGCCATCAAGGGGCTAGCGACGACAACGTGGGCATGCCAATGGACATAACACAAGTACGAAGGATCAGCTCTCACACAAAACACCCTCACTCATTGACAAAAATGCCAACATAACAACTCTTCTTTGCATCAAAGACAACCAATGCTACCACAAGACAGAATTGACGAAAAAAATAGTGACTCATTGGGCAAATGTGCACAAGAAAGTGATTTCAGAATACCTATATGACTGGTCAAAAACAGGGCAAATGGGCGTGGCAATGAGGAAGTGAATAGGCGAATGGAGACGCACTTTGTGACCCAAGTGTCCTCAGCAGGCACAAAAAACAAGGCTCGACTGCCGAAGCATTTTTATAAAAAGAGAGGGAATCACCAGGCCTTAGCCTGGATAAATGAGGTTCCTCCACATGACAGTTCTGATCATGCCATTTACGGCTCTTGGATTCCAGATAAAAGTGCGTATTGACCTACGTCTAAAGGTGGCCTCAAGGATTATTATGAGATTGCTTGAGTTCTCGTACACCATTGTAAAGAACTAGACGGCTAAAAACTTTTCTGCGACAAAAATACAAGCGGTCAGAATCGTAAATAGACCTTCTAGTCTTTTCTGTCCTACGATTTCCGTTGTAACCTACTTCAAAGTCGAAAGTAGACCCCTTGTGACGAAGATGTAATAGCTATGACAAACAAAACCTTTTAGTGATTACCGGAGGTTTCGGGGTTTTATTCTTTATTCCAGAGAATCATCGAGAATAGTTGTAGGCCTGGGAGAGCTCAAAAAATTAGTTTATGAGTCCTAAAATCAACGTAACGATTTACATCCATCTACTGAAGACGGCTATCATGCTCTAAACCAAGAGTTGCTCAGGTGTAGTTCTACTTATCTCACCAAGACGCAGAAGTGGATGGCCGAAGGTTTTGGGACGCCATCAGATGAGTCAACAATAGTAAGGACTTATTTCTATCCGCCATTAATGATCACCTAGCTGATATTGAAGGAACTTGGAAACCAAATTTGATCATAATTCTAGGCGTCATGGAGAGCCATATAAGGGATCCACATCGTTTCACTTTCAGTCTTTCATCCACAAGTAGAGTGCAGGACTCAAATCGGACAAACACTGATTCGTATGTACAAAAGATGCTCGAAAGCTGCAGTGCCGATGAGAGATTCAAATACTTCTAACCGATTTTATTCAACAGCTGCCTTCTTGTAGACTAAGTTCTCCACTGAGCTGCTGATGACTTGGAACGGCACAACACAGAAGCGTTTTCAGCTAGCCAGCAACTAACTAATCAGCAAAGTAACCAATAGGTCAAACCATCAACACTCGAATCACACTGTATCACACAACACAAGACACGAGTCAAGTTCTACCAAGTGTCAAAGTACTTGCCAGGTGATCGATACGCACGCACACGCGCTCGACCAGAGTAATTAATAACGCGGCGGATAGATGGACGCGTGGGTGTGGAGGGCACAGGGGGGTTATATTTGGGGCTACCGAGATTTAGCAGCGGTGACTCAAGTGCCATCCAACCTTCAGCTCAACCTCTCCAAAAGGGATCCTCAATCAATGCAACCCGTCTGAGAGTGACAGGAATAATTGTGAATCTCATCCAGAATGCACCCCTCACCATTAAGATCAGGGGATATTCATAGCCTGATCAACGATTTGCTACAATTCACTGGAAGAATTGTGATAAGCAAAGCAGAAGAGAGATCAAGGAGACGATTAGCAAAGAAAGACGAATGCTTTTATCTCGTTCTTATTACGTCTTCAAGAGTGATTAGGTATGGGTAAACAAAGCTGTTCCAAAGGAACAAAAAGCCGGAAATTAATGACAGATTTCCACATCTAGACGTCACAGAAGAAATAATATGCTACAGACGCTAAAAGATGAATGGCTGAGACCATGTTTCCTTTCGGCAGCTACTCCAATCTCGGGGTCTTCAAGAAAGCCATTGCCAACTGAAGAGACACCAGACTTGAACCATTCCCAAAGATCCACTAGGGAGCAGTCAACGGTAATCGATCAAATTTCCAGCAGCTAGATGGAACTCAGATAGACGGCCGGACAGAAATGACATAAAAGCAAGGTGACAGAGGAATGAGTGTAGACCATTAGTCCTGGAAGGTAATTTTGTCAAATAGTCCTACCTTTGGGTAGTTGGTCCTACGAATAGGAAGGGGAGTTGCTCATGTCGTCCATCCTTTGAATATCAACAAGGCGGTTAACGATCGACTTTTGTCCTTTAAACAAACACTCGGCGGGCCAAAACACCGGACCTACCGTAATGCGGCCTATCTCGGTACCAACTCAAGTGCTACATGAGGCAGGAGTAAACAAGAAAAGGGAATCAGACGTACTGCTTGGCGCATGAAGCAGCTGTAGGAGCACGGCAAGTGATTCAGCCGTGAGTAGGTCTGGGTCACGATCACGAGAGATAACGAAGAACAGCCCGGCTGCCGCGAGACAGAGGCTCTAAAAGGCAAAAAGAGGCACACCGTCCAGTAAAAAATCACTAAGGGAAATCTCTGGATAGAGATGAAAATCGGCATTCTGCGCTAGGTGCCGTATTTAGGAAAAAGAGGAAAGTAGAAAACAGCCAGGTGATTAATTAAAAACCCTGGATTCGCCTTTGAACGCTCAAAACAGGCACATAGATCAAGTAAAAACCAACGAGTCATACACAGGGAGTTGAAGAAAAAGACAAGGAATCCAAAAAGAAAGGGGTAAAGCTGAGTAGCCAACAATAACGGCAATAACCGAAGCAACACAACAAATACATCTAGTTAGAGGAAAATCGATCGAATTCAACCAAGCTACGGAGTGGAACCTGTTGCTTGTTCATCAAGAAACAAATGACAAGTCCCTCAAGCGTTGAAGGTTCTGTGCAGAAAATATCCATTTTCTTGCGACTGCATCACTCACTGCCTATTTGCAATCTTACAAGAACACTGCACTTCAAATTCATCATCACATCACGATCTGCGATTCAATTGCCGTGAGAGAGACAGACAATGACATTACATCTAATGCCAAGTCAGTGTCATCCAAGTTGTCACTGGAGAATAGGGAAAAGCTCAAGACATCCCCAAGCTCCGCACAACACGTGGCAGTCATCACGCCTTTCAATGACCAGTCACATCAACACCTTGGGTCAGTACACCTGCATTGTTCCTTCCTTCAACCCACCGTCTACACAGTCTCAGCCAAAGGCAGACAACTAGGCCTTGTCATCACCTTGGCAACCGAAGTGGAGCAGAACGAAGATAAAAAGGACATGGTGGTGTTTCATCCACTCTTGTCAGAGCACTTTAGTTGATTAAACAACAAGGCGAGCAATTCTGAGACACTGTCGTCTTTGCACCCTCTGCCGCCTTCAACAGCTGAGTAGTCATGACAATGCTCCACTGGCATTCAATCCTGTCGTCAAAGCAGTGAGAAGCGCTCCAGTCATCCCCACACGCTCACCACCATCAAGATGTTGACAAGGAAGTGAAATGAAAGACTGCATCATCTCAACCTGATGGTTTACTTCCATCAAGAACTGCCAATGGTGCTACAAGGTTGATTCATCACACTATTTGATGTCCTGTGTCTCCCAATGTACTCTTCGTGAAGATGGATGCTCAAGTTGAACTCGTACCTCTTCATGACTTCTTCAACAGTGCGTGATGGCAGCGGACACGTGAGCAGCGCATGGATGAACCAAGTGCTGAATCGTCGACGATTCAACCATCCACAGTCGATGCTACCAACTTCTAACAGCTCGATCACGTGGAAGAATGTTGCGATGCTCACAACCACGACAACAAAGCATTCAATGCCACCACCGCAACGAAGGAAGAGGTGTTCATTTGCATGCAACAGCAATGCCTCCGTAGTGTGAAGGGCATCGGTACTTGTGGTGGTTGGTAATGCAGCCCTTGTCACCACTGGCACGTCACATCGGAAGAGGAGAAGGCGAGAGAGGGAGAGAAAGAACTGCATCAAGACGCCTCAACACAAACTCCTGCAATATCGCCTGTCTGACCGACGCGTCCTCTGCAGTGGTGCTTGCAGTTCGACTCGAAGCGCACAACCATTACCCTGTTTACACAATGGCCTTGACACCGACAACACAGCAACACCACCACCACCACTACCACCACCAAGGAGTCTCCTAGAGAGAAGAGCAAGCTCTGTGTTCTTAACTTCCGTGAGTCATTCAAGTCGGCGGCCTATGACTAGCGCAAGTTCAACCAGAGATATCAAACTTAGAAGCCTTCTCCATCTCCATCCCCAACCACCCTTCCCTCAGCCAATTCCAAGGGGTCAACTCAACACGACGACGCCTTTTGCCACTGACAACCACTCTCACCGCTTGCCAATATCCCTCTCCTTCCATCACACCACTTACCTTTCTCCTCAATCACCAAATCACCACGAATCACTGTCACCTCGTCACCACTGCCACCTCCTTCTTCCCTTCTCTCCCTCTCCCCCTGCCTCCCCCTCCTTCCTTCTTTCATGGCAAACTCAGAGGACCTACACTTACACATCATGCCGAGCACGGCTCCAACTGCCAACTTCCTTCCTGTGGATACCACACATCACGATGAACTTGGCTAGCCACAGCAAATCACTCTCCACTCACTGCAGTCAAAAGAAGTCCCAGATGAACATTGCACCACCTGCCCGGTAGATCATCCGACGCACAGCTGACCATCGTTTGACCACTGCAAATGCAGCGACGCTGAACGCGACCGAGACGTCAACAGCACAACACACCGTCTACTTCATCCACTTCTGTGTGGCAAACAATTCGTTTTGCAATGCAACCAACTGTCCATCTGTTCCCCACACTCCCCTCGCTGAAATGTCGCCATTCCAAGGCACATTTGCAGCACCACAGATGCTAAACTGTGCGTCTGTTGCCCTCTCGGTCAACCCTGCAGTATCCGCGCTCCTTCATCACCGTGCTGACGTCTGCCAAACTTGTCGCCGATTGAGCATATTCCTAGCGCCAGCCTTCTGTCGCATCTTATCTCACCTGTTGTCACTCAGGCTCATACAGACAATTCTGTTATTTGGCAAGTGGGTTGATGGTTGTGAACCGTTCACCGCTGTCCACCTACCGTCTTGTCAAACGATACTGATTTGCAGTTAATTACTGACAATCGCTTGCATCTCATTCATTCTTCGACACGCAATATCTTTCCAGATGTCCAAGTTCCTTTGTCTTGACCCAGACCAATGGACGTAATTCGCTCTCTCTCCCATCACGACGCACTCTGGTCTCAGTTCGGACCTTATTCACTTCTCCCAGTCTCCCACCAGAACGAACCACCTCTTTGCAACTGCTCTGTTCCAGGTAGCAGTGGTGATGTTGTTGGGATGCAGGAAGAAGCCCCACAACACATCCAGTGGCCGTACCACTTCACAAGCCATTTTGGAGAGGCGGACACTCCAATCTGCAGCTGTTGGCAGCACCTTCAACTCGGGTCACACTCTTCACAAATGAAATAGTCTTTCCAAACGAAAACTCACATGCAAGTCATCGACCTCACCACCATCGCACTGCGTGGTGTGGTCATTGACTAACCACACAGCATCACCCACCCCACTCCACTCCACGCCATGCCAGACCAGACTAGATCGGACCAGACCAGACCCAACCAAAGCAACACCTGAAATGACAATTAGGATGCGAGGCCAGATGCTGTCATTCAGATGTTGGCTAGCAGAAGGTGCTCTTCTATTCCCAACTTCATGAAGGGCTAAATCATCTACCAACATTTACGTCTGATTCGTTATCCTTTCTCCTCTCCTCTCCTCTCCTTCTTCTCCTCTTATTCTAGTTCATCGGAACATCACCGCACCTCCCTTCAGTCTTAAAGCTGTCTTCGTGCAGCTGCTTCACCATTTCCACTGAACCTGATCCATGTTTTACTCTCCACTAACAAGTTTCCAAATAACGAGGTGAGTGTATGCGTCTACCATCGCGAGCTTGCTCTAGCTTTGGCCCACGCAAAAGAAGTTTGCAAGGTCAGGGCGTGGGTTATTCACAATCTGAACTGCGTGGAGTCGTGCGAAACACGTGCAAATTTTGCGGCGGCTCTGCGGCACAAATTTGCCCCATCTTACCTTTATATTTATTTTAAGACCGCTCTGGATTGTTCAGTGGAATTGCAAGCGCGTAGAAAAGGAATAGAGGCTTGTTTACCGAATGTTTTTGGCAGTGTTACCACCCTTGTTATCAAATGATCGGCTGTGCATTGGTATCAGCGCGTTGGTAATAAAGTCGAAATTTAAGCTCAAGGTGAACCTGCATCACCTCTATTTTTCTATGAATGATAGAAAGGCCGACTGCATGCTGAAAGGCAAGAAACCTTTGATCAAGATATGACTCAATAAGGCTAAATCCAATTTTATGCGATTCTGATTGGTAGGTGAATAATACACTCCATTAGGAGAAATTCTATCGACCTCCGAATCATTTCATTGTTGGATGGATCATCCATCAAATTCAAGACTTGGTTTCCTCTCCTTTTTGGTCGAATATAGTTTGAATGACCCATGACTTAATCTGGCGAGATCATAGAAGCGTGGTGCCAAAATTGCTCTCAAAGTTGTGATTACACATACGAGCCTAGAGCCGGGTCGTGTAACAAACACACCGAAGACCTCTAGAATCGTGAAAGTCTGGATAGAAGCGCTGAGGTTTTTTTACAGGGTGCATCCTTTTCGGCTATATCCTCTTGCTCAAATCATCAGACTGACTCCACTTTTGTTACCTACTGCATTGCATTACCTGTGTACCCTCCGGCTACTCTCAAATGGGGTCGTCTACGAGAAGGATGCGATCCATCGGCCACCATGCCCACATTCAGTAGCTACGAAGACACTTCCTTCCTTAATGATTGCGCATCTGGTGGTAGCTCAGAGGAGTACTAAAGTAGCAATAAAGTGCGATGGAGGAATGAAATTTGCATGGCACTTCAAGAGAATTCCAGAGACTCGCAGTGCAGCTTATCCAATGCAGTTTTGTCTCAGCTGGTTTTTTTATAGGGAGCGTCTGACTAATTAGAGAGAACATTGTCCCAGGCAGTTCTAAGTGGCCCCTACCAAATGGGTCTCGTCCACGTATTCGCCAACAAACGCGATAGTCAATCACCTCGAATGTCGTTGCTGTTGCTCCCACTGGATGAATTGTGCCTGTCGGGAGGGAGGAATTCTTGCTCACCCATCTACTCATCTACTTTGGAGCATACATTACTTTAGAAAAAGCCCAAAGGAAAGACGCGAGATGAGTTTTTTTCCCACATGAAAACAAAAGGCAGGACTGGAGGCAGAGGGTGCTGTCATCACTCGAGTCAGTGTCACCTTTCATAATGAGTGGACAGACGATGGCGGTGGGCTGCGTGGTTGGATGTCATGGAGAGGTTTTTTTAGTAGCCACTTCATTTAAGTTTGTCAAATTGTTTATAAATAGCGCAAACAAGTGATGGAGGTGTTGAAGAACTTGACTGGCGTTTGGAATGCACCTCGTCCTACCAACCTGTTAGTCTTTACTATCAAGATGCAAGTTGGATGCGAGTTCCACTTGCATGGGTAGGTTTGTTAGCAAAGGTAGGATCCTACAAACAGACTTAATTAACTCTACCTGGATTTTCCAATGGCCCGGTCTGCTACTGTACATATGCATGTGATCAAACTGTTGTGTACAGTAAATGCCCAGTCATTTGTTGGAGAAGTATCATCGTTTATCTTTTCCTCCCCTCCTCCCCAACTCTCGACCTAATCAAAGGCCAAATCTTGCCACGGCTTAGCTCTTTGACATGCAAAAGCGAGGTATGGGGTGTTGCTTTATATTGTCATGTGAGTGAAAGGGCCTTTTACCTCACTAGTTAACTACTTCTGCTTACTTCCACACCTGTACGCTCTATCGTACACCTTCGTGTTTAGCCGAGTGGGTTGATCTTGGCCATGGATGTGTTGGGAGCTCCAAGGTGGAAACGGTTCGGCACCGAAGAATTGGGTCTGCAGTGCACTACAGTAGTGCGTGCCTGGGATCCGTGAGGCAGTGAATGGATTGTCTTTTGAGAATAAGCAATGCCATATTTGTTCTTCTTGCAAACGACATGGTCACCGGATGTCAACCTCAATCAGTCAGCAAACAATCTAGAAGTACGTGAACTGAAGAACTTGCATAACGTGAATGAGAACGAGGAGGCATAAGGTGAGGGAGAATAACAAGTATAACACCAACAACGGATTGACAACAGTCAAAGCTTATTATCAATCATGTATTGCATGATATGTGCCACCTATTCAACTGGAAGGTTCTGAGACTTGCCATTCTGATGTGTATGTAGGTGCGGACGCAGATGACGATGGAGATGCAAGTTGATCTGAACACCTAAACTCTCGAATTATTTTGATCAGAGGCGGAAGATCTTCCCTCCCCCTCACGAAATGCCTCCACTTTTGAGGAAGTCATAAACAGAATCACATCACTTCACACCTTTAATGTATTTCAGGTCAACACGTTTTGCTGATGTAGCTTCTCCAAGTGTCGCGTAACAATTCTGATGAGGCATTCATGCAGCATTCTGTTCGAGCTGACGTTCATCGAGTGGACGGGCTCGTGTGACATGAAGCTAATCAAAGCAACACTCGACGCAGTGCAAGGTGGAAGGAATGCAATGTGGAGTACACTAGAGTGTCCCATCCCACCTCAACGCGTTTTACCATACCCAGGCATACTGTGCCTTACCCATGGCCTGATTTACATCTTTGCCTGACAGATGGATGCGTTTGAACAATAGGAAGTTCCGTAAAGTCATTTCACTGGAAAACATCACAAATGGTTTGATTGCATGATAAGGCAGTAAGCCGTTCTCTTCCTCCCTTTTTCTTTCCCCTGTCCCACCCCCCGCTCCCCTATAATGTGTTTTGATACTCACTAGTCGATAAGTAGTTTTATTTCTGAATTCACAGAACCTTGAAAGGTTGCATGTACACAGTATGAATATAATTTCCTTTTAACGCCGCCCAACTGCACGCCGGCATCGTTCCCAGCTTCTTGCAATGCCACGAGATGGCACATCCCAAATCATGTCCAATTTGGGCAAGTTGTCTTCCGTTATGCATAAATCGGGAGCGCTCAATGCTGATCTCACCGTGCTGCTGAGTGAGCCATGAGTAGATGCTATAAATCACTTTGTGCCCCTGTCTCGTGACGCGTCGCGTCAAGTCTCCACAGACATATGCCTATCCTGCACTCAAATTTTGGAAACTGGTCAACTGGTTCTGCTAAATATTAGCAGAAGAATGAGAGTAAGATGAGGAGGAACAGCAAGAGGAATTGGTAAGAGATTCTGGCTAGATCGTGCCGTGGTACCACCACTGTGACCCTTAACCTTAATGCGAGATCATGAAAGTATGGAGGAGAGGTGGGAAACATCACGCTTTGAAACGGTTCAACTCTATGCACTGGAATCTTGGAAACAAACGAATACAAAACGAAGGGTCCACTTTACATCATCTTTCCGCCCTTCCCGACAAACTGGTCAGGCAAATCTGTCAACTACCTACAAGTCACTCAGTCCGGACCACAATCAGATACAACTGGACATTGTAAGTTGGCCACTGGACGTGGAAGCAATAACAGGAACAGCAACGATAACAAGGGTTATTAAATGACCTTCAGATCATGCAACCACAATTGTGTGCCATGATCACACATATCACCTCCTCAAATCAATTCACCCACGGATTTACACTGTGTGAATGAAGGGTGAAAGTCCCTTCAGAGCCTGCTCACAAAGTCGCTACCACCACCGATTTTATCTCTGGCTGCTTGTCAAATGATCTATCCATGTCACCATAATTATACAAGTTCAGCTTCTAAACCTCCTGTATTTTTAAGCCACAGTTTTGTGCAAATTATCCTCAAAATATCGCATTCTTATTTTTATAAAAAAATGCTCGATTCATTTCCACTTAAACGGCTTTCCTTTAAAGCTTTTGATAAAACTTATGCCAGTTTTAAAAGGGTATTTTTTCCCACGATCCGCGGAGAAAGTACAACGCACTAGAGCGTGACAATTGGTGAGGCCGAGCGGGGATGGTCAGTAAATTCTTGGAGGGTGCGATCCGCCTACCTAGCGGGCGATTTTACACCTTGAAAGCGCGCCAAGATGGTAATTAGCAGTTAGTCGGAAAAACCTGCCATTACCCTTTTAGAATGCTCTATGTAGTTGATCACGAACCTGTACCAACTTGCCGCCCATCCATTAGGTGAATGTTTATCCACAGGCGTTGCGCCCTAGCTGGAGGCGTTCTTTTTAGCGCGGGGCTTGAAAACTGGATTTCTATTGTCACTTTTCGCGACACGTTATCTTGAAAGGCCTTCTCTTCAACGGCTACGCTCAAATCCAGGTCGACCACTTCTGGCTACCTGGAAGTCAGTGACCCTATTGTGCGCTTGTCTTCTACGACGCACTCGGTGGGTTTTCGACATCGGCTTTAAGCGAACTGCTGGTCTTTTGTAATCCTGTCTAGTTTAAAAAGTTTTGCTCCCTTTTTACACCTTACTTACGGATTAAGTATGAGGCACAGGTCCAGGTGCTTAAGGTATTCTTTCACTGTTAGTTCCTTGAACAGGCATCTGGGAGCTACCTGACTAAACTTGAGGGTCTTTTGAATTAATCTAACACTCACGCTCTTTTTGTAAATCACTTTCAGAGTAGTAGCTGCTGTTTGACTACTTCTGGATCACTCGACTCCACGTATGGACACTCCTGCAAGGTTCAGACAACTGGCGCTTAAGAGATATGGACCTTTCACCCCCCCCCCCCCCCATTGAAATGACAACCATTAAACTAAATTAAACTAAGGCGCAGGTTGCCGCGGGACACACAAAGATACGCCCCATGTATACACCCCCTCCTTCCGCTTTTACTGGTCCTAAAGGAAATTTGTGAACGTTTTTCCCCGTTCGCCTTGCCTTTATGTGGTTGTGTAGGAATCCAAGCGAAATAGTCTTTGTACCAACAAGTTTCTACAAAAAAGCCAAAAAAGTACGGTAAATTTGTCGGGACAATATATCAAAATGTGAAACCAATGGTTTAATTTCATAGAAATGAATATTTCTTCCAAATCCAGGGGAAAATTAACTTTAAAGTTTGATTACTCCTGCCGACGGGGAAAAAGTGCTACTTTCAAAAACCAGATTGGTAAACTAGCAGTGACTCAGCACGCGGAACTTCCTCACCACTTAAACAAAAAATTCCCTCCTAACCTGATATTTCTTTTTCAACTAAAAGCGTAAAATTAATTACTGGGCGCGTTAGCAATTATTAGTGAAGCTATTCCGCTTAATTGTCCATGCACATCTTCACTGAGTTAGGGCTAAACCCCAGCAGGCCTTGGGAATAATTCCTGGGACTGAAAATGACCACCACATGCAATCCTGTTAACTCTCTTCAAGGTTGCTAGAACGAAGGCGAATAATAGACATATATATTGGAAAAAGAGCATAATTAGGGTGCATTCGCGGTCACGTGATTAATCTCACCACACGAACAAATACAGAGGACTTATTTTAAAAGGAGCATTAGCTGTCGACAAAAAAGGGCTTATTTTTCCTTTCCTCCATTTTTAAACCGAATAAATAATCAAAAGGAAAAAAACCGGCAATTCGGCGACAAGTCCGCCTTTAGTGGCGCTTATAGCAGTGCTACCGTCACGCTACTGAGAGAAAAATCGATACTATTGATTTTACAGCCAACTTACTGAATGAACTCTCGTCACTGCAAGCACATACACACAGTAGAACGGCAGCTCCCTCCAGCGAGGTGGCAAAACTGCTTCATGGCCCAAATCGCGACGTCGATTGGTCCATGCCCTCGACAGTGAATGTTGACCAATCAACAGGGATATGGGTGAATGTCTGTCTGTGTTCGAATCAGTGATTGGCTAGCCACAGTGGTACAATCTACGGAACGCTGGAGTGTGTGAAAAACTGTTTTCGTGGCTTGGCTGGAGTTACCCAAATCGTGCATTTCCGTTTCCGGTGCTGGATCGGGTACGCACTAGGATTTAACTGTCAAATAAATTATTAATAGGCGGGGCAAGATGGGGGCCAGCTTGGTGAACAATGAATGTTCGACTGTCTTTAACGTTCCGCGTTCTGGCTGGGTGCTGTAGGCCCGTCAGCGCGGGCCCCATACACTGCATTGATCTATACCTCAGAACTACTCTTTGAATGATGCGTAGGGTAGTCACGAAGACGCAACAACACTTTGAGTGTGTAAATCTCACCGAAGCGAAGACCCACTCATATTTCACGTTAGAGTAGCCTTAAATTTGGCATAAGTAAGAAGAAAATCTGTCTAAACGTCCCTTTGTGTATAAGTACTAAGGAAATTGCATACCCACGTAGATACAACAAAAGTGCGGGAAAGCAGTGAATGCGGGTTTCGAAATTAAAGCACCATCGCGGTCGTCGACACAGCAAGGCTCTTCACTCTCAAAACTGATTAGATTACTAAACCACCAAGGCAACCATCTTCTGGACAGAATGTGAATATGACGCAGTATTTGCAGCCATAAAATACCCGAGCTTAATACCTACTTGGATGAAATACTGAATGGGTGAACGACTTCATCACCGAGTGTCTCAACGAGGCAAGCTAACAAATCTGGCATCCGTCAACTTAAAAACCGGCCACCTTTTACAAAGCGCTCATTTTGAGAGCTAATAAGCATATGACATTTGCATATGTACAAGAGTGGAGAGAGAGGAAGAAACACAACCACACCACGCGCGATAAGCAAGGCGCAGACCGAATGGGTCAATCAGATTGTCGCTACAACGCCAGAATACTAACCAATCAGAAGATCATGTGAAGGCCTGAGGCACGAACCAATAAAAGTGGGGTGAAGGCAAGGCCAGAGCCAGGCCGTGCCTAGTCGTCTTCGTTGTTGTTGTCGCGCTGCGTGTAGTAACTGGGTAAACGCATACAAATGTGTGCGTGCATGTGTGTAATTCACCGCCTGCGGCCTTGTCGATTAATCTGCCTGCCTGTTTTCGGTATCAAATAAAAGGCAGAGCGTTTTGCTGGGTGTCACGAGCATAGGCTTCGCTGCCTTTTCTCCCACGCATAAAAATATTCTTAAATAGGGAAAGGAACTTTGGTAAGGATCACAGCACAGTAACAGATTCTTATGTGAATGCATTACATTGCCTTTTTTGCCTTGGAGTTTGTTCCCCCGGTGTCTTCGTTGTTTAAGCTAAGCTGTGCACGTTGATACCATGGTAACCGTGTAATTATTTAATTTCCTCCAATAAAATCGATCAAAGGTTAAGATCTAGTAATGCTTCCGTTTCTGGATGTTTTCTATTGCTTTCGGTTTTGGATGACGGAGTATTGTATTTATGGAAAGATTTCTATCATGGAATCACCACCATCAAGTGCCCCTCAAGACACACAAAAAGGGCTCGCAGATTCTCCACTGACAAGCAGCCTGGATGGTGGCATGAGGAGGGACCCTGGAAGCTAATAAAGAGGCGAAACCATGGGATAGGGGAAGAAGAACCACCACATGTCGTCGATTTAAAGCCTGTCCCCGAAATTTAGCCATAGGGGAGGATAGGCGGGGTGACGGTGTGTGGCATCACACCGTGAATGAGTGGGTAGAGTCACAACAGGCCCTGGATGAGTCATTCTGTCGGTGGACCAACGCAGGGAGGTGAGCCTCAGCGCATACCGACGGAGATGGTTCAGTCAAGCGAATGCGCGTACTTCACCTGGAAAAGGATGAAGAAAGGGAATAGCCATAAATGGGGCATACTGCTTTGTGAAACCTTCAATTGGATGTGAAAATGGGATTTTCATTTTCGAAACTTAAGTTGATCATACTACTTACGAAAATAAGTATTTTTCTGGGAGAAGGAAGGAGATCCAAACATAAATGATATCCTAACAAGGGAAGAGGTAGTGGAACCCTTTTGATTCTGGCTCAAAAATATTGTCTACTTAAAAATAAGTTTTAATACGTCAACACTGAAGTTGGCGTCAACCTCCGGCTAAACTGATAAGACTTTCAGAAAGGTAACAGGGGTTTTCAATTAGGGGAGGTCAAAGGCGTTTCCAGGACGCCTGACTCCCCCAGAGAAGAATTTTGGCGACCCACGGACCCAACAATAGCCTTCGATATCCGGGTTTAAACTGTCGTGGTGAAAAATTGACTTTGCCGTGATGGTCAGGACGCTCTCGTAATTCTTGCCTAGCACTGAAACCCACATCTAACCCAGAAAAGTCACGCTCTATGTTATTTGTCTCAATCTTTGATAAACTTCACCTAAAAGTGTATAAAACAACTTCACGCTAAACTGATGCCGCATATTTGTGCACTTGATGCCAACCCAGTGAGGAATTCTGCTGCAGACACACTTGCCAAATGAAGGAAGGTTAATACTCTGCAAATTCAATTTCACAATCTAATTTTGGTAAGGTTACCTTTAATGCATTTATTTTTATGCTTTAGCTACAAAAATGTGAAGACCAGGTAGCAAAGAGAACTCAGCTAAAATAACACTTGGAAATTGAGACGCCCTGTCACACCCTTTGCAGAAGCTTTTTAGGGGAAAAAAGGAAAACCGCTTTTTGTTTGTACAAAGCAAACAGGCGAACACACTGCAAAACGCAATTACCATTGCCAGGCAGTCCATCTACTTGTTGGGACTAGATTCACACAAACTGTAGGGGCTTGTCAGTCGCGCTCTCGCTCTGCAAGGCGGCTAGCAGTAACCGTAAAAAATAGGCGACGGCGCTGATTGGTCATCCACCAACCAATCAGGTGGTGGCACTGTGCACAAGCCTAGCAACTGCTGCTGCCAACACACTGCAGAGTTTAAGGTCATCCATCAGATGCAGCCAACGGAAAGTTGATTTTTACACTTCACAGCACTGAATTGTAGTGTGGCAAGGCAACATGAGAGGTATGAATGATTTGGCGGCGAAGTGAAAGGCTTTATTTGACCCGGCTGAACTTCGGACTATCGACTGAATTGCGGTAAAACAAATCTGAAGGCCTTGCGGGCTAGCCTATGGGCTGTTTTTCACCTCACCTCTTCTGACAACGTCGCAGATGACCTTGAGCTAACTTAGATCATCAATTACCCTCCCACTTTGCTATGATATACTTAAGGGTGAATTAATTTTTTTTTTTGCATAATGAGACCCCGGCGAACATCTGCCTTCTCTGCTGACACAGTGAGTTTTGTCTGTGACAAAGTGAAGCACCAGAATAAGCAAATAATTACCTGCTGCACATAATCAAAGAGGAAATTGAGTAGTTCATAATGGGTGTTCGGCGCACTGTGCAATTCACACTTCATGGCTTTCATGTCCAAAGGGGTGCACCACCGGTTCCTTTTTTTTGATTGCCAGTTGTAATCTTACAATTCACCAAGGGCAGATTAGTCAAATAAAGAGAAGATATGTTGAGCCCTTTTCCTTAAGAAAAGGTTATTTCGAACAGTATAAGCCTAACGCAACGACAATAAACAGTCTGGGGTGAAGTCCTTCTTTACTTAGTCGGACTGAGCTCATAAGAAAGGATCTCACAATGACTTCACTTGTTGCAAAGGCTGCTACCCCCACCGGAAAAACAAGGGCACATGGATACCACCATCCAAGGCATGCATAACTTTCCCAGCCTTATAGCCCCTCGTGTAGTTCCTAACTTTGGACAGGGAGAAGGAAAACGGAGTATCAAGCAACCAACAGACTGGTTCATTTTTATTTATAAAATAAACTTCTCTTACTGAAATGCCGGGGGGGGGGGTAGTCACGCAGCGATGTTGTTTAAACACCACACCGACAATTAGTGCCTTTCACGTTTTCGTGGAGTCACATTTGTTATTAAACTCCGAAAAAAACGCAAACAAACAGAGACAAGCGGATTGTGAACACTTGTTTAACCGGCTACGAAATCGGCACCATCTTAACACCGTTACTACCGGCGTCACCGAGACAGACCGATTTGTCACATATGTGTGACACCGCAGAAAATCGTATTGCTAACAACTTGAACCACCAAATCGTGTGCATTTTTCGCATGTCTGTGTAAACAAATCATGAATTTTCCCATCTTAAGATTTGAACGAGAGTTCAACCGGCCCCCAGCATAACCATAAAACGGTTGACCCTATCGGTGGTTGATATACCCCGAGGGCGAAACCCGGTACCGAACGCGTTAGTTCCCTCATTTGCAGTCATGAAAGGGGGAGAGAGTAAGACAGCCTCCGTACTGACGTCACGTGGACAAGAAGCGCAGCCGCTAGCCTCTCGGCCAGAGAGGAGAAGCAAATAAATTGGGCACAGCAAATGCCTCCCTAATCAGACCAATCTCAGGGCCTGGGCAATTATGGTCACCCTTTCTACCCTCATTATTACCTTTTAAATGGCTCCCGTAAACGCTTAGCATAGTCGGGTTTGAAAAAGGTCTGACAATAAAGGTAGATATTATTCAACGGCCAAAAAGTGCGTTAATGGATGGAAGTGGAGAGTTAAGCGATATTATGGGGACAAAGTTGAAGAGATCAGTTTTGTGAGGAGGTTCAGAAGGCGCTTTCACCCTCCACTTACGTTACAACGTAAATCCACGCGTGAATTGAATTGAGGGGGAACAATGGGTGTAAGCATGGCACCACACAAGCGAGGTCATATGATCTGGAGATCGTTAGATAACTTCTATTTTGAGCTCCTTGTTGTTATTATCGTTGTCGCTGTTGTTGCTTGCACAGCTAACCAACAAGGTCAAACCGTATTTGGTGATCACAGTCAGGACTTGGAGACCTACTGACTGATTGACTTGTAGGCAGTTGACAGACATGCGTGACCAGTTCATCTGGAAGGGCGGACAGATGGTGTGAAATGAACTTCTCATTTTGTATTCGTTTGGTTCCACGAATTCGGTGCATGGATTGAAACCGTTTCAATGTGTGATGTTTTCCACCTCTTCCCTTCCATGCATTTATAATCTTGCATGGAGGGTGGGGGCTAACGTGGGGGCAGCACGATGAGATGACATAGCCAATAGCTCTTTCTCCACTTCTTCTTCCCGCCTTCAAGAAAAGCTCCCATTCAGATGAAAAAATTGACCAAAGCTTAAAAGTGAGATGAAGGAAAGGCATCAGTTTGTGAAGACTTGCTTTGACTCGGAGTCCAATCACTCTCTGCTCACTCAAGAGTGCGGTGAGATCAGCATTGAGCGATCCAGATTCACGCGTAGCCGAGAACAACGATCTGCCCAACGACGATTCTGCTTATGCATCTGTAAATTCAGAAATAAAGCTGCTCATCGGTCAGTGTGTGTCATAACACCTTCGGGGAGGGGATGGGATAGGAACGGGGGAAAAGGCAGGAGGAGGAGAGGGGGAGAAAGTAACCAATTGCGTTATCAAGTGACTAAATCATTTGTGCAGTTTTCTGGTAGAATAACGTGAAGTAACTTCCGATTGTTTATGTGCATCCATTATCAAACAAAGATATGAATCAGTCTATCGGGGGGGGGGGTACGGTATGACGCAACACCCTTCTGCAATCCGCATTGCTTTCCTACCTTGCTTCAATTAACCTCCTGTGACACGAGCCAGTCCACTTGATGAGTGTCGACTCGGACACAATGCTACAGAAGCTCCTCATTAGATTTGCTATGCGACAGTGGGAGGAGTTGCAGTAGCAGAGAAACGAGTTGATCAGAAATGCTTCGAATCTGTGATGTGATGTGATCCTGCTCACCACTCCTCCAAACGTGGAGGCATTGCAGGAAGGAGGGAGAAAGGATCCTCCACTCTTACGCGCCATCACTGATTAGCACGATTTAAGAAGCAGATTTTCAGCCCAACGTGATGGCACAATTGACATGAGTGATGGAGCTACCGATCTGCACCTTTAACTGCATCCTCATCTGCACCCAGATCAAATACGTGAGCCGTAGAAAATTCCAGTGGGGAGTCAATGTTCTTTCCACAACAGAATAGCAAGAAGCAAGGGAGGAGGGAAGGAAGAGAAGAGACTACGGGATCATGGGCGCTCC
This sequence comes from Echinococcus multilocularis, assembly GCA_000469725.3. Classification (NCBI taxonomy): domain Eukaryota; kingdom Metazoa; phylum Platyhelminthes; class Cestoda; order Cyclophyllidea; family Taeniidae; genus Echinococcus; species Echinococcus multilocularis. Next base: position 4,964,781 of record LN902848.1, on the reverse strand, counting down.
CATCGTCGTCCTCAACCTCCGTATTCCTTCCATCATGGCGCTTCCCCAATGGATGGCCTCGCAATTACATGATGCTATGGACTTGTAAAGCAGTAGACAAAACACTTCTGGAACCCTTGAAGTTTCACTGTGATTTAATTCTGCCGTTGCATATTATTGCGACTTTATTGCTACCCGATCAGCCATCTGCACTATCAGCAGATGTGTCATCATAAACGGAAGAAGTGTCCAGGAAGTGAGTGTGCATACGAAGGGACGACCATGCTTGAGAGCAGTTAAAGCAGCACAGGTAGCATAAGACAATATTGCAACAAGAGCTGATGCGGTACAGTGAATTAAACCAGCCACTGCGTAAGCCTTTCCAGTACTCCGCAATCCAGTTATTACCTAGACGGTTTGGCAAGAGAGCTGCCAATGCAGCCACCTCGTACCCACTTCTACTTCGCTGTGCACCGATAACAAAGCACTATTCCACATACATTCCTGTGCCTTCAAACTTCTCTAGCTATCGCCAACTTTTGACCGTCGCATTGGAGGCAGCAGTGTGGCATTAGGCTGGCATATTTTGTTCCTATCAAAGGCAACTTGTACTCAAATGAACCAAATGCATGTCACCCTTGAATCAATGCATCCATCTGCGGTGCATCTTTCAATGCATCCATTTCACTGCGACACCTTGGGTGAAAAGGTCGTCATAATTGGTAGCAGAACAAAGTGCACTAGCAAGTGACTGGGGAAAGGAGAGATGAGCAGGTGGAAGAATGGGAGCATCTGGGAGGGATGGATGAATGGATGGAGGTAAGCGTAGACGGATGGGTCCAATTTTAATGCATTCAAGGGTCCAATTCAACTGCGATCAACACGCGACTTCGTGAACAGATTCCCACTAGATAATACATAAGCAGATAGTTGGGCGGATGCGTGGGTGGATGGGAAAGTGGGAGAGTAAAGGAATGGGTGAATGTGTCCAAAACAAATCCCTACTTAAGTGAAGCCAAAATGTCCAGGATGGGTGAGTTCGTAGACATATGGCCACATGCGCCACAACAACACCCTCATAAACAACTCCGACACATCACCAACCCACCGTCAATTGTCGATTCATCCGCAAATGCCTGGCATTCAGAGACACCGTGGTCGAGGAGGAGAACAGAGACGCAACCCCAAGGTTTTTGCGCACAAATAGTGCCGCCATTCCAGCCGCCGTACTGTTGCTGCCACTGCTACTGTTGCGCACTGCCTTTGTCGCAGTGTCCGACGACTTTCGTCCACGCTTCTGTTGGTGTGCGGCCACCGCCTCCAGCAACTGTTGAACTCGGCAGCGTATTTGATTAGCCTCCTTGTTAAGACGGCCCTGTCGAGAAGCCGCACCGATGCTGTATTTCGATGGCATGCTAGCCGAATCCGTAGCCAGCGTGGCATTTTCTGTCATGGCTGTGGGAATAAAAAGATGTGACTTGAATGACTCCTATTGGATCCCACGCGATTCAGCTTTTGGATGGCCAAGTTACTTCTAAAAAATGTTGCAGGGAAGGAAGGAAGGGAGGAGAGGTCGTGGAAACGTATGGCAAAAAAACAAACATTTTTTGACGAACGGACAAATCACGCAGAATTTCCCAGTTCCTCTCGATTCTCAATCGTCTAATATAAGCAACTATCAGAAAACGCCATGAGGGAAGGCCAAAATAACTTTTTACAACTACTTGAACATCCAGTACACTTCTACAAAATGTAGCATGGAAGGAAGATAAGTGCGTGGACACTCATGCTAAAAAAAACTAAACACCTTTTGACAGATGGACGAATAATGCGCAATTCCTCCGCTCCTGTTGCTTCTTAATATTTTGCAAGGAAGAATCAAACAACTTCGCAAGCACCTAACCATCCAAGTTACGATCTCACACAACTGCCGCCAATTCATCACTACCCAAAACACGACAAAAGAGGAATGCCTGCTTCACCAATGGCAAGAGGGATGGGTCTAGGAGACGTGGTTAAGGGCGTAGGGAGCAAGGCGTAGATAGGGGGATGGGGGAGAGGCATAATGAACTCCCACTCAAGCCAAACAATATCAAATTTTCCAAATCTATAATATTCAGAGTCAAGGAGCGGGATCATGCAAACCTTCCCAGTCTCTCCCGATATTTCCAACCTTGTCGTTGAGCCTTCTAGTCCTCCCTTCCGTACAAGCGACACATGGCCCCAACATCATTGTCAAGCGCAAGTAACACCAACCACTGCTCTTACTCAAAGCACTTTCAGTGTTCCACTTAACCTTCAGAACGGTGAATGCATTGGAGAGCGTGTTCATCACTCCTGTCTGAGCGTGTCGGTGGCCAATCACACTGACCTTGCAACATAATGGACATAATGAGCTCCGCACAGAAGATAATTCCAACTTGTCAATGAGTACGCGTGCCTGTGCATGTGTGTGGGTGTGCCATCAACAACACTCCATCCCCACTGGCATGTGTACTCAATGCGGCAACCAACCGCCCGCCCTCCCGCCCTTCCCTACAGCCACCATCTATTCACCGTTCTACAAGTGGAATGATTCATTCCACCTTGGTCCTACCCGTGTTGGTGTAACGGTTTCAGGTAGCAGACAGCACTCCACACGTACACCTCATCAATAACCACCACCTCAGCGCATAAAAAAGACAATGCCACGACTACTTTCTGCCAATTTGAAGGAGTCACCAGCAAGACCAACCTGAGAGTTGAGTCCACCTCCCTCCTCCTCATCCCTCCAGTCGTCTCAATTTCAATCAAGTGTCTTGCTGTCAGTGGGCGTCTAACCAACTGATGGCGACACAGAACCTCAAGCGTCTAGACCATTGTTCCTCACTGTTAACAAAGGAGAAGGAACACCCGCCCCCCTTCCCCCCCCTCAGGCCTCAAACACCTCGACCGCAGCGGCTTTGCATGTGTGCCTATGTTGGTGTATACCTCTATTGGTGCATGTATGTGCGTGTGTGTGGGGAGGACAAATTCACCTCCATTTCCACTGGCACCTCCATTGCCCACTTCGGCCGTGCACGAAATGATCAATTCCAAGGTTAACACATTTATTTATTCATGCGACAGATGCACAACCAAGCCTACCAAACACAATTTGACCACGTGGTGCTGGTTTGAGGTCAGAATTTGGACTCTTGAACTTTTGACCAACATCAACGAGGCGCAGCACATAAACGAGGCCTTAGTGCAATCGCCTCATTTTTCAATCAAACAGCAAACGAACAAACAGGCAGAAAAAGTGAGCAAGGGACAAGGAGACGTTAACAACAGGGGTGAGAGGAAATTCCCACACCACGGTGATAATAGTTTGGAACCCTCCACACCGACTACGCCCAACACCTTCCACTCCCCCTCGCCCTCCCCCCATTCCTTCTAACCACATTCGCGTCAATCGACCGACCAATTCCCACTCCAAAGGTGACACAGAAGAATGTCATCCATGGTGGGCGAACCCGAGATTCACTCCAAGCAGACTCACATCCCAACCTACCAACGACTACATTTTGGCAATTGCTCACCTTCACATCCCTCCCCCACACTTATTCACGTAGCCAAGACAGCATGTCACGCGACACCTTCGTCCTTTTGGTAAGCAACACAACTGTCTGCATTGCTTCGGTTGAACGACTTACCAAATCCGACGACCGCCTTCCTACCTCCCACTGTTGCAAGAAGGCCAGATCAACTCACTCCAATTCAGCCGTCTGGCCGACACATGTCCAGTGTTCAAACCACCCACCTACCTCATCCATGTCACTACCACCACATCATGCTTCCAGGGGTGGTGAGACGAAGACACGGTTGGACACGTCGACACGCATTCTGTCATCGAAATACGTTCAACGTGACCACACTGAACATACCCACTCCACCATGACTAATGCGGGGAGGAAGGAGGCAAGGGGAGCTTGAGAGCATGCAACACGGCATGTGATGCCATTTCTTAGGCAAAACCAACCCATTTACCCATTCACACATCAAGAGTCGAGGTTTGGACACCACGTGGAATCCATACACCCACCTAACAAATCAAACACACACCACCCTGGTCTATAGGATATAATCAACTGCAACATCACCTCTGGTCCGTCCACCGTAATTTGAGCCATCAAGGGGCTAGCGACGACAACGTGGGCATGCCAATGGACATAACACAAGTACGAAGGATCAGCTCTCACACAAAACACCCTCACTCATTGACAAAAATGCCAACATAACAACTCTTCTTTGCATCAAAGACAACCAATGCTACCACAAGACAGAATTGACGAAAAAAATAGTGACTCATTGGGCAAATGTGCACAAGAAAGTGATTTCAGAATACCTATATGACTGGTCAAAAACAGGGCAAATGGGCGTGGCAATGAGGAAGTGAATAGGCGAATGGAGACGCACTTTGTGACCCAAGTGTCCTCAGCAGGCACAAAAAACAAGGCTCGACTATTGGAGCCGAGGACGAGTCGAGATTATAATGCTGTAAGACGCTATAACTAGAACTTTCGTGTTTAAATCCAGAAAGCCATTCTAGGCTCTATGAGGAATGGCATGTTTATAACAAAATAGCTGCTAATAAAGTAGAACATCGATATTCACCATCGTCGATAAAAAAGCGGACGCGAACCGGTCTTACAAATACAGGGAGTAGCACAGTAATCCACATCCAGGTACTGGAGACGGTTATCCATTTAATTCCTCAATCAAACTAGCAAAACTCGAGTCTCTCTCATAGAGGAGGGAAAAGTGATACGTAGTTCGAGATCATGTGAATTCCTATTTCTCCTCATTCCGAGACCGTAGAATGGTAGATATGGGGGGCGGTTGAGAGAGTTGCTGAGAAGCAAACTCACAATAACGAAGCAATGCTAGTGTTTGCCGATTGGATAAAGGCGACCGGAAATAATTCAAGACAGTTTGCCAGGTTTGTGAGACGATGTAGACCCGTTTACTTAAGCAAAGAGGAATTAGCCAATTAGCAAGTACCTACGTATTTGTACTTCGCCAGGAGTTATTCATTCACTAAAGAAGTTTGACTAACTTGCCTAAACATGCTTCGAAATACATGCCTGAAAACAAACGAGTCTGGAAAAGGCGGTGATACCTGCTAGAAGCTTAAAATGAAGGGCAGGAGGAACATTTCACAAATAGGATGAAATAGCCCAATCCAACTCGCCTCATACGTAGCACACGTGACTGGCAAATCGTAAGTTCGAAATCTCGCAGTCTAAGCACACAAAACTCTCCTGTTTTTACCTTTTCAGGTGGTAATAAGCACATGGGATATTATGTTCGAAGGCTAGGCCGCTAAGATGGTGGACCTCTTTTAATTACACTACTTTCTATGGACACAATTTAAACACTTATACTTCATTGAGCTGAATAAAACCCAAACGACAATCAAAGCTTTCCAGGAGGGGCTGATCAGCCAACCGAACACCAGTAATTACACGTCTGTGTCAGCCATCGTAGCAACGGGGTTCCAGACCTCACATTGCTGATTTCGGTGGGGTTTCCCGAAGGTAGGTCCAAAAATGGCCAATACCTAATTGAAGCAGACTTTTGAAATCTACAGACAGCACCACATTCCTTTCTCTCTCTATCTCTTTTGGCACTAACCGAGCAAGCTGATCATCTTTTGGTGCACTTTTCCGATGCTAAGCCAAATGGACTGCTTTAAATAGCTCTGAATCTAGCAAACAGAGTGAATGGTAACCACGACTGGTGATAAGGCGTTACATCATGAAGGGCTGAATTCGGTGAAAAGAATTGGCGCTGGCGGTTGCCAAATTTTCGGTAAATGATTAACTAATGACCTGCGATGATCAGGTGCTACCGTAACACATTATTTAAAATAAATACTTAGTCCGTTGGACCAGACAATCAGTTGCTACATAGCGTTTGAGGTTTAGGCTAGTTTGGTCCATCTCATACGTTATACCCTCATTTTAATTGCTTCAGCTTAAATTTCTGAAGAAAAAATGGTTCACTCACTTCACTATTTACCACGTCCAAATGTACTATCTCGGCAACGGTGATGGTGGTGAATAACAAAAAAACCCCCAGAATGAACACTTTTACAGCAAGTCTACTTATTGCACTTGTTAGTAGCATGCATATATTTGTGTTCGATTCTAAAGAGAATATTTAGTAATAATTTAAAATACGCGTCTTGCTGGATTGGATGATCCTCAATGCTACCAGTAAATAATGAGGGATCAACTTTCCATGCTAATAGCAACCATTTTTTTGCTTATTGCGGCAGTTTCCTGCCACCGATCTTCCTCGCTTTCACTGCCACGGTCTCAGGGAAAAAACCAAACACCACAATCCGCATCTTACGCCTAATTCACTGTTTTAAACAATCTGTTTGCACCACCCTATGGCGCAACAGGTTAGCGTGAACTGATAAAGAACATGCCGCAGACACGTGGTGCCGATAGAGAACTTATTAAAGACGATGAGTTGTCAACGAAGTTGTCTCTGAGGTTAGTGTTAAACACAAGACTAGATAAACAAGAAGCATCAGATGATGCAGCATTTAGATGGAGATAACTTGCAATTCCACTAGTGTCATTTAGAAAGTCAAGCAAATAGTAGACCAGAAAACAGATCTATGCGAGGTATCTAAATGGATTTGGCAACTCAAAGTACACACCTTGAACCACCATCTAGATTTGTAAAAAAAGCAAAACAATAACCCGCATCCAATATAAAAGTCCAAAGAGTAAAATCGCACAGCCAAAGTTGATAAAGATTGCCAGAATTAAAGGACACCGCTCTGTAGACACAAGCTGAATGCCCAGTCACCGAAAACGGCAGTCCCGAGGAAGGCATCACAAAAGTGCAAAAATGCGAAGCAACCTCTCCAATCGGACCTTTTGGTAACATCAATCATCTCTGATGTTGTATCCGTAAGTTAATCCTAGCCAAATCATCCTTTACCAATTATAATTCCACTAGCTTTAAGAAGTGCATAAAGGTGCACATTTAGTTACATGATTAGACAGAAATCCACGGACATTTGACACGTTTTGACGTTTTTAAAATTAATCAATAATGACATTTCATATCAGGATTGCAGTGAGCTTGGCGATAACTTAGCTTGTTCTGGAAGTGAGTAGCTGAAATTCAAGTAATTTAAAGATTTCATCACAACAAATGAGCAAAGAGCTTACAATTAGTGAGAAGTACATACTGATGGAGGTGATCTTCGCTGAAGTCTTCTACTTTCTCCAATTAGCCGTCTTCCTCTACCTCATTCGGCGTTGGTACCGTGGTGATGAGGCAGTGAGGGTGAAACTCAAGGTGCCTAAAAAGAGGGACACTTTATTGCGACACAATTGGGTAAGTATCCTTACTAATTACTACCTGGATAACAGTAAGTACTTGGGAACAGGTGTGTTTTTGCACCTTTTTAGGCAATTTCCGGCCTGCCTGTGTTTGATGCTAGGACTGGCAAACCCAAAGGGAATCTAGCCACAGGGCGAATGTGTAAGCACATTTATTTTTTTAGGTTGCGTAAACCACTTCTACTGAGATAAAGGCAAGTAGACGTACTGTAGTAAGGTATATGGAGGTTGTTTTATCAATTCGGTTGAAAGTTCAAGATGCGTCTAACATCCATAAGACCCAACTATCAACCAACAAAAGCAGTTTAAACATAGAATGCTGGCTCATTTCCGGACAGCTTCACAAAGGAACACCTAGGTGACAGATACTTAAGATTAAGCTAGGACTTAAGCGACTTGTGCTTTTCAAGAGTACTAGTCTTAACGAATTAAAAATAAACTAACCAAACTAGTTGACTGAAATAAAGATTTTGACAACCTTACTCCAGACAGTCACACAAGACGGACGGATTCCTCCCCACTTAAGCAGCGGGTTTCTTCCCTTAATACTCCCCAAAAGAAGGCAGATTCACTTGCTTTGACAAGGTCGCCATCGGGCACCAGGCTAAATCCACCCAAAGCGTGGTTCACCAATTACAATAACCAAATTTCAAATGAAATTTTAGAGGGTTTTAGGAGCTTGGAACAATGCGAAATCAGTAAGTTCTTGCATAAAGTATCAAAAAATTATAAGAAGGGAGCTTGGTTAATCGATTTGGGGAATATCAATGGGGCTTTTTGCTTCTAAACACCTCAAGAAAAATTAAAAAGTGATAAGAAATTGAGTGAGTAAAAATACATGAGAAAGAAACTGACAGAAGAAGGGCATCTTAATAAACTCATTACGACTTATTCAGCACCGACAGTCCAACTGAGCAACCCCAGCATCGGATCCGAGCTATCCGTTAGACGTCGGAAGAGAGAGGAGACCGCCAAGCGCCCGTCCGGCGAGACACCGGACCAACACAATTTGCGCAATGCTCCGAGTTTGTTAGGCGTTCATAATGAGGAGTGGCTGTAAATGTAGGAATAAAAATTGAAATCCAAAACCCAAAAAAGGGTTTCGGGAAGTCTAACTGAGAAAACTGCTAGCGTCCATTAGGGATTGTGAATATTTGGCAGAATTGCATCATAGCAAAACTGTAAGTATACATCGTATGAGATCAAAAGAAAAGTTTGAAATTGATAGTACAAAATAAATTGGAACATATCCCAGATACCTTGATTGTCTTTTTTGGTGTAAGATCTCGTGTTGCCTCTGATACAATTAGTTTAAGCGTAGCTAAAATTAAAGCTCAATGAAATTTAGAGTATTAGAGTGCTTTTAAATGAGCAGGAAATAATGCCAGGCTGAGTTTGATAATCCAACGATTGATAAGCACAATGGCTTCTGTAACAAGTCTTTGCGAATGCATAGATTTAAGGTATTGCCCCTTCCACCTTCTCTGTGCAGCAGTTTGATATTATAAATGATTTCTTACCACTAGACAAATTGTGGCTGGGGTCAGCAACGCTTCAAAGCATATGCAACTTTTTTAAGAAACACGGTTGACAAAACTAGAAAAAGACTGTTTTGAAAATTAGCTTGAATTTTTAAAAATACCCAAATACAATTGGGATAATGAGCCAGCACAGAAGCTCTTCGTTTAGGTAAGTGTGGTAGCACATTTTGCTTTAAGGCTCGTTGAATGGAGACACCTGTACATCTTTAATTAAACCTTTTTGTCATGCGGTTAAAGCAGAGTTTTCAGTTTTATTAAAATGTGGCTATGATTGGTTAGGAAGTGGCCAATCGCAACGGGAAAATATCCCGCGGTGTTTGGTATGAGTTAAAGCCATTAAATCATAAGCATTTCCTACTTGATGAGTTTTTTAAATATCCGCTATCCAACCGGTCATTTGGAGGTTTTCCCAGTCAAGGCTCAGGCGCCCTTAATAAAGGTAATCCAACTCCTTTGACACGCGGTTGCAGGTTTTTGAGGTAGCATGCGCTAAGAGATCGTTGGATCCGAAGGCACACAAATTAGTGTAAGTATTTAAGATGCGGCATGCACATGTCGACGTCTTGTTTTGAACTACTGGCTTTTTATTGGTTTATAAAAGGCACAAGAGGAGAACTGTCGATTTGAGTCTTCCTTTCCAATACTCCGGTTTGACCAACCGCGCTACATTAGAGCTAGTGGCCTACGAGGAAGGAGAAGCAATGCCAATCCCCTCAACAAGTACTGTTCGCATCGGAATTCGTCTTGAAGACAGCCACAGGGTTGAGTGGAGTGGATGCTCAAGTTCTTCAATTTGGAGCATCCTGGAGACACTTGCCTCCCAAGACAAAAGGTGTGTTCCTGGTCTCTTTTAAAAGGATTGTCTTTTTTGTCTCATCACTCTAATTATTCTTTTGCCTAAGGATCGCTGCACTTCTTACACCAACAGCTGATGGTCTTGTACCGACCGTGATATATCTACAAAATCAGGTGGGTTGTAAGTTTGGATATATATCCAAATTTTTCTTTATTAGATTGGTGGAGAAGCGTCACTTCGTGAGACAACACTCGATAGTTTGGGGATTCGAGGTTCCGCTCTCTTTCAACTGCATAGTGGACCACCCCAACCTGTCAAGAGCGTTGCGAAAGGTTCCCCATATGTTCCATCTCCCCCTGGTACGTTTTTTGATCAAATTTTGATAAAGTGGAGCAACCGTAACGTTTCACTAGCGAGTCCATTGAGCCTGTTGCAGCCTTGGCCATGATCCAAGTAATAATGTACTTATTTTCCGATTCTTAGACTGAGATTGTTTTTTAATTACACTCGGATAAGGAAATGGGCTTTTGCTGGCGAATCCTTTTTAGTCGAAAAATCACTATTGTTTTATTATTGCTATGATTCGATGGCCCACTAATTAGTGATATATGTTTTAACTTATCTTGACATCAATAAAACTTGGATTCTCTCTCTGATAATGTTTCACTTTATAGAGTTGCATTATCATTGCTTTTCAAAGCGCAAGTTAGGATTTTTAACTACTTTTTGTAGCTTCTATGAACAATGATGTACTTAACAAGCTAAGGTGTAGCTCATCAGATTCTAACTACTTTAATCGTAAAAGTGACGTATAACTGACTCAAAACGAGGTCGTGGTGCTGGATGGTAGTGAGGACCTGAAGGTTTTTGCAGTGAAAAGATTTGCTCATTTATTCATCCACCTATTCGTCCACCCATCCTCCTAAAACTGCCTACGGATTGGCGAATAGACATAATGAGTACGCAAATAATCACCACGACTTTGTTTGACACGGCCAATTTATCGACTAATCTTCTCTTCGGTCTGGCTTGAAAATCGGGAGTCATAATGCCAGCTAATGCACTATTTCATTCTTGAGTTTCCACTAGGAGGGCATTGATATCGGTGAAATGTAAATGAATGATCTGTTTTCAGCTGGTGCATCTTCACCGACTACTGGAACAAAGCAGCCCTCGGTAAGTCCTTCGTCTCCCGGGAAGAAACCACCACACTCACCAGCCTCACAGCACTCGTCCCCATCAGCGTCAGTAGCGGGAACGCGTCAACTAACGTGCGAGCAGCATTTGTCTCAGGGCAAGTCCACTTTTATGTCTCCAAGTGGCAGTAGTAGTGGCGGCGCTGGTACCTCTGACAGTTCTTCGCCTCCTGCTAAGAAACCACCACCGCCACCAGCCTCACAAGATCAATCTTCACCGACGCCAGTAGCGGGAACGAGCCAACCTCCCTACAAGCAACATTTGCCTCAGGGAGAGTCCGCTTCCATCATATTTCCAAGTGGTAGCGGTAGCACTGCTGGTGCTGGTACCTTCCCCACACTGGAACCATTCTCCATATTTACTTCTGCATCGTCCAGATCCATATTCGATCCGGATGAGTCAGCACGAGAACATCCTAAAAAGGTACACGCCTGGATGCTCCTTTCTTGATTACAAGTGGTATAAAAGCCGATTGTTCTATATTACTTGGCTCTTTGTAGAAAATCTTTCTCGGTTCATTTGACAGAGTTAAAATTGTTGGTCCACATGATCATAGAAATTCACTGAACAATCAGTAATCCGATTTGGTGAATATTCTAGGAATGAGGGTTGTTTACCACGATTTTTAATCATGGTAAAGATATGCGTAGATCTACACATCCCTCTTCCCACCATACCACTAGAAAAGTAGAAGTCAGGTGATTTCGGCTATTTTCTTCTTCCTTGCATATTTAGGCATGTTTTTTCGACAAGAAACTCATTAAAATTTGTTGGTTAGCCAGGGGCCAGGAGGTGTCTTCAAAAGCAATCTAAAATGGCTCTTTTCCTCTGAACAGAAATATCCTCGAGACATTATTGCAAAGTTTGAGGAATAATCGAGTGGAAATCGCGATAGAGGGGTTATGATTGCTACTCATTCCTTGTCCGCATGATCTAAGAGTCTGATTGGACAGTTAGATTTTTGACTGTGATTGGTTAATGGAACGACTGACTGATTGATGGCATTTGTTGTGGCCACTAAGAAAATATGTCATCGAGATGACCCATGCCCTTTCTTCAGCTGAGTAAACAGTCATTTTAACAAAATGAGTTTATTTCCTTTTTTGCATACTTCTAAATAGATTTTCGGTCTTTGGGCTCAAAAAAACTGACAATCCGATTGTTGTTCATTACCTTTCTTCTTCCTTCAAGACTAGTGAATAGTTGGGGAAATAAGCGTTTTTGTTTGGTCTTTGGTGAGATTTTATTTCTGCGCAGAAAACATGTCATTTCACAATCAAAAATATAAAAAGTGGGTGATGTATTGTTCATCTACCTACCTTGAAGCACTACGGAAGCGCTAGGGATTATTCAAAGTGTTTTCCATCGACTCACTTTAAAAAGCATTAGAGCCCAAGTCTAATATGTCAATACTGTTTGACCTTTCATTTTTTCATGAATGTGGTTCTTGGACCAATTTCAAGGCGTTTTTGTAGCATTACTTTTGATTTGACGTTGCGGGGATGGTTCTTTTTTCTACAACATTTTGGCCACAAATTCCTTATTTTCTCCACCAAAACCATACTTTTTCGAGCTGTTTTATATCTATGAGAAAGTTTTGCTGTTACATGAGGGTTACTGTTTCTAAAGAACCGAGACATGGAAAATTGCAAAGGCGGACGATTGCGTAGCAGGAAAATATCTCGTGTGGACGACGAGTGGTTGGTCATGTCCATTGCCATTGTCAAAACCTACTTAAAATAGGTCATTATTAGTTCCTAATCTGTTTCTTGGACATAGCTGAACCATCGTCGACGCAATTGATCACGATTTGGTGGATAATGCGATGCTATTGAATCACTACCAGAGGTTTTCCTACAGCAGTGCCTCCTTGTATTGTTATGCCGCTCGTTCATCTACCCAAGCTAATTCTTAAGGTTTTTTTTTGAAAAATAAAGACGAAGTTTCGGGTTTACGACCGAAAGGGGTAATTTGGAATCCCCTTCATTCTCATTTTAGTCATCAACAGTGGGTGAGATGATTGGGGTCAGTTTGGAGCTCGATATGGCAACTTCTTCCCAACAAGGCGCCATGCAGGAACACATTCCCAAGTTCAAGGTGAGATCGATCAGTAAATTTCTCATCCACTTATTCATTCAATCCTTTTGGTTCCATTAATTCTTTTAGCACTTCATTCACTCAATCCCTTATTCATCATCTATCTATTCCTCCATCCATTCATCCATTCGCTTTGTTTAAAACTGCTAGTCATCTTCATTCCTTATTACCCTCAGTTTCCCACCGAGACAGAGGGCCGAAATCTCCTGCATCCTGAAGAAGCGTAAGCTAATGTTTCCCTTTTATCTGAAAGTTATTTTTATTTGACTTCATGTCTCACAATCTCTTCCAAAATAAGAAGTAGCATGACGTTATTGCCTTAATGGCGAGACGATCTAATATAGACGCTCTGAATAGTAGCTCACATCCCTCAGCCATTTTTCTGTAGGAAATTCCCTGAAATCGCCCCTCGGATCCTTCACGATATATGAGGCTTCAACTAAATACAATAGTCAAATGGTCGTTCAACGCACACCTCATGAGTTCAAGCATCCTGTGTGACTCATCTCTTAGGTGTTTTTACAGCGGAATTAGCCCATGTAACCTTGCCAAAATCCCCTCAAGTTTGTCCATCATCAACTCCAACTTTGAACAGAATTGAATGCCTTCCTTAGTTTAACTAATATTTTTGTTGTAGGGGTAGAAGTGCCAAGATGACAAGTGGCGCCTGTGAACGGGAAGAAGTGCTTTTCCGAAGACAAACCTCGGTCTCACATGACACGGAGTCGGGTAAGTTTTTTTGTCGACCTTGCAGCCGTCTGTACGCATTTTCTATCCAACCCGTTAAGTAACTCTAATGAAAACCACTTTTTTGCTCTCGTAGAAGAACTACCTGATGAGTACTTTCAACTCACGGAACGTGAACTGCGTCTCATCATATCCGATCTACGGAAGGAAGCGTGAGTTTGACTTTCCTGGTGGTTTAAGTCATATATTGAAGCCGATATCGGGTATAAGAATCTAGAAGCAGCTCCACTCTCAACCTACAGAGGAGCCGAAAGACGTGTGGCAGAGTTCCATGCCACCGTCATGGTGACTGAATCTTGGAATGCCGAAATGAGCCTTGTGGTATAGTTACGGTTCAGGCATCTATCCGCATTTGACTATGACAGTCCTCCTCGTTGCTGCCAGTGAGAAGTAGCGTGCCTCACTTGTCACTAAATTCTTTTCGATCCTCATTTGGCTCATGTCCCTCAGTCAACTTATCGACTCATTCTTGATTCAACGTAGTTTTATCAAGTTATGGAATATGAAATCGAGGCAGTTACCAAGCCTTGGACGTAGTCTACTTAGCCACTCTCTCATAAATTATCCAAATTCCATCTTTCACAATAAATGTACCTCTATCGGAGTAACTGGGAGATCCACCTAGATGTAAGCTACACTGCTTTAGAAGGAGGGCATGCATCCCCTACTTATCCATGGAGGACTTCTGAGGCTTGAAGTAAGTCTGGTGAAAACGTTAGGGTGGATCGAGAGATTAATAGCGTAGGCTTTGTGAGAGGAGCTCCACCCATTGACACGACTACTCCATTTTTAGCAGAAGACCCGTTAAGAGGTGGTTGCTCTCCCTTTAACGCTAGCGCAACGAGTTCATCCTGTATCCGTCCTGTATCCATCCATCCTGCATACATCCATCCATCCATCCATTCTGTATCCATCTATCCATCCATCCATTCATCCATCCATCCATCCTGCACCCATCCATCCACACATCCTGGATCCATCCATTTCCGATTGATGCGTTTATAGCTATCAGTTGTTTAATTTTAAATCACTAAATAGTTCCAACAGTTTTCATGCTTCGTTATTTCCACTTTTTTCAGCAGAAGACTAGTTCTGGGGTGATTGCTCTTCCTTCAACGCTAGCACAACCAATCATTCAACCATCCACCCATCCTTCTCCAAATGATACCTTTATAGCTATCGGTTGTTCAGTTTAGAATTAAAAAATTATTCCAACATTATTCATGCTTCTTTAATTCTCTTTTTTGCCAGAGGTACGGATGTTCTTCTGGGCGAACGCGGTGTTCAAAGGTCCACAAGATCTGCACTCATTGAGAACTCTCCAAGGTGCATCATTCGATTTACCTGGTCTGATGACATTTGCCTTCAAGCCTGCTTCAGACCTCAAGAAAATGGTAGTCAACATTAATAAGCCATTTTTAACATCTCTCGTCTCATCGGCTCATTTTTTTGCCTTTTTTCAGTATCCGCTCTGTACGACTTCATACGAGAAAGACTGGCGAACAGGGATCTATCTTTCCAACTGTGTACGTTTATTACATTCCTTTTTTTCCTAAATTTTAAATTTTCGTTATAAAGGGGCTTTATATTCTCTTATCTTTCTTTACTCTAGTTACCACTCCCCCGCGAGTTGTTCTTTCAAACATGGATGAAACTCTCATACAGGTGAGTGGTTGAAGGAAACCCCGCGTGCGAGTCGAATTGCTTTGGGGATCGAAAGGCTACTTCATTATTCTATCTCAGGAGTGAATTAATCAAGCTAAGGTAGAGAAACGATGAAGACGGGTGGAGAGAGAGAGGTAGGACTAACTGGTCACAACTGAGTGCGTCATGCGACAACTTGCGTCAGGTGGCCAAGATGGATTCTGAGGTCGGGGGCCATAACTCACCGTATGGATTTGGTGTAACCTGTAGAGTCGTTTGAAATGCAGATATGCGTCAGTCTACCGATGTGGTATTCTTCACTCTGTTCTTCACCATCTTTTTCTTCTTCCAGAAGGTGGATGATACCGTGAATTCTCTTAACTGCCAATCGGACAGTGTTTATGCCTCCATCAGGTTTATATGAGTTGCAGCTTCCAATTTTCGTCAGATATTGTTGAGAACCTATCTAGTGTCACACAAGAGAGGCCTTTCGTGGGAACACTTACCCGACATTATGCAGAGTACAGGATCGTGGCAGTTGCCGTAAGGCGATGCGTCTTCATAGATTTGCGTCAGTCTGTCGTCGCGGTGATTTCACTTGCCTCCGCTACCACCTTCCTGTCACTTTGAGCCTCATGAATTATAGAAATTTTTTCGGCCGAACGATCCTGGCTCTGTTCGAAATACTCCGCACGGCCTGAACACGTGGAAGAAGAATTTCTTCTTGGGGCATAAGTAGGTCTAGTGAATCAGTTGGGAGAATGATCCAGTGGTAAAGGAGAAGGAAAAGCCTTTCGCCATTTTCTGGATATCGTGAGTAGGTGTGTGATAAAGACACGTTTTCACCAAATCCGACATGGGTTTTTAAAATGAAAATCCCTCAGGCGGTTGTTAATGTGTAGACTCACCTGTTCAAAGATGACTGTACTAATGTGATGGACGCAGAGCCATCTCCGATTGAATAATAGTTGAGAAGTTAGGTGGAAGGCCTACGGTGGCCTCAAGGTTGAGTAAGGAATGTGCTCGACGGTGTGACATAAGTACAGGCACTTGGGCACTTTTCTTGGACACTTGATTGGTTACCGTTTCCTTGATGGGTATTCTGTGCGGCTGAGATGCGATTTTGACATTTTGAGTTCAAAAACCCTTCTGCTGCCCCAAAAGGAGAACCCTAGATGCTTTTCTCTCGAGTAAAGATAAATAGAGGTTTATGATTGAATGATTGATTGATTGTTGAATCCTTCTCAATACTTGGCAGTAAAACAATGTTTTTTTCCTAGCCCGTCTACGAGTTATAAATGGTGCCTGTTTCTTTCCCAGATTGGTAATTCGATAAGTGGGGGGGGGGCCGGGGGAGGGACGTCGTATGTTTTAGCTTTGAAGGTGGTATTTATTTCACATCCACCGCGTCTCCTGTTTTGGCTTTGCAAAGTAATTCTCTGTTCCTGCTCTTTTGTAGGCACACCTCGTTCCTATGGCTAGAGTTCATATGACCTCGCAAAACGCCTCTTCCAGAGCCAGAGACGGTGGGTTTGTGCTTCAACCTTTTCAATGCTTAAAACAGGCTTTGAGCGCTCAACATTGATGTCTTTTAAGGTCAAAACCAGGCGTTGTAAATAAGCCCCAGAAAGTGTGTCTTTCATTGGCAGTCCCTAGTTCTTACCAGAAAGGCAGAGAATGTGCTCCTATTTTGATGCCTTGCTTTTAGTCCTTCGTGCCGACTTATTGGCAAACATGAAATCAGGTGCCGAGGCTGCTGATATCTCAGCTAAATGGTAAGATTTTCCATTCATCCATCCATCCACCCACCCACCCACTACTCATCCCGTATCTACCTATCCATGCACCCATGTCATACACATCTATCCATCTCGAACCCATCCATTCATCTACCCTAAACTCATTTATCCATGCTTCCATTCCGTATCCATCTATTTATCCATCTGTCTATGGTGTAGCCATCCACTTTGCTTGAATCGTCCATTTTTTGCTTTGCCCTTACAGGGTGCCCAAATCTCCAAATGCATAAGCGTGCCAAACGGCGAAAAATTGAGTAGCGCCTTCCTTCAATTTTCATCGCATTCGTTTTTTGGCTTTTTTTTGCACTGACTAATAAATTTGGCTATTGTTTTTACGACTTCGCGTCTCAAACAGCCCTGGGAGAGAGTGACATGCGATACTTGCCAGCAGTTAACTTCCTGTTTTTTGGTTCAAGGGCCTCTTTTAACTACGTGATTATGCCAACTCCCGTGAAATTGCTTTGGATGTGAGTCAATAAATTAATTACTGTGCTCCATTGCGCTTGCTTCCTGATAGTCAGAGGATGTTGTAAGGTCTTAGAAGCAGTGGGGCAGTTAGCCTCCAGACGCCGAAAGTGTTAACCAGGTTGTAGATCGAGGACGTTTTTCGCCCAGAGATCGAGTGTCCCCGTAGGACGGCTTCCTCATCAAGTTTGCACAGCCGCGGGGTTTATGGCAAAATATTCGTGATGATACGACCATTTAGCTCCTCTTATTTGGACTACGTGAACTTCAATGCTTAGAGCGTCGTTGAAAGGCCTGCCAGCATCATTAGTTGGTGTGGAAAGCGGCTCAGGATGAAGTACGTCGATGACACAGGAGCGTATTTCCTCGAGCCTCCACTGTGGTCATAATAAGGTCTGCTAATGCAAAACGTCAGGTTTGCTGTTGGTGCACAGCAGGTTCAGCTGACTACATACGCGTCCGGAGAGAACAATACTTCGGAGAGATCGAAGAGCCCACGGACGAAGTATAGTCATTAAATTGCCCACTTCTGGCCTGGCGGTGGCTCTGATTTTGAGAGTGACGAGTTGACAGAGAGATGGAATAGGTGAGTGACATTGACGAGTTCTCATCTTAGGGAGAAAATGATAAGCTCTAGATCTAGCTGGCCAGGAGTTTTGAATATTACATTCTGAGGCGGGTGAGTGGGTGGACCCATTTGCGAGGCAGTACTGGACAGCGATTCACACCAAGGCCACTCTCCATATCAGTCACTCGTCCATTATTCGACAGATATGGAGGGTCTTGACATCTACAACCACAGATTCCGAAGTTGAGGCTTTGTCAGGGGTAGACGCCGTCTCAACCCTTCGATGTAGTGCGTCTTCAGACGTCTTCCATCTGCAAAGTTTGGATTGGAGAACCTTCCAGCTTGGTGTCGCCAGGCCTCTCCTGTAGTCGCAACCGAGCATACAAACGTGGAAGACCAGTTCCTCGTTGGTGTACGGGAGTAGAAAATAATCCGCTCTTGGGAACCCTGGTTAGAACTAGCGAATAATAACTTACCTGAATCTGTTGGTTGAGGGCCACTTCGGTTTCTATCAGTTGGTTGTCGAAACTTCAACAACGGGGATTAAGTCAACGTCAGCCCCCCCAGACGGAAGTAGTGAAATAGTGTTTCTGGATTAGGCGATTGAGGTCGACGAAAAAAAATGATGTCGGGGTCAAAGGAGATCGTGCTGTGCTTACTTAAGGGGTTTTGCATCCAATGCGACAACCTGAACCAAGGGGATCGCTTCAATAGGACTCCATCCCCTCCCTCACAGCCTACACGCACCAAAAGACTATGTGATTAGTTGAAGCAAGTTTATTGAAAGAGGCCTCTTCACAAGAACGTGGAAGATTCTTTGTTGTGTTACCAAAAACTCAGGCACGATTAGGAGCGAATGCAGGGCACAATTTTAATTCCCGTGGAAAGACACGGCTGTGGACCAAACTTCTGATGGAATTGGTAACGCAGATATGCCGAAATCGTTTGGATTAGCAGTTGAACCTGTCGTTGTAAGAGAAAAGTGTTAGCCTTTTAACATGAGACAATGACAAGCTTTTCAGTCCTCCACGACTGCAGTGTGGAGCCGTACTCCTACTACCACTGTTACCAGTGCTCCAGGCCCGTTGCATACCGACAATACTGGTGTGGCATGTTTGCTCCACGTCAGAAGCAAAAAAACCAGTCGGCAGACAATCAAAAAGGGCAGGTTTTTCAGGGAAGAGAATAGTTTTTGAGCCTATTGTCATCTGTTAACACAGGCAACACTCAATTGAGGTGGATGTTAACAAGTTGTTTTGAAGAAGTTAGTCCTGAATGACCTTCATCAAGGAATGAAGGGGCACGGGGCATCCTCGGAACTCATGCATCTATTACCCCTGCAAAACGTTCCCGAGCGTTGCGTCCCACTACCACAGATCGCACCATCCCCGACTCTTCTCAGCATCCACTGAAGCGAGGTAAAACCTATTTACAAAACCAACGTGCTAAGATCAAATCAGGTTCCTTAAATTGACATTTCAGGAGGTTCGGAGACAGGATGAAAAATAATCGGGGCTAATAAAGAGCACCACACCAAAAACTGTACAAATTTTCTGATCGCCTGATACCTTCACACTCGTGTGTCCGACATCGTCTTTGAGAGCAGCTCAGGTGGTAGGATGTGCACTACACTCTTGAACACCTCGCAAAGAAAACAACAGTTCTATTTGGTGCCTCACAGAAAGCCAACTATTGGATACTACAATAGAAGCAGAGAACAAACTAAACACCAGGCACATTGATAGGTTTCGAATTGATCATTAAAAACCACCTCAAATTTCCAACACAAGGCAAAACCGAAAATGTAAGCCAGAGGGGGGAATAAAGTAGGGACGAAATTAAGAGGGGCTGCTTCGGGTTGCTTTTAGCCAGGGGTCTTTGAACAGAAGCGATGATAGCAAGAAATCGCTTCGACGTGGAACATCGTTAGCCTTAGGTGATGGAACCCACCAAAACCTATCATCGGATTCATTGGAATGGAAAAGCAAGACCCTTGTCAAGAGATCAGAGAATTGCGGACTTTGTCAGTCTTCAGAAATGTGGACACATGACAAGTGAATAAGTTTCCAGGAGCGAGATCACCCATGCGATGGGAAATTCTCAGCCTCCCCCATCAAGGAACACTTTGGTGTGCGTCACATTTACCAGCCAGGCAGACAATAAATCCAGTTGGTTTTCACCTACCAAAACGAGCTCCCAGACTAAATCGTGCTAAAATAGAACAATACATTATTTAATTAAAAAAAGAGGAGATCTCACCCGCACAATCCCGATGATGAGAGACGCTGAGAAGTAGAAATTTGCATTGGACGTTCCCGTATGAAGCCAGGTTAGGTAGAACAGCGGAGCTAGGATTAAGGCCACTGCTGCTAAGACGGAGAGGATGAATGTGTTCTTAAAATCTACAATGATTAAAAATATCCTTTTCAACTGACAAAGGAGGCAAATGATAAAGATTGATAAAGATAAAGATAAAAGATTGGAGTTCCTATGAGTGGTGAATCAATGTCACGGAGAAGAAAGTTGAGCATTGGATAATTAGTGAACGAATGGATAAGCCAAAGACGGAAGGATGGATGGACAAAGGGTTAGTTGAGTCAGAAGCCGTGTTATAATTCATTCAAGAGTTTGAATGATGAGTTCCCAAGTTTAGTTCCTGTGGCAGTGTTGTTTCCGGTAGCAATATATAAAAGACAGGAGGAATATTTATCTACGTCTCTCTCAACGAAACCAATTCCGTAGGTGGTCGAGTCGTAGGCTAATTCTCTGACATTAAGCAGTCCTTCTGAGAAATTTCTGACAAAAATGGCTCATTTCATTAAATTGCGAGGTTGTTTTTTGAACAGTCTGAACAAAAAGTCGATCACTCCACCTCAACACTAGTACTACCTCAACATTTAGGTGCTACGACGCGTCACGATCCGTGTAGGGATCTAAGGAGATTGATTTTCACGACTAAAAGATAGAGTTTTACCTAAACATGAGTGGAATTCCACAGCTGCAACTGGAACGTAGGCGAATCCGTTTTCTTCTACTTCACCTGCGCATTCGCATCTCAAGTTCTAATCTAATGCGTCTGAGTCAGACTAATGAGTGCTTCTACTGCTGATGGTCACCCATCAGCTCAATTTTGAAAATAAAACAGCACATCCAACAATTACTACCAAGCAACGGACTGTGGGTGAGCACATCCGTGAAAGGAAACAGCTTACAGATGAAAATGTGACGCCAGTGCATGAGCAGTGCAAGAGAACAGCCCAGATCGGCGACACTGTTGTAGGGCCTCAGCACACCCGTTGTCATGGTGAGCAGAAGGGCCAGGAAGAGTGGATCCTTGCTGTAAACAAAAAGAGCACAATGAGATAGGCGGTCTTGACGGCTGCGTTGACGGGGATAAAAAAACCCCAACTTTGTCAGTTAATGCGAGGTTAGATAGGCGCCTTTTCATCGAAATACTCCCAGTTGGGAATTTCGAGGAAATCAAGAGTCATGCAATAGATTTTCCAATAATTGTACATTACATAGACTACTAAAGGACCAAATTTGTAAACTATGGGGGGTTTGTAAGATTTAACTGAATTCCATCACCTAACAGTTCTAATACGAAAATTCTGAAATCAAAAGCAGTCAATGATGAGAAGTATACTCCATTCTTATTGCCAAAACTGCCAACGACGATGATTCCGAGGGTACATTATTTTTAAATGTTTTGGCCAAATTTGCAGCACTTAAAACCAGACGGAAGCTTTATTCAAAATGGTCGAATATCATTAATAACGTGGAACTTGGGGCAACAACACGCAAGAATGCAAGAATCTGCACCCAAAACACGGAAGTCAATTTTAACTCCTAGATCGAGAAAGCTGGTCAGGAGAGGCTCTAAGTGTATTTCAGCAGCCACTCCATTTGTGCAAAACAATGGCCCAAAATTTTTCGCGGTCAGATCACTCCTAGTTGGGAACGGATATTTGAAACGTCTTTAAGATGGTCTACTAACAGGCATAGGGAGAAAATCAAGGTCGCACTAATATCTGGGGTTGTCGAGAACATTACGGCCTGAAACAACCATAGAGACGGGAGATAAGTCATATCTGGATAATGATAGGGCATGCAAAGACAAACAAACCCAACTCAACAATTGACATGCATTGCTTAAAAGCTTCTACCATCACAAAATTAGGATATCCTTTTCAGATCAAGAATGAAAGAGCGAATTAAAGCCATTTAACAAAAGGGGAGAAACATGGGTTAGGCATTAGTTTAAAAATGTGAACTCAAACTTACTAGAACCGGAACAATAGACCAAAACATAGTCCAAATATGATGAGCTGCATTGTCCAAACGAAAAAAACGTTGAAGTGCGCAAACATTTCAACGTACATATACCAGAAAAGCCCCAAATTTGGGGTTGTGTTTCGAGCGTAGATGCTGGAAAAAAACGAGGTGTTAGAATCGATGCTAGAAGAAATATGTTAAACGGAAATGGGACTGACTTCGAGAGGTAACTGTACCTCAGGAAGCTCCAGCTATTTTCAAAGTGGTATGTCGAGAAAAGAAGACCAGCGAGTGTAAGAGCAAAGGCAATGAGTGATGAGAAAACACGAGATTTACACTGAAAGGTAACAAAAGTAAAAATGAATTTTTTATTTTGAAACTGAGAACTTACATTTCGACACTGCGCCAGCACAGCAAGCATGAGATAGATGGGGTACATGTTTATGTACGATCCAACGCCACAGAGAACGCTAGCAATTAAAGTTCGGTCTGCAATCGTAAATTAAGACTTGATTTGTAGAAAACAAACCTTTGGCTAATGCAACAAAAATTAGGGCTGTGAGGATGACGGGCACAATTCCGACTGAATGATTGCCAAAGGCGAAAACAGAAAAGGGATTGAAAGCAAATCTAAAAACAAAAAGTCAGCATTCACAGGAGATTGAGCTTGACAACGTACACAAAGACGGATAAGGGATAAGCACATAATGGGATTCGTGCACCAACTTTTACCGAATCAAGTGAAAGAAAGACTAAAAATCCCAGACATTCGAGTGCCTAAACTTGCCAATGACGAAAGAGAAGAACTACGGGAAGTATGATTCTTTCGTAGTGGGCGAAATCGAACAGTTTCCACAGAATTAAATATAACGGCGGCTAGAAAATACAGTTCAAACAATGGTGCTAACCTGTGTAATTGCAGGAGAGCCGTTTATAACATTTGGGTTGCGGAATATTGTCACTTCCTCTTTTACTAGACGGGATATGAGAATAGAACAGATATTACGGCGTGACCAATCCTCATTCGCGGCATGACCTATACTTTGCAGAACTGGCAAGGGTGCGAAGTTCAGGCACAAAAGCCGAAGCAGAATACCGACAGTAAAGTACTCAACAAAGTACCTTGACATCACTGACAGGCCCAGGCGTTTTATCTCATCTGGTCGCTTTAACAATAGGTATACTAAAACACAATAAAGGGAGTGACAAAACCCTTACTTCATTGTCAAAATCACTTAGCGGAATTCACCACTCATATTATGTCTAGTTTAACAGTTGTGTTTTTTAAAGCTACATTATTTAAGTTTTTTTAGTAAATATTAGTATATTGTGGAAGAACTTTTGTCCTCATTGCGCATGAAATTGTTTGATTATACTACGTCTAACCTTCCTAAATATTTTGTGAGCTTACATGTTTATTCCGCTACTATTGCTATTGGACCATCCCAAATCCCTTTGCTGGAAACCTCCTAGGACTAAATTCTAAGAACTCATTTAGCACCCCGGAACTTTCCTGAGGATAAAAAAGGCACAGCACTTGAGCTTAGTAGGTATTCCCAGCTAGGAACAATTGTGAGCCCCCAATTAGTCGGCCATCAAACTCAAGTTTTGAATAAACAATTAAAGAACTACTCTTGGGTCCAGTGCACGTTTGATGTAAGACAGCTACCACCACCCCAGTGAAGCTCACCATTCCAGTGCACTCATCTAATTTTCGAGGTCTACCACCGCTATATCGTAACCTGAAGCGGACAGAACCTGCAAACCCCAACCAACACAACACACCATGGGAACTACTCAGCTGCCTACAGAACAGAGGGCACTACTCACCCCACAGAAAACTAACAAGGCTCTAGGCAACCTTGTGGAACAGCCCCAACCTAGAAGTGACATCACTTAATCACGAGGTAAATTGGAGCCTGACTACCCTCAGAGCGATAGAATTCCAGAACAACCGCCTAATTCAAAGCCACTACACAGAAATCACAACGCGTAACAGTGCAAGAGATACAAACATATCTTGGTGAAGGTAGGAAAGTAATCAAGCACAACGGCACCTCAGAAATTTGGCATTCGGTAGGTGACAGCGCCGCCGGACCGACGTTCGAAGGAAGGAAGTTGTGCAACATTCTGGCCCACCAAGGACGTCGTGGGGATAGTAGTGATGTCATTCAACGAATCCAGCTTACCGACACCTTTGTTACATTTTTTGAAGCGAACGACCTGTGGAATGCCCAATACGGAAGAGATCAACGATGATAAAGCTAACAGAACCGCAGTAAGAAGTGCCTGATTTTGTCTCAGAAAGCAGATCAGACGTCCTATGCTTGTCGTTGCCGTGAGGATGTACTAACGACATTAGCTTGTGAAATTAGACAGATCGAAACATCAACAAACGAAGTGTCCGCCTAATCAGAATATGACTAGCCATGTAGATCTACTGATTGAGTGAGCGGTTAATCTCTACGGTATGGTTCCAGGCTTGGATGTGATGATGGTATTACATCCATCCGGAGTAAACACTGTACATGGAACAGTCCGCGCACGATTATTCTAGATGGCAGTGATGCTGAACGCAGCTTTCAAACCCGCGTCTCAAACACTAGCAGATATCTACTGATATCCACGAAGGACTTTAAGAAAAATTTTTATGGTATCTTGCTACCGCAATGGAACGGTCAGCCGCAGTAAGACGTGCCAACAGCGTCAACGTAGGTAGCAAAGACGACCATACTTTCGCAAATCAATAAAGACCCCGGCTGCAGTGGTTCCTCCCTCCACACTCACAGACAACAATCGTTCATTGCTGTCAACGAACATTCAGCCATCACACAGGACCCCAATCAGAGAAGCAAAAGTGTGTAGGAGACGAACCTCTCCCTAGGAGGAGTGAGCACAACCCGACTTGATCATTGACGGAGATATACGATTTCGAGGGATTTGTGCATATCGCGTACGAGAACGACTCTCCACGGGCGGGAAGGGAGTCTGCCTTAGGATGGTTAAGACCTACTAACCAAACTATCTTATCAGTTAAAAACATGGATGTGTGTATAAATTCACCAGAGTCCGCTTCTTAAGGGCCCAGCCTAGTCCAAAACCTCTCAATGGTAAGTGTCTTGACCCACAGGCACCGAGAATATAAGCCAACATACCTGCTGTAGAAAGGTTGAAATTGTTCTGCCATTGTGTGAGTTCTCAGCAAGGCTGTCAGCAGAATTACAGTTCTAAAAGAGAGGAAAAGTTAGCCTAGAGAAAGGCAAAACCACAAAACCTCCGGTCGGCTTTAACTACCGCCTTGCAAAGGGGAGGATGAGAGACTTGCTCAAACTGCAACCTGCGAATGCCACCGAAACCTTTAATGGAAGGCGTGCTAATGGGCAATGGTCTAAGCCAACCAAAGTCGAAAAATACCGGGAAGATTATGGTAAGGGATTTCGTCCCATATGGAAGCCAGACCCAAGTCAAGGATGAGCGCCAAATTTCACAGACGCATATTAAAAAAAGTGCGTTACCAGATGCAATCTTTATGCCGATGACCATACACTGCTATAAAACTATTCGTATCTACCCGCCTCATCACGGTGTTTCTTAACGCCGCAAAAAGGTGAGAATAGTGAAGACAAACAGTTGAATATTATGCGGGTATCAGAAGGACTGGAAAAACAAACAATAATCGGATTAGAAGACACACAAACGTCAATATTTTTCTGACAGATATGATCAATCAGAGACAAAATGCGATTGGCATCAGTGCTCTTGAAATTCACCAATTGCACCACCACCATTAAAGCTGATAACTCTTGTACTATGCGGCTACCTTGAAGAGTCATAGGTTCACTGTGCCTGACTATCGTGTTTTTCTGTGGTTTGTGATGACTAGAGAAGAAATTTACAACTCACGAGAGTGATTTCAGGAAATGCTCGTGAGGCCGCGAACCCCGACAAGGTAGGTAATGTGGACCGACAACCACTAGACCAAGGGGGTACGTAGGAAGTTGAGGAGTAGGTGGAACGTCGCACTTGATCCAACTTCGTCCCTACCACTAAAACCGGGAGAGGCAGTGTTGATAATGACGACTTAAGAGATGGTTGGGGTTGCGGGATAGCCAAGGCCATCATGGTAGAAGAAGACGATGAGATGAGAGCCTGAATGGGCGATTTCACACCAATGTTAAGTGACCCTGTCCGATCAGTATCCGTGGGGTAGCACACAACCTCAAAGCTGCCAATTAAAAGGGCGAAGAGACAAGATCAAGACACAACAAGACATTGGGGATGGCAAATTGACCTTAAATTATAACAAGGTAAGAAAGTTTCTAAAGCATGGGAAAAGAGACTAATCGCCGTAAAGAGCATTTCAGGAGGGGATTATTAAAAACCTGAAATGTTTTGGTCACATACGCCCGTCCTTTTGAAGTGATCTCAGTCAGCCACTTGTCCAAGTTGGCCTCTGACTTCTTGTTAGTGAGATCGTGTACCAGAATAATACCGTGGATATTGTCGTAGAAGACGGAGCGGGTGTTGGCATGACTTGCCGGGCCCCCAATGTCCCAGAATTCAACAAAGTATCGTTCCTCGTCGGCCGTCCTCGATTGTCTATATTGGCTAGTAACATCGCCACCGCATCTGGGCCGTGGAAAAATCTTTAGGAGGAGAGGAAGCTATTAAAAGTAGGAACGCTAAACTCCGACCAATTTTGCGAGGATTATCCTTTCGTGCTAGGCTAAAATAAAGTAAAGACCGTCTGCAAAAGACTTTGACTGTTCTCCAAAACTGATGCATTTGCGGAAAAACCCTCTAGGGGACAGATGAAGGGGCATAATATTAAACTACCGGAATGGTGTCAAAATCAACCTTCCATAGAATATGACCAATGAACGAGATTGGAAAGTAGTAGGAACTGACAGTGAGAAAGGGCTAAGTTAATCTGACCAGTCTTCCATGACTAAACCTCCATGATCATGGCACAGAGCCCTGCTCAAACAACATATTCTACTTCAATGATATTACGTTCCTTCTATACGCTTACAATAAAGCCAATCATTAAACTCCTACGCATTAAAATGACATCGGACACAGGTTAGTGATATAAAGACAATAGAAATGTACGCACGATAGAATAAAGTTCAAGAAGGTGTCATAGAACAGTACTAAAGGAAAAAATAGCTATACAAATGAGGTGACAAATGCATTTCAGAAAAAGGAGTTTGAAATTTATGCCAAAGGACAGAAATGAAAACACCCTAGCATTTTAAAGCAGAAAGATATGCTAAAACACCCTAATAATAAACTATACCGCAAAAAAATTTGTAGATTTTAAAAGGTAACAAAAATGTACGCTGATCAAATGAGCCTTAGCAACGAAAGCGGGATTCGCCTATTAGCACGGAGGCTTTGGCAAAAAAATCTTGTAGGAAAAACGAAACTTGTGAGATCTCCATTGAAATTACACAAGAATATACTCAAACACGAGTATAGGCTTAAAAAAGTTGATCGATCTGTACCAATAACTCAACACTACACCCGATTGTCCACGAGGGATTGGGAAGTGTTTCTTCATAGCAGAGTAAATGGACAAAAGCGGTTTTACCGACGCCCGAGTCCCCAGCAACAACGACTTTTAACCTGTCATAGTCACTCATCTGCTAAAGGAATAAAAAATTACAGCATCTGAGTCACAATTCCGGATTAAGAAAAAAGCAGGCCCAATAAATCTTTTAATCATGCGTAGCTGATCCATAGAAACCAGATTCAAGGAGGAAGTTGCTATGCTGATTATGCAACGAGATTTAGTTACTACGGCCAAAATGGAGCAAAAAACTACGGCCAAGAACACGAACTACTTTACACCGAACAAAGAACCGAAGTGAAATACTGCTAACCCGCTTAACACACTGATTTGAAGGGCCGCTGCTTTTGGCCTAGGAGTAACACCTTCAAAAATAGGTTTGTGTTATTGTTTGACCAATTTTAAGCATAAACAGCTATTTGCTATGGGAAAGCGCAGCCAAAACTGGCAGTATAATTAAAGATTTTTCTTAAATCTTTCTTAGGGGTTATGATGGAAAAAAATCATGTTTATTGCGTTTTAAATCTGTAGAAGTAAAAATATGTTTTGCCGTCCTATTACGATTAATCTCACAGGATTTCCCGATTTGACCCCTGTTTTTTTCGACCTGTATTTTCACTTCTCATGGTATGTTGATTTTCGTTGCGAGTGAGTGGATTGCGTTGGATTTGTAGTAAGCTAGCTTTTTTGGTTCTTTCTTATATTCAGTGAGTTTGTATCAGCCCTATTCACTCCAATATCTTTGTCAACTGCTAGAACCTTGGTTTTTGTTTTTTTTCGGTGTTGAGCATTTTTATGAGTGCTTTCTACATTATTCACGATCATGGTACTCTTATTGCTTTAGAACGACTTTTCTTTTGTGCCATATGAGTGGTTTATCGTATGTTCACGGGCGTTGTAGGTTATGTCATGCCGCGTCGATTTACTTCTTCGGCTCACAATGCCCCATCTCACAATAATGATACAACCCCTCTTATTAACGAATCTCAGACCCCTTTACACCACTCTACGGTGAGGACTTGAAGATTCAAATCTGCTGCTTGCAAGCCATTTGAATAATACTTGGGAAATTTTCGTTGCTAGCTGTCCAACGTTCATCCGGAGCTGAACACAACAAGTGCTGACATCAATGAACTCTCGTGTCTGCGCACGGAACTCTCCTTCTTTTTTCTTTCTTCTGTGCAACGCTGGAAATTAACTGGAGATATCTCCTTCTCAATGTTGGTTCAATTTCTCAAAATCGTCATCATCACTTTTCAGGTACGTGATTCAATTCAAAAACTGGGGGACACCTAGAAAGCGTGTGGACTTGAGTATCTTTTCCAGGAAAAGAAAGGGTAGAAGGGGTTTAGCTGAATATTCTTAAGTGCACACCGCCAGAAATTAACAAATGAGTGTTCGATAACTAGTCGATTTATCCGCCGTCCGTTTCGGTGTATGGACGGACTTGTTGGTCAGGGAGTGATTAGACGCGTTTATGTACAGTTGAGGTTTGATGAATTGAAGAATGGGTAAACGGGTGCTTGGACGGTTGGCTGGACAAATTCAAGGAAGTGTGGATTGATATACCGATTGGCAAACGGCTGGATGTATGGGTGAATAATTGAATGAATAGATAATTCAGAGGTTGAGTCGTTTAAATTGATCATTTTCGTTACTTTTCGATCATACTGGTGTACATTCCACACTTACTAGACGTCTATGACCATTGGGCTAGAGACCTTTAGTATTCATTTCATTAGACAGCTTTCTTATCAAGCTGTTTTGTATAGTGTTGGATGATGAACTCTAAACGTTTCTTTTATGTTTAATCATACCCCGAGTTTTGGAATTAGCGCTCATTATATGCTTTGACAAAGGGAGATTTTATCATTATTCCGTAGTTTGTTAGGTCCTCGGCACCCCCTTACCTGAAATGGAGGTGTTTTGGTGGAGGAAATAAGGATATTGGGAAGGAAACAGATCCATAATGGGCCTAAATGAACCTTGGAATGTATGTCTTTCCCTAGCTATAAACACGAATTCCCAAATCTTTTGTATCATTGGATGCAGTGAATGACTTACACATAGGCGCGTTTCATACTTTTTTGTTGTCTGACTGTAACTCCCCTAGAGGTGCCGATTTTTAAGTACTGGGACTTTTTCAGTGCGCTCCCCTCTCGGAAGCCTATTTTAGAGGAATGGCGGTCGAAATGGTTCTGATATTTTATTATCAGTCACTTGCATTCCCTTGGTATACAATTGTAACGCATGTACATGACGTGTGGGCTCTTGGAGCAAATACTGAGTGTCACGCCTCCGCGGCGCTGACGGCAGATTTGTGACGATGAATTCTTTACTGTCTCCAGGTATTTGACGGGAAGCCGTATCTTTTTCTCGAAGAAAATCAAATGTTTAACCGCGAAACAGTTCTTTGATTAATCATTTTGGATGGATGTAAAGGCATTTTGTATTTTTTGGTTCAACTAATATCTATTTGTTATTCGGTTATGAAAAAGAGTTAGAGGATCACTTTTTTATTGTTTCCTTTTTTTATCACTGCTGTCTAAATCTGCACTTAGTCTCGATTACCTTTGATCACAGAAAACAAGTCGCGAATCAGTAATTTTCAGGGACCACAGAACCGAGCGCAATTCTTCTGCTTTTGCGACAATGCCAATGGAAAAGGGATCGTACTATCCCTGTTTCTCTCTAACATTAGCATTGAAAGTCGATTCTCAGGCAAATGAAGGTGTGAGGGCTGGTCTTTAACCCTGTGGTTAATGTCCAGATTTGGAAAAGTGTGTAAAGTGGAAGTTACCTAGTCTCAAATCTTCCTGATAGCATAAGTTGACGGCACTCTGACTCTAAAGACAAGTGGTTGGCGGTGTTTCATCACTGCTGGTAAAATAGGGGACGAAGGGGCAAATCGTCCTGTTTTCGCTCATTTTTAATAAGCCTTGTGCTCCCATTCTCACCTAGCTCATCCTATTTGGCACACTCTCATCGACTCGGGTGAGTTATGGGGAACGAGCACAGGTGGCATTCAGGCACCTCTACTTTCGTGGGTGGGACCCACAATATGAGACGCTACCCTATCCACCCAGCACCGGGGTCTACGGCTTCTACACTCGAGACGAGTTTTACGAGGCTTTGAGTTTTGCTTTGCGACGGGTTGGTGCAGTCTTGTTCTCATAACTTTTGATTAAGCACTCATTAACCCATTCCGTATTCATTCGTCCTGTGTCCACTCATCCTGTATCCATCCACCCATTCTCTATCCATCCTCTATCCATCCATCTATCCTATATGCATCCATCCATCCTGTGTCCATTCTATCCATCCATCCATCCTGTTTGTATCCATTCATCCTGTATCCACCTATCTTTCCATCCTTTACTCACCCACCCACGGCAACCCAAAATGACTTGTTTTAACAAAAATTACAATTAGTTAATGTATGTACGATGCAAAATCCCTTTTTTACTTTCCCATCTGTAGTCCTTTTCTTCATCTTTCAGTACAATGAAACAGAATTGCTTTCGCTCAATGGCTACACTTTCAGCGATGCGAAGCGTCCAGTCACAGCTTGTGTTGAGCAATTTCACCCGCTGTCTCATCTAATGACCATC
Source organism: Echinococcus multilocularis (assembly GCA_000469725.3). Taxonomy (NCBI): domain Eukaryota; kingdom Metazoa; phylum Platyhelminthes; class Cestoda; order Cyclophyllidea; family Taeniidae; genus Echinococcus; species Echinococcus multilocularis. The sequence goes on along the minus strand of LN902848.1, from coordinate 4,933,102 downwards.
CGAAATGTGGTTGCAACTCCTCCAACAGGTTAGTTTCATGTCTACTTTATGCAGCACTGGGATTAGGCTGTTACACGGAGGAGGGGAGAGTTGGTTTATACAAATTTTATGTGTATATTTAGTGGAATTTTTCCGATTTTTACCTTGTCAAGCGGTCTTAAACGGGTTTATTTTGAGGCAAATTGGTAATGTTGGTGGGAAGGGGCAGCCGTCGCATTTTCGGAGTAATCTAACTGCTATCTGTATTTGCCTAGCGGATGCTCTACTCAATTTTTAGTTTGCAAAACCACCAATCTCCTTAATGTGTCTGAGACTGAAATCTCCGACTGGCAACACACTGAGGCCTTTTTTAACAGTCAGGGGCTTATTCTCTACTTCTCAAGGTGAGCCTACTTTTTTTCCCATTCCGCCTCCACTGTGAACTGCCGACTGTCAAGTTTTTGATTGGTGGATTTCAGGTTTTGGAAATTATCTCTCAATTTCTCACTTATTTCACCTGCAATCCATCACGCCGACTGGGATAGGAGTATCGAGTGCTTTCAATTCAATGTACATGTAAGTGTCTGTTCATTCACTTTTCTTCTAACACTTTTGTTCTTCTCACCTCCTTAAATGGAAAAAGTAGGTGTCTTTACATGCCCACCTCATTGGCAGTGGGTTCAGGCTTTTTTAAGGCTCATTAGGCTTGAGTTAACCTGAAGGTGTTTAAAGGCGCTCAGGAGTATAGAAAGTGCTGAGTATTCGCGTAGCCTAAAGCCATCATCGCAGAGATCGAAAAGGCTCGCGTGATTAGGTAGGAATAAAGTCCACTCAGCTCACATTACTTCTGCATACTTAAATTCCTGGCAGATTCTCTTCGATAACAGCGGTCAAACGGGCCAGGTGGTGGCGACCTTGACGTCAGCGCCCCTTGAGGTAGTTTGCGCCCTCTTCAAAGGCGTGCGGCAAGATGATGAGCCCGAGGCTGCGCCAACGGTGCGTCGAGTGGCCCACCTGGTGGTTGACCTTCTTGCTTTCAACACCTCTCTTGTCTCTCTGGGGCTCTGCGGGGTCACGCTGTCCGGAGGTGCTCGACTCTGGAAGGTGTTTGAGGAATTGGCAATTCCATTTCATCCCTCCGTCCTTTTCAAGTTGCTACTAACAACTGTTTGCCGTTCTAGAAAACTAAACGTTTCTTCAAAGAACACTACGGAATACGGTTGAGTGGTCTCTTCTTCGACTTTGTTAATCCTTGGCTCTTCGTGGTGGTGGGAGGAGACTTTCTCATCATCTGTGGCTCCACTTTAAAGCTCGTGCACAACAAAGATGTACACGTGTAGTCTTACATATTTTAATCTTCTTTTGGATTAAATTTCACTTGAATTCTGTCCTTTAATCTTTCGAGAAGAACGCATGTATTTATCAGAATGTAATGGTACGGTTTTAATTATCCTCTCCCCCTTTCTGATGCGACCTGTCGGACTTTTTGAAACCTACAATTCGTGATATTTTGTTTGCAGATCTTAGTGGCCTACACCGAGTTATCCTACCTCCTTGGTTTGGGAACCCTTTTGGTTTGGATTAGCGTTCTTCGCTACGTCGAGTTAGCCTCTCAAACACACGTACGTCACGTTGTCACCGCGCCTTACTATCATGCACAAGTAGTAATTCTTCTAACCTTGCTTATCATTTTACAGCTCCTCTTACGCACAATCAAGCGCTCAGTTCCGGGTCTGCTTCGATTTTGTGCCTGTGCTCTCATCCTCTACTTCGCTTTCGTCTTCCCCGCTTGGGTGATACTGGGCCCGTTTCACATGAAATTTCGCTCGTTTACATCCACCCTCGAGTGTCTTTTCAGCCTAATCAATGGCGATGACATGTACACCACCTTCGCCACCATTGACTCGACGAAGGGCATGGGGATATACCTCTTTTCGAGGATCTTTCTCTATGTCTTCATCACGCTCTTCATCTACGCTGTGTTGAATATCTTTGTGACAATCATCTTTGAGGCCTATGAGGAAGTTAGGGTAAGAATGCCGTTCAACTTAGTTTGTACCAAACTACCACTAATTGGTATCAGTAGCTTTACTTTCGGTATTCCTTGAGTATGGTGTGGTTTGCCAGCACTGCCATCAATGTAGCATCCGAGAAGTCGTTTTAACATGGACGTAGCGAAGGGCTGAAAGACAAAGTGCTGCCAGTCAGGGGGAAGTTATCAGCTAAAAGTAATGTTTTTCTCCATAGGAAGGCGATGGGCCAGTGGCGGGTGGGATGACCATCCTAAAGCGTTTTATTGGACAATCTGTTCCGTTGACGAATGGATCTGCTGACACCGCTTCACGGAATCGAACATCCTCCTCATCGTCGCCCACAATTGGAGCAGCCGTTTCATCCACGGTGGAGAGCTTGGTGGAAGAGTGTCCTGTTGACACAGATCGAGGGCCTCGACAGGATATATGCTTCAGTAGCTTTGGAGATGATAATGTGAAAGTAGATGGAAAGGTATCCGCTAGGCTCCGATTGATATCAAATCTACCGCTTGCTGAATATAGACTAAAAAAATTTTGCTCCCGAATTTTAGAATTCACGACATGCGTATGACTCATAGCCTTTAGATGATCTTAATTTTTACACGGATTTGTCAACATGAAATGCACCCATCGTTCACCTGGGATGAGGGGATGATTTCGATGTGATTCCTAATCTCTTACTTATATCTCCGAGCATTTTGACAGAAATACAAAAGTAGTTTTGTCGAGGTTTGATTCACCTTGTTTCTGTCTGAGCTGTGGGAGTTTGCATTGCTACCTTACTGTGTCTGACTTCAATTGGTCGGAATGTGGGAGGTGATTACTAAGGAATGTGTTTTTTTATCTTTATGGTGTACATGTCCGATACAATTGTTTCGTTCCAAATCACTAGGATGAGGCGGAGTAATACATCGTGGTTTATTTGTGGTTGTTTGACCTTACATTTGCGTGGGCCTTTCAGATCCGGACACGTGCAATATGGTGGATGTTTACTTAACCAAATTCTAGGCGAGAAGTCACAGAGTGTGGAGGCCTTGGTGGGCTGAACAAAACCGTTTCTTTTCGAATTCCTCTAGAATACACGCCTCCTAAGCAAGTCTATCAAAAGTTTGGGCATCAGAGTTGGATGGGAGGAAAAAAGGAGGTTCAGGAGTGCACCTGCTTTGATGATGAAGCTCTCTGGCAACGACCATAACATATTATCCGTTCAGTGTATTAGTAGTGCATATTCTTTCACGCTGGCATCGTTTTAGTGGAGCATGGGGGGCTAAAATATCTTTTTTTGCTAAATTTGGATTATTTCCGTATAAAACCCTTAAATTCTAAAAGTTGCTTGACAGAATAACTGGATATGTCAGGTGTGGAATTCAACTTGAATGAGGTAAAAGCATGGTTAAGCTTTTGGTGGCCGAATAAATTGTTTTGTTTACACATGCTTTGGGGAAGGTGGGTGGTACTTTTCTCCAATAAATAAAAAGTTTGGCTCATTTTTGTACTAGCAATGTATTGTTAGCTAAATCAGAGAGCACTGTCAGGAATGACATGGTCATTTACAACTTTTGCAGAATTGCGTCTATTGTATTAGGGACACAGGATTTGGCTAATTCTCTAACGTGATTGGATAAAAACCCGCCAACTTATTGAGCAGCGCGAGATATCATAACATAATGGTTGAAGATAGGTCACATTGATGTATGAATCTAGTAAAGGAAGCCTTCTGATAATGGATAGTTATAAACCCCAGGCTAGTCTATTAACAAATGACGCCCTAATATCCAACTTAAGGCGGCCTTTTAAGTGACAATATGGCTTTATTATGGGTTGTTTTTTGCTTGTTTACTATGTTTACTTTGATTTAGTCAAAGCTCATACCAACTAAAAAAACTCTGTTTAATCGTTACAAGATAATTTCTAACATCAGTTCTACTCGACTTTATCTTGCGACTCAAATTATGTTGCCTAATGACGAACTAATAAAGCCTTGATTTACATCCCACTAATAAGCTTCATTGAGTATAGCTGAGCCTACCTAATGTTTTTTAAAACCATAAAAGCTGCATTTTGCAAAAAAAGCAACCTTTAAGCATTTTTGTACTGCAGTTTGCCATCATAAAGCATCCCATTTGCCTTTAAACAGGCACATGCTGATGAAGAAGAATCCTACTTTAATGAGTCCTTTGAGTCAGATGTAAATATCAACAACGTGCCGACTCCATTCAAGTCGAATAAGCTACACCGTAAGTTGTTGTGGATTTAACAAGTCATTTGTATCTAAGTTACCATCAATAATTCAAAATAAACCCTAAATAAAGTTTATTGCAGTGAATACATGTTCAACAATTATTTTTGTAGCCCATTATTTGAAAATTCTTAGAACACTCACTCTCAACACTGATTTAAAATTTTAGTCATTTTAAAATCAGTTCTGTACCTTTTCCAAGGGAATTCTTAAAAGACTTGGTAGCATAACTTATCCGCCTACATAACTTATAAGAGTGCATGCAGAAAAGTGTCAAGTACCTCTTCTCACTTGTTCATTCCTTGGCGAATTCTTAAATGCAGTAGTCCTGATTACTTGTATATTTTGATAAAAACTCATTTTTTACAAGTCTTGCGGTTTTTATTAAAAAAATTATAGTAACTGAAGATAAGGTTATGTTATTTCTATTAACGATTCCACGTTCATCTCTTTTTTTTTCGAGGACTTCAAATCTTGATTCTCTAAGTTGAAATAGTTTAGACGTTCTTTAAGTTCTTTAGCTAATTAATATTTATTCTTTTTTTAAAGCTGTTATGCTTCCTCGTACAGACTGTTTTACTTCGGCTAGCTTTAATGTTATTTTAGGATATGCTGGTGTTGAAGTATTTCATTGTGAATGAACAAAAGAGCTAGGCAACTGGTTTCATGAGCATTATCATCATCGGATCTTTATGATGCTGTGGTAAAGCTTGAAGCAACGGAGATTGACAAAGTTGTTCTTGAAGTAATATTAAGATGGGGTAATATCTCGGCAATGCTTCCTCTAGGTTCAAACACACCGAGCACCAACGTTGCTTCCTTACCACCACCTCCTTCAACACAGCAACAGTTGCAGCAACATCGGCGTTACCGGCGGCACCGAAGTGACATACGAGGCTCCAAGAGTAGTCAGCAGAAACGCCACCACCACCATCGCTTTCACCCTTCGCTGGAAACTGAATTGAGTTTGGAGGCATGGCAGGCGAGTCAGAACCTCATCGGTTCATTGCGAAGCGAAAATCATCTACTTCAGAGCCAATTGAAGGAGTGTCGAATAGAGCTGCGCACTGTGCAACGCCAGTGTAAGGTCCAGAGTGCTCGACTCTCAAAGGCTGGTTTTGGTGCAATGGCACACTTAAGATCTGATGGTGATTTGGTATGATGGTGAAGTATGCTCCTATTCTGCTCCTTGTAGGTGGTCGGACGAGAGGCGGAGATGCCAGCGGTTATTGATCGATTGAATGCAGAAGTTCGTGCAATGCAAATCCGATTAAGACGCAAGCAGGAGGCTGTTGATTTGGCAGAACGACGAGCGCTTGAAGCAGAGGCACGACTGCTACCTTTGCTGGAGAAGCGTGATCACAAGTCGGCTACTGTCCCCAGCGCAGCTTCTGCGAATGAACATGAGGAGATTAAGAAACGGACTCAAGCGATAGACACTTTGCAGACGACTCTTGAGGAGGAGCGACGTAAATTTCGTGTAAGCCGAAGTTAAGGCTGTTAATGCCATTCAAATTTCTCACCGTAGCCTAGTATTTCCGTAAATAATGTATTAAGACCATAGCTAAAATGCATTTTCAACCTGGGTTATGAAACAACTTGAAGGTAAATGTCGTGGTGGAGGTTGCTGGGCGTATGAAGGACAAATGGCGAGCATAAATTTTAGAGAATTCTTTGTATTTCACTTATTTGTGTTCTTTTTTACCCACTTAAACTTCACTTACTTCATCCTCGCAAGACGCGTCGCTGAGAGAGAGTTGATTGGCCACTAGTTGAATGACCACCAGACTTGTGATGAAGAAACACTTTTGTGCTTTTGTATTCCAATGTTCATTAAACGAACAAACATATCACTGGTTATCCCCAAATAGCTCGCTCAATACTCACCCCGCATTTCCCATAACTGTGCCTAATTTGTGTGAGGTGGATTGCAACTCGAATGTGTGCAGGCGCGCATTCATTTCTCTATTCTATTGCCTCACCACCTTCAAAAGCAATCAGAACTAGGGAATAAATGAGTCGAAGCGAGGTCCTCTTGTTCCTATACGACAATACAAAGCATGGCATTGTAACGAACTTAAAGGCAACGCTTAAATCTCTTAAAATTTCTAATTTGTTCAGTCATAAACTGAAAAGCGCTGACTTTGTTTAAACCCTCTTTATAGTAAAGCCGATGCTGATGACACTGTGGTAACTACAATCGCTAGAGGTTAATTGAATCTGGGTATTTGATCTGGCCATAATTTTATAGAGAACATCATAAACAGTGTCTGTGAGGCGTAAATTTGCTCCTAAATATGGTAATTACACCTCCCTTTCTCTTTCTTGATACTTCAGGATCTACAAAGGAAGATGGAACTGATGGAAAGAAATCACAGAACCGAGCAAGCAGCAGCTAATGAGCAAATCCGGAAGATGAGAAAATTCGTCAGTGACCTTCAAGCCCAATTGAACATCGTAAACCGAAGCCTTCAAGTCAGTCAGCCGTACACAAATTCTGTCAAAGCAACACACCTCCTATGTAGTGTTTTTTTTTTTGTGTTGAATTCGTTCGTTCCACTTTATGACTACCCAGTTATTTCCCATCGAAATCAAGGTAATCTTGATCACTTTTTGGGGCTCTTAATGTTTATAAACTATCGTGATTTTGAGACACAGAGAAGTTTGGGAAACTCTAACCTTTGAGACTAAAAAAGTTTGTGTTACATTTTTGGTTCTACTTTCTTGCTTTCAGACCTCATGGATCTACCATAAACCAAAAAAGAATGATTTAATGACCTAGTATCAGAGGGCAAGGACTCCCAAAGCAATGCCATATCTCAACTTCATTTCCCAAAAGTACTCGTTTTGACTCAACACAAGTTGAAACCACGAGTTTTTCGGACACACTAATAGGAGTTTTATTCATATTTTTCACTTTTTGCACTTCGACTCTGTCCTGCTGCCTCTCCTGAAGGCATCGCATCTCCAGATTTTCTCGATCCAAATTATGATAGGAATGCTATAGGATATTTTTATTCGCTTCTGCCAAAAGTAAAATCGTTTAAATCTGTTGTCAAGCTTTTTAAAGCAGATACCAACAGGATGGACAAGAGGATAGTAACGGGAAAAGACGTATCACATTTGACACCTTAAAGACTATTGGCTGTTTTCCAGTGATGTTGTCTTTGCTGTTCAGGACGGGTCTGAAATTTGTGTTCATTTCTTGTCCAGGCAACTGGCCTATCCAAAGTAGCAGGATCTTGTTACATCTTTGCTTTGGAAAATGTAGGCTAACATAAGATGACAAAAAAGCATTTAAATATTTTAAGTGAAATTCAGGAGACTACGAAGTTTTTGCAATAAAACTAAGGTGGTCAATTTATCTCGATAGGCGTTTTGAAGTTTATGTTATTTAAAAGTGGGTTAATCGGGAAGGGCACAAAATAGTGTAGATGGTAGAAAAGGAACGCCACACCACTTGTGGGCTTGGCACGTAGGCCCTATTTTGTTTCGACCCGCACATTCAATGCTCTTCGTGGTCACGCACGTAAGTTGAATCATTTTCATGAAATAGGAGGATTATAAAATCTAGATTTACAAACGGTCAAAAATCCTTTTGGCATATCATTATGAGGTGCAGATTTACGAACAAAAAATAATCTTTTTGTCTCACAGGAGAAAACTAAGTTACTAGAACTGCAGAATATCTACAGTCAGCGCCTTCCCAAATCTGTGTTAACGCAAGCCTCAGGACTGGAGTTTCAACGCGAGCGCAGTCGAATTTCTGGTCATTTCGGTCTTGAAGGCGATTCTCATGACGAGGTAAAATAGGTCTTCTCTATTATTGGTCAACGACTCATCTGAGCTTCCGATTGGCTACCCCCAGAACTAATCAATTTTTGCTTACTACCTTTCGAATGCTAGGCTCTCCAACGTCATTATGTCAATCATCACCTACCAAATAGTCGATCACCTCCAGGAGGCAATAATGAGGTCACAGAGAAACGTCGTAGATCTCGACATACTGTCTGTCCCATCTCCACTATGGTGGCGAAAATGAAAAACGGTCTCTTTACTCGCTCCTACACCGCCGTCAACAACAGACACGAAGGCGGTGGTACTGTTGAGGGTAAAGATTCCTCCTCCACAGCAGGGAATCTCTTAAGTCGAGGTCTCAAGCTAGTAACTGATATGGTGAGAAGATGGCTTTTCTTTTTAAAAGCTAGATTGGTTGGGAGATTTGAGAGGTTGTATTTACCTCGATGTAGGGACAGAATTTACCAGTGCCAGCAGCTAGAGGCCGAAAGAAAAAGGGGAATGGAGATGGCGACGCGGGTGAACAAACTACGACGATTCGTGGGGTGGAAGACGATGCTGACAGTGACGATGCAGCTATGCCAGATTTGCAGGAGAATTTTGAGGTGAGTAGACAACGATTGTCATTCAAATGGAGCACATAAATACCAAGTTTTCCAAGATATTTTAAGAGAACTGAATTAGGTCATGTAGGTTTATCAAAAACCAAGTACGTAACGAAAATTTTTACAACATTACATTTCTTGAGGTAATTACTATTGCAATGTATTTATTTGCCAGTGATGAATCATCTTTTGCTGTAAAAAGTTAGATTTTGGAAACGAACTAAGATTCCAGTGCTGCCTCATTGTCATTTCACACGTGTCATTTTCATTTCACACGCGGGTATGCGATTGACTGAAGTTACTTTCAGAGTAGGGATAAGCTTTACTCGGAAAGGAAAGGATCAGGACTGTACAAAGCATGAAAAATTGGATGAGAATGCGGCAATATCTTTTTACCCTTTCCTTCTTTCTTCCAAACTTCTCACTGATGGCATTTGAGTTCCCTGCTTAACGTATGAAGAAGGCTTTTCTCGACTGTTTCTGAGGTATCTGAAACAGAACCAGTTTTGCCCTCACAAATTCTGGTCACACCGTATTGAGTGGATGGATGAATCACGGTCGTGTGGTTTTGCCGCCAACTAGTGAACGGTTCTGGATTTCACCGAACACACGTAAAGCATGTAAGGCCATGTGAAATGGAATGGTGAGTGACTTAGAAGTTTTAAGTGGATGGTATGATGAGTGGATGGATCAGTTGGGGGCAAGCGGTGATTTGTTCACTCGATTCAGGAGTGTTGAAGTGCATGTGAATAAGGTCATTTTTAATCACAAGTCAGGTAGTCAGTCAGCAGTCATTTCATTCGAACAAAGTGGCAGTCTTTGAAGTTTGCTGTCTGTCTTCTCAAGATGAAGGGGAAGGAGGCGGCCTTGTGCTTAAGTTCCCACTATGACTGCTCCAACTCAGGTGATGTAGATGTGAACCAGCTCTGTTTCACTGTTTGCGTTGCAAGGCGCTTTAGGAGGTAATTGAACCTACAGCTATGTTTCTCCTCATTGCGATGCACCTTTGGTCAGTCTTTCATCATCACGATCGGGTTGTTCCAGTTATTTGTTTTTGGAAGGTGCTTCCTACTACCTCATGGTACATCCTCATCAGATACTATGCAACACATTTAACGAGAAGCTATCTTCTGCAGTTTCGGAATCGAGTTAGCCTCGACTCGTCTAGTAGACCGACTGGAATCACATCAGAGCTGACCAATCCACCCCTTATAATATCGAGGCTTCAAAAGAGGAGGAAGGTAGTAGGAAGTGCAATAAGGAGAAGTGTACAATCGTATGCACTTTACAAGTCCATTCCATTTTCACCAAGTCATTGAAGCCACCCACACCCAATACAAAGGCGGTGATAGACTAGTAATTAAAAATTTGATTGATGATTGATAGACAAATGAATTTGGAATTGATAGGTAGTGAAGTTGCAGAAAATGGAGAAAAGCAGATCCCTAAACGAGGGGGTAACTGTGAAGTCTACTCGATAGAAGTTTTACAAGTGAATGGATTGATGAGTGTATGATTGGTCGGAAGAAATTAAAGAATAAATGAAGGAGAATTTGTCACACTGAAGGATGTAGAGTTGATTTGCATGAGTTTACGAGTAAATGGATTGATATTTAGGCAGGAACGCAAGAAGCTGTTTTGGATTTGGATCGTATTAGAGTCTAAAATCAAGGATCACAATCTCGATGATATTGTTCAAGGTAGATAAGGGCCAGTAAGATTGCCTTATGTCATAGTTTAAAAGGATTTAAGAAACGTCGAAGAAGTCAAAACTAAAGCAAAACAAATTTGAGGAGAAGGCCACTTAAAGCGACAACCTTTCGCTTTTCATGCAGCAACTAATATCAAATCGTTTGAGCAGGGAAGACACTAATCTTTGCCTCCAATTAATTACCTTCAGTTTGAGGTGGATCTCTCCACCTCCATTGGCTAACAATTATTTTTTGTCCACCTGTCACCATGTTGCTCGAGTTCTCCATCTCACACCACTCTGAAACTTTTCCGGCGTTCATCGGTGAATTAAGCGGGCTGTGCTTTTGCATTAATTTCTAGTGACTAATACGTTTTTGTTTTATTCAGCATAACCTAGCTATCAAAACCTTTTTATTGGCATCAAAAATCATAATATATCAAAATAAGACTATTTATTGTGCTCTTTACTCCTTTTCCTTCATTGGGAAGCCTTGTACAATGTACTAACTGAAGGCCACACGGGAAATACGTCCAAAATCCATCAACTCGATACAACTTGAATAGGTGGAGGACTAATGAATCAATGGGAAGAGAGTCCTATGATTGCTCCCACAGGCAAATATGGCAGGGAATCACGCAAGGCCCTCCTATCACCTACTATAAAACTTCTCCATTGGAAAATTTAAGGCTTTGCAGTGGGAGAAAGGGGGGAGTCGTGGTGGCGAGACATTGTCTCATACTCATTCTCTGTGTCCTCCTTATCCGTGTTTCTCCCAATGTTGATCGTCACCCTTTCTTGGCTTTGGGATTTAGCAGTCGCGTTATTACAAGCCAAATGGTGTAGGTAGAGCGGAGATAATGTCCACCACCTAATTTTATTGTTTCGTTGAATACGAAACTAGCTGGCCTCTGCTCCGTTTAGAAGAGATGAGATTAATAGGAGCAAAATGCGGAAACACCCACTGTAAGAGGCAAAAATTCCGAAACTACTTTTTTTATTCTTCCATTCCTTACTTCTTTTAAAGAGCAAGTCGCAGAGGTCTTGACAAAGTGGCTTCTAGTATTTTTTAAGGATAGTGAATTCAAATGTTGTTTTGAGTGTCTTTGATGCCAAAGAATCACAATTTGCAGCATTGCAATTAATGGGAAACTTATGAAATGGAAAAATTATTTCTTTTTATTCACAAACCATGGCGTTTGTTTAATAGAAAATCATCCTTAGTTGAACACCTTAACGACAACGACTTGACTAACCTGGTGGAATTCTATGCCTATTGCAAGTATGCGGCTTGATAGGCCAGCACACCACCTTTGGATCTCTGTCAGCATTCCACATTAATAATAATAATAGTAATATCAATTGGTTTCAAACTCTTAAACAGTCCTCATCTGGGAACTTTAATTTGTCGATTTATTTTGATCCTCATCGTAAATAATTTAAATGTTTGTATTGGCTAGTAAGGGCAATTAGGCATTTCCTAGGTAACGCTTGTCGTAGTCACTCTGTGCAATCACTCTTCTGCCATCTTTGGCACCGATTGATGAAGCCTTGGGGAAGCTGCGTCAAGCCACAAGTTGTTGTCCCCTGACCCCATTACTTTGACCTTTTCCCAGTCCCTTCAACCAAATCCACCAACTGAGGTAGATGCCTCTCAAATACCTTCAAGGGGCAATTGTTTTTCTTTTCTAAAGCAAGTCAACTGAAGTAAGTACCAATTTCCTGCTCAAAAAAATCAAGGTTTTATTTTTTCCATTTTTACAGAAAGAAAGCAGAAAATTTGGTGCGTTTATTTCGTTCCCCCTTTTGTCAATTAATTGGTTAACTGATGATAAATCCAGATTTGAGCACTCCTTGATTATCCTCCTCTTCTTGCCTTAGATCTTGCGGAAAAATCAAAAATTTCGAAGTAAGCAAAATTTTTCATCATTCGAGTTACAAACTTTTTTGCCTTACCCAAATTTACCTGAGTTGGACAAAGGTCATTTTTTTATTTTCCGAGAAGTGCGAAAGAGACACCGAAAGACTCCACTGCAGATGCTAATCTGAAGGAGCTCAAAGAGGAGTTAGAACGAATCGTAAAGCGTCACGAAGCATCAACCACCAAAGTGGAGGAGGCAAAGACACAACTAACCGAATTGAGTAACCCCGAGGTGGCTGAGGCCTCATCAAGTAGCAGGCACGAACCATCTCGAGAGGAGTTGCTGTGGAAGAGCATTTTTGGCAAGGATGGTAAAAACCCTATTCCTGAATCCGCGACATCACAATACCTTCCAGTAAGTGGTAGCAAGGTAATAATTGTGTGGCAATTTTAGCTAACGAGTCTTTTTGACAATTTCCTTGCTAGTCCTCGGCTTCCGCGGAGACGGGAGCCTCCAAGAAAAAACATGTCACAATAGATCTGGTGGGTGAGACGACGACTAATCTCCAGCAGACAGCAGGGCTTGCAGGTAACAAATCTATGCGTCGACAGAGCTCAGTGTGGAGTGCGTTGGAAGATCTGGAAACGGAGAAGCTCCAACTGTAGAACGCCTTCCTTGCCTCGACGACAAAGTGTAGAGTCTGGCTTGACTCTCCCCCCTCTTAATTTGCAGATGTGTGAAGACAAAATCATTCTTGTAAAAAAGTGACGATCGAAGTTGAGAATGGATGGGGATCAAGTGGTTGATTCTCTATTCAGCAATAAAATGCCGTTTGATGAATACAAAGCTGATGTTGCTGAATGGGTAAGATTTTTTTGTCGTCGCATTCTTAATAAGTAAGCTTGCCAACAGAGTCGTTGAAACCATCAAGATATGGTGAGAAATCAAGAAGCATTTGTTAAAGTGCCTTCAGGAGGCAACCTAGCTCATTCATCGGCAACGGTGGATGTCTCGACAAAGGTGTCAAGAACGGTACCACTGTTGGCTAGATTACCAAGATGAAGGTAGTTCCAGTGAAATGAGGATTTCTTGATTTCACAGTCGCAGGTTTACTCCTTTGCTGGTGCTCACTCCACATGCCTTAAATCAGTTCATCCACCGTTGCCGTTGAATCCCCAGCGAGGCGAGTAGGGACCAGGCAATGAACTGTTCGAGGCCCCAGGTTGGTCATTATTAGGTGCGACGACTTTGTCAGGTCAATTTTGTCTGCGAATTAACAGCAGAAACGACCAATTATTTGACACAAGGCAGGGGTCGAATAAGAAGGCGATTAATAGGTCAATGGTGTCGAAGGTCATAGACGGATTGCTGGTAGAGCTCCCAAAAGATGACTAACTCCAAATTTCGCTGGACAAGCTAACATTTCGCTAATAATTTCTGCTCCCCCCACCTCTCACCTCAAGCTGATCCATCCACTCACTACCCTCTCCATCGCACACTTCCATGGCAGGTAATTTGAGTTCTGGGATGCAATGAAAGGGAGGGATGGTGAGATGCACAGCCTCACTCCAGTCCCTGTAACCCCAACCCCACTCCCTACCCTCCCTATTTCTCGAATGTTCTCACTCGGGCGTCAGGTAAGGCTTCTCACTTCTTCTTGACGTCCGCATTGGACAATCGCATGATCACACGCGAAGTGAAGCGGGGTGACTGCGAAGTATCGTTGGCGGAGAAGTGAAGGTGTCTAGAGCTAGGTTTTGATGGTTGTTTCTCGGGGGGAGGAAAGAAGGGTCAAACGTGAAGCAGTTCATCAAAGACACACCACAATTTTGTTCCCTCGACTTGCATCTGTGACAAAATAAGACAGTTGAAAGGTTTATCTTACTAAAGAGCTAATGCTTGTAGAAGCAGTGGATTGTGACGAAGTGGTAGGGACCAGCCCTCCTCCTCCCCCGCCCCCCCCTCGAAGATCCAAACTCCAGGTGAGGCATTGAGCAGTGACGTATTTAGAGAGGACGTCTGGATATTCTTTCTAACTTGACGATGCACTATAGTGATTTAAGCCCTCCTTCACGTCTTAGGAGGACATGTAGCAAATGTTCACAAGGTTCCTCTCCTTCCATTGAAGGCCGTCTCTTACCCACCACTGCGTCTCAGCTGCGGAGTACTTCTGTGAACTGCATTGATTAGTGGTTGAACATGTTGTATGCTTGGTCGAGATTTCTGAATATCCGGGAGATTGGGGTAAAGGCTAGAAGATCGTCTACAGTTAGCGTATTCTTTGCGTCACTCGTATTCTGTGGCAACACTTGGTGGTAAATCGTCCAGTGGAAGCATAGCGAGCCTCTCTTTGGGGTTTTTCTTTGACTCAAGACCAACTTGGAGAAATCAAAGTTGTTGTGGATTTGCCACAGGCCGACACCTTTTCAACCTTTCCCTAGGTTCCTCTGGCGATAAAGGATTCACCTATCCGCGGCATTCAAGGGAGTTTAAATTGTTCTTTCATCCAAATCCGGGTCCGCCTGTCACTGCCGCGAACGCAGCAGCTCCGGTCTTATCTGAAGGTGTACCAGACCACATCAATATGGAAGAAGGTTCATCACCAGCATGAAGGAGAGGGACCGAGAGGACCGTGCCGCCATATGCTAGCACAACCACCATATTGAACATGCAGTTAAGCAAGATGTCGAATAAGCACACTTTACCTCAAGGAGAGAAGTAATTCATTGACAGAGGCGTCACTTTTAATTCGGATGGACTGCTTCTTGCAAGACAAGAGCCAGAGAGGCAAAGTGGTTTGGACCTGTTTCCAACTCGTCACACCTCCACATCGTGCCGTGAATGAGATATCCGATCGAACAGATGACCAGCCTCATCCCTTCAAAACCCAAATGCCAATCCACCAAGGAAGTGTTGAGACGTTCAGCAGTCTGGCGCACCACATTTGGAATTATCAATTGAGGAGTTGATTACTCCTCTCCATTTGCTATAGCGCTCGGCAAAAAGGACAACGTAAAAGGACGACCCCCAGGAAGGTGTCTAAAGTCATTAACTGCAGGGCGTACTACAAGTTCCTCCCCTCCCTTGACAACGTTGGAAGAAGAAAAGCAGCAGTCGAACTTCACTGCCTACCGCGTGTTTTAGCGCCGCGCCCACAGCTTCTTGCAAGGCACCCGTCCCTCTAGTAAACTTGACAGGAGCAAGCGACGTCACTCTACCCTCGCTTTTGCAGTCTAACCGACCGCGTACACGTTTTCCAAGAAAAATGTGGGCACCCTGGGTGTTTTAAATGCTGACGCAGCTAGAGGTGCGGGAAAAGTCGGCAGAGCCACCTCCGTGACCTGTGACAGCAGCTCGTGAAATTGAAGAGCACTGCTAACGATCAATCGACTGCTTGAAGATCAAACCAAGGTTGAGGCAATCAACAACCGAGAAGTTGATAAGGTAGGCACTCCGGACCCAACCTTGACACAAGCTTCCAGAACCCGATGTCCGAAAATACCCCCCACCAGCGACGCAGACTCTGGAAGTGTACATATTTGCAACTACCACTTCATCCGATCTTCCTACTTCTTGATGCTAACCACCGAATAATAATGAGACCAGACAGAGAGATTACCTCGGTGACCCACAATTTGGACTACGAAGACCTCAGCAGCAGCCAGATTCTGGCGAAGTTCAACCGCAAAGCGCACTCGCTACCCAACCACCTTTACACAACGCTCGAACTAATTAACGTCTGGGCTGATGGAAGTCAAAGGGGCGGATTTCCACAGTCAGGCACGCGTAGTAACGTTGTGGTAGAGCAAACATACCAGTCCGGAGAGTATTCTCCCAGGGAAGTGTTCAACTCAAAATGGGACCACAGGATTCATCGAAAGACAAACTCCGGGAAGTGGGAGTTCCACCGCATCCACACTTATTCCAGGTCTTGACTAGCGCCCAGGGAGAAAGTGCACACACCCAAGTAAGATTGAATCGCCCCGGACCAACCATATTCATTTCCCACTTCTCAGGGTTGCGAATGTCCCCTGAGGATTGTGTTCACCAACCTAATGGAAAAGTCTTCTCCTCTGCTGACCGCCTCATTCCTAGAACTCGAAATAGCGATCCGTCAAACAGCCCCCTAGGCATCCATTGAACACCTCGTTAGTACCTCAGCGTGCCCCAATCTCTGTCTCCACAAATCGTAAAACCAATCGTCAAAAAGATAAGGCGGACTGGAATCTGGCGACCTCAGCACCACCCACCGACGCCTCCCAACTGACTGAGGGGAGAAGCTTCCTGACTGAAACCACACGTTCGAATACTAGACCTCGGAAGCACTCCGTTACGACAATTTTGAGCATCACCGAATAATTCTCAGAACGGGCCCACATATCTCCAACTTCTTTGAAATGCCCCCACGAACCCAAATAGTACACGGAGCGGGAGGAAGCTGCCTCCACATAACACCTCAACCAATAAGCACCACGTCGTCTCATGCTCACTTTCGTTATTCCACTTCAAACACCGCAACGGTTACCCATCGAGGGGGGGGGGGGTGATGAAAAGCGAGTCAGGCAGAGCCGGCACGAGAGAGCGACAGCCAGAACGCACATGTAGGCAGGCAGGCACGCACGCAAAGGGACGAAAAATTCGACATCGAATTTGCATGTCAGCCAGAGATTTGATGAGTGTAGGTGTGTGCGAGCGAGCGTACAACAGAAACGGAGGAAATTCGTACTCAAACTTTGTTAGTGGTGAACAAGAGAGGGAGAGAGAGAGAAGCATAGAGATAGGAAACGCGCGCGCGATCAACACAGGAAGAAAAAAGTGGAGGTGTCGGTTTTGAGCTAAAAAAGGACGGGAGAAGAGAGGGGGAAATGGGGAGCGCAAATTGGACACGAGATAGGCCGCCCCCTTTACTAGTGGATGTGCCTCGCCACGCAAACGTAGACGCACCCAGCCGCTGTGCCCAAGACGGCGAGAGAAGGTGAGGGAAGGAGTGAGTGGGGGGTATAAGGTGTGGTGGCTGCAACTGGCATGGCCGGGTGCCTGACTGATTTAGAGGAAGTAGTCCGGTGTGCGGCGAGACACATGCGGCTCTCCACGCCTTGGTGCAGGGTCAAATTGCAGGCTGAAATCAATCAGAACACCAGATAGCATCCATTACCAACTGATTGGGTCAAAGAAGTTGAGGAGGGAAATGGTGAGGACAGGTAGTCCCCCACCCCAGTCTCAAAAGTCAATGATCAAGGGGGAATCGACAAAAGCTTTGTGCATCTCCTGTAAATAAAGTGAATTCATATTGACCAAAATTTGGAAGATGAACGCAATAAAAATCGCTGGTAGGATTGGCAGAGTGACCTCAGTTTTGTCATACGCAACCACGAAAAAGGTGACAAAGACATTGTGGTTTTCTGGTAATAAGAATGTAACTACAAGACTAAAAAAATACCTCGTTTGTAGAAAAAATCGTGACTACTACCCACCGGCACTCTAGGTACGAGGATGACGAAAATTGTCTTTTTTGGAAACCAAAAAAGAACTTTTGCCTAGCCTACTGGCGCTGCCAACCAAGAGTGGGGTGGGTAGTGGGTGGATCGTTTGAAAGCAGAGCCAGTGACGTGTTCCACCTCTCGGCATATGGGGGTCGGAACACAAGCACAGAAGCCGTTTTACATCACAAGTCAGTCAGTAAGCAATCCACTGCCAAATGTGCAGCCCGATGACGCGAAGCAAGTAAATGTAGAAAAGGTACGCGGCATGTGACACCCCCAAGAGACGTGGGTGTAGGTCATCGGGCAATGACAGCAACACTCATCTCCCCACTCTGATCAAAAGCGGAGGATGCACCTTCACCTTAGAGATTATCTTTAATCATTGCAATCAAGTCGCAGAAGCTATTTGGTCCCGGAAGGTACATCACCCCACCGCAAACCGCACCCCGCCAGGAAAGACCCCATAACAATCTAGAAGGGATGCCAACTTTTGCAGGTTAGGAACCCATTTAAGCCTAACTTATAGAACAAACAAGGTCGAATCGCAGCAGGTCAGTTCAAAGGGATTCAAAGCGGGCTGGAATGCAATAAGAAGCGGCGATTGAGCCACTAAAAGATGACACATCACGTCTCTACAGGCGTGATCCATGGAAAACCACAAGGCTAACTTTTCGAGCACCTCGTACCAAGACACAAAAGAAGTCCCTTATTCAATTAACTCAAAAAATGCGCCAAAATGATCGACAAAAGGCACTGCGAAGGCTAGTTTAAAAAGATATGAATAACAGGAAGTGCCGGCCATTAAGGTCCCACCTCTGTTTGGCTTGAATTTTTACCTACGTTAGTGATGACAAAGAACCACGTGGGCCGCTTAAAAATGCAGAACTGACGAAAGCCTACTTAGATATGGGAGGGATGGGGACGATACTCACGCAGAAAATATCGAATGGGCGGCGATGAAAAGAACCCATACATCACATTTCAGATGGCAGGGTTCACAAAATTACCTAAAGAATGAGGTTAGTCATAAGTAAGATAATAAACGGCAGCATTGTCCCAGCCTTTTAGAGATTGTTTGCGCAAACATAGACTTTGAAAACGAAAAAGCGTTAAGTCTAATAAACTAAATTCGCGGTAAGACCAACACGCCTGTGGGAGCGATTATTGAACAGAAAAAAAATCATAAATTCACCATGACGCCTGCAACATTTCCGTTCTAATGCAAATACCAATGACACCACGAAGACAATCGAATGTTGTGACAGAGCTGATAGGGTACAAAGTGGTGAAGGATGGGAAACTTACAAGGTATATTTGAGATTGTCGTCCAACTCCATAATGGCCGCCTGATTACCACATCGGTAGCAGTAGTTGGGGGCACTGAAGATCGTGACGACATTTCGCTCGTGGCACCAATTAAAGCCCTCCATGACCAATTGATGCGCGCGGCTGATCAGGGAGAGGCTGTTGCTGTGGTTAAACTGCTCCGAGATGTCCTGACCGAAGGTGTAGCCAGCACCGCGTGGACTGATGCCCCAGCCACCCCTGTCATCCGGATCCGACCACAGAAGGTCGCACATTGGACCCTAAACGAAAAGCAATGCAAGAGTTCCACATGCTGAACACAATATCGGGCTATGTCAAACTAGAATTGTGTTGTTTAAGCCAGAAGTCGAGAACATTTAAACGTACAATGACCCCGCTTTTGTGATCGGGATGAATAGCAGAATCCAAATTATCATTAACTCTGGAAAACACAACTTAGTTATGGATTCAAACACGGGAATACGAGCCCCAGGGTGATAAAAACCTGTTTATTTAAACAAACTAACTTCGTGCCTTGATTGGCTTGAAGTGGTGCAACCCCTAGCCGTTTGTGGGGTGGAAACAAAAACAAAGGATGCACTTGCACGCCAAATGCTTGTGTCCGTGTCGAAATGAAAAGCAGATTACACGACATTAGTCACGTTAGTTTACACTCGCAGAGAGTAACCACTTGAAATTTAACCCCACGACTTGTAAGTCGACTATTCAGAAATGAGTCGACCTGATTGTCACCCTTAATCATCAATATAGAGAATGTCTCTAAATGCTTGAACCCTTCTACAGCGGATGGAATCGAGTTTGAACTTCTATGTGCACGGCACAGAGACACTGAACACAGGCCACATTCGAGGCAATTTCTACTCGTCGAACTGGGTATTTATAATATTTAATTAAACTAAAGTATTACTTTGAGAAGGTCCAACAACCACGACTTCATGATTAAATCACGAAGGCAAGCTACATTGACACAATGTGCAATTTCCCTGCTTTACACTGCAGAAAAGTCCGATAGCGTCAACCTTTTTTACTGGGACGACTGAATACGCGCTTTGAAAAGATCCAATGAAATATGTTAGAGTTACGTTTACAAGCATGCCTCCGGCTGGAATCGAACTCAGGCAATTCCAGTAATCAGAGCCGAAAACAAAGCCTGTCATCAATGTTGACATCAAGGGCTAGATTTTCACCCACGTAAAAAAAGGTAACCCTAAATGTAGGGCCATATCTCATCACCGACTGATATTTTTAGACGGAATTTAGCACAGCTTTTTGCACATTTGCCGGGTTGCATCAAGCCTAGCCAATTTAAACAGGCAACTACAGGACGCAGAAAACAAGGACAGGCATAAAATTCCAGCTCCTGATGGGTATATAGGCACAGCAAAGGTATTCAACATTTACTCCGCTAAATAAGGAACTTGGAGTAGTTTCAAGCGGTGTAATAATTGAGGCGAGTGTCAGGAAACTAAGGTAGCAGAAACAAAGTTTGTACAGTACCGATATCAACTATTAAGCTTCATTCAGGTCGACATATACACGCATCATCTATATCAAAATTTAGCAATCCACATCATTGCTTCTGGCCCTCAATCGAAGTGCGCAGTGCATTCCTGGAGGCGATAAACAAGATTACATAGTGATTCCAGTCCAGACAGTAAACGGATACCCATAGAATACGAGATTGTTGGCTTTACGAATACAGTTTATCATCTAAAGGATTCAATTTCGAAATTTAACAGTTGTGCGTATGCGAAAGATCTCGCGAAATTTTCATTACTAATGCCTAAACACGGTTGATTCGGGCGTAAGGAAATAATGGGAGGTATCTGGTGAACCGAGCATACTAAAGTTACCGCCTAAACTAAGGCAATCTTTACACCCGGACACAGTTGTGCACACACACTGATGAGAACGTGTGCCACTTTGAAGCAAAATCTGCAATAAATTTCTCCAGTGGTTGGGATACCTAGCGTAAGCGCATTGTGCAGCCCTCCCGAATACAGAAATTTGCGCAGGATTATTGCTTTAACCTCGGGTGGACAGTCATAAATCCCTCACATGACGCATCGCCACTTCAGATGTGGAGCGACATTCGCAAATCAAAAAGTTACACCACCTGGTACAAAGTTACGAGTGATAAAACAAAACACTTAAGGTAAAACGTAACCATACGCCAATGTGCGGTAAATTTACGCTATTTCAGCTTTAAGATAGGTAAACAGCAACAACTTACTGACTACGGTCAAAGTTTGAATAAACTATCGCCCAACCTGATGGCACTTAATTAACACGAAAATAAGAACGAAGATAACTACTGATAATGAATGCATGTTTTGAACAAAGCATACCTCATGTGGTACTTCCTGAATGCGGTCAAGTGCCCTTATGTGATCCAACGTATCAATCGAGGGCGAGAGTCCACCATGCAGGCAGAAGATCTAAATCTCGTAAAACCCAATAAATAGAACAAGTACAGAGTTGTCGACCAAAGCAGTGAGAGGGAGGTAGTCAAAAAGATCCGTAAAGTATTTCCAAACATTTGAATTCCCGTATTTGCGCAGACACTCGTCGTAGAAACCATAGACTTGAGTGATCTGTCGACTCTCATGGTTCCCTCGTAGAACAGTTATTCGATCACGAAAACGAACCTATAGAAATGTCGCTTTTACAGAACACTTGTGCCTTTAGAGCGACTAGGAGAGTAACCGTCTCAACGGAGCAATAACCCCGATCGACATAATCACCCATAAACAAGTAGTTGGTATCCGGAGCTTTCCCCCCAATACGGAATAGCTCCATCATGTCGTGAAATTGACCATGCACATCACCACAGACGGTGACTGGACTAGAAACATTTTGTACATTAGACTCCTTAGTTAGGATTTCTTTTGCCTACAAAATGATTTCGAAATATGGACTAATTACTTTATCGCATAACGATTTCACATGAGCCTCAGATAACTGCTGGCAATTGTAAAGCTGTTCAATCCAAGCATCAAGTTCTTTAACCTCTGACCGACTATCTCCTGTCATCTTTGCGCCGCAAAAAGGCGACAATTATCAGCAAACCCAAAAACCGCGGCCTGGTCATTAAAGACCACATAAACAAATTATTATCAACTGGTTGGTTTTGTTTGCTCAGTAAAACTTTTTCCTAATTTAACACAAATTTAACGACTCTTAACGTAAAGTTAACAAAAAAAAGCCTTAATATACATTTTAAGAAAAGATAAAGTATTAGATAGGTTGCATAAAATAATTAAAATCCAGAAATGCAAGCTTTTTAATAAACAAGCCTTAGCTGAAAAAGTGCAGTTAGTAAAATAATATATTAGAGAGACTTCTTTGTTAAAAGGATGACAAGTCGGTTCCTACATGCCATTTCAGCGTTATTGTACTTCGAATTTTTTACCTCAGCATTTATTGATATTTAAACTTGTGAAATTCCTCATTAGTCACTGTATTACTCGTCCTAAAGTATTGTTAGGGGGAAGCTATCAGTATGTAAGGTCCTGGTACCTGCATACACCACGTGCTTTAGAGGGGGTGCAAACCCCAACCCATACTGCTTTGGCACCCCCACTGCCCGTTGCCATCATCATCACCCCAGCCACCCTACCAACGCTATTTAAGCGTCTGCATACATGATTTCATTAGCAAAAGCACAGCCATAATCAAATGCACACAACTGATTAGTCCCTCTTGAGAAAGAAGGTGTCGATTTTCGCAAGTCCAAGATCCCTCTTTCCTCGTCTACGTCCTCTTTTCGTTTCGCAGATCGTTCTGGTCTCCTTCTTAACCTGCAAAGGCTGTAGTGTCCGATTCACCTCCCTGTTCCACTCCTGTTGAACTCTTCTGGCAAAGTGGAAGTCCCTATGCTCCGGCATGAGGTGCACCAGCACGTAAGATCCGCACTCCTCACACAAAACCTTCTCTGCCCTCGAGTTCTGACGCTGAAAATAGACTAGTTCCTTGCTTGCCTTCGTTTCCTCTTGAGCCTTCGGCTCAGTAGCCTGGTGGAGGGAGCCCTCAAACGCCACCTTTTTTGGCGTGGACGGCTCCGCCTGATTCCCAGTTTCGAAAAATTGACGGAAGAAAGACTCTCTCTCAACCAGTTTTGGTGGTTCAGTAAGGAGTTTTTTAACATCTCCGCAAGCCGCGCTGTGGTCCGATTTAAACTTCCCCACCGACAAGGAAATATTTGTGATGGCAGCTGTCCCAATAAGGCTTCGCACCGACCCATAAGCCATTTCAGCAATCCTTCTAGCAATCTGCGCCTCTGTCTCCTCCTCCATTTGTTGAGAACGCGGAAGGATAGAGGCCAGTATATTAGGGCTCAGGGCTCTTGACCTCGTATCTGATTGATCCGAGCGCAGGGAAAGGAATAAAGCAGTGGGTAGGCGGTTGTGATTGGCTCGATCGATGGCGACCCTTTCAACAATTTCGCCAGCCAAATTGGTCAACCAATGGAGAATTTCGGCATCTTTTCTGAGTGACGATTTTCCAAGAAAGTTCTTACTGCAGGCGATGGATTTCACCAGAGTTCGAGTACTCACTGCTTGGTAGTCTCGTCCTCGACAGAGTTCGTACAACCAGGCGCTAAAACGGAAAGGCCTGCTTTATCAAAACCCCATTAGAAACTTCGCATTGGGTCTGCGTGATGGAACAAATTAATGCAGTATGAAAGCATGATCAAAAAGCACCGGGAAAGAATTAGCTTCAATGGTTCAAAAAAACGGAAGACCGGTTGTTGATGGACCAACTGGAAAGTTGGGTTGCTTGGCCATTAAATGGCCAAACACAGAGAGATCGGGACACGAAGATGAATCGGGTAGGATTGCCTTACTTAAATTTTTGGCCATTGAGTACGTTTCTACACACCAGTCTCAGCATCAGGGAGATATGAAAATCTATCTGGAAGGATGTAAAGTAATGCTCAAAAAGGATGAGAAATGGTTAGAGCCCGACAACACTGTGTAGAGCCTCCTCCTAAATGACCAAGATGGGATCAAAAAAATTAAGGGAAACAAACAAGCTTATCAACCTCCATGAGTAAAAGTAGACAAATAAAAACAAGCGCATTTTAATCGTCGCCCACCAAGATTGTACTATGCATTAAGGACTGTTCAGGTGGTTTTATCAGTTAAACCATTCAAAGGGTTGAAAAATTCCTAAATATTTGAAGAATGCATTTACTGAGTGAACTTGATGATAGAGTATAATAGGCCCTTTTCCGATCACGTTAAACCACTGCGACACAAAGAGCCAATTAGTGCATTAATGCACTTCAAGAACGGCTTAAAATGAATGCATTTATCTAAACAGCAACAGAAGCATACCCGGTTTTTTCACCATATTCTTCAATTAACCTTGGGAGGGGAACGGCAGTCAATGAACCAATAAATTCGAGGTTAAATCGAAGAGCTAAGTCCTTTCCGAGTTTTCCACCTAATCCTGGACTAAAAGAGAGTCAAATCACTATGCAGAAAAGTGTACCTTACACTTTCTTAACCCTGGTAAAATTCATCAAGTGCTGAACTGACTCTAGCGGCACGATAGTTATTTTGTCGGGTTTGTTCAGCGAACAGGCTATCTTCGATAGCATCTAAAATAAATAAAGCCGAGGAAACTTCTTGCTAAGAAATTGGTAGAGAATATTTGAGTTGTCAAATACCCGGTTTGAGCTCACACCAATCGAACATCGGAAACCAGTGTCTGCAAGAATCTGATTCTTGATTTCTTGAGCCAGACAGAGTGCCTGTCTTAGCTTTCGGCCATCGCATAAACATTCAATGGCATCCATTTGCCCCGATATTTCGTTGATTGAACAGCTATAAGGAGGATTTGGCAAGTCGCCAGGATCATAAAGATGCTTCATTGAATCGGGGTCGATAACCACGTTAGACCTCTCGAGAGAGATCGCAGATTCAGACGTGTCCAAAGAAAGCAAATCTTAAAATACGTCAAATAAACGCAAAATAAATTTATACCTGTTGCATCAATGTAGGCTTCATCGATGCTGGCCCGCTCAATTTTAGAAGTAAACTTAGAAATCGACTTTATGACTTCTGCACTGGCATCACGATACCTACATGCAATGGACATCTTTCCGAACGTAAAATTACTTAGTCAAGTCAGCTTTACCACGTCGCATGGGGACTTGAAATAGCAGCAGATCAGGACACTGGTTTTTGGCTGCATCACCATTCATGCTCCGTGTGACTCCCTTCTCCCGAGCCTCGTAACTTACGGCAATTAATCTATAACGAAATAGCTCAACAAACCAAGAAATTACGAGGCAGCCGCTAAGCTCGTGTATTGAATAACGGCACATGGTAACCCAACTGTTTCTGGACGCACTTTTTGTTCCACTTGGACGTAAAAGCAGTCCATATCGATGAGTAAAGTTATTCGATCCATTGAAAAAGTAATGAAGTACCTAAAGATAATACTTCACACTGCACTGACAAGCACTAGGAATCAATTGGTTAAGACAATCAATTTAGAAGCTTGAATTGAAGTAACTAAACAAATGGAAAGATCTTGCACACCTTTCAACCTAATAACTCAGTCAAAGCATAGTAAATTAGCATATTATATCCCACCCTGATAATCCCGTGTCCTATTGACCTAGTTTATGTCAATTGGATTACTCATTGGCCATATTTATTCAAGTCAGAAGATTTTTCTGGATTTCGCTACAGAATTTTGACAGTAGGATTGCTTGTTATTTCTCGACAACTAGCACACTCGGGTCTTTTTTAACTTCCAGTGACCATATTCAGCTGAATTAAGAACAGATTATCATACTGTAGCGAAAAAACGAGACCACTACCAAACTGACTTTCCATATTCACTCTCCATAAAACAGAAATTAGGAATTCGACATTTCTGTATTCAGTGCAGAAATATTACAACCGGTCAAAAGAAACCATTTTTGGTAGATGATTTTTGCCTCAAATAATCCGACACGAAAATCCTTTTCGCCGCATTCTCATTGATTCCTACCACAACGAAAGCACAGAAACGTCATAAATCCTCTGTTAATTTTAGCAAAAAAGTGAGGAAATAGGC
This sequence comes from Echinococcus multilocularis, assembly GCA_000469725.3. Classification (NCBI taxonomy): domain Eukaryota; kingdom Metazoa; phylum Platyhelminthes; class Cestoda; order Cyclophyllidea; family Taeniidae; genus Echinococcus; species Echinococcus multilocularis. The sequence continues at coordinate 4,907,013 of LN902848.1, read as the reverse complement.
ATCAGAGTTTACCAATACATTTATTCTTGTGGGCCACATGCTTACATCGCGATGTGCTAACCCATTCAGTGTTCGGAAGCTTGCTACCCTTTTCGTACCAGTTTTTCGTGCCTTTGCAGCCAAACAGAAGCTTGGGTAGCCCTGAGACCCCTTTGTCGGGAGAAGGGAGTGGGCTGGAGGCGCCTGGCAGGCCGAGCAAATGCTACGAAAAGTCGGCAAAACGACTTCATGTTTAGGATACCGAGAGTATCCCCTCCTCTGGGCGTCTTGACTGTTGGCGCTACTGCCACTGCCCTCTGATGTCTTGCTAAAAGAAATTTAAAATTAGTTGCAGTTTACCTTATTTTCTTGACACCTTAATAACCTTTAATTTCGTTGCCTACACCGAGCAATACAATGAACGGTTTGCTGCTGTCGAAGTAAATGCTCATCGTCCCTTTTTGAAGAGTAATTTTTTGTTAATTTTTCGTCTTTGTTCGCAAAATCTGATACGTTGAATGCTTAGTAAATTTTGGGTTTTTAAATGAACAAATGGCAGCTATGAATATTTCCCCCAAATCACAAAACACTCCATAGCCAATTCGACGAGACCTCAAAAGGAACTCGTATTTGATATCAAAACGAATGTAGTTAAGGCTGTAGCCACATTTCATGCATGAAAACAAGAACATTATTTTGAGAATTGGTGGTCTTTTCTGTCCTATTAAAATAGGTGCTGTAGTGCTCTCTCGCGGGCTTGTGACGCAGTAAAACGAGAACATCTAGGGATGGGTCATGGACTAGACAACGCTATTGCCGTTTTAAGGAATATGCTGTATTTAGTGGTTATTTTAATCTGAAAGACTGAACCTAAGTTGGTAAACAATGCTGATAAGAGGCGAGGCCACCTATTAACCATGTCTCCCTTCGCCAAGAGGCCAACAATTCACCAAAAAACCATTTCCCAACGAGAAAAAGTTGACTCAGACCCAATTTCAATGATGCGTTTTGTCTCTAGAAGCATGACATTTCCCTTTACGCTTCCGTTCCTATTTAACTTTCCTTTCCAAGCTGTATCTTCAATTTAGCAAGTGATTGACCAGTGTCTGAAGATTGCGATAAGCATCGCGTGGAGGCAAATGAACCAGGGGAACGCGGAGGCTGAGACAGTTTCTCTCTCCTAGGTTCAGTGCATTGTACAAGGCAAAAATCAAACATATTTGCCCAAAGACCAACTGACATTTGCTCTAGAAGCGCTTAGCGGGCCACTTAAGAATAACAAAAATTTCAATGCAAAAGTACAGGGGCAACTTCTTAGCACATCTAGGTCTGTCAGTCTGTAAACATAGGCGCCGAATGACGAATTACCAGTATTGACTGCAATAGGTAATCTTTTATTTTAACTAATAATAGTGGATCCCAGCCACTTAAAATAATGCACTTTCCATTTATCATTCATCACCCCAATCAAATTGTTAAACCAATTTGGTTAAGAATGATAGGCATTGCCACTGCATACTACACCTCCTTCAAATACTACTCAAGAAGCTAGATTCGCCAGCTTTGGAACTGAATCGAAATCAGTCAGCAAAGCATACAAGCTTGATCCACTTCCATCAACTCCCGAAGGTCAACTTTTTGTGGCATGAGAGATAAAAAGCAGTGAAAGACGATGGAGTGCTGGTAGACCGCCACATGCCTAATATTTATAGTGCGTACATGCAGACAATCTCCTCAACAAACTGTACCGAAAATAGCACAATCCCCGTTCATCTGATCCCATTTAACTTCGTAACTAGGGTTACGTAGCTAACTCATTCAAGGTCATGAAAAAAGGGATATAATGACTTCAAACTAACCGATATCTCTCTTATTTATAAACCGTTTCATCGAGTAAACACCTAAAGGACGCACCTCATTTTGGACTTTTACCACCTGATAAAACTTTTCCGAAGTATTTTGACCAAACATTTCTGTTATCGAGCAGCAAACACATGCCAATTTGTAGCACAACCGTTCTGTTGGCATCTCAAATTAAACAACAAAGCCGGTATCCGGTTTTCATTTTGTCTTCACATTCTTGCCAAAATTTGAACTAGCAGATAGGGGGACAACAATCATGCGGATTAAGGCACATAAACGTTGGGGAAAGTAAGAGGAAAAATCCAGGATTTTGCGGTCCCGATTTACCGACTTTAAGCTTTGACTACCACTTAAATAACTAGCAGTCCAGTCAAATCAACTGCAAAGCCACTACTGAGCTTGGGGTATGGTGGGGGCTAGCCGATTCACTACGCGTGCCGTGCAGACTGCCGTCTTAAACAAATAAGGCATTCGAAAAAGAACAAAAATCACTCACTGACTCCACTTTTACTGGCTGAACACGAATTTCCGTTCCTTTATAAGACGAAATGTGTTCTGAAACCATGGCAACGTTAGATGTGCCTTGATTATAGACAATCATGGCAAAAGCATCATCGACAGCAGCAGTAGAGGTAGAAGCACCAAGACCATCATCAGGAGTGTCATCCATGCGTTCCTTTACCCTCTTCATGCTGTCATTTTGCAACTCCTCGTTTTCTTCAACAATCATAGGCATTTCCGATAGCTGTGGAAATAGCTTCGTTTCGGTGATCCCGAATCCATTGTTGATGGTTCTGTTTAGGTCACCGCTTCTCTCTGGAACGCCATTGCCAGTGTCTGAAGTTGCTGAAAGAGAAAGACCATTCATTTGAAGTGTTTACAAGATTTCGCAAACATTTTCGTCCCTTCACAATTCATCCCCCATCCTATACGAATTCAATCTACTTGCAGACGTGCCTGGTTTGTTTTAGTACTTTTTAGAAAAATTAAGAGGACCTAGGATGAAATCGATGACTGTGAAGAGGAGTCTTTGACTCTCCCTTGACTTTTGAAGCTCTCTTTGAATACATGCAATCGGAATCCCCAAAATATACGAAACTGTGACCAAATACCGAATACACGGGCTTTAGAAGCACCGAAAGACAGGAAAAAAGGGTTAGATCGAGTGGCGTGGACGAACCAATATAAGGAGGGGTTAGAGGTCGACGTCATTAATAAGTTAAAATCTAACTCACCATTGAGAGCATGGGTTTTGGTGGATTCGAGGCTACTCGCGTTGCAGCCCATTATTTAGCCTCCCCTAGGAGATCACTTCACACACGTGTTGGTGCTTTGAAACTCACGCCGCGGCGCCTATTGATTTTTGGGGTAAAAGTTGGCCTGGAAGTTGGCTGCATTGGTCGTTTACACAAGGGCTGGGAGACTTGAATTTGTAGCACAGGAGACGGATAGTCAACTAACTCTGCCCGTGGACACATCGATTCATCCATTCTACCTACTAGGCCTCACATTAAGTACTTGTCCCTTGGTTGTACATAGTTACCAACAAGCGGACATTTCGTAATAAAAAAGTGATTTCACGTAAAAAGCAGTCTCCCCATTTCAGTGGGAGAGAAAAATGTATTTGCCCAAAAAAAACCAGTAGGGGAAGTAAGTAAGGAAAGGAAATAGGAGGGGAGGGAAAGGGGACAAAATGGAGGGAGCTGACTGTACTGTTGTGGGTACTTTAGGACGCCTCCGCTGCTACCACGGCCACTAAGGACGAAAAGTCACACAATTGGCGAACAAACGGCGCAGGTGGGTTACTAACAGCGACAATGGAACCAGTAGGGAGAACGACACCTCCCTCATAGCTAATATTATTGCTATGGGGACGAGATGGTGGCGGTAGCGGAGAGGTAGATGAGGGAGAAACGGAGGCTTTAAGACAAAGGGAGTTGACCTCGTAGACGCCGGGGCAGGCAACACGTGCGATGAGGGCCAGGCGGTGTATCTGACCCGCAGCCAAGGCTACCTGCTGCACGCACGCACCTGTCCACAGTACGCGTGGCGGTAAGGTTTGCTGTGGGATTGCGGGACTCCTACTGTAACACAAACAAGTATCATCGAAGAACGGGAAAGTCTGATTAACCACTTCCCTTGAGGTGTTCTGATTATACTACTAAAATGACTGTAAGTAGTTCATTTTGACCAGATAGACGACAAACTACTAAATTGAATATGGGCAGAATGAAACACCAGGATAGTGCATCTAGCGATTCGCCTTTTCATCACTCATAAACTACTGTTAAAAAGAAGACAAATAGATCTCTTCAAACGAAAAAGCGTATATGATGCAATGTTGTGAAATGCTACTAACACTTTTTAAGTAGCAAGCACCAAGACTTAAACACAAGTTTAAATCTAAACTTAAAAGGCCGACATTAAGTCGAAAACCCACCTTATGCTGTCTTCATTAGTCGATATACGAGCGGTAACGGGACAGGAGCTGGCATTATAAATTTCCACGGTGACTGGAATGGCGGCCATTGCAGAACTGAAAGCGGAGTTTAAAAGAATAATTTTGAGACAATCTGACTTCAACATGATACAAGTTCTGCTCTTATCGTTCTAGACGTTCAGAATTCTTGAAGCTATAAAAGCAGCATACAGAGGAAATGAGTAAGCTTCCGATCAAGGGTACCACTGATACTAGCGCAGTAGTACCAGTAACTCAGTCGCTTACAGTTGCCTTTAGTTTCTGGGCTCTGAAAATTGTGCCACCAACGGTTGATTAAGCAGGCAAAATTTTTGTTACTTGAACTCCCCCACCATAAAAACGCTCAAATAAGATATTAAACTAACGCACTACTTACACCATTTGAAGTAGATATAAACCCCCCTTGGGAAGTTAAGCAGACAGTACCTTTCAACAGTCGAACTTAAACCAGGTGTACATTCCTCACTCCTTCTGGTAAAATTATGCACAACTCGGAATGGATGATAGAGACGTAGACGAAGCAGTGAAGAAAGCGGTAGCAGTGAGGGAATCGAGGCCAGCATTTGCGCCAAGTTGTTTCCCGAGGGCTGGTGAGGAAATTAAGGGTAATTGCCTTCCCATACAAAAAGACGGCCAAATATGAACTTACAGGTTGTAGAGCTTTCGGCATATGCGCGTAGACAACACGAATGTGACTCTGACCGAAGCGTTGGCTTTTAACCAGGGAGTCACTTTGATCAACCACTTGCCAAAAAGCCAGTAAGAAGAAGTTCTTCGGTTGCAAGTCAGTTTCTGGAGCTGCTACTTCTGTTGGTGCATCCCCATTGGCTGAATTTCCAGTCTGACACTAAAAATGGAGAAAGTTTGATCGAAATTGTACCATCTAACCCAAAAGAAATGCAGCAATCTGTATCCAGACGCTGATTACGGCCCCAAATCCCGGATCAAGAAGGTTGAGCTGAGTTTCAACAAGACCTGGCGCCATCCCATGCCCCCTACACGACCCGAGGTTAAAGATTTAAAAACTCCCACAAACACAGTAACCATCTAGATCCATCTTAATCAGATTCTCCAAGGCTACTGTGCTTGAGATGTCGACAAAGGGATTAACGGAAACGACAGATCAACAGCAAAACCAGCATTTACAACACTTTTCAATCAGAATAACTTACCCTGGTTGCATCCATTTGAGCGGCCTGTGTAGAGAGCAGAAAAAATTGCGCATAGGGAGTGGCCAGTGCGTCGATTCCATCCGAGACAGGGTGTAAAGCGATGCTGGATGCGCTGCCAACACCAGCAGCCTCTGTTGTCGCAGGCTTCCGTCGTGTTGCGCGAACGCAAAAGGTCATCTCCCGGGTCGGAAGCATGAGAACACCGTCTTGGTAAGGAGAAAGGCAATTAAAATGATAGATGATGACAACCAACCGTCACAGCATACAATCGAAACCATTCAAAAACGTCCTTTAAAAACAATTATAAAACGTCCAAAAACTCACTCTTAGAAGCTGCTGCCTCTCTGGGAGCCACGAGATGAATATTCCAATTCACATCCAGGCAAGCCAATTGAACCACATTGAAGGAATGCTAGAAAAAAAGCCGCAAATTAAATAAGGAGCAAAGTAACCTGTAGGGAGACGTTCTTGCACCTCAAAGTGATCACCAACGAGTCCACCTCGGAGCCCTGGGTTCTCGCACAAGTCGCAGAAAAGTGAAGCGCCGGTAGTAATTGTAAACTCGCCTCGTGCTGGAGGTACCTTAACCTACTTATAAGCAATCAGTAGAATTTGATCCCCTCGACCTACTCAGATGGTTCGGCCTTCGTGGTGTAGCCAAAAACCACATGAAATCGACAAAAAGGTGGAACTGGAGGCTGTGAAAACGCCAAAGAATTCTCTCGTCGTAGGGAACGGTCTAATCGACGCATTTGGGCTGGTGGTGCTCGAATCCAAAACTGCTCGTTTTTTGACTGCGAGGCCTCCAATGGGACTACCCCCGACAATGACATAACGAGGGATGGAGATGCATTAGAAAGGAGGAAAAAACTTGGCCAAGAGGTTGTGACGTAGAGATTCTTCAGCTCACGACTTCCAATATTCGTGAAAGTGAGGCTGTGTCCGTAGATTTCACCCTCAAATAGGGATTGGGGAAGTCCACCAAATGCTACCTAAAGCAAGATAAGGTTGGTCCCTAGAATCTAAAAAAATTTGAATACCTTCAGAAGCGCCTGCGGTGAAACGACATTCCAATGAAAGCGTGGATCTGTCGGAGCTGAGGAGAAGCGGACCTTCCCCTGAACAATGGAAGTCAGGCCGCCGGACGTTAAGGAATTCGCTGATAAATTAGTGGAATCCAATGGATCGCGGAGGAATTCAGTGGCTCTCATGGAAACATCCAATTTCGGAGTGGTGGTAAGTAGCTCCAGTGATGATGAGAGAGGAGGCGGCGTGGCAGGTGAAGGAAGGTCTGCCAGGGATAATTGACGTGACGAAGAGACATCAAGTTTAAAGGCAACTCCGGTAATTTGGAGATCAATCATGGATCGCCTAGGTTGCAGTCCCAATTCAACCTAGGAGAGGTGGAAAAAAATATCAGGGGTTGATTCACATTAGCAGTAGTTTAAATTATCTGTAACCAATTCTTTATTTGGTTTCGCGGTTCATTTGTCCCATGGTTGATACAAAACCCCTTCGAATACTGCCGTGGTGATCTTCATATCAGTGGCATGGAAAACAAACCTTGATGACTATTTCAAAGGTAGAGAAAAAAACCGACCAAAGAAGGTTTAACCATTCCTCAACTGACCAATTTCCTGTCTCCCGGCAACATGTAAAACTCGTTGAGAACTGAAGTGTGGACGTAATTCCGCGCCTCACGAAGTCGCTCCAAATTGACCTCTTCGTTTGAAAGAATAACCCCAGATTCAGAGGAGGCGTTGGAAGTGAACGACGCCTGCCAGAGAAGGTGGACATCAGTCAGAACAAGCGGCACTTTCCAGGAGTTGTACAGTGGGATCTGAACTGTCAGTTGTTCTGAAAAGATGAAAAAGTAAAAACTAATGATGTTTGGCAAGTTGAGTAGCCAACAAAGGGGATTCAAAAAAATGGCAACTGTCATAATTACTCATACGTCCACAGTCCTTTAATGTTTTAAAGCTCTCTGAAAAGTAATTTGAGGGATATTCTGCCTTAAGGAGTCAAATCGCTACCTGAATAGTCGGTAGCATTTGGGAACAGGAAGGCCGTGCTACTTGTAATTAATAAGTAGCGGGTGCGATTTTTAGACTTACCGCCAACAGGAATGTCATGCCACCGCATTTTTTTCTTTGTCTTCTCCTCGTATACTGATGGAGCTGTCATCACCACAAGGCCGCTGTCATCTGCATCGCGAGACAATTCCTGGCCGGCCTGTAGACATAACAGCGCTTTCAATCGACGGAAAACTGCCTGTCGTGGTAGTGAATATGAGGGACGAGAGTAGAGGAAACGAATGAATTCTTCACCGGGCCATTTCATGTGATTAAAACCATCATCTCTCCTTTCTAAAAAAGACCAAAACGTAGCATTAAAGATATCCAGTTGAGGTGCACTACTCAAAGTATCAAAATTGACGATGCGAGCTCTTCATTCGCCGAGAGTCCGGGCCGCTACACCTCGATGGCGTGACGTTTCTTTCGTATCATTTCTGTATCAATCGTTCAGTGTATTTATCAATCGGGACTCGCCCTCAAGTGTAACAGGACAGTAAAGCGTGAAGCTTAGAGGAAGCAAATAGACCCACCTTCCACAGATGGCACGTCCGTAGAAACCATCCAAACAGGAATGTCAGTTGTCGGAACAAAGGAGGGAAAGATTAGGGTTGCAAAGTTGTGAGGAAGAGAGGAGCGCTGAGCTGTGAAGGTACGCGCATCTTCAGCGTCTTCGTGTTCATTGTCCGAAAAAGCGGTTCCACGAGCTTCCACCGAGCAATCATCTACGTGAAGAAAACAAATTTTGTCCTCTATCAAGCTCACACAAAACCGCCTTAATTGCTTGGTCTTTAGTTGCTTTGATACTTTTTCGTGGCTTGACAATTGTCCTAAAACCGCAACATTTGAGAAATCAGATTTGATTGGCCTGAAAGGATCCATTGCCATTGAGTCGTTGCGACGCATTGTTCGCCCGTGTCAACAGAGACAAAACGAGAAAATAACCAATGATTTATACACTGTGACCACATTCTACCACTCCTCTTGACATTCGTGGGTTGTTGTTGCCATCCATTCAATCCCTCAATATTTAGACAAGAAGGTGGAATCCAAATTCCCACTCATAACTACTTCAGCAAACTGCTTTTAGCAGTGAACACTCACCATCCATTTTGCGGGTCGGCGTTCCCAACAACACTTTGGCATGATTTTTTTCAAAAATTGGAAGACCCAACTCCAGCCACTCCTTTCTCCCCTCTCCGGATGAGTTCACCTACGAAGGTGTCAAAGAGATAGGCATTACTGTGACAATTCCTGAGCTTTAAGTTTTCAGAGCTGCAACAAACCTTATTGAGGATGTTGAGGAACTCTCGCAAAAATCGACTCTGTGCAGCTTCCAATTGACAGCTATGCGGTGAAAGGAGATGCCACAATGATTGAAGCGCCTCCCTGGGTTGATTTAACAGAAGCTGTTGACGTGCAAGATTTTCGTTCACATGGTCGATGACTAGAGTCCAGCCGGAGTCAACACTTTTGATAGGTGAGAGAATTTCAAGGGCCAGGGAGAAGGAACGAGCGCTGAGATGTGGCTAAAGACAGGAAAAGATGCACTACTGACAATTTATAAGTAGAACTGGTGAGCTAGTCAAACTAACGCTGCTTCCTTTCCAACCGCAAAGTAGAAGCTTTAAATCAAACGGGTGAAAGTTCTCTACTTTGCACCTTTCACATCTTCAGTGACAATGCGTCCCGCGATTCGACAAATAATAATGTTATATTTTTAATGATCGAATCGTGAGTTTATGAGGTAACACTAGGGCGGAGAAGATAAATAGGGACTTCGGTTTTCCGTTTTATGTGAAAATCGCCTATTAGTACCAGTTCCGATAAGGCAAAAGATCAAACGCGCGGCGGCTGAATGAAGACCTGTTTGATTCTACATCAAACAAAGTTGCTAATCACAAAGGTGTAAAGAAGACAATGGCTTCCCACCTTAAAAGTATGGGAAACAACAATTTTACCTGTTTGGCCCGAGCAAAACGTACTCCAGCCAGAGCCATTCGCATTGCGAAGTGACGAAGAAGCGGCCGTTTCCCCCGTAAATTACAATGTGCTGCCTGCTCCAACAGCATACCTCCAGCCATAAATCCACCCTAAGCAAAAAGAAGTAAATGAAGGGGCTAACAAGTGCGGTGAGTAAATCAGGAAGCAATCAACCCCTAGTGCTAGGGATTGATCCGAAATGCGTTGAAGCATCCGAGGTGATTGGACAGATGAACATAGGTGCCATTAACTTACTACATCAGCCAATCGAATGAAACACACTGCCGTTTCGGCAAAGAGTTCCCGAGATTTCAGTGCTTCCGTATGCAGAAGAACAGCCCGCAATGCAAGATCAGAGTTTCTAGCATGGATGAAAAAACAAACAAACTCAATTTAATGGGGAAAATTCTAACCGAGAGGAGAGTACCTTCTCATAGAGCTTTATGCGGCAAATTTCTTTTTCCCAAGATGGAATATATGCACACATACTTGCATTTAGTTACATAGGTAAGAATCGCATCATCCATTTGATGTTGTGGGTACTGACGTTGGCTAACCGCTCCCTGAAGGTACGTCGACAATGCAGACATCTCCTGTAGAATCCAAATAAATTGTTAAATCCATGGGAGAAAATGACAGTTTAAAACTGATTTCTTTGCCTCTCAAACCTACTTGCGTCCCAGCATAGTAAAGCCAAGCCGACTTCTGCTTGAAATCTCGTTTTACCAGGTCATAAATCTGATGCGCTGATTCGTATTGTTGAAATAGAAATAAAAGGTCTGCCAGCTTCCTCATCTGAAGTTCTGGTGCATCATCAGGATAGACGGAAGCCGAACCAGCGGCAGAGTTAGTACCGTCCAGCAGACTGACATGCGGATCCGATTGGCTTAAAGAAAGGGAAACGAACTCATTTACATAGGATTGAGAAAAGAGCTTTCGAGTGACCGAGAATAATCCTCGAGACTTGCGCAAGCGATGCGCAGCCTGGTCATTCAAAGACTTGATGGTTGACTCCGTCCACGGGACAAGAATCCGAGTTACAAAATCATACACAAAAGCCTGAAGTTTTTCATGATCTTGTTTGCCTAAGTGTTCACCATGGGGACGGGTTAACTGGGGATTTAAAACGGATTTAGCTGTCTCAATTTCATTCGGTTTCCAGCCTTGAGGAAGAAGATATCGAACCCATATATCTCCAATGGTTCTGTCAGAACAATATTGAGACGAAGAGAGATCCAGGAAGTAGCAATTTGCGTTACCATAGGTTGCAGCAACCGATTGGAATAATTTAGCACCACTGAGAAACCGCATCAACAGAAAATAGTTGAACAACTTACTCAGTAACTGGCATCATATCCGGGTCGTTGATAAGAACGAAAAACTTGACTATGTTAGTCGGACTAAACCATCGGAAGGGTTGAGATTCTAACAGCTGGGCTTGTTGCTGAACAAGACTTGAAAAAGCACCGAGGGTATCTGGATTACGGGTGGTGACAACGAACAAGCAACCGAGATAACGCGTCAGAAACTCATGGTCATAGCAACCCAAATTAGATATGAATAAATGACGCCAGCACTCAAACCAAGGGGTTGAAACTAGAAAATGTGCAGTAAGTAATATATGCATGCCTGGGATATTGTAAACCTTCCCATTGAGATAAAATTTGGAAGAGTTCATTGTAGGAAAGAGAGAAGGCTGAATAATAAACTCTCGATCAGTCACAGGGTTAAACGGCGCAGTGGCGTTATCAAAGCGGACACAGAGCTTTTTGACCATGTGCGTGATATTGTTTCCATCTTTCATAAAAACTAAATGACCAAAGGTTACTGACTGCAGTTAACCAACTATCTCTTAATTGTCCAGAAAACGGTAATAACAGCTCGCTGAATGTAAGGTTGTTGGGTGATAGGAAACCCTCCACATCTTCGGTAGTAAGAACACCAATAGTTGGAGTAAAAACAAAATTTACAAAAGATTCGCCGGATACAGAACAACTTGTCATTTCTTATATGAGCACCGCGTAATTAAATCAAAGACACCAAATTGTTCGGCGATCATTGGCCAACAGTTGGGATTGTATAGGCCTCCAGCTGATGTAGGCTACTAAAATGAAGAGGTTTCGTGAAGGTCACCCGTGGGCAGTTAGGACACTTAACTAAAGATCCTAATTTAAACTCATTTGGTAAAAAATGTAACAATTTTGTTAAAATCTAATAAAGAGGCAAAACAATTTTTTTGCTAAAGTAGTGATTTTATTTAAGTTTTAGCAAAATGCTCGTAAAGCCAATCTAAGCCGCAGCTACAAGCGGATGTTTTATTTATAGTTACACATCGTAAATTTTGCTCATTTTGAGTTTGTATTCTATACTGCTGATTGAATGCTGTAACACCCTGCGATTTCCCCAACGACGAAATAATTTATCATGTTAGTGTTCAGACTTGAGTCTTCCTTGAATTCGTAAGAATCCATAAAAGGGTAGCGCCCTGGGACACCCTGAAGGCGAAAGAAGACAAAATACCCTGGCAGAATATATAATCGGCGTAGAGAAGGTGTCTGGGCTATTGGCATGGCCCAAAAGGCCAGCCCGCCCATCGAGGTACAAGGAGGCTAATTCAATGTACAAAAGTGGTGCTTCACCAATGCCGAGGGATAAACCACTATCGTATTACAGGAGTATAGCAGAAGGCACTGCTGACATGCATGGGAGCTGAGGCTACTGGCATGGCTCGGACACCTGACATAGAGCAGAATTGCAGACCTTGGAGACTTAACAGCCTTCGTTGTTAAGTGCACACATTCAACCAAATATAAAATCTCTTTTTTGTAACGCCTTCCTCTGCGCTTCTCCTTTCCAACATCCTGCGGGGCTATCAAGACGCGGTCTGCATTTTAAAAGCTACTTACTACACGGCAAAGCCAGTCATGACAGGTTCCTGGACGCGATAGGCATTTATCCCCACCGTCAGCTACGCATCGTAGCAAGTTCCCTGTATCCGGAGTCTATGGTCTATTTAGAAGACGTATTAGTAAAATATGTGCATTCGTATCCAGTGCTCAAGACTGGACGATATTCCACAGTGAGAGCCTCCTGTACACCGATTGCTAGTCATAATAAACCTGTCCTGCCAAAAGTAATTTCACAGACCAAAATCCTTTCTTTGTCATCATTTTCGCTTTTAGTTTTGGCAAGCCATTTACCTGGGTTTCATTGAAATGGTAGAGATGTGGGGCTGCCATCGCTTGTTCACGTAACAAACAGCTTTACGTAGGTCCGGACGACAGGTCCGTAGATGGTGTTTTCCTTAGAGGTCAAGCCGCTTGCCGTTTCCGGCACTAAAAAATCATTTTGCAAAACACGAAATCAGAGGAATTATCAATGGTAGACGTCCCGTTTAACCCCTCTGTTAGGAGTTTTCCCACATTCTTCCATCCTTAGCGGATAGCCTTCTTTAACGGCAGTAAGGTTTGTTATTCGAATTTGATTGCCACCGCCACCAATGCCCATCCCACAGTTGCAATAAGCTACATCACTATAACAGGGGACTTACCGCTAACTTATAGAGGGGCTATGCGGCGATTGAAGCACCCTGCCCTGACAAACACAACAAAGCAAAATACTTAATTCCCACGCCCAAAAAGCAAGATCAAGCGACTTCCATCTAAGGGACGTAGCGGCATTGATGAGCCCCGACGTGAAGTCATCGAAATACAACATCCTCTATTGCGAGTAGTAAGACTACAGGTTGCATTATTGATACTTCAGTTTAATTCTAGAGAACCCAGTTAAACCAGGACGAAGAACATTCTGGTAGAGGTAGAAGATTCCGAAAATTTTTAAAGTGATGTGCGACTCCAAATATCAAGAGACTTTTCATGCAGTAATAATAATTTATTTTCACAGGTAAAAATAAGAAAAAAAAAACAATGAGCAAGTCGTACATAAAGCGTTATTATCTTGGCCCCCACTTAATATCACCCAGACCATGGAACTGCCGTTTCAACTGCCCAGGCTCCGACCATGCGGAATTGAGGTAAGAATCGTCATCGTTCTCCTCCAATTTCTTCAGCTCCTCTTGCCTCCGATAATAAAATGCCATCAGCGCTCGCTGGTCGGCTTCACTAATCACCGCTTCACGTGCGGGTGCACCAGCGCCGCGTTTTTGAATCTTTACAATGATCTTCGTCTTCTCATTTTTCCCAATATAGTCAGAGAGCAATTTTCCCGGTAATATCTCCTTTCCGGAAAACCAGAGTGCTGCATCCTCGACTGGAATCACCTCGGTTCCAGCCTAGAAGGCAAAGTGCGCTCACCGCATAATCAGCTTACGTGGGTACCGGACAAGTCTTCCTCATTTTTCAGTTCCATTTGAATCGGATCGTAGGGTGGAAGACCCATGGGGTAAACTATGGTTACAGCACCACTGAGCATCATAAATGCCTCATTGACAAGTTCTCTTGTGAGTGCTTTACCTTGTTCAACGAACTCCTTTGATATAAGGGACTTTGCTGAAGCAATGGTTTTGGTGAGAATGTCTGCCATTTTCTCCGTAGGGGCTAAAAAAATGCATTTTCCAATCTGACAAATACCTTTGCCGTTTCTTCGACCAAGCGTATCCTTATTTTCCACAAACCCACCGCTCGGAATGCATTTCTGACCCCATTCATCAACTAATCTCAGTTCTTCTACTTGATCATCAGTCAGCCCCTTAAAATGAGTCCAAGGAAGTCATTTCACTTACTTGCATATTTGGAGGAAGAGATACCCCATGCTCAGCTAACTCTGAAAGTTGATCTGCTATGCGAAATACTTTTAATCGGTAATTATATATTTCACAGACATTTTCGATAAGTGCCTTGACATCTATGGACGCAGGGACCTCTATGAGGAATTGTGCCTGATCGCCCCTCTTAACGACTACGCGAACCATCAGTTTACAACGGTTAGCGGTCAATGGTAAAATAGCTATAAGACAGCAAACTCAAATAAAGCGCTATCAATTAACCATTCACGTGCAAGAACCTCAAGGTTATATTTTGGAAAACTTTTCTCGTTGCTACAGTTAATACCCCAATGGTTCAGTCAAAGTTTTGTAAATTTTTTCTAGCAAACGCCCACTGAAGTTGCTCTTAAAAGCTTGCTGTGCGTCTTAGCTATTAAAAAATTTTGGTTTTGACATGAACTACTGAATCTGACTTTAGAGGGGTTATCTCATATTCAAGATGTGCTATGGTAACTATATTTACGAAATCTTAGAAATATTCGCTAATTGCATCACGCAGGATCTAAAAAAAATTTGAAGATTCCGAGCGAAAAAAATGCGTACAAATATATAAAATCCTTAGGTAATTCAAATGATCCCCATTAAACCCACTTAAAATAAAAATATTTGAAGAAATAAACTGTTCTTAGGTAAAAAGTGTCATTTTAATTGCCCTTTGATGTAAATTTCATTGACGAATGCAACATATCGACCAAAGATTCTAATCCGCATTTACAATAGACAGAATTCTGTGATGCCATGTCCACACCTACTTAAACTTGTTTTTGCTTTCCCTATACACCTATCCTAATAAACATAACAAAGCCGAATAAGCACAGGTTTTATAAGTATAGCGTCCAGAGCCTTCCCCAAAAACGAAAGAAGACACGATACTCTGGCTGAACATATATATTCAACGCAGAGAAGGTACTTAAACAATTTGTATAGCCCAAAAGCCGGCCCACTCGGCATGGTACAATAGTTAATTCAAAAGTGACTCCTCGCCAATAGCAAGGGATACGTAACCATCGAATTACGTTAAGAATATCAGGATCAGAGAAAAAGTGATTTTTGGGCGATGTCCTACAGAATTACAAAGGCTTGTAACTTGAACAATAAAAAGTAAAGCGTAGCTGTCACCATCTGCATTAGAGTTGGGAGTGTATTCTATATGTACATCTTTAGCCTTTTTTAAAAGGATAAAAGCCAAGGAGAAAGAGACAAGATGAAAACTATTCACAGAGGTGGCAGCACCGCCTGTTTTCAGAGTTTGTATTAAGGCACAGATTTCAAAAGGCAAATTTTGCACAATTGATTTACTTTCAACATTTGGTCTTAAAGCCATGAATTCCTTTAAATTTATCACGGTCTTCTTTACGATGTCTTCCTAGTGGCCGTAGGCATATGTACTATGGGGCTAGTATGTCTCCCACTTCATGACCTATATAATTAGAACACTGAGACTAATTGAATTTCGAGACGTTTATTGCTTAGTGTAAATAAGAGATATTGTCTGCTCCTCAGTAAGTTGTTACTTCCTCGGTTTTGGTGAGGAGTGACTTTTGAATTGGCCTTTGTTCCACGCTGGGCAGGCTGGCCTTTGGGCCATGCCGGTAGAACAAATACCTCCTCTGTGCCAAAAATATATATATTTGGTACAAGTAATTTGTCTTCCTTCGTCGTCGGTGAAGTATCGGGACGCTGCAAAAACACGTACTTATTACTACGGGCTGCTAGGTAGAACAAGGCTGTTCTGCTTTAATCTCTCTAACAGTTATTAAAGAAGATCGAACACTTTTTAGGGATCAGGCACTTGCATTGAAAACAATTGCGAACAAAAATGCCAATGTTGTGTAATATTCATGTTATTTTAATATACCTTACAGGGAGAAGGCAATCAGGAAATACGAATCTAGTTCCAGGATCGTCCCCCTTGCTTAGTGGGTGCGGTTCTTCTTTTTCTTAAATGGTGTAATTTTCCTCTCGAATCTTTCCTCTTTAATAAATATGTCCAAATTGAATCAATCGGGCTCTTCTTAGAACGCTAGGAACACAGAAGTGGAGACCGATGAGTTCGGTTTAACAGGATTATTGAATTTTTTAGGTAGATTCTTTTAAAAGTGTATTTTTTAAGGGCTAGAAAAAGCCTTAGGTATAGCGGTAGTACCTTTTAGAGGTTTGGACAACGCTTTCCGATTTTATTATTTTTTTAAACGCCAAATGAGGTTTTTAGTTAATATAAGTTTAATCAAAAAAAAAAATTTTAAGGAAAATTTTTGTGGCCTATTTCTTTCTTTCAAACTTGTTTGAGTTAACCGTACTAGCAACATGCGGCTAGCATGCACTTGCCCCCTGGCACATTAGTCACGGCGCACATCTGCGGCGTGGCGTGGTTCTGGGGCCCTATGACCGCTGCCCCTTGTTCTCTTTTGCAACACCTATCTGGTGAAAAGATACTTTTCTAAGCTAACCTTTCCATTCTAGGGGTGTGAAATAAACTCGTTGACCCCGTTTTGCTGGTGGCAGCGCCGACGGACCCCCCAATTCAAGTTCGACACGGACTTTGAAAAGTGACCTGAAAATGCTAGATTTATCCTTTCGTTTTGCTTGCAACATTAAGGGACACTGTGGACGCTACGTGCCCTCAGAACTTATCCATGGCTGCTGAAAAGTTCAGGTTGGAGGCATGCTGCCCTTTGTTCAACATGTCGCCGCAGATTTCCTTTGGGTCTATAAAGTGTGACCAGGAGATGAGTTTGGGGAGAGTTTGCAACATTTGATGGATCGAGTAGATTGTTTAGATGAGGTTATCTTTTATCGGCTAGCATTAAGAAATGAGAACAGGGGATGAGGGTTTATGGGTTCAGATTACGTTTTCTCCTCAGACCAGTGGTGCTCGTTACGAGGTTCGTACGTGCTGACTGCTTGCCATCTGTGAGGTGCATTTAGACGTTTGTGTATTTTGGTCCTTTATCTGTTCTCCAAAGCCTGTTTCTGAAAGTTTGACTAAGTTCATGTATTTCGTTTTAGCCCACCTTCGTAGCTTCGTTAATTCTGGTGATTCCACATCCTTCCTGGATGCACTGCGGCGGGTTTTTCCTGTGAGTTGTTTTTATGATGACAAGATGACGAGTTTGAATCGTAAGACGTGTTATTTCTCGAGGCATTTGTCTGACTTGTTCTAACTCCATTTTTTGTATACAGCGTGCCTCTGCTCTACTGGGAAATTAGCCATCAAAGGTAAGCCTTGATGAGAACTTAGGGCAGACTCTGACCTTTGATGTTTCCTATGTCTGACTTGTCCCACGACCCGGTCTAACAGGGTTTTTCGCTTTATTTTTTAGATCTAAGGGTTGGACGTTTTTGGTGCCAAAGCTCAACTTTTGCTATTATTTTAGTAAACGGTGTTCTGTACGTTCTCAGCTATTTTTCTGGGTTTGTCTCCTGGTTTTGTCCTATTTGTGTGTTGGATGAAGTTAGGGCTCGTTCTCGATCAGGTTGCCCAGCTCGGTTTGTTGGTGCCGCGCTCTAACGTCACGGGTCCGTGGTCTGTTCTTTCAGCCTACTTAAGTGTTGGTTGGGCAGGTGCTGATTCTCCCGCTGTGTTAGGGTAACCTTGAAATTTTCCGATATCGAGCAGGATGGTTTGGCGTGTTGCCGGTGCCTTGGAGTCCTATCATCGTCAACTGAATGGGGGAGTGGCTCTAACGTTGGGTGCACGCGTTTTTACGTGGATCTTATTACTCGTAGCCTGTATCCGGGTGAGGGTTTCCGGGACGTGAGATGCGGCATCTTGGGTGCGCTCTGCCAATTAGGGGACGTGGGGACGCCGACTCTCCAATATGTTCATCTACTAAAGATGACCGACAAACCGGAACCTCGCCTGAGGCGATTGTCAACTATCAATGGCTGGCCCAGAGCTGAAAGAAGTCAGGTAGCTTATTGACTTTAAGGGTGGTAAATCTTCGTTAAGATCTGTTGGAAGGGGGGGGGGATTGGTCGTCTTAGTCCTTTTGTTGCGGCATTCCAATGCCGACAAGACCAACAACTGGCCGATGTGACCGAGGACATGCCGCATCAATTTAACTGTTCTGGGCCTAGACAGTCCTTCTAAGGCCCAGTGTTAGTGCAACCAGGCATGAGGGACAAATCCATGGCACCAGACCCAACGTGATCCGTTGCCAGAAACGGTGATAAAACCACTTCCATTCCGCTATCTCATCGAAGCGAATTTGTTTATGCAGTCAGTCAGAGGTCTGGAGAGGATAGTGCGATGAGACTATTTGCCTGAGTTCAATCCGATTGCCTCAGCGTCGAGAAAACAGACTCATGGACAAGCTTGTAAGAGGTTGACATGATAACTATCCGTCTCATGGGGCTGATGTGTGTTTTCCGACGTCGTCTGGCCACACTGTTTTCAAAAATGGCAAGAAACCATGGCCGGTATGCTGCTATGCCATAGAAGACTTGGCCGGACGCCAACGCAAGGGCTATAAAAGTGAACGCCCACCCATTGCAATTGAAATCAACGCTACAGCGACTAACGAATCCTTGCAGGCAAGTGGACAAGTTAAAGTCACTGTTCTGTCACAGCAGCATTGATGGATGCAGGATGGATGGGTGGATACAGAATGGATGGTTGCATTATGGATGGATGCAGGGATGGTGGATTGATGTAGGATGAATGAATGGATGGATAGATGAATGGATGCAGGATGGATGAATGGATGAATGATTGGGTGGACGGACGACAAACGAAATATTTTAAGTGTCTAGAGGTGGTTTTGCCATGCCTAGCTTTGTCTCAATTCGGGTTTTTTTTTGCACTTTCTGGCAGTTAATATCTGGGTTTGCTTAATTGGTGACCGCCATCTTCTGAATGTCTTCAATTTGAATCACATTACATCACCCTAGACTGTCATACTAGGTGTCTCCAATGCACAATGCGATCCAACTTTTGGCGCTTTTGCCTTCTTAATGCATTCAAAGGAGACTTGAAACATCCAGTGCTGCCAGTTTATCGTGCTTAGACCGAATCGTCCCACACATTCAGTTTACTTAGGCGATTTATGTCCTTAGGCCATCCACCTAGACTCCAGGACAAATCGTCATGAAGGTTACGACTAAAATCACCTAGCGAAGTTGAACTTGTCTTTCAACCTGTCCAACAACCCATTGTGAGTTCGTTAGTTTAATTACATCCGCATCTCGTCAACTAATTCGTCGGTAGATTTTCTGAGCTGTCTGTGACAAAGAAGTGTTTCCATTATGGAACCCATTTTCTAGTTGATAGCCGACGGCTTGAAGCCTTACAATAGGAACATATGAGTCGGCAATGAACCGAAGTCACGAGAGAATGTCCGATACCAAGAAGCTTGGGACAAACCAGCTAGAGGAGGCGTGGAGCATTGGAGTAGACGAACGAATGAGTATAGAAAGTGGCTCTACGAAGGCCCTTTGCAGCACGTACCCTACCGAATGGTTTTAGGTTATGGAAAGGAGATTCACGATAACGCATGACATTCATCACTGGGAGGGTGGTCAGCCTTGGCGTAGAACTCAGAACTTCCCACTCCGACGGAAGATAGTTGTATGATAATTCCATCTCGAAGGCCACTGCGATGCACCTGATCAACTCCTAGTTGCCAAAATAGATGCATCAAGGACAACCCCCCTAATCGTCTGAAAATTCAATCTCCACAACAGCAGGATGGGGCGTTACTCATGTCAGACTATAGTCTACTCATGCCATGCATTTCTTGCTCGTCACAGTCCCTCCATACGCCTCCACACCTGGGAAACAGTTCCGATGTAGAAAGCTGAATCAGGACGGCTGAACCTCCCCTCAGACACCCAGCAGGCAAATGCACCGTTCCTGCATGGTGATTCATCTCCCAGCCATGCATGCATCCATCAGGCAGACCTCCTACGAACTGAATATTCGTTCACAGGAATGCCAGCCGTGATGGTGTGGCAGAACCCTTTACATAACATTCGACCTGAGATTCTTACCGACCTTTAGACGTTCTGAACACCTGAGAGACCTATCTAACCCCCTTCTTGAAAGGCTGTAATGTTGATTAACTATGTCTAGACTGCTGGACTAGTCTCCACTCCACTCCACTCCACTGAGCCAAACTGGCGTGGTTGACACACGGCGAAGGCGTCAACCATTATACATGGCAATAGGACAGACTTGGCACCCACCGCCACGTGTCATGCTGTCATGGGGGCAGAACCCACCCGCCTCGCCCACCCCTTGAAGCTGCAAGGTGTCAAGTTTGGACCTCGCTTGAACGACCACCACTGCACCAAACAGGAAGAAGCCTCATCAGTAAGCAGTAATTCTGACCTCGACTCAAAAGAAAGCAGTGATTGTTAAACAACGCTTGGACATAGGTGGTGGATAGGCTAATTAGGTAGGTAGATAAGAGAGAAGTGGGAAAAGTGAGAAATCATTGTCCGAGAGCAAAAAATGGCGCGATTTTCAGCAACAGTAGAGACAACAGCAAAGAGAGAGAGAGAGAGAGAGAGAGAGAGAGAGAGAGAGAGAGAGAGAGAGTAACGCAAAGGAGGGAGAACCAGTGTCGAATGCACAACACATGGAATTCTACTGACTACCCTCAGGGGGATGTGAGTTCTCACTCATGGGTAGGTCTGACAAAGAGGGACTAGCTAATTCCTCACCCTCACCATCCTCCCGGCTTGTCATAACAAGTGCTGGGGTTGTTGGCATATCCGCTGACGTTGTTTGGGCCTCCGCTTGCTCGCTTGACAGTGGAACTTCAGAATCGGTCACGGCAAAGGATTGTGATTGCTCCTGTGGAAGTGAAACGAGAAAAAGAGCGGTGAGTCGGTTGTTTAAACAAATGGATCCAGAATGGATAAATAGGTGGACAGGTGGAGGAGATTGCTGGTGATGGTGATGGCTGCGCGAGCACATGGAAGGATGGAAGAGCAAATTGGATGTGGATTGATGACTGATTAGCGCCTTTCAAACTCACCGTCGTCGAGAGCTCTGAAATCTCTGGCTCCGCTCTTGGCAACAGCGTCATCTCTGCCCTCTCCATCGGTTCCACATTCTCCGGTGACAAGGGTTCCAATGTGCTTGTAAACTGCGCCCCACTCGCGCCCTCCTCCCCCAATGGCGATGAAAATTCCATTGTATGAAGCCCCCGTTTACCCACCAAATCACCCATTGGCTCCAGCTGACCGGACGCCAGGTGCTCCGTGGAAAAGTCACTGCTTAACGAGGTGACCCTCATCTCCTGATGCGTCGATGGTGTTTCAGGGCTCCAACCTTGACCGGCTGAATTGATTTGCTCATTTGCCTGATCGGGAAAGAAAGAGAATTGAAAACAACAGTTGACTAGTTCTCGATATGACTTCAAGGGATAGGTTAATCAAAATTAGAGTAATTATTTTTGTTAGAGAAAAAAAGTGGATGGATGGATGAATGGACACAGGATGGATACAGAATGGATGGAGGGATGGATACCGAATGGTTGGATGGATATGTAATGGAAAGATACGGAATGGATGGATGGACGCCTGATAGCTGGCTGGAAAAAGGGATGGATACGGGATGGGCAGGCGGATCGATGGATGGTTGGGTGGATACGGGAAGAACGGATGATAGATACGAGCAGACCAATGGTTTTAGAGTGAATGGATCCAGAAATGAATAAGTGGATCCAGAGTAGATGAATGAAGGGTTAGTAGAGCACCTCTACTCCGTGGTGAATACCGCAATCAAAAAGATTCAATGTATACGCACTAATAGAATTCAGCTTACCATCGCAACCTTATTCGCCTGTTTTTTTTGAAAGAGAATAAAACACAGTGAAAACGGGCAGAGGGTACAGCTTCAACCATCAAATTGACGTGCGGTCAAGAATAAATGGAATTTGGAGAAAAACTACATCTCAAAATTCCATCAGGAGAAGGGACACACCTTTTCGCGTTCATCCAACTCCAGCACCGGTCGGATATCACGCATACAGTTCTTCACTATATCCTCGCGGCCGATTTGTCGTAGCACGACGTCCAATTCGTTGCCTAGGCAGGGGAACAGATAGTTACAGGCGGTTCAGTGACATGTGACACCTGCTTGTAGATACACCCGAGGTTGCGGGATAACAGTCTCCCCAGCGTTAAAAAAGGTGATAACAGACTTTGAAGAAGGAGGGCAAACTCACCAGTAGCAGCATCACCAGCTTCAATAGTCCAAGCAAGGAGGATGGCGAGAGCACGGTCACGATCACATCGCAGCCCATCGTACGTGAGTCCGGCCGCGCTCAAAGTGTCGGTGGAGGCGCAACGTCGCGAGATCCAATCAATCAACTGATCCGCTGAGGGTGGTAACTCGGAGGAGTCGCAAGCGAAGAGTGCCTTCACGAGGCGAGGCCAGTCAGAGCCGATTTGGGTGGCGATTTCCACGAGGTCGAGATGAGTGCGAGCTATGGAATCCGCAGTCATGGCTAAAGGAAGAGGGGAAGGGAGATTCGATGGAAAGTGATGTTGCAAAGGTATGATTCTTACAAATCAACTCACAGGTTGCCCATTCAGGTGGTGGAACCACCAAACACCGTCCATGGGAGTCCGTATCTGGCAGATTCTGGATGGGATGTTCAAACTGCTGCGGCTGAGAGCAGGACAACGACACCACTGACGTAGCCGCTGTTGTCGAGGCGATTGTGTGCGCACCATCAGCACCACTAATCAACACGGATCCGGATCTAGTACCGCCAATTTCCGAGGGCAGAACTACCTCTAGTCCACAAATTGACCTAACTGGCAGTGCTTCTTTGATAGTCGTTCCTCCCAATTCCTGTTCCGTAAAAATACAATAGGATTCAAATTTTTGTGCATGGGTAAGTAATTAAGTCGACAGTTTGTAGACGTAGCAAATACCTGGAGCATGGGTTTTATTTCATTCACACTGCCTGGACGCGGATCGCGAACAAAAGCGAGTTTTCCGGATGGTTCCAGCTGTGGATCCTTGATACGCACAGGGAAAGCCAGACGGTTCTCTCTAAAAGCGTTGAAATGAAGTCTCAGCTGATCATCGGCTTTGACAACAGGAGCGAGGTTGCCAGACGACTCTAGCCAAGTGGGACGATTGTCAACCACCTCGATTTCGTTGCTGGCCGCAACTAAGTCAAAGCCCTCTTGACATTCAAGGGTCTAAAAAGGCATTAGAAGGCTCCTTGGAGGTTCTGTGAATGGAAGGGAGACGAGGATGTAACAAGAGGATAACTGACCTTGTCAACTTTGTCATCAGTGATGCAGAAGCAACGCATTAAGGCTTCATCCACTTCTGGACGTTTCGCGAAGACGATAAATTTGCCCATGTAGGGAACAGCTGTCGCCTCCTTGTAGAGACGCATTGCAACTTCCACCGCTGCATTAATCACCGGACAATCGATCAACCATAGTCTGCAAGGCATTGAAACAGTCATTGTTACCAGGATCCTCCTTAATACATCGTCCACTGTTAGCAATCGACAGTGGCAAACCACTCAAAAGTCAAGCAGACTAAGACACCTCGTGGAGAAATAGAGGTCGGCGTAAACTATGTACCGGTCAGAAAATAATCACGTCCATCGCCGGAACGGTAAAGCAACAGACCGACGATGTTACTGTTCGATCAACGGATAAGAAAACCAACCGATCAAGCGGATGAAACACTAACACACACCTAGCAGAGACAGTGGTGGTGAATGAGACACAGTCCTTGACACGAGAAAGCGGTGTGGAACCCGTGATATCCTCCCACACAGCCGGGGCCGTGCCACCGGTGATGGAGCAGAGGAGTCGGAGGCTGCTATTGGCCGCCGAGTCGGCGCCGGCACCACAGTGGTGTTGTTTGCTGGATACAGCCGAACGAGGCAGAGGGACGGTAAGGGTGATGGGTTTGTGGAACTTGCGACGCCTCGGCTCGATGGTGACAATGGGCGAGACGGTGACCTGAGTGCCCACTAGGCGAGTGACCATGTCGGATGGAATTTGGTGAGCCTTGAAGGTAAATAGGCAAATGAAGTGTTTTAACGGTCTGTTAGCTACCTGTTCATCCAAGACCGATCTATCCTATGCAAGCTCGTGACAATAAGGTGCATTCGGACGTCAGGTGATTAATAATGCCAACCGATCATCCATCTACCAATACACTCGACTCTTTGTCCATCAAATCGCCTACCCATTACCCAGATCTCTCCGCTGCCTGTCCATTCACCAACAGCACCCATGGGTAACCATTGGTAGACGAATTTATGGTACAGACAAATTCATCCGTCCGCCCATGTATCCGTCTCCCCGTTGATTCATACACCTATTCACCCACCCGCCTATCTACGTATCTATGCGAATGCAAGAAGAAAAACGTCCAATGACTCATATGTCCATTCATCCAAGTGGCCAATGATACACAGTACCTGATATGACCTACGTCCAGATGGTTAGTCATGAATCAGGTCAACCAAACCATCCATTAATCTAGTCATGCATTCATCCACCAAGCTACTGCCAATGAATCTGTTAACCTAGTTGGGCAATTCATCAATCCAATCATCCACTGGTTCGCCCAGTCATCCATCCATTGCCCAAATGACCCACCCATCAACTGATCTATTTAATTGCCCATTCAGGAAGGCATCAGTCTATCCACGAATCCAAGTGCCCATTCATCCGTCCGTCGACCTCTCCAACCAACTGTTCTTTCATAAATCCATCCATTCACTAAATGGAATAGTGCAGTTACGTACGATGTTTAATCGACAGAACCCCGAAGGCAAAGATTACCCTTCAATTCGAATATTTTTAAAGAACTTCACGACAAAAATCTGACTCCATAGTCTCACAAACCCACATTTTCGATTAAAAAAATATTTCAAATCAGAGGAAGGAAGTTCCATCAGTATTTTTCCCTGTTTCAAAAGCGCAGACCCAAAGGTGTTTGTTTGAATGCACTACTTGGGTGAGAAGGGGCCAAGTCACGCATGCGATGTGACAAAGCAAGCGCCTTTGATTCCAGAGAAGGGGGTGAACTCGGCTCCCTTTGAGCACTGAGAATCTGCAAAAACAGCCACATTATTGACCAAATAAGGGCACTCTTCTTCTAAGGCTACAACGAGACCGGAAGTAGGGAAGGGAAACGCCTATCGACTATCGTTTCTCTTTTTGAAGGAATTTATAAAGGAAAATAAACGCGGATAAAGGTATTTGTCAATGATTTTCGCCTCTAACTGATACTAGGAATCACAAAATCTGCGCGGTTTTTTCACACAAGGGGGGGGGGGAAGTTGAATAACAACAAATGCAAAATTCGTTCACCGAAAAAACGCCCTTTGAGCATGTCTTCCTTTTCTGAGAGGATTTAACCTCTCCAAACCGTTCTGATCTTGAAGAGCGGAAGTGGGTACCCAGCTGCTTCCCTTTCTGCCGCTCCCTATTCCCAACTGACGAATCTATTACGCGTGTGAGCGTGGGATTGTTTGAATGCTCAATATGGTGGGATATCGCTTGGAAAAGGTGATTTAGGGGAATAGAGCATTTGTTGTGGATGGCTTAGTTCTTAAACAATCAAAACAAGGTTTATTAAACCGTTGTTATCAAGAAGAGAAAGACTTTCCTCTAGATGAGGTCCCATTGGAACCAAATTACTCATTTGAAACAGCTCCATATGATGTCTTCAACCACCGCACCTTCACCAGGTGCTCCACAATTATCTCCACGGGAGCCTACCTTAGGGGAATAGAGCATAAAAATTTGGGTTAAGATGAGCCGGTGTCTCCCTAATCTCACTCTAAAGTACAGGCCCTCTCGTAGGTGCCTCTGGAAGCACTGGGCATGGAAGTATTTCGCAATCAAACGTTCGACTAACTGCTTTGACTTATCCCGAATGGGCGGCCTTCAAGGAGAGCTTTTGTGATGAGGAATTCCTAGGGAACAGTTGTTATTGGAGGTCACCGAAAAGAACAGTTTTTCGGTGATAAAGTAGTGCGGGCCTCAATTGTGTGCGATAAGTAGTGGAACAGTGAGTGAAATATTCGTTTGGTTAATGAGCAATGGACTACAGAGGTGCCCAAGCTATTCCTCCTCATCCCTAGCGGGTTAATCAGCAGTTCCATGACCTCTGACCTCATTGGCATCCACTTCCGCATGGCATATGGCAAATATCAATAAAGTATCTCTTGACACGTTAATTTCGAGTTCTTTTAACCGATAGCAGTGCCAAATTCTCCGCCTCCGTTTCCTTGGGGGTGATGGGCCCTTGAGTGCCCCATCTCTAAAATCACTCTTCAAACCACTTCGATGAGGCACATTATGTTGCCCAGACCCCTTCAAGTTTCCACCTTTTGTGGTTCTGAAATCGGGCTAAACATGATTGGTAAAGGTGACAAGCTCAAGTCACATCCTCCAGGTACATTAAATCAACAATTCATGATATGGGGCGGTCCAAAACAAATGGGAAAGGGGGTAGATGGCATGAACTTTACCAGTCCCCACGGGTTCCAACAAAATCATTGTGGAAAACCGTGCAAACTTTTCTCACCACCTAGTACGAGACCAGAAGGCCTTTCTACGCCCGTTCAGTTAAACCTCCCGTCACCTCTGTTTACCACGGAGAGTAATCAAGCTATCAAATGTCTCTCTAGACGCATTTTTTTTCTGACAGAGCACCAAAACAACTGTGATTTACTGCAAGTAGGCGCGGATAAGCGTACATGAAGTCGTAAATTTTGGTAGTGCTACTAGCATCCGCTTCCACCCTTCTCCTCCCGTCGTCTACACACCCATTCACCCCCGCCCTGACCTGGTGGCGAGGCTATAAGGGCACTTGACTCACCTGTAGACCTACACGAATCCGTTTCTGAAGCGCACCCTCAGGGAAGACGGCCTGAACTTGCGGTACGACAGTGGAGCTAAGAACACCACCATCTGAACCAATGAGGGCGATCTCCTGACGCAGACGACTGACCACAGCCAGGTATTGGGGGAAATCGTTCATCAGAACACGCAAAATTCGCTTCTCCTTCAACTGTTCTGTGGTCTCCAGAGTATCTGAAAAGAAAACGACACACATTAGATGGCATTCGAAGCAGTTGGATGAGGGGTGGCATTTAGCAATTTCAGCATTCATTCGCCAGTCTGACAATTGATCTATCCATCCGATCTCCAATCGTTAGAAATCTAACTTAAACTCAAAAAAGGTTGTGGAATACAGTTTAAATACTAATGAAAATCAAGTTAAACCGGAACTCCGTGGTTTATACGAGGAAAAAAGGACAGGGAAGTATTTTTGGTGCAAAAAAGATGCATCAGTACGGCTAAATCTCCCCCGGACACCCGGCGGCTAAATGCATCCCACATGGTGATTCACCTCCTACGAACTGGAAGAGGCATTCACAGAAGTGACAGCTATGATGGCGCGGCGGGCATCACTGCACCACGTCCAACCCGATCCAACTCGAGATCTTCATCCGCCCTTGGACATGCTGTACAGTCCCCTGTCTCTCAAACGCTGACGCTATTCCATTTCAAGGTCATGCACGACCCATCCTACCCCGTCCTTGAAAGGCTGAAATGTTAATTAACTATGTCTAAACGGCTGGACCGGTCTACACTCCAAAGGGCCGAAATGGCGTGGTCGACGCTAGCCATGATAAACGGGCAATGGGACAGACTTGACACTACTGCTGAGAGGGCATACCTCCTTGAACTTCCACAAGTACAGAGACCTTTTCGCTGATGAGTAAGACCGGCGTCGGTACTTTAAAAGTGACTTACGTGAATTGCGCAGTTAAGCTTCAACGAGAAGCGTAGCGCAGGCAACTTAAAGAGCGGTTATAAAATCGCAAAAGTGCCTTTCCTTTTAAGTAGAAGTAGGCAATGGAAATACCTATTCAGCTATCGCAGGCTGCAGATTGTTTAGAGTGACAAATAAGGAATTCATCCCTGTACTTTTTGATCAAGAGGGTTAACAATGCTGGGTGATTAAAATTATCCTAGAAATCTGGATATAAAACACCGTCCTGAGAATACAACCTTAGAGAAGCGATAATGATGGCTGTGGCAGTGGTTGAAAGAAGCTCACCGAAGACGGATCCGAGAGCATTCCGAACCGCCTGATCCGTGGCCTCGAGAGAATGCTCCTTCCAGGTTTCAGCATCATCACTGCGAAGCACGACAATTTCACGTTGTCTCCCACGTAAAGCAGCAAAGTGGGGGATTTCCAACAAGACAGGTGAATTGAATTGGCATGGGTGAGGACCCAACTCGATTATGCTGCGTAGGGAGAATTGCAGAGGTGTTTGAAGAATTGTATATATATATACATACACACCTGGGTGACCTTTTCCGTGTTGGCCGATTTGGTTTGGGTGGAACCAAGGTTGTTAGTCTTCCAGGTCTTCTGCATGGTGACATTAAAGCTCCCGCCCCCTCTCCCCTACCTTATTCTACACTTCATGACTTCAAAGGGTAAATCAGATGCTACATTGGCAATAATATTCCCGGTTTGGAAGAGTGGACACAACTTTAAAAGGCCACGAAGGAAGGCACTTGTTGTGAATGGCTTAGTTCTTAGACAATCAAAACAAGGGTTATTAAACCGCTGTTATCAAGAAGAGAGAGACTTTCCCCTAGATGAGGCCCCATTGGAACCAAATTACTCATTTGAAACAGCTCCATATGATGTCTTCAACCACCACACCTTCACCAGGTGCTCCACAATTATCTCCACGGGAGCCTACCTTATGCAAGTCAGAAAGTGAGTTCAACTTGACTAGGGAAGTACACAAGTTCCAATCACAGTACCTTCAACCAGCGTACATACTGGTGAAGAACACATTGAAGAGTACTGTAGGAATAGGCTGGACTACCACATTCATTGCAGTGGTTAGTGCCAAAAACCGCACAAACTTCTCCAGCTATCTAATAATAAATGGTTTTGCTTTAGAGGTTTACGGAATCCACTCGTCATGGAGCATAGGTAACCTTCACATCTCCCTCACAAAAAGGCACTTTTGGGTAAAATAGGGGATTAAAGAAACCCATTAAGAACCAAGAGGCACCCCGCTTCTACTGCATTCAGCAATCTTGGCATTCAGAGGATCATCTTCGCTTCCGCCTCGCGGACGGCTCAAATACACCTGACTAGGGAACCCCATGTGCGTAAATAGCAATTTCAATTGATGACAACAAGAAATTGTGGTGGAGATGCGAGCCAGAGATAAAGCAATTCCGTCGCAGACGACTAGCAGTTCTTCAGAGGTCAAACTCGGTGAAGACAGTACGAAATATGGCAGAGGGCGGAAGTATGGAAGTGAGCTGACACATCACAAAAAAGTTTTCCCTTTCCTACACCACGATGTTGAAGTCAAACAACCGTCGAAAATAGATGGCGGGCGATACTACTGACTTCTGTCAGCGTGTTAGGAGTCAATGGATTGGTGTGGCTAGCACCCAAATGCTGATGCCTTGAATGCCAACTGACATTACTGATATGCGTGCTATCGATGCAACTTGATCCACTGAATGACCATCAAACCAATCAGCAAGTGAGGACTTATGTCCCGGTCATGAAACTGGATTATATGCAAGTCGCACTATTGAGCAGGAAAGTTTCGTTTAGCTGGAATACGGTTTCCCATCCATGGTTTCTCCATCAATTTCTTGATCATAGAATTTGAGGATTAGCAAACGGTACTTCTGAAGTTGTTAAATGAATTCCGGTTTCCAAAAACGGTTGACAAACGATACCACTTCAATGCAACTGATTGTCTGACCATCAGAAATTCTCAACAGATGAGACAACGAAATTGAATTTGATGGTAAATGAGACAACAGAAACGACTTATTCCAACTCACCGACAAGCAAGACCCTCTCCATCATTGAGCTGGGGCGGTGCGGTAGTACGCTCTGGACGCAGCATTCGACAAGTGACGCGAGTGGGGGCACTTGCGGCACTGGGGGGCACCAGGATTCGCAGTCCGGGATGCCGACTTGCCCGCATTGAACCACCGCGTGCGTCAACCAGGAAGGAGACCAAAAATCTGAAATAGGGAGGGAGTAAATATTTAAAGGATTTTGAAAGATGAAAAAGTAATTTTTGAGCGACGTCTACTTCAACCGACAAGAGGATAGAGATTCTTTCAATCTCCCATCCTATTAGTTTCCCCGACCGCCCATACCCGCATACCGGATGACCACTGCATTGACTTACGAATTGTGAGAAATAGTCCACCTCATGAGATTGTTTATATGCCGGCGTTATAAGACAAGAGTGTGATGGCTCAGTCTGTCGATGCGGTATTCCTCAGTGCGGGCTCTACCAGTGTCCTACCATAAACTATCAAGTGATCGGAGTTGATGTGATCAGAGCTTGTCTCCTTCACCGATCGAGCTTAACTCGGTTTCTGACCTGTCGAAGCTAGGTTCTCTTAGAGGCAGTTGTGGCGCCCCCTGGCATATGGTTGGTAGCCTTTACTCCTCCCTCTCCCCTCTTTTGCTGATGCTTTGGGGAAGGTTCACGTCTAACTAGACGGATGGCCGAAGTTACAAGGGCTCCCATGGAAGGAATCCTTGAGGTCTTGTTCAACTAAATTTTCCTGAAAGCCCTGGAAGAATTGCATCACGCGAGAAGGTAAGGCTACACAAGTGATCAACCATGTCATATACATTTAAAATAACCTTTTCGGTGAATCCACATCTGCTATATAATCATGTTAACTGTAAGTGCAAGCCTTCAATTACACTGGTCATAAAGCGGGGGTCATCAGATGACCCTTGCAAACCATGCAAACTAGGTCAGTCACACGGCCAAAACCGTGTAACATGTTGGCGTTGAATTTTACGGTTGATTGACTTAAAAAAAACAGAGGAGGATCATTCCCTGCCGAAGGCTTGGGTAAAAAACGACAGCCACAGTCCAGACGTTTTATTGCTTTTACGCAACAAGAAATTGACCAATGAGAGTGCTGCTCGAAAACAAAAAAAGTTGTTGCCTCGCAGACAAAAAATGTTATCCTAGACCTGTTTCACGGCTTTACACTCAGCCTACCAATTTGGAATATAGAATTTTGTGTAACCACAGTTGTCGTAGAGTGGTAAAAATCGTCATTTGCAATGAGGAAATCCAGGCGTCACACATGCGTGAAGCTGGTAGATAACGAATTAATCACAGGTCGTATTACTAAGCCAATAAACGATTCAACAGCTTATTTATAGGGTGAATAATAAAGGTAACATTTGAACAGATTTTACGGAAGAAAAGCCATTTTCCCATTCAAACGTTCAACATCGCCTTCGCACCATCATCATCATCGCATAAAAATTTTATTCGACTTGAATTGACCACGACATATGGGACACATCGCGACCTACTTCTGTAGATAATGAAACCCGACCCTCACCTTGGGAGAAAGTGAAAGTTTCCACGGTAATTGAATCGTAGAAAGTCACAACCAAATTAGCGTGAGAAGTTGGGAGATATTCAGGTTACTACTGACTTCAATTTAATGCTACCAAGTGAAATTTGAGGACTGGCCTGTCCCCCCTTCCTGGGTGCAGTCTACACCCCGCCAACTACTAGACCACAAATGTGGCCAGAAAAAGAAAGAATTAGACATGTGGCGGTCTCGGACAACATTTCCTCCGGAAATTTTGATAACGTCGACTAAGGAAGTGCTAATTCGGTATAACCTATGCATTTTTTCAGCAAGTTCTAGGAAAAAAAATGGACATTTGCATTTATAAAGAGGCTAGTAAAAAAATAGGGGTAATCAAAGTGTTACATGCAACGCCTCATGCATGTTTACGCGAAGATGTAGCGATTCACTTCCCGTTCGTTGCTTTAAACAAAATCACTTTGAACCGTTTATGGGTGTCACCAAAAGCTTTTTGCGCGTGTGAACGCTGTGGAAGTACAACCCATTGCCAATCCAGAACCATCCTAACACTTGACCACAAAATCGTTCATTTAACCCTCCAATTTCTCGACTATTAAGTGACAAAGAAAGACAAGTACTTTTAAAGCGATAGTAGGGCAAAAAAGGGATTAACCAATACCAAAAAATGGTGATAAACAACCCCCACTGCCAACCAATGAGATTTAAGCGGGAGACGTAGATAAGGCAGTAACAAATCTTGATTTTTTTCCACAGTCCAGAACCCAACACAGTTTATTGAGGTCAATAATAAATTCAGTTGTTGTAAAATTAATGTTATTTATCATGAATACTTCAATTCAATGTGGGATAAAGTGCATATTCAAAAAAAACATCATTTGGGGTTTTTTTCAAGTAAAATCACCAATAGATAGTTAGATAGTAGATTTTAAAAGTGCCACCCAAGCGGATTCAGTTAAAAATGCATAAAACTGAATTAAATACTTTGGGCTCTGGATGATGGGAAAAAACATATCAGTTATACACTAATTCTGATTAAACAAATTCTTCCTAACAATTATTCTTATATTAATGATAAAAAGTATGCTAGATGAAACTACTAACTTCCTCATCTCAATTCTGACGTAAGCCTGCTGACTAATGAGTAGTGAATGAGCAATGTTCAAATTTTAAAACCGCAGTAATTACCGATCATGGCATAAGCCGGGTTGAGTCACCTTATCCTCGATTTTTCCGATGGGGATGGTGGTTATTTCCTCAGTAGATGCAGAATGCTCCGACAGTCCCATACCTTCACAATTGCTCTGAACCGACCGAGCGAAGTACTAACACTGGTCTAAACAGCCCGTCCGAAGCCATACACAGGCCAGAACCAATCGGCGCGCGGGCGCACGTGCGCACGGCTAATCCAATAGGCGTGTGCACGCAGGAGGTAGGTCATTGGCTCACCGTGTGACCATTAGCGGGCGTGATAATACATTATGTGAGGACTACGTTACCTACGTTCCATTGCATGGCTATTAAAGAGCCCTGCAACCGGAAACGGTTAGGTTACTGTGTCGTGATTGGGGTATATTGTTTGACTGGGCGTTTAACTACGCGAGCATTTCAGCCTCCGGGCGGTGGCACTTCTGCTCCGTGGCACGGCCATTAAACCAGTGCC
Source organism: Echinococcus multilocularis (assembly GCA_000469725.3). Lineage (NCBI taxonomy): Eukaryota > Metazoa > Platyhelminthes > Cestoda > Cyclophyllidea > Taeniidae > Echinococcus > Echinococcus multilocularis. The sequence continues at coordinate 4,873,631 of LN902848.1, read as the reverse complement.
AATAGCCCATCTCCCAGTATTTGTTCTTTCATACTACCTCGATTCAATATACTCCCAGAGAAGGCTCACGGCGCTGCCTTGGCGGTAGCAGCAAGTGGACTCAATCTACGTATGAAGGCATAACCTTAACGTCACGGAAGAAGGGCATATGTTGTAAATGGGTGAAAACTCCTATCAAGAGGATTGAGACTGACATCCGTCTTTGGTGATTATCGTAGTTCTGCCTTCCCGAGAATGCTATTAACAAATCGAACCGAACCGACACCAGACTCAGACCATCAGGAAAAGTTCATTACGGCATATCTCCTCCAAACCCTCGTGAACTGAATTGGATCCACGCAATCAGTCAAGGTGCACGAACTTCCTGATCCTTTCCCAGAGTCATGAAACGTAATAAACCGAGGCAGTGTGGAGGGAGTTAAAATCCTTACGCATAGAAAGACCGAAAGGCTATTGGCATGGCCCAAAGGCCAAACTACAGAGCGTAAGCACAACCTGTGAAGATTTAAGCGTTTGGGTCAAATCAGTGGCAGTTTTTAAGGCAATATTTGTGTATCGAGCTTTCGTAGAAAAGAATATGATCGACTAATCTCAATAAGAAATACAACAAATAATTAAAATAAGGATTGGAATGAAAGGGACATAGAAAGTCCCTAAACAGTTTCACTTTTGACCGTTGGATAGCAACAGAACGCAGACACATGGTTGATGAGGTCATCGAAGCATTACCCAGATTTTCGATATTTTTAATGTCAAAGGGTCAACGTCCACTAGGCATGCTGCCAACAGGCTGTCTAATCCCATGTGAAAGCTGTCAATCAACAGATAGTAGTGGGGATATAGTGGCCATTACTCACCCTGATGTGATTGGCTTGCGACAGATAGGAGCATTGTCGGGAACAAAGTCCCACTCGAGATCACCATAACCACTCGAAAAGCCGATATTTTCACTCCCATTGCCAGAGAACTTGCTTTCACGATCTGCACGCTTCAGACGCTGGCCGGATGCCTGAAAAGTGTTGGAGAAATGGTTCGTGGTCAGTGCAGGACAAATATCTACTTGACTAAATTAAGTAGCAAGGACTTTTGAGTATTCGCTCGCGATTAGTTGACCTCGATAATGAAATGCTGTTCGAAATATAACCTTGAAATGCGTTAATGTGACTATGAGAAATGCTAATTCAACGTCCCACACTTACCCTAAAGCCATTACCACTGACAAAGACCCCGTTTGCGTCCTTATCACGCGCAAATTGCAATTGATTTATCGTGTAGCCAATACCCTCATCAATGCTGTCTTCTCCTAAATTGAAAAAAATACAAAATTAAACTACTTTCGCCGCAGGAGCATTGCTAAACAGTGAATAAGGCGATCTAATACATTCTCAGATCAATGTTATATTCAGACTTTATTAGTAAGAGAGGAATACGCAATAATGGAATGAGAGAAATTCCACTGAAATTCACGAGACACAAAGTGTAAGAAACCTCCTCACCAGGCAAAAGCCACAATAACCCTCAAGTTCAACTAAGACTAGGAGTTTATCAAGCAAAAGGCCAGTTTTTTTCGGAATAATTGCGGAAGGTAACTTTGCCATGGGAAGATTTATTGGTGCAGCTGAGCCATTCTGGGACACAAAGTTTTTAAACTACAAATGTTCTTAAATGGCCAAGTTCAAGATTTCACAGTGAAGGTCTACCCCCTGTCCAGTCGCACAATAATATACGTGTCTATCAGATATCCGGGTTCAAGAGTTACACGCGATGACCGATTGTTCACGGGACTGCCGTGTGGATGGGGTAGAGACCACCACAGCCAGGATTGTCCCCTACAGAGAGCCAAGCGTTGTTAAATCGTTGCCACAATATTAGCCAAATTTCCTGCCTATAAAAGGCTGAGCTGTCCATCAAGGTAGAGATCGCGCTTGAAGGCCTCCAGGAGTGTTGTATCTTCGTTCGCTGAAAATTTACAACATAGCCAAAACCTATTTTACGCACGCACCGCTAATTTCTGCCATGTTGGTTAACACTGTCTGAAGTGGACCAAGGCTACCAGAAATTGAAATAGATTATCTTTGACATGCACACATTACTGCATTTACCATCACCACGGTAGCAACTGGTTTGCAGCTGCTACAATCAAGAGTTCCGGTTTACTCTTAACGCACTTTTCTTTTATCCTTCCGTGTTTCATTAATTCCAAGGCTTTACTTTATTACCAGATTAAATCCAAGAGGAGGTTAGATAAAAAATCGACATATTTATGCAAATACGAATTCAGCTCAAAACAACCCTTTACCCGTTGGTTCACCGTCGCTAGAATATTTTATTTATCCCTAAAATTAATCATTTCTAGAAGATAAAGCGAACTATATTTCCCGACTTATTAACTTAATTAAATAATGTAGTTTTCTTTATGAACACGAAAAGAGCGGCTGCCCTTCTTTGCCGGTGATTTCCTTGTGCATTTGTTTAAAAGCCTACAACTGTTTACTCCTCCCACGGCGCCAACTCAAACAGACATCTGGGACCAACTATACCTCGAAAGCCCCTTACATTGAAAAAAAAGAATGAAAAAACAGCAAAGAATCCTTCCCATGTCGACCCGATTAATTAGCTCATCACAAACCGAAAATATGACTTCAGCCTTGCCATTGCTAATGAGGTTCTTGCACTAGTGCATTCTAGCGCGTGTAAAGAGGGCGAATTTCAGAAGCCTATTCATGCTGCTTTGTCTCCCTCATACACCTTATTTACAGCTTTTTAATTGTTCAATCTCCGCTCCATCGATTACCGCCTCATAGTTATGGCGCTACGTTGACATTACTGTCAGTTGACAGTCCGCCTGTCAATCCTTTCGGATGTGCGAAATGAAGTTTAACTCTGAAACGTTGACCATTATAGCGTGTTCAGAGGGAATCGAAGCATCATCCTGATGGAAGCGGTAAGCAACTCTCAAATAAAATGAACAGCAATTTTTGGTCTCGTGGCATGGAGGCAAAACTCAAAACCTCACAGAAGAAGGTGCAAGCTGGGCTGCGACCACTTTTGGCGAGCACTCCGTGAAAGTGATGAAAGTCTTGAACAGTTTGACAGCATTCATTACGGAACTGAGCCACTAGAAACTGGATTAAATCCTGACAGCTGTTTCTAGATGGAAAGGATCGCAGAGCTGTACAAAAAATTAGTGAATCCAAGTGACAGAAGATGAAAATGAAAGTGGAGAGATGTGCTAACGACGCTGGGACTAAATATCTTCCTCCTCTGTGTCTCTCAAATTCCATTTTGGTAAGTGTGACGTTCCCGTTTACGTTAATAGCTGAAATGGTACTTCGCAGAACCCTTTCAGGCACAACAACTTCCAACGGGGCAGAAACATCGGGGAGAAAAATAAGAACCTTCGCAATTTCTTTTAACTGGTTTGTAGTTGCGAGTTAAAGGTCTTACAAAACGCACTCCTTATAAAACCTAATTTATCCTTCATTACAAAATTCCACACGAATTCGCCCATTGCTTACAGTCGAACAAAATACGTGATGGACGGTTCCTTCCCGTCCCCACCACCCTCCTCTCCAAAATTCACAGAACCATTTGCTTGGCAAAAAAAGTTAACTGCCCTGCTTTAGAAATAACCGCAAATATCATTTTTGACTGACTTTTCAGTACTATCACAAATGTTAGTAAGGTGCTAACCACCAAACCATTTCCCCTTCGTTTCACAGCTCTGGCGTATCCTTCCCATGCATTGTTATGAAAATTCCCACGTGATTTCAAGCCAGGCTGAGATTACGACTAAATTCATATTAAATACCCTCATTAGAGCCACCGTGTCTGGGGAAAACAGAAAATGCTTTTTTTCTGCGGTGAAAAAGTCCTAATCAACGTTTTGGGTAGCATCAGAAAGCAAGAGCTTGTAAGGCAAATCGCAGGATATCATAACGAGGAGATTCGTTGAAGCCGAGGATGCGTTCAGACGCAACTGCTTCTCAGACAAACTGCACGACCTAGATGAGTGGATGAACAGAAAGCTTCATCGTTGGGCACCTCCTAGCTTCCCTACCCTGTACCCCTTTAGTTGCTATGTTTAGGACGTCATGGAGAGTTTGTTGTTGCAGGCGTGAACAAGTACCGCCGCAATGCGGCAGTCCATATCCGGATCTCTGGGGCTGTTGTAAAGCAGTTGATCGGAAAAGGATTCAGACCCACCTACCTTGTCTACTTACCTATTTAGCCAATACGATCTGAGAGTGGACGACTAAGTGTTATGTCCATATTAGCTCCCTAGCTCGCCTGCTTTGAACCTCCTCCCCCCCATCATTCTTGAAGTGGCGTTGGGACGGTTACCTACATGCAAACCCACAACACCACCAGTGGATTCAGTTGCTTACATCTTATTTCTTTTTTCAGTCAATTTGATGCTAAAGAGTTCATTTTCATAAAAAACCGATCTTTCCCTTCGTTTCTCCCTTTAGGATTAGGGCTTAGTAGGAAGAGGATTAATAAAAACGTCACATAAGAAGTTGCAAACATTCATTCATTCTTCACATGAACAATGCAGCCAGAAGTTGCGTACGTAACACAGGAGAAAAAAAAGGTCCGGTGTTTCTGCTTAGGTAGGCCTCTCTTTAACCATCAAAAAAAAACATCTGGAGGAGGAGTGAACATTTGGGACAGTTAGGACTTTTACTTCCTCGGATACAATGTTTTTATTTACGGTGTACTGAGGATACAGTTTGTGTCTAGACCTTTTCCAACAGACATGGATTGGAATTCAGCACGGATGCACCTTTTACGGTTACAGTAAGAACACGAAGCACTACATTGGTGGAAGTGATAAGCAAACTCCATCCAGATGAATAGCAGAATCTAAGCGAGACGGGGAGAACTGGCTGAATATGACTGAAAAGGCGCCAACTTTTAGCAAGCTCCCAGGTTTGACTTCTGCAGGTAATAGCCATCAGTGGAGAGAGGTCGTGAATCAACAAATCGGGGAAGGTGATGGTTCCCCCATCATATGACCCTAAATACCATCCCCGAACGGCCCCTTCCATGGAGCAAACACATGCTGCCATCTCCAAACTTGTCTCATGGTCAGTTGAGGTTCATACGAGGATTCGCTTTGACCGAGACGGAAAAGCGAACATAGGGACCGCCGAGGCCGAAGCTCAGAAGAAGGAGGAGATAAGCCCGTCTTTCTTTGAATCGTCAGTCTCTGCAGTTTCGACCATTCTAATAATAAACTGCCTTCCCTAATGCACTCTCAATGACAGCTCGGAGCGCTAAAAATAAATGTGACATGCCTCGGCCATAAGCAGTGATGATATTTCACGAAGGTCACCTAGGGCAGCTTCGCCCTCTATAAGGTCAAGTGAATCTAATTAAAAACCTGCGTTAAACATCCATTTACATAGCAGATGATGAGAAAAAAAACCAAGCACATCTTTTTTGCAAATGAAAGTTAACAAATACATGGAAGAAACCCTTCCAGTTTCAGTACTGAAAAAAAACCTCCAAAAACAATGGTCAGGGCAAAAAACAAGTCTATGGATAACAGAGAGCAATAAATGACTCACTGAAACGCAGTTTTTTCGGTGACTTAACCTCCGAGGAATGTGGACTTTTGAGAGAAGAAAAAGACTTCATAGAAATGAATATTAACTGCCAAACTGCCACCCGTTCGGTTGGTGCTTGCAAAACTAACCACACTCCTCTGATTGGTCGCTTGACAGGTGACCAATGGGGGTGAGGTGTTAGCAGAACCAATAGCAGGAGTGGGAGGCAATGAGTCCTGTTTTGGGGCGACTATCACTTTCTTTAGCTTGAAAGATAAGGAAAGTGTTTTGCTACACCAGGTGGCTAGCTTCTTGGCTCAAGAAGATGGATATGTGTGGAATGCAGACTGAATTGCATCATCAAAATGTTTTTAGGTTATACCTAGCGCGCACTTTTTGTGAGAAAATGCCGTCTCTAAACGGGAACCATTGTTGATAGTTTGAGGTGTTGACATGACTAATTCCATGTGAAACAAACCTTAAAAGTGCTCCAAAAAGGTGACACCAAGTTGTCAGGTGAATCACTCGGTTGGGGGAGGCAAAAAAGACAGCAGTAGACTTTTTGCCTCCCACGTTGAAAACATTGAATAAAGAGAAATAAGGGTTTGACTTTACCACTTGGTTGAAAATCTATCCTTGCATAATGGACGTTCTCAAAAAGTTTAATGGAAATAGGGAAAATGTGGTCGTTGTGTGAGCATCTTCAGTCGCCCTCTAAAGTAAATAACTTGAATCAGGGGGGAGGGGGGGGGGGAAGTAAGCGACGTTGACGTTTGAAGCACTGATCCCTTAGCTATCAAAGCGCATTCACCACGGTGGCTGAGGCGAAAAAACACATTCCAGGGATATTTAAACGTGCTTTTTAAAAGATGTGTGGATAAGTGGACGAATAGAGGACCATGCCAGCATGCGGCTTGATAAAGGGTTCGATACACCCCATTTAGACGGATAAAAGGATGGATCTGATGTCGATAGACAAGCTAGTGGATGGATTGGATTGGCAGTTCCACAGATGGGTGGGTAAATGTATCAGGAATGATTAGAAGAGCACGGGGATTAAAGGCGGTAGATGAATAGATGGATTAGAAAGGGAAGGATAAGTAGATGAGTGAATCAAGGGATGAATAGGCTGGTGAATAATTTGGATGGATCAAGGATGCACGAATACAGATGAGTAGACTGATCGGTGATGATTTGATGGATTTATCAGTAGACAATTGAAGAAATAAGTAGGTGAATGGACCAAAAAGGATGAATAGACAGACGAAAGAATGAATGAGTAGATGATAGACCAGAGAAGAGGCGGATCTGGAGTAGACGTTGATATGGATAGGTCGATGGATAAATGGACCACAGGCGGATAAATGAATATATGGGTGGATGGAGGTGTTCATAAGAGTTGTTCCAACCACTAATTGTACTCCACAGATTATCCAATCTTGTAGCTAGAAAGTCCTTGCTTACTTGCTATTCAGATCTCATGCGCTGTCCTCAAGGGCAAATCGCAAACTAATAGATATCTTGATTTGTAACTGGTCGGAGTGGAAAACCTCTGTCATGGTTGCGACACAATTAGACGGATTTTATCTCACTATAATCATCTACTATTGTAAAAAAGTGTCGCGCTGAGAGGGATTTTTAAAAGTACTTACCCGAGACAACAGAGTGCTTGTCCGAGAGCCTTGTACCGCCTCTCATGAAAGCTGCATTGTCATTGCACAGTTGCTTCCGCAGAATCGCTTTCTGATTGGCGCGACCAGCCTCCACCTGCTCGACTCGCTCTTCCTCTATGGCCTGTTGCGAGACGGCGCGGGAGAACATGGGTGATGGCGGGATGGCGGTGTATTCGACCTCGCCTGAATGAGCCAAGAAAGACCAACCCATCATGCGATCAAAAAGTACAGAAAAGATGCTACTCAAACCGGACCTATCTAACCGACAACTCGTGTGTTCATTTATGAATAACCAACAGTGTCGAAATTCTTCCAGGATCACATTTAATGGCGAAGTGTGGGACAAAGACTTTATTTTGGTAGAACTTGTTTACGAGAATTTAAACCAACTAGGTTTGACCTATTTACCCATTCTAGGGCCATCCTCGTCATCATCCATTCACCTGTCCACTCCAAAATCACTTTTTCGTCCATCTATACGGCCCTGACCCATTCACTAATGCATCGCCACTCTGTTCACCTATTAGAGATTTCCCTATCCATTCCTTTTTCCAAAAAAAACTCACCTATTCAATATTAATCTTTAAAAATGCGTACTATTTATCCATTCCGTCCATCCGCCTTCCATCTACCCTCTAGTTATCCATTTACTTCCCAACTGTTCATTCCACCATCCACTTTGGATAAACATCTACTCACTTACACATTAGAAAATAAAGTAAAAAACCCTAACGCACCTTGATCATCCTCCGTGTCAGTGACAGGGTGTTCGGTCATCAAATCCGGCTTTTCCAATTCCAGTCGTGGAATCCCGCTCGCTCGGTGCGAATTGAAGTAATCAACTGTCGCCTTGGGTTCAGCTGGACCTCCGTCCACCCCCTCTACCTGTTCATCGTAGGTATCAATCTCCTCCCAGGACTCTACGCAAGTGGTGACTCGTCGCAGCACCTCGAAGATGTTGAGGTAATGTTGGTGCTGAGCTACGTGACCGGCCGTCCATCCAGACTGTTCGAAAGTGGAGGAAATAGAGGTGTACACACAGATGCATCACATTGTAGCATATGGTGAACACCATCCGGGGGATGGAAAAAGGTTGAACTGACGATAGATTTTCCATGACGGATGGGACAAATGAGACTCGACTTAGACGGCGATTACTACGCTCACCCGTCCACCCAATCTACTGACTGTCCAGCAGTCACCCCTACACTGACACATTCATACATCTTTGATCAATTCATTTTTTAACCTTTCTGTTTATCTATTCATGAAAAATTTCCTGTGATTTCATTTCATGGGTTATTTATCTCGCTTTGGCCTGGAGGAGCCAAACCATGCAAAAAGATGTAAAACTTTGTTGTTGACAGATCTAACACTCAGTCAGCTTTTCTGCATTGTCTCTGCTTTCGTTAGTCAGTTCCACAGTTCCCTTTTGTTCACTTGAGGTCGTGACCCTTGAATGACTCATCGCCAAAGGCATCCTTTAATTACCATGTCAGTGGCGAAGCTCTTATCACTCCCACCCACAGATGACCCCACAAGTGATGATTATGTCACCCCTCCAGGGAGTACAAGTGTCAAAGACGACGAAGTTGAGCCTCTAGTGAGCTTAACTGCACACCTGCCAGTCCTACCAAACATACGACAGGAGGGTGTCCATACCCCTCCCATCTTCGGTACAAGTAATGCATGCGTTCAGAGAATAACAATTGTCATTATTAAACCACAAAAGCAGTCGGATTGTTAGACGGAAGTAGTTGTGCGCCATTCTCAAAAACATCCAATTACAATTTCACCATTCAATTCGAGTGGGAAACATTTGAAAAGGAGGAAAAAGCATTTTGAATAGGCTTTTATCCAACGATATACTTCTTCGTTGTTTTAAACAAAAAGGGAGTCACCACAAGAAATCAAGTAAATGCTATAAAACCTCCCAGTTAAGTAAACACAAAACCAGACGATCTTTTTCTGTGACAGAAAAAATATGGAAGTTGAGTGACACTAACCCACCTAAAGTCCAGATAAAATCGTGTTGCATTAAAACGTTTCAACTGGAGAGAAAAAAAATACAAAATGATGAGCAGGTCAGTCCATAACCCCTCATTTTCTGGCAAAACAAAAAATAGGCTCAGAGAGGGTTTATGCAGGCGAGCCACAAAGTGCCACACCCTTGGTCGCAGAGGCGACAAGCTGACAGTCCATTTTCAAGTGTCATTTCCCATTTTAAGGCCGTTTGGTAAGCATTGGTTGAAAAAATAGCCGTTTTCCAACTTTAGGAAGATATCATAAAGTGACCGAATAAATACATTGCCCAAAAGTAGGGGAATTTATTCCTTAAAACTATCGCAAGCTTAATCTATCATCCATTCTTAATGAAGCATAAGCTTAATGCAAAAAAATCGCGTCCCAGACATCTCCCCTCCTTTCCATCTTTCTGTCCTATCTCAAGTGTGATTATACAATGATGAAGGGAAGGAAAGGTGGTAATCACTAGAATGAGGAAAAAAACGCGAATTAAGAGAGTACAAAGGATAAAATGAGACCGCACTTTACTCCCTCCCTTCCTCCCATCTCGGCTGAGGTGTGAGGCCTTCCAACGGCTAGATTTTACACACATGGAGAAAGAGGCGTGAGATCATACAATGTGTTGCCACATAAGAAGAAGACTTTCGTCTCCACTGCCTCACTAGTTGTGATTTATTCATAAAACAAATTTCCAGCACACCTTGGAGTTGTATTGGGCTCTAACGAGCATAAAGATGTCGAGCGTAATTGCTAATTGCCTTGGATGTGAAAAATTTATAGTGAACAATTGCGTCCGCAGTCAACCATACATACACGAAGCGAGCACAGTCGTCAATCTGGGGGTGAATTGGGCGTACCTTAGGGATGTTAAGCGGATGGGAGGGTACTGGATAGGATCGCCTGCCCAACGAAGGTTGGAATGCAAAGTCACAGATGCCATTCTTCATCACAAGTCAGCCAGCAAACAATTGAACGATGAAAGTCTTTAAGACCACCACTCGTTACCCAGTTGATGAAAAACTGTACTCTCATCACCGTTTTTGACATGCTAGTCTCGATGCGCTTCGATTGCCACTGACAAAAAACTCTCATTTATCATGAGGAATAAAGTACCCCCCCTTCTTAATGTGAGGCATATACCTTTAAGCAATTTGTCACCAGATCAAATCACTTTGAAGGATGTCCGGGTTATAACTTCTGCTGCAGTATAACGCACCCTACATAACAATGCCGCAGTGGCTTTGAGACAGCTTCACCATGATTAGAAAAGCAGACAATCTCAAACCACATCCACCAAGTAAAATGAAGCTTCAAACTAGGAAGAAAGTAGCTGACAGGTCAGTTAAGAATATAGTACAGATAGACCAAAACATCACGTCTAGGGCTTTGTAACGCAAGCGCATAGACTATCACGTGTACTTCGCAAACCAGCCTAAGCCGAAAAATGGCATTGCAATGAGGTAAACCGAAAACCAAACGATTCCCCTCGGTCGTATGATAGGCACGTAGAACAACAAATCAAACAAAGAACACTGCCGAAAATAGGATGCTTCGATAATACTCCCAGTATATTTCCAACCAAAAAACGCCAGCTTCCATTTCTTCTAATCTGTCCAACTCTAATGCAAAAAGTACACATTAACTATCCGCATGGAACAAGATCGCCTGTTTCCAAACAGGCGTTGGTTTATTTCCAAAAATTTAAACAAGCTGCATCTAAATAATAATAAATTAGCTACGGGTGAATAATCCGCAAAAGGGATTAATAAAAAATAAACAATTAATTGAGATCGAGTACCAATTTAGTTAAAAAATTAATAGGCAGCCCTCACTTGCAACAAAATACAATGGAGAAATACATGACCAATTTTTACCAATCAACTAAAGTAAGAACTAATTAATACTTAGCAGAGAGATTAACAAAAGCTATTAGATCGTACTACACCAAGTAATTTGCAGACAAAATGTTTTCAAGTGATTAAACCAAACCAATGAATTGATTTTTACATACATTGTTTTTCAGGTTGGGGTCGGCTCCACTCTCCAATAGAGTGTAAATGACCTGAGGATGACCTTGTTGAGCCGCCAAATGTAAGGTGCTGGAGCCCAACTCGGTGCGTGCGTTCACGTTGCACCCTTTCGAGATGAGGAACTTGATCATGTTCATCTAGGATGAGAGGTCACAGCCGCATACCTACTTATTCATTAGTAAGTAAGGAAAAATTGTTGACTTGATTACCTACCTGACCAAAGTGACAAGCAGTGTGCAGAGGGGTATAACCGGCTTTTGTGGTTGGATCCAGCAGAGCACCCACCGCGTAGAGAACCTCTGCTGCCTTTACACTATCTTCTTGGGCGGCCAAATGCATCGGAGTAAGACCGTTCTGAAAAAGCAAGAGCTTTAATCATAAATGAGTTCGAGTTTATGCGCATTTGTTCGTAGCCCGTGAACTTTCAACGCAATTAGGCCAACCAATCCGCGAAACCTTGAAACCCACCTTAGCTCTAGCATTGACCTTTGCCTTGTGATCAAGAAGCAGGCGAACCATTTCTACACTGCCATCTTGTGCCGCAAGGTGGAGGGATGTAAAACCATTCCGAGATTCGGCGTTAGGATCGGCTTTATCCTTCAAAAGCAACCTAGCGACTTCCACCTGGCAACGTTGGGCTGCTACGTGAAGTGGAGTGTAACCGTTCTTGGTTTGCAGCTTGGTTGATGCCTAATGGTTAGACGAGTCCAAGTTGGATTATTGTAGCCGTTTTGTAAAGATTTGATGATCAACAAAAACTTATTAGCTTGTTGGGCAAGGGAATGCAAAATATAGCAACATTTGTAAATTAAAACAAAATTTCGAATCCTAGCACAGGCGATTAATTGATATTAGTTAATGATTTTGCCTGCTCGTCCACCACCTAGTAATCAAACAATTGTCTTTTTAACCAATCAGTGAAAAGCTAAACCCGGTCAAATTACTGATTGGCTAACTGCTTAATTAGATGAGCCAATAGGAGGCAAGATCTTGACTCAACACTAAGCATCATCCAATCACAATACCATCGTTAGGTCTATAGAAGTCTAACATTACCTTCTTTTATAACTTAACCTTTGAAAAGAATAAATGTATATCCAACCGAGGTAAATGAACCTGAAAATTCACTAAAGCTAAATTAAAACAAAAGAAGCTTCTTGGCCCTTGATCGTGAAGCAATGCTTGGGTCATCTAGCATAAATGTTTTGGCCAGTAAAGTATCAGTTAAGTCTCGTGCAATATTTAAAGGCTACAAATGAGTAGATGACGCATCCAGTGGATCCATTGCCACAAGCATGGATTCTGAATCATGGACATTTAAAACACAATGTTGAGAATGACAGTTTTATCTGCGCAATGCCAGACCCAAGGCAGAAGCTAAAAATTTCAAAGAAGACGCAGCCTATTTGGGATTCCCCTTAAAACCACGTCAACAGAAGTCGAGCGCGGATGACGAGTGTCTGGGATGCGAATGTACTCTAGCCATGTACTCGTGATAGAGTTGTCAATACTGTGGAGCATCTTAACTAACTGATAGAACAGGGCAAGCTCCTAATTGGCATGCTTGACGTGGCGTGCCATCCGCACGATCGATTCGAGTGCAGGTAGGATGATGGGCACCGCAAGAAAATCAATAACCATGAAGGTAACAGCTCTCAGAAATGACAACAAGGCCACTCAGTATCGATTCTGTACAGTGCCTTCAACTAAACAAAATTAGATTCAAGTAGAAAAACTATTGTTCGGACTCCTGTGGTTGCTCGCCTACTGATCACTTTAAAAAATTTAATCGTTTTAAATTAAGAAGAAAATCCAATCACATTTCAGCTAGTAGAGACATTGTAACGAACCGATTGGTTTAATCGCTAAAAATTGTGATAGGCTAACGATTAGCCAATCGAATGATTCGATATTACAATTAAATAATCGGTGCATGACTCACCCCTTTGTCGAGAAGAGCTTTGACCACACTGACCGATCCATAATGTGAGGCCAAATGAAGTGGCGTAAGTCCATTTCTTCCCGGAACATCCAACTGGGCTCCAGCCTCAATCAGCAACTGCGCCGGTTTCAATCGCGAATACTTTGCCGCTAGATGCAGCGGCGTGAATCCGGACTGCAAATAGATGTCTTAGATGCAAAAAATTTCCACACAAACCTTAGTCAATACATCAGTTGGTGCTCCAGACTCCAATAGTAGGGAAACGGCCTCATCATGTCCGGCTTTTGTGGCAACATGAAGCGCTGAATGGCCATCTTTGGTGACAGCTTGGACGTTGGCTCCATTTTGCAGAAGGACAGTAATAAGTTCACAGTTTCCCAGCAGAGCGGCCACATGTAGACACGTCTGGTTGCCCTGTAGGCAAAGCAATATTTACTCTCTGCCGCTTAAGTTTCCGTAGGGTTAATATTATCAAGCGAAGGAAGCGTGTTACCCTTGATTTGGCGTCAACGATTGCGCCATTTCGAAGAAGCAACTTGACTGTTTCAATTCTACCTGCACGAGACGCCAAGTGAAGGGACGTTTCATTGTGCATTGTTTGACCATTTGGATCAGCGGAGTGTTTTAACAATAACACCACAATGTTGGTATTTCCCATGAAAGCGGCAACATGTAGCGGGGTTAAGCCGGACTCTGTTGCAGCATCCACCATACAGCCGTGCTTTAGAAAGAGTTCCACAACTTTTAATCGATTCTTTTTGCAAGCGATGTGAAGTGGCGTAAAGCCATTCTGTAAATCAAGAGTGAAGAAACATCTTTTGTTACTCTGATGCCTCGTTGCTAGGTCTTTTGAAAAGCTGGCGAGATAAGGGAGGGCACTTTGTGCCTCAACGAAAATTGGTAACCCACCCGAGCTCTTGCATTGAGGTTACTGCGAGCGTCGAGAAGTATCTTTGCCACTCGGACACTGCCACAATGCGCGGCAACATGAAGGGCCGTAAGGTTATCAATTGTCACATCATCCACATTGGCGCCTTGTAGGAGCAGCAACTTCACACACTCTGGATGATCCCCCTGGGCCGCCATGTGTAGAGCGGTGAGTCCACTCTAAAATTATGGGAAAAAAGAGGGACGATAACAAACTCAATCGCGCTGGAATTAAGCATTGCCTATTACACAAACTTACTCTAGTCTTTGCAAAATAATTTGCACCAGCGTTGAGGAGTAATTGAACGACCTGAGCATGACCAGAACGAGAGGCGCAGTGAAGTGGCGTCAAGCCATCACGAGTGAAACACTCGAGTTCCGCACCAGAAGCCAACAGACGTTCAACTACGGTTACATTACCCCACTTGCTAGCCACGTGAAGTGCCGTAACATTGTTCTAAAAGCCAAAAAGGACAGCTTTTCAACGACGTTTCACAATTAAGGGTCTCTTACTAAGGCGGTTAGGAAATGCTACTCAAACTCATTCAGTAGTATGGACTATGAAGACAACAGTATTGGTGAGGCAATTCAGAAATATGCCAAAAAGAAGGAAATTAGAAGCAATGGATGAGATTTACGGGAGTGTAATCGCAGTAGGGAAACTTTTAGTAAAAGAGCAAGACATTAATGTAAGTAATGCAACGGTAGCGAAATTGAGACGAGTGTGCCGACGTTTGGAGAGTGTCGCGAGTCCACCGCCTAGTGTTATGATGCGATGAGGCAAAACCTTCATTCTACATTGTAAATTTTCCTACTAGCGGTGATTAAATAACAAACTATTGTGACTGATGAACATCATCCAGTCTTTAGGACCAATCTACAATTTACCCCATTCCCCAAGATAGTTGTTGCCCCCGGCTGAGGAGGGAGAACCCTCTAGCTTTGACAATGGCGAAACAATGAGTGTTGTTGCTAATCAAAATACACCGAGATTACTGTATCATAAACAGTGATGAATACGAATGTTTACAATAATGATAAAACATTTAGTTTACGCTCCACATCAAAGGGAAAGGAGGCGGTGGTGATCGGAGCTGAACAAATAGGTCCTATCTTTGCACTGGGCATTAACAAACGAGAGGAGATAAGCTTCAAGGATCGTCAATTTTGTTCTTCACTCCTTTCATGCATGCTTCTGAAAGGGGCGTCAACTCACCAGCCAAACTGTGATGAAGAGTAGACTTTGCCCTCTTGCATTTTAAAATTGGGTAAGCAAACCAACTAGTCGGCCATCTCATTAATCGCAACGGATTTCTAAGACACAATACTCCATTCTCGGAAGACTGTAAAGACAGGAAACCAATTTCGTCTCAGATCCATCACCTTGATGGAGCACAACACAACATGAAGTAGCCAGAACCGGTGTGTTAGGTAAAGAAAGGTCTAATCCTTCCAAAACAATGCAAAACACCACACTTTCTACCATCAAACTCATCCGAGAGGAGGTGGACAATGAGCGGAAGGTGGATGCTGATTCGTCACCATCCTCATCCCTCCACCCCGACTCTCAGTATTCTTCTGATTCATGTATTTTTTCTAGGTGGCAGCTATCACCTCTTCTTGGCTTTGGCATTAAACTAAGCTATGGAGATGTTTACAGACTCTCAAACCGAGTTCTCATTTGGACAGTCTAGGTGGTTTCACTAACCACAGTTTGTGCTCTCCTTCCCTTTCTCCCGATTGGATAATATCATGTGAAGATTAACTTTATGTACTAACATTTCTTCATCCCAGGGCTGTTAAAGAGGACATAAAGGACAGAAAAGGTGAGATGGCCTTGCCAACTCTACCGTTTCTTGCTCCCAGTGCCTCAGTTGTGAGCACGCACGCACTGGACTCCAAAGTTCGGCATGGAGACCTGAAGCCCTTCTCTGCTTGATTTTTCCGGTATGAAATTCCACTCGCACCTTAGCAACATTTCACAATAGATAATCACATGATTACCTGCGGTGTCGTTTAGGCAGTTGCAGGGGTATAAAGGGAGACAGAAAGACAAGCGACAAGGATTATGAGGACAAAACCGTTTATGGACGTGGGAACCCCAGTTCACGTAAATTTTGGTGAGAAAAGATGTTCAATTGAGGTGATGAATGTTGGTGCAATTCTTTAACACCCCCACGAAAAATTTTGCACTTTTTTTTCCTTTTAATAGGTGAAAGCACTTAGACAGCGGGTCACTGATCCCCATCTAAACTTAACCCCCTTTTTCATCGACAAGGAGGTGACAGGTCCTTTATTATAGCCTTTCGATCAACACAGTAGCCCCTGTCCGAGTTCTTTCTATACATTTAAATTTTACATCCCCCCTCCCACTTCCACTGGTGGGGGGGCGGGAGAAATACCCCGTCAACGAATGCAATCTGGCAGGGCAATCACAATTCCACCCTGTCAGAGGTAGCAACGTGTGGAGGGGGTATAAAAGGGAAAAAAAATAAGCCAAGCAGCATTTTGCAACATGATACGCTGGGCGAGTCCGGGGGAGGGCAGGGAAGGACCGGGGTGGGGGGTTGGGTGTCACATGATTGGGGAAACAGAAACATAACCCAAAGAAAAAGATGGCACAATTCACATTCACTCAACCCTTACGCAACATATTAAAAGTTATGCGTTTTAGAATTTAGAGGTATTTCATTGCTAGTAGGTCATAAAATAGGTGGGAGATTGAAGCATCAACCAGTCCAAGTTGATGAGTCACGAAGGAGGTCAAATTTCAGCGTCATCAATTTCAGGTGACGAAGTTGACCAATGACCGATGTCGTAACCAGAAAGGGAGAATTTCTACTTTTATCTTGTCATTACCGGATAAAAAATGCCCGCCCTAACCTCCCCCTTCAGTTTGAAGTCTGGGTGACACCTTTCCTGAGGTCACCAGGCAATGGAAATGCCTCAGACAGCCGAATAGGTTTAGAAACTAACTGAATTCGTAAGAAGACCTCTTAATAGAAATTCTCTTTTATCGTTTTGTCATACTTTGCCGTTAATAGCAACACTCGAGGCGAGAACGTAATAACTTTGGCTTATTCCCTGAAGTCGCTCAGATTTACGACTGTTTCATTGCTACTAATAGACGCACTTTTCGACCAGTTTATTTATCGTTATCTCAGCAAGTCAGGGAGAAAAAAAGGCGCTACCATCAATTATTTACGTTGGGTGGGGGGGGGGGTAGCGCTCCCTTTAATAGAATGGATCATCACCGGAGATAAGGCAAGTGAATGCATGAGAGATGCGTTTCCTATTGAAGGAAGGGCGTAAGACGAACTCATTCACTTCCTGCGTACTCCGCTTAGTCACCAGGTGGGAGGTAAAAAAGTGTATAGTTCTCTCCATAATCTCAATTTCGTTTGCCTCGTCTCCCATTGGTTCCATTGCGCCGACAGCACAAATACTTTGTTGTGATTGGCTACCGGAGAAAGGCGCAAACTTTGAAGCAAAAAAACGAAATCACACAATTGACTTTTCAGATTTTGTAGCACCTAATAAGTGGCACATTTTCGCGAATATAATGAAGTGTGTAAATAGGGATTGCGTCACAGCCCTTTTCAGGGCAAGTTTCATCCAATTTAGTCCAAATTACCTGACTAGAAAGAAAAGCTTCCGTGAGAAATCTAAACAAAAGGGAAAAAAACTGCTCGGTCGTAAAGTTAGATGGACAATGTGTAAACTGGATCTGCTTAGTCATAAGGCCACCATTTCTCACATTGGCAATGTTCGGCCCGACCAGCACTTTTTTGCTAAAAAACCTGGCTTTTCTTGAACAAAAAAGGAATTCTCATTGAAAAAGACTAACCTTTGCCTGAAAATTGATATCTGCCCCTCTGGAGATAAGAAGATCCACCATCTTCACGTTGCCATAGTGCGATGCGATGTGCAAAGCCGTAAATCCACTCTGAAGCCAAAAGTGCAAAATACAGATGCAATTTGACATCCAAATTCTCTCTTTGGAGTTGTTGAAAGCGATGGAATGGCATGACGTGGAATGGTCTGGGTAACCCAAAGTTCAATACAAAATCAAATGTTTTGATGGTTTCTGTCTTGTGAATTTAAAACAACACCAGCTTCTGGTTCCACAACCGACTGGATCAGGTTGTTTCAAACCCAACGGAGAGGAGAACTTAACGTGTCGGATCAAATATTCCTCCCAGGTAGGGCACTAATGCATAATATTGGACGCTTAGGTACAGCTATGTATGGGGGCAAAAAAAGACGGAGGTGGGATGATGTGTGCAGTCCACACAGGCCAAAAAAAAAGAAACAGGGGTTATTTGTGAGCCAAGACAACTGTTACCTGTCTCGCTTTGTTGAGATCTGTGCAGGGGTGCTACCACCTAAATGGCTACCTCAAAAGGTGATGGCTAGGGGTAAGTTAGAGAGAGAGAGTGAGGGAGGCCTATTTTTGATTTCCTAATTCAACAGAATCGGTACACTTCCACGGCCTTCTTTCCACGGTTCAAATAGCTCTAGTGAGGTTGGCAAAACATAGTACTGATAACGGAAGGGGTTGCGGAAAAGTGCGCCCTACCTCTACTCCAAGTGTTCATTGCAGAAAAAAAAATGTTTCTCTTTTCTCCACTGAACAATTTGGTTGTCCAACAGGGATTCAGCTAATTAAAAGAGACAGTTGAAGAGGACCACCATGATCTGGTCGGCGATTTTAATCATACACCGGAGGAGGAGCAGACTAAACTGGTAGATAAAGAATGAGCTAAAGAAGACGAACTTATTTTACTCAGCTAAAAAGAAACCCTGTGAATAAGGTTAAAATGGAATAAATGAAGGAATAGGTGGATAGATGAATGAACAGGGGTGAATGGATCTAGGAATAGACAGGGGAATGAGTGGGGCAAGGGTGCACGGACAGGCAGCAGGAGAAAATGGATTTGACAAGGTGGATGGATGGGTTGGTCGGGAAAAGGCGACCCTCGCTGCTTGAATTGATGACATAGGCGATGATAACTTTGACAGCCAGGTTGAACAAAGTGGCACATTCCAGTTGAGATGCCAAGAAAAGTTACACAGAGCCATGTCATCATAAGATCTTTCTGTCACTTTTTCATAGAAGGCATCCAAAGGAATCGCAAATGACGGAAGTTAACTCTATACACTCAGTTAATATTTATTCCCTCAGCGGAAGTGATTAAAACAACAAAATTTGCATCCTCTGCCAAAACGCGAGGCAAAAAAAAGGATTTTGCCGCATCTCCGCTCGCCTAAAAAAACAACACTGCCCTTTCAAACGAACCAGCCAACCAACAAACAATGAGGTTAAGCGAGTTGCAACACAATCCGTGTTTCAGAACAAAGGACAGTAGGCAGAACATAAAAAGGGTGATAAAGAAGTCAAAGATGAATTGGTTGGAGTAGTGTCGACCTACTACCCCGTCCAGCCCCATTCGTCTGGATAATCGAGCATCCTCGGTCGTTACAACACTCGGATGTACTTGTTGAACCATCTCCCTTCACCTGATTCATTCATCAAGCCACCTATTTACAATTTCGGGGTTTCAGTATTCACTCAACCGGCCATTCATTTATCGATGCTTTTAACCATCTAGTAATTCATTCATGAATTCCCAACCTTTTCCATGTGTCCAGATATCCCTAGCCTCCGGTCACTCATTCAGTCAGCGTCCATCTTTCCCCAGTTATGCTCATTCTGCCGCCCTCCCTTCCGTCCGCCTAACCACACATCCCTCTATTCACCAATCCGTCGACCAGGCCACATCACCTTGAGTTCTCCACCGACAAACAAGTCAAGGAGTCGGCACTAACAGCCAGCAGTAAATGTCTTTCACCGTTGGAGTACGCCAGGCATTCACGAAGAAGTTTTACCCATCACCTCACTATCGGAAGTAGAATTCAAAAGCGACCACATTGTTCTACTCTTCATTCAGCAGTTGTATTGAAACAACGGTTCAAGCGCTTTTGTGTTGTTGCAATGTACCCACTGCCACTGAGCGTACAGGTTGCGAATAAAAAAGAGGCAGGCAGCAGTCTGGATGTCCAACAGATTCGATGAGGCATAATGACCAGTGCGGACAACAACCGACAGAGAGCCAGAGAATTGTAAAGAGCAAGCTTTTGAGTCCCATCTCCAATTTGATTAAAAAGGCTACTATTCAGGGCAAAGGCAGGAAAACGAATCCAGTCGGGGTGAAATTACAAGGAATTTCATTGTAGATAATCAGAAACCCAAAGGGCTTTCAATGAAACCACCTCGAAGTGGGCAGACCACTTATAAGAATAAAATTGGAAACTCAACGAGCGTAGATTCAACTTAAACGCCAATCGCCTGTCGGTTCATCCAAGATTCCGCTTTACGGACACATTTATCCTTTTTTAGATGTAGAAATAAGACTGCAGGTCTACCAATCATCCGTCCACCCTTCCGGTGCTAGGAGCGGTGTACGAGGGGACCTTCTAGCGATTGTCAGATAGGCAGGATAAGACAAATCGCCAATGTGAACGCCGGGTTCTTCAGGGTCTAATTAAACCAGTCGCATCGCATCTCACCAAACCACATCGTGATCAGCGATGAGGTCAGGAAAGGTCACATAAAATCGGTGTGATGGCTGTGTCGAAACACAATGCTCATTTTGTAGCAAAAGGATTAATCGAGTGCTAGGCATTCAAGCTGCACCTTCTGAAGGAGTGCGTGTCGTCCATTGCTTCGCTACTTCCCATGGATCTGATCCACGCTCCACCTGTATGCACGGAAATCTCTTCTTCCTCCTTCCTTGAACATAAAGGCTATCAAAAAGTGCTTCTTTGGTCTCTGAGCTCAGTCAAGGCACCAACGGAGCAAACACTTCCTCAACATCTCTTGTAAATGCAACGATCATGTCTAATCACAGATGACACGGGGCTCGGCAAAATCCACCTCCAAATTGTCCACGGAGCCACGTAATCAAATCCCACCGAGATGCCCGACACAACTGTTGCATTGAGTCAGAGGTACCAGGTCAAGACTTCTCCAGATAGGTGCAAGAATTTGGAGAAGACACACTACCCAACATGGCACATGCCACATGTGTTGACGCCTTTGAACCCAAATGGAATGCCTCGCCACGAGAAGGCGCGCCTATTACGAGGAGCAGAGGTTGGAACCTTTCATTATCGTTCTTTTCAACACAAATTACTGTTGTCACTTTCAAATGACAACAATGGTGGCCACCATGGTGTGGAGGTCGCGTGGATATGGATAGGAGGATTTATTGCTGCACTAGACGCCAGGGTTACCATTGATTAATACAGTCACCGCCAATGGCACATATGTGTGTGACATCACGGTGTTCTCATTTGATCCTGAAGTCACAGTCATATGGCATGCGTTCATATGTGTGCGTGTCATGTGAATCGGATCGTGTGCCACCAGTAAATCAGTTGCATTTTAAAATAATAAATAACTAAATGTTAGATACACCCGATCCGGGGATCAATCAAACATCTGGACTGCCGGGGGGAAGAGGGGTTCAGCTTTGCCTCTCTGAGACTCCCACCAGCAAACCAGTTAACTCATGTACTCGGCATGATACGAGTCGTGCCTTTTATAGAAGAGAAGTGATGCTATATTTGACTTTTTATCGCCATTCTCCCTGTCTGGCGAAAAAAAGAATAGTTCATGAGGAATTTCCAAGTCAAACCGTGACTTTTAATTTGATAGAGGTGAAAGGCGATGTCAAAGTAATTATGCTAGCGGTCGGTGTTCATGAGCCAGGGAACGATCATGCACCCTCCATCGGCGTGTGATTGTGATGAATGAGATTTCTTCCCAACTTGGAAGTCTCCACGGCTACCCACCTGTATCTAGGGCCGGATTCAAGCCGAGTAATTTGATGGACGTACGTCAGAGTCCGTTCTACTTCCCAGATGTCAGTCCCGCTTGGGAGGGATTATTCAGCGTTCGTTACACGAAAGATGGATTTTCGGTCAGAAGAGTTGAGCACATTCACTCACAAACACGAACAGGGCGCGGGGAGTACCAGGGCAACCTTCCACAGGCTAGGGTGACCCCACTGTGACAATCATCCCTCCCCTAACGGAACGACCCTCCAAGCATTGATGAATTGCTGACACAGGTGTAGAAATGCCTCAAAAACTCTACCACTGAATCGGAATTACTAAAACCAAAAAAAGTGGACCTTAAAGACCCGCCAAATCACAAAACCTTACCCGCCACCAAAGCAGCGAAAACCCACTAACCCAGATACGAAGGCAAGTGACGTGTCAGAAATGGCCCAGAAACAAGGTTTCCATTTTGCAGTACAAAGAGAGCACCAAGCTTAGCCTCGGCGGAGCGATTTCAGGAGACAGCGACTCCACACACACACACACAGCAGCCAATAAAATGAGAGCGGCAATTGCACAGGGCGGATATCGTGTATCTGGCCTCGATCTCGCAGAAATTGCAAAAGAGGACTTGAAAACGCAAGATATTTAGCAAACATATCATCTGTTTTGCATAAAAAAGTGAGAGGGCGCAGAGCCACTGCTGAGTTAATTATCCGCAAACTTGAAATCCCTCTCAGAAGAATAAAAGATCACTCCCTTCTTCTTTCCCAAATTGAAACTTTTTCTTTAAAAAAAGGATGGAAAAGAAGACAGAAAAGTTAACTTGCCCACTGCTACCTCAGCTAAAATCTAGGAACTAAAAATGCCTGTAGTTCAACTCAAAAGGGGGCTTCCAAAAATTCTTTAAATTCATCAAAAGAGGGGAGGGAAATCTGGTGGCCAAAAAGCGCCTATTTCCTTTCCCCCAAAGTTTACTTTTTATGTCCTCAGGTGAAGTGAAGACGCTTTTGCGGTTGGGATATGGAATAGCAGGGAAATGTACGATTGTGTTGTTCTGTGGTATTTGACAGGATGTCAAAATGTAACCTCAATTGTGCGGAAGCTTCAGGCTCCGCAGTCTGTAGCCTCGCCGACCCCCTATTGGATAATACAAAGTGTTCCTTAGTACTGGTATGGCTTAGTAATGCTTTAGGAGGGAATCTTGAGGTGTTGCATTCGTGACGGCGGCAAGAGGACCCGACCCAAGTGAGGACGAGTCCGGATTTCATTGGCTAGTTGCAGAATGTAAGCCCTATAGGGGGAAGGCATCGAATGTGGATATCTGATTCTTCGTTAACTCACCTGCTAAAGAGTTAAAAAATCGCCTTCTTTGGACAATTCTTAGGAACAGAATCATTTATAACCCTCCTCAATGTTGTGATTGAGCTACTGGCATAGAGAAGAAGCTTTCAGTACTACTTCCCAAAGTGGATTCCTTTCCGACGCAGCCCACCTTGAAGAGGAGGCGATAATCAAAAACGACGGCCACACCTTCACCATGTACCACCGCTAGTAAATAGCGCCTTCCTGGGGATCCAAATTCGCCAGCATCATCTCGTCACCAATCATGCCTTTCACTTGGCAGAATTTAATACGAAGAAAGCAGTGATCAAGAAGTACCACTCTGACGGATGAAACTGCGATCAAGACGGGGCATAATGTGGGTAGAATCGATTGCAGCGAAAGAAAGCGGACGCCTCCATCTCAGACTACGCAGGAATCAGCTAGTCCTCAAAGGAAAAGGGAACCCACTGATAAATAAGTCGGAGAACAAATTCTCTGTGGAACCAGAGAGGCCAAAATTTCAGAAAGATCAATTTTTTCGGTGGTCAATGTGTACACTATTGACAAGTGGACGGGTGATTAGGTCGATGGACTGAGAAAGAATACATGAATGGACGTGATTTGGAAGGTGAGTTTAACCCACATTACTGTGCCAACAGTATCGGATTATTTTGAATAAATAATTACCGTCGACTTGGGTATCCTTTGTCCCGCATTTACCTCATTATTTGCACATCAAAGTGACCAATCATATGTTAGGAAACCCAACTCACCGCTGATTGGTGATCCACATTGACGTCACCATTGAGAAGGAGACTAGCCGCCTTGACATCGTCTTTCTTAGCAGCAATGTGGAGAGCAGGTAGACAGACCTTCCCACGAGCATCGGATTCAAGAAGAACGGCCACAGTGCGGTCGTGGCCTTGCTGAAGGGCTACAGCCAGTGGCGTGAAACCGTCCACTGTGGTAATACTAGGGTTCGCCCCATTGGCTAGTAGGAGAGTCACGACCTCCAAGTGGTTTTCTTGGGCTGCCATATAGAGGGGCGTGAAACCATTCTAAAGAGAGCAAAAGCATACAAAAAGGGTGATGTAAAATGCCTTTCATAGACTTAAGTGGTCCGAACTAGACTGACAGACTGACAAGAAAATCCACTCATCACAACAAGCTGTTCGATGCGTGCCATCTTATCCAGACAGGACTGACCCATTAACAGGATCGAATTACCACCAACTATCACCACAGAAGCCTTCTTATTTATGCTACTAGAAGCAGAAGTACCGGTTTGACCTGAACTTCAAGGTTAGATAATCCTTATAAAGGTCACAGGCTTTTGCCACTACGTCGGTTCACCTTTTACGAATCCAAATTCCTTGCTAGTGGCACAAAACCCCCTTGTCACCTGCACCACTAGACTCTCAACCTTTTGGTGCGCTAAATTACTACTAGCCTCGTTCAGGGATGACCTGTTGACCAAGTGATTAAATAAGTCTAAAGTCCATTACCCCCTTTGTAGGGAATGCACCAAAGTAACCTCTAGATGGCTCGAAGGTTTACGGCCAGGGTAAAAATGGCCAAATACGTAGACTTGTGGCATAAGACTGCAGTCTTCCCTTCTACATCGAGGTCATGATTAAAAGTGCCAAATTTGTCCATGAAAAGTGGAGCACCAAAATGAGCAACCCCTCCTCCACTTCTTCAGTAAATACTCCCCTCACTGTTTACTAACAGAGAAGATGCAAGATGGACCCTCTCGGTGGTCAGCGAGGTGCGTTCAACTTGTTGACCTCGGGTAAGCACTCCAATACGGTTGTCGTTGTGACCGAATGATCTAAGCGAGGATTCAAAACAGGAATGGAGGGACCTCTTGATGTACTTTCCCATATTAATACGCAGTAAAAAATTGTTTTCTTTGCCTTGCCAAATCTACAATTGACTTCAAGTGGACGGTATTACATTAGATGAGAATTTGGCCGAACCGAAGGGAAGTAGCCTTGCTTAAGAGAGGATCAAATTCCATCTAGGTGTAGTTGATTACTTTCTACCAGTGTGGAATATAGAAAAAATAATCCTCTTGGAACTGCTGATGTCCTTTACTGCAGAGGCCTTCGCCTCCAAAAAAGGGTCACGCATTATTGCGCCGCAGAATCGTATAACCTATGGGCCGTGGACTTCAAGTTTTTTCTAGACCTACCTTTAGGAGTGAAGATGGCTGCGAAATCTCTCAGTAAATTGCCCCCCATGATGAAGGAACAACAACCTTTCATGGACTGGACGATGCAAGTGGGTAGGAGAATGGGCCAGGAGGTCAAACTTGGTACCCGGACACCTTGGGCGTCCAATAGGGAGGGCATAGAAATTGTCCTCATCAAGCCGTCTGTGAATCAACCCAAATGCCCAAAAAAATGGCCGCACTGGCGCTCTTGGCGTCCAATTACACCACAAACACGGGAGCAACAAATGAGAGCAATTTAGGAAAGTTGAATAGACCCGGATTTCACAACCATCGTAAATCCCACCACTTCTACGTGTGTATATGCTGAATGAGTGTCGAGGCAACTGGTTCCAGTGTCAATTCACAAAGGAAGAAAAGGCAATTGGTTTTGGAAGCATGGAAGTCCTCATCGGTTGATCCTGAGACCTCACTACGCCCTTCTGAGGACAACATTTTGACCCACACCAAACTCAAATGGACAAAGTGGTTATCCGTCACCTTCGGGCCAGCAATCATTTTAAAGATAAAGGCAACCTGTCAAGAGAGTCAACTCCGCATTCACCAATATGTTGAACATTCCATCACAGAGAGGGGCTCTCGACTGTTGGACTTTTTATCGACGTTCTGAGTCTATGGAAGACAAGAGTTAACTCACATAACTTTAAAGGAATTTTAACCGACCTCTGCAAAGGTGCTACGGCATGGACGGCCTACTTCACTTCACGTTAATGAACCGCTAGTTTCCATTACCCTAAGGCCTACCCCCCCCCCCCCCACCCCGGTTCCAGAGCAAAGGCATCCGCTGTGAACTGGGGATCTCCACAATCAGGAACGCTACCGGGTTTTCCAGCACTTTGGTGTACTTAAAGTCTTCAAAACGAGGAGATATTATCTGTGGATTGCGGTTCACAAGGTGCCTTAGTTACGACCCCGGGTGTTGGTCCATGCGCCCACTATCTTGATTAAGTGTGGGTAGAAGAGCACCAACCCCAACACCTGTACCATCTGGTGGTGGCGCTGCGGTAGCAATCCTTTTTGCAAAATAAAGATCCGAAGCAACCATCTCCTATTTTGCAAACTCCTCAAGGCTGTTCCACTTATCCACTGGAGCAGTTTCAGCCGTTTTTCAAAGGCACTCAGACATTCAATATCTGATGAATTACCTGTTGAACCAAAATTTGGAACACCAAAACGCCGGCTGATTCCTCTGAGGAAAGTTTTTTCCGCTTTCACGTAATCAGCATGCAAAGTAACGCCCCACCTGGGGGAACAGGAGCCTTCTTTTGCCCTTGCAAATGTCATTGGCATTGGTTACCACTCGGACCTATTTATCATGCCTTGCCTAAGCCCCTCCCCCACCCCCTCCGGGCAGCTGCTAGAGTGACCGTGGGGAAATACTGTGAGGGACTTTTAAGTAAGACCTGGACCGTAAAAAGGGAACGCTACCGAGGCGGCACTATCATGGAACAGCAAGGAAAAGCACACGACACAGATGGGGCACCAAGTAATATTTCTGATTGAGTTGATACCCCGTGTCCACAGCAAAAAAATCATTTCAGTGAGTATTAACCAATTTTCGTGTAAAGTGATCAACGAATAGTCCGTCGTTGTGAAATTCCACAAGGTGGCAAGACAGCCAGTGAACGCCGGTACTAGGTAGAAGGAGCGCTTTGACAGAAGGCATTAAAATTTTTCGGATTGCATCATTACAACTGACAAAACCTTCGCCTCTGGGACCAAAGCAAGCACCGAGGCAGTGGAAGCGGGTGGAGCGTAGCATTCCATCGCTAATGCTGAAGTGGAGTAGGCTGTAGTAGTTTTTTAGGTTTGATAAGCTTACTTCCTGCTTTTATAATCCCACATGTTCCAACTCACCTCAAACGCTCTCCGGCTTTGCCCTTGTAACAAAAGTAGGAAAACGTTTTTTCCCCTCATCCCTCCCCAGAGGTAGGCAGTAAGCAAGCTTGATAGCACGGAAATACACAAAACATCCGCAACGGGAGAATTTTTTCCCACAGCTGTTTCCACACAATGGGATATCAATGATTTTTTCCCTTCTTAGATACGAGTAGAAAGTGAATGATAAATGCCATTGACAGGTGCATTTGCCATTTCCTTGCTAGTGCACATCCTTCCAGTAAAAGTCTGAGTGAAAGGAGAAGGTCATGTCCAGCGAGTGGCTGAAGCTGTGGTGTAGGCTAGAAACACAAAGAGACTTTGAACGTGAATACGTCCACTGAAGAACGCATAATGAGGACGTCCTGACACCACCTACTGATGTCATGGCCCGCTACCCACCTCACCCCGCTTCCCTCGTGCTGTTGACTGACTGGGTAAGAGATGGAAAATAAACTTTTCCCTGATTGTCAATTTAATAAGGCAGCCTCTGATAAAAACTTGGAAAGTAAAAAGAGAAGCCAAATACTTGGTTGCTTCTTCCGCCAACCAAAATGTCAAGACAACTTTTTACTCTGAAGAGGAACGTTGTTACTTCTTCCCACTATACGGCGGTAAGGTGGTTATTTATAGCATCAGACGTCGTTCATGGCGCCGGAAAATAGACGAGGCGCCACTTTGACGACAGGACGATGTAATGTGCCCGTCTACAACAACGCATTTTGGCTGGTTACTACGATGAATAGGCGAATCTGGCGAGAGAGAGAGCCACAACAGAAAGACCAAAAAGTAGGAACCAGCTTCAGATGGGTTTAGAAATACCGTCTAACCATAGAGAACACTGAGGAACGACTGCAAGTGACAATCGAGATATATTCGCTACAGAACCCCATTCAACCTTGACATATCAGCTCTTGGGGGCACGGAAGAGAGGTCACCAAGTTGAAACACTAGCAACTGACCTGTGATTGGGCATTAACAAGAGCGCCGTTTTCAATTAATACTTTGGCCACCTCGAATTGGCCAGCCAGACTGGCGATGTGAAGTGCGGTGTTGCCTTTGTGGGTTGGTTGATTGACATCGATGTGACGACGAAGAAGCTCCCGGACGATCTCCACGTGACCCTCCTTGGAGGCCAGATGGAGAGCATTCAGTCCACTCTGTAAAAAATATAAGCAAGATAGTTTACTGGCCAAGTGTGGTGCATATTTAAATACGCAGTTGTTTTCCCTCCCACCTAGGATGAGGAATTCAAGCCACCACTCTCCTGCCTATGCATTGACAATAAGCCTACTCCCGCCTTGGCAGGGTTAATTTTCCCCTCGAGGCAAGCTCCTGAGGTACACTAGGCTGCAGCTTTTGGAAGCCCTGATTGTACATCGGAGCAAGCATACATTGGGTCAGTCGCTGACCGGGTGAGGATTTTCCCATCTGGAAGATAATTTCAATCTGGAGAATGAATGGATGGTAGATGATGGTAGGATGGAGACTCGTTAATCCTGGCTGTAGTGCGGGTCTGCTTTCACCAATAATGCGTCATCTGGAACTTAAGGCTGAGGAATGTAGGCCCATTGAGTAGTTAGCATGGAAAAGTGAATTGCAGGATAGAAATGCCCTTGGCAAAACTAGCTTCCCTTTGATTCTCCATGGAATGAATCACATTGCTTTATTGGTACTCTATTCATAGCCGCAGCACAACTTCATCGGACCCCGAAAACCGCATATTTAATTTATAATCTGGAATGACTTGCAAATTAACCCCCCTCCTGCCCAATCCCAGTGAATACGGGGAGGAGAGGGATGAGAAACAGGAAAGGGCTCGATAACAAGTAAAATCTTTCTTTACTCGTTACCAAATTGTCAATTTCACGAGATCAAAGATAATTCCTCTTGAAACAAAGCCTATTCTTCGTAAACAACAGCAGGTTGGGTGTGCTTATCTTGTTCAATCCCGTTTTCGGAAGGCTCATATGCCAAAGTGAAGAGGTAAGGTATCAACAGTGACATATACGACATATTCGCCTTTATTTTGACCAACACTTTGGCTTGTTGACACCCGTATGTGATAGTGGGATTGTTATGAGGTAATTTTGAGGGTATTTAACAAGTTACCCACTCGCGTCACACATATGTGACACCACGCGTATATGTTAAGGCAGAAGACTGGCCACTAGGAACTCCAGGTACGATGCTCAAAAGGAAAGAAAGGCGATGCAGTGAATGTGTGTTCCGAGTAAGCAACAAACAAAACGGGCTGTTTAGTCCTTCTGTACAATAAAACTAAACCTTTTTCCATCCTGGTGACTTAGGTCACCACAAGTTGGCGCCGTTACACGGTAAAAGGCACACTTTTGGTTTCTCGCTAAGGTCGGTTGGTTTTTTTCGACCGCACAGAAGAGGACGCAAAACCTGTTTACCAAACGCGCTCATCAGGTGACGGTTTTTGGTGCACCTAGTTGCAATGACCTCTTGTTAATGGCCAAATTTATGCAACTGTTGACGCTTATACATTTTAAAGCACAGAAAGGGTGAAAATTTCATCGGTGCGATGATCCTTGCCGCATTCCCTCCACATATGACGAAATTCGGTTAAATGATCCTGGGCGATGCTTTGCGAATCGAGTTTGACTCATTTCTGCAGGTTGAGGGAAAAGCGTCCAAAAAAGCGGTTGAGGAAAGACTACCCAAAGATGAATGCACTACGGAAGGCCTAAAACTTCTCAACCCCTGAATTTCGTGGCATGACCGATTCAGATAAGTAGAAGCTAATAGGACAGAAGTGCTAACAAAAGTAATGCTAAAGACGAGTGGCAGAGCTCATGACTTGCATCCACATCGAATTGGAGGGAGGAGTCGTGATGGAAGCGAAGGAACCGGGTTCCACCAAAAGTCCTGCACTACCATACGAGAGATAACGAAGTCTAGGGTCTTGCTAATTTTCCTTACTTATTTCGCGTATTTTGATAAAATGGGCCAATTTTTGGCTCGTTTGGTAACTTGTGATGAGAAATAGCCCATGTGTGTTTGTACCTCTCCATCCAATTTACTACTCAATGCAAGAGTCGATGGCGCTCGCCAATTCGTTTCCAGAAAACGAGGTTTCCTTTGTGCGTCGTGCATTACAGACAAAGTTATTTATTTTCGGAAAAAGCGAAGCAATTACGGCGCAAATATACACACATTCGATTTGACTGAAATGTAAGGGTAAATCAGTAGAACAGAAATCCTATTAGAATCCTCATAAGCCAACAAAAGACCTCTTCTCTTCCCACGGCTAAAAAAACCTCTCCATGAGAAGGGTTTGACTTTGGTCATTATGACGGGGAGGGAGGCCGGGTGGCAAAAACAATTTTTTATTAGGGGGTGGACAATCATACGACCACCAACGAAGTAGAATAGTCGGTTGGGAGATAAAAATGATGCAGAAACAGAGGTGGATAGAGGCCTTGTTGGCCGGTGGAAAAAAAATGATATTTTATGGAAGTAGAATCCACACCCACTTTCTATTCTGCAAGGAAAAGGGGTTAATTTGCAGTAGCAGTTACTTCAACGAATAAATTGCATGGTTTCTAAAGTCTGCAGCTCTTTCTCCCCTGTTCATCAGCACTCGTCGTGAAAATTGCATGAATTCATTTGGTCACCCTATAATTTGTTAACAAGATGTATTGCAAACAAAAAAGAAAAAAGTTAAATAATTTCTTCAAGTATTGGGGGATTCAAACTTTTGAAAATTCGACAACTAATCGGAAGATTGGTTACAATTTGTCAGTCTGTCAATTTAAACAAGGAAGGTCAAAGGTTACCGTGGGGGGGCAAACTGGTATTCGTGCCTCCTGGGCGCTATTTAATGTCCAATTTATTGGGATTTATCCAAATTCTGGTAAAATTGTAGCATTCATTTACTTCAGTCCTACCTTAAACCTACACATCTAAATCTCGTGAAGGGAATTTTGATACAAATTAAAAGTCCCCCATGTACCCCACACAAGAGTAAGGAGGAATTTTCCCCTTTATCTTACGGCTTGTAACCAAAGCGGGAAATGTGATAAACGCGGACGTTGCAGCAGCACTCATTGCTCACAGTGAGAAATTTTATATGGTGATTATAGAAAGCCAAATGACATTTGCTAACTTCGAATGGATTTTAGCTTGCAAACCATTAAAAACTACCGTCTGAAAGACCTTTGAAAAGCACTGAGGTTGTGAAGGTGTGGTGTGGCCTGTTCTAACCTGTTAGACTAAGGTCCGTGATAGCCACCCATGGGCTTGACTTCCACGACTTCCCCCACCCCATTGGTGAGGGAGGTAAGCGCAGAACTGCATTACCATCGGTAAAAGAGACTGAAATTTGCCCCTCGCACTCAGTCCGACCCTTTCCAACCCACGTAAATAATAATCACCGTGGCCGACAAAAGAGTCATTTTTCTCATTAACACAACAGACTTAATTTTTTTCCCAAATCCATAATCAGAATTAAGTCTTCTGGTTTCGGAGCGGTACTGTTTGCTACACCGAGAGGGTTTGAATGTTCAGAATAAAAATTAAACACTCCTTGTTAAGTGTGGAAGGCCGAACCTCATCGAGTCATTCCAACAGACATTTTATGATAGGAGGGTTCGAACAAGAGCACCAAAACGGACAGACAGGCACGTGTGGGTGTGTTCGTTCCTTTAATCAACGAGATGTGTCATCTCGTACTCATGAAACAAAGGCAAAGGCATGTGGCCCACCTGAGAGGCCCAAGGGGAGATGAGAACACCGAGGTAGCCACACACGCGCACACAAGTGCCATTGGTAGTGAATATATTAAGCCATGGTAACCCTGATGCCTGGTGCGGCGCAAATACACATCCTCGTATCTATGTCACCTTCACACCACAGCGGTGGATAAAAGCGCCCAACCTCTGCTCCTCGTAATAGGCGCGCCTTCTCGTGGCGAGGCATTCCATTTGTATTGAAAGGCGTCAACACATGTGGCATATGCCATGTTGGGCGGTGTGTCGTCGCCAAAGTCTTGCATCTATCTGGAGAAGTCTTGACTCAACGAAGGTGTTGTGTAGGGCATCTCGGTGAAATCTGCTCACGTGGCACCTTGGACAATTTGGAGGTGGATTTTGCCGAGCCCCGTGTCATCTGTGATTAGACATGATCGTTGCATTTACAAGAGATGTTGAGGAAGTGTTTGCTCCGTTGGTGCCTTGACTGAGCTCAGAGACCAAAGAAGCACTTTTTGATAGCCTTTATGTTCAAGGAAGGAGGAAGAAGAGATTTCCGTGCATACAGGTGGAGCGTGGATCAGATCCATGGGAAGTAGCGAAGCAATGGACGACACGCATCCCTTCAGAAGGCGCAACTTGAGCACCTAGAACTCGACTGATCCTGTGTTTCGACACAGCTATCACAAATATGTCTTGTTTATACTTCACACAAATGTCGTGTGACCTTTTCTGGTCCAATTACCGACGGCGGTGAAATGATCGCGATGTGAACTGATGAGTTGTTCTGAGATGCAATGTGATGAGATGCGACGAGACCGGTTAAAGTGGACTCTGAAGGATCGGCCACTCACATTCAACATTGGTTCCATCCCTTCGGCCTGACAACCGCTTTATTGCATGTGGAATCACCAAGACTTGCTCCAAGAGATAGATGAGAAGACGATTGGATGGATGGGAGATCTCCAGTCTTATTGCCTCATTCAGAAAAAAACAAAAGCGCCTAGGAAGCGAAGCTTTAGTGCATAAAATATTTGCACAAACCGACAGACGCCGAAAAGTTGAACTGACTCAGCATTTGGACGATTAAATTTACCTATTTACCCTCCACAATGCGGACCTGAAAAATTGCAAAGAATAATTACTTCCATTCTACTTATTTTAAGGAGGATTCCTCCAGAAGCCCTCCCAAATTCCCGGTTATTTAATTAAGGGATCTTTGGAAGACATCTTAACGGAGCCTACTGCAAGCAGCTTGGATTGGCAACACCTTCGACTATGAAGTAACAGTGGACAGACAGATTTGTCCCATGAACTGCTATAGTTTGCTACATCAGGACAGAGAGGACATCGTTAAGTGGCGATTGCTTGCCTGCCAGAGTTTGGATGCTGCACGAGGTCACACCAGTTGAAAACACAAAGGCCGGTTCGGTCATACCTGTCCACTTTCCGGTCGTACAAGTTCGGTAACGAACAGATGCCTTCTGGCAACATTGTCATGTCGCGTTGTGAAAAGGTGAAAGGATTGGGGATGAGTGATCGGTTGTTTGGTCGATTGGATCTAGAATGGATGGGTGGCCGGGTAGAGGAACCCAGAATTTATAAATTCTGGGTGGACTCCTAATTGATGAATTGGAGATGGGTGAATGGGATAGGCATGATGAACAGATTGTCCTCCAGCGGATAGATGAATGGGTGGAAATATCTATAGATGTATACAACCTCGAATTCAAGACAGGTAGATGGCAGAATGTAAAGGTGGATCCTGCCCCAGTTTCTTTCTGATAAAGCATCAGCACAGGTAATCGTAAGGCCTTTCAGTTATTATTCCCCCGGTAGACCTCCTAAATCCGCGACTTTTTTACCTGCTCAACGCCTCAGCTAAATGCAGGGTGAACACTTGTAAGAGCATCCTTCACTGGTAATGACAATAAAAGCAAAAACAAATTCGCAAATTTAAAAAGAGCGCCAAGAGACCCGTAAGGCATTCCAAATGCTGTAACCAAATCGCCCGCCACCGTAAAATCTGCTGCATAGCTCTGATAGGGAAATATAACGCGACGACGTGATGGAAAGCAAATGCTTCCAGTAAATATCATCTTAAACATGATACATTTCAAAAGAAACGATTTTACCAATGTCATAAGAGGCATATTCCTAAATTAAAATTTATCTGTGGATGAATTGAGCACTTTAAGTCGACGAACTGATTTAAACTTGTTTTCATTGGAAATATGGCGAGATTGACGAAACAGAAAGTGATTTCAGCAGCTTATTGAGGCTAAATGGAGGGCAATGTGACACCATTTCAGCTCTGACCCCATACGTCAAGTGGGTGTCAAACGGTAATTAAACTTGGTGTTCTTGACAGGGGTTACACAAGTGAGTCCAATGCTGCATGTGAGGGAAAGGCTGAGGGTGTCGAAAAAGTATTGCTTTCCCAAGCAAAAAGTGCGTAATCCTTTGGACTGACTTGCTAGTACCAACAGGATATCAGCGTCTTCAAAAACAGTAAAACTGCTTCCACAGAAGCGGTGTAAGATACAATGAAATGTAGTCAGCTACAGATTTTGAAGTTTAAAACGATTAGAAAGTAAACGCAATAGCTGCACCGACCAAAGTAGCGTGGCAAAACTACCATACATTGTGAAAAAATCAAGAAATCTTCGAAGTGTGGGGTATGAGCATTATTTCTGTTCTATCAAGCGATTCTCGAAAAAAAAGTAGAAGCAGAGCCTCGAGAGTTGTGCATATGCATTATTTTTCAATAAATCACAAGTTATGATAACAAAATTGCAGAAAGAGATGAAACTACAGTAACTTGCATCCCACTTAGTAACAGAAGACTTTTAATAAGGTAAAACTGGAGGCATGCTTACCGCATTGCAGGTGTTAAGATCTACTCCATGAATGGCAATTGCGTCAATGAGTTTGGGTAGATTGCCAGCACGGGCTGCACGTAGAATTGATTGACTTGTTTCGGACTAAGAGAAAAGTGAGATGAGTCACGATTCACGGATCCATAAACATTAGCAAACAAAACGGGAGTAAGAGACAAGTACATGTTTATTAGTCTACAAAGAAGGTGCAAATGCCACAACAAGTATGAAAAAGCCGAGTAATGCAATACGCAACACCAAAGTAATCACCCCGGTTTAGTACCACTGAGAATGAGAAACTAACGATTTGATTCGTTGTTCGCATAAAATAATAGAAATACGTAACCGACCAAACAAAAGGAACTCAAATTAGTCTATCCGAGGTCGTAAGTCAAAATTCGTTACTTATCAACAATAACACATGTGTCTATTGAGGGAATACATTGCCCAACAAAATGATTTTAAATTGAAAGTTATTATATTCGTTTAAAAAATTAATGATGGGGGCGCATGACATCAGACGTTACATAATTCCCTGCGAAGGAAACGTACTTTACGACTCGCGGAAGCTGTAGTCAAGTTAGGAGAGGTGTACTGCTGAGACACTGCCATCTGTGCAAAACCGACTTCGTCCCGATTTTGACGCAAACTGACTTGAGCGCCAAAATGCCATATCAAGGACACGCAAATTATTTGCCTAAATTAATGATAATGATAAGGGCCTAATTTGGTTTGTAAAAAGAGTCATATTCTAAAAAGCTACACTTTTTGGTTGTAACAGAGCACAAAACACGCACCACTAAGCACTGCAAGGTTAAAAGTTGGACAAAATCTTTACTGCAAGCAAATACCTCACATTTTTGTTAAAAAATCATGTACGATAACGATTTTGATAAATCTTCCCTTTCTGTGAAAGCCACTTTGCACTTCGGATATTATTACATATGCGTTAACATTCATGTGCTACATTTATGTTCTAAAATACATCCTCAAATACCCTTCAATTTGGGTTGCTATTAAATGATGGGAGAGTTGTATGAGGCTCGCTGCCATAAAATACAATAACACCCATGCTGTTAGAATATTAAAAATTCTCTGGCTGAATCATAACTTTCAGATCTTCATTTTCATGGCAATTACCCGGGGATAGGTATTCCGTCCAGTCGGCTGCTAGTTAATTTTTAAATGAGCCATTACTTGCTTAGCACTAAGCTGCACCCACACATAGCAAAACGCTACAATTTTTTTCCTCTGTTAGCTCTTACTCAGGGCTTCAAACCTTTCTACTGATTGGGCTAATTCCGGAGCGCAGATCGCCAATTTCATGGAACTTTCTCAGGATCAGGCACAACATCACCATAAGAAGGTACCATTTCGTTGTAAGGCGTTTAACTAAAGCAACAGATAGTCAGGTTTTAGCTGAGCATAGTCATCTTGCATTGTTTGAGGCTCCATTTGTAGAATTTTTACTATTCTCATTGCAATGAAATGTCAAATCCTGAGAGCGATTGTCAGAACACTTTGATTGGTCAAGTAGGAGTCCGCGTTCAGGGTTCCAGTTGATCTGTTTCATCTATAAGGGCAAAAATTGCCTAATATGCAATAATTTAATTACCCACTTAAAAACCACTATTTCATGTTACAAAAGCATTTACCATCGGATTGCTTAGGACTACTTAAAGGAGCAATTGTTCTGGCCTCATCTGGGGGAGCTATGTCCAGGTCATGTGAAATTTCGCTCGAGTCGATAATCTAAAGTATGCCAAAAAAAGCAATTATCATTGCCTAAAATACCCTTTTTGGTGTTTTATTTTGAGTGGTTTTAAAACTGCGCAAGCAAGCTTTAAATCCTATTGGATATTTTTTACAGAATTGAGAAGTCCTGCATTTGTTATTCTGAACATCCTTCCCATACTACTTTAAGCATAATTTTGTGTTAACGCGCCCTAAGTTTAGGAAAGGCGAAATTGAGTAGCAGCACCAGCGTTTTACAAATTGCGCTTAATTCGGAGGAAACACTCTGTTTGCACATATAAATCTAAGGAATTATTTTTTTGCAACACTGTAATGTGATATGATAGTGGTTTATCCCTCGGTTCTGGTGAGGCGCTACTTTTGTACTCCGAATTAGCCCCCTTGTACCTCGCTGGGTAGGCTGGCCTTTTGGGCCATGGCAATAGCCCAGACACCTCTGTGCTGAATATATATATATGTATATATATATATATATATATATATATATATATATATTCTGCCTGAGTATTGTGTCTTATTTCGTCTTAAGGGAGTCTTGGGACGCTACAGTAATGATGGGTCACAATTTGCGCAAATACAAGTTAGCATAAATTTGTCGAGATTTACCTCAATGTTCTGGTTCACCTCAGGCTGTAATACCGGCGCATTTTGCTCGAATTTTGCCATATGTTGTAGAGATGATGCGATTTTACTGCAAAAATAAAATTCCACGTTTCACCACTATCACATTATTGCTCGATATTGCTCAGTTTCCTTTCCAATTAATCGTTCAGGCTTGCTTTTTACTGTCATTGAACGTCTGTTCAAATGAGCGACTTTTAGTAGAACTAGTGATAACCGATTGTTAAAAACGCTTTTAATTTCAATACTTGACATTATCAGTTTCATTACCTCACTGACTTTAGCGTTGATGGTGTGATCTCGTTTACTTTCATTGTCGTATGAACTCCACCTACGCCTCTCCTCATGCGGTACACGTCATATATTCCGTCTTTGTTTCTACAATTAGCCCGAAATATGAATATCACTGTTGCCCCGCGTTCGGAGATGAAAAACAGCGAAACACAGGCCATTTTTACGTGCGCGACTCATCACGTTAGCCTTTGTGCTAAAACCAGCAAATGGTTTTAAAATTTCTGCAGATGATGCTTTCTTATTAAGGGAACTAAATGAAGTATTCAATGAAATCATTATCTTAGAAATGTTCTTATGGCAGTATGTTGGATTGATGCGCTAATCTCCATTTAGGTAGTAAGCATGTTTGTAAGCCTTAACTTAGGGGAATTTTTAAGAAGGATGCATTTTTACGGCAGCTGCTGAGCTCAGCTTACACTTCCAGTCCTGCTCAGCGGTATCCCTTCTACTACCTTGTCTTAAGTAGTTTTGAAGGTGGAGGTTATCAAAAATGCTAATCTAAAATATCAGTGACTAAAAGGCAAATAATCGCGTTTTCAATCTTCAAAAATATGACGTAATCATAATAACCAGACACTTACATTAAGTGGCCGAATTTACGCCTTGGAAAATTTAATTAGTTTGTAGTTAGTATAACATGCTCTCTAAAAAAATTTTACCTTATATAAGGTGGGTCAATGTAGTTTCTTCGAAAATTGCTTCTAAAGTTAAAAAAATAAAAATAAAGCTTTTGAAGTTTTATTCCTTTCATCGCTATTTTAGGTATTACTTTAGTTCTATTTTTAAGGACAATTAGTCCTACCTTCATGCGGCTTATTTTCAAAAAAGGTTAACATATTATGTTTTAAAATGTTTGTTACTAACAATTACCTCCTAATAACGTAGCACAAGACTGGCAGAAAACCTGATTTATTAAGAATTAGTGGTCTTTACTTCTTCTGACAAGTAAATAACCAACTTTAAGAAGAAGAAATTGGGACTGCTAAATAAAGGCAATAAAAAAGATGTGAGGCACTGGTTAAGGTATCAGCGTCTGCCTCCCCAGTCTAATGTGTTAATTACTATGCAAGTCAATTTTTAGCATTAGGTCTTATGATTTTTTTATCTGTTCTAGCTTTCTTTAAGAAGGCTTTTCTTGTACATGTTTCGGCTGTGTTAAGTAGATAAATGACAGCCG
This sequence comes from Echinococcus multilocularis, assembly GCA_000469725.3. NCBI lineage: Eukaryota > Metazoa > Platyhelminthes > Cestoda > Cyclophyllidea > Taeniidae > Echinococcus > Echinococcus multilocularis. Next base: position 4,834,759 of record LN902848.1, on the reverse strand, counting down.
TAAGTGTTTGGTATTCAATTAGTGAATAAAACTTACTAAAATCTAAAGCTATTGTCGCCGCACATACTTGCAGCGCAGTCGATCGTCAGAGGATAGTCAGTGCCACCTAAAGTCATTTCAGCTTAAAAATTGGTCACCATCCCAAAGAAGTGTACTTGTAAGGTGTATATAAATTGGTGGGATTTGACACTTGCTGACTGCTACTCGCCATCACATAAATAGTGGATGCGGTCCATCCGTCTAGCACCAACCCTGATTCCCTCTTCTTATTTATTTATTTTTTCTTTACCACGGCGTGGATTTCAACGCTTTTAAATTATTCGTCACGATGCAGAATACCAACTGGTGCGAAAAACTACTTCTTTGCAATTGCGTTGGAGCAGGGTTGTAGTACTAACAAGTTTATGTCACATTAAGCAGGTTTGTTCAACCGGCAACTTATTGTGTGAAGACTCAAAATAATGGAAAGAGAGCAAGGGCTACAAAAAACGCGGGGAGACATCTCGGATCCATGGTGCATATAAATGCTTAACACTCGGTAGATGGAATGTCAGCAAGCTACGCTGACGACAACTTGAACACGTTGGGTCGGTAGACAGCAGATCCTTCAAATGAACTCCATTAAGTAAATCTGAGTAAAAGTGAAATAAATCGGAATTAAATTTTAACTACCTTCCTTTTTCCTCCATTAGAAGAGGCCGATCACATGAGATGCAGTGGAGGATCACCTTCTTTCTGATACCGGCAGCCTCGTCACGCGAAGTTCCATTTTCCAGCAGTGCCTTGGAGGCAGAAAGTTTTAGGCGTATCGCCATTTTTTGCAGCTCCGAGGTCATTCTCCCCTGCGCGGCAGTCACCTCGATTTTCTCGGCCTTCTCCTTCAGTTGACCTACCATTTGACTGAACTTGGATTTAATAAACTGCTCCTAGGGATTTCAAAAGCGTAATGTTTGAGTTTTAAAGGTTGAAAAAATTGCATTCACCATATCTCCTCGTATCCATCAATCCATTCATCCTGTATCCATCCCTTCATCCATCTCTCTAGCATCAATTTTATCCATCCATCTATTCCGCATTACTTCCTCCACTTTAAAATTATTCTTTAATCTTTTTATTCTTTTTGCCTAATAATCTAATCAAGCAAAAGGGGACGTCCTACTAATCTAGATTCATCCTCCGACCATCAACAACAGATCTAATCATTTTGATCACTACTTTTTACCACCAATCCATATCCTGAACATCTATACTAACAGACCCAGTAATCACGAATCCAGCCATTCACTTCAAATTCTTCCATTTACGCACCAATTCTGACTTAAAGTACTTGAGATTACTGACCACTAAAGTGGGTCAGTTTTGCAAATTAGGTGATCCCTAACATAGCGGATGGGGTGCTTAATGAGGTAAAAGTGGATGACTGCCATAGTTCAAAGTGGTTCGAAGAAAGGCACCAAATTAAAAAGAAAGGATTGACAATAATTGTTAGGGGTATAGGAAGAATGGTAGATTGGATGGATCTTGACCTGACAGATTCAGAATAAGCAGGTCAAGCAAAAGGCGGCTCTAGGAGAGATCCATCACCTTAAATCAAGTTCAAAATATATATTTTCTCGTTCTATTATTCCCATATTTTGCTAAAGGAATCCCTCTTTATTTATAGGTAGCATGGCAAAGGTAAGTGGACTTACAATGCCAGTGACACGTTGACACACATCAGCTACGTCTAATCTCAAGGTGTTCAGCGCTGCCTTAAGTTCGTTCCTCCCGTCTGCACTGTCACTGCCGCTTTTGGCCTCAATCTGCAGCAATAGAGGACAAAGGTAACCGAAATCGCCTGAAATTAGCCCCAACTTAATTGCGTTCTACAAAGTTACTCGTTGCCTGGTGATGAGACTACAACAAAATAGGTTTGTTCATTCACAGCCTGGAGGTGTGTGCATGAGCGCGCGTCCACCACACGAACTAGGATCCACGTCTTCGCCAAAGTTCTGGGCTATATAAACTATTAAAAATTACACAGAAATAGGAAAAAGTTGACTACCTGGATTGGTAAAGTGTTGCAGAGATTTAGTTTGCTCAATGTTAATGGGTATGGGGGTCTCTAATTTGCCTCCGCCACGGCTATTTCCTCCCAATTGATGGGAATGGAAACGTGACTGAAAGTCGTTTGCGACACCGTCGCTTCCAAACATTCCTCACTATGAGGACCGGAGGGTCTTTTACACTCCCTCACAATAGCCTTATCACTTGGTCTGACCATTACCGGACGTTAAACATCCTTACCACCACTCCTTTTCCAAATGTGGTACAACAATAGATGTGAGAGGCAAGGCGACCCCGAAATCGCATTAAGTAGGTTTGTTCAGCCGAACACTTATTGTGCACGAATTCAAAAGAAGTGGACGATAGTGAAGGGCTGTGCGGATGTACCGGAGCACATATAACATGAAAAAGTGCTCAAATTTTACAGGTCCACTGACGTCTGTACAGTTTTTTTGGCGATCAGACATATGCCACTATTTGAGTGAGAAATAAGTAGTATAGGACAGAGAGTTCCTATTTTATAAACTAACAAACTTATGGACGCATCTTACCATTTGTAGAGCCTCTGTCAAGCAGTGTCTGGATACCTTTTCTTGGACAACAGTGGCGAGGGTTTCTTGTATATTCTATTTTAAAAAGAAACAGACTGGGAAGTAATTCCTCATTGACGTCATTGTCACCTATTGACAAGGCTAAAGTCAGATGCGTCTATTAAATGTCTTTGTTGGCTGGAGTATCAACGAGCCTCTCACCAGGACCTCCGAAACATCTCGTCGAGCCACCTTTGATTCTTTATTTTTCGTACTTCTCCGTTATTAATTATCATTTGACAAGTGACAATCCAACTCTCAGATGCCTGTCAAAGAAGTTCAGCGTCACTTGCGGTTGAAAAAGAGGTACAGTTGTGGTCTTGACGACTCTCTTATTTTAAATAAGGTTCCATTCTACCCATAGAAGGGCCTTCAATGTCCTGCAAGACTAAGAGGAGTGTGCTTTCTCCCTACTAAATTACTAGTCTTGGCTGTTCCCGCACGCTCCAAGGCTGTATGGCCTCAAGTAAAAGACTCCAAGAAGAAATTCTCAGCATGGAATCCAAAAGAAGATTTTTATGCCGAACAGTTATAGGCAAAGCGCACAACATAGAAAGGAGCCACAATCGAACAAAACCAAATTGATCACTTATTTTCAAATCACGGTAGTACCACTAGCATGGGAAAGGAAATCGGTCAAAGGCTCGTGCATACCTTGATGGTATCGCCCAAATTGTCCAGCTCCTCTTTCACATCATTTATCACCATTTTTAGCGATTCAATAGAGACTTTGATGTTCGGTTTAGGTTCGTCGCGTTTACCATCCTGCAAAAAAATAAAAGAAATTTAATCGTAATTTTTAAACTGGTTTGGCGGAGGAGTATCCCAACATTTACCCGTTTCAACAGCCGAGAATTTACCAGTTTATTGAGCACTTCCACACGTTCGACTAATGCGGCGAGGGCATCGGAATTATTTGAGGATGAATTTAACTTATTTGAAACGTCAAGGGAGTTCTGGAAAGACAGATTTTTAAAAGACTTTGTTTAAGATGTTGAGTTGAAATGAGTGCAAAAGTGTTAGGAATAGTCCAGACTGGCAAACAACAATATTCAATGCTTTGCCTAAATGATTTTCAAACAAGTAAAAATAGAAAAGCTTCTCCTAATTTTCTAGCAATTTAATCGGGAAGTTGATTGAGTATACCTCTATTTGTTCCATGCGTTTCCGCAGCTCAGAAATGCTCTTTTCGTTTTCAGATAAAATAGAGAAAACTTGATCCCCTCCCTTCTGTACACCCTTGAAATGTAGTTAACAGTTTTCATTAGATAGCTAAATATGTTTTTAAGTGCAAGTTAGTAAGCCTGAAGTTTGCAAACAAGCATTGCATTCAGTGTGGCACGCTAAAAGGCCATTTTATATATTGCCAAGACGGGTGTTAACCTAACACGGCTCATAAAAGTTTCAACACAAGCATAAGTACCATAAGCGTCTTACCAAAACTTGCGACAGATCTTTAATTCCTTGTTCCATCTCCTGCACCTTATTAAAAATAGTTGTCCTTGTTTCTGAGTCATCTGCATTTTTGGAATCCTCTGCTTGAAGTTCGGCAAATTTTTCCACAAGATCATTGACTAGGTTTGAAGTCTAGAGGTAAAAAAATAAAGTGGTGGGTACTTTTGGCTGCTTAAAAAAATCAAGGTAATTCATCTCACTTTTTGTAATTCTGAGTCTATACTGTTAATCCACTGAATCGCGTCCCGTTCCATTACATTGGTACTTATTGGTAATGTAAGGTGATGTATTGTTTCCTCAAGGCTAAACAGCTGGGTCTATAACAAAAAAGATACAATAATTGCGGGCAATTAATTGCGACTTGAACTGACCATTGGCTCTGAGATATTAAATTACCCGGAAATCACCCGAATTTACGGAATGACCCCTAGAACTAACGTCTTCTGGACACGCATCCGATAAATCCAAGCGTCTAAGAAGAGCTGCTATCAACTGGTGCAAAATGTTGAAGTTAACAGCACCCGGCTGGAAAATAAAAAAGTCTCAAATTGAAACTAGATCTAGCTAAAATACCATGCCTTACATGGACATTTAAATGGGTTGCGTAGCACTGTAAAGTCTTGTAAAAATGCTGCAAAAAACACTTTAAGTAATTTCTAAAAAAAGGTAGAACTAAAAAGTAAAACATTAAAGTGAAACAAAAATTGTATCAAACATTAAAAAAAAACCTAAATACACTTGGAGTTGCAACAAAACTTGGGAAGTACTTCAATAAAAATATAACAAGCCTTATTTTTACCTCTGGATTTCCTAAGGCCTGTTCCAGTAGCCTATTAAATGTTTCCGAATTGCCCTCTGCCATTTAAAATACCGCGGACACTACGGGGTAAACTACAACGGCCTTGGAACTGGAAGCTAGGTGAAATAAATACGTTTCCTTATATTCCTGTGATTACAATCAAGCCTTTAATAAACACTTTCTCAGAAATTTTGTGCAATTTTCTTAGCAATAAGAATTCAAGGATGTGTAATGCATTTAATTTGCGGAATAGTGTGTAAACACTTCCAGATGAATTATTAAATGCCTTAATTTCCTTCTTAATCTAAAAACTGCACATAATTTGCCCCAAATTTTAGCAAAAACGCTGTACAGTAAGTTTAAAAGAGAACAGTCTTCCCACGGTATCGAAATGGCATCTGGGAGAGGCCCTCTACGCAGCAAGTTAAGAAGGTGCACTTTCATCACTTTATTCCGCTTTATCGTGTGCGCCAACTTTCCACATCTCAAAAGTCCCTGATAGATTGTATTTACTGTTCCTGCAGATAGACGCTTCGTCTACGTCTCTTGCGTCAACCAGCCCTTAAGACTCGGATTTCCACTCGCTGAATTAAATTATTAAAGTCATGACTGCTGTTGTGAGCTGGTTGACACCATTTAAATGTCTTACTGCTAGATAACCAATCACTCTATCACCGTACTATGCTGTACTTGAATTCTTCTCTAGACGTGAGCATCTGTGGCCACGGTGAGGGTTAGGGTCTATTAGCACTACATGCTGACAACTTTAGGCATGTTGCCTACTACCGTGGTCAACAGGAAGTGCATCGCCTACTGATACTCGAACCGGAGTTAAACTGTCACCCGCCACTGCATATAGTGCTGTCCCGGTAGTATTCGTACAGCCTTTCGATCCCTGAAAATTCGCCTGCCACACTGGTACCATGGGGGGTGCTCAAACCGGTATCTTAGTTCTTCTGTTACCTTAGTATCTGTGTAAACTTTACACATAATTGCCTAATTCACTTGCACAGATACGAAATCTCAAATATTCGTTACACACGACTGAATCACATGGGTAACCATGAAATTTTCTTCAGAAAATCGGTGATTAATCAAGACGCGCACTTTAACTCCTATACAAATAATGTATCGACGGCTTCTGTGTGTGCAGCCGATGCACAAGGTCGTGAAATCTTCTTAAAGCACTGCCCAGTCTAGGTCCTTGCCTCCATTCAGCTCATTACCTAGACGAGATACAATCACTGGGTACATCATTGATGGGAGTGAAACTGTGAATTACTTGCAATGAGGGAATGCGTAGGTGGCTGACTTTAGCCACCGTTCAAGTAACACTCTTTGAGAAAGAAAGAACTAATAATTGTCGTTGTGTTGATACCGTGTGTATCGGTGAGGTGAAGCGATGACTGAACTCCAGCTCCAACTCCAACTCCAGCCCACTAGAGGGATCACACCAAGCGGAAACTGCTCGCAAGAGAATCTTAGACAAAACTCGTTGCACTCTGGCGCAGTGTTAAACGCCTCTCGGGTTCTACTCATTTAGATGTTCTGGCTTAAATTTAAAATTTTCACACTAGGTATCAGTAATCCTCTCTTCCAATTTCTCACCACCCAAACACTTGGAAAAGATTAGGTGAAAGAAGTGACAGGGCAGCAGACAACTCCTAATTTGCTAAAATTGAACCATAGATGGGGTTAATCCATGCCTATATTTATAAAGAAGGGCAGTATTTATAAATAATTGAAAGGAGGTAGGGTGATTGCAGTTCCTTAAAATAAATGCTATATCCATGCAAACCTTATTATTCTATCTTAGTGATGGTTCTCCAAACATTAGGGCATATTATATGTTCGCCCACGTAACTCGTCAAATGCGGGCTTTCTGGGTTCAGTTTCATGATCCATTCTCGGTGCTAACACGGGCATCCAGGAAGCGCTCTAAGACCTTTGGCATCCCATGTCTTTACTTTAGGTACCTGAGGAATAGGCTTTAAGGACCTAGTCACAAGGTCTAGTCATATTTAGGTAAGGAATCTTCGAAAATTATTTAAATTAAAAAGCATTAATCACACATTTGCGCCCAACATGCTACTGATTCAAAGTAGTAGTGAACACGGTCCTCAGTTTCTCTCCCAAGAGGTGAATAGAAATCAGGGGGCAAAAATAAGACAAACAACCGCCACATTGCTCAGGCGAGATCCTCTATTGTAGATCGGTTCGAAACTCTTCTTAATTGCTTAACAAATCGCCAAGTCATCTCATCAATTGACACTATGGAAGGGTGCCATTTATTTAGACTGTGTAACCGTCTAGTGTGCAAAAAGAAACACTGTAGTGAATTATTTTCCCTCCTTTAAATAAACGAGTGGCAGTTACTTTAGGCCTCACTTAGCTACAAGTCACGGCTTAGACTGCTGTTGTGTTATTTCCTGCTCACTTGTCTCAATGGATTCTTCCTTCTAATTAACTCAAGATTAATTAGAAGGAAATGAAAACTGCAATTTCGGACAAACTTATAAACCTAATTTGTCTCGGTGTCATTCGCGGAAACCAATTAGGTTAATTCAACTTTTCATCGTAAAGGATAGGTGAACTTAAACCAAAGAGGCACAAGTTTGCGAGTTCTCCTTCTGTAGGATCTGCTGAATCTGGATGCAAGCAGAGCCTGGTGTTAGTAACCCCACATTTATTCCTCCGCTGGCCATCATATTTTGCATTGAATTTGGTGTTTGTCAAAAATGAAGAAATGGTGGTGGTGATTATGTGGAGAAGCCTCGACGGTATATTACTCCCTCGCTCTAGAGAGTCGTGTTGGTCCCCTCCTCAGAAGCGATGCCTGTGGTGTACCTCAAGATCACCAACATGCACTACTAACCCCTAATTCTCTCTCTACCTTCACAAATCTACATCTACATCTCTACATTTAATTACGACTTCATTGGCAGCCTTCATGTCATTCATTGACCAACAGTTGTGAGATTATTGACGCATAACAGGGTAAGACCAGATTGGAAGGAGGTAAAACTTTCTCAATGCACTTCAAGTTAAGAGATAATGTGCATCGGAGACTTTAATGGATTTCTGCTTCATGACGCCAATGATAACAAAACAGTTTCTTTGTAGTGTGCATCCATCCTCAAACCGTCTACACACATAAGCATCATTCAAACAGAGAAATAGTGCAAACAACCTGTTGAAGGGCATTATGTAGGTCAGCAAATGGAAGCACGGGATTTAAAAAGAAATAACGAACAAATTATCACTTTAGTCAACACTTATCCATCAGATACCATTAAATTTAAATTGCTCAGATGCTCTTTTGAGTAGGCAACACTAATAAAACAGGAATTACAAAACTACAGTTTGCTTCCCCCTATATCATACAAAGAGGCTTTGCGTTGGTTGCTTGGTTTTAAGTAGGAAAGAAGGAAACATCCAACGTTACCTGACGCCAACAGTGGGTGTGGATTAACACCAAGTCGTATATCGGGGTTGACAGACATCTTCTTCATCGATGTCTACGTAAGTGTTAGGGTGTGAGTTTAAAATTTTGCCATCAAGACATTCAATCCGGTTGAGTGACCATCCATGAAGTCCCCAAATTCAACTTAATAGGACTAATTCAGACACATTTCAAAAGTGATATTCTTGACTGAACGAAATAATCTGTTTGATCTGCTACGGAGACGTGCGATGCATCTGACGCCGCGTATCTTCATCTTCGTTTCTTTAGGAAATTCAACAGAGATCCAAAGGGCCAGCTTACTGCTACGATTTGAAGGCAAATCAGCAGAAAAACGAAAGCGTTGAAGCAAAGAAAAATGAATGAATTTCCTAAATGCAGTTTCGCTGATTACCTTAACAGTCGTCGATTTCTCCCTCACTGCTCAGAGCAAGTTGTCTATCCCGGGCATGTGTGATTTAATAAGCAGTTGTTTGTTGGAGCATTAACATTCGATTCATCCACTAGAAGGCAGGGTAGAGCTGGTGACCATTAATCCATCCGTAATCAGACAGATTTGAGGACGATATTGCTTGTGTGCAAAAAAAATTGAGGGCATAAGAGAGGGTTTTCCTTCTCACTTCTGTTGCCACTCCTTATCAGGTCCCAAATCGCTCAATTTGGTGACCCTAGCCTCTTATTTCTACAAGCACAAGCCCTGCTCGATGGGTAATAACCGGGTCCGATTCCTCAAATCAGTCTCTTAGATCCGGGTATCTGAAACGAGAGTGAAGAAGGGAAACCACATTTTACAAATGAAAAGAAAATTTATGATTTATTGGGCATTGAAATGTAGGAGACAGTAAATTTGGATTTTAAATCTCGAACCGCATCTCAAGCATTCGCCCGGATGACTCACTTTCCGTTCTGATTTGCCCCTGCTCTGTTACCATGTTTACATAAAGTTCGAAAAAGTTTTTTGCCCTAAAGCCTCTAATTGAAAAATTCCCTTTCACTTTCTAATAAAGTTTTCAGAAAGTAAATAAAATGCTTACGCATGAAAGCCAATGCTCCCTAATGCACTCTTTGATGCTGGAGGAAGACCAGCTTTGTTGACCTGCCCCCAGGCGGCTTGATTAAAGCAGATGGGGTATTCTATTTTTTCCGCCCACTGTCACAGAAAGTTACCCCAAACTTTCGGCAAGTACGAAATCCCCAACCAATTTCTGAGTGGCTCTGAGTTTGATGTCTCCGAACCTCCTGCATAAGTGGTACCTGCCATTAAGTCAGAGGCCACCAGGTGCTCCAGATGTGGTGCACCCGCAAATCAGCTTTTTTAATCAGCTCTACAAGGATGCAATCATTGCCTGGTAGCCCAGAGTGCTTTAATAAGCTTCAGCGATGAAAATGGACGTTGGAAATTAATTCATTGCATTTCCCGCATTCGTATAAAAGTTATGCTCCAATTGCCATCTCAACAAACAAGCGCAGAATTTATGCTCTACTGGGGGAAATTCCTATTCAGACTGGGTAAGGGGACTGTTGGGTGGGGCGAAATTGGCTACCGAGGAGACGACAGTTATGAACAAGCTCACGCAATGCCATTTATGAATTTAAGTTTGGAACACTTAAACTCGAATAGAATGATGATTACACCAAATCAGGAGTTCAGCTAAATTGTTTTGGCCATCGGGTTGATGTTCGTCTATATTTTGTCCCACTTTCAGCTAATGATGTACTTATGGTGTGTAGTGCCCCAAACTTCCATAATGACCAAAACTTGCCAAGGATTGGGGCTACTGCCATAGCTCAGAGACCAGGCCGCTTAGAGGAAGCACAAAATCGGAGCCCTAAGTCCATGGCAAATAAAACAAGGGAATAGGCAAACTTCCAAAGAATTACAAGTGGGAGGATCAGAAAGCAGCCATGTTGTTAATTTAGAGAAAGGTAGAGCCCTACAAAGGCATTCTAAAGGGTCTTTTGACTTGTACCATTGTTGTGTTGTCAATTTAATGCGGTGAAGCCAAGTACCTGAGTGCTTTTCGGATTTTTTGCTATATGATATCGCTTCGCTGCATTAAATTGGCTCACCTAATGAGACATATGCGCCCAATGTTTGAAAGCATACGATGATAGGATTCCCTTTGTTGTAAGTTTAGAAGGCGTCTTGATCTATCTTGGGCTGCTACCTTGGCAGTCAAATTGCAGTCGAGTGTAAAGGATCTTGTACTATGATCTGGAAGGACACTTCACTGTCCTCTTGTAAAATGCAAAGATTCATGGCAAAGTGGTATAATCTACCTAAACTTGACATTTTTTTGTTCACCACATTGACTAGCTGACCAATTATATGGATAAGTGGCCTTCAAATGACTTAGCCTCTCCAAATATTTTAAGACTGGCAATGAGGGAGTAGTTTGGCCTACTTAGTTAAGTAATACAAGTGCGATGGCACTTCATCAATTCAAAATATGGAAGTGGGCCAGGCTCCAACCGACTAATTAATCCTTTGGGATTGGGTAAAGACGCGGGAAGGCACAATTTCAATTGTATTGCCATCTATTATGGATGTTTCCTCACTCAACGTGGGTTGGCCTTATTGAAAATTACGGGATTGGTGTAAGTGCCAGAAGCAGGCATGAAGTAAAAAACCCCTCTTCTGTCAGTCTGCGTAGATACATCGACTTGTATTAAGCACGCTCCTTCTGTCATATTTAGATGCAGCATTAAAAAGCAAAACTGAAAATTTTGTTTGCTTAGAAGGCATCCCTTTTTAAACCAAAAAGATGCAAAGGAAGTGTAGACATTTGTCCCGATCCGACTAAGACGATACCTTCACGAAGCAGAATTCCATCTTAACGGATTTTGCCATCTGTCGATGTTCATCCTACTTGCAGAAGTGCATTCATTAACTAGAATAAGAGAGCGTCAGAGTAACAGGAGCCTCATGATTCGTTCCCTCCACACTTCCAGTCATCCGTCGACTGAAGAATCCTCGGACTTACATAGTGCAGAATCATTGAAAATCTTTTCCATTAAATTAAGTCGGCTTGCCGTCGCATCACTAGAGGAACCCACTTGGACTGTAGAGATGCACAGCAGAGAAACTGAAATTCGGTGTCAAATCTCCGACATCCGCAGGATAAATCAAATCTTTGACCATTGAGCTATCACTCACACTTCAATAAAGAAGGATAATTTTAACCATTTTGCTCTCCAACGTCCACAGCGGTGCCTCTATCGCTGATGAAAGTTAAAAAAAGTACGCAACGTCAGTTGATGTGGGGCACTCAGTGTCCTCTAATCGGACATTTTTCACCACTACTAGGGCCTCATTAATCTTCCTCGAAGATTATAAAGCCATTTCCAACAATTCGCTCCTAAACGAAATACACATTTTTTTAAGGATGTGCTTATTTGTCAGTTTTTCTTCAAATTGTGGAACAATGATTTTGAATCTCGGATCACTTCATTAATTCTTGAGGACGCTTTTCTTGGAGCATTGACTACGTTGTAATGACAGCAAGTAAAACAAGGGGATATCCAGGGATGACTCTTTAAAGAAGACTACTTGGGCCTCCACTATCGTACATTTGCTGAATGGTTTGGCCTCTAAACCGTTCCACTAGGCACTTATCTGTACGTCAACAATACGTATTCTGGCCCTTTTATCGTCAAAAGGAGGTCTTAGCAGGCTAAATCAGTGGTGGCAAAAATGGGATATCATTTTAAAGCACAACTATTCTATGTTTTATTGCTAGAAGATGGAGGAAAACTACATATGGTGCGAACAGCAGAATTTGAGGTAACATCTTAGAGAAGGAGTGAAAATGGCGTCCACCACTGGCAAATGCCCGTGTCTCTTGTACTGCAGGAATGGCATTAACACGAAATTCTAGCCACACCAGCTGTAAAGCATAATTAAATGTTCGGAAATATCTGCTTTGTGAACAGGAGCCACCTCTTCCACGTCTCTACTATTTGAGTAGAGCCCAAATAGACGTGATTGGACAGCACTGAATTGGAAACATCGTGACAACTATAAGCAGACTTGCTTTTAGGCAAGTGTTCCTACGACCAGCGATGAACATATGTGGTGGCCAGCAACTTCTCTCTTCCTCCAATGCAGTTTCTGGACAGGATGAAACTCTAGATGCAGTGCAGTCGAAAAGAGAGAGAGGTGACGTTGTGGTCAGGCACCTTCTCAGTGGCGCGCAAATTCTATGACTAATGCGGCTTGCCGCTACGTGCCTTTCTTGCAGCATGAACCACTTTGTGGTGGGCAAAGTGGAAGTTTGGACACAGATAGAGCTGGGAACAACGCTCTTTAGCTTTCGATTTTAGTAAAGTATTACTTGGGGATCCGCCCTCATCCTTCTACTAGGTGACCTGACTTTCGGGCTGTGGCAGCAGCTCCTAGCCTTTCCCTACCCCATTAAAGCAGATTTGTCCTTAGGGTAGTGTGAGATCACTGCAATTCATTTTATCACTTATAACTTACCTCCTTGTTTAGTCACTTAATGGGCATTCATATATACTCACGGTAAGGGAATAACTGTGGATGCGATAAGCTGCCGTTGACAACTGCAATTATTTAAAGGCACAACTTTTGGCCAAAACTATGGGTTAAACTTTAATGAGGACTCTTTATGACTGATTGCAAAGATCGCCACCAATTCTTTCATGGATAAATTTTTATGTAAGCATTAGAATACCTTTCTAGAAGACAGGTGCCTTATTAGACCAAAGCAGTGGTAAGCTGTGCTTTCTTCCTTCGATACACGTCAAACGGAGGTGGAAGTTTGGTTTTTACTTCTAACATCACAAATTAAACCTTTTCCAAGGGTCACTCAGGGGCCACTGTACCCTTATCACTTGGTACCGACAAGAGCATATTTCGGGTTGTTTGATCGGTTGTCACTCCACGCCTTGCCTTTCCGTATCATAAAACCAGCATGGTTTTGATTTATTAGGACTTATAACGCCTTTTAAAGCAGATCATCCATCGAGTTGGATGGAGAGCAAATGCGGACGCGTCATTTCAACAGGAATAAAGGGCAACAGGTTTTGCAAATTAAACATTCTATTTACTTTTTGAATTCGTTGTGATGCGTCTAGCACTAGTTTCAATGTTAGTGCAAAACAGAGTCGGTAAATCATCAGCGTAGGTATTTCGAGAGTGGCTTCATGTCAACGCCGCTAAGCCTGGAATGAAGGACACTGAAACATCGCGTGCCATACCTTAGCTAATCAAAATAGATACCACTTTCTTAAGTATTACATAGGCATTTGGTCCTCAAAGTTGCTACTAAATTGGCTCGTCTTTTGCCAGCTCCAGAGGCTACTCAATCACTACCTCAAGTAAAACCAAAAAAGATGGCCCAATTCTACTTTGTTTCTAAAAACGACATCTGACTGTGACAATAACCAAGATTGTCAAATATGAGTGAATCATGTTCTTTTTGCGTTTATTTCATGATATTGCATGGAATATAACTTTCAATTTGTGCAACAATGCCAGAATTAGTTTGTAACTACTTTAGGTTCAGTGATGGTGCTGGAATAGTAAAATGATGACGCAGCCCTCCGTGTCATGTGACCATAAATATTGGATCGCTTTGTAAGCATCACCTCAGCAACTTCTTGTAATTCACGGACACTTCAAAGTGCACCATTTTGACTTCTTTCTGTCTGTTTAATGTTTTGTGGATGGTGACCTAGATGTGCTGTCATCCGCGGCAAGGATAAGACTTGTCATATTGATATGAACGCTCCAGAATGAGGAAAAAGGGACCACATTGTGACCCACCACTCGGCATCCAAACGGGCACACGGGTGTACATAAATTACTGATAGTAGATGCCTCTGTTCTGAAGTTTATAACCTCTTGACTAGTCTTGCTGGAATCCATATCCTAGTACACATGCCGAAAACGGATCATTACGCCTCTGTACTGTCCAGCGATAATACATCCTTGGGAAAGACTTGAATTTATATTCAGCCATGGAAGGAAGGCTGCTCATCTTACGACGGGTGTTAACCAAGTATGTTCATTAATACAAAGTGTGCAACCCGAGTCCTTACCATTTGTTGCAGAGGCTGCTTAGTGACTGTTTTTCCCTATTTTCCCAATCCACTTTCGGTTTTACCCATCCGTATGGAGGAGAATGGTAGACGGTTATGCAGGAAGATGTGTTTGTTTCCGCCTTGGCAGATCAATGGCACCTTCTCGAGAGTGAGGCTGATCTGCACCCCCCAATGGCCACCCGAGTAGTCGTAGTCAAATAAACATCCATTTCCTTAGTTTATCCAAAAAAATCAAGCCATGCAAATTGACTCATCGTGTCATTGGCCATAAAGAGGCTTTTTATGCAATTAACTTGTGGAAGGAGAGACAATCGGATTATAAAACCTACAAAAGTGGCCCCAGAGCATTTGTGTGCACACGGTCAGATTGAAAAGTCATAAAAGTTTGTTTTGCCACGTCGTGGCTATAAAAATGTCCTTTTTCCGAAACAAAGTACAGTATTTGAACCAAAATTAAGCTGCATATTTTATTAAATTGAGCCACTACTTTAGCCTCTAAAGGTTAAACTTTCGCCGTCTGGCAATGCCTTCGTACTGCTCCCGAACCCTCCTGTACGTTAGTAATGCATGTTCCTTTGTGTTACTCTAGTTTATCAAGCATTCGCCGAGGACTCAAGACTGCATTTTGCTTTCGCAAATGGTGCTCCAACTCGTTCCGGATAAACTTTGAGTCTATCATAGCAGACAGCGAAGACTTGGTACTATGATCGTGCCTGTTCGTAACGGAATGAGGGTTAGAGTGTTGGGTGTCAAAATACACATTATCATGGATACTCTTGGTCGTTCACTTTTAGAAGAGACTTAAGAAACTCGAATGCTCTGTTTGATCATCGCACCCTATCCAATCCTATAAGCTACCCCCTAAATTACTATGGCTGTCACTGTTAATCAATTTTTTAATTTTTCTGTAACATCCTTAGCACTGGTTTCTGTTCCTACCATGAATTAGCCTGTTGTGTCATCGATGAGGCTGGACTATGTCAAAGGAAAGCCAAGATGTGAAAGGATATGTTGCCAACATTGTCCAAATCTACAGGCCTTATTACTTATTGGTCTGAAGACAGATGCTTAAGGCCGAATTCGCCAACGTAAAAATAACAGATATTTGTTTATGATACTACCATGAAAAGTTAATGGCTGTCTTGCTGCAATCTTGATTCTGTTTTTTTTTCTGATAGGCGACTGGCCTGCAGGAACGCTTACCAAACTCGAGTGTTTAATTGTCTGTCTTAGGTGGGACCGTAATCAACAGGCATAGATGGTCGTACTGCGGCTTTCCACGCACCAGTTGAATTGCTTTCGTCCAAGAACGATATATCGCCGATGATGCAGAAGATAACCCGGCTATTCTCAATATTTGTCACTCCCTCCTTATACATCTTAGAGGTACATCAATCATAATAGACTAGCTATCCCATTGTTTTAGTGGTTCTGACAAATTTTGCTGTTGCCCTTAAACCAGCTGCTTGCAACAAGCTGACAAAGAACGCTAAATGCCTGATTGAAGCCCTGGGCTGAGATAGGATAGCTGGTGCGTCAGAAATGGGGATCCACAATGACAGTGAGAGTGTGCGAAGTAAAATTAACGGACAGATGGACACTCATATTTAGATCCCAAGCTGCATGCGTCAAGAGTAGCCATTACTTTAGAAAAGGGGGTAAATATTTTGGTAAATAACAAACACTGCCATGCCATCAAACTCAAGGGGTGTAGTTACACTGGAACACAAAAGAGGTCTTACAAAGACGTGGCTCAGCTTATACAAAGACCGTGCTATTTTAAGGCCAAGTTTTCCACATATTTTTTATAAATCGTGCATCCCATAAAAGTGATATTCAGACGGAAAATGTATTGCTGAAGTGCAGTCAGGCAAAGAGCCTACTTATTTGCCCCGGTGACTATGTCGCCCACCGAAAGTACAATGGCGTAGCATTAAGTGCTCGCGAAGTCAGAACGAAAAGTTAAACAAGCAATTAAGGTATTAACACAGCTACGAATAATTGAGTGCTTAAACGGTGCATATGACTGTCTGAGAGAAGAACAAGTAGGATTAACAGGGCTCTTATAGAGGAGGCTTAAACTGGTGTGGATCTTAATAGTGTGGGTCATATGGACGCGCTCTCTGTCTCTAATTTTGCAGTTCCCAAAGACTAACATGTAATTAGGCTGTCTATGTGTTGCTGTATACTCGCTTCAGCTGAAGAGCTTAAACCCTCAAATACATGCGTTTTGTTTGCATAGCTCAAAGTGGGCTATGAAAGAGTGATTCTTCACTGAATCGTTCACCCGTCAAACCCTCCCTTCTAGTAGCGTATAGATCGCTCTAGCAACTGAAGTATGTCAAAGGAAACAAAGGACCTGTTTAATCGGTTGTTTTTGTTTTCTTATCGGCTGAGATATGTAGCAAAGTCCCACAAGCAGACATAAATTACACCTTTCCTTTATTTCATGCTCATTCGGGTGGAGTATCCTTGTAGACAGGATACGTGCTTGCAGTTGCTGTAACTGTATGTCACTTCAACGCGTCAGCATATCAAATGGGCACTACGGCCTCAGTGGGGAATGCGTCATCCACCTACCGAGGCTGCGTTTTCGGTGAGGTACTTCAGGGTATCCAAAAGGGACATTGCGTAATCGATGCTTGTACGACTTCATGCCATCACTAGTATGAAGGTCAAACTACAAGAGCCTAAAAGATTCCACCTTATTTTACAGTTACAAGAAATGTGGTGAAGACAGGAGAGACCTGGGAAAGGTTTCTTGCTTATAAATTATTTAGAGGTGAGTGTTAGCTTTATCTACCAGCCCTTCTTACAGAGACTCTTCGAAAGTGTTAAACACAGTTATGTGTGAGTCCTACATCGCATCAGAGATAAATTTTTGAATTTGGGAATTTATCGCTTCTCTCAGCTTCTTGATAGCTTAATTTGGTAGAAAGTGTGGTATTTATTTAGCACAATGAAGGGCTTTTGTCTCCGATTTACATACATTGGAATTTTTGACAAGCGGAAAAGTGATGTGTCTTCAGCCTATCATATTTAAGAACCTGATACATCTCCAATTCGGTGGCTTTGCAGAAGATTACCACAAAATTTGAGAATATACACATTGGGGAGTCATAATTGCAGCTTGCGAAATTCCCTCACCTTAATTACTTGTTGTTGTGGAAGCTAAATTTGTGTGCCCAACACGGCATGGACAATTGGACCCCTTCCAGGAGATGTAAGAGAAAAAGGAGCGAGAGAAGTCCAAGTAGAATTAAGTTAACAAAGTTAAATCACTATGAACGGTAGCACTACCAAAGCCCAGAACCACCAGCTCCATCCTACATAAGACCTTCTCCTAAAAGTCATCATTTTTTCTTTAGAATACTCTGCGCATCTGTCTATCATGATGACGCTGTTTAATTTTTAAGAATTGCAAAATAAATGTTCGCCTTGAGATTTATGACGGGCATAATCCGGTGCTTTGTCAATATTGGCACTTGACGAGGAACTCGATGGTCGCGTTCGTAACACCTGAAAAGAATTGAGGTACCTAGAGTGAGCAGGAGGGAGCTTGAGGAGAAGAGAGGGGCGACAATTGTGACGAGCGATTCTTGAACACGTGAAGTGAAAGGTATTCCGAAATAGGATGTCAAGTAAGCA
The DNA here is from genome assembly GCA_000469725.3 of Echinococcus multilocularis. Classification (NCBI taxonomy): domain Eukaryota; kingdom Metazoa; phylum Platyhelminthes; class Cestoda; order Cyclophyllidea; family Taeniidae; genus Echinococcus; species Echinococcus multilocularis. The sequence continues at coordinate 4,816,692 of LN902848.1, read as the reverse complement.
CATTCGCAGCAGAACCCAGGTAACCCTTTGCTTTTGACCCGCGATATTTTTCTTGGTGATTTAACTACAAAATCACTTTAATCAGGCATTTGAATTGTCCTTCAAAGTAATTATTTTTACTATCTCGTCGATTTATTTAGGCAGAGCGGACTGTCCAAATAAATTATAGGCTCGAATTGCTGAATTTGAACAATTTAAAGGAAGTCGGTTCCACCGATTACAAATATACTGTGAAGTATGACCGAGGAAGTTCATTTCCTTTATGTTTCATTGTGCCGAAACAATAAAAAACCACTTAATTTGAAAGCAGGCACTGCTGAAAGGTGCAAAAATTCTGTAGCCAATTACAAATTTTTTAGGACGAATCTATTGCAATAACATGGCTACTTGGTTGACTTTTCGTTCTAGTTTCGCAAGTAATTAAGTCGCCGCCTTTGCACTTGCACTAGGCAACATGCTCTCTGGACCATGTCAGTGACCCACGTCGCATTCACCTTTGTACGTCGGCTTCACAATTCGCTTTCCCAGTATTATGACTTCTGTCGTCTTGAGAGAGGTCTCAGGGAGCTGTATTGGAGACCGTGAAAAGCACATTCAATCCAAAAGGACGTGTGCCTCGAATTCAATTGCTGAATGCTAAACGCAGACTTGGTGGAAGAAGAGCACACGCTGCGGATGAGAGATTCCGCGAAGTACCTACCAAAAGAAGAGGTAAAAGTGGCGTCTACCATCGGCAGCTAACTTAAGTTGTGGTATTCTTTCGAAATTTTTTCTCTACTCATTCCGATGTCTTAAAGTTACAGAAGGAAGATATCCACTGAATGTGGCCCACATCGGAAGAGCCGTCGAAGCCACATCGGCCTTTGGCAATAAGCCGAATGCCATTTTCTGCACTCAATGCCCGAAGGTGCTCCAGACTAGAAGCAGTAGGAAGTGACCGCTGAGGAGCTTATGTCAGTATTTACAAAGATGTATCGGATGCACCCCCACCACATGTACAGTGTTAAATTGGGTCTCAGAAAGATGGTTAGGTTGTCTTATAAGGGCATCAACCTACCTTGGGCAGAACGACGTCAATAAATTCAGTTCAAAATAAAGGGGGGAACTCGGGATCCACGGAAACACAAGACATGCATAACCTTCGCTAGCAGATTGTGGACCGCCGGCACAGAAGATTGATTGCAACGAGCATTGATGCCAACGACATTTCCTTATTCAGAAGGTTTAGCTACATGGATGGACCATCTTTCTCTTATAATCCCTAAACCATGTTGTGTCTAGGATTGCGCACTTGCCTTTAATGGCTATAGGAGGTTTCAATTCACCTCGCTGCTATTTTAAACCGAAGAAGTAGGTTAGTTTACACTAAAGAATTTTTTGATCTTTACAATGTTAACTGACATGAGGGATCGTTTGTGTTTGCTGTTCGATTCCTTTAGAACGCTGGTCTAATTAAGCGCAACCATTAATGAGAATATTTATGAGGGGTCAACTGCGTAGTGACAGGACGTACAGTCAGGTCAGGAGCAAGGGGATGAATGCGAAAAAGCCTTCATTCTGCAAAAACTAAACAAAAATGAGTGTTTTTCACGGAGAAACGGACTAAAATAGAGAAAGAGAAAAAAGGATGCGTTTGAGTTTTTGTCAATTTCTTTCCGGAGTGTCGGCCAGCCCTACAGTTTGGCAGGAGTGTTGACACACTCAAGGATGTTGTTTGATCCAAAACTGGTTTGCCGATCCCAACCAAGAGGAGTGGACTTTGATGGCCCTCAGAAATATCTCCATCAGCAAAGAAACGCATGTCCCTCCCCCAGAGAGCCGTCATAACAGCTCTACTTCAAATTACTTACTTAGTCATTAATACAGCGGTAGAAAGTAAGATCTGATTGAGAATATATGAGACTTACAACCGAAAAACAACAATGAGAGGTGAGAAAGCAACAGTAACTGGATTTGCAAATCCCAAGTAGTATTTAATTTTTCACCTTAAATCTGAAGAAGCTAAATGGCGTTTATCCTGGTTTGTAAGCCCAAATCATAACGCAACGCGTATTTTAAACAAAATTGTTGCTAAAACGTTCATAATTTGCATCAATCCCTTAATTGCTCATTTACAAATTTCCTGCTATTAGCCGGGAGGAAAGAATATGGAAAGAAGGACGCTGAATTTCCTTTTAGTAGTAAAGTCAAGTCCAAACTTAGACAAGGCAGTAATGTTTTGTTTTGCTTACAATAATCTGCATGATAAGACTAAACGTCTTTGCGGATTCTGGATTTTAGTGGAATGAAAGATGTGTCTGCTAAGTTCAATTTTTCATGATTCAATAAACCCAAAACCTTTTGCAGTTTTTGCATTAAACAACGTCAATTATTCACATAGAAGGCGCCAGTGGGTGTAGGCTTCACCGCTGTCTCATGATCACTCCACAAAACAATTTTTCTGTCTTAGACATGCTAGAAAAGCTCATAAAAAATGGGTCAGATAGCACAAAAGTTCGGATTGTGAGATCTTGTTAGTGCAAATGCGATGACCTAACCCAGTATTTTACTAAAAGGCCAAAAATTCATATTAGTTTTTATGGCGTATCACAAAGGCGAGGTATTATCTCCTTAAAGGCATTCCAACTCGCCATCTTCCTTCAACAATAGGCACATATTAAATTAATGAATTTCACTTTTTTAAGCAAATTATAGTTAGGATACATTTGTGGTTTAGCAGGAAAATCTCTAGTAGGCAGTAAAGCTGGTTGGTGGTATTGTAGCACAACCAAACTTCCCTGAAGTTGCAAAATGCCATGGGTGAGTGGGAGAAGATGCATTACTGGTACATAGAGGATCTGAAGCCCTTGGCATGGCCCAGAGACCAAGGCGCCTAGCAAAAGGACAATAGCGGAGCGTTAGGTGCCCGCGTAGCCAAAAACCATGGCTGCACAAACAAGCAAAGGGGAAGGGTGCCATTGTGAATGATTTAGGAGCTGGGAGTTAATAGCATAGGTGATCTAGAATGTCCACAAAGATGAGTGTCTTTTGCCTTACCATGCAAGGAAATCCACCTGGGGATTTTAAATTATTCCTATTTTATCAGATTATGAGGAGGCTCGTGCGGCGATCGGTAAAGAGAAGAACCTGTAAAAAGTACAATCAGTATACCTTAGATATGTCCCAGTCCATGCTCGGTTCCCCTTCTATTATAAAATATCCTAGGGACACAACTGATCGGAGTTATGATTGTCTACTTTTTAGATTAAGTTTGCCTCGGTGCTAGAGAAGTCGCAATGTAATTTTGCAAATCTACTTTCAATTGATGTTGGAAAACAATGATTACTGCCCATCACAGGTAGTAATTTACAAGTGGTGCAGTATTCAGTGGGTTAAAGAAGTGACCACCAGATTGAGGGATTTTGAAGTCCAGTATATCTGTAAACACTTGTGATATCCACTTGCTTAGAGGATACCACCACCTTCTCATATAAATGCGGTGGAAACGAATAGGCGAGCAGCCGTCTTAAACTAACCCTCTGATTTAACAGAGAACAGCGTAGTTTTCCGGTATCGTGTTACATGTACTAACTACAGTTGCCTACATTCTCCTCAAAAACATTTCTGTCTCAGAGTTCCAGAGGTTTCCATTTGGTTCTTTTTCTTTAATATTCTAGAGACATAGAACAACCCTCCCATTGATTTCCTTCTGATTGGTCAATACGACGTGGACATCACCTTGGATGTCAAGGTAAAGAGCAATCGAATTGGTATGAACGCACCAGAACGGGAAGAATAAACGCAATAGGGAAAAAGAGGCAACTCTGGTTCTTCAACATCAACACTTCAGTAATCCAGCACTCCAGCAGGCAGACGTGTACATATGCGCCATGATCCTAGCTCACTCCAAATGTCAGCATTAGAATGCTTTCTCTTACCTCTCAATCTTTTCGGGGTTTTGACATCGTCATCCACACTGCTCATGGTAGCTCGTAATGCTACCTTGGAGTAAATCATCACTAGAGTTAGATTAGTAATTTAAATGCTTTCCTGAAGGGTGCGTTTTGCTACCACACCTTTATAGCCTCGACATCGAGTTAAACTCCTGTCATAAAGCAGACAAGGTGGAATCGCACCAGATTCAATTGAATTTGGGGAACTGTAATGTTGAGCACAACCCTGTTCCACTGTACATTCAAACTGCAAACTGGCCTTCACAATCCCTTTCCTTTCACAATAAGCCCCAGTGGTGAGCTATGCCTGAAGTCAGAATACGAGTGAGTGCGAAAGTCAGACCGTCAATCACATTAACTAGAGACACTTAAACCAGGTAAGTAGACCGCGTTCCGAATTGAAGGAGGAACAGGCATGTCCCTAATACTGCATCGTTTACCAAATCATGCAGACCTTAGAATTCGCACCATTAGAATTCCTCGCATATTCTTGTATTTTTAATCGCCACAAAGCAGAAAACCACCATTTGCTCTACTTACCTGTTCCGTTTGAAATGAGGTGGTTGGATGTGGTCCCTTTACACATTCACGGGATAAAATCTGCCATCATAGGCACTCAAAGGTTTCACTGCTCTTCAAAAATCGGTGAATCACATGTGTGTAACACCAGTGGCGAGTTATTCAAATGACCGCCTTACAAGTATAACCTTTCAAAAACGTGTTCACCATGAACTGCTGATCTTTTGCCCCCTAAAATGCTTCAAATTGCCTATTCCTTACTAAATCAGTCATTGAGTCCACGTCTACTCTCCCATGTCACTGCTGTCAAAGCCTAATGTATTATATTTTCTTGGCAGTTAGGACAGAGCGCTTGATAGGAGGAGATGAGTGATTCGCTGTTTACATGATCTCATGAGGGAAAGCATAACGCCTCAATGCTGATTGGCCAGTACAACCTACCAACGGGAAGAGAGGACGGATATGAGAGTGTGCCTTAAATGCCATCAGTCTCCTCTTAAACCATGGCCCTAGCAAGAATGCAAATGCATTCATCTGGCAGAGATGATGCAAATGTAAGTTGAGAGGCTACTTTCAGTGCTACTGCTATTTCCCCGTTTCCCTTTTATGGTTTATGGTAGATTCTCTTCAATTTCATGCAAAAATCCACTACTACCTTACATTTCAACAGCCAAAAGGCGGCGGTGGGGTCTTCCAAAAGACGTGCCTTTGAAAGAAAGTAAATAATTATTCACCGGAGGTTGTATATTCTCCGAAATAGAAGTAGGTGGTCGAATAGTTGACTTAGTTTTGCAAAATAAACGTCGGTCTGAGGCATCTAAGTCAAGGCACTGACATGGAATACAATTCTTGGTTAACCAACTTCGTGAGATTCAGCAAGCACTTTCATGCCCCCATTGTAATTTAACCAAGTTTGGCTCTGTACTTCTTCTTTCGATGCCATGGCAACTGCCATTCAAGTGCTTATCCAGTCACCTACCAATCGACTTATTTGATGGTCCTAGCCCTCCTCAACTTGTCTGCCTAATTATCAGATTCCTTGTGACAGTAATAAGTCTCACAAGGAAACATTTTTGGAAATTTTTATGGTGCTTTCCTTTGCTGAAGTCCGTGAGGATTTTTCACCCTTCAATGCATGACTTTGATGAGGGGGTGGGAGCCCGGAGAGGCCCGGTGTTTGATGCCCTGCGGGGAGCTCACTTATCTCACAATATCTCCAGTTAGCGCCATCGTTGACACGATGTTTGGTAAACAGAAGTCTCTTTCCTCCCAGAAATGGTTGCTCACTATCATTGGCGACATCTTTTATTAAATAATACCCTTTAATTAAGCCCAAGTGCACTGTATGTGGGGGCAGAAACTTTTCTTTTGCGGACCAGTGATCAATTACAAATAGTCTAAAGTGAAGAAAACCCCCTTCCCTAAAGGTCACAGCAGTTGACACCGTGAGGAAGGGAATGACCTTCTGTTGGCAAGTGTGCTAGTTCACGGGAGGAACCTCACAGCCTCTGCACGGTGAAGATTGTATGATAAGCATGTAAACCTGTCAAGAAAATCAAATTGCGGCTTTTAATTGGTGTTACAGGGGAATCACTGGTTCGCTTACAAGGTAGGCATGAAGGTTATCACTTGCTACAAGAATTTTGTCCGATGGATAGTATGGAATGCGCCCACGGGGCTTTCAGTGAGCTGCAGTTCAAAATAAGTACAATCGGCATCGGAAATCTAACTTTTTCCAAGTTTATTTCCAACAAAGATAAAAAACACTTTTACGCATAACTGCATACAATTCTTAAAAACGATAACAACTAGGCAAGCCAAGTTCCTTAACAGTTTTGGAAGTACTTGCACACTTGCAAGCCTGCTTCAAGTTGCAACTGCTTAACCCTTCATGCCCTCAGCAACACGCCGATTTTGCATCACTGTGGATATTTTTCTGGGAGAAATTTCCTCGCCCCTTTTCATTCGGCAAAAATCTGTTACTTTCGATAAAGCAGTTCCCACTTCAAAGGTTGCTTTTAGGCAGCCATGTATTATAACTGGGGAGCGACTGGATTGGTTCGTCCTCATTTCCACATCGGATTAGACGCAAACAAAACAGACAAGTGTCGTTGGACAACTGCCTATTTATTCAAAACAGTTGGCCTTGACTTTCCACATTCATTTGACCTTATGTTTACTCACCCGCCGGAGTTAACTTTACAGGATTCCGTCCTCAAAAGAGGATCGTGTTATGGTTTACTCTAGACAAATTACCAGTTAATCTATTGGTTTTGGAGTATCGCGATAGGTATGGACTGTGATCCACGTGCCATCTGTACCCAAGTTAAATAGGCCACCGATTTGTATCTCCTTAATAAAAAGCCCTGATTTGCCGACGACTAGGGTAACATCTGAAAGAAGAAATATACAAGGAGTGAAGGTTTGTGGAGAGTTGGGACTGACATGCTCTTCTAGAAAGGATGATATTGTCTAAAATTGCCAGACTGGTGGAATTTGCAGGCATATTACATGGTGGTGTAGTTAGTCAAACTTGTATCACGTCTATACATGATGCATTCGCAGCGTCCAAATCACATAACCCACAAAAGCGAAGTGGAGTAAACTGATGTGAAAGGATGGATGACATGCCTCTCTTAGAAGTCGAAATTGAATTCCTAAAAATTTAATCACAGCTCTTCAGCAGTAATTTTGCGGGTATGCCTGCTTCCACTTTCTCTCCACTCAGTAGTCACCCTTTGGGTTGTTCACATCAGTCAGCTTCTCCATCGTTTTGACTCGTGACTGAGGCCATTCCCACGCCCTAAATATAGTCACCCGGTTCAAAGAGGAATTTAAGTAAAAAGGATCTAAACCTGATTCTCTAGCAACGTTCGATGGTCTAATGAACCTCCGCTATCTGCAAACGATTAGTAGGAAACGACAAAAATCTGCTTGAATAGGCGCCTCCATTGATGTGTGGTAAATCTAAAAGTTGGTTGCTTTTCACTTGTTGTGAAGCTGCAGACCCAATAAGAGTGCCTCAAAGCATGACGGCACTTTGGCCATGGAAAAAGAACACCTATTTCCGCTCCACTTCACACAGTTGGAATCATTAAATGTCTGAAAAACAGCTAAAATTTTTTAATGATGAGCCCTATAGGCTTGCAGTAATTTAGGCACAGTGAAGACGCGACTGGAGAAACTGCTTAAAATGCCCTAAACTACTTTTGAGGGAAACGATTTAACTGTTAGTTTGTTCTTTCTTTACTTAAACTTCCGCAAAAATGCCCAAACAGGGCTACTTATTCAGATCAGGTGCCTGAGCGACATCACAAATCATCCCTCCCCTCGATTCACTACTCTTAAGGTCAGAGAAAACTTTTGGTATTCAGACGGTAGTTTAATGAATTCCAAAACTAGAAGGTTATTTATGCAGTTAATAGTACACCGCTTGGGGCCGACGGGGTGGGATAACTTCCTCTCACGACCAGCCTTTAGTGTCATTTGCGCTTTCAGGCGAACCACCAAATGAGCACGGAGGAGAGGTTTATGCAAATCCTGTACAATTACTCTGACAGCTCGGCAGAAGATAAGCGTTTTCTCATTGTCAACTGCGACGACGTGTATCATGATCGGGATGACGTAAGTGTTTATAAACTCTTCTTTCTTTGAGGTTCATTTAAAGATCCACTTTCGATGTTCAAGTCTTGGTTGCTGTTTTTGATCATAAAATATGCGCCCCTTGTTCATCTCGTTAGACATTTAAAGTAGGCGCGCCTGATCTCACTGCTTCCCTTTTCAACTTTATTTCAACAGTTGATTTTACTAAATTTTTCATCTAAATGGTCTCCTCCCACAATCCACAACTTTAATGTAAAGAGCCACGGGGATTAGACCGTAAATGAGCCCCTTTAATCTGCCCAATTGGGGATTATAAAATCCCCTTCGGAGCCTCGCATTATCCGTAAAACTTTGTGGCGCTTTATTTCCACAGATAACTACACGTAAAACTCTCTCCGCAGTTGTGCGGATGGTAAAAAGTTAGCCGCAATTATAACCCTGCCAGTATTTAAGTTGTTAGCATTTGTTTTTCTTGAAGTTCACAGATCCCCTTAAATGGTTGAAGTAAGACGAAAGGTCGACTGTAGGCAAAGCTAAGAGGTCATTAACTGTGCCACTAAAGTGCAGCAGAGCTTAATTACTAGATGGATCCTTTTTTACCCACCCGATGGGCCAAGTTGGCATTGAGAGAGCATGTAGCGAAAATACGTTAAGGGAGCTAGCTCGGTCATAAGGCAAGACAGGAGAGATGCCGTCTTCTTGGAGCGCTTCCCGCGTGTCATGGGATCGGATTGATGAGCACAGAGGGTGTCTAGGGTGTGGGTCGTGACTGTCCAGTCATACGTGAGTCACTCCATGGCCTCGAAAATCTCGACTAGCTGTAAAGAGCGATGGCACGCCTTAACCGCTTGAGTCGTTGTTCAGTTTCCTCTGCACATCACCAACCAGTGTGCGCTGCTGTACAGAAAAAACGATTTCTATGACGACAATAATGTGAGTCCTTTCCCTGCTGATGGGTGTTGTTTGCATAAAAATCATGTTTGAACGGAAAGAACACTCTTTACTGCTCTTTTATAAGGCATTTTCCATTTAAATTCCCCCTAAATCCTTACTTCACTGGTCGTTATTTGATATAAAGCAATGGGCCATACTTTTGCATGACTTAGCTTAGCGTACAAGAGACATTTTATTTCCGAGGCAAAATAGTGATGACACACACACCTGGATGGATTTTCTAGGCTCAGCAACATAAATTTTGATTTCCAGACACAAAACTTTGCCCAAAAATTTCAGCTGTTGCAAATGATGTCTTATAAAAGTTGACTTTATAAGAAAAATCAGACATTTTTTGGCAGAACAGATCATTACTCCCTTAAATAAACAAATCCTTCAAATTTCTTCCCCTCCTTTCCTTTCCATTGAATCAAGTTTGCCTCAATTTTTAAGGCTAGAAGAGTTTTACGTTGGTTGCTAGTGTATACGAGAAACCATACATTTCCACCTTAGCCTGAGTGGCTACTCTCCCTGTTAAACACACTGGTGGGACTGCTGGAAGAGATCGACCTTAACTCGACAAGTTCGCGTCACAAACTGCCCGACGTTCCATCGAACAGCAGCAGCGGGCGAAGTCCCTGGACCTTCACTCCGCACAACGCCCAATACATCTCCTACCTCATGTCCCGACTGCTCGTCAGCAGGCCGGTCGACGTGCGGTCGCGCAATCTCATTCACAAGGCCGTCTTGAGGTTATTTCGGAATGCGAGTGGTGCGCAGGTTAGTCACCTCCACTCTATGCATTCAACTGTGTTTATGTTACCAGATGCAGCCAATGAAAAAGATGTTTGTGATGGTAGATAACTGGAATGTCGAAATCACAGACGGTAGGCTAGTCGTTGTTTTTCTGCAAACCTACAATGCCCTGTTAGACAAGTGGATAACCAAACAGCTGGATTTTAATAGTAGGCAAGGAATGAGAGTCTGTGATTTGAATGGCATGAAATTGGTGCTATATGAAAATCACTGCAGAAGCCGTTTGACTCCACGAACTGAGACACTTCAACCTGGCGTTCGGAGTGTTGGTGGCTTCCAAACTGACCGCCATAATTGCGGAGGGATGCATTAAGACCATCCACGAAAAAAGAGTGGAGATGATGAATAGCAGGATCGTGGTCCCTTAGATAACCCCTCCTCTCCATTGAGACAGGACCACCATTTGAAAATTTGTATGTCTACAATTGCATGATCGTAGGCAGTTCTGCAGCTGAGATTCTCTACTTCCAGCAGGACGATTGAAATAAATAGATTTTTCTTTTCAATTCTAGAAGAGAGTCTTTTCATCAGTTATAGAGTTCTTACGCTAGTGAGTACACGCGCCAGCGTTTATCTCAGAGATGTCACAGGCACGATGGCGTAGGAGATTTAAATCAGAGGATTTATCATCATCCACTTCTGAGTTGAGGAGGCCTTGGCAGGGAAGAGCAGACTCAGTGAAATACACTGGCTTGACAACTGCCAGGAATGTTGATTTTTTCTGTCATTATTTGTGCTTTAAACGTGGGGGAAAAAACTTCCTACAAATGAGAGCAGCACATTTACCAGATTTCAGTGTAAAGTAACTGACATCTTTTTGAAAGAATGTAATCTCACTATCATTGGCCTTGGCAGGATAGGATAGCGAAGATTTCACTTTATTAAGGCAAAAAGTTAACAAAACTGCATTTTTGAGCTGAATGTCTTGACTTTCTTAATGTTATTTCTCATAAATAGTTTGGGGGATGCATTAAACGATTAGAGAACATTAGCATTCTATATAATGGCCAAAAATGTCTTTTCTAGGTAAAGGCGTCCCTTTTGCGATTCTCCAAGTACTTTGCACGATTCCTCACTCCAGCCGAGGTGAAGGGCTTCATTTTACCTCTCGTCCCCTTCTGCTTGAATTCGCGCAACCTCGAAGCCCTTGTAAGTTACCTTATCCTCAAATACTTCCCTTCATTTGACATTATCATGGGATCTACAACTGACAGGCGCTAATTCACGCAACACATCGCCTTTTGCCTCAGGCCTAGCCGCTCTAGCTGATGAGGAAGGCTATGCTCCTCGGTTTTCAACTGAAATTGTCCATGGAAAAGATGTCGGGCTTAAAAGCCAAATTCTCCGACTTTTAGTTCCTCAGGAAAGGTGTGCAAGTGATGCGAAAAGTTGCTCAAGTCTTCTACTGAAAAAAGAAACACTATTTTTAGGGGGCTGCAAAGACGAACAGGGAGCGCCCATTTGTTTTTCACAAACTTTTTGATGAAAAGCTTTTTACCTATACGATTCCGTTCCGCCAAACAATCGCAGACGCGTACGCTGTTTTTCGGAATTTTCTTGACATCGCCAGTACTCACGAAAGGGAATATGGTTCCTAGCAAGGAATCTTTTGAGCAGACACTTTGACTCACGTAGATTATCGCATAGGCTTCACGACGTTTGACTGAGGTATCGCAAGCCATATTTAATCTTTTTTAGCTTTCCATTTCAAGTCTTGGGCATAAAACTGAACCTGCATTTTGTTTTTGTTATAAGTAAGCTGTAAATAGCTTATAAGGCCTGGGGCACACATGAGGTTTGTTTGCTTCCAAGCAATAGGCGACTAGCCTGACAGTTCGTTACATTTGAGTTGAATAGTCTGCAAGAATGCGCACCAGATAAGAATGACAAGCGCTCCCATTATCTTTGAACCATCTTACAATCAGAAGTGGGCCTTCTGAGGCAAGCAAAGTTGCAGGCAGTACGTGTAGTACCCTGAGCCACTCCTGGCGATGAAAGTCGACATAATTTTAAAACAGAAAATTTACTGTTGAATCACAGAAATACATGCGGACAAATATCGTGATTCGGAGGCCATACCACCCAGCAGAGGAACAAGGACGGAGCTCCGAGTGCCCGCGAAACCAAAAATAAACAGTTAAGTAAATAACTACAGTATTGCATAGGTCCCACCCCTATTGGGTGTCATCTTCGGTGCTCCTCTTGTTCAAACCCTCACGTCGCCGCCACAAAGTAATTGGTGCCCTGATAAAACACCCACCAGCCAATTGCGCTAGTTGGTGAATTTGCTTGTAACTAAGGAGCTATCTGACTAAAATGTCACTGATGCACCTTGCCGACACCACTCATGCTGGATTCTCTTTTCATTTGCAACATGCATTAGGGAAGAAAAGGAGTTGTGCATCACGTATGTGCATCGCTAGCCAAAAGAGCTTCGGCTTAAAGACAGAGTCGTTTAATAAGCGAAGGGATTTATCTGCTAGTTTCATGGAGATGAGATTTAGCCTCAATTCCTCTTTGCCACTTTGCTTTTTGCCTCAGTGCTGCCCAGCTGCACCTATTTAGATTCTATTCAATAAGTAAAAAATTTCATGCAGATATCGCAAACACCTCTGCATCAAACTTTTTGGACTGTTCACTGCCACTTCCCCTAAGACGTGGAGACATAAAGTGCCTCTCTTATATAACAATGATTGTGGACATCCCTAGGCGAAGGGAAGGCTAACTGACACCTTATTGAGGGTGCGTCAAATGGGACAAATTGTAAGCCCTCGCTCAGAAGTGGGTATAAATCGCAGTCTCATTGATGCGTATCCACTGTACATCGTGGAAGAAGAAATCAAATCTTCTCTAAGATAGAGGCCATTTAAATGGAGGTCTCAATAATTCGCGTCGGCAACAATTTCTTTACATCTTGTCAATTTCCGATGTCAAAGTCGAGTTGACTAATTTAAAATGACAGGCCAACACATTAGATTTGTGAAAGTAATAAGAATGTCACATTGCAGGTTATCCCAAATAAATGAAGACGTGGTAGGGACCTAACCATCAGTCAGACAACGCAGTTTTTCATTAATAATGAGCTGCACAGGGTTCGAGGTTTGAATCCTCGATTCTACACCCCAGCAATAAATCTCGACGATTTTGTCCTCTTCTTCTGAGTTATCTTTTGCAAGAAAAAAGTCGTTTTAGAAAGGGAATGCTAAGACTTGAGCAGTTTTGTTTGTAATCATGCCACAGGAAAATCACAGATTGACTGTAAATACCGAAAAACCGTTGGTTTCATTCAACTTTTTACTCTTTCTCATTGATGCGTTGAATGCTCCTTGGCTCAATCCGGAAAAGGCTGATGTTGGTAATGTTGCTTCCAGAAGGAAAATAAAAAAGGCGATTTTCATTTCTTTCAAGGCCGCTGCTATGGAGGCACTCCCAAAACTGGTGGAATATCCCATCTCTGTTGAAATCTACGAGAAATGCCTTCATAAGGCCGTTAATGCATTCAAAAAGAGTGCCTCTCGACCGCAGGCAAGTTCCACGATTAATTGCTCCCATGTTTTGTTAAGAATTGGTTTTTAATAATATTTCACATTAAAAAAGTGGTTTGAACAGTGCTGGGGATTCCAGCACTTGAAATATTGTAGTTGGATCCAAGGCTAGCCTCGGGTGACTAAAAGATTATTTACAGAAATTGCCATTCTCATGGATTTGAGCCACCTTTATTTAAGACTAATGTATCAGAAGAAAAACAATTTGCGATGGGATGTCACAAGATCTTCTACTGGAGGGCATGCCTTTCTGACCTCGGGTTTGGTTATAAAACGCTACTGTTCTGAGTGGAAATGCAAACACTAAGTTAAGTGTATATTGCTTGACTCTTGACAGAGAACGAGGGGAATAAAAAACCATCTTATTTGACGCCTACCATGAAGTACTAAAAAAAACTTTTTTCACTGCACAAAATTCTCAATCTGAGAGACTATTAGCACAGCCGGGACACTTAAGTACTCTCGGTACCGAAACCGAGAGTTAAACATCTTCTCCAGGGCTCCCAGCGGTCATTCCCGTCGACAACCTCAGCGTAGTTAGTGTTGGAAAAGGAACACCCACAAAACGACTGCGTCAGTTACCTAATTGCTGTGCGACTGAGAAGATGCCTGACTACAACTTCACCGGTCTTTCTTGACAAACCCATTTGATCTAAAATTTGGTCCCGTTTGGCAACTGCACTACGGGAAGAGGGAACGTACTGGCATCTTGTTTGTCCACCGCTAGTCGCAAGAGCTCTGTGTCAAAAGCAAGGTCATTATTCAAAGGACATGGTTGAAATTAGTCTTGGATCTGTTTCTCCCTTCCACTTTGCCTGTACTGCGGTACTGTCCATCCACGTCTACCTGGGTTCTATCTAGCTTGTAGAGAGGTGTCGTCTACAGCTCAGCAGGGAACTTCTCCAGATAGTCTACGGCTAGCGTCGCTTCAGTTGTTAATAGCATTCCTGCAGGATACGGGATGGGTATTTGCCTTAGGAGGACGTTACATTCAGCCCTCTTGCTAGGGCTCGTCACCAATTCATCCATCCGCAGCATAAGCTTCCCCACCATCACTTTAAGGAGCAGCATTCAAGAATAAGAACCGAGGTACCTCTCCTTTATTATCAAGCTTGCATTCCGCTGTTAATATAGCACGCCATGACATTCCTGAAGCTGAAAGGCGACATAATGCTAGGCCATAATGTGCATTAGCGGCGTACAGAAGGGCAGGTGACCACTGGGATGGATGGGAGACTGCGTCAACATGAGAAAGTTAAATGGTGAAGCCGTGACCACGCCGAGGAATTCAGCGAGCAATTCAAATATTACACTAACAAACCTCTTTTTGTCAAAAGAACCCCACAAGATGGAATAGTTTGTATAAATCGCAATGCCCACTAGAGCACGAGTTCACAGTAGTGGCATTTCCTTTGAAATAACTTTCTATTTATTAACAGGTCTTGGTGGTTAGGTCACTCTTACAGTCGAGCTAGAAAGCCTCCTTAGGAAAGTGGTTTTCGCCACATTTTCATTGTCTCCTTACTGCAACTCCACCCCATCGGGCAGTTAAAACTTACTATTTTTTAATTTTGGTATGCAGAGGCAAGAACCACTTCATAGTCTAATTTTTCGCCTAGACATATACCAATTTAGTAGGGATGTGCTATTTTAGCATCAATCAGGGGCGGTCCTAACCGAACGTAACACGCAAATCCAAATGAAGGGCTCATAACTTCACAATGATGAACATTACAATTTGAAAAAGTTGGGGAGTTTTAAGATGTAATCGAGTTTACCAGGGCCAAAAAACTGCTAAACTACAAGTAAATTCACCACTGAGGCCCGATTCAATGGTAGCTTTTGAGAGAATGATGAATTGGAGCTGGGTAAGCTCCATGGTAGACGAGGCACACTGGAATACTTCATTTTAATATTAAAGAAAGGAGGATACATTTGTGAGTTTCGTCTCTCAACCTTTTGGCGGTAGTTAAATAAAGGTGAGAAATTTCACTTGTGTGAATTCTATGGTAAAAATGCACTGGAAAGCTTCTCCTAGTAACATCGGTGCCGGGAAAGTAATTCATGGACTGTTTTAGCTGCAGAGAAAGGTCGAAAGTCCGAAAGCATGGGCAGCAGACTCTTCTGCGAATACGGCCATACAATTGGAAGAGAATAAAAGGCTCTGCCTAGTTGAGCACCCGTATGGATTCTGTATGGGCATTGCTTTCCCTTATCTTCTTGACCAAAGCCGTTGATACTTCTGAGATAGCTTATCTACCGCAGGTCCAATTAGTCCATCCTCGAGATCTAGCTAGTCATCAAGAATGATCGGAGGAGGCAAGGAAAGTCCTTTCAATTTATGGTGGAAAATTCTGTAAAGTTAATTCGGACTCCTGAACATAGTGTACTCAGCAGAGCAAGACTGTACCAAAGGATCACTGACTTGAAAATTAGTGATGAAGGATGCATGCCTGCCTACAAACAGGAGAGGGAAGGAGGAAGAAGTCATTCATATTCTCAGACTACAATCCACCTAGTCGTGTTGAAGAACACCTGGCAGGTGGGTTTAGAATCACTGAAACTTGAATCGGCTCATTCCTGACCATTGTGGGATAGCAAGAGTCGAGGATGGTGGAAATCATCTATAGCGATGCATGCATTTTTGGGCATTCAGTGGAGATTCATTTTGAGTGCAATAGGGTATGGTGTGCAGTTATCCGGTCTTCAAAATCTCGTTATAGGAATGTAGGATCAAGTAGTGCCTCTAAAACAATGCCTGTATATGGACGTGAAGAGGAGCTGGAAGGCTGTGGAGAAGGACAGACCCTTAAGCCACCAAGGTGGCAGCAGAACTCACAGAGACTGAAGAGCCTGTGTAAATGTACATTCATATCCCATGGGTGCTAACATCCACTTTTCATGTGCAATGCATGCAACTTATCTTGCGACATTCCACCAGTAGAGCATTCCGTTTACGCACCCGCAAATTTCAAGAGTTCAGTTGAAAGCTTGGATGGGTTAGTTGGCTAAAATGTATCCCCTGAAGGACATTGGTCAACAGGAGAACCATTTCTCTAACCAACTTTTTTTGAGCTGAATTGGATCACTTAATTCCCGTGGATGCTTGGCTCAAAGGGAAGGTAGATGTAGCAACTGACGACGCAGAAAAGGGGCAAAGAAAATTCTGTTACAAATTTGTAAATATCCTTTGGAGTCCAAAAATTTGGTCTTCTTGTGCATCACAAGCCTCAGATCGAGGCATCCTGAGAAACGTGTGGCTGGAAGATGATCAGGCGTAGATGCTCGAACTAGGCTCCTGTCCAATGCTTGTTAGCAGTTCGTAAAACTCTTGTCAGACGCTTTTTGGATGGGCAGACGAAGTAACTTCTAAGTCATAAACTTAATTCACAGCCCAGGTTTAACTTTCCTCAAGATTTTCGCTAGTCTGCAGCAGCAACCTTCATTCCCCACGATCAATTTGGTGGCCGTTTCAACAACTTGTTGTCATACATTTCCGTCAAAATCAGGATCTTTAACGTCAAGTTAAATAACCTCTAACTTGAAAGCCAACTTTTCTCAGTGGCAAAGCTTTGGTTCCAAATTACGCTCAGTCCTGTTGCCTACTTTTCAATGGATTTCACCCAATTGTTCTCCTCCGATTCGATGTGAAGAAGATGAAGGTAATTGAAAACGAACGAGTAAAGCGGTCAAAATTAGGGCGTAGTCACTTTAATCCATTTTGCTAGTTTTATTTTGAAAACTTTTAGGGCTTCAAGGAGGCTCTCAGAAGGGAATTTTTCAAATGGAAGGCGGAAACGGTATCTTAAATTTGGCACTTTAGAACCACCACTAATATGCTTTAATTTTGACTTTTTTTCAGAAAAGTGGTATTCAAGGCTTGTTTCCTGATGTACCTATGTGGTAAAATATGGCTTGGCTCGATGACATTACCGTGGCTTAGCGTTTTAAGCCTGCTAACATGTTCAAATACCATCTGTTTTATTTTCAAAACATGAATATGATGCTGACTTGGTCTTAGCTTCCCCAAATTCCACAGTTCGTGGCGTTGCAATCTTGGACTGGCATCTGGTGGAATTTTACTACTAGGCGTTTAAGCACCGAAAATCTTTCATCATGCGTATTCTGCGCCATTGCTCTGGTATATTTCGCTTGAATTTGTTCTGTGAAAGATGGGTTGATGTCCAACGCTATGTATGCTTTATAATTGTCCATAGCTCTATGGGTTAGCCTATTAACGTAAAATTAAAAGTGCTATTTACCATCATTGGCAAGGGTTGGTGATTGACAAGAGACCATTTCCATTGAAGCTAACTTGGCTCCATTCAGCACTGACAGCTTCCAGTGTACTCACTTTGCAGATCCAATCAGTGGCGGTGCAATGTATGGCGAACATTCTTCCTCAACTCCCACTAGCCACAGTGGAGAACGTCCTCCTTCCATTTGCTCTGCAGTCAATAGTCGAAGCTGCCAATGGCAACACCGTAAGGGTCTGTGGTGGTGGAAGCAGTGAAAGGGCTGTCCGTCAAAGCGCCTCCTACCCAGCCCGGGATGCATCCTGTCTCATTCCCAGCTACCTTAACGAGTTTGATTTCTTCCTTTTTGAGGGCGAACCAGTCATCTCGCTGTGCTGTAAGTTCTGCTTGTCCCTTCTGTCAACAGATGGGTAGAGTATGCTGCCATGTGACTCCGAAATGATCATGTAGCTTAAAAAGAACAAATTTCTTTAGAGAAAGCCGGTTAAACTAGGACAATTTGGTTAATAATTGTGAGTGCTTTTAAGGACAATCATTCACTTCCGAATACAAACATCAGAACATTTGTCTATGAGATTTGAAATACAACTGCAAGTGAAATGCATATTCTATGCAAAGCCGCCCGCGGGTCACGAGGTGCACCTCTTCATTGTTCATGAGCCATGCATTCGCATTACCGGCAAAAGTCTGGTCTTTTTTATTGCCTACCACCTCGTCAAATTCCTTCCCCGCCATTCTCACATATGTTACATTTAAATAAACTATTCGCATAGAGGAGAAGAAGGTATTTTTAACACTTGGCCCCATTGAAGCAAAGAGAGTTTAGAATGGCGCACCGAACTTGCCGTAGATTAAAAGGTAGCTACCGATGAATTAGCGAAGGCTCAGATAACAATGGCATTCCTGGAAAGGAAGGAGAATGCGTTTTCAGATCTATGTTTGTCCCTCCTTTTTGCAGGCCTACTGAAGGCTATTCTCCGCGAGCGCAGAACAATCCTTTCACCCCCGATGATTGCTATGGAGATTCTACCCTCCCTGCTGCCGCAAACCCTCAACAAGCAGTGGCAGTTTAGCGAGGTAAGCGTGGATGAAACCGATGTCTTCACCTGTATTTGGGCTAATTTATAATGTCCTTATTATTTGGAGTCAGTTTATGGAGTTGACGACCTTTCATATGGTTGAATTAAGTATCCCAATGATCATCTACCTGTTTTATTTGCTTTTGCCTTGAAAAGATGGAAAAGGATTTCGGTGGAATAGAAGCTGTCGATTCGGATGTGTTGGCGACCAAAGTGCCTCATCAATCAAAAGCATTTTACCCGATTAGGGCTTTTAAAACATTCATCATCATCGTTGCTGTTTCGAAGATACCCTGATTTTAAGGGGGACAAACGTTGCGAATGTAGCACTTCGGGTTACTCCTAGAGGCACAACGGGGGTTTGTCAGTGTGAGATAAGGCCCAATTTTTGGCTGCAGGGTTCTTAAATAACGCCTTTTCTTTAAGACGAGACTACACCGAAGAATGCCTGTCAACAGCGTTATAATGTTACACACTATGTAGTGCTTGCCTGTCTACAAACAAGTGAAGGAGGGATATTACAACTTTTGAGTATAATCTACATAGTTATGCTAAGGAACCTCTGGAAGATGGAGTTAGAGTTGCTGAAACCTGATCATGGTCCATTCGTGATCATCGTATTGATTTGGAAGTAAGGAAGTTCGTCAGGTTCGAGGTCATTGAACGCCTTCGGTAGCCATATAGCCAGTTTTTGACCTTCATGGGCGAAACGCCTCTTCTGTTGTGCCTCGACGTGGAATCCATTTGTCCCGCTATTTTTGTCACCCCTTACTGGTGATAATCTTGGAGCAGGTTGCACTTCTGGAAGAATGGCTTGTTATTGACAATGGAGAGGAGGTGGGAGATAAAGCACAGCTAGAAGGTCGTACCTTTAAACCGAAATCTAAATTGTCAGATTTCCACAACTATTTGTGTGACATTCAAAATGCAGAATATTACTTGTTTTTCCCAGACCATTTTCATATGTGGATTCGCTTATTTTTGGCATGAAGTTGAAAACATCAGGACAAGCAATAGACGGTAGTTGTTAATTTTACTGCTTCAAGTGAAAGGGGCATTGGGTCAAAATGCTTTTTGAAATTTGAAGGTTAAAGTATCTGCTTTGTTTTCCCAACGCTTGAAACCAACCGTTGCAAACAGTCCTTCCCCCTAGGTGAGGAGGAATAGGCGATGCCTAAAAGTGGTCTTATAATGTTTGGGTGAAGAGCTGGAACACTTCTAACATATTTTGACAACTTTGACTGTAAGAATTGAGAAATGGCAACATGAATATTTTATTCAAAAGGATAGACAGGTTAGTTAATTTAAAAAGCTCTAAAGAATTCATCACGCTTGCCAACTATCTTTCCGCTCAAGGTGCGTTCCTGCATTTTAAATAATCTTGCCGACGCTTATCCAGCCGAAGTCAACTTTTCTTGCCTCAATACATGTTGTAGATTGTTCTGGTGGGGTTCGCTGCACATTTCACTCATCATTGAAAATATTTTTGTTGATAAATGAGGCTACTTAGTTGCAAAAACTTCAGTCGTGGAGTCCCTTTCCCTCCTTCCGCCCTAATTGCTCACTCCGCATAAAAAGTGTGTCCTCATATCCGTTTGATGTTTAAAGAACCTGTCCAATTCACTTCTAGGTCCTGGGGGTAAAGATAAACATGTAGCCATAGCTACCAACGAAAAATGCCCAAAATTAGGACTCTTTTGCAACACTGTTGACTAGTCTGCTTTTTTGGTAATTATCTGAATTTTAGCCCTAATTTAAGAATTAAAGCTTTCAATTTCTTATCATTTTCTGTTAATGTGCAGGAGCTTGAATCCCGCTGAGATTTCATCCTGAGTAATCGGGTCCCAGACACAGTGCGGTCGGCCTTGTTTGCCGACGCCGTGCTCATATATGGCTGCTGGCTGCCTGATAAAGAGTACGGACAAGAGGAGTGACGGACAAACTAGGCGGTTTTAGTCTTGCCTCTTTATGGTATTGGAATAGCGTTGACATTGCAGGAGATCTTAGCCCATCTAATGTCCACTTGCATTTGATGATGGCCGGTCAAGAGGGAGTGAATGAGAGTGCGAAGATCAACGAAGAACCAAAATTAACCTCAAAATAAAAACAATCCTTATAAATTGGTACAGAAATTACTTTCGAATTTGTAGGCAAGCCTAGCATTTTCGTTCTCTACTGTATCTGCTTTCTTCCGTCATTGGCGCCTTTCTAGAGTCCTTCATTGGCGAAGTAGAAATAAATCGAGAGTTGTAACTCAAACCAACAAATAGGAGCTCTGTAAGAAAACCAAGTGCTGTGCAAGCATGTGAGCAGTGAAAATACTAATGATTCGAAAATTTCCATATTGAACAGTCTAAACTGTTAAACCAGAGTCAACGAAAAGGTGTCTGTTTTGAAGTCAGGTTCATATAATACAATCCATTCCTGATGACGCAAAATTTTCTCTCTACCGAAACATTATGCCTGTGTTTCAGAGATGTTGATGATGCAGGAATAGTGAGTGATTGAGGCATTCACTTTCTCTTCTGAATGCTTGACCAGGTCTAGAGGATCCAAACTGAATAGCTTGAAGTTGTAGTTCACGAGTCTAGATCCACATTACTATGTTGATGCGAATAAGAGAGCATTTTGAAATCGCGTTGCCATGTCCAAACTTCACGGAAAAATTTAAGTGGCTCACAATTGCTGATCTATCATCGCATCGCGGATGCATGCAAGCAGCTCCAATCTCAGTGATGCATTAAACAGAGGATGTTGTTTGGCTGCTGAAGCTGTCCGGTTGAAATAATGCACACACGATGCTAGGGTCCCCATCTCCCTTGAATTGAGCTTTTTTTATAACCAACTGCCCTTCGTATCTATCATCGTTCTCTTTTCCAGGTTTTTCTCGGTTAGGTTAAAACATGTCATGTTATTTAATTTCCATAATTGTCTTTCAAGCCGCTGTCTGTCTTGTGAAAGCAACTCACCAAACACTTTAGTACCATTGGTAATCATTGGAAATTTGTTTGATTTTAGTTTAAGTACATCATGTCGACACTCTACGAGTACCTCAACTACCTCAACGAGACAAATCTCCCTCCCAGTGTTCAAACTTTGCCCTTCCAACTAAACCAAAAGGAGGAGTTGAAACCACACGATCAGGCAATCAAAGTCTGCATTGAGCAAGGGTGGGTCATACCTAAAATTTGCTTTCACCTATTTTGTTTTTTTTTAAAAAAAAACCCAATGCCTTTTAGTAGCTTTCTTAAAAAATTACACAAACACAGGATGTTTCTGTTTGCAACCCATGCTCCCATCCACTTTTGGAAGATGGTGATGGGTGAAAGCAATCAAATCTAGCCCTGGTCGCCTCTGCTTCATACCGCTTTTTCTGTTTCGCATTAGAGCATGTGCCTGCGTGAAATATGACAATCATTGCATGGAGTGGGACGAATGGAGGAAGTGCAAGGAATGAAATCGGTTCAGTGTCCCTCACTCTCTCCTTCCCACTCGAAATGACCGGTTCTAGTTGTTTCGTGGGCACAAGTTTCCCTCACAGGAGCCCGTGTAACATCGAGTAGAGAGAGCTCATCTATAAACGATGGTACTTCAGCCACTGAAGAATGCAATCATAACACACCAAGATGAAGTGCCCACCCTTGAATTGTGGAATACCGTGTCTCTTAGTTTGAGACAAACGTTGGCCAGCCTCTTAAGTAGGGAGGAGCATTATCTCCAGGAATGACGTGAAGGGCTTCTGGTAAATGACCGCTTCTTTAAGAACATAGAATACAATTTGTTGTCTGTTAAGCACTTTTTAACTTTTAACAAATATGGGAACTGGACCAACCGTAGTAACCGGACAAGCCTGACCACAGGGCTCAAATAGTTTGACCTGATATGAGTGCAGTCACAAAGGGGTAAATAACTCAGCAAATGTCGTTTGTAACCGTCTTTAAAGGTGATGTACTGTTACCTGCTCTGTAAGACTACTAGTCGAAGGTTGGGCACCTATGAAGGAATGAGGGTCTCTCCCTAGTGATGGAAATTGGCACATTGAGGTGACCGGTGCAGAACCATCCCATTGTCTCCAGCAGAGACTACAAGCAGGGGAGGCGGAAAAATTGTCGGCCTTTTACAAGTAAAATTAACCGGGAAAGAGAGCTACGCTATATCTGCTGTAATATGTAGGGGCTTCGCCCTCATCGGTGGAAGACAAATCGGTACGCCAGAGTGCCAAGTTAGTCTACAGAGGTCTTGATGCGTGTTGAAACTCTTCCCTTAGGAATTAATGAGATCTTGGGGAAAGAAAAATGGATCTCAATCGCCGGTTGCTACTCACTAATGGCGGGAAATTGCTAATTGAAGGAATAGAAGAACTTAATTCTCATTACAGGCATCCCTCTTTCCAAGGAGCAAAACTTCACACAATCTCCTCAAATGCCTTCAGGCACCACCGATTTATATGCCTCTCACTTACTCTTTAGGTGGAACAAGGGACAAATTGGTCTAAAACGTGTTTCGGAAAAGGGAAAGATATTTAAAAATTTGAGGTAGTAAAAAAGTCACCTATGTAAATAAAGAAGGTTTGCAATGCGTGGGACTCTTCTGTGGAGTGCAAGAAGGAGATCAAAATCCAATGATCTGATAATCTGCGATGATCATTCGATTAAACACATTGGACTGCCATGAAATGAATTTCTTTGGTAGGGTTTCGAGCACCCAGATTTTGGAATTCATGGTAACCAGGGGGCCAAAACTCAAATGACGAACATAGGCAAAATAGTGCACTCTTTTTGAAGAAGAAAGTCGTCAGATAAATCGCAATAGATTTGATGGGGAATGCCCATATAGAATCAAATCTATCTCCTTGCTTCCCCAACTTCGAGTCGACTCCACCCCAACGCCAGCAACAATAGAAATCCCAAACAGGCAAAAGATAATTTAGCATCTCAAGTTATGTTTCAAATTCAAATCCACTATTATCTAGGTCTGCACTGATGAAGGCTGGTATGACCAGGTTTCGACGCGTAAAAGCGAATGCAAAGGCGGAAGCAATGCGAGACAGAGCATTTGAATTCATAGCTACTTCACTGTGGTTCAATTAAATGTGGTAATACCCTGCACCCGGAGGTCCATATATTGCAGTCACCACCGGGAGCATATAACCCAACGACTTAACAAGTCAAATCTTAACTGTCTACTTTGATTTGCCATTTCTCCCACCGGTACAACCAAGATTTCAATCACTGCGAGTAATCATTGCAATCGTCTTTCCAGGAAATTAATGTCGATGTCACGCTTTTCTGCTTCCATCGTAAATTCGTTTTGAGAGAACACTTGACATCAGGGTGTGGAAAAAAGATGTTTCGAACTCATTTAAAGGCGATTAGCCATTTGTCACAATCATGCAGTTTTAGGTGCGACCTGAATGCATTAGCTTTCCCATCAAGAATGGCTATTCGATTCACTAAGTCAAAGGTACGAATATTCAACTTCCTTTGGCGCAGTAAAGAAGACTGAGTTCTCCCCTTTCCTTTATTTTCTTCCACAAAAGAATTAAAGGCAAGAAATAAATTGGCTTTTTTTTCAGACATTAAAAGTTGTATTAATGACACTCCGAATTTACGATGTGACAATTCTGACAGACCAGTGCTTTTAAAATACACACATTTTGTGACTATTCTTTTATTTTTGAATTCAGCAACCCTTTGAACAGCTATTTCAGTGGCATTTCTTTTCACAAACCTACAAAGAAGATCTTCTCAGCCCCATTATGGGCCATTCCGCTAACGTAAAATCAGGACGCTTCTTTTTTTGGCAAAAAGCGCACTATTTGGGGTTTTTAGTCAAACGAAATACCCGTTAGACATTAAAGTGCTGCCATCGCCTCCAGAACTAGCTTGCAAAACGGATTCTTCTTCATAAACTATTTGCTTTTAATGAAAACATCAGCAGCCAAGTTCACGTCGTGTAGGACACTTGATTAAACATTTCCTGTGCCACACCTGACCCTTTCAAGGAATGCCAGATTTTCCCGTCCATCTACAAGACTTTAAATGGTATTCTTTTGCAGAAAGGATTGTATGTTAAATAAGATTTCCTCCTTTTTGACCTGTGGAGTTTCAGAATAATTAAAAGAAATTTTGCTGATTTTATTACCAGCTGAATAAATGAAAACGAGTTGTATTATGCTCACAAAATTAGGAAAGTTGGGAGCTGCAAAAAATATATAAAAATGGAATTTCTCCCTTATAATCTTCTAAACTTAAGAATTGCTCTTTTGTGCATGTAAAAGATGAATCAAACCCACTAATATTAGAATTTAGAAAGATCCGTGGGATTTGATATTACCCCGACTCGGGGTCATGCCAAACCCATCTAACCGTGGTGGAGGCGGTGGATGATATTTTGTGCAGCACCACGGAGACAATAGTTCTACTCTCCATCCGCTTTGGCTATCCCAAGTTCTTCCTCATTTTTCCCCTTTTTAGAAGCATAAGTGATGAGGACGGATCAGGAGGAAGTAAGTCACAGACTCTATTGCATTGCCTTCGACCTGAGTGCAGTAGAAATTTTATTTTTTTTCCACAAACAACGAACAAAATGTTAAGTTATGAGAAAATGAATGAGTTTTTGAGCCATGCACTGTTTGAAGAATCAAAATAGCTATATG
This sequence comes from Echinococcus multilocularis, assembly GCA_000469725.3. NCBI lineage: Eukaryota > Metazoa > Platyhelminthes > Cestoda > Cyclophyllidea > Taeniidae > Echinococcus > Echinococcus multilocularis. The sequence goes on along the minus strand of LN902848.1, from coordinate 4,791,351 downwards.
TTTTTGTCGCCTGTTGTCTGATGGCACCGACATGCGGGGTTGGGAAAAAGGAAGACGTCGTAATGTCTTTGCTTGTAACTGGCAAATACTTGCTCCGAAACGTAAAGATTGGCAAGAAAGAGAATGGGGTGGTATTATTTATTAACGCTTGAGCATGATAGGTCAGCACAGGAGAGGCCAACTTTGTGATGGAGAGAGATGTGGTAACGGCGTGCACACTACGAAGATAGACCTCTGGAATTGAGGCTGAAGAGACCAAATCTGGCAAAGAGCGCTCTTTCAAAGTGTGCCAGTAACGATGACCAAGATCTCAAGAGGAGGGCTCTAAGACTTATTCAGGTCACTTAAGTGTATGGGGGGAGGGGGATGTGTCCTATTTTGCCGTCCTTATTCTGTTCAGTGTCATGTGTCTGTACCCACAATTGGCTCATCGTTGTTACGATTATGATTAGCGAAAACCTGTTAAAATCAGAGAATTGCTGCATATAAAAAGGGCTTATCCTTGTCATAAAACGGCCTTAGGGATAGGAGGATCTTTCAGGCTTCCAGTTATGTGTGCAGTTTGCTTTATAGTCTTAAATAGCTGATGACTATTCCCTACTCGGATGAGTTATTACTCACCGCAGCTGAAGCGAATGAAATACAGCGGATTTACATCGTTCCAAGATAATAAATACTTGTCAGAAAAGTCCTTAACAAAAAATCTTATTTGTTAACAATTTAGTGTCAGGAACAAGTTTATTATTCGAAAAATTAACTTTTAATGATGAGATAACATTAAGAGTAAAATGCAAGACACAGGTTTGACAGGCAGCCCCTTACACGGATAACTTGCCAATTATTTCAGGAGAGGTACCATTAATCACCAGAAGTAATCAAGTTAGCAAAACCTTACTAGTCCCCTAAAAAATGTTTATTTTGTTTTGTTCTGTTTCTAGAAGTATTCACTTATCCCAGTGCTTCCAGATGCATTCAAAGACGGGACAGCGGAAACATCATCCTTCCGGTGAGTGCCTCCGCCTCCCTCTTTCTACCTACAAAAATTGCGCAAAACAGTCACTGACAAGCTGACAGAAGCGCTCAGCAAGGAGGAGATTGAAGTAGTTGCATATAAATGACTTTTTGCCCATTACATGGGCATTACTCTGAACAAAGATAAAGGCAATGAAATGTCATTAGCCATAAACGGCACAATTAGAGAAATTTGTGATAAAATTATGGCTCGATGGAAACATCCTCTACATTTTCTATAGCAAATGTTTACTCAAAGAGGAATGCTTTTTGATTGAGCGCATTCAAATTGTCCCCTAATGATGGTGGCACAAATTGACATTTGATTATATTTATTCGTGCAATTGTCCGTCGTTCACTCCTAGTTTACAAAAAAGCTCTTTGCTTTTACCGCTCATCTGATAGCACGGGTCGGGTGAAATTCTTCCACTTACGTATGGCTCCAGTCCAGTCAAGAAGAGAAGCGTAACCACTGCTAGAATAAATTTAGCTCCCTGGTAGTCCATACTTAATGAATGTGGAAGGGTCACTCTAAAGTTTTTAATGCATTTAGAGGAGAATCTTTCCTAGACTCTTAGGTGGTAATACACCGCAGTCTTGGCGATTGTCTCCTTGACATCCACGAAATGTCAGCTTTAATATATCTAAAGATTTTAAAATTTAACAAGGATTTAGAGCTTAAGCATTTGCAGAAATGACACCAGTCTAAGGGACTCTATCGTAGTTAGCCTCATCTACAAATCACGTCCGCTAGGTTTAATCTACTTTAAAATAAAACGATGGCCTGATAGGAGACTGATACATACATAAATACATGTGTGTCAGCTTTCTAGCAACCTGGTGGATGTAATTGGACCATCTGCACTAGACTTTTCTCCTGCATTCTACAATAATAAATCACCGAACTGGCAGTTGGCACTTGTAGCCACATCGGTATGTAGATGAACTCGCCCAATTCTGCGCCACCAAAATTCCTTTTAAAATATTTCCATGATTTGATTTTTTTAGCTTCTGACATAAAAAGAGGTATTATTCAGTGATCTTCAAAGATGACACCAAATTGCAGATGTCAGATTAACCAGGTATTTGTAAATCTCCGTCTGCATGACTTCTGTAGACAGCATTTACTGAATGGTAGGGGGGTGTTGAACGAGGAGATCACAATGAAGAAGACATTCGTAAATAACTGTACAAATCATAAATCACTTACAATTGCCAGTGAAGAATCGGGGGATTCCTTTCTCTTTTGAATGAAAGCTTGCTGTAAGACATTTGGTAAATGAATATTCCCGAATGAAGTTTGAGCAGAATCAACTTTTGTTGTTTCTAACCATTTGAATCATCTGTTTAAGCATCGTCCCTTTTTGGATTATTCAATTTTCCAGACTGGAATGGCTAAACGCATGCATAAACGTGTCATTTGGCGGACTTCAGGGTGGGTTGTTTCATGTCCGTTGTCTTCATTTAAAGCCATCTTGATTTGCACAGTTACTAAGCGGATCCTCCGAGTGTGCCACACCAGAAGTCCGGTCCCATTTCACCCTTGACGAAGACGACAACCACAGCAACGACAGCTTCTATCTCACACCACACCATGTCACTTCTGCCTCTACCATGCCATCAGAGGGAGGATTTAAGAGCTCCTCCTCCACACATCACCTGCTCTCCAATTCAAACCTCCTCACTGCTACGGTGTGTGAAGGACCTTTCGGTCTGCCCGACAAAAATCGCCGACGCTCTGCCATTGACCTTCGCTCGGTCACCGAGATGCTTTCCTCATCACCACTGCCAACGTCAAAGAAGCAGATGTCCCCACAGACATCCAGCGAGAGTCTAGGAAAATCTGCAGTATGCGCTTGCGTTTTATCGTTTTGAAATGTTAGTCGGGTGTGTTGTGACCAGTGCATTGCATGATGATGTAGTTACTAAGATGTGCGCAAGTTGCCCTATCCGAAACCTCCTTCACTGCTAATACGGACTGATGATAGTTGACGAATTTGATGACGAGGAAATGTTCTGGTGGCAAAGTCTATAGTTCACATAAAGCTGGAAGATACTTTTCGGCACTATGTGGGAAGGAGAAACTCAAATGGCTGATTTCAACCTCAGCAAGGAAGTTTGTAGATTATGTCATCAAGTCAAATCTACCCGCAGTCTGGAAGCAACGCTTCTACTAAGAATTACTAGCTCAGTTGGGTTATATCTGTAAAGCTAGTTTTTTTGTTCAATATCAATCTGACTTGATTGAAGGCGTTGTCCCTTCGAGGCACTGCTCCTGTAGTCAAGACTGCAGTACTGTGGGATTTCTTAGTACTTGCACAGCAAATTGTCTCCCTGCTCTCACGTTACTTTGATTAGTGTATTTCGAAAAGACCCCTCATTACAGATGAAAGCAGCCAGTAGAAGCAAATTCTTTTAGTTGAGCACGGAGAAACAACTACAGCTGAAGGATGATATGGAATTACCCTTGGACTGAATTTGGTTGATTGCAAAGGCAGGTTAAAAGTCTAATTTCCCCAATCCTTTCCCCACGAAATACTGGCTAGCTTCAAACTCCACTTGCACGCAGCGTTTGCCCCTAGTGGCCAACAATTTCAAATCCCACTTGCCCGTTCCATTTTGCATGTGATCATGCAAGCCATGCAGCTTTGTAAAGTTGTGTGCTTTACTGCAAGAACATAACTTCTTAAATATTTGACCACCACGACTTCTAATAAAGAGGATTACTCGCTTTTACCTGAGCTGTGTGTCGATAAGGGCTCAATAACGGAGAATGCGAAGCATGCCTTGATTTATACCTCAAAATTATTGACTGACAGGTGCCTTGGATGATTGGCGGCAGCCAATAATGTAGTAACGAATCTATTCTCTAACTCAACTTGGCCTATTTTCCAGCAAACTGTCCAAAACGATTGGTATAATAACGCTAACGGAGCAAAGAATCTCGGTCTGCTACCTATCTGAATCCTTCTCTCTGACATCCGTAGGTGCATGCGCCGCCGATCTGCCTGTCTTCCAAGGCAACATCTTCTCATAATTAAGTAGTGTCTGGCTGCAGGACGCTTTGGATGCCGGCGTGTCCATGGCGATAAGCAATTCTGCATGATGAGTCTTCCTCCCTTATCTTGATGCACCCATCGCTGTTTTGCTCACCACTCTCGCCAAATTGCCTACTAAAATCCTGTCTCGGCATAAACTCCTGATAACTCACCTCATCCAATGCTACAGGTATTATATGCGAAGTTTTCGCAACCTTGAAAGCGAGTTGACCTTGAACATGCCCGAATCGCACCTAATAAATCCGTTTATCCCTTAGTTTATGAAGTGATGGTTTGTCTTTAGAGGGGAATGGACCAAAGCAAAATGGAACACCATACCGATGGAGTAGAGTGCCCTTCTGCTTTGTACTGCATGCTTGTTGACAATCGGGCACAATTCACAAGATCGAGCCACCTGCGGGGAGTTGTAGCAACAAGTCGTACCGAGAGACAGGTAATCAACACTGCTGTCGTTGGAGGTCTGCAGGCAAACCCATATGAAACTGCTCACAGTGATAAATTCTAGCTGAGAAAGTGATGGGTCTCAGCGTTTTCTAGAGTTTTGATATGTAGTTATAAATCTTAACATGTTCTTACCCTTTCTAGGTTCCGTGTTGAATATAATTAGTTGTTTTATACAATCCTAGTCAGGCTGAGCTTGCGGAAGCATTGTTGATATTCTCAGGATGACGCTATTTTATTTTTCTCCCTTAAAATAAATGTGAATTGCTACTTAAGTGCGTAAGCTTGGAGGCCATCGAGTCTTTAGCAAGGATGGTTAAAAGGCTTTAGGAGTAAGACGAGGGCAAGACACGCGTGTCTTATAAAGTTGACTTTTTCGAAACAGGATGTGTAGTGAATTCTCAAAGTCCTTTGGAGCACTTCAGGTCGATTCTAAAGGCACACAGAGGTGCTGAGAGGTTGTAAACCGTGACGTCAAAATGATGACCCAGGATGCGCCGTTTCATCACTACATGGAGAGTATTTGGTGTCCATTCCTCCTCACGGCATCCAATAGCATTCTACTATTCCCTAACCGTCAATTTCCGACATTTTTGGCAAGAAGATTGCTGAATCACTGTATTCCAAAGACCACTTTTCTACTCCTTTGTTAATTTTCTTATTTTAAATGTCTGGTTGCTTGGCGTAGCCTTGGTTGGATCATTGTTTCTTCACTCTCGATTATCTGCCATATTGCAAATCCGAGTTTCTGACATCGCATTCTCCCATCTCATTCGTGCATAGTCATGTATGGTTAAAACAGGTATAAAGTGGCTTCATGATATTATTTGTGCATTTATAAAGTGTTGAGATTCCAATAACTTGGGTTTTTATTTCTTTTCTTTACAAGCTCGAAATGCCTCAAGATGAAAACACGATTAAGCGACTAGACGCAAATGCAATCGGAAGACGAAATCCTCTTACAGAGACTGCAATTATGCGTTCCCTAATTGATGGAAAATGGTGTAGTTAAGAAACGAATTAAAACCTTGATCTAAGAGCCTCTTGATACCGCTTTAATTTTGTTCTACATCCATCCTTTTGCACTTCAGGTGACTCCATCATATTTCTTGGTAATTAGATTGGCCTTCCCTGACCAGTCTTTCCTCGCCGAAATAGCGTGTAACATCACCTCACTTCCAGACACCCCATAACCGCTCACTTAATGCCGTTTCCTCATTAAAAGGCGAACGATCTGCCGGTTTGATAAGCCAAATACCAGTTGAGTTAGTAGGTGACAGGTTGGCTCATGGCATAATCCCGGCTAGCGAGCTGAGGTAAAAATGAGAGTCATTTTTCGTTGGAGTCCGACATTAAAAACTACATTTTAAGCAAAATACTTGACAAAGTTTATTTTAGTAGTGAAGCGGTGGTGGAGCCTTGACATACACCCAAAATTTTGTTTTCCCCTCAACTTTATCGTCAGTTACAACTGTGCGCCCTTACCTTTTGAAAAGTTGTTGCCTTAAGTCTTTGTCCATTTGATTATTGTAGTCCAAACTGAATATTTTCGGTGTGCTTCCGAACATCCGAAGAGCCAGTGAGAATGCACTAAACATGCCGAATGTGAGTTCATACGTCCATTGACCAGTGTTAGCTTTATCATTGTCCGCAACCATTACCCGTCTCAGAACTACGACTTTGGCACATGGTCAATTGTAAAGGCCAAATTTGTCTGCTATGCCAGTTTTTTTCACTATAGCATGGGCACATAAGTGGTGGGCGGCTCGGGAGGAGAGATGGGTATATAGATGGGAGAAAGAATGAGTGGATGGATAATTCCCAATTGGGTGAACGCGGTGGTTTGATTGGAAGATAAATTTGTGTAGAAGGAAAAGGTGACAGCATACAATGGTCTACATCCACGACCTTTTTACAAGTCTTTCAAGAGAATGAATGAATAGGTGTAAAGATTATGCATGAAGGTGTTTGAAACAGACACAGATAACGAGAAAGTAAAGATCAAATCCGAAGTGGCTTGATAATTTTAGGAAAAAGTGAGGTGCAATATGCACAGCTCTACAAATACATGTAAAAAAGCGACTAGACAGATGGAGATTAAGGTCAAGTAAAGGGATAGCAGCTAGCTTGCAGTGCGACTGAATAGAAGGACACGAGAAGGGATGGTGCAGCCATGGATGCAAAAATTAACCTCCGATTGCACACCAAAATGATTTAAGGGTGATAACGGATTGATCTAAAGATAGGTAGATTGACACAGGATCGGTGATGAATAGAAGTTTGAATTTGAAGTGCCTAAAAAAGCAGATCAGCAGTTGGTCAGACCACCGAATGGTGAATTGTGTGTGGAATGTGTGTGGGTTACCGGTAGAATAAAACACACCCATTCACATTCTCTCTCTCTGCTTACTAAATTTTAGATTCCATTTCTAACTGGAAGGAAGACCTAGTACATTTGCCTACCAATAGCCTGGAAATCGTGCCTACATTCTAGGGTGGAAGAAGACTACTTCATGCCATCATTTCACACCCACTTGTACATGTATGCTATGGAATGTACCCATTCTCCTCCACATCTCCATTTACCTCTCATTGAAATTGCTTCGATTTTGCAGAATGCCCCTAATAGGAGAAATATGGGGATTCTAATGTAGAAAAGGCCTGCCTTTGATCTGGTGGAAAGCAGTGGATTTACTGGGGACAGAGGAATTTGTTATTTCTTCCCCCTAATTGACTTAAACCACTAAATGTAGTTTTGAGCGAAGCAAATAAGACGTGTGGCTATTCTGGGTGAAAGTCTGCTCATGAGTGAGAATTAATTCCCTCCCAGTACTTGCTTGGGCAAAGTTACTCACCTCAAATCTATTGGGAAATTCAAAGTAACTACTCCCATAGACGGTTAGTATAATTTGCAAGCTTTCAGCTTATTAAGTAGTATAGCCACCGACCAAATGACTCGTGCAAGTGGGATTAGCAAACGAGTAGGAGATAAGTGTGGCACCTTTCGGGATTTTTTCAAAGCCATTCCACAAAAAGTCGTTTTCCTGCTTTGTTCCACTCAGCGGCGTGCAGATGGTACTTGAATCGGGAATTTCGAACTAGTTTTTATTTGCAATGCACGGAGAACCTACACACAAACCACTACATAAATGCCTGAAAAAATATAAATTTATCATGAAAAGGATGTTTTTAATTTTAGTCAAATGAGCCCCACCTATGCACAGGAGAGAAAATTTGTAATAGAGAGGATGACTTTCCCACGACTGCATTAGTTAAAGATGTTAGTGCTATTCGGCAAAACCTTCGTTTGTTGCCCCAACTCCATGGAGTTCATACTAAGCAAGTAGCACCTTGCACGTCTAACATACAAAGGCATGGTAAGGGAGTTGTCAAAATTTCATCGAACGGGTCACAGTCTGTCAGTTTGAAGGCGGGAAGAGACCATGGATTTGGCAACTTCAAATGCAGTTCATGCTGGAAATGGACTATATCAAGGAGGTACTGGCAGAGGATTTCGTTCAACTTGGAGCAAATGTGATTAAAGACGAAGCATATGTAAAGCGGCTTCTCCTATTTTTAGTCTGTCTGAGTTTACCTGAAATTGAAAATTTCATAACGGTGTTACTTATGGTTTACAGGCTTGCCAAGTAAGTCTGTAAGATGTTGGATCAACTGGAAACACCTAAACTTAAGTCCCTACGGAGAAGGAATGAAATGTGATAGACGGCTCTTAAGCTTTTTAATCTCACGGTTTTTGTAAAACCATGAAGTGGCTACTGAAAGCACAACCCAGTAACAAATAAGGCAAAACCCTCACTTCAGTAAGATTGCTCCTGAAATGGAGCACATCACGTGGAAGGCTTGAGACCTACGATTTGGCAGCTAATGAGGCATGAATATGCACATGGGCAGTGAGATGGTACTCTTCCACATGATCATGCATTAGGTGAGGGGTTAGTGAGACAACCTCCCAGCTTATTCTGATTTTAAAGGCTCATCGAGCAGGAGAAGTTACATTTCACGTGGAAAAGGAGTGGGTTTGATTTAATGACCCAGTAACATTCATTTGTAGCCAACAAGTTATTCCTTTAAGCGATATGTGCAACGATGTGGACACTCCAATTTCAGCGCTTCCAGTTTCCGCCTTGACGATATGGCATGTCATTCATGCCGCATATTTCATTTGCCTATCTGCTCTTCTGTACAATTATCAAATGGGTAGCCCCTGACTCGTGGATGTAACGACGTTTTATAAATGTCACTGCTGCCATGATAACTGAATCGTATAGAACCCACATCAGAAGAGCATGTGGAGCCGCTTTAATTTTGACGACCACAATATGCAGTCTGTCAGTGTTCTCATTAACGTCGAAAACCGCAGTGGCTTTTAAAGTTCGTTTAAAATCTGCACTGATAGTGCCTGTAACCGTGACGTAGAAATATTTAAATCCTGAATAAACCTACTTCCATTCCAAGTGTCTGAAAACCGAAAATTGCCCCACCAGATGGCTAGACAGTGTAAAAGCAATAATGCGATGGTAAAATGGACGGTAGAATAAGAATTGTGTGATGCTGCTCACCATCCAAAACTAACTTTCGCTACGAGTGGTGGGTTCCGTGGAGAATGCGCTCATTGTGGACCATCAGCCAACAGTTGGCATTTCAAAGCTAGTGAACCAAAACATTGAGACCTAGCAAGGCTTAGTGGTCTGTTTCAATGGAGCAGAAGGGGTGCACGGCTGACACTGGAAACAAAAGTGTGTATCCCCTCTGGACAAATGTGGAGCATATCATTCCTTCCTTCCTGGCATTGGCGCAAATGTTACCACGGTATTCAAAATGGCTACGATGCATAAAGCGATGGCATAAATTTCAATTATTCATTTATTTTTCCCTCTTCGCATCATGGCTTCATTCCCGTTGCCGCCATAGCAGTTCTTTCGCTGGCATGAATGACAAATCCAAGGGAGGCAAGCCCTTTTCCTCCACGACAACAAAACTCCAGACCTCGCACCGCAAAAGTGCTTCGTAGGATGGTTTGCACTTTGATTACGATCAACGGGAAAGAGGGTAGTACTGCCTCATCCCTTTATTATTCCCGAAATATATCTCCTTCCCTATCTCACAGCTACCACCTTTTTCACATGTAAGCATTGACAATCACATGATCGCATGTTGGATGGAATAAACAGAATAAGTGGGATGTACAGTTGATATTAGAGGCTGAGGTAGCTGAAGACAAGCTTGACTGCCATCCCTGAGCGACTAAATCTCTTCCAAAATCAAAGCCAGCACATCCAGCTTTTGTTGTTGACAAAAACTGAGGATTTAGACTTGCAGTTGCTATTGCTTCAACGGCTACATTTATCACCTTTCCAAATCTTTCGTTGGCACTTAGCCTTTCTTCTGCTATAGATTCGAAGGATCTCATTCACTCATTTAATAAAGGGAATACATGATTGAGCAGAAGACAGGTAAGAGTAAAGTAGCAGGCGATTATGTTGGCTTCTGACAGGGAGGCAGCAATGTAGATCTCACCACTCCCTTCCTCAGCCTTAATTCCAAGTCATGATGCGCAAAAGCCTTGAACTTGGCTTTAAAAGTCGAATGAAAATGAGATGCACAAGGAAGCCAGAAGTCGGTGGCTTTTGAGCGTAGATGGTTCTGTGATAACGACAAACGAGTCGTCTGATACCGGAGGTCTGCATAAGTTTATTATGGGTGATACTAAATACTACACTCCCAAACTAGTGGCTTAAGTCGCCCACCGTTTCGACTTAACTGTTACATGAGCCTTATCTAAATTAGAAATCACAAAAAAATATACTCTGATGGGCAGATAAACAAATGGCCAAATGAGTGGGGACGCTTTTGCCCAAACAAGTTTACCCTCGTATAAGCAACATTTGGATTCGGATGCCCTTTTTGCTAAAGGTTGACACAATTTAGAAACGAGGAACATCAATTCTGGTCAGTTGCAAGTTCAGCCGCACTGCCGCCTGGAAGCATGCCCTGATGTAGCGGGTTTTTATCAAAAGCATTAAGTTTTGCGCGTAGCAAAAGACGAGAAAATTCGTCAGAAAGACATCCAGTAGTTTGAAATCTGTGCATTAATGAAGATATGGAGACCAGAAGAGTTGAAGTCTGTGCTTTATACAGTTGGTGTGTGTTGCAGTGGTGTGATCCGTCCGTAAAAGCGCATACTTGTCAACAGAAGGTTACCCTCTTCTCCTTACAAATGTAGGTGAAACTACTTGTGTCTCTTCACGGTACAGATCCACAACGATTATGCAATTCTGAAATAGGCGAAAAGGTTGCATTTGCTATTTAGTTGCACCTTGATTAATTAAATAACAATAGCAAAATTGAGTGCCATTTTCAATGAAATAATATTTGTCTGTTGCGAAGAAATCCCTGGGCAGGCACCGTATTAATGATTGACCATTAACGAACGTTGGTGCTTATTCGCCAAATTTGCAGACCTTGTACTTCGTACAATCAAGATGTCCGTCTTCAAATGTGACCACCAGAACGATAAACAGAAAACCTTTAACTAATCGTTTCGCCCCCATCTAATTTGTCCCAATTTGATTGATGCGATTCCAACCAATTGCAGCCCAGTTCGTACAGGAGCACCAATCAAATGAGGGTGCTCTGCGTGGTATGATTTAGCGATAGCTCATCAGGAAGAAAAGGTTGCACGGATATATTTCACGTATGCAGCCAATAATGAAACCAAAAAAGCAATTTTGTTAAATTGGCAGCCACTAAGTTTGATCAGCACCTGCTGTGTTTGTTAGACAGGATAGTTTTATAAATGCATTTTAGAAATAACAAAGCAAAATTTCAGGATCTGGAATTTTCAATTTGGTATTCTGCTGGGCCTAATTACATATACATTAGGAGTGACAGATCCATGAAAGTGATGTTACCGATCAAGATGCTGTCAATTCAGCAGTCTTGCAATGTGCAATTGTAATTCATCCTTGAGAGACTAGTCAGCTAAATCAAAAATAACCTAAACTCTCAGAATTGTATGGACAGACGAAATCCAGCAAAAGCATGCGCAAAGCACTTTTAAATCGAACATACTCTTTTATGGTGCTTTTACTAAGTTTTGGTGATAGGGTGAGAATTTTAAGATGACTACATATATTAATACTAAAGGTTAGGAGAAGATCAAAATACTGTTCGAAAAAAAACCTTTTAAAGTAAAATACTACAAATAATATACCCACAGGTAAGTCCCATTCCCTGATTTTAGCAGGAAGTAGAGCCTTCGCCTTAATCCTTTCTTTAAACTCCACGTTTTTCCAAAATATAATTTGTCTTTGCCAGTATACCTCTAGAAATGATCTCTCCTAAAAAGTCAGACAATTACCCCTCCACTTTGATTGCCAGAACTTGCTGGCATGATACTTATCAAGATAAGCTTGGATATTTGTGCCTAAGAATGTTAAGACGTGCGGAAGGTCTCTCCTTTTTCTTGCACTATTTCCAGTTCCGTTGATTTAGTGAAAGTTATTAGGATCTAAAATGTCCAAAAATTTTGTGCATTTCTTGGCAATGCGAAATACAGGTCAGTGATTTATAAATGGGAGTTAGGAGTGCTTTAATCACTATAGGGTAAAAATTTTGGGTTTTGTACTGGTATCGCACAGTCAAAAAACCTTTTGTCAAGGTAATCATCTCTGCAATCCAAAGCTCTACATGCGTCACGACTGAAGGTGGTTTAGATTCTGCTTTTATACGAAGCTTTGCCATTGGCAGCAAAAATCCTCGCAGCCACCTCTTTTTCCATGTCTTATTTTGTGTCTAAACTGTCATTTCACCTTACACGTCACCATACTACCAGCACAAATTCCCGAAGGCGGTGGTAATACCCACTTAGAGAAGTATTCAAGGTGGGAATTTGGTGAATGGTAAGCAGTCATTCGCAGCAGCATAAATTCTTGAATAGTTTGCGAATGTTGCTGATGCGGCTGCTACAGTGCCTCTCTCTCTTCCTCTTTCCGTTCCAATTTATTCTGATTAGTTACGAGAAAGATGTTTTCTCAGAGGAGTTCAAGTGACTTTGAGGAGCCGAATCTCGGGTGTAACTGATTGGCCTTCAGGTAGTAAACAAAGCAAGAATACCAGTGTATGATCTTCCTCGTTATGTATGAAAAAGCAGATAAGAAGTAAGTAAAGTCTACTAATCCCTTCGAATCAAGTCAGGAATTTCAAGAAGCAAAAACAAGTAAATTGAACCAAAACATGGGCAGTGTGCTACCCAACGAGGGCGAGGTATTATCTGGTTCAATTCATAGCCAAACAAACAGATTATTTTTGCAGGCAATGACAGCGCATATACACAAAGAACTGTACAAATCATGGTCGGTGGTTGCTGTTAGATTTAAGTGCAGGATCTTTAAAGGAAAACTAATAAATTGCTTTAAATTACGTAGCTCTGACAAATGCCGGTGGTCACTAAATTGTTAAAATCTCAGCACATATTGTTTATATCCCTCTTTGGAAGAGGGGTACCATTCAGCAGTGGGAGATCGACGCACCGAAGTAAAGAGAGCTGAGCAGTCTGGATGTCCAGCTACGGCCTTAAGCATGAAAAGCAGGATAATAAAAGCCCTTCCTTTCTTGCAATCTGGCTTGTAATTCCTTTGGAAGGGCAAATCATGGCAATCTAGCAGGACAAATATTTATGCTACACCTGCCTTGATGTGCTGAATCTTTACCTTCACGGAGGGGAAACAAATTTAAATGTCGGACTGCCAAGAAAATCTGCACCGGTGGTGCTAGAAGTTATAAGTCTCCCCCACAGTCTACTGGGCTTTTGAGGAAGAAAAAACAGCTCTGGACTTGACAGTTATGGAGAGCAGGAGCGTTTATTTGGTTCTTTACCTCTGATTTAATTTGATAGGACATTCGATGAAACCCCAATGGTTTTCACAGTAAATAACAGGAGAGTCACTAGCTCGAGAAGTTGACCTACAAATCCAAAATATCCTTCTTCCCGAAAATTCAAACCCTACAGGGTTTACTTCGATGCCTTTAATCAACATGAATTTACATTCTTACAGAGGGTAGACATACAGAGTTACAATGTATGTTCTGTAAAAGACTAGAAGGAGACCATATCTGATTGCCCATGCTAATTATTAAATTAAACAATTTGAATTGCCTTAATATTCTATTCCATAAGACTTTGAAACACCCAGAGTTTGGAAGCAATGGTATCTAGGAGGCGACAAAATTACCAAACACCACTGCCTGCAAGCGATGATGTTAACAGATGGATCACATAAGCGTTAAGGAGGAATTCTCACCCCCAAGTCCAATTAATCGCATCGCTATTCTAACCCCAATTCGAATTCAACTAAGACCTCAGCAGTAACATCAATTTCGACTAATTATTCTTAACAGGCAGAAGATTATTTAGGACATCAATCTTCTTTCCTCAAAATTCGTTGTGATACAAAGCGGCACACTTCAAGGTTGGGATGACCGAATTCTAATACCCCTGAGGAAATGCCAGTCTGAAAGCAAAGTGAGACCGACCATGCAATTTCATTCTATCTTCATCATCGTCCAAATGGTTTGGATACCACCTTGCACATAGAAGTTCATGTTATGCAGCCACCATTGATGGCATAAAATCTAATGGCAGACAAAATTTAGTCTTAGCTGCCGGCTACTAACTCTTGATTTCTCTCAGTGGTCAAAATTTTCAGGAGAAGTAAACTTTGTAATCCCCTTTCTATTAAATTAATGTTCAACGGCACGTTTTTTCCCCGCCTTCAGCATAAATTCATTTTGACAGAAAGCCTAACTACTAGGGCAGAAGGAACTGTTTTTTTACTAGTTAAGGCACGAAAATAAGGGCTGTGGAGTCAATTAAACATTTATCATCAACGGAAACTTTTAGAAACTCCTCGTGTGCATTACTCTCTTTACAAAAAATGTATATTACTTTGGGTAGTCGAGAGAAGTAAAGTTTAAGGATCAAGTTCTCCTTCCCCACCCTTTCCTTACCTCTCCCCACAAGAATTCAAGCTACAATATCAGTTGAATCTCGTTTTTGATTTTACTGCAGCAATTAAAAGATTAGCATAAATCCACCAAGTGACGCTTTGGGCGAGTTGGTGTTGTTAAAATGCACAGGTTTTGCGTCTACATTTGCATTATAGGCCAGCATTTCTTGGGGAGCTACTTTGGTGGCAGGGCATTGCATCGGCCAGTAAATGGGGTCCGCCAAACCCCATATTAGGGGATTCAGTTATCTCAACATGAACACAAGTTTCTAACTTTTATCCATACTGACCACATAAACTAGGAATTATGTAGTCATTTAAACTACCTGTCAATCACTGACAGGAAGATGTCGCCATTAACACTGGTCCGCAGATCCAATTCACCTTCATGAATTGTTTGGATGAAGGAGACACATTGTAACTCAGTCCTCACCACATAGGATAGCAAATGAGCTCCCACTCTTTAATACTTCATTTACTTTTTGGATAATACTGAATCATCAAGCACCGAAATTTGTTGTAACGACCATTTGCTTAACGATTTCGGCACAGCTGACCCATCAAGAACTGTCAACCTACCTGTGTCTGACCACTGGTCAGCAGAAAACCCTGTTAATCATTACCACAAGATAAAGCACGAGTTTAACAAAAGTATTTCTACTTCTATTTGTAATCCACTTAGTTCCTAAGTAACTAAGTAAATTTTTGCTTATTTGGTCCCCTTCTGAACAACTTAAAACGAGTCCTGTTGTAGGCTTAAAGTAAGGAAAGTAGAGGACTGCCACATTTTTTGCAAAAACCTAATTTTTCTCCTAATCTTTTTTAACTTTAGGCATAATTATCAACAAAATAATTAAATCATCTCTTTGCACGCAAAAATATGCCCCGCCCTCCTAAAATAGGGCTTTAAGCAACCCTATGAGGTGGTGGTTTGCGTCCGCTCAGGGTCAAGGCATACGCATCAAACCGTGGAAGACATTATGTCAAGCGCCAAAAAACAAGGATAAGTCTCTCCCGCCAGTTCGTTCATTTTAGTTTCGTCATCACTTTCTCCATTTTTAAAACGATAAGCGACGGGAACAAAGCATCGCAGATTTCAGTCTTGTCTATAACTTGGGTGTTGTAGAAAGCTTGTTTTGTCCACTCAAACGGTGATCAAGATGCTTAGTTGTAAGGAAATGTACTTTAAGTTAGACATTGGTTGGAAAAAAAAAGTTGTTTTGTCACACAGTCTGTAATTTCATCTACTGGTGAGGGCTCTTAAATGTGTGAGGAGGAAGGAAATGTGTCCCGTTTTCTCAATATCCGTCTGTCTGGTGTCATGTGTCTTCACCCGCAGGTGTCTCTACCTTGCTACAAGGTTGGCCACCCAAAAGTATACTAATAAAAACTGAAAAACTGTGGAGTAAAAGGGAGGCAACCTTGTCAGAAAACAACTCTAAGTGTAGGAGGACTTTTGGACTTCCACTTTTTAAGTTAATTCTACGGCCTTGAATAACAAATGCCTGTTCTCCCTTCTTCGCAGCTGAAGAGGACACAAAGTTGAGATTTTAGGTGTTTTCACAAAAATATCTTTTTTTGCTAAGGAAATGGTTTGGCAGGAATTCAGGTTTCAATCAAAGCATTCATTTTGTGGGATGCGATAACATCGAAGTGACACTTAAGTCACACACATTTGACTAACAGGCTTTGATGGACTTAACATCTCAATTATTCACAGTAAATATTTTGATCACCTAAAGTAAAGATTTAGCGATGCCCTAATAATTCTTAACGCAAAATGTTAAAGCGATATTTTGTATCCACAAGGCATCAATTGGCCCATCGCTTCAAGGTGCATTCAGAGAGAGGGAGCGGGAATATCATTCTTTTAGTGCGTACCTCTATCAGAATTCCACCCACAAAAATTACTTCCAGTAGCCACCGAGAAGTTGGCAGGAGCAATCAGCATAAAATGCATAAAGTAGACAAAGATAAAAAGAACCTTAGCAACCATCACACGTAGATTACTCTGAACGACTTACAGGGCAAGTAATTGCCGATCCTCTTCTGCGGGTCAACATAAAGTGAGTGAGTAACAGCCTTTTTAAGTTAAGATTTTTAATAAATTTAGGGCAGCTTTTTTTAGTCAAAGCAAACTCGATAAAGACAACTTTGCTATTTACTAAGGTAGATGGTAGCCCTAGCCGTAGAATGCTTTTCAGCTGAGCATTTCCATGATTTTCTCTAGTCGTGATGGCACAAATTCTAAACATGGTTGTGGTTTTTGTCGGGTACGGCCCTACTTTTCTAACGTTCACCTAAAAATTACATAGAAATATTTTCGATTTGCCAAATTAATTATTTAGAATGGCAATGATTTTTGGGCTGGCTACTTTTGCCGTTCATCCCCACTCTCAAGGTAGAAGTCAGTGGTGTACAAAGTAAGTTGACCTGTCTGGTAAGGACATTTTGCAGTGCTCAAAGATTATATTGCATAGCAGGCATGACCAACATCTGTGTTACATTCTCGCTAAATTCTACTTTAGACTATTCAGTGACCTAGAGCTTGCAATTGATTGGCATTGACATGTCATTTCAAAGTCTTTCAGGGATATATGGCCCCTGTGCTGTTGAATTGAAGCCAGTCCTTAGTTTTACATCTAACAAAAAGGCTCCTCCATGTGATCGAGAATCCCTGTCAAGTGTTTTTATGCAATAGCTCGATAAAAGAGGCTTTTTTAATACATGCCTTCATCCTCCACGAGCGCGCAAACCTCTGCCACCTTCAAAGCGCGCTCTGGTTGAGCACCCCTTTCACTAAGGTAATCGGGTTTTTGATCCGATTGTTTCATGTAAAGACCTAGTATCTTCAGAGACTATAACGAATCGAAATTTCACTACAGGCCTCAAATTTGTCGTTTGGCAACTTCTTGCGTCTGTTTGCAAAGGCATTCTAGGGAACCCTGGGCACCCTTACACGTGAAATGTCACATCTTGTTGCACATCACCTACTAGGTCCATTCTACTCACATAAAAGCATCAACTAAGTCTTACCGTTAGAAAACAGCCTGCTTTGCCTTACTGAGAGATTGATAGGCAGGTGGTAACACTTACGGCAGAAGCAAAATGAATGATACCCTGCCTTTACTGGCCCCTAGTTTAGTCACCACCCAAAAGTGGGAGAATTTTGGTGGCAGCATGGACAGCATGATGTTAGTTTTAACCGATCCGTGAATCTCAGCAACACTCCTCCTTCCCTTGCTAGACTACGCATGGTGTTTGCTGTTTGGTATAGGGTGAACTTACTTTCGCTTTTTCGTGGCACCAAAGTGTAAAAGAATAAGTTATTCCTTCAAAGGGTTGGTCAATGGACCCCAGGTGGCATGGACGAGAGTGGTGGGATATTCGGAATGTGCAGTTTATTATTGGAGTCATCTTGATTTGTAGTCACTAGGTAGGTTTATGGAGTGTGCAGTATCAGAAACCTCGATCAATTTCGGCTTGCGCAATGTCAACAACAACACCGACGAAGATAACTTCTAGCTAACATCATACCACACCAATTCCACCCCCACCGTACCAGAAATCGAAGGTTTTAAGATGAGCACTATGAACAGGGCATGGAGATGATATTTATGCTTCTTCAGAGAACACTCCCTCCTCCTCTTCCTCGGGGTAGACGTCTTCAGCTCCGCATGGAGTTCATGTTTCCTGACTGCCTTCAGCTTAACAGACGCATTCTAACAGGCATGCATAACAACCGAAAGTTAAAGGTCAGGACTATCCATAGTTGACATTGCATACTTTATGTTCCTTTTGCAAAAGTGACGATTGTCTTGCCAATTGGAATACCAATTGAAAAGATATCGCGGTTTGGTAACCCCGGCTGTGTCTATAAATAGAAGAGCTTTCCTAGTTCACCTTTCATTTGGATCGAGTAAATGGGTCTCATTTGTAGTTAAATTGCATTGTGCAAGAAATTCGTAAGTAGTAATTTTGTATGATGTGCATCAAATCTCGCGCTTCTATGGTCCTCCAGAGGCAAAGTACCTTGATTCCTTGATTCGTAAGGCAGTTTAGATGATACGTGAATCAAAATAAGGCATTGACGAAGGATATGATAGTTTACCTAACAACAGCAAATGACTTTCACCTAAAGCATTTTGTAAGGCAAGCGGAAAGTTCAGGGAAAATGTTGATAGATTTGTAGTCTTTTGGCCGTCATTTGTTCTTCAGACTACTTTGGCAGTCTCCACTCCTCTAACTCCCACCACTTCCACTGCCCACGCGCTCGGTGTGGATGAGAAACATCCATTTACGAATCTGTGATCGTCGATTAAATCAACTGTCCGAATTTTGAGAAGCGGTGCCATAAATGGACGGTAAGCCCTTTTGTCATATGCAAGAGATGCTCAAGTATTTCAGACCCTGGCAAAGGAGGTGGCAGAGGGTCAAAGGTCATTGCATCCTTCGTTAAGGCTCCTGACAAGTAGGTCTCAGTCATCTCAATCAGTAACGACATGCTACTGTCCGGCTTTTGAAGGTTCGGGTGATAAATGGCAGGTGCACTTTATCGTCTTATGAGAGAACTGCTGTCATATTTAATACAGACAGGCAAAGTGGGTGGTTTAAGGGCACTAGGTCATTACGTCTTCTCTTAAGGCGGTGTCCTGAAGCCAAATCTGCCCGCTTAATGCATCTCACCATCAGCGCGAACGCCAGTCAGAAAACTACTGTTCTTCGACGTGGACAAGAAGTCAACTTCTAGCACTTAAGGCACCCTTTTCCGCCTTGCAGTTACCGCAACACACCAAGGCACTAGATTGTCCAGTCCGCTTCGGGCGCTTCAGGTACCATTCCCAACTTCAGGCTCATTTTGAGGCAGAATATACAGGTTCGTGCTTTCAAATGTCTTGTACCATGATCCTCACTCATCCAGTTGATTCACTTCAGCAATTGGATTATTATCAAGGACCACTTTAAGCAGGGTCTTTATAAAAAGCATCCCTATTGTGCCTTGCTAGAATTGGGACGATTCTCGTGCGTTCCTTGCCGAACCGGCTACCAGTCCTTTTCCTGCCTTCAAAGCCATGGGAATATTTGTCAGAATAAAGAGCTAAATCACATTTTTGATTCTGGTTATGGATTTTATTTTTTTTTGCATTTTTACATTTTTGCTTTGTCTAGAAATACAATTCAAAGCCTAGGCGTCATATCAACCTGTAAATTGGATAAATTAGTCACATCTCAGCTTTCATGACACCAACGATATCAAATCTCCGCCAGAACAGACTTTGTACCTTTTTAGGGTCAACGACTTGCCTGAATGAAAGGTCTGCATTGAGATGCTACTTCTTCTGTCTCGTTGTGGAGCCACAGCAAATGGGTGGGTTGATCTCGCCTTAGGAAGCAATTGAAGTTGATTGAGCCAAACCTCCCAATATTTCTCGGCAGAATTCCAGCTTGCTTCCTTTACACCCGGATTCCCTCCTGTCCCAGTAATACTGGCATTTGGTTAGCAATCTCTTAGTTTTTTTTCCAGCTAATGTCGTTTTTCATTTTAGATACTTATGGCGTTTTCCCTTGCTCTCTTTTAGCACGACTTGACATGCCTGTTTGTGTACACTTCGGTCGATCTGACTGTACAAGGATGTTTTTGGCCGGGATCATGGAGAGTGAGTTAGCTCCTTCACTTAGTTAACTATGGTCCAACAAAATGCTAGTCTTGATGCCTCCTTGCACAACAGTAATGAATTGACTCTTTTGTTTTACAGATGACTATTCCTCGGTGAACGTGGATTCAACTCCGCCACACCTAGTTCAGCCTGCTGTGCACTGTTGTCCATGCATTTTGACAGGGTATGAGGGTGGCAGAATGTGAAGTCCAAGGGTGCAAGGATGGGCTCTAACAAATTGGCATTTTGAAGGATACTAGAATGCAATTGGATTACAATGGTTTGTTCCCAAAAAGGATTACATGTGAAATCTAAAGTGTCGTTTGATATTGTTTTGGAGCTGGAATAGGGGTGTGTTTCTTAGCCCATAATGTGAAGGAAGGGAAAGCAAGTCTATCATCGCCTCTATGAGAGGTTTAGATTTGTGCCTTTATTTTAACACACCATGATGACGGTTAAGGCGCGCACCTACCATCCTATGACGTAAACAGAAGAGCAACTGTACTGATTCGTTACAGGCCTCAATTTCGTCACCTGGTAAGTCCTTGTGCCTGCCCACATCGACACCTTTAAGGAGCTATGAAAAATTCATTACTCGCAAAATTGCAGGTCATACTTTGTTCTCGTACGTAGTTAGATCAGGAAGAGGTTCTTACCATCTCCCAATGAGTTGAGTTCCGCCTGCAGAGGGGTCTTTTATCACTTTTCATCAAATCATTGCCCATTCACACAACCTACGATTAATTGTGGGTGATTTGCTGTTGGATATAAGATCAACCTACTTTGTTACTTATGTAGGAATTCCAACTTGTTCCTCCAGAGCCACTTTGGACACCACTTTTGGGTACTGAGATGCATGTAATGGATTGCTTTCCTGTGTTCTCTTAATTTTTTAACTTGAAAACGCCACTGTTTTGCTGATTGAAAGCTTTTTGATTAATGAAATTGACCACAAGGCAGTGAATGGTTTGAACTGGCGCTAGTGCGTGAGAAATAACCTTCTACAGACTGATCAAAAGTCCCACCTATTTCCTTGCACAGAGGAACTCCTTTAGTGAACACTTCAGTTGTATCAAGCAGATAGGTCTCCATTGTATTTGCGCTAAGCGCAACACGAAATCCGTAAATATTACATCTTCTACAGTGCTTCAAAGCCCCAAACAGGCATGGCCATTCAAAGACGGCATGCCTTACTTCTTAGAAGTGTGGGTCGTGTGGGCGATGTGTGGATTATTACATAAAAGCAACGAACCACAGAGTCATTTACTTAACCAACAAACGATCTAAAAGCAAAGCGTTTTACAGCGTTTGTAGAGGATCCAGGGTTCAGGTTCATAGATTTTTTATCCTTTCGCATGACTACTCCTATTTTAATGGCACTTAAACAAACTCTATTTTTCTAACTTCCGCGGCTTTCCCTGCCCGCTCACTTGGTGTGAATAGTGACCAACTGTTTCATCATTTATACCAAAAATCACCCTTTATTTATTTTATGGCACATCAATTTCTGCATATCTCAGTTAGAAGTGGCATATCATTGTCCGGATTTTGAAAGTCGGGACGATAAATAGAGGACAAGTGTTTTGTGATGTATGCAGGAGATAATCAGTTAATTTAGGTAGACGAACA
This sequence comes from Echinococcus multilocularis, assembly GCA_000469725.3. Classification (NCBI taxonomy): domain Eukaryota; kingdom Metazoa; phylum Platyhelminthes; class Cestoda; order Cyclophyllidea; family Taeniidae; genus Echinococcus; species Echinococcus multilocularis. Next base: position 4,769,526 of record LN902848.1, on the reverse strand, counting down.
AAGCAGGCGGCTGAGAGGTCATCGCACTCTATCTCGAAATGGTGGGTTTGGAGCCATTTCAACTGCTCGTCTTAGTTCACTTCACCAACAGCACGAACTCCAGTCAGAGATCTACGCTCTGCAAGGAGGACGGGAAGTCGACTTAACGCACTCGAATCACCACTTCTGCTCTCTTCTCTTGCAGCAGCACATTATGGCACTGGTTTGTCCCATCTGCTCCCTGCGCTTCCGGCACCATCATCAACTTCGCACTCATTTTGAAGCAGCGCATACGGGCACGTATATTCAAATATCCTCCACCACAACCCTCTTTCATTTGACCTTTCATGTCAGCAAGTCCACTACATAGTTTCCTTTAAAGGTATGTCTATTCATTATTGCCAGAATTGGGACGGTTCGCGTGCAACTCCTGCAGATGCAACTACCGATTCCTTTCTTGCCTACAAAATCACAGGAATATCTGGCACAATGGTAAGTCAACTCAATATTTTATTTTGGATAAAGGCCTTCAGTTCTTGAAGCAGTATATAAGATTCACTTTAGCTGGAAAGCTTAGGCACAAATCCGAATGCTTTATTAGCCGTAAGGTTGTGAGCTTGCACAGAGAATTTTGTTCCCTTTAGGGCCGCCGACTTGCTTGAATGAGAGGTCTCTGCTGATAGACTACTTCTTCAGTCTGGCTGTGGAGTCACAGCGAATGGGTGGGTTGACCTCGCCTTACCGCAAAATGGCATCTAACCGAGTAATGTCTCACAATATTTCTTTACAGAATTTCAGCTAACCTCTTTTATACCCAAGTTCTCCCCACCCTCAGCTGTACTAGAATTTAGTACGTAAACTTACATCTATTCATTTGTTTGGAAAAAGACTTTCCCTTGTGTGTACCTATGACATGCCTTCTTTTCCCTTTCAGCACCACTTGATGTGCCTGGATGCGAAAATTGTGATGTATTTTACTGTGCGAGAATATTTTTGTCTGATATCAAAGAAGGTAAGTTTGAACATTCTTTTAGCCTGCTATGGTGCGGTGAGATGCAAAGTTTTGACTTCTCCTGGTCCAGCAGTAATGGGTTGTGTCGTTTTCCTCTGCAGGCGATGGTACCTCGGCGCGCATTGATTCAACAACGCCGTCGCTACTGCAGCCCGCTGTTCACTATTTCCCATTCATCTCCTCAAGGCATGGAAGGAGCAGACAGTGAGGTGCAACAGTGCAGTTCTGGGAAAAGTGTTTTATTTCTTCGTCAAACCAATTTTCGACATTATGTTTCTTAGTCCCTATTAAAAGAGAATAAAGAGGACTGTTAGTAATCTTTTGTGCTGAGATTTGTATGTAAAAATCATGTCATTGATTAATGCAAAATCCCAGTATTCTTAGATGTTTATGACGGGAGAATGCCTTATGAAGATAGGGGAGTTAATTTGGTTGATACTAAGTTAAAACATACAATTCTAACTGTAAAAAAGTGTGGATAAGAGAAGATAAGAATACGAGCTGCTACTGGGGCAACAAAATGAGATCTAGAGCATTCCTCTCCTGTCAGATGAAAATGCCTTAATTTACACGTTAGCGAAGCCTGGGTAGAATAACTGCAGTAGCCCCTGTTAAGCAGGAAAACTGCAGGCCACAGTATTTAGCTGGCTGAGAACTCTTTTGTCATTGGAGGTATCTATTCTAGAAGCAAATGGTTAGTCGTGGCGTTAGATACCTCCCTGCCCAACGCCAACTTTTTTTATCTGATATGCAACCTTGTGATGTTTGATTACTTATATTCGAAGATGGGAGCAGACGACACTATAAACACTAGGATTAAGGATTCTTTGGAGGGTATAAATGATGCTGGAAAGTGCTTTTCTCTCACTACTTCCCCTTTCGGGATAGAGTGCAAACCTTGTAGCCAATTTTGGCTGGATGTATTATGTGAATGAGGTGATAGGATGGGTCTCTAAGATTTGACTGTCCTTGAATAAATTTACATTCCACGCTATCCGTTTGGATTATACCCCTTCTCTTAGTCAGACCTCGGCAGACTAGCTGCTTATGGTTAGCTTTTGCCTCTTTAGACAAGTTTATCACTGACAGAAGCGTGGGGAAGCTTGGGGTAATAAATCCTTTCAAGGTAATCAATGTAGTGGTCATTTGCTTAGGGTACGTTAAAATGCAGTGATATCTCAGTTCCTTTACAACCACAGTATAACATGTACTTAATGATTTCTGTGGGAATATGGTGTATCAAGTCCTTCTCTGTCTGTCCAGTACCCTGTCATTATGTGTTGCTCTCAAGGTCACTTAAAAGCTGCAAGCACTTCAGAGCCATAACTCTCACAGACACACGTATTAAGAATTGCGGCAGTAAAGGCCTCTCTCCAGGTTTCTGCCTTCTTGGATCTTTCACTTCGAAACATAACCATCCACATCCGTATTTATACAAATGCGTCCTTCGTAGCAGGCGCTTTCGAGTCATTAGTCGGGAAGTTAGCTAAAGTATTGAAGCGACGAATCTTTTAGCAGTAAGGAGGTGGGCAGCAAACTGACCACAGGTAGAGTTCAGGTATATGGCCTCCACTGTGGCCCCTCTATCTGATTTGCTGGCGAAATAGTTGTTCTATCTCATGTATTGCTTAAATATTGCCAACAGTTGTTCCGAATAGAGAGGGTACCCAATCAACTTCCACGTTCATAACTAGAAGCAGAGAAAGATCTCCCAATAACCTGATGCATCAACTTTGATGAATTTGTGATTAAATCCGATTACTTGTCCAATCCCATTGCAGGATCATATACTTCGTTGCCGCGCTGTCGCCAAATGGAGTTCAGCAAGTTTCGAGTCAAGCTTCTAAAACTATGGAATGAATTAAACCCAATTTGTCAAGTAAATGTGCTCAAAATCTTTAATCAATTGGAGCAGGGTACTTTGACAAGTCTCCAGGCTAACTAGGTAACCAGGCCTTAGAAGTTGTCAAAGCCAATTTTTTGAATGGGTTTTGTTAAAGATGTGGCAGCAGAACTCGTCTATAAATAAGCTGATTTTGATGATGAATCACTCCAAGGCAGTATTACGAGCCGATACGCATGTGTGTGGGTACGGACAATGTCGAGAACCCAACTAGAACAAGCGAGAGATGAATGGGGAAATCTGGAGCTATATTGCATGCGTATGCGTCTTCCTGCAGGAGATCTGGACTGCCCCTGTGCTAATATTGTAGCCCCTAATCGGCTTCGCTCCCTCATTCTGTCTTTGACATTTGAAGTGTTGTCCACTTGCCATTGACTTCTAAAGCTCCAAAGCAGAAACCTTTTTGATAACGCTGAATTCCTTCTTAGATAATGCTTACCATACAGTAGGAAGGGCTGGCTCGAATGTTGGCTAGGCCAGGGAACTAGTTCAAGGCAGCTGTGTCAAGAGTACTCTAAAAAAACTTGATTCCACTTTCATCAGATGAGGAGGTGGTGACAGGTTCCAAGCGCATGTGCTTCACAAATAGTACCAGGTAGTACTAGGCTGCATTAACCGGCAGTTTTTTTTTCACTTCTTTGACTCAATGTCTAAGTTGTCACTTCTAAAAATTATTAACTTGTGTACAGTTGTGGCCATTGTCTTCCAATTTTAAAAAGATTAGGATTGTTTTTGAATGTTAGTGCGACATCTACGGCATTGAAGGCAATCCATTTTGTGGGGCAGGCAAGCAGGACTTCGACCATTTTTGTCCATATGAAGGAATCAGTGGGCGGATTGATGTTCATATATGCTCTAACAATTGCCTAGTCTTCACAGCCTCTCTAATTTGCCAAGAATTTTGCTGGCTTCCAGACAATCCAATAAAAATGCGGGATAATATGAAAATATCCTTAGACGGGCTTGCTTTCACAGTAAGTGCAAAGTACACGTCTTCTTCGCAGTAATTTTGTGCAGCCTGTGTTTGAATTTCTCCACTGCAACACGGCAATACTTTGTGTGTTTGGATGAGTCTGCGATTTGATTTCGTGGGCACTTGCCAGCCGGCTTGGCATCCGGCTCACGCTGATAGCCTCAACTCTTCTCTGTAGCAATAACATGTCTTTCGACATACCCCTATGACTATTTCCGCCTTCAGGATAGATCTGGGATGCCACAATACTACCAGCCAATTTGAACCCTCTGCTTGTTTTTTAGTACCAAATCACAAATTTATTCTATGAGCAACCGTCTTGAATGACGGAATCTACGACTTTAAAATATGTTATTCAGTGAAATATAAGAGGTGATTGTTAAAGGAAAATGACGATTCAGAAAAGGTGTTTGAAGAGGCAATGGCCATCAAAAATGAAATTGATTTCAGTATTCTTGAGCTAGCAATAGCAGTCGCAGCATATATGCAGTCGCCCTCAAAAGGCAGGCTCTGCCTCCGGAGCGAGTATGAGACGAAGGAGTTGTTTCGTGAGCCTATAACCCATCAGCGGCAACATTTACGCCAGTTGGTTCTTTTCATACAAATAACTGATGTTTTTTTACTGCCAAAAATGCCAAAATATTTTGCTTTTCTGAATAATGACACATTTAACTTGTCCCATGTATTTACTATGTAACCTAAATGCAGTCATCTCAGAGACGGTTTAAGTGCCATCAGGTAGGACGCCTTAGGTGGAGCATAAAACCATCGCCCTGCAAAAGGCTACTTACAACCTGTTCTTCAATATGTACGACTGGATTTGGTGCGAAGTGACTTTTAGCAAGTGTTTATCTTCACCACTGAAAGGGAGCGCGGCGTACTTTTCCTCCCAACTCTTCATTTAACTGGGAGTGGTCAAAGTACATATGTGCAATGGAAGATAATGAAACAAAAGTTCTCAGCTCAAAAATAGGGATAAAATGTATGGATACACACGGAGATGCAAATTGGATGACCAAGTTTTCCTCAAGATTTGCAAACCCAGCTGCTTTATACCTCCCACTGCCTCCTTGAGAGGTCGATACCGCAATTTGGCCACTCCTCGACCTGTTTAATTATTATTCGCATGATTCTCAAATAAAATTTGGTATTACATCGTTGCATTTATGGCCGGCTAGTCGTTTGAAATAGGTTTGTCATAAAGTAATTTAATATATCCGCAGACGGCTCCATGAGGAAGCAACATGTGCCTCTTTGCTGATGGAGATGTTTCCCGGTCTCATTTGCAAGTCACTTCGCTTGGTTGCAGCTTGCAAATAAGTTTTGCATCAGCCGACATCATGGGGAGGGCTGGATCTCCAGAAGGGAGCAATTGCATGGCATAAAACTAAACATCCCCTTTTCTTCTCTCCGAACTTTTTGACTATTACTTTCTACAAGTTGTCAAATTCCCCACCTAGATATTGCAGAATAAACTCATTTCTGTCATTCGGCTCATCACTTGTGACTTACAATTGCGTCCTGCCACAACCTGATCAACAAATTTCGTTACGGGTTAAGAAAAATTAGACTTGTGTTCAAATAGTAAAATTAAATGTATTTTGAAAGCGTAAAGTTTGAAACAATTCCTTTATGTACTGTCAACTAACCCACTCCTTCTGTCCAAAGGATCAACAAGTGTAATTTAATTTTTTTCGTTTGTTAAGCAGGTAAACTGCCCAAAACCAGACACAATACGGCCATGGGCAGAAAGAGGAAGGCGGTCTGCTAGCGTAAACACAAAGAGCCTCAGGGCAAAATAATAATGACCGTGACTAGACGTTGGAGGTGTCTGTGTGGTTAAAAATCTACATATGAAAACATCATTCACCCCAGTACTCCACTTGGTTATTTATCTGTTCCTGTGGTATACAATCCACTAAAGAAGGTCATGCATTTTGCGCAGTGCTATGGAACCGGAGTTTCCTTCTTCTCGTCAACTGTATGGCAGGGATTCATTGACCTTGCACTTCTAGAGGTAGGTTTACTCCCGAGGATTAGTGCACCTTCCTTGTTTATGATCAATCCAGTGTATATTGCCTTGAAGCAGCCCCATTCAAGGAGCTTTATAGATCGAGCATTCTGCATTCTCCCTTGCTTTGTATCCATGCCAATTCAATTTTACCATTTCTCTGAAGTCCATCCCCTACTTTGCATATGACAGAGGCACACTTCATGCATTTCGTATTCGTTGTCGGAAGATACACAGTTGTTATTTTCTAGCCGTTCTAGTCTGGCAGTGAATCGGCTGTTGAATATTAGCAACGGAGAAAGCGGCATTAGGGTGATGTCAAATGCCGACCCGGCAGTGATGAGTCTTTTACTATGAGCTGCAGCCATCGGAAACCTTTTTCTGCAATGTCTTGACTTTGAATGTAGGAAGTGGAAAAAGAACTGATGACATCCCCAACGGAAAGACGCAAGGTTTATTTAAACAAAGGATTAGCCAACTTAGATTAATGCAAAGTTATGGTTACACTACAATGTACATGCCACTGACTTTGTCTCATTCATTTACTTGCAGGTCTGAAAGTCCAGCTAGATAGCTACCAAAGTCCCTAGCCTATATTTCACCAAGTGCTTAGTTAGGCCCTTTTTCAGCCATGTTCTTTACCTTCCACTCACTTGCATATTCTGATCTTCTCGTAGTTTTCATAATGGAAACCGTAGTTATGACGATGGAGATGGAGATGGAGATGAAAACATCATTTCTCCTCAATGACGTCACCAATATTATCATGTCCACACTTGTTTGCTCTTTCTTCCTCGATGGGTGTCATTTTAATTACGAGTTATGTTCACTTTTTCCATATTCGGACTTTGATAAACCAAACACGCGTTTGGTAAATGTTACGCCCGAAGTGCTTGGGCATGCTTGAGGTAAATTGTCAGAATTCGAAAAATTATCACTTTGGTATTTTTCATGACGTGACTTAGTGAAGTTCACCAGATCCATTAAATACAGGAAATTTTGTCTCTATTAGTGTCACCTATATACTTTTTAGATTGAGCTACGTCGTGGATCTAGAACAGATCGGTTTCGTCTAAGTCAGGAAGCAATGGTTGTAAGATATTCTCAATGTGAGGAGAATTGCACTTGTCTGGGCAACTGCTAATTTAGTAAAGAAGGCACTATCATTCGGTAGATGTTAGCGAAGGACAAAACATTTGGGTGCCTCTGAAGCACTTCCGCGTCCACATACCACTCTCGATTTCACTAGACATTTCACGAGCTGTAGAGGGGTGAATCCACTGGAAAGAGCAAAGTTGATAGTCACAAGACATACGGAGAAAATGAGGACATTTTAAGACAAACTGGAGCTTTCTAAGTTGTGGGAGATGGCAATAAATTCGAGGGAGTAAAATATGCGACATTCACAACCTTCTTCCAGTGTGTGAAATACATCAGGGAAGAAGCCTATAAGAGGCAGGTTTAGGGAGCACACTTTCAGCATCCTGATCTTAGACATTGTGTGCATCGGCTTTTTACATTCCAAATGTACTTAAATGGTTGTGCTTACCATTCCTATCAAAAACCGCGTCCTTTATGTCTCTTAAGTATACTCTTCGTTTAGAAAATGATTTTCTACTTGCTAAACTAAATGATTAAAGGAATTACTACCGGTGGTGTGGTCTGGTGGACATCAATGACATGCCTTACTGCTGGATATCCGAGCACTACAGCATTGCACTATGATAGGCTTGAAGGTATCTGTAGACTCGAACATTTGTGCTTCGAATGATGAGTGTTTGAATTCATCAACCCTCCATGGTGATCATTTCAGGCATGTTGGCCGCTACTAGTGCTCGAAATGGAGCACAATTGCCAGTCACTGTCACAACGGTATCCCTACACCCTTTCAGTTTTTAAACGTTTTGCCCACCACACTGCTCATAACGGTCTCCTAGCCCCTCCGCCTCTACAATAACGCTATGGAATTTACAATTAATTTATAAGTTCACTTTTACTGTTACGAAATCCCTTTATGTCGTTTCGCATGGACAAATTCAAGCAATTAATCGTGAAATTTTCCTGAAATTAGGTGGAGAATTACGCCGAACGAATATATTCCGGCAGTCAAACTATAGCTGCAGCGCAAATGGCAACTTTTAGAATCCAAAAATTCACCTTCGTTCTGGTGTTGGACTCACGCACCATCTTATTCAACCACGTTGGCGATTTGGTGCTTCCCATGGGACGGTTAGACGAACCTAACATTTACTTCTAAATAATTAATGGGCAAAATGCCTCCTCCAGGTCTTGCTAGTTCAGTCTGCATTTCTTTCGTAACAGGCAAAAGTAAATTCTTTAAGTCCTCAACCATTGGCCTTCATTCTCATGATGACATGCAGTTGTACAAACACCGCCCACCCTATTGTCCTTTTAGCTACTCCTAAGCACATTCCCTACTGAGACCGGAATGCATATTTTATGCGCTGAGGTACTAAAATAAAAGCAACCTATTAAACAGGGCCTTTGTTTGTTGGTAAGGGCTTTTCCAGCTGGCGCTTCCTCTGTATGACATACTTCAGTCAGTAAATCTATGCAGGGTTTGGTGGGTGAATAGCTCAATGAAGAATCGCTCTCACAGTTCACTTTGCTCCATGCAAACAAAAGGCATGTATTTGAGGGTTTAGCCTCTTCAGTTGATACTAGTATACAGCAACACATAGACAGCCTAATTACATGTTAGTCTTTGGGTATTGCAAATTTAGAGATAGTAAGCGCGTCTATTTGACTCATACTATTCAGATACACACCACTTTAAGCCTCCTCCCATTCAGTCGTACGTACCGTTTAAACACTCAGTTATCCGAGGCTGTTTTAATGCCTTAGTTGCTTGTTTGACTCCCCGTTCTGACTTTGCAGAGACGTAATGCTCTACCAATGTACTTCCAGTGGTCAGCATGGCCTCTAAGTCACGTCAGTAGACTCTTCGCTTCACTGTACATCAGCAATACATTTTCTGCCCATTAGTGTGACTTCAACCGGAGCACTATGTTATTGTTATAAATGTGTCCACTAATTTAGAAAAGCGTGTAAGACCCTTAAAATTCTCGAAGATGCGAAAACTTTGCCAGAAAGTAACAAGGTTTTAGAATAAGTTAACCTACCACTTTGCCGAGTATCATTTGTGTGTTCCAGTGTAAATGCGCCCTTGAGTTTGATGGCAAGGAAAAACTTGGTATTTACCAAAATGCTTACCCACTTTTCAAAGGCAGTAGAGGCTCGCAAACAAATGTGACAGGGAACCTAAAATGCGTATGGAACTGTTTGGGCCTTTACTGTGCTTCGCTCCACATCAAGTGATATTTCAAAGCACCCATGAGTGACGCGCCGGCTAAACTCTCACTCTATGGCCGCAAATAGGCAACTGGTGTTCTTTGTCAGTTTGTAATAAGCAACTGTTTCGAGAGTAGCAGCAAAATTTTCCCACTCCATTAGAACTATAGGACAGCCGGTCTGTTATGGTGGATGCACCTCTAAGATGTAGGTAATGAGCGTATTACACCTTGTAAAAATGCAGAATTTTTTGCATCCACCTGGAATATATTGTTTTTGGACGAAAGCAAGTGGGCTGGTGTGCGGAAAACGGCATCAGGATCTGCCTAGGACAGATAGTTAAAACTCTTTAGGTTAGCAAATAATCCAACAGGACAGCCGTCCAGCATAAGGAGGCAGAATTTAAATGGAATTATGACAGTAATTAACATTTCGCGGCAGTATCATGTAAGGATTATTCAGGTAGACAAATATGACTGTTACCATCTGTGTTCAGATCAATGAGTAAACAGGCCTGTAGGTTTGAACGAAACCAGCACTATATTCTTACGCATCTTGGCTTTTCTTTGTAATAACCGAGCCTTACTGTCAGCGCGGCAAGTAATTTCATGTCAGACGAATTAACTGGCACCAATTATAAGATGTCATAACAATACAAAAGTTCATTTAACAGTGAGAATGGTAGCAAATTTAGGGCGTTCTTCTAGGATTGGATAAAGGACCATAATCAAAGAGGACCTTAGTAGTTGTAAGTCATGCAAGGCGCAAAGTCCATCTAGAATAAGTTAGAATACCATTTACGAAAGTAATGTGCAGAGTCTCTGGTCTTCGATGAAGTGGTAATATGCCAAAGCAGCACAAAGGAACATATATTATTAACGTAGAGAAAAGACGGAAACACTAGTTGGTGGCGTATGCTAAAGGATTAATTAAGTCCCGATGTCGAGTAAAGTGAAAGGCTTTGTTCCAAGTGAGTTCTATTTTAGTTCAGACATTGTACTTTGCTGCAGAAAAAGAAGTTTTTTATGGCCACTACGTAGCAAAACAAACTTTTATCACTTTTCGGTCCGACTTTGTGTACGCAAACGCCTTACAAGCCATTTTTGCTGTTTTCATTGCCCAAGTGATCTCTCCTTCTCCAAGCTAATTGCTTAGAAAGCCTTTTTATTTCCAGTGAAATGATGAGTCAATTTGCTTTGCTAAATTTCACAGGACAAACCATGACATTGGATGTTTGCTTGACTACAACTACCTGGGTGTATAAATTCGACCAGCCTTGGCCTTGCAGAGAATGACAACGCATTCAAATTTACATCTTTGAGGCATTGAACAAACAGGTGGAAGTAGGAGGGGTGAACTTTAGGATGCCCATGAATTACGGGGGGTCGCCGTTGTGAGACTCACAAACCGACCCAAAATTTTTGGTCACATGATGTAGAAAGTAGCATCCGCATTTGACTATTTCATCACCATTATTGAACCTAACGTGGTACCAAACTAACTAGCACTTTGGCACAACTGGAAATGTTTATTTAGTGTAATATCGTGTAAAAGGATGTAATTCAGTCATATTTGACAATCTCGGTTAATGCCGCGGTTAGCTGCCTTTCCTTACAATAAATTAGATTTAGGCAATTCTTTTTAGCTACCTTTTGTTGTTTCTAACCTTGTCCGTCTGAATTTGCCATATATCCAACGCACTGGACAAGCGGCTTCAGACAGCTTTGTATGACCTAATAATTCAAAACCATGTTAATTTTGCGATATGGAACGGCAAGGAGTGGAGTGACAACCAAACAAACAACCCAAAATATGCTCTCGTTATAACCAAATGACAGCGGTACAGTCGTTCCTTGTTGGTCCTCGGAAAAGTCTTTGTTTGAGGTATTAGTGGTAACATCCATCCCTCCACCTCTGTTTGACGCATACCGAAGGAAGGAAGCACGGCTTACACCTGCTTCGGTCTACTAAGGCACGAGCTTTTTTAGGTTGACGGCCTGAGCTTTGCATAGCATTAGTCCAACGAAAGCATTGGTGACGACCTTTTCAACCATTCAAAAAAAGGTCCACAACAAATTTCAGCTCATAGTTTTCGACCAAAATCGTGGCCGTCTGTGCATTTCCTCCCCTCTCCCTAATGTCCAAGGCTTTATTTTTCAGTTTGAAAATGGCAAGTAGAGGCAGTGGTAGTGTGTTAGGCCACTTTCCCACTTGGATTCACTAAAGTGCCACAATACTTGATTTATCGCCACCTCAGCATCTGTTTAACGTCCATTATGGAAGTTAGCGGTACTACACACCACGACTATGCTATCTGTTACAAGTGAGACGAACTTCAACAAGCATCAACCGAATGGTTAAAATAACTGAATTGAAATATCCAATTTGGTGAAAACATCGCCAATTCGACAGTGCAAAAATTCGCACTGATTGCATTTGCAGCGGTCTAAGCTGTGATTTGTAGCTCAGTGAGGCCACGATTAAATGACGCTTGTTTAATTGAAGGAGGAAAGATATGCGACTGCAGTATTTTTATTAACACGCTAGACGGTCGCACAATCTGAAGAAGTGGCACCCCTCTACAGTGGCAATGGACGAGATGACTTAGCGATTTATTGAGCACTCAAGGAAATTTTAGAATGAATGAATCTGCTTACCAAATCAGAGGAGACACTGAGGGCACTGAGGACTCTCAGCATGCTGACCACACGTACGTGGTTATTAATTTGGCTCTTAAATAGTGTTGAAGATTGTTTGTTTTGCTAAGATTGGTCCACGTGACCATGTCTTCAAGGCATACTCCCCACTTTCCTAAAGTAAAGGTGCGAGGTGCATACGGTCGTCTAGCGCTACCTGCATGCCCGTATTGGCACTCAGAATGGGTCAAGAAGCTGAACCCAGGTGCCCATTCTGAGTGACTTAGAAGCCCTCATTGAGCGAGTTACGAGGGGGAGCTTATACCAAGCCTTAATATTTGAAGAACCATCACTAAGTTAGAATATTAAAGTTGACATAAATAAATCATCTATTTTAATGAACTAAAATCACCTTGCCTCCTTCCACTTATTTATAAACACTGCCATTCTTAATAATTATGACCATAGAATGAGTCACAACTTTCATCTCGTCTTTCCCGAGTGTTTAGGCGGTGGGAAGTTGAAGGAGAGGGTTGATGAAACATTATGTAAAAATTTCGAATTGAGATGAAAATCTCAAGTGAGCAGAACCTGCGCCAGAGAGCTTAAAAGGTGCCTGAGAATTAAGTGGTTTTGATCAACTGTTTTTATTACCCCTATCCTGTTGCACCAACAAAATCACCCCTTTGTGAGGCCAAAATCGAGAGATGTGACGTCATCGAAGGCAACATCAAGGACGAATTACCAAATTGCCCTTTTAATAATAACTGGAAGGCTTATTCCAACTATGAATTCTTCTTTTACACCATGCTTTATCTACTGAAATTAAAAAAACTGACCCTAGCCAACGCCTTTTATGTCCCACTTTTATTGTCAAAGCGGTTGTTAGACGAGGAGGAAGCCGTGTTTCTCCCCTTCTTCTATCCCAAATAATTTGCAAACATTCTCAGTTTCAGGGCTTTTAACATCGAGGAGATGGAACTCAGACGCACACATTATTTTGGCCCTCAACAAATAGACAAATGATTTACGGTGATTGCCCACACACGAATCAGAATACTGTGGGAATAATGGGGTGTGTAATGGTTATTTGGATATTCATCTGTTTAACAAGGACTACATTAGACTATCACGAAATCGTTGCCATCACGAGTCATTGGGGAAAATTTAATTATTTGCTGGCAGGTCCGCCACCAGGGTCCACCTCATAGGGCGAGTTTTTTGTTATTTGGAAATGACACTACCATGGAGACCGTTGAGTTGGCTATCCCCAGGACAAGGAAATCACCGTTTATCAACTTCAGTGGCTTAGCCTGATTTAATCTGATCGCATAATGTAGTTACCATAATCTGGTAGTGAACACATATGACACTTACGTGACTTTAGGATTGGCTGAGATGTGAGGGCCGTAGGATACATGTGACGCTGTGGCAAGTACCACATTCAGACACATCAAAGTGCTTCTGCATTGCCTATTTTATAGAAATAGACTCTTTTAAAAAGGACTGGTGCATAAAAGCAACCTTTCGTTAGAGGAGCACTGACCACCTCTAGATTGCACAACCTGGATACATGCAACCCCATTGCCTACCTTGCAGACCTTCATGAGGGGCTGAGAAGCCATCATTTTGATATCCCAAATTAGCAGTTAACTTAATTTCACTCAAAGACCGTTGGAAAGACACTTCCAACAGGGCAGTGACCGGATAGGAATACTCTATCATACATTTGCGCAGAGCTTCTTAGCCATCCGCAGCTTCAAAACTCGCCCACCTGTCAATTTTCAGCTGTAGTCCGTGGGGTGGAATAGCGGCGCCATGGTAAGATATCCTCGACCATTCCAGCCCCTTATGGAGAATCTTGTGGCTCCTGTTTGTGCCTTAAAGGAAGGTGACACCTAAATGGATGATCACTTACCAAGCCGAGCCATAGCGTCAACGGATGCCGGCTGCGAAGTGCGTTCCCGCTACCGAAGTTCCTAATTCTGCTCCAGAGCAATTAACAAACAGAAGGGTATCTAAGGATGTCTTTGTTTATTTTGGTATATTTGAGTTAGCAAATCATAATTTTACTTATAAGTATAGTCCTGCCTGTAGCTGCGGTTCCAAGATTTGGGAAATTTTGCTGTGGACAAACATCGAATAAGTTCTTGGTGCAATAAGTCATGAAGTACATCATTAGTGCCTGGTATGGAAAAATGTCCTTTGAGTTGTGAACACTTGATAAGGCAAAAGTGATTTTATGTAGCGATTTTATACTGCTTTAACAAAGGAGGCGAAATGATTGCTGGTGAACATGATGAGGAAAGTTTGTGCAGTGACTTAGGTTTGACTTAGGTACGGACCACATTTTTAACGTTCTAATGGTTCTCTATCCTCCCACATTTCCAGCTTTCTAGGACTTCTAGGAACTGCTGTGCTGGGGAGTGAGTCCGGACAATATTAAGATTTAAACTGCAATAATCGAGAAAGAGGTCTTTAATGTGGACCAACACGTGAGTCTCCATGTCTGGGTAATACATCTGCTAAGCACACGTGTGGTCCAACTTTTCAGTCATTTTCACCACTTCAGATGGCCTCTTAAAGCTTGTCCGCGTGTTACAGTCATTAATCAGGAGGATATAAACGACAGTGTAGACAATTAAACGTTCAAAGTGTTTTGGGAATCCACTCTTTCACCACTTCAGTAGCATTAGTAAGTCTCGTTTTTGCCCTTTGTTTGTAGCTGAAGTATGCCACGCCTATACTATACCAGTGCCTCATCGAGACCCATCCCTCGTCCAGCAATCAAGAGGTGCTCCTACACTCCAGTCGAAGGAAAAGACTACAACAACAGTTACGAACACATAACTACCAGATGCGCTTGCATGCAATTTATGATCCTTTCCGCTTCAAGTCGACATTTTCCATCCCAAAACAAGTAAAACCAAACCCAGTAGCCTCTGTCTCCTAAACGCTTGTTCCATCTCACATGAGAATACGCGATTGCCCAACATCAAACGAAGATGACTGGCAATGCTTGAATAGGCACGAATGAGGGGAGTATGGAGGATGAGTCAGAATCTTTCCCCTCCTCCGTATCTTTCTCCATTCCATTTCAATTGTTTGGATTTGGCTGGTTCCAAGATAATAGTTTTTCTTACACAATTTTACGTAGCATCGTGCAGAGAGATCTCAGTTGTAATTGGCTGGCCTTCAGTTAGTGAACAAAGCAGGAACACTTTACCAGAATGAAGTGTAGAATACCTAGTGCCTCACTTCAGGCAACCAGTGTTATGTTCGTTCGCCTAACAAAGGCCTTACCTCGTCACAGGATGGAGAAGAAATAATCAGCAAACTGTTCCTTTCACGAGGCGAAGGAAGTGAAGTAGAAAGGACATTTTCATTATTCAGTTAAGTGGTCTGCCAGAGCTCCTGAAAATGTCAGTAGTGAGGAAAGGCATTCTAGTAGTTGTAGCGTCAGCTGATGCGAAGAAATAATTGCAAATGCATGGAAATTGGACAGGCAGAACAATAACTTGTGTATTCAACACCCCCTCTCTTATATTCCCCCAGGAGGCCTCAAAAGTTGGGCGATTCTGGTTAAAATGTGACAAAGAGAGAGGGCTTGAAGGTTCTGTTACCGGATATAACACTAGGTTGGAGTGCTACAACACCGAAGCGACGGCAAGCATCTGCGGGTATTGAAGAGTCTACAGGGTCAAACTTTAATTTTCTGCTTTTAAATGGAAATCAAAGTGCTAAAAGTGCACTGTTGAAGGCCAGGATGATAGGATTTCACATCCATCAAGCAAATGCAATGATGGAAGCAAAATGAAACTAAGCACCCACATGCATTGCACCAATTCTTTTTACTTTTCTTTCACTTTCCAAGCTTGTAAGCAGTGCAATAAAGTTTAAATTATTTTATCTACTTTTGAATGAATTACCAAGTGGAGAGCTGCAAAAAGAATACAAAAATGGATTTCCTCTTAACAAATGTTAGGGCTTCAGAAATATTCAAGGTCCAAATATAAAGTTAACCGACTTTTCAAACCGTGTGAAAATCAAAAATCCCTAAAATTGGGATTTAGGCAACTGCATGGGATTTGAGCTCCCCACTGCTTGCGATCACCTCAAACCCACCAAACCGTGGTGGAGGACCGAGAAGGCAGTTTGTCAAACATCCCAAAAGGCAAAAAGCTGCTATCCTACATTTGTCCTCAGTTTCCCCTCTTTCAAAGCGTAACTGATGAGAATGTATGTTGTGGGAGAAAGCTGCAGACACTACTGCTGTCCACATGTTGGGTGTCGTAAAAGACTTGTTTCGTTTCCACAAGCGGTGACGAAAAGGCTAAATTGGGAGGAAAAATGACTGAACGGAGACACCAAATTTGTGGCGATAATAGCTGCAGTGGTGCTGTGCACACTATGGGGATCGACCTTTGGAGGTGATGGTAAACAGCCCACGTTTGGTAAAAGGAGCTATCCTAACGCACGTCTATAGCGACGAATGCGGTGTCAAGAGAAAGACTGTAAAAGCTGATTAGGTCACTTAAGTGTGTGGGAGGAAAGAGGATGTGTCGCGTTATTTGACCCCGACCCTTTTGTCGTGTGCCATGAATCTCACCGTTGCTACGGGGATGACCACCAGAAAACTTTTATAAACTGGAATAACGCAAAGTTATTAAAGGCATCCTTGTACGTGATGTGATGCGTTTCACTTCGATTTCCTGCATAGCTAGGCCCGGAGTAGGTACTACACATTCGCAAATGGAATGATTCTGGAATGACTTCTGCACATCTACCACTCAAGTTGATTCTAACGGCAAGGGAGTCTCTTTTGAGACTTGATGAGCCACTTTTAGACCTACTCTGCCACAATGGAAAATTAAGGGGCAAAAGCTGATATCTACACGGGATCTGCGATTAACTATAACTCGCTGTCCTCAATCCCCTAGTCCAATCACCCTTCAGAAGTGGAATACTTTTGATGGCACAGTTGGCAGCATGACGCTAAGGCCAACTGAATTGTGAATCCCATCACCTCTACTCTATTCACTGCTCATCCGGACCGTACCTAGCTTACTGTCAGGCAAAAGTTGGAAGTACTCTCGCCTTTCCTTTGTATCAAAGAGGCGAATGTTATTTCATTCTCACGAAAGATAATTAGATGGAACTCAGATGCCATGAGCCAAGGAGCAGGAGTGCGTTATTTCTTGCATGCCGCTTATTATAGGAGTCATCTAGACTTGGGCAGTTTCTGACCTGGCTCTTGGAGTGTGCAGTCCCAGACGCCGACCCTATTTTTTCCTTCACCACAGCAAAAACAACAAAGACGACGACGATGATGATGATAGCTTCTGCCTCACATTGACACTACATCTGTCTCCTCCTTACCGGCAGACGGAGGTTTCAAAGGTGGTGTTGTTAGCAGGGTATGATGATGAGGGACATGCTTGTTTAGAATGCACTTCCTCCTCCCCCTCCTTCTCCTCGTTGGCAGACGACCTCTAGTCCACAACGAGATGCGTGTTTCCTGCTCGCGTCTTGCTTGAACTACGTGTTCAAACAAGTCCGTACTACACCTGTAGTTTACAAGTCAAGATTGTTTGCACTTGGCATTTATTGCTTATTTTGATCTTTTTGCAAAAAGGCGATTTTCCCGCCTATTGGAATGTCTTATGGTGCAGGAGAATGACCACAAAGAAGCAGTTATTTTAAACCGGCGATTTTTTGTGAGAAAAGGACTTAATTATGCCTGATTGAACGGTTCTGGCCGTTTTATATACCGTGTATCTCCCAGTTGTATCAAATAGGTCGGTCCCATTTATATTTGCATTAAGCTCAACAAGGTGTTCGCAGTTAATAATTTTGTTTGCAGTGCATCAAATGGCAGGTAGGCATGGCGTCTCAAAGAAAAAGTACCTCACTCCATTGAGTTGTAGAGTAGTGTGCGTGGTGTGTGGAGCGCTTTCAGGAATAATAGATGTGACTGTTTGCCTGACAAATGTTGAAACATGAATTTCACCTCCATTGCAGGTCTTTCTCCCAGCTAGGAATCTAAATGCAACGCATTTTGCAAAACATGCACAATGGTCTGGGAACATGTTGATAATTGTTGTGGCCTTTTGTCCATCCTCTGTTAATTCATTA
Source organism: Echinococcus multilocularis (assembly GCA_000469725.3). Lineage (NCBI taxonomy): Eukaryota > Metazoa > Platyhelminthes > Cestoda > Cyclophyllidea > Taeniidae > Echinococcus > Echinococcus multilocularis. Next base: position 4,751,565 of record LN902848.1, on the reverse strand, counting down.
CATTTAGGTGGTCTTCATCTGTCCACCTTCAGCTACCTTCACTGCTCACTCGTCTTATACTCAGGCCTCCAGTTATCTCAATCGGAAACGGCATGCTGCTGTCCAAATTTCGGGAATTGGTACGATAAAGGGAAGCTGAGTCCTTTCGTCTTATACAAGAGGTGATCCAAGTAATTTAGACGCACCAGCAAGGTAGATGGTTAAGGTGTCAAATATCACCACGTCTTCACTCGAGACGGTGGTGGTGACGCCAAATCTACCCACACGATTGCACCTCACCAACAGCGAGAATGTCGGTCACGGGTGAACGCTCCTCGACTTGAACCGAAAGTCAACTTCTCGCAATCAAATCATCACCACTGTCCGCTTTTATCGCAACGCACCATGACACAAGTGTGTCGCGTCTGCTTCCGGCATTTCAGGTGCCATCGCCAACTTCCGGCTCATTTTGAAGCAGAGCGCACAAGTAAGTACCTTCAAATGCCTCGCATTTCAACCCTCATTCATCTGGCCTTCTAAGTTGGCGTGTTCTTTAAGTGAGCTTCTTTGAATAGCATGCCTGTTCTCCCTTGCCAGAATTTGGACGATTCTCATGCATTTCTTGCAGATGCAGCTACCGATTCTTTCCCTGCCTCCAGAACCACAGGAAACTCTGGCATGGGGGAAAGTCAACCCACACTTTCGGACTTAAACAATCGATTTTCAATCATAAAACACCGTTTAAAACTCTCTTTCAAACATAAATAGCGAAAGATGCATGCATTTGTTAGATGGGTGAATTAGTCATCTCTTCGCCCTTTTCACTCCTGCAAAATCGAACCTTGCACCAATACTGACACTTTGATTCCTTTTTAGGGCTGCTGACCTGCTTAAATGAAAGGTCTACGATGATGGGCTGCTTCTTCAGTCTGGCTGTGGAGTCACAGCGAATGGGTGGGTTGACCTCGTCTTGCCATGAACCTGCATCTGACCGAACAACACCTCACAATATTTCTTGGTAGAATTTCAGCCTTTCTCTTTCATACCCGAATTCTCTCCTGCAGTACTGAAATTTAGTGCTCACACTTTAAAACTACCTTCTTCAAAAAGATTTCCCGTTGTTGATACCCATTCAGTGCAACTTGAATTGCCAGAATGCTTAAATTGTGGTTGGTCTGACTGTACAAGGACTTTTGCGGTAGCACACATAAAAGGTAAGGTAGCACCCTCACTTAGCCTACTATGCTGCAATGGGATGCCAATGTTTGATGCCTCCATGCTAAACAGTCACTGGCAGATTCATTTTCCTCTGCAGTTGAGGCTTGCTTAGTGGGATTGTATTCAACAACGCCACCTCTACCGCGCCCTGCTGTGCACTATTTCCCATTCATCTCGTCACCTCAGCTGACGGTGAGGTGAAGGAGTGCAAGTCTAACAAAAGGGTTTTATTTCGCTGTCAGTAAATTTGAGCGGTGCATTTCTTCGCCTTTGTTCTAAATAAAAGAGGAGCGACGTTTGCAATCTCCTTGGTGAGGGGATGAGATGTGCATTAGAGTTCGAATGAACCGTGTGAGTGGCTCAGGTGAAAAGCCAGCATCCTGAGACCTGCATCTAGGAGCTTATGATGGAAGAATACCCTATCTATAACTATGAGTGACTTTCATTGATGCCATGATAGCTAAGAAAGCGGTGCTCAAGGGAAGATAAGTACACCATATTCTGTTGGGGTGAAACAGTGCGATCTTGGACATTGTAGTCAATTCTTGTCGGTAATATTAGTGGCGAGAGTGTTAATTCTTTCAAATGGGCAAGTTTTCCTTGCACCCACTGGGATCACATCATTCTGGATGATCGCACGTGGGTCAATGGGTGGACAGCAGCAGTACGAGCACCCATGTGCGTTGACTATGGTCATGTGGGAAGTTTCAGTGATTCAGGAGGGCAAATTCGACCATGACCTTCCACGAACCGACCAATGAGTAATCAGGCCTGCAGGTTTGGACACAATCAGTATTATCTTGGCTTTCCCCTGCCAAAACGAAGCCTCACAGGGGCCAAAATTACTTCTTTCATGACAGGGAAAGAATTAGCAGTAATGATAAAGTGCTTTAACAAAATAAGAGCTCATTTAACAGTGGCAAATCCAGGACTGTTCTACAGAATCGGATTAAAAGTGTTGCTCAGAAAGGACCTTGCGTGTTCCCTCACGCGTTGTCTTCTAAAAGTGATTAGCTGGGTGTTTCCATGTTACGTTAACCCTAGCTAGCTTATTAACAGACATGATTACAACACTGACTCTTCGTTGATGTCTATCATGACATGTACAAGAACTATCTGGAACAGGCTGAGCCACCATTTCAAAAGTTGTTTTGTATCGCAACTTGGGTCCTCTCTTAAGTTGTAAAAAGCTGAAATAATGCAAGAGAAGATGTTTCACTAACGCACAGAAGGGTTCGGAAGCTACCAGCCAGTCGCGATTGCAATGCCATGGAAAGTTCGTGCAAACACAAAAGACTAAAGTGGCAGCACAGTTAAAAACGCAGCTTAGCAAAATGTCCAGTCGCCAGTGAGTTAAAGTGAATTTCCGCTTATGACACCAAAGATGGATAGAATAAAAACATGTAGAACACGTAGGTTGGTGGCTTACGCTAAAAGTTTAATTAAGTCCCACAGTCGGGTAGAATAGAAAGTTTTCTTCTAAGTAGTCCAAAGAAATGATAATTCACTCTGCTTGACTAAACTTGTTAGAATAAACTGTGGCATCGTATGGTTGTTTGAATACTCCTTGTTCGGGTGGCAAGTGGACCGTACAGATCAACCTTGTACACCAGAAGATGCCATTGATCCGCCAAGGCGGAGGCAAACACAGCTTCCCTCACAACCGCCAACCAGTCCTCTTCATATGAATAACTAAATCCGGAGGTAGAAGTGGAAAGCAAACACACCGTCACTAAATGATGGATTTATCCTCACTAGAATGACCTCTGCTGCAAACGGTAAGGATGCGACTTGTACTCTTTGCATCCTTGAATAGCCCAGCAGACAATCGTCGTAAGATGGGCAGCCCTCCTTCCTTCTTTTGCAGATGCAACATCGCTTACTAGTACAGAAGCATAATGAGCTTTTGTTGGCGTGTGCAAGCTTAGGTGCGGAGTCCAGTAAGAACAAGTTGTCCGAAATATGCTCTCGTCATCAGCAAGTAACAATGGTTTATTGATTTCCAGCTGATTTTGAGGTAAAGCTCAGTTTGCGTTTGCGCTTGTTTTCTGCCAGGTGAGATTGTTAGTGATAAAAGCAAGCTTTCCACCTCTGTTTGGTGTATACTGATGGGAGGAAGCACAACTTTTCACTGCTTTGGCCAGAGTTTTGTGCCCTGCATTGAGTTCTACCAATGAAAGATTTGATGATTACCCTTGTCACCAATTGCAAAAAAAAGTCGTAATGGAAGTTAAACTCGAGGCTTTGACTGCTTTTTTAACCCTTTATTAGTTTCAAACGTCAACGTCACATTTCATGACTGATACTCAACGGTGTAATTAATCGGGTATGGGGTGAGTAGTCAGACACAGTGGAATCGAAACAGCATAAAGGAAGTAAATTAATCGTGGCCTGTGCAGACGTAAGTGGTCATTGGCAAGCTCATTTATTTCGCGTTCGCAATCCGCTAAAGGCTGCGGTTGTAATGGTGCTCCACCATCCCGGTCAGTGGATAACAGGCACGGAATATAAGAGGCATCAGCCTAATCATATGTGAACTAAGGGATTAGATTTAGCAATTCCCTGCCAGATCCAACGTTTTTTTTTTCCTTCTAGCTCTCTACTTTCCCCCCCGACGTATCAGGGGGTCAAACACTCAAACATAATTGCCGACAAATTTGTAAATGATGAGGAAGTAATCAACCAGTCAACCGATGCCAAATTAAAATTGTTATTTGAATATTATGCACATGTTGACAACGAGCGATTCAGCGAAAAATGGGGTACAACTGGAGAGGGGATACTTATGGTGACTTTGATAGCTTTATCTCGCGGTATTGTAGACAACTCATGACACTTCCCAGCTGCAAACTTCATCAGGTGGCAAGAGGAATCGGTATTTATACCGTGGAGAATCTCGATCGCAATGAGTGGTCGGGATGCATGTCTAAACTGGATGGTTGTTGGTGATGGGTTACGCAGAGCGTCTTCTCCTCTTTATCGTGTTTGTCTACTTTGTTATCAACGGATGAATCTGCTGGCCAGTGTCTGCTCATTCTAATTGATGATGAGTTGGTATAGGGTAGCGGAGTCATCATCTTATTCGGTGTTTCGTGAAATACATGTATCTACGACGGTCTAACAGAGATTCAATGGCAGGGTGCTGAGAATCTAAAAGATTCCCTAGCCACTCAAACTCCTGTTCAACCGTTATAAATGCAGGTATTACACAAGACACCGAGTTAGAACAACTCTGTGTTGCCTTATTCCCTCAATGCCACCAGCGCAAATATCCAGTGTTTGGGTCTTCCACCTTGCACTCCAATTCTGTGGAACGAACAGACTGTCTAGGTAAGGGCATTTATGCAGGTGGTATATATAGAGAGCAGGAAGCGCAGATCAGACTGATGCACGTTCAGAACACTCCTTCGTCTCGGGGAATCTTGACGACTCTTTCATTACCAGACTCGCATTCACTGAAGCCTCTTCGTCCAAACGGCCCGAATGACCATTAATTACACCAATTTGACGTCATCGAACTGCAAGAAAGAATTGGTTGATTAGGCCTTTGTGGTAACCTGTTCGACTTCTTCCTGATTTTAGGAAAAAGCATTCTTACATAATACTGTCAAGGTGACTGTTGAAGCGACTGGAGCCTGTCAACAACTGTTAAAAGCAGATCCAATTTTCTTAACAAAGAGTGGTGCGTCCTTTGGCAGTCGTGAGATTCGATGCTGTCCCATAATCGGAAAGTCTGCTTATCTCCAGTGCTACTTTGCTCAATCATAAATAGACATCTGGAGGAGAATTGCTTGAAAGCGTTGAAATGGAAGACAGTGACACTGTTACTGTCAGCTTAATGCAATATTAGTGAGAAGTGTCCAATCCTGACCATTTGGTTTGGTCATTATGCAAAGTCTGTAATGATGCAGGGGAGACTTGAATGATCCTCCAAATTTTCGCCGCCAGCAAGAGACATGCACGAACTTCTCCGAGAGTGTTATCTTAGAAGATAAGTTCAGTAGACTCCTCCATGACGCATACTTCACCTGCAATTACATTTTCGTAAGAATTTCCCATTTTATAAAATTTTCATTGGTTATTTGACAGTTTGAAGTCAGCCAGATTCCAAGTGAAGTGTAAAATTATGCAAACTATCAATGTATTTGCATATTTCGACATGATTGAGGGTTCTGTCCCTGGTGCAAATCTTTGCATGAACACTCTGCATCCACTTCATTGTTTTAGGCTCCACTACCCTGTTAATCGTACGGTATATAGCTGTCCACTACGGGGATGCGTCTTTGTTGGCGTTGCTCTAACTGATATCACTGTATCTACGGCGCTGGATTGTTGGTCAGTGGAAGACAGACTCGGTGTGGCTCTTGTGGTTTCCACTCAGCCATACTCGTCTCTGGTTTACTCAATCCATTACCATGTCGCCTCTTTTGTCTTTTGGACTACGCCTCTCTGAAAGGAGCTGTGGAGGTGGAGAGCATTGATATCAAAACCATTCCTATGGAAGACCCCTCTATCAAGACAGTTTTTCGCAGAAACCGAGTCCAATGCGAAGGCGCCACCGATCTCCATCGCCATGGCATGCTGATTTGACTGTTGGGGAAGATGCTCCCCGAGGAAGTTCACTAGCCTCCTGACACTCAGCATCTGCTCCGCCATTGACGGTGCATCTTCCTGCGACACCGCATCCACTCCTGACGATCCTTTCTACAGGGATAAGAATAAGGATGGGAAAAGGTAAGCAAGTGAATAATTTGAAGGGGATAGCAGAAGGAGTGATGGCTGAGAGCATCTGACGCCCCTCTCACATATAAGCTGACACGGACCGTAAGCTCTTCGATGTGCCCGCTAGCAGTTGACTTAACATCTGTTCATCGAGAAATCAAATGTAGCTGGCAAGAAGGTGGAACAGATTGGCACCAGCGTTGCCAACTGAGAATGGGGTGGAAGAGAATGAGGAGGAGGACACCGACTCAGCCTCTGCCTCTCGGTCTAACCAGGCGGTGTAGAGCGCGACCACGTGCAACACATGTGAAAGGCCAGGTGGAAGGCTCCACACCACGACCAGAGGTATGGCAATAGCAGATAGACGCGCGCGAAAGCAGTGGGAGTCAAGGCGTTAATCAGATCGACGGGAGGATTATTGCAGTAGCTAATCAAGGAAGGCACGACGCAGTAGTAGCCATTTCGTTAGCGGTGGAGGTGATAGTGGGACGATGACTCGAGTCCAGGCGGGTGGAGTGAAGAGTAGGTTTTCATCCCCCTGCATATTATAGAAAAGGCAGTATGATCTCAACAGCGATACTCCTCTCTATCTAAAAATGTAAAACAAATAGGCATGTGGATGTCTAATTTTTATTCCACTAAAGTGTTCATTGTGAAGAAGCCAAAATTTTGTGTCTTAGAATGCGAAGTCTGTGAATGCACATCTTGCTGACGATATGTGGTGGAAGTTACATCCAAGTAAATGTGGAAAAAGCTTGGCCATGACACGCGCATGTCACCCGTTATTTCTGAGGCAATGTGACTCATAGAAGTAAGTCGTAAATGCAAATAAAATACATGGTTTGGCGTTAATGACACTGAGTTAACGGATTTAGGCTTCAGACTTGCAATTCCACTTTCAATTTCCATAGTGCGCAACATCGACGACTCTGGGAGCAATACTTTAAAATGTAAAAATGATTAGGAGGTACAGCTCGACGACATGAGAAAGAGAGATTTATCAGCCACCGAAGTAGTTCAGTACGAAGGCAAAGTAGCAACCTGACAGAACACCTGCAGTTTCATCTACGTCACCAGAGATGGTATGGGGAAGAAATTGGCAATTCCCCTTCCCAAGGTGCACGCAAATACGCTCACCTTATTGCCAGACGTCCCCTTGCACACAAAAACACAAAAGCAACAGAACGACTGTTGCCCTATCTCAACGGCAACAGTCGCCGCCTAGTGTTGAGACAAAGTAGGGCGATTGCATATCACTGGTGAGTAGACTGGAACACGCGGTACGGTAATAATTTGGAGTTCAGCAAATGTGTGGCGCTCAACTACTGCTGGACCTAAGTCAAATGCAGCCATCCAAAGTGCCAAAGTGCTCTTCACTAAGGACATGAAGGCTAAGGGTGAAAGGCGACTACTTTCTACCACCTTCAAACTAAATTGAGGTGAAGGATTAGCTGGGCATTGCTTTCACAGTCTACCATCCTAATGGATACCATTTTGATTTGAATCGAATGTTTTAAGTAGGTGACTATTCCAACTTGGCCCCACCTCTTGCTTACTTGCGTCCGCGACGACATGTGAAGTTCAAATCAAATTTTTAATTGATTGCAAGCAAGCGAGAAAACAATCAACCAGTCAGTCAATCGATAAGCCAAGTTGAAATTGACATTTGCACTTTGACCTTCGCCTTGAACATTATGCGCATGATGACATCGAGAGATTTTGAAGTAACTGCAGCACAAATTGAGATGCAGCCGCCGTTTGCTCTCATGCGCCTCCACTTCCTCTACAGCCAGTGGAGACGGGCCAGACGTCGGCGCCTTATAAGCAAGGTGTACTAACCAGACCCACAACACAATTGCACTTGGTAAGGATGACTTTCTGCTTCATTAGGTGCTCACAAATGGAAGACGGGTTGCTTACCTCATCAGTGCTCCTGATTTACCCCCTTGCAAGAGAACATCTGTCCGTAGTTGGCGGCAGTAGTGGAGGGCTTCATTCGGTGGCTGGTCCGATGTTGACTCTGACACCACAGTTACGACCATCACGTCCCAAGTCATCTCTGCAGCTTTCGCTGACGCTGATATCGAAGTCGAAGACGACACCAACGAAGCCAACACCTTTACTACCAGTGCCTGCATGGGAAGCACTGCCGCCATCATCAATTCCAGCGCCTACTGCTCGTTCTGAGCTTCCACACAAAGCTATCGTCTCACCCTGCAATTTCATTTACTCAACCTTCCTTATTTAAGTGCGAAGTAACCGGACGAGTAAAGGCAAAATGTGGAGCAGATGGACCACGAGAAGCGAGGGTAGATGCAGCGTCAAGAAAGGATGGAGTTGAGAGAGAAAGAGGTGATGGGGAGAAGGAGGAATATGAGGAGTTTTGTACAGCGGGTGTGGTAATGTGCAGTAACAATCCATCACCAACCCGTGGTGCAGGTCACCAGGCAGCGTAGATTCCAGATCGAATCTGTCCTCCGCTGATAAGGACAGGTAAAATACAGGCAGAGGAGTACCAGTGTAACCAGCGTCACCCAAATCGCAGTCTTCGGTGCGTTGTACATATGTATGCACATGATCTTTGCACACCTCTCCACAATCAGCTCGCTTCTACTTTAGTGGCGCAAGTGTTTGCAAAGACGTCTGAGGGGTTTGTTCTGTTGCTGTTTCAAACGCGTTGCATCTGACTAGTTGATTACCTGCCCACTTGGTTGTACAGACGAATATTTGTAAATAAATGTGATTGTTTCTTGTTTCACTCTGTCTTGTCACTGCTAGTTGTGGTGTGGATGGCAGTGAGATGAGGTGATGGTATGGGGCGACATTTGGACAAATGGGTGAATGGAGGATTGTCCCAATCTATTCATCGAATACATAAGCAGGCAAGGCAACAGGCATTCAAACAGATCGATAATGGAGTTAGGCAGTTGGATGAGGCGAATGAGCGTTTAAATCGGAAGGGAAATCACCCAATGCAATGCATCGATATGTAGCTAAACAACTTGATTCTACAAATTCCGCTTTCATGAAGGAATTCGTCTCTCTCAACAAAATAACCTGACTCTTAACGTGGTCATCTTATATCCATATTAGGTTCACCTTCTTTCCCGACTGCCTATTCCCTTTCATATATCCATTTGATAGGCACCTTAGTAATGGTAGTACGCACTGAAAGGGTGGTAGTCATCAGATGGAGAAGGAGCAGCTCAAGAATTGCGGAGGATGAGGTGAGGTACCAACTCCAATCATTTCACAAGCGAGCTTTTCTCATCAAAATGCCCTCATCTTTTACTTCTTTCTCTTCCTCCCCTTCTTCCACATCACCCTCATCACCAATGCCATCATCTCAAGACTGAACTACGTCTGGTCAATCTGGTCAAGCGTTATAATTATGTCTTCCAGTAGAAGAGATTGTCTACACCACAAATAATTTAACACGCGTTTTGGTTTGTATCATGGCTTTTGGCTCGCTGGTCATTAATGCCATTTCGTCAACTTACTTGGCATTTCCATCCTCATTCATTGAGTGCAGAAGGCGTCTCCAGCCAACTTTCACTTCCTGCCTAATCACCAATAGGCAGACCTGTTTACGGGACTGTGTTTATTTTTAAAATATGCAAGGGGCGAGGAAACGCCTGCATTTTTTGTCAAATGTGGATGCTTTGCAGCGAAATGTGCAGTCAAATGAGGCTGCGCATTTAGTGTTCACCTACTGCTAGGCATTAAACCGTCAGAACATCAGAGTATGCGTCCATAAATAATTGGGAGATTATAGAGTGGCAGCAAACTCTCAAACCACAACTTTAAAGCATCATTCAAAATCATCGTCCTAACGTCTAACAGTCATTCGGTCTGTCACTAGCACAATGCACCTCTTCAGCTCATCCGTCATCCGTCATCCGTCATGGGCGAAATGAAGCCGGTCGGTAAGGCGCAGAACTCAGACATCAAGATGTGAGCCCATCACACAGCAAAAGCACACAAACCAATAAACAGACCGACATAGGGGAAAACGACCACCTTGCTTCCTAAATCCATTCCAAATACAGGCAACACCTGGAAGAATCCATTCAAATCGAGTTGCAGACGTGCGTGGTGAGTGGCTATGGAGCACTCGATGGACGTCTGCAAGTTATAGAGAAGAAAGGCAATAATTTGCAAAGTTGCTTTAATGCAAAGTCAGACATCTTTTGTGCACTCGCCCCGACTTCGCCAAGGATGAGTGGCGACAAGCCCACAGTAACGGGTAAGAGTGAATATTTAGTTGATGGTATGCGCGAATTACCTGAAGGCTGTTTACTCCACATTAGGTGAAGCATCATTGCCCTCCATAGTACCTTCCTTACACTGCTTTCCCTTCCCTTCGTTTGAACTGCAATACCACCTCATGTTGAGTAGATGTGCTGGTTGCCTGCAATGTCAGCTTGTCCGCTTCAAGGGTAAAGTTGACGTGGGTTGCGAAGATGAAACAGAGGCCTGCCCTCTAGTTTCCTGCATAGTAATTGGAGAAGGTGTGGCATTTGTCAGCAGATCGTAAGGGATGAGGAAGCACTACTTTCATGACAAACAAAGAAAAATCCACTCAGGAACCTCTAATCCGACTCAACACTGTGCTCCGTGTCTGCGTGCACCAAAGTGTACATGCGTGTGCATGTCCTATTGTGCGGATGTGAAAGGTGAAATGCTGGACAAAACGTCAAATGGAAATTGTTCACTGCCTTGAGGTCAAACAAAGCTAGCTGTTGAGACCTGTCTGCACGGAACAACTTGACAAAAAGTGCAGGTAGGTAAAAAAGCTGCCTTTTTTACCAACTCCTCCACCTCCTCCTTATTGGCCAGTTGTGCGGTGAGCAGTGCACGGTCTTCGGTTGCCCTCGTGTGGAAGTGCAATAATGATCGAAAGGCTAATATTACTTCCTTTCCACTGTCGCAACGATAAGTCGGAGTGCATTTCTGAGAAGATAAATTTGGTACATTTTGCTTTATTATGTAGATTATCCAAAAAGCAAATTCAAGGCATTACCTGAGCTACTCTCTCATTTGTTGAGTCACTTAGTGTCAATCATTTATTCGGTTACTCGCATGAAGCGCCTCTTTCTATTAGCGGTTATCATTCATAGAGGTGGATTGAAGCCAGCCAGTAGTAGAATGAAGACTGCATTCAAACCTCAGGATGTGATTTCATTACACATCACAAGCACACAATCCAACAAACTGACTGACAGGCAGACATGAATCCCATCATATTCCCCAAATGCAAATCAAATGGGTGCTTTTAAACGGGACTGCAACACCACCTGTGAGAGAGAAGTCGGTAGACTCGAGTGTATAGATGTGGCGCCCGACCATTAGCAGCAGGAGTTTATACTAACACTGAAATGCAACTGTGAAAACGAGGTTGTAACAAGGGTTGGAGGTGACGCTGATGGAATCAGACACTCGCCTCAGTCGTCGGATGCACTGCGATTGCGTTAGTCAACAATAATGGTAGTTGATGGTACTTACTGATTAGCTGATAGTGTCTACCCACCTGTCTACCCACACCAGCCTCGGCCACCTTCCAGCCAATGTCTCACCTGCCTATGCTATTTCTCATGCCTATCCAGTATGTTATGTACCAGCCTTCCATGATTAACTGATGATCGCCACTTGGAAAACGTAAGGCGGTATGTCCCATTACTTCACTTGCCATTCAATATCATCTCAACGTGCAAATCCTCTCGCTTGTCAGTTCTGTGGAAGTTGGTGTGCAGTCTTGCAATGTTCTGCTGTAAACGGAAGAGGATGCAATGTCCGTTGCCAGATTGAGTGAAGTGAAGTGATGGCAATTGGGGCCTCAGCTCATTCCTCGTGCTTCTGAACCTGCACTTTCACAGGCTAACATTTACCACCCTGCCACTGATTACTATCATTATCAAGTCACATCGCAAATGGAGATGTGATAGAGGAGGGAGAGAGTGGGGGAAGAATTGAGACTAAAATGGAGTTGATTTTCTAAAGGCAAGGGCTGGGTTGATCGCTCTTGGTGACTTGCGCTTACACGATATCGGAATTCGCAGCCCTAATTCCTTTCGTTACATTCTGGTTCATCGGTCAGAGGTAAATGAGGGAAATACGTTTGGCAAGATATAAATTGTTGGGCTCATTAGGCTACTTCCACCGGGATGCAACACCCATTCTCCATGTCGCTTTACCAACTACAAGCGAGTTCGGTTTTACGGATCACGGTTGATGGTGCCTTTCCGATACTTCACTTCTTCTCACCAGGGTGAGCCACCATCAAGATTGTCTCGTCAAAGGAAGTTTACGTTTGGAGGAATGTAACTCTCAAACAGTGCTGATTGCAGAAAGACCTGACGAGTGCACAATGTGCAGTGGTGCGGAAGCTTCCGAGAGGAGAACACATTTTCCACTTCGCACAGGAAATCTAGGAGGTGGAATTCACTTACCTCCCACAAATCAACATATTTATATATCTATCCATCTCACAACATGGTTCCTCTCTTCGCCCATTCCGCAAAGGTTGCCCACTACCACCACCTCATCGCACCGCTATCCACACCACACCCACATCAGCGATGGCAAGATGGAGTGGAACATCAAACAATCCCATTTCATAGCTGACACTCATTGGTAAATTTAATTGGGCTATGGAGTAACTAATCAGCTATACCGGGATCGAAACACTGAAAAAGAAAACAAATCGTGGCCTTTGCAGCTGCAAGTTGTCATTAGCATGCTCATTCTGTTTAACTGTGCGAAGTTCATTTAATCCGTGTGTGCAATCCACCGAAGAGATCAATTTTGACGGCGCTGGTTGCACCAGCAGCACTGGCGCCCTTCCACCTGTGGTTCGCCGTCTCGGTCAGTACAGTGCTGTTGGAAAGCCTGCACCATGCACCAGCGATTGAAAATAAGAGGCACCAGCTCAAACGTCCGTGAACTAAGCGATTCGATTGAATGGTTTTCTGCCAGATTCAACCCTTCGCCTCCATTCCCTTTCTCTTCTACTTCCTTTTCCCCTTCCTTTATCCTCACCCACCATTTCCTGGATTTTCTTATTTCATTCAAGGTGTGCCATCATTGTGTGTGTCCAGCTGAAGGTAATGCATGCGGTGAAACAATATCTCCGACGGCGTGGACAGATGGGGAGTGGGCAATGCTGTGTTTTGTACTGTAGTAGCTCTCAAGGGGAGAACATATGCTGCACACAGCAGAGTAAACTTTCCAGGAAGAATTCGTTTACGCTGTGGCTCATTCACCTACTTACTTACTATTCATCTATTTATCCACTCATCTATCTATTTCTCCGTTTGTCTGCCTGCCAGCCTATCTGTGGGCTTGTCTGCCAATTTGTGCTATGGCTTGGCCATTACCCTCACCTCATCAGCTAATTCAATAGAACCCGCCTCCTGCTACCACGCCATCGCAACGACATTCCACACTACATCCAGGCGTGACAGGACCCAACGGAGCAACAACCAATCAAATGCAATTGCAGACAGTTTTGGAAATGGTGAGGAAGTACTCAACCACTCAATCGATATACCAAGTGGGATTTGTCATTTGAGCCTTCACTTTTTTCTTGGACGTTGTGCGCATGCAGACGGTGAACGATTCAGAGGTATCCGCAGTACAACTGGAGATACAGCTGTTACTTGCTCTCATGTATCTCCACTTCGTGTATGGTCAGTGGAAGCGGGCCAGACGTCGGCGCCTTATGGCAAGGCACACGGACTGGACCCACAACGCAATTGCCCTTGGTAAGGCTGACTTTCTGCCCCTTTAGATACTCACCCATGACAGGCGGATTTCTTTATTCATCAATGCCTCTCATCCACTCCCATGCAGAAAACTCGCCTGTGGCAGGTGGGATGTTCTCTCTACCATTAAATCCGTCTCTGCCGCTGCTGCCATTGCGGAGTAGAGGCCCTTGCTAACGATGCCGAATTGGATGGTTATGTCACTGTCGCTACCACCAGCATGTACCACCCAAGCCACGCCTCTACTCCAATCTCACTTCTTTCTCTTCCCTTCGTCTTGCTTTATGCGCAGTTTTACATCCATCTACCGCTTTTCATTCAATGACGAGGTAACTGCAGAGGCGGTGGCGGAATCAGAAGCTCAAACGGCATCAGGAGGGGTAATGGTGAAGGAGAGGGAGTAAGTAGAGAGGAAGTGGAAATTAGGGCTTTTCATTGTGGGTGCAAAATTGGGTGAGAAAACTGTCGAGTTAGTAAGGAAACAACATCATTCTTCAAAGTACCCACACAAATTCTACCGACCCACAAATCATTTCGCCATTAATAGGAACCAGCCAATATTACGACTCATAAAGTACAAAATGCGTCCTTCTTCTTAAGGAGAAGAATTGCAGGATTTTATATTTCATCAAATGTCAAGTTACTGTTGCGCTTCAATATTAGCAGAGCCTCCGTAATGGGGAAGGTCATCTAAATGCGTCGATTTAGGCAAATGCTTGCGTTTTTGTAAAGCAGATTCTTCACGAATGCTATCGTGTTAAGACTAGTTAATATAAGTGGAATCAATGGTCTAGAATGATTTCTGGTTTGTAGAAACTCGGAAATTGCAACCCTCTATTACTTGAAAATATCGCCAGTTGCCTGGTGTTGCTACAAACGATCTGAAAAACTTTGATTTGACACTCACTATATCACTGTTGACATCACTTCTATACATTCCCTAATTCGCAGCTGCCGTTGATGGTGTGGTTATTCTTCTTTATCAACAAATTTGGGCCACTTTTATAGCATCGATACCAAAGGAGTGGAACAAGCATCTTGTCGTTGTCGCCGAAACATGGAAGGGTGGAAATGAATACCACTTAATGAGTGCAAGTGTCCACATGGTTGCCAGAATGCACATGCTTCAAAGCGTATTTGTGCAATGTGTGGTTAAAGCACTATTATCCTGAGAAGCACCAGCAGATACCGCAGTTTCTTACCATACAGGAACAGAAGCATTGCAAGTTACTACTTGCAAAATTTCACAACCTTGATGATGCACATGGAATAAAAGGAAATCGTGTGCAATTCATTTTGCACTGTGGTCCCGAAAATTCCGTTGCAAATAATTAACTGCTCCCAATTGACTAAACCTATTCTAACCGCGCTCAGTGTCTCTGTTACAGTACATACTCCATTTTTTGATTTAGTTTGTTTTTTGGCAAATAAACATATTATCGCCCTTCTACAGTAGTTTACCAGTTTGCCACGTTTATTTCGGAAGTAAATTCTAAATATCGGGCAGTTGCTGGTTAAATTAGGCAGAAGAATGTTTGAACCCGTTTCTTTTTCGTAAGTCCACTAGAAAAAATAAAAAAATTATCTGTTAGTTTGAATGCCCATGAATCTCCCTGGTGTTACCTTCTGCGTTCGAGTTCATCCATGGTTTTAATCCATGCTGCTCAATAAGCAGTTGCAGAGCGTTGTAATTCTTTGTTTGATTATTCACAACGCATTTGATCAAGGTCTTATCCAGCGCGCAAATGCAGTTGGATTCGTCGTGCTTGAAATGAGTTTTCTGCCTTGCATAAATCTGCAGCACATTATTTGTATTTCCACGTGAGTCGTATTTGTAGTGTGTATGTAAAGGGTCTTCTACAAGTCTGGGGTCGTTGGACAAGTGCTTTTGTACGTGGAACTTGTGCTGCTTACTCGTGTTTTAAAAGTTTGCATGTTTTCCGTTCTTCTACATGTGAGAACTTGCTGTTGTTTCCTTGGTGATATTTACAAAATATTGGGGTTACTCTACTATTTTGAATGTGACTGGCGCTTTTTTGTTGGTGCAACTCTTGGCTTATGAATTCACTCGTTATTTATTGAACCACGTCGAACTTACTATATGATTCATTGCTTTAGAATGACTAGGTTGACCTGCTTTATTTGAGGCAGCTTAAGGTGTGCGACGATGTTTCTCTTTCTATTGGCACAATTTGTCACTCAGAGACGAATGACTAGCAGACCTCCTTCGTCTATGACACTTTCCAAGTTTGGCTTGTATTAGTTGTCGTTTGTATTGCAGGAGGGCCGGAGAGTTGACAGTTTGTGACGAGATAGTCAAGTCGGTGTTCAATATGTCCGAAGATGACACTCTGGTGGAGAAGTGGGTGTGTTCTCCTTTATTTGTCTATGCATGGCTTCTTCAGGTTACAAGTTGGTTTTGTTCTCTTAGGTGAAGATACATAAAGATGGGATAAGCGCAAACTGGACTTCTTGCACCTTTAGGGCATACTATGGGGTGGCACGTAACGGAGTTAAAATGTGGTAAAAAAAATGGGTTCATGAACGCGATTGGTGAGTGCATGTACAACTGAAGTGAAGCCTGCGCACTTGCTACCTGTGGAGCGCTCTTTTCTGCATGGCACGGGAGGAGCAACAGCGTAAGTCCTGATACGTTTTCCATCCCCCTTTATGTAACTAGCCAACGTGATGTTAATAAAGAGAGGCCTCGGTTTTGCATTACCACTTTTACCGTCGGTGCGTCGTGTGTGTGTGAAGTCCAAGTCTGCTTACTTGGCCTAAGCGTCAGAAAAACTGCATTTGCGGAGTGATTGTGGTAAAGGGAGTAGCTGAGAAAATGTGTGGCACCGGGTATCGTTGTTTGGAACATTGCAGCATCTGAATTGTGAAGAGTGTGTGAATGTGTTAACCGATTTCATGGATTAGGCCGACCAAATGACCGGCGCGGGGAGTGAGGAAATCGAATGAAAGGCTTTTTGCAAGGAATGAAGTTATGTTCCCCTGTTTCGTTGCATGTAGTGCCTTTCTCTGTTCAAGTGCTCCCTCACTTTGGTACAGATTTGGCTTCTTTGTCATTGTCGATGTCAAGAGGCTGACATGGTACGTAGCGTGGATGCACTAGGTTAATTTACAATTGCAATCATGAATAATTGTGTCGTACCCACCGTTCTTGCAGAAATGTTTGCGTGCTCAATTGTCATTTTCCAAACCTAGGTCACGAGGATGAATTCCACAACCGTTAATCGAAGATGGTGGATATATAGAGTGTGCCGTTTTCAGTCCGGGAAATGCTGACACGAAGATTGGACAAGGAAGTGAATTTTCACCCTGTGGGAATTCATTCATGTCCACAATTTCGAAAAGTCGCTTTGTCAACGATCATCAGCGTGGCAACTGGTGCGACTGTTTGACTCCACCCTGTGGAATGTGTGCACGAAGAATTCACACGATTTTTGGAGAAATTTTCACGAATGCACAGTCTTCAGTGCACTTTCTCCTGTCAGAGCACAGCCGTATCTTCATCACTGGTTCGTTCGGTGTTTTTTCATGCGAAGTCCTGTTGTTTACTGTTACCTGCCCCTACCTCTGCCATCTGCCACCTTTGAGCAGCTGAAATGGGCTATGACAAGCATCCAGCTTGCGTCAACAATTTGTTGAGAAGCACTTGTTTTCAGTATTAAATGGCCGATGTTCTTGTGATCACTTCTACTTTTCCCCACCTTCAGCACTGCGTGTTTCGAGGTAGTTGCACCTTGAAGAGCTATTTGACTACATCACTGTAGAAGGAAGTTTATTGTTAGTGGCGGGAGGAGAACTTGAGGGTTACTGACCAGAGGAGGGGCTATGACACCAAGAGGACGAAAAGGAGAGACGGGACTGAGGAGTGAAGAGTCTGCGTAGTTGAATGCGCTGCCCGAGTAAACATTGCTTCGCTTTTCTATTTCACAATCAGTGCTTTGTATAACCCCTCTTCTTTAACGACCACTGCAACGTGGTTGATGCTTTGAAAACTGTCGTTGCACTGGCGAAGGGCGTTATGCGCTTGTTATGTACCGGAAGGAGAAAAAGTTGGATGCTGCTGTCATAGATCGCAGTCGGATCCTTCTACTGTGACGTAAAGGCGTACCGTCTTGCACTCCAATTTGGACTAGTTGAATTTGCCAATGACTGGTGGTAGAGGAGTTGGCAGAATGACCTTGGAGAAGGTGAGGGGTCAGTACAGAGGTGAGGACATGGGAAAGTGCTGTTAGGAATGCAGAGCAGAAGTGGGCTGAATGGCAGTGGGAGTGAATGGGGCGCTCTGGTGTCAGAGTATCCGCATTTGATACGCAAATTGAATGGTCTGAATAACTGAACACACAGGAAGTACCGTCTCTATGCCTGTTTGCAGCTCTGAGATGGTTGTGAGGTCGTATAAATTGTTTTGTTTTGCAAATCATTTAGTAAGGTGCGTCAAGATGTGGTTGTGCAAGTGAAGAAGATGGCGCGGCAGCAGTAGATATTGAATGCCTTGGCCCCGTGTTTACTACTGGGGTGAGGCATGCTGTGAAGCGAAAGCTCAGACGGCGTCGCCAGGGGAGGAGAAGAGAACACATGCCACACGTGGCGGAATAACCTTTGGAGGTGAAACTCACTTCGTCGATGACTTGTTCATCTACTTATCTATGTATCTATCCCTCCACCAATCCTTCTATCTGTCTGTCTGAGTGTTTGTGGACATTCCTGTCGATCTGTCCGATGGCTTGGCTGCTACACTCATCTCTTCATCTAACTGCCTAAATGCTCCTCCCTGCCACCTCTCCAACGCACCGCCATTCCCACCACACGCAGAAGTGACAAGACGCAGCAGAGCAACAAACAGTCAAATGTAATTGCGGACATTCATGGATATGATAAATTAGGGAATGAATCGTCTAATCACATGCTGGTGATAAACAACAAAACAGATGCTTTAGACGTCGTCGTAGACGCTTGACCCACTAAAATGGAAGCAAGTGGTCATTGTAAAGATTGTTTAAATGCTTGTGTGCAACTTACCGACGACTTCGACTTGCATGGTGCCGGTAACGCTGGGTCCTCTCCACCTGTACGGCACATGCCCTCGTCAGTGGAGGACAGGCTGGATGTGGTTTCCGTGCTGTCAGGGGACGCGCACAACGCATCAGTAATGGGAAAGAAGTAAAATCCTGTAATCGTTTCCTCCTGACTGTTATGCCACAGTGCCGTTCCCATGGTAGAGAACTGCTCAATTTTCTCTTCCTCCTCACCACCACCTCCCTCTCCTGATGCCTCCCCAACTCCCACTTCTTTTGTTTCATCGGCTACAGCTTCTGGTCCTGGTGCTGACGTTTCTTTGTGATTTAACAATAAAGGGTAGGTAAATGTTAAACTTGGCGAAACGCAGATAGGGGAGGAGAGTGCGACTTCAGCTGTGAGTGGAGACCTACCTTGAGTGAACAACTCTGGGGTGGATAGCGGTGGCTGAGTTATCCAATTCAATATCGGTTGATAAGGTGCGGACGTCGCTGTCGACTTCCACATTGGCTTCGGCAGAGAAAGAGGCAGCAATGGCAGCAGGAACGGCGAAAGGGATGCCATCGATCCTGGTAGTGGCGATGTTGGTGATAGAGGAAACACAGTCCTAACCACTGAAGGGGGCTTTTTACCGCCAGTAGCCATAGGTGATTGTTCTGCAAAGGCTAGATAAGAGGCAGTGATGAAGAAAGAAACCCGTCTTTCATGTGTGAGGACGTAAAGAGTCGTGAAGTGAGCCTTACCACACGCAGTTGCATTGTGGGGCCAGTCTATACGTCTTGCGACAAGTCGCCGACGTCTGTCCCACCTCCACCGGCCGTACACGAAGTGGAGAATCATGAGGCCCAGCATGAATTGCCTCCACGCTTGTACCGCACTTTTCTCTGAATCGCTAGCCATCAGCATTCGCATAGTGTCCTAGAAGGAAGTGAAGCCCAACTTGGCATACCGATTGACTGACTGATTGATTGCTTCCTCGCCTGCTTGCCTGGTTACTTCATCGATGGTTTGAGGCAGTCAATAAAAAGTTTGATTTGAACTTCACATGCGGTTGCGCGCGCAAGCGGGTTGGAGGTGGTGTCGAGTCAGAATGGAAAATTACTTAAAAGGCCGTTTAAATGCCTGAATAGCGGCCACAATGATCGTGGAAAGTGAAAGCAGTGTGCAGCTGCCCTCTAACCTCAATTCCATTTGAAGGTAGTGGGAAGTAGTCATTTCTCGCAGTCAACCTTCATTTCCCTAGTGAGGTGCCGTGCCCCAATTTGCATGTCTTCTGTTGACCTAGGTGCAGCAGTAGTTGGGCAATTGGCAAGTTGCTTCTATGAGACTTTGCAAAAGTCATTTGAATGCGTGTGTGCGACCCACCGAAGACTGTGATTTGGATGATTTCGGAAGCACTGATCCTAATCCAGCCATGTCTCACCTGTCCTTGTCAGTAGAGAACAGGCTTGATGTCGGGTCTACACCGCCTGGAGGCCTGCACCACGGGTCGGTGACGGGAAGGAAGAAATGGTCCGTGATGATCCCCTTCTCATTGTTACATCGCAATGCCGTACCCACTGTGCAGAACTCCTCAATTTCCTCCTCCTTCCCTATTTCTCCTCCTCATCGTCTCCTTACAATCTTACCATCTTCTCCTCTTAATACTGCTTCTGCTCTTGTTTTTTTCTGATCCATCTGCTTTAGATTTTGATTTAGCAGTTTTGTTAAACTTCGTGAATGGGAAGTGGAAAACGAGGATGCCATGTCAGCTTCGTGTGGAGGCTGACATTGAACCTTTTATAAATGTTCGGTAATCCCATGTTGATTCAATCTTTAGGAGTGCATGAAATGGCCAGAAGTGGGCATTTAAAGTGGTCTTTAAATGGATGCATTTTGTGTTGGAGTCCACTAGTGCATTGCTCCTGATAGCCGTTTACTGTGTCATCAATGATACCACCCACCTCATGGGGGAACGCATTTTATCCCTCTTTCAACCATTATTTTGGCTAATTTGTTACACTGGTGAAGTAATCTGTAAAGTGATTGAATTCATGTTGGCATGTTGGTAGACAGGTTGATGGGAGGTGCTGCGTAACCACAGGCTTGAGGATTTCCTCAGTATCTCAATTAATTTTCTTTAGTGCTTTCCAAAGACATTTGACAAATTATTTCATTGGACGCTGGTTGGATAATGTGGTGCTTCCATCACCATCGACAAGCATGCAAGCTGCTTACCTCATGGTGATTGCTGATGCTGGCGTAATGTCTGCGGAAGTGCGGGTTTTGGGATCCATCAGATTATATTTGAGTGCCACCAAAGGTGCCACATCGAACTGCTTACTTGTGTACAGTGATTGCATTGCTGTAGCGCCTGCGGTGGATCGTAAGCACTGCACTAAGTAAGTGAGGCGAAGTTTCCATTTATACCTTTAGAAGTGGAAACTATGGAAAAATATGACGGAGTGGTCCATTATTGAGTTGGTGTGATTGTCAACTGACAGGTAAAATGGGGTAGAATGGTGGGTAGACGAGAAGCTGACCGAAATACCCACGTTGCGCCCATATTGGAAGCAATCACCGCCCCAATATCAACAACTCGGCATTTGTCTCCTCCTCCTCCTCCTTGGCCCCCATTCCCCTGAGATAAACAGACTGACTAGTTGAGGGCATTTATGTTGGTACTATGCATTGAGCAGGCAACAGAGGTTGAAGAAAGGCACGCCCAGAAGTCTCTTCTGCCTCGACGGTTGATGACGACTACTTCGTCACGCGACTTGCATCCACTGAACGCTTACCGCCCAAAGCGCACATGTGACTGGACCATCTTTGGTGCGCCCCTTTGTGGGCGGCCACTGTTTGCACCACTACCAGCCAGCATTCTCCGGTATCTAGGGTAGGAAATCCGTTTAATTTCGGTAGGGAGTTTGGCGAATCATTGATGTGGGGTGATGGAAAGGCGTCCTTCTTCGTCGCTGTGATCAACTTCCTGTATTCGACGCAAAGCTTTATCTTAAACCATAAGAATATACTTGCTTATTTAGTCGGTAGCTTACAACGTTCTTCGCCCTCTGCCGGTTGACTTATACAAGTAGCAAGCATCAGTCATCCAGGTTGGTCTTGGGTGTAGCTGCGGCCTCGAAGAGGGCGTGACAAATGACATTGACATCTTCCCTCGATGCCAAGATGACTGCATTGGCTTCAGTACATTGGTGGGTAGAGGAGACACCCTCCACAAAATTCGGGACGACTTCGATTATTGCAGGAAAAGCGGCGTGAAGAACCGCGGCTTAAGCCAGTTCTGAACAGGAGGTAAATTGCACTTTTCAAATTTCCTTGCCTATATTCACATTTGACGACATCTCCCCTTCCACTACCATCACTTTTCCTTCTGCTAAACGTAATCCTGCAGACAGCGAGGCGACTTTATTTTGTGACACAGACTCGAGCAGACCTAACGACTTGTTAGTAACCAGGCTGTGCCACAGTCAGAACAAGGGCGGCATGGACATCACTCTAGTTGGCCTGATTTTTGCCAGATTGAATGAGACCCGTCTTGGCCCCGTGTTTACTACCAACGTGAGGCATGCCGCGAAACAAAACCCCAGACGGCGTCGACAGACGAGCAGTGGACAATGTTAGTTGGTATAGAAGCTTTCGAGAGGAGAACACATGCTACACATGCCAGAGTAACCTTTCGAGGTAGAATTTACTTCGTTGATAACTCCCTCACCTACTTATCTACATAGCTATGTATCTTGGACTTGCCTACCAATATGTCAAATTTTGACAAAATTCCATCCCTAAAAACAAAAATGCGACTCTAGTTTTGAATATTTTTAGCATATTTTGAAAGAAAACTAACAAATTTGCGTATTGTTTACTAAAGTGCATTTAATTTTGGAAATCCCGCTAGGAGGTGTCTTTATTTACTACAAGAGGAAATACTCGAGGTTATTCCCTGCTCCTCTAGTAGTCTTGAAATGTGCTCCATTCGAGGCGAACGATTATAGTCCACCACTAAACATCCAATCGTTTGCAATTCAATCGCTGGCGGTGATTGAAGCATCCTTGCAGAGGCACCTCAAAAGTAACTCCACTTGTGGAAGTAGGTGTGATAGCGAGGCAGTTGAATGTTTAATTTCTTCGGCCGGCTTACCACATTTTGACATCGGTGTACGAATCCCTGGCAAATCAACGGATTGACACAACCCGAAGTCGGTGATTCGACATAGGTTTCCACCTCTCCTGCTGTACATCTCTGCAGTCGAAGTGGAGTCCTTTAGTGACGTAGCGCCATGCGAATCGAATTCCATGTAGGGAACCTTCAAGGCTTTAATACTGTGAGTCAGAAATTAAGGCAGAGGATTCTTCAGTCGTCAATGCCAGTGAAGTTAAATTGACTAAGTAGCCCACCGTTGAAGTGGCAGCTAATGTACTTGGAACATAAGAATTCATAAACAGCCTCACTTATTGTGGCACGAGGTACCTGGAAGTGCAGAAGATACGGGTCATTATGCTTCGACTACTCTGAGGCTCTCTTCTTCTAGATGAAGAAGGCACACCCACAAGTACAATAAGCATTACTGCTTCGTAAGGGGGCACCGAGGATTGGTGTCTCGATGGGCCGCTGTGGACTAACTCATCTTCAATGAATTTTTTCAGAGAACACTATTACACAATCGGATCTGTTACACAATGCCCATACAAACACAATAATTGGCATCAAAAGGGAAAGCTTTTCCGTAAAAAAGAAGGAACGCAATGTTTGCTTACTAAATTCTAGCACCGTTGAGGCAGGAGAAATTGCGAGCATAAAAGAGGCAAGCCATGATTCTGCAAGAAATATTTTGAGTTTCAACCCTGTCAGCTGCAATTTTATGGCAGAGCAAGGTAAACTCACCCATTTTCTGGGACTTGACGGCCAGACAGAAGAAGCAATCTCTCAATGTTTACCTTTCATCCAGGTAAGTCGGTGGCCCTGAAAAGCAACAAATTAGCACTGTTTTGATGGAGACGTCCTTTTCTTTGCCATCAAAAATGCGAAGAAGTGAGCAATTCCCCATCTTACAAGTTGATAAGTCATTCAGATGTTTAGGTGAAATTCCCAGCCATGCGGAGACTTATCTACTGTTTTTAAATTTCCGAGGCTTTATCCAAGGTTCAAAAAGTTGAGCTAACTTCCCATTGTGATGGACGTTTCTGTGGCTTTGGAGGTAAGAAAAGGACCAGTAGCTGGTTACGCAAGAAGTGCACGTGAATCTTCCCACTTTGAAGGATGGAAGAACTCGATCATTTTGCACAAATTCATCAAGAACATTCGAAGGTCAAATAAATGCGAGTAGTGGTGGGAGGCGTTTGTAGATACCTACCCGTGTGCACAGCTTGGAATGAGCCTCAAGTTGACGATGGTGCCCGAAGCGCTGGAAGCAGAGGAGGCGAGGAGTCGCCTTGCTGTCCGCATTGGAGAGCGTTGATCTTTGGCTGGCTTTGGCATGGCAAGAGTTGTAGCAGTGTACAAATGTGATTAAATTAAAACCCTACATTCATGTCATAGTGACGTTCGACCAACTCGACAATCATACGATGGCAACCACGAAGGCCGAAGTCAGGTAAGATAATGCGGGAACTTACGCCCTATTTAGTACACCTGCTACCACCTATCATTTTATAGCCAAAACCCCCAAATAACCATTTTTGCTAAAGTGGTTTATTATGTGGTAGGAGTCGCCGCATTTTCCCAATTGTTTTTGACTCAATCCCGGAAACTGTGCAGCTGCTGCTGCGATGCTCATAACCCCTTCGGAGTGACCAGGCCGCCAGTGTGGCATGAATTTGGATAACCCATCCTCGCTGCTCGGTCCGCCGGTCGGTTGGTGGACTTAATCCCATATAGCGGATGCTCTATTGCGCCATTTGACCTTCGCATGGCCTTGAGTCAACACAAGGAACATTCGATTGAGAAGCAAAATAACGCAGTAGAAAAGCAAATATATGGACTTAAGACCATCCAGAGGTCAAATGACACAACAAAATACCCGCTATATGGATTCAAGTCCACCGACTGACCGACAGCTGATCAGCTCGGATGAGTCACATCAACGAGATGCACACTGAGAAGAGCACAGGCCACCCAAATGTAAGTAGTAGTCTTCAATGTTTCGGAGATTCATCACTCTCACTATAATAATAAAGTCTCCCACTGTCGACACCTCGTCGACATCAAATCTTCCCACAGCCCATCAATAGTGGACCTTTTGGACTACCTCAATGCCCGCTTGCCTGTGTAAGCGAGTTCTCCACGGACACATGACCATACCAATCATCCTACGCGAGGCCACAATCCGTCCTTTAGGTACACCCGGGGCACTTGTAAGAGCAGAGGATAAACAACACTTCGAATCGCGGTAACGCGTGACATTGGAAGGGCATCAATGAGAGTGGTAGAGATCAACAAAGAAGCAATAATCTGCGTTTCCAATAAATCGGCTGATGTGAGGCTGCTGATTGGGTTAGTTCGTGAGCGAAAACAGAGGGTGTTGTTGAGAGGACAATGGAGAGAGAGAGTTGGAAGTCTTCAAAGAAATGGATTTAGAGAATTGAAAGCAGTTGCAGCAGAGGTGGCACTCTGAAATTGTAATGACTGCTGTAGCTGTGGTTGTTGCAGCTGCAGTTGCAACGCCGACCAATTCGGGGGGACGTTGATGGGACGTGGTGAAAACGCCGAAACCTGGCTGTTCATCCCTCCTGCAGGATATTGAGTTAATGCGTACGGGACTTGATGACGCTGGATCGTTTGAAGTGGGGCCCTGGGCATTGAATTGAACGTCTGAAAAGCAATGTATACCATCACTCATCCCATCAACCACAAGAGGGGAGCCAATCAAGCGCAATTTGCGATTTCAATCAGAGTGGAAGGAACAAAATTGCAAATAATACACTACTTAAAACGAGAATGGGCATTGAAGAAGCAAAAATGAATTCTCGTCAAATTAAAAATGTTGAAAGCGAGGAACGCTTGGAATTTCCACACATTCGCAGTTGTGCTGGAAAGGATAAAGGCTGGGGGAAGAGGAGAAGCGATTGGGCGTGTCTGAGTGCATCATGCGACCAGTTCTGTCTGTCTATCAGACCAACCTCACAGTGCGTTAATATCCCACAGAGCTGCCATCCCACGGGGTGTAGGCAGGTTCGACATGCACCACGGTAAATAGAGGAGGGTTCCCCGTACACTGCACATTGTGAGGAGAATGAGTGTATTTGACACGAATACGAATTCATCCCCGTGGGGACATATCACCTACCTAGGGGCAAAATAATCCCTCCTCGATGCGTCTGTGAGTGTGAACACGTACTCTAAGTCACACCAACACTAATTAAGGAGACAACTTAGGACTGATTCGCAAAAACGGAAGAACATTCCCCATGCCAAATGTCGATGCGATTTAGTTGGAAATAGAGCAACAAGATTCCAAAAGCCCCTTTAAAAGCACCCTTACTTTATGAACCAAAATACAATAATGATGCATTAGCTTACTGCAGAAGCCGCAATGCATTACTTCAAGGATAAAAGGATCTATTATTAAATCGGGGAGAAAGTGGACAAAAGGATGGTAATTCAAACCTGAAGACTTGCTGTGCCTCATGCATGATGATTTAAAGGTGAATAATTTAGCTCCGACGGAACATACTACTTAGCATCTTCGGAGAGTAAGTTAAGTCACAAATGATGATGCTCTGTGCCTCACAAAAACCAAAAACATCATTGCCCAAAGTCGACTGAGAAATGCCCTAGCTAGGAAATGTCATTAAGGCTGGTGCATCATTCAAGTCATCAGTTAATTTGCCTCGGTTCGAGCAACACCATCAGGATTGGAAAAGATTCCATTAACCTGATTTGTCAAAGAGGGATTGTTCACAGGAGTAGGCTGTAGTACCCCACGCGGCGTAGCCCAGGGATTCATTGCAGAAGCAGGCATCGGTTCCATTCCTACACCAGCCAACTGCTGCTGCTGATGCTGCTGTTGCTGTTGTGGCTTACCAAGGCCCGTCCAGTTGACAGTACCACCCACAGCCGTGGTGTTTGTGTTGCAGACTGCCAACTGGCTAGCAATTTCAGCCAAGTGACTATCCAAATCGCTTGTAGCAGTGGTGAGAGTACTGGTGGGTGGTTTTAATGCCAACATGTTACCACCGCTGGTAGTTGTCGTGGGCCAGACCGCCGAACTCGAGGGAAGGAAGAGATTATGGGAGTTGTCGACTGCAGAAACGGAGGAGGGTTCTGACAGAAATTGAGACAGTGGACGTGGTTGGGCCATCGTGGCAGTGGAAAGAGCCATGTGACTACTAGATGCAGGCAAAACTACAAACACAAAAACGGGAGTCAAAAATACCACCTACTGAATTCCACTTCAATGAGCGAGCAGTTTGGAGTGCTAACACAAACCAGGTTCAAAAAAGAAGTCGTCAAAGAAAGTGTATGAAGTCGCAGCCTTGGAAGCACCGCCGCCACCGACAGCATCAATAGAGAATTGTAGAAGGTCTATGCCGCAGCTTGCGTGTTCCGGTGTCATGTTAGGACACTTCGCACGCGCTTCACTCACAAACGCCTCCAACCGCTGTCGCTCCTCCTCTATGATGCGCTGCTGTTCAACGGAGAGGTTCTGCTGATTCGACACGCCTTGCAGTTGAACCAAATCGCCTGTGACTGCTGCAGTGATTGGTGGTGATGAGACACTGGGAGAAGTTTTGCTTCTACATATGCGGAGTTAGCAATTACAGCAAACCTACAAGTCGTTGAATTTTTTGCCTTCCAAATGGGCTAGATGGCCTTCCAACGCGTTCAGCACAGAGGATGGCACTGGCTTGAAAATCAACGACTGTTTACCAAAACCATCCTGCAGTTGAAGCAACTCGCAGGCCTGGAAAGCATAAAAAAGTAAGGCGATAATCGGATCCTTTGAAGGCCCACAGCACTCACTATGTCTGGCATGACAGCTCCAGGGGTAACTAGAGCGCTACATCGGTGGTAACATTGAGCTAACCCACTCCACAGGGACAAAAAACAATCCACACTTTGTGAACTTTAGAAATGCATAAAGTCAAACAGTTACTACTGAATAAACTCACTTCGGCCACTTTGATGAAGTGATTGACATGTTCCATGCGTTTAAGAAAGGCCTTGTAGATGTGCAACGACTCCTGACAGTCCCTCTTCGACATGGAAAAAAACTTTTCTAGAAAGCGGAGACAAGTGAAGATTTTTTACTTCCCACCTACCAATAATATTAATCATTGCCTCATTGTAGACCGCATAAAGACGAATTAGATCCTTGTAGAGGAGCACATAGGCAGCTAAAACCACTCCATTGGAGAGTTCACTCGAAGATGCCTAGGGAACAAGGGAATGTGGAGTGCGTGAGATAGTGGTGGCAGCTGATCGGAGAGATTGTCTCCTCTGGGCAAGAAAACTCACATCGAATGCCAGCAGTGCATCAATTTGTCGTTCCAGAGGAGGTAGAACCCTGACTAGCTGCAACAGGTGAAGTAGACAGCGGTTGATAAACTAGTCTCAGGAATGGGGGCGTCTACTGAAGGGGAGGAGAAGCTTACTTTGGCATATGCCATCGTCTTCATGTTCACATCGTCGGCTCTGGATGAAAGAAAACGACAAGGCAAACGTAAACAAGATGGATGGTCATGAGAAGGTGATAAACAAAACGGCGGAGAAAGCGTGTCATTTAACCAATCAAGCGAAGAGAAGCGTGTACATAACCGTGTGTCCTGAGAGCAACCCAGGAGAAAGGAAGGCCCGCACACATGCAAAAATGAGACCAAGACCACAATTAGAAGCGAGAGAACTGGGGCGACCAAATAAACGTGGGGAATAACACTTGTGAAATGAAGAGAACCACTTTGTCCGATTCTGCTGGTGATTTAACCGTACGACTGAAAAGCATTGGGAGCTTTTAAACCATCCAACCAAACCAGGGCTATAGGCACCAGTTCACCAACAATACGATTCGTTTTGCAAGGTGAGGATATGGCTAGCTAACGAACATGAAAATGGTGAGTTAAACGATGATTAAGGTGGGGAATTCCGCCATGGTGGAGAATTTCAGCAATAATTCCACAGATGAGCCACGAACCACTAGATAGGAGATCTGGGTGAAGGAAAAGTGGATTAAAATACTGTAGTTTAGGCAATGGCCTGAAATATGGATAACTGGAATCAACAAATAAGTACCGGACGAATACAAGACGAATGGATGGAGACGGGTTGGATTGATAGGGGATGGATGTACAATGGAAGAAAGAGATCTCAGCTTGAATTCAAGGTCGTGACTGAGTAACGAGCAATCGCGATACGTTACTCGACACTTTACTTGGTCGTAGTCTTGACGGTAAGACTTGAAGTGGTACTAAAGTGGTGGAAGGTGATGCTGACATAAAAGCCATTGTAACCAAATCGAACTTACAGCAAATTTCGACAATGCCTCAACAATCGTGGACCATCAGAGAGAGTTTAACAGCTCTCATTCGGAGCATAGAGTCAATTCCAAACCTTATGAAAGTAGCTGGATCAATAATGATCTAAGTGCTGAAGGTATTCCATCGAACTTGCACCTGCCACCTGCCAGGGAAGGTAACTAGCACCATGATATTTCAAAATCCTATAATTCTCCCCACTTGACAACTGCTTAAAATTGTGTGGACAGAGTACCCACTCAGCCTTTTATAATAAATCGACAGATCGCGAACTTAGAAAGCCTACATCCAGCTCATGTAAAAACGTGAAGAAATAAGTATCTACATGAGTATGGATATCCACCACTCACTCCTAGACGGGTTTGGAAAGGGGCAAAAGTTCACCGAACCCAGCTTAACACACTCCATCCGTGCACGACGAACTCAAGATTAAGCAATAAACAAAACAAAAGCTGTGGCACTAATTCAGACCAGTGGTAAGAGAAGAGGCGTTTGATGGCAACCTCTAGTCCAATGACATGTTGCAGCCGCAAAGTAGAAGATCGAGTAGAGCCAAATGGTGGTGTCAGTGCGCCTATTTTACCAGCGTGAGTGTTTGCGTTGGCAGAGACCTGAGTGTGGAGCGACTACGTGCGTACTACCCCATCACCGTCAGGTCTTATGTCTCACCATTTGCATACAGTGATCACGCCTACGATCCTCCACTACTTGTGTACGTAGCTACAGTAAGCAGGTGGTGGCTCATAAACGCACCATTTCCCTACCACTATAATAGCAGAACGATGACCTTGCACTCTCCACATCGCCGCTTACTGCCTACTTGGAAAGAAATAAAACAGTTTACAATTCATAATGAAGCATCCAGTTCCCTCAAATCTCACTAAGGCGATGTCATGTTTTCCTTTTACGTCTCAAAAGCTGTTGGTTCCTTGCGATTGGTGCTTAGATATAGTGACTAATTTCGAGTACAAATTTACGGTTACCTTAGCCAGTTCGGAGTATCTCCGAATAGCTAATCCGGTTGTTTAATGAATTTAAATTCCGAGTCAGTCGGCGGTTTGACTGAGAAACTCCCTTCTGCATAGCCACATCCAGATAGGTTAATAACTGATCTATGACCAAAGTGAATGATGAACTGAAACCTAGTAGTGGAGGTAGAAGAAAGCGAGGGGATAGGGAAGTTACTTAAACATCTGGAAGAGTTTCGATTCGCACAAAATAAAAAAGCACACACATGAACGCCATCAGATCGTGATACTAATCATAAGTAGTATCCAAATTACTAGATGGATGGATGGATACGGGGTGGAGGGATGAATGAGGGAAAATGGGGCTAGTAAATGAATGGGTGCCTTGGCGAACAAGTGAATGGAAAAAAATGTGGCCAGCTTGACGAATGGAACACAATTCAGCCAGACAATATTTGGTCGAGTTCCAATCGCCTTCCTAATTTCTATAAACAAAAACAAACGCTTCTGCCAGTGAATTTGTGCAAGGAAGAACGCTAAAAATGACGGGCATTTGTCGAAACTAAAGACATCCCTGTACATGCAATTACAGCATCAATAACCGCCAGATCAAAGCCAACCCTCTTTCGTAAAGGAGAGCAGTTTGGCAGGAGTAAGCAAGAGCAAAAGACACGCAATGGGAATGGTTGCACTAGCTGACATCTTTGAGTTAATGTACATGAACCGAGAAAACAATGCTGACTGGGTCACATGTGCAGCCGCCTTGCAAGATGGGAAAATCACTTTACTGATTGATCCTTCTCTCAAAAGTGTAAATTCACTGTAGCATAAGGTCTCGCCGGTTGCAGACAATTATAACCTGTCATTCCTGACCTAATTTGACCTTTCTCACCCAGACAGAAATACTGTGGCAGACAATCAACGAGAACATACCACTGGAGGAATCTTTAAGTGAGTCATTTACTTTTAGCATGATTACTAGGAAACTCTGACGTGTCTAACCACCACCGTGCGATTGACAATTAAGGCATAACACTAGAACCAGTCTACATTAATTAAAAGATAATTAATTGACTCCTTTGCTATGTAAACAGAATCCTATCTTACTTCAGGCTATTTTGGACCACTGAAAATGTATTCGAGCGGTTTGTTGATCGAAATAGCACCAACCTAGCCGCCCCCGCTTCCTGAAACCTTATGTTCAGTTAGGCAATCACCAATGTGTGAGAAGAGCGCGGGAAGGAGGAAAAGGAAAAACTACGCACAACTCCGAAGCGCAGATGTTAACGAATTAGCCCCGATTCAGGTGAACTTTGGAGTGGGGTCATGGTAAGTGGCTGTGTGGATGCCGCACTGCTATTCAAAGAGAAAAATAACAATCCGACCGTTAGGACGTAAAAGTAACATTGCAAGATAGCAGCTGCGAAAAAGTGCGTCTTCACCAATTGCAAGGCAGCAGTAATCGAGCTCAGTTACCTAATCAAATTCAATGAAATCGCCGACATAGAGTTTATTTTTCCAACGAGATAGCCAGTAGCAATTTCTACTTCTAGCTCCTTTTCATGGAGTAAACTCCACGTTCCATACACCAATGTATGCAAAACTCCAGTGAATGCCGAAGCTCAATGCATTCCACTGAGAACCATCGTTAAAATCCAGATAAAGCTAGATTAAACCCAATCTTAAGCCAAGCGGCCCCTTTCTTAAACTATTTCAAATCTAGTTTTAACAGTTAAAATGTGTAAATGTAAAAGCACCTCGGCGAACCTTTGCTTGAGGATTTAACATTTTCGAGCCAATTTAATCAGATGCAGAAGCCTGGAGAGTTCTTGAGTCAGTTCAGGAATTCACGGAATATTTAAAAATAATATGGAGAAAAAGTCCGGAACATTATGAACTGAATCATGCACTTACTTTCGCCTAATTTTGCAGAAATCGAAGGCAACCTCACAGTAACTAGCTGAACGTGCATCGAGATAGCGGGCGTAGTGACGAATAAACAAGAACATCGTGGCAGCTAATAAAGGAGAGGATTAACATATTGAATTGAAATTCAGGCAATAAGAAAGCAATATGAAGAGAAGACCTGGTAAAGTTACCCTGCGAGGAGCTCCGCTCAAAAGAACGAGGCGATGAAAGCTGGCAATTATTTGACGCCAAATATTGGGAAAAGCGCTAGAAATAAGGAAGGAACAAACACATACAAATAGATACTTAGGAAAAGAATCACCCCATTGACCGAAATATGACCGAAAATACCTCGCTCCCAGCGTTCATCAAATGGTGAATCGTAATAAGAGCTTTAAAAGATACAACCCAACTACTGTTATGCGAGCGACCAATTATGTAGTTCGAGAATTCTGGCATTGAAAGACGAGGCTCGTATGTGCAGCTGACCAGAACTAAATAGAAGAATTTTTAAAAATTACGGATTTACTGTTCAGATGTTTTCTCTTCGGAGAGATCATTTCTTCAGTGGTGGCCTTGCAGATAGTCTTCGCTATTAATGACCCAGCAATACTGTGTTTCACTGAATTCATTCTATCCGCAAAGCTCTGACCCCTGCTGTTTCCTGTAAGACGTTTACCAGTCCTAGAGGCCATGGCAGCAAGATTCCAAAATGTCCGCGGAAGGCCGAGCCTCGCGCAAGCTTCTGTAGTCTGTTAAAACAACCAATGGGATTTACAACAAGTTAAAGGATAAGCCCTACTACTAAACAAAACAAATTTTGAGATGCTGTTAACAAATAAATAATTTATTATAGTCAAAAGCGGCTAAAAAGTAAACTCCCAGAACTTTATGCGTTGAACTTATTTATTTTAAGTTTACTTAGGCAACTACACCAAAAACCTTTTCTGATTTTTTTTGCGGTTTTGTTTTGTTGGGTATGTAAATGGTGACGCCTATTAACTAAAAAAATTATAGAGTGTTATCAATACTTCCATTTTAAGACGATGGCCTAACCACCTTATTAGACCCCACTTGACTTATTCCTTTCGACTTTTTTCAAACCCCACTCCTTAGTAAATGCCAATGCTACAGAAGAGCGGTATTCTTGCATCACACCAAACTTACATTTTGGTAATTTTTAGGGAAAAGCATTCCCCTGCTTGCCTCTCTTGAGAGAATTTTGCATAACAGATTGTGCTGTAATACCGTAGCTGCTTGAGTTTGGCTTTTCACAAAGGGTTATCTTATGCCTTGACCATTGCACCTTCTCCGGGTGGGATGTAGTTTAGGCCATGCCGGTGGGCTCGGGCTCTACATATTTTGGCAGTGTACTTCCCGAGCATTATGTCTTCGATCATCTTTAGGGAACTCTCTGGGCACAGTTGCTTTAAAAGCAGTCTCAAAGCCATGGGCAATCAGTAAGTTTGGTCTTTAAATTAATGAGCGTATGTTAAACAACTAGAGACCACATCGCCCTAACACAAATATTGTCTGCAAACTTCTTCCTCTATCTAACGGATCATTCTTGCTTTTTGTCGACTCTCTTTTCTTTCTTCCAACTTCCTCCAGGTTTTCACCAGCCTTGTTTTGCATTACATGGAGTGACCCGGCGTAGTTAATTTTCGTCGTCGAAGCTACGCTACAATGCACGAGCTCCGTTGAAGCCTCAGCTCGATGCTTGCCCTAAATTCCGATGTCTTGGCACTTAACCGTGCCGACAGTTGCATGCACATGAGTGAGAACAGCTCGGTTTTTGTTGTGCAACTTGAAGCTCCCAAACAAATTTGCCTGAGTTTTGTTTTGTAGGAAGAATTGCAGCTTTCCTGGACGTCAAAAATGCCCTTGTCCGATTTCAGTCTTCTGCAAAGACTCAAAAAGTTCCCAGTCGTCTCTGTCTCCCTGTCAAGGGCTTCACGATCAACCATTCTCTTGAGGTCAGTTACCAGTGGGAGAACCGGGAGAAGTCAGATGAGAAGCGAAGGTTTTATGCCTAGTTCCTGTCTTTTTGTGCTATATTTGAAACTTATGGTTGAATCATTTTCCTATGTATTGCTTCGTGAAAAGTATATGTACAAATAATCTAATTCGTATCAACTGCCTATCAGAGGTCGTGGTGTAGTTCATTTCTAGCGCCTTCTTTTTTGCCATTGTAGTAGTGCTTTAGTATTTGGTGTTCATACCTGTCTCGCTATTTATGCACAATTTATTTGAGATTTCGCACGTAAATCTGCAAAAACTACTCAGTGAAGTGGTTTTTTAGCACATAGACCTAAATGAACGCCATGCTTGGCTGTAGGAAGCTTTAAGCTACACAAATCACAAAATCCTTCAAAAGCAGTTGATGCTGGTAAGCTCTTGCTGGCATATTCGTTGGCAATCCTCCCCAAGATGTCCTGTATGCGGTAGCCCAAGCTACCGGGGAGAGGAGAGTTAGGTCACAATTATGCGCATGTACCCTTCGTCTGTCCACGTACACACTCATGAGAAAGTCATGGATAAAATGTGAAATTTTGTTGTTCCGTTGAGTTAGACTAATTGCATGAGGAAATGGCTTCTTTGCGTTCGTTTCACTGCCTTCTATTTCGCTATTCGGATACATCTCTATTACTCCATCATATAAAGGAAGGGTTTGTTTCTCACTTAACCACCATCTTCGCCAACTCTTTTGCCAAATATTCCCTCCATCGATTGTTTACACACATCCATTCTAACAGGTAACTTATTTTCAGCTGAATGATCCAGTTCTGGTACGAATGCAGAACATGCAGACGGGTCTAGAGTGCTGGGTTCCAGGTCACGTGGTTGACGTCTCGAAACTCAATGGATCGCTGTAAAGCTCTCAATTGGAATTATTCCATTCAACTGTTCTACGGAAGCTGTGTAAGATGTTTATTTTCTACCGGTTATAACTGAGATCCATCTGTCTACTCGACACAAGTCGAAGCCGCATAAAATACCTCTCTTTTTTCGGTAAATATGAGAATCAGTCAAAAAGCTGAGAGAAAACTTTCTTCCTACAACAGACCATTTTTTTAACTCCGAACAATTGATCTGTGAAAGGATTTCTAGTTTAGCCGAGAACGACAAATTTCTCGTCCTCATTTTTTTCTACTGTTTCTCACCCTTTCTCGATCCTAGACAGCAGCATGATCATATAAGGAATAAAGTTGCTAATTAGAACGTAAAGATAGGTTGGAGGCGGAGTAGAATGTGGACAGGCTGTTCCTTCTACTTCCAATGCGATGCATGGAAATAGAGACTATTGATGGTTTGTCCAACAAATGAGTTACTTCAAGGAACTGCATCCATTTATTTGATACGTTAAAAGATGATTGCAGAGACCCATTTAGTTAATGCTAACCAGTAGAACCTCGCCTGTGGATGGCATGGGCGGAGGTCGGTTCTATCGGTCAAATTGGGATAAGATAGACAACTTCATGCTGTTGAAGCTCTCCTAAGGTACTTTGGTGATAATGCCTCTAAACCCCATGCCTTGTAGAGGCTGTTCAAGAGTCGTGATACTGTGAAAATCTCGCCCCAACTTCATGACGCA
Source organism: Echinococcus multilocularis (assembly GCA_000469725.3). Lineage (NCBI taxonomy): Eukaryota > Metazoa > Platyhelminthes > Cestoda > Cyclophyllidea > Taeniidae > Echinococcus > Echinococcus multilocularis. The sequence goes on along the minus strand of LN902848.1, from coordinate 4,715,911 downwards.
CTCGTCAATTACATTATCAACCTCAATGTGTGAGTTGGCAGTTGTCGCGACGATGTGCACGTCCCATTCTACTTGTGTCAATTAAGTAGTAAAGCCAGTGGCATGACATTTGGCTTATCCACTTCGCGTAACCTTTTTAGCGATGATCGTGGAAAATGTAAACGAGCAACCAATGCAAAACCAAAGCCATCAAGAAGTACTGTGACAAAACGGAAGAAACACCCGGGTAAATTTGTAGAGGTAAGATGGTTTGTCTTTACCAAGAAGTTGCTTTTAATTAATATTTAGTGTTTTATTCACTCAGGTTAGTAAACAAACGAACCAACTACCCCTGTATCTGCTACGCCATTTCGGCTTTCTCCACACTTTTCAATTCACTATGGATGATCCTACCAAAGGTTAACTTATGCTCTTGGCGTAAGACAATAGAATTCTGTTTCACCTCGGTTTTTGCATCGAACCGGAAGGGTATTCGCCCTGTCAGGCAGAGGTCGAACCCCAGGCCTAGGAACATCAACCCTACCTCCCCCTCTTCCTCCTCCCCCCACTTGTCCTCTTCCTCCACCTCCTCTTATCCCCAAAATCATTAAATGATGGCTGAATTCAAGCTCCTTCACGTTTGTCTCTGATGAATTTCCAGAAATAGTGCTGGTCACTAGAGTTAGCTCTTGAGAAGTGATTCATCAAAGCCGAAACTTTATTTCAAGTAGGACGTGTGATTTAAAACATTAGGGTGGGGTGAATCCTAGTCCAAATGCTGTTAGGAGTAACCAAGGCGTTGTGCTTTTTTTTAGATCGTCAGACAACTATCTGTCTCTTCGACGCAGCTGAAGAAGACAACGCAATTTCCAAAACCACTGATATCACCTGCAAATCATGGCAACCCGATTCGAGGCTCCTCGCATAGATGTCTTTCCAAGTCGGACTTCTTGTCCAAAATATCATCCCCGCATTCCAAAAAGCAGCGCACCACGATGGAGACGACTAAGAAGGATGATTCTAGCCGGAGCAGGCAAAAATTTGACCCATTTGAGAAGAAGGGCTTGGGGGAGTTGGTTGAAAGCCCACCCCCATCTCCAACAGATAGGGTGTGGACGAGAGCGACTAATTCCCTAACCAGTAGTGCCAATCCAAGGGCTGACAACGCTGATGATTTTGCAGATGGATATGAGGAACTTGATGAGTGGGATAAGACTTATCCACCGACTTCTTCAATCCTTGGTTTAACCGAGCCTGAGAAGGAGGCGGTTCCAGTGCAAGAAGATGCAAGGATTGTGGTGGATCTACCAAAAGCCAGCTGTCGACTAACCGTGAGTGCGTCGATAAATAGGTCCAAAGAATCAAGCAAAACTTGTGCGGACTCGAAATTTGTTGATGTTACGCTATATCTTGAAGGCAAGAGTGGGTCTTATCAACAGACAGTTAGCCTGACTATTCCCTATGGAGGTCCTCACGGGAGTGGTGGATCTGGAGTACTTAAAGTGGTGGAAGTACCTTTTGCAGAGAAGCATCTTATCAACGTGGAACAGTTTTTGATTCAGGAGAGTGACGAGAGATACGTAGTTACAGATGACTGTGAGGAGAGTAGAAGCGGAGAATCCACCGCAACTGTGGAGGCGGAACCAATCACGCCAACCCGTTCAACGGATCAACCAGTCTGCTTGGGTGCTTCGATGGATTGCATTCCAGGGGACGAACGCGTTTTGGAGATGTCTTCTTTGAGACCCAGTAAGGCTTCAGTGATTGAGGAGTTGAGCTTTTTGGAACCTCATCCAGGCGTTGAGAGGTTAACAGTACGTGTGCCGGAGAGATTTTCCACACCACTGTGTCATGAGGCTTGTCAAGTAGAAAGTACCCCGAAATTCCCCGCCTCCAAATTCATGTTAAAGTGCTTAACAGTGGAAAGATATTTGTTGGCTGTGGTGAAAAGGCTCGCCAGTTTTTCGTGTGAACAAGTGGTGCTTAAAACTCTGGAAGCTGTGGAATGCGTAAATCACCTCCAATCGATTTTTGTTGAAGCTCTTGGATTGCGTGGTTCTGTGAAGGCAAGTTTGAACACGCACAGGGGACGAGAATTGTGCCTGAAAAAACGGGAAAAAGCAGAGGCTGGAAATAACAGTTCCACTCCTCAGAATGCGTTGGCCCAGAAATCTAGAATTCGTCATCAGGATGAAAAGAAACGGCTACTCGAGACGGAATTGAATCAGTGGACTAGACAGTGCTTGGAAAAGATCCCGCCTCAAGAGCTTGCGGATGGGGTTAGCAAAGGCAAACATTCTTTTGAAGGTGACAATGACCTTGAACCCTGTGCGCCAATCATAGCCCAAGGCGTGAGTGAGTTGGAGCGAAGACTGCATTCGGCTTTCCTTACACCCAGACGGCGTCGAATTCGAGCTTTCAACTAACACTGGCGACATCTTTGAACGAGGGATAGGAGTAGCAAAACACGACCTTGAGGGGTTAAAGAGGGCTCTTTTCTGAATAGACTCAGTGGTAATATTTTGTACAAATTGCTTTTCTTGTTTTTGACAAGATGTTTGAGTTTATTTTGATTGCATGATGCGAAATAAAAGAATGAGACTTTGAAATTTTCCTCACCCTTTCTTTTCATTTATTGCCGACACCGCTTGATACCCAAATTCATTGCAGATGCGGGCAGGAGTCTCGAGTGTGTCGAGTATGTCCCTGTTTCCTTATGCACGCTTCTCAGTTCGCCAATTGGGGGAATCCTGGAGCTTGTAATTTTTTCATGCCGGAAGAGGCATATCTCATGGCTTTTACCTCAGGAGATCATAATTTAACCCCCACCACCAACCACCCGTCCACTTACTCCTTAGCTCTGCTTTCATCTAGACCCTTGAGACGCTGCTACGATCGTTCAGGCCAAACTGAATCTCTAGAATCCACAGAAGGCTCCAGGGAATACATATTCGTAGGGAGAACCAGCATTTTGGCGCAACTGTGAGCTCATCCCAGAAAAAGATTCTCCATCACGACCCAACCTTCCTGCAGCGACTGACTGGCTTTTCGATCTTGAAGGTGTTCGTTAACGACTACGTTCACCCCTGACACAGAGAGGCCGCCTCTCACGCAACTGCGCGATGGCTGAGAGTCCACACTTGTGACTGCTGCCATGTCGTGGAATGCTGGCAAAATTGGCGTTACCACTACCACTGGCGCACCGTGATCGAAGGTGCTGCTACGAGTAAACCGACCCTCGAACTGCCACTGACTTCGATATCAGCCCCTCTTCACCCCACCCCACACCACACGAAGGAGCGACAACGAAAGACCCAGTCCTTCCAGGCTTCACATGTAATTCCAACAACCTCCATACACACGCACAAACGCCCTCACACACGAGTAGTCAACACAAGTCAGTAATGTAAGTGTGTACGGTGTGCCGTTCTTGCCAGTGAGTGGTGAGATAAGTTTCCTAACATCATCGTCTATTGTCATTTCATATAGCAGGCACAGTAAGGAACTAACGCTTTCTCAGTAGCAGCAACACCAGCATCACCATCATCATTAGCATTGGAAGAATATTTTGACAGCATTATGTCTTTAGAAATAAAGGAAAGCGGTGTTAAAAGAAGAGCAGAGATCGATAAGACGGGGAGGAGGGAGGGGAAATATCGACGAGAGCACGAAATGGAAGCGGTGGCTTGGAAGACGTCGATAGGGTGAGGGAATCAGCAACAGTAGCAGCAGTGGTGGAGGCTAGGCGTGGTGTTGACCTCGATGGGAGCTCTTCCTTATGCTCCCAGCGACTGGTCGCTTTTGCTTGTACAGCATCGCGCGATTCAGTTGTGGTCCTGCACACAACAGAAACAAACACGCACACGGGATCATCGACACGTCTGCCACAAGCGCCGTCACCCATATGTGACGAGTGTTCTTTATCTGTTCATATGAGTGGCTGCACATCCAACTGCATCGGAAACTAATTTAAAATGAAGCCTTGAGGCTTTTAAACAGCATTTTAGTCGGCTACTTGGGTAGTACAAATTTTGAAGTTCGTGCAGTCAATTTTCTCCCTCAACTGCCCACCCACTTACCCACCACAGTACCAGAGGTGCCACCTCCTGTTCAACAGTGTCTCGCTGTCCTCTGTGCACGTTGGTAAAAAGTTTATCACTGCCAGAGTAGTAGCATTTTAAAACCGGTCCCTGAACAGATGATGGAGGCCATCCAAATGCCTCAACAACATGGAATTTAGCGAGGTGTTAAAGGGCAAATTGATGACAGAGGCTGCCACTTCCAACTCACCAAAGTAGCTAAGTTGAACGGGTAGGAATATGATGCCAACTGCAGCACCGAAGAGGACCATGCACAGGTACATGCGGAAGTAAAAGACTTGAAATAGACGCGACTTGGCGAAGCCCAGCACCACGATACCACCAAACTTGGTCAGTGTGATGCCTCGCAGAACCTGCACACAGACAGAACAGTGGTGTAGTCAGACCTTACCCTCTAACCGAAGTTAAGAATAGCATGACGCCACTCCATGAAGCTTCAAAGAAGAAAAAATCCACCACGAACTGGACAGTAACTTCGTGATAGATGGGCATACGGCCATGGGAAACAGCAAACCTGTCCCACTCACAAATTGTGCAACATGCCAATGCAGGACACCTACCGAGCTGCCCATCTCTGAAAGCGCATCCAGTGCTCGCTCCACACGGGTCGCCTTGGTGCTGATGGCGAAGCAACGGACAATGTGCGCGCAAAATTCCACTGAGATTCCAATACACTAAAAGGAAGGGGAAGATGGCAGTACAGACTGGGAGAGTGGGGAAGTTAAGCTGTGAGTTAAAGGGGATTATGAGATAGGCAAGCAGTGCCATCTCCACGTTCACTTTGACTCGCTACGATCGCATGTGATGCAGCCCCCTACCCCCCCCCCTCCGCCTTCCCCCTCCATTCTCCACCACGTTTTGCCACCTTTGGACTGACAAAAACAACCGCGTGCGAAATTGGGACAAATGAAAATGCCGGGTGGGGCGACTCCTAGATGCAACAACTCGATTGGGCACAACAAGAGTGCTTCTGTGCACTTTTCCTACTCCCACCAATCAAGCAACCGCAGTTTTTTATGGCATTTTCACTCCACCCGGCGGAGGAGAGGGAAGGAAGCTTCATTCAACCTTTTTTTGGATAAAAGTTGCTATCTTTACAATAGTGGCGTTGTAGTTAACCTCCCCGTTTAATTCAACTTCGTCAAATTCGCTCCGGCAGGGCTAAAGTTAGTGTTGTCTCATTGCCCGCCATGGTATCCAGCGCCAAAGTTAAGGCTTGTGGATAGGCGATTGACTAGGATGCAGGCTAGGATGCACCACTACTAATGAAGTCTATGACCATTCGTGCTATGGTGCTAATTCAAGGCTCGAAGGAGGATAGGCAAGGGTCAAATTTGGGTGCTTGCCACACTTACCACCACAAGATTGACCAGTGAGATGGCATTCAGTGAGATGTCCCAAAGCACCATCATGGCAGTCACTGAGAGCGCAATGGACGCCACTCCCACCACGACATTCAGCGTGGCGATGAAATCAAGACCCAGCATCACCCAAGTAATCACGGAGACTGCACTCAGACCCATGGACATCTGAACGATGGTCTCGTGAATGATGTTCAGGTACTGCTCGTAGAACACGTAGAATACGCTATCGAAGAGCAAAGAAGATTAAACATCTCAACGTGGATCCATTTCCCAAAGCGTAACCTGGAGAGTCACAAGTCCTTACCTATAAGGGAAAACCGAGTTGGGCTGTGGTCCACGCGGTGTGGTTTCTATCGCTATCGACGACTCATTGGCCCATCGAGGTCCAAAGATGTCGGAGATTTCACGGGCCTTTCGGATGGCCTCAATGAAGTCTTCTGTGGTGCGCAGAACGCTGTGATGGGCGGCGAAATGGGAGGTTAGCACACGTAACTGCTGCGTGGAAGTGGCGGTGAAATTGGAGTGAGGATGGGATGCAGCGAGAACCACTGCAGAACCATGCTGCGCTTTGCCACTGTTGGAAGACGAGAAAGTGCATGCTAATTCAGATGAGCGAGCCACATCTCCATCCACATATCCATTTCTCCCAAATTCACACCTCCATCTTGGACCAACCCACCTCTCTGCCAATTAATTTATCCATCCACTCTCCACACACATCCGTACACCCATCTTAAATAGACAAATTCATTCCTTTTTGCTTCGTTCAACCATATACCCAACTATTTGCCTCAGATCTATCCCTCTACCCCACGGTCCGTCCATTCATTATCTGCCACGAGCCGATTCAACCAACCTTTCTAAATTCATGCATCAGTGCATGCGTCTCTCTACCCATTCATCTGTGAAGCTTTCTCGTCCTCACCAATTTGAAGGGAAGGCTTAATCCACGTCAAATTCTGGTGCCGTTGTTAATTCCTGATAAAAAAACTCAGACAGACTATTCGACCCCGTTTTCCCATCTCGAGGCCAAGATCGCCCATCGAAACTCCTACTCTCACGACAATCTCGTCTCATTGTTCCCCAAATTACCTCCATTCTGCACATAACCCACGAAATGAACGCTACTTTTAAAGCATTACACTTCGAGCCTGATGACTGTAGCACGGAACTAGTTGATTTGTAAAAGAGCCCCAACAGCCACTCGGCCAGTTACCTCGTTTCAAACAATCAATTCCACGCAATTAACACGCGATGACCAATCAAATTCAGGCGACCAACCAGCCAATCAAACGCCAACTCTACCCCACCAATCCAAATGGGAAATTCTACGTGCTTCTACTTTTCCATGTGTTTTGGTCATTTTCAAACCGTATTTGTCTGCTCACCCGTAAGGGCAAGTGATGCTGGGCACACGAGCAAGGAAGTTTGGCAGAAGTTGATTGAAGGGTTCTCCAGAGAGGGCACCATTGATGGTAGGACAGTAATCGCAGCTCTGCTCACGAGCCGAGTCACAGAAGGTCAGGCCATCTTCGGTTTTGCGGACTCCGCAGCAGGAAAGGTGCATGCTCCACATCCTGTAGTCATCCACCCAGGAAATCAAGGGATTTGAGATGCGGTATCTAGGCCAACAAAGATCAATCCAAAAACGAGATGCATGAGATACCGGATTGGAGAACTCGTGTTCCTGCATGTTAAAGATCTCTGGAGTGCTGCAACCCCTTGCCACGTTCACCATCAGCGTCACAAAAATGTGGTGCTCTGATTTTTTTACATGAGCACGAATGTCACACCCATTTGAAGCACATTCAATCAAGGGGAAGTAGGTGAGGTTCGAGGGAGGATAATAGGTGATACATTAGAAGAAAAGCGCAAGCAGGCTATGCTGGTCGACTTTTATCAACCAACCCTGACATGAAGATGGCCAGAGAAAAGTAAGGTTGACCACATGAACTGTCCCAAAGAAGTTGACTTATCGGTAGTACAGCCATCGAGTACACAGACACACATAATTTCAGACGCCGGAAGAATTATTTAACTGTTTCGTTTCTTGTTTGGACAAATTATTCGGGCAACGGACCGCCACAGACTGGAAGGTGAAGCAAATGGATTTTTTTGTTCTTCCAGATCAGGTTTTGGAACATTGAATATGCACAACAAAAAGTACTCGCGTCGAAAGGAATTTACACGTTGCATACAGTAGACCGAATTTCAGTCGGAAAGTGCGCATATTTCTACCGTCAAGTTGGAGCAACATCATGCCAGTGAACAAAACGGACAGTTTAACGGTTCGGTGGTTTACCGAAACTTGGGTCATTCTAGCCCCAACTGAGTTGGTCTCGTAATTGGAAAGGTAGCAAGTTGTAAGCAGGACACACCCGGCGTCACACATATGTGACGCTCCGTTTTTATCACCCAAGGTCAAATATACATCTCTTCTCTGCCAGTTTTTTTTGATAACCAGCTGCAACAAATCCTTTGCAGCAAAGTGCTTGGTTGAAATTTAAACAATTCAAAGTAGGCGAAATACTCCTAGTTGTTTAAAGAGGACGACAGTACTGACACACGTGTCCTATTCGAACAACGATAATTTGCACTGTAAAGATTTTAATCACCTACGAGAGCTTATGGCAGCGAAAGCGCTAGTGTATAGTCACTTACTCTGCAGTGTGTCTTACTTTCAATCAGGAAGATCCGAAGTAAATCCAGTCTCACATCCTGGGTACATCGAAAGGGCATCTAAAGATCCCTTTGGCTATCTTGCTCTTCAACTGCATCGCCTAATTCAACTAAGGGACAAAGGCATGGTTTCCCTAGCAATCCCTAAAGTAAAGTAATAGAACTCGACAACTTTTAGTCATTCTCACACAGAACACCCAGTTTTGTTCGTGTTGTCAGGGCAAAAACGGCTAACTATGCCTCGTAGGGAAAAATTTTGATATGAGTTGAGGGACATTTCAGTAAAAAGGCTACTCAGTGAGCGTTTATTGTATCATCAATAGAGTTTTGAATTTCAAACAATGCACTGAAGAATTCGCAACTTTCCCTCTTTCACTCACTCCTTGCTGGCAATGCTCTGTTTCAGTGTATTCACAAGTGAATCCTCATCACAACCGGGTCGCGAGCAGATCTGGTTCTGTCCATGGACCGAATCGAAGCTGTGGCCCTCAGTGACGACAAAGTAGACTGGCGGTCCCACCGCCAGCAGGCCGGATATGGCTTCGAAGTACTCCAGCACGTAGGAGTCCAACGACATGGACAGCTTCTGGTCCAGCCCGATGTGAATACCACCAGGGATTATGGCAATGCAGAAGCATATCCAACCCAGGAAGAGGATGAAGAGGAGGGCCCGCACCCACTTGGAGAGGATGAAAGGCGCCAGCACGTGTGCCACGAAGCGGTACAGCCAGGGTCGGTCGCGCTTTCCTACATCGGTGAGAGGAAATTGGCAGTTACGTGAAACATAACAGGCTCACCACTTGGTCATTACCACTACCACGTGGGTGCTGCCACACCAGGCATTTCAGGAGCTCGGGCACCTAAAGTGTTCAAGGGATCGTCGGCCACCACCAAAGATCCCATCAATAACCACATGGAGCTGTTTTACTGTACAATCAACCAACTCCCTTCTATAGGATTCAAACCTCGATTTCAGTAAAGGCGGAATGCATGCAGCTGATTATTCTACTTATTTGTATAATATATGGGCATGAAAGGAAAATAGATTCAATCCTCTAGTGAGGCAAATTCATGGCCATAAGTCGAAGAGTGGGGATAGAGGCGGTTACGCATTTCAGTCAACTTATAAGCAGTGAGTCCTTGTGAGAGTGGAAGAGGACTTGGGAAGGGTGATTCAGAAAGAATGAAATCGAATGGCATAGTGACCACTGATTATTCTCAGCAAATGGAATAACAAATGCAAAAGCATCCCTTTCGCCAATCGCCGTTTGAGCATAACACAAGCGGGATGCTGTGACCAAGGCGAGTTCGAGAGGAGTTCCACTGAAACGACACCTCATTGTAATAACTCCAATAACTTTCATCCCAGGAGAGTGGGAATCCCATGCGAATCTGCAATTTGCAAATTGGTGGGAGTGAAAAAAGTGCAAAGAACCACTTTTAGTGTGCCTAATCATGCTCTTTCACCTCTGATTCGTTCCATCCCGTACTGAAATACATCCCAATTTTGCGCAGGGCTGTTTCCATCAGTCCACTGATTGCAAAACGTGGCGGACAGTTGGGCGAATAGAAGGGAAAAGCGGAGGAGAGTGGTGCAAAGTGAACTGGCCCAATGTCGTTTACACCTCACTTCTCCCACTCATCCAATTCCACAATCCGTGTCCACGTAGATGGATCAGATACGGACTTTGAGTCAAAAGGTGTGGTTTCAGCACATGGTTATCACTTCTGTGCAACGCTACAGCTCTAACCATTGGAGTGCTTTAGATGGAATCCGTTGTGAGTAGATGTTTCTGCCGACTGAACTGGTTTTCGTCGTCAGTATAAGTTTTCTAGGAAACGTACTTGATACACGAAAAGATCACCTTCTGTATATCATCAGCCAGCCTGGAACAATACACAGTGTCACATCTAATCCGACGCAGAAGGGTAACCGTGAAGGCCAGCCAGGAATGGTAGCAAAACATTAACCAACCCTGCAGTCCATTCTGCTAGAGCTAAGTTCACCCTTATGAATACCCCAACAGTTATACATTGAGCATTTCTGATGTCTACAAGTGCTGCCCAGTTCCAATTATAGCAACAGGGGAGGACCCCGCTAAATGCAGTAAGGCTAACCCACTTTTGTTTTTGCTCCGTTTTCCTAGGTTTTCGGTCTCCGGCATCGAATCCTCCTCGCCCGTGAGACTTTCACTTGGCATCACCATCGCCACGCAACAGCAGAGGTCCAGTCGGTTGGCCTGGGGTGACGAGGAGAAAAACAACAATGAAATCGGTGCTGGTGACAGTAACAGGAGGTTCATATTATTTGAAAAAGTGAACATCCTAGATCGTCTGGCAAACGGTGTTTTGAATGAAAACCAACTTCGACGACACACTTTCCACTGTATTATTCAAACAGGGTGAGCTAGAGGGTGAAGGTATTTACTCAGAACCTAGAGTAACACGCTCGTTGCCAGGATCTCAGGGCAAATAGATCGGCCTACTAATAATAGCAGGAATTATCATTAGTCTTCTTGGCCAATTCAAATACCACTTAAAAATCTCAATCATTGGCAGATCAGGAACATTCCAAATCTACTCTGTTGTTATAAATTCTGGCAATCTGTTTGGGACACACGATTTAGCCCAATCACTCCAGGCCCAGGTAAGATAACTCGATTTGGAAAATCGAATCAGAGTATCTGTGAATTAGAGGAGGTCTTGAGTGGATGGTCAAGGGTGCCTGAAACGATGGCACCAATTGGAATCATTTGAGGATTATAGTAGGCTTGGTGAGTGGTTCAAAGAGCGGGGTCTAACACTACAGATATCTTAGGAGACAGAGAGGCTTATTTTGTCGTGGTCTCGACTAGAGAGGGCAGTTCATTTATTTTACTGATCAACTACGTCTCAATTCATTTATGCAGCTGCTTTCATTTGCCCGTCTGTCCATCAACACAAACTTTAGCCAGCCCTTTCAACCAACCACCCATTAACTATCAATGCATCTATTCATCCATTTGTTCCTCCATCCATCTCTGCATTCATAAATTCATCCGTCAATCTGTTCAACTAAGCATTCATCCACCCAAATCTCCATTCCTTCACCCATCAGTCCTCCTACTCATGCGCCCATCTGGCTAACTGCCCATCCACTTACCCGTGGATTCATTCATTCCTTCATTCACCCATTCAGCTAGTCATTCATCCCTTGCGACATTTTGCAGCCCATTCGACAATGCAACCATCCTCTTATGCACCACTAAAAGCCTTCGTAAGAATCCGTACTGAACACATGCCCAGTAGATGTAAACAATGGAAAATATGTTTAAGTATTGAGGAAGTAGTGGGACAAAGTTAGTTTTAAACAAACTCAGTTCGATTTATCAAAAAATTGGTAAGCAGAACATTACTGTTTACGATAGGCGAAAGATGGCAGTAGTAAGATGATAGAAGCGCGTTTATCTTCCATAAGAGGACTGCTTTCAAAAGGGGAAAAATGGGAGACAATGAAGTGTTAAAATACGGATAACTGAAGGCAGCAAATTACCCCTCCCTCCTCTTAAACTTTAGCCCACTTGACCTTCAGTTGCCTCTCGCGTTGGCTGAATGTGGCATTAGGAAAGGGCAAGTCTTCACTCTTGCCGTGCGCAGGCAAAAAGCAAAAGCCCCTGAATTGGGTGGCAAAGACACTCTTTAAGGGAGCTACATAGGGCGATGTTTTTACACCAAGGGCAAGACCCCACGATAGTCTTCCAGAGCGGTGCAAATCTTCACAACGATGAAGCACCTCGCTTTAGTACAGGTGCTTGCCCGAATAAGTAGTAGCGATTTGATGTATTGTCGCTGCATTTGGTGTTTCGGGTTGGCTGCGTGGTCCGATCCGTAACCCGTCTATACGCTAATGATAGATCCCTCTCAACGCAGACATGCTTTACTAGGCCTTCAAAGGAGGCTCAGCACCTACAAATCCTGCCATCAATCAATCCAGACATGGCGCAGGTGCCACAATCCTGGCAACCCACAGCTTTCCTAACCACTCCATAAACGAGGCCTTAAATTCATGCTAGACATGCACGCCAACAGCGAGACGATCGGTGATCACGGAGACACACGCACGCACCTGTCTAAAATGCTCAAGGAATGAGAGGGTGCTACTGTTTCTTCCACAAATATCTTGCAGCCACCTTCACTTCATGAGATGCCCACCTCCACAGTAAACTGCAAAGACAACGGACCTGACAGACGTGGACATTGTACGTCTACAGTTTGCAGCCGAAGTTAAAACGCCCCAACACTTTTGGAAGACACCTTTGCAGAATACCAATCGCACTTAATACTTTAACTGAAGACAACAATGCAAATAGATGCATAAACACAACCTTAAGGTGGTTTCTTTGTTTACGGCGTCAACGGGCTCAAATTTCATCACGTAGTAAGGCGTATTTTAACCTACCATGCAAGTTGTCAATCAATCCACTTGGGTCCTTTTTCTACTTCGTTTTCGTTGATGCAGACATATGTACACTCGAGTGATAAACGCAGACAATGTGACAAAGGAAGGAAGCCATCTGACCGCATAGTTATGGAGGGAGTAACCAGGTTTAGCGAATGAATTTGGATAGTGTATGCTGGAGAAGACCAACGAACTGCCCGCGAAAGTGATTATGAGAAGAAGGGAAGGTTCGCGTAGGAGCGCACTACTACCTATACCACTACTACTACGCTCACTAGTAGACGCAGTCGTTACCACGGGTCTCGGTTTTTACACCCAAACCCCTGCCCATGTGCCCAACCATCACTTCCCCACCAACCTAACTCATATACACCCGTCCATTCATCCACACATCAATCCATCCACTCACCCATCCATCCGCCCTTTAATTCCTACATCTACCGATCGACCCAACCATCCACCTCTTCCCTCATCCATTCATCTAACCGCCGGCCTGCACGCCCGCGCGTCCATCCATCCAATCCGTCTTTCCCTAATCCAGCTAGCGCAATAGCATCAAATTCGCCCAGGTCAGACTTCAACTTAAAGAAGACATCAACGATGACCAAGTTGCAAACACTACTTGAGATTTGACTCACCACCATTAGCAGCATTCATTGGTAGGATATGCAATGCAAAAATAAAAAAGTAGTGTAAGGTGTATGGCAGCTACGCAGTTTAACTGGCAAGAAAGCTATTGCCGTGACAAACATAGGCACGAATCCAGTACGCAGCAGCGCATACGCACGCAAGCAGTTGTAGGTCAGCAGTGGCAAGGCTGGCGCAAGAATCGGACGATTTTTGTCCTCAAGGTCACTTGTTCCCACTTGGCACGTGCATCCATGCACGTTACTATGACTACGACTACTGAATGTGATAGTAAGGCAGACGTAGTTGGCAAATCAAGTGGAAAGAGAAAATGGCAAGTGGACAGGGGGGGTGAATAGTGGGTTAGCATGTGAGAGAAAGTGGATGGCGACTCGAGTCAGCTGCAATTGCTTCCCTCAAAATTCACTCACACTATGTAAAAGCGGTAGGGGACTCCAATCATAAACTCCCCTGTGACCGTATTAAAGCCAAATCACGACTTCCATATGCTACGGCTTCAAGAGGAGCCCCAACGCCATCCTGGTGGCAGGACGATAGAATGCTCTTGATACTTTTTATTGCGGAAGGATGAGGTTCCTTTCCATGAGGATAAATATGCCCACTCCAAACCTTTCACTACGTTGATGATAAACCTGTCTCGCATTCACTGCAATCGCTGTGGTGTCGCGGTTGACGAACCCATTTGAAAGGAAGGCAGAACTCTGTGCAAGAGGGTTACAGGAGGAAGGCATCTGGCGTGGATGAGTGCGCTTGTGGAGACTCAATTTAGAAGGATTGTCGAAATCGCGGCAACTTCCCACAACTGCCACGAATCACTGTTTCACACATCAGTAAGTAATGGAACATGCAAAGTAATTCGACCAATTTAGGATTGTGAGGAAGCATTTTCATGAATCAAGAAAACGATGCTGCTGAGATCATTTAAGTGGAAGTAGGGAGAGAGGGGAGGCAAGGGGATGGATGAGACTCACCTCCAAGCGCCTCGCGTCTAGAGTGAGGAGGGCCGTGAAGGCGAAGATTTGTAGGACAAAGTTGATAACAATGGCTACACCGGCGTAGAGGGCGAACACACGAACAGCAGGCATATCTGTCATAGCACCTAGACAGCAGGGCAGAAGGAAGGTAGAGAAGTGGCCAAGACCGCAGACTGAGTTGGCACTCGTGATTGGCTGGTTGAAAGATCAGAATGCCAGAACTCTTGCCCCCCCCCTTTTGGCTGAAAATGGATTCCCCCCTACCTACACATACCGATATGTTCGAAGTATCGCGACAATTGGCCACCATTAACAAAGGCACTTCTACTAACTCATTTACGGAATCTAGAAGTAAGATGTTTGGCTTGCAAGAAGCAATCAAATTATGGATTGAGGTACCGACCCATTTTAGAGATCATGGGGACTTTTGTAGTTCGAGACGTTGGAGAGGAATTCCAAAGTTGAACTTCCAAAAGCGGAAAAGTCTTTCATTTTTGAAATCCACGGTCAGCGTGGCATTGTGCTATTGCCTCTCAGGGAGTGAACTGCAGGTTACAGTGGCCCAGGCGCAGGACTGCCTCATGTTTCCGGGTTGAATCGGAAGTTGCCTCATATCTGCATCAATGAATTGAAGTTGATTTACTTAAAAGTATTCTACAGATTTCAAACCCCAATTAAGAGGTCTCACTGAACAAGCTGTTTGTAGGGACTGCGGCGAATTTGAGCGAGCAGACGGTTCCTACCATCATCTTCAACTTTGACCCCATGAAAACAATCAATCAACTGCTGCAAGTGCAGAGGTCACTGGGGTAAACGGACGCGTGACCGACCTATTTCGGAATCGTGACTCCGGAAATCCTTCAAGTCCTCGAGAGGAGCCATGAGTCGAATTATACATGCATTCATGAGTTAAAGTCGAATTACTTCAAAGTACAGTCTAGGCTTTGGTCCATCGTCAAAGAGCTCGATGAACAGGGTGTTCAAGTGGACCATTTCGAGTTTGAAGAAGCAAACATTTCCTACAATCATCTCCCTCCTTCTATTGCACAAAGTGAAGGGCGCCAGGAGTCGAATTTAAAACTGTTTAGTAGTATCTTTGGCTACTAGACAGTTTTCCTTTTACCCTCACATAATGCCATTTTGCCAGTTCAGGCTTCTCGTAGAACAAAAATTGGACTGTGTGGATCTCTACAATTGAGAACTCGCTGTCGGAAATTCTACGAATTTAAAACATTCCAGGCATACAGTCATTTATTAAGAAGGAAAAAAGAGTAGCTTTTATCGTAAGGTTTCGCTTTGACAGCGTCGACTCTGAGCGATGTAATCTTTGCCTCAAGTTAGAATTGCCCTCCCCACCAATCCGCTTCTCTCTCTCCCTTACGTTGGCTAGTGAAGACGTTAGAACAAAACCGCAAATCCACTTCTACTCGGGCTGCCATCAACCAGGTGGCATTGTTGAAGGCCCCTCCAATGGTGTACAGTGGAAGTTCTGGATAAGAAAAAGGGCAAGTAATGTAAAAATGAGGAATGCAAAACTACGTTTATCGACTTCTTGCAGCCCAGTTTGAGTTGCTGCCTTATACTTGGGCGTCAAAGTATTTCCTACCACCATCACTCAATTGTAGTCTGAACCTGGAGGCACAAATTACATCATTGCACCACATCGTGCCACAAACGCATACTTTGGATGCTATAGCAATGAAGTAGTTGAATTTGTCAGAAAGGAGGTAACAACCAGTGCTTGTGGTGTTCCATTCTCCTCCAAGATTCTCGTTACAGCGGACGCGATTCTAAGCTTTGTGGGCACAAGGTGTTCAGCTCATTAACAGGGGATCTTTCGTGGCTTGAGGGGAATGTTCCATTTCGGACATGTAGCGCTGACCTTAAAGTGGACGTGGCCAAAATCAGACCTCTACATTGATGAGTCATGCCTGTGTCCTGTGCCCATGTAGACCATGCGCCCACACACACGTGTCCAGAATGTGGGTCGAGGGTGGAACATCCCCGGGCCATATCAAAGTGACTGGACGTCAGCAGAACGCCAATCTGAGCTTCTTACACAAGGGCAGGGCAACAGCAACCACAAGGAGCCCACCGATTGTTGTGTTGGCATATTTTTGGCAGTCCTAGATTCATTTCAACGTGGCAAAATAACATCAGTGATGTGAAGAGTCGCCAATTACTTCAAATGTTAGTTTTAGGACTTCCTGAGCGGTTTCCTTGGTAAGCATCCACTCACCTCACTGTTGCCTTAACTTGCTGAGTGGTTAAAAGGGATACTCTAGTGCAGACAAGCAACAAAGGTGTCTTACAACAGAACGAAATTCCCACACTCTTCGCCTCTCCATTGGCCGACGATAGATCACGGAGGCTGTTTTTGGCGTAGTAACGCAAATGGACCCGTAGGGCTAGTAATAATAGCACAATCACTACCACACACATGTGCGCGTGTGCGTGCGTTGCATGCCGCAGTTCGTGCCAGTCCCACATAGTACGACACTTGCGATTCAAGGTCATATTAATTAGGGATACTAAGGTAACATAATAACCCCAACACAAATGCCAATCATGCAAAGCACAAGAAGCCATTGTTGTGATAAGGAAAGACTTGGGAATGGTTCGCGACTTTGATCCTCAAGGCTTTAGGGATTAATAATGTGGCCAAGTGTTCCGCAAGTCAGCCTGCATGCTCCACTTATGCTGCTAATCTGCCACCCCTCCTGAGCGGACATAAGTCACCTCCAGATGCGTGTGCTGTGCCATCAGAGAGGTAACTAGCGCTCTGCATTAGTGGCCTGAGAAAATATGCCATATGCATAGATGGCTCAGTTAAAGATATTGTCTGGCTAGAGTAGAAGAAGAAGATCGTCTGTGGATGATCAGGGGCTACTTCACCCGATAACCCTCATCTCAAGTTCCACAGAAATGACCACTACTAGAGCAGAAGCCAAATAATTCAATTTGAATTCACGGCGTGAATAAATAAATGCATAATCTCTCGTTACGGTAAATCAGCGCATGTTCCAAATAGTCTTTCTCCCTGTATCGAGGGTAGCCTCCATTCACTCAAACACTGCCGTCACTGCCGATGCAAAAGCATTAATCACAGGAAGGAGTTTAGTAAGGCTTTCACGAACCATTTCTACCTCCCAAAAATTCGGCTCCTCAGGTAACACTACCTGAAGGCGACGAGTTAGTACAGTCTTTAACATTAGACGACTATTGGAACTTTGTGAAGCGAGTGAACGTACCACAGAAGAAAGCGACAGATTCTGCCAGACTTGAAAGGAACATGGATGGACCCACACGGCCCATAGTCTTGGCAATGCGTGCCTCCACAGGTGCGCGACCAGCAAGACGTTTTCCCACCTCACCGTTGTCTACACCATCAACTTGTCGTCGTCGTCGCCGACACCGTTGTCTTCTCACCTTTCCACCAACACATTCACCAACGCCACCACCGACACAACCACCAACAGAACTCGCCACACTCTCTTCCACAACATCGTCGGCACCGTTTGCAATGCTCTCCTGACTTCCGAAGGCATCATCTTCATCCTCATCGTCGTCCACTTCCTCCTGTTCATGCATGAGAAAGTCCTGCACCATGATGAAGATGTTGTCCACACCGACAGCCAAGACGAGGAAGGGAATAACCTCAATGATGATGAGGGTGGCGGGCACACCGAGGTAGGACCAAAGACCGATGGAGGAGAAAACGGAGGCAAGGACAATCGACACGCCACCGATGCTGAGTGAGATTTTCAGGTCGATCTTGGACAATTGAATAAAGGAGGTGGAATGAGGCGTTTACACTATTTCAGGCAAATAACATTCGCGGGCTTCGCCTCTCCGTCAGCATCTCCTGTCAATTATGATGATATCCCCCCACTTACGTTCAGCTACCCACACCTCATCAGCAGTGATGCAAGCGGCACGTCAGTGTCTACGTGACAGGACAAGTCCGACACCACTTCAGTCCTTACGAAACGTGATGCTTTGCATTTGGGCTTTAGTGAGATATGCAGAGTGATGTGGGAGGACTGGAATGGACGGGTGGATGGATGCCTACATGATTCGATCCACGGGTAGCTGAGCTGAATAAATGCTTGAATGAATTCACCTATGTAGAAAATCATGAAATGCTCATTTGGTAGTGCGGATGTAAGTTGGCTTGCTGATTTGTCTCATGTGATCCAATTGCTACTGAAGCTTTAGAGGGATTGCAATTGGGCCAACTCAGCTGCCACAACGATGAAATGGAATTCCACTCTTGTTATCTATGCAAAGAGTCTCTAAATAACTCCACACATTTCTCAAAAGCCGCTTCACACCTCTTGTGTAGTAGGCCACCCTCTGCAATAACCCAGAGGCTGCACCGGTGACGCTGTAGTAGCACAGATCCTACACCTTCTTGAAGCTTTTGTTACTTCAAAGAAGGCAATGCCTCCAGACGAGTCGACATTCTACCACTACCATAGAAGGCATCAAGTGTGAATGATTGAATTAAAGAGCAGCATAACACTGGAGCCCTATCTACATAATGACGAATCCAAAAGCGAGGCTTGCATTGAACTAGTTCAGCCCATCCACCAAAATACCTCATTCAACCACTGCATTAGTGTATCGAAAGGCTGGTAAGATCGGTGGATCCTTCATCAAGTTTCTGATCACAAAAAGTAGTCCAGATAGGTGATCACGTAGTGAGATAAAGGAGCAAGACGATGATGCAGTCGTGGGGTGAGAGTTCTTACAGAGTCCAACATTACCAATCGTTGATAAATACTTTCTCAGATAAATTCAACCAGTAAACTAGAGTTGGCAGAATCCCAAAAATTGTCGAAACCAAAAGCCTTCTCACCATAACACGCGTTGCTCACCTCCCCACTGTTACCTTTCCGTCTCGCCAGCGATCCTCTTTTGAATGCGCCTAATCACATTCACATTTACAAATGCGGACACTACGATCAAGGGTAGCCGCCAGCTGCCTTCTCAGTGTACTGTTTCTCCATTCGAAAGTGTCTTGGTTGCTACTTTGACCGAGTGGGAAACTGAGCACTGTACTGAATATTTTGTTACCACGGTAGCTACCTTCACCTAGCCTCGTAGAAATAATCGTTGTGTGAAAGCATTCTTTGTGTGCAGTAAGAGCTTGGGGAAATCAACACTAGGCATTGGCAAAGTAATCCGCTTTTCTTTTCAGGATGTATTTCGTGTTCAAAGTGGCAGCGCTCTCGTGGCAATCCCTCTTACAACTCCTCATAGAGGGAGAGATTTAATTTGCATTTAGCAAATTCATTAAGGCGAGAATGTCCTGTCAGGGGGCAAGAACAAACACAAAGCGACTTTATCAAACAAATCACCCACTGTGCTGCAGAACCAAACAAACAAACATTGTTGCCGCTACAGGGAGGGCAATGGGACTACACCACACGCCTTCTCGTTCTCTTTCTTAATACCAAAGTGGACCGTCAACTTGGGAGACAGAGTAAGCTTAGAGGGGTAAGGCATTGCCACAATTGAATGCGTTCTCACGCAATTGCACCTCCTCTGCGGATTGCAGCGGAGCGAAGTGGAGCGGCATCCAGTCTTTTGGGCTATTTATCAACTTAATCCACTTTCCCGAGCAAAAGATGTGGTAAGTGAAACCCACACGTGATGCACCACTTCCCACCACATCGTCCCCCTAATCCTGCCTTGCGGCTAGTTTCCATCCACTCGCAGAGGCGAAACAACTGACAGCACTGAGAACGAGGTCCAAATCACCACAGACACTACACAGAATATCAGGGTGTACCATCACGAATATAACATTGGTAAGGTGGATAAACTTACGAGACACGTTTGAAGTCCACGATAGTTGCCAAGGCAAATGCTGACATACACTACCATAATAGTGTAACTGATGACAATAGTGGAGATGTCCGAGTGAGATTGCCGAACAATTTCGTCCTCGACCGAGCGCTGAAAGTGAAGAAAAATGAGTACTTTCGCCTCACAAGATGTTAAAGAGAGAAGAAACTCCAACAAGTTCAGTTGTGAACACTTGCACTGTTCATTTTACCCGGGAAGAAGACGAATTTGACCAAGATTAGGGGAGGGCTTCAATCGTTCGCAGTTAGGTTCATCAAGCTGATTACTTTCTCGGGAACGTGGAAATAGGGGATAAAAGAGTGCAAACCACAGGTAAGCTTTTAGTTGCATTATGATACAGGACTGGTGAATTTCATAGCACAATCCGCAATACAAGTCCACCAATACTACCTTCGTTCAAGAACACAAAGGTTGAGTGCTGTACTAAACCGGGGAAAGGAGTCGATATGATCACGATTTTAGGAGTCATACTGTTTCACTTTGGAGGCAAAGTAACCACTACCTGGTTCACTCGAGGTTGGTATTTCAGCATCGACGACAAAGTAACCCATGCTCTTCTGTATTACTCCACAGTCGTACTGCCAACTCTCCATCCTGAAATGAGTGCATACATGTTCAGCACCGAAAAGTATTCTTTCGTGCACTCAACATCCCCTGTTTAACTTGAGCTGGTTTTACGAAGAGAAGGCGAAGACCGAAAGGGCGCCAACCCACAAGCACATCATTTATCCATCCACCTAGCTTTGCCACAATTCTGCAATTTATGGGCAGAACTGTCACAACCAGTATTCATCGAATCAGTACATATGTGGAGCGATAACGTGAGAAGTGATTTAATGGCGGGAACTTCAGGGTTAAGTTTGGTCAAGGAATTGTGGGCGCTTAATTTTACCGCTAAAACAAAGTCCACGGGGAATTTATAGGGTCTGTTTCCTAACATACTTAGGCATTGCCATGTAAAAAAACTTAGATTAGGAGGAAATATAAAATTCGAAGAAGGAGTAGGTCTCATAGAAATGCGCGAGATGCCCCTCTCAGCATTAAGGCTTGCAGTGATGTGGAATCATCAAGCCATCGCAACTCTCGCCTTGAATCGGTGAACTCAATTTGCATCAGACTACTGCCTTATCAACGATCTCTGAAATACGACGCACTAATTATTCATTTAGTCTACGGGTTAGGCACGCCCTTCCCAGCTCCAGTTGGTTGGGATATTTTTGGCTTGATGGGAAGGAAGCTGCACAATAAAAGTTGCAAGATGAGACCGGAAGGAAACGTGGCCTCGGGACACACACACACGCACACAAAACGGCAGGCGGTAAAGGCACCAACTATTTGCCAAAATGTGCTAAACAGGCGATAGAACCCACCCACCCACTCACTCACCCACAAGCGACCAAGTCAGAAACCTCCCATTATGCATGCCTGTCTACAGTGGTACGTATTTACACGAGTTAACACGAAGAAATCTCCAAAACACACGCACACACACGCTCATACCCACACACACACACAAATACATGGGTGGAAGTCGTGTTGGCCCTCCAACTGCGACGATGCCTGCCTGTTACACAAGGCCAGAGGTGGTTGATCAACTTGAGTAATGGTGTGATTCACCTTCGATTCGAAGACACCACCTAGTAACAAGTGAAGAGCACTTATTCTCCGACTACTGAAACTCAACAACTCAACGCGTCAGCGTTTGTAAGGGCTTTCGGCTCATAAAGCAAGTGTGAGGTAAGGAAAGAAGCAAATCCTAGCCCATGAAATTACCACTGTGGCGTTAAGCAGTCAAATTGCTTTAGACATCATAATAACTGGAAACGGTCCTGGGTGGACAGTGCAAGCAACCGCCAATCATGGAAACCGTCTTAGACTTTGATCCTCGGGTGGCGAATAGATCACACTGCCCGTAACTCCCCTGGAAACTTCATTCTGACAGCGTACTATTCAATTCAACTGAATTCATTTACCCTGACCGCAAACGATAACATATAGTGACCTCTTATGTGACCCCTTTGTATGCACTAACATTTAGGTTTCTACTAGCAGAGGTGGTAGTCAGTTGGGTGGAAGCTGAATATTTACACTTATGGGAGTAAACAATGCTGCAAATCACGTAGAACGCGATGGCACTTCGGCAGAGCGATCACCGAACAACCTTTCCCTCTATAGCTTTGAAGTCCAGTCCTTCGCTGCTTCGACTACTCCGATTTATGGGACAAGTGCGTCCTGCATTGGGCGAATGTTGGCCAGCATTAAGAGGATAGAAAACGTAGACTGAAACGACAAATTTTATGAAATACTCACGGGATATCGACAGTCCCACCAATCGGATCGAAGTGGCAGTCTTACCACCAACTGGCTCTTTTTCGTTGCAAATCGGATTCAACGACTTTGTCTTTTTAACCTATACTGCTAGCCTCACGGCTCCTCTTGCAAGTTTTACATTCACTGACATGATGGCGAACTCAGAAGGGATCCAACTAGAAATAAATTTACTTGTGACGGAGCACAAACATCTACATCCTCAGTTCTATTTTCGAAGAAAGGATAAATGTGGTCGGATACCTTCAATATGAGGTATCGTGAAGGAAATTCATCGAATCATTTCTGTTCTCTCCTTTTGCAGTCTATTAAAAGCGCTGATGGCGAGAAAATACAACACAGGTAGAGAATGGACATTCAACAAGGACTCACCTCAGCAGCAAAACTGACTACAACCTCGGGATGGGCAGCACGCCAATTGAGAACCGTACGAATGAACTCGCCTTCCCAGGCCTTGGCCATCAACACCGTCGGCGAATCGTGGTCGACGGAGTTCCGTACCAAAATTGTCATCACCACTGCTGTCGACTGCATGTAGTCGTTGTCTGCAATGAATGTGACAGTTGGCAATCGTTTTGTGGAAAAGAGCAGCCTCAAGACTAGAGAACGAGTTGACAGCAGAACCGAGAAGAACTAGCAACTTTGCATTTATTCCTGTGAATATTCTCCACACCAAAAGACTTTTCACAGCACAATTATCAGTGTGGAGTGAAAATGATTGGATAGGACGTTAGAGATGAATTTGTGTACATGGTTTGAGAAAAATGAAATATGCGACTCAATGCTTGTCAGCCTTCCAATAATGCGGCCGTTTCCGGGTTCACTGGCTAGTTCAAAAAGAAGCAGGGATGAGTTGATGAAACGTGGAACGCTGCTTGATCGACTAGCCAAGAAGGTGTTGATTTGATTAATAAAATACCGAGGTCTGTTCAACAAGATGCTAGCTTCGAATTCTGATGATCGTTGCACACCAAACACAAGTAAGCTCCGGATGCTTCCACAAACGCCTACCCTTCTCAAAGAATAGTACAAATGAGGTAAAAGCCGACAACTAAAACGGCAAAGGTGAGAGCTAACGCTGCCTGTAATGTGTGCACATGCTAGTAAACCAAAAAATTGCCAAAAATGTTGAAGATGGGGATGCAGTTCACGGACGGGGGCTCCATCGCATTTCTTCAAAATGAATGCCACGTCTTTTGAAGGCTCCCTTGTGGTCTGCCGAAAGGAACGCTTCTACCAACTCACGTCAAAAAGGACAATTTTTCATAAGAAGCAGAATCGAAGTAATTTGCGTTCAAAAAGTGCATGGCACTTAATAAAGCCGGATAACTTGAAGACCTTCGTTTTATTGCAGCACGCCGCACAACCCTTATTCGCTAGTCTGTTCCTCCGTCTAATCGCATCATATAAAAGAAACAAATTCAGTTTTTTCCACGAGGGTGAACCAGTAAGAGTTGAAAAAAAGCCAATCCACTAGATGAAAGCGTGAGGGTACTTTTGTAGTCACCTTTGCAAGGTAGGACTTTGACCATTTTCGTATACCTGTTTGATGCCTGAAGGTAGAATCCAGCGTTGCAACATCAGAAAACCACACAAAAACAATTCATTTTTTTCATCCTGACAAATGAACTGGCTGAACCATCTACGACCGAACGAACATACGAAAATCGCCCCATCAGATTTAGCTTAACTCCAGTCAACCAGCTCTCAACGAGCAGTCCAGAGACACTAAGGTTCCTCCATTCAGTCAATGCTAGCTCCAAAAAGGGAACTAGCGTTTGAATTAGTAATTCTCTTGCAGCTTGAAGCGGACAAAAAAGTTGAAAGGTGATAAGCCGCCAGCTTTGTTATTGGAACTATGATAGAATTCGCAGCATAACAATAACGGCTTGTACAATCCGCTACTCACGCCAATTACAAGTACATGTGACCGCAAGCCACGGACTGGACTGACCTTTGGAGCCCAGTGAAGTCAAACACAGATTTCGATACATTGCTTGCATGCGTCTGCACGTGTATTTTGTGGGGTTAACCGTCAGGACGCTTCATTTGGACGCGGTTTGGAGAGCATGCACATCGACCTCTTCTCTGGCGATGGAATACATGGAAACAAACATGATGAATTTCAATTTTACTTTTTTTTGTTTCAGGCTTCTTTCACACCTACGGTGGAATAAAACGAGTTGAGCTGCTCCCTTGGACATTACTTAATCAGCATCAGCAACAGGAAATGCGTCCTACACCACGCTGTAGGTCATAAAAAACAAAGACCTTTGAAAAACCATGAAGCACTTATTCAAAACAGGAAATAACGGGGACCAGAGTAATTAAATGTGCTTTGATAGTGTATTTCCTTTCATTCTTTACAGTGGTAAACAGAATTCCTGGTTATTTTGTTACTGCACTTTAAAATTATTTTTAAAACCGGAGGAAAATGTTAGGTGCATGTTCTGCTGCTTAGACCCTGAGAGTGCCTGAAATAGAAAGCGGAAGTCCGCTACTCTACCAATCGTGAGTCAGCAAGCAAGAGCCGGTTTCTCAAAGTTGAAAGCTTGTAGTCATCCTTTTCTTGCCCCCACCCACTACCCAACATCCCCCCTCTGTCCTACCCCCTCACCTTCAATGCCACCGAAGACAACGTTCCCAAACATTGGAGCACCGGCACGTCCACGACACCCACTCAGAGGTCCCTTGTCCGCGATTATGAGTTTGGTGCAGAACACGAGGTGGTCCAGGTAGTCTTTCCCCTCTACCTGCAACAGCAACGGCAACGGCAAAATCAGTATTAGTTAAAAGAAAAGGAAGTTAATTTTCACTTCATTGAGACCATGTTAAGACAAAGAGAGCTATCATCTGTAACATGGAAACCTTAATGCTCCAAAGCTATGTAACGTTTCTGGGTATGACAGACAATTAGGCTGTAATGGAACTGAAACAATCAAATATGGAATCCAAGCTGTGGACGGAATAAAAGTAGCACGACAAAAAGGATAAGTTAGACGTACCACAGCATCCAGCAACGTTGCATTGCTCTGGAAGTACTCCAATGGACTAAAGACACCACACTCCTGCGAAGCGGGTTCCAGCGGTTTATGGCAAATATCATTCAGCGCCACCTCGCGCCCCAACGCTTCACTAAAGGCTTGCACTCGGGTAACTTTGGTTTGAAGATCAAGCACCTACAGACGCGATTAATTGAGATGAAAAGACAGCTCAATACCAACATACCGATTTCAGAAAGTCCTTATCAAAGACGGTTCCAAAGGTGCGATCATTTCGCACGTAGGGTGTTGCATTCACGGGACGCATAATGATCTGCTCCGTCCTGTAGAACGGCCTGAAATGACAAACGACAGTAATAATGGTTACGTACTATATTCAGTCAAAGCATTGCAACCTGGGTCTCCTGCACGGTTAAGTTTGCCTGTTTCACCGAAATCTGGTGAATGGATAAACAACAACAAGGTATGGGGTACAGTAACCGTACAAATGATATTGACATCGAAAAGGGCAACAAAAATTCGACAATATTTGCATATTTTTGGCCTGGGTGGCACTTAAAGGAACTAGTTTTCGTGTGAGGACGTGCTTGAATCGCCGCCGGATGCACTCTAAGACAAACGCTAAATTAGACCAAAAGGGCAGATATTACGACGTAGATTTAATTTCAAGAAAGGGGGAAGTAAAAGGCCTCTCAAATCACCTGCAAATCGGTAATGCTGCAAAGGTTGGTTAAGTCAAAAACGCCAACAATATTGCACACATAAGGGGAGATGTACCCGCGGCTACTTTGCACACACCGGTACCAAGTGTATTGTCTTGCCAACTAGTAGCCGGCGCGTGGGCCAATCCAGCAGTGGTAGTAAATGCGTTCGAGGTACATAATACAACAACCAAAGGTTTCATGGGATGACACAGATACCTACTTGTATCTATAAGGGCATCCCAGCACGCCCCATTACAGAGCCAGGAAATAGTGACATTTTAAGAACTGCCTACCGTACGTCGGTGATGAATATAACCGTGATGGATCTCAGCTTTTGGTGCACCATTCATCCCCAAACGCCTGATTCTGGATAATCGAAGCATAATATGGAGTAAAATCGCACAAATGATAACTCTTTCCACGACACCAGTCAAAAAATATTAGTTAGGATTTTCAATTGCAAGAGGTTAGGACACGATGGATTCTAAAAATTCTTGCTGTAACAAAGCTACTTCCCTGTATGACCAGGTCTTTAGCGGAAGATAAATGCATTCCACTCCCCAATTCATGAATCTTGCATAAGGACAAGAGTCGCGGTTTGCCTTGTACACCCCTTGCAGCTAACAAATGGGAACAGTGTGGCACAACCGGAGACACTAAATTTGACCACAACAATACACCTATCGTTGGCATGTAAATGTGATTACTCCTGAGGGTGCAGAGTCCATTGAAAAAGTGTGATGACGTTGATTCAAATGCATATTAGGCCAGTGATTTACCTCCAAACCGTCTTGCAACACAAATTCTTGCCAATCCTGATTTAAGCAGTCGCTGTAAAGCTCAAAAGGAAATTCGGACAATATCACGTATCTATTCATCTTTCCACCCACTCCTCAATGTGCCTACTCATTCACCAACTTATCCACTCCTCCATCCATCCGTCTATCCATCAAGATTTCCGTAAAGTTAGGGTGGAATGCCAATTGCCTGGGCGAAAGCATTTATCCATGTTTCGCACAATTGGCATTAACAACACTTAGGGTTGCATGATGCCAGCCTAATGAGGGGGAAGATGGGTGGGTGGTAGAGAGCTGGTCGAGGAGGTCACGTGGTATTTAAGTCCAATCGTAGCCCGAAAATTGGGATCGCTCCGAAGCTCAAATAGGGTCAACAGCCCCACTAGTCACCCAATCGAGAACCCGGCCATCCATCCATTTAATCATTTGTTCATCCATGCAGGCACCCATCTTTCCCTCTATTCAACTACCATTCTGCCTAGCCCTCCACTCACCCATAATCCATGCAGCCATCTGGACAATCTGTCCATCTGTCCACCGATAATGCAAACATTTTTATAAAATTGATAGTTAACCATTATCCTATTGCAAAAAATGAGTACACGACCGTGAATATTGTGGCTATGGTGATATCAAAGATCATAAATTACCCGAGATTTTGTGGCATAAAAACATGGCACGTATGATAATGCCCAAGGAGATCAAATCAAATATTGTTCATCGATTCTTGAAAATTGTGGCAGTTACCAATTTGCGTACTTGAACCCGACCATCAAGCCACATCCACCCATCCACTCGTCTATCCAATTTGGGGAAAAGGTCCGGAATGCTAATCTGTTTGTGACAAGTTCGCACAAATTTGATGGCAACAACAGACTGGGCGAGGGATTGGGAAAGAGGCAACCATGTAACTTACTTTTGACACAGATAAGACATAATGGCCAAAGTTGAACACATTGAACGCATGAAATTAGCTCATGTAGGTCAAATTGATAGGGGTCTTCGTTGGAGCCCGTGCAATTAAGTTTTACTGATTATTAGCCTAACCGTACCTCGCACATCCCTCCATGCAATCTTTCGCGAACCACCCATTAGCTTATCCAACCCACTACCTATTTATTCCTCTACCCATTTCGCCTTATATAGGCCAGGAAGAACATATATGAGCTATGCGAATAGTGCCCTTAAGCCCCTATCTGCTGAAGCAATTGCACTCCTCACTCACTCGGATAATTGCCGCTGCAATATCAAAGTTACACAGGACAATTAGCAGAATTTTGCAGTAGGCGCTTACCCAAAGTGTCTATCGAAGTAGGCCTTCTCAAGACGAGCTCGAGAATTGGGATCGCTCCAGAGCTCGACCGGGTCTGTGGTCACTCGGAAACGCAGGAAACCGCAACACGCGACTGCCAGTAAAATGGTGGTTAGGAGGAGGGTCACTCGTGGAAATCGAGCCACTAGAGCTCCTTGCCGAGCGAATAACTAAAAGCAGAGGAAATAAATTTTGCCGGAGTGGAAAGCAAACTTTTTTACAAACTCTCGATTTCCTCAACACGGTTAATCTACTAAATCGCCCCACTACTAGAGTGGGAACCTCAAAAAACCTTCAGTTACAATGGAAATTTGTCCAGGCATTTGTGCTCTTCCACTCGTTTCTATCCCTAGGGCATTTTTAAGTTGCCTAATCACCGTTCTCATAAATAATACAGACAAGTAAGTCAAAAACGGTAAGAACAACGGCGAAAAGAAACGGCAGCCATCCGGCAAGTCTACGCTAGTTTTCATTAAGATGCTATGCAAGACCCTTCCCAATAACAGGAATAGTTTAGTATGCTGAGCACTCACCCATGTAGATCCAAATTGGATGGTAGCTCCAACCTTTGAGTAGCAGCTAATGGGAGGTGAATAGGAGCCAGCCACAGTGTTGTCCTCTGAACGACGATTCACGCACCATCCAATGGCTAACCCCAGGAGAAAGAGAAGGGTTAAACCCAAAAAGGTCAATAGCATCGCCAGCCACATTGGACGTTTGAACAGGCGTTGGGGAAGGGCCATGTCCGCCAGCGTCTCCTCTGATTTGCCTACCATTCCTGCCGCCCTTCCACCAACCTCGTCCTCCGTGGTCAAACCATCTGCGGAGAAAAAAAGATGCGTGGAACCCAGGCGTTTCCGACGAGTCGACTATCACGCAACTAAGATGCAGCTATGTTCGTGGTATGGGTATTCTGGTTTTTCAGTACATAGGCTTGGTTAAGAAGCCGAATCTACATTCAAAACTGCCCGACAATCCCGCCTTTTTCGTAGATGAATGGTACGTCAAAAGGCGATACCTGCTGATGGTTGAATTCGAGGAGAATTCTGACAAAAGCGACTGAATTACGAAACATGTCCACTGTATAAATATCATCCAATCATCAGATTGACCTTATAAATGAATCCATGTTCAAAACAGGTTGCCACATGGGGCCTGTGGCATTTAGGGAACCCATCAACTACTAATGAAGTTATACTTTTCTTTCCTGCCTTTCCATTGGCTATACACCAAAAAATGACCTGTGATAACCGAACCATAAGAGTGGTCACAAGGAATACCGAAGAAGGTACCCGAATGAAGAGGAGGAGGAGACTATGGAGTAGAATGATACCTGTTTCATTTGCATATTCAACTATGCGGCTACTTAAGGCCTTCTACAACGCTGCATTTAAGCAGGGTTCTCAGTAAGATAAGTGACCAATAGGCAAAAGTACCAGTCCCACTCCCTATTCTGCTTTCACAATTAAAGTAGGTACAAATCTGGAATTAATGCATAGATTGAATGGTTTTATTAATGATTTGTAAATGAGTTTAAAGAATGCTATTTGTAGCAAAAAAAGCGAAGCAGCTCCACTACTATGTTGTGTTGTTTAATCATAACATCAATCAAATCGCGATTGAATTGCAATAGCATTTCATGCTTTTTTAACCCGGGGATAATGGAGCGGAGATCTTTTCACGGATTATAAGGCCACTCGTGGACGGGTGCAGGGCAGATTGATTTAAGCTTATGCTACTTATAGTTTGGATACTGCGAAACGAACGCTCAAAAGATGATCGGAAAAGGAAAGACTACTAACCACTAATAGCAGGTTCCCCGACCTCATTCACAGGCAGAAGATTCGGCGTCAGTGTTGTGGAATTGCCGTCGGCAAAGTCATCGGTGAAGACGAAGTTGATGTTGTAGGGTGAATCGCCCCCACTCGACTTAGGAAGTCCGAGTATGCGGAAAAAGGTTTCCATGTCGCAGTCACTGTCATCGGTTTGGCAAATCATTTCTATTGGTCTGCCCGCAAATTCGCCTTCAATGGCCTAAAAGGTCATAAGGAAAGTGAAATTTTTGATTAACTTGTTTATACTTTCAAGAGAGATGTTCGTTTAGGCGATACTGATTCGGACCGCATCAGCCAGACTTCCGGTAAGCCAGCACTTTTGAGCCAATTCATCATCGTGCGGTGAGATGAACCCATACCTTACCTTTGCAAAGAATGCGGTCGAGCACGCTTAAAGTTTAGCGAGGTTTAGTCTAAATAGGGCAGCAACGAGGTATCTACCAGAGATGTAAGAATTTGTGGGATATCACAAGCTAGACCGATCCCTAGAACGAGATTTGCATTGAAAAAGACTGCCTTTGAAAACACATTAATAGCGACTTCAGTTCAACTGCATTTCTTGGACAAAAAATAATAAACTTATAGCAGGTATTTTAAGCATGTATACTGCGGTTCAGTCTCCAAGGCAATTGCTCAAAGTTATGCTCATTCAATTAGCATTTCAGTTCTGTTGCACAGGCTTGTAATAAATCAGCCTCCAAAACGTCGTACAACAGCTTCAAAAGTAATCTGGGAGCTATAATGGTGGGAATACGATGGAGAACGCCAAAGTCCATATCGGTTGTGACGAACATGTCATCTTTTAATTGATATCCCAATACCGAGAAACGGGTCGTGACTAGAATCTAGTGATTAGTAAAATCTGGAAATCCCACAACTCTCCAAGCTTCAAGAATTCTGAAATAACTTAAACAAACTACTGAAAGGGGGTGGGCATTGGAATAATAAAAAAAAAAAAGGCGAAGAGGGAATGAAATGAGGGCCCAAACATGAGGAGCTACTTTGCATTGTGTATTTAAGTAAGGCACATTTGGCCAATTCCACATACGAATAGAATTTGATGCAGAATGCGAGAACGCACACACAAGCGAGAGAACTCACCGCACAGGCATCGAAGATGACCTGAGCTTTACCGCGTGAGAGAGGAAAATCGACTGATGTGACCGCTCCGTCGGCGGCACTATGACCAGTGACCTTAACAAGCTCCGACTGGTGGGGGCTACAGGTCATGTCACAGAAGATCTTCCGCAATCCATTGTAGCAGGTCATGTCATCTGCGCTGGTTGAAAGTGTCAAATAAAAGGTGTCGGAGATTAGCTACGATAGCTTTGAGTAACGCAGGTAGGGTTAATCCAACCAGACAAAAGTGAAAAAGGCAGCTTACTTGTTTAATATCAGAGCTTTAGAGGAAAAATGACCGTCAATAAAACATGTTCTATTTGAAGTTACGCCTTCTCAAAACCAAGAACATCTTCCACATCTATTCCACTGTTCTATAGACGAATTTTTTGATATGGTTTGACTAAAATGAGTGTCAGACACTAATAAGGAATAGATATCACATTTACGGCGCAGGTAATGTTAGGCTAAACTAGTAGACTGTTCATAACTAAGTGGCAAAAGCAAGATTCCTATGCTACTACTAGCAGAGAAGATTCAATTCAATGAACTGATTTGATATGGAATGAGTCAGGTAGACATGCATAAAGATGGGTGAATTATTAGGTTATCACCAACTGACCAACAAGTAAGGCTAGAGCACAATTTTAAGTAAGCTGAAAAAGACTTGCAGCGAGGGACATCGTTTAGCTTAATTTGGCTATCTGGCAAAGAAGAGGATGTGGTGTCGTAATCCTAACATAATAATGCTTATTTGCGCAGATAGATAAAGACGATAAATTTAACAATACCAACGAGTCATGAAACAATGGAAAATGCTTCAAGGTTTCACATCGGATGATAAGCTAATCTTCGAACGATTGGTGTATATAAGCGTAAGTGGACTCAGTGAAGTTGAAAAGAAATACAAAGCCAAATTCCAATAATCTAAGATACATTATAGAAACCCAAAAAAACCACAAAATTGTTTAAAAGAGAACTAATTCCAGAAAGAATTAATGCAAGAAGAGAAAGTCAGACCATAACTAGAAGTCTGCCGATTAAACTACACAGACTTCAACTTAAATCAGAAGGTCCGGCATATAATAAGCAACACAAAACATTAACTATTTTTAAATAAATCCGAGAGGATGTGTAATGGTAATCAGCAAAATAATTAAAAATAACTTTGGGACAAAGTTGACTTCTACGAGGTGAAGAAGTTTTTTTCCAACTTACTCTCCAACAAGGAATCCAAGCATAAGCAAATTGTCATCCAAACCGCTCAACTGTTTCCGATCGCAGCATTGATCGGGGCTGTCAATACCACAAACCTTCTTCAGAGTGCTACCCGGAACAGACACGGGTGGTTGATTAACAAGGCAATATTGTTCGCTGTTGCACATGCCGAACATCACACAGTCCGAATTAGACCGATAGACCAGAAAGAGTATAAGAATACAAATATACATGAAAGCAAGTTGCATCTCCAATGCTGAAAAATAAAAGAAGCGCGAAAAGGATAGTTGAAGAGGGCAAATACTTGATTAACAGATTAGAGTTATAAGGACTAAGGCCTACAGCTAAGCAAACGTTTCGATGGTAGGAAGAGCGAAATAAAAGTGAGGACCTACATTTGGGAAAAAAATCTAGTGAAATCCTTCGCTGATGTTTGAACTGGTGACCCTGCGAGGCGAGCAGCTACGCTAGCGTCCCATTGGATGAGGATCCGATTTCCAATCAATGAAATGTGAGGATACATTTAATTAAACTAGTTAAACAATTGATTTAGACAAAATAGGCTATGCTTGATATATTCTTAGTGCATATAATTAAAATTAAAAACAGTTTTGTTGGTCTGTTTATAATTTTGGTCTTTAAATTTTAAGAAGTTATGCAACAAATCAGTTTTCTGAGCGACCAAGAGAATTAGCTATAAAGCACACTTCAGTTTCATGCTTTACGTCTAGGTTTAGTTGTGTTTTTTTATTTTAGGAGGAACGCTTTGGTCATGAGCCCCTTTTAGTTACGGCCTTCAAATAAATAAGTGTGGATCGCCTTGGGTTCTCACTAAGTAAAAAAACCCAAAATAGAATTGGAGAAATTACAGTACCAATGTACGGAAGAGTTAAGAGGCTTTTGGAAGGGAGGTTTAAATCACGGGTGGCTTAGGCGGTCTCATGTTCAAGAACACCTAACCCCGATGTCGCATCTGATGCTGGCACTTTATCACCTTGATACCCGACATGGAACACCTGCAGGCTAGTGAAAAGATAACGATAAGCAAGAGGAAACCCACACCAATGCACACCCGGTTAGTTCCTCGAATCGTCATCCAAGACACCACCCTCTCACCCCCCTCGAACGTCGATGACCGACCGGCACTTGACCCAACGTCGCCACGCTGAGAACGTAGACAACCCGGAAGAAGACCCTCCACAATAAGAGAAACCCAACACTACTAAAAGGCGTCAAATAACTGAGGTATTCTCAAAAGACACGATAGAAGATTGGCATCGGGAATTCGAAATATGTGTGGCGCTTTCTGCATTTTCTTCCACAGTTTCCTAATGATTTCGATAAACGATTGAATTGAGAGCAGCCTTGACCTCGTCAATGACCTCCTCCTTCGATTTACTACCATCGATGTGGGTCACTAGCCCCTTTTTCGAGTAGTACTCAATCACTGGCAGTCCCTCGGTCTTGAATTGCACGAGTCTGCAAGGCAAAAAGAAGGGGGTGGAAATCAGTCATTGGGGACGACCAGCCAAAACTAAACCTGGAACGTGTTTGCAACTGGCGTCACGAATCTGTGACGTGCTATTGATAAGTTTACTGACAGCTGTATTTATACCAAAGCAAAACGACATCGTCAGCTATGCATCAAGATAGTGTTGCACGACAAAATGCAAGGCATCACGAACACTGCTATACGATGTCTGGTACGCCATAATGGCGTGAAATACATCGCTGAGCTCATCCACAAGGAGACCTGCGGCGTGTTCATGGTCTTGCACGGCGCTGTCACACACACACACAATGAACACGCGAAACGCAAGACCGTCACTGCCATGGACGTAGTCGATGCCCTCGTACCTTCCCCAGCTTCGGTGGCTACGTTGCGCCGCAGATGGATGGGGTGGATCGAGGGCGGATGTGACGGTAGTGAACACGTTAAAATGTGAGGGCTGTAAAACACGATTTTTACCAATACTGCTATGCATCCAGAGGGGTGAAGAGCAATGGAGGAGAGGTTACTACGCTTGACAACCAGAACAATCCACATCGTTAGGAATCCGGCTGAAGACACACGGTTATGGATATTTAACACGTCAGCTTACCTATTTTTCAGTGTCTTTTCGTTATCATCAATTCGACCGGAGCCACGCCGAAGACATCGGTCAATGCAAACCTAAAAAGGGAGGAGCATGCATCCAAATGTGGAAAGATAATCGAGAATTAAGGTTCTCCCCTCATCCCAACTCTTTTTAAAGGAGGGAAGAGTACGAAGAGAAAGTACACATTTTCCCAACCGCCTCAGGACTTAAGTGTTCTTGTATCTGTACTTGATATTCACTGAGCAGTGACAACCCTACCCTATCGCCTCACTTTCGATTGTCCGTGATTGCTGGAGTAGGATCAAGACAAATTTTGGAAAACAAAAGCACAAGAACCACTCCCCGTCACAAATTAGACAGTTAACAAGCAGAAGGCTGCTTTTTGAATGTATTTGAGGGAAGAAAGGAACAAACCGATACTCTTTGAAGCCTATCACTCAGCTTTCACGGCGACTTTTTCCGAGTAGTTTCATTATCACTAAAAGAAGTTCCTGATACATTTATCCTGTACGATTTCATGTATTTTTCCCTTATTATCAAGAAGGGAAGGTCCTCCACTCCCTTCTCTACCTGACATGATGTATCCACCCCTTGAGCGGCCCCATCAACAAAATCGCATCAGCTGTTTCAACAACTTTTGGACGGTACATTGTTTAGATGCCACAAGGAGGTTTTGCCCCACTCAAACCGGATTAAACGAGAATCGGAGGGCAGGCAGGCTGAAATTACACCCGATTCAATCTGTACCTGGTGATTTGATACTCCGTAGAGGTATTGTATTGCCGAACCAATATGTACATGTGCCATGCCCTACAGGTTACAAGCAATCGCTACGAGTTACACCCAAATACCCAGGTGGTACAAATAACAAATTGGTGATAGGTCGAAGCAAATCGGTGTTTATTTCGGCAGAGTGGCAAAAAAAACATGTACAAAGACGTAAAGCTAATATTTATTATTTGTTTTTTTTTAAAAAAAAACTAACAAATTTTAGTCGTTGATGCTTGCAGTTAACGATGCTTCACTGATTTACGCGACAAAAATAGTTGTCAAGAGCTCCTTCCAAAGTTTGAATATTTCTTTAAGCAAGCATCTGCAAAGAGTCGCTCATGTAAATTAAAATCAAACGGAAACAATTCAACTAGCTAGTTGCTCTTGAAAGACATATTTACCGACCTTGCTATCTCAACTGAGATCCCAGTAACCACCAGCTGCACTGCTAGATGAAGGCTCGACCAGCCCACAACTCATCCACAATACTTTCCAAGAATTGCACTTTAACGCTGTAGTGTTATGAACCTCGACAGTATGAGGGAAGACTAAACATTCTTACTAAAATTGTCCAAAAACAGAAGGACAGGTGGTACCGCTGGCACCTCGCCTTAACACAGACGGCGGAGTGTTGGTTCTATCACTATATTCCTTCTTCTCACTTCCCCACTGAGGTAGGCTAGTGGTCTTTGCCACTACCCCTTACGAAACGCTGTAGAGGTCTAGCAAGCTTAGTAATAGATATAACAACGAATTTCTTTAGAGGCAATAGTGGAATCCAAAACCAGTTGCAATTTGTGCTTTACTTTTCAATGGTTTTATCAGACTCCAATTTTGTTTAAATGAATGAGACAGTGTCAATCGTTGAAAGGAAGCTATTATGTCGCACGCTCCAAACGACATGGTCTAGAAGAATAAAAGTTATCCTTTCCTTTCCTACTTTCACTTACAAGTAGCGATACTTGAAACAAAGGGAGTAGAATTACCGAACACGCTTGAATGTTCCAGCAAATCGCTCAAATGTTGTTGGGGAAAGGAATTCTCCTTTCGATAGAACATCAAGTCTCTGATAATCAGTAGACAATCCAATAATAATATTATACTTCTGACGTAAGTAAAATTCATCCAGATGTCTACCGTTTAATACCGTTCCCGTTAACCACTGGAATTTAGCTGCAGTGTTGCTGTCTCTGTAACGCCGACAAACTCCTTCTCTAAACAAAAAGACTTCAAACACCTTCTAACAACTCATTTCCCTGTCGAAGCGGGAAGTGATTACTTACTAGGACATAAAGTTTACCATAGTCTACACACTGCCACAAATCTCAACGCCATTCAACCGGTGCCATCTTCATTTATGCCCTCTTTAACGACTTTCCTTGACCTCTACCCCTCGTTCAGTTTGCTTAGAAGACAGAGAAAAGCATGTCGACACCCAAAAGAACAATATTTACACCTCACAAGTGGGCATACAGATGTGAGTAGGGGTGTCATTGCAACAGAAGCTACCCATGTCAATGTGAAACTCCAATTCACATTGCGTCAAACGAAATGGTAAAAAGCCCATACAATGGCGCCGGAGGTAAAAGCTAAAAAATCGACTTAAGCATAGCAACATAGAAAATCACACAAAAGTAGCCTCTACATGGGTGAGAATGTTTGGTATTTTAAGGTAGAAATGACGCATTTTGATAAGATAGGAGAAGACATAAGCTATGTATAAAAAATAAAGTTCTTCGAATAAACAGTTGTAACACTTTTCTAAGCACTGGAGAATACACTGCGTTCAATGACGCTCCCCAGAAAAAATTAGCTTCTATGATGATTTATGCAAACACGTCGAGGCGCTGGAAACATACACCAACGTAGCCACGTTGCAACGCCGTCATAAATGTAAGAATCATCCGAACTGACAGTAATCTCTTGGGAAAATCATTACCCCTACATTTGACGGAAGGTTAAAGC
The DNA here is from genome assembly GCA_000469725.3 of Echinococcus multilocularis. Classification (NCBI taxonomy): domain Eukaryota; kingdom Metazoa; phylum Platyhelminthes; class Cestoda; order Cyclophyllidea; family Taeniidae; genus Echinococcus; species Echinococcus multilocularis. The sequence goes on along the minus strand of LN902848.1, from coordinate 4,678,705 downwards.
CCGAATAAATTATTTCAGCACTTCATATTAGGGGACTTTGTGTGGAACTCACGGAAAGCAGTTATAGCACTAATAATGCTTTGTTTTTACCTTTGAAGTGTAGCTGGCAGGATTACGTAGGTGTTAAAGAATTTAACGGCATGGTTTTTCACGACCTAAAGCATCAAATTGTGAAGAGCTGAGGTGGATCGAGTAAGTCAAAACATGTGGCCTGATCCTTATTTGACAAAAGGGAGAAACTTAATGAATCATATCATGGTCTCGCCTACAACAACTGGGTTGCCAGCTCAAAAGAGTGATGGCAAAACGAGTTAAGAAAGCAATCCAAGCATATTTTGATAATAGAGTGAACTCACGTTATCTGGACAATCGAGGACAACGACTTGAAGGACTTTAGTCTTATCACTCATGGAGGCCTCCCATCCCGATTTATTATCTTCATTGCGAGGGAAACCGTCCACTAGGTAGTTGACACACTTCTGGTTGCTGTAGCCTTCTAACATAGCCTGAACACATAAACAATGAAATACATCGACTTCATCCATCTTAAACACTGAAAGTTTCCCTTCAGCGCAAAAGCGGCGCAAATGAAGAGTGAGTTTAGTGCAATGAATACAGTGTATTTCAATTAATATCCTTCTTAACCAAAGCAAAATGAGACACGACTCATTTGGCGTATCTACGAATAAATGAAAGGAAGCTCAAGCGCCAAAGAGTTTTTAAAAAAGAGCGACTCAGCAATCCTTTCCTGTAGTCTTGGTTATTAAATTACAAGGTAAACTGTCATTTGACCCGCTGAGTGAAGAGACAGCCCCATTAACTGCGTTCTCCATGTCTACTTCGAGAATTGTTTTACTACTTTGCATAGGATATGTTGCAATCAGAATTAGTCCCAAATGAGACCATTAATGGGCACAATCGGGTAAATATGAGGTGAAGTGCAGTTTTCCTAACCTAGGATTTACGTCAAGAAAGCTCAGATGGATAGGCCCAATATTCTTCTCTAGAAGGGTAATATTTGGCCTTCACTCCTGTCAAACTCCTAACTAGAACAGCCAATAAACAAGACTGACACGGATATCCCTGTTCGAAGGATATAAGTAAGCAAGAGGCTGTGGCATGTGCGTTTGGAATGCCTACTTGGTGGGGTATGGTTAAGGTTTGGTGTATTTATAGTACCTATTCACTTTGGTCTTATGGTGAATGTTGGCGGTATTAGAACGAATCTAAAACTGACATTAGCCGGTAAGGAGGAAAGAGGCGGAGGCTTAACATTATGGAAGGCTTGGAAATTCGCCAAGGGGACAGAAACCTCCAGAAAGATACCATAGGATTGTTTTCTAGTTTTGCAGTAATCTCAACAGATAATTCGCATGACACAACTACCCGAGAAATAACTTCTGCTAATTCGTCAGGGTTTCAGTGTATTATATTGCAAAGACGTCCAATCATGGGTAAACTCGAGGAGAGCGAAATAGGACGGGAAATGTTTACAACAACAGATGAAAACCCTAGTAAGCAGGAAAAGAACCTGTTATAACAAAATTGGCACGCAGCCAGAAATTACACTAAACGCGGCCATGTAAAGGATTGCTTTCACCAGACCCATAAGGCAATAAAACTGACTTTATGAAGGAGAGAACAGGTGATGGCAACAGGAACTATTGTGCCCGCCTTCATGTACGACTCAATTTCAGCCGCGACCTTTGAATTTGGCGAATTCATTTCCTTCCGCAAAAGTTCGCCGGCAGATAAGTGAATCATGTCGAAATGCTGAAATTCAAGTAAAACATTTATTGATTGCAATATTAAGAAAGTAAGCACAGTCATTTGAATGATGCAAAAAACGTTATTTTTAAAAGATTTAGGCCAGAAAGGCTCTATAAATGCTACCGAAGCTATTGGCGGGCAGATGGTGCCTTTTCCGGAACCGGGTCCCCCAAGCATGAAAATCACGCCGAATGGCTCTGTACAGTGATGGGTGGAGTCTTGTTTCGCCGCCATTGGAGTGCTGAAATATTTGAAAAGGATCAGAAGGGGTCTTTTCAATAATGAGATGGCAGTGCAACTACTGCAATATGCGCAGCATAAGTAGTGCATCGTACTGTCAACTGGCACATATCTGTCAACATGCACGCACCACCTGCTTTCGGAAGACGCGGAACAAATTAAAGTAAGCTGAAAATGAACGCGCAAGCCATGCGTTTAAACGACAAAATGAACGTAAGGGCAAATGTATTAAGAGTATATAGGAAGGCAACAACCGTGTGTTGACTTTTAACTTGCACTTCTCAGTATTTTTTTATCAACATTAATAATCTGCACAACAGGTGCTAAGTTTGAAACATAAGCTAGTGCTGTGTCAGTAGATTAACTGATGTCTAGAAAGGCTAATGCGTAAAGTTTTAAAGACAATATAGCAGATGCGTTTGAATTTATTTGTCGCCGTAAAATAAGTGAGAGTACCCCCTCAGGCCCAGTTCAAGTTCTACACTTTTACACTGTGACCAACACTGTCTTTTCACCTTAAGAACTACTTTTTTAAATACGAAAGAAGGCACTATTGGTGTAAATTATGCAGGTCTTATGCACAGAAGTGGCATGGGCCACTTGCATGGCTGAGGCCGTGCCGCCCAGCATACATGCATATGTAGAAAATTAGGCGCCCGGCACCGGTCTTTCAAAATTTTAGTATTTCAGTTGATTATGTTCGCATATGATCTTGCATCTAACCTTTATTGTTACTTTTTCCTCAAGTCAGTACTGCTTGGCCTTATCTACACCAGTTCATCAAGGTAACAGAGTGCTAGAGGGGATACCGCGCGTTTACCTGATTGGTGCTAAGACCAATTCGCATTCAATCTTTTTACAAAGAGTTTAGTGGATAGAGCGTGTATAACACTGTCATCACCTCAGACAGCTGAGGTGTGTTTTATTATGGCTACCGTATTCACCAAGCAGGATCCTAAGCTAGAGTGAAACTCTTTTTTTTAGAGGTTTAGACGTTAAAACCCTACTAATTTTGTTTTTGTCATGGGATTGTTTAGTTGCGCTTTACAAATATTTTTCTGCCATTTAATGCTTTTTCGTTTAGGAGAAAAAAAAACACTCATTTACTTCAATGGAATGCAAGTTACCATTGACTATATGGGTTTCTGAATCCCCTTGGAAGGCATAATTTACTAAGTCGGTGTGGGTAAGCCTGCAAAAATAATGTGAGATGAATTACAAATTTTTAATTTTAAGGGCACTTGAAGTGTGAAAGGACGAGCGAAATAGCGCACTTAAGTCAAAGCGCCTGCTGAGATAGTTTTAATAGAAATCCAATTTTATAACCTCCACTACCATGGTTTCAAGCCCAAGGAGAATAGAGCAGACCAATTTCAACTCATGTTCTTTAGACTTTTGCTTATTACCATCGACTGTAATAGGTTGGATGTGAGTTTAGTGATTGGCATTGGTAAAGGGATACTTTATCCTGGCCATAGTATCATGCTGGGTGAGCTGGTCTTCAGGCCAAGCCAGCAGCCCTAGCGCATTCTGTATGCATAATATACATATTCCGTCCGAATATAATGTCTTCTTTCATCTTCACAAAAGTTTTGGAGTGTTGCAGCAACGCTTGATGTTCCTTAAAAATATAAAGGTAAAAAAAGTAGAAGCGTTACGTATAAATGGCAAACTGATTGCAATACCTTTTCGGTTTCTGCAGGTTGTCCCTCAAGTTCCAGCCCTACTTAACACTAACTGCATATGTTCGTTTATAGATTTTAGGTGCGATTTGACTTTGGGAATTATGGACCACATATACAGTAGCCGAATACCCAATACCTCAATGTACTTATCGGAATTACTTGTTTACAACGCTTTTATTGTTACTGCGAAATTTATCAGCTATTAAGACGTTTATAAATCCAAGAATTATTATAAATGGGTGTATTAGAGTACTTATTTTGTTTTTTAAACAAACACCATTAATTCGTACAATATTCATAAGTTATGTTTTAGTTTTTATTGTTAATAAGCAATGCATTCGAGCGCTCGGTCTTTTGGTTAGATGGGGCGGAGGTCAGGGTCGTATGTCCCTCCTGCAACAAAAGGTGGGGGTCGACAGGTCTCCAATGAGTTTTTCATCGCAAAGAAGCCCAGAAAACCAATTAAATCACAAATGTCAGGCAATGAACCGACAATAACAGACGGTAGTATGGATGGCAGTGATGGCATTGAGGAGAAGTTTGAGGACCCTAGCCATCAAAGCACTAGGCAGCAGCAAAGCGCCGGGGACCAACGCAACGCCAGACCATCAGACACGATAGAGGGTCGAACGATATTCATCAAAAATGTTTCTTTTGATGCCGATGAGGATCGACTTTACCAGTTTTTCGCTAACTTTGGCAAACTTGAGTTCGTTAAAATTGTCAAGGACAAACTTACCCAGCACCCCCGAGGAACGGCATTCGCAAAATTTGAGTCTAAAGAAGATGCTGAAAATATTCTACTTCAAGGCTCTAAACCAGAAGTATGTTTGGATCCAATAAATCAACTTCACTATTTTTTGGTGAAATTCTCAATCGACCATTTTGTGAATTTTAGAACGCCCACCGCTTTGTTTTTGCTGGCAGACCATTGGCTTTGTCATTGGCTGTTAGTAGGGAAGAGGTTCTTGAGCTTCAAAAGGCTCGTTCTGGTGAGAAAGTTTCACATAATGGCCGTACAGATGGTAGAAATCTTCATCTTGCACGCATTGGACGTACGTTTGTTTATAAACTTGTAGTGCGATTTCATTTGCATTTATTGCGTTTTCAAAGTGATACCTTCAATCCTGTATTAATTTCAATATACATTCCTGTGCGCCCTATATTGACATATCTTAGCTAGATAGGTAATATTTTTTATCATTTTGCATGGTCAAAAGCATTCCTCTTGCGGTGTTGTCAAGCATTTTCAACAGGATTTCGATGTGACTACACTATAAAGCCTGAAGTTATCCCTGGGGCACCGATCAAATCACGTCATCAAGGAGTCGTGTATGCCTTGAAGCCTTGTTTTTGATGGAATCTTTTGCCAATTATACATTTTCCCTATTAGGAAAACTGCATTTTGAAGATAGGTTTAAATGGCATTAGCGCTTAAGTCACAGTATGGACAATTTTTAACCATTACCTTCTCGTTCATGTTTTACCTTTTAATTCCCTCTTGTGCAAATCAAATCTGCTTTCCAATTTGGTTTGTTTTTTGGCTTCTCAAGCGTGAAGGACTTTTTTAAGTTCTGTTACTTGATAATGTTGCACCACTCACTTCTTCCTGCTTTCGTATCAAGGGTTTTAATTAATAATTTCAAGAATTATTTAATCAGAGATCTCTTCCCAGCCTACCGCATGTGTTTATTCGTAAAAATCTAGTAACAAAAAAGGTTGTGTAGAATGTGCTGCCAACTGGATTTTTTGTTAAGGAGGGGTAAGGCATATCAGATCCTCCTCCTTCCAAGACTTGGGCCAATTCTCCTTTAAGCTACAGAATTTGCCTTTAAGTCAAGTGCCTTTAGTGATGATTTCTGGTGGGATTCTTGGGAAGGCCAAAATGTCTATTCATGGGTGGATACAGTGGCCTTTCATTTCGTGCATTTTGAGCTGGTTGCAGTGCGATTCACATTAAGATGGTTGTGCGTGTTCTAACCTATAGTACCCAAGATTGAGTCGATTCACTCATCTACTCCTCATCTATTTGGCTGGTTCTAGTGACATTCCACATATAATCGGAAAGCATTAGTTGAGGAGGGCTCATTTTTAAGATGATACTGAGGTTTTTACAAACGCTGCTTTCTCCGTCTCACCTTCTCTTCCTTCGTCCAGTCATTCGGCCAGGCAGTCGGGCAGCCGGGGCGATGACACCTAAGGAAGCGGCAATGCGAGAGGCGGTGGCACGAGCGAAGCAGGCGAAATTGCGTGATCCTAGCATCTTCATCAGCCCTCTGCGTCTGTGTGTGCGCAACATCCCTCTCAATGTGGATGATCGGACCCTGCGCCAGGCCTGTCAGAGGATCGCGGGGTCTGGAGCCCACATCACAGAGGTGAGTGACAGTGGTGTTTCATTTGTAGGCCATTCATCTCTGCCCATTCATTTGCAAACTGCCGAGGATACCTGCAATCACAGAAATGCATTCTTTTTCGGTTTTCTATAAGTAGTGTTTGGTCGCTAATCTCTGAATACTTTGAACAGTTGTACTTTTGTTCAGTCCTGTTCGCTAAAAGCATTTGCTCTAAAGTCTTCAAACATAATTTATCCGGCTGGACGCCTCAATAGGATCCAGGGCCTCGGTCATAGTACTCAAAGTCGTAAAATTGGCGAACCCGTTGATAGCAGTTGTAGACGCGCTTTATGACTAGTGGCAACCCATAAAGTCGAAAATAAAGCTGGAATCAATGTTATTTATTAGCGACTAGAACAGTTTATTAAATCACTATCATCTCTAATGCTTTTTCCTTCTAGTGTCGGGTGATGCGCGATATGAAGAGCGGTGTAAAGAATCCCAAATCCTTGGGGTATGCATTTGTCGCCTTCGAAGAGCACATGAACGCTCTAAAAGCTCTACATGCGCTTAACAACAACAGCAGCGTTCTCGGAGGCAATAGGGTGAACCATCCACGTTTCTATGCTATCATCCCTCCTCGGTCACTCTTTCACGGATTTTTTCACATTCTTAGAAGCCGATTGTAGAGTTCTCGTTGGAAAATTCAAGGGCTCTTGAGAAGAAAAGGCGACGGGCAGAAAAATCTCAAGTGAGTTGTGAAAAATTTAGGCTCCCGAGTTTCATTGTGCATTTTGTCCATTTTGATTTGCACCGATATTCGCGATAGTGGCGTGGGCGTTTAGCGTCGCAAGATTTCCCTAAATACAGCAGAAGGCATGATACCCAGACAGAATGTGTTGCTGATGTACAGAAGGACTTGAAGGCTACTGACTTGTCTTAAGGATAGGCCGTCCGGCGGAGCCCCCAAGTGGCCTGTTATCAAAACCGAGAACTAAACAAACAATCGACGCATTGCAGTAGTTCCCACTTAGAATGTTGGTTCATTTATTTAGCTTTTGAATACTTTAGAAGACTTTTCCCCTCCTTTTTGTTTAATTGTTTGAAGGTGGTGGATATATTGGCCCCTTCAGTCTACCGTTTGCCTTCCATCACTGATCGTTTAAAGTTTCCTTATTATCCGCCTGCCCCATCCCTCTTTGTTACCAATCATAATCGATATTTCCATGTTGGACCAGTTTACAATGGATGCACAGCGTATGATACGAGTCGTTAAGTCGCTTGATTATAGGCCTTTAGAGACACTGGAAGGCTAGATTGAGACATGGCAACCTGAATGGCGGTCCACACCATCGTCAAAGAGGTCGAATCACGCAATAGCGGCAAAAATTTTTCGTCATGGAAGGATACATCTAGTACATTTCGACTTGATTTAATAAATTGTGAATTGTGCATTTTGACGCTTCCTCAGTTTAATTACTACCTTAGGCATAAAATCTTATTCACCCATATGGCTGTTTTTCCCTGTAGATGGCGCGAGAGTCAAGATTGTTGGGAGGTGATTCGCAGCCGAAACGCCAAGTTGCTGGGGTTAAAAAGAAAAAACGCAGTCAACGGCCGAAGACTAAAGGAAAAAGAGGCAAGAAGGCGCCGATGCGAATTATGCCCAAGAAGTTAGGCCCCAAAATTCGACACAATCGGCCGAAGAAAGGAAAGTAAGAGGCAGTGCAATGTATAGAATGGAAAGGTTGGTACATTTGTATATTTTACTTTTGCTCCGCCTTTTTGACCGCTGAGTGGGGCTAGTCAACTACTGGGTGTGATCCCAATGAGGGAATATAACGGGGAATTCTGGTGTGTTCGAGATGTCACGCTACTAACGTGACACTGATTTAAACTCCGTCTGTAACTCAGACTCTGGTATGGGACGGTCAGGTTAGATTCAAGAGTACGCGTAGTTGGTCGCATTCTCACCCTCCTTTTAGGATCGGTCTGGTCTCGAATTATGGCGGGAAAGTTGTGGCTGGTGTGATCGTGGTAAGGTGCGTTTTGATAACCTGGATGAATGCTTCAGTAGGGTAGATTAGTCACACTGCAGCACAGCTGCTTTTTAAAAAATCGCTTAATCTGCAATTAGGGAGTTCCATAGTGCAGTCTTTTTACATCTACAATTGCCTGGCCCAAGTTTTAGGACCACTAATGGAATAAGGCCAAAAACCCCAGGTAATATTATAAAAGTTATAAATAGTGAAACTTTTTTGTTATAAATAACGTCTGCATATAAACGTGGAAAATGTCAGAACTGCAAATTAAAGTGGGTTTGTAATTTATGAAATATTTTGTTTATAATTGCTAAAATGAAGCCAGTCTGACTTAAAACAGTTCTGTGGTGTTCTGCAGTTGGGAATGCGGGTGTGTGCTTTATTGCCACCTTTTACCCTTTCATATTCAATATTTTGACATTTTGATGTTTTTGTAATTAAATTTTAGGCGATTTGGTTTTTGTGTTGAAATCTCGGTAATTTTGCTTGATTTTAGTGACTTTGTTGCATAGTGAAGTAATCTGAAGCTCATTAAAATTTGTTTTCTTCACTTTTAGCATTACTTGCGAGTAACTCTCTCGATCGTTTTCTTTCTGTCGTTTTGCTACGTGTATGTGGCAGGTGGACAGTGCATTTGGCATGGTTTGTGCAACACGACCAGTGATGAGAATCCTCTCTACTGCTACAAACCCGGGCCACCCCAACCTATTTCTGAGCCTTCCTCCCTAGCTAAACTTCTGTTAGCCTGTCCAGAGTACCTAAACACTAATGATCCTGCAGCCTCGCTTCCTGTTTGCTGCCCACCTGACCAGATCGAAGTGTTTGTGACCTCTCTGCAGTTAGTTAAAATATTCCTGGGAAGGTATGCTTCAAATTTGTGGTTTGAATTCACTTTTGAATGTGTAGTTGTCCCTCATGCTTTGCCAACTTCCGTCGTCTTTTCTGCGAGATGACCTGCAATCCCGCTCAAAGCGACTTTCTATCCGCGGTTACCATTCGTGAGGACAAAGCTGTAAAGCGAGTGAAGTATACTCTCACTCACCAATTTGGAGAGGGCTTCTTTAACAGTTGTGCAGTAAGTACTCATTTTGTGAAGTAGTACTACATTTATATTTACCAACGCCTTTGATTTAAGTTGTACTCGAGTCAGTGTGTACCTTTATTATAAATAAAATGTAGACGGATTAAAGCGGAAATAATGCTTTCCTTCCCACACTGTTTTACACTGGGTGCCCTTTGTGCAACGAATCCATTTCCTGCACTAATTATTTTTCACGAAATCAAAAGGGCCAAATTAGACATTACCTCTTTAACGCTATGGAACTTCTTAAGACGCAGTACAGTACAGGTTTTTAGTATCCCCACCATAAGTTGCTGCTTCCGTAATGTTTGATTTCACTAACTTACTCACTATCACGCAGTTAGTGCCAAAATCAGCGCCATTTCTGCAATCCTATTGTTGTAGGTCTGCAGATTCAGCTACCCCAGTAGATGCCTTCTAGCTAGCGAAAAGCGGTGTTTTTTTAAGTAGGTTAGCCAATGTATCGATCAAATTATGTTTTAATTCGTTATGAGTTGCTTGCGTTCGGAATTTGCTTCATTATAAGTATAGAAAAGAGCTGTGAGACAGGTTGCATGGTCCATGCCTCAAGCGAGAAGCCGAATCGCGTGATAATTAAAAATGGCACAGTCAAAGGATGTTTTTAACCAGAAGAGCTGGGCAACTTCTACAGGACTCTCGATCTCTGTGAGTCACAGCTGACGATGTCTACCCTTCTAGAATGTTCAGTTTTCCGGTTCACCAGCAATATCAATCATTTGCGGAGACACTCAGTGCACTCTGCCGAAGTTGATGGAAGCTCTCGGCACGTCGACGGACAATGGCGGGCGGGCGCCTTTCGATATCGATTTCACCTTGGTCGGTCAGCCCTCCTCCCAAGCGATGGACGCGCCTACTTACGCCTGTGACGCGCGCCTCCCTCCTCTGGGGCCGAACCCAGGTCAAGAAGCCTGTGACTGCTCCGATTGTCCGCCCGCATGCCTGGAACCCGACTTTCCGCAGCCGGATACACCCATTTTCGTGTTTGGTGAGTTTGTTCACCTGTTCCCTCGCGGAATTGATATCAATTTATTCAGTCTGTCCGTTCTTCTTTAACTTTGGCATTCAGCGAAATCGGGATTCATTGTCATCTTTTTCGGTGTGAGCTCATCATCACTGTCACCAGTGTAGCGCCTGAGTTACCCCTGAAATGGTTACAAAGCTGTTTTTTACTATCGTTTGGAAGAGATAATAGGCTGACAGCAGCGCCTTATGTTATCAAAATGGCAATCGAACCATAAGATATTGGACTGACTCAAGTATTGAAGTATGTCTGCCAATTTATCCACCCTTTCCTATTTCCTATTACAGGAGCTCCTCTCCCGTGGCTGATTTCCGGCGGCGTGTTTGCCGTCCTTCTTCTATCCTTCATCGGCATTGAGGCATCACGTTACTGCGGCACACCTCGACGTCACCAGCATGCTGAAAGTGAGGGGGACACAGAATTGCTCATTTCGACACCATCCAGTGATGCTCACCACGCCATATGGCGAGAAAGACTCGGTGCTGCTGTGGATTTGGCTCTCTTTAAGGTTTGTCTAGCCCCCTGACTTATTCTCAAATCATTACAAAGTAGTTTACTAGGTGAATAATTGGAAAATCTCTTGAATGTCTTTTCAAGCTTCTCTATTCACAATTAAAAGATTTGTAGCTCACCTAGGTAGATTATATTTACTGTTAACGAGTTCTTTGCTGAGGTTCGTCTCAAGGTAAAGGCAAATGCAGCAGCCCAAAAGTTTCATCCCTCTCATGGGGCACCAAACGTTATTAATCCATTTGCCAAATGACTTTAAAAAAGTGCTATTACGCTGCTTTTGGTGAACCAAGTAATCTGTGTGTCGCACAGTTTGCTTTGACCAGTTATCCCCAAAACATATGAGGGCTGAGAGAGGGTAAACCAGGGTGTCACTTTCACATGGCACTGGCGACGAGCTCATTAACCGATGCCCCTGTATTCTTCCCATTTCGTAGGGCTTCGCACGTCTGGGTCTCCTCATCGCCCATTATCCAACTGCAACGCTCTTCTTCTCAGCCACTTTTGTGGCGATTCTCTGTTGTGGTCTGACGATGTTCACAGTGACTACCAACCCCGTGGATCTGTGGAGTGATCCGCGATCACGCGCACGTTTTGAAAAGAATTACTTTGATACTCATTTTGGGTGCGATTGTAACTTCTAGAACGTTCTACACTTCATGCAGTTGTTGCACCAAATTCTCGGGTTATCCACCTATCTATCCACATAATTATTTGTTCTCTCATTCATTCAACCATTCACCATCCTCATTTCACCTTGAAAGAGGTAGGAATTAATTTCACCCTCATCTTTTAATCATCAAACCAACTATTCGTGATCCGCGACTGCATGATGCCAGTTGTTGTAAGCTATTGGAAATTCCACATATTACATATATGTGACGTCAATGGCAAGCCCATTCGATTGTCATGAACACAAGACTGTGAAGGCTTATTTCACTTCAATTGACTGTGTTGTTTCAGGCCCTTCCACCGTGTGGAACAGTTGATTTTGCGACCTTTGGATCGCACACCAGTAAAGAATGGTACGATTGGACCGGCGTTTCGAGGGGACTTTTTAGAGTTGGTGGGTTTCGTTGTACCTCTCTCCCCAATAATTTTAACACTCCTGTAACATCCACGGGTCCCCTCATCCTTTTTATGTGGAGATATCCGTCCACCTCTTAACCATTCAGAGGTGGGTTTGTTTTTTCACCACTCGATCCTTCAATGTAACCATCTCATCCACTCATCCATCGAGGAGTCGTTTGTCCATCCCAAATCAATCCACTCACTCACTCGCCCATCCATCCATTTATCAACATCAGATATGCCCATCTTCATATCCGTTCCTCAATCCCGCGTTCGTCCATCACCCTGGCTTGTTCTTTTTTTCCACCAAACCTGTATTCATGCATCGGTTTTGAACCTATCTATTCACTCTTCTGAATGCATTCATGAATTCTTCCCGGCTCGATCTACCCATTTTCAACCCATCTATGTACCACCACGGAAATACTTGTTCTTACAGTTAAACCGTCTTGAAAGAGCTTGTTTCCACTTAACTGAGTGGGTGACCATCTGATCACCGTGACGTGCTGTGCCGTAGACACAAGCTGGTAGTCACGGTTTCATTTGTTCTCGTCGCCAAGATACCTCGTTCACTGACACGCATTGTTGCATGTAAGCAACCAGCTACCAGCTGGATGAACGGCGTGTGGTTTACCGAACTGTGCACCGACTTTCGTAAGTTCTGACAGAGCATACTCGACACTTGTTGTTGCACCACCACTGTCGCGGCAGTCTGCCATTTCGCAGTAATGTCATCAGTGTCTGGAACTGCATTTGCTCGTTTTGTTGTATAGGTTCTCGACCTTCAATTGCGAATCAGTAACATCACCGCCTATGGGGAGGCCTTGAAGTCCAACGTCAGTCTTGCTGACATCTGCTTCAAACCCATGCAACCGGATAAAGAGGATTGTGCGATAACCAGCCCTCTGGAGTACTTCCAGCACAATGTCACTCAATTTAACAGTTCTGTGAGTCCCTCCTCTTATTACCTGTGTATGTGTACAAACTGTAGGAACACGCAAGTTCTCTTCGTGTGCTTTCACTAGGCTATTGTCTCTCCAAATAACTAGGCCCTACTTTTCTACCCGCAGAATTACCTCGATCATTTGTTGAACTGCACAAAGGACGTTTTTAATCCCAAGTGTCTCGGATCTTCCGGTATTCCACAGATGCCCAATGTAGTCTTTGGCGGATTCTCGGGTAAATCCCCTACTTTTCTGAATGCTGCTGCGTTGACAAGCTGATGGTAATTGTTGGGACACCTTGTAGATGCGAATTACAGTCTAGCAGAGGCGGCAGTCATAACAATTCTGGTTCAAAATGACGTCGATCTCAAATCAGATCGTATTCAACGCTGTTTAGTTTGGGAGGCTGCCTTCATCTCCGCCGTGCGTGAGTGGAAAGATACACATTCCAAGGAGGTGGTTGTCAGCTTCTCTGCAGAGGTGAGTTGTCGGCTTTGCTGCCCTTCCACACTACCCACTCTTGAGGCTGAAGTCGTCTCACCATTTCAGCGATCAGTGGAGGACGAAATCGAACGTCAGTCCAATGCAGATGTTTTGACGGTTCTAATCAGCTATCTTGTGATGTTCGTCTACGTCAGTCTCTTCCTGGGTTCCTACAGTTCCTGTCGAAACATCCCAGTAAGTCTGACGAAGTCGGTTTTTTGAATTGAGTGCATGCTGTTACCACTGTGAATCAACCATGTGGCGTGATTACGATGATGGGAATCTAAAGGCGCCACAGCGCATGACTCAATCCCATAAACACCTTCGTTTAGCTTGCATAGTTTACCTTTTACTTGCGTGACTGTTTCTATGGCATTGGCTGTATTCACTTGTTGAACTGGTTATTTGAAGGCTGATTCACTATTGACGCGATTTGTTGTTGGGTCATCCATCATTTCCTCTCTCACCTTTTGTTTATTTTTCAGAGTTTTATTGTTCACTTGATAGGGAATTTGAAGGTTACTGTCGCTTTAGGCGACTGGATGATGTTGCTAATTTTCTTCCGGTCACACCGCTTTCTATAGGTCGACTTGAAGATGACTCTCGGTCTGGGTGGAGTGCTGATTGTTCTAGCCTCTGTTGCCGCCTCGATCGGTTTTTGGAGCTACCTAGGCGTACCTGCCACTCTAATCATAATCGAGGTCATTCCATTCCTCGTTTTGGCTGTTGGTGTGGACAACATCTTCATTCTCGTCCAGGACTACCAAATGGATGAGTCTCGTCGAAATTTATCTTCTCCGCAGCATAACAACCAATCGGATGCTGACGCGGCGGGACCCAACGATAGACTGTTTGAAGTTGTCCATGGAAGTGAATTTGATCTTCGTATTGAAGTTCAAAAGCGTGTGGGGCGAACTCTGGGTCGTGTTGGTCCCTCAATCCTGCTCACTAGCTCTGCTGAGTCGGTCGCATTCTTCTGCGGTGCGTTAGTTTACTTAAACCTAATATAAGTAGCAATGTCAAGCCAACTTGTTATTTCGTAATTCCATAGGACACATTTTTACTCTTAATATTCTTTTTATTGTGTCTACCTTTTAGGCTCAATGACTTCAATGCCGGCAGTACGAGTGTTTGCTCTATACGCCGGAGTCTCACTTGTCATCAACTTCCTTCTGCAAATCTTCGCTTTCACGGCTCTACTTGCGTTGGATGTTCGTCGTGAAGCGGTTGGTTAACAAATAATCATCTGGATTCTCACCTATATTTTTAAGTCAGAAAGGGTTATTTTCAACTTTTGTCATCTTTCAACACGGGACCGCGTCAGATCTTCAAATCGCTGTTTTTGTAGGCGCGTAAATGGGACGTGCTTTGTTGCATCAAGAATCGACCCATAGATTCGACCAACCACCCATTCCATCCCTCTGCTGAAACCGCCAACGCAGGTGCGTACTAACCCACCAATTGTTTATCAGTAGGTCGTTTTCAATGACTATTTTTGTTCCCTTTATATTTCAGCGCCAAATACCACCGAGCAACAGCCGGGAAGCTCGGCTCAATTGAACAACGGTAATAACCTATCTACTGGCATTATCAGTAGACGAAATTTTACGAACCACTTTCTTATTCAGGTGATGCTTCTGCGCCAAAAACTACCTGGTTATATCAAGCGGTTTCCCACGGTCTTTCACCCTTCATTCTTTCAAAATGGATTCGCCCTTTCCTCATCGTTACTCTTCTTGCGTGGATGTGTCTCTGCATGGCCTTGATAACCACCCGTCTTGAAGTGGGATTGGACCAGCGTCTCTCCATGCCACTGGGATCTTACGTTCTGGACTACTTTGACGCCATCGCCCAATATCTGGCTGTCGGTCCGCCTGTCTTCTTTGTTGTGACGGCCGGTCACAACTATACTGTGTGGATGGATGGACAGGACTCGGTTTGCAGTTTTGCTGGATGCTCCAATTTGTCCCTGTCAAATACCATTGGCGCATACGCGAAATTGGCAAATTTGTGAGTTGCGGACTTTTTAGCGTTATTAATCCTTTAGATCGCATATCGCTTCACCGCCCATGGTGTGGATCGACCAATACGCCAATTGGCTGCAAGCTACTGATCCCTCCGTTCACTGTTGCCGTGTTCTAAGGACTGATCCAAACGTCTACTGCAATGCCACGGATTCCACCTCGGATTGCGTTCCCTGTCTAGCACCGGACTCCCGTCTGCCCGAGGGAGAAACTTTCAATCGGTTTATCCCGCGCTTCCTTGAACAAAATCCCGATACCAACTGTCCCCGTGGGTGAGTACCAAACTGTGGTTCCCCAAAATATTTCCCACCGATGTCACTTCTGATGTGCTTGGAATTTCAGCGGAAAAGCGGCATTTGCCACAGCTGTGGAACTGATCGAAAGGGGTAATGACAATGCCAACGTGTCTGTTGGAGCAACGCATTTTATGACCTACCACACGGTGCTTCGCAAACCACGGGACTATACTGAGGCGTTAAGGTTATCACGACATATTGCCGATCATGTACTGCGTCACTGGAGCAATCAAAGCCCAGGCACCTCCACTGCCAACAATACAATCTTCCCTTACAGGTATTATGTCTGCGGCGTTGAACGACTTTCCCTTTTCCATCATTTTTGATGCTTTTTACATTGTTTGGAGCTACCTTCAACCCCGAAAAGTTTTTCGCCTTAGTCTGACTCTAGTACCCAGTGCTCATGTCAGCATCTTAAGCAGCTCTTTTACGGATGTTTCCGAGCCATTTGAATCCTGTCTCGCACCACTGCCGGTCATTACCTGGAGTTCAGGTTTTGTGCCTTCGCTGGAAGTCAACGTGGATCCATGCCTGCCTCTGTTGTAGGTCTGCATTTCCAGCCACCGGGAGCAGATGTACTCTGTCTGTGTCAATCGAGCGTGGTATCCAGACAGTGGGTAGTGTAAAGTTCCTTCCTTTGTCCTAGTTACTGCTGGATCCGTCACATTTATAGCCCAAAAAGAATGATTAAAAGTCGCCTAGTTAAACACACAACTGTTTGAGTCTTACCTTCTCAAACTGTATTCTTTTTAGCGTTTTCTACGTCTTTTACGAGCAATACCTAGGCATGCAACGCGAGACGATGCTTCAGCTCAGTGTCTGTCTAGCTGCCATAACGGTGATCACTTTGCTTTTGTTGGGCCTCAACTTTGCCGCAACGCTGATCGTCCTTCTCGGGGTGGCGTGTATCGATGTTAGCCTCCTCGGTCTCATGTGTCTCTGGAGCATCAATCTGAATGCAATCTCCCTCGTCAATCTTGTTGTGGTAAGTATACTCTAACCTGCATCAGTCCCCTTAGCAGTATTGTTGAAGGTGATAAGGATTGGCCGCTTCTTCTTAGTGCACTGGAATAGCTGTGGAATTCTGCTCCCACGTCGTGCGGGCCTACACGGTGAGTGGCTGCAAGACGAGGCTTCAACGCGCCCACGAAGCTCTCTCAGAAATGGGTAGCTCGGTTTTGCGCGGTATCACGCTAACAAAATTGGGCGGCATCGTGGTGTTGGCGTTTTCCAACTCTCGACTCTTCCAGGTATTCTACTTCCGTATGTATCTCGGAATCATTGTTTTTGGTGCTCTTGTGGGATTGATCTTCCTCCCAGTCCTTCTCAGCTACATTGGTGAGTTAATTGACCGTATACGCCGCTGTGTCGACTCGATTAGGCACTTTCACAATTCTCACCCGCTTTTTGGCTCCCAGGTCCTCCTCTAAATCCACTGGCGGTTGTCATTACGAAAGGCAGTGGCGGTAGTGAGGAGGAGGCAAGCGAAGCGAGAAGAGAGGAGGCGGTGGAGGGTGACGGAGAAGTGAACGAAGGGGGGCACGGTGACTCCCAGTTCCAGACTACGGGATGGGGAAGTAATCGGTTGTAGATTTCACTAATTTTGTTCCTATGTGTGATTTTCTCGCCATCTGGATGCGCTCACTGCGTGGTGTGTACTGATGGTTATGCGTCATGATTTAGACCCGTCATTTATGTTGTTAAGTAATAATATGCTTTGTGTCATTGTTTTATTCGTTCACACCTGTTCTATTTACTTTCAAACAAGTATGATGTTAAATGGGAGTTGAGTCTTTGGTCTCCGTCAACGGGGAATGCAAGTAGTTGTGCGGTTAAGAATTCGATTTACTCCAGAATTTCAGATTAAAGTTTTTGAGTAAGACGTTCAAGTGACACCGGCCAGTTTACATCCTAGCTAACCATCGGGATCATAATTGCTTTGTTTATAGGGTCCACCTGACCTTGAACCGTTGAGATTCGTTAACTCAGTTAAATAAGTGATGATATCATTTAAGAAGTTACGATTTTAAGGTAGATTGGGTTGTGCAGGGCATAGGAATGAAGATTATTTACCACGGTGTACTTATACTTATGTGATTTTGACTACGTAGCTTACTTTTTCTTGATAAAAAGTAGCTTCCCTAATGGAATAAAGCCATTGCTTAAATTTATATGCAATGGTGGCGCATGTGCTATTGGCGTCGCTCATTGTTGTCACCTCCGGTGTTACACTTCCCACTGTTTGACCTGAATGTCTACCCTTGGATACTTTGCATTGTCATTTGCGTTTATAGAGATTGCAGGAAACCACTGTTTGATAACACTTTGAGGGATGATCCATTTGTTTACGCACCAATACGGTTTACTTTCACAAGCGAGAGTTAAAAAACGAGTTGACTGTAATACGGTCAAGCGCGGCTTTGTGCCTTGGCCATTGTACCTTCATCAAGTAGGCTGGCTTTCAGGTCGTGTCAGTATCCTCAATCCCTTCTATGCGTTAAATATACGTATTCTGCCCGAAGAAATTGTTTTTTTTTCACCTTTATGAAAAATTCAAGAAACTACATTGGTGGTAGCGGAGAGTGCTAATTAATGGACGGATGTCCTGGTTTCTACCGCTGGCTGATACACCTTAACGAAACGAAAGATGTGATTTTACTGCGGATGAGAAATCAGAAACGATTCAGAACAGAAGAGCTGGAAATGTCGCCTACCTTCAACAACTATCCCAGTCCTGTGTTTTGCGTGAAAGCAATTAACAACGGAAGCGACATCAATCGTGAACCATCTAAAACGTTTCGCTGCCTACCATGCCTAGATAATGCAAAGTCTATAAGTTAAACTCATTATACCTCAGCCATCTCTAGTAGCTGTACAGATCCAGAAAGCTGTGGCTAGGCAGCTCTGAGGTAAAAACACTACGACGAGGTGCAAGAGACACCAAAAACCTGCACTCCCAGAACGGTGTCAAATTCCGATCTTTTATGCCTAAAATCACTTTAAGGTCAGTGCTGCAACGTTACTTATGGTCACGCATAATCCAGCAGGTCCAATTCGTATACATGACGAAACTGCATATTTGCTAAAGTTGTTAAGCAGAATCAGTGAGTTTACGAGGAGATTCCATGACTGTCACAATTGGTTTATAAGTGGTTCCTCGTGAAACCATTTGCGCTGTGATGGCTAAAGCGGGAAGTCGACCAACGAGGGCGTAGGGTTAACACTCCATGGTGGAGAGCAACTATGGCATGCATTTGGTGTTTTTTTAACTCTCGGTCGTGGTAAAGGACCATTTTTGCATACAGATCATCGTACCTTTGCCAGAAACGCTGGCCTCGGGCCATGTCAGTAGACCTAATCCCTTCCGCGTGTTGAATATATATATCCTGCTCGAGTACTAGGTCTTATTTCATCTTTAAAAGAGTCTTGGGGTGCTGCACTGATTCAGGATTTATCATAATTTTGTACGCGTGCCTGATGTCAAATGTTAGAATTAAAAAAAAATATCGTGTGTAGCCATTAAATTAGGTAAGAAATTGACGCATCTAAAAATTCAGCTGGAAATGTTTGTGGCAATTCCTTTTAGTAGAAAATGGGAATAATGGAGAGAGGGAAAGGGTAAAGAGAAGTAAAAAATACATACTTTGAACGCAATTCAAGGTGGTTGATCTCTCCTAGAGCCTCCTTTTGCTTGTCCCGCATAATGTGAATCTGTCAGTTCAAGATGCACTCAATTATCCATTCTTCTTATACCCCTAAGACTTATTGTTAACCCTTTCTTTTTAATTTGGTGTCTGCCATTGGACCACTTTGGACCGTGGCATTCATCCACTTTCAACGCATTAGTCACCCTATCCACTTCCTTAGAGATCACCAAATTTGCAAATTGCCCCACTTTAGTGGTCAGTAATCTCAAGTACTTTGGGTCAGAGTTGGTGCATAAATGGAAGTGAAGGTGGATGGTTTGGTTCGTGATTATCTGTTCTGAAAGCACAGATGTCCATGATATGGGTCTGTGGTAAAAAGATCCTATGTTGACTGTCGGAGGATTAATCTAGATTAGTAGTGATTTCTCTTTTTTTGATTAGATTATTGCATAAAATGAACAAAAATGTTAAAGCTTAATTTCAAGATGGATGAATAAATGGATACAGAATGGATGGATGGTTACAGGATGGATGGATGGACGGTGATGGGGTAGTACGCACGTAGTCGCTCCACACTCAGGTCTCTGCCAACGCAAACACTCACGCTGGTACAATAGGCGCACTGACACCACCATTTGGCTCTACTCGATCTTCTACTTTGCGGCTGCAACATGTCATTGGACTAGAGGTTGCCATCAAACGCCTCTTCTCTTACCACTGGTCTGAATTAGTGCCACAGCTTTTGTTTTGTTTATTGCTTAATCTTGAGTTCGTCGTGCACGGATGGAGTGTGTTAAGCTGGGTTCGGTGAACTTTTGCCCCTTTCCAAACCCGTCTAGGAGTGAGTGGTGGATATCCATACTCATGTAGATACTTATTTCTTCACGTTTTTACATGAGCTGGATGTAGGCTTTCTAAGTTCGCGATCTGTCGATTTATTATAAAAGGCTGAGTGGGTACTCTGTCCACACAATTTTAAGCAGTTGTCAAGTGGGGAGAATTATAGGATTTTGAAATATCATGGTGCTAGTTACCTTCCCTGGCAGGTGGCAGGTGCAAGTTCGATGGAATACCTTCAGCACTTAGATCATTATTGATCCAGCTACTTTCATAAGGTTTGGAATTGACTCTATGCTCCGAATGAGAGCTGTTAAACTCTCTCTGATGGTCCACGATTGTTGAGGCATTGTCGAAATTTGCTGTAAGTTCGATTTGGTTACAATGGCTTTTATGTCAGCATCACCTTCCACCACTTTAGTACCACTTCAAGTCTTACCGTCAAGACTACGACCAAGTAAAGTGTCGAGTAACGTATCGCGATTGCTCGTTACTCAGTCACGACCTTGAATTCAAGCTGAGATCTCTTTCTTCCATTGTACATCCATCCCCTATCAATCCAACCCGTCTCCATCCATTCGTCTTGTATTCGTCCGGTACTTATTTGTTGATTCCAGTTATCCATATTTCAGGCCATTGCCTAAACTACAGTATTTTAATCCACTTTTCCTTCACCCAGATCTCCTATCTAGTGGTTCGTGGCTCATCTGTGGAATTATTGCTGAAATTCTCCACCATGGCGGAATTCCCCACCTTAATCATCGTTTAACTCACCATTTTCATGTTCGTTAGCTAGCCATATCCTCACCTTGCAAAACGAATCGTATTGTTGGTGAACTGGTGCCTATAGCCCTGGTTTGGTTGGATGGTTTAAAAGCTCCCAATGCTTTTCAGTCGTACGGTTAAATCACCAGCAGAATCGGACAAAGTGGTTCTCTTCATTTCACAAGTGTTATTCCCCACGTTTATTTGGTTCGCCCCAGTTCTCTCGCTTCTAATTGTGGTCTTGGTCTCATTTTTGCATGTGTGCGGGCCTTCCTTTCTCCTGGGTTGCTCTCAGGACACACGGTTATGTACACGCTTCTCTTCGCTTGATTGGTTAAATGACACGCTTTCTCCGCCGTTTTGTTTATCACCTTCTCATGACCATCCATCTTGTTTACGTTTGCCTTGTCGTTTTCTTTCATCCAGAGCCGACGATGTGAACATGAAGACGATGGCATATGCCAAAGTAAGCTTCTCCTCCCCTTCAGTAGACGCCCCCATTCCTGAGACTAGTTTATCAACCGCTGTCTACTTCACCTGTTGCAGCTAGTCAGGGTTCTACCTCCTCTGGAACGACAAATTGATGCACTGCTGGCATTCGATGTGAGTTTTCTTGCCCAGAGGAGACAATCTCTCCGATCAGCTGCCACCACTATCTCACGCACTCCACATTCCCTTGTTCCCTAGGCATCTTCGAGTGAACTCTCCAATGGAGTGGTTTTAGCTGCCTATGTGCTCCTCTACAAGGATCTAATTCGTCTTTATGCGGTCTACAATGAGGCAATGATTAATATTATTGGTAGGTGGGAAGTAAAAAATCTTCACTTGTCTCCGCTTTCTAGAAAAGTTTTTTTCCATGTCGAAGAGGGACTGTCAGGAGTCGTTGCACATCTACAAGGCCTTTCTTAAACGCATGGAACATGTCAATCACTTCATCAAAGTGGCCGAAGTGAGTTTATTCAGTAGTAACTGTTTGACTTTATGCATTTCTAAAGTTCACAAAGTGTGGATTGTTTTTTGTCCCTGTGGAGTGGGTTAGCTCAATGTTACCACCGATGTAGCGCTCTAGTTACCCCTGGAGCTGTCATGCCAGACATAGTGAGTGCTGTGGGCCTTCAAAGGATCCGATTATCGCCTTACTTTTTTATGCTTTCCAGGCCTGCGAGTTGCTTCAACTGCAGGATGGTTTTGGTAAACAGTCGTTGATTTTCAAGCCAGTGCCATCCTCTGTGCTGAACGCGTTGGAAGGCCATCTAGCCCATTTGGAAGGCAAAAAATTCAACGACTTGTAGGTTTGCTGTAATTGCTAACTCCGCATATGTAGAAGCAAAACTTCTCCCAGTGTCTCATCACCACCAATCACTGCAGCAGTCACAGGCGATTTGGTTCAACTGCAAGGCGTGTCGAATCAGCAGAACCTCTCCGTTGAACAGCAGCGCATCATAGAGGAGGAGCGACAGCGGTTGGAGGCGTTTGTGAGTGAAGCGCGTGCGAAGTGTCCTAACATGACACCGGAACACGCAAGCTGCGGCATAGACCTTCTACAATTCTCTATTGATGCTGTCGGTGGCGGCGGTGCTTCCAAGGCTGCGACTTCATACACTTTCTTTGACGACTTCTTTTTTGAACCTGGTTTGTGTTAGCACTCCAAACTGCTCGCTCATTGAAGTGGAATTCAGTAGGTGGTATTTTTGACTCCCGTTTTTGTGTTTGTAGTTTTGCCTGCATCTAGTAGTCACATGGCTCTTTCCACTGCCACGATGGCCCAACCACGTCCACTGTCTCAATTTCTGTCAGAACCCTCCTCCGTTTCTGCAGTCGACAACTCCCATAATCTCTTCCTTCCCTCGAGTTCGGCGGTCTGGCCCACGACAACTACCAGCGGTGGTAACATGTTGGCATTAAAACCACCCACCAGTACTCTCACCACTGCTACAAGCGATTTGGATAGTCACTTGGCTGAAATTGCTAGCCAGTTGGCAGTCTGCAACACAAACACCACGGCTGTGGGTGGTACTGTCAACTGGACGGGCCTTGGTAAGCCACAACAGCAACAGCAGCATCAGCAGCAGCAGTTGGCTGGTGTAGGAATGGAACCGATGCCTGCTTCTGCAATGAATCCCTGGGCTACGCCGCGTGGGGTACTACAGCCTACTCCTGTGAACAATCCCTCTTTGACAAATCAGGTTAATGGAATCTTTTCCAATCCTGATGGTGTTGCTCGAACCGAGGCAAATTAACTGATGACTTGAATGATGCACCAGCCTTAATGACATTTCCTAGCTAGGGCATTTCTCAGTCGACTTTGGGCAATGATGTTTTTGGTTTTTGTGAGGCACAGAGCATCATCATTTGTGACTTAACTTACTCTCCGAAGATGCTAAGTAGTATGTTCCGTCGGAGCTAAATTATTCACCTTTAAATCATCATGCATGAGGCACAGCAAGTCTTCAGGTTTGAATTACCATCCTTTTGTCCACTTTCTCCCCGATTTAATAATAGATCCTTTTATCCTTGAAGTAATGCATTGCGGCTTCTGCAGTAAGCTAATGCATCATTATTGTATTTTGGTTCATAAAGTAAGGGTGCTTTTAAAGGGGCTTTTGGAATCTTGTTGCTCTATTTCCAACTAAATCGCATCGACATTTGGCATGGGGAATGTTCTTCCGTTTTTGCGAATCAGTCCTAAGTTGTCTCCTTAATTAGTGTTGGTGTGACTTAGAGTACGTGTTCACACTCACAGACGCATCGAGGAGGGATTATTTTGCCCCTAGGTAGGTGATATGTCCCCACGGGGATGAATTCGTATTCGTGTCAAATACACTCATTCTCCTCACAATGTGCAGTGTACGGGGAACCCTCCTCTATTTACCGTGGTGCATGTCGAACCTGCCTACACCCCGTGGGATGGCAGCTCTGTGGGATATTAACGCACTGTGAGGTTGGTCTGATAGACAGACAGAACTGGTCGCATGATGCACTCAGACACGCCCAATCGCTCTCCTCTTCCCCCAGCCTTTATCCTTTCCAGCACAACTGCGAATGTGTGGAAATTCCAAGCGTTCCTCGCTTTCAACATTTTTAATTTGACGAGAATTCATTTTTGCTTCTTCAATGCCCATTCTCGTTTTAAGTAGTGTATTATTTGCAATTTTGTTCCTTCCACTCTGATTGAAATCGCAAATTGCGCTTGATTGGCTCCCCTCTTGTGGTTGATGGGATGAGTGATGGTATACATTGCTTTTCAGACGTTCAATTCAATGCCCAGGGCCCCACTTCAAACGATCCAGCGTCATCAAGTCCCGTACGCATTAACTCAATATCCTGCAGGAGGGATGAACAGCCAGGTTTCGGCGTTTTCACCACGTCCCATCAACGTCCCCCCGAATTGGTCGGCGTTGCAACTGCAGCTGCAACAACCACAGCTACAGCAGTCATTACAATTTCAGAGTGCCACCTCTGCTGCAACTGCTTTCAATTCTCTAAATCCATTTCTTTGAAGACTTCCAACTCTCTCTCTCCATTGTCCTCTCAACAACACCCTCTGTTTTCGCTCACGAACTAACCCAATCAGCAGCCTCACATCAGCCGATTTATTGGAAACGCAGATTATTGCTTCTTTGTTGATCTCTACCACTCTCATTGATGCCCTTCCAATGTCACGCGTTACCGCGATTCGAAGTGTTGTTTATCCTCTGCTCTTACAAGTGCCCCGGGTGTACCTAAAGGACGGATTGTGGCCTCGCGTAGGATGATTGGTATGGTCATGTGTCCGTGGAGAACTCGCTTACACAGGCAAGCGGGCATTGAGGTAGTCCAAAAGGTCCACTATTGATGGGCTGTGGGAAGATTTGATGTCGACGAGGTGTCGACAGTGGGAGACTTTATTATTATAGTGAGAGTGATGAATCTCCGAAACATTGAAGACTACTACTTACATTTGGGTGGCCTGTGCTCTTCTCAGTGTGCGTCTCGTTGATGTGACTCATCCGAGCTGATCAGCTGTCGGTCAGTCGGTGGACTTGAATCCATATAGCGGGTATTTTGTTGTGTCATTTGACCTCTGGATGGTCTTAAGTCCATATATTTGCTTTTCTACTGCGTTATTTTGCTTCTCAATCGAATGTTCCTTGTGTTGACTCAAGGCCATGCGAAGGTCAAATGGCGCAATAGAGCATCCGCTATATGGGATTAAGTCCACCAACCGACCGGCGGACCGAGCAGCGAGGATGGGTTATCCAAATTCATGCCACACTGGCGGCCTGGTCACTCCGAAGGGGTTATGAGCATCGCAGCAGCAGCTGCACAGTTTCCGGGATTGAGTCAAAAACAATTGGGAAAATGCGGCGACTCCTACCACATAATAAACCACTTTAGCAAAAATGGTTATTTGGGGGTTTTGGCTATAAAATGATAGGTGGTAGCAGGTGTACTAAATAGGGCGTAAGTTCCCGCATTATCTTACCTGACTTCGGCCTTCGTGGTTGCCATCGTATGATTGTCGAGTTGGTCGAACGTCACTATGACATGAATGTAGGGTTTTAATTTAATCACATTTGTACACTGCTACAACTCTTGCCATGCCAAAGCCAGCCAAAGATCAACGCTCTCCAATGCGGACAGCAAGGCGACTCCTCGCCTCCTCTGCTTCCAGCGCTTCGGGCACCATCGTCAACTTGAGGCTCATTCCAAGCTGTGCACACGGGTAGGTATCTACAAACGCCTCCCACCACTACTCGCATTTATTTGACCTTCGAATGTTCTTGATGAATTTGTGCAAAATGATCGAGTTCTTCCATCCTTCAAAGTGGGAAGATTCACGTGCACTTCTTGCGTAACCAGCTACTGGTCCTTTTCTTACCTCCAAAGCCACAGAAACGTCCATCACAATGGGAAGTTAGCTCAACTTTTTGAACCTTGGATAAAGCCTCGGAAATTTAAAAACAGTAGATAAGTCTCCGCATGGCTGGGAATTTCACCTAAACATCTGAATGACTTATCAACTTGTAAGATGGGGAATTGCTCACTTCTTCGCATTTTTGATGGCAAAGAAAAGGACGTCTCCATCAAAACAGTGCTAATTTGTTGCTTTTCAGGGCCACCGACTTACCTGGATGAAAGGTAAACATTGAGAGATTGCTTCTTCTGTCTGGCCGTCAAGTCCCAGAAAATGGGTGAGTTTACCTTGCTCTGCCATAAAATTGCAGCTGACAGGGTTGAAACTCAAAATATTTCTTGCAGAATCATGGCTTGCCTCTTTTATGCTCGCAATTTCTCCTGCCTCAACGGTGCTAGAATTTAGTAAGCAAACATTGCGTTCCTTCTTTTTTACGGAAAAGCTTTCCCTTTTGATGCCAATTATTGTGTTTGTATGGGCATTGTGTAACAGATCCGATTGTGTAATAGTGTTCTCTGAAAAAATTCATTGAAGATGAGTTAGTCCACAGCGGCCCATCGAGACACCAATCCTCGGTGCCCCCTTACGAAGCAGTAATGCTTATTGTACTTGTGGGTGTGCCTTCTTCATCTAGAAGAAGAGAGCCTCAGAGTAGTCGAAGCATAATGACCCGTATCTTCTGCACTTCCAGGTACCTCGTGCCACAATAAGTGAGGCTGTTTATGAATTCTTATGTTCCAAGTACATTAGCTGCCACTTCAACGGTGGGCTACTTAGTCAATTTAACTTCACTGGCATTGACGACTGAAGAATCCTCTGCCTTAATTTCTGACTCACAGTATTAAAGCCTTGAAGGTTCCCTACATGGAATTCGATTCGCATGGCGCTACGTCACTAAAGGACTCCACTTCGACTGCAGAGATGTACAGCAGGAGAGGTGGAAACCTATGTCGAATCACCGACTTTGGGTTGTGTCAATCCGTTGATTTGCCAGGGATTCGTACACCGATGTCAAAATGTGGTAAGCCGGCCGAAGAAATTAAACATTCAACTGCCTCGCTATCACACCTACTTCCACAAGTGGAGTTACTTTTGAGGTGCCTCTGCAAGGATGCTTCAATCACCGCCAGCGATTGAATTGCAAACGATTGGATGTTTAGTGGTGGACTATAATCGTTCGCCTCGAATGGAGCACATTTCAAGACTACTAGAGGAGCAGGGAATAACCTCGAGTATTTCCTCTTGTAGTAAATAAAGACACCTCCTAGCGGGATTTCCAAAATTAAATGCACTTTAGTAAACAATACGCAAATTTGTTAGTTTTCTTTCAAAATATGCTAAAAATATTCAAAACTAGAGTCGCATTTTTGTTTTTAGGGATGGAATTTTGTCAAAATTTGACATATTGGTAGGCAAGTCCAAGATACATAGCTATGTAGATAAGTAGGTGAGGGAGTTATCAACGAAGTAAATTCTACCTCGAAAGGTTACTCTGGCATGTGTAGCATGTGTTCTCCTCTCGAAAGCTTCTATACCAACTAACATTGTCCACTGCTCGTCTGTCGACGCCGTCTGGGGTTTTGTTTCGCGGCATGCCTCACGTTGGTAGTAAACACGGGGCCAAGACGGGTCTCATTCAATCTGGCAAAAATCAGGCCAACTAGAGTGATGTCCATGCCGCCCTTGTTCTGACTGTGGCACAGCCTGGTTACTAACAAGTCGTTAGGTCTGCTCGAGTCTGTGTCACAAAATAAAGTCGCCTCGCTGTCTGCAGGATTACGTTTAGCAGAAGGAAAAGTGATGGTAGTGGAAGGGGAGATGTCGTCAAATGTGAATATAGGCAAGGAAATTTGAAAAGTGCAATTTACCTCCTGTTCAGAACTGGCTTAAGCCGCGGTTCTTCACGCCGCTTTTCCTGCAATAATCGAAGTCGTCCCGAATTTTGTGGAGGGTGTCTCCTCTACCCACCAATGTACTGAAGCCAATGCAGTCATCTTGGCATCGAGGGAAGATGTCAATGTCATTTGTCACGCCCTCTTCGAGGCCGCAGCTACACCCAAGACCAACCTGGATGACTGATGCTTGCTACTTGTATAAGTCAACCGGCAGAGGGCGAAGAACGTTGTAAGCTACCGACTAAATAAGCAAGTATATTCTTATGGTTTAAGATAAAGCTTTGCGTCGAATACAGGAAGTTGATCACAGCGACGAAGAAGGACGCCTTTCCATCACCCCACATCAATGATTCGCCAAACTCCCTACCGAAATTAAACGGATTTCCTACCCTAGATACCGGAGAATGCTGGCTGGTAGTGGTGCAAACAGTGGCCGCCCACAAAGGGGCGCACCAAAGATGGTCCAGTCACATGTGCGCTTTGGGCGGTAAGCGTTCAGTGGATGCAAGTCGCGTGACGAAGTAGTCGTCATCAACCGTCGAGGCAGAAGAGACTTCTGGGCGTGCCTTTCTTCAACCTCTGTTGCCTGCTCAATGCATAGTACCAACATAAATGCCCTCAACTAGTCAGTCTGTTTATCTCAGGGGAATGGGGGCCAAGGAGGAGGAGGAGGAGACAAATGCCGAGTTGTTGATATTGGGGCGGTGATTGCTTCCAATATGGGCGCAACGTGGGTATTTCGGTCAGCTTCTCGTCTACCCACCATTCTACCCCATTTTACCTGTCAGTTGACAATCACACCAACTCAATAATGGACCACTCCGTCATATTTTTCCATAGTTTCCACTTCTAAAGGTATAAATGGAAACTTCGCCTCACTTACTTAGTGCAGTGCTTACGATCCACCGCAGGCGCTACAGCAATGCAATCACTGTACACAAGTAAGCAGTTCGATGTGGCACCTTTGGTGGCACTCAAATATAATCTGATGGATCCCAAAACCCGCACTTCCGCAGACATTACGCCAGCATCAGCAATCACCATGAGGTAAGCAGCTTGCATGCTTGTCGATGGTGATGGAAGCACCACATTATCCAACCAGCGTCCAATGAAATAATTTGTCAAATGTCTTTGGAAAGCACTAAAGAAAATTAATTGAGATACTGAGGAAATCCTCAAGCCTGTGGTTACGCAGCACCTCCCATCAACCTGTCTACCAACATGCCAACATGAATTCAATCACTTTACAGATTACTTCACCAGTGTAACAAATTAGCCAAAATAATGGTTGAAAGAGGGATAAAATGCGTTCCCCCATGAGGTGGGTGGTATCATTGATGACACAGTAAACGGCTATCAGGAGCAATGCACTAGTGGACTCCAACACAAAATGCATCCATTTAAAGACCACTTTAAATGCCCACTTCTGGCCATTTCATGCACTCCTAAAGATTGAATCAACATGGGATTACCGAACATTTATAAAAGGTTCAATGTCAGCCTCCACACGAAGCTGACATGGCATCCTCGTTTTCCACTTCCCATTCACGAAGTTTAACAAAACTGCTAAATCAAAATCTAAAGCAGATGGATCAGAAAAAAACAAGAGCAGAAGCAGTATTAAGAGGAGAAGATGGTAAGATTGTAAGGAGACGATGAGGAGGAGAAATAGGGAAGGAGGAGGAAATTGAGGAGTTCTGCACAGTGGGTACGGCATTGCGATGTAACAATGAGAAGGGGATCATCACGGACCATTTCTTCCTTCCCGTCACCGACCCGTGGTGCAGGCCTCCAGGCGGTGTAGACCCGACATCAAGCCTGTTCTCTACTGACAAGGACAGGTGAGACATGGCTGGATTAGGATCAGTGCTTCCGAAATCATCCAAATCACAGTCTTCGGTGGGTCGCACACACGCATTCAAATGACTTTTGCAAAGTCTCATAGAAGCAACTTGCCAATTGCCCAACTACTGCTGCACCTAGGTCAACAGAAGACATGCAAATTGGGGCACGGCACCTCACTAGGGAAATGAAGGTTGACTGCGAGAAATGACTACTTCCCACTACCTTCAAATGGAATTGAGGTTAGAGGGCAGCTGCACACTGCTTTCACTTTCCACGATCATTGTGGCCGCTATTCAGGCATTTAAACGGCCTTTTAAGTAATTTTCCATTCTGACTCGACACCACCTCCAACCCGCTTGCGCGCGCAACCGCATGTGAAGTTCAAATCAAACTTTTTATTGACTGCCTCAAACCATCGATGAAGTAACCAGGCAAGCAGGCGAGGAAGCAATCAATCAGTCAGTCAATCGGTATGCCAAGTTGGGCTTCACTTCCTTCTAGGACACTATGCGAATGCTGATGGCTAGCGATTCAGAGAAAAGTGCGGTACAAGCGTGGAGGCAATTCATGCTGGGCCTCATGATTCTCCACTTCGTGTACGGCCGGTGGAGGTGGGACAGACGTCGGCGACTTGTCGCAAGACGTATAGACTGGCCCCACAATGCAACTGCGTGTGGTAAGGCTCACTTCACGACTCTTTACGTCCTCACACATGAAAGACGGGTTTCTTTCTTCATCACTGCCTCTTATCTAGCCTTTGCAGAACAATCACCTATGGCTACTGGCGGTAAAAAGCCCCCTTCAGTGGTTAGGACTGTGTTTCCTCTATCACCAACATCGCCACTACCAGGATCGATGGCATCCCTTTCGCCGTTCCTGCTGCCATTGCTGCCTCTTTCTCTGCCGAAGCCAATGTGGAAGTCGACAGCGACGTCCGCACCTTATCAACCGATATTGAATTGGATAACTCAGCCACCGCTATCCACCCCAGAGTTGTTCACTCAAGGTAGGTCTCCACTCACAGCTGAAGTCGCACTCTCCTCCCCTATCTGCGTTTCGCCAAGTTTAACATTTACCTACCCTTTATTGTTAAATCACAAAGAAACGTCAGCACCAGGACCAGAAGCTGTAGCCGATGAAACAAAAGAAGTGGGAGTTGGGGAGGCATCAGGAGAGGGAGGTGGTGGTGAGGAGGAAGAGAAAATTGAGCAGTTCTCTACCATGGGAACGGCACTGTGGCATAACAGTCAGGAGGAAACGATTACAGGATTTTACTTCTTTCCCATTACTGATGCGTTGTGCGCGTCCCCTGACAGCACGGAAACCACATCCAGCCTGTCCTCCACTGACGAGGGCATGTGCCGTACAGGTGGAGAGGACCCAGCGTTACCGGCACCATGCAAGTCGAAGTCGTCGGTAAGTTGCACACAAGCATTTAAACAATCTTTACAATGACCACTTGCTTCCATTTTAGTGGGTCAAGCGTCTACGACGACGTCTAAAGCATCTGTTTTGTTGTTTATCACCAGCATGTGATTAGACGATTCATTCCCTAATTTATCATATCCATGAATGTCCGCAATTACATTTGACTGTTTGTTGCTCTGCTGCGTCTTGTCACTTCTGCGTGTGGTGGGAATGGCGGTGCGTTGGAGAGGTGGCAGGGAGGAGCATTTAGGCAGTTAGATGAAGAGATGAGTGTAGCAGCCAAGCCATCGGACAGATCGACAGGAATGTCCACAAACACTCAGACAGACAGATAGAAGGATTGGTGGAGGGATAGATACATAGATAAGTAGATGAACAAGTCATCGACGAAGTGAGTTTCACCTCCAAAGGTTATTCCGCCACGTGTGGCATGTGTTCTCTTCTCCTCCCCTGGCGACGCCGTCTGAGCTTTCGCTTCACAGCATGCCTCACCCCAGTAGTAAACACGGGGCCAAGGCATTCAATATCTACTGCTGCCGCGCCATCTTCTTCACTTGCACAACCACATCTTGACGCACCTTACTAAATGATTTGCAAAACAAAACAATTTATACGACCTCACAACCATCTCAGAGCTGCAAACAGGCATAGAGACGGTACTTCCTGTGTGTTCAGTTATTCAGACCATTCAATTTGCGTATCAAATGCGGATACTCTGACACCAGAGCGCCCCATTCACTCCCACTGCCATTCAGCCCACTTCTGCTCTGCATTCCTAACAGCACTTTCCCATGTCCTCACCTCTGTACTGACCCCTCACCTTCTCCAAGGTCATTCTGCCAACTCCTCTACCACCAGTCATTGGCAAATTCAACTAGTCCAAATTGGAGTGCAAGACGGTACGCCTTTACGTCACAGTAGAAGGATCCGACTGCGATCTATGACAGCAGCATCCAACTTTTTCTCCTTCCGGTACATAACAAGCGCATAACGCCCTTCGCCAGTGCAACGACAGTTTTCAAAGCATCAACCACGTTGCAGTGGTCGTTAAAGAAGAGGGGTTATACAAAGCACTGATTGTGAAATAGAAAAGCGAAGCAATGTTTACTCGGGCAGCGCATTCAACTACGCAGACTCTTCACTCCTCAGTCCCGTCTCTCCTTTTCGTCCTCTTGGTGTCATAGCCCCTCCTCTGGTCAGTAACCCTCAAGTTCTCCTCCCGCCACTAACAATAAACTTCCTTCTATAGTGATGTAGTCAAATAGCTCTTCAAGGTGCAACTACCTCGAAACACGCAGTGCTGAAGGTGGGGAAAAGTAGAAGTGATCACAAGAACATCGGCCATTTAATACTGAAAACAAGTGCTTCTCAACAAATTGTTGACGCAAGCTGGATGCTTGTCATAGCCCATTTCAGCTGCTCAAAGGTGGCAGATGGCAGAGGTAGGGGCAGGTAACAGTAAACAACAGGACTTCGCATGAAAAAACACCGAACGAACCAGTGATGAAGATACGGCTGTGCTCTGACAGGAGAAAGTGCACTGAAGACTGTGCATTCGTGAAAATTTCTCCAAAAATCGTGTGAATTCTTCGTGCACACATTCCACAGGGTGGAGTCAAACAGTCGCACCAGTTGCCACGCTGATGATCGTTGACAAAGCGACTTTTCGAAATTGTGGACATGAATGAATTCCCACAGGGTGAAAATTCACTTCCTTGTCCAATCTTCGTGTCAGCATTTCCCGGACTGAAAACGGCACACTCTATATATCCACCATCTTCGATTAACGGTTGTGGAATTCATCCTCGTGACCTAGGTTTGGAAAATGACAATTGAGCACGCAAACATTTCTGCAAGAACGGTGGGTACGACACAATTATTCATGATTGCAATTGTAAATTAACCTAGTGCATCCACGCTACGTACCATGTCAGCCTCTTGACATCGACAATGACAAAGAAGCCAAATCTGTACCAAAGTGAGGGAGCACTTGAACAGAGAAAGGCACTACATGCAACGAAACAGGGGAACATAACTTCATTCCTTGCAAAAAGCCTTTCATTCGATTTCCTCACTCCCCGCGCCGGTCATTTGGTCGGCCTAATCCATGAAATCGGTTAACACATTCACACACTCTTCACAATTCAGATGCTGCAATGTTCCAAACAACGATACCCGGTGCCACACATTTTCTCAGCTACTCCCTTTACCACAATCACTCCGCAAATGCAGTTTTTCTGACGCTTAGGCCAAGTAAGCAGACTTGGACTTCACACACACACGACGCACCGACGGTAAAAGTGGTAATGCAAAACCGAGGCCTCTCTTTATTAACATCACGTTGGCTAGTTACATAAAGGGGGATGGAAAACGTATCAGGACTTACGCTGTTGCTCCTCCCGTGCCATGCAGAAAAGAGCGCTCCACAGGTAGCAAGTGCGCAGGCTTCACTTCAGTTGTACATGCACTCACCAATCGCGTTCATGAACCCATTTTTTTTACCACATTTTAACTCCGTTACGTGCCACCCCATAGTATGCCCTAAAGGTGCAAGAAGTCCAGTTTGCGCTTATCCCATCTTTATGTATCTTCACCTAAGAGAACAAAACCAACTTGTAACCTGAAGAAGCCATGCATAGACAAATAAAGGAGAACACACCCACTTCTCCACCAGAGTGTCATCTTCGGACATATTGAACACCGACTTGACTATCTCGTCACAAACTGTCAACTCTCCGGCCCTCCTGCAATACAAACGACAACTAATACAAGCCAAACTTGGAAAGTGTCATAGACGAAGGAGGTCTGCTAGTCATTCGTCTCTGAGTGACAAATTGTGCCAATAGAAAGAGAAACATCGTCGCACACCTTAAGCTGCCTCAAATAAAGCAGGTCAACCTAGTCATTCTAAAGCAATGAATCATATAGTAAGTTCGACGTGGTTCAATAAATAACGAGTGAATTCATAAGCCAAGAGTTGCACCAACAAAAAAGCGCCAGTCACATTCAAAATAGTAGAGTAACCCCAATATTTTGTAAATATCACCAAGGAAACAACAGCAAGTTCTCACATGTAGAAGAACGGAAAACATGCAAACTTTTAAAACACGAGTAAGCAGCACAAGTTCCACGTACAAAAGCACTTGTCCAACGACCCCAGACTTGTAGAAGACCCTTTACATACACACTACAAATACGACTCACGTGGAAATACAAATAATGTGCTGCAGATTTATGCAAGGCAGAAAACTCATTTCAAGCACGACGAATCCAACTGCATTTGCGCGCTGGATAAGACCTTGATCAAATGCGTTGTGAATAATCAAACAAAGAATTACAACGCTCTGCAACTGCTTATTGAGCAGCATGGATTAAAACCATGGATGAACTCGAACGCAGAAGGTAACACCAGGGAGATTCATGGGCATTCAAACTAACAGATAATTTTTTTATTTTTTCTAGTGGACTTACGAAAAAGAAACGGGTTCAAACATTCTTCTGCCTAATTTAACCAGCAACTGCCCGATATTTAGAATTTACTTCCGAAATAAACGTGGCAAACTGGTAAACTACTGTAGAAGGGCGATAATATGTTTATTTGCCAAAAAACAAACTAAATCAAAAAATGGAGTATGTACTGTAACAGAGACACTGAGCGCGGTTAGAATAGGTTTAGTCAATTGGGAGCAGTTAATTATTTGCAACGGAATTTTCGGGACCACAGTGCAAAATGAATTGCACACGATTTCCTTTTATTCCATGTGCATCATCAAGGTTGTGAAATTTTGCAAGTAGTAACTTGCAATGCTTCTGTTCCTGTATGGTAAGAAACTGCGGTATCTGCTGGTGCTTCTCAGGATAATAGTGCTTTAACCACACATTGCACAAATACGCTTTGAAGCATGTGCATTCTGGCAACCATGTGGACACTTGCACTCATTAAGTGGTATTCATTTCCACCCTTCCATGTTTCGGCGACAACGACAAGATGCTTGTTCCACTCCTTTGGTATCGATGCTATAAAAGTGGCCCAAATTTGTTGATAAAGAAGAATAACCACACCATCAACGGCAGCTGCGAATTAGGGAATGTATAGAAGTGATGTCAACAGTGATATAGTGAGTGTCAAATCAAAGTTTTTCAGATCGTTTGTAGCAACACCAGGCAACTGGCGATATTTTCAAGTAATAGAGGGTTGCAATTTCCGAGTTTCTACAAACCAGAAATCATTCTAGACCATTGATTCCACTTATATTAACTAGTCTTAACACGATAGCATTCGTGAAGAATCTGCTTTACAAAAACGCAAGCATTTGCCTAAATCGACGCATTTAGATGACCTTCCCCATTACGGAGGCTCTGCTAATATTGAAGCGCAACAGTAACTTGACATTTGATGAAATATAAAATCCTGCAATTCTTCTCCTTAAGAAGAAGGACGCATTTTGTACTTTATGAGTCGTAATATTGGCTGGTTCCTATTAATGGCGAAATGATTTGTGGGTCGGTAGAATTTGTGTGGGTACTTTGAAGAATGATGTTGTTTCCTTACTAACTCGACAGTTTTCTCACCCAATTTTGCACCCACAATGAAAAGCCCTAATTTCCACTTCCTCTCTACTTACTCCCTCTCCTTCACCATTACCCCTCCTGATGCCGTTTGAGCTTCTGATTCCGCCACCGCCTCTGCAGTTACCTCGTCATTGAATGAAAAGCGGTAGATGGATGTAAAACTGCGCATAAAGCAAGACGAAGGGAAGAGAAAGAAGTGAGATTGGAGTAGAGGCGTGGCTTGGGTGGTACATGCTGGTGGTAGCGACAGTGACATAACCATCCAATTCGGCATCGTTAGCAAGGGCCTCTACTCCGCAATGGCAGCAGCGGCAGAGACGGATTTAATGGTAGAGAGAACATCCCACCTGCCACAGGCGAGTTTTCTGCATGGGAGTGGATGAGAGGCATTGATGAATAAAGAAATCCGCCTGTCATGGGTGAGTATCTAAAGGGGCAGAAAGTCAGCCTTACCAAGGGCAATTGCGTTGTGGGTCCAGTCCGTGTGCCTTGCCATAAGGCGCCGACGTCTGGCCCGCTTCCACTGACCATACACGAAGTGGAGATACATGAGAGCAAGTAACAGCTGTATCTCCAGTTGTACTGCGGATACCTCTGAATCGTTCACCGTCTGCATGCGCACAACGTCCAAGAAAAAAGTGAAGGCTCAAATGACAAATCCCACTTGGTATATCGATTGAGTGGTTGAGTACTTCCTCACCATTTCCAAAACTGTCTGCAATTGCATTTGATTGGTTGTTGCTCCGTTGGGTCCTGTCACGCCTGGATGTAGTGTGGAATGTCGTTGCGATGGCGTGGTAGCAGGAGGCGGGTTCTATTGAATTAGCTGATGAGGTGAGGGTAATGGCCAAGCCATAGCACAAATTGGCAGACAAGCCCACAGATAGGCTGGCAGGCAGACAAACGGAGAAATAGATAGATGAGTGGATAAATAGATGAATAGTAAGTAAGTAGGTGAATGAGCCACAGCGTAAACGAATTCTTCCTGGAAAGTTTACTCTGCTGTGTGCAGCATATGTTCTCCCCTTGAGAGCTACTACAGTACAAAAC
Organism: Echinococcus multilocularis; assembly: GCA_000469725.3. NCBI lineage: Eukaryota > Metazoa > Platyhelminthes > Cestoda > Cyclophyllidea > Taeniidae > Echinococcus > Echinococcus multilocularis. Next base: position 4,642,248 of record LN902848.1, on the reverse strand, counting down.
ACAGCATTGCCCACTCCCCATCTGTCCACGCCGTCGGAGATATTGTTTCACCGCATGCATTACCTTCAGCTGGACACACACAATGATGGCACACCTTGAATGAAATAAGAAAATCCAGGAAATGGTGGGTGAGGATAAAGGAAGGGGAAAAGGAAGTAGAAGAGAAAGGGAATGGAGGCGAAGGGTTGAATCTGGCAGAAAACCATTCAATCGAATCGCTTAGTTCACGGACGTTTGAGCTGGTGCCTCTTATTTTCAATCGCTGGTGCATGGTGCAGGCTTTCCAACAGCACTGTACTGACCGAGACGGCGAACCACAGGTGGAAGGGCGCCAGTGCTGCTGGTGCAACCAGCGCCGTCAAAATTGATCTCTTCGGTGGATTGCACACACGGATTAAATGAACTTCGCACAGTTAAACAGAATGAGCATGCTAATGACAACTTGCAGCTGCAAAGGCCACGATTTGTTTTCTTTTTCAGTGTTTCGATCCCGGTATAGCTGATTAGTTACTCCATAGCCCAATTAAATTTACCAATGAGTGTCAGCTATGAAATGGGATTGTTTGATGTTCCACTCCATCTTGCCATCGCTGATGTGGGTGTGGTGTGGATAGCGGTGCGATGAGGTGGTGGTAGTGGGCAACCTTTGCGGAATGGGCGAAGAGAGGAACCATGTTGTGAGATGGATAGATATATAAATATGTTGATTTGTGGGAGGTAAGTGAATTCCACCTCCTAGATTTCCTGTGCGAAGTGGAAAATGTGTTCTCCTCTCGGAAGCTTCCGCACCACTGCACATTGTGCACTCGTCAGGTCTTTCTGCAATCAGCACTGTTTGAGAGTTACATTCCTCCAAACGTAAACTTCCTTTGACGAGACAATCTTGATGGTGGCTCACCCTGGTGAGAAGAAGTGAAGTATCGGAAAGGCACCATCAACCGTGATCCGTAAAACCGAACTCGCTTGTAGTTGGTAAAGCGACATGGAGAATGGGTGTTGCATCCCGGTGGAAGTAGCCTAATGAGCCCAACAATTTATATCTTGCCAAACGTATTTCCCTCATTTACCTCTGACCGATGAACCAGAATGTAACGAAAGGAATTAGGGCTGCGAATTCCGATATCGTGTAAGCGCAAGTCACCAAGAGCGATCAACCCAGCCCTTGCCTTTAGAAAATCAACTCCATTTTAGTCTCAATTCTTCCCCCACTCTCTCCCTCCTCTATCACATCTCCATTTGCGATGTGACTTGATAATGATAGTAATCAGTGGCAGGGTGGTAAATGTTAGCCTGTGAAAGTGCAGGTTCAGAAGCACGAGGAATGAGCTGAGGCCCCAATTGCCATCACTTCACTTCACTCAATCTGGCAACGGACATTGCATCCTCTTCCGTTTACAGCAGAACATTGCAAGACTGCACACCAACTTCCACAGAACTGACAAGCGAGAGGATTTGCACGTTGAGATGATATTGAATGGCAAGTGAAGTAATGGGACATACCGCCTTACGTTTTCCAAGTGGCGATCATCAGTTAATCATGGAAGGCTGGTACATAACATACTGGATAGGCATGAGAAATAGCATAGGCAGGTGAGACATTGGCTGGAAGGTGGCCGAGGCTGGTGTGGGTAGACAGGTGGGTAGACACTATCAGCTAATCAGTAAGTACCATCAACTACCATTATTGTTGACTAACGCAATCGCAGTGCATCCGACGACTGAGGCGAGTGTCTGATTCCATCAGCGTCACCTCCAACCCTTGTTACAACCTCGTTTTCACAGTTGCATTTCAGTGTTAGTATAAACTCCTGCTGCTAATGGTCGGGCGCCACATCTATACACTCGAGTCTACCGACTTCTCTCTCACAGGTGGTGTCGCAGTCCCGTTTAAAAGCACCCATTTGATTTGCATTTGGGGAATATGATGGGATTCATGTCTGCCTGTCAGTCAGTTTGTTGGATTGTGTGCTTGTGATGTGTAATGAAATCACATCCTGAGGTTTGAATGCAGTCTTCATTCTACTACTGGCTGGCTTCAATCCACCTCTATGAATGATAACCGCTAATAGAAAGAGGCGCTTCATGCGAGTAACCGAATAAATGATTGACACTAAGTGACTCAACAAATGAGAGAGTAGCTCAGGTAATGCCTTGAATTTGCTTTTTGGATAATCTACATAATAAAGCAAAATGTACCAAATTTATCTTCTCAGAAATGCACTCCGACTTATCGTTGCGACAGTGGAAAGGAAGTAATATTAGCCTTTCGATCATTATTGCACTTCCACACGAGGGCAACCGAAGACCGTGCACTGCTCACCGCACAACTGGCCAATAAGGAGGAGGTGGAGGAGTTGGTAAAAAAGGCAGCTTTTTTACCTACCTGCACTTTTTGTCAAGTTGTTCCGTGCAGACAGGTCTCAACAGCTAGCTTTGTTTGACCTCAAGGCAGTGAACAATTTCCATTTGACGTTTTGTCCAGCATTTCACCTTTCACATCCGCACAATAGGACATGCACACGCATGTACACTTTGGTGCACGCAGACACGGAGCACAGTGTTGAGTCGGATTAGAGGTTCCTGAGTGGATTTTTCTTTGTTTGTCATGAAAGTAGTGCTTCCTCATCCCTTACGATCTGCTGACAAATGCCACACCTTCTCCAATTACTATGCAGGAAACTAGAGGGCAGGCCTCTGTTTCATCTTCGCAACCCACGTCAACTTTACCCTTGAAGCGGACAAGCTGACATTGCAGGCAACCAGCACATCTACTCAACATGAGGTGGTATTGCAGTTCAAACGAAGGGAAGGGAAAGCAGTGTAAGGAAGGTACTATGGAGGGCAATGATGCTTCACCTAATGTGGAGTAAACAGCCTTCAGGTAATTCGCGCATACCATCAACTAAATATTCACTCTTACCCGTTACTGTGGGCTTGTCGCCACTCATCCTTGGCGAAGTCGGGGCGAGTGCACAAAAGATGTCTGACTTTGCATTAAAGCAACTTTGCAAATTATTGCCTTTCTTCTCTATAACTTGCAGACGTCCATCGAGTGCTCCATAGCCACTCACCACGCACGTCTGCAACTCGATTTGAATGGATTCTTCCAGGTGTTGCCTGTATTTGGAATGGATTTAGGAAGCAAGGTGGTCGTTTTTCCCCTATGTCGGTCTGTTTATTGGTTTGTGTGCTTTTGCTGTGTGATGGGCTCACATCTTGATGTCTGAGTTCTGCGCCTTACCGACCGGCTTCATTTCGCCCATGACGGATGACGGATGACGGATGAGCTGAAGAGGTGCATTGTGCTAGTGACAGACCGAATGACTGTTAGACGTTAGGACGATGATTTTGAATGATGCTTTAAAGTTGTGGTTTGAGAGTTTGCTGCCACTCTATAATCTCCCAATTATTTATGGACGCATACTCTGATGTTCTGACGGTTTAATGCCTAGCAGTAGGTGAACACTAAATGCGCAGCCTCATTTGACTGCACATTTCGCTGCAAAGCATCCACATTTGACAAAAAATGCAGGCGTTTCCTCGCCCCTTGCATATTTTAAAAATAAACACAGTCCCGTAAACAGGTCTGCCTATTGGTGATTAGGCAGGAAGTGAAAGTTGGCTGGAGACGCCTTCTGCACTCAATGAATGAGGATGGAAATGCCAAGTAAGTTGACGAAATGGCATTAATGACCAGCGAGCCAAAAGCCATGATACAAACCAAAACGCGTGTTAAATTATTTGTGGTGTAGACAATCTCTTCTACTGGAAGACATAATTATAACGCTTGACCAGATTGACCAGACGTAGTTCAGTCTTGAGATGATGGCATTGGTGATGAGGGTGATGTGGAAGAAGGGGAGGAAGAGAAAGAAGTAAAAGATGAGGGCATTTTGATGAGAAAAGCTCGCTTGTGAAATGATTGGAGTTGGTACCTCACCTCATCCTCCGCAATTCTTGAGCTGCTCCTTCTCCATCTGATGACTACCACCCTTTCAGTGCGTACTACCATTACTAAGGTGCCTATCAAATGGATATATGAAAGGGAATAGGCAGTCGGGAAAGAAGGTGAACCTAATATGGATATAAGATGACCACGTTAAGAGTCAGGTTATTTTGTTGAGAGAGACGAATTCCTTCATGAAAGCGGAATTTGTAGAATCAAGTTGTTTAGCTACATATCGATGCATTGCATTGGGTGATTTCCCTTCCGATTTAAACGCTCATTCGCCTCATCCAACTGCCTAACTCCATTATCGATCTGTTTGAATGCCTGTTGCCTTGCCTGCTTATGTATTCGATGAATAGATTGGGACAATCCTCCATTCACCCATTTGTCCAAATGTCGCCCCATACCATCACCTCATCTCACTGCCATCCACACCACAACTAGCAGTGACAAGACAGAGTGAAACAAGAAACAATCACATTTATTTACAAATATTCGTCTGTACAACCAAGTGGGCAGGTAATCAACTAGTCAGATGCAACGCGTTTGAAACAGCAACAGAACAAACCCCTCAGACGTCTTTGCAAACACTTGCGCCACTAAAGTAGAAGCGAGCTGATTGTGGAGAGGTGTGCAAAGATCATGTGCATACATATGTACAACGCACCGAAGACTGCGATTTGGGTGACGCTGGTTACACTGGTACTCCTCTGCCTGTATTTTACCTGTCCTTATCAGCGGAGGACAGATTCGATCTGGAATCTACGCTGCCTGGTGACCTGCACCACGGGTTGGTGATGGATTGTTACTGCACATTACCACACCCGCTGTACAAAACTCCTCATATTCCTCCTTCTCCCCATCACCTCTTTCTCTCTCAACTCCATCCTTTCTTGACGCTGCATCTACCCTCGCTTCTCGTGGTCCATCTGCTCCACATTTTGCCTTTACTCGTCCGGTTACTTCGCACTTAAATAAGGAAGGTTGAGTAAATGAAATTGCAGGGTGAGACGATAGCTTTGTGTGGAAGCTCAGAACGAGCAGTAGGCGCTGGAATTGATGATGGCGGCAGTGCTTCCCATGCAGGCACTGGTAGTAAAGGTGTTGGCTTCGTTGGTGTCGTCTTCGACTTCGATATCAGCGTCAGCGAAAGCTGCAGAGATGACTTGGGACGTGATGGTCGTAACTGTGGTGTCAGAGTCAACATCGGACCAGCCACCGAATGAAGCCCTCCACTACTGCCGCCAACTACGGACAGATGTTCTCTTGCAAGGGGGTAAATCAGGAGCACTGATGAGGTAAGCAACCCGTCTTCCATTTGTGAGCACCTAATGAAGCAGAAAGTCATCCTTACCAAGTGCAATTGTGTTGTGGGTCTGGTTAGTACACCTTGCTTATAAGGCGCCGACGTCTGGCCCGTCTCCACTGGCTGTAGAGGAAGTGGAGGCGCATGAGAGCAAACGGCGGCTGCATCTCAATTTGTGCTGCAGTTACTTCAAAATCTCTCGATGTCATCATGCGCATAATGTTCAAGGCGAAGGTCAAAGTGCAAATGTCAATTTCAACTTGGCTTATCGATTGACTGACTGGTTGATTGTTTTCTCGCTTGCTTGCAATCAATTAAAAATTTGATTTGAACTTCACATGTCGTCGCGGACGCAAGTAAGCAAGAGGTGGGGCCAAGTTGGAATAGTCACCTACTTAAAACATTCGATTCAAATCAAAATGGTATCCATTAGGATGGTAGACTGTGAAAGCAATGCCCAGCTAATCCTTCACCTCAATTTAGTTTGAAGGTGGTAGAAAGTAGTCGCCTTTCACCCTTAGCCTTCATGTCCTTAGTGAAGAGCACTTTGGCACTTTGGATGGCTGCATTTGACTTAGGTCCAGCAGTAGTTGAGCGCCACACATTTGCTGAACTCCAAATTATTACCGTACCGCGTGTTCCAGTCTACTCACCAGTGATATGCAATCGCCCTACTTTGTCTCAACACTAGGCGGCGACTGTTGCCGTTGAGATAGGGCAACAGTCGTTCTGTTGCTTTTGTGTTTTTGTGTGCAAGGGGACGTCTGGCAATAAGGTGAGCGTATTTGCGTGCACCTTGGGAAGGGGAATTGCCAATTTCTTCCCCATACCATCTCTGGTGACGTAGATGAAACTGCAGGTGTTCTGTCAGGTTGCTACTTTGCCTTCGTACTGAACTACTTCGGTGGCTGATAAATCTCTCTTTCTCATGTCGTCGAGCTGTACCTCCTAATCATTTTTACATTTTAAAGTATTGCTCCCAGAGTCGTCGATGTTGCGCACTATGGAAATTGAAAGTGGAATTGCAAGTCTGAAGCCTAAATCCGTTAACTCAGTGTCATTAACGCCAAACCATGTATTTTATTTGCATTTACGACTTACTTCTATGAGTCACATTGCCTCAGAAATAACGGGTGACATGCGCGTGTCATGGCCAAGCTTTTTCCACATTTACTTGGATGTAACTTCCACCACATATCGTCAGCAAGATGTGCATTCACAGACCTCGCATTCTAAGACACAAAATTTTGGCTTCTTCACAATGAACACTTTAGTGGAATAAAAATTAGACATCCACATGCCTATTTGTTTTACATTTTTAGATAGAGAGGAGTATCGCTGTTGAGATCATACTGCCTTTTCTATAATATGCAGGGGGATGAAAACCTACTCTTCACTCCACCCGCCTGGACTCGAGTCATCGTCCCACTATCACCTCCACCGCTAACGAAATGGCTACTACTGCGTCGTGCCTTCCTTGATTAGCTACTGCAATAATCCTCCCGTCGATCTGATTAACGCCTTGACTCCCACTGCTTTCGCGCGCGTCTATCTGCTATTGCCATACCTCTGGTCGTGGTGTGGAGCCTTCCACCTGGCCTTTCACATGTGTTGCACGTGGTCGCGCTCTACACCGCCTGGTTAGACCGAGAGGCAGAGGCTGAGTCGGTGTCCTCCTCCTCATTCTCTTCCACCCCATTCTCAGTTGGCAACGCTGGTGCCAATCTGTTCCACCTTCTTGCCAGCTACATTTGATTTCTCGATGAACAGATGTTAAGTCAACTGCTAGCGGGCACATCGAAGAGCTTACGGTCCGTGTCAGCTTATATGTGAGAGGGGCGTCAGATGCTCTCAGCCATCACTCCTTCTGCTATCCCCTTCAAATTATTCACTTGCTTACCTTTTCCCATCCTTATTCTTATCCCTGTAGAAAGGATCGTCAGGAGTGGATGCGGTGTCGCAGGAAGATGCACCGTCAATGGCGGAGCAGATGCTGAGTGTCAGGAGGCTAGTGAACTTCCTCGGGGAGCATCTTCCCCAACAGTCAAATCAGCATGCCATGGCGATGGAGATCGGTGGCGCCTTCGCATTGGACTCGGTTTCTGCGAAAAACTGTCTTGATAGAGGGGTCTTCCATAGGAATGGTTTTGATATCAATGCTCTCCACCTCCACAGCTCCTTTCAGAGAGGCGTAGTCCAAAAGACAAAAGAGGCGACATGGTAATGGATTGAGTAAACCAGAGACGAGTATGGCTGAGTGGAAACCACAAGAGCCACACCGAGTCTGTCTTCCACTGACCAACAATCCAGCGCCGTAGATACAGTGATATCAGTTAGAGCAACGCCAACAAAGACGCATCCCCGTAGTGGACAGCTATATACCGTACGATTAACAGGGTAGTGGAGCCTAAAACAATGAAGTGGATGCAGAGTGTTCATGCAAAGATTTGCACCAGGGACAGAACCCTCAATCATGTCGAAATATGCAAATACATTGATAGTTTGCATAATTTTACACTTCACTTGGAATCTGGCTGACTTCAAACTGTCAAATAACCAATGAAAATTTTATAAAATGGGAAATTCTTACGAAAATGTAATTGCAGGTGAAGTATGCGTCATGGAGGAGTCTACTGAACTTATCTTCTAAGATAACACTCTCGGAGAAGTTCGTGCATGTCTCTTGCTGGCGGCGAAAATTTGGAGGATCATTCAAGTCTCCCCTGCATCATTACAGACTTTGCATAATGACCAAACCAAATGGTCAGGATTGGACACTTCTCACTAATATTGCATTAAGCTGACAGTAACAGTGTCACTGTCTTCCATTTCAACGCTTTCAAGCAATTCTCCTCCAGATGTCTATTTATGATTGAGCAAAGTAGCACTGGAGATAAGCAGACTTTCCGATTATGGGACAGCATCGAATCTCACGACTGCCAAAGGACGCACCACTCTTTGTTAAGAAAATTGGATCTGCTTTTAACAGTTGTTGACAGGCTCCAGTCGCTTCAACAGTCACCTTGACAGTATTATGTAAGAATGCTTTTTCCTAAAATCAGGAAGAAGTCGAACAGGTTACCACAAAGGCCTAATCAACCAATTCTTTCTTGCAGTTCGATGACGTCAAATTGGTGTAATTAATGGTCATTCGGGCCGTTTGGACGAAGAGGCTTCAGTGAATGCGAGTCTGGTAATGAAAGAGTCGTCAAGATTCCCCGAGACGAAGGAGTGTTCTGAACGTGCATCAGTCTGATCTGCGCTTCCTGCTCTCTATATATACCACCTGCATAAATGCCCTTACCTAGACAGTCTGTTCGTTCCACAGAATTGGAGTGCAAGGTGGAAGACCCAAACACTGGATATTTGCGCTGGTGGCATTGAGGGAATAAGGCAACACAGAGTTGTTCTAACTCGGTGTCTTGTGTAATACCTGCATTTATAACGGTTGAACAGGAGTTTGAGTGGCTAGGGAATCTTTTAGATTCTCAGCACCCTGCCATTGAATCTCTGTTAGACCGTCGTAGATACATGTATTTCACGAAACACCGAATAAGATGATGACTCCGCTACCCTATACCAACTCATCATCAATTAGAATGAGCAGACACTGGCCAGCAGATTCATCCGTTGATAACAAAGTAGACAAACACGATAAAGAGGAGAAGACGCTCTGCGTAACCCATCACCAACAACCATCCAGTTTAGACATGCATCCCGACCACTCATTGCGATCGAGATTCTCCACGGTATAAATACCGATTCCTCTTGCCACCTGATGAAGTTTGCAGCTGGGAAGTGTCATGAGTTGTCTACAATACCGCGAGATAAAGCTATCAAAGTCACCATAAGTATCCCCTCTCCAGTTGTACCCCATTTTTCGCTGAATCGCTCGTTGTCAACATGTGCATAATATTCAAATAACAATTTTAATTTGGCATCGGTTGACTGGTTGATTACTTCCTCATCATTTACAAATTTGTCGGCAATTATGTTTGAGTGTTTGACCCCCTGATACGTCGGGGGGGAAAGTAGAGAGCTAGAAGGAAAAAAAAAACGTTGGATCTGGCAGGGAATTGCTAAATCTAATCCCTTAGTTCACATATGATTAGGCTGATGCCTCTTATATTCCGTGCCTGTTATCCACTGACCGGGATGGTGGAGCACCATTACAACCGCAGCCTTTAGCGGATTGCGAACGCGAAATAAATGAGCTTGCCAATGACCACTTACGTCTGCACAGGCCACGATTAATTTACTTCCTTTATGCTGTTTCGATTCCACTGTGTCTGACTACTCACCCCATACCCGATTAATTACACCGTTGAGTATCAGTCATGAAATGTGACGTTGACGTTTGAAACTAATAAAGGGTTAAAAAAGCAGTCAAAGCCTCGAGTTTAACTTCCATTACGACTTTTTTTTGCAATTGGTGACAAGGGTAATCATCAAATCTTTCATTGGTAGAACTCAATGCAGGGCACAAAACTCTGGCCAAAGCAGTGAAAAGTTGTGCTTCCTCCCATCAGTATACACCAAACAGAGGTGGAAAGCTTGCTTTTATCACTAACAATCTCACCTGGCAGAAAACAAGCGCAAACGCAAACTGAGCTTTACCTCAAAATCAGCTGGAAATCAATAAACCATTGTTACTTGCTGATGACGAGAGCATATTTCGGACAACTTGTTCTTACTGGACTCCGCACCTAAGCTTGCACACGCCAACAAAAGCTCATTATGCTTCTGTACTAGTAAGCGATGTTGCATCTGCAAAAGAAGGAAGGAGGGCTGCCCATCTTACGACGATTGTCTGCTGGGCTATTCAAGGATGCAAAGAGTACAAGTCGCATCCTTACCGTTTGCAGCAGAGGTCATTCTAGTGAGGATAAATCCATCATTTAGTGACGGTGTGTTTGCTTTCCACTTCTACCTCCGGATTTAGTTATTCATATGAAGAGGACTGGTTGGCGGTTGTGAGGGAAGCTGTGTTTGCCTCCGCCTTGGCGGATCAATGGCATCTTCTGGTGTACAAGGTTGATCTGTACGGTCCACTTGCCACCCGAACAAGGAGTATTCAAACAACCATACGATGCCACAGTTTATTCTAACAAGTTTAGTCAAGCAGAGTGAATTATCATTTCTTTGGACTACTTAGAAGAAAACTTTCTATTCTACCCGACTGTGGGACTTAATTAAACTTTTAGCGTAAGCCACCAACCTACGTGTTCTACATGTTTTTATTCTATCCATCTTTGGTGTCATAAGCGGAAATTCACTTTAACTCACTGGCGACTGGACATTTTGCTAAGCTGCGTTTTTAACTGTGCTGCCACTTTAGTCTTTTGTGTTTGCACGAACTTTCCATGGCATTGCAATCGCGACTGGCTGGTAGCTTCCGAACCCTTCTGTGCGTTAGTGAAACATCTTCTCTTGCATTATTTCAGCTTTTTACAACTTAAGAGAGGACCCAAGTTGCGATACAAAACAACTTTTGAAATGGTGGCTCAGCCTGTTCCAGATAGTTCTTGTACATGTCATGATAGACATCAACGAAGAGTCAGTGTTGTAATCATGTCTGTTAATAAGCTAGCTAGGGTTAACGTAACATGGAAACACCCAGCTAATCACTTTTAGAAGACAACGCGTGAGGGAACACGCAAGGTCCTTTCTGAGCAACACTTTTAATCCGATTCTGTAGAACAGTCCTGGATTTGCCACTGTTAAATGAGCTCTTATTTTGTTAAAGCACTTTATCATTACTGCTAATTCTTTCCCTGTCATGAAAGAAGTAATTTTGGCCCCTGTGAGGCTTCGTTTTGGCAGGGGAAAGCCAAGATAATACTGATTGTGTCCAAACCTGCAGGCCTGATTACTCATTGGTCGGTTCGTGGAAGGTCATGGTCGAATTTGCCCTCCTGAATCACTGAAACTTCCCACATGACCATAGTCAACGCACATGGGTGCTCGTACTGCTGCTGTCCACCCATTGACCCACGTGCGATCATCCAGAATGATGTGATCCCAGTGGGTGCAAGGAAAACTTGCCCATTTGAAAGAATTAACACTCTCGCCACTAATATTACCGACAAGAATTGACTACAATGTCCAAGATCGCACTGTTTCACCCCAACAGAATATGGTGTACTTATCTTCCCTTGAGCACCGCTTTCTTAGCTATCATGGCATCAATGAAAGTCACTCATAGTTATAGATAGGGTATTCTTCCATCATAAGCTCCTAGATGCAGGTCTCAGGATGCTGGCTTTTCACCTGAGCCACTCACACGGTTCATTCGAACTCTAATGCACATCTCATCCCCTCACCAAGGAGATTGCAAACGTCGCTCCTCTTTTATTTAGAACAAAGGCGAAGAAATGCACCGCTCAAATTTACTGACAGCGAAATAAAACCCTTTTGTTAGACTTGCACTCCTTCACCTCACCGTCAGCTGAGGTGACGAGATGAATGGGAAATAGTGCACAGCAGGGCGCGGTAGAGGTGGCGTTGTTGAATACAATCCCACTAAGCAAGCCTCAACTGCAGAGGAAAATGAATCTGCCAGTGACTGTTTAGCATGGAGGCATCAAACATTGGCATCCCATTGCAGCATAGTAGGCTAAGTGAGGGTGCTACCTTACCTTTTATGTGTGCTACCGCAAAAGTCCTTGTACAGTCAGACCAACCACAATTTAAGCATTCTGGCAATTCAAGTTGCACTGAATGGGTATCAACAACGGGAAATCTTTTTGAAGAAGGTAGTTTTAAAGTGTGAGCACTAAATTTCAGTACTGCAGGAGAGAATTCGGGTATGAAAGAGAAAGGCTGAAATTCTACCAAGAAATATTGTGAGGTGTTGTTCGGTCAGATGCAGGTTCATGGCAAGACGAGGTCAACCCACCCATTCGCTGTGACTCCACAGCCAGACTGAAGAAGCAGCCCATCATCGTAGACCTTTCATTTAAGCAGGTCAGCAGCCCTAAAAAGGAATCAAAGTGTCAGTATTGGTGCAAGGTTCGATTTTGCAGGAGTGAAAAGGGCGAAGAGATGACTAATTCACCCATCTAACAAATGCATGCATCTTTCGCTATTTATGTTTGAAAGAGAGTTTTAAACGGTGTTTTATGATTGAAAATCGATTGTTTAAGTCCGAAAGTGTGGGTTGACTTTCCCCCATGCCAGAGTTTCCTGTGGTTCTGGAGGCAGGGAAAGAATCGGTAGCTGCATCTGCAAGAAATGCATGAGAATCGTCCAAATTCTGGCAAGGGAGAACAGGCATGCTATTCAAAGAAGCTCACTTAAAGAACACGCCAACTTAGAAGGCCAGATGAATGAGGGTTGAAATGCGAGGCATTTGAAGGTACTTACTTGTGCGCTCTGCTTCAAAATGAGCCGGAAGTTGGCGATGGCACCTGAAATGCCGGAAGCAGACGCGACACACTTGTGTCATGGTGCGTTGCGATAAAAGCGGACAGTGGTGATGATTTGATTGCGAGAAGTTGACTTTCGGTTCAAGTCGAGGAGCGTTCACCCGTGACCGACATTCTCGCTGTTGGTGAGGTGCAATCGTGTGGGTAGATTTGGCGTCACCACCACCGTCTCGAGTGAAGACGTGGTGATATTTGACACCTTAACCATCTACCTTGCTGGTGCGTCTAAATTACTTGGATCACCTCTTGTATAAGACGAAAGGACTCAGCTTCCCTTTATCGTACCAATTCCCGAAATTTGGACAGCAGCATGCCGTTTCCGATTGAGATAACTGGAGGCCTGAGTATAAGACGAGTGAGCAGTGAAGGTAGCTGAAGGTGGACAGATGAAGACCACCTAAATGTAATGAATTAACAGAGGATGGACAAAAGGCCACAACAATTATCAACATGTTCCCAGACCATTGTGCATGTTTTGCAAAATGCGTTGCATTTAGATTCCTAGCTGGGAGAAAGACCTGCAATGGAGGTGAAATTCATGTTTCAACATTTGTCAGGCAAACAGTCACATCTATTATTCCTGAAAGCGCTCCACACACCACGCACACTACTCTACAACTCAATGGAGTGAGGTACTTTTTCTTTGAGACGCCATGCCTACCTGCCATTTGATGCACTGCAAACAAAATTATTAACTGCGAACACCTTGTTGAGCTTAATGCAAATATAAATGGGACCGACCTATTTGATACAACTGGGAGATACACGGTATATAAAACGGCCAGAACCGTTCAATCAGGCATAATTAAGTCCTTTTCTCACAAAAAATCGCCGGTTTAAAATAACTGCTTCTTTGTGGTCATTCTCCTGCACCATAAGACATTCCAATAGGCGGGAAAATCGCCTTTTTGCAAAAAGATCAAAATAAGCAATAAATGCCAAGTGCAAACAATCTTGACTTGTAAACTACAGGTGTAGTACGGACTTGTTTGAACACGTAGTTCAAGCAAGACGCGAGCAGGAAACACGCATCTCGTTGTGGACTAGAGGTCGTCTGCCAACGAGGAGAAGGAGGGGGAGGAGGAAGTGCATTCTAAACAAGCATGTCCCTCATCATCATACCCTGCTAACAACACCACCTTTGAAACCTCCGTCTGCCGGTAAGGAGGAGACAGATGTAGTGTCAATGTGAGGCAGAAGCTATCATCATCATCGTCGTCGTCTTTGTTGTTTTTGCTGTGGTGAAGGAAAAAATAGGGTCGGCGTCTGGGACTGCACACTCCAAGAGCCAGGTCAGAAACTGCCCAAGTCTAGATGACTCCTATAATAAGCGGCATGCAAGAAATAACGCACTCCTGCTCCTTGGCTCATGGCATCTGAGTTCCATCTAATTATCTTTCGTGAGAATGAAATAACATTCGCCTCTTTGATACAAAGGAAAGGCGAGAGTACTTCCAACTTTTGCCTGACAGTAAGCTAGGTACGGTCCGGATGAGCAGTGAATAGAGTAGAGGTGATGGGATTCACAATTCAGTTGGCCTTAGCGTCATGCTGCCAACTGTGCCATCAAAAGTATTCCACTTCTGAAGGGTGATTGGACTAGGGGATTGAGGACAGCGAGTTATAGTTAATCGCAGATCCCGTGTAGATATCAGCTTTTGCCCCTTAATTTTCCATTGTGGCAGAGTAGGTCTAAAAGTGGCTCATCAAGTCTCAAAAGAGACTCCCTTGCCGTTAGAATCAACTTGAGTGGTAGATGTGCAGAAGTCATTCCAGAATCATTCCATTTGCGAATGTGTAGTACCTACTCCGGGCCTAGCTATGCAGGAAATCGAAGTGAAACGCATCACATCACGTACAAGGATGCCTTTAATAACTTTGCGTTATTCCAGTTTATAAAAGTTTTCTGGTGGTCATCCCCGTAGCAACGGTGAGATTCATGGCACACGACAAAAGGGTCGGGGTCAAATAACGCGACACATCCTCTTTCCTCCCACACACTTAAGTGACCTAATCAGCTTTTACAGTCTTTCTCTTGACACCGCATTCGTCGCTATAGACGTGCGTTAGGATAGCTCCTTTTACCAAACGTGGGCTGTTTACCATCACCTCCAAAGGTCGATCCCCATAGTGTGCACAGCACCACTGCAGCTATTATCGCCACAAATTTGGTGTCTCCGTTCAGTCATTTTTCCTCCCAATTTAGCCTTTTCGTCACCGCTTGTGGAAACGAAACAAGTCTTTTACGACACCCAACATGTGGACAGCAGTAGTGTCTGCAGCTTTCTCCCACAACATACATTCTCATCAGTTACGCTTTGAAAGAGGGGAAACTGAGGACAAATGTAGGATAGCAGCTTTTTGCCTTTTGGGATGTTTGACAAACTGCCTTCTCGGTCCTCCACCACGGTTTGGTGGGTTTGAGGTGATCGCAAGCAGTGGGGAGCTCAAATCCCATGCAGTTGCCTAAATCCCAATTTTAGGGATTTTTGATTTTCACACGGTTTGAAAAGTCGGTTAACTTTATATTTGGACCTTGAATATTTCTGAAGCCCTAACATTTGTTAAGAGGAAATCCATTTTTGTATTCTTTTTGCAGCTCTCCACTTGGTAATTCATTCAAAAGTAGATAAAATAATTTAAACTTTATTGCACTGCTTACAAGCTTGGAAAGTGAAAGAAAAGTAAAAAGAATTGGTGCAATGCATGTGGGTGCTTAGTTTCATTTTGCTTCCATCATTGCATTTGCTTGATGGATGTGAAATCCTATCATCCTGGCCTTCAACAGTGCACTTTTAGCACTTTGATTTCCATTTAAAAGCAGAAAATTAAAGTTTGACCCTGTAGACTCTTCAATACCCGCAGATGCTTGCCGTCGCTTCGGTGTTGTAGCACTCCAACCTAGTGTTATATCCGGTAACAGAACCTTCAAGCCCTCTCTCTTTGTCACATTTTAACCAGAATCGCCCAACTTTTGAGGCCTCCTGGGGGAATATAGGAGAGGGGGTGTTGAATACACAAGTTATTGTTCTGCCTGTCCAATTTCCATGCATTTGCAATTATTTCTTCGCATCAGCTGACGCTACAACTACTAGAATGCCTTTCCTCACTACTGACATTTTCAGGAGCTCTGGCAGACCACTTAACTGAATAATGAAAATGTCCTTTCTACTTCACTTCCTTCGCCTCGTGAAAGGAACAGTTTGCTGATTATTTCTTCTCCATCCTGTGACGAGGTAAGGCCTTTGTTAGGCGAACGAACATAACACTGGTTGCCTGAAGTGAGGCACTAGGTATTCTACACTTCATTCTGGTAAAGTGTTCCTGCTTTGTTCACTAACTGAAGGCCAGCCAATTACAACTGAGATCTCTCTGCACGATGTTACGTAAAATTGTGTAAGAAAAACTATTATCTTGGAACCAGCCAAATCCAAACAATTGAAATGGAATGGAGAAAGATACGGAGGAGGGGAAAGATTCTGACTCATCCTCCATACTCCCCTCATTCGTGCCTATTCAAGCATTGCCAGTCATCTTCGTTTGATGTTGGGCAATCGCGTATTCTCATGTGAGATGGAACAAGCGTTTAGGAGACAGAGGCTACTGGGTTTGGTTTTACTTGTTTTGGGATGGAAAATGTCGACTTGAAGCGGAAAGGATCATAAATTGCATGCAAGCGCATCTGGTAGTTATGTGTTCGTAACTGTTGTTGTAGTCTTTTCCTTCGACTGGAGTGTAGGAGCACCTCTTGATTGCTGGACGAGGGATGGGTCTCGATGAGGCACTGGTATAGTATAGGCGTGGCATACTTCAGCTACAAACAAAGGGCAAAAACGAGACTTACTAATGCTACTGAAGTGGTGAAAGAGTGGATTCCCAAAACACTTTGAACGTTTAATTGTCTACACTGTCGTTTATATCCTCCTGATTAATGACTGTAACACGCGGACAAGCTTTAAGAGGCCATCTGAAGTGGTGAAAATGACTGAAAAGTTGGACCACACGTGTGCTTAGCAGATGTATTACCCAGACATGGAGACTCACGTGTTGGTCCACATTAAAGACCTCTTTCTCGATTATTGCAGTTTAAATCTTAATATTGTCCGGACTCACTCCCCAGCACAGCAGTTCCTAGAAGTCCTAGAAAGCTGGAAATGTGGGAGGATAGAGAACCATTAGAACGTTAAAAATGTGGTCCGTACCTAAGTCAAACCTAAGTCACTGCACAAACTTTCCTCATCATGTTCACCAGCAATCATTTCGCCTCCTTTGTTAAAGCAGTATAAAATCGCTACATAAAATCACTTTTGCCTTATCAAGTGTTCACAACTCAAAGGACATTTTTCCATACCAGGCACTAATGATGTACTTCATGACTTATTGCACCAAGAACTTATTCGATGTTTGTCCACAGCAAAATTTCCCAAATCTTGGAACCGCAGCTACAGGCAGGACTATACTTATAAGTAAAATTATGATTTGCTAACTCAAATATACCAAAATAAACAAAGACATCCTTAGATACCCTTCTGTTTGTTAATTGCTCTGGAGCAGAATTAGGAACTTCGGTAGCGGGAACGCACTTCGCAGCCGGCATCCGTTGACGCTATGGCTCGGCTTGGTAAGTGATCATCCATTTAGGTGTCACCTTCCTTTAAGGCACAAACAGGAGCCACAAGATTCTCCATAAGGGGCTGGAATGGTCGAGGATATCTTACCATGGCGCCGCTATTCCACCCCACGGACTACAGCTGAAAATTGACAGGTGGGCGAGTTTTGAAGCTGCGGATGGCTAAGAAGCTCTGCGCAAATGTATGATAGAGTATTCCTATCCGGTCACTGCCCTGTTGGAAGTGTCTTTCCAACGGTCTTTGAGTGAAATTAAGTTAACTGCTAATTTGGGATATCAAAATGATGGCTTCTCAGCCCCTCATGAAGGTCTGCAAGGTAGGCAATGGGGTTGCATGTATCCAGGTTGTGCAATCTAGAGGTGGTCAGTGCTCCTCTAACGAAAGGTTGCTTTTATGCACCAGTCCTTTTTAAAAGAGTCTATTTCTATAAAATAGGCAATGCAGAAGCACTTTGATGTGTCTGAATGTGGTACTTGCCACAGCGTCACATGTATCCTACGGCCCTCACATCTCAGCCAATCCTAAAGTCACGTAAGTGTCATATGTGTTCACTACCAGATTATGGTAACTACATTATGCGATCAGATTAAATCAGGCTAAGCCACTGAAGTTGATAAACGGTGATTTCCTTGTCCTGGGGATAGCCAACTCAACGGTCTCCATGGTAGTGTCATTTCCAAATAACAAAAAACTCGCCCTATGAGGTGGACCCTGGTGGCGGACCTGCCAGCAAATAATTAAATTTTCCCCAATGACTCGTGATGGCAACGATTTCGTGATAGTCTAATGTAGTCCTTGTTAAACAGATGAATATCCAAATAACCATTACACACCCCATTATTCCCACAGTATTCTGATTCGTGTGTGGGCAATCACCGTAAATCATTTGTCTATTTGTTGAGGGCCAAAATAATGTGTGCGTCTGAGTTCCATCTCCTCGATGTTAAAAGCCCTGAAACTGAGAATGTTTGCAAATTATTTGGGATAGAAGAAGGGGAGAAACACGGCTTCCTCCTCGTCTAACAACCGCTTTGACAATAAAAGTGGGACATAAAAGGCGTTGGCTAGGGTCAGTTTTTTTAATTTCAGTAGATAAAGCATGGTGTAAAAGAAGAATTCATAGTTGGAATAAGCCTTCCAGTTATTATTAAAAGGGCAATTTGGTAATTCGTCCTTGATGTTGCCTTCGATGACGTCACATCTCTCGATTTTGGCCTCACAAAGGGGTGATTTTGTTGGTGCAACAGGATAGGGGTAATAAAAACAGTTGATCAAAACCACTTAATTCTCAGGCACCTTTTAAGCTCTCTGGCGCAGGTTCTGCTCACTTGAGATTTTCATCTCAATTCGAAATTTTTACATAATGTTTCATCAACCCTCTCCTTCAACTTCCCACCGCCTAAACACTCGGGAAAGACGAGATGAAAGTTGTGACTCATTCTATGGTCATAATTATTAAGAATGGCAGTGTTTATAAATAAGTGGAAGGAGGCAAGGTGATTTTAGTTCATTAAAATAGATGATTTATTTATGTCAACTTTAATATTCTAACTTAGTGATGGTTCTTCAAATATTAAGGCTTGGTATAAGCTCCCCCTCGTAACTCGCTCAATGAGGGCTTCTAAGTCACTCAGAATGGGCACCTGGGTTCAGCTTCTTGACCCATTCTGAGTGCCAATACGGGCATGCAGGTAGCGCTAGACGACCGTATGCACCTCGCACCTTTACTTTAGGAAAGTGGGGAGTATGCCTTGAAGACATGGTCACGTGGACCAATCTTAGCAAAACAAACAATCTTCAACACTATTTAAGAGCCAAATTAATAACCACGTACGTGTGGTCAGCATGCTGAGAGTCCTCAGTGCCCTCAGTGTCTCCTCTGATTTGGTAAGCAGATTCATTCATTCTAAAATTTCCTTGAGTGCTCAATAAATCGCTAAGTCATCTCGTCCATTGCCACTGTAGAGGGGTGCCACTTCTTCAGATTGTGCGACCGTCTAGCGTGTTAATAAAAATACTGCAGTCGCATATCTTTCCTCCTTCAATTAAACAAGCGTCATTTAATCGTGGCCTCACTGAGCTACAAATCACAGCTTAGACCGCTGCAAATGCAATCAGTGCGAATTTTTGCACTGTCGAATTGGCGATGTTTTCACCAAATTGGATATTTCAATTCAGTTATTTTAACCATTCGGTTGATGCTTGTTGAAGTTCGTCTCACTTGTAACAGATAGCATAGTCGTGGTGTGTAGTACCGCTAACTTCCATAATGGACGTTAAACAGATGCTGAGGTGGCGATAAATCAAGTATTGTGGCACTTTAGTGAATCCAAGTGGGAAAGTGGCCTAACACACTACCACTGCCTCTACTTGCCATTTTCAAACTGAAAAATAAAGCCTTGGACATTAGGGAGAGGGGAGGAAATGCACAGACGGCCACGATTTTGGTCGAAAACTATGAGCTGAAATTTGTTGTGGACCTTTTTTTGAATGGTTGAAAAGGTCGTCACCAATGCTTTCGTTGGACTAATGCTATGCAAAGCTCAGGCCGTCAACCTAAAAAAGCTCGTGCCTTAGTAGACCGAAGCAGGTGTAAGCCGTGCTTCCTTCCTTCGGTATGCGTCAAACAGAGGTGGAGGGATGGATGTTACCACTAATACCTCAAACAAAGACTTTTCCGAGGACCAACAAGGAACGACTGTACCGCTGTCATTTGGTTATAACGAGAGCATATTTTGGGTTGTTTGTTTGGTTGTCACTCCACTCCTTGCCGTTCCATATCGCAAAATTAACATGGTTTTGAATTATTAGGTCATACAAAGCTGTCTGAAGCCGCTTGTCCAGTGCGTTGGATATATGGCAAATTCAGACGGACAAGGTTAGAAACAACAAAAGGTAGCTAAAAAGAATTGCCTAAATCTAATTTATTGTAAGGAAAGGCAGCTAACCGCGGCATTAACCGAGATTGTCAAATATGACTGAATTACATCCTTTTACACGATATTACACTAAATAAACATTTCCAGTTGTGCCAAAGTGCTAGTTAGTTTGGTACCACGTTAGGTTCAATAATGGTGATGAAATAGTCAAATGCGGATGCTACTTTCTACATCATGTGACCAAAAATTTTGGGTCGGTTTGTGAGTCTCACAACGGCGACCCCCCGTAATTCATGGGCATCCTAAAGTTCACCCCTCCTACTTCCACCTGTTTGTTCAATGCCTCAAAGATGTAAATTTGAATGCGTTGTCATTCTCTGCAAGGCCAAGGCTGGTCGAATTTATACACCCAGGTAGTTGTAGTCAAGCAAACATCCAATGTCATGGTTTGTCCTGTGAAATTTAGCAAAGCAAATTGACTCATCATTTCACTGGAAATAAAAAGGCTTTCTAAGCAATTAGCTTGGAGAAGGAGAGATCACTTGGGCAATGAAAACAGCAAAAATGGCTTGTAAGGCGTTTGCGTACACAAAGTCGGACCGAAAAGTGATAAAAGTTTGTTTTGCTACGTAGTGGCCATAAAAAACTTCTTTTTCTGCAGCAAAGTACAATGTCTGAACTAAAATAGAACTCACTTGGAACAAAGCCTTTCACTTTACTCGACATCGGGACTTAATTAATCCTTTAGCATACGCCACCAACTAGTGTTTCCGTCTTTTCTCTACGTTAATAATATATGTTCCTTTGTGCTGCTTTGGCATATTACCACTTCATCGAAGACCAGAGACTCTGCACATTACTTTCGTAAATGGTATTCTAACTTATTCTAGATGGACTTTGCGCCTTGCATGACTTACAACTACTAAGGTCCTCTTTGATTATGGTCCTTTATCCAATCCTAGAAGAACGCCCTAAATTTGCTACCATTCTCACTGTTAAATGAACTTTTGTATTGTTATGACATCTTATAATTGGTGCCAGTTAATTCGTCTGACATGAAATTACTTGCCGCGCTGACAGTAAGGCTCGGTTATTACAAAGAAAAGCCAAGATGCGTAAGAATATAGTGCTGGTTTCGTTCAAACCTACAGGCCTGTTTACTCATTGATCTGAACACAGATGGTAACAGTCATATTTGTCTACCTGAATAATCCTTACATGATACTGCCGCGAAATGTTAATTACTGTCATAATTCCATTTAAATTCTGCCTCCTTATGCTGGACGGCTGTCCTGTTGGATTATTTGCTAACCTAAAGAGTTTTAACTATCTGTCCTAGGCAGATCCTGATGCCGTTTTCCGCACACCAGCCCACTTGCTTTCGTCCAAAAACAATATATTCCAGGTGGATGCAAAAAATTCTGCATTTTTACAAGGTGTAATACGCTCATTACCTACATCTTAGAGGTGCATCCACCATAACAGACCGGCTGTCCTATAGTTCTAATGGAGTGGGAAAATTTTGCTGCTACTCTCGAAACAGTTGCTTATTACAAACTGACAAAGAACACCAGTTGCCTATTTGCGGCCATAGAGTGAGAGTTTAGCCGGCGCGTCACTCATGGGTGCTTTGAAATATCACTTGATGTGGAGCGAAGCACAGTAAAGGCCCAAACAGTTCCATACGCATTTTAGGTTCCCTGTCACATTTGTTTGCGAGCCTCTACTGCCTTTGAAAAGTGGGTAAGCATTTTGGTAAATACCAAGTTTTTCCTTGCCATCAAACTCAAGGGCGCATTTACACTGGAACACACAAATGATACTCGGCAAAGTGGTAGGTTAACTTATTCTAAAACCTTGTTACTTTCTGGCAAAGTTTTCGCATCTTCGAGAATTTTAAGGGTCTTACACGCTTTTCTAAATTAGTGGACACATTTATAACAATAACATAGTGCTCCGGTTGAAGTCACACTAATGGGCAGAAAATGTATTGCTGATGTACAGTGAAGCGAAGAGTCTACTGACGTGACTTAGAGGCCATGCTGACCACTGGAAGTACATTGGTAGAGCATTACGTCTCTGCAAAGTCAGAACGGGGAGTCAAACAAGCAACTAAGGCATTAAAACAGCCTCGGATAACTGAGTGTTTAAACGGTACGTACGACTGAATGGGAGGAGGCTTAAAGTGGTGTGTATCTGAATAGTATGAGTCAAATAGACGCGCTTACTATCTCTAAATTTGCAATACCCAAAGACTAACATGTAATTAGGCTGTCTATGTGTTGCTGTATACTAGTATCAACTGAAGAGGCTAAACCCTCAAATACATGCCTTTTGTTTGCATGGAGCAAAGTGAACTGTGAGAGCGATTCTTCATTGAGCTATTCACCCACCAAACCCTGCATAGATTTACTGACTGAAGTATGTCATACAGAGGAAGCGCCAGCTGGAAAAGCCCTTACCAACAAACAAAGGCCCTGTTTAATAGGTTGCTTTTATTTTAGTACCTCAGCGCATAAAATATGCATTCCGGTCTCAGTAGGGAATGTGCTTAGGAGTAGCTAAAAGGACAATAGGGTGGGCGGTGTTTGTACAACTGCATGTCATCATGAGAATGAAGGCCAATGGTTGAGGACTTAAAGAATTTACTTTTGCCTGTTACGAAAGAAATGCAGACTGAACTAGCAAGACCTGGAGGAGGCATTTTGCCCATTAATTATTTAGAAGTAAATGTTAGGTTCGTCTAACCGTCCCATGGGAAGCACCAAATCGCCAACGTGGTTGAATAAGATGGTGCGTGAGTCCAACACCAGAACGAAGGTGAATTTTTGGATTCTAAAAGTTGCCATTTGCGCTGCAGCTATAGTTTGACTGCCGGAATATATTCGTTCGGCGTAATTCTCCACCTAATTTCAGGAAAATTTCACGATTAATTGCTTGAATTTGTCCATGCGAAACGACATAAAGGGATTTCGTAACAGTAAAAGTGAACTTATAAATTAATTGTAAATTCCATAGCGTTATTGTAGAGGCGGAGGGGCTAGGAGACCGTTATGAGCAGTGTGGTGGGCAAAACGTTTAAAAACTGAAAGGGTGTAGGGATACCATTGTGACAGTGACTGGCAATTGTGCTCCATTTCGAGCACTAGTAGCGGCCAACATGCCTGAAATGATCACCATGGAGGGTTGATGAATTCAAACACTCATCATTCGAAGCACAAATGTTCGAGTCTACAGATACCTTCAAGCCTATCATAGTGCAATGCTGTAGTGCTCGGATATCCAGCAGTAAGGCATGTCATTGATGTCCACCAGACCACACCACCGGTAGTAATTCCTTTAATCATTTAGTTTAGCAAGTAGAAAATCATTTTCTAAACGAAGAGTATACTTAAGAGACATAAAGGACGCGGTTTTTGATAGGAATGGTAAGCACAACCATTTAAGTACATTTGGAATGTAAAAAGCCGATGCACACAATGTCTAAGATCAGGATGCTGAAAGTGTGCTCCCTAAACCTGCCTCTTATAGGCTTCTTCCCTGATGTATTTCACACACTGGAAGAAGGTTGTGAATGTCGCATATTTTACTCCCTCGAATTTATTGCCATCTCCCACAACTTAGAAAGCTCCAGTTTGTCTTAAAATGTCCTCATTTTCTCCGTATGTCTTGTGACTATCAACTTTGCTCTTTCCAGTGGATTCACCCCTCTACAGCTCGTGAAATGTCTAGTGAAATCGAGAGTGGTATGTGGACGCGGAAGTGCTTCAGAGGCACCCAAATGTTTTGTCCTTCGCTAACATCTACCGAATGATAGTGCCTTCTTTACTAAATTAGCAGTTGCCCAGACAAGTGCAATTCTCCTCACATTGAGAATATCTTACAACCATTGCTTCCTGACTTAGACGAAACCGATCTGTTCTAGATCCACGACGTAGCTCAATCTAAAAAGTATATAGGTGACACTAATAGAGACAAAATTTCCTGTATTTAATGGATCTGGTGAACTTCACTAAGTCACGTCATGAAAAATACCAAAGTGATAATTTTTCGAATTCTGACAATTTACCTCAAGCATGCCCAAGCACTTCGGGCGTAACATTTACCAAACGCGTGTTTGGTTTATCAAAGTCCGAATATGGAAAAAGTGAACATAACTCGTAATTAAAATGACACCCATCGAGGAAGAAAGAGCAAACAAGTGTGGACATGATAATATTGGTGACGTCATTGAGGAGAAATGATGTTTTCATCTCCATCTCCATCTCCATCGTCATAACTACGGTTTCCATTATGAAAACTACGAGAAGATCAGAATATGCAAGTGAGTGGAAGGTAAAGAACATGGCTGAAAAAGGGCCTAACTAAGCACTTGGTGAAATATAGGCTAGGGACTTTGGTAGCTATCTAGCTGGACTTTCAGACCTGCAAGTAAATGAATGAGACAAAGTCAGTGGCATGTACATTGTAGTGTAACCATAACTTTGCATTAATCTAAGTTGGCTAATCCTTTGTTTAAATAAACCTTGCGTCTTTCCGTTGGGGATGTCATCAGTTCTTTTTCCACTTCCTACATTCAAAGTCAAGACATTGCAGAAAAAGGTTTCCGATGGCTGCAGCTCATAGTAAAAGACTCATCACTGCCGGGTCGGCATTTGACATCACCCTAATGCCGCTTTCTCCGTTGCTAATATTCAACAGCCGATTCACTGCCAGACTAGAACGGCTAGAAAATAACAACTGTGTATCTTCCGACAACGAATACGAAATGCATGAAGTGTGCCTCTGTCATATGCAAAGTAGGGGATGGACTTCAGAGAAATGGTAAAATTGAATTGGCATGGATACAAAGCAAGGGAGAATGCAGAATGCTCGATCTATAAAGCTCCTTGAATGGGGCTGCTTCAAGGCAATATACACTGGATTGATCATAAACAAGGAAGGTGCACTAATCCTCGGGAGTAAACCTACCTCTAGAAGTGCAAGGTCAATGAATCCCTGCCATACAGTTGACGAGAAGAAGGAAACTCCGGTTCCATAGCACTGCGCAAAATGCATGACCTTCTTTAGTGGATTGTATACCACAGGAACAGATAAATAACCAAGTGGAGTACTGGGGTGAATGATGTTTTCATATGTAGATTTTTAACCACACAGACACCTCCAACGTCTAGTCACGGTCATTATTATTTTGCCCTGAGGCTCTTTGTGTTTACGCTAGCAGACCGCCTTCCTCTTTCTGCCCATGGCCGTATTGTGTCTGGTTTTGGGCAGTTTACCTGCTTAACAAACGAAAAAAATTAAATTACACTTGTTGATCCTTTGGACAGAAGGAGTGGGTTAGTTGACAGTACATAAAGGAATTGTTTCAAACTTTACGCTTTCAAAATACATTTAATTTTACTATTTGAACACAAGTCTAATTTTTCTTAACCCGTAACGAAATTTGTTGATCAGGTTGTGGCAGGACGCAATTGTAAGTCACAAGTGATGAGCCGAATGACAGAAATGAGTTTATTCTGCAATATCTAGGTGGGGAATTTGACAACTTGTAGAAAGTAATAGTCAAAAAGTTCGGAGAGAAGAAAAGGGGATGTTTAGTTTTATGCCATGCAATTGCTCCCTTCTGGAGATCCAGCCCTCCCCATGATGTCGGCTGATGCAAAACTTATTTGCAAGCTGCAACCAAGCGAAGTGACTTGCAAATGAGACCGGGAAACATCTCCATCAGCAAAGAGGCACATGTTGCTTCCTCATGGAGCCGTCTGCGGATATATTAAATTACTTTATGACAAACCTATTTCAAACGACTAGCCGGCCATAAATGCAACGATGTAATACCAAATTTTATTTGAGAATCATGCGAATAATAATTAAACAGGTCGAGGAGTGGCCAAATTGCGGTATCGACCTCTCAAGGAGGCAGTGGGAGGTATAAAGCAGCTGGGTTTGCAAATCTTGAGGAAAACTTGGTCATCCAATTTGCATCTCCGTGTGTATCCATACATTTTATCCCTATTTTTGAGCTGAGAACTTTTGTTTCATTATCTTCCATTGCACATATGTACTTTGACCACTCCCAGTTAAATGAAGAGTTGGGAGGAAAAGTACGCCGCGCTCCCTTTCAGTGGTGAAGATAAACACTTGCTAAAAGTCACTTCGCACCAAATCCAGTCGTACATATTGAAGAACAGGTTGTAAGTAGCCTTTTGCAGGGCGATGGTTTTATGCTCCACCTAAGGCGTCCTACCTGATGGCACTTAAACCGTCTCTGAGATGACTGCATTTAGGTTACATAGTAAATACATGGGACAAGTTAAATGTGTCATTATTCAGAAAAGCAAAATATTTTGGCATTTTTGGCAGTAAAAAAACATCAGTTATTTGTATGAAAAGAACCAACTGGCGTAAATGTTGCCGCTGATGGGTTATAGGCTCACGAAACAACTCCTTCGTCTCATACTCGCTCCGGAGGCAGAGCCTGCCTTTTGAGGGCGACTGCATATATGCTGCGACTGCTATTGCTAGCTCAAGAATACTGAAATCAATTTCATTTTTGATGGCCATTGCCTCTTCAAACACCTTTTCTGAATCGTCATTTTCCTTTAACAATCACCTCTTATATTTCACTGAATAACATATTTTAAAGTCGTAGATTCCGTCATTCAAGACGGTTGCTCATAGAATAAATTTGTGATTTGGTACTAAAAAACAAGCAGAGGGTTCAAATTGGCTGGTAGTATTGTGGCATCCCAGATCTATCCTGAAGGCGGAAATAGTCATAGGGGTATGTCGAAAGACATGTTATTGCTACAGAGAAGAGTTGAGGCTATCAGCGTGAGCCGGATGCCAAGCCGGCTGGCAAGTGCCCACGAAATCAAATCGCAGACTCATCCAAACACACAAAGTATTGCCGTGTTGCAGTGGAGAAATTCAAACACAGGCTGCACAAAATTACTGCGAAGAAGACGTGTACTTTGCACTTACTGTGAAAGCAAGCCCGTCTAAGGATATTTTCATATTATCCCGCATTTTTATTGGATTGTCTGGAAGCCAGCAAAATTCTTGGCAAATTAGAGAGGCTGTGAAGACTAGGCAATTGTTAGAGCATATATGAACATCAATCCGCCCACTGATTCCTTCATATGGACAAAAATGGTCGAAGTCCTGCTTGCCTGCCCCACAAAATGGATTGCCTTCAATGCCGTAGATGTCGCACTAACATTCAAAAACAATCCTAATCTTTTTAAAATTGGAAGACAATGGCCACAACTGTACACAAGTTAATAATTTTTAGAAGTGACAACTTAGACATTGAGTCAAAGAAGTGAAAAAAAAACTGCCGGTTAATGCAGCCTAGTACTACCTGGTACTATTTGTGAAGCACATGCGCTTGGAACCTGTCACCACCTCCTCATCTGATGAAAGTGGAATCAAGTTTTTTTAGAGTACTCTTGACACAGCTGCCTTGAACTAGTTCCCTGGCCTAGCCAACATTCGAGCCAGCCCTTCCTACTGTATGGTAAGCATTATCTAAGAAGGAATTCAGCGTTATCAAAAAGGTTTCTGCTTTGGAGCTTTAGAAGTCAATGGCAAGTGGACAACACTTCAAATGTCAAAGACAGAATGAGGGAGCGAAGCCGATTAGGGGCTACAATATTAGCACAGGGGCAGTCCAGATCTCCTGCAGGAAGACGCATACGCATGCAATATAGCTCCAGATTTCCCCATTCATCTCTCGCTTGTTCTAGTTGGGTTCTCGACATTGTCCGTACCCACACACATGCGTATCGGCTCGTAATACTGCCTTGGAGTGATTCATCATCAAAATCAGCTTATTTATAGACGAGTTCTGCTGCCACATCTTTAACAAAACCCATTCAAAAAATTGGCTTTGACAACTTCTAAGGCCTGGTTACCTAGTTAGCCTGGAGACTTGTCAAAGTACCCTGCTCCAATTGATTAAAGATTTTGAGCACATTTACTTGACAAATTGGGTTTAATTCATTCCATAGTTTTAGAAGCTTGACTCGAAACTTGCTGAACTCCATTTGGCGACAGCGCGGCAACGAAGTATATGATCCTGCAATGGGATTGGACAAGTAATCGGATTTAATCACAAATTCATCAAAGTTGATGCATCAGGTTATTGGGAGATCTTTCTCTGCTTCTAGTTATGAACGTGGAAGTTGATTGGGTACCCTCTCTATTCGGAACAACTGTTGGCAATATTTAAGCAATACATGAGATAGAACAACTATTTCGCCAGCAAATCAGATAGAGGGGCCACAGTGGAGGCCATATACCTGAACTCTACCTGTGGTCAGTTTGCTGCCCACCTCCTTACTGCTAAAAGATTCGTCGCTTCAATACTTTAGCTAACTTCCCGACTAATGACTCGAAAGCGCCTGCTACGAAGGACGCATTTGTATAAATACGGATGTGGATGGTTATGTTTCGAAGTGAAAGATCCAAGAAGGCAGAAACCTGGAGAGAGGCCTTTACTGCCGCAATTCTTAATACGTGTGTCTGTGAGAGTTATGGCTCTGAAGTGCTTGCAGCTTTTAAGTGACCTTGAGAGCAACACATAATGACAGGGTACTGGACAGACAGAGAAGGACTTGATACACCATATTCCCACAGAAATCATTAAGTACATGTTATACTGTGGTTGTAAAGGAACTGAGATATCACTGCATTTTAACGTACCCTAAGCAAATGACCACTACATTGATTACCTTGAAAGGATTTATTACCCCAAGCTTCCCCACGCTTCTGTCAGTGATAAACTTGTCTAAAGAGGCAAAAGCTAACCATAAGCAGCTAGTCTGCCGAGGTCTGACTAAGAGAAGGGGTATAATCCAAACGGATAGCGTGGAATGTAAATTTATTCAAGGACAGTCAAATCTTAGAGACCCATCCTATCACCTCATTCACATAATACATCCAGCCAAAATTGGCTACAAGGTTTGCACTCTATCCCGAAAGGGGAAGTAGTGAGAGAAAAGCACTTTCCAGCATCATTTATACCCTCCAAAGAATCCTTAATCCTAGTGTTTATAGTGTCGTCTGCTCCCATCTTCGAATATAAGTAATCAAACATCACAAGGTTGCATATCAGATAAAAAAAGTTGGCGTTGGGCAGGGAGGTATCTAACGCCACGACTAACCATTTGCTTCTAGAATAGATACCTCCAATGACAAAAGAGTTCTCAGCCAGCTAAATACTGTGGCCTGCAGTTTTCCTGCTTAACAGGGGCTACTGCAGTTATTCTACCCAGGCTTCGCTAACGTGTAAATTAAGGCATTTTCATCTGACAGGAGAGGAATGCTCTAGATCTCATTTTGTTGCCCCAGTAGCAGCTCGTATTCTTATCTTCTCTTATCCACACTTTTTTACAGTTAGAATTGTATGTTTTAACTTAGTATCAACCAAATTAACTCCCCTATCTTCATAAGGCATTCTCCCGTCATAAACATCTAAGAATACTGGGATTTTGCATTAATCAATGACATGATTTTTACATACAAATCTCAGCACAAAAGATTACTAACAGTCCTCTTTATTCTCTTTTAATAGGGACTAAGAAACATAATGTCGAAAATTGGTTTGACGAAGAAATAAAACACTTTTCCCAGAACTGCACTGTTGCACCTCACTGTCTGCTCCTTCCATGCCTTGAGGAGATGAATGGGAAATAGTGAACAGCGGGCTGCAGTAGCGACGGCGTTGTTGAATCAATGCGCGCCGAGGTACCATCGCCTGCAGAGGAAAACGACACAACCCATTACTGCTGGACCAGGAGAAGTCAAAACTTTGCATCTCACCGCACCATAGCAGGCTAAAAGAATGTTCAAACTTACCTTCTTTGATATCAGACAAAAATATTCTCGCACAGTAAAATACATCACAATTTTCGCATCCAGGCACATCAAGTGGTGCTGAAAGGGAAAAGAAGGCATGTCATAGGTACACACAAGGGAAAGTCTTTTTCCAAACAAATGAATAGATGTAAGTTTACGTACTAAATTCTAGTACAGCTGAGGGTGGGGAGAACTCGGGTATAAAAGAGGTTAGCTGAAATTCTGTAAAGAAATATTGTGAGACATTACTCGGTTAGATGCCATTTTGCGGTAAGGCGAGGTCAACCCACCCATTCGCTGTGACTCCACAGCCAGACTGAAGAAGTAGTCTATCAGCAGAGACCTCTCATTCAAGCAAGTCGGCGGCCCTAAAGGGAACAAAATTCTCTGTGCAAGCTCACAACCTTACGGCTAATAAAGCATTCGGATTTGTGCCTAAGCTTTCCAGCTAAAGTGAATCTTATATACTGCTTCAAGAACTGAAGGCCTTTATCCAAAATAAAATATTGAGTTGACTTACCATTGTGCCAGATATTCCTGTGATTTTGTAGGCAAGAAAGGAATCGGTAGTTGCATCTGCAGGAGTTGCACGCGAACCGTCCCAATTCTGGCAATAATGAATAGACATACCTTTAAAGGAAACTATGTAGTGGACTTGCTGACATGAAAGGTCAAATGAAAGAGGGTTGTGGTGGAGGATATTTGAATATACGTGCCCGTATGCGCTGCTTCAAAATGAGTGCGAAGTTGATGATGGTGCCGGAAGCGCAGGGAGCAGATGGGACAAACCAGTGCCATAATGTGCTGCTGCAAGAGAAGAGAGCAGAAGTGGTGATTCGAGTGCGTTAAGTCGACTTCCCGTCCTCCTTGCAGAGCGTAGATCTCTGACTGGAGTTCGTGCTGTTGGTGAAGTGAACTAAGACGAGCAGTTGAAATGGCTCCAAACCCACCATTTCGAGATAGAGTGCGATGACCTCTCAGCCGCCTGCTTTGTTCGTCTACCTAAATTAACTGATTATCTCCTGCATACATCACAAAACACTTGTCCTCTATTTATCGTCCCGACTTTCAAAATCCGGACAATGATATGCCACTTCTAACTGAGATATGCAGAAATTGATGTGCCATAAAATAAATAAAGGGTGATTTTTGGTATAAATGATGAAACAGTTGGTCACTATTCACACCAAGTGAGCGGGCAGGGAAAGCCGCGGAAGTTAGAAAAATAGAGTTTGTTTAAGTGCCATTAAAATAGGAGTAGTCATGCGAAAGGATAAAAAATCTATGAACCTGAACCCTGGATCCTCTACAAACGCTGTAAAACGCTTTGCTTTTAGATCGTTTGTTGGTTAAGTAAATGACTCTGTGGTTCGTTGCTTTTATGTAATAATCCACACATCGCCCACACGACCCACACTTCTAAGAAGTAAGGCATGCCGTCTTTGAATGGCCATGCCTGTTTGGGGCTTTGAAGCACTGTAGAAGATGTAATATTTACGGATTTCGTGTTGCGCTTAGCGCAAATACAATGGAGACCTATCTGCTTGATACAACTGAAGTGTTCACTAAAGGAGTTCCTCTGTGCAAGGAAATAGGTGGGACTTTTGATCAGTCTGTAGAAGGTTATTTCTCACGCACTAGCGCCAGTTCAAACCATTCACTGCCTTGTGGTCAATTTCATTAATCAAAAAGCTTTCAATCAGCAAAACAGTGGCGTTTTCAAGTTAAAAAATTAAGAGAACACAGGAAAGCAATCCATTACATGCATCTCAGTACCCAAAAGTGGTGTCCAAAGTGGCTCTGGAGGAACAAGTTGGAATTCCTACATAAGTAACAAAGTAGGTTGATCTTATATCCAACAGCAAATCACCCACAATTAATCGTAGGTTGTGTGAATGGGCAATGATTTGATGAAAAGTGATAAAAGACCCCTCTGCAGGCGGAACTCAACTCATTGGGAGATGGTAAGAACCTCTTCCTGATCTAACTACGTACGAGAACAAAGTATGACCTGCAATTTTGCGAGTAATGAATTTTTCATAGCTCCTTAAAGGTGTCGATGTGGGCAGGCACAAGGACTTACCAGGTGACGAAATTGAGGCCTGTAACGAATCAGTACAGTTGCTCTTCTGTTTACGTCATAGGATGGTAGGTGCGCGCCTTAACCGTCATCATGGTGTGTTAAAATAAAGGCACAAATCTAAACCTCTCATAGAGGCGATGATAGACTTGCTTTCCCTTCCTTCACATTATGGGCTAAGAAACACACCCCTATTCCAGCTCCAAAACAATATCAAACGACACTTTAGATTTCACATGTAATCCTTTTTGGGAACAAACCATTGTAATCCAATTGCATTCTAGTATCCTTCAAAATGCCAATTTGTTAGAGCCCATCCTTGCACCCTTGGACTTCACATTCTGCCACCCTCATACCCTGTCAAAATGCATGGACAACAGTGCACAGCAGGCTGAACTAGGTGTGGCGGAGTTGAATCCACGTTCACCGAGGAATAGTCATCTGTAAAACAAAAGAGTCAATTCATTACTGTTGTGCAAGGAGGCATCAAGACTAGCATTTTGTTGGACCATAGTTAACTAAGTGAAGGAGCTAACTCACTCTCCATGATCCCGGCCAAAAACATCCTTGTACAGTCAGATCGACCGAAGTGTACACAAACAGGCATGTCAAGTCGTGCTAAAAGAGAGCAAGGGAAAACGCCATAAGTATCTAAAATGAAAAACGACATTAGCTGGAAAAAAAACTAAGAGATTGCTAACCAAATGCCAGTATTACTGGGACAGGAGGGAATCCGGGTGTAAAGGAAGCAAGCTGGAATTCTGCCGAGAAATATTGGGAGGTTTGGCTCAATCAACTTCAATTGCTTCCTAAGGCGAGATCAACCCACCCATTTGCTGTGGCTCCACAACGAGACAGAAGAAGTAGCATCTCAATGCAGACCTTTCATTCAGGCAAGTCGTTGACCCTAAAAAGGTACAAAGTCTGTTCTGGCGGAGATTTGATATCGTTGGTGTCATGAAAGCTGAGATGTGACTAATTTATCCAATTTACAGGTTGATATGACGCCTAGGCTTTGAATTGTATTTCTAGACAAAGCAAAAATGTAAAAATGCAAAAAAAAATAAAATCCATAACCAGAATCAAAAATGTGATTTAGCTCTTTATTCTGACAAATATTCCCATGGCTTTGAAGGCAGGAAAAGGACTGGTAGCCGGTTCGGCAAGGAACGCACGAGAATCGTCCCAATTCTAGCAAGGCACAATAGGGATGCTTTTTATAAAGACCCTGCTTAAAGTGGTCCTTGATAATAATCCAATTGCTGAAGTGAATCAACTGGATGAGTGAGGATCATGGTACAAGACATTTGAAAGCACGAACCTGTATATTCTGCCTCAAAATGAGCCTGAAGTTGGGAATGGTACCTGAAGCGCCCGAAGCGGACTGGACAATCTAGTGCCTTGGTGTGTTGCGGTAACTGCAAGGCGGAAAAGGGTGCCTTAAGTGCTAGAAGTTGACTTCTTGTCCACGTCGAAGAACAGTAGTTTTCTGACTGGCGTTCGCGCTGATGGTGAGATGCATTAAGCGGGCAGATTTGGCTTCAGGACACCGCCTTAAGAGAAGACGTAATGACCTAGTGCCCTTAAACCACCCACTTTGCCTGTCTGTATTAAATATGACAGCAGTTCTCTCATAAGACGATAAAGTGCACCTGCCATTTATCACCCGAACCTTCAAAAGCCGGACAGTAGCATGTCGTTACTGATTGAGATGACTGAGACCTACTTGTCAGGAGCCTTAACGAAGGATGCAATGACCTTTGACCCTCTGCCACCTCCTTTGCCAGGGTCTGAAATACTTGAGCATCTCTTGCATATGACAAAAGGGCTTACCGTCCATTTATGGCACCGCTTCTCAAAATTCGGACAGTTGATTTAATCGACGATCACAGATTCGTAAATGGATGTTTCTCATCCACACCGAGCGCGTGGGCAGTGGAAGTGGTGGGAGTTAGAGGAGTGGAGACTGCCAAAGTAGTCTGAAGAACAAATGACGGCCAAAAGACTACAAATCTATCAACATTTTCCCTGAACTTTCCGCTTGCCTTACAAAATGCTTTAGGTGAAAGTCATTTGCTGTTGTTAGGTAAACTATCATATCCTTCGTCAATGCCTTATTTTGATTCACGTATCATCTAAACTGCCTTACGAATCAAGGAATCAAGGTACTTTGCCTCTGGAGGACCATAGAAGCGCGAGATTTGATGCACATCATACAAAATTACTACTTACGAATTTCTTGCACAATGCAATTTAACTACAAATGAGACCCATTTACTCGATCCAAATGAAAGGTGAACTAGGAAAGCTCTTCTATTTATAGACACAGCCGGGGTTACCAAACCGCGATATCTTTTCAATTGGTATTCCAATTGGCAAGACAATCGTCACTTTTGCAAAAGGAACATAAAGTATGCAATGTCAACTATGGATAGTCCTGACCTTTAACTTTCGGTTGTTATGCATGCCTGTTAGAATGCGTCTGTTAAGCTGAAGGCAGTCAGGAAACATGAACTCCATGCGGAGCTGAAGACGTCTACCCCGAGGAAGAGGAGGAGGGAGTGTTCTCTGAAGAAGCATAAATATCATCTCCATGCCCTGTTCATAGTGCTCATCTTAAAACCTTCGATTTCTGGTACGGTGGGGGTGGAATTGGTGTGGTATGATGTTAGCTAGAAGTTATCTTCGTCGGTGTTGTTGTTGACATTGCGCAAGCCGAAATTGATCGAGGTTTCTGATACTGCACACTCCATAAACCTACCTAGTGACTACAAATCAAGATGACTCCAATAATAAACTGCACATTCCGAATATCCCACCACTCTCGTCCATGCCACCTGGGGTCCATTGACCAACCCTTTGAAGGAATAACTTATTCTTTTACACTTTGGTGCCACGAAAAAGCGAAAGTAAGTTCACCCTATACCAAACAGCAAACACCATGCGTAGTCTAGCAAGGGAAGGAGGAGTGTTGCTGAGATTCACGGATCGGTTAAAACTAACATCATGCTGTCCATGCTGCCACCAAAATTCTCCCACTTTTGGGTGGTGACTAAACTAGGGGCCAGTAAAGGCAGGGTATCATTCATTTTGCTTCTGCCGTAAGTGTTACCACCTGCCTATCAATCTCTCAGTAAGGCAAAGCAGGCTGTTTTCTAACGGTAAGACTTAGTTGATGCTTTTATGTGAGTAGAATGGACCTAGTAGGTGATGTGCAACAAGATGTGACATTTCACGTGTAAGGGTGCCCAGGGTTCCCTAGAATGCCTTTGCAAACAGACGCAAGAAGTTGCCAAACGACAAATTTGAGGCCTGTAGTGAAATTTCGATTCGTTATAGTCTCTGAAGATACTAGGTCTTTACATGAAACAATCGGATCAAAAACCCGATTACCTTAGTGAAAGGGGTGCTCAACCAGAGCGCGCTTTGAAGGTGGCAGAGGTTTGCGCGCTCGTGGAGGATGAAGGCATGTATTAAAAAAGCCTCTTTTATCGAGCTATTGCATAAAAACACTTGACAGGGATTCTCGATCACATGGAGGAGCCTTTTTGTTAGATGTAAAACTAAGGACTGGCTTCAATTCAACAGCACAGGGGCCATATATCCCTGAAAGACTTTGAAATGACATGTCAATGCCAATCAATTGCAAGCTCTAGGTCACTGAATAGTCTAAAGTAGAATTTAGCGAGAATGTAACACAGATGTTGGTCATGCCTGCTATGCAATATAATCTTTGAGCACTGCAAAATGTCCTTACCAGACAGGTCAACTTACTTTGTACACCACTGACTTCTACCTTGAGAGTGGGGATGAACGGCAAAAGTAGCCAGCCCAAAAATCATTGCCATTCTAAATAATTAATTTGGCAAATCGAAAATATTTCTATGTAATTTTTAGGTGAACGTTAGAAAAGTAGGGCCGTACCCGACAAAAACCACAACCATGTTTAGAATTTGTGCCATCACGACTAGAGAAAATCATGGAAATGCTCAGCTGAAAAGCATTCTACGGCTAGGGCTACCATCTACCTTAGTAAATAGCAAAGTTGTCTTTATCGAGTTTGCTTTGACTAAAAAAAGCTGCCCTAAATTTATTAAAAATCTTAACTTAAAAAGGCTGTTACTCACTCACTTTATGTTGACCCGCAGAAGAGGATCGGCAATTACTTGCCCTGTAAGTCGTTCAGAGTAATCTACGTGTGATGGTTGCTAAGGTTCTTTTTATCTTTGTCTACTTTATGCATTTTATGCTGATTGCTCCTGCCAACTTCTCGGTGGCTACTGGAAGTAATTTTTGTGGGTGGAATTCTGATAGAGGTACGCACTAAAAGAATGATATTCCCGCTCCCTCTCTCTGAATGCACCTTGAAGCGATGGGCCAATTGATGCCTTGTGGATACAAAATATCGCTTTAACATTTTGCGTTAAGAATTATTAGGGCATCGCTAAATCTTTACTTTAGGTGATCAAAATATTTACTGTGAATAATTGAGATGTTAAGTCCATCAAAGCCTGTTAGTCAAATGTGTGTGACTTAAGTGTCACTTCGATGTTATCGCATCCCACAAAATGAATGCTTTGATTGAAACCTGAATTCCTGCCAAACCATTTCCTTAGCAAAAAAAGATATTTTTGTGAAAACACCTAAAATCTCAACTTTGTGTCCTCTTCAGCTGCGAAGAAGGGAGAACAGGCATTTGTTATTCAAGGCCGTAGAATTAACTTAAAAAGTGGAAGTCCAAAAGTCCTCCTACACTTAGAGTTGTTTTCTGACAAGGTTGCCTCCCTTTTACTCCACAGTTTTTCAGTTTTTATTAGTATACTTTTGGGTGGCCAACCTTGTAGCAAGGTAGAGACACCTGCGGGTGAAGACACATGACACCAGACAGACGGATATTGAGAAAACGGGACACATTTCCTTCCTCCTCACACATTTAAGAGCCCTCACCAGTAGATGAAATTACAGACTGTGTGACAAAACAACTTTTTTTTTCCAACCAATGTCTAACTTAAAGTACATTTCCTTACAACTAAGCATCTTGATCACCGTTTGAGTGGACAAAACAAGCTTTCTACAACACCCAAGTTATAGACAAGACTGAAATCTGCGATGCTTTGTTCCCGTCGCTTATCGTTTTAAAAATGGAGAAAGTGATGACGAAACTAAAATGAACGAACTGGCGGGAGAGACTTATCCTTGTTTTTTGGCGCTTGACATAATGTCTTCCACGGTTTGATGCGTATGCCTTGACCCTGAGCGGACGCAAACCACCACCTCATAGGGTTGCTTAAAGCCCTATTTTAGGAGGGCGGGGCATATTTTTGCGTGCAAAGAGATGATTTAATTATTTTGTTGATAATTATGCCTAAAGTTAAAAAAGATTAGGAGAAAAATTAGGTTTTTGCAAAAAATGTGGCAGTCCTCTACTTTCCTTACTTTAAGCCTACAACAGGACTCGTTTTAAGTTGTTCAGAAGGGGACCAAATAAGCAAAAATTTACTTAGTTACTTAGGAACTAAGTGGATTACAAATAGAAGTAGAAATACTTTTGTTAAACTCGTGCTTTATCTTGTGGTAATGATTAACAGGGTTTTCTGCTGACCAGTGGTCAGACACAGGTAGGTTGACAGTTCTTGATGGGTCAGCTGTGCCGAAATCGTTAAGCAAATGGTCGTTACAACAAATTTCGGTGCTTGATGATTCAGTATTATCCAAAAAGTAAATGAAGTATTAAAGAGTGGGAGCTCATTTGCTATCCTATGTGGTGAGGACTGAGTTACAATGTGTCTCCTTCATCCAAACAATTCATGAAGGTGAATTGGATCTGCGGACCAGTGTTAATGGCGACATCTTCCTGTCAGTGATTGACAGGTAGTTTAAATGACTACATAATTCCTAGTTTATGTGGTCAGTATGGATAAAAGTTAGAAACTTGTGTTCATGTTGAGATAACTGAATCCCCTAATATGGGGTTTGGCGGACCCCATTTACTGGCCGATGCAATGCCCTGCCACCAAAGTAGCTCCCCAAGAAGTGCTGGCCTATAATGCAAATGTAGACGCAAAACCTGTGCATTTTAACAACACCAACTCGCCCAAAGCGTTACTTGGTGGATTTATGCTAATCTTTTAATTGCTGCAGTAAAATCAAAAACGAGATTCAACTGATATTGTAGCTTGAATTCTTGTGGGGAGAGGTAAGGAAAGGGTGGGGAAGGAGAACTTGATCCTTAAACTTTACTTCTCTCGACTACCCAAAGTAATATACATTTTTTGTAAAGAGAGTAATGCACACGAGGAGTTTCTAAAAGTTTCCGTTGATGATAAATGTTTAATTGACTCCACAGCCCTTATTTTCGTGCCTTAACTAGTAAAAAAACAGTTCCTTCTGCCCTAGTAGTTAGGCTTTCTGTCAAAATGAATTTATGCTGAAGGCGGGGAAAAAACGTGCCGTTGAACATTAATTTAATAGAAAGGGGATTACAAAGTTTACTTCTCCTGAAAATTTTGACCACTGAGAGAAATCAAGAGTTAGTAGCCGGCAGCTAAGACTAAATTTTGTCTGCCATTAGATTTTATGCCATCAATGGTGGCTGCATAACATGAACTTCTATGTGCAAGGTGGTATCCAAACCATTTAGACGATGATGAAGATAGAATGAAATTGCATGGTCGGTCTCACTTTGCTTTCAGACTGGCATTTCCTCAGGGGTATTAGAATTCGGTAATCCCAACCTTGATAGGTGCTACCTTGGATGACAATGACTTTTGAGGGGTAAATAGTAGTTATTGTTTAGGTTTTAGTTAAAGAATGATGCAATGTATTGGACTTGGGGTGAGAATTCCTCCTCAACACTGATATGATCCACCTGTTAACAGCATTGATTGCAAACGGTGCGGTTGGGTTAAATTCTCGCCTTCTAGAGACCATTACTTTTAAATTCTGGGTGTTCCGAAGTCATGCAGAATTGAATTATTTTATAAGGCAATCCAAATCGTCCAATACAATAATAATCATGGGCAATCATATCAGTGGATTCTCGTCTCCTTCTCGTCCTATACAGGGCAAACATTCAAACTCTGCATTTTTGCCGAGGTTTCTTTCACTTCTTCAGTCTTTATACAACTCTTTCCTTTTTGAAGCCACATGCTCGACAAATGTGTCCCATCTTCCACTTCAAAGATCAAAGCAGGCATGTAAGGTATCAGAGTAAGCCCTGCAGAGTTTGCACTCTTGAAAGGAAGGATTCCTGCAGTGGGGAGTGAATTAGTCGACTCCTCAAGTTAGCAACTCTCCCATCGTTGGCGAGGAAAACCACTGGGGTTTTAGTTGAATGTCCTGTGGAATTAAATGAAAAGTGAAGTGCCGAATAAATGTTTGTCTTGCCGACTCCCTGGGCCGTTTTATCTTTCTCGAAAGCTCAGTCGACCTTAGACCAGGCTTATTACGTCTATCACGACCGGTGCGGATTTTCCTGGCAGTCCGACGCACAAATTTGTTTCCCTCTACGAAGATGAACACTCAGCACATCAAGGCAGATGTAGCATAAATGTTTTATCCTGCCAGATTATCAACTGCAAGCCGAAGTGCAAGGAAGGAACTTCTTTTATTATCCTACGTTTAATGCTCAAGGCCGTAGCTGGACATCCAGATCGCTCGGCTCTCTTCACTTCGGTGCGTCGATATCCCACCGCTGGAGAAGGAACCTCATTCCTTCATCTCTGCTCAAGCTCCCTCCAGTAAAATTACACAAGAAAGATTAGTACCTCTCATTTAAAGAGGACTGCAAGCAATATTTGCTACTTAACAATTTAGTGACCACTGCTATCTGTCAACGCGAAGCATTTGAGCAATGTGCCAAGATTTGATCAGTTACTACATTTCATCCTGCTTCCTCAATTGCTAAAAGTCGGAAAGTAGTAAATAGATACTAAACTATGCGTCCCTTTTTAAAAAAGTATCAATTTAAGTTATAAAACATCTAATTTACCTTTTTCGGAGTTGATGGCTCAGTTATCTTAAAGAATAGCTAGTGGTTGACTTCTAACCATGGAAATGGGAAATTAACCACCAACCGTGATTTGTACACTTCTGTGTTTACATGTGCTTTCGTTGCCCAAAAAAATGCTCTCTTTATTTGGCTATAATTTGAATCAACAGTGCCTTGTCTTCCATGGGTAGAACAGTGCCCAAGCATTTGCTCTAATCCACTTGTTTGTGCTTCTCAAAAACCCTGACTCGAAGAAGACCAAACGTTGCCTAGAATCACGGATTTGTCAGCCTCGCAACCTGACAATAGTTAGATAACCTAGCCTTATAGACATTCACAGTGTCTCTGGCACCCTACTCTCCTCTCCATTAGGCTGTCGGCGGCCACCAGAAGCACGTTGTACCACTCACCGACTCACGCACGCCTACAGATAAAGACGTCTGCATTGTAAACTCGGACTGTAATCCCAATAGAATACAAGCTCAAGCACTAGAACGTAACGACGATCAAAACATAAACGGATTTTTTCTCTTTGTCGTGCATTCTATTGATAAGAACACTAACCATTTCTGTATTTGAAAGGATCTAGTGAGACACAATGAAATTTCCAATGAAAGAGCTAACTGACCACACTGATAAGCTTTCACATGGGAATTTGCAGCAACAGATCTTCTAGCGATTCCAAATCAGCGTCACACACTTCTGTCTTTTGTTCACATTTTTAATAGTACCTTAAAAGGACACAATCCACTGCGGCATTTTGGGAATTGCGATAAAAGCGTTCAATGTTGGTCAACGGTTGTCGTAATGGAGTGCGATAAAATAAGGGTGGTTTGCGATGAGATAGGGACTCTTGCATGCAAAAAAAAGTTTTACCGGTCAGTTTTAAATGATTCACTCAGCCTTCTACACTTCTAGAGCAGGCATTTTATACCAACGAGGTGTTACTGATTTGTTTACTAACTGAAGGTCAATCAGTTATGCCTGAGATAGAGATTCTTGAGAAAATTTCCTCCTCAAAAGTGATCAGAACCAATCAATCGGAATGGGAAAGAGGAAGGGAGGAGGGCACTGTAGCACCTTCATCCATCCACCTTTATGACAGCTCCGAGTTCTTTTGCCAGATGGAATAAACTGTTGGAAAATAAAAGCGACTAGGGTATAATTTAGTTGTTCGTTCCCAGAGACAAAATGCCTTCTAAAGGTATGAGCGATCATAGGTCACAGATAGGCACTTCCTACATTTTTTAAGTGCTTACGATAACTGTGTGGACTCGTTTGATCTTCCTCATTAGAGTCAAATAAATGAAAGCACCAAAGCAACTCTTTGGCATGACCGATGTATACTTCGAATGCCTGATTCAATTGTTTCAGCTTCTTCTTTTGGCTGGGAAGCAGGACCAGATCTTTAGTCCTTTGGCGAGGGATTTGTCCCGTTGAGGTGCTCGTAGCTTGTCGATTTGACGTACTTAGGCTAAAAACATGAACCAAAACACCTACCATTTCTGCTAAATCTTTATAAGACAGGCAAACACTGGCTTATGGCAGCAGTGGTGATGCCTGCACCATCACATCTGATGGCTTGCAAGCCAGAGACATTTCATGTGAATCAAGGAATAGTGTAAAGGCAACGGCTTTTGTCGTTACAGGTGACATTTTTCTTAGGGATAGGTACTTTAACTCAAGACAGTTTGAAGTCTTAACAAAAATGAAAGGCGGGCTTTGCTTTACTAAAATGACCAGTGTTTTATGCCACATATCTTAAAGGCTTACATTCTTGATTATTTTGACAGTCGCTTGAGTGATTATGATAGTGTGACGTTTACGGTTAGTTTTATCACTTGTGAAACAACTGAGCGAGGTCGGTCTTAATTGTATCGTCGAGGTTGTGACGGATTATATAAACACGTACTGCTGCGTGACGTTTAATAATAATAATAATTACATACGTGACACGTGGTTATGCTACTGAAGGCGCTATAAGTACCACTGTATCTGCAACTGCTGAATAAAGACTCATCGAAAATTGCTTTAAAAGGAAAAAATGGACGTATACCTGATGTTTACTAGCATTTTTCTGTTTTTAGGACAAGTTTAGCAGAAAATGCGACTGGAAACTTGGCAAATTGGTAAATTAAGTAATTTTAAGCAGCAAGGAGTACTTTTATCAAACGCCGAAATGCGGCACAATCAAAGCAGGCCAATGAGAATTCATTTAATGATTGTGAGTGAAATAGTTAAAGCCTCTATGTTGGACTTTGGTTGTTAAAAATAATTGGAATGAAGTACATGCTCGCTAGTCTAACTGGGAAAGACGCTAGGTTGTTGCGTTAAGTAGAGGCAATTTCAAGTTTTGATAAAAATTATAAGGTATACTAAAAATTTTTGACAACTTGGTGTTTTAGATTTTCCGACTTCATGGAGTGGTCGCACTTAAACATAGCTTGAAATTGAGGTATAAGAAAAAAATATTGCTGAAAACTGGTGCGTGTGCTGTCACAAACAGTAATGGCACACCTCAGATCGGTGATGTTTTGCAATGACAAAAAGCATTGGAATCAGGCAGGCTTCGCGTTACTAGTCCAGAAGTGCGAATAAAATGATAAGACAAAGTTTAACCAAATTGACGGAGACTAACAAGTAAGAACGATGATAAATACGAAAATGAGTTGTTGATTGAAAGGCTCCATTTGGGATAGACAAGAGCCCCAATATTGTCACTGCACTACTTCAGCTGCGCAATTCCACAAACAAAATCGAAATCACTGACTAATGAAACAAAGGGCTTAGCACAACTTGCTCAAAAATAAAGCTGTGAGGATGGATTCTAAACCGTCACAATCACATCATCTAGAGAACTGAAAAGCGGAAAAATTTGCAACTGATTCCCTCAATCATCTTAATAATGCTTGAACAATAAACAACACCTTAATTTGTCTATTCTCCATCTGGAAGTCGACAGTCCCACACCGAAACACCGTTGCAAATTAAGAATGCTTACATTGAACTTCCTGTTTCGTGATTAATTGATAGGCTTCTAGTTTTCACAATAAAGCCTACAAAAATCCAAATACATGCCTGGAAAGCAGGCTTTTAATATTTGGGATCACAAAATGTCTTGATTTTTAAAAATGATTAGCATTGGTCTCTTTAACCTTTATATTCAAATACTTAATATGTGCTGGACAGGTTGTTTTGAACATCAAACAAATATGCGGAAGCACATTTTTTTGGAGTGAGCAATTCACGTGGAAAAATAGCGGACACCACTGCTGATGGGTGGACCGCAGAGCCAACTCCACTGACAAGATTAGTGTCAATTAGTAGGGGAGTTCAAAGGGGTCGCAAGAACATTGAAAATGCTAAGAAAAACTAAGTAGGCACGTATGCACAATTTTTAAAAACATTTTTGACCTATCATCCTAGCTACCCTTCCAAATATGCCTCACAATGTCCTTTCTCATGCGTTGTGGTCAAAATTGTCAAAAATGTGTTGCAGGAGCACAAAAATTTGACCTAAAAATTAACAAATCATTTTTGGCATCGTTTACTTTACCGTGACTCCAGTCGGATGAGAGCTCTGACAAAAAAGCAGATTTTCATAGCCCCTGATTTCAAGGAACAGTTGGGTCCTTAGCCTTGTGTATGCATAGGGGCAAATGTACACCCCATGTAGAAATACACTACCGAATTTGCGAATGTTAGGAAGGACTTTTGTTTAATTTTTCACTTTACTGGCTACGGAGCTTTGACGTGTTTTAGGGCTGCACAAGGAATAAAGACAAGTTATTTACGACTTAACCACTACAGTCTGCTCATTATACTCATAGTTAAAAAAATACTTAAATGTCAATACCCAGACAATCTTTCAGCAGTGTCTCATGATCCTGGACAGCTATCACCAGCAAGTGATGTTTGCATGACTGCCTATTCAACTTAAATGCAACAGAAGTGTGAATCTTCTGTCAATGTCCGAATCCATACACATTGCTGTCGGAGGTGTTTAATATCCACCTCTTTCACTTTCACTTCTCCACAATGGTCATGAATAGAGGCGGCTCAGCTTTCAGCAATCTCAACTCCATCCTGCATACTTTCACAACAACTATGCAGAGTATAGCCTCAGGTTACAGTAGACCTCTTCTTCCTTCTTGCTTCCGAATTCTTCCTTCCCTTATTTGTACTAAGGCAAGCAAGATGCAATGTTTTTTTAAATGGCTTTAGACATCAAGCGTGTAATCCTTAATCACAGCCTATATGGCATAGAACACACATAAGTAATTTACCAACCAAGTCTA
Organism: Echinococcus multilocularis; assembly: GCA_000469725.3. Taxonomy (NCBI): domain Eukaryota; kingdom Metazoa; phylum Platyhelminthes; class Cestoda; order Cyclophyllidea; family Taeniidae; genus Echinococcus; species Echinococcus multilocularis. Next base: position 4,597,824 of record LN902848.1, on the reverse strand, counting down.
GTCAGCTAAATAATCACCCTTTTGAGGTTATTTTAATTTCTGGTGCAAAAAAATTTGCTGCACTTTAGCATTTGAAATGGTTTGTATTATCTCTATCTTTGTGTTTTCTAATTTTTTTGAAGAACAAGGGAAATAGATAGGTAAGCAAATTCCAGGTAAACAAATTCCGCTGCAGGAAAAAGCTGGCAAACCTCCTTTGCTAGCTCAAAATAATAAAAAGGAGTAGAAAGGGGAAAATGAAGTAGGATGGTATGGAACATTATTTTTTTTTCAAACTCACCTCACTAAAATGCCATTGCGTTTTGAGGGTATCCGTTGGGGTGTGGGAAGGTAGACCATGCATAGCAACCATTGAGGGTGAAAGCATTATATTGGTCTAGCAGAGGATGGTCTCCGGTAGGCCTTAATTGGGGAGGGAGAAACAGGAGCCTAAGGACTCTACCACCTCTTCCTCCGGAAGTGGCTCCGTCAGCTAAGCTTCCATCATACGTCAATCTATTGCATGACCGGCAAGTTAATCTGACCTTTTTCTTCCTTGAAGAGGGAACGGATTTGTGAGAAACTCCTCTGTTCTCTACGAGGAAGGTTTATGCAAATTTGAAGGTGTAGATCCTTGAGAAGAAATTTAAGAGATGCTGAGCATTGGAGAAGATTGGAGCTCCAGCTGGTTGTGTGGAGGCACGGCTCAAGAAATACTTAGAGTTGCACCTCGTGACCCGTGGGCGGCAGTGTTTACGATATGTACATCACATATAAGTGAATTTATAATAGAATGGAAAATAACCTTACGGGGTTGTTGGGCAAAACCAGTTATCCTCAGAATTTCTCATTACTACTGACGGAATAGCGCACCTTACTAATGATCTTTCCCTCAAATTTTTGTTCTCAAACCAATTGTCGACTTTTAGGTCAAATTGTAGCGCACTTCACTCATCTGTTGACAGAGAGGATAAGTAAAGCGTGCAGCATAGCAAAATGACTGGCAAAGAAGAAGTCAAACTTGATAAGGTAGTCGAGAACGAGTCAAGGCATGTCCTCGGCAAAAGAGAAAGCACTTTGATGGACGATTTTTTTCAACATCCCCTCCATTACAGACCTACACTGTGTTATTATTGGCAGCATCGGCTGTTAACGTCAAAGCTAATGGAAAAAGGACTTTCACCACGGTAGCTAGCGTAGGTTGAGAAAAAATTGTTCGTTACCATTGAAGGGCCACTGATTGGATCTAGGAAGTGGGCACACTTTAAGCTAGAGATGGCGAGTGGTGGTAAGCTGGCATTTGGTCTTTTGACAGCCATTAACCCTTTTGTCATTTGCAATGAATCTGTAGTCACCTTTTTGCAATACATTAATTCACCTCCCTTAAAGTTGCATTTTAAAATCAAACCATAGCTGAAAAAGTTTTTATCCACTAAATACTGGCAATAAGGAGCTATGGTGAAATAATCACAAAGATTATACGACATCAGCCCCATTTTTTGGAGCAAAATCAAGACCAATGTAACCTAGTAGTAGAACAGAAAAAGCCTGAAAAAAAGCCAGCTCTCGATGTTAATAGTCTGGAAGCGAAATCTCACCTCATACCATTAAGTGTTTAGAAAAGTGGCAGGAAAATCACGACGTATTGCAGAATTAGAGAGCAGTTAATACTAAATGAGCATCTTATTTATGGTTGGAGTAAGAGAAGGAAGAAAATGGACATTTGAGAAGTCTTCGAAGCGTCAGGGGCATCTATACGCCTTAATGCCATTGAGCTCGAACATTAAGCCATGCCTCAAAGCCCCACCTTGCCACTTTGGTCAAGCAAACTAATCAAAGACAATTTTTGCAAAAAATGAAAATTAAATACGTTGGTGATGGTTAAAAAGTGCATGACTTAGGAGTTGTCTACAGCCCATCACTCCTGACTATCATCTCATTATCGCCTCCACGAAGGCATAAGAAGATCGAAAAAGGATGTTAGCCTTCAAATAAATTATGTGAAGATGGTAACTCCAGATTTTGAACACTTCCGTTCTTTCTGCTTCCAATTATATTCAACTTCTTTACAAAGGAGAGCCTTTGTTAGAGGTACTAGTTCTGGCAGAGATCGCAATTAGAGTGGAATTAACATTTGTTTGCCGTTTATGCTAACCTACTCAAAACGAAACGCACTTCGTGACACCACGTAGTTGAGGGGACCGCAGACTAGACTGTGGTATCTGAGTACCGTAATTGGAGACTAGCTAGTGCCGCAAAGGCAAAGCTAGGCCTCGACTTCTGGATAAGGGCAAGACCCAAAATTATCTTTTTCTGCCCATCCCAAACGCGGTTCGAAAGCGGTCGCTTGATCCCTAACAGGTACTGGATAGGTGCCTTGTTCAAACATCCATTGCTGATCACCTTCCCTTCCAAACTACGTTATGTTGTCACGTTTTAAGGTTAATGATGGTTTGTAGCACATTAGCATTAGCCGGAGAGGGTTGCTTAAAAAAATTACCCTTCTGTTTAACACGGTCCTTTTAAAGACATTTTCAAATGCTATAACCTTATCTAGCTTTACATTTAAATTTAGAATTCTTAGCGGCTTATACGCAGAACTAGGCCAGCGGGCCACGGCAAAATATGTTACATACGATAGCCATGAAAGAGGAAGGCATAGTGTCGTGTTGAAGAGGAAAAATTGCCCAAGCGATTGCCAAATTACACGGACTTTTTAGGCTCTGCTGGTTCTACCACAGGAGGATAATTTGTCTATCACCATTGCCTCCCCAGCTACCCTCCTCGCCCATTGTAAGCTATTCCCAGGGGGATAATTCTAGATTGTTACCACTGGTAAATGATAACTGGGTAGCTTGATATTAAACCCAAATGCAGCAGGGCAAGACATCTCCTGCAAATGGCTGAATCTACACAAATTTCTGCGAAATATTTTCAGCAACCTCAGCGTTTAGCATCTCTCCTGCTGTCACTCCCCTACGATAAACACGATTGGAGTTAATTTACGTTTCAGCATTTCTAGCTCCACCATCTAGATGTTTCTTAACAGAACTATGCCAACTATAGTCCATGAGTACCTTAAATATCTGTCGCCTACTTCCTGCTTCACCCTTCTTTTGTTTCCTGAAAAGCAAAAACAAAGAAATATGTCGACTATGCTCTGAAAGTAAGTTAAATATCTTCTTCCCGCATTTTGCTCATCCTTCCTCTGTTTCTAGGAAGGCAAGCATTGTATAGTGTGACACCAGTCATTTTTCCCTGTGGTCTAACCTTCTAAAGGGCAAGATGTTAAAAAATCTATTTACCTTCATTAAATTTGTTGCTATTAGCTGAAACAACTTTTCTTGTCATTTTCAGTCACACTTTGCGGCCGGATGAATCACATGGAAGGACTCATTACTGTTGAAGTAGCAGATCATTCTCAACGAACGACAGAGAATGTGGCCAAAATGATAACGAGGCTCTGCTGTTTATCAGGCCATCCTTGCACGCTTAAAGTCACACAAAATTTCATTTCCCCTTCATTGCAGTAAGTTATTTTGTCATCTATCTGATCCATCATTTAAAAAGCAATTATCCATTAATACTGTACACAAAATATGTTTTATTATCGCATTCTTCCAATTAACCGACCTACCATATTTCACCCTACTTTGATACGCACTCGTTTGTGCAACCGTTCACTCATCATTTTTATGCATTTACTGGCCTTTCTACTCCATACAGCCATCACTTTTCTAGACTCCATCCATCATTCGTACTTTCCGTCCATCTCTCAGCATGGCCAATTTGGAAATGCATTAGAAGTTATCTGTCACTCAATTCGATCTTCCATTAGTATTTTGCTGTGCATAGTGCTTCTGCCATTTATTCACCGTTTCAGTTATTTAGCTGACTACTCCTCCCATCTATTCGTTCCATCACTCTGCTCGTCCACTCTTTGTTTAACCTCACATCCATTAGAACACTTACTGGCCGATCTATCTACTTGTTTATCAGATGACGTTGTGAATAACTACTGCTCCAAATCTGGAATTGCGTAAATTTAGGGTTCAAAAATGATGCTGACCAGATAATTCTTTAGTCCTCACATACATCGGTCCACTCTGCTATCCTATAATTTGTCAAATCAGCCAGTCATTCACCCACTGACCCAATTTACTTAACTTCCTTCCAAGTACCCATCAAGCTACGCATCCAACAATCATTCGAGTCTTCTACTTATCAAATTCACTGAAACCGTTAATTCCAGCAGAGCATCTACCATAGCAATTGGGAAATACTACTGAGATGGGCAACTGCAAAATCCGGAAATGCAAGGTGGCACATCCTTGGACTCATCCGTTCATTCGTCAATCGGACCATCTTAGTATCGGGCTCTCCCATCACTCATTTACGCTACCAGTCGATCTTCCATTCATAAGTGTCTCAAGGTATTCGATTTGCAGTCAAAGATTCGGTCGTCAAGTTTTGAATCGAAAGATTCAATTGCACGTTAATTCAGATAGCCACGGATTTGTTAATTTATTTGCTATACTACCCACCCATTCGTCCATGTTCACATTCGCCTATACCTCTTTTCACAAACGCCTCTCATTTATTCCAATTAACATTTTCTTCAGCCAACCCAAGGGAATGTTGGTCATACTGGCAGAGTTAACAATCTATGACCTTCACTACTACGGCACGATGACCTTCAACCAACAAGCCATACACTCATCCATCTACCTATTCACACAGCTGCCTACACAACCCTCGCCCTTTATCTGGACTTTAATGCTGTCAACTGCAATTAAAATAATTAAACGATATCGTGTCAGCTGGAAATCGTGGTCAGTGGAATCTAGTAAAAAATACATTCAATGGACACAAAATGAACCACTAACTTCCTCCGTAGTTGGAATAATTTTTTGGTATTTAAGGGTTTAGATCCCTTCATCCCATCACCAAACACTGCGCAGACTTCACACATCTTGTTCATCCCTTCGATGCCCATGTTCAAGCTAAAGGCGCTGAAGTAGCCGATGAGGAGGGTTGGGAATTGTGCAAAGCAGGAAGCGGCCTAGAGACACCTTGATCATAGAACTGAAACACTTGGAGTCTCTGAATTTCTTCATCCCTGGATTTTTATGGCCCCAGATACTCTGTACTGAAAGCATTCGTGTTGACTGTAGTAAAACCGTTGCGGATATTCCCTTGAATATCTTTCTTGCATTCATTTACCGTCTGCTAATTCTGTTTATTTTGTCTTCCAAATTCTTTGTTTCATTATCCATCTCCTTGTGCTTCATTTTGGATTAATGCAGATCTTTAAGTTGTTCGGGCTAGAGGTAAAGAGTGCGTATTCGCCAACCTCTAAACTTCGTGGTTAAAATAGAAACAAAACTGTCTTAAGGATAAGGGAGCCGCATTTGCTTGCGAACATAGTATTCTTACACACTTATCACCGCATGCAGACGAAGCACCTTTGGCATGGAATGATTAGTTGTCTCGACCTAATCATCCCAGAAGTCACACGTCACATTTCCATCATCGGTAGTGAAAATGCACAATTCCAGAGCTCCATTGCTTAATTTAATTTAGAATGAGATACTGTGTACAAGCTTTGCTATGGAATAACGCATGAAGAGAATGCCAGTGTTTCCATTATGTATTAAATAATCGAAGGTGAAGGTGTTTGCGAATGATTCCCTAACACTTTCGTGGAGAAAATTCGTCTCTTGAGATTTTACGAGGATTAGTGGCGATTAAGACAAGTTGTGTGCCACCACTCACACCCAAATTTAGGAGAACTGACAATTTATCAGCCACCTCAGCCCGCTTCATTGTGCCATGAACTGCTGGGTGTGCGGATGCAGCACCAAGTCCCCAGTTAGAATAATCAAAGATTCTGAAACGGAGATCTCGAACTTCCACGATGCATCCCCACTGAGGATAAGGTATGCGTGTACGCTATTGCAGTGCTGGTGTACTGGGTGGTCATCATCTCTGATTATCATTGTCTTTCTCCGATGACATTGATCTTGAAATGAGCTTGGGTGAGTGCAGTGTCACAAGGTCATCCTGACAACATTGCAAACCGATAAGTGTTGTGAAGTTGGATGCAAAATGAGGGATTTAACTACCTAACGAAATCAAGTCCACTTTGTGGTGTTGTACACTTCAGTTGTAATTACCTGCTCACCGATATATAAGCTATTGCGATCCCAGTTTTAGCCACTTACTACTATATAAAAAGATGTAAAAGAGGATCTGCTGAAAATACGACTGAGACTGAGGAGAGTATAAAGATAGTTCTCTCCCTACACAATAGAATAAGGAAAAACAACACGTGATTGCACTTCAGCCCTAGAAGGGGATACATTGACTCGCCTCATCCACATTCGCCAAATTCCTACCATGCATACTTTTCCAAATGATTATTATCGCCACCTCCGAGGATTTGTGCTGGTAATATGATCACATGGTAGATTGAATAGCAGTTAGGAGACTAAATGTGGCATGAAGAAGGAGGTGGCTGAGAGAAGACAAAGGCTCTCATTAAAGCAAAATGTTAAGCCACCTTTGATTGTAATGCAAGGTGAACCATGGGTTGCAAAGGTGATTACCTTGCCAAAGGTTTTTTTGTGACTTAGTGATTTCAGTGCATAAACAGCAAACATATTTTGTTACCTTGTAGTGATTAAGGATCTCCTAACTCCTATTAATAAATTACTGCCCTGTATCTCGCATTGCCAAGAAATTCGCAAAATTTTTAAACATTTTAGATTCAAATAACTTTTAATAAATCAACAAAATTGAAAATGGTATGAGTATAAGGGGAATCATCCTATGTCTCGATTTTCTTGGGTGCAAATTTCTAAGCCAATCTCGATAAGTATCGTAGCAGCAAGTTGTGGCAATCAAACTTAAAAAGAAATTGTTTCTTCTTAAGGAAGATTATTTTCTAGCGTCTACTGGAGAAGATAAGTCATTATTGGGAAAAGAGCGAATTTGAAAAAAAAGAATTAATGTGAAGTCCGTACTTTTTGCCAAATCACGGAATGGGAATTACTTGTGTCTATTATTTGTAGTATTTTATTTTTTTTTAAAAGGATTTTGTCGATAGTATTTAAATCTCCTAACTTTCAGTATTAAAATATACAGTTAGCTCAAAATTCTCACCATATCGCCAAAACTTAATGATAACGGTAATTAGAATACGTTTAATTTAAAAATGTATTGATCCTGCTATTTCTGGACTGCGTCTACCCATACAATTCTGAGAGTCCAGATTATTTTAATGCAACTAAATAATCTCTGAAGATTGATCTATAATTACACATATCTTGCTAACTCAATTCTGACAGCATCTTGATTATTAATATCATTCTCGTAAATCTGTCACCCCTAATGCAAATGTAATTACGCCCCAGCAGGTCATCAAATTAAAAAATCCGTGGTTATACCTAAAATGCATTTATATAACTATCCTGCCTTATAAACACAGCAGAGGCTGGTCGAACTTAGTGGCCTCCAATTTAAAAAAATTTCTTTTTATGGTTTTATTAGTGGTTGTATGTGTGAAATATTTTTTTTGGCTTTTTCTTCCCTGATGAGCTATCTTTGAGTGATACCACGCAGAGTACCCTCATTTAATTAGTGCGCCTGTGCGAACTCGCGTACAAATAGTTGGAATTGCATCAATCAGATTAGAACAAATTAAATCGGGGCGAAAGGATTGGTTAAAGGTTCTCTCTTTATCATTCCAATGGTCACGTTTAATGATGGATATTTTGCTTGTGCGAAGTACTAGGTCTGCAAAATTGGCGAATTAGCACCAAAGTTCGTTTATGATCAATCATTATGACGGTGCCCGCTCAGGGATTCCTTTGCAACAGGTAAATGTTATTTTATTAAAAATGGCAATCAATTTCTCTATTGATGTTTATTTTATCAAGGTGAAATTAAATAGCAGATGCATCTTTTTTGCCTATTTTAGGATCGTATAATCGTTGTAGATCTGTACCATAAAGAGGCACAAGTAGTTTCACCTACATTTGTAAGTAGAAGAGGGTACCTTCTATTTGAAAAGTATGCTAGTTTACGGACGAATCATACCGCTGCAACACACACCAACTGTACAAAGTACAGGTATCCACTATTCCGATCTTCATGCCTTTATCAATACATCCACTACCACAGGGCATGTCTGAATAGGACCTTGGGCCATCGCTGGGACGCTTTTCCTCAAAGAGACATTATAAATTATCCCTCATCGAGACTGTATAAATCCTTTTCTTTAAATCCCGCATCGGATAGCAAAGATAACTTCTGGCATTCATATGATAGATTGTTATTTTTAAAATATCGCATAGATCCAAAACTCGGACTATACTTTTGACGTAAATCCCACACTATTCGCGGTCACTGAGATACTAAAATGCTACTTTAAAAGCGGATTTGGCAAAAAAAATTACTAACATAGGGAACAATAAATGTGCACGGGGGAGGATTTTATACGAGTCTAGCACAATTATGCAGCCAGATCGGTAAAAAATAGGCGCCTTCCTATAGCTGTAAACGCATTCAAAACTTTTATTTATACCAAAGGATGGAAAGCAAAGGTTGAAATTGCCACTGCTTTTTTTTACGATATTTGGGAATGGAATTAATATGCACACAAACTGGAGGAAGCCAAGGCACGCCCTACACTCCAGGAGGTCATTTTGTTTAGTTAATCCACTCGAATGCCCTTTCAATCTTCTAAACTTATTTTAAATTAAAAATGCTTACATTAATAAGTATTAACTCTAAGTCAGGATCGGGTCTGACATCTCACTCTCGCTGCTCTAGAAGTGCACTGATATTGGTATCCATTGAGTTCTGCAACATTCGTGATTTCTTTCACTCCTGGAATTTAACCTTGAATGGTGTGCTAAACTAATTTCAACAAATATAGACATTAAACCAGAAATCACAGCCCTTATGCAATAATTTGGTAACTTGTTTCAATCTGCTTTTCACTTGCGCGGCACTCAGCCCAACCACTGTGATTTTTAGAGTAATGCCACTAGCCATCTTAGTCCCCTTTCACGTTAGCAATACATTTGCTGCCCTAGTACTGCGACTTCTCCCTTCCTAGGAACCGATTTGGGGTTCCACGTTAATGGCAACGAATGTAAATCGGATCCTGAAGGACACTTACTCTGATTTCTATCACTGAATACTAAATCTCATTGTAACGGAAGGGGGCCGTAAGCTGCCGGTTTTGCTGTTAGGAACTATGGCGAAAAAATAGCTCTATATGGTACCTGTATGGCAATATCAGTTAGGCAAACACGCGACACCTCTTTCGCCTCTCCACCAGCTGGATATAAACCTGATAAATATGGCGGAACAATATTGAGGGGTAAATCAGGTCCCACACAGAAACAGACGCGTATTTACTTTGCAGGTGACCGAATTGCTCCGCACGGTTTTGGCCTAATTCACCGCAATGACTTTAGGTGAAATTGAAGGAAAGTTTTAAAAGTCATTGTTAACTTAGATTAAAAATTACTGACAAGTTGCATTTTACCTCTACGGTACTTTTCTTTTAGCTCTTCACCACTTTCTCTATCAGCTGAACCCATAGGATACAATACGATGACATTTGCCTGACAAAATAAGCCAAACTACTTCCTAGTGTAGCATAAACTTGGCTTCAAAAATAGATAGATGCCATTTGACGAAGTTGCCGCAACTGAGCTAATGTTCTGATTGTAGACTTAGTGAGAAATTTGGCCCTGGTCGAGAGTCACTTGACGTTTAATGGATCCCACTTCTTGGTCTTGAAAAAGTGCGTTGGGAACAACTTCTAGTTACGGTTGCTAATGTAAGCAGTGGAGCAACTGGCGAAGTTATGGTAGATGCTGAGCAAGTACGTTCCAGCCGCTATCAATTTGCTACTTACCTCCTTTTATATTATGACGAAGAGTCCTTTTTTGATTTGTTAGCTGACTGAGTGATAACTCGCGAGGTCTGCTGTGCTGTACGCAGGTAGGAATACGGGCACGGGTGGACGCTTCTTCTCGCTGAGTAGCTTGGCTTCCACTCGGGAGATCCAAGAAGACAAGATCTTTAGAAAATTGGTCCTCACTGTTGCAATTGGGAAGTACAGAACGCTCGTGAGAGTGAGCAGTCTGGCGCGTTTACGGACTCTAAGCTCCCTTGAGACTAACGCACCAATGAAAGAAGGAAGTGAGGCCCCGTCTTCTTATAATGCAAATAAAAAATGCAAGGATGGATATCTTTTGACGAGTTGGACTAGTGTCTTGCATTTCAATTTAAGCCGAGTAAACGTACACAATAATGATTAACCCATAAAGGTTTATTATCACAATGGCTTATCCCACACTTCAAGGATCTCATGTCTTTATCTCTGAACGATTCTGCCTGTGTTGGAGCTATATGTGATGGACTAATGACGCAAACACTTGCCAAAAACCGCCTACCAGTCGAAGGTCAAGAAAGTTTAAATTAGTCTTATTTAGTTGATACCATACGGTTCACACTGAATGGATGGAAATGAAACACTCTCAAGTGTAGACAAAGCTGGAGAATTAATGTAGCAGAAAGTGCCCGATGCATTGTTTTACCTCAAATCATATTTTGTATGCTGCGAAGCCCAGCTGTAAGATTTCTGCACGCCAACTCAAACCAGTCTTATTTTTTTAAGTGTGAACAGTCAGCCTTCTAGTAGAAAAGCACCCCAAAATGGTATGTTCGAATGCCGAATAGAAAAAGTAGAATAGAAGGGATTTGAAGTTGGCATTAAAAAGCGAGGCAGTGAGAGTCAGATCGTACTGTCTTCTTATACAGCCTATACCTCCTATAACAGCGGAATTTTCAGCCAGCAAGTGAACACTAGTTTTGATATTGACGCCTTCCACGAATACTTTTATACTTCAGGAGGTCTGCTGAAATTATCTAACTTAGTCTCCATTACATATGTAAGCTATAACATTTTTGCCTAATGAGTTGTCGCCAATTCAGGCATCATTCTTCTTGCTGTGAAAGAAGGTATCTGGCAGGTAGCTTCACCCTCTTTTAGGAGTGACTGCCTTCAAACTTCGACATTAACAAGTTGGTTTATCGATTCATCCTCACAAAGCTACGTCCATACTTGTTTCATAGGATTTTAGTAAAGCATTTTGCCAATCGGACCTTTTATGGTGAATGCTTGTTTTCATTCTCAATTTGGTAATACTTTGCAAAATTTTGCAAAAAAACAAGACCCGTTTGCTGTCATTATAGAACCACTTACGCAGAAAAGCCACTGACTTCTGACTTCCTCGTGCTTCTTAGTTTCGTTCAGCTTTTAAAGCCAAGTATAAGGCATTTACGCATCGTGGCTTGGAATTAAGGCTAAGTAAGGGATTAGTGAGATCTACACCACTGTCTCCATATCGAACACAAGCTTAATCGTCTGCTACTTTGCTTTTACCTGTCTTCTGTTCAATCATGGATTCCTTCAATCAAATAAGTGAATAAGACCATTGGAACGTATACGAGAAGAAAGACTAAGTGCCTACGGGGGGTTTTTAAAGGTAGAAACTGTATTTATTGAAGCAGTAGCAATTGTAAGGCCCAATCCTCAGTTTTTAAGAGCACAACAAAAGCTTCATGCACCAGCTTTGCTTTTGAAAGAGGTCTAGTCGCCAATAGATGGCAGTCAAACGTGTCTCTGGCTACCTTCGCCTCTGATGTCAACTGTATATCCCACCTTCTCTGTCTGTCCCAGATGCTTACATGCGAAGGAAGTGACAGCTGTTGCTTGTGGAAGGAGATATATTTCGAGGATCGTAATCAAAGTGCAACCAGTCCGAGGTAACACCCTTTTTTATTTTTATGGGAGAGAAGGTCTTTTTTCGGATTCGTCTCCAATATGAGGGAAAGGGCTACTGTGACGGTAACGGAAATGAAGCAAACGAAACACCGGGGCGCAAAAGGATTAAATGAAGACCATGATCACACTTGTCTTAATGTTGTGAAGAAACGAAGGTCATGCATCAATTTTTTTGAGGCAATAAACTCCTATTTTTAGCGTCATTTGTGCATTGTTTCCACTTCATTGAATTACACCATTAAGCCTTTCCAGGTCGCATTTTTGGAATTCACTGGCTTTAAACTGCTAAAGGCTGGCTGATGGTTCCCTTCGAGTGCATTCTCCACGGCACCCACCACTGGTAGAGTACTTAGTCTCAGATGACGAGTAGCATCCCACAATTCCCGTTCTACCATCGTTTATGTTGCTATCTCGTTGTTACTCTCACCCTGTCTAGCCATCTGGTGGGGTGATTTTCGGCTTTCAAACACGTAAAATGTCTAGTACGCTAATTCAAGAGTTAGATGTCACCTTGTAACAGTTTTCAACGTTAATGAAGATACTGCCAGACTGCATGTTAAGTGATTGTCAAAACCGACGTGGCTTCAAAAGCTCTTCTGCTGTGAATTTTAAAAGATTCAGTCATCAGCAACAACGCAACTGAAATTCTCATCCCTGTGCGGTAGATCAAGGCACCAGTGACATTTATAAAAGTGTCATAACACCCAAGAGTCAGAAACCACCCATTTCACAATTGCGCAGGAGAGTAGATAGACAAATGAGCGATGCGGCATGAATGACGTGCCATATCGTCAAGGCGGGAACTGGAAGCGTCAAAATCGGAGTGTCCATGTGGTTGCACATACCAGTTGAAGGAATAACTTGTTGGCTACAAAAGAATGTTACTGGATCGTTAATCCGAACCAACTCCTTTTCCACTTGAGATGTAACTTCCTCCTGAGCGATGAACTTTTAAAAAATAGAATATGCTGGGAGTTGATCTTACTCGCCAGTCTTGTAGGATAATTCATCCTCTCACTGCCCATGCACATTTTCACGCCTCATTAGTTGCCTTGTTGTAGGTCACGAGATTTCCGCTTGATCGGCTCCATTTCGGCAGTACTCTTACAGAAGTGAGGCATTTGCTTTATTTGCTACTGGGCTGTGCTTTCAGTAGACACTTCATGGTTCTACAGGAACCGTGAGATGGAATGGTTTTAGAGTCGCCTATCACATTTCATTCCTTCGCAGTAGGGACTCAAGTTTAGGTGTTTACTTGGTAAAGCCGTAAACCATAAATAAAACTGATTAAAAACGTTTATTGTTACTTAAACTCACACAAACTGAAAACTGAAAAAGTTGTTTTAGGCGTCCTTCGCCTCAACAATAGTTGGTCAAAGCTAAACAAAATCCCTTGCCAATCCCTTCTTGATGTAGTCATTTTCCAGGGTGAGCCGAATTCAGAATTGCCAAAGCCATGGTCTTTTCCAACTGACAGCCTGTTACCTATTTGATGACATTTTAACATCTTTGCCATGCCTTCGTATTTTAGATGTGCAAAATGCCATTTGCTTAGCTTAGAATCCATGAGGTTTCGACCACAAGCTTGGACTGTTTGCGAAAGGAATGAAGTCAAGACAACAAACGAAGATATTGCCGAATGCTGTGTGGCATCTCTAATTAACCGAGTACACTGGGTTTTCTCTCCGTGAAAGAGTCAGCCCTCTAATTACCAGTTTTCTCTCCTATACATGAGTGAGGACTACTTAACTGAAAAGGACAAATAGCCTTTTTATAAAAGGTGAAATTCTCTTCAGGCATTTATATTATGCTTTAATTGTAGGTGTACTGCAAGAAAATTGATTTCCATTCATGCACAGACTTTCAACCAGAATAACCATACATCTTACTTGCTTCACTTAAAACGACATTCAGTTATCTAAGTCAGTTAAGGAGAGGAAATGTCCACTGCTCTCCATTAGGTCGAAGGCAATTCCTTTTTCTGTATTTGGATCCCCGAATTTCTCCAGTGGCAGGTTTTCTGCAAAACTGGAGCTACGTCAAAGATAGATAAAAGGAGATGTGGAGGCAAATATAGCTTTTCCATAGTACATATATACAAGCGGAAGTAAAATGATGGCGTGTAGCAGTCTCCTTCCACCCCAAAATGTAGGCACGATTTGCAGGCCATTGGTAAGCAAACGCACTAGGTCCTTTTTCCAATTAGAAATGGAATCTAAAATTTCTTAAGCAGAAACCAAATAGCTGTTATGCAAAAATTACAAATGCGAGATGTGAATGCGTGTGTTTTATTCTGCAGGTACCCCACACTCATCCCACATTGAACTCGCCATTCGGTTGTCTGCTTAACCGCTGATTCGTTTATTTAGGCACCTCAAATTCAAAGTTCTATTTATCACCAATCCTGCGACAATCTAACCGTCTTTAGATCCATCCGTCATCAGCCGTGGTTCATTTAGGTGATGACTCATAATTTCATTTCCGCTTCATTCAGCTCTTTGTTCACCATCACTTCTGTCGTTCTAGTCAGCTGGGCACTTTGCTTCACTAATATTTATTTTTTCCACCCATCTAGTCACTGGTTTGCATGCATTTTTATAGCTATGCATATTAAACCTCAATTGTCCCTAAAATTACCAAGCGCCTATATATACACATTGTTTACCCGTCGTCTGCGGCTGTTTAGGACACCTACTTGCATACATCTTTCCATCTACCCTTCTAGATTCACGCTATCCATTCTTCCACTTCATGGTTTACTGACTTGTTAGATGATCCTGGTTACAGCCCCTCGTATGCTACTACCTTCTTCTTCTGCAGAAACTTATCTTCCAATCTAACCACCGAGTTCATCTAGCGCGAGATTATCCATCCACTCGTTCTTCCGTCCATCTATTCACTCCACTATCCACCCATCCCGTATTTTCCTCACATTCATCTGCCCATGTTTTAGTGAAAAAATTGCCATGGCAAGCAAATTTAGCCTTTAAAATGGATCATGTGCTGAAGTCATAGTTCTGAGATGGGGTAATGTTTGCGGACAATGATGAAGTTCACACTGGCCATATACTTGTTTTGCTAAACAGACACCCTAAAAGTAACTTATGGAGGGATGAACTCACGTTCGGCTTGTTTAGTGAGTTCTCACTGGCTCTTCGGATGTTCGGTATCACACCGAAAATATTCAGTTTGGCCTACAATAATTAAATGGACAAAGACCTGAGGCAACAACTTTTCAAAAGGTAAGGGCGCACAGTTGTAACTGACGATAAAGTTGAGGGGAAAACAAAATTTTGGGTGTATGTCAAGGCTCCACCACCGCTTCACTACTAAAATAAACTTTGTCAAGTATTTTGCTTAAAATGTAGTTTTTAATGTCGGACTCCAACGAAAAATCACTCTCATTTTTACCTTAAAGCAATAGCTTTTAGCCGGATTATGGCGATGAGCCAACTTGTAGTCTACTAACTCAAATGATATTTGGCTTATCAAATCGGCAAATCGTTTGACTTATGATAAGGAAACGACATCATATGAGCGGTTACGGGGTATCTGGAGGTGAGGCGATTTTACAAGCCGTTTTGCAGAGGAAAGACTGGCCAGGGTCCGCCAATCTAATTATCACGGAAGATGATTGAGTTACCTAAAGTGCAAAAGGGTGGGTGTAGAGCAGAATAAAAGCAATGTCAAGAGCTTCTTAGAGCAAGATTTTACTTCGATTCTTAACTACACCACTTTCGATCAATTTGGGAATGTGAAATTGCAGACTTGATCACAGTCTTTTAATCTCTCAGTTAGGGGATTTCGTCTTCCGATTACATTTGCGCCTAGTGGTTTAATCAAGTCTTTGTCCTGTGGCAAATCAAGCTTGGAGAGAAACGGAAACCCAAGTTATTGGGATCTCGACACTTCAGAAATACACAAGAAATGTCATGCAGCCAACCTGTTTCAACCATATATGACTATACACAAATGAGATGGAAAAATTCGATGCCTAAAAATCTGAAATGTGACATAGTGGATAGCTAACAGAACGGCTGAGATAATGAGGATGCGTATTAGGTAATGCATCCCTTACGTAGTAAAAGGGTAGACTAAAAGAACCTCATTACCTTGACACTATTGCGATTAGCCATCTCAGCAATACGTGGTAACCTCTACAAGCCATACTACCTGATCCAGAGATCTGACTTTCAAAAGCAGAGGGAAAACCCGCAAAGCTGTGGCCTCCCTTTATTTGTTCGCTGCATCTTTGAAGACCGTTGTCAAATTAAAATATTCTACCGAGTTTAACCTCAAGGTAAGCCTCCCAACAAATGGTAGTCAGCAAATAAGTGTTACACAGAAACTCCTCCATCGAGATGCTTAAACAGAAGACTTAACTTAGTCTGACATATCCTTCTCAAGTTATCTCCTCAGCCTCCCTTTTCGGTCGCATTTGCATTGTGCGATACCATGGCAGCAGGCATGAATCCATCACCGAGGGTGAAAAAACGATCACCTGATCAAGGTTACGTCAATCAACCAAACACCTAAACTAAGAAACGTGAAAAAGGAGTCAAAAAGTGGTCTTTGGAATACAGTGATTTAGTAATCTTCTTGCCAAAAATCTCGGAAATCGACAGTGGTTGAAACGCTTTTATCATTGAGGAGGAACGTCGTGAAGGAAGGGTTTCCAAACCCAACTGATTGGTCTCTGAACAAGCAAAAGCCAACTACTCAACAAAGCTAAGTTTCAATTTCATTTGTGCTGCCAGAAATCACCAGACCCGATCGAGAGCTCACCACCTTCAAAAGGCTAGTTTAAGCACCACATTGAATACCTGTTATGACTTCTCACTTTACAAACCAGTGATAAACTTAATAGCTCAAAATATTCCGGTCATTTGCTTATTATTTTAAGTGGTTTGAGTATATTTAAGGCGAAAAGACACATAATTAGACAAACGGGTAGGGCATTTCGGCTATCTGAGAGTGAAACGAGGGTGTTGACACCGCACCGAATAACCGCGAAGTGTGTGTTGTCCCCAACCCTCGCGCAGTAATTAAAAGTGTCACTCCTGCAACGTAAAACTGTAAACAACAAATTATTTGTGGAATCGAATGGGAAGTACCAAGCTTAATGCTCATTTGGTGGACATCGCTTGATTCAACTGCAAAAGACTCACGATCTCCTCCACTTAGCAACCATTTGATACCTCTAAGAGCGTTTTGATACTAAGATTAATTCGACACAAAATTTTAGCTGAAATTAGGCAAATAAGGGACAGGAAATTATGTCGTCCAACAATCGTACCTTCTCATTGGACTTCTAAACAGTCGCCTTTTCCTCAAAAGTATCCCTTGTTTGAAATCCTGTAGACACAACTGCGCTCTTGACGACTAAATGAGGCATTCTAACTACTAGTAGAAATCCAGTCTGAAATCCTGTCAGAGGCAAAGGACCGCAATTCTGAAAAGCGGCCTGTCATCATGCCATTTCACTTTGATGAGTCTGTTAAACTGCCGGATAATCAGAGCCTGTCTTCAACCTGTCCACTTGCCTGTGACAAGTAGTTTGAGAGAGGAATGGGAAGTTGACGTATTCTCAAAAGTACCAAACGGTTCTTTTTAATCCTATGAGCAGAGTAGTCTATAGGCTCTCACCGCACTTTAACCACGGAATGACTTCAGCCACCATCATGCTCGTATGGATTCGAGTGTAAGGTCACTTTACTTAGCAACTTTTCTTTCTGAAGAACATGGGAATGGAGTGTGTCACTAATTGAATAAGTAGTGACTCGACGAATAATAACTTGTTTCTAAATACAACCTTATCCAGAAAACCAAGGAGCACTTCTAGTCAATGTCCTTAAGGGTTAAGAATAGTCCAAATTAGCTCTTCTTTTCGACATCGCTAGTGCTGTCTACCGTGACCTTTCTCAGCTAAAAAGAATTTACTTCGAGTAACAAATTTACTGGCTGCTTTAATTTGTAATGGAGGGCCTTTCCAAAACACGCAAACCAAAGTAACGTGAAGCAGAAAGGAAAGTTGTGGTCCAAATGTTGTGAAATCCCAAAGTGCTGCAGTATTAACTATAGGAGCAATGCCTCGACGAGACGAGGCCTTCAATCAAGTTGGATTGATATTGAGCAAAATAATTTGCTTCCCAGACACAACTCAATCGAGTTAGTAATTCTCGGTAGAAGCACATCTTCTAAATATGAGCAGATTTGACTGAGGTTGCAGCTACCTGTTTAAGTTTCTCATTCCAGTATATTGTCGAAAACTGACCTCCAGCTTTGTGTGAACAGTAGACTTTACCACTAGGACTTTTCCTCCTCATCACTTTCGTCCGCTATCATAAATTGGTATTAATAGTGAAGGAGGTTTCGGATAGGGCAACCTACGCATCTCTTAATAACTACACCATCTTGTAATACAGTGCTCACAACACACCCAACTAACATTCGAAAACGAAAAGTGTAATTGCATACCGCATATTTTCCTGCACTATCTCCAGATGTCTGTACGGACAACTGTTGTGTTGACGTTGGCAGTGGTGATGAGGAAAGCATCTCAGTGACCGAGCGAAGATCAACGGCAGAGCGTCGGCGACTTTTGTCGGGCAGACCGAAAGGTCCTTCACACACCGTAACAGTGAGGAGGTTTGAATTGGAGAGAAGGTGTTGTGTGGAGGAGGAGCTCTTAAATCCTCTCTCTGATGGTGCGGTAGAGGAGGAATTGACACGGTGTGGTGTGAGGTAGGAATTATCGTCTTTGTTGCTGTCGCCTTCGTCGACGTTGAAATGGGATCGGACTTTTGGTGTGGCACACTTGGAGGATCCGCTTAGTAACTGTACAAATCAAGATGACTTTATTTGCAGGCAATAGACGCGAAATAACCCACTCGAATGTCCACCAAATAGAACTTTAATGCACTCGTTTAGCCTTCTCCTACCGCTTTACATATTTTCAGTCCGGAATACTGAGCATAGTTAAATAGATCATTTAAGTGGTTAGAAACGCAGAAAGTTGAATCGACTCAAACTTCATTCGGGAACATTCAGTTTCCGAATGTCTTGCAGTAATATTTCATCCAAAATAGAAATAAATCTGCCAACTTTTCACTAGCAATGATAAGTGATTAATGATTTCTTACCTTTTGTTTACAAATGCCTTTTTATGGTGACCTCCTAGTTCAACTCCTGTCTACCATTTAGTGATAGGCTGTCTGTGCGAGTCATGGGGACAGATGATTTGCAAATGCCTGATTAATCTGACATAGGCAATTTTGCGTAGTCTTTGTAGACCACAAAATAATATCCTTAGTTGGGTCGAAGAATGAATTAAATCATGGAAATGTTTTCAGTGGGATTTTGGCTGCACAGAATTGGGCGAGTTCATCTACTCACCAATGTGGCTACAAGTACTGACACCCAAGCCAGTGACTTAGTGTAATAGAATGAAGGCGAAAAGTGTGATGCAGGCAGTCTACATCCTCTAGGTAGCTAGAAAGCTAACACATATTTTTATATGCTTCAGTCTGTTAGCCCCTCTCCTATGAAGCCCTCATTATGTAGAAGTAGGTTAAACCTGGCGAACGTGATTCGGGGATGCCTGCTTCGCAAGCTGAGGCTAACTACGACGGAGTCCCTTAGACTGCAAATACTTAGACTCTAAAACTTTGGTAAATTCTAAGGTCACTAAATGTGCCGAAACATGAAGCATTGTGAGTGTCAAGGAGACGATCGCCAAGGCTGCGCTGCAATACCACCTAAGAGTTTAGTAAAAATTCTCCTTTAAATGCTTTGAAAACTTTAAAATGAAACTTCTGCACACATTTTGGACTAGCAAAAGGCTAAATTTATTTTAACAATGGTTCAGCTTCGTTTCTTGACCGGACTGGAGCTAAACGTTAGTGGAGGAATTTTACCCCACTCGTGCTATCAGATAAACGGCAAAAGTAACGAGCTCAAATTTATGCTTGGAACCAAAATCATAGTTTTTTAAAGCAAAAATCGGTCATGTTTCGATTGCTTTTACTCATTTTGCAAACTGGGCTTGAAGAACAGGTCCATTAAACAAAATATATGTTTAAATTCTAATTCGTACCACCATTATTGGCGGAAGATTTGAATGCGCTCAATCAGAAAGCGTTTCGCTCTCAGAGTAACCATCTGCTATGGTAAATGTGGATGATGTTTCCATCGAGTCTGCTTTTTAAACTTGAAAGCGGAAAGGCTTGCCGTTATTTCATCATATATCTCTCTAATTATGCCGTTTATAGCGATTGACAATTATTAGCTTTTGTCTTTATTCAGAGCAATGCCCCTGAAATGGGGAAAAGGCACTTCTATGCAACTACTCCAGTCTTCTCCTTGCTGAGCGCTTCTGTCAACTTGTCAGTGACTTTTTTGAGCAATTTTTGTAGGTAGAAAGGGGGAGGCGGAGGTACTCACCGGAAGGATGATGTTCCCGCTGCCCCGTCTTTGAATGCATCTGGGGGCACTGGGATAAGTGAAATCTTCTAGAACCAATACAAAACAAAATGAGCATTTTTAGGCGACTAGTGAAGCATTGCCAACTTGATTACGTTTGATGATTAGCAGTACCTCACTGGAAATAATTGACAAGTTATCCGTGTAAGGGGTTGCCTGTCAAACAAGAGTGTCTTGCACTTCACTTCTGATGTTATCGCATCACTAAAAGTTGATTTCTCGAATGAGGAACAGGTTTCTGACACTAAAATAATAACAAGTAAGTTTTTTACTCAACGGCTTTTTTAGATAGAAGCTATTATTTCGGAACTATGCATATCCGCCATGTTTTATTCGGTTCTGCTGCGGTGAGTAATAAACCATTTGAGTAGAGAATAGTCATTAGCCATTCAAGGCTATAAAATAAACTGAAGATATAACTGGAAGCCTGGAAGATCTTCAAACTGCTAAAATCTTTTTTAATAAGGATGACCTCTTTTCTATGCGGCAGTTCTCTGATTTTAATAGGTTTTAGCTAATCATAATCGTAACAACGATGAGCCAATTGTGGGTACAGACACATGACACTGAACAGAATAAGGACGGCAAAATAGGACACATCCCCCTCCCCCCATACACTTAAGTGACCTGAATAAGTCTTAGAGCCCTCCTCTTGAGATCTTGGTCATCGTTACTGGCACACTTTGAAAGAGCGCTCTTTGCCAGATTTGGTCTCTTCAGCCTCAATTCCAGAGGTCTATCTTCGTAGTGTGCACGCCGTTACCACATCTCTCTCCATCACAAAGTTGGCCTCTCCTGTGCTGACCTATCATGCTCAAGCGTTAATAAATAATACCACCCCATTCTCTTTCTTGCCAATCTTTACGTTTCGGAGCAAGTATTTGCCAGTTACCAGCGGAGACATCACGACGTCTTCCTTTTTCCCAACCCCGCATGTCGGTGCCATCAGGCAGCATGTAACAAAATACATGCAACTATTTTGCCTATTTAAACAGTGTATGGTTCAAAAAACTTATTCACTTCCTTATAATTTAATAGTGTGGTCGTTGTCTGTAGAGGTAATATAAAATTTCTACTGCACTCAGGTCGAAGGCAATGCAATAGAGTCTGTGACTTACTTCCTCCTGATCCGTCCTCATCACTTATGCTTCTAAAAAGGGAGAAAATAAGGAAGAACTTAGGATAGCCGAATCGGATGGAGAGTAAAACTTTTGTCTCCGTGACGATGCCCAAAATATCATCCACCGCCTCCACCACGGTCAGATGGGTTTGGCATGACCCCGAGCAGGGGCAGCATCAAACCCCACGGATTTCCCTAAATCCTAATTTTAGGGGGTTCGGTTCATCTTTCACATGTACAAACGGGCCATTTTTAAGTTTATGAATTTTTAAGGGAGAAATTTGGTTTTTATATCTCTTTTACAGTTCTCAACTTTCCTAATTTTATGAGCATAATACGACCCATTTTAATTTATTCGGTCAGTGATAAAATCAGTGGAATTTTGTTTAATTATTTAGAAACCCCACAAATTAATAAAAGGAGACTGTCAAAATATCCTCCTACCTGCAAAAGAATTACATTAACAGTCTTGCTGTCAGTTTGTCCTCCACAGAACGCTCTCACACACTGTAAATCTTCTCCATCCACAATGGTGGCTTTTCCTACTTCAGATTTTTAAGATCTTCTCTTTTTTAAAAGCATGTGATAGGCCATTTTTTCCCTTGTTCCACCCAAAGAGTAGGTAGGGGATATGTAAATTTGTGGTGATTGAAGACATTCGAGTAGATCCTGTAAAGTTTGCACCTTTGGAAAGAAGGATGCCCATAATGGGATTAAGTTTGTTAATTCCTTTAGCTAACAATTTTCTCGCCAGTTGAGGGTAACAGCTAGCATGCTGTGTCAATTCTCCAGAAGTGGAAAGCAACTGGAAAAAACGCTTTTCTTCGTTTTATAACAGGTAATTGAGGTTTGTTTTTCTTAAGATCTCATTCATTCATAAGGGAGGAGTTTCAATACCCATCACGACCTCCGTAGGCTAACTCGGCACTCTGGTGTACCAATTGGTCTTCCATCCGCGAAGACAAAGACCCAGCGCATCAAAGCAAGTACAGCACAACCATTTTACCCTGTTGGTTTAACAGGTAAAATGCCGTTATTTCTCCTGTCTCTAGTGAGTGTAGTCTCTGATGGAGGCATTGGGGGTGGGGGGAGTTCTGCATTGGTCACCTCAGTGTGTCAATTTCTCATCGCAAGAGAGGGAACCTCTTACTTCTATGGCTGCCTAACCATCCACTAGTAAAGTCTTACAGAGCATGTAACGGTACATCACCTTCGAAGACGGTTACAAACGACATTTGCTGAGTTCTTTATTTGGGCCCTATGGTCACGCTTGACCGGTTACTACACTTGGCCCTGTTCCCACATTTCCTAAAAGTCAAAAAGTGCTTAATAGACAACAAATTGTAATCTATGTTTTAAAAGAATCGGTTATTTAATCCACGAATAACCAGGCTTCTTTCTCATCAGTCCTGGAGATAATGATCCGCTCTACTTAGGTAGCTTATCCAAGTTTGTCTCAAACTAAGAGACACGGTATTCCACTATTCAGGATGCGCATTTCATCTTTGTGTGTTACCATTGCATTGTTCACTGGCTGAAGGCCAATCAATTACAGCTGAGTTCTTTCTACTCGATATAACACGGGTTCTTGTGAGGAAAACTTGTGCCTGGGAAACAACGGCAACCAGTCATTTAGAATGGGAAGGAGAAAGAGTGAGGGGGTGTTGAGGGAACTTCATCCCTCGCACTTACTCTATTCGTTCCACTCCATGTGATGATTATCACATGTTGCACAGTCACACGCTTTGATGCGAAACAGAAAAAGCGATATGAAGCAGAGGCGACCAGGGTTGGATTTGATTGCTTGCACTTAACAAAAAATACCTCCCAAAAGGAATAGGGATCGTGGGTCGCAAATGAAACCATCTTGTGGTTGTGTAATTTTTTTGGGGGAATGGACTTATAGTCACTTTATCGTCTTATATAAACCAAGTAAACAAGCCTTTCTAACAAATTTTAGGTATGACCCACCCTCCCCCAACGCAGACTTTGATTGCCTGGTCGTGCTGTTTCAACTCCTCCCTTTGGCTTGATTGGAGGTACAAGTTCTGACAGCTAGGAGGGAGATTTGTCTCGTTGAGGTAGTTGAGGTACTCGTAGAGTGTCGACATGATGTACTTAAACTAAAATCAAACAAATTTCCAATGATTACCAATGGTACTAAAGTGTTTGGTGAGTTGCTTTCACAAGACAGACAGCGGCTTGAAAGACAATTATGGAAATTAAATAACATGACATGTTTTAACCTAACCGAGAAAAACCTGGAAAAGAGAACGATGATAGATACGAAGGGCAGTTGGTTATAAAAAAAGCTCAATTCAAGGGAGATGGGGACCCTAGCATCGTGTGTGCATTATTTCAACCGGACAGCTTCAGCAGCCAAACAACATCCTCTGTTTAATGCATCACTGAGATTGGAGCTGCTTGCATGCATCCGCGATGCGATGATAGATCAGCAATTGTGAGCCACTTAAATTTTTCCGTGAAGTTTGGACATGGCAACGCGATTTCAAAATGCTCTCTTATTCGCATCAACATAGTAATGTGGATCTAGACTCGTGAACTACAACTTCAAGCTATTCAGTTTGGATCCTCTAGACCTGGTCAAGCATTCAGAAGAGAAAGTGAATGCCTCAATCACTCACTATTCCTGCATCATCAACATCTCTGAAACACAGGCATAATGTTTCGGTAGAGAGAAAATTTTGCGTCATCAGGAATGGATTGTATTATATGAACCTGACTTCAAAACAGACACCTTTTCGTTGACTCTGGTTTAACAGTTTAGACTGTTCAATATGGAAATTTTCGAATCATTAGTATTTTCACTGCTCACATGCTTGCACAGCACTTGGTTTTCTTACAGAGCTCCTATTTGTTGGTTTGAGTTACAACTCTCGATTTATTTCTACTTCGCCAATGAAGGACTCTAGAAAGGCGCCAATGACGGAAGAAAGCAGATACAGTAGAGAACGAAAATGCTAGGCTTGCCTACAAATTCGAAAGTAATTTCTGTACCAATTTATAAGGATTGTTTTTATTTTGAGGTTAATTTTGGTTCTTCGTTGATCTTCGCACTCTCATTCACTCCCTCTTGACCGGCCATCATCAAATGCAAGTGGACATTAGATGGGCTAAGATCTCCTGCAATGTCAACGCTATTCCAATACCATAAAGAGGCAAGACTAAAACCGCCTAGTTTGTCCGTCACTCCTCTTGTCCGTACTCTTTATCAGGCAGCCAGCAGCCATATATGAGCACGGCGTCGGCAAACAAGGCCGACCGCACTGTGTCTGGGACCCGATTACTCAGGATGAAATCTCAGCGGGATTCAAGCTCCTGCACATTAACAGAAAATGATAAGAAATTGAAAGCTTTAATTCTTAAATTAGGGCTAAAATTCAGATAATTACCAAAAAAGCAGACTAGTCAACAGTGTTGCAAAAGAGTCCTAATTTTGGGCATTTTTCGTTGGTAGCTATGGCTACATGTTTATCTTTACCCCCAGGACCTAGAAGTGAATTGGACAGGTTCTTTAAACATCAAACGGATATGAGGACACACTTTTTATGCGGAGTGAGCAATTAGGGCGGAAGGAGGGAAAGGGACTCCACGACTGAAGTTTTTGCAACTAAGTAGCCTCATTTATCAACAAAAATATTTTCAATGATGAGTGAAATGTGCAGCGAACCCCACCAGAACAATCTACAACATGTATTGAGGCAAGAAAAGTTGACTTCGGCTGGATAAGCGTCGGCAAGATTATTTAAAATGCAGGAACGCACCTTGAGCGGAAAGATAGTTGGCAAGCGTGATGAATTCTTTAGAGCTTTTTAAATTAACTAACCTGTCTATCCTTTTGAATAAAATATTCATGTTGCCATTTCTCAATTCTTACAGTCAAAGTTGTCAAAATATGTTAGAAGTGTTCCAGCTCTTCACCCAAACATTATAAGACCACTTTTAGGCATCGCCTATTCCTCCTCACCTAGGGGGAAGGACTGTTTGCAACGGTTGGTTTCAAGCGTTGGGAAAACAAAGCAGATACTTTAACCTTCAAATTTCAAAAAGCATTTTGACCCAATGCCCCTTTCACTTGAAGCAGTAAAATTAACAACTACCGTCTATTGCTTGTCCTGATGTTTTCAACTTCATGCCAAAAATAAGCGAATCCACATATGAAAATGGTCTGGGAAAAACAAGTAATATTCTGCATTTTGAATGTCACACAAATAGTTGTGGAAATCTGACAATTTAGATTTCGGTTTAAAGGTACGACCTTCTAGCTGTGCTTTATCTCCCACCTCCTCTCCATTGTCAATAACAAGCCATTCTTCCAGAAGTGCAACCTGCTCCAAGATTATCACCAGTAAGGGGTGACAAAAATAGCGGGACAAATGGATTCCACGTCGAGGCACAACAGAAGAGGCGTTTCGCCCATGAAGGTCAAAAACTGGCTATATGGCTACCGAAGGCGTTCAATGACCTCGAACCTGACGAACTTCCTTACTTCCAAATCAATACGATGATCACGAATGGACCATGATCAGGTTTCAGCAACTCTAACTCCATCTTCCAGAGGTTCCTTAGCATAACTATGTAGATTATACTCAAAAGTTGTAATATCCCTCCTTCACTTGTTTGTAGACAGGCAAGCACTACATAGTGTGTAACATTATAACGCTGTTGACAGGCATTCTTCGGTGTAGTCTCGTCTTAAAGAAAAGGCGTTATTTAAGAACCCTGCAGCCAAAAATTGGGCCTTATCTCACACTGACAAACCCCCGTTGTGCCTCTAGGAGTAACCCGAAGTGCTACATTCGCAACGTTTGTCCCCCTTAAAATCAGGGTATCTTCGAAACAGCAACGATGATGATGAATGTTTTAAAAGCCCTAATCGGGTAAAATGCTTTTGATTGATGAGGCACTTTGGTCGCCAACACATCCGAATCGACAGCTTCTATTCCACCGAAATCCTTTTCCATCTTTTCAAGGCAAAAGCAAATAAAACAGGTAGATGATCATTGGGATACTTAATTCAACCATATGAAAGGTCGTCAACTCCATAAACTGACTCCAAATAATAAGGACATTATAAATTAGCCCAAATACAGGTGAAGACATCGGTTTCATCCACGCTTACCTCGCTAAACTGCCACTGCTTGTTGAGGGTTTGCGGCAGCAGGGAGGGTAGAATCTCCATAGCAATCATCGGGGGTGAAAGGATTGTTCTGCGCTCGCGGAGAATAGCCTTCAGTAGGCCTGCAAAAAGGAGGGACAAACATAGATCTGAAAACGCATTCTCCTTCCTTTCCAGGAATGCCATTGTTATCTGAGCCTTCGCTAATTCATCGGTAGCTACCTTTTAATCTACGGCAAGTTCGGTGCGCCATTCTAAACTCTCTTTGCTTCAATGGGGCCAAGTGTTAAAAATACCTTCTTCTCCTCTATGCGAATAGTTTATTTAAATGTAACATATGTGAGAATGGCGGGGAAGGAATTTGACGAGGTGGTAGGCAATAAAAAAGACCAGACTTTTGCCGGTAATGCGAATGCATGGCTCATGAACAATGAAGAGGTGCACCTCGTGACCCGCGGGCGGCTTTGCATAGAATATGCATTTCACTTGCAGTTGTATTTCAAATCTCATAGACAAATGTTCTGATGTTTGTATTCGGAAGTGAATGATTGTCCTTAAAAGCACTCACAATTATTAACCAAATTGTCCTAGTTTAACCGGCTTTCTCTAAAGAAATTTGTTCTTTTTAAGCTACATGATCATTTCGGAGTCACATGGCAGCATACTCTACCCATCTGTTGACAGAAGGGACAAGCAGAACTTACAGCACAGCGAGATGACTGGTTCGCCCTCAAAAAGGAAGAAATCAAACTCGTTAAGGTAGCTGGGAATGAGACAGGATGCATCCCGGGCTGGGTAGGAGGCGCTTTGACGGACAGCCCTTTCACTGCTTCCACCACCACAGACCCTTACGGTGTTGCCATTGGCAGCTTCGACTATTGACTGCAGAGCAAATGGAAGGAGGACGTTCTCCACTGTGGCTAGTGGGAGTTGAGGAAGAATGTTCGCCATACATTGCACCGCCACTGATTGGATCTGCAAAGTGAGTACACTGGAAGCTGTCAGTGCTGAATGGAGCCAAGTTAGCTTCAATGGAAATGGTCTCTTGTCAATCACCAACCCTTGCCAATGATGGTAAATAGCACTTTTAATTTTACGTTAATAGGCTAACCCATAGAGCTATGGACAATTATAAAGCATACATAGCGTTGGACATCAACCCATCTTTCACAGAACAAATTCAAGCGAAATATACCAGAGCAATGGCGCAGAATACGCATGATGAAAGATTTTCGGTGCTTAAACGCCTAGTAGTAAAATTCCACCAGATGCCAGTCCAAGATTGCAACGCCACGAACTGTGGAATTTGGGGAAGCTAAGACCAAGTCAGCATCATATTCATGTTTTGAAAATAAAACAGATGGTATTTGAACATGTTAGCAGGCTTAAAACGCTAAGCCACGGTAATGTCATCGAGCCAAGCCATATTTTACCACATAGGTACATCAGGAAACAAGCCTTGAATACCACTTTTCTGAAAAAAAGTCAAAATTAAAGCATATTAGTGGTGGTTCTAAAGTGCCAAATTTAAGATACCGTTTCCGCCTTCCATTTGAAAAATTCCCTTCTGAGAGCCTCCTTGAAGCCCTAAAAGTTTTCAAAATAAAACTAGCAAAATGGATTAAAGTGACTACGCCCTAATTTTGACCGCTTTACTCGTTCGTTTTCAATTACCTTCATCTTCTTCACATCGAATCGGAGGAGAACAATTGGGTGAAATCCATTGAAAAGTAGGCAACAGGACTGAGCGTAATTTGGAACCAAAGCTTTGCCACTGAGAAAAGTTGGCTTTCAAGTTAGAGGTTATTTAACTTGACGTTAAAGATCCTGATTTTGACGGAAATGTATGACAACAAGTTGTTGAAACGGCCACCAAATTGATCGTGGGGAATGAAGGTTGCTGCTGCAGACTAGCGAAAATCTTGAGGAAAGTTAAACCTGGGCTGTGAATTAAGTTTATGACTTAGAAGTTACTTCGTCTGCCCATCCAAAAAGCGTCTGACAAGAGTTTTACGAACTGCTAACAAGCATTGGACAGGAGCCTAGTTCGAGCATCTACGCCTGATCATCTTCCAGCCACACGTTTCTCAGGATGCCTCGATCTGAGGCTTGTGATGCACAAGAAGACCAAATTTTTGGACTCCAAAGGATATTTACAAATTTGTAACAGAATTTTCTTTGCCCCTTTTCTGCGTCGTCAGTTGCTACATCTACCTTCCCTTTGAGCCAAGCATCCACGGGAATTAAGTGATCCAATTCAGCTCAAAAAAAGTTGGTTAGAGAAATGGTTCTCCTGTTGACCAATGTCCTTCAGGGGATACATTTTAGCCAACTAACCCATCCAAGCTTTCAACTGAACTCTTGAAATTTGCGGGTGCGTAAACGGAATGCTCTACTGGTGGAATGTCGCAAGATAAGTTGCATGCATTGCACATGAAAAGTGGATGTTAGCACCCATGGGATATGAATGTACATTTACACAGGCTCTTCAGTCTCTGTGAGTTCTGCTGCCACCTTGGTGGCTTAAGGGTCTGTCCTTCTCCACAGCCTTCCAGCTCCTCTTCACGTCCATATACAGGCATTGTTTTAGAGGCACTACTTGATCCTACATTCCTATAACGAGATTTTGAAGACCGGATAACTGCACACCATACCCTATTGCACTCAAAATGAATCTCCACTGAATGCCCAAAAATGCATGCATCGCTATAGATGATTTCCACCATCCTCGACTCTTGCTATCCCACAATGGTCAGGAATGAGCCGATTCAAGTTTCAGTGATTCTAAACCCACCTGCCAGGTGTTCTTCAACACGACTAGGTGGATTGTAGTCTGAGAATATGAATGACTTCTTCCTCCTTCCCTCTCCTGTTTGTAGGCAGGCATGCATCCTTCATCACTAATTTTCAAGTCAGTGATCCTTTGGTACAGTCTTGCTCTGCTGAGTACACTATGTTCAGGAGTCCGAATTAACTTTACAGAATTTTCCACCATAAATTGAAAGGACTTTCCTTGCCTCCTCCGATCATTCTTGATGACTAGCTAGATCTCGAGGATGGACTAATTGGACCTGCGGTAGATAAGCTATCTCAGAAGTATCAACGGCTTTGGTCAAGAAGATAAGGGAAAGCAATGCCCATACAGAATCCATACGGGTGCTCAACTAGGCAGAGCCTTTTATTCTCTTCCAATTGTATGGCCGTATTCGCAGAAGAGTCTGCTGCCCATGCTTTCGGACTTTCGACCTTTCTCTGCAGCTAAAACAGTCCATGAATTACTTTCCCGGCACCGATGTTACTAGGAGAAGCTTTCCAGTGCATTTTTACCATAGAATTCACACAAGTGAAATTTCTCACCTTTATTTAACTACCGCCAAAAGGTTGAGAGACGAAACTCACAAATGTATCCTCCTTTCTTTAATATTAAAATGAAGTATTCCAGTGTGCCTCGTCTACCATGGAGCTTACCCAGCTCCAATTCATCATTCTCTCAAAAGCTACCATTGAATCGGGCCTCAGTGGTGAATTTACTTGTAGTTTAGCAGTTTTTTGGCCCTGGTAAACTCGATTACATCTTAAAACTCCCCAACTTTTTCAAATTGTAATGTTCATCATTGTGAAGTTATGAGCCCTTCATTTGGATTTGCGTGTTACGTTCGGTTAGGACCGCCCCTGATTGATGCTAAAATAGCACATCCCTACTAAATTGGTATATGTCTAGGCGAAAAATTAGACTATGAAGTGGTTCTTGCCTCTGCATACCAAAATTAAAAAATAGTAAGTTTTAACTGCCCGATGGGGTGGAGTTGCAGTAAGGAGACAATGAAAATGTGGCGAAAACCACTTTCCTAAGGAGGCTTTCTAGCTCGACTGTAAGAGTGACCTAACCACCAAGACCTGTTAATAAATAGAAAGTTATTTCAAAGGAAATGCCACTACTGTGAACTCGTGCTCTAGTGGGCATTGCGATTTATACAAACTATTCCATCTTGTGGGGTTCTTTTGACAAAAAGAGGTTTGTTAGTGTAATATTTGAATTGCTCGCTGAATTCCTCGGCGTGGTCACGGCTTCACCATTTAACTTTCTCATGTTGACGCAGTCTCCCATCCATCCCAGTGGTCACCTGCCCTTCTGTACGCCGCTAATGCACATTATGGCCTAGCATTATGTCGCCTTTCAGCTTCAGGAATGTCATGGCGTGCTATATTAACAGCGGAATGCAAGCTTGATAATAAAGGAGAGGTACCTCGGTTCTTATTCTTGAATGCTGCTCCTTAAAGTGATGGTGGGGAAGCTTATGCTGCGGATGGATGAATTGGTGACGAGCCCTAGCAAGAGGGCTGAATGTAACGTCCTCCTAAGGCAAATACCCATCCCGTATCCTGCAGGAATGCTATTAACAACTGAAGCGACGCTAGCCGTAGACTATCTGGAGAAGTTCCCTGCTGAGCTGTAGACGACACCTCTCTACAAGCTAGATAGAACCCAGGTAGACGTGGATGGACAGTACCGCAGTACAGGCAAAGTGGAAGGGAGAAACAGATCCAAGACTAATTTCAACCATGTCCTTTGAATAATGACCTTGCTTTTGACACAGAGCTCTTGCGACTAGCGGTGGACAAACAAGATGCCAGTACGTTCCCTCTTCCCGTAGTGCAGTTGCCAAACGGGACCAAATTTTAGATCAAATGGGTTTGTCAAGAAAGACCGGTGAAGTTGTAGTCAGGCATCTTCTCAGTCGCACAGCAATTAGGTAACTGACGCAGTCGTTTTGTGGGTGTTCCTTTTCCAACACTAACTACGCTGAGGTTGTCGACGGGAATGACCGCTGGGAGCCCTGGAGAAGATGTTTAACTCTCGGTTTCGGTACCGAGAGTACTTAAGTGTCCCGGCTGTGCTAATAGTCTCTCAGATTGAGAATTTTGTGCAGTGAAAAAAGTTTTTTTTAGTACTTCATGGTAGGCGTCAAATAAGATGGTTTTTTATTCCCCTCGTTCTCTGTCAAGAGTCAAGCAATATACACTTAACTTAGTGTTTGCATTTCCACTCAGAACAGTAGCGTTTTATAACCAAACCCGAGGTCAGAAAGGCATGCCCTCCAGTAGAAGATCTTGTGACATCCCATCGCAAATTGTTTTTCTTCTGATACATTAGTCTTAAATAAAGGTGGCTCAAATCCATGAGAATGGCAATTTCTGTAAATAATCTTTTAGTCACCCGAGGCTAGCCTTGGATCCAACTACAATATTTCAAGTGCTGGAATCCCCAGCACTGTTCAAACCACTTTTTTAATGTGAAATATTATTAAAAACCAATTCTTAACAAAACATGGGAGCAATTAATCGTGGAACTTGCCTGCGGTCGAGAGGCACTCTTTTTGAATGCATTAACGGCCTTATGAAGGCATTTCTCGTAGATTTCAACAGAGATGGGATATTCCACCAGTTTTGGGAGTGCCTCCATAGCAGCGGCCTTGAAAGAAATGAAAATCGCCTTTTTTATTTTCCTTCTGGAAGCAACATTACCAACATCAGCCTTTTCCGGATTGAGCCAAGGAGCATTCAACGCATCAATGAGAAAGAGTAAAAAGTTGAATGAAACCAACGGTTTTTCGGTATTTACAGTCAATCTGTGATTTTCCTGTGGCATGATTACAAACAAAACTGCTCAAGTCTTAGCATTCCCTTTCTAAAACGACTTTTTTCTTGCAAAAGATAACTCAGAAGAAGAGGACAAAATCGTCGAGATTTATTGCTGGGGTGTAGAATCGAGGATTCAAACCTCGAACCCTGTGCAGCTCATTATTAATGAAAAACTGCGTTGTCTGACTGATGGTTAGGTCCCTACCACGTCTTCATTTATTTGGGATAACCTGCAATGTGACATTCTTATTACTTTCACAAATCTAATGTGTTGGCCTGTCATTTTAAATTAGTCAACTCGACTTTGACATCGGAAATTGACAAGATGTAAAGAAATTGTTGCCGACGCGAATTATTGAGACCTCCATTTAAATGGCCTCTATCTTAGAGAAGATTTGATTTCTTCTTCCACGATGTACAGTGGATACGCATCAATGAGACTGCGATTTATACCCACTTCTGAGCGAGGGCTTACAATTTGTCCCATTTGACGCACCCTCAATAAGGTGTCAGTTAGCCTTCCCTTCGCCTAGGGATGTCCACAATCATTGTTATATAAGAGAGGCACTTTATGTCTCCACGTCTTAGGGGAAGTGGCAGTGAACAGTCCAAAAAGTTTGATGCAGAGGTGTTTGCGATATCTGCATGAAATTTTTTACTTATTGAATAGAATCTAAATAGGTGCAGCTGGGCAGCACTGAGGCAAAAAGCAAAGTGGCAAAGAGGAATTGAGGCTAAATCTCATCTCCATGAAACTAGCAGATAAATCCCTTCGCTTATTAAACGACTCTGTCTTTAAGCCGAAGCTCTTTTGGCTAGCGATGCACATACGTGATGCACAACTCCTTTTCTTCCCTAATGCATGTTGCAAATGAAAAGAGAATCCAGCATGAGTGGTGTCGGCAAGGTGCATCAGTGACATTTTAGTCAGATAGCTCCTTAGTTACAAGCAAATTCACCAACTAGCGCAATTGGCTGGTGGGTGTTTTATCAGGGCACCAATTACTTTGTGGCGGCGACGTGAGGGTTTGAACAAGAGGAGCACCGAAGATGACACCCAATAGGGGTGGGACCTATGCAATACTGTAGTTATTTACTTAACTGTTTATTTTTGGTTTCGCGGGCACTCGGAGCTCCGTCCTTGTTCCTCTGCTGGGTGGTATGGCCTCCGAATCACGATATTTGTCCGCATGTATTTCTGTGATTCAACAGTAAATTTTCTGTTTTAAAATTATGTCGACTTTCATCGCCAGGAGTGGCTCAGGGTACTACACGTACTGCCTGCAACTTTGCTTGCCTCAGAAGGCCCACTTCTGATTGTAAGATGGTTCAAAGATAATGGGAGCGCTTGTCATTCTTATCTGGTGCGCATTCTTGCAGACTATTCAACTCAAATGTAACGAACTGTCAGGCTAGTCGCCTATTGCTTGGAAGCAAACAAACCTCATGTGTGCCCCAGGCCTTATAAGCTATTTACAGCTTACTTATAACAAAAACAAAATGCAGGTTCAGTTTTATGCCCAAGACTTGAAATGGAAAGCTAAAAAAGATTAAATATGGCTTGCGATACCTCAGTCAAACGTCGTGAAGCCTATGCGATAATCTACGTGAGTCAAAGTGTCTGCTCAAAAGATTCCTTGCTAGGAACCATATTCCCTTTCGTGAGTACTGGCGATGTCAAGAAAATTCCGAAAAACAGCGTACGCGTCTGCGATTGTTTGGCGGAACGGAATCGTATAGGTAAAAAGCTTTTCATCAAAAAGTTTGTGAAAAACAAATGGGCGCTCCCTGTTCGTCTTTGCAGCCCCCTAAAAATAGTGTTTCTTTTTTCAGTAGAAGACTTGAGCAACTTTTCGCATCACTTGCACACCTTTCCTGAGGAACTAAAAGTCGGAGAATTTGGCTTTTAAGCCCGACATCTTTTCCATGGACAATTTCAGTTGAAAACCGAGGAGCATAGCCTTCCTCATCAGCTAGAGCGGCTAGGCCTGAGGCAAAAGGCGATGTGTTGCGTGAATTAGCGCCTGTCAGTTGTAGATCCCATGATAATGTCAAATGAAGGGAAGTATTTGAGGATAAGGTAACTTACAAGGGCTTCGAGGTTGCGCGAATTCAAGCAGAAGGGGACGAGAGGTAAAATGAAGCCCTTCACCTCGGCTGGAGTGAGGAATCGTGCAAAGTACTTGGAGAATCGCAAAAGGGACGCCTTTACCTAGAAAAGACATTTTTGGCCATTATATAGAATGCTAATGTTCTCTAATCGTTTAATGCATCCCCCAAACTATTTATGAGAAATAACATTAAGAAAGTCAAGACATTCAGCTCAAAAATGCAGTTTTGTTAACTTTTTGCCTTAATAAAGTGAAATCTTCGCTATCCTATCCTGCCAAGGCCAATGATAGTGAGATTACATTCTTTCAAAAAGATGTCAGTTACTTTACACTGAAATCTGGTAAATGTGCTGCTCTCATTTGTAGGAAGTTTTTTCCCCCACGTTTAAAGCACAAATAATGACAGAAAAAATCAACATTCCTGGCAGTTGTCAAGCCAGTGTATTTCACTGAGTCTGCTCTTCCCTGCCAAGGCCTCCTCAACTCAGAAGTGGATGATGATAAATCCTCTGATTTAAATCTCCTACGCCATCGTGCCTGTGACATCTCTGAGATAAACGCTGGCGCGTGTACTCACTAGCGTAAGAACTCTATAACTGATGAAAAGACTCTCTTCTAGAATTGAAAAGAAAAATCTATTTATTTCAATCGTCCTGCTGGAAGTAGAGAATCTCAGCTGCAGAACTGCCTACGATCATGCAATTGTAGACATACAAATTTTCAAATGGTGGTCCTGTCTCAATGGAGAGGAGGGGTTATCTAAGGGACCACGATCCTGCTATTCATCATCTCCACTCTTTTTTCGTGGATGGTCTTAATGCATCCCTCCGCAATTATGGCGGTCAGTTTGGAAGCCACCAACACTCCGAACGCCAGGTTGAAGTGTCTCAGTTCGTGGAGTCAAACGGCTTCTGCAGTGATTTTCATATAGCACCAATTTCATGCCATTCAAATCACAGACTCTCATTCCTTGCCTACTATTAAAATCCAGCTGTTTGGTTATCCACTTGTCTAACAGGGCATTGTAGGTTTGCAGAAAAACAACGACTAGCCTACCGTCTGTGATTTCGACATTCCAGTTATCTACCATCACAAACATCTTTTTCATTGGCTGCATCTGGTAACATAAACACAGTTGAATGCATAGAGTGGAGGTGACTAACCTGCGCACCACTCGCATTCCGAAATAACCTCAAGACGGCCTTGTGAATGAGATTGCGCGACCGCACGTCGACCGGCCTGCTGACGAGCAGTCGGGACATGAGGTAGGAGATGTATTGGGCGTTGTGCGGAGTGAAGGTCCAGGGACTTCGCCCGCTGCTGCTGTTCGATGGAACGTCGGGCAGTTTGTGACGCGAACTTGTCGAGTTAAGGTCGATCTCTTCCAGCAGTCCCACCAGTGTGTTTAACAGGGAGAGTAGCCACTCAGGCTAAGGTGGAAATGTATGGTTTCTCGTATACACTAGCAACCAACGTAAAACTCTTCTAGCCTTAAAAATTGAGGCAAACTTGATTCAATGGAAAGGAAAGGAGGGGAAGAAATTTGAAGGATTTGTTTATTTAAGGGAGTAATGATCTGTTCTGCCAAAAAATGTCTGATTTTTCTTATAAAGTCAACTTTTATAAGACATCATTTGCAACAGCTGAAATTTTTGGGCAAAGTTTTGTGTCTGGAAATCAAAATTTATGTTGCTGAGCCTAGAAAATCCATCCAGGTGTGTGTGTCATCACTATTTTGCCTCGGAAATAAAATGTCTCTTGTACGCTAAGCTAAGTCATGCAAAAGTATGGCCCATTGCTTTATATCAAATAACGACCAGTGAAGTAAGGATTTAGGGGGAATTTAAATGGAAAATGCCTTATAAAAGAGCAGTAAAGAGTGTTCTTTCCGTTCAAACATGATTTTTATGCAAACAACACCCATCAGCAGGGAAAGGACTCACATTATTGTCGTCATAGAAATCGTTTTTTCTGTACAGCAGCGCACACTGGTTGGTGATGTGCAGAGGAAACTGAACAACGACTCAAGCGGTTAAGGCGTGCCATCGCTCTTTACAGCTAGTCGAGATTTTCGAGGCCATGGAGTGACTCACGTATGACTGGACAGTCACGACCCACACCCTAGACACCCTCTGTGCTCATCAATCCGATCCCATGACACGCGGGAAGCGCTCCAAGAAGACGGCATCTCTCCTGTCTTGCCTTATGACCGAGCTAGCTCCCTTAACGTATTTTCGCTACATGCTCTCTCAATGCCAACTTGGCCCATCGGGTGGGTAAAAAAGGATCCATCTAGTAATTAAGCTCTGCTGCACTTTAGTGGCACAGTTAATGACCTCTTAGCTTTGCCTACAGTCGACCTTTCGTCTTACTTCAACCATTTAAGGGGATCTGTGAACTTCAAGAAAAACAAATGCTAACAACTTAAATACTGGCAGGGTTATAATTGCGGCTAACTTTTTACCATCCGCACAACTGCGGAGAGAGTTTTACGTGTAGTTATCTGTGGAAATAAAGCGCCACAAAGTTTTACGGATAATGCGAGGCTCCGAAGGGGATTTTATAATCCCCAATTGGGCAGATTAAAGGGGCTCATTTACGGTCTAATCCCCGTGGCTCTTTACATTAAAGTTGTGGATTGTGGGAGGAGACCATTTAGATGAAAAATTTAGTAAAATCAACTGTTGAAATAAAGTTGAAAAGGGAAGCAGTGAGATCAGGCGCGCCTACTTTAAATGTCTAACGAGATGAACAAGGGGCGCATATTTTATGATCAAAAACAGCAACCAAGACTTGAACATCGAAAGTGGATCTTTAAATGAACCTCAAAGAAAGAAGAGTTTATAAACACTTACGTCATCCCGATCATGATACACGTCGTCGCAGTTGACAATGAGAAAACGCTTATCTTCTGCCGAGCTGTCAGAGTAATTGTACAGGATTTGCATAAACCTCTCCTCCGTGCTCATTTGGTGGTTCGCCTGAAAGCGCAAATGACACTAAAGGCTGGTCGTGAGAGGAAGTTATCCCACCCCGTCGGCCCCAAGCGGTGTACTATTAACTGCATAAATAACCTTCTAGTTTTGGAATTCATTAAACTACCGTCTGAATACCAAAAGTTTTCTCTGACCTTAAGAGTAGTGAATCGAGGGGAGGGATGATTTGTGATGTCGCTCAGGCACCTGATCTGAATAAGTAGCCCTGTTTGGGCATTTTTGCGGAAGTTTAAGTAAAGAAAGAACAAACTAACAGTTAAATCGTTTCCCTCAAAAGTAGTTTAGGGCATTTTAAGCAGTTTCTCCAGTCGCGTCTTCACTGTGCCTAAATTACTGCAAGCCTATAGGGCTCATCATTAAAAAATTTTAGCTGTTTTTCAGACATTTAATGATTCCAACTGTGTGAAGTGGAGCGGAAATAGGTGTTCTTTTTCCATGGCCAAAGTGCCGTCATGCTTTGAGGCACTCTTATTGGGTCTGCAGCTTCACAACAAGTGAAAAGCAACCAACTTTTAGATTTACCACACATCAATGGAGGCGCCTATTCAAGCAGATTTTTGTCGTTTCCTACTAATCGTTTGCAGATAGCGGAGGTTCATTAGACCATCGAACGTTGCTAGAGAATCAGGTTTAGATCCTTTTTACTTAAATTCCTCTTTGAACCGGGTGACTATATTTAGGGCGTGGGAATGGCCTCAGTCACGAGTCAAAACGATGGAGAAGCTGACTGATGTGAACAACCCAAAGGGTGACTACTGAGTGGAGAGAAAGTGGAAGCAGGCATACCCGCAAAATTACTGCTGAAGAGCTGTGATTAAATTTTTAGGAATTCAATTTCGACTTCTAAGAGAGGCATGTCATCCATCCTTTCACATCAGTTTACTCCACTTCGCTTTTGTGGGTTATGTGATTTGGACGCTGCGAATGCATCATGTATAGACGTGATACAAGTTTGACTAACTACACCACCATGTAATATGCCTGCAAATTCCACCAGTCTGGCAATTTTAGACAATATCATCCTTTCTAGAAGAGCATGTCAGTCCCAACTCTCCACAAACCTTCACTCCTTGTATATTTCTTCTTTCAGATGTTACCCTAGTCGTCGGCAAATCAGGGCTTTTTATTAAGGAGATACAAATCGGTGGCCTATTTAACTTGGGTACAGATGGCACGTGGATCACAGTCCATACCTATCGCGATACTCCAAAACCAATAGATTAACTGGTAATTTGTCTAGAGTAAACCATAACACGATCCTCTTTTGAGGACGGAATCCTGTAAAGTTAACTCCGGCGGGTGAGTAAACATAAGGTCAAATGAATGTGGAAAGTCAAGGCCAACTGTTTTGAATAAATAGGCAGTTGTCCAACGACACTTGTCTGTTTTGTTTGCGTCTAATCCGATGTGGAAATGAGGACGAACCAATCCAGTCGCTCCCCAGTTATAATACATGGCTGCCTAAAAGCAACCTTTGAAGTGGGAACTGCTTTATCGAAAGTAACAGATTTTTGCCGAATGAAAAGGGGCGAGGAAATTTCTCCCAGAAAAATATCCACAGTGATGCAAAATCGGCGTGTTGCTGAGGGCATGAAGGGTTAAGCAGTTGCAACTTGAAGCAGGCTTGCAAGTGTGCAAGTACTTCCAAAACTGTTAAGGAACTTGGCTTGCCTAGTTGTTATCGTTTTTAAGAATTGTATGCAGTTATGCGTAAAAGTGTTTTTTATCTTTGTTGGAAATAAACTTGGAAAAAGTTAGATTTCCGATGCCGATTGTACTTATTTTGAACTGCAGCTCACTGAAAGCCCCGTGGGCGCATTCCATACTATCCATCGGACAAAATTCTTGTAGCAAGTGATAACCTTCATGCCTACCTTGTAAGCGAACCAGTGATTCCCCTGTAACACCAATTAAAAGCCGCAATTTGATTTTCTTGACAGGTTTACATGCTTATCATACAATCTTCACCGTGCAGAGGCTGTGAGGTTCCTCCCGTGAACTAGCACACTTGCCAACAGAAGGTCATTCCCTTCCTCACGGTGTCAACTGCTGTGACCTTTAGGGAAGGGGGTTTTCTTCACTTTAGACTATTTGTAATTGATCACTGGTCCGCAAAAGAAAAGTTTCTGCCCCCACATACAGTGCACTTGGGCTTAATTAAAGGGTATTATTTAATAAAAGATGTCGCCAATGATAGTGAGCAACCATTTCTGGGAGGAAAGAGACTTCTGTTTACCAAACATCGTGTCAACGATGGCGCTAACTGGAGATATTGTGAGATA
Source organism: Echinococcus multilocularis (assembly GCA_000469725.3). Lineage (NCBI taxonomy): Eukaryota > Metazoa > Platyhelminthes > Cestoda > Cyclophyllidea > Taeniidae > Echinococcus > Echinococcus multilocularis. The sequence goes on along the minus strand of LN902848.1, from coordinate 4,558,203 downwards.
AGTGAGCTCCCCGCAGGGCATCAAACACCGGGCCTCTCCGGGCTCCCACCCCCTCATCAAAGTCATGCATTGAAGGGTGAAAAATCCTCACGGACTTCAGCAAAGGAAAGCACCATAAAAATTTCCAAAAATGTTTCCTTGTGAGACTTATTACTGTCACAAGGAATCTGATAATTAGGCAGACAAGTTGAGGAGGGCTAGGACCATCAAATAAGTCGATTGGTAGGTGACTGGATAAGCACTTGAATGGCAGTTGCCATGGCATCGAAAGAAGAAGTACAGAGCCAAACTTGGTTAAATTACAATGGGGGCATGAAAGTGCTTGCTGAATCTCACGAAGTTGGTTAACCAAGAATTGTATTCCATGTCAGTGCCTTGACTTAGATGCCTCAGACCGACGTTTATTTTGCAAAACTAAGTCAACTATTCGACCACCTACTTCTATTTCGGAGAATATACAACCTCCGGTGAATAATTATTTACTTTCTTTCAAAGGCACGTCTTTTGGAAGACCCCACCGCCGCCTTTTGGCTGTTGAAATGTAAGGTAGTAGTGGATTTTTGCATGAAATTGAAGAGAATCTACCATAAACCATAAAAGGGAAACGGGGAAATAGCAGTAGCACTGAAAGTAGCCTCTCAACTTACATTTGCATCATCTCTGCCAGATGAATGCATTTGCATTCTTGCTAGGGCCATGGTTTAAGAGGAGACTGATGGCATTTAAGGCACACTCTCATATCCGTCCTCTCTTCCCGTTGGTAGGTTGTACTGGCCAATCAGCATTGAGGCGTTATGCTTTCCCTCATGAGATCATGTAAACAGCGAATCACTCATCTCCTCCTATCAAGCGCTCTGTCCTAACTGCCAAGAAAATATAATACATTAGGCTTTGACAGCAGTGACATGGGAGAGTAGACGTGGACTCAATGACTGATTTAGTAAGGAATAGGCAATTTGAAGCATTTTAGGGGGCAAAAGATCAGCAGTTCATGGTGAACACGTTTTTGAAAGGTTATACTTGTAAGGCGGTCATTTGAATAACTCGCCACTGGTGTTACACACATGTGATTCACCGATTTTTGAAGAGCAGTGAAACCTTTGAGTGCCTATGATGGCAGATTTTATCCCGTGAATGTGTAAAGGGACCACATCCAACCACCTCATTTCAAACGGAACAGGTAAGTAGAGCAAATGGTGGTTTTCTGCTTTGTGGCGATTAAAAATACAAGAATATGCGAGGAATTCTAATGGTGCGAATTCTAAGGTCTGCATGATTTGGTAAACGATGCAGTATTAGGGACATGCCTGTTCCTCCTTCAATTCGGAACGCGGTCTACTTACCTGGTTTAAGTGTCTCTAGTTAATGTGATTGACGGTCTGACTTTCGCACTCACTCGTATTCTGACTTCAGGCATAGCTCACCACTGGGGCTTATTGTGAAAGGAAAGGGATTGTGAAGGCCAGTTTGCAGTTTGAATGTACAGTGGAACAGGGTTGTGCTCAACATTACAGTTCCCCAAATTCAATTGAATCTGGTGCGATTCCACCTTGTCTGCTTTATGACAGGAGTTTAACTCGATGTCGAGGCTATAAAGGTGTGGTAGCAAAACGCACCCTTCAGGAAAGCATTTAAATTACTAATCTAACTCTAGTGATGATTTACTCCAAGGTAGCATTACGAGCTACCATGAGCAGTGTGGATGACGATGTCAAAACCCCGAAAAGATTGAGAGGTAAGAGAAAGCATTCTAATGCTGACATTTGGAGTGAGCTAGGATCATGGCGCATATGTACACGTCTGCCTGCTGGAGTGCTGGATTACTGAAGTGTTGATGTTGAAGAACCAGAGTTGCCTCTTTTTCCCTATTGCGTTTATTCTTCCCGTTCTGGTGCGTTCATACCAATTCGATTGCTCTTTACCTTGACATCCAAGGTGATGTCCACGTCGTATTGACCAATCAGAAGGAAATCAATGGGAGGGTTGTTCTATGTCTCTAGAATATTAAAGAAAAAGAACCAAATGGAAACCTCTGGAACTCTGAGACAGAAATGTTTTTGAGGAGAATGTAGGCAACTGTAGTTAGTACATGTAACACGATACCGGAAAACTACGCTGTTCTCTGTTAAATCAGAGGGTTAGTTTAAGACGGCTGCTCGCCTATTCGTTTCCACCGCATTTATATGAGAAGGTGGTGGTATCCTCTAAGCAAGTGGATATCACAAGTGTTTACAGATATACTGGACTTCAAAATCCCTCAATCTGGTGGTCACTTCTTTAACCCACTGAATACTGCACCACTTGTAAATTACTACCTGTGATGGGCAGTAATCATTGTTTTCCAACATCAATTGAAAGTAGATTTGCAAAATTACATTGCGACTTCTCTAGCACCGAGGCAAACTTAATCTAAAAAGTAGACAATCATAACTCCGATCAGTTGTGTCCCTAGGATATTTTATAATAGAAGGGGAACCGAGCATGGACTGGGACATATCTAAGGTATACTGATTGTACTTTTTACAGGTTCTTCTCTTTACCGATCGCCGCACGAGCCTCCTCATAATCTGATAAAATAGGAATAATTTAAAATCCCCAGGTGGATTTCCTTGCATGGTAAGGCAAAAGACACTCATCTTTGTGGACATTCTAGATCACCTATGCTATTAACTCCCAGCTCCTAAATCATTCACAATGGCACCCTTCCCCTTTGCTTGTTTGTGCAGCCATGGTTTTTGGCTACGCGGGCACCTAACGCTCCGCTATTGTCCTTTTGCTAGGCGCCTTGGTCTCTGGGCCATGCCAAGGGCTTCAGATCCTCTATGTACCAGTAATGCATCTTCTCCCACTCACCCATGGCATTTTGCAACTTCAGGGAAGTTTGGTTGTGCTACAATACCACCAACCAGCTTTACTGCCTACTAGAGATTTTCCTGCTAAACCACAAATGTATCCTAACTATAATTTGCTTAAAAAAGTGAAATTCATTAATTTAATATGTGCCTATTGTTGAAGGAAGATGGCGAGTTGGAATGCCTTTAAGGAGATAATACCTCGCCTTTGTGATACGCCATAAAAACTAATATGAATTTTTGGCCTTTTAGTAAAATACTGGGTTAGGTCATCGCATTTGCACTAACAAGATCTCACAATCCGAACTTTTGTGCTATCTGACCCATTTTTTATGAGCTTTTCTAGCATGTCTAAGACAGAAAAATTGTTTTGTGGAGTGATCATGAGACAGCGGTGAAGCCTACACCCACTGGCGCCTTCTATGTGAATAATTGACGTTGTTTAATGCAAAAACTGCAAAAGGTTTTGGGTTTATTGAATCATGAAAAATTGAACTTAGCAGACACATCTTTCATTCCACTAAAATCCAGAATCCGCAAAGACGTTTAGTCTTATCATGCAGATTATTGTAAGCAAAACAAAACATTACTGCCTTGTCTAAGTTTGGACTTGACTTTACTACTAAAAGGAAATTCAGCGTCCTTCTTTCCATATTCTTTCCTCCCGGCTAATAGCAGGAAATTTGTAAATGAGCAATTAAGGGATTGATGCAAATTATGAACGTTTTAGCAACAATTTTGTTTAAAATACGCGTTGCGTTATGATTTGGGCTTACAAACCAGGATAAACGCCATTTAGCTTCTTCAGATTTAAGGTGAAAAATTAAATACTACTTGGGATTTGCAAATCCAGTTACTGTTGCTTTCTCACCTCTCATTGTTGTTTTTCGGTTGTAAGTCTCATATATTCTCAATCAGATCTTACTTTCTACCGCTGTATTAATGACTAAGTAAGTAATTTGAAGTAGAGCTGTTATGACGGCTCTCTGGGGGAGGGACATGCGTTTCTTTGCTGATGGAGATATTTCTGAGGGCCATCAAAGTCCACTCCTCTTGGTTGGGATCGGCAAACCAGTTTTGGATCAAACAACATCCTTGAGTGTGTCAACACTCCTGCCAAACTGTAGGGCTGGCCGACACTCCGGAAAGAAATTGACAAAAACTCAAACGCATCCTTTTTTCTCTTTCTCTATTTTAGTCCGTTTCTCCGTGAAAAACACTCATTTTTGTTTAGTTTTTGCAGAATGAAGGCTTTTTCGCATTCATCCCCTTGCTCCTGACCTGACTGTACGTCCTGTCACTACGCAGTTGACCCCTCATAAATATTCTCATTAATGGTTGCGCTTAATTAGACCAGCGTTCTAAAGGAATCGAACAGCAAACACAAACGATCCCTCATGTCAGTTAACATTGTAAAGATCAAAAAATTCTTTAGTGTAAACTAACCTACTTCTTCGGTTTAAAATAGCAGCGAGGTGAATTGAAACCTCCTATAGCCATTAAAGGCAAGTGCGCAATCCTAGACACAACATGGTTTAGGGATTATAAGAGAAAGATGGTCCATCCATGTAGCTAAACCTTCTGAATAAGGAAATGTCGTTGGCATCAATGCTCGTTGCAATCAATCTTCTGTGCCGGCGGTCCACAATCTGCTAGCGAAGGTTATGCATGTCTTGTGTTTCCGTGGATCCCGAGTTCCCCCCTTTATTTTGAACTGAATTTATTGACGTCGTTCTGCCCAAGGTAGGTTGATGCCCTTATAAGACAACCTAACCATCTTTCTGAGACCCAATTTAACACTGTACATGTGGTGGGGGTGCATCCGATACATCTTTGTAAATACTGACATAAGCTCCTCAGCGGTCACTTCCTACTGCTTCTAGTCTGGAGCACCTTCGGGCATTGAGTGCAGAAAATGGCATTCGGCTTATTGCCAAAGGCCGATGTGGCTTCGACGGCTCTTCCGATGTGGGCCACATTCAGTGGATATCTTCCTTCTGTAACTTTAAGACATCGGAATGAGTAGAGAAAAAATTTCGAAAGAATACCACAACTTAAGTTAGCTGCCGATGGTAGACGCCACTTTTACCTCTTCTTTTGGTAGGTACTTCGCGGAATCTCTCATCCGCAGCGTGTGCTCTTCTTCCACCAAGTCTGCGTTTAGCATTCAGCAATTGAATTCGAGGCACACGTCCTTTTGGATTGAATGTGCTTTTCACGGTCTCCAATACAGCTCCCTGAGACCTCTCTCAAGACGACAGAAGTCATAATACTGGGAAAGCGAATTGTGAAGCCGACGTACAAAGGTGAATGCGACGTGGGTCACTGACATGGTCCAGAGAGCATGTTGCCTAGTGCAAGTGCAAAGGCGGCGACTTAATTACTTGCGAAACTAGAACGAAAAGTCAACCAAGTAGCCATGTTATTGCAATAGATTCGTCCTAAAAAATTTGTAATTGGCTACAGAATTTTTGCACCTTTCAGCAGTGCCTGCTTTCAAATTAAGTGGTTTTTTATTGTTTCGGCACAATGAAACATAAAGGAAATGAACTTCCTCGGTCATACTTCACAGTATATTTGTAATCGGTGGAACCGACTTCCTTTAAATTGTTCAAATTCAGCAATTCGAGCCTATAATTTATTTGGACAGTCCGCTCTGCCTAAATAAATCGACGAGATAGTAAAAATAATTACTTTGAAGGACAATTCAAATGCCTGATTAAAGTGATTTTGTAGTTAAATCACCAAGAAAAATATCGCGGGTCAAAAGCAAAGGGTTACCTGGGTTCTGCTGCGAATGTGCTTACTTGACATCCTATTTCGGAATACCTTTCACTTCACGTGTTCAAGAATCGCTCGTCACAATTGTCGCCCCTCTCTTCTCCTCAAGCTCCCTCCTGCTCACTCTAGGTACCTCAATTCTTTTCAGGTGTTACGAACGCGACCATCGAGTTCCTCGTCAAGTGCCAATATTGACAAAGCACCGGATTATGCCCGTCATAAATCTCAAGGCGAACATTTATTTTGCAATTCTTAAAAATTAAACAGCGTCATCATGATAGACAGATGCGCAGAGTATTCTAAAGAAAAAATGATGACTTTTAGGAGAAGGTCTTATGTAGGATGGAGCTGGTGGTTCTGGGCTTTGGTAGTGCTACCGTTCATAGTGATTTAACTTTGTTAACTTAATTCTACTTGGACTTCTCTCGCTCCTTTTTCTCTTACATCTCCTGGAAGGGGTCCAATTGTCCATGCCGTGTTGGGCACACAAATTTAGCTTCCACAACAACAAGTAATTAAGGTGAGGGAATTTCGCAAGCTGCAATTATGACTCCCCAATGTGTATATTCTCAAATTTTGTGGTAATCTTCTGCAAAGCCACCGAATTGGAGATGTATCAGGTTCTTAAATATGATAGGCTGAAGACACATCACTTTTCCGCTTGTCAAAAATTCCAATGTATGTAAATCGGAGACAAAAGCCCTTCATTGTGCTAAATAAATACCACACTTTCTACCAAATTAAGCTATCAAGAAGCTGAGAGAAGCGATAAATTCCCAAATTCAAAAATTTATCTCTGATGCGATGTAGGACTCACACATAACTGTGTTTAACACTTTCGAAGAGTCTCTGTAAGAAGGGCTGGTAGATAAAGCTAACACTCACCTCTAAATAATTTATAAGCAAGAAACCTTTCCCAGGTCTCTCCTGTCTTCACCACATTTCTTGTAACTGTAAAATAAGGTGGAATCTTTTAGGCTCTTGTAGTTTGACCTTCATACTAGTGATGGCATGAAGTCGTACAAGCATCGATTACGCAATGTCCCTTTTGGATACCCTGAAGTACCTCACCGAAAACGCAGCCTCGGTAGGTGGATGACGCATTCCCCACTGAGGCCGTAGTGCCCATTTGATATGCTGACGCGTTGAAGTGACATACAGTTACAGCAACTGCAAGCACGTATCCTGTCTACAAGGATACTCCACCCGAATGAGCATGAAATAAAGGAAAGGTGTAATTTATGTCTGCTTGTGGGACTTTGCTACATATCTCAGCCGATAAGAAAACAAAAACAACCGATTAAACAGGTCCTTTGTTTCCTTTGACATACTTCAGTTGCTAGAGCGATCTATACGCTACTAGAAGGGAGGGTTTGACGGGTGAACGATTCAGTGAAGAATCACTCTTTCATAGCCCACTTTGAGCTATGCAAACAAAACGCATGTATTTGAGGGTTTAAGCTCTTCAGCTGAAGCGAGTATACAGCAACACATAGACAGCCTAATTACATGTTAGTCTTTGGGAACTGCAAAATTAGAGACAGAGAGCGCGTCCATATGACCCACACTATTAAGATCCACACCAGTTTAAGCCTCCTCTATAAGAGCCCTGTTAATCCTACTTGTTCTTCTCTCAGACAGTCATATGCACCGTTTAAGCACTCAATTATTCGTAGCTGTGTTAATACCTTAATTGCTTGTTTAACTTTTCGTTCTGACTTCGCGAGCACTTAATGCTACGCCATTGTACTTTCGGTGGGCGACATAGTCACCGGGGCAAATAAGTAGGCTCTTTGCCTGACTGCACTTCAGCAATACATTTTCCGTCTGAATATCACTTTTATGGGACGCACGATTTATAAAAAATATGTGGAAAACTTGGCCTTAAAATAGCACGGTTTTTGTATAAGCTGAGCCACGTCTTTGTAAGACCTCTTTTGTGTTCCAGTGTAACTACACCCTTTGAGTTTGATGGCATGGCAGTGTTTGTTATTTACCAAAATATTTACCCCCTTTTCTAAAGTAATGGCTACTCTTGACGCATGCAGCTTGGGATCTAAATATGAGTGTCCATCTGTCCGTTAATTTTACTTCGCACACTCTCACTGTCATTGTGGATCCCCATTTCTGACGCACCAGCTATCCTATCTCAGCCCAGGGCTTCAATCAGGCATTTAGCGTTCTTTGTCAGCTTGTTGCAAGCAGCTGGTTTAAGGGCAACAGCAAAATTTGTCAGAACCACTAAAACAATGGGATAGCTAGTCTATTATGATTGATGTACCTCTAAGATGTATAAGGAGGGAGTGACAAATATTGAGAATAGCCGGGTTATCTTCTGCATCATCGGCGATATATCGTTCTTGGACGAAAGCAATTCAACTGGTGCGTGGAAAGCCGCAGTACGACCATCTATGCCTGTTGATTACGGTCCCACCTAAGACAGACAATTAAACACTCGAGTTTGGTAAGCGTTCCTGCAGGCCAGTCGCCTATCAGAAAAAAAAACAGAATCAAGATTGCAGCAAGACAGCCATTAACTTTTCATGGTAGTATCATAAACAAATATCTGTTATTTTTACGTTGGCGAATTCGGCCTTAAGCATCTGTCTTCAGACCAATAAGTAATAAGGCCTGTAGATTTGGACAATGTTGGCAACATATCCTTTCACATCTTGGCTTTCCTTTGACATAGTCCAGCCTCATCGATGACACAACAGGCTAATTCATGGTAGGAACAGAAACCAGTGCTAAGGATGTTACAGAAAAATTAAAAAATTGATTAACAGTGACAGCCATAGTAATTTAGGGGGTAGCTTATAGGATTGGATAGGGTGCGATGATCAAACAGAGCATTCGAGTTTCTTAAGTCTCTTCTAAAAGTGAACGACCAAGAGTATCCATGATAATGTGTATTTTGACACCCAACACTCTAACCCTCATTCCGTTACGAACAGGCACGATCATAGTACCAAGTCTTCGCTGTCTGCTATGATAGACTCAAAGTTTATCCGGAACGAGTTGGAGCACCATTTGCGAAAGCAAAATGCAGTCTTGAGTCCTCGGCGAATGCTTGATAAACTAGAGTAACACAAAGGAACATGCATTACTAACGTACAGGAGGGTTCGGGAGCAGTACGAAGGCATTGCCAGACGGCGAAAGTTTAACCTTTAGAGGCTAAAGTAGTGGCTCAATTTAATAAAATATGCAGCTTAATTTTGGTTCAAATACTGTACTTTGTTTCGGAAAAAGGACATTTTTATAGCCACGACGTGGCAAAACAAACTTTTATGACTTTTCAATCTGACCGTGTGCACACAAATGCTCTGGGGCCACTTTTGTAGGTTTTATAATCCGATTGTCTCTCCTTCCACAAGTTAATTGCATAAAAAGCCTCTTTATGGCCAATGACACGATGAGTCAATTTGCATGGCTTGATTTTTTTGGATAAACTAAGGAAATGGATGTTTATTTGACTACGACTACTCGGGTGGCCATTGGGGGGTGCAGATCAGCCTCACTCTCGAGAAGGTGCCATTGATCTGCCAAGGCGGAAACAAACACATCTTCCTGCATAACCGTCTACCATTCTCCTCCATACGGATGGGTAAAACCGAAAGTGGATTGGGAAAATAGGGAAAAACAGTCACTAAGCAGCCTCTGCAACAAATGGTAAGGACTCGGGTTGCACACTTTGTATTAATGAACATACTTGGTTAACACCCGTCGTAAGATGAGCAGCCTTCCTTCCATGGCTGAATATAAATTCAAGTCTTTCCCAAGGATGTATTATCGCTGGACAGTACAGAGGCGTAATGATCCGTTTTCGGCATGTGTACTAGGATATGGATTCCAGCAAGACTAGTCAAGAGGTTATAAACTTCAGAACAGAGGCATCTACTATCAGTAATTTATGTACACCCGTGTGCCCGTTTGGATGCCGAGTGGTGGGTCACAATGTGGTCCCTTTTTCCTCATTCTGGAGCGTTCATATCAATATGACAAGTCTTATCCTTGCCGCGGATGACAGCACATCTAGGTCACCATCCACAAAACATTAAACAGACAGAAAGAAGTCAAAATGGTGCACTTTGAAGTGTCCGTGAATTACAAGAAGTTGCTGAGGTGATGCTTACAAAGCGATCCAATATTTATGGTCACATGACACGGAGGGCTGCGTCATCATTTTACTATTCCAGCACCATCACTGAACCTAAAGTAGTTACAAACTAATTCTGGCATTGTTGCACAAATTGAAAGTTATATTCCATGCAATATCATGAAATAAACGCAAAAAGAACATGATTCACTCATATTTGACAATCTTGGTTATTGTCACAGTCAGATGTCGTTTTTAGAAACAAAGTAGAATTGGGCCATCTTTTTTGGTTTTACTTGAGGTAGTGATTGAGTAGCCTCTGGAGCTGGCAAAAGACGAGCCAATTTAGTAGCAACTTTGAGGACCAAATGCCTATGTAATACTTAAGAAAGTGGTATCTATTTTGATTAGCTAAGGTATGGCACGCGATGTTTCAGTGTCCTTCATTCCAGGCTTAGCGGCGTTGACATGAAGCCACTCTCGAAATACCTACGCTGATGATTTACCGACTCTGTTTTGCACTAACATTGAAACTAGTGCTAGACGCATCACAACGAATTCAAAAAGTAAATAGAATGTTTAATTTGCAAAACCTGTTGCCCTTTATTCCTGTTGAAATGACGCGTCCGCATTTGCTCTCCATCCAACTCGATGGATGATCTGCTTTAAAAGGCGTTATAAGTCCTAATAAATCAAAACCATGCTGGTTTTATGATACGGAAAGGCAAGGCGTGGAGTGACAACCGATCAAACAACCCGAAATATGCTCTTGTCGGTACCAAGTGATAAGGGTACAGTGGCCCCTGAGTGACCCTTGGAAAAGGTTTAATTTGTGATGTTAGAAGTAAAAACCAAACTTCCACCTCCGTTTGACGTGTATCGAAGGAAGAAAGCACAGCTTACCACTGCTTTGGTCTAATAAGGCACCTGTCTTCTAGAAAGGTATTCTAATGCTTACATAAAAATTTATCCATGAAAGAATTGGTGGCGATCTTTGCAATCAGTCATAAAGAGTCCTCATTAAAGTTTAACCCATAGTTTTGGCCAAAAGTTGTGCCTTTAAATAATTGCAGTTGTCAACGGCAGCTTATCGCATCCACAGTTATTCCCTTACCGTGAGTATATATGAATGCCCATTAAGTGACTAAACAAGGAGGTAAGTTATAAGTGATAAAATGAATTGCAGTGATCTCACACTACCCTAAGGACAAATCTGCTTTAATGGGGTAGGGAAAGGCTAGGAGCTGCTGCCACAGCCCGAAAGTCAGGTCACCTAGTAGAAGGATGAGGGCGGATCCCCAAGTAATACTTTACTAAAATCGAAAGCTAAAGAGCGTTGTTCCCAGCTCTATCTGTGTCCAAACTTCCACTTTGCCCACCACAAAGTGGTTCATGCTGCAAGAAAGGCACGTAGCGGCAAGCCGCATTAGTCATAGAATTTGCGCGCCACTGAGAAGGTGCCTGACCACAACGTCACCTCTCTCTCTTTTCGACTGCACTGCATCTAGAGTTTCATCCTGTCCAGAAACTGCATTGGAGGAAGAGAGAAGTTGCTGGCCACCACATATGTTCATCGCTGGTCGTAGGAACACTTGCCTAAAAGCAAGTCTGCTTATAGTTGTCACGATGTTTCCAATTCAGTGCTGTCCAATCACGTCTATTTGGGCTCTACTCAAATAGTAGAGACGTGGAAGAGGTGGCTCCTGTTCACAAAGCAGATATTTCCGAACATTTAATTATGCTTTACAGCTGGTGTGGCTAGAATTTCGTGTTAATGCCATTCCTGCAGTACAAGAGACACGGGCATTTGCCAGTGGTGGACGCCATTTTCACTCCTTCTCTAAGATGTTACCTCAAATTCTGCTGTTCGCACCATATGTAGTTTTCCTCCATCTTCTAGCAATAAAACATAGAATAGTTGTGCTTTAAAATGATATCCCATTTTTGCCACCACTGATTTAGCCTGCTAAGACCTCCTTTTGACGATAAAAGGGCCAGAATACGTATTGTTGACGTACAGATAAGTGCCTAGTGGAACGGTTTAGAGGCCAAACCATTCAGCAAATGTACGATAGTGGAGGCCCAAGTAGTCTTCTTTAAAGAGTCATCCCTGGATATCCCCTTGTTTTACTTGCTGTCATTACAACGTAGTCAATGCTCCAAGAAAAGCGTCCTCAAGAATTAATGAAGTGATCCGAGATTCAAAATCATTGTTCCACAATTTGAAGAAAAACTGACAAATAAGCACATCCTTAAAAAAATGTGTATTTCGTTTAGGAGCGAATTGTTGGAAATGGCTTTATAATCTTCGAGGAAGATTAATGAGGCCCTAGTAGTGGTGAAAAATGTCCGATTAGAGGACACTGAGTGCCCCACATCAACTGACGTTGCGTACTTTTTTTAACTTTCATCAGCGATAGAGGCACCGCTGTGGACGTTGGAGAGCAAAATGGTTAAAATTATCCTTCTTTATTGAAGTGTGAGTGATAGCTCAATGGTCAAAGATTTGATTTATCCTGCGGATGTCGGAGATTTGACACCGAATTTCAGTTTCTCTGCTGTGCATCTCTACAGTCCAAGTGGGTTCCTCTAGTGATGCGACGGCAAGCCGACTTAATTTAATGGAAAAGATTTTCAATGATTCTGCACTATGTAAGTCCGAGGATTCTTCAGTCGACGGATGACTGGAAGTGTGGAGGGAACGAATCATGAGGCTCCTGTTACTCTGACGCTCTCTTATTCTAGTTAATGAATGCACTTCTGCAAGTAGGATGAACATCGACAGATGGCAAAATCCGTTAAGATGGAATTCTGCTTCGTGAAGGTATCGTCTTAGTCGGATCGGGACAAATGTCTACACTTCCTTTGCATCTTTTTGGTTTAAAAAGGGATGCCTTCTAAGCAAACAAAATTTTCAGTTTTGCTTTTTAATGCTGCATCTAAATATGACAGAAGGAGCGTGCTTAATACAAGTCGATGTATCTACGCAGACTGACAGAAGAGGGGTTTTTTACTTCATGCCTGCTTCTGGCACTTACACCAATCCCGTAATTTTCAATAAGGCCAACCCACGTTGAGTGAGGAAACATCCATAATAGATGGCAATACAATTGAAATTGTGCCTTCCCGCGTCTTTACCCAATCCCAAAGGATTAATTAGTCGGTTGGAGCCTGGCCCACTTCCATATTTTGAATTGATGAAGTGCCATCGCACTTGTATTACTTAACTAAGTAGGCCAAACTACTCCCTCATTGCCAGTCTTAAAATATTTGGAGAGGCTAAGTCATTTGAAGGCCACTTATCCATATAATTGGTCAGCTAGTCAATGTGGTGAACAAAAAAATGTCAAGTTTAGGTAGATTATACCACTTTGCCATGAATCTTTGCATTTTACAAGAGGACAGTGAAGTGTCCTTCCAGATCATAGTACAAGATCCTTTACACTCGACTGCAATTTGACTGCCAAGGTAGCAGCCCAAGATAGATCAAGACGCCTTCTAAACTTACAACAAAGGGAATCCTATCATCGTATGCTTTCAAACATTGGGCGCATATGTCTCATTAGGTGAGCCAATTTAATGCAGCGAAGCGATATCATATAGCAAAAAATCCGAAAAGCACTCAGGTACTTGGCTTCACCGCATTAAATTGACAACACAACAATGGTACAAGTCAAAAGACCCTTTAGAATGCCTTTGTAGGGCTCTACCTTTCTCTAAATTAACAACATGGCTGCTTTCTGATCCTCCCACTTGTAATTCTTTGGAAGTTTGCCTATTCCCTTGTTTTATTTGCCATGGACTTAGGGCTCCGATTTTGTGCTTCCTCTAAGCGGCCTGGTCTCTGAGCTATGGCAGTAGCCCCAATCCTTGGCAAGTTTTGGTCATTATGGAAGTTTGGGGCACTACACACCATAAGTACATCATTAGCTGAAAGTGGGACAAAATATAGACGAACATCAACCCGATGGCCAAAACAATTTAGCTGAACTCCTGATTTGGTGTAATCATCATTCTATTCGAGTTTAAGTGTTCCAAACTTAAATTCATAAATGGCATTGCGTGAGCTTGTTCATAACTGTCGTCTCCTCGGTAGCCAATTTCGCCCAACCCAACAGTCCCCTTACCCAGTCTGAATAGGAATTTCCCCCAGTAGAGCATAAATTCTGCGCTTGTTTGTTGAGATGGCAATTGGAGCATAACTTTTATACGAATGCGGGAAATGCAATGAATTAATTTCCAACGTCCATTTTCATCGCTGAAGCTTATTAAAGCACTCTGGGCTACCAGGCAATGATTGCATCCTTGTAGAGCTGATTAAAAAAGCTGATTTGCGGGTGCACCACATCTGGAGCACCTGGTGGCCTCTGACTTAATGGCAGGTACCACTTATGCAGGAGGTTCGGAGACATCAAACTCAGAGCCACTCAGAAATTGGTTGGGGATTTCGTACTTGCCGAAAGTTTGGGGTAACTTTCTGTGACAGTGGGCGGAAAAAATAGAATACCCCATCTGCTTTAATCAAGCCGCCTGGGGGCAGGTCAACAAAGCTGGTCTTCCTCCAGCATCAAAGAGTGCATTAGGGAGCATTGGCTTTCATGCGTAAGCATTTTATTTACTTTCTGAAAACTTTATTAGAAAGTGAAAGGGAATTTTTCAATTAGAGGCTTTAGGGCAAAAAACTTTTTCGAACTTTATGTAAACATGGTAACAGAGCAGGGGCAAATCAGAACGGAAAGTGAGTCATCCGGGCGAATGCTTGAGATGCGGTTCGAGATTTAAAATCCAAATTTACTGTCTCCTACATTTCAATGCCCAATAAATCATAAATTTTCTTTTCATTTGTAAAATGTGGTTTCCCTTCTTCACTCTCGTTTCAGATACCCGGATCTAAGAGACTGATTTGAGGAATCGGACCCGGTTATTACCCATCGAGCAGGGCTTGTGCTTGTAGAAATAAGAGGCTAGGGTCACCAAATTGAGCGATTTGGGACCTGATAAGGAGTGGCAACAGAAGTGAGAAGGAAAACCCTCTCTTATGCCCTCAATTTTTTTTGCACACAAGCAATATCGTCCTCAAATCTGTCTGATTACGGATGGATTAATGGTCACCAGCTCTACCCTGCCTTCTAGTGGATGAATCGAATGTTAATGCTCCAACAAACAACTGCTTATTAAATCACACATGCCCGGGATAGACAACTTGCTCTGAGCAGTGAGGGAGAAATCGACGACTGTTAAGGTAATCAGCGAAACTGCATTTAGGAAATTCATTCATTTTTCTTTGCTTCAACGCTTTCGTTTTTCTGCTGATTTGCCTTCAAATCGTAGCAGTAAGCTGGCCCTTTGGATCTCTGTTGAATTTCCTAAAGAAACGAAGATGAAGATACGCGGCGTCAGATGCATCGCACGTCTCCGTAGCAGATCAAACAGATTATTTCGTTCAGTCAAGAATATCACTTTTGAAATGTGTCTGAATTAGTCCTATTAAGTTGAATTTGGGGACTTCATGGATGGTCACTCAACCGGATTGAATGTCTTGATGGCAAAATTTTAAACTCACACCCTAACACTTACGTAGACATCGATGAAGAAGATGTCTGTCAACCCCGATATACGACTTGGTGTTAATCCACACCCACTGTTGGCGTCAGGTAACGTTGGATGTTTCCTTCTTTCCTACTTAAAACCAAGCAACCAACGCAAAGCCTCTTTGTATGATATAGGGGGAAGCAAACTGTAGTTTTGTAATTCCTGTTTTATTAGTGTTGCCTACTCAAAAGAGCATCTGAGCAATTTAAATTTAATGGTATCTGATGGATAAGTGTTGACTAAAGTGATAATTTGTTCGTTATTTCTTTTTAAATCCCGTGCTTCCATTTGCTGACCTACATAATGCCCTTCAACAGGTTGTTTGCACTATTTCTCTGTTTGAATGATGCTTATGTGTGTAGACGGTTTGAGGATGGATGCACACTACAAAGAAACTGTTTTGTTATCATTGGCGTCATGAAGCAGAAATCCATTAAAGTCTCCGATGCACATTATCTCTTAACTTGAAGTGCATTGAGAAAGTTTTACCTCCTTCCAATCTGGTCTTACCCTGTTATGCGTCAATAATCTCACAACTGTTGGTCAATGAATGACATGAAGGCTGCCAATGAAGTCGTAATTAAATGTAGAGATGTAGATGTAGATTTGTGAAGGTAGAGAGAGAATTAGGGGTTAGTAGTGCATGTTGGTGATCTTGAGGTACACCACAGGCATCGCTTCTGAGGAGGGGACCAACACGACTCTCTAGAGCGAGGGAGTAATATACCGTCGAGGCTTCTCCACATAATCACCACCACCATTTCTTCATTTTTGACAAACACCAAATTCAATGCAAAATATGATGGCCAGCGGAGGAATAAATGTGGGGTTACTAACACCAGGCTCTGCTTGCATCCAGATTCAGCAGATCCTACAGAAGGAGAACTCGCAAACTTGTGCCTCTTTGGTTTAAGTTCACCTATCCTTTACGATGAAAAGTTGAATTAACCTAATTGGTTTCCGCGAATGACACCGAGACAAATTAGGTTTATAAGTTTGTCCGAAATTGCAGTTTTCATTTCCTTCTAATTAATCTTGAGTTAATTAGAAGGAAGAATCCATTGAGACAAGTGAGCAGGAAATAACACAACAGCAGTCTAAGCCGTGACTTGTAGCTAAGTGAGGCCTAAAGTAACTGCCACTCGTTTATTTAAAGGAGGGAAAATAATTCACTACAGTGTTTCTTTTTGCACACTAGACGGTTACACAGTCTAAATAAATGGCACCCTTCCATAGTGTCAATTGATGAGATGACTTGGCGATTTGTTAAGCAATTAAGAAGAGTTTCGAACCGATCTACAATAGAGGATCTCGCCTGAGCAATGTGGCGGTTGTTTGTCTTATTTTTGCCCCCTGATTTCTATTCACCTCTTGGGAGAGAAACTGAGGACCGTGTTCACTACTACTTTGAATCAGTAGCATGTTGGGCGCAAATGTGTGATTAATGCTTTTTAATTTAAATAATTTTCGAAGATTCCTTACCTAAATATGACTAGACCTTGTGACTAGGTCCTTAAAGCCTATTCCTCAGGTACCTAAAGTAAAGACATGGGATGCCAAAGGTCTTAGAGCGCTTCCTGGATGCCCGTGTTAGCACCGAGAATGGATCATGAAACTGAACCCAGAAAGCCCGCATTTGACGAGTTACGTGGGCGAACATATAATATGCCCTAATGTTTGGAGAACCATCACTAAGATAGAATAATAAGGTTTGCATGGATATAGCATTTATTTTAAGGAACTGCAATCACCCTACCTCCTTTCAATTATTTATAAATACTGCCCTTCTTTATAAATATAGGCATGGATTAACCCCATCTATGGTTCAATTTTAGCAAATTAGGAGTTGTCTGCTGCCCTGTCACTTCTTTCACCTAATCTTTTCCAAGTGTTTGGGTGGTGAGAAATTGGAAGAGAGGATTACTGATACCTAGTGTGAAAATTTTAAATTTAAGCCAGAACATCTAAATGAGTAGAACCCGAGAGGCGTTTAACACTGCGCCAGAGTGCAACGAGTTTTGTCTAAGATTCTCTTGCGAGCAGTTTCCGCTTGGTGTGATCCCTCTAGTGGGCTGGAGTTGGAGTTGGAGCTGGAGTTCAGTCATCGCTTCACCTCACCGATACACACGGTATCAACACAACGACAATTATTAGTTCTTTCTTTCTCAAAGAGTGTTACTTGAACGGTGGCTAAAGTCAGCCACCTACGCATTCCCTCATTGCAAGTAATTCACAGTTTCACTCCCATCAATGATGTACCCAGTGATTGTATCTCGTCTAGGTAATGAGCTGAATGGAGGCAAGGACCTAGACTGGGCAGTGCTTTAAGAAGATTTCACGACCTTGTGCATCGGCTGCACACACAGAAGCCGTCGATACATTATTTGTATAGGAGTTAAAGTGCGCGTCTTGATTAATCACCGATTTTCTGAAGAAAATTTCATGGTTACCCATGTGATTCAGTCGTGTGTAACGAATATTTGAGATTTCGTATCTGTGCAAGTGAATTAGGCAATTATGTGTAAAGTTTACACAGATACTAAGGTAACAGAAGAACTAAGATACCGGTTTGAGCACCCCCCATGGTACCAGTGTGGCAGGCGAATTTTCAGGGATCGAAAGGCTGTACGAATACTACCGGGACAGCACTATATGCAGTGGCGGGTGACAGTTTAACTCCGGTTCGAGTATCAGTAGGCGATGCACTTCCTGTTGACCACGGTAGTAGGCAACATGCCTAAAGTTGTCAGCATGTAGTGCTAATAGACCCTAACCCTCACCGTGGCCACAGATGCTCACGTCTAGAGAAGAATTCAAGTACAGCATAGTACGGTGATAGAGTGATTGGTTATCTAGCAGTAAGACATTTAAATGGTGTCAACCAGCTCACAACAGCAGTCATGACTTTAATAATTTAATTCAGCGAGTGGAAATCCGAGTCTTAAGGGCTGGTTGACGCAAGAGACGTAGACGAAGCGTCTATCTGCAGGAACAGTAAATACAATCTATCAGGGACTTTTGAGATGTGGAAAGTTGGCGCACACGATAAAGCGGAATAAAGTGATGAAAGTGCACCTTCTTAACTTGCTGCGTAGAGGGCCTCTCCCAGATGCCATTTCGATACCGTGGGAAGACTGTTCTCTTTTAAACTTACTGTACAGCGTTTTTGCTAAAATTTGGGGCAAATTATGTGCAGTTTTTAGATTAAGAAGGAAATTAAGGCATTTAATAATTCATCTGGAAGTGTTTACACACTATTCCGCAAATTAAATGCATTACACATCCTTGAATTCTTATTGCTAAGAAAATTGCACAAAATTTCTGAGAAAGTGTTTATTAAAGGCTTGATTGTAATCACAGGAATATAAGGAAACGTATTTATTTCACCTAGCTTCCAGTTCCAAGGCCGTTGTAGTTTACCCCGTAGTGTCCGCGGTATTTTAAATGGCAGAGGGCAATTCGGAAACATTTAATAGGCTACTGGAACAGGCCTTAGGAAATCCAGAGGTAAAAATAAGGCTTGTTATATTTTTATTGAAGTACATCCCAAGTTTTGTTGCAACTCTAAGTGTATTTAGGTTTTTTTTAATGTTTGATACAATTTTTGTTTCACTTTAATGTTTTACTTTTTAGTTCTACCTTTTTTTAGAAATTATTTAAAGTGTTTTTTGCAGCATTTTTACAAGACTTTACAGTGCTACGCAACCCATTTAAATGTCCATGTAAGGCATGGTATTTTAGCTAGATCTAGTTTCAATTTGAGACTTTTTTATTTTCCAGCCGGGTGCTGTTAACTTCAACATTTTGCACCAGTTGATAGCAGCTCTTCTTAGACGCTTGGATTTATCGGATGCGTGTCCAGAAGACGTTAGTTCTAGGGGTCATTCCGTAAATTCGGGTGATTTCCGGGTAATTTAATATCTCAGAGCCAATGGTCAGTTCAAGTCGCAATTAATTGCCCGCAATTATTGTATCTTTTTTGTTATAGACCCAGCTGTTTAGCCTTGAGGAAACAATACATCACCTTACATTACCAATAAGTACCAATGTAATGGAACGGGACGCGATTCAGTAAGAAATCAGAATAGGTATGCTTTAAAATTAAATTTGCTGTTTTCCGCCACCGACTTAGTCTGCTAAGACTTCTCTTTAGACAAAAGAAGGCCAGAATATATGCTGATGCCTAGTGGCATGGCTTCCAGGCCACACTGTCCAGGAGAGGCATAACGAAGGAGCCCATAGTAGTCCGATGACAAAATCTAGAGTTAAACAAACATCCAATATAACATACAGCCTCTCTCCTCCTTTGAGCGTCGGCCCTGGTGATTCCATCACTCCACTTGCCGCGTCAGCCGTTACAGCATAGTTGGTGCCACGAGAACAAGGTGAATAAGGACCAAAGAAGTTTGATCTGAAATCCAAATGGTTGTTTCAATGCTTCTAAAGACATATTGACAAACTGGTCTACCGTTTTAATAAAAGCATTTAATTTCGAAAATAATTGTTGGGGACCACTTAATGAGGCTCCAGCTGTGTCGAATGATATCCGAATAGAAGTCAGTAATTGCCCCACATTAGTTAACTCTTGGTCAGTGATTAAGGCAACCTAAAGGATGTTTAAGAGCGAAATGAATAGATATTTTCTCCATTTATGAAAGTATGAGTAATAGCACGATGGTCACATGTTCAATTCATCTGGCAGACGTTGGAGATTCGACGCGGAATTTTAATTTCTCTGTTGTGCATCTCTACGATCAAAGAGGATCCCCCTAGTGACGTAGCGGCAAGCGATTTAGTCCAAATGTAAGGCAGAGGATTCTTTAGTCAATGGATGACTGGAAGTGTGAAAGGCAGGAGTCATGAGGGTGCCACGTCTCTGTGGCTCTCCCTTTTTAGACATTGAATGCACACCCGCAAGTAGGACAAACATCAAAAGACGGCAGAATTAGTTCAGATGGAAACATGCTTTAAAGGATTAAGGCTGATTATGACACACGGCTAACCTTTACCTCTTAGTAGCGCTGTCGGACCCTAGTAGCCTTCAAAGTAAACAAAATTTCAAATTTTGATGCTTCAAAATATGATAGAAGGAGAGTGCTTATCGCAGGTAGATGATACTACGTAGACAAGCGGCAGAGAGGCCATTTAAGTCATGTCCGCTCCTGGCGCATACTCCAATCCCGTGATCTGCACTAAAACCAGTCCATGTTAAATAAGGAATCACTCGCAACAGATGTCAATACCATTTAAACTGTGCCTTCTACGTCTTTTTTAAATGCCTAAGGATATTTTGTTAGTTGGAACCTGGCAAGTAGAGGCAATGGTGGTGAATAAGGCAACTTTCCTATTTTGAAATGAAGTGCCATATTACCATCACCTCGGCCTCCGTTTAACCTCCTCTCCGAAATCATAGTTATGTATCAATCAGTAGGAGGAAATAAACATCTTTTTCATTTAAGTAAGCCTTGCGATATCCTTACTGGCAATAGCTTGAAAAGTTCCCGTGTGAAGAATCGTTTAAAGGCGACCTATCCATAAATTGGCCAGCTAGTCGAAGTAGTGGACAAATGAAATGTCAAATGTACGCAAAAGTTACGACCTTGTCAAGAATCCAAGCGTGTACGAAAGGACATTTGAGCATCTTTCCAGATTGCGGTACAAGTTTCCTCTCGCTCACCCCTAATTTGACTGCCCTTGTGACGGCCTAAAATAGAACAGGATGTCTTCTGGACATTAAACCTAGAGGATACCATACTAGTGTGTTTTGAGCTAATGGAAGCTCTACCACATGGTAAGAATTTAACGGCCACTCAGGTATTCGTCTAAACCGCATTAAATTGACAACACAAAAATAGCAAACGTCAGAAGACCCTCTGAGAAGGCCTTTTCTGGACGACACATCTAAAATGACCCTATATTGTTCTTATTGGATAACAAGGCTGCTAGCTGATCCTTCCACATTTTATACTTTGGTTGTTTGCCTAATCCTTCGTTTTGGTTTTGTGGGGAATCAGAGCTGCAACTTCCTACGTTCTTTAAGCGGTAGAGCATCTGAACCATGCCAGTAGCACCCAAGCCTTTGCCTGTTTTGGCTATTAAAGAAGGTTTGCCGAGCTACGCACCTCCACAAGTGAACCAGATGCAACAAGTGGGATGATCAGCAAGGGTCATCAACCCAATGACTAAAACAATTTAGCTGAACTCCTGATTCGGTAGAAAGGCCGTCCTATTCAGATTATTGTAAGCCAAGCATTAGTGCAGAGTTGGCATTTCGTGAGCTTGTTCGTGACTGCTGTTTCTTCCATAATCACTTTTGCCCTACCAAACCCTCCTACTAAGCAATCTGAATGGGAAATCTGCGATCTGGAGCATTAATTCTGCATTCGTTCGGTGAGATGGTTATTAGCGCATAAATATTATGCTGTTGTAGGAAATAGGCTGCTGAACAATAATTGCACTTTTTCAGGCCTGATTACAAAAGCTGATGCGCTGGCGACCACATCGAGAGTACCTGATGTGTCTGCTTTAAGGACAATGAAACCAGGACCACTCAGAAGTTATTTAGGGACCTTGTACTTACCTAGAGTTTGGGATGACTACCTGCGGTAATTGAAGGGAGAAAAAGAATATAACATCTGGTTTATTCAGGCCGGTTAGAGGCAGGTAAACAAAGCAGGCCTTCCTCCATCTTCATAACATGCATTAGAGTGCATTAGCCTTCATATTGGTGCTTCAGTTTATGTGGGAGTGATTAATTAAATATCAGCAAAATTTACTAAAAAAAGTAGTAAATTATTAACATTGTATTTTGGAAGGAAAAGATTTGTCTGACTTTAAGAGAACGTGGTAACAAAGCAGGCGTACATGGGAAATGGTTGTGAATCATCCCGCAGATTGCCTGAGATGCAGTTCTGAATTTAACACCCAAAATTGTCTCCTTCTTCATTTCTAAACTTCAAAAATCATGATTTTTTGTAAAATGTAATATTTTTACTGTACTCCAAAATCAGACATCCTAATCAAAAGTGCTGATCCAAGGAATCAGAAGCCAATCCTTCCTTCCCAAGCGGAGCTTGCACTGGCAGAAATACGGGGCTAGGATCATCAAAATTAGCCATTTGTGACCTGACAAGGAGGTTAAACAGAAACATTAACCTCAATAATATGACTCCAGCACTGGTCATGGCAAACGCCAAGCGGCGTATTTCCGTATGCGTGTAAGAAGGGAAGCCCTACCTTTGCCTTAAAGATCCCCCATACAAGCAAAATCGTCCTCGAATCTGTTTGAATAGGGTTTTCCTACGATTTGCATTGAAGTAATTGATGTTTACCAGCTCAGCCCTGCCTTTATGTGGATGTTTCGGAAGTCGATGCCCCAACAAACAGCTGCAGTTAATACACAGGTGAAGCGTATTACAAAATAACAGAAAAAGTGCCATGTTTTTACTATTTTCTCCTCTATTGCCAGTTTGAAGTCCCTGGGACCAGGAAGTTTGGCTTGTGCAGACGTCTCGCCGTGTGCTATAGGGAAGAACTTACAAACGATTTAGGTTTTGTGGGAATTCAATATTTGTCTCCTCCATAGGAATTAGCAATGTCCGCTTAGCCAAAATACAAAGAAGAGATTTCGCATTCTTTGTTTGTGTGTCCACGCTCTTTGTTCTACTAAATCATCTTCCATGCAGGACGGTAAATTGGTCCACTTAATTTAGCATGCTGTTTAAAACTCTGATAGAAAAGAAAACTTGAATACTCTGCATTCTAAATATCCCACTTCTCTACCACAAATGAATGCCAAGGTTGATTTTTGTCAAGTAAAGACATCTTAATAAGCAACGCATCGAAATTGTGTGCCTTGAAGGCACAAAAAGGAACTGCACACCCAAACTGTAAGCCTAACAACGATATCGCATTTGTCTTACAACTCCGATAATATTACTCGATGATGATCCATCCCTACGCTTGGTGTCAGGTAAGGTGAAATGCATTGTTCCTTCCTCTCTCAAAACGGGCAAACAAAGTAGCGCATCTTCTAGCGATAGAAAGGAAGTAAACTTTGGTTTAATCGCCCCGATCCTTAAACGCTGCTTGCCCTGATTACCAGCTTAAAACTTACATTTCGCCGACATCTAAGGGCACCATAATGTGTCGTTTGCCACTTCTTGTCAAATCGCGTAATTCCTTTTGATTAACGGCATATTGTCCTTTTGCAGGTTATTTATATTGCCGTTCTGTTTGATAAATGCCTAGACTTGCACGTCGCTTCCCGATAGTTGCATCCTATATATAAACCATTTCATACCTTAATTGTCATGGATTAGGAAGCTTTCAACGTCTGTGACCCACTATTTTTGAGAATTTATGAAATTATACACATATTCTAGGTCAAGTTTTAGGCCCTGACAATGTCGCCGCCAAGCTGTGCTCATGCAAGCCGCGTTTTCAGCCTGGTGCAGAGCTCGTGGCAGATGGTTCGGCGTCTTTTAGGGTACCTAAAACTTCCCCATCATTACCTATAACAAAACTCGGATTTTATTCGAAATTTTTGGTCTTTCAGATGGAGAGGCACAGCAATAACACAAAAGTTATCCTGGCTGCCACTTTACACTCCTGAAGTCCGTCAAACGCACTTATGGCCATATTATCAGAGTTCCCATTCTTTCTGACTTCCTGTACCGCCGTTACTCTATTGTGGT
Organism: Echinococcus multilocularis; assembly: GCA_000469725.3. Lineage (NCBI taxonomy): Eukaryota > Metazoa > Platyhelminthes > Cestoda > Cyclophyllidea > Taeniidae > Echinococcus > Echinococcus multilocularis. The sequence continues at coordinate 4,534,185 of LN902848.1, read as the reverse complement.
GCAAAAAGCCACGTTCTTATGCCACAATGTCATGATCGAAATAGGGAGTTGAGTTTATTATCTTTGCATTTTAGCATGACTTCGGTTATGATTTGCATCCTAGCCATCATTTGGCTGCTCTCTTCTATGCTAAAGCAGTACGGCAGGATAAAGAGCTTTATTGTAAGTTCCTGGGATAGTGCACGCAAACGATGTCAAACCAAAACTAACGAATAGCTGCATCTGTAGAAGACTTTGAGACGTTTAATCGGTTAAACAATTTTTAGGATGGACATTATTCATCACTGACATTTTGGCATGAAGTGAGTCCAAGACCACAGCAATAACGTTCATTCCACTTCCTAGAACATCGGATCCAGACATGACTTGCAAAGACAGATTTGTCTAAAAAAATTGATGGGCATGACCATTCTTAAAGAGGTAGCAATGAGTTAAGTCAGTAGATAGTGCGCACCTGGGTGTGATCTATGCCAGAATAGATAAGATGTTGTATTAGGGCGAATTCCTAAGTAAAAGTGTAAGCCGAAATTACAAATTCTTAATTTGACTTGAATGTGCCAACTTTTATTCCATTCACAGATAGGTGGACAATCCTGGCTTCTCCTAGAGCTCAATCGAGCTCACTGACAGGTTTCAATCACTTATGGCTAAAAAACTCTAATACCAAGCCCTTAAAAAGGACAGCAGGGCTATTCTCATTAACTGGATTTACAAGCACAGTGAATGATATCTATGGGCATAAAATCGATCCATAAATCCCTTATCTTAGTTTTCATTGAGAAACGACGCATACACACTCACATGCGCAGAGAGTGGGAGCGAAAAGAATGGGACAAAGACAGAGGGAGGGAACATGCGGATGGTAAGGTAGATTAATGTGATATGCAACAGAATGATTGGCCTTTGGTTACCATTTTGCTACTAGCCTCCTCTGCTCGCTGTTGAAAGTGGATGTTTCATGTCTGCCTAGGGTAGCATATTACTCCATTCATCCATCACACCACTGGTAGCTATACAGTTATATAAATGGTACTCTTACAGACTTACGGAAAGCAGTAGAGGCTACTAGAACTCCTTTAATGATAAAAGACACACAAATACAATTCTGCTGAAACCAAATCTTCATCATGTTCTTCCACCTCGTCATGGGTTCGCCTTTTCATTTCTAACACGAGGACGAATTTAGGACAACTCTTTAGAGAGAGGGAGCAATACCCCGCCGACTCTTCTCCAAATGATTACCATCACCATTTCTTTGTTTTGGGCAATTACCAAATTCATTGCAAGATATGATGGAGAGTTGAGGGATAAAAGTGGTGAGACTAAGGCTAGGCTCTTCTCGCAACCAGATGCAGAACGCCTTGCAGAAGGAATGAGTGTCAACCTTATGCTTTGTTCGGTTGAGGTTACCTATCGTTTAGGATAAAAAGCTAAATGAATCTATTTAGCTGCCTTAAGTGTTCTCGGAAATGACATTGAGATTAACTAGGTTTACAACGCTGTCGAGAATTGTAGCATTTGTTTCCTTCTAATTTATCCTGAGTTAATAAAAATGAAGAACTCACTGAGTCAAATAAGTAGAAAATTACACGATAATTTGCACTGATTGCATTTGCGACAGTCTAAGCTGAGATTTGTAGCTAATTGAGGCCAAAATTAAACGTCACTTGTCTATTTGACAACGGTAAGATATTCAAAAACAATGTTTCTACCAACATTTGGTGATTTATTGAGCACGCGAGAGGAGTTTCGGACAATTCTGCCAAAGGGCAGCCTGCCTGAATAATTTTGCTTTTACCTGTCCTAATTTGCTCCTCTTCGTTTCTTTTAAGCTCTCCAGAGGAGACACTGAGGCCGGCAATTACTACTATTTTCAAGCAGTAGCATTTTAGGCACTCGTGTGCAATTATTAATTTCACATTTGAAAAGGTATCGAGGATTGTTTATTTAAATAAAACTGGCCCTTGTGACCAGGTCATCAATGCAGAATCCTCAACTACAGGAAGTAAGAATGCGAAACGTCACCGGACGTCTACCGCTAGTTGATGTTCGTATTGGCACTTAGAATGGCTCATGAAGCTGAACCCATGTACACCCACTCTAAATAACTTAATAGCCCTCATTAAATGCGCTACGTGGGCGAACTTATAATCAGCCTTAATGCCTAAAGAACCACCACTAAGCTGAAATAAAGAAGGTGGCACAGATAAATCACCTATTTTAAGGGACTGGAATAATCTTGCCTCCTTCTAGTTATTTATAATTACTGCCATTCTTGCTAGCTACAGACATGAAATAAGCCTCTCTATGCTTCACTTTTAACAATTCAAGGGTTGCCTGCTGCACTGCCGCATCCTCCATCTTATCCTTTCCAAGTGTTGAGGTAGTAAGGAGGTAAGGGAGAGGACTGCTGAGTCCTCGTGTAAAAGTTTCACAATGAGCCGAATCCTCGTGAAGTTTGAAATTGAGCCAGAGTGCTTCCAAATGTGTCTGGGATTCAAGTGGCTTTGACAAAATCTTTTATTATCACTATCCGGTTGCATTAACTAAATCACCCTTATATGAAGCCAGTTTTTGGAAATGTGACATCACCCGAGGACAGCACCAAAGGCAAATTACCAAGCAGACTTTTTCATAATAGCTGGAAGGCCCTTTCAAACTGACTTGTACTCTTTTACGGTGCTTTACCTACATAAGTGAAATTCCTGACCCTAGCCAATGCCATTTGTATCCCCATTATTGCCAAAAGGTTTCTTCACGGAGGACAAAAAAATGCATTTTCTTCTCGTCTCTCAAATAAAGTGCATTATTCTTATTCTAAAGGCAAATGGGATTCTGATTCTGATTCATCAATTCCAGAATCGTTCAAATGCCAGAAGTGATCTTTCCAGTGTATGTCCGAGTTCCGTTGAGAAGATAGATCTCAGTCAAGCTTTGAGGTGAGGGTGAGCTGACCGTTATCGACAATACTTTGTCCTCTTTTCCATGCAGGAAAATACAGTTAAAGTGTTGATGAAGTGTAGGTAATTTTCTTTGTCTCGAGCTGGGGATTTAAAGAGCAGTGAGGAGTGGATTCGAACACATACTTGAAGTGTCCAGGTAAACAAAGGCAAGGCATTGCTGGCTTAGTTGGCGAACAAATGAGTAGTCAAATTTTAATGAGTGAAGTCAACACGGTTGTCTCGAAACAAACGAGAGGCGAGAAAGTGCAGTCAAATGATGCCACATTTTTGTATTTAATATTTTGAAAGAAAGCAATAATTTTCTGCTAGTCTTTTAGATTGGATTGACATAGAACAATCTGCACCCGTGAGGCTAAAGAACACTCACAACTTAAAATTAATGGTTTTCATAAAGCTGCGATTCCAATGGACTTATGCAATAGAAGTCGGTAAATGGACCACTACAGGATAACAAAGGAAATCTCACTTTAAACCAAATCCATCACTCATTATTTTTTGTCACCAACCTGACCCTACCTCTAACACCGGTAACAACAGAGATCCTGATTGGGCATTTCCATCAAGCAAAACTCGTTGTAATCTTGGGTCACAGTGTTAAAGGTCAGGATGATCGGATTGTGCAGCCATTAAGCATATGCAACGATGGAAGTAAAATGCGACCGGACAGGTAAATTCGTCGAATTAATTATTTTACTCCTTTTCTGACCTTCTGGGCTTGTGAGTAATTTGATAAAGTCTTGTTTATTTTATCTCCTTTTGCATAAGTTACAATGAGTTGTATTTTACACATAAGGCCGGTAAAGCAGAGAACTGCAATAAAGGATGCAAAAAACGAATTTTGCCCCAACAAACGTTTGGGGTTCAAAAATAATTTTTGGTACAAATGCAAATAACCGGCAGCGTTCTAATAGTTATAGCGGAAGGTTGACCATGCACCGAGGACGATGCTCAAAAGGAATTGTGGGCCCCGTAATACTTCGATAATTTGTTTAACTTCATCTTGGTCATGCGGGTACCTAAGTCTCCACCTTTGTACGTCCGCTTACCCCTCTAAAAATTAGGAGTGCATTTTCAGCTCTTGTATTAAAACTTCTGAAGAATTCCAGAAATACCCACTTCTAAAATCATTATGTACATCCTAGCGTTCCTTTACTATGCAAAATAGTTAATTGTTACGGTATTATTGGGTGAGTTAGAAAGCCCTTTTGCTCCGGTAATAATCCTTCTTCTTACTTAGCCCTACATTTTCTGGTATGGCTTAATCGGATATTTAGATAAAATGCAGGCCGGCTATTCGGTTATGGTGGGGTTTGGTAAAATATGTGTGTAAATCTGTTTGGGCCCTTTAAAGAGCTCAATATTGCTCTACTCGCATTGCACCACTTATTAATACATGATAGACCGGCTTCCTAATCTCCTCCTAGTTAGTGCCTTTTGCCCTTCACCGATGAAGTTATGCTCCTGTTTGAAGGTAAGTTCGCTAGAGGGTAGCAGTAGACTTGTCAATTCAGTGTCATTAAAATGATGGGATACCTAGCCTGTTATGGCTAATTCTTCATGACAGTGATGATGGCGAGAGGGTAAAATATTTAAAATAGTAGATTTTTGCAGGCGGGCCAGTGTGTGGGTTGCTGCAGTGCCAGCATTCATGCACATTAGCAGTGGGCCTGCCTAAGGCAGTCAACTGACGATGGAATGCCCGTCAGGACTAAACCGAGACCGTATCAGTGGATACCCATGTTCGTTGATGTCATACACTGACGATCCACGATTCAGGTAGAAAAATACATCTGTCGAGATACCATTGCGTAAATAGGCTTTTGGGTTCTGGCACATCAAGCACTTTAATCTGACTCCTCTTGGATTTCTTTTGCCTTAACCTGGCCCTGTCGACGACGCAGTAACTTCTCCTGTAATAGAAAACGAAATGACTAACAATAAAATGTATTGTTACAAGATAAAAGCGTATTTGACATTGACAATGGTAGCAAATCTATGACATGTATTTGGGATAGGATAGGTATACTTAATCAGAGCTGACCTTCAGTTTTTAATCAAAAACTTTTACTAAGAATGAGTAAACAAGAGTATTTATTATCTGGTGGGTCTCGACACTTGATACTTAGGCCGTGGCTAAGATATTACCTCTAACATTGTCATAGTACCTAGCCTATTTGCATATCTCTCACAACGAATGCAACGACCATCTACAACCAGTTGAACTGCCACTTTTGTAGGCGCAATATTATGTTCCATTTCTTCTTTGAAGTCGTCATATGCTAAGGTAGTGCGGAAGGACGTACATTACCAGCATACACAGGAGGCAGGAGGCCTCTAGACTGTCCTGGTGATCATGCTTCGGAGGAGGGATGTAACTCACTAAGAGTAAAGTGGCCGAACAGCTAAACATCCAGTAAAAAAAAAGAACTTGCTACGTTTTACGAGAGCTTAGGGTTCAGCTTTCATTAGCCAATTTGATTCGTCCTTTAGGTGAGCTGTCACCATCTTTTACCAGGGAACCCTTCTCCAATTAGGACGCAGAATCCAGTCAACGGCGTTTTTAGTAACGCATAAATTTACTCGTTTCACTGCCAAGCTTGCGGCGAAGCTTCAAACCTCTAGACCTTTGCTACATCAAATTCATTCCTTATCGAGGGCAACACGAGATCCACCCTCCTTTAACACACACCGGTTTGCTTCCTAATGCCATCAGCGTTGGGTAATTTTGTGTAGCCCCTTATACAGCCCGACTGTGTATCGCATTCGCAATCAAACAGCAAAAGAATGGTTAATCAAGTCGAAAGCACCGAAGATCTTCACTGATTCAGGCAACTTCACCGCAAGACTAAACAATGCAGTCAAAAGGAGAAGTCAACTAATGCTGATCAACTAACAGCGCATATTTAAACATGTTGAACGTGAATTCTTTAACAAATTTGCAGTGCTTAAAAAAAGCTGCATCTATTTGAACGACTTTTAAATATGCGCCAAAAAGAATTTGGGATACTTCCGCAGGAAATATCAAATTTTTGAGTAAGTCATCAACAATATGTTCATTTAAACGGGCACTATGGCAATTCGCATCATTAATCTGCAGTTAATCGCTATTTAACGACTCTAATAAAATTTAAAATCTATTTGACAGAAAGTTTCAAACAAATTTTTTTTGTTTATGACATCGAGGCGGAACGAGAGAAAGACACGGAAACAAGTGAAGTGTTAACTTAAACTAGAGGCTTAATTAAGGCCCAGTGTAGAGTAAATTAAAAGATTTAGCTTTAAATCACCTCTGTTTTTGTCCAGACGTTATAGTTTGCTTCTACAAATGAGTCCTTTTTTGCAGCCACGATGCCGAATAAGCCATTGTGTTTATAAATTTTCGTCCATAATACAGATGTAAATGACATGAAAGATGCTTTTAAATGTTCATTAGTTAAAAGCTCACTCCTCTATCAAGTTCATTACATGAAGGAGCCATTATACGGTCAATGAAATGATAAGTCTCTTGGCCTGACTCCATTTGTCGTGCTACATTGTGACATTAATCATTTGTTTGACCATGCCTCCATGGGTGGTAGGCGGGCTGTGCGGACCTTTCTAGTACCTAAGAAGGCGCCATTGATCCGCCTAGGCATTGAAATTCTTACCTGCCCTTGCGATGGCCGAATAATGTAATTCATTTACAGGGGTAGATTGGGAAATCAAAGAAAACCCATTGTCACTAGACAATGGAATGAATCTTATTTGAACTACTTCTGCGGCAAAGGGTAAGGACGTAGCTTACACTCTTTGTATTCTTAATTAACTTGGCAGACGGCCGTTGTACGATGATCACCCTTCTTTTTGTTAGTTCATATGCAATGAAGTCTCTCCTACTGATGTAATACCACTGGATAATACAGAAGCGTCAGGAACTATTGTTGGCATAGTTGAGCTTTGAAACGTATTATAATGCAACTAATTATAAAACCAAAGCTGTAAACAGAGGTTTTTAGTATCAGCAACCTATGTACACCCGTACACCCGTTTGTTCGCCGCGTGCCGGCTTACGAATTGGTCTCTTCTCCCTCACCCTAAAGTGGTTATGTTAATTCGACTGGTCTCTTCCTTGCATTGGAAATGAGCGTATTTATGTGTTGTCCAAGTGGCATTAATCAATCAGGAGGAAGCAGGAAATAGGCATATTAAAGTTCTTGTGAATTGCAAGAGCTCACAAGTTGTCCTTGGACTTATGGCCCCAAGAAGCTAGGATAGCCACCCACATTTGATTGTTACTTCAGTGTTGCTGGACACGCAGTTGTGCCAGACTCCTTCTAGCGGTCTTTTACGCAAATTTTTTGTTTTAACTTAGTACCTTTTGAGGAAGGAAAATTGCAAAAAAGGCAATCCATCCACTTTTGTCAATCTTGGTTGTTATCGGGACCAGATATCTTCTCTCGAAGCAAAGTAAAATTAGACATTGATTTTGGCCTCAAATGAAGGAGTGATTGGGACATCCCTGAAGATGATTGAAGACAAGCCATTTCGGTGGCAGCGCTAAGAATTAAGTACTTACGTAATGCTAATGTTACTCTTATCGTCTCTTGTTAGCTATGGTGTGGCACGCAAAGTCTTAACCTCCTTTATTTCGACCCCAATGACAATGACATGAATCCACTCTTAAAAAATTCCTGCAGTAATAACATTATTTATGACGCCAGGCATACCACACGGTCTATGAAAGCAATATAACAGATAATTTGGTGACACCTGTCATTTCGTGCATGACAAATGAGGTAGTCTGCGAAGCTTGACGGTGCCTAATAATTCACAACTATATTGATTTTACGAGATAGGACGGCTAGAAAAGGAGTTAAAATGAAGCAAACAATTCGTAATCCGCTTTTCTTGCAATCAAGTGACAACACTACAGTGATTCTTAACGGGTGGTGAAATGAAACTCAGTTTGTGCTTTGCGCCTGTGTTCTGGCGGGCGAGGTTGTTAACGGTGAAAGCAAGCTTCTACCTTAGTATGACGCATATCGAACAAAGAACGGCTTAATTCTACTTCGGCGCGGTTTTTAGGCAGACGGTTTGAGCCCTGCATTTCAATTCATCGATGAAAGATTTAAAGAAGACCCTAGACACTAGCCACCAAAGTGTCCTCACTAATGTTTAATTCAAGGTTTCTGACCAAAAACTTTAATTTGAAATATTTTTAAATGCTAAAGTCAACAATTCTTACCCACGGTCCAAACTTCTTCATGAATATGCGTTATTGTCATTCAGTGAATATATAAAAAATAATAAGAAGTAAATAGAGAAGCTGATTTTGACCCTATAGGCCTTTTCAAACTCCAAGAGACCACAAAATACTCTTACAGTAAGGTTTTAAATTTTTAGACCTGGCCTCAAGGCCAGGCCATCTCGTAGGGGTACAATAGGGAAGCTCATAGCAGCATGGTATTGAATCCAAGTTTAATAAAAAAAATGCAGCTTATTTGAGACAAAATATTCATCTTGAGATTCGTAATGTATCTCTGGTCTTGAAATTTGTTGGTAGCCTTTCCAGTAGAAACGTATTTATTTTCAGAATTTCGGCTTAAGAATGACATTATTAGCTCCAAGCGAAATTACCAAGGTGGCTACCTACTGCTCTATCAGCCTTGAAATGTACCCGATTAGGGGCTAACGAACATTGCCTACCACTTAACGCTTAATGGTTTACGATTTGATCGCAGACAGTAAGGCACCCTTACAGGGGTTAGAGGGTGGGATACTTCAAAAGTAACTCCACTTGTGAAAGTAGGTTTGAAAGCGAGGTAGTCAAGTGTTCATTTTGTCAGAAGTTTATAAACCTCTGTCACATCGGTGGATTGGTACAATACTTATAACCCTCAAAGGTATACATTGATTAGAAGTCCCCTTTACCAAAACATTCTGATTATTGACGCTAAAATTCTGCCTACATTAATCCTCACCTGAGACGTGATGCACTATTCACAGTAAAGAGGGTACTACTTCAAATTCAATGCAAACGACAATTCCATGGTCTAGTAACCACTTGCGCCTTCTCACAGAGGCGCTTTAATGGAACCAAGGACATCCTTACACGAGAAGTGGCATATTTGACTTCCATCTCATGCGTAGCTAGGCCAAGAGTAGGTTCCCAGCGTCAGCAAAAGGACGAATCTGGAATTGATTTTACACATCCAACAGTGAAGTAAGCGCTCCTATTAACTGTCCATTACGGTCTACAATCTCTTCGTCTAGTCACCGATGGAAGTGCGATAATTTTCGAGCCAAGGTAAACTGAAATGGAATCCAACATTTTATTCTATTCGTTGCTCATCCGCACAACCTATGATGAATGAGGGTTATTTTTTGTTGGATGTTAGATGAACGAACTTTCGCTTTGCCTTTGTATCATAGAGCGGAACGTTATTTCATTCGTAGAAAGGTGGGTAAGGGGAACTCGTTTGTTGCGGGCGAAAGGTAGGGGTGGGTTGCTCCATGCATACTGCCTATTATTTTAATTATCTCGATTTGGGCACTTACTAAGAGGGTTCTCGGATTGCGCAACAGTAGACCCCTGACATTATTTTACTATAAGCTACGGCAACAAAGGTAATGACTTTGGCCCCGTATCTACGCTACGCTGCACTGATTGGAAATTTAGTACAAAGAGACGGTTGCCTTACACTGGTGTCTGTTTTGTGAGAAAGGACTTTTGTATATCCGTTAAAAAATCTTCGCTAGTTTGACAAACTGAGGAGCATTCCTAATGTACCCTCCACATGTGTCTAGCAGATAGGTCTCACTTAAATTTATCTCGTGTTATGCAAAAAAATACAAAACTACTAATTCTGTCTGCTGAGTAGCAACTTCAAGGTAGGTGTGACCTTTTAAAGGCAAATTATCTTTTTTATTTAAGTTAAGGGGTAGTATGAACGATGTGTAAACAAGTATTTAAGTATAACGAACTGTATAATATTATACTTGTCTACTGCTATAAAAAAACCACTTCCTGTTCCAGGTTCTTCTGTCAGCAAGTGATCTAGGGGCAGCGCATTCCGCAACGCACGCAGAGTGGTCAGGGAATATGTTATTAGTTATTGCAACTCTTTTCTATCATTTCTTAATTCATACCATATGGGCGGTCCCAATTTTTCCAACTTCCACGACCTTTACTGCCCCCTCGCTTGGTGTGTTAAACCTCGGTTAAGTTCTTAGACATGTTGACTGCTAATTGCTGCAATCGGAAGTGGCACGCACCATCTGGATTTTGAGAAGCAGTACTGCCAAATCTCCCCACACGAGTCCACCTCAATAACGGAAAGGACCCCTGAGAGAGGCCAACGCTCTTTGATGGAGATAAGAAGTCGACTCCCGGCCATCATGTCATTAATTATAGTCAAAACTTTTGCGAAACACATCATGACACAAATGTATTCCCTCTGCTTCCGGCACTTTGGGTGCCATCGCCAACTTCAGACTCATTTTGAAGCAGTGCACACAGGCAGATACATCCAAATACCTCGTATTATGATTCCCATTCATTCAGCTTTGTATATTCCCATGCTGTTTTCCTCAGATATCTCCAAGGGAATACTTATTTTTGTTTTCTGGATTCGAGACAATTTGCATGAGAATCTTGCAGGTGTAGTTACATAGACCACAGAAAATTCTGTCGCAATGGAAAGTGGTTTGTTTTTTACTTTGTACACATACAACTCTGTTCAGCTGGAAATGTAGTAGGAAAGTGAATAACTCGTTCACTTGTTAATGGATGAATAGCTCACTTCTTTACTCGCTGTTTCCTGCAAAATTAAATCTCGTCTATACTTATGCTTTGATCCTTTTTTAGGGCTGTCAACTTGCCGGAACGAAAGATCTACGTTGATACGTTACTTCTTCAGTTTGCTTGTGGAGTCATAGCGAAAGGATGGGTTAACCTTGCCTTACAATAAAAGCGTATCTAATAGTGCGAAAAAACCAAACTACTTTTCCGCAGAATTTCAGCTTGCTGCTTTTATTTTCAGTTTCTCTCCTTCCTCAGTGACGCTGAAACCTAGTCCGTAAACTCTAAATCTATTCCTATCTTACAAGGATATTTTCTTTTCTTAGTCCTTATGGCGTGCTTTCCCTCTCCATTCAGTTCAACTTGATATGTCCGAATGCTTAAATTTTGGTGGGTCACACTGTACAAGGTCCTCTTCGGTGGAACGCATAAAAGGTACGTTAGACCTATCATTTAGTTTACCAAAGTAAGATTAGATGTGTCCCTCCCAAAGGACGATAGGGCTATTTGCTTTCCTCCGCAGACGATGCTTCCATGGTGAAAATGTATTCCACAACCCCATCCCTATCCCAGCCTGCTGCGCACAATTTTCCACTCATTGCTTCAAGGCATGGAGGCAGCAGACAGTGAACTGAAGGGGTGTGAGGTTAGGATGAAATTTACATTTCTTTGCCAGAGTAAATATAAATAGTGCGTTTCTTACTCTCTGTTCTAAAAAAATGGAGGAGCGTAGTTTGTGATCACCTTCGAGAAAGGGCGAGATCCACACGTGATTTTAGACACTGATTTGTGGTTAAGGTGAAAACCCAGCATCCCAAGACACAAATCGGAGCTTACGATAAAAGAATACAGGATTTATGCTTGTATGTTGCTTCCAATGATACGGATTTAACACTTATCACATTTTAGGCGAAAAAGTCTGCATATGAAGTGGTAAGAATGCAGCCTTTTTTGGATTGAGAACAATGAGTTAGAGTACACTGTTCTCTTGTGTGATGAGGACTTATCAGAAAAACTGTAAAAAACCTCGTAAAGAAGGGAAATCGCAGGTCATAATCTGGCTGAGAAATCTGCTGTCGTGGAAGTACAGGTTCTAAAGCATGATAGTCCAACTGTCTCTGGCTACCTCCTCATCCAATGCCAACTTTATTTCCCATACATCCTGTCTCTTCCATCTACTATATGACGTTCGGACGTGTATATGTAAAGAGGTCAACATTCAACGCCTGAAAAAATTAAACCAAGAAGGATTTGGAGATCCCGAATGATGTAAAGAATTGCTTCCTACTCTCCCATTCCACCATTGGCGATAGAGTGCAAGCCTTCTCAGAGAAGAAAACCCTCAATTGTAATTTCCCAGCATTTAGTAAGTAAAATGTTCTTGATTAGCGTTTGCCTCTTGGATCCGCACAGGCAAATCCAACGCCGACAGTCTCCATCTATGCGAAAGCCACGGGGATCCCCCAAGTGTGCTTACAGTACTGAAATAATAAATTCTCCAAAAAGCAACCGATGATAACTTTGGAGGAAGATGATGCTCTACGTCCCCCTCTAACTGGCCAGGGATCCTGTAACAATGCATTGCTGTCAAGGCCGTTTAAAGACTATCATTAACACTACGAATTGCGATATCAAAGACCCCTTTCCGTCTAATAATTTATGACAAGCTAAATTTGGCTTACGTATTTTCTATTTCACCTATATCCAGTTGCCTCATGGACGTTAGTCTGGTTTTTGGATCATTAATTTTAGAGAAGCATAACATCACAATCTTAAAGAAAGCCATATGTGCCCCCCTTCTTTTTACATTTGTGAGTAGATTTTCAAGTGAATGGATTGACTTTATGCTTGAAAATGAATTTAGCTTTTTGTTTGCACTTCTTCCTTTTAGCTAAGCCACGGTGAAATTGCGAATGTTTAATAGAAGATGAAAAAATGTTATAGATACTCCGTTCACGTTTTTAACTTGTTTCGATAGAGAATAATGTATCCTATCAGGAATCGAGCTAATAAATTCTGATAAAATGTACAAAAGCAAATTCAATGGAACCAAGCTAGATTATCAAAATTTCCTCGCGAATGGAACTACTCCGTGAGTTAACTGCGCAACAGCGATAAAGACTTCATCCATTTTCCTTTTTTACATTTGTAATTAATTTCACTTATTGTTAAGACTGCGAAACTATTCTGCGCTTACTGCAGTGTAACAAATTGAATTCGGCTTTCGCATTTTCACTTCCACCTAGTTGCAGTCACCTCAGGTACGACTGGTCTTTCAGGCAGAATAACCTAAGTGAGTCATGAAGGCAATTTGTACCCAGTTTTTTAACATAAACGAGTGGATTCAAAATGATTTTATTCCTAACTGGGGCTTGATTTTGCTACTGAAGGTAACTTCAGTGCCCTTATGATTAAAAAATGTTTTACCACCCAAAAGTGCAAGCCATTAGGTTTTGGAGCAAAAATTGAGGTGAAATATATAAATTCAGATGGTGCAGCTTATTTAGATGCAAATTAGATCATTAAATACCAATCGTGATTCATGGATCCAGCAGTTTTCTACCTTTTCGTTGCCTGCTTAGAATGCCGATGCCGGTTTCTGATCTCTTTCTGGTCCCCTTAGCTGTTAATTGCATGTTTCCGTGAAAGAGGTCTGAAGTCCTATCAATGTATTTTTCGACTGGCTGATCGTTCGAAATAGGGTTGTCATAGAGAGTTTTCATCCATTTGTGGACGGTTCAATGATAGTGGTGATTCCAAAGCCCACCAACAGCCGCTCCTCTACGTTGCAATATAAAATCGGTTTTCTATGGACCAACATCCTGGGTTGCGTCAAATCTTGTTCCAACTTGGAATGATGGCCTACTATCTGAACAGATGCAATTACCTGAAGCAAATAGCAGCATTTTCAGTTTACTCTTTCTCAACTTTTTGGCCATTTATTTTTAAAAGTTGCCCAAAACTTCAACTGAATATTGCAAAATGAGGAAATTTATGCCATTTGATATGCCACTTGTAAAATAGAACTACGTTTTGCTACAACGTAATCAGTTACTCAAGCACAACCTTGTTAAGAGTTAGGACTAATTAGACCTGCACACGGACGGAAAATACTGCAACCATTGAAAATTTTTTTCTACTCCGGAAGTATAATGATGGAAGTGGATCCTTCTGGCATTGTTAACTAACACACTTTTAGACTTAGCAGATCAAGTTTGATTTGATTTTATCGTTTCTTAAGAAAATGAATCGCGCAAATTCAGATACAATACAGTTACAAATCATAAGGGTAAGGCAGTCTGTTAGCAAAGCTCACAAGCGAGAAAGTAGAGGCATCAAAGTAATGGCCGAAACCGCGACGACTGAGACATCAACATGGTTAGGTAATCAACATAAGTAAATATCGTTATCCTCGATACCCCTAGTGGTGGTTCATCTCGATTATGGGTCTACAATTTGCCTCATAGCTCCGTTGGTTTCATGTCTCATTCTTCTAATGATCTGTATTGGGGATATTGCCCAACTTTTCACCGCCTAAGTCTGTTTGATGCTCTCAGATGGGTGCAAATCATACGCCATTCGCTGCTATAAAACTGACTGCCTGGAAGCATTCGTTCACGCCAGTTTAATCCATTCACATTGCTGAGGTCCATTCCGCTACTGTGCGCATGACAGAGGTACACTTTAATGAGTTTTGTAAGCACTGCTGCAGTCCATGCAGTGTTTGCTTTCCAATCATTTCAACCTAGCTTTTTTCTGTCTCAGAGTGTCAACAGTGGAGAATATGGTATTAGGGATGCTGCTAAAGGTCAACGTGGATTAGGTATAAGTGTGATGAACTAACGGGGCAAAAAATTAGAACACAGTTTCGGTGGAATGGAATTACGCCTTCAGTCTGCTGGAATGCCACATTAGTCTACGTCAGTCGTGATAGATGTTGAAACTCTCATTATAGGGATGATTAAGTTATCGAGGAAGAAACTGACCACCAGTGAACAGTTACTGAGTCAAACGTTTATTAGGCCCTGTATTTCTCCAGATGCCGCACGACCTTGAGATTAATGGGGTCAAACTAGAGGAATAAACAAACTCAATTTCAATTACGGAAACATTGGACTTCTATGAGAGCCGTTTTTACAGGTTCTGTTCTGATGCCTTAAGTCACAGCAGATATACACGCCTTCTGCTTTTTTTAAGTAAAAGAGGGACAAATTGATCCAGCACGTGGATTTGAAAAGGAAAAAACAAGGTGGAAATAGAGGTGGTAAAACAACTTTGCAGACGTGTTTTGCGTGGTGTATGGGTTTTGTGAAGGACAAGAAGGAGATCAAAATTCACTGATCTGTTTATCTGATATAAAATCAAATAGGGTAAACTGGATTGTCAAAAAACAAACTATATTTGTAGGGCTCGCAACGCCTGCAATTTGGAATTTCTTTTTTCATAGGTGGCCAAAGTTGAACTGACTGTGGGTTAAAGGCAACAACGCTTGCAAGCGGAGAATTTTACAAATGGGTCTTATCCATACTGAGAACTAAATTTTTACCTTTGGTCGAATCTACTGTATCACTTCTCTGCCCCAAATTTGACTTCAACACAGACAGGGGCGACATCAGCTATCCTGATCAGTTTTTCTCGATAGACATAAGATCATTCAGCAGTTTGAGCTTTTTTCGTCGGACCTCTTGTGATTCGAGGTTGAACTCTTAAAGGCTAGTTGACTGGATTTCGAAGCCTCAAAGAAGATGCAAAAGGGAAGCAAATCGGAAATGGGTAGGCAATTTCACTAATGCTTTACTGCAGCTCAATTAACTTAGATGACACTTTGCATCCAGAAGTTCATATTATACAGGCATCAAACAATTTAATGCAAACTCGACTTTCTTCTACCGACTCGTAATCACACCACCAATCCTGGCACGATGAAATTTTGCACGAGAGGTAAGCCTCATGGTTCTCTTTCCCTTAAATTAATGTAGGTGGCATATTTTTCCTCCTTTAGCATTACAGCCAAATGTACTTCTGCAAGTTCTGCGATTACATCTACGAGTGGGGAAGGAATAATGATGTTATCGTGGCCCCTCTGAATCAAAATCGCAAATACTTGCTGCAAAGCACAAATACTTTAGTTCATTCAAAGTCAACAACTAGTGCTTTGGTTAAAAAATTAATTTGTAATGCAGTGCGATCAAAGAAGAATGACAGACAGGCGTCTGACTAGCAACCTTTAAAACAATTAACTTGTTAAGCATTCCTAGTGAAGCATTTTTAATACCTGAATTAACCAAGTTGGCAAATCCTCAACAGTTTGTTATTTTTCGTTTTCCGTCTCTGCAGAGTTTTAATTTAATCTGCGGTCCAACGCGCTTTCTGGAATAGGCGGGGACGGAAACATCATTCTCCCGATAAGTACCTCCGCCTCCATTTATTCTGCTATAAAATTTAAGTGAAGTGGTCACTGACAGGCTAGTACACGCAGTCAGCAAGAAGAGGATGAGGTCGTTGAGAATAAATAGTGTTATCGTCTATTATACGTACATTGCTCAGAAGGAATTTTAGTGAGAACGATTACAAATACTCCCTTAAATGTGTGTGGTTAGCAAGCCATTTTAGGGAGAGATTTATCGTAAATATATGGCAAAATTTGGGGCTTTAGTACTGAGACAAATGGTTTGCCTGACCTCGAAGTACTTTTCATCTGAGCCAATTAAAGAAATTTGATAATATTGATGGAGCGGATTGACACCTGATTGCACTGTTCCAATAATCCTCCTTTTTACCCGGATTTACAAAATGACCAAAAGCAGTTTGCAGACATAGAAGGTAGATGGAGTTATTTTAACCATATGTTTGGGTTAGTTACTTTTTTTGTCCATCTGACAGCACGGATTAGATTAAAACTATTACGAACTTTTAGCTCCGGTGTCAAGTTAGATGTCGATGGCTTATAAACTGAATAAAACTTTTTATTTGATATTTTTAATATCTCATAGGCACATTTTGAATTTGCAAGGTATTTAGAGGCGAGTTTGTGTCGAACTCATAGGCAGTAATGTGCCGCCGATTTGGCGATCGTCTCTGCAATGTCCAGTAGTTCGAAGCTGACAGCAGGGTAGGTAGTCAAAAGGCCAAAGGCTTTTGGATGCTCTCTCAAGACGGTGGTTTTATCTCCCAGTCCGCCCATTCGGTTAAACCTCATTAGCAGACTGAACGCCTTTAAGTTTTGCAATTCATTAAACTACCAGCTTCTTGTCAAAAGTACTCCCTGACTCCATGACTGAGCACTCAAGAGAGAGTACTAGCAGCATCGTGATGAGATGATTCGTAATATCTCCGTGGATAGAAGCATTACTAGTCCATTCAAGAGCATGATTAGAGAAAGTAACCTGATTCATTCTCCTCTTGTTGGAGTTCAAGTAAAGAAGGACGCATTTTTAATGGCTTGGCAGTAAGAGTGATTCCCTCAATCGTAGTTCAAGACACGACTCGCCGTTATTTTTGCGACAGCTTTACTGTACTCGAATTATTGAGGACCTTAGAAGCTTTCTGTGGAAGAAGTCCTTTAAGGCAACATTTTGCAGTTATTTCATGATTTGATCTAAGTGGAGTGGAGCCAAATTAACGGCTGTTTATCCGAAGTCGCAGCTCTGTCATGCTTTCAGTTGTAAGCATTGGTATACGGTCTATGGTCTGCGGCCTCTAAACAAGTAAAGCTCAGCTGGTCTTTACTTCATCTTCATCACACAGGCTAATGAAAAAATTTTTTTCAAAATAAATTTTCTGGTATTCCCGACATTTGCTTGCAAACTTGGGAAGTTAACTTCTATCACTAAATGGTGCTAGTAAGCTAGGTTTTGGCACTTGACAGACATGACAGGACTTGAGCCCATTTTATCGCACTTTCTTCCTAGAACT
The DNA here is from genome assembly GCA_000469725.3 of Echinococcus multilocularis. Taxonomy (NCBI): domain Eukaryota; kingdom Metazoa; phylum Platyhelminthes; class Cestoda; order Cyclophyllidea; family Taeniidae; genus Echinococcus; species Echinococcus multilocularis. The sequence continues at coordinate 4,516,527 of LN902848.1, read as the reverse complement.
GGGTCACTGCTTCTAACTTAAGGAAATTGTCTATGGTACATGTCAAAAGATGGAGAACCTCACTGATGTGGACAAAGCAAAGATTAGAGAATAATCAGTGATAGATGCGTCTACAAAATTAATATGGGATTGATACGACCAAAGGCTATTTAGGAATTGACTTCCGACTTTTGAGGGCGTTGCGTTAGTCATGGTTTTAAATCAGTTTACCCCTTTCGGTTTTGCAGGTCACGTGGTCCTGACGCCACTCACATGTCGTGCATAGACAATTGAAGTTCGTTTGACTGCACCACTCACGTATAAAGCCTCCCGATTCCATCACTCTGATGATTTGGACTACATATTCTTCCCCAAAGAGAATGTTGCGACCATATCGGCTTCAACAGTAGGATACTGTGCCAGACCTGTAAGAGCGCGAGCGCATTAGAAAATTTCCAGTGGCTTATTGGATAAAAACCCGTTGAGTTCGCTTACTTATTTGGCATCGTCTTCAAAAATTTTGTGTTTCAATGATCAAAGGCGCTTTTTATTCCCTTTGCAAATAACCGTCAATGATGCTACATTTCTAACGCAGTTCACTTTGGGTCACCTTTTAGAGCAGCAGATACATTCTAAATTATTTATTCGACGATTCCATCATGGCAGGTAATAAAGCTCACTCCTGCACCTCAAACAAACTAATAATTTCTCCATAGCACCATTTAAGGATTGATTATGTTTGTTTGACAAGGTTACTTGTTTGATAGGCAAAATTTCCTGTGTAGCGTTAACAGTTTTTGTATGTAGTTGCGGTTCGCTTCTCCCGATGACTAGCACACTTGCCAAAGAAAGGTTGCCCCCTTTCCTAATAGTGGTAACATACTAAGTGAGGCTCCTCGGCTAGCAGCTGCTGCTACAGCCGTGGAGATTCTCTCCATTCACATCACTGGTTAGCTGAGTAGGCTAATAAATTAGAGGGCTTAAATATATATGGCTACCACCATAATAGACCCTGAATAACAAAATTTTAGGTTCTAATTAGGTTGAATTTTGGTATTCCATTAAAGACAAGAAGATTTATATGGTAATTAACCAAAACGCTATTGGGTGAGTAGCTATGCAGATGAATGGATGACTGACCTGTTGGAGAGGAGAGTGAACAGATGGCTGAGTAATTTAGCGGATGATGGGGTGCTAGAAAGAATGAAAGGATTTAACAGCTAACCATCTGGATAGCTTAAGTAAATGTCACTAAGCAGACTCAAAGGCGAATGAATGGATGATTAAAATGCCAGACGAAAAACCGGTTGTGCCGGAGGACATGTCCCTTCACACGCAACATTTCCTTCTCAGTCATGTTAAATGATATATAACGAAGTGGCCAGAGATTAGTATGTTGAATGAGAGGGCATAGAAATGCGCAGGTTTAACGAACTTGTAAATGCAAGATTGGTTGATCGAATGGAAGATTGAATAAACAAATGAATTTTGCAAAGTAAAAATTAACAACTGCAGGATTGCCAAATTAAGGGATAGATGAGTGGTCCAATGCCTATATGTTCTGAAGGGTGGATGGAAGCTTATGTGGCTAGAGGTATGGATCAGTAGATGGGTTGCTAGATCAATGGATGAAGGAATATGGTAAAAAGTGATAAAGTTAGGAGAGTGCAGGGATATATAAGAGTGAATAAAGTGATGCCTAAACGGAGGGACGGGTTATTTTTAGGAAGTGGTTTTTAAACTAGTCTATACTAGCCAAATGAGGAGGACGAAACCCTTTTGGAAGGCCTAACGCTTGACAGTGAGGTTGGTTAAGTAAAGCAGGACCGGCTGACCGGCGGAGGGATTGACAAATGGATCAGCAAATACATGAACGGAAAAGTAAGTATTGCATTATCGATTAGATGAATAAATGAAAGGGTAACTTCTGAAACAGAAAAGCTATGACCATCTGGATGGTTGATAAGTGCAGTCAGATTAATGAGAACCATCAAGTGGCGGACTTTCACGTTAAAACAGCCAGTCAGGGAATAACATTGTTTTCAATTTGTCATTTTATTGTCGAGGTATGTCATTTCTACTTTCACTTCTCCTACACCATAAAGCGCATCGCTTTGTAATTGTCTAAGGCAGACATGTAATGAGGAAGAGCTTTTACATTGTAGCGTTAGGTGAGTATGCCTTTGGTTATTCCCAAGCAACCCGCTACCTTTAACTGCATCTCCTGTAGACCATGGTTGCTTGGTAAGTGGTAAACTTTAGCCGGACTTTATCAGAGATCGACTGCTAAGGGAACACTGCAATTGCTGTAAGAATGTGCCAAATCAATGCATTTGAAAGGGGTAAAATATAGATATCTATAGAAACAAGCAGAATAGCTTATCATGAAGAGTATTTCCCTTTGAAGACAGTATAAGACTGCCAACCGCTGTGAAACTGATCCATACGATAACTTTCAATTTATCCGAGATACTGCCCATCGACATCATCCTCATCTACCGGGTTTTCTCCTGTCCTGTATCCCAGTGGTGGTCAACGTCTCTTCTTGCCAATAGATATATGAATGGTCAACTGGAAAATGCGAACGAGACAGACGCACAGATGACTAGGATTCAATAGTTTAATTTTAAACAAGAAAAGTAAGATTGTCAAGAATTATTCTCGTTGAAGAAGGCCTGCCGTGATGAGAACAGCCTAAATTGACACGCGAGTGGAATGCTTGTCGATAGGCTCCATGACAGGATTCGCTCTGGTGGACGTCGTGTAGGAGATCTCAGCCTAAGGGAGGTGTGGTTTCATCAGAGCACCCGTTGGTCAGCATCAGTATGGCCCGATGCATTACGGTTCCAAGTAAAATCTAGCTACATGAAACCCTTCGGTGGCAGAGTTTAACTTATTAAAAGAATAATTCCTGACACAACGACGAGTCTATCTGGAAAAGTGTTATTCACAACGGAACTTGAGCCTGACCGTCCATCACTGGTCTTTGGGATTTACACGATTCTAAGAACAATTTCCCTCAATCTACTGACAAAGTAAAACTGCAAAATTTCCAACGATACAAACTAAAAGAGGTTTGTCAGATTTGCCTTGGTAAAATGCCCAGCACACAGTAAGTAGGTAAATGTAGGTTAAGAGCAGCGGGTAAGGCCCTACTCGTCTCCTTGAATAATGGAGAACCCCATGCACTCAATTCCCAGAGGGTACCTGTGTGAAACTCTGACACCTGTGTTGGCTGCAATGACATAATTGGCAATGGGACTGACTGATTTTGGTGGAAGGTGGCGATTTGTTTATGGTCACTGCATGGCTTTGGCTACATCTACTGATGAGAAAATGCATGTTTGATAAAGAGACAACTCTGCACATTTTGAGAACAACAGCGAATGCTGACAGGCTTCTTGCTAACCTGTTTTTATTCCATGGGATAATCGCCTTAACCAAATAGCAAGTTCCCTAATACGCAGCGCATCTTTCGTGCATCATATTTGATCACAAACAGATTATTTAACAGTTTCTGAGCTATGCGTTCCACCATCGAACTAGCTTTTAATTTTACTATAATATATTTTAGAAGATACTTGCAAAGATTTGATACTGAGTTGATCCTGGTTTGTAAAGCAGCCACGTTTGAATCCCATTCGCTGGGTTTAATCTACACTTGATATCAAAGTTGAGGCTAATGAAAGGGTGGTGGAGGACATTAAAATCATTACACCGGCGGACCGATGCCACGTTATTTGCAGTAGGTAATTGCAGAGTCACATTAAAATAACAGATTGAGCACCAGCAGATCAAGAATTTATGAAAGGCCAAGCGTTTAACACACAGTTAATATAAGCAAATTCTATTAACATTGAAGAGAAGCGGTAAAACAATTTAAATCCAGGGCAAATAGCCCAACTTGTCATACACAAGGTCTCACAGCCATTTTTATTTAATACTGTGGTGGTTTAGGTGTTGATGAGGCAGAATGGCTAGGAGATTGGCAAGAACACCGCATCATGACCTTAGCTCGTCAATTAAGACTCGGGATAATACTGTGACAGTACTATATGCAGTAGCCAAGGGCAACCGCGCCCCATTAAGAGTACCATTGTTCGGTGCGTGTTCCGATGACATGGTAACATATCTAAAGCGTTTAGCGTGAGATAGTGATGTACCCCAACCCTCATCCAAAACACGAATGCTAGAGTCTACGGAAGACTGCAAGTACATTATATGACATTAATGGAATGATTGGTTATCAAGCGGTACGATGTTTAAATAGTTTAAGCGATTGATAGTTTTACACTTAGAATACTATTCACGATGCGTGGGAAATCAAATTCAAGATGACTAATAGCACATATTTCTGTAAGAATAATCTATTCAAACATTTAAGAACATTTAAAGTGGGGAGATTAGGTACGCGCAATTTACTGGGACAGGGTGATGAAGCTGCAGCAACAAAAGTTGCTGCCTAAAAGCCCCTTTCCAAATGCTATTTAGATACAATGTAAAGGCTATAAATGTACCATTTTCGCATTTTTTAAATTTGATTTTTACAACCTTGAAATTCTAGTTTGCCGTGAACCCCTCACCCATTCCCTCAATTTCCACCCACAAGTAAAGCAGACATCAATATATTTCTTGACCCCTGTCCTCCGCTTTGTCCTCTATATTTACCCCATCATAGCTCATGAAAATCAAGACGAAAGTAGTGTTGAATTATATGCAAGAAGAGTGCATCTGAGGACTTTTCAGTAAAGACAAAAATTCCGGATCCGTCGACACACTTGGGTACAGGGAGTCTTAATCTTCGACAATCACCGACTGACAACGCCATCTTGACTAAATTAACATTTGCTTGGGAGAGTGTAAGTCTCTTCATTTGGAGAACATCCTACGTCTACTGTTTTGCTTTAGACTCATCAACCTAATCACGGTCCACGATTTGATTAGACCTTAAACTCGCTACGTCACATTTATGTGGCACTGGCAGCGAACTTGTCAAATAATGGCATGCAAATAGAATTTTCCCCAAAATGCTTTTGACATGAGGGACTATACTTTTGCCTACTGAAGTACTCAGTTAAATGCAATGAAGCAATTCGTTTGCCCTGTAATTTGAATTACTGAGTCCATTAAAGCGCCCTAACATGGGTCTCCACCTTGATGGAACAAAACGTGGTAGAGGGCTGCAAGGCTACTCAGAACTGCGGTTCTCGATTGACGATGAGGTGGCTACTGAATGTACAACCCAGTGATCAGTGCAGTGGGTCACTTACTTTCATTGAAATTACTCCTAAAATGGGGTCCCGAGAGATCCAACGGGGTAATTGTCAGCTCGGCCACGTCTGGACAGGATAAGGCAAGGTGAATTCAAAAGGATGACAAAAACTAAGTGTGCAACTAATTAAGCGGGCATTCACTACATCCAATCAAGATTTTGATTCCTCATACACTTTCTACAGCTCATCGCTCTGAAATAAGTGATAAATCACATAGAAAATGAATGAATTTGAGTTAGTTGTTCAGTACCGTTCATTTGTAACCAAAAATATCTCTAGTTGATATTTACGTCTACGCGGGCTACCCAGTTTTGGTCTTTTTAGTTTTTCCCTTGGCGACATGGTGCGTTATCCATGTTGCATTTGTTAATGTTCCATCCGCCTTCGGCACGCTTCAAAAATGGATACTTTTATACTCATGCACGTTGTGATTTCTCATAAATGATACTTGTGCTACGACCCCCCACACAGGGATGGTGCATGCTACCTAACAAACAAAAATAACTGAATTTTTAGATGCTTACATTAGAAGGGCTGTTGCAGCTGTGTTGGTTTTTAAAAACCGCTCCAATTTTCAGCCCTGCCGTCTGCAAAAATCGCAGTGGCATAAAGTCTGTGATAAAATCTTTACTTGTCGAACCTTATCCCATATTTTCGGTATCCGAAAATCACCCAGATCCAGAGGTAGAAAATGGAAAAAATGGGATGATGGGTAAGGATGAATGCAAAAAGCTTTGAATTCCGAACTTTTAATAATACCTCCCCTTAAGCTAATTTCACTGCCATTGGCACTCATTGTAAAGTAACAGCCAGTTATTAGAATCTAGAAGCCCTCTCAACCCTACAATGCGACCTAGCAGGAGCCAGTCCTCTAAATCCAACGCTATTATGCAAAAGTGCAACTGACGCTGAAGCCGGAAGTTCAATCGCTTCAGAAGTGGTTAAGTATCTAGCTTTCGTTCCTGGCTCGGAAGCTGATCTCTAAAAACAACAATTTTGGTAAGGTAGCTACTTTTATACCTACTGAGATGCGCAAAGGAATGGCATAGGTAGCGAGTGTACAGTCAATCATCCCATTTTCGAGTCAAGACGTTCCGTTTACGGCATTACTATTGCCATCATACCAGCCCTTTCGTTGGCAGTTATGACTAATCTGAGAGGAGTCAGTCCTCCTCTTCCACTACAGCAAAGCGAAGAACCTTCTACTGAAAACTATTCCACAGGAATGTTTGTGCTCTGATTGGGATGGACAGGCTGGAGGGTGATACAGCCTCACGTTGTTTTGTCCTCGAATTACATCTCCTTTCTCATTTGACGATTACCACCCTATTCATGTGTAATCACTCGAGCATTGAACGATTACATGTTGGATGGAGGGCTACGTTTTACTGGATCCCTTCCAATAGTCAGCTTTTGATGTGCTGACTAAGAACTGGAGATTATGGCCTGCAGTGATGATTTCTCCAATAAATATACTCCTTCCCTTTTCGGGAAATTCGGCAGTTACTTACCAACTTTTCCTTAAAAAATTTAATAAACTTGTTTAGTTGCCTGATAGGGGGTACTACAAGCGCAAATTGCAAGCGGGTGAAAGCATTGCGGCCACTCATTATTCTGCCCTTTAACTAGAAGGCAGCAGTTTTAGCTTCACATTACCTTGGTTGAGTACGCACTCTTTCAAGTCTTAGTTTCCAGGCGATGAAGTCTAAAAGCCTTGACTTCAAATGCATAGTAAAAGTGAGATTTTCGAGGTTGTCAGACGCAGATGATTTTTGTGAGTAGATGATACTGTAATAAGTAAAGAAAAACCTAGATTCTAGAAAAATTTGCTAGGGATTAGGAGCAGGAAATGGAAAACAAACACCTCAAAGGGTCTGCTAGTTAAAGCCAATGTTGATTTTTATGCTTGTCAATCTTGAATGAAGACAGCACAGACTACCAAATCAAGATTCGGTAAAGGTGAAGTGATAAATGGGAGGTAAGCTGTTTGCATTATGCATGCGGTGCTGAAGCAATTTAGATAGACTGATAGAGTATGTGGTTAATGGCGCTAAATATCATTGTATCCTAGGTTAAGATGTTGCTTTTGAAGCCCTAGCTGTTGGTTAGAGTGCACCTCAACAACAGCGTAAACGCCAGTCAGGGATCAACACTCTTCGTCGCGAACATAAAGTTAATTTCTCTCACTCATTTCACTATTTCTTATTCCTTTTTTGCTGCGACTTACCATGGCAATGGATTGTCCCGTCTGCTTTGAGCGTTTCAGGTACCATCGTCAACTTCAGGTTCATTTTGAAACACTTCACGAAGGCACGTACTTTTGAATGTCTTTCACTATAATCTTCACTAATTTAACCATTAAGTGTCACTATATCAAATGTATTTCTCTTCTTCCTTGCTAGAACTGAGACGATTCCCGTGCATTTTATGCAAAAGCAGCTACCAGTTCCCTTGGTGCCTCCGAGAACACAAAAATGCCTATCACAATGGGAATTTGACGCATCCTTTTGATTTTTCCATAATGACCTACGGGCTTAAATAATAAAAAACTAGAGCTCTGTTTAGTTGGAATTTTCGACTAAAAATCTAGGTGATATATAGACGTGTAGGAAAGACGCTTCATTCACTTTTTCGCTTTTGGATGCCCACGAAATTGAATCTTGGCCAAAAAAGTGACCTGTTTTTTCCTTTCGGGGATGTCGATTAGCCTAGATGAAAGGTTCACATTGAGAGAAGTGTTCTTCTGTCTGTTCGCGACGTCATGGGACGTGGGTGGGTTTATCTTGTCTTACGATAAGATTGCAAATAATTCAATAAACTCTGACATATTTTACTGGCAGAACTTTGGCTTGCCTTCTTTTTTAGCAACATTCTTTCCTCCCTCAACACTATTGAAATTTGGTACGTAACCTTGAATTCTACCCCTTTTTGATAAAAGATTTCTACTTAAAGTGCTAATGACGTGCTTCCTCTCCTCTTTCAGTACGATATGATTCGTATACATGCGTACACTGTGGCAGGTCTGGCTGTGCAAGGATTTTTTTAACGGCACCCATTGAGGGTAAGCTAACTCCTTTGCTCAGCCGACCATGATGTCAACCTTTGATCCCTCCTTATGGACCGGTAATGAGGTGATTTATTTTCCTGTGCAGGTAATGATTTTCCGTTGGACGTGTCTTCAACACAGCCATCCCTATTAGAGCCTGCTATCTACTATGCTCCACCTGTCGATTTAAGACATTTCGGTGGCAGCCCGTAGGATAGAAGTGCGCATAATTAAGCTGCGACAAGTTGGTGTTTTGGGGGGTCAAATGTGTTTTTTCCAAGGAAGGCCTTATCTTAAAACACTTGTTGTTTTTGATGTTTTGGAGCTAAAAAGGTGCTGTTATTGTTGTGTCGAGGAAATTTTTAAGCAGTATGTTTTCTACTCTTTTCCAAAAAAGAGGAGCACAGTTTATCATCTCTGTGAAGTGATGCGATCTACATATTTTTGAGCACACTTTGTTGCCGTTTGGGGAGCAACCGTAAATCACGGATCTGGTAATGCAGACTACCTGAGATATAATAAGGATTTTCTTTTATCGCCAAAAAGATAAAGCACGCACCTTTAGATAATGACAAGTATGCATTTGAAAATATAGGAAATGGTCCAAAATGTCACGAGGCTGCCAAAACACATTCAGTGTTTTCAGTATTTCCGATTGAAACTACTTATTTTAGTTTGCAGGATGCAAAGTCCACTCGAAAGTTTGTATACCCTGTAGAGAAATGATGCAAAGCAGCAACTTATTCATTCTTTAAAGCCTTCCTTCCATGTCCACTGAATCTGATTTTAGTTGGGCTTTTCAGCTTTTCGATATTAATATCCGATCCATGTCAAAATGAGCACCTCATACTCTTGGTATGGGATAGTTGGAGAAGGAGCAGCAGTGGATTGCAATGCCAGCATCTTCAGGAGGCTCCGTCGGGGCTCAGGGCACTGCAAATGGGATCGGATGTTAGGACTGCCCACCGGCGATGATAAATGAACACACCGACGTGACGCGAGCAGAGCGCTTCATGTGCTCCCAGCTGCGATCACGAGACAGAAAAAAACTGCAACCTATTCTCACATTGATTGAAAATGATATAATGCAGTAAACTAACAGGACGTAAGGCTTGTTATATCACCTTTGGTACACTGGGTCATCATTTATCGTAAGCCGGAGCGACAAGTTAGTCTGCAGCGATCGTGATAGGCATTGCAACTTCCCCCAGGGTTGAATGAATTTTCTGGGAGAAAATAAAGCAGATGCTTAATGGATGGATAAGGAGCAAAAAAAAATTGCAGATGCTTCTCCACATCACGATTAATGTGACGGACGATTCGCACGTCCTGTTTTTGGCATTCGTGAACAACAGGAAGTAATTGTCAACTCAAGAAATCAAAAAACTCATTTTATGTGTTTGACATCTTTAATTCTAAAAGAGTGAGCTATGCAGGGCCTGCCTTGATTTCCTCAACTGCCGCAGATTTGCATAATTTTCACTCTCTTTTCAAGAAGTTCTAGAGAAAAAGTAGTCCAGTTCACTACCTCAAAATCAGAGGAATTTATAAAATCCGAAACATTAAATCTCCAGTTTTGTAGATGAAGGCTTGCAATTTTTTTTTGAAGAGAAAAACGGAGACCAGAATTCATGACCTGATTAACTGCGGTGGCTGTTTGAATAGACAAATTGAATTGCCCTAAAAAACTACTCCTGAAGGGTTCAAGCAAACCTAAAATTCGGGATTTCGAATTCTCAGGCAACTAAAATTTATCTGAACATAAATGGATCGCAACATTGGTTGCAGGTATCATATCATTGGAGTCCTCGCTCCATTAAACAGGTGATTAGCTGACCACTTAAGGAGGAGACATTTTGCCAAAGTTAAAGCAAATATTCCTTTTTGTATTCAAAAAAGTGGATTCGATGGGGACAATATCCACATTTATATGCTAAATTGTTGTCCTGGATGTGAAATGCCTTCTGGCTGAGCGTATTTACTATTTTTTGCTCATAAAGGTAGCAGGGATTGACACTTGATTGTGATTTTTTGAATACTACAACGTGCTTTCCAAATTTGACCTAGAAATTAATAAAAATAACGTCAATTTACCATATTTATTATTTTAAATGCCATACATTTCACTTTAATCATAAGTCGAACAGATTACTTGTTCTGGCATCTTTATTGTTACGGTGGAGGTGAATGAATAGTAAAATAAACTATGCTTCTCTTCATTATTTAACCCGTCTGATGATATATTTCATCCAACTTGAAGGCAACAGTCTGCATACCATCCTCCTCGAGTTTTAATTTGGTGCATGTAGTACCGAGAGCTGACAATTGCTTGGCATTAACAAGTCATTCTCACAATTATCCAAGGATGTCTGGCTTAGGTAATGGTAGCTTTACATCTACCTACGAGGCTCCTCTATGAGTTTAACAAAATTTCTATCAAATATTTGCATCCAACCATTTGACAAGCAGAATTTATTCCTGGCTACTCCCATTCGCGGCAAGCGTGCAAACTTTCATCACCTTCGAAATGTACACGCATTGGACACCCGCTATGCTGAGGCACCCCGGATTCCGGTGTCATGATTTCGCCTAATCTTCAAATCGCTTTAAAACTGTGCCTTTTTTGCATAAAATGGAGTGCTTTTCCTTTTGATTCATTACAGGCCCCATTTTTTTTCACCTAGTGACCTCTCTTGTTTGTTCACAAAGGTATTTTAGGGAATCCTAGCCATTCCTTACTCGTGAAATAGCATATCTTGCTTTGCATCACCTAATAGATCACTTCTACCCAGGGTAAGTAATTACCGGGTCTACGCATAAGAAACATGGAAAGAAACCCATTTTTGTGCCTGCTTTGTCTTGATGGACGATTAACGGACGGAAGCCAACAGTTACGATGGAAAAACGATTGATGTTATCCTGCTTTCTACCATACCATAATTCAACAACTAATCAAAATTTGGATAATTTGATAGTAGCATCAACAGCTTGATGTTAAGCTCAACTGACAGGTAAATCTAAACACTCACGTTTGTTTTATTGCTTACACCCACAATTTATGATTAACCCCGGCTGATTTGTTGTTGGACAAAAGATGAGCTTACTTTGGCTTTTCCTTTGCATCAAAGAACAGAATGTTATCGCATTCCTTTACAGGGATGTTTGATGGACCTTAGATGTCATAAATGAAGCGAAGAGGTGAGTCACTTTGTATGCGCCGCCTACTACAGGATTCACCTTGATGTGTGAAATCACTAAGCGGGTCGTCGGAGTGTGCAGCCCAAGACACCTGACTCAGCTTTACCCCAACGCGATAACAGCGACAATATCCGCCACCTCGCATCCACACCTCACAAATTCCGCCTCCTCCGTACCAATAGACATGAGTCTTGAGGGTATTATTATAAACAGGAAGTGGTGTTGAGGGTTATGCCTGTTCTGAGAAAACTTCCTTACCTCTTTTGCAGACGAGGTCCGATCTCTAACCAGATCTGGACTCTCTGAACGTCCCTCGCCTAATAGGCGTATTCAAATGCGCAAGTATTACAGCTATAAATTAAATATTAGGCCTATTTTTAGACGGCACTTTGCACTTCTATGTTCTTCTTACAAAAAATACGATTTTCTTGCCGATTGGAATTATTTCTGCGAAAGCATACTGTTTGCGAAGAAGTGGGCAGTTTAAATTAGCGTTGGTTTGTAAGAGATTTCTCCCTTCTGTTTAATGGAATGATCGTGGCTACTTCTAAAAACAGAAACCCTTCTCTCGTGTACTGGCCGGTTGAGTGGAGCAGATATGTTTCACTTGCTTTTACATCACGCCAAACAAGAAATTCGCATTAAATAATTTTGCCTAAAGTACATCAATTTCCAGGCAGACATGGCCCATTACAATAGGCGCACTTTGGTGCCTAGAAGTGTGCGGTAGTGTGAGCGATGTGTGGATCATTGTTTGGCATCGTGTAAGATATGAAAGTTTACCTGACGGATGCTGAAATATGAAAGTGACTTCAATGTACAAGCCTTTCATTCCGCAAACGATCTAAGAGCAACGCATTTTACAGCGTATGCAGAATGGTCCGGGAATGTGTTGATAGTAGCTGTAGCCTTTTTTCTGTCATATGCTTATTCAATAGCATTTGAGCGGCCTTCATTTGTCATTCCTTTGACGCTTTCGCTACCCGCACACTAGGTGCAAGTGAGGAAGAATCTGTTTACAAAGGTGCCCGTGTCCAATTTTCTCAATCAGAATCGGCATGCCAATGACTGAAGTTTTGGGAGTGGTACGATAAATGGGCAGTAAGCACTGTTGCATGCAAAAGATGTTCAAGTGTTTCAGACGGACTTGCAGAGTAGGTAGTCATCGCTCAAGACGGCGTCTTTGAAGCCAAATCGCCCCACATGACTGCACTTCTTCAGCAGTACGAACGCCGGTCAGAGATCAACGCTCTTCGACTTGAACAGGAAGCCAAATTTTCGAGCTTAAATCAACACTTCTCGCCTTTGCTTTTGCTGCAACACATCATGGCACTGGTTTGTCCCGTCTGTTTTCAACATTTCAGGTACCATCGTCAACTTCGAACTCATTTTGACTTTCCAATTTCAAGTGTTCTCGATGCACTTCAGAACAATAATCGCGATCTTTCATTTCGAAATGCTATTATGTATTGATTTAGGTAGTTTTGCTAAAAACATCTTTCCTTACTAGAATCGGGACGATTCACGTCCATTCCCTGCAGAATCACCTACCGTTTCTATTCTCGCCTCCAAAATCATAGGAATGCCTGTCACAATGGGAAGATAGCTCAGCTTTTCCCGTTTCGTATAAAGGCTTCTTTTGCTAGTCACTTTTACGCCGGGATCTCCTCCTACCTCAGCAGTACTCCAATATGGTATGCAATCTTTTAATCCCTAGCTTTTGTGAAAATAAGGACCTTTTTATCTAATTAAGTAAGCAAGATGCTGCCACTTTGTCAGTCATCTCCTCCTGCATCGCATTCAATTATTTAAACTCTTCTGGGTGAATAACACATTTTTTTGACATTAGTGTCAGACAGCTGCATGAAAGGTAGAATAAAATGCTGAAAAATAAACGCCAGACAGAAGTGGGAACGGGTAGGACCAGATTTTCCCACGTAGTATTTGCCCTCTTGAGAAAGAACTGGCTCTTATTATGATAATTTTTATTTTGCAGTTTTTCGTTCATCCACGTCAAATGTTAATTATCTGCAACCCCTTCCTCCTCCTCTTGAGGAATAAGAATTAAATTATGTGTTTTCTATTATGTCTTGGTTGCATTTACTTACTCCGCTGACTCCTCAGAGAAATAAATGCTCTCGCTAATGGTGCAGCCCCACTTCCCTACTTTCGTAGTTTCAGGTAAATACCACAAGGTTATGACAAAGTACATCATAAAGTTAAAAAGTGGCCAAGGTGATAGCAACTTAGCGTAGCGAAAGTCCCGCCACAAATGGGACGTAAGCAGACACGGTGGATAGAAATCCCATGATGCCAAAGAAGTTTTGTTTATTATTGATACTCTAAGTGCTTTAGGAAGGTGTGTTGTACTTAGGTGGTATTTTGCCCTTATGTGTGTTGTAAGAAAAATTTCTCACCCTCGGATAACTTGCACATAGACCAGCCTTTTTTACGGATTGCATAAGTTTGTTAGTGCTGTGGAGTGATTTTACATTTTATCCAAATGTGTTTAGCTGCTCGGACACCCCAAACTTTACAGGTTGTACGTTCGCTCTGCGATATGGTTCTCAAGTCAAACTAGCGATCTCCTGGCTCTACCGCAGCTTATTAAGTAGTACTTTCTCTAATACTACGTTGGCTTATTAGGAACTAGGAGAAGACTTCGAATGCAGCGATTGAGCTGCTCGAACTAGAAATTACGTGCTCTTATGGATCCTGAGAGTAAAACTGTCAAATTTTGGTAAGTAGAAGTGGATGGCTAAGTTGACAAGCTGACCACTGACTTATAGGGTCCTAACCTCCAAGGGCTCTTACTCAAGTTCACGGAATATACTTTCTTATTCTGTGGCACATGTCAATAAATGATAGTTGTTTATAGCAGTACTGTTTATTATATTTCCACAGAAGATTCGGTATGGAACGCTATTTTATTAAGAGCCGATCAAACGTTAAGTCCTAGGATGTCAACATTCCACCTGAGGGCGCATGACAACGTATTCCTCAGAAAGTAATGGATTTTCACCGGTATTCTCAAAGAATTACAGGAGCAACGCATGTACCATGGCTTTAAATGTAGATATAATACTTAATTAATGAATAACTTTCCAGCAATATTATATATAATATCGAGGAGGCTCTCATACGTGGGTGGCCTCAAGGGTATATATTTTTGGATCGTCGTATTCAGTAATCAAATTCTAGATTGCGACTACTTAATTACAGTCTGTACTTCTTGATGTTGAAGTGCAGACTCTGAGGCATGACGAATCTAATCCGCCATTTCTAATGTCCACTTGCTCGTTTGAGTTTAAGCTCGCTCTCTTCGAGGACCTCTTTTCGTGCAGAGAAATGGGTGTAGAGTGAAGCTTAACAGTCTCCCATGTTAGTCGATCCCATACTAATGCATAAGGCACCGCCTTGCTTAGCCTTCACAGTCAATGGGCTACCAGTGATGTCGACAGGTTTCTTCCTCATCCACGTTAAGCATCGCCGAAAGCTATATCCACTGTGCAGTTTATCAACGGCCACAATCCTAGCCTCACCACAAATCTCGAATTTGGCATATGACCTACTTTCAAAACAAACCTTGCTGGATATAACAAATTTTCTTACTTGAGACACGGACAGAATGTAAACAGATTGGCTGGAGATGGATGGGTGGAGGGATGGATAGGTGAATGCATGAATATTGAATGGATTGAGATGGATAAATAAGGGATCACTGGGTGTTTACGGGATGTATGGGTAGATAGATGGATGAATAGATGTCGAATAAACTGATTCATGAGGCGGTGTAGCCACAGACATATGCAGGAAGAAAGAAAGGAAATATTTAGGCCACGATGGAAAGGCCAAGACAGAATCTAGTGGATAAAGCGAATCCACGACAAACCAAAGAAATAATGGAAAGTTTAAGAATGGAGGCAGGACGGACCAAGAGGCGTAATGATAGACGAAAATATCAATAGTAAATAGGCTTTCGAACTTGGGATGTGTAGATAGCCATATCAGTGGCCAGCCCGATAAGTGAATGAAGAACGCATGTGGACAAAATGAAATAAATAGAACCTAAAAACCACACATTTACATTTTGTACTTCTAACTTTTCCGCGCCAACTCTAATCATTCGCTACGTGCTTAATTTTGGAAGTTAGTGTGTACTGGCATGAAGGCCCAGTTGATTTATTTGTGAAAGGACTGAAAATGGTGCCTGCATTTTAGAAGGGAAAAAGACTACTGCAAGAAATCATTTCACATCCATTTGCCTCGCCCTGTAGAAGCTTCATTTTTGCAGGAAAACCACTCGCAGGAGAAAGCAGCTACTTCCGCATAAAAGAAGTCTGCCTTCACTCCGGTGGTAAGTAATGGACTTTACTGAGAGGAGACAGACTGTTCACTCTTCTTCTTGACTGATTTAAATCCTTGGAAGTAGTCTGAAGTGAAACGAATGGAATGAAAGACTATTTTAAATACAGGTCTCCGCGCAGGTAGGAAATACTGCCTATTCAACACATGGCTAGACAAAGGTACTTACTTTGACGCCATCGGGGAAGGTCAAAATAAACGCATCGATGGGGAGTTGGTTGAATGTGTACACTATCAAAAAAAAGAAGTATAGTGACCGACAAATTTGTTTGCAGCAGTGCGATTGGCAGACATGTTCGAGATAAAAGTCATATAGGACGTGGTTTCTTCCGAAGACAGTCCAATTACATGGTAAAAAGAGCAGAAGGCACCTGAAGTGGATGAGTTGGACTGAGTTTTGATATGCGTCGCGCGGAGGCCCTCTACCCAAACCATGACTTCATGCCCCCAAAAAACTGACATTTCCTTGTGATAAACAGAAAAATTTGCTCTTTTAGTCGAGTGAGCCTGACTTGTGTAAGGTGAAGCAGAAGCTAGTTAGAGGATTAGCGACGAGTCTAGTCGGTTAAATAGAGATGCGAGCTACTGTTTGGTACTGTCTCCGTTTGCCTTTCTGACTTCACTTCTTTTTTTCAAAGCACTTAAATATGTGGTTAAAATCTGACAAAGTTCACACGAGGCAAATGTTATCATGTACATCCATCTAGGCTAGAGTACAAACCTTGCCACCGGTTAGTTTTGTGGCATGTAGCATTTACGATGGGCAGAGGATGGCCCCAAATTTTGTTTTCTCAGGATGTTTTCAGTTCCATGGACTAGTTTACGTTTATTTCAATATTCCCAAGATTCCCATACTTTTGAGTAATGTTGATACACTTGCGTGGAAACAAAATGCCAAAAGTATTGCGGGACAAATAAGACAATGGCTTGTAAGGGGGAGTCATGACTACTTTGCCTACTATAAGTTAACCAAATGAATATGTGACATTCTTGATGACAAAAAGCACCAAAAAAGAACGTTTAAAACACGAAATTCTTCCGCTTAGAAAATAACTTTTTCAACCTACAGTTCTTTTCCAATACGAGAAAATATAGCTGAGAATTCTACTTTTAAAAGATGTTTTGCCGCTGAAAATTGAAAACTATCAAGTCACCTCCTTTCTATGTCGCATTACAGTTCCCAACTGTCTATTCAATCACATGATCATCTCCAATACTCGGAAGAGGCGATAACCATCGTCTAGGGGAAGATGAATGCGAGGAAACCGGCAAATTGCATGAGGTGACGCAGTGCCTCCCTCCCAAGCCATCCTACAGTTGCTTTGCGGCATAGAGCTTCACCCTGTTAGGAAGAGGACTCCTCCTCTACTTATTGCGATATCAGGTGTTTATGTTGTGCTACTCTTGACAAATCTTCAAGTTGTCTTGTAGTGGGTGGATAAAAATCGGGTCGTGACTGCAAAGGGGTAAAACTGTCCGAATTGGATCAAACGTAGGCACGCACACAAAGTGAGGGTGCGCCGAGTTAAAAGATGAATCAGTTCTCTTGTGCCTCACATTCGAGCACTCATCGAACTGCATTGTTATCAATATGACATGAGGACACCCTAAAAGTCCTAGTACTCACCTTGAGACTACGGCCTTCGAAGAAAGATATGGATACGCGGAAGTGGTGACCACTCGGATGCATCAAGTAGCAATACCGGTTGCATCATCATGACACGAAGACCGGCATATTATCCCACTTTGGAACACAAAAGGATCTTTTGGCAATGGAAGTACGTGAGTTCACCATCGATGACGAAAATAAAGCAAGCAAGTTCTAGGTTAATTCGGTCAATTTATTTGAAAGCTGTGACAAACAGATGAGAAGATAATGTCCAAAAGTAAATGCGGCTCCTACTTCATAAAAGTTGCAGTTTGACCTGAGCGTCCCTTCTATCTATAATCCATTCAAATTACCAGTCAACAATAGGATAATGAAACACGGAGAAGGTTATTAAAGTAACAAGAAATGAAAAATTAAAATAAAATTGGCAGATGCTACGTGGAGGCAAAAAAGACATTTTTGGGAACAGCCGCCGCAGTCCATGCACGTCCAACACGACTGCCGTTAACACAGAGGATCTGAGGCGAGGACACCCGCAGAATGAGGAAATCCAGAGACTCCAATTGATCAAGTTCTTTGATCTTGGTGTCTCCTCCTCCAAATTCATCATCCTCCTCCTCGGCTGGTTCAGCGCCTTCAGCACGAACACATGTGTCGAAGGCATGAAGGAGGTGAATAAGACCTGTGGAGACCGTACAGTGTTCGACGATGGGGTCGGGGATTGCTATCAGGTCTTTTGTGGAGGGACCTGAGCCCTTAAAGTACCAAAGAACTCTTAACTAACGAAGAAGATAGGAATGCTTTTTGGTGTCTATTAAATCAGTCGTCAAGGCAATTGAAATACTCAAAACACCCAGCTTATACGGTAGTGTTAAGTCATCTTAGTCCCGATCGAGAAGAATGAAACGCAGATGAAATATGGAACGAGTGGACGGCTGTGAATGGGTGGATAGATGCGCGTATGGCTTAGGGATTGGAAGCTATAGGGAAGTGTTAGTGAAAGTCGTAGTTACTTAGCTCTACCAATACGATCAGCATGCCCTTGGATTGACTAAAGAAGTTGTTACTCGATGAGAAGAAGATCAAATCGGTTCAGAATAGATAAGAGGCTTGTTTGAGTGGAAGCATAAGCGAATATGAAAATTGACGAACGTGTGGTTGGTATGGTGAACAACTGAACAAATAGGGAAGAAATAAATCTACAGACAGAAAGCCTAATGGGTAGTTGGACGGATCTTTGATCGGAAATTGAAAACCTGAGAGTGGCTACGAACGGATGATTGTCTGTTTGAACAGATGGATGATGGGATATTCCGATGGTAGAATGGTTCGACGAAAGAATGAACAAATGCGTTCAAGAGTGTATCACCTTACATATTCAAATTCCTCAGTTATTCATCTCACTATTATGCCTCAATCCCTAAACCTAACGAGTGAAGTGAGATTGACAAGTAAAAGATCCATTTAATGGGTTGATTGCATAGCCCGATAGCGAACTGATGGAAGAATGAGCGAATGTGTCGGTGGATGAATGGATGTCGAACTTGACGGAATATTAGATAGCTAAATGGATTGATGAATGTGAGAACTGAAGGATATCCACATTCTGATTCGGCAGGGATGTTTCACTACATCAGAAACAAAAAAATTCTACACAACCATCAATCAAATCGCAATTGGATAAATAAATGGGTAGTTGAGTGGATGGCTGGCCTAATGGATGTAGGACTGGACAAACAGTTGTGTGATTTAGCGGATGAAGGAATGGTTGAATGAATGGATGGAAGAACAAATGGCTACGCGGATAGACGGTAGAACCGCTAGACATGCTAAAAGACGAATGGATAGTTGAATGGACTGATAGATAAACGACTGGATGCGCTGAAGGCTGCGCCTCTTCATCATACTACATTCTCCGACCTCTCCTGTTGTTAAATGAGCAGAAGGCTCAGATGGTGAATGGTGAGGAAATATCATGCTGAACGGAAAGACAAGTGAATAAGGAGAAGGACGAGTGAACAGTGCCCGGATGGAATGGAGTGTAGCTGGCAGGCCAAAAAAGGCGAATAACGTTTGCAAGACAAATAGAATAAATGACTATAAGGTCGAGGAACTAAAGGACGCATTGATAGATAAATTACTGACTATACTGAAGGATAGATGAACGGTTATATGGTTGGAAGGGTGGATGATCGGGTGGGTTGATGGGCCAATGGATGAATGAATGAATATGCTGAAGATTGACAGAAGAATAAGTGGGTAGAGAGATAACTAAGCGAGTAACTTGACGCATAGGTAGAGAAAGAAACAAACGAATTAAGGAGTAGGTAAATGATTTTATGAATGCTGAAAGTAGAAGAGGAATACTATCTGAATGGATGAAGAAATGGGAGGAAAGGTTGGACCAATGCAACTGGACCGGCTGCCTTACCGACGCAGTGAAGAATGGACTAACAAATGCATGAATGGGAATAACGAATATCGCACGGTTGATCAACTGGCCAAAAAGATGGCTACTTTCTAACGTGGCAAAGGATTTGACTCTCTAGGGGGCCAAACTAAAGGTCAAAAGGATGGCCAAATGAGTACGTACCAAAATATAACCCATTCTCCCTACTGAAACCACCAGCCAGGGCATAATATCCTGATAGATTTTCCATCTTATTGCAAAAGCACATCCCTTCGTCATCCATATCTTTCATACCGCAACATGCACCGCTTTGAGGTTGTTTAGCGGCAGTCACCTAATGAGGAGTGGCCCTTCCACTGCAACGTTAGATTAACACATCATTAGTTGCTCCCAAGGGATCCGAATTGAAGTTTTTGTCTCTGAGAGTAAAATGTAATGTGCGTATATACAAAGAAAGGTAGGTGTACGATTTCAGGGCACATTCGCCCACATCGGCTAACATATTACGCACGGGTTCAGTGTACATCATAACAATAAACTGAAGAAAGGAGCTTTCCTTCCTTACAAGGATGCACCACCGATTGGTGACTTGGCTCCAGAATCGAGGCTCTTAACATATTCCCATGACACCCCATCTTTAAATGCATCAACTCCAAATTTCTCGAGAAGCCTCAGTAGCCTTGGAACCGTATCTATATCTAGTGGGCTTAAACGGCATTTTATGGTTTGAAAGTTCGAAGGAAGATAAAGTGTGCCGTGCCGATAGACCGACGCATCACACGGATGCTTCGTAATGCAGGCATAGAAAAAACAGCATGATTTGTAATTTATACTATAATAATAAACCTAGTGCTTCATCAAGTACCTCGTTACTTAACGAAATTAGTAAAACCTATTTATTCCTACAGTCTTGAGAGCACCAAGTTTCTGACCTTTATAGGAACTTGGACGCTGAATCCTAACTTAATTACTAATCAACCTACAATAAAAGCTAGGCTCCAGCATCTCAATATGGAAAATAAAATGCAAATGTAAATAACTCTAGAGTAGACAGTGGGTGGTCACCTTTCCAATCTGGAATATCCGTAAGACCAAGAAGGCGCCCTTAGCATCCACCAACAGTAAATTCAGTGTGAGCTCGCTATCAGCTGGTAAGGAAGTCACAATTCCACCACAACACACCACACCCGGGTTGGAACCCTCGGCCAGCTCTGCAAAAGTCTGATAGCGAAGATTGTGGTAGGGACCCAGGAGACGATTCATGGAATTGGTGGAAGGCGAGAGAGTGGAGATCAAAGAAGCAACGCGTTTTCGAGTTGTCTTAGTTGTGGTGTTGGTTCCAGTAGCGTGGACGGCTGTATGCATCTTCCTAAGGGCGTTAAGACAGCGAATTGCATTGATACGTGGCGCAGGCCAGGCGGGATCCAGAAGAGCAGCTCTAAACCAGTGGGCCAGAGCCCCTGAGAAATCGTCCTAGAGGGGAAATACGCCAATCTTCTTCATCGATTTGAACAAACCACTGTCGTTTCTGGAATGGGTATTCGATTAGCTCAATTGAAACACCTTTGAAACCAACATTGCAGGTGGTGTTCATGACAAGAAGGGACTTGAATTTACAAATAGAATGTCATCATAAGACAGTCTGCGGAAAGCTGCCGTCAAGTTACGAATCACTTTCACGACTAAAATTCAGCCAATTGATGGCTATTTTTGGACGGCTATATGCTTAGCTTTAACCGATTCTTTTTTTAAATCTTATCAAAAATTTTGGATATGGCGAATAAAAGGCACAGACGGCTCCAGCTCCAAATAGAAGCAGTCGTCCACAGCTGAGCCAAAATAATGCGAATAGCTTGACGCACACTACCATGCCTCGTCAGTTCTGGAAAAGAAAAACTAACAAAATAAATTCCTCCACAATTAAAATATTTTTTTGGGCATAGACAGTAAAGGACCATCCACCATGTGGCAAATGACTATTAACTGTGATGGTCTGCCTCTCCAATTAGGTTAGAATCCGGCAATGAACAGTGGCGATTTGATGCCCAAATAGCCAACTCTTCAGTCCCATTTCAGCTGATCCTACAACCCTCCACTCCCAACCCTTCCGAATGTTAAAGATAAATCTTTTACCACGCTGATATTTGCTTACTACGCCCTCAAGGGAGATTCGAGATGCTGAATCAGTGGGAAAGATGAGTAACTCCAATGCACATGAAAAAACAGTCAAAATTCTTTAACTGATTGTCAGATCTTCATTTAATAGTATGAAAGCATCTACAAAGGGTGATCGAATTGATAAAACCACATTAGGAGGGTTAAAACAAGGTAAGCTCTCAGTAAATCACTCTAACCTTAAGCTCCATAGGCAAGTGACGAGAAATCGAGGTGACGTCAGGCTTGAATGATTTTAAAATGCCTCTTACGGGGTTACATATGGTATTTACGTGAGGATAAGATTACAAAAAAGGACAAATGATATCCTCTCCACGTCTAAAAAAGACTAATGAAATTGGGAACCAAATGGAAAGCAATGAACTGAAAAAAAGTGGCAAGTATTAACATATGAAGAAGAGTAGCTCCTAAAATTCTTTTAAGTTGGTTTTTACTAAACAATCTTGTCCTGGAGCAAATGTTTCCACAAGTAGGAGTTGCATGACATTCACTACTCATGGTGTCATTCAGCCTTGAGAAGTGGGGAGGTAGTGAATCTCTTCGCCTTACAAATGCAATTAGCAAAGAAAAAACAAAACTGTGTAAACTGGAATCTACAAGATCGTAGGTCTTCCCGCTTCTGCAACAGTTCAGTAACTACCATCCTAGGTCTATGGGCGATTCTTAAAGCAGTGGGTTTATTGTGATGGTCATAGAAGACGAGTGATAGAGGGTGCGCTGAGGACGACACTCAAAAGAAGAATGAGGACACAGAGTACCTTGGGGTCGGTACTTCAGTCTCCACACCTCTTCCTTCTGTCAACGAAGAATGGCTTCACGATCTTCTTCCAGAATGGCATGTAGCGAGTGGATCGTTGAGGAATAAACAATAATATTAGTAATTCGACATTTGTCATCAAATTCTGCTACCACAAATCTACTAATTTTGCGAGAGCCTTATTGAGGATTGAAACGGGTTGAACTGACGTCGTAGACTACGTAAACTGAAATCGCATCCCGAATAAGACAAAAAAACAGCCTGTTGATGTGAGTTAGAAATTGCGGAAAAGTAGTAGAGTAAACAAGGGATATCAAGCTGCCAAATTGACACACATCTATTCTTCTTAACGCATATGAATGGTTGGGATTACAAAATGCGTTATTTTGTTGAAGTAAGGTAAGCCAAAAGCTGCACAAACCATTTGGGTCACCTAGTAAAACTGATATGAATAGTAACTCTGAAATTCAGCATTAAAAAACGAGATGGAACAAGCCACATCCAACGACTGAACGGAAATCCCTTTCGATGGTTTCAATATACCCCAGCGGTCGTTGTCTGCATCATCTCAACCCCAAAACAAGCGCCCATGGTGGATATTTCTAATGTCTGAGGTTGATCTACACCACCTTTGTCCACTGCAGCTGCTCTCATCTCATCGTAATCGTCCATTACGTTTGTCTCAGATAAAGCGATCACGAAAGCATACAGTTCAACTTTTGACAGTGTTAAAATTGCACAACCGAATCGACCCTCTAAATCTACAAAACAGGAATTTTAAGTAGCATCAGACAATCATTCGACGGCCTCGACATGCACGAATAGTTGGCACTGTTTGAACAGAGCGAAAAAACATCTTCACTCACGGCATAGTGCATTGCCGCAGCTCGATTAAAGTGGAAGTGAGGTTGCCCGACAACCTCGGGGTACTTTGCCGCCTGTGCGAATGCCACCAGAGATCGACTGAGAAATCCTCCACCCTCAGCATCTACAAAGGATGCCGTAAATAGAGCGTTGCCAAGGCACTCCCAGGCCTGACCAGAGTCCGGCTGCTCCCGCACAGCAGCGTGAGCGAAGCGCAGCGATACCGCGACTCCACCACCATCACAACCTTCCACGAAGTTCGACAATTCTGCTGACGTTAGGAAGTTTTGACGTGCAGTGCTTTCCTTCGGTAGCTGACGCAGTAGCATGGAAAGGCGCCAGAGGACCTCCGAATTATGTTTCTACAACTGGTGGTAATAATGAAATGAGCCTACGTCTAGTTTGAAAGCTGTTTGAAGTAGTGGGAGAGCACCTTCTGGTCCACTGGTCATCCATTCGTACTCACCTAGTTCACACCAGGCATCAGAAAGATTAGAATCCAGTTTAATGGCTTTTCTAAGTGTGGACTTCACCTCTTCTGTGTCCTGAGCGAATGGAAATGTCAAAGTGAGAGCTTTCCCCTTTAAGAGAAGCGTTCGAGCCTTTTGTGTAGTTGAAAGATCGTGGCTGTGTAGAACTTTAGCGACGAGATCGAGGACGTGGGAGACCCGAGTGGCCATCTTCTCTGCTTTTTCTTCTGATATCTGCACCACTTCGCGGATAAGGGAGATTAGGTCACTTCCTAGGGAAAACACCTTCTCAGGATCTTCAGTAAGATGCTCAAAAGATAGTCGCGTGTTTTTAAGGATCCAAGTATCGCGCAATCGAAGCAGCTCATCCACAGTTGCCTCGAGTTCCTCCATTCCTAGAGAATTAAAAAGAGGAAGCAATCAGCCTGTCATTGAGAGAGGCTAACAAAAAGAGAAGGGAGTAGAATTTTCTTTATTCAGTAGAGAGAGAATGAATATGTTCGGAGAGATGGTGACTCCAGACATCGACTAGGCGAGCTCGTTGATGTTTTAGGTTTTCAAAAGTCTTTTCAAAAAGAAGTAGTGCAGCACCACAGCGATCGCACGTAGAAAGCTCCTCAAAGGAGGAAAAAAGAGGAGTAAGAAGGATAGCGAGATCAAGGGAGTGCTTCAGAGTGGCGACGGCGATGTCTATACAGTATTCCAGGTCGACACAACGGACGACGCATGCATTCCACTCATTACGAAGCGTTATCAGTTCGTCATCGAGAGTTTGATTATTTGACTGTGTCGAATAAAGTTGGAGAAGATGGTGCTGGTGTGACTCCAGGTGTACCAGGTTGGCAACGTGATGTTCCAGATCAAGCAGTAGTTGAGAGAGAAGAGAACTGGTGGAATCAAGTTGAAGTTGAGCAATTGAAAGAATGGGAGAAAGTTTAGATGGTGGCGGCAAGGATGTTTGAATGGGTTTCGTTTCACAGAAGGTAGGGAAGAAAATTGCAGGAGAGGCTACTAAAATATGAAATCTACAAAAAGGCCTAAGTGACCTGAGGAGACGAAGAAAGCGTAGCAGAGCCTACAAATAGATAAATGCGCAACAAAATTCAACGAGGCAAAAGCCAATGCAATGAAGTTAACAGGGCAAGAATGCCAAATATTCAATAATTTGGAAGCCGTGCTTTGTTAAAGGGAACCTAATCGGGTTCTCATACATGTGCCAAAAAATCACATGGAAAAATGAGATATACACTTATGCGATCTAAGTTCACAACTCCAAGTCTTATCATACAAAGTACAAACAGCAAAAAAGCCAAAGGATTTGAAAAGTCGCGGTACAGGAGCCAATCATAGTTAAGAATATTGGTTCAGGAGAAATGCCAGAGAAAACTCAAAGCTTATAACTTACGTTGCGACAAGCAATAAAAATTGCTACTTCGTTTCCAAGTAAACCCCTTTAAAAATCAATTGCTACTTTCTTTAAACGTACACAAAAGAACTCTTTGATAAAAACACTTCGACGGAATTAGTAAATAAATAGGTAACCGTACAAGTGCATTTTCCATTGAAAATAAACAAATGCATTGTCTTTTTAAAAAAATTTGTTTTCTTTCACTGCATAAGATTAAGGAAATAAGGCCTGCACGAGTCAAGTAAAGCATCAAGCAAGCAATGCAGCTGATTTTATAGTTCCAGAACTTTTAATATCATTCAGTACAACGCATTGCCACAGTAGTTAGGAGGTCAGAATTTTGCAGATGTCCGACTACTAAGCGCGTTTCGCGAAAATTTAGGCTGTGAAACACTTTAAAAAAACTTAATTACTCCCCGTTTATGCATACAATGGCTTACATCTTTTACTTTAACAACAATTTTATGCATAAAATGGCAAAACATCAAATGATCCAAAAATTGTGTTTTCTATAGATATTAAAATTTATCGGTGTGTTTCAACGGGTCAAATTGTACAGTTCTCCGTGGCGTTCCTCCGAATTTTGTTGGATCCTTCTGGGCTTTCTTGGTCTCGTTCCTCGTTTAATACTGTTCTTTCCTGCGATTTAAAAATGCCGAGGATTAATATAAAGGGCGGTGTTTGGAGAAATACGGAGGATGAAATCCTTAAGGCTGCTGTCATGAAATACGGTAAAAACCAGTGGGCCCGTATTGCCTCCCTTCTTCACAGAAAATCTGATAAACAGTGCAAGGCCCGCTGGTATGAGTGGCTCGATCCAAGTGTCAAAAAAACAGAATGGAGCCGGGAAGAGGATGAGAAACTTCTCCACTTGGCCAAATTAATGCCAACTCAGTGGCGAACAATCGCCCCCATCGTTGGTCGCACCGCGAACCAATGTCTTGAGCGCTACGAATACTTGCTTGACAAAGCACAAAACATTGATATGGGTTCTCGTGATGACCCACGCCGTTTAAGACCGGGAGAAATCGATCCAACCCCCGAGACTAAGCCCGCACGGCCGGATCCCGTGGATATGGATGAAGACGAGCTGGAAATGCTCTCGGAAGCTAGGGCTCGTCTGGCCAACACACAGGGTAAAAAGGCTAAAAGGAAGGCTCGTGAACGGCAACTTGAAATTGCTCGTCGTATGGCAATGATGCAAAAGCGTAGGGAGCTTCGAGCTGCTGGTTTGGCTTCTACTATTGCACCTCTGGTTAATAAGAATGTATTTATTGACTATAACCGTGAAATCCCATTCGAAAAACAACCACCCAAGGGTTTCCATGACACGAGTCGTGAGTTTCCTGAATCAAAGCCCATAAATTTTGATCGACTACGCCTGGGGGATATTGAAAAGGAGCCGTTCATGGAACGGGAAAAGGTGATTGCTTAGACTTCTTCCCACCGCTCGCGGTACTTACACTTTCCACTAAACGCGATTTATTTTATTAATGTAGCGTGAGCGAAAGAAGGATGCTGAACGTCAAGCTAAGCGATTGGAGTCGGATTTACCTGGTGCCCTGCTGGCCCGTGAGAAGGATAGTGGTGAACCTGTAGTTAAGCGCTCCAAATTGGTGCTTCCCGCGCCACAAATATCTGACTTGGAGTTGGAGAACTTGGTCAAGGTGGGGCAGGCGGGTGAGAACGCGATGAGAATGGCTCTGGAGGACTCGCGCTCTGATGCAATGGCAACGCAGACGCTTCTCTCAGAGTATCACAAGGGCGGTGGCAATGATTCAACCTTTGCAACACCGCTTCATCTGCTGGCTAAGACGCCTCAAATTGGGACTGACACTATCATTCAGGTGAGGAGCCTAGTTGCATTGTTTCATGGGAACCAAAACTTTGTTTCGGATTTGCCACTTGTGTTGCCTATTGTACATTCATTCCTTAGAATTTAGTTTCGTGGCTGCAGTTTAGTCAAGCAGGAGTTCTTTCGCTCATTTTCATCAAATTTGGTTTCTACGAATTCCTGCTTTATTTGCTCTTTTAACTGTCATTTAACAACGATTGTGAAAGATGGGGATTTTGTGATGGTGCAATGTTCGCTGTTTGAGCTCGCACTGTCATTATTTGCTATTATTTTTGTCTTCCTTGTGCTGGTTGTAGCACGCCTTAATTCAGTTTGAATCAGGTTGTTTTTCTGAAGTGAAGCACTTTGATGGGACTCCACGAATCACAAACCTTTGCGGATGCGCTTGAGATTGTGATCGGACAAGATTTGGCTTTTGAATGAAAGGGCTTGGTTTTAAAGGTGCAAAGATTTCAATCGACTGCCATCCTTACCGGAGATTCTCATTGTCTGCCATCAATTTTCGCTTGGGTGCCACCGAATTTGATTTTTACAGTGTGTATAGGTACGATCACAGTTTTTCTTAGTGGTCGCGCTCGGGAATTGAAATGCTCTTCTGTTATTTATGTAACCTTTGGGTCGAGCGTTTGAAAAACTTGCGTGTCAAGGATAAGTGATGCATATCTATGCTTGTTTTTGGAAGGTGCATTTAAATTTCGTCATGATTTCTGTTTGAAATGGTGAGTTTAGCTGACTGCTCATCGTTATAATTCGGGTGCCCAGGTGCCTTTCAAATTTTTCATCTAACTTATTCTTTTGGTGTCAAGCTGGAAGGCGATTTTTTCTCCTTTTCACTAAATACATCTAATTCAAGCCTTGAAATACAATTGCAACTGATTATCGTGGCATTTTCAGTAACGTGGACCTTTAAGGTTACCAAGTAAGGTCGTGCGATCTTTTATGTCCTTTTCATTGGGCTACACCGAGAGCCATGGTAACTTTTATCGTAACCAGAGTATCACGACTTCAAAAGTTACTTTTGGCTTTAGCGTCGTCACTGAAGAAGCTCCAAGTCATATCAAGTTTTAAGTATATTATTTACCAACATGGAGGGGGTTATCGTTTTGGATACATGCCATTCATTCTCTCTCCTTTTGAGATTTGTTTTTAGTTGTTCTGCTTTGGCCGTAATATGGTGCTTTCCCGAGGTGGGATTAATAGTCATACAACTATTTTCCATTACTTCTGGAAAATATTTGAATCCAACGACTGTCTCACGAGTTGCAACGGGACGGCCTATCTCAAACCCTTTGAACTACTTTTTGGGGGCTTCTTCAACTTGGCCGCTTCCAGTTGCAATATGACATTACCCACCATACTTGTATTTTTAAAACCAGATTGAGTAAATTACCGTGTACGTTCACATGGTCAGGGAATCGGGATTTCCTTCATTCGCATGAACTCAATTAGAGCCTACGCTTCAAGGGCGAACCTAGTACTTTTGAGCAGCGCAGTAAAATATCATTGTTCTTTTTTCTCCTTCCGCAGGAAGCACAGAATATTTTGGCTCTGCAACAAGTGCAGACACCGCTGAAGGGTGGTGACAATACAGAACTCTCCACTGGCGTGGTAAACATTGTTGGGGCTACGCCACAAACTCGCCATCTGCCTACCCCGAACATCCTGTTGCCCAACCAGCTTGCTGCTAATACGCCATTTCGGACACCTCAAGTTGGAGGTCAGTTCTCAGTCCTTCCCTTCTCTCCTCACCCTCTTTATAATCGCTTTCCTCTCATAGCCCACGGTACCTCTCGGGTGTCTTCCCCTTTTTGGTTTTAGTAGCATATCGCACTTCGCATCATTGCCTGTTTTCTCCTAAGGTGTTCGCTATTTACGAAATCTATTGGTTATAGGACCATTTTGTTCCTCTTTCTCTTGATTTTGATTCGATATCCTTTTTTTTTGGTACTTCCAATGTTTATTAATTTGTCTTAGCTACGCCAGGGGGGGCGAATGATGTGACGAGTCAGACGCCGCGCCGAGACTATCTTAACATCAATGAAACGGGCGGCATGGAAGTGCGTTGGTGATTGCATTTGTCTTAAACTTTCGAGGGCATTTGTGTGCCTCTGCCACATTAGCGTTCCCTTTTATGCTCGCAAAACTAAACGTTTTTCAGGGTCCACAGACTATGACCACTACCAGTCTGCAAAAGAAGCTTGCACGCCTGCCTCAGCCGAAAAATAACTTCGAAATTAGCATGCCCGATGAAGCGGAGCTGGACGCAGCGGAGCAAGCGGAGGCTAGCGATTCCGCTACAGAGGGTACCTCTGCGCACGTGGCGGATCAGGCGGAAGTGGATCGAG
This sequence comes from Echinococcus multilocularis, assembly GCA_000469725.3. Classification (NCBI taxonomy): domain Eukaryota; kingdom Metazoa; phylum Platyhelminthes; class Cestoda; order Cyclophyllidea; family Taeniidae; genus Echinococcus; species Echinococcus multilocularis. Next base: position 4,486,773 of record LN902848.1, on the reverse strand, counting down.
AGGCGGAAGAGGCGCGCAAAGCGGCTGCTGACGCCGCGTGGGCGAAGCGTAGTCGGGCGTTGCAACGTGGACTCCCGCGCCCTACAACTGTCAATAATGCGGTGCTCAGACCACCTCCTTCCACACCAGCGGAGGAGATTGCTCTCACGGATCAACAGAAGGTGATTGCACCTCTTCATCTTTCCCACTGTCAACCTTTAAGCCTAGCCCCTGTCATTGGTGCTTGATTTACCGTTTCTTGAGATTGGCTAATCTTGAAATTTGAGTTTGAGATTTTGGAAAAACACTACTTTGTTAGCGACAAGTGGATTTCGGAAATCCAAGCTGCCTTAACTGACGTTTCGTTCGGATTTTTGAAGATTTCTTTGAATCAGTAAGTGCTATAATCTCCACGCCTTTGGTGTTCCGTTATTATTAAAATTCAGGCTGCGAAATGCGATCGTAATCCTATCTTGCTTAATGCGGACATCAGTGTAGGGATTTTCTTGTAATTGCATTATAAATTCTACCTGTTTGTCGGAACTCAGATAAACCCAGTTTCGTAAACAAAAATCCACACATACAATGACCGTTAATCATCGCTCTCGATTTCGATAAATCCGCTAGTTTCTACGAGAAATGGTTTTTGCTGCACTTGAATCGAAAGAATAGTTTGTGCTTCTGTGACTTTTCTAGCTCAATTGTCAAGATATTGGTAGTTTGAAATTGTCTTACATTCCTAAGTAGTTTTTCATAAGTGATGAACTCATTCTACAAATGTCGTATTTTGTGAGCGCTTGTACACTTTTCTCAAATGGTTAAATAATTATGTTATGGCTGCGTTAATACCAGTGAAATGTGTAGCGAAAACACTCAATACCCATTTTATGAAATCCTTAGGCCGAGGAATTGATCAAAAAGGAGATGCTGACGATGCTGCACTATGATAGTCTACACAATCCTCCCTTCACCCTCCTCACCGACCTTTCTCGCAACACCGACGGGAAGTTGCTCAGCTCTGTGGCACAAAAAAAGCGTTTGCAACAGGTCAACACTACTCACGAGGCCTTTCTCCGCGACTCGGAGTACGAGGAATTTTCTGACAAGTCGCTAGCTCAGGTGAGTCCCTTTTTTTCCGTTTCATGAGTCTGGAAGACGTGGCTCAAATGATTGATTGTTGAAGAATCTGCAGATCCACTTTTTGTCCGCAGTTTTACAGGTAGGAGTCGTATTCTTTCCTTCCCTTAAGGTCTAGAGGGTCCAAAAGGTGGTTTTAAATCTAGACCGTAAGTTGAGAATCGAATTAGTGTTTTTGGTGTAAGGCTTGCATATGAAAGTGAACGTCGTCCTTCAATAAACACAGTTCAATCATAGATGTGGAACGAATTTTGTGTTTCTATTCTCCCCCCCCCCTTTGAGGTCCTGGGTGTCGTCCTCTGTGGAGATTGTTTCCTTGCTGATAGACTAGCTGGGGATTTTGTTAACGATTAAATAGAAAAACAAACATTGTCTAATAGAAAAGTGCATTTACAAATAGACGGATTTAGGAGCACCCAAATTGGTAGGTGGATATGAAGTGGCTGCCTGATTATAGGGATTAATGAGGCGGTCTGGTACTGATGAGTGAATCATAGCTGAATAGATGGATTTTTGGTGGGTGGTTAGTGAAGTTGATGATAGAGTGGTCTTGAAACAATTCCGTTTTGTATTCTACAGCCACGTGCAGATAAGGTCTTTCTCTTCTCCATTATTCTCTCTGATAGATGGATTCTTTTAAGAACTGTTGGACGTCTGAATTAGTGGAGGATTAGTGAATGAACGAGTGGTAGCTGGATGCATTATTTGCGAATGGGCGGGTAGGTTGATGGATTAGACGGATCCGGTTATCATAGAGCGGCCTTAAAGCAAAGTTGCGTGGATGAATTAGTGGTTTTGCGGATCATCTGACGAATCGCTTTGTTATTGGCGATTCCTGGAAGGATAGATTTAACATGTCTGGATCGCTAGGCGAGTTTCAAGTTAATAGATGATTTCTGAATGGATATTTGTCGTGATGTATTTAAGAGGAGATGATCCCACTTGAATTGAGGAGTGTGTAGAAAGTAGAATTTGGGACGAATGTTGACTTCCTTATTCCTGTTACTTTTTTTTCTATAAGAACTAATTCTTAAATCCATATCGTTTACAAATAGTCTACATTATCCGTCGAGAACTAAGAACGTCCGGCTAACTTTTGGACTTTTTGGAGGTGATTCCACCGCCTTGCAATCTGTTTGGTCGATGCAAAATATTGTGCAGTAATGGAATGGGTGGATAATGAAGCTAATTGCAGATTGGAATTGCATTACGCGGTGTATTCAATCACCGTAGAGCCCTTGTGTCGACTTACTCCCTTCCCGCAGGCCGCAGCAGCAATTGAGGCGGAGACGGCAGTGGTGCGCGGTGCGATGGGCCATGGGGAGGTGTCGGGCGAGGCGTATGCGCGGGTGTGGGAGGAGTGTCTGGCTCAAGTGCTTCACCTTCCCCAACACCACCGTTTCACTCGCGCCAATCTCGTGCCCAAAGCGGAGCGCGTTAGTGCGGCTGAGCGTCGCCTTGAGATGCTACGCGGTCTTATGGCTGAAGAAGCCAAAAAAGCTGCCAGGCAGGAGAAGAGATTGTCTATTCTTCTCGGGGGCTACCAAGTAAGTGGTTTATTTTTTTCTGTCTATTTTGCTACTTAGCTGGTTGGCTAGTTATTGTGCGGCCGGTGGCAGTCTGTCTCCCATTTCCACTTTAAAATTCTTTCCGCAATTTCACAGTCACGTGCTCAAACCCTCATCAAAGCCATTCAAGAGTCTGTGGAACAGATCGAACAAAGCCAGATTGAGCTAACCTCCTTGGAGCATCTGCGTCAACAAGAAATCGGTGCTATTGTGAGACGCACTGAGGTGTGTCTCTTGCTTTTCTGCATCTAGACGATCCCTATTCCCTCTGTTTAACCATGTCACATCCGTTTATTCCAGATGCTCAAAGTCGACGTTGAACGTCAGAGAAGCCGTGAAACACAGTTGCAAAAAACTTACGCCCAAATGGCACGTCTGAGGGAGGATCAGGTGGTCGAGGTGGAAAAATTCGACGAAAATGCTCCCACTCCACCACTGGTATCACCACGCGCAGACGCCGAGGTGCCGGAGAAAGATGCACAGAAGTACTACTTCTCTCCCACATTCTCTTGCAATAGTATAGTCACCGGTAACTTCCTTTTGGGCCTGTTTTTTAGTGATCTTGGTGGATGGACAACAATTCAGCAGTCGGACAAGGAGTTGGTGGAAGAGAAGAACGCAGGCGCTCAGACGGATCCTGTGCCATTACCAGAGGCCATACAGGTTGCTAGAGGAGGTGGATTCAGTGTGGATTTGGATGAAGAAACTTAGATGGAGCCTCCATTCTTCGGTAATTATGTTATTCGTCATTTTTTGCCCATTTGTAACTAAAAAATATATTGTCTAGAACCTGCGTGTATGCTTTTTGCCTCCGTTCTTGTTCTGCCAACTGTCAGTGGATGTATGCATGTTCTCTGCGGCTTCCCTTAGTCCAGACTTACTTTTGATCTTGAGTCTCCTAGGCTGCGGGCTATTTTCTTAAATTTAAGCCGTCTGCCGGAAGGGCGCGATCTATTTATCTTGCATTTCTATTCCATCGACCAGTCTGTGCTGTGTTGCTCCTACGATAAAATAAACTCGTCTTTGAGGTATGTAGTCGATCTGCTGCGGTGATCAAGGCCCATTCATTGTCATCTACTCCCGAACTTAACATGCTCTAGGGTCCAGTTCTGTTACCCACTTACGCATCCCAAAAGAAAGTCGTTATCCCCTTGTTCCATGGTGATAAGCTACGCCCACTCTTTGATGGGCGTTTGGGGTGTTTTCTGCCATCGCGTGGCACAGAAGATCAAGTATAATTAGATTTTTATTCCTTAAAGTGGCAAACAAACAGGATCTGTTTCAAGGTGTTGCAAGTGTCAAGTCGTGTCCAGGTGGAGGATATCAGAAATGGTAAAATTTTTCACAAGTGGATGCCTCGCTATGCACAGACTGTTGTCCTTACTGTACTTCTTGAAAGCAGCCTAAACAAGACAGGAAATAGGTCATTCAAGACGTCTTGAAGTTTCTCTTACCCTGAGCGATGATCCACATCCCGTCATTAATCCCGGTGTCGTCTCATTGAGGAAGAATTGGGCTTCAATAAGCATCAAGCCGTAGGTGAAGGCGACCCTCTTTAAGGCTGTTGTCTCTCTGTGACCCGTGACACCGGCCATTTTGTCTGTCCACCGAGGTATGCTGTGAAATGGACAGTTGGTAAGATCCTCGAGAGGACACTGGCAGATGAGTCGAAGAAGGTTGCGAATGAGATACATAGTCGCGGCGCACTTCAAGCTGGCAGCGTACTGCGCCAGAGACAACTCCGTCAGTCCCTGATCAAATATGTAGCGGCACAGGAGGGTAATCTAAAATCAGGAAGGTGCCACTCATAGTGTTACTTCAACCCTGGGAAAAGAAGAGAAGGAGCCTGGCATACCACACGCGCATTTACGTCTTCGGGTAAGTCCTCAAATCCAATCAAGCTGAATCCGATGAAGGTGTGTGGAATGGGATAGATAAGGTTGTAACCGAAGGTCTTGAGCATTTTCTCCTCCTTGTATTGCACCTGAAGTTGGGAAAAAGGATACCCTTTGGAAAGAGGGATGAAAAGATTAATGCCCCTCCTAGTTACAGCTCCTAACTTCTACATCACTGGCTAAGCGTTAATTTGATATGTTCTTTAATTCAGTTTCCAACTCCACAGGTACCTCCACTGTGCGGCATGGCTCTACATCCCTTAGCTCCTTCTGTACGTTGGCACTAACTCTTACGCTGGTAATCAAGAAGTTACCCTGAGGCTATGGAGGTGTGAAGACCAGGCCAACAAACCTCTTCCGTGGAATACGTATTCTCGGTGAGATAGCACAAATCCTCGAGAGATGGACTCGGTTTTCGAGTCGTAAGTTTCACTCCCAAGACAACGGCTGCAACGCCCACCAACTGGTATTTTTCCGGACGTGTCATTCTGCGCCAGGTAAAACGATCCACCAGAGTCGTGGCGACGTGCAAGGCCTCTGAGGGAAATTTATAGTACTCTTGTACCTGGCCGGAAGAAAATGAGAGAGCGGTCTGTGAATCAGGCATTGGTGCTGTGCTAGACTCATCTTTCCTTGCCTTACCCTTATCAGCCAATTGAAGAGCGTGGCTCGCATGGATGGAGTGAGTTCACTCATGCTCAGACAATTGGAATTGTACTCCAGGATAAGACTGTCATCTCGCATCAACTCGTAGTGCAAAATCTGGGGGAGTAACACAACTTGTCAACAAAGCCCGACCTACCCGTCTGAAAAAAAGCATCGCCATAGTTGATTCGATTTCGGCGTATTCGTCAAGGGGATGCATCTGAATGTCATTAACTGCGTCACGACTCTTTCTTCTCCACCGGCCCCTGAAGGTACGCATGAACTCGTAGGTGGAGGGGAGAATTCGGAGGTCCTTCCTTGCAACCCCCTTCATTGTTAGGATACCCCGCTTTGCTCGTGCTATTAATTGCGCATTCGCCATTGCTAAAGTGGAGAAAAGTGTCCCCCTAGTTCTGCTTTTATTCTCGAGGATAAATCTCGGCTTCGAAGACTAGACGTCTAGCTTGAATGTTGTAGATGGCAGAATCTACAGAGACTCGCAAAAGACAGGTAATTGTAGCCACATCCAAATCTGACAAATACTTTACATCCGTACTCTGCAAAAGGGTGCTTTAGAACCAAAATGAAGCCAGCTTTACGAGATTTAATAATCTGGGGTGGCCGGAGTCCATGGAGAACTGCCTCCTCTTCTACAGCTCTGGTTGCCAAATGGAACTTGGAATGAAATCACAGCGGTATGAATGCTTACAGCTTACTGGCTATATGAAGAATGACTTCCAGGTAAAGATTTCCACATCGGAGAAGCACTTGCAGAGGCGTCGTTCAGTCCTGGACAGCGCAAAGCTAGGAATTCCGAATACTTTACAAACACTGAGATCAGCTAGCTCTTCCTGGTTCGTGACCAATCGTAGTGGTCGAGGTGGAACTCTGACCAAAAAAAGTGCTAGAGGCGGCACTCCCAGGATGAAGGAAGCCAGGTATGGAAAGGTGTTTACGTACTTGCGTGGTCCCTTAAGTCTTTGCGATTTTGGCTACCGTTGTGATGTCATGCAAATTCCAGCCATATTCACTAGCTTTGCAACACTTCTTTCCCCCAAAAATATTTTTCCTCCCAGAAGATCGTAAGTCTTTGTGACGAGAGAAATGTTTGATCGGCAGTTTCAGTGTAGAGTATCTTTCGTCAGGCGGTTTTAATCTTGAACTTGACCTACCCATTATGTGGAAGAAACGCCCCAATTGCAGGCAAAGAAGTAGGCAGCTGGAAACTGAACACAGCGTTACCTCAGCCTGAAGTTTGCTAATATCCCCCCAACATTCAAGCCAGAGGAGGAACAGAAGCATCAAACGGTAGCTTTCAATTTGCCTCCAGCTCACTCAAATAGCACAAAAAACGAGCCACAAACAAAGCCAAGAAGTGAAGGATACTTGTCAGCAAAAACATTGAGCAAAGCCTACCTATGTATGGATTTGGTGGCAATTGTTTTGCCTCACGTGCTCCTGGATCTTGCGGGTATTTTCGCTCTGAAAGGGTAGAATGAAATCTAGCCATCACGTCGACGTGCTGAGTAAGCACTCCCAGAATAGGAGGCAGGATTACATACCTGCTTCCACTTGTGGCTGTTTGGGTTGCAATTGTCTTACGCATAGACCGCAAAAGTTCTCTTGAAAAAGAAAATACAGGAATAATGAAAGCAAATTCAATCCATTGGAGTACTGTTGATAAGGCAAGTCGTAATACGAACTTCGAGCCATCCGTTCAGCGGATTCAACATCTGCGACGCGTTGCTGGTAAGCTGGACTACAAGGGCTCAACAGTATTGTATTATTCAACTTTGCTTACCTTTCCATTTGACAGTTATGATTCATTTCGACGACTACAGGTCGATGTGAATCTGCCACCTTATCCGTATTTGGAAAGGGAATGTTAGCAAATTCCTTTCGGCCAATCCACATAACCGGGTGTGAATTGAGTTCGCAAAGGTCACCAAAGGTGAGCGGTCAGATTTTTGGAGCACGGTTCAGTTGATCCCGTTTGAGGTCATTACCATGGTTAGGCAACATGGCTTTCGCGTTTCCAAGTGGCCGGTAATGCATGAAGTAAATATTAACAGTCCAGGTCAAGTGTTTCCCCGCGCAGGTAAAGTCGCGGCGCCTAGAGTCATTACTGAGGTTGTGAAACCTTCCAATGGTAGCGTCTGGAAGCTTCCACACTGGCGTATCACGAAACTGGAGATGTATCAAGGTACCGTATTGATGGTAGCAGGAGTCGTCCCAAATTCAGGCAGAGGTAAGGTATCTGCTGTGAAGATTCACTCATTCTCAAATGAATAATCCCCAATAAAGTCTATTGTAGAGATGATTTGATGGTAAACACTTTCAACTTGATCTGCCGCATAATCTACTGATAAATAAATAGGTAGAGCCCCTGAGTGTTCATAAATCCATCACACTGTTTGGGATCTCGCTTTGCAAGCGACTGCAATGTACAAAAAGAACCTCTCAATGTTGATTTCTACACAATTATGGCTAGCAAGGTGGGAGTGAAAACCAATAAAATGATGTAAACCTTAAAGAAAAGTTTAAATTGTAGCACTCGGTTCAACTATTTGTATTGAATTCAGGGAATACGACTTCCCGGGCTTCCGGCTTGGTTTGCAGGAAAACCTTATGAAAAAGATAGATTAAGGCATATAATATTTTTGGTGCTGAACATGCCCCAGCTTCTCTTCACGATAAGGTTCTTCAAGCAGAGAACTTGGTGGTGAAGTCCCCAACCCTACCGATATCACAGTCTACTAATGAGGAGATAAGTAGCATTCCTTTTGTGTAACGATTCCCCTGCATCATGTCAGATCTCTCATTCCGAGGGAGACCACGATTCACGGGAAGAACCTTTCAGTGCCGATTTCTACACAGTGCCTGCTAGTAGAATGAGATCAGAAAAGAATGAATCGAAGTGGAACTTTAACAAGGGCTGTAATTGTATGCCTAGCTCAGCTATTCGAATCACGTTCAGGGTATGCTAAGTCCCATTTCCTTACTTCGCTTGTGGGTAAAAGGTATGATAAGAAGTGATTAGTGTGCAGTAATTGCCTTCCGTAGGTTTATCCAGCTACGACTCTCAACCCATTTTCCATTTTCCATTTTCCATTTTACAAATGGAAAACAAGTAGCATTCTTCGCCTGTTAAAAGTTGCCATATAGTCCATGATTTTGTTAGAATAGGTGACTGTGATTTTCGAAGATCGAGGCAGAAGAGTGACCGCTGGAAAGGCCGACACTTCGGCCTCTAATCGAGGGTGCGGACCCATGTCATGGCCATAGCCATTTAGTCCTCCTGCACACTGCTAATGGAAATGCCATTTTCAACGAGCATAACCCCTTAAATTCTACTTCTAACCAATTACCGATTAGGAGGTCAGTTGCAGTTACTAATCTAGGAAGAATCGATAAATTGAATTCCAAAGATCTTAAATGGATTGAAGTAAACTCTTCTTAACTTGCTTTTACGACTCATTAGAATGAGTTGCTTGTTTACAGCTCTGTGGTAGATGGAGGAAAAGTTTTGAAGTAAGTTAGTTTACGACTTGTGTTCTTCACCAATCCACTCTTAAATCGAATTTTATTTGCCCACAAACTACTCATTCGCCAAAAGTAGCATTGGTGACTGCGCTTACCCTCCTAGAAACAGACTGGCTAATCCACAAGTAACGCTTGGTTTTCCGGGTACAATCCAACGAAGACGAGCCCAGATTAGATGCCTGATCTGGCTTGTGAAGATGTTGACCTCCTCGATGCTTAACTTTGGTCAAAAGAATGCATATTAGATAACGTTTTTTTAATAAATGAAGATGTCTCTCCCCCTTGGGGAGTTGTATTCACAGTATATGAACGTAAAATTGTAAATTCACAGTTTTCTTCATATGAACATTTTTTTTGCCCCCATCAAGTTCTACTGTTGCGGCCGTTAATGAGAAATTTAAGTTTTCATAAAAGGCATTGTTCGGATTCTTTCTACTGATATTCTCAAGTAGGCCGGATCGCTGTGTTTACGGAATGCAGCCTGTGGGATTAAAACGAGAAAAAAAAAGTGGCGAGGAAGATAGTAAATCGTTTTTTGCATCCATTCTCCACCCCAATTATTTTACCAATTCAGGATTTGTTACCAGCAAGTTAATTGTTCTGATGGATTTCCCCTTGCACCATTAGTCTAAAACTCCCATTCTAGACCGACGCATCTCCTTTTTCACAAAGGCAGTCCTATTTCATGTGTTATAGGAGGCGAGATATGCAAAAGGGGCTTTTTTTCTGCCTGTAAGGTAACTACAGCGCTGAAATTGAACTACCCGCCAAATGAGGGAGCTTGGCCCTAGCCAAGATTGGCATCATCAGCACTTACTTAAAATTAGCCGCTTCATGATTCGACTACCCATTACAAGCACTTCATGATTTATTTCTACTAAGTGTTGGAAAAGTTTTTTTCTTAATCATTACCTCAAATGGTGAAGCACAATCTGGCACACATTCGGGATTGTCAAGATTGATTAGAAATTGGGCCTCATTCAACTTCTCCAGGTAGATGTTAGCAACTTCATGTAATTCAGGAGTGTCTTCGTGATGAATAGCTTTTAGCAGTTCTAGTGACCATGGCGTTATTCGGTGGTACGCACATCCACTATTGGTGTCATGGAGGCCGCCATGTAAGCAGGTGCAATAATTCCGCAAAATCTTCCTGACAAGGTATACTACTGCGGCGCATTTCATGCTGGCGGGATATTTGGCAAGCTCCCAGTCAAGCAGCCCTAGATCGAAGCAATAGAGACACAGGGCTACGAACTGAAATATGAAGGAGAAAGATAACGATAGTGGCGATGATGATACAGAAAGTGAACCTATGCCAAGAGTAGTTACCCGTCTCCTATCGTCATTTGCAAATACGTCATCCATTGCTAGCATGCAGTTTTTAAGGAAATGGTGTGGTGTAGCTTGCAATAGGGCCGAAACGAGGTCCTGCCGCAATTCTAAATTCATATTACAGAGCTAAAATGTAATCGCAATATGTAAAATGGAGTTGCAGATCAATCGGCAATGCTACAAATAGAAAGCACAAACGAACTTCCAGCTTTTTAAACGTGTTATTAGATAATTGAAGTAGCAAATCAATTAGATCCGCCTCGTTAAATGTTTGGGAGGTTAAATTGGCTGCCGCTAGGAAAGCTGCTAGTGTAACCAGGAGGTACTGTCTCCCAATAACGATGTGAGTCCAGGTGTAGCGGTCTACAAGCAAGGCGGCGGTATGTAAGGTGGTTGTATCGAAAGCCATATACACTTGTATCTAGTAAAGGAAAACGAAAAAGGTCAAAACTCTCAGACCTTGATTGTCAAGTTGGAAGTACAGAGTATTTCCCTAATCCTACCGTTGTTAGCCAGTCAAATAGTGCCGCACGCAGTGCAGGAGTAAGTTTACTTCTCAGGAGGAAATCGTTCTTGTAATTTTTCATTAAATCATAATCCTCCTCTATATCACTCCGTTCAAGCTACAAATGCCATTCACGATACATGAAGAAATTTGCAATTCATTTGTCTTACACAGCAAAAAATTAGGCAGGTAAAAGTACCGGAACCACTTTATCCTCCGTGAGTAGGTAAGGCGAAATCAGGTCTTGGGTTTCGGGAGCAGGTCCTTCAGTGCATAAAGGGAAGTCGTTCAGCTGCTGCTCTTCTGTACCTAAAATAGAAAGGACGCAATGGGTTCAGTCACTGTACGCTTCGGGAATTTGGAAGTTGTAGCACTTTGTTAGATATTACTTTTAAGTAGCACAGTTTCGTCATCTTATTGATAAGCCACAAGGAAGAAGCCTGGAGGATGCTAACACCATCATAAAATCCATGTATTATGCGCTAAGGTTAGGGGTCAAAGCACCTCAAATTCAGTGAAACGGTAAATGTGGGGGTACTAGTACCATCATTCACTCATGCATTGATTCACCTTTAATGTTCTTTTCTACTAACAAGGCACTTGGCATCATCGGTGCACCATTTGAAAGGGTTTGGGCATAAGACTTACTGCTGTAACTCAACAAAGGCTAGCAAAATTTTCAGCATTACTGCCTGCTGGGAGTGGCTAAGTGTCTCGTTGTCCGAACTGGATAATAACCACTTTAAATGAAGTTTGCCATTCAAATCACTTTACTTAGATGTCACATCTATTAGAAATTGCACCGTTACCGAAATAAAATTGCTCAATAATGTCAAAACCATGGAAATAATATAAACTCACACAACCCTTCAAATTCGGCTCCAAGTGCATTTGTTTGATACATATGATGCCCAAGAGTATTAAGTGGCGCAAAATATGAGACCATAATTAAAATATATTAAAAGGACAAGATGTGAAGCCTGGATGAATGCGAATCAGCATCGTGAAAAGGATAATGAAGAGCAAACCTGATGAGCATGTTTACTCAAAAGAAATTGAGTAGCATATCACCACAAAAAATGTTATCGAAATCCCTGAAGCCTATTAAAATTAATTGTGGAATATGTAAAATACGAACTTACATGCGGGTGGATTCGTTTCAACTAATCCTAAATAATTGGAGTTCCGACCACTTCCACCTAAAATTGGAGAGTACGCATTTCTTTTACCTAGATACTAATAGATGTATTATCATTAAAAAAAGTGACAAAGGCACTGAACTCAAACACCTAAAATATGGGAGAATTTTAGCCAGCAGATTAAAAACTGAAACTCTTTTTCATTCCAATTCACGGCAAATATTGCAACAGCAAAGGGCACTAGTTGCCCACTTACAACTACAAGAAATGCAACATACCTTCTGGACCAGATGAATCACGAAACCTAGGCAAACTTGATTCTAAAAATAAAATTATAGCAAAATTTCAAAAACCTTCAAAATTTACACTGCCCTTAGCCTTCATTGTTAATTAGCAATTTTTTAAGATTGTGTACTCCAATTTTTAATGCGCGAATAAGAAACAAAATTACCTGTATTACAAAATCCACTTGTGTTTGTGGCAGTACCAGCCTTCCACGCTTCCCCTAAGGACAAAAGACGGTAGATCAGTACCTCTACAATCCTGTAGGACTATTCAATGATGAAATGAACTTGTCTTTTGAGCAACTTCGACAGATACCTTGCTTGATGATACCCAAATGTGTGGAACAACATTACCTATTCCTGGATTAGGGGAAGTAATGTATTTTGCAGGAGCTGGATCCGATTTCCTTCCTAGAAATATAACCACAGCTCACGATTATTCAAGATAAACATACAATTAACCGTGTCTCTGTAAGGAGCGATTAGATTTCTAATATCTATGGCAGGAGGGGTTACTAGTTCTCCCTCAAACATTGCAACCCATTGATAGAAGAGACCAAACACTTAAAGAGATTTCGCAGGCTTAAAGACCAACAAACTTGCATCTTGCAAGGCTATTTTGGATAAGAATGTGTGAAGCATTTGTTAATGTATAAGAGGTACTAAAATTACCTTGTGCTAGATTGAATCCATGAACATCGTCGCATGTCCCTGCTTTCCACACTTCTCCTAAAAAAGAGACAAAGAAGGGGCTCAATGGGGTCACATTGTTTTGCAGGTTCGTAAAACTATCTAAAAAGGAGCAAATTGTCTTGTCCCTTCCCTTCGTGTTTGCTAATTGCAAATAAGTATGCCTTGAATGATGATATCCAACTATGAGGGTCAGCATTACCTATTCCTGGATTAGGAGAAGTAATAAAGTTGGCTGGCTTTGGGTCCGATTTCCTTCCTAAAATAGAGGCGTGGGTTGTGATCGCTAGGTACTGTTATACAGTTTTAAGGGGTTATATGACCGTGTAAAATGCGTGTAAAATTTCCACATAAACAGTGTTACTTGGTGTTCATCAACCATTTGTACTTTAGATGGTAATGCACAACAATGCGGAAAGAATAATCACCTCCTTTGGGAGCTGGCGCTGATTCCTGCCCTAAAATACAGTTGAAAAGTGTTATGGGGCTGTCAAGACTACTTACAATAGACGCTCTCTTTTTCATTCTTACTAATTTTACAGCTATGATTGTAGGTTTTAAAAATGCATACAATTTTAGGCTGTTTTGAAAGGGATACCAATCTCTTAGAAGCACTATAAAATTAAGTAGAAATTGGGGTCGAGAAAACTCTAACCAGATGCAGATTTTTGATATGTAAGCTTACATACTACTGCCTATACTTGTAAGGGAATAAAAGAGAGCAAGTGTTTACGTAGAACAGCATGATTAACCTCCGCCTAAAGCTCCTTCCTGATGGCACGTGTCGGGATTTGAACGTCTTTGTTCGCCTGAAATTGAATATTCATCAAATAGTTGATGATTAAATGTACAGGTCTTGAGTTAAAAAATAATATTTAAACAGTCTTGCCATTAATTGACCGCGGTCGTCTTGTTATTGAATGACCTAACAAATTGTAAACACAGTAACTGAATCTTTTTGTGTAAAGCAATCCAGATTTAGTACTTAAAATTACTTGTAATTTAAAGAGCAGGGCTTAAAAAGCTTGTACAATTTTACCTCTACTTGGACTTGCCCCTTGGTTACATCTGCCACCACGTGGACTGCATTCATCATCTGAAGATAGGAAAGCCATGCAACACTCATCTGGTAAGGCAAGGCCCAACATGCAAGCTATAAGTGCAGAATATAACCAACATCATTTACTTAACTTTGAGCGGAGAGAACCTACTTCTACTTGCTTGTGGATTGCACTTCGAGGAGTCCGTTCCACATCTCTTGCCGTCGTTACTCATCTTCCTTTTGACAGTTGACCTTTATAATCCAACTCCAACGGTTTTAGAGAGCTGCAGTTCCTCTCAGACGGAAGCTGTTTCAACTGTTAATTAGGCAAATGTAAACCAAATTATATATGGTAATTAAAAATTTATCGATTAATCGATAAATCGTCAATTACCGCCTCTGCTCAGTTTTTAAATGAAGCAGAGGACTTTAAGAATTTGAATGTCCTGTCAAAAATTGCAATAAAAGGAAAAAAGGCGGAATTTTTGAGCTAAGACTGCAAAAATTTAACTCTTCTAGGGTTCCAAGAGGTGATTCTTCCATCTTCTCATGGCAGTAATTATTCCAACACCTAGGACGCCTTCATATCCGCATTTGAACATGGATTTAGTCTGTTCAGCAATTATCAGAGCTGATAATGGGGGAATGTGGAGCCCCGGGGCTTTTTTGAGGGCACAAGATTTCATAATGCATAGACTTTCAAAGTGAAGACAGACAGAGTGGCTACTAGCATGATCTGGAGGTAGTTCTGCCTAATGAAAGTAAAAAAATTGACATTTGAGTGCCCGCTAAATCAAAACGAAGAGTTAAGCAAACAATCAAAGCATTGCATAAGCCCCTTTCTTTTTTTAGCTTTAATTCAGGCCCTCCTCTTAGTCTATCTCATGCGTTGGTGACTACAATGCAGTTGGTGCTCTTAGAAAAGCACCCACAAAACAACTGCACCAGTCATCCTATTTACTCGCGACTGAAGGGATGTTTAGTTGTAACGTCGCTGATCTCCTTTGGCATGTTCTCCAAATCTGGAGTAACAATGGCGTCACTTACTTCAGGACGGGGTTTTAAATAGTTTTATGGAAATGAAGTTTCGCGCCTGCTTTCCGTGCTACTTTTTTTCTATTTCAACAGTGCCTAGTTGTCTCTCTGGTCAACACCCACATAGCATGGAAGTAGTAAAGATATTGCGTGTTCACTTCATTTGCATCTTCATTCAGGTACAGGAGGCAGGTCATCAACAAAGCTTTTGCACAGTCGCTGCAATTTTTATTAACATGACTTCAAAAAAAGGGACTGGGGTCGTCGCCAATGGTAGACGCCATTTTCAATCCTTCTCCCACAGATTATCTCATCTGCAGCATAAGCCAACTTCCGTAACGTTTAGGTTTAACGCTCAGAGGAAGAAACCAGGATAAATGTGAATTTAGATCAGGTCCTCTTTTCCCTACCATCAGTGCGTCGCCCAGGCACTTCCATGAAGGGGGAAGTAGAGAGAATATGTATTGCAGGTGTACAGTAGGGCTGGATGGGGACGACTACTGGTGTGGCCTGAGGGCCTTGCAGCCCAGCTGAAGTACAGAGAAGACCTAATTCCCTGCATAATCGAAACAGAGAGCTAGGCAAACAACCAAAGTATTGTGAATATTTTCTTCCTCCTAACGTCGAAGCGATTTTCTTTTTCACTAGGGTCAATTGCACTGGTGTGTATATTTTATACTATTGAAGAAGAACAATTAGGTCTCTTCCTTCAGCTTACTACATAGCTTGCACCCAGATATCGCACTTTGGCCAGCAGTGTGCCTCTTTTACTTCCAAGCTACCCTTATCCACAAGAACTCGCAGCTTGGCTTCCTTCCACGCACAAGAATTCGCTGTTTCACTTCTTTGTACTAAAATCTGGATTTGCGTCAATGTATGCAACAAATAAAGTCAGTCTTCTATAGAGTAGTTAACTGTGTTTTGATGCCAGTTGACTTCTTTCCCCATTTTCGAAAATACAGATATTTGGCGAAGGCCTCAATTCTTTTATTATCTCCATCACCTAAAAGTTTGCGTGCATATTTGAGTTAATGGGCGTCGGTGGGTGGATGTAAACGTCTACTTCTGTGTTAAAATTCCGACCGCATATATGGCTGGAAATCTGTCAGCCAAGTCAAGGTCGGTCACTTACAAGCGCAGCACCCCGCGAATGGTCAGCAAATTACCTCTCTGATGTAAATTTCCTAGCCCTGGTCATATAATATAGCCATTGCTATCCATTAAAAGTCCGTAAGTTTTATCTCTCCCTACCCTTTCCACGTAAGTGAACTTTAGATGCATAGTATGTGGAGAAAATGGGAATGGACACGGATTAGTCCCTTCGAAAGATTGCAAACACTGCTGTCATGTTGCCACTGTGCCGTAAAAAGGCATCACTGGTGTGTAGAATGGTTTACACGAATCTGTCGTGCTTCTGCTGCGCATACAACTAGTGAAAAGACTTCGATGCAGTCCATCGTTAAAAATGGGTAAGAAAACAAGCCTCCTCCCAAAGCACCTCCTCTCAAGTGAGCTCCTAACTCTTCTTTTGTAGTGGTCCCAAGATGGGTCCACTTTAATGGAAGCAGTGATATATTGACACCTTTAAATGCTATCAACACAATTGAGTGTGATCAGCACTCCTTTATCTGCCCTCCCCCTTCCTTTCCCTCTCTCACAAACAGTGTGCCTTTTTCCCCTTCACCAATGTCTTGTGATTACCTTACCCCTTCTCTTGAAATCTACCTCTACCTCGCTACAGCCATACTTTTAGCTAAATATGTTTGCATTTGGATTCAAGGCGCTATTCTCTACATTGCGTCTCATGCCTTTACCATATTTCAAACAATTTAATAATAGGAGGTAATGCCACCATCTTACTGATGCTCACTCAGTCCATATGGCCATACATTTACGTACAACTCCACCGATAGATTCGTAACTTCCGATATCAGGAAGAATATCAGTACCAATCCACGAATCACTTGTCCAACGAATATGACATAATCAGCGCATTGTAATCAGTTGTAAATGTGAACACTGGAGGGACAGAGACAAAGAGGTCTCAAGGCAGGCATTTCTTCACAGCGGCTAAATTATACCAACAAATCCTAATCCTCCAGTTGAATTTGAGGTGAATTAGTGAACGACTGTGATCAACGCTACTTTCTCTTCCGTCCACACACCCTCTTCCACTTCTTTTAACTCTTGTGTCCACGCTCTCACTTTCCATAAAATGTGCTTCCATTCCACCTTCAGTAGCATCACCACAGCTATTACAGCACGCGCACTTTTTGCATGATTTGGCTACACTCTACTTCGGATTAACTTCTTTCACATAATTTCGTGTGTATCTGTCACACTGCACCGTCAAGTAAAAGAAGGTGCCTGCTCAACCCACATCTCCATAGTTCTCTATTGATAGATCCGTAACTTTCGACACATCCAGAATAGGTGCACAACCAACACAGGAACCACTTATCCAACGAATACGTCGAGATGCGAAAATCTGGACGATCGGGCCACAAAAATGAAGACACGCACTCCTTTGCGATGGCTGAATTGGACCAAATCATTCTGGTCCATCAGTGAGGTCACTCATGCCTTTCTCAATGGCACAAATCCAAGTTCAATTTGAGGTCAATTGGTGGGAGGTCACACCGACACGCTGTGGGGTCAGACTGGAGTGTACATCCCTGGGTTGGCAGTGTGGGTGTATTCATGGGAGGGTCCGAGCTTTAAAGGCATTCATTTGTAGGAGACTGGAAGACGCGGACCGGCGTCGTGCGACTTATCGATCGGGCCCGATTTGAATTATTGATTGATTAATTAATTCGCCCATCTGTCTGCACATTCACGTGGTCTGACATTCACTCGGGCCGGAAGATGAACCATTGAGCCTCCATTTGGATCAGGAAAAGCTTTCTCATTTAATTTTTACCGATTATTTTTTTAAATAGACTTTATATATTGATGTACTTAGTAATCAGGGGTAGTTTAGATGTTCTTCTCTTCCATTTTTCCTCCGAACAAATTTGATTATAAGGCTATAATTTCTTTTACAACACCTGAATTTTTTAGCAAATTGGATTGTTAGGACACGTTAGAAACTTACGGGATCAAATGGATCTGAACGAACGGCGATAGAGTCAACCAAGTGACAGACTCTTTTATCCGCAAAATCAATGTATTCTAGTCGAATAATACGACTTTGTAATAAAACTAAACCATTTTATCCAGCTCTCTCTTTCTCCCTTTGTTTTAATTTCAAGGAGCTGAAGGGTATGAATTAAGTCCTCTACCATTTAGATCTTCTAAAAGTAGTAATTACTCCTCTTCCTATTTTCTTTTCCCTCACCTTGTTGTCAGTTGTCAGTTTTCTCATTTGCACAAAGTTCTATTTTCAATAAACAATCACGTTTGCTTAACACAATGAGCATGATCTTTTTTACCTCCCTACTTCAGATGAAGCAGACGAACATGAGCAGTGCACAAGGTTGCCACAATCAAAGCCACCTCACACCGATGAAGGTAAGTTCTCCCATGATTACCTCCCCAATGCGTCATTAAATCACAGATGAATTGTTTCACTAGTTGGATTAAACGATCACGACCGCAACCAGACGAAATAAAATTAATAGTGGATGTTTGAAGTGACTGAGGTAAATGTTCTATGCAAAGTGATTACTGGTGCATGGCAACTAAATGTTGCACAAAGAATGAAGACATGGTCCAAGCACAGTTAACTCGACATTGGGTTTCCTCTACTGACAGATTTAAATAGGATTCCTAGGGTAGATGCTCAACGTTCCATATTTTATATCAGTAGATTATTTTAAAGCAAATTCCACTTTTTGCACCACCGCCTATTTATTTTATTTCAAGGAAGTGGTCCATGCAGTAGAAGGGAGCTTCTATGGGAAAACCAATTTATAAGTAAATTTCAAATACATTTACTTCCTCATAATGGTTTGGATGTGTGTATAGACGTATTTGGAAGTGATCGTCATCACCTAACTAGCGTTGCTTTGAAATCGCCTTGCTACCAAGCCATAGTTTTTCTGCTTCAGATTGAGAAGGTCCTTCAACGACAATCCCAGCTCCACCACAAGTGGGAGCTTCAAACCCACTTTTAAGTAAATTTAGCCTTCTTACCGAAATTCACGTCCAATCCTTAGTAGAAGAAGAGATTTTTTTGTATATGCAGTAGATAAGACATCGGTTTTAAAGTCTGCCATTTGCACATTCACTCCACCAGGTGCTCCGTCTGCTTATCACTGAAGCTTTAGGCTTGGGCTTCTCTACAGCTATAGTGACTACCTCATTGTCTTTTTGTTTTAGTTGGTGAGCATCCTTTAACTGCAGACGCAGCTCCACCGCAGGAGGAAGCATCGAATACACCTACAGGTAAAGTTGGTATTCTCGACAAAACCAGCTTCTTATTTTTTTAGACACATGCCATGCTAGAAGACTATTTTTCTAAAAAACTAGGCAATGCCTGGCGCATTTAATTCATCAGAAGCTTTGTCCAAATTATCACTAAAGCCTTAAGTTCGGGCTTCACTAAGCCCATGGTAATTAACTTACGGTTCTTTTAAATACCAACATCATGCTTAGTGTATACGCAGCCCTGACAAAAGAAGAAGTGCCCATTCCATTTATAAGCAAATTCGGCTTTCTTGAGGAATTAAATTTAGTACTTTTGAAGACACATACCATTGTAAAGGAGATTTTTTGTTTATGTGCCGTATTATATATTGCCATTCTAATCTGTCAATCACACAATCACCCCACTAGAGGCTTTGTACACCTTATTGCCAAAGTCTTAGGTTTGCGCTTAACCACAGCTACGATAATCACCTCATTTTCCTTTTCTTGAAGGTGAAAAGCTCTTGTCAGCTGCAATCACAGATCCATCGCAAGTGGAACTAGTGGATCTAGTACTTAAAGAAGAGCACCTGCTGAATCAATTAACATGTAAACGGAACTTTCTTCTAATATTGTCAATTTTACCAGCCCATTATTTTTAGTGCATATTCTCGTATCTTATTATCGACTAGTTTTATAAGGTTTTATATTACATTTCAAGTTCACTAATTTTTCCCCTTAGATTTGTTTAGGATGCCCTCAGCATCACAAGGAGTGCTGTGTGCCGGGTTAAAGCCATTTTCTGTGGATCAGTTTTTGGGTCTGATTAGCACCAACTCTATGACCTATAAGAGGAGTTAGCGGGGTGTGTGTGTGTGTGCGCAATCTGGGAGTAGACTTTAACTAACTCTTTAAGACCACACTGTGAAAGGCGAATTCCGGAGAAGATCATTATCAAAAAATTAATTTGCGATTTTGTTTGATCTACTGTGCACAATTTGGTCCACTTTCACCATCTACTTTAAACTCAGCCACTACACTGGTTCTCGCCAATCAGTTACAAGTCACTCTTTTCCCACAGTTAGCTTCTCCAGTCAGGATGGAAGTTGTCAAACTTTTGAAAAGTCAAATATTGAATCGTTTATCATTTCACGGACATTCCCGTTCAACCTCGCCTGAGTTGTCATCCACGAACAAGGCTCATGAGCTAAAGTTGTGGATTATAAGCACGATCAATCCACATATGCACCTTCCAAAAGCGCTTTTAGCTTTAAAAGTAGAATTGCACTATCCATGGGGCGTGGAGCTTCAAGACAAGAGCGGTAGAGTAATTAAATTCGTACCATGTGTCGGCTGCCAGGAATGCATAAGTAGTGCTGCCATTTTTTTATAAAGTGCTTGGTACTTTACAAACAAAACAATTTGAAGACGTTTACTTCAAACTTCAGTTGCGTAGACGGTAGACTAGAGATTGTTCTTGTACAAATTTTCCCTCAAGGTGGAAATAATATGCCTGATTGTCAACTGATGAGACCTTTATCAGGTCTATTAGCTGTCCCCTTTAAGCAAATTTGAATTGCAGCCAAACCGTGACGTGTTCTCCAAATTTTCAAAAAGGGCCTTGACAGCTGCCAAGACCAATTAAGGCAAAGCACCAGCTTTTACACCTTTCCATCCACAAAGGCAGCTACGACTTACCGTCATTACTTGAAAAACGCGCAATCTAAAGAAAGCACTTTTACAAATAATTCAGAACGCAAATAATTAATAAAACCGTTTTTGGTGGTTTTGCAATACAGTAAAGTAATTTTATCCGCACCTACTTTAAGAACCCTAACTGTCACCAGGTAATGCTCATATGGCCATAAAGAGGCCAGAAATATTTCACTTTCTAAAGGGAATGTTTAATCTGACGTTGTTCAAAAATGGTTTTCACTGGTCCAATGTGTTAGCATTGCTTCCGGTCCTGAAACAGCTCACAACAGTCAGCTATCATGCCCTGTAGCTGCAACACTTGAGGCTTACTTCAGCGGACATCGTTTAATGTACAAATGGGCGAAGACAAGTGGGAGAAATTTATGAAGTCCACAATTGTAAATGATAACCCAAACGACTGATGGACATGTGGATAGAGATGAGAGAAAAAGATTTTGCGACTAGTTGGGGGGACGTTGCACTCAGAACAGGATCACCATACGCTTCCATCTAGAATTTAAGTCTTCTTAAGAATTCACTAAGTGCTATATCAAACCAAATCCTCCACCACAAATTAAGGCCCCTAACACTTGTTTGAATTTGCACTAATTGGTACAAAGTGTTGCGCAACTTGTACATTCGTGCACTTTGTCGACAATGCCACCGAAATTCTCCACACTCTTTGCAAATTCAGATCTCTCCTTTTCATTTCTAGTCATAGAAACATCCACACACTTCCTGAACGGCCAGTGTCACGACCTTTATCTTCAGGACCGTTTGGGACAACATAAGTTCATATGACCTGGAACCCGCTACCAGAACCTCAGGGACATCAGTAGCACGTGCCAAGACTTCCACCTCACACATGTTGACGCTTGCACACAGCCCTGTGCATCCGCTGAAACAGTGGGGTTGTCTTTTCTGGGGTCCTTGCCATCCGGTCTTCTTTGAGGGGACGTATGCACACACACAATTTCTTTGTTTACGACAACTTCTCACAAGGTCTATATCATTTGCCTCATTTGAGGAAACTAAAAATGATGTGTTTTATGCTGCTAGCGATAGGTAAGAGTGTTCCTTTAGACGGGTCCATTGGATATCCCTCTCGGTTGGATCCTCTTCATCCGGAAGGCAAAAAATAAGCAGGTTGGACAAAATGTTGAATATAAAATGAAGACAAACAAAAACACAAATCAATTCACATAATGTAAATACTTTACAGAGGTGTGTTTGACTCGACTAGTTTTACTTTCTGGCTTGTCAAAAGTAGCAATGCTCCTTGCTACATTGTCATGAAGGTACTCAAAAATTCCTGTGTCAGAAAACGAATTTTTAGATCCATCGCAATTGCATTGTATTCTTCCCTCACATACTTGCTAAAAACGACCTGCGTACAGCAATGGAGAAAAGTGAATAAGCTGATAAAAATCACACTAATTAAAATTATTTGTTGAATTTTTTATCATGATTTGTCAAACGGAGGATAGCTATCAATTCCCTAACCAAATTCGCTAACTACTACCAGAGAGCTGCACTTGACATACCGTGTATTGTGCGTTCGTGTGGTGGGCCAGATAGTATGGAATGACCTCCTCCTCAATGGAGAGGAGAATTTGACCATAGAATTTAGCTAGACTCTTCAGATTCATGGTCTCTCTGTGGCCTGTAAATCTTACTAGGGTAGTTGTCCATGCTGGCATAAAGTGATGAGGGCATTCAGGCGAGCAGTCACACCTCAGTCGTAGGATCTGACGAAGGAGATAAAGCACTGCGCAGCAGCGCAAGCTGGCTGAGTATCGACACAGGTAGTCCTGACAAAGACCCAATTCGAAGATGTAATTGCAAGCGTTTCTAGTCTGAAAGCAAAGAGTGCTTTGCGAAATACATAAACATATGATTTCATTGAATGATTTGAACATACCCATTCTAGCATGGAAGATGTAAACTCGGTGAGACCGAACAAATAGAGGTCGAGGAATCTATGCGGTGTTGGAAAATTAATCCTCCTTCCAATGCACTCTCTTAACATTTCTTCCATTCTTATAATCTGCAAAGGTGATATGAAATCATGGATAATGTTAAAATCTTTGATACCATAAGTACGACGAAGATGCAGAAGACAAACCTGATCCTGTGTGTATACGTGATTAGCGGTAGTGCAAAGATCAAAATGATTTATTTGAATATTAGGCGATCTGGTGCGAATAGACATTGTAATTGCTGCCAGGGCCAATAATTGATAGTCTTGCCGTGTTATGGGTCGAAGCCAGGTGTACAGATCCATCAGACCTACAGCTGCATGCAAAATTCGCGTTGGAATACCTTTCCACCAAAGTATCTTACAGGAAAAAACCAAAAATACAGCTGAATAATTATCTGTTATACTAATAACACAACAATATCTCCACCATACTTTTACCAGTATCATCCACTGGATGACGTAGTCACGTGTTTCCGGAGCCAAGTAGCATCGGCTCAGGAATTGATGGTTGTACGCTTGCATATATTCTGCATCAAGTCCCAATTCCAGAGCTAAAGTCTGCAAGGAATCACAACAGTGATCAAAATCTGGAATGAGATCCACAATTAATGGGGAAACTAACCATCCTACATTCAGAAATAATTGAATATCTCCTCTTCGAATGGGGTCAGGATAAACAATTGTTTGAAAAACCTCCATCAGCTCTTCATAAACGCGATTTTTGATTGGCAAGTTGGCAATGAATAGACCTATAAACATCCTGCGGTGTTCAGGGACACTGCTGAAAATCTGCTCAGGATGGTAGACGGTGTCAATGAAAAGGTCCACTTCTCCGTGTACACTTCTTACTCGTCCCAAAAAATCTGAAAAGTTCAATGCAACATGAGGCTATTCAGCCTAAACACGAAATATCCGCCTTGCATTAGCATAAACTTGAGATAATGAATAAACCATGGTAAGGGAAGGCATATTTACCAGCTACTAGTTGGATCATTTGTGGATCTGCGGAAGGTCCGTTTGAAGTTGACGAATCGCTTGCAACTGTAAAGAAAGAAAATAAGGATGGCATTTAAGCTTCAAATTTTGAAAAACCTTTCCTTAGTTGGACTGCATTGCTCCACCCGGAAGCTTATATTCTTGAAAGCAGAGTAGTTGAGGAATGACTTGCTACCTTCTTTGCATATGCTTGAGTTACATTTCGACTTTTTGGGCATCTATTTTCCCTTTTTCGCTCAAAAGTGGATTCCGAAGAGCAAATCTTTAAAGTTTTTAGTTAAAATCATTCATCATATCGGTTTAAAAAACCTTCTTGTGGATTAGTCTTCTACACTCGCTCATACCTCTTGAAATGGGGAAGGTCCAGATATATCATGAGATCTGCAGATACTGAATCAACTGGTGCGCTAAGGGTGATGGTCCAAAAGAACCCCATAAAAAATTATGGACACTAATAAAGTTAATCTATGATTGAATACGGGATTATTTTGATGTACAAGCAAAAAGATAGCTGATGACATTGCAAGGTATTGAGGGCGAGAATTGGACGAGTCCATATTACCAGTCATTGGTGCCGATTCTTCCAGCTCTGGCAAAAGTGGATTCAAATTGGGAGTGCCCTCTTTACCTAAAATAGAAAATCTCAAATACTGATGGAGTACGTGTGTTGTTTTTCCTACAAAGACAAAGTAAATCGACTAGGTGCTTAAATAAACAGATTTGTAATGCCTTAATTGGTTGTTTAACTCTCGGTTTTGGCTGCTGGCCATAGTAACCATACCGGTCAGTCTGATCTTCAGGCCATGCTAGGAGCCCCACCAACTCCTCTGTGCATCAAAAACATACATTCTGCCTCGGTATTATGTTTTCGTCCGGTTTTAGGGAAGTCTCTGTGCGGTACACTTCCCCTGACATAAATGATTGTTTCATGACTTAAGGAATCGCTACATTAATTTTTGTCATCATTATTCAAGGCACTTTTAGATGCATAAGCAAATAAAGAGGCAACATGTTCAAAAAGCAGCGTTCGCCTCTTTCTCAATCGGCTCTGCAAGGTGTTACCTAGCCAAAACTAGGGTAGGTTAGATTAACTAACTTTAAGAAAATAAGCATTATAGACCACAGAAAGAGGGAGCTCTGCTTCTTTAATATGCGTGTACTAGGGTGAGATGCAGAATTACCGGGGATGATTAACCTTACCGAAAGCCAGATTCGGCGATTCTTCATGTAGCTCAGATGTGTCTGGAGTTGCCGCGTAGTAAACATCTTTAAAAAGAGAACAGTGATATAAATAAAATGACTGTAGTGAAGCCCGAAACAAAGGCTTCAGCGCTGTGATAGACACAGAACTGATGGAGTGACTTTGGATTGGCAGATTCTAAAAAGGAGTGCATTTTTCTCCAGTCACTCAAAGAATCTCCTCTGCTATGATAGTTGCCTGCAAAAGAGCCTAATTTACCGTGAATTAAATTTTGTGCGCCCGGTATCACTAATGTTGTGTCAGTAGTTAAAGGTTGTTGTCCATCTTGAAAAAGAATATACCTTTCCCTGATATGGTAGAAACAACATTTTGATAGAGTAATGGTGTGATTAAGACATTAAAAATTTAATACACTGCCTGGTAAACGGGCAAAGAATCGCCTTTACTAAGGCATATCCTTAACGGCAAGATGTACTATTCTTCAAGCAGGCTATGCTCACCTACAACTGGCCTCGTGGATTCCCATCGTGGCAGAAATGTGTAAGCGGTGGGTGCATGGCTAAAATCTGCAGGGGAAGAAACAATAAAATGATTACTATGGCTTCAATGATAAGGTAGGCAAAGCATCTGATGGAGTAAATGTACGATCGAGAGATTCGAAAAGATAACATGTTGCTTACTAGAGGAACAAAGGAATTGTTCTACTAAGGTATCTCCAAGAGTAAGAAGTAATATTAATCAACAGAGCTAAATTTACCCATCTCTAGATTCGGTGTCTCCACTTGGAACAAAGCAGTATCAGGAGATGACGTGAGTTGCCCATCTTAAAGAAAACAACAATGACATGATAACTCTGGCTGTGGTGAAGCCTAAGCATATGGTTTCTCCGATAAGGTAGACGCAATATCTGATGTAGGGGCTGTGCCATGGGTATCTTTGGAAAGGAAATTAAACACTGGTTAAAAAAAAAATAAGAATCTCTTGTACTATAGTGTTTGTCTTAAGGAAAAAATGTAGGTGTTTCCAAGATGGTTGAATTTACCATGAACTGGATTAAGTGCACCAACTTGCGGCAGTTCTAGGTCTGTAGTTGAGGCTTGGTGAACACCTAAAATAAAAGGTCAACTAGGTGATTGCCGTGGCTGCGATGAGAATCAAATCCAAGTATATAGTGCTTAGGTCTACATGGCAACTGATGGAGTGATTATACGACAGGTAAATTTAAAAAGACAAGGCTGGACAAACCAAAGATTTGTTATACTTTAGTAAATGTCTCCCAGAGTACGGAATAAGTTGCGTAGAGAGGGACAGATTTACCACGAATTAAATTCAGTGTGTTCGCTTTCCCCGGAGCTGCGTCTTGTGTTGAAGATTGCTGTCCATCTAAAGAAAAGATTAATAAAGTAAATATTATAGCTTTAATACGATCCGAATTTTAGACTTTATTAATAGAACAGATATAGACTCTGATAGGTTAAAAGTGGGGCAGGAAGATCCAAGAAGTTAGTTGAAATACGTTAATTGTTAATTAAAACTTCAGTTTGGTAATGAACCAATCAGGGTTACTGTCACTTTACCTTCGCTGGACGACTAAACCTCCTGTTAATACCAGTAGACGCATATGGTTCTCCGTCAATAATGCATATTTTACTAAAGTATTATGCCTTTATTCTTTAGCATAAAAGTCTTGTGGCCCCAAAGCAACAATTTAGTTACTTAAAAAATTATCGATTATATTCAACTGCGGTAAGTCCCTAGGGCTAGGAAGATGATTTGTTCAAAAAAGCTAGACTTACTATAAAGGAGATTCTCAAACATCACATACAATGCAGACGGGTCTGAAGATAAGGTATGATGTTCACCTTCAGAAGGAGGAATATAAAATGATTACTAAAATAAAAATAAATTCCCAAAAAGAGGAACCGATAAAAAGGAAGAGCGAACAACTAATAAAGAGACAAAATGATCAGAAGATTACAAAGAGTAATTAAATAAATAATAAAGGAAAAAATTTCAATTTTGTAAAAAGAAAAGAGCAATGACACAAAGGTGTGTAAAATTGCAAAAAAAGGAAAACGAGATTAAATGGAAATATATGCGGGTTAGAAAAGACAAATCAGCACAAAACAGGCAAAAGGGCAGAAAAAAAGGACAAAAACGTGGAAAAAAAATAGAAAATAGAAAATAGAGCACATATTAAGCCGGGCTATGCCACTCCACATGCAGGAAGTAGGCAGTGGCAAGACGACCACACTTACCTCTGCGTGGTTGCGCTCCTCCCACGTGCGTTGTTGCAGCTGTGCCTGCAGTTGAGGCCGCCTGACCATCTACAATGAGAGCACAATGCGGTGAGTCGCATGGCTGACGTGAATGCGGAGACTGCGTCTGCATTCCTCAGGTGGCGCGGCTGCATGCGCCGCACTGACTGTGTGAGTGGTGCAATGGAGGGGCGATGTGGGTGGAGCAAGGCATTCTACGCACACATGGAGCCGGCCTATGCCACTCCACATGCAGGAAGTAGGCAGTGGCAAGACGACCACACTTACCTCTGCGTGGTTGCGCTCCTCCCACGTGCGTTGTTGCAGCTGTGCCTGCAGTTGAGGCCGCCTGACCATCTACAATGAGAGCACAATGCGGTGAGTCGCATGGCTGACGTGAATGCGGAGACTGCGTCTGCATTCCTCAGGTGGCGCGGCTGCATGCGCCGCACTGACTGTGTGAGTGGTGCAATGGAGGGGCGATGTGGGTGGAGCAAGGCATTCTACGCACACATGGAGCCGGCCTATGCCACTCCACATGCAGGAAGTAGGCAGTGGCAAGACGACCACACTTACCTCTGCGTGGTTGCGCTCCTCCCACGTGCGTTGTTGCAGCTGTGCCTGCAGTTGAGGCCGCCTGACCATCTACAATGAGAGCACAATGCGGTGAGTCGCATGGCTGACGTGAATGCGGAGACTGCGTCTGCATTCCTCAGGTGGCGCGGCTGCATGCGCCGCACTGACTGTGTGAGTGGTGCAATGGAGGGGCGATGTGGGTGGAGCAATGGCATTCTACGCACACATGGAGCCGGCCTATGCCACTCCACATGCAGGAAGTAGGCAGTGGCAAGACGACCACACTTACCTCTGCGTGGTTGCGCTCCTCCCACGTGCGTTGTTGCAGCTGTGCCTGCAGTTGAGGCCGCCTGACCATCTACAATGAGAGCACAATGCGGTGAGTCGCATGGCTGACGTGAATGCGGAGACTGCGTCTGCATTCCTCAGGTGGCGCGGCTGCATGCGCCGCACTGACTGTGTGAGTGGTGCAATGGAGGGGCGATGTGGGTGGAGCAAGGCATTCTACGCACACATGGAGCCGGCCTATGCCACTCCACATGCAGGAAGTAGGCAGTGGCAAGACGACCACACTTACCTCTGCGTGGTTGCGCTCCTCCCACGTGCGTTGTTGCAGCTGTGCCTGCAGTTGAGGCCGCCTGACCATCTACAATGAGAGCACAATGCGGTGAGTCGCATGGCTGACGTGAATGCGGAGACTGCGTCTGCATTCCTCAGGTGGCGCGGCTGCATGCGCCGCACTGACTGTGTGAGTGGTGCAATGGAGGGGCGATGTGGGTGGAGCAAGGCATTCTACGCACACATGGAGCCGGCCTATGCCACTCCACATGCAGGAAGTAGGCAGTGGCAAGACGACCACACTTACCTCTGCGTGGTTGCGCTCCTCCCACGTGCGTTGTTGCAGCTGTGCCTGCAGTTGAGGCCGCCTGACCATCTACAATGAGAGCACAATGCGGTGAGTCGCATGGCTGACGTGAATGCGGAGACTGCGTCTGCATTCCTCAGGTGGCGCGGCTGCATGCGCCGCACTGACTGTGTGAGTGGTGCAATGGAGGGGCGATGTGGGTGGAGCAAGGCATTCTACGCACACATGGAGCCGGCCTATGCCACTCCACATGCAGGAAGTAGGCAGTGGCAAGACGACCACACTTACCTCTGCGTGGTTGCGCTCCTCCCACGTGCGTTGTTGCAGCTGTGCCTGCAGTTGAGGCCGCCTGACCATCTACAATGAGAGCACAATGCGGTGAGTCGCATGGCTGACGTGAATGCGGAGACTGCGTCTGCATTCCTCAGGTGGCGCGGCTGCATGCGCCGCACTGACTGTGTGAGTGGTGCAATGGAGGGGCGATGTGGGTGGAGCAAGGCATTCTACGCACACATGGAGCCGGCCTATGCCACTCCACATGCAGGAAGTAGGCAGTGGCAAGACGACCACACTTACCTCTGCGTGGTTGCGCTCCTCCCACGTGCGTTGTTGCAGCTGTGCCTGCAGTTGAGGCCGCCTGACCATCTACAATGAGAGCACAATGCGGTGAGTCGCATGGCTGACGTGAATGCGGAGACTGCGTCTGCATTCCTCAGGTGGCGCGGCTGCATGCGCCGCACTGACTGTGTGAGTGGTGCAATGGAGGGGCGATGTGGGTGGAGCAAGGCATTCTACGCACACATGGAGCCGGCCTATGCCACTCCACATGCAGGAAGTAGGCAGTGGCAAGACGACCACACTTACCTCTGCGTGGTTGCGCTCCTCCCACGTGCGTTGTTGCAGCTGTGCCTGCAGTTGAGGCCGCCTGACCATCTACAATGAGAGCACAATGCGGTGAGTCGCATGGCTGACGTGAATGCGGAGACTGCGTCTGCATTCCTCAGGTGGCGCGGCTGCATGCGCCGCACTGACTGTGTGAGTGGTGCAATGGAGGGGCGATGTGGGTGGAGCAAGGCATTCTACGCACACATGGAGCCGGCCTATGCCACTCCACATGCAGGAAGTAGGCAGTGGCAAGACGACCACACTTACCTCTGCGTGGTTGCGCTCCTCCCACGTGCGTTGTTGCAGCTGTGCCTGCAGTTGAGGCCGCCTGACCATCTACAATGAGAGCACAATGCGGTGAGTCGCATGGCTGACGTGAATGCGGAGACTGCGTCTGCATTCCTCAGGTGGCGCGGCTGCATGCGCCGCACTGACTGTGTGAGTGGTGCAATGGAGGGGCGATGTGGGTGGAGCAAGGCATTCTACGCACACATGGAGCCGGCCTATGCCACTCCACATGCAGGAAGTAGGCAGTGGCAAGACGACCACACTTACCTCTGCGTGGTTGCGCTCCTCCCACGTGCGTTGTTGCAGCTGTGCCTGCAGTTGAGGCCGCCTGACCATCTACAATGAGAGCACAATGCGGTGAGTCGCATGGCTGACGTGAATGCGGAGACTGCGTCTGCATTCCTCAGGTGGCGCGGCTGCATGCGCCGCACTGACTGTGTGAGTGGTGCAATGGAGGGGCGATGTGGGTGGAGCAAGGCATTCTACGCACACATGGAGCCGGCCTATGCCACTCCACATGCAGGAAGTAGGCAGTGGCAAGACAACCACACTTACCTCTGCGTGGTTGCGCTCCTCCCACGTGCGTTGTTGCAGCTGTGCCTGCAGTTGAGGCCGCCTGACCATCTACAATGAGAGCACAATGCGGTGAGTCGCATGGCTGACGTGAATGCGGAGACTGCGTCTGCATTCCTCAGGTGGCGCGGCTGCATGCGCCGCACTGACTGTGTGAGTGGTGCAATGGAGGGGCGATGTGGGTGGAGCAAGGCATTCTACGCACACATGGAGCCGGCCTATGCCACTCCACATGCAGGAAGTAGGCAGTGGCAAGACGACCACACTTACCTCTGCGTGGTTGCGCTCCTCCCACGTGCGTTGTTGCAGCTGTGCCTGCAGTTGAGGCCGCCTGACCATCTACAATGAGAGCACAATGCGGTGAGTCGCATGGCTGACGTGAATGCGGAGACTGCGTCTGCATTCCTCAGGTGGCGCGGCTGCATGCGCCGCACTGACTGTGTGAGTGGTGCAATGGAGGGGCGATGTGGGTGGAGCAAGGCATTCTACGCACACATGGAGCCGGCCTATGCCACTCCACATGCAGGAAGTAGGCAGTGGCAAGACGACCACACTTACCTCTGCGTGGTTGCGCTCCTCCCACGTGCGTTGTTGCAGCTGTGCCTGCAGTTGAGGCCGCCTGACCATCTACAATGAGAGCACAATGCGGTGAGTCGCATGGCTGACGTGAATGCGGAGACTGCGTCTGCATTCCTCAGGCGGCGCGGCTGCATGCGCCGCACTGACTGTGTGAGTGGTGCAATGGAGGGGCGATGTGGGTGGAGCAAGGCATTCTACGCACACATGGAGCCGGCCTATGCCACTCCACATGCAGGAAGTAGGCAGTGGCAAGACGACCACACTTACCTCTGCGTGGTTGCGCTCCTCCCACGTGCGTTGTTGCAGCTGTGCCTGCAGTTGAGGCCGCCTGACCATCTACAATGAGAGCACAATGCGGTGAGTCGCATGGCTGACGTGAATGCGGAGACTGCGTCTGCATTCCTCAGGTGGCGCGGCTGCATGCGCCGCACTGACTGTGTGAGTGGTGCAATGGAGGGGCGATGTGGGTGGAGCAAGGCATTCTACGCACACATGGAGCCGGCCTATGCCACTCCACATGCAGGAAGTAGGCAGTGGCAAGACGACCACACTTACCTCTGCGTGGTTGCGCTCCTCCCACGTGCGTTGTTGCAGCTGTGCCTGCAGTTGAGGCCGCCTGACCATCTACAATGAGAGCACAATGCGGTGAGTCGCATGGCTGACGTGAATGCGGAGACTGCGTCTGCATTCCTCAGGTGGCGCGGCTGCATGCGCCGCACTGACTGTGTGAGTGGTGCAATGGAGGGGCGATGTGGGTGGAGCAAGGCATTCTACGCACACATGGAGCCGGCCTATGCCACTCCACATGCAGGAAGTAGGCAGTGGCAAGACGACCACACTTACCTCTGCGTGGTTGCGCTCCTCCCACGTGCGTTGTTGCAGCTGTGCCTGCAGTTGAGGCCGCCTGACCATCTACAATGAGAGCACAATGCGGTGAGTCGCATGGCTGACGTGAATGCGGAGACTGCGTCTGCATTCCTCAGGTGGCGCGGCTGCATGCGCCGCACTGACTGTGTGAGTGGTGCAATGGAGGGGCGATGTGGGTGGAGCAAGGCATTCTACGCACACATGGAGCCGGCCTATGCCACTCCACATGCAGGAAGTAGGCAGTGGCAAGACGACCACACTTACCTCTGCGTGGTTGCGCTCCTCCCACGTGCGTTGTTGCAGCTGTGCCTGCAGTTGAGGCCGCCTGACCATCTACAATGAGAGCACAATGCGGTGAGTCGCATGGCTGACGTGAATGCGGAGACTGCGTCTGCATTCCTCAGGTGGCGCGGCTGCATGCGCCGCACTGACTGTGTGAGTGGTGCATGGAGGGGCGATGTGGGTGGAGCAAGCATTCTACGCACACATGGAGCCGGCCTATGCCACTCCACATGCAGGAAGTAGGCAGTGGCAAGACGACCACACTTACCTTCGTGGTTGCGCTCCTCCCACGTGCGTTGTTGCAGCTGTGCCTGCAGTTGAGGCCGCCTGACCATCTACAATGAGAGCACAATGCGGTGAGTCGCATGGCTGACGTGAATGCGGAGACTGCGTCTGCATTCCTCAGGTGGCGCGGCTGCATGCGCCGCACTGACTGTGTGAGTGGTGCAATGGAGGGGCGATGTGGGTGGAGCAAGGCATTCTACGCACACATGGAGCCGGCCTATGCCACTCCACATGCAGGAAGTAGGCAGTGGCAAGACGACCACACTTACCTCTGCGTGGTTGCGCTCCTCCCACGTGCGTTGTTGCAGCTGTGCCTGCAGTTGAGGCCGCCTGACCATCTACAATGAGAGCACAATGCGGTGAGTCGCATGGCTGACGTGAATGCGGAGACTGCGTCTGCATTCCTCAGGTGGCGCGGCTGCATGCGCCGCACTGACTGTGTGAGTGGTGCAATGGAGGGGCGATGTGGGTGGAGCAAGGCATTCTACGCACACATGGAGCCGGCCTATGCCACTCCACATGCAGGAAGTAGGCAGTGGCAAGACGACCACACTTACCTCTGCGTGGTTGCGCTCCTCCCACGTGCGTTGTTGCAGCTGTGCCTGCAGTTGAGGCCGCCTGACCATCTACAATGAGAGCACAATGCGGTGAGTCGCATGGCTGACGTGAATGCGGAGACTGCGTCTGCATTCCTCAGGTGGCGCGGCTGCATGCGCCGCACTGACTGTGTGAGTGGTGCAATGGAGGGGCGATGTGGGTGGAGCAAGGCATTCTACGCACACATGGAGCCGGCCTATGCCACTCCACATGCAGGAAGTAGGCAGTGGCAAGACGACCACACTTACCTCTGCGTGGTTGCGCTCCTCCCACGTGCGTTGTTGCAGCTGTGCCTGCAGTTGAGGCCGCCTGACCATCTACAATGAGAGCACAATGCGGTGAGTCGCATGGCTGACGTGAATGCGGAGACTGCGTCTGCATTCCTCAGGTGGCGCGGCTGCATGCGCCGCACTGACTGTGTGAGTGGTGCAATGGAGGGGCGATGTGGGTGGAGCAAGGCATTCTACGCACACATGGAGCCGGCCTATGCCACTCCACATGCAGGAAGTAGGCAGTGGCAAGACGACCACACTTACCTCTGCGTGGTTGCGCTCCTCCCACGTGCGTTGTTGCAGCTGTGCCTGCAGTTGAGGCCGCCTGACCATCTACAATGAGAGCACAATGCGGTGAGTCGCATGGCTGACGTGAATGCGGAGACTGCGTCTGCATTCCTCAGGCGGCGCGGCTGCATGCGCCGCACTGACTGTGTGAG
Source organism: Echinococcus multilocularis (assembly GCA_000469725.3). Lineage (NCBI taxonomy): Eukaryota > Metazoa > Platyhelminthes > Cestoda > Cyclophyllidea > Taeniidae > Echinococcus > Echinococcus multilocularis. The sequence continues at coordinate 4,452,992 of LN902848.1, read as the reverse complement.
TGGTGCAATGGAGGGGCGATGTGGGTGGAGCAAGGCATTCTACGCACACATGGAGCCGGCCTATGCCACTCCACATGCAGGAAGTAGGCAGTGGCAAGACGACCACACTTACCATACTTACTTTTAATCTTCGCCTTGTTTGTCATTTTTTTCCCGATTTTTTTATCTATTTTTTTTTGTCTTCAAATATTTCCTTTTATTTTTTATTTTCCTTTTTTATGCATCTCTATTTTGATCTCTGTTTTTTTCCTCTTTAAATTTTTTTCTATATTTTTTTGACTTCTCTGCGCTCCACCTTTATTTTCGGTTCTACTTTTGCTGGATTTGTTTTCATCAATTTTTTTGTAACGGGTGTTTAGTTTGACATATTTTTCTTTACTTTTTAAGTTGAAATCCTTGTAGTCGTTTGTGTAGTGTAATCACATCATCTAGTTTTGTGGCTCTTTGATTAATATTAACAAAACGCTTACATTTTTACTAGATATACTAGGAATATCTATTTCGTCTAGATTTCTCGCATTTTAAGAACTAAAACTTTTTAGCAAGGCAGTCTTACCAAAATTTGGATTTATTTCGGCCACTTGTGGTAAATTTGTGTCCCAAGTAGATGCCTGCAGTTCATCATCTTAAAAAAAAGACAATTAATTATTATGTCTGAGTTAAAACTTATTCCTATGCCTTTGTTTATATGGTGCTCAAGCATGTGATAAAAATTGAGTCGCAAATAATTTATATGAAAATTTTGTGCATCATTCACTTTAGGAAAGTCATCAAATCATATTTACTAAAGTGTGTTACCAGTTCTCTAAATTAGATTTTGTCAAGAAGGGCAAATGTACCACGAGTTACACCTAGTCTTGAATTTTGTGGCAGAGTTCTGTATGCAGCTGACGTATGCTGACCATCTAAAAGCAAAGAAAACTGAGGTGATTACCATGGCTGTGGCAAAGCCTAAACACATAAGTTCGATAGTAAGGTTGACACTTCAGAAGACAGAGTAAATGTTTGATAGGAATATTTCTAAAGTCAGTGGTATTTGTCGCCAGATTTAACATGCAGGTTACATCGGAGAATCCAAGTTTACCTAGGATTGGATTAGGAGCATTCCCTTGCAGCAGAGCTCTGCCTACTGTTGAAGGGCCTTCTTCATGTAAAGGAGAAAACTAATACCTTAAAATTAGGGTGGACTTGACATAACTCCTTGCTCTAGTTAGATAAGTGTTAGTTAATGCTTTTTTCTTCCACATTCACATCTGAATCATGATAAAACGTCTACACAACTGCCATTTGCTTATGAGTGACTTTTCCTCCTCCATACCGCCTACTTATTTATGAATAATCTCCTTCAGCAGAAGTATATTGCAAGTTTCGGAATTAATGTGCAAAAAAATCAGTAAATATGAAACCTCCACGCTAGTTGCTTCAAACCTCCTCGTTGATCGAGAGTGTGACTATAATTGCAATTGCCTTGACCAGCTAGCAAAATAATTCGCATATGAAACAATGACACAGCAGAGAGGCAAATAAGGGAAATTTACCTTCGGCAGTACGAACTCGCTTCGCAGGTGGTGGTGTCCATTGATATGATAGGCCTGCTTTTTCTAAAGTAGGTAGCCAGAAAGAATTATATTCGACGAGTTAAGCAAACATGAATACCCACTGAAAATGGTAGAATTACGTGCAAATAAGAAACTTAACAATTAAAATTTAAGTAAACAGAAGTAAAAGAAAGTAAATTGAGAGTTAACTTTTACTTCTCTCATAATCGGCTATAAGAGGAATTATCCTGCGAAATGGAGACCCTGCAAATCAGGAGAGAATGAAAAAGGGAGAGATGGTACAAAAACATTACAGATTTGTCTTCTACTATGCGAACACCGTGATAGCGCAAATACAGCAAATCTACCTCCTGTTGGACCCGACCTGTCCTCATTCATCTCTGTTATGGTCGCCTCAGGATATAGTATATCTTAACAATCCAAATTGCTAAAAATTTCGGAAAGGCTAATTTAGAAAATTAAACTCATTTTGTTCACACGACAAACTAAAAAGCAAGAATAAATGGAAGTGCAGAGCAAATAAGTTACTCCAAATTACTAAGCGCATTAGTATATAAAGCCGATATGTAAAAAGGGTTAGGAAAAATTAAATTAAAAAGCTGTGCCTCATCCAAATGGAGGCTCAATGGTTCATCTTCCGGCCCGAGTGAATGTCAGACCACGTGAATGTGCAGACAGATGGGCGAATTAATTAATCAATCAATAATTCAAATCGGGCCCGATCGATAAGTCGCACGACGCCGGTCCGCATCTTCCAGTCTCCTACAAATGAATGCCTTTAAAGCTCGGACCCTCCCATGAATACACCCACACTGCCAACCCAGGGATGTACACTCCAGTCTGACCCCACAGCGTGTCGGTGTGACCTCCCACCAATTGACCTCAAATTGAACTTGGATTTGTGCCATTGAGAAAGGCATGAGTGACCTCACTGATGGACCAGAATGATTTGGTCCAATTCAGCCATCGCAAAGGAGTGCGTGTCTTCATTTTTGTGGCCCGATCGTCCAGATTTTCGCATCTCGACGTATTCGTTGGATAAGTGGTTCCTGTGTTGGTTGTGCACCTATTCTGGATGTGTCGAAAGTTACGGATCTATCAATAGAGAACTATGGAGATGTGGGATGAGTAGGCATCTGTGAAATGTAACACCATTGCCGTATACTATACGGCGCTGAAAGCGGCAGACATATTAAATAATGTGGAAGTATGGCTGCTACATCCGCCGTGTTGATGTAACTGAAAGTGAGATGAAGGCACATTTAATAGAAAGTGAGAACGTGGACACAGGAGTTTAATGAAGTAGAAGAGTAGGCCATTTGCGCCCTGCCCCGATTGACTGCCACGGCCCACCGTCGAGCAAGCAAATCGAGATTTGGGAGTTAGTCAGAGTAGAGCACATGTGCGTAAGAATCACAATAACACCCCCTCCCCAATGAGGAAGAGGTGTCTAGTCGGTGAGAAAGCGAGGACCGTGGGGAGCTACGCACGGATGATGTTACTCTTAGCACTTTTCCCTTTTTAAAGACGAGTCATTTATGAACCACATTGTGTTAACGTGAATAGGAATACTAAAAATTAGTGCCATTATCGGCTTTTGAAGAAGTACACTTTTTTTGATATGTTCATAGCCAAGAGTTTTGGTAAGAAATGTGACATCCAGGGATAATTCTAAAAGGATATATCCGTGGACATTGATTTTGTTTGACGATTTATTAAGGGCAATAATCTGTACTATAGTAAAAGCGAAAAACACATCATTTTGTCCTGGCGGCACGAATTTCGTGTAGGAGTCAAGATGTGATTTTTATCAGCATCAAGTGGTAGGTATTGGTTCACCTCTGGGTCCGAAGCTGCCGTGTTAGCGTAGTAGTACCAAAAAATGGGATTCGTCAAATGCTTGCTGTAAGTGTACGCGCCTCCGAGACCCAATGTTTTCACAACCGGCCGTTAAAGTAAGTCCTGATCAATGAACTTTCAACCGCCACTGCTTATACCCTCCAATTTTTTCCTCTCATCCATTTCGCAAGGTAAGAGGAATGAGTGGCTAGTCTTGTTGCTAATGCAAATCAGCATGTATGGGGACAACTGGAATTGAATTTGGTCGTTCACTACTGAAGTAGATGTAGTGGTCTTCATGAGTGGTTCAAAACGCGAGAGGTGCACCTTTAGATCCCCAAGCATTATACAGAGGGAAGAGAGAGCACTAGGCCACAGCTCTGACGATTTCACTTCTTTTGACTCATTTAGGTAGTATATGAAAGGCCCCAGGAAGAGCGTTTTAATAAGTACTGCCTTTACACATTCGCTATTCCCTTGGCCTGGAATGGTAAGGTGGAGCCTCTTCCGAAATGTATTATGAACACCCAGGCCAAAATTAGTAAGATCTTTAGGATCCATAGTCAGAGTCCATGAAGGAACAATAGTATCTGCCTCCCTAGGTTTACTACTAGCCTTGTTATAGTTGGGACTATTAGCCTTGGAGGGATCCATTAAATGTGCCATTTGTAGAATGAAAAGAAACCACTATTAAGGAAGGGATGCATCGTCCAATAACTCGTATTTGAGAAGGAACAAATTGGCAAGGTTAAACGCACAATTTTAAGTGTGGTGCTGCTGGTTAGAATCTATTTTTCTGGCTTAAAAATTTTGCGTGTGCTTTCAATGGCATTGCCATCTACGTCTGAGAGACGGAATTCCATGAGGCCCGCTTCTCGTCACAATCACCTTCATGCGTTCAAGAAAATTTGGGCTTCCCTATTTTGCCTGCTCTTCAGAAGGCTCCGTGTTTACGATCTGCGCTATGTCCTTCTGATTAGCAAAACACATTTGAGCTTCCTCTACAAGAGCAACCTTTCCATTTAAAAGATTCTTGTAGGCGAAGGCTGTTGACTCCTAATTCCCTAGTTCGAGGAAGGATGTTGTCAGCTTACATTATAAAGGTTTGCCCGGGCTATGGAGGATTAGAGCAGTAATACTGTTATAAATGATTATAGATTTAGAGCAAAATCAGCAAGGACAGTCTCATTTGCAGAAGAAAATTTTTCAAGCTAACGTTGATGTTGGGGTCGGCTTACACCATTATGATGTCTTGGATTGGCACATAGGTGCAAGGAAGTACCCTCCACTGTATTTTTAGCTCCTCTTGTGGTAAATCCTTGTAATTCTGAAGTGCCATCACATTGAATTTCTCATCCCCTATGAATTTGTTCGCGATATCAATCTTGGATCGTACCTTTTTCGCAATTTTTCTGCGATAAGTCCGCTACGCGACGATGATTTCCACTACGAATTGTTGAACAGTCTGGCCAATCAAGAGACGTAGTGACCAGCTACAAGAAGCTGTCAAAATGATGTCAATCACAATCGACCACATCAATGCCAAGTTACGGGTCTATTGAAGTCGTTCCATCTCTAGATGCCCACACAATAATTCTTCCACTGTAACAGTATCAACTTGACAGCACTTCAGTAGAAAAATGTGGAAGGTCACGCGCGAGAAGGTGGTTTGGAAGGGCGCTTGTCACTACTAACAAACAGAAGAAAAAATTTTACAAGTTGTGTGTGAGGTGGATTTTATGTAGATCGCTTTGCATACCATCGCCGTTCTTGGTTACGGGGCTATGACAAACTGACATTATTGCCTGCAGTCATCCAAAGCTACTGATCCATGTCCTTAAAAATGGAGTCGTTATCGGGATGTGATGATTTTGCACACGTGGCATATATCTAGACGCCATATACATTGAGAGAGTAAATGGAATAACACTGGACAAATGATGAGGATGAGAAGAGTCCCATCATATAGGTGTTTTGCCAGATATTTGCAGGATTCTGCAAGTAGAAGTAGTTATCTTCGCCCAAAGTGGCAGATTTTAACGATGCACAAGGTGGGGAATTTATCTCCCTAAGCGTTATATCAGAAGGTGGCTCTCGGCGGTAATTCACACCTCCCCACTGACACTCACATCGTCAGCTGTATAATGATGTCAAAAAAATACTATCACAAAGTACGGACCCACATGATATATAAGTGCGCTAGATGATGCCTTTAGTCAAATTATTTCAAACAGTACTGCTAGGGGAGGGCCGTCACCTCATTTCAAATGGTTGAGATTCCGCCATGCCCACGACACCGCATGGTTGCGTAGTTTTCGACATGCTTGAGGATGCATCTTGATGACAGTGAAGCATAATTGGCTGGAAGAGTAAACAAAATTTTGTTGAATAGTTAATCAATTATCGTCAAGAACGTAGCGCCAGAATAGGCCAGCATAACAGAAGACAAAGTGTTGCTTTGGTTAGCAGGAGGAAATGAGCCTAAAGTCCATGGAAAAGTTTGGTGTTAACTGGGCACTAATGGTAGATACAATTTAAATGAACTTTTAAATACGCGCATTGCAATGTGCTTTGCCACTGTTTCATTCGCCTTACTTGGCATTTGTGTAGGCCAATTTATACTTTCATGCTTTGGTAAGGGAGAAAAGAAAGGAAATAAATTACAGTCAAGAGCCGAGTTATCAATATGACTTAGTGGGATTAACTGCCATGGGGTCTGCAAATGATTTGAACTGATTAGATAACACATACAACGAAGACCTTCATCAGTTCCAGAAAGGATTCCTCAAGATGTAGTGTTAAACATACTGACTGGAGTGTAGTGGCGCGGTTCATTAAATGACACATGACAGTAGCTAGTTTAATTCTTTGTGGAATTTCTGTAGAAATGCGTCGTGGCATTGAAATTTGCTCTTATTCCATCATTCTCACTAAATCATCAGACAGCGTAAATGTTTTGCCTTTGGGCATGAGAGTGTACTTCAGTGCGTTCCGAACCTGATATGACGATTGAAGCTAATTGGAGTCACTTTCCGTGATTTTAAGCTGTAGGTAGGGAATTCCGCAAATAAAGGCCTTTCAGAAACTATAGCGCACTCGGTGTGGTAACAATGACGGGTGGGTACTCTTTCCTCTACCTTAACAGCCTTCTGACCTTTTCGAAAGGAAAGTTTATCTCTTGCGGGACCGAAGTGGTCGGAGTCAACCGTCATTCACCTATGGTGGAAGAAAATATGCTCGTATCAGCAGTCACAGCTACATTCCGCGTAGCACTCGAATTTTCCAATCAATCTTATTAAGGAATGTCAAATTTATAGAGGTCGAGGAGCCCAAGTGAAGTTGCACGATCTTTCTTGTTTTCAAGACACCTTTCTGATATCCCTCCATTCTTACTAAGGATGGAGAAATTTAGAGGTTCATATAAGAATTCGTGTGCGTTGGTGAATAGTGATTGAGAAAACAAACCGGGCGCCTTAGAAACTTGTTAAAACAAGATTCTCATTCATATCTGATTGCAACAGCTGTTGCTGGTAGTCATATAGTATTATGGGGCAAGGTAAGGTGTGCTGACTCGTTAGACCTACAGCTACAAGGAAAGCTTGTATTAGAACCCTCTTCCACACATCCATCCTGCAAAAAAAAAAACAAAACGTATTTTGAGTTTGGTGGGTTTTCCTACTAAAGGGCTACTTTTACTCGTTCCCCTATGTACTCTAGTTGGTTACAAGGGAGGATATAGTGGGTTGCTTTCAGCATTGTCTGGAGTGGCAGGAACTGTAGGATTTTGTTTACTCTGCGGCTCGATCTAACTGGAAGGCTCAGAACACTTAAAGGTCCTTCGACATTACAATTGGATGAAGACTATTTGCTTGTCCTACTGTTGAGGGATGAAGGGATCATGTCAGGGTAGAGTAGGGGTAAAAATGATTTGGAAATTGAATATGACCTTCTCTTCTGCAACGGAACGCCCTCAAGTTAATTCGAGGTGTAGTCGTCCATGGCACCCTAAGCAAATACTGATGCTTGCAGAGAAAGTTATTTATATTGAAGAACACTAAATTCTGCCATCTTCTGAGGCAGAAAGTGCACTCACAATGTAGTCGACATTATAAAACAACGTGGAAACTTAAAACTCTGACAGCATCACCAAAGCTAAGCAACGAAATACCACCTTGCTCACAAAAGGCAACCATCCACGCATTCGTTTGTCCAGAGTTGAAGTGAAGAGATCGGAGGGACAAAACATGGGAAGTAACTCCGTGATGAAGTTGAATGCAATAGGTCCGTGAACATGACTTCTACAAAAGAGGGAAAAGCCAAACCCTCAATATGACCAGGTGATCTGTTCTGTCCATCCATGCACTGTGGAGGGTGTGAGCCAACTGCCATTAAGGAAAGGGGATTAGCCGACTAGAAGTTTTGGTGATGGCCGACGCTCAAGCCTGAAATTCAAATTAAAGAGCCTTTTGTAGTGTAAAGCCAGAAAAAGTACTATGAGGCAAAACATAGGCTTAACTAATGTTATTGTACCTATGACTGATCAAATCAGCTGCGGATTTTGCCAACTTACTCATCAAAATCATCTTGATTAACTACTTAAAACAGACCGATTGATGGACAATCGGCAGCAAATGCAAAAGACGAGATGACAATCGGCAATGCGTAGGTACCTCCATTTTCTGAGACGAAAATGCACGGCCAAAGTCGGTTGTCCGAGAATTGAATTATCCGGAAAACGAGATTGTTGTTTGCTTCATTTGCCCTGTCTTCAAATAAAAAATGTCTTGTTTTTAGGTGAACCGTGGGATAAGTAGATGCTTTAAGACAATAGAGCTCTCGTTCCTCGGTCTTTAACTTTAAAATTTCATAATTATAGCTGGAACATTTAACCCTCATGATACAGCCCCCTTCTGTCCAAAGCAGAAGCCAGCTTGTTATCGACCATCGAAATCCCAGAAAATGCGCGTTGAAGGCGCGTTCTTTGCCCACTGGAAAATATCCTCCTCCCATCTTTACTTGGGGATCTGCCACTACTACATGGTAAAAACGCAAATTTTAATGCAGCATAGTTCTAGACAGCCTAAAGCTCTATAGAGACCGATGGAAACACACACGCTTAAAATCTAGGGGTCGAAAATGCTAAAGATATGAATAGTCACGATTGTCCACTCCTGAAGATCTAGATAATTTTACTTCCTATTGTTTACACATGGTAATAATACAAAGCTGACAAAGTTTAAAATGGAAATATGCTTTTAAATTTTATTTTGTGAAGTAAAATTGAAAAATATTAAACGTCTAAACGCATAATTTTATTAAATCTTTAATAGGTTCTGTGTTTCTCCCTTCTACTTCAGCCTTCATACCTCTGAAATGAGCAAACGGGTGGAGGAGGACATACCTTGTGAGGCAGCGATGAATGAAGAGGTGCAGATATCATGAATTCAGATTGCAGTGCCTCCTCTTCGTCGGTTGGTGGCATCCGATCTCTCATGAGGTTTATACTTACCAATCACCTTTCGCCTAAAAGGTATTTTCGAACAAACTTATATTTCGTAAGCATAAGATTGTGGTGAGTGGATAATTATATGGCTGCTTGGTAAATCATGCGAAATTCTTCCCCCTATCGACATGGATATCTAGTTGTGCCTCTAGCCGTCCAGCCCTTCCTTGCGTAAATGCAAACCTGACGTTTAAGGCCATGTCTTACTAAGCTGTCTGGGAGAAGACCACTTCCAGTGCGAGATTAATTTAACAGCTTTTACTTAATATCGCTAGCTGTAGACCTACACATTAACTCTCTCAGCCTGTAAAGTGATTTTGCAGACTATCCATTGTACATTGCGAGCAGGTAGTGACAACAGCACAACTGGCAGTGGCCTAAAACTCTTTACTTCTTCGTGCCTCCGTAGGCAGAGGAAGGTTCGACGCAGCATCAAAAATAGGCATCCAGAGTACTGTAATGCAGATGTTATGATTTGAAGAGAAAGCATCCAAAATTCCTGATAGCAATTGACTCAGTTCAAGTGGGTGCGCCCCAGACATCGACTAGCCGCCAAACAGGTCAACAGGCCCATCAGACAGGGAACCAAGAGGTATAGCATAGTGCAGGCCTTCACAGGGCAGTATTCTAGTCACCTTGAGACCTCGGTAAAAAATTAGTTGTATGAAATTTACAAAAGACCAACAAAAGTCACGAGGTTGGAGAAGAGAGGATGTAAATCTGCAGTAAATATGTGCAATAAAGTGACAGTTGCCCAGAGGTAAACAAACCAAACATGGACACAGACCCCACTGGGCCCTCGCCACGTAGTTAATTGACCACTCATCCTTACTTGGGTGTCTTATTACCACTTCAGGAGGACTCAGGACTTTATCCACAGAGCATTTGACGAATAACTTGGTTATCGCTGGGGATTTTACTCTCGAAACACTGACAAAATTAACGTAAAATGAAGGCGATTCTCACTCGAGGTCCTCTTTACTGCCACCGATTGTTTTGTTAATAACCACTTTCTTTCAATGTTCTCAATTTGACTTCTTCCATGAACACATCTGAGCAAAAGCATGGCAATTTTTAACGCGCGGTGTTTAAATAAACTCAAGGAAATACAAGGAAGAACCAATATTCCAGTTTAAACAGCCAAGTGCAAATTACTAAGTTCTTTTACTCTGGACGGTCTTGTTGACGACTGCAACAGTTGGTGGAAGGTCACATGTGGTAGGGAAAGCCAAGAAGCGTGTGGATACTCTTGGCTTCATGAGGTGGACGGATAACTTCCGTACTCCAAATTATGTCAATATCTGTTCATCTAACAGTGAAGGTGAAGCACCATGAGTGTTCCTCGAAGCTGAGAGAATTTGTAATTCGGAAAAGGTTTCACTGTAATAAGGAACGGGCTGGGAGAGAGGGCTGCTAGGATGGCTGGAAGGGTGTACCGTTTAGTAAAGGCACCATGGCGGAGCCCTGAGTCTCCACGCAACCAAAACGAAGAGGTAAACAAACAAGTAATGTATTAGGGTGGAATAAGTTGCACATATTATACCATGCATCAGTGTAAGGGCTTTTAAAGACAAAGGAATCATTATTCAACTTGAGTCAAGAAATAAGGTGGCCGAATGAAGTTTAATATTGTTTAAAGCTTGTACATCATCTATGCTGATGGCGCCTGGCATCGAATTATTTAAAAGGCGCTTTGTATGGGTGGGAAGATTAATCGTTCTCAGTCAGCGGTGTAAAGAGTGGAGGTGAATTGCAGAGACGGGTGTTTGCTTTGGCACTGAAAGGGCCTATGTCTGCTAAATTCACATAATTGTGATATTAAACCACATCCCACTGGTGTTATTATATAGCCAACTCAACGATACCTTGTCGGATAGGCGACAATGTGCCAAGCATTCTCAAGCTGATTCCAAAAGGATCAGACAGTGAACTGCAAGGATGAGTGTTAAGCCAAGATGGTGTTATATTGGGCATCAGACTCTATTCCGTACGATTCGCTCATCTGACGCCCTTTTACCTGCTTAGATGCCTCGGACCTTTAAACCGTTTTATGGTCAAATCCCAGTCTTTTTCAGTCACAGCATGTGCCAAAAACGCATAACTCATTGTGAAACCAAGAAAAAGAATTCCAATTCGAGGGGTATCTTTGGTGATTCGCAACTGCAAAAGCAAATGGGCTTGAACCCCATTTCCCTTTCGAATTTACTGAGCTTGTGTTGGAAGTGGTATTCACTCTTACACCCCCGAGTTAGTATAAAAAAGGCCAGTGCCCTCGGGAACCTCACAGTCTAAAGTATTGTTATGCCAGTACAGTAATAGGCACCCAAAGGTGGCAAAATCTTTTCTCTACAACTTACCTCAAATATGAACAGACGGATATAGTTGAGTGGAAGAACCACTCTTCGGTCACTAGCATGGACAACTGCCCTATTATCCTGGGTCTGTGGCCTCTTTTAAAAACCTCAGTTGACTGACTAGTTTAACTTCAATTACCCATGGGATCGTGATATTTGCTGCATTCCACTTAGGCTTTATCTTGTCTTCCGGTACCAGTGGGGAGTGGCCTGCTGCACTGCGATGAATTATATTTAAAGCTAACTAACATGGTTGTCCATGAGGGCATCTTAATATCCCTGATTTGAGGCATCAAGTTTCGATTTTGTCCATTCTGTGATTTTTAATCTAAAAATCTCCTTCAATTTTTTTTATTTTTGTTGAGTAGCACTACTTTAATGCATTCATCTAATCTAGGTTCAGTCGTCCTCATGATTAAGGTTTTGACGTGTTCAACGTTTTATTGAGCCAAATGCAGGTCTTTCGGTAATTAAACCTAAGGGGGGAGTCCAGCTGTCTCAGTGTTGATCAAATTCAACTGTGAGGAAATATTTAACTCCTATCCTCCGTACGTTTACTCACGTCAGCACTAAAAAATTGCATCTGAGGCTTGTAAATGCCTCAATGTAAAAGGCAGCAGAGCATTTAATGAATTAGAGTGTTGCCCGTGTAAAAGGATGTAAGCCATTGAGGATAGCTGCCGGACCTAAAGCGATGCCAAGCATACAATTGAACATTCTGGAACAATTGACTTTTGATATCAAAATCAACTTGTAAACCGCATTTTAGTTCAGAGTTAATAGTCAGATTTGGGGAGTGGGAAGGATGAGGAAGGAAGGCAGCTTGTCGATTCCAGCCGGTAATGTGATGATAAAGGCCAGTTTTACATCTCAGTTGTTGATTTTACGCTCTAATCAAGTCTGACTAATTAAAATTACAGAGAGAATATTTAGCTAGTATAATTCATTTTTCGATACATTAACGAAGGCAATAAGTAATTTGTATAAATAATCAGTTTTCAACAAACTTTAGTTAATAGAAGGGAAGTAAAGCAAGCAACCTACTCCTCATGGAGTTTTTCTCCTCCTCCCCTTGGCGGAGTTGATGAACTAGATGGCGCATTTTCGGTGTTAACGAAACTTAATACTCCAAGAAATGTGTCTCCTAGCATTGGACGAGCGTTCCTGTGCTGTCTTTCTAATGACCTATGAATGGTTCGGTGATTGTAAAATGGGCACAGCAAGTTAAACTAATTGTCCTGCATTTATTTTATAGGAGTCTCTGATAGGCTTGTCAAAAGATGATTTTGGAAGCTCTTGTTGCCTCATACACTTTAATTTTGTACAATTAATTAAGTAAACTGCCGTTAAAATGATATACTGGTCTAATCCACCAGCATCACCTTAATTCAAAGCCATGGCCGAAGATATAGTTGTGTAGACAAATAGAAAAAAATGTAATTGGTTTCGATTGCATAATGTCATTACACATCTGTGTTGAACGCACACCTCAGAGATCCCCCTTTGCTCCGATCTGTTTGCTATTTTTAAGGAAATTCTTTAGCGTAAATTCATGGGGCTTTGCTTTAAAATGTAGATACAATGTACCAGTAGTAACCAAACCCTCCATCCGTCGAGCTTTCCATTTGCTGCCGATAGGTAAGCGTAGCTATCCCAATCATGAATGTGGAAAACTAGAGCAACTCAGCTTCAACGGCCTCGGTGTTTTTGAACAATACATGATTTGTACAACTACTTACTCTCTAATTATCTCTACTTTGCCTCTTCTGCAAGCCACGGAATATGTCGTACTGCCAAAGTAACTTCCACAAAGTAAAACTTGTAAACCATAATTACTTAGACTTAAGTGATGCAGCTAATTATTTTTAATAAGTGCTTTTAAGAAGATTTTATCCTATATCATATAAAACATTAGCAAGATATGGCAATCTTAAAAGTTAAAAGAAATATTTACAAATCTCTAATGGATTTACAATTTCCCCTGGTCCTTTGTGCTTGCACCTTTCTATGTAAAATTTAGACTTAGAATCCTTACAGTTGCAAGACGCTACCAAAAGTTTGAAGAGAGTTTTAATAAGCCTTCTTCATAGTGCAAGTTTATAATAGAGTAAGGTATTCACTTTTATTATTGAAGCCTTGAGTGCTCAGAAGATGTGACGGAAAAGAAGTAACCCATTTACAACCTCCTCCCCACATTGATTTGAGATCTTGCATATGCACTCATAGAATGTTATTTTTAAGCCTTAGCAAAACAGTTTTATCGTTTTGGTCTAGTACCCATCATTAATCATCCAATTTGTACCGTTCAAGGCGCCTTCTTTTAAATTTTCCCTTTCTGACACGAAACTAGAAACATAGTGGAAGATTGGGAACTTATTGTGTGAACGCAGTACATTTAATTACCTTGCTGCCACTTCTTTGGCAAAAGTCTTTGTCACACGTCTTTGCAAAATGTTACGCACCACACAAAGCTGTGTACAAAGTGTAAGTTAATAACAGCTTTAGAGTAATTTTCTTACGCATAACTGGTGCAATTCCTCCACAGGACGACAAAACAACAAACCCACTCTCCCACATAATAAATCAAGTTTAGACAAATTTAGCAAAAGTAAGACATGATAGGATTGATGAGTTTAGAGGCAAATTGCATTTATTTTGGAAGAAGTTAGTAATTGCGTTACATCAACAACCACTTTCGATCACGAACGGCAATTTACGCTATGTCCCCTAATTTAAATGTTAAACAATCCAGTTCCTGGAGATCGCTGTAGCAAGTCGGTCGCTTTTAATGGCATAGATGTTATAATTTACTCCATTACACACTAACTTATTGTGCAAAATGCAGGCCAGTGTTTAAAAGTATTTAATTTAACAACTCATCTCCATACGTGGCTTGCACTAGGTACCATTTCCTATGAGTACTCAAATATGCAAGTGAGAGGCAATCTCTGGGCCTAAAAAACCCTGCTGCATTTTCACAAAACAATCCCTTCACGAAAAATTTTAAAAGCGTTCCTAATCGGTAACGTCTGTAATAGAGCACGGATGGCCACTTTGGTCGATTAAAACAAAAGAGTGGCACTTGGATTGATAATTTGTTTCAACTCATCGAAACTTTTTATTAAATAGATTTTTGCTGAAAACGATTGTTAGTTTGTTTAGACTAACACTTTTTAACATTAAGGCAAATATTACATTACCTAAGGTCTGCCACACCCATTTGCCTTTATTTGTTCAAAATGGTTTGCCTTTTCGGCATTAAAAATTTATTAAAAAAATGCAAAAAAGTTTGTACTTGGCTGAACTAAAGTGCATGGCACTCAGTAGAGCTCAACCAAAAGTTATTGCAAATAAAATAGGCTCTAAAACGTTGTTCTTTTACCCAGCTGCGTCAGAGTATCATTAGTAGTCCTTATTATGTTGTCAATTGCAATCATTAAAGTAAGCACACTGGCGGAACCTAAAACAGCCTAATGGGGATAATGCTACCTGCTGATTACTCCTTGCACTTTGTTCTTATTTCAGTGCTCTTCAGTCGTATCTGTCTAAATTCTATTAAGCTGGTGGGAAGATGGAGTACGTCGTTATATGCATACCGTACACAACCCATTACCCAACCTTTTAAACTGTTTGCAAGTGGTGTTACTTTAGTTTTAATGGCTTTCCTGCAGATCACGGAGGTAGGCGTTATTTCCAACCCTTCTCTGAGAAATCTCCATATTCTTTATTGCGCCTTCTTTGCCACGTTAGGGTCTAACATTTAGGAGTAGAAATCAGAGCATTTGTCCTTTATAATGGGCTTTGATTGCTGCTGCCATTAATGCGGCCCCAAGTTATGAGCCGTTATAACAGTGGGGCTGAAGATGTATTGCTGTGCACCCTTCTTCCATATTTTTATTAATTACTGCTCACTACCATTTCTTGACATGTGCTTGTGACATTTATTTTAGTGTGCACGAAATAAAGTAAACGTCTGTATGGTAGAAGAAAGGGTCCATCCTTCTTGCCCAAAAATGGGGCTCGAGCTTAAACTCCATCTTTTTGGCAAAAGATTATGGAGCATAACGGCGATTATTCCACCAGGTCAAAGAATTTTAAGAACCTTTTAACGGTTGGCTGTTAATTGGGCATTACAAAAACTTCACTTATTTATTTGACCAACTCACGAGTTTCCCTAACCTACTGGGACATCTTGGTTGTTTGCGTAAGTCGGTATTTTGTATATCCAGGCCCTTAATGCTCCGCCTTTGTACCCTTGTCAGGGGAAATTGCGTCCAGTCTACGTAGTCGCCTCCCGGTCCTTCTATACGTCTACAACGCATATTCTACCACAGTAGTGCGATTTTTCTCATCTTCAGGAAAGGCTCAGACCCTGCAATGATGGCATCAACAAACAAATTTGATCCTAATTGACAAATATTCCAAGTTCTACTCCTAAATGCTAAACTCCAACGCAAAGGATTAAGTGTATATGCTGCCGATGGTGGGGTCGATGAAGGTCCCTAACAGAAGGGTTAGTAAAAAAGATCCACTCTCAGCAACTACGCTATTCCACGCGATGCCGGAATGCTATTAACAGTCGAAGCGACACTAATCAGAAACCATCTGGATAAGTTCGCTACGGAGTCGCCTACAATACTTGTACGAAGATGTCAATCAAGTGAATACGTGATATCTCCTCCATCTTTTTACCAGCTGGATAAAACCCAGATAGGTTTGGCTGGACAGCACTGAACTAAGGATTAAGCTGCAAGGAGGAAAAGGTACGAAACCCTACCCTGCGAAAGTATATTAAGTCAAGTTTTTTGTTGCATGATTGTGCATTTGGGCGGTAGTCTTACGGCATGTGATGGACATACAGGGTGACCAGCACATTCGCCCTTCCCCCAATACGGTGTCCAAACAGGACTAAACTTCAGTTCCAGTGGAATTGCTGAGGAGGATTAGGACGTTACGATCAAATATCTTACCAATTGCACGCAAATTCGATGACTGGTGTGGTTAGTTCTCGCAGCGTTGACCAAGTTGTGATGGCCGACGCGCAAAGTTGCCCCAGTAGAGCGCCAAAGGCGACAATCAAAAGGGAGAGAGATGTCATACTTAAATTATTTGTTTAACCCTGTCTTTGTACTTTCTTGGCCTATGGGTCATACCGGTAGTCCCCCAGTCCTTCAGTACTTCGGTAGTGCATACCTCATCCTAGTATTATGACTTGGTTCGACTTGAGGAAAGATTTGGAACGCTATGGTACAAGTTGTTAGTTCAGAAAACGGAAACGCACTTACAAATGTGTCACCTAGATAAGTGTCCCAGTTCCTTTATGAGAAAGTTTATTAAAATATCAAACCATATTATATCCTGCTATCCTCCAATTTTCGCCAAATAAGCGAATGAGATTTCGACCTAGCCTCGTGACTTGAGGTCACGTCTCTTCATTGGTGTAGGGGCTGATCTGCTGATGACTGATCGGCGATCGACAAACACAACCGAGTTCAAGCATTTGACCAAAAAGAAACGAAGGAGATGAAGCGCTGTCTCTGTAGGAGTTGCGAGAGTTCCCTGGAAACACATTTTAGCTCTCTTCGTATTGGTACGCCGTCTAACGGAATTTTTTTGGGGCTTCTTATCTATCAAGTGCCCACTGATTTTTGTTAATCCCTCAAGCTTGCTTTATGGGTCGCCTTTTTTTTTTGCATTAGATACCTCGAGCAGTGAGGAGTCTAATGAATGTGTGGCTCAACAGGGTGAGGAAATGGTCTGCGATTTGCTTTCGCCTATGCATCAAGCTGCGAACTCACCGCCTAATTCACTCATAGACGAAAGCAATGAGCAAAACGACACCGGTTTTCGTAGGTTTCTTTCAAGCCTCTTTCTGTGTGTGTTACATCCCCATAGTAATAAAAAATGTTCATTTCAGCCTATGATTTTAAGAGTTACTTCTCCGAGGTGTCCGGAGAGTTGGAACAATCAAAAACCCCGGATCTCTTGCCAGAGATGCCAACTGCAAGTTCTGACCACAAATTTGTGAAAGAAGACTACTGGTTTCGTGCAACTAGTCAGTCTGACCATGTTGACTGTTGTGACGAGGACAGTATGTTCTCCGATGAGACTTGTCCTTGTGGACGGAGCACCACTTCCACACAAACGGTAAGTTTAAATTCTGTCTGAATGGTTACTTTTTAAAGTAACGGCATTCACCATTGGTTGTGAAATTAGGCCTTTTCGTATTTTTCCTTTATGGAATATTCTAGCCCTACAAAAAGGAGAATCTCCACATAGTCACATGCCGAATGTAAATAGCGAAGAAAAATATGGCGGAGGAGAGAGCAAGATTGAGGGTGGGAATGAGGTCTTGAGTTATATCGTCTGGTGGGAACTTTCTTCCCACTGATTTGCCAGTCTCAGCTATTTCATAAAGGGACTTACTTTTATGCGTCGAATTTTCGGCGTCTTAATAAGGTGGAACTCGACAGCAAGTCCTTTGCAGAATACCCTCATCAGGGACTAATGAGTGCATCTGCACCTACACAAGGCGAGCACGGTCCGGTGGTCATGAGGTAGTAGACGGACACTTCAGAAGTAAGAAGCAAGAGGTGGCGACATCCATTGCCATGCTTTGGTTCTCTTCTTGTATCAGTAGATTGGTGAATGGGTAAGGAAGGAATAATAACCGACATGTTTTGTGGGCTGTTGTGGATGTGTGAAGGAGGGACGGAGAGGTATGGAATCTTTGAGACCCAGCACGACCAGTCGGTGGTGTGTGGGTAAGGACCCCCCAGGTAGTAACTTGCAGGACTGTCGCAGTTGACGAAGGAACGATCAAGCATTGCTGCAGGCATTGTACAGCAACCTCCACTCATCATGAGGAGCAGTGGCACGTAATTCTTTCGTGGGTGAAAGCGACAAATCAGTGATTTTATCACCTGAATCAAACCGCTAGCCCATATATGGACGTCTTATCTCATCACCACACCTTTTCCAAATGATGTGGTTAAAAAATTTGACTGGATGCTCTTTTCATAGTGGAAAAGATGGAACCAAATTGAATTTCATGGTGAACACAGGCAATCGCATTTCACGATGAGTCTTCGTCCTCTCCCATATTGTGAATCGTGTAAGCCCTAAGATTCACTAACTGAATAGTTGGAAGTTAGCAATACCATCCTCTTAATTATAAATGTTTTTTTTAAAGGTAGCTAAGCAAGGGTTGCCTAAAACTTGGCACTAAGTGTCTGTATTAGACTAGCTTCTGGAACCGGTAAAAATTAATACGCTACTGCCTTTGTTCCTCTTGTAACAACTTCAGAGTTCTTCGGCTAGCAGCTACAAGGGCAAAGAAGCAGAAGAAGGGAAAATTTTTGCAGAGAAGTATTTTGAACATTCTTCATGCGATTCTGAGGACTCATCGCAGATGCAAGGAGATGTGTACAAGTCTTCGCATTCGCCTCTTCACCGATCATCGAAGACTTTACAAACACTTGATTACGAGCTTTACAAATGTATCATGCGGATGCAGGAAGCATTGGACGTAGGATGCTTGTTTATTATTTTCCCTTTTTCCTACACCTTGACACGCTTAGTTTGTGGAATTCCTCATCCCTTTGCTTTTGTTTTCCTCTAGACGGCCCACCGCGCGGTTAAGAAGTTGCGACTGGCACAAAGCATCGTTAGTGACCTGGGAAGGGACTTGAATACTTCTGTGGATCAAGTCTCCACATCCCTCATTAAGGCCTCTGCGATTAAAGCCAAACATGCTAAATTTGGTGGAAGATTTAGTGCAAGCAAGAAGCCACAGTATAAGGGTAACGTGAAAATTGCCTAATCTTCTCCTATCCACAAATGTACGGGGTGTTGTCCAAATATCTGTCATCTTTTCATGCGCCTTCTTTTGATCCATCGCCACTGACATGTTGCACTTATAAGGAAGAATTGGTTTGTTTCCCGTTTAACGTTGGGGTTTTTTAGTCAGAAGGAGAATGATCAGAATACTGTGGACTATGCTTTTGAAAACACTTTTTTCGAGTTGTTTAGTGAGTGTAGGACAGGTTTAGATGACCTATAGGAACAGAAGCTGGTACAAGGGTTCCAGTTAACCCATTCAAAGTCTGTGAACACCATTGTTAAGAGTTTGAAACTTCAAGGTTGCAATGTGAGTTCCAAGCTGATGATGTGTGGGAAGAAGATAAAACTGTCTAGTAAAAAGAAAGTTTTGAAAAGTATCTGCCATCCATATAATTAAGTTGCATGGTAGCCATAAGTAGCATATCCTTATAAGGGCTGAAAGATCTTTTAAGAAAACTACTTAAAGGGTAGCGCCACCTGACAAACCAGAGGGCATTTAAAGAACTAGAAAATATTCAAGTAATCGGGTCCCGGGGTCGATTAGAAAGGAATTAACAAATACGCTTTCCCGCGGAGATGGCCACTAATGCTAGCATGACTTCGAAACAATTTCGAGCACTTTGTGGATAATTTAGAAGTAGAGGATTGGGCAGGCTTTTTCTATACAGTGAAGTCGAGAGTGACAGTCAGGTCGTCTCTTCCTAAAAAATACATTTTCCGAGTTGAAACAACCGGTTTTGTAACTGCAGAACAAAAATAGCCTTTCAAACACTCATGGGGACCAACGAAATTGCGACCCGTCGGTGAATATTGAAAGAGTGCTCTAGCAGGGTATAATGACCAGGTCATTTTTACTGACTGCGATGTAGTACATCAGGCCGGGACTTCTCTCAGGACGAATTGACATAGGCTGCTGGCACGGCCCGGAGGCCAACTCACCCGGAGGAGAAACAATGGCAGAACACTTAAGCAGCAGCTATACAAAAACCGATAGTTAAAGAGACAGCCAACGTATCACGATAGAACCGATCTTTAGCCATATGGCGTCGATCGGAGGTCTGTGTTAGGGGAAATTCATTTTCAGAGGTGGTACCGATGTTTACAACAAACTACTTATTTTATCGCCATAAGTACTAAATGCGGTGTAAAATTGGAACGAAATACAATAATGAACTCGTCGATTTATGAAAGTGAGAGATAAAGTACGTACCATCTGCAAAAATCTCCACCTTGCCAGGCAAAAAGACTGACTTTCTTTATATTCCGTTTCTAGCTTGTGATCCATTGTCGAAGTTACGATGGTACTTGAGATCCCTTACAGTTTTGCATGAAGGAAAACTAACTAAACTAGTTTTTTGAAAATTAGGAGTTGAGTTCACTTGAAGTGAACTAAGTTTGAGAGAAAAAGCCCAAAACTGTGAAAATGGTTTTTACGAATTGCGGTCACACAAGACGAAACCTTTACCCTGCTACCAACTGACGCGGACTCAACAGACGAGCGCCATTCTGTCTGTGTAGTTGGTTTTAAATATGGAAATCTTGAAATCCAGAGGGCTTTTTTTACTTTCAGTAAATAAATAAGCACTTTGCCTGCTTTTATACTGTTTTAGATTAGGTCGTCTGGTGTCTATATTAGGTAGCCTATTACTTCAAAACGAGAAGCAGAATAGATGTAAATAATAGCAAGAGTGAGGAAAGGTGAGATAAATTTTGTTAAAAGGTCGAATAATACTAGTGGATTTAGTAGAAAAATGGCTATTCACGCTTATTTTTAAAAAGTCAGTGTCCTTTAAGGCATAAACTGCTGTGATAGTTGATCGCGCCTTGCACGGACTTTAAAATGCATATATATGTGTCCGTCCACCGGTGTGTCGGGCTTCCCTGTGCCCTAAAATTTTCAAACTAAAGAATTTTTGCTAAAGTAGAAGTGATTTGAAGGTCGTCTGCTTTCACAATTGAATTAACTCATTTGCCAAACTGTCAAACCCGTGAATTTTAACAATAAAATAGGTAGATTTTCTATTCCGATCTGCTGATTAAATCAAGAGAACTGCGAAAACAACAAGTGAATGGTTTATTTGCACCACCTTTGGAAGTTTTGCTGCGCAAAGCTCGACCTTTTGGTTGCATCGGGTCCTAAGACTCCGCTGCTGAGCTTCCGTTAGACGACATGGCTCTTGGGCCATTCCAGTAGTTTCTTACTCCTCATGTAGGCCAACATATATTATGTGCCAGACTTATGGCTATTTCCAACCTCAAAAATTACTGGAGACGCTACAAGTGGATTGAGTCTCTAAACCAATTTTGAGAATACCTAACTCAACTGAATCATTTAAAAACATGAACGGTATTTAAAATTAACACAAACTTTAAGCCTTATATGACACGTAAGCATGATATTTGGCTATTTTGGTTAGGTATTCAGGGCCAACTTCAACAATTGTCAGTAGCTGTAATTCGAATTATTTGCTTTTTTCCTGCATGATTAAGCAGTTGCATTATTCTAAAACTTGCCTGAAAGTTCAAAATAGTAAATTATATATAAATGTTTAAAATTTTTTTCTGGGCTCTACTTTTGACATATAGGACCTCAAATTTGGTTTTAATGAGAAGGACACTCTAATGGTGTGACCTTTTTCATCAGGGCGATTCATTTTTTCCTATTGTCGGTGATTACGCTTAGGTCTTTTGAGAATTAACCTTAACCACCTCCAAAATAAGGTAGCATTCATAGATAAATTACACACCCAATATATTTCTCATTTTTCTACTTAGAGGGAAAGTTTGGGGAGCGTGAAATCGCGAGTTTTTGCCTTTCAAATATGTGCCATTTGGTGGTAATAAATAAAACCCCCCATAAAGGAGCTAACTTTGCAGAGGCGGTTGACTAAGGCAGTGACTATGTGGAGACAATAGGAGATGTGACCCGTAAACTGCCGACCAACCAATATCGACCCTGAATGAAATAAGGTCTTGATGCACCTACCTCCGCAGCAACAGCAATAAGATACGCCAAAATGAGCACTTGTGCAACCCACGCTATCCCTTAGTGGATGGTCGTCTTGGTTTAGAAGGCTCAGATGATTTTGAGGTAACTAACTATGAAGATAGGATAAGAAATGGAAGGAGTCGGTTGATTACCAATATCTTACAATCCTGTAATGAATTTGCTCAGTTTGAGTATTCTGCAATTTTACCAATTTTTTGCGAAACCCCCTTTTTAATGTTTTACCTAAAGCCTTATCTTGGGCTTAGCTCATTACATTGTTCATTTTTGTCCCTCGCAATTTTATTGCTTTTTAAACAGAATCCTGTGTGGCTTCCACCTTCATAAAAAATTGAGAGGCAAAGGGGCGTTTGATGAGGCAACCAATGGCGGGGTGATTGGGTCGGTCTAGACTTTGAGAGGAATCTTTCTACCCGAGCCCTATGTCGAGTCGCCTACACCTGAGAGATCATCGATACTGCCATGACTACCAGCTTTTATTTGAAACCAGCTATCTCTGCTGCCATTGTAGGTTATAAAATTTTGTCGTTTTGGTTTCTTATCCACAAAAGCAAGACAAATCTGCGCATTTCATAGAAGTGTGCTCATGCTGGTCTTAAGACACTTTTGATAACTTTGGGATAATACCTGATGAACTGGTGGTTTTCGCCATATGATCTGTCATATTTTTAGCCTATCACGGCTAATTTGGTGGACTTTGGGTAGCATCAGTAGACGATCAGTCATAGTGGCCTTAGAGAGGCCTAAAGGTTTCGGTGTGATTACAGTAGACGTTCTTGCGATTGCATTTGATGGTTTGTTTGCCAATTGCTCTTAATTGGCATTCCCCCTTCTGAGCAGTTAATTATTGCTTGTACCACCAGCAATCAGCATCAGTGGAGCGCAAGTCGATGTCAACTTAACGTAGGACTTACAAGATGCTAGGAGATTGCTGTAGCAGAAGTTAGCCCCATTTTTTCCCCAGTAGAGAATGATCACTTAAAGACTTCACGGGTAAGCAATTTGGTCGCTGTCTAGTAGATGGATCATTAAAGCGGCTACTTTTTTGTAGTTACTAGTGTTAGGTCAGTGAGAGTAGCGGGATTTTTACATCGGCTCGTTAACGAAACGAACGGCCATCTTATAGTAGAGACCCTAATGCGCCTAAGTGCTACTGGGGATTTAAAGAAACTCGGCTATGACGTTTTTTCGTCGGACAAAAGTGAAAAGGCAACTTCGACCCAATAGCATGAGGTCCGGGTAGAGTGAGCAATAGTGGATTATATGGATATGTGTCTTTGATGTTTGATTGTTTGTAAACTTTGGGTTGTGACATTTTTGGGTGTTTTCGGGATCCCATTTTTAAAGTGTCGTTTTCACGCCTCTCCTGATAAATTGGGTGGTTGCTTATTGCTAAGTCCGCACTCATTTTACGAATTCACCCGACTCAACACATTTTATGCTGATCCAAGGTTTCCCGTTCAAGGAGTGATTTTAAAAGCTGTGTTGTGTGTCATTCAACAAACACTTAGTATGAGTTATGGATGCGAAATATGTCTTCTCACAAAGGACCCGTAGTTTATAGCGGGTTAAGTATGCTTGATCTAGCTTATTTGACCCAAACCATTATATGCCCTTGATGGATAAAGTCTACTTGATTATTCAATGCTAATAATGAGCTCTAGTATCACAAATGAGGTAAATTGAGGGAAAATAACGTTGTCTTGAAGTGTGCAAATGCTTCAAAGGCTATCACCAGGGGAAATAATCAGGGTTATATCAAGTGGGTAGAGTGGATCACTAGGTTATCCACTTTCATTCATTAGTGCTACCAGTTGGACCATACACTGCTAAGAGGGGCATAGAGTCGCATTGTTACAACGGGCAAACTTAGCTCTGTGGACAGCATCAAGACCTAGAGAATGCCAATGAATAAAATTGTCGTAAATTAATCAATACATCATTATGTTACTCCTGTAGTGTTTTGGCCGAGAAACGAGATTTGGACTCTGTAATTTGCTGGTCCTCTTTCATATCAGAACAGGGAGGTCCTCATTGTGGCTCTTGGTGAACGCATTTCTTCAAGACTAAAAGTTTGCCAACATCAGAATTGGATTAATGATTTATCAACTCAGCCATGGGGTAGATGATAATAAATAAATAACAGGTTGTGCACATTATTTGCTTTCTATTAACAAACATTAGATGCAGGAGGGCGATTTTTACGGAGTAATTAAGGTTTTCTTAATAATAACAAGCATAGAGATGGAATCATGGCTTTGTTCAAGCACCTAGCAACGAATTTGATCAACCGCCGCGACGGCTTTAAGCGTGGATTCTACAAACGAGACATGGTGGAGGTGACCTCACACATCATACCGTCGTAGAAAGTTGATGTGATAGCTCGCCTCTTGCATCTCTACTCCTTACTTCTGGCCACGATCTCCAAACTAATGTGTTGTTCACAAACCGATTTCGCTATCAGCACCAAGTCATTTGAGAATGTTTGCATTTATTATGTCACCTTGAATCCTTAGACACTTAGGCTTCATGTCACAGACAGGACAGCGATTACTTCATTCTTTATTCTTCGCATAGTTGACGCTTCGTTATCGAATAAGAGAGCTGACGTCGGTGTCGCGTGATTTACCGTGTCAGTGGCACTCCAATTCGTTCAAAGCTCTTGCCCCTTCCAAATTGGGGCTTTTTAGGCTGCAGATGCAAAACTAACTACTGAAGTATATGAACATGCAGAAGATCAAAAGTCAAATTCGTTCATGCGTGAAAATCTAATCAGTGACTCAGAGGATTTGGTTGACTGGATAGCGGTGGAGCTCATTGCAGGAATGAAAAATGACCAAGCCTGAAAATTTTTGATCTTACAGCTGAATGCACTTAGAGCAGACAGTTGCTTTGGAGCAGTGATCTTCACTGCACGCAAAATGGGAGGTCTTCAAATAGATCACCAACTTAGAAGTTTGTATATCGGACCTAGATCATACGCTGAAATAAGGTGGGTCAAGGCACAGTGAGGAGTTTCCACCGAAATAAGAGGTATTCCATCAGAAATCGTAGTGCAATAAGAGCCAGCTCTCACTGTTCCTTGCGGAACAGCAAATGTCTGAACAGACCACAACAATTGTTTCAATCCAAACGGTAAGTATGGTTAAACTAGTTAATTAACCGGGGGTTATATAAGACGTCCATTAGCATAATGTGATGCTATATAGCACATCAACCACGATGTGATTCAAGACTCACAAAAGATTTGAGGATAAAATACACGGAAATGCATAAAAATCCCATCTCTTTTTGTTTGTAAGCCAGTATTGGATGCAGTAGTCCGGATATTGTCAAATGCCAAAAGCTTGTTAGCAAAAATCACCGCGTGACATTGTTGCACTCCACGTGGTAGCTGTCGTCCAGAGGACGGCTCAGCGCTGTGTGAGGTCATGGGGGCCAGTACAATGGCAACGCAAACACAAAGCTGGCATGGCCTATTTCAGGGGATACCAGTAGGGAGACGGCTATCTGGATATAACCAAGACCTGGAGAGGTTTCTTTCAATATCAGAGTAGGTTACCCCGACACTATGAGAGGAAATAAATGTAGTCTAGTGCAAAAAGGTCACATTTCTGAAGTATCATTTCAAAAGACTCACCCAGACTCCACTACAGCCCGACAACGCCTTTTGTTGAGATCAAGCTAGTCATTCCTAGCAAGAACAAACCATTTTCAGGATTAAGCTAAACGTGCCTCGCTTGTTTTTCCTTCCATTTCTTCCTGATAGTCAGTTTTATGTTCAAACCCATGAGGGAGGAAAAATCCAATTGGTTGGATAGTTACGAAATTTCCCCATTAAGGGCTTTAATAGTGAGGCCTGAGGAGACGAAACTTATTATCTGCAGTGAGATGACAAAGTGATTACAAACGATTCCTCGCTGTGGAATAGAGATGCCTGAGCGCTTGAATTCCAGGTCATCATAATTGTTGTGGTCGTGAAGGATTTAATAAGGCGCATAAATGCTCACCTCCCTGCTTCAGGTCTGAACGGTTTAGCGATAGTAATGGAAGCAGAAGTCGGTTATTAACAAAAGGACAATGGGTGGATGAAGTAGTGATGCATAGACCTTTACGGGTGATGGCTTAATGACTATTTGGCCTTTTCAATGGTGAGCTTGGTGCAAAGCCAAATGATGGCCGAAGCATGGGGTAAATGGAACTTTCACTACTTAGAGTAGAGGTAATCGCTAGAAGAGCAATTTGGGGTTAGTGACTTCACGCAGCTCGCTCATCTCGAATATCCATTAGATTTACTTCTTTTCGTCCTCCTATTGCCAACTATATCGCTCCGGTCGATTATTAAACTTGGCGTTTTGTTTACGCAAGCAATGAAGGCTTGCGTTTTCTCCCTTCTCTCGATTTCAGGGTGGACTCAGGCTGCCACCCTGACATATTAGAATTTTCTCATTGTCAAAAAGTCTCTGTTGTTGTATCAAGCATTATTTTTTTTATTTAAAGAACAAAAATAAACATTAATCCACTTTTCTACATAATTTGACTCCTATAAGTAAATAAGTCCGAAATTTTTAAGCAATAAATGAAGCTGTCCAATGGAATGAGAAAAATGTACCCCCAAGTGAAAAATGGTTGTCGCGCCGAATCGCTGTCCCACTCATCTCCGCCGACTTTTGTGTTAGCGGTCACACCCAATTGGCCGATCTGAGCTTGGTTGACTCCTGCAAACAAAACGATCATATAAGTCACTCATCCGCTGTTTCCTTGGTAACAATGCAAGGCAAAGTCCTAGACACTACACGCAGATGATGAAATCTTTATGTCTCATGTGAACGCATCCAAAGGATGTCAAATCCCTCTCGTCCTATCTCACTTTTTCCCTTATTTTTGATTAAAACTTATGGCAAAACCTCTTCAAACTTCCATCTTAGCACTATGCATATTGGAGCATGAACTGCAGGTTAGTTTAAAATTGGAAAATGTGATTTATTGGATGTGATTTTACTGCCTCGAATGGACATGTTTCCTGCGAACTTGGCGCGGTCATTCTATTTCAACCAACTTAATCATCCGTTCACTTTGTTTTGGGCGAACAAAATGAAATGGCAAATGCGCCTAAAATCTCTGCGTCTTTTAAGCACTTCTGCTGAGTAATGCCAAACAGAGTATCTTCCCCATTTTATTGAGACTGAGCCCCCAGAAGAGGTGACAGGCGAGTCTGATTTCTAAGCACTGGCTTTGTTTACACTATCCCATATGCCATCATTATAACCACCATCGTTTGCCTCTACTCTTTAGGAGATCTACTTCCACATCAGCAATTTTTTGTGAGAAACTAGACTTTCATTTTAACGGTTTGAATAGATTTTTTTAACCACTATTACGGTCATGACAAACGGACGAGGAAATCATGGAACTTACTTCAAAGGCGGCCTAGGGTTGGCTGTTCATTGCAAGGGTACCAAGTCACCTGTAGGCGGGGAAGGTAAGGTGCATTCTGGGAGGAGATTTGCTTGAGCTGTGTAATGTTCCAAAATCCCACCAATTCATTGTCCCTTTTTCTTCCTATGACGCCGGGAAAGGGTGCCACTATTGCCATAAGTTCGCTTTGTGACCTAGGAGCGATTTAGCCCTTCTGTTTCATGCAACAGATGCCATTGGTAAGATACTTGGAAGTTCCAACACAAAACTATTTTCTTCCATCTACCTCATCTTTAATATTGTGCTTCTGAAAGACAAGTTTTAGCTGTCAAGCCCTCCATTAAGCCCACTCTTGACTCTCTGGTCAGACTCTATTTGATTGACATCTTTGCATGTCCCTATGAATATGGACCAAATTAGAGGTGGTAAACTACCATCTGTCGAGTCATGACATGAAATCCTTGAAGAGATTTAGACCTGGTGGTGATGAAATGACAGGTAAAGTGTCATGTTTCGAGATTTTGTGCAATGCGCCTTGCTTTGAGGCAGCCTTTGAAATAATTAAAAAACAGTTTCTCATCATTAGTATGTCAAACCTGGTACATACGAATTATTTATTTGCCATGGTGTTTGATATTGAGTTGTGACATGCTGTGGGTTGTGTCCAAAGGCACACGAGTCAGAGAGGTGTCGTGGGGCAAAGCGGAACAGGCTAGTGAATGGCGAAGAATAAATCTGTTGTATAAATTGTAGTACTCTGCGTTGCTAAGCCTAAAACCCTACTTGATCAACTTAGCACGAATGTAAGTATGCTTGACACCTTGTCACCTGTCAGGCACTGCTGCCTTCCCTGATGTTTAATAATGTAATGATAGAGGGCATTTTAATGCCATGATTTTTCGGGTCTAGCACCTTTAAAATTTATGTACGGCAGTACTTTAGTGCCTAAGTCAATATCTCGTAATCTCAAAGGGATCCTTCATGCCCTTCTTAAACGGATAAGTCGAAGCTGTGCGAACTGCCGCGACAATATTAAAACATTGTACCTTTCGGCAGCACGTCACCTCTCTCATGGGGTATATATGCCTAATTATTTCTTTCATCGGCAAGTAAATCAAATCACCCAAAGTTATCATCAAGAGGCCAAGGCTGGCATGAAATTATGCAATAGCACATGATTTGGTTAAACATTCCATTCAACATAAGATGGTAAATAACCACCGCTAATGTTTTGAAGGGATCCAACTTTTTAAATAAAGCCTTATTTCCGCACCTCCGTCAAGGTGGAAAAACTTGTGACTGTATATTAAATGGTCAGACACTAGCTTTAGCACTACAAAACAACAAGGTTTAAATTTACTTACACCCTTCAGTTTGCTCACCCGTCCAGCTTATTACGGTCACTGAATTGCATGTAAGTCACTTGTAACTGTCTGTTAAACTTAACTGTGAGTTGAATCGCCGTCGCTTTCACTTTTGTTTTACGCATTGGTTATGTTTGCAATTAACATTAGACTGTTAAATCTGCAGCTGCTTTCTGGAGAATGATACACAACGAAATTGGACTTAAGTATAAGTGAGATTTGTTTAAACAGCGTTGATTGAAGAATCTCTAGACGGAACACAATAATAAAGATGCCTTGATATAGCTAAAATACCAGATAAAGGCGTTTTTTGTTTAATTAGTCATTTAAGTTACTTGGGAGTTTATCCGAACATTCATTTCTTTTTGGTGGAGCACAGGAGAATGGCGAAAAACACAAAAAACAATAATTTTCACTAGATTTGGCGTTATATGAAGAACTCTCAACCAAGTACTAAAATGCGTGTTTCGGATTGCTGTCTAATGGCACCGAAATTAACTGGCAATAAGTGCTAACAACTTAATGGTGCCTGTCTACTTATTTGCACGTTAGTAGCGTATCAACAACCCAATCAAAATGTCCAATACAAAGCTCATCATCTCTTTTAATTAGACAGCAAGGCATAAAGGCGTGCAAGTAACTTCAAAGTCGCTTTTGAACCTCAATTTCACTATATTTGAAACCTAGCCCAGTCTACTTGGAATTGAGAAAAAAGGATTGTAAATGTGCGCGATTCAGCGTGTTGACTTTTCCAAAAAAAACAGAAAAGCTAAATGCAGCTGGCTAACACTCAGAAAAGCGCATTATAATGGGGCATGGTAAAGGATGGTAAAGTGGTCACGGAGTCGTCAAAGAGGAAATCAAAAGAATGGGCCAATTAGCTTCACCTTATTCTCCTCCATTTAGTCATGTGCGATGCCTCATCATCACTATTAAGTCGCTCCTTTTAATGAATCTTTCAAATTGAATAAAGCACCTTATTTTGAGTGTACACACTGACTTTCATGGATTATTTACTTCTGTCAGCAATTTTTGAAGAGGCCTGGATTAGGCTCTCTCTGGAAAAGAACCGTAGTGCCTTAAAACTTTCCAGAAGGCACAAGAAGCCATGCTGCTCTAAGGGAATTTGTACTATACGTGCTCAGAAGGATGAAGGGGCCTCTGACATGGCTTAGTGCCTGGAGGCTGGTGGACTTAAATCGGAATTTTTCTACGTGAGGACATTTTCACTCATCGTCTATCTAGTTATGGCAACAATAACCTCCCTATGACATAAAAAACGATGTGGTCTTCTGAAGGGATGGATAGCTTAACAAAATTGCTGCCAGTGCACCACAAATGCACAGACTGTTTACTATTTATATCCACTCTATTCAATCTTGATTTTTTTTTCGTCTGACACTTAATAATGAGAAGTCTTTGCAGCGGTTGCGTCTCAAATTTGTGTGTACTTGAAAAGCACGACTGTTTTAATAAATTACAAGTAAAATGGCCCGGTACCTCTGTTCGCCGGCACGGCACTCACTTGTGCTCTTTGCCACCCTACATGATAAAATCTCGGTTTTGAGTCTGCCAGCGGGTGAGGTGCCGTATTGCGCAACTTCTCCCATGGTGCTCTGGGAAAGTTCGGTAGTAGAAGGCACGGTCTAGATCCTGAAATTGAAGTCTGTTGCAGAATGACCCCAGCAGTGAGACAGTCTTTCCATATTCTAAGATGAGCGAAGCGGGTGGAACCCGCCCATGTATATTATTTGGCAACACTAAATCCCAGAGGCTTTAACTTTTTCCTTGCTTCTTTTATATGGCGCCAAAATGAAACTGATTCAATCATTTGCTGACAGAACTTAAAAAAGGTTTCTTTAAGACCAGTAAACGAACAAGAGTGTCTATAACCGATCTACTTACTGTCCATAGTTAACGCTCGTCATTTCACTCGGAGTCCTATTTTTTGTTCACTGGCCGTTTCCGCGCAAGAAGAAGATTTTAAAGACAGACACAACTGATGGGCTAGCTTAAAAAAGTTCTCTTCTCCAAAAGATTGTCTTGGAAGGATCTGCTCTTTAAATTAGGTTAGGATACCAATGAACCCGGTCCATAGGCTAGCGGCATGATTAATTTATTCTTCAGCTCAATGGTGACTGGATGGCTCAGTGATATTTTGTCCCAAAATGATCTTGGAGATCTAATGCAGGTTTTATACCCCTTAGGAATGATTCCAGACAAGTATTTCTGAGTTGTGACAGGACCACTGTTTCCCTGTTCCATCTCCGCTCTCACACCGGCGGAATGCGAGTTCGTTTCCTCCTCAGAGACCATTGGTGTCAGCTAAGTCAGGAGTATCGTGTATACTGATCGTTTCTCCCTTCAAAGGTTGATGTTAGTCAAAAATGTGCTACCTAGCCCCCTCGTCTTTTTGAGCACTGCCTTTAGTGCTCCTCTTATGGGTAGTATCCACCTTCGCTGATTTTGGTGGTCCTCATTCTTCCTTTAGCGCGTAGACTTCATCCTCATATTCAACTGATACACCTCCAGGCGAACAATGTTATGATAAACAATGCTAAAATTAGGTGCATGGGTGTGTACTGAAGACCAGATTGTTTGACTAAGTAAGAATAATTTCCCGCGAAGTCAAAACGAAGAGTTAAACAAATGCTCAAAGTATTACCTGGCCCCTTCTCCTGTCCCTCACCTTAGTCATTCTCCCTTGTCGGCCATCGCAACGTAGATGGTGCCGTAAGAAAGTATTCCCTATTCGTCCTCATCAGGAATTGAGTCAGTGTGTAGCTGAGATATCTGACTGCAGCTTTGCTTCTGATTGTTAGCCAGATGCAATCTCAACCACACAAGAGAAGAAAGACATCGAAATGGACTGTGAAGCTGCACTACCTTGAGTTGGGGCATAGCTTGGAGAGGTGCCATCATGGAGTACTGGAAGGCAGGAGGCATTACAACTCCAGTCAATCCACGTCTTCTCGAATGACTCTGGGATAAATACATCATTAGCACAAAATTGATGAACGAGTAGAAAATTAAAGGGAGCACAAACTGCAAATCTTTTCACATTATTGAGGTGTGAGGCGAACAAGGCAGTGTGGTGAAGGAATTAAGCTCCTTACTATAAGAAAATTTGTCATGAAGATATGAGAATCTCAACCACCCCTCATGGAAACAGTGACACGACTTCCTATTGCGATTGAATGTGTGTCGCTCTCATTTCGACTTGCATCTCTGGAACAAATTTAGACAAACTTCCCACTTAGGGACTGAATCACCTCCACATTTTAGTTGAAATTTCTATGTAAATTGTCTATTATTCAGTAACAAACTAATTTGGGAGCAAACTTGACAAATACTCCGTTGTAGCCGGTTTCGCCACCTGTATTAAACTGGAATTTCTGTGGTCGCGCGTGGTTTGGATTCTATCGAGCGATGGATGAAAACTTCAAAGAAGATGCCCTTATTACTGACATAGTAAGTAAAGGGAGTCAAGGTCAGTATGTAAGCGATTGCCGGCTAGGGATGGATTTTGGTAATTCCTAACTAATCTTGAGAAATCTGCACATTAAACAGACATCTGCGGGCGGATTGAAAATAGGTTACATGGATTTTTACCTCTAGGG
Organism: Echinococcus multilocularis; assembly: GCA_000469725.3. Taxonomy (NCBI): domain Eukaryota; kingdom Metazoa; phylum Platyhelminthes; class Cestoda; order Cyclophyllidea; family Taeniidae; genus Echinococcus; species Echinococcus multilocularis. The sequence continues at coordinate 4,420,486 of LN902848.1, read as the reverse complement.
AATTGAAGTGTAAATACAAGTGCACACCTTTTGGGGGCCCATTCTATTCTTCACTCTTCAAAGAGCACCTCTCGGCCTTGTCTGAAGGCTTTGCTAGGGTCCACTAATCCGCCTAACTTTTAGGTTCTTGCGGCTCTACAAAAGAAGTTTTTGACAAGGAGTATCTGAAAGGTGGTTGCTCCTGTTAACAAGGTCAGGGTAAAGTTGTCTGATACAGCGGTTGACTGCGAGCTGAGAATTTAAACACAAATTTTGTTCATCTTAACTGTGCGGGCACTTAAAAGGAGGAGTCTTGAATTCCTTGCATAATTTCATGTAGTTATTCATCAACATCTCGAAAAAGCAGCTCATGTAGCGCAGCAACCAAAACAATTAATATACTGTCCAGTTTACGAAACGTATATTAAAAACAGGCACTTTTCATCCAATATTTTTAAATCTACTTAATTCTTCTATACCTGGAGCACCTTTGTGGAGGAATTGGTTGCCACTGAAGTGCCATTGGAGTGGAATGAACAAACTGGAATCAAGTGCTCTCTGTCTATTCTCAATATGTCTCCAAATCAGCCAACGATAGTCAAAACTTTTTCATTTTTCATTTATTGCCATGACTTTCTATTGTGCTACTACGGCAAAGGAATAGAGAATTCTAACTGCTAAACTGTCGCGATGTTAACCAGGAGGCAAGTTAAGAGGAATGAGACATAAGAGCGTACTTTAAGGCGACATGGCCTCCAATCATGGAACTGCCAGAAGTAGTGTTAGGAGTACGGCATGTGTTCCTGGAGTACTGCAGTACTAGAATACAGAACGCATTCCAACTCTCATTTATTCGCGTCTTTTCGAATGTCCCCAAAGTTATTGACAGTACTAGCTCGACAGAAGTCAATCAAGATAAACTTACCAAGAGGGCATTCTGCAAATGTTTCCAATTGATTGGAGGATGAGGTCAACGAGACAGCGTAATGGAATCTTAAAGCACCTCGCCAAGAAAAGGTTGTCATAAAGATATGAGCATCTTTACCACCCCTCATGGAAATACAATGGCACTACTTCTACTTATGTGGGGATGTGTGCTACTCTCACTTCCGCCAGAAACACTGAGGCAAATTGATGCACACTTTCTTCTCAAGGACTTATCAGCCTCAAAATTCACTTATGGTTTCTCTTCCAATTCACAATATGCTTCTTTTATCACGCCATCCAGTATTGAGACGTGGTACATCTTCCTCTTGCATGCCTCCACCTCTTCGTTGTCGGCTTCATCTCACTGAACTGCATCCCAGTGTAATTGCACTTAGTGGAAGCAAGCAACAAGTGGGATCTTGTTCGGCTGACACCAGCAAAATTGGAGCAATTAAAGTGAATTGGAAGAAGTAGCCGACTCCACACCACCGAATGAACAGAGAGCGTAAATGTTGCATTTCTTTGGGGTCCACAAACGAGCAAGGTCATCGACGATGTCATGATGACGCCATCAAGTTGCAGTGTTTTAATCTACTTTTACATAGGGATCATGATATAACTAGAATACCAACATATTGAAGGTAAATAGTAGCATGATTTGCGTTCGCACCACAATGTTCCCTGTGGTAATTGTCACTGTCAACCCGCCACTCAATGCCGCAGTGGTGTCAATGCTACAGCAACAAGAAATTTACCACGAGAAGCTAAGAGACGATTAGGGAAGTGTGGAGAGGCGAAGCGATGTAAAGCAAAGCAGGCATTTGCGCGCACCTTAATTAGGTTGCCAATATTGTGTGACTCGTCGATTGGGCGCATTTTAAATTATTGATTGATTGATAAAGCTGTCCGCCCGTATTCTTCGCTCACGTGGGCTAAAACTCACTTGAATCGAGAGATGAACTGAGTGTAGGGCTTTTATTTGTCTCATTTAGGAAGATGTTCTCCTTTTGCGTGCAAACAAACAAGGGAAGTTTGGATCACGGATAGCACACATGAGTCAAAACGGTGAATGGAGAGAGTGCGAGAGTTTTGCCGGTTCGACATGCACCGAATCATTTTGAACATGGAACTTCTGGAAGGTTAATGCTACCGAATTATATTGTCACTATACCTGTTTATTATTACTTTTGTTCATTTAATAAAGCTTGTGCATCCAACGGTCCCCACTATTATAAATAAATGTCATTTTGCAATCCCATCTTCCTCTTTCTTTGTTCATTCTGTGGCCGAGTCAATTAGATATTTACTTTTCCGTCCATCTAAAAGCTCTTTGTGTATTTAAAAAAGCAAAATAAAATTAATGTGCAATAGCATAACATTATATTACTTATTTTATCCTACCTAGACTTACATGGATCCTTCAGCCTTAAACATAAATTCACTACATCAGGAAGAACAGGAGGGTGAAAATGGTAAGGCTCACGTCTACATGGATTACTACATTATCGAGGTATTTTTCATCAGATTTAGTCACTTCCATCATTCTATCCTGCTTTAGCCTTTGGAGAATCATCATGTTTACCCTAACGACTTCTTTTTTAGCCTATCATGCAGTGCTGCTGAGACAATTAACAGGTAATTTGGGCTTTTTTTCAATGGATGTCTCAGTAACCTTATTATTACTTCTGCAGCAATATTTTTATTTTCCAGTGGATAGTTATTAAAATATGCCCCTCTTATTTAGTTTTCCATGATACTATCAAGGTAATGTGACTGAGCGTAAATTTTCACTCCCTTATTTTAAACTTTCACAGATTTATTCGGACGGCCGTTAACATCACAAGGTAATGAGGATATGTTTGTCTCCAACCCCGAACATGTAATCAAGAAAATGTCAAAGTCCGTCTTACTGGCTATAGGCAGTTTCATCTCTGAGTTGCCAGTGAATCAAATAAATGTGCCAGCGTTAGTGAATTTGCCGGTTCACCTATATCGTAATAAGAAGGACTTTATGGCTACCCTGCTTTTTGCATCTGTAAGGGCTCTGGTATACGACTACGGTTGCCTTTCAATTACGATTGTTCAAAACTATTTTATTTTTTTGTAGACTTTAAGTTGGGAATGGGAGCTAGATGCAGTACATATGGGTGCATATAACTCAGACTACCTTGTCCGGAGCGGTATCCATGCCAACACTCGCGTCATGCTTGTTGAATGGATGAAAAGGGTATAATCGTGATAGACCTATAATGTCAGTAATATGACTAGTAATGAATCAATGGCCATGTGGTTTTTCTTCATAAGGTACTCTGGTGGTTGCAAATGCCAACGCGAACTTTGCATGTAGCCGTAGGTCTGGTGGATCTGTACACCTGGCTTCATCCGATACTGCTTCAAGAATACCAGCTCTTGGCTTTGGCGGCGATAGCTTTGGCAATACGTTTTAGATCACCTGATTTCAGAATCATTTATTATCTCTTGAGTGGTATTGCTGCTTCTACATATACTCAGCTACAGGTTAGCTGCTTATGCTAATTACACTTTTAAAATTGACCTGCATTTGCACTGTCTTGCTTTGATCCTTTTAGATAGCCAGAATGGAAGCAATATTGACATACTGCGTTGGAAGAAGGATTAACTTCCCCACTCCCTACAGATTCCTCGACATCTACTTATTTAGTCTCACAGATTTGCCTAAATCTACGCAGGAATGGGTACTTCCAGTTTAATCCTTAAAAGCATTCAGCAAATTAGCTTTGATATTGCTCACAAATTTTCTTCTCTCTTCAGGCTAGAAAAGCTTCCGATTATATTTTAGATTTGGGTCTAAATGCGGAGGCACTCTGTCAATATTCTGCAAGCCTGCGTTGCGCTGCAGTGCTTTTACTCCTTCGTTTTATCCTGCAGCGGCATTGTGATTGTTCGCATTCGGATCCGGGTGTGGGGGATGCGTGTCCCTTTGACGATATGCCTCTATGGTCGGATAAAATGGTGAAATTTACGGGTTATGGAGACGGCCCACTCCTACGAAAAGTTGCTTTAGTCTACGCAGTAGTTCTATTCCTAACTCAAGCAACATGCATTCCTTTTTATTTGGCCCATCACATGGATACACCAGACTCGGTATGGCAGGTGAACCCGTTCTAAAAAGTAATCCAAATTTTGCATCACTTGCTGAGTTCACTTACATATGGTTTTACTTGGTATAACTTATTCAAGTTCAGTGTAGATTTTGCAGTTTATGCTTTTATTGTGCTTTCATGTGTGCAGAGCACATTCAACAAGTACGTAAAGCCGGAATACGAAGAAATTGCACTGGATGAAAAACTTCGTAGTTTGGTACAAGAAGATTTGGCTGCAATTACTGAAGTGGAATTAGACTAGGCATTCGAGAGGCGGTGATTGTGAATCATCAAAAGGGTCTTACATCCGCAAATTTTAGTGTTATTTTGCGTTGTTGCAGTCAAAGAGAGAGGGATGGCCTCTCCTCTTCTGTAACGCTTCTTTTTCTGAACTAAATATTGAGTTGATCACTCCTCCTTGTTTTACGTACAAAGGACTTTTCGAGATACAAAAAGGGACACTTATAAACCCACTTAAGGGGTCAAAGTAAACTTTTTTTTCTCTCCATCAGGAAGACCTTTTTAGCTGATGTCTCACAGCATTCGATGGGAAAAAATTAACATCAGCTTGGCGTTTACTGAAAAAGGAAGGTACCGGATGGAAGAATTTGTACATATGTCCGGGCAGGGGTATAACGTAGCCGGAAATCAATGCATGTGGGTAGTCACGTGATATCCACCTCGAACTCACGCCCAAATGACGTTAACGCACCCACTTGTATGTCCATTCCAATTTAGGCCATAATTGGCCACCGCAGTCCCAAGGTACGCGGCATTTTGTAAGGATGCCATTGACTCATGGACTAAAATCTTTTTGGATTTGCATTAGGGTTTTGTCAATTGTAACTTCTTCGATTATTTAGTTAACCACGAAGTTAAACAAACAATCAACAGACAAATTGGTAAACAAAGAACATCACAGGAACAAAAAGAACACAAAATTGTTTCACCAATACCACCAAAATCACCCATTAAGAAGTCGAACTTAAATTAATCATTGAATGTTACTGAGGAGTAAGTACTTTGGCGTTTGAGACACTTGTCGCCCGATTTGCCCAAAGCTTACACTTGGATTCCAGGCGTGCGTTCTACCAGAACTGTTTGGACTCCTTTGTTCTGGTCAGTGAAATGGCGCTGTGCTGTTGGCGCAGCGGCTTTTGCAGTAGGATGGGGAGCTACAAGACTGAAGTGCCCCTATCCATGGTGAGATAGAGCTGTCGCGGACTGCGGCCTCTGTATATGGGGTTACTCGAAAAGAACGTAATGCGGTTGTACTACTTGTCATCAAATCACGTGCCGTCTTTTTCAGTCGTGCAATACACGGAACCAGTGGATTACTTTAGAGACAAGGAGAAGGTAGTGGGCATTAAGGTGCCACAATATGTTAAGAGTGAAAACATTTGAGCTGTGTCCACACCGTTGTTCATCGCTCCGACTTCACCAAATTGATTTCTGAACGCTACATTCCGAGTTCATTTCATCGGCCAGTCTAACAGGGGAACAGTATTAACAGAAGCAGTGGCAACGAGATGAGGTAAAGCAGTCAAAATGAATGTGCTGACAATAAAAATAGTGGATCTAAGGCCTAGCCTCAAAAGAATAAATATTAATAAGTGTGAGCGATTAACAAGCTTGACTTCAAGATATTATTTGCCATTCTGAAGAGAAATCTTTATAATACCGACCAAATGACAGCTTAGAACTGTGTGTTGTGAAACAATTCACATTTATTAGACTATTTTAGCTGTTAGAGGCTTTGCTTTCCAAGCAATCGTCCAATAGTTTCTGTCTAAACTGAGATGACCTTCAGCCCCACCAATCAGTGGTTGCTGAGGGAATAATTTTCAGGCCATGAAACCCCTTCAATTTTACTTTGGATCATTTAAAATAATCTAGCTGATGCAAATCAACTTAAAAGTTTCATATTTTGATAAAGCGTCTAAAATCCTCTTATCTATAATTCTTGTGAGCAAATATAATTCGGTAACCGTTAGATATGACTGCCACTTAGGTGCTCCGCCATCCTTCGTTAAGTGTTTTGGCCTCCAGGCCATGGCAGTAGCCCACCAGTCCTTCTGCAGGTCTTCGATACACATTTTTGCTAGGCATTATGCCTCCTTTTGTTTTTGCGGAGGTCCTGGCACGCTGAATTGATGGAAGCATGAAGTAAACCCGATCCTAAAAGACAGCTTCCCTGATTTTTACTAGTTGATACCAAAACTACGGTGATGGAAAAAGGGCATGCACTGCAGATGCGAGAATCTGTGACGACCCGCAACTGAAGGGTTTAAAATGATGTCTGCCTTCGGCCACCATCCCAGTCCTGTGTTCAGTAAGAACAAAATTTAATAGACGAAGCGAAACTAGCCATGAAACATCTGTAAAAGTTCGTTTCAGAGCTGTCTGCGATAACTGCATGACATTGTCAAACAAGCAAACATTCGTCGCCTCCTCTGCTCCTCTACTGGCTGGATGAAAATCCGGATAGATACGGCTGGGAAGCAATGTAAACCATGATAGTTGCGCCTTAGTGGCCGACGTGGAAGGTCAGCCAATCGGAGTTCAGGGGACTGCACTCAACACACGGTTTTGGTAACGGACTACTTAGGGGGCTCCAACATTGTTTCCTTGCCGGGCTGTCTGACTTCCTGACCACGACAGTGACCCCTAAGCCCTTCTGTGGGTGTATCATCAATATTCCGATCAAGTATCATGTAGTCTTTTGTCTTTGCCTTATCAAAACGCTGAGTTTCAAATCATATTTTTAAGTGAATTGCAGGTCTGCCTAATAAATTCATGCGTTTTAACAGGTAAATCTAGTAGCCATGGAAAATTTTTTGTTTAGCAATCCTCAAGTATTTGAAATGTACCCAAAATTTTGCTTTCACTTCTTCTAAGGAACATCAGATTTTTGCTAAGTTTACCTCCGGAACCTCTTTTACGCGTACCCGTTGCACTGTTTGATGACAAGAGCAAGTGATATGCATCAAAATGGCAAATATGAATGCAGGGGAGGCTGAGGATGAGAGTAAGGCGGTGTCTCCTACCCCTTAAAGTAAAATTCTTCTAACGGTAAGGTTTCGCTGCAGTTTTGGTTATAAGGCCTCAGGTGGTTACCACTTTGACCAGTGTGCCTTATCAATTTTTTGGGATATAGAGGCACTCGTCAAACTTTTTTCCGCCCATCATTTAATTCAAATCACAAACCAAGCTGTTCTACACATTGCCCCTTGGAAATCCAGATATCGTCTTAGACAATTGCACACCGCACTTGAGTTCCTTCTTCTGATTGGCTAGTGTTGCGGTGAGTGGCTCCATTGGTTTGTTAATAATTTCTTTGCCTGCAAGGCTAGTTGGAATGACTTAAATGCGCGTAAATTATAACCCCAAGTGGTACTTCAGGGCTACCGATGGCACAAGTCAGGGTCTCCACTTCACACACATCGTGGAGTACGCACGCATTGCATATGGGTCGAAACAGTGGAAACGTTCTTCCAGAAGTCCTTGTCAACCTTCGAATCTTCTTGCTGAGGATGCACGTTAACCGTGCACACGTCCACGTCCTCACATGATCTGCACCATTACCCACACATGAAGGAACAGAAATGATTTATTTTGTGCATCCCCCTTGGATGAATCCAACTTCCTCCAGAAAACAAAAGCAGCAAGCAGGCTCAATGAGAAATAAAGGCAAATAAAGCACAAACCAAATCACAGAAGTGATTCCATAAAGGGTGTTTGTTTGATTCGTGTGAATCACCTTCTGTCTTGCCAAAGATAGCAATGTGTCTTGCTACGTGGACAAAATTTCATTCAAGAAGCTTAGTGTCACCATACGCAGTTTAGGATCCACTGCAATTTTCCCGTACTCCGGCTTCACGTACTTGTTGAAAACGACCTTTGCGCATAAAAAGAGAAGAAGGAGTAAGCAAATTAAGAATTATACTTTCCAAAAATTAACCACAAATTTGACTGACAATTAATATACCCAATACATAAATATGTTATTGAAGTAGCTACCTGTTAATTTAAAAGATTTGCACAATTTTAATGTCAGGGAGCCGCGTCAAACTTACCATGTATGGTAGGTTTGTGAGGTGTTTCGTATAATATGGAATGCAGTAACTTTTAATCCGGAAGAGGATCCAGCCGTATAATCTGGCAACGGTCCTGAGTTCTCTGGTCTCCTTGTGACCTGTAAATTTTACCATGGAAGGTGGCCATGCAGGCTTAAAGCAATGGCTGCATAAAAATCCACAGACACATCTCAATCCTAGTATTCGACGAATGAGGTAGAGTACACCGGCACAACGCAAGCTTGCGGAATAGCGACACAGACTGGCTTGACAAAGACCCAATTCGAAGATGTAATTGCAAGCTTGCATAGCCTAAAGAAAAAAGTGGTTTATGGGACACATCGACATTGAGTTTAAAAGAATAACTTAAGCTCACCCATTCCAATATTGAGTCCGTAAAGTCGGGGAAGCCGAACATGTAGAGGTCGAGGAATCTATGTGGAGTTGGGAAATAAATCCCATTCCCTATGCACCTTCTCAATGTTTCCTCCATTCGTATAATCTATAAAGATGATATGATATCATGAGTTACGTATAACTCGTTGTTTCTGGGAAGGGAAAAATGTAGAAGACGAACCTGAACTGGGGTGTATGCACCATTAATAATGCTGCATATATTTTTATACTCTATTGGTGTATTAGGCGACCTAATACAAATGGCCATTTTGATTGCCCCCAGAGCCAATAGCTGATATTCTTGGCGTATTATGGGTCGAAGACAGGTGTACAGATCCATAAGGCCCACTGCTATGTGCAAGGTCTGCGTTGGAATGCCCATCTGCATTTGCAACTAGAGAAGGAAAGTTGCAAGATTGTTGAGCTAACGCAAGTCATATCGCTGACATGGTGGTATCTTCACCACACCTTTACCTGTATCATCCATTGGATAAGGTAATTACGAGTATCGGCAGCGATACCACAACGGCTAAGGAATTGATGATTGTATGCTTGCACATATCTTGCATCTAGATCCAATTCCTCGTTTAAAGTCTACAAAATGTCACAATAACCATCAGAAGGTTGGGACTGAGGTAGCATCCAAAACGAGGTACTGATGGTCTTACCCTCGAATACAGTTGGCAATCTCCTTCTGTTAGCACGTCATGAAAGTCATCTATGGCAAGAAATCCCTCTGGACTTTCTTTTAGTTGATTTTGTGTCGGCAGATGGGTTAGATACTGGTTGATGACCATTCTAAGGGATTCGGCTACACTACTGAGGTTAAGCTCAAGGCGATGGGTCTTGTCGAAGGAAGAATTGCCCACATCTTGTAATTTTATTGTCAAATCAAACAATTCTAAAATTCAGAGCAAATTAAAATATCATATTGCGATGGAATTAGGTATCATCAAAGGGCGGCATTTAAAAAGAAAAATACGTAGTAAGAGAAGTAATTTTTGTATACAAGACCATACCAACTACTGGATTTACTATTTCCTGTGGCGCAATTGAAATAATACGACGTTCAGGACCTTCGCCGACTGGAAAAAGAGGGCAATGTGATCAGTATAATAAGGACAAAATTGTAAAATAAAGAAGCTGGTGGTAGCCGACTTAATCGTTTTCCCTAAAATAAATAGGGAATATAAGAATGAATGGGCTACCGGAAGTGGTGCTGAAGCGATGCATAAGAACCTTACCATCGACATGTGTCCCACCTTCCTGTTGTAGTTGAGGGTGTTGGCCATCTTAAGATAAACGCACTTTAATATAACAATCTTGGCTGAGGTGAAGCGCATATTTAAGGCATCAACGAAAAGGAAGATACAAAGCTTGATGGAGTGAATGTGTGACGAATAGCTATGAAAATGCAACCCTTTATTATACGGACAACCAAAGAATCTCTCTTGATATGACTCATGACACAAAGGCTATGAAGTAGACTTCATGAAGAAATCCAAATTTACCGCGGATTGTATTCAGCGCTTCCTCCTCAGGTGAAGCTGTGAATGCAGCTGATGCATGCTGTTCATCTTAAATAAAACAACAATGGCTGCGATGGTTTCAAAATCTAGGTCTTTCGTACTTGGGTAAACTCAGCATTTGATTGAGCGAATGTGTAACAGTGGGATTTGTAAAGACAGTACCCTATTTATCCGAGAAGTGAGGGTTTTATTCTACCTTAGTGTATGTTCAAGATTAAGAAATAGGGTTTGTCAAGACAATCGAATTTACCACGAAGGCGATTCATTGCTTCTTCTTGCAGTGAACATGTGTTTCCAGTTGATGCGTACCGTTTATCTTCAAGAATAAATAACGAGATGACTACCGTGACTGTGGCGGTGCCAAAACCTACGGCTTCCATGGTAAGCTAGATACAGCATCTGATGGAGTGAATAGATGACAGGAAGATTCTTAAAGGTAATGTCTCATATGTTTGACAAACAATGAACCTATTCCATCATTGGTGTGTCTCCAAGATTAGGGAAGAATGTTTTATTAAAAAAGCCAAACTTACCTATAACTAGAATCAGTGCTTCCTCTTGTAGGGGACATGCGTCTGCAGTTGGTGCGTGTTGTTCAACTAAAATAAAAGAATAATGCATTGATTACAACGGCGGTGATGAAGTCAAAACTTGGGCTCCTCTGATCAGGTAGAGAGAGCGTCTGAAGGAGTGAAGGCAAACAAAGAGTGCCCCCTTTCGTGGTGAGTCAGCAAGGCTTTGAAGTAGATTTCGTCAATAAAACCAAATTTACCCATAACTACATTTGGTGAGTCCTCTTCATTTGGAGATGTGTCTGTAGGTGACACGCACTGTTCGTCTTAATGAAAAGCACAATGGGAAGATTAATGCAGCTCTGGTGAAGCCATGACCTAGGGTTTCAATGATAAGCCAGATACAAAGCCTAAAAGAGTAAAAGGGCGACAAGAAGGCAGTACAAAGAAAGAAAGAATCTATTTTACTATGGTGCGAGTCTCCTGAGGTAGGAAGCAGGTTTCAACAAAAGGGCCAAATTTACCTATAACTAGATTGAAGCTTCCCTCGTGTGATGGAGGCGTGTCTGCAGGCAACACGTAATGTTCATCTAAAATAAGTACACAATGAGGTGATTACCATGACTGTAGTGGAGCCAAAACGCAAGGTTTCTATAATAAGTTAAATGTAACGTATGATGGAGTGACCGTATGAAGGGGCGATTAAAAGAATCATACATATGGCAATTGCCAAACAATGATTCTATTCTCCTATGGTATGTTTTTTTAAGAGCAAGCAATAGATTTTGTCAAGAAATCCCACTTTACTCATAACTAGATTTGGTGCTTTCTCTTCTTGAGGCGATGTCTCTGCAGTTGTCGCGTGCTGTTCGACTAAAATAAAAGGACGATGAGATGGTCTTCATGGTCGATCTCAAACCAAAACCTAAGACACCAGTGCTAAGGCAAACACAACATATGATTGTAAATTTGAAAAGGCAATATCTTATTTACTAGACGAACAAAGAATCTCTTCTACTATGGCATGTGCCTCCAAGGCTAAGAATTGGGTTTCGTCAAGAAGGCCAAATTTACCACGAGCTGGCTGCGGTGTGCCCACTTGTGATGGAGGTGTGTCTGCGGTTGGAGTGTGCTGATCGTCTTGAATAAATGGACAATAAGATGACTATAGTAGCTCTGATTAAGCCCGAAAGCAAGGTTACAATATTAGAGCAGGTGTAGCTTTTGATTTAGCGAACGGGTTATCAGTGGATTTAAATCGTCGCACCTTACCTTCTAGGCAATCAAATGAGCTCCTAACTCGGGCATGGATAACCAAACTTAGGGAGTAGGTTTCATTAAGGCGGCCAAATTTACCATTTGTTGCATTTAGTTCTTCCTCTGGTGATGCATCGGGGTTAGCAGGCGAGGGGCCTTCTCTATCTGAATCAGAAAGACAATGCCTTGAAGGTAAGGCGACTATGGAACAACTTACCGTCCTACTTAGTTGGATAATAGCAACCACTAATTCCTAGATCATGATAGACATTTAAGCGCATTTGGCATTTTCACATGGGAAGACTTCCTCGTGGATGCCGCCTGCTTTTGCATGGACCAGTTCCTTCGGCCGAAATAAAAGGCAATTGGTTCAAAAGCATACAACTGAGCATGGATCATATGCTCAATTTGCAAAGCGAGAATGACATTTGTATTTATTAGTAAAGAAGGTGCCTTCAACGTATTATTTAAACCCCACCTTATCCAAATGCGACGGATCCTTGAGGTCATTCTTCGTGTAATACCCAGTTGCCAAGCGACAGCTATCACCTTAAGCCAAACTTCCATATAAATCATTTTGGGTCTCCACAGCGATCTCGATTTTGACTGCTATCGTGGCTTATGATAATTTTCATTGCCTCATTCATCTCGCAAAATAATGACAGGGAAATGATGACGATATGGGGCAACCTACCTTCTGTGGTGCGAGGTCGCTTCGATTGTGGTGACCTTGTGATGTCAGCTTGTGCGCCTACTTCATCTAAGGTAAGGCGCCAAAAGAGTATGCTCAGTAAGTTGAGTAAAAGAAATTGTATATTAAAAATAGTCGAACTTTGTACAAATTAGAAACTTGACAATTGATATGTAAGTAAGGAGAAGGGAAAGGAAGTGAAGAGAGAAGTGATTGTTACTTCTGGGAGGTCCCGAGGGTGGAGAACTTAATCTGCGACGTTGAGTGCCTGAAAAATGTGAGGAAGGCAGAAGGAGGAGATAGCGAAATTGTATTATTGCTTTAGTTATAGCACTAGGCCAATTCGATAATAACATAACGATGGCAGGGATATAAAAATCTACCCCTTGTTGGACTCGATCCTTCCTCATTCTCTTCCCTTTGGCCTTCATCCGAATCTAATTTATGCAAGCAGTAAAAGTGGTCAATTTTAACTTCATTTTATAAAATATGTTTTATCTAACAATTGTTTCACCCTTTGTTGATCAAGCTATAGAAATAAATGAAAATGTGTTCAAATGCTGAGGCAATCAGAATGGTGTATCATGTGCACGAGTTAATAATTTGGCCCCATATTGACTGAAAATAATGGACCCACGTGGAGATGGATAATCCGGTTGCGAAAACCTTGAACCTTCATGCCTATAGCATTTCAATGCGTTTCAACCAAGCAAAACTCGCTTACTCTCCACCTTCACCGTTTTGACTCATGTGTGTGATTCGCTATTTTGGCTTCCGTTGTTTTTTTGCACGCAAAGAGAGAATACCTTCCTAAATGAGACAAGTGAAAGCCCGACGGTCAGTTCATCTCGCGTCTCGAATGAATTTTAGCCCACGCGAGCGTTCAGACGGGCAAAGTTTAATTAGCCAATCAATAATTCAAATTACATCTGGTCGAAGAGTCACACGACGTTGGCAGCCTAATTAAGGCGAGCGCGAATGTCTGCTTCGCCTCCCGTCAATTTCATAATCCCCGCTACACTTCTGGTAGTGAATTTCTTGATGTAGCAGCGTTGACACCACCGTGGCACTGGGTGGCGGGTTGACGGTGACAACTGGCACGAGGAAAGCTGTGAAGTGAAAGCCTTTTAGTGCAACTCCTCCACAAATAATGTTTATTAATCATAGATCTTTTCCCATGGCAAGGACTTGAAGTTCACATTCGAAATAGCTCATGATCTCAGTGCAAAAGTAGATTGAAACACTCCATCTTAATGGCGTCGTCATGCCATCATCGATGACCTTGTTCGTTTGTGGACTCCAAAGAAATGCAGCTATTACTCTCTCTGTTTATTCGACGGTGTGGAATCGTCTACTTCTTCTGATTCTCTCTTACTGCCCCAATTTTGCCATGCGTTTTCATAAAATAAATGAAAAGCGGTGAAATTCAAATTGGCAGTCTTCCAACTTCAATCTCGCCTGTTGTTAGCACACGTACGTGGGACCCATTTGCCATGTTGTTTCCGTAAATTCACCATGGCTATTTTTATTTGGCATGAATCAATTAGTTCGCCATTGCCCACTTCAAACCTGACTTAAAGTTCCCCTGTCGCTGTCATCCTTATTCTTTCAACATGCCATTAGCAATACTTACGTCTTCGTGATGAAAATAAAGTGTCACCCTAAACGTAGGGTTGCGTCTATCTTTGAGTAGGTCACCAAAAGTATCACATTATCTAAATCATTTTTGTAGACTTTAAGTCTGGAATGGGAGCTAGATGCAGTACTCGAAACTCGAAACTTTTGAAGCTGTGTAACTTACTCCTCTCAACTAGGTCCAATCACATCCACCAGGTATGACCAACACGATACGCACGAGAACACAAAATACTTGGAAATGGGTGCAGAGAACAATAGCGAGTGCTGTGCCGACAGATGGATAGACTGACACCTCACATTAAATGCATTTTATCACCCGCATACAGCTTACAAGTACAAATCATCTTAAGAAACTGTGTCCAAATTTGGCATAAAATTATTTGGCCACCGTCTGGCATTATTTTTATTAGTCTTTGTTTTATCTCTCCTGGAAAACCGAATATCCAGCTGCATTTACGATTTACTCTTCCTTGCCTATGTGGTGCTTAAGCGCTTATCTCACATCGGCTTGGCGCTCACTGTTTGCGTACAGTCACAGAAGCAGAATACGGCAGCCTACACACATGCATACGTACAAATGCTGCTTCCCAGACTGAGCACGCAACTACCGGAAAGCAGCGCCCAGCAGAGCGCGTACCATGCACAGTAGAGCGGTCTCTTGGACTTACCGTAAGGCATTTTGTCACTGGCGGTGGTAGTTTTGATCAAATATTTGGCTTTGTTTAAACAAGCCGTGGCGCCGAAGGTGAATAACTTTGGTGCCTCTCCTAGCCACGTGCAAATAGAAATGCCCACACATCCCCACGGATACTTGCATGTAAAAGTCGGTTCAATAAGTGAGATTATGTAACTTATTAGACGATTAATGCAGAGAGTTGCTCGTGTCGATCTAGCTTCTGTCTATTTGCCTCTCTTTTTTAAAAAGGCTTTTTATATGAATTTAGAATTTAGTGCTAAGGGCCTGCTGGGAAGTGGCCGTATAACATAACCTCTCGCATACTAGTGACATTTACTCCGTGTTTATAGCCATCAAACTTCCAAGCAGAGTCTTTTCGGACTGCTTTCTCCAAGGTATGTGCCTCGTAAAGAAGTATATGTCTCTTTAGAAGGGTCAAATTAGTGTGGGGATCAAAGTATCATTCTGGAATAATAAATTGCTTGGTCTACGACTTCCTCAATTGGGAAGACAATGGCATGGAAGCTAAGGGGACCAAACGAATTCTACTCACACAAGTTAGCAGGCAAAAGCAGGCTTCAAAGACTACAAAGCCCTTATCAGCTCCTGTCACGCTTATTTGTGGTAGGCAGAAAGCCCATCAAAGCCGACGCCATCCTATTCACACATGCGTATTTTGCAACTATTCGGTGTGGGCAGTTACGGTGACACTTTTGTTACTATTGAGAGAGTCTTGTATGATAGTAATACGGTCGACAACAAGGAGGTTGGCACTGGGATATTTTAATTTGGACTATAAACATCCTCTTGCAAGCTGGATTATCAATGAAAGGAAGAAAATAAGAATGAAGAGGAGTCACTTAGATAACTGAAGCTTCATTTTTTAAGGGCTAGAAATACAGTCATTTGTAGCTTTCCAAGGCCGTCGCTTTGTAGCTACTCCGGTGTATATGGCAGCAATGCAATTCAACTATTTTGGCATCCACTAACTCGAGCGGAGTTGCGAGCTTATAATGATAGTAGGATTCAAATCTTCCAGCAGGTGTTGTCAATCCGGAGTAAGTGTTATTTGAGTTTTTGGATTCTAATTACTGATAAGCCGTCTTGTGTTGATGTTAATTTTCCGGGGTGGAACAAGGTTGGGTATTTATCGGATCACTTACTCGTTTCTCTGTCACCCATGTCACGTTGGCGTTGGTGGTGTGATTGTGGTATTGGTCTTCATGTGGTGTCAAGACCAACACTTTGGCCGCAATGTTTGGCGCTTGAATCTTTTTGCCGATCCGGCGGTTTAATGTTAATGTGATGGGAATGCTTGCGACCCCGTGCAAAACCCTCTTGTTCAATTTTGCAATCGTTCAAATTGAAGGCTTAAAATCCTTCCTGACTGACCCCCATTTGACTGAGATTAGCGGCACTTAGGCATACATTTTAGTCAGTCTTCGCTCTTTAACCGACAAGCTCATACGGACTGACCTTAACCCCCCACCCCCCAAGATTACTCATTATGTAGGTGACAAAGACAACAACAATGAATTCTTCGTTCATCGGTCACACGGTTGGAAGTTCGACAGGATCTAGGCCATTCGTGAACTTAGAAATTCCAGTGCACTGTAAATATCTACACAGGCTATAAGAAGGTGTTTGTCAACGTAAATAGTGTAGTATGTACTTTTTGATGTGTCAGCCATCCCACAAACTTCTTTTAAGAAATATGCAGTGCTGAACTGGAAGATTGTTGCAAAGTACGCAGTTGTGCCGCTTTTGGGGACTAGACTTGTTTGAATGTGGGTGGGTACGACGATGTCAGTGCTATCATGAGGAGGCATAATGATGAACTGGCAGTGCTCCATCCATCCATCCACATTCTCTGAATTTTAATACACTGCAGCATTGTTTCATTTCCCCTCACCTAAATTCCTTCCTTTTTTCCTCATTTTTCAGACCAATTTAGACTCACTTACATGTAGTGCTGGCACGACGCACATAGCAGCTCCAGTTATTCGTTTCTCTTTTTTGTTTGAGACTTGAAAGGACACTGCATGAGTCTAAGCACCATGTAGGTCTGCAGCTGCAATAGACAGCCTTCGAAACTGGCTGCCATTGTAAGCATTTCTATTTATCTTTCATTTTTACTTCAGGAAATTAAACTTTGCACTTTTAAACTGTGGGCTTGAACCGCGAATGGTCACCTTTAAATTGGATTGTGATTTCACCAATTATTTTCATTTCATTGGATCTCGATCAGGTTTTTAAAAGTATAACTGCTTATTGTTGAGGTGCTTGCACCTACGAAACCTATCACCTACCAACGTTTAAGTCATCTTATTTTCCAAATTTACTCCTTTGGAAAACAAATGCAAAAAGTAGTGACATTTTGGCTACGCATGACATGCGCAAGGTGCATTTGCTCAACTCTCTGACCCTCCTTCGACAGGAGTATTTGACACACACACACACATCTTTGCAAAATGTCACTCACCGCACTCAAATATGCAAGACATGTATGAATTTGGTGTCACTGGTGGTGAAATGATCACATGCATAGGAATATGAAGTCAAAAATTTATTTGTCTTCAGAGTTATCATTATTTAATGGTAAAGTAGATGAGTATAGGGCTCCTCTATGAGCTCAAAATCAGAACCAGATGATAGAGGTGTTACAACAACATCCAATTTAGATCACAAGTCCCACTTTACGCTTCAGTTTTTGCATTCAAGTCCTAGCCAAACCAGTTTGCGGAGATTAGGGGGTGGGTAGTTCACTCCCAAAGACTGAGGTGCTCTGGATGCGTAGTACCGAGGATCACAAGAAAGTTCTGTCATCCTCAGTGGCACAATGATGCTGGTAAATTTTTACTGCTCCATTTTTCTGTCTGATATTTAAAAGAATTCTCAATTAGGTGTTCCAGTTTTGAAAGATGCATCACCGTCATCAGATTCTTTTCAGATCGACAATTTCACCGGCTTACCAGCACTTCGGCGTAGCATCTCCTTTGGCGGATATAAATGTTATCCTTACAAGAAACTTTGGCGGCTTATTTTTTTTCTTTATGATGGGTGCATTTTGCCATCACAGGGAAGGTGGCGAACCCTCATAACTGTAGATTAGAACCTGGTCGAAATTTGACTTGCAAAGGCGATTTGCCTGAAATTGTTCGGCGGTGATTCTCGGAGACATTCACAGCGGATGCTCCCAATCTTCGGTGATGCAATTTGCCTGACACCTAATTTAAGCATCCCAACCGTAATGCATGGTGTGGCAATGGTGGCGATGGCCGCAAACGGAATCGCATGTACCCCTTTGATTTCAAATGTCGAGTCCTCTCTGGATGTTACAATGTAAAAAATGCGGGTGGACTAAATTATTGCACTCTTTCCTTGAGTTTGTATGAGGAGGTAAAATTATTTGCTTGAATTCAATGGTATTTTGACCAGAGCGTGCACTTTGACCCTTCTTTTCTGTTTGAGGAAAGGTAGTCATCGGCGGATGGAGTGTGTGCTCCCTCTAACTACGACAAAAGCAATGACAAGTAAAACCTAACAGTAGTAATCAATAATTTTAGAAATTTTTTTCCTTTGGTATTTAATAGAGACATTTATTAGATGTAACACTTCATTTCAGTTTCGCGGGCACTTGAGGCCTCACCATTGCACTTCTACCATCCTAGCAGTCCCCACAACCGACCCTCGAAATGTAGGCAATGCATATTCTGCCCGAGTAATGTGTCGCCTTTCGTATTTGGAGAAGTCTCTATGCGCTGCACTGGTGGCAGTGGAAGGTGAACTCGAGCCTAAAGTATATTGAAACTTGTCTTTGTTGCCGGGTGCCAGGCCTTAAGGTGAGGGAAGAAATGCACATGGTATGGTCAGGAGAATTTGTGACACTCCCCAACAAAAGGTTGAAAATAACCCCTGGGGTCGATTTTTTCTTTTTCCTTTTCATTCGTTGATGCACTGCGTGGCAGACTGGAAGTGTCAGTCACGCACACACCATTCTAATTGGAAAAAAATGGCGGGTGGTTTGATTATGCTCACACTTTCATCTCCGACAAGTGGAACCTGCAAACCTGCCTTGGATTGCTGAACTACATATGGTAATTTTTAAACCATATAGATTACACGTGATTAAGAAAGGCATGTATGACAACTCGGACACCGGCGATGCACGGTGCGAAGTAAAACTTCCAAGATTAAAGCTAATTGAAACGGGGACCTTGCTCAGTCTCACTTTTGCTGAAGTACCTGCAGTCATTTCCCATTAATCGCCATCGGCTTAGAAAATATTTCTAAGGCGTTTATTTCTCTCGTAAGGCATCATGTCGGCTATGGGCTATCACACGCACCACCTTCAGCCTCACCCCATCTTCCAGAGACTTTTGCCTGTATGGATTCTTAAATACTACCCTAAATGTCTCCAATAGAGTACTAAAAAGGGCAGTTTAAATTACCACGTCTGAATTGAGGGTGTTTCATCAGAACAAGTCTGTAGATCATCCTTTTAATTACAGCTGATACCTTCAAAATGAAAGTGAATAGCGGAGGAGGAAGAAATTTAATGAGCAGAAATGTTACAAAGAAGGAGGGCCTCCTTTTGGGTGTAACAACACAAAAATAAGGCAGTAATTCTCAAAGTGAGAATTTATGCTAAAAGTGCAGACGAAGTGGGAAAGAGGGCTTTTAGGGACATTAGGATTTAAGGCTGATTTGCCATAGGCCAAATAACTCTCTGTTATGCTGATGCCAAAATAATTCTGTCTAAATAGATGAAATTGCTCAATTTTTGATCCATTGCAATGTAGTTATATTCCGGTCTCATGTACTTGTTGAAAACAACCTATGGTCATCAAAGAAGAAACATGAAAAAGCTTGCAAGGAATCTAAGCTAATTCCATAAAAGTAAATCCTATCAAAAGCAATTGCGTAAAATGTGGTTTTAGATTTTTGGACAAGTTAATTTGAATATTTAGTTTGCTTTTACTGTACTAATTGTGTCAACATACCGAGTTTGGTGAACCCGAATGACATCGCTGATAAAATTTAACTCCATATTGTTGGGTCAACATTAGAGCATCCAGGTAGATGCCGGAAACGCGTCGAAGTATTGCGGTGTCGTGGTGACTCGTAAATTTCACTAGTGCTTCAGGCCATAGAGGAATGTTGCGATATTGACAGCTTTTCCCACCACCCTGTTTATCATCCGAGCAATCACATTTTCGATTCAAAATATAACGAATGAGGTAGAGAACTGAAGCGCATCGCAGGCTGGCAGAATAGTGGCACAGTCGCTCGTCCTGAAGGCCCAAATCGAAGATGTAATTGCAGGCCTTTCTAGTCTGAAGAGAGAGAGGGAATGATTTTTAAATGACTCGAAGGTCATACTAGTGAACATTTCTTAGTAAATAAAGGGGAAGTACCCATTCCATCATATCATAAGTGAAGTCAAGGAGGCCAAAAATAAAGACGTCGAGAAATTGGTGTGGAATTGGAAAGATAGCTCTACTTCCAACCCATGACCTCATTGATGCTACCATCGTTCTTATCTAAAAGTAGTTGCATTGAAGGCTAAAGTTAATGGCATTTAGTGAACCAGTTCAAAAAGCTGAGTAGAAAATGTTGGCACTAACCTGTTGCGGTGCCATTTCATTAAGAGTAATTTCACACAGTTTACAAAAATCAACTTTAAAAATAGGTTTCCATTGCAAAGTGGCCATAATGAGTGCAGCCATGGCTAATGTCTGATAGTCTTGGCACGCAATGGGCTGAAGTTGGGTGCACAGATCCATTAGCCCCACAGCTGTGTGCAAGGTCCTCGTTGGAATCCCCATCCATTGATGCATCTTAAGGCAATAACCTCAAAGATGTTAAATTAGTGTAAATCATAATATCGACACAGTAATTTTTATTGCCCTCATACATGTATCATCCACTGGACAACGTAGGGACGAAAGTCTGTCGGTATTCCGAATTCAACGGTGGGAAGTTTATTGAATGGTTGCACATAATCGGAATCCAGCTTCAACTCCAAATCCATAACCTGAAGATTTAGGGTTGATTTTGTGGTAACAGAGGAAGAACTAGCAATTTTACCCCCAAAAAATTGCATAGATCATGTTTCTTAATTGTTGGAGGATATGGAGAAGACAAGATGGAGGTGGAAATTGCCTCACTGATTCGATCTGGCCTAAGTCGTATCGCGATAACTTTGTCAATAATTCCCCGAAAAGAATCGGGTATCTGTTCAAGTAGCCTTTCTAAAGGGCATTTTTTAACATCTTCATCATCATCTGATGCTTGTATAAGGAGATCTAACAATGGAAAAAAACGAAATGCACAAACGTGACCGCATCCAGTGAAACATGTCGTACTTCAGTAGTTATCAGGAAAAGTAAATAATCCATTTCAGTGACTTAAGTAGTACTGAGGTAATCGGCAATTTGCCATTTACGAGGGCAGATTTACCTATTTATGACCGTAAAAATAGGTATTAATATAGACACTTGCCTGTTTGAATGATGATAAATTCAAATAACTGAAGGAATGAAAGGTTAAGAATAAAACAAAGATGGTTGGAATAAAAGCGACATTAAAGCGGATATTAGTAAAGGTATGGATTTTGTCCACCCACTTATCAGAGACATCGTGAGCAGTTGGGGAAGTCAGCGGGTTCAATTCGATCAGGCTGAAGGAAATCCAGTTAATTCGGACTACCAGGTCTACTTCAAAGCGCAACCAGACGGACAGACGATTTAAGTAATTAATCAATAATTTAAACCACGTTTGATCGTTAATTGGTAAATTGATTAAGGCGAGCATAATTAAGCGCCGGAACAGCTCAGTGGGTGGTGGCATTCCATTGCGTCAGTTAATTCCCAGTTTTGATAAAAGGGGTCATCGAGGTGCTCCACCATTGTACCTTTGATCCCTAGACCATGTCGGCAGCCCCAAGCCCTTCTGCAAGCTAACAATACATATTCTGCAGGCGCTACATTATGTCTGCCTCGTTTTGCTTCTCATCATGGCGTTTTAACCGTTATTGCAGAACAGGCACCCCTGTGCGTCACCGAGTGGCGGGGTAACAGTGACGCTCGTCAGGAGAAGCGTTGTGTCGTGGAAACTTTCCAGCACCACTTCTCTCCAGTGCTATCATGTCTATTATGTGGCCATTCGGATGGTAAGAAGTAAACTTTCACCTCCGATAAAAGCCAGGTTCGTGTCATGTCAGACATGCACTCAGCTAGGGAGTAAGTTATATAACACGCGTCAAAAACCTTTGTATATTAATAGAGTGGTCATATTTATGCTAAAGTTCTAGTTCATTATATCAGGGTAGAAACTGACGAAGGAACACCAGACGATTACAATGATTTATTAGTATAAGGTAATTATACTCATATGCAGCAGGAAACCATGTGTCTAGAATAATTTTTCTCCTCCAGCACGTGATTATACAGTTATCCCTATGTCGAAGATGATGAATGAGCAAGTGTTTTGAAGAAAGTTGTGCCTTTGCCCATCATTAAACGGCAAGAAATGAAGTATGGACCAGTGATTTTATTTTAAAGTAGCTGCGTTAAATTAGATGCCCTCAAGAGAAAACTCGATCATCTTCGTTTTGGTTTTGCGGGCATTGAATCCTCCGCCCCTGTACTTCCTCTGGGCGGCATGGCTTCCGTGGCATGGCAGAGGTCCAGTTTCCTCTAAGCCCTTCAGTACGTTAGCAGTATATTTTCGGTAATATTGTTATGATGTCTTTCGTCTTCAGGTAAGATTCGGGACGCTAAAACATCAAGCAAACGCCTCGAATCAAGTAGAAAGATCCGTTAAACAGCTATAGCATCATGAAAGCGAATAAGTTGGATGTGTGGCAGAGTTGGAACTTGATTACGACGAATCCGTAACCGACTCCGGTGTGGCAGAGATGGTTCCGGCAAACCGAATTGCTATAAACTGAGTGTTGACAGATGGATTAACGATTCCCTATAAGATCCTCAAGTGTCGTCTTTGTAATGGTTATCTACATAATGGTGGATGACTGACGCTTTTAAAATCGGATCTGTCCTTTCAAATGAAGGAGTGTAGATCTGTTATGGAGAGGAGGTTCCAAACAGAGTGATCAGGTAACAAACCCCTTGATATGGGTGCCCTTATTTGCCAACAGGTATATAAACAAATCGTGGGGGTGCAGCATGTCCTTACGCGATTGCTGACTGAATTTTCGTGTGTTATTTATTTGTTATTTGCATAGTCCCGGGCCTATAGCTCTTAGTAGCTGGCTTAAAGTTCATCCCCACCTAATGTAAATAAATCAGGAGGAAGTTGACACAAGAGCGACGTATAGGAGTGGTTGAGATTCAGACATAAAAGGAAACACATGGGGAACGGAAAAGTGAGCAATATCTGAGTCCACTCAATGAAAGGGGCAGACGGCTATAGTGGGAACAGAGACCCGCAGCAAATGAAAGGGACTAGGTATAAATGAATTGGTCATTTGGCTTCAGTGTATTTTACCTGGCTCTAGCGTTATTAGGCCCTCGAGATATTTAATAAGTGCTTTCTCACCCGATGCTTTCCATCACAGTCCTCCAACCGGTCTTAAGCGCTTGGCGCCAGACCAAAGCCAACTGAGTGAAATAGTTTTTGTGACCGATATTTGGATAGGACGTCCTAAAGGTTGGTGCATTAGAATAAGCGAGGTTATAATTTGTCAGATTGTATAAGGCGACTGTCACCGTCATGGTCAGGGAATAGATGGCGAATTTACTTCACCAGAGATCATTTAGCGGCCACCTAACCTACGGCTTTGTGTACAATTTTTCCGGTAATCCGACGTCTGCAAATTTTTTTAAACCTTTGTCTTTAAAAAGAGAACACTTAGAAGACGCAGACTCCGGGGAAAGATAAAACCCATCTACGACGAGACGGCCTTCGGACTTCTATACCAATACCGCCTCAGCGCTTTGAAGACGGAAATAGCAGGAAGATCCAGACTTTAATATCTTCACAGTATTCATTAAAAAAGTTAATCAAGATCATTTTTGAAGACGGTAACACATCTGCTGAGTCTCCAATATATACTTACGCCTTCACATTTCAAGCACAAAACTGTATAATTCAAAGTGTGCACAACGAATCGTGAAGCACGCAGCAGACTTTCAAAGAAAAAATGCGGATGAAATTACACTCAAATTCCTAACAAGTAGGAGATCCACGCAGACCAGTTCCATCCTCTTCGCCAGTGCAGGTTGTGCAGGTGTGGGGACTTCTCGGAAATTGTCATCGGTAATCAAAATTGCGATTGACCCGACGTGAGACGGCATATCATTGGTACCAACAAAGTGCGCTCAACTTAAAGAAAACTCCTCGCCATTTCGGGAGTTAAAACGGCGCCAACTCCTATTGTTTTTCATAATATTCCACTCTAACAGTGTAGACAATTGTTAGCAATGATAAAATAGGATAAAAAATTTTCAACTTGATTAAGAAAAGTCACAAAATTCCATGGAATAGCCTATGATAATTGAAAATAATTTGAAATATCTTAGAATGCCGGGTGCAAAACACAAGAACGAATATTAATTGACAGCAGAAACTTGGCGGAAGAAGCACTAATTGTACAGGTCCGACATTTGAAACGGAAAATGATCGTTTTAATGAACTGCGACGGCAGATAACGGGGGCTGTCATAGGAACCAGCTTACAATCCACCAATTTGAACCTTCGTTTGTTGCGGAAGTGAAGTCGCACTAGTATACATTACCGAAAACAATTGTTGAACATCTTTTAAACTACCAGCAGCGTTTAGTATGCAAGAATTTTAGCGCTATGTGTTAAACAATCGTCTTGCGACCCACTTCCTCAACAAGGGCTGAGAGGAAGGGTTAAGCAATTACAGGTCTACCGAGATTAATTACCTAGAGTGACCCTATCAAAAAATAGAAAGAGAGTAAGGGTAGTGGATCAAAGGCTTAATTATTAATGAATGCTGAGTGGGAAGAGGGGTCACTTTAACTATCGTGTGACGACTCAAAAGCACGGAATGGTTCACATAAGTTAAATGCGTAGCGGAAAAGCAAATGAATCAGCGGTTGATTTGGAGTAGAAGTAGACTTTGTTGCCGCTTTTTGTGCTGTTGCATGTACAGTTAGCCTGGATAAAATTAGATTATCAATAGGTAGAATTCAGGACAACGTGGAGGTCCTATGTGGGTGCACGGGCCTGATAACTGGAGGGGAGACACCACCGAGGGCTGAGTCACAGAGTCTGCGCCTCAGTTCAGGTCACTCAACCGGATTAGTCATATGACCATTACTATACTCTGAGTAGGCGAGCGGTTTTCAGAATGTGCAAGATTTGCCTCCAAAAAGGGAAGAGTCCTAGGAAGTCGAACAGGGCCGTTTTTTCCGGAATTTCAGCCACCTTCAGAGGCCTTGTAGCATTGACATTAATTCATGTTGGCGTACTTGACTGAATTTGCCCAACTTCAGGGCCGTGACAATCAAGTCATGTAATTTCGCACCACACACAGGAGAAAGGAAAAATAGGCACAATTTTGGGTACCCTCTTCGTGAATAAGCTTGACGACACCTCTCACACGGATACGTTGCACTGAATACTTTGAATTCTCATAGATGGAACAGTTGAATGCACAACTGTAGATCTCGAATAATTCCTGGAACCACCCAGGGTAAATTGTCACTTCCCACTCGGCGTTGTGAGCTGGTAGCATTTTAAAGCCGGACAGAAGCCGTACCGCAAGGCACGGACTAAAGCTTGTGATTTTGGGGGCCTCTATGCCCCCCCCCCCCCAAATTTCATCAACGTATCTATTTTTGAGGGAATGCTATGCTAGAAACGCAAATTACCCGCATAAGAATGAGAAAGGGAAGAGTGGTAAACTTTTGGCAGGATGGGATGACTGAGGTCGAGCACTGCTACCCGGAAGAAGCTGGAGAAACACTGACACAGATGATCGTGATAGAGATCCAACTCGAAGGTGAAATTGCAGATTTCTCCAACCTTCGTCCACACATTCAAAATAAAAGTAATAATGTATTTCACATTTATTACACATTAGAGAGTGCAAAGTAGGCAGGAGACGAAAGACTTAGAAAGGTGGGAAGGGAGATGAGGAGAAAATGCAGCCAAAATTTGCCGATGTCATTGTCTCAAAATCGACCAATGTCTACACCAGGCACATCACCCTCGACGCCGACATCGAAGCGGTCATGCTGATTTGGGCACAGACGCTCTAAAGAGCTTTGAACCGAGAAATACGTCTCTCCTCCTCCCTCTCCACTCCTTCCAGAAGCTGAAAGCCTTGTGAGATCATCCATTATCCTCACTTCCCCCTCTTCATTAGCACTCACATCCGCGCCGTAAGCTCCGTCTTCCATATCTGCATTCAACGCTTTCTCCTCCTCCAACTCCTCCGTACCTGAAGAGCGCCTCGTCCTGGACATGGATGCATTCAGTGCTGCCTGGTGGTAGGTGATGAGGTAACTCCCTCGTGTAATTCCGCCTCCCCTCCATCTGCGTCCCCTTCTATCACCCCTTCTTCCGCCCCTCCGGCATATCTCTCGATTTGCCAACAACACGACTCCAAAGAGGATAGCAAGGAAGGCTACTATTACTAGTGCCACCACTGGCAGTGCGTTCCAACTGTCCACCTGGTCCGTGCTTGTCCGCATAGAAGTGGGGGAAGGTGCACCGCCGCAGCCACGAAGGCAGGCGTCCAGAGCGCCGTAATATAGGTGCCGCATTGTGCATAGATGACGGCAGTGTCTGAATGAATGAAGTTCTGGACACGGACCAGAGGAATGCTCGAGCCCTCCCAACTCGTGGTTCCAGTAGGCGCACCACAGGCTGCGGTTAACTTTCAGACGAGTCAGTAAACTCTCCAGACTTCGAGCTGAGAGATCGGGAATGTTGTAGGCCTTAGTAGCACTATATTCAAGACTCCATGGGGCTTTGGTGTCGGAGCTAGTGCTGGAGAGGTCAGTGTAGAACTGGTAGAAGTCATGTAGATGGAGAGAGGTTGATGTGATGGAGTAGTTGAAAACACGAACGCGTGGGTTGAAGGCACCCAAGTTCGTGAAATTCATTGGACTGATGGAAGGCATGTTAAATAGAGGTATCAGGGGAACGCACTTTGTTCCTTCTGTAGAAAAGAAAACAAGGTCAAAAGTGTCTTTAAAGAATAATAAAACTGTGAAAGAAGCGATGATTCAATTCAAAATAAAGAATGGATTCAAGGCATACCCCCAGAAATTGAGGAAATGAAACGAAAGGAGTCCGTGTGCTGATGACCAAAAAGGCCAAAAGCGACCACATCGACGAATTCGGTGAAGATTTGGAGGAGACGCTGGTTGTAGATCTCGTAGAGGTGACGAAACTCCACGGGTGAATTCTCGGGTGCTCCCAGGGGAAAGTGCATTATGATTATGGCCTGTGATTTGAGGGATAGGAAGACAGCAAGCAACCATTACTACTTCTGCGTTGTGAGTAGCTAAAGTGTCCATTTAGACAGTACAAAAATCGCGCAGTACCGCGTCATCCAGCCTACTCACACACATTTTATCGCAGCCAGGTAATCAAAAACCCGACTTAGAGATGAGAGAGTCACTCCTAATCATAAAAAATCTTGTCTACTACGTTTCATTGCCATGTTGCGTTGCAAAATCTCGCGATCTGGGGGGTTACACCTATTTTTAAAAGCAGTAAGCACTGCGTTTAAATGACCATTCAAAGGAGTACCCACCTTTTGCCTCTCACGACGGGCGGATTGAAGCTGCTTGGTGAGCCATTGGAATTGGCCGAGGGGATCGGGAATGCTGGAATTGCTTCGTCTGTTTCGGGGAGTATAGAAGAGTCCGTTAAGGGAAATGATGCGTAGCGCTTTTCCTGTTTCACCGACTCGAAGACGAAGGGAGTAGAAACAACCTAAAATCCATAAGAGGGGCTCACAGAGAGCGAGAGAAAAGAAATAAGCTCTACTGGTATGATGTAAATAGTAAGACACTTGGAAGTAGTTTTCTACTTTACTAACTTCCATAAATTCACATTCTTTAACAAAATTGCCACAAAATCCAACGGGTCCACAAGCGCCACACGTTTTCAGTTTGGCCAGTATTTTGCAATGTGGCGGATCATTTGCTTGTTTCCAAAACAAAATTAGGAGGACTAAGGGATTACTTTTCGCTTTTAGTTCCTGCAAAGCAAGATGAGACAACAATAACGTGGAGCGAAACCCGTGTAAGCTGTCCGTAAGGTCATGGTGGTTGATAAAGTCCGTCGCAGCATGCACGTAAATAAACCCAAAGATTTGTACCTGTTTTCCAAAGAACCCAGGAAGTGTGTTTGAAGGAAAAACCGTAACAATTCCGTCAAAAAAGAAAGCTCATTACTATTACAGGCTGTGAAGAGCACGCAACTCCAGTAAAAAGGTAAATCGCAATTTGTCCCGTCACCGATTGTTACTATCGGTACAATGAATGCACTGACGGATTCAGGATAGGCAAATAGTCGGGACCAAAGCGGGCGGACGGATAAACAAAACCAAGGTGGATTGATAAATGAAGGTTTGAATCAGAGAGGTCGAGGTGGGTAGATTAAGGGTATGTAGGGTTGATAGACTACTAACCATCGTTAAATCCATCCACATCGGCGTCGGGGGCATTCGCAATCCAATCGCCCCAAAGCATCGAACTTGAACCAAGGCGGGTGCACCACTGCTGTCGGTCCGCGTCGTCCATCTCAACGGACATATCGTTGTCTGGAAAGACGTCATGATTGCCCAAGGTGACGATTACCGGAACGCTGCTACGTGGCTGTTGTTTCGAGCGCTCCGATGGAAAAACAGCCTTCAGAGCTGAAGCTACCGCCTCCATGGTGCGTTCAAAGTCATACTCTGTAATGTTGCCATGGTTGACGGAGTCTCTAAACAAGTCAATCAGCACGCATAGATCAATGTTCGGTCATGAAAGCATTCTATTTAAAGCGCTGCCAAGATCTTAAGTGACCCCAGGTAGAGCAGCCTTAGGCCTAAACCACACATAAAATAGAGGTTCAGATAAAAACACGGAAACCGATCCTCCAACTTCTTTCAGACCTTTTCGCATTCACAGATGCTTTCATCACACTACGAAACTTGATGTCATCCGCGTCAAAAGTGGGTCATTTTTAGGGTTACAATCGCCAGTCAACCAATCCGTTAGTCGAGGTGCCACATGTGGAATAACATTACCTTTGCAGAAAAATAGGACGCTGTTTAAACCAGCATACCTTCAAAATACTAGCTGTACCACTAATGTAGGGAATGGCAACGCAGAAAACCGAGTTCAGTTAATCATAAGCACCGGCGTGCTGCAAGTAACTACCAACATGTGAAGGGAATTAGCATTATGCACCCTTCACAAGCAAAGCTAGCAACGAAGCGTGCGTATATGCGTGAAGGCGCATGTATTCGCAAGTACACAGCAAGCGTGGTTGTAAAAATAGCACGAGAAAGGCTTTTCTTCCCTCAAGTAAAGGGCGTGCATTCGAAGTAGTCTTCAAGTTTGATTTGTATAACCGAACAAACATAAGAGTGAAACCAAGGTGATGAAATGATATGGTACAGCCAACACCTGGAAAATTAGCCTGGGAACCTTGGAATAATCACAGGACTTGTGCAACGAACAAATCTGACCAGTAGTATGGGAGCTAAACACTACTACACTCCCTCAAAGAGACTCCAAAGGACGCCCAAAATGACTTTGGAGTGGCGAACAGAAAGTATTAGGGCATGATTGGACTGTGTGGGGAACTTAGCCAGATTGTAATTACAGCTAACCCCTGTGGGAAATGTCGGCTTTTTGCTTGCATAAATCAGGACTTATCCCCAAATAACTCGGATATAAAAACTTCACATTTTTCCGATTATATATAAAACTGGTTCAAAACATTGCCGGATAAAAGGCCACTCAGAGAGACAGTTAGATTTCAGCAGGTCATTTCAACCTTAAAAGTCTGAGCTGGAGTCAGGAAGGAAGTGGGAGCCGAAAGTTGACATTTTTGGACCACTGCTGAATTGACGAAGCACTGGACCACATAAAACAGATCGACAAGGCAAAGCTGTACAAAAGAAGTGGACGAAAAAGCAAAGCAAAATCGACCATTTTGACATTTGGAAAGACGAACTACCTTAACAGTCCCACTGCTACGTACGATAAAAAACGAAGAATCTTTACTTACTATTATCCATTAGCCCTAGAACGATAAATTACTATTGCAAAACTAAGCAAAGTACTCAATGCAAAGTCAAATAAAATTTTCATTCCATATTCTGCTTTTTTTCATGTTATATACGGCATTACAAACACCTGCCATTTAGCTAACCACGAAGCAAACTGTTAATTTGAGACAAAGGTCAAACTTCCGACCAAGTAGCAGTGAAATTATGATAATAAGAAACAAATCCTGCACTCAAGATGATCGAACTTATCAGGCTATACTTCGTACAAGCATCCAGTTCCCAAGTACTGACCCGGAGAAGACAACAAAGTCCGGTGTTGAGCTAAGCACTTGACGAGTGGCGTTTAGCGCTGAAAGCCACAAGCTGAGTGGCGAGTCGCAATTTGGGTCACCCAATGGTCCCTGACAGGCGTGTTTCTCGTAGTCCAAGTCCACATGGACGTCTGTGAGCTGCCAGAACAGACCTGTCAATAAGAGTTGTGGTTAGAATAAATAAAAGTGCAGACTCCCCAAAATCGCCTTCGACTCGAGCTTTACCAAAAACTGATTTATCGAATAGGCACAAGGTGAGCGTTTTGCTGAATCACAGATCAAATATGAACAATTACTATTTGTGGGAAATTATTGCCGATTATTCCTCAATTTCAAACAAAGGCTAACGCAGTTGTCAGTGGCGAAGATACAATGACTACAAGTACTACATCAAAATGTCAAAAAGCGTTCAAAGCAAACATGGTGTTGAAAAATAACCCAGTTTCTAAGAATTTCTCAGTGAACATCGTTTTAAAAATATTTTACCATTTTATATGCTCAGTGCTAGTTTTTCCACGCCTTATTTTTGTCAAGGAGATAGAAGAATTGCTACTAGAAACGTTGGTAGGTGAGCCGTGCAAAACTGTTGACAGAGGGTAACATGAGTAATACTACCAGTATTAGCGCTGAAACTACGTGACTAAACTTGCCTTACTGAATTACTTGATGAGTCTGTAACAAGGAAAACACAGCTATGTACTTCAGGCAAAAGATTTCAAACCTCGGGCTCTTCGAGGCAATTGCGTAATCAGTTCGGTCGTGTACAAGAAATCCAAAGTAAATTGCAACTGTGCTGAACGAGTGTACGGTGTAGTGACCTTAGGCCCAGTAGTTAGTCGACCTGTCAAAACACGCAAAGCACCCTGCCACTAAGCTAAATGGGTAATTCTTCGAAGGTCGAGAGTGAAATGGGGGATTGCCAGTATGTGAGACAACTAAAGGATATGACAAGGGATTTCGTCCAATGTCAAAACTACTTGCTGTTTTTAGTGATCTAGGGTTTGAAACTTAGGAAATCATGTAATTAAAACTAAAAAAGGCGCAGGAGGGAATGTGGGAGAACTCAAGAGTAAGTTACCTGCAGGAGTTCAAAAAGGGAAGGCTGAGCCATAATAAAATATACGACCAGGCGGCGGAATCTGGAAATCTTCAAAACAATTCAGTGTGTAACAACCTAGTCAAATGTAGGGACAAAATCGTCTAAATTAGGCCAAAGTATTACTAGTTCAAAAATACGGGGGGGGGGGCAAGACGTCACCAAGCAATAAACAAAAGGCATAATTAAGTGGGAACAGACCGGTATGAATATTATTGTCCGCCAATCCGAGGGGTAAGTAGAAGAGAAAAATAAGCAAACCGTGAGTGATGCCAGGCTCCATTTACAAGTGTCTTGTGAGCAAACTAGAAAAGGTTAAAAGAAATGACTCAAAAATGGGGAAAGGTTAGCTTGCGGGATGGCATACGTCTGATTGGTCCAAGTGAAAAGTCAAATGCGGTGCGAGCTAATACAGCTAAAATTAAACTGAACAAAAATTTAGCCATCTTATTTCGTGCAAGTAATTTGCCAGCTAAACCAAAAAGGCGAGATGCTGGGCAAAAAAAACATATAGTTTCTTAGACAACAACAAATTGCACAAAAGTTATGGGTGCCATGCAATGTTATATTTTAAAACAAGCGTTTTATGCTGTTCATGAGCCACGAAACGTTAAAGGTCAATTTGTCTACATTATGGGTATAACCACAGACTGCTGAATGCTGTTGCTATTTTAAAAACATTTTGTGACAAAAAGGTATGACATAGCAAAAAAATTAAGTTTAAATTGATTGCTGAAATAGCGCGTATTTTCATGCATTTCATTGCCATAGAAAAAACATACCTGGCCACTTTAAGGTTTTTTTAAGTGTCTCATAACCGGGCTCCTTACAAATATTTTTTTATACAATTAACTTCTCTTGATTTTGTTTGTAACCACTGCTTTGTGCTCACAGTCCTTGGGTCGCTAGTTGAACTTGTCGTTTTACTTTTGGTCCTTCTTCAAAGTCATTTGTAGTGTTCTCTTTCAGGCCTCTTACTACTGAGGCCTCACCTCTATTTTATTCATGTACTCGTGTTCTGCACTTGCGTTCGGTTAAATCCATTGCTGCTTAAGTTAATTTCTGATTGGGTGTTCTATGATGTGCCATAATTTCTTCATATAGCCTTATTTACGTATTTGATAAACTTTGCTCCTGCATTTTACGCTTTTTTGCATGATCTGCTTTGCAACTGATTAATAACATAAATCCTTAGACAAATTCTACGTAATTACACCTACGTTTCGTCCCACTCATTGCTCTTAAGCATTCTTTGCGTATCTCTTTAGATGCGTTTTTACCGCTTTCTTGCTCTGTTAATAGCCATCTCTTTCAGCAGAGGTAATGCTTCAATTGCATTTAATACTTTGACTCTAAAGTAAGGGTTTATGCTGACCAAGGGTCTGTGGTTGAACTCGACTCACTGTAAGTCGTCCCTCTTCATGCGCCTTCCATAACTTACATCTCTTTAGTTCCTTCATCAAAGTCATTTCTTCTCCGGGCGGAGCTCTTGTGAAGGTAATCAGCATCATTGCTACCTCTATTCAATGAATAGTTTTACGCTCCGTGGTGTGGCTACTGCCGCCAATTTGAAGGGCCCTACTCGGAGGCGGCACACGCGCTATCTAAAGCCGCTCCAAACCTTATTGTCGCAAGGATTGATGGCACTCGATTCCCCGCCGAAACTTCTTTCTCTGGCGTCAAGGGATACCCCACGGTCCTTCTGTAAATCAATTTGTGTACCTATTCACATTTCTTTTCTCTCGCTTGTTCGATTAATCACCAAGCGCTTCTGTCTTTCGTAGCTTCAAGGGTAATAAATCCTATGCATTCAGTGGTGAGCGTTCGGTCAAAGGTATTATTTTATTCGTGGAAAGCGTTATTGGGTAGGTTGTGGAATTGATTTCGTGATTTCTTTTTACTACCTTGAAGACCTCCTGTTGAACCGCTGGCAGATGAACGAGCATTGGAGAGGAAGGTGGAGGAACTCTTTGATGATGTCTTTTTCCTTCATCACGGGGGTAGATCTAGCGGTTTGTGGGTATGTTAACTGCTCTTTCATCATTTCTCGTCGCCTAGAGTGCATTCAATGCTACGGCTGAAGAATATCGTCTTCAGTTGCTTTTTTATCACCTCGATGAAGAAGCTCCAAATCATTCTGGGGAGGTTTTCGTTTACAAGGATGGGGACAGAAGGCGCTTTCAACCACAGGAAGGTGGATAGCAGTGGCACTGCGGACCTCCTCTTCTATACTCTAAAATAACCACTTCGTTTTTGGAAATTTTAGGTGATCTGGTGTCGCAATTAAGAAGCTTCATTGAGGAAAACCGTCAGCCGGCTTTTGGTCATCTTACTGCCCATGATCTCAGTCAGATGACAGGCGATCTCACTTCGATAGTCTGCGTCTTCTTAGTCGATTACATTTCAGATTCTATGAAAGCGTAGGTTTATTTAGTGATTGAGAGGAGGATTTTTATTGTTAATTTTTTTTATACGTTTTTTCATTTTAGTTTCAAATACCTCGGGAGAGATCTTGCTTTCAAAAACTTAGGGGACTCGTCAACTGTGTAAGTAGGTTGTAAGGTTGGAAAACATTATTTATTTGCATACTTTGGTTATGACTGGACAGTCAATCATGAGCATTACCTCAAGAGCTTAACTTTAATTATTTGTACAACGGAGTCACATTTTAGGTCTAGTTAACATAAGTTGCTGTTAAATCCGCCGTTGGTGGCCCTAGATATCTTTCAGTACGGGTAAAATTACCTTGAAGATGAGATGCTACAGTCTACTTCTAACCTCGCCTCTAAATCACATTGGTTTCCCATTGGTGAATTCACAGTTTAGCTTCTTTGACGGTGTGTTGCTTAGAGTTCTCAGGCCTTGGTGATTTTATGAGCTCACATTTCCCATTGAATGAATGGTTGCTGTGGGCTGGGAATGGAACCACCTCGATTGCGGTCTCTACTAACTGTCAGTCATTCAAATGTTTAAGTGAGTTTTTCGCTACAGTGCCGTACCGTGCTTGAATTCCTCTTTTAACACGGAAACTGGCAGTTTTGGGCTTTCTGCATTTGGTGAATTAAAATAATGTTCATCACTTATTGGTGGGTGTTGGCAATCATTGCAACCATTGTCAATTATCCTGGTTAACCGCATCAGGTTGTACTGGCGACTGTGACACTGCTGTGATAGCATGAGTTTGTGTGAATGTGAAGTTTGACTTGAGTATCTATCGTTAATAAAAATGAATAAGGCAACAAACTAGAAACCACCACACCTCACCTTGTATCATAGAGCTGGTTAAATACTGAATAGTTGTGATTGCATACCATCTTCACGCTTACCAGTCACTTCAAATTTGCGTGGTCAGTGGATACCCGCGGTCTTAGCAGTTTGGCCATGACGAGTTTGGAACCACCCAACCTACTGCTCTACTATCCGCTCAATCAGACCTTTATGCTGCATCCGCTGTACTCCACCCCTGAGGCCATTTCTGCCCTTGATAAGCAACAAATTGTGACCTTCTTGGCAGATGGGGTCAACGGGAAACTTCCGGTAAGTTTTTTGTCTCTCTGACAAATCTAAATATTCGCTATCACAACAAGAAAGTTGATGCTTCAATGGACGTGGAATTTTTAGAGGAGTGGAGGAGATGGGAGGCTATAGGTACTGCCATAAAGCCATGCTACTAAGGGGATACGAGAAGTCACACCTTGTAGCTGATTGAGTTTCAAGATGACCTTTGAATTTTTGCGACGGAAAGATTTGTAAGTGCCACCCTGGGGCAGTCTACCTCACAATATCATTTTTGCTGCTATGTTGACCCCCTGAGCTACTCTTTTTTGCTGATCCGAGCAAGTCGAATGCACTCGGGGTGGGGCTTGAGTTGTAAGGAGAGCATGTCAGTACCTCTCAAGCAAATGCTTTGCTGCGGTGCCCTTGGAATCGAGCTCGATACCCTTATTAACAGGAAACGGCTATCTTGATTAACAGTGCACGTCCTGGCCCTTAGCATGCGCATCAGCTATGGGTGATGGGACCAACATCCCACAGTGGCAGCCCTTACCTGCTAAAAGTCCTGGTTTTGCTGGGAAGTTCAATATTTTAGTCCCAGACGATGTATTTCGAGACTTTTTTCGAAATATCAAAGGATTAGGGTGTCGTAACCGAGCAAATTTATGCTACATCGAACTGGACGCATTTTTTGGACACCCAAACGGCCAGTCCACTGCGGTGAGTGGATGCCCAATGTCGCAGTTAGGTGAACAAAGGCGACTGAGATTGAACCTTCTCGTTCGGAGTAAACAAGCCTCCACCAACTCACTGCCCTGTGCATGCAGATGTTATTAATTAGTTGACCCTCCTTTGCACCATTTTGCGAGTTTATGGATGTGATTTGTCAATTTCAGTACTACGGTGGAAGTGGATGGCTCACCTCAATGCGGCGATTTGGCTTCGATCTCTACAGTGCTTCTATGGTAAGTTTTACCGTATCCAAATGATCAGTTAATGCATGTCCTTTCTTATGTACGCATATCCGTGTGTTATAGAACCTGATCCAGGCATCTCCCCTTATTGCGTTGGTTACGTTTGGGATCCCACTGGCCTGTCTCTCCTGCCTGGTCTATTGTATCTGCTGTAGCCCTTTAGACGCCCTAGATGATGCTGAAGGTGACTTGGCTGCGGTTGGAGAGGCCAGACGAGCCCGTCTGCTCGATCGCAAATTCGTGGAAGCTCAACTCACCTCCGCGACCTATGAAGACACCATCAGAGCCAGATCCATCTACAGCAGATTTAGTGGTGTGTTCCAAGAACATAAATTTGTGATAAACCGTAGAGGTGACCGGTTCACATGCTAGGCAGATCGTTGAAGTTGAATCGAGACTTTTTATTCTACTTCCATACGAAGGCAGACTGCCATAGTGATGACACGCTTCATAGTAGGCTGCGGTAAGTGTACTCCATTACTCATAGCTGGCGCACTTGTGGAGGGGCAGTCTGGTCCACACACCGTCATTCAAGATAGTAGACTCTATTTGTGGTGAGTGTGAGTCCAGGAGCGCTAGAAAGGGTTTAAAATTACACCCGCAGCGGCCTTAAAGTGCCATACGCTGCGGTAGTGAATCTTTTAGTAAACTTTTCAAGGGCGGGTTTGCCTCTGTTTGCCCATGAATTGTATGGATGAATCAGGAGATTACACAATAAGGTAATGTTTGCACTTGATGAAATCATACCCTTGCGTGGCTGGTTCCCAAAGAACCGTTTTGTCTTGAACGCTCTTTTTAAAAAATTTGCTCAGCCGGCTTGCCTTTATTTGGTTGTCACTTTCATGGTCTAGCCTAGTGTCCAGCCTAGTATCTGTGGAC
The DNA here is from genome assembly GCA_000469725.3 of Echinococcus multilocularis. Taxonomy (NCBI): domain Eukaryota; kingdom Metazoa; phylum Platyhelminthes; class Cestoda; order Cyclophyllidea; family Taeniidae; genus Echinococcus; species Echinococcus multilocularis. The sequence continues at coordinate 4,383,693 of LN902848.1, read as the reverse complement.
GCCTGTTCAACGTTATCCTATGAGATGAAGCTTAAGTCTTTTTTTTAAAAAAAGTGCATCAGTCCTCCGAAATAATTGTCCTCAGTGTGTGATTAGCCATTTAGTCGGGTTGAAAAGTGTTTTAAGCTACATATAGCCTTTTGAAGTGAAAATAATTTGATTATCCAAATAACTTTCTTCCAGAAAGAACTCGCCTTTCACCATCCGACCCATCGGAATCGAAGACGAGTGATGTGGAATCACGAAAAGATCGGTGAAATTAAACCAACTGCATCCCCCCTCCCATACCCGCATTCCCTGTTACTTCGATCAGTCAGTGGCTGAAATTGGAATTCTTGATTGCTTGCAAATTGTCTCTTGGATTCCTGCATAATCATTATCTGCGGTAGAGTATTCTAGGTAAAATTTGTATACAAAAATATTTTTCCGTTGTTTAAAGGGAAGTTAATCCTTTTGCTCCGGTTATAATCATTTACTGGGTATTCTTACAGTGTGTAGTTTCGTGACGGTGTGCTGATAACTGGTCATTGCATCGGCGAACAGGTTGAAGCGGGCTGAAAGTAACCACAGCCAATGAATCCACCAATCACTCGATGGGTGGGCGAGAAAACCCTCCATAGAGGGCGGTTGAACTCTGACAACTGCAATGTTGAACAGTGCATTCGAGCAACTATCTGCCTACTTGTTTCAACATCCCTAGGCCATTGAGTAACCGCTCAGGGAATGTGAAAGACGCATTGTTCAGTCGGGATCCACCTACTCAACCAAAGCCTTGAGGTGCCATGGCTACCGGGCTTATGCATACCCCACTGAGATGCCCAATCAGTGATCTCAAGGCTCAGGTTGCATCGTCGCTGTCCTCCCTTGTGGTAGTGTTTTCGGATTATTGGAAATACAACAACAAATCAAGGGTTCCAACTGCCTGATGGAAGTGATTCGGCTCCTGGGTTGTGCCAAATAGACTTGGTGATGGGTGTCAGGGATAAATGATAGGCAAAATGCTTTCAACTGGTAGAGATGGGAATGAAGTGGGGATGGAAAGCCTTAATAGCGGATCGGTTGAAATTGAGCTCATGGAAGGGAGGGACATTGTTGAGCAGCGAGTGAAGGAAGGCCAGATGAAGTGTCCCATCTGGCCCTCCTCTGTGATTGTGACTTGTCTGTCTGTGCGATAATTGGTTATGTGAAGGTGGGAAATGGTTCACTGAGTATTGTGGCTAAATTAACCGATAGACATCATAATGAAGTGAATTTGATGCCTTACCCACAACGGACTGAAATTGCGGTAACTCGATTTTTTTGGCAAGAGCACAAAATATGCTTTTTGCAAAAAGTTTATTTAAAATAAATGATATATAGGGAAAAGTTCTACCTCATTTTTGATGCGCAGAGGTGGGAATGGATTTCTATTCCCCAGACTTGAATACATTTGGGCAGTAAACGCACTGCAAAAACTCATCCTGACCATTGCCTCCTACGCTTTCCTCCGCAGATGGGCTGATTGTTTCTTTGCAATAAATCTTCAAAGATGATTTTTACGTCGAAGTTTATCGTAATTGGGTGAATCGCTATCTGATTGTTGTCTCTTGCAGTGTATTTTTCAAAAATAGGCTAAACGTATTAAAGAATGCGTAAGTTAATGCGATGTTGTGCCTGTGTGGGAGTTGGAAGGAAAAACACAGACTAATCGTAAGCGCATGAAACCGGTCTTTGTAGGAGTATTTTATGCAGAAAAGGCAAAAGTCAAGTTAATGCAACGAATTAAATTCATGCGCGTATTTATATCAAGCATTACCAATAGCTCGGTTGGATATTTTGCATTTGGGATTACAAATTCCTTGGCTTTTTGCACCAGTGTACCGTAAATGAAAGCAACCGAGGAAAGGCTGCTTTCCTCCGAATAACCGGTAAGTGTCTCTAACTCCTTTGGCCAAAGAGGTAGGAGGCCGAACTCATGGACATTCTCCTCAAAAAGTCTCACGCTTGCCCCGTGTAAAATACCGCCGTTGACTCGTAGAATGCGGCGAACGAGGTAAATTGCGGCCGAACAACGGAGGAAAGCTGGAAACCGCGTTAGTTCATACTCCGCCAGACCCAAATCAAGAATATATGAACATGCCGAATTCACCTAGGGAGAATTTTAACATTGATAAACACTAAATGTTTGCAAGCATAACAGTTAAAAGCCGTGCGTTTACAATACAAAGAATTAAATAAGCTACAAATTACCAATCTCGTGCAATAGGGTGGAATGTCGTTGCAAATTTTCAAGAATATCCCGAGATAGGTGTATGGAGTAGGACAAATAACGTCGAAATTAAGGATTGTCAACAGGTTCTGCTCCATGAATAAGAGCTAAAATGTAACCACGCTGATGAGAATTGGAGCTAATCTAGCCGTGGCACAGAGAGTTTAAGGATGCATAAACGCACTTGCTCTTTAGTGTAGCTGTTTTTGGACAAATCGCACAGAAATTCAGACTTTATACGCATCTGCGAAGTTGATGTCTTCACAGCCACCCAGAGAGCTGCAGCTGCGAGCAAATGGCATTCCCCAGGTCCTGTTCTTGTACGCCAAATATAGCGATCCACATAGGCTGTTGCAAGATGCAAGATCTCTGTTGGAATATTTAGGTATAGGTGAACCTTAAAAGATGGAGGCGTAAAGACCTGTAATTACTATCTTTTAGGTGCAGAAAAAGGCAAACATGCGTTTTTTGGGCGCACCCTTATCATCCAACCAAACATGTATGCACGAAATGCCGCATCAAGGCCGCTTCTGCTAAGAGATTCTGGCTTGAATTCCTTCAGAACTTCGAGATCTTTTTTCCGTTCTGTAAAATAGATCTAGAGAGCAGAAAAACACCTTCGAAGAATATATTTACCCAATATTGTTACAGTGAAGAGGCAACCGAGAGCATGGCTCACCTTTTCTTCGAGGGACATTGCATTCTTTTGGCTTTGTAAAGGATCATTTTTCGTGACTAGTTGACAGCAGCCGCATTTCTCTGACAAGAACAACAGGCAACGAATTCATACACAGCTATAATTTACTATTTACAGAGCTATTTAAGGCATGTCCCAAATCTAACATTGCGAAGTAGGTAAATTATCATGAACCAATGGATAAAAGACTTACCCTGTTTATGGGGGCCTTGCTGTTGGCGCAAAGAACTAAAATTGTGACCTGAAAAATAGTAATTATTTGGCAGATTCACCCAGCATTAAAACATTAACCACTTGTTATAAGTAATATGCTAAATGAAATAAAAAAAATAATCAAAGAGCAAAAAGTTTGCTTCAATTACAAATCAGATAATAAAAATGATCAGAACTGCCGAAAGGGAAAGCATAGAATACTCACATAGACGAGACTGAGTCATTGGTTTTCCTTTGAAAAAAATACAAAAACTACTTTGTCGATGAGGAATTATTGTGGACTTAGTTATACAGGGGATAAAAAGTGAGTACCACCAGTTTTTTTCGAGATTTAGCTAAAATTAAAAGTAATCATACTGGAATATTCTACAGGACCCACCTATTGGTCTGAGCAAATTCAAAGGGCCTATTGTGTCAGTGGGTGATTTACTTTCGTCCACGAAACTAATTCTGGCTTCATTCGGTCAAGTAAACTGCAAGTTATTCGCTGACGGATTCGTCACTGATAGTCCATTAATTTAATAATCAAGTAACCAATCGATCTATAAATTATTGATTAATAGACGATGAAGTGCATCTATCTGAGGTAACTCTATGCATTCGCCTGCTGCGGCCCCCACGACTTACGGTCAATACGTCACCCATGAAGAGAGTAAAATAGTGAATACCTGGAAGCTTTGACTAAAACGAAGGTTAAAAATATCGTTTATGTTCCTTTAATAGATTAAAATTTATTTCTCAATGAGCAGTAGTTATTGGGAGGGAGACTCCTTTAGCCTATATGTATGATCATTACAGTATCATTGCTTTTCTCTTAGGCATACTTTTTGTTTACGTGGCTAGTACTTCGATAAATCATTTGAAAGCGAAGGAGAGGAGGACAATTTGGCATTAACATTCAATTTGCGAGTAAAAGCCGGAGTTTTCTGGTGCTGTTTTGAAGGTGAAGAAGTTCAAATGCCTTGATTGGTTCAAGATACAGCTTGATTAAGTGCATTTTTAAACGATAAGTTTGCTGTCTTACATGAGGAAAAGTAATATGCAAGTAATATGCAAACAACCTGATAAATGCGGTCCAAAATTAAGAAAAATCTACTCCGATGAAGCGTAGGTCTGGAGACGACTCCACGTTTCATAGTAGGTTTAATAAGTGAAAGCAATGTCATTCACCCATTTTGACTAAAGAAAGGTAGAGAAATAAATTCACAATGTTGATTCAACCTCGATGTTCGATATCACTTCACTTGCTCTTTACGAGACCAAAATTAGCCTTAGATCATAGCATGATGCTTTGGAATCAACGCCATTGTCATGCCACTTGCTCCTCTTCTCTTTCATACACGCGGGCCGCATAAGCTAAATGCTCACGTCCTTACTACCGACAAGTTGCAACCCATGAGCTCCCTGAGACTTTCACTCTTCCCACAATCTTCCCTCCACAGGAGGTCGAAGCCATTGCTAGGTTTGGACATCCGTGATGATGAAACCTCTGGCCGGATAGGAGGACAGTGCGAGTGATGCATTGCCTTCTGGCACGCATGAACTGACTTGATGTGTCATTAGGTGGAGGGGCATATTCAATGCAGCGAGAAACATCTTCTCCTTCTGCTTGAACCACCGTTGGAATGGTATTATTAAGGACGCCTAGTCTCCCATTTCTTGCACCCAATCACACGCCCATTGGGGTGGGTCATGGCGAGAGTGAGGAAGATGTGTGCTTTGGAGAGGATGATTTGGCGTTTGAAACCGGCTTCTGCATTAACGCCTCCTTTCACCCACTCCTGCCACCGAAATCAAAGGCAGCTCTACAAAGAGCCTTTCAAAAATATGCAAGTTTTCTCTTGTCATGATTGGAAATGCGAAACATCGTCGTGAACACGGTTTGGTCACGGACTTGTGGATTTTGTGTGCAAAGTTGTGCGAATTCGGTGTGGTGGTAACATCAGGGCCAATTAGGAATAGATCGTATCTGCTTCGTTCAATGTAGCACTTGTCAGGTAGGTAGTTTTAGGCGACTGGAGAGGTTTGACTAACACAAAAGGTAAAAAAGGATAGAATTGTTGGAGTGATTGAAGTTGCTCAAGGAGCAGATGCGATAAGGAGGAGGAATTCTTCAGTTGTGACTAGCCTGAGGCCAAAAGGAGACACAATACTTGGACAGAATATGCATGGTGGACATGGAGAAGGGGATGGGACTGCTGGCATGGGGTGGAGACCAGCTCACTGGGAGGAGGTACAGTCAAGGCCCACTTGGGTCGGCCCTTTACCAAAACTGAGAGTCTAAACATAACTAATTGGCGTGGTCCCCATCGCTCTCCTTGGTCAACTCCCCTTTCTCCCAACCAGCCACTGAAACGTAGTCGGTGCAGTAGGGAAATACCTAGGAGACAGTCTGGCAGTCATCAAATTTCCGTGTAGTTTTTATTCCGTGATGGAAATGGAATGAGGGGCAGAAGAATGCGCTGACCATTACGCGTTTCCCTTGCCTAAAAGCAGGTTCAAGTAACGGAAGACGGTAGTTGTTAGCGTCGTTCCATGGAGAAAGGGTTTTGCCTTTATTTCTCTTTGCCACTCCTTCCCGCCTCAGGTTGGTAACCTTTTTCGGAGGCATCGTACAGACCTCTGACTTGAGAGGCAGATAAAAGGATGTGAACTAAGTACAAAACGCTGCTTTGAAGTGCCTCATGTTTAACGAAAGAATTTCACTTCTGTTAAATAGTTTGCGACATACCTAACTGTCACAAGTGAAGACATCCATTGTCTTGGGTCTACCTCGCCCTTCGTTCAGTGGGCGTCTTGATGCGTCAGTGGACACTATTGCTCCAAATTTAACAGCCATTCAAATTCATCATTTTATTTTGAAATTTGCCTCTCCGAAGTAAAGGCCAAATTCCGCTTGAGGCTAGTCACTTCCTTGTCGAAAGACGTCTCCATTCTTCTGTTCCCTTCAAGGCGTTCCTTCTCAAGTTTGTCCATTCCATTTAATGGACACGTAATCCAAGCCGCTTACTCAGTGATTCTATCTTTATGGTGCTGTAAATACAAAACACATGCATACATTTCTTCATTTTCTTCTATAGAACGGACTTGTTTTCATGAGGGGTCATTTTAATAGCAGAAAGGAAAGGCTTTGTTTGCGGTGGCTCTAACGAGAGAACAGTTATGCGCAAGCATTTATGTCCACTGGCTTTGGGTGTCCAATCCCATCATTACGTGTCTCACAAGCCTCCCAGTGCATCAAGAAGTTAAGAATACCACGGAAATTAATCAAAATCTTACAATCATGGAGTCTTAAGGATGGACTTTGGTACTTCCTTAACATCTGGGCAGTGAAAATGCTTTCCGTCCACAGATGACCCCGACTTAGGACTTGTGGGTTACAGCCCATCAAAACAGGCGGTGCATTCGTGCCGCGGGGCAGTGATTTATGCGTTTTGACCTCTCCCTCTGTTTAACGACAATGCTGTGCAACAGATAGTGTAAAACGGATTCACGTGAGTGGCATACTTGGATGGCCACAGAGCTCAGGGTACTTAAAGTGTCATTCGGTGAGGAGCGATCCCCGCCTGACTACCTTCCATTACGCCTCAACTTTAGAAATAAGCGAAAATGTCCATGCAGTGTCACCCTTGTCTTGCAGAAGCCATGTTCATGATTCGGAAGTGTTTCATTTGAATCAGCCAAGTCAGTCACCACTAATGTTTGCATTCATACAAAAAAGGGTAGATTTGCAATCCGCCAAATACCACTTGCCTTGCAGCCTCTGGTTGCAAGTGAACACAAGTGAACACGTCCTCCCACCAACTCACCTAATCACTGTTATTATCAATTTGGAGGACGGTTTTGAAAATGTCTGGTGACTTGCAAATTGAGAGTCTTCCACCATCGCATTTACCGCTCCTCCCATACATTAGCCACCTTCCGGCAACCATGTGTCCCTCACTTAATGCCTCAAAAACAGACGTGCGTCTTGGCCCTATCACTAAATTCTGTCCAACCAACTTCCTGCCAACATCCATGACGAATTGGCATCTCCGTGCCTGAAGTTGGAGGCTGTCGAGCCCCCAATCAGAAACACAAATGGACGAGGTCTCGCCACAGATGTGATGGTTTAGTGACGGTAAAGGAAAGGGGCGTGGCGTGTGCGTGCATGCAAGCTATCCCACTAGTTAAGAAGGCTGGAATCACGAGGTCGTTTCCGTCTAGCGCATTGACAGCATTAATTGGCACTCGGGAACAATCCATACGTGGTACCACCCAATCGGTAAAAGGGGAGAGCAAGGTCACGACGAGTTGAACTGATGTGGAGTTAACCACGAAAATGAAAGCTTCCGGCAAAGATGGGAAAAAGGGCATTATTAGGAAAATCACGCGCCTTAATGGGTCAACGGGAATGTGAAGGTGAATTAGCATGAGTTTGTGGAATCCGTTCTCTAACAGGGATCGTTCTACGCCCCGAATAATCACTTGACAGAGTCACATGTAGCCTTTTCACCACCATCCGCTTATGCACTACCAAATATCACCCTGTTTTGTAGGGTTATCCTCATGAGATGAAAACTTGGGTCCTCACCGGACGAGGCGGTTGAGTTGGTATTCACGACCAAAATATCTATTCATTCGCTCGTGCACCTCTCAATTCGTATTAGCAACTTGAAGCTGTAAAGAAGCGAGTTCTCAGTCTCACAGAGAAGTGTCAGAGCACACGATGCTAGTGGAGTAGATGCGACAACTTGCAGATGTTACTACCAACTTGGCTTTGATGTAATGTTGGCAATTCTCATGAATTTTGCAGTAGAGCCAGTGCTAATGAAAGGCATCCGTCTGGTCGAATCCTCAAGAGTTGTGAGGTTGAGTCGAGAGGTGGGTAAAGCCTGAGATCACTAAATTCTTTCATTTATGCACCTCCTAAACAAGGCGAAAATTATCCCCTATTCACGCCTAGCCTTTGTTTTCCTACTGTAACCATAGAAAGCCTGTTATTTGTCAAATTTTGTTATAAAAAACGCTGGAGGAGTGCATACTCCATAACTTTAACCAGATACTATCAAAAGTGATGCCGTCCTAAAGTTTTTGAGAATTGATCGTAAGATCTGGATCTTAGTCAAAATGGAGACATGGTATTGTCCTAGTATTGCTACTGCTCCCACGAAATTCAGTCACACTTCTGGGTCGTTTGGGATGCCGAGTCAAGTGAATGTGAGGTTGTGGAACTCCTTTTACAGTATTTAGTATATTTAAGGTCAACTAAGCATTGGTTGATACCATAATTACTCTAAAGCCTTAACCTTCTCACATGCTTCCGTTTTTTTCGGCAAATCAGCTTTCCATGCCGCGCCTAAGATACCACAAATTTTCATTAACTGAGAATGAACTCATTGACCTTGTCAGTTGATGAGTTCTGCCGTTTAATTGTAGGAGCTGATTTTACAGAAATACTACAGAAAAGTGTTTGCTCTACTGCCTAAAGAGCTCTTAAATTCTATTAACAAGGAGGTCTTGTCTTATTGTTGGCTTGAGGACACTTTGATTCTCTGAATACCCTAGAATTAAAAAGTTCCCCACCATCTTTCCCAACTTCGTGCAGTCTAACCGCGCAAACCGGATATTTTATTATTCACCACAAAGTGAAAAAATCATCATGACAGTACAGTAATGAAACAGTAGAAGGGTTCACACCACCATGCTCCTTTACCAACAGCCCAGTGAAGGATGTAGGGATTGGCCAGTTTTAATTAGCCGCGACTAGTCATCCGACAACAAACAAAATATTGATCGATCGGAAATTAATTAGCTGCTCAGTGATTGAAGCGCTATCTGTCGAAAGTTTTACAAGCCACTTAAATCTGTCTGTAAAAAAGTTGAGACTTGGAAACAGACCAACTGTTCACACAACAACTTGGATGAATTATCTGTGAATTATTGGATTACTCAATAGGTTGGTCTCTTAGACTGCTGAGGTTTGAATTGAGGGTAAACTTATTAGAAAAGGACAGAAATTAATATTAATTATTATTTTATATATTTATTATGCATTAGAGTGGCAAGAAGATATGAATCTGGCAGTTCATTCAACACCACGTACGTATATTTGCCCCTATTCACCGGGATTTATCATTTCCTATATTTCTGTCAACCAAAACCATTTGTCGCTTTTTACTTTTCTTGATCAAGACTTATTAAATATGAAGTTGGTAAATTAACAACAGACATAATGATATTGCAAATTTCAGGTACAGACTGTACTAAACGTCCAGTTGATGAATATTTTCAGGAAGAGTATTCCGAAATATCTGGTACATCTTTTGTCATCTGTTTGATGCTTGAAATATGTTACTAACGATTTGACACTTTTTAAAATCTATTTTCCAACAGCTACAAGTCAATCACTCTTAAAATATATACAACAAATTAGATTTGACGATTCATTCGAGTTGGGCTATTCTGATCCTTCTGTAAGTTTTACCCACACCTTTCTTGCAAGTTCGTTGTTTTAAAGACATTGTTCGTTATACTGTTGCTTAATTTTTAGTTTTCTTATGCAATAACGGATCAAGATGAAAACATTGTGAGGGATTTTAAGCTATGTGGACTTCAACAAAGCGGTGTCAGTTTCAGTTATCGACAAATGGTCTATGGCGCACTTCTACGGGTAAAATGAAAGGAGACAATACTGATTCCCCTCCCAAGGATAAAGTACTATATTCGCAAATTTCTTCCCATTGAAGGCGCAAGTCACGTCAGATACTTCAACAGAAGCCTTGCACCTCGCCATAGCCTACGCGGACCGATACACCTGGCTTCAAACAACATATCCCTTAGGGTTCGAGTCAATGGCACATGGAGCTTTGTGGTTGGCGGTTAAGGTCTTGACACCCGAGACACCCATCATAGGCCCATTAATGGAAGTCATGACTTCAGAACGCTTCACTGTGGAAGAGGTCTGTGCGCCGCCCTTTCTAACCTATCCTTACCACTACCGACGCAGTGACAATCCTCACAACTGGTTTGACTTTTGTAGATAGAAGACTGGGCGGAACAATTGCGGCTTATCCTCGGTCCCGATCTTCGCTATCCAACTCCACACTCCTACCTCGATAAATTCCTGGCAAAGTGTGGCGACTTTCCACCCTGTCACATCAAATTGGTAATCTTAATTTCTTTTCCCGATTTGTTTGGGCCCTAAATACATGAGTACGAATTTCTAATTTCAATTTTCTCCAGTTTACTACGATTTCTTACTACCTTCTTGACTTGGGGCTGATGGAGTACGATTTAGCCCGACGACCGGCGTATTTGCGTTGTGCAGCCGTAGTCTACGTCCTTCGTCGCCTACTTCGATGCGCCGGTTATGTTTTGGGTGGATCACCTTCTTATCACCAATATGATATGTTGGATTATTGGCCAATGGAAGTAGAAAGATACTCGCGGTGCAAGGAGGACCGAGATCTCTACGAAACTGCCCTCGCATATGCCAAGTTAATGGAAGAGGCCAAGAAATATCAATACCAAGGCTCGCAAATTCCTCTCATTCTCTTGGTAATTTTTATGCACACAATTGATAATATTCTCGTTGTATCAACTTCTAATCAATTTACTTACATTAAGACCGTGTTTCTTCATACACACCGAGGTCCAGGATGAGGGAAACTAAATGAGAGAGTCCGCATTCCACCTTATATTATTAATCAGTTATTTTTTTGACACCTTGCTTACATTCAGCCTATAGTTGAAAAATACATGAATTGGGCTTACAGCCGAGTGGCTGCTAATCCCCTGGTGACGAACTTTGACCTCGATGAAGTTATGTGCCCAAACGGAGCGGAAGAAATGACTCCCCTCCTCCGAGAGCCAAAATAAAAATAAAAAGTTGTAAACAATTTCACAACTCTCTCCTTTTGCAATCAAAAATGGTGAACAATCATTTACATCTTCATCAGTACCTAGAAAATGAGGTATAGCTCTATCCTTATATTTCATTTAATTCGAATAAACCTCTTCCCAAATGCGTATCTTATAATCCTGGTGATAATTTTGGGTGCCACGGCAGTGACTTACGTCCATGAAGCACATCGCCAATTGTTCTACGAACAGACAAGTCAAAGTCGCGTTGGAGAGGTAGCTGGAGCACTTCATCTGTTTCCTTCACTCGCCATATGCTCAATTCTAACCAATGCATACTGAGGGCTTTCGACTCCTGCTTCCATTCCATCTCCACTTATTGAAGAGGGTGATTCACTTTGTGGTACCACGTAGGCGCCGTGTGATTTCCATCAGGCAGTTGGAACCCTTGATTTGTTGTTGTATTTCCAATAATCCGAAAACACTACCACAAGGGAGGACAGCGACGATGCAACCTGAGCCTTGAGATCACTGATTGGGCATCTCAGTGGGGTATGCATAAGCCCGGTAGCCATGGCACCTCAAGGCTTTGGTTGAGTAGGTGGATCCCGACTGAACAATGCGTCTTTCACATTCCCTGAGCGGTTACTCAATGGCCTAGGGATGTTGAAACAAGTAGGCAGATAGTTGCTCGAATGCACTGTTCAACATTGCAGTTGTCAGAGTTCAACCGCCCTCTATGGAGGGTTTTCTCGCCCACCCATCGAGTGATTGGTGGATTCATTGGCTGTGGTTACTTTCAGCCCGCTTCAACCTTTAAACTAGGCACCGTAAAGGAGGATGTAATGGGTGCCTCAGTGAATTAAGTTAATTGATACTGGGTAATCTGTCTTCCCCCCAAAAAAACAAATTAGATTTTCTAATCAATTAAATGGAAATAAAGAAAGGTGTTTCTCTGAAGGGCAGTCTTTTTTTAATCTGCGAACTTTCTCAGGTGTATCAAACAACGGAGGTTGGCAAATAGTATTATCGGCGCACAAAGTGTTTACTATTCAGCCGGTGATCTTAAATACATAAAATCTAAACTGACAAAGGTAAAATTTTGGTTGTTTTGTTCAAATTTCCTCGACATCTGCGACAATTGATCGGGCAGGTAAATGGAGCTTTGCCCCCCGAGGGAGTGGTCGGATTTCACTTTCAATGATGGCGTTCAGAAATCATACTTACGGTACCCCATTTCCTTGAAGAAATCGAAATCACTGAAAAGAAACAAGTAGTGCATTACAATTCAGCAAGCAAGAAGTTACGTTAGTGCATAATAAAAAAACTGGAGTGGAATATTCTTGACCATATTTCAGTGTCTAAAGTAGGCAAAACAGTTATGAATTTACCACCATCCATGAGTGACTATCTCTACCGCCACCTGAGAGCGCCTCCACCGAGAGACGTTCATACTGAATGAGGTAAATTTGGACTATATCTGCAACAAATCTACATTGTTACAGTTGAATATGGTTCCTAAAAGTAAGGCAGAGGCCTCTTGTTTATTTCATAAACCTAAGTTGATTTTAAACTCATTATCCTGCCTTTCAAGTTTGTCTAAAGGAAAGGAAGCAGCTTTAGGCACAGGTCACCCGGCGGCCTCTCGATGGAAAGGTAAGTTCAGCACTTGGTACTTGTTTCCACAGTTGAAGTGAGCAAGCTCCAGAAGAAAAAAGTACGCATGGTTACTTCAAGCAACCTCCATGTTTGTAAAGAGCATACCGTCTTCCACTTCTTCAGGCATAAGGCGGAGTCCAGGTGAAAGTGCAAATCACCCACGAAGCCTTGCAAATAATGGCACTGTTTACCGTTGCCAACACTGTCAAGTTGTCATTTTGTTCATCTTTATCATTTTTTTAAATAGAGCAAATCAGAAGTCTAAGTACCCGGTTGATTTCTTTCGGAATTTAAACAAGTCCCTGCAATATCTACAGCCTTGTCTGGTGCAAAAAAGTTCACATTTTTTGTTTTTATTTGCTACTATGGTATAAAAAAACTTGCAGCCTTCTTAAGGGGAGAGGAATTTGTCTTCATTGAACGCCCAGTAACTTGCATAAAGGATGGAAGTACTTCAGCAATAGGAAGCCTTATACCGACATGCATTTGTGTACTTTTAAGGTAATAGTGCAAGCATCCTCCTGTTCCAACTAGAATTTTACACATCACGTTGATTTTCTAGTTTAGATAACGGCTATTTTCCCGAACACCCTCTACTTGATTTCAAGGAAGATTATGAGGACGAATTCAGTGGCAAGGAAGGAGATTCTGAAGGTGGATATATATATATATATAGAAGAGAGAACTGATTAGGCTGGAGAACGTAAGGGAGGATTTGATTTTAATGAACAAGTTTCCAATGTTTATGATCGAGAGGAAGAAAGTGGCACAGACTGTACTTTTTATGACCATGTAAACTCAACTTTTGCATCCCCATTGAATAGTATCCACTTGAGTGGTCACTTCGGTTCTACTTGATGCATCGAATTTCGACGTTACTTTCAGTAGCTCTCTTTGGATACTCCTCGAGATTATGAATGGACGTTGAGAAGAATTTTTACATACCTTCAAGATGGGCGGATTCAGGAGAACTCGCGTGCCTTAGTTGTGGATTGGATGCTGAAGGTATTATAATTAACAAACCATGATTCTTCTTACTCGAGTAGTACATGTCTCACCTTCAGGAGGGTAATGTGATTTTTCTTTATTTTTTCCACTAGGTATAACAATACGCAGGATTTTCCACCCACTTTTTGTTTATAGGCTTGGAACTACTAGAGTACTTCACTTGATGCAGTGTCAGCACAAAGTGGTTATCGGCTAGTGGCCTGTATGGTGCAGAAAGTGGTTTTGGACCTTAAGGCACAATTTGGCCAACCCGAATGCCACATTTCTTGAAGCGGCTGGGTTGTATACACACCAGCACAGGTCTGCCTGCTGCTGCATTCTTTACTGCACAATTCAAACATTAAACCCGAGATCTTGTATTCGAGATTCTTTTTGCTTTTAGATGTGAATTATGGAGCATAGAGTGTACACTGTTGTTGGGGATTGCCCGTATACGCCCAATTCTTACAACTATCTCGCAGCTTCTTTTAGAGTCTTTGTAATATTCAATTTTACCAGTATCCAGGATTAAGGTAACTAATGTTTAAAATGTAATTTCCAGGTAAAGGTTAAGCTTTTTTGGGCTTTCGTCATCCTGTTCATGTTTTCAATGCTTCCTAGTGTGTTAGTACTTATTAGAGATGGATCTGACCGAGAGCAGGCTAGTCCCATTTCCTGCAATCTTTCAGTGCTGTAGAGCTATTCACCCCCTAAACGAATTCTTATGCAACATTTTATGACACAAAAGGAAGAGGACAGAGATCAAATTATCCAAAGATTTTCCTTAGGGTCGCAAGATTTTTGCACTATTTACGGGTATACAAGGAAGTCATCATCTCGAGATTATCGCCTACTTCAATGGAAGGCTACTGAGTGCGGCTCAGATTCTTCACCATGGAGAGATTTCTAAAATAGACTCCAGGTTTTAGAGTAGGTTTAATAAGTAGAAGCAGTATTATCCAAAAATGAGGTTTAAACACACAATTGTAAATGAAGAGTTCCGTCTGTTATTGTATCATCCCACGACATAGGCACAAAACTAAATTCTTAATGTCAATGCAACTGCATGAGTTAAAGTTGAGTCTTTTGCTCTTTATGAGACCAAAATTAGCCTTAGATCATAGCATGATGCTTTGGAATCAACGCCATTGTCATGCCACTTGCTCCTCTTCTCTTTCATACACGCGGGCCGCATAAGCTAAATGCTCACGTCCTTACTACCGACAAGTTGCAACCCATGAGCTCCCTGAGACTTTCACTCTTCCCACAATCTTCCCTCCACAGGAGGTCGAAGCCATTGCTAGGTTTGGACATCCGTGATGATGAAACCTCTGGCCGGATAGGAGGACAGTGCGAGTGATGCATTGCCTTCTGGCACGCATGAACTGACTTGATGTGTCATTAGGTGGAGGGGCATATTCAATGCAGCGAGAAACATCTTCTCCTTCTGCTTGAACCACCGTTGGAATGGTATTATTAAGGACGCCTAGTCTCCCATTTCTTGCACCCAATCACACGCCCATTGGGGTGGGTCATGGCGAGAGTGAGGAAGATGTGTGCTTTGGAGAGGATGATTTGGCGTTTGAAACCGGCTTCTGCATTAACGCCTCCTTTCACCCACTCCTGCCACCGAAATCAAAGGCAGCTCTACAAAGAGCCTTTCAAAAATATGCAAGTTTTCTCTTGTCATGATTGGAAATGCGAAACATCGTCGTGAACACGGTTTGGTCACGGACTTGTGGATTTTGTGTGCAAAGTTGTGCGAATTCGGTGTGGTGGTAACATCAGGGCCAATTAGGAATAGATCGTATCTGCTTCGTTCAATGTAGCACTTGTCAGGTAGGTAGTTTTAGGCGACTGGAGAGGTTTGACTAACACAAAAGGTAAAAAAGGATAGAATTGTTGGAGTGATTGAAGTTGCTCAAGGAGCAGATGCGATAAGGAGGAGGAATTCTTCAGTTGTGACTAGCCTGAGGCCAAAAGGAGACACAATACTTGGACAGAATATGCATGGTGGACATGGAGAAGGGGATGGGACTGCTGGCATGGGGTGGAGACCAGCTCACTGGGAGGAGGTACAGTCAAGGCCCACTTGGGTCGGCCCTTTACCAAAACTGAGAGTCTAAACATAACTAATTGGCGTGGTCCCCATCGCTCTCCTTGGTCAACTCCCCTTTCTCCCAACCAGCCACTGAAACGTAGTCGGTGCAGTAGGGAAATACCTAGGAGACAGTCTGGCAGTCATCAAATTTCCGTGTAGTTTTTATTCCGTGATGGAAATGGAATGAGGGGCAGAAGAATGCGCTGACCATTACGCGTTTCCCTTGCCTAAAAGCAGGTTCAAGTAACGGAAGACGGTAGTTGTTAGCGTCGTTCCATGGAGAAAGGGTTTTGCCTTTATTTCTCTTTGCCACTCCTTCCCGCCTCAGGTTGGTAACCTTTTTCGGAGGCATCGTACAGACCTCTGACTTGAGAGGCAGATAAAAGGATGTGAACTAAGTACAAAACGCTGCTTTGAAGTGCCTCATGTTTAACGAAAGAATTTCACTTCTGTTAAATAGTTTGCGACATACCTAACTGTCACAAGTGAAGACATCCATTGTCTTGGGTCTACCTCGCCCTTCGTTCAGTGGGCGTCTTGATGCGTCAGTGGACACTATTGCTCCAAATTTAACAGCCATTCAAATTCATCATTTTATTTTGAAATTTGCCTCTCCGAAGTAAAGGCCAAATTCCGCTTGAGGCTAGTCACTTCCTTGTCGAAAGACGTCTCCATTCTTCTGTTCCCTTCAAGGCGTTCCTTCTCAAGTTTGTCCATTCCATTTAATGGACACGTAATCCAAGCCGCTTACTCAGTGATTCTATCTTTATGGTGCTGTAAATACAAAACACATGCATACATTTCTTCATTTTCTTCTATAGAACGGACTTGTTTTCATGAGGGGTCATTTTAATAGCAGAAAGGAAAGGCTTTGTTTGCGGTGGCTCTAACGAGAGAACAGTTATGCGCAAGCATTTATGTCCACTGGCTTTGGGTGTCCAATCCCATCATTACGTGTCTCACAAGCCTCCCAGTGCATCAAGAAGTTAAGAATACCACGGAAATTAATCAAAATCTTACAATCATGGAGTCTTAAGGATGGACTTTGGTACTTCCTTAACATCTGGGCAGTGAAAATGCTTTCCGTCCACAGATGACCCCGACTTAGGACTTGTGGGTTACAGCCCATCAAAACAGGCGGTGCATTCGTGCCGCGGGGCAGTGATTTATGCGTTTTGACCTCTCCCTCTGTTTAACGACAATGCTGTGCAACAGATAGTGTAAAACGGATTCACGTGAGTGGCATACTTGGATGGCCACAGAGCTCAGGGTACTTAAAGTGTCATTCGGTGAGGAGCGATCCCCGCCTGACTACCTTCCATTACGCCTCAACTTTAGAAATAAGCGAAAATGTCCATGCAGTGTCACCCTTGTCTTGCAGAAGCCATGTTCATGATTCGGAAGTGTTTCATTTGAATCAGCCAAGTCAGTCACCACTAATGTTTGCATTCATACAAAAAAGGGTAGATTTGCAATCCGCCAAATACCACTTGCCTTGCAGCCTCTGGTTGCAAGTGAACACAAGTGAACACGTCCTCCCACCAACTCACCTAATCACTGTTATTATCAATTTGGAGGACGGTTTTGAAAATGTCTGGTGACTTGCAAATTGAGAGTCTTCCACCATCGCATTTACCGCTCCTCCCATACATTAGCCACCTTCCGGCAACCATGTGTCCCTCACTTAATGCCTCAAAAACAGACGTGCGTCTTGGCCCTATCACTAAATTCTGTCCAACCAACTTCCTGCCAACATCCATGACGAATTGGCATCTCCGTGCCTGAAGTTGGAGGCTGTCGAGCCCCCAATCAGAAACACAAATGGACGAGGTCTCGCCACAGATGTGATGGTTTAGTGACGGTAAAGGAAAGGGGCGTGGCGTGTGCGTGCATGCAAGCTATCCCACTAGTTAAGAAGGCTGGAATCACGAGGTCGTTTCCGTCTAGCGCATTGACAGCATTAATTGGCACTCGGGAACAATCCATACGTGGTACCACCCAATCGGTAAAAGGGGAGAGCAAGGTCACGACGAGTTGAACTGATGTGGAGTTAACCACGAAAATGAAAGCTTCCGGCAAAGATGGGAAAAAGGGCATTATTAGGAAAATCACGCGCCTTAATGGGTCAACGGGAATGTGAAGGTGAATTAGCATGAGTTTGTGGAATCCGTTCTCTAACAGGGATCGTTCTACGCCCCGAATAATCACTTGACAGAGTCACATGTAGCCTTTTCACCACCATCCGCTTATGCACTACCAAATATCACCCTGTTTTGTAGGGTTATCCTCATGAGATGAAAACTTGGGTCCTCACCGGACGAGGCGGTTGAGTTGGTATTCACGACCAAAATATCTATTCATTCGCTCGTGCACCTCTCAATTCGTATTAGCAACTTGAAGCTGTAAAGAAGCGAGTTCTCAGTCTCACAGAGAAGTGTCAGAGCACACGATGCTAGTGGAGTAGATGCGACAACTTGCAGATGTTACTACCAACTTGGCTTTGATGTAATGTTGGCAATTCTCATGAATTTTGCAGTAGAGCCAGTGCTAATGAAAGGCATCCGTCTGGTCGAATCCTCAAGAGTTGTGAGGTTGAGTCGAGAGGTGGGTAAAGCCTGAGATCACTAAATTCTTTCATTTATGCACCTCCTAAACAAGGCGAAAATTATCCCCTATTCACGCCTAGCCTTTGTTTTCCTACTGTAACCATAGAAAGCCTGTTATTTGTCAAATTTTGTTATAAAAAACGCTGGAGGAGTGCATACTCCATAACTTTAACCAGATGATTTCAAATTTTACGAATTTGACATGATTTTTACCCCTTATGCTGTCCTCCCATTGGAAGTGGACAATGAGTTTGGGATAATTTCTATTGAATCACCAATTTTTATTGCAAAAACAAATGCCGTCAAGCAGTGGAAACTTTTATCTTTTAAGCTCTGCTTAGAAAGCTCTTTAAAGTACCCCAAAAGGAAGAAATATAATTAACATTTTTCTCGTCAATTTACTTTACGACCATTGCTGTCCCTGTAAAATCACTGTTCATTTTCTCGCCCCTACCAGCGTGGTGGCAATTAACTAATTATCGATCGTTTAACTTTTGATTTATTGGAAATTTAATTAAGTATTTGTTTACGTCGCGATTGTATGTGCTGTCATTTTCGCGCCAGCAGAGCTGACAGTGCTGTAATTGACTCTGTCGCCGCAAGTCGCAGGTCACCCGAGTTTCTTCAGTGAGGGCCAGGAATACGCCGAGTCAGCCATCAAAAAACACTGAGTAATTAAATTTATTAATTGTAATTAATATATGGGAATATAGCATTCAACAGCAAAAATCGTCAAAATGATGGGAATGCAGAATTATCCTAATCAAAGTACACCACTTTTTACCAAGTTCCTAAATTATTATTTTTGACTTGTAGGGTACTGCGTAGACCCACAAGGTGCACCCGCACCCAAAATAGGTGGGTTTTCTGGAATTATTAAAAGCATTATAAAAATTATTACAAATACGAAATAAACTTACATTTTAAGGTGCCCGGGGCACTCAGATGGCTGGAGTGGGCTATAACAGTCCACAGCAGGCATGCGTACCTTCTATAGTTGAGATTTTTCATGGTTAAAAAGTATAAAATTGGTGCATAAATTTACACTACAAGGGAACTGTGATGCCAGCAATATGATACTACTGAGTTTGTATTTTCTAGAGAATTATCAAAATATGAGACCATGCAATGGAATGCAAGGTAAGAATAACTTCCATCGGTCGAAACTCCCTGACCCCTGAATAGGCATACGTGGTAATATGCACCCTTCTCATTAACCATTCCCTATCCATTTTTCGAATAGCTATTCGTAGAACTATTTAAAATGTCAACCTAATGATGAAAAGTTTACCATTCTTTTAAGTATAGTATTGCCTTACTGGACTTTCATGAAAATACATAGAAGGTGATCTACAACTTTAAGGTTTATCAATGGGAAGTTAGCAACACCTTAAGCATAAAATAAAATTTAAAAATTTTTATTGTGTAGAAAACATTCCAACAATGGGAAATATGGAAGATCGTAAGTTGGAACCCTTGTAAATGATTATATGGCAATGTTCGTCTTCGCAGAAATTCAGTGTAATATGCAGCGAGCGCGTGAGCAAATGCGAGGTATACCATTCAATACCTTTAGCATTATGTCTCTACTTTAGAGCTTTGTAATAACGATGGACTAATGGATAAAACAGTGCAAGGTACGAATGACATTAACGAATGTATTTCGTTTACAGAGGACTTAAAAACTATGGAAGAGACTCTGTCATCTATGCATTGGTCTCTGCTAGCTTCTTGCAATACGCAGCCTCAAGACTTCCTCATCCAAGGTACAATTAATATTTATGGATGATGGAAACATACATTTATTTTTTCACAGAAAGATGTGGTTATACAAAACCTCAAAATTTATCAATGCAAGGTAGGCTAAAATTTCTTGTTAAACAATATGTTTAATGTAGGGCCTTATCGAAACAGCCAAGACGCCGAATTGACAGAAAGAAGTTTGCAGTTATTCGACTTTATTGTTGCTTCTAAATAGTTCTTCGTTATACAGGTGGATGTATTAACACGCAATCACTTGATATGTCGATACAAGGTAAAATGATTGCTAAATAAACACTCATTTTGTAGCAAAGTTCCCTGAAATGAAGGATGGTTTATTCTCACGAAGTATGCAAGTATTTAACTTGCCTGATGCTTCCTTAGTTTATCGGTATACGGCTGGATATTATGGTCCACAAACCCAATATTTTTCAATGCAAGGTATGATTCGCATTGATGAGTTCTAATTGTAGGAACTTGTGAAAATATGCAAGCTCCCCCTTGCCAACCACAAAGTATGACCTTTTTTATTGTTTATTTTTATCTCACCAGATGCTCAATATACACAGTCATGCGACAACATACAACCTCGGGACCTGTCAGTGCAAAGTTTGCCCCCATTTCGTTAAGCAACAAATCTTAACCTATTTAGTGAACTACGGCAGCACCCAACCTGTTGACCTGGCACCACCGCGTACGTACCGCCTCGTTTATTTGGGATAATGGGACATTTATTTATCCATATAGGTTACAATGAAGATACACAACCGCCAACATTAATGGCACAACGTACCTGCTGCATTTGTTACAGTAACAGTACTTTAGTTTGTAAATACGCTCAATGCATTAGCAAGGAGTGGCGACAGCCTTCACCACCACGGCGTAGGTCAGCGATCCCGTTTCAGAACTAATGTATTTAATTTGTATTTTCTAGGCAATTATGTTGAACCTGTTAGGTTACCTGAAATACCAAGTATGTATCACTACATTAATCAGGTATAACTAATTTTTCTCCCATATAGATGGTTATAATTATGTACAGTCTCAGAATTGCCCACATGGACGTACGTAGAGTGTTCGGTCTTTGTTTACATCTTTCTGTCTCTAGCGAAATGTCCAACTAATAATTCATTCGGCCATCAATCGAACAGTAGGCTCGGATTTCATTCCCTTAAATGTCATTTTCCTCCTAGAGCAATGTAACAATTCGGCGCCAGAAAGTATGCCATTTTTACTCCTATTGACAGTTTCCTCTTATTTGTCGAAAATATCATCAACATGTATTCATTTTTCAGAAAATTGCGATAATGTAATTGCCAAAAATGTGTGTGACGGAGGTAAGTAATATTATTTGCTATGGAATTTATGCTGTCACTTTTTTACTTCACAGAATCACGCGGAAAGGCACACTCGGGAGAATGTTGCAAAAAGGCGGAAAAAGGCATGCTATATTTTACTGTGACAACGCACAAACTTTAAGCTTTTCAATGAAAAGTAGGCTTTGCTTCACTAAATAACTGCAACCTTTTCGAATTTTTGCCCTATTGAAGGAATGCGTAATACATAAAAACCTCATGACCCAGTAAAACATAGTACGCGATGGGTATTTTTAGGCCTGACTAACTATAAATTCTTTTCCTAGGTCACAATGAAAATAACAACGCATCATGTTCAGTACAACGTAAGCATCATCAGCAGTCATGAGAATAACTTAATAATATTTTTCTAAAAACCCTTAGAGAATGATGACGAACAGCAGCC
Source organism: Echinococcus multilocularis (assembly GCA_000469725.3). NCBI lineage: Eukaryota > Metazoa > Platyhelminthes > Cestoda > Cyclophyllidea > Taeniidae > Echinococcus > Echinococcus multilocularis. The sequence goes on along the minus strand of LN902848.1, from coordinate 4,361,818 downwards.
AGAAGCACCTCAGAATGGTAAGCCTTTTTTTTATTTCAATTCAACACCTATTCCAATTCAATGGCAATAAGCTTGAGCAAATTCCCCCATGTTATACTGTGTTGTATTATATAGCGCCATTCACTTTAATGCCATTTTAGTCACCACCGTGTTGGATGCGACAGCATATGGAGGAATCACGGACGTAAACAGGGATGCAATAATGGCAGCTCGCGATGCTCAATGCGTGGAAAAATATGCGGTAGCCTTGCGTTTTTTCAGTTATTCCATGGGTCAAACTTATATTGATCCATCAATCTTGGAAAAGCGTCCTGGAAATGAAATTCTGGAAAAGCTAAAAGAATACCAAAAGGTATGTTACTTGTGTGGATGCATCGCCAACTTCTGATGGGGGTGTAATCCTGATTAATGACTATTTTTAGCATGTTTTGGACCAGCTAGAAAAAGATAATCAACAGATGAGATATTACGATCCCGAATTTCTCGTAAGAACTGATGTTACAGCTGATATGCGCTCGAAAGCATTTAATTGGTTGATAGAGGTAATAAATTTCCTTTAGTGTATGACTCCATCATTTTTTGGATGTTTATTGCCTAAAATCATCTTTCATTCAAAGTTGCAAGAGTGCGTTGCACTGCTTGACGAGGATGTGCACGTAGTTACAACTATTGTTGATTTGGTGACCTGCAAAACACTTATTATGGCAAAGGATTATCCGTTGCTGTTTGTGACGGCTATCTGGTGTGCTCGTTTGAGATCACGTTCTGAAGATGTATTACCCTTAGAAGATCTACTGCAGGTCTTTAATAATAGGTATACGGTTTCGCAGGTTTGTACTTAAACTCTGTTTTTCATTGCTACAACTAAATCGCTGATAGAAGACGGCGGTAATACATTGTAACTTTTGTTTAGGTTAATGCAATGGGTCAAAGAGTGAGATCTTGTATTGAAACACTTGTGCCTGTTGTGACTCCATGGCATTTCTATGATTTATATTCCGTCGGTTCCATCGACATTCCCAGAAAACAATATCTAGTGGTAAGTAATAGTCACCGTAAGTTTCCATCGATGTCATACTGCCAGATTTGCTCCGACTACCAGAACTACTTTTCCACTCACAGTATGACGATGCATGCAACTATTTGCTCGACCTGGGTCTAACAGAGGAAATTTTGGTCCAATATTCGGCTAGTCTACGATGTTGCGCCGTGATGTACCTCATGCGTCGTATTCTACGACTTCACTGCGCATTTCTATCCGATCATGAGGTATACCACACACAGAGAACAAGATGTCCTTGTTGCACTCTTGCTGGCTGGTCGGAACTGCTGGCGGTGATGACTGGTTTTGAAGAGGGTCCATTACTAAAGAAAGTTGCTTACATCTACTGCATGATTTTGTGCAGAGCTAGGGACTTCGTTACCGATCCAGAACACGCACATGTATATAGGGTATGTTTGCCTTGAGTGCCCCTAACACATCAGATTACGTTTAAACAGCTACTGAGTGCAAGTGGACTGAAACGAAATTACCTCTTCACTTTTCCATATGCAGGCTGCCTTCGATAAGTACAATACGTCTGAATTTCGTTATGTTGCCTCAAACAGACTGCTAACACACTTTAGAATGCATGAAGTCTTTGCTGCAGCCACCCGCTGATGTGCACAACTCGGGTGGAGACGACGCGACTGTGAAGTCCGACCGCGATAGCAAGTACTGTCTGCATTGCAACTCCCTCGTCCAAATTCACAACTCGTGAATTGTAATGTATGGGCGCGGCGCCACCTAAAAAGGAAAAACCTTTTATTAGTTAATACTTATTTTCCTTCAAAATATACATCATTTCATGCGCCTATATCACCTCCTTTTGCCAATCATTTTGGAGTGAATCTACCGACTGATTGCATTGTGAATACTCACCGAGTTTTCGGCACTTTAATAATGTACGGAAATCTCTGCGCCCACATCAGGTGTCGCTTTCCATGCGAGTGCTGCTAGGCAATGGTATAAAAGGCTGTTGGTACACGTCTAGACGTTTCCTTACTGGGATGCATGCAAAAGAGATGGATTTGCCAACAACCCCTCATAAGCATTCTTGTTTGATCTAGTAGACGCAATTGCCTGATGGCCGATCCGCAAACATTCTAAAGAGGAGTCCTCTTACAGTCCCTCGTAAAAGGCTCCTGTGAACCGCTTTTCTGAAATTTTTTCTACATTGGCTCCAGATTGCTTTAACTGCTCGCCAGTGATACCTGACTAGTGCTCACGCAGTCTTGGCAACGCTGACATCTGTTTTGAAGGCTCTGTCTGTCAACGGGATTGGAGGTGATAGACATCAAGCCCACCCGCATAAACCCCATATTATGGTAGAAAGTCGAGTAGGTCACAAGCCCGACACAGGGGTTCCCTCTCTGCCTCAACACCATAAGGAAAGCAGTGCGAACAAGATAAAGCAAGATTCGGCAAATCAGCGAAAATGCCTTTCTGCTCCCAGGGTAGGCTTTATTTCTACCATACAGGTCCCTCCAAATGAGGAGCGCCTTACTTGTGTGGATATCAAAACGGGCCAGTCAGTAACTCCGCCGACCGTAAAAGCGAAATCGTCTACTAAAACAGTTTAGAGCACTGCGCTAAGACGAGAATCTTGCAAGACTGGAAGCTTCACTTTGCGCCATGTTGTTGACTCAACGCGCCTTTGTAGTCTGATGCGCCTTTGACAGGTAAAAGCACCAGCTGGTACAAATTGATCTTCATGAGAAACCTCACTCCGATGAGGTTGCAACCTGAGTGATTGGTAGGAAAATTAGCCTACTTTTAGTCGCCATGACTGTCTGTGAGTAATAGAGAAGAATGCAATCTTTGTTGGCGGCACTTCGAATTGTCGAATTGCATTAAATCTGCGTAAATACGGAGGAGTCGTAACCATGCAGGCCTTAAATCGTGAATGACGATTGCTTTTCCGAAAAACAAGGGAAACTAAACAATCGAAGGGAAGTAAATGCTCCTGCTCTATAAACAGCGTATGGAATCCAACACTTCAGAGAGAGGTGTCAACCTTCACCGAGTCATAAGCGATGAAATGATGTCAAGGGTTCTATAAACGCCTTACCATTTTATCATGATAATCAAGAATTCGTCTGTGGTCAACCTCATTCCCAAATCTGCATATATGTAGGCTTCTCTGGAGCCTTAAGTGAAATTGGAAGAAGGTGATCCTATCAGGTGCTCAAAAAACGGCAGGGATGCACACCATTTCTGCACTTTCTTAATATTCCTTTCAATCCCTCTCCATCATTATCTTATCTCCTCAGAACAAGCCACAGGAAGATTAATGAGAACCACATTGGAGTATGGCATGACCTCACTCTGCAAAACTTTCATTCTCCTCTCCACTCGCCACTAGTGGCATGTCTATCAACTTGATGACAGGCGTTGACGTGACTTCATGGCGTATTCTGGGGCACTAATAATCCACACCGTCTCCCGTCTCGCTTGTTTTGAGTGAATTAAACTCGGTGTCGGAAAATGCATTCGTTTCCAGAGTGCATTTAAGTGACCGCTAGACTCAAACATGATTCGTTCGCTTTCACTAACCCTACCTTCGTTGAAGATTTAGCTAGCATGAACCACTTTTCTTTTCCATCCAAGATTCGAATGCCTGCCTAGTGAAAACAGTAAGGAAAGAAGGGGTCACGACGATGTGGGGATCTCGAAAGGGCCATTCTGGCTGCATCACAGACAAGCATTAACGCCTCCAGCTCGTTGTGCCACCTATTTTAATGTAATAATTTGGATATACTTTTTTCACATGGTGTCAGTTAATGGATCACCTTATCTCAAATGTGGAGAATGGCTACGTGTCACGTGCGCTATTTGTTGACTCTCACTTTTGGTAAAGCCCTAGCCATTAGCCCCAACCCCTTCTGTATGTCAAAAATGCATATTCTGCTCAGGTATTGTGTCTCCTTTCACCCTCAGGGAAGTCTTGCGGCACTACAATTCAGCCTAGCCTTTGAAGTAGAACTATACGTTTGTTGCTATGACATAAAAATCAAGTGTTTAATTACTTTGGACTACAAAGAAATCGCTCAACAGTTACTTACACTTCTCACCTTTCCGCCTGACCAATCTTAACAATTTGCCTTTATTTTCCCGGTTGACAACTGCGCTCATCTGGAATTCTCTAACTACTCAACGTTACCCATCGTTATTCTAGCATTGAAGTTATTGTCTTGCTCCTGTTTTCTCGTTTTGCTCCCTGACTCCTTCGGCTAGACTACGCTAACTTGTGCCTTCCGTGCCTCCTCCAGCCTCAACCAATAGTGATAAGCAAAAATGTTGGGATCGAAACATCCGATTGTAATTCTTGCTTTGAGATGTCGCTGACCAATGGGCCTCGTCGATTCCACCTCAGCACATGCCTGCACACAGGACTGGTTGTTCAAATATAAGTCTGGTGTCTCCACGAACTTGAGGGTCGACAATGGGAAGATATGGCGCCTTGTGTAAAAATCTCACCGAAATTTTCCACTGCATCTGTATACTTGCATTCTACAAGTACGCAACCGACTTCTGCTGGTTTTTATCCCTCACTACTGAGACGTATTGGCCTCTGACCTTACGCAACTCTGAACTGCCCCACGATTTGCTATTAGAATTTGATGTCGACCCCATCACTAGTAACCTAACGAAATGTACTATTCTGGACACATTAGTCCTCAAAGAGGGCATCAAGTCGGTGCAACTGACCTACGAGGATCTTGTGAATATCTCTGACAAAAGATGGAAGCCCGACTTTGATCCAAAAGTTCAGTTGGTGTACCCCCAGGCCTTCAATACCTCCAGCATCGTCGATCGGCTTCTGCGCAGAGAACCCATTCCTGAGGTGAGCAGTTTTTACCAAGATTCGCTGCCTTTAGTCAAACTTATTCGTCTGCATGTTTATTCAAATCAGTTTATGAGTCCTCCAACTCTGAGACTTGATTAGGAAAAAATTCGGTTCCATTTGCGCTCATAATGCTGCTTTTTCGTCATACAGGACGCTCTTGTGTCACCAAGTGACAATTCGGTTTAAAAATACACCAGCTGGACGTGAAAAGACAAAATTTTGCTTGACCAGATAATTGCGTTGCTCAGCCATTCTAAGTGTCCTTAAAGATATTTTTCAGGACTCTTCTTCCAACATTTCCCAAGGAAGTGTCTAATTAACAGTCTCACCCAAGAACCCAGTAATGGGTAGTGAAGCGAAAGGTAGCACAGGTAGTAAGGTATTCCCTGATTTTGAGTAAACCGCCACTCCAACTTCGAAGTAGTCACAATGCTAGTTGCTGACATTCATGAAGAAATCACCTTCACAATGCGTTTCCTACATTAGTGATAGTAAGGCAAAGATGGTATTATAAATCCTCGATATTTTCCTAAAGACGATAGGAGGCGTAGTGCTAGGGCAAAATACGTATCGTGAACAAAAGTAGGACACGGGGCTACTGGCATGTCCCAGAGGCCAGGCCGCCTGGAGGAGATACATTGGCACAGTCCAAAGTACCCCGTTACCATAACCGGGATTTAAACAGTCAGCTGGCACGTTGAAGTACATCAAAATTAAATGTACATGTTAGTTTGACTAGGAGACTAGCAGCCACAATGGTGAATTAGCGTGGACCTTTGAAGTGACTCTGTGAGAGGATTTGGCAAACCGCTCTGATTAGACTCCTCCTCAGAGCGAAGGAATCAGAATCTGCAGAGAATGGATGGCAGTCCACTGACATGGAAAGTCGCATTCGATCACGCCACTTTCTCCATCTTCAAGACCAAAAATGCTTCACAGCTTTTTCGGAATAAAATAAAATAACTCACGACTTCTTGTAGGAAGGTGTTTTTAAATAAGATTTCGGCTCTTCTTGTAGAACTGCTAGGCTGCAAGTACAACCGAGAGGGTATGCTACCGCAATGGAGGTATCAAATGCGGAGACTCAAGAGCCGATTTAATTAAATGCACTCTTAAGGTCAAAGTGCTCAAATTGTCTACCTATACTTATTCAGTACTGTAGATTTATACATAGTGAAACTTTCCCATCGTTAAAACTCAGCATTCCTTCGACTATTAATTACTTGCCGGAAAATCACGTGATAGAGGTGACTGCCGAAAGATGACGTGGCTTAAATAGTCTCTCCGCTATGAGCCATCGCTGGCTCAGTTATCACAGGTGAATGTAATTTTTGTGATGTTTACATTTACTAAATTGCCAAGGAAGTGGGGATTTTTGTCACTAAGGTCCGGGTTCATTTGCTTCTGCCAACAATGTAGGGCCTCAACTCTTCGGAAGAAGGTTTGATGGTAACACACAGCATGAGAGGGAGGTTATAGATGCAACCTAAAGAGAGAGAATAAAGTGGCGCATGGTTAAGTGCTCATCTAAGCATATACCACCAATGATTCATGGAAATATTGCAAAATACCAAGATTGTTTTAGAAAAATACCTTTGCTAAGTGGGTCCGGATCTTAAACATCAAGCATCTGTTGAATATTTCTATCATTCTCCTAATTCAGGCACCAATCAACAACCCTCGATTTCGGTACCTGGTTCTGAGCAAAGAGGTGTGTCATCCACAAATTCCATCCAGTCACAGATACAACATAGTGGTAGTGGTTAAGTCGAGCATTGCCAACTCTCAGCAAAGGCAGGAGTTTCGACGAATTTACCATCCCTACACCAACTCCAATGGTCGATTACTGCTAGGCTTACGAATTGGTCTCGTCTTCTCTGTCGGCACTCCTAGAAGTCAGCAAGACAACATCTTCCAACGTGGCGAGCATCAAGTGCAACTAACCAGTAGCGGAGGCAATTTCCTCAATCCAAACGATTTGCATCGTATCACGGTTCAGTTTGAAGAGGAAAAGTCAAAGTACGATGACCTTATTGTTGGAGAGTATGAGGACACCTATTTCAATCTCACCACCAAAAGCCACTATTCCTTCACTTGGGCTGCCACTTTCTGTCGACGTAGCAGACCCACCATGCTCTTTGTAGATGATGATATGCCTTTTTCGGTGAAGCATCTAGCTCGTGTTGTGCGTTCTCTGCCTCGACGCACGAGGTCCACCTTTCTGCATGGACGAATTTACACCAATACTGGTGTCTTCCGCTTTGAGGACGGTGTTAGTATTCCCAAATGGAACGTTCTAAAGGCCGAGGTGCCCTGGCCAGCGTACCAGACCTACGCTGTGGGGTATTTCCTTCTGGCTAGTTTTGAGCATGTGGAACGACTTGCTTTAGCAATGCTCTTCACGCAGAAATTCCCCGTGGAAGATGCATGGATCGGTGTGGTGGCATTCAAACTGGACTTAACGATGCGGCCGGCTAGGGAAATTTTTGATTGGAGGTTGATTCTAACAAAAATGAAGCACAACCTGCCCTCCGTTCCATCATGGGTTTTCATGTAGGTGATTATTAAGGGATTTCTTCCCCATACTTATGCACAATAGCCAATGCGATTTGTCACATTATTTAGACTTAAAAAGCATGAATAAATTGTTGTACAATGAGGGAATGGTTTGAATTTTTAGAAAAGGAATTATCTGGAAGAGTTGGGTAAATTAAAGGCGGGGAAAGGCGCGTGCCTTATATCAAAATTTGCAGGCATTCCTTTCATTTACATTTTTACCTAAATGTGGCACTTCTAGACTCCTCTAAAGACAAAAGAAGACACGATACTTGGGCGGAATATGCATTGTCGACATTCAGAGGGGATTGAGGCCACTGCTGGAATCAAACCACCTCACCCAGAAATTATGCAATAAGGGTTCATCTAGGTCAATACTTTACCAAAGTTGAGTCAAAAACGGCCTACTTATTACAGAGCCACACTCCCCCTTTAAGAGTCCCGTCTTCACTCCCCTTTATATACTTCTGACTTCACTCATCACAACGTAGTCGGTGCTGTAATGAAACGTCCACGAGTAAGCAGTGACAGTCACCGAATGGAGACAAAATGAAACCTTTAAATTACTGTGTAGACCATACATTGTAAAGAAGAAAAATTAGGTGGCAATATGACAACATATCTTGACCATACTCGACCCAAAACTCAGGGCTGGAATGTACACCTTCTTAATCGCGTCTGGCAACAAAAATGAGACAGTAAGGTGACACAATACTTAAAAGCACTTCAATAGTAATTTCATAAGTTTCTAGCTAATCAGTGCCGGTTTGGACTTGACCTGGAATCTCAAAGGGAATCCTTGATTCACTAATTAACAGACAGAACATTTCCGTAAAGCGAAAAAGGTGAAGGCCTGACAGTCTTTCAAATGCATTATCGTCGGTTTATTTATGCTGTATCTATCACCTTAGCACCTTGCGAGAATTTCCCTTTCTGGCTGATATAGGAGGAAGTGAGTTTCTTAAATAATCAGGACGGTAATTCACGCGTCAACCCAAAAATTGTACGCTGGTGGGGACGTTTTGGAATGCTTGAATGGCCAAAATTTGCTGCTACCACGACTTGCGCAAATACTATGCAGCCAACTTTATAAGAAGCCAGTGTCCGCAGCTTTGAAGTGGAATGAAACGGGATTCACTAAGTAGACAAGCCCGAAAGAGGTCGGGTTCGCCCAAACCAAACCATGTGGTTGAGGAATGAAAATTGTCGGTACAGTTGGTTAGAGGACGCGACAGTTCCAGTAGTTTAACGACGAATCCACTGAAGAATCGGAAAACATAAGTGCTGTTTCTGTAGCGGTGGTGCCTAGGGACTAGAAAACGTGGCTATGATGAAAACATGGATGTGCAATATTTGAAGTGTTTCCCCTCTCCTTTAGACATTTCCTACCGGTTGTACAAGCAAAGGTATCAGAGCTCCTTTTTATACAAAAGCTCGTCATTTGACAGATAGGGTAATGTCTGCGTCCCATTTGCTTTGCAAAAATTGTGGTTAGTTAGTGCCTTAGATACCAATAAAGAGCTATGTAGCTGGAATCTGCTGAGAGGATTGCTTGTTTTAAAAATGACGAGCATTTATTAAAAGAATGAATCGTTTTGTTGACTTTCCGAGTTATGGCCATATCAAGATCCAACTTTAACGTCACGGACTCACTGTGAGGCTCACATGGAATCAGAGGGGTGAGAAGTCTCCACCAGTAATCAAATTCAGCGACACCTATGATATTGAATAGCTCAGAATCGAAGTGCGCCCAACTTACACCCTCACTTGGGAATTTTAAGGCATAGAATGGAGTAATGCTAAAGGTATGAGAGTAATTCCTGAAGAGAGGGTTTAATCCGAATCGCAAAAAACCTTTTTGATTGCCCTGAATAGGAGGTGTGTTTTACTGTATTACTGACAAAAAAATTCTTGTGATAAAGGGTCAAGTTATGTGCCTTACTACTGCTAACCGGCTAAAGTTCATACAATGACTTGGATGTTTGGCTGCCAAAGGAGAAGCGCGTATTCGGCTAGCGAAAAGACCTTCACTATGACTTTTAAGCTCATTCTATAGCCCACTATGTAGGAGCAATGTGATGGATGTTGAGCTAAGCTACTATACTTAACTAATATTTTAAGAAAATTTGCAAAATTTTTCCCCTTTTAATGATGCCCTTGACCTTTCTCGCCACTTTTTTCTTTCCTTGAAGTGAGCGTTCGCTGCAATAAATCTTCAAAAAGTGGTAGAATTCACTTCGCTTACCTCAGGATCCATTGAATTTACTGCCCTTTTGTCCTTAAACGTTTTTATTCGAAGACGGCTGTGGACTGATAGAGATATTATTCCCTCAAAGCCTATGCATCCTAGTTTAGATCCTGAAACACGCCCAGAATGTACATCCCCATGAAACAGGTGTCTGGAGAGTGCTTGTGTTGTTCCCATTAATGAGGCTGCTTGACCAGCTGGAGTGCTGGATGATAACCCACCTAGAATGCATCCACAGTCAACTGTAAATGCAGGCAGAAAAAATGCATAAAACGATTCCACTGCATGTTGAAATGAATTTTGAAGGGATTGAGGAGAGGTTTGGTTATGACTCTCCGCATTACCCTCTGCTTCAAATTTCACAGTCCGTGTAAATCAATCTCACTTGCATTTTACGTGTCATTTATTGCTCTGCTACAATTAAACTATTTTACAGAAAATGCTACAACTAAATGGTGGTACCTGTAAATGTGTACAGGCAATGAAGCATGTGATGGTTCAGTGTCCGCCCAGTCACGAGGTGCCTTATGCTGACCGCTGCCCAAATAAAAAGGTACATTCAAACAAACGGGCATTATAAATCTAATACACACTTACTCTATAAATTTTCTCGTAAATGCGTTCTTAACCTTGCTCCAATGATTACAATGACGCGTGATTTGTTCTCATACTCCCTTGTTCTCAGTGTCCTTACTAAACGCATTGCACTTACCCCTGTGTGATTCATCAGCGAAAGCATGCAGCGTTAACCTTGTCTAAACAGTACGTTATTTTATTGTCACACGTCCCTACAACTATTTATCATTCCACGAGGAGCCAGTCACCCTCTGCAGCTTTAAACCGGGTTATTTTCATTTCAACCTGTGGCGCGGCGCCCGGACCGACCGTGTGGATGAGTGCAGCGAAAACAGTTAATGTAAGCGGTCCCCTTGCTAAGGAGGTGCTGGAGGCAAGCGGGTAACCAGACACGGCTAAACAATGACGCACAGCAGACAAAACCTGATCGTTTCAACGGCTGACTATATTGGCAGCGTGTTGATTGACTCTGCCCAAGACATAATGGCCGTATTTGGTTGTGACATTTGTGTTTAAACAAAATTGGCTTTACACATGTTTTATTCACATAAAGGCAGCGCCTTTTACTTCCTTGACCTTCGTTTCTCTCTGCCTTAATCAACCATTATCTAAGCTGCGGCGATTTTGATTCGTAGAAGAGACAAACTCAAATCGCATTGCCTTGGTTCAGTCAACGTGAGTGTCCTGTTCCCCGTTATTCTCTTTTGCCTCATAAATACAGGTCTGACGTTCATTTTTTGAGCTTTTTGCCTAAGATAGCAAATAAGAATAGCTCTACATTTGTTTCTGTGCCCGCTTGTTTTCCCTTTTGCGTTAGCTGTTCCTGCAAGGCTTCACTTGTTATAGGAATCCACCAAGTACTGTGCTGAATCGTCCGACCCAGTGGAGGTGGAGCAAATTAAATGAACAGTATCAACCTATAACACGTAGTCGATTAAGTGGCAGTGATTACGCACGGCTGAAATTGTTATAAATTCGATTACTGTCTGATCAAGAGGCACTTAAAATATGTGGAATGAAGCAAACAATGATGTCTAGTACCTTGGCCCTCACAGTTCTTCATGCTCATTTACCATGCTTGGCAAAAGAACTCCTCATAATCTATTTTAGTTCTGATTATTTTGAAGTGTGTAATTTTAAATAGAGTGGGAACTGTTGTTTACAAGCTTGCATCATTGGGGATGGCTACAACCCCATAAAGGGTTTTCTATTCGATTGTCTAGAAAGGTCCAGCTAACGCCCAACCCTTGACCAGTAGGGAGTAGAGCCTCTCTCGGCCCCTTCCGATTGGGTGGGATCGAGTTTCAATGCCCTTTGGGCGCGCGTGACAAAGACGGCCGTGCAAATCAGGTGCGAGGTGTCTCCACTACCCAGCTGTCAGGCTCTCACGCGTTCATTCTGCTCCCCCTTGCGTCGGTCAATAGGGATGACGGTCTTACATCCTTGTTTCTTGATTGTCAGGTTAAAAGTGCTATTCTGTCCCCTGCTTTGCCTCGAACCCAATAGGAAATTCCACAGTTAGCACTCCCTCTGAGGCCTCCTTGATTAATCACTGATCACGACGTTACACCTTAAATGGCCTAAGAACTATAGGTGAGTAACAGCCAATTAAAACGCCACAGAGACGCGGGAATAACTAGTCCAGGTGTCATTACTCTAGCCAAAGCAGGCGAGAGGCTACATCGTGACCAAATTTCTTAATCCTTCGTCGACATGAAAAATCTCTTTTTCGTAAGAAAAACACTTGTACATACTAAGTCATGGATAGGAAAAGGTAATTACGTTAATGAATATTTTAAACGTAGATTTTGCGGGATCCACTCATACCTCCATGAAAGCAAATTTTATTATCACTTAACTGTGGTAAAGTCCCTTCGTATTAATTAATTTAAATAAAAACAAACTGCTTTTGGCCTTTTTTTGTAATAATAACCTTCGTGAATTTCTATTGATTGCGCTGCTAACAAGGCACATGCCAGCGTAAGCGGTTTCAAAGGTGCCCTCCAACAGAATCATGCAACCAATCCAGGTGAAGTTGGTAGTGAAGATATCAACCGGGTGTTCGCGCGCTTATATTTATATGTATGTTTGTGTGTGTATAAGGGCTTTGAATGAGTCGCCGTTTTTATAGTGCTTCAAAAGTGGCCCATCGGAAAAGCGTCATATTTTGGGGGATGTTTTGCCTCAGCGTCTTCTTCATATGCTTAAAAATCTCATCCCCGAAAACGCAAGACACTGATACTGCAAAACATCAACGGAAACTCAGTGGGCCCGTTAGTTGGCCCATGAAATTGCGAAAATACGGATCGGGTTATGCAGTCACACTGGGTTATCAAGTTAACTCCATCAACGCGCCTAAGTTCACAGTTCCGGATCAATTCGTTCTTAAAGAGTGTCCAAAAGGCGTGCCTCTGAGATTTGAGGACTTGAAAGGCATTCGTGACCATCTGTGGCGACTACCCATACATCCCCAAGTTTTCAGAACCTACCCTCAGGCGATCAATGTCAGCGATACTGTCAATCGACTACTGCAAGGCAGGCCCATCGAAGAGGTTAGTTTTGACTAAGCAGTTAGTCATATTCTAATCGTGCATTACTCTGCTTACGCAGCTGAAATAGCTGATGAACCAGCTAAGAATCGCCACTCAAAGTAAGCGCTATGGGAGGGTCATAAAGAAGAGAGTTTATTGAAGCGCATGCACAAGATCATCATAGCTACCACTCAGAATGTGCCCTGATATGAATTAATTTGATTGTCTAAACAATTGGAAGTACGGAAGTGTCCATTGTATGCCTTTTTTTGTGTAGGCTCCAATAAACAACGTGGTATTTCGATACAGCGTCGTTAGTAAATCGGTTTGTCATCCTGATCATCCGGCAAGTCAAGACTACGATGTCGTGGTGGTGGTCAAATCCGGTGTAACAAACTTTCAGAGACGTGAAAATTTCCGTCGAATATATAGAACCAAATCAGCAGATTGGGGACGCCTTCACCTCGGTCAACGGATTGGCATAGTATTTTCCGTCGGTCTTCGAGTTAGTGAACAAAACATCCTTCATCGTGGCGGCAGGACCTTTCGTCTCAACCCTGATAGAGAAAGTGCCAATGAAATTTTGCAACGGCTGGAGGAAGAGCTGGTAAACAATGATGATCTTATAGTGGGTGAATACGAAGACAATTACTTTAATCTCACGATGAAAATGCAGTACTCGTATATCTGGGTTGCCACGTTTTGTCAAAGAAACCGGCCGATTGTCCTATTTCTGGATGATGATGGGCCGTTTTCAGATAGAGACCTGGCCAAAGCTTTGTATAAATTGTCACCGGAAAAGAAGGCCTATTTATTTCACGGGATTATGGTTCTACAAGGACGCGTTTATCGATATGACAAACGTGGTTTTGATAAATGGGGTGTTTCAAAGTCGGAGGTGCCATGGCCTGAGTATCCACCCTATCCCTTTGGTGTATACGTTCTTATGAGCTACTCAAATGTCCAAAGATTGGCTTTGGGTATGCTCTTCACCAAATTCTACCACATAGATGATACGTGGTTGGGACTGACCGCAGCAAGAATGAGTATGCACTTTCGAAATATCCATCTTCTCATCTCCAAAGCGCGATTATTAAGAACTAGGCAGGAGGGCTATGGACCCATTGACTGGCAATGGAGCGTCTAAATTAAAAAACGCCTTTTACTTCTTGTATGATAATTTCTACTTTGTGTCCTATTATTTCGTAAATAATCACTTCAATTTCCTTCATGAAAGCTATTGAGAGATTGGTCCACTGTGAGGCTTAAAGCTAGGGAATGCAAAGTTTTTAGTCCCTTCGGTGAACCAAAAAGCACATACAGACCTACCAGTGTCTTAGTTTATTTGTCTCCCATTTGATAAATTTAATATTCAAACGTGAAATCGCTATAGAGGAAGTACTTGAATGCTTGTGGAATCCACTTGCTAGAATTGTGCTATTACCTTAGCCTGAGTGCGGCTAGGCGTAACTTGTGGGCCCCCGAATGCCGCCTGTTCTAGATCATAACAGTTATTGTCAAATTCTTAAATGGAATCTCAACTGCCCTCTTACAGAGCTGATTTGATCAATCACGGGTTTAACGGTGGAGAAATTTGACTACTTTAAAGTGGGACTATCTGTGGAAAAGTAAACAAGCAGTATTCCAGAATTACTTAAGAAGGGGAATTTAAGAATGGTGCATCGGTATTTAGCAAGATTTTTTTGATATTAAATCATGGAGGCACTTAAGCGAAATGAGCTAAAGTTTTTTGTGTCGCCGCCCATGATTCGTCGAAGTGCATGATTTTGGTTTGGCTGCATCCCTCCACAATCCATCTTCACGACAATTTGGACAGATGTACGCGCACCCCGCGTCAATGCTTCGAACGTCGAGGCACTTCACGTTGATTTTCTCAATCATTGCTTGAGCGAAGTATTGTAGTTTGAAACGTTTTCCAAGTAGGAACCTCCAGCACAGTCATCCATGTGTCAGATTAATTTCGATGAAGTTCCTTGGCTTTGAAGCTAGTGCTTTAAGGTTTTGAAGCATTGTCACTTTCAAAGGTGAATTTTAAAGTGTTGGCCGAGAAAATCGGCGAAAATAGAAGACCAGATGCCCAGGTGGGAGGCGGTATCGCAGCGTCTACTCCTAATGGTGTGATACCTCGTATGCAATGCGGGTGTGATATCTGACTCGCTTTGTACAGGGCGTCGATTCCACATCGGTAGAGCAGCGCAAATTTCTTACTCCTTTAAACTCAGCCCACCTATTTTATGAGAAATTTGACTGATTTGTGAGGAGGAAATTCCCTTAGTATCTCAGTTTGGGTAAGGCAATTGTGCTTTTGGTGGGCGATAGTGAGACGCCCCATTTAGCTAGGATACGATGCAAAAAATAAATTTCCCATAAATGTTTATCGGAATAAAATCGAAGCAGAATATATTTTCCCTTTATTTTCTTTTGGATGAGAAGATTAGTAGAATTCCTTGTACTCCAAGTATTTGCATCCGCCCCCTTTTGCTTGTAGGTAGGCTTGAAGAGCAAAATTATGGAGTTCTATGTAGTAATCCTAAAAAACAAATCATTATGAGATTTTGTGTCATTTTGAGAAGTCACTGAAGGGCACTAGACGGAGAGGATCTGTGTACTACAAAAATGTTGGGTTAGATTTGACTAGGCTAACTTTTGGCGGTTGTTCTTTTGTGCCTTCTTTGGACTCGGTTTAGAAAGAAGCACAATGACTAACCCGACTCAGATTCACAATCAATGCTTATGATACTTTGAATGGCCCTTGAACATCAAGATCACCCACATTAGATGTTTTCAGCTCTAACAATTCTACACAGCTTATTGTTTTTTTATTTCTATTCAGGATTCAAGATAAAGAACTTCACTTGCCAAATACCTCACTCCCACAATCTGAGACCTGTTAGAAATAGACTGCATGCACTCACCACGGAATTCACAAGTGCCATCTGATAGTTGCGTAGCTGTTTGATAGTATTGTATATATCCACGCCCTTTATGCCCATTTCGATGTTCTCTTTTACTAGGGAGGCAGCCACGAAGAAACCGTTCCTACCAATACCTCCTCTACAAACAACTACTTTAAGTGGCTTTAAAAACCTTAACAAAGCTTGACCTACTAACTCAAGTGGCTGCTCAGATTATGCCAACATTAATGGAGTTTGAATAGCACTAATGTAGATTGTCTAAATGAAAGAAATAATACAATGCTAAATGGATCAATTTGCTTTCATTCCTTTGACAGCATTACTACTGTGCCTTAGGAGTATTAAATGACGTCTTAACATATGCCTTTCCTTCTTCAAGCAGTGAAATTTAATCTGACCTGCACTGAACTACCATCGGTCCAGCAGTGTTCGCGATTGGGACGAGGGGATTGGTAACATTGTCAATGAATTTAAGAAGATTCGTAGAGACCGGGATGCAATTCGTCATCCACCCCACGTACTGCAAGTGGTGCACAAACATAGACTGAAGAAGAAAAAGCATATTTTAGTGCTAAAGTATTTAATCATGTATTGGATCTGTGATGGAACGCTTTCCCAGAGCAATGTGTATCAGAATGCCTCTTATGGGCATTTTACTCAAAGTGGGTGAGTAGTAAGTTGTCAGAGTTCTATGCGTTTATAGGATTACGGAAGATATGATTTAGAATGGAATAAACTTAGGAGTTCTTTTAAATATTTAGTTAATAGGAGGATAATCCTTTCAGTGATGGGCGTTTCTTCAAAGTTTTTACGTTTACAGGATTATCTAATATAATCTCCAATCAGGGATGTTAGGCTTTGCAACTATTTCCTCTTACACTGACTATCTACACTCAAGGTAATGTTTTCCAGCCGATTGATATGGAAACAGTGTAGGAAGAAGCGATTTTCAACATGATTTGTTAAAAAACGGGTTCCACCCTGGAACTTACCACTATGAATGCTCATCAATTTCGGCGGGGAGTAGTGTAACTGCCTCGGATGTGTCTTTCATGCACTATCCACATTTGAACTTAACATCTATTTTCTCGTCTCAGCAAATGCATATTATCTTCTTTAGAAGTTGACATTTGAAATGAGAGCCCCGTTTTTTACATATTGCAGTACATATTTTGACGCCTTGTAGGCACTGACAGTGGAGAAGCTTACTGAACTTTTCATGTTACAAATTTACGAAAACTTTTGGAAATACGCGGAAGTTGCGTTGAAATTAGTAAAAGTTCAGAGTATCAGATAAGGTAGTAATGGGAAAAGCTTTTCCTTTTACACCTAATTTCTTGGATACTGGCATCAAATGCTCACCAAATTTTTGTAACCATCGGGCCAGATTTTAAAGCTCCTCTCCATCCACACGGGTTTTTGCTCCTCGTGCAGTAATCTAACCCACATTTTGCCAGGATTCGTTGCATAGGAGGCCTTTTCGCCTATTTCCTGCGGCCAATATTTCAGCGCCTCCTCCTTGCATTCTGATGATCTAAAATTTTTAGAATTATATTATTATCCTCTTGGGAATAAATGAACTTTGCATGCACGGGGTGTACTCTCATTTTGAAGTAGCAAATACACTCCACCTGGTAGAATACTTTGACTATTGGTTTAACCATATTCCTTTCGCCATTGTACCTCCACTTGGGCGTCCTGACTACGGCAGTAGCCTCCCAACCCTTCTGTATGTCGTTAGCATATGTTCTGCCCCAGAAGTATGTCTTCTTTTGTCTTTTGGAAGGCCTCGGAATGTTGCATTATTATCTCTCAGAGTTTATTGGGTTCACTTTTATACTTAAAACGAAATTGTTTCTCACAGTGATGGAAATTTACGGGATAACCTCTCTCCAAAGCCAACGAACGATCTCAGACTTAACAACAGTTTCTTTGAGTCAATCCTGCCAATTGTCAGAATTGTCTCAATGAATTCCTTTGTCATACACTGATGAAATGTTTAGTCTCAAACCATGGCCAACTTTTGTGACAAATATAACTACAGCTTTGCCTTAGTTCAGTCCTATTTAAATAGTATCAAAGTTTTTAAACCGTGCCTCAGCGTAGAGCAGTGATTTTCTTCCCATCATCACTTAAATACGAAGTCATGAATGCTCTAGAATTTGTTCATTTTGATCGCTTAAGTGTGGGAGAAAATTTTTGTAGTTCCTTTTTTTGACAAGGCAGACAACAACAACTGCGAATCTTTTGCACAGTTAAATAAGTGAACTAAGCGTTTTCTACCTGGGGAAAACCTATGGTGTATGTGGGATCCTTTTAAACAGTGACGTCTTATAATCCTCTGCAACTTCGTTCCATCACTACTTTAAATTGCCTTATCTAAAATCAATAAATTCTCGTTTAAACTTTTTCACTTAAATGGCAAAAAAACCCACTTACAGAAAGTTTCTTACAAACCGTCATCAGTAAATTAATTTTTCCGCAATTTACTCAGATATTGTCAAATTCTCTTGTGGCATGCACTACGCACAGCAACCTGGTTTGCAAATATCCGCATGTCAATTTACGAAGGCATAACAAGTATATAAATATCGCCCCACCTTGCTTCGAATGCCACTAGCTTATGATGTTACCTTATCTACAGGTAAACAGTTCACTCAGAGCTATGCAGCTAATTGGATGGACGTAAAGAAGATTTATGGTTGGGGCTGCTTCTGGAAAA
The DNA here is from genome assembly GCA_000469725.3 of Echinococcus multilocularis. NCBI lineage: Eukaryota > Metazoa > Platyhelminthes > Cestoda > Cyclophyllidea > Taeniidae > Echinococcus > Echinococcus multilocularis. The sequence goes on along the minus strand of LN902848.1, from coordinate 4,343,360 downwards.
TAGGTCTTCTGCATTTGCGTGACGGTATTGAGGTGCAGTGACAGCAAGACACTCGGGTGTCCTCCTTAATTCCTACTACAATTTTTAGGCGAAAGCTTTGCGTCAGTTGTAATCGCTTTATAACCTGTAAAACTAATTAATCGCTGGAATCGTCTAACCTCGGAATGGGTAAATTAGTAAATTTCAATTTTGTGTTTTGGTACTTATTTCGTGACTCACCCTGAAAGTCGGATGATAGTGGGAACTTGTTGTTCGTAGACCATTTTCCAGAAATCCCCGATAGTATTCTCCAAAGGGTCCTGAGTAGTGATAAATCTGGGTTTAGCGATAGATTCCTGGCTAAAGACTTTTCCATTGATGTCTGTATGGCAGACCCCGATGTAGCTGGCGTTTATATAGTTACCAACCGATGAATGCTAAAAACGGTAGCTGGTCAAGATCCCTGATTAATCTCAAAATTTTCGAGTTGGGGCAAAATTACTCCACCCACCAAGGATGGTTGGACTGTTTGGAGTCGCTGAAAGTCGTCCCACGTGCGTCCCAGAATTACTCGGTATCTGTCATCTGAAGGTACGATTGTAGGAAGGTGAATTTAACAATTCCAGCATTTATAAACTAGGTGCCCATCTTGTTCAAAATCACAGCACACAAATCTCCTTTTGATGGTGGGAAAACCTGCCATCTAATCCAGAGAATACCTGTTTTTATACTGGGTCTCCTAGATACCGTGTTTTAATCCGACTCTAGATGAAACGCCCATATTTTGATCAAACTCTTCCTAAAAATAAAGACAAACACTAAGAAGTCCTTGAAATAAGCCAAAATTTTGGTTCAATTCTAAGGACACATCATTTACTTTCTCAAAATTGTTTCTTGTAAGATCACCAAAAGCCAAAGTACCCGGTTTTCTTCAGGAAGGTTTAAGTACAGTTTGAAAAAATAAACTTACATGGAAGAATATGTGTGTAGCGATTCTTTGCAACGTTTCCAAGGAGAGTTCCACACACAGAAGCCTTATTGCCATTTCTCACCTCCTGAGTGGATTCGTCAGCAAGTTTCTACAGTTAATAGCACAGTTTCGGTCCTCATTAGGGCTAATTTATTCATAATTTAAGTCGTCAAACCACAAAAAACTTCCCCAAAATTCCAAATTCATGGGTATTCAGGAAGAGACTGGCCTATGGTTAGCCTTTGCTTCAACACAGACAGAAGTGACCCCACAATTAGAATTTGAAATCACCTCTATCTCATCCATCCTATGATGCAAGAACGTGGACTTGCTTATGCATCGTTTGATTACATTTGACTATCCTTTAGAAGGCCTGTGAGAATCCACTTTAGCAGAGAATCACTACAACTTACATCAAATTGCTGCCTCAGCTTCATGTAATCCGTTGCACTCTCATCGGCTAGAAACTGTCCCAATTCTGAAAGCGGAATTAACGTCCTTTTGCTGTTAAGCAAAAGTGCATATTAAGTAGGTGATCTCGGTATCTTCTGAAATAATTTTACATTTTAGAAAGCTAAAACGAGTAACTGTAGGTACATAATGGTTGTAATTCATTCCCCAATCTACTCATGCCTAATCAACTAGTTCCACTTATTTGGCGTCACTACCACTTCATCCAAGAGGTCTGAGAGTTAAAAGCCTGTTCCCTCCTGTTTCCTACTTACAGCAGATAACAACTTGACAGAGTGATCCAGGTTTTTTGAAAAAGGACTAAACTAACTTAATTCATTTCGTCCCACTAGTTTTTATAAATTTAAATTTATTTATCTAGTATCTTAAATAATCCAATTTGAAAGAAAATGCCATATTAAAAGGAAGAAAGAAAACTTACGACATTTTTCACAACCTTTGAATTTTCATCTAGCTTTTCTATAGAACAAATGACATAAAGACATCATGGATTGATGGATAGGTAGGAGATAAAGCGGTTCCAATAGCACTTACGCTTGAGGAGTGATTGTGGAAACTTGGTGATAAAATACGTTTCACGTTTTGGCATGTGGCACGGAGCTCTGTGCAAATCAAAACCCACTTCCAGGTGACACTCACGCACCCAGTTTCATCAATTCTTTCATCTCATCGTTGCCTCTATTCTTTCACCCTAACCTTCACCTCTCTCTCTGTCTCTTTCGCTGCTTGGCAAAAACCCTTCAAAATGTACTTAGCGTCACTTGGCAAATTTGAGACTTCAATTAATCAATCGTGAGAATTCCTGCTTTTTTACAACCACTTGCAGAAAACCCTTTTCGGAATAGAATCCCTTAAAAAAATGCATGAACTAAGCTTTGCTAGGCTCCCTTCATTGTCTAACCAACTGCACTAGGTCCTTAATCAAGTGTCCTTAAGACGGAATAATTGTTTGGACTTGGGTTAGTTTTAGCACCGAATTGCTTATTTGGTCATTTTTCTGTTGCCTTAGCTGTAGTGGTTTCGTAGTACTGGGACAGAAAAGGCGTTGTCAACGTACAGAAGGCCCGGAGGCCACTCCACCCGGCGGAAGTATAGTGTTGGAGCATTTAGTACCCGCGAAGCCAAAACGAAGATCTAAACAAACGTAGTATTGCACTAATAACTTGACAGCTAGTGATTGCTTCCATTAAAACGGAGAATTTCGTTTATTTTCCTGATTTTGTGTTCCAATTTGGGAATGTCAGAGTAAAGCCTACCACGCTCAAAGTTGATTCAATACCAGTTCCTCCTATTATAAAATGCAGGATATACTTTATTTGGTAATGCTGCTTGTGAAATAGATATAGGCGAAATATTCTTTATTGAAATTAGTGTTTTGTTTTAAAACCAAGAGCAGTCAAAATTTGTCTTTTTGTGTGTTAGTGACAAATGGAAATCTATATTCGGAGGACTTTGGGCGTACATAGACTTAACTATTAATAGTTCATCAGCAGACCGATAGTTGTTTAAATACACGAGGTATCCCGGCTCCACGTTTTTGGTTCCCACCTCGGCGCCACGATTTGACATTCATCCCCGGTTCATCCATACACTTAATAAGCTCATATACAGATGCGTGTGTTTGGCGTCATTTAAATCAATTTGGCTGCCACAATCCATGTAAAACAGAAAAGACAGTCATTCTCATCCTCAGCCTGAAATTATGCAAATGTATCCACTTTGAAGTAAAGGTGCAAAAACAGATTTATAAATAAGAAGTTCTTGCGAGCCGTTTTAATGCGTCGATGCAATTGCTCACGTAGGAACAAAAGAATTAAATTTTATTTGACCGATGGTACTTTAAAAGCGCCCAAGAGGCATTCGATTACGACCTTATTATCTATCACTTGCTGTTATCTACTTGCAACCTTTTAGTAGTAATTTATCAGGACCAATTATTTTTGTTATCACCCCAACAAACTAATTTTACATCTGCTTAAGGCACGTTCACTAGTAGTGAATCCTATCGGTTTAAATGGATGGTTACCTATGCAGCGCATTTGGGCTCTGTAAGTTATGCTACCCTCCACCCGATTTCTACGCCAATGAGAGGCTCTTCGCTTCGATATGGGCCATTATCTCCTCGAGGGACTCAAATCACCACAATGATTTCAATTTTCCTTGAAGCACGGAGTCGGTTCCGCAGGATATTAAACAGTTTCTTGCTAGTTTTCGTGGCATCACAAACCCTTATGCTAGTTCCATTGTTTAGCTTAAAGTATTTAGCGTTTTCGCAGATATCATGTCTAGTGCGTGAAATACCAACATGACAGCAACTATAAAACCCAAAATCGGTAGAAATAAGCGTTATTAAACGATCCTATTAACAACAGGGTTAGCAATTGTCAAATATAGTTACTAAATAAACCTTTTGTGGGCCATTTTAAATGTAAATAAACGTCTATTAAAATAACGACTTTTCTGAAAAGACCATATTTTAAGCCAACAAAATCTGAATATAAATTTCAACATACCTCACTGATGTCTGCAACAAATTACAAATTTCATTGTTTTTTTTTAATTTTAGGGCGCCTGGACCAGCCTTGTGCTGGGATCTGTATTATAATAATTTCCCTCCACCACATTGATGCCAGGTTGGTTTCGTGATAACTGCAGTGGTTAGATATTGCGCGATGAGTTGAATCCAAATTAATTCTAACTGCACATTTTCAACATGTTTCTTACCCATTTGTCAGGGAGAATAGGGAATGTTTGTTCCGTGCCACTGCAGAATCAAAAGTGCATTTGCCGACCTTTACGTGGTATCCTTTTAATTTCTTAGTAGAAATATGTCTACTCGGTCTCAATAATCACGCGGATCAAGCTGATTCCTGGCTGAAAATTTTTTAGAAATGCTGAAGTTTAAAAGGCTGCCGAGAAAGAATAAGGAAAATTTAATAGCCATCATCGGTAAAATAGTTGTTGTGGGACTCAAATATTAAGGCTACACATGGCTGAAATCCAGAACGAGTAATTACCAAATAGCGCCCGGAGTCTTTCTCAAAGACAAATGAAGTCATAACAGTCAGACAGAATATGTTTTGACGACGTACAGAAGGGCTGGCAGGCCATTGATGTAGCCCAGAGGTCGTTCTACCTAAAGGATGCACAGTGGAGGAGGAGTATTAAGTGCCCGCATAACCGAATCGGAGAGTTAAACAAATGGGAAGGGTATCTCCATCAAGACCCGTGTTTGATCGTGTACGTGGTTCTGACAAATTGTAAAATTTAAAGCTAAATCAACTGTTTTTAGTCACAAATGGATGATTTATTCATCGTAAAGAAGGATGGCCATCGACATCAGTGAAGTTGTTATTTGAGGCAAACGTTGAGCTAGTTGACTATATTGTTTTGCCATAGGTTTCCCCGCTAGGTCTAATTTTTTTTTCAAATCTGATGAGGCTTGTAACTTACTTTCTGCTATTGGTGCTCTACCCTTTTCGTGCTTAATTCTCAAACGCCCTAAAAAGTCCAAAGCTTTTACCTTCGTCCAGTTCCCCTCGTTGCCCTGCATCATGTAAAGATAGTTTTAAAGCGTTAACAATCGCTACTAGGATCTTGTGTCTATCGGTACACCTCCCTGAAGTTGCCTGTTTTAACTTGCATGGACATGCAAAACCCATTCGCTTGGTTGTGTGTCCATTAGTAAGCATGGACAAATATACGTCAGCCTCTCTACGTAAACAGTCCTATTGTGCTTTCGGTTATTTTCCTTTTCCTTTAAACTCTCGAATCAAGAAATGCCAGTTAAGCAAGCCTAATGTGCTTTTGACTTGTCCGCTAAAAGAAATTATTTACCTTCGGTCCGGATATACTGTTGAAAATAATTCTTTGTACAGTTGGTTGCATGGCACTTGGAGAAATTGTGGCAGCAGGGGGTCCCACACGCCCACTGGCAGATGGAAATGAGCTTGGAAGGTTTTTCGTTTGCCGTCAAATAAAAGCGTTTCCGGGTTGTTAGTTGACCGAATTAGGAAGATGATGAAGTACAAAGTTGACTTTCACTTAGCGAATGAGTTTGCTATCAATCATTCCAAAGCACGCACCTCTCTATCTTCATGGGGCCAACCAGTTACTGCTAAGGTCCATTTACTCGGAACAGCTAAGGTTAGCTCACAAAATTTTTTTACCCCACTGAGTCCTGTTCTGTGCCAGTTGAACTGGTCTTCCATACTCAACTCATATTTCTTCCGCCATAATTGAATCCAAAGAGTTTAAAATTTGCCACTACCTGACAATTCACATCAACCACCCCACCAAAGCCTGATTCAAAGTCCAAAGGCAAATCGAATTTCCAAATGCAGAAATTTTCTTTTGTAGGCATTTTAGATTATCATGAATTAAGTGGCGCTAAGTAACCCACCAATGGGAAGCCTTCATCAGGCAACGCCCAATGCTTCGTCAGTCATTGCTCAGCGAATCACAATTCAGATTACCTTCTTCACTCATTGAAAACGCTTTGTGTGAATAAATTTTCAGATATTTAGACTGTACATGCATTAGCACTTAATATAATGAGCTCATGAAAATAAGATATGCCATTACTTATCTATTTACTACCGGTGATATTCTGACGATCACAAGATTATGGAGGTTCTTTTCATTCAGGACAAACGGTGGTTAGCTTAACTATCCAACTTTGACTGCTCGATGGTAACGTCTCTGCAAAATGGTCTGCTGTCGGGAGCCGCAGCAGTTTTCGCCTGGGCTACAAACGTCTACAACTGTGGATTCCTCAATGACTTCTTCACGGTGACTCCTAATTCGACAATTGCGCAGCGTAATATTGACCTCCTGCAGACGCTCATGGAGGTCATTCACCAAAATCTTTTAATGGAAGGCCGACATAACTTGGAGGTCTACCGGTGGCTCCCTGCTGAGCTTCAGGATGGCAATGGGTCCTCTCAACAAGTAGCAATTTTAACCGGTGTCACAGGCCTCTTTGCCCTCCTCCTCCTTCTCCTCCCTCTTGCCCTCGTTACTGTGAGCTGCAACTGTCCATGCTGTTGTAAGAGGGATAGGAATATTGATGGAAAACTCACAAAACATATGGCTGCTCAGAGATCTGTGAGTTTCTCTTTTGTTTTCTTTTCACTGTCCAGCATATTCTGTCACCATTTACTTGATTCAAGTGACATATTAGTCATGACAGTAAATGGTAAGGCACGAATGGTTAGGGAGAGGAAATCAACTTCCCAAACAGCTAATTTCAGCGCATTTCAAAGATTTTGTATTGTTTTGAGCTGGAATTCATATTTGAAAAAGACCCCATGTCTTAGGTTTTCAGTGAAAATAAATCTAGGATTCACTAGGATTCTAGGATTTCAAGAAGACTGATGTAATTAACTCAAAAAACTGGAAAGTTGAAAAGTGAACAGCTTTATAGGGCAACAAAGCAGAAGAGAACCTTCCCATTATTTGGGGGCCAAATATATCCATACTATAAGTTCAATAGCGAGGTCATAATTTATATGCTCAAACCATTTCAGAGCAGACTAAAACGTTGATCAGGGTATGAAATCATCGTTGAGCCGATAGCCTGCATTAAAATAAAGGCATTACCTCTGCAAAAGAGCATTCAGTGACCATCAAATTAGGTTTTCCTACTGAAAATTGACATTATTCTGCGTCGCAACAAACTTGTAATCTTTGCCGGTACAAAAAAGGTTTCCTTGCCACAATTTCAACGAAGTAGTCTGAAAAAGAAACTGCCTCAAATTCTGTTGGTAGTAAGCTCAACAGCCGACAGCAATATCTTATTGAATGCCTTGCAAATGCAGCTCAGGTTTAAGTGTTGCTCGTCAGTGGCAATCACGTAACTTCAAAGTGGAAAGCTGTCTGGAGTAACCGGATCATGTCATTCACATTTGTACTAAATGCGCAAAAAGACGATTGCTGGCAATATTTTGTCTCACCTAAGCAAGCGTTCGTGGTCTGCGTGGGAGACGATAACTGTAGATGGAATGCTAGTTTGGGAAAAGGCTTGGTGGTGGTAAAATAGAAGTACTTTTCACAAGGGCATTTGAACTGTTCACTTCTAAGTCCAATTTTTCGACTGACAGTGCATATCAATGTGAAACTCTCAATTGCGGGGAAAATTTTGTCTCAGTCAATCAGAATAGGGCGTATTTATGAATGCGAATACAAGATCAGGCGACAAATTTGGTCAAAAGGTCATGATCTAAGGGGAAGAAATGGTAACGAGTTGAACAGTAGGAGGTAATGGGGACTGGGAAATGTGGGGTTAAGTGTTGTGAGTGATCCACTAAGCCGGAGGACGCGATGCCTTCTCTGCTACTGCAATAACAGGAAAACTACAGGGATGATTGGATAAAGTGCGAAAAATGGTTGCTTCAAAACTGTACGTTGGACCTATTTGTAAGGAGAATTGAGTTTGAGATTTCAACATCTAAACGCTGAAATCCTGACAAGTGGTGAAACCCTTTGTATTCACGACCGGCAGCCAGAGCTGCATTACAATATGCATTCTTCGTGACTCGACAAGTCAGCTTTCATCGTGGGTCAGGCAAAACGGACAACACTGCCAAAAGCCTAGATATTTTCGTCTTTTTCTAAATTACAACATTGGATCACAATTTCCAGAAGGGACTTTCTCTTGTGGAGTTAGGGGGAAAAGTTTAAGTATACTGATCAACACCGACTCAAATCCGCTGTGAGATCCGTCTATCCACTCTTGGAGAACAAAGAACTCTCATTCTTTCACAATCGTGCAACTAATTGACATTTGTCAGGTTCTGGTGGCACTTATAAAAGTTCACACGCGCTGCGCTTGAATTTCTTTCCCCATGAAGGTTCCTTTATATCATTTAAAATGGATTATTGTGGTCTCTAATTGCTGTCAACCAGTCTTTAACACAAAAAAACTTGTTCAAAACCGAGGAAAAATTAGGATATTGTTTCGTTTTTTATTTCGGCTTTTCATTTTTTCTTTAATGCACATTCACAAAGGTTCAAATCGTCAATGACAATTTTTAACTGACAGGGTTGTCAAGTAGGTGCCTGGTGAAGTTGTTAGTAATGTGAGTGGGGAAGTCGGTCAAAGAAAATGCAGTAAATATTTCAGCAACCTTACCTGAAACCATAAAGAAACGACGTCTAACATTGAGTCTTATATAATTGGTAAAGGAGAGAATCTACAAAACTTTATGGGAGTGTCACGGGAATTCAACCCGCCTATAAATAAATGTACTTATGTTGCCACAACAACGGTTAAAAGCATAATCCCATTATAAAATTCTTTATTCCTCTCCCCTTCCTATTGTCTTCAAGGGGAAGTAACGCAACACCGGACTTGGCTGTACAATCCTAACGTTCGTTCTGGGCTATTTATGAAAATGCCATTAAGAATTTACCTCATATTTAACATTGCTTTCTGTCTTCGCTTTAAAGCCATTAGCTAGTAACTTCCTTCTGAAATTGATTCCAGGAAATATTTTCAGCCCAAAACAAAAGATACATCGCTAGTAATCTGATGACAATATTCCTGTCTTTTAAATAGACAATTTCCTTCCCCAAAGGAGAGTTTTGATGTATCACATGTGTGTTTTCTTTTACCTCTATCTAACTGCTGGCCTCCAGACCCCTGATGAAGTGATCAGCCACTTTGAAAGAGACGGTGTCTATCCCTGTGACCCTTTCAGTTACTCGGTATAAGGTAAGCAATCCTATTGTCACGGTAGCTGTTTCCGTTCCAGAAAAGTAGCTACGGTAGCGAACCCCCTTCAAAGTAATTCGTCTGGGGTACAATCCACCACTCCACAGGACTTTGAGCCTTGTGTCTATGGCAACAAGACTTCAGTAATAAACAGCAGCCCATCGCTTAGCCACACCTTTGTTTCACCTAATTAACTTATATTAGTGATTAAAATGGGAAAAATTACACTAATTAGACACTAAGCTGGGTTCGACTAAGTGAGTGCTCTTCATTCTTAAATCCCATGCAACACAAGACTGTCAGCTGACATGTTGGTTCAGATGAAATACGTCTGCTACTCATGCCTACCTTAAACAGGCTTCCAGGAGTGGAAGTGCAGAGATTTTCAAATTTACTTCATAGAGCCGGTTTGTTTTAAGGGATTCTTGAGTTGGAACTCCCTGTCAAGAGATCAGCTAGAATAGAAGCAAGTCAATAACAACACTTGAAATCAAAGTCACTCATTCATGCTAATCATTTTCCTTAGTTATACTCTAACTAATTGTTTTAATGGAGTTATCATCTTGTAATTATCTCCAAGATTTTCCCAGTAATATCCAACCGTGTAAGTCGGATCAAAGTTCTCGTCCTAAGGCACTGTGAAGGTGTCCATTCACATATGATCCAATTTGATGAGGCCATTATTAATGGGAGCCTTTGGAAGCACCTCTCCGAGTCGATTATTCTCTTAGTAAAGCATTGCTTTGACTGATTAGAATGTAAGTGCTTCTTCTTTTCTTCATGTGAATAGTGATCGTGTCTTGTGACCTAGGGAAAAAGTGGCCATTCCCTTCATTGGGAGGTGGTATGACGAGCCTTACACCCGCTAGGCCTCGTTTTCTCAATCCGCAAGGTACAGAGGTTAACGAAAATTTACTCTACGTCAACAATTCAGTTTGTTTCATGCCGTCATTTTATCTTTACAAGATCGTTGCTAACAAGATAGGAAGGTCCTTCTTCAAGTTAATTGTTAAGCTTCACGTGAGTTTAAAAGCCTAAGAATTTGCTTAAAAACATCCAAATGACGTCTCGAACATGGGTCAGCACCAAGGAAGACTGTAGATTTGGAAACGGTGCTAACACCAAATAGTTGCCTGATAACTCAATTTCTTTATCATGTCAAGAAATTCAAAATACCTGGAATGTCAGTGTGGGCCAGATGCTACTTCGTGAACTAAGGTAAATTGAAATGAAGATGTCCCTCCAGATTTTTTCATTTCTGAACTTCAAGATCACGAACAAGAACTAGATTCTCCTTCCCGTTGGTCAAATGCAATGCCAGTTTTGTCAACTGCACACAACTTACTTTTGAAACCAGCAGAACCTACTAACGCAGCAACGGGTTTATTAATTTCCCTTTTTTATATTTTCTTTAAAGTTACCTCAAGACAAAGAGATCCACCATGACCCCTACCTCCTGGAAAAACTTCACACTCAGGCCCTCAAATCAAGCAAATCCTCCAAAAAAAGCGCTGACAAGCTCCTCAGTTGCCACGTGGCAGTTTTTGTCTTCACTTTTGTGCTTCTCCTGGTTCTCATGGTGATGATTTGCATCCTCTTTGATACCGGCCGCCTTGTCATTGATATGCTGGCAGAAAGCCGTCCAACATCCACTCTTGCAACCTTCAACCCCGACAACTTCAACTTGCTCGGTGGTCTAAACTACGTCTTTGCCCAGACTCTCGATTTTCTGATATCCGGTACCGCCTCTGGAAACGCCTCTACCGCTAATTTTTTGGTTCGAGTCAACTCGACGTTCATGGTATGTTTTACAAGCTTTTTCTCTTGTCTAAAGGTTAAAAGTTTTGCAGAAGATCTGTGTTGTCAAATATGCCATCTAAATAAGCATCACCCTTTCTTTCAGTAGCTGCTCTTTTCTGATGACAGTTGGAATAGTAGATGAGTGCATTTTAATGAGCTTCCAGACAGAAATAAAAGTTTTATATGATTATCTGTCACAGTGAAGAAAACTTGAACTAAATTGTGGTTATGATTGAGGCTCTGCAACATTCAACGGTGATGGCATTCCACTTGGAAATTTACTTTAGTGGCTAATTCATTTGGTGCAAAACAAAGTAGCATCGAGAGCCTTGTTTTTTTAAGTTGGCTTTTTTTTCATATTTTTATGCCGTCTGTTTATTCAGCTAAATCATTTCCTACTTGAAATATGAAGGAGCAAAGTTATTTTTCGAGTCGTGAACAATTTCATTATTTGGCGAAACAATATGACAAATTCTTGTGACAGCATCCTTCAGTCCTGCCACCCACAAAAAGTGTTTGTATTTCAATGGCATTTTGGCCGTAGGTTTCAGCCAGCAAAAGCGGAGTCGTGGTTGTGATGGCGAGCGATTGCATTGTGCTTTGGAAGATTTAAAAAGGCATATGATCATCGAATTGCCATTATGCTGAGAAAACTAAAGAGCTGGGACGATGACGTCACGGAGGGTAGAAGCAGAGTTCTACGTTATCACTGTGGTTGATTTCAGCGTAGTAACGGTTGCAATACTCAAAAAAATTAATTGCAAAAGCCGAACTTTTATTGTCTGTTAAAGTGAATTTCTGTGTTTAAATGGCTTTTAATGGAACTTTCCTCTGGTAATGAAAGTTGAGCAACACGAAAAGGCGTGCTGATGAAAATCCCACGCTGAATTTTTTGGAGTATTAATTTTGAGGCATCATATGACTTTGGAGGGATTCCAAAGGATGGATAAGTCCAGTTATTTATCCTACCAGCACCTGTATTTCGCAACAGAAAGTGTTAGCTTGATAAAGCGATCATTAGATTTATCTGTGAGTAACCTATGAAACTTCGACCTAAAAGGAATTTTATGTTAGCTTAATAACAACAAAGTACCTTCTGTTTCCCTCTAGAACACCATTAAATGAAACAATTGATAATAACTAATATGAAGCTAGCTGTACGCTATCTCTTAAAAATGTTCGAATTATGGAATAGGACCTGTCTGTTTAGTTCAGTCCTACGTTAACGTTGTCATGCGACGCTACTGAATTTGCACCACCGCCTTCCTACAATTAATTGGAGTGGCCCCAATCGAGGTGTTCCAAGCAAACTCTATTGCTATATCCGAGAATTCTTCATACATTAAGTTTCACAAAGAACCAGACTTCAGGAATTAATTTCTTGTTGCATCCTGCTCTCATTCAAATACCGCTACTTGCTAATAGGCCCCAGCTACTGAAGTCATATTCAAAATTACATGAGAGTGAAAAGGTTAGCATTTTTTTCCTTTGTCATCTCTACTTACGCAACCAATTTAATCCATATGTTTAGTTCGGTTCGAGCTTCCTTGTAGTTCGTTCAGTTCTAAAGCAAAGGTAACACAATTTTTGATGGCAAATAACTTTACTTTTAGTGAGAGTTTGAAAAATTTCGCCTTTGGCCTTCATAGTAAGCACCAATTAGCAATTTAACATGGACATTTATCAGTCTCTTCTTAGTTGCTTTCAGTACTAATTATCTAGGACTTGCGTTTAGTTGCTTTGTAAGCTACCTCACACCACATTAAAATCAGTGCCTAGGTTACATCAAGTTCGGAATCGCATAATTGTGCCAATTACTTTAAGCCCCTTCACATCTTAGGCATCAACCAACTCACAAAAAGATTAAAATATTTTTTCAGACTCTTTTGGAAGGTCGAGTAGCAGTTGCAGTAGACAGTTTACTGGAGAAGTATGGCGTTCAACAGCTTGTACAGACTGGAAACCACTTACAAAGTGCCTTGAATGTTGTCAAAGCCAATATGGAGAGTATTCGATTGAACAATCAAAAGGTCAGCTCGGATATCTCCAATCTTGTTGGTCAGTTTAAGGTTCATCATGACCTTATTGTGGCCGACCTTAAAAACGCGTGTACAATCAACCTGGGAGTTGAAATAGCAGCACTATGCACCAGTCTTCAGGTATGTCTGATAATTTTGAGCAAAATTATCAAATTAACATAAATAACTTTTGTCTAGAATAGTAATTAATAAGAAGGTAATTGACTTTTCACACCTTAACATCCTTGATTTCAGAAATTTTGAAGCCTATTTTGCAGAGTAACGTTTAATTATTCACTGTGCCCTTAAGCGACGTAATTACTAGTTCCTAAATAGAATTACGGAAGTTAAAGCAATACAACTTTGTATCAACACTAGACAAATACTTGGCTAAGATGGAATTGCCACCTGTTAAAATTAAGTGGAAGATTTTTTAAGAAACCGTCACCTTTTATTGGAGTACAGTTGCCCGCACCTACCAAGGATATAAAATAACATTTGAAAATGGATATAAGGCAATCGAATCAGTTGGAATTCGCCATCATTGCAATCTACAATCAATTCTAGATAAAACAAAAACCTGGACCTAGCCATCCTCTTCTTCGTTGAACTCTTGTTCTCTAACTATCTGAAAGCAACGAAAAAATCACAATTGTCCCTTGGAGTTATGTGAGGTGAATGCGGATAAAGGTGGTGCAATATCTCCCTCGCATTCCAAATTACTAAGTGCTTGGACCTTTTCCGTTATTGCCGTTTGATCTCATCACATGCTAAGCACTCAGGGTCTTCCGGTGGTAAGGTGGCGGCTGTCTTAGAAAAGTGAGGTAATGGGTCATTTGAATCATTGTATGTTAGTTCGTTTAACGAACTTTGGGATACAAATAACTTCTCCTCACAAGCCAACTAGACAGTCGTTCGGTTAGCAAACACTCCAAAATTTACGGGATAGAAATGGAAAGCAAATAGATAATCTTTCACACTTCTTACCATCTGTTAATGACTGAAAAGTGGGCGGAATCCTTTTACTTCATAGCCCTCACAGCTCAGTAGATGGCTAGCTTGTGTTCTGTTGAGCACCCAATCCGAGTTCCATGTGACAAAGACTTCAATGTGGACGGCTTTAACCGCCGACGCGTATGCGAAAGCAAGAGGGGTAAGGCGTGGATGCATGTGATTCCTGGTTGGCCTACCGGAAACAGAGGTTCCACTCTCACGCGCTGATAGTAGTTTGGATGACCTTGAACTTACCGTGATTAAAAGTGCACATCGCGTGTTCCCAAACTATGTTGGGCCGTGAGGTTAACTCCAAGGCGTCCAAAATTGGGAATGTTCTAGGTTTATACAATTAAATTGCAAAAAGAAACTTCTAGATCGCTAAAACAGGAATGATTATTTGAGAACGTATTTACTCCCGGTACTCTCCCTTACCACAATACATTGCGTTATTTGCTCCAACCATTTGTCTGCCTTCCATTCTGCTCCCACACACCGCACCTTCATCACATTTAATTCAAAAAACTGGGGAAAGCTAACTTTTGGTACCTGGCCAAACCCCGTCCGTGAAGCAGACAGACTGGAGTCATTTGAGATTTATTCAACTGACATGTAATAATGCGAAAGCTCAGAACAACAGGAAAGTAGTAGAAAACAACACGGAGCAACTCATTGATGGACTGACGTCTACCTCGGCCTAATGTATACAGACTTTGGCAGGCATTCAACAGTTAAAACAGTTCATTCTATTGACCAATACGACGTGAGGGGCTTTGTCACCCATTTGCATGGCTCTCAAAGTACCCAAAAAAATGGAATTTCGGTGGGACGGTTATTACCTCCACTTTTGGTCACGTGCCTTTTAACAACGGCATCTGCTTCGAAAGAACAATTATTCGAAAGAGCGTCATTTCCCTACTGTTCTTAAAAAGATGTCACAATCCTTACCAGTGTTTGCGCCGGGAGTAATCACAATTGTTGATGTGTAGTGGAACAAACTAAAGCAGCCGTATGGTATGTCGTTTGACGTAGAGCAAGGGATAGCTGGTTAATGACAGATAACTTCTACTTTGCAAATCTCCCAATAGTTAAAGAATTAATCGCTGAAAGCAATGTTGAAAACAGGGGGAGCTTCTCGGTCATCTTATACTCATCCAAATGCCCACTTATTGTGTTTCTTGGCATATTACAGTCAGTTGAAGTGTCTGGATTGTTCAAGCTACATTTCGCAAGCATTTGGGGCTTCATGGTTAATTTTTATCAAATCGAAATTGAGAAATTAGTGACGGTTTCCAGCTTACACAACTAATTCGAACAAGCCTCAGAAATCGGGGATCACTTTGCTTAGAATAAAAGGGGAAATTTTTGTTAAGCTCCAGCCTTTAAATTTGTTTAAATTTAAAATTATTCGTAAAAAAATCTTTGCAAGTGCCTTCTAATCTAGCAAATAAACCTATCTACGATTGAAAGGCCTCTCACTGATCAAAATTGACTCAATCTTCCACCAAATTGTACGCTAACTTGTCAATTAGAATGCCAGAGTAAGGTTTGACGAACCATATCATTGTAGCTTATTTACAGAGTGATTTTGTCAAAATCAAATTCAAGTCGGCAAATCTTCCCATTTTCTCAGAACCGCACTTCAATCCTCCTGCTTCAGTTCAACGCCTCCGCAATCAAAGTTGACCCTCCTGCAGTGTTGAATTTCATCTTCACCCAGCTGGGAATAGACCTCTCCGCGATCCTTGATCAATTTAGTCAGTTCACTTCAAAGATCCTCGAGGTTAAAGACCAAATTCTCGCCAAAGTTGCCACCTTACTTGACCTCCATTCCTTCTTTTCTTCGCTTCTTCAAGTTTGGAGCGCTGTGGCAAACGAAACTATGGCATTAAATGTCACTTTTACTAAACTTACCGGACAGGTGGAGCAAGGCATCGGAACTGCCCGACCCTATATATATGCCATGGTCTACATACCGATTACTATCTTTCTGGGTATCCTTCTTGCATATTTAACCATTGCAGTACTCTACGTCCTGGAGGCTAAGAATACAAAACTCTTCTATACGGGTGAGTTCTGGCCCACTCTAGTCTACCATTATTTCCCAATTTCAAAAATAATGTAAAGGCAGAGTTGGGGGATTCGAAACCGCCAAGCTTTTGCCCATGTTGTTTGTATCATTGTCTGTTGTTTTTATTATTGGAAAAGCAGTTGCCCAGGAATAATTCAGTAAATATTATGTGTTCGTTTCCTAGCAAGCATCGAGCTACTTGGGTTCCGTCTTCAAGACAAAAGTGCTGACTGGATAATGCGCTGTGCTGTTAAAACTGCACATCCGTTAACTTTTAGATCTGCTAATGATCATTCTTAATGACTATTTTCTAAGACGTTAGTTGTATGCAAAAGCCCTAAAACTACCCGGCCAGAATGGATCACACGACCATAATGCCATGCTGCAGGAGTAATAGCCGAACCAGGGAGGACTGAAGAGGTTCGCGCTTCCGAATATGAGATTAAACCAAATTTTACTCCACAGACAATCTGCGAAATGCTTTACGACGATAAATGAAGCCACCGGTCACTCGCCATTCTGCTTTGAAATGCGAGTTCTCTGAATTCACAATCTGGAATAACAACCTCGTTTAGACTCTTTTTGTGTTCCATTATTTTAGATTAAGGATCTCGTTGATTTGGATGAATATTTGTTCTGGTCTTCTCAATCAAAGAAAGCTGCTTAGTAAGATAAAATCGAATAAGGTAGAGAAGGAAGATGATAGGAGAGATTCGAGATTTATTTAGAATCGGTTTCTTTCCTAGAACGAAGGTAAGAGGACCCGTGAGACTTGATGTGGGTGAAATGAGTATTGCCGCCCATCACATAAGTAGCTCCCAAAATCATAGGAGACTGATAAGATCCACCCAGTCCAATGCACAATCAACTTGCTTATCCTCCGACTGCATACACATCAAGTGTCTTACTAGCATTAAAAAAAGATTCTGGAAGATGTGTGTTGAATTGCACATTCAATGTCAACGTGACTGCCCTTATCTCCTTCAGATGGCGATGTTGCTATCACCTCATCGCACGTCTGCAGCAATCGTTGCAGCCTCATTCACGCCGTTCTCTTCACCGTCTTCCTTACTGTGGCCAGTATTTTCATTATTGTTGCCCTACCTACCTGCGTCCTCCTCGTCATCGATGGTTGTGCTTACATAACGGACCAGCGTGGAGTAGAGCAGTCGGATTACGTGCTCAACTCCTTTATGGCTTCTGAATTGTGGCTATCAGTGGTAAGACAAGTGCAAACTTCGGTGAGAGGCTCGATTAATGAGTTTCTCGTACTCCCGCCACCCACAAATATCATCAACGCTACAACAGTACTTTGTGGAAGAGAAACAAGTAGTGCCCAGATGGGACTCCTGGGAGCTGTTGGATGGAGGTCTTTAATCAACATATCTGCCCTCTTAAGTACCAAGGAGGTGACAGATAAAATTAATAATGGGGAGAAGTAAGTGGTTGCACAGATTGGAAAGGAGTTATCCTGAATTTTTCACCTTTTCTTGCATGGAGTGTTGTGACAATATAAATCCTGATAATATTATCCACAATGAATGAAAGGGACTGTCAAGTATTGAATGTTTTATCTGCGATAGCTGATATGGTACTTGCAATGATTAGTACCTCATCTATTTCAGCACAATTAAAAATGAGATCATCAAACTGAATTTGGCTGGTCTCATTCCAAAGGACTTGGATAAAATCGTGAATACGGCGCAGAATCTGACCCAGTACTTCGACAACATTAACTATCAGGTAGGACTACGTACAACCCACTGTTTCCTTTTGAATGTGCTTACAGATGTCAACTTATCTACTTCCAGTCCTCCATCGATGAGCTTTCGCCAAGTCGATTGCCACTACAAAACTTAACCAGTTTTGCAGACGACCTTGAGGACCTTGTTCAAAAAATACGCAGACTGGGCTTGTCTGTGGGTCAGGTTCTGGAGGGGGTTGTAGGCCAGATCCGCTTAAGTTTGAAGGAGTTGATTGCAGTGAAAGCCAAAGTCAAGCTTTTGCGAGATGCCTTCATTGCCGTTCAGACTCGCCGCAATCTTACTGTCGGTGTAATTTACCTTGTTGGTGGTATTAACTCTACTAAAGTGGTAGGTTGAGCACGGATTGTACCTTATTTCTCCTTAAATTTTGTTTGGTTTCATTTTAAGCACTGCATGGCCTGGCAGTAAATTAAAGACGGCATCTAGCCTGTTAACAGTGCTGTTGTCTAAATTATAAATGAGAAGACGGATAGTGATGGTGGCAGTTTCAGGTAAGGTACGCCAGTATCTAGGTCCCGGCTTTGATTCTAGGTCTTGTCAAAATGCATTCAAAATGATTAGGAGTCCATTGCATGGCCGATATTGCAAAACAAATATTTATGAAATCCATAATAAATGGACTTGGTGGTCTCAAAAAGCTTCCCACTTTCCTACATCCACATAGACTTACGAGAAGCCGAGTTGATTCACCTCTATGTTGGATTTGCGAAAGCTTTAGGCACCTGCAGAAATCAAATTCAGTCGGGTCGCATGCTTGTGATATAAACTCTTCATGCCTAGCTAACGTTTCGAGGCCTAGCATATTGTCCACCATTAGCTCGTTTTTGTATTTAAAATACGAAAAAGCAAAAATATTAGCTGCTCTTTTTATTTAACAGTGGAATTTGTTTTCCCTGGCTATATGTCTCCCATATCGCAGAGGCCAACGCATCAAGAGCAGTTTTAGATTAACCCACAATGCGTCAGTTTTTTTAAGTCCCCTTTAGCACAGCCTCTAGTAGAGCCTTGAGCACTCTTTATCACAAAAAAATGAGAAAGAATAATCTTTACTACAAAAAATGGTTGTTCAAAGTGGCTACTACTTTTGGGGAATATGCAACCAGAAATGATGATAATGCCGTTTCAAAATTATCTTTTCAAATTGTTCACCAGATAAGTTGAATTTTATGCGGAACAAAATTTAGGACATTAAATTGGTTTTAAAAATGTCTTCTTGGATTTTTCTTACACCTCTGCGTGAAATTTTCAAAGCTCTTGTTACGAAGGTATGAACTGCCTCGAGGCGGTCTCTGTTGTTAAACTAGGATCTCTCAGAAGGTTACAGCTTGAAGAGAGTAAAATACAATCCTACCTTTTACTGTTGGAATGCTGTCAACGAATTTCGTGTGATAATAACTTGCGTGAAGCATCTGCAAAGAATACTGGTGCACTTCAAGACTTCCTTAGAGGTGAAAAAAGGAGTAATATCTGGACAGATTACGTAATATCGATGTTCAGAAGGGCTGGGGCTGCTGGTGGATGTAATTTTCAAACCTTTTGTTTTGTTCGGCAACATAAGCCCTTCTTCTGTCGTGTTGAGGTTTACCACTCAGTAATAGAAATTAGGGTAGTTGTCTTTTCCGCTGCCGCTAATGAAGCACTCCCAGCCTAGGACAGAATATGTACTGCCTGTGAAGAGAGTGGCCCAAAGGCCATATCACCGGGCAAAAGTACAATGATCGTGGAACAACAACCAAATTATTGCCATACTTTTTTCTTTCAAGAATGTTTTACTGTGCATTCAAGAACCGGTCCATTACGTGATGAAAGTAACTCCCTGTACTTCACCTTTTTAGAAGGAATTTTGTCTAGGATTATTACGTGTCTTCTTCATCATCACCTGTATTTTCATCCTTGCTACTAACCATTAATGGGTTGCTTTTACATTTTGGTGCTTTCCCCAACTGGACACCAAACATGCAAGGTCGGAAGAGCTAGAGGGTAGAAGCCAAAAGATTAAGCGTGGTCTTAAAGCATGTCTGGCCAGATGCGTGATGTCGTTCGTCAATCTTTTGACTTAGATTATCGGAGCTGTTCCTCACTGGTCTTATTTTCCACCAACACTATCCCACATTACTAATGCCTAACTCCAAATTATCAAACCGGAGAGTATTATACCAGTCATTAGTTAGCTATAGCAATCTCTCTACGTTATACGTCCCATATTGACGAATCCAGCATCAACTAAGGGTAATAAATTTTCTTTATTTATCTTGGAAAAATTTTGAGCCACGCAACTCTTTAGCATCGAGTAAATTCAAAGCCCCTTAGTTCTCACCCAAGTTTAATTATGCTTCGAAATGCCTGCGACGAGAATGCAAATAAATCAAAGTTTCTTTTTTTTACAACTTTTAGATTTTCAACAATAATACAGCCCTCCTTGCTCCAGTATCTCAAGTCTATTGGCAGCTGGTAAATGGGTTCAAGGGGGATCTTAATGTCAATCTCACTTCAATGATCGAGAAATTTGTGAAAAGTCTCTTTCCTTGTTCTCAACTATACGCAGCCTCCGATGCTCTTTTGACCATGGTCTGCCGACAAAATGGGGGGGTACGTCTGTGGGTAGGAAATCTTAAAGGTTCCTTTAACATCTTTTAGCTGTTCATCTTCTACGAGCTTTGACCACGAATAACACTAGAGATTGAACTGCAACAACTTGTAAATAACGAATTTTGGGTGAAATTTTCAAGTATCTGAGTGTTGTATTGCGTGCTGCACCGCGTAGTAGTTGTGCAACTTCATCACATGTGTCTCAAGGTTGTTTCTTGCAAGGTGGTGCAACAATTAGCGTTTGTTCAAAGAAGGTGATTCGGGTGGTGAAGTGCATAATCCAATAACAAATATCATATTTTTGAACCCTTTTGAGAACCACAAAACGGCAACACCGCCCAATTAATCTCATTTCTGATTCCAAAAGATGCAAAGCGTTTTCTTGACGCCTGTCTTCTATTTGTAACTATGGATATCAAATACTCCATTTAAGGGGGTCAGTGTTAGGGTCTGACTCAGAATACAATTAGCCAACACAGCTCAGTTATCTTACCATTTCCTGCACCACCGACACTATTCAAAAACCAAAACACGATTATCCTCAACCTCTGAACCCCCTACACGTGCTTTGGAGATTCAAACTTGACCAATCCATTTGCGTCATTATATAGTCCATTCAGTAATCCCAGACTATTAAAGAATGCATCTCACACATTTGTAACTCCACGATAAAACGATTGGCGCGCCACACCTTTCTGAAACTGGTCGCGGGCATGTTAATGGACTCCGACTAACTGTGACCCCAAGTGTCCATGTCGTTGATATCTTCCTCTGCGTAGCTTGTCCAACATTTGGAAGGAGGATTTTGTATCTAAGTGCGTCATTGCTGCGACGGTCGATGAAATTCGCTTTTAGCCGTCTAAAAAATACCCCTCTTATGCTGAAAGGAGAAATTCACGTCTTGACTCTAGAATATTTATTTGTAGCTTAATATTGGGTGCTTTTGAAGCTAAGGTAGAACCTCTGGCTTGCATTTTACACTATTGCGAGCACTCCATATGTCGGGACCCCAAAAATATTGTACTTGAAACGAACGCAACCATTTCAACCTCGAGGAGAATGAACCACCTAGATAAAGATTGATTTATTGCTAAAAGGAAGTTAAGCATTTCTTTGTAACGTCTTTGTTCACTTCCTGTTTTGTCATATTGATAACTAAATCGGGGAGCTGGCAAATGAATGAATGAAATAAAGTGGAATATTGACTTAAAATCTGTCTGAGGAATTTCCTTAAGGAAAATTACTATATTTTCATTAATTGCTCTGTTTTGCTACTTTCTTTCAAGTTCACTTAACCGTGACCATATCCTATTGCTATTTCCTCTTTTTTGGCGGTTAGATACGCCTTGCACTCACGGAGGGATAATGTCCAGCGTCTAGTATAGATGTTAAAATAACTGGTTCTGACAGCTCATTCACAAAGTTCCAATCTTAGTTTGAAGAGAACATGACAGCTCAGCGTGTTAAACAGTAAAAGGTTTGAATGTGACGCCAATCACCTTGATTTACTTTACTGCAAGGTGCTGGCAACGCGGAACTCATGCTCAGTAGATGGCGTCTTCATTTACAATAGGAAAGATTCGTTTCTAAAAATGGAGCAATTTACTCAAATCAAGGATACTTCTTTGTGTGATATTACCCAAATATGGCAATTCGCAGTGATTTGTTTAGCTTAGTTCTACTTAAAAATTCTCTCAAGTCTTCAAATTAATTATCTGGCAAAGGAACGAACTTCTCAGATTGTTGTCAGTGGTTCCCTTATCCGATCAACGCAATGAAGAACTCACTAAGGTTCAGAAGGGCATATTTTACTGCATTTGATCCAGATTAATTGACACAGTTTCCATTTTATAGAGGGCCATTTATTCAATCCGTAAAAAAATATCGTGGTTTTATCCTTTCTACTTGACTAGGAGTTGCTCCTCCCAATGGGCGTGGTGCGGAATTTGAAGATGGTGTGATATGCTTAACCCTCTCTATAAGGCTCACAAATGGTTCAAGTAAGAGATATAATTCTAGTGATGGATCTTTTAAGGATCGATGCGTGAAGTTGGGTTAAGTCTACTTACATTTTACGTAAAAAGATAAAACAGGTGGACCACGCTTTTGTCTAATGGGAAACTCGTGAGAGCAATGAAGTGGACGGATCCGGCTTACACACCGTTTACTAAATGATGGCAAGGAACATGGAAGTTGATCTGTTTACTTTCTATTTACTTCTGTAAATCCAAAGAATACCAACATCAGATTATTTGCTGACCGGATGGCTAGCTGGATGACTGACTAATCTATGACAAGAAATGCTTATTTTAACTCAAACCCTGTTATGAGAACAATCAAACCACTAGTTATCCTCAATCTATCCTATTCCTACCAAATCCATTCCACTATTTAGCCAGTGGGAAGAAAGTACTACTAGTATTCTCAAAGGCTGCATATGATCTCATGCTTCATACTGCATGACTTACCCGTAAGGAATTTCGTACCTTGGGTAGGCAGAAGAAAGGTGATCAGACAATGTCATATGTGGTGGAACAGAGGGTTCATGTGGGATATAGGCGGAATTCGTGGCTGACTTTCGAATATCGATGGCAGCGATGATCATTCTGATGTCTAGCTTTTCCAAGTATTTTCAAGTGAATGTTTAACTTTGGATGTTGGAGACCAAGCATGCTTATTTAGGTATCTGGTATATCGGTATATCGGTGCAAATGGTGGTTAAAGCGGTTTGTTTTTCTGAAACATATTTGAGCATTTAGAGCAAATATATGAAGAAAACGATTGTCAACAAAAGGTGTCTGACTTAATTTTTAGTGTTAGTTATTAAACATTGATTGTCAGCAAGCAAAAGTTTACAATCGGCAGTTGGTCACGAGTTAGTGAGCCCTCGGCAATTGGATTGTCGTAGAAGTTTGCAGCGGCGTCAGAAACTACGATGCGACAGGCATTAAAATTACTTTCATCATTAAAAACCTACGCAATTACGTAATACATAACCATTTGTGCGATGATGCAAAACGACAGCGGTGTTGGAATTGTGGTAATGAAGGACGTCATTGGTGGGAACAGTGCACAGGGTGGCAATGGTCATGCGGTTGAAAAAACTTCCGTGTCATTGCACTCTCAATGATAACAGGTTGAGATCTTCAAAATCCTTGTCACGTTATTTCTCATTTCTTGGTAATGGTCTACAAACCATCTAAAATCCATTTTTTGGCAATCTTTATTAGGCACACCAAGTTCTTTTCAGAGCTTATCACTCCACTTTTATATCTTTCGCCATTCTCAGAAATATGCGTCGCGTTTTTAGGTCGCCCGACTGTTCACTTGGTTTTACACACTGGCAATTGCAGTGATTATCGCAACATTGCTTTGCTTTAACATATTTCACCTCGGTTTTGTACAATCGCATCACTTCCGACGACTCCAGTACAAGCAATATCAACCACACACCTCACCTTCACAGAATCTATATGCCTCCATGCCATCTGGCGGGTATGCTGCTCCTCAAACTACGCAAAGCTCATCTTCACCCTACTACCAAATACCTCCCATTCAGGCACATCAACAGCAAAATTTCCGACTGGCAGCACCTATTCCAGCCATCTACGAGTATACCGATCGACGTGGATTCCATCTTGGGGGCTTTAAGTTTGCTGAACTCTCGGGATTAAGTGGTTCAATCCCTGAAAGTGCGGACAGTTCGGAGCATGAAGCTTCCAGTTATCAGCCTGCGCCGCTGCCAAGGAGTGGCAAGCGATATTCACAATCTAAATTTTACGAGGAACAAAAGGAACAGAAAGGAGAACAAGAACAAGAACAAGAGCAAGAGCGGCACGAAGAAGAGGGAATAAAGGCAAAACAAGATGAAGAAAAACTGAAATCAGATATGAAAGAAGAGGAGTTACAGCACCAGATCTCTGACCATGATATTTAATCGGGGATTTTATTTTTACTGCAGTTCTTTTTAATAATTGAATCCGTTACTCTACTTTCTCTGATTGATTTATTCTTTACCTGATGTGACCAAGTTGCTATGCAACATGTGACGCATTCAGTTGACTGTCTTTTGTTGTCAAAAGCCAGTATTTGGTTGGGAATCTTTACGTCCACAATGTCATGGTAATCACCGCAGGCACAGAGACTCCCATGTACTCGGTGTCAAGTAGTAAAAAGTTATTTGGCCAAGTAGAGCCCAGAAATCATTCGTATTTGAGAACTGCGCATGTAAAACTCATTTTAAAATTCTACCTTAAAATTAAAAGATTAAATGATCCGTTAACTGACGCACTTGTATCAGATCTGCACAAATGGGTGTTTGGAAAAGGTTAAACTAGAAGACAGGGTCAAAATATCCCATGTTCATTTTATACTTTTACCTTGTGAGACAGTTGAAGTGGCAGTGTGCAATATCCATCGGCATCAATTCAAAATTTACAGTCTAACTTGGCCTAGGGATCCGAATTGGTGAAATAAATAAATAGATGTAAGATTTTAATGCTATCATTCATCGGTGTGGGATTGAGAATCATCAACCTTAACTCTCACCTTGTTTCAAATGAATTATCTGGAGAAAATATGGGGTTCCAAATTAATCTTCCGACTTGCGGTTATCCATCTTTTTGGTTTGGTGCAAATCCCAAAAATGTGTCTAACTGGCACTGGGTGTGGCGATTAGATGGGAATAGTAAATTCATCTAGAGGCCAGTTTCCAGCCCCTTCCACGTTTCCTTCCACACTTGCATATATTCCACTACTCCATAATTGTTTTACCCCAATTTTCTTGTCCGTCATCGTCTTTCCAGTAATAATCTTCACCAAGTACGACTGCGTGTTTTATTTCAATCAACTTTGCGTTATTCATCGTTTTGGATAATCCCGCTTCTCCATGCATCCATTAGCATCATTTACCGACATATAACGGTGCATAGAAGAGGTGTTAGTAAACCTAGTCTCATCATGCAAGTTGTTCCTTGGAACTTGCAGTTGCCTGTGGAACGGGAAAGAAAGTTGTGTAAATCCAAAGGAAAGGATATCTCCCGCAGTTGAGGAAATGTGCTAAACCTTTAAAATTACATGCAATATTTGCTTTACCAGAAAGAGGTACTAAAGAGATAAAACGCCCGACTTATAAAGCTAATCATTTTTCTTTTGGCCTTATTTTAATTGCCTACTACTCTTTATCGATTCTAACCATCTATAAGATATATTTTTGGACTTTTGACGGACAGAGAAGCACAAAATTTTCAAATTTTACTCAAAATTCAATGTACAGATACTTAATTACCTATTTTGATTTATCTACTTCTCTTCGTGTTTCACCACAGGCTCAAATGCAGAACTTGAGGTAAAGGTATTTGCCACTGCTACTACTAATTCTGCTGCCAGTCTCCGTATCAGTCTGTTTTGTCAAGCGGTGCCTAATGATGCTTACAAAGTTATTATAGTTTTCTCTAAATTCCTCTCCCACCTCCCACTTTAAACTCTCTAATAGAGAAAGTTGGTTAGATGCAGGCATTATGTAGCTTAGAAAAGTGGGATTGTGCAGCCAATTTAAGCTTTGCGAGAATTTAAGATTTGTCTCTTCCTTGGGGATTGAAAACGCCTTCTTGTTTATGAGGCTGATCTACCACCAACCGAAAAGCGTATTTAAATAAGTATGAGTTACTTAGTTCCTCCGTCGTTTTAAGCATTATCCCCATTGATCCTTTTAGAGCTTGTTTCCTCGTACGCCACTTTTGATCGACTTCTACCCTTAGTTACCGTTTCAATCGCCCCCCGTATCCAACTAGTGGAGTACCTTTACAAGGATATAATTTATTTCGATGGATCGCTGTCGGTTTTACACACCCGCTACTGTAGACCAAGTTGTTAATGAAATAATCAGTATCACTTGAAATGCATCTTTGCTTCTAGAGTGGCGGGATTTGCGCCATACTCCGGAGTCAAAGTGAATCCGTAACAGAACTGCCCTAGAACTCCTTTATGGTAGACTTTAAGCCGGCTTCTCTTAATGTCTCGTCTTTTGTCCTGTGTGGAATACGGATGGGTGTTCGCCAACGTGGTTAAAAATTTGTCTGGCAAGAATATGCATAAAGATACTCAGAATCAAATAGACTAACTGCTAAATTTTTTTTAAAGCTGAATGGTCTTGGCATAAGCTTTAAACAACCCAGTTTTAGGACGGCCTGTTCCTTCTGTCTGGTAATCACCCTACAAATGACCTGTGCCGTGAGTCTTTACAAGTCCGAAAGTTTTACAAAGTGCAGTCCAAGTGGACTGCCACATTTGATACCTTAATCGCCATATACAGATTCAGGATCCCAATTTTGACGAATTAACCAAATGAAGAAACCAGATGTAACTGTTTCACCACCTTGGGTGCAATAGACTTCTGCCTCGGACACTTTTTTGAAATAGCCCACGATTAAAAGTCTGTATCACTTTCCGCTCTGTAGCTGGTAGTGTCGGAAAATTCCCATGCCCACTTCCTACCCTAGAAACCCTGTGGGCAAAGGCTGAAGCGTGGCAATTGCTGCGAGGTGTGGTCTTTTAGAATTGTCTCAAATAACCCAAATTCAACAGAAAGTGCCCAAATCTAGGGCATCAAAAGCTTATCACTACCATCAGCTCGAGGTGTCTAGCGTCTTCTCCTACTTGGCCCGATCGGTTATATAAATTAAGACGTATTAGTTGTTCTAATGGACCTGGAGTCACTGGGACAGCAGGTGCTGTGATTTCAATTTTGACTACTCCTGTTATAAACAATCTCGCCACCTTGACTGATGACATCTCTCTTGATGGTGGTCAGTAGGAGGGTGTGAGGAACCCTTCGAATGCTGGAGGCCTACCAAGATTAGTGCTTTGCAAATTTTTTTGATTTTTCAGACTTGTGACATTCACAGAAACACCACTGGTTTGTACTACGTCTGGTCTGCGAAGTATTGCAGCTTCATTATAGTGTACATTGTACTATGAAATCATAACGCTGTAAGTTTTTTGTACCAACCTGTCACTAAGGGGTCTATCTCTGACTATTTTTGACCTGCCTGATTATCTGTTCGCACTATAAGCTAACCGTCTATCAGGTAATGTCTAAAATGTCGGACGGCTAAAGAGTTTGCTTTTTGGTAGCACCAATCTCTTTTACCTGCTTAACGAGTTTGGCGCCCGAGTAAGTAACGACGCATTCCCAATGTTTTTCGAATTATGGTGAGAGCACACCACCCACAGCGATATCGCTAGCGTCGGTGCCCAGAAAGATTGGAGAGGTATCTGGTTTGACATGAAGTAATACTGGAATTGGTGGGGATTTAAGCGTTTGCTTCAGACCTTTGATGGCTTCATCGTGCTCTCTTTTTCATCTGCAATCCATTCTGACCGTTCGTAGTGAAGTATGCGAATGCCCCAAAATCATTCATAAGTGTCGCCTCTGGGAAAATTACCGTAATAACAGCCTATTTAAAGTCCCGACTTCTCCTCTGAATAATTTGAATGACCCTGGTAGAACATGCAAGTACCCGTTTTAAAAACTCAAAATAGAGTCATCCTCGGAAAAACTTCATTGGTTATCTTAAAGTAATAAAAAGTAGTACCAATGAAATTTAGAAAGTCTACAATTAACATGTCCTAATGTCTGGCATTTTAAAAGGTGGGCTTATAATTAAAATGGAATAAAATACAATAAAGTTATTTATCACCATACCCTATGCAGTCTATATGTTATTTGTTCATAGTTATAAATAATGATAAACTGCAGTACAACGTGGTCGGAACATTAATCCTACTTTCTCAAGTAATATGCAGTGGCACATAAATTTCACGTGTGAATTCGATAATCCATTCGCGGTGCAGAACTGGTTCCAATCAACGAAGTGGCTACTTCAGCCACCACACCGCAACGATTGAAGTGAGGGTGTGAAAGCACAATCGTACCAATCTTCTTCCATAGTGGCGCAAAGTCGATGAGTATAATATTGCTTTCATCTTGCTAAATCGTCTTATTTACTGGATCATCCAATTCACCGCTTAACTCAGGTAAGTTTGCGGTACACTTTATTTTGGTGAACATGACAATCCTCATGCTTGGTATTTCAGAAATTTGCCATTGTTATGCATATTCTCAAGCTTCCATTCAAGCCAAGATCGCACCTTTGTTGTATTATGGTGTCCATAATTAAGCACTATTCTGGATAAATGAGGTCATGTTGAAAATTTTTATCTGAAAGTTAATCAACTCGAGTCATTCGGGAGTAAAAAAGGAGTGGTTAGGACCTTAAAATGACCTTAATATGCACCTTTGCTGTGAACAAAGATAACCTTCATTTAAGCGACGTATCGTCTAAGTAAAATTTTTACGGCTAAATTTCAACCAGATTTTGACAAAGCTCACAAAAAATGTCTTAAACAAATGGAGACTTGAAATTTTTTAAGTATAAATGCCCATAGAAACCCACCCTTAATTAAAAGGAAGATCGCAAGTGGTGTCCATAACTTAGGATGTGGCTTTCAAACCTTGCACTCAAGCGCTCGTGTAGGTCACATCCCAAAAATCTCGCTATTTTGCTGCTTCCACCTCTTGCGATTGAAATTTTCCCTGTAATTAAAGCCCAAAAAGGCGACCTTTAAAGTAACTTGTTTTGATGACTCTCAGAGGGGTATTATACTATAGACTTGAGAAGTCTGAAATAAATTTAACAAACACACCTTAAGTTTCAAACGCTAACAGACTGAAAGAATAGGTCGATGGCAAGTCAGGCGTAAATGATTGTAGAAAATTTCAATGTTGCAGCCAATGATGGCCATCGTAACATTGAAGTCTGACTCTAACAGACTCAGGTACCTTATTGTGTTTCCGGCATGTTTTCACCTATTAATCATTTCATCCCGACGAATATTAGTGGGCTACACCGACATGCCCGGCATTAATTTACAACAGTGGCAGTATTATTCTCGGAGTTAGAATATCTCGATGCCAAGTAGTGAACTCATTGAAACTGACAGTTCTTGTGGATAGTATGGCGGAAAATAAAATAGGTCTGCTTCGAACGTCTAGAGTTTAATGTGGTTGCAACACGTTCCCCCTATGGAAAGCACGTTCTACAGGATAGCTATTCTTTGCATAGACTTCAAATAAAGTATTTCCTTCATGCTAAAAAACTAAGCTACTTTAATGTATCTTTAACTTTTTATATGAGTAGTGTAATGTGATTCGTTACCACATTTCTCTCTCCTAAAACAAGATTCAAAGGCTTAGTTTTCCTAAATTTTACCTAACTTCCCTACACAGGATGATGGAACTCTCCGTGCTGAGCTCTGTCACTGTCATCCTGAATTATGTATTGCAGTGCATCAACGGCGGTCTACTAAATGTCTTCTTTACTCCTACATATAACCAAACCTCAAAGCAAACAACGTATGAATTTGGCATGGATCAAGATCGTTTGATGAAATACGTGAAAGGAGTACTCACGATCTCCGGAAAGGATTTACCCCTTGACGTATTAAAAACCTTTCCTGAAAGCATTGGAGGTGGCGACGAGGGCGTCAAGGAGGCTCAAAAAAACCCTAATCAAGAGGTTATTTTCATCATTGGACCAGTAGCAGCTGCGATTATTATGTTGATTGCTATTCTCGGACTCATTTTAATAAACTTTTGCACCTGCACCACGAAATGCTGTCATAGTCACAAGAAGAAGAAACCTAAGACCATAAACAGCGGGGGGACGTCAAGGACAAAGCCTGCCGAAGTAGCTAAGGTGGAGGAACGCGAAGGAACGCGCCAAGATCTTCCATATAAAAGACAATTTGACAATGGTTACGACGGGTATGCCTTTTATAGAAACAAGAATGACAACGATTCCGAAAGTGATAACACGACCGACGAGGACGACGAACCAAAGGTTAGTCAGAACGACTACTGTGACAATTTTTTCACAACACCATAAACGAAGAGTCAGTAATTTATTTTGCTCTCCAAATATTGTCCTACTACCCTAAGTTGGATATACACAAATATTACTGCCTTTAAGCATCACCATTAAACAAAATGCACATTGAATTGTTTCATAAAGGCTGATTGGAAAAAAATTCAATGGTTTCACATAAGATTAAGTTACGCTAAAGAATCCGCCATTGCTGGAAAGATCCGAGTGTGGCTTGCACAAGTCAAGCAAAAGTTTGGATAAACTCATTTGGTATCCATTCGAGAGGGCAAACTGCACCCGTGTGCATGCTCTTTTGATTTTTTGAAAACAACCAAAACTATTAAGTCAAAATTTTTATAATTTTCTCACCAGATTGTCCTGATTTAGGCAGTGAGTTATTGTATTTTTCCTGTTCCACATTGAATTTAATAACGAAGGGTGGCCAGGACCCAAAAGCGGAAAATAGTTTCTTTGACAAATACGAGGCGGCGAACGAGTGACTTAGAGCCAGTCCTGCAGATGTGACATAGCTGGCAGGTTATTTTTAACAGTTTTGTTAAGTAACCTTTGCTGTGATTCTGCCCTCATCAGGGTCTATACTAGATCTTGAACCCCTTCGGGCTCTTCCACAAGTACTCATGCAATTCATCATTTTCCACACGCCTCCCACATTCGCGGCCTGCGTGGACTTGTGGTTGTGCCACTTATACCATAAAGGTTAAACAATGTGATGGAGGCATCGTTTTACACCCAGAACACTGAATACGTGCGCAGTGCTCAGGTCCGAGTTAGTGGTAAAACACCCTCCCTCAACCAACACCCCCGGGTACAAAATGATGCCAATTTTCCAAACTGCAATGCACCCACCTTGTCTGCATGGTACTTTCATCCTGAAAGAACAGAAAAAAAACTAGGAATGAGCTTCAATTTTTGAAATAATTATGAGCAGACTCAGTCCTTAACAAAGGGGCGATATACTACAACAAGAATGTTATTTCAGTTAGATACCCCTATCTTAAGTAAAACTAAGGTGCGATTCAGGCAAACGTTTCGGTCGTTAGCACATGCAAGTAGTATCTCGCCAAAATCCAGTCTTTGTGACTTTGCTTTAACTGCCTACCTTCGTCAGTTTCCTCCACTGCAATTCGGTGGACAAGGGTTAATCTTGTAGCCAGGACAAGGAGTCACAAGCACAAGAAAGTGATGTCGCCTCTGGTGGAATGTGGACGTACATTGCAAGATTCAGGCGCTATTACGAGTGCTGCAAGTGGCCAATGAAAAATGTCCATGCGGTACACATTAGCTCTTGATTGAAGAGGATCAAACAGCTAAAAATAGGCAGAATATGGCACTTATCGTCACTCAGTAAAGCTCAGGTAACACTGAAATGACGCCATATCTTAAAAGCACCTCGAGGGCAATTGTGTGACACAGCAAATTGCACAGGCATCTTAGTTTCGCAAGCAGATGGCGTACACAAAAAGAAGATTAAAAGATGGCCTCCGAGTTAGACAAGTGAACACTGTGTGAGGCACACAGATTGAGACTGCTCATTCGTCGCCAGTTTGACAGGGTGAGTTAGACACTCTGCAGGCTATTTCCAGAGCCGATCCCTAGCACCTCCGCAGTTAGTTAAACATTGAGCAAGATGGGTGTTTGACCTCACCAATAAAATTGAGCAAGGGTGTTCCTACTTCATGCCAGGCCTTGTGTGTTGAAGCAGGCACAAACCTCTGCACTCAGTCCATTTAAACAACAATCACCGAACTGCTCTGAAGCTGCTGCCCTGTAGTTATGAAAGACAACAACGAGCAAACACTCAGGTTGGCTAACCGTCGCTGAATGAGTGAAGTGAAGAGCTGTAGTATGTTTGCATTGTTCAGGACTTTGCGGAGAACGTGAGAGACCTCCTCACACTCAACAAGACCACCGCCTTCGGCAGAAAAGTGGAGAAGCGTCAAGAAAAGATAATGGAGAAAGTCGAAGAGATTGCAGAACGCTCAGAATTTGTGCACAAAAATCAAGGGTGGATTTGTTGCAGTTGCCACCTCCTCACAATGCTTCTCGACATCGTCTATGTGGTCGGTTTCATTGTCTGCGTGGTCGTCTACATTATGGCCGCCCAGCAGGTGGCACAAGTGATGGAGCAACCATCCAGTGACAATAGCACTCTAAAGAACCAGGTGGTTGAATGGTTGGGGAACAAATCCTCCCACTACAATCTTCCCGGTACTGTGTCTTTTGTTCTCAATGAGACAGTTGTACTTCTGGATGAAATTGCTACAAATCTTATCAATACTATGAACAAGACGCTGAATGACTTGAAGGGTCAAACAAATGTGAGTTGGGCTACGCTTGAAATTTGCGATGTCCCTCGTTCCATTTAGGAGTGGGGACGTTATTCGTCATTGCATCCCACCTCCCAGTCCATGTTTTTTTCACCATTTCTGCTGCTTGTACCCCTGATGATCTCACTTCCAGAGAAGAACATCCCACTTGAGGTATTCAGCTGATCCAACCTCATGAGTTAAACCATCAAATAAGAGAATGGCCAAAAGATCTAACATCCAAGTCTGCCCTTCGATTTAGAATTGAGGAAAACCCTTAGGCTCCCACCACATGCCTAATGCATATTTGACAACTCGATGTTGACTCATATCATATCCACAAAGTCATATCTTAAGTAAATATTTGTGTAGGCAACACCATTTCTGAGTGTTCGTGCGTTGTCTGCTACAAGTTACAGGTGGGCCCATTACACCGATTTCTCAAGACAGCAGAGTTATCCGTCACCAGTGTGTTTGCGTTTATGATGGTCCTTTGTCTTAATGGGTGTAGTTAACACCGAATCAACGATAAGGTGTGAATGTGCTCACAGGTGAAAGACCAAGCCAGGAAAATGCAATCCAGCCTTACTTTAAACCACTAGGCTTTTGTGTGCGGCATTGCAAATCTTTGTGCTATTGGCTGTGGGATCACAATGAGCTTCAATACTTTAATTTTATGCTAAGAAAATTATTCATTCACCACCTAGTTTTCATCTCACTTTAAATTTTGCTTTGTTTTAGACCACAGTCTTACAAGGTGCAACTGTCATATTCAATGAGCTCCAAAGTGTCACTGAAATCGACAAGGTCTTCAACGAAACATTCCGTCTCTCCATGAGGCTCACTGACCTTATGAGTAGTGTCAATGCCACTGCAGCTAACTACAACTCCACTATTGAGAACGTGGTTTCCCTCAATGCAACATTCGCTCAGTGTTATTTGGAAATCAAGGCCAATTGTACAAACAGTAATTGCACAATCAGTGATGTAAGTGCCAGTGAGTGTAAACAATGCCTGTGCAGTAGCACTTCTCCTTGCCGACTGCTCTAATGCATTCGGATGTAAAAGCTTAGTTTGTTGGAGAATTCACTAAAATTGGACCGCATTCAGGCCAATATTTGCAGGTTCATGATTTGGCGTTGTGAAAATACTGCCTGATCTTAAAGAAAACAATGGTCGTGAGATCCATGGCACAGTATCCTCTTAAGGGGTGTTCGTCATCTTTATTTTAGACGGAGTTGGAAATACTCCTATTCAAATTCAATGTAACAGCAGTTGTATATCCTTTTGGCGCCGATGTACTACAAGCTATCGTCAATCAATTCAACGATTTCGCAGCAAAACTTGAAGAATTGCATAAAGAAATGAATGCAATGCCAAGTCAATTGGCCTCAAACATCACATCCAACCTAAACTTTACATCACAAATCAACGACCTTAAATCACAACTCGATGGCGCGCTGAATGAAGTCAAACCACATATAAAAGACGTGGCTAAGCAAGTTCCACAATACGTTGATATGGCCAGGCCCTACATCACTCCCGCTCTCTACTCACCAGCAGCAGTAATAGCCGTAATTGCACTCATATTCTTCGCATGTCTGCTGCTGTTCGTCGCTGAGGCATTTCACCGTCGATTATTCTCTCCCACCGGAAAAGTGCCCTCCGAGCGTAGGTCCAACACATTCCTACTTTCCATCACTTAGTAGTGCTTCACCACTCGCACTTCACTCCCCCTCTTCCACTGCAGTTGCAGAAGTGTTTCGCGACAAGAGAAGGAGTCGCATTTGTGGCGGCTGTCGCTTCCTCATATGCTCAATCCTCTTCATCCTTCTCATCACCTTGTCGCTGTTGGCTGCAGTCGTTTTGGTAGTTTGCAGCATCCTAGCTGTGGAGGTGTGTCCATATGTGTACATGGAAAAGGGAATGAATCAGAGTGACTACGTTCTGAACAGCATACTGGCTGGCAAATGGCCTGCAATACAACAGCAAAATGAACTCCTCGATGTGGCTCCTCCGAAGAACATCCTCTATGGCCTGAGTGTAGTCTGCGTCCCTACTAACAAAACTGATCCCAAATTGCTGCCAAGTCTTGGCATCGACAAGTTGGCGAATGCGACAAAGCTTGCGGAGAAGGAGGATTTCAAAAAGAAAATTACCGACTTAATCAAGTGGGTCAAATGCGTTTTATGAACCGTCTGGTTTTGTGGTAATAACTAGTTTCCTTGTTTGTTGAGACCAAGTGAATCAACAATTAATAAAAGCAGCCGCTTTAAGTGCATGCAAACAGCTCACACCATATAGTTCACCTCTCCAAAAAAATCATTGAATTTCGGCACCCTTTCATGTTTGCCTATCCTATCCATTGATAACTCTTACCAAAGATTTGCCCAATTCGCGTAGTTGAATAGCCTTCCAGAGTAGAAATGACCCTGCTAAAATGCATGCACAGTCAATTGTAACTTTACTGACTAACGAGACCCTCATTCATTTTGTTACTGGCGCTTCGAGCTGCATGTGTTATTGCACTGTGACAGGAATTCGTGCCAAGGAAAAGATTAATACCAACGTTTGCCAGTCTTTAAAAAGTTCCCAGACCTAGCTTACCTATTTTGATTTCTGTAGCGAAATGGCTACTACAATTTCAGGTCAAATAGCGCCAGATTTGATTCAAAAATTGGAAAACATGAAGCAAGAGGTCGATAAATTAAAGACTGTTCTACAATATTATAATGCAAAGGTAAGCTTGCACTAAAGTATATCAAATGCATGCCTTCTGCACATATTCTCTTCTAAGAGAGTAATTTACGCATAATTTCTGTTTAAGTATTTATTGGTACACAGCTTCTCCGAGCATTATTTATCCACAAAACTGAATCAGTCTTCTTAGTTACTTGGCCTTTAGGCGCTGCTTCATGTGATATTTTTCCAAGTAACCAGTGTGGCTCTGTTTGGCTGATTTTCCTGTTTCGTCAATACTACTGTTAGTCAGAATACTTGTCTGACAAATGGGATTGTTAAGGCAGTAGCCTTTTGCAATGAGTCATATAAGACGGCCTATTAAATAAGAACTGAAATTAATGATTAGTGCTTCTTCAAATGTTGAAGATATCTTAGCCAAATTCTTGTATTTTTAAAAAGAATGCTGTCAAAGAACTGGCGAAGTTCACAGGTGTAAATATGGCAGAACTTGAGCAGCTCCTCGCCAAGGTGAAAGCCGAGTTACAAGGCAAACCTGTAGCACAGGAATTAGAGGAAGCTATTAAGCAACTGAAAGAAAATAAAACCAAGATCGAGGTGCTTCAAAACGCTTACCAAGGAATCGCAAACCAATCCACAATCCCCGATGATCTTAAGCAGTATATCAATGATTCACAAACCACTATAAAGGCAAGTTACTTTCCTTTCTACCTAAGCAATGGCATTATTGCCGTGGATCCAGTACTTGCAGCATTGGGTTTATTAAGTAACTTTATTAAAGAGAATGCAGCCAGTGTCAAACATGTTGCATGACTAGAAAGTGTCGTCATTATTCAAAAATGGCATCATTGCATCAAGCATGGCATAGCTATAAGAGCGTGAGTTCCCGCTACCTAAACTAATTTTACATGCAACTAGGTCCTAATATACATTACCCTTAAAATGTTTCCATTGAAAACCCCAACCCACTGAATGACCTACGCCTCCTTCGCATTTTAGCTTCTTCAAGATAGAGCTGCGTTGCAAGGCGTCATGCAAAAAGATATAAAGCCAATGCTATTGGACCTACTGGTAATGATCCTCGAAGAAGTCACAAGTGCACTGAATGGATTGGTGACAAAGATAATGCCCTGTGCCAACATGCACTACATCCTCGAGGCTCTTGTGGCAACCGGGTGCTCCTCCACCGGTCTCGTCACTCGATTTTTCGGGTGGGCACTGGCGCTCACTCTCACCATCCTCTTCAGCTTCCTTTCCTTCGTGGGTCTATTCAACCTCTGGTGCATTCAGTCCCACCAGATCAAACGCTTCTACGGCGCCTAATACCATCTCCCCCCCCCACAATCCCTCACTTCACATGTTTCACACAACAAAACGATTGAATTTTTGTAGTTTTGACAATACTCCTAACGAAGGAGAGACAGGAGATTGAGAAGTCAGGTATTTTCTGATCCCACGATTTCTTGACTCATGCTCATATTCTCTCCTGTCTCGTATTCCTCCCTCTCCCTTTACCACCTTCTTCAAAGGGACTAAGCACAGAAGATGAAAAACACTGCCAGTATTTGCTTACTTTTGCCGCCTTCCTGATCCACCCCAACTTAATGGCAGAGCTTTTACGCAGGATTCCAAGTGGACGCATGGTTTGCAATGAGGCAACGTTTGTGTGAGCATCCCATTTTCGTCAACAAGTGCTACCATAGCTTTGACCATGACAACGAATAAGGTATTCGAATCAATCCCGGGTATGGTTGACGTGACTATTTGGGGATGCTCTTGATTCACTTGCATCCTAAACGATAAGATTGCGGAGTCTTCGGTATGTGTAGGTCGATCCTATCTGCTCTCTTGATGGTGCCTCTCTTTCTCACATCATAATACTAACCTAGTGCTGGTGCTAGCAACGCTTGATCATTGTGAATAGCGATGATACGTCAACTGGAAAAGTCGTCTTACACCCATGGATGGGTCATGGAGACGACACAGCATGCAAGATTACTTGCGTGTTGCTAAAACCACAAACAGCTTGACTTGATCCATGTCTGAATTGATTTGAGGACGAAGTGCGAAACTAATGGCAGAGCTTCCACGCAGGATTCCAAGTGGAATCCCCCTTTCAAAGCGAAGACTTCAAGTATTCAAAATATGAGTACCATTCATCACAAGGTTCATTTCTATCCTGTCAATCAGTAACACTGAAAGTCGATTTGCACTTAGTACCTTCAGTACTTAATAGGCAGACAACAAATTTGGTGCTGAATAATCCCAAAATAGTCGCAATGGATCCTATTGCTTTAGAAAATGATCACGAAGTGATACCGTGGGATAGAGTAAAACTTGGGGGATGGGAACGGGGCCGGAGCGGACAGTCTAACAGTCGCTACGGGTAACCGCTTTGATTTCAAGTCGTGGAATTATGACTTCTCTTAATCGCTTTCCCCTTTCATTGCCTCCAAGCTACCAACCATTCTAATTTATTAGAATCTTTTTTAAAGTCGTTCACCATTATTGGCACTGAGGTGCCCATGGTGGATTAGACAGATTCGCACCAGAGAAGAAAAGCCGATTTCGCAGCTATCAGAACTGTGGGAAACACAATTTAGGATTTGCATTTATGCTTGAGCCTAAGTGCTCAATTGTCGAAACTCGTTCGCTAAATAATGCAAACTTATTTGCGTTTGCTTGACACCTTTGTCGTTCAAGTCAAAAGCACCAAATCAAGAGAACTTGAGGTAAGTGAAAACGCAATTCATTTCGTCACTTGTGCTCATCGAGTGTTGGCATCGAGATTCTATAAATTGGAAGGTCTGTTCACTTAAATTGGTTGGGATGAGAACGCGAAACACAGTTGTGTGAGTTTCCATGTGCAAAAGTCATATTTGGGCGTTATTGAATTGGCCTTGTTAGGAGTGTTTAAAACTATGAATATTCAAACGAAACAAATTACGGTTACCAAGTACGCCACATGCTTAATGGAATAACGCTCTGTCTCTTTTCAGAGAATGTTTGCTCAATCTGCGTTTCCAGTTTAAACGGTGATTCCATCGCACCGTTCGTTGGCATGTCGATTCAGATGAACGGACTTTACCATTTGTAAGTGCCTCAAGCGGAGATGATCTAAAGACCTACGTCATGGAGCAGTTTCTGTCTAAGGGATTCTTGAGGCGGATATCCTTCTCAAGGGAGAAGATGGTGTTAAAGTCATGTAGAACAGATGAAATTCGTGTCCATCATTTTAGAGTAGAAGTAGTGAACCAATCAGCCCAATCATCTTCCCCAATTCTACCCTTTAGGAAATTGCTTTAACAAAGTCATCCCTTTACACTTGGGGAGAGGAATTACCCAGTGATGCTTAACGTTGTTTGTAGGGCCAAGGTTTCCTCCACAAGTTATTACTCTACCGATCAAATGGCACGCTGAAGACGCTCATTCACACTGAATCTTGTTTGCTGAGTCCATTACCACTAAAGACGTACGAAACACCTGTGTTGGTTCATCGTTCTCTCGATGAGACATTAGTATGTGTGCCTGAGATGTGAGTGTTTCGTCGTTCCTTATTTGGAAAGGGACAGCGGCTGGCGACTCAGTGTAGAAGTGGCCGTCGCTGTGAAGGTGGTATGACAAGCCACACACCTGTCACTTCTCACTCGTCCAATACGCAAAGCACTGGACTACAGACAATTGACTTAATGTCAAAGAATCAGTCAATTGAATGTCATCATGCGGTTACTTGAGAGGAGGCGAGAGGAGAGGAGGCTCCTTCTTTGAGTCAGCTGCAAAGGTTTATGCGTGCTCGGAGGCATTTGAGAGCACCTAACTGACTGGGTTTGGTGCAAAGTCTCCTTAACACGTTTTGACGAAGACTGCGGGTTGAGATGCAACATGAACACAGAAGGCTTTACTTATAAACGGGATTAGAAACGCAGCTGTTCTACTCTGCCAGGCAGATTTTAATATCCTACAATAGCAGAAGTGCCAACGAGGGGTAGGCACTACAACTGTCCATTCAGGCAGGCATAAATGAAGGCTTGATGGGTGATGTACTACTCTTCCAGCTGATTGTCTACTATGTCAAATTAAGATCATGAAGCAGAAAATGCATTTTTCCACTTCTTGGTTGCCGAACTACGCTTTCCTGTTGACCGAAATCGACGTGGATATTTTCAGCTGCAAACTGTTCATTTTATAAACAGCAAGATCTGTTAGTGCTGCAACAGCTTCGTTGACTTCACTTTTATGCAGTTGCTTCAAAGCCACCTGAAGAGGAGGAGATATTGGCATAAATCCACGCTCAGGCTCTCGAATCGAGGAGACCCACCAAAAGGCACTGACCGGTTTCGCATGCACCACGCGGTAGGCTCCGTTATGTCCTTCGTGCTTCTCCTCACTCTGATGGCAAATGTGACGGGAATCATACTGGCTCAAAGAAATGGTGCTTTAACAATCGCAACTGGCATGACTGTTAACTCTCACATCACTCCAGATTGATCTACATCTTGAAACACGATTGCAGTTGCATGAAGTGTTACAAATCGATTTCAGTCAGGGATAGACATGCATGCACTGCACTGGCTCACATGCCCTGGGTAGACTTCGATGAGAAACATGTTGCACGAAGAAATCAGTATCTCTACTTCCCCATTTGACATATCCATTAAATTTCGCATCATCTTTGACTATTCTTGAACTTTGACCTCAGCTGTTGCTGCTTCTTATAGTACACATTATTATCTGTCACAAACAACCGTGTAGGAGCTGGCTTCTTGCGATCCTTCACGGAGGCTACTAACAAAGTTCAGCTGGACAAAAAAATTTAGTTTACCGTAAAAATGTCGTGACAGTAATAAAAAAGCCTTGAGGAGGGACCTAACAGAGTATTTGGTAGGTAAATCACATTGCTGTCAAACAATAACGAATCTTTGCTCTCCTAACGCCTATTGGCAAAGCAAACTTCCTGGTGGTCACGTCTGTGACTGAATGCCCTTGACAAGAGTCAAACCCCTACACCTGGGAGTGTAGTCAAAGCAAGGTTATAACAATGCCACTAAGAACACATTCAATAGTTTCGCACTTCGTCCTCAAATCAATTCAGACATGGATCAAGTCAAGCTGTTTGTGGTTTTAGCAACACGCAAGTAATCTTGCATGCTGTGTCGTCTCCATGACCCATCCATGGGTGTAAGACGACTTTTCCAGTTGACGTATCATCGCTATTCACAATGATCAAGCGTTGCTAGCACCAGCACTAGGTTAGTATTATGATGTGAGAAAGAGAGGCACCATCAAGAGAGCAGATAGGATCGACCTACACATACCGAAGACTCCGCAATCTTATCGTTTAGGATGCAAGTGAATCAAGAGCATCCCCAAATAGTCACGTCAACCATACCCGGGATTGATTCGAATACCTTATTCGTTGTCATGGTCAAAGCTATGGTAGCACTTGTTGACGAAAATGGGATGCTCACACAAACGTTGCCTCATTGCAAACCATGCGTCCACTTGGAATCCTGCGTAAAAGCTCTGCCATTAAGTTGGGGTGGATCAGGAAGGCGGCAAAAGTAAGCAAATACTGGCAGTGTTTTTCATCTTCTGTGCTTAGTCCCTTTGAAGAAGGTGGTAAAGGGAGAGGGAGGAATACGAGACAGGAGAGAATATGAGCATGAGTCAAGAAATCGTGGGATCAGAAAATACCTGACTTCTCAATCTCCTGTCTCTCCTTCGTTAGGAGTATTGTCAAAACTACAAAAATTCAATCGTTTTGTTGTGTGAAACATGTGAAGTGAGGGATTGTGGGGGGGGGAGATGGTATTAGGCGCCGTAGAAGCGTTTGATCTGGTGGGACTGAATGCACCAGAGGTTGAATAGACCCACGAAGGAAAGGAAGCTGAAGAGGATGGTGAGAGTGAGCGCCAGTGCCCACCCGAAAAATCGAGTGACGAGACCGGTGGAGGAGCACCCGGTTGCCACAAGAGCCTCGAGGATGTAGTGCATGTTGGCACAGGGCATTATCTTTGTCACCAATCCATTCAGTGCACTTGTGACTTCTTCGAGGATCATTACCAGTAGGTCCAATAGCATTGGCTTTATATCTTTTTGCATGACGCCTTGCAACGCAGCTCTATCTTGAAGAAGCTAAAATGCGAAGGAGGCGTAGGTCATTCAGTGGGTTGGGGTTTTCAATGGAAACATTTTAAGGGTAATGTATATTAGGACCTAGTTGCATGTAAAATTAGTTTAGGTAGCGGGAACTCACGCTCTTATAGCTATGCCATGCTTGATGCAATGATGCCATTTTTGAATAATGACGACACTTTCTAGTCATGCAACATGTTTGACACTGGCTGCATTCTCTTTAATAAAGTTACTTAATAAACCCAATGCTGCAAGTACTGGATCCACGGCAATAATGCCATTGCTTAGGTAGAAAGGAAAGTAACTTGCCTTTATAGTGGTTTGTGAATCATTGATATACTGCTTAAGATCATCGGGGATTGTGGATTGGTTTGCGATTCCTTGGTAAGCGTTTTGAAGCACCTCGATCTTGGTTTTATTTTCTTTCAGTTGCTTAATAGCTTCCTCTAATTCCTGTGCTACAGGTTTGCCTTGTAACTCGGCTTTCACCTTGGCGAGGAGCTGCTCAAGTTCTGCCATATTTACACCTGTGAACTTCGCCAGTTCTTTGACAGCATTCTTTTTAAAAATACAAGAATTTGGCTAAGATATCTTCAACATTTGAAGAAGCACTAATCATTAATTTCAGTTCTTATTTAATAGGCCGTCTTATATGACTCATTGCAAAAGGCTACTGCCTTAACAATCCCATTTGTCAGACAAGTATTCTGACTAACAGTAGTATTGACGAAACAGGAAAATCAGCCAAACAGAGCCACACTGGTTACTTGGAAAAATATCACATGAAGCAGCGCCTAAAGGCCAAGTAACTAAGAAGACTGATTCAGTTTTGTGGATAAATAATGCTCGGAGAAGCTGTGTACCAATAAATACTTAAACAGAAATTATGCGTAAATTACTCTCTTAGAAGAGAATATGTGCAGAAGGCATGCATTTGATATACTTTAGTGCAAGCTTACCTTTGCATTATAATATTGTAGAACAGTCTTTAATTTATCGACCTCTTGCTTCATGTTTTCCAATTTTTGAATCAAATCTGGCGCTATTTGACCTGAAATTGTAGTAGCCATTTCGCTACAGAAATCAAAATAGGTAAGCTAGGTCTGGGAACTTTTTAAAGACTGGCAAACGTTGGTATTAATCTTTTCCTTGGCACGAATTCCTGTCACAGTGCAATAACACATGCAGCTCGAAGCGCCAGTAACAAAATGAATGAGGGTCTCGTTAGTCAGTAAAGTTACAATTGACTGTGCATGCATTTTAGCAGGGTCATTTCTACTCTGGAAGGCTATTCAACTACGCGAATTGGGCAAATCTTTGGTAAGAGTTATCAATGGATAGGATAGGCAAACATGAAAGGGTGCCGAAATTCAATGATTTTTTTGGAGAGGTGAACTATATGGTGTGAGCTGTTTGCATGCACTTAAAGCGGCTGCTTTTATTAATTGTTGATTCACTTGGTCTCAACAAACAAGGAAACTAGTTATTACCACAAAACCAGACGGTTCATAAAACGCATTTGACCCACTTGATTAAGTCGGTAATTTTCTTTTTGAAATCCTCCTTCTCCGCAAGCTTTGTCGCA
Organism: Echinococcus multilocularis; assembly: GCA_000469725.3. Taxonomy (NCBI): domain Eukaryota; kingdom Metazoa; phylum Platyhelminthes; class Cestoda; order Cyclophyllidea; family Taeniidae; genus Echinococcus; species Echinococcus multilocularis. Next base: position 4,300,316 of record LN902848.1, on the reverse strand, counting down.
TTCGCCAACTTGTCGATGCCAAGACTTGGCAGCAATTTGGGATCAGTTTTGTTAGTAGGGACGCAGACTACACTCAGGCCATAGAGGATGTTCTTCGGAGGAGCCACATCGAGGAGTTCATTTTGCTGTTGTATTGCAGGCCATTTGCCAGCCAGTATGCTGTTCAGAACGTAGTCACTCTGATTCATTCCCTTTTCCATGTACACATATGGACACACCTCCACAGCTAGGATGCTGCAAACTACCAAAACGACTGCAGCCAACAGCGACAAGGTGATGAGAAGGATGAAGAGGATTGAGCATATGAGGAAGCGACAGCCGCCACAAATGCGACTCCTTCTCTTGTCGCGAAACACTTCTGCAACTGCAGTGGAAGAGGGGGAGTGAAGTGCGAGTGGTGAAGCACTACTAAGTGATGGAAAGTAGGAATGTGTTGGACCTACGCTCGGAGGGCACTTTTCCGGTGGGAGAGAATAATCGACGGTGAAATGCCTCAGCGACGAACAGCAGCAGACATGCGAAGAATATGAGTGCAATTACGGCTATTACTGCTGCTGGTGAGTAGAGAGCGGGAGTGATGTAGGGCCTGGCCATATCAACGTATTGTGGAACTTGCTTAGCCACGTCTTTTATATGTGGTTTGACTTCATTCAGCGCGCCATCGAGTTGTGATTTAAGGTCGTTGATTTGTGATGTAAAGTTTAGGTTGGATGTGATGTTTGAGGCCAATTGACTTGGCATTGCATTCATTTCTTTATGCAATTCTTCAAGTTTTGCTGCGAAATCGTTGAATTGATTGACGATAGCTTGTAGTACATCGGCGCCAAAAGGATATACAACTGCTGTTACATTGAATTTGAATAGGAGTATTTCCAACTCCGTCTAAAATAAAGATGACGAACACCCCTTAAGAGGATACTGTGCCATGGATCTCACGACCATTGTTTTCTTTAAGATCAGGCAGTATTTTCACAACGCCAAATCATGAACCTGCAAATATTGGCCTGAATGCGGTCCAATTTTAGTGAATTCTCCAACAAACTAAGCTTTTACATCCGAATGCATTAGAGCAGTCGGCAAGGAGAAGTGCTACTGCACAGGCATTGTTTACACTCACTGGCACTTACATCACTGATTGTGCAATTACTGTTTGTACAATTGGCCTTGATTTCCAAATAACACTGAGCGAATGTTGCATTGAGGGAAACCACGTTCTCAATAGTGGAGTTGTAGTTAGCTGCAGTGGCATTGACACTACTCATAAGGTCAGTGAGCCTCATGGAGAGACGGAATGTTTCGTTGAAGACCTTGTCGATTTCAGTGACACTTTGGAGCTCATTGAATATGACAGTTGCACCTTGTAAGACTGTGGTCTAAAACAAAGCAAAATTTAAAGTGAGATGAAAACTAGGTGGTGAATGAATAATTTTCTTAGCATAAAATTAAAGTATTGAAGCTCATTGTGATCCCACAGCCAATAGCACAAAGATTTGCAATGCCGCACACAAAAGCCTAGTGGTTTAAAGTAAGGCTGGATTGCATTTTCCTGGCTTGGTCTTTCACCTGTGAGCACATTCACACCTTATCGTTGATTCGGTGTTAACTACACCCATTAAGACAAAGGACCATCATAAACGCAAACACACTGGTGACGGATAACTCTGCTGTCTTGAGAAATCGGTGTAATGGGCCCACCTGTAACTTGTAGCAGACAACGCACGAACACTCAGAAATGGTGTTGCCTACACAAATATTTACTTAAGATATGACTTTGTGGATATGATATGAGTCAACATCGAGTTGTCAAATATGCATTAGGCATGTGGTGGGAGCCTAAGGGTTTTCCTCAATTCTAAATCGAAGGGCAGACTTGGATGTTAGATCTTTTGGCCATTCTCTTATTTGATGGTTTAACTCATGAGGTTGGATCAGCTGAATACCTCAAGTGGGATGTTCTTCTCTGGAAGTGAGATCATCAGGGGTACAAGCAGCAGAAATGGTGAAAAAAACATGGACTGGGAGGTGGGATGCAATGACGAATAACGTCCCCACTCCTAAATGGAACGAGGGACATCGCAAATTTCAAGCGTAGCCCAACTCACATTTGTTTGACCCTTCAAGTCATTCAGCGTCTTGTTCATAGTATTGATAAGATTTGTAGCAATTTCATCCAGAAGTACAACTGTCTCATTGAGAACAAAAGACACAGTACCGGGAAGATTGTAGTGGGAGGATTTGTTCCCCAACCATTCAACCACCTGGTTCTTTAGAGTGCTATTGTCACTGGATGGTTGCTCCATCACTTGTGCCACCTGCTGGGCGGCCATAATGTAGACGACCACGCAGACAATGAAACCGACCACATAGACGATGTCGAGAAGCATTGTGAGGAGGTGGCAACTGCAACAAATCCACCCTTGATTTTTGTGCACAAATTCTGAGCGTTCTGCAATCTCTTCGACTTTCTCCATTATCTTTTCTTGACGCTTCTCCACTTTTCTGCCGAAGGCGGTGGTCTTGTTGAGTGTGAGGAGGTCTCTCACGTTCTCCGCAAAGTCCTGAACAATGCAAACATACTACAGCTCTTCACTTCACTCATTCAGCGACGGTTAGCCAACCTGAGTGTTTGCTCGTTGTTGTCTTTCATAACTACAGGGCAGCAGCTTCAGAGCAGTTCGGTGATTGTTGTTTAAATGGACTGAGTGCAGAGGTTTGTGCCTGCTTCAACACACAAGGCCTGGCATGAAGTAGGAACACCCTTGCTCAATTTTATTGGTGAGGTCAAACACCCATCTTGCTCAATGTTTAACTAACTGCGGAGGTGCTAGGGATCGGCTCTGGAAATAGCCTGCAGAGTGTCTAACTCACCCTGTCAAACTGGCGACGAATGAGCAGTCTCAATCTGTGTGCCTCACACAGTGTTCACTTGTCTAACTCGGAGGCCATCTTTTAATCTTCTTTTTGTGTACGCCATCTGCTTGCGAAACTAAGATGCCTGTGCAATTTGCTGTGTCACACAATTGCCCTCGAGGTGCTTTTAAGATATGGCGTCATTTCAGTGTTACCTGAGCTTTACTGAGTGACGATAAGTGCCATATTCTGCCTATTTTTAGCTGTTTGATCCTCTTCAATCAAGAGCTAATGTGTACCGCATGGACATTTTTCATTGGCCACTTGCAGCACTCGTAATAGCGCCTGAATCTTGCAATGTACGTCCACATTCCACCAGAGGCGACATCACTTTCTTGTGCTTGTGACTCCTTGTCCTGGCTACAAGATTAACCCTTGTCCACCGAATTGCAGTGGAGGAAACTGACGAAGGTAGGCAGTTAAAGCAAAGTCACAAAGACTGGATTTTGGCGAGATACTACTTGCATGTGCTAACGACCGAAACGTTTGCCTGAATCGCACCTTAGTTTTACTTAAGATAGGGGTATCTAACTGAAATAACATTCTTGTTGTAGTATATCGCCCCTTTGTTAAGGACTGAGTCTGCTCATAATTATTTCAAAAATTGAAGCTCATTCCTAGTTTTTTTTCTGTTCTTTCAGGATGAAAGTACCATGCAGACAAGGTGGGTGCATTGCAGTTTGGAAAATTGGCATCATTTTGTACCCGGGGGTGTTGGTTGAGGGAGGGTGTTTTACCACTAACTCGGACCTGAGCACTGCGCACGTATTCAGTGTTCTGGGTGTAAAACGATGCCTCCATCACATTGTTTAACCTTTATGGTATAAGTGGCACAACCACAAGTCCACGCAGGCCGCGAATGTGGGAGGCGTGTGGAAAATGATGAATTGCATGAGTACTTGTGGAAGAGCCCGAAGGGGTTCAAGATCTAGTATAGACCCTGATGAGGGCAGAATCACAGCAAAGGTTACTTAACAAAACTGTTAAAAATAACCTGCCAGCTATGTCACATCTGCAGGACTGGCTCTAAGTCACTCGTTCGCCGCCTCGTATTTGTCAAAGAAACTATTTTCCGCTTTTGGGTCCTGGCCACCCTTCGTTATTAAATTCAATGTGGAACAGGAAAAATACAATAACTCACTGCCTAAATCAGGACAATCTGGTGAGAAAATTATAAAAATTTTGACTTAATAGTTTTGGTTGTTTTCAAAAAATCAAAAGAGCATGCACACGGGTGCAGTTTGCCCTCTCGAATGGATACCAAATGAGTTTATCCAAACTTTTGCTTGACTTGTGCAAGCCACACTCGGATCTTTCCAGCAATGGCGGATTCTTTAGCGTAACTTAATCTTATGTGAAACCATTGAATTTTTTTCCAATCAGCCTTTATGAAACAATTCAATGTGCATTTTGTTTAATGGTGATGCTTAAAGGCAGTAATATTTGTGTATATCCAACTTAGGGTAGTAGGACAATATTTGGAGAGCAAAATAAATTACTGACTCTTCGTTTATGGTGTTGTGAAAAAATTGTCACAGTAGTCGTTCTGACTAACCTTTGGTTCGTCGTCCTCGTCGGTCGTGTTATCACTTTCGGAATCGTTGTCATTCTTGTTTCTATAAAAGGCATACCCGTCGTAACCATTGTCAAATTGTCTTTTATATGGAAGATCTTGGCGCGTTCCTTCGCGTTCCTCCACCTTAGCTACTTCGGCAGGCTTTGTCCTTGACGTCCCCCCGCTGTTTATGGTCTTAGGTTTCTTCTTCTTGTGACTATGACAGCATTTCGTGGTGCAGGTGCAAAAGTTTATTAAAATGAGTCCGAGAATAGCAATCAACATAATAATCGCAGCTGCTACTGGTCCAATGATGAAAATAACCTCTTGATTAGGGTTTTTTTGAGCCTCCTTGACGCCCTCGTCGCCACCTCCAATGCTTTCAGGAAAGGTTTTTAATACGTCAAGGGGTAAATCCTTTCCGGAGATCGTGAGTACTCCTTTCACGTATTTCATCAAACGATCTTGATCCATGCCAAATTCATACGTTGTTTGCTTTGAGGTTTGGTTATATGTAGGAGTAAAGAAGACATTTAGTAGACCGCCGTTGATGCACTGCAATACATAATTCAGGATGACAGTGACAGAGCTCAGCACGGAGAGTTCCATCATCCTGTGTAGAAAAAAGGGAATTTATTAGGGAAAGTTATTTCTATAACCACGATGTGGAAGTTGGAAATGTAATAACAGATTTCCCAACGCTACCCCTATTGCTATGTACAAATACAGTATAGCAACCTAACTTCCTATCGTGAAGTATAAAATTCATAGGAAATCTTTGTAAAGAATCGGCTGATCGCAGAATGAAGGTGTACTGTTGAGGAAACTCGGTGGAACCGCCTTACACGATATACATGAAAAACCGACTTTAACAACCTGTTTTAATGAGCCTACTTAGTGGGTAACAAAATATTTTAACCTAAAGAATAGTATGGCCACTATTTCGACTTAATGCTGGGATACATTAATCCAATCATCAAATATTCCTCGGAATTAAGTTATTGGTAGATGAGGGTTGGAACAGACTCTACTAAGCGGAACAAGGCAGTATTGCATGAAGTTACTAAGACTCTTAGAACTGGAGTCAAATGATATCAGTAATTCTTACATTCAGTCACTACTCAATTTACATATTCCACCAACTATTTCTACTCAACGTATAAGCTATCCCATATCCATACTCCTCTTCCATCAGTCTTGTTTCCATAAGAACTTAAGATGCACAAACGGACTCCAATTTGGCTATCGTCAACTTTTTAATAATAAAACTCCTCTGAAGGTAGCCAAAATATCTCGCTTTAAAGATCGCTGTCTTGGGCTTTCATTATAAATGGGTAAACTCCAGCTTTACTGCCAATCACGGTAAGTCGGTGAAGCAAAATGGCCTGATTTTAAGTAGATGACCTTTAGAAATATTTTAAAAAAGATATTACAAAAGACTCTTGAAATTATGAGCATGGCTTTCAATTTTTATTTTAACTGAGGATGAAACTTGGTTAGAAGATGGCTTTGTGAAACAGGTACTCTCAAAAACTTCAAAAATTTTCTATTCATGTGAGTTTGTGAGATCGTGTGAGTTTTGCCACAATCTTGTTGATTTGCAGTCATGGGAACTCTAACCAAATAGCCCTCCATTCAAAAAGAGTTTTTCAGTTCAATAAAAAGGTGTAAATTAGGAAAGTATTTAGGCGTAAAATATTTGCACCTTACTCCCAGATCACTTGAATAGGCTAGCTGTCAAGTAAAATCATCCGACCCCACCTCAATTATCCAGAGTAGTGGTTTGCAATGGAGAGCATGGTAAAACCAATGTGTGGCCTTCACCTGAATATTAACTAAGAATCTGAATATAAATGGCCAATTCTAAAATTATCTGCTACGAATATGATTGCTTTTAGCTTAATGGATATCGAAGCAATGTTCTATCATCAGATATTTTTTACGCTACTAAGTATGAAGATTGTCACAATCGCCAAAATAAAGTATAGCGAGCGTACTTGAGGTAAGCGGTGGATTCTCCGATCTCGTGAAATAGCCGACTTAGCAAGTCGAATGCCCTATTATGCTTATTTGCTTTGCTCTAGCATGGAAGACGATTGGTATAAATGCGTTTTCACACACGCACTTTAATCAATTTTGTGTGGTAAATGAAGTAATTTTTTATAGAAAAACCCCTTTATGTCACACTTGACGTATCGACTGCACACTTGGAATCGACGTAACACCACGTGTTGCTTGAAAACGTGGGATTGCCTTTCTGATTGCTTAGACAGCATGTGGCAATGCAGTTCAAGATCATTTATTAAGGCAACAAAATGGTGCAGAGACTGCATAGCTTATCGTGACAAATAATTTTCGATAGTTTTTCCATAATAAGAACATCTTATTAAATATCCCAGACATTGTATTTTTCACCTTTGGATACTCAACGAGGCGCTTTCCGAAGATAACTTGGTTATGTTATTGAAAAGATTTAAATATGCCGCGAGGTAAGAAGGAGTTTGTGTTTGATCAAATTAATAAAAAGAAGGAATGGTGAAGCCCTCTATAAATCATTTGTGTGAAGAACTTTTGCAGAAATTATAGCTTCGATCTAGCGTTATGCTCATTTTCCTGATCCTGATCCCTACCTCCTCTAACAAGTGTGCAGCAATGGAGGCGTTATCAAATAAGGTAGTGAGACGTACAAGGCAAAAGTGGTCGCAACATTCCATCGAAAATGAGGTCATGGTATGCCCAAATCAAATCTCATCATCTAAGCCCTTAGTGGTTTTAGTTTTATTGGTTCAAGCAGTTCTTTCAGATTTACACGAGTATTCGCTTCATGTGGGTGAAGAAATGATGTTTGACATCTCGCGCTAAAGATACTGGTAGGCATTTGTTCTTCAAAATATGAGCACAATCTGCTAGACTTAAATTGCTCATAACAGATTTTTTAAATACCCCACTCCGTAGCGATTTTACTGTTTCAACTCATGTTTAGGTCTCCTTAGGTAGATAGTAGACATTGACATTTTGGGTCATTTACCAGCCACAGCGGATAAAGAGGTACAGTCTTTAAAAGGTATCAGAGGCAGAAGTCTTGAAGACTTAGGTTGGTGAAACAGTCGCTTCTGATTTCTTCATTTAATCTGTTCGTAAAAACGGGATTCACAAAACTGTGCATGGCGATTGAGGCACTAACCGTGGCGGTCTTATTTGATTTGGCTGTGTAAACCTTTTGGACTCTTAAAGAAAGCACGACACTGCCTATCCACAAGATAATTGTCCGGTCGAAGGAACGAATTGCGCTTTTACCAAGCTGCTAAAACTGTCTAGCCGTAGAATTGAACTTTGTCGTAGGGCTTGTGTGTTTTTTGCGAATCGGGATATAAACCATACATTCACTGACCTCTCACAGTTTCAAATGCTTCCTGACACCAAATATCAAACAAGTTATCAGCCACTTAGGCTAGCACCTATGCTTATCGCACACTTAACAAAAGGTGTTCCATTAAGGGCAGCCAACTCAATGTCTACCAAGAAGGAGACTCAGTGCAGTTCTATAGACTCGTTCTAATCCCAGATTATGTCACAAATTTCACCCACCACATAGTAAGATGCATTTTGGGAGTTGCAGCACATTTCAATTACAAATTGCTTGGTCTAAAATATTCAAATTTTCGTACAACCAGTCATGGCTCATCGTCGTCGGTTGAATGTGGGAAGGAGGGCACAATGTCATCTAAAGGCAGGCGCCTACTAAAAGTGGTGTTTGAGGAGGTAAGCCCTGAGAGAGGTATTAGAGATGGCGCATAAATAATCGCATAAACAAGGCAGCTTATGCTTGTCTGGTTTCGCGTTTTAGTGATAACAGGCAGATAAAACCAACCTTGAAAAAATAAAAAGGTACCCTTAGTCCTTGAGGAGGACGCAAGTTTTGAATCCGTAGGGGACTCATGTCACATGCGTAACCTCCTCTCCAATACTTAATCCCCTCCCCTAAACAGTATTCCCCATCCAAAGGTTCGAATTAGGCAGTAGACAATCAAAATTGAGATAACGACGGCAAAATTTTTAGTTTTTATAAAAATAACAGCGAACTTATGCTAGGACTCACTGCAGAATTGTTATCAAGAGTGACAATGCCTTCACCTCACGTTCAACATTTGCGCCAGTGGTGAAGCATGAAAAAAGTAAATAAATTAAAATCGTTCTTAAAATAGCAGTATTTTGAATTACTAAAAAAAAATTCATGGATGTGGTATTTTACATCCCGAGAATGTCTAGTACTAGTTTAGACGGTTAGCTGAACAGTAAGAAAAATTCCGTGAAGATTTAAAGGCGATGGATGTAAGGACGAAACAGAAATTGTTACTTCAATTGTTGAGTGTGTTACTTTTTGAGTACACCTTTGCACAAAAGTCAATGTTGTACGAAAGCTTCAACATTCAGTGCTCAACCATATTTCACTTTCACTTTTTAACCGGAGAAATGTGTAAATGTGCAAGGAGGACCCTTTTCTTAGAATTGACACATTTTTCGTTCCTGTTTCAAAAACAACTTTAAGTCTTAGGTAACAGCTTACGTGAGACTAGGGTCACTAACACTTATTTTCAAGGTCAAATGTCGGCAAACGATGTCAATGGATGTACTGGGAAGGATAGATTACCACAAACCATAAGTAATAAAACCCCTGGTGGATTAAAATTTTTAACTACACCTGATAAGAATCTGTACAATAAAGATGATGATGGACAGGAAAATGAGATTAAAAAAGAGTTAAGAACGGCGACCAATATGCAAGCGTGGAAGGAAACACAGAATGGGCTACAAAAACGGCCTCAAGGTGCATTTACTGATTAGTACCTTTCACCGCAACCACTCTTAGCAAAAAGGACATTTTTAATGGATATATGTAAATTCAACTACGCGTCCTTAAGTTAACTAGTGGCGCCACAAGGGCTGTAAAATATCCGTGCCCAGTGGTCTGTGGGAGATTTTGTAAAATCCAGTGATTATTATTTCTACTAATTTGCTTAAAGCTAAGCAGTAGTTCAGGAGGACGGTCCTCAACCAGGCGTCAATAAAAAAGGAAATATTAAAATTTTTATGTCTTATCGTTTGCCGATTTTAACAAATTAGGTTCTTCTGACTTGTTAATTCCTGTGAATTTTTGAATGGCAAAGATGGATATTGCTCAACGATCCTTTGATTATCTCACAAGCTAAAGTATAATCAGAACGCGGACTCATTTGGCGCTGTCTTCAGGTTGATCCTTTTCCAAGCACTAACTCGTGCAGATCTCACTCAGAAGTGCCAGTTTACGGGTCAGTTAGGCTTCTAATTTTAGAGTCGAATTTTAAAATGAGTTTTATACTTGCAGCTTTCAAATACGAATGATTTCCGGGATCTACCCTATCGAGCAACTTGTAATTACTTGACACCGATTATATGTGAGTCTCTGTACCCGCAATCATCGACATGAAAACTTGTGAAGACAGTGAAGATGTGGAGATTCTTAACCACTAGCTGGTTTTGCTGAAGGAAATGAAAGTCAAGTAGTGTCACATGCTGCCTAGCAATGTGACTAGCTAAGTGTACGTACACGGCAAAAGATAAAGAATGAACCAGGTACAGAGAACACAGGAACAAATTAATTAATAAAAAGAATGCAGTGATTACGCACATTCAAATTAAATATTATAGCCATAAATCTAGTGTGGTGACACTCATTCTACTTTTTCTGCAATTTCCTCTTCTTCATCCAATTTTTGCACTTGTTCTTGTTGCCATTTTTCTTTATCTTTGCTACCATATAACTTGTCACTCCTCGGTAACGGCACAGTTTGACAACTTAAAACTTTGTACCCTGAAATTTTCTCATAATTCAAGAATGAGTTTCATATATATTGAAAGTCCTACTAAACCAAGGCCTCACCAATGAATGAAATAAGTCCTGCCAGTTGGAAATCTAACTGGAAACTATTTAGTAGTGGGGTGACGAGGAACTTTGTACCGCTGGAGGTGCGGCACTTTGCTGGACGGCATCAAGACATCAATCTTATGGGGGTGTCGGTCAAGTGTGAAGTTAAAATTGGTTTGTATCAGAGCTGTTGAAAGTGATACGATTGTGCAATGTCAAGGTGAATTAGATGAAAGTGCAGTAGTGTTGTGATAATCATTGAAATTCCCAGTATGTCGAATCAAGCGAACAACCAATTGATCCTAAAGCGCAGTACAACATATTAGTGAGAATAATGAAGGAGTATTGAGAAGGAACTTTGAGCTTTCAAGTAAACAAATTTCTTTGTTAATTTTGACCCATATTTATTATGATAGTAATTATTTAAAAAATCTAATAAATCTAATAATAATAGTCTGTGGACCACTTACAGAAAGAGAAAAGAGAAATCTGCAAGGCTTTTGAATAAGTTGAATTATTTATATTGAAAAAAATGAAACGGAAGTCCCATCTGCGCAATGCTTTTCCACACCCGTGCACTTTTACCATTACGACTGCGTTGAATTCTACAACGCCGACATCGATGTCAACCAATATCGTCGCACAAATGGTTGCGCTCGACGTAATTGCGTAAATTTCCAATGGTCAAATTAATTTTGATTTCAGTCTTATTTTTTCACGTTGCATTAAGGTTTTATGACTGTCTATTTGTTGCAACTTCACTAACTTGTAAATGATATTCTACTTGGAGCATTTCCCGTGCCTGTTGTGAATTTTCCCTTGTTAGCAACAAATGTCCACGAATTGACTGTTAAAGTCAGTACAGATACCACTGACCACGAATCCCTTCCTTCGCTTAGTAATCCTAAATGTACAAATGGTTTAAAAAACAAATTGCTTTATTCCGCTTTAACAACCAATCGTTTTAATTTATAAAACAACTAGGGAGGCAAGTGTGGTCTTTGATATCCCTAGTTAAACAATGGCTCAAAGCCAATTCAGTAAAAGCTTGTTCTTGAAATAATCGGAATGACAATCAAAAATCCTATTTCACAAACATACCATCTAGCTACGAATTCCGTCTATGTCTCACATAAACTCTCCGATCGTCTATTATACCACAAGTCATTGTCTAATCATTGACTGCATGGAGTAGAATACGGCTATGAGAGCAGTTTTCTTCTAACCCACCCCAAGGTGCAAATCTCCGCATGGTCATGTCATACATTAGGAAGTATTAGAAAATTTGGCGTCTTTAAGAAAAGGGAACAAATTAAATAGTGGAATAGATTTGGTAGGAAGTAAACAGACTGATGACAACCAGTGATATGCTTATTCGTTAAACAGGGCCTAGGACAGAAATACCTTTTCTAATCAGAGGTCGATCAGCCAGCCAGTCAGTCAGCAAAAACACTGACATTGGTGTCCTTTTGATTTACGAAAGGAATAGAAGGGCAAATAGGCTAATGCTTATACTTCTCACCATCCATTAATATACGACATGTAAATCTAATCCGTGTGCTTGATAGCTCTTGCAATCGTGGAGTAAAAATGTGGGCGTAATCCATTTGTTTCACCCTTCACATAAAATATGAGTAGAAGCCTTTCCACACACGTGTAACTCATACTAAATCACCTGATATTTTACGCATTTACCCATTTTTAGAGGAAAGCTTTCCCCTTTCCTAACTTAAAGCATCGATCTTTGAGTAATCCATCACTGGAATTACGCTACTTACTTAAACCATTTGTGAGGCAAACTGGATGGTCCACCTCCTCCAAATTCTATGCCACAGACGTTTGGTCAATTAAGAAGGAGCAGCTGGAATCACATGAGATGCAAACGACTTTTAATGATGCAAAAGTCTGGAATAACGCGAAAAATAATAGAAGGCACAGTATGGAAAAGTGGTGGGCTTCCGTCATTTAAACAAATTAATAAAATTTGTAACCGTCAAAAAATTAATGAGTTGGTACCTAACCGTAAAGGTAACATAAGGAAAGCAACTACAATAATCATACAAGTGATGTTATGAAAAGTTTGTTCTGTTGCCAGAAAACTAATTTAAATTTATCACAAATCGTTCCAAGTAAGTTTAAGGTGATTCCATTACCACAGACAGTTATGTTTTGGTACCACTACAGGGAGAAAAATTACTATTTATAAGAGTAAGCCTCTTTGGTTTTTTGAAATGATTGTTTTACATTGTAAATGAAGTGCAATTCCGATTTGCCACCACTGTGAAAGAAATTAAATAGAGGTAGTTGATGGCACGATGAAATCTTTTACTGTTAGGTATCCATCCTCAGTTGAGTTGGCGTACTACCCTTAAATAAGTCGGTTTAATAGAAGAGGAGCTTTCTGAATGAGTAGTTACCAAGAGTTAATTTTTAATGTTCATATTCGGCAGCGGATGTAAATTTTCGCCGAATGAATGGAGTGCCATTCACCATAAAGTGGAATTGGCAGTTGGATTTTCTAAGATTGAGTCACCTGTAAAGAAAGTAGCAAAACGGAGCAGGAACTGACACGTAAATTTGAAAGGAGCACAATACTCATGGAGGACCTTTAATTGCGTCATTCCATAGACAGATATTAAACCCATCTACCACCTTATTTCATTCATTCCTTTTTGAACTCTCCCAATTTGAGTGAGAAAGTACGCTGTAATAAAACATTTGACTCCATTTTATAAGTGAATCAGTCCTTCTTTAAACGGATTTTTTCTTCTGGGGAACAAGTAGTCTCGGAGCGCTATGAGGAATAATTGTACTCACAGAAGTATAAATATAGGCTAAAGGTGTTTTGTCAACCCTAATAGCGTTTAAAATTCGCTACAAATGAGAATCTTAGGGACATGACACCAGTTCCTCCTCCTAGAATAAGATGGGTACTTTTCAGACAGCTACTAATGCGTTTTATGGACAGTCTCAATAATGACGCATCAAAATACAAAGTCTTACTTCCAAATGTTGAACAAGCCAGGTGGAAGGCGTCATTGAATAGACAAACACTTGAGGTAGCATATAGTTGCACTGCATTTGTGTCCTCGAAATTGGCTGCACTTAAACGCGGCGCCTCTAATCATTCATTTAGCAATTGAATGGATCTGGTCTTTAAGAAATCGTTGAATTGATCATTGTGGTGGTGGTGCTGTTAATAAAAACAGGATAATAAACCACCTGGGTGGGTTTTAGACCTCTGTTCTGAGTCAGACTTTGACACCATGCCTGTTTAAATAGAATGTTTGACATCCACACTAACGTATGCGAGACAGATGTCTACAAAATTCTTTGTACCTTTGAGAATTGAATGCTGAATGCTTTAGACACTGTTATTATTTTCTGGTCCTTAACAGGATTCAGAAACATAGCATTTGCTATTCTATCAAGACCTTCAGTATTTCTTACAACCTCGTCTAAAATAACGCTATTTGATGCACAAACTTACAAAAAATTACCCAGAGATACTAATGATGCAGTTGCACAACTAATACGCACCGTAGTATGCAAAAAATCGCTCAGATACTTGATGTTTGCACAAATTATGATGGAATTCTAAGGGTTAGGTAAAAAAGAGCTCAAAAGTTAAAAAGCGAAACTGTTTTGAATGAATATTTTCATCATCTACAAACCTACTCCCATCTTTTGGCAGGTGATTGACAACGGAGCATCGGAGGCCGCACATAGTCCTTGAACAAATGCTTTGCTTCATCTCGAATTTATCCCCAACTGCTGGCTGACTTGAGATATTGGAGCAAGAAGAGTTGTCTCATTGCTAAGAGTATAGAGTTGAGAAAAAAGAAACACTGATCTCTTTGCATTCTGGTAGTCATGACCCTATTATGATAACCATGTTATGAGTATTGCGAAGCATAATTGGACTTGGTTGAAAAGTGAGATTACGGGTACACGTCCTCGACAGAATACAGGCAAGCAGTTTGTAGATCCTATATGAACCAAAAAATCGAGCTAAATTGTGGACACTGCTTTAATGTTTGAAAAAATCAACCAGTTAAGAAGGTTAGATATCACATGCACAAACATCATAAAGCTTTTCCAAACCCACTATAATGGTAAATTAAGTCGGCGCATTGTAATTTTTATGTGGAATTAAGTAATATGAAAGCTTTTCAAGAACCGGTGGTACACTGAGTTCCTAAATACTCTAAATGCAATTGGGATAGATCTATAATATCAATTGAGATCCAGACTCATTAATGTATCTCATCATAAACTAGTCCCCCCACTTACTGTCTTCCCGTTGTCATCTAGACAAGAAAACTTTCAACAGACTAGGCATCGTCGTAGATTCCTTAGTGGAGTACGTCATGGTTGTAGCAAGGCCAAACGGAATTTGAAGAGGAAGCAAGGCATAATCTGTGTACAATCTACCACTCTCATAGCTCCAGTACCATTAACAAGGTAATTTAAACAGACAGTAAGGTTAATACGACTTTGACTTTTACTGCACTCAAATCCTTCAGCCCCAACCGAATGGGATCTACATTCATCTCCAGAACCTGACCCACAGACAAGCCCAGTCTGCGTATTTTTTGAACAAGGTCCTCAAGGTCGTCTGCAAAACTGGTTAAGTTTTGTAGTGGCAATCGACTTGGCGAAAGCTCATCGATGGAGGACTGGAAGTAGATAAGTTGACATCTGTAAGCACATTCAAAAGGAAACAGTGGGTTGTACGTAGTCCTACCTGATAGTTAATGTCGACGAAGTACTGGGTCAGATTCTGCGCCGTATTCACGATTTTATCCAAGTCCTTTGGAATGAGACCAGCCAAATTCAGTTTGATGATCTCATTTTTAATTGTGCTGAAATAGATGAGGTACTAATCATTGCAAGTACCATATCAGCTATCGCAGATAAAACACTCATTGCCAACTGTTTTCATAAGTTTGGCTTATCGTATGTAAGAGTGTGTGAAAATTCTTCGTAGACATCTGTGCTTTAGCAAAAGTTGTAGAGTCCCAGGACTCCCTGAAGACGAAAGAAGACGCAGTACTCGGGCAGAATATATATTCAGCTCAGAGAAGGTGTCTGGGCTATTGACATGGTCCAAAAGGCCAGCCCGCCCATCGAGGTACAAGAGGGCTAATTCGAAGTACAAAAGTGGCGCCTCACCAATACCGAGGGATAAACCACTATCGTATCACAAAGTTGCATGTTTCTAACGAAGAATCATTTACTGGAACATATGGTTGATAGTAATTTCATATTAACATGTCAAGTAATGCGTTATCTCAAAAAAACTCTGTTTTATTTATTTATATTTTCATTTTGACTTAGTAGACACACCTGAGGGCTAATGAATGGTGCTGGCACTTCTATCCCAAAGTCGATTGTGCACACGCTCATGAGCCTAGAAGCAACAAAATCATGAATGACCTTGAACTGACTAACCACAGCTAGAATATCATCACTGACCTTTGATTAATCGAATAATCTTTATGTTGGCCCTGACGTTGTAACATGTTTCCAATCTGCACAAGCGGCTAAATAGCAAATCGTCAACCGCGATTGGTTCACAACCTTTAGGAGCGGTCTGAGACACGGAAATTTTATTTATTTCGTGGATTGGCTGGTGAATGTTATGCGAAAGCGCTTAGCATCGGCACCATGGAGTCACTTCTAAAATGAGGGCTCATAAATACCATTTGAATACGAGGTAGATGTCAAGGTATTAAGAATAAATTGTTCTAACCAGATTTATGGAGCGTCTGGACGGCAATTTTAGGCACTGATTGCTTAAATACAACTGAGGAGAATCGGGTAGGTATCCACGATAGAATGCTAATTTGTGCCTTTTCCGAAGGTAAAGGGCTTGCTTGAGTGTAAACAATTACTGAACTGCAAACCTGCAACCAAAATGCGACCACCTATTATGAATGGCAAGACTGAGAGAAATCGCGGAACTGCGAGCCCTCTAACTGTTAAACAACTGTTGAGAGAGCCACCAATAAAACAATTTTTTCAGACATATGCACTAAAAGTAGATTTCGCTCGAGCCAGGAAATCAGCGCTAGAGGGGTTGCCAGAGGCAAAACTAGAAAATTGAGTCTGGTCAAATGCCCAGCTCATACAACCGAGCTAGTCAAAGTTGTTAGCATCGAAGATGATAGGAGCGGGTGTGGATTGATCCTCTGCCAGCATATCAATGACGAGGTTGGGAATGTCAAAGAGGATGTTAGTCATTATTACGAGAACGAGGAGAAGCGCAAAAGTCCTGACGAAGACTGCCACGTGGTAGATGCGCCGCTGTTTTCGGTGGCATTCATCGACTCGAGAGACTGAGTATTGAGTTTCTCCAGGGAATTGGGGTCCTCAAAGATCTCTTTGCTTATAAGTGACTTTAAAGCAAATATGAAAAGTGCGATTTGTTAAAACCATTCCAGAGTAAACAAGTCTTGTTGCCTTCTTAGTTTGACAAATGAAACAGTCAACCGCCTGGGCAATAAGTCTATCAGCCATTTCAGCATCTTAGATATTGCGGCAAACAGCAACTTATTTGTCAGCGCAGAAAAATGTCGGCTTGGGTAACAGATTGTCTGCGCTTGTACCTCTCCTGGATCCACTGCATAAAGCATTCTTTATACCAAAATCAGTCATTTTTATGCTGTTAGTCAAGGTCAAAGGCTTTGAATTATGTATAGAGCTTTATGATCAAGTATGTTATGAAACCTTTCTTATTAAGCATTGATTGTATTCAAATTGCATGACGAAGGGAAATAAACGGATTTGTTGGCCGAAAGCAAATTCTGTAAACTCTGTACTGTACGTGCTTAGCAAGTGAGGTCTACTAGATGTAAGGCTTGTCACATCTCCCTTAAATTTGACACTTAAGGCTCCGTATTGTACTTCCTCTTGGCGAAATTCCAGTAGACTCTCGACCCTCCTGAAAGACACGGGTCACTACAGCAACTTTTGCCTTAATTTACAAGAGATGCGCACTTTTCACGTAATAAAAGAAGGAGCACTCACCTCCTAAGCACTCAAATTAATGCCTAGTTATGGGAACAATCAACTCGGAGAGGCGTTTTAAAGGTCTTCATCAATAATGGGCTTAAAAAACAGGGCTAAATGTGAGTGGACTTCATCACCACACCATTTGGGCTGTAAATTAATACCAAGGAAGAGAGCTTTGGCCCATTAAAAAGTTGAGTATTCTTGGGAAAATCTTTATGATAATTAAGAGAAAATGTCTTGAACAAATTAATTAATTGAAAGATGGAATTGAGGAGACTGAGTCATTTGAATAGATGTCCCTGACCTTGTCTAGTCTAAATGACCTTGACGCTATCTCCCTTCTTAATGAGGAGGTTGGGTTCAATAAACACCTTAAACAAAGTGGCGTTATGAAATATGTGTAGGAACGTCTTTCACACTTTTGTTTATTTAAGTCCGCTAAAAATAATCGCAATTAGTAAACGCATTTCACCTGAAATAGCGTGTCAACTGACAGTCTGACTGAATAAGTTCGTGGACCGGAAAGACAAACTAAGAAAACCTTCTTTGTAAAGAAATGGGGATTGAGTTCATGGATTATGTGACATTGTAGGTAAGCATAATTATTTCTGCCTTTCAAGCAATCCTCGTTTTCAAATAACAGGTTCAGCTTGTTAGCCCGCAAATATGACCTTTGAAGATGGAAGCTCAGACAAAGGTATTGCACCTTTTCCATCCCGACCATCCAAGTTACTGGATCTCGCTACTAACATTTTACAAGCATAAATGATGAGGAATGCCGAGCCTTCGAGCCTATAGAAATTCCGGTAGGCCTTCATTGACCTCTACTTCTCTACTTTACTTAAATAACAAAAAATGTAGGCCAAACGAAAGCAGGTTTCAGCTATTTAGCAAACGGGTCTTAACTACGGAACGCTCGAGTTAAAACTTAAGCATCGCCCTTATTTGCCTTTTCCAAGTAACTGAAAGCTAATGACTAACTTTATTTGAAGGTGTACATAAAATCGTCAATTTGCAATTTGTACGAACCTGACCGGGCTGTCATGATGTCGATAATAGGAACGTTAGATAATGAACGCTATCAATACAGCATACAACAAATCCGAATGAACTATGACTTGAAAGCATTAAAAATCGTGGAGATTGAAAGGAAACACAACTACCCACCTTTATCTGACCCAAAATCAAAGTGGATACCCCTGGCGATTGGCGAACTCTTAGCTCCAGCCTCGTTACCTCCCCACAAATATTACTCTTTCCTGCGACAGTGCTTCATAATCTTGTTCTAGAGCTAAAATTTTTAGGTCTTTTTATTTTCGAAATTTATCTTGGCACTCGATAAGACATAAACTCATTTCACACCAAGCGCCTTCAGAATCTAATGTGTGGACTACATCAATTGGGGGAAAATATGTTCCTGAGCCATTCTAAAAATGCTAGCACTGGGTCCTATTCCAAACCTGGACTAGTTATTAATGCATTTTGAAACTAGTTGGGAGCTATTTCGCAACTAATGAAATAGTTCCTGAACTTATTTAATGTATTTAAAAATCTGACTTGTGTATCGATCTATCAGAATTGGTTATCCTAATTTGACACTTTTTCTCCCATAGAAGGCTGGAATTAAGTATACATATTAAAAAGAGCCCATTTTAAATTCGCTGATCCAATTGCATATAAAAATATGGCCATCCCTGTCAAATACCTTTAAATTGCCCTTATCAACTAGTAGGCTTTAAGCTCCTCCCTCAGCCGGTGTGAGGAGAGGGCCTGTGGAGGACATAAGGACATGGTTATGCAATGTGAAATTAAGAGAATGCGGAGACGAGTAACCCCAGCCCTAGCCCCCAATGCTTCATCCTGACCCACATCATAGGGTAACACGATGGTGGTTTATCCCTTGGTACCGGTGAGGTGCCACTTTTGACTTTTGAATTTGCCTTTGTGTGCTTCACTGGGTCTCAACAGAATGTGGAAAGATACTGTGCTGCTGCATCATGTTGTGTTTCATTATTATTGCACTTCTGGGCCACAGTGCGTCTAGTAACCACAATCCACAACCATCGATAACGTTTATCCTCCCGGCACCAAAAGCATACTGTGAGGTAAAAGAGAGTATTAACTTATCAAGCTGACAAGGTCCTTTATAATTTTCTTAAAAAGAAGTAGTGGTTGAAGCAAACCATTTCAGCATACCTTGTATTTTATTTACAACCAACTGCTTAATTCATCATGATTGCTTTAAATACACCTAAGCAAATGTAAAAAATTTTACAAACTTTGAATGAGATTAAATATTAACGAATACGAAACTTAATGCTAAAAAGAAACTTATTTATTTATACTCTCAAGTAAGCCATATTTTAGAATCATTGTTCTAGCAAAAATTTAAAAAAAAAAATTAAACTTAAACTTAGATATATTTAAAAAAAGTTGGCTGATTTTACCTAAGTATAATAAAGCAATTTAGTTTAAATGTGTTACTTTACCAAAAGCTACGCGATCGGGCATTAAGCCGTCATCTACCGGCCGTTTAGAATTATCTTCACTGGTGAGCTGGTTGGCGGTTTGCGCTAACTTTATCTATACTTTTATTCAGATCTCAATAAGCCATTGCCTTACCCACATAGGTAAAAATGACGCAGAGATTGCTATCGCCATTCAAAAAATTGCCACAGCAGATTCAGAACCTGTCACTTTTCCAGAAATTTCAGGATTTGGCAACTGGAAGGCACACAGGAACTTTGGCCCGTCATTGCGTTTGTATAGCATCATTTTAATTGTTGTATAGGCTTCTGTTTACGGAATAATGGAGCAACCTGTTGCTTTGGCTTACGATCAAGATTTGTGTCTTTTGGCTGTAGCTTACACTCATGGTTACATTGAAGTGTATGCTTTTTTATTGCTAAAAATAATTTTCTTTAGATATGGAATGCCAGGACTTTCCTTTCCAGTCGACCATGTGGTTAAAGGTATAAAGTTTATGGAGTTTCTCCAAAATGAGGGGCGTCTTCTTTTGGTTACCTCATCCAGTCTTACTAGTCTTGAATTGAATTTAACTTCGGGTCACTGGAAAAAGAAGCATTCTGTCTTCCTTCCTCTCGCGTGAGTCATGCGTCCTTTATGCCGGCAGTAATTATTTTCACTAACTTATGCAAATCTGACTTGTTCTTTTCTATTCAGATCTGATGAAAGCATCACAGCTTTTGCAATCGGAAAGGGCGTCGTTTATGTTGGATCAAGTGCTGGGACCTTGCGACAAGTAGCTATCGAAAATGGGACTATGACAGTTGGGGATGATGATTTGACTTCCTTACCGTGTCTTCTCATCTTGAACAAGTAAGATCCCTTTGTTTATAACCTAATGCGCATTAATTGAAAAATCTTTGGCTGATTTTGTAGTTGATTATGGTGAGTGATCTGCCCTTTGTGTTCCATTATTTTGGTTATTGTTTGAAAGCTATTGAGGTTGGCTTTTACTGAAACAATTAACGATTCTAGGCTGCCGGAAGACATGCACGAGATTCTCAAACTGAACACACCCATAATTTCAATCGAACTGCATCCAAATGGCGAAGAACTGCTTTTGGGGTACGCAGGCGGCACAGCCATCATAGCTCAGCCGCAAGCCATCCCACTCACTCCACCTGTGCCATCAATCTCCACTGCGGAGAACCCCCGTGATGAAGCTGGGGAAAAGCCAGAGGAGGGTGAAGCTGAAAAGGGTCAGACACAACCATCCATTGAGAGTGTCGAGGCAGAAGCTGAGCCAGCTAAAAAAAGTGAGGGTGATACCTCACCTGAACCGACGTCGCCGAAGAAGAGCAAGACTGGGGAACGACATTCCACAGCCAACTTACAGGCTATCCGTGCTCAAGCTAGCAGGAAGTTCCGCACGCTTTCTAAGTCTATAAAGAGTAAGATTGAGCACACAGCGGAGGAGAAAGTTGAACATCCAGTTCTGCCTGTGCCTCCAAGCCCACGTGTGGTTCGTTTGCTTCCCTATACACAGGTTCTGTGTTGTGCCACATGGCGTATCACTGCATCCGTGTTGGCGTCAGAAGTAGCGGCCTCTCGAGAGGTCCTCATCGCTTATCATGATGGTGCCTATCTCACCTGGACCATTCCCAAGTGTGAGTCGGAAGTTGTTGATCCAGTGATTGCTGTGAACCAAGAAGTCGCTAGCATCCCCTACGGTAGGCTGAAACTCTTCCTCACCCCTATTCTTTCACTCGATTAACACGATTTTTACTTATTTTTTTCAGGACCCCTGCCCTGCGCTGCAATTCAGCGCATCATCGCAAGACCTTCTTCGAAGTGCGTGTGCCCATTCATAATACGTAATTCTTTACCTGAAGACTCAACTTGTTAGTGCTTCTGTTTTGTTCCAGTGGTGGTGTTATCACTGCATTTGTTGGAGGACTACCTCGCGCCCAACATGCGGAGAAGCACACAATTAGCGTTTTGGGTGGAGTTGAGGAGCATGTTTGCTTCCAGTTTGGTTCACCCGTCCGAGACTTTGTTGTTCTGCCCAGTAAGCCGCAGCAGCCAGCGTGCAGAAATGAGGAAAATGAAGAATCCAGTAAGCAAAGTAGGTCAACTTCCTGATTGATTGCCTAGTATAGACTATTCTTTTGGGTTTATATCACAATCTGGATGAGATTTTTGCAGATTACAACACCCGAATGCTAGGCAGAGTGGGGAACTGGATGAACAGTGAATGTTGGAGTGAATTCGCTTTTCTGTTCTCTCATCAACTTTTCTCTAATCGTCCAACCAACTTTGATCTTTAATAGACATGGGTTTATGAGAGTGCATCCCTTCATTACTGTTGCTCCCATGGGGACGAAGTTAGCCTGTTTATTTGCTGGAACGGAACTGCATTTCCCATTTCGTTAGCTTTGTACATGATTTATGGGCTGAACACAACAATATCTTTGTTTCACCTTGCTAATGTAGATCTCTAAAGCCCATTTTATTTACTTAATATCCTTATTGTTTCTGACT
This sequence comes from Echinococcus multilocularis, assembly GCA_000469725.3. Lineage (NCBI taxonomy): Eukaryota > Metazoa > Platyhelminthes > Cestoda > Cyclophyllidea > Taeniidae > Echinococcus > Echinococcus multilocularis. The sequence continues at coordinate 4,277,922 of LN902848.1, read as the reverse complement.
GCTACGCGACAAAGAATACCACGTGGTTTGTTCAATTCGTGGATACCATTTAGCGTCAAAGGAGAATATGCGGGAACAAAGAGAGCATCGGTCAATTTTAGAGAGTCTGTTGAATGTGTCTTATTCCAGTTTCCTCATGTTTTTTTTGAGATATGGCATAACACTGAGGCCTAGAAATTACTTGATTATAGTTACTTTTAAAGTCGAGACATCCATTAACCGATAGAACGTAAACAGTTAGCTGAACATCCTTGTTTTATCATAACTACTCGAGGCGAATTGCCAGCGAGATCACTCTTCTGCACCTTTAAATCTCATGGTTTTTTGGCCTCTATAAGCCTATTTCCATGCAACGACTCGTCATGTCATTGACTAGAGACGACACCGTTTCAACCTTTTCATACTTTCCCTGCTGAATTTATTTCTTTCAGTTTAGTAAAGGTTGACAGTCACATCATTTGGACCTAGGCAGCGCTTTGCATCTTAACTAATTGGCACAACTCTCACCAATGAAGTGGCCAAGTTTACATTAGCTACCTTCAAGACGTAGCCGTAAGGAACTATTTCTGTCTGTGGTTATGCTACCAGATGATTTTTTTTTCGTTTACATGAATTAATAGAAACAAAGTAATTTAGAGCTGCTTTATTCACCTACAGAGATTGAGGGGGACGAGGGGGAGAAATCTTATCAGCACATAACTGAGCCACCCAAACCAACTGACGCTGGCTACCTCCTCGTCCTGACGGACCGTGAACTCGTGGCCATCGATTTGACCCAACCATCCTGGCCCGTCATCCCCTCGCCTTATCTCAAGTACCTTGACTGTACTGGCATCACCGCTGTTGCTCACATCTCTGTAAGTGTCTAGTTCCGACCTTCAATTTATACAACTTGGAACCTATTAATTTTTACGTATCCTCCTCCCCCAGATCCCAAAGAAACTCATGTCACGTATGAAGGAGGCGTGCAATGCCAAGGGCTTCGATCACTGGCCTGTGATCGGTGGGCAGAAGACCGAGTCATGCGAGACAGTTGTGGAGCATGCCGAGTTTCACGACCTGGTTGCAATCGCGCACATGGATGCGGATGTCTCCTTGTGGCACGTGGATCGTGGTGACTGCTTCGAGTCCCTCGGACGCATCCCCAGTCTTGCAATGATGCTCGACGCCGGGGAGTTGGGGTGCAATGTGGAGAATAAAGTATGTATTGAGTGTGTTTGGTCTCCTAGCGAACGATTTCCGCTATGCATTTTTCACACATCTCCCAAACTGGCGCACCGGAAGTTGTTCTGACGGAATAATTATTAAGGAAGTAGTAATTTGCTTTGACTAAATTGGTTTGTATCCCCCCCCCCACCGCGTCCTGTGGAAAAAAAATATGACGCCTCAATTTTCGTTACACTTCCGCTCGAGAATATTGCTTCCCTGTTTTCAACGCTGTGGATTTTGTGATTACTTATTTCAAGATCTTCACTTAGTATTCAGCGCTCAAAACGGCAAGCTATCAGTTTATTTTTCTTGAATTCCAGGCTATGTGTACAGTTAATTCACAACACCTGGAAAGCCACCATTTTTATTTTGGAGGGCATTTAACTGGAAGATTATTGTTTAATACGTTTGGCTTTCCGACACTCATGTTCATCCTGTACGGGTTGAGGCAAGCGTAAGAGGTGTCTTAAAATAAAGCTCACAGAATTGCCAACATCTGAGTCACTTTGTTAGGCACTAGGGTTGAGGCCCTTTGGATTTTGATGATGGCGCGTCTTTGTCAGTCTTACGCGCGCGTTTTGGGTTTCCTAGATGGGACAGAACCTTTGCGATAGTTGCATGTTACTACTGCTACGGGTCCACTGTGGCGTAGACAGCCCGTAATGTCAGCGAACGAACTTTCTGGCATTTGTAGCTGTGGCCAGCGGTCGCGCCCCAACTCATGGTTTAAGGTGGGATTTCTGGGCCTCCAAACGATTGTATCATTAAAGAAAAATGACCCAAGCTGATATAATGGAGAGTGGCAATGAACTGACGCCTGGTTGTAGTAAAAGTGGGTGCATCCATCCTAACACGTGCCCTACCACGATCTCAGGGGACGATTTACCTTCGCGTTTCAGTTACTTAAAGACAATATATATATAATTTTCCTCAGGATGGAAGCATCTTGGACTTATTTTGCTTTAAGCTCGATTACTCTGCGACATGATCTTGTGCAACCAGTTGTCGCAATCTTATAAGGAACAGGTGCCGTGCATCTGCGTACAGAGAAAACCGGAGCGTCTCATATGTGGCACTGGTAATGGTGTATTAAGCCATCCATGAAGTAATAATTTCGCTTATTTTTTTCTTCTCAATCAACACTGGTTTATTTTTGATGAATTGTCAGGGCAGACTCTGGGTGAATTAATCAAATGACCCTCGACAACCCGAGTCTTTTTGGCAAGGTCAGTCATTCAGCTGAAGTCTGCCTCATCAAAAGACCAGTCATTCTTATGGGAAAAACACGTTGGATATGACCTGTGACTTATTTTCGTCTCTCGTCACTGGTAATTTTGATAGATTGCTTCAATCTACTATCAGTACGCCGTCGTTTTGCTGTTTAACACTATACACGTCCAAGTCGCCCATTTTTCACCCTATTTTGGAGTATTTTTCACATGATAGCTGTTTCTAAATTGGGTAATTAAAGAATTTTTAGGTGCCAAGTGCTATTTCATGTTTTATTTTCTTTAATTTAGAAAGTTTAATACATGCCTAAATGGTGCACATTCGTTGTTCATTTTTGACATCTGTCATGCTTTATAGTTAATTTCCAAATGGATCCATGTTCAAGTGATGAACCACACACTTAAGAGGATCTTATACAGGAGCTTAGCTATTTCCAGACGAGTTATATTCTTAAAAAATATATACATGCCAATCCTAAGAATTTGAGTCTTGATTGGTTGAGTTTATTCGACATTCCGATGTGATTTCATCTGTATACCGGGAAACTAGACAATTTTGAAGTATCTCAGCTACTTTCGCAAACAAAAAAATACGTGAGGCCACTTTTCCTCGACAATTGACTAGAATGAGGACAGGCATTTGACATCATGAATTAGGCCATAGTCAGAATTTTTCAGGTCCTGTGAAAAATTGCTACCTGTATATTCATTCTTACGAAGCAGATAGGGTTCTTCTAATCATACTTTTTTCTGCAGTTTCCATTGACAGCCCCTTCTTATCTTTCGGCTTTGTTTCAGTGCTGTTGTGGGAGAAATACACTCGCTTCCATCTTCCTGCGTTGTTTTTTGAGTCGTCCTTTTGTGTTTTCATGCTAAAAAGAAGTCATTTTTAACAAATACGGACTTCTGCCGCAGGTTTAAGAGAAAGGGAAGGATGGACTGAAAAACTTGTGGCACTAGCGTTCTAATACTTTACTCCGTGTTTCACCATTTTGTTCGCCCTTTACGACGCTTAGTGAACATAAATTTTTTATTGTAATCTTAAGAAAAAGTAGGATGGAAAAGGCCGTTCTCATTGATTTGGCTCATCAATGGACTGATTTCTTCGTACAGCATTACTGCCTTTGTAAAGAGGATCTTCCTTTTAAATTTAAACATGGGAAGGCTGTTTGCACTGATTATAAAGCTTCCAATTATGTGGTCCATTGACTTTGTTTTTTTTTTTCGTAGCAGAACGAAGAGGAGGCCTGGCCCCCGTTCCGAAAGGTTGGTGATTGTGTCTGCGAAGCTCTTGGAGAAAGAGTCGTCGATGCTCGCTGTGCCGTTCGCACCCTCTCTTTTCAATTGGTTGATGAGGAGGTGCTTTTATTTGTCGGTGGAGAGGCTGGCAACTGCTCCATGTGGTCTTCGGCTGGACAGAAATCCCTTGAACCTGATGTCACCAGGATCTGTGTCGATCTTCTCGAGGGGCTGACTGACAAATTCAGCTGGGAGGGTCATGAGGCTTTCAAAGTGAGATTTTGAGCTAGTCTCTTCCATCCTAAAATGATCAGTATGTACGATTGTGTGGTATTCAGCTCAAAAACGGACTTTTGACTATTCCAACAAAATGAAACGAACAAATTTTAAGCAATGGGGAATCGCGCTTATTTGTCGCATTCGTGCACCTATCTCAATGCTTAATTGATATTTGCAGAGCTTCGTTGTATAAATAATTTTAGTTGGCTTGTCTATCTTAAAGCAGTACATTTCATTTTGGCGTCGGTACTTTGGCATTCATTGCGCACTGTTGAAATGATTATGCTGTATTCACTGTTCCTGCAGAAAGACTGGTTTCTTGCCATTTCTCTCCCGCTTATACGTCAATTGTACATTCCACGGGTTGGTTGAATGTTGGCAATGCCGACTAACTTATGTGACGCCTGAGATCCTCACAGATGTATGGCTAGCCGTATTTAGAACCATTACACTCTTCATGCAAATATCAGAATGTTGAGTGGATGAGTGTACACCTTGGACGCATTGCGCTCCAAATCCTTTGTGGGTAATTGCGGCTTTTGCGCCCTAGTGAGTAAGATAGTCCTTTTATCAAAAAACGCTGTTGGGTGCACCCACTCTGCTATTGTAATGGTGTCTGGACTGACCCACGATGTGTGCTCCAAGGGCTAGTAAAAGGATGCGTGGAGGAGCTCCTAATTAATTGAAATATGGCACTCGATGGGACTCCCATCATCGCCAAGTGCACTGAAAGAGATAAGTTTTATGTACATTGAGACTTGAAGATTGTTGCCTCGTCGATTTTACTGGACTTCATTTACTGTGTCCTTTGGCGATATAAATGCCTTGACTGGGTTTATCGTATGGGTATTGCTAAAGTCTGAAAAAGTAGGGGCCATCTCAACTGTTTTTTGAAAAATAGTCACTTTTTGGAATTCCATAAATGCTTACCGAGGGAATGGCCAATGCTTCAAACTGCGTCTACATGCTACACGTTGCTGATCATTCACATAGTTAGCTGTTAGCCATTCAGGGGTAGCATCGTTTGTCTGCTAACTTCTGTGACTTTCTTATTATTAAAAAACCTGTTTCGGATGGAATGACATCACAGTGAGGCAATGTGAATTTCGTGTTCAGTTTGATTTAAAGCAGTGGGTTCTCTCCTAATGTCGTTTCCTTTGTATCTCGTCTTACAAATGTGCGATCTAACCAACGGTTTGAAAACGGGAGTGACATTAACTTTTGTTTCGCCTTACATCAGCCTATTGAAGGCGCCTTCGAGCCCCACCTCACATCCACTCCAGCATTCGGTCTTTGCGAGCTGATCCAGTTTAACCCGCCCTCAGCGATAACTGCCATGACATTTGAGCCCCATTGGGAGGCACTGGCAATTGGTTCTGCGCATGGCTTCGCCCTCATCGATCTCAAATCTCATGCCGTAGTATACAAACATCTTACGTATGGGCTCCAAGGCACCACTGAAACCTCTGTGTCGTCTGTTGCTCGTAAGTTGATCTTTACCCCTGAGAAGGAGACACGCTCTCCTATAGTGGTACAACTGATGTGAGTATCTCCGCCTTGGATGAAGCTCTATCCGAGACCTAAGTTCAATTAAGCAATAGAAATCCCTAAATTGACTTATTTCTTGTTACGTCTCGTCTTTTTGTGCTATCTAGCTATTTGAGTGGGTTATTCGTGCCATAGCGGAGAATATTGGACCTTAGATTCGCGCTCTTTTGACATTCAATAGGCATATTGCACAAGGCTAAATTCAAATTCCTTAGGTGTTGCTTCATTACTATTCATGATCATTGAGTATATGGCCAGAGTGAATTGGAAACTTGCTGCACCGCTCAACAAAACAGCAACTAAAAGACCGATCTTTGTTTTATTTTGTTGAGCAGGTGGGGCTGCCACCAAAATTGTGGCCAGCGGACGTCATTTGAAGGCAACGCTGCGCCAATCTTTTCGTAAAATTCGGAAGAGCCGTTCCCGATCGGCTGCATCAGTAAGTGAGGAAGCTGGTGAAGAGAAAAAAGTTTCTGCCGCCACTGAAACGGCTACTGAAGCAGCACCTGTAAAAGGTACTTCCTTGTCTTCAGATTTAGAACCTACATCTCTGAATGCTTGTCATACTTTGAGGTTTCATTTTTTTTCCTTACCTAACCAGACGAGGAAGTTGGAGCTGCAGCTTCAGGTGTTGTGGACGAAGCTCTAGACGCCGCAGTGGAAACTGATGAATCTGCAAAACCTGGAGGTAGTTCAGAGGAAGCACCTACCACGAAATCGGTGGTTGTAATTGAGGAAAAGGACGCGGAACCTTCCACATGTCAGCAATTGAAGCCTAACGACACGACTTCTGGTGTCTCCGCACTCATTCTGGCGGATACCTACGTCATTCCGGGTGTCGCAGCAGCACCCAAAGAAAATCGTCCCGCCAGCTCACCTCCACGTACAGCTGCGCTGATTGTCGGCACGCAAAATGGCGCACTGATTATCCACACCCTCTCCTGGCCAGCTGGGGATGCCTTGATCAAGGTAAAACTAATCAAGGCCGTTTTCTTCCGGCACGGCGCTGCAGTTCTTGCAGCCTGCGTTATTGATGCTAAAGCTCACTCCTCTCCTGTTCTCAGTGAGAAATCTCGGTAGGAAAGTAACTTTAAAGGTCTCTTTTTTGTCAAAGTACCCATTATTTACTTCCCGCTTTTCCGTAAAGCTCCGTGCCTGAAGTGATTCCCGAATCACCAGAACCGGTTAAACAAGAAGCGGAATCCACCAAACACACTAAGGGTGAAGAGAATGGATCAAAGCCTGGGCCCATGGTAGCGGTGGAGACTGCGGTGTTGGAAGAAGTGGAGCCGATGAAGTCTGCGTTAACGTCAAGTCACGAGCTTCTGGTTTGCACAGAGGAGCAAGTTCGTGTGATCACATTGCCCTCACTGAGAACAAAGCACAAGTACCACTTCTGGGAAAAAAATTCCACAGGTATCCATGGTACTTTTAAACATACTCTTATTCGTCGTCGCAAGTCTGAACCTTCTACAACCACCACAACTTCGGACGATGTCGCTGTATCTGCAGCTCAAGAAAACACTGAGACTAAGGTTAGTGTTTGGCCGTCTTGGGATAGCAGGGTGCTTAATTCTGACCGCTTAGTCTCTTCATTTTTTTCAGGAGACAGATGCCTCTGTAGTTGCTCCAGTTGCAATTCCAGAACCTGATTCTATGGAACAAGGGGAGAAGTCAGAAGAGCTTGTTACTGCAACAAATTCAGCAGCACCGTGCGTGTCGTTGCGTCGGGTAGTTGCGTTTGGTCTTCAACGATTTCCTCAACCTTCCAGCGCCATGGTGGAGGAATGCCACGCTGTTGTGGCTTTAAGGAATGGTTGTCTTCATGTGCTTACCATTCCTGGGCTTCGCAGAGTTCTCAAAGGTAGTTCGATGCCTAGATTTTTTTAATGAGTACTTTGGTGGGTATGGGAATAGGTAACTTCACTGTAATGTTGCAGCAGGATGGGCTACCTACAATCGCCTGATGTAGAGAAAGAGTAAAAATAAGTATCCACTTTATATAATCCCCCTTGCTTTGAGATTCGATTCCAGTGCTCCCGATTTTTTATACTTTCGTTCTAGTAATCAAAGCGGTATGCGGGTGTACTGAGACCTCTCCTAAAGCAGAAAAGGACATGATGTAAAGTTTAGTCGCAGTGAAAGAGGTCTTATTTTTGTTAGTGGTGCCATATCTTGGTCGTCATGCTTGATGTTGGGTAGATCACATCAAAAGCAATTCTGCAGAGGGAGAGTCAGCTATATTTCAATAACACAACGGTTTAAGAACCAGTGGACTTGGTGACGAGTTAAGACATTGTAAGGCAAATTGTAATGCCGCCTCATTATTCAATTCTTCCGATTTTTTTCTCTTCTCTGTAGCCACGTTTTGCGACCACCCAGAGTATTGTAGCACAAAACCGATGCCTACTCAGGGCTTCACCAATGTCTGTGTCTCGAACTCCGCTAATCTGACCTTCTGGCCGTTTGCTGGTTTTATGCTGGTGGCAAATGAAATCTCCTACGCATTACCATGCCGACTGGCGTCACTGGTTGGTGTGGCCGGTCTCAGAGCTACGGGCGAAGCTGCCTATTGTGTGTGTTTGCCTGAATGGGCCAGACCCAAAACCCCACCAACACCTGTCTCTCCCGGAGTTGCCTCTGTGGGACCAGAAGACCCCGGCTCTGCTTTTAATTATATTGAGGTGAGTGTCCGGTGTGCCCCTTGGAGTTTACAATATCTCAGCATGGGATATTGGTTTGGCGGATTTATAAAGCACATTTAAGTCAGACCGGGTCGGGGAACTTCTATTTAGACAAACATTCCTTGTTACATCACCAATTTTGATCCTAATTTTGTTTTTTCTTGAAACCCTTTCCTGCTGCTGTTTTCTTGATTAGATTTATTATTTCTGAATTCAGTGCATCCATCTCCCTAATTTCAAGGTCCCATTATTGGTAGAACGCTGCCCATACCAAAATAACCCCTAAGACATCGGAAACCCTTAATTTCGTTTCCAGTTACGATTCCCGGCTTTTTTAATCTTCTCAGAATGGCCATGACCAGACTGGAAAGGGTGGGAAGACTAGAGGATCTGCGACAGATGGAACAATGGAGGCAATGAGGGGTACTATTGCTGATCCCATGGAATCTTGTGACACGGCTAAGGAGGTGGACACCTTCACAAAGGATATCACAAAGGGAATTTTGACTGAGTAAGCCACTGGACTTAGTTCCGTTTTTACCCTGGAAATAACTTTATGAGACTTAGCGTCTGATTAGATTAAAATTTCTTTCCGAGTTTAGAAAGTCCGACCAATTAATGCCCTCATGGCCTGATTGACATGTGATAAGCTAACAAAAAGATTATGTAAATTTTGAGGGGATTCCTGAAAATGTCACCTTTACCAGCGTGTATATTTTTAATGGATGAATTCAACTTTTTTTCCGTTTTACTAATTTCTAGGAGCTTTGAAGCGTTTAAACAATTTGTAGCTATCAATTCTTTTGGCTTCTTTGTTAAAAGTGACTATGGCATGTAGTTAGTTTTATTGCTTTTGAATCGCGGCAATTAATAGTTGTCAGTCTACCCTATTGCGAAAAATTCTCTGCGCGACATTCTTCCACAACTTGTTACTTTTTCATGGTGTACATAGGTCCACAGCATCACACGCTGGTCGAGTTTTGGTGGTATTTTTCTCACATTCACATTTTTTCAATGTTGAAGTTTAGTTGTCTCTAAACGGAGCTGTTTTTAACTAAATAACTATTTACCTAAGCCTGGAACAGTGGTAGAAGATGGTAGAGAGGCGTTTTACTTTATACACGTTGTCTTTCGATAGGAAGGTGAATGGGTAAACAAACAGGGAATTGAATGCCTTGTGCTTTTTTTCGGTTTCCAGTGGCAGTGGTACTGTGACAGTAAAGACGACCGAGAGTTCTCTGGAGAAACACACCGTTATTGAAGGTGGCAACGTCTTGACAACCGTCCACGAGACCCAACTTGTCGATGGCGAGATTGTCAAGGATGACATCGTCCAAGTAAAGTCAGATGTCGATGAAAGTGCCCCTGCCACAGTTGGCACTAGAGGTTAGTGAAGTTTGGTACAAAATTTGTAATGGATGCCTCGACCTGTTCTGATAGAAATGTTCTCGTTGCAATCCCTTGATCAGGCTTTACGCAGGTGATAGCCGAAACCGATGTAATTTCATTGTATTGTGTCCTGACGCCCTTTCACCTCATTGTGGCGGTAAAGTTCACCTAACTAGCTCACTTATTTTGTAGAATTCATAGCACCTGTCATAATTAACCAAAATGAAATGATATAGAGCATAAACTCAGGTTTGATAGTTGAGCAAAGCGAGTAGCCGAAACTTATATCACTTGCCCTTTCAGTGACTGGTTAACAGGATTCTGGACGTACAACGAGTCTCCCTCTCTCACCATTTCTCTGTATTTGTGTCCGCTTTTCGTATTTCCATGTACGCACACATTTGCTTTCGGTTTTTTTTCACGCTGCTTTTGCAATTGTGACGATTTTGACCACTTGTCGTCTCCTCTCTTTTCTTTTTCTGCCCTCCCTTCTTCATAATTTCTTTGCTTCATCTTTCCTCATCCCTTTCCCGTCACCCTTTCTCTTCCCACCATAACAGATCATAATCTTTCGGCACCGGCGAACGGGGCAACGGTTGCCGCAATTTTGATTTCATTGACCACCACCGCCACTCGTTTTCCCATTTTTCACCCCTCTCCACCCCGGCTATCCGCACAAAACAGCAAATGGGCTCTTAGAAGCAAATGTTTAATTATTTTTGGTTTTCTTAGACTGCGATGCTGTCCTCTTCCCTCGTCTCTTCTCTAATTTTCTAGAGATTCATAGTTTTTTGATGGAGTGGGTTTGGAAAGGAGATGACTTAAAGTAGTTGACGTTGGATGTAACTTACAAGGTCTATTTTTATTGATGGTTTAAATGATTTAAAAATCGGTAAATGCCTTCGTTATCCTTGTCTTTAAATGAAGGAGACATCTTTTAAGTTTAGGACTGATGATCTACGTCGCTTGTTTGGACATTGGTGAAGCAACGAAGTTTGTAATCGTATGGTGCTAGGGAAATGGTTTCTTCTCCGTTGACGAGTAAGGAGACAAAGTGTGGAGTGGATCAGATGAAGAAAAGGCATTTCGTTGTGGGTGTACATGCGTCGAGAGCAAAAATTGTCTTCACTGGTATGTGCACGGAGTGTGGAGGCTGGGCTCTCTCAGGTTCACGGGTGGTCGCCTCGACGCAGTAAGTGGGGGGCTTTCCGAACATCTAGTCGCTCGTGGATGTAACTTTTATGGGCAAAAAATTTTGGAGCAGCTTAATGTAAGTGAAAACAGGGTAAGTACGAGTGACGAAGACGTTGACTAGGACAAACGCTTAAGCATTGGATGGTTACCGGTGTTCGACTCAAGCTACACTGTAGCACACAGCAAGGCGATTGGAGAAGTAGCTTTCATTCTAGTTGTCTTTCAGTACTTCCAGAAGCCTTCTCTTCGTACCTGCCAGGAAAGTATAACGGAATTTGATATACTTCTGAGGCAAAGAGGAACCCATTCATCCATTTGTGCAGTTGAGGGGAAAAAACCTCTCCAGACACCACATTCATCTTACTTAAAGCCCAAATCTCATCAAATGGGTTTGTAAAATAAAGAAAGGGAGTATTTTAATGTAATAGTGGTGTGATATGGTGGATAAGACACCTTCGGTTCAGTAGCAGAGAACCGTTTTCAAGCAACCGGGTCATAACTGAGTGGCATTGGCAGAAAACGTATCGTGGAAGGTGACCTTCATAATTTGCGGGTGAACGATCACAAATAAGCCAGTATTTTGTACACTAACAAGCCACCACAAGGAGCAATCTTTTGTCATCACAAAGGTTGGCTGATTTCCGTGGTGCTTCAAATTTATATGTTCTCTTAAGCTGCATTCCTTGGAAAAAGATAGTGGAAGTGCTAGCTACTCGAAAATTGATATAAATGTTTTTCTAACCCCCAAAATTATGTAAATAACTAAGTACTTGCCTAATCAAAGGTTAAAATGGCAAACTTTCTAATTGGTACTTTAGAAGAAGACGCTGGTAGTTTCAAAAACTTGCATTAACAAAAGTGTTTTCAGCTCTCAGTATTTCCAAGCTGTAGATTGCGAGTCTGTCGATCACTGTGATGTTTACTGGTTGTCTGTAGTTAAGTCATCAAATTGGATCAATTTATGCCTAGTAAAAATGTGCATTCATATACTTGTATTTGAATTAGTTTACCCTAGAGAGGCTAGGATTCTTAAATGAAGCGTTTTCAAATCTATTTCTTCTGAATTATATTCTCTCTGGCCCAAGTTGCAGCCGTAAACTAGGCACCAAGGGAAGTCAATCCGGTTGGAGTAACCGGCACAGCTTCCTTGCTCCTCCCCTCTCCTTCAACCCTGCTACACGTCACAACCAGGTCACGTGTTCATAAACCAATAGAAAATGCGAATTGGCAATTACTTCCAAAGATGATTTTATGCCACTGCCTCATCCAGCTTTTGTTTATTGGTATCGTATGATTTTTACTCCTTCAAAGCCTGAGGGGCCAGTTTTAAGGTGTTTTTTGGATGAACCTCGGCCCTAACACCTCTGCGCCATAAATAGGCATCTGCAGATTAAGCGCACCCGCAGGTTGCGATCGTTGCGTTTTTCTGGATGCTGGCAAGTAATAATGCGGGCTCAGTCTGTGACCTCTAAGCTATCCATATTTTTCTACCTTGGCTTCTACTGATAACATTTGTGAGTAGTACGAAACCCTCGCTGGTGGGGTTGCCAAGTCCTAAAATGAGAGACATGCAGTTTTGTATGGATACCTGACAGTTGCCGTTTCCACGCTAACTTATTTAGTGGTCAGCACTGCAGAGAAATTTCTATCATTTGCACAAGGACAAGCGCTGCTTCGTTAAAGAATGATCTACTTTCTTTCAATTAGCCAATTTTTTGAAAATGCCTGCCAATAAGTATTCATGTTAAAATTCGCATTCTCAATCGACCAAAAATACTCGTGCGATTTCCGATTGGCCTCACTCCTATGGGAACGTATAAAGTACATACTCATGCCTACAAGCCAGCATTGTTGTGTAGACACGCTTTGGTCCATCTGTGCGGTATATCTTACAGTGATTGCTTCGAGTTCTTGTATCGAACTATACCAGGAGGATAGGTGAATGTGAGAAATTGAAGAACTCCTGTTTTACAAGTCAATTTAAACTGATTTCAAAAGCTGCAGAAGAGTGTGACGTCAAATTTGTTGGGCGGTGTATAATGATAGTTTTGTGGTCGGTGGCAAAAAACTCCAGTAATCAATGGAGTCAAGATTGTGAAGAATTTGGAAAGGAGTGATTCGAAGGGAGGTGCATTACCAGGAGGAGATACTCAAACCTCAGATTGATAAGAATTGACACGTTGACCCCAATCTAAGTGTGAAAAACATGACTAAAGGGACTGTTTGGCGTGAGTGATGAAACAATTTGCTCGAATCCACATCACGTGGGCAAATCGTAGCCGTGGAAGCTTCTAATCTAATGGGTTTCATCCATGTGCCATGCATGGCAATGACAATTATAGTGCTTTGCGAGGCTCTATTCACCATTCAACTCACCCACTCACTCAATATTCGCCCAACCGTCGTCGCTCCTAAGGTTTGTACCACTTTATCCAAATTACTCAATTCTTGTTTAATCTGTACTGTGTGTACATGAATGGGGCGAAATACAGTAGCAAGTACTTACTAATATAGTTCTTGTTAATAAATATATCCACTTGATACATCTATGTTGACCTATAAAATGCTGTCACTACCGTTTCATTTCCCAAGTCGACACATCTTTTAATGCCTTCAAAGGAGACATTGAGACCAACTAAATGTAGTCTTTCTCTCGCCTCGAGCACCTTTCAATTACACTAGCTTTTACAAATTTTGTGGGCTATACCATTCTACTAGATGAGAAATCGTGCGGTTTTTTCCCATTACCTCAGACAAGCATTACACCTCGTGGTCACAGGCTCGAGTTGAATAAGTGCGTAAAGTTCAATTCACTGGAAAATCCGAAAGCGCCAGCATTACAAACCAGTTTTAAACCCGGTTTTGAGACGTAAAAATTCCATTCAATAACAGTGGATGGCTTGCAAAGAATGAACCTCTCACTCACAATTCATCATTTGTCTTTTATCAAATTGTGCAGACACTGATTGCTGTTGTTCAAAATCGAATAATTGTAAAGTTGGGGCATTCCCTCCCATTGATATCCACAGGAATTGCAAATCCGTAAAGGACAATTTTTTAGGAAATTATTGCATTTCAAGCATTTGCAGACTTGTGAGCATACCCACCAAATGCCTAGAATCATTGTACGTTCTGGTTTATAATGACGGCTTAATTTTTATTTTTACTCTCTTTTATGAATCACGTCCAAAATAATAATAATTTTCAATGGAATTTATGCTACACTTAACTTTCGGGCACCAATGACCGCTGACATCTTTAGGTGGACAAAGAGAATACTGCTGATATCGGCTTGTACTTGCAGTGCATAATTAACATAAAGATCCTTCTGGTACCTTGCCTTTTTTTCCCAAAACCTACCTAAATGGGAGCTATTTCTAGTACCAGAACGCAATAGCAAATGAGTAACGAGCAATTCATTTTATAAGGCGCCTCCACATTCATGAGGACAGATTCTATCGCGTTGTAGTGGTTCCGCTACCAGTTCCACGTTATCTGATTGGTCTGGAAGAAACAGGACCAATAGGAAGCCAGGCAGACATCAGGTCATTTGAATAAATGCCATTGTAATGCAGCCAGTGCATTCCAGACAAAAGAAACAAATTCAGTTCGAACCAAAGGGCAGACGAACAATTTTCAAATAATTGGAAGAAAGGTGTAACTAGAACAGGGTGTTAAATGTGAATCCGTAAAAGATGACGATGTTTTTACATGATGTGCACCATAGCATTAAATGGATTGATTCCCGAGGTAAAGCCAACAATTACTCCACCAAAATAACATTTTCAACAGTTGCTCAAAAACTAAAAAAAAGGCATTATTCTTAGATTAGGACAATCATGCACTTTATTTATCATTCTAAACCCAATCAATTTGCTTTAGGCGTGATTTTGTTTTTACTAGTTTTTATAAAATGTTAAGAATGAGTGACGTATATCTGTAAAGACGAACTTTAATTCAAAATCGGAGTATCAAGCATATTTAATCTGAAGCCATTTACCCAAAAACATCAGTCAAGCTTATCAAAATGGAATTTCGGTCTATTTACATCCTCTTTGATGCGCTCTTCGACGACTAAGACGCCTCAGCAGGTCTTTTAAAGAAGTGTTTTTTTAAAGGCATTAAAAAATAATTTTTCGAATTAACACTTATGGTAATTCTTCATCATATTACTAGGTTTTGGGAGTCCTTCCCACTTTTTTTCCACTTCCAAGGGTATTTACGGACTTGCAAATTGGCATACGGAAAACTCTGTGGATAGGGAATTCGTCGCCAACACAAAGTGCCAATGTGGAAGTGACTTTGTGCCCCGAGCTCACCCTCCCATAGAATGATTGTGGCAGGGAGCCGTTCCACCCTAGAAACGCCTAATAAACTTTCCAGTCACTATCAAGCCGTAATTATGCCAAACTACCAAGATAACCGACTTATTAAATTGCCGGTCTTCCTTTCTCCACCAACGTTTTAATGAGAAATTTTTTACCAATTGCAGAAATGATGACATAGTAGTGTGTCTGGTGTCAATGTTCTAACTGTTTTGAATAGATTGTGGATAAAATGAAGCATGCTCATCAACTTGAACACATTTGGAATTTCGTGAACCAAATGCAAATTTACTAACAACAAAATCAGCTTTCGTTAACTATTCATTTCTACATATCCCTATCATTGATGCCAAACGGTGGTTATTAACCCACTAAGTTTGTCAAAAGCCTAAAACTGTAACCTTTTTCCCTATCTTCATACACTTGTGCTGTGGTGCCTCGAGTCTCTCCTAAAGCCGAAAGAAGTTATGCTAGTAAAACAGAAAATGCATTGCCGACGTAGAGAGGGCCTGAAAGGCTACAGCCATGGGCCCACGATAGCCACACTTATCAAAAGTACAATCCCTATGCCCTAGGTGCACACACAAATTAAACGCACTTAAACAATCAAAGTATTACATAACCTTCCACTGCTATTGAATATTGTACAAAGCCCTCCTCTTAATAAACCCCCTGTATCGGTCATCACACCGTAGTCAGTATCGCAAGAAAACCGCTTAATAACTATAAACGTCGGTCTTCAAATTTACCTGCATCGTGAAGATAGCTGACCACAACGTCACCCAATCCACTTGGGAACTCTACCAAGTTTTGCTCTGTTTGACAACCACTGCCTATGGCAAGTCGTAAGAATACTGACCCAAAGACAATGTCATTTAATAAAAGACGGTAGTTAAAATAATTTATCGAAGATTAGGGCTCACGACTGTTACTCCTGGCCAGCTTGTCCTTGCTTTGGTGCTGCTCAACCATGTCTAGCTAAGGTTTGTCCGTTGTGTCCTTCTATAAATACCGTAGACAACTCCGTAGCGAACACTTGAGATGGTTAACAGCGGGTTTCGCTCGCTTTCTGCAGAAGACGGGGCTGGAGTAGTCGGCGAAGGTAGACGTTATTAACAACCTACCCGATAAAAGGCACTCTACAGATTACCCCATCCACAGTATAAGCACTTCTTCCCCACATTAATGGGAATTTAGATAGCAGTCTTTTTGGTTCGGATTTCCTTTTCAATGCCATCAACGCAGAGCCACAAGTCATTCTTGAAGTAGAAAGAAGTCGTAATAGTGGGACTGAATGTGTATTGCTGACGCATAGGAGGTCTGAGGGGCCAATTGAATGGCCCAAAAGTCTTGCCGTCAGGAGCAATTACCACGGCGGAGCCTTGGGCACCCGGATAACCAAAACGAAGAGTTTAACAAACAATAGCTGAAATCACTGATTTTTTTACCTTTTAATGACTTGCTCCAATTAATAAAGAGGCGACATCTTAATCACTCCAAAGTAACCTCTTTTAGTAATCGTTGTCATTTAATGCACAAATGCCTCAAAATCACGTGGGCGACCAAAGCCTTGAATTGACGAGTACCTTTTGGACCATTGGCCCTTTGTCGGTATTACTAGCAAACCGCACGTTTATTAAGTAAAGTCTTTTCTAATTACATGTGTCACTTATTTCATGTGACCCATTGAATCACCACTAATTCTCAATTGCAACTGAAATAGTTGAATTATGTGATTTTTAAAAATCACTTCATTTGTCGTCAAAATGCCTGATGAGTGGGTTCCGAATAATGGCATAATGACAAGGGCACAAAAATGGTTCGGCTGTTCTCTCAAACAAGATGGTTGAAATCTACCTCACTTAGTCTACATTTCAAAATTTTTTTTTCATTCATTATTAAATTGTAACTTGCCTTGTTAAGTGGGCAGATTAGGTCCGACCAATCATCGGCTCGGAAACACCCTTATCCCGAAATGCCGCTCACGTTAATCCCCTCCTAATGGTGTCTGTTTTCCTCTGCGGCTCAAAGAGCAATGATTGTTCTTTAAAGAGAAATTCTTGTTATTTTGCACACAAGACAGGTGATCACACCCATTGTCCAATTAAAAGGAGACCATTAACGAGGCGCAGTGATCAATGATAAATTTTGAGTTCCTTTAATTTAACGAATGACCGTCCGACAAAGCTGTTGACATTGTAACAGATGTCAGAAAAAACTTTATTGGGTGGTGAAGCGTTTTTAATCTTCCTTTTGATGGGCGCAAATTATACTTCTGTCATTAAGATCTACTTTATTCAAGGTTCCTTCAAACTTATAATTAGCTTTCTCGATTGCAACCGTACCCATTAAGAGTGCTTGCAAAAATTGTAGTCGTGAAAGAATCTAGAACAGTCAACTCAACTTTCGTTAGTGGTTTCGAAAACAGAACTGCAACTTCAAAGTGAAGGAGAGAACTTGAGATAAATAAAGAATTAATTGGGGCACTTAGAAGGGAGGCCTGAGCTAGTCGCTGTTACAAAACTGGAACCAAAAAAGGAAGCAGTCTTTACCATTAAAAGGGATACAGACCAATCACATGCAAAATTGTAGTCGTGAAAGAATCTAGAACAGTCAACTCAACTTTCGTTAGTGGTTTCGAAAACAGAACTGCAACTTCAAAGTGAAGGAGAGAACTTGAGATAAATAAAGAATTAATTGGGGCACTTAGAAGGGAGGCCTGAGCTAGTCGCTGTTACAAAACTGGAACCAAAAAAGGAAGCAGTCTTTACCATTAAAAGGGATACAGACCAATCACACCTCAGCTGTTTCACTAAGCTTGACATTTACGAAATAATTCCTTTTTCCACGTCCGTACCAATGTTTAATCTCATGACAAATCTTCAGCAATTCAATGTCAGGAACCAGGATGCTTTCTCTTTGGGCTCAGAGCTTATAAATCAAAACATTTTTCCTATCTGAAAGCTGTAAGGTACAACACTGGTAACATGTCTAGCGTTTATTTCGCATCAACGATCTGTTGGGTTTAGGCTGTCCATATAAACTAGACCTACGAGGACAATCCCAGCGGTGATTTAGGGTCCCTCAACGTAACTCTTCTTCCAAACTGTAACCGCGAGGGCTTACTGTCATATCATCGTCACGGGTAACTTGAATGTTACAAGAAAATAGTAAAGTACACACCTTCGAATCGCACTGTCGACTAACAATTGAGTTTAAAGAGACGTTGAAATTGCACGTTGAATAAATCGTATGGAAATCCTCTGACAAAAGTTTGCATGTAAAGGGTGCAAAATTTGTTATTTTAGGTGGGTCTGTCTAAAGAGTGCAACTTTTCGTTACAATTTCTGCTTTGGTATTCAAAGAAATGCGTAAAACCCGTTTATGAAGTCTATTGCCTCAATTTTTTAAAGTTGAATTATAGTGCCACTTTGCACCAACTCGTGGAACCATTATTTGTAACCTTTAGCAAATATTACGAACACTAATGTGGCTCTGCCTCCTCTTATATCAACCTCAAATCTTGCCCTCTAGGCCAATCAGCGTCACCGGAAGAGATTGATCAACAGTGATTCACGCTCCAACATGGCAATTGGACTCGCTGTTTGGGCGGAAACTACAAAGTCGGTCAAATACATGTGCTATTAATATCTCTTCTCATCTTACAATGAGTTGAAAATCAGGTAAATTAATTTACATCCCAAAGTCGCGCATCTCTTTGTTCCATCTTTCTGTCTAGTCATCAATTTTAGCCTTCGTTCAGGCGATGGCACACAGCCTTGAGCGCTAACCAATCGTGGCCACGCTTGGCATCCCATAATGTCCACTCCTATTGGTTAATGGAACGCGAGTCGTAATCAATGACGCAAGTGATATGAGCATGCGCCAAACCCATACAATTAAATAGAAAAAAACTCTGAATTTTACCTTGGCGGTTGTCTTCTTGTAGTCGGCATGAATTTGAGGTAGACAAGGCTTGATTACTAGTTACCTAGTAGCAACGATCGATTTGGTGTCTGGATCCCATTATCTTCTAAGTTGTTTCAAAATAAAGATTGTACACTATTCTTCCCTTAAATTGAAGTCAATAAATTAATACGGACATGCTAGACTGGGCATGGTTTCAGAACTTATATTTTTGACTCAGTTCTTAAGTGCCCTTCAAATCGCCACGTTTGCCCGTCAACCAATCAAAATACGGTGACCCAATAGCCAACCAATAGAAAATCGAATTGTTATACACTGGCATGACTTTGGAAATGGACTTAAATTGGTCGACTGCCTAAAGCACTGGGCTATATAACATCTTTTCCCTCATTTTAAAATATGGCTAACTTACTTTTGCCATGTAAGGATCTGTTATGGGACAGCAATAAACTTGTGCTCGAGAACACCCACCCGAAATTCGCAATGCTTTATTGAACTTGTTAGAATACCCTAATGGGCGTTTCATGCTGTTCCGAATGAGGAGGATAACATTTAAAAAAATTTTTTTTTTTCATAAAAAGTTGTAGCAAGTGAGGTGGAAGGAGAGGAATAAACCATTGTTCAAAAGACAGTCTGGTGCTTCTGTAAGGCGTGGTGAATAATCAATGCAGTGACAAATTTATCCCTTGATACCCATGTTCAGACGAACAAACATTTTTAGCTAAATTTAATCACTAATATTATAAAAGAGAAATATCTGTTTACATGCAGAAGGTGGTAAGGACAATGTGATTTTTTTCAGTTTGCATCATGTGACATTCGGGTTTTACATCTAGTTACGTTTTGCACTATAAAATGAAAGAAATTAATCCGTGCGGCATTTTAAATAAAATTAAGTAACTGCGGGGACTGTCATCGTCACAATTGATGGTCCTTTCGTATCAAGTTGAGAGCCGCTGGCAGCTTCTACTCTCCGGTTGTGTCCAGTGACCAGTTCTTCATTGCCCAGCCCGTCTCGCATGGGAGCGTGCCTGATGTCATGGTAAGGTGGTGGCAAGCACTTGATCCGCGGCGTTTAGAGATGCTGCCCGCAAGGCACAGCGCATTTTAGAGAAGCTTATCGAGTGTTTCTCGCTGTATTATGCTAATTGTTTTGTGCCATTTTCAGAGATGAGCTGCATTTTTACCTACTAGCTGATGGAATGCCAAAAATGTTATTAGTTATGCGCAAAACTTCATTACTTCGATCACAAGGCCTTATGATCTTCTAGAATAAGTTAAGAGTAAACAAACCCCTGATATTTCCCTTCTAACTTCGATCGAGATGGGTATCTTATTTCGCTTTTCCAGATAAGTATATTCTGCGTCACTTCATTAATGGGAGTGGTAAAAGGTTAATTATCTGTGTCAGCGTAAAACAGTAATTACTCCAATAGATTTGCTTACTCTTCTTTGAAGGAGATTGGCAACCACGTGGTCCCCGCTCAATGATCAATCTCAAAAGATAGGAGCTAAAAGCCAGTCGCTTTAGACAGAGGTAAAGTAAATAATTTTGGATCAGACGAATTAGAAATGATTAAAAATGACCAATTGCCAAAAGTTTTACTGTTTGCGAGATATTTGGCAAATCTTAATCGTAACAAGTTTAATGGTTGGATAGGTTATCTTAACATGATGATCCACATTGTTGATGGAGGTGACAGGATGATGTGCTCCCGCCGTTGCCAGAGAGAGGAAGGCGAACTTTAATTAAGTGTGTACCAAAATGAGTTGTTTTTGAAGAACCAATTTAGCTTGCCAGATTTTGAACACTAATTTAAGTTTGTGAAGATGGCATAAAGGTAAAAATGTGAGGAGGAGGTTCAATTTAGGGTGTATCTACAGCCATGGTGCGAAACTCCACAATAGTAAGTTTGTCGAAGAATCAAAAATTGACTTCAGTTTGTATTTTCCCTATATTTCATACTTACACAACCAATTCACCATCATAGCTCCACAAAGGGAAGCAAATTTCCGTATTATTAAGCACCAAGACCAAATAAACCTGCATGGAGATTTAAAGCACCTAGGTTTCGGAAGTGCTTCAAGAATGGTACCTACGTGGTTGAAATGAAGGAGTTGTGAGTCGTAGTGATGTTAAACCCTACCTGGGGCAAGAACAAAGGCAGACGCGGCTTTAAAGCAGGGTGGCAGAGCCAGGGCGCCTGGGAGAGGGAGGGGCTGACGGCGCGCGTTTTTAATCCAAGTGTCCCAAGCCAGGCGCATGCATGGGCCTGGATGACTCATTCTGGAGGATTTTTGCATCGCTCATCCCCATAGCTGTGGCCTCACCTCCTCTGCCATCCCTCCCCTTCCCCCCACCCTTACAATAACTGAGGGCGGGACCTAAGACCAACTAATGTGTTGTAGGGTTTGCAGCGGATATTCACGTTTCTTTTCCATTTGTATAGGTTTCTAATTTTTCCCATCGTGTCACGTCTCCTTGAGGTTACTTGGATGGCTTCCAGCTGCCATTTCCTGAAACGATAGACCAGTATGGAAGTTAAAATTATGAAACCATTATTCGCTTAGATCGGCCAATTTAGCGCCACATTCATTGTTTGTGAATACAAATTTATGTGATGATGAAACGCATAACCAAATGGTGGTGTCTGAAAGACTTCAAAAGTGCAGTTTTCACATACTACGCAACCATTTAGAATCTGATTGCACCTACTGAGAAATACATATTTGGGACTATTCGATCTACCGCGGATTTATGATTCTTCGGAGGGTAGCCTTAAGTGGCTTCTTTAGAGATCATACTAATACTTTTAAGGGGAAAGAGAAAAGGCTACCAAATGCTTCTGTGTACAGATGGTCATTTTGAAATGCTTAGGAGAGTGGCAGGTTTACAACATACAACTGCACGAAAAATCTAAAATACCTACCTATACATCTAGTGTCCGTTTAAGTTAAAGTCACAATTAATCTTTCCCTTCTCACCTGTTTACTTGATTAGTTGGTTGGCTGTAGCCTAATTACGCAGAAGTATAATTCGGCAGACCATTCAATCCGTAAATCTTTAATGATTGGTTGTTTAAAAAACTCTTGATACATGATTTTTACGCACAATCTTCACCGAATTATTGTACCATTCTGTAAATGAGGAAACTGATTGTGGGGGCATTATTTTCAAAGAATTTCAACCCAAATAAGTAATTAAATAGGAAACTACAAACTAATAAAGCCAATCCGATTCCAGGGAAAGTGAGAAAACTGGGTCACTTATTAGTAATTGGTGGTGTGATATCAAAGTTGGATGCCTCGGTCAAGACTTTTCAGTCTTTTTTACAAGACCTCCCTTCCCACAGTTGATGCTTTTAAAGTTAAATGAGTTCCACAAAGGTGGCCATTATCAGGACAGGTTCCCGACAATCGTCCTTAAGACTTGCCAAAGTTGCCTCTTGACATTTACTAAATTATGGTCATCATGGGTAGGGCATGCCTTCAGGCGAGGACCGAGATCCTCTGGTAACGCTGGCATTTATATAATTTCCAATGCTATTTTCCCTTTTTTATTTACAAGGATACGCTCGTCTCCTTAGATGATTAAATCATGGAAAAGGAGCAAAAAATACGCAGGTGAAGCGGTGATTAAATCACTAGGTCTCGCTCTAGATTCTTCTCTTGACAGTCGTAGATCGCCGAAAAAGTCACAGTGTTGTAAGCGCAGTAATAGCTGAATCCTCTTATTTAGTCTCACATCCGCTCTTCGCCGATTGTAAAGCAGCGAACCAGACTAAGACAACTGTCGAAGGAAAAGAGACTAATCTGGTAATTTGGCAACACTTATGAAATTAAAAATGCGCAACTTATTTATCATAAAAGACAGACAACGCATATTTGCGCATTTGTAAAATAGTGATTTGGAAGATCTGCTAATAATTACGTTAGGATTGCAAGACGTTAATAGTTTGAAGAACTCTCGACCACTTGGGAGCTCAGCCCTTGTACATTCGCTGGGCGGTCTGGCCTCAGGGCCAAGCTAGTAGCTTCCAAATCCTTCCGTAGGTCGACAGTACATATTCTTTAAAAAAACTTGTCGCGTTAACAAATCCCTTTAAGGGTTAGAGGAAAAAATGGATGTACTTGATTTCATTGTGAACAGTTAATGTGAAAACAAAACATCTGACTGAATGTTGAGTTTGGCTAACCCCCGACTAGGTCACAGCTGTCTTTGGCGTTATTAAAGTGAAGTTTGCAATTTAGTAATTCCTCCAAATAGAAACATTTAATCACTACCTTGAAAGTACACAAACTGCGTAAATATGCTACCGAAAGGAGGAGGGGGGGGGGAGACTGGGCTCATCCAGTCTCTAAAATTGCTTGATTATTATGGGAAGCGGCTACATGTGCGGTACGATCCTGGATACGGGATATGGAAAACGACAATCAGTTGGACTGCCCGGTTTTGCGTTTTACCTGGATACACTCAATCCGGATGTATTTTGAGAATTGTCAACTCATTTACGACTACGGGTAGGCATGCTCCAAAATTGTCGCAATAAAAACACCAACCCATAGCTCGTTAAAGAAAACCTAGTATTTAAAAAGTGTAAGCAAAGGACTCCCCTATGCACATTAAAAAAGGGATTTTGTGCCAAGGTTTATGATAATGCTGCCGGTGGTGAAGTTTAACTCCCAAATCTCACTCCAATACTAACATCGGTTTCATCCAACTCTCATATGGCAGAAGCAAGGAATCAAAAAGATGCCCCACCAAAAAAGCAAAACATTAAAAAACGATTGAACCATACCCACCTATCTCAAGTACTACTCTATTAGGCTCACAATCGAATCACAAGGCTTCGTCTAGGGGGAGTCGCAAACTTGCTTACACGCAACTCCGTGCAGGATTCACCCAAACTACCAGTTCTCGTATTAAAACAGTAAAAACAACATGAACAACTCCCAACTAGGGCGGCTAATTTTGCACGCACCGTATGACGCATATCCGCACACACGCTGGAGCTCGGCCATTGGGTAGCGTCCGAGCAATTACTGGCCGATTACATTGATTGCTAGGCCTCCCATGTACCTATTGGTGGCCTCATTTCTGCGCATCGTTCTATTCCCTAGCAGGGGTGTGAGCGATTTTCGTCAACTGCGAATAGGAGTCTCGTGCTTTGATGAATAAAAAAAGCTTTGGGACAGAAAAAGGGAGGTCGGCTACTGTTTCAGTAGCCGGATTTTTTAAAAAATCGGTCTATCAGGACCGTTAGGCGAGTGTCCGCATCGCTCATCAGACGGTCAAAGTTGGCTTTTATGGACTGAATTATTGGAAATCCAAAAAATTTTAATTTTTTAGAATATTCCAAGAATTGGAATGAGAGATGCAGATGCATTACGATGCACTGTCAATAGGAAATCTGATAGATTGCAAAGAATTCGGCAATCTTAGTATCGAAAGCAGCACCCAAGGTAACTTGACTACGCGACTAGAGGAGTAGGATGATGGAAATGAAGACGCCCCGATAGGGAGGACTGTAATTAACAGCCTGAATAGCTGTAACACAGTAGACTGGGTACCTGTGTAGCATTGTTTATGCAGAACAAAAATGGACTTGATCCCTAGCTCCTGACTTTCATTGAGTGTTGTTAATGACTTTTCCAACCACTACATTTTTACAAGAGAAACAAATACAGGACCAAAAGTCGAAACATTAGTGATATCATTGGGATTCCTTTGTTTATCCACCCTTTTGGAGAAATCTTTGTAAAGAGAGGGAGCCTGATATTTCGCATGAGTCTTATCGCGCAAGAGAATTCGCCTAAAAGTCATTTTCCTTACTGTATTTAGCAGTATATTTATGTTTAAGAATATTCACATTCCAAAAAATGTCGGATTGCTAAGACCACTCCTTTCCCACATTTCAGCATCAACGTCGGAGGCAGAAATTTTTGAATTTGTTACATTTTAATCCATCAAATCCAGATCACACTCCGTTATAAGGCGATGATTCTTCTAAAAGTACTTTTTACTTTCAAATTAAAAAATCCGCTTTTCTAACTATCATTTCTCTCCAATGCCAGGTTCATTCATTAATGAAATGATGACTAAAGTAGCAATACAGTACGCATTGAAAGGTGGAGTCCAATTAAATTGTTTTGCCGTCATTATTTTGCATGTAATTTGACGTCTAGGAGATCGGCAACTAGATGTTGTGCCATGAATTAAAATAAGTTAAAACCCCGCAAACCCAATCATATAGCTGCATGAATAACGTAGGACCACTGTAGAAGTAAGTTGAAACTCTCAGTGAAGTTTGGGTGGAGTGTGCTAAAGAATGGGACACGGCACTTAACGGATGTAAGCACGTCATGAGAAGTTAAAACTATTTGCTGGCATGTCAATGCACCACTGATTATGAAAAGTATTTGATGTTAGTCGGCTTAGACAGGATAATGTTACATGCCTTGGCGTTTATGACAGAAAGTTTTACCCTTAGTTGCGGTTGGCCAATGGAAACGTATCCCATAAATTTAATGACGCTAGCTATGTAAGTAAAAGGTCTGTTTTTGTGCCGTGAATTTTATGATGGAGATTAGTCCTTAGATTTTGTAAAGAGACGTGTTCGTTCCATGAGATTTTTATGCAAATACCAAAATAATCAAGTCAACCGCTTTCCAGAAGTTCATCGAATGCTTAGTCATCGTATTTGCATAGAGGGCTTTGGTCCGAAATAGGGTCCACATCTTGTGGTGATTGACACTGAATATCTTTTTTCAGAGATTAGAAAAGCATTCATATGCGCACAGTAAATAATGCTGCGAAAAGTTTCAATGCCATCTAAGGCCAACCGGCTAACAAGGTGTGAAAAGGAATGTGCAGAAAACAATTGCTCTGACTAATCCCCTCTACCCTAGCTTGACAGAAATGATAAAACTATCACACCTTATTTACTCAACATAGAAAACCAGTAGCAATTTTATTTTGGTTAAAATGCTGTGTTACTGCAATTTTTAAGTAGTAAGTTCGTGGTAGCGGGATTTTTTTATGAGAAGCATAATGGCATTTCAAAGTCGAATTAAAGTGTAATGCGGTTGTTACCAACCGCAGCTGGAACTGATGGCGATCAGAGGGTTCACAAAACGAAATTTATCTGCGTGGATTAATTACAATATCGAGAAGTCATCGTAATACTTTTTTCTGTCTTAACTTTTGAAAATGTATTTCTAATTTCTCATCGCAAAACGGGATTATTGAATAGTATGCGATTCAGTTAATCTGACATTTATACTGGATAATTCAGCTGTTAAATGTCTTCTTAGGCAACGTTTTCCATGCCCATAAACACAGATTGAAAGAGGACACGAGAAGATACCAGTCGAGTTAAAAAGAAAAACTGGTTTAACATAGTGTCCCATTTAAACCTACTACTCATTTAAAACAAAAGGACGAAATTTCAGTACATTCTAATGCAGAAACTTCCGAGGTAGCCTTCATTCCAAAAGTATTGCCGGTATTACAAGATGGGATGATCTCCCGGAGGTCAGTTTGGTTGTCAATATATCTGAAGAAACTGTTGATAGGACAAGTTCAAATCATAGGATGAACATGCCAACACAAATCGGTTAAGCTAAGAAACAGTGTTGTGCTGACCTGAAAGATAGCCGGAGCGAAGCACTCGTTTAATTGCAGTTAATTTAACAGAGTCGAATAGAAACGCTGCGGCTAAACAGAAAGTACTCGAAATTTTCCAGATGCGTTCTCAAAGAGACGGTACTTTTTACCGACGAATGAAAATCTGAGCTAGGAGGAGAAAGCAGGAGATAGATTAAAATCACACAACTGCAAAGAAAAAAATCAGGTAAGGAAGTTACCTTTATTACACTTTGTAGTAAAAATGATGCCTAATAAATGCACGAAAACCGCGGTGCTAAATAATGTTGGATTTCCAGCATTGAATACATTATTTGGTTGTGCAGTTGCCTTATTAAACATTGCAGTCATCTGATAGTTCCTGTAGACTTGTTTATACTCTACTACAAGTCAGTGGATAATGCAAACCGGAGTGTAAGTGCTTTTTTTGCTGCATACATGAACAGTAGTATTATGCTCTACCCATGCTCATCTGATCCATCTGTATGTTTTGAGTAAATCCGGTACCCCGCTCTTATACTTTCTCTGTTCACAGGAATAACATTGGTGCTCCACCCAAAGGATGCAAAAGCTTCCGACGGTAAATGTACTGATTAGTTATTAAGTTCAAATGACAGATCAGAATTTCTAACTAGAGAGATGATATAAAATTCACTGATTTAGGTCATGCCCCATACTAGGTAAAGGATGGAGACTAAAGATAGGACCTTTGATAACTGCTCAAGACGGGTTGGCTTACACTCAAGTTTTAAAAATTACAGGTTACTCATGTGGGATGGGAACACGATACCCCTTCATTTAGCCAAAGGTTAAAAATAGTACGGGCTACCCTAAGTTTATAGTAGACAATTAGTCTTGAACGCCTTACAACGTCTTCAGAGGTAGTAAAGCCACTATAAAAACCTTCGGAAAATAACGAATTTTGAGCGTGAAAAAAATTAAATTTAACTTCGCTTGCATCATCGGGTTTTCAAGTGTTTTACATTTGGACTGCTTGACTTAAATAATAGGAAGCATTTACAGGAAATTTTTGCCTTCAGCAGTTATACCCTTATGCTTAGTAGCTTCTGGGTGCATACACATGCAACTTTAAAAGGGTTGATGTGTCTAAGACAAAATTGCCTTTCGACTTCGGAGAAAACACACTAAATCCAGCGAAAGAATGAGATATTCTGGAAGCCTAATCAGAATAACTACTTTGCTTGTCAATATTTCATTCCAAGTCAAAAAATTTGCAAGATTGTCGGCATATAACACTGTATTTTCCTAAATGTTTGGGAAAAACTTCCAGTAGAAGGTCAAAACCAATCTCCCATAGGCTACCCGTCTTATCAAGTGCATTTATCACATTGCCTGCGGAGCCTAAAGTTAGGTGAATTTTCAGTAAAAAGAAAGGGTTACGGGCCTGAGAAAACGATTGCAATTTATTTTTGCATTGGCATAAAAGTCTGCCTAACCTTTGGAAGATAGGGCTCTAGAGGCATCGACAGTTCTAATGGTGGTGTGGCTCTGCAAATGTTTTTAAAGAAATTCGCAACATATGTATCATTTCATTTTGATTTCAAGGTCAAATAACGCTTCCACTTTGTACTTTCTCCTGGCGGCATGGTCTCCGGGCTCGTCGGTAGCCTCTCCACCTCTTCACTGCATTGATAATGAATATTCCTTCCTGGTACTAAGGGTTATGTTTTTGGGTGTCTTGGGGTGCCACATTGGTGGCAGAGGAGAGCGAATCCGGTCCTGGAGGACATCTACACTTATTTCTATTCCTGAGCACTAAATCTAAACGTGATGGAAGATAATTATGTGTTGTAGATGGGAGAATCTGTGGTGACCCTTTAACAAAAGTGTTGGAAAGTGTCTGCTTTTGGCAATTGTCACAGTCCCATATTCTGCAGAAACGCTGCCAACAACTGAAGTTCTACTAGCTGTGGGCCGTCTGGAAAAGTTCGCTACGGATCGGCCTCCGTTTGTTGTATGAAAGTGGCAACTAAATAAACACGCGATATCACCTCCATCGGTCTACTAGCCAGATAGAACTAAGATTGGCGAGTCTGGGCAGTTAAGCGAAATAGACGCGAGACCCTTATTCCAACGAAATTATTTTAAACGCCCTCCTTTAATAAATGACTGTTTTTGGGCGAGTGTTCTTAAGACTGCCGATGGACATCCGAAAAGGCCAGCACACTTTCCTTCCCCCAGTGAGGGGCCCAAAAGGGACGAAACGTCTGATCCAACAGGATTGTCAAGAGGCATCATTAACGCAAACAAATTCGATGACTGAAGGGAATGGTCCCCAAGGTTTATCTTACAGTAGCGAATAGGCTGAGATGGCCAACGCGGTTGCTTAAAAAAGAAGCGCTGGGGACAAAGCTCCAAGGGAGAGGAGGGTTATGTGATGTTTTGATTGTTTGTTTAGCTCTCCGTTATGGTTTTAAGGACACTTGGGTCTCCTTTCCAGTACTTCCACCGGGAGGCGTGACCACCGGGCCATGTCAGTAGACCCCATCGATTCAGTACGTCGTGATTCACATTCCGCTTTAATATTGTCTTCTTCCATCTTCAGAGAAGTCCTGGGGCGCTACATGTATTTGAAATTGTCAAGTATAATGAACCCATTACCATTAATCACAAAATTCCAAATTTTGCCTTTATTACGACGCTTTAGAAAAACTGATTCAGTAGACCTTTGCGTAAAGATTTAAATTTTCATTGCGATCCGTTGATGTACACTTTGCATAAATTTTTCTATGACTGACAAATTTCTTAGTTAATGCGACTTCTGCAGATGTGTATCAGACAAACCAAATCGAGTCAGGTTTGTTAAGATGGCAGTTTACAATACAAGGGCCCAAAATAAAGTTTAAATTGTACAGATCATGATAGAGAGCGTTTCATAGACAGGCATTCAAAAATTTCATGCATACGAAGGGAAGCATTGTCTGCCGTCTATTAAATATCGAGGCACACAAAAACCAGCATAGTTTTGAGGGATGAGATGGTGTGTGATTTAGGGCAGTGCGTTGGGAAGTGGGTTAAGAGAGCATCGGAGACAAGCATTGATGTGTCAGTCAATCAGTCAGCAGACAATTGAAAAGATTAAATTCTGAAGGCATAGGCGGAAGTTGTGGAGAGCTGCAAACTAGTGGTGTGCATACCCAATTGTCAAGTTTGAACGCACGAGGTTTGGATGGATACGCTTAATGCACATCTCAAATTTGATAACAGATACGGATGTGGTAGAAGTACTAATAGGTATCAACTTACTTTAAGCAATGTTATTGAAAAATTCTTCAATGATTGATGGAAGATATCATCTCCCTTGACATAGTGCGCTTACCTTTGAGTGGTGTATCATATGGATCAATCCATCTGGGACCATTTGTGAGCGGCATGGTGTGCTGACAGATATAGTTAGAACAGAGTCAAATTTAGTTTGAAAACCAGACAAGCTCAATGTACATCAGATCTGCCAATTGAAAATAAGTAAAACAAGAACGCAAGCCATTGTACAGCACTGGTTTACCAATGCATATCTTTTTCATAATGGGTGCAAGTATGTATCGAATGTATCTTGAAAGTGTCTACAAGTTATGGGTTATTTTATTGAAGCTTGCAGAAAAGTACACGAATTTTTTGGCCCCTTGATGTACATAGCTTTTAAATGGTAGTGGATGCGTAGGTCATGTTTTTTATAAAAGTTTATTGGATGATTTTAACGATTTTTACTATTTGGAGGGCAGACAAGATCCATGGACCACGGAATTTGACTGACTTTCAAAATACTACTAAATGCTTTCAAAGTCAGAAAAAATTTATGCATAAGTGAGGTATGTCCACGAAACTGAATAAGAGGGAAATTTAATCAATAGCTGGGAAAAATAAAAATTTTTTTAGGAATGCTGAAATGGACTGCTTTAAAAATGTCAATTTTGATGTACCTTAATTTTTCACGCTTGTAATGACAGGAAAAATCCTCTTGTAACGGTTTACAGAGCTCAGTGAAGACATTAGTTGTCCCTTTGTTTATTGCGGTAATTAGGCGTACATCACTACCATCGTCATGACACCATTTTTATAGATTTTGGAAGTATTTACTATTGCACAACAGCAACAGTTTAGCCAGAAAAAGGATATAAAAGGTGAACAGAATTTCATTGCCCATAATTTGGCTCCGTATTTAATGTAAGGATGCAATCAAGCGAGTCTATTTTAAAAACAGATATTTCAACCCTGTCATTTTCTACAAATAATGCTTTCATTCCTCATGGCCTGTATTCAAAGACCCACTACCTTGTCCGGGTTACAACGCAAAGATAGTAGTAAATCACTTTTCTTTAGGGCAAAAATAGGTCCTGAAACCTCTCATTGCAGCGCAGGCATCATTAATTATAAGGAAACGAATTGACCTGATGATGAGAGTGTAGCTAATGATGGGCGTTGGTTAATATGTGCATTTCCTTTTAGACAAGTGGTTTAAATCATGCATTTGAGCTAGGTGTGCGGAAGCCTTGAGATGGCAAAGAACTTCATAATTACATCTAGGGAGGAGCTGAATTGGAAGCATGCACTAATTTATTTGCCTGCAAGTGATCAAAGTAATGAACTTGGATGGCATGATAGTTTTTACAGCACGAATCAAATAAACTCCGTTTTGGTTTTTCATTGGTGTAACCTCAGCAAATAATGCTTATTTTCTAATAAAATCTAAAAGTAAAATGATTTAGAGAATGGGATCCTTAAAATTATAAGTAAACTCCCTATAAATTGAAGTAATTAATCTGGAAGAAAAGCACTTGGTGGTAAAGTTATCTGCGTTAAAAATGGAGCAATTTAATAGATAAAAAAACTAAACCCCAAATTAATTTATTGTTTTATTGCTGCGGTGTTTTCGGATGATTGCAGTCAAGACAACGCAAAGATAATGGAAAGATTGAAATGGACAAGTGACTAAAACTACTTGCCAGCTCTACTGCTGAAAGACCATGCAGGGTTTAAAATTGCAGAAAAAATTTATGGAGGAAAGTAATTAGAATAATATCATGATGAAAAATATGTTAAAAGCATAAGCATTGAAGTGTAAAATGCCCACTGCTTATGAACTTACGCTATGACAACTTTAGTAAGCGAATAAATGATGCTTTTATTCGATAGATTACAACTAGCTGCATCAGCGAAAAGTCCAAGTAAAAAAACAGAAAGTGTATTGTCGACGCACGGAAGGGCCACGGAACTCTCGACATAGCTCAAGCCATGTGGCTCAGTGGAAGTACGGAGGCGGGGGTCTTGGTGCCCACAAAATCAAAATGAAGAGTTATATAAACAATTAAAGCATTACATAGATCTCCTCTTCTTTTGAGGGTGGTTTTCGGCACTATCTTTGGTCAATTTTCTACATCAGCCATCACAGTGTAGTCGGTGCCATAGGGAGACGTCCGTGAAACATCCGCATCAGCCATCGAAATAGAGTACAGCTTAGAACATGTCTAAGCGCAATATCACTGATCCCTCTTGCAACTTCCACTGGATCTGGAGTTTTGTCCCACATTGGAGCAAAATCGGGGGTTGGAGGTCTATGCTAACTATATGGTATATCCATCAGTAGTAATAAGATCGCTGGCCCAGAAGAAGAGTAAGTAAATAATGGACAAAGTTAAAAAAACCTATTTGTGTTGATCTAGTTTCGTACCTGTTCATCTCTGTCACTTTGTTCTCACCCCACTTGTACCCAGCCCTAGCTAACTAGGCTCTATTTAGCTAGTAAAGAGATAAAGGACCTATCCCATGTTCATCCAGGTGACACCTTTATACTGGTAAAAAAGATAGCTACTAACGAATTCTTCAGAAATTTCGTTTCTAGTGCCACTGCAGTCATAAATAGCATTTCTGAAGAACGCGGGACTGGAAGAGTTGCCGAAGGTGGGCATCATTTTTAATCATTATTTTAGGAGTTGTCACGAATACGTTTATCCAGAGCATATGCCCATCTTCTGTTACGTCAAGATTTAGCACTCAGGAACCAAAAACAGTGTTTAATCTGGGGACGGAGTGGCTTTTTGATTCCACCAAGGTAGCGCCTTGAGACATCCCTGAAGAAGGCCTAATACTTTGGGGGAATACGTATTATTGAAGTGCAAAAGGCTTGGGGGAGTAGCGGGAATGATTGGAGTCCATAACGCCTAGCGAAAAACGGGGGCGGATGCCTCAGCGACCTCTATTCTAAACAAAAGCCGAAGTATTATCCAGTGTGGCAGCTAATGTTGCAAGGCGTATCTTAATGTTAAAGAAGTTTTTATGCAACAAAACAGCTTAATTTGCAAAGAATATTTTCTTTGCAAAAACATTAGGTTCAGGTTATTTTTAGAGAAAAAATGATCTGCACAAATCATGAACAGTCACAATGCCCTAAGGAATTAATTCAATCGGGGAGGTTTAATAACCTCATCAAAACACAAGCATTCGCACACCGATTTCTTCCCGATATGTCTACGCGCCACTGGAGATTAGAAAACTAAGGCCCGTTGGAATCCTAAAAGTTTACTCTTAGCCTGACTAAAACGAGTAGTATCGTTCATAGACAAATAGGGATGTATATGCATGGCATTAAAAGAATTGGTGCCTAACCCTTTATAAAATTCCACACCGGAAACTCATCCGATGCAAGATTATCAAAAAACAGATAATTTATGAGCAAAAAATCTTTATATATGTTTAATTCATCACGACGGGTTGTAGAAGAAGTAGTCATTATAAACTTACCTGAGCATAAAGAAAAAGGCATTTTCCTATTTTGCTGTGGTTACGTTAACGAAAATGGGATCAAAGTGGCAGTACTGCCTTCCTTTGCCATGTTACACTTATTATATATTATTAACAAGAAATTCGGACATTACCTAATTTTGGAGCAATGATAATGTCTTGGAAAGGTTTGGCTTTCTGAACTCCTAAAACAAGCAAATATTCTAATCACAAAACATAGTGTTCATATATTACAAGAAATCTTAGCGTTCAGTTACAAACAGTCAAAAAGAGCTTATCCAGAAAGGGTTAATGAACTTAAGGGAATACAATGCTTTTTTTTCTGGAAAGTCATGTACCCTAAGTCAGTATTTGAAAAAAAGATACGAAGACTAAATGCTTTTGGATCTCTTTGATGAAAAATGTGTTCGAATTTGAGTATGCCGACATTTTCTATAAATAGACAAAAGGTGTCTCTTTTTTGTTCCCCCAAAATCCCCAGCAGTCATTACCGGTAAGAGGCGCAACCTTCGCCTGCCAGGATAACGCCTAATGCGATACCTCCTCCTGTCTGCCTGCCCGACTCAAATGGCCTAAGTTAGTACGTCCGCTTTCGCTGCGCCCGCTATAAAACCAGCATACACAATTGCTACATTTTAAATTCTTAGACGCAGACCTAGTAAAACCACGTAGCTCTGTGCAGAAATAGAGAGGGAAATTAGATAACCCAACAATTTTTTCAAGAAAAGAAGCTTTTGGTAACGGTCTTTGATAGCATAATTGTCAAAGCTTAACAGATAAATAACTCAAGGGCAAAGAAGTAAAGAGTAATTGCTCCGCATATCGGCGTTGAAACGCCTTATTGTAGCTAAAAATAGTTAAGACCAAGATTTATGTATAATTACAGCCAAAATAACAGTCATAATTAAAAAATAGCCCTCCCAAATTAAAATAAGAGAATCCATTTCACAGAGTTTAAACAACTTCATGTTTCTAAAAGACATTCTGAATTAAAAAACAGAAAAAAAGGAACTATATTTAGAATAAAATCCCAAAAGCTGAAAAAATTGGAGTAAACAAATGTACGTCGATTTAATTATTAATATATGCAACCCTAAAATAAGAAAGTTTATC
Organism: Echinococcus multilocularis; assembly: GCA_000469725.3. NCBI lineage: Eukaryota > Metazoa > Platyhelminthes > Cestoda > Cyclophyllidea > Taeniidae > Echinococcus > Echinococcus multilocularis. The sequence goes on along the minus strand of LN902848.1, from coordinate 4,243,382 downwards.
GAATTAGGCAGAGAAGGTGTCCTGGCCTTACCTACCCTGCAGTGTGTGTAGCCTATATATTCTGTTACTTCTCACAATGGCTGGATTAGTCCAGTCTGAACACCAGTAATCAAGATAGAAGGCACCGTTGGCAGTGGGTGATTGAGTGGAAAAACAAGCAATGATAGACAGATCCGCAACGAACATTTTCAGTGATTTACAGCTAGAACCTATTCATTTGTTGATAGCATTTCCGTAAAGCACGGAACTGAAGTGGTTACCGAAGGTAGACCTTACTTTCAACCCTTTTGTTAGGGGTGCATCACAAATTCTCCTCTCCGTAGCAAATGCTATTCCACTAACACGTTTGTTATTCCGCCACCACCTCGGATTCTTCCTGAAGTCAAAAGAAGTCATAATACTGGGACCGAATATGTATTGCTGATATATAGAATGGCTGCGGGATGCTAGGAAAGTTTAAAGGGCCTCATTTGTGAAGCAGTATTTGTGATACTTTAGGCAACTTCAAGTTCAACATTGTGCTATTAACCATTAAGAGACTTCACCAAAATTGTGTCTGTAAATTATTAACAGAAATTTTATGCTGTTTCGCGCTCCTTTTCCACTTCTAATTTTTTTGAGATTTTTCGCTAACACTGTTGCGTCTGTTGCTTGAGGATATTCACATACTTTGACTTGCGGATTACTAGATGATCATTCTTTTTGACATCGCTGGTGTTACTGCTGTCAACAATAAGAATAGGAGCTGATTCGGTGGTGTATCTGGCATTTGCTTATGTAGTTTTTGCGTGGTTACAATCATGACAAATACGCAAGTGAAGTTAAAACTGTTTTCCACTTGGATGATAGGTCCATCATCAAATAACAAACCCCGGATGTAAAAATTGCATTTGCCGTTTGTAGTGATCCTTTTTGCTACACATTTTATCCTCTTCCGTAATCAAATGTTGACTAAAAGTTGCAGCCGTGGGTTTTACTATGTTAGTACAGCTCCAACAGTACCATTTATAAATTTAAGAATGTTATTTGTGAGGTATTTTTTTGTCTTTATATGACGATTTAGTACTTTGAATTAGATAAAATATAATCAAATTCATTAACTACCACCACACGCTATATAATAGCAAGTGGTGGTCACAGATTCCGTTATCGGGATGGATTGGGAGTTGCGAATGGTTTTTCAAATAAATGTACATTTATTAATTATTTTGGATGTAAGTGCTGCTACTTTGATTGACTGATATTTCATAAATATGAATTCTGCCTCGGTTATAATCTGATGTTGATGAGGGTGAGCTTTGGTTCTGTCATGTTCCCAGACGGTGTGATCAGAAGACAAGGACTTCGATACTGACATCTTTATTTACTGGCTTGTTTGAGCAAGCAGAGAAATATGGCATGTGCGTACTAACTAACTGGTTACTAAAAACAACCGAAGACTCAGAATAGTTTAAGTCTGGGGGATTTATGATGCCTGGTTGGCACTCCTACTGGCACTCTTAAGGCACATCTTTCCTTAAGTTTGGTTAATCAGGAGGGGAAAAAACGAGCGCGGCACTCCAGAAGTTATCGGAAATAGGCATGCAAAAGCAAGCAGCCGAAAGATCAAAAGGCAGTGTCGCTTAATCGCATTTGTTTATTTTGCGTGCGAAAGTGAAATCGCTTTTAATGGATGAATTCGTCATTTTAGCTCCCACTTAAGCATATTAAAATCAGGCTAACTGTATCAAGGTTAAAATGACCATATAAATGCCAACAATATCGTTTTAGACATTTATATTCTATTAATGTTTAGCACAGCTATTTCGTTTGACATTAATAGCCTATTTGTTCAAGCCGTGAGGGCCATCCATGTCGTGCACTCTGAGGAGCGCTAGATTTACATTCCACGAAGCATCAAATGGCACAAAAGTCTTTTTAGAGCTACAAATTTAACCCCACTAAGCATAGGGCTGACTTGTATGAGAAAATTAACACATACTTGTGGGGTAATTGCTTGCTATTTAAATGTATGAAGTGTTGGCGCACCACAAGAACCGCCCTTTCCATCTAAAAATTGCCTTAATTGAGGTGTTAGATGAACTTTTATAATTTAGTGTATTAATGGCATGATAATCTAAATCATTGATGGCAAAAGGAGGTCGGAGGAGTACAGGTAGTTTTCGATCGCAATCAACAGGAGATAGTACACCTACTGCTACTGCTACTACAGATCCCTACCTTTTTCAAATGCTAGCCAGCAAGTTAAACGAGAACTTAGCTTCTGCGTTATTTAACCCGAATTAAGCATAATTTATTGGACAGCGATTTAAAATCACATCATTTGCTAGCAGGAGGGTACAGCATGAGAAAGTTAATCTAAGGTACAACAAAACGACCTCTAAGAGTGGTGTATATTTGGGTCTTATGCAAAGAACCCAACCCAAGCCTTCTACAAATCAACAGGTGGCCAAATGTGCCATTGCAAGATCTTTTTGATCACCTGATGCTTTTATGTGGAGAGGAGGTTAACATCAGGGGGATATGCCAGTTTCTTCATTTGTAGTTGCCTAAAGTTGGCCCATCGCACTACACGCATACCAGAGTCAGACTCTAAGTAAACTTCGTAAAAATAAAATGCAGCCTTTAAATCACCACAAAAACTCATAGAAATCAGATAATAAAAAGAATGCTTTCTAGTTGTACTTCAAATTGAATACTTCAAAACCTTCTTAAAAAATGTTGCTACAAAATTGTCAGAGCGTGAAGCTTTGCAAAACCTTGCCATTTGCCCAAAGAAAGGATGTAGATGTAGACTTGAAAGAATGTACGGTGGTAAACGGATGACTGCACAACTTACGACTTAATCGCGCGCCTATCCGATGGACATAATTCTTCTTAACTTCTGCAAACGATATCTCCATGTAAACGTAAATGTTCCTTTGACCGATAAAAGATTTCTTTGGAAGAAGGGTTTCCGGTAAGCGTACATGGTTAAGATAATTTTGATTTTCCCTTTCAAAAAATTGTCAAATGTTTTTGTCGGAATCGTAAATTTCCTATGCAGTAGATGATTTTGGGTCCTTAAATTAGCGACATTGTTTGTACTTCGTCCCATTGTAAAACCAGGAGCTACATTTCAAAACAAATTGAGGTACCAATGGGAATGTAAAGAAGTAAGTTTGACCAAGGTCTACAAACGTAGTCCAGAAGACTACATCAGCTGTGCAGGAAATCTGAGCCGAGTTTAGGAAAAAAAGAAGCAAAAGACCTTAACTCATAGAAATTTGGAATTGCCTATCCGTACATCCATCTGTCCATCACTCCATGCCACTGTAAAGTGACAACTTACAAAAGAACTTTTTGCATCAAATACTCCATTATGCGACTGAGTTTTCCCAACTGTGTTAATTTATAAGAACAGAGATTAATTTTCAGATTTGGCATGCAGACAACATTATTGATAAAGAAAAAACCTAACAAAAGTATCATTTACAAGTATGAAAGAAAGCATCGAGAGGAAAATGCTCGTAAATTGGTTGATTTTGGATTTCTTAGTTTTACAATCTGTTTCTCAGTTGTGCTCTTGAATCTCCTGAAGAGTATGCCATTGGGCAATCGGTCGGCGCGGATTGGCTAGCATGTCGGACCAATGACGCAGCGCGGCACCGGTTGAGTTGCAGCCGAGAACTATTCGACCGATGGGATCGGAGGAGCCCACTCGGTCATAATCCACAACGGTTACGATCAGATTTACTTTCTACAAAATCCCATTCAATTAAAAATCTGCTTACTTCCTTTTATCAAAATACTAATTTATCTGATGTATTTAAATGAGAAAACAAGAAGGTTTTGAAGAAGGTAATAAGAAGCAGTCTTATGCAAGAATTTCTACAGCGGAATTAAATTGAATTTATTTAGAAATATAAACACCGAGTTTCGATAATAGACAACGGAAGTCAAAGTGGTGCTGAAATTCACCGATTTTCTTGAACGATTTATTAATTCCTATCAATGATATATGTACAAAATAAATTTAAACATATTATTAGAGCAAAGAACTAAAAGTTGGCATACGCACAATTCCCTGTTTCTATAGCTACAAAAATTATGTGTTTATGGAAAGGGATTCCAAAATCATTGGTTCTCTGATTCGGTATAATCATGCCTCACCAGGAATTTAAATAATGATTCTGAAATAAAATAATTAATTCCGAGTCTGCAGCTATGAGACGAACTTTTTACGGCGGGGTAGATTGTGTCTCCAGTCACAGCATATTAAAAAGGAAAGTAGAGAAGTGAAAATGCCCCACCTGAATAAGATCAAAAGGAACGTCGAATGAGAAGGACTCATTGTAATAGGGGTTGAGGGTACACTTTTTAATTGTTGTCTTCTTCTTCTTTATTCGTCTGCCTTGAAGCATCAAGGAGAGCTTTACGTAGGGATCTAGCAATATGAAATTGTATTGTAAGAAGCTATTTACATGGTCACAACGCATTTCAGCTAATCATTCCTTCAAGTGACTAAAAACTTGGTGCTTAAACTAAAAGTCAAATAGGTAATGAACACATTTGTGGTGTTTTCCTGTGATCACTTCAATGCCTGTTTTAGCACAAATTATCGCTGTCAAAGTACCGAAGGACATACCTGAGAGGCCGCCTACATCCATCTTTTTTAGATTTTTGGCTTCCAAGATATTAACTGTCAATTTTCCTGAGGTGGGAACATAGCGAAGCGAGAAACAAATGTCACCAAGTCGATTTTCCTGTTAAATTTTTGAAAAAAGGATAAAACCGTAAGTTTTTTTCAGAAATGGGGTATTAACAGCAATGAAAAAACAATTTTATATGTTCCACTTTAGGCGCGATCGTTTGTTTGGACCCTCGGTTTCGGTGACGGGTCACCTGGGGCTCCGCCTTTTCATATTTACCAGTCGGCATAGCCTCCGGGTCATGCCAGTAGCCCCGGGTTCTAAAGTACCTCGACAATGCATACTTTGATTGTACATGATGTCCCTTCTTGTCTTTAGAGGGTCTTTGGGGCGAAATATTGGTAATAGATACATAGATTAATGCTAATACGTTAAAAACTTTAAAGTGACGGGAGAAATACGTGTGTGACGACTCCTAAAAAGGCTATAAATGACATCTACGTTTGGCAGCCAACAGAAAGCCATTAACAACTAAAGTGACACTAGCCGTGGCCATAAACCATCTGCAAAAGTCCCTTAAGGAGCCGTCGACCTTATCTATGTGACAATACTAATTATGTAGACCGACGATAATTCCTCCACTTCTCTACCGTCTGGATGGAATCCAGACAGAAACCACTAAGCTATACTGAAGTAAGAACAAAGTGATACGGAGGAATGGACACGAAATCTCATTCCCACGGAATCGGCTTAAACACCTTTCTTTACTATATGACTGCTTTTAGGACGGTGCTCCTAAGACGAGCGATGAACATGTGTGAGTAGTGTAGCCAAAGAGGACGGAACTCCAGATTCACTGGATTTCCTGGCGAATTTAGTGATGCGACGATCAGCGGTCTTCTCAGCTGCATAAAAATTTGATGAATGATGCGGTTATTTGACGGGGGTTTCCTTTTAGCGCTGACACGAGAGGATGTCCGAGAGGAGATCTGTGAATGACACTCAAAGGAGGAGAGGACCCATACTTTAATTGCTTGTTTAACTCTCAGTTTTGGTAACGGTCGGCTTATGACCCCGCCTTCCAACCTCCGCTGGGCGGTTTGGTAGCCAGGTCGTGTTGGTACTTCCGAACCATGATGTACGTCGACAGTACATGTTCTGGTCAAGTATTACGGCTTCTTTAGACCTTGAGAAGTTCTCAGGGCGCTACACAAAGGTCTCTTGTTTACACCAAATAATTAATAAGTGGTTACTTGAACATAAAATATTTAGGTGTTTGACACTTATTACGTCGTTCACAGCTTTAAGTCATTCGAAATTTATGTCACAAATTAAAGATATGTTTATGAGGTATGCCGTGTAATATGAAATATCTTAATATCCTTAATTCAGTGGTAGCTAAGGTAGGCTTCAAAGAGTAAGACTTTACCAGCCATTTATTTTTAAATGAATAAACCCTGATCGTAGAAAATTTTTAGCCGCGTTTAATAATCCTTAAAATGCCTAATTGACGGTGAATTCAAAAATGAGGAAAAAGGATCATTCATTCCATTTCCATTTATCGTTCACATTAGTGTCGCAGTGCTATCAAAGTAAAAATTTCAAATGGCTATTATTTAGAGTTGCTCAAAACTGTATTAACACCAGTAGATAATTTTCCGAAAATCAATTCTAAAGCTAGCCTTCCCCATTGCAATACGTTTTATCTGTTGCCGTTTATCTGTCCTTAAATTTCAACTAAAAGCTATTACACGAAACTATCTTAGCGAAGGCTTTAAGTTCTTCTTGATTTCTGATTAAAAGTTCAAACAAAATCCGATAACTTTAGCCACGAAAATGAAACAGGATTAAGAAACGGCTCAAGCAATATGCCGTTAATTTTTTAGTATGCTACTATGAGAGACAGCTTCCAAGGTCAACAGATTCATCACCTTAGTAAAAGCATCCTGGGAGGATTGCATAAGGACCGCGACTGCAAGCTTTCCAGTGTAGAATATATTTAAAGCACTTTTTGGGCTATTGTGGGTTGTCATGACTGTGGTGAGAACATAAGTGTCATCTTGCAAGAAAGCTTCTCAGAAAACACATTCACTAAAATTGTGGAATATTACTGGTTTAGATAACCTTTGAGAATATTTCAACGAGATTATTTAAGGTATGAGCTTAAGAAAAATAGAATCATAGCAAGCGAATTTTCTTATTATTGCGGAGTGGATTGGATTTTAGTAGATCGCAAACAATCATTCGGCACCAATTCATCGGTGTGCAAAGAATAACAAACCGATTTGTGTTCTAAAAGGATGCCTTTATATATAAAGGCTATTTTAAGAAATTTTATTTAAGTGGCACTCAAAAGAGCAGAATTAGTTGTAATCACATTCAACAGTAGGAGAGAATAAAATTCGTAGGAGTAATGGAGGAGGGGGAAAGGCGGGAGAGAGGAGGGAACTGGACCCTTTGATTTACTGCCAACTCATAAAAACGCCCTAGCCTTTTGGCAGAGGAAAGGATGCGTGACTCAATTTCAAAAAAGATACCTTTTAATGCCCGTCTCTCTGCCTTTTAGTCTGCACGCCTTAGAGACTGGTGAAGCAATAAAATTCTACGCAGAATCCTGAGTTATTTTGTGTAAAGGATGTAAAAATGGATCTTATGGTTCTACATTTCGTATAACGAGAGACCAGATAACTATAGAATCTGCTTTCAATCAAATTTGATTTTCAGAAAAAACAATTGAAGTGAACTAGCCCAATACACTGAAAAGGCCTTTTCACAGGCTCAATCACTAACTCAGTGAAATAGTTTCCCTTTTGAAGGGTATCCGTGGTAAAATTACGCATATGTCGCAACTGAAAAGCACTTAATTATAACACGATCCAATTTAAAATCATAACTCCATTTCAATTAATTTCATTTTATGACGCTAAAACAATGAGGAGGTAACTAGTATACATTTCAAAATGTACCTTTTCATTCTCCAAATCAGATGGTTCAATAGGACGCCATTCTTTAAGAGTTTGGCAGAGATCAATGGAACCCAGTGAAATTTTTAGTTGGCCAATTTGATCGTGCTTGGAAAACCGATCAAAATCGTAGACGTAGAGCACCAGCGTAGTTCCCGAGATCTCAGCATAGGGCAACTAAACATAAAAAGGGGCTTCTAAAATGGATCAAATGCGTTGGTTTTGCGTCACAACTGGCACACAACTCCCCATAAGTGGCAGGCAAAGGCAAAAGCAAAAAAATTATGCTAGAGAATAGTCCAAACATATCCTGAGTACTTAAAAGTTTGAAAAAATATAACTATTTCTTAAACAATGTTAAAGGGTTAAATTATGACACAATTTTGATAGTAATCGGCTGAATTAAAATAATTTTATGAGAAAGGAATGCGTAACAAGAGTAAAAAACAATGACACGAGAAAGACGTGTCATCTCGGTCAATTCCTAATTACATTGTGGCCTTAGAAGTAGAGAAAAAGTGCCAAAACATCAGAATGTCCAGCCGCTTTAGAGCCACTTAAAATGATCAGACGGCTGCCGTAGCATAGCGCAAAGGAAACCGCCATTCTGTTGATGGAATGAAGGAGACTGACTTTACAGAGGTGACCGCCTTTCGACAACTCTCAGTGCATTAATCATCTAATTAGTCTCGAATTCTTCAGATGAAATAATGAATTTCAGAAAGGACGGCCAATTTCATTCCGTCAACTAGTTTCACTCAATCTGGCAATCATTGTCAATTATAGTCAGTTGCATAAAACTGTAATTAGCAGACAATTCCCGATCAGGGATACCTCTAATAAATGCATAATTAACACAACAGTGTCGTTGAGAACCTCACTGGCAATCGGATTCCTACAGTGTAGGATGAATACGTTTTTAGAATTGCTTAGCCTACATTTGTAAGGCCTTAATAATGGTTTTTATGCCTTAATTTTTGACTCCACGGAATAACAAATTACCAAGTGCGCAAAAAAAACTACGGCTCACCAAAACTAAAATGACTTTTCTAGCAAAATAGAAGCACCTCACCAAGTGGAATGAAAGTAAAATTAGTTCAAATTGGATTTTTTACTAGTCTGGAAATGTCATGAATTAAGTTGATAAATGAAGACAAAAATAAATTTGCTCTATGTAGGGAAATTATACCCATTGCCATGCCGCAAAAGTCTTTCATAGAAGTCTTTTCCGGTGATAGCGTGATCTTTTCCAATTAGTAAGGAAAAAATACAGAGACTTTGAGTTATTTCTTGCAATCATGGTTTGGCTTTCTAAAACAACGAAAGTTGAGGAAGCTAAAAGATGGAAGGAAATTAGGTGAAGAACAAATTTGTTATATTTAAAGCACACTTTATGCGTAAAAAGAGATACCATCCTCCATTTGACTAGGAAAATTGATCAAAATTTATAAAGGTTATTTAAACAAGTGCCAATAATTCCATCCTTACCATCAATGTACACAATCTCTTCTCCGTATTAGAAGATGATACTTTCAATATCTACTCCACTCTTTGTCTGAGAGGCTAACACAAATAGTCCAGCTTTTATATTAACAGGCGCCAACACTTAGATATAATACATATTCAATATTCACTGAATTAAAGTGTCACGAACAACAACTGCAAACAGTTATCTTACTGTTGTAAAACTGTTACACCGTTTTCCTCATTGCCATGGTTGCTACCACGCGCTTAGCTATTCTAAAGCCATCGTATTATTGCATGAATTACAGACTCGTTCATTCAAAATAAGAATTGGGAGAGAATGATGTGTTTCTGCAATGAATACACATCTTTTACTTGTAGCATTTCTTCTATCCATAAAAAAGGCATGGGAAAAATGCTGCTTCACCCAAAATTTGCCCTCCAAAGTGACAAGCATTGTAGAGAACTGCAGGAGCTTTAGATTTATCAGGCAACCAAACTGGTGAGTCAACAAAAAATCGGTAATTTTGGTTCTGTTGCGAAGTTTCCGAAGTCAAAAACAGAGTGGATGATTCTATTTAGTACAATGCGTAAAGTAGCTAGCTATAAGGTCAAACCTCACAAATAATTTCCAAGATCTCAAGAGACAGAAGTATCATTCGATCTGCATGGAATAATGCAAAAGTAGGTTGAGTTTGCCCCACAAAGTGCATGAAGTCATTATTCAGGCTTGCGCAAGTTGCAAAACAAATGTTAAATACCAGAAAAAGGTTTCGTAAAGTCCTTTACCCTCTAAAAATCACCAATCTATTCCATAACTTTTCCTAATTGAGAAACAAGCTTAAGAATTTCAATTTTAAAGTACTTTTTAGTGGTACCTATCCTGTTGTCTGCCTTGCTTTTACCTCACAGCTGTCTTTCCAATTTCACGTTTGATTATATGGTACCGGAAAAAAGAAGAAAACATGAGGGAAGTCCAGTGATTGAGGGTGATAAGGTAACCACTTCCACTCCGTACGAGGTATGGCTCTCTTCAGGAAGAATAGGCCTTTCCCCTGAGGAATTGACCATAGTTAGATTTTTGAGAAAGGAGAAGGGGTTTTCTTTCACAGCCTCAGGTTATGATGATTTGTATCCAGTAGGCGGAATCCAGTTATACGTGCTTGACCTTTAGTAGGTGAACAGTTTCTTCTCATATACAGGTTGATTGATAGAGAAGCGGATCATTTTGAAATACCCATTGATGCGTTCATTCGCACAGACATTTTTAACTAAGGGGACCATCTCTTTTCATAAATAAGTCAATGTACGGTCTAGAATAGGGCACCGTAATAAACTTGATGGAGGAACCAAAAAGAATCTTGTTGATTTTGCCCATCTTTATCTCAAACAGCATGTAAGTTTAGCCAATTTTCTTAGTTCCCAGCACTGCTTCAACAGCTGTTGCAAGTGGAGGTGAATTGTTACAACATTCACTTCAAATATGCTAAAAGTAGGTCTGGACACGTAATTTTCAAATTTACCTGCTAATATGTACATAGTTTCTCTTTTGGGGAGGATAAAGAAACTTTTTAGCAGTTGGGATACACATCTTCTGGTGATTTTACCACCAAAATAAGTAAACTTCAACTACCGGATGGACCACCCTCAGTAAACGCTGAAAGAGAGGATGCTGTGGCATCTTTGGATCCATGTCCATCTTCGTTCGCGGATCAAAGAAACCCAACTCACACTAGGCCCATCCAAAATTCTATTCATACGAGTGGTTGACACAAGAGGAAAAACGTCACAAATGAAAGACAGAGTATGGGCTGATTGATGGATATCCATGCATTACAATATAGGCATCCTAAAATCCGTATTCACGGCCCACTTAATGTACCAACAAGTCACTATAGCAAGCTATTTTGAAATCTACACGGGCTTTCTGCCTGTTTGTTTATAGTTGTTAAAAAACTGTACTCTTTATAATGCAGATTACTTGTTGCCAGCCGACCATAAAGGCGTTAAATTGCCTCATTATGAAAATGGGGTCCACACTTTATAGCCAGCATACATCTGGCGCCTGCCAACAAAAAGAGTTTGGCAAGGCAAGTGATAATTTGCTTCATCTAAAAGGATGCAAACTACATCACGAATTTGGGAAATTTATTTTCAACCCTTTTCCGTCGTGGAGAATCACACCCAGAGTTCATTAGAAAAAAACGGTCTACCGAGGCTTCAGATTTCCATGAATGCAAATTTTCCCAAGGCTTTATGTGGAATATAAAAATTTGCACAGAAGAGACTTTTCACGATGAATTTTCGCCATTTTGAGCATGTGCGTGGCATTTCGGAGTCAAATCCCAGTCGATGATGCCGCTTTCAGTCCTTAACTGTCAATTAGGGCCATTATTTAGCATGAAATGTTTAAAAGATTTTTGTTGAAATCTCAGCAACCAAACCAATCAGCTGTAAATAGAACCACTTTAATCATCCAAAACTTTGAGAAAAAAATCAATGCAATTTTACCTCAAATAGGTAACGACGTCTACTCTACTGTATCCAGAACAGCCGCAAGACAACTTGTTTATTTTCGTCCCAACTCACTTCTGGCGATTTTATTGTTGAACATTGGGAAAAGTTAGTAATTATTCAAATTTCTCAACTCCCCAAATATGGAAGCCTCCCTACAGGCGACCATGAGCCAAATCCTATTTATTACTTAAGCTATATGTAAGCTACCAAAATTGTTTTATTCGTAAATAAGAATTGACTTGCAAACTAGGTGCTTCACAGACAAAATGCAATGAAGTAAATGAAATCAAAGCATCGCAAGTGAAATGTTCATACTAAATTCATCAACTAAAACGTGTGAAGCGCTGAAAATGTCGCAATCCAGAACAAATTTACATTTAAATCCACTATATTCCCGATGGAGGGATAAGAAGGAAAAATTTTGCAAACCTGCATATGAAGCAATTTTGTGACTTTTTATCTACATGGATAAGCAATTAGAAAGAAGGGAGGTTTTTTCTTTCATACCCGTGGCAGACAAGCTGAGCTAAACCGACCACAGCAATGGCCACACCATTTACGAACCCTGTAAATATTTACTGCAAGCCCAGAAGATGAAAAATTATGCGGATCGCTCTGTTCTAATGATAAATTAGAAATGTTGCCTAAATGCATTTGTAAGCCTATCCCAAGGCTTTATGCTGCCTTAAAACAAGTTCTTTCACCCGATCATCTTGACCTGTGATAATTGCCAACCTTACACAGATTTGGGTGAGGGGGTGTAAAGCTGTCAGATTTTCCAAGTTTTTACCTGCAGTGCATTACTTTTTTGTTTTGAATTTGGTTCCGAGGTTAATAGCCCTTACGACAGAGAAACAAGTCCCACTTTTTGGACGAAAAAGTTGTTTAAGGCTTAAAATAACATTTTGTAAAGTACATCACAGCTTGATTGAAGAGCAACTGATCAAGCCATAATAAATAACTACGAAGTAGTCCCAGTTTACACGATTACATTTTAAACGATGAATATCCCAGATAGTGGAAGAGATAAAATCGCATTATTGGAGCGACAGATAAATTTCTTCGTGCTCAAGTAAGCGTCCGATGAAGATGAAGGCATGGAAACTACGATTGATACAAAAAGCTAGAGACTGCATCAATCAAGGATTTGGAAATGTCAATGAAATAACAATATCCACCACACTCTTTTATGGGGCTTCTCTTGATTAAATAAGACTGGAATGATTTCCACAGATAAAATTCCAACCCTTTGGGGATCGAACGCATGGGTGCAGAAGCTTAAAGACAAAATGGCATTATCTATTCAAGGGTCAAGCATTTGCCTGCTAATACCTGAGGTCACGTGAATTGTGATTAATAATGATAAGTTGTTCGGTACGATAAGTTCCTAATCTTTGTTATAACTTAGACTACTTATATTACTACCTAGCAAATAAATAGCTGATCTGCCTTTTTTATTTTTCCCACAGTCAAACTAAGACCCACTGCCATCTGATATTTGCTTCTAGATGAACTTAGAATAAGCCATTGAATTAAACACTTACCTTAAATACGAAGGTTTCGTTGAAAACTGGATTTAAAGTTTTGCGATGCACCTTTGTTTCAAATTTCTTCTTTTTATTTGGAAGAAGAAATACCTTTACGTAGGGGTCCGAAGTTCCACACATATCCATAGCAGGAAGATCACGAGCTTGGATAATTCCAACAGTCAGCTAGACAAAAAGAGACAGCTAGATTTATATAGGGAAGAGATGTGTCAGAATGCTGAAAGGTCCTTTCAGTGTAACGCAATCCCCTCAAGTATTGTATCAAAGACATAATACAATTAATAAAAACATTTATGGCTTACGCTCAATAAATGACTTTATTTGAAGTTCTTACAAAAAATGAATATACTTTGGTGTCTTATGGGGGCTGCCTTGGACGGTAGTGGTAATTCGCGTGATGGTAGATGGTAGTGATGACCATATGGTTTTTCGAGCTGTGTACTGCACATTAAAATTTTGATTCTAAGAATTTTATTGAATAAAAGTATTCAGGGGTACCTAAAGTAGTCTCGTTCAAGAACAAGAGCGAGGGTGGAAAAATTCCACCAAAATATGGTCAAATACTTTTAGGATAGGTGATTTAAACACAATCTTTAAAATTAAATAAAATAAGGTCGAAATGGGATTAAAGCAGGGCCTTGCCTCATTCTTTTGAAAATCGAACTCCACGGAGTACTGCAACGAGCCTAAAGAGACCTTTTCCTTTACATCCGCTCCCTTTTCGTTTACTTCCATATTTTCTGTCAGGCCTTGAGTGTCTTCCTTAAGAAGAAGAAACAGTAAATTTTGCTTTCCTTGCTGCTGATGATATCGTTACTTCCGATTAGTCACTATAAAACTTTCAGAACATGACTTCATTTTAGTGAGGAAAGGGTAAAACAAAATCTTATTGAAAGCGACCAAGTGTATCGGAGTAGTTAATTCCGAATGAATCCTCTTCAACTTCATCTTGAATATTTTCGGCAAGCCTTTGTTTTGCTGTACACAGAATTCCCCAGTTTTCTGTCAGAAAACACCCCAAGCGTTGTTACATGAAATGGAATTGAAAAATGGCCGCAACAAATGACATCAGAAAGGAAACGCGCTAAATCAGGCAAACCAATGTGCACCTTTGTCTATCGCTTAGACGGAAGGAAGAAGTAAAGATATTTTACGACTAAATTATTCACTTGAGAGACGATTTTTCTCCACTTAATCCCCAACTTATCATTCCCCACCTGGTTCTTACCTATTGACCCATTTTTTAAGAATAACCAGACAAAATAGGACCAGGATGCCCCCCTATGAATTAGCTTTCTATACAAACAGTTTAATAGGCCTTCTAAAGTTCACGTGGAACTTCAACCTCGCGCCTACTTATGCATTTTTAAAAACTCTGACTTGGCTGCTTTTCGAAATGTCCAATGTTTCTCATAAAAATAGTGGTAAAACCTTCAGCTAGGTAATTGGATAGAATACACTAAAAGTTATGTAATAGCAGATTCTTAAAGGGTCTTCTTTGCAGATGACTCTGTTTTTAGAACGGAATGGCAAAAAGGGATGGTGCCATTTTAGTCGTCTATTAATAGGGCTTGGCAAATTATAGTTATACTTATAAATAGCCAAAAGTTTGGACACTTCCATCTTTTTAGTAATTACACAAAATAACAGATCTCTCGTCCTGATCTTAAAATCAACTATGGTCCAGAATATCTCCATTTGGTGAATAATAACCTACCAGTTGTTTGTTCAGTGAAGAAGCAAATTTGATAACCTTGCTGTCATCAGTATCAACGCCGACTCCCTTCTTCGTTCTTTTTTTGCGTTTTGGAAGGCATTTTTTGCACATCCAAAACGAGAAAACCAGACCGAAACACACGGCCAGGGCTATCATCAAAGCTTGTGAGGTGCTCGCGTCTTAGTGATATAAAAAGGGAACAAAAAATAATGCTTTAAATTTACAAAAAAGGAAGCGTTTGAGAATTTTATAGCTACTTATTTTGACTTACTGAGCGAGGCGAAATTTCTCGTTTATCACATAACTGCGGTACCCACTTTATACACCTATCATTTCAGGTGTTGTTTCAAGTGAGAGAGATACTGCATTAATTTGGTCTTAAATGTAATTTATAATACGTAAGTGAGAGGAATTACCTCAAGCCACTAGCCCGGACATTAGTCGGTCATTATTTTTACTTTAGGCGGTTATACCGACACAAAATCAATAAAACTTGATGGGTGAATGACAGAGAAAGGCTACTTTTTTCAACTATTAGCATGTTGTTCAACCTTTCACAACGCAGTTGCTTGCTCCTTATCCGCCATTAATGCTACAGCTGCCACTGTGTAATAGCGGAAAAAAGTTAGCTTTTATTATGGAAGCGTATCCTATCATCACTAAGGTTACCTGTAACAGTACATGTTAACATCCCCTATTGTCTATTTTATGGCCCAATAAACCACCATTTTGTTAGCTTTTTATGAAGATGAGGGGGCCAATGAAATTTACTCACGTTTTGATGGCGATGCTGAAGTAGAGCCCAATGCGGCGAAAAATGGATGTTGATCAACTGAGGGTGTCGCGGGAATTCTGTAGGCTGGCAAACTGAGGTGTTTGCGTTCTTCATCGGAAACAATGGATCCTAGAATTTTCGGTGCTTCAGTTGTGCTGTTACCATTATTCCCAACAAGCTCATTCGCCGCAGAAAGTATTCGAGGAGCCATTCCCTGGGTGACGAAAGGACGACTTTCACTATGAATGGTTTTGGTGGCTCCATGCTAGGAGTACAGGTGGTTTTTTGATTCCACAGTTTTGGACCATGCAAGAATACGGGGATTAGAAAATAATAAATTTACAACAAGCACACATTTCTAGTTTTAATTCGGATGGATTCCTTCAAATACTAATAGACATGTATGGAGAATAAGGAAGGAATTCAATCTAAAACAAAATAACATGTTTTATTTTGAGTAAAAATTGCCAACTCCAGATTAGCTGAATGAATCCGCTAATTTTTCCAAAAGGATATACTTGTATGCAATCTCACTTTTATCAAACCTCATGCCTACAGAGAAATGAGAAAGCCTAGTCTTGTCCTCCACTTCCAAATAAATTTCATTTTTTACAGATAAATGTCTTAAATTTAAAAAGATTTAATCACTCGCGGACAGATAATCAAAACGCAGCATAATATGAGGCAGTATATTTCACTATCTCAACCAAAGTGGAGGCGAGGTCATGCTCTGTCTTAAAAGAATGGAAATTTTATTCGATAGTTTAACCACTTCTAGCTAATTCCAAAGAAGGATTTTCTGGCATATATTCAGAAATTATTGCACCAAGCAGAGAAAAGTTAATTAAAACTGTCTCATCTTCATCAAAAGAAAACCTAAATTTACGTGACACACCAACACAAATTAAGCATAGCCTCTGACACTAAAGTGGCGCGTGCTTCAGTATAGTGGGTTGGGCAGTGGGGAAAGGAAAACAGGCCAAACAATGGTATTTTAGTCGCATAACGAATTTGAAGGCAAATTCACTTCCCATTTTTCACTCAGTCAGTCACACAGTCAGCTAGTCAGCAGATCATCCATAATCCTCAGTTTTCACAATCTCTTTGAAAGGAGTGAAGACTACCACATTGGTGGTCTCTGAAACCTGCTGTCACCTGTCAGTGCATGTGGGTGGGATTCAACTCCCATTCTCCCGCACCTTTCCCTGCTGATGCAGGTGCAAGTGATTTATCTAAATCACTCAAGCTAAACAGTGCTGCCGGTTTTCCTTCATTCACTAATCTGGTCAGATCTAGAGGAAGAGGGACTCGACATTCTTCCCTATGCAAAATAGTGCATCCCATCTACGTGTGATGGATTATTCTTTGAATGATTCATTCTCTAATAACAACTGTGACAAGGTGCAGTCGGCAATAGATGAGATAAGGGTTTAACGTGGCAGTGGAACAAAGGAGAGGATATTAATAAGCACAGGAAATGTAGTGGTAATGATAAGGGTCTTTTTATGTTTACAAACAAATATTTGCCTTTATGTGCTCCTAGGACGCACAATAAGCCATTGTGGAGGGTTGCACAGGAATTTTAACGAACTTTTTGGTCTAATGTTATGAAGTCTCCTACATCCATACGAAAGATTGCCAGTCAAACTTTGAAAATGTGCAACATGGTGACATAATTCATCGTCTTACTATTTATGATATTTAAACAAACCGTCAACTTAACGTTTTACGGTAAATTTCTGTTAATTTTGTTAATGCACAACTAAAATTGTACTAGACAAAGCTGAAGATCATCGTTCACCGGAGGAAGTGGTTCTCTTTTATTCTATAAAAGATACTGTAACCATTTAATTTAGGGTCATGCACAGTAATTCTTCTTTGCGAGTTTGCTTTTCAGCACTATTGCGTGAGTGAAAGAGGTATGACCTTTCTTTATCAAGGAAACCTTAACGCAAAACTGTATTTCTTTCTTTCCGGCACAAATATTTGGGATGCTAAGCAACTATTTGTGCCAGTGTGCCTTGTTGTTTTCCTGTTGTCAAGACCCCAAATCTACCTCTTTCGACAAAATAAAGCGTTTCCAGCAAACAAATCACTTTAACAGGTAGAAAAATTATAAAATAAAGTGAAGGTCTGTTTATTCATGTAAACAGGTCTACTATGTTTGTTCAACCAAAATGCAGAGTAAATAACATTAAAAGTGCGTCTGGTTTGGGCTACAAGTTAGTCTTTTTTAAAAGGAAATGGGTAACGGACTAAGAATTTATACTCAGACTTGGAGACTTTATTTGCATTTGAATAATTCGCCTTTGTTAACCGCTCGGTTGTACTAAATGGCAGTTTGGTATAATATCAAAATCTGATTTCTAATTATGAAGAAAAGAAGACCGTTACCAGGACATTTAAAGCAGGTAATTTTTCCATTTTTGAGAGTGTCGCCTTTTTTATCGCAGTGGAATCTAAGAAAAAAGTGTGAGCTTCTCAGTGCAAATTATGTGCAGACGTGGGAGAAGTTAAGCTTTAAATAAAATGTCGCCCTTTATTAGGCAATAATAAAACATCTTCCTCCAAGCACCTTTGTGTAACTGACTGCAATTAGCAGATTGGAATGGGCGGACAGAATTTTTCCTTCTTAGCAAAAGCTACTATTTTCCAGTCACAATAAAGTTTTCACCTATTCCTGATGGGTGAATCACTAAGGGCAAAATACTCGCAAATTTAAAAACAAAGTGAAAAATTGGTCACCAATGACTGAACTTAAGGCAGTTTTATTTTATTCATCAAAAACAAAAAAATAAGGCAGAAACTTGTTTTCATCTAGCCTGAACAAATCTTGTGGCACGAAATTTCATGCTTTATAATATAATCGACAAAGAGGCACAAAAAGGAGATGTAGCAATGAAAATAGTGGAATGTGGACCTCCATACCAATAGTTAATGAAAGTTTAAAAAGCTCTGGTTCCAGATTCCATGCGTATTCGAAAGTAAAATAGGTTGTCGAATTAGCAGGTAGCGGAAAAATCATTTGCATAACCAAATAATACATACCTTCTTAAGGAAAGCTGTAAAATTACTTACGCTTGCGCTCCAACGCGTGACCGCTTGAGTTCTTTTCCTCTACCATCCTCAACCAATAGGAGTTCGAGATCCATTCCCACAAGCTCATTGGCTGGCTCTCCCATTCTATGGCTAATCTACTCACTCCGGAAGTTGTCTACGAGGTTGAGAATGTACATCAAGGAGCCCGTCGGGCTTTGAGAGTAGCGAAGCCATCGACTACCGCATGTACACACACGGCTACATTGTTATCATAGACCATGGGACAATTGTCAAGTCCTAGTGGGGCTTCATATAACAGAATATGTTGAGCTCTTGTCAGAAGGTGATTTAAGGTTTAAAAATTAAAAGTCCTGTGCAAATTATCCACTCAGTGATGGCTAAAACTAGGGTTGTAAAAGAAGGGCTGTATTTGAGAATCTTATAACATTAATGGCAAATATGACAGTAACAAACAAAGCAGAGAAGACCAACTAGAAAACTCATTTAACGAGTGTAATTGGAGATTCTCTGAAGTTTGCTGGAACATTATTTAAGACTATTAGGCGCCTATCGTCGACTAAAGGCAAAGTCTTCATCTAGTAAAATGGTTTTCTAAAGCATTTTGAGATGCAGGATGATCATACTATAAATGGTCTATTATAGAAATCTCGTGCTATCATTTCGGGGATTTAGTAGCATGCTTTTATAGCTGAGTTTTAAAAGGAAACAAAGGATATTTTAAATTTGTGGTTCTAATAAGTTTCTCCAATGCAATAAGGTTCTCTGTGTTACTTTCCCCAGAAGGGTATTTCATCCAGCTGCTAAGAAGTGGTCATGAAACCCAAAGATGCAATAAATTAATGTTATTAAGTAGCAGCGCTAGCTTGCCCTTTCAAAGTGCTAAGATAATCTTTGTTTTATGAGGGTGACATAAAAACCACTCCTATTATAAATTTTGGTTATTTAACCGAAGCTCTATTGGGGCTAAGCCGCATCGACATGTGAGTGGTTAAGGAAATGAAAAGAAAGGGAATCGTGCTTTGTTAAAGTCTGCTTTGCTGTTAAAATAGGATTACTAAAATCAAAACGCCTGCCACATAATCCAACAGAATGATAATAGTTGGAAATGGAGATATGGCACTGTTTTAAGGTCATATCAAATGAAGTACAGACTTAATGCATTCATTTGCATCCTAGAAGTACAAAAATGTACCATATTGGAGCAAAAGGAGATGTGGTTAGTTTCAACCATAGATTTGGGAGATTTGCGCAATAATGCCCGGTATTTCATAATGAGGTGTTCTTGAACCATAACCGGGGAACAAAATCTCAGGAGTAAACAAATACAGCGGTTCACTTTCTTCTCTTTGGAATAGTAATTTCTACAATTTAAAAGTCTTTTAAATCAAAGCCCATATTACCCGACCATTTCACCTTTCCCAAAGTTTTTCGGAGAAGTCAGTAAAAAACTTAGCTCTATCTGCTACCGTCACTCTCTTTCATTTTCCAAGTACCTCTTCTGCTCTGTCTTATGCACCGCAAGGGTAATAATGATGTAATGAAAAATGAGTATCAGGCCTACGCGAGGATGCGAATGAAGATAAGAAAAGGCTGAGAATGAGGGAGTATCTCTCCCTGTCCTTGCGACTGTAAAAATCTTCTCTAAAATGAGTTTTATGGTGATATGAGGTCCCACTCTGTGCGAATTTAGTGCAGTAAAACAAGTCCCCTGCTACAGATTTCCACAATATTTCATTTTGAAATACTAATTAGGATAGAAACCAAAGCAAAATCCATTCAATAAATAAAACAATTTTCCCAATAACACACTTCTACTACGTAAAGTAGCAGCAATGTGCATTTGCATAAGACGGCAATCCTCTGATAGCTTGTAAGTCTTGTTTAAGCCATGGATTATCTCCAGCATGATTTCGGTGATTTGTTTAGAATTAGCATCAGAGCCTTATTTTGTAAAGATATCGTCAGAAGAATGACCGCATAAATCCGCTTCCTAACGAATTCGTTAATTTTAAAATGATACATTTCAGTAATGAATGGAATTTAATGCCAGTCTGTGAGAAAATAAGTACACCGTTTGCTTTTGATCCTGTTTCTCCCAAAGTGCTTCCGATAGATGTAGAAAAATGAATAGGTAGGATCAAGTTTGCATGAAATGATTATCCCGAATTGTTTTGAAGCCCTTACATGGTAAGAGTATTTTCCTGCACTGTTAGGAAAAATATTTTACGAAATCTTGATAAATACGGCAAAATAACATTTAAATTCTGTCAGATTTTGAATGGATTATCTAGTAAAGGAGTTTCTTGAGTACTGACCTTGAGTGCATATTAAGAATGAAAAGGTGTAAAAACATCAACCTTTATTGGCGACATTTGAGACTTATAAAAACAAGTTCTACATTGCTTGTCTTGATTTTGTCTTTGCAAAGAGGGCATAAATATTATAGGTCAATAAACGATTTTGGTATCTGCTATGATTACTTAAAGGTCGCCACCAATGACACCAGTCATTATTTGACTTGCAAATTTGGTGATAACAAAGTTTTCCGAAGAAAAGATTCTAAAAAACAAACAGGAAATGCGAAACAGGGATTTAGTCACAGAGCTCTGTTGAAATTAAAAGAAGAAATTCATATGATTGGGATTTAGTAGGAGTTCCTATTTAAGGAATATGTGACAGTAATGTGAACTTGATAGAATGGTGTATGGTTAGGGCATCCTGTCTCTGAAAGACGTATATTGTTACAATTGTTGCCATAAAGTAACATAAAATCCCATATATTGCTTGAAGTGATTGCTGTTAAACGAAATTTAAGCTGTGGCTACTTAAAAACGAAATATTTTATTTCCTTCGAAGTAGTAAAAAGGGTTCCAACTAACGAAGTTTAAAGTCTATTTGGTAATTCTGGTCCTCCATACAAATGGTTTGCCATTAGTGAAGAGGCTGAAAAGGGGAGCAAAGTAAATATACTAAGGTAACTAATTAGTTTTTGAGCCAAAAGTGCGGGATGCTCTCTGATGATAGGAGCCGACTTCCGTCAATTAAATGCTCATTTGATACCCCATTTCTGGGACCGAGATGAACTAAGTAATCTCTGCAAATACGCCCCTAGATTTACAGATATAATTACCTGACTGGGAGAAAGTTTACTAGTAAATGGTAATTACTCCACTCTGGGTAAATAATTCAAGAAGTTAACTCTTTGGTAATGTGCAAAAAGTGCACGAAAAGTAATTGACTTTACTAGCAAGACAGAAAAATGGAATAAACAATAAGCAAGTTGGTTTCGTTAACAGAAGGCACAAGATATTTCATAGGGGAACCAAGCAGCTATTCAAAGAGGAATTTGGGTAAATTAAACAACAGAAGCGCTATAACCAAGCCAAGTGCAGGAGAATTCAAACGAAAAGAACTAGTTTCTGGCGACTAAGTAAATGTCCGTTGTTTTCAGAGCAGCCCATGGCAGCAGTAGTAGTGTAACTCACAGGAAGAACTTAATGCCGATGGTTGCTTGGAGGCGTAACGAAGCATAGATATGAACCGGCCTATTGTTGGCGCACATTATTGTGCTTACTATTACTTGCATACAATGAAGGGGATTTAAGCTTGTTCTCTCGGCGAATCGAATTAAATAATTCCGGTGCTGCAGAGAATAGCACCCTGTCACAGTTGTTATTAGAGAATGAATCATTCAAAGAATAATCCATCACACGTAGATGGGATGCACTATTTTGCATAGGGAAGAATGTCGAGTCCCTCTTCCTCTAGATCTGACCAGATTAGTGAATGAAGGAAAACCGGCAGCACTGTTTAGCTTGAGTGATTTAGATAAATCACTTGCACCTGCATCAGCAGGGAAAGGTGCGGGAGAATGGGAGTTGAATCCCACCCACATGCACTGACAGGTGACAGCAGGTTTCAGAGACCACCAATGTGGTAGTCTTCACTCCTTTCAAAGAGATTGTGAAAACTGAGGATTATGGATGATCTGCTGACTAGCTGACTGTGTGACTGACTGAGTGAAAAATGGGAAGTGAATTTGCCTTCAAATTCGTTATGCGACTAAAATACCATTGTTTGGCCTGTTTTCCTTTCCCCACTGCCCAACCCACTATACTGAAGCACACCGCTTTGTCGTCAGGGGTCTACTTATTTTGCGTAGGCGAGTGGTGGGCTGAAGGTGAAAGGATTCATTAAAGTTTGTTTACTTGCTAAAGGTCAAAATTATTGCATCCTATTGACAGAATACAAATCTGTAAAACTCGAAGGCATAGAAGACATTAAACCCCTTCTTGCACATGCATGAGAATATTCAGGTTTAGTAACCGGTGATACACTCTTAGATTGGTGATAAAGGGAAGGGACGGTGAATAGAATATAATACGTCATCCACACTCCCACCTTCCGTAATCCCTTCATAACTCTTTAGATGGTAATTTTGTGCGATCAAATGGGGAACACAGTCGGTCGTTGAGAAGTAAACGGGAGACTGAAAGAGAGTGACTAGTGCTAGGATGATAGTATTTTTTTTTAGCATGCTCGTGTCTAGTTGTGAAATTTACAAACCTCCTAGTTTGTGACGACGAACACTTTAATATAAAATTTGTGATTTACGAGGTTTTTGGCGCCTTTTTAGCATGGAAAGCCGCATTAACACATAGGCTCTGTTTTAGCAATTATATCTTACATAAAATGGGATCAAATGACATTTATTTGCAAGTATGTGAATCAAAAAGTGCTTCTCCGCTTTCTGAATTTTATAAGATGATTACGATATCTTGCATCTGCTCACCAAAACCGTTTTGCAATCTTCTCCACAAAACTGCATGAATAATACACCCTGGTTGTCACAGAAACAATTATGGTGGTTTAATATCATGCTGGCGGCTTCCATTTACTTTGGCTCAGTGTATTACAACCAATTAATGTTAAATATGATCAAGTGCTAGAGTTAATGCATGAGAAACCTCTTCTTGTGCCCCTTAGTGGTGGTCTAACTGCAGATATATGCATCGGAACTCACGATTTTCCCATTACTCCCCTTAGAACGGTGCCTCTCATCATTTACAGGGACTACTCATCGCACTTTCCCGTGAGGGGGGTCTATGGAATAAGAAAATTCAGGAACCTATTCTGGACTGAAATTTGTAGCAGTCTAAAAGATATGAAACGCAGACTCATGATTATCCATACTCAGCGGAGTAGCGGGGCCTAAATCGATAATCACTTATTGGCGTCTCTCATTTTGAAAAAACCAAAAATAATTAGGATGCTTAGGCCAAAAAATCTGTTTACACAGGAATAGCTGTGTGAGAGGAACCACATTTTTCTCAATAGCTTCTCACCACGGTTATTAGGACCAATAGCTTATTTTTTAGCAAATGACAGGTCAAAAACTAAATCAGTGTCATCGGTAGCGTGGACGTGCGTCTGACCCAACTCCAGTGCTCCCAGTGTTAGCCTTAATACTTGCATCTAAGATTTTGCTCGCTTGATATTTTTATATTATCAAACTTATAAAACTATCCCTTTGCAAATGTAGGCAAACCATCTTTTAGGAGGATTAACACCCTACAATAACGAATAAGCGAACCATTTAAAAGGAAAAGAAGTAAGCTTTCTGCAGTTGAGTACCTTTTAAAATGTGTTTGTCGTTAACGAATTTAAGCAAAGGCATTCCTAAAGATAAAACACATTTTACAATTTTCGACGTGGCAGTGAAATCAGTAAGTCCTGAATGTCTATATTTTTGCACTATTTTGGCACTTATTAGCTATGTATTGCTAAGTGACTAGTAGGATATATGAGAGGAAACACGCTAGGTAGCCATTCAAATGGCTGTATAGGCTAAGATATACTCACTATACTTTCAAAATTGGCGTCGAAAATGTACAATTTTTCCTGCATGTTTCCTTGACAGTCAACCAACATCAGAACAGTTCAAAGCCCAACAAAATAGTTTCTACCATAAAATTATAGGTAAATAACCAAAAAACCATGCGGTTTAAGGCATTCAGCATAAACATACACGAAATGCAAGTAAGAATTTGAGCTCCTGTTGCAACAACACAGCGACCCGGATTTTAAGGAGAGCTGAGAGGCAGAACGTTGCAACAAGTTGAGGCACATCATGTTGAGGCTGAAGTTCTAGCGCATCAAAACGGGATACCAAATTACAAAAGTAGTACTGAACAGAAAGGAGTAGTTGGAAAAGATAGCCGTAGTGAAGTATTTGATTGCAAAATAGCTATTTTAAATCCAATATATACAAGAAAAAAACCAACTGATTCAAAACTTATACAAAAGTTAGACTTTTTTCAATTTTGTGAAAATTTGGAAAAATTCAATCAAGATGGATCATAATGATTGGCAATTGAGATTAAAACACTTTTGTAAAAGTGATGGACAGTAGATTTTATGATTATATTTCCTTAATTTTTTTCCCCTGATCTGAAATACCTGTGCATTGAAACCCGTGCGTTGCAAGACTCCCTTAAGCAAACATCTGTTTGCATCAATATGCATAAATTGTGAAAAAAATTATTTTAAAATCACACCTATTATGACAAGGCTTCATGAAATGCTTTTTATAATACTCTGATTACCTGTTTAACTCTTCAATGTATTACAAAGGCGATTAGTACTTTTGCTCGGCCATGCCAGTAGCCTCTCAGCCTTTCCGTAAGTCAGAAATGCATTTTCTGCTGCAGCATTCTAAAATTTTTGACTTTAGGGAAGATTTCGGGCACTTCAACAGTGAGAATGGTGGTAGATGAGGAGCTGGGATAAGGTGGCACAGCATTCTACCAACTTGGTGTCCATAGCAAATTTGGTCTCTATAGCAGTTTAGAATAGGTTCTGGGAGAAGGCAGGTGGAATCTGAAGGATGCCCTGATACTGGGGGTAAAATTTAGGGTTCTAACGTAATGGTATAAATCACTTGTTAAACTCCATGATGATCTTGAAAGAAGTGGCGTCGGCCGGCACTGCCACTAGTGTAATAAGCCCTGCGTCTTTAATTTCCACCCTAGCCTTCATACCCTTGGAAGGAGCAGATGAGTTTGATGAAATCGTGCTTTATTGCGTAGCAATATGTAAATAGGTACCTTTATCACGGTCAAACGTGTCCAGGGTACGTTTTCTCCTCGCCCAATGCCTACACATTGGGTTTCCTCAATGACGTCTGCCCGTATTAATTAATCGTCTTTAGCTTCCCATTCATAAGTAACCAAAGCATAAATTCACCCTTTATTTATTTACCACAACATTTAAAATGTAGTGATGTGAGAGAAATTTTAAAATAAATTAAATTATTATTTGATATGTTAAGTTTACCATTTTAAGGCTCTATTAATAAAGAAACCATAGCTATAACTTATGATGTGATAAAAAAACCCCAATACGTTGTGTAGTAAAATATTGTCTTCTTATTTATTCGACCTTGCTGTTAAGTGGTAATGTTTGAAGGTACTCAGTATCTATTTAGGTATTTCACAATTTTTACTCTGATTTGCCAAAATTTCATAAATAGCAATTGTGAAATTTCCGCATTAATGTAAGGGACTTAGTTAAAACACAATTGTCTTGATTAACCGAATATTTTACAAATTTCGGTCTTAGAAAATTTAATTTTATCTATTTGATGACTTAAGATCGCCTTGATAAAAAATTCATCTTATCAAGACCTGGATTTGGTCAGTCTGTTTTCATATCCAAAAAAGTCTTACTCCATCACATTTTGCCCAGTGAAAAATAAACACCGAGTTTGAGTATGGTTGCTAAAAGAAAAGGTGCCAGGAAATGTGAAAAATCTGGCTCATATTTTAGGCACTAAATTTGCTATAAACATATAAATTGAGGTCTTAAAAGTGTGTTCCAAGCAATGCTGCATTTCTGGTGCTTAAATAAAAGTACGAAACGTTGATTTTAAATGGCAGTTTAAATGCCCACTACTTCAATTAATAACCTTTTTTGAGGTCGCCCATTAGGTCAAGACTAAAACAAAAGAAAAACCTTTTAAAAACTATAATGGGACTGCGGTTTCGATGCATTACTTTGATTTTTTGTTTAACTCTTTGTTTTGGCACCAAGAACACTTAATTGTCCACTATTGTACCTTCGCAAGTTGGCATAGCCCAGAGACCATGCCAGTGGTCCCTCTATAATTATATACGCTGATAATAAATGTTCTGAATGAGCATTTTTTTTATATGCTCTAATTGTTTGCTTATCTCCTGGTCTTGTTAATGGAATACTTAAGTCTTCGCCACCGTATCCTAGCCGGTCAGTCTGCCATCCGAGTCATGCCAGTACACTCTTAGAACTACTCTACACCAACAGTGTATGTTCTGATCGAGTATTATGTTTTCTTTTATTTTAGGGAAATCGCTAGTCGCTACACATACAAGAGAATATAGATAACGAAAAATTAAAGTGTATTATAAAAATTAAAGGTTACTTGATGCAAAGTCGCATTTATAAATCTCGATAAATTATTAGTTTTTCCTACTACCAGATTGAAAGGATTGGAAACGCTTCATTACAGAGTTAACGGATGTTTTAAGCAACGAGGTTTAACCACTTTAATTAGTTAAAGAGGTGTACCTTTACAAACAACTTAATCCACACGTTCAAATTTCATCACGACAGCAACAATTTCACTCACGAAAATCAAAATTTTAAGCACAACAAACGGGTCCTTTCCAGTGCTCTCAAATTTTTATGGAGGTGGAATATGCCTTATTAACATTGAAAAGAGTTGGAGGGCCACTGGCATAGCCTAAGGCTAGCCCATCCGGCGGATGTGCAATTGCTGTAGCTTACGTACCCTTGAAACCAAAACGAAGAAATGAGCATTTAAGTAATGCACCAAACCTTAAGCACTAAAAGTGAGACAACAAAGCTCGCCTTTGTTCACAAAGCAATAGCCATACTGGCTCACCATACCTTCAAATGGGATTACTTGATTTTTTTTGAAGGTTACGTCTATTGTCCGCCAAGGGAAATCGACCATTTAAAACTAGGTGTGGGCATTTGCCAGAGTGTTTGTCAGTGCCACAGCGTTGAGGTTCAGTGAAAGAAAACCGTCCGTATCATCCAGCAGCCAGAAATGATGTAGGATCGGATAAACTGCAATGAAAACGGCAGCTGCCATCTCACTTTGAAATGACTTCCAACTTCTTAAATATGGTGGGATATTAATTTGGTACCCTAAGTATATGGCAGAGCTTTCAAAGCATCTGCATGTTTGTTAAACTTATTCAGGGATCATACTTTTAGTCAAACATTTTTGCCTATCACATGATCCTTTCTCCTTTATCTTGCCAAATTATGTGCATTAGGTAATTCATAGTGCCATTAAAAAAAATTTATACGTGCTGTACATTACTTGGAGGATCACTCAAAACAACGCATCACTTAGAAATAAGTAAAAAAAGTGCTCCATATGATGAACCACCTCGGGGTATGTCAATCGCAATAAAGGTATACCTTCTGTAATGAATAAGTATGAACTACTCCTCTTACAAATACTTCGTCATCACCATTTGAAGCGTAGTTTTCATTAATTGTTAATTCGAGTACCTAAACTACTCATATTACGCTTGAATCAATAGGTTAAGTTGAGGCAGAGCAAACGAGTAAAACCCTCGTGGATTTAAAGACTACATTATGCGTTACAGGTTACCAATTTGCCCCCCACTTCTTTCATACTATTTAACACACACAAACAAACTTATCAGGGTTTTTTTTTAATATCTCAAAATTCATCAAATAGCTTCAAGGCATGAACCACTTCATATCCAGAAGACTGTGTTTACTTTGCGTAGGTGTGTTACGAACAGCAGATAGAGCTGCTTACTGCAGACTGCTCACCAAAAAGGAATAAGCAGCTTTGCCATATTTTGATAAAACTCAAGGCTACTCAAGAAAATTCTTTTGCAAGCAAAGTACAAGATCAGTCAACCAGTGCGTGAAACATTATACTGCGTAGCTTTAAACACGTACCTATTCCACTTTTATAAAAAGTGGAATAGACAACCTTGAAATGGAAGTGAGATAAAAGGGATGCGCATGAGCTTAGGTATTTTAAACCTAAAAAATGGAATATTTAATATAATAGGGTTTTTTTGTAAGTATATAATTCATGCTAAGGAATTATTTGCCTGTAATTTGGTTACCTTATTTGACTAATCAGAGGCAAAGCAAAAAATCTTTTTAGAATATTCTGGGTAGTTGCATTTCTAATTCATTTTCATTAGCAAAGTACAGCACTGCTTGATAAGGGCCTAGGATGATTCCATACAGTGAAAGGGTGAGCTTAAAGGAGATCACCTTGTGGTGCACTTGGATGCAATTCAACTTAAAAACATCATTTTTTAAATTTCCATTTAATGCCAAATAGACCCTATTATTGAAAAAGCGTTATAATTTATCTCCCGCTTCCTATGGCTTTGTTGATCTCAACCTAGGCACAACACGTGCCGCACTTTAGAATTTGTACTATTGGAAATGTTGACCTAAGATACTACAGAACAATGCGTTTATCTTAATAAGCTTATTACAGCCCACTTTTCAAACCGCCAGGAGAATAGTGGCCCCATGACAGAATTTTTTTTGAAAATAACACAAACTCACTGGAATAAAAAGAAAAGGCATTGTTAAAAAACAGCTGAAAGCTAAGTCTTGTGGCATCTCAGGGTCAGAAACATTACTAACTAACTTCAGCGCGTTTTTACTGAACTAACTGGTTGAAGCGGAAGGAGAGCTACAAAACTTGGTGTACTTGGAAAATACACCATTACGTAAATTTCTAAGTTTGAAAAGTTGCAACTTCCGGTTCTAAATTACCGACAAGAGTCATAAATTAAACAGCCCTCAATGTTCCGCTGTTAACAAATTTGTAATGCAAATAAAAAAAGAGAAACCCGAATTTAAACGTCTTAATATAAGTTGCACATTCGTAATTCTAAATCATTCTTCAGTTACTAAAACAGCTCAAATGTCAAAGTAAATGAGCAAAAGCACTTTTAGGGTCATTAATAGGTAACCAACAAGCATAAGATACTTTACAGATGTTTAACTGGGAAAACATCGTTTATACCTAGTAAGGACTGAAATGCGCTAAAGGACAATTCGTATTGCCCAAGTGAAGTTTTTGTGTTGAAATACCTCTCTCTTCCTTCCTCATCTCTACAACCAACCTGCTGAGCTCATAAAATATTAAGAGAAGAAAGGAAAACACTTTTTGAAGGAGTGGAATGCTAGCGGCTCGTTTGATGTTTAAGAGCATTCATATATTTCCTTTTTTGAGAAGAATATCCAGCTGAGGTGATATATTTTCCCTTCTTTACTTGAAGGAAGCATAAAGTCGTAGCTAAATGTTATTTATTTGCTTTGGAGCCCAGATAATGGTACTGAGCTTTACGAACCTGTCATCGTTTGTTGTAATAATCAAAATGTAAAAATGTAGGGATTACAAATTAATTTTAGTTATATTGACAACGATAAATTAGCTGCTGATCGTAAATCTGATATTCTTCTGCGCTACAAGCTCAACCTAGCTATTTAAGTCTTTGGTGTTGTCAAAAATCCGATTTGCATGTTGACGTACGCCTGTCTATCTTACTTAATGCGTATTTACCAAAAAGTGTTTTACCATTTTTAGGACAAACACAAATTACTTTTGCCTCTATATCATGGAACCCATATTGAGTAGCTGGGTCTCCATTTTTACTGATCGGCGAAGTAGCCACTTGACGTGGATTATTACCATCTTACATCCGTAAGCAAATAGAAAAATCTACTTTCTGTAGTGATTTAACTTAATCACTTCCTTGGGGAGGACTTATGGAGACACAGCTAAAACCGGTTGGACAAAGTGAACTTCCAGTAACAGGGGGACTTAAGAAACTAGAAATGAGTGGATTTAAATTGCTCCAATTTAATGAAAAAACAAGGGAGGAACTTTGACCGGATCATAAATTCTTTTGGTGCGATGAAGTGCGGTACTGTTGTTTTAATCCTACCAACAACAAAGCAAAAACGGAATGGTGAAAGGACTATGTATTAGCTAATACAGTCCTCGTTTCTCACAGATAGCCCTCCGCGTCGCGTGTAAGTGTGCGATTCGTTATTTGTTGCTATCTGCATAAAAAGAACGTGAAGGACGTAGGCGAACCTTCTTAACTATGTTGCAGCAGCCGTCATTTTGCTCCAATGGATAAGGGGTTTAATCATATTGTCTGCAAAAGAAAATTTTTTGTATACTTTGCTTTTTGGTTACCCAAAATAATCCTAATTAAGTGACCTAAATGCCAATATTTGTATATTTTGTGAACATGGCAGTTATTCACTTTGGCATTAAAAACAATGCATCACTAGTTTTTACATTTTTGCATAGCCGTTTCATCTGTTGTTCCATGTAAAATTATATTTCTAAATTATTAGTACACTTATTAGTACACTTTCTGAGGAAGAAAAGATGTTGCACAAGTAAAATTCGTAAATGTAAGTGAAGAACAAAGTAAGACCTAACAAGAATTGTTTGCTCAAAATGCAATAGTTTTAGAGTCAGCATGAAAATGAAAGTTGGAACTCGCCATATTTTCGTTCTTTGGTCAAATTATGGTAGCTGAAATCAGACAATTAGTCATTTAAAGTGGCCAAAATTAGAGCCTCCAAAATGATCTTTATTGTTAATGAACTATATGTTGATGCATTTGAGGCAAATATAACCTTTTATCAGGTTGAACATAAGCAAATTTGTTCAAAAGAGAGATCAACTCTTGCCTTATCCACAGTTTGTGTTACAAATGCTAGGCCATCAATGCAAACTCTACTTGTTTTAACTCAGCTCTGTGGTTACCAGACTAAACCTTTAAAATAAGAAAACCTTCTATTTTACTAAAACTAGATGAAAATCTGAAGCACTATAAAAAACAACTAATAGTTTTCTTTTTCTGTCACATGGCCTACCAACTTTCCCATACTAAAATGCGCTCAACCGATTCAAATACGCATGGTCCAAACATAGCACATACATGGTTTTTAAACGATTAATTTATGCGTCCCTAATTTCTAGAGCAGCTTGATTCTTACTTATTTACATACACAATTTGCTGGGTGTTGCTTTCACTGACTTGCAAAAAAGAATTAAAGTGGACCCAGTGTGTTATTGGAGGAAGTGAGAAAATGCAGACCCCGGTGGCATGCAAGCTCTTTATTTTTAGCACAGGCGTGATAACTGATGCGGTATTAAAAATATGTATTTACTGGAATGAATTTTGTATAAAAATACTAGCAAAAAGGGGGAAAGGAGTTTACAGTGAATAACTAGAATCATAATATATATGTACCCATCATATGTAGGATATAGCCACAATTACTGCTTCAAAAAAATAGGCTCATTTATGGGCTTTTTAGTTAAAAACATTTTATTCCCTTTAAGGTTTATGTCCTTTTACCTGTCTTTTGAACTCAAACTTTCTGTTTGGATGATAATTTAACTGACAGGTTTTATTTTAGCTATCTGCAATGCCTTAATTATTTTAAATTTTAGTTTTAGTTTCGAGAACGCTTAAAGCTCCGCCATTAATTTTTTGCATAAAGGAATGGTCTCTGGGCCTTAAAGACAGCCTTGCAGTCCATCTTTACATCAGCAATAAGTTTTTCATCCCGGCATCATGACTCCATTCTAATTGTATTAAGACTTCAATCTGTACGCTGATGAATGTGCTCCTAAACGACATCTATCTTGACCTCCCTTACCGGATGTCAAACAAACATAATGGAAGAAGTGAATGTATTGCGAATGGGAAAAATCTGCAATTATTCCCTGTCAGAAGTGCTGAAAACAACGTCTACCTTCGGCAACAACCACATTGCTGTGTTTTGCAGAAGTGATGTTAGCAAATGCAGCAGGCACCAATCGTGAACTATCTATCTACAGTATTTGTGAGCACAAATGGTACCTCCTCCAAATTTGCTACCTTGATATAATACAAATAGATACGCCTGAGCAGTAATGAAGTGAGAAAAAGGGATAATAAAGAGCAGATGCGAAATAGTATTTCCACAAAACTATTTATAACTCTGCATTTACCTAATAACACTGTTTTTAGGCCAGTATTCCACAGCCAGCGACTGATATATGGGGTAGCCTATACATTCCTTTCACCCAATACATTTCTTAAATAAAAAGAAACTCTAGACCCCGTGGAAATGTCAAAGAGGTTCTTTGACTTTGCTGTCAAGTATCTTCTCAGTTGCACGCAAATTCGGTGACTGACGTAGCTGGTCCGCAAGTGTTTTCCCTACAGCGTCGACTACGTTGAGATAATAAAAGTAAGAGGCTGAACAAGGAGGCGATGTTTAAAAGGAGTAGGTGACGTGTAGTACTCTAAATACTTGTCTAAGACTTCCGTTTGATTACAGGATGACTTAAGGCTCCGTGTTTACCTCATTGCTTGGTGGAATGGCCTCCGTTACATACTAGCAGCCCCATGCCGTTCTTACGTCAAAAATACGTATACTACTTTAGCATTATGGCGTCGATCGTCTTTGGGGAAGTCGCGGGGTGCTAAATATATAAAAGTGCGAAAGCTATATTTAAACCTGAATGAGAGGAATTGGTTTATCTTAACAGTGTTTTTAGTTTATTTAAAAAAAATTAAATTCTGCGACTAATGCATATTTACATACAAATTAAACATTGAAGATCTCATATTAATGGGTAAAACTGAACCACAAACGTCAAAAGTTAATCATTTGCAGCATTTTGCACTTTCAACTACAACACAACTCTGTGGTGTTGATACAACTAAGGTTAGTAAATCGTTGTAAGAGGTTAATGAGGTGAGCACGTATTATTTATAAGATTTGAAAAAGTAAACGGTTTTATACAGAGCTCAAAACGGAGCCTGAAGAGGTTCTCAAGCTGATCACAAGGAATAAACTGAGATGAATTTTGTCAGCTACATGCGTTTTATACTGAATGCACAAAAAACATTTAGTTTCGCACTTACCGGTACTCAAAGAGGGTGTCCTAAGAAATATTCTGACCATCTCTTTTAATTAATATGGGAAAGTGAGAGGGAAAATTTGTGTAAGGGAACGCTAAAGTCGCGTTCTATTGGACACGAATCAAAAAATATGTGCAACTTAGAGAGCAGATAGCGTCAGGGATGCACATTCGCATCTTGCAGTGTGCTTCACTTTTTAGAGGACAGGAGCGAACAAGAAGGATTCTTTTTTAGACACCGAAGAAAAATGCTTAAAGAGCTATAAAATTCTAGCCACATTAGTTTTTGAGAAATAGTCCTCAAATGAACAGTATTAAAAGGCAGTAAAGTAAGCCCAATATGGTTTGTTTACCCATGCTTTTTGCGTGGCTAAGTTCATTTATGTAGACTTACTTTCGAGGAGTTTCTTATTCTTACCTCTTAAGGGGTTTAAATAAACCAAAATTACTATTTTGAAATTCCTAGATGAACTTCGTTCACCAGAAGCATTGCGATGATTTGTGATGATTGAACATATTTTGCCGACATACATAAGTCGAGTGCTACTGGTTAGACTAAACCGCCCGAAGGAAGCGTAGAAGTGGGGCTTAAGTGCCCATGAAACTTATACTAAGAGCAAAAGTGATAATCAAAGTATGGCATAGGCCCTCCTGACCTTTGTTCTCGTTGCCCCTCTTATTCGACCTTTCGTGATGACCATCACAACGCAGTCAGTGCTGCGAAAAAACGTCCACGAATCAACCGCGCGAATGATCACATTTGTGTATATTTAAAAATTTAATTAATTCTAAAGTTTATCCCATTTTGAAACCGCATTGGTGAGGAGGAAATATTCTGGACATCTCGTGTATTCATCCCCGGCGGTAAGGAACTTAGCTCAAACGCAGAGTCGTTTAATAAGGAGCGAGTTTTAAATCAGTTTTATGAGGACTAAATTTCGGGAAGCCTTCAGCA
Organism: Echinococcus multilocularis; assembly: GCA_000469725.3. Taxonomy (NCBI): domain Eukaryota; kingdom Metazoa; phylum Platyhelminthes; class Cestoda; order Cyclophyllidea; family Taeniidae; genus Echinococcus; species Echinococcus multilocularis. The sequence goes on along the minus strand of LN902848.1, from coordinate 4,208,734 downwards.
CCTGTGTAATGAAAAAAAATATATATAAAGAGTAATTAAAGTATTGCAATCAAAGCTGAGAAATCTATACCCTTAACATAAGTAGAATAGAGTGAACCTGGACAGTAGAAAAACCTTTCCTGCACATTAATTTCAAGTTGAAATAACTTTGGTCATGGCAAATATGTGTGTAAAAAAGCCTTATTCTTTGCAAAAAATATCCAAAGATATCACTTCTTCTTGCAATTATTTATGCCGCTGGAACTAATTATCATTTGGCCGGGAAGCTCAAAATTGGTAATCTGCGCTCTCAACCTGCAATTATTCCATTGTTAATGCACTTTTATTTCTATCAGGAGAGGGGTATTTGCTAAAAGGGTTGAATGTATTAAGACTGGCGATTAATAAAAAATAAAAGTAACATTCGGGGAATTCGCACCTTGCATTGTCCTTTTTACTCTTTAGAGGCGCGAAGTAAACGAGACTGATCCTTTTGTAGAGGCCGAAGGAAATTGTTTACAAAGTTTAATCACAGCTATAAAATTCTATCCCCATAAGTTTTTTAGAAATGACCCCCAAATGAGCAGTCTAAACAAGCAAGAAAGAAAGATAGCCAAATAGCGTCTGCTTGCCTACGCTTTTAGCGTGACCAAGCTCATTTATGGGGGTTTAATGTCAGAGATTCTTGTTTTTTACCTCTTAAAAGTTTCAAATAAACAAAAATTTTTATTTTGAAATTCCTGAACGAAATTCGTTTACACAAGCATTATGACTCTTTGTGATGATTGAACGTGTTTTTAAGGGAGAAAAAGTGTAATACAGGAATTTTACCATTAGTGCAGATCTAACGATCATTGTAACACGTCGAATGCTTCTTTTGGAACGTTGGACATTTTATTAAGAAAAAAAAGAGTGCTACCTAGGGAACATCCTGATGTGATTTTCTTCACTAGGACATGTCTCCATAATGAGTAAAAATGAACTGGGCTGGAATTTGTTAAGTGGTTGTTAAACTCTTGGATTTGGTAATGGGCCACATAGGAGTTCAGCCTTTGTACCTCTGCTGGGTGACCTGGTCCCAGTGCCATCCAGTAGCCCCAACCGCTTCTGTACGTAGACACTACACATTCTGCTCAACTTATATATCCTTTCCGGTTTCTTGGAAGCTTAAAAATACTATATAGTGATTTTCAACCATGTATCAAAGCACTGTATCGCAGAATAGGGCCCAAAATTTTAATAATTCATTAAGCTAGTTCAAATGCAAAAGTTCACCTAATTTACTATTTCAAGTGCAAACGAGCTTTAAATTTTTAAAAAGGAGACAAAATGATGTAAATTATTCTAAGCATAACTGTATCTGTTGCTTTTTCCGACAATGCTGTTAAGACGCTTGAATACACTAAAATGAAAAAAAATGTAGCCATTTTGTTGCGTATTTGATACTTGCAAATGCTCGCAATATTTTAAATAAATAGTTGGCTTCTATTTTTGAAGTTTGTATATTTTATGCTGCCTAGCAATTTCCTTCATTGGAACTGGATAAAATAAGTTGTCGACATTGAATGAAATGCGATATCACCGAGGTAAAAACTTCTTGTATGCGTACTAGGTTAGGTTTAACTAGACTATGGTCAGCTCAAACCACCCGATCCCCGGTGCTCTGCTCTAATCTCTGATGATGCTGGTGACATCAGAGCTCGAAGTTTTTGCAGAAGCGCAAGATCTAACCAATCACGGCGCTCACAAACTGAGCCTTGGGATGCGTTGCCTCATTGGCTGGCAAATCGAGAGGATCGATAATCTTTACTTGTGTGCGCACGTGCTCCGTCGGCGACACCGCCGCACGGCAGGCTCGTGGACGAGAAAGTGCGAGCGTTGGGTGGCACGTGCGCACATAAAGCAGTGGAAAGGAGACATAAGGTAAACTCACTTGCTCACTCATTGAAGGCGCCGTAGTTGTAACCCTCCCCCATAGGCTACTGAAAAATTTGACTGTATCGTCCTGTTCGTCATCGTCGTCTTTGTCGTCAAATTACCTACCAAACTGCGTTGTAAACAAACCAATCAAGGGATCAACGACGAACGTGGAAAGCTGTATGCATGCTTAAAATGAATTTTATTAGGCTTTGAGACAGCCACGCCATTTTCCGCCAAAGATTAAAATAGGATATTATTCAAACTATTAACGGTGAGTTAAATGAAAATTATTAACAAATAGGGGAGGCACATTATGAGAAACACTTGAATGCAGTTATGAATTTAATGGGTTCCCTGTTATTTTATGGTATCAATGAAATAAAATTGAGAGGGACATCAATTTCTAAAGTAAGAGCTCCTGTTTATCTCCCTGTGTCGGTTGAACACTACTTTTTAGATTGATGATCAAATCAGTAAAAATATAAGTATAATAGCAGAACATAATCTCCATCATCACTTTAACGCAAGGATAAAGAGTTCATGGGCCTAAATAATTTCTCTGCCTGAATTCCAGGGGAAAATTAACCATGATGAATTTAAAAAGCTTATAGCGCTTTGAAACCCGCACTTTGCTTGATAATTAAGAACAGATTTGATCGTCCTGCAATTATTTTATTATTCTAATTTATTCATTTTGCTTACGACAGGGTTTGAACCGATCCCAGATATCAGCAACTGATAGAGCAAAAACGTTATACATACACGATGAAAGAGACAAAGGTGGTGGGCATGATTTTTTACATCTTCATAATGTGCATTTCAGTAGTCATAAAAGCATTACGTGAATTATTTAGGCTTAATTATGCAATGATGTTCACTCATCGAAGCACGAGGGTGCTGGTGAATTGTCGAGATCTCTGCAAGCAAAACTCGTCCACTCATCATTTATCCAAGTAAATAAGCGCGTTTGCAAAGTTCGCGGAAAATTTAGGAACAGGTACTGAGTAAGCTAAAAACTTAAGCATTCATCGAATACCAAGGATCTGGCAAAAATACTTATTTTGCTTACGGGTTTTCCTATATTTTAAAAACATTATGTCTGTTAATGCGATTATTGTGAAGACTTATCCAACAGCAGCATATGCTCAAAACCTTAATTAACGCTCAAAATGTACAAATAAATACTGCTTAACAAGTTGAATTTGTTGGCATAATTCGGACAGATCTCACTTGATACGGTTAGACTTTAAGCGTTAGACTTTAAACGTTGACAAATTAGGATGCGTGATTTTTACGTGAATCTGAGAATTCCTTTAACACAGAGGCTAACCGCAGGGGAGACGCGACTTTCATAATCGGAATACCAGCTTTGTTGAGGAAACCGCCTTTAGTGCTGCATTATAACAATAAATAAAGGAGGAGTTTATTAACACACCATAAAGTAATCTTACTCATAACAACTTAAAACAATACAATATTGTGCTTTATTGAAATTTTAATGAAAACTGTCCTCTACAGTTAGTTTCTGATATCATTTACAACAAAAATGCCTTGCTTAGTACAACACACTGAATTTCCTGGAGTTACATCTTTCTTAAATAATTAGAAATCTATTTTTGCAATAAACAAGTTGGGTCTAGAAGCTTAGCAAAGGCATTATAATTACATATTAGTGACTAAAAAGAGGCAATTTAGCCAATTTTAATTCTTTATTCTTAAAATCTTTTTGGGTAGCAATCCTTGCCTCTGAGCGATTTTCGATGCGCAGTTTGTGATACGTGCGTGGGAGGAGCAAAGATGGACCAACCGTTGAAATATTCAGCATGGAATGTTTGTCTAGAAGTACCTAGTTAAGCTTGCATCACTCTCGATGGTGCATGATCCTTCTTCAAATGCTCTTATTAAAAAAATTTGACGCAGTTTGTAGTGTGAATATTGTGTTAAATTCTTCAACATACTTAGGCTTATACTAAAGCCGAAAAATGATGATAACTGTATTTGAGCAGACATTTGGAAATGTGTTTCAACAGAGCGGCCATATTTAAAAGCTATTGTCGTTTGTCCCTCTGAAGTAATACAGAAATTATTTATCCGGTAGGAATTGGCTTTTGCTTTTGATGGTATAGATTTTAAATAAGGTTGGCATGACTGCTAGTCGTTAGCTTAGTTAGCAAAATGATGCTAAAATTACAATTGACTTCAACTGACTGGAGAAAGCACTCTTCAAACGCACATAATTTCCTCTTCTTATGTTTCGTCGGCAACCTAACAACCAGATTTTAAAAGATGCATATCACATCAACTGCTCCAATTCCAACCGCAAAACAGTAGAATTTTTGCAGTCTAAAGCTAATTATACCCTTTAGCACACTTTTAAAAAGTAAACAGGTTACACTTAAAGTACGCAAAAGCTGTTTTCTCATTATAAATGGTGGTTTCTGCAAAAACCATGAAGAGTTGAGCACGACCCAATGTAACAGAGTTTTATTAGACACTAATGCCAGCCGCTAACCTATCAACACATCGTGAAAGATGTCAGTTTTTTGGGTATTTAATTAGCCAGAAAAGTGTTAATCGGTTTAGGTTTGGCTGCTTTTAGCTTTCACTTCCCCTAATTGTGCTGTGAATTTGAAACTCCACGTGACTACATTGGGTCGGTAAACCGCACCAGTCTTAACGCACCGTTAAGCCTGTCAGTCATGCAAGCAAGCATCGCAGTATCCAACATGATTACAGTCTTTTTGTGCTCAATTCAGTAATATTCGACCTAGTGCCAGTAATGCCTGTAATACATAGGTAATTTAATTATAACTACCTTAAGGCTAGAAAAACCACTAGAAATTTTGCACCTGAGCTTTATTTTAGTTTGACCTACGGTGCGCATTTTCGTCTTGTTTTAATATCCACCCGATAAATTCTATTTTTTACCGTAACCGTGGTTTTTGGCTATTAGCTTTATTTTGTGGTGAGAATTTGCTAGGCGAAAGTTATTGGGATTGCAACATTCTTCATTAAGAACAATTGGTCCACATAAATTGCTTGAGTGACAAGTCCGATTGTTGACGTAATCACTCAAGTGGAAAGGGGAATAAATGTCAACATGGCAATCACATGATAACGATTTTCATCACTGTGAATAGATTTGAGATGCTTTTTGTAATAAAGGGGACAACTCATGAAAGGCTAAATCAACTACAAGATTTTAAAATTGGGGTGTCATTTTCTATAATGCATTTTGTTTCCGGACAAAATCGAATCCACAGGTTTGGTACTAATTTACTCTTAGTTCTCTGGCATATACAAATGAGACAACCTGACAAGGTTGATTAAAGAAAGGGTGTATCTTCAAAAATCTACACTATTTTCGGCAGTGCTCCATTTTTATCGAAAGACTTCTTTACCGGAAACAAATCTTTACATTGTCCTTGAACTTTTATTAACCTTATCACTCGTTCCATGTTCTTTTGCAATCAATATAAGAAGGTCAAAATAATTTTGCAACTTTGTGGATAAGTGTCAAAATTTTTATGGCTATGATTGTTTACCTCATATGTAATTAAATGGAAATGTTAAACAATAATTTGTGGCTTTATTTCAAGTGGTCTCAAATTTCTGCAATGTATTTTTCTAGTTCATTTGTTGACATCATGAAGAATAGACTCTAGCGGATCATTAACAACTAATGATGGACTAATATATTTATACTGGATTAGTGTTGCCATTTAATATGCAGAACATGAATAAAACATTAGTAACTGACCAATTTTCTTCTCCACAAGATATAAAAACTGTATTTTGAAAAGAGAACAGTTGAAAGCTTTTCCCTCAAGGCGAGGAGCACCGCCACAGGGGGATAGCTAACCTTACGTGTAATTCTTCGCCTTAAAATTACAGGCCGAAAGAAGGAGGCAAAAACGAGGGGTCGTTTTAAGCACAAGGAGTAATAATGGGGAACGCGTTAGGATCGCGGAAAAAGCTTCCAAAGGAGGATTTAGACTTTCTGATGAGCAATACTCACTTTACAAAGAAACAAATTAAGCAATGGTACAATGGATTCATTGTAAGTCGTTTCAGTTCTCCTATTTTCGTTTTCACTATAAATATAAAACATAGTTACTTTGATTACCTGGCATGATAAAGTAGTTTGTCTTGTAATCCGATCTATATTTAAGTTGACATAATGATGGAAATGGATTTGTTTACAGATGTAAATGCTACATTTTAGACTTTCTGACACCTCTAAAATGTAGTGTACTCTTTGTCAAGGAGGCGTTTTTACATATATGGAAGGCTAAGTCAGATGAAAGACATGCGCAGTTTTATATCGCCCTTGGTCATTTGAATAGTAAGACTTTTAATGGAATTCATTAAAAAATAAGAAGTGTTTGTGCACACTGCAATGATAGAAGAGCCAATTGTAACGAGTGAAGCGAGATCGCTCCTGTTGGCATCATCAAACAAAAGTGGGTTTGTTTTTCAATTTCAAAAGTATGTGTACCACCATATTCGTTTGTCAGAAGACACTGGCGTCGTTGATGCCATTACGCAAAAAGATGTTTGAGTGGAAGACTTGGCAATATTTTGCAAAATTTTCTAGAGCCAACTGTTACATTTCAGTTGCGTTTTTGTAAATTTTGCACTCGTAAAAAAAGAGCGGGTGATTTCAAACCTGTAAGTAAATTTTAAGCTCAAGCCATTTTTAGGAAATCGGTAATTCGGTAATTTATCCCATTGTATGCACTGATCCAGAAAGGTACTCATTAGGGCTTACCATGAGGAACCTGATATTGAAATCGCGAAGGAAGGAGTTGTGTAAAATCGTAAATCCTGAAAACAACGCTATAATATGTTGCTGGAATTGAGCATAATCTTAAGGCCATTAAAACAATGACGAAAACCATAGGCATTTGGAAAAAAATACTATTCGCCCAGTACTCATTACCATGAAAAAGCATCAAAAGCAAAATTCAGCTGCTTAATAAAAGCATTCCTTTTAATTACCCTTTACTATCCCAAAAGGTAATGAAGGTCCAAAAATTATTTTTCCGAAATACCACCATAAGATGTTTTGCAAAAATTGTTTCTATGGAATTAAGAAATAGTAGTACTACTACTGCTGTTTAGTATTCAAGCAGAAGAAGGCACACAGTGGCTGCTGAAATCGTAAAATGGCATAGGAAACTACAAATATCTGTATTGCAATCACTTTAAATGGTGGATCCAGCACAAACTAAAAAGGATTACATGATTAAATAAAAAATAGTAATCAAGACTGTTTAATTTACGGCTTGTAATAGTTGCTAAGCATGGTAAAGGTCATTTCTAGCATTGAGACCCTTTGTTTGCAAAGTGCCAAATATCACTTTTCTATGTAACTTCACTATGTTGCAAGAAATTGCCCACTGAATCATAAAAATTCTCCATCCTCTTCGGCAATTAATCATAGCTGAGCATGTTTCAGAAGAAAATTCAACTTTTAGTGCTATAAAAGGGCATTTACTCTAATGGCCAAGTGTGGATGAAAGGTGGAAGTCTTTGACGCCTTATCATTAATCATTAGTGCGTGACAATTTAAGCAAATTCATAAGAAATCTTTTTAATGATCCAAAACAAGTGACTTATAAGTATAGGGAGAGGAGGAAATGTTTAAGCAAACGTACAATACGAACAGAAACAAAAATAATTAAATATGTAGACTTACTAAACAAAAATGGCTGTTTGCTTCTAAGTAATAAAATTTTGCAACGTTCATTAAACGAGATAAAAGGAACCGCTGCAAATGGGTAAATAAAATAGTATCACTTTCACGGTGTTTAGAAGGCACAAGATCTCAAAACTGTTTACGCCAGTTTCTTAAAGCACCCACAACAAGGCAGTAAAATTGAAAGTGTTGAAAATTTGCTTTACAATCTAAAGGTGTTTATGCTCAAAACTCACGTCACCAAACTGAGGGATCAAGCTGGAAGTTTTACTGCAGAGGGTAACTCTAAAATTACTTTATAAATAGAAAGAAGGTAGCTAATTATTTTTGCTAGGCATCTCACCTTCTTTACACCTAACAGTGGTTATTCTTCTGGGTGAAATAAGAATACCCGCAGTTAATTTATGGAGGAAAATACATAAAATATGGTTTAGACCATTAAAAATTCAAATTTTCGATTTTGTTGCTAAATATCCGCATAAATATAATATCTTCAATAACAGCCATTCAATAATAAGCGCTTATATATGGAAATTAGTTACACATTTTCAAAGAAGACCAGAAAATTTTTACTTTAAACAGTCACCAGGTACAAAATCAAAAATTAAATAGAACTGCATCGGTACCGAGCCATCTGATATAATGCTTCATGATTAACATGCTTGGTGGTGGTAAACCGGTATTGTCTGCTGTATAACGGACAAAACAAGCAATGAAGAAATTTTCTGCCCCCTAAACTTAATCTGTCACCAAAAATAAAAATTGGAGCTAAGATGGGGAAAAATTTATTGCATGAATGATTGACTCAAACACATACAATGGCATCCTAAAAACATTTGCCAACTATAAAAATATTTACTGTCTGCTTGTACTTTAATGTGATGATATTATTAAGCGTTGAAACTTTCCTGAAGACAAATAACACAATGCTAGAGCAGAATGTGTATTATAGAAGTACAGAAGGGCTGAGGGACTATTGGAAGGACTTGGATGCCTTGTCGTTGGCCGGAAGCACAAAGGAGGTGTCCTTTCCCGTCCCTGTAAACAAAGCGAAGAATCAATCAACAAATCAATGCAATACAATGGCTTGAATTTCTTTATACGTTCTTCGGCCATTCAGAAAATTAGAGCTGTGAGCCTTAAGGCATAGTTGCAGAGTGCACGTCCTCTACGTCCTATAACACCTCAACTTTCATAGAAGGTTTTTATAGCATCGTCCTCCATAATTTTTAGCGAGACTGTCCTTCAGGTCAACTGAGCAAAAAAAAGTTTATAGAGGTGTACTCTGGCTTCTTCCCCGACGGGAACGCGGAGGAATTTTGTACCCACGTATTCCGCACCTTTGACAAGGACAACTCAGGAAAAATTGATTTTAAGGAATTTCTCCTAGCCATCAATATCACTTCCGGTGGCCGACCAAAGGAAAAATTAGAATGGGCCTATCAGATGTACGACATTGATGGGAATGGCACGATAGAGCGCAGCGAAATGGTTGAAATCATCAGAGTGAGTCAAATCTTGTATGGTTATCCACTTAAAGGGAACTTGATATAAATTTAGTAGGATAATGACAGAGAGCGATTCAAATAACTTCAAGAACTGTCTCCCAAATTGATAACTAAAAAAAGGAAGTAAAATAAGGCATTTTTACCAAGAATTTCGAATATATGATTGCTTTTTTGCTGAAGTTGGTTGGAAAACAAGTGCGGTTGCGTGTTGGCCTGCATCAAATACGGTCGGTGATACAATTAATTAAAGCACACAAAATTTAAATCTGAAAGAAATGTATGAGGTATTTAATTTCTTTGAGCTTATGCACCCTTAAGTCAAATTTGCTCCTCAAAAGAAACAAAACTTACATAATAATAATTAATGGGATGAAGAATGTCCCATTAAAATGAATGGACCTTAACTGCATATTAATTTGTACAAAATCCTATTCCCCTTAATTTTTAAAATAAGTGATGCATGAGTTTATATCCAACATGAACCGATGTGTATGCATTTGAGCGCAAAATCCACCGAGCTTCCAACAGAAGTAGTCAGTACTCTAGATTGCGGTATAGATGAATTTATTTGTTGAAGGGTACATGTAGGTAAGGTGGTTTGGTGCGTGTTTAATTGATGACAAGCCCATTCATAGAACTTTGGTAATCTTAGCATTACAGTGAGTGCCAAAACACTTGAAGCACACTTGTGTTTAAGAGCAGCCAATCTAGAGGGAGTTAAAAGGAGACATTACCTTTTGGAAAGTTCGGCAATTGGTCACAAAACTCAAAAGAGGATTACTTTTGGGAATTTGAGGCCTTCAAAGCAATGTCACCATTGCAAATGAAGTCATTAACTAAAATGAATGCCTTACTGCTTAAAAATACGATAGATTTTCAGCAGTAATGCTTAAACGGATACATAAATGCTCTTTTTTGATTATTTGGTCATGAAAATGAACTACCAAATCCGACAAAGGGAACAATGGAAAAGTCTTAGAAACAACAGGAACTTCTCAATCCATCTCGTAGACGCGTGTAAAATGTGTTACGTCTTAGATACTCCAACTCCAGAATGTTTTCTCGAAATCGTATGCACCTTATATATAAAATGGCGTTTTCGAGGTTTAAGGGATATTAATGTGGAAGATTGCCCCCCTTTTCATAGTATTCGTAAGGTTACCGCCCTGTCTCATTTTTATTTCAAGTGCGCGATTAAGACTGCCCAAATTCCATATTGTACGTTTTTTTCAAGAGCAATTAAGTTAAAGCAGTTTATATAAAAAATATTGGAACCTAGTTGCATGCTTTCTTGTTCAAATCCTTTGCTTATTTTTAGAAAGCATGGAATCAAATAAAATAATTTGACTTCTCGCATCACAACTTATGCTGGTCATTCAACACCTACCTGAAACACTTTGGTGGAATTGAGACCACCCCAAGTTGTTAGGAAGGAAGATTTACCTGGCGAATTTAACTTATCTGCAGTTTGTTAAACTTGTCTTAATTAATAATTGTAAAACTTGACTCACACATTCAGCATATAACAATTTTCTTCATGATGTACTTGATTTTAGATGACCGCAAAATAGGCGACTTCATCCGCTTAATAAATAAAATTGATTACGAACCTGAATGCGCGCTTGAAATGTAAATGCTGCTTACTATATTTGGAGTAGGCCAAAACACCTTTGTGGGCGTATTGCAGAGGTCTTCCCTCCAAAGTGACAACAATTGTACCGAATTGAAGGAGTGATTGACTAGTTAAGCAGCATGGATAACGCACTTAAACACAACAGAGACTTCTCTTCCCACCTCTGACGCTTCTACAACAAATTGAGAAAAAGTATTTGAGCATTCATTTTAAAAATGCGGATACTGCTAATTAGTTGTGGACTTTTTATGGCAAATTCACCTTCGTGTGAGATCTAATTGGATAATTAACGTGCCTGGGTATTATAAAACGTCCTCGCCCTTTAGTTTGGATGGTTATGTCTCAAATTTTACACCAGAGAACTCGCTTTACTTAAAAGTATGGAGACGGCGTTAAGCTGTGTGACTGGATGGCATTAACTGCAAGCATTAAACGTGGATATGGTCAAGCAATTGGTCGGAGTAGACTTTAATCTCATTGCAAATTCACTTATCTTGTTCTTGATCCTCTAAATCGTATGCTTAAAAACTGGTCTCTTCATTCATATTTTAAAGAGCTATTGCCTATTTTTAAACAAAAAGGTGAGACATTTTAAGCTCATCCTATCAGGGGAGGGACAAGAAAATGTTTGGGATTTGGAGCCATTTTGCGACTGGTAGACTATGAGGCAATGAATTGGCTAAAAACTAAACAAAAGTTATCCATGATGCTACTCTTAGGATTAGGTTTTTACGACTGTGAATTATGTTGCGCAGAAGCTGCTAATACTTGCAAACAAATTATCGCCTACTTTTAAGGTTTTTTACCGATTATTATAACTGTAAGAGACCGACTTCCCGCCCTTATAGTTGCTTACCAACGGCACATTAAACAGATTTAGTTTTCCTTGATGGCTAGATTACTCAACAGTAAAGATAGTGTTTTAGAAGTGTACCATCTGTCATTTTGAAAGTGTAATGAGCATAATCTGTTGTATTAGACAGAGCGGTAAGTTGTATTGAGCCAGATTTAAACAAAAAATGGTTTATTCAGCGTGTTTCTTTCTAAAAATTCATAAAGGTGCGCTGTTCGTTCAGACGTTTTTGGTGCCGTTTAATAGTAAGTTACCTCAAAACTACCAAAAGACAGTGACAACAAATACTGGCTTACCAAGAACTACCATGGCAGGGTTATTATTCGTTAAAACTTCTCGGTTTACGTTAGACTACCAGATTTTATCAAACCTTCATGAATCCTATAACTAAACAACTTGTTTTAAAATCAAACTCAGGTGTTTTATTGTGTTTCTTGAGACGTCGTCGGATTCATGGGTCATTTGCACCTTGCAGGCTATATACTCCATGCTGGGAGCCGATGGCTCCTCAGCCGAGTTGAGTCCAGAAGCCCGGACAGAAGAGATCTTTGATAAAATGGACGAAAACAGAGATGGTGTGCTCACTCGTGACGAATTCATGAATGGCTGTCTCTCGGACCAATATCTGCTCTCTATGTTGCTTGCTGATGAACCTGTGGAATAGGCAGAGTACCATCCTTCCCCCCTCTCTCCTACCACTTCCTACCGAAGTAAATTCCTCTTCCTCATCCTACCAGAGCTGCTTTTTGCATGCAAAACAGACATGCAGACAAATAAAAACAATAAGAGAAGAAACTCTCAAACGTGTTTACAACAGCTCAAATGACTGTGGTGAGATGAACAAAGGCAAAGTTGGCACAATTCCCCTTTCCTATTTCCTGTTTATCTCTATTTGTTGCCCTTACAGAAGGTGACCTCATTCTCATCTCTTGCTTTTATGAATAAAAATTCCTATTTGTCCATACTGTGAAAATATTTGAGAACGAATGGACATCTTGAGTAGTAAGTTTGTCATTGTTGGTGTGCTATCTTCTAGTCTTAATTTCTTTCCATTTCTATCTTTCTCCTACCCCTCTTCCCCATCTTTCAACCTCCTGAGTATCGCCATCGGTATAGACAGGTGTGAAATGGCGCGTATTTAAAGTAATGCTGGGCTTTTGATGAAGAAACAAATTTATTACCATTCAAAAACACGTTGTTAAATAATTCTGTGATATCCGAGATTGGTTTGATAAATACAAGGCATGCAAACAATTTATAGGAATAAAGTGTTTTCAAAAAGTTTTCCATAGTTCTCCTATCTCTAAAACAACCAATACTGCACTTAACCCTTCTTAACGTAAAACAAACCCACTAATTCCACTTTAACAAGGATTATTCGCAGAAACGAAAGGCAAAACCGGCCACCTCCACCTCAGTTTTTCAAACAGTCATTTCAGTTTACAAGCAATCAGGTGGTTGTTCAGTGTCATTAAAGAGAAAAAATTATTAATCATTACCCTGAAAAAGGGGAAGAGAGGGTGAACGATGAGGAGAAGGTAATAATCTCCTCATTCCGATTCTGAAGTGCATAACCTCTCGAGGATAATTCAATGGTGTGCTACGTAGGGCTGTGTTGTGGGGTTGGTGCTGCTCTCCTACTGATTCACTATTTCGCGTTGGATATTCTTCAATATCAGCCTTAATTGTTCAGCCTTTAGCAAAAATTTGTAGTAGTTAATTTCCTTTACAAAAAACCATTTGTCAAGGCCAATCGAGCAGAGAAGTGTGATTTGAGTAGGGAGTGAATTGCACGTATACAAGATCACTTAATGGACTATGCAACGCGAAAGATATTATACATTCTATTTTCATTACTTAAGATATGATTTTATAAATGACTTTTATTATGGGTATAACGGATTCAAAGAATAAACGTGTGACCCAATTTGTTTAGCCTCCGACGTTTTTTAGCTACCTTGGATGGGAGTTTTGACAGGCTAACCAAAAATGATATTTTCTTTGTTATCCAAATTAAACCGCCATCTTGAAAGTGATCAACCGGACTCCTCGTCTTTAAGTCCTGAAACCCCACCTTTTAAGATATGGACGAGTAAATGCCGCAGCATTAAAATAAAGTTAATTTTTGTTTGCAAGGCAGACACGCCTGTGTCACGTCACATTCGAGTGAAGAATGGCACTAACAGACAAGCACATTTGCCCATTATTAATCGCACAAAATAAAGAATGTAATATGCAACACAAAATTCTCGCTTCCTTGTTACTGAAAAAGCAATTACCTTCAGTAACGAAACCGGTTCATCAGACCATTTCCAAACTAATATGTAAGCAGAAACAACTTCATTTAATGCGCTTTCCATCATGGAAAAGAACATGAAGCACTTACTTAGCTGAGTTTACGAATTCAAACCAGAGTTTTAAGTCGTATACCACTTTGCTTGGGAAATTAAAGGCTGATAAATATATTTTAAGCACCTTGACAGAAAATATTTTGAAAACTAGAGTGTTCAAGGTCTCTGTGATCATATTTTTTCAATTCTTGTATAAGCTGACATGCACTTGTAAAGAAAAACAAGTTATTGCAGTCGTCCCACAGAAGAAAATTCTATTACATGTTTGTTTTCTGTAGGTTCTGCTACTTCCTAGTGTAGCCAGTAGTTCGTTGATGCCACCCTAGAGCAAAACTCACTCTTTGATGACAAAAATCGGTGCCAGAATAGCAGCAATGATGCTTTATGTAATTTTGTGATGATAATTTCCTATTAAAATTAGTGCAAGACTACACAGAATTTAAAAATTTAATCAAAATTTCTCACAATGAAAAAAAAACTGACTTTTATGCGTTGCAATAGTTGAAAACAGAATTCTGAAAACTTCTCAGATGAAAAGTTGGCTGTAAGGAATCCGAATTTTCCTGAGGTCAAATAGCCATAATTTTGAGAAAGTGTTTTGATGACGTAGAGAAGGAATAGAGGCAACTGACATGGCTCGGAGGATATGCTGCTTTGTGGAAATACAGTAAATAAGTAAAATAGACAAGCGAGGCATTGAAAACCATTGCAAGTTTTGTCAAAGGCTAGGCACTTTGAATCAGTCTGGTGTTGGTTACTTGGGTCTATAAGCTTTGTGCTATATACGAACATAGCAGCAGCGGTCTGAGCGGCACCCTAATTATAGGCAATAATAAACAAGATGGCTGCAAAGTTCTTGGAAGATTATTACTAAACTGATGTTCCAGGATTAATTCACAAAAATCTTTACAAAATTCGGTGATAAATACAAAAGTAAGCGGGTGCGATAAACATAAACTGAGTAAAAATTGCTTAATTAGATGTTTTGAGACTAAATCATTGGATCCGAGTTTTTGGAGGACTTAAAAAGTCACAACCAATTTTAGATTAGCAACATAGTACTAATAAGGCTTCATAGCTCAAAAAGAAAACATCACTTTGAGGTCAATGAACTGTTCCATAAAATGCTTAAAGATGTGTAATTTTAATAATAAAATATGGTTTAATCTCCACCATTCAAAAATTTATAACCTCAGGATGATTAGATGGGGTGTCACAATAGATGCTTTATGAAGTAGAGACAAATAAATGAACAGAGATAACAAGAATTGGCGTATTCAGGGTGAGATTACCTTTCACGGCAACAATGGCGTTCAATCCGTCACATGCCTCATATTCTCTCACCCACCTCTCGCCTATTAGGTCCATTACAACAAACATGCATCACACCTGTGCAAGAAATCCAGTTAGGAGTCGAACAGATGCCTTCCGCCCCGCCCACATTCACCTTAACTTCTAACCACTAGACTCATAACATTTCTAAAAAGCGCCTCACAGAATTTAGGAACTCATTCCAAATTTGTCACTTATGGGATATTTTTGCCGCATGATCAGTGATGGAGATACAAATGAATTTCAGTTTCGCCTCATTAAATAGGCAGGAACTCTACCTCTCAAGTGAATGGGAGCGAATGCACTTTTACCTCCACCAAGTCACACATTCATTGACTGCAAAAGGAGTAGCTAAACCACCACCTTAACTCCACATGGTCAGTCGCAATTGCATATGGCTTGCTTTGCATTTGTCCACTCCATTTGCCATTGAGGTTGAGGACATCACGGTGTCCCATCTTTGAGTTCCACATAACATGCTTCATTATCAACTCACTGCTTCCTTTGTCTCCCCATTTAGCCAAGTTAGTGTTTCCGATGCAACTCGAGGCGAAAGGTAATGCAATAAGTGGAATTATGACATGGGCAGCATCCAAACTGGCAATGAGGGAATACCATAAAAGGACTGACGTGCAATCAGTGCCTAATGAGGCATGCTAAAGAACAATCCCTATGCTTCTCCATTATTCCCATTCCACCCAAGCCATCAAAGTGACCGGTCGCCAGGTAATCAGTAGTTGGCCTAGCTTGTTGTTAGAGAAACTCACGAATGCCTGCTTTTCACGCCAGATTAATTTTCTTCTTAACAATTTGCTTTCCGGCTAGCCACCGCACACACACAATTCCTCATTTTTACCTCTCATTTGTAGTCATAGTGCATGTGTTGTGTGTGGGTCACCGCACAATCCCTCTCACATGACAGAAAGAACAAATATGGTCACGCCACATGCAACAGCACCTTAGCTAAAGAATTGTGTCTGAAATCGTCAGTCCGGTAACCAACTCCCCCTTCATAGATGCATGCCATATCATTCACCTTGAAAAAAACGCCATCAAGCAAACACTTCACCCAGATTCCTCATTCCACTCATTTCTAATCAAACCAATGTACTCGTCACTTCCCTTTCTGATTTTGCAAGCAATCTTATTGCATCGTTTTGGAAGGCAAAAATTGCCGCCTTTCTCGCATTCGACTTCGACTAAAAGCACCTTGTAGCACCACCTTCAGGCACGTAGGCAGATTGCCTACTTTTATTGACTTCATTGCTCAGCTCCCACTGGCTCCCCTCTCTCCTACTCTCATATGACACACCATCTCAATTATTCACTCCTACCAAGTAAGGCAGGAGAGTGATAGTAGGCAATTTATTCAAAGGCTTTATTTACCCCTGAGTGAAATGTTATTGCTAAGTATAGCGCAGAGGCAGCGTGACTGCTGATCGTCCACCAATGATAAGTTTGAATTATTCAGCCGCGCAATTCACTGGTCACTTCTAATCTGATGGCAAGAGTGGATCAGTCCGTGAGGGAATGCTTAACTGTCCTATTTAGGGAAGCTGCGATTCCACTGCGCAAGTATTGCTGGGAAATGCAGAAGGGGACTAACATGGATGGTTTGTCAGCCACTAGGGAAATTATTACTCTCCCCCACATAAACAACTGAACCCTTGATTAAGTTGGCATGATGCTATAACAACCACTAAAATGAAGTCTTCCAATCCCACATATGCATGCTCACCAGCATTGTCGGATGCTAACAACAGTGCAGCTGCCCATTTCGCACAGAGCCAGATACTTTGGACACAAAATTCGAGAAAATTGTTATGACTCAACTGACATCCCTTTTGCATTTAGTCGCAAAATCTGGTGCTCCTCTTGATTGCAATAGGAAGGACCGTAAAAATGTCAGTAGCAGTATTCGTGTGAGATGTGGTGCACTAGGTTAATTATTTTAACTCGATTGTGGTAATGTGACATTGTACCTCAGCTGACGGCATGGACTTTAGGTCGGATCAGTAGTCCCAAGCCCTGCTGTGTGTCGACAATATATATTCTGTTCGAGTATTGCGTCTGCGTCCTTTCTTAGGGAAACCTCGTGGTGGTGCAATGGTATAAACACCTGCAAAATCCTATCATAAATGGACCGCATGTGCAAGCCTGTTTTCTGTAGACCGTGGCATGAAAACACCTGTCCCTCTCTCCCAGTGAGAAAGCTGTCACCGATGTCTGAGATATGTGCAGACGATAAAGACACGGAGTAGGCGTCATGGTGTCAGTGATTGCCTTAGGTGGTTCCTTTAACATCCACCACTTTCAGTCATCCAAGCCTAAGTGCGCAATTAAACCAACCTTTACCAAAAATCTCCATATTTTGGGATATTGTTCATATTTTGGTTTTGAACGAATGGCATCACTCATCCGTTGCTTCCAAATTGATCATCCTATTGCGCAGAGTAGCAAGCATTTGTCGCTCAAAACCTAACATTAACGCTCCCTTTCTAACGGAAATACAACTTTAAAAGCCAAATTCTCCATGTAGAGTGGATTAAAGGAAGAAAGTTGGACTAGGTGCCCGCTTCAGCATTTTGCAATGGTAGGCAAAACTGCCTTAAACCACTGCCATTCATATTCATATGTGGTGTCTCGCGACTTCCTTTAGAGCCGAGAGAAGGCATGATGCTAGGATAGAATATGCATTATCAATGTACAGAAGGGCTAGGAGGAGATGGCTACTGGCATGGAACAATAACCACGTGTACAATCAGAAGTGTAAAGGCGTGCTACCAGTGCCCACAGAACCCAAACGAAGTTGAACAAACAACCATGGGATCGCATTGCCTCTCCGTTCTTCTAAGCGCCGCCTCCAACGCTCCACTTGGTCACCCACCAGCATCGGCCATCACACTAGTGGTCAGATTTGTGGTCGATTGGCAATTCGGTAGAATCCGAAGTTTCTTTCTCTTTGAAAACTGCATTAGGAGATAGGTGAATGCTCTGGACATCTCGTATACCCATCACCAGTCGTAGCAACACAGGACCAAATGTAGAGCCATATGATAGATGATGGTTAGCATCGTTTTATACGCATGAGGTTTCGCGCCTCTTCCTCTTTACTACTTTGTTCTTACTTTAGTGCTGCCTAACCGCATCCACCTGAGTTTCATCCAGCTAATAGGAAGGTGGAGGAGGTATCGCTTTTTCACTTCAGCATTGTCTTCGCACAACTAACGGAGACAGCTCTGTAACCAACTTTCCCAGATGATTCACGACTAATGCTCGTCAGTCATGGATATATTTTGGAATGCAAATGTACATTGAAATCACAAACTTCATACACATTTTGAGCTCGTAGCAGCATTTATGCATATGCCTAGCCCACTTTGATCGCAGAAAGTGGTCTTTTCCATTTTCCATCAAAAAGGGATGTCAGTTGAGTCATAACAATTTTCTCGAATTTTGTGTCCAAAGTATCTGGCTCTGTGCGAAATGGGCAGCTGCACTGTTGTTAGCATCCGACAATGCTGGTGAGCATGCATATGTGGGATTGGAAGACTTCATTTTAGTGGTTGTTATAGCATCATGCCAACTTAATCAAGGGTTCAGTTGTTTATGTGGGGGAGAGTAATAATTTCCCTAGTGGCTGACAAACCATCCATGTTAGTCCCCTTCTGCATTTCCCAGCAATACTTGCGCAGTGGAATCGCAGCTTCCCTAAATAGGACAGTTAAGCATTCCCTCACGGACTGATCCACTCTTGCCATCAGATTAGAAGTGACCAGTGAATTGCGCGGCTGAATAATTCAAACTTATCATTGGTGGACGATCAGCAGTCACGCTGCCTCTGCGCTATACTTAGCAATAACATTTCACTCAGGGGTAAATAAAGCCTTTGAATAAATTGCCTACTATCACTCTCCTGCCTTACTTGGTAGGAGTGAATAATTGAGATGGTGTGTCATATGAGAGTAGGAGAGAGGGGAGCCAGTGGGAGCTGAGCAATGAAGTCAATAAAAGTAGGCAATCTGCCTACGTGCCTGAAGGTGGTGCTACAAGGTGCTTTTAGTCGAAGTCGAATGCGAGAAAGGGGGCAATTTTTGCCTTCCAAAACGATGCAATAAGATTGCTTGCAAAATCAGAAAGGGAAGTGACGAGTACATTGGTTTGATTAGAAATGAGTGGAATGAGGATTCTGGGTGAAGTGTTGCCTGATGGCGTGTTTTTCAAGGTGAATGATATGGCATGCATCTATGAATGGGGGAGTTGGTTAACGGACTGACGATTTCAGACACAATTCTTTAGCTAAGGTGCTGTTGCATGTGGCGTGACCATATTTGTTCTTTCTGTCATGTGAGAGGGATTGTGCGGTGACCCACACACAACACATGCACTATGACTACAAATGAGAGGTAAAAATGAGGAATTGTGTGTGTGCGGTGGCTAGCCGGAAAGCAAATTGTTAAGAAGAAAATTAATCTGGCGTGAAAAGCAGGCATTCGTGAGTTTCTCTAACAACAAGCTAGGCCAACTACTGATTACCTGGCGACCGGTCACTTTGATGGCTTGGGTGGAATGGGAATAATGGAGAAGCATAGGGATTGTTCTTTAGCATGCCTCATTAGGCACTGATTGCACGTCAGTCCTTTTATGGTATTCCCTCATTGCCAGTTTGGATGCTGCCCATGTCATAATTCCACTTATTGCATTACCTTTCGCCTCGAGTTGCATCGGAAACACTAACTTGGCTAAATGGGGAGACAAAGGAAGCAGTGAGTTGATAATGAAGCATGTTATGTGGAACTCAAAGATGGGACACCGTGATGTCCTCAACCTCAATGGCAAATGGAGTGGACAAATGCAAAGCAAGCCATATGCAATTGCGACTGACCATGTGGAGTTAAGGTGGTGGTTTAGCTACTCCTTTTGCAGTCAATGAATGTGTGACTTGGTGGAGGTAAAAGTGCATTCGCTCCCATTCACTTGAGAGGTAGAGTTCCTGCCTATTTAATGAGGCGAAACTGAAATTCATTTGTATCTCCATCACTGATCATGCGGCAAAAATATCCCATAAGTGACAAATTTGGAATGAGTTCCTAAATTCTGTGAGGCGCTTTTTAGAAATGTTATGAGTCTAGTGGTTAGAAGTTAAGGTGAATGTGGGCGGGGCGGAAGGCATCTGTTCGACTCCTAACTGGATTTCTTGCACAGGTGTGATGCATGTTTGTTGTAATGGACCTAATAGGCGAGAGGTGGGTGAGAGAATATGAGGCATGTGACGGATTGAACGCCATTGTTGCCGTGAAAGGTAATCTCACCCTGAATACGCCAATTCTTGTTATCTCTGTTCATTTATTTGTCTCTACTTCATAAAACACGTCTTTTGTTGACATTTTCCCATCGTTAAGGTCACGAGGTTATAGTTGGCAGGGTCAACACTGAGCCTTTTGGCTTTGCTTAGGATGGAAATAAAGACAGCTGGAAAGTATTAGCTTTATGATTAAATGCCTCTCTAGGATTTTCTGTACAACTATCTTTACAACAGTTTTTTTATTTGTAAAATCAACTTAAATTTCTAGGTTACTATTTATTTAGAGGTTATGCTGTTCTAAGAAGCAAAAATTTTGACTTTTCCTAAATAAAACGCAAAATAATATAACTGCTTGGATGTATTTCTTTATTTATGCAGCTAATGAAATAATTAGAGGTATGCATTACTTTCTCCCCTAAGGCATAAAATATCACGGAGTTATTTGGCTAAAGCAGAGCATTAGGGCTACCAAGGCAGTTGCGTGCTGAGGTCAATGTTCCGAAAATAAGGTCCTTTCTGTAAACAAAGCATTATCGTTGTGCTCACAGTAGTAGAATATTGATGCCACAGTTACTGGCAGGCGTGATCGTAAAACTTTCTGCCAAATAAGTAGACCTGATTTGTGACTATTTGCGTTTCCGTCTTTTAAAACGGCTTCTTATCAAGGGGCACACTTCAACGTAGACAGCAATAAACGATGGCACAGAATTCACCAAAAAATCTTGAAGACATGTGATACAATCTGAAGCACATTTTCAAAATACTTTATTTAACTTTAATGTTAGGATCCTGCAAAAAATTGAGTTCTGTGATGATTAAGGGGGCTATCTTATTTGGCGTTGACAAGCTGAGGTTTGTTGTCACTGATTTGTTTAACTCTCTTTGATTACACTATTGTAATTTAATTACATTTGACGGTAAACATCGACCATTTACGCATTTTCAGTGGCCCTTTAAAGAAGCAAAGCTTGATATTGACGTCTACGTGAGGAATACGAAGCAGTTCCATTGGTTGAGGCTTCTATTTGCCAGGCGGATTTTCTGGTGTTTGCAAAGGTTCATTAAGCTTAAACATTAAATCCAGAAAATAGAAGAGTTTTATTTTTGCTTTGATAAGTAATGCAATTTTCCGCCTAAAGTACTCTTTGTATTGAGACTACATGGTCTCGATGGACAAATTCCATCTTCAACAAATTGCATCTCTAGCTTTATTTTCACGCCATTGTAATACTTTGCTTATTTGCTTCATTATCCACTTTGATTTTTAAGGACACCATAGGGGCTCCGCTTTTGTACTTCCGCTGAGCGGCATCGCCTCTGGGCCGTGCAAGTAGTACTTTTGTACGTCGACATTGAAAATTCTTCCTTAGTATTAAGTCTTCCTTTGTATTCAGGGAAGTCTCGCTGCAATATACCATTTTATGGAATAGTCAGAAGCCAATTTCAAGAGCCTTGTGAATAACCTTTTGTTCAGGATTTTGCAAAGAAAGGCAAAAATAAGGCTTCGCTGACATTGGGGCCAAAGTTTAGTCTAAGCCATGCTTTGACAAAAAAGCCTTCAGTTCAACGCCAATTTCCCTTTTTTATTACACAGGATGATAATTGTACCAGGGATATGCTTCTTAACTCTCACAACTTTTCTGTAGGTGAAGAACATAATGTAGCCAAAATACGCATTACTTTTGAAGAATTTACCAGAATATGAAGGGGATTACATAGGATTTTCCGTATTAAGTATTTTGCTTGACTAAACATCAGCCGAAAGGGCGTTTCTAGTCATGTTCTGCGTGTTTTTTGAGCTTCATGTTTAAATTCAATCAATTTTATGGAGCCTCTTGAGGGAAAGGGCTTGGTGAGGAAGAAAATTGCAATTTGGAATAAATAGCCAATTCGAATGAGTGATGAACCCATTAGAGTAAGGTTTCCTGTGTCATATCGATACACAGGATTGTGCGTAAGAACAATGAATAAAGAGTGTGTTTTTGTTGGTATCTTTAGTTCATGCGGAAGGCTTTGACACAATTCCGAACTGAACACTGAGAAAAATAAACTGAGGTAAAGACCTTTAAATGATAAGTCAGGAAATAGCTATCGAAAGATCTTTTGGCAAAGGCGCCAACAGGCTTAAAATTGGAAGTAATGTCCATTAGCATTACCAAGTGACCACATGAGTACACACTTTGGCACAAGGAAGATGAAAGAGTCCAGTGAGGTTGATGGTAAAGATTAGTAGCCCACCTGGGTGTGTATGTATGGTTGACTAAGGATGGAATTTTCATTACAGGCTGCTGACTTGCTAAAGGCGGAGAAGTTACGACTGGGATCCATCGACGCCACACTGAGCAGCGCACCTCAAAGGTGTTCATGCGTTACACATTTGCTCTGTAGTTTCCACAATCCTTCCATTATATATGTATATGAACGAACTGCTTCACTACTCATTTAAAAATCATAGCTCATAACACTTTAGTCATGATATGCTTGACTTGGCATCATTCTTCATTGTCAAGATTGGGGGTTTTCTCCCCCCCCCCCCCAAAGTAGTGTTTCCATTCTTGAAGGTTTCGTCAATAGATTACAAATTGTAAAACCATAGATTGGCCATAGTTTAACATTTGAAAACGTAGAATTGCCTTTACGGCTTCGATGCTGAGTTTAACATGGTTTGGAAAGTAAACAAGTTCAAATTTTGCCCACCTAATTTAAGCAAGATTTAATGACTTGCGTGTTCACAGCGAGATGACAAAGCGCAACAAGAAGAACTGTACCAACAGACCAACGTATGCATGCGAATATAAAATAGGATGCTTTTCATGAGTCTCCTTAGACGACACACTGGACAGCTTCATAAGTTTTCTGGTTATGTAGCCTCTTTTTGCTCCACGCTATGTCACTGTTCCTCTCAATCGCTGTTTCATTCGCTAGATGATTAGTGGTACACATTCTGTGCTTTGTGCTTTGAGAAAGTGTTTATTAAGTCTTCCAGACACTCAAAATGTTGGAATAGTTTACATTGGGTCTTTAATGACAGGCAAAATTTATTGTCACTCCGATTTAGTGCAAAGCTGCCTTTATTATGATAGAGACATTGCATAAATAAATGAATCTGAGTGGGTAGATATCAAGAAGTACTTCATGGTACTGTAGAGAAATTACTAAGTTGTCTACTTTTTAGGAGTCTGGCTCGGAACAGTGGGTGATTCAATTCATCATTCAAACAACCAGATTTAATGCATTCATAAATAAATACATGAAAGCAATGAAATAAAGTTAGGTCTTATTTCCGTTGACACCACCTCCCCTCGAAAGTGAGAAACTTCCAGTCTTTTGGATCTGGACCCTTGAACCCGGTGCCTCATATGAGAAGCAACAAAATAACCATTCCAAGGCCACTGCAGGCTTCGATTAATCCAAGTGCTGGCCTACTTGCCTCATTCTCAACCGATCATGCTCAAATCCTCAAAAAAAATGTGTTGTTGATTTTTCTGAAAACTAATTTAACCTCTTAAATAGATTTGGGTAAGTTTGGAGCAGCTCGTCGCCTCACTGAAGGAGCAGTTGTTAACTGCGAATTCTGTCATCTCAAATTAAATAAGGAAACCAACGAGAATAGCGCCAGAAGTCTTTTGAATTGGCAATGTGTACTTCACGAATTATCATCAGGTGTCAAAAAACCCATGGTCAGCCGTTTTACAAACAATTCAGCCCACACATCATAGTTATCAAGCTACGTGGCAAGACATTGATTGCCTTGATGTTTTGGCCATGTTTACTATGAAAGAAATAGTGGGACGCCCACCTTTTGGCCGATTCTGTCTTGACTGCTCCTCAATGTATCAAAACCCATCTTGCAAGCACCGATCAAGCGATGAAGGCACTTCTACACACGCTAAACAGCAGAATTTATAAAAAAAACACTAGACTGGCTTATTTTTAACCTAGGGCAGGCTATCTTAGATTATGGATCATTTAATTGCTATATACTAATTTTGAAGCATTCTTTGCAGGAAATAAATTATGAAGCAGTCTTTTTCAACAGTCTTAAGAGCAGATGGAAAAGATTGGGAGCATGTTACCGCCTAAGCTAATATTAAAGCGTCACGCAATGAGGAATTTGGGCCACTTTTATAATGGTCAATCACTTTGGGCGTCATGTGACAGCTTCGTTTAGTTGGATAAAATGAAGGCTCTAAAAATTTTGGTA
Organism: Echinococcus multilocularis; assembly: GCA_000469725.3. Classification (NCBI taxonomy): domain Eukaryota; kingdom Metazoa; phylum Platyhelminthes; class Cestoda; order Cyclophyllidea; family Taeniidae; genus Echinococcus; species Echinococcus multilocularis. The sequence continues at coordinate 4,183,948 of LN902848.1, read as the reverse complement.
GCCTTTTGGTAGATGAGATCACAGCGGACGAAAAATTCTTGATGTAGACCCCAAAGTCATTGATGCGTTTTTGCTGCTATCCTCGTTCCAAGTGACCTTTGAAGATGACGGTGAAAATGTGGTTTAGTAGGAATCCCGGTAAGGCTCTAGTTTACATTGGATTGATTGCAGACTCTCATGAATACAGCACCATCGAGCCTAGAAACTGAGCGCATTTGGCATGAACAGATACATGCCACTGGGGAATTTGATTCCTGCCATAGAATTTTGGATTTATAAAGGTTTCTACTAAAAAACAAAAGTGATATCCAAACTTCCGCCAATACTGGGCCATTTGGAACAAACAATCCTTCAAGTATCACACAGTAAATTCGGTTATGTAGGAAAACAAGAGTTTGACGTCTTGAGCAGAATGCGATGGTGGTCCGTAACTACCTATAACACGTAACTTCCGATAAACCTGAGGTATCCGTCGCAGATTTAAAGGGTTAACCATTTGCCTACTAAAGCTTCAGGAGAGAGAGTAGACTAGAGTATTTTTGGCTCTTCACTTACCACTGTGGAAGGGAACCAGCTCATGGCTATAATAAAGCTTTATTTTGCAAAAGTTTAAGAAACTGCAAAGGTTGAATTGGCAGCTTCTATCCTACCCAACCAGCCGAAATGCCGACGGTGAACAACGTACCCGAAAGCTAGAGAGACGAAATTTTAAAGAACCTTGTGAAACTTTGCAAAAACTTAAAGATGCATGCAATAATTCGTCACCTTCATGACGATGGGCAAGTGTAATGAACGAAATGTTTGCCATGAGGGCTGTTTAATGTATTTGCCAAGATCTAGCGACATCGAGATTAGGATTAATACCTGGACCGACACATCTTAGCATATTAGATCCCCAATTCATGCATTCACAAGTATCTCCAGTTAGAAGTGCTTATTGACCCGGAAATAAAGATGCCAATGTGGAAATAAAGTTATTAGAGCACATACCACAACCAAAGCGGAAATAATTGAAGTTTCTTACTTTGGTCTCTAACGTAAAAATTTGGGACCCTCGTCTTGGAGACATTACCAAACCAATCTTTTATCAAAAAAGAAGTTAGTACAACTTCAGAAGTCTTTCCCCTTGCAAACTTCCTTAATTGGGGCATGAAATTGTGTTTTGAGTAATAAAGACTCAATTGAAGTCAAAATGCCTAGTCTTAATACACAGGAAGGTATACAACTGATTGCAGTCCATTGTAGCCTCTAAGAAAATTGCAGCTATTTCAAGCACGAGGAAAGGTGCTTAAAGAAGCCGTATACTATGGGACACGTGCTAGTTTTCCCACACCTGAGTGGTGAGGTACCAGGGTCGACTGCAACTGTACGCCTCTCGACACAGTCGCGCATTTGAGGTCAAGAGGCCCCTCCCTTAATTTCCACCTTACTCGACTACTACTTTTCATACTTAAACTCCACATTCTTTATTCAGTAGTTAGTGGTTTGAAGCCAGAGGGTAAGGAGAGAACCATCTAAGTTACTACTATTGTCCATAAATTAGTGAATAGCGTTCAATGCCTAATTTGAAATTTGTACCGAGTGTAATATTACGAGATGAGACCTAGAAATAAATGTTCATTTTAAAGTTCTAGTGGGGTAGATTATCGTCTACTTTGTCAGGAGCCTATGAAATATCGTCAAGGCCTAGTATCGCCGTTAACACTGTTTAATCCTAATATTTTAAACTAAAAGCAAGCTAATTAAATAAACTGTTAGGGGTAAAGTGATAGGTACAGATGCAGGTGCATGATATATATTTAGCATAATATTTTTTTGCCTATCCAGCATCACTGTCTAATTTGAATAAATTTATCTGCTGACTAAACAAATAAAAATAACTGGTCACTAAATTTTAGGAAAAAATTGAAACACTGCCTATTCTGAAAGGATTACTGTCAAAATATTTTTCAAATGAGTTCACACTGTACATTCATTTTTCACACCACACTTTAAGTTTATGATTTTGCACGGGTTAAATACACTTCTTCTGCATGTAAACAATATATACATGCACGAATGAAATATGGTTGGTCTTGTATCCCAAATTGTTGCATAACATTTTTTGCAAATTAGTGCTTTTAATGATCCATTTGTGAGCACATGTTGCCGACGCGCGTCTTTGGGATCACTGGCCCGGTAGAGCTTGGTGGGGGTTGTCCTCGTTCGCTTACGTGCGTCTCTATTACTGCCGTTTAGTTTGCATATACACATTGAAATCTCTTGTTTTTAATAATTGTTGAAATGTGAAATTCAGTCCCTAAAGTCCTTTGAATACCTTAAACTGATCCAATGTGTCAGTAAATCTAGTAATTTATTTTACGTAATCCGTTTTGCAGTGAGAATGTTTTGCATCGTGAGTACCTATTTTATAGTTGACAATATGCCAGGAAGGGTAATAGCAAGGGTATCATTTCACACAACCCTTGCGCTTTCTAGCCCTTCAATATTCGTATGAAACAAGTTCAGAGTTAAACACCGTGTTGCTTTGTTTCGTTTTAGTTTCAGAGACATCTGTACGACTTCAGTTCTATTTTACAAATGGGAAGTCGATATCCGAGCCTACCGAACTCCTCTGTTGTGCACCCGCACGTAATTCGCCTTCTTGGTCAAAACCCTGGCATCATGACTCTGCAGGTACCTTTCATGACGGTTTCATCGTTGACAATTTGGCATGTTACTACAGGTTCGCAATCAGGAATGATCTAGGATCAATGCATTATCTGCTATTCTTTTATCCCTGTAGGTGTGAATTTGTTGAACCCCTCACCAGTAGTATTTTTGGTGTTGTTATTTGCACTAAAAGTGTAGCAATATTGAAACATTTACTAGAACTGAATAAAAGAGGGAATCTGTCACCCGCATTGTATAGGTAGAACTTGACGCCACTACCAAGAGGGTTTGAAATGTCTATGTTGTCATATGCAATTTAAACAACTGCCACTGTCATTTCTTTGCAAATTTACATTTAATCAGGGCACGAATTCCTACCTCGTGGGCGCTGAAGAGGGACCACGTATATTAATTGACACTACAGGGGGTGAAGTCTCAGTAATCAGTAAGTATGTCGACTTATTACAGTCGGTGCTTCAAAACCCCATCTATCTTGTGCCGACACCAATGCCGGAGCCTCCAATTTCCACCATACTTCTGACTCACTGGCATCCTGATCACACCGAAGGGATTGCAGCTGTTCAGGTATTTTCCTAATCCTTGCCTATCAGTTAACTGGAAGTGTACGTTGCTTTCAATGTAGCTCGATAGAGCTCTCTGATTGTTTGTAGAGGACATGTGGTTATTTACAGACACCAGAGCATACGTACACGTCGCGTTATCGGTACGGTACTCTTCATTGTTTTCATTATTATTTGAGCATTATTTTAGGCTCCCAAAAGTGTAGGATAAATTGAATGTGATTAAAGCTTCCACGCTTTACAAATTCAGATTCCATTGTAAAGCTTTGAAAGCTTATTGTAGAATTCAAAGTGGGTGCGGTGTGTGGTTACAGAACATAGTGCCCAGAAACGTTTTTATTTTTTGGTTTCTTTGGTATCAGCTACCGCGCGAATGGGTGACACTGAGCGTTTAAAAAGGACAGGCGAGATAACTGATGCTACTTTCACGCACTTTAAGAGCTGACTGGCTGACTTGTGGTGAGAAGTGGCTTTGTAGCAGAACATTTGTTATGCAAGTGAAAGTAGCACTAGATACCTATGAACGGCTCACCTGCTACCCGGCTCACACTTCTAGGGCACGCGCCACTTCATCCTCTGAGGACCCTACCTGCTTTGTGTGCGTGATTCCCTGAATTCCTTTCTTAAGACCATACGGGTATAGCGGGGATCTCGAAACAACCCAAAGGCATGAAAGGGAAACTTATATCGTGCAAGTCGTTTTTACACTGTTTAAAATCATTTTTAAGCAGGTGAATATCTTATCAATTTGGGCTATTATTAATAAGGCCTCGTTTTAAATTTTTTGAAACTAACATCGGGTAATGTGAAACCTCCTCCTACAAAGGAAATTTGGTTAGTGAAATGATACTCCAATCTTTTCGTGTTAATTTCAAGCTACTTGTATTGCTGAAGTTTTTGGCTTGTATCTTGTGACTTCTTAAAGTCGCTCTCTTTTGTCACTTGAAATAATTTTTAGCTTAATTGGGTGTTTTTTAGTTGTGATTGCTCGTGAGTAATGTGAACTATATGCACATTTAGTGGCGCTGCAAGACCTGACGTTAAGTGAGATGGGCCTTTTTTTCAAAAAGCAGCTCTTCATGTTGCCACTCGGTTGTCGTTTGAACTTCGCAACATCCTAACAGTCTTGTAATTTGTTTAAATAGACCTTCTAACAGCTTTTGCCTACTTGTTACCCAGTCAATATCTCGTCTGCCCACAACTTTGTTCGTTATTTAATGGAACTGTCTGCTTTGATTATTAACATCCTTCTGTGTAATTTATTAAAACCAATTGCTCAATTGGCACATTTCCTCCGTTTTCCTTCTACATTTGACTGTGGACTGTTTCCACTTTGAATAGTCTGGTTTGGCTTCCTCAAACCTGTCAATAAATAAAGTTTGACCATTTTTTAATTTGTAAAAATGGTGACTCAAATGAAATCATTCCAGAGTATTAAGATCTTTGATTGTTATGGTCTTATTTCAAATTGGCTCACTGATATTTTGAGTTGTCTATATCATTACGTTAGGTCTGCCTGAAAATGATGCGGAATTTTTGTAAGGCTATGGTTTAGGGGAATTCTCCAAGAATGGGAATGCACAACAGACCGTTGCGTTGGAGATTGTAGTAGTATGTAATGGCTTCAGATGAGTACAAATAGAAAGTAGCTGAGGCCGAATAGTAGGGATGCCATTTATTATCAAATCAGCCTCGTTTATTCAATTCTTTATCAAAGGGGGTGAAAACCGCCTGTTGATGGCATTCGTGTAAAAAGAAGCGCCCTCACAATATTGTTAAATGACATTTAAGCTACCGTCTTCTGTGGTTCCACATCTGAAGCTAACAAAGATCTATTTTGAAGGTTATTGCTCATAGAATTCGGGTACGTCAAATATTTGGCTTGAAGGCCTCCTTTCCGTGAAATAGAAACACCGCTAAGACTGTTAATCGCTACCCACTTTATTTCCCGTCTTTACCAGGATCTCGTTTGCAAGTTGTCTCCCTCTTTACCAGACCCTACTCCGGAGGTCTACAAGTCACCCGAAGGTCCAGATCTCAAAGCCATCGGCTACTACGACGGTCCTTTGAAGACCTTAGATGAGAAGATGACTTTCTCGCCTCCCGGGAGTCCTTCCGTCACCCTTAAACCCATTTTCACCCCTGGTCACAGTGTGGATCACATGTGCTTTGCTCTCTCTGTCAACGATACTGTGGAATGCGTTTTTGTGGGCGATCTCCTCTTGGGTGGGTTCCCGCTAACTTGTTATCGTAAAATTTGAGGATTTAACGCATTAGGTGCCAATCTCATATAACTGTGATGATTCTCACCAGTTTCGGGGATTGGTTCCAAAAATTATATTGTGGCGGAACTTAAAGAAGCAAGTTTGGTACATAGGCCTCTCGCTCTGTAGAAAATTACAATTTTCAGTTTTTTTGCCCGAACCATAAAAATGTCAGCTGTGACGGTTGATTTTCCTTTGACACCTTGTCATCGAGTGTGTTCAGTTGTTTTTAGTCCTACAGACCCTCTATATCACAATGTTAGAGTTATCTATGGACTAACTCATTCAGAGGTAACGCGGTTGCTACCTTTCCCCGGTATATGGCATTAGCATCCTCCCAATGCCTGTGTATTTTAAATTGTTATTCGCGGACTGATGCGTTCAAAGGAGGGTGAAATGCTCTATTTTAATAAATGTGTTTGAATCTATCTTTTTCTTAGCACTTTATCTTTTTCAACTTCTTTGGAATATTTTCAGGGTTAAATTTAGTGGATTTAGAAGGAATGCGGTGCGTTTGCTTTCTGGGTTCAAGACCCTAAGTATCCCTTTGCATGAGATGTCTTTGTGAATTTCATTTTAAAATTGGAGAAAAATGTGCCGTCTGTGGATTATTTTGTCCTGGGTAACTAATTCACCTGGATTGTTTAACAAAGTTAAGTGGTCTACTATATTTGATATCCCTTCACTTTCACCATTCCATGTCAATTTTTTGTCTACCAATAATGCTAGATTGGAAGCATCAAATATTATTATCTCAGATTCGTAGATCTAGCCTCCTAGCTCTTCTGTCTTTCCGTAGCTGCATTTATTCATTAGGCAACAAATTTGTATGCCACTGGCACTCCCTTAGTACATTTGATTTTTTAAATATTTGTGTGCATTTAATTTAAGTGCGAGTAGAAGAAACAATTGGTTTTAGCGTCCTTTTTTGTCTCCTTCTGAGTTGGATTCATGCCAGCCCCCCTCTTTAGGAAGTACTTTTTAAAGGACACCTTAAAAATATAACAAAATATGCAACCAGCAGATTGGTCAGGCTTGTCATTTCTCTGCAGTCAAACTTGTGAATTATTCTTATGCAGATTAACCACCCACGTCATCATATCTCATGCCTTCTGAGTGACCAGGCATATAAAAATTGGAAAAGACTGCCTTTGCAATGCATGAGAAAGCAGTGCCAATCCGGGTCGAAGAATAACTGAAACTCATCCGTAAATTTTAGTGGAGGCATAGTTGATAAATTTGGTAGCCAGGGCCTATTTTCTCATTCCGATTTTTTGCCCTCTGAGGTTGCATTTTGCTTGATATAGGTGTTCGAATTAGAATGAAGTATGCAACAAGTGGGCTACATCAATTCAACTTATTACATATTCTTAAAACATAAAAGTTTTTCGTACAGTAGGAGGAAAGCAATCACAGTGATGGGTAGGAATTTAAGGCATTTTGTTTACTGTATCAGGATTACTAGAACCCAACCCTTATGAATGTTTAAATACCCACCACTTTTGAATTTGATAATACCAGGAAGAGCGGCATTCGGTTGTTTGAAATACTCCTAAAGTTTACCAAAAGTGCTACCTTGCTGGGGAACTGTAGTGGGCTCTGTGTTTTTTCCACTCCTGCCTTCGTTATCCTTGAGTTGAGTTGGACGAGGACATGCTTTATGGGGTAGTGATAAATAGAGGTACCAATATCACGGTTTAAGCACATTCGGGGTACGTACTCTCCTCAGGGGCTGACAGTATCCAATCCGTCACGAGGTTTGTATTTACTGGTTGCCTCTCGTCTAAAAGGTACGTTCAAACAAGCATGTATTACAAAACTTTTACTTGGTCTTCAGCAGATAGAATGTAGTTCTACCCTATGCTTTAGGTATTGTGATCAGGTTTATGCGTGTTTTCGGAGCATGGGCTCATCCATATTGCCCTGTACGGCCAGTATGGAGACAACTTCCTCCTCGTAGTCGTCAATGCATCTTTTGAGAGGTTGTAAAGTAGCCGTGCTTGCACGACGAATGCGGACCTCTTCGGATGTCCAAGTAGCTATAACTGGGTGGAACTAAGAAAATACTGGAAGCTGATGCGCAGATATGAGAGAGTGACGTAGTTTAGATCCTTCTACGCTCTAATCTATGGTAACCCTAGGTCCAGTTAAGTGTCTCTAGGTAGGTTTCTGAGCAATTTGCATAGGTTCAAACAGCTGAAGTGTACGAGAACTGTGTGAAGGATTTAATGATAGCCATACAGAACTGTAGGAAGTAACTTTTACAAATTGCTGTCTTCTTCACACTACAGTGAGGTCAAGTTAAATTAACTCAAATTTTGAATTTTTGAATGCATAATTTTGTCAAGAGCTCTCACTCCGAGGGAATGTACGACGTTGTTATTCCAAATCAACACTAAGATGACTGTGCGTTCGTAGTGCGTCTCTGATCCTGTTAATCTACCTTTTAAACTCCATCAAAAGCTATGACCTGCAGGTTGTCGATTCGGTAAACTATGTCTTTCTTTTCAACCTCTACTGTGGTTTTCTACGTCGCGTTCTTGAGTGGGTTGGCAAAATGCGCCTGAATAATTTGTGCTCTTTCCCTTAGTCAATGGATTTTGGACTCTGACCGTAGTAAAACTGTTAAAAAGCTGAGTACAGGTAGATTGCCTTTGTTATTGTATCCCACTACCGAAAAGCTTATGCGGTGTAGCAGCGATTTTGTGATTTGTGAGGATTTTTAAGGGGCGATTGTTCATATGCATTGTGAAGCGTAACCTTTATTATTCTATCGTTGCGGTGCTCCTTACTGTGTACTCTACAATTTTTTTTCATTACGTTCAACCAGATGTAAGCAACCGCTTAAAGATAAATGCATCACGACAAGGAAGAAGATTTTACAGTTTTCTTGATGGAGAATAACTTTTTGATTTTAAGTAACTTGATAGTAATGTTTAGTGTAGTGTTTCATGCGTTGGAAAAAAATTTGTTGGGCCTGAAAGCCTACCCATCTTTCTATTTTTCACTTCCTCCACGTATTTTGTAAAAAGTGTCACTCTTTTTGGATTGTTTTTTTCTTGACCGGTTTACTTGTGCTGCGAACTGGCCTTGTAAGCGACCAGACCGATCAGTGGGTATCTCGAGAAGATCCATCCACTTCTAATGTCATCACCACATCACCTTCAAAGACTGTGCCTGCTCCACACGTGTGGTGCACATGAGGTGGACTGCGACCCACCTTTATATAATCCTATGCTCATAGGTGTGCACTAACAAATCTGTCCGAAGAAGATGACAATTTTATTGAATAATTTAAGACCCCACACTGGATACCGCCTCGTTGTCTCTCCCTCTATTCCTCTGACGATATTTCTGCACATGATCACAATCCTCTCTTGACGTGAGAAATAGAACGGCCAGACGCGTGACGAAGTTCAGGTGATAAGGAAATGGCCGAGGCTGGATTGTTTGCTTCCAAAGTCGAAATTGGCACTGGCAAGCTTGCATCGCACTGAACAAACTGCTTTCACAAGTTTCCTACTGTTAATTAACTTCTACTATAAAAGATTGTGCAAACCAAATTTTTACCCTGCACGTTACTGAATGAGGGTCCTGTGAGTAGAAAAGCTTTAGTCGCACCCTCGGTTCACATCTATGGGTTTTCTGGTCCAGGTATTGTAATAGCCTATATCTGCTTTAAATTTGCTTTGGTGTGTATCTTGCGCTCATCTTTGGCAGGAAACTTCCCCCTATTTTGTGATATTTTCCTTCTGCAATGTTAATTTCCTTTTCCTTGCAAACATATTTGATGACTTACATCGAGGTTTTATGGAGAGTGGTATTGTGTACCCTCCAAATTTCAATCATTTTCTCAGCTTGACTGGATTTGTGTTGAGAACAGCTAAAACTGAGGAGCACTTGTTTATTTGGACGTCGATGCGCCTTCCATTTTGTTTTTGTTTAAATTATATATCGGGAAACTTGAGAATTCTTTTTAAGCTTTTGACAATCCTCATTCTCTCGATTTGACACACAGTTGTGTTTTTTGCTATAGGTTGGGATTCGGAAAGTCTTTTGACTGTCATTTGTCTCAGTTGAAAGGCACTGCTGGTTCTACGAGGTGGTATTTTAGCGACAATTTTAATAACTTTGGCTTTATGATCTACAAAGTCTTTGTTTTTTAGATGACCGTAAAAAGTTACCTGCGGACCTCCATTGGACGCCCATTTATGCCCAAAAGGGTCCAACATTAGTCGCTATCTAGCTCAGTCTTTGTGAACTAAAGTGCTTTGAGTCTCAGAAAACTTCAGATAGTGGATTTCACCGTCAAATGTTTCACGTCTGCTTCGTACCAAGACCTATTGAACACGTGTTAGTTAACATCTGCGTTGTAAAAGTGATTTTAAGGGTGAAGACCATGCCTCCGTGGGAATTTGTTATTCAGCTTCCTTTTCTCTCAACGATCCCCACCACTTTTTGTTACCAGCGGAGCATAATTGCTGAATTTGTTACCTTTTTCCCTTTCAATCCGAGGGGGGATGTTGCAATTTCGTAGTTATGGCAGCTTCATCCACATTTATTGTTACATTTCGATATATTCTGCCGTGTTTGGAATCGCAAAAGGCCGCTTTTAAAGTAGCAGAGAATCCGTTTCTATAGTTAGTAATTTTGCGCTTAAAATTGCCGTTTGTAATCCCTCAAAATCCATTGATTTCCTGTAACCTGACAACTACCACAGTTTTTGATTTTGGCTAAATTCATTTAAATGTTCTTCGCCTTTCCAGTTGACAATTTGACTAGCATACCCTTTCCGTCTGTGATTACATGAATTCAGTCTAGTAGAGAAAGCAACTTTGTCACTGCAGCCGGAAATCATGGTGCCCTTCATTCACCGACCAATGGGAAAGCGACTTTCCATCTCTTACTTTCTTTGATTTATTATATCATGTTTTTTCGGCACAAACACGGCTCCTGGCTGAGGTTTTCTCTTCCCCTACTACAATGTTTGCGCAGTTAACCGCCGCCACTTTTCTGCCAAGTCGCTATACTGCTCGCGTTTATGCAGGCAGACGCCCGTTTTCTGATTGGTTCTTGCGGCACCGTCTGCTTTACATACTACTGTGTGAGCTTGTAGAGACATTGATTTACTGTTCAGGTCGCCTTGAGGTCGCTCTCGTTTCAGTCACTTGGATAATGTGGCATTCCCTCCTCCTACCCAATTCGGCGAGTTTCATGTTTAAAACTTAAATCAAGTGGCGTCCACTTATTGCCAATGCAGGCTTTGGCACAACGATCGTGCTTGATCTTCCAGCCTACATGCGCTCGCTTGAGGTGTTGCGAGAATTCGTTATCAAATGCAATAACCCCAAACTCTGCTTCATGCCTGCTCATGGCGAGGTGATAACCGACCCAGTGACGAAAATAGATGAATATCTCGCCATCCGAAAGAAACAAATTAATAAGGTGAGGACTGATGTTACTGGTGCATTCTTTGTCTGTAAATTGCGTCTGCTCTTTGTCGAGATGTACACTTTATGAAGAGTCTCGTCATGTAGTCAATTCTTGAACCAGATATTGTAGGCGCCATCATTTTATTTAAGTTGGTAAACCATCCTTCTATCTCCTAAGCAATATCTGACTCAGTGTTACCCCAGACCCTCAACACCTCAGAGCTGTTCTTTTATTAGTTTAACCTGGATCAGTTGGTCTCATTTTCGATTGAACGCCTTTTCAGACAAGGGATGGACTTCTAACCAATCCAAAGGACACTTGGTTGAGTGAGAATTCTCTGGTGGAGCAGATCTACCCCTCCACAGTGGCCAAGATGAAACAGCTGGCCATGAATAACCTGCGCCAATGCCTCTTTTGGCTGCAGGCTCAAGAGACCACCGCTTTTCACATTCCCCAACCCGTCACCGCCAGTACCAAAGAGGCTCGATGCGAAAGTGACTTCAAGAAGGCTACTGCTATCGCTCGTCCCGGCTACCTGCCCGAGGTACTTAACGAGGAGTGGCTGTGGAAGTGGACCTCGGCAGAGAAAACCTGCAATAATCACTTATTCGACAATTCGTAATGCTTTTCTTAGACGATATTGGCAGCCGGGGAAGCGAAATCACCGAGGCGTTACTCCATCTTTCCATGTATTCACCCATTCTATCTTCTAAAAAAATAAATAACCCATCTCTGTCATGTAAAAAGTGTCCTTTTTGAAATCATCCAACAAGGAGCGCAAGAAAAAGTGAGGTGTGCGGACGAGGGTGGGCAAAAACAATGAACTGCCAAAATACGTTGACGAAGGCCGTTAATGATAGGAGGAAGTCACTCGTTTCCAATCTCCTGAACCACGATCAGCGTGTACTCCTTGTCTACAAGGTAGAAAAAAAAGGCAAATTTGAAGATACCTTGCCGAGGATTTTTAGAGTAATGAAATCTATAAACCAAATGGATAGAAACAATTTAAGCCGCTTGGTTCGTGCCAATAGAAGCTGAATACAAATTTCTTCATTATGGCGCTAGGGGTGAGGTGTTGGATTACGGTGGCGTTCACTTTTGATAGGGGGGGGGGGGGGAACAATGAGTTCCTCCACGTGGTTGCGAGGAGGCACAGTGACTACACCTATCACGTGGGGCTGTTATTTATGGCTTGGCTTTCTTGTAAGTATAGCTAAGTTATAGGAAATGAAGTGAGTAGTAGTGTTGAAAGTTTTCCATTCGGAAAAGAGCAGTTGAGGACTACTGACTCAAGTTATAATTCCTACATGGTAAACGCAAAATCTCAAAACAATGATCTTAGACGCAGTCGCAACATGAAAATAAAGCAGTAGGGGTCACAACCAGTAAGCTGACCACATTGGACAGTTTGAAGACGCTGGCGGAGTGGGAGCTATCGGGGTTTAATTCAGAGAGCATGGCAATAAGGCTTTATAAATAACAGTTGATGAAGCAACTAAAATGGGCTACTTGTAAGGGTATAGCTGAAATGGAAGCGACCAGTTAGTTGCGTGTATTGAGAAGAGCTGATTGCGCAAATGGTAAGGATATTCATAGTACATGACTGAGGGGGTGAAAATCACATTTGGCGAACTAGATAAAGTGAGTTCACTGCAAAGAAGGCGATTTGATAGAAGCCATCACAGATTTTTGGCAAATCTATTAGGGATGGAACTACTGACTGGCATCGCTCTGTGCAAAAACTAAAACTCTCATATATCCGATAAAGTTAAAGACGGGAAATTAATTTTCAAAAATACTAATTTAAATTGATTTGTGACCATTTTTGAATCTAAAGCTATCACAGAATTTCAGGTAGTAATCTAAAATGAGGGACGCCAATCGTGATTCTTTAGATCAAAAGGGGAAAGCCCAATTTGAATTAGATCAGGTTACGACAAAAAGCCTGAAGTGAAAATATTTCAAGGGTAGATTATAATCCGGGTGGCCACAGGTTCCTTAGAAAAGATAATTGGTCTGAATCCACTGAAGCGACAAACCAGAGATCAAGCAGGCAGATCATGTGGGCATTATTAGTGTAAGCCATCACGAGCGGCTGACCAAAGCTAACTAAAACCAATTCAAAAAGAACCGGCTGATAGACTACATTCAAAAGCAAAATTAAGCCCTCAATCCAAAAAAGGCACAATTACAAATTAATACCCACCAGGCGCGATCATAATCTCATTCTTCTTGCTGCGGATGCGCAGAAAAGTGAGGTCATTCGTGGGATCCCCGTCACGGACACCAGCCCTCGACTTGGAAACGAGTTGCTGTGAGAGCGCACAATAGTGCACTGTCATTGGTTTGTCCATTGTCGTGCGAATAGGCACAGCTACAGGGAGAGAAGAATCACCTCATCCATCAAGCAACTGGTGTTCCTCATGGCTCCTTAGTCCTACACCTCCTGTACTGGTTAGCTCGGTGCTTGATCATGGTATAAAGTGGCAGGCCTACGAGGAGCTAAAATCTCCACCACTGATGACCTTTACACTTTAAATGCACCTCCATTGTATTCCATATTGATTGTCCGCCTGCCATCACCAACGTTAATGAAGTTAAGTAAAAACTGTCGCATAGATTGTATGGATGAAGGGCGAGCAACATTTTATTCTTGCAACAACTAATACCGCCAACCGCTTCTAGATTCCGGTTGCATTTCACCCCACCAGCAAATAGGTGTCGCATTGAGTGGTAGAGATTGAGAGAGCAAAATGGGGTTGAAAAAAAGAATGCAACTATCGGCCCACAAACTCGTAGTATTAATAGTTCTTACACATCCTATGTCTATCCCTCTGTTAAGGCAGATACTGTAAAACCTCGAAAATGAGTCAAAATAAATTCAAGCTCAAAGCTGAAGGGATGGAGTAAATGGGTGAAAAGCATGTGGTAAGGTTTGGATCTCACTACTATTTCAAATTAGTAAAGCAGAGAAAGCGAAGGGATGAAAGATGTCACTTAAGCGAGACGATACTAAGGGAAAGGTGGCTTTGGCATCAAGATGTAAAGATGAAAACGTCTACGACTGCAGCTCATTACCGTTTGACGTTCTCCGCCTACTGTGGTAATCAGCAATCAATCTCCATACAGGGCGATCCACTTACAAGGATACAACGAGAGTTATGCCAAGTCGGCAAACAGTACCCCCAAATGGGTTTGGCTTCCAGTATTATCCATATCTATTCGCTTCGTACGGCTGAGAAACATAAGAAACGATTATTATGCGAACCAGCACAGCTACGGGAAATGCTAGATAGTCCTGGCAATGTCTGAATTACTTCGCTCTTGCACTAATAGACAGCAATGAATCGTTGTATAGGTCATCATTACTTTGGGATTAAAAAGCGACTTATTTCGCTCTACGCGACGAACTTCAGCAGCTATAGAGGACCCATTCAGCCAATTACGATAGAGATTTATCAGAACTGCAATACATTTCTTTATTATCTGGAATAATTAAACGAAAAACTATGACTTATAAGTAGTTGATTAAAGAAATCGTTGGGGTCTGAACAAAGAAAGAAATTTCCATATTAACCGACAACGGAAAAGCACGATAAGATGCGATAGGGCGTCATGGTCTGAACTAAAAGCTTTCATGCATCCAACCAAGTTTTGAGGAAAAGAACCCTAAAAAGAGGACTTGTAAGCCCACAAACTACCCAATCATTTGGATAGGAATTGATTAAACTTCAATGAGTAGAAAGTGGACAAATGATAACCCAACAAACATATTCGATCCAAAGAAAATAGGGTAATAAAAGCGATTATTCATCAAAAAATTCCAAAATGAAAAAGATGCTTGTTTTAAATTAAAAAACATTCTGCCTTGCGTGAAAGTGTATGAATATTTAGTAATTGAAGTGCTCATGCAATGAGAAGTTGGCCATGAATTCAGGAAGCACCAAGTGTTAAGTACCGAATATGCTATAAAATTAGGAACGACATACCATCGTTATTCATAATAATGATGCCCTGAACTCCCTTATGCATCTGAATCCGATTAAATGTGTCTTCAACTTCATTCTAAAGAGGGGAAGATTCAGATCAGCTAACTTTCGTTCACAGATAAACATCAAGGCAAAGACAAAGAGTCTTCTAATATAAAGCTCCGGGAACACTATAATACCTCCCAAGGCTAATTATTTGCACAAAATCAGCTATTTCAATGAAAGAACAACTTATTGAGCTATTACAGGATGAGTTTGTGAGGGGTGACTATCAGAAAACAGTGAAAATTGACTTATGCAGCCTATCACTGATAAAAAAATCCAATTTTGCACTAAGTTCGGTCAAATGCACGCACAATCGGTTCCGCAAAAGAATAAAAAAAAGTGCAAGGCTTATAACAATGTTGAGATCAAATGAAGAATTCGCCCGTAAATGTGTGCTACTAGCATTCGGCATGCACCCAGTTATCAATCAACAATTAAAATGGCTAAACTGAAGCTAAACTGGAGAAATAAGCATCTGGTGAAGAATTTCAGAAGGAACTATGAAACTGGAGACAATGTCTGTGCGACAAGACAGCAAAGTACATTGAATTACTAGGCAAATCGCTTAAGATGAAAGTGATAGCAATAAATTCAACAGAGAGTATGAAATTCGCCGTACACACATAAAAAAGGGGTGCTCCCAAGGGATGGAATCAATAGAAGCCAAAGGTTGGGGAAAAAGCAAGAGCAAAAGAGTGGGAGAAGCTCCCAGGGATAGACAACAAATTCAAAGATTTGACTCAGTTTTACTAAAAATTAACTACGGAAAAGTTCAGAAACCAACCATCTCAAACCCAGGCGAGAAAAATGAAACCTGTTACTAAGGCTAAATTCGCCAATCCACACAGATTGCCCTTGAACAAAAGTGATCACCGTCATACTATATAGAAAACTTATACGAGATTTTAATCACTTTGGAACTGTTCACGTAAAGCTCTTCTGCCTATTAAGAGAAAGAAGAAAACACTACTAAATTAGGCATCTAAATAAAATCACCTGCTGCGAAGGAAAGGAAACAATCATTGAGACTTTCAATGTGGTAATATAGATGTTAGCCTTGGTTCCTCCTAATAGCTAGTATTGACTAGTAGGATGTGGAATTGGATTTGATGGCAAGTCCGAGGTTTGCAGTTTTAGCATTTAAAAACCCATTTGGATTTACCGTTTAAGGCGGAGAAATGACATTTCTCCCCGTATTGATGTGAAGGCGTTAAAAGTGTCCTTCAAAATTGCTTTGGTTATAAGCCTTTAATTCCAGGAGTATTTAAGGCGCATTAATCTCTTATGTAGTGTCATGTATCAACAGTCACTCCATGCGAGAGATCATTTTACATAATGCATGTGGGTGTGTGCGATGTAATTTGGACTACGTACTAAAAATCAATTTAAATTTGTTATATAGCATCATAATCTGAGCAACTGCTGACCTGTGCACAAATTTTGCAGCGCACAAATTCTGTTCGTCGATTTTGTGACTGTTAATATTCTTGTCCTGCATTAGCCGCGGCTTTGCTGTTTGCGTTTTAACTTTCGAGATGGTAAGTTTTCCTACTTTTATTTTGGTTAATTTGTTGTAGTTTCAAAGGAGAGATGGTCCCATATGAAATTATCGACCAGGGTTAACAATCAAACTAGTTTTGAAGATTTCATGCCTTTCTCCCCTTAAGGTGCTTAACTTGTGTGGCTGGTAGTCGAATACTAGGATAGACATATAAGTATCGGCTGGCACAGGCATATCTCCATATGTCATTTTTGGTCTCTGCTGCATTTGTTTATGCTTTACTAAGTGTTACTGAGTATACACGTTATTTTCTCCGCACTTTTGAAAGTTGCCTGAATCATCTCGACATTGTTTAGGCAATCAGCAATCCTTGCTCATTCATTGAAGATACATGTAGTTTTTTGTTAGGATCTTAAGTGCTATTTAAGTTTACGCCTTCCCCTTCCTTTAAGTTCTGTTCCCTGGCTGTTCCAAATTTCGCTATTATTCAATCGACGTAGCTTCGAACTAGGTTCTTTCTGTAGGCCTCTATGAATTATCTTAATGCTAACAGAATTTTCGACTTTGACCCAGGATGAGGCTTCATGTAATTGTTTCCGCAAAGCTTTGCATATTTTGTTTATTACTGACGCTGACGCCTTGATTTTTACTCACCAACTTTACGACTTTTTTTGTTGAAAAGCATAAAGAAATTTACTTTTCTGGAGTTTTCCTGTGCTACTGATCCATTTTTAATTAGCAATGATTTTCTTTAAAAATTTATCGAAGTCTGAAATGCTTGCTTACACTAAGTCTTTCTCCGAATCAAGAGTCGTGGTATTCCAAAGGAAGGGAAGGTGCGCTTGTTTGAAGTTCCCCCGTTCTCTCATTCGTTAAATTCTTATTTAGACTAATCTCTTCGCCTTTAAAATTCTCACATCGTAAATTTTAGTCAGAGGCTGATGAAATTATAAAAAGACTACGAAGCCATCCAGGTGTTATCGGTGTAATAGTTTCCAACCGGGAAGGTTAGAATTGTTTGTTCTGTCGAAATTCAACTCGGCTTTTTGATTTCTATGGGTTCTATCATGCTACTTACTGGGACATTAGTAACCCAAATTTTCACCTGCGTAAAATGCATGAGATGCTCTTATATGAACCTAGGAATCGCGATTCGCACAACTCTTGAGAATAGCCTGACCGTTCACTACTGTGGGCTGATTCAAGCCTTGCTGAATAAGTCTTTCTCCGTGGTTAAAGACTTGGATCCGACCAATGATCTCACTTTTCTACGTATTCGAAGCAAAAAAAACGAGATTATGGTAGCTCCACGTATGTATGCATTCATTTGGGCATATTTTAGGCAATTTCTACCATTTTTACTTTTTTTTTCAGAGCGTGAGTATGTGCTGATTGTGATTCAAAAGGCCTGAGGTTATCCTATTTCAATTACCGGAGAATATGTGGTACTGACGTTGTTACGCATAGAATGGTAATAAAGTCCTCTTACAACGCATTTTTCTTGCCCCTCTTAAGCAGCGACAATTATTCAGACTAATTGAGTAAAAATAATTTTTAAACCCATAAATAGGGGAGAGACTGGCAGTGTACCCAATCAACGGGCGTAATGTCGTTGAAGTGGAGGATTAATTTCGTTTGTTGATTGCAGTCGGGTTGGTTAACAAAGGGCAACTTTGATTAACAAATTTTAGTGCAAAGCGGGTTCCTTTTTCCGATTCGAGTAGCCGTCGATGAAAGCATGAAGGCACGCAAGAAGTTGATAGGGGGATTGGCGGCGCGACTCATAGATTTTGCTGACAACTGACTTCGCGTCACCAATATCGCTACTTTTAGTTTCCTAATTTCTTTAGTGGGTAATGCATGCCCTTTTGCACTGGTACGTCTCAGAATTGTCGCATTTTAGGTAGTCCAGCGTGGCATTGAAAACTCGGGAAATAGACCTTATTTATGCTGGGGTTATGCTGTAGATCGCTGTGCTCCGTTGTCTTGGTTCCATGGCTTTGATAATTAAACCAGTTCAATCGTGCTTTCCCTTTGCTTCGTTCAGGCTTACGAACACCTCATCTGTAAAAATCCAAGGCTTCTCTCTAGGCGGGGACTGATCAAAGGCAAACGATTGGTTTAACACGCCGGTATATAACATACGTTTCTGGGGCAGCGCAGAACGAATATTCGACAACGGTGGGATCCATTTTAGAGCCTACTGATTACAGGTAACTAATCTATGGGATGTCATCTTCGTAATTTTGTTGACTTTAGAGGGATGTGTTTCCCAAAAACGGTTTTATCACATTTTAGATGGTATCTGGTAAGAAATATGGTATTCTTCTCTATTTTTCCCCCTAACAAATTAATCACTTTCCACGTAACTAGCAATGGAAGTTGTCGGCTTACCACTTTTCCCTGACAGAACTTAAAGGTTACTCATATGACGTTTGAGGTGAAATTAATGTAGGTCCCATAGATGCTAACAGTGGTAGTGAAATCCGATGCAATCAACTTAAAATGAGTATTGTGCAGTCATGACGCTGTAGTATGCTATAAGTCAAGTATCTGAGTAGCTGTCTGGTACTCAATACATAAAACAAAATTTTTCGCTGAAATTTATCATCCTCTACTGCCTCACTGTGTAATGGATCCACTTCAGTCATGATTGTTTCCAGCAACCTTCAGTGGCTCCGTAGCCACGTGCGCGGTCATTGCGATTGGTGACATTCTCACACGACACAAATGCTACAACCCAAAGTACTTTGTTTATTTTTTGGAAGAAGTTAATGCTAAGATGGTTTGATCATAGGCCAAGGTATAAACATTTACCATTTACATAACAAATGCTACTTCTGAAACAACTTAAAAGTTGGATTGTGAATGCCTTCCCAGTACAATGGGCATCATTAAAAAAACTGCCTTTTGAAATGCCTCATCTTAGCGGCAAATTAACATTGATAAGTGGCCCGAAGTTAAATTTAGGCTCATATAGGAGGATTGCTTCATCAAAACAGCGATGAATTTGCAACCGAGTTTCATTGTCATTAAGAGAATAGTACAAGCTAAATTGCCCTTTGGTTTAGGCTTCCGCTCTCTTGAATAGATTGTGGCAGGTCTAATTTCTCATCAGGTATTTTTCATTCATCTTGATAACCACCTACGTTACAGCTTCGACGTCAGGATTTACCTCTTCTGTCAAGGCGAAGAGAAAGGAGCGAGCCGCGCTGTTCGTAGTTCCTCAACCGCATTTTCAGTTTGTTATAGGTACGCGTCTGAAACTCTTAATGCTAAAGTGTTTCCATTTAGGATTTTGATATATTTGGTATTTCCTGCTCTTTTTATAGGCACTTGATACGCTTATAAGTATGTGAACTCATACATCAACAATTATTCAGTTTCCAATGGGAAAATAGCACACAATATCTTTATTTACCTAGGCAATATCACCTTTCGATATCAAAATTGAGATAACAAACTCGTTGTTTATGAAGTGAATAAATTGACGTCTGCATATTGCCATCACTATGATGGTAAACTTCACATTCTTCCCCCATATCACAGTGAAATAAATAATGGATCGACTGCTTTATATTTAATATGGTAAACCACACTTTAGTAAATGGATATTATTAATCAAGGACAGTGAAATCTTTCAAGTGGCGGTGAATGGCGATAGCCATCTATCCATCAGCCTAACCTTCAACTCCGGCAATAGTTCCAACTTAAAAAACTTACCTTTTATCCGAATTTGTGGTTATGGGGGCATATTATCTTTACTATAGTGAAAGTGGTGCAAAGTGTTTCTCCAGTAATGCTTTAAATATATGTCCAACTCATTTTTTTCATTACGCAAAGCACTGAAGGCTTCGCCATTCTACTTTCGCTGTGCAGCGTGGCCTTCAGCCCAATACGATACATTTTCTGCCTTAGTATTGTGCTTTATTTGGACCTCAGGGAAGTCCCGGGGCGCTGCACTAAAGAATATCTAATCCGATTTCCACTCCTGAATGCTAAACCTTGACGTAACGAAGAAGGATGTTCGCTGCTGGTGGGAGAATCTGTTACAATCCCTAACAGAAGGTTTGAAAATGGCATTCATTTTCGGAAACTACCGCAATCCCTTGGCTCGCAGGCGGGTTATTAAAGTCTAAAGAGACACTAATCGAGAATCATCTGGGAAAGTACGTTACGGAGCTGTCTGTAGTGCCTGTATGAAGTGAACAAGTGATACCTCCTTTGCCACTCGACTAGCTGAGTAAAATCCAGACATGCATGGCTGGCTAACACCGAAATGAGGACAAAGTGACAAGGCGGATCAAATTCAAAACCTTATCCACGCAAAACTACGTTAAACTCCGCCATTTTTAAGTGACTGCTTTTAGCAGTGCGTTCTTTCGACTAGTGATGCATATGCGTAATGGCCTGCTAAGTTCCCCTTCCCCCGATGCATTTCCAAACAGGACGAGTTTCCAGACCTAGTAGAATTGCTAAGGAGAGTCAGTGGCGTTGTGGTTACATGTATTCTCAGATGTACGCGAATTCAATGGCTGGCGCGGTTGAATCGTGGGTGTTTTCCATACAGCGCCCTTCTACTTTGTGATTGTCGGCACGGGGGGTGACCAAGGGGAACGCCGTGGACGGCGCTCAAGAGGTGAGGGAGCTGTGTAGTGCGCTGATTGTTTGTTCAACTCGTTTTGTTACGCAGGTATTAAAAAAGAATAATTCCACTGCACTCCCGTCGCCATTACATTCTCTAACCCAGTGTTATGAATTCTTTCGTCTTCAGGAGTGAATCCGGACGCAGCAGCTCTTTTACTTGGTCCTTCCTAGTTTCCTTCTTTAATTAATTTTTAAACACTTTTAATTGAACAAAATTCTAAATTGCGGAATTCAAACGCATCCTATTTTTTAGTCTTTGGTTAAAAATACAGCAGTATACAACCCCTCAAACTTTAAAATGATTAACAAGAAGTTTGAACTTTAAAATATAGCAAACACATGATTAAGATGTTTTTAAGATTGAAATGGCAATACTTTTGCGGTATATTTAGCGACGCGGACCCTCTAGTCTTCGCGGTTTCGGTCTCTCTTTTGACGGCATGATTGCAGTGCTGGGTCCGTTGTATGCCTATACTTTTGCACAGTCATAGCAAAATTTTCTTCTACACTATTATGTTTTTACTCATTCAAAAACAGGTACTGCGAATTGGTTCACCATTATCCTGCCCACACATTGCAATTATATCTCTGTGGTGGAGGTTCCATACAAAGAGAATGCGATTAGGGTGTAGTGTCTAGTGTGTTTTCACTCACAAGACACAAAAATGTCCTTGCACTTATTATAAATGATGTGTATGGGGATTGGGAGCCGTTTTGGTTTCAAGTAGGACCAACAGCGGACCCGCTTAGAGTAAAACTAGTCAACTCTAGCACACTGGTGCTAAAGCGCACATTAGGAAATCCAGAATTATTGCAATTTTGCCAATTGTTCGTGCTCTTTTAGTAGAATAAAAATGGTTAACTTCTTCTGCTTAGTGAGCATGAATAATAACTAGAACTAACAATCAAACGATTATGGAATGGTATATGGCTAATTTCCGCAGGAAGTCAAAGTGTACGCAAGTGTGGTTAGATCAAGAGGGTTCCCTCCTCTAAACTCACTTCCGTCATTTAAGCCGAAAGGTAAACGATTTTTTGATCATTTGTGATCATGCTTACTTTTAGTTAAAGCAAACTACTTTATCTGTTCAGTGCTGAGATACTACTCAGATTAATTCAGTATCGAACCACAAAGTTTATATATGAGCAAATTTTCCTACCCCTATTTCTAATATTAGAGAGTGTAGTAGCAAAATATAATGACCATCATTTTGATCTTAAGAAATACATGTTCAGAACAAAAAGTGCCTGTTTTATGAGGGCATAAGAGCTCACAAGACCGCCATTTTTTAAGTGGAACATTGAAGGAACCCATTTGAGAGGCCATTTTGATGGCGATACGTTCGGGTGTACTGTGTTTGTTCTTTATATTGTTCATCATTCAAGGAATTCCTTTATTTGCGCAAAACTTGACACAAGAACGTGGCGTTCATTTGGCTAAGTGGAAGTTCGACGAATTTAAACCCTACCTCTCCACTCTTGGGATGCTCATTTTTGTAAACCTGTTCATGGTATTCTACCCCAAGATACCCTATCTCCCCGACTACGTACCACAGTCTCTAATCCTCATTCTCATTGGTGCTGCTTTGAGCGCAGTTTTAAAGGCCCTGTCCGCCAACCTTAATGGCAGTCTCCTCGTCCTCAGCCCAGAACTCTTCTTTAACTTCCTCCTTCCACCTATCGTACTTGACTCTTCCTATGGCCTCTATAACCGCACTTTCAGTGACTTTCTAGCTAGCATTATCATTTACGCAGTCCTAGGTACTCTCTTAAACTTCTTTATTATTGCTCCGATCATGTATGGTCTCCAAAGAGCTGGTGCTATGGGACCAGATCTCATGGAAATTTCACTCAACAATCAATTCCTATTTTCGGCTGTCATTGTAGCTGTTGATCCAGTAGCAGTATTGGCGATATTCCAAGAGACTGGAGTCAACCTCGGCCTCTACTACGTCGTTTTTGGGGAGTCACTCCTTAACGATGCAGTAACAGTTGTGCTCTATGAAATCATGTGCGAGTTTACCACTGAGGCTTCCGTCACACTCGGTAATATAGGCCTTGGTGTCGGCTCCTTTTTTACCATCAGTTTAGGTGGAATGCTCATCGGCTTATGGTTGGGAGCCCTTTCATGTATCCTCACACGTTGGAAGTCGCAGTACGAAGCGGTCTTTTTGATTTTTGTTGCATATCTTGCCTACTTTATTACAAACTGTGTGGGTTGGTCGGGTATTATTGCAATGATTAACTGCGGTCTCATTCAAGCTAGCTATGCTTTTCACAACATCTCTCACTCATCTCTAGCCACTCTTGAGATGGCTATGAAACAGATTGCTGAGATATCAGAGGCGGTTACGTTCTTTCTTCTCGGTTTTCAAATTCTCATCACAGAACTTCAGTGGTCCACAGGCTTTTGCCTATGGGCATTTGTGGTCTGTTCTTTCGCAAGAGCGGTTGTCGTAGTAGTTCTAACCGAATTCATCAACTTTTTTCGAATCAACAACATACGAATACACTTTCGTGAACAACTTATTATGATTTATGGTGGCTTGAGAGGTGCGGTTGCCTTCTCCCTTGCCTTTTTACTCAAAGATTTGCAGGATGTACCCGAAGAGGTAAAACGTTTAATAATAACCTGCGCTCTCTTCGTTATTCTTGTTACAGTAGGCTTCCAAGGACTCACTATGAGACCTCTGGTCCATCTGGCGCGAATAGAGTTGAATGAGATAAAGCAGTTGAGTATATTCACCGATGTCACACTCCGTTTCATTGATCACACTCTTGCTGGCATAGAAGCAATTGTGGGATCCTTGGGAAGAAATCGCCTTCGTGAAACTATCTCTCGTATCGATACCAAATTCATCCGCCGAGTGCTCCAACGCAGTCCACAAACTCCTGACGACAAAGTTGTGAAAATCTACGAGCAAATCGCCTTGAAACTCCATTTGGCAGCCGTGAACCCGGAAGCAAGTGCAGAGTACCTTCATGATCTTCCATCAAGCCTGGTAAAGAAGTATTTCCAAGAGGAGATCAGAGCTAATTTGGAGGTTCTGGAATCCAAAGACGAAGAGGCTCCATTTGGGGCGACAACTGCTTTACCACCGAAGAAGAAGGAACCTAGAAAGCAGCAGTCCCGAAGGATTTCTCGTACTTCGGCTCAGCTTAGACGTAATCCAGAATGGATTCGACCCGTTGGTATGATCTCAGATCACGACCCTATAAATGAAGACACATTCAAGGAGAAATATGTTGCTCTTATGCGCATGAGGTCGAAGGATTCGAAGCGGAGTGGAGTGGATGATAAAGTTGAGACGCAAAACGCTTCTGAAACGTTGTCGGATTTATAGGGAAAGGTGTGAAAATAGACGTTTAAAAGTCTCGATTGTGCATAATAAACCTGAATTTCGTTTCTCTTTTTTGTTTTGTAAAAAATTTTGACTACGAACTTTAGTATTTTAATCACATTGAGAAATGGCTTGGATTATGGCAGTGAGATTCATAATTAAGGGAGGTATTCTCAACAAGATGTCAATTTGTGAATGATAACAGCCAGATCCAAATGACTGCTTGTTATACACAAGATTTTGGCCCCACTGGCTCTTCTGATACCTAACAGTAGGATAGATTCCTTTAGTGGACTAAAAAATTCATCGGTACAGTTGTCAATAGGATTTCAAAGACAGCAAACTTCGACTTACCACATGTCTGTATGATTAAACAAGCTTTACTGCCTGATGAGGGACTTCGATGCTAGTGAGTTCTTTATTTGTAGATAAAACCCCAGGCTTAGAACAAAGGAAGTAGATCTGACTTACCACTTGGGCCCCGAGACTTCCCCAAAGACTTTCAAAGCCACAATGCTCGGGCAGAAATGTATTCTTGACGTACAGTAGGGCTTGGGGGCCATGGGAAAGTCCTGCAGACCAGGTCGCCCGGCAAGGATATAGTGGTGGAGATCCTGAGTTACCCGTTATAAAAACCGAGTAGTAAACAATTAAAGTACTACACATACAGCTGTATGTTTAAATGGACTTGACAGCACTACTGATTTTGAGTAATGTGGATGGAGCACAATTCTTGTCTTAAAATGCACAAATAACTTGTAAAAAAGTAGTAAACTTGTAGTCACTAGCACCAGAACTAGCTTAGGACTATCACATACTCGTTGATGTACAGCAAGTTGCCTTACCTAAGCGGATAATAGACAATGGAGTGTTTTGGGATTTAAATGTTAAAGCGCCCATTCCTATTCTTTTCCATTACCCACGCAACAAAGATGTCATCATGGTGACACAGGGAAGCATGGAACCCAGAGTTCTTGAGCTTTTAGACAATAGTGAATCATTTCCAGGTCCTATAAATCACGCTTTGGTTTTTCTTGTATTATGAGGAACTTGCATTTGTTAGCAGGTATCTTTTACAGAGTTTGTGTTCGCAAGAGCTTGCTGTTAAACGCTACAACCTTAAGATGATTGCTTCTAGTAATTTAAATCCCCCCATGACAATTCGCATTCCAATTTGACAGAAATAACTATTTATGTGATACCCTCAGACACCAGGAAGCCAAAAGATGTGAGGCTCATGAACGCCATGGAAGAGTAATAAAGAAATTTTCTTGTTCCGATTTCGCATGAAATTTTAGTAAAACCGACTCAAGTAGCCTACTACACCAATTATGATGATGATCAGTGGAGAATCATAGTAATGAAACGCATGCGATTATTCATAAAGATAGCACTTTGTTAGGATTAGAATTGTGAAAGCAGGATACGGACTCACAGGCAGAATAGCGTAGGTCCGCATAAACTAAACCATGGTAAGCATTTAAAATCAAAAAGATTTGATTAGAGCTATCACAGAAATGCATCACTGTGTAATTTGCATGAAAGGGCAAGTAAATTTCTGAAAAAAAGCTTCCAATTGAAAATAGGCGTCAACACAAGTCACGGGTTATTAGGCACAAGTGTACCAGAGGAACCAATTTAACGCCTTCATTTCAGTTCTCCTATGGAGACTGAGGAGACTAAGTTCTTAAACAGGCAGGAGTGAAGATAAGGAGACAAAAGGCACACTCTAGGCACTCAAAGCGACAAAAAATGTTTTTAAGCCTACAGCTACGGACCCATTTCCATTGTTAGTAGACCTTAGAATTCGAGTTAAGGTGAATGAAATCACGGAGCCAAACGCTTAATCGCCGATTTTAATGAGGAATAACTTTTCGGCACCAGGCCAATTAAAGCCGCCTGGGATGTCTTACGTCAAAGGTCACCGAAGTGTAGCAAAACGGAGCATCGTCCAGGATATCGTGTCAATAACTAGTATAGTTTCAGATTTAAGATTCTACAGGTAGCTAAGCGGTTGTAATTGAGGGTAAAATTGCGAAAAGGTCATCACATTCGAGCAAATAGTCCTGATGGAGTTGTGACTGATACCATCGAGCCTGCACTGAATTATCTGACCCACATAGACTTCTTTATTGTCCTAAATGCATAAAACCATCCAATCCATTACCTACAAAGCGGCCTGCTCATATACCCGAGAAGAGAGATGCAATCCCAGAACCTTCTGTCTCATGAAGAGAAACTCATACTACTTTTTAACCAATTTACAGGGATGGCACGATTCCTAAGCGCGAATATTACTAGAATTAACTTCTAGCCTAAGCAAAACACCTCAAAATGTAATGTAAGAGCATCTTGAGGGTTTAAATTCTATTTTAATAAAAGTTTCTCAAATGTCGATGGTTTCCATGCCAAAAGCGTTGTACACCAGTCAGCTAATTAATAAAAAAGGCCCATTTTTAATGCCCAACGCAAAGCGACTTCCACGTTAAATAGAACACGCCTGACGGAAACACTTCGAAAATGCTGATAACATATGCAATAAAAACATGTAAGGCACATAGATAATACTATTTACAAAATATTAATGAGAAATGTCCAATAAATTGAATCCATGCAAAAAATTCATAGTTATCAGCACCAAAACTGAAAGACTTGAAGTAAAGCAAGCAGTATCCAATGGCCCCACCCTTATTTGATTCTCCAATTTATCCCAGCTTGTTGACTAACAATCAAAACATCAGTAATCCACTTATATCATGAGAGGAGGGCACAGTTCCAAGGCGTCAATACCACTTGAGATCACATGGCCCAGTACGATTAGGCAGCTACCGACACAAGAGCACGAACCTAGATACTCCACAACGCGTGCTACATTGTCTAGAACAAAGTGCAAAACCCGCTAGGGTCCATGCCGCATTGCTGGTCCACCAGGCCGATACCCAAATCCCGAAAACCATTGACAGCCAATTTCTCCCCTTGGTACTTTCAGCAGCGCTATCGGCTATGAAAGAGCGCTTGCCTTGTAATAAAGCCACTTCTTACAAAGCATAAAAGAACAAAATCTTGACAATGACCAAACACCTTTAGCCATGGCCGTATGCTTTCATCCAACGTAAAACCAGATTTGCTAGAAGACGATAAAGTAAAAATGTATGCGAAATCATGATACGAAACTTGTGGCAAGGTTCCCAAGGCTGAGGACGGGTAATACAAACATTCCCAGATCTCATAGGATGTCTATGAAAGCACTACAGAAAGTGTTCAACGGAAGCAGCGACGACATATCTTTATTCACAGCCATCAAGTTTTGTACTACTTTCATCATTTAATAAGTAGGTAGAACATCGGAGGGACATTGGGATTATCGACAGTCACCATTGGATGAATTTGAACATACTAAAAACTTAATAAATTTACGAAATTAGCTTGCCTGCATCGTAAAGTTCCTTCCAGAAGGTCGCAGACTTTATATAAAGACCAAAAGCTTGGTAAATAAGAATGATTCCAGTCAGAATTAACAGGAAACAAAGAACAATAAGCGGAGTTATTAAGAAACAATATTTCTTGGTTCTTAAGAGAACAAAAAGTCATATTGCTTGTATACCTTTCTTCTACCCTTAACGCTCCGCCATCATCGGAATAATCCTCAACAAAAGCGCCGTCCGACCGATTAGTCAGTAATCGGTATTGATACATATTTTGCTTAAGGACGGAATAAAAACAGTGTATTATAACATTTCAGTTGCCACTAAAATTACTCGGTGTACCCGTAAAGCCAACTACAACAAAAATACTAAGAGTCCAATTTGAGCAACTGTGTTAAAGGGCATCTTAATGTCTATATTTTAGGTAATTAATCCAGACACTTTGCAATATGCAAGATAATTAAAAATTAAAAAGTCCTTTAGTGTAGGCAAGTATCTTCTGCTCTGAAGAAAAGCTAAACATTGCCAAATTAATAACAAGCGATAACATCTTATTTGTGACATTTCTTCTAGTGGAATAAATTTGTCTTTTGTTTCTCAAAATACTACTTAGCCAGAAAATCTAAATGACTCCTTAAGAAATTTCGTCCTTTACGTTTTCTAATACATCCTTGAATTAATATTTCTAGGGTATTTCGCGGAATCTAGTAGGTGAACATTCTTTGAAATAGACAATGGGCTAATTTTGATTCGAAACCTTGTTTTGCCACCAATACAATCTATGTTAAAAAAAGGAGTTGTAGTATTTCACACTCTTAAACAAAGTTTGCCCGATCATATTTGCAATTTTTATATCTGGCAAAGAAAACAGGGGAGCCGATAGACGTCGAAATCGTTTATTTGTCTTATTATTATTCCTTATTTGTTTGTTTTCAATCGCGATTTGGTTACTTTCTTCTCAGTACTACCCATTTATTTTCGTTATTATTTGTTGTGCAGTTGACCCTCCCCAAAATAAGCAAAGCAAATTTTATCGTATTCATCAAGCAAACTATTTCAAGGTTAATTAAAAGCTGCGAATCTTTTATGCCATAACAACTGAGGTTACACATTTGGGTACGAATTTAAAGTGCCTCAGTTCTCGTGTTGTAATGCATAGACACAAACTTGGGCCGAATAGTGCCATTTCACGACTACCAGAAATAAGACTTTTTGACAAGAATGCGAGAACCTACATATTTGACCTTTATTTGGTTGATATGGCACGAGTTTATAAGGAAGGTAAAGAAGATAAGCAGTTGATTGGTGAAAGCACTGTGAAAGAGATGTTCCACACTGCAGTGGGACTCCTCTCCGTCAGCTTAGTCTCCATGGATAAAACAACGATATATGAAGCACTATTTGAGAAGTCCTCTGTCACACTCTTCTTCATCTCTAGAGATGGTGATTGTACTGAGCGCATAATGCAAACTAACGCTTTAGTATGTCATCATACTCCGTCAAAAGCATTTTGATTAGTAGATATCTAGAAACAAAACGAATTTAAAGTCTGTGGATAAAGTTAAATTCATGACCACACTGCGAAAAGCCTTTCAAGCTGTCAGTTCTAAAAGTTCTGATGATGATGACACTTATGAATCGGGAACAGAGGAAGCCTCCGATTTCGGTCTTGTCTTTGCCTCTGACATTTCCAGTGGATCAGATGAGGAGGCTAATGCGGAAGGCGAAGCAGAACGCATTGAAAGGATTAGTAAAGGCACCACCGAAAACAGAGATGATGATAATGACACCACCGAAGGATGTTGTGATAACAAAACCGCACTTTTGTCGGAAAGTAGCTCCGAAGAGACGGATGAAGAGACTGCAAAAAGGTGTTCACAGGGTTACCATTCCTTTTTAGCTTCGTGTTTGGAAAGAAAACTAAAGATAAAAGAAATGTTTTTGGATAAGAGTGCTAAAAATTTGCGTAGCAACGCTCTTCTACCCTTGCTTGGACCTGAGAACAGAATCGCTGCAGTTTGCAACTTCCGTGCTAGGAAAGTTGATACCAAGAAACGCGTGATTCATATTACCTTTTTGTCAGTGAGGAAACATCTTCGTAGGTTGGGGATTGGCACCCGAATCATCGATATCATTAAAACACCTCAGATGTCGGGCCTCTATGATGCCATGGTGGTACATGCCGACCTGAATGCTACCGAATTTTTCGCAAGAAATGGCTTTTCAGGCGACCCATTGCTGAACAAGCAATGGGCCTCTTTTGCTGGTGAATATGTCAATTGTCTTCTGATGACTTACTTCCCACCACTTTCCTTCAGTTCACCCACAACTAGCAGCTCAAAGCTGCTTCAATCTATTGATAAGTCCATTGATAACTGGTTAGTTGCTACGGGAAATGTGCACCAAATGCAGTACACTCTGTGCAAGCGACTGCGTGCTGAGGTGGTGCGGCTTCAAAATCAGCTTCTATCCCAGGTTAGCTTGATATTGCACTCCAATAAATTCTGTGATTGTTTTAATAAAAGAAGGCTTTTGCTCTATTCCCAAATCCTTTTCAGTCAACGCAACCACTGTAAGTGTTGGGTTCCTTAGTGCATCATACTCATCGGGTTTTTGCGAATTCAAGCAACCTTTATCAGGTTGTACCGGTTTACCCGTTTATACGTTTCCAAAATCACCAACGTCTCTATAAAAAGCGAATCAAAATCTAACGTTTTTATTGGAACAGCCAACGAAAGTTAATGCCTGGTTCAGTATTGAATTGAGAATGATGAAAATAAAACCCTCTCTTAATAAAATAACATTTGCATGCTTAAGTCCCTGATCTACTGCCGCAACGTTTTAAATAAACAAACTATTTTGTTTTTTCCTCATTCATGTTTATCCTCACCTTGCATTTAATGCGAACGTTTTCAGGACAGTCTCGTGCGGGTGCTAAAACGTGAGGTGGTAAAGCAGGCACACATAATAGAGGGGCTTCGTGGACGTTTGCAAAAGTGCGGCGGTGACGTCGACACCGGGACTTCCGACCCCGATACAGTCACATTCACCATGCTTCCGCCCCCTCTGGATCCCGAATCCCAACTCTCAATGAGCTACAATGGCGTCATCTTCAGGGACTGCGCTGGTGATACGGACTAGACAACGGAGGTAAATGGTATCTCTTTTTCAACTTCTCAGCGACTCCTTAAAGCAAAGAGGAGGGCTTACAAGCTAAATCCCTAGAAAAGATGGCAGATGAATTAAAAAATTAGCACAACTTGGCTGCCAGTTTGACTTGATTTCTAGTCTTGCATCATTTTTGAAAGTCTTTTAAGGATTTTATAATAGTTCACCGGGCGGGTCGGCCGAAAAGTCAAAGATTTGATTGTATGAATTGATACGCGTCAATGAGCATAAAAAAGAAAACGGAAACATAGCAGCATTCACTGCATCTATCGTAAATTCGAGGTGCTGTTAGAATATATCCAGTTAGACCATTATGTTTGATCTAATTTTATAGTAGCATCGGATCGTAGGCGTAGGTTCTCTGTTTCTCACTCAGTAATTATGGCAGTGAAATTTGTTTCTTTAGGTTAAATTCCTTAGCTAACATTGACTCCAATCAATTTATTAATAGCCATTTTAATGTAGTGTAATTTCGGAAACACTACTGGGACCATTTTGAAGGTTTGGAGCGATTTCGGGTCTGCAGAGTAGTCTTTTAAGTACTCTCCGGCGTGCCAAAACGAAATTTTTTATCCACGTGAAATCCAGCACATCCGTCGAAACAGTATACATTTATTGGGTACACATTCGCTTCCTTATAAAGCTCTACGCCAACACGTCAATTTATCTTGCCTAGTCAGGTCACTGAGGGCATTGTTTTCTCAGCCTGATTAGTGCAAACCAAATTCATTTCCCTTACTTATTTATGGGCGTTTTTTATAGTTTTCACTGCGCATTGTATCATGATGTTTTCGTATATAAAAATCAGATGCAAAAAACACTGCTTTTAATCACTGCTTCCCGTTACTACTGATCATGCTTTTTTAAAAAGTTGGTTTCTACTTATTTAGCATCAGCGATGCCTTTAATTCTAACTTGTGATGGTGAGAGTTACGGCTTTAGGGGCAGTTAGGAACATGCAGGTTCTGTCCAACTTTGTTTTTCGAATAGCAAAAAATTTGTTTACTACGCATTGGAATGAATGCAGTTGATTGGCAAAGTGATGTATGCCCTAGTGATCAAATCTAACCGAAGGGAAAAAAATAATGTCACATTGTTGCCTATTCTAAACACTAAATTTAAAATTATCGCTAACTGTCCATTCTATACATTACCGTTTAGTAATTTGAAATACGATCGAGAGCTGCTTTTTTCGGCCTCTTAGTCCAAAAGAGGTGTGCAAGTCACATAAATGCCTTCCCTCAATTGTGATCTTGAGAATGTAGCGCCTAGCGATTTCCTTGATTGAGAAAGAATACATAATAATGCGGTAGAATATGTTTAACTGACACACAAAAGGGCTAGAGGGCTACTAGCATGTCCCACAGTCCCAACTGCCGAACCGAAGAAGAGAGGTGAAGTCTTCAGCGCCCGCGAAACCACAACGAAGAGTTAAACAGATTGTCCAAGCTTTATAGTAATAACAGACGGTCATCGTCACACTTATCGTCCAAACTCGCGAGGTTAAACATCCTTAACCAGCATTTAAGCTTGCCTTTTTACTTGGCTACAAAACAGCTTAATCATAGTCAATTAATTGAAAGCTTTGGTTTTGAGTAGATTTTATCTTTACCTTTTTCACATTTTTAGGTCAAAGCAGAGCCGCTGCTTGCTGTTCGCCAGAGCTTTCAACCATAGAAAAAACCGAAGATGCTCCCAAACTAAGCCTGCTTTAAGCTTCCTTCATCTCCTGACAACGCCTACTCTGGTCTGATCACATTCAAAATTCCAACTAAATACCAAAAATTGTAGCAATTCTTCTATTCTCGCGAATTGTCAATTTGAAAATCGTTAATCGTACAAATTAATCGTACAATCGTACATTAATCGTACAAATTCTGAACTTCAAAGCTAAGTATAAATAGCCATCCGAGTCAATTAAGTGGTAGATTGTCTGCTAACAGGGAATTTACTCTTCGACCAAAAAGAGTCTGTTTTTGACTGTTTAAGTTGTCATAATGCTCTGTACTCCTTGAATAACAAGTACAGGATGTTCAACTAGGATGTGACATTGGATTGTTCTTTGTCACGCGGTCATATGATTGTGGTCTTTTTGCATTTTTTCAATGCTTTCTACTAGGGAACACTTTCCAGATATTCAGATTGTGTCCTTGTTATTACCGAATGCAGAAGTTGAATTTGTAGTGGCTGTTCAAGCTTGTCACTAAGTTCAAGTTGAAAAAATCGATGGTCACTCTGACCTCAAAACCAAAACAACTGATTGGGTATTTCTTATTTGTGGAAGGCATGAACCAAAGAGAGAGCCTTTTCGCAGCGCAAAAAAGTCTGTTTGCACCACCGCTGGATCCGACCCCCACGATCACTGTATGTACTAAGGATCGGCGAATAAAATACATCGTGCCATCGGTTTTCGCTTCCCAGAGCGCCAACTATTTCCGTAATCGACGTCTTCTGGATGTGTCCACCTTTGTAAAAAAAGGCACTGAAAAGATTGACTCGAATGCTGTAAAGATTTCCATCAGCTGCAACAAATTCCCTGCTGGTGTACGCCTTGTTATAATCTCATTAGTATGTGATTTGAGACAATATCCGAAAATGCACTTTAATAGTAGGGAAATTGCTACAGTCCTGCAAATGTACCACACCATTGTCGGATTTAAAGTGAGGCTAATGACTCAGATAGAATTTGAGGACTTTTTAGTCGGCTGTTTGGGGATCACCAACTCACATACACTGGCAGGTATAAAGCGAGTCACAGTTCATCTGCGTGATGACAGAAGACGGTCCGATAAACTGGGAATCCCACCCTGTAACTTTGTCCTTATGCTTTCCATCTACCTACGTGGAAGCCTTCTTGAGAGAGCCGAACTCGCCTTCCAGATTATGGATATGGATCGAGATGGTCTATTGCGTAAGCAGGTAGAGTTTCGACGCTTTTTGGCGGGGTCTTTTGAACCCGAAATCGCAGCAACTCATGCTGACATCGATCCTGATCAACCGGTGCGAGATTCGATACAATATTTGGAAAGTGTACTTGCTTCAGGCTCCGATGGAGGGGTGAACATGACCAGGTTTAAGAAAATGGCCATAAAACAGCCTTGGATTATTGACTGCCTTTTGCCTATCACATGCTGTGAACTCCATAACTTGGCTTTTCAAAATCTACTGACTGTGAAACCGCTTAGACAAACGTGCAAATAGGATCTGTGGAATTTGGATTGTAGTCTCCTGCCCACTTTACGTGCGTGGGCCTTTTGTAGAATTTTTACGTTTATGTTTGCTATGGAAAGGAACCATTTTTTAGGGAGCACCACCTATCTTGTTGTATATTTCTTGGGAGAATGATAGTTGGGATTCCGCAAATTAAGCATAACAATAGTGTGCAAAGACTAGAAAAATAATAACTCATGCATACAAATAGGGTTTGCTTAAGTAATAAAGTAATATATAAAAAGGGTCTTTTAATTTCAGAAATGTGGATTTGTGTTGGAGTTTAGTGCAACCGAAAAACTTGTTCAAGAGCTTAAATAGCATGCAGAACTAGTTCTAAACAAACGATTTTAGGGTTATATGTTGGAAACGTCAAAACACTGCCTTTAACTTGTCCTCTTGCCCCCACACGTCTGCCCCGGTGTTTGAATGCTGCTTGCAATTCATCGGTGATTAGGATATACCGTTTTTGGCGATCCTGATTGTGCTCACCGTTCCTCCCGCGGGAGGATATATTTCTTGTCTCCTTCCCGTTGCGCGATTTAGCTGCACCACAAGTAGTGCTGACACCATGCCTTTAGGATGCAGTTGACGTTTTACACACTCTCTGTGTGTTTATAGTGCTGACTAACGAGGATGATGCCGAGGTCAAGACCGCGTATTGGAAAGAAGCCACCATGATCGAGACCGTCACTGACAAGCAGGTGCGTAATTAGTAGTCCTTTAAATTGTTACACTATTCATGCGCCTAATTTCTAGGCTGCCGAATGTCCGAATGCCTAAGCGTCGCATTATGGGAGAGATTGAGTTTGAAGTCATCTACAGGCACCAGTACATCTTCATTGATGGAAAAATTTGCTCGTGACCACATGTTGCTGGATGTGTGCATTTAGCATGAGCCTTGGTGGCTCTTGATAAAGGGTGTCTGAACTGGCCCACGTAAAGTGAGCCTGATATTAGTACCTGTAATAGGTCGCACACCTGCCGCACCTGTTTCCATGCCTAGTAGCATATTCGTTTCTTACCATTCCAGTATAATTCCCAATTCCCTTTTACATTACCAGTCACTTGTGACAAATTCATCAACAAGAGTACCCCATTAACAACAATCCAAAAATGTCCCATCATAATTTACCACATGGGTAAAATTCGTGAAAATGGTGATTTAATCAAAATTTCCAAGCCCAAATCAAATGTAATGCCTATGTCTTGGTCTCCACTCTGGTCACCAAATTACTGCGCATCGAAGACTTTTACTTCTCAACATTCAAACTTTAAATAAAAAATATCGGATATGTCCTACCTGGTCTTTAGGGGTTTGAAATGCAGTATAAATACTCCGCGAAAGTCACACTGCTGCAATGAACTCGTGTTCTTCTGGCTAACTCTAACGTTCTCTAAGCATGTGAGTCAACTTTCATCCATCTCTCAGTTTAGTCGTAAAATTCTAACAAACACTCTTACGAGCGATTTCCATTAGTCAAAATGCTGGCTAACTGCTCATTTCCCATCCGCATGCTATAATTTTTCGATTGTTTGGTGCCAACATGCGCCTTTGCATGAAGAAATTGAACTGATTAAATTGAATATTTGCTACTGCCAGTCATTCTACAGTCTTTTCAAATAGGCTTCAAGTTGTTATTACACTTGCCACCGATAGGGTCCGTCAAATTAGAAGGAAATTTTTTATTGTATTATTAAATTGCGGGCTAATTTGCTTACGCTACTAGAGACGAAACGTTTGCCAGCAAAGGAGTGACCCTTTAATGAGATAAAAAGCAAAAAATCGCCTGAAATTTGTGCAAAAAATACTCGCCTAGGAATGCTCTTGTCATTTGACTGTTCTTGTCGATGGTTGTCTTGCCAATGCGCTTGCTCAAATTCATTCATTTAATCCGCTAATTCTACATACTAGAAGTATGTGCTAAAGGAAATAAGCCAATCATCTTTCTGAATATCCTAATTTTCCACAATTCAATTTTAGTAGATTTCTTAAAAAAATTGCCAGTTTGTCAGTCAGAAGACAAGATGAATCATCATATAAACTAATCACACCACTACCGGAACCTATTCTAAACAGTCTCGCATTTCCAGATCTCTCCAAAATTCCATCTTGCATTGGGACACTTGACCAATGACCAATGCGGCGTAAGCCATCGTGTGCTAAATCAAAAATGCACAAGTTTACTCTCCTTCAATGCGTGCACAATCACGCCATTAGGTGCAACATTAGACTTCAGCACCCAATCAGGTCAATTCTCAAAAGTTCGGAGTCAGACGCAGGCCTCAATTTGATGAGTAAGTCACACCCGGCCTTCTCAACCAATGGGAGTCCACGACCGAGTATTTCATCTCTATTGGCCGCCACATTAACTAATCAGAAAAGTGCCCTGCAAAACCTATTCAATCGCACACGACTGCAGTGTTGAAAGCACTCCATGCTTGTCTCCTTTGATGACGCTTCAGTGGCAGGTTATCTGTCTCCTTCTGATTTGGTCTCTTCTCACTGTTCTTGCCGCAGGTATATGTTCCATCTGTTGCCTCCTGCCCTTCTGGATATCCGGAAGCGTTGAAGTAACCGCATTTGGGGGCAAGGTGAGTAGCAGTGTGAGTCATTTGGGTCTGTTTCGCCGATGCGGCTACCCAACGTATCGGTTGAATGGAGATGTGGAGTGGATACAGGGATGTGGTTACTACCCCTTGTTGGAAAGTGTGCCTCACTGGGTTTGGCGTATGGCTCTGATACTCCTCATCATAGCTGCCTGTCTTCTCGTCTTCCTGGCGTTTTTCGTGATTTGTGCAGGAGCCTGTACGCCTCTACTACGAAGGAATTCAAAGCTGTTGCGCGCCTGCTCCTACGTCTACCTCGATGCAGGTGAGATTGTGCTGCACGATATCAGCACCATGGGATTGCTGAGTCACCACAATCCTTCTACCCCTGTGCGGAACTTTAACAGCTGTTCCGAATTGTCATTTTAAGGCTGGATTGATGGCGAGGTCATATGGAATAAGTAACTCCAAGGTCAGACATAGACTGCCTAATTAGGATAGGGTGCTGATATTAATTTCCGCTTCAGAGTCAGCTGTTCTTGATATGTTTACAACCTTCGTCACATTCATCCCATATTTTATCAGAAATGATTCATTTGTTCGCTGACAAATGAAAATAAGTTTTTCTCGAATCTCACTATTTAAACAACTGTCAAATCATTCATAGCTTCCATTTTATGGAAGCTGAACGAAACAGGAGAAAACAAATTTGTTTAATTTAGTATTAATTAACGTTTTGATGAGAAAATTTCGATCATTTTTCGTTGGTTTTTTATTCAAATGGTTTCTGTAAAATTGGGCATTTTAAAGCCCATCCTGAGACCTGGTGCAAGCCATGACAACTGAGGTGTGTTGAAAATTAGTCGAAGTATGGTCGGTAGGTAGATGCAGATTACTAGACCATATATGTGAATTATGCGTTTTTACACAACACATTTGGTCAAAAAACTTCTGAACATTTGATAGAAACGGATTCTAAAGATGACAGTTTTGTAAAGTATACCTCGAAACATCCAAAACAACTTCATTTTGCTTACTCCTGATTATTTTGCTAATTCTTATTTACAATCTTTGGGTGCTTGAAAACAAAATGAAATATGGCAGGCATTTATGGTAAATAAAATTAGCAGGTAAGTTGGGACACAATTTACTAAAGATTAGACTCTAATTAAGGGTGCTAACGATAAACAAATTTTCGAGTTACACCTTCCATGCCGAGAGGTGCAGCAACAAAACAGGTAAGTCAATCAGCGAGTCTCGCAAAATTCAAGACTTTGCCGGCAAATCTTTTCTCTTCTTGTAGTGATGATAAATATGCCTGTAATTTAATAAAGAATACAAACGAGCAACCTTTTTCTGAAGGTCAATCTTTCACCAGCAAGCTTAATTTCATTTTCAGTCCTGTTTAAGCATATTTTGAAGTGACTACCCTCTTGGAGAATTTGTTGTGCTAGATGTTATAATTATTCAATTGAATTTTGGCAAATGAACCTATGTATAGGCTGCAAATAACCGAAACATGCCGGCAAATTCATGGTAAGTGAGCAGTCATTCTGCAAATTGCCCATCAAAAATTACTTCACTTGAAGGTCGTCACTCATTAATTTCTCGCAATTTATTTTGGATAGCATTCGTTAGAATTCACAGACAAGCTAAGGTAAAGGTCGCAGTTGACTTGCCTATCAGATGAAGTTTGTTGGAGTTGCTCAAAGAAATACGAGTTCGGTGCAAGGGTATGAAAGTGGTGGAGCATTTTTGCCACAATTCAAATCCCGAAACACCAGATAAGACGTACTTGACTTTTTTTCTAAGTGGTCGACTGTTGAGAAGAAAAAGTCTGCGAAGCACAGCACCTTGGCGACTGGAATGTAGACGAAGGAGTAAGCTTAATTTTGATTAAAGCTGCACTGGATGTGGTCTTGTCGAGTTCGATTCGATCATCTATTTTGCGAGTTCTTCTTGTGTTATTCCCTATCTGTGTGAACTTGGCAAAGGTAGATATTGACACTTCCCCTTTGTGTTGAATAACTAACGAACGGCAATGCATGCTACCACAGACCCAATAAATGCAAGTGGCTCAGTTGAAGTGTTACTGGAAAGTCTCCGGTAATGTGGGAGGAAATAAGATTTTTTATTGCAGTGGAAAGAACTAAGTCCTTTGGTGCTCTCTTCGGTAGTCTTTTATATTAAACTTTTTTCTTAAACTCTCCTTCTGTGGGGTAGAAACGTATTATCGATGTTGATTTCCTGCTATGGTGGAAAATTCTTGAAAATTCAATAGCAAAAGCTATTCGCATGAATTTTGCTCATTGCAAAACAAATAAACTACCTTTGCTGTGCCTAAGTGCATTGATTTTAATAGTTCATACCATTGATTTCATCCGGTCGCTGAAACTTTTTAAGTAGTTCCAAATTTCTTAGTGATGCTATGCAGTTTCCTTTAACGAAGTTCACTTATCCCTCTTGATTCATTGCCACTATACTAACGCTTGATTCAATATATTAAGTTTTATTAAGAAGTGGCTATTACTATGAAAAGGGAGGGCAACTTCTGATGAATTACCACACTGTCGTTATTTTCAATGCAGTAGCATGCGTACTTTTCAAAGGGTCAGTTCATCTGGATTAATACATTCTTCAAATGCTACCAAAAAGACAATCAATTCGATGATTTAAGCGAATTGGTACTGGTAGAAGATTAAGAAAGTGGGGCGTTGAGATCATT
The DNA here is from genome assembly GCA_000469725.3 of Echinococcus multilocularis. Taxonomy (NCBI): domain Eukaryota; kingdom Metazoa; phylum Platyhelminthes; class Cestoda; order Cyclophyllidea; family Taeniidae; genus Echinococcus; species Echinococcus multilocularis. The sequence goes on along the minus strand of LN902848.1, from coordinate 4,144,417 downwards.
AATCATTGTCATCGTATCCCAAATTTATGCCTTGGAAACTCACCTTATCCAAATGGAAAGTTCGATAATATTGGAACAAATAAGTTTTCAGTCCTGTTTTTCATATTTTTTTGATAATTTCCATTTACATTCATGGTTAGAGCGCATCTTGTGCTCATTTTTTAGTGAAATCAAAATAGTTTTGGAATTACGGCAAAATCGCAGTGCTTTTGGACAAAGATTCATGTTTTTAAGCTAGTTGAAAATGATGCCTGATGATGCACGACCATAGCAGCGCCTAAAAGTGATAACAAACTTTACTACCACATTTGCCAGATTACGTAAATGTTTAAATCGCACTGTTACCGTGATTACTTTCTTCCTCGAATTAAAATATTAGGAATTATGGTGGCATCCCCCAATCTACCTCCACGAAGCAGTTAAGTGCGATTAGATGAGCTGTAACGTCCTTTGTTCACAAAGTCACCCTGTGATCCATAATGGGGCTGTTCTTCACACGTTTCACAAATACTGTGAGAAATATAACTTCTCAAATGTAAAGCATTTAAAGCTTTTTCCTCTCTTAACTCATAACTTGCACGTTGTCATGTCATAATCATCGCCTTAGTACCACAAACGTCACTTTTGAATGAGTTATCCAAGGGGAGCATGCCAAGAGCGACAAGGGCAGGTTTCCTTTTCCTTCCATGAACATTGGAGGAAGGTTGCCAAATACTTGTCGTCTTGCGGGTGGAAAAAAACGTGCGCGGATTTCATGAGGAAAAGTTTCATTCCATTTCCCATATTTTGGCAGCAATAATGTTCTGCCTTTTGAGGTTTGGCGGTTACTAATCAATCCTCTGCCAGTTATTTTATCAAATTTTTCGTTTATTGAACGAGCTCATACGATATTTGCTTCAACATGAAGTTGCATAAGTTGAGTTTGAATAAGCATTCCAATCGCTTGGTTCGAAGCGGTGGCTAATAACGTAGGTTTCCTCAACTCACATTGCTTGTTATGGTAGTTTTCTGCTTTCTAACACACCAGCGTCTTCTAAAACACGAAAAAAGAAAGGCTAGCATGGCAGAAAGAGTTTAGTTTGTAAATGAGTAGTTTTTTCGCTAATTTTTGCAAACTCAGGGAGATAGTTTGTGAACGGTAAGGGCTGAAATGATAGAATGGATCTTTTGTTGTGTTTCATAACATCTATCGGAAATGAGAGATTCATGCATATTTTTAAGTTATTCAAAGGCAATCCACAAGGTTTTGAGATTGTTTGGGGAAACTAAGTTTTAAATGCAAATTGTTCTGTTGATAGAATGTTATTTTTTTTCCTGATTCTCTTTTCCACTTTGGCCTTTAAACTTTTCAGATGCCTCTAATTTTCGGTGAAAAATTGTGCAGAGGCGATTTGAATTTCGGCCAACTGTTGGTACCCCTTTTCCTCCCTGAGCATTACAAAACAGTGATCATTAGATGCTCTTTTCCTTCATCTGTCACCTCTTTGATCTCACCAAAAAGCTGTACCACGTGCTTAGCGCGCTCTGGATTGGAAGTACGAACTGCAGTTTGTGTGACCTGTACCTTTTAATTGTACGTTTTAACCGCAAACAAACGGTTGTGAAAATTGTTTAAAATCGGATCTTGGGTTATATTATTAGTTTCGGCCCAATTTGCACACAATATGCATGGACAAAATAGCTGCGTCATGCTAATACAAAGGAGTTAAAAGACATGTGCAACCAGCTTTATGGATGAGGTTTTATGAAAAATCGTTTTTAAATTTTGGTAATCTTTTATATGGCAACGTTTGTTTAAATGATTAGGATTATAAAAAGAAGATCACTGAATTTTTCTTTTTACTTCCACTTCTTCTTTGCTGGTCTGATCCTCCCCGTTCATGTATTCGCATTTTATTACAGCCTGGACAGGTACTAGGTCCTCTTTTTCAGGGAACTGTTCTAGCTTTAGACTGATGAACCAAAATTCGCTTCGCTCATTGATTTTTTACTAGACGGCTATCTTAAACATCGTTTTTTCATCCTTAGTTGCGGGCAGCTTTGTTCAACTCGAAGTCTCTTTGGAGTGAGAGCGTACCTCAATCCATTTTTAAACTAAAGCATCTTTCTCAAATCGCGCTACTATCAACAAAGCCATATGATGTTTAAATCAGACTAATATGGAATTGTTGCGAAACCTATTGAATGTACTTGTTGATTAGGATCAGCAATTTTAGTTTACTTTTAGGCCAAACAATTGTAAGTTTCCTTGGCGAAAGATACCGGTAGCTGTTAAGACTTTTTATGGTAAGCCAGTTTTTTAATGACTGGTTGTCAGGCCACCATATTTATGACCGTATTTCGTGGCAGAAGGCAAGGCACATTCGAGTTTCCAAATGTCGGCGTATTTTTGAACCGAATTTTAATGCCCATGCTTGATTTTGATCCTCGGTGCTTCCCTCGGTTTTGGAAGAATTTGCAGCATTTCATTCAGTCCGGAACGCAAAAGAAACTGTTCAACTCTAATCGTTGGGTAAAAACCACTGGCTTTACTGTCAACTTTAGGTTTTGTTATTAATCCTCGGATTATTGAATATGATTTAAATCGGAATCCAGAATAATTACAGATCACTTCTTCCACCTTGAGTACAATCGCTGACAAAATAGTCCCGACTGCATTCAAATCAACCCATCAAAAATACGCCGTTATGCATCATTCCCGGATTATGTCTATGAAATTTAAGCCTGAAGGTTTTATTGGACCTTTGCATTTTCACACTTCTCACCTTTTACCCAATTAACAGTGAAGCTGTCAAACATTCTGCGCAACACTTCGAACACGGTAATTGGAGAGTAAAATAGTCTAGCGCTACCTAAAGTACTTAACTGGAAATGATTGATAGTGATTCCATATGAAGCGGGAGTTCCTACCATAAACTTAAAAAGAAAGTAACAAGTCATCGTGGCGGAATGGAGGAACTTTTGTCTGCAGACTCCTGCCTAAACTAATAGCGAACTTCATTTAGAAATTTAGAAAATTAAGACCCATTCTAACAATTTTTGAATTGAAAAAATAGATGTTCTTTATTCTTGTCTACTTTTAGGAGCTCTTTGTCTTGTCGCTTGCTTAGTGTATCCTTTTGGGTGGTCTAACAACTCAGAGATTTTGCAAATTTGCGGCCCTGGAAGTGGAAGCTTTAAATTAGGTAACTTCTAGTTTAAATATGCTCATGTTCTTTTGTTGTTTGCTATACTTCCTAAGTCATCGTCGCATTTAAATGCTCGCTGCACAATTAAAAAAAATACTATTAATATAATCGGCAGTAGTCTACTTATACCGAGTTAGTAGCATTAAGACATGGAAGCTGAGTGATATATCTTTAGGGTAAGTGCATTAGAAAGTCAGAGTGACATGCAATGAATGCTGTGGTATCATTTGATGCTCTTAGCCAGTAGTATGTACTGCGTTCAGGTAGTTGCGAGGTTGGCTGGGCATACGTACTGACAATAGCAGGCGGCGTGATCAGTGTGGTACTGTCGGGAATGCCGAACCTTCTACATTCCCTCCTGCAACGCAACGCTTTACCACCACCGCTGCCACCCAGTGATGCGAAATACTCCCTTCTACCTCCTAGCCACTTCCACCTTCCCCACTTCCCTCCACCATGGTACATCGTGGAACCCTCAATGTCCTTGCGTGGCAACGGCGGTGGTGTCAACTGCAATGTTAGGATACGTCCACACTCTCTTATGGTCCCATCTGATTCCAGCGCCTTGTGGGATCTCACACGTCGTCTTAGCTGCTCTGTTTTCTGCTCTATCCCAGAGCAGCATCATGCTGAATTGGCCCCAACTAAGCCCTCCGTGAGTCGACTTATGAATATTTATGTAGGCTTACAGCATTATCGGTTGATAAAAAATGAATAAAGAGTCTCTCATCAATGTTCCATTTAACAGTCCCGTAGGTGGTTAATTATATGGCTCTTTACATTTCTACGATGGCGTAAAATTTGCTTTCAGATGGAAGATGAGTAGGTAAAATAAAATATCAGTGTATTTACCTGTGGTATTGTTGAGCTGATGTCTATTATTAATATTTGGATGGACAATAATAGTCGATTAAAACCTTCCAGAATGTATTGCTACCATCGTTATTAAGTCTAAATTTTCTCAAAAAACAATTGTAACGGAAACGTACACGCAATTACGTTGGCGCCAATATCCAAAATTTTCGTGACTCATAGGATCGGAAGGACTGTGCAAAACTGCAATATATCTTCGCTTTTCCTTCTGCTTAACTAAAGGCAAAAACAGAACAGACAATTCAAGTTAGCATTTGGAAACCGTGAGATTCTTTACTCAATGGATGATTCAAACTCTACTAGTACGCAGTGGAATCTTATCATAAAGGATAGTATTGCAAAATTTCCCCGTCGAAAGAAACCCATGCAATATAAGTAAACTGTGATTGGGTGAACACCTGAATGTTAATCGTTTTTGCTTATTGGAACACAGTTAATTTATGCAATTTATTAAGGCTGCCCCATGGTTGTACAATGGATCAGTGCTCCACAGATTTAACAACCACGACCTGAATAAAGCCTGTTTACCTTTCACAGGAAACGGCTGATCAGGTGACTTCGCAAAGGATTATGTAATACACGTAGTTGGGCAAAGCAAAGTGTTGCACTTTTCCTAACAGATTTTTTAAAATTTTAGGAATGTCAGTCCACTACAGCCTTACCAGAGGACGAAATAACCATCATCACCATGGAAAAGGATGGTAACGAACATCCCGATAATGGCAAAATTACCAGCGATGCTGAAAATATCAGTTAAGAAATGCTTCCAACTTCATTGTATTTTAGGTGACGAAATTAATAAGAAAGGGATATAGGTTTATTATGACTCTTGTTAGTAAAAAGGACAATTTTGAACTTATTTTCGTTCATTTTCTTTTTATCAACTGTATAGTGCCTTGATACCTCCCTGAGAATAAAAGAAGGCATAATATGAGGGCAAAATAGGTATTTTCAATGTATAGTACAGTTGAGGGACTACTGATATCCCTCAGATGCCATGCCGCTAAACAGGAGTACAATGGCGGAGCCTCAAGTGTCCACGTAACCAAAATATAGTTAGACAAACAATCAGGATGTTGAATAGCTACTTGCCAATTCCACTGGATCTGAAACGTGTAGGCTATCGTGGATGTTTATCGCTAGCTGTGAGAACACCGGCCTACAAGCAGTCATTCAGTGAATGATGGTGTCTGAAGTAGTTTTGCTTTTTTTCCTCCCTGCAACTTTGCCTTCTTAAGGGGTGAAGAATTATAGCTCGCTCATTTAGTTAACATCCTCATGCAAGTAATGTAGACGGCTTCGTAATGAGATTTTTCAAAATGTTCAGGGCTGGTGTCATTTCATTTATTATTAGCATTGCTGCAGAACACAGGACTGGGGTAGATACCGGAGGTAGACGTTATCCTCAACTCTTCTGTTAGGGGCTGTCACATATTATTCCATTCACAGCCAATGCACTGCCTCTGTCACGTTAAGATTTAGCATTCAAGAAAGGATATTAATTTAGTAGTCTTTTGGAGTTGGATTCGCTTTTTGCCTCAAGCAATGTAGAGGCCGAGATTGTATTGTATTTTAGCGCACAGAGGAGTTAAGTAGGTTATTGTCATGGCTTAGAGGCCATGTCGCTATGCGGAAATGAAATCGTGAAGTTCTAAGTCCCCCTCGTTAACAAAATAGAGAAGTTAAACAAACAAACGAGGCGTTTTTCCTCGTACCGCTATAAAGTTTGGGCTGAAAACCCCTGCAGTTACAATGTTGTGTCAACAGAAATTGTGGATATAATAGCTTCACCTAATTTGTTAGCAAATACCGCATTTCATATGTGATAAAATGGTGAATGATTTTATGGAAGCAGTACCATCGTAGTTGATATGGATGCAGTCTGTTCTCCGTCATCTCAACCGCTTGTTCTGCTTACAAGCCGTAATTGTGATGTATCGGTTGTTTGCTTAACCCTCGATTTTGAAAAAGCTCCACTTTGGTGCTCTATCATTTCACCCTCCATAGGGGGGTTGGCCTTCAAACAATGCCTCTAGCTCCAATCCCAGCAGCATTTCGAATATATGTGTTCTGTCCGAAACATATGTTTTCTTTCGGTTTCATGGAAATCTCAGGGTGCTGCAGTGGGGATATGGGATGAAGTCACCAAGACTGCATCAAACTTTTCCGCTGTCCTTCCTATTTGAAACAATTTTTTTACAGCAGAGCGCGGAAATACACCTTGGACCTACGGTGAAAGATCCTAGACTACGTATGCTTCTCAACAGTTCTTCAATTTTTCTTAGAATTTTCTCTTGCACGTCAGTTTACTACCTTGTCAGCTTGGCCATAATGCATATAGAACCAACTAACCGCAAAAACTACATTATAGCTTCTTAAAGTAATTAAACCGATTGACAAGCTAGCTGTTTCTATAAATTTACATTTATACGCCCTCGTAAGTATGCCTAAAAAACCATAGGCAAGTACTAAAAAGTAAGATAGATACAGAGAGTTTAAACTCATTGCTTAACTTTGCATTTTGCAATTGAGTTAACACTTTGTTATGCTATATCACAATCGGATACCTCTCCTGGGGGGACGAACGGTTTTGGTCGCTGCCGGTCTTTGCTCTTTTCGGTTTTGTTGTGGTTGTTTTGGCTCTTTGATGTTGTTACTCTTTGTGCTCATAGCATTTCTGCATATTCATGAATCTTCACTTCAGGCAGTAAAGTAGCACTTGTTAGTATCTACAACTTTTAGCTTTCTGTTTCACTAAACCCTGGCTGTTTCAACTGCTCTGAAGAAAATATCTCTGTAGTTTCCGTTGTATACCGCGGACGCAACTCCTCTATTCATTTTATCGTATCTATAACAAATGAAAGGAGTGTGCCGTCGGTGTTTTTGGCCTATAGCAATGCCAACTCTTCAGTTCAGTTCGATTGGCCTGCTATTATCGCCAATAATAAGTCCACTCAGGCAGTGGATCTTGTCGACAGCTCATTTTACGGACTACTATTTCCAAATGTAAGCATCAGTTTGTTATCATTGGTATTGAACATTGTTTTTCCTGTTTTTATCTTCCCTTTCCTCCACCCTCAGCTGTACCAGTATGAAGACCGCGCAGATGTTGCAGATATCTCAAGGGCTACTGGTCGGATTGTCAAATTCCCACTAGATCAATGTTTCTGGTTCCTTTCGCACTGGGATTCGGTGCCTAATGCATCGACAGGACTGTTATCACTCGCATTGCGTTGTAATGATTCAAGTCCGTCAGTGCTATTCGCTAACAAAGGCTTCATCGAGCTCCGGGTTCGTTTCAAGTTATCCACTTTTTCGTGCTTTTACCCTAACTTAATTGCAACCTTATCCCGCAAAAGATGTGCTATGCACGTGCTCTTTTTGGGGCTATTAAAGCCACATTAGAAGAGTACCATCGAATCCCCTTGGTTGTGAATTAGCCTGATTTCATGCAACTAATGCCATGTATTTTTTTAATGCTCACATTAATTATTGAGCCCTGAATGGTCTTTAGTGGTGGGATTCATTTTAATAAAAATTAATTTTTTACCAATTTGTATCCTCTGTAGCATTGCTTTAATACCTCGTCAATTAACTCCGCCTACCAGTTCAACATGTTAATAGCCTGATCTCGTTATGAAGTGTGGTCGAGCTGTTTAAATCCAAACTCTTCTTAAGTGAAAATATACATTCACGAAGCTGGTTTTGTAAGCAAAAAGGATTTTCAGTATTTATTTATTTCGAAATCACCAACTTTTAAATAAGGAACCGCCATCCGGAATGTGTATCTGAAATAAAAGTTGTGTATTTCTACGTTGGCCTTAGACTTCAAAGTTGTTCTGTTGTGCTTATGCCTTTTTTCATTTAATAGTGAGTATTAACTTACACCAAGCCCAAGAACCGTATCAATGTTAAGTAGGCACGAGTGAGTTTTTCATGAATCTGCATGAATCCCCATTTGCATCCTCTTTGCTAATATGGAGAACTAACTTTAAATGAAGTACGAAATGACTTCTGAGGAGTCGTTGGTTAATGCGTGCGCTGTCAGCGTCGCATATGTGAGGTATTCTGGGCCAGCTTATGACATCTAGTTGTACCAAGAGGTATTGCTAAGAAATTACTTAAGTCTAAAACAACGAAACTAGCGTGGGATTTTCTTAGTCTGAGAACATTTGGATTCTTTACCTTGTTTCACCCTAAACTTAGGGCAGGACAGCTAGACGGCGGAAACTATCGGTTAATGGACTGTGCAAGGTTTGGAGCTAACGGTTCCCTCGATCCCACCATGGGTTTGCAATGAGATCACCTACAGATTTGTGTGGCGTACGGTAATCCCTTCATAATCGATACCCATTCCGTTTCTCATCTTTTTAGTTCACCTTTTCCGAGAGGGATCGCTTTGCCGACAGCGCACCGCGTACCCTTCTACTTGGTGGATTAGCAGTTCGGATGAAGGTCACGCTACGACGTCTTGCCCTGCGGTGGAAGGAAACACGGTGGGCACTGAATCTTGCGGTAGTTGCCAACCGCAGCCTTCCCGACACTGCTGCTTTTGAAAACTTTATTTCAGCGTCCATTGATGACGAGCCATCTCCGGGAGCATTCAGGGTAGGTGTTTGTCTGCTTACCCTGGAGGCACAAGTATCCTACTACAGTTCTGTCAATCACCAACTTAGAAGATTTTTTGCGAATTAGAATCACTAAATCGCCTCTGCTTTTGTGCTTGGTGGTGTGATAGATTTTTCTATCATTGAGTAGTCCAAGGGTGCTGTTCTTGTTAATCCTGGCTTCTAAATCGGTGAACCCACAACTGCGAAGCGCGCACCCGCCTTTTGGTGGAGCTTATACACAGGCTTGGATGACTCATGTTTGTGTGCATGTGACCTCTGTCCAGGACGCACTTGCACTTCAATCATCTAGCTATGTTGGAGGGCGTATTGACTGTCTGCCAGAAAGAGGGGAGAGGAGGTTGCGTCTAAACCATACTTGCGGTCGTCCCGACTGCACCTCTGACGCATTCGGTATCCTCAACTAGTGACTTAGTGTTTCTGCAGCGTTCGCAGTCGGCTATTTGACTACTGGCCTGTGTGAGAAAGGATTTATATCTTTTCGTTGGAGTACTCCGACTCCGTGTAGGCAAGCAGCCGAGCCTGAATCACCAAATGTCTACGTCTCCCAGTGTTGGAAGTAAGTCGTAGACATGTTGTCACTTTACAACGGTGGGTTGATACTCGATTATAGCAAAGTTGTAAGATGCTTGCCTTGCACAAAATGCTGTTAAGAATAAGGTTTTAAAGGTTGAACAACGTGTAGTTCATTACGCGAGGCTGTGACAGCCAAGCTAATGTGCATCCACTCACTAAATTTTAAATACGCTTTTGTTTTACCATCGTGCATGGAACCATTTATCACTCAGACCACTCAACTTTCTTTTTTACGTAGTTTCTCCGCGTTTCCACCATTCCATCATACTCTCCTTTGGGTGCTGAATAGAAGGTTGATGTACGAGGAAAGGCAAATGTTTTTTCATAATATGCCTTTACATTTCATCATAATGCACCATTTCTTGCGAACGGGATGGCAAAGATAGTGGCTTATACAAGGAAGTTGAAAAAGCTAAAAATAATGCGCGCGTGTGTGTGCAGACAGCGAATCCACACAGGAAGTAAAACGGAGGTGTTCAAATGTTTTAGGTAAAAACATGGTTTTAATGAGTCAGCACGGCAAACGAGAGCTGTGTGGATGGACACACCCATTTCCATGCCCAACAATAAGCGCGAGTTGGAAGCGAAAACTCACTTGGTGGATAACCTTGTGTAAGGTGAAGTTAGAAACGTACGTAGGGTTACCACAACAGAAAGAGTGTAAACATTTGTGTCAATCTGTGTAGGTACGAGTGATTCAGGAAGGAGCACATTAAGCTCCACTTTGCCAGAACACGTTGACAAAGCCAGAACTTACCTGTTCGAACTGAGCGATAGCTGCCATTGATGAATAGAATCCTACTTGTGCCTTATTTTCAGAAAACGAGGAACTGTTTGCCATCTGTGAAGAATGTTTATTTGGGTTTTCGTTCATGCATTTGACTACTTGAGACACTTGTTTGGTTATTCAGTCATCACACTGACAAAATAGAAGCAGCGGTCATGCCGTAAGTAACAGCATATACATTAGTTACATAGATAATCTTAGCAGGAAATATTTAATGAATCCCTGTCCCACAATCGAGTCGAAATGAATGCTAACACACGAAAACTAAGATTCTTCGCCAAAATTTGGCTTGATTTTCAAAAACCGTATCAAGCGGTGAAAGCAGTAGCCTTAACGCAAACCGAATGCCCCTTTAAGGTGGATGCTCTGACGATTTCAGGACATGACAATTTTCCTCAGCAATCACTCTTACGTGACATGGAAGTCTGTGTGCTACATCGACGAGACAGCAACGAATTTGAAGTCCATTCGAGCGATCGGTGTGTCTACCCAGTGGCGTGTCGACAAGGCGACCAATCGGTCCCTCACCACGTCCTCCCTCTTACCCTTCGTGTACGGACCCACCGAGGATTCCATTGCTGTTCGACTGCTAAATGTCAGTTTCGGGGACACGGGTGATGGATTCTATCGCTCTTCCAACTACATTGACTGGTGAGTGACTTGTGTTCGGTACTGCTTGTTCCTAGTGTGCTTTCGGACAGGAAGTCTTCTCATTGCCGGTATGCAATGGGACATGTGGGGTAGTGATGTGACGCCCATCCGAACCTCCCGGGTCCGATATTGGCCAACATTTCTCAACCTGACATCTTGGAAATGGTGATGTTTAGAGTGACACCGTAAAAAAATGACGCCTCTGCCGCTGTGGTAGTTGCACTGCCACGGTGATGCTTCGAGCTGCAATTGTTGGTGTGTGGGCGTTTCTTTTTCTCATTTTTTCTCCTCCTCGCGGAAGTAGTTCACAGCGAGAACTGGCATTGCCAATGGCGTGTAATGGCATGCATTTAATTCCATTGCCATGTTGCAGAAAATAGGCTTTGACCTGTGTCAGCCTGCTTGTGCCACTTATACCTCTGTTGTAGCGTGATTACTTAAGTGTAATGGAAAGGCCATTTTTATGGAGAAGTTGCCTGATGCCTGCAGTGTCTACTGGCTCATTGGTGAGCTAGAGGCCGTGAATTGTGGAAGCCACACGTGTATGCGTTCGTGTGGACAGAGAACTTCAGACACCGTTTGCAGCATAATGTAACACTCCGTTCAACTGTAGGTTGTCGTGCTAGTGTGAGTGCTTAAGACAGTGCATCGTACGTCTGTGCGCCAGTGATGGTGTCGGTCATGGTGTTTCTGTTCCCATCCCACTGTTTAAGCAAACACTCCTATGAGCATTCAGTCGGCATTTAAACTGCTCCAGTCATTCTAAATGCCCAAACCGTCTCGCGACGAAGCTGCACGAGAGTCGACTTGTCATGTGGTAAATGTGGTGAATACGATCATCTGCGAGATCTTGCATTCTCGGCAGATGGACTATACTGGTTACCCTGGAATCGTCCAATTGTGCTGATAAGTCATACTGAAACGAAGGTGCTTTTGTGCATCAGGTAAATGCTGGAACAGGTGTATGAGCGTAGGTGCGAGGGTGGAACTATGCTGGGAGAGAAGGTCAGTGGGCACTCCTTGGAGTTGGTTCCGCTCAGTGTTCTTCCTTCCCATTGGATTCTGTTGTGTCATCGACTCGACTTAAACCTCATATGTGACATCCCCTTATGGAGTCTTCCTTCTTTGCATGCGATTTCACAGGACACTCACCTTCGCCTTGGGCACTCCTCCACCCAAGCACTACTCACCCCTCATCTGGATGATGCTCTTCTTGTCAATCACAGTGGTCTCAGCGGCGCTGTGTGTCCTCGTTTACGTCATTGGCTATCACGTTCTCCGCCGACGTGTCAACAGTTATGAGGAGCCTCTTCTGGAAGAAGTTGAAGACTTGGACAACCAATCTGCGTAAAGTGTCTCCATCCAACTGTAAAATCGCAATTCATGGCTGATTATGTATTCATTCATCTACATTTGTATCATGTGCCATACCTCCACACCGAACGTGAGTTCTGAGGTAATCTGAATGAGTGTATTCTAAAAGGAAACAGTTGCTCTAACTATTCACGTAATATGCATTGCTTTCTGACTTCCACGTTTTCTTGGTGGTGTTAATTTGCCAATGGAATTGGGGAAATTACCTCGGAAGAGCTCACTGAACCCGAGCATTTCGTGATGAGCATGGTGATTGTTCCTTTGGAGCATTAAACGAAGGCTGGTAGTACACGCTGTGGTGGTGGAAAACAAATTGACGAAAATGTGATTGCGTGGCATTGCACGCCATTGGTGATGAGAATTCTCGCTGTGACCTGATTCCATGGAGGGAAGAAATGCCCACACTACTCAGGCAAGTAGGCAGTGCCGAAGTTTTGCAGCATAGATGTGCTAGTTTCACAGCATTGCGGTATAGGTCAAACTATCAGCATTTTCAAGGAGACATGTTAGCAACTGACTGGCGTTGATGTGCAGGAGTTGTGGATGGTTATACGCTTTTGAAAACCCAAATAGTCCGAATGCCCATCGTCAATGGGGAAACATTCTGCCTACAAACACATTGAGACATGTAGTACCAAATGCAAGTCGCTCACTTGTCAGTATATTTGAAAGGGCGACCGAAGCCATTAACACTGTCCTCAAAAGTGACATTTGTCAATCGACAGCGCAACACTGGGTGGATCTGTGCCATTAAGCCTTAACGTCTTGGTGACGTACAGCTTGAATAATCATTGGCATTTATGCTTTACCACGGGTTGCAACATATTGTTGTGGCGTGTGGGACGGAAAATTTGTGCTATTCTTGTTGTCGTGAATGCAGCGATATTTTTGACAAAGTAAAGTTAATAGCTAAAATTCAAACATGAATTGGCTCCCCGAGTGCGATGGATGCATGTAAAGCACCTGCGATATGGACTGACTACTGCGAAAATATAAACGGATTCGTTGCCTCGCTGACGTTAAAGGCATGAACGAGCCTGTTCTCAATTTGAGCGCATTGACATGGAAGCGTCTGCACCTCTACATATACTTGAACTGTCTACATTCTCCTCTCGATTATTTCGTCCCTTTTTTAAAATGGGTTTATTTATCAAAAATTGCAATAAAGTATCATTTGTCTCCCCCTTTTTACTACAATCTGTGGGAGAGTTAGAAACGTGCTTTAATTTGCGCGTAAAACGACCTAGACAAAATTTAAGACAGAAAGTGAACTTTTACAGGGTCGTTCTGTTTTACCTATTTTACGTCTTGTCCTACTGCCCTATAGCATTTCCTTTATTTCTGAAATTTCTGGCACATTTTTCATCGTAATGGGAGTAATAGCAAGATACATGTATAAATTGAAGAGCTCCTCTATGATTAATACAAGTTGACGGCAATGTGATCATATTTTCAGCTTGCTTTATTGAAAAGCATTTGACCTTTCATACTCTTGTTTCTGCAAGTCATCGTGTCAGGCACGTGACATCTGCTTTGAGGATCACAAAGCAGGTGGGAATAATTTCAAGAATTTAATAAACAAAGATACGATCTCACAACTCTTTGTGAGGCAGGTCCATAACCGTTTCATCGTTAGTTCTGTGTTTGCATCTTTTCTACCGCATTCATATGAAACTAGCGCATTTTGAGGGCAACTGTCAAGAAATTAGGAGCATGGTGACCGACAGGGTGTTATGAGTTTAACAAACTCAAGGGGATCTGGGTGCATAATTCATTGCACACTCTCGGATTTTACTGCACGATTTTTACTCTATGCTTTCCAATCCTTTAGCCTTCCTTTTTCCATCCAACGGAAATGGAAACCGACACAAACTGACACTGTGAATGAATAGACCCAAGACAAATTGGTAACTTCTGAGCTCAGAGTCGTCTACCTCTTCCTTTAATGACACAGTCCATCCACAAGGACCCCAGGGTTATTGAGATATATAAAAAGTGGAAGTGATGTTAAACCACTGCTGTGGCAGACTTTATTTCTCCAAAATACATCCGCTCTCCCTCTGCTCAAGATTGTTTCATTTTTTCTCTGGCGATTTGTATTAATAGGGGCAAATAAACATGTGCGTTATTCGACTTTGGCTATAGGTTGTTCATCCCATTATACTGTCTCGTTTCAACGAAATGTTTACTTTACTGAACATCATTGTAAATGAGTTCCACGCCTCAAACACCCTCTTACAATCAATCAACAACACTTTGAAGGGCATTCTAGGCATGATTTAGTTAACCAGCTTATGAGGCATAAATTCGATAATTCGAAGTTGGCCATTTCTCTGTGGGCCAACACTCATAGCCGGTTGTTATGGCAGGGAGCTGGTTGTGAAATCCTTAAAAGTGCGTCATGTAGGCTTGTTTCGAGGTAAGCATAAAAGCTTTAGACACCATGCAACGCCTTCTTCTGCGGTATTTGGTCAAATTGTTTATGCTGCGTGTCATTCTCAGGTAACGCAAATGCAATATTAACGTCGATCCATCCACCACCACCACAAGGAATGCAACGCACTTTTGCACGCATTTTGGTTGGACTGAATGGAAGACACTACGGAATACTGCTTACTTTGGTCTTTTAGCGAGTTACTCAAAGACCCAGTATTGTAAAGAAAACACTTTTGCCTCACAGAACACTTGCATTCGGTATGAACGCCCCTTTAGTATCTACACCGTGACCTTAAGCAAATGCAAATAGTACTTTGGCGTGTTTATTTGTGCATCAGCTGCCTACATTAAAATAGATATGATGTAAGACACGAAATTCATGCAGAGTGTTTGTTCTAAAACTACTCTTTACTACATAAATACCAGTGCATTTTGTTAAAAAGGCAATGATATTAAATTACTCGAAATTTCACTAGATGCGCAAGTTTGCATTTACAATTGCTACCACAGAAGAAGTAATCATAATGATGGGCATTTGCTGTGATCATTGAAAGATGCCAAGCAGTAAAGTGGAATTGTTAAAGTGAGAGGTGGGTCTTGGGTGGTCTTTTAAGCAGTCCTAATACTTGGGTAGAGGTGAGTTTTGCTTCCAGATTAACAAGTCACAAGCCACAGACAATTACAATAGTGCTGTCTTGTAGAGTTAACACAAAGTAGATTGAAAAAGTGGCTGATGTCTTCAACAAGAGATATTAGCCGAATGTGTACAAGGTGTGATTTATTTGGCTTTGTTGCTTGTGGTAGTGTATTATCGCAAAATATGGATTCGCTGAATCCGCTTTTCCATGTTGCTTTAAGAACAATCCAAAAGAATTGACTTTATGCTAAACAAATACAAATGAAATGTCTCTTGACAAACGAGGACTGCGCTGCCAATCTGCCCTAGCCAACTACAAGATCACTGATTTGATACGTTTCGGCAACACCTGTAGACTTTTCAGAATGAAATCTTTATTTTGGGGAGTTATGAACCTCTCGTTTAAGAAAAGTCAATTCCAAATAGGCTGATTCAGGCTCATAAAGCACAGATCCACCCTTTAACACCCTAGAACTACCAGGAAAACTATTCCCATACCTGGTATTCACTTCAGTCTGTATGCCAAATTCCGCAGTTCTATTCAGGATAAGTGGCCTTTGTTTTATCCACACAAGTAGGATAAGCATGTGGATGCAAACATTACCATTGGCATGACCTGCAGGCGCCACAAATGTGAATGACTACCCTGTTATTCAATGCTCAAGTACAATATGAGGTACATTAAAGCATCCCTAGGCGTAATATTGAAGCCACAAAGGTGGTCAGATCCTTGACGCAGTCATTACAAGTTTTTAAGCTACAAATTGGCACTTCCGTGCTGATTCCGTTTTTGACACTCTCCTTACATACAATGACTAACGGTAGTAACATGCTAATGAATCCAAGGCTGCCTAGCTCAAAGCCGTGTTGCGTGATGCATCACATTACATTTCTGTAATCCTCAATGACGACAAGCTTGAGAGTTGGATGTAAAATTTCCTACGCAGATAACTGCCTAGGTAGGGCATATGAAATGGGGAGTAAATAGTCCCTCAATGGATAAATTATGCATGCGGTCCATTATTTGTTTGGGTAAATACCGCTGAAGTGCCATGGTGGACGTCAAAGGCAGATTGAAATTATTCCGATTGTGGCGCTAGTGAACACACTATGACGCACGGACAAAGCACTCATCATCTTGCATAAAACCTTTAACATGGCAGCATTTTACAGCACGAAATGCAAACAGCATGCTAGTAGACAGTGTTCTGATAAAAATAGCCCAAGTAAGCTTAGCTAAGTTCATCATGCACGTACTGATAGGCACATTTCGTAAAGTCACATTCCAGTATCAAACTGAACTTGTCATGATATTATGGTACGTTTCCAGCTGCAAGTAGGCTCAAACAAGTCATCAATTTTTATAGTTGATGCCGTATAGCAAATATCATAAGTTGCGCTTGTCATATATTCCCAGGCATCTGCAGCACCAAACACCATACCACCTGATTTCAGTGCAATTCCAGTTAACTGCAGAAAAGTAATTTAATCCACTTCCGATTAGGAGGCATAATGTGACATGAAGACAATAAGAAGAAGTCAGCTCAAAGCACTGTACAAGAATGGAGATTTGTTGCAAAACTTTGAGGTAGGAGCAACGTTGAGTACTCCGCTTATCCCCTACTTACTCTTGCTTTGTGACAGCGTCTTCTCAGCCTGCATGTATTTTACATGGTTGTAAATGAATTTGGGTAAGTGATTTTATGGGGTAGATATGTGCTAGTAGGCACAGTGAAGAAGGATCCATTGCAGATCACTCCCCATACGGAGTAAACACTTTACATTATGAGAGGACGCCTAAATTCGGTATATCTCCTGCGCTACCTAAAATTACAAATAAATCCCACTTTGCTACACCAAATTAATTTGCTTTCAATGAGCGTGACAACATTTGCAACCCCTTACTTGTCGTGCACAGTAGCCAGACATTCATGTTAGCAAGTTACCAAACCGTAGCCATGCGTCAGTTTAATTTGGTAAAACTAAGCTAATGTGCAGGTGATGGAAGTCTTCTGCACGTGAATAAGGAGCGGGTTAATAATTTAATCTATTGAACTGATAAAGCTCGTCCGATTCAACCCATTCCAATGTGAAGTATCGAGTCAAAAATGTGAAGAATGGAGCAAACGTAACAAAGTTCCGTATTTGTCATTAACGATTTATCCAACACTAGAAGTCAAGTTACTGTTAAGGAAATAAAAAACGAATGGCGACTGATGGGTAACATGCACCAAGGAAGCTCGCGTTGAAGAAAAACTGGTCGGATAACCGCAAGCTATGGGCAGTGATATTGCACAGAGATGTAAATCTGTTAGACGCTTGCACCGACTTACTGGACTTTTGAGGCAATGACATTCACCACAGAAGTAACTGGAATCTCGGGCATTACAGAAGCCATGGCTTACATGCAAGTGGTAACATGGCTTGGTCCCTTTTCTGAGTAAAGAATACTTGCTATTAAACAATATTGCGTGGTACGGGCATATCGCTCAACTGTGAACCGCACAGTAGTAGTGAAGATTATCGACTGCCTCGTAGTAGTAAACTCAAACTATGCACGCCTAATATGACGCTGGACCTGCAAAATAGGCTTCTGCTATCATGGTCTTGGCCTCTCCTAATGCAATCCACTTCATTCGTCACACAATTGCTGCTCCAACTTCCGTCCTGTGGAAGAACACTTCTTATCAACGAATGGAATGCAGGGGAGTCTGCTCGCTTTAACTCCCAAAGTTGAGATTTGTTTCCAGTTACCAGAGTTACAAGGATTGAATTGGTAATCGCGGAATAGTCCAAAAATGCAAAAATGGGGAGAAGTTGAATTTGTGCAAGAGAGTTGCCCATGTCTTCATTTACACCAGCCTAATGTGCGGGGGTCGTGCTGTGCGTGGCATTCCAGTTATTGGTACGATAGCAGGACGAATGGACAGTAAAATATCCACAAGGCAACTGGAAGACGTCAAACTTCCGAATGACTCAGTACACGTTGCATGGCTAGATGTATCTCGAAAACACGATATTTACCAGTTGATCAAGTGGCTTACCACTACTACCCACAGATCAAGTTGGACGGCAATTAAAGTATGCCCAAATATAACACATCATAAAAACCCCAAAAACCGCTTTAAGTAAACAATGCCTGGAAAGTGACGGACAAGCTGTGAGACGCATACGTTTATAAGTGGGTGAGTAGGAAGGGCAGCAAATGGTTTATTTGCATCTGCATGAAAGCCTGCAAATGCCACCATTCAGGGGGCAACTCATCAGAAACGACAATCAGCCCCTCCGTCGCAGCAACAGGATCGAGATAGGCGGGCAAAAAAGCCCTCATTAATAACATTGCATGGATCACTTAAGTTGCAAAACGTGATCAGCTGCCTAACTTCCCAAAGAGTCAAGTGAACATTCCGAAACTTGACAAACAATCTGGTTGATGCCCTACATGCCTTCCTCATCTACGTCATTTGAAGTCTGTCTAGACTTGGAGACCAGCCAGAGCAATGTTCCTGCAGTAGGTGAGGTCTCTGACAGTACAGTGGGGCTTGTATCCCCATTTCTAAATCAGGGCAGTCATCTATTACTAACTTCACCGCAAAAGTCAACTGCACCCATTACAGTTTGCCCCGAAAATGACAAGCCTAACGTAAGTGGAGACCCGAATACGTAGTACACACGGCAACTTTACGCATAGCAAATCCACATTACAGTGGCGCCACAGCAGCATGTCCACCACCGCAAGGAAGGCGGAGGCACCAAGACTGTATCTCCAGGGTAAGAAATGCATGCAATGCTGTCCATTACTTCATCTGGGATGCTAATTATTCACATCTTTGTGGCACATCCCTCACGGAATGCATTGTACCTTGCAGCAAATTTGAGATGCAACAACGCTGCCGAGGACAAAAGCTGAGTGCACCACCGTGGTACAATAATTCGAGATGGTGTCCCTGTCTGCTTTCAGGTCTGTTCATCATGGGCGGCAGCGAAGTAATTCCTTTGCAAATGCATCAGCAAGAATAGAGAGGTCACAGAAGCCGCAGACGTGATGAGTGAAATAAGCATTGGCAACAAGGGACAGCAGGCTTGAAGGACAATCAATTCCTTCTTCGATTTCCTTATGTATGTCGTTGAGCACCTGGGATTGTTTTCTGTCTGAAAGACGGACTGACTTGTGCTAAGACACGAATCCGGATAATTTGCTCTAACATTTCTCAGGCGAGCGAATGCATCATCGGTTATCCACTACCAAACGATCCACCCTCAGTGGGGAACAAAAACGTTGGGGAACCCAACGATTTAAGGAAAAAATGCAAGGCATACTTTATTAATACTTGGGGAATACATTGGCCCTACGAGGCATCACCCTTTTTGTCAATCGGATAGCGCCTGAGATAACACTCCACAGCTTCAGCATCAACGAGATACGTGCCGTCCAACTGATTTCCTACGGTCACCCTAAAATACGACGCAAATGGAGAATGAAACATCAAACAACACAGCGAGGGTTAACCGCAGCGCCTACGAGGATACCGTCTGGTTTACCATACAAAATTCATCCCGTGACGGGAGCAATTTTGGCCAGTCAGACTAAAATAAACAACTTCAATTTATAATACTGGGCCAAAAATGAAAAGACGCTAGTCTGAGCCGCTGCATTAACTGACAGAAAGGCAACTCCACGGTGGGGAAGGATTCCTCCCATTACCGAGTCGACAGTCACATCAGAGGGTGCACAATGGCAACTCTCCCTGAATCCCTCGCTAACAGATTAGCATTCGCTCTCACTACTATTACCGAGTTTAGCAAGCTTTTCTGCCCTTCCTCTCAAGATATTCACCTTCAGTCATTACCCTTCCGGGTCCTGTGTCAGTAGACAATGAAGCTACTTCCAGTACCACAAAGAACAGTGTCTACGCGAGCAGCTGAGGAACTGCAATTTTACAAAGATGAACAACTACTGCGCAAACAGCGAGACATTTGTGAGGCACGACAAGATGGCACTTATGCCATCTCATCGAAAAAACTAGAGGCTCAACAACAACAATTTGACAGACATCGTCGTTAAATTTAGTTGAAATCACATTACACACCAGCATTACTCATCAAAACATGATTTCATCAAAATGTCGCCTCTTAAAGCATTCCAATCACGACCCATTGCTCTACTAACAAACAATACCAGAGGACGTAAACAGAACGCCAATAAAAAAGGAAACCCATGTAAACCAACAAAGAAATGCGCATTTGCAAGAGGAAATTCAACTCAAGACCACTAAGGAAAAGCAGATCAACATCCACTCAGGAAGACTTCCGCAACTATCAAGCAGCGGTCGGTGAGGGTAGAGAAACATCTAACCAATGCAAAGAGGCCTTTCAATGCATTTAACGCAAGCCAAAACAAGCTACCGCCTTACCAGTTGGCCTGCAGATTGTGCGGTCGTCCAAATAGCTCAAGTTTGCGATGAGAGGCGCTCAATGAGGCCGTGGATCTTATCGGTTTGCGACCGGTTTCGCGCACCTCCAACACAATCACATAGCTGTCTAGCCCACGATTCATGCATCGCGGTGAGGCCTTCACGCCCACCACACAGTGCCCCTTTCCGTGGTTCACCCAGTGCCCAGTACGGCCTGTGCACCTAAGGCACTGCAGCTGGTTAGTCTTCGCCCACATCACCTTGTCCACGCGCTCGGCGTTGCAATCAGGTGCATGGGCAAGAGTGTAAAAACACGTCGCGATTAGCCCAGTCATAGCAATCACGAACACCATTGTTAGCGCTACTTTCACTAGAACACTTTACTACTGCAGCAAACATACCCTGTACATTCTAATGAAACCCGGTTACAACAAGGTCATCTAACCAGTTAAAACTGATTTGAAAGGACTAGTTTTTGGGTAAAACATTTTTTGCCCATGGATGGTCAAACGTCGCTCCAGATTACTAGAACCAGGCATAATCAGGGGACGAGACACGATTTGGCGTCACGATATGACCAGAAAATGGATGTGAAGGGATAAATACCGATGCCCACCACCATAAGGCTTTTTCACGCAGCCAATAGGCCGCATTACAAGCAAATATATTCAACAGGAACTGATCAGAAATCTGTTACCAGGTAGTTAAGCCTGAGGAAACACGACCATCCCTCTACAAGATCATGAATAACTCATCAACAGCCTACTTTCATGCAAAACGCAGTTGTTTAAAGTGGATACAACTAGGCAAATTGTGTTCGCTAAATATCTAATTTAGGTACTTAAAATCCCTCCAGTGCAATGAGACCTCCAGAGTAGGACACCGAATAGATATCAAAATAACAATATAACAGGATTGCCAATAATGTTGCCAAAGTATGGGCAGGAACGTTAGCTTAATACAACTACGCAATCATTTAAACATTTTACCAGGACCCATCCGACTTCAATCATTATTCAAATGCACTCAGCTTTAGCTCAATCAATCAACTTGCTACAATACGTACCGCCCAGTGGCGCAGAGAAACATACCCGTCGTTTTGGAGGCAGGGAATGTCCATTCTCCGCATATCATCATCCGATATTGTGCTATATGGCAGTTCCATATGAATGCCCCACGGTGGATCGGCCATTATCACGGCGAATTTGCCAAGAACGGTAATGTCGAACGGCCTGATATAGCACTTTACTCACTACAGGGGGAAGCATGCATCAAAGTCAATGACACACAACAACAATTAGGGTCATGCTGGAACTACGTGTTACCCGAATAACACAGATCACACTAAATATGCAGCAGTGCTACCTGTGGAGGGTACAAGGGAACGCGCGCGGTTGCAGGTGGAGTCTTTTCCACAGAAAAATCGCCTTTTCCTTTGTCCAAACTATCCGGCCGAAGTTGACCTCGGTTATAAGCGCCTGCAGCTTCTCTGGCCTCTGCTGTTGTTAGATCGGTTGCATCAATTTCGCAGTACACATACTGCAAGGAAGAGCAAAAATAGGCGATTACTCTGCGAAGATGGCATCAAAGGTAATATGCATATTGTGCAGACTCGACTTCACTACATTCGCTCAAGGCAGCAGTCTAAAGCTCAGCTACTGCAACAACAAGAACTACCACGTACTTTACAAGTAGCAACGTGAAAGCATGCGTTGAGGAACGAGCAATCACCCAGACATTCTGCGAAATAAAACAGACATTGGACAATTCATCACTCAATCAACCCTGCCATCAGTATGGGCTTGAATAATCTTAAAGTGCAGTGTTGTGCATGCGTTGTCTTCAGTACCCTGCTGGCACTCGACACGTGTACCGTGCACACAAAAGAGCTGGACTTGGCCGCCGTCACAAGATCGAAACTTCTTATCAAGAATCTTTTCCTTAAGGCAAGAAGAAATAAAAAGCTGTGACCAGACAAACCATCATGATTGTGTCGAGAGAAATGTACCAATCGCCTCGTTAACACGTTCCTTCGCGGTA
The DNA here is from genome assembly GCA_000469725.3 of Echinococcus multilocularis. Classification (NCBI taxonomy): domain Eukaryota; kingdom Metazoa; phylum Platyhelminthes; class Cestoda; order Cyclophyllidea; family Taeniidae; genus Echinococcus; species Echinococcus multilocularis. Next base: position 4,121,813 of record LN902848.1, on the reverse strand, counting down.
ACAGCTGACAGGAGGATTTCAAGATCGGTTGGATCAGTATCAGGACCCACTTCGAGTGCTTTCGAGGGAAACTCATCCGAGCTGACACAACTTTCTTCTACAACCGGTACATTCCCAACATCAGGGACGCATTTTTGGCCACACACCAAGTGCTGCGTAAAATAAGGGAAATCTTACAATGAATCGGAAGATTTAAACGAATCCAGATGTGCAGATGTTTGTTCATGCCATAATTACAAAGCAAATATGGACAATAAACGACAAAGTATGCAGGAATAGTTAACACAGAACTGGTAGCATAAAACGAACCAACCTACTTCAGCCCCTTTGACTGGGGATGATGCATCGATTACACTTTCGGACGCCAATTGGGTGGTTGAAGACACCAAGGTCTTAGACGGCTTTCCAGATGATGATAATGCCGCAACAACAGAAATGTCAGGGTTCTTTAGTGGGAGCGCATTTTGTGTAGCTGCAGCGATCAAATCATTCCGATTACGCCTTCGTACTGCTAATCGGGCTCGAGCCGCAGCGATTTTATCCTCAGTTGAGCCCTTACGACTCGACACTACTTCCGCAGAGAGGATGTAGGAAAACAGCTGGAGACTATGAGGCATCACAAAACTGATTACGAGAGACAATCGACGCGAAAAGGCTGCTTTTGCAGCATCGCACAAATAAGATGAGCACTTGACTGACCTTGGCGTTGGTAGTTGGCTAAATAGAAAACCAAGATTTCTAATATTTTTTTGAGCAGAAAAGGGCAAAGAGTATATTTCTCATACCTCGACAAGCTTGAAAACTAACCATTCTTAGTTGAAAGGTGTCTTCATGCACTTACGACTTCCATCAAAAATTTTAAGCCATACGGCAAAGAAGAAAAATAATAACTTGTGACATTACTTTGCACTGGCATGCAAAACAAATTTGAAGTATTTTTGAAAGGCATTATCAGGGGTTAGATACAACTAAATCCAAAATTATTAGTAGCAAATGTAAATTTTAGGAATTTTCTGCGCAGTCAATATCTCGGAAATAATAAGCAATGCTTAAACAGCTGTTTTCGTGTGATGTACCTCTTACCGGTTAGGGATTCGTTTCAATACACCACGAACTCCCTATGCACAAATTGCTAAACATTTGGAAGTGGGCTGTGGTGCGGGCTTCTCCGTCATAAAACCGTGGCAAGTATGGCGCTTCTTTTCGTTCCCTTTGAGGCCTTTTTAGTCACGGCATATGTAGCCCGTACGTCTTGCTGCTTTGTTGTACAACACATGGGCTTGATAGGACGTTTCTCACCTGCGAATATGATCGAAAATTTTATTATTTTTTAGCATTGTGAGAATCTTAGACGCTTCCCTGACACTTGCTCATATTGACGTATTGTTGCAGCTGTAGTAATAGGTTCTTGCATGTGTGCCTGTAGTTCAAAATTTTAATGTGATGTTTTTTCCTGGGTAAGTTCGGTCTATCTCATGATGCTTGAAGCTTTGCTCACCTTGAAACTTGTATAAAGCTATTTTCTTAATCCATGTGTTTGGTGTTGGCTTATGGTTTGGAATCGCTTTTTGAAAATACTTTGTCGCATGACATTGTCAGCCATTTCACCCTTGGTTCTATCGTCTGCTCTTTAAACGCTTCCTATGATGAAGACCATGAGTGAAATTTTTTCCAGAACAACTTGCAGTCATTTCCTCTATAGCCGATGTAAGAAGTCTTTCTAGGTTAATTTGATTTTGGATTTCCGTTTCCTTAACCACTCTATTTGCACGTTTTGCTTAATGAATTCACAATTTTGCTTGGAATGAAATATCACACTATGCTTTTCATCTATTTGCTCACGACTGGAATTAAAATGACCATGTGCTGGAAAGGGCTTTATACGATAAGTGCTTAATTTTATGGAAAAGGTCGCCTCTCAGTATGTAATGAAGTTTTCTTATGTTTGGAGTCTCCGTACTTTCCAACCCCATTAGAGGGTCCTCAAGGCGGTCATGGTCCAAATTTAAGGAAAAAGTTGTTCATTTGCTAACCAGAAAGTACCATTTTGTATGGAGGTAGCTGAGTTGAATACCTATAAGGAAACCATGTAATGTTGCAGTAGCGATTTTTTGTCTTTAACTATTGTGAAATTAGGATGGGATATTTTAACTACTTTGAAGGCACACTTCGCTAAGGACAATTATAAAAGGACTTGGATTAAGCAGACATCTGCCACTTTGTCCTTCTAAAAAACTGACCGATTTGGCCCTGTTCTTTAGCCAGAGTGCGTTGGGTGCGCCGCTCGCACTCGTGGGGGCGTCAAGTCCCACACTTTTGCCTTCTCAGGTGCGCGTAGTTTAAGCCGAAGCTAACCTCCGTTTACATTTTTTTATCTTCAAGATCTGAATGTAGTATGTGGCATTCCCATGTACGGTAAATACGGAGCAAGATTTCAGAATGTTCTCTCGACGCTTGTCAAAGAGGAGGATCCTTTGACCATTACCACAACAGAAGTGGCGAAGAATTTGACAGGTGAATCGCTGCATGTCATGGATATACCAGGAAGAAGCCACTTTGGTGAGTAATTAAAATTGAGCAAGAATGTCCTTTTTCGGAAAGGCTGAGTTGACTTTATTGCCTTGTCAGATTGAGGGGTTACATAGTTCAGATGCATCAGCCAACGTGCACCGCATGTGGGAGTTAGTAGTAAAGGAAGCTGAAGATGTCTGGTTAGCGTTGGTGCTCAGTTTGGGAGTGGATAGCACTGACAATTGACATGAACAATTTGCACGTGCATAAGTTGACGACGAATGTGCTACTGATAAGGTTGTGGCCTCTGCCTAGTAGTTCGGTATACTTCTCATGTTGTTTGGATAACTGGTCCTTACGACTCCACTGTTACAATTCTTAGAGGCTGTGGAAAAAGCAATTGTTTTAAGCTAGTTTGTCTGCTAATGGTGTATTTCTCGCCGTATCACTCTCTGCGACCTTGTAACCTTCGTCTAAACGACTGATAGTCGCCTAGAGTCAAAACCCTCATTCACCTTTTTTTTTCGAATATGGCAACTAATGATTGGAATGTCTGCAGAAGTTGCGGAATTTATGTCTAAAATGGCCTAGTTAAAAGCAGAAACGAATGTAAGTAAGAGAGTGGGGTGTTACGACATAATTTCTTAAAATTTAAGAGTTATCGCGTTTTTCTCTTCACTTAGTAGTCCCTAATTATTCTGTAGCTCCAAGTGTCTGGCTTGATATAGAGGTGAGTAGATAGAAGAACAGACGCAGACGTCGGCAGTTGGAGAGAAGAAAGCAGTGAGTGCCCATATCGATCATGACCGTTGACCCCTGTAGCACTGTCCAAGAAGAGAATGTGAAGCAGTGGTTGGCTGCCGAAGCATGAGAATGTAGGGTTTAAGCATGTGACTTCTTTATTAATTGCTTGGTGTATATGTGTATATGTGCAGAAGCGAGAACCACCCATGAAGCCCTTTTGCTGTTACCACTTTGCGTGTCTTCAGATGGCTTTGGTCACGTGGCTATCTGCTGCCTTCATCCTTATTGTCTACCCTATCCTGGGTTCAGCTCAGTTCTGTGTCTTGGCATTTTTGACGAACTCACTTGTCGGTAATGCCAATATATCGCGTTAGAACAAATGGTTTGGGTGCTTTTCTCTTCCACCTTGATTTGGTGCAGATAGCAAAACGTTTGAAATCAGTACCGTTGGCAAAGAACTGTACTTCGTGAATATAGTGAATGTCAGCGGAGAGCAAACGTTAGCAAGACGATTGTTTACTTTTTGTTCCAGAATGCCAAAAGTTTTCCCGATTGCAATGCAAGAAGAAAATGGGGAAATGAATGGGACATTTCATTTTTACTGATCTAGTAGAAACTTCGACAGTGGGAAGTGTTAGAAGACCACGATTTTACTGTCATATGCAGGATAAACTTTGGAACTAAATAACCTTTATTTCTTCCATTCGCATTCAGTTCCCGACCAACCACTCATGGTGGCCATCTCGGCATCCGCTTTGGTGATGCAGTGGAGTGTCTCAATCGCATCCAACGCTCAATTCCTAGTCGAACTGTACAGTGATGCGGACCTCATAGAGGCGCATCTATTGTCTCCAAGTATGCGTCAGTACACCTTTCAGGATTTGCGGCCCTTCACCATGTATTCCGCTGATTTGGCCGTCTGCATTGACGCAAAGTGTGGCGCACCCTCCGCCATGGCTTTTGCAGCCACTTGGCCCGGCAGTTAGTGCGCGATTGCTTGTCTGCTTGCACTAGTCAGTGGCAATTATTTTGGTTGGAGGCATAGCAGTGTGCAAATAAATTGCGTACAATTTTTCCAATGTTGTTTCCACGACATTTAGAAGTCATTCTACTCATGTTTAGCGTCAGTGTGATGTGGATGTGATTTGCTATTTAAAACTCATCAGTAGTGCTTTCCAACCAAATTACCTTTATGTGTTTTCAATCCTCTTGATCGTCTACATTACTTTATAGCATATGCTACGTTAGAACTGCTCTTTAGTGCCCTATTTTATCATCTGCAAAGCTATTTTAATGATCCCTTTTGCACTTAATAATAATAATAAGTGCAGTAAACTTTGCGACAGATTAGCTGAGTTTTGAATATTAAGGTTGAAATTAAGCTGCTTCTCTCACGTCAAATGAGTAAAAGTGAAGTGAAGAAGACTCCATTCCTGTAAAGTAGTTTGTCATTGCGTTTCTTGAACAGCACCGAGTGCTCCACTTGGGGTTGAAGCCCGACCTCGGACCTACAACTCTCTGGAAGTCACATGGAACCCTCCTGCTTCACCCAATGGCCAGATCGAAGGTTATGTGGCTGTCACGGCGCAGCCCTATCGCGAGTGCTACAGCGATAATCTGCAATACCGTCGGTGCTACGTCAACGATTTGCCTGCCAACATAACTGTGGAAGTGTATGTTGTTGCTTGCAACCTCCCCAATGCACAAGGGCAAGGTGGCGGCTGTGGCTCTCCCTCGAACATGACCGTTGCGAAGATGTGGAACGGGGGTTTTTACGATTCACTTAGCTTTCAAGTGAATGTCTCTATTAATGGAGTTAAGTAGACGACTTTTGGTCTTGTTTCAGGACTGAACGAAGAACTGATGGTGGTGCTGGCTGCAAATAGTTTCACGGGTGTGGGGACTGAGGCTGAATCCACCAAATTCATTTCGCTGTATTTACCACTTTCGCTTATCTCAGTGTCGGGAACGGGACCATTGAACAATATCAGCCTTGTGGTACAATTGGCTCACTATTATGAAGGTCCTGAGAGCCCTTTACTCCTTCTGTATGATAGTTACCCCTACGATGATGGGGTCTTTCACAAGCACCCGATCTTGGGAGTAAGTGAAATACACACTTTCACACCAAACAGTGTAGGTGACGTTTTGTTTGCCCTACATTGCAGGTGGCTTAACAATCCATTTTCTGTTGGTTTAAAGTCTTAGGAATGCCACTTAGCAGGATTCATTATAAACTCATAGGTGGGTTTTGGTTTATTGTATGTAGAATACAAATAAGTTAAGCAATATTTTTTTATGCCTCAGTTCCTTAGAAAAACGACTTCTTATTGTTGTTTAGTACAATGATGTTTTACAGGAGATTTGGGAAAATTATTGCAGCTTTACCGTGTGCCGTAAAGAGGACCATGAAAACGGCATTTTTCTGTTCCGGGATAATACTTTTCATCTACAACAGACTTACAGAAGCCACGAAGTGCACGAGGGTTGGGAGGTGTTAGTCACTGGGAATGAGGACAACATGCACGTGGAATCCCTTTGCGACTCGCTGTTCGTGCTGGGTGATGGAACAGGATTTCCTCGGAGCAGTCACTACTTTAATGGACCTCTACAATCCAACACCGAATACACGCATGTCTCCTCCATTTACTTAGTTTGAGTATACATTGTTGTGTTTTTAAAGAGCAATGGTTTTTCTGCTTGGAGGGTCAGACTGAGACTGTACTCGCCACTTGGCTATGCTACAACGCGGCCAGTTGTTATTCAAACTGCAGGTAGGGAGATATCTCTACAAATTCTTATTATTCTTTAAATGGAGAGGTGGTAGCAAGAGGCATTTCCGTTGGTTGATCATTTGCGGCGTCATTGTCTTAGAGGAGATGCGTCTTCATTTAAAATGCGCAAAAGACATATTTTGGCATATTTGAAAGTGTGTGGGAATTTTTGCGCTTTCGCCCTTTTACATTTAGATGTGCCAGTTTATACTTCAATGATGATAGGAATTCCCATTGGGGTTGTGGTGTTGTTTACTGTGATCTTCACACTCTACAAGCGCCTTCGGATGAAGTGGATCCAGTCGCAAATTCCAATGGAATCAGGAGAATATCGGTAGGTTTTACTTTTATGTTTTGTATGCGAAAGAGCCGGAGACGCGATTTGGGAAGACGAGTAAGTACTATCCTCCAACTTCAATCAATTTGCTTTTCAAATGGCTTTGGTTGTTTATTCTCTGTGTGTATTACTAGAAAGGTATGTATTCCTTGATCGGTAGAGTTAGGAGCGAAGTTGTTTTACTCATCATTCTTTCGAAAGACTTTGCTGTGTTCGAATTGCCTCTTTTGTGGGGAGGTGTGGTAAATGTAATGCCTTTTTGTCATTTTAGGGAACTATATAAGCGCAGTCCTCCGAGGTAAGCTATTCAACTTTATTTAAACACCCGGCCACGAACGGATTCAAGTCAATTTTGGAGAAGTGGTATGCTCCGTAGAAAGCGTACCTTGGTTTCCAATATTTTCAACCGTGACGAGAAGGCAGATAAGACTAGTGCATCATCCATAGCTTTCTTTGTAGTCCTAATAAAACATGCCAAGACAGAGGTCTGGTTTACTAGAAGGATGCACAAGAGCAACGGAACTCTATTCCGCTAGATAAATTAATTTGGCTAACATTCAAGATGACTTCTTTTTTTTTCTAGATATGTGAAATTTAGTATCTCATACATTTACCCAAAGGAGTTGCAACAAACTAAAATGTAAGTTATTGCTGGGAAACGATGAACTGAAATTGTACCTAGCACCAGGGGAAAGTGGTCAGTTATTGAACTTTTAGCATTTCGCCACTGGATTTGGAGAATTTCAATGCCTACGTATTCTGCCTTCTCAGTGGACTAGACCACCATTTGAACATTCAGTATCGGGTAAGACTACCGGTTGAACGGATAACCAACTGCAATTGGGGCTTTCGAATGCTGGACATTTGTTGATTGGATATCGTGAGGCAACTTGACAAAAATAGGCGAACGCCGTAAAAAGGCGAACAGGATGTTAGTATTCCAACCAAGCTCACGTGAACAGTAAAATAGCCACATGTGTTTGTGTAGGCTGCAACGTACCTCTGAGATGCAAGCTAGCTGTGCATTCCACAGTCCTTCTTTAGCCACTTTTATTTCTATCTCAGCAGTTTTGCTTCCATACTGCCACGTGATTGTCCAACTGCAAAAAACGGTGCTGATCATTACCTGGAGGAAAACACTAAGGGAATACAGAAGATGAGGCAGTATTCCCTTTCATAAGGATGTGAATCACTGAGAAGTTTTGCGGTAAGGGACGTGGGGACATTCACTGTTGTATGAAATAGGCGAGAAGGCACAGTCCTTCGGGGATGAAGTGATGAATGTTGAAAAGTGTGCGATATGTAGGGAATGGATCGTTTGGGTGAGGTGAATCGGTGATATGTTGGTTTGCTTAGCCAAAGTGGGGATTTGGTGGCCATCTTCCCTCGCCAATCGGCACGTCACGTTTTCATAGGGTGTGTAAGAGAAGTGAGGAAGGAAATTGCATCTGTCACTGCAAGTGAAACCCGTTGGCTTATCGTTTTAATCCATTCAGCTCCTCCTTGAAGGCAGAAGAGTAATTGACTTTGAATTAGTACCACTCTACACCCCTTCTGTCGATCGAAAGCTAAGTGGTCCCTCTGCTGTGCGATTTGGTGTTGCAACCACTTGTACTATAAACTGTCACATAGTGGTGACGTGCAGCATTAGTTAGGAGGATTGAGTTGTTGCGAACGCAGGTGCACCTGACTTAACAGGAACTTACTTAAAACGAACATTTCGCAATGAGCTGTCTTTCGATGCCATTGTAGGTAGCAGAGAAGGGAACGTTAAATGTCAGTTGAAAGGAAGGCAATGTGCCCATTTTAACAATATTTTTGCGCTCCATCTGCTGCCTTTTCTAACATTGAAAGGATACAAAGTATTTCTTTCCGAAAAATTCAAAATTAAGCAAAGATAAGAGAATGACGGTTAGAATGCGCCATGCTGGAATGGACTGTGCATGCGAACAGAGCCCACCCACTGTCGTTTTTGTATCAGGGTAAAATTGAAGGAGGACTTAGAATTACTATGATTTTGGAATCATTTGATTGATTATATTACGTTAAATTGCATAGGACTTCCAACATATACCAAGTACATCAATTAGAATTTACGTTTCTCTTTTATTCTCAAATGCCGAGGCTTTGATACATTTCTAGCTCCTACAAAAGATGATCAATCAACAGGCGAATCGTTTCCAACTGACTTCAAAAATAGCCGAATTACTCGCGGGCAAATTAAGACCTCCACCACCTTGTGCGTTTCCCTATAATTCTTTTATTTATTCTCCTTTTACCATTCCGCTTTGACTGATCAGCAGTCCAAGACTTGAATTACCACTTCTGCCTCTCCAGATGACCAGTCTCTTGTTTTGCTCGGCGCATCCTGGATCCAACTTTTAGGGGTCCCCAAATCTCACAACTACGTGGTAATTTTTGCAATCACTTATGCTGCCATATTGGGAAATTCAGTAGCAATTACCTTCATGTGATGCGATGGGCAGTCTGCTTGATCCCTACGCACGAATTATGTACAATGCCTCCCATTTTGATGATTATCAGAGGGATGTCACCACAACAGCCGTTTTCATCGATGCAAGCTACGTGTGCGCGCCAGACTACGAGATGCAGTTTGGCAGCGCCCGTGTTGCTTGCAACGATCGGCGTCCCGATTTCATCGTTGCCGCGTCGCCGACACGCAGCACTGTGGGCGATTTTCTCTTCATGCTGGTGCGCCAACGTGTCAAACTCTTGGTCATGCTGGATGAGTGAGTTTGTCCTTCCGCCTTCATGTAGCAGTGTTAGCATGATCGACGAGTTACCCAAAGTAAGTAGTTAAAACCCCTTTTTTGATAACGGGCTAAGACCGTCTGCAATTTGGACAAACTGGAAACGGGGTTGCGAAAAATGGCGTTTTGCTTTGAGTAAATGTCAAACTGATGGAGGAAGGAGGCAATGAGAATATCCTTTATGGTAAGTTAATGTAAACTCCTCAAAAGCTGACGCGACGTTGAAGCAGAAAACTTCAAGCAATGTCTACTTTGCCTAAAGTGCCAAGTGGATAAGAAGCTGTTCTTCTTGACTCAGCATAAGGACTGGCAAGTCACACTAGGCAATTTAGCAGGTTCTTGGTACTTCTTATCCATTGCCAATGCGAATGTGGGTAGATTAATGGACTAAATGTGAAGTTTATGGTTTGGCCTAGCTTGCAAACGGCCGATGAAAGAGCTACGACGCCGATGGTGGTGGAGGATGAAGAGGAGGGCTACGTAGCAACGGTTCCCTATTGGCCAGTAGGAGGCACCGTTGGCGGCGATAAGGCTGTGGATTTGGAGAACTTCTTTTCGACATACCACGCCTGTCAGGTAGTGCGACATGCTGAGAAGTACACTCATGACTGCTGTTGTCGAACGCTCTCTGTCACTCCCGTTGATGTGATGCAGGTGTGTTTGCAAAAGGGTGGTTATGTGGACGTTCGTCTACCTCCCCGCAGCCTGTGGGCATTCAGGCATCCACATTAGGCACAGAAATTGATTCATTAATCCATCAGCTAGAGAACCTTCTTGTTAAGATTCGACTTCACCATGGTACAATGAAAAACCCATAGATAATGAAAAAGAATTGGTAATGTTCCAGAACTACTTTGTTTTCAAGAAAGACTAAGGTTTGGACCGAGACCAAACTAATGCCAAATTTTAGGGACAATTTTACCTCCACTTTCCTTTAGTTTATCCATTGAGACGATTCCGACGTAGGTCAGCATGAAGATCTCTTCTGATTCAATTTTGCAATTCTCATTTCCACTATTGCAGATGAGGTTATGAATGACAAAACAAAACTCTTCCTCTCATTCATTTTTCAACTAGCCTTGGCCACTCATCCAGCTCCACTTCACCGGTTGGCCACGTCATGGAGTTCCTCGGGTGGATATTTTCTATAACTTCGTTGTTAAATGCTTGAAGTATCTCGACAACTTTGCCGTTGGTAGCGATTGCGGTCCACCGACAGTCCACTCCAGGTGCGAGCCAATTGGTGATGCGGTCTAACTCGACAAACTTAAAGTCTGTTCATGAAATCACCGTGATGTCTTATGACATTGAATGTTTAAGAATGAGGTAAGATGAATTGCTTTCGGGAATAATTTGCATTAACTCAACGGGGGAGACGTTGAGCTGAGTAGTTGGTGAGCGAGTATCGGTGTCATTAGCCAGTCACATTTCTGTTGGCTGGGGAGATCACTTGCACACTCGCTTCGAATGGGTTGCCAAGTAAAATTTTAGTTTGCTCCGGTTAAACTGACTCGGTTTTACTGTTGATTGGGGGTATTTTAGGCCTGACGATGGCAGAGCAGGCACCCTTGTTTGTGCTGCAGTGCTGCTCAGCCGCTTACGAAGCAACCCGCAGAAGGTGGATGTTTTTGGAACTGTTTTGGCACTAAGTAAATTTCGGCCTGGTATCATAACCTCAAAGGTAAGTGCTCTGCCTTACTGGAGGCATGAATGGAATGTCAATCTTCTTGTATTTGCACAAAGTGTAAGCGAGTTAAGCATTTTGTGGTCGTTTGTAAGACAGGTCAAGCGTGACTAAAAGCAGCCCTTATTATTATTGCAGGACCACTTGCAGTTCCTGTATCTTTTCGTCCAGTACTGCATCGACTTTGAGAACTTGTTGCCAGAATCTGAGCACGAGGATGAGTGATTTCGTAAACAAGAGATTAACGGCAATCATTCTGGAGTCATTTTGTTCCAAGTAATTATGAGTGGAGAGGAAAGCAGCCCTATTGTGCATCAAAACGAAGTTATCTCTATTTCGTCTTTCCAACAACCCATCGTGCCTTTTTGCCTGCTCCATTAAGTTTCCAAGCTGTCCACGTGATTTTTCTTGCTGGATTTTGCACAAAACTGCCTTTTGTACGTAGTTATTTCCTCAATTGACGTTCCTTTCGTTTCGCTTTATCCGGATGCCCCATAGACGCTTCAGGACGTACCACTGCGAATTTGGAACCACCTGTGTCGGTGAGGAAACAGGGCAGTTCAGTTTGTTAAATCTCTTTAGCTCATACACCCAAAAAATTTGTTTTAAACTCCCAAACATTTGATTCTTCACGCAATTATTTCTATTTCTCATTGTAGAGATTAATAATTTTATTCGGCAGAAGTTTTCCTCTCTTAAAGCTGAATTAATTAGCAAAAAGATCATTGTAATAAATTAGCTTGTTTCATAGAATCAGCAAGTTTAGAAGCCTTTTTTGGCATTCCTGCAAAACGACAGGTAATAAAGTTTGAGCTAAAGAGGAATTCCTCAATGTCTATATGCTACATCAATAGAAAAGCAAATTGATGTGAAACTTCAGCACGCATTCTAAAATCCTGTAACCACTACAGGTAAAAGCGCTTTGGTCAAACAAATCCAAAGTGCTTTATCAAAGAGCTTGGCATAATTTTCTTAACTAGAGACAATGGTGAGTCGCAAAATGGCCGTCACCATACACCAGATTAACGAATCAAGAAATGACATGGGAATCGCGACCAATCCATGCATGCTTCTCTTAAACTGATTGTTGAACAAACCATTTAAGGAATGTTGTTGCTTGCGACAGCTTAAGCTCAAACATTTACAGCAATAGCTTTTCGGTTTTCACGATTTTCAAAAGGCTGGTTCTGACTAAGTTCCCGACGTTGCTACTGATAAACTTACAAGTAGTGTAGATTTTGTGAGTGGAACACCTCCGCCAAGAGAGAAAGGACACATTCAATATACAGCCAAATGCCTTCTCCTCTTAATAAAGCCAACCCATGGCAGCCTACAGCAGGGCCGGGTGGTGAATGATAAATGTGTCAATGAGATTAGCCAGATCGTCAAGTGTCGTGGCCTCTCGGAGACATTGTTCTCCTGCCACGAGGTCACCCGTACCCTCAAAGTGGGCGACAGAGTCATTGTAATGCGCCTGCAGATCGTTCATTGATAGGGCGATATCCTTTACAAGAGCTGAAAAGGGACAACAATGGAGACGCTTTCGCCCCACAGTATGCTTAATTCTACCTTACGCTGCAAAGCCACACTGACTGGCCTGTACCTTTACGTCTTCATAGGTTTAAAAACCAACAAACAAAACAAAACGAATTCAAGCATACCTAAATATCAAGAAGAAGAGATGTTTATCAAAAAGATTTGCACGTTATGTTTTTTCTGCCACACAAGAATGCTGCCACAATTGTGGGAAGCACCCATATTGTCTTCAGGTAGGGAAACGGTCCTCTTCGGGAAAGCAGCAGTACTCAATTTTGGATTCAAGATTAGCCGAGTTGATATTTGCGGTTAGACACCCTGGTGAGACGCGTGTGTGGTAAGCCTTTCTTAACTGTGCAAGAAAAAAGGGCAATGATGCAAAGTAAAGGTGTGCGTAGAGCAAAGTGTAGACAGCGATAGTGCGAAAGACGCAGCAAAGTACCATTATTAAGTCAAGAAGTCTCATCCCTGAATCATAGACAACTATTTCGCAACTTCAACAATGTTTCTTGTCAAACATGACACCACCACAGAGAGTAGACAAAGTTGCGCTGGGAAATGTTATCTCAAGTTAAACCTGAATTTTGCCCTTCAAGAGAGCACACATGACACCACTATATTCATTCACAATGACTTGGTAGAGAAGACACTGTTTATGCACAGGCCTACCATTTAGATCATTACGATAAACTAGATTAAAATAAGACTCCCAATTAAAATGGCAGCCTTCAGCCGATCCCGATAATAACAGTTGATTTTCCAAAGGAAGCAAGACTGCACTGTCAATTGGAACTTATAAGTGAATGACAGAAGACTAATGGAAAAATGAAAAAAAGGCAATAGATAAACATAGCATGACTTGTGCTGCGACCAAATTTATACATATAATGCAACAGCAAGACAACAATGCGATATCATATAGTTGCTAAAATGAAAGTTCAATGATGGCAGTGAAAATCCTTACGTAGCCTTATACAAATTACATCAGGAATTGCTACAGCTTTGGAAGCGAGTTCAGTAACTTAGAAGGTACATTTGGAAGAAGCGCTGAAACAATGAAGTAAGGGAACTATACGACGAACCGAACAGCCTGTTCCAAGTCAAGTAGAGCCTGTCCACTAACAATACCCCTTTTAGTGCATGGCCTCCGTTGTTCCAGAGCTTTGAGCTGCACCGTTTCACCCACAGGCCTGATGCGAGCAAGGGGCATTTATCGGTCCTAGGAACTGAAAAACACGCAGCCTACTATTTAATAAACGCTACTTTTGATGCATTGCCAGCAGACCCTTACCAGTTGCTGTACTCCATAGCTAATTGAAAAGACTTCATACCCATTAAATTAATTCACTGGAAGATTAGGTACTTTCCTGCATTACATAAGTTAATCAGCGTATGTACTCTGATATGCAAGACCAAACGATTGGAAGGCACATCTTAAGTAGGATAACAAAATTTATGGTAAGAGAGGCAAGGATGGAGCATCGCAGAAATGAAGCGGATTTTGAAAGATAGAGACAGACCAATAATTTAAGGAAATATAGGGCATACTTTATTAATACTTGGGGAATACATTGGCCCTACGAGGCATCACCCTTTTTGTCAATCGGATAGCGCCTGAGATAACACTCCACAGCTTCAGCATCAACGAGATACGTGCCGTCCAACTGATTTCCTACGGTCACCCTAAAATACGACGCAAATGGTAATTTCAGAGAGGAATCAGATGAACTAGCAAATACTACAAACTGCTATATGATGATGCGATGCACCCTAACCCAAGTTTAATTTTAAAACTAATTTTGCCTTAAAATTTGAGGCATGATTAGGTCTACATATCTTTTAGATGAAAGTTTGGCCGAATACATAATAGTCAGATGCTCAAGGCAGAGAACCTTCAAAATAAAAAAGCAATATCGTCTCGATAACGCATTAGGCAGAAAAAACAAATGTTACTAAACTGCAATAAAACGAAAAAGCTTTTTTAGAAAGGATATTTTGAAATCAGCAACTAGATGCCTATGAGTTTACACTTCCAGTGAGCTTTTCAGTGTTCTTTGAGTTGTGCTCACGACGGTGGCCTAATGGTTGCCATCAAACAAAATCATTGAATGAATACACTGATCTGCTGATTACAAAAAGCATTCACACAAGTGCAAGTTTTGATGTCTTCTCCCTTGGTTTTGTGAAATTAGGTCCGTTATTCTTTTAGAGATATTTAGATACCGATACCGCGCAATGCTCTCCTCGCAACACGTTTCGCCAAGTCACGTCGCATCACACTACATCGTCTTTCCCCACAGCTTGGAACAACGCAGCACAGAATGGCAGAATGAAGCAGAGCACTGTACAAGAAACCGTATGGTTTCTCTCCATTCCACTGCATTGCTGATGTCCGTTAGCCTTTTAATCATACAAACTGCCCATTATATTGTTATTGGGATATAGGATATAGTTTTAAATTTCACCGCTACTACATCGCTTGGGTAAGCTGCTATTTTAAGCAGTGTCATTCTTCCGTATTAGCGCTACACGCAAGTACACTTGAATGGATATGTATTTGAACATAGTCTATGCGTACTCAGGAGCAAGATCACCACTCTAAGTGCGAGCTAATCAATAAAATAATAAAAGTGAAGTCATTTATTCTCATAAAGGGAAACGATCACGAAAGTTTGCATAAGAACATTGTGAAAGCGCAGCAAAAAAATTCAATGCCTAAAAGGCAGTGTATATATTGTTTTAGCTGCCATCACTGCTCTTACTGCCTCAAAATTACTTCCCTTTTTCTATTGTCATTTACAAATACAATACTGATAACGCTTTCCAATGTCACTGCTCGTTCGCATGGTCAAGATGGCCGTGGTCGCGGCTCCTCCTTCGTACTTGATTGCTTTGATGTAGATTTGTTTATATCAGCGACAAATGAGGGCCATCAGATTTTCATTGACCAATGTTTCCTACCGCTCTGGATTGTAAAGATGGATCGCTTGTACATTTACGTACGCTTTGATGGGTTAGTGCAGATTGTATCTGTGCATGCCAGATGAACCGGGTCTCCAATTAATAAGGTACAAACTTACAAAAGGTGTTTAAGGTTTATCATTGGGTAGAGTTTTATTTCTGTCTCTTTTCTATGTTCTTACACTTCTTAATGTCACCTTTGTGGTGCCTTCACGTATTGAGAAGGCCTGTTTTATTCGTTTTATTTTTGAGAAGGTGATGTTTGTCATCTGTTTTGATACTTAGGAAGTGACTAAACTTGCTGAGCGCAAAAATTCTACGACTGGTCTACCGGGTGGCTTTGACCTACCTCAGGACGAATGCTCCGTCAGCAAGAGGTGGTGTCTGCGTCATTTTCCCGCTGATCATTTACTGGATGTTGTCTGCTCTTCGGAACTGGGACCTCGTTCTTCATAGGTGAGTGTTTATCACATTTAGGGTCTTGGTCCTCGTTTTCAACAAGGCTGTTCCTCCACGAAACTGCTTTCACGCCCCTCGTCTTTTCGGCTTGATTGTCATGTGACGTATTCCTTAGCGGTTTGTGATAGCTGAGGCCGAACCAACTCATGGGTTGCGCAGATTGTTTATGTTCAAGTGGTGAAATTGATAATTGTATTTTCGACTTTTTGAGCAGGAATCAAGAAGACCAAAACAGATAGCTGCAATTGGTGTCATCATTGTAAATGCAATGACTGGTGCGTTGTGTTGAGTTCACCTCCACAATGTTTGAATCTTCGGCTTCGCAGCTGTTTGACTGGATGTTGTTTCGCTAGCCTGATTCAGAACCTCGGCTGTTAGTTGCTGTGCTTCGAATTCCTCTTACAAGCCACCCGCTGCGTCAGTAGAGGATTGGTTTGAATGAGCTCTGATTCTTTGCAGGAGATTATTTCGCGTCACCTCATGAAGCTCTTCTTCAGTGTTTCATGCTTGAAGGTTACAATTCAAGTACTAATGGAGAGAGGTTGTAGAGACTTTGATGGAAGTGGTGCCATTACTATCCATTGAAAGATCATCTGCGATTCGTTCTTGAAATGCATTTTAGCAACTGATAGAGGAGTTGATGAATGCTCGATATTTTTACAGCATATGAAAGCGGGTCTACTGTTCTTGAGGCGGAAGTATGGAGATTATAGTGATGCCATCGGAATAATGTGCTCAGGTCCCTTTTGGTTGTAGGCAGTCTTTTTAATCCATCCTTTAAATAAGGGGCAGTGCTTCCGACGAGCCTCCGCTTCAGATTTTGTCACAGGTGTTCAATTTATTTCCCCCTTCCCTAACCCACGCCCCGACCCCTTGGTCCTCATATCGTCATGTCTTAATATGGATCCGTATGACGGCTATATCGATACATAAGATACATTTGTAGCGCACTAGTCATTCCTTCATTCTTCACATCAGACCGCCCAATTTGCAAAGTGATGAAAATTAGATAGCTGCAAAGAAACTGAGTCAGATGTGTAGAGATCAGCGATATTTGAGGCTGGAACTGGGAATTTGGAGAGGAATTGAATCTGTTTTGTAGAGAAGTGGGTCCTGGGGCGATGGCACTTAGATATTTGGTTTAAGACTGAGGTACATAGTTGGGTAATTCGGCTTTAGAGTGATGGGGATCGGAAAAATGGAAGAAAATGGTGTAGCTGATCAGACACTTAGGGTGTCTTGACGGCAACTAGACTTTTGGAGGAGGAATGAGGCTGGTTTCGGAGTAGTAGGTTCTAGGGTGTTGGAAACTAGATAACTATGAGTGACTGAGGCAGGTCTGTATGGGTGAAGGTTCTAGGTCGAGCTGTAAACAGGAAAGAATTGTGGTAGATTGGAAGGGGTTTCGATTCTGGCGTGATATGAAATAGATGTTTGTGGAGAAACGGGTAGATAGATGAACAATAAGGTTCTAAGGTGATTGAAACTCGAAATCTTGAAGGCAGAAAGGTGTATGATTAGGTTTTGCTGTGGTGAAACCTGGGTAACAGAAAGGAATTAAGGTAGGCCGAGATGCTGATTATGGTGCAATGGGAATTAGAATCTGAAGGCAGTGCGGCAAATAGGCAAAGAAATCAAGACTTTGTGTAGTGTGAATTGGGAAACCTGAAGGGACTGGGGTAGACGGGCTTAGATTTAGATTCAGTAGTGATAACAAATGGAAGAGTAGAAGCAACTGGCGTAGGTAGTTAGAGCCGAGATAGATATATGGAGAATTATGTTATAGAGTAATGGGAATTGGATAACTGGAAAAGAGGTCCCGGAGTGTGGGGAACTAGTTAGTTGGAGATGGGCTCTTGCTGCTAGAAAAGTAGGAAGCGAAATGTTGGGATCTAGATTACTGGACGGAAAGAGGCAAATAAGCGTATGATTTACGATCGAGAGCGATTTGGATGAGCTATTTGTGGAGCTCTTGTAGATGTGGATACGTGGGTAATCAGAGTTTAGTGATGGAGAGTAGACAAGAAAGTAATGAGGCGGAGAGGTAGGGATAAATCATGTGGTGTTCGTGTGGTCAACGTGTGATAGGAGCAAAAAAATAGGGCGGAAGTGTGTTAAATAAGCGGAGTTAGGTAGATTTGGAAGTGTTTGATATTTGGAGGGAAGCTGAAGTAAGCGTGCCTGGCTTTAGGCCGCGGGTTGATAAGAACTAGAAGTCAGAGCGGGGTTGAGGCTGGTATTTTGATAACTACGTTTGCAGGTGGCGAGAACTGAGTGATTAGAAGTAGCTGGGGTAGATGTGTGGGTACTTAGGTTCTGCAGTGATGAGATCTAGACACTTAAAGAGGAATTGAGGCAGATGGGGAGTAGGTTTTTACAGTGACGCTAACTAGAGAGACGGAACGAATTCGGGTAGGTGTGTTGAGAGACAGTTTCAGGCATGGTAGAAAGTAGATATTTCAAAGAAGCAGTCGGGTGGAGAATCAGGTTCTGCAGGTTCCTTGAGAGGTGCTCTTGTGGATAGTTGAAGAACTATGTCGCAGAGTGATGGCAACTGGGAAACCGGGTGTAATTAAGGCAGGTACGTGGTGAATTGAGCTTTGGGGCGGTGGGAAGTACAAAACGGTAGGAGGAACTAAAGCAGATTGGGGAATTAGGGTTTTAAATGATAGAAATGTGAAAACTAGGAAGTGACTACCGTGAGTAGGAGAGTTTTTGAATGGTGGAAACGGGATTGAGGCGGATAGGTGCGGAGTTGCGTTTGTGGTAGGGTAGGAAAGAACGAGGCCTTAGTATGGGTCATGTTTCTCACTTTACTTTGTTCATTCTCAAGTGTGGCCGCTGCATATAATTCTTCATTTGCCTTTTTCTGTTTAGTAAAGCGATATGCGGGGTGTGGCCTCATCCTCGGCGCTGCATGGAATACTTGATTCACCCGTAGGTGCTGGTTATACCGTCTGCTCCCCCATTGGCTGTCAGTCTGATGCTTCCACGCAGTGAGTGTCGTTTCATTTTGTTACTGCTGTGAGCAGTGTTGAAGTGGTTTTTTGTTTGCAGTGAGAAACGTGGAAGTGGTTTATTGTGCCCCACAACCCTGACCTGCCTGAAGGTGTTAGGAATGTGTGAAATACATTAGAAGTTGATTCTAAGGGTCCCTTCTACTGCGAATTCCCCACTTTGTGTTGGAGTAAGCAGTCCATACTGCACGATATCTTCGCTAGAAGTTATGTGCTTATCAAGAATACCATCATTACTGGTGCAAATAAACATGAATGAGTAGGAAGATGCAAGCCTCATAATTTTACGGAATGTGTTTATCGGAGAGATTTGTGTCTAGAGAAGACGCTCCTGCATCAACATTCTGTAAGGTTGGTCCATTTTTACCCTCCCTTGCAGACCTCTAACCTTGCGTTCTGTTTGTGATATTGGATTTTCCATAAAAGAATGTGGTCTTCAAGTGAAGGAAATTGTGCTTAAACGTGTAAACCCTCATTACAGACGCACAGATTTCCTTTTTGATGGAATATATTCCTCAAGTTGGGGTGAAAATGTTTATTTTGACTAAATTTCTAAAAAGCTGGTACTCAATCCTGGAGCAGCGTATGGTCTAAGCCTCGAAACTGTGGTGATTAGGTGGGACATTAGGCTGTTATTAACCAATGTTAAACTGTTTGTACGGTTTTCGGATTCAAAGCATTCGTGGTTTTATGTAGCCCTTTTCCTCCGCAGCTCAGTGATCCCTTTGTAATTGAAGAATGAGATCTATATCCGTTAAGAGGTAGTGAAACCCCTCAATAGGGATGGATTTTACTGTAACTGAGTGATTGACGGGGCATCAAGACTTCTTACCTGAAGCTTGTGGCGCAGTGGTTTTCTGCACGTGCTTGCTCTTTTAAGCTACCCGACGTTTTCAGACTTCATTTTTTTGTCAAACTAGGGCATGCACTGTCACAACTCCATTCCATGCGTTGCAGTTATTTTAGTTGGAAAGTTTGGCGTGTTATTCTTTCACTTGACTACATTATTGCTGCTTCTACTTTAACAACAGTGGACCTGTTTTGTAAAAGCCTTCGTGTTCTTTCAATGTACAGTAAAGTAGCAGATTTATCTGCAATTAGTCGTTGGTCCTATTTACTTCGTCAAATTGGTGGATTCGGGTTCTGGGTCATTTGTGATAAGAAATTTTATTAATCACCGCACCTTGCTTTATGCATACGTGGCACCCCACTAGTGTTTGTTGTTATTGGATTGCCCCTTGCGTGGCCCTGTTCTGCATTATTTTCGAACCATAGTGGTTCTTTTGCGCAGCTGGTTGTAGAGTGTAGACTCCCAGTGTTTTCTATCTTCCCTTGAGGAACATTTCCATGAGGTATTTATCATCGCGACCCTGATATTTGAATGGCGAGTGTGCCTTGGAGGCACTCGCAATGTCATGGCATGATCTGCGTACCTATCTTATTCGCAGTAGCACGGCAACTACTAGATAATTGTGGGTTCCAGGGCCCTTGACGCCTGCCCGGGGTCACGGCTCCATGGACAGAGGTACAACGTGATTTTTCGCTCATAATTTAGTCGTAGTGGTGTAGCAACTGCTGGATTATCACGGGTTTTGGAGAATTTGGCACCTTCCTTGGCCTCGGCAATCTGATCAACACGTGGGGTTGCCTTCCACCAGCTTGGGTCATGGCAATTATTGGCTTGTTGACCTTGCGCGCGTATGCATATTGGGTTGGAATGCATTTTCAGTATGTCAATGCGCAATTAAGTCTACCCTTCTGGACATTATGGTGGTAAAGGCTGATATGGAGAGAAAGCGGGAAGTACTGTTTAATTTTACACCCCACTAGTGCCTTAGTGGTTTCTTTTTTGAGGCATTGTTTCCTTAGGGCCGGTAATGTTGCTAATAACCTTGGCAACAAATGCTGAGCGGGAGGTAGAACCAGGTAATTTGGGCCTTCTCTTTACCATTCCCTCGATTCTGGAATTTATTCCCTCATAAATTATGCTGGTTTTCCAGCACATATGTGAGGCAGCTCACCATTTAACTCTACTTTTGCGGTGCCACATGTTTATTTAGAACCCATGGCGTCAAATTCTTCTTCTTGGAGAAAGGTGGGAATAACGGAGCTTGTCTTTTACCCCACTATTTTTAATGTGTCGCCATTTTACCTGAACTCTCTCCTTGGTGGATGCATAAGGCAGTGCTTCCTTCACGTATGCGGCAGTAAAGAACGTATTCTGAGATGTTTCCTTCAGCCGTTTAGTCTAAATTCCGCATTGCTTCCTTACAGCAGTGCTTTACTTTTAAATCAGAGTAGTGATGTGTTTAGCTGGACATAGATTCCTCTATACCCTCAAGGCAATGGCGTTTGACTGCTAAACGGATTATAAAACTGGAAGTTTTCTACTCCATTTCTTCGGTGCTACAACTGAGAGGCACATACGAAGCAGCTTCCTTGAAATTCCTAGAGGCAGAGTCCAGGTAGGTCAAGCAAAAGTGAAGATGGGAGCTACTTTTTGCAGCCTTGTCCTTGTTAAATTCCCTTAACATAAGAAACTGTTTGTCTGTAATATTAGCCCATTGCTGCAAGTGTCTTGTAGATACTGCCGCAAAACCAACCCCTTTTGCAGGATGAATTATTGCCGTGATATGTCGTGGCTGTGTGTGAATGGAACCAGTGACTTTGTTGAATTTCTTTGTTGATGTAGTAAATGGCACCTGTTATATATTTATCATATTCATTATTGTCTTCGCAATTAGTTGTAGTGGATTCAGTCTTGTATAAAGATGTCGAGTATGCAAATTCTCGAGTGCATATATTCCTGTGCCCATTACTCCCCTGAATATGTACCACCAATAAGGACTTTAGTTACCTCCAATCGCAAGGATTTCAAGATGAGTGTAGTTATCCAGTTTACTAGGTAATTGTGGATGTTCGTGCGATTTCGATATTTTGGAACTGATAGGAGTTTGCAGAATAGATTTCAGTGTTCCTTGCGTTTGTGCCAGCTACTCTTAATCTGCTCTGCACTCCCCTCATACCTTGAGGCTCTGATATTAAGACAGGGCATTTAAAATAGTCATTGACTATATTTCAGGCTTGTCTGCCCTGCTAACCGAACTCTACTGTCGCAAGTTCTACACCGCAGTGTTCCATAATCGCACCTCGATGAACGGTTAGGTTGGGTTTGTAATTGACCGGTAGTAAACATTTCTTATATAATGCAAAGATAAGAATAGGAAGGTAAGCATGTGGTTTTGATTCGTTTGTTGTTAGAACACTTTCATAAGGACTTTGTAGTGCTTGTAAAGTCTAAAACAATAACTAATTATGGCTTGAGACCATTTTACTAAAGAATTGTTAAGGGTAATAAATTCAATTCCCAAACATCCAAAAAATTGATTAAATTTCAATATACTCGACAAATGACAAAGCTGACATCAATGCATTCCAAAATGCAAAACAATGACACTTTGTCAAATTGCAAGTACTGATTTTACTTGTGTACCAATTAAACACCATGTAAACACAGGTGCAAGATACTGTCGGGCCAAGTCGAAGCAATTTTAAATGCGCGGTATTGGGAATGCCATATGTGCGTCATGGTAATAAATTGGAGTGAAGTGATTAAAGACGCGAAAAAATATTACAGGCATTTTTACCTTCGTATACATGTCTCAAAGTTGCACTTTTGGCACATTTTGTGTCACGTTGTTAATTCAAAATAAATAAGGCCAACCTTTGATCTGAAAAATATTAATATTTTCGAAAAACTTTGTTGAAAAATAATTATATGTTTTGGTGCGTCTAATTGGTAATGACAAACGGTATTTATCAAAAGCTATATTATAACTGTACGAATTTGGACATAACCGACAGAAAAAAGAAGCGTAAATATCTCCTATCTTTCCCGCAATAATCAAGTTAAGATCGGCACAGTATGATTTCTCTTTGAGACACAAGGATGCTGCAGATCTCACTTTATATAGCGCTTTGTTTTCTGCAGCATTGTAAATAGTGACGGTCGAAGTAGTGTTTGCCACTAAGATAACTTTATGGAAGTAGTGGCGATGTTTGATACGCTACCCAGTAGTGGGATTCTTTTCTTTGTAGGCAAGTATGGCTAACCTTCCACGAAATGTCCCGATATAATTCCATCTCTCCCCATTTTGTCCCTAATTATTCAGAGACATAGATGGAGAAGTTATGGACTGATGAAGAGAACCAAATTTGTCAAAATGATAAACAAACAATGGCATCAATCAACAATCCACTAATCAAGTTAGTTTTCTGCAGGCTCGACAAGCTTAATAGCATAGTTAACATTATCCATTCACTCATGTGTCAGTTGACCTCTCCGTTCTCTGCTCGACAATCTGTCAGATAGGAATCTTAGATAAGTTTAGCAAAATAGAGTAGCCTTCACTTGTATTGATTGTCCTGCTGACTTTAGCAATGTTTGAGATGAATGGCAGGACATTATTCATTCTTGTGCCTGGAGTTGTTGCAATGACTTTGTCAATGCCACTTGCAAGGGCAGAAGTTGGCAAATGTATGATAGAGAGATTGGGAAGTCCTGTCTTTCATGGCGCTAATGCTGGACCTTGAGTATTAAGCCAAAGTTAGGTAGACCACAAAGAAGCCTCTATACAATAAACCTCCCTGTTATATTTTCTGGAATTCTGGAATTTTGTGACTAGTTGGCCTGCTCTCCTTTTAACATCTTCCTAGCTGACATCACGTGTGGGTGCACTTTAATCACTGTAAGGAGGTGAGAGGGGGATTAGCCCTCGTCTTTGGCATGCCTGACCGTACTATATGCTATTAGAGTTGCATATGCCGTATACTCCCCTTTGCTTCCATGCCAAGATGCATCGAAAAGTCAGTCAACAGCAGGAATAGCTATGATCAATCTCACAGGTACCAGCTAATACCCATTTTTGTCCCGTCTCCGCCCCCTAGTTACAACGCTCTTGTATAGAAATGGTCACAATTGACTACGTGGTTCCATAAATACTAAAGTTAAGCTAGTCGGGCCGTATGTTCATGAGCTTGGCTGGAATTCCTATGAATACATAAGATGAGCATAAAAGTAATTGAACTAAGGGGCTGGTGTGCAATAGGTGCAGAAATGTCCGCCGTAGACGATGTTTGTACGAAACACTGGACTAAGCCGACCCCTTCTCTGGAGGTAAAATAGATTTGCCACAAGATTGCTTGAATAGCTTTATCATTAACAGTATGGAAACGAAAAATACTTTGAAGATCTCTTGTAATAGGTTAGTGTTTTGTGCCTCGTAGGTCTATGCCGGAGTTGCCGAAACAAAGTCAAACTGCTTCCAAAGGTAGTGATAATTTTTTTAAAAATGTTGCTAGCCATGCGATCTTTATTTAGGATAAAATGAAACATCTGTGTAGGGCTCAAAATTAGAATATTTGCTTACAGTGGCACACCAGACCTGAGTTTCTCTAACGCTGTCAGGCCGCACAGCGGAGTGTCGCGTACAGTTGAGATACCCACGGGTGAGTCAAATTGTCAACATCTGGCGCAGGATTGTTTGCCAGTACGATGTGTCAACTTAGTTGCTTGAATGTGCTAGGCCAGATGTTGAGTCGATTTAATACTCGATTCGCTCCATTAAATATGGTAGCCGTAGAGGGCTATTTTATACAGTCCTGTCCATGTGGATGTTCTTTGAATTCCACATGCTTCGCATTTAGGCTGAAGGGTTACTTTAATTCCCGGATGAGTTATGGAAGTTATTATAACATTTAGCACCAAAACATTTCTGCTGGTAGCTATAGAGCTTAACTATTGAAGGAAGGAAATAATGATGACTTTAAATCGTCATCAAAACGCTGATCACTTGCAAATTTGAGTCTCCAGTTTAAATGAAAAGAAAAAATGTAGTTCAGTTCTGGTAAAGAGGTAAGAAAATGACATTTTCAAATGCCTATCTAAGTGTCACCCTTGGCAAGTTCCTTCCTACTGAGTCCTTAGATTTCAAGTTAACACCTGACTTGTTTTTGAAACACTCCAGAAATTCGACTGTCCTTAAAATACTCTGCGAGATATATGCAGCTCATATTATTTAATGCTAGGAATAGAATTTATTCGGATCCAAGCATGTAAAAGGTGTCTACCTTACGCTGAAACCATAAAGACGCGGTTGGCGTAGCCTCAAGAAAACTGGCGTTTATTTAATTTCGACTGAGGATATTGTAAATAAAATAAAAGAAATTAAGTTTTACTATTGCTACAAGTTACCCTTGATCCCTTTTTATTCACTTAGGAGTTTTGCGCACAATCGTGTTTACTCTACAAAATGGCATAATACGCTGCTGTATTATCTCATCACACAGTGTGGTTGATTGTCTTGAAAATGAAACAATCATTTATGATACGCAATCCATCCGTGCCCATACTTCAAGTTAATTTTGCGTTGAGATCGAGGCGAGACTTAGGAGTCAAGACTTGGTGCATAACTTGGGACGACTACTTACTTACTTACTACTTACTCTCAGCATTTGGCAAATTCAAACAGCACGGTCATTTTGTCACCTCGTGCAAGATTAAAATACTATATGAAGAAAGGTGTGTTAGATTTTATGTGGCATACTCTCTTTAATGGAAATGGAAATGTGCGATGAGCATTCGACCAATGCGTCTCGTTGCATGGCGGTCTCCTACGTGCAGCACTTGATTGAAACCCTTTTTTGAATTGATGGGAATTTTTATTCCCTGCACCTAGTTGCTGAACAGCGTAGAACTGTGCCCTTTTATTAACTCTCACCTCACTTGTTGATACCATCACATAATGGTACTTTGCACCACATCGTTAGCTGGCTGTTGTCAGACGATCGCCGGCCTTCTTATCAAACAGCCAAGTATATGAACATTTGCCCGATTGCCTAATTAGCTTCCCTTCACTCAGTGTCGCTGATGAAGCTAATTGTTTAAAATTTAGTGTAAAGCTAAGCCGATCTCACTCGAAAATATTCTCGTCTCACCAGTACTCCGGTGAAGCGCAAGGAACCCTCGCTCAAGCAGTGAAGCACTCGATAGCTTATAATAAATCAACTGCGTTTATCTCCTTCTCCTTAGCCTTCATTTCCTTTGATGGTGTTAAGTGACCAAGTAGAGGCTTATTGACCAAGGAACGAAGATCAGGGAAGCTCGTTTTCAGAACACGCCTCTTCCACCTCAACGATGGATGGCAACTGTTCCATCACGAGACCTACTGCTCACTGAACCTTTGCCAATGTAAGAGATGCGTTTAAGAAAACACGTATTATATCGTCCCTCGTCCTTTCGAGCACCGTCTCCGATGACCTTCTTATGGGTGGTATTACATAATTAAGTGGTGGTCAAACAGAAGGAAACGCCTTCGGGTAAACCCGTCATCAGCGGATTGGGATTTAGCACTGATTCTGCATTCTGCAGAATATTGTCCTCGTGTATGCAATGATAACATTCACTTCCTTATATCAGAGTGCGCTTATTTTGTTACGTTAAACATATAACGACCCAAACTCGAAGAATGCTTGAGTCGCCACTCAGAGAGAATGTAAAAACAGAGATGTATGTGGGAAGAACTCATTGCGCATGGATCAGATTTTGGAACTGGTGGTGAGTAATTGAATGCAAGGCAGCCACTTAGCCCCAAAGCAACAAAATTTAGCTGTAGTGAGGGTGAGGACAAAATGCGGCGTACCTCGTCTACTAGCCACAATGAATGCCCGCGACGAAGTCGAAGACAACAGAAGTAGGCCAATAATCCACTGCTCAATATTATCAAAATGCTGCTGTAGAGAGACCCATTATCGTACCTCATGGTTGAGAGTAGCTGTAATTGCCTTCAAAATAAAGAGCTGTGCTTCCATCCTCTTGGCCGAAGTTAAGCATCAAATGAATGTGTTACCAAGGAAAAATCAGCTATCAGCCCTGATGTTCCACTGTTACGACATGAATGATCGTTGATGGATTTTCTCTTATTGAGCTAATTTTTTTAAACAATTCCCTCACACATTTTCGATGAGCCAGCTCGGGTGAGAGATCAGCAATGCTGCATTAAAAATGCGTCATTTAGTTTCAAACAAAGGAAGTAGTAACCGTAAACCCAATGCGTAAGAATGACTTAATGTATAAATCAGTAGTACACAACAAATGCTACAGGCTCAACACAAGGTCAAGGCGCGCCAATGAATGAGAGTGTTTGGGTGGTTAAGCTGCAAAGACTAGCAACTTAGGGCCTTAAAAAAACAACTTGCAAATGCACAAAAAGAAGTTACTTGACAGCTAGCGGCTTCTTTGCCATGGAGCCACTGATGTAGGACCTGGTTTGAAAACATGCTCCTCCCTCCACCACTTTGCCAAAGCACAGGTATTTCATAAATCAGTTATGTGCGTGCAGATTAAAACATTTTCTAGTTTTTTGGCATCACCGCTCAAATGAAACCTTCAATGCTTCCCTGCAGGAACGAAGTAAGCTCCTTTGCTACAGCGCGTGGCATGTTTCTGTGCAATTAAAGAAGGCTCTGCAAACCTAAGTTAGAGTGGCCCCGCAATCAGACGATACACAGGTCCTAGCCTTGTAGATCTTTGCTCTATCAGCTGGTGTTTTGCAACCTGATTTTCAGTAAAGCCAAAACAGTAACTGGAAGTAACATTGGTCCTCGTATCTGACCTTGGTCGAAATATCCCATGTGCATCCCATCACTCAGCCGATCCTCCACCTCCAGTCCTTCCTTCATTTCTTCCCATTACACTCGTCTTCACCGTAATCAGTGTGTATTGGTGAATGTGAAGCAGTGTACCACTACACCTTCACTTTGATAAAGCCTGCAGCCCAAATGGCTTCCACCGACTGCTTTTCACACATCACGAATTGTTGAAAGTAGTGCAGTTGAATGAATGAAGTGACCTTCTCAGTGGAATGGGTTTTAATATGGTGATATAAGCACCGGTTCTGTGGTATCCTTCCCCTTTACACTGTCAGCATTTGCACTAGTAAATTGCCATTTGCTCCTTTGGGGTGTGAGATGCTATTTTCGAAGTCGACTCTTGCTTCCTGCATTCTGCATCACGGTCTTAATAGGCAGAATTGATCAAACCGAGTCTCACCCCGTGGCATCCTATGGGGCAGACTCCCAACAATAACCTCCCCAAGTCCCGGCTTTGGCCTTGGAATCATAGACGGAGTCGGGTTTGGCTGATTCTATGCACAAAGTTTTAAAATATTTGCCACTACGTCCACTACCATGGATTGATAAGGCGGAATTTGAGCTCTGGATTCCATACATGCTGCGGTCTCAAACTGCTTGCTTTCGCTGACAGCCGTTTCTTGACTGCTGTATATGTATTATAACATGGATAACTACAGGCCTACTTTCCTTGTAGCTATTCTACAGAGCCAGGTATGCCCGACTGATGTTAAACACAGTTGCAAATTAAAGCACCAATGGGGTCAATGTGTGCTGCGGCATTGAGGCATCTATGGATCTTTATTGGGAAATCGGTCCATGTAATTGGAGGCTGTACTTCAGCTCCTGCATGCACCATCCCACCCATGGAAGAATTGACAACACATTTCAATAAGAAACGTACTTTATTTTGAGGAGAGATTTAATGAGGTGTGAACATTGGATTGCTCAACGGAGGGCATATATGAAGGAGCGAAGTTCGCTTTCAAGCCTTGTCCTGGTTTGCTCGACTATCATTGATTTAAATGCCGTAGCCTCAATTCGTAAAGTCCCAAAATAGACATATGCGCTATCGAAAACTGGTGCTGACAATTCCAGTTTGACTTCCGGGGGCACAGCTTTTTTTACTTTAATAAGAACATTCAACTTTAGTTTCCCGATTTCCATTTTACGCACGAACTAAAATGTTAACATGAATTGTCTTTAAAATAAAAGGGCCAGATGAGCCGGTAAATCGAATTAGAATGAGTACATTGCCCTTAAAAATTGATACTCAACGAGTGGTAATTGTGGAAGTGTTCGTTAGCTTTACACTTAAGGAAATGCCTAGAATATCTGGCTTTAAATGTTTCGTGATGGGGGATTTAGGTGTCCCACTAGTAAGATGTTAACGCAATTCTGTAGGCTACCATTTTAAGAAGGAGGAGAAAGTAGAGGAGATGAGATTACTATGATAAAGTGTGGAACACCCACCGATTCGGGTGGAGATAGTGTCATCCGGGTTGCATTGATACAAACACCGAGGGTATAAACGACCTCTCCATTGAGCAGAGCCTCATGAAATGAAAATGGGCACGAGCGAACGAGGCTTTCAACAGCTTCAACTTGGGTTTTTTTAGTATGTGTAACTAAATAGTCCGGTGCATCCACCAAAGTGCTATCAATTATGGACTCCATAGTGGAGCCTGCGTGAGTTATGGCAACAGAAGTGTATTTGTAACTCACCATAAGCGAGAATGGCGACCGGCAGAAGCGTCACCAGTAGTATGATGCTACTGAACTGGAAGTACTGCATGCCAAATACCTAGATTTCTGCTTTGCTTTATTGTCTTCAGCTTTTATATTTATTTTGTGTCATGAGGCCGATCTTACAGGTGGTAAATTGTTGATCCGAAGAGAATGGTTAAAGACTTGAAGGTCATGGCAGATGGCACCATAATCGCGCTTGTTGGCTCGGTTCCATGGCAAACCACGTGCAGTGCGTCTGAAAAGTGGGCATGCAGGCACGACTTACAGCGCAAGTAGTAAGGATGAAATGCAAAGAATTTAAATAAGAATAATAAAAATAGGCAAGAAAGGTAAGTTAAAAATAAACATCGCGTTGGCGCCAGTTGGACATTGCAATAATTTAGAGGTATACGAGAAAAGGAATGATGAATGGAAGAATAAAAATGAGAAACATCCGGGTAAAGCATATAAAGGCAAGGCGGGAATACACACCATCTAAACCCCTCTGTTCTGAGTATTCACATGCTCAGCCCGCTGCAGCATGCAGTCTTCTTTCCCCTTCTGCTTAGACCATGGTATGCAGGGACAGAAAGGGGCCGGTTGTGCAGCTGCATCGGCTTTATTTATCATCATGGCCAATGTAATGTTTCCAGTCTCCTCCAACGTAGCAATAAGTCCAAGTAGTGTAAAAAGGAAAATTATTAAGGCAGAGGAAAATGTGGGAGCCACAACACAGACGTAATTCCATGCTCCAGACTGGAGGCACATTCCGCAGAGATTCAAGTGATCGCATATCTCGACGCGTGGTTGAGGGATAGCCTATATCAACGCAATAGCTTTTGCTAATGGTTTTTTGTATAATTACTCATTAATAAGTTCTTGAAATCGGCTAACTTTAAATAGCAATTGTGCTTAGAGCTTAGGAATTTTGCGGTTTTAAGCACGAACTAAATTATTCGTATTTATGTGTTGCCAATCACACAGTCACACCTATTGTTGGAATGCATTTTTGCAGACCGACTGGCAGCATAGACTTACATAAACCTTGTGCCATGACTAACGTTCGAGATATCCGAATGAGGACGGAAGGCAGAGGTGCTCAGCAGCGGCGATTCCGATGATTCGCTAACCACTACTTAACCACACACATCTCTATGTAAACTTGTATGGTACTGCTGTCCCACTGCTATTTCCAGTTTCTTCCTTTCCTTTCCAAGGCGCTGTCAGGACACAACATTTGCCCCTACATTGTAAGGTAGCATGTGTCTGAAACGAAGATGTAAAGTTCTGACCAACACAAAGTACACAATATTAAAGGAAACTTAGCTATTTTTCTACCACTTGGGTTACCTGTTCACAGATGATAAAATTACAAACTTAAAGCAAAATTTAATGTTTTAACAGGAGGCAATTCTCGTTTCGCCCATCTGCCTCCAGTTTCAAATCCCTGGCGGGAAAAATTTACTCGGCGTTAGTCTAACTTGTTTTTGTCAATGAGCCAATGCTGGCGGTAAACTGTGCATCCAGAATTTGGCTTTGTATTTATCCTGAAGATTGACGTTTTGTCACAATCACCAAGGTTATCCAGTCAGACCGTTTCCAATGCAGCAAAAATATATTACGTTGACGCATTTGCCTTCGTATCGACGTTCCTTGTGATGCATTTGAATGGACTCCAAAATCAACCTCAAATATTCCTGATACATAACTCTTATGGTAATGCAAGCTATGATGACTTTGGCCGCATTGCTCGAAAACGCCAACTGTCTTACGTGCGACTAGTTATGATATTGTGCACAAAACTCCGGCAGATTTTGTGTGCTCAGCTTATTTGATTAACATAGCCCAATTAAGAGCTTTTAGTTACAGAAACTGTAATATAATTAAAGTGGAGGCATTATTTCTTTTTACACGTTCCTCCTCATATTTCTTTTGCATTGGAGTTTTTAATGCGGGATAGGCTTTAGAGAGAAGTACCGGTTTATTACAACTACTAATAATTTTAAGCCATAACACCTCGGGCAAATTTGAGGTTTTATAATATATTCCCTTGGAATTCGAAGCCTGTAATCCTATCAGATGGCAGTGGGTGGAGAACTGCTCCTTAAAAGGGATGTGAACTTTAATCCCTTAAATTGCCTTTGATGAAGGCAAGACAAACAGTTTAGAAACTGAGAAGTTTGAAATGGTTAGATAAATTTACAGTAACTGCACTTTCCCTTTTTTACAGGGTAGCGAAGAATGTTTGTTTATACGGCCAAGTTTTTGGAGCCAATCCGCACTTCGTGGCCAAAAGAAATTAAAATATACCTTATTGAGTTCTTGGATGAGATATTAACTCACATCCATAAAAAGGATTAGGCAACGATTAAAAAACCATAAAAATCATGCTAATCTTTGACTAATAAAAATCCTGGATATTGTAGAACATTCCACATTTGTTAACGGGAAGAGTGGCTAATGTATAGGCAGTATGTTGACCGAAACCGGGCAAATGGTCATAACTGATTATAATTAGGTGGCAAGGCTTAGCGTTTGTAAACAACAGCCGACATTTGTCGAGCTGAAAAAAGCAACTCTAAATGAGGACGGAGTTTTCACTTTTTAAAATCACACTTTGCTTTTCTAAGGACAACCCATTCATTCGTCAATGCGTACTTCTATGACACGGTGCGATTCAGTGCCAGAAGACCAGGCCTATTTTGTGCCTTTGTAGAGTGCGATGTTTAATGGATGGAAGCTCATATTTTTACTTTAGAAGTTAGGACTAAACACTCAGTGGAAGGAACTCACACCTCACACTACAAAGTTGGTGCAGCATTCCTTCAAATTGGCATCCGTCGTTATGCTACATTTGCAAGGTCGGAATCGGGGTCTACGAGCCCACAAGTGGGATGAATGGTACCCTCTGACATTGAAGTTAATATCACATTTCTTTCGTCAAATGGATAATATTTTCCCTTGATTCCGTCGACGTACAAATTGATGGTTTCTCTGCCCTAACTTTGTATTCACTTGCTCGGTACGAGCAGGCCAGTTATATGAGAACGTTTCTAATCTATTTCGACGTACCTTTTAAAGTAAACGAGTTTAAAGCTGCAAGTGACATGAGGCATTTACAAGTAGGGAGACAAAATCGCTCGCCTTGATTGCAATTGCAAGATTTGTTTTAAAAATTGATTACCTTGAAAGTTGTGCATTTGGAGAAATTGCGTTTTTGATAAAGTATTAATTTGACACAAGCCTGAAATAGCTTCCATTGAAGCAGGCATTAATACTGGCTACTGGAAATAGCTGGACTTTTCACATCAGTGATGTCACGCTCCCTTACAATGGCTTCTTCCTTGTGGACGCGCAAAGAACATCCGATGCCCTGCTGGAGCCGAATTTTCTTCTTCGCCGCAAAAGCTGAAGGCCCTTGGGCTACTACAGTTCATTTTCTGGCAGCAGCAGAATGCTCAAAATTTCTGAAGTCAATGTGACTAGTGAGATTGCCCTTTGTACCTCTACTCGGCAGAAGACACCGTTCAATTCGGCATCCACCTCCGCGGATCGCATTGTGCTTTTCACGGGTATCCCATGTGTTCAGCCTCAAACGGAGGAGGAAGAGGAGATGAAGTAGACGATCGATGTGATGGAAACGGAAGAGGAGACGGAGGAGGGTGAAGAAGACGGGATGGAACAGGGTAAGTCAGCGATAAACAAAGATCAGATTGAAGAAAACGTGGTTGTCGATATCACTGCAATGAGGTGCGCTAGTACGATTGATTAGTAAAAGGAGTTAGGCTTAATGAAATGCACTGCTTTAGTCGTGCGTGTAGCCGAAGATACATTTCCCTTCTTTTTGTGATGCATTTTTTGATATTTCAGAGTTGTACTGCACACTTTTTTTGTTTGCATCCACATTCAGTGCTCGGTGTCTGATCTCAGCTGCTCGAAGCACATTGTCCCACTCCTTATGCAAAGGGCACAAACTGGAACACGGAACGCAAATGCTCCCGTGTTTGCTCTACGCCACGTGCCCTACCACACACCATTTGCGTAAGTCAAAGTGTGCACCACAGGATTCAAGGCGTCATGATCTCACCACCGGATGAGAAGGTAACATTTATTGATATCGAACAGTCTTTCATGAGGCCGCTCATTACCCTCTAGTCATGTGGTGGGATACGTATTGAAGTCATCTCCATAACCAGGTAATGTGTCTTGTGCAGCAACACTGGCAAAGTTCTAACCGGCGGTGTGACAACCTTCAGGGATCTTAATGGTAGTACATGCATTCAGCTTTCTAAATCTTTGGCTGGGCAGGCACCACCTGATCACTGCATCAGCTAAGCTGTGGCTGATGAGTACCACAATGCACTTTTCACTGTTTCGATATCATTTATTGTGTCGATTTGTAAAATATGGAAGGCGAGAAAAGGTGGGTTGCAAAAATGTTGTAGAGAATTTGCAGGAAATCATAACACTTCAAAAGACCAATATATGTTGTGTGGTCTGTGTGACGTCCCAGCAATTCATTTACTTGAGAGTTGAATGGAGGTATAATTGGATGGTGTAACCTCTAAGTATCTTCCTTAAGTATGAAATCACAATTTATTGTGTGCTGCAGCATCGTCGCAGCACACAGTGATTTTCCACGTTTCCTGCAGTGTGCAACGGTCTGCTTCCTCATTTTAAAGTAGTTACTGTTCTCGGTCGATGACACGGCAATCTACAAGACTCTGTGCTTTCCTTGTTGAACTAGCGGCACCACTACAAGTGCGGTTTAAAGTGTATCAGCTCTGCATATCGTTTGAGAAGAATTTACAATGTATGTTTGGTTAATATGAAGCTGCATCCTCCATCTTGCGTTCACCGACGACTTCAGTGGAGGACCTACGGAGTTACAGGTCAAGCTTAATACGCTTAAAGTGCTTACGTGTTTTTTTAGGCCTGACTGAACCAGCTCATCTTCCCCATGACAGAATTATATCCCAAAAGCAGTATACATCGATAAAGAAGGGCGATGCCTCTCTGCGGCATGGGCATTGAACAGGCATGGAATACAATGTCTTAGCGAGCATTCACATAACATTTTGTAATGCTTTATTATATGCAAAATGTATATAAATTTACAGCAAGGATTTTTTGCTACAAATTGCAGGTAAATGACGGATAGCTTCATGTGTTACCACTAGTTTTGATACGAAGAGTGTATGAGTTGTGCGTTGACACGTCGGGTTTTCTAGCTACATGGGTGTTGCCACAACTTCAGCCTTCAGGGCTGAACAGATGGGTTAGGCACCGTTGCCACAGGCGTAGCATATATCTGCTAACACACAGCTACTGGCAATCGTCACCAACTTTCCTGAGAAAGGAAGTGCTAATTAGGGCTATATTTCCAGGAATTGCTTCTTCCTATGAGATTTCTTGGACAACCTTTGACGTTTTTTCAGAAACCCAGGAATGTGGTCTCTTCTTATCGTTCGGTAAGCAAGTTGGTAGACTGATTTAATTGTGGTCATCGCGGCGGCAATACCGGAGCACTGCCACTCAACACATTGTAAGCAAAAACGTGACATTGAGAGACGCCCTTTGCTCATGTCTCAGCAATACCACCATCAAAGGCGTGTGCGGATACCAAATGCTAGTGTAATTGATTCACCGCCTTTAAAAAGGAGGTATTTTTGATAACTTACCTCTTCACAGCTTAGTGCCAGCTCACGCAATCATAAAAGCTATTCACAAGGCCAGCACAAGTTCTGGAATTTTTTTATCTGTTACTAATAAACTGTGCATCGAATATAATAAACACAACTCATGTGGGCTGGTTTGATGCTGCTGGTACAGGGGTCCCAAGGAATGTTAGCCAAACAGTATTAGTCATGTAATGCCTTTTGCTAAATGCCAAACATATTTTTGTGTTAGTTAGCTTAAAAAGATATAGCTAATAATGATTGTTGAATAGGGAACTAAGCTGAATAGGAAAAGCGTGCACAATACGACGTGAAAATTAGGCACATGGATGGAAAGCCGTCCGTGTTGGAAAATACTACTAAATTTTAACCAATATTTGTTCCTGAGAATGTTTTAAGGCATAAGAAAAAGATATGCAAAATATAAGTGCTAGTGAAGCAAAGCTTTGACATTGTGTGATTTTGCAACGCTGCCAACGTCGTCCGGTGTTTAATGGCAATACTGATTAGGAATACAAAGTTGTTGCTTAATGACAACTTTGCTTGACGCGTCAACATTCCAGCTGTAAATCACATCTTACCTTACCTGCCATCTTGCGACTATCTCTGTTAAGCCACAATCAATTAAGAGGGCTGGCTTTCGGTTCCTCTGTTATGTGCTGCATCTTGATCCACAGAACAGGTAAACGTCAGTCCTACCCTGTGGCATTTTGCGAGGCTCTCTCCCATCTCTAACTCCACCAGTTTTCAGTTTCGACTTTTGAGTTATAAATGGCAATATCATCTCTCATCTTCGACCCAGTGCCCACGTTGAGCTCAATCCCTCACCCTAAAACAAATAATAGTGTTTTATGGAGACTAGCTAATGGTTTCTCCTCGGCAGTAACTGATGGACTTGTCTGTCACTGATTGTGCCATCGGTACTAGAACACTTATTAAAATGAATTATTTTATTGCCCTAATAAACTCGACGAAAACGTCTGTGCAGATCTGTTGCAAATATGAATAAACTATCTTTAAATTGACTACATTGGTGCCACTTTTGTACACTTCTTGCTTATTCGTATTGCTGATTCTCCGTCGCCTTTAAAAGTATTTTAATCCAAATCATTTAGGAAGTCATACATTTTCGATTTTTATACTCGCTCTGTTATCTATAACTGAACACGCAATTTATTATTTCCAAATGCACCTGATATGCTGAGGGGCTGAGTCGACAAGCTTAATTATAATGTTGCCTGATGTGACCTTCAGGTCTTTCATCTCTCTCATCTGATGCAACGGCCTCTCACCAATTAGCTTTAACCTTATAGCATAGAGGACCTATAATCCATCACTAACAAAGCCAAGTAGGAGACACCTATTTTCGAACGCCATTCTTTAGGTTCGATGGCACACTGCTTCTGGTGACTCATCTGACAGTCTCCATTCTGGTTAATGGTGTGTGACATATTTACCTTTGTTAACATAATTTGCACAGGCTTCATCTTCGACTCCACAACCCATTGGCCCCTTAGGAAAGCATCAATTTGCCAACCTATAAATGCCTCATCAATGCACATACGAATTGTTTACGGTACTGACAATTCATCACGTCTGATGGTCTCATCGGCTTCCCAACACCTCGAGAAATCCAAAGAAAATGTATTTCTGTCCCCTTCCATCACATTAGCAATGATCAAGCATAAAATGCAAACAATGAATGACAAGACAGGATAAAGAGTAAATAATCAGGAAGTGGGAATGGTAAAGCAAAAGCAGAGTTGAACTTTAGTTACTTTCTACGTGATCTGTGCCTATGCCCTGCTGGACATCCATCGTGAAGTTATATATTGACTTCATAAAACCGACTGTCACCATGTCTACATGCCTTGATGTCGATCAGTCTATGCAGCTGTTTCCTCCTTCCTTAACGGAAAAAATCTCATCTCCCTTTGTGCTACGTCGAGGCAGTCGCCATGAAAATTATCCAAAGTGGTTTGGCGCGGGAAAGACATTTGTTTCTAATGATGCTGGAATGTACTCAATTTGTGGCATCAAGAATGCACCTTGCCATGTTGAGCAGTTTTGTTTTGGATTGCCTTAATAATAAAATTTATGCAGTGGCACACCAACCCCACTCACATTTATCACCCACGTTCTAAATTCGTCTGGCCGTCAGGGGGAAACAGTCTGATAGTTCAGTAACGTTTCTTGTAAGTTTATACAATCTTTATATTGTTTTCTAATTGCTCTACTGCTAATCTTTATTTGTTTGTCCTCTCCGTTTCCTTCGGATTGTGCCAGTAGTGACCTGAAGAATAAAACCCGCATTGTCGGCGAAACCTCTGATTTCACCTTGGATGCCCATTGGTGTAAGTCTGCATCACTTTAATTGCATGCATTGCCAATCCTTCCAGTATGCATCCTCCTCTTTTTCTCATGCGCTATTTACAATAAATTGGAAATGCAATTTTTGACACATTCATGCAGTGTTTTCCACAAAAATATCTTGAATGCTCCACTTCCTCAACAAAAATAGACCAAACGTTTAAGTTCCACTAAATTTTCACAAGTGAATTTTGTCGAGTTTGGTGCTACTCTTGCTCACAATTGATAGTAGTGACATTTTCTTTCCCCCGGTTATAGGTAGTTACACAACGGTTTGATAAGGCACCGAATGCGAAATCGCTATGGTGAGGCAAAGATCTTTGATTCTTCTGTAGAATGGCAGCAAATCCATTGGGAATTTTTGAGAATTAGTAAAAATGAGGTAAAATTTGAAAGTTGAGAGAAATGGTGCACCAAACTATTAATCACTAGGAGTGCTGATTTTTCGACACCTGTAATAACAGGAAATGAATTTAAGTGTATCTTGCACACCTAGGGAATTTGTTGCAATGCAAATCGCGTGGTGACAAACAAAAGCCGAATACTCTATTCTCTGTTTCGCCGTTACTTCATCTAGTGTAATTTGTGGGAATTGGTTACCCTCTCAGCAGTAATAGTGAGTCAGAATTCAGTAAATCAGCCTTTGTATGCATTGCACATGATGTGTCATGACACCGAGCCCACTGGTGTGAATATAATGCCACCCAGCGTGGCCTTTAAAGCTCCCATCTCTTTCTTCCCAAGTCACCGCCCCTTGCCGGGTGGCTTCAACCTCATGCCAAAGGGGAGTGCGAAGGCTGAGATCGAAGCAGCAAAGCAGAACTCCACTTTTTTGACAATCAATTCATTCAGTTTATTGGCATAATGCTTCCGGTAAGACTTCTCACAGTCCCACTTCTAGCTTATTCTAAGTCAAAATTCTCCCTTCGCAAACACAACTGAAAGACTACTACTTTGTGGTAAAGTGCATAGAAGCGCATATGATACAAAGGAATTCTTGCCAAATATTTGTCCATTTCGTTACGTACTTCACATTTGTCGGAGCGGTTTGTAAAGTCCACTATTTGGCATGCTAAATCGTTGTCACGTAGCAGTAGAGGTTACAAATGACATGATGTTTGTCAAGTCTTCAAAGTCGACCTCTAATCTA
Source organism: Echinococcus multilocularis (assembly GCA_000469725.3). Taxonomy (NCBI): domain Eukaryota; kingdom Metazoa; phylum Platyhelminthes; class Cestoda; order Cyclophyllidea; family Taeniidae; genus Echinococcus; species Echinococcus multilocularis. The sequence continues at coordinate 4,083,405 of LN902848.1, read as the reverse complement.
ATATAGTACCATTGTACTTGGCACAAATGAAGCCTGAGAAGCACAACAATTGAATTCGCACAACCAATATAGGACGTACACAAATGATAAATGGACATCTGATAGGGCATAGACACGGATCGTGACGGGCACTGTTGCGATTCTACTCTGCATGACGTATGGCAGAGTTATGCTTTTACTTCGTCTCTCTCACCTCTAGAAGTGTGAGGTCTTTGAGTTGTTGACAAGCCGACGAGGCCAGCACACGTAATGAATTTATTGGTTCCCTGGACAATTGGTACCTGCATCGATGTGACAAAATGTGCGCGCTTTTTTATATTGAGATTACAGTAGACAAATTCTGAAAGAATGAGCAAAATTGGAACACATTTTATCATTACCAAGTATTATGCGTGAGCATCAATTAAGATGGTACATCAATTTTTCACCTGTGGAAACTTTTCCTCAGGTAGCAGTTGTTTCTAATGCAAGATTGGCCTGCAAAATGTGGAGTAAAGGTGACAAACGCAAGCCTAGTGCCGTTATTTGGATAGTTCGTGACGTTTGGTTAAAGGAAGGTATGTTCAGTTGCTCCCATTTACGTGCGTTTTCATGATCATTTTAACAGAACAGATTATTATACTCAATACGTCATTTCAGTACTTATAAATGGTGAAATCACTACATTAAGGCAATTTTTCTCTGCACCTTATCAAAGAGACTATGCCTAGGTTGTATAGCTAGCGCAGCTAAATTCAAATTGCGAATTTCCCATTTTTACCATTCTCAGGGAAGAACTAGTGCACCTTCCTAAGCCTGGAGAGTGGAACGTATCGAGCAGCGACCAAATTGAGCATTGCAAAATAAATGACTGGATTTCCTTGTGTCAAGTTTTGACAGTGTTAAAATAATTTGCAATCGCTCTTTTTGTAAAAAGTGACATGTTGAGTGGGTCGCTATGGCTGCTTCCAGTGACAGTACTATTGAAACATGTTTTAATGTGATAAACTTGTTTCCAAACAAATCATCTCTCCATTTTGAATTTTTAAGTTTAATACTAATTTTTCATTTCATGAGAACGTTTAAGTCTAAGGTACGTTAACAGTAGGCTCTAATTTGGATTGCAAATTCATGCTTAATATGGCCAATTTCAGGTGTGTGCATAAACTACATCCACTTAATGGCTAACAATTAAATGCATCTGATTCTATCCAAACCAAATTCATTCGTAACCTTCAACAGGCAAGAGTTTGCGTTTACCTATTGGTGGCTGGATGGGGAGTTGCTGCAGATGAAGCTGCGACAGCAAATGAGTCAAGTGTTCGTTACTATATCAACGAAATCGCATCGCTGCTCGACAGACGGTAGTTTACTTTGACAAGAAGTCTCGCGACCACGCACCTTCCTTAGAGGAAATAAAGAGAGGAACGAATGCCGCTGAGTTTCCTCTTACCTCTCAATGCTCCTCCACTTTTCGTGTCTTCGCGAGCTTTCGCAGGTAGCCTTCTCTCTGGCTGCACCACGCAAAAAAGCGTCGAAAATAGCAGTGATTGTAGTGGCGATGGTAACGTATGCTTCAGGGGTAGAGAAAGCGCTTACTGTGCAACTTTTGCCACAGTAGTGGTGGAAGTTGTCGGTTAGCAGCGAGAAAAATTGGACAACACTTGGAGCAAAATGCACCTACGGCAGCGCTATCCGGCTTAGCCCCGAAAGTGGACCGTGACAGCAATGGTGGAAAACGGACTACCGACACCAACGGAAGTTGTTTGATGAGGTATAGAGACCCTGAAATGGAATCACAATATAGGCGAGATTTACTCATACCAAATCTAATGCTGCTACATAGCACACCATATTTTGAGATTACCTTTTAGTGCATATATTTAACCTTTCAAGGCTGCTGACCACCGAATAAGGGAGTAAGGATGGGGTCAGGACCAATCCCCTTGCAGCACTAATCAGTGACACTGATAGCTTGTGTGTTGGTGTAAAACAGTTGAAACAGTCAAAGCGCCATAACAGCAGTGTTTAATTCAAAACCGCAGCAAGGAGTAGCCTGTCAAAAGCGACCAATTTTATGGGTGAATTTGTGAAACCAATTACTGTAAAAATAATTCTCTGATGCAAAATTATGTGTTGAAATTGTGGGCAAGCACGGAGAGGTGCAGATGCAGAGAAGGCAGGACTTTGGGTTGGGAGGCAGCTGTACAAGGCCCAATATCAAAAGCCATGATTTTGTGCTATCACTTTTGGGTAGCTACAGAGGTATTTGCTACTACGAGGCCTCAGTAGACACTGCTTCTCGCTTTCATACTTGCTGATGTGTTGACCTAGCTGAACTCTTAAATGATGATTGACGAATGTGTCGATCAGTAGCACAGCGTCAGCTGCTTTCTCATGAGGTTTTTGAAAAGAATTCTACTTTGTTTTTATTTAAAATACCTAGCTATTATAATGGTAACGGTACTTCATCGCTAGTCAAGAGTACATGGCATAACCTAAGCAGTCTTTTGCAGAAATTCATGCCTTTGCAAGCACTTTTATGCCCACAACGCTTAAATTGGCATAAAGTTAAGGCAGTTAGCGTAACCACGGTGCCATCTTACGTGACTCCCAAGTTTCCCATCTGTCCTTTCTAATGCAACCTCCTCTAGCTAATTAAATTCGGCCTTTTGATGAAAGAGCCGTAACTGATTAAAACAATGCAGCAAAGTAAAATCCTCACTTCTTTGATTTGTAGTTTATCCCGTTTAACACCTCATGCCTGTGGTGACGCCTCCACCAGTTTCCGTCCTCGCTAATGATAAGTTGCAAATCTCCTCTTGTTAGCGCAATTTTCAAAGTCTCTATCATCGACTCCGCATTAACAACACTTCGAAGGACGTATCAGTATACCTAACCATAAATAATAAAAAAATTTATGTGGAATCTGTTAAAAACCCATCATACTCTTGCTCCTTTCCATTTTATGAGGGCTCACTTAATGGGGAGGCAGCTTACCCACTCAGCATTTGCATCAGTGCAACCTAGTTGGCAATAAATCCACCCACTACGGTGAATAATCTGTACTTGATAATACACGGCATTAATCTCACCTCCTTCGTTTTCCCTCCACTAACAAAATTTTGAATCATTTCTTTAAATGATAACCTGTTAGTCATTTTTTCGCATAACCTCTGCACTATGGTCTAACTTTTAACAGCAATGGCATTGCATATTCTAGACATTCCAAGATTTGAGTCCTCTGACCATTGAGTTTCCATATTTTCGATTGTGACAAAGGTTGCAATTGAGGGAAAAAGTTGGTTGCTTTTTTCCACAGCTCATAGGTAACCAACGATTTCTCGGTGGGTCAATCCCCAGTGTTTGATATTTCAGTGGATAGATTGACTTCAATTGTAGTCATCATGGCAGCAATACCGGAGCATTGCCACTCAACACATTGTAAGCAAAAACATGACATTGACACCCACCCTTTGCTCATAACTCAGCAATACCACTATCAAAGGTGTGTGGATGGTAGTGCAAATGGTTTGCTGCTCTAGAAAATGTGCAGCTTTCATAACCTACCTCTTCACAGATTAGCGCCGGCTCACAGCCAAACAACGTGTCAAAAGGCCAGCACAAATTCTTGAATTTTTCCACTTGTTTCCAACAAGCTCTGCCTTCATCCGTCTGGGGTGAAGTTGCATTTAAGAAATAAATGCAATCATGTAAGCTGGATTGGTGCTGCTGCAGAGTGATCCGAAAAAACACTGTTAATCAAAAGATAACTAGTCGTGCGACAACTTTTGTAGAACGTTTAGCTTAGTTCTATGTTCAACAATGTTGACGATAGAACCTGAGAGCACTGTTGAATAAAAGACTACAGCGAACAAGTTCAGTGGGCATAATAGGACATGGGTATCAAGCACTTAGAGGGCAATTCATTTCTATTGGGAAATGTTACGCATTTTTCACCAAGTTTTTTACGATGAGAACATTTTTAGGCATAGGAAGTAGATATTTAAAGCACAACTGCTGGCAAAATTTTATCGCGGCCCATGTGCTGGCGTTTTGAGCACATGAAAAGTAAAAAGCGCAATAAACATTACACATTCCACCGAATGGGTTTAGTCCCAGCAAAACCACCTCAATCAAGTGCTGACACTTGATGGAATTTGCATTGTGGGTACCGTCCTCTGGTCGTTCATCAAAACCTTAGTTATGACTTTAAAGCTGACGTTAAATGATAACTTTACTTAACATGCCATTATGCCATCTGTCAGTTAAATCCTATTTTATCTTTCTTATTTTATATAATTTTCCGAGTCAGCAATCAATTCAAAGGCTTTGCCTGACCAGCTCCTTTATGCACAATACTCCAAGTAAGGTCGCCCACCATTCTCGTGTGACGCAACCGCCTCTCACCAATTAGCTTCAGCCTTACGACAAGATCAGCGAAGCGAAGCAGAACCCCACTTCTTTCACATGCAGCCGTTTTGGTTCAGCGGCATACTGCTCCTGGTGACGCTTCTACCAGTATCCATTCTAGCTTATAGTGAGTTGCAAATTGTCAACACAGTCCTTAATTGACAGCACCTGAATAATTAAGTCCATATCCAGGGCAAATGCATGCCAAATTTGTTGAAAGCCTTGATCGCTCTTTCCCCTTTTTATTTTACGAGATTTTGCTTAATGCGGAGTCAGCTTCTACTCTCGGCATTTGCATCAGTCAGCCCATTTAGTCGTAAATCCTCCCATTAAAGTGAGTTTTTCGGCGATTTGTAACTAACTACATTAATTTTATCTCATTTACATTTCCCTCAGCTGGCAAAACACCTAAGCTTTTCCATTCACCTAAATCTAACAGTACTGTTCCCACACTTGATCTAGGTTGGACCCAAAGTAATGCAAGCAATGAAGTTTTGAGCTCCGACACTAATCCTCCGCCCATTGATTTGCATATTTCATTTCCTAGACAAGGTGAAAATTGTGAGAGCAAATTTGGATATTTCTGTGCAAGTAAAGTAAGCCGTGCGTTCTCCGTCAAACTGGAGTTGCTGGCAGTGGATTTTGATGATGAGCATATACAAGACTTGTAGATCTTTGCTCTATCAGCTGGTGTTTTGCAACCTGATTTTCAGTAAAGCCAAAACAGTAACTGGAAGTAACATTGGTCCTCGTATCTGACCTTGGTCGAAATATCCCATGTGCATCCCATCACTCAGCCGATCCTCCACCTCCAGTCCTTCCTTCATTTCTTCCCATTACACTCGTCTTCACCGTAATCAGTGTGTATTGGTGAATGTGAAGCAGTGTACCACTACACCTTCACTTTGATAAAGCCTGCAGCCCAAATGGCTTCCACCGACTGCTTTTCACACATCACGAATTGTTGAAAGTAGTGCAGTTGAATGAATGAAGTGACCTTCTCAGTGGAATGGGTTTTAATATGGTGATATAAGCACCGGTTCTGTGGTATCCTTCCCCTTTACACTGTCAGCATTTGCACTAGTAAATTGCCATTTGCTCCTTTGGGGTGTGAGATGCTATTTTCGAAGTCGACTCTTGCTTCCTGCATTCTGCATCACGGTCTTAATAGGCAGAATTGATCAAACCGAGTCTCACCCCGTGGCATCCTATGGGGCAGACTCCCAACAATAACCTCCCCAAGTCCCGGCTTTGGCCTTGGAATCATAGACGGAGTCGGGTTTGGCTGATTCTATGCACAAAGTTTTAAAATATTTGCCACTACGTCCACTACCATGGATTGATAAGGCGGAATTTGAGCTCTGGATTCCATACATGCTGCGGTCTCAAACTGCTTGCTTTCGCTGACAGCCGTTTCTTGACTGCTGTATATGTATTATAACATGGATAACTACAGGCCTACTTTCCTTGTAGCTATTCTACAGAGCCAGGTATGCCCGACTGATGTTAAACACAGTTGCAAATTAAAGCACCAATGGGGTCAATGTGTGCTGCGGCATTGAGGCATCTATGGATCTTTATTGGGAAATCGGTCCATGTAATTGGAGGCTGTACTTCAGCTCCTGCATGCACCATCCCACCCATGGAAGAATTGACAACACATTTCAATAAGAAACGTACTTTATTTTGAGGAGAGATTTAATGAGGTGTGAACATTGGATTGCTCAACGGAGGGCATATATGAAGGCCTGGAGTTCATTTTCAAGCCTTGATTTCGTTTCACTGATAATTCGCTTTTTAAACAATTTAGCGCTTAAGGGTAAAAACCCTATATAGACATATGCGCTATCGAAAACTGGTACCGACAATTCCAATTTGACCTCTGGGCGCACGGTTTTTCTCACTTGCACAGAAATATCCAACTTTAGTTTTCCTATATCTATTTTACTCACGAACTAAAATGTTAAAATAATAAGGCCAGATGAGCCGGTAAATCGACTTTAGAATGAAACCGGATTACAATGACCTCAAAAACTTGTAATAATTGCGAAAGAAATGTACAAGTGTTTGAAACTGCTGCACCTAAAAAACGTCTAGAATATCTGGCTGTGAATGGTAGAGTGATTCTGTGAGCTATAATTTGCAGGAGGAGGGAGGAGACGAGTGAATAAGATTAATGCAGCAAAGCGTAAAGTGTAGAAAACTTGCCGAAGAGGGCGGAGATAATATCATTCGGGTCGCATTGATACAAACACCGAGGGTATAAACGACCTCTCCATTGAGCAGAGCCTCATGAAATGAAAATGGGCACGAGCGAACGAGGCTTTCAACAGCTTTAACTTGGGTTTTTTCAGTATGTGTAACTAAGTATTCCGGCGCGTCTACCAAAGCGCTATCAATTATGGACTCAATGGTGGAGCCTGTGCCAACTGTGTCAACAAGAGGAAATTTGTAACTCACCATAAGCGAGAATGGAGACTGGCAAAAGCGTTGCCAGTAGTATGATGCTATTGAATTGAAAGTACTGCATGTCAAAGAGGAGGAGTTCTGCATTGCTCTAATGGCCCCAGCTTTTATATGCGCTTCATGTCATGAGGTTGAACCAGTTGTTGATGGGTGGTTTATCTGCAGAGAATGGTGGGAGACTTAGAGGCCACAATCACGCTTGTTGGTGTGGTAGAGGTTGAGGCCATCAGTGGTTGCTGCACTGTTGACCTCTTCAGAAGGTAGCTTAGACATGGAGCGGGTTTGATCAATTAAAAATAAACTGGTTTAAATTTGCCAAGAAAAAGGATAAACAATTTTACCGCATTTATTCGGATAATAAAAAAATTCAATTTATTAAGGTCTAGCGTATGCATGGGATAATCTCTGTTAGCCAAATCTATCAATTATTACAGAGAGTCTATCGGCCTGACTCCATAAAATAAAAATTTTGGATTAAGCTAGCATGTCGAATCTTTGTAATGGATTAGGGTCCAGCTCCTCCCGCGGTACACTTAGAAACCGCAACCGTCTTGACGCTCAAGGCTCCTTTCCTCGACGTGATGCTTCTCGTATGTCAGCCATAGATCGCTCTCCGGTAGGTGGAGGTGGTTCTAGATCACGCAACCCATCAGGCCACTAGGAGAGATGTCATTAGTCCCTAATGTGTTCACGCAGCATTTCCCGGGCTGCTTGGGTTCCCAACTGGTCATCAGTCTGGTAAATGTACTTTCTGAATTTGCAATTTATCCATCTGTCTACTTACATTTACCATCCACCGTTCTATTACGACCACTTTTATATACACAATTGCCATGAATTGTGTTATCTTAAGGTGTGGGTCTCATAGATGCTAATGACTTTTCGCTTTTATCTTCAATATAGGAACTAGATTGGACGGAAAACGGGCCTTTAATGTGGATTTGATGGGCAGCAATGCATTACGCATACGTACGACAGATTTTCTGCCTAGGAGCCTGGGGTCCGACACCTATTTTGTCAGAAGTGTTTACTTTTTCAAAACTGCTGATGGGTCATTGTCATTATTTTTAATATTGAAGGTGAAGGTTTGCATAGGGCACTCAGGACAGGTAGATTATTTGCCGTTTTCGAGGTAGAGGTGCATGCTGTTGCATTACAGGTTCTGGTGAAGTATCACACAAGTAAAGAAATTCCGGAGCGGTAGGAAAACGGTTTGGGTAAGGAAGTGAGACTTGAATTCAACGTCAATGCCTGTTGCAGTCGGTTGGCTAGTGCCTTCGCCAAGGATCACACAGATTTCTTTTTATTGCTCGAGCTGCGCGGTAATTTGTCACCCTTATGAGCTGTGACATTTCCTTTCTCACTTTCTCAGGCGTCGATGGCGCCCAACAGCAACGCTATGAATGCAGAGGTGATATATAAGTGGCCGGAGTTGTACCTCAGCGATGCGATGCTCTCTTACGATGTTTTCTTCCCCGTGGAAGTGCAAAGAACATCCATTGCCCTATTGGCTCTGGTTCTCTCTCTTCGCCGCAACAAGCTGAAGTCCATTGGGGCTACCAGAGATCATTTGCTGCCAGAAGCAGAACGTTCAAAATTGCTGAAATTCAATGCGTCTAGTACAATTCCTTTTTGAACCACAGTAAATCTTCTTAAGGGCCTGTTATTCTACAAAGGACTCTGCTTACCTTCCCTTTCACCTTTACAAATTGCATTGTGCCTCCCACAAACTAAGTGGATAGAGAAAAAGATGGATCTAATGATTGAAAAGGGAAAACAGAAGAGGAGGTAGAAGTAGGGGGCTGAAGAAGACGATTTGGAACAGGCCTAGTCAACGGTGGGTCATAATCAAATTGACGAGGACGTAGGCATCCATAGCGCTGTAGAAGGCTCCCCCTTTGCGGCTGATATGCCAAAACTCACTTGGAGGAGTTCGGCTAGGTAAAGTATATCATTACGCTGTAGTAAGGGCAAAACGCTTTGTCAATGCAAACAAGAGCATCAGTTAGGGGTTTTCAAACATTTGATGACGTAATTTGTTCCAGAACACAATTTCCATTTACTGAAATTGTAGGTGATTGCACTAATTCGAAGTCGTCAAACTATCTATTCGGGGTACTATCGCCAGTCATTTAAAGCGTGGACAGCAAGGGTGCTCCTGAGCACTGAATAACGTGATTACGATTTTTAAAGACCATCTCGTGGCCCCATCCTAATGTCCTGATGTTCCAAGAGCATTTATTTATATGTTGAGTTGCGGCTATCAATTCCCTTAAAGAAGTAAATATTCCATTTGGTACTTAAAGCTCTGACTAGTTGAATCATTCTCTCGAGTTTGTATGCAAACAAAGTCAACTACCCATTAGAGTAGAACATAAGTGTCTTCTGCTTCCATACTGATGTGGTTAGATTGCTTCAACTGCCAGACTAGATAGAGCAAACGTACTGATAGTGAGACGCTCGGTTTATCGGTAAGGATGTTTAATTCCCATGCTAGCATCGACAAAGTTTTTTACCGAAAGAAATGGAACACTTTCTGGACTTAGTTGACAGCTGCGCAAATTCTACCTCAGCAGACCATTTCACGTGAGTTTTTACACTGCCAGGGTATTCAGGCTAAAGGTTTCCTTCACCTTCGCCACTCAAGTTTGTCTCTGTAATTCCATTCAGCTGGAAGGGATGTCTCCGCATTTGTTTTAGCCGCCAATATCCTAGAGGCGGGATGGACACTGAAGCTGGACCAGCCGGCTACAAATGTGAGCAATTAGGAGCAATTGGCTGTCCAGTTCTTTTGACACTGCCCTCTTGCTGGTCAAAACAGGATGTCTCGGCCGACTGGAGACTTCTTGTTGATGGTCATTGCATAATCAGTCCAATGTACACCGGTCATAGGGAGTGTTCCTCATTCCCAAGCCACCGTCGCCCCAATGAATGCCCCAGGACTGTCCACCAGTTTATATTCGTGTCTGTAATACAAATGGCGACTGCAATTTCTGCATGCCTTTTTCTTCTTCTTTTTTCATTCGGCAAAAAGGGTTTGATTAGGCTCTGGTGGTCCATTTCCCTCTAACAACTTTAGCACTTCATCGGTAAATTTCGACTGCTTATTATGCGATATGGGTGCCATTTTCGCGATCATCTCTTCATCCCTCCCTTTCTGCACAGCAGTCTCGCAACAAGGCAACAAAAAAACTTGAGTCTTACAACACTTCATTCTGTGAAGCAGACTCCCAACACTGACCCCACTTATTCTCAGTTCTGACTTATTAACAGTGGACAGAGTCATTAGTGGCTGGTTCTAGGTACAGAAGCTCCAAAGGGATTGCAATTTCGGTTCCTGCCATAGATTCATAAGGCGGAAGTTAAGTGTAGGTTCTCGCTTATGTCATGGTTACCAACTTAGTGGTCTGACAGACAGCCCTTTCTTAAATATGGTCAGCTTATCATAGCATGAACAGCTACCAGTTTCCCTTTCTTTCACTTATTGTAGAGAGGCAGGATTAAAGTCCGAGTGACAAATCCTTTACGACAATGACTGTAAAATTTACCTGCCTCTGATTGTGTCATGGAAACTACACATATACCCAAAACTCTTATAAGAGTGCCAATCCTCATTCATCGCAAGTATAAATGCAGTTTATTTTTGCATTGACCGTATCGGCTCTACGATACGTCTCCTTTCGAATAAAGCACCAGTGCGGCAACCTCTAAAGGAAAATTTTGGAACATCGTAGGAGTCTACTTGGGTTGCCAAAGAGTTTGGCTAATCAAAACAAATTCTTGCATTATTTTTACTACATCACTTTGAAGGCGGTATTGTGCATTTTTGTGTTTTATAAGTAGTCCATTCCACTAGATTTTTAGTCTTTGTCTCCTAAGCATTTGAAGAGACGATATCAATAGAAAGTCTTCTCAACCGATGCCCCACTTTCTATCTTTTGATTCACTTTCTAATCGTGACTTATTTGGGCCTTAGCATGTGTAGCTTTAGCGTTCCCAACAAAAACATTGTCTGCTTCCGAGGTTCGACTAATTTCTTGTCTAAAAGCTCGCCATGTTTGAATGCATTATATTGCAGATGTATAAAATTATCGTTAATGCTTCCAACAATTTCACTTCAGTGGACTTCTCTTAGTTGTATAAAGCAGAAATGCTTGTCAAAATGGCATAGCAACACAGAAAAGCGGTACAACATCAGCGTAGTAAACAGATTAAGGCTTCTTAGAGGGAGTATTAAATTCCACTGTCTAGTATCTCCCTTCGCAGCAAAGCTCCTCACCACCTCTTCTTCGAAAACATGTAAATGAAACAACGCAACTTAATCGACCCTTCATACAAATTCCTTTCCCCCATCACGGAGCCGGTATGTGGAAACGAAAGAAGATCTAGCCTGTGCCTTTCGTGATTTAGTCAGGATGGTAAGAAAAATAAGGAATATTGTGTTAAGAGGACTACAGCCAGCATTCAGTTGTGTGCACCTATGCGTGCAGACGCCCTTTTGGTAATTTCTTAGTTGACCTCGGTACGCCACACTCACACTAGATTTATACCCCATTGTTAACCTTGAGATTTTCGCCTGATCGGTGGCGTGGTTTCAAGGCTGTGTTTGTGTGGATTGTGCTGCCAGTGTGAGTTGCGTGAATGCTGGCCATAGTGATTATGCCCGGCAATAATTTTTGTCCATTTTATCTACTTCTCTTTATCTCTGTTTGTGTAGGTTGTGTAAAATATGAGATTAACACTTCAACATGATGCTTTTATAGATTACTGAGCATATAATGGCCTTGTGACAGCTTATTCCATTATACTACTTACAAGGATCAGTGGGAGCATCAAGTGATAGAGGGTGGTTTGCATGCATGGTCATCTGTCAACCCAAAACCAACGTTGCACTAGTGACAGGAGAAAGTGAGCCAACGGCAAGATCGCAACGGTGTTATTCTTATCGGCTGGATGTCACGTCCAACCTGCATAGGAGGACTGCATCTAATGTGCATCTGGTAAGCACTCTCATTTCCATTCTTGCGAACTGACCTGTAATGGGCAATGCTAGACAGATTTAAAGAGATGCAAAACTTGAGGAGGTGCTGATATGATGCGTCTACACCTAGTGAAAAATTGAATTGGCAATGGCCAATCTGACGCCACAACACCGTCAAATAAACACGTGGATACTGAATTCTTTATACGATAACCTATTCAGGTACGAAATGCGCCGCCTCCAGAATCGCATTTCAACGTACACAATAATGGGTGAATAGTTTCAACTGCATTTCGTCGCTACCACATGATATCCACCATATCTGAGCATCACCAACGCTGAACCCCAGAATCTGCCTCTCTTGATAAAAAATCACCATAGAATCACCGCTTCTGTCTGCACAGTGGTTGTGGTGCGAATAGAAGAAAGATCTCGTACAGCATTAGGAGCAAAGTTAGAAAAAGGGAACAACTACATCGCGATTGTGGATTTGGCTACACAGATCTACGCTCAAGCACAACAATGGAGAGCAAAACACGTCAAACTTGTCAAAATTTGGTACCCTATTCTAGCACCAGCGACAACTAAACTAATTTACATCCTCTGGGCCATTGCTCACCTCCAATTCCAGTAGGGCAACCACCGAAACCACAAACACACAGCTGCCTCAGTGATCAGACTACGCGCTTTGGATTGAGAGCAATCTCGGGAAGCTAAGCAAATTCCCAATTTGTGAGATGAGCTAGTGCCACTTAATGTCATGCCTTAGTAATGCAGTCCAGTAGAAGTGCTGAATATGGCACAGTACTCTTCAAGCACCAGTCAATGCAGAAGAGTTGACTCGGCCAGTAGTACGAGACTCACCAGCAGCACCGAAATAGATGGCGGAGATAAGATACCTATTTTTGACTTAAGTGTGTGTGTGTGTGTGTGTGTGTGAAATCGACAAACCAACGAAGTCAGACAGAGCCACAGCAAAGCAGGTACTCAATCCTGCCCACGAAAAGTAGCAACATCTCATCGGCCAAATGATTTCTCAGTAGATATCCTTACACGATGACCACGACAAGCGACAGACTCGTGATGTCACTCATTGTGCATTTAAGCAACTACTGTAAATTACAAAGAGCCGCAAATGTTGCGGAGCACTAACAAATGCTTCCTAACTGCTACTCATTTCCTTTCTCGGTAGAGTGCCTACCAGGATCACTGAGACAGACAAGGCTATCCACAACACGCTGACCCACTTGAAGCATTGCCAATACATTTCCACGAGGAAAGTAAGGCATGCAACACCATTAAACAGCAGTAACAGCTCTAGTCGCACAGGCAAAAGCGGCACTCAGCGATAGATCGGGTCGAGTTTGGTAATGTCACTCAGCTCTCTATGTCTCCACATTCCATGTCCTGATCGCCTGCGTATTTACAATGTGTCCGTGTCGACGTTGATTGTCTTCACCATGAAAATGTTGGCTCCTAACGAAGATGTTTCCTTCACGCTCCCATCAGCCTGGTGTTCTTCACCAGACAACGACACAGAAGCGTCTGCTTTAGAAGCAGACGTCTCCTCATCCTTTTCAGCCTCTTTCAAAGCTGCAACCTCCTCTGTGGCCAGACAACCCATAGGATGTCCCGCCTCGCAAACACGACGACTGAGCCCATTGCACTCATTTCCTGCATGGAAAAAAGAAGGCAAATGTACAGAAGCATGCAGTTCTGCAATTAAGTTGCCTTTCGAGTGTCAACGGTAAATCTGCCTTCGGATTGACATTGGCTTCAAACAGGAACCCAGCCGATACCTTCGTGACAGCATGGCACGATATGACAAATACCAATCACTCACTTCTTCCAGCAAAGCTTTAGAGAAGCCTTAAAAGCCCACCAAACCAACTGTCCACAGTCGCTGCACGACACGAACCGTGAATGACAGAGATAGACAGCTCTCTCGTCCTTACCCCGGCCTCCACTCCTGCATCAAAAGCAGTACAAGAAAAGGACTGCCAATGCATGAATCTTGATCGCAAAATCCAAACACGATACCTTCCTATGCTCCAAGTAATTGCAAAGGATTCATGTTGTTGAACAGCAGCAAATGAGGCAGCCAAATAAAAACAACAAATAGAACCAAATCCAACCCCGACACCTTGATAGACATCTCATTTTGCATACAACATTCGATTAGATCCCTGACTGACAATCTTAATGTGGTCGATATGGAATATCGTCCACCCTGTGACAGTCATTAGTAGAGGGTGTCAGAGCCAAATCCACTACCACTGTTCAGATGCTTATGTTCTCATCTCACACCATTCATTGTAATCTTTCAACCAACTCCAATGCTTCTCAAATTAAAAAGACCACACATCTTAACACATCTGCCTGCGACATGGCTTACCCAAACAAACACAAATTAATATGCAACACACGTCACACATTTGTGACATGTGCACTCACACAAAATCTGACAATCTCTAGTGACATTAGCGACGAGAGGTTAAACAATATGGAGCAATGCAGTTCGCAAAAGGAAAATATGGTAAGCAAGCCCCATCAACACATACAACACGTCACACAAACAACAGGTTTACGAAGTCTTCTCGCTGCTTCACACTTCCTCTTAATTCACTAAAGCAGGAAAAAGGCCATGTAGATAACTGAGCAACAGAAACGAGTGGAGGTCCCAGACAAAGCCCATCAACATTCACTAAACCAAATCGAACACTGCTTAGTCGCGATGCAAGTGCACCATATTCCTTCGCTGAAGTACGGTAGTGTGCGTAACAGCGGCTGAGCCCACGGACAGGAAGGCTAAATTTAAATTCACTCTGTATTCAATTCACTTTATTAGTGCGACCATGCTCTCTGCAATGGATCAGAGTGCGAGAAAAAGAGTATAAAATCAAGAAGTGATTGAAAACCTCTGAGGAATCAGCAAATCCCACTTTACTTATAGGATGTGAAGAGCACAAAACATCCACAAATTTGTCACAATACAAGGCTGACGTGTCTTTTTCAAACCGGGGGTCGCACAATGCCAGAAAATGGACGAGTGAGGTGACCATAGCTCGAAATGGGGGCATCAGTAGCTTTCAATATTGGCCAACCAGCCAACAACAAATGCGGCTGTTGCCCTAAACAAATGACAAAGAAAATGAGCAGCAAACACACCAGTCCTACCAAGGCCCTTATCTTTAAGTCAATGCTTTACAACGAAAAGAAAAGAACAAGGAAGAAGCTAATGGATAACTCACTCACGTGGTTTTCCATCACCGAACACCGGATCAACATTGGCATCAGCCGAAATGATAGGAACCACCTTCACGATTTTGATCCTACAAATGCCATGAAGGCAGTTATTCAACAACAAAACGAAAAATAAAGATGAACAGACGCCATCACACCCACCTGCGGTGGCCAATTACGAGCATGCCAATCTTCGTACCCACATCATCTCACTCGGCTATTTGAACGAACGTTCCAACTCGATAGAGTTCGGCAAAACTATTGACCCACTCATTAGCGCTACAATTTACCGGTGAAAGTGGACATGACTGTGCAATGGCGAACTTGTAAGAAATGGCAAATATTGTGGACGAAATAGTAGTCAAACTAACCGGTCGGATTTTCCTTTAGAAACATGCCAGCTTCAGGTAGGTTAAATTTCATCTTGAGACAAATAAGACGCGCCGATGATTAACGCGCAATCACCGTCAATTTTACAAATTCAAAAACAGCAGTATTCCGGTAATTAGAATGATGAAGACGCATGGCAAGATCTCAAGAATACTTTGAGTGGACAATGCAAAGGCGTGCTACGAGGGCATGTCTAACGAAGGACTGTCTGCTGGACTCAAACCACTTCCTGACCATCGATAAGAATGACAAAAGCACGCTTGTACCTACCAAAACCTACCATAAATAATGAAATATCCCTTTCTTGGAGTACAAGTCACGTTTTCCTAACCTGTGGTATTTGGTGAAGGTGAAGGGCTGGAAAAGATGCATTTGGCGAATAGAAAAAATTAAGTGCCGCTTAGCCTAGTGATGGATCAAGAGCAGTCGAACAGAGTCTTTTATTTGTAAATGGACCTGCTTTTGGGAACAAATCAACACGGGCAGCGTGAAAACATGGGTCAGTAAACAACAGGCAAGATGGCGGGTGCGCCTATTCATGGACTTAGCACTTTAACAATTTAAATTAAATGAGCAAAGCAGTAAAATGCCTGTAAATATATTTGCAATGTTTATTTAAATTAAATTTTGGCAAATGAAATTCTTTCTATAAGCGTGTTTATTTTGGGAGATTAAAAGCAATTTTCCATTATCTTGCAATTCTTAAGCGCTCCTATCATACTAAATACACAATTTGCATTGCAAACCAAACTATTCGTAAAACAATTTTGCGTTTATTTTTGATCACAGTGCAGATGGCAGCTAAGCTACAAAGGAGAGCACTCATCTTCGCATCGAATGCATATTTACACTAATTCATTACCGCTACCTGTCTTCTCAACCATTATATGCAAAAGGAATCCTTCTTTACCTGAGGTTTTTCTGCCGACCTGGTTAAAATGTACAAACATTCACTTATTCCAATGATTATTTTGATCAACGACGTCGACCAAGTCGTAATCGGCCGAAGCAGTGCGAAGAACATGCACTATTACTATAGCGTCCCAAGACTCTCTGAAGACGAATGAAGACACAATACTGGTGCAGAATATATACATATATATATATATTTAGCACGGAGAAGGTGTCTGGGCTACTGGCATGGCCCAAAGGCCAGCCCACCCATCGAGGTACAAGGGGGCTAGTTCAAAGTACAAAATTGGCGCCTCACCAGAACCGAGGGATAAACCACTGTCGTATTACAATACTGTACCGTAATATTAAGTGGCTATTGGCAGTGCTTGAATACCACTACTTGGTTCACAAAATTTATCCTCTCCTCCTTAGCTTCCCGCTTGGCGATCGTCGCAGGCATATCACCACTTTAGCCATTACAAATTGACTAGTGCTTAAGCTACCGACCACGAAATTGTACCCTGATTTCTTTGAATGTTCATGCATGTGAGAAGATATTTGATACCAACAACACCAATGCATCTTAGCTGAGATGCAATATTCGTAGTTCCCTTCTATTGCTGATCTGCATTGGGGATAGAGGAATGCATTGGCTGTAAATGTTTATGATCAGTACATGCAGCAAAGTTACACAACAACGTCCAACTATAATGCAGTTACTTTTAGGTGTATTCGATGCAAAGATGTGGAAGCACATTATTTATTATTTTGGGATCACGTGGCATCAAAGAAATCCTTCCAAAATGAATGCTTGCGAGACTGATTTATCTCGCAACATTCATACCAGATTGATGTTACTGTAACACAAATAGGCATACATTTAGTTGTGCTCTAATGATCTGGAGTGTTTGATTTGGTGCGTCAGTTGGCAGTGCTTTGGCATTGCACTGGTTCACAGCACACTGCAAGTCAGTCCACCCACCGAATTAGTGACCAGCCGGGAGACACCCACTGAGAGGACCAGTTGATGTGTCCTGAATGTCTGACACAACAATTGTAGCCTGGTTACTGCATTCAAGTGCACACAGCGCGCAAGAAACTTAAGCGACTTAATGACAATGCACAAAAAGAATACCGCTGCCTAGTTGAACAGTTGGCACAAAATCTGTCCTTACAATGCATTTACATGCTACTGAATTCTTCTATTAATTCCCCAGACGTTTTCCAGCATGTTCAGCATGTTAAAGCCTTAGATACCACCAAATGTCACGCGAATACGCCCAAGCTACTGGGCGTCACGCTTGTCCAGTGTTACAGCCATGGGAATCAATCACCCATCATTGTCGCACCCTTTAATACGGAAGAAATCGACTATGGTAACGCCGTTGGAAAGCCACTGCCATAATTAAGAGTGAGTTAGTGTGCATCCGAACACGGCGACTTTCAATTTGGAAGGCAAAAACAGCCAATTGCTTAACCTTTATGCCAACATTCACTTGCATGCTTAATCTGCTAGTTCAGTTAAACTTCTGCAGGACAATTTGAAGGAGAGCAATTTTTTGATACGATGGATATTTGCCCCACTCACATCTGTTACATTGCGGGTTCTCTGGTCAGGAGAACGCGCTAAGTGCATTGCGGCTTAGGGAGACAGTTACAATAGGGCTGGTGAAGCGAAATATGGACGCATCAGGTAAGAACGTTATTTGGCATTATTGTCCTCGACATTATTCATTTCATGGATTAGGGCCAGAGAACGTTCGCGACAGTGCGAATGCCACCAAATGACAGTCCTTATTAGGAAAGCTTATTCCAAGCCTAGTCTCATTCAAAGAGGCATGTAATGAGACATGGTTCATCGTCCTCTCTCACCCAATCAGCTTAGGCATGCATTAGTCCTCAAATTCACTTGAGAGTGTGTCCATGAAGACGATTGGGGAAGTGGAATGTGTGCCTGCTTTGCATTCATTGTTGCCTTACAATATTGGCACCATCAAATCACTGGTCCCGCATCTGTGCAGCTGTTGAACACTGGTGAATGAATGTTCAAGCCTTATGCCAGCCACTCTAAGCACGACCACCTTACGTCATAATTAAAGGCAGCACATAAAATCTTGCCGCTTTTTAATTGAACAGTTTGCCCAAAACCTGTCCTCACGACGCATTTACGTGCGTTTTACTGCAATGCCGTGCGATGACATGATCTGCTGAACAAATGCGTTCTGACTGGAGGAATTTGGTTAAATTGTTGATGCGCCTTATGATTTTCAACTCGCTTGATGGTGGAATTCGTTTCGCTACCTGCAACTACGAAGGTCAAGAAAGACATGCCAAGGCGTCCCGGCTACATTTGCAGATGATCATAGCCTGCGAAATTGTTCCACTCTGCCCAATTTTCCAAGTGCCCAAAATGCACTGCTGGCAAATTACTTGTCTATCAACTGTCCCATGACTGGTATGGGCGATACGTTTCGCTTTGGCATGGAAAAGTATAAATAGATTAATTCAAACAAATTGCATTTAGTTAATCAAAAATCATTTTGGAATTTATAGAACTGACAGGATCAAAGATTCAATAAACAACAACAAATTCATTGATAATGGAAGGTAAAGGGTGATGCTGAAGTGCTGGTATGGGCTTGAAGTAGAATTATCATGAGAACTGTAGCAGGCAATGAGAATATTGTCAACAGGAATAAAAAGTATAAAATTAACACGGAAGAAGTTAGAACACTGTAACTCATGCGGCTCTTGGGCTATGTTCACTTCGGCTTATTTCTTCAGTTATTTCGGACGTCAGTATGTTTAACCAGTTAACCTTTCAGGAGCATCAGCACCATTAGAAGTGTATACAAGACTAAAATGAAGACAAATAGTTTAAAATCTTAAAAGGCCACTCAAGTCGAATGTAATTAAAAACAACTTACACTTCGAAATGTAGGCTAATTCACTTCCTGGAAGGTGGAGTTTAGCAGAGAAGTTAGTTAGATAATCACAGCATAATAAACAAATAAATATTAATGGTTGGGAAAAATGTGTTAGAATGGTGAATGTGCTTACAAATGATCACCTTATCTACTTACCAGAAGAGGTTGTTACTGCACATGATTATGATTGGAAAGGAGGAAATGAATCAACTTCAATCCACGCATGACATGCACAAAGCTGAGGGAATAAGTGCAGCCTTCTGTATTTACCGATGAAAAAGTCGTAATTACTAAATATATGAAGTGGAAGGATTAGGACGATGTTTTGTCTGGCATGAATGAGGATATTTTGCAAAAGCAAAAATTGAATAAAGCCTAGGTATTGAAACTAGGATTGGTAACACAAAATAGAACTTCAATATGATGCACATATCATTGTCCGGTGTCGTGCTCATCGTCGAATAAACGTGTCTTTAAACTTTCCATTACATTGCCGTATCAGAAGGGATGTTCGCTCACCTTCCTGCGTCCACTCTAGAGTTACGGCCAATTTGTCCTTTTCTGTTATCCAGAAATAAGTGCTTTTTTCATTTACCACCCTTCGTGCAATTTTTTGCTTCCATTATTCTTAAATCAGACTGCGTATCTCTTATTAAATCATCTTGAATGGGTAGAAAAAGCGCGGTTGACACTTTTGTTACATATAAAAATACAAAAATGACTTAAACGAGTGTTCATCAGACTCACGGCAGAAGAGCAGCTGGGTAACTTGAACAATATGACCTTTCCATTCCTTTCCAAATGAATCTATAATTTAAGTCAACAATAAAGGGCAGAATTGGCTTAGTGCAGTGTTGTGAGCAAATAATGAAAAGGACTACGTGAGTGTTATCGGAAATGGAAGGTATTGTGTTCAGAACATGCATAAAACAATTTACAATCCCAAGATTCACTGCTGGCGCCCTGAGCAGCGAATTTGATTACCACATGCGATTGTCCACGAAGAAACCGAAAAAGTGGAAACGATGTCTTCAGGTCTACTCCATCTGCGTGTGAAATATTCTTGAGTCTAGAATTTCTCATTGCACAAGTAAGTGAAAGGCTTCAGCATCACATGGACCACATGGACACCATTCAACATTCAAAGTACGGCGTTTTTCAAGGTACCGAAAGTGAGGTCACGATGGCGAGGCAAAGTTCCTCGATTCTGCTGCAAAATGGCAGAAAATCTATGGAGTATTTACAAAATTTAGTAAAATGGGGCTAAATTTGAAAGATGAGCAAAATGGTGCAACAAACTACTAATCATTAGGAGTACTGATTTTTCGGCACATTTAATAGCAGGAAAGGAATTTGAGTGTATTTTGCAAGCCAGGGGAATTTGTTTCAATGCAAATCACGTGGTGACAAATAGAAGCCGAATACTCTATTCTCTATTCCGTCGTGACTTCACCCAGTGCGATTTGTAGGAATTGTACACTCTCTCAGCATTGGCAGTAAGTCAGGATTCAATACAGATTTTACATGCACTGCACATGATGTGTCATGACACCGAGCCTACTGGCGCGAATACAATGCCATCTAGTTTGGCATCCAAACCTCCCATCTCTCGCTTCCCATGTCACCGCCTCTTGCCAGGTAGCTTCATCTTTGTAGAAAAATGGATACCAAAGCTGAGATCCAAGCATCAAAGCAGAGCTCCACCTCTTTGACATGCAATCTATTCAGTTTATTGGCACAGCGCTACCGGTGACACCTCTGGCAGTCTCCATTCCGGCTTATTCTAAGCTGCAAGTCTCCTTTTGTGGTTACAACTAAAAGACTACACATTGCAGCCAATTGCTTATAAGCGTACATGGTACAAAAAAATCTTGCCAAATATTTGTTTACTCCTTTGCGTACTTTACATTTGTCCGCGCAGTTGGTAAAATTCACTCTTTAGCGTGCCAAGTCGTTGTTACCCAACAGTAGAGGCGACGTACGATGTGAGGCTTGTCAGATTTTTAAAAGTAATCTTTAATTTACAAAAGCAACACCATACTTGGGACAAATGAAGCGTTGCATATTGCATAGTTTTGCCTTTACTTCGTCACTCATCGCTTAGTCATTTTTTTGGTCATCTTTCCTCATCCATTCTCCGCATTTCATGCTAAAGCATTATTAATGCGATAAGGTAGAAGGAAATTAGGAATTCTTTGCAGGCAACTAAAGTTCAGAAGTGTGGAGTTCTCATTTGTTGGAAAGTAAACGGGACCATAAGACGTAACCAGTTGTTGGTAGCCAGGACAATTGGCACCTGCACTGATGTGGCAAAATATGTGTGCCTCTTTAAAATGAAATTACAGGAGATAAATTTTGAAAGAATGTGGTAAATTAGAACACGCGGCTTTATTTTTTTCGAATGATATGCGTAAGTATAAATAAAACCGGCACATCAATTTTTTACCTGTGTAACCATTGCCTTCAGGTGGGAGCTGTTTCCAATACAGATTCAGCATTGGTTAATGGACTGCCCGAACTTATTTTGCTAAGTTGCACAGCTAGAATTACAAAGCTAGTTGTCTTGGCCTTTTATGGTGACAGCGGCATAGAGGAACTTCTCAACTTGCTAATCTTTAATCCAAAGAAATCGCTCCACTGCTTTGCAATTCACAACCCAACACTGAATCTCTTTTTTAGTAGAAAAAGGTTGCTTCCAAAGTAGGGTGACATCAAGCACCAATTTAGATGGCGAATTCATACTTATTATGGAAAGTGTTAGATGTGCCCAGAAACTGCATCTTTCAAGCAGCAAATGATTGAATAATCCCAATCCTACCTTTACGAATGTCACTAGCTATCTTCAGCCGTTAAGGGCTTGAAACTGGCATGCAGTATTCATAGGCCCCTCACTAACTATGCCTTGGGATGGAGCCAACAAGCGTGAATATTTTGCCATGTGATACTACATCCAAGTGTCCACCTTTTCTTAGTAATAGCATCTCATCAACAGGCTTCAGTCGTATGACAAAGACCAACATAAAAGCTTGTACTAGTGAAATAATACAGTGCAGCCATTCTCTGACATGTAGTCCTTTCGGTTCAATGATATGCTGCTTCTACTGATACATCTACCAGCGTCAGTTACGAGTTAAGTTTAGTCACAAATCTCCTCTTGTTGTCACAACCTCCACAGACTCCACCATCGTGTTCATATCTGATAGTACTCTGAAGGACATACAAGCTAGAAAATTCCCGTAGAACCTGTTGAACGCCATGTTTGCTCCTGCCTTTTTTATTTTACGAGACCATGCCTCGTAGACGGACAGGGCACACTCTGGGGATTCCCAACAATGCAACCTATATGACAATAACTCCCCATTAGTGATTTCCATGAGCCATTAATCTCATCCGCTTCAATTATTCCTCCACCAACAAAATCCAAACGCAATTCTTTCGATGAAAATCCAACAGTCATTTAACACCCATCCTCTTTACTTAGCTCAAATTGCAAAGCCAATGATTTTTGTATTCTTAATATTTTAATGCTTCTTTTGCTGACATATCTGACGTTTTATTCTACAACCATTGATTTCCATATTGCAGTTTGTGGACAAAGCAGAAATAGGGAGAAAAAGTTGCATTTTCCTAGTCAAGCAACAAAATCCGTGCTTCTAGAGATCAAACTGGAATTGTCGGCACCGGGTCGCGATTATGCATGTCGGATCATTGTGGTTTTTATGATTCCAGTTAAATTATTGAATTGTGTGATTATCATTGAAGCCAAAGAAGTGCTTGAAATTGAACTTTGAGCCTTCATAAGTGCTTTTAGGTGAAACGAATTATGCGCTGTACATCATTTTAACCCCGCCACGACTTTCACTTGCATCAGCTTTTCTTTTAATTCTGCCAGTATTTACGGCAACCACTGTGTACAGCGTTCCACTTTACTGACGGGTGTAAGTAAGGCAAGTTCCACTGGTTGCTTTTGCACATTATTGAAAGTGTTGCAATTGCACGAAATAGAATGACATTCTCGGTGGAATAGAACTTTAGGATTGTATGGAGAAGCTGAAGTCCTGGCTCGTTCCAGGTGGCCTGAATCCCCAGTGAAGATCTACGGATGATTCCCTGCCATATCACTCATTCCATTGGTAAATCAAGCAGGCAGATTTATAAAATTGATCGTCAAACCTGAGGCTCTTAACTAACTGTGAGGAATGGAAACTGGTAGCTAATTGTCCCATGAAAAACATACCATAGTCTAGAAACGGCCATATGTGAAACCAACAGGTTCGCAAACAGTTACAACTGACTCCGTCTGCCGTGCTAAAGGTAAAATTGGAATTTAGTGGGGTCAGGTTTGAGAATCAGCTTCACACACTTTCTCAAAGTAAGGCTCATGTTGATCAGACCTGTGCACCAAGGCTTCGGTAAGGGAGCCCACCTCGTATGCGTAATTCCACATCTCAAAAGAGGTATTCGCACTTCACCAGTGCGTCAGCTGCTATTGTCAGGGAAACGTGATCATAACAAGAGCCAAACGCTTCTCGGCAGAACAAAGAAAAAATGATAAAATACGTAGAAATTGAGGTCAACATTTGTGTTGCAAAAGGTAGGCGATAAAGGTTAGCGTCACTGAGGGCTTTGACTAATGGGGGCGGATGGTAGAAAAACCCACAACTGCTAGTTTTGCGCATGCAATCTTTTTTTGTAAAAATAAGTGCAGAATAAGCGTTTTCCTCGTTCAAGCGGTTGCCATGGCCACAATCCTAGCGGAGGCTTGTGGTACCAGCGGCTGCTGAGCGAGTGACCTATTCACAAGGTGATATTAAATGTAACATCAATCTAATCAGTTTAAAAGTTGACTTTTATATTAAGAACAAAATGCAATACGTATTCTGGTGAGATTCTTCACGCTAGTAATATATCAGTTTTAATTATTGATATAGCTTCTATAAAACAATTATGGGCAGACAAAGCCAGCAGTTATGTTTGAAAGAGATTAATTAGTCTCATAACATGATCTCAAGAATTTGGTTGTTATTGTTATTAAATAAAGAGGAATGTGGTGGCGATGAAACGTTGCCAACATATTTTGTAGTAAATTTTTCCTATTGCATGCCTGACACGAAAGTGCAGATATCAGGCAAAAATAAGCAGGTAAATTAAAATGCATCGGAACCAAATCTATGTGTAATTTGTTTGTTTCCACATTCAGTGCTCAGGTTCCAATCCCCTGTGTCCAAAGCACACTGCACATCACGTCTTTATTCACTTCATACTGTGAGCTTTACAAGGAGTTATGGCCATTGCAATTGACTGATCTCATTGTGCACAAGTGTAGGAATTAGGGATGAGTTGGAAAATTAGGGACTATTTAACCAGTAGTCATGTCGCAGTCCTCAAATTAGCAGTTGCTTTAAGAAATATTTACTTCACAACCATTCTAGGCGAAGAGCACTTTGGGCACCATGGCGATCAAAGTAAACTTTGTGGTAGTTGAATTATCAACACCGTTAGGCTCCACCCTTAGGTGTAAACAAATCCGCTGATTATACCTGAGCCAGGTTTAAACTAGGCTTCTGCACTAAGATTAGTCAAAATTTACAGCACTACGTCAAGTATAATTCAATTCTTACTTGCATTTCATTCAAATATATTTATTAAAATGATTTAATCTGAAGGCTGTCATTTTTCGTTTAGCCTGCGATTCATGCTCTATGGACTTGCATTTATCACATAAGTTCCCACTTCACTCTTCATTTTGGATCCAAGCGCAGCGAATGGGCTTGGTTTTTATTAAAGTACATATTAAGTGATTTAATACCATCTTCGGAAGCCATGCATGCCTTTAGGTTGATAGACTTTGTCGAAGTCGGCATACAGTAGCACAATGCTTTACATCAAATGGTTCACAGTGATTGCGATAAAGATGGGTGGAGTTGGAAGAGAAGGTGGAATCAAAGGGAGTTGGAAGACGACTGCATGACGGAATGTACGTAAGATGTTTCAGCCGATGGCATATACGAAGGCTCGAAGTTCAATTTCAAGCATTTTCTTGGCTTGACTAATTATTAGACTCACAAGTGGATCAGCTGGAAGGGTGAAAAACCACTTTTTGACATACGCCTTTTCAAAAACTGGTGCCGATAACTCCACTTTGATCTCAGGACGCACAGCTTTTGTTACCTGTACGGAAATATCCAGCTTCGTTAGCCCAATCATCACTTTGTCCACGAGCTGAAATGTGGAACTCAATACTGAGAGGGATGAGGTGCCCTATGAACTAGCATTAAAAGTCTTCGAATAACACAAATATACAAAATTTCGCAATTACGTCTTAGTTGCATCCAAAGAAATGCTTATGTACTTTGTTCACTGATAGAAATAGAAGGAGAGGAGGCTAATGTTGTGAAGTGAAGTGTGAAATTGCTTACTGAAGTGGTGGGTGTTATGACCAAGTGGATGCATTGATGCAAATGTCGAGGGTAGAAGTAATCTCTCCATTGAGCAGGCACTCGTACAACGCAAAGTGGCAGGAGCGAGCAAGGCTTCCAACAGATTCCACACCAAATTTTGCCGCATTTGTAACCGAATGTTCTGGTGCATCCCTCAGAATGCTGCCTATTATGAACTCAATGATGGAGCTTGTGTAAGCTGTGTCAACCAACGGCGATTAGTAACTTACCGTGAACCGGAATGAAGACGGCGGAAGCGTCATTAAAAGCAATATGAAGGTGAACAGGAAAGGCTGCATGTCAAAGTGGTGGAGTTGTGTTTGGCTACATTAGTTCCCGTTCTTATCTCTCTTCTGTCACAAGGCTGAAGGTAATTGGTGCGTGGCGATCGCATCAGTAGGAAAAGGTGGAGGACTTGAAGGAGGCCACATCAGATGGCACCGTAATCGCGCTTGTCGCCTCGACACCACGCCATAGTGGGTACAGTGGGCAAAACAAGTCGCTGCATAGGCACTACCAAAGCAGGCTCATTTGTGTCGGCAATCAGGCATATGCACGCACTTTTATGCCCACAGCACCTGAATTGGCATAGAGTTGCGTCAAGTAGAGTAATCATGGTGCCATCTGATGTGACTCTCAGGTTTCCCATCCTTCCCTTTCGATGCAATCTCCTCTCGCCAATCCACTTCAGCCTAATGACAAAAGGTGCACAAAAGCTACAACTAGTGAGGCCAAGTGCAAATCCTACTTTTTTTGACATACAGTTCTTTCACCTCAATGGCACATGCTTCTACTGATGATTCTGGCAGTTTCCCTTCTCGCTTCTGATGAGTTACAAATGTCCTCGTGTTGGCACAACTTGTACGGCCTCTGACAACGATTCCACAGTTGCTGGACTCCTGAAGGGCGCAAATTCCACTTGAAATCTGTCGGAAGCCACGTTCGCTCCTGGCCCTTACCATTTTACGAGGGCCTGCTCAATGCCGAGGCAGCTTACTCCCTCGCCATTTGCAACAATGCTACTTAGTTGATAATAAACCCACTTACCACAGTAAGTATTCTGTACTTGATACTACAAGAAATTAATCTTACCTCCTTCATTTTCCCTTCCGCCAACGAAATCCCGAATAATTTCTTTTAACAGTAATCCCGAGTCATGTTTCCACACTTCCTCTACCCCGGGTTCGCTCTTTAAATCAATGTTATTGCATATTCTAGATATTCCAAGGCTTTTCTGGCAGTTGATTCCAATTTTGATTTCCGTTGACCGTTATTATCATATTTTAGATTGCGACAAGCGCGAAAATTGGGAGAACGAATTTGGATGCTTTGTCGCACAACAAACTGGTAACCAATTATTTTTATGTCATCAGCAGTGTGTAACAGCTTATGCCCTCATTACGAAGTAGCAGCAAATCACAGCAGACCTCACGGCAATCTACGCAACTATATAATTTCTTCGGTTGACCAGGGACACCAACACAGGTTAGTCAAAACTGCCTCAGTGCTGCACGTCGTTTGAGAGAAAATGACAATGTCCGAATGTTTAATGTAAAGCTGGATCCTCCACCTCGCACCTACCAATCCCTCCATTGCAGGCCTTGCCAAATTACAGATCAAGCCTGATAACTTTGCAATGCCAATGTATTTATCAGGTCTGTCTGAACGGAACTAGAATTAAATCGTTGAGGTAGTAAACATTAATAAGTTGAGTGAAGGGATTTTGACATTGAACAGGCATAAAATACAGTGTCCTAGGAAGCATTTATATAACGTTTTCTACTGCCCAATGCCTTGTCATATGGATCATGAATTAAAAGTCGTCAGAAGTAACTAACAATCGTACGTCCCAAGTGGATGCACTGCAAGGATCTATTTTATACAACCGAATTCAGGTGAACAGAGAAAAGTTCTATGCGTCATCAATGGTTTTAGCACAAAGTGGTTAGAAGTTGTAAGCTGTCACATCGGGTAAACACGCCACATGTATGGTGCCACAAATTAAACCTTGAAGGCCTGATGAC
Organism: Echinococcus multilocularis; assembly: GCA_000469725.3. NCBI lineage: Eukaryota > Metazoa > Platyhelminthes > Cestoda > Cyclophyllidea > Taeniidae > Echinococcus > Echinococcus multilocularis. The sequence goes on along the minus strand of LN902848.1, from coordinate 4,055,648 downwards.
AGATGGGATGGTCACCGTTGCCAGAAATGCAGCGCATAGCTGCTAACACACTGCTTCTAGCAATGATCACACATTCCTCTAAGGAAAAAATTGCTTGTGAGGGCTGTGTTCCCAGCAGTGGCCACTTCCTTCGAGATTTATTGGACACCCATTCAGGCTTCTATGCAAATTTTAGGCATATGGTCTCTCCTCATTGTTCGATATTTTGGTGGATAGACTGACTTTAATTGTGATCACCACGGTGGTAATACCGAAGCATTACCACTCAACACATCGTAAGCAAAATCGCGACATTGGGACCCACCCTTTGCTCATAACTCAGCAATCCCACCATCAGAGGCAAGTGAGAATGCCAAAAGTCGGTGTATATGATTCGTCGCCTTTGAACACGGTGTATTGTCGATGACTTGTCTCTTCACACGTTAGCGCTAGTTCACACGACCAAACCACACTGCATAAGCTCATCGCAAGCTTTGGAATTCTCCCATTTGTTACTAAAAAACTCTGCCTTCATTCACCCATGGTGAAATTGCATAAAAGAAATAAACGCAGATCATGTGGGCTGGCTTGATGCTGCTGGCACTGCGATCCCCAAACAAATAGTGACAAGTCGTGTGATAACTTTTGTGGAATGTCGGACTTAGTTTTATGTGTATCAGCGTAGACGATAAAGCTGAAATGTACTGTTAAATAAAAGACTACAGCAAATAAGTTCAGTGGGCATAATAGGACATAATTGTTAGACATTTAGAGAGAAAATATTACTCATTTTTCACCAAATGTTATACGATAAAACATTTGAGGCATAGAAAGTAGGTATTAAAGGCACAACTGCTAGCAAATATTGATAGCGGTCCGTTATGTTGGCATAAAGCAGTGACGTTTTTCGAGCACAAGGCAAAGTAAAATGCGCAATAAACATTGCACATTCCACCAAATGGGCTTAGTCCCAGCAAAACCACCCCGATCAAGCGCTGACACTTGATGGGATTTGCATTGTGGGTAACGTCATCCGGTTGTTCATCAAAATTGTTTGAAAATTGCTTACTTAAATGTCCTACTAATGGAGGTATAGCGCAACCCTCTAAGCTGTAGCTTGGTAATGGAAGGAAAGAGAAGGACATTGCATTAAGGCAGTAAATTGGAAAGTGCAGGCGACTCACTGGCATGGTGGAAATTAGTATCAGCTGGGTGGCATTGATGCAAGTGCTGAGAGTGTACGTTACTTCTCCATTCAACAGGGTGTCGTAAAATACAAAAGAGCAGGAGCGAACGAGACTTCCGACAGATTCCACATGGAATTTTGCCCTATTTGTGGATAAGTATTCTGGTGCGTCCTTCAAGATGCTGTCAATTATGGATTCAACGGTGGAGCCTGTGCAAGTTGTGTCAACAGAAGCCATTTTCACTCACCGTAACCGAGAATGGCGACTGGCAGCAACGCCACTAGAAGCAGTATGCTAGTGACGAGAAAGTGCTGCATGTGACACGGTTGGTGCATTTTAGCTTACCGCCTTAGTTTCGTTTTTATGTCCTTTGTAGAAAAAAGCGGTTGTGTCAGATAAAAGGGATGGGAGATTTAAAGGTCACATCAGGTGGCACCATATCAAGCTTGCTGACTCGGTCCCAAAACAACTTGCAACTCCTTAAATAGCCTTAATCTAGGTATGCCAAAGTGTGGAAGGAATTCAGCAACATAAAAAGCGTGTTTTTGCAATGCTCAGGGATTTTGTCTACGAAGGTACTCTTCCACCGCAAGTGTAACCCTGCTTAATGTGCAGCCTGGTGCTCTAAATATGTTTGCTTGAATTTAAACCATGTGATTGCATAAAGCAAGAAAGGTGGAAAACTTGGAGGTTACATCAGATGGCACCATATTCAGGCTACCTGAATGGCACCAATTTCTAACGCAAGTGAATAAAAGGCTGCGGGCTATGCAACTTTCTAAAGGAACCTATTCTAATAGCATGAAAAAGGAGAAAGGAAATCGTCTTTATGAATGAGCGTGTTATGGTGATACCTGCGAATCTTGTTTACCAAGGTTACCCTTCCATTGTAAGCGCAAGCCTTAGTGATGTATAAAAGTGTTTAAAAAAATAGAAAGTCCACGATTCCTGTTCTGAATACCTAGAGGTGGTCAGGAAACAAAAATTGCATGTACTTCGACAGGATTCACTGTTTCCGACCGTGAAGTGTAAAACTGTCTGCTGAAGGGAGCCAAGTAAACTTTTGCTAATTTTATTGGTTGACGCAAGACAGGTCACCTTAAATTGCTATCAAAATATTTGTATGATTCGACTCTGACGAAAAAAGAGAGCTCATGCAGGGCATAAATCCTGGGGCAAGTGCAGACTCAGCAGCTCTGTGAAGGTGGCCATTTAGATTTGCCTACAACTCGAGCTGTTACAGAGCTGCTTAACTTAAGCGGTGATTAAAAGGAGGAGAATGCTATAAGTGAGTAAACAGAAACTGGATCTCAGCAGACTTTCGTTTGTTATGCATTGATACGAAAAACCCGTTTTGCTTTGGACCACTTAGGAGGACTTTTGCTCTTGTAAAAGCCGAATGTAACCTGACAGTGACACGATTTGCCCTTTGTTGAGAAGCTACAGCTCTGTAACAAACGTAATCATACCCAACTACCCTGCAAGTGAACACCGAATCTGGCGTCAGAAAAATATAAACAAACATTTTCCATACACATGTGCACAAACGCAACCCGGTAAAAGTGATTTATGCAGCCTCTAGCAAGACGATTTCCCTTTCTCCGTGTTTGCTATGAATTGAGCGATGATTGGTTATACGGACAAATTATTGAGGTTGACTCTTCTTTACGTTTTAATATGATAGAATGGAGAAAGCCTTTTGGATGTTCCCCTTGTCCGTCACCGACGTAGGAGTTAAGCTTTTCGATCAGTCGCTTTTAAGTCCGTCTGAATAATCCGTTGACCAGTCATTTATTAATGGCATTTGTGAGGTGCAGCAGGACGGCGCTCTGTTCGTTGTCAATACCACCTCCTTGAGATAAGGACAGCTCCCGTAAAGGGAGAGTTGACGCATCGCATGCTTAGCACGCTCTCAGGCGTCGCTTCGATAAAAGCGTCTCAATGTCACTTTCTTAGGTCAATGTCACATGGGACCCTCCTGAGTGTAATGGTCCGCTTTGCAAGCTGATATAAAGATGGATTTCAGTATGATGGCTACCGATGAATTAATAGAGGCGCCATATCCAGAGTGACCATGCAAACAGTAGGAATCAGATTTGCCTCCACATACACCACTGGAATGCAAAGCTTAAAGGGCAAAATAAGGTCAAATCCAACGCATTCACAGGCAGACAGACACAGACATAGGAACGCGAACAATGAAAGAAGAGAATTTGGTGTGCGTTCTTCTCTTCCATATATTTGTGCATGACAGTGCATTATGCCATCTGCAAGGCCGTACACCGCACCAATTGACAGGTAATAACGAAAGGTAGGTGCCGGATGAGTGTAACAATTAAGAAAGAGTAGGAGAAGCCGATTGTCATCACACTTGGATTGTACAGGCACCTATGCTATTAAAGTTGAGGAGGTCATCAAGGACACTGCCAGTAGCTGCAAAAATTGCATTATTGGTGCTACTGCAACGGAATCTTTGCACTAACAGTTACATCTAGTAGTGTAATCAGCCTACTAAATCCCGTCATCACTAAGTGTCAATCTGTCTATCACGTTTCCTTAAACAAAATTTGTACTCGTTACCTCATCCTTTAACTCTAACACTCACCTGTCGGTATCAATAAGAAATTCTAAGCTATACCCCTATTCCATCAATTATTTGGTTCCGTAAGACCACTGAATCCCTTTCGATTGTCATTTGTTTGCGCCTTACTTCATATAAATTAATGCAAGAGAGAAATGCTACCTTAAGCCGTTAGCTATCCAGCTATTCGGATCGTAAGTAAAAAATGCAAAAATGGTATTGTTAAATAGAAGTCATTAATTCCCTCTTTTCAGATGACTATGCCAAATGGGAGTAGAGACACAATGTTCGCAACAGGAAACCTGGTGCTGTTTCTCTACATCGATTCCTTGCAGTTAAGCCTACCCACTTCCATGTCATCTACTGTTCTCGGCAAGTAAGTGTCCCGCAGTCTTAGTAAGTTAAAAGGAGCTGAAAGTTAAAGGAAGCGTTCTTTTGCTTGATTATGACTCTTATTTTACAAAAAATTCAACGGTTTACCAAATACAGTCAAGAAACCACGAAATATCGTACAATCGGTTGCAAATTATGGTTTGGATCAATGCATTTAAATTGTGGAAAATAACAGGCTCGCAACGGCACAAATTCTCGTTACCCACGACTCAACATGTTAACATATTTTGGACGTCTCTCTCAAGGCGACACAAAATGACGAGAGCATGCAGCAATAATTTTCACCTAGAAGAGAAGTCTGCCAAAATTTTCATTCAATATGCTGCGCAAGCGGCAAAAGTTACAAGTAAAACCACAAATTCGTCCTACACTAACATAATAAAATCTCAAATGGTAAATAAAGTACTCTCCGATCCTCCTGGCTGTAAAATGGCACAACCAGATGATCTCGCACTAGTAAAGGAGAAGTACTAGGAGTGTTTAAAGTCACTTTTCAAAACCCTCATTGCGTACACCGTGGAATAAAACAAGCAAACAATCGACAAATGTAAGGGAAATGAAGAAATCATAAGCAACTAGCATGCATCAAATTAATGAGAATTCAAATTTTTAGGGTGGAACATTTGTGTAGAAGTGACTATAATTGCACATTAATTGGCCCATTACACAAATCACTCACTATTTTGCTTAATTTTAATTGCAAATCCAAATCCAGAAGATTACTAGATAAAAACATGATGGGGTGGCAGAATCGGTGGAGTAGAATTTACTTAAGGCATGTTTCATTCGAAAGTTTGAACTACATACGCGATCAGTGATCCGAGGACCTTCAATTGGATCTAGAGTGTGGTGTAAGCACTGTTTTGAGATATCCACACGACGCTTAGCTGTTGGCGAGAATGGACACATGTCCTTGTTCATTATGCTCCATGTCATTCAATAGCCCCACCATATTCCGAGCCCACATGAAACGCAGTCATCAAGGTAGGCGCCTTTTGTATCTTGAAGGCAAGCTTTATGCACAAGATCTCTATTAAGCGTAGTGATCAACCCCATTGCCAACTTGACTTAAACAACATATCAGAATAAGCAAATCAAAGCTTTTATTTTTCATTGTGCAAAGTCGTTTTTGAATCCCAAAAAATTGCAAAACACCTTACGTTTGCTGTGTTTTAAATAATTTAGTAACCATCCCTGGATATTGCCCGGTTTGCTGGGCAACATTTAAAACCAGTGGTGCAGTTTTATTGCATCAAAAATGTAAGATAATGTGCAAAATATCCTCAATGTTTTGTCTTCGTCTTCTCATTTTTGCTATAATTAGCATGAATTTTTGCTTCCGCCTGTATGATAGTCTCGAATCACAATGCCTGCTCTCAGTGCACAGTACGTTTTGATCGGTTCAACTTACTTCTCAAGCACTATATTACCGACCACATTAGTGAGTTTGCAGATGCTTTACCCTGACTGCATGCAAACTGCCTTTTTGATCTACTGTACTTTGCTTCTTCAGTAAACCTCTAACAAATTTGTATTTCAATCTGTTGCAGTTCAGAATACAGCGGATTCAGGACTACGCTATTACTGTTCGGAATGCTATAAGGATTTTCCGGCATGGAATAAACTACAAGAGCACATGGGCTTACATCATTTTCGTATGTAATCCTCTATCTACCACCCTCCGTTCATAATGCCTGCTCATGTGTCTCCTTCGTATCTTTTGGTTTATAGGTGTGTGGTACGAGTTATTCGGATGAAATGAGACAAAACGCCTGTTTGTCAACAAAGCCGTGAGTTATTAATATTTCCTGTTGTCATTCAGCCTCCTATAATTTTAGGCAGCAACCCCTTTGCAACACAGGCTTAAAAATACTTAGTTTTTAACCACCTGTTTTAGCAGACCGTGGATCATAGTGCGCGAAATTCTTCATCATTCATTTAATAAATTGCCTTTGATAGCGGTTGTTGATGTCCACAGAAACGACTGCAAATGGCAATGAGTGCTTACCAATCATTCGCCTATTTGAAAATGGATTGCGTTTTTAAGTGACAACACACATTAATCAGTTTCCATTTGTTTGCTTTTTAGCTTCCTTTGAGGCAGCATCAAACGCTCTCATGCGCCTCTCGCAAAAATAGAACACGGTTTCTTATAATGCTCTACAATGCTCTGTGAATATGGTAAAATGTTTGTCAGCTTTGATATAAGTCTGTGACACTTGCTTGCTAGCATTCTGTTGTGATGGTAGGACTGCAGTCTCAGGCCACCGATGTCTTTCAAGGCTTCTTAATTAATACACCTCATAAAACACGCAGGACAGTCTGGGACACTACTGGTGATGTCGTCATGGGAGGTAGATCTAACCATGTAGTAATTCTAGGGCTGCTGAATAATGACAGCGATCCGATTTCTTAAAGTTACATTTTGCAATACAAAGCATGAAATTACACCTTAGAGCTAACTTCGTGATTGTCTCCAATATAACAGCTGTGTGGACTAATTTTAGTTCCCTGCCCTATGAAGAAGGGTATGAAAACCTATTGGATGAGGCCTAACAAAATAACCTTCAGTGTTAATGGATAGGCAAGTGCATACTACCCCATTCCCTTTCCATATGTAAAGCTTGTCGAATTGAAATTAAGGGAAACAAAGTGAATGTATTTTAGGTGTTATTGTAATTTAGAGAACTATGTATAGCGAGAGAAGATTGGACCGTCAAATAATACGGTCTATGTTAGCTGAAAAATGGTGCACCTTTTTGACGACATACCTAAATCTCCGCCTAAATGTAAGCGCCCTGCTAAGAATGGACTGAATTCTTTCTAGAAAACAAGACAAATGACCATATAATTGCATGGTGTGTACCAAGCCTGCTTTCACGAGGACTTATTCGGATGCTCCATCTTCCACTTTCTCTTATTGAGACACAGTGACAGGACAAATGGTGAAGGAAAGAAGGTATCCAGCATCAAAGCAGATTTGAACTTCAAGCGGCAAATAGTCGGCCTTCTACTTGGAACGTTGATCATACCCAAGATCCCTTCTCACGCTCACATCAAATGTCCTTCGGGAAGGATCACAACTTAGTTGCATCTCAAGTAAAAATGAGGCGAAGTAGGTGAAGTGAATAGAACTGAGTGTTGAGAAGATGGCCCAAGTTGTATTTACTCGAGTTCATTGTAAGGTTTAACATGAACTTGCAGAACCTCTGGAAGACAACGGCAATAGCTGGAGCAACATGAATCAAAGGGTGATATTCCGAGAAGACATGACTTAGCGGAACAATTCACTTAATCTAAAGTGCATTTCACCTCTTCCCAATGCATGGAATTTCCCTCAACTTTATGAAAACTTACGCGTTTATTGCTAATTTAAGGATGGACGGAAATCTGAATAAAGCTCGTGCACCTGTGTAACTTTTGGTCTGAATACCTGGATTTGCAGGTATTTGAAGCAGACTTCACCGCTGTGATCAACCCATGGTTGAGATTCAAACCATTCTGATTTCCATTGGAGTGCGTCCAATGCAAGGGCAAACATAGGGGTTTGCTGTAAGATTCTGAAACAGGCTGCTTCGTTTCGTGCCAGCAGTGGTCACATTCGTCGTTGTGTGGGAACGCAGTATGCCAGAGACTCACCAATGCATCATGCATTTGTAAACAAATGCAGAACGCAAAACTTGCCATATGAAGTGATTGACCAATTCGATTCCTGACTACTGAGAATCAAAATAGTCAAATCGCACTTACCTGTCATCCATAGTTTGGCGACTCTATAGTGCTGCGATGATCGCTAACACATTGTGACGTTGTACTAACCAGCTTGCAGTAGCCTATTTGTGGTAGAATCTCGTTTCATGCTAATATAACAATGACAGGAGGGCAATCATTTTGTAAATACACTATTTGTGCAATATGAGTTCTCATTATGTGTTAGCACTGTTAATAAAGAAGCTATTTTGAATCCTCCTTTCTGCAAGTGCATCGTTAACACACTCGATTTTATTTATGCAAGTAATAGGTGGATACTGCTTGCAAATTTGCCTAATATACTATCATACTTGCTGAAATATGAAAAGTAGTCAGTGATACACATGCCTTATTCAAATGAGCCTTTATAATTTCTAACAACTTCTGAGGAAAATTTGAATCTTAAAATGCTTCATTAAGACAATGAGAAATATTTGCAGCAGGCACTTAACTTGAAAAGGTCGGCGAAAATGTGTTAATGCCACAAAGCCACACCACATTAACGCAGTTCGCATTCACCAATTAATTTACTAAGTAATCCTTCATCAATGCAAATCATTACGTCAAAAGATTTACTTACTTTGCAGATATTCTGCATTATTTATTATGTTGGCCGACAGATTTTGGATGTTGCATGGAACTTCGTTGCCACGATTGCCACAACTAGGGCTGCACCTAAATTCGTGGCACTAGCTTTGATGGAATATTTGCTTAGAATACGTAGGTTAGTACTAGCTTTAGTCAAGTTGGTAGATTTTATTATAAATGGTGTATTCTCTGCATCAAACAGAGCACCATTAAACACTACCTCCAATCAGACAAATGAGGAAAAAGCAACAGGGTCAAGTTACTGAGAGTCACTTCTCCTACGCAGAATGTCATCAGCACAATGCAGAAGGACTTTTTCACTCCCTATTTTCACATACGAGAGGTCGAGGAAAAATTCCAACGCGGTGTCCGTTGAGGAAGAGCGAATCCACTTTGTCGACATAGAGGAACGGGAGAGAGTCATTGTGCAGTAGTTGCAAATACATACGCACAAATGTTAGATGGCATCGGGTCAGTGAATGCCAGTGTGGAGTTTCGTCTTTGACCTCGCTTCCATTTGTAGTCAACTTCGTGCACCAGCATGTGCTTCAATATTTGCTTGAGTACAATAGTCTGTTTCTAAACCTTGCTGCGAAAACTTTAAGCATTCTCTTTGCACGACTTTGGTGAACTTTAATGTTTTGCTGTGTATCGTTTCCGGATTCCAGAACAACTCATATCCACTGATGCAGTTGAGCGCCGTCTGCTCCTTTGAAGCAATGTGCAATACAAAGTACAGTATGGACCCATAGACAAGCGGGTAGGTGTCTATGTGCTCAGGTTGTCCATTCTCCAAGCTCAGCATCATGATGAATTCGGCGCGGCAACTTTAGTGGCGTTGCCGTGACATCTTTCTACCGTTAAATAGAACCCTGTACATCCAGCAGCACATGATTTTGAGTGTGCGTCAAAGAAAATGTAAGTTTGAATGGCGTTATGTTTAGCGCTCACATTTCTCAGATCGTCGGTTCAATTGTGTGTGCTAAGACTCAAATTCTGCATGAAATCTTTCATCCCTGAGAAGCTGAAGCCACCACAGCCCTTTCTATACTAAAGGCAATAAATGAAATAACATTTAATTCAAATGAACATGAAGCCGACACACTTGCTGTGAGCGCACAGACCTCTCTTGATGTGTCTGGTCGAAAAGGCTACCATCTGAGACACTATCCGTAAGCGTGCGCAAGTAAGAGAAAAGGAAGCTAAAATAACCGAAAAGAAATACAAAAGGGCAGTGATCGTTTACCTCTTTAATCTACCAAATATACCATTTTCCTTCGCTTTGTCTATTGGCGTGATTGGAACTGAGAAGGAAAAGGTGATGCAGAATGAGAAGGACACACAATGCTAGGCAGAAGCAAAGCGGAGAGGAGGCACTGAGGATAAAGTAGATTACGGAAAGGATAATGGCGTTGAGGAGTACGACGGGAATCATGAGACGATGCACAGCGTTGGTCAGCATGTCCTGTGCCATGGTTATTGAATTCGTCCCCATTGACACGTGTGGCAATTGATCAGTGGCACGTGACGCATACAATGGCACATGGTCTATGATGGTGTCATGTTTGTTGCCCAAAGAGCAAAATGTGTTTTGATTGGGATTTGGCACTGGAAGTCATTTGCTCTTGCTTTTCATCTTGGCTGGGTACGTGGCATCAAATGCCATCTAGAGTGTCTATTATTCTGGCAACTTTGGCACACTATCATGGCCTCGTTTCTCGGTCGGAAGCTATCCACTCTAGTTAGCTGGATTTTGTGACACTCTCTCTCTGTTCAAGTAATGAAGTGGCGTTAGACAAAATGGGTTTCGATGGCTTGCTTGTGCCCGGAAATTAGCCCTATCAGTTATCCTCTTAGCTTTTGAGCGGTCTCTAACATAGGGTGCAACATTTCCTGCCCAATCTAATTTCTATGAAAACTGCATAGCGTTGGTGCTCAGTTTGGGAGTGGATAGCACTGACAATTGACATGAACAATTTGCACGTGCATAAGTTGACGACGAATGTGCTACTGATAAGGTTGTGGCCTCTGCCTAGTAGTTCGGTATACTTCTCATGTTGTTTGGATAACTGGTCCTTACGACTCCACTGTTACAATTCTTAGAGGCTGTGGAAAAAGCAATTGTTTTAAGCTAGTTTGTCTGCTAATGGTGTATTTCTCGCCGTATCACTCTCTGCGACCTTGTAACCTTCGTCTAAACGACTGATAGTCGCCTAGAGTCAAAACCCTCATTCACCTTTTTTTTTCGAATATGGCAACTAATGATTGGAATGTCTGCAGAAGTTGCGGAATTTATGTCTAAAATGGCCTAGTTAAAAGCAGAAACGAATGTAAGTAAGAGAGTGGGGTGTTACGACATAATTTCTTAAAATTTAAGAGTTATCGCGTTTTTCTCTTCACTTAGTAGTCCCTAATTATTCTGTAGCTCCAAGTGTCTGGCTTGATATAGAGGTGAGTAGATAGAAGAACAGACGCAGACGTCGGCAGTTGGAGAGAAGAAAGCAGTGAGTGCCCATATCGATCATGACCGTTGACCCCTGTAGCACTGTCCAAGAAGAGAATGTGAAGCAGTGGTTGGCTGCCGAAGCATGAGAATGTAGGGTTTAAGCATGTGACTTCTTTATTAATTGCTTGGTGTATATGTGTATATGTGCAGAAGCGAGAACCACCCATGAAGCCCTTTTGCTGTTACCACTTTGCGTGTCTTCAGATGGCTTTGGTCACGTGGCTATCTGCTGCCTTCATCCTTATTGTCTACCCTATCCTGGGTTCAGCTCAGTTCTGTGTCTTGGCATTTTTGACGAACTCACTTGTCGGTAATGCCAATATATCGCGTTAGAACAAATGGTTTGGGTGCTTTTCTCTTCCACCTTGATTTGGTGCAGATAGCAAAACGTTTGAAATCAGTACCGTTGGCAAAGAACTGTACTTCGTGAATATAGTGAATGTCAGCGGAGAGCAAACGTTAGCAAGACGATTGTTTACTTTTTGTTCCAGAATGCCAAAAGTTTTCCCGATTGCAATGCAAGAAGAAAATGGGGAAATGAATGGGACATTTCATTTTTACTGATCTAGTAGAAACTTCGACAGTGGGAAGTGTTAGAAGACCACGATTTTACTGTCATATGCAGGATAAACTTTGGAACTAAATAACCTTTATTTCTTCCATTCGCATTCAGTTCCCGACCAACCACTCATGGTGGCCATCTCGGCATCCGCTTTGGTGATGCAGTGGAGTGTCTCAATCGCATCCAACGCTCAATTCCTAGTCGAACTGTACAGTGATGCGGACCTCATAGAGGCGCATCTATTGTCTCCAAGTATGCGTCAGTACACCTTTCAGGATTTGCGGCCCTTCACCATGTATTCCGCTGATTTGGCCGTCTGCATTGACGCAAAGTGTGGCGCACCCTCCGCCATGGCTTTTGCAGCCACTTGGCCCGGCAGTTAGTGCGCGATTGCTTGTCTGCTTGCACTAGTCAGTGGCAATTATTTTGGTTGGAGGCATAGCAGTGTGCAAATAAATTGCGTACAATTTTTCCAATGTTGTTTCCACGACATTTAGAAGTCATTCTACTCATGTTTAGCGTCAGTGTGATGTGGATGTGATTTGCTATTTAAAACTCATCAGTAGTGCTTTCCAACCAAATTACCTTTATGTGTTTTCAATCCTCTTGATCGTCTACATTACTTTATAGCATATGCTACGTTAGAACTGCTCTTTAGTGCCCTATTTTATCATCTGCAAAGCTATTTTAATGATCCCTTTTGCACTTAATAATAATAATAAGTGCAGTAAACTTTGCGACAGATTAGCTGAGTTTGAAATATTAAGGTTGAAATTAAGCTGCTTCTCTCACGTCAAATGAGTAAAAGTGAAGTGAAGAAGACTCCATTCCTGTAAAGTAGTTTGTCATTGCGTTTCTTGAACAGCACCGAGTGCTCCACTTGGGGTTGAAGCCCGACCTCGGACCTACAACTCTCTGGAAGTCACATGGAACCCTCCTGCTTCACCCAATGGCCAGATCGAAGGTTATGTGGCTGTCACGGCGCAGCCCTATCGCGAGTGCTACAGCGATAATCTGCAATACCGTCGGTGCTACGTCAACGATTTGCCTGCCAACATAACTGTGGAAGTGTATGTTGTTGCTTGCAACCTCCCCAATGCACAAGGGCAAGGTGGCGGCTGTGGCTCTCCCTCGAACATGACCGTTGCGAAGATGTGGAACGGGGGTTTTTACGATTCACTTAGCTTTCAAGTGAATGTCTCTATTAATGGAGTTAAGTAGACGACTTTTGGTCTTGTTTCAGGACTGAACGAAGAACTGATGGTGGTGCTGGCTGCAAATAGTTTCACGGGTGTGGGGACTGAGGCTGAATCCACCAAATTCATTTCGCTGTATTTACCACTTTCGCTTATCTCAGTGTCGGGAACGGGACCATTGAACAATATCAGCCTTGTGGTACAATTGGCTCACTATTATGAAGGTCCTGAGAGCCCTTTACTCCTTCTGTATGATAGTTACCCCTACGATGATGGGGTCTTTCACAAGCACCCGATCTTGGGAGTAAGTGAAATACACACTTTCACACCAAACAGTGTAGGTGACGTTTTGTTGCCCTACATTGCAGGTGGCTTAACAATCCATTTTCTGTTGGTTTAAAGTCTTAGGAATGCCACTTAGCAGGATTCATTATAAACTCATAGGTGGGTTTTGGTTTATTGTATGTAGAATACAAATAAGTTAAGCAATATTTTTTTATGCCTCAGTTCCTTAGAAAAACGACTTCTTATTGTTGTTTAGTACAATGATGTTTTACAGGAGATTTGGGAAAATTATTGCAGCTTTACCGTGTGCCGTAAAGAGGACCATGAAAACGGCATTTTTCTGTTCCGGGATAATACTTTTCATCTACAACAGACTTACAGAAGCCACGAAGTGCACGAGGGTTGGGAGGTGTTAGTCACTGGGAATGAGGACAACATGCACGTGGAATCCCTTTGCGACTCGCTGTTCGTGCTGGGTGATGGAACAGGATTTCCTCGGAGCAGTCACTACTTTAATGGACCTCTACAATCCAACACCGAATACACGCATGTCTCCTCCATTTACTTAGTTTGAGTATACATTGTTGTGTTTTTAAAGAGCAATGGTTTTTCTGCTTGGAGGGTCAGACTGAGACTGTACTCGCCACTTGGCTATGCTACAACGCGGCCAGTTGTTATTCAAACTGCAGGTAGGGAGATATCTCTACAAATTCTTATTATTCTTTAAATGGAGAGGTGGTAGCAAGAGGCATTTCCGTTGGTTGATCATTTGCGGCGTCATTGTCTTAGAGGAGATGCGTCTTCATTTAAAATGCGCAAAAGACATATTTTGGCATATTTGAAAGTGTGTGGGAATTTTTGCGCTTTCGCCCTTTTACATTTAGATGTGCCAGTTTATACTTCAATGATGATAGGAATTCCCATTGGGGTTGTGGTGTTGTTTACTGTGATCTTCACACTCTACAAGCGCCTTCGGATGAAGTGGATCCAGTCGCAAATTCCAATGGAATCAGGAGAATATCGGTAGGTTTTACTTTTATGTTTTGTATGCGAAAGAGCCGGAGACGCGATTTGGGAAGACGAGTAAGTACTATCCTCCAACTTCAATCAATTTGCTTTTCAAATGGCTTTGGTTGTTTATTCTCTGTGTGTATTACTAGAAAGGTATGTATTCCTTGATCGGTAGAGTTAGGAGCGAAGTTGTTTTACTCATCATTCTTTCGAAAGACTTTGCTGTGTTCGAATTGCCTCTTTTGTGGGGAGGTGTGGTAAATGTAATGCCTTTTTGTCATTTTAGGGAACTATATAAGCGCAGTCCTCCGAGGTAAGCTATTCAACTTTATTTAAACACCCGGCCACGAACGGATTCAAGTCAATTTTGGAGAAGTGGTATGCTCCGTAGAAAGCGTACCTTGGTTTCCAATATTTTCAACCGTGACGAGAAGGCAGATAAGACTAGTGCATCATCCATAGCTTTCTTTGTAGTCCTAATAAAACATGCCAAGACAGAGGTCTGGTTTACTAGAAGGATGCACAAGAGCAACGGAACTCTATTCCGCTAGATAAATTAATTTGGCTAACATTCAAGATGACTTCTTTTTTTTTCTAGATATGTGAAATTTAGTATCTCATACATTTACCCAAAGGAGTTGCAACAAACTAAAATGTAAGTTATTGCTGGGAAACGATGAACTGAAATTGTACCTAGCACCAGGGGAAAGTGGTCAGTTATTGAACTTTTAGCATTTCGCCACTGGATTTGGAGAATTTCAATGCCTACGTATTCTGCCTTCTCAGTGGACTAGACCACCATTTGAACATTCAGTATCGGGTAAGACTACCGGTTGAACGGATAACCAACTGCAATTGGGGCTTTCGAATGCTGGACATTTGTTGATTGGATATCGTGAGGCAACTTGACAAAAATAGGCGAACGCCGTAAAAAGGCGAACAGGATGTTAGTATTCCAACCAAGCTCACGTGAACAGTAAAATAGCCACATGTGTTTGTGTAGGCTGCAACGTACCTCTGAGATGCAAGCTAGCTGTGCATTCCACAGTCCTTCTTTAGCCACTTTTATTTCTATCTCAGCAGTTTTGCTTCCATACTGCCACGTGATTGTCCAACTGCAAAAAACGGTGCTGATCATTACCTGGAGGAAAACACTAAGGGAATACAGAAGATGAGGCAGTATTCCCTTTCATAAGGATGTGAATCACTGAGAAGTTTTGCGGTAAGGGACGTGGGGACATTCACTGTTGTATGAAATAGGCGAGAAGGCACAGTCCTTCGGGGATGAAGTGATGAATGTTGAAAAGTGTGCGATATGTAGGGAATGGATCGTTTGGGTGAGGTGAATCGGTGATATGTTGGTTTGCTTAGCCAAAGTGGGGATTTGGTGGCCATCTTCCCTCGCCAATCGGCACGTCACGTTTTCATAGGGTGTGTAAGAGAAGTGAGGAAGGAAATTGCATCTGTCACTGCAAGTGAAACCCGTTGGCTTATCGTTTTAATCCATTCAGCTCCTCCTTGAAGGCAGAAGAGTAATTGACTTTGAATTAGTACCACTCTACACCCCTTCTGTCGATCGAAAGCTAAGTGGTCCCTCTGCTGTGCGATTTGGTGTTGCAACCACTTGTACTATAAACTGTCACATAGTGGTGACGTGCAGCATTAGTTAGGAGGATTGAGTTGTTGCGAACGCAGGTGCACCTGACTTAACAGGAACTTACTTAAAACGAACATTTCGCAATGAGCTGTCTTTCGATGCCATTGTAGGTAGCAGAGAAGGGAACGTTAAATGTCAGTTGAAAGGAAGGCAATGTGCCCATTTTAACAATATTTTTGCGCTCCATCTGCTGCCTTTTCTAACATTGAAAGGATACAAAGTATTTCTTTCCGAAAAATTCAAAATTAAGCAAAGATAAGAGAATGACGGTTAGAATGCGCCATGCTGGAATGGACTGTGCATGCGAACAGAGCCCACCCACTGTCGTTTTTGTATCAGGGTAAAATTGAAGGAGGACTTAGAATTACTATGATTTTGGAATCATTTGATTGATTATATTACGTTAAATTGCATAGGACTTCCAACATATACCAAGTACATCAATTAGAATTTACGTTTCTCTTTTATTCTCAAATGCCGAGGCTTTGATACATTTCTAGCTCCTACAAAAGATGATCAATCAACAGGCGAATCGTTTCCAACTGACTTCAAAAATAGCCGAATTACTCGCGGGCAAATTAAGACCTCCACCACCTTGTGCGTTTCCCTATAATTCTTTTATTTATTCTCCTTTTACCATTCCGCTTTGACTGATCAGCAGTCCAAGACTTGAATTACCACTTCTGCCTCTCCAGATGACCAGTCTCTTGTTTTGCTCGGCGCATCCTGGATCCAACTTTTAGGGGTCCCCAAATCTCACAACTACGTGGTAATTTTTGCAATCACTTATGCTGCCATATTGGGAAATTCAGTAGCAATTACCTTCATGTGATGCGATGGGCAGTCTGCTTGATCCCTACGCACGAATTATGTACAATGCCTCCCATTTTGATGATTATCAGAGGGATGTCACCACAACAGCCGTTTTCATCGATGCAAGCTACGTGTGCGCGCCAGACTACGAGATGCAGTTTGGCAGCGCCCGTGTTGCTTGCAACGATCGGCGTCCCGATTTCATCGTTGCCGCGTCGCCGACACGCAGCACTGTGGGCGATTTTCTCTTCATGCTGGTGCGCCAACGTGTCAAACTCTTGGTCATGCTGGATGAGTGAGTTTGTCCTTCCGCCTTCATGTAGCAGTGTTAGCATGATCGACGAGTTACCCAAAGTAAGTAGTTAAAACCCCTTTTTTGATAACGGGCTAAGACCGTCTGCAATTTGGACAAACTGGAAACGGGGTTGCGAAAAATGGCGTTTTGCTTTGAGTAAATGTCAAACTGATGGAGGAAGGAGGCAATGAGAATATCCTTTATGGTAAGTTAATGTAAACTCCTCAAAAGCTGACGCGACGTTGAAGCAGAAAACTTCAAGCAATGTCTACTTTGCCTAAAGTGCCAAGTGGATAAGAAGCTGTTCTTCTTGACTCAGCATAAGGACTGGCAAGTCACACTAGGCAATTTAGCAGGTTCTTGGTACTTCTTATCCATTGCCAATGCGAATGTGGGTAGATTAATGGACTAAATGTGAAGTTTATGGTTTGGCCTAGCTTGCAAACGGCCGATGAAAGAGCTACGACGCCGATGGTGGTGGAGGATGAAGAGGAGGGCTACGTAGCAACGGTTCCCTATTGGCCAGTAGGAGGCACCGTTGGCGGCGATAAGGCTGTGGATTTGGAGAACTTCTTTTCGACATACCACGCCTGTCAGGTAGTGCGACATGCTGAGAAGTACACTCATGACTGCTGTTGTCGAACGCTCTCTGTCACTCCCGTTGATGTGATGCAGGTGTGTTTGCAAAAGGGTGGTTATGTGGACGTTCGTCTACCTCCCCGCAGCCTGTGGGCATTCAGGCATCCACATTAGGCACAGAAATTGATTCATTAATCCATCAGCTAGAGAACCTTCTTGTTAAGATTCGACTTCACCATGGTACAATGAAAAACCCATAGATAATGAAAAAGAATTGGTAATGTTCCAGAACTACTTTGTTTTCAAGAAAGACTAAGGTTTGGACCGAGACCAAACTAATGCCAAATTTTAGGGACAATTTTACCTCCACTTTCCTTTAGTTTATCCATTGAGACGATTCCGACGTAGGTCAGCATGAAGATCTCTTCTGATTCAATTTTGCAATTCTCATTTCCACTATTGCAGATGAGGTTATGAATGACAAAACAAAACTCTTCCTCTCATTCATTTTTCAACTAGCCTTGGCCACTCATCCAGCTCCACTTCACCGGTTGGCCACGTCATGGAGTTCCTCGGGTGGATATTTTCTATAACTTCGTTGTTAAATGCTTGAAGTATCTCGACAACTTTGCCGTTGGTAGCGATTGCGGTCCACCGACAGTCCACTCCAGGTGCGAGCCAATTGGTGATGCGGTCTAACTCGACAAACTTAAAGTCTGTTCATGAAATCACCGTGATGTCTTATGACATTGAATGTTTAAGAATGAGGTAAGATGAATTGCTTTCGGGAATAATTTGCATTAACTCAACGGGGGAGACGTTGAGCTGAGTAGTTGGTGAGCGAGTATCGGTGTCATTAGCCAGTCACATTTCTGTTGGCTGGGGAGATCACTTGCACACTCGCTTCGAATGGGTTGCCAAGTAAAATTTTAGTTTGCTCCGGTTAAACTGACTCGGTTTTACTGTTGATTGGGGGTATTTTAGGCCTGACGATGGCAGAGCAGGCACCCTTGTTTGTGCTGCAGTGCTGCTCAGCCGCTTACGAAGCAACCCGCAGAAGGTGGATGTTTTTGGAACTGTTTTGGCACTAAGTAAATTTCGGCCTGGTATCATAACCTCAAAGGTAAGTGCTCTGCCTTACTGGAGGCATGAATGGAATGTCAATCTTCTTGTATTTGCACAAAGTGTAAGCGAGTTAAGCATTTTGTGGTCGTTTGTAAGACAGGTCAAGCGTGACTAAAAGCAGCCCTTATTATTATTGCAGGACCACTTGCAGTTCCTGTATCTTTTCGTCCAGTACTGCATCGACTTTGAGAACTTGTTGCCAGAATCTGAGCACGAGGATGAGTGATTTCGTAAACAAGAGATTAACGGCAATCATTCTGGAGTCATTTTGTTCCAAGTAATTATGAGTGGAGAGGAAAGCAGCCCTATTGTGCATCAAAACGAAGTTATCTCTATTTCGTCTTTCCAACAACCCATCGTGCCTTTTTGCCTGCTCCATTAAGTTTCCAAGCTGTCCACGTGATTTTTCTTGCTGGATTTTGCACAAAACTGCCTTTTGTACGTAGTTATTTCCTCAATTGACGTTCCTTTCGTTTCGCTTTATCCGGATGCCCCATAGACGCTTCAGGACGTACCACTGCGAATTTGGAACCACCTGTGTCGGTGAGGAAACAGGGCAGTTCAGTTTGTTAAATCTCTTTAGCTCATACACCCAAAAAATTTGTTTTAAACTCCCAAACATTTGATTCTTCACGCAATTATTTCTATTTCTCATTGTAGAGATTAATAATTTTATTCGGCAGAAGTTTTCCTCTCTTAAAGCTGAATTAATTAGCAAAAAGATCATTGTAATAAATTAGCTTGTTTCATAGAATCAGCAAGTTTAGAAGCCTTTTTTGGCATTCCTGCAAAACGACAGGTAATAAAGTTTGAGCTAAAGAGGAATTCCTCAATGTCTATATGCTACATCAATAGAAAAGCAAATTGATGTGAAACTTCAGCACGCATTCTAAAATCCTGTAACCACTACAGGTAAAAGCGCTTTGGTCAAACAAATCCAAAGTGCTTTATCAAAGAGCTTGGCATAATTTTCTTAACTAGAGACAATGGTGAGTCGCAAAATGGCCGTCACCATACACCAGATTAACGAATCAAGAAATGACATGGGAATCGCGACCAATCCATGCATGCTTCTCTTAAACTGATTGTTGAACAAACCATTTAAGGAATGTTGTTGCTTGCGACAGCTTAAGCTCAAACATTTACAGCAATAGCTTTTCGGTTTTCACGATTTTCAAAAGGCTGGTTCTGACTAAGTTCCCGACGTTGCTACTGATAAACTTACAAGTAGTGTAGATTTTGTGAGTGGAACACCTCCGCCAAGAGAGAAAGGACACATTCAATATACAGCCAAATGCCTTCTCCTCTTAATAAAGCCAACCCATGGCAGCCTACAGCAGGGCCGGGTGGTGAATGATAAATGTGTCAATGAGATTAGCCAGATCGTCAAGTGTCGTGGCCTCTCGGAGACATTGTTCTCCTGCCACGAGGTCACCCGTACCCTCAAAGTGGGCGACAGAGTCATTGTAATGCGCCTGCAGATCGTTCATTGATAGGGCGATATCCTTTACAAGAGCTGAAAAGGGACAACAATGGAGACGCTTTCGCCCCACAGTATGCTTAATTCTACCTTACGCTGCAAAGCCACACTGACTGGCCTGTACCTTTACGTCTTCATAGGTTTAAAAACCAACAAACAAAACAAAACGAATTCAAGCATACCTAAATATCAAGAAGAAGAGATGTTTATCAAAAAGATTTGCACGTTATGTTTTTTCTGCCACACAAGAATGCTGCCACAATTGTGGGAAGCACCCATATTGTCTTCAGGTAGGGAAACGGTCCTCTTCGGGAAAGCAGCAGTACTCAATTTTGGATTCAAGATTAGCCGAGTTGATATTTGCGGTTAGACACCCTGGTGAGACGCGTGTGTGGTAAGCCTTTCTTAACTGTGCAAGAAAAAAGGGCAATGATGCAAAGTAAAGGTGTGCGTAGAGCAAAGTGTAGACAGCGATAGTGCGAAAGACGCAGCAAAGTACCATTATTAAGTCAAGAAGTCTCATCCCTGAATCATAGACAACTATTTCGCAACTTCAACAATGTTTCTTGTCAAACATGACACCACCACAGAGAGTAGACAAAGTTGCGCTGGGAAATGTTATCTCAAGTTAAACCTGAATTTTGCCCTTCAAGAGAGCACACATGACACCACTATATTCATTCACAATGACTTGGTAGAGAAGACACTGTTTATGCACAGGCCTACCATTTAGATCATTACGATAAACTAGATTAAAATAAGACTCCCAATTAAAATGGCAGCCTTTAGCCGATCCCGATAATAACAGTTGATTTTCCAAAGGAAGCAAGACTGCACTGTCAGCAGGAAGTAATAGGTGGATCACGAAACACCAGTGAAGCAATGAAAAAAAGGAGAATTAGTAGATGGACCGCAAGACTTGCGTTGCCACTAAATTTACACTCACAAATACAACGGCAAGACAATAAAGTGGTATCACGCAGCTGCTAAGATGGAAGTTAAGTAATCGCAGTATAGTACTTGCATGGCCCTGTACAAATTACATTAGTCTTGAGGAGTGACGCCCAGGAAATGCTTCAGCTTTGTAAGTCAGTTCATTTGGGTAGAGTGAGATATTTTTACGCCTGATTATGCAAAAATAATGCAAGTCATTGCGAGGTGCAAGTAAACACAATGCAGTGTGAGATGCTTAAAACGGCACAAACGCATCCCACTCAACCAAAGGCGGAGCACTATTAGCAAAATGGCGTCAGCTTCAATCAATGGTTTCGTTGCAATTGGGCGTTCCATAGGCAATTTACATACGAATGATGGCGCACTTGTAAATTATCACCCAGATTCCTAGAATAAGCATAAAAACATTGCTTTCTGTAGGCCAGAAGTGAATCCACTATCAAACATCAATACGGCAAGAAGATTCAGACACAGCAAGGAATAGTCAAGACAGCTTTAAGGTACTAACTTCAAACAATGTTATTAATTTTTGCTAAATCGCAACAGAGAAGTTGTTCCTCCAATATCTGCTCCGATTTGGATGGCGTAAATAACACCCAGGCATGTGTTCAACTGATCAAGGAAACCGGTCTAGTCAAATGATGACGCTTGCCCGCTAAAACCTTCACAGCTGATTCGAGAATGCACTACTTGTTGCAGTTGAAGAAATGTTGAAAAACATACACCTGAATCACCGTCTAAGTGACAGCCAATTCAGCAAAAATGGAACCACATAGGCAATTCCAAATAAGTCAACTTGGTCAGCAAATGGATGAGATGTGATTAGCTCTGTCATCTACACCATGGTCATACGCGCGTTGATCCAAGTGGTAAGCGAAATTTCGGCACAATTTTGTCAGCTTATGAATGAGATGAGACTATCTGAGTCTCCTATGCCAACGTCTGTCCTGTGTTTGCCAGTTTGTGTACAAAATAACGCCTCAATTTGGTCAGCAATTCGATATGATGACTTTTGCTCAGTCATTTATGCCCACGTCATTGCCGTGTTTGTCCATTTCTTAAATCCAATTTCGCCTGCACATGGTCTGCAATTCGATTCGTTCAGCTTTGCTCTGTCATCTTTTCCAGTAGTAGTGGCCTGTTTATCCAATTGGTAAGTGAAAATTTTCTGCAATTTTTTCGGCAATGTAAGTGATTTTATATTTTCTCAGTCATCTCTTACCCTTTACGTTTCATTTGCCTTCTTCTTATCCATTTTGTTGTTTGACCCCAAATTAACTTCTTTTTACACAACATCTTTTCTAAATTTCGTTTCCATTTCGATGACTTGCCACTTGCTTTATCATTTGCTTCATTGCCTACTGGGAATTTACGCTAGTGGTTGAAAATACCTTGCCTCATTTTCTTCCGAAATTCATTGTGGTATGATTTGCCCGGTCATCTATACCTTTGATAGGCACAAAGTTCCCCTTATGTTTAAAAAAATCTTGCTTTGTTTTGTTCAGCACGTCGATGCGATTAGTTTTGTTAAGACATCCCTATCAAATTCTGGTCGGAATTTCCATTTTAGCCGTATTTTAATTACCATGTCTATGGGATTTTTTTCCTCTTTCCTATAATTCTGCATATATTTCCTTCCTTTTGACACGTTTTTGCTCTTTTTTCGCCATAATATCTTGGGATAAATTTTTATATTTCTGTTTGTTCAAACCAGCATTATACATGAAATCCATCCCATTATCGTTCATGATCACCTACATTCGTTTGTGAATTCGAGGAGTTTATTTTGGCTTCATCATACCTACCTTTCTCACACTTGACTTTCTTCTCTTGTCGAGGTAAAATCACTCCTGCTTCTGGCGGCCTTCACAACTAACAGCTTTTGCTTTCCACTTGCTCGAAGGATCACAAGTTTACTCTCCTGTTCCACAGCTACTTCCCTAATCCCGGCTTTCATTTACGGGGTTCATGAGTGGTATAGGATTTAAGTAGATTGGTCCTGACACAGTTGGAAGAAGGGCGAACGCTTTGTTATTTTTGACCTCAACCGTGAATGTAAATGCAGAGCACTGACTTTCGACTCGTTCTTGGTGATATTGTCTGTTTGTGTGTGGGCGTGTACATGTAGATGTGGAAGTGACTGTGTCTGTGGAGGTGGATTTGTCTATGAGGACGATGGTTGCTTCCTGGACAGTCTTTATAACACCAGCAATTGTTGGCTTCACGCGAGAGGGAACCACTTGAATGTGGATTCTACGCACAAACTGGAGCACAGGAATGGGCGTGGTGACAACAGCGTTCGTAACTTGCTGCTGCTGTGAAGTGACGGCATTGCTGTTGCCGTGAGCCTCGATGCCTTTGAGAACCTGGAAAAATAGCTGAAAGTCTTAACTTACATATCACACCACTTTTACTTAAAGCCCTGTATAGTTGCATCTTTTTTACCCGACGCATGAGGGTTGACCCATTCACACATCCATTACTTTTGACAGCACGGTCAACGCCGCTTGCGGGGCATTTCTTGAGACCACTTTTCTCTTCCTCATTGTAACGCAACACCCTTTCAAACTGTCTATTTCCACTGATAACGGAATCGGTGATGCAAATAAATGAGGAGGGTATGGAGGGGCAACTTCAGAAGAGCACTCCTTTTGGTCAGGGCAGACGGGATTGTTAGACGCAATTCTTGGTATCATCCCGTCCTTAAATGCATCCTCCTGATTGTCGAAGAGAAGAGGAAATTTTACAGTGGCACTTGTAACATAAGTGGGCAGAAGTTGCACCTGCCCAATTAACTTTGGCACGCAATCGCCATGATGGGGTGGCCATTTCGACATGCAAATTTACATAATCCATTTCTTTACTGCAAAATTTAGCCTGCAACCTTTACGAGAATTTTGAGTAAAATGCATCACAATTCATTTGAAGCAAATTACAGACGTGTAGTTACGTTTGAATGAGATTTGCACAGTTTACAAATGCCTCAACAGCTTCTACTATAGACACATTACACCGAAATATAAATTGATCTACTCACAACAAGATTTGTGTACCACATTTGAGATTTGAAGGTAGGTGAAACCTATTTACATGGCAATAATTTAATGCGCTTTGTTATTTCCCAAACACTTTTACTTCTGATGTCCACAATGGATATTATTTACCGCCCTATAGTAAACTCCAATTCTGTCCCGTCTGCCACAATACTATTCAATCAGGTGGCTAATGTGGTTTTAAATTATGCTCACAATTTAGGATGGAGGAGTAGGATATAGCACCTCATTATTTTCTTTATTTTCCTCTTTATGTTAAAAAGACGATCGCCCCCAAAGCTATGGTTAAATATTATTCTCATTACTTGAGGGCACACAACTCCACTTTCAGAGGCCAAATTGATTACACAGTTAAACAACGAAAAGGTGATAAAAGGAAGGGTACAAATTATGAATATTCTACTGGGTTCTTTAGGCTCAAGTTTGCAAATTTGTTAATGACTTCTATATACATCTGCCCGCTAAGCCAAAAGCGGTAAGCAATATCGTGCAGGAAGGATTCCTTAGTCATTTGTTTTTTAATCAAGTGTACCAACAGTAGCTGCTTATTTTCAACTGCTAAGCAAAGTCTTGGTCTATGCATCCTACAAGCTCTTTCATTTCAGTCAATAGGTAACTCGGCTATCTTTTGTACACTCCATACGAACTGTAGCCCATATCCAGGCACGCGCAACCTCAGTCGTACATCTCCTATTTCACTTGCCTTTCATTCTGGCTAATTTGGATATTTGAGCGCGATGAGGAGGAAGACAGATGGATGTCTGGACAATGCGCCAACAAAGTCTGCTTTTTGAATTTAGCTCTGCACTTATTATCCAAGCGAGTTGACTATTCACTTCGATACCGCATACCTTAACTAATCACAATGATTAATGGTGTAAAACCTGTGTATTGTTTTTTCCTCATGTATTTTATTAGCAAAGTGAGATCTGGAATGAAAACCTGTTGTGCTCAGTGATAGTTCAAATGCGCAAATGCTGCTAGACAAAGTTTATGAGCATACTGCTGCCAAACACTGTGCTTTTTACTTTAAATAGAGGTATCCAAGACCAGTGTTTAGTGGTTGTTATGCCAAGGAGAGGAGTTGGGTTTGGTTTATATCAGCAGGCAAGCAAATAGTGATGGCCAATTTTGCCTTTTCTTTTGAAGCAGGATACACAATCTGAAGTAGAATATCAGTTGCCCCGTCTCTCCGCATTTCATTTTCGTGGTTGCAATGTTTGGTAAATGGCTACGCAGAGCAGCACTCCTCATCGTTGTACGTCGCTTGTTCTCATGTGGTCAGCTCGCTGTCCAATGTGCAGCTAATGCTATTCCTGATGGCATTTCCATTATTTTATAAGTATGGATACTTTAATTGGGGTGTGGAATAACCTCATCTGGCGATCCCATACGATTCGCCTAGATAAATTGCCAAATACTGATAACCACCTTAGTAACTACCTCACTGATGGAATAGCGACTGATATGCAAAATGAGACAGATGTGACCATTCTAAAACTGATTGCTTCAATGCTAACACTAAATTGAGAGGACTATTGTCGCAGTTTTACTAATCATTAAATGAGTTGCTTGTGACATGAAGTTTAATTTTAAAAGAAACGTATTTTTGACTTTGGAGAGCATTTCGTTTTGCTAGTTTTAAGCACAAGTAATCAAATACATTGCTCAAAAATTGGCACGTAAATCGTAGACGACGTCAACAGATGGAAGCAGATGGAAGAAGCGTCAATAGACACCTCGGCCTTGCATCATTTACATCGGAGTTGCTTGAATTTCAACACAATTCTGTTGGGACGCAGGGTCGAAAAGATTGTTCAAAATGGGATAACAAAAATTGAGGTGACGTGACTCTACCAAGTTTGTCTGTGTTAACGTCAATGGTGGACAAATCAATGTTGGTAAAATTGAGACTCGACACAAAATGTATCTCTAGGCAGTTTGCGCTAATTTACAAATACGCTATCCGCATTCAGTACTACGAGCTAACTAGCCTTTCACTGACTAAAATGTTGAGGTACGGCCAGTGTGTCACCGCACCCAGCAACGCCTCGTTATGACAGTTCTTTGACTTATTAAAGAGGGCGTGGTAGGGGCAGGTGAGGAATAAGCCTCGATTTTGACACGGCTTTATGGTGGCTTGCCCAAATATTGCTAATGAACCAACAAGTTGAATTTTAGTGTTACATATGAACCCGATAATAATCGGCAGATTGTCGTCCCTTCATAAATGATATCCACTACCAATGAGGACAGTGCCATGAACTCTCAATTCCTACTTCTGGTCCAGATTTACTTTCACAGTCTCATCAGTTGCTTGCCTTGGTCCATCGTATATTTGAAGAGCCATGCATTGGTTGAATGAAGGCCTGTTGCCATCCACTTCCACCATGACATTGTCAGAGGTCTCTATAACAGATGAACATGAGATGACAGAGCAATGACAAATGCAAAGCTTTAGCCACTGGTGATGTGCGTATCAAAAACTTGTGCCAGCTGAGTGAATAGAGTAGAGGTCTATTATTTGGAATAAAGCTAAGGTAGTTGGTATGCAAATTGTATCAAGTGGCCATGCCTCGGTGGTTTTGGCAGCTACTGTTCCAGTGGCAGGCACATAGCCAGGCTGACTCTTTCCTTGGTGCAACCGAGCAAAAAACGATCGGCTGATTCTTTACTTTAAGGCATATATTTCATTGTCAAGTTAGTATCCCTGATTGAGCATGCTGCACTGTGCAATATTAGCCCTTTTCTTCCTTTTCGCAAAGAAATTGCAGCATACCGCGCCGGTAAAGTATATTCGCATTTTTTCAAATGGGTAGATCCAGCATGAACAATCAGTAAAGAATAACGAAATTTACTTGAAAATTGCGCTTGGAACAATGCAAGTGAGCTGAAACAAGTAGGATTTCTACATCATACGGGTATTCTTGGAGGTGGCGTTGAAACTGCCAAGTACTCCATCTCAATTCACTTTTTTGGCTCAACTACTACAGTCCTCATGGCAATTTGCCTTCCTATAATGCCTTCCAGATTTAGCGATATTCTTTCATTAGGATGACAAATCACGTTTAGTGAGCATACGAAAGCCTACCAAAAACAATGCATTCATGCAGAAAAGTTTTGTAGCATAAACTACGATTGGTTGCCCGGATTTAAGCATACTGTCATGCATCATGCACTAACAAATTCACTTACCCCTGTCACACTCCCTATAGCAGCTGAAATGTGGTTTCGATACAGCCATATTTAGGTCGAGTGTCATTTAATGCTGGATAGTCATCAGCAACGCTGGAATGTAACAATTACAAATTCGGGAGATGGCAGTTGCCATGTGACCACCACTTGTAAATTGCCATTTCAAGAAACCCCTTGTCAAATGTAAATCAGTACGGAGTGAGGGAGTTTTATTTATCCAAGTCCTGATATACATGTCAAGCCTTAAGGTTGTGCCCTCTGAAAGCCTTCGTGTCGCATCATGACTTTTGCCCAGCGGCGAATTAGGTTGCCGCAGTGAATCAGAAGTGCATTAAAGTCGTGTGATGTTATACGTGGTGCTGCAGGTCTGCACAAATATTTGACAAGCCTGATAAGTTAACGTGTGTGAATGAAACCTCCCATTTAAGCCTTTCTACTGCCGGAAACATGTCTCCACTCACGCATTCACACATCATGACACGTTGATCTGTTTCTGCGTGCTACCTACGAAGTATGTCCAATGGCGGATACTGCTTCCCCTTCACAAATTCTACTTACATGGCTTTTGCCATATGCGCAGCCCATTAACAGGCTGTGCGTATGCCATGCTAAAATGTTGGGATATTGCGGATTTCATGATACATGATGAGTGGTTTGCCAAAGTGTCATAGCGTGCCACTTTGAATGCACTACTGTACGTAAACCAGTGTCACGATGACCGAAATTGATTTCTGAATTTGGCATTTTCCATGGCATTTTTGGAGCGTTTAACTAGGAAGGTGGTAAACCGCACTTTAGTCAGCAGATTTAAGTGCCATGATGACGGTTGTTTATCCTGGTCGAAGGCAATGGACAACTTCGGCACTACCAGAGAAGTTTGTCAACGGAGATGATGAGTGTGCTGCATTTTTGGGGGTTGATTCCTTGAACAGTTATCGTGATGCTGTTTTTCAATACTGTCCCCACAGATGTGCTGCTCAAGTGCATGCACATGTAGACATTCCGGGTGGGCACTAACTGATTGCTCCACATGCATTTGGAGGCTTATTATTCATCAAGTTACAATACAAAACTCCAATGATATTGCCACATTATGATCCAGGAAAGAAATTTGTGCGAAACCAATCATGCGAATGCAATATTGGTGTAATGACGATGAGCGTAGCCAAACTGCAATTTCCGACACAACGCTGCATTCTACATCACCTGCCAAAGTTGTGCCTACTTATCAGCATTATTTTCACGATTCCCATTAAAGTAAAGACAGAGTTGCTGTAACTGTCACCACCTACTTCCTCCTCGTCTCCTACTTCTTCCGATAAATAAGTTTACCCACTTTACCTCAACAAACTAACTTGCCCTTATCCCTATCAATTGGCACATTTGCATGCACCTCGATTCCCATTCCTTTATGCTTAATGATGAAGTAAGTGAAGACGATATGGGATGCCAAAATGCTGAATTGCGCAATTGGAGTGCAATGGGGAATTGTAGAGTTGGGTCTGAAGCTGACAATAATTTGCAATGTCACCGCTTTATAAGTAACAACCGCTACCAGTAACACTAACGCTATGCACTTCATTCTCCTTTGGCCGGCCTAGCTGCAGTTCCACAGTCTCATCAAATGGTTGCCTTGGTTCTCCGTTCATTTCAAACTCCACGAATTGGTTAAATGGAGTGATGTTGGCACTGGCTCCACCATAGAGTCGTCATTAATTTTCCTTGACACAGATGAATGCAGACTTAAGAAGGGGTGACAAATGCTTGTGTTGCTTAAAGCTCCAGCCACTGGTGATTTGTGTACCTAACATTTTATGTTACTTAAGTGGAAGAAGTAGAAGTCTATGAGTGAGCATAAAACTAAGGTAATTAGCAGGCAGATAAAAGCGCATTCCAAGGCCGTGCCTGAGCAGTTCAGCAGCTACTGTTCCAGTGTAGGGAACATGACCGAATCAGTCCCCTTCTTGGTGTCTCTAATCAAAGATAAGAGGCCATTTTATCGCGTAATTACAAATATTTTATAGTCAATTTCGGATTTTTGATTGGGTGCACACCAACACAGTATTCCGGTCCTCCTCTGTCTCTGCATAGGAAAGGTGAGATTTACAGCGCTGGCAAAGGGCATTGTCATTTGCATCATTCTGCAAGATCCTGCGTTAACAATCTGCAAAGAAGAGTGAAGTCTATTTACAATGCTGTAGCCAGAAAAATGCAGGTGGAATAATGCATGTGAGAATGTCCAACCAACTTGCCATTTTCAAAAATGACACTGGACTCACCGAATCGTGCATCACAGTCCGCTTTGCCTAATCAACCATTGCATCTAACTCGGTACTCGATTGTATGGGAGCACTGGAGAATATTCCCTTAACCCTCGTGAGCTTCATTTTGTGAATTTAATCTACATGGACTACACCATCCATTTTTACCATTGTTTGGCGTCCAATAGCTTTGTATCTCAAAAATGTTTTACATTGCATACAATTATCAACAATTGCATGGCATCCGCTGTTCACAGGCTTTTTAGCAACGCATCGACTTCAAAGATATTGTTTTTGGTAACATATTTTTATGCACCCTAAAATGAAAAATATTCTTCGTTAACTCGTGTTGACAAGTTTTCTAGCAATGAGGAATTAGGAAATCAAGTCTCAAGTGTGAATATATTATTTGTTTGGCTGTTCTCAACTTAACGCCTAAGTGATTGCTCCCAAAACGAATACAACAGCGGCGCAGCAGAGGCTGTCCACGACTCACTACAAGACCTCCCGATCTGCCTCACTTCCATCGCTTGTGCCCTCAGCCTTGCAATTGGCGATTACCTGCTCTGTTCATGCTTCCCAATGACGTAAAGTTGACTGAAAACAATAGTCCTTCATTCAAGCACAGTTTTGTAGTATGCGAAGGGCGTGGTGCATTAATGCTGCCTACTCTCAAATTTATATCAAAAGGCAAGCGTGCGAGGTGGTGGTGCTTTTATGTAGATAGTTTTCTGCACCACGCATCATTCTATGTGCAATCACCTGCTGATCTCGTGAGCAATTCGATGTAAAAGTAGTACATCAGATCCCTAGAGCCTATACCATGCAGTTTAAGCAGCAAACGCAGGCCAAAGGTGACAAAAATGAACACAGTAGACTAAGGCATTCGTCAATTTCTGTCCCGTACCGAGTGATCCCCAGAATGATTCACGCTTTACCCTTGCAAGCATTCGTCAAATGCAGTTTTCACTAAGTCCATTTCAACCGCTAATAGGCGGAGCCAGATGTGAAGTCACAATGAGAAATGTAGGCAGAGGTGGGGGCATATTGAAAGTCAACATTATTGGACCCAAATATCCCACAGTTTTGATAAGGCCGGTGAGCATAATGGCAAAATGAGTAGTGTCGCCAGTTTTGCTGCTTTTGTGTCAGCAACCATCAAAGACGGCAATAAAGCGGTTCAGTTTGCATTTTGCAAAAGCAACAAACAAATAGCACGTGCGTGTAAAATGTTGGAACAAGCTTTACAGACATGGTCAAGGCAAAAATGTACTGATAGATATCTCACAGTAACCCATTCCAATAGCATCCAAACAGTTACTCATAATGCAAACAATGCTTTTACTAGTGCCAAATACGTTTTGGATGTTTGTTGACAGCAAAACGTGTTTAATGTGACAATGCTGGAGCCAATGCAAACAATGTGCAGCGAAGGCGTGCATGGTCACTTCTTCAGTCCAGACCCTTTGGTTAAAATTTTCCCGTTCGCTGGTCTTCTCGTTGCACTAAGTAGTGCAACTTTTAACACTCCTTTCGTTTCACTGCATGGAATTATGTCTACTTATTCACTCACTTTTGGAATCAAGTGGACGCTACATTACTTGCGGTGATTGGCATCAACGGTACCGTTTCGGTCATTGAGACTTCTTTAAGAGGGTATAAGTAATTAATGTGTTGACAGTACACCTGAGGAGAGCGAGGTAGTTAGGTGGTAAACGCAAACCGCACTGGCATTAAGGGCTAAAGGAAATCTCCTACCTTCTTACCCACCTCATTCCAGCAACCGGCGATTGATTGAAACAAGCCTCGCCAGCCTGTATTAACTTGCTTCCATCTTCTTTAGGTGCATTTGCCCAATCTGCAGAACTTACTAATCTTGGTGAGGATTGTCGCTAGTATTTACTGTTAACCATATACCCAAAGTCAGATAGTTCTTCATATCTGCAAATTCATTATATCCGCAGTAGAAATATCTCGAATAATCCAAATCTCCAACATATTAACTTACTTGTCTTCATTTACCATTTTACTGGAACCACTAATTCTAGTTGCAGCAGGTTTTCGGTTATTTGAATAGGTAGAAACACGTTAGTAGAAATGGAATATAAAAAAGATTACGAAGGCGTCGTAATATTTATGCTTCGTGTAAAAGGAAATTTCATCTAAATTTCATGGAGCTAGGCAAGAGCTCAAAAAGTTCAAATATTTAAATTTGCGAAGGTACACCCAAACTCAATGGGAATAAAGGGGTTTTCTTTGGGGTAAATGAGGACGAGGATGGACAAGATTGTAAGTCCTTAAAAGAAGGCAATTTTCTAAACAGTGGTGAGCTTTCCCTAATCCTTCCCTAGACATGCACAGTTTTGAGATGTGATGGCTGCTTATACTGTTTTGCCCATACAAGCAATTATCGGGAATTACAACTAAAACGGCGCAGCCGGATATCCTTGTGTAGAGGTTGGTCAAGTGTGAGAGAGAAAGGTACATTGGGCCACGTCAAACAGTTTGCATTGCATCCAAAGCAATGCATTTGTAAGATTGGTGGAAAATGTTTTTTCCCTCTGGAAAAGCTAAATTTCGGCTCCCATAACCTTATATTATTGCGCGAATTTTAGGTATTCATATCATAAAGGGTTACACACTTTAATTGCGGCAGTGGAAAAGGGAGCTGCTAAAACCCTTACAATTCATGCTTTTGTATTTGTAGGCCATCAGTTTGGCAAACCCAGTCCCACTGACTCTTATTCCTTGTTCAGAAGTACGAATAACAGTGCAGGCACCTAAAAGGAGTTGCACGATATTCGACACTTGCTAGCTAGTTCAACGCGATTTTCACTAGATTAAAGACACTATCGTAAAATGTCCAGTAAGTTTTCGTTTTGTGTTCAATAGGTATTTCTATTGTATGCCTCCCCTTAATCATTCCAATTTGTCCAAATCAAAATGGAGTCACAATGTGTTTTCTGGCCTCAATGCATGGGATGCGCAGACGGAACTTGATGTAACCGCAAATCCATAACACGTTTGCAAGAGATGAATTTCGATAAGGATAAAAACACTTATGACACACAATATCACTGCGCATGTTCTTCTATAGGGCTTTCTTGACGGGTAAACAAACTACACAAATTGTCAGCAGAACAAACCCTACCCATTTCAGTGGACTATGTCTCCATCGTTGAAGACTGCAAGGCATACCGACTCAGTGCTTTTCACCTGAGATGCCAGGCAAACTAGTTTTCCAATTTACGAAGAAACCGCATTGTTAAACAATGCGCTAGTAATGTTACACTGCTTAAACAACAGCTAGCGTGATTCGATTACTAAAGTGCATCTGTTTCATGAAGATGGGCCTATCTGAAGTCTGTTTTTTTCACAATCAACATATAAAATTGGAGCGATTGGAGATTAGACAAAACCCACGGGCAGTCCGCACTTTATTTCACTATTTTAGGAGGATCCATTTAGCATTATGACCTAGCATGTCGAAATTCTTTTTTGTATCTAGTTACAAACTGAGGAACTGAAGAAACGAAGAAATATTTCGCCAATAAATGAGAAACTCATTGAATCCTCTTCATTACTAGCAAGTGTATTTGAAGCACAAATGATTTCGTGCAGGACGGCAGTGTTATCACATTTTAGAAAGGAGGTCAGGCTAAATCACTCGCACTAACTGCATCGTGATGGACACGTTTTGGCGCCGTTGTTACTATAAAACTTCTGCTCATTTTAGTGGTAGAGTATTCCACAGATAGACTGATAAGTAGCCAAAAGGCATACCAATCGTAGCATGTTTGGCCACGAGTCTTAAAAATTTTTAGACAATTTGAGGTGTCAGATAGGCATGGCCCTCGACAATGCTCTTAAATTTGAGCAGAAATGGGTTTGGAATTGGTGGATGATAGAGCGAACTCACTCGTCCTTGTCTATAATGGGGGATGGGAGCATCTATCACGTAAGAGTTGCAACTACAAACCCACTAACTGTTTGCGGTCATGGTTCAGTGGAGAGAAGTGTGGCGATGCCTGCTTGGTTGCATCTGCATTATGATGGCTAAATTGTTGTTGCGCAACCCATTCGTGATTAGTGACACGCGTGCCACATAGTGCGCTGGAACTTTACTGCCCCAGAAGAATAATAGAACTCTTGAAGGCTTTTGTAGATATCAACGTTTCGATAATTGGCGATAGCGGTTTCAAAAACACGACTTTCAATTGATGCAGCTCAACAATGTCTCCTC
Source organism: Echinococcus multilocularis (assembly GCA_000469725.3). Lineage (NCBI taxonomy): Eukaryota > Metazoa > Platyhelminthes > Cestoda > Cyclophyllidea > Taeniidae > Echinococcus > Echinococcus multilocularis. The sequence goes on along the minus strand of LN902848.1, from coordinate 4,021,955 downwards.
CCTCCACAGTGATGCGCAAGGAGAAGATGATAGTAAAGTTGTAAATTATTGGTCGACTAATTGCCTCCCACATTCGACAAAATGCCTTTTGTCGATTTCTCTTCTTTAACACATTCTAACTCTTCTCCATCTCCTACCCCTTCTCTCAAAGGTTTAACATGCATTCACATTTACTTCAACTCATTCGAATGTGCCAAAATGAATGAGGTGGAGCATCAACACGCATTGACTGGTCACAGAAGCACATATTATTGCCTACAGCGCTTAAGTCATCTGTAAAGCAACACGGCAAGGTTATAGTTTGGGACAAGCGTATTATTCCACAATACAACATCTGAACACTGTCAACAACTTGGTGAGCCAAGTGCAGGAGTTTGAACGACCTCATACTTCCAAGACACTTCCATTGGGTACGAGTTTTTCCCGGTTACTAACGACTGTGTAGTTTTCGATTCCAACTAGCTCACATTCCAAGCATGACCTCGATTATCATAGGGATTGGTGGAAGCGTGGTATCGCGTGCCAAAATGGCATCAAGCGGCTGACCAGATCTCACCAAACTAAATTTATTTATACGAGCGTGAGTGGCTGGAGTTAATTTTGGGGCAAATGGAGTCCTTATGGACTATTATATAAACTTTGGCTGTGTGAACTCAAAGGGACTTTCCTAAGCATTGAGTGAAATTAATTTGGCAACGCATATTTCAAGGACGGAATTGGGGCCAATCTTTAACCCCACAGAATGCCTACGTAGGAAGCGAATGCTCAACAACACGGCTTCATCATTCAGAAACAACTGCTGTCAAAATGCAACGCTGTCATCAGTAGACACTGGTATTTGTATGTGTATGCACATGTGTCCTGATTACTCAAGCATCAACGGAGTTCGCAATATCGTTGTGCCACTATGCAATATATTTTACTCAATGATACTGACTGAGCATCGTCGCAAATTAACCTTACACACATCACTCCTTATGACATTACCATGCCTGCCAGGAAATGCTTCCTCAGTATTCCAGGTAAACCTAAAATACGCATTATTATTATTATTACAATTTCGGTTGTCAGTTTTAATCACCGATTTTGCCGTTTCACAGCGTCCCGTTGGTATCTGAGAGACCAGCGCATATGCCAGTCCGCAGGTCCGAGCGTTGGCCTTGCAGCTGAGACGAAATAAACTAACATGTTTTGGGAGGGAGCATTAGAAGAAGAAGGTGGACACAGCGGCATGGACAATGAGGCTATTTCAAGGAGATTCATCCAATTAATGTTGATGAGTCAGCGTGAACTCCTCGGTTAATGCCAAATGTAGCATTGGGCCCGACTTTACTGCTTCACTACGCACAACAATATTGTGCCAGTTTTGACTTTGCAAAGTTGGATGGGCATAAACTCATTTCCTGCTTCGCTATTTTCCTTAGCATGACATTCGTGTTATCAGCCGGTGGATGGCAAATCGTCAATTGATTGTAGAAGTAGTACGCTACCGTCGACCCAGTGGCAGAGTCAACAGTGTAATCCTGAATTTGAGTGGCGGAACAATGTCCCATGAATAAGACTCGCAAAAGCGGTCCACACTTGCCAACTCAGTTGGCATAATTATGTAGTGCTTTCATAATTATCCACTGCCTGCTCTCCCATAGTCACCCCGTCAGCATGACACTACACTGATGACTGCAGTGTTGTCCACACTTTTTCAACGATGGCCTATTCAACTGGACATAGGATGACACCTGGCCATGCCACTCCTCACACATCATGAAATGTGCAATATCGCAGTATTTTATTGCACAACATGTGTAAACCATGCTTGTGGGCTGTGGGTATAGAAGGTGGCGTGAGTGGAATTGGCAAAATGCACGTGGCATCTACCACAGGACACATTTCTTAAGGTGACACAGTGACACCAGGACTAATGTGTCATACTGTACGAGTCAGTGAGTACAAGCATGTTCCCAGTTTCAAAAAGGCTATGACAAGCGGTCCAATTCACAGCTGCTGGCCTGCCGCACCTTTCAAACATTTGCGCTGATCCGCAGCATAACATCACATCACATTACATTACATGCATCCAGTGGGCTTTCGGTCTGCTGCAGCTGCACCATCAAGTACACTGCTCGGCAGAAGTCATAGTGTGACTCGAGGACATTAAGTGGAAGTTGAGTAATTAGATGATATGGGATGCGGGACTTGGGGTAGTTCAACAAAAGAGGAGCATCCTTGTGTACTCTCCACACCCTCGATTGACATACCTTTTTTCATGCGCGCAGTGCTTTGAAGTGTATTTGCGTTAGTGTTGCCCACTCGAGTGACCCAATCTCCCGGAATCGTGTCCACATCATTTCACCATTATTGATGGTTGTACGCTGTCAAATGTAACTAATCCAGAATGGAGTTAATGCACGGCCGCACGCCCACTGAAGTGGTGCATGTGAGAATGAGGCACAATTGTTGTGAGGAAGATGCTTGCTGGCATATCAAGAATGATGATGATGAATGATGGCTTTCCACTTTCATCTCGGCATGCCAGTGTGCAACATTTAGCAGCCTACGAGCATCAAGAAGGCGGATATGATGCGGTGGCAAATGCAGGAAATTGGAGCACTCGAGTAAGCAGTAGTGGCACAATTTCCACATGTGGTAGCGGCTATTTTGCGTCCTACTTCTCAAGTGTAAGTAGGCGTTAAGAAATGTTTGCATTTCAATCGGAGAGATGGTATTGTCACAATGTTCTAGGTATCATGAGAGTGCCATAATAGTTGTGTTTAGTGAAGAGGTAATGCCAAACTGCCCTTCATTCAGTCAAACGGGGAAAAATCCTTCATAGATTCGCCCGTATTTGTTCACCACGTGGCCTGGCCTCTTTGACCCCCATCGGCCTTAAGCCCTTCTGCTTATCCACCATACGTATTCTGCCTGATTATTATGTCCTCTTTCTTTCTTTGGGGAAATCCCTGGACTGTGCCAAAATTTTGTTGACAATAAGAGTCCTAGAATGCGTAGTAACCTTGTGATAATCACTAAATTTTATATGGACATAATCTTTATTATTTTTAAAAGGTCGTGTTTTCAGAGCATTTTGTAAAGCATAGCTCACATAACATATTCAACGAGGAATGGAAGTTTTTGGCTTGTCAGAACATATCATTACTGATTTATCAAGCGATTGAGGTAATAAACAGGGAAAATTGACAATCTTATATCATGGATTTGACAGCAGTAATAACTGGTTTAAGTTCCGATCCCACAGCATTGTCTCCGTTGATACAAATTTACTTCACTATATTTACATTTGCATAAATATATTTATATTCAAATACATTTATATTGATTTTTTTTAGATGCTTAGTCCTATAAGGAAATTTGTCCCATGACCCAAACATTTCTTTCTTTCCACTGCATAAATTAAGCTTTGCTGCTTTTATTGCAGCTAGTTTATTGCGAGCCTTGTATCTGTCGTTCTTAAAATCGCGGTGTTTTTGAAACTTCCCATTTATTACATTGAAATAGTTCCCTAAATGGACCCTCCGATTACTTAATTCGGTCGCCATGCGTAGATGGGCTGCTTTACGCTTCCTCCATTTTTACCCCTCTAAATCAAAGCATTTAATTCAATATCATCCTTGCAATAAAGTCTTGATTATATATGCATTTTGGAAATGGCAAGGAGACAGGATGGATCAATATCGTGACTGAGACGGTGTCATCGATGTCCGAGGAGATAATCACTGATCGCCCCATAAAACTCTGATTGTTTGTGAAATCCAAATTATAGCAGCACATGATATTTTCCTCTAAATCATTTTTTCGAGCCATTTGATTGCACAGGCACCTAAGTTACCACAGACCATGCTTCTGCTGGGAAGCATGGCCTCCAGAAAAGGCGATTCTTACTGACGAAAGAACCGAAGCATTTTCTAACAGGAGGATCGAAAATTACGTCCGTCTTCAGCAACCAACGCAATCTCGTTTTCTACGAGAATGCTATTAACAAATTAGGTGACACTTGCTGTGTAATATCTCTAAAAGCTCGTTAACGATCTCTTTAAGTACTCATATAAAGATGCCAACTAAACAAACACGCGATGCCTTATACACTTCCCTAACAGTTGAATAGAATCCATATAGGTATATTGATGAATAGCACTGAAGTAAGAACAAGTTAGCAAGGAGAAGTAGACGCTAAGCGTTATCCACATTAAACCTCTTCAAATCCCGCCTATAGTCAGAGTATTCTACTCTTAGGCCAGCGTTCCTACGGCTAACAATAGAAGTACGAAAGGGACTCTCTGTAGAGCATCATCCTGTCTTCAGCAATAAGACGACAACTTATTTCCCCTTTCTCCATTACAGTCCCTAAACAGAACAAAACGCCAGATGCCTACCGAGTGGAATTTCTGACATACGTCAGTAACTTTGAGAGCCAGTGTCCCCTCACTTGCAAGTAAATTCGATGACTGCCGCGGTTAATTTGTTAATGATTTTTATTCAAAGGGCAGACTAAGTTGTAATGTCCGACACGAGAATTGGACAAGGAAGAGCTTTGGGGACCCTGCTAAAAAGAAGTAAAAAGGGTTGTGAAATGTTTCGATGGTTCTTTTAACTCTGTGTTTGTTTACGCGGGCAATTAAGACTTTGTAGATAGTGCTTTTGCTTTCCCCTTTACCCTTCTCTATGTCAACAAAATTTTTCTCTTGGCCAATATGGCTTCAGACGGATTTAGGAAAGACTCGGAGAGCCATCGGTACAAATTGGGGGCAGAGGAATAGAGAGTGGTAATTAAAAATTCTTAACCATTTTAATAAATTAATTTAATTACAATACAATTATTCGTGTGCAAAAGTCCTACTCAGAGCCCATTTATTGTTATAAGAGAGCAGAATTGCAAATTCTAGGTAAGATGAGGTGTATGTGAAATTTATGAATAGCATGATGATGCTGGCCGAGGGCTGGCCGTTTTTTATCTCTAGACTAACGTTCAATAGGTTGATTATCCAGGTCAGCATTTGAGGCACGATGCACCGATAAAGACGAAACCCTATTTTTAACAAAAACTAAAGGACTGATGATGACGAACTTAGATTGGGATGCTCCAAATTTAAGTATTTAAAAGAAAGAAGTATGCCCAACTTAACTCACGACCAACACTATGATGCTGCTCAACTCAGGGCGCCTGTTATTCTTCATTCAAGTAGATGCTCAGAGCTAATGAAATTCTGCGCAAGAATAAACAAACAAAAAAGGCTAGATACCAGTGAGGGACTCTGGAAGTTTTCTGCAGGTCTTTTACTTTTCCTGAGAAATATTGTTATTTTACAGAAAAACCGATCAACAGTCTGTTCAAAATGTTGCAACTTCTGCGGCCAATTGCACGTTCTTCTATTTTTATACTTATCCCCCGCATTATTTTCACATTGTAGTTAAAATTCAAAATATAACTGTTTCATGATTTAGCAGGTTTAGGTTTATTTACTCGGTCCCATTTGATACTGATCCTCCAAGCAAGCTCTAATTTTTTAATTTAAATCTATGCTCTTTTACTAAGCTCCTTGAAACGCAAAATAGAGTATACTTGAAAAGCTTCCTAGCCTATGGCAGACTCTACAGCCCTTTGTGACTTCTTAACCTTAAATCCCTTCTTTAGACCTTTCAGTAGATAAGTCCATCTGTACTGGTCGCTCAGTATCCTTCATCAACTAACCTGGAAAAACGCGACTTCACTGAGGTTTTAACCCTTGTCCACGTTTAACAGAGGCGCTTCAGATCCATTTGCCATGCATAGCCAATGCGCGCAACCAGCATCTTCACTGCCTATTTTCGAAGTACTAAAGGATCGGAAACATTCGAACTTCACCACCATCCGTTCCACATGTTAAGGGTGCAATGGAGAAACATCTGCGAGCAATTTGAATGATATGTACCCTCTTTAAATCAGTTGAATCACTCGAAAACGCTATTCATCCACATTTCCCAAGACACGGCCAGAGATGGGTAAGAAATTCAGTAGTGCTTTCACTGCGTCTAATAACACGGCGATATGAATGCCACAAGCACAACAAGAAATGCACTCAAATGGACGATTACAAACAAAGTTTTTTAGACTCCTTCGAGCCCTGCACATTTTGTTCCTCGGAGCCCCCTGAGATGTTTTGAAAACCCAACCTGTTGGAAATGCGCAGAGAAGTAGCAGAAGCCGCCAACGCTGAGGCCCACCGTCTTGCGGAAGTGGAGGGGACGACAGAGGTGATGATATTGGAACCAGTCCTCACACCAGAAAGTATCCTGTTGGAAAGAAAAGAGGTCTTTGGGGTGCTGGAGTTGGTGGAATCCGTAGGACAGTCACCTAAGTGTTGCTGTTCATTCAGACGACTAAGAATTTCTGTGTGATTGGTCTCTAGTACGATTCCACCGCAAATAAGTTCGTTGAGAAGATAATGTACCTACAGCAAGCAAGTTAGATCATGGAAATGAAAGTGGAAAATCGCTAAGCTACCCACCTTATCAGCGTTAAAGATAAGATCCAATTCACAGACATTTTCAAAAGTTTTGTCCAACAAATCAACAAATACTTGGATGAGATCTATTATGCCCAATTCACTCTCAGAGAAGTCCACACAGAAGACTATGTAGATGGTGGAGTATTGTCTGTAGATTATCCTTTGCGGATTTTGTATTCTACAAAAAACATTCAAAACACATAAAAACGAACGTTGGGGCTTCGAGGAAATTGCAAGAGCTGTTGGTCCGCTTATGAAGAAGAGAATATGTTTCTCGGAGAAACTCTTGTTTCTGACTTTCGCTCTTAAAGATTTGCCACAAATGACATATGCAAAACCTACGGTTTCATCATAAAATTTAATGAGTCGTGGTTTTCCACTGGTATTGCAAATGACCACAGCCTTTATCATTAAACCACACCGGCATCTACGTATCCGGATCGTGGGCGCCAACTAGGGTCATTAACTTCATTATTTTGGTTCACTTAAAATCACAGGGGACATAAGCAGTACTTTCGGCGAGAAAAAAAGGCATTTTCGTTGTGTAATAATGCCTTAAAAATACAAGTATATGTTTTTTACCTGCAAAAAACATTATTATTTTTTCGAATTTTTGCATTGATTTTTCTATTTCCCCATTATTAAAAACGAAGGATATGATTTTATAAGAGTGGTGTAATGCATTGATAATAGAAAGTAAAAAATGGATTAGCTAAGCCAAAGGTGCTTCTTAATCTTTAAATAATATGCTGATTTTTCGAATGAATCAAAGCACTGAACGAAGTAGTGCAGTTTTTTGCTGTTTTGTAATACTACAGCGTTTTATCCCTCGGTATTAGTAAGGTGCCACTTTTGTGCATTGAGCTAGCCTTCCTGTACCTCGCTGGGTTAGCTGGCATTTTGGGGCATGCCAATATCCCAGACACCTTCTCTGCGCTGAATGTATATTCTGCTCAAGTATTATCTCTTATTTCGTATTCAGGGAAGTCTCGGGACAATACAGTTTAGTACAGCTTGTATGTAAGTTAAACAACCAAAGTGTTGCATTAGGGTACGAGTATCCTACTGTAGGACCCATTATGCGTAAACATGTCAGCGTACGATTTCTCCTATGATTAGTTGTTTGGGATGCTGCGTGTGGTATAACACAACAGGATTGGCACACCTGCCGCTGTTATGTCCAGTTAATTTGCTAAGGTAATAGCATACAACGACAAATTCAGGATATTGTGTGACAAAACGGTAATGTGCTTATGTCATAAAAGATATGAGTTTATTATAGTCCCTATTTGTAGTCTTCCAAGCCTTTTCTTCAATCGTAATAGGTCACAAGAGTACGGCAAAGTCAATGATGCCGTCATATAGAGGGGCCCAAAATGCCATGTCGTTAGCATAAGGTTAAATCTGTGGATAATTCAGCCCCCGCGTAATCATATTTGAGTTTAGCAAAACTGCCGAGGCACTGCATGTAAGCTGGAAATAATTTGTTTATCTGCTACTGCGGCCGAGTACGTCTGCCTTTTCTTCTGACGCCCTAGGCAACCACTATATGATGGCCATCAAACGAATGCGCAAAATTAGTAAGCAAAGCAATCCATGAAGTTTTCCGAAACGGTACCACTTTACCGAGGCGGTTTCTAGTACGATGGTTGGGCCTTCGCCCGGTTCGCTTGCCCCCGAGTCATGCTAGTGGCCCCAAGCCCTTCTGTGTTGAATATACACATCCTGCTCGACTATTATATCTTCTTTCGTTACAGGGCTGCCCACCGATTCTGCATGAAGACTAAGTGTGTGAAAAAGCGATACCTTCTCCGCTTCACTAGTGGCTGGACAGAAATCAGATGGACATGGATGGGAAGCTCGGAATTGTAAACAATGTGGCGAGAAGGAATAGACATAAAACTGTGCCTCCACGAAACTATGTTGAATTGAATCCTTTGTTATACGGTTCAACTTTCTCATCAGCACTCCTATGACTAACGATGAAAATACTTAATTGCAGCACATTCCGCCCCACTCCCAGTGCAGTACAAAACTCCAGCTCCAGCAGAATTGTCATGAGGGATCAGTAACGCTGCGATCAATTATCGCTTCAGTTGCATGAAAATCTGGTGATTGGCATGGTTGACTCGTGGGTGGCGCTTGCATTGTGATGGAGCGCCGAGGACGACGCTCAAAAGAAGAGAGGGACTATGCGACGAGTTAATCGTTTGTCTAACCCCCGATTTTGGTAACGGGACCACTTCAAGTCTCCGCCACTGTACATTTGCCGGGTGTCGCACATAAGTTAACACGATTAATCAGCTCAAATAATTGGTGTAATAGACACAAAGCCTCCCAATCTTTATTCGACTAAGAGAAAATTACTAACGCAACAAAACCGATGCACTGATTCATCCTCAAGAAACTTATTCTTGGTCCATTCATGACAAGGATGACCCAGATACATGTACCCAAATATGATGAGAATGGGGAGAAATGGAAGTTATAAAGTCATTAACCATTACTGTCTTGCAATGTGGGGTCAATTTTCCGCACGATTGTAGACCAATTCCCCTGTTCATAAACACTTTCAACGAGTTCCAAGCAAGACACTTCAGCAATCAGATTTTCTAATTCACCCGCCTCAAAAACATGGTAGTAGCGCATGACCGCAACCTCAGTTGCCGTTTCAGCTGCAATGGAATATTCACTGTCAGTAAACCTATTTTTGCTATTGATTATCCAGTAGCTATCATCATCTCACCTTTCTTCTTCGATGCATTCCAAGGCAGGAGAATATCAGCTGCAACGAAGGGAGTACGAGACTTTTGGACCGGCATTACACCACCTCCTGGGACCGCAGCATTAGTCATGGCAATACCCTTTGCACAATGGGGTTTTCCACTTTGAACGTACGCGGTTGTCTGCCCCTTCCAGTGCTGATCTTTCGCCCAAACTTGAATTAAACCGAGACCGCCGACTCTCAACAGCGAAGCCATTGATTTAAGGCTCTCTAGACGACGCTGTGGCGTTGCTAGATGGTGCAAAACAGCCACGCTGATAAAAAAATCCAGTAGACCAGGACGGTAGGGAAGAGCGAGAAGGTTAGCAGCAACACCATCGAAACCTCGACCTCGAACATGGTCCAGCAATCGAAGGCTGGAATCAGAGGCAAGTAGGGGCAAAAGTGAAAGTTTATCACGGGCCACAGCGACAAGGTACTTTCCATTACCACAGCCGATATCTGCACCCCATGAACCCGAAGGAAGAGATCTTAAAAACCGCATGACGCCTGGCCAAGGAGCGTAGCGAGAATCACTGAAGGACTCGGCAATTGTGTCATAGACCTACATAAGGATGGGATTGGTAGCAGAAGTAACAAGCACCTTCACCTATGGTCGAAGTAATCTCACCTCATGGACATATTGTCGTTCAAGTTCGGGTGCATGTAATATATCTGGGGAGGAAGATGCCTAAAGACATATGAGTTGCACGCGCCGTAATCAAAAACACAATAACTTATAAAAACATATTTAATCGACAAGGAATACACAAGATCTTAAAAAACTAACCCCGATTTACAGTTTGTATGCGGAACTACTAAGGAAAAATATATGTAAATTACTCGAAAAATATCAAGAAATCCATTTGGAGGAAAACGGATAAAAAGTCAATTAAGGCATTATGGGATCTTAAAAAAAGGCAACGATTGTCGAAAAATATTGGACTAATACACTCTTAAGAGGGTTTAGTAAACGCAAATGTGACACCACGCGAATGTGCAAGCCCGCAGGTATCATAACGTCCACGTCATATACAATAAAGTAAAATAAAGCGAAAAGTTTTCCGCAACATAATTTTGACTACATGGGTGTCGGTCATGCCTATTTTGTGTGCATATTATTAGAAAAAAATGCTTCTGCCTTTAAATAGGTCAAAAGTGTCTTAATAGCAAATCATCACTTGAGTGTTTCTGAAAAATAAAATCGTACTAAGACGTTGCAATCTCTATAAAATTAGTGCATCTGTAGCGTTTTAGTTTTTAGAAAACTTTATACTCGGGCTAATGGCATGGTCTTGAGGCCAGCCCATCGGCGACTTGCAATAGCTAAGACGAAGTGATCCTTTGCCAAAACTGACCACAAACTAAACAGCTAAATTCTCGCAGCACTGTTTGAAGTTTATTTTGCTAGAATTACAGAATATCATAACACTATGAAAGAACATGCATTAATGAAGTGCGGAAGACCTGAGAACTTTTATGTAGAAGCTAGAGGCTTCGTTGAAGACGAAGGAAGAATGGAGTATACGTATTCAACAGGCAGTCGGTTTTCGGGCTGCTAGCACAGCCCAGAGGCTAGCCCACCCGCCGATGATGCAACATGTGAACATGGTTTTAACCTGCATTGGACAAAAAATTATAGGACTTTATTTTGTATGTATTCTACTATACGGTAAGGCCAACGAAGACTGAAAACATTTTAAGTTCACTGTGAATCCAGAATTGCGATAGCCTCAATTTCAACTAGAGTATTCTAAAATAATCGTGGAATTATTCAATAGAGACTACCTTTGATAAGGCCTTTACAGCGTAGCAGACTCTAGCAGGATATGGGTCGGTAAAATCTGCAGACTATAATCGACGTAGAAGCCACACACTTTGCGTAGATCTCGTTGACAGTTGCAAAGTCCTCCATATTAGCCAAGAGGATCGTTGTCTTCACAATATCCTTCATTTGTCCACCGCCTGCCTTGACAATACTGGATAAGTTCTTTAAGGTCTGTTCTGTCTGCTGCTCGACGGAAGGGCCGGCAATTTCCATTGTCTCTGGATTTATGCCAAGCTGACCTGAAATGTACAATGTTTTGGCTGCGAAGACGGCTTGGCTATACATTTCTTTCCTAGATATCTTAGTAACAAACCTATATGGTCCAATCGCTTTAGGGGCCCTAACACATGAAATAACTTTCCGCACAAGATTCATCGCCAAGCATGCGGGAAATAAACTACTGAAAATTTAGGATGGGTGTGGGTTAATTCAAACAGTTGAGGCACAAAAAACAAGTGACAAAAAACAAGAGCAAGTGAAGAGGATTTAAACGAAGGTTATGAAGTGGGTAATTTTTGAAATGTGGATTGGATGAAGATTTAGCTTATGTGGTTGATGAGATACTAATGATAAGTCAATTGGAGTAGCTCATTGGATTACAACTAGTGCTATCACCCTTGTTAAATTGTTGTACTAGAATGAGTTGATGGGAATTTGGACGAAATTTTTGCCCAAGATTTCCCAATCACACTTGTTTTCCGGCGATGATGGGAATAATATTAACCTTTGAGCTCAGTACTTGGTAAAATTTGCTCCATATATCCAACTTTAAAGTTGAGAACCCAGTAATCAACCTAAAGTTACGTTCGATTGCTGGTCTTTAATATGTCTAATTATTGAAGCTCAAGTGAGTCTGAAATTTGTCGTTGTATTTTACTGAAGAAATGGGTTGGTTTCATGAGGCAGTAATGTTGTGTGACCTTCTGTTATCTTAGCGTTGAATAATTTCTCAATTTACTTAGGAAAGTTTTTCTATAAATTCCTTTGTTTTCATGGTACCTTTTTAAGCCTCTCATTTTGATTGGCATTTGCCCTGTTCACTCTGAACTGTTCCACTTACCCTTTTGCCATTCAGTATTTGAAATCGTTGAAGGAATATTTTAGATGCCTAGTCAAGGCATGCGAATTCAACCGGATTGGGACAAAGCCATCCTGTATGCTCGATTTGTACTATCATAGATGCAATTTTTCTTCTTGCCTCTCGTTAATACCACCTTCTGATTAACCTAGAGAGAAGGATAGAAGTTTTTGGTTCCATCTCTATGGCCCTGATAGGACTTATCATCAGAAAGTTGAAATCAGTGAGGGCACGCTTACTCCCGATACCTCTGATGTAGATTGCTGTGTCTCTACGTCGGTGGGTATTTTGATAACCCTGAAATTATTTTAATTTTGCCCAGAAAACTATCCGCCTCAGGGATAATGCCAGATGCCTGCAGAGTACATTCCAGTGTCCAGATTTTCGATTCAGCTCTGTCCATAAACAACCTCGACAGGTAGAAAGTAAACTGACGTTGCTATCTTTTCGCCCACATATTTGTCTTTTGATAGACAAATTAACTTTAATGTTCTTTTAGCCTACCCTTCACTTGAATTCTTTCGATGTGAATGCCAGCGGTGAGCTAGCATTATCAGCCTCTAGCGACGGAAATGTTGTCTTATGGGAAACTAAGACGTCCGAAATTCGGGTAAGTATATCTGCATGCTGGTTTTTTTTCGTTCCTATTTCCCAAGATTTTATGGCTAGTTCTGGTCAAACGTTTATCCCACTCAAAGTTAGCTCAACATCAATGTTTTTATTTGCTAAAATGTGCATTTACGACGTCAATATCACTTGGATTCATCGGGGATGACGCTCTTGGGCACAGATTGCATGTATTTTTTCTATTTATTCTGAAGTTGATCACTGATTTTGTTTTCATGGTCGCTTGTACGTATTACTGCATACTCCATACGAGCATCTAAAATCAAGGAATTTTCAACTCTGAGACTCCATACTTATCCGAGCGATTACATCATACGTACTGGGGGACTAGCTGAAAACGAATAAATCCGTGGGGCACACCATTGATAAAACAGCTCCTGTCAACTCACGGAATTTGTATACTCGCTTTACTAAATCGGACTCTATTTTAATCGCCCTCTTTTCTTTTGAAAGCGAAAATTCGTGGGACATTCGAGCGAGGTCTACTGCTGCCGATTTTTCCCTTCTGGTCTAGTCGTTGTAACAGCCGGCGGGGACATGCAGTTGCGCGTGTGGTGCGCACTCACTGGCGCTTGTCCCGCCATACTCCGTGCTGGTTCGGGCGGCGTTGACGTTACTTCCGCTAATCCTCCCACCAACTCGTCCACCGCTACTGTCTGCGAGCCGGGTGGACACAGGGCGGGCGTGATTGATGTGGACTTCGTTGATCGTGGAAGGAATATCGTCGCTGTGGATCGTGGAGGGTGGCTGCGTCTCTGGGATGTTTCTACTCAGGTAGGTAAACTCACTTCGAACTTTTTGGTAATAACTGTCAAAATAATGGCGTGAAGTAAATGTTTTTTAACAAATTTAGGGTCTATCCAAATTAAGCCGTGCATACGCCTTGGGAAATACCTCATTGGAAAACAAGATCGGTGGTTTGGAAGTTTGAAGCGGAGTTGGGTTTAGCTCAGGGTTTCAAATAGTTTCTACCCGGTGGCAGGTGCATAGTCAATCGTTGAAAGTATGTGAGGCCTACGGCTTTAATTTCGGGTTTTACTGGAAGCCAAGCTAAAGCCAAGTTCACCCGTGAACATCAGCCTATTGCCCTGTTTATAAATATCAGGGATAGTTCGGTATTGGGAAAGATTATATTAATAAATACCTTATCGTTTATTGTTTTGACCGATCATTTCGCATAAATGTGTGCGTTTACACTTGCCATAACTACAGCTTCATTTTCATTAGTGCTAAAGAGCCGGAGAAAGTAGGCGGCTCAACAATCGTGTTTACTAAATGTAATAAAATCTCGGCTTTGGCAAAACATAACGAGATTTATGTCTTTGGGTGAGATTGAAAGTTTTCAAAAAGTTAACCATAACCCAAACTTCAAGCTCTTATTTCGGCTTGTTTAGTCAGTGCCAGTATTGTAAGTCATCAGTTCCTCTTTTAAAAATACATGATATGCAGGCATCCAGGTGAAGTAAATGGGGTTTAGAATTGGTTTTTCACAGTGATTTGTGTTTAAAGTAGGAAAATACTTTCGCGAAGCTAATCTAGACAATGAAGATTTTTACCATGTCTTGGGAAAGGCATGGTGTTTTGTCACGTTTAAACGTATCAGAAGTGTTTCTCCACACGAATATTCTTTTCGTACATACAATAAACTTTATCAACAAATGTACCGCTACATGATTGCGGCGTTTCCTGCCTAATCAAAGCATTCTAATCATGTGCGAAGTTTTATTTTCAAGTGGCTTCGTTGAGGCATCTTTAGATTCCCATATTTCATCGAAAGCAAAGGACCCACACTCTTATGGAACTTGGGTTGCTAAATGAAAGAGAATTAGATTGGCTTCTCAGTGTCCGTGTTATGGAAGCACTAATTGAAACACGACCTGCGCTTACGCCTATTCGCAGATTGCCATCTCAGCAATGTCCGTAACACCGCGGTCGCCGGGATCAACGCTTCAGACAAATTGCTCGATGGAGGAGGCGCCAGCTTGTTGCGTGGTGAAGCGTCGCGTTTCTTCTGATGAGGCAACTGCAGAACCCACTGTTGAATCCTCTGAAAACTATTATGGTATTTTTTCTTCATTTTCTTTCATAATGGGTGCTATGTACTTTCATTCCAAAACTGTACTTGTAGTACATTCTCATGCCATTTCTGAAGACGTAATAAGGCATTCCAGCATGAAGGCAGGTTTTACAATCAAAGTAAAGATGAAATGGATGCAGTTTGCATAGACGCCGGTGTGTCGGTTAGTTAAAATTCCATGTAACTGAACACGTGATGAAATTTTTTTTCTTTTGGTGGAGCTTCTCGTCCATTGGGAGCTGTCCTCAGCGCTCTTCTTGTTCACTCTTCTGGTTTCAAGATGATACTTGATTCTTAGGACCGTGTTTTATCTCCTAAACGTAGATGAATTCATCACTTGTCTAATTACTGCTCAGGGCCGATTATTGTTTTACACTGAGTACCTTTCTTATGGCATTCTTAAGTCAAGCATGCAGTGTATTTTGCCTTCCTAGATGAATGCGCTATTCTCACCTCTACTCGCAAATGCTGTAATTTCGATGATATCTGGTTGTCTATGGGTTGCTTGAGAAGGCACCTAGTCCTAAAATGACTTCCGCATTTCAGTATTTACAGTTATTCTGATCACAAATTCGCTTCTTTCGAGATAATTGTCACGAGCCGACGCAATTTTGGTAGCTCTTAGACTGGGAGCATCGATCGGTCTAGTCATCCTTGGCGGATGTTTTTCCTCTGCGAAGTTTCCTTATAGTTACCAATCGGTGAAATAGAAATTTTTCGTTCGGAATCATCTCTCCTACCACCGTCACCAGTGTATTGCTTGATTTACTTATGTGGAAGTGTTACGTTATATCGGTCTGGAAGTGGGTGCATTAGCGACGGCTAGAAGCACTGGGAGACTTAGTGGGAGGGCAACTAAACAGGTTTAAAAGCAAGTTTGCGAGGAGCTCGCGCATTTACATGTAAAATTAAGATAACCATTGTTTTACCATCATACAGCATTGAATTGGGCAAATAGTCTGTCTTCTTTGGCTGAAAAATTGTCTTCGGGCAGGTCTTGAGAGTACTTCGACACGCGCCACGGCCGTTGGTGTAACAGACAAACTGGTTGCCGTTGGCTGTGGAAGTCACGGACGCCTCCTACTTTTCGATATATCTTCCGCCCACTCTCGCAAACGCGGACCTATTCTCCAACTCTCTCTGCCCTGTGCTTCTGGTGCCGTAACCGCTTGCGCTGTCTCAATGGAGACCGGCACTTCAGCAGGTGGCGTTTTCAACGAGTTCGGCTTGGTTGCCGGTGGTTCAAGTGGGGAGATCACATGTTGGGACCTCAGAAATTATTGGTAATAAGGAAATACCACTCAATTACTGCTTATATTAATGCTTTGTGACAGTACATAAGTTTGCGGTTGTAGTACACCGTTATTCACCTACGAGGCCTATAAGTATGGTGTTTGTGCTCTGCAAATGGTCCACTTTCCGGCTCATTCTGTGGATATTGCGGGCGGAGAAAACCTGTCTGTGCCTGCATTTACCGGCATCTTTTCTGCCTTCCGTATGTTGCGTTATCTTAAATCCTATCCACCTATTTTTAATACCAAATTGTGCTGATGGTTACCTTGAATAATATGTGCATCTATATAAATGACAAAGCAAATGCACGCACTCTTGATTTTTTGCCATCAAGACCGAGAAATAAAGGAAAAGTCGATTTGAGACCATGGTCCCCTCTTATTTGCAACTTTTGAATGACCTGGACACGGGGGTAATGGCACACAATGCGCACCATCACAGGCGATCGAATGCGAACAAAAGCGTCATATTTTTTCAACTGTGATAAATTTGCCTTGAAAGGGGGAAGTCGAATCCTTCAATATATTGCTTTTTTGTGATTTTTCATGGCTTCGACTTAAAACATGCTTTCAAATTTTCTTGCATGACAAGGGAGATGGACCATTGCCACTAAAAGCAGGCATTCCTCCTCGAACAGAAATGCTTCTGAAGTTGTGCTTTCTTGCTTCGGATTTCTAGGTGATGGGCGCACAGTTCTGCGCCGGATGGTCGAGGGTGGCCTTTCTATTGACGGTGACGGTTATTCTCGTTGCCTTGAACTGACCGGTCCAGATGCGGAAGCAATTTGCGGACTTCGTACACACAACATTGGAAACGCGTCCGTGTGGACTGGCACCTATAGCGCACAATTTTTCGGCTACCGTCGAATTGCTGTTGAGAGTCTCTTCAATTTGTAATAGTTTCTAAAAGATTTTTTGATTGATTCCGGTTTCTTGTGGTGTTGGATTGTTTTTTGCTAAAATGGTATTTACAAATGTATAATTACTGTGACTGCTGAAAATCTAGGCCGGCAATTTCCCATTGGTAGTGTTTTGTCCTATAACCCTCTAAACTTAGGTTGGGTTCTTATATTTTGTTTTGGATGATGAAAGCCATCTAAGTCGGGGATTCTTACGGTTGCTGAGATTTTTGGATAGCGCTTTATGTGTGCATAATTTGCAAGTTTTGCGCCGGCTAATCCTGAGTTTGGTCATAATTTGTATCTTTACTACTTCTGGTGCAGCAACTTCTTTATGATACCTTTGACAATGGTCTTAAAAAGGTCGTGCTTGTGTGCCATCATCAGCTTCTTTGACTCCTACCTGTCGCAGAACTAGCCTGAAACGATGTTGAGATGGTGGAACTTGCTTTTGGTCTTCCTGAAACAGCTCCTACCCTTTTCTTCATAATTGCCTGCTGAAGTTTTCCCACTCTTCGTGATCGTGGCTACGACTGGCCATCCAAGGCGTTATGTTCTTGAGACCCCAAAAATGACCTCCTTCTAGCCTTTTCGTTTGTATGTGAATAAAATAGAATTTCATTCCATCACCGTGCGAGCATCCTCAACTTACGAAACGCTCTTCTGAACGCACAAGTGAGCAATTCTTGGAAGTTCTTTGGTGTTGTCTTAACTGTTGCTTTAACATATTTGTAGCAGCAGGCAAAAGTCCGCTGGAACTGTTTTTCTCAGGCATGCAAAACCAGAAAGGCATTAACGTCACCACTTTTTACTATATAAGTAATTACTAGATGTATAGAATAACGTCAAATCTAAGCGGAAGCCTTGGTACTGTTGTAATAGGTTAGATGATTATTTAACTCTAGGTTTCGGTAGCAGGTCACTGGGGGACTCCGCTATTAAACCCTCATCGGAGGGCCTGGCTTTGGTAGCATGTCAGTAGCCTCAATTCCTTCTGCATGTCGGCGGTACATATTCTGCCTTAAAGGGAATGTGGGAACGCTGCATTAGTGGCAGCGGAAAGCGAACCCAATCTTAAAGGGCAAATTATCTGATCTCTATTACTGAATGCTAAACCCCAACGTGGTGGAAGAAGGGTATATGCTGCAGGTGAGAGAATGAGACGACCCCTAGCGGAAGGTCTGGAAATGACGCCTACCTTCATCATCTGCTCCATTTCCGTACCCTGCAGGAATGCTATTGACAAATGAAGCGAAACTAGTCGTGAACCATCTGGGAAAGTTCATTACAGAGCCAGCCATGGCAACTGTATGAGGACATCAATTAAGTAAACACGCAATATCTCCCATCACTCTACTAGCTGCATAGGAACCGCGTAGGTAAATCTGCGCAGCACTGAAGTTTGAACAGTGGCAAGGAAAATCCGAAACTACCCCATGGAACCATGTTAAGCCCGTCCTTTGTTATATGATTGCTTTTAGACAAGTGTTCCCGCAACTAGCGACAGACAAGCGTTGAATTTCCAAGCGGGATCAGTGAGGCTAGGGTCAATTTTCTTATCAGTTGTATGGAAATTCGATGAATGGGACGGTCAACTCGTGGATGTTTTTCCGACAGCACCAACCGCGTTGTGATTACCATCGCAGGAGATTGGCCATGAGGAGCGCCGGGGGCGATGGTCAGAAAGATAGAGGAACTAATGCCAAAGGTTACTCGTTTCTTTAGCTCTGGATTTTGGTAACAGGTAAGATGAGGGGCCCCGCCATTGTACCTCCACCTAGCAGCCCTGCCTCCAGGCCATGCCAATAGCCCCAATTCCTTCTGTAGGTCGATAGCACATTATTCTGCCTGAATATTACATCTTTCTTTCGTGTTCAGGAACGGTTCCAGGCGGTACGCTGCTTCATAGGATCCTAACAACAACAACTCCAATAGATTCATTGAAAGGTGCCTTATTAATGTTGAAGAAACATTCACGAAATATTAGAAATTTGGTATAAGCATTTTCCGCAATTGATTTCAATCAGAATTGAGAAGTAACTTTTTTGACACCATAACTGTCAGCTGATAATGAATTAGCAGGTTGTATGGAATAGGCCTGCAACGGGGTGTCCACACTCTGCCAATTTATTGTATATCTCCATAGCGACTTGTGTCGGCTTAACAATCACAGTGTGGCCATCATTTTCAACTTCGGTTATAACAAAGTGGGGAACATGAAGCCAGGGCATCTTGCCCATACTGAGAACGATAGTTTCCGCTCCCAAGTCGTAGACATCGATAACATCCTCCAGGGCTATGCCTCGTCGATGACTTGTTCCTAACCGAAATCAAAATCTACTCAGATAAATCGAACAACGATCACTATCGTGTCACGTCTGCGTAATCTTGGTAGTACAAAAGCTGATTTCTACGCCGTGTCAGAAAGAATTTTATGTTTCAACTACGGTTTGAAACATAAGCACAACGAAAAAATGCATATATTTGACTACTTTAGGATCACCAAAACCCTTTGGCTGGGAAGCAATTAAAGCAAAACACAAAATCCACCGCTGTTATCGCTTGTGTTATTGTAAGTTCCCATGTAATGCTTATGTTGTTTTAATGTGCCTTTCAGGGAGGAGGCAATCAGGAAATTCGAACCTTGTAACTGGATCGTCCTCTCCCTTCCATAGTGACTGTGGCTCCCCTCCTTCTTGAATATTGTATTTTCCCTACCCATCTTGTCGTCTTTAATAAAGATGTCCAAAGTAAATCAACCGGGCTTGTCTAGGAACGCTAGGAATTGGGAAGCGGAGACCGAGGAGCCTCGCCCCACACTGGTGGCAGCGCCTGCTGACCTACCCCCTTTCGAGGAAGATATGAATTTCAAAGAGTGGCTCCTCACTGCCAAGTTCAACCTTCCTCTCTATCCCCGATTTATTCGTGGCCGCAGTCGGAGCTGGCATCACCCACGACACGGACGTTGACCAATGCTGCGATACATTGGCTCAACTGGTCATCAATCGTGAGGAGGGAGCCTTGGCTAGGGACTTCTTTCAGCGATTTCAAAAAGCTGATGAAGCCGACGAAGAGTACGACAGGAACCTCCAACTCCTGGCGGAACGTGCGTTCCGCGGCTGCCCCCCAAACAAGATCGCCAATTGGGTTACAGTTCAGTTTAAACACGGAATCCGACCTTCCACCTTGGCTGAGAAGCTCTGCGAAGCAAAGACTAACTCGCTCGACCAATTGGTCAAGCTAGAAACAAAGAAGCGGCAGGAACTCCGGGGGCTCCCGACTTTTCGGAAACCGCGAAACTGACCAAATGCAACATTCTCGTACCGTGCTTCCCTGCGCTATACTCCTAGACCAGGTGAGCCCTCCTTTTCCCTTTCCTGTTTACTCCCAAATGGCTCCCAATCTTATATGAGGGTTCTTTGTAAACTTGAAGGACGTCCTTGTAGTTTTCTTCTCGACTCCGGTGCAGCTAAGTCAATTGTGAACCTCCAAGCTTTCCCTACCCTTTGCAACAGGGTCAAGATCCTCTCTCCTTTTACAAAGTTGCGTTCAGCAGAGGGAAGGGAGATGCTAGTCGATGGAGAGACATTATTAAAAGTCGGCATAGGGAATTCATTGTGTGTCCAGAACTGGCCTGGGGCGTAATACTTGGCGCCGATTTCCTACGCTACACCAAAGCCATCCTAAATTTTGCAGAAGGAACCTTTTCCACTCACGAAGCCACTGGGGTCAACACAGATACCTCTCTACCGAAAGACGACACAGATGACATCTGCAATGCCCTTTTCGAAGCTGCAGCCATTCCCATGAACAATCTGGATGATCTTTGTGCGCAGCTGACTCACATTTCCAAATGCGAGAGAAAAGAACTCCGCCAGCTCCTACTTAAGCATGCGAAAATCTTCTCATGCTCCGAGATGAGGTCATAAAGCCATCCAAGTCACCATGGGCTTCCCCTATAGCGCTGGTAAAGAAGAACGATGGCAGTCTGCGGCTATGCATCGACTATAGGAAGTTGAACGCTGTAACCAAGAAGGATGCATTCCCCTTCCCCACATAAATGACTCACTTGACTCACTACATGGATCCCAGTGGTTCTTCACCTTAGATCTGAAGTCGGGATATTAGCAAGTGGAGGTTGCAGAAACAGACCGAGAAAAAACGGCTTTTATTTTACCAAACGGGCTTTATGAATTTCAAACCATGCCCTTTGGACTCTGCAATGCGGCGGCTACCTTCCAACGCCTCATGCAAACAGCTCTGATTGGCCTATTCCCAAAGCATCGCATTATCTATCTTGACGGTATTCTCGTTTTCGGTGGAGATATTCAAGAGCACAACGCCAACCTAAAACTAGTGTTAGACCGCCTACGGGATGCAGGGCTAACCCTGAACCCGAAGAAGTGCCGTTTCCTACAACGCTCGGTCACCTTCCTGGGACATACAGTCTTGTCGAATGGAATAGCCGTCACCGACGACCGTGTACAACAGGTGAGGACATGGCCTACACCAACCAACCAGACAGAGCTCCGCATTTTCCTAGGTCTAGCAAATTATTACCGGCGTTTCGTGAAGGGCTTTGCTAAGATTCCCAGCCCGCTACATAAATTAACCGAGAAGCAGTTGAAGACGAATTTTAAATGAAGAAAGAGCACGATGAGGCAATTAAAGAACTGAAGCGAATGCTCCGCTCCGCTCTGATCCTAGCATTGCCAAACTTCGAATCGAGCGCTCCACCGCTTATACTGGATACAGATGCGAGCGACGTGGCTGTGGGTGGTGTACTCACAAAAGTATATAAAAGGCAGAGAACACGTCATCGCCTACGCAAGTACAAGACTCAGGAAATAAATGAGACAGAAAAGTGCGACGCCACGTAAGCTGTTCGCTACCTACTCAATGGTTCGACACTTTAGACATTACCTGATAGCGAGGAAGTTCAGTGTTAGAAACGACTATCAGGTACTCACATGGTTAAAAACAATGAAGGAGATCGATTGTTCAGTTGCACTTTGGTACGAAGACCTGCAGCAGTACGACTTTACAGTCCAATACCGAAAAGCGAAAGGGCATGGTAATGTGGATGCGCTATCCCGCAGACTGACCCCAGCAGAAACGGGTGACGTTATGGTGCACACCGTGTTTTTGACCGATCCTACCAGACATCATTGGAGAAATACGCAGAGTACCGACCCTGCCGCAGCTCTGATATATGAGAAAACCTGCATCGGAAGAGATAACGTCGGCCAGCAAGGCAGCTAGACGGATTTGGCAAGAGTGGTCGAAACTCTCTGGAGGATGAGATTTTATGGTACCAAGAAGATGTTCACTCTCCCAAGCGTCTGGTGGTTCCTGGATCACTAGTACAAACAGTCCTGCAAGAGTTACACGAGCAACTCGCTCACGTGGGTGAAAAGATGTTAGACGCCTCGAGTAAAAGATACTGGTGGCCTTCGCTCACCCTAGATGTGCAGGATTTCTGCCGAACCTGTACCACTTGCAGTGGTTTTAAAAACCCCCAACCCACAGCGATTGCACCTTTACAACCCACGCCTTCCGGGTTCCCAGGGGAAAGAGTAGGTATAGACATTATGGGTCCTCTTCCACCCACCAAGAGAGGAAACTGATATATCTTGGTTATGGTCGATTACTTCACAAAAGCGGCCGAGGCTGAACCTATGAAGTCACAAGACTCTGAAACGGTTGCTTCAGTTTTTTTTAATCGGTGAATTTGCCAGCATGGAGTGCCAAAATCCGTTCATAGCGATCAAGGCCCTAACTTCGAGAGCCGACTCTTCATTGAGCTATGTAAGATGTGCCGGATTTCAAAGACACGCACAACACCTGTACATCCACAAGGCAACTGCCAGGTGGAAAGAACGAATTGCACCCTGATCGAACTACTGAAGGCCTTCACTAAAGATGCACAACCAGATGACTGGAATTTGAGTCTAGGTCGCGTCCTTCTAGCGTACAGAGCCACGGTCCACACGTCAACGGGTGTTTCTCCGTTCAAGATGCTGACCGGTGGTGAAATGAGAGTGCCTTCGGACATCTTCGTGCCAAACACCGACGGATCAGCCGACAATGTTCCGGAGTATATACTACTCCTGAAAGAAAGTATAAGAACTTTCAATACCGCACGCAAACATTTACGGTTGTCTTATACCAGGCAGAAGAAATATTATGACCGACATTGCCGGACGAACGTCTACCGAGAAGGCGACTTAGTGCAAATTTACAGACCGGTTCCCCCACCTGGAACACACGGCAAGTTCCATCACCCCTGGAGCAGGGACCCATTTCGGGTGGTGAAGGCGCTCTCGCCCACAAACTACCTCGTCCGCAAGGCACAACTGCGTACCCAGCCGGTAACCGTTCATCACAACAAGATGCGACCATATAAGGGGCCACCTCCGGTTGGTTACGAAGATGAGGTTTACGTCCTGACTGAAGACAGGAGACCGCCGGTTAGAAACCTCAATGGGAGCTCATAAGTGGTAGCACCGGGGACGGCGCAAAAAGACGAGGGGGCTATGTAATACTTATGTTATTTTAATGTGCCTTTCAGGGAGGAGACAATCAGGAAATTCGAACCTTGTAACTGGATCGTCCTCTCCCTTCCCTAGTGACTTGAATATTGTATTTGAATATTGTATTTTCCCTACCCATCGTGTCGTCTTTAATAAAGATGTCCAAAGTAAATCAACCGGGCTTGTCTAGGAACGCTAGGAATCGGGAAGCGGAGACCGAGGAGCCTCGCCCCACACTCATACCCCGCGTAGTTATATTTTAGAGACCAGTTGTCGACCAAAACCACTCAGTAAACTTAGGTCAGAGAATAGTACATTTGCATCTAAAATTTAGCTAACACAATGCGGTGTAACAAACTTACCATTTCATGAGTTTACATTTGCCTCATAACATCCAAGTAGGTGGTATAGGTGGCAATCAAACCACTTAAACTGGAAATATTTTCTGGTAGAAATTAGACAAAGCTCGAAATCATTAGGTGAGCTAAAAGAAGCCGCTATAATGAGACAATTTGTTGAAATTTTACCTCAATAAACCCGATAAGGCCACCCGAAAACCTATCAAAACATCCATGGGCAAGCGAACCTAACGTAATGCTACAGTAAAAAATAAGCAAACAAGCAAATAGAGTGTATTAGAAGAAACTAGCCACTCACCATGCTTCTTCCAATCCCAGGACTGGCTGCCACCTGGCCAAAGCTTTGCATCTCTGTATTTGAGTGTCTCCGAGGTTTTTGCGACATCTTGTCGCCTTATCAACAGGCGCCCAATTTGAGTTGCAGAATACGTAGTGGAGGCAAGGAAAATGCATTCTCATGCCCTATGTGCAAGAACGGATCCATGACCAGCTCCACCGTATCACAAAGTGAGCAGCAAGGGTGCCTAAGCCAAAACTGCGTGCAGGCCTGGCCAATGAAGTTGTGTCCATGGGCTCCGATGCCACTGACCAATCAATGCGCGAGTTCGAAGCGTCAAGTGGTGGGAATGTTTGTGGCGTGGCCTTAACGTTTAATAATTCCAAAAAAAATTTGCACTACGTGAAATAAAAGCCCATAAACTTTGACATCCCACATTACCAGCATACTTAGGGAAGACCAAACAATTTCTGAAGATTACCACCCGTACTGCTGTTGAATTTAAAACCAGCACCTTAACCACTTAAATCCTCAAAGTGTACCTTTACGGATGTCACTGGCCTGTAAACGTGTAGGTACTGCTGCGCTCATATCCTTGATATACACTAGGGCTCAAAGTTGTCATGTATATTGCACGCTAGGCGAGGTCACTTCTAACGAAGCAATAGGCACCGGCAACACATTTGCTGCCTAAGCACTATCCCCTCGCTCGTCTTCGAAGAAGTCTTTGGGAGCTACATTGGTGGTAGAGGGAAGTGAAACCTACCCTAGGGGACAACTTTCCTAATTTCTGCTGCTGAATGATAAACTATCACGGTCCCGTAGTTCGCAAGAACGCTGCTAAAATCTAAAGCAACACTATGCTTAGCTGTACACCGTCTGGAAAGGTTCATTACGGAGGCAGCACTGACCTGGGCAAAAGTCGCCAGGGGGAATAGACGCAAGTGACTGCTAGTGAGTCAGTGTTCCACTGGTACTTGACGCAATTGTTGGCCGGCGTATTTTCCTGTCCCCTCAATAGAGTTCCTACACAGGATGAAACTCCAGATGCAGTAGAATGGACAAGAGGAATCAATGACGTTGTGGTGGAACAGCTTCTCAGTTTCAAGGAAATTTGAGGACTGGCACATTTGACACGTGGGTGGTCTTTTTGCAGCACCAATTACGTTGTGATTCCCGACGCGGGAGGTTGACCAAAGGGAGTACCGGCGACGACGCACACAAGAGGAGAGGGGCTGTATACATTGATTGTTTGTTTTACTCTCCGCCATTGTACCTTCACTGGATGGTGGAACTTCCAAGCCTTGTCAGAAGCCCCAAGTATTCCATAATACTAGAGCAGAAAATTATAATGCATTTGTCGTTTGACTCTCGATTTCAGTAAAGGAACCAACTAAGGTCGCCGCCATTTTGCATCCGCTTGGTGGGTTGGCCACCTGGCCATGCTGGTAGCCCCAAGTTCTACTGTGTGTCGACAGTACATCCTCTGCCCAAGTATTGTCTTCTTTCATCTCCAGGGAAGTCTCGAGACGCTGCATCAGTGGCATTAAAAGAGAAAGATTCTGATTTCTACTACTGGATAATATACCTTAGCGCGAAGGAAGAAGTGCCCATGCTGCAGATGGGAGAATCTATGACGACTCCTAGCAGAGGGAATGAAAACAACGTCCACGTTCGGCAACTACTGCAGCCCCGTAGTCTGCAAAAGCGTTATTAACAACAAAAGCGACAATAATTTTGACTGTGAACCGCCTGCAAAAGTTCGGTAAGGAGCTATCTACGTTAAATGCATAGAAATGTCAATTGAATGAAGTGTCACCACTCTACTAGCTGGATAGAACCCAGACAAGTATGGTTGGACAGAATTAAAATGAGCAAGGTCGCCAGGAGGAACAGACGCGAGGCCTTATCACCCAATATAACCATGTTAAACCCCGTACTTTATTAAATAACTCCGCTATTGGACACATTTGAGATGGCCACCCTCCACACCCACCCCCTCCCACAACACACTTGCCATGCAGGACGAAACTCCAGATCTAGTAGAATTTCCAATGGGGATCAGTGACATTACTGTCAAATATTTTCTCAGCTGCACTGTTAGCTAGTGGATTAGTTTCTTTCAACACCACTTACGTCGTGATAGCTGACGCGGAAGGTTGACCAGGAACATTGTCGTAGATGACGCTCAAAGGTAGAGGGTTTATAGTACGTCAATTGTTTAACTTTCGGTTTAATAACGGGCCAATTAGAAGTGCCGCCATTGCACATCCTCGCAGCGGGCTGACTCATGGACCATGCCACTAGTTCCAAGCCCTTCTGTTCATCAACAATACATATTCTGCCCACGTGTTATGAATTTTTTCGTCTTCTCAAAAGTCAAAGGGCCTTACGGAAGTGCTGGGAGGTACTGGCATGATCCGGAGGCCATGCCGCCTACTGAAAGTACGACAACGGAGCTCTGAGTGCCAGTGATTTATGAATGATGAGTTAAAGAAATAATCAAAGAATTACAATTCGATCATTCAATTGTCAAGGTGTCTCATTAACATTGTTTACATACGGGAATATCTCGTAGACCAATTTATAGGAAATATCAGTCACAAATGCAATAGATGTAGCTCAAGATCAGAAATCAAACAAGGATACTCGCTTGTCGTATTTGGCAGCTGAATAATGCAGGCTTCAATTATAAGACACTCGTTGCAGCGATCTTTGAAGGTATCATATTCATCTACATTTCAAGTGCATAGGAGGATACGAAAGCTGGGAATCTTTATGCTTCGATGTTTTATAGACGAAAACTACCTTCAAGTTATTTGCCTAGCTAATAATTTTCCGTAGTTTCCATTATTTTCTATCAAAAAAATGGAATGAATCGCAAATGTTCGAGTTGCATAGAACTTATTGTTAAAGACTTCAACAATGTGCATGTCGCCATAGAAGTGCGTAACCATAATGACGTAAAAAGTCTTTTTGTTGATTTAGTGTGTGTGCTGGTTGAACTTTGGAACATCTAAGAGATGCAAATAGGGCTTCTTTTAAAGCACTTCATTCTAGAGTTTTTATTCGCGTTATCTGCACTTTGACCTCTACATAGAAAAGGGATTTAATACATTAGAAATGAAATAGTAGAACCAGCATTTTTGGTCACCTACGAAGGCTTACTCAATACTTTGATAAATGAATATTTTAAGTGAGACTGCCTTAAAACATTAAACCCAAGAAAACCTCTAAGCTTGAACATAGCGATTTACCATTATGCGTGTCAATGCGCAGGCCTTTCAGACTCCTGGGGTTGCAATGATTGCAGTGCTGGTAGGACGTCGAGTTCTACTGATATGGGCCTCTGATGCTAATGCACCACCTCGAGACTTTCCTGAGGGTGAAAGAATACAATACTTGGGCAGAATATGTATTGGGGCCTCCGACACCTTTCAAAGGCGAGACCGCCCGTTGGTGGTGCCCCAAAACCAAGTGTATCGAATCAGTTTTGTGGTCCTTCTGAAATCCCACCACAAAGCCATTTCAGATTTGTATTCCAAAGAACCCTACAGAGGATAACTCTAGTACTTCAGCCTGAATAATGCTCAAATATTCTCTGATTAAAAGGCAGCTGCTCTTCAGCATTCAGTCTGGAAACATGTTTCTGCGAAATAATTACATCCCTTAAGACCAAGCAAAATTTATACCAATTTCCAATTGAATAAGTGTGGGTAAGATCTTTTGATGTCTTACCTCATGGGCATACTGAAAAACCGCCTATTTCTTAATTGGCCTCCACCATTACTTCGAATCAAGCAAAATTCTCATCACCTTTGTGAACAAACCCATCAGTGCATAAATGCACTTACAGGAGGAAAATGAAGCAAACTAAGGAGGTCAGACAAAAACGGACCATAGCTGATACCGCCAACATGAAGCTCTACCTGAACTAGGACTAATCAAGAAGAACATTGGCTTACACCCTGTTTTATCTAGTTGCTAAACACGTGTCCACACTGAAAACAGCACAGGAATGATTAAAAAAGATAATCCTAAGCCACCTGCATTTCAATCAATCTGATTAAGCCAAACAAATAAACAAAATTGGCAACAGGAGCCAAAAACTCAGTAGAGAAAAGAAACAAGAAGTTATATGAGTATAATTTATTATGCATGAATTAAAAGCAAATCTAAAAGTCTTCTCTCTGAGGAATGTATACAAAGAAAGACAAGATTCGAGACCAAATTTGATGGCTGCAATGGTAGTTAAAAATATACATCTTGAAATTCCAACATATAGTGCAGAATTCGACCTCTCATTGCCGCTGAATACAGACCAAGTGAGGAATCATCTTTTCCGAGTCGCCAGCGAGACCAGGAAAGACTAAGCTTGGCTGCAGAAGAAACACTTTAAAGTGAAATCGTTCGCACATCTCAAGGGAAGAGGCTAGGCCCACGAAATTCCACAATGTGGTACCACGTCGGGGCGCCAGTGCGAGAAATATGGAGCCCGAACTGGTGGAGAGCAGATAGTCAATGCAGCGAAGAAGCCCTCCATGAGTGGAGGAGGTGTGAAAAGCAAAGAAACAGTCCGCGGCGATTACCATATCGAAAGAGTGACGCCAGTCCTCGTGACCTTCTGGAAGGTAAGGTCTGGGAACAAAGAGCAGAGAAGAGTGCTCTCATCATCTTTAATAACTTTAACCGCAAATGTCTCCGGCTTCCAAAACAACGCATTCACTAGTACTCGATTACTTTGGACTCAGCTGTTTCAACGGTGTTTGTCCAAGTGACTTCCTACTGTTAATTGCAAATTTTCCATAAACAAGAAAAAAACACCGGAAATCTTTTCAAGCAATTTCCATTACAATGGCAATTAGTCTCAGCAAAATTATGCGTTTATTCGGATGTTGATAAGCTGATAGCTCTTGTAGAAGGGATAATTCCGAATAATCATGAACCAGAAGCAGCACTTGGTAATGATAAGTTAAATTTGACCCACTTGAAATACATTAGCAGGTCACCAGCATTTTTAGACACTAAATTACTTCAATATTGGTCAAAAGCAGCGTAAGAAAGTAGCATATGTTGTCCCATACCTAAGGATGAGTTTAAGTTTTTTCACAGTAGAAGGTTAGTAGCTTTTAGGCTCTGATAATTGCTGTGCAATCACTAGTCTCATCGAAATATCAAGTTATGGTGGCCAAAAAACGGCTAACTTCCTCATGGAATCAACGGAGCACAAACAGCTCGGACTAAAAGTGAGATTGGAAAAATCCCACCGCACAGTTAAATTTCCACATTGGCAATCAGCCGTTTAACCCCGAAAATAAACCAACCACGTTAGGTACCCGAGGTAAGGCCAATACGATTAATACCATTGCACAAGTAAATATGCCTCAAACTACACACCGATTTGTAACAAATTTCAACGTTAGCATATACAACTGAATGCCACATCTTCAAGATGTTGGATTACTCCGTCTCCCACAACTTAGACTCCTCGACCACTAGTTCCAACTATTGGTAGGAATTAGTATACCTTAGAAGCGAAACTACATCACATGGAATTCACATTGAAGCTATTTTGATCTCAGGACTAACCTCATTTCATAGTCAAATGTATGCAGATGAAGAGAATACCAATGTAGGTGTGTAAGCTGTTTCAAAAATATCTTTGGAGTAGCAACCATCAGATGGGACCCAATAAAAGTGGAGAAAAATAATCCCTGACGGACAAGATAATTTATGTAAACGATGAAATATCTATTGCCAATAGGCCTGATGAAAGGCAATTACACTAAATATATGAACTGGAAATGATATTAATGACAGCCAACAACAGAAACGCATTGGAGCACTTTAGAATCCAAGAAGTGAAAAAAATCCTGTCATTGTTTTACTACTTAAGCACTAAGCTTTCATAAAATCAAATTGAAAACTGGAATTTTATTTTAAGTATAACCGGAAAAGGAGTCCTTAGCCGTCGTAAACAATTCCTTATACACAATAGACAAAGTCCGACGAATCTGGAAGATTAAACTAACGTTCATTCATAATAAAAAATGATTCAATGCTATTCACTGCTAGGCGATCAGGAAAAATGAAAATCTTGAGTAATCAATTGAGAATTGCAATTTCACAAGAGTTATATTTTTGACGAGTAAAAAAATATTCTAAACAAATTAAGGCGCTACTTACTAGTAAGGGATTCTTGACAGAGCTTGAATAAAGCATAGCTTGTTATGAAATACTTCAGAAATTCGACAGTCCCATTATCACCAAACCCCCATCGATGGAGATTAACTTCCATTTTGCAAATGGGTTCCGGTATTACTTTCGATTACATTAGCTGATGCAAAATGGAGAAATTTGTTGCACCTATGCTGTGATGGCGATACACTGAGGAAATCAAATATTATTAATTATTCCTTAAAACTTAGCCACAAAAGTAACGCAGCCTACACTCCGGAAGCTAAATTCGACAATTCTGCAAAAATTATGCGGAGTAACGCCATACTAAAGTAATAAAACTTTTCTTACTCCTTGTCAATGCTTCCCGACCACCGAAGAAACACAGCCTCCATCTTTGGAGTGCAGTTACGACAGTTGGCTTTCAGAACGCTTTCCAGGCTTTGAACGCACTCCTCATTACCATCAGTCAAGGCAAGGTACTCCAACGTGGTGTAGGTTGCGGCCATCGCAAGACCACCGACCCCCAGACTTCCGGCAGCTAATTCCACAGCGCGTCGACAGGGGGACGGGAATTGGACGTGGTGAGACACATCCAAGGGATTCAAGAAGACGTGGGCAAGGAGAAGCTCGCACGGCCACAATAAAATTGCAACACCTGTGCGATCAAAACCCACTACATCTTTTAAGTTACATGAACGCGGAAGGGACTTTGGAATACCGAGAAGTAGAGATGGTAGTGGCTGTGATGCTAAAGAAGTTCGCGGAGAAAGTTGCCAAACAACAGCTGTGGTCAATTCTTCAAAGCGAGTGATTTCAAAGAGCCCAAAGACATTGGCGGAGGAAAGGCAGTTGAGGTTAGTATTTGTGGTATCACTACGTTTCATAACGTAATTTCGAAGGAGACGCCATCGATTTTCGGCGGATTTTGTATTCATTAATCGATTATGCCTGCCAGGAAAATGAGAGATATTAAGAACGATTGCAGTCCCATATTCAATAAAGAGTGGGAAACTTCGGTCCGAAAAAGCAAGATGGTAAGACATAAGACATCGAAGTATTATCCGTTTACAATTATTCCATTACGAAATGGCAGCGCACAGATGCAGGGTTCCGCACATTGATACTCCACCTGCGTGAAAGAAGAGCTTAAAACGCAAATAGAAAATATGTTAACTAGTTAGACTAACGCTAGAAGGAAACTAAAACTAAACGGAAATAACGCAAAGATGACCTAGCTGTGCACTTCCGGGTTAGACCCGGTTAGAAAACCGACAGCAAAGGAAAAAGAAGTCGACTCAGCACTGATTCGGCTAACCGTAATATGCCCTCCGATTTACTTAGTTTAAGAATAAGCATTCGACAAGACGTATTCCTGACAGTCTTTCCTTATTAAGTCAGGTAAAGACGGAAGAAAGGGAAGAAGAGATTGGCGTGAAATATTAAGTGCAAGCAGCTTGCCATAACAAAGTAATGAAATAAGGGCAAAAGGAATAGGATATCCTAGTTATTTGCTGGTAATAATCAGATATTCCAACTCATGAAGTCAATTTCTAGCATATGATAGAAGTCAAACCAGCTTGTAAAATGCAAACGATATTACTGTCCTGCAGATTGCTGTCCCAAAGTAGTTCCAAACCCCGATTGTTTTATTTTTTGTCATTCTATCACAAGCTTCGCATAGTAATGTCATGAAATCCGTGTCACACAGTCGTTTCGACTTTGAAGCATTGCAGCTAATGTTTCCACATAAGTAACCAGGGGGATCAATACATACGAATTGTCAAAATTTTCCCTTAGAATAATCACAATGAACACCGAAAACAAAAGCATCAACGGAAGAAGGAGCCAATGATAAAGTCCGGAAACAAAGGCTAAACAAAACACGAATAATAAAATAGCGAAGGTCCCTTTAAACAAAGTGCAGCAAGGCGTAAGGCTCGGCTGAATTATCAGTGCATGCTGTTAAATAACCCACATGGAATGCTTGTGTGACTTTATAATAAGCTAGCCAAATTGATAACTATTAAAGCTGTAGCCATATTTTGTACAATCACTTCCAAAATCACAGTTATTTCCTCGTATCATCAGCATTGCCATCAGCATTTTTTCAAACTTGGCATAGAATATGACAAAAATTCACTGTGCATTTGAGTACCTCTCAAAGATTTGCTAGAGTAAAGTGGTCTTAGTTTAGCAGTTTTTAACGATGTTTGGCTAATTCGTCTGTGGCGTTTACTTCCTGCAATTCGCATCTTATATTTCTGTCACGACCCTTTGGCATGGCGAATTTCAATTAATGGAGTAACTTTTGATAGCCAGTGCTCTGATTGACTACCTTGTAACTACTTTAAGTGCTTCGATTCCTTAATTTATTAAAATTTCGCCATTTCTACTGACCAATCATTGTAAGCACTAGATTGTGTGGTAGAGTTGATCGCTCCCCTTGCGTTCTTTCGTCGCTATGTCCTGATTGTAAACTCTGCCCAAAAATGCCATTTCTTGATCGTCCAAATCAAGACCTTCCTATACCAACATTGGACAAACAACCTGTTAATGGCACCGAGTATGCAGCATCCTCAATCTGATGTTTTAGGCTTAACGTCCCCGTTCCTGCAGTGGCAAGACTAACGATCCCTAGCGTATGCACGGATTACGTAATTGTTAATTTTTGTGCATCCTAATTTATTCCAGCGTTTCACCGCAAACGATCTGATCAATGAAGGTGAACTAGGTCATGGTAACTTTGCATTTGTTCAAAAGATGCGGCATCGAAAGCTTGATTGTTCAATGGCAGTAAAAGTGAATTACCACATCCCTTTAATCACGATTCTTAGATTGTTAGATCAGTACTAAATGAACGTGAGAAGAACAAATCCCTCAAGGATCTGCACATTATTATGAAGTCAAAATTTGAACGGATTGTCACGTTTTATGGAGCCATCTTTCATGAGAGTGAATGCTGGATTTGCATGGAGTTGATGGACTCTTCTCTTGACAAATTTTATAAAATGGTCTATCTGGAGCGCAAATCATTTATTCCAGAGGCTGTGCTCGCAATGATTACCGTTGCTGTGATTTATCAGTTTCTTGTTCATCTATTTTGTCTGATATCTTGTAATGCATAAAGGCTGTTTTAACTTAATGCATTTCATAGAAAAAATACGTTCTCCGAGGCAGGTTGTTTGTAATTTGGGTAGATTGTCTCACTGTTTACATAGCTTATTAGCCAATTTCATGAAAAGATGGTATAGGTTATTTTTCGAATGCGAGACATTCGTTAAACGGCTTCATTTAATGAAACTGGGCGTTGTTATGACATGTGGCTCCTATTAAGGCTGACATTTTTATTTTAGTTGGTAAGTTTTGCCCAATTCGCGTATATCCTTATTTCGCATTTCAGATCGTATCTGCTTTGAACTACTTGAAATGTGAACTTCACGTTATGCATAGAGGTTAGCGATCATGCTAATACCATTGACTTGTTACTTCTATAATGTCGTATCCCATGTTTTGAGACCGTGGTGTTATTGTAGTCGAATAACCTTAAAATATATTGAGTGAAAAAACCTAAACGAGCTTCTTCAATAATTGCTATATTCCTCATGATTCTCTGCAGTCTGACTGACGTTCTTTTTGAATAGGCGTTGCGGAAATGATGGCCCATTGAAGGTAGTTTTTATTCAAATTAACCCAAACTTACCCTAACGTGCTGATTGCTCATACGTTTACTGAATTTGCACATTGTTTTGTTTGCCGTGTCACCCAAATGATTCACTAGTGTAAACAAGCCATAAATTTGAGCATAACATGCATCTCTAGCAGATCTACAAAAGTGCTTGGCAGATCTAATGGGATAAATCACCTCTCTCTGCATTTACAGATGTCAAACCCTCCAACGTGCTTATTAACAAAGGTGGGGATATAAAGCTTTGTGACTTTGGTATCTCTGGTGATCTCGTGAACAGCCTTGCCATGACCAAAGATGTCGGATGTAGACCCTACATGGCGGTGAGTTTTTGTCTTTACTAAATCAATTAGCATATCGGCATTTTTACATATTTCTTAATGCTGTTTACGATGTAGGCAGTGCCTGTTATGTGGGTAAAATCGTTTTTTACGTATTCCCTTGAGTACAATAATAACCCTGTACCCATATGATGACCTGAAATAAAATTTATTCATTTGCAATTCAGTACGCAATATGTAGCCAACTCAAGTGGACCCATTTTTAAAAAGGGATGACTTTGGTGTGAAGTGTGCGCTCCCCTTCCACCCTTTTAGCCAGAACGCATAAACCCAGACCTCATGTCCCATGGCTACGACGTGCGCTCCGATGTGTGGAGTCTGGGCATTAGTCTGGTTGAGCTGGCTACCGGTCGGTTTCCCTATCCTTCATGGCGGTCACCCTTTCACCAACTCCAGTCTGTGCTGCAGTCGCCTTCGCCACAGCTTCCGCCCGACGAGGAGGTCTCCGTACCGTTCTCGGCAGCAATGCGCGAATTCGTTGGCGCCTGTCTTCAGAAGGACCTCAAGAAGCGACCGAAATATGCCGCTCTTATGGTATTTCTCAATCTCACTTTCCATTGCTGCGAAGCTTTTTCCACCTTGTGGATGTTCTGTGGCAACTCAGCATCCACGTTTTTTCAATGTAAACTTAGTTTGAAATCTTTTCTCCAAC
Source organism: Echinococcus multilocularis (assembly GCA_000469725.3). NCBI lineage: Eukaryota > Metazoa > Platyhelminthes > Cestoda > Cyclophyllidea > Taeniidae > Echinococcus > Echinococcus multilocularis. The sequence goes on along the minus strand of LN902848.1, from coordinate 3,986,863 downwards.
AGGAACTGCCATGGTACGTGGAAGCAACGTCATCGACGGTGGATTTGGGTGCCTACTTTACAACCATCCTGGAATCTGCCCCTGAACCTGCCCTATAATAAGAGTACCCCACTTCTAACTTATTATTTCTTGCTTACGCCTTATGCTGCGTATATATAAATATGAAACCAATATATTTTGTGCTCTGTACATGTCTTTGCTTCTTGTCCAAGTTGGAGACAGAAATGCTGCTGAACATTTAATGGCCATTGAAGACCGTTTTCCATATTACTTGAAGTAGCTGAAGTGCTTTGTCATTATGATCAGAATGGAGACATTATGTCACGACGTAGGTTATTAGAGGGCATCAGAGTGGGATGTTCAACTGTTACGATGGTTTTTCGTAGTCCAACTAGACGAAGGTGTCGGCAACTAATTTGACACTAGGAGTGAATGTAAGGCATAGTGGGTAAAATGGTTTGAAAAAGTATCAATTTTTCTCCCTTTTCTGACCATTACGCATGGAAAATGGGTCATTTAGAACGAGATTTTTCACCATCATGTCTCTTTGGCTGTTAGTTTAAAAATTCCTAGTTTTTCAAATTCATTGTAAAATATTTAGAATAATTCAGACTGGTCAAGGAATCCAGATTTGAGAGTTCAAAATACGTGAAGGAGAAGGCAACTACCCGATAACATTTGATCTGTACGTTACGCCGAATTAGCATTTAGCTTATCTGTAGTGTTACTTTGCCACAAATATGTCTGGAAAACAAATTTTTTGACTCTCGATAGCTGATGATTTATCTTGGATTTCTTTAATTTCAGTCCTAGCTTTTCCCTTCCTTTTTAGTGGGAGTGTTTCCGACAGGAGCCAAAAGACTTTGTCCAAACTTGCGCGTAGTACCTGGGGTCTTCACTTAAGGCAACGTGGGTTATTGATATGGAGGTTTATAGTTTAATGCACGAAGGTGTTGTTATGGCCACAAAAATGGTGGCAAAATCAAAGACGACCGTGGAAAGTGTGTGGTGCAAAGTACGTTCAACTATCGGTTCACTACACAGCCTCCTTCTTCTTCTTCTGCTCATCGATTCTGACTCTCCCTTTGATCGTTCTCCTGCTTTAACCTTAATGAGTAGAAATGAAGACGATATGTCGAATTCACGCAAGAAGGAGAAGGTCACCATTTAGTGGTGGCGCATACTGTGAACGTGGTTGGAATTGATGAATGTCGCCTCGCTTACAAGTCAAACTCCATGGAGAAAAGGGTATCTTGAAGGGAAGTTTCAAACACTATGCAATGCTCCGCAGAGAGTGCATTATCCATCCTCAGCATTTTTTTGCAGTATCATTTTCCTAAATTACGATAGGGAATTGGGCTATCGTGCTCCCACCCATTGTGTGCGGAGACAGATAGGGAGCACTTTTGAAGGCTGCTCTGTTTCATTGAAATTCAGTCTTACTCATTTAATAATAAATTTGCAGAAACCGTGTCAATCTCTTTGTAATACGCTTTTGCAAATTCCGGCATTCATAGGAGAAGTCCTCTTTTTGTAAAGACAAGTTTGACAGAAAACCAACAATAGCGGAACTGATTATCATTATACCCAAATCTGCCTACAGATGACACCAACGTAGCACGGAAGTGATTCAGGATAGGAGAAATTTAGCGTATGTGACAAGAGTATGACAACATAAGATATGGGGACTGAAGAGTTCGTGTGGCCACGTTTACGGCAGATCCGGCATCAACCCCCAGAGGGCGACTGCGATCAGTGGTGTAAGGAATATAAGCGCCTCTGATGGGTTTGGGAGCTATTAAACCCAAGTAACCTCCGGTCAGTTAGCATTGTTTTTAAGTGTACAATGGATTAGATCTTAAAATATGATTTCTTACAACATTTTCAGCTGAAGTTGTAATGACATAACTCACCGCTGTTTACTAACATGGTTACACCAACACAGAAGTTCAGTTAAATTTGACTTTTAATTCCCAAGTCTGTGTTCTCCACAGCTCCTTTGTCCTTTTAAGGAAAAAGGCTACGTGCATATAATACTTTGATTGCTTGTCTAACTCTTGGTTTTGGTAACAGATCATTCGGGGACTTCGCCATTTCATCTCCCCCGAGCAAGCTGGCCTCTGGACAATACCAGTAGCCCCATCTCTTCTGCATGTCGACAGTGCTCGACATTGTCGAGTATTATGTCTTTAATCGAAGGGAAAGTCTCGAAGCACTACATTTATGGCAGTGGAAAGATAACTCTATCCTAAAGGACAACTTCACCATAGCGTTACCGAAAAAGTACATATGATGCGTGTGGGGGAATGTGTTGCAACGCCTGGTAGAAGGCTTGAAAGTGCTGTCTACTTTTGGCACTCACCTCAGTCCCGTGTTCAGCAGGGATGCTATTAGCAACTGAAGCAACACTAGTCATGGCCGTGAGCTACCTGAAAATGTTCCTTACGGAAGTGACTACGGTAAATGCCTAAGGATAGTAAAGATGTGAACACCCCATGCCTCCTCCACCTCTCCACTAGATGGATAGAACCCGGATAGATATGGCTGAGCAGCCCTGATGTGAGAACAAAGTGTCAAGGAGAAATAGATTCGAACCCTCACCCCCAATGGAACTATGATAAACTTCTTCCTTTTAAGCCAGTATGCGCTACGACCAGGACATTCCCTCCTATCTCCACGACAGTTACCATACAGGACGAAACTTCAGACCCAGTAGAATTCCGAAGAGGCAACAGTCGAGGCGTGATCAAGCATCTTCTCGGATGCATGGAAATTCAACGACTGGTACGGTTAATTCGTGGGTGATCTTGCAGCACCGCTTATGTTGTGATGGCTGACGCGGAAGGCTGACCAAGAGCAATTGCGGGGACGATACTCATATAGGAAGGTGCTGTGTGATGCCGTGTCTATTGTTTTTGACTCTCGGTTTTAATAATGGGCCACTTGAGGACTCTGAAATTGTACGTCCTCTGGACCACGCCAATGGCCTCAATCCCTTCTATACGTCGATTTCCTTTTCTGGAGAGAAGTCTTGGTGCACTATGTATCAATCATATTAAGTACTGATTGAGGGTGTTCTAGTTTGAAGTGCTATGAAATTTTTGTTCGTTTTTTCCATTAGCCTAATCTTTTTCGGCCCAACTGAATAATTGTTAAAAAGAAGCCAGTTATGCGTAAGTATTGCTAATAATTACAAAGAAATAGAGGAATATGGCCCAAAGCTTCTTAAATACACTCTTATTATTTTTATTACATTCTGGGTTACCATAACTGATTCCAAAACGTACGATTTGGGTTAATTCATTAAACGCTTTTCTTTATATGTTTGTATAATCATTTGCTATTTTAATTAACTGTATAAGTTGCACTTCCGCTCTGCAGCATGGCCCTCTGATTACGGCTGCAGCCGCCCGGCCCTTTTGTATGTTAGTGATAAATCATCCACCGTACTGGTTTGGATTTTTACGGCTTCAGCAAAGGCTTGAGGCGCTAGTATTTGCTATAAGCACAACCAGAGGACAGATGTACAAGTTGAGCCCGTGCGAACGCTCTGATTAAGAAGAAGTCGAAACACTACGACATTTTTGGCCTTCTTGAGTCCCAACTGACGCACATGCTCAACCCCTAAACAGAAAGACTATTGCTAGACTGCTTAACTAAAACCAAGCCTAGAACGAATAAGCGTTCTGCACGGTAAAAAGACATTTTAAAGCCTGAAATTTCAAACCGCGGATTTGGACACTTCAATGCCATATATATTGGGACAAGCCTTAACCCTATCGTATTTTAAGGGGGACCATTGGGATATACAAATGACTTATATTGCTTGGCAGGGCGTCAAAATAGTTCCAAGTGTTTTCTTCCTCTGCTATGGCACGACTGATTCCGTATTCACTGGTCTTAACTTCGCCATTGTTTATGTGTGACACAATGGATAAACATTGCTTGTACTTATGCATCAACTTGGATGTTAGTAGTCCTTATACATTAGACCCTTTAAAAATTATTTATTCGAGTAAAAAATTTCTTTCAGTACCAAATTTAAGTGCTTTTGAAATAAAAATGGCCTCTTAGAATGTACAATGGAGAATAATATGGGGAAACATAGGTATGCAAAGGCCAGTGGAGCGAGTGCTATATCAGCCACCCTACGTAGTTATCTAAGCAACCGCAGCACTTAAGTACTGTTGTAATATATCTTGCTGTTCAGAATTGCCTCTGTTTTGTTATTAGTGCTGTTCATGACCCACCTGGTCATTATACGCTCACGCTAGTCATCGCATTCCGGTGGGCTGAAAAGAAACCTCACACAAGAAACAGATGGAAGTGGTCACATCGTGATGGCTCCGCATTTCAGGAGAAGAGGTGCGCCCTACGGATTTGGATAAAATTTCGACAAAATCACTTGGAATTGGGATGAATGGCAGATTCCTTTATTTTAAGCTCGACAATATGGTTAGTTCTGAAAGTAAACCTACATTAAGGGAAGACATATGAGATTTCGAGACTAACCAAAAATATTCGGTGAGTATTAAAAGATTAGCAAAAGGCAAAAAGGAAAAGAAATCAAGACTTCTTTACCTCGTTTTATAATCGAGATCTCGGAAAGTCTAAAGTAATTTAAGGGGGGCCATTTTGGGCTATTTTTTGTTTCTATTAGCTGAACAAAAATGAGACAGACGACGATACAGTATTGAGATGAAAACTTTGCACAAAAGAGGCCTGGATGCATAAACTTAGCTCCGTGAAAGGATTCTGCTGTAATCTAAACGATTCTACGAATAGTAATTAGCATAGGAAGTGGAGTTGCTGCGACACGTTGGACTCCATCTAGTATTACAAAACGCATGTCTGTCATGCAGTCCACAGAGAGGACCTAAATGTGTCCATCGAGTGTGATGGTGGATGCAGGTGACTTCGGGCCTTAGTAGATGCAAACTTACGACCTCCATTCAGGGCTCGTGACTGGGTGGTGTAGCATCGCCAACACTGATGAATGGGGCACCAGAATGACCACTAGAAAAGCCTGGAATAAAACACACAATAAAGGAATGTTGTGTAATTTAACCAGTGCGGGCCTTTTAATCTGCGAAGGTTGGGTGGTGGTCCTAACGTCATAGTACCTCGTTTATGGTATGTGTGTTAACAGCTTGCTACCTGTTTCGCACATTTTTGCTAAAGTCCTAGCGAGGATAGTACAATTCTTACAGCCGTGAGAGAGTACTGGGACAACTCATTGTAAAAACAACGCGTGGTATTAAGAGTTACCATGGCTACTTCCCAAACCGTGTCAAACTTCTATAAAAAGAGTAAATTAGATGTTTAGCTTCTATTTGGTTTTAATGGATTAGATTTTTACCCAAAACTGTTGCACTTCAGCTTAGGTCGAATTTACTACTTTAATCCAGAAAAGCAGTAAATGTGGGATTTCCCTGTCGAGATTTAGCTAATATTAAATGATCCAATGTTGGTAAAAGCTTTCCGAGACGGCTTCCATCTAATGGAATATTAGAATCATAGTTGAGAAATTCAGTTCTCCATAACGCAGCATACGCGCCACTTCCAAAGTTGGATCAAAGACATAGAACCTCCATGACTTCCTTGAAGACGAAAGAAGACATAATACTAGGGCAGAATATGAAATTCAGACTTACAGTAGGGCACGGAGCTACTGGTACAGACCGGAGGCCAAGTCGCTTGGTGGAGGTTCAATGGCGCAGCTCCCCAGTGGCCCGTAAACCAACCGAAAGTTAAGCAAACAATTAAGGTATTACAGGCTGTGAAAAATTATCGATTGTGGAAAATTAGATTGTCCATCCATCCGGAAAATTTGCACTCCTCTTATTTTACCATGATAAGATTATATGACTGAGTATTTTTGGGCTTTAATCACCGATGTCACCATGTGGGCCGTTTTGTTTCCCACTCTTCCGGTTGTAATTCTGTGGTTAAACAGTGAAAGGGTAACTAGAGTGATGGCATAGCAAGATTTGTTGAATGGTCTTTAATAGGTGTGAAAAACATCTTTACTGTCATTGACGCTTTGGGGAAGGTTTGCAATTAGGTGGCTTGGCTGTTTACAGCGTTTCAAAGGTCACAAAGGGTAGGTGTCTGGTCTTCATGGCTGAAAGTGTATCAGCATAGTAGTAAAGAATGGGCGGAAATAAGTCAAAGTCGCCAACAAAAATTCTTGTGATGCAGTCATAAAAATGTGAGTCACACCTGAGGAGTTTTTTAAAATTCTCGATTTTGATAACAAGCAATTGAAGGACTCCGCCATTGTACCTCCATCTGGCTGCCTGGCCTCCAGAATTGGCAGTGATGAAATGCAAACATGAGGCTCAAAAAAGTCAGACAGAGGCGAAGACCGAATTCGGCTTCCAACAAAAAGTGACTCCTGTGTAAAAAGAAACGTGGTAAAAAGTATCCCAGCTCTGTACAATAGTTGTCACATGAGCCATATAAAGGAAGGTACCAGTATACCACATCGAAATCCCCCAATCTCAGTGATGTATTTTGGCCCATTCTTGATGCTTAAGTTTTCAAACGGTTGAGGAAACAGTACAATAACAATAGAGACCGCGATTCAAAAGCATGTGAACCGGTCTGCGTATCGCTGTCATTGTGTTTGTTCCGCTGTCCAGTACTGCAAAAGGTGCCAACGACAATGTCAGTCATGTGGCTTCTTTGGGAACATCTGTGGCCCTGCCCCATAGGAATGCTAACGTATTCCTAATCCCGTTAGCAAAATTTTGGTTTCTTAAAACAGATGCATCTGATTATGGTACAACAGCTTTCAACCCTTCTGTCATAGCTACAAATCAAGGATAATGTATATATTGAAATTGTTTTGACGTTGAAACCTGTCTTCTATTTTAAAATTTTAATAGCACTGTTCACTAGTTGTATTCTTGACTCGCAAAGCGCATTACTCGGTTCTGTCTCTAGTAGCCTTTACTGTGTTGATTCCACAAAGCGAATAAATCAGAAATAAAATCACATTCTCACTCATCTTTGGTTTAGTGAAATTACCTCAAAAATTAATACCAACTTTAATTATTTGGTTCAAGTAGCCTTGATACATTTCATCGATGATGCAAGATTAAACCCGATCAACTTAAGGACTGAGGGATTCAAAAGCGCTCCGTTTGACGGCCCCACTAATACTGTGAATTCTTCATACTGAGGCACATTTTGCAAGCTTTACATTTGACCATAAGGACAGTATTCCTAGACTGTTTATTTCCAGTTTTATCAGCAACGGTGACTAGCATTTATGTCTATTTTTTACACATCCAGTCGAATCGAGAAAGAATCTACCAGGTAGCGGAATGAAGGCGAAGTGAAAAGAAAGTCTGCCTTACTGCATTTGCATCCTCCAAAGTCATAGTAAAATGTTAATATCATTAAACATTTAGTATGCTCTTAAATTTACCAATGTTTGCAATTCCGTAGCATCTCGGGTTTTCTCCGACGTCGTATTAAGCCAAGATAGTAGGACAGAAGGCATATGGCCAAATCATAGAATAGTTTTGAGGCTACTGGCATAATCCTAAGGCCATGCATTCGAGCAGAACTACAACGCAGTTAAACAAAGCATCAATGTACCACACAGCCGCCTTACTCTTTTGATTGTTTCCCAACCAGGATGACGAGGCCTAAAGGCAGAGCTTCACCAAGCTACTGATCGCATCTGTACCTCCTTACCACTTTGCTGTCACCTCTGTGCAGTCCGGACATCTATCTACCGGGATACCGTTCGGATTCTAACCACGTGAAGATGTCACTCGTTTCCGCAATTTTCATCATACAGGTGCTGTAGACAGCTCCATAATGGAGTTTTTTGAGTGGTTGGTATCATTTTTAAACCTTCTTTTAAGTAACTACACATGCTAAGGTTTGGCATTCAGCCATGGACTTCAAGATAGTTGCACTTTTCGATGGGTCTTGCTCACCGCTGCCACCAATGCAGCGTCGCGAGTGTTTTTCAAGGTCGTGGCAGACCCAAGTGCCGATAAAGTACAGAAGCGGTGAAGATACAGTAGCATGGTCCAAGGACCATGCCCTAGAGCGAAAGCACAACTGGCGAAAATTGAAGCACCCCTAAAATTCAACAAAACAAAGTATCTATTCACTACAGTTTTAATAATAAAAGTGCCTTAACTATCCAAAATGGTAGTTTACGAAATAAACCGTGATATCTAAAAAAAACAACGAGGTTTGTAGTTTCAGTTGAAATGATATTTTGACTAAAAGACACCACAGAGAGAAGCAAAAAGTTGCGATAAAATCGGCACTCCTTTGTAGCCCCAAATGTAATTGTTTGTTTAACTCTTAAGTTTGGTAAGAGGTCAATTAGGGGTTCTGCTATTGTACCCTCGTTGTATGGCCTGGCCTCCGGGCCAGGCCAGTATTCCCAAACCCTTTGTGCGTCTTCAAGGAAGTTTCGGGATGCTGCATTGGGAGGCAAATCCTATCTTAGAGGACAACTTTCCTGATTTCTACTAATGGGTGATAAGCCTTAGCGGTGTGGAAGCGCACATGCTGCGGATGGGAGAATCTGTAACGATTCCTAACTGAAGGTTTGCTAATGACGTCGGCACCTACCCAAGTTCTGTGTTCTGCACAAATGTCATTAACAAATGAAACGACACTAGCCGTTAACCATCTGGGGAAGTTTGCTAAAAGATGTCTACAGTACCTGCAGAAAGATACCACCTATATGAGCACACGATACCTCTACACCCCTCTACCAGCTGGATAGAACCTATATAGGTATGACCAGGCAGCAATGAGGTGAGAAAAGAGTGGCAAAGAGGAGCAGGTGCAAAACCCTGCTCCAAAGGAACTGTGTTAAACCCTGGCCTTTGTTACACAACTCTGCTTTTAGGCCTGTGTTCCTACGACCAGCAATGAACACATGCCACGACCAGCACGTTCCCTTAATCTCCAAATCCAGTTCTCATGAAGGAAGAAACTGCAGATCTGGTGGAATCGTTAGGACGGATCGGTGACCTTGTGGTCAGGCATCTTCTCGGTTGCAAGGGAACTGGATGACTGCCATGATTGACTTCTGGATATTTCTGGATATCGCCGATTACGTCGTGATAGCAAGCCCGGGAGGAGGAGAGAGGAGGAAATACGTAATACTTTGGTTGTTTAACTCTCGGTTTTGGGAACAGGCCACCCGGAGGCACAGCTATTGTACTTTCGCTGGGTAGACTGGCCTCTGAACCACGCCAGTGGCCCCAAGTCCTACCGCACAAGTGTCATGTCTTCTTTCGTCTTGAAGGAAGTCTGAAGGCACTGCATAAGTCATTTTAAAGTAAATTTTACCACTCAAATTTTCCAGTCTTAGCGGATGTTACTTACGTCTTGGTAGCACAGCAAGAAGGCAAAGCCATAGCCTCTCGGTCCCCACTCACGTCGACAAACTTTCTCCCCTTGTGGTTCGGTGTATGCCGCCTCCAGCAAAGATTTGACATGCTACGAATTCCTGTCAACCAGTGATCAAGTGTACGAACACGATCATTGACATCCTTCCACCTGAACTAACCTCAGACCCTCAAACGTCCAAAAAATAATTTACATTCTACCATTTCATCGCTACTATAAGCTTAAAAACTTTAACAAGATACCGACGAAGGTTTTTAGATTTTAGGAGTATCTTCGTTAAAAATTGTGCACAATTTCTGTAAGGTGATGATAAAAGAGCTGGCACATCTGAAAGAAAATCAGGTCAACAAGATGTCGGCATTTCAAGAAAAGATTGAACTCGTACATCAAATCAGAGAACCTGAATTGATACTAGGATGAAAATAGGTACAACTTCGCATTTAACTGGTAGTTAATTTTCCAGCGCCTAAAATTTTATTCTGTTCAGTACAGCTGAATTGGCGTTCGTAGCAAACAACTGACCAAGTTTGTTAGAACAGCGTAGAGCCCTCACATTCGAACACTTCCTGACATTAAAACAACGCAAAATACCAGTTCTTTTTACAACTTGACAGGACTACCGGCACCACACGTGACATTTTTTTTGCCATCAGTCTAACAGTTACCGCACCAAGTTGTACCGGAAGTAGATTGGCCGGGCCCCAAACAATAAGGGGAAAGATTGTTGCTACCCAAATGCAGGAGGATTAGTAAATCCGTTTTTAGCTGTTAATCAGCATCACACAGCAAGACGATTACCTGACATCAAATTCATTTATGAACTGTACGCTCCCCTTGGAATCCCCTAATAAATGAGGCCGCGAAAATGAGAAGCTTGTCCATCAGCCACTTTTACTTAATCTCCGAATATAAACACAGAAAAAAATATTAGGCAGATGTAGAATCTGGAAAGTGGAATGAAAAGGCGAGTGAAGGAAAGAGAAAAAGTTGGGGAGTTTCAAACAGCCCAGAGGTGAGCAAGGTGGAGCGAAAGGTAAAGGGGATGGGGCAAAAATTTCGGATCAAAATTGTGTAAAATGCAAGCATACATACACATTGTTGAGGACCAAAATGCAGGGAAGACGGAAGAAGGAGGCTCGCAGGGGAGAAGGGAGTTGTGAGCTGATCACTCCAGTCGTACCATTGATTGAGTGAAGTACGCCTCCAAAACGCTCTTGGCGCCGTCAGTCAACTTAGTTCGCAATTGGGCAGAAATCTACAATGAAACGAAATTGCTACTCATAAAAGCAATAAGTAGGAGGGAGAGTGGGGAGGAAGGCAGATCAATCACCTTGCTAGGATAACGTCGAGATAGGGTCTCCAGACTCTTTGCAAAGTGAACCCGCGGATCCACGACACCAGGGCAAAGATTGGGCATCTTCGGCGTGGCAAATACCAATGTAAAGGAGGCTGGGAATTGTGAAAAGGGAATAAATAGTAAAGTTAGCACGAAAGCCTGCCCCAGACCGAAAAAGGGAGGGATCAGGATGGCAAACGAGCAAGCCTTCAACAAGCACAATCTTATGATTGCGTCTCAGGGAATACTGAGTATGAGAATACAGGGGAACTTTCAGCGATTGTAAAGATAAATTGTAAGTCATTAAAAGTTACGATATAAACTTGATTTAGTGCAGCAATGCTGTGGGTAAGCTTTAAGGCAGTTCCGCCCTTGACGCTCATTCAACCGTTTTACAGGGATCGCCTGTAACGTATAACGATACAGCGAAACTCGCCAAAGCACGACAAAATCAGATATTTTCAGATTCGTCAAACGAAACCCATTGGCCGGAAAAGTTGATGGACTCGAGGGACGAAAATTAATGATTATGGAACTATCAAAACCGATGCCCACATAAGTAAAAAATACAATTCGTGGGTCATACTTGGCAAATGTGTCAGTATTAATAACATTTCAGTAGGTTTCAACAATACCATAAAGGCTTAAAAAAGGAGACCACAGTGAGCTTTGTAGCATAGCAGAATGTCTGTACTCCACCTGTCAGAAAGCAGGTAAATCAAACAAGGACTCGCTAAAAAAGCGCAAAACACAAGTAAAATATTTGATAACAATCGAACCTTAATATTCGGAAGACTTACCCGAATCGCCAGCAACATCAGTGAATCTTTCGTCTGAAAAGACCGGAGTGGAGGTGTTAGTAGCCGCAGCGGTGGCAGCAGCAACAGCGGCGTCAGCTGCAAGTTGTCCGCACCTCGCCGGTCCCGCAGCCAGCCCAGCAAGAATAGCTTGAACAAGTGGTATCCAGGCGTCCGCGTGGTAGGATGTGGAGGGTGCGGAGGCGATGGCATCAGTGGGATTGCAGATCGCCTCTGCCTGAGTGCACAAAGTGGTGAGACCCACGCTCACCACGCGCCACTCCTCGCGGGCCAGATGGGAGAAGCTGGAAGAGGAGAGGCTGGCGTAGCCGCTATCCCCACCCTTTGTTGCCAAATTGGCATGCGCATCCCCCGCATTGCTGTGAGCTGAAGTGAAGGTGGAAGATGAGGTGGTTTCAGGCTAAGCTACACTTTTTCCTGAGGAGAAATTCATCATTACAGTGAAGGCCTGATAGAGCTCGAAAGTCAGCGACTGCAATGGTTATTCGATAGAGGCAGGCGGTGGAATAAAAAGTATCATATTAAATGGGGGCGAATGTAATCGCTTCTCCTTTGATTTTGGTAAAAATATCACAAAAAAATAATTCACCGGTGATGTCTAAAGCTGCAAATTCATAACAGAGGGATATCAAGATCATGACAATTGTCGGCAGAAGCACCGACCTTAATTTCTACATAAGACAGAAATGCCAGTAAAATAGACAAAGAATGCAGAAGTATAGCAGGAGCCATAGCAGGGTTGGCCACCAATCGTATTCCTAAAAGTAAGCTACTAATAAAGGGGAATATGGAAAAACGACGAAATGTGGCTGTAATATGTCACTCATCGCAGGTGGAGGAGAAAAAGGAAAAACGACTGAAACAGAGTGAAATTTGTCATAGAATACTGCAGTTGCCTTTTGAGATACCTGAGATCAGACTGCCACGATAGGGCTTTGCTCATGTCTATTCTAGCACTAGATCCTCACTTTTTTTAGTAAAAGCCCACTCCCCCGTTAGCTTGTGGCAAGACCTCATAGAAAGACCCCAAGTCTAGCACATCTACAGAATTCAAGAATTAAACCCGAGTCGTTTAAAATACCTTTTAGCAAAAGCTATGCTGTAAGGGTTCCCATTCTACTACCAAGGGAAGAAATGTGGGAAACCTTCATTATTAAAAGGCAAAATTCATAAATTTTAAGCATCTTTTGTTCACAAAACGCACCAGTGAGGACAAACGTGGGATTGATCAGCCCCACGGGTAAAGAGATGGCCAATTCGGCGTGAGGAAGGATGACCTTCGCGAGGACTTTGGAGAATATCCTATTCTGCACCTGGTCCATAATTCTTACCAGATCATTGGCACCAAATATGAGGACAAAGTACGCCAGGAAAGCGGTCAAACCTGTCAATGCATACAGGAATCGACTAAGTGTTATGAATGATTGAGATGGCTTGGATAAAAATTTGCTAAACGCCCGCAGTTGAAATGATTTAACATCATCGTAACAAAAAGCAGTTTTTATGACAACTAACTGAACCACGAGGCTTTGCCGCCCTTACAGCACTAAGCGTTTTACGCCCATCGGTCGGCAAAGGGGCCCGAAAAGCAAAGAACCTACGAATGGCATTATTTGTAAATTATGAGTACAATGAAAAGTTGTCCTTTGAAATAAGCGAAAGGAAAGATTGATTGAATCTGGGTGCCCCATGTAATACCCCGCTGGAAGCTTACTGCGGGAAGGCGTAGATTCCACAAGCGACATCGGAAGATCAATGCCATGTATATACCTAAGCAACTAACATAGATCAATAAAAAGAGCCAAAAAATTACTTTCGGCACAACTTCAATCCTTCCTTTTAGTAGGCGGTTAGATATAAAATATACCATTAAGAAGTCGAAAGCCACAAAACCCAAATAGGGTGTTAAGAGGACCCCATTGACGAAACTTATTGTAAACGTTAAAATCCAGTCTAGATCTAGCAATATTTAATATCAATCTATAGAGGCCTTAAGTTGACAACGCAAAACAAATTCCACACGGCGCTGGTGAAACAGCATCACAGAGATAGATGAAATGTGACACAGTGTACTTTGGATGAAAGTCTTCGCACGGTTGGCACAGTTAAGCTCCAAAACATTATCACATAAAAAGGCAAATATTTTAATGAAAAAGTTAATCGAGTCAGACTGTGATATTCTTTTGAAACTTTAAAGTGAATATAAAACAATGCCATTGTTCGAATATTTGCATCAAAATAGTTAATTTTTACTGCACAAAAAGTTTCAAAGCTAACTTCAGTATCACAAGCTTAAATGAGAATATCTGTCCAATCGCGTAAATAGCAGCCAATCACAAATCGTGGAGGCCTGTGGCTAGCTCCATCAATGAACAGGAAAAGAAATGCACAAAAGAAGGCAATGTGAAATCACATCGCATGAACTTTTCCGTCTTAGCGGTTTGAAGACGTTGGAAAATGCAAATGAAGATTTGCGGGAGGAAGGGCTCCAGAAAGGTTCGCGGAAAGGCAAGCAGAAAGGCGGAGATGATTGTGAAGGCATAAACGTCGTTGGTTTTGGAGGTCAGGAGTCGCTGATACACACCAAGTATAGCATCCATCTACAAGGGGATAGATTACCATGTTTTGGGACTTCGAAATTAAACTCACCTTATTAGTTGCCAAAACAGCTTCCACATTGTGCAGAAGGTAGGCCTGCATGAGACGTGCAAGTGACATGACGGCACCCTGTGTTTCCCAGAGGGGAGGGACTAGGAGACGCGGCAGAAGGGCCTGATAGGCCACATTCTGAGTAGGTAAAGATGTCGGTTGTGGCTCTGTCTCCAAGCCTGCCATCTTCCTCTTCTGTGTGCACAACTCACGCACATTGGAACCCAGAGGATATTGCTCCAGCATCACTGCGAGCAGTTGGAAGACGTAAGGGAACAGTTCTACAGGGAAAGAGAACAAGACGGGAAATATTAGACGTACAAATTTCATTAGCCGTATTAAAGTTAAGCTTTGATTTAACAGCACTACCCGCCAACCCGGCTATGAAAGTTTAGGATCATATAAAATGAAGCCTTTGCATAGTGAAATCGCATGATTTCGCCTATGCAAACAAAAGATTGCTGACACAACAGTTATGTGCTAAAAATACGTACAGAGAACAGCAAGGGTTCCATATATTTAATATCGGCTAAACTTGTCGAAATGGATACAGGGTTCCGAAAAAACTTTGCAAATGGCGTCATGAATCGGATAAGGTGAATGTAAAATCGCACTGATCAGAACTCAAAAGGTAGACGACTGATTTATGAGTTGGATAGCTAAAAAAATTCATGGATAATGAAGTTACCGAAACAAAAGCTACGAAACGATAAATAATTCACAAACAGCAAGAGGATACTGAAAAAGACACGTAGTTTTGATTCTTCTACGGGCAGTAATTTTCTATGGGACAGATAAGGGTAAAAAGTCAAATTATGTCATGGATTGTGAACCAGTACACTTCCTCAGGAGCCAGGTTTAAAATCGCATGAATTGCGGCGCGTCATATTGTTCTTGAAATTCACGCCATAAAAGCATATAATTAATTTATCGAAATGCATATTTCAAATTTAAGTAAAAAGGAGAACTGAAGAAAATTAATGCCGTTCTTCAATACAAATCCACGTAAATAAGGAATCACTGCACCAGCAAAAACAATTGAGAATATGGACAAGGCGTTTTGAGGGTACGGCCAGATAAAACGTGAGATGTCTGCCGTGTTTGAAAAGTCCCCTCAGGAGGAATTGCGACTAAAATGGCCTAACAATGTGAAGGATCTACGCCAAAACAAAAGGTTGAGAATTGAATGACAGTAAATAGAAAACAGCTGCATTATAAATGCATGCATTCACATCAAACTATAGCATGTTTTGACGCATGTGGAACCACAAGTAAAATTCCACCGCATGAGCTAAACAAGCATTGACAAGCGACATATCCTTAAACAGATAACCCCACACAGTGAGACAGGTCCAAAATAGAAAGACCAACAGTATCTGTTTGCCCTCCAGCTAAAGTTTGACAGAACAGCAACTTCAGATCGTCGAGTTATCAATCGGGCAATGAAAAAAATGGGGCAGAAGGCAACTTCTGATGGACAACGCTTGTCCGGCCAATTCCAACCAGAATAAACAACATTGCTCAAGCTCCAGAGTAAATATGAACATAATACAAAATGCATTGACCACTGACCAAATCCAGAAAAAAAGGGATGACGCACCTGTGATATCTTGTTGGAGAATCTCCTGGAAAATCATGAAGAGGGCCGACTCAAAGTGCGCAATAGAAGAGGGATCTGCAGCACACGTCAGCCGCACACAAAGACAGAGCGACTCGAAGAGGAAGTGATTAAACTGCGGCTTGGAAGGATTCTAAGGCCAGTAAAAAAGCAGTAAAAAGAGAGGATGAGAGATAGGTATGATCCAAAGTGGTAGGAGACTCGACGCCTTTCAGCATCCACATGGGGATACTAAGGTAATACGAGTGTTGTTTTTGAAATGAAGACATTCAATGTATAGACATGAGTAGGCTAACAATGCCTTACAACAAAATCCCACTTTCAGAGAAAAATGGCTAAATTACATAAGAAAACGTTTCGGCTACGTGCCAAGATAATTTAGGAAAAGTTTTTAAAGAAATGTTAGAAATAATATGCTCTTGCCGCGAGCACAAAGAGAGCTAAACCACTGAAATTTACTTAGCAGACTTTTCAAGCGATGCACATGAATTGGTGAAGTTTTCATTGTGTTGCAGAGACTTCTACAATCACCTAGGTAAATCAAGGGTGCGCTGCCTCACACTTCTTGAATACATTAACAGAAAACACTTAAATCCGTTGAATCGAGATGCGAATACCATTTTTCAATGACGAAACAAACTGCTTTACATTCTACCACTTGGAAATAAAGAACAAGCTTCAAAGTGGTTTCAGAAATACTCAAGAGTATTTTAACTATAGCATTCGCGAAAACTTAAGTAATCTTATTTATTGACTGAAAAAGCACACTTGGCAATAGAAAAGATGAAATCGCACAACCAACACACCTTGATCATCTGACCCAGTCGTGTGACAAGAGCGGTAACAAGCGAGTTCATGGAGGGTAAACATCGGTCCTCCAGGCAACTGCAGATTCGAAGGAGGGCTGGAAGGACGAGGTTAAAATGAGCATCGCCAATCACAATCTTACAATCGAACGATTGGAGGAGGCAACCTACCTCGCATGAGATAGACGCTCTCACACGACGCAGGCCTAGAAAGCGCTTCGAGACAGCGTTGAATAAGAGCCTCGGGGTTAATTACATCGGATTTGTTGATCCTACAAGATGAACGGCACGCTACTTATAACCGTTAAAAGAAGTGGCACTGTATACAAGTTTGCCATGTGCTACTTTAAAGGTAATGTAGGCAGAGTAATGCGGAAGGACTCACAAAGGCGTGAGAATGGGACGATCTGGGATGGTCATGAGCAGGAATTTTTCAAGAAGAGCGGCAGCGTAGCTGTGAACAACAACGGAGGACGCGGTGAGGAAGTTGGGCACAAGATTGAAGAGATTCAGGATTGCCGCGGAGGGCAAGATGCCGCGGAAGGTGATGGCATAACGCAGACAGTCCGCTTTTATCACCGGCAGTTGATCGACTGGAAGGAAAAAAACGCGGAATATCACACTAGATTGGATATTAATCAGCTCATTAATTGCCAATGAGAATTAGTCTTAAATAAACGAGCATTTAACATGATGACTAGAACTGTGCAATACTGCCATGCAGAACTACTAGATTATGAACGAGAGAAATAATACCTCCATCGGTTTCCAGGACGCTGAAATTAACCCAGGTGAACTGCTGAGGAATGGTGAAACTGGCGACAATGTAGCAGGGGGAAGTGAAACCCGAAAGTAGATCCATAAAGCTACACTTTGCTCCATTGAATGATCTCGTTTTTAAATGCACAATCTTAACTGCGACTCAAGAACTGTGTAAATGGGCCTCTGACTTTCGATTCGCAAAAATGGAACAAGACGTAAAGCTACTGCGATGGAGTGTCGCATGACCATGCCTGATTTACGAGTGGCTGAGATGCATTCAAATATCATGAGTGGGCTGAAGGAAAGGAAGATTCAGGAAAGTACCTAGGACGACGCATAAAAAGAACGGGCTGCGTAAAAATGACATCTGACTACACGAATCTTCCAGTTATTGTAAATTTGGTTATCTCGCATGTGTCAGGGCGTACTGCTTGTATTACCCAGGCTAAGACGTCTAGCCCCTCTGTATGATGACAACAAGCCTAATTACATACGCACAGAACGGGACAGCCAATGCTAATTCATAAAGTGGTGAGCTTGAGATAAATAATCACATAATCAAAATACAAGAACATCATTTCATAGAGAAAAAAGAGGCTGTAGGCTGTCACATACCATTGGGATTTTGCAGCTCTGGAAGGACGTGGGTCTCAAAGAAATTTGGGATGTCCACCAGTCTCGAGGAGGAAGTGACACCAAACTTCAAAACAACGATAACAAATGCATTATACAGAAAAATCACACCTTCCCCTTGCATGAATAATTCACTCACTTTTTCTGTTTTGCCCTTAGCAGCCAGAGAAGTGACAAGGAGGAGGGCAGAGTCCTTGCTACTCCAACCTGTCATAGGCACGCTTCTGTTTCCAGCTACACTGTTGCTATTATTGTTGGTGGTTATGGTTGAGACGGCGTTAGCGTACTCCGTCAACAAGTGGTTTATGTAGCGTGCAAAGTTGTCGATAACAGGACCCTCGAAGGCTTCGCACAGAGCGTAGACCAAGTTGCAGGCCGATCGACGACGCGTGTGGGCGTCGGAACCCTCCAAATCTCGGCGGATATACTCCTCAGGGGAATCTTCAAACATCTCTTCGTCGTTAGCTACATAAAGAGGGCAGTACGTTTAACAAAGTATCCACAATACAGTTTAACTGCAACACTAAGTTGCCTGTACACTCGAGAGATAGGAAAAGAAACCACTGGAAAAGCCTGGTAATCTGATGAGGCACGATAGCTTACTTTTGTGCCATGACGGCTATGATGATAATGAATTGGCTTAAATATGCATTGTACGGGCTCAAAGTGCTTCAGTATTGTTTTAACGGTAATCGCATCAACCCGCTGTGCAACTAACGGCTGAGGCCAATGTACTTCCTCCCAACCATGCAACGAAGCAAAAAATTAGCGGTTTTGAGGGTGACAGAAAAACCAAGCCAATTATGGACTTGTCACGATAATTTCCCACGAAATCCATGAGGTTGAAATCAACAGAACTCTTTCACTCGTAAAAATAACCTCGTTGCCAATTCGCAGTTAGTTTGAAGGCATCATTGAAGATGGATAATTTTCAGAGCTAAAATCTCAAGATGAGACGGAGGTTAACACACCCGTGATTGTTTAACGAACCATGAATGCAGTGGAGCACTCTTTAGCCAAATAGTCACACTCGACCGCATAGATAAACCGAGAAGTTCTCCGAAATAGTTTAATGGTTACTTGATTGCAGTGAAATCAAACTTTAAATCTAGGTCACGCTTAGGCTCAGCCACTCATCAAAGGATCGCTAGAGGGTGGATCACCTTTAAGATAAACAATCGCCTGCCAGATTGAATTTTGCTGCCAATAGCCAATGTTTGATAAATTCATTATTCACAACATTAATCTGTTAATGTGTTTAACTATTTACAATATAAGGAGTCCATAACTTAGCCAACTCAAAAACATTTATGCATGGGCAGCCTGACGAATACATCAAGTTGATGGGTACGAAGAGAAACCAAAATGTACGCTCGAAACGGGTAAAAGGCAGGGTGCAGCCGCTGGTTTACAACTTGGCTCAGCTTATTACAACCAAATCTCCGACAATGTTGGATCATCTCTGATACTAAAGTACCCTACAAAAAAATAGTTTTCAGCGAAAGACAGCCGATCAATTTACTAGTATTGAAATAACGTAACCCACGCTAACCGCAGCACATGATCATCGACGTGCTAAGACCTTCTTGAAGCATTGAGAAAACATTCAAAACCATTAACGCCGACTTCCGGCTTATCCATGACTTAACAAGCAGACAAATTAAAAGACAAACTAGCACACGCATGTGAAATGATGAAAACGAAGTGAGTTTATCGGAAATTAATATTCGGATTCTAACTCGCCTAACCCAGCTTTTCGAAATGTCAACTTGTTGGGGTTTAGGTTGATTGTGGCCTCATCAAGCTCCACCAAGCTGTGTACTAATTATCTATTCGGCAAAATAATACATCTGAGTAAATCTGGTGCAAACTTTCGAAGACTTTACGACTAAGGAAATACAAAAATCACCAATTTACGCACCACCACCTGGAAGTCAAATCTTTCTACGATTATGTCTGCCATCTTCCGAACCATCAACAAACTGTGAATTTAACTCTGATTGCATGACAGAAAAAAACAGAAAATTAGAATGGATCTTAAGTTTATCAAACTAAGTGCGGGCTGGAAATAGGGAAGGGGCAAACAGCTAGATTGTTTCAGCTCTGATTGCATTGACAACTTGCTTGATATAGTACAAAAATGTAACAACAGATGCATAAAATCTTACAGCTTTTTTGCGATGAAGCTCGATCACCAACCGGTACTAAGAAAACCGTTAGTGATACTCCTGTTAGATATGCCTTTTGACCGTCGATATGTCGAACTACTTACATTCAAAAACATCAACACGAATCTTCAACTTTTTCATGCTCTTAGCCGACAAATCAAGAGCCAAATACACATTTGGAAGTGATGAAGCATTCACAAAGGCAAAACACCGGAAAAGAGAAAAACCCCCAGACCCAAGAATTTAAAGGCAACAAAATTTTGAGATGAAATACACGTACTCGAGAGCTGGATGTTGGGCAAAACGATGAGTTCGCAAAGTTTTTGTAAGGTCTCCGGAACCTCAAAAAGGGCCCTGTGCTGGGGACGCGAGACAACCGAGCTGAGAAAATCCAGCGCATTACCGATGAGCTAACAAGAAGGCAAGCGCCAATAAAATTACACGCCAAGAGAAGATGTAGTCGAAAAGGAAGGCGAGAAGTGAATCCCAGACCTACCGTGTCATACTTGGGATCCTGTGTGTTCTTCATAGAAATGAGCATCTCCCATACATCCTTCACAAACTCGGAGAGGTAGTTAGTGAAATCGGAGGCATATTTGGTGGCGTAGAGAGTGATATTGTCGCAAACCTGAGATTTCACTTGTTCCACTAAGGTACCTGCCGACGAGGTGTCCCCTATGGCATCAGTGGTGGCTGCAGAGGAGTTAATTAACTCCGTGATTTGTGGATCGAGATGGAGAAGTTGGTGGAAGACTCCCATCCACTGACCCATGTTATCCTCAAAGAATTCCGGCAAATCCTACCGCAAGAGACACGAAGACATGCAACTTAGTGTAGTTCGGTTTGTACATAGCAGACATTGCTGAAAGGCTAGGCTTTTTGTTAGTGCAATAGTGGACTACTTATGCTCGATAGTGCTAAGCGACAGAAAAAAAAGGTATCCCTGAAACAGTAACACATAACATGAATTCATCATAATGTTCTGCAGTAAGTGACCCTCCAGACCATCATGATCAGCTCAAGTTATTTTTCGATACTTTAACTGACGAAAACGACAGAAAGCCGCGATTCCCTTCAACTGCAGATCTTGAAATCTATTTCCGTACCCGCTTTCTTCATGTCGATAAGGGACCTGTTCATCGAAATCTGTACAATTAACTATGAAATCCACAACAAATAATTAAAAAAGGTCACGTTTATCTATACGTTAATAACAGAAGTAGAGCCGCTTTTGAAAGCGAAGTGCGTATTCGTGAGAAGAGGGGGGAACAACATGCCTGACAGTTGAGACTGAGAAAAATCTTGCAGACGAGAAGCAGTGCATGCATAATGGGGACCAACTGACTGCCGTTAGTCGAACGATTGGGACCAACAACCAAATTCATGAGATTCTGAAACAAAGTAAGATCAAGTGTTCACATTTTTACCAGTGAAAGACGGTAAAAGCGAAATAAGAACTAAATGGAGCATCGATAATGTTAAACATTTCAAATCGACATACCAAAGTCAGGGTGGTCAAGGGTCCAGCAAATTGGCTAATAACGAGCTTCATTTCCAAAAATAGCTCATTGGAACGCATTTCGTGCCGATAACTACAGAAAAAAGCGGCCAATAACGGAAAATTCCACAGTATGAGATCGATGGAAGCAAACCCTACTTCGGAGAGGACTCAAAGCCACAACTTTTATGCAAAATCGAAGAGAAACAATGGCATTACAGGAAGAGTAACATAAGGGTCAATGTACCAGAGTTACGAGAGTTTAACAAATACACACTACCAAAGGAAGCTAGCATCCCCCGAGTAGAATGTAAACGAACCGTTTAAAAAGCGAATGGGCTGTGTAGAGAAGACCTTGAACACTATCAAGCTCAGTACCAAGTTGAGTGATCCGCTGAATAATATCAGGAAGTAAACTAGGCCAGCGCGCGGGAAAATCTTCACGACCGATAAGACCAATGGCTTCGGAGAGCATGTGCTGGCTGGCTCCTGTGCTAGTCAGCATTGCATTGATCAATTGAGCCTTCAGTTGTTCGCGATCAGCATCTGGGATTAGGTTGTCTGATTCCGCCTCCTAAGAAAACGTAATTTAAATGTGCTCATTAGACACGGAAATACAAACTCGCAAAAACATACGGATTTCCAGTAACGTTTGATGAAATTTTTGAGGGTTGTGGCAGCAGAAAGTCGAATAGTCTTCGGCTGAGAGGGATCTTGAAGAAGGACAAGGAGACAGACGGAATACCCGGGTTGGTGTTCCATCGACTTTAGTACGTTTTCCGCCCGTCTACGTTCCTCGAATAGTGGAGACAATGTTCTCGCTAATGTCTGCGCTAGTTCATTACAATGAGCCAATTCCATTTTAAATGCACGAGACCAGACAACAGTTCGAGAAAACACCAGCACGAACGCAGATGCGCACGAAGGTAAACTGTTTAACCTCAATGTTGATTGGCCGTTACATTTAAAGACGTAGAACCTGCTACAATTTCCAGCGTATTGCAGTTTTGCCTTTTTCTCTAGCTTGTTCATATTGATTTCTTTGCAGGTATTTTTGTTTATCCAGAAAAAAAATTTTTGGAACATTTGGGTACAATTAATTGAGTTTTTTAGGTTATATTTGCAGAGATGAATTTTAAATAATCTGTGTGGAGGCTATTGCTCAATTTAATGATCCAAATGACTAACTATCCCTTGGATATCATTTTTGAGGCATCTAGAAATCAAGGTATTGGAGTAGTTAAATTAAAGTGCTTTATTGTATGCTGTGGAAGCATAATGTAATGCTCATGTTGTTTTAATGTACCTTTCGGGAAGGAGGTGGTCAGGAAATACGAATCTCGTGACAGCATCGTCCTCCTTCGTACTTAGTGACTGCTGTTTTTCCCCCCCCCTTCTTAAATGTTATTGTAGCTTCCCGAGCCTCCCTGAAGACGAAAGAAGACACAATACTCGAGCAGAATATGTATTCAGCGCAGAGAAGGTGTCTGGGCTATTGGCATGGCCCAAAAGGCCAGCCAACCAGCGAGGTACGAGGGGGCTAATTCAAAGTACAAAAGTGGCGCCTTACCAATACCGAGGGATAAATCGCTATCGTATTACGGTTGTACTTTCCTCTTGATCTTTTCCTATTTTATCAATATGGCCAAATTGAATCAACCAGGCTCTTCTAAGAACGCTAGGAGCAGGGAAGTGGAGAATGATGAGTCTCACCCTAAAATAACGATACATTCTGGTTTTCTTATTTTTTGAAGATTACTTCCTAATAGAATCGCTAAGTACAATGTGCTGCAACCAGCCTAAATCCAATTCGCCGTTTTTGACCTTTCTTGTCTCTGTTTTTGCTAAAAATTAGTCCAATTGTGCCCAGATTTTTAAATGCATTTTAATTACTACCATCAGCTTTTACCAAACAATTCTCAAAATATAGCAGTCAGATAGCGCTCCAATTTTTTCATGAAGACGAAAGAAGGCATAATGGTGTACAGAAGGGTCAAGTCACTTTCAGTCCTTCTGTTGGGGACCATCACAAATTCGCCCATCCACAGCACCCGCAAATTTAGAATCCCAAAAGACAGTGTGTATAAAGAGTCGTTTTACTTCTATCTTAAATACTTTAGCGCCACGTAGAAAATTTATTGCTTTTCGAACAACGTATAAGAAAACCTTCTGTTAAGGTAGCGAAAGCAAACTCTATGCCAGCTGCACTTGTGCACACACACTTCAGAAGAATCTAAACAAAGTCCTGGGATTATGACTGGATTAGAACTCTTGCTGATTATCTCATTACAATAAATGGTACATGGTCTCCGGTCAGCACTGCTTCGCAAGGAGTCAAAGTAATTGGACACATTATTTGTACTGATGGACGATGAGACTTTTAGTCCGATTCAGTAATTAATTCGGTTAAAACTTCTGGTCAATCAAGTGGGGATCGCACCGAGACTTCCCAATTTGCTCAGCGCGAAACTGTTGCTAGAGTAAAAAACCCGAAGTTTAGATGTAGCGACAAGCAATACATGCGGGAGCATAAAGGGACAATGCTGTACCTAGTAGACAATAAATATGCGCCAAAAGTCTTGCCTATGTGCAGCTCACAATGCTAAACTGTGTTGATGATCCTTGATGAAATGAGCGGTTATAGGGGCATTGCTAACGATAATTTACGGTAATGCGAATCATATTAGCAAATGAAGAGATAAAGTTTATGGAAAGCAGATTTTTGGCTTGAGTATCAAGTGACCTTCCTTAAAAGACAGTAAGGCGAGTGACAGGTAGGGGGCGCGTCGAGCTATAGACCGAAAGTCTATAGCTGAAGGTCGCCTTCCAGAACTACTAGCTCATAGTCAGTCTGCCAATAGATCGGCCGGACGAAGCACCGCTTGATCTTACCCCGCAATGCCCGCCGTCTCTTTCATACCATTAAATCCATGCATTTAACCTCTTCAGTTTAATGAGACTTTTCAATGGCTAAGGTAGTGCTTCCAGAGTCAATCTTAGCAATGAGGAAACCTTTTGTGGGATTCAAAAAAAGTTTTATTTGGTAGAATTCGCAAAAATGCTGCAATAATAACTGCTCTGATCGAATACAGAGTGATCGTGTCCCACAGGTGGATTACTATTTCCGCTCGAACTTTCAATTTGAGGGATAGATTAACAACTGGACAGGTAGGCTGATATCTTGGAAGGAAATCGGATAATGCAAAAAAGAGCATCCATTGTATTTCTGAGTTTCAATGTGGGAATAGTTAGGAAAAGGACTATATTGGGACCTGATGCATGGCTAGAATGATACAGAAGTGGATGGCTGGAAGTGCAGAAAGAGGCAGGATAGCTAGTCAAGTAGGAAAATTAATAGAAGATTCCATGACTAATTGAGTGGATCAGGAGACAAAAGGTGGTGTGGATGGGTGGCTCGATCTATTGCTCGCAGTGGAATTGGCTTTCCTTCCTGAAACAGCACTTGACTGGCTTCCGATTGCAATCGGATGTAAATGAAGTCACACCTCTATAGACGTATCATAACTACGAGAATCGCGTCCAACATTGTACAGATAAGATTAACTTAGCTCACAAATAGATATTCGTAGTAATGTGAATGCAATCCATGCCGTTTACTGTTGCATCACTTCCTACTTTACTGATCCAGTCCCTTCATGTGCTGTAGCTTCGTGGAAAATTTCACTTAAAAAAACTTAGATGATTTGTAGTTGAAATGGTCCACCTTTACGAAGTAGCAGTAGCAGTTTCGGGAGATGGAAATTGAGATAATTCACATCCTTGCAAACTTTGAGACCATTTCGCGCTCTCCTCTCTTCAAAGGCAAAATTTAGGCATCTAACGCGGCAAATAAAGTAGAACCTTGTAAATGTAATTCCAAATCCCTCCATCATCATTGTCAAGATGGAACAACTTTTGGAAACGCAAATAAATTGTGTTGAGTAGTTGTTCGTCAGAGTTTTTTTGTTACGCTATAAGTGGGAAAACAACTAGGTGGATGAATGAATTTTCTGTGTAGCATTTGATTTTCTAAAATCACCCAATACCTAACTGATACTAAAACGTATTTTTTCTGGTATTTCATAAATGCGAATTGTTCGACGATTGTTCATGTTGATTGTCATTTGTTGTAGCGTCCCGTGACTCCCTGAAGACGAAAGAAGACACAATACTCGAGCAGAATATGTATTCAGCGCAGAGAAGGTGTCTGGGGTATTGGCACGGCCCAAAAGGCCAGCCCACCCAGCCAGGTACAAGGAGGCTAATTAAAAGTACAAAAGTGGCGCCTCACCAGTACCGAGGGATAAACCACTATCGTATTACATAGCCTCCCTCCTCTTTTGAGCATCGCCCTGGCGCTCCTGCAGGTCAACCTCCCGCGTCAGCCATTACAACGTAGTCAGTGCAGTAAAGAAACACCCACGAGCCGACCGTGCCAGTCACCAAATTAGCGCGCAACCGAGGGGATACTTGACCTCAACGTCACTGATCCCTCTTGGCGGCTTGACTGCATCTGGGATTTCGTCCGGCCATCATGCATGTCCATGGATAGATGCAGGAACACTGGCCTAAAAGCAGATTTGAGTAAGGAAGTACAGGATTTAAAACAGGTCCATGGGGGACGGTAGGGAAAATCCGCAACGAAAATTCCAGAGAGTTCACGGCCAGTGTCACTTCAATTTTTAATAGCTTTTCTGCAGAACACGGGACTGGGAGAGATGCCGAAGGATGCATTTCCTTTGGATCGGGTTTGCTTTTCGCTGCCACCAGTGTAGCGTCCAGAGACTCCCGGAAGACGAAGGAAGACAATACTCGGGCAGAATATATACATTTAGCACGGAGAAGGTGTCTGGGGTATTGGCATGGCCCAAGAGGCCAGCCAACCAGCGAGGTACGAGGGGGCTAATTCAAAGTACAAAAGTGGCGCCTTACCAATACCGAGGGATAAACCACTACCGTATTACACTTGTACATGATTTATAGTCATCCTATCGGCGCTGAATACGTGGACACGTCGTCTTTTTCTACAACCACATTAACCATGCCGCTAACGTTTATTAACTCCTCGAGGGTGATCTTCACTGGTTTTCTCACACCATTTTGTTATGAATGGATTCAAAGGCGAAGGAAGTTGGCTGAGGTGATTACCACGGCACCGCAAAGAGGTGGCAACAGAGTGGATGGGTGGCACAGCTTAGACGAATTATTCAGTGCCGCAAGTGATGTGAAACACACAGGTAATTTCACTCCTTATAGGTGCTAGGTTTTCCGTTATTTCTCATGTATGTAATGATAGTGTTGAATGCTGGTTAATTATTACCAGTCCCTCAGGTATTTCCGATAAGCCAGATGCGGAAGCTATTGGGTGGGAATCATGGCTATAGTTTCAAACGAAGACATGAACCTAAAGAAGCGATTCTGCTGCCTTTGAGGCGATTTACTACACGAGCGTATGTATGGGCAGGCGAGAGGTACGGATGTGAAGAAAAGCAAAGGTTAGAGGTGGTCAATGCATTCTTGTTATTCTAAGCTACTCGATTGCATTGCATTTCCATCTGAATGTAGACCGTTCCAATCCTAATTTTAGTGGAAAAGCCAACTTTCTCGCCTTCATCAGATGGAATGAACTATCGGCAGTCTGGCCTGCATTGCTAGGCCAAGCCTCGTACGAAATTTATAAGAAGGAGACCCTCACTCCTTTAATACCGTAACTTTATAGGACTGTCAAGGCGAGAATTGCATACCTTCCAGTCCTCCTACCTCCTATCCTCAAGGGGACTCAAGACGTTGAAGGGAGCAGAAGAGTACAGCAGACGATTAAGTAGAACTTTTTGCTCATTTCTCTTTCATTATTAAAGGTATTTACTTGGTTCGAATACATGTTAAGTAAGGATTGGACCATTTACATCCTAAAGCACCAAGACAAGAAATCTGCGTGTTCGTCAGCCTCACACAAATACAGCCACGTTTTCTGTGATCAAGAATTATCTCTCCAATCGAATTGCCTGAAAAGACTGGCAAGTCGTCCCCACTTTACTGTCCCATTGTTTTTGTGCTCCGCCAACCTCTAGTTAGCGAGTGCCTGCTGTAATACTTTACCTGTCGGTTTAACTCTCGGTTTTGTCCAAGGGCCAGTTGTTTCTTGATCATTGTACCTTCACCGCGCGGGTTGGCCCCAGAGTTATGCCAGTAGCCAGTGCACCGAAATTTTTTTTCACACCCTATGGGTCAGAATAGTTCCGTAATTGAAAATTTCATGATGTGATGAAGGATCGCTCGTAGTTACTCAAAATATGACTTATCTTTAAATGAAGATTAGGATTCAAATCGGCGATTATTTTAGAAAATAATTGTTGCCTGATCACTGCCTGTTACCAACAAATCGACTATTTAGTTTTATCATTCACATTTAATCATTCTTTGGAGGAACACCTCCACTTTAAAAAGATTCGTGAGGTCTCCAAGACTTCACAGCACCGGCTCTAAAATCTAAGACTCGCGTATCTTTAGCATATGTAGGTTCGCAACTAAAACTTAGAACTATTTGTTTCGAAATAAAAGAGGTTTGGAGAAAAAGTCGTTTGTTAGCGGCCTATAACCACACTATATGGCTGAGTTAACGTTACCAGTTTAAAAGGTGGCGACGATCACTAGTTCGCAAAAAACTACTGCGCATCGTGTAGCCTCCATGCTCTCTATTAAAGGATTTCTTCCTCTCGATAATCTTCTCGTAAGCATCAACCGGAACTAGCGAAACTCGTACTCTTCCAGGGGAGATGCTTTCACCTTCGACTGCCACATGCATGTGTTAAAAGCTTTTTGATTCATGAAAAAAAAATAATCACAAATATTTTTACAAAGATACCTGTATGTTCCCTATACCTCATGAACTTTATCTTTCAACTGCGATTCATTTCTAGATTTTTCACTTTATTCAACAATATTGCTAGTTCCCTTTATTTTTCACAACTGATTTCGCTTGCACATGCTTTTTTAAAGTTCAAGAAAAAGTCGACATTAATAAAAAATTTTATACTAAATCTATAAATCCGTTTTCCTTCTCTCTAACAAAAGTTGGTATTCCAGTCGCTATTCCTTGTATTCGCCTTGGAGCATTATTCTGCAGCATTGCGTCGGATGGAACTACTATTTAATACTATCTATTTGGCTCATTGTTACACAATCTCCTTAAGTTTTTTGTAGGACATGATTTAGTTATCGCTTTCGGCGTAAAAGTTACATGAGTCTGGAAGTTGTCATGACATTCGCATTACTTTGGTTGTTTAACTCCTGGTTTTGGTAAAGGTCTACCTTGTATCTTGGTCACCACAACTTCGGCGGGTGGGCTGGCCTCTGAGCCATGCCAGTAACATTGACTCCCATCGTATGTTGAATAGATACATTCTACCTCAGTATTGTCTTCTTTTGTCTTCAGGAAAGTCTCAGAGAACAAAGTTAGCAAGAATGTATGAGCCTCGGGAAATTATTGTGGAGGCTGCATCACCACTTTACTGGATGGCCCCTACCTTGGAGTCCACACTTCCTTAAATAAACCTACACTGCTGTAAGGGTCCACCTTATTGTCTCGGTCTTTCGTATAGTCCATAACAAACGTCAGGCCATAGATCTGTTTCTAAAGGCCGCGTATGGTGAAGTAACGCTGTCAAAACATGCCAAAGGCATTGAAATGCGTTACGATGGTAAGAACTACGCAAACAAACCTTCTGGTTTGTTTAAAGGTGGATTTTAAAAAATCTAGAAGACTTGTTTGCAAAACTGTCAAAGAAGCGAAAGTTGACATCATGTGGAGACCATGATAAATAATAAATCACATAAAATACACTACTAACTTTAAGTTATCGTCTTGCCCAGTCTTGCAGCAGTGGATAATGCCCAGCAAAAGTTCACTAATTCTACTGAAAACTGCCCAAGTCGGTTACCATAGGGACGCCCGGCTGAAATCACCAAGACGCAACTCAGAGGCGAGCTTATTATATACCAGTCCCTGTACCATAAACACCAGACACGTACGTGCCGACCTCATCTGCCTTGGATACTCACCACGTTGGTAAACAAAGACATCCACTCCGATATCTAGCTCACCTTTCTAGTCAGAGGCCTTGGTAAGATCCTGGATCTGGGTCATGGACACTCCAAGTCATAAAACCAGCAAATCGGATGGTACTAGTGACAACAGGGAAAAGGCCGCCAATCCACATTATTTGTCTAATCAAATGAGTCATTTTAGGAAAAAATCTTCAACGAAGAGCGTCCACTGTAAAGTAATACTTGATGGTAAGAGATAAGTTGTTTCAATGCAGTTCACAAACAAACCGTAACAGAAGCATCTCTCCGAATCTGAAAGACGCACAATTGTCCTCAAACCCAGATGCCTTTTCGAGATAGCACAGAACCCCACGCCTCCACATAACTCCAGAAACCTTGCAAGCAACGACCAAAGGATAATCGGTGGGGGTTAGAGGAAAACGCTTGGAACAAGATTGGAGCCACGTGACGCACTGATCCCCAAGGGGATGTATGCTACCAGCCTTTTAGTACGCATATAGCAAAACTACGTCAAGACTCGCATGCACTTCAGTGTGTTTGGAGGTAACTCGAGAGGCGCAGTAGTTCTAATACTTGGCAATATCAAAATAGAGCCTCTAGACCATGCAAATATACTGAAGCGCCTAGTGAAAAGATATCTCTCATCTACAAAAAAACTGAGACAACCACTGAATGCAATGAGAAACCCAAACCCATGGAAAACTCGTTTTTCAGTCATCACCAAGTGCGAAACCGTGTTCCATAACATAATTTTTCAACGATATTGTCTTCTTCAAAGCAAATAACTAATCAAAAACAAATCTTAACAAACTTTAAGATTCTGCTTACCAACTAGCCAAGCCTCCAGATGGTGGGGCGTAAGTGATAAAACATACAAATATGAAATACCACATTTTCGGTGCATACATGCTAACTACAGAAACGTTAAATGTCCACAGTATACTTCAATGCGTCTTGTAATTTGAAATCCGGAGGGACAGGAGGCGTGTTGAGAGAGGTAAAACCACCCTTCGGTTCGCAAGCGCAGCGATGACCCTGACCCGACCTAAATGAAGTGAGAAATGAGACCATTTACGAAACTCCAAACTACATCAATCTCAAACAAGTAGAGAATAACTCACTGAGGACCATGTTTTGGTTTCTTGCCAGCTTTGAGATCGCTGAGAATCCTAACAACATCGTCAGGAGTCAAGTCCTCCTATAAAAGTAACAGTAAATTACGACATAACACTTTTGGCATGGAATATCAAAGAGAACAGCAGGTTACGACGCACATAGTAATCATCATTGATTTGCATCATCGGTGCGTTAACACAGGCCCCAAGACACTCAACCTGACTTATGGTGAAGAGTTTGTCAGGAGTAGTCTCACCAGTCTTAATGCCTAAAGTTTTCTCGATGGTTTCCAAAATCACATCAGAACCGACACCACCCAACATGCACGGAGTAGTAGTACAGAGCTGAACGTGGTATTTTCCGACGGGATTCCTAATAAAATAGAGGACGGATAAAGTCATAGATTACCTGTTAAACATAGTATAAAAGGTGGCCACTTCAAAAACACGCATTTCAGGTACACCTAAGTACTCCGCAATTTTAGACATTGCGGAAATCGGGAGCCAGCCATTCTGCCGTTGTGCAATGTCCAGAGCGGGCATTATAAGAGAAGCATGATAGCCGACAGGATAGTGCGTTTTCAACTCCTCCAAGCGCCTCAAATTTTCTGGCGTGAACTCGAATAGTACATCCCTGTTATTGATGGCGGTGTCCCGGTGCTACGTTAGTAAAAACACGGAAGTTAAAAGGCCTACCCAAAACAAGGCGGTGCTAAACGATCTGAAAGCCTTCAACGGTAGCGTATTCAAGAGTGAGACTTTCGACGCACTTAACATTCTCAGCGACCAAAAACACTGATTAGCAATATTTAACCCCATAAGAATACAGGCTATTTGTGGTCTGGTAAAAGAGAGCAGCAGCTGCATTATGTCCTACGAATTCATTAATAAGGTAGAATTCTCAACATGGTAATGTAAAATTGTAAGAAATTAAATTGCGAATTTGTAAGTGGTAAATGCACCAGCCACACACTCAGAGCATAATTCCAACGCCTATGAGTATGGACAGTATTTGTTGATAAAAACCATTTTGTGCATACAGAGAAGTGGCTAGGAGTGCACATTTTAGATGTACTTAGTGTAATACGCTAGTGGTTTATCCTTCGGTTCTAGTGAGGCGCTACTTTTGGACTTTGAATTAGACCCCTTGTACCTTGCTGGGTTGGCTGGCCTCTTGGGCCATGCCAATACCCCAGACACCTTCTCCGTGCTAAATGTATATATTCTGCCCGAGTATTGTCTTCCTTCGTCTTCCGGGAGTCTCTGGACGCTACACTGGTGGCAGCGAAAAGCAAACCCGATCCAAAGGAAATGCATCCTTCGGCATCTCTCCCAGTCCCGTGTTCTGCAGAAAAGCTATTAAAAATTGAAGTGACACTGGCCGTGAACTCTCTGGAATTTTCGTTGCGGATTTTCCCTACCGTCCCCCATGGACCTGTTTTAAATCCTGTACTTCCTTACTCAAATCTGCTTTTAGGCCAGTGTTCCTGC
The DNA here is from genome assembly GCA_000469725.3 of Echinococcus multilocularis. Lineage (NCBI taxonomy): Eukaryota > Metazoa > Platyhelminthes > Cestoda > Cyclophyllidea > Taeniidae > Echinococcus > Echinococcus multilocularis. Next base: position 3,954,506 of record LN902848.1, on the reverse strand, counting down.
ATCTATCCATGGACATGCATGATGGCCGGACGAAATCCCAGATGCAGTCAAGCCGCCAAGAGGGATCAGTGACGTTGAGGTCAAGTATCCCCTCGGTTGCGCGCTAATTTGGTGACTGGCACGGTCGGCTCGTGGGTGTTTCTTTACTGCACTGACTACGTTGTAATGGCTGACGCGGGAGGTTGACCTGCAGGAGCGCCAGGGCGATGCTCAAAAGAGGAGGGAGGCTATGTAATACGATAGTGGTTTATCCCTCGGTACTGGTGAGGCGCCACTTTTGTACTTTTAATTAGCCTCCTTGTACCTGGCTGGGTGGGCTGGCCTTTTGGGCCGTGCCAATACCCCAGACACCTTCTCTGCGCTGAATACATATTCTGCCCGAGTATTGTGTCTTCTTTCGTCTTCAGGGAGTCACGGGACGCTGCACTTAACCCGTGCAACCACTAAAAGGGGGTCGTTTTAGAAGGAAATTTTTTAAATTGTTCTTGGTGTATTTAAAACTAGATAATACTAAAAATCTGGCTGAGTTGTTTTATTAATTTGACAAGATTCTAAGTTAAAATAATTTTAAGCCATACACCAAGATCTCTATAAGTGCCCTAAGTGTGTTTCACCTTTGCGTTTTTTAAAATAATTTTGTCGTTTAAAGCCAAAGTTTTTGTATCCTTTTAGAATTATTTACAATATACCTTTCTCGTCGAATATACCTTGTTTACCCCTACACTGTTTTTGTCTTTAATTTGTCCGCGCCTTCTTTGCAGGCAGTGTGCAGTTATGGGAATGGGGAAGAAACGAGTGGTTTACTTTTATAATCCTGATGCCGGCAACTTTCACTATGGACCCAATCATCCGATGAAACCTCATCGAATTACGCTTGCGCACACGCTTGTACTTGGTTACGGTCTCACGCAACATATGCAGGTAAACTTGGCCTTCCAATTAATAGTCTTCCCCTAGATTTATAAAGCCCCGAAAGCTAGTATGAAAGACATGATGGCGTTTCATACGTTAGAATATCTGGAATTTCTTCGGGATGTAAAACCGTCGAACGTAAATGATTTTCCGAAAGAGAAATTGCTGGGTTATAATGTGGGGGAGGATTGGTTTGTCGAATTCACTTTCATTTATTGTAGTCCTATATTCGAGGGGATATATAATTTCTGCTCTCTCTACACTGGGGCATCCCTAATGGGTGCAAGATACCTAAATGATGGAGTAAGCTTTGAACTTGCCTAAATTCCCCATTAGTTTACAGACATCGCTATTAATTGGGCCGGTGGCCTCCATCACGCTAAAAAGTTTGAAGCATCCGGTTTCTGCTATGTCAATGATATTGTCATCGCAATTCTCCAACTTTTAAAGTAAGATAATTTGACCTTATTTTAGGCATATTTTTGCACCGGTAGGTACCACCCTCGTGTTCTTTATATTGACATTGACGTTCATCATGGTGACGGAGTCCAGGAAGCATTTTACTTGACGGATCGAGTCATGACAGTTTCATTTCATCGATTTGGAAATTTCTTCTTTCCGGGTACAGGTGCGTTTAGCAATTCGTATTTCATTCATCGCAAAAAAAAAAATAATGCCACGCGTGAAATAATTCAGGCAAGATTGCCATTCCATCAACAGAGAAAATTGATTAGACATTTCTGGGTTTGTGTTAAATGCCTTTCTGCCGCTCTGTTAGGCGACATGTACGAGGTGGGTGCCGAGTCCGGTAAATACTACTCGGTGAATGTACCCCTCAAGGAGGGCATCGACGACGAGATGTACTTCGGCATCTTCAAGTCAGTCATTACGGAAGTTGTGCAGTTTTACCGCCCCACCGCGATAGTGCTGCAATGCGGTGCCGACTCGCTGGGTTGCGACCGCCTTGGCGTCTTCAATCTCTCCATCCGTGGTCATGGGCGTTGTGTGCGGTGTGTGCGCGCCCTAGGCATACCAACCCTCGTGGTGGGCGGTGGAGGCTACACGGTGCGCAATGTGGCTCGCTGTTGGGCCTACGAGACTGCAGTACTCCTGGATCGCGAAGAGGACATCTCTAATGAGCTGCCCTACTCAGAGTACATCGAGTACTTTGCTCCGGACTATACTCTGCATCCAGATTTGAATACGAAGATGGAGAATGCTAACACCAAGTCGGTGTGTACCCAAGAATTGGAGTTTTTTTCTTTCAACTGATGGTAAATTACTTTAGGAATCGTAATGACCGTTGGTAAAATGTGTAAAGCTATGCAGATAGCGTTTCACTCCTTAAACCGAAACTGGAATGGTTGTGTGGTTTGTTAACTACAGTACCTAGTGGATATTTTCAGTAATTTCTTTAAGAACCTGAATTTTGAAAATTTTACACTTTTATTGTGAACTAGAAGTCATACCTTAGGCACACCAGTTACCATTCATCTCTCCAGCAGTGATTTGTAATTTTGGTATTTTGACACGTTTGAAATGAGGTACAAAGGTTCACTTGGCACCGCCCAGGAGCCTTTTCCTCTGTTACCGATCCATGAAACCAGCATCGCAAAACATCCGATGAAATTAGCCAAAATTTTGAAGAAAGTAGAAAATCGTATTAAATTAGGATTATTTGCTGGTCTCCTAGGCAATGGCCCAAATCCTGATCGATAATCAGAGATTGGGTGATATTTTAGCATAAATACCTAACTTTCAGTCCCATGCTTCTACGCTTAATATGATCAATTATGATCCTCTTTGACCGCTATTTAACTTGAGCTGAAATCCTTTGCAAGGCACCCTTTTCCCCTCTAGCATTAATTTACACATTATTTGCTGAGGAGAAGTTTATGCTAAATCTGGCATCTTATATTTCGCCCGTTCTTTGTTGTTTCCTTCCAGTACGTCGACGCTCTAAAATCGACTATTCACGACAATCTTAAGCAGTTAGTACACGCTCCCAGTGTCCAGTTCGTCGACATTAAGGACAACTTTTTGGAGACCTTCGAGATGGAAGGGGACAGTGAAGAGGAGGAGGAGTAAGGCGGCCCTTTTATTTCTCCGATTTCAAAGCCTTATTTGAGTAATGACAACTTATTCCTCGTTTTCAGGGACGGAAAGAAAGACGGAACGTAAGGATCTGTAGTTGCTCCAGCGCTTCTTTTGACCTCTGTACTTAATAATAGGATGAAGCAACATTTTTTTATACCATTTAATATACAGCTCTTAATTCTGCAGTTTCATGTCTTGAATACGACTTGCGGTTTTAAACTTTTTAATCACTTACATCAGAGCGATATTTGCTACGATTTCATATTTACCTTGGTGGCGCACGGCTAGGCCCATGTTGTCTATGCTACATTGGGTTCAGAACAGTTATGTCTGGCCACGGAATAAAAAGGAGGGTTGAATACGAGAGGCGACTTCATAGTACTGTCATGCAGTTGTTCTCACGAAAGCGATTGGGAAATCAAATGCACTTGCTAAAAAAATACGACCCAACCTTCACCAAAACATAGTAAGGGAGTTCATAAAATACAGCTTTCAGTTAGAACTATCTTTACAAATAAAAGCCTCTTAACAATTATGAGTGTTCATCTCCATCCTGTGAATGAGGCTGATGCGCCTAAGTTTGATGACCAATTTGTTGACAACGGGAAGCGCTGGAGATGCTAAGGGGACTGAGGTATGCCCTGGGCCTTTGTGCTCTAGAACGCAGGTTTGAACCTCCGGCGACTCGAATTTCATGAATGTGCCCTGGGGATCTACCTACGCCGCATAAATTTTGGGAGCAGCCTTGATCTCAGTATTGACATAATGGAAGATGCGTGAAGGACCTCATGAGGAAGACAGGGGGTAGCAAGTGCTCCTGCTCGTTACTGTTCGCTTAACCCCTCAGTACACCAATGACTCGGGATTCGTATGCCTTTTAAGGTCTTCTAAGGTAACTCCAGCGCCACAGGGACCCAGACCTTCTAACAAAACGATTCCTTAATTCATCACAGAAAGAAATTAGCTAGTCTCCTTTTGATTTATGCTAAATAAAAGTGCTTGTATTCCAAGACAATCGTTATGAGGGTAAAATAGTGTCCAAAGTGTTCTTTACAGCCACAAGAGCCATGCATCGAGGCGATAGTTTGGGGTCAAAGAGACGCACAAGCGTAGCAAATCGTACATTTGGGGCCGTCTTCAAGCTCCACAAACGATCAGCCAAAATGAGGGCCTCTATTAGGGGCTGGACAAGTTGTTGCAGTGCTGTGAGACCAGGTAGGAGATGCCATACCTCCTCTTTAGCAGCAGCTAGTCGGGTGAGCTCCGTAGCGTTGACAGCAGCAGCACCAACAGCTTCACCAGTGGCAGAGGCAGCAACGGCCTTAAGAGCATGCCAGTGACTGGTAAGATTGGGCAGTGGTTGACGCACTGAAGTGAGACAAGTGTTGGACGGCAGAGAGCAGATGGCTGGATAGCGGGCAACTCGTTTGAGGATGGCGATGTTGGTGGCAGGGGCAGAAGCGGGGTTCAGGTGTACCTCAAGAAGGGAACGAACGAAGACGCGAACGCGGTGGTCATAGACCTCCCGTGGGCTCCATTGTGACCACTGCTGCGGCGACCACTGACAAGCTAGACGAAGGGCTACTGTCGCTTTTAACTTCTCTGCTATCGCTGATCCTGCATCTGAGCATCGCTGGAATGCGGCACGTAGCTGGGGACTGAGAGGGAACTGGGGAGACAAGGGGTTGCAAAAACGCTATTTAATTGAGACCTGCGCCAAGTGTTGCAGATTTGGGGAATCAGTGACTTTAGCTAAGTCTAATTTTAAGTGACTATTTATCCAACTGAGCAATAAGAACACCGATTCTTACTGTAAAAACTTGCTCTTCCTCTATGGCCTCCTGAACATCATCCGTCTGAGTGGTCATTTTGTGGTAGCAACAACCCACGAGAACGATAGCGTGAGCACACGGATCGACGTGGAAGATCTTTAGCGCCGCTTCGCTCAGGTCACCGCAGCAGTGAAGACCGCAGAGCAGATAGCTTATCTCTCCTTTCCTCTCCCCCTCCTCCTCCTCTTGCTCCTTCAATGCCGCAAAGAGTCTACAAACGCGAAAGAATGAGAGGCAAACAATTAAGCTAAAATGAGGAATATAGGGGTTTATTTTTGCAAATGAAGCCAATTCACTGAGCGGACCAAACTTAAATTCAAGACAATGAATTTCATTCATATTGCATTGGGCAATGACTGAGGGGTTATTAGTCTCCTTCAGGTTTGCCGTTAGTTGGGAGCTAATAGGAAAAAATGTCTGTTTGTCCTTTTCACTGTTGGACAAATAAGGGTGATCTGCTTCCATCGGTGAAATTGAGGAGCTCTCTCCTAATTCTGCCAACAAGATCAACCGACGATTAATACGAAATTAATATCCACACTTTGATGTATGTGGATCCAAAGTGAAAAATTCAGCTATCAATGCTTTCAGACCCACACGGGTAGAAAATCTGATTCAAAGCTCCTAACCATGAAAAATATTGCAATACATTAATTCCTTGTTTAACTCTCGGTTATGGCAATGAAATATGCTACACATGGTTACTGGCTTCTTTTACCGTCAGGGAAGTCTTGGGGCGCTACATTGGTGGCAACGGAAAACAAACCCAATCTTAAAGGATGTCTACCCTGCTTTCAACTGCCGGATGGCAAACAGTGTGATGGAAGAAGTTCATGTGCTGCGGGTTGGAGAATACGTGGTGACCCCTAGCAGAAAGTCCTCAAATGTTGTTCACCTTCCGCAACTACCTCAGTGCCGTGCTTGCAGCAACACTAGGCGTGGTCGTAAACCAACTAGACAAGTTGGTTACGCAGCTGTCTACCGTATTTGCACGAAAATATCAATTATGTGAACACAGTATATCTCCTCCACTTTTCCACTAGGCGGGTAGAAACCAGATAAACATAGCTGGGCAGCACTAAAGCGAGAAAGGGTTCAAAGAGGAGCAGACGCGAAACTGCTTCCACGAAACTATGTTAAACCCTAGCCTTTGTTATATGGCTCCACTTTTAGGCCAGTACTTCTACGACTAGCAATGGACAGATGTGATAGCTGGCACATTCCCTCGTCCTACCGATATAATTTTCATACAGAATGAAACTCCAGATCCAGTAGAATTGTCGAGAGGGGTCAGTAGCGCTGTGGTCAAGCCATAGGAATTCGATGACTGGCACAGATGGCTCATGAGTGTTTTTCTTGCAGCCTCGATTATCTTGTGGTGGCTGAGGCAGGGAAATGGCGAAGGAAAGCGCCGAGGACAACGCTTAAAAGAGGAGAGGGCCTATGAAATGTGTTAATTGTTTGGTTAACCCTCGGTTTTGGTAACAGACCACTCAGAGGCTCCGCCATTGTACCTTCCTCGGACGTCCTAGCCTCCGAATCATGCCAATAGCCTCAGTCGCTCCTGCATGTCGAAAAAGCACTCTGTGGTTATACCGTGTCTTCTTCTACCCTCAGAAAAGTCTCTCCAGATTACAACATTGTATTCGTGTAGAATATGATTTAAGTGGATATCAGACTATGCGGGTCTTTCAACATCCTGTGATTAAACTACCATGCTGGCATCACAAAGCTATCTTCATGTTACACACATATATATTAAAGGTTCTTCCAAACTCATAACCTCAAAACGGTTATAAAAATATCTGAACCACAAAGTTAGCGAACCAATTCCAATTCCGATGGTGAGACAATGAACTAATTGGGACACCGTCAAATCAAAACTCGTCAGATACTCACTTCTCCTTAAATGGGCAAACTTCGCCTTTCTCCACACAATCAAATAGCCGAATGAGGCGCCTTCCAGGGTGTGGCTCCTTCGCCTCCATCTGTAGTGCAGTGTCGTGTAACATTGCATTGGATTCCACGGCAACGACAAGCGGTCTTAACGACATGAGGTCAAGGCGTTGCAACACTCGTCGTGGCAGATGCCCCAAACCAGAGCCCAAATCGACTAGCATAGAAGCGGATGTTGGTAGATTAACTGGAAGGTAGTCCCGGGAGTCCTGTGGTCCTAGAAGTGGTAGGCAATGCACGACCTGCAGTTGTCTACTTTGTACCTCGTTCATCCTGTTTAACAATGTAGTTTTTGGGGAAATAAAAATCCATTTTCATCCATTTATGTGTTCAGTGAAACGATAAATTTTACCGGCTAGTCACATGATACTTCTTAAAGTGCTATAGCCCCAGATGGTGGGGATATTCCATTACTTTGGACATCAAATCTTTTTGACATAAACAAAAGATGCGTCAAAGCACAAGCGAATCTCAGTTCGTATCCGTGCTCAGTAAGAGAATCAAGTTAACTCTTACAGAGTCGTCTACGAAAGGACTGACAAGTTTCAATGCTTAGCATTCAGAGCGTCCAATTATGGCCACGAATAAGCAAGAGGCCCCTAAAACCAATTCGCAAAAACAGCAGAGTATTATTTGTAGAGGCTCCAAAAAAGGTTGGTTGAAGCAACGACCTTACGTTTAGTAATAGATACACACTAGATGAGTGCCTAAGTAGTAAGGCTATATTCCAAAGAATGTGGATACATTTCAAGAATACTTCCATAACTATTCGCTTGCTGCTGCTTAAAGAACGCAGATGACATTCCCTACTCTCTCACACAATGATCCCACCTTCAAAGGGAGCGGTCTGAAAGGTGACCTCTCTATTTGAGCCAGTCTTGGAAACGCAATCAAGTGGGGTACTTGAGAGCAGCAGTGAGTTCTGCAGAAGATCACAGAGAAACGCCGACATAATCTCAACCTCGTGGTGCTTCTTGGGTTTCACCTTGCGTGACGCCGTTCCCATGAAGTGACACTGGTAGAAGATATGACCAGCAGGTGCATTGAGGCATAAGATCCCTTGAGAAGGGGTTTGAGGTGTTACAGACGTTGTGGGGGGTGTGAAGGTCGCTGATTGGATGAGCTCCTGTGTCAAGGTTGCACACTGATCTGCAAAGGATTTGAGAGACTCAGGCCAGGCAGCGGGGGCACTGCCACCGACAGCAAACTTCTGGTGAAAAGGAATTCGAAAATGCATAAATTAGAAGGAATGATGTAGCTTCGCAGATGCTTGACAATCACAGGGGAAAGGTGAGTTCAGCTACAAAAAATCCGTATAAAAGCCGGATTATGGGCTACATAAAGAGCAAGCGAGTTTTTCATACAATTTTTCTCCGTTTGGCAGCCTAAAAGTTGAAGCTTATCATGCTCGCCTTTATATGGCGTTAGTCATATAAAAGGCGAGTAAGATGTTCCGATGCTGCTTTTCATCCACCTAGATTCTATGGGCCTCGCTTTTTAAATCATCGTCTTTGATCCAAACTTGCGTTTGAAATTACAGTCTAGGATAAATTCGCCAAGTATGATATTAGCTACCTTAATCGTCACCATGGTTCACCTATTAGGCACATTTTTCACTACTTCGGTCACGGAGAAAAAAGCGACACCTTAAACACGAATTTCTTTCCATTTTAAATTGATGTTTTAACGAAAATACAGTGGGTAAGCAGCTACAATAAACAGATCTGTCATTTCAGTATAAGTGGTAAAACCAAAGCAACAATGCTGGTGTGTACAGTAATCTAGCGGCGAGTGATTTGCTAGAGAAGTTATATGCCCTTGATTCAATCAATGAAGAGAAAGTAACGCTCATCTTTTATGCAAACCTTGGCTTTTTGAAAATAGCGCTGGTATAAAGGGTACGATAGCCTACGGAGGAGGATTCCAATAAATGAATAAATAGCAATAAATCTGTGCTCTATCCGGTAACAGCTCTCTTATCAATCCCACTACAAAAGCTTCCGGCGAAAGAGCGATTATGATGAGGCATTATCTTTATCAGCATAGTCGCCAAAAATGACGATCTTTAGAAAAGAGATGTAAATATTTCGCAGCGTTGTAGGTTCCAAGGCTTCACCTTTCAGGATGAGGCCTGTTGTGCTTCGATAGTTGGGGAAATGTTGGTAAAAGTACCCGTTAATACGTATACACTTCAAGCGAGAGTTAAAGCCGTCTTTGGTTTAAACCACGAGAATCAAGAAGACGGTGATTTCGTTTCAGGGTGGGTTTAAATGTCCATGGCACATCGAATGTAATGGCAATTTGAGAAAAGCAAGCCTTTCCAGTTGTCATAGTCCAAAAAACAGTGAACCCAAGATTGAGTGCGCATCCACAGATACTGACTTTCGTAACTTAGAAGAGTATCCCATTTTTCATCGGAGATGTGCAATGTTAAGTTTGAATTAGTTCACTATCACAAGAGCTCCTTTTCACTGCACCAGCACCACCGAATTATTCAATTCATCGACTTTTTAGAAAAGATATGGTTCTATTTGTTTAGCTCATCAAAATCATGATACAACTGCCATTTTTCATACAGGTTTTATCAGTTTGAGCACCACAAATACGCACATATCACGACAGCTGCCCACAAATAAAACATTCAGAAGACATAAGCACGTAAAGCCTAGACCTGTGTATTTAGGTCCATAAAGAAGCCTTAAAAACTTTCAGTGTCTGCACTAGATCCAAAGTTTCCATGCCAAGGTAAATGCAAAACTAGGTCCCAAGTTCAGCCATAAAGTAACTTGATACAGTGCGTAAAGGGATTTGTTAAATCAGAACCGCGCTACCACATACATAGGATTTTCGATAATTTATCCAGCAGCGGTTGCAACAATTTGGGCAAACTGACAGAAATTGCTCTATCGAAAATACACCAGATAAAAAGAAGCTACCTGGAGATCTGTGACGTTACACTCCAGTAAAACATCTACCCATTCCTTAGGACAGGTGCTGACGAGATCGAGATCTGGACACGAGAACAGCTCGGTCCACTTGAAGGAGTACACCCAAGAATAGGTGGACAAAAAGACCAGACAACGATCTAACAAGTCGTCTCGGGACTAATAAAAGAAAAAAGTGTCTTAATGTCACCATCATCAGGCGCGTCACTAGTTCAAATTACGCAGCAGTCTACATCAAGCCGAAACGAGCAGCAAAAGCAAAACAACTTTCATTCAAACGCTTATATTGAAAGCAAAAGAAAGGAAGTGATGGTCTACTCGAAACGGATCTTAACCTGGTCAGCAGAATCTAAGGTCTGATGAAGGAGGCTGATACAAGGGGGACCTTTGAAAGGAAACAATAGGTATATGCCAAATCCAACAATGAAGCCAAAAAGAGAGCCAGCAACACAGGGTATGGGCCAGGCTTGCCACGGACGGTCCCAATCAAGAACAAGGAAGAAAGCTGAAGACCATGTACCCATAAGAGTACACCAGAAACTACAACACGCGAAGCGTTCCGCTTTTGTACTGGAAATAAACAGACAGGGTAAAAAATTGAGTCAAGTATGTTTGGAAATACGCATGAGCCCACTTACCCGGGAGTCCACAAAACAGTGCCAATCCTTTCAGTTGTCGGCAAAAAATTAAATAAATAAGGGGCCCCTGAGAGGAAAGCAAACAACAGGGACAAAGACAGTGTTTCCAATTGTTCACTATGAGGGAAATGCAAAAAAAGACACCTACGAAAGGACAGGTGCACCAAAGAGTACAAACGTGACGTAAGCAATAGCCGTGTAGATTAAGTAATGAATCAGAAAGATAAGTGGGTTTCTCCCAGATGAACCACGCATTACGCGGAAATGGCGAGTTCGGTAACTCAATGCACACCCAATCTGCAAAACTATTGGCTAATGTTTTTATGCGAAAACTCGTTGAGCCTAACAATTAGGCTAAACAAATTTGACCTCAAAACCCCTGTTAAAGTAAAAATTTGCATGAGTATAAGCAGTTAGTCGGGAATGCCAAGCAGCAATTTTGTAGTTGGCATGAAGGTCAGGAGCTTTCACTGCAAACAAATAGTAAATTCACCTTTGCATCTAGTTCTTAATTATCCATAATCCATTTTTCCTACATTTGTTATACCTTGCAGTTTTTAATGTTAGTTTTATGACTTAAGGCACAGTGACTTTTTGACCTCCTAATTGTAACGGTATGATTAAATTTTATCGACTCCTCACTCACTTCCATTTCCCTGATTAGTTATCCCATAATCATCTGCTTCCTATTCCTTTAATGCCTATTTGTTTGAATACATCTTTTGGGTATTAATTAGACAAAATGCTTCTATCCCGTGACCAGGGGTGCATGATCCAGCCTCCAGCAGGTGGACTCTGGTTCTCCGTACACCACTTAGATTATTTCGCACAATCCCTTCACCGCCTCTGCCGACGTTGCGGCCCAAGTCTTCGCTTGAGTTGCAGCGCATCGAAATGATTGGGAAGAACACGCATTGACACGATAAAAATGTTTTAGGGTACTAGCCCGGCTCGAAGGCCGCAGCACGGGGGCGAAGTACACCTAACATAGAGCAAAGAGCTCACGTAAACAGCCGCTACGACTGCCAACCGACCTCTAAAATAACAAAGCCCCTCTTTTTGTGTTTGCTCGTTTATGCTTGTACACATAACTTTAGTAAAACAGAATCAAATCCTCAAAATTGCAACTTTATTCAGTACATATTCAAAGCTAACAGCAAATAATAAAATCAAAAAAGCATCCATGGGAAAAGTCTATTTAATCAGGCGGCTCCTCTTTGCCAATGGTGACACGAACGGATTTGCGGTTTATCTGGGAGGATGAATTATTTACTGCCAACACTGGTTACCGAGATATACGTTATTCTAACTTGAAACATAGATAATGTGGTGGTTATACCCACGAAATTCCTCTGAATAATTTACACTTACACACATTTTCACTGAAAAATTCGTTTCTAGCATAACCGCATTCGCGAGTCTTCTTGAATTAAGTACGGTAAACAAATAATAGTTTAAGGTCTACCTTCAGAGCGGTTCCAGCTGCTATCGCACCGTAGTCTCCCGAATCCTTTTCGTAGCCAGATCTCATTGAAGGCGCCTTCCTGCTTCCTACCTCCGTCCCCTTTGTGGAGTGCTGCACCAGCTGTGGCGGCGGCGGCGAAGTGGTGAGGAATTGGTCAGGAAAGACCGGGACCATGCTCATTTGCGGTGAGACAGAAGGCGGTGGCGGAGACGTAGGCGTAGTGGCAGCTGTAATTGAGGAGGTGTTGGTGGCAGCTATCAACTCTTCGGCAAATAGTGGACCAGTAATGGCGGAGAATGCCGAAGGTGGAAGCATATCACCACCACCGAAAGGAACCGTCGACCAAAGTTCAGCTCCCAGACCGGTGGAGGGTGCGAGCATCAGGGAATCCGCTACTGTCTGGGTGCCGTCGAAACAACTATACTAAAGGACAAGAGAAAGTAGGCTTACTGTAGTGAAGGTATTCCTCAAACTCCTCCTCCCCCCCCCCCGGAATCCCATTGTATACCTTCCCCACAATAGTTTAAGAGGGGTTTCGAGAATAATGCCTGACTCTCGTCATAACAGCAAAAATTAAAAGTGGAATCACATTTCCAATCTAGAAGAACTCACTAAAATAATGCCTTTATGAACACATATTAATGCAACTATCCCTCAATCGCTTTAAGGTGTAGTCGTGAATTCCGCCTCTTCTCCTTTCATTGTTATGCTTACAAAGGTATTCGACACAGACTGCTCCCATGGAGATGCGTTATCTGTATCCCTGCCCCCGTTGGCGCTTATGTCAGCCATGGGCTCACGTTCCTCATCCATGCTGTTAAAGGTAGTGAGGAGGGTTGCGGCAGCATCGCCTTCATTGACCACCATCACCGTCGTTGGTGTCGTCGCTGCCGTTGCGGTCATTGTGGAAGTGGAGGTATTGGCAGGAGCAGCGTCAAAACAGACGCACCCCTCTGGCGCATGCGGCGCCGAGGTATTCCACCGTGAAAAGATCGTCAGCAAAGGCGATGCGGCAACCTGCTCCAGCCGGAAACTGAGGTACTCGTCGCAGAGCATTCGCAGGAGGTAACAGCTGCCGAAACTGAGGGCTGAGCGAAGCGTCAATTCTCGTATCAGTAGGGAGCTGTAAAATAATAAAAGTAACGATTGCCTTTTTTATGCTGTCTGGGCTTTTTTTGCATCGCCTTTTCAATTTACTCTTGCTCAATTAATTGTTGCTTCAGAGGGACGCATTTTTCTCGCCTTTGGCGTTACTATTGCTTCTCTGTAGGATCGGTTATTCACCTCTCTGAAATTTTTGGGCTTGTAATGCCCGTCAAAGTCGAAGCCCAGGTATCAAATGAATGCTGTTTCGTACTTGATTGGCGTACCTTGCGGTTCTTGTTTGCCCTTGTCATGAGTATAAATGAGACAAAACCGCTGCCGCTGAACCAGACAGTATTACAGATGATAGTAACCAATTATCTTGTTATTATTCTATACATATGTTTCGTGCAGCAGGATGGGTTATTCAAAACGTAATAATTTGACAGCCATAGCTTAGACGACGTATAAATAGGGTTATTTTACTACAAAGTTCATCTTCACGAAGCACTGCGTGGAAGGACAACCACTCACCTATAGTAGTTCCACACCAGCATCAACTGTCTTGCTGCATTGGCCCGTTTCGGCCCCGACACCCGCCCAGCCAGTCCACGCAGCACCACACGATCGAGCCAGGCCACCCAGCAAGTAAGCGGAGCGTTTGCTGCCAGTAGATGTTGCAGCTCTGCGTGCAGCTGCACCATTGTGAAGGGGCATCCAGCAGTCTCAAAGACGCCCTCTGATTGCATCGCCTCACCGACGCAGGTGGCGGCAGCACCGACAGCCCCGGGAGAGGAGGACTTGCGGAAGCGCAGGTGGGAAAAAGAGGCGACGTAGTCGTCACGGCAGAACGTGGAGGCGGCGTCAATGCTTGGAACTGCGAAATTGGCAAGTAGGCTGTGTTCGGTGAAGAGAGTCCACGAGGGCAAGCAATCACTAGCCCATGAACCCTGCGCCTTTAATGTAATATGAGGATCATTAATTTACTTTTTATCCATTTGACTGTGCGGAGATGAAACTCTGCTCTTGCTAGTTTCTTTATGCTCACAAATCCAAATTTATTTGGTAGTGGAATATCGCCAATTCATTTCACTTTGTACCAGGCAGTTTTTGCAAAATCTTCAAGCTACACAACTAGCGATAAAAAAAAAGCCATTTGTAGGCTTGCATACTTTAGAGGATTAAGGAGAAATTGAACTTTAAATTGGAAGTCGTGATAGGAATACCTGCTTTAGACAAACAGCAGTCTTGATTTCACTGACTAGATAGTGCACAAATTCATCATACAAGGATGATATCTGCTGTGCATTACAAAGTCCTTTGAGACCCTCAGCAGCAAGGCAACAGGAACAGGGAGTAGTTGTGACAGATATCGCAATCCGGAATTCTTCAGGATGGCATGTAGCTTACAATCTCTTCAAAACGTGGCAAATGAATCTGCAAAAACTAGTAAAATGCATCACCATGACTAAATTTGAAGGTATTCTCAGAATGGTAGCAGGTAAATCTTTTTGACTAACTCATAATGATCAAAACGGAATCAAGACCACCTCAATGACGTTCAAAAGAAGGGGAGGAGGGCTGTGAAACTGAATTCCAGTGGACAACCACCTAAGCTCTTTTCTGAGCCTGTAATAAACCTACTTCTAGCCTTGATTACATGGATGTTGGTGTTTGAGTAAGGCAGGAAGAAACAACTCACCTCAATGCTCTCTAGATCGAGCTTGCAGATGTCCGCGCGCATCTGCTCAAGACGCTCGGGTGTGTTCAGGACATGCGCCACTGCTCGGCTGAGGTGAGCCAGACCGATGACGCGACGCAGCCCTTTAATGAAACCGCTAATAGCGGTTAGTTTACAGTTGATCAGTGTCGGACTCAGATGACGAATTGCTGATCGAAGACAATGCTGAGTGGACACAAAGTCTTTAATGTAGATGGGTTGGTTTCGGCGAGAGATTATTTAAAGCAACAGCAAATTTGGGTTTATTTAGTTTTATAGTTCTAGTAGGGAATGTCCTATTTGTGTTATAATAATGGTATTAGTGATGAAGAAATGAAACAAGATCTGTTACAGACTAATTTAAATTAAGTACGGTAACAGTTGTAAGAAGTGAGAAACAATGACTATAATAATTTCGAAAATGCGGTCGACAATACTATGCAGCATGGAAATAAGTAAGCATTCTAGGTGGCTTGATGTATCAGACAATGAAAATCATGACTGATATAAAACCTAGTTCAACTGCAGTATTGAAAGCTGTAACTTACCTGGACTCGTTTAACCATTACTCTCACGGTATGGAGCAGAGACGGTGGCATAGATTTGAGGCTATCTCCAACAATAATCTCCAACAGAGTCTGATACAATGCCCTATCCGCGACCTCCACGAACTGACAGAGGCACTTCCTGCTATTGATGAAAGCAAGCTGCATTTTGTTGAGTCGAGTCTCACAACCACAACCATCACTGCTTCCGGTAGTCTCCCTTTGACCCTGTAAACACACAACTTGATGTTGAGCAAAAATGAAAAAAGCTTAAATCGTGTAGATGGAAGGGGATGGGTGCTTACTAGATCACGAGACAGGGTGTCACTGGGACTCCAGAATCTCTGCCAAACGTTGCGCAATTTCTCCAACTGTGGTGTGATAATGGCCTCGTAGACCTCGGCGCAGTGCTGCTCGTAGAGTTTGACAAATTGTAAGATTGCTTCTCGTTCTGTTATCTCCTTACCAATGCGGTTTGAGTCGCTGTTTGAGGACTCAACTGAGAGATCCATGGGGAAGGAAGCTGGAAGGAAACGTAAAATCCGCATGACCTCATTGTGACAATTATTCTATAGGTGAAACATGCTTCAGTGGGATATTGGATATATATTGCTCCCAAACATTGTCTTCATTTGCACATCAAGCCATTATTATTGCTTTTGCATTGCTGATATAAAATCACGCTGTTATACTCAAGAGAATATTCACCATCTTTACGGCAGAATCCGCTGCTGATGTCAAGAAAGAATATTGAACTAAAAAAATTTAATAGAAAAACGCTGAAGTGAATGTATGTTTAGTCAGGGCTTAATTCCGTCTACTGACTTATAAATCATTCCTATGTTTAACTGTTCCATTTAAATTTTCACACCTGTAGATAACATCGAGAGTGAATCAAGTGTAAGAAAGCGATAAATGACGAGTGGTGGCAACTTACTAGATGTAGGGCTCAAATCAATCCCCACCAATTGGCAGAGGTCAGTGAGACGTGGAAAGGAAAAATTTTGATCGCTGCCAGAGCCAAAATAAAGTCGATCTTCGTTTTCACCGCCCTGATCGGTCAGACAGGTTAGTGGACTGAAGGAAAGGGTATGAAGTAGCCTGATTCGTGTGGCGCCATTAGTCACTGCATGGTTAAATTGCTGCCTCATTTGTCTTAAATAATTAAGTAATTATTGCAGCACCAAAAGTATTTTTACAAGATTTTAAGTCATAAGGTTGCCAAGGTGCATCTTCGCTACAACGAATGACATGTATTCAAGATAATGAACAGTACGACACAAAGAAGGGCCTCCAACACTGTTCTAGATGAACCTACCCACTCTCCATTCCACCAGTAGAGAGGTCTGGATCAGTCGAGAGTTTATCGTTACCCTGCCAGTCATAGAGACAGGGTGAAACGGTCCTCTGCGCGCCCACTCCACCACTACTGCTCGTCTCCCACGGCCTCCACAGTGGGGCGCTCGTCTCCGAGGCCTCTGGCTTTGTTGCTGGAGGATAGAATCGAAGAAATTATGAGTGCAACCATGCGTCTATTTCCACTGATCCTATTTTTAAGACCAAGCAATTTTCCCTCCAGGGATCTTGCGAAGGGAGCAACTAGACTACAGAGATTTTCGAGATCGAATGAGACTTACTGGTGTTTCTTTCTCTCTAGCAAAGAAATGATGGTAATTACAACTACTCTGCTTGCCAATACCAGTGTGCGCTGACTAGTGGCCCTTGGGGAATTGACCGGTCTCTGAGCTAACCACAATTCCAACGCGAACGAAATAAAATAGGCTCTGGATCAGAGACCAGAGTTTTCATAATCCCGCATAGGTGTGCACTTTGAAGTGGCTTCGAGGACAAATAGAGTATTTTGGCACAAAGACTCATCCTTACAGAATATTTGCCAACCGAAAAGCAAGCAGTAGCGCACAGTACAAATTCCTCAAAATGGGAGAATTTGACGCAAAAGCGAAAATTTGAAAATTTTCTAGAAACATAAATTCCCAAAACTTTGAGGTAAAAACGTTTCTGTGACTATGAACATCTTTAAGAGTCGACTCAGTAAAGAGTAAAATTTCATTAATCATAAATTATTGTCGGAATTTAGATTGTGTGAAGTAATAATCCATTTCTGAGGTAAATTACTAATCATGCAATGGAAAGCATTCAAAGTTCGTCCACCCTAATCCATTTTGAAAAAAATAGGTATTGAGTTTGGAATTCTACAATCATTCTTAATTTCAGGAGTAATTTTATGATTACTACTAATAATAAACTCCCCCTAGGTTAGAACATTTTAAGGTACATGTTCCTTCATACCAGTGATTCGAACAAATCAAAGCTAGCTTGTCAACCTAAAGCACCAATTTCTATGTTTAGACAACTTCAGCAATGCCAACATCGTAATCACTAAGCTTCTTGATTACACATAACAACCTCCTCTGTCCCTTCCTTTCATAGACAAACGACGTGTAAAAATTAGCATTCATTGAGATGTTTCCACTTATTAAGTAACACGAAGATCACTTCGAAACAAACCCGTGTAACACGATTTACTAGACATGCAAAAAATTTCAGGCCCAAATTTTCCAAAATATAACTTAAAATTCTACGACTTCAATTAAATTATGTCAATTCGCCACTATTCACGCCAAACGGGGATCCTAGCCATTACCGCTACAACCAAACTCGGTGCTGAAGAGACCTCAGTAATCTTTGCTACTATTGGTCTCTCTTGGCCATTTCAAGCGATTAGTGCGCAGCGATTTCGCTTACCACTGCTTAACAAGACTCGCTATTTGACAAAAAAGAGTGAAATAAATGGCAATTCACCAAAACTACTACTCGAGGTATCGTCCTTGTAGAACACGCCAGTCAGCTTTGGTTTCACCATCGTGGGGAGACTGGTGGATGTTGGGCGCGCTGTCAACGTTCGATAGACACTCGCTGAGGAACTTGGTCCAGGCATCTCCGATTTGATATAACTAGTCGAGGTGGTCTCCATCGGTCTAGAAAATCCAACGGGCACTGCTGGCAAAGCTGTTGACCCGACTGTAGTGTTGGCTCGAATTGAACGAAACTTGGAGTAGCACGTGTAGACATTAGAGGCTGCTGAGGCCGGCTCCGACTTTCCTCCTACTGGACCAGATGAGTAGTCTGGGTACTTTTGAAGCCTATGGGGTTCGATGCAAAGATTTAAACAACAAATCAGCAAGCATCATTAATATTCCTGCTCTGAAAGGAAACAATGCTTATTTCACATACATCTGCATATTTTTAGTCCGAAAAGCAAATTGTATGGTGTTTTAAATAAGGTTTTTTTAACCCAACATAAATGAAGTATTTTGCAAACCAATACGTGTAAATGAATGCAAAAAATAGGATCCAAAGGTACACCAAGAAGCATCTGTTTTTAAGCATTCTAAAGCTAGACTGATTTTATTACATACCATCCTGAAGGTCTGTTTGTTTTCATTGTGTTGAGACTAGAGTTCTGCTTTATCCGTATACCATAGTAGTGATATTTTGAATTTCCTCTGAAAAACACCGCAACTAGGTTAGGCCTAAATTTTTAATAATTCTCACTGCTTAAACATGGAACAACTTGGACTTACCGCGTGCCTAGCCGACGCGTTCGAAGGCCGACAAAGACGGAACGAATAAGTTTGCCGAACGAGGCAGGATTCATTGGCTCCAACCAGTAGTCTAGACAGTGATTGAGATAGTGCGAGTAGAGGGCACTCCGTGGTAGGCTTACCCCCTCTGCTGTCTCGTAATTCTGTAGGAGCCATTGCACCTTTGAAAAGGAGGCGTGGGTCAGTTTGAACATCCTTCAAAATACTTTTTAATTATACCTAGCGTTGCTAGATGAACGAATATTTTATATTTAAAGCTTATTCACTAAAAATAAGTAACTAAAAGGTTCCCGAAACTCAAGCAAAAAATGACCTACCGTAACAGGACTCGCACGAGTGGAATGATGTCGCAGGAAACGGAGGTAGTATTGGCCAAAATTAGTGGTGTTATTGTTCATCCGGGTCAGCATAGCTGCAGCATCCCCAACCGTCGTTGTGGCCAGTGCGGAGTTTTGAGAGGGCAGCACCACGGCCGCAGGCACGTTGACTACTGTTGTCAGGCCATTATTTGCCGCCGCCGTTGCCGTTGCCATTCTAGACGTCTGTGACTGCGATTGCGGTTGCGAGGGCTGTTGAGCCATCTGAATGAGGGTGGAAGGAGATGAACATCCACTTAAGGCACCTGCTAGAAAGCTTTTGTAGTGCTATCACCACAGACAATTATATCCTAGTAAAAAGGAAAAACTTTCATTAGGTGATGCGTATTGTGTCTAAATTACCTTGCGTGGACTCAATGGGATTGGAATCGACACCTGCTTCCAAGAACAGTAGCAAAATTTGGAATTCTAAGCATATGATTTATGACTATAGAGTGAGTGAATTTCTTGAAGTATGAAGAGATAGCTCCACATCCACATTAAAGGAACTATTGACCAAATGACTTAAACAACGGTCAAGTGTGAAGGAATAAATGCCACTCGACATTGCACACTCACTTGCATATCACCGGCAACTTGTTCTCGCGTCGCTATGGTTAACAATGATTACCAAGTCTGCCTAGGCTAGTCATCTAACTAATTAAATGTTATAATAAGAAATCGATGATTTTAATTTGAATCCAGACGTTGTAACGCAGGTAACGATCGATGCGACCCGAATGACGCATTACAGAGAGGGTGGGGGGGAATTCAGCCAGACCAAACGCAGACTACTGTACGCATTTCGAGGTGGAAGAATTGGAAGTCTGTCTTCCTTAAATGGATTTTGGTGTGAATGAGGATGCTTTCAAAGACCAGTATGTGTGAAGTTGCTAAGGCATTGATTGTGGGATTTTATGCTATGAAGTATATTAATACTGATTTCTTACAAAATCGAAGGAGAGATGTGTAAATCTTGTTGGATTTATTACCAAAAAGTATGTAATACTTTGCCTGTTTAATCCGTCTCTTTTGGTTTCGAGGGCATTTGACGCATATTCCATTTAGGTAATAGGCCTAACTTTGTCTACAGGGAAGTATTGGGGGGTTGCGTTGGTGGCAGCAGAAGGACAGGTATCCTGATTCCCATGACTGTATGTTTCGCCCTAATTTGACAGAGGAGGGTTACATACTGCAGACGAAACCTAGCAAAAAGGCTGAAGCAGTCATATGCTATCGACACATACCCCAGACCCGTGGTCTGCAGGATCACTATCAGCGACTGAAGCCACGCTAGCTGTGGCCGTGAACGTTCTGGAAAAGCTCATTACTGAGCTGGCCCCAACACCTGTATGAAGATGACAGTAAAGTGAACACGCCATACCTCCTCCCCCTCTCTACCAGCTGAATAGAACAGAACTAAATTGAGATCAAAGTGATAAAGACGAATAGATGCAAAATCTCTTTCCCACGAAGCTATTTTAAACCTCAACCCTTATTAAATGACTGCGTGTAGGCCAGTGGCCTTACCACCAGCGATGGGAATGTGCAATGGCCTGCACATTCACCTTCCCCCTATACGATTCCAAACAGAACGTAACTTCGGATTAAGTAGAAATACCATGAGTCATCTGTGACATAGAGGTCAAGTATCATTTCGGTTGCATGGCCATTCGACGTCTGGCGCGATTGGTTCGTGGATGCTTTTCGTGCACCACCGACTTTGATGTGATGGCTAACGGAAGGCGTTGACTAAAGGGAGCTCCGAGACCGACGCTCAAACGGAAAGATGGGCTATGGATTGCTTTTAATGCTTGTTTGACTTTTCATTTCGGTTTCCAGGACACGTAAGGTTTCGCCTTTTTACTTCCGCTGAGCGGCATAGACTCTAAGCCGTCCTAGTAGTCACCAGTCTTTCTTTACGTTGGCAATATATATTCCGCCCGTGTGTCTTGTCTGCTTACGTTTTCAGGGCAGTCTCAAAGCGCGCAACGCATATCCGATCCAAATAAAACGTCCTCTACTTTGTAAGCCACACAGTTTGATTCCTCATAAATCGAAGTTGAAAACAGTTAAGCCTCAACATGCAGACCCCAATCTCCTGTGAAATTGCCTATTCATTCCACTTCTATGAAAATTCTACCTGCTAAGTGCTGGGTGTCTTATACTAATAGTCTTGATTATGCCTGCCGCCTTAAATTGATAGTGCTCGAGGATGTGTACGTGTATGACAACAAGTTTCCACAGCTAAAAGGCAAGTGTTATTGCGATCCTCTCTATTGTAAAAAAGAATTTATAATTATGGAAGCTGATATTTAAAATGTAAATTTAGATTATTCTGATTCTGATTGACCTACTCATAGGTCATATAATTTGTGGCCATTAAAGCAACTGATAAATGATATTCAAATTAGCGGTATAAACCACCGACAGTAAATGAGGGGTGGCTAGACCAGGATAACCGCAGACCCCATCCATATTCCCCCTATTTAACTATTGATACTTGTCAAGTCTAGAAATTTTAGAAGTCTACTGCCAAGACCCTAACATTAAGCCTAACAGTACACTGAGATTCAGAAAAATCTTCTCTGGAGGCAAAAATAAGGCGTGTCCAAACAGAAAAATTTCATTTCTGGGGTGCACGAGTGTGTGCTAAGGATATAGAACAAAAGCCTGAAAGCAGTCCACTCAAGTAGACTTACAGCGCAAGTTGACTGCAGGCGACAACTCAGGTACATTTACTGTTGAATGTTTCGGCTTCAATGCAGCTCTCCACAAAGAGGAATATGCAAAATGCCATTCATTATTTTGGCCCCTCAAATTGCAAATGTCGATCGAATAGGAGGGGCATGACTGAAGGTTCGCTGCTTTACGAACCCAAGGATGGCTTCGAAGTTGCATAAGCAGAAGCACCTCGCAGAACTGGTTCAACGCATTTGATTTCAGTGATAGATTCCTCCAAGGATAGACGCATAAACCTCGGAAGAATAGTCTACCTTTAATATTAGTAAGGAATTACGTGGAGTTACTAATAAAATAAGTCAAGCTTTTAATGAAAGAAATGATAAAATGTCGCGCCTGCACTTAACTCTCTGGGGAAGAGAAAGCCGTTGAAGCTAAGCTAATGAGTCCTGATGATGACAAACATAAATAAATTGCAGTTGTAATTTTATTTCATTCATGTAGGACAGGAAAAAGCAGTTTTATATCGCTTGACAACTGGCTGAATTGGAATGAGTATTAACTTCATACTCCGATGTCTGTTAACCAAATGAACATATTGACAGCAACCTTAAACTGCAGCCTATACTTTCAATGAACGCACAATTACGCTAACCCAGACCTCTCGCTTTGTGCGCGGTGCATTGCAGACGAAATTATTCACAAAGATCTGCTTACCTGATGAAGGCTGAACAAAACCACCACTTAGGTGTATCAATTTGATACGGAACAACCAACAACTAGGCACGATGCCTACTCTTACGCGACTCCTTTTCAAGACTAGCGAAGTTTAATAATCTATTTGGAAGAACATCCGAAATCAAAAAAAAATCAGGACATGGCTTAAACTGCAGAACTTACCTATGTTATGAGGAAGTGCTATTGCAAATAAAGCGACAATAGCCGTTGAGGTGAACCACGCGAAAAGTCTACTATGGAACTGCCTACGGTATCTACATAAAGATGTCAATCAAGTGAACGTGTGATAGCTCCACTACCTCTCCGTCAGTCAAATAGAACCCCGGTTAGTTATATGTATGGTTTGACAAAACTGAAGGGAGAACGGAGAGATAAGGAGTCAAAGACGTGGAAACTCATTCCATGAAGTCATTTTAAATCCCACCTTTTATCATATGATTCTGCTTCTAGACCACTGCCCTTCTGATGGCACACACGGGAGCCTCATTGTATAGAAACGTGCTTTTGTATCTCAGATACGGTTTATAAACAAAACTCTAGACCCAACGAATTTACCAGGGCATTGGAATTAAGCACAATCACAGTCTCAAGAAAGTTGAATGACTGGCAAGGCTGACTTTTAAACAATTTTTTTGCATCACCAACTCTGTTGTGATGGAGGACGCGGTAGATTGACCATGGAGAACACAGGGGGCGACACTCAATGGAAGAAAGAGACAGTGAAATGCTTTAAGCGTTTTGCTCTGCATTTGATTATGTAGGCACCTAAGTCTCCACAAATTGTAATGCGTTTCAGTGACATGACTTTTAATCATGTCGGAATCCTCAGCTCTTCTGCCACAATGATGATTTTTTACGTCTTCAGGAATGAATGGAGCCCCTACACTTGTTCTTAATTCGAGATGTTACGAATTGTTTAAAAAAAATACCCTAGTCTTTTCATAATTCTATGGTGTGTACGTATTGTTCTTTAAATGCATAGGAAGAATTTGCTCTTTTAAAGTTTAAATAATTAATATTAGTTCCGTGTGTGAGTTTCGGAAAATAATTTTTAAGGAAAAAAATATGATAGTCAATTTTTAATAAAAAATAAATAATAAATTTATAAATAAATTAGGCAGTTTGTACTAGTCTTAACAAATTTTAATAATAGCACCCCAAATTTGACCTTGACCTCGACAGACCAAATCAGTACACTAACTAGGCGCTGTCGGTTCGGTCGCATCGGCTTTTGTTAGTCGGTGTTCTTTGTGATGGGTCAGGATCAATCTCGCCAAGAAAAGTTCTTCGATGCTTGCAGTTATGGAAGGGAGTGGCTAGTTAAGGAAATGATCGCCGAAGGCATCGATGTTAATTGGAAATCTAGTATCGTATGTCTTCCATATTAATCAGTTCGCCATTTATTCCAGCATGACTGTTGTCCAATTCATGCAGCTTCTCAGGGAAAACCAGGCATAGTCCGCTTACTAATACAGGCACAATGCGTTGTGGATGCCAGAGATATAGTATGCACTTTGGCAACTAATGACAATATATTTTATAGAGCGGCAACACTGCTCTTCACCACGCAGCTATGTCTGGGCATGTTGAATGTGTCAAGGTACTTCTGGAAGCCGGTGCGTCCGTTAATGTGTCTAACAATCAGTTTTGGACACCGCTTACAAATGCAGCCTACTGGAATCAACCCGAAGTAATAAAACTTCTTCTTGAAAGGGGAGCTGACCCCTTCTGGAAGAATAAAGTGTGTCCCTACGATTAAGATGGCTTGCATCTCAATTTGTTTGATTTTTTTTTAAGGATGCATATAGGAGTACTTTCTGCCATGGTTCCATGGCTTCGTTGATTATTAGGACCCTTTCATCGACAATATTTAGGGATTGTTCATATGTACCTCAATGAAAATAGTCATATTAGTTCACTATATTGCGATTACATTATTTATTGCATCGCATCACTCACTCACTTTATAAGTGTCATTAGGTGGACTTTCAATTTCGCGTATCGAGTTTAAGATGTATCTGCATGTGTTATCTTCAAAAGTGCATTATGATTAAACATTTATAATTGTGGTGAAAATTCTTTGTTCTAAAAAAATTGAAAACATGCCTATGCAGATTTCACGTATTCACCCAACTTCCGCGACTATTACCCACAAACCTTTAATTTGCGTCCGCTGAAAAAATTGGCGGTAGCAATTTATTGCCTTCCATGCCTGTAGGGCAGATAATGTGTTATTCGATTAGTTTATTCGTAGGCCGAAAAAGTGGTTTTGCGCTTTTATAAGTCTATCGTTTATTCTAGCACTCAGATCGATGTGTGTAATGTGTTCATGCACAGTTGATTGCGATTAGTTCTCGTCTCATGCTTCCATCTCGGTCTTGCATTTACAAGGATTCTGGGTACCTAATTTGTTGTTATGTTTTATTACGAACACACTGTATTTCCTGCTTCACAGGCTGGTCGCAATACGTTGCACGAGTTGTGCCGTAGCAAGTCGGAGAAAAAGGACGATCTCGTCATCTGTCTGCGCCTCTTAGTGACTCGTATGAGGGAGCTAGAGATAGTCTTCCATTCTGAGAAAACGGTTTGTTCTTGTGATTTACATGCATCCATAAATTCACAGTTATGTGGGTACATCAGCAATTGACTTGTATTTAATCAGGTAACTCCTCGTTGACTTGTATGCGTCATGTTCTAAATATATTGAGTCACTCCTATTGGTAGGTAAAAGGACTATAAATTTGCCATATAATCGCAGTAAAAGTTATGCCCATTCACTCGGAATGTAGACTGGTCATTTTGCCCTTACGTAAACATAAATACCGACCTCCACTGCTGCTAATATGTCTACTTTATCGTTTCCACATTTTTGCCATCCCCTGAACAGTAGCAAACTGTCATAAGAGAAAGCTCTTCTGAAAGCCTGAGCATTTGTTTGTTTATGACTAAATTTGTTTCGCTTTTGACGGCATTTTAAAAGGTATTAGGGCTAGAAATTGTTCTCTCTGGTTAATTTATCAGTGATAGCAAAGGGAAACTTTTGCTATTCTGGTACCTTCCTTGCTGTACAAATGCTAGAAATTACTAAATCCTCCTTGCTGCGCGCTGCCGAATTGAATCTAAGGCAATCCGAAATTGGCATTGGGTTTTTATGATATAAAGCTGCTGACGAACATGGATTGTTTATTCGAAGGCAACTCCACTACACCGCATCCAGTTTCCATCGAAAAATGAGTTTTTTTCTAACTTTAACCCCCCTCCCCTTACCCACGAAACGTGGTGTGTTAATTTGTTGAATGAGCGTGTATCTTGCAACTTTCTATTTAACGATCGCTATCAAGGTTTTATAGGGAACTCAACCAGCTGAGGTGTTTTATCACTGTCAATATTTCACAAATATTTGCACTGCCAAAGTGGCCGGTTCATCCCCTGTTCAACGACCTTAAGCAGATGTGGATATCTTCAGAAAAATCGTCTCCATCTACTTTAAATTGTTTTAAGCTGACCAAATGTGTTTGCAAGTTGATTTATTACAAGCAGCTGTCATAAATGGATAAGGAATGCATGTCATGTATGTGGCGTCGAAATTGGTTAGGAAAGTCGGTGTGTTGCGTATGACGCTGGCAGAAGACATTGTTAAAACCTTCATTGTCTGCGAATTGTTTTAACTTCGTTTTGAATCACAGAGTAGGCTTACTTCCGATCCCAGTTGGAATGATAGTTGCCAAGTGCCAACCAGATCCGACCTAGACTGGAATTTAAATCAAATTTTCAAGCGCCATCATTATTTCTCACGTAGTATGAATTACAGATTAGTAGAATTGGGGGCTCACATTTTGTGATTAATCACATACTTCTCAATTTTGTTAAACATAGTACGGAAGGTGATTTTAAGGCTTTCCAGAAGTTGGTCACGTTGTGCTGTAAGCCAAAATTTGTTTAGCCAAGGGCGAGCGAATAGCCCCTACTACTTGGATGTTGGTGATTGTTATAAGTCAATCCAAAGAATTAAAAAATGATTTTTCTACTTGAGGTATATAAGCTGTTTTGGCGTCCTTAATTTCAATACATTTAATTTCACATTTAAGTTTAATATACAGGAGGATAAGTATTCGTCAAATGAAGTGCTTTTGGATATCCAAGGACGTCCATGTTTTGTATTAAATGTAATGCGGCTTCGATATCCTTGCCTAAATTTCTTTGGATGAAGTACAGGATAGACTTGCTTTCTTTTTAGAAGGCGGTTACGCAGAATGGTCACCCAGGCTCCGTAACCCCAGGTGAAGCGGGAAAGATGCAGCACAGACAGGTGATTATGCTGACTGACTGGATCCCCCTTAAGCCTGGTGACTCTTCCCTCGAGCTCCGTTCCTCACCCACCAACGCTTGGGACTCCGAGGTAGGCATCACAATCTCATCATATTTGTCTGCTGCTGTTACTTCTTATGCAGCAAACTAGTCCACCATCTATAATTCAGTGGTTAAATTCTGAAGCATTCGAGTTATCTTTAAAGTCTTCGTGGCACATGAAAGTTTGTAATTAGCTTTAAAAGCAACGAACTCAATGACCTACTCGGACTACCAAGGTGTTAGAATGAAAGTCGAGGCGTGGGAGATTGGGAAGATCCACGTGCTTAGATCTAAGGTTAGGACGTATCGCGCTGTCACGTAGTTCTCTCCCCCTCTTGGGTCTCGTCCTTGGCGCTCCCTGTGACCGTCACAACTTAGTCATGAGACTGAAACGGCCGTCATATGTGGTAATCTTGCACTACCGTAAGGAAACTTTAAAATTTAATACCTTGAAGCATTCATTAGACTCTACTGAGCTACTTTCTGTATTTCTTTTCACCGTATTGCCGTCACATTGTTTCTTGCAGCACGGGGAAATATATTTTCATAAGAGTGCTGCAGGTAATTTGTGTCCTATTTTATTTTGCCGATTTGGTAGCTCACATGTGGAACGGTTTTTCGCAGATTCTGTCACTTGAATTGGATGCCGTCTGTTAAATTCTTGCAAAGTTAAGAGAGTTATTCCGGTAGGTACACGTCTTTATTAAAAGTCATCCGAAGGGCTAGTAGACTGCCTATGCGGAAATATGGGCCTTCTTGCACCATATCAATGTGAAACACGCAGTTAAAAGTGTCCTTTTACCGCACTATCATTTACAAACGACTCGTCTATCGGTGCCATTCAATTTGGGCTTTTTGAAAAACGTTCCTAAATTCTTTGGAAACATCTATTTTTAGCCATGGATCTCGCATTCTATCTTCTGGAAAATCTTCTGTTTCACTGACCTTAGAAATTTTCATCTTATCCATTCTTTCGCCATTGCTTTCGTCACCCATTTATGAATCCTTAAGTGTTATTTTAATCATCCATAATCAGCGTCACTAATCCCAACTTATTTACAACCGATTCACCACAGTCCCTTTCTTTATAAGGTTTCAATGCTCCTACTGATTTCAGTATCTTGAGAGGTTCATTTACACTAGGGATTCTCAAGTTCTTTCTCATGTAACTACTTTTTTTTGACAATTTTACCCCCATCGCAATCTGCCTAGTGATTTACTGCTTTGGGATGCAGATAGCTTCAAAGTTTGAAAGGAAATTTGCACCACAGAGACTGTCGAGTCGCCACAACCTTTGGTGGGCTGACAGTTGACAATTATTTCCAACAACACATGCGCCTAATATGAGATTGAAGTCTCCTATCAGAGAGTCATCTCTTAGTCTGATGATTCCAAATTTTAAATCCTGATTGCCTTTCTGTGGGCGATGACAATTTTTAGGGCAAGTAGTTACTGATGGTGAAGAGCAGATTCACCATTACTAGATACCGAATGAAAGCATAGATGGAAGCATTCATAGCTTCCCATATCATATGAGTCCGAAATTTCGTGTATAACTTGAAAATTGTTGATGGCCCTCTTAGTGGACCCACGTAATCTTGTCCGCCTAAAGGCAAACTTATTTACCATGTTCTCTAATGAGGGAGAAAATTTGCAAACGAGATCATGTTATTGCTCAATAATATCCGCCCGTATATCGCAATCCGTAGACATTGACATCTCCGATGAGGTAAATGTTTGTGAGCATATAGTTTTCTGTTTATCGTTTACTTAGATGAAACACCCCCTCTTCATCGCTTTTGAAACTGTATCAAATCAACAAAGGATCATTATATTTATGCATTCTTAAGAAATGTTCACTGATATTACTAGGTGCATCAGCCGTTATAAACTTTGATAGTAGATCAACCAAAATTCAAACCGACCCCAGTAGAATCGTTATTCGGAATACTTAGTATGTTTAGCCTAGAATACATGTACATTTCAGATGTGCATCGTTATTTGAACTTCTGAAACCTCAAATCCACCTTTAGTGCCTTCGTGCCTTCAAAAATCATCAAGTGACCGAAAAGTTCGTGTCCCTTTTGACTCAACTTAATCTAGTGAATTGGTATAACTTGCGAAAATTTGCAAATTGCCATCCTCTTTATGTAGGTATTATAAGGCGTAGATACATACTACTCTTATTCTCTGGCTTATTCAAATATCGATGGGATCGAATAATTGTGATTCAAGCTTATCCACTTTGCGAGTCCAGCCTAACTCATTTCCAAAGGCATAGCTGTATCTCGGACCTCAACCTCTGTAGACAATTGATGTTTCTCCAAGTAGTAATCACATTGGTGTTGGACAATCACTCGATCATGTTGGAGATAGACCAGGTGATTGGGAAATAAGGGTCAGGCAGAAACGGAAGTGGCTAGGGCAACGTTTTTAAAGCACTTCATGGAAAACTTCGCAGCAAGTTTCTCTCTTGTCGTGAAAGACTTTTTCCCCAACACAATCGAATAATTTAGAAAGTTCTCTACAATTACTCAATTTTGACTATGGAAGCCATGTGAATTTGTTAGGATGCCTTGCGCAGATAGCAACGACATTTTCCATTAATCTGAAATTGCCATAATGCTCACACCTTTAATAGACGTTTGAGAATCAAATTGGGTCCATGAGACTTTTTGACCTATTTGAATACCTTTATCAACCCTTATTTACGATTTTTTAATTTCTCTTCCATAAGCGGCTACATCTTTTCCATAAAAATTGGCTTTCCACTTCATGTAACTTTGAAATGCTTCTCTCATGGATGTGTGCTTACCGTGGATCGGCCGCTTATTGAGCTCTAAGCAATAGAAGAAGAGTGCACGTTAGTAACGAATGTAGAGGAAATAAGAAAGTTTTTCGGTACGAACTACATTTCATTTTGAACGACTGAGATAAACAGCGATAGATTACCAACCTCGTCGTGAAGTTTGATTTGCGAAATGATTTTCTTTGAAGTGAATAGTCATGAATAAGCTACTAAATGCGCAAACTTAGCAGATAAAATAATCTAAAACGGGAGATTAAGAGGCGGTTGTTCTATTACAGAAATCTCGAGGAAATCCAATGAGAGGATAGGGTTTTACCCTATGGTGAATACTTCATGATTCGGTTGAAGTTATGAAACGTATTCGAGAATTTTAGGAACGTCAATCTAATTAATCGCCTTCGAATGGATTAGTTTTGCTATCCTGGATGCTAAAGCAAATTTGTGTTTTGTTGAAATAAGTCTACCTTCTTCTTTTGATTTCCTACCCGAGTAAACCGAAGAAATTCAAATTTGTCGAATAACTGTATCACACTGGAAGTTGGTCAGAACTTTTGTTATTTTGTATTCTGTTAACAATTCGTTCTATTTGGATGAAAAATCTTATTGGTAGTGCTAGGGTCCTCTAATTTGACCTTTGTCTAAGGCCTTCTACCCCTTGCCTTGCATGCCAACCTCGAATTTCATTTTCTCTGCCATATTGCGTAATCCCTTAAAATGTCAGCGGGGTCGTGTCCCCCTTTTTCGTGCGTTTGCAGTTGGTGCGACGAGGCATTGGAAGATTATTTTTCAGCGGACATTTTTGCATTCATACAAATCAGCTAAGTAAACATTTTGGCCTTTTTACACGTGCTTCCGGTTTTGCTATGCTCGGCCTAGCCTCCTTTCGCCGCTGTGCCATGTGATGCGATGCTGTGCTGAATCGCACGCACGCCAAGCTCTGACTCATTTGACAGTTGATGTCACTTGCTACTTTCGCGTTTGATGTATGGCCAAAAACTTTGGCCTGTTGAGGACTTCCTTATTACCCTTCTTAGCCTTACATTTGAAAATGAATGCGCAGGGCATTGTTAGTTTTAGCGCTAAGATTTGTGGATAGGTGGTAAATTGTATGCATGGCTCCAGTGTTTGACTCTTTCCTATCACTTGGGTCGTGTTTAGAGGTAGAAATTGTAATTGATACCCATTAACACCCTGGCTATCGTGGTCTCAAAGGAAGATGGGCCACCATAGTAACAACAGTAACTGTGCTGCAGAAGTAAACAATTCACCTGCTGTTTGAAAACTAGAAGTGTGACTGTCTTTGGATCAAGGATAGTCTTCGCCATACACTGTGCACTTAAAAACTAAACCATCCTGTTTCTGCAACATATTTGCATATTCGGGACTCTGGCTTCAGGCAAGAAAATTGGTAGCAAACTTGCTAAGCAGAGTGGGATTCGATTCCTTTGCCCTCTTTGTCATGAGGGACCACTCATGTTCTTGCGGTACAGGAGCCATAACTTTTGATCTAGCAATGTTTTTCCCTCTGCTGCAAACCTCTGTTACTGTTTGGGAGGATACTTGATGTGAGTAGCCGATACTACATGAATGACGCCTCCTATTATCTGTGTTTTCTAATGAACAACAGTGTCTATTTACCCCGAGTTACTTTTAACACAAAACGACTTTTTTTATTGTTCTCAGTTACCACAGATGTCTCTCTATCGTACTTGATTGCTGAAAATGTGAAGAGTTGAGCCCCCTGTTTGTGTATGGATATTTATTTTTGGGTCGTGGAGGAAATAAGGGTTTTTCAAAGCCGCTCTCGTTAACATAGGACTGTGATAAAATGACCTCTATTCAGTAGTGCTATAAATGCTTGCGGTCTTGTCTTGATTATTGCTGGTATCATTTCTTAACAAGTATCGTAGTTAGTACAGATTCCTTTCTTGGTCGAACCTGAATTAAATTGCTCCTTCGGACCTTTTGACAACTTAAATGCGTGGATTGTACAGTGTGTTGATCGAACTGGGTCAGTTTACAAAAATGTCAAATGCCGTTTTAGGTTATGAAAATGCCCATATTAAACTGAACAAAGTCTTCTAAAGAACCGGAAACTTAAGTCAGATGTTTTGCTTAAAAGATACAATATAATGTTGTAAAGTCGTACATTTGTAGCTAAACCTTAAAGCCAGAATGGGAGTTAAATTGGGTCGAAACAACGCAATGCCAATCATCATTACTGGCACGTTTTTGTGGATTTTTAAGTCACAATGTAGGCTGCCCCTTGTAGTTTTAAGGCTTTCCATCAGCACGTGGTGGTCGCTCACATTAAATTAAAAAGGGAAATTAGTGCATTATACTTGGTTTACGAATTCACACTGGTACCTTTATGATAAAGTTGCCAATTTAACCCTGAAACCCTATGTGCAACTTTTCTAACCGACTCGTGAAACCTATCCATCTTATTTCTTCAGTTTGGGAACTGAGGACGTTTCACGCATTTTAAAGTTACCTAGTGATAGCTACAAAACCCCACAGACAACACTTCCCTTCTAATCCTTAATTTTCTACCTTTTTAATACTTATTTTAAGAGCGGTAGTGACTTTTGAGACCTGGGCTGGGTTGCACACACATTCTCACCTAATTTTCAGTCATTCCATGTGCGCCACACAAATTTTACTACTACTTCATTGCACCTCTAATTCACACGCAGTTTCCGTTCACCATGTGAATGATTTCGTTTAACACGAAGTTTAGGGTCGTAAAATCACAGAAGTTGGTCGGTTGATGATTCTGCAGCTTTCTTTTGTGTTATCCGCTTTCAAGAGTCCGTTTAAATACCCCACTGTGTGAGAATTTCCAATTACATGTTTAAGCTGGCCGTTGTGGGCAATCTTGATTAATTTACCTTTGTCTGACAATTATCATCAAATATGGGGAATGAGATTTAGTCTAATTATTTGGGTTGTAGAGCGCTGTAACAGTTTCAAACGTAAGTGAGGGTCGCCCTTAGACTTAGACTCAGACTTAAACAGCATCCACACCGTTTCCTGGTGTTGCCATTCCCTCACAAAGTTATTTGTTGCTCTTTTTTTGCATGTCGTTTGGACTGATCACAAATGCCGACTTATTAGTCGCATTCGTCATCGCTTTTAGTAGGTTGTCGTGGCTCCAATGTTACTGTCAAAAGTGTGTCTTTTCCTTTTGTGGATTTTTTGCTCTCATTGCTCCCTTTCTGCACTGCATCGATTGTCATTCATGAGAGGCTCATGCTAGTTGCTGTTATGCCTTATTTTGTTCACTGTCTTCTCCTTGTTATTTGCATAGCTTATTCAAGCCTAACCTTTGTCTAAACCGCAATTTAATTATTGCGCAGGCTTAATTTGTAGTGCTTTTTGTTTGCGCACATCTTGCCAAAGTTAAACGTTTAGAAAAGCAGATTTGGTTGATAAATTTTCTCGGTGTTTTAGCCACTATAGATCAGTGTGCATCTTATTCCACGCTTTAGTTAAGTAAAATATACCTTCTTTTCAAACGAATGCCGTAGTCCGTCAAAATGTGATGAGGCAACACCTTGTAATAGTGATTGGAGTGAATTCGATATGAGCCTCAATATTCGTAATGTAGAAAGGCACATTCTATATTTGCGTACAGTTAACACTTTTCATGACAATCATGCTTAATTTAACATCGGTCTTGTCCCACTGTAATGCTAAGTTATCCATTTCTGCCAAATATGTAGCTTATTGTGAAGTGTCTTTGATTTAAAGGGAATCTTTTGCATTTTTGCGGAAATGTGCGGTATCTAACACGCTCCCAGCACACACTTAGTGATTTTGATGTCCTTTAAATAGGTGCCTATAATCCATTGCCTAAAGTAGTACGCTTTTGTGTTTTCTCTCATTCATTTTATGTTTCTGGATGTCATCGATTGACGGTCCTCCACGTAATGATGAAAAGTTATTTCTTTTAGCGTAGGATAATGTATACCCATCGCAGGTAGGTAACTGTGGTGTAAAAAACTGGCATTAGTATACTCTCCATTAAAATTGTGTTGATTGCTTTCATGAAGTTTCCTTCTCTTTCGCCATGGATGCCATATTTTGCCATCAACCCTTTATCAATTAATTTTCTTTCTTATGTTCTTTGTATCCTCTCGTTCGAACTTAAATTTGGGTCTTCATCATCAGAGCTCACTGTAGATTTGCAGATTATATATTATTTGGCCTATTTAAAAGAGTTAAAAAGTCACTTGAAAGTGCAATTTATTTGTCATCCAAATGTCAGAATTGTCTTCGACCTGTTCATTTCCGGTTTAAAAACATGCTTACAAATATTCTCTCAAATTCATCTTTTAAAAGAGAGCAAAACAATTGGTATGTTACAAGCCTAGATTAAACAGAAACACCTAATGTAAAACCGTCTTTGTCAATTCAGGTAGACAGGGAGAGAAGGCTAGTAAAATGCATTGCTTCAACTATCCGAATTCAAATGAGTTTACAATGTTCCACGTGCTTCTTTTTCTTTTAGCTATTTTGGAATTAAGATTTTAACGCTTATCCTTACACACTGCCCAAATTACCAAGTTATCAACTTCCGTAAATGCTTATTCTAATATAACGTTGAGAGTTCCGAAAAACTCCCTCTACACTAGGTGTTGTAAATAGGCTTTTGTGTGGACACAGAAATACCTAACAGCTAAGGTGATTTCATGAGCCATTTGCCATGGGAGAATGATTATTTGTCTTTTTGACCCGCCGCTGATACAAATGTTTAGCTTGAAGCATTTCCCTCAACGGTCTGCGGAAAAATTTAAAGTGTAATTTGCAAGCTTGTATCTCGATGCAAAGGAATAACATGCTACAATGGTGATTAGTTCAATGAACAGCATCGTTTGAAGAGGTTCTTGCCTCTGTTTCATCTACATCTTAAGGAAGCACCAAAGCTTTCTTGCCTAACTTCAAGCTTTCATTCGTAAAGTGGTTGACAGTTTCTGTATCAGTTTACGAAAATAGGTGAAATTTAAAGAACTTTCATCAAATCCACCCTCTCTCTTACCGAACAAACATCTGGTCTCTTCAGTGTATTGCAAATGCCTTTTCTTTACAAATTGTGGGAGGCATTCCTCCTAAACTTCCTCATGCATTTTGGTACATTTATTCCTATTATTATTACTACTAATACTATTAGCAGCTCACGGTGGTGCTACTGGTCACCTCCTTTTGTCCCCTCCCAGTATAGTCATTCAATCCTGTAGGATTTGATTCTACCACATATATCTTGCACTCCTTTACTTAGGTTTCAAACTACTTTCGCTTTTCATATTGTTCTCTGTTCCCTGTGGCACATCACTCACCTTCACCACAGTGATTTTGTGTGTAAGTTAGTTGTTGACACAAATGCAGTTTGTTGCCTCCCTGTCTGTGTGCATTGCGATGTAAAGGGGAAGCCCCACTCTTTCGATTGGTGATGTGCTAGTGTTGGACTTGTGTATTTTCAAAAGTAACAAGTTTTCATTCAATCCTCGAGTGGCATTTTTGTCGAATTGGGAACTTATATGCAGATTTTTCATGGTACCTGGTGTGGACTTGTATTTGCCTCTGTTTCCTTCATACAAATGGTTAGCTGCTCGCGTACTTGTGGGTTGTCTGTTGCACTTCTCTGGAAATGGTATGCTAATACACTCGTTACCAATGTCCTGGAAGAAACTCGACCATCTCGACCCAGATGCTTTGCTTTCCATCGTGACGACAGTTGTCACTACACTCTACAACTACTTCTAGTGCTTGTGAATAATTAAAAAGCTGATGTACTTGCCCTCCTCAAACCAAGAAACTTAACCCACTTTAATTTAACTCTTAAAACGATTAATCTGGTTGTAACGCATGACTGAATGGAAGCATAGTTTCATGGAGTGAAGAAAACAGGACGCCTATTTATGAAGTCTAGCTCGAATGATAAAATGGAAGAGTAACTTATGAGGTGCTAATAGTAGCAGACCTGATAAGTAGAT
Organism: Echinococcus multilocularis; assembly: GCA_000469725.3. Taxonomy (NCBI): domain Eukaryota; kingdom Metazoa; phylum Platyhelminthes; class Cestoda; order Cyclophyllidea; family Taeniidae; genus Echinococcus; species Echinococcus multilocularis. The sequence goes on along the minus strand of LN902848.1, from coordinate 3,918,756 downwards.
ATAACCTACTTGCATTTGAGGCACGGCCCGTTTTTTCTCTCCGGTTTAATATAATGATAACTATATAAAAATGCATGCAGTCTTTAATTAACTACTTTGATTTAATGCGATATTAGCACTACTTTAGCAGATTTTATTGCTTTAAATTTTTAACGTTTAGTTTGCTAGCACATCCACAATACCTGTCAAAAGTGCTCATTCATGAACGCGACGAAATGAGTTATTTAAATTAAAAACTCTACAATAGGTGCTGAGTCATGGCTTTTGATCTGGGCGTGGCTACATCTGTTTTTTGTTTTCAAGCAACCGTTAAAGTCGTCAGCAAAGCGATGACAGCTGATGTCGTACTGGAAAAATATCACACCTGGGTCGAGATGGTCGATCTTGCTTTGAGATTTTCGCATGAAAGGTGTTAGAAGTGTTGGCTGTGCTGATGAATTGACTTCTGAGCGTAAAGTACTAGTGCACCTTTGTCTTCATATACCCAACTTACTGAATTCAGAGCAACGTGAACCGTTTATTTCAAGACGATTGACTTACTGAATTGCATCCGACCACGTTTTAGCGTGACAATATTTTTTGCTGCTTCCTTTCCCGTGATTAGTTAAGGCAGTGGGATCAGTGCACTTACTGTTGCATCTGAGCTCACATGCGAATTTGTGTGGAGTTCCCATGTGGAAATTCTCAAATATTCTCATTCCTGCACAAATTCAAGCGGTTTTATTGATTCGCGATAGTGCTTTACATGTCTAATTATTTATTTGCGTAAATTCCTTATCTCAGCCTTTTGTACATGTTAAGCTCATGAGTATTGGTGATTTGGAAAAAAAGATTGATTCCGCCCCTGGTCTAGTGCATATTTTCTTTTGACAAATAATCCGAAAATTTCACAAAATATTGTGCTATATGCTACGTAAGGATGCCATACCAAAAAAGGTCTATTGATTCGATGAGCTGAACAGCTTCCTTACGTTAGAAGCAAATTGCAAAACCCGATTCCGGGTTGGAATAATGTACTACAATCGATGAAGCCATAAAAGGTGCATCTAAGCGATTACCTAAGTCAAGAATGGCATACGAGGCCTTTCATAGTTTTGCGCTGATTTTCCATAAACAGGGTAATGTTTCTTAGAGCAACAAAAGTGTATTGTAACTTAAACCTGACAATTCACACTGGACAGGTCACTGCGGTCCAATCAATTCATGCATCTCCTCGAAAATTGACTTGACAGGCGTCAAATACCACTTGTACTTTAAATCACACCAAAAGGCACTTAGCTTTAAACAAATATAGTTTATAATTTAGAAACCACCCCGAAATCGTGCCCTTTACTCGATACTTGTGTTGAAAACACAAGAATGGCCTACTTTACTTGTTCAAAAAGAGTACATCTAGCTGCACACAAGAAGAAAACACGTTTCGAAACTATTTCAAAAAGCTCTTCAAAAGCGATTTCTGGCTTTATAAGCACTAGAAGTAGTTGTAGAGTGTAGTGACAACTGTCGTCACGATGGAAAGCAAAGCATCTGGGTCGAGATGGTCGAGTTTCTTCCAGGACATTGGTAACGAGTGTATTAGCATACCATTTCCAGAGAAGTGCAACAGACAACCCACAAGTACGCGAGCAGCTAACCATTTGTATGAAGGAAACAGAGGCAAATACAAGTCCACACCAGGTACCATGAAAAACTGCATATAAGTTCCCAATTCGACAAAAATGCCACTCGAGGATTGAATGAAAACTTGTTACTTTTGAAAATACACAAGTCCAACACTAGCACATCACCAATCGAAAGAGTGGGGCTTCCCCTTTACATCGCAATGCACACAGACAGGGAGGCAACAAACTGCATTTGTGTCAACAACTAACTTACACACAAAATCACTGTGGTGAAGGTGAGTGATGTGCCACAGGGAACAGAGAACAATATGAAAAGCGAAAGTAGTTTGAAACCTAAGTAAAGGAGTGCAAGATATATGTGGTAGAATCAAATCCTACAGGATTGAATGACTATACTGGGAGGGGACAAAAGGAGGTGACCAGTAGCACCACCGTGAGCTGCTAATAGTATTAGTAGTAATAATAATAGGAATAAATGTACCAAAATGCATGAGGAAGTTTAGGAGGAATGCCTCCCACAATTTGTAAAGAAAAGGCATTTGCAATACACTGAAGAGACCAGATGTTTGTTCGGTAAGAGAGAGGGTGGATTTGATGAAAGTTCTTTAAATTTCACCTATTTTCGTAAACTGATACAGAAACTGTCAACCACTTTACGAATGAAAGCTTGAAGTTAGGCAAGAAAGCTTTGGTGCTTCCTTAAGATGTAGATGAAACAGAGGCAAGAACCTCTTCAAACGATGCTGTTCATTGAACTAATCACCATTGTAGCATGTTATTCCTTTGCATCGAGATGCAAGCTTGAGATTTCCACCTTTATAATGTTTTTCCAATAAATTGAATAACCTAATATCAGCCGCCTACTTTTCTCTCTGGTTTCCATTTGCAACCTTGCTGTTCCCCTTTTCATTGGACGGTGATTGGAAACGCTTTAAGCAAAAAATGTTTCATTTGTAGTGAATTGGAAAATGCAAACAGTTCTCAAATAAGAAATAGTTAATGGAGCTGTTTTAAACGGGGCATATTTCTGTGTCCACTCAGAGGCCTTTTAACAAAAATACCATTTCCCTATCGACCGAGACTCACCTAATGGAAGGGAGATTTTTGGAAAACTCGGGAAGCGTCACGGTAGATTGTGTATTTACAGAAGTAGAACACTTGCCGACATTTTTAAACCCAGAATAAGGGCTTGGTTCATGTTGCATAATTGGAAAAGATGAGACGCATTTCTCTAAATATTGAATCACTTTCCAAAGAGGCATCAACAAATTTTATTTTTCGTGTTGCCCCGTTCATGCGATAGATATTTGTCTTCCCCAAGACGTTCAGCAGATCTACAACTCTAAACCATGGTTGTGTTGTGTGTCTTGTGAATTATAATCAGAATGATAGGCTGAAAATATGCAAAACATCTATGATGTATTTAATTAACTGTGCTAACTTCCCTAATTGCTAAGCATTACGTATCTTGCCTAAAGCATATGACATGAAAGGTCGGTAAATGGGCTATATTAATGCATCTTCACCTTGTGCCCTGGAATAATTTCACCATTAGCATATAGCTGCCTTTCAAATTCAACGTTTTTTGTCTTGTGATCGGGGCATAACGTTCACATTGCGCAAGAACTATTTACATGCATAATTTGTCATGCCATGGTTCACTGGTATTTTGTGTAAAAGATAATTAACTGGCAATTTAAGTACAGAATCGCTAGTTCGAAAGAAACTCTTAACGCAAAGTGTGCAATCCTGACAACATGACGGTGAACGTATCCCCTCGGCATATACATAGGCAGCGGTGGTTGGAGATAGCTAGATTCGAACCTTCATCTTACTGAACTAGGAAAAGTTAGGTGTAAGGCTAGCCCTAATGAGCCATTCCCTCACCAACTTTTGTATAGTCCTGCCAAAAAAACACATCGGCATCGCAATGCAAAGGAGTCTATTGGACTTTTTACGAGACTTAGTATAGGTTTATCAAATAGCTCGTCGATGTGGCGCCGTGACGTGCCTTTTTGAGCAAATTATGAACCTGCTAAATACTCCTTCAGAATGCATGATTTCGGGTCTATTGACATTATATAATCATCATAAATACATAATTACATAGGCTGGATGGAGTGAGATTACTAACGCAAAAGCATTTTACGATCGACCCAAATGTGAGCCAATGGTCTTCAGTTATATTTCACTAGGCCCGGACAAAGTTGAAACGCATTTACCGATATTTAGTAGGTTCAAAGTCTTTATGCATTAATGTAGCCCATTTGCCAACCTTCACCTTATCTTGTCTCTGCGAAACATGAAACTCGTTGATTTTGAAGTCCAAAAGTTGAATTTTTTTGGGTAAATGTCCTTTACTTCAATTAATTAACTCGCAACATGAAATGTTTAAAAGGTTCTACTCCTTAAAAAATTTCCAACCTGTGAGAATAGAAAAAAGTAAAGCCACAGAATCACAATAATGTTGTTGTGATCAAACTTTTCTTATATAATGCAAAATATTCGCTATTTTCTATCAAACATCACCGTTTTCCGTTAAGACTGGGTTTTCGCTTGACATTTCATCATCTTATGTTGATAAACCTGAATCTAGGCCCTTTATTTGTTGAGTATTCCAGCTAGAAACACTGTATAATGGTTGCCCTCAGCAAATCACAGTATTGTTCATCACGTTGAAGGGGGGAGAAATACTGCCAGCTTCTGAATAATTTATGCGTACTCTCGTTAGTGAGCAACAGCCAACACGATTTTGTCACATCGACAAAAGCTTGCATCTTGCTTGTTTTCCTTTTCTGCATTATATTATTTCAGGCTGACTTCACTCCGCTCATCTTCGCTTCTTACCATGGCAACTGTTCACTTGTTCACACCCTCCTCGAAATGGGCGCTGACATAAACTCTGTGGATAAGGTAGGTTTTGGTTCGAGCATGCTACTGAAATGCCCTTCCGCGGCTTCTGCAATCAGAATTTTCCCCCAATTTGATTTCTACACGTTTTGCCTTTTCGCTAGCAAAAGACTTTCTGATTGCTTAAAATGAGTATACTGTTTGCGTGAAAGAACTTAAATAGGATTTTTAATTCTATCTAGTTTCCATAGGAAATGCTGTTCGGTTAATTTTTAAAATTTCACTGTCTATTAGATCACCCTCAGCTTTACATGGGGCTCTCAATTCGTTTGAAGGTAGTCTCTTGACCTAGATCGTCTCAACACAAGTGTCTTGAAATTGGCTTAGTCTAGTTTCAAACCATTTATTTACAACTCATTGAGTCGAAATCAGGAGGAAATGTTGCTAATCCAAAGCGTAAGTAGCACGCTTTTTAGTTTGCTCAAATCAATTCTTCTTCTTTTGATTTATACATAAAGCTACCATTTTCACGTCTACCTTCTGTTGGTGGTTTGTGCAGGTTTTCTATCTCACGAGTAGCGTTATAACGGCCGTTTTATTTCAAACTAATTTCCCTATCACCACTTTGTATATCTTTAGTCAAGTTATTTTGAATTTCCTTTTCTGAACGATTGCTTTTTATTTCAATTTCACGGCTTCCACATCCCCTTGGAAACACACGAACACAAAGAAAATATTAACGCGTTTGATACCAGGGTCACATATGTGTTACTGCGTTGCAAACATATGGCATGTATTCCTTACCGGTTCGTGGTGCTTACGTTCCCGCCAATTCATGTGTCTCAATCAAATAAACAGTGAAATGGATGATGCATCATGTTTTTTTGTTTGAGAAGGATGTTTCCATCTTTCTTCAGTTTTTAAGCAGCAGTGAAGGTGGTTACAAAAGGTAACAACAATTGATGCCGTTGCTATGACCCTAGAAACTTGTTTCCAGTGGCTGATGTTTCTATGAGATCCTGATGACCAGTATTTTAATCAAACTCAATTGAAATTCACTTTTCCGAAATCAGAATCGAGCTTTTGTGTTAGCTCATGATACTTATCTTCGCTTCATTCATCTGCTATTCTGCTTTGAAGCCAGCTATCTTTCTTCTCCTGCACCACGAACGTCCTTAACATGTTACCTTTTTTAACGTCGTTCCGTTTGTTGGGTTCAACACGTAGCTCTAGGCATTGTTGTGTCTTCAGTATTTCGTATGATATAGTCATTTAGAGCAGTTATGCTTGGAGAACCTCTGATGTACTGTTAGCTGTTCACAGAAGAAATGAACCTAACGCATTATATTCGATGCAAAACTGAAGTACTTTGTTAGGCCATGCGAGGTCTCTTCATATAACAAATTATATTGATAGGAATATTTGCCACGGAACGGACTACTGTAATTTTTGCCAGGGTTTTTTTTTGCAATTTTTACATGTTTCTCCGCTCAGACTATCTTTTTTTGGATATTTTAGCCAGTGTCAGGCAATTTGACAATTGGTTGCTAGTAGCTTGTGTTGTTTTAGGTAACACTAGAATTAATGGACAAAGAAACATGACAATCATTATCTGCCATAATTCTTTTTGCGTCGCGAAATCGTTGTCAACTTAAAGCATTTGGTACTCCTAGATGTTATGTACTTGTTGAAAAATTGATTAGCTGACGACACCAAATAAAAAATTGAATGAGTCTTGGTCAAACCTGTGAGACTCAAACCTTAAGCTAGGCTTGCCCACACTATCCATAAAAGCCCAACATTAAAGCGAAAAGGTGGGCTCCGTAGGATCTCTCGCGAAACGGCTTCCAAACGCCACCGGTTGCTTGTCGTGGCTAGAAAAGAAGGCGTGATGGAGATGCACCGAATGTGTCAGTTTTTCTCATTAAATTGCCTAGCCAAACGTCTTCGCACAATCTATGCTGCATACGTGAGAATCCTGGGTTTCAAAAGTTTGTCAAACACTTCCATATCAATTTTTAGGCATGGTTTTACGGTCTGACATGTCAATCAACTTTGAGTTTATGTTGGCAATAAAGTGACATGCACTGATTTTCAAGTCTAAATTTTAACAGAAGATTGGCCCCCAAATTTTTGGATAAATTAATTTACAACTTTTGGGAACAAAACTGGCTTTCCACAACGGTGTGTTGCATTCCTACCAAAGTGTTTTTGCATTGTGATTGTGCTATAGACACAAGAAATTGATGAATTTAAAGTACACGATTTTTAGAGGATCGCGTGTTATCTTCTCGTTTAATCTTCAGTGCACACAGTAAATGTCCGTTTCTTTTTTCTCATTATGAAATTGTGAATTCTCACTTTGTGTTAGCGCAACTGCTGCCTACGCTGTTTCAAGTCGCTAGTAGATCGCATGAATGCGACTGCGAAGTTGAAATGTTAACGCCACTTGCTGTGACATTTCCTAGAAGATCATGTCATTAGCTAGGAGCACGTACATGTGATTGGAAAAGCTTCGGTTAGGGTCCTTCAACGTGTGCTATTTCGCCCACTTTATTTCCCACGCGGCTTTTGAGCAAACCTGGATGACCATTTTGGGACATTCGTGGTCGTTACACATGCCCGCAATCTCGTCATTAGCCTAGTGGGAGTGCACAGAGGCAAAAGGTGTGGGGAATCGTTGATTTAATTTAGGTTTCCACCCTTTAAATGCACAGCATCGTCTCCTATGCATTTACTCCACGCCTTTTTTTCACCATATGCCTCTTCGCGATTAATCTCAATTCACGTGTTGATTTTGCATCATCGGGGTAGAGCAAAAGGCTATTTACTTTGATGCTGTAAAATACCATCATGAATAGCACTTTATAATACCTTCATTTTCATCATCAGCGAGTAGTTTATCTTGCTATTATTATACCGAAGCTAAGGTGAATTCTATGTGAAAACGTTTCATTTGATTCTATCAGTATTGTCAATTATCTTAAGCCTAGGTTGAATAAACGTCCTTTTAATGGTGGTAAAATCTCGAAGCAAAGTATTAATGTAAACCAAGAAGATAGTGGCGAACATCGGCCACCCTGTGGTCATGGTGTGATCGGTCAAATTCTCGAAGTGATGCACTTTCATCCTAAAGCTAAACACCTCCAAACTTTTGACCCTGTTCTCGTAGGATTTCGTGTCTGGTTTACGAAGATACGTTTCTGTGTTTGTTGATCATGTGGAGGGGTACAAAATCATTAGTTGGAAGTGTGGTTCATGCATTTTTGATTGAAATGAACAAAACCATTGCAATGCAAAGCCTATTAATCTGTTTGAAACACTTCTTTGAGGATTCTTAGTTGAACTAACCTTCCGGATCGTCATGCCGTTTCTGAATTTCCCTATTTCTTGTTCGTAAGTTCTAATCTCCCTACCAACGGAACTAAAAGAAGTGGATGCTGTCAGTCATTAGATTACAAAGTAGCAAATATTATTGGTATTTAAAAAGCGATCACCCTATTCTAATCCCTCATAGGAGAAATTCTTTCTTGCTTTCTGAAAATCCTCTTCTAGTGGTAAATTAGTGTTCAAGTTCTGAGCGTTGATGGCAATCAAAGACCGCAACTTTCAAGTCTTACTGCTTTTTCTATCACGATGGTTAGTTTTCCGTGGTTTATTGTGCTTTGGAGCAACAGTACTTTATGATGTTAATTTCGTTATTGTGACCTCAACTTGGTCTATCTCATCAGTCTAGTTAATTTGCTTCAACCACTTAAGAAGTAGTGGAAGTGCACCTTTTTCATCCTCATTTTAGTAAATAATGCATACCAATGGGTTGGGAGTTGTGGAACATAAAGCATATTTCGTTAAATTTGCACTTTATTCCCATTATTCTTTAGCACGGAGAAGCTCTCCCAGTCTAAAGTAGTTGTATTTAGCAACTTTATGATATGCTCTCCATACCTTTCACTAGACCTCACTCCTTTGCATCATTAAACTAACCCACCATCAGCTGTCCGATATTACGTGTGCTTTACTGCGTCTAGACGCTGTGCTTTGCCCTAGAATATGAAATATCGAACATATACACACATTATATCCAAGTCCAAGTTATCGCTTTCTTGTCATTTAACTAACTTATGTGCGGTTTGTAATCTTCGAAAAAAATTTGAAAATTAAGAGCTATAAGTTTCTACCTCGAATAATCTTTTAATTGTTTTGTTTCTATCCATATCATCGTTGTCTTCATGGTAAGAACGCACAAAATTTTGGTTTTGTACTTGGATTTGTCTCCTTAAGGAACTGATGATAGGGCTGTATCTCACGGTCCAATTTATGTTTTGTTCCTACTCCATCATTTTCCATTTTCTCATTTTAATCTCTATGCTTGAGGTTGTCCTGGTTATAGTTGGTTTCAGAAGCCTTATTTATGTTGCTAGGGCCGTAGCACTACGTCGCTGTTAGGCCACCAGATGACTATTTGGCGCTGAACTTCTCTAGCCAATGCGACACTTATGGATGGAGCACAGACACACCGAGGCATGTGTATGGCACAATCCGTTTTGTTAACTCTCATTGTGCGGTAAATAACTTCAATTTTTAAACGTGTGTTTACTTAATGATGTGTTCATCACATTGCATTTGCAAATTGGCAATCGTTAGAAATCCCAATGTTCTCTATGATAATCGTTTCTTGAGTGAGTCCGCCTTGGTGATTATGATCCTGGCTTATCCAGTGCCGCTGCCTCTAATCTTGGCAATCTCATTAAGCTCAACTGTCTTCCCTCCCGAAACTGCACTTTCAGCAACCACACGAATGTCCATAGGAATTCTCAAATCCTTTGCTTCAACTTTCCCGTAGATATCCATGGATTCTGCGTCTTTGTTTGCAAGAAACGGTTTTTATCACCTCACACTTATTCCCTGTGTACGCGTATTAACATTATCGCCTGTCACCTCGATTAACTTTGCCCGGACTTCTCTGATCCGCACACACACGGTATGTACGCTGGTACGAGTAGTGATGGGTCAAGCATAGCATTTACTACTACATGCGACACCGGCTTGTATCTTCCTTATTTACATGTAGAACGGTAAATTTCGAACCAACTTGAACGTCCCCCATATTTAACATTTAAAAGCAGCGTTTAAGCGCAGAAGCTTCTGATACATGTTTTGGTTCAGGCACTCAACCCGCATGTTACATTTACTCGCGGCTTAGATCGTCGCTTACTTTGTTAGGTCATCAGGTAAATAGCTTAACATGTCTCTCGCCCACCTTATAATTGTGCTGTTAAACTGGGACTTGGACACCTGCTATTTGAGGTGCTATTTCGTTTTCGGATTAATAGGGAACACCAGATCCTGTCTTCCCCTAAATCATGGTTTTTACATCCTACAAACTTCTGAAAAATGAAATTATGACTTTTGCGAATGGCTAAACCACCATGATATCTAGGCCTGGCTTAGACACGGCTATCCGGGGTAGAAAGAAAGCCTGGCCTCAAGCGATGCCTAGGTTACTCCAGGGGTCATTTTAAGCAAACAAGTATGTTTATTGCGACAGTACGATGCCGAGCCTCTATTTCCACTTACTTCAACTTTGTAATTACAGCCTTTTAGTTTCTATTTCTTCGTGCATTGCCGTTGTGCTCAAAACAAGGATGTTACAGAGCCCTTCTTTTTTGAAATTTTGATCCCAAACTGATCGAAATGGCATCCTATATTCTCGTCGACGCGAGAATTGGTCATTATACAGTCAAAAACTGCATAATGAGATGGATGGCTTTGTTGTGACTACCTTTTTGATTAAAGAAAAACGCATTTACGAGTGGCGTGACTGTTAAGAATTATTTTTTTTCTCTGAGAAAGCGCAAAGTATTAAAAAGGCCTATCAAAATGGGCTGGAACACTTTATGCCTATTTCTTACTATTACCAATAATACTGCTTCCTTAATTTTGGTTGTCTGTGGCAAGTTCCGCGCTAACGCAATTCGACCTATACATTTGCCATTTGTTTCGCTAAATCACAAAGCGTTGCACTACTAGGCCTTCTGCTTACAGCACGGGTAATCTGTCGCAGTATGTGACGATTTCATGCGTAACTTTATTACACACGTACGAGAGCGCTTGTAGACTAGCAGCCAAGGTAGTAAGTGCATAGCAAAGTGGGAAATGTATAGCTCCGGGCCGCCAGCACAGAGACCGGTTTCTTAGGGACAGGCTGGAAAATCCCATGTAGTGGTAGACAGATGTCGTCTGAGTTCAATCCATTTGGTCTTATTTCCTTTTCCAGAACGGCTGGACGTCACTGCACTGGGCAGCGCAGCAGAATCGGGTTGACGTGACCTGCATCCTCCTCCGCAACGGCGCCAATCGAAGGGCTAAGGACTGCGTAAGCTGTTTTTGCTCACTTCTACTACTGCCTCTTCTGTGTTAAGCATTTATCTTTTCCTATTTCCTCTTACACATACACACTTCATAAAGGTTTTCCCTTTTCATACCACTTTCTTGCATTCCGCTCACAGAATAGCATGGGGCTTACACATTACTTCATAAAATGAAACATTTTATTCACGAGATTTTCAAAAGCAGTGATCGTCAAGTTTTTCCCCTCTTTAAGACCATCGCAAATTGCCGAGAATGCTTCATTTCAATTTGGCTTGATGCCAAATATTCTTCAAATGGTATCAGTACTCGATGCATATCGGCTCACTTTAAAAGGAAATGTAAAAATCATTACCGCCCTGATGGGGAAACGACTCCTTTGATCCCATCCATCTACCAGCCTTGTTGTGAGGAATTATCTTTTGATATTTACCTACCAGTTTGTAATCTGTAGCTTTTAAACCCAAAACCACCCCTTCGTTTTAGTTTACAAATCTGATGCTGAGCTTTTTGTAAGAGCAAAGGGCGGTTATTACTAATGTATAAATTAGAATAAGTTGATCCATTGTTTGTGGACTGGCTCGGAGGTATTGCAAAGTTACAAGATAGCCAAATCCTAAAAAGTAACTAAATAAGAGTAGATGCTTTGTATATCCACTCAATTTTGAGATCTGTGCTTAAAATGGGATATTTCCAGTCATGCATTCGCTTTTTCTTGGCGAAAAGAAACATCTCACCTGCTAATAATGTTCTGAACAATCACTTTTGGAGTGCTTCTTCAAAAGATAGCATACACAGCGCTGAAATCCCTGTTTGAATAGACGAGAAACGCAAATCGCTTCCTTTTTCTGCCCTAAATGGGCCTTGTAGACTTTTGCTTTACTCTGCCGAACGATGTTTTACTGCTAGTGGGTCGGCAATGTGGTTCAACTACAAAGTATTTCCTCCTATAATGGCTATTTATCATCCAATGTATGGAATTTATGACAACCCCTCTATTGGAACTCGTAGCTGTGTTGGGTAGTCCGGTTTGTGCGGTGCATTTTGGCTAGTGAATCAGGATGGGATGGAGGGGTTAATTCAGTTCTCGAAGCTCGTTGAGCAGCTGCAGTCAGAAAAAATTAGTCACCTAGAATTAGTAGTATATGAAGATCATTAGACATTTACAAGCCTTTCTTGTCTGGAAATGGTTCCTTTCATCTCTGCAGTAACGTTTCCTGCATGAGTGTGGCACTGATTTGCCCAAACCATTATTTGAACAAGCGTTTTTGCTAGTCAAAAAGGGTCATTTTATTCATGCTAAGTTATGTCACCCTCCAGTATGGCTATCTTCTACTTTGTAACTTTCTCTAGTTGTTTATCTACCGTATTCTTGAAGGTGAGTTCCTACCCTTATTCCGGATTTAGCATCAACACTGATTTGCATCTAAATATGCCTTCTATGTCACAGGCTTTCCATTTTACTGTTCACGAATTTAAGTTTTCGTAAAATAACTTGCGGAGATGTCATGGTTTTTCTTCGTTCTTCAATGTAAAATGGGCAATTTGTAATAAAAAGGGAAAGGTAGTTTTTAGTCATCTGTTTGGTAAAGTCATCCACATCCGCATTCTTTAGCAGACAACTTGCCTCCTTGGCAGTAATACCCACATCAATAAGTGCCAAACGTGCCCTTTTACCAGCAGCCAACCTTCATTTTTATGAGCCATTCCATTCCAGACGCTGTTGATCGATTTGGCAACCAACAGTGGGACTGTGGAAGTACATGGAATATTGCGTGGTGCGTAACGAAGGTTGTCGTAATCGGAGGTCTGAAATTAGCAAATACCTGCATGTACAGATTTCGATTGTAGTTTGCCACGGCATGGTGATGAGTCACTCATCCACCAAATGGTCGTTCATTGGTATGATGTAGACCTTTTGGGCAGTGATGATCATGACTTCGGAGCCCTTTAGCTTACAACAGCCAGTAATGTATACGAGCATTCAGCATATGGAATGCCTGGTCCTGAATAATGAATGCATAAACTATCATGTAACTGCACAAAAGACTAACATTCCATAATACTTCTCAATTTCGGAAACTTAGCTCACGCTTGAGTACTTGGGATGTCTGAGGACAGTTAGACATTACTGATGAAATTTCTCTTACCGAAGTTTTCCACTTATTGTTATACGCTAGACTGTGTAGAAAAAATTGAGTTTGCAGTTCCTATAACTGGTTCCTTTCCTTTTAGAACCAAAAGGTTTTGCCTGCCTTGAATAAAAAAATATTTCTTTATTATTGAATTCGACCGTCAGGAACCATAATGGGAGATAATTACGTAATGAGTGGTTTCCCGCTTTTTATTTATGCTTACGACAGCACGGTCATATGCCATACGAGGTGACGACACATCCGGAGATGTCAGAGGCTCTCCGACCCGACGCCTTCTATCCACAGATCGAGACCAACGGCCCAGTCTCGACGGATGAAGAAGACGCCTCTGCTTCCGAGTCCTCTTCAGACGAAGTTGACGGCGGTGGTCGAAAGACGGGCGCAATTCCGAGCTACCACTACCTTCGTCGTCTCAACTATAACAATCACCGACATCGTCACCCAAATCATCTCCGAAACCCTCTTCCACCTTCGGTTGGGACACCAGCCAGGGCTAGATTGGCTAGAGACGACGAGGATGGCTGTCTAGGTGCAGCAAAGGCTTAGGTCATTTGGTTACTCAATGCGCCTCTCCACCGATCTACTACTGTCATCACTCCATACATTCTTATTTTACTACCTTTTCTCTCTTTCCTATGACGCATTATTTGTCAACGACGTACGTGTGATGGAGAGCATTTATCCATAATTGTTATTTTTGTTTTGTTGAGAAATGCAAGCCTCTTCTCTAGGCTCACGCTCTCCCGCCCTCCCTCCCCCTCTCTCTACTCGCCTCACCCCTTATGTAACGTTGCTCTCTTGCCCGTGTGTCAGCCATCGCAAAAAACAGGAACACAGAAAACTGATTAAATGAGCGCTTAGATAATGTCTGAGATTTTTTTCATCTGGCCGGACTAGTGCGCGGGTGCTTTATAGGCGGCAATGGTTTAAACAAGTATTGTAGTGAAAAGCTGAAAGTCGCATTTTACCTAGTTTTTTTCCCACTATGCAATTGTGACCCGCAATAACGCATCCCATTTACTTCACCAGTACTTGGGTTATCCATTTAAATTAAACCCTTAGGTACACTTATTAGTAGAAATGAAGTCATAAGTGGTCCTGGTAATCAAACTGAATTGTGAAACTGTCCCTAATTACATGGAAATAGCAACTGTTGTTGGTGCAATTCAAAATTAAGTAATATTGTAGAACTTTAATTGCTCAACTCTCGGTTTTGGGGGCTCCACCACTGTGCCTCCGCCGAGTGGCTTGGCCTTCGGGTCATGACAGTAGCCCTAATTCCTGCTACATTTCAACAATACATATATTGTCCGAGTATTTTTGTCGCCTTCTGACAAAGGCTCAAAACGGTTTGTAAAAATTTGTTTAAAATTTAGGCTGGTGACTGAAGTTATTGATAGCTAAACAAATTGTGCACACTGGAAGTTATAAGGTAATAAGTTTTGACAAATCGGGGCTAATAACCTTCCGTTTGAACCATCGACTATATTATGGCTCCGTATGAGTAACTAAATCGTTGAAACGCAAAATAATTAGAATTTGCTTCTATACTGGAAAAGCTGACAGAAGTAGTTATTATGCAATAATTCGAGGCTTCCCTAAAAACAAAGGAACACATTACTCAGGCAGAATATGTGTTGCCGATGTACAGAAGGACTGTCCTAATTAATCAGTTTCGTTTTCCTCTGCCATCGATTCAGCGCCCCGTGGCTTCCCTGAAGACGAAAGAAGCCGTAACACTCGGGAAGAATATGTATTTTTGACCTACAGAAGGGTTTGGAACTACTCTCATGATCCATCGGCCATACCGCCTGATGGCCCGTTCTTAAAATCGCCAGTTAAACGAACAGCAAGAGTAGCAAAAGTGTTTGAGAGGGTAAGTTTTAACAGATGTGTTATGGTAAATAAAAAATAATGAGCCTAAACTTCTGATAATTAAACTTACTAATAAATCTGTGTTTTATTATGGAAAGCAAATATTTCATCTGTTCTCCTGCATGTTTGGGGTGTGAAGAGCCTGAAGTTGGGAGCCTGTGGCTTAAATAAGTACTATTGTGTTACCAAGTAGCAAAATTACATTCTCAGAGTTCGGCTGCAAAAGATGCATTCACAAAGAGAGATGCACGATTGGGTATAGAGATAATTTTATTTTATAACTCATTGCACAATTAAGTTAGTTGTCATGAGAAATTATTGCAGCCTGTTGAAACATTCCTTCCGAAATGCGTGCACGGCTCTCTACGTCAAACGATGAGCCAGGATAGAGGCTCTCCGCCTGCGTCCCTATCGCTAAGACAGTATATATCGCCAATGAGGGGCCTGTTCAGGTATTATTCTGACGAATATCCATGGGCAAAGTGGACTCTTGAGAAGGATTCCAAATTTGAAAACGATTTCGCCCACTTATAAGTAGTGCCTGTAATCATTTTCTAGTCTGGTGAGCTCATTTTACAGAGGGCTATATCTGATAGATGAACAGTTTTTAAATATATTTAAAGATTCATTCATAAATTGTATCCCGTTTTTATTGCCTCGGGTATTCCGGTAAAGCTCAGGCTACTGGCATCACCCGCAGGCCAGGCCGTCTAGCAAATGTACGATTTGTGGAGAGCTAAGCTCCCACATAATCAAAGGCAGAGAAAAACAAACTACCAAAAGAATTACATAGGCCCTCCCTGTGACGATCCTCCCATTTCAGCCATCACAACATGGTGCTTAAAAAAACGCTCACGAACCAGCCGCGACAGTTATAGAATTTGCGTGCAACTGAGGACATATTCAATTTCAACGTCACTCATCCATCTCAGCAATGCCGCTGGAATTGGGTTTTTGTCAAATTCAGAAATTGTACCAGAAGAGGAGAAAGGCATTGTCCTCACACTATAGGAGGCTGCTTGATGTTCTACGACAAGTTTATCTTATATTCTCATCGCCAGTCGTACGAATGCTAGTCTAAAAGCAGTCATTTAATAGTGGATGGGGTTTAAAGTAGTCTAACGGGCTAATATTTCGCATCTGTCCCTCCTTACAACGTCGTTTTTGCTTCAATACTGCTCAATTGTATCCATCTTTTTCTGCTCAGCTGGTGGAGAGTTGGAGGAAGTATGGCGCGTTCACTTAATTGACATCTTATTGTAAACATTGTTAACGGCTCCGCAAAGAACAATTCCAGGTGGCTTACGGCAAGCGGCTCTTCAGTTGTCAGTAGCATTTCTACATTCTTTAATTGCTAAAGGTCGACTTCACTTCCAACCCGTCTGTTGGAAGCCTTCATAAATGCTCTTGTTACAAATTCCCATCTTTCGTCACATCAAGGTTCAGCTTTCAGCCATACAAACAACGGTGGCTATATTTTAAAACCAGGTTCACTGGCCAGCGCCACCGGTGTAACTCCCCTAGGCTTTCAGAAGAGCTGAGGCCACAGACTTGACCCGAAGATCATGCCGCCAAGCGGGAAAACGGTCTGCGGTGACTTAAGCGTCCACGTAATCAAGCTCATAGTTGAATCACCGACTGAATCATATTATTGTTGCATTTCGATTTATTTTAAAGCAGTTTTTACTCCCTCAAGCAAATTTGCGTTGGAATTAGAAAAAAGCTAAAAAGCCTATAACGATTTTCCCAGACCATTAATAGATTTTAATTTAATGCACCCCTCAGTAAAAAACCTTCAGTTACATGAGTGCATAAAGTAGATTATATACACTGTCAGTATAGAAATGACGATTCCATGAACAAAAGAACACTATTAAAGTTATTGAAAAGACTGGAATTTGTCCATGATGTGTCTACTTATTGAACCTAAGGCCTCTCTTCAGTAAACTACAATCTCTATTAGTTTCTAATGTAGTAAACTAAAGCGATTTGGAAAATGAACACGGTCACACACATGTAACCCAATTAAGGTACATGTGTTACTAGTAGTTACATGGGAAACTTTATGATCGCCGGTGAATTGAATGGACTTGCTAATTTTTACCCACGAAGTTTGTTGCGCATTAAAAATGTGGATTATGCAGATTGATGTGCACTGGCGAAGAATGAAACAAATCAAACTAAATTACATCTGAATGGTATGCAACAAAAATGTAGTGGTATACATTCAAGTAGGCAGTGTAAGTGATTCCGTGATGCAGAACAAAGATGGTGATTAAATGGTATGTGAATCAAGCAACAAAGAGGGCATTATAAAGTATCTCTGGAAAGCGTTTAGTTTTTCTATGTGCTTAAATTTTGAAATTGTAAAAGGAGATGTTTTTTGAGCCTTAAGTCTTTTCTTAAGACAAAAAGGAGTCGTATTTCTAGGGCAGAATATGCATTGTTGACGTACAGAAGGGCTTGTGGGCCATTGGCTTTTCCCATAGGCCACTCCACCAGGCACAGGTACAATGGCGAAGCCCCCAAGTGGTCCGTTATGGAAACTGAGAGTTAAACGAACCATCCAAGGACTACATAATCCCTCTCCTCTTTTGCGCGTCTTTCCTAGGGACTTCTCTTGCTCAACCTCCTACGTCAGCCGTCACAAATATAGTCAATGATGTTAGGAAATCATCCAAGACTCAACCGCACCAGTCATCGAATTTCCATGCTACTGGGGAGATACTTGACCGCAACATCATCGATTCCTCCAGGCAGCTCATCTGGATCAAGACCTTCGTTCTGTGTGGAAACTGTATTGGAAACTCAGGCTTGTGTTGTCTATTACGAATGTCCATTACAAGTAGTACGAACACCAACTTCGGAGCAGAGTCGGCTAATAAGGACAGGGTTTAATTTAATTTTGTGGGGAAAGAGTTTTACCTCTATTCCTCCTTGCCACATTGTTTGCAGCTTGGTAATGCATAGCCAGATTTCCATCTGTGTTCCATTTAATTAGTAAAGAGGTGGAGGAGATATTGCATGCTTGCATAGTTGATACCCTCACATAGGTACAATAGGCAGCTTCATAATGAACTTTTCCAGATGGTTCAAGGCTATTGTTGCCTTAGTAACTAAAGACCCTCCTGCAGAAGGTGATAATGGGGTGGTTGACGCAGGTTGGCTTCACTTTAACCCTTCTGTTAAGGGTCGTTACAGTAACCGCCCTTCTTTCATGATTTTAATGCTTAGCGTTCAATAATAGAAGTCAGAGTATCCATCTTTTAGGAAAAGGTCCCCTTTTCGTTGCCACCAATGTAGTACTCTGAGACCTCCCGTAAAACAAAAGAAATTATAATACCCTGGCAGAATATGCTCAATCAACGCGTAGAAGCTGGAAGAGGTTACTTTTATGGTCTAAAGACCATGCTACACAGCGAATGATTGCCTGCGTAAAATAACTGAGAGTTAAACAAACAATTATTACAGCATATTAATTGTTGCAAACAAAAAATGACTTGACAACCAGTTTAAAATCTGGATAATTAATTAAATGGTAATCTATAATGGTAATAATTCTGCATTTGAGATCTAAAGAAGTTAGGAAGTCCGTTTTTCTTCTGTCGCCTCATGGACGCATGTTAAATGTCAGCACGAAATTCTATTAAGATTCCACCTACGCTGTACATGCTGCTGATGAAAGCATCCACAAAGATTTGTTCTTTTTTAAGGCAGTCATTGCAGGTCCGGTTATTTATAACCCATGTAATTATAACATACAGCAAAATTGAAGCCTTATTTTCATTCTCTTTCCCCTCACAAGCTCACAAGGTGAACACATCAAAACCGCTTCTTTGCAATACGTGTTCTGCTCAACAGTGTTCTGATAATGGTGTAAAACCACGTTTCCACTAAAAGAGCCATTAAATGACATTTTCAACTTGTAAAATTCCGGCAGTTTTCCCATTTTGCTAAACTTTTGAGCACACTTATCAAATACTTTATCCATAAGGCTTCATCCACCCTTACCATCATCCCACGTGGAGATAAGTAAAACCGTGTAAAATAGCTTCATAAGGAAAACTAGATTATATAGCCTTTGAGTGGGAGGAAAATGACTTTATAATTAAAACCATACTACTTACAATGCTACGAAGAAAAGTGCTTCAAATCTTTGCATGATTTTTTTGTGTTATTACTTATGAAAAAAGCAGTACTAGTTTAAGTATTTAAGGGTAATTTTGTTCTGCTAAAGAAAAACAACGCAGCACATGCTCGGTCAAATATGCCTCTCAGACTAGTGGTGGTCAGTAAAATGGAACGTCTTGACTAATTGGAAGCCGTAGGTGCCAGAGAAGAAAACGTACTCTGAAGACCTTTGATCGCGATATCGGTACCCTTTATTTATTGTTACCCTATAAAGCATGTCCCTGTTTAACTAGTCTACCCGTTCCAAGTGTATGAAGACTGACGTTAAAGAGAAAAACACCGAGATTATCACAATACTTCTGCAAGTTTGACATATGATTTGAATAGCAAACGCTACAGCTGATAAACCCCTGTTTAGTGAATTAGCACCATTGGAATTCCTTCAATTTACATGAAAATTTGTAATGACGGCGAGATGTTAGTTTAATAAACAAATGGTTATTTTGGCTTTCAGTTTTTCTAACGGGTCAATTGGGGGATCCATCAATGTATCACCACTGGGCGGTCTGGTCTCCTAACCTCGCCAGCAGCCTCAAGCCTTTCTCTATGCCAGCAATACATATCCTGTCCGTGTATTATGTCTCCTTTCGCCTTCAGGGAAGCCACTAGCGTACAGAACGGCTAAGATTGCAATATTCTGCTGCAGGCTGAAAGTACAAATTTGCGGCCACCAAAATGTTATTGACAGTGTCGAAACACTGCCATCGGAAATCTAAAACATTATCCTACGTCTATTCAATATTTTAGGGATTATAAATCTACTTTAACAAGTGCTATAAGATTTATCAATTTTAACAATTACGGTTTTACCGTATTTTACCTTAAGTCTACTTGGGTTCCCACAAGCCAAACCCTCGAATTTTGTGTGGTACTCATGTGAAAAGGCTAAAAATTTCTTTCCTATTTATTGGCATGATTTATGAAGCTCCCACCTATATTCAACAACTAGACTTGATTCAAAATTCTTTGATATCAATTTTTTTACACAACAAACCTCCATGCACACAAAACGGACTACAATGCATGTAACAGGCTGAGTGGTTCCCTCCTCCACCTCAGCCTTCAAATTCTTGGAACGAGCAGACGAGCAGAACGTGGACATGCTTTACTAAGCAGAGATAGGTAATGCCCTGCAGACACCGCGGCTTAAGCAAATTCAGTGTACATTTCCTCCGAGGGGTGACGATGTCATCTGATCCAACACGAGGCTCCCATTTTCTGACCTTCTCCTGCCTAAAAGGTGCATCCAAACAAATATGTATTGCATTGGTTCTTACCCACAAGAACTAGGCCAAATTTTTGAACACTCTGATTTTTAACTAACCAAGTAGAAGAAAAGTCGTGCCCTTCCCTCTTCACTACGTACTTAAAACCCCACTTCGTTTGTAAAATGCCACAAGGCTATGGGAGCGGGGAGTCGCCGTCCTCCTAACTGAAAGCTTTTATTAATAATTGTTTGTGTAAACTTCTTACAGTGTAGCACCTACGGTACAGACATGGCGGAAAGTTAAGCTATTTTATCACATATTGCATTTTGAATGAGGGGTCTCTCACATCAACCTTATCTGTAAACTTTATTGAGGCAAACTGCGAGCTGGAGCAAATATTTTCAATCCTCCTGTCCGGTGTGTTTTGTAAATGGTTGAGGCGGTAAAATATCGCGGATGTATTGGAGTTAGGGAAGTGAGCGTCCTCCTAATACTTTCTTTCTCCGTTTTAAAATTCACCAAGCAAGATGCTTTAGTTTTCATAGAATCCCACTCTGTGATCACTACGTTGTCAAATAAGATTGTTCGTCTTTAAGGCCTGTTTAGTCTTCTGTCCCTATTTTTAGCGTCACGATTATTGCAAAATTTGGCAAGCATTTGTCGGGCTGGGGTAGCAGAATGACGCAAGAAAGAAATGTGACCTGTTTAGTGGTGCATCTGGTTTTGTAAATAGTTGGTTAATTCGTTTCTCCAATCTAGTGGAGGTTGTTCTAAAATTTGAACTTATTGAAGAATTACATTTGATTTATTGTTTTCTGTTTATGCAAACATTCTTCTCACAGATCCATATAATCATTTAAAAGCTGAAATCAAATGTTATTTTCCTGATACTCTACTCCTATGCCTTGTGACTCCGCCATTATACTGATGCCATACGGGCTAGCCTCTGGACTATGTCAGTACTCCCAAGCCCTACTATGTGTCAAACCTATGTATTCTGCTAGAGTATTACGTCTTCTTTCGCCTCCGAAAAAGTTTCAGTGGACCACGTGATTTCCTTTGAGAATCGGAACCTATTGCGTATTTCACCTACATTAATAAAACATTGACTTGATTCATGCATAAAGAGAAACAAATCTGTAAAAAACATGGGTTGTCAAGGTTTTGTTATTGGCTTAACGCTTTCTTTGACTTTAAAGACGCCCTGAACTTCGCGATTGCACTTTCGCTGTTTGATATGCCTTCAGTTCATTCCAGCGGCCTCAGCCCCGCTCCATGCCTACAATACATAAGCCATCCTAGCATTATGTATTCTTACAACCCTAGGAAAGTCTTGGGGCGGCACCCTAGTGACAAAGGAAAGCAAACCTAATCCTAAAGGACAAGTATCTGACTGCAAATGCTGAATGCCAAACGCTAAAGTGACTGAAGAAGTGCAGAAGCTGTGAGTGGAAGAATTTGCGATGATCCCTAACTGAAAGCATAAAAGTAATGCAAAATTAAAAACTGAAGCGTCAGTAGTCATAGCCATGGAAGACATTCATTACAGTATTGTCGACGATGCCTAAATAAAGGTGTCAATTAAGTGAATACGCAATACCTTCTGCACTTCCTTACATGTTGGATAGAAAGCAGGTGGCTGCGGTTGAGGAAGCAGTAAAGTGAGAACGAAATGAATGGGAGGAATGACGCAAGATTTTATCCCCACGCCGCTATTATAAACCCCATCTCTTGGTAAATGACTTGCCTTTTAGGGCAAGTGTTCCCACGACTAGCTAAGACCACGCGTGGTGGCCATCACATTCCCATATCTCCCAATACAGTTCCCATACAAAAAAATATCGAATAGAAATTAGTGAAGCTGAGATCAGCAATCTATCTGGTTGTATTTAACTTCAATGACTGATGGGTTTGGTTTGTGGGTGTTTTTCCATACAACATAGGCTAAACGCGGACAGCCGACGCAGGAGTTTTAACATAGAGAGTACCAACTGCGATACTCGAAAGGGTAGGGGGACTGTGCAATACTTCGATTACTTGTCTAAATCTTCCCTTTGGTTGCGCTGTCACTGAGAGCCCTGGGATTGTATTTCTACTGGGAGAGAAGGCTTCTGGGCCATGCCAGCAGCCCCAGAGCTTCTTTTTGTTGATAATAGATGTTCTGCTATAGTACTGTCTTCTTTCTTCCTTAAGAAAGTCTCGGAGATGCTCATAACAACTTGGTCGGGAACCCGTTTGACATTAAGTACAGCTCTGTAAACACATCTGACTAATATTTGTCTAAAAATCTAATCTTGCTATTAAATTTAGTATTTACCTGAAGGAATCCACTTTCCGAAAGATAGACAAATTAATAAATGACATTTGCTGGCTTTTTCCGCTGATAACAGTTCAATTTGGGGCCCATTCCTAAAGTAATGGGGTATTTTTGCATACTTTTAGAGTCTTTTTTCTCGACGTATGACGCATGCGCTTCGCTCAAACAGTCTGCCGCCATAACTGGCCATGAAGACCCTTTGACTCGCTACCGGGTTGTTGGGTAGTTTCCCACCTCTACCATCAATGCTAGTTGGCCACTCGCAAACTAGGACATAGTTGTCAAAGGGGATTATTGTTTCTGGAGCATACCTTGCCGATTTGGCAAATAATCTCCATTCCTTTATCCTTTTGCCTGACTCATCTGTGTGCAGTGCCTCCAAAATTAAGCCGTTAATGCAGGCGTTAAGCAATGTAATGGAGAAGTTAGGGAGGTGAAGAGTAAAGCACCATTGCAAAGACCGTTGTATAAATTAAAATAGAAGTGGAAAGCAGATTTCATTTTCTATTTGTTTAGAGGTTTTTTATTTCTCTATATCAAGTTATTGTGCAATGTACACCCTTGTTAAACTTCAACGAATTTAGGATCAATTTAAAATAATTTTTACAAAAATTTTGTTTAAAACCCATTATTAGTTAACCGAATGTGTTTAAAGTGCGCTGAAGCAAAATTTCATTTTGCATGTAAACCATTAAAAGATCTGCCTTAATTAGTCGTCTACCATGGGACCTGGCAAATGACAGTGTCATAGTGATAGAACTATTGAAAATTTGAAAATTTAAGGTGAGTGTCAGTCTTTAGTGCAATGCTAGGTTTTAAAAGAATGCACTTGATTTAGCTACAAATATATTCATTGCGAAACATATTGTAATTTACAAATGCTTCCTAACCACCTAAGACTAATTTAAACGTGAGTAATGACATTATAGAAGAAAAGCTCATATTAGAGGGTCGCTGAGAGCTAACAGTAGTCCTCTAGTGGAATTCGCTAACCCAGTTTTCTTTGCCTCAACCTAAGATGTAAAATCCCAAGTCTATTCATGCAAAGCCTTGAGTCATCCGATAACCTAAAAGCGGATTTGTTTAGATTTTGTGCCATGCTGAAGGGAACTCTCACCAGAGATCGCGATTACTGACAAGTATAATGTCAATCACTCTAGAATCCATTGATTTTATTAGTTCGTTAAGTTAAAAATACAACAATATATGGGTTTTCTATGACATAAAAACTTGTTGAATGGAGAAGTGGGGTTTTGGTGGGAAAGCAGTTACATCCTAATATAAGCAATATGGTCAATTTCCATCTGGGTGTGTCAAGCTCCATTAATCAGGAGAATAAATACGACCAATGCAGTCAAGATACTTAAAAGTGGAAAGTGAACCAATACAGCGGAATGCTACTATTGCTGCCTTAGTATAATTACCGAGCAGAGACATGGGCAAATCCTCTTTTTCGTGAAGCTGATTTATGAAGTTATTGGAACTTGGGCTAACGCATTGCAGCTTTCCGACACTTCCGCGAAGACGAATAACGACACAATACTCTGACAAAGTATGTACCGGACGAAACATGGTTGGGCTTGTTGCTAGCAAAGTGGACCAGAGGTCAGAGGTACAATGAGAGAGCCCCTCAGTGGCCCACTACCAAGATTTATCATCTTGATAGCTGATTAGGCTTAATGTAATTGAACTTGCACCTCTTTATTGGGATTATTCCAATTCAAATAAGTTTTTTAATGGATTAGTACCAATATTAGCAGAATCGAATGAAAGGCTGTCGATTTGCAGCTACTCTGTGCGATTCAGCTAACAAACAAAATAAAAATAAGTGTAAAGACATTTTTTCCCTTCGGACGCTCTCTTATATATTATGTTTCTTGTGCACTCGAAATTTAAAGTTATTTTATTTAAATTCCCCATTAATTTTTATTGTACAAACATTCAAGTTTTCTTTAATTTCACACATACTGGAATTTTGGCACACTCTGTGATTTTACTAATCACCATTTTAAATACTTCCTTTAAGATATTTGTGCTGTGGGGCGATTAGTACACTCTATGGCTGCTTTGAAATGTTCCAAAAATTGCCAAAGCACTGGCACTTTGCTTTCACCATTGTCAAGCGCCTTATAAGCTTTCAAATGCTCTAGCAAATCGATGGTGGTTTTGTCAGGACCACTTTCATTTGTCCCACATGACAGCAGAACAGTGCAATTAAGTATATGTATGGGGAAACAAATCTGTGAAAATGTGACTTGTCAAAGATTTGTTGTAATACTTTAATTATTTGTTTTACACAGGCACAGGAATTGTACTTCCGCTAGGAGGCATAGCCTCCGTGGCATGCCGTAGCTCTTCACTCTTCTTTGCGTCAAGATTTCATATTTCCCCTAGTGAAGTTTGCCTTCATCTTCAGAAAAATCTCGGGTCACCGCATTGTTGAGAGCGAAAGCAAAGCCATCCTAAAAACAACTGCCCTAATGTATATTACCGAATGCTAAACCTTAACATGACGGAGGAAGGTTATACGCTTTGAATGGAGAATCTGTGAAGACCCCTAGCAGGGATGCTATCAACAACGTAAGCGACACTGCCCGCAAACAATCGAAACGCTTTGTTACGGAGCTGTACCCCATACCTGTATGGCAATGGCAATTAAGTGAATAAGCCATACCCACTCCACCTCTCTTCCACAATGGATTTAACAAAGGTAGACATGGCTGGGCAGCACTGAGTTAAGAGCGAAGCTTTAGTTCTAGCATGAGTAATTTAGGCCCTCCCTTTGTTAAGTATCTCTACTTTTAGACCAGTAGCCTTCCGACTGGTGATGAACAGAAGTGATGGCCTGCAAACCCTCAGCCCCAATAGCTCAAAACAGGTCGAATCTTCAGATCCAATGGAATTGCCAAGAAGGATCAGCTACATGGCAGTTGGATATCTTCTCCGTTCTTCGCAAACTCGATAACTGGTGGTATTTTTTCTTACAGCTTCGACTACCTTGTAATGGCTGACACAGGAGGTTGACAACGAGGAGCGCCGTGGACGAAGTCAAAAGAGGATTGAAGCTCTGAAATTGTTTAACTGTTTGTTCAACTACTCATTTTAGTAAAACGGGAACTTAACGTTCTGTGATTGCAGTTCCGCTGAGTAGCATGTCTTCTGAGTCATATCAGTAGCTTTGGCTCTTCTTTTCGCGGACGATACATATTCTGCCCAAGTATTATGCTCCCCTTTCCCTGCAGAGAAGTTTTGAGGCACTATATTATCACCCTAACGTTTCTTTGTCAATTCCAGCATTAAAAATATGACACAAAGCAACTAAAGAAAGTGCGATTCTTATCGCATGAGGAAAAGCTTCATTGTTGTTTATAACATTTTGGACAACATCATTAAAATATCCCTGGTGCAGCTGGGAAATTGTAAGATCTTTTTAAAGGCGAGCCAAAATATTCCTGCCAACCGGATTTTGCACACGATTTCCTTCAAATCTTAAAAATCTAAGACCTGCTGGAGAGGACCGCGTTGGAGTGTGTTTAGAACTTCAAAGCTAACTTCTTTCATGCTTTGACATTGATGTGAAGTTTTTTTCAAGAATGAGTAGCCTAGTACAATTCCAGATGTTTTAACAGGACGCAAATCAAGCGCTCATTGATATTCCTCACCTTTGAATCGGTGGGTCTTGGTCTGACGTATGAGGAGTTACTGAGCAAGCTACAAATAATCACACCTACGGTAGAACACAGTATTCAGGAAGCAGTAAATGCTAGACATGGAAAGCTTAATAATGTATGTGTTATTTCAAGAAGAAAATGGTTTGTACGTCTCGGGACCTCCCTGAAGACGAAAGAAGCCTTACCACTGGAACAGAATATATGTATTCAACATACAGTAGGAGAGGGGGCTGCTGACCCAGTGGTCAAGCCTTGGAAGCAAAGTGAACCTTTACTAAAACCAAGTGTTAAACAACCAACAATTTACACTAGCATTTACGAAAATATTTCAGGCGTTCTTCAAACCCATGATTGCTACTAAAAGCGAAATTTAAAGAGAAAATTATAAATCACGTTAATCTTTTTTTTCAATTGTCACACATAGTGGCAAAGAGAAGAGATTTCATGCTTATAACTTGAATCTCATCTCCAGCGAAGCTAACATTTGATACCATTGAAATGTTCTCAATTGTTTAATGCCGGTTTTTGAAGATAACTTACAGTCTCTGCCAGAAGGAGGGTCAAAATACTTTTAGCAATCGCGCTCTAACATGGCAGACATAATGGTAGACAAGAAATTGGTGGGGGCCGTATGATACCTCATTTATAACAGCAGTGTCTGTGGATCAACGCAGATAACGAAGACCTTCATTTGATTTAGTTGCCTCGGTAGTGTCAAAGATGTTTATTGACGCCTATTTGTAGATGATGCAGAATCCTTTAAACAATTTTAGCTCTAGCATTTAGCCCATGTGCCGTTTTAATTTGATTTTCTTAGGCTAATACATTTAAAGGAAATGAACAATTGATTATTGTTTTAAGAACACCACCAAGATCATGAACAAGGCGTAATCCTCTGACCACTTATTCAACTATCCACTTGTTTAAAGGGTCATCTGAGGGTCCGTCATTAGTAATTCACTCCCAGCCTCTTCTGTACGTCAGCAGCACATATTCCTCCCCAGTATTATGTTTTCTTCCATGTCCAGCGAAGTCCCGGGGGCTACACAAAAAAAAACGCCTAAAGAGTACATTAAGCGGTCTTGGAAATGCAGATTAAAGGCAAGTTAAGTTAGCAGTTTTCATTAAATGTGCAAGAAGGCGATGAATAATTTCTTCCTCCTTTTATTCATTCACTCATTTAAATTTCGTTTTTTCAGTCACCTTCACAGTATAATCCACAGATTAATTTACTTTCCAACGCAGTGTGGAAGGTGAATTTTCCTAAGTAAGTTTGAAAAAGACAATAATTTTCAGCTATTTACTTTGATTAAGTCGGAAAACTTCTTGAGCATGGACGCAGTGAGCGAATGAGCCAACATGACAGCCCCACGAAGGAAGGTAGAAATGCACATTGGCGTGGCTTTAAGGGAGGAGTCGGTGTTATCTACTTATGTTATAGGCGATCACCGAACCGATGAGGTTGAAGTAGACCAATGAGAAGGGCACAGAAACTGTCACATAAAGCGGCGCGATTTGCAGTAATAAAGCAAGCTTCGGTAAAAATTTCGCCCGGTATGGCATCATCTGGAGATGATGCATTTAAAGCATTGAATTACTACCAGCCCCGATGGTTTTGGGTTTGTAGATTCCTTTGTTTCTAGCAAAATGTATGTTACTAGTTTGACCCTTCTAAATGCCTTTTTGGTTTTACAGTAATAGATGTTGTGGCTGATTTCCTGATTATCCTCACGTTAACGTCTTGCCAACGTTCATTGGATAGCTAAAAATCAGGAAATCAAACTAATCGATACTTGTCCAAAATAAGTCATAGACAATATTAATGCCATAATTTAGTAAAATGTTTGTCGTTTTTTGGTTGGTCAAAAAAACCATTCAAGCTTATTTGTTTTGATACGCTTTTTTGGGAAAGGTCAAGAAATGGTTTCTGGGATCTCTACCTTTTTTTATTAGAGCAGGGTAAATTAGATTAGCTTTGCATTATTTGACTAAAATGTATTTGCATAGAAATGATAGACCTAGAATTGAATAATTCGTATCCTATTTTGAATAACAACATTTACAAATCCCTTCCATAACGTCGAGTAATGGCACCATTTATAATTGATAAACTCAAAGCGGATCAAATTCTTCTCAGCAGCATGACACGCACTGTTAAAGTGGAATAGGCAGTGGTACATAAATATGCTTTTCTGACAGATTATGCTTAAAATGACCGGTTTTCCACAATTGCAGCAGTCAATAAGCACTAAGAGATAAATACCTAAAGATTTATCAAATAATAAATAAACAGCAAAACAAATTATTTGATTCTTTGCTCGTCCACTTTTATTCTTTTTCAGAACTCATCATAATTCTTGTTACATTTTCTGTTTTGCCTTGCCTCCAAATTCTTATTCATATATTGGAGAGAATTTGGGGGCGACATCATGTATTTTAACAATGTGAGATTTTACAGATGATGAAATTTTTGATGAGGCATAAGAGTTTGCCTCCTTCTTGCCTGGTCGCCACCAAAAGAGATGAATCCAGACAACCATGCGCATCGCTATTACGTGTTCAGTTATGTCTTCAAAACCCATTTGAAAGGGTATGCAATGCACCCAAGGTGAAATATATTTTACCATACAGAAATTACTTTATTCTCACTATAAAATAGAATAATTTGTCTTAAAATGTCTTCAAAATACCTTTAAACAAAACAAAATTGTGACTTAAACTATATGCGAGCGTCGAGAAGATTGAGGCATGACCGAAATAAGGTTGCACTTTTAATCTTGAAAAAGTAGCGTAATGCGATAGTGGTTTATCCCTTAATATCGGTGAGGCGCCACTTTTGTACTTTAAATTAGTCCCCTGGTACCTAGCTGGGTGGGCTGGCCTTTTGGGCCATGCCAATAGCCCAGACACCTTCTCCGTGCTGAATATATATATTCAGGGAGTCTCTGGACGCTACACTGGCAGTGGAAAGCGAACCCAATCCTAAAGGAAATGCATCCTGATATTCCACTTCTGCGTGATAAGCCTTAGTGGAGCGGAAGATGTACATATGCTACGGATGGGAGATTGGTGATGATCCCTAATAGAGGAGTTGATGTTGATGTCCACTTTCGGCATCTCTCCCAGTCCCTTGTTCTGCCGAAAAGCTATTAACAACTGAAGCGATACTAGCCGTAAACCATCTGGAAGTTTCGTTACGGATTTCCCCTACAGTCCTGATTCAAATCCCTAAGCCGTACGAAATCCCAGATGCAGTCAAGCCGCCAAGAGGGATCAGTGACGTTGAGGTCAAGTATCCCCTCGGTTGCGCGCTAATTTGGTGACTGGCACGGTCGGCTCGTGGGTGTTTCTTTACTGCACTGACTACGTTGTAATGGCTGACGCGGGAGGTTGACCTGCAGGAGCGCCAGGGCGATGCTCAAAAGAGGAGGGAGGCTATGTAATACGATAGTGGTTTATGCCTCGGTACTGGTGAGGCGCCACTTTTGTACTTTGAATTAGCCTCCTTGTACCTGGCTGGGTGGGCTAGCCTTTTGGGCCATGCCAATACCCCAGACACCTTCTCTGCGCTGAATACATATTCTGCCCGAGTATTTTGTCTTCTTTCGGCTTCAGGGAGTCCCGAGACACTACGGTAGCAATAACAAGTGAAATGTGAATTAAAATAAGGGGGATAAGGAAGAGTCAAAATGCAACCATTACTTTCCAAATAATGATCAGCTTGCAAAGGAAATGCTTACAACGGTTATCTCCCGGTTCCTGGCCACATCTTGGAGCCTCAGGAATGGCCTCTAGAATGGCCGGGGCCAAGAGCTTTAGAAATGGCAATTTGTTGAAGAAGCCGGAATTATGCTGTCAACTAGATCAAAATGGGGTGCTTCGTTTAAGAAGTGCGCTAAAATCTCAAAGAGATGGCTCTATTCACTCACGGCCACTAAAGTAATCAATAAGAAATCAGATGTCACGGTGTCGAACCTTCTATTTAAAAAGGAAAGGAATGTTAGTTAATCGACCTACAAATGCAGCCATCGAGGAGTCATCTTGGTAAACTTTGTCAGATTAGTGAGCATATACAGTGTCTAACTTATTTTGATGACATAAATGTAAGGGAGCCGTCCTGAACAGGGTACATGGTGCCATTGGGCAGTCTTCAACAGGTATAAGGTTAGAAACTCAAGTAAACACCTGTAGCAAATGCGTATGATGTCACTATTGCATTGGAATGGTCTAGACAGGGAAGATTAAAATGTAAACATGATTTAATGGTTATCGAGGAATATATGTCATTTCTTCATTATTCCAAGTGATTGAAATTGAGTAACCTCTTATCTGTTATCGACCTAAAAATGAAAGAGTGCATATGATTAGTTTGACAAAAAAGAGAATGCTTTATCAACCCATAGTCATATTGTCGGAAAGATTAACAGTAGGTAATTCACTTTTGTACATATTACAATTATATTAAATAATACTTTAACGCAAAGGTGTTATCAGACAATATATTTCTCAAGTTGATTTCTAGTGTGTTTTGAGGAGAAAGACATCTGATTCTACACTGTTCCAAAATGCATAGCCCTTAGGCTTTCAGATACCAAGATGTTCTGTAGTACCTTAAGTATAGCTTTATCTTCCCTTTCCCCTAATGAGGCACTTTGTAACTCCCAAATTGTTCCTCTGATGGGCAGCGCTACCTCTGGACCCTGCCAGTAGCCCCAAGTTTTACTGTATGGCGACAGTGCATACTTAGTCGAGTATTATGTCTTCTTTGATCTTAAAAAAAGTCTTGGGGTGCTGCATTTGTGGCAGTGGGGATCAAATACGGTCTTTTGGAAAAATTATCCCTATTCTGCTGAGTGATAAACCCTAAGATGACCGAGGAAGTGCATATGCTGCAAATGGGAAATATAAAAAGACCCCTGGTGGAAGGTTTGGAAGTGCTGCCTACCTTTGGCAACCACCCCAATCCCGTGGTCTGCAGGAATTTTTTTAACAATTGAATCCAAACTAGCGGTAAGACATCGAACGATGTTCTTTACGAAGTAGCCTACTGCACCCATACGTAGGTATCAAATGTGCATACTTACGATACCTCATCCACTCCCCTACCAGTTGGATAGAACTTAGACAGAAATGGCTAGGCAACACTGAAGTAAGGAGAAAATAGCAAAGAGGGAGAGACGAAAAATCCCATGCCCGCGGGACTACTTTAGACTACATCCTTTGTTAAATAATTCTGCTTTTGAAACATTGTTCCTACGACTGGCTATGGACGTGCGTGATAGCCGGCATACTCTCCTTTTCCCAGTACAGTTTACAAACAGGACGAAACTCCAGGTCCAGTACAATTGTCAAGAGGGATTATTGGCATTGTGTTGAAGCACCTTCCAAATTGCATAAAATTTCAGTGACTGGAGTGGTTGATTTGCAATTACTTTTTTTGTACCGTAGATTGCGGTGAAATTACCGGAGCGGGAGGACAATCAAGGAGATCGCCATGGGCGAGCAAGCTATGTCACGGTTTGTTTGCTAAAGTCTCGGTTTTGGTAACAGGTTCACTTGGAGTCTCCAGCATGACAGCTTTGCCGAGCTGCCTGGCCTCTGACCCGATCCAGTAGCCCTAATCCTCTCCGTATGTCAACCACATATGCTCCGCCCCAGTATTGTCTACCTTAGTCTACAGAGAAGTTTCGAAATACTGCGGTTTAACCTAATTCTTTTTATTTTGCCATAATACATCCAACATTCTACTAATATAACCAAATGAATTTCATAATTGCACTAGTATATAGAGAACTTTAATGCTTTTTGACAATAGAATCGTTGGGAATAATAAATTGGGAACTTTTAGATAAGAAGGATGTAAGTGTTTCAGAAAACTAAGTCCGATATGTTTCAAAAGGGGACACCAGATTTGGCAACAGAGTTCCCTAATTTGACTTCTACCATCTCCCCATCGTCTTTTTAATGTAGAAGGCCCAATTCTACTTTTAACTTAGAATTTAAGTTAATGAGGTGGTCTTAATACGTTATTCGTTTGTTTAACTCTCGGTTATGCTAACGGGTCACTTAAGAGCCCCGCCAGTGAACGTCTACCTGGCGGCTTGGTCTTTGCGCCTTGCAGATGGCTCCCATTCTCCAAAGTATGTTGACAACACAAATTCTACCCTAGTATTCTTTCTTCTTTAATCTTCACGGAGGTCTCGGGGCTCATAGGTGGCAACTTCGCAGCGCAACCAATAATAGCCATTTGACAAAGTACAACTTTCATGTGATTTTCGGATGAATAAAAATTAAATACTGTCCCAACCACCAATGATTATCACTACCCCTTCTATAAAAAATTGGGCAAAATTTAAAATTACTTTAATTTTTCGTTCGCGCCCCTATTCTTGTGCCACGCTTTTCCCAGTTTTGCTTCACGCACCTAAAGAGCACTTGTATTTTGGATTATCTGGCCTGCAGAATTCTATTTTTATGTTTAGTGGTTTTGCAGTCACACTAACAAGTCCCTTCTACCAACCTTGCCATAAATTTGCATGTCTTCAAGAGAGAACGAATAAGTTTACTGCCCCAGAGGAAGGTGTAGCAAATGTGCCAGGCAAAGTGAGAAGACATGTTTGTATTTTGACAGGCAGGTGCTAAAAGAAGTGGTAAAATGTTTAGTTTTGCTGTATTAACGAAACGCATTTCCAGTGAATAGCACTACTGGCTCACAGTAAAAAAAGGGAAGAATGGAGGCCTCAAAGTGCTCAAAATGAGTAGTATAATAAATAGACACCTATTGTTTGATTTGAATTAAGTAGTTTTACAATTATATTTTCAAAGGTGAGCAAAGAATTGACCAGTCGTTGTTTCTGATAGGTGGCAAATTAAGAAAGTAAATGGAAAAGAAAATCTGAGAAACTAATTTTATGGGATTTGACGCTTGGGTAAGCCAACAGATCTACCAGTTCATTTTTAGTAGGCGTATAAACAGAGGTCTGAAAATAACTCGACATCGGAGAAGCTCTCGCATGCCGTACACATCTATGTGACGACCGACCGTTTACTCACACTGTATTACCAGACATCTGGCTTTTCATTTTTACTGGCAGCTTTAGCATTTTCCATCTTTAAGTAAACGTAATGGGAAGGGAAACTTCTGGTACAAGTAGATGGAAATTAGTGTGTGATTATCTTCACAAAACAGCATTTTGGCCATAATTTTTGTTCCAAAGTAGGAACTTTTGCCCCTCTCTTTTGGATTAATGGAGGAGGTAAATTTAGCAAACGTAAGTTCACCAGTATATCTATGATGTTAAAGGAGCACTAAAATTCCAGGAAGGCATATTGAAAATCTGTTTTTTCCTTAGTCTCGCTTAATAGACAAGAATTTATTAGTTTTAAAAACCTTAAATGCCAAAACAATTTTTTCACTTTGTAAATCCTCTTTAATTTACTTATATCATTAACTTACTTTGTTTTGCGCCTTGCTATAAGCCCTAAAAAGAGCCCGAAGTAATGTTCGTGCTTCTTCTATGTAAATCCAAAAATGGACTTCAGTTTCTGCCTTTGTTTCGTGTAATCTCAGTTTTTAATAAAATAATTATTGGCATCTTTAAAAAAAGACCTTGAGAGTAGAATATTTTAAATCTTAAAGCGTTATAACAGACAATCATGAAATTGTGCTCCAATTATCATGACTGTGTTGGATTAGTAATCTACAAATTTTTATAACATTGCCTTTGTTGTACATAGGAAAATTGTTACAGATGCCATTCAAAATTAATTTCATAGCAGGACCCCACTTTTAGAAGTATTCCACAATGGACTTACTACTGATAAGTGAGTCCAACATTAACAATGACCTATCACCAAAGTGTAAATAGCTAAACCGGTTGACCTTGAAGAAGAATTAAATTTACATAAATTTACTAAAGGTACAAAGAGCAACTACTGGGTCTTTCATTCACCCTAGTGAATAGCTGGTAAAGACCAAAGTTAAATAATATGTGCTGATTGTAATTTATAGTCTCAAATTAATGACAGACCATTTGATGTTACTAGAGTGAATATGCCAAAACATCTTGACGACTAGCAACTGCCCCTTCAACATACTATACTACTGACAAGTCATTAGTAGGGTAATATTTAATGATTTTTATTGTGACTCCTTGCGTTCACTTAAAAGGCTGCTAATCACCATCACGATTGCAAACGACAAAAGAAGAATTTTTTCACAGAAACAAAATTTTGATTAACCACGAGTAGAGCAAAGTGTAATTGCAGATTTGCGAGATAATGGTGAATGGATTAATTACTCATTTTTGCCGGTGAATAACTAAGAGGAGTCCAAGTAGCGGATAACAACATCAGTGGTAAATCTGGAAATATGTGTCATTGAATCACTTGTAGAAACAGTAAACTGTTTACTCGCTCTATCCGTCCCACGGAAGTGCCTTTTTAGGAGGTGCAGTCCATGGACTGTTTAGAAAGCCCTCTAGTGAAATGCAAAACAGATTAACTTTAGAGGCCTTGGTCAGGTTTGTGGACGTGCAATTAAAAATGATGGAAAGTTTTCTTTTTAAAATAATATTGTTTTATTCGGAAACCTTAAGGAGACTACTGACTAATGGAGTTGTTTTGGTACCAATGCTTTAAGACAAACCGTTTATTTAATTAGACATAAAATTGTTTCTAAATCACTCCAAAAAGGTGACGTGCATACAGAACTCCCTTCATTAGTGAGAGTTCATCTATTGAAGTCCAGTGAATGCCTACTTCTGAGTTGCTCCCCGATCCACTGTAATTCCACAATCGTTCGTTTAATCCTCCATTTTTTGAAGGGCCACTTAGGACTCCATTAATGTGTTGATGCTGGGCCGCCTGACATTTTTGGGCAATGTCAGTAGCCTGCAAGCCCAATATATGTCGAAAGCACATATTCTGTCCGGATATTCTATCTCCGTCCATCTTCTGGGAGGTCGCGGGAATTGCAAAATTTCGCTTCCTGGGGCCATCAATGCGATTTATGCAAATGAAAAGGACTATTTGATAAGTTAAATCGGTCTGTTTATTTCTTGGTCTGGAGCTTATTTTGATTAATTTTTTAGACAAGAAAATGCCACAATTAAATAAAGTTAACCCCCTAAAATTGAATTTCTAGCTGATGAGCAATGAATGGATGACTTTCATAAGTTTATTGTAGAAATTATCTCAGTACTTTCAAAACACATGCCGATAGATTAACTGTTTAACGAACTCCCTTTGCTGACAACAGGGTGTCATATGAAGTTGTCATTTGTCAACTTCTATCGTCATGTGTTATTGCAATAAGCTTATCCACATAAGATATGATATATGGCAGTCTGTGCTTGTGACGTCGCTGTAGTTTTTTTGAAGGAAAAGCACAAGGCGAATTGATAACTAGTTTTGAAGGTGGTTCGTGTGGAGCACCTTTCACAGGAGTTAGGTAGCGTTTTGATAAAGTTATTTTACTGCCACACGAAAACCCTATTTGTAGATTTCAGTAGACTATAGTCGTCTGACTTTTCTTTTTCAGAAAATGTATATAGTCGCAATCTCATTCTCACGTTGTTTTGTCCTTTTTTACCTGCATTTTAATACTCTTTCCAAAAGTTTTACGTCTACTGTGGAAATAACATCAAAGGAATGCCTAAGGTGTCAACAACAACTTACATAAGTGCATAAAATGGGTTTTATGAACGCAAATTGCTGTAACTAACGATATAAAAATAGACTGAATTTCCATGGGAAATATGAGTCACGGTAGGAGTAAATACAAATTTTTTGAAACGATAGTGAGAGCAATGTCAAAATAACCTAAGCATCAAATGCCTAATGCTTCCTCTCGGCAATATTGCCGAACGGTGTGAAATAAATCTTTAAGAAGATGAACAGTTGAAGTGGTTTCAAGATCATTTTTCATCTTGCGGCATCACCAGATGTGATGTAACAAAATGAGCAATCCTGTAAGTAGTAAATTCACGTCCGCCACGATTGCTCTCATTTTTTTGCTCTCCCCTTTTGAATTCTCAACTTTAAATGCAACTTGTTTACAGCCTGCAGTAAATGAATTAAGGCTTGCAAATTTAGCAGCCTTTTCTGATAGCTGATTCATTTGCATTTTTCCGAAGCTTAAGTTCGAAGTTGTGGGTTGTTTACAACTTTACATTTACGGTCCAGAAAAAATCGCGGTTTTATTTCAAAATTCCTCTAAGAACTTTACAACCACTCGATTAGTCTAAATGTGATGCCACAATCAAACATTTATAGGCAAATTCCTTGCACGACATCAGCGCTAACCTGTCAATAGCAAATTAAATGCAGGAAATGAACCACAACCCCTTGGATTGGGAATAGTAATTTAAAAGTTTTGAAAGAAAAGCCGAAGATGATTTTACTTGTATCTGTAAAAGAAATTAACGATAACGTTTCTTGGAAATAGGTAATGAATAGAGTGTTGATTTATACCTTAAAAAATATTCCAACGTAAGGGTCGAAAACAGAACCGTTCACTTGGTACCAGCCGACCTTCCATTCCATATTTCGTTTTTCACCACTTTCTCCTGTGTCTCTTAGGAGAACATCCTTTTAATTATTTTAGTTCTACCTACTTGCACCTGTATTTCCTACCTTTGCTATTGAAGTGACATGTGAAGGATGCAGGATAAGATAATTGTCAAGACAGCCAACGAAACGATGGAACGATACGTTCCAAACTGGAAGCCAACGGCAAACGGTGTTGGTAATCTAAGCTGGAATTTAGGTGGCTGTTGATTGACAGCAAGGTTAAATTAGATTTCCGCTACCAACAACATTGAAGAAGTTGAATTTCCATGCAAATGTGCCATTGGCAATGCTGTCAGTTCTTGATTTAAGGCTTCTAATCTCATTTACCATATCATAACTGAATTAACCGGACAATGAAATGAGAAGTTTGTACTCCTGCCCTCGACTCCACTTGGCGATTATGCAACTGAGGAGATTTAAAGTGATATTTGATTCCACTGAAAGGCACTTAAGATAAAGGGCTGTCCAGTGAGTTAATCCTCAATCAGCAGTCTGTGTTCCGTATTTAAAGTGGTCAAACTCCCATTTTTTCATCGTAGCTGGAAAATAAATGCAGTTAGATTGGCTTCTACTTTAACTACTAATTGACATCAACTGAAACCATTGTGATTGCTTGATATTACACTTCCCTGATCTTTATTCTAAAAGTCCCACTGTTTAGACTACTCAGACCAACTCATTTTACTCTCAGTCTGCGTCGCCACCAGGTCAAAACACCAGCTGTCACTAGCAACTCTCTGTGCCTTTACACTAGAAGTGGATACAAAACTTACCACAGAAAACTTTCTATCTAAAAACAACCCTTTTGTTCCCTACATAGTGAAAAAGGAGGGAACAAACTGTTTCTTTTCCACTAAAACTATCACTATTGTATAAGAACCCCAGTTTTCCAAAGTTAGAAGCAGAAGTGGGAGAACTTTGTTACTAAAGCCACTAAAAATTGAAGTAGAGTTAAAGCAATGCCCTTTCAAATTGATTTAGCACTTGCACGATTGTGGTAATAACAACTCTCTACATAACGAGGTCTTCAAATAGGCGTGCAAGACTTTTTGAAGGAGAAATAGTAAATAACTCTGGGAAGCTCCTTGACATCAAATTTGCTCATTAACCAATCAACAATACAATCTGTTATCTGTACTTTTGAGACATAAACTAGCTGCAGTTTTTGCTTTCAGCAAAGTTTTCTCTCTAACAGGACAAATATCACTGTAGTTTTTACCTGCTCCCTTTTATTTTCAAACTGTCCGTTTTACTTCGCTCGTGATTGGACGGGACCAAGAGAAGGCAATTACCTCCTACAAAATATTGTTCAGGGAATGCAAATGGGACGGTAACAACCCTCCCCTTTCCTAAAGTTCAAATTTTTTCACAAATCAAATACAAAGAAAAAGGATTTCTTCGAATTTTCCTTTTTCTACAGATTTGATTTTTATTTACCCGATTTACTAGTCTTGGCTGTTTCTAAAGAAGAAAACGGAGGGATTTTTCTCTCTTCACATGTATATCTCAGCCCTAACTTCTGTTCAGGCTTGAGTAAGTGATAAATTTAAAGTAAAGACCCGCTCTAGCACACCTTATTCACAAAACTTGAATGGTTGTTTGAAGTCAAGCAATGATGCTTTTATTTGCTTAACGAAAGGTAAGTTGCTAAGGTCATTGGCCCTTGTTGTAATACATTGGCTGTTTGCTTAACTCTAGTTTTTGGTAAGAAATCACTCAAGTGAGCCACCACTGTTCCTTCGCCAGGTAGGCTGGCCTCCGGACCATGTCAGTAGCCCCGATCTCTTCTGTAAGTCGACAATATATGTGTCTCGGGGAGATACAATATAATTCAGGCAACTGGCTTGTTTTTCACGACTAAAGTAGAAGAGGTGGAAAACCATTTGGTGATTCATGATGTTGATTGGCATTTGCCAATGTAAAAGGGTGGGAGTCCTTTACTCTATCATTAAGACTTTCTCACCTCAGATGTCGTAAGCTCAGGCATCTTCCACATCTTTTGCTATATACTACTATCTGTTAGTCTTGACACATTGCTCTTACACAGGGTTTTAGTTTTTTGCATATCCATCCGAAATGCTACTTCACGAAGCAATCTTTTTAATGTAGGAGTAAATTTTTGATTAATTAGAGAAGGCATTTGGACGCCAGACACCTTTGTCTTAGCCAATTAGAGACATTTATCTTAAGTGTACCCGTTGCTATTGTTAACGAAACCTATTCAAAAATCACTTCGCTAAGTAAGTTGTACTATTCCAGTTGCTTGGATGGGATTTTTCATTCTAATCTCAACTACCAGAGCTGTCTTATACTAAAACGTAGTTCTTATTCCATACACTTCATGTACACTAAATCTTCGGACTCGACTGGTTTTTCTGTGTACGATTCAGGGTTTCACTATCAGACAGTTCTATTCTTAAGCAGATAGTTCGATTGATGTGTCAACCAATGAGAACCGGGAGACTGATGCCAAATTTGTGCCCTTGTTTAGGTCACCTGCAGAACATTAATACAAATAAGCTAGGCATAACAATTCCTCATCGTTTGAATGCGGTCTAGTTAAACAAACTTTGCACAGAGTACTCCTTTTAATTGACTATATGAAGAACGCCCATCTAATTTGAACTAATTTCCCTTTCGGAAAGAAGATATAAAAT
Source organism: Echinococcus multilocularis (assembly GCA_000469725.3). Lineage (NCBI taxonomy): Eukaryota > Metazoa > Platyhelminthes > Cestoda > Cyclophyllidea > Taeniidae > Echinococcus > Echinococcus multilocularis. Next base: position 3,879,268 of record LN902848.1, on the reverse strand, counting down.
TATGGCTTTTGAATTTCCAGTGATAGCCATTGCGACAGAGATGATGATTTGGATTATTCAAGTGGAAAATGGAGGCCTTCTGAATGTCATCTTTGAGAATGTTTCCAGTGCACCGCAAGAATCCCCAAGATTTGAACTTACCCCTAGCATCAAATACAATTTTTTTCATCAATGTGCTTCTTCTAAGACCTCTAACTTTGCCCATTCTTAAAGCCATGCCAGAGGAACTGGGTGGAGGTCAGGCAGGAGTGGACTCTGCCCACGCCCATCCAAATCGCGAACCGGTCATCTTTTGGTTCACAGTGGATCTCTTTCTCTTCGTTGTGGTACTCATCATATACATCCAGACTATTAACTGCTACTTTTGCAATTCCAAAAGCGTGAGTTTTTGCCACGTCAGCTGCATTCATATTGGCGCTCATGTGTTTCAGTTTAAACTCGTTTCAGTACAAGGTAACCATAGTCTGTGGTCCGTTGATGTTGGCACGACCTTGCCGTAATTTTAACAAGAAGTTTTATAGTTAATCTTATTTGAAAGATGAAGCGACGCACATGGATTTCATAAGGTTAAGAATTCACAGTTGAAAGACTGCTTCGAAGGTGAAGCCTTTCAAGAGAACATAAATTTGTACGAACCAAAAATTTGTAGTATTTGTAATAACCGTATGCTTTCGTACCTACTGATTGCAGACGGCAGCACCACCTACTAAATCTAGACGGAAGCACCTGGTGTGTCGCATCATATTTATCACGTTATTGGCAATCGAGCTGCTCCTGGTGGCAGCGTCTGTGTTTCTCCTAGTGGTCTACTTCTGCAGTATGGATTTGGTCGTCTCCTACCTAAAGGCACAACCACAGACGTCACCAGAGCTGACGCACATTCCCACTTCGCTGCCCGATGGGCTGCATGCCGTCATGGCGCATACCTCCAGCTTCATCTACGAAGGCATTCAGTCTGGACGGATGCACACTATCTCCACGGTTAAAACATTTGTAAGCCAAACCAGAGTAAGTAACTTCTCCTTACTTCTAAAAACAAAACATTTTCAGATCAACTTCTCTCCGGAGTACAGCGTAATTCCTACCCCTAAACTAGGAAATGATAGAACGCTGCAGAATTCTTAATTTTTCCAAAAATACCTTAAATGGATTCGGATAGATATCTTTGCATTTTGGCAAATATTTTGATTATTATTTTCTAAGCATGCGTCGTATTTTACTTTGAGATTAACATTTACGGTGAGGAATAATATCAGCTAAAGGAGACATTTTTCAAACAACCGCTTGAAATGAGGATAGTCAGCACATTCACTATTCACCCTTTTTTTCAATGATTTTAGGAAAGAATTGTCAGTAAGCTGAACAAAAGCATTGAAGGCTTGTTAATAAGTTTTAAAATTAAAGAGGTGCTCATTGTGAGCAATAGCACCTTCCAGGTCTTTGAAAACTTCGTTTATCCTGCAGAAGATGCCGTCCAAAAAAATTTTGGTGCAAAATCTTTTTTCGAGGAATTTCCATTAAGATGAATTCAGTGAGGCAACTACTTAACAAAGCATTTAGTAATTTTTCACACTGTGATCAAACACCACTTTGTCTGGAATTGAAGGTAAGCCTTAATATGATGCATTTCAAAGTTTGTTGTGCTTTGTGTGATGCAGGGTTAAGAAATTGTCATACCTAATAGCAATGAATATCAGTTCATATTTTTAGCATAAAGAGCATTCTTTTCCCTATCCGTTAATTCAAAAAGCTGTTTATATGTTTGACTGAATGTCCTAAGCTGATCTGAAGATTCAAGTGAGAAACAAACTATGAAACTTCGACATCGTCTAATGCTTTCTGTGATATTTTAATGTCGGTCACAATCGTTAAAATATCAGCGCGATAGGGAGCTTTTCATTTGCTTTAGTGGTCTCCTTAGAATTTTTACTTTAAGAAGAAGATGATACAGTGCTCTGGCAGAATACACATTGTGGATCTGCCTAGGGCTTGGAGCTATCCAGAGAGGTTGGAGGATATGGTACCCGGTGGATGCAAAATGGCGAAGCACCTGGGTGGTTTGCTACTTAAATCCTGAGTTAAGCAGACAATTAGTGTTACAGAGTCCCTCTCCTTATTTGAGCGTCGTATTCGGTGCTGCTCTTAGTCAATCCACAGTGCCAGTTATCACGACATTAGCGGTGCTGCAAGAAAAACCCCCACTAGCCAGCCATGCCAATCATTAAATTTTGACTGTAATGTCACTGATCTCATCGCGATTCTACTAGAGTCGGAGTTCCTTTGTGTTTAGGTACTGTATTGGGGGAGAAAGAATATTGGCCATAATGCAGGTTCACCGTTAGTAGTGGAAACTTTGGTCCAAAGGGAGAGTCAAAAAACAAGGAAGTGGGTTTGAAATAGTTCCGTAAGGGCAATCCTCCTTGCTGCCTTTGTCACACTTCAGGGGCGCCTAATTTTCCTGTCTGAGCTCTAGACAGCCAGTAGTGAAGTGGAAGAAGGATATTTGGTTTTCATAATTAATACCTTCATACAGGTACGGAAGGTAGCTCCGTAACGAACTCCTCTAGATGGTTCACAGCTAGCGCCACATCAGCAGACCATGGCACTAAGGCAGTTGCCAAAGGATGGCGTGTTTTTCAAGCCGTTTGTAGGGGTCATCACTGATTCTCACATCACGCTGAGCCTTATCACCCATCGGTATAAACCAAGGTAACTGTCTATTAAGATTGGGTTCCTTATCCTCTGTCACCAATGTAACTCGTCGAGTCTACCCTTTTGACAAAAGGGTAGGCAGAATATAAATTGTCGACGCACAGTAAGGCCTGGAGCTACTGGTCCATTGTTAGAACTCGTAGTTAAAGAAACAATTAGTGTGTTACATTTTAAATCCTTCAAACAATAAAACTATGGCAATCTTTTAAACAACTTCAGTTTCGTTCCTCGACCCTTGTTTGTTAAATTTGGTAGAACGCAACGGAAATTTCATTTTTATCAATGAACTTTACGTCACTTGATACGAAGGCCATGAAGCAAGTCGTGCGAACCTTGAACGACACCCTCCTACAACTTCACAATCAACTAAATCAGGTCAATTCTCTTGTTGACATCATTCACAATACGACAAATGACATTCTTCTCTTAATAGAAGCAGAAATGGACTTTGACCAAATCTTTAGTTCCATTGATAACTGTTGGATGGATGTTTGTCTGCAAGCCAATGACTTGGTACATCAGTTCAATCTTATCGTTGAATCGTTTCAACGGCATCTTGGAAATGCTATCGGACCTATATAAAATACATTGTCCTGTGTTGGTGGATGTCTCACTATTATCATATTTTTCGCGACAATCGTCACCATTTGTGTGATTTATTAAGTAACTCGGAGTGGCCTTTCATCCAATTCTAATAAATTGGGCAAAAGCTCGTTGCACTTCATTTTCCAACACCTTATTTGTTTCTGAGGTTTGCATTTATGCATCTATTAAGCATTGCATAAAATTTTGGCCACAAACAAGGTTTATATTTCTAAAAGCTGAATAAAATAAGCTGCGCAGTCCCATTTAGGCCTCAAAACTGTTAAACGGGATACAATCGTGTGCGGCAGATGCGCCATTTGTCGCTGTTCAACTCTACTCCTCCTGATATTTTTCGCCTTCTCCGCCGTCATTGCTATTTCGTTATTTCCAATAACCGTTGCATCGGGTATGTTCCTCTTTGTTTCTGATGTAGTGTTAATGACCTACAGAATGGAATTGAGTCGGTTTTTGTAAACAAAACCATGATTGCGCATATTAGACCCCCAGAATAAACAAAAAAAACAAGAAGAAAAGTTTACAAATTATTAAGTGTGGTCCGGGTTTAACTTTAGCCCTAATCCCTCTACTATAATGGCAAGATATTTATCTTAGCAAGATCAATATCTCTACAAGATCGGCTGTCTAGCTTTTCGGTAAAATTTGTTAAAGATCACTGAATTTAGAGTTCAATAAACCGTTAATTCCGGAATTCGTGCCAAATATGCCGTGTTAAAGTACAACTTTGGGCAAGACTAAATGAAACATTCATTAGGAAATCAAAACATTTTTGTGAGCTACTTTATCGCTCTTATTCTTAATCAAGATAATAGTAATAGCTAGCGAAAGTTTGCTGTTGTGATTTGTCCTTCTGAAGAAACACTGAAGTATGTAGTGAACCATGGTGACATTAAAGCCTGCCGCTAATATTTCATAATATAGGTGAAGGATGCTTATACCTAGTCCGAGAAAGTGTTATAAATAAAACGGATTTCATTTTGAACGGCTACGTGGCACAACACTGGGACTTGCTCATCCACAGTGCTATCAGTGAAGTGGGCGATTTCATGTTCACGACCCCACCGAAGAATCCGCTTTTCTCACTGTCAAAGACCTGCAACACCAAGACGAGTCGTCATAAAGTTGGGCTTCTTTCTGCTCTTGGCTACTCGAATATGGTTAATACTTCGCGAGTTGTAAGTAGCTCAGCAGTGACTCAAGGCCTTGCAAAGGGAAAGGAGTAGGTAATTCCCGCTGAACTGGAAATAATGAGATAATCGGAAAATTTTCATGTTATTTGGTAAAAAATCAGTTGCAATAGGTCCTTTCGCTACCATTCATGTAAGTAAAACCACCTTCCATCTGTTTTAGGATTGTACTTCAAGAACTTCAAAGAATAAATATTCCTGGAAAAATACCTGATGTGTCTCGCTTGGACCATGCGAAGGAGGAACTAAATGATACCATGAAGGCCCTGGATTTAAATGTAAATCGCATAATTCTATAGAAATGCTTTTTACATACATTCACCATGAATAAAATGTAGACAGATTCGACAATTGACACTTTTGTGCATTCAAAACTTCCCTTTTACAAAATTCACTGTTATTTATTTAATTTATTGATAAGTTGTTTTATTCTCTTCTATTTCTCAATGTATTCTTAAATTTGCCCATTAAAGCAAATGCGATTTATTTTTTGCGTTGCATTAATCCTCAATTTACTGGACCCAACGATGATCAACACTGCAGAGGTCGCTAAATTTATGGCTGCGTTAATAGTCTTCATTGAGAGCGACACAATTTCATATAAAGATGAATTCAACGTGGGAATAAATTTGTTGATTGAAGTGGTCGAAAAAATAGATGCATTCAAATTGTACGCAAATGAGACCCTGCAATCAATTCTCAACATAAAAGGGGAAAACAGACGGAGTAATCACTTCTTTTGACACCGTCTTCACAGCTCTTATAGACTTTCGTAAAGTGAGTTTAAAGATTTAGCAACAATATTTAAACTGGCACCTTCATTGCTGGTTGAACCGGATGTTTGAATAAGGCTGAGGATAGGCAGGACATTCCAATGCAAGTGAAGTCTCATAAGTTGCAACTACTTTATCCTTGATTTCACATACCAGGTTGGCAAAAATGAATCCACACTGATGGCAGAGGTAGAAAAGCAGTACGATGCTGCTGTAGTGAGTTTAAAAGAATTCGTGGAAGTTGATGGCAATCGGATCTTTGCGCGGCTGACGCAGAAGCTGCCGCCTTGCAGCGAAGCCCATGTAGCATACACCGTGGCGACGGAAGTGACTTGTGGCGAGTCTGGGGTTGTGAAGCGTCTTTTCGGCCTCGTCTACGTTCTTGCCCTCAGCGTTGTCTTTCTAGTCCTACTCTACCTTAGCATATTAAAACCTGCCAACTTCCACACTCTCCAAGTTTGTTTTCCTGTTGGTGAAGCTGCCAGCGCTGGCGGGGACGATGGAGAGAATTCAACCACCACCAGCAGCTGCAACGATGAGAAATTATCTTAAAATATGCACAAATAATCACTCCATTCGCATTTATTTGTTTTTGATGTAACCTTGCATTTGTTATGACTCTATGTTGCCATTCAATGCTAAAAATGTCCTTTTTGTCTGTAAAATATGTACAATCGAACTTTGGTCTGAATTTAAGAATTTGCATATTTTTACTGAAGACGACTGGACAGTTGTTTCATTTTAGACATTTCAACTAGTACAACATCTGCGTCTATACTGCGAAGATGCCTTTATAGGTGGGCTTTGATTAAGGGAATCGCTTTCTGTTTCCAACTCGTGCTTTACGTGCCTGAACTAAATATACGGCTATCAACTACCCCGTAGCAGCGGCACGACAATGAGCTCGGTATTTATGTTGTTGGTGCAGACACAGCATGAGGACTTCCTTGAATGAGTCTACATCCATTTGTCATCGGGTGAGAGACGGGAGAAGATCAAAATGCATGTGCCGTTGGTCGTATATGGTTGCGAAAATGACGTATAGAATAAACGCCACCTGGGCTTAACATGCATTCTAAGGTTGGACCATATGTTTTCGGCAGTACTGGTACTCCTGTTAAGTGATTGCATAAATTAATAAGGGAATACCACAGATGTATCAATAATTTGGTGCAGAAAATGAGGAGTAAGCGTAGGTTAAACAATCTTTCTTCGCGTGTTATATTTACATTCACCATGAGGAAGGTATGTGCTAAAGCCACATTAGCTATTATGCTAAATGGTTACCTAATTTACACTTCCGAAGTATTTGCCTAACTTTGAAAGTAAGCATATCAGCAGAATGATCGGCTACTTTTATTAGTTAAGCAATTAATTTTATTTGATGACTGCTTGCCGTGTATAACAACGTTAATACAAATCTTCAAATTGTGGGTTTTCATTGCAAAGCGAAACAGTAGAATTGCCCTCATGCTGCCACTTGTCTAAAATTCCACCCACAATCAGCTATAAAGTAAGATGAGCAAAACAAGTTGTCACCTGACTGTTCTCAGAGAAGCAAATGAACAAAGATTTGATAAAACTAATCGCATTGAAAAATAGAAAATAAGAAGGGATCAAGGTAACGTAACAAAGTGTTCTCACGAGAGGAGAAAATCAAAAAGCGGCAACAAGGGAGCATTCACCAAGGCAAAAAATAAACAGTTGCACATTAATGGCGATATAGTGGAATTCCCGATTGCAGTATACCCTTGCCATTAACAAACCAAATATAATCTCATTCGATAGGACATTATTTTACACAACTACTTTCAGTAAGGTAAAAGTAGTTAGGCCAATTTCTACCGAATATTTTTTAATTACTTGGTCAAATCCTCTAAAACTGAATGTTTTCTTAACAGCACTATCCCACTTAGATGAATGTCAGGACATCTAAAGGAAACGGTTAAATGAATTTAAGATATATTGACAGATAATAAGTCTTTGTTATTTATGTGATGCTTTATTTCTTTGGTTATTTTTCGGTATTTGTAATGGGCCACTTAGGGTCTTCGTCACTGTGCCCCCTCCGGGCGACCTGGCCTTAAGTCCGTGCCAGTAGCCTCCAGGCCCTACAGTAGGTCGGCAATATGCATTCATTCCTAGTGTTGCCTTCTTTCACCTTTAAGAATGCCTTGAGAAGCCATTTTTGTGTGGATTCGCTGTTAAATGCGCAATGAAAGCAAACGATTTATACTCCTTTTGGGCACTGACGCAATACTGTTAGTAGGTAGATTCCTTCACTTCCTGAAAATAAAACTTTGTTTATAAAATTTGTTTCGACACACTTTCACGATACAATCACAGCTTCGTCATAAATCTGTATTTAGTCAGTTGAGCTCATGTACTATCTTGATCCTTACCTAAGTCTTCGATGTCATAGTCCTAATGTCGGCGCTACATGCCCGACTTGATAACGGCACCTATGTTGTCGTCCATCTTTTGAAGTGCTGAGTCCTAGGATGGTCACTATCTCCTAATCGAGCACTTCAGATTTAAGAACTTTTAAAAATTCTGCAAATGAGGAACAAAAAACGCTATTTCTCAAGCCACAGTTGCTGACCTTTTATTACGTTGCTGGGTGCAACGAACTCATTAAAATGGCACCATATGCACGAACATTGAATATGGGTGTTGACCACTTTGCTGTGTGTTTCGAGGTGGGCTGATTTTCATAATATTGCCTCACGAATATACATTAATGGATTTTTTACGAAGACACATTAATCTTGGAGAAGGTAGTTGTGGAGTTAGTAGCATAAATGGGAATACTGGAATTGCGTCACTGAATTAACGCATGACTGACATACATCGTACGCTCAGCGCCCACAATTACTCTCACCTAGGAAGGCACTAAGGGTATTGTATAATTAAGTCTAAATTTCAGTAAGGAAAGATGTTATAAACGAAGAAATAGGGTCTTGGTTTTCAAATAAAGATTTGATCATATTCTATTTCTAGAGCAAAAATATTACCATTTCTTTCCGCACAAGTGCAGCGTTAGCGTAGCGTCAGATATGAAGGGAAACCGTGGTGGATCCGAGTCTATCAGGTGTTTAAAATAAAAAGACTTTTTTGGGAGAGAAGGCGGTGTCAAAATAGCAAATATTAGTTGACTGCATGATTAGTGAATTACCAAAAGTTTGTGGGACACAATCTACCTGTTTGTTTTGGTGCCTGTCGCATTGGCAGTTGTCATTTAATCCATATCGAATTATAACCATGAGGCCGCCTAAGACTAACACTACTTTACGTACGATGATGTCGCACCGAGAAGCTGTAATTGGGACCACAGGAAATGAACAATATTTTCATCTGTAAATTTTTATTTCTTAGTTCTGATTGCCTATATTGAAAAATAAAAAATCACATTTACGATATCTTTAAATTCAAATTGTGTTGGCAGGAAGCAAATGTGGGTAAAATACGCTCTCTTTGGAGAACAATATCACATTTTGCCTAGTCTCCATGTGACCCGACTCACTGTTAAAAATTCGCATTGCACATGATCTGATGGGAAATTGAGTAGGATGAAGACTACAAGATTTACCAAAAAACCGAATGCTAGAGGCACTAAACTTTACAAGTTTGTAAAGTAATTATAAGAAAAGGATACATATCAGTCTGAGAGAAGAATCCCTTGAGTGAAGAGATGGCGGAGAGAGTAGTTGCATGACAGGCAGCAGCATGCTGAGGATTTTTTTTGAGAAAGGAGACGACCAAGTCGATGTTGCTAGATCACACGTTGAGAAGGATACGGAATCTGACAAAATTTTTTTTGGAGCTGCCGCGAGTATCAACGCTGCAATGAAGATGTTTTGCAATTAAGACTCCTCTTTTGCCATTCGCAAGGCCTTCACCATTCCGTGAAAGACAAAAGCGAAGCTCGGACCAAAGCAGCTAACGAATCTCTCATTAATTGACAGCAGGCTTATAAAAGCATTGTAAAAGCAGTCTGACAGATGAGGTGGATGCCCAGTTGATGAGTAGATTGACCCTGTGTTATGAGACCAACAAGGTTTTTACTTGGGTTTATCAGTCGGTTTACAGTGAATGCAATTTTCTGTGTGTCAAGGTCATTAGTTAAAGTTTTTCGAGCGTGTTTTGTCAGAAACACGAAGGCTAGCTACAGTAAACGCATTATCACATCGGCAGTGATGAGCACATGAACACTCAAACGTTCTCACAGTAGTCTTTATTTGAATTAAGTGTTTCCCATTACTGCAAAACGAAATAACCGTTAATATTTGGATTTCGGCCCTAATTAACTGAAATCTTTCCTATCTTCCATAAAACAAACAAATCTGATGTGACATGCAGGTGTTTTAAAATTATTGGTAAAGTTTTATTTTTATGTTTTCAGCCTTATTTTTAAACCCATCACCTAATCATTTATTACTTTTTAAGTGCTTTTCCCGACCTTTGATAATTTAGCAGAGGGTAGTGCATACAAACCAAATGCGAACAAAGGTTTGATCCTAACGAAGGCATTCGTGAGGAATTTACGTTTTTGGCATATGGGAGGAAATCAAGAATTGTTAATGATTCCGTAAGACAACTGGATTGTGTATTCCAGGCCAGGGCAGTGTTTCAACTCTATACAATGGATAAACCGATAGAAGACAAAGGAAAAGTGATATTTACAAATCTACAAAAATACACTTTAATTAATTCAATGTTTGATTAGGTTAAACATGAACCACGAATATTCACTTTTGTTTTAAATCTGAGTGAATGTTTAAAAGAGACATTGGATGAATCCCTAAGTCTGCTGTCTGAAGGTACATATAAGTGTTTGATAATCACAAGAATAATTTGTAGTCTCTAGAAAAACTTAAATTTTTCAATTCTCACATTGCTGATTTCAAAGTTGATTTAATTGGTAGGACGGATTCTTTTAAAACGATTGTGCAGTGCCTCGAGACTTTCCTGAATACAAAAATATTAACAGCAAGCAGAAGGAATTGGAGAAGTACGATAACGGGGAATCTGGGTAGCCCCTTTACCAAAACCAAGAGATAAACAAATAGCGTATTAGATAGCCCCTCTCTTCTGAGCATCGACTCCAGAACTTCCCTTTGCTAGCCTCCCATGTCAATCACTACCATATAAATAATTTTACAAGAAAAAAAACCCACTAGTCATAATAAATTTTTATGCATTTGACGTGTTACTTAAAAGCCATTAATTTGGTCTCCTCTTGACAATTCCGCCTGATCTGAATTCCCCTCCTGTGTGGGAACTGTACTGTGCTATACGCGAGTCCATCACTGGTCGTAAGAATACTGGCATGAAGACAAAGCCATGCAGAGTCCCATTGATATAAGGTTTTGTATCAATTCCTCCTTGCATTTTTTTCACTTTGGTGCTGCCCAGTTACAACCATCTGAGTTCCACCTAGTTAGTAGAGAAGTGGAGGAAGTATCGCGTTTACGTAAAAGACGTCTTCATATAAGCTTGTGGACAGCTCCATAATTAACATTTTCTGATGGTTCGCGACTGGTACACTTCAGTTGCTTATAGCTTTCCTGCAGAATACAGGACTAAAGTAGTCGCCGAAGGTAGATGCCATTTTCAGACCTTCTGCTAGGGGATGTCGCATATTCCCTCATCTACGACATATGCCCCTCTTTTAACAAATTGTCCTCTAAAGTAGATTTTAGTATCCACTGTCACCAGTGTACTGCCTCCCAGCGCTTTCCTGAAGATAAAAGTAGACTTAACGCTCAAGCATGCAGAAGGGACTGGGACTACCGGTATGGTTCGGAGGCCAGGTTGCCTGACGGATGTACACCAGAGGGGCCTTAAGTGGTCTGGTACCAAAATGGAGAGTTAAACGAAACATTAAATTACTACAATGGGTTCTGTTTGAATACAATTACGAAGTCAATGGTCCTGCCCACAAAATCATAGAGTATGCTAACAAAAATGTGAATGGAGTGGCAAATTTGTATTCCTTGTTTACAATGGTGATATACTCTGGGTCGCCACGCTGATGCAATGAACTTTTCGCAACCCTAAAATTATAATTGACACAATTTGATCAAACTGCTCCAATTTGCTTCGAAAGAGTATTCTTCGTATTCTTTTTATGGAAGAATGGCAAGCAAATATAAACCCCCTATGCAATAAGTCATCCTTTGTTAACTTTAATTCCTTGTTCTCAGTACTGGTGGTGTTGTTAAACTCGAATTCTTACAAATTAATGCTTACCGTTTAAGAACCCTTAGAGAATAAATATAGATTTTGAAAAGGAATGTTATGACTGCGAAACTATTTATTGTTATGGCTACATGATCAATGGAAATTAGTTCCATTTAAAGGGTGTAAAGGAAAGCCGTACGATTTTCCCCCTAATATATACATATATATGCAAGAAAGAGGCACGCAAATTCCCCCTTAATTTAAGCTCAAAAATTTCATACTGGAATTTTATTCAATTCCCAGGCTAATTTTGACATATGTAAAAGACATGCTTCTCGATACCATCAAGATAACACTTTACAACGAAATATTATAGCACAACATGGGATGCATGAACACGACCACATGTTGTTAGAGAGAATACTTCCTTACTCAGGTTTTTTGGTCTTCTTAAAGATTTCAAATGCCCTGAAAATTATAAATCACACCCAGATACTTAAGGTCATACTTCATATTTAGCATCAAAATTTTTCTCACGCCCGAAAATTTCCTAATCATACCACCAGTATCACAATAAAAGAAAAACTAATGTCGCAAAAGTATTTTAATGCGTGATGATAAAAAAACATTTTAAAAACATAAAATTATAACATTCTAAAAAGTTGTAAATGAAAAGCGTGATATCAAAGCAATTTTAGAGATATTCTATCAACTGTCAAGAATGGAGCCAATTTTGCAAGAATTGCCATTCATCGCCATTAATTTTGACAGTATTGCTCCTCTAAATCATTCTTCTCCACTAATGCCACTGAGCATGTGAACCTGAAGCGCCTGGAAGAAGGCGAGATTGAAGAGGGCAAAGTAGAGGAAAGTGAGGAAGAGGACGTTGAGTGCGAGGACGTAGGAAAGACCCAAGAGGAGACTCACTCCACCCGCCTCCCCACATGTCACTCCTATTGCCGCGCTGTACGCCGCGTGCGCCTCCGCACAGGGAAACAGACTGGCAGTTAGTCCCTCAAATCGCCTTCCTCCATCCACTTTCATATAATCCACCAGATTTTTAGCCAGTCTGTCATACTGCACCCCCACTTCTTTTGCCAATTTAGCACTTTCAGCCGCCTGTAATTAAATTGAGCATTGACGAAGTCGCTCTTTCATAAAGAGAATATGCAAGTAGGTACCTTAGAATGCCGTCATTCAAACCATATCGATGCAATTTTAGCATGTCACAAAACGTCAGAATATAATACAGGGTAAATTTAGAATGTTTTCCTTTCGGAAGAAAGTTTGACGAAAGGAAGGTCTAAAATACAAAGGAGTTTGGCATTCATCTAACAGTCGAAGCTTCCATCGGGATGAACAGATGGATATGCTTGCTGTTAAACATGGCGCAAGTATTTATTTTGCACGCAAATATCAAACAAAATCCGAGTAACAGGATAACATTTTCAGCAAGCAATGATGGGTAAAAGGGAACAGTTCCTTCTATTAGCAGTAACAATTGGTCAAATGTAAATGTTGCAAACTTACATTACGAGATAATTTGAAAGCAGTTATTGCTTCATTCAAAGGATCCAAAATATTCAGCTTTTGTGCATCCAAAGTTTGGAGAGAATTACGCGTATTCGCCATTTGTGACTTGATCCCAACCATTGTCTCAATAGCCCTTGAAAGAGCTGCATTTGGTTTCTCCATAGTGGCATTTGTAATGTTGCTAAATGCGGCAAATTGTTCCATTTTTTTAAGAAGTATCTCCAACGAGGAACTGTTCATGTAGTCTGGATTGGTGACATTTATTAACTCCTTGAGGGATAAACATTAGCGATTTTAGTAACTGTTAACAAAAGACTCAAACCTAGGTTCACTTTGCAGCTTAAATCCTATTGCATGCAAATTGGTGGAGAGAAGGCAACAGCAGTTGTTCACGCATCTGCATCAATATTAGGAGACGACAACAAGGAATGAAGTGTTGAGAAAATTGCCTAAAATTCTCTCTGATACACTGAGGAATATTTCATCCTAATTTTTATAGGTCGCGTGATGGAGGTCAGCTTCATGCCACCAACATCGTAACAACATTGCAGAGTATCAAATACCAACTGACTGGTAAACAGCAAACTTACAGTCAACGTGAAACTGGTGATTGTTTCATTTAGCGACTTTCTTATTTCTTCTATCTCTGCCTCACTAGGTAGATTTTCAGAAATGTTAAGACTTCCAATTTGTTTGAGAACAGCTCTAGAAAACAAACAAGCAAAATAAGTGTTCAAGTCAGCTTCAGTCATCTACTATTATAACAAATGTCTTGACTTTTCCAAACAACCTTCCAGCCACTGCGATATGATTATCAAAATATAATACAAGCAGAAGAAGAATTGGAGCAAGGGCATCAGTACCCAATATTTCCTTCTAATTATTACTAACAAGTACTTGATTTGCCGAAAAAGTAGACATTATTAAAAGTTACATTTATTCATTTTACACATAACTAAGTGATTTGAAGTTTTTGTCCAATAGTAGGTCTAACCATCCTAATTCGACCCAAAACGCCGGCAAGAAAAGCAGTCGCTGACATGGCGAAAAAAGATCAAAAACATACTCCTTTCCTTGTTCAATGCCTTGTATCACTTCCGGTCTGTTGACAAGTTTGGATACGTTGATTAAGCTCCGGTAACCCACTGCGGAGAGGAGACCGACTACATGCTCACTCGATTCCCTGTTGCAGGTCCGCGTCAGGGCAAGAAGTATGTTCTTTGGCGGTGAGGTGTTCAGGAAATCAGCAGCTCCACCAACAGCATCACCAATGAGTGATTTCCATTGTTCAGCCACGAGGCTGTTGACAACGAAATCCGATTTGTTGACAGCACTTTCTCGCACCACGTACATGCATCCCTCACCTACATCCAGAAACATCCACTAGCGTTTCGACATTTATACACACATTCAAATTGCGCATCTCCCCTCCCCTCTCTATACTCAATCCATAGTCCATTTCTCGGTTCGCATACTTCATGACTTACAAAAGGTGTACCTTACAATGACATGTGCAAGCGTAGGCAGTGTTAGTGAATCAGGAAATGGCGAGTGTTGTTGCAAGCAATGTGAGCGACTAACTGGATATAGTGGTCAACGCGAAGAGGAGAACCGCAATGATGGCAGCAAACATGAGCAGCATTGGAATGAACAATACTGAGCAGCAGCACACCGACGATTTGCCACACACAACGTTGTCCCACTTGCTATTTGTTGAACCTAAATTCAAATGCAGTCAGTGAAATGCCATAACACCTGGGAGGTACGAGTCCGCCTACCACTCCTCAGCATGCAAAATAAACACAGCATTCAAATTTTCACGTTCAAGTGAATTAACCATGTAGTGTGATTCAGTGTTTGGGCGAATTCGTGTAAATGAGCAATGAGTGGCTTGCAAACGACATGCGAATGAAGTGGGAGGAGTGGAGGGAAACGAACCAATGGAAACGGTATTGGGATCAGCGAAGAGACGGTCGCGAACAGCTCGGTAAACGAGGCGCGTGGCAATCAGCGTTGCGATTGCCATCATGACTGTAAACACGCCACCCACAACATAGAAGCCAATTCGAATGTATTTCACGTATTCGGGAACCTGTGTTTCCACTGACCGGATCGTGTCGTTGAGTTCTGTCAGCAATTTGTCCGATCGAGACTGGGCATCATTCCAAAATGGCTCAATCTGGTCCAATATTTGAGCTAAATTAAGCTGAGTTGTCAGGGATTCCAGAATTTCCTTTGTTGAGTTTTGAAGATTGGTGATGGTTTCGCGAACTTCTTCCAGTGATCTTGATAAGTTCTCAATGGTCCGAATCAATCCCTCACCGAATGTTTTTATTACAGTCGTATTGACTTCGTTTAAAGACACTGGACTTTTAACTTGTGCAACGGTTGCCTACGAAGAGTAAATTCCTTCATAAGGTGTCTGATAAGGGTGAAAGATAAAAACGATGGAAAGACATTTAGGTTATATTATTGGATAATATTGAAATCAATGAGTACTACTTAACCAATTATTAGTTTCCTCAAGTGTTTCATATATCATAATTGTCTATAGTCTTCATGTTCATACAACAAAAAATAGCTTTAAGACTAAATAGCACCTTCTCGATGCTCAAAGAATTACTGCTTTACTTAGTTAACTAATTGTGCAAGAGGACTATTAAAACAGTGCTGATAATAGACAACTCACATTTAACTTCTGGCACTCTTCCCATGCATTACAGTTACTGACATTGCCAAATGCTTTAGCATATGAAACGCGAACATCTGTCAGTTCCTTGTCAAGAGATACGGTTGCATTGTGGAGAGAAGCAATATCTCCATAGATATTATTTACATGGGAAGAAAAAGTCTTCAGAGCCTCCACAGTCTTCTCGCCCTTTTCCATTGCAGTTCGCACTCCCAAGTATCCTAGCAACATTTCGATTGTATCCAAGACTTCCGCGTAGATTTTGCCCTGAAGGAAAGCACAAAGTTGGGAATGCGAGAGGTGAGCGATTCATGACAACTTAAATGCATTTCACGACTGAATATTTTCCAACTTTTTCTAATTGGCTCAACTTTCTACCTACACACCCATAGTTTGTTTAATTCTCGGATTCTCTAACTCGGCCGCTTAAAGTGTTGCCACTGCACCGTGCTGATCGACATGGCCTCCAAGCCACGCCACTAGTCCTCCAGTCATCCTCTCCCCTCGCAGTGCATGCTCTGCCAAGTATTGTGACTTCTTCTGGCCTCAGGAGAGGCATTGCTTGCTACAATTTAGTGAGTCTCCGCAGACTTTACAAATTTGTCACCATTTGACGCAGCACGCAATGAAGTATGAAGAACGCCAATATTCAATGCCTTTATGATATACAATGTACAAATTAAACAAGATGACGAATGCAACTAATCCACCTTTCTCCACAATCACTACTAACACCTCCATTCGCATCAGTTATGATGGAAGATTTACGCTAAGACCACACCAAACTCCCAATCAAACCATCTTGACACAGGCTTAAAATATCTCAATTCGCCATTCAGTGTCTCATTTGCAATATTACGGACGAACTGCCAATAACCTGCATAGAGTGGAGAAGAGTCAGGAGAAGGAGGAGGCGGTGAAGTGGAAATATGTACAGAGTGATAGTAGAAACAACGCTTTCACATGCATCCAAGTGTCGGTTAAGATTGAAGTTACAAATGCGATGCACTCACATCAGTCTGTTGGATGAATTCATTGAGCACCCTCTTGGTGAGCGTACGACCGTTGGCAATCCCGTTGCTGACGAAAGAAGACGCATGTGATATCGTGGCACGTAGTCCATCAGGTAGGGAGATAGGCGTGTGATTCGTCGGTGGCTGTGGATTCGTCTCGAGATAGGAGACAACCAGTCCAGCACTGCTGAAGTACACAATCAGCAGAATGATGGAGACTGCCAAGAAGACCAACGCGAGTATTAGTAGCACTGTGTAGACGATACGGAAGATGAGCTGCTTGTTGCGGAAGTCGGACCGCAGTGCTGCCATTTGTAGGGCATTCATCGAACCATGGTGCTGCAGAACAAGTGAGGAACAGACATACACATTTTGCCTGGAAATTATAGCATTGCGAATTTGAAGTGACTTTGTGAGAATGGAGTACTCTCCACATCAAACACTACTGATAAGATGCTGTGTAGAAGAAATGAAGTGGTGGCATCATCAGTCAGGTAGCTGTTGTGCACATCCTACATCTGCAAACACAACACAAATCACCTAATTCTTCGTGCCACGTTTGGGGTAAGGCTCAGCTAAGAATCGAATGACGTTATATGCGAGTCTCTCCAATGTTTCTAGAGGCCCTGTCACCTCAATGCACCGTCACGCTTGTGGTCCTGACATGCTTGCATCCCGCAAGGCATCAACACAAACAATGCAGTAATAGGGGCAGTCTATCCATCGCGAAACAGGATACACTTACACCTTTCTTCTTGTAACAGCAGCAGCAGCAATTGATAACCTGTATTAAGACAATGAGAACGATGGCGAGCAGAAAGGTGGCCACTGTGATCCAGAAGATATTCGGTCCACGATTTGGGTTCGCGTGAGCATTGTCAACGCCTGCCTGACCTCCACCCAAGGACTCCGGCATAGCTTGGAGAATGGGCAGTGGCACGGGTTTGAATAAGAGCATGTTCTTGAAGTAGCCAACAACGGGTTCATCCAATTTGGAGATCAAACTGAACTGCGGATCTTGGCCCAAGGGGGTGGCGACGATACGGAAGAGCACATTGAGAAGACCTCCGTTCTCCGTTTGAATAACCCATGTCATTACAGCCGCCACTGTGGCGATCAACGAGAACTGAAGTCCCATCACTGAAGTAATTCTCCCTAAAATGAGGCAGCAGTAAGCTGAGGTTACAATGCAGCATTAACATACTTGCAAATAGAATGTGCAAGTACGGACGTTCAGGGCTGGATCGCGTCGACGTAAAGACACCGTGCATGCTCTCACGCATACATAGAGAATTGCCAGCAGGCCTCAAGTAACAGTCGGACTGCTTCCATTGGTAGATCAACATAACATGCAAGAAAATATACCGCTGTTTCAAATCGCCTCATCCGCCTACGCACACAGGTCACGGCAATCATATGACGACCTCATCACTAGAGTTGGCAGGTGGATAAAATAAAACACTGAAGATTAACTAGCAAGAAAAAGTGCTCAATTTGGTCAGTTAATTTTTAATATCCTCGTCGCCTCTCATCTTCACTTTGCATATGAACAGAAACTAAGTACTATCGGTGGGTGATTGAAGAGTGTTTTGGGAAGGGTAGTTACTTGGAATTCCCATTGGAACCAACTAGACTCATTTCAGCAATCAAACTCTCTGTGAATAATTAGGTACTATGGAATATTTTATGATCAATATTCCAAATTTTGGCATAAAAATACATTTGTAATCTGTTTTACATAATGCCCTGCAACTCCAATTGTGCACTCCCAATCACATACCCTCAATATTACACCACATGGCTAGAGGTGTTTCGTCAAGTGGGCAGATTAATGCAGCCCACATCTCCTTCAGTTAATATCACTTTAAAACATTTGGCAAATCTGCTTCAAAGTTTTCACTTTCGTGTGAAAACCGTGGTTAGATGGGGGTGTTTTCATCCAGACTATTCCACCTCATACAATTTTACAAAGTAATGAGTGGTCAGAATTTCATCATGTGCACTTCTATTTAAGCAGTATCCTCCCTTTTATTAAAACACATATTGTTCGTTCACTTTCCATAACGCTTCATTTTCTGTTGCACTGCTGTAACCAAGAGGAGGAGATCGAGCTCAACCCTTTGCCAAATTGAGCAGGAATAATAGGATTAGGTGAATAGGAAATGTTTCATTCAAATGGTGATACGCTCGGATGCGAGACACTGCGCTCCTCTCTACCTATCTTCCTCCCTGTCCATGATAGTAAAATCAAGCAGCTATGCACTAGCTGTGCCCTCCACGGGTGGGTAGAATATTGACACTGTTCCTCGCCTATGGTACATACCAACCGATGCGAGCAATCAGACTGTCGGTGTGGTGCTGCCACTTCTCCATGTTCCCTAACTTTGCCCCCACCTCCGTATTCTACGCCATCGTACGTACCATTACTACAGAACTTCGTGGTGTTAAGACCCACCAAAATGATGCTATGGTGCCTACTTTAGACAAATTTCGCATTGATAGTCAAACCTGCTAGAAGGGCCGCAAATTTACCGCAAGCGATTTGCCATGTCTTGATTACACTTTTAATTAAAACTATTTCAATCGGTGTCTGGAGGTTCGTCATCATTAAGCCATACACCTTCACGATCCTAATCACACAAACTTCCTCTTCCCCTCCAAATGCTTCGGTACTGTTCTCCTTGTATTCTCAACCTCGTTGCACGTGCTAGCTGCTAGTTGGACTTTTATCCTGTGGAGGAGTAATTGGTTCCTTGGTCATGATAATACACTGCTCTCTCCAACCATCCATCTTCAACTGCATAGTGAATCAAACCACCTTACTGTCGAACGCCTGCTGTAAACTGATAAATGATGCGTCATGCATTAAAGATGGAGTAGCTCTTGAACACTGTGGATTGAAGCATAAAGCTATTTGTCATCAGCCAAGTCATCTGCAGTCGTAGTGCAGCGTTGAAATATTGCGCTCAAGTGCTCCTACAACAGTCTCAGGGACTGCAGCCCCATGTCCATTCCATTATATTGCCTTTCTCTCTCGGAATTTCGGTTGATGAAATAAAATCACACTGCGCCAAGCACCAGTAGATAAGTAACGCCGATCAAATCTACTCCACGTAGGGTATGGATGCTGCGTGATCAACACGGATTTCTCGGTTTCAACTGCGCCTCCGACTGTCCATCTACGACACCGGAGAGACAATAGTGCTGCAGTCAATGCTTACTTATTCTACCCACTTGAAGGAATGGTACCGCTATAGGCCTATATTTTGCCAACCCATGTGTTGACCTTACCTCCACACTAGCTGGACTCCGATACAATAATTACGTTTACCACTGTGAACTGTATCAACTGTGTGCACAACACCCATTCCAAATTATCAGATCGAATACGGAGGTGTGTCATTTGTGAATCACTTCAACGTGCACGTTCCCATTACCGTGGACAACTTATGCGCGAACATTATGTCCAGAGCCTGATCACTTAGTGAAAGCGTTGGCATGGGCTTCTACCCTTAGCTTCACCAGGTGTCGGTTTCACCCATTGTGCTCTGAAGCGTGTTCACCCATGAAGACATACCAGTCATTTATTTACTGGTAGTGGCTCAAACATTGCTGTCAGAATTTCAGGCGATTTGTAGTCATTTAGTTCGTGAGCCTCGCTATCCGCAATCCAATAGTGTAGTAGCAAAATTCATATAGTGCAAACTAGGCAATTTGTTGAGTTATGCATTAGTGCCAGTACCGTCTGCAAACATCAAAACCTCTACTGCTTCCGTTTGTCAGAGGTTCCCACTTTGTGTTTCGTGTGTATTCAGTACGTCATTAACCAGCCACTTATTATGTGTATGCACGCACCACTCCCTTGTTTGTCATTCCAGCTAGTAAAGAAAGAAGACTAGACTGAAAGTGACAGTGGCAGCAACTTTGGCATGATCCATGCTCATGCGTATCAATTCTAGAATAATAACAACCTTCCCGTTTGGAGCACTTCCACCAGGGCTCTACCCTAATGGTACTGATACACATTTGAAGCACATGACACATCGGTTCTTGTAAAAATGTGCTTAACCAAGGTGGCTAAAGTCTAGCCGCCAAGCACATCCACTAACCGCAACCTCCTGAAGAACACATTGCATCGATAAGGAAGACATCAGCCCTACAGACTTACCTCTTCATTGTCCTGTCCGGAGTCAACAGGAATGCCGAAAGTCTCAATTGCAAAATGCGACCTCGCAGTGTCCTAAAGAGGTCCTTCACAAATGAACGACTAACTTCTGCAGACATTTACAATCCAGCCCACACCACAGTCAGACCAAATGTGCTGGTGCTTTCGCTTCTTTATGGGCAATATCATGGTGATCCACCATCATTCACACTGCGGTTCTGCATTCCACTGCTCCTTCTTCAGCAAATGTGAGAATGCTATCAGATCCAAATTTACCGCGTTGGTAAATGAAACATCCGATTTCTACTACGAAAGTATGTAAACATCTTCCTGCCCAGAGACTCAAGTTTCCGAAGTGGCAAGAAAATGCGCTACTACTGAAAGGTATTTTAGTAAATAGTCTTCTCTGTTCTCTGTGTGATAACTGCCTGAGTTCAATACGGTACGTTGATTGGGATTACGTGACCTACATAGCAAGTCAATCGTCAGTGCAAACGCCTTGCACTGCAGGAAACGACTGGCAACCAATATGAAAGCCTTACCTCTTGCTGTGTACTGACTCAAGCATCCGTAACCGCTTCCTGTCTATGATCAAGAATAATTCCATCACGACAACACAAAGAGCAACGACTGCATCTGAATGTTTACTCACGCTGAAGCATGACATAGCTCTGGTTCAGTCCGGGAACAAAACCACTTGCATCATCCCGTGATGACCCTGCCCATACAAATCCACTCAATGTCTCATCCCCCACTGAGGTGACCGGTTTCCTGTCAGGTTATGACCTCACAACCATTATCCATCCACCTCCAATGGAGCATTTTACAAGCACGGAGAACGTGGTCATAAACTTACTGCTGACTGTCTGATGGCCTAAGATGACTATACTTCGAGCAACCTGAGAATGTCATCCAATCACTCACTGCCTTTGCGAAGTCGCTAAGTTGACATTCCTGTTTAAATCGCTGCCAACATTCCTATTCTGGGCGTGACAACATACAAATAGCTTGTGACACGTTCATGATACCAGCTGTGCATATTATGGCATCTTTTAGCTTTACAAGGTAAACATTACTTCCTACACAATTTCCCGGCATGTGCTTTTAAGTGCTGAGAAAATGGATGCAGCTGTGGTAAAAGTACATACTTCATGGCTGACATGAGGCAGTGATGTAGAAGTAAATGACTTGGGTTAATTTCAACACATTATAATTAAGATATCAATAGATGGTTCAACACATCATGCTAAGTCTGCTCCTTCATTCTCACAAGAAAACAAAACTGCAGGAGGTTTTACAGTTTCCCCTCAAGTTCGCACAGCCTCACTCACTGTCGTCCTCCTCATCGCTTGTGGATGATTCACTGCTCACACTGACACTACTGGAGCTGGTTGACTCATCGGACTCCTCACTCTCATCATCATCACCACTGCTGCTGTCCTCCTCCTCCTCCTCCTCCTCCTCCTCCTCCTCCTCCTCCTCCTCCTCCTCGGCTGACATGCCAATTAGAACTCCCTGGAAGAAGGCGAGGTTGAAGAGAGCGAAGTAAAGGAAGACCAAGAAGAGGACGTTGAGTGCGAGGACATGGACGAAACCGAGGAGAAGATTCACTCCTCCACATGTGGCTCCCGTCGCCGCACTGTACGCCTCGTGTGCCTCACGACAGGGCAGCAGTTCTTGTGTCAGCTGTGCAAACAACTCACTGCCATCCTTCTCCATGAAACTCGTTAACTCCATAACCACTCTATCGTACTGACTTCCCACCTGCCATTCCAATGCACTCTCATTTGATGCTTGCTGGGTGGGAGGGAGAAAGGGAAAGAGGGAGGGAGTGTTACCTGGATCACTGTGTTTTAATGTCAATCCATTCAATCACATTGTGAAGCTCAATGCTCAACCCTTCGTGGCTACTTTTTCCAACACACTTGTTTTGACTAGTCAAGCTGGGCTTGCTTGTTGGAATATTGGTTAAAAATGGCTGGCAGAGCTGAAATGTCAGGTTAAGTGGATCTACTTTGAGCAATTATGGCATGATGTTATCAAGCACTCTTCCATACTCTGGGAAAAGGGAGTAAGACTTAAAGATAGGAGAACATGGTAAAATACGAAGAAAAGTACAAGCTTACAGAAGTAGTTGCCTTCAGTGCCTCTATGAAGCCGCCGAATGGGGATAGAAGCCTGTCCTTACCATCATTCACTGCTTTGATAACTCCATGAAGGCTCTCTACTTGAGGCCTAAGTTTCTCAATAAAATCTATCATCGCCTTCAATGCTTTGTTTGGTTCGGCAAAGTCGGCACTGGATTGAATTTGATCTGGTTTTTGAAATGCCTCCAATCGGCCATGAAGTTCACTGAGTGGCTTGGTATTCATTAATTCGGGGTCTGTTGCATTTAGCAGGTCCTTCGAAGTAAAATCCTTATGAGTCATTTTTATTCTAGTGAATCCTTATTGAGTGAAGTAGAATAAGATAGCATAACAAAGTGTATCACAAAAAATGAATGCTAAAGCTATGACCAGTCTGATGGCCTGGGTTCAAATGCTTTAAAACATGTCGATGCTGCAGAACTTGCAATCGCTAGGTGAATTTATTTTTTCTAGGCTAAAACGCTTTGCTGGAAATGACTTAGCAGTTCACTTTTGTACTCATTTAATAGCTTAAACAACATTTCCAGTAAATGCGAATGCCACAACTTACGCCGAGTTTGACCGCATTAATTGCGGCAACTAACTTGTCCATTGCTTTGTTTAAATCAGCCTCAGTGGGCAGTTTGGTCGCAATTTGCAGATCTTTTACCTGTTTTACAGCGGTGCTGAAATAGAATTGAAAGTGTGAGCATCAGTTTGGTGTATTTTGAATTTGCTTCGCTAATGGTACCGTAGCATTTCTTTTCGTTCGCTAAACGTCACATGGATTAGGGAGTGAGCGACTAGGAGATGTTCTTGAGCCACCATTTATTTAACTAAATTCACAGAATTAATAATATCAACACAATGTCTATTTTGTGGTAAATTGGCCAGAAGATGTTTGTGATGAAGTGCAATAATTCGGCTGTTTGTTAAGCTCTCGGTTTTGATGCAGGGAGTGCTCAGGTGTCGCGACATTGTAACTTCACCAGGTGGGTGGCCCTCTGGAACATGCTGGCATTTCTAAGCCATGCTGATGTCGACAATACATTTTCTGTCTGAGCATTACGTCCTCCTTTGCTGTATAACTCCCACTTTAAGCTATTTAACAACGCCATCTGATTAAGGTCTTTTCAAAGATACACAGCACAAACCAACTGCAGCTCATTATCGCCCACGCTAATGCATAGAAGTATCAAAATCAAACTAAGACAACACGTACACCCTTCCACTGCTAATTCCATCCTGCACCTTCTGGCTATTCACAAGCTTTTTCATATCCACCAGATTCTCGTACTTCATAGCAGAAAAAAGGCCTACAATCGCCTGGTCCTCTGCGTAAGCACAGGTCTTCATCAGGGCAGTAAGCACGTTTCGTGGTGGCGAAGCATTCAGCAAACTGTCCCCGTTCCCACTGGTGTCACCCAGGATCGAGCCCCACTGCTCAGCCACGAGGCTGTTCATTACGAAATCTGTTTTGTTCACGGCACTTTCCCGAGACAGATATATGCATCCCTCACCTTTCGCACAAAAGACAACATGCAATGCAAGCATTTCCTATTGAATGTGCCAAGCATGAATAAATTCATTCACTTACTCACGGTGCGCAAGGTTATCACACCTAATTCAGCTTTTACTACCTCCTTTAATATACTGCTCGTTGCACTTAATAGTGCCAATTTGTGTCAAAATGCCTGATGATATCACACCACTAACCTGATATTGTTGTCAGCACGAAGAGCAGAACACCCACCAGGATGCCGAAGATAAGCAATACTGGCACGAAAAACACTGAACAGCAACAAGCAGAACATTTGCCACACGCAAGTTTATCCCACTTATTGAGACTAGAACCTAAGCATGGGGAGGGGATTCAAGTTGAAAGAAAGAAAGAAAGAAAGGAGTCAAATTATGGATGTTGAGGAGGATGTTCATGTCAAATGTGGAAGTTCAGTTATAAAAAGCCCAAAATGCGATGCTATTATGATGATACTGTGTGCATTCTGCCGTTTTTTGGCAGTGCACATGCAACATACCTTATCAGGACGCTGATAGCTAAGATGACAGGCAGGAGTAGTGGTGATTAAAATTGTAAAATGAAGAGATAAGTACTTATGCTAAAGACCTCAAGCGCACAGCGTGATGTCGTGTTCAGACTGTAAGCAGTAAGGTCCATACATTTTCGTCAGCGGCTAGCAGCACAGCAGGCGTTTCCGGTGAAATTTACTGCATGAAACTTCTGTTGCAAAAGAGTCAATTTCTCCTATAGAAAAGGATGATACTAATACTTGCGAATGCTTGCAGCGTGAAAAGTTTAGCTCATGATGTGACTAAGACAGGCCTAAGTTGAAAGAATGTTTTATCATGAAAGTTTAGGGTTTTCTCCATAATGAAACCTAAGTAGCTTATTTTGCTTACAGTTAGAAAGGGCTGTCGCGACTGAAGGATTATATCAGCACTGGTGACGACATAAGTAGACGATAATTTTCCTCTACATCTTTTCCGTTTGTCTTTCACCTGCATAACCTTGAATTCTACCATTTGACTTGAAAACTCCTGGTCACTTTTGTCTGATTTTCAGTGGATCAGATGGGATATTTTAGCATACCAATGGAAGCGCGAAGTCTGTGCAATAATTGCAATTCCAAACCTACCAACTGAGACATCATCTGGATCGCCGTAGAGCCGATCTCTCACACCTCTGTAGAGAAGACGAACGGAAATGAGGATTGCGATAAGCACCATGAATATGAAAAATCCACCAATAGAATAGAGGGTAATGCGAGCCAATTCAGCGCCCTGTGAAACTTGTGCTGTTATAGGCTCAATGGCATTTCCTATGTTCTGCACTAGCTCTTTTGACTGTGTCTCTACTCGTGGCCAAAATTCATTGACAGTGCTCAAAATTTGCTGTAAGTTAAGTTCTTTTTTTAGTGAGGCGATGATTTGATCTGCTGAGCCTTGGGTATCATTAATTGCAGTTTGAAGTTTTTCTTGCTGTTTGGCCAAATCATTGTGAATGCCATCTAGCTCCCTGACCAATGTGTCCATATCTCCATCAGTTAATTTGTCTGGGTCGATAGGACTTTGTAGCTGCTCTACTCCTTTCTAAAAGGCAAAAGAAAATCAAAACTTATAAATTTTACTGCTGAAAATCAAGCATATATCCATTTGTTAACTTATTAATTTTGAGGTCTATATCTCGGCTCCAGCTAAGGCCCCAGGATTTATCCTCTCTGTAACAGTTTTACCTTATCTTCTCCCTAATAACGATTTCTCACTCATTAATTCAGTTTAATTGATATTTTACCTACTTTTTTGTGATATATTGCTTTGGACAACTGTGACTGAATGACTACATTAAGCTCCTATTCATTTTAACCCAAAAAATAATGCTCTGCCATCTATTGATTGTTAAAAAATTATATATACTATTATCTAAAAGTAGACCTACTTTCAAGTCTTCACAAGTTCCATTACAGTGTTTAATTTTATCAAATTCCTTTTTGTACATGCTTTTTGTTTCAGCAACTCGATTTTTAACATCAGTGATGGGTGTTTTCAAGTTTTTCATCATCGAGCTTGAAGAATCGGCATTGGAACTGCAGTTTTTGATAGCGTCTAGATTTGACTTGCCCTTCTCGACTATACCTGGAGCCTTCAGATAGTCTAGTAGGTTGGAGATGACTCCATGGAGACCCAATGATATGTTCTTCTAAAAGACCAAATAACCGACTTACGCAACCTTAATCCGAGCTGATTTGATTCATGGTACCCTTCAATATTGCTTGCAGGTAAGGGCCAATTTTTCTAACCAAGTGCAGTTTACACGAACAAGGGCTTCTGACTTCTAAAATACCTACCTGAAACGGTTAAAGCAGGCTTGAACTGTTTGCCGTTAAAATATGAAGGTATCTAAGATACTCGAGTCATTTTAGCCCACGCAAAACAGCCAAAGTGAAGAATCACAGAAGGTGCAATTAAACAGTGGTAAAATCTATTTTATCACCTGCCTCAGTATGGCAAATTCGTTTTTCTTCCTCTACAAATTGACAACTAAGACATTGTGCATCCTGGGCTTGGTAACACAACTGAATAGACTGAAAGTTTCCTAGAAGAAATATTTGCTAGTGGAAATCGGTAGCTCTGCTCTTATAAATTAAGTATATAAATGTTATTTTACATTGTATTCCATACACCACTTTAGAGCCTTTGGAAAAGACAACTCACATTTGTCTGTCGATCGAAGCTATCGAGTGATTTGTTAGTGAGTTTTTGACCCGATTTGATCCCACTCTCGATAAAGATGGATAAGTATTTCACTGTGGCCTGCAGTCCATCAGGCAAAGAGGTGGGATTTGGTGTTGACGTTTGTGGATGTGCCTCAAGATAAGAGACAACCAAACCTGTGCTGCTGAAGTAGATCGCGAGGAGTATCACAGATGCTGCTACAAAGAGCAATGCAATCACTGACAAAGTGATATAGGTGATGCGACACACCAAATTCCTGTGCTCAAAATCCGTGTCAACCGCCACCATTTGCACACGATTTAGGTGGCGCTAAAATTAAAAAATAATTTCAATTTAAGAAATCTCTACTGATTAAGACATGCAGTGGGTATATTACGACAGCGCTGAAGATCAGAAGTGTGGAATCTCCTGGGACATAGGGACCAGAAAAGGTGAGGCTTGAGAACACCAGCTCGGGTAAATAGAACCACAACACAAAAATTCAACCATTTACTCAAATTATTTTCTGCCTTATAATAAAATTCGAAGAAGGTGCCGTAAATTTCAATAATTTTAATGTGATGCCAAAAGTTGGTAGTCATTAGCGACAAATGTGAGCCTTCCAATCGTGACATTGTCACATCAACTTCCGCAAGTTATTGCCACAAGAATAGTTTCAAGGTCAAACGCTTTGCCAGCGCTTTTTTTTTGACACCGATTTAAGCAGAGGCGGTAAATTAAATGTTAAAACGTACGGACACCATTTACGCGCCATTAAAAACGTTAGCAGGAACGGTATGTTTTATATGAGAATGGACCACGATTCGTGGACTTAATGCGTTAAGTACAGGTATAACTTACATTCCTTCGTCCACAGCAACAACAACAGTAATTGATGATCTGCAAGACAATGATGAGAATAATAATAGTTCCCAGAAGACCTGTAGTGATCCAAAGTATCTCCGATTCACGATTTGGATGAGCATTGGCGTTGTTAACCCCTGCTACCCCGCCACCAAGGGACTCAGGCATGGCCTCTAGAATAGGTAGTGACAGGGGCTCCAATTTGAGCATATTGATTAAAAAGTCTAAAACGCTGGATACACCACCTTCAGCTAAAGTAAACTGTGGATCCTGGGAATTTGTCGGCAAGTTCGCAAAGAGTACGTTCAGAAGGCCCCCATTTTCGACTTGAACAACCCATTCCATCACCGCCGCAACAGTGGCCATTAGTGACATCTCCAGACCCATGGCTTTGCTGTCCTTCTATTAAAACTATCTAAAGGGGAAAATATTGACATCAGGGTGGCGTGAAAGTACGAACTGATGTATAGAAAGACGAAAATTACAATGTAGCAACTATAGCTACTTATGATGCGGAGGTGTGGTGGTTTGCATCGTCTTATATACGAGAAGATACAACTGTTGCATGTTTTCATTGGCTAATTAGCTACACCAGACCAGACTGGTGTCAACCATGCCACAGTGATGAAGCATGCACCTTTTAACTCGCCTACGATGTCTGAGATTTTAGCTAAGATGAACGATTTTAAAAAAATTGTTCAATCATGTGACTTGAGGCTTCCGAAGGTGTGAAGTTACAATCACGATTGAAGTGGATTTAGTATCAGGATTTTATAAGCATTTAACCTTATTATGGGGAGGAAAACTTAATTAAATGCGCCAAGTTTTAAACTACAAGTCCGATCATAGTTTCTTTCCAAATTTTAAATAAACAAGTAATTTGTTTTTATTGGGTCAGCAGTCATAGCGATATGATGATGTAGCAGCGAACATCAATGAAAAGAACGGAATTTGGACACTAGTCGTATTTAAAATACGCCAATTATTAAATTTTTTTCATTCAAATGTATTGAAGCTTCAGGTTTAAAAGCTGGAATATCTATGAGCACTTTTCTTTCGCTCAAGTGCTCTTTAAAGGCACTTCACATCTCACGAGTGTGGGTAAGCGACATGTCGGTCCTTGGTACTCTCTGTATCTCTTCAACCTGTAATTGGTGTAATTCCTATCTTTACATTCTGATTGTGTGAATTTTGTACTCAGTGGCTGTGAAAATGTTATGCTGGAATGGAGGTAAAATACTAAACTAATGCTTAAAGTAAAGCAGAAGCGAGAAACACTATGATGATGAAGCCCTACATATCCTGTTAAAGTATTTGGCAATTAAGGTGTAGAAAACTCGCTCTTCACATTACTTCCAAGTTTAAAGTTTGGTCACCAAACTTACGTTATCCAACCTCAAGCGAATCAGTTTCCGAGAGACATGAAAGCAACATTTCTTGTTAATATTTAGAGCAAATAGCCTTGCGTAAATTTGTGCAGCTCGTATAAACGACCAACGGTCACTTGCGCATCCAAATAATTTATGCAGACCCTAGATAATGAATTAAATAATAGCACCCCAAGATCTACCTGAAGGCAAAATTGAAAAAATACTGGAGCGGAATACGTATTGACACATTAAGGATTTAGGTGCCACTGGCACGGTCCGAAGGCCAGGTCTCTCGGAGGAGGAACAATGGCGGAGCACCTAAATGGCTGCTATTAAAACCGGGAAGTAAACAAGCAATTAAATTCTTGACAAATTTCCCTAAGTACGGCATCATTAGAGCATTTTATAGTAATCTTCTCATAGCTCCTCTGAACCTATGCAGAAATAGATGTAGGGATGCAGAACTATCACAGTTAAGCGTGTTACGATTACGTTGCCTCCTCAGGCACCGATGGATTTTGATCCGTTGCCAGGCTCAAAGTACCGGTGGCCTCTGGCCCAAAAGGCAAATCAACCGTTTTCAAGCTTTTGTGCTTTTAGCAAATGAAAAGGAATCAACACCGATTTTCTACGACCTGTACATTCTTTTTAAAAGCTCTTTTACACCGAAGTTTGATCTGGCCGCTCACAAGTTGATTTACCGCGGATTAACTATAAATATTTTTCAATTTCACGCATCAATTTTAGTCTTTTAATCAAAATAAAAGAACTGGGAACCGCTTAGAGGCAAATAAGAAGTGGCTCTCTTAAAATGCACCGATAAAGTGTTTACTGCTATGATGAATTTCAAAAGGCATGTGCATACTCCATAAGCCATTGTTGGTAGATATTGTGACATCTAAATGCTGTAGCGAATTGATTCTGATGACGGAGATAGAAGTCGCTTTTATCCTTCAATGCTTCACAAGAAGAATGACGGTGAACACGCACTGCTCATTGTGTGGCGGTAACAGCAGAAGAGTTTTTTATGGATTCGGTGGATAGGGCTTGTGTTAATGCGGATGACTATAATGCGGTTGGCTAGTGTCTGAGTCGTGAGCGTATTTCAATAGCCTACCCATAGTCTGGGACGCCGTGGCCGCCCTTCAGAACTAAGAGGACATCGGCTACAAATGCATAGCCCTGAAGTCCTATCCACAGAACTGATTTGCCTGCGTGGGGGCAGTGAGTGTGGTGAGGAGTTGACCACCGAAATACCATCGAGAAACTCCCTAAGATGGCATTTTTAAGCTTTTTGAGTTTTGTATTTGCATGAAATTGTAGATTTGTTTAATTTTAACAAACCGCTGCTCATTTTGGAGACCTTTACATTTATAACCTGCGATATTGTGGTAATTTAAACGCAATAATTCGAGTTTTGCCCATATCTGGTTCAAATGCGGTCATGAAAAGAAATAAAACGACCTAACCACTGGATAGTTTTGCAACTTTACTTCTGGATGATTTTTGGTAGAAGCTAAAATGATGCGGCTAAGTTAGGGAATTATAAAGTGTAAAGTTTTTGTTTGGCTCTCGGTTATCGTAACGGGCCGTTTGGGGCTTCGCCACTTTACCTCCGCCTGTTAGTCTGGCATTCACACCATGCTAGCAGCCCCAAAGCCATTCTCCAAGTCAGTAATACAGATTTTGCCTGAGTATTATGCTTCCCTTCTCCTATAGGAAGGTATTTGAGGGATACAACAGTCTTTAAGGATTCTCACCTTCCTTTAGCTTATAATGCAATTGCAGTGAGAAGTATGCTTTTAACTAGGCTGGTTTCCCAGTCTCTTGACTTTTGCAGTCATAACTGTGGAATCTCAGAGTTTCAGCTCTTTCGTTTTTATGAATGGGTTAGCCTTAGCAGCAATAGGCTGATAAATCACTGTTATATGCACTTCAAAAGGGAGGCCTGAATGACGATTCAATTAAATCTGCTATTTGCATTGCTGAAGGTTGAGTGAAACGTTCACTAGTTTCAATGGCCGTAATGCATGGACTTCATTTCTGACTCTTAAGTAGTGCTACTCAGCTAACACAGTGAGAGAATCGTAGTGGGCACTGTGGACGACTCCCGGAAGAGGAGCGAGTGAGCTAATGGGACTCAATGACGTCTACCTACATTGCGTGTCTATAAGCACTGGAAATTCAGTTCTGTGAGCTCATCACCTCCTAGGTCACCACCACCATCAATATAACAACGTTCACTTTGGGAAGCAGTCTTAGGTATCAAGAAGACTCAAATCAACCCAACAACTATGTGGTAGTTTTAACGGTTCCTCCAAATGAGGTAACATCACTGCGCCTGACGAAGACAAGAAATATCCGGAAGTGAATCAAATGCGACTTCCACTTCTTCGAAGTCTGTGAGGAGAGGTGTTTGCAGGTGCTAATTTTGACTCTAAAAGTAATGTTTGAAAAATTCTTTCCCCAAAACGCGATCCAGTTAATTAGGATGCTTTCTAGCAATCTGGTCAAAAATTTATCTTCTCGAAGCAATGATAGGCCCATTTCTTACATACAATAAAACTTTCAATAAGTTTGGGCAGAACTCATTCCTCTTATAGCTCAAATAACAGCATACTGTTTTACCATCTGTTTTAGGTTAGACATTTTCATATTTTATTCCGATAACTATCATTGGTTTGCATAATACACGCCTCATTGTTATATGAATCCTATCTGTTGCCCCCTCTGGATGATACGGATCAGGCGTTTTGCCACAAGAGTACGCACCTTCAATAATTCAGCCTTTGAGCTACTAAAAGCGAAGCTAGTCAACTTTACATGGGTAATTACACGAGAATTTTGTGGTAAAACTTACGTTAAATAAAAAATGGTGCAGCCATGCGTTGGTGCAATTTAGGTGTCACTGGTGCAGTCACACTTCACTCGAATGGATTGCACTTATTCAATGTAGTCAAATGTCTCAGGTTTTACATCCGTTGTAGGCTGGGCATTAAAAACTCCCATTATTCCATTCGTGTCGCTAGTGTAATTTTTTAATCATTAAAGAAAATCGCTATGGAGAAATGAGGGTCAAAATAGAGGGCTGTTACTCCAAGAAACAAATTTTGCCTAAGGAATGTCATCAAATCTCAAGAGAGGAACTTGATAACAATCGCGATCATTGTTTTAGGCAAAGGTGGACCTGCTGGCATGCGACAAGTATGCCTCAACTATGTGTTTGGTTGATTTAGACAAAGAGTCGCCGTTTTCGGTTTTATAAATATAGAAGGATACTACGATTGTCTCCTATCTTTGCTACAGGCAAAGCTAAACTATCAAACGTCAAGTTACATGGTGATTTCTGAGTAATTTGAACTGATTTCCGATGCATCCACACTCATGCTAACTCCAATTACATAAAATTGTAATACGTTAATTGTTCGTTTAAATTCCGGTTTTGGTAAAGGAGTACTGAGGGGCTCCGCTGTTGTACCGCCGCCAAGCAGCCTAGCCTCTGGGCCATGCCAGTAGCCCCAAGCCCCTCTCTGCGTCAAGATTGCGCATTTCACCCGAGAATTATGGCTTTTTCCTTTCACAGGAAGTATTAGCGCCTCACAATGACGGTAACGGGAAGCTGATCCGTTCCTGAAGGAAAACCACCATGATTTCCTTCACCTAAATGCTAAACCTTAACGTGACGGAATAAAGACTTGTGGTGTGGATGAGAAATTTTGTGACGACCCCCAACAGGAGGGTTAAAAATGACATTCACTTTCGGCAGTTACTCCAGTCCCGTGCTCTATAGGAATGTTTTTAACAGCTGAAGCGATGATAGCCGTGAACCACCTGGAAAAGTTGTGCTACAGAACTGTCTATGGTATCTGTATGAAGATACCGATACCTCCTCCACCTCTCTACTAGATGGGTAGAACCCATACAGTTGTTGCTGGGCGGCTCTGAAGTGGGGAAACGTGGCAAGTGGGGGTAGACTTACAACTGTTATAAACCCCGTCCTTTGCTAAATGAACTCGTTTTGGGGTCAATGTTTCCACAACTAGCGATGGATATGGGTGAGGACCAGTACAATCCCCATCCCCCAAAACAGCTGCCAAGGAGGATGAAGCTCCAGATCCAGGGGAAGAACCGGGAGAACCAGTGATGCTGCGGTCGAGTATCTTCGCAGTTGCATGGAAAATCGAGGGCTGGTACGGATGGCTCGTGAGTGTTTTCCCTATGGCACCGATTTCTGTGCAAAAGCTGACTCGGAAAACTGACCAAGGGAAGCATCGAAGGCTACGCCCGACAGAGGAGAGGGATTATGTACTGCGGTGGCTGTTTACCTCTCGATTTTGGTAAAGGGAACACTTAAAGTCTCCCCCCATTTTACCTCCACCGGAGAGCTACGTCACAACAATGAACGATAAAACACCGAAATGTAACTTGTACCTGGGAAGTAACAATGATCTTTGTGGAGCCAAAACTGATTCCTAATCGGAGCTTCTTAAATAAGTTTTTTTTAAAGGGAGACGACAATTTCGAAGGAAAGTGCTGATCTCACCTGTAGAGACATCTACCTACAAGCCCAAACTTGAGGAAATTCAGTTAAGGGATTCAAAGTAACAAGCAATTCCATGGCATTCCTAGTGAGAATAGTTGCGTAGGACGACTCCAATTCAATTCCATTGATTTAATAGTACTTTTAAAGTTGTAGACATTACCCTCACATTCAGTTTTGCCCCTCCTCAGTGCTGAAATGCAGATATCCACCATTCACCAGGCAAAAGTTGCTAAATTCTCATACAATCCAAAAATTTTAAGATTTACTTAACATCCCTTTGTTCTTATTTTTCACGCTGAAAACTTATTTTTAGACACTGTTTGATTAAATTCGTCTCACGCTCCTCTAAATGCGGAGTCTACTATGAAAGGGGAATCTAGACCATGAAATTCTATACACACCTGGATTGTTGAGTAAGGTTCAGCTGCCCCTCCTAAGGTGAAGCACGATAGAAGACACTGTGCTGGCAAGCTACATCCACCTCTCTCCTTCCTCCTCCATCAACATAATCAAAATCGAAATCCTCATCCCACTTGCCTAGCATCCACGCACACCAGAGCACGCGGATGGCGAATTAGGAGCGACAGCGTTTGAGAAGCCTCTCCTGCATTGTAGCATTGATTGTCCATCGTCAGCAGATGCTATCATTGGCTGGTCGCACCTGTCTGTCCATCCAACCGTCTCCACAGTCACAGTGTGCGCGCATGCGTACGGACATACGAGACGGTGTCCACATGCAATCGTCTCTGCCGCTGCTGCTGCTGCTTCCACGGCTGCTGCTGCTGCTTTTTCGGCTACTGTTGTTGGTGGAGGTGGAGAAGGAGGTGACTGCTGGCTGGCTGGCTATTTTTAACTCCATCTCTCTCTCGCTCCCTCGCTCTTCCTCTCTGCTCGTCTAATTTCTCCTCCGACTGACTGACTAACTGCTTGACACCGGCGTCTGCAAGTTGCGGAGGGGGCTTTCATTGTTTAACTCCCGGGATTTATTCCACGTGCTTATTCCTGCACACAAACGGTAGGACTGTTTCCCATCTGCCTTTATTTGAGCTTTGTAGGTATGAGGGAGTTCCTTCATACCAAACCGTGATCGATAAATTTTACTAATTACATTCCCTTGTTATATCAATTATACAACTCTGTAGTTTGTGACCTGCGAAAGTGGATAAAAACATTCCAAATTTTCACATTTAAATGCTGTATTTGGAGCGTGAGTGAAACCCATTGCTTTTCAACAGTAATTAAGATTTCTAATTTTCATATTTAGTAACGTATTTCGAAAAATAGGTATTTAGAAATCAAGAAGTGCATTCGAATTGCCTTCTTTGAGGAAAATAGTAAAAGCACCATAAGGCGGGTATTCAAAGAGAATGGCCTCATTTTAAATATGGAGTTCTTGAGTTTTCGATGTGATGTGTTTGCTTGATCTTTTTGTCCGACCTTCGGCAAGCGTTTTATTTAATGACATTTTAAATGCCATGCAAGTTAAAGCAACTGTGCATTGTCCTTACGCTATAATTCTTGCACGACCTGTTCATGAGTCCCGGCTAAGTTACCTTCAAAATATCCCATTAGTTTCCAAGTCTTCGTCCCGAAATTTTTTACAAATTACAAACCTAACTAGAAGTAAAGATGAATTTTATTTGTGAACTCCCACCAAAAAAAAACGTTTAGGGCGGCTGGTGAATCTTTCCTCAGAAATTTCATTTAACCAGTTGATAAGGTCGATCTCGAGTTATATCCAATAAAAGCTCGAGGTATTGGTCCCGGTTTTTTGATTACCCAATTGTTCCCTAATTATTTGTAGTTTTGTTTATGAAAACTATTATATTTACAAAACGACTCATAGGACTGTTCGAATTAGTTATTTGGAAGTAAGGTATGAAAATTTAGCCAATTTAAAAATCCGTTTAAATTGGCTAAATTTTTGAGCTTGCACCAAAAAAACACATTTTGTAAGTAAAATTTTATTGTAAAAAAAATGTGCATTTAACTCAAAAATGATCCTCGTGAGGCATTCACATTAAGCCAAAGGAAGTGAATGTTCTCCGACTTATTTTTGTTGGACTTTGGGCTATTTGGGAAACCCATCAAGTTCTAGTAGTCATAAAAGCTTCGTTGGGTCTTAAATTCTACCGAGGGAGAGAAGTTTCACAGGATTTATGTAAATTAGAATATTGATATGCACCTCAATTCAATCGAAAAAGCTCGCTCGAATGTGGTGTTAATAATACGCACTTGCATATACTGAATCGCTTGCTTGTTCTTGCGCGTACCTTCCCCACTTTGAGTGAAATAAAACGTTCTATCAAAGGTTTTCTGATGGCTAATTTAATTTGCAAAAAAAATCAAATCACTGGTAGCCTCTCCGCTAAATCTCAAGGGAGCCAGCCTCAAAAACATCACAAAACAGCAGTGTTTATAATTGGCTACTCTCTAGAAATTGTATACTGAATTAAAGTGGAAAGTTGTACGCATTCAGTTTCAGTGTTTTCAGTCCAGTATGCGCTTTCTAAATTGCTCTCAAAAGTAATTGTAAAAACATCTAGTCAAATATCTTCAATAGACTCATGTTTGTTCCCTACCATTATTTCTCCTTGCACATTTAAACTGATCGCAAAATTCACACAATGCTTGCCATATTGACGTGCATTCTTCGACTTGATTGCACATAAAAAAAGTTGAGTTTTTTATCTGAAACTATGGATAAGTTACGTAAGCTAAAATATCAGCAATGTTTGTATTCGCCTCCCAAATGATATCAGTTAGGGCTGAGAAACCGGAATAAGTCGACAATGCACCAGGTATATAGCATCCTCATTAACCCCCTCATTGCTTCGCTTGCCAAGTAGGTTCTTTGGCTTAGTCCTCCAGACATGTAAAAGATAGCCGTGGCGAGAGAGAGAGAGCGAGAGGCAGTGAGGGAGCGCCGAGGTAGTCATGCTTATTAATCGATGCCTTCGCCTGTCCCCATGCCTCCCTCTCCACCTTTTTTAAGAACCTGAATGTACGCGCGCATTTCAAAACGCCTCCCCTGGCCAATCAGCCATCGAAATGCAGCCATGCTCGAGTGGGGGGTTGAGTTAGAGGTTTGGCCGATTATGAAGCGGTCTTCTTGCTTCTTTCATCACAAACCAGACGAAAAAATAGCTGGGCATGAGGATAATTCGGAATCAATAATGATAAATGATATGAGAGGGAGTTAGGGTGGGAACAAAAAATAGAAATAGCCATCGTTTTTTTTTAATTTGAACTTGGAGTTTCGTTATTAACTTCTCAACTTTAGTCCAATCTGCTTACTTCTGTGGACCTATTTCCCCAAACAAAACAACTCCATTTGCCTCATTGTCTTTCCTTAATGTGGATGGCGGTCGATCTCATCACCATCATCAATCTCACGCTCCTTGTCCTTTACATTAATTTTTTAATAGGCATAAGCCCTAAAACGTGTGTGAGAGAGAGTTAGAAATGCTTTCAATAAGCTATTTCTATCGAATACTTCAAGAAATTCTATGATTAACTTGTTTTAAAATGAAGCGTTGCTGCTCTAAGAACAAACTGCTAAGGCTTTCATCCAACCGTAGCTGGCTAGTGAGCGATTGTGCTGGAGATTCCTCAGAACCTTCTTACATTCACCACTTAAGTTTGCGCTTTTGGGGATTAACATCGGTTTAATGGTAAGTGTCTCTAGCTTTATGTTAGCATATTCCATCTTCGCCTATGATCCTTTCTAAGTCGCTTGAATGAAAATCTATTTTTTAAATCCTATTTAATTCATCACGAGGATTCCGGAATTTGACATTACCCTCAAAATGTTATAGAAATTTGTCTTCTCCATTTCTCTGTGACAGTTTGACCGATCGTGTTTGCTCGGAACTAAACATCGAGACCTGTAAAACCCGGGATTTACTACTGAAGTATATGCCCTCTGCTCCACTCAGCTGAGAATGTTATCTGCTTTCTTTCTGCACCGGTTTGTTGCCAGTTGGAAAGAGCTAATAATGTGAACGATTTGAAGTAGCTAAGTGACTTTTTCTTGCACCCAGAAGGTGAGAGAACGCAAAAAGTGGCAATGTCAACTCTGAACCAACAGCGCAAAGTGGTGGAACAGTTGCGTTTGGAGGCGGGACTCCACCGGCGTCCAGTATCGGAGTGCATTCGTGATATGATCGGCTTTATAGAGCAGTACCGAGATAAGGACTGTCTAGTAAACGGCTTTGCCTCAAAGAAAGACAATCCATTCCAGGAGAAAGGTGGCTGTCAATTGCTCTAAATCGGTGGCTAAAAGCGATGGGCTGAGAAAAGTGTAGCAAACGAAGGGAA
Organism: Echinococcus multilocularis; assembly: GCA_000469725.3. NCBI lineage: Eukaryota > Metazoa > Platyhelminthes > Cestoda > Cyclophyllidea > Taeniidae > Echinococcus > Echinococcus multilocularis. The sequence continues at coordinate 3,840,957 of LN902848.1, read as the reverse complement.
AAATGAGCCACTGCTCTTTCCTTCCCCCTTCCTCAATTCCAAGTCCCTCCCACCTCTGCCCTTGTGTATAAAGCAGGATATTGAAGTGTTAATCTGTGTACATATATTGGTCGATTTGGTTTCCTCTGTCCCGCACCTGGACTCGGTCTTGTGCGTTTCCCCTGTGCTGATTGTTTTCGCCTTTTTACTCCCTTCATGTGCACGCACAGACACCATCTTACTCTTCTTCCCTCACCTCCTCTTAACTAATCGTAATGCTGGCGTTTATTTTCGCTTTATCAAATCATCGTACAAGCCCATGACTAAACTCTCCGCCACTTGTTCCACTTCTGCCTCACAAAATCACGCGCACCTTCCAACTCACACCAAGAAAATGCTGTCAATTTCGCAATTTAAATAAAGAAATTAGGCATTAATTCTTGACTTTTGGTGAGCTTAGAGGGAAGATTTAGTCTGCGATGTTTTTGATGATTGGTACAATGCACGGTGGATATCATCAAGACAAATGAGAAGTTGTGTATTTCGAACTGAACAATAAAAGTCCAACCAATAATGACTAATTTTTCACCCCATGAGATATCATGGATAGTGTTTTCTGTTAATGAAACTGAAACACTAGTTTCCTTCAACAAAAAAAACTCTGAAAATACGTAACTAGTGTATTTCCTTTTGTCTCCGCCGCCTTAGATAATTTGCCAAATAGAAGAGACAAAACCCTGGTGTTACAATATCCAAGTTAACCCCGGAGTAACAGTATGCAGAAGGCCTGAGACAATCGCAAAGGAGGATCCAAGGTCAAAGCCTAAAGCGCTGGAGACAACTCATTGTTTTATTTAAAGCTCTCTCTCAAATGCACTACGACAAGCATAACTGGAGAAGTAGATTGGCTGAGTAAACGGTGGACTGTGAAAAATCCTTCAAATTTAGCAGTTAATCTGATACTGAACCGAACTGGTGGATGCCTTTAAAAGAGAATTCTCATATTGGGAAAATATACTGCAAGAATATTCATTGCCTAAATCACATCTAACAGAAAGTTTATCCCAAAACCAAACCGATTTGTTTGAATTGAATAAAATGCATTAATTTTTCACCCGTTTCACTTTCTGTCATTTTAGAGCAGCCTATGATTCTTTTGCCAAACATTCTCAAATTTCATGAAAGCAAATGTATACATTTGCAGCCGGAACGTCCAGTTCCAGAGTCACTTGGTGTTTAACAAGTTACTTAAGCCCAAAGGAGATATAGGAATGTTTAGATTAGTCGGATCAACGATGAACAAACATGGGGACAAGCAAATGCATGAATGGGACAGTAGACCGCATGGAAGGACCAGTAGCTGGATGTACAGACTGATAGATGAATAGCTGCAGGGCGGGTTATAACACGAAATAAGTTTTCTGTTTATGAAGTCTAAACACTAGCGTCTCCCAGTTGACATTCATTCAGCAAACCTCTTTGGAGGAAATGGTACCAGTGGGATCCCGTTTGTGTCTGCTCGCTTAAATGAATATGACAAGATGATTAGAACCAATCCTGGTGTCATAATGTCCGGGGTACCCTTTGCTAACAATGCATGGAAGACCGGAGACAGTAGCGGAGGGAGTCGCAGGAGCGAGGTCTGAGGTGTGGGATGCCCCTCATTGTTACTCACTGTTTTATTTTCAGCTCTCTTCCATCTAATATTTAACTGTCACAAGGCAGTCAGATGCACTGCAACTGACGCAATTCCATAATCCAAATTGGGTGATGCTTGGACACAACTGTGAGAAGCCTTTCGAATGCAATCATTATTGTGATCATGAACCGAACTGGGCGATGTGCTCAAATAGCCTACATATAGGCAGTAAAGCTTCTACTGCCAAAACATTATTTCCCAAATCACACCTAGCAAACAATGTTCCCATAATCAAAATAATGCATGAAAATAAAATAAACACGTTTATATTTCTACTTCTTTCCACCTCGCTACCATGCCAGTGCTACCCATCCTCCTTGCACCAATCATTCTCAAATTGACGCACTGCATGCACACATACTTGCATCCAGGTATTCATCTTCAGTGTCTTTATGGCTTACATGTAGCATTGGTTCATTACTGGCCACAATGCGATACTCCCATTTGAGATGTATAGTAAAGAGCCGAGGATTTAGCCGTCCTCTCTCCATGTCACTCTTCTGCAGCGTTTCGCCATAGTCTTCAGCTGGTAAGACCCAGAATGCGATGCATTGGCAGCGGATTCACCCACCACCGAAATTAACGCTACAAGGCGCTACAGACGGTAGCTGTTTCATTTTCAATCTACCAATGAGAGTGAAACAGAAACTGTGCTATTGACATGTAACAAGTCAAGTGTCTCAGTTGGATTAGCAGAAGAGCACCATCTTGACATGCCATTTCATTATAGAATCCTGAGCTTCGCGTGGGTGTGCTCATGGGTGCGTGCCACCACAACCCTCTCGAGTTTAGCTCATGAATTTGATGCTAGTGAATAAAGGAAAGCCCCACACCATGTTCTGGGGCGTTGAAGTAGCACTCGCAACACCAGTGCCTTGTTTACGACTCTGCTGCGGTAGTGCTGCAATCTGAGTGGATTGCAAAAGCAGTCAAGAAGAAATGAGTCAGCAAGTTAAATAGTTGCCTTCTCATTGTGAATGCATTGGGAAATTCTGACCTATAAGATGGTAGAACAGTTGAAGCAGGTTACTGGAATTTTACATTGTGGCAAATCCTGTGAAAGGGTGAGTCGACTTTGATCCACCTAAATAAATTGCTGAACTCCAAGTCATCACCGTAAATGATTCAACGCCTACCACTACAGAAGAGTGGGCGTGGACATCAATGCATCGTCTCAGGCACTCCCCCACAACACTTCTCCTGCGTCTATCGCAATGCAATCCCTGCTTTAAGAACCACACACCAACCAGGCTCCAGGGTCACACCTTGGTTTCCCATCAAGTCTAGGGGACATTTGACCTCAATGCAACCGTTGAATCTCGTCAATTGCCACACATTCAGAACTTCATCTCACACGCAATTCGCATAATAGCATTTCTATTACATTACACTTCTGAAGGCTGCGCGAATCTCTACAACGGGTACATTGCCTACGGCTGCCACTATTCGCAAGGATGTCTGTCAAAAGTGGTGCTGGGTCAGACGCTATTAACACAAAGTGGCCTTACGTATCAAGCACTACAGGCTCATTCCTTCTCTCCCATTTCCTGCTGATTTCAAGTCTGTTCAGCCGCCTATTCGGGTCTTACTCAGGTATTGGCAACTCGGAGACGGTGCCATAAAATAGGTATTTTCACATGAATGCTGAGGCAACTGCAGTGCAGACGTCTATCATTCAATCAAATCCGAGGTCACTCCAATCGTTAGCTGATTCCTTCCATAAAGAAATTGCATCCATGCTAGAGATGGATGCGGATTCTACTCTCTATTGCCCATACACACTTTGACATCTGCTGCTCAGGCATCCTTGTCACGATTGCATCTACATGTACCAGGTGCCTGCAATGCCACCACCGTCGTAGCTCCACCAGTTATCCCATGCAACGCAGTAAGGTCTGCCAACACACAATTGTGATTTATTACCGCGTATGGTAGGGATGGGAGTTTATGATCGTGAGTGGAAGTACGGCGCCGTCACCAAGACAGCGGAGATTGAGAGGTCCTTGTATTCAATTGTACGGGTGAGCAAAGATGATCATCCTGCACAGATTCCGTGGATCACCGGGCGATACGCATTCAAATCATTTGCGTTTCGCATTCAAAGGGACGTGCTAGCTTGAGGACAGGAGGGGTGGGAGGCGAGGCCACTGGGATGCTGTTCTGCAAAACCAGTCACCTTGGCGATGGGTCAATTAGTGGCCTAGCAACGCAATGTTGTAGAGGGGGCGAGAGAGAGAGAGAGAGAGAGAGAGGGAGAGAGGTGCCACGCCCTTCCCTTTTACTTCGGCCCATACGCCTCCAATATCCACTTTTCTCCCAATTCACCTATTTTAGTGATGCTTCGCTTTCCTATTCACACACACTCCAAATCCCATCTCCCCTATGCCTCTTCCAACCAACCATAACTTCACCAGCCCCATTTGTAAAAACTAATGACTAGTTTGAAGCACTTTCCATCCCAGCACCTGATTTCTCAGAGGGTTTTCCCAAAGTCTGAAGATCTGGGATTTACTATCACTGACGAACAATGACACAACAGGCAAGGTAGGCCTATTGCCCTCATTATGCTATCTGGTAAAGTGGGTAGTGGTGTGGAATAGTCTATTTAAGAGCTGCACACTGTTGCCCAATACCGTGTGTACCTTAATGAGTTGTGAAATAACAACCAGGTCTTTGAAAAAAAAGCGCAAACTGAGCGCGGAAAAACTGAAATTTGACACATATAAAGTAACTGCCTCCGTCGAATTGTCGTACCTAACGCACCGCATTATTGACAAGATCGGAGGAATCTTGTGCCATGTCAGCTGTCACGACTATTCCATGCCAAAGTACAAAACTATTAATCGCATTTGGTTCAACATCAAAATTAGTGAATGAACAATTCCACTGCTACTTCTGCTGTCACGTCGTCAAGGAAGTCAACACTTCAAGCAAAGCAGCAATGCAGTAACAAGTATTTCATGCAAATTCATAACAGCAACTTGTAGCTGACAATAATAGGCTGGGCAAGTCTACTTTGTAGAACGATAAATCAGAATGAGCTTCGTTGCCGACCTTCAGCGCAACTCGTCACCTTCTATCTTTCTCTAGTCATGAAGAAGGCTTACTGTGGACACTTCAGTGGGTAAAGTGCATTTGGCGGCGAAAAGGAAAAAGAAATATAAGAAAAGTGCACTTATTATCGCATGCACCGTTTTGGTGGAGCCAATTACAAATCGTTCAGCACCACTTCTGATTATTCTTCATCATATTATTTGGCAAAAATTCTTTTCTCATATTTGGGATTTGGAGTGTGTGTGAATAGGAAAGCGAAGCATCACTAAAATAGGTGAATTGGGAGAAAAGTGGATATTGGAGGCGTATGGGCCGAAGTAAAAGGGAAGGGCGTGGCACCTCTCTCCCTCTCTCTCTCTCTCTCTCTCTCTCGCCCCCTCTACAACATTGCGTTGCTAGGCCACTAATTGACCCATCGCCAAGGTGACTGGTTTTGCAGAACAGCATCCCAGTGGCCTCGCCTCCCACCCCTCCTGTCCTCAAGCTAGCACGTCCCTTTGAATGCGAAACGCAAATGATTTGAATGCGTATCGCCCGGTGATCCACGGAATCTGTGCAGGATGATCATCTTTGCTCACCCGTACAATTGAATACAAGGACCTCTCAATCTCCGCTGTCTTGGTGACGGCGCCGTACTTCCACTCACGATCATAAACTCCCATCCCTACCATACGCGGTAATAAATCACAATTGTGTGTTGGCAGACCTTACTGCGTTGCATGGGATAACTGGTGGAGCTACGACGGTGGTGGCATTGCAGGCACCTGGTACATGTAGATGCAATCGTGACAAGGATGCCTGAGCAGCAGATGTCAAAGTGTGTATGGGCAATAGAGAGTAGAATCCGCATCCATCTCTAGCATGGATGCAATTTCTTTATGGAAGGAATCAGCTAACGATTGGAGTGACCTCGGATTTGATTGAATGATAGACGTCTGCACTGCAGTTGCCTCAGCATTCATGTGAAAATACCTATTTTATGGCACCGTCTCCGAGTTGCCAATACCTGAGTAAGACCCGAATAGGCGGCTGAACAGACTTGAAATCAGCAGGAAATGGGAGAGAAGGAATGAGCCTGTAGTGCTTGATACGTAAGGCCACTTTGTGTTAATAGCGTCTGACCCAGCACCACTTTTGACAGACATCCTTGCGAATAGTGGCAGCCGTAGGCAATGTACCCGTTGTAGAGATTCGCGCAGCCTTCAGAAGTGTAATGTAATAGAAATGCTATTATGCGAATTGCGTGTGAGATGAAGTTCTGAATGTGTGGCAATTGACGAGATTCAACGGTTGCATTGAGGTCAAATGTCCCCTAGACTTGATGGGAAACCAAGGTGTGACCCTGGAGCCTGGTTGGTGTGTGGTTCTTAAAGCAGGGATTGCATTGCGATAGACGCAGGAGAAGTGTTGTGGGGGAGTGCCTGAGACGATGCATTGATGTCCACGCCCACTCTTCTGTAGTGGTAGGCGTTGAATCATTTACGGTGATGACTTGGAGTTCAGCAATTTATTTAGGTGGATCAAAGTCGACTCACCCTTTCACAGGATTTGCCACAATGTAAAATTCCAGTAACCTGCTTCAACTGTTCTACCATCTTATAGGTCAGAATTTCCCAATGCATTCACAATGAGAAGGCAACTATTTAACTTGCTGACTCATTTCTTCTTGACTGCTTTTGCAATCCACTCAGATTGCAGCACTACCGCAGCAGAGTCGTAAACAAGGCACTGGTGTTGCGAGTGCTACTTCAACGCCCCGAAACATGGTGTGGGCCTTTCCTTTATTCACTCGCATCAAATTCATGAGCTAAACTCAAGAGGGTTGCGGTGGCACGCACCCATGAGCACACCCACGCGAAGCTCAGGATTCTATAATGAAATGCCATCTCAAGATGGTGCTCTTGTGCTAATCCAACTGAGACACTTGACTTGTTACATGTCAATAGCACAGTTTCTGTTTCACTCTCATTGGTAGATTGAAAATGAAACAGCTACCGTCTGTAGCGCCTTGTAGCGTTAATTTCGGTGGTGGGTGAATCCGCTGCCAATGCATCGCATTCTGGGTCTTACCAGCTGAAGACTATGGCGAAACGCTGCAGAAGAGTGACATGGAGAGAGGACGGCTAAATCCTCGGCTCTTTACTATACATCTCAAATGGGAGTATCGCATTGTGGCCAGTAATGAACCAATGCTACATGTAAGCCATAAAGACACTGAAGATGAATACCTGGATGCAAGTATGTGTGCATGCAGTGCGTCAATTTGAGAATGATTGGTGCAAGGAGGATGGGTAGCACTGGCATGGTAGCGAGGTGGAAAGAAGTAGAAATATAAACGTGTTTATTTTATTTTCATGCATTATTTTGATTATGGGAACATTGTTTGCTAGGTGTGATTTGGGAAATAATGTTTTGGCAGTAGAAGCTTTACTGCCTATATGTAGGCTATTTGAGCACATCGCCCAGTTCGGTTCATGATCACAATAATGATTGCATTCGAAAGGCTTCTCACAGTTGTGTCCAAGCATCACCCAATTTGGATTTTTGAATTGCGTCAGTTGCAGTGCATCTGACTGCCTTGTGACAGTTAAATATTAGATGGAAGAGAGCTGAAAATAAAACAGTGAGTAACAATGAGGGGCATCCCACACCTCAGACCTCGCTCCTGCGACTCCCTCCGCTACTGTCTCCGGTCTTCCATGCATTGTTAGCAAAGGGTACCCCGGACATTATGACACCAGGATTGGTTCTAATCATCTTGTCATATTCATTTAAGCGAGCAGACACAAACGGGATCCCACTGGTACCATTTCCTCCAAAGAGGTTTGCTGAATGAATGTCAACTGGGAGACGCTAGTGTTTAGACTTCATAAACAGAAAACTTATTTCGTGTTATAACCCGCCCTGCAGCTATTCATCTATCAGTCTGTACATCCAGCTACTGGTCCTTCCATGCGGTCTACTGTCCCATTCATGCATTTGCTTGTCCCCATGTTTGTTCATTGTTGATTCGGGTATTTTGCTTCTCCAGTTATCGCTACAATAACCCATCACATATTACAAGCTCTTATTCTTTTATTAATTCGTTCATGCCTGCTTTTTCTACCTACTTTTTTCTCTGAGGTATATGAGACAATTTCCTTTATGACAAGCATATGCTGTGCATGTTTTTTGGACTATGCCTTTTTGAATAGAATTGCGTTAATATTACGTCAGCATTGTTACTTTTGAGGGAGAAGCAAAGTCGATTCGATTTAAACTTGGATAACTTGCAAACAGTAACGTAATTTCTTAAAAATACTCCCTTCTCTACAAACTCCTTGCATTCTGAAGTAATGAATCTCTAAGTTAAAGATCGAAAAGCGGAATTTTTTACCGATGGAAAGTGTAACTTGATTTTAGGTTTGATCCCAGGGCTTTGTATTTCTCATTCTTAGAATAACCGACGACCTAATTTGATCAATACAGGGAGGATTGTCCTGATTACCGTAAACGTTCTTTTACAATAAAGAAGCTGTCTTATTTTATACCAGATGCTTTACAACGAATTGTACCCTTATGTATTGCTTTGTAGCGCCACACAACACCATGTGTGCAGCTGTTGTTTTGACACTTTGGGAGAGCAGACGAGTTTACATCCTACCAAATCAGATTACATGTATTCAGAAATAGCCACTTCAATGTGCCTTACATGGTGCAGCGATTCAATGTTTTGTGCAGTTGTTTTTAACTACTATGGTTTCTGATTTCCCGCAACGTATACCCACGCTTGGCAACCTGGCCATCTGGCCATGTCCACGATCGCCTAGCTCCTTTGCTCTAAAATCAACCTTTACCCTACTGAGATGACTTTTTAGGACCTGAGGCAAGAAATAAGATTGTTTTATAAATAATGCTTTCACAACAAAGTATAATGATTTGATTATTTGTTTAAGTTGGCGTTTTATTACAGGGGCACTCAGTTCTCCATAATCGTGTTTTCGCTCGGCGGCATGGTCTATGGGGCTTTCTAATAGCCTTTCAGCGCTTCAATATGCCATTGATGTATTTTCTACTCGACTACTGGGCCTTCTCACAACTTCTGGGAAGATTACGGGTGCCATATTTATTCGAGAGTTAAATAAATTTTGGATACCGGTCAGAGGCTAAGATTAGAGGAGAAAAGTTTCGCATATAAAACAAGCGAGTTGCAAGGGGGTGCATTTACAAATACTCATTATACGCAGGTGCATATTTAAGTTACAATATTATTGCTTGGACTTATGTTAGGGTAAATTCACAAAAACGCATGTGTTGATTGCATATCAAACACAAATTCCCTGTGCAGTATTTCGATTCTGTATCTATATTCTATCATACCATGAGCAATGCTTAAACATGGTTAATCAGTCATATACTAATTAAATTTATCTTGGACATGCTACTTTAAAGAAGTGGCGTTGCCATCATATCTTTAGTTTGGACGAATCGATGACTCTGTTTTACTAGCGCGCGTAAAGTGATCGAAACACGGCGCGAAGCTACGACAGTTAGGACGGTTTGTTCGTTATTGTTTCTCTCCCAAATATTTGGCCCAGTTAATTTTATTTCCCGTATGCACTACCTACCTCTGTAATATTATGAATATTTTAATCCGGGCTGCATCCCTATATTTTAAACAAATCAAGCATAGGATGATTGAATTGCCGATGCTTTGCACCTCTGTCCAGTCGCCTATTGCATGCTTTTATATCAGAGTTCTGACTTCTTTTGTAGGAAAGGTAAGAGATAAGAGTGCATTTGCAAATATTTTTAGCGGATATGTCATTATTAATTGTGTTGTTATCAAGCATTATGCCTTCTTCCCCCTGGCTTAGCTTCTTTACATTATCCTGTTTGTTGTTGTGGACGCAGTTTCTTTCCGGGGAATTTTTGATTTTTAGCTCTTTTGATCTTTTATCCATGGGTGCAAGTCCTTCTAAAGTCTGATCTTTTAGCGACTTGGCTGGTTGCCTTTTACGATTCAAAAATTAATGACATTTGGTGTAGGCCGGGAAACATACTGTTTGTAAACTAGCACCAAAACCTTAATAAATTACGTAATCGATGGTTTCTGAATTATTTCTTGAAATATGTTTGATATATTGTGGGATTTATTAACACGACCAGGAAAACCTTCCTTCTGTGTGTTTCAATCTACTTGTTTCGCTAATAGGGCTCATACAAGCTCATATCTGATCATAGTCTCTGCAAACTTAGCCAGAGAAGGCTTTATAACTTATAAATATCCCTTTCAATTTGCTCTGGGTTAGTAGAACACTTAGCATAATACCAAAGTATTAATCAAGTTTATCATAAGGTCTAGATTGGACATCTAGGCCTGATATTAAACTAAGAGGGATTATTTATTCTGCGCGCAAGCTTGAGAGATTAATAATCGACTAGTTGTCCATGCAGTTATGTCCACTCCATTGCGAAACGTGTTTATCTAGCGCAAGGAGAATGTGATGCCCATTTTGAGAGGAGTGCTTTGTCTATCAACCTATTTACTTAAGAAGATAATGGGACATGTACTTTCTCAGGTTGAATTTAAGTTTACACTTTTCATGTTTCAAATTCTTGCTAATCCTTTTGAATAATGACAATTGATTTATAAGTTTACTTCTAATTTTATGCACAGAGAGTTGTTGCATGTAATTTCGACACAAAATTTAATTGATAAGGTTCAAAATCGTAATCACCACTTTCAGTATCCGGGAATCTGATTCGGCGTTGCCTATGTCCCAGCGTCGTCCATTTAAAATGGCTATGTTATTGTGACAGCTTTTTCTATCGAAAACATGGATGATACTATTGGGTCTGTAAAGCTGTAGAATAAGAGCCATACGAAGATCCTCGATAGGTAAAGACAAATTTGAAAAACGACATGAAAATACGTATTAATGGAGTGACGATGCTTTATTCTATTAAAAGTTCAAAGGTGGCATTGATTAATAAAGCTTTAGAGCATAGCTATTATCAGGTTTCATTGAAGGCCTCCTGCTCATTGAATCAGCTTGCTGGAAGTCTTTTTCGTCCCAGATGACAATACTATGCAAGGAACAGATTCCCCGTGAGGTGAGAATTTATTTACTATTCCGCCAAGAATATTTAGTATTTTCTAAGAGAATGCAGTCGTGTAATTATTTCATTTCAGGATATTCCTCGGCTCTAGGACAAAGTGCTCCATTGCCGCTTTCTAGAAATGGATTGGTTTTATCACCTACTACAATGCAACTGCGATTGCTAAATTTACTGTGACCTTTCCACTACGAAGCCGTTATGTCGTCTTTATCTGTTCAATGCATCTGACGTTCGCTTAACTTCCACTACTACTGTCCTCATTTGATATAGGGAAAAAAACTTGTTTCCCCACTTGTGATGACTACTGCCGAAGGCTGTTCTCGACACGTTAATCCTGATTCATCTTGTCATGTCAATAGCGACGGATGATTCGTGATCAAAAATAGAGTTTCCCTTAACATGTTATGTTTTGTCTTTAAATGGTTCACCATCAGAATTAAGTTGTTTACACCGTTCGACTCTGGACTCATTATTCTGGTACTGTGCGCTACACCTCCTCTAGATGCTATGCGAAACACTTTACGAGGGACCTAGGCAACCGCGCAACCACTCGTAAAGTTAACTTGCTTGAATCACCCCTAGCTGAAGGTCAGCTGAATTTGTGTGATACACGAGCTCAAATTAAGGCGGAAATAGTAGAGCAGGATGTAGACTATGGTAGTGGGGGGCTGAAGCGCCTGGCGTGAAATTTAGAAGTCACGACAGGTCATCGCAGAAATTATCGGGAGTCTCACGATAGCATGGTGTTGGATGGTTAGGTACAGGTCACTTCATAGCTGGGATTTTTTCGAACGCACTATACTTGGTGTGTTAATAATTCTAGGTATGATGAACTTACTTCCCTACGTTGGACTCAACAACTGTAGCCCTCACAAACTGACATAACAAAAGCCTCAGCTCAATCGTGCCAAAAGACGAAAGACTAGACTTAACGTGTATTTATACCTAAGTTTAATCATCTGCAAGTTTTAACCATCTTAAAGGTCGCGGCATTAAAACTCCCAATAGGCCAGACATAAAGTCATCCGTCACATTCGTCTCCCCAAAAACACTACCATCAGCCTACAACAGACCGACAGTTATTGACAAACGTAATTTAAATACGTGGAATTAACGAAATAATATATTGTGTGCTTGTAAGGCACATTGGAGAAAAGTCCACAGCTAATAGCGGTGGGATCTGTGAGAAAGGCAGTAGGAAGTGAAAATGTTGAAGAAGGAAGGCATATTAAATCAAGAAAATCATTAAAACTAGGCACTTCCATTTGTTGAAGCCGATTTATCTCTCCCATCCAGTTCCTTATTTATGCTCTTTGGCACGGCAGACCTTGTCTGTGGCACCTGAGTAAGCACTATTGATGGAGCAAGTAACTGATTCTCATTCGACGGCGTTGATGTCTTCCTACTGACCCCCGCCTGCGATTCCATCATGTAGTCGAAATCCAACTCTGATGCGATACTCCACTAGTGCATCAATGTATACTCAGAACCTCAACCAATGAAGTAGATCATACGTTTGTGGTATATCTATATGCATTAGCCAATCCCCTTGAGGCAATATCCGTGAGGGTCTATTAATTTTAAAGGCAATTAGTGAGATAGATGAATAAAGTTGTACTGCTAAAAAGCACCATAAGATTCAATATTTTTGATTTGTACAATAAAAGGTGTATTAGGCACAAGAAAGGGCCATTTTATGCCCATCTAGGTTGGCTGCAGTTCTACCAGTGTATACGCAAATGCTCACAATATCTACCAATCAAGTAGATAATCCGTGTGTAATCTGTCTGTAAGCGTTGGATAGCGGCTTCGAGACGGCCGCTAGGGTCTTTCGTTTGGAAGCGCGTAATGAAAGTCGCGCATGGGTTTGTACTGCCGTAGAGGAACCCGATCACAAGTCCTGCGATCCGCTAAGCGAGCGTTTAACTGTTGATTTTGGTAATGGGCAGCCTAGGAGCTCCACCGTTGCGTCTTTGCTAGAGGCCCATCTTCTGGACCACCCTAGTAGCTTCAATCCCTTCTGTATGTTGGCAATACATATTCTACTCGAAAAATTATCTTCTTCAGAATAGTCTCGGGGTGCTACATCCTCCACCTCAACTTTAGCATTCAAACCAAGGGTCGATTTAAAGTATAGTTTGCCATCGCAATCTATCTCTAACCACATCTGTGAGAAGTTAAGAGGGAGAACTTATACAGCATGTAATCCAAAAGCCACAAAGTTGTGCACTCTCCGAAAGATGTGAAAGAAGCAGAATAGTGAGAACGTCTTGCGATTGGTGATGTTTGCTCTTCCATTTACTGAGAATGAGCGCCAATGATAAATTTCAGAGGTGCAGTTCCCGTCCTCTTATTGTAGTACCCCTAGACTCCCCTGAAGACAAACGAAGACACAGTTCTCGAGCGAAGTAGGGCTTAGGCCTGCTGGCATGGCCCAGAGGCTAGCTGCTTGGAAAAGTACCGTGGCAGAGTCTTTTTACTAGCTCCTTACCAAAACCGGGAGTTAAACAGACACTTGACCTATTACACTATCCGTCATTTTCAAAACAGCCCACACCTTTGGATTTAATCCATATATGCTATCAGGGTAGGTCGGAATGTAATGTTCTACACGTCATGATTAATAATACGTAGTTCGTCTGATGTCAAAGGCATCAAAATCTTTTCAACAAGGTAATGCTAAAAATAAAATTAAAGTTGTGTAATTAGTATATACTGTTCAATACGCCTTTATTATATTTGGCTTAATTTTTCTACAATGTAGAGGTAGTGCCAGTCGTCTTCAGAACAGAAAAAGGCAAACACAATCACTCATATACTTTCGCGATTTCCGAAAGTTACCTCAAGCTCGATTCAAAAATCTAGTGTTGTACTTAGTTTTAGAATCGTTTTAACGCAAAAGCCTGGACAATTCACCTCCCACTACCATAAAATACGTAATCTTATTACGTTAAATCATTTCATAATTACCAAAACTTGCAAACACAAAGGATAAAGTGAGAGGGCTGGGCTAAAACGGTTCAGGCGTACCAACACCTTACTATGGTGAGTTCAAATCCATTTGCCAGGTAGGCACTAAAATAAGTAAAAAGGGTAGTCAAAATCTAGATAGTAAAATAAATTGCGGTTTTGTTTGATGAAATAACGTAGTTTCATTGTTGATTTCAAAAGTCCCCGTGTGACTTGAACACCTTTGTTACTGCAATATAATTACAAGTAATCATAAGCTGACGTATCATTTTACTTTGCATCCAACTGGTCATAATCACAAAAAATCCATTTTACTTTGCAATTTACTAGATTTTAGAAATTCTGAATTTCCTTACTTTATTAACGTAAACAAGTACTGAAAAGTCCATTTTGGCCGGATTGTCGAAAAAGCTTTTTGTCATTATTGTGAAAGACAGCAAAGTTTTGAGTTCCATGTTATGAGCTTGCAGATGCACCATGTCTGTACTACGCAATTACCAAAAAAAAAGAAAACTGTGGCAGCTTTTGCAAGTAAAACCTTTTATAAATCAGTGTTGCAATTGCGCTTCTGTGAGGAAATAAGAGAGTCCTCAATGCCGCAAAATGAATGCATTTACTTATAGCTTAGTGATAGCTATTTTTGTGCAATTATAAATGGTTGAATTTCTAAAATGAGGTATATTAACGGTAGAAAATTGTATAGAACACTCGTACCACTCCATTACAAGATCTGACGTATTTGGGCGGTATTACCGTCTACTTATAAATATTTAAGTAGGTATTTACCCGCCACATCTTCTGTAACCAGAATGTCGTTCGCATGGGGTTTAACACATTCAAATTCAGGGCCTTAAGAAAAATTGATCTCCGCGGTTTTGAAGTTTCATCGCCATGGGTAAGTCTATAACCTTCTAAGTAAGCAAAATAAGCGGTTTCGCTATCCAAGTTATAACTGTACCTTACAGCCCGCACTTCGTGCGTATCCAACACAGGTAAAATAGATTAACAATAAATAAAACAAACATTTTCCTCAAAGTGTAAGACCGTGAAGGATGCATCTCTTAGACCATCAAATACACATTATTAACTTGATTTAATTACTTGCTCTGTCTTCTTTGGGTACTTCTTTGGCGCATTCAAAACTGGTATTTCCTTTAAAAGCTACGGATTGGTATAATGTTTTAAGACGCATTTGTCAAACTATTTCCATAAAATGGTAGAAATTATAAATACACACCTTTTAAAACATTGCTGCTTTATGTGGCTACTTTCGCTACCGAATCGATCTATTAATATGGCCTTCCAAATCTAAACAAATTGCAATCATCTTTGCAGAAGGAAAGCCACTTTTTATACTTTTCGGTTAAACCCATCAAATCTGCTTGCAATACACGATTCGATTAAAGAATAGATAGTACGAAATGGTCGGGATCATATATCACATGTTTGTCATATCTGACTTTGGAAAGAAAATCGTGAATTGCCTATCATGAATTCAAAAGAGGTTTAGTAAGTAGGTAGAAGGAGATAGGTGAATTATTTATCTTACTTCATGCAAATGAAAGTAACTACATTTTGGAAAATAAATACTCTACTTAAGAAATCTGAAATTTATCCAGAGCTATCGATGAGCCTCAAATTGACGTGGAGGCAATCCAAGAGACTTTGTATTTTAATGCTACTAGCCTAATTTAATACATCTAGCAGCATGGGGAATGCACAAGTACATAGCAGTCGAGCATGCGGGACCCTCATACAATACTCACTGCTTCTGCAAATGTGCTCTACAGTCGCCACTTAGGTCAATCTGCGTGCACTGGGTGTTTGCGTGTGTGTGCGAGGGTGTGTTTCGATATGTCGAATGCCCTAAATTTTTGTGTGTATTTTGTTGCCGATATGCTGGCTTCAAATTTTATTAAACTAAGATTAACTAAGAACTATAAATGTGCTAATGTCACACTTTTCCGTTGTGACTTGGTCTCTGGGAATAGTTGCGGCCTCTATCACCAAGCATTCAGTCGGCGAAACTTAGTATCATGCCCTTTTGGACTGGCTGAAATTATATTTGAAAATCTTAAGTGCTTGGCTGTTTGAATGGGAACGTTTTTATTATTTTTACACTGCGGTGCTGTGCGTATCGACAAGTGGGTTGCGCTAGTTCCTGTTGAGGACCAGTTCAAGCGTCGTCAATTAACAGTGGTAGTATCTGCAAACATGTAAACAGCGCATCAAGCTTGAAATCGCTTATGCCAGCATACACTGGTTAATTATCTTATAGTACAATGGTTGGGTGCTAAACTGATCAGTGGTGAGACATTTTAATGGCATAAATGCTTTAGAGACGGCCCCGCGTCTGTCAGTGAAGATCCGGGTTGAGGTTGTCCTCAACCCACTCCTGCGTGCTGGATGCATAACCTAGCATGAAACTACACAAAGATAAGTCCTTATGTGAAAAAAATAAGCAAGATCGTTAAAAAACACTTAAATTTTTTAAAGCATGCTAGAGCTGAATCCCGAGACCGATTTCAGCAAGCGCTCATGCTACTCGCCGCCGCAATGCTAATGTAACAGGCATAAGAACTTCCACTTCTCTTTTAACTATCGGTCCTCGTTTCAAGTAATTTTCATTAATTCGAGTCCCTGGAAGCGCATTTTAGAGACTGGCACCTCAGTAACAATGGATAAGCAGGCTGTCATTGAACTGCATCAGTTGCACTGACAAAACTTCCTGTAACGAAGCAACTTCCCACGTTGTACGTGAACGCTGGGATAAGTGAGGAAATGCATTGGTAGGCTGTAAAAAAATTAATACATTTTTTGTTTTACAAAATATGGTATTTTAATTGCTGATTTAGCATTAATAGGATTTCAAACTATATCGTAGTAATAGGTGACAGTATCTGATCTTCTGAACCATGATGCAAATAGAATATCTTAATTTCTCGTTAAGTTTCCCTTTCTCGGGAACGGGCCGCTTGGGCATTCTGCCATTGTACCTTTCCAGGCAGCCTGATCTTTAGGCGGTGCTAGTGGCCTCTAAGCCCTTCTGTGGATGGAATCGGCATATTCTGCTCCAGTATAACTTCCTCGCTCGTCTTCAGGGAAGTCTCTGGGAGCTAAATTTGTGGCAGCGGATTGCAAACCCGGTCTTAAAGAGCAAAGATTAAGATTTCTAATGCTGAACGCTAATTTTTAGCGTTAAATAATGAAGGCATATGTTGCAGCCGAGAGAATATGTGACAACTAACAAAAGGGCTGCAAATGACATCTACCTCCGGTACATACTTAATTCCGCGGTCTGCAGGAAACCTAGCCATGAACTGCCTGGATAAACTTGTTACGGATCTGTCAACGATACCTATGTGGAAATGTCAATTATGTGAATATGTAATACTCTCTACTGTTACACTTTGCTAGCTGAGTAGAACCCAAATAGGTAGAGCTGCGCAGTACCGAAGTGCGAGTAAATTGACAACGAGGAACAGACGCTAAACCACTCCAATGGAGTAATTTTTATCCCCTTTCTTCGTTATGTGACTCTCCTATTAGGCCAGTATTTCCATAACTATCGACTAACATGCTCGATGGTCGGCACATTCGCGCTTCCTATATAGGATAAAATCCTAGCTGCAGCAGAATTGCCACGATGGGTCATTGACTTTGCTGTCGGGTACCATCTCAGTTGGGTGGGAATTTAGTGACTAGCTTGTCTGGCTCGTGAGTGTTATTTATGCAGCACTAACTATGATGTGATGGCTGATGCTGAAGGTTGATCAAGATGAGCTCTGTGGACGATGCGCAAAGGAGGAGGATGGGGAACTAAGGCATAAGCTACTTGTTTGTTCAACTTATGGTTTTGATATGGGCTACTTGGGGGCTCGGTCTTTGTACCCCCTCTCACAACCTGGCTTTTGGGCCATGCCAGTAATCCTAATCCCTTCCGTATGTTGACAATGCTTATTCTGTCCCAGGGTTATGTCTTCTTTCATCTTTAGAAAAGTCTTGGGTCGATACACAAAATCCTCGGGAAAACGCTTTTTGCGTGAAATCGATCTTGTTTTTTTCAAATTACCCTTTTATCTTTGCTTTTCTTCAGAATCACGTTTTGTTACCTGTATATTCGGAATTAATCATGCTACAATTTTATCTTTCGGTTAGAGGTCGTTCGGCCATTCCTCTTAGATTCATAATCGTAGAGTAATTTTGTGACATTCTTGGTTCCCAAGATTCCTATGGCTCAAAGCTGGACAGCACCCAATGCAATTAGACACTCAAAGTTGCCTACCGTTTGTATGACCCTAATTCTTGACAATCTTTGGCAGATTAGCATCATATCTTAAATTTTAGCTGTTAAATAGCCTTCTAAAGAATGTGCCCTTTTTGGACAGGAACCAATTCCTATGTACGCAGGTTGTTTTGTCTGTTTTGGATAAAAATGTAGGCGCAGGAGAGCAAGAAAACATTTATTGAGGGGTAATAATTCAGCGTTACAGAACCGTTTAGGCTGGTTGGCAGCTCAAATATTTCAGTCCAATAGGTTCAGCTCCTTCGGGGCGAAAGGTTAAACCTTCCAATTTCTGTAATTTAAGCGCCAACCATGAAGGTTGTATGTGCAAAAGCAGTCCGGCTAGAATAAGCAAGTCCTTCTTTTAACACTTTTTTCGATCCATGATTTGTCAACCGTGTTTAGCGTCCTCTTGCAGTGAAGTTAGGTTCTTTGTCTTGGTAAATAAAATCTAAAATATTCAGTTGTTTGGAATTATTTCAAACGGAGAAAAGAAACACCTTTTAAATGTAAACATTAAAAAGCTTGTCTAAATTTGCTTATTTTGAAACTTAAGGTTCAGAAATTGATAAATTTGTAGTCGCTGTGGTAAAGCTGACGGTTCCCTCATTGACTAAATTCTCTGAAACATTTTTGTGTGCATTAAGTAGTTCGATTTTTAACCAAATATTTTACGTGGTTTAATTTATTCTACCATGTTTCCTACATTCAAAAAATTTGGCACAAAAGTGTAATTCCGTTTAAAGCTTTTTAATTTCTTCGCCTTCTGTGTGTCGCCTCTTTTCTAACAGAAGTCGTCACCGTAACATTTCCATTATCACAGCTTAGTGTTTTGTTGTGAAAATACGGCACCAGCATCTATCACTTTTATAGCCACTTCAATCACTGGTGCCAAATAGCCAAGAGCAGACGCTATCACTCACTCAGATCAAAACAGCACCATCCTGCATCTCTGTATTGCTTCAGACTCCGTGAATTTGGTATGCGACAAGAATCTGTGCGACCGCAGTTACTTTAGGCTGATCGAAAATATGTTAGGTGTATCTAATATGCCTAACTCATATTAGGGAATCTAGGTGTTACATTAATGTGAGGCTGGTACCAAAAGCATTAAAACCGATTTCCAGGGCCCCACTACTACTGTTACTAATATCAGGAGTCTTTTTTTGATATCAGACTGCTACATTATTAAACACAGTATGGATCAAATGCCACGCATCCGACTATGGTTTTATGAGCACAGATATTAAGTGCAAAACACCCCAGCGAGATTGTCATTAAGGCTTAAGCAGGGGAGAGGAGAAAGAATAGGAGGGTACTTGTTGTACGCAGGCAGATAATCCACCCGCACTAAACCATTTTATGATCCCTTGGACTGAGCACAAAAGGGCAGGTCAAGGAGGAGTAGGATAAGAGGGACACGTGCACACAGTCTGTCATCAATGAAAAGAATTATGAATCGAGGGAGAGGGAGGGAGAAGGGGTGAAAGGGTCAAATAAATCAAAACACTGGGATGAGTAAGCAAGGTGAACACAAAACCAACTTAGAGATGCATGTTCGAAGCTACTAAGGTGTGATGCAACAACTTGCGTTCAAGCTAAATGAAATGAACTACGTGTCATTTTTGAAAATATCTGAGTACTTAACATCAAAATATACTTATCTATCTATGAAACTACTGATAGGTTCGAAGTTTGAAATATCAATTTCAAAGGTGATCTATTCAATCGGAGATATTGGTGTTTCATAGATAATTGTCACCTTTGTTCATAAAAACGAAGAATTTGATTAGATTAACTAATGAGAAAGGTTTAAACTAGTTAAGCAAACTTCACAGCAAAATATTTTTTTAGGGTGCGTGAAGCATTTAAGTTACATGGGGACTCTTGAGCTCATCAATAAAAACTTTAGCTATTTTGCCTTTTGGTCCGCTACTGCAAATTCAAATTATCCAGTCGTTTTTCTGACAAACAGATGCCGCTTCGTTGCAAAGGATATGTCAGAACAACTGAAGCATTCTAAGATAGTTTGCTTCGCTTCGTCCTTCGCATACCTTTATATTTTTCTTTTCTTTTGCTGATTGTCAAGTGATTTGATGTAATGAAGCAATGTTTGTGGCCGATCGTGTTTACTGTCACCAGAGACAAGTCTGGTTGCTGAACAACTTCACAATAAATTGATTATGAGTCTATTAGGTAACCGGACTTTAGTATTTGAAGTGATCCACAAAATGTAAGCTGCCTTGCAATTTGCAATAAGGTACACCTTGAACGGATAAGTGAGTGTAGTATCGGGATGGTGGCATCCCTATCTAAACTGGCAGGCTTTAAATTACTGGTTTGACGTGAGCTCCTCATTCTATGGCTATTATACAGAACTTGTTTCTTGTGGATTAATCACTTGATATCCACATCTGCGAAGGCATGCACTTGTAAAAGCCTCTTCTAAAAGAAATGTATTTTGATCTTCCTTAAATGCCTATCAAAGTTTCCGCCATGTCTGTCTTAATGTAAAAAATATGGGGCATGGTTTCCAATAAAAGTTTGGCCGATTCCAGCCTTGGCTCCTGGGGGCTTGACCCCGTTACTTAGCAATGATGAACTACTAAAAAATATTGTACCAAAAATGCTTTTGAGTTTTTTGTAAGAAACATGAACAAGAAAGTAGAAACATCCAATCTAACGGAAGAGATTGATCAATTTCTTCTTAATACATCCTTTCTTTACAAATAATGCACAAATCTTTGCACATTTAACACGTTTCACGCAAAATATATAGATAACATTCTCTTGTAGATATGCAACGCAGCAATTTAATAAACTTACATGAGTATATCTAACTGCGTTTTGTAAAACAACCTGCAAAAACAGGTAACTTTATGTTTCTTTCATAGACACGGCAGAAATGGGCTAAATGTTTTCTCTAAAACGCAAAAATGTCACTCAAATGGAGGATTTAAGTTTCCATTGGACTAGAAATCTGCACTAATCACGCACTGCAAGCCGATTGGTTAAGGGCAGGAGTCGCGTTTACCCTTGTATTGGTCAATTGCCACACACACCAATTGGTTACGCGTTTTGGCTGAGCCGAGTTGATGAGTGAAGGCGAACCAGCAGAAAGGCAAAAACGAGTGACTTGGCAATCGGGGTGATTTGGCGTCATCATGTCTGTCGTCGCAGAAGTGGATCGAAGCGGGTACCATCACAATCACAGCAACAAAAGCCACCAGGATAGGAATCAAAGCGGTAGCGAGGCAGTGGAGACAAAACCCCTACCTCCAAATGTCCAAATCGCCCCCTCAACAAGTGTGCAACACTCCGTTTTTCCTTCCTTTAGTGAAAGTGATACCGGTGCATCGATACCTGAATACACCTTTTATCAAAATCATCATCAACTCCATCAACATCAGCAGCAATCGTGGTGCCTTCCAGAAGGGGGGGTTCTCTTCTATCCACCACAGCCACTGTCGCAGCCACAGATACAGCTTCACGCACATGCACAGCCACCTCCGCACGCGTTACAAACATCATCAGAGACAATGCCATTCTACAGTCAACAAGGAGAACGCACGGAGCCCCAGCAATGCATTGAAAGTCGGATGTCGCAGAGAGGACGGTCCAAGTCTAGTGGAAGTTCTACTGATGCACCCTGGGATATTAAGGACAGTGTTCTGCCCATGGTGAGGTGTTGTATAAAAGTGGCGGAATACAAACATGTTTATTTAGCCACAGTCGTGTTATCCTTTAACCCAAGATCTTATCTGCTGTGTCCATCATCTGGATTTGATGTCTGTTTTCTAATCAGATGTGGCAATAGCAAGGTGACATTAATGTTCATATAGCCGTGTTAAAATTCCACGTGAATTCTTATATTATGTTATCTTATATTATGTAATGTTCATAAGCCATATTTTTTATGATTTGACGCAATTCTTCGGTATCTCTCGGACAAATTATGCAAACTTTTCATGTTATATCCATTTTTATGCACTTTCTACATCTGATTGAATTATAAAATCATGGTTTTTGGCTTAAGTGCTGTAAGTTATAGACAGTAAGTCTTCTAAATGCGTTTATTACTTGGCATTAAACCAATGCCAACCCAATTCATAAATGGGTTATAGTGGTATTTTTAAACCAATGTTATGGTGAATTACAGTTCTTTGGGGCATTTTAAATAAAGAAATAAAAAATTGCTTAGCCATTTGCAGCCTATCCTAAGTAGTTCAATACGCCGCTCTTGTCGGAAAATGCTTTTTATGTATCGTGAGTTAACTACAGTATCTCAAAGCCATCATTCATATTAGTTCCGTCACACCGTATCGTTAATTCATAGGAATAGCCCCCATGAATCCACACCATGGTGGTTAAATCTGTTAAATACCTCTCAGATATCCTTTTTACATCATAAAATTGAGTTTAGCATTAAGCAATCTACGGAAATAAAGTTTTACTCTTTCGAAATTGACTTTCTCAACTTCTTTCTAAGTGCCTCTCTACACTAGGTAAGCTCCTACGACCCCTACGACCTCTGGCCGGATGGCAACTGTCGACGGATTTATTCTATGGCAAGTGAGCGAGCCAGGAGACATCAGAGCGGATGGGCGATGCGAAACACCAACAATCATAACCCACAAGTCCTCAAAAAGTCGTGCCTCGGTGTGCTTGTCTGCTCCCTTGGCTGCATCTCCCCCAATGGTTTGCCTGTTGCCTATCGACCCGCCATCTGCGACAAGGCGCGCAAGAAACAGTGCAGTTAGTTGAATTCCAGCATTTTTTAAACCAAAGCCTTTTGGTGGTCCGTTGATTCACTGTCGCACCATCTAAAGGCGTCGATATAGCATTCGATTTAGCTGTAACGACCATACATACCATCTGAATGCGAATGTAGCTCTAATATCGAGTAAATAAAAGGGCCAGCTGTGGGTACTATAGGATTTAAAAGATCACGGAATCTCTTCAACGCCATTTACGAAAAAATGGAGACCAACCGTTGAAGGTTTGCTGATTTAGTGATTGGAGTAATTGCAAGCTGTATATTTTGAGGACCATAGTTTATGCCTCAATCATGCTATGCGGCGAGTCTATTTAGCGTCAATGAGGGTCACAGGAGCATTTGAAACATTAAAAGCTGTTTTCTGTTATTCATTGTATAATGTGGCCCAAAAGACTCCTACTGCTGTTTATATGCTCTTTTAATATTTTGTCGGTTCACTCCTTAGCGGTCAATTTGGAATATTCTAGGCCATTTTTAACTTGGAAGAGAATCTGGTCTACATAAGATGGCCGGATTGACGGTAAACATTCATTTTGCAAACATCTATAGCACACCCCTGTCTAGCCTTTCCACTAATCATCATACAACGCTCTAAGTTTAAAAGTCGCTAAAATCCAAAAGCCACCCTGCCGAAAGCATCTACTATATCAGTAACACATTATTAGATGCCAGTATTCCGCGTTGTTTGACATGGTATCAAGTCAACAACAATTAGACTTTCTTTCTTTACAAGTAGGTGCAGCTCCTGCTTTTATTAATGTGTTTAAGTCTAGAGGTAACCATGGCCTACATATACAAGGTGATACAAATCATAACTGATGTTGACAGTAAATGTAGCAGCCAAATGATAATTCAGACAATAAATGAATGGTGCCCTTAGATCTCCATCTATTAAACAATTAACACCAGTGTGCCATCTACGAAATTATAGTTGCTTCATTTATAACAAATCTGCCGCTGATTCCGCATTGATTTGCGAACATGGTAGCTATTACAATCGGCACCCCTTTCCCATTAGAACTGAGCTCGCCGCCACTTACACACCGAACAAATCATTTTGGCCCCTGAAAATAATAACTACGTCAATCCAGGTTACCTCCCCATCCCTGCTGCAGTAACCTCATTTCCCACCTCTCCACTCCACTCCGCATGTGGTCTTCCGACTGTCTAATGCTGACGCCAATGCCAGGCGAAGGCAGCAATCACCACCTGGAGAAATATTGTTAGGTCGAAGTAGGATCTTATCTTCCCCTCATTCTGACGTGACGTCTGATACCTTCTCATGGGTTGATTTGGCAGTTTGATGTGTGACGCCTCAAGTTGTCTCGTGTAAGAAAAATGTGCCTTCTCAATTACTGCAGTTTCGCCTATTTCCAAGGCAGAAGTTTGCCTTGTCGATCGGCTAATTTTGCCCTATCGAGTAGACTTCATCCGCATTCGTTTGGTCTACAAACGAAGCACAAACAAAGCATGCATGGTCTTGGGTGGTTGGAGTGTGCCTGCCTTGCGAGTGTGGATTGGGTAGTGGGGTGGTGGGCCAGTCGGCCACTGGGTTAGTCGGACAGTGGGAAGTGGTTCAGTTAGGCGACAACAACTGACAAGGCACAATATCCATTTCCTATGGCAAGTCAGTGAGCAACCACGTAAAAACCGATGCATTCCTTGAAGCCGGGTGAGAAAATTGAGGAACAGGTAAGTGGATACATGTTAATGCATTTCGTTTGCAACATCGACACTTGGTGTAGATGTAACCTACTGGTTTCATCATCACCCATAGCAAGCACGACTGCATGTGCCTTAACGCCTCCATCTTCGCTCACTCGAATGCATGAAGGCAGGCAACGCCTCATTCCTTTCAAGAACACGCTGTCTGCATGAACACATTGGTTGAATCAAGTTCCCCAGACCGTTGTCTCGCAGATGGTGCTATTGTCAGTGCATGCCGCACCCTACCCAAATGTCGTGTGACGCATTCGACGAGAGGCTTGTGCCACTCTGGAACCGATTTAAGCTCGAAGCGCAAGATGCACGAGCTCGCTTTACGTCTCTTATCTTGTTACAACCGCGATTTGGTTGTCTGATTTGTCAAAAAAGAATATATCAAAATCGGCTTCAAAATACAGCATTTCCGGGATTGTCATTCGTCTACGCTTTTTGTGCTTATAGATCAATTTACCGCGCCTTTGTGTAGAGGTGATACTCGAAATTGTACGGTTTTTTTGATCATTCACATATAATTGCACTGTCTAGAAGATTGTCAAAAAACCTCTTTTTATAGTTTGAAGATTGAACAAAATGTTTTCCGAGTTGAGTATAATGACATAGTCTCTTCTTTGTGACAAGAAAGTCACTTCTTATTGAAATTCCTATCCTCTGAGATCTGCTAAATGACTTCCAAATTCTCAAAGCACAATACTAAACAATTTTACAAGTAGGATAGAAAAAACAACACTGTCCAATATCGACGACAGGAAAGATAAGAAACTTGTGGATATCCTTCTCAAATTCGACCAAATCGAAGAAGCCAGAGGTACGTGCCACACCCACACCCAAACAAACAAGAGCAGGTGATTTAGTTCGCAAAAATTGGGCTTAAAATTCACGTCGGTGTCATAAATTAACGACCCCTCAAAAGTAAATCCTCGCCCAAGGTGTTGTGAAACAAAAATTCGATACCGGATAGGCGCGTTTGTTCCTCTCCTACCAAAGCAATGGTGTGTCTAATCCAATTTCGACTTTGGAATTGTAAAAGCCATAAAATGGCACGTTTCAAAGTGTGCAAATAGAATTCATAGTTATACGGAGTCCCCGACGTCTACATCTACAGTACTTAACTCATACCTACGTGGCATTACCATGTGATGATTTGTCAGTACCGCTGGACCATCCTATAACAGCCTGCTTCCCTTCCTCACCGGTTCAAAGCTAAAGGTAGTGATTTTGAACTTGATACTTTCTATCCTGTTGACAAGGGGATTCGTCCACCAATACATGCGTCATTACTATTGGCTGTCCTTGAGATTGCCTGTTTCTGGACTTGACTCCACTGGCCCGCTTCCGACTCGAGCTCAGCCATTACAAGTAGTAATGAAAGATACTTGTCACTTACTAGTGCGTGCATTCATGTAAAACCAAAAATCTTGAGTTGATCAAAATACTTTTCGTGGACACTAATTAGAGCCCTAATTTTCCTAGTCTTCATTTTCTCTTTGCTGCACAGTGCGCAGTTGCACAACTCCCGGATGCAAGGGTCGATTGGTGCAAAAGAATTGCAAGGGCCACGGCGGCTATCCAGTGACACATTTTTGGCGCTTCTGCAACGGAGCAGTCTTCTTTCAGGCCAAAGGTCGTCACGATCACGTCAAGCCCACGACTAAGGCGCTCAGCTCGGGTGCTGCTGCTGCTGCCGCTGCCACTACTGGATCGGGAAAATCGATGGTGGAGGAGGTGACTGCGGTGTCACAAAAACGTAAAATTCGCCTGTCCACACCATCAAAAATTGTGTCAGTAGGTGGCGATCAGGACTTTAGGGTAGGTTTCTTCGTTTTCATCGACCTTGACCCACTTTTCCCCCTAATAGTTTTACGAAATCATTCGTTACTGTTTGTGTTGTCTTTTCGTCTAGACAAAAATCGCTCCGGCTATTCAAAACGAGGCAGCCAAACGTGAACCCACCCATCTTAGTAAGTCAGGGCACCGTATTCCCGGCTTGCCCGACAAATATTTTAAATGTTGTCTTAATTTTATTCGGAAAATGTTGAAATAATTTAAAGTGCTTGGTATAGGATCCAGAAGGTAGATGGATCACCAGAGCCGAGATGCTACACTTTTTACTCCAGAACTGATTATCTTAGCAATTGCTGTTCAAAAAGTAGCAACATATAAAACATTCTCCTTAGAAAAGAAACATTCTGCATTTATTTCGCATCGTTTTAAACTGCTTGTGGCAAGAATTGGCGAAGCCACGGCTACCGCGACCTGATCAAGGACGTGCGCAACATTAAAGACACCGAACTTAGGTAATAAAATCGGGGAGTTATATTTAAGCAACTCTAGTATTCGAAGATTCCGATGAAGAAACAAAGTCATTAGAGCTCTTTTGCTTTTATTTAATCAGAAGGAGAGATCTCATTATGATTATAAAAGGATTTTATAATCCACTAAATGCCTTCAGAACAATTTTGAGCAACCAACTTTTTACAAAATTATTTGATGCTCCTTTTGAGATTGGGCTCTTATCACAATTAATTAAAGTGTGATTACTTCTTATGTAAGCGTCAGTGTTGAAAATGGACGGATCTGCAGCCTCTCCCTATTGTTTGTCTTCAAGGGGTCTATCAGCCTAAGCAGAGAACGTGAATACTTGTCGATGTCAAGGTGGGCAAAGCTAAAGCTCAAACACCTTTAAAATGGGAGAAAAACCTTTTTTTAGTCCCGAATGTATGCTTAAAGTTCTACTTTTTTTTCAGTCCAAGACTCCTCCTTAGATTTTCAGCAGCACCAATACCAGCAACATCATCAAGCTTCAGAACTTGAATCGCTGCTACTCCATCAGCAGAACCAGCAACTTCTCTTTCAACCCATAGAAGAAGCTGTTCAGCCTGAAATCTTTTTCCAAACCGAACAACGGCAACATTCTTCGCTGGAATATTTCATGCCAAGCGACCAGTCCCTCCTAGAACCGTCACTATTCTCTCATGCCCAGGGTTCCTTCCCAGAGATTCCACAATCAGATGATCAGTACCCCTACTCTTGGCGTCCACCTGCAGTACAGACCACAACCGGGGTTGACTTTCTTGATCACCAACACCTTCAACAGGAGAGTCATCAACACATTCAGCAGGATCATCAGCAGCAACCCTATCTGGGAATGCTGTTTGCTGGCTCCTGTGCCACTTACAATACAGATGGATTTGAACAATACACAGGAGTACCTGAAAATAGCGGAAGTACCGACGCATCTACGCCTGGAGGAGTGGAGGGAGAAGTAAATCCCTATTCAGTAGTCTTTGATCCCTCCTCTATGGAATGGACTACTAGCATAGTGCAGCACACTCAAAATCATTATCATCACCAGCAGCAGCAACAGCAGCAGGTGGTGGTTGAGGAGACAGCTCAAATGCAACAGCAGCAACTAGAACAGCAGACATGGTTTCTCAATCCCCATCTACCCTGGAAACCGGTAGTTGAGAGTTGAGATGGTATTGCATAATGTTGACTTCTGGCTTATGGATACCCAGTGACGTGTACAGCGGTTCACTTGAGTACCACTTAGTTTCTGATCAATTCCTTATTTGTGAATGCATGCGTTGAATATAGTAATACGATGCCGATTGGGTTTGTCTAATTAATTAATCTCACGATCGTGATGCCTTAAGAATACTATGAAAAGTTGTTTAAAGGGCAAAATCAAAAGGAAAGGCGAAAAAGTTGAATCCGCATTCTACGTAGGGCCATCATGACTTACAGAAAGCACGATATAACAACACTAAAAGACGAGTTTCAGGCCAAATCAGCATTTTCACTGACCTGGTCAAGTGTTGTTGTGGATCAGGGCAGTTCAGTGTGGACACAAGTGACAGCAGTACCGAATGTATGAGTGTAATGTTATGATGAATGGTGATGAACGAAATGCTATGTCATCAACAGGAATGGCTGCGTCGAGGCGAAAGCTACGGATACTGCCAACTACTCGTGTTTACAGAAGACTCCAAGATGATTTCACAATTGCCCGATGAGCCAATGGGCAGTAGAACGCCTCATTGTCCAAGCATTTTGATAACAGTGACAAGTATTATCAAATCGGCTTCCAGCATTGGTATAAACAAATATCCAGCCAGTACGTGCAACGTCTGCCTGACCATAAACGCCTGATTGACGTACTACTAAGAAAAGCATACTTCTGTGTCAACAGTGTGCTCAATCATTCCCGTAAAATTGGCTTACATTTGGTAGCAAAGAAACTTTCCCCTTTAAACTTATGCCGAAGGGAGATAGGATGCCCTAGGAAGGTTCGATGGTACTGACAAACTACAGAATGCCAGACTTATGAAGGCCTTTCGTAACCGATTAGAGAGTTGTGTAGATGTAGGAGGTGGGGAATAAGTGGATCTGTGATTTCAAATTGAATCTCCCTAAATGTGTTCTTTCGTGGTCTTACAAATTCAAAATTCCTGTTTAAGCTGTTGCTTCTCATAATTGCTGCATTGCATTTTCACTACATTTGAAGTCACCAAAGGAATCTGCAGTCGGAATTCTACTGCTCCCAAAAGGAGGGCGAAAGTATGGAGGAATTTTCAAAGCCTTGCCCGCTCAAATCTATCATACCTTGGAAACTTATAGGCAATAGGTTGAATTTTATAAATAGGTACAATAGAAAGAAGTAACTGGTATAGGGCCACAACAAAACTGGGTACATTTATTTCAAAATTGTTATGATTACATTTTACTTACGGTAAGAACATGCCATTAGTCGTGACACTACGAAATTACACTCTCAAACAATGTCTTTCCCTTTATCATTATTGCCATGGGATGGCAATAAAATCTGTACACTGCGTTGAATAAAGCAATTCGGTCATAAAACCGGAAAAGATGCGGCGATATTTAGGGGTGGGTGGGTGGGGATGTGGGGTAGGTGGCACACCCGAGCATAAATTGGCTACCATAACCTGTTGTCAAGGTGAATGAAGGGAGGAAGGAGACCCCAGATGGGAACTATTTATGAACCTGACCCAGAGGTAGCTCCTCCTTTTGTTTCTAAACACAGTCAAGTTGGATTTTAAAATTGCTTCACAAAAGAATTTTATTAGTAAGAAATTGAGTTTTATGACCACATATTGATGGGTCTAAAGTTAGACTAAATTGACTTTAATTTTACCAGAGAATAGTAAATATAATCGGTTCTGGTTGATTTACTTAGTCGAAAAGCTCTGTGCCGATCAAGCAGATTAAACGGTAAATGGTGATGACTAAATCCGCCCTCTGTTCTTCTGACTCATGGTGAGAAAATCAAGCGGTTGCCTTCCTTACTGCAATTTTTTGTCGACCCTAGAGAGCCGTGAGACTAAGCAACCGAAAAACGAATTACAAACACAACGAATCTACTGAATGACATCTACAATATCATAACTTGCCATAAAATCAACTAGACTATGTAAGCAAATCAACTGCGTCAGAGTTTCATAAAATTATAGGAGCTGCGAGACCCGTGCTCCTATTAGATACCGAATAATGGCTTCCTTTAAAGCTCTTTTCTCACGGAAAGTACATTGGAGAATCCCTGAGTTATTCAAAGTGATCAATGTAATCCAAAATGTAACAGACAACAGTTAACGTTAGGGACACAGACTCATACATTTACCGCCTCTAAACCCCCCGATTTAGAAGTCTACCGTCGAGGAGGTGAATCTACCTTAAAGAATCTGCCAATTTGTACCATGAAATTCAAAACACTTCAGCGGCCATGGTTTAGGCCGTCAATACGATTAAGCGTTCCGCAAATGTGGTCTCCAGATGACGGCCAGGAATAAATGCCTACAGAAAATGATGATAAGTATTCCTTTTGCAAATGTCCACGGTATACCCAAATCCAGCCCTCCTTTGCTACTGGCTATTGTGCTACCCCCTGAAGTAGAAAAATGGATACGCTCTAGGCCAATCCTTCAATGAGTATTTGCTGTTTCAGCAATCCACATTAGACGTTTCCGTTCTACACTGATTGACATGGTATCCGGTCAGCAATAACCGGAGCTTTCTTACCTTACAAGTAAACTTGACTCCTGTTTTCACTAACGTGGTACTGACCTGATCCTCTTGGATACTATCAGATGTGCTGCATGGAAGGCAACCTTGATTCAGACGTACAAGGAACTTGAAATCACCATTGGCATCGATAGCGGACGGAGCAGGCACATGACAATTCAGACTTTAAAACGGTGGTATTATTGCGTCGTCCTTCACTTATCAATTATCACTGCTGCGTGTCACCTACGCAGGCATCTCTACCTTGTTGCTTGTAGCCCATTCGCATGACATCTGCTGCTGATTCCGCATTGATTTGCGAACATGGTAGCTATTACAATCGGCACCCCTTTCCCATTAGAACTGAGCTCGCCGCCACTTACACACCGAACAAATCATTTTGGCCCCTGAAAATAATAACTACGTCAATCCAGGTTACCTCCCCATCCCTGCTGCAGTAACCTCATTTCCCACCTCTCCACTCCACTCCGCATGTGGTCTTCCGACTGTCTAATGCTGACGCCAATGCCAGGCGAAGGCAGCAATCACCACCTGGAGAAATATTGTTAGGTCGAAGTAGGATCTTATCTTCCCCTCATTCTGACGTGACGTCTGATACCTTCTCATGGGTTGATTTGGCAGTTTGATGTGTGACGCCTCAAGTTGTCTCGTGTAAGAAAAATGTGCCTTCTCAATTACTGCAGTTTCGCCTATTTCCAAGGCAGAAGTTTGCCTTGTCGATCGGCTAATTTTGCCCTATCGAGTAGACTTCATCCGCATTCGTTTGGTCTACAAACGAAGCACAAACAAAGCATGCATGGTCTTGGGTGGTTGGAGTGTGCCTGCCTTGCGAGTGTGGATTGGGTAGTGGGGTGGTGGGCCAGTCGGCCACTGGGTTAGTCGGACAGTGGGAAGTGGTTCAGTTAGGCGACAACAACTGACAAGGCACAATATCCATTTCCTATGGCAAGTCAGTGAGCAACCACGTAAAAACCGATGCATTCCTTGAAGCCGGGTGAGAAAATTGAGGAACAGGTAAGTGGATACATGTTAATGCATTTCGTTTGCAACATCGACACTTGGTGTAGATGTAACCTACTGGTTTCATCATCACCCATAGCAAGCACGACTGCATGTGCCTTAACGCCTCCATCTTCGCTCACTCGAATGCATGAAGGCAGGCAACGCCTCATTCCTTTCAAGAACACGCTGTCTGCATGAACACATTGGTTGAATCAAGTTCCCCAGACCGTTGTCTCGCAGATGGTGCTATTGTCAGTGCATGCCGCACCCTACCCAAATGTCGTGTGACGCATTCGACGAGAGGCTTGTGCCACTCTGGAACCGATTTAAGCTCGAAGCGCAAGATGCACGAGCTCGCTTTACGTCTCTTATCTTGTTACAACCGCGATTTGGTTGTCTGATTTGTCAAAATGGAAAGAAAATTGCATAGACCCCAATAAGAATGTGAATTGAATTCGCATTAACAATCGCATTCATTTTACATATCTGTGGTTTTAGGATCCACTGGGGTGAGCTGTAATGATAACAGCACAAACTTTTCTTCGCTACCCCATAAAATGTTTCCATCTCATGTAACGTCTGGTTTCTTTGCCTCCAATCGAAACTCAAGTCATTAGCTGGTGAGATTTCAATCTAAAGCTATGGAAATTTTGTATGAAGGAGGAGAAGCAAACTCAATCTTAAAGAGCAACTATCCTGGCTTGTACTGGTGGGTATTAAACCCTAGTGTGACGCAAGAAATTCATAGACTGCAGATGGGAGACGATACGACGAGGCCTGACAGAGGGTCTGAAAATAACGCCTACCTTCGGCGACACTAGCCTTGAACCATCAGGAAGTTCGTTGCGGGACTGCTTACCGTACCTGTATGAAGGTGTAAATGATGTGAACCAGCGTGATACCTCCACCACTTCTCCACTAGCCGGGCAGAACCGAGGTAGACATACGACCGGGCAGCTTTGAAGTGAGACCAACGTGGCAGGGGGAATGGGCGTGATTCTCAACCCCCACGAAACTGTGTTAAACTCCTTCTTTTGTTATACAACCCGGCTTTTGGGTCAGTGTTTCTACGACTACTGATGGACATGCGTGATGGCCATTACATTCCCCCGTCTCCCAGTGCCCTTACTACCTTCGTGATTCAGAGTTGACTTTATCGAATCAGTGCACTCGTTCATTTAAACACACATTTAAATGGTTCAAATTATTTGTCTAAATTTGACTGAACAGCTTTTTATCGTCATGTTGTAGGATTTCTTCAAAACTGTTAAAAAAGTGTTGATTTCAATGCCTGTTTTCGACTCGTAATAAAACCACAAGCCTCGAATTCGTCGTCCAATCGATTCAGTCAGCCTGACGTAATCTCGAATGTCCTCCTCTCGTTTACTCGGAATTCTAAAATTCCGAGGTTAAGAAGTAAACTCGATCCAAGGTCGAGAGGTCAGATGTGATTGCACCTGATTCGCTGTCACGGAAACAATAAAAGTCACAAAGTGTAATAAAATTCCTGCTACTCAGTTGCTAACCTTTGACGGTGAGTCACTACACTAAGTACCTTGGCGCAAGGCGGTAGCAGTGGTCCTTGGGACAGTTAACCGATTGTATCGAAGACATCGATGATGAGAGTTTGGCAGCGGTCTGACGGAATTAAACCATTCTTGATTATAATC
Source organism: Echinococcus multilocularis (assembly GCA_000469725.3). Taxonomy (NCBI): domain Eukaryota; kingdom Metazoa; phylum Platyhelminthes; class Cestoda; order Cyclophyllidea; family Taeniidae; genus Echinococcus; species Echinococcus multilocularis. The sequence continues at coordinate 3,807,655 of LN902848.1, read as the reverse complement.
GACCAGCCTGGAAGGAATTTTTCAATTGCTCAGAATACGTACTTTAATTGAGTAATATGGAGCCTCCATCAGTACCATCTGCTACTATTTGGTCACTTCGAAACGCTTGAGCTACACTTCCGACTTTTCGAATTCTTAATTAAGTCTATGAATGATATTCTCTTGACAAAGAGCACTTTTTCCTTGAATCCTTAAAAATAGACAGAAGTTACTTACTCTAAGCCTTGGAATCCTGCGAAAAAGCCACAAGTGACCACATAGTGATAAACACTACCACTAAACTCTAACGTCAAAACGCTGCCACAAAAACCAATCAATTACTCACCTGGCAATCCATCTGAATACGCATGGGAGACTATCTGAATGAAGTATCCCTCCCAATTCACTTAGCTAGGAATAATCACTGCAGCCATTTCACAACTCCGGTAAGAAGAACACAGAGCGGTCAATGGTTTACGGAGTAGTAAAATTCAAGTATTCTTAGTGTTATTATTTTACACATAAATAAAAACAAATCGTATTTTCCACCTGCACCTCCTCCTAATATTCTTGGGAAACGAAGTGGCGGGGGGATTAGGAACGGAGGGGAGATACAAAGTAGTACAAAATACATACATACACACAGACAGACACAGATAGGTATGTGCAGTAGCTAAACATCGTAAAATGGGAAAACGGGGTGGGACATAACCTTCCTCTCCGCATCCCACCACCACGGTATCTCAAGCAGAGATGACTGTACAGATTACGCTCGAGTTTTTGCGTCAATACGATCAGGAAAAGGGAGAATCTTGTTGAGAGAGACTTCGCACCTCCTTCATGCGTCGGAGGAAGAAGGCTTCCAGCACTTCTACGCAATGGAACTCTGTTGAAGCGGCATCGAAGACAAGGCGAGCGTTGGAGAAGAGATGGTTACCGGCGAACGAGATATCCCCCAGAGACCGATAGACACCACGATCGAAGGCTGCCCTGAAGCTGGCCAAATCTACAGGATGAATAAAATGTGGTTAGAGACTAGGCGTGGATTTTTTTTACCTGGAAACCAATTAAACCGAATTAACCATAGCAACTGGTGTCATCCAACACAAACAAAATATCTACGTCGTAATGAACCATTTTCCACCGGGACCTTGACAGCGAAATTGCTAGTAGGAAGGATAAGGGATTTTTGTAAATCAAGTCAGTGTTAAACTTACCTGTAGGTCCTTTCATGGGAGAGGGTAGGTTTTGTTGATCTGACTGCGGTAGCGGCTTCATGAAAGGCCAAGAGAGTTTATGTGCCTATGGTGAAGAGATAAGATTTTAAGGGAAGCAAGTAACAGACAGTGCTCCTAAGTTACCACCGATGCTAGAGAACTGGTAGACTAAGCGATGCTTACGACCTCTGGGAAACCTATCGACAGGGAAAGTGAATAAACTGAGCTATTTCGTAGCTAGTTAAGAACAAGCAAGTGCAACTGAATGAAGTTGTCGAAAAAAAACTTTGACTATTTGAAAAAATCTACTGGTACGGGAGGAAAATTAGGTTTGACCAAGTTAGAAGATTACACTAGGGTATCGATATGCTCCATCCAAATTTGAACTTTTCAACCACCTTCTACCATCGCAAGCAAGGCTTCAAAAGCATCCGGGAGAAGTTGCTCATGCTCAAAGTGACTCATTTCATAAAAAGCTTAAAAGCCCATAAAGGACTTGCAATAAGTTTAAAAAAGGCAGAGTGTGGTCGTTAAAGGAGCCACTGTGAGAACACAGAGACAAATTGGCTACATAACTAGTGTGCAGTGGAGATTAAACTGACTTCTCAACACTTATAAGGGAATTGACTCATCAAATGTATCCTTTTTGTACGACCGGAAATGAATGTTGGTTCACTACATGAACTAGTAGAATTACGCGTCCCATCAAAAAATGGAAAATCGGCGTATGTTAATACCTCCGAAGATGTTAAATTGTACATTCTTGGGGAACAATAAGCTCTTTAGGGTAAGTAATAGCTTCCTGCGGATCGAATTCCGCCGACTTAAGCGATTAACCAATGATGAAGCAAGGTCGATTACCAACCAGAAGGTAAGTGATTAAAGTCATCGAAAATAAAGCAGTTTTTTGGTGAACAAACGAGGCAGTATCTCCATGACCAATAACACCACAATATCAATTTCAACTAAAAAACCCAAATGCAAACTGATCAGAACGATGATATTACGTCAGGAGCCCAAAAAGGTGTGTTGAAAGTCACTTCAGTTTCAGCATTACTAGTAAATGCCATATTAAATACTAGTGATAGACAAAATGCTGGCCTTACTAAACAAGTATTAAGTTTAGAGACGCAGAAAAAGGGGGTAACAAAGAATTAAGTGGTTAAAAAGATGAATCGCTAAAGAAATCAATCAATAAATGTAGCTGACCTCTAAATCATCAAACAACTCCAGCACGGCCCCTTTGACCGGTTCCGTCAACGGCGCTTCATAGAGTGTCTTCTGTGTCTCGTCTGGCTCCTCTTTCTTCACCTTCTTGTCATAACTATCACCGCCTTTAAAATCCTCATTTCCTTTCAAAACATTATCTGCCCTCTTCGTGCACATAGGACAGATGTATTCACCCTCGTGCTTAGACACTGCCTCCGCCTCCAAGCCCACGCATTCCGCATGATACCACTCATCGCATCGATCGCACGCGATGTAGACGCTGCAGAAATCAAACAGAAAAGCCTATTTATTTGAGACCGAAAGGTAATGCACATTGGCTAGCTGCTCAGAAAAGCAATCCCTCCTTCACCCACCACACATACACATACCTACAACAGCGAAAAGCGTATAGAGGAGAAATAAGAATGTGGCGGGTAAAAAAGTGGAGGGAGGGGTTACCGAGTGGGGTCGTAAGGTGTGCGACAGAGGCAGTAGACCTCGTCCTTCGCCTTGTCCTCAGCCCGCTGGCACTCTGGACAGAGCCAGGAGTCACCCAAGGCCGCTGTAGAGGTGCCCGATTCCAAACCAACGCAGGTGAAGTGAAACCAGTCTTGGCAGAGATCGCAACCAATGTACGCCCTAGGCGCGATGCAAGCAGCAGCGTTTATAATACTTTTGAAAACAAAGATATATTGAGTCCCACTGGCTCTTACAGAACTTATTTTTCGATTGGAAATGCAAAAGATTGGGTGATATCTGTAAAGCCGACCGCTCATTTGATCAGGATCATAAAATAAAAAACAGTGGGCCAGGAGTACTTATGGGACAGTAACTGCTACTGACGCAAACATCAGTAGCATAGGCTGTATCAAATAATCCAGACAGGCAAGCTGAAACAAATGGCGCACAAAAGCACGGGGAAAGAGCGCTGCTAGCAGGGCAATTATGAGCCGGACAGGAGGGAAAACGTACTGAGAAGGGTCGTATGGTTTCCTGCAAAGGCAATAAATCCTCTTATCGTCAAAATCATCGGCCTTCTCCACCTTGTAGGACCTTTCTGCTGCATCACCATCGTCATCGTTAGAGCGCCGTCTCGAACGGGTTCCTGCCTTTTCTCTTTCTGCCTCCTCAAGAAGGTACCTTGGTGTGCGGATAGAAAGGCGTGTTCTTGACACTGCAGAGTTGGATAAAGTTGAAGGTGTTGACTTGGAAGCACCTCTGCCACCCCTTCCTCGAGCCTTTCCACGACTACTCCTAGTAGTGGCTGTTGCTACCTTGGCAGTCGGAGAGAAGGGGGTTGTGAACTCTTCGAATCGCCGACGCTTTCCATTGGTGGGAGAGCCAATGTCTTTACTAGGACGGCCCCCACGGCGGATGCGAGGCTGAAGCGGAAAAAATATATCAACAGATCTCCTACGATTTAATCCTCACGACAGTGGAGAAGAGCATTAACAATGCCACCTCCGGTGTTCTAGCTTCTCCAGCCCTTCCGTGCATTCATGACAAATTTACTCCCAGATCCCATGGCGTCATAAAAATTGTAACCGCCCATAAGGGCTTCCATCTGCATCGATTGGTCGATTAAGCGTCGTAAGGAAGGCATTTCCTAAAGATGACTAAATATGCAGAAATTCACTACAAAAGGACCGCGGAAGTAATGTCGTCCTCTGAAAACCACCCAAACTTCATTTTATGCAAAACAAAAAAAGCTTCTAGTTACTATAATTAAATGCGCAATCCTCTACAATCTCTGTCACAATCTCTGACCACATGCAGCATTACTCATGTCGCCCATAGACCCAATTTTCCGGCTTTTCTGTACTTCAACATTTGTATATTCTATAACTAGATAGGAAATTCATCGGGTGTTGGCTAATTACGAAGACAGGAAATTATTTGTAACGGGAACTCAATCGTAGGATGGAAAAGTCATGGTTTTAAGACTAGGCTACACAATCACAAGCGAATAAAAACAGGAAATCTCAAGGGATCAGCCCAAAGACGCCTCCAGTTACGAAGTACGCCAATAGGTACCAGTCAAACATTCACTAGAGGAGGATTAGTACCAATATCAAATTTCATGATTACCAGAAACTTAGAAATATGGCAAACCCATTCCCACCCATAGATAGGCGCTTATTGACAGGTCAAGGCGTTGATTCAAAAGGTGCTTCCCTTCCCATAGATTGCGACAATAAAAATAGATTTAAATCCTTAATCAGGAAAAGCGTCCTTTTGGTACTGATGCCAAATCAGACGACTCACGGTTGGTGCCTCCGTTTTAATATATGGAGGGGCTTCGTTCTTAAGTTCCCCCACCTTCCTTCTCTTTGTCTGCCTCGATTGCGAAGTCATGGCATAGTGATCCTCGTCAGAGTCGGTTGCTGGTGCCGTAGGAGGTGTAGAAGGGTGTGTATGAAGTAGCTGTTGTCTTGCAATCCTCCGCTTACGTCCGGCTCTAGTGGTCCTGGTTTTACTGGTAGTGGCGGCAGTGGACTTCGATTCGCCCCGACCTGCAGATGCTGATAACCGCTCCGAGGTCTGTACTTTCAGCTTCAGTGGCGGTAGTGGCGGTGGGGGTGCTGGTGGTGTTGGATCCGTTAAGGCCTCCCTCTGCGTTGCTTTTTTGGCTTGCAGGATTTCCTCCTACAAATAGGATAGAAAACACACACTGAAACACTTAACATAATCTGCAGACCATCGAATGAAATGGTCATCCAAAAAGAAAACAACGATTCTCAAGGTACTCCAAACGCGATGGTCCCTCTTATATACAAATTCATAACAAGCTTTTTTCTGTATTCATGATCGCCTTCAGTTCGTTTAACCGACTGCTGCGAGGAATTGGACTATGATACTCGCTTTAATAATACACTAAAGTAGTTTGGAACGGTAAGCTATTCAATATATTTAATGATTGCTACAGACCAGATTCAGTTAAAGTTTGAAATAAACACACGTTCAATTTGTCCGACTAAGCCTGGCAAAATTAAGACTAAAAAGTCAGGTCAAGATGAAACTTAAGCCAGATCTTGAGGATGGCCTGAGGTGGGCTAGAGAAGGCCACCTAACTTACCTGAACCTGAAGCGCCATATACTTAACACTCAGTCGCCGTCGATTGGCCAGTTCTTCCACCAACGAGGCGACCCTCGTATCTAGCGCTGCTTTCTCAGTGCGGAAGCGCCGATTGGCTGCAGATATGCGTGCTGCGTGTGAGGCCGCCAGACTGCGCGCCCGCGCCCGAGCCGCCTCGGAGTTAGGCGAGAGGGGCGCTGCAGTGGAACCACCGGTACGACGTGGTGTGGAGCAAGGGACGGTGGTAGTGGCAGCGATACCGCTAGACTGTGTGAGCTGCACTGGTGGTGGCACGTGCTGGCGTGAGGTAGCCATCAAGGATGTTCTGATGGCCTGTGGTCGATTGGAATTGATGATTAATGGACGGAAGGCTGGCTGCGAAATCACTGGTGCTAAGGAAGAATGAACGAAGGGGTAAAATGGTAATATAACACTCCCTAAAGATTCAGCTACCAGAATCGTAGAGTTCCGCTCATGGCTGCATTGATGTCCACCAGTATTTCAGAGACAAAACTACCTCCAGACTTGCGCGTAATATTCCATCTCCCCTCGAACCTGTATTTTTAAAACAATTTCAAAAAAAAAAATAGAATGATGATGCTTTTAATAGCATATTTAAACCTGTAGGCCTTTTAGTACTCTGCGATTCAATTCTCATTAACTAAATTACTAATCTTCAACCTATGCATTTACAATTATTTTACCTCCAAATTCATCATGATAGGTGCCTTAGGCACTGCAAGAAATGGTATGAAATCTCACCGGTCGGAGTGACGGACGGTCTAGGCTGGCTAACCACTATCGGTTTTGGTGTCTCCATGACAACAACAGACGGAGGTGGTGGTAGTGGTGGCGGAGGTGAAGGAGGTTTAGGTGAGGCTGGTTTGAACGCCTCAGGAGAGGGACAGCGTGCCGGTTGGATCCAACTTCCTCGACACTCCATCTCCTCCTCTTTCGCTATAGACGACGCTTCTTCAACCAAACCCGCTGGAAGACCAGTGAGTGCCAATGGTCCCAAGGGCGGCGGATAATCACTGTCGATCGGCAAGAGACTGTGAAGAGAAGGAGGAATCAAGATGAGGTGGAATCAACTGTCAAACAGCGAGGGTGAATTTAAAATCACTTGCCTGTCAAAGAAGTTACGAATCTCCCAGAGCTGAAGAGCTTCCTCAGACACCCACTCCTCCGTCTTCTTAGCATCGCGCCTCGAGGAGGAAGAATCACCCTGATCCTCCACGCCTTGATCTTCGTTCGTTTTGACATCCTCCCCCGCCTCGTCTTCTTCCATCAGTCGATCCTCATTGTAGTTCGTACGACGCCGACGACGGTTCGAGCATGGAATGCCGACACGCCATCCTTCGTCGGCAGCTGGATCGTAGTCGGGGTCAGCGAATCGTTTGCTTCCACGGCCCGAGCGTCGAGAGGTAGATGCGTCGCTGTTGCCACCAAGAGAGGCGCGTGAGTTGCCACGTGCGAAACGTTTCGAAGCGGCTGGCTTTTGAACTGAGGTCTCTACGAGGAAGTTGGCTCGTAGCCAGTACTTATCCTGTAAGGGTAGTCAGACAGAGTCCAGCAGTATTTCGCTGAAAGAGTAGCTCAAAATAGAAGGAGTGTTAAAATAAGCAGTGATTTTTATTTTAATTACTTCCCACGAACCGACTTTTACGACGGTGGAGTGGAAAGCCGCGATGCCCACTCGGATCCTCCGTGTCTAATTAACTATTTTCAAATTTGTATGTCTTGAAACATCCACTGCAAATTCACACTTAAAATCTAGTAAGGACGAAAAAGAATGAATTTTAATGAACTCAAAATGACGTTTATGTCCTTTACCCGAGGTTTAGTAAGATATCACATTTTCAGATGCAAAAGATCGTATTAAATACTTAATTTATCTAAAAGGTAGATAGAGATCAAAATGATGTGACTTTGACTTCTTTGTAGAAATCTAATAATGCCTTAAAAGTGTGGGAAGATGGATCGTTTTGTCCAGGCATCTAGACATGGTCACTACATGTTCTGTGTACCTTACCATCTTGATCAACAGTAATGTGGGCTGACCCACCTGCAACCGCTTGTAGCACAACAACAATGACGTGGCCTTTTGAAGCTGTAAAGCAAGTTCCAAATTGACGCGAAGGCACCTGTAAAATGCTAGTTGTCCGAGCTTTGTAAGCTCAATTTTGCGCTGCTCGTTCACCATCTCGGCCATCCTTCTGCCCAGCTAAATACACACACCATCCCTTGGTAGAGTTCATAATAATTTTTAGGCACCGCAAGGAAACAGATTCATAAAGGACCTTCGTTACTTGAAAACTGAGAGTATCCCCAGCCTCAAACCAAAAAGATATATCTAAAATAATGCAGTGAAACCCGCAGTAACGACTTCCAATCCGATTATGGCCAACGCATTTCACAATGGCAATCGTTTGATGACAAAGTACTTTTGCATCAAACATTTGACTACAAACCTCCTTCAGTCTTTTGATAGGAAGAGCCGAATCTGGGAAAACAAAGTACAAGGATCAACTTTGTTACCAATTTTTAGTTCCAAGTTCTACACAATGACTGGTGATGGAACGAAATTACAATTCAACGTATTGCAGTCGACTTCTAAGAATAGCTTACTAAGAACACGATATTTTCCTTTCAAATATTCCATTAGGATAAAGTTACCACGAAAAACGGCTGACATGGAGGACATGCCATCTGAAGAAGTTCCTACCAAAATGCATGGGATTTATGAATATCATCCAAATCCGTATGAAATACACCACCACTAATGAAATGTGAAGCTTCATTGTATAACCTCAGCTCCTGGATAGCGCATTATTACAATTCATTGGAAAGATTTCTCCATCTTTGGCGAAAGAATGAGCGCGGGGATCACAAATGTCGACTTTCAAAACAAGAGCTATTTATACTAAGATAATGTTTGCCTTCATACTCCAGCAACCTAACAGCTACGTTCGATATATATAACAAACAAAACTCATTAATGCATGAGAGGGGAATAAGAATAGTGCAAGCTCACCAATGGTTTGATAGCCACAACCCTTCGCAGTGCAAAACCGCCACCATGACCATCAGAGATGCTCTGTTTAAGGTAGTAGCGATCCGCCATTAGCGTGGCGTCTTCGCAAGCGGCTGCGGTGAGCATAATCTCATCCCACCGAAGAGAGTGCCAGAGGAGACGCAAATGTGCTGCTAGGGTGGCCATGGCCACACCGTAATGCGAGGGCGTGTTCAGGATGCCACAACTCGAGGCGACTGGCTGAAGAAGGATTTGGCGCAAACGGAAACGCCACGCCTCCGCAAAACATGGTCGAGCGGTAGGGTAGGACCAAGGAATCTACGGGTGTTTATAAGGAAGAATAAACGCTACTGGTGATTGCATTCAAATACACGTTGCTAAAGAGGGCCGATGCCTGTGTCGACACAGACAATTTCATTATGTCAGGAGGCGAGTATTGTAGCTAGTAAGCAAATTGAGTAGGTTGTTTTACCGATAGACGAGTTGGGAGCGTTGGTGTACGGATGGCACTAGTAATGTTTAAGTAACTTGAAGCGTAAGTCATTACATAGCGACCAGCATTAGAGGAAATTATGCGCTTTGGAGAGATGGGTATTGCAACTGATACAGAAGCAAAGTTGCAAACGATGTGGCCTGATAATTTTAGAGCAGGAGATGGGAGCATTTCTGGGTGACTTGATTCTGCTTAAAATTTCAAGTAAGCGCACTCCCGACGTGCGAATGATACTTAAGTACTGAATGCAATGTAATCCTTGAGCCGTTTAAAAAAGCATTTCTACACCTCATAATTAGTAGAAAAGTGTGCCTACCGAAGCCAATCGTTTTTTCTCTGCCTCATAGCCTGGCACCTCCTTCCTACCAGCTGCAAGAATCAATGCTCGCAAGTTCACCCGACTCAAACGAAAGAGATTTGGCACGGGCACCGGGGTATCCTAAAACGGTAGAAAAATCAAGACCTCAAATATTAGTAGGGGGAATTGAGAGAGGTGGAGAGTAAAATCTCGTCCGCCCACACCTTATCGACCTCAGGGTAAGTGGAAACGCTAGACCCGAATAATTTATCAGGCGGCCAGGCGTAGGGATTAACCGAAGGCAGATGCTTGGGTAAAGTGAGAAATCGTCGGCCCTTCAATCGTTGGTTGGCTGCAGTTGCCGCCTTAGCAGCGCGATTTAGGCGCGCCAGAAGGGAGGTGGTGTGGTTGCTGAGGGAGTAAGGATTAGCGGTGGAACGACCACACCGAGCCACCATAGCCTCCTTCTCTTCCACACGAGCACTCAGCTCTGCCAGCTGCGATTCCAGATGCCTTAGCTGTAGAAAACATCATTAACTATGGGCTGCTTGTCTACCTCCTTACGGGTAGCATTAAGCAAAACTGACTTCCTTGCGGAGATTGAAGATCTCTAAGTCAACCTGATGCAATTTGGTGGCGGCTTCAGTGACAGCTTGGTCGAGACTCGGATCCAGTTGCATTGGCTGCGTTACCACTCGTACCATTCGTGGACGCAGGGACGGTGCCAGGTTAGGCGAGCTAGCGAGAATCTGAAAATGCAGGAATGATGATAGCCAATCCAGCTAAAAATTGCCACGATTCAAATAGAACTTAGAAACGGTTATCACGATCCCACTTTCATGAGGGGTAATTTAATTGCTCTTACCTAGGATCCAGACCTCTAAAAGAATTACTTCCGATGAAAATTGTTCTGCCAGCTAAAATTAAAACGTGCAAATTCGATGAATCTCGATTACCAAGTCAGATCGGAGTTTTGCTAACCGGTACGACCATCACCAAGAATTACTCAATTTCTCGCCAATCGTCATTTACTTTACGTGCAAGAGGCAGTAAAGTAGGGTTTCGTTTAGCATTTGTACCGAAAACCGTCGCCGCATCGACTCAGAGACAATTTCCCATTCGATTTTAGCAAGCTAATACTTGAGGACCAAACAATTTCATATGCACTGGGAACTAAGATAATAACTAGACGGAAACTTTTTTAGTCATGCTAGCAACATCATGGCATGACATCAGTTCCAAGTTCCGCCAAAGCCTCAATGAATACAGGTTCAAATAATAAAGCCATATCTTCCTGTCTGATGCGACCCAGCCACAAGTAACATTTATCTGCTGCTATAGCTGAAATGAAGGATTAGTAACCAACTCCTCAAGGACGGTATTTCCAGTGTAGAAAATGAATCCAATTCTCGCCGTTTGTGTGACCTGATAGGAAAAAGGAGATCTAATTACGTGCGATTTCCATGCAGATGAGAGAACAACTTACTGATAATCTTTGGAACGAAACTAAACTGCCTTACAAAAGTTATTTTCCCAGGGTAGAGCAAAACCGCCCCTTCAACTAGCACGAAAATGATCGAGGAGAATGCGTTGGCATGAAGACAGCAAAGAACATTTTCGCTATATTGCTTTATGAAATGATCCCATCGTCTCAAATGTGTAGAAGTTCGAAAATGATGGAACTAGTGCCAAGCACTTTTCCAAAGATTGGGTTCCTTAAATTAGGCAGCCGACTCAAATACCACCCTTGGAAGAATCGGTTGGCACATTAAGAAGTTGGTAAACAAGTGAAGGGAGAGAATAAAGTAATTTGGAGATGAATTTTAAGGGTTATGTAGGTTGCACAGATCAAAATCATTAAACAGATATGAAGCGAATGACCGCAATAAAATATAAACACTTTCATCACCTTACAAATGATCGTAACTCACAAGGAACAAATGCGCAATCTAAAAAGTTATCTGAGCAGAGTAGTGAATGCAGTATTAAGAAAGCACTAAAAGCATAGGGGAAGGAAATTCACAAATTATAGACAAGTGTGCAAAAAAAAGGACCCTTTCATCAATTCCCCGAAGATCATATCGTCCTAATCCATTTAAGTGAACTCTCTTGACACAATATAGAACACAAAATCAACGAAAGGACGAGAATTGCGCAACTTAAAGATGACGGAATTCGCACAAAATGTGAAAGACTATATACCAATCCTTATAATCAGTCAGTAAAGAAGCTTAGAGCTAAAAATGTACCATTCCCCCTCCTTCCCATGCAAAAGACCAGAGAAACGAAATCCTGGGATGATGGACTGATGCACCAACTTACAGGTCTACTTGCAGGTGCTAAGAGAGGTCTAAGGGGGGGTGCCCGAACCACTGGAGACGGTGCTATTGAGATGAGGGAAGGGGCACCGGTGGCGCTGACGGTGACTGGCTGACCGGCTCGAAGAGGTTGCGGCACTAGCGGCCGCGGCCTCAGCCCTTGCACAGATGAAGACGATGGGGTGGTGGAGACCACCTGGACGAAGTTGAGCGGTGTTCGGGACGCCGACGTCACTACAGAAGCACCACCTCCAGAAGTCATGGAGGACACAGTGTTGGTGGTGGTTAGGGGTAGACTTGAGGGGGTAATTAGTCGATAGCCTGCAGGCAGAGTTGAGGCTTGTGTTACTATGACACCACCGCTTGAGGAGAGCTGTAGTACAGAGGTTACCGAAGATAAGGGGTTCTGTTTTCAATGGCAAGAAATTTAATGAAAGACACGAAACTTACTTGTATAAGAGACTTTTGTAGGGCAGGTTCTGTTGAAGCAGGAATTATTAGGTTTCCGGTTCCAGAGGCTAAAACGCGTCAACAAAGTAGCTATGGAATTTTAAAACCATTTGGAGCATAAAGAACTATGCTTTACAAAAGCATTTCAAAACGGGTTGTGCACTTCATTCAGTGGCTGTACGAGTTCATTTTGTAGCGAATAGCATTTCGTGTTTTGAATCCACTTCACTGTACCGCTCACCCTTGGGTGGCAAAGGATAACCTGACTACGAGAGCACCTCTTTACGGATAAATTGGGAATTTCGAGTATCATAGGTCAAGACTGTCGTGTAGTCTTCGGTCCTAAGTACAGGCAGAGGGTAAGGTTATGGAATAAATAATAATTGAAATTCAGCCAAAAAAAACAAAGTACTTTTGGAGGAGATTTAAGAGTTATATAAAGATCTCTGACACTTTAAAGCAAATGCCAAGGTTGTCATCTTTTTGAATAATTCTTCTGCAGATGAGTTAAATAAAGGATTAAAGAAAAAGGTGCGAATCTACAAATACAACTTATGCCTAGCTCAATTCAACTATCCTAAGAACCCATAGTTTAGTTTCGAGTTTTAAGGGAGTGTCAAAGTTCTATGCCTTTGAGAGTAAAGAACGCGATTTCCACAAATACCTTCTGACAAAATGTTTTTCAAAAAGTCCTAACATACCTAAAGACAGTCCACGATCTGCTGCTAGATGTTGAAGGTGCTACATCTTGGTATGCTAATAGGACATAACCACTGACTCTATCTGTATCACTTGGCTTATGAGCATGCATGGCTCTCGTCTGATTCACATACAAACAGATTTCAAGTAGCCTGCTCATTGCAAGGTAGATGTTTCACCACATCCCTACTACGACAAAAGCGACTAGTTTCGCTGATGCTACTTAGGTGAATATAAGTAGCATATCCGACCTACCACCAGTAGGTGCTGAGGGTGGATCGACCGCCTGGATAATTTGGGTACCTGCGGGGGCTCCCGGTGGCGCACGCAACACCCTTACAAGGCGAACAGGTTGCCCACCAGGAGCGGTAGGGATGGGAGTTGGCACTACCGTCACTCCACTTCCACTACCGACACCACTCCCGACGACTTTCGCCTCCGCGGAAGACTCGCCGTTTGACGTCTACGATAGGGAGACGGTAATAACTAGTGGACAGGAGTAGAAATTAACATTGAAAATAAATAGGAACGCCAACTTGCCGACTGCTTTATCTGCACAATACCAGGTGCCTTCCCTTCAATAGCAAGGGCGAGCAAACTTTTCCCTGGTGAGGAAGAGGGAGGGATCAGTGCGCCCTTTCCAGACACAGTGGTGGACACCGTCCCCGTAGCAGCAACCTGTTTTAACAAAAGAGAGTATTTTACACCTAAGGAATAATATTATGCGACCGCTACCAGTTAAACAGACTAGCGAACGAACCCTGAGAGTAGACTTCTGGGCTAACCCGTCCACTTTGCCCTCAGGATCGTTTTCAGTACCGTTTTCGTCCACACCGTAATCTTCCTCATCCTCGTCTCCCTCGTCCTCTTCTGGTATATCATCTTCATCATCATCTTCAGCACCGTCAAGTTGGGGTACACTACCACCACCCTGAGCCCAGGATGAACCGTCTATCGCCTCGTCATCAGAACCGCGTTGGCGAAGACTGAAGTCCTCGTCATCACGGTCGATGTCAACTCGACCCTCCTCCTCCTCCTCCTCTTCATCCTCCCCGAAATCCACAACAAAGTCAGGATCAACGCTCTTCGTCTTCTGGCGACGGGAGCTTCGACGAAGGACATTTGATCTACGAGAGAGAAAGAATATATAGGACAGAAGAGGGGTTTATTCAAATTACCCTTGAAGAAAACTCACTCTGTGGTGCTACTGGCAGGTCGAGAAGAAGACGTAGCTGCAGATTCCTCGGACTCGGCACTTTCACCCGAATCGTAATTGTACTCCTCTCGCTGGAGACGTCGGGATGCCGCTGATCGATTGCGTCCGGGAGTCATTGAAGCGCGCGATTTGGCATGTCCACCGCCTCCTCCACCGCCACCATCACGTAGAGAGGGAGTCGACGGGATGGTTCCTTGATAACAAGACTGGTTCAGACGTTGCTCACTAAGCTGTTTCATCTCCGTTATCGCTGTTTGACGTGATTTCACGGCTCTAGCGTGTTCTGTGCGAGCAATTTGTGCCTCACTAGACAATTCGCTCAAGCGCGATTGAATATCGGCCACTCTGGCGGCCATGGTTTCGCGTTCCATTCGCAACTGATCTAAATCTCCACGGGCTACTTCGCTAGCAGCCTGATCACGTAACGCCGCGGCTTCTCGCATGGCTAAAAGACTGTCCAATCGAAAATGCGCCCTTCCACACTGATGCGTCTTGCTTGTGGGCGAAAGGGGAAGAGGTGATCTCGCAGGTGGTGGAAAGAAATCCCCGCCACCTATTCTGAGGCACTGCAACAGATGCGACCGTAGTTCAGGGGTTTGTCTAGAGTAATAAATAAAAGCACCGCCATATACCTGTGAGATGTTAATAACACCATCTGGTTGATTTCGGAGGGCTTCAGGAGGTATCGTGTAGACGCTGCGCGAAACGTTTTGACATAGCGGCACTCCTGTGATTGGATGCACTCTATAATCAAGGGCCGCATCCTCGGGTAGAGGTGGATGCAGATCCTAGAAGAGAATGAAAAAACCCCTGGAACTAATAATCTTTGAGTTAAAAGGTGGAGTCACGCATTTGTACGCCCAACTCAGAAAAATATAAATAACGAATATTAAACTAATAAATCACAAATCAGCGCACAGCGTTGGCAAGGAGCTCAGGTTTAACTCCCCAACCCAGCCCAAGATGAGCCGGTCTGTCAATATTTGGTTTGGCTGACTGTAAAGTCACTGTCTTCAAATATTTTTGGTGGCGACGCGTGGCGCTAACCCACTGCCACCCATCGCCTCCCAGACGTCGGTACTCCTCTCCCCGCGTCTTCCACACAGTATGTCGAATCGGCTGAATAGTTTTGGTTCGCACCAGCGTTATTGGCGCTGCATTAACCGCCGCAGAGGAGCGCTCCAAAGCACGCATTCGTTTCTCCTCCTCCCGTTGAGCAGATGTAAAGCGATCCAGTTGAAGCGCACCTATAGTAGCCACTAAAATTGTTAATCACCGCCACTTTCGCGTACAAAATTTTACCATTTGGAAGATGACTCACTTACCGATGGAGGAGGTCCAAGTCCGCTGAAAAGCAACAGGACGAATAGCAGCTTCCAGACGAGCTAGGAGATCAGCAAGTTCATGAACAGACGTGGCCTTAAGAACAGCCGCGATCCAGTCCTTGCGAAGTAAACGCCAGACTGGACATAGAGCTGCAGCTGGAAGCTACCAAAATAGCAGCGTCATTAGAGTAACTCAGGTGGACAATCAAATTCTTGCAATATCACTTACCTGTGCTTCCATGAAGCAGAGAGTAAGTTTCATGGTGTGCAGCCATCGCAGAGGTCCAACGGCATCGGCCCTTCTGTTCACTAAGTCTGCCTCAGCTGCGCTATCTAATGATTCCTCACCGATGGCGCGTCGAATCATCTCGGCACTGGCTTCGGCGTCCAACCACCGCCAGGCTTCAAGAGCTGCGTCGGAGAGGCAGAATTTATTGACCAGGAGGCGCCGCTTCTCGCGTTCGTCATGTTGTTGCGGACGGTTGAGGGCAATGTTCACCTCCGCCAGCTCGGCTGTCTCTGCCGTAGGATTGGGCACGAAGAGACCCTGGGAGAGAGTGTTTGTCCAGCTTCGCCAGCGTTTTGAGGGGGCAAGGTGGACAGAACTGGACAAAGGTGAATGCACTAACGCAGGCCGTGGCTCCTGCAAGGGTGAAGAGATAAAGACGATAGTTTCGGCTGCGAACTGTAATGGTATCACATTAATTCTATTTGAGGTCTAAGGCAAGCTAACGGGAAAATTGCTGCATCTGACGGCTATTACGCTTACCTGTAGGCAAAATTGCAAGAAAAATACTCGGGCATATACAAGACGATTTCAAATTCCGTAATCAAATTTTCGATACGTACAAGTCCTATTCAAATAAAACATACATTTTCAGAACCACATTTGATTGAATTGCATCCAACTTATTGCAAACAAAAATGAAGCATTTCATTCAAAGGTGAAAGGGATGAACGAAAATACTCCTTTTGCATTTACGAATGAAAGATGTTAGTTAGAAGAAGGAGTAAAATAATTAATATCATCTTTACACCGTCATAAAGGTCAACCTGATACAAGCGGCGCGAATAGTGATTAATGAACCGAAGTAGGAGGATGAAATCTAAACGTGGCACGCAAAGCAGAGCCATCGTTCAATACTGACTACTCTGATGAAAAACCTGGCAATGTTACGGGCAGGTAAGTGTAATTCAGTCTCAGGTCAACCCAAGATAAGCTAAAGATCTTGGAAAAGCAATTGAGCCAGTGTAACCACTATCATCAATGTCAATTACTGGTCTAAAGACAAAAACTGAAGGTAAAAAATGAAGATAAAAAAATTCGCAATTGGAGGACTCGAATCGAGGGCCAACAAGGTGACCTTGACGACGCAAGCAGACGGCAAAGTATAGCTTATTCAGTGAATTTGCCGAAATTACGCAAAGCCAGAACCCATTACATCATTGCCTCTTCGAAGAGCGTGAAAAGAGGAAGTAAAACTCACCGAAAGTCGTTGAACATGCACATCAGGTGGCAGAGGAAAGTTTTCAAAAAGACCATCCTGATTGTGTACCAGGACACCACCAGAGAGCTCCAGCACAAAGGCATTTTCCATGGGGGACGAGGCTGTCTCACCACCACTGCCGATATGATGCAACGACTGCGAGTTGGAGAAAAGAGCAGTTAACTGAGCGGCTGTCAGTGCCGAAGGGAGAGGCAGCACTGGCGGCCACTTTGTCAACTCCGTCGCATCGCCATCTTGCTCCTCTTTCTTCACATCGACTACGCTTTCAGTCGCTTCAGCTTTCTCTTCACCGCAGTCATTTTCTTGTTTCGTTGATTCGCCTATTGGTAGAAGGCAAAACGTGATAACCACCAAATGACTCTGTCTGCTCAAATCAAATAATCAGCTTACATTCTTTCGGTTCAGATTTCATGGCAGCCTGCTTAGATTTCTGCTCTTTAGCCTCCATCAGCGCAATTACGGTGTCAAGTTGAACGCAAAGCGCTGGTTCCCATTGGGTTGAGAGCCTCTGGCGAACAGAGGTGATGCATTCCAGTGAGGAGTAGTAGTAGACGGGTGGTTCGTTGGCATAAGCAACGGAAGGATCGCAGGCGCCATCCACACCACACTCAATCTTCTCGCCACCCTCTCCAGCCCCCTCTTCGTCATCATCGCCTGTGGGCTGCTCCGCCTCACGTCTCTCCCATTCTTCGTCTCGCGCACCTTCCGATAAACCCGGTAGCTCGGGTTCACACTGGGCAAAATCCACTGGTTCGCTGGAGTAGGCGAAAAAAAAGCTTACGTGGGTGGTTTTGTGCCATCTCAAGTGTTGAAAAACAACTATCAACATACACAAACAGTCGGCCTTCCATGTACCAATAGACTCGACCCGCTCTGTCATAGCCCAGCGGGGAAATCCGAGTCTCTCCACGTGCTTTCGGAACCTTCCTCTCTCCATACACCTCTTGCTCGGTTTCACAAAGAGGACAATGCCACGAGGAGTTTGGCACGGCCTCAAGGGGTGGTGTGAGACATGTGAGATGGAAAACAGCGGGACAAGTGTCGCAACAGAGTACCTCACCACTTTGTCTACATATACGGCAAAAGTCGTCGTGTGCGATGAATCCCTCGCGAAGTATGTCAGCGCGAACAGGACCAGTGGCAAGAAATAGGCCAACAAGACCTCGAAGTACGGCTAAACGCTGCGGCAGGTCAACAAAAGGGTATGAGAAATCCAAGGGTATGACACTATCCTCTGGATAGAAGAGGGCAGAGGTGACAACGGCATCAGCCCCGCCGCTGAACGTAACTGCCGCGATTGGACCCGACGAAGCAACGGTTGCGGTGTTACCGACGCGAGCAAGAGCTGCCAGAGCCGCAGATTCACCACGCTTCACACTACTGAGGTAGAGGGAAAGAAAATATGGCCAAGTATATCGATCTATGATGAAACTCAGAAGAGAGACCCCGTCCTTGCAGTCTGGAGGACAGAGATGTGTCCCATTGGCTTCGTCCTCGGTAATAAGAGCATTTAAAAGGGTTATGTGAACTGCTGCAATAAGATTTGAGTTTTCGTTGGCCAATAAAGCGGACAAAAAGTCTTCCAACTGGAAGGGAGAGAGTCGCAACAAACGACCGTATCGTCGAAGGGTTTGATAGATTGATAGGGCGTCGAGAAGATGTTCTAGGGGACATATGAGGTCCTGAGAGGAGGGTGGAAGCGTCAGTGGTGGTGCCCGACGGCGCAGGACAACAGGACTGATTTGAGGAAAATCAGGTACTGATGTGGATTCTAAATTGGTCCCAACACCATTTCCAACCTCGTCAAAGTTGTCATTTTCCATAGCAGGTGGTGGTGGAAAATCAAGGACCTCCTCCTCCACGGCATAGTCGTTTAAAGGCGACTGTTCTCCATCACTTGTTTCGCTGGGTTTGGATGAAGACTAAAAACGCCATGGTTTCATGGAAATTAAATGCATACTTACCTGAGCATCATCATTGGAATTTGCGTACAAATGGGCGAACAGTATTTGGGTACGCGGTCGCCCAGGTCTCCCGGTAGCTCTTGATCTACGTTCCTCACGTTTTAAACGCCGTTGGCGCTGAAGCTAAACTCAACAACGAATCGACATTTATCACCGAGTTATTCATAGTGTTAAAACAAACCAAAGAAAGGGTTGGTGGGAGTTGGAAACCCCCACAAAACGCACCTCCTGCTTCTTTTTAATCTCTTCAGCTTCCTCTCTCTCCTTTTCTTCTGCTAGACGCTGAAGAAAAGCATCATCATCGGATTCATCGTCCACAGGAACAACATAGTCGCCTTCTTCATCGTCACTTTCAATCCATGGTCGTTTAGGATCAATTGGCCGCTTTCGCGGTCGACCCCTTCTAGATTTTTGTTGTTTTTGTCTTTTCTTTGGCTTGGATTCCTCAAATTCTAATCTTTCACGCATGACTACAACGAAAATATTAAAAGGATGGAAAGCGACATCAACATAAACTTAGTAAAGGCAAAAATGGAACAAAAAAGAAAATAAAATGCAGCAACCTACCACCTTCTTGCTTAGCCTTAGACTGTCTATCAATTAGTCTCTGACACAAATTCCGATCAGCGTCTTTCTTTGTAGAAACGCTGCATCTGGGCTGCAAATCGACCCATTCTGAAGGATTAATGAATGTTAATCTTGGACGTTTCTTAGGCCCCTGGCAATGACCACCTTCTCGGGGCGCACTTATGCCTTCGGGGTGATTAACCGAATCACCCATTATTTCTGATTTTACTCTAGAAATATTATTTGTCAAGGTCACGAGCGACTGATAAAGCTGAAAGAATGGATGGGATATTCTTGCTTTAAAAAATTCAGTTGTGCAGTAAAACAAATACTGAAGTGACTAATTTGGCAAAAAGATGAAAAACGAAAATTTAACCATAAAATGCAATAATATCTTGTTAAAGCAAGTAAAAGCACAAAAGATGCTAAAAAAATTTGGTGTAAATAAGCATATAAACTCTTATAAATACCCATCTGCACAAGGTCTGCAGTTCATTTTCAAGCTGTTAGTTATGTGCACGACTGATTAACAGTATTTTAAAGAACACTAGATTAGTGGTTATAAATTTTATGCCAGTTTTGTGAATATTTTTTACTTAAAGTCTGCATATACTAAATCCCATAACATTCGAATTTCTCTATTATCGCATTCTTTGCTTAAAAATGAGTTAGTGGTCAGCTGCTAAGCCATATTGTCCAAGATTTTTCCAAGTATGATTAATTTGCTCCCTGTAAATTTTTACTCTATATTTAATGTCTTGTTTACGTAAATGTTTCTTATTTTCGTGTAGGTGGTCGGGGGTTGGTGGGACGCGCGAGGGAACATGCCGCCGATCGAATGCTCTACTTGCAGTGGCTAAAGTCCCGCATCATCAAACTTAGAGCCCGAACAATCGCTGCGCATTTCTGAGGGTAATGATCGCGATGGTTAAATCCCGTAATAGTATCAAATTTTATGCAATTTCGAGGCTTTGATTTCTACTAGGTTTGCTTGAACAATCAAAGGGAATTTGGTTTTATCCACTTTCGTGATATAAAACGGGCATCGATTCCTTCAAGTAGATGTCAATCTTGCCTATGTAGCGCCCTGAGTCTTCCATGAAATTTTAAAAAACCATGTTAGTGTGTCAGTAGGTATGTTGCTAACGCCGAAAATAGCAAAGAGGATATTGAGATGGCTCAAAGGCCACGTCACTTGGTGGCGGAGAAACAGATGCCTACGTAGTCAAGGATCGAACTAAATAAACTACCAAAGCAATACATATGCTCTGAAACCCCATCATTAATTCTGAACCTACTCCAATGTCGTAAATTTAATGGAATAATAGTCTTTATGGACTAAGAAACGCCAACTTTTCTAACCCCTTTTATTTTGTTTATCGGCTAGTCGGGAGTTAATCGGCTGTGGCAGGAGTGATTTCTTGTCTGTAAATGATCAAACGTTTGCATGTCCTTTGACAAAAAGTCCCATATTATTAGGTGGTCGCTTCCTTTTTTCGCCCGTGAAACATCATCATGATCACAAGCTCTATCGCAAAACCGGTAGCCGTTAACACGGGCTTTCACCTTAAGCAAACCTGAATTCTAGTGCATTGGCACCGCGGAGATTTAGCTACATCTTGACGCACCTGTGTCGAATGCGGTTTCCGGCGATCACGAGAGCTTCCGCAGACGTGTCATTACATCCTTTGTTGCTTGTTTCATGATCAAAAACTAGGGATGGCCTGTTATTTGAATGATCTCAGAGTACAACAAATTCCAAAAACAATATGGCCAATGTCGTAGCACCCCAAGTCTTCCCTAAAGGCGAAAAAAGGCAAGATCTCGGGCAGGATATACACTATTGAAGTAGAGAAGGGTTTGGGAGCTCTTTGCCTGGCTCAAGAGCAGGTCGCGCAGGGATGGGGGTACAATAGCAAAGCCCCTAAAACCGAGAGTTAGGAAAACAACTGACCTATTGCACTGGGGAGCCTGTGTATGTAACTACTTCAAATCACTTCATTCAAGGAGCTCGACAGTTTGAAAAGAAAACTGAGTTTCTTGTGACGCCACAATCTAGTGCTACAAAGTTGGATCGGAAAACTGGTATCCAACAAAGTCCTACAGCCAAGGCAGACTATTTGTTAAAAGTCCTAAAGCTGTTATCAGTACGGATTAAAACCTTTCAAGTAAAATTTAGCAGGACATAGTCAACATGAGATAATTAGGAACTTGCTTATGATGCTCATCAGTTTACTCCTGAAGTTTGCCACTTTGAATACTCAAGATATTTCTTGTTAATAGGGACTTAGATGTACCTGAAACTAATCTCTGAATTGTGAATATCGGCAGATAGATTTTTGAATCAGTCTGGGATGGATGAGTGAATGGAAGGACGGACCGACGGACGCCAGGATGTACCTGTTGCTCAGCTGCATACACCCAAGCATACAACCAGGCACGCACCCAGCTCTAGCTGGCACTTTCAAATAAGCATAACTACCATTTGCAAAGCTGCCGTGCCTCCATCCCAAGCTCATAAAACCCACCACATCATGGCTTCTTGAAGTGTAGGAGTATACACAATCAGGGCCGAATGGAAGAAGCATCGGGTCTCTGCCTCCCCACCAATCGCGGAGGCCACGGGCACCCGGCACGGATCTTGCACTGCCACACAAGGCGCCTGTAACAAATTTCTACGTCTCACCAAGTGTCCAAATCTCATCTCCAACCGCTGAATTGTTGTGGGACCTCAAGAAAGGCAAAGAGACGAAACTGACCCGCCTTGCTTCGTCCCAAGGTGTTGCAGAATCCGGGAATGTGCACAAGTACAAAGTGGATATCTTTTTAATCGACACTGGAATGGTGTTATATAGCTATTGAGGTGGATAAAAAACGATATTTAATGAAGCATAATTTGGGGTGTATTACACAGGTATGTTTGTGATAAGACATGAAAATTATAAATGACTGTCCTTTACGAGTCAGTGATTCTGAAAATGAATGAATGAAAAGCAGTTATTTGCATACTTAAGGCTAAATGAGTAATTCAGTAGTATTGCGGATAGGAAAATACAAATTTTAGTTCGTGAAATTCAGTCATGCGATCTCCATACGTTTTCCCACAATCCTCACAAATATTGTTTGATCGAGAACTGGTACAATTTCCACAATGATTCTTATAGTTTGCTTTTGAGAACTGTATGGACCCGCAAATTACATGAGACTGTTTCCAAACACTAAAGCATTTGCCTTTGTTAGCCCCTTGCCCGTACTCCCCACTTTCCCTCTACACCACTTTCACCTCTACTACTCAAATCGTCACATTTCGGTTGAAATAACTTGATAAAAAGTGATCCAAGTCCGTCCATTTTACAAGCCCAACCTACTCAAGCTGTCAAAGCTTCTCGTCTATCGCCTGTAGAGCGTTGTTCAGACGGTGCGGTACGCGGTAGCAAAACAGCATGCAAAAAATAATTTGAGGGGTTCAGCAAAGTTCGTCACGAAGCTCTCTATCATACATGTATGAAAATGTCAATGAGGCGAACACGCGATACCTCCACTGGCTCGGTTAGAACCTAGATAAATAGTAATGGTTGAACATCGCTGAAGTGAAAGAAAAGTGGCAAGAAGAAACAGACGTGAGATCCTGTTCTCATGAAACTTTTGTACTGGCATTAAATAACATACCATACGCATTAAGGAGTAATAGAGTTCTTTGGCGAGGCGCATTAAAGAATGCATACCCTAAACTGTCAAAGCCGCATCGCTACATCGCAAAGAAAACGATCTATATGTCCCTAGATAAAAAATGCTCCGAGGTTGTCTAAAAAGGCTCTACTACAATGAGTAGGGAAGTACTTCAGTTATTTGTGATTGAAAGAAATGTCCCTTTCAAGCAACCAATGCATTAGAGTAACGATCCAAAAACGTGACGTTGAACCCGTTCAACAAGGCAGCGAAGCTAATAAGCTCACTTAATAGAAATGAAGTACCTTTACTTCGATCCATCAAGGTTAATAAAATTAAAAACTTTATACAATAAACTTGCGAAATTGGATTTACGCCATGCAGACGCAACCATGCTACTTCACCTAGCCCATGCGCCTTTGATGACATGACAGCCGAGTTGCACACACAGACAAAGTCAATCTTCCAAAGCGATCTTCATTATGGAAGGATTAGAAGAGTGGCAATTCCACACCACGAGTGTTGAGGCTTAGTCGTGGAAGACTGAATAGGACCATTGGTTAGTTGTACCCTGAAATAACCTCAAAAAAATAAAAAGTAAGCGGTCTAGATGCTCTCATCGCAGTATTGCTGGACACGTAAGTGAGCATTTTTGAACTTGGACTGCTTGAGTGTCATTGGCGTTTGGCAGCAGCACTGATAGATTAGTCTGACGCATTTCTAGTACTCAGAGAGCGCTACTTCTTAAGTGTGCTATTCTGGTAAATTATGATTGAGCCTCCAAGCTCATAGACAAATTCGTTATTTTGGACCTTAGGCTGAATCACTTCGAGGTATCTCAGACGCCTAATAATACAAATGCAGCACCTAGGTCACCTTTTCAGACGATGGGACAAGACTGCGAGACGAGTAGCACAACCGATGAAAACAACAAATGGAGAACTAGTAACAGAGAATGTAGAGTGATTCGTGTCAGTTAAGACACCTCAAACACAAACAACCAATAATCACAGAAAAAGACAAACACTATTTATTTTGTAACAAAGAGAGAATACTAAAGAAATACTCCAGACGATCAAAACTTCCCATTCTCTTCATTGGAGCTCCGAAATTCACCAGCAATCCTCTTTTGGTCTTCGATTCCCGTGTCTAAACTACAATGACTGTCCCAGCTTCCCTCCTCCAGTTGCTCTTCATCTTGCTTCTTCCTCCGTTTTCGTCGGCGCACAACAAGTCTCACAATGAGAGCGATAAGGAGACCAATAGGAGTTGTGATAGCAATGATTATGGGCATAACAGCTCCTAAATCCCCCTGAGGCTGAGGAATCGCAGAGATGAGGATGAGAATACCCACTCCTACATTCTGCACACCCGTTTCAATCGAGATTGCCACGACGACGGGCCAGGAGCGACGGCAGAGGAGGGCCATTAGGAAGCCGGCTACATATCCAATAACGGGGAGAGCGGCGCCAATGACAATGATGAGAGGATAGCGGCCCATAAGGCGAAAGATAGAGAAATTGGCGAAGGTGCCGAAACCAATTACATAGGTGAGGAAGATGCAGGACGTCGGTTGAACTCCCCGACGCAGCCGGTCTGCCCAGGTGGGACGAAAGTGACGTATGAGGAGACCTGCCGTGACGGGGACGAAAAGATAGAGGAGATTTGCGGCGATTGGGCCGTAGGGCACCGCGCTGACGTCAATAACGGTGAAAAAACGAGCGAAGGCAAAAAGGAGCAGGGGTAGCATGCCTACAGCGAAAACACGCAGGAAGATTAGCTACCTAGATGAAGCTCTTTGGAGAAAAAGGGGAGCAAGCGAAAGAAACAAGAGACAAGCAGCTAGACAAGTTTAGAAACTAAATTATGCTCCTGTCACGGTCCTTTTGGCATTTAAACCCTACCCAGAAGGACCATTAAGAGATGAGGAATTTTATGTGGTTTTAGGCAAAGACCTGACGTAAATTGTAGACACATGTAGAACGCGGTTGTTAATAGTGGACACAACCTGAACTTCGCATTTGTTTTGAATCCTTATACGCAAAACGACTGTTTTATAAACCTAATGTGATACTAGCTCTCCTGCTTTACAAATAGAGACTAAATCCGTTTTAGAGCCGCAGAACTTTCTTACTCAATTCGTAGAGCATTTGGAAAAGGTGTGGCGATAGAATTTTTAATGGGGAAGTGGTTGAAAATGTGATTCTAGTGACGCAGTACTGGGACATGCATTACGGTCAAGAAGATCGGCCATTCTAAATGCTAAAGAACTGAATTCTACCATTGAATATCCTAAGGACGCCTGCAAGCCCAGAAGACACTCCTGATAGCCTTTCCAAAAGCTTCCATTTTCACGACTGGTTTTCGAATATTCTAGAACATCGTGTTCCCGCTCACTCCTCCCTGGTTGGTCGATATCAAGTATAAATGCGCTTGAAAGGTGATAATCACTACAAGGTCAAGGTCAGTCACTACAGCCACGCATCGCTAAAACATTCGGGTGACTTCGACCACTTTCACTGGTCAACCACCAGCCACGCGTGTAGTCGTCGTAACCGCTGTACCTAGGTCCTATTTACTGAGAGATGCGTCCCTTGGTAGGTGTGAGGGGGAGACAGTGACCCGGCCGGGAAATGAAATTACCACAAAAAAACGGAGGTGGCTAAAAGCAACTTATTCCCAGTCTTCTGGATTCGAAACGCCTCATCAAAGTTGATTTCCTAAGCTTAGTCTAATTGAGGGGTGCGTATAAAATGTAATGGTGATTATTCCAACAAGTAATCTATCTTAAGGAGCTTTCTACAGCTACTCAATTTGACCATAATGCATCCCCTTAGCTTATTTGGTTATCTCATAAGCAAAACATCTTTGATAGGAAGGTAACAAACAATTAACACTACAAAAATAAGAAAAGACAACTTCAAAGGGACTACTAAACCACGTATCCAATCGTCCAACATGCCAACTATCCGCCCACCACTACGCTTATTCTTTTACCTGACCAGCAGATTGTCGTATCAACACAACACCAAGTAGAGTCACTGTTGTTGTGGGGCACTAGGTCACAATAGCATTTCAAAAATTCTAGAATTCCTTAAATCATTAAAGGCCACACAGATTGAAACGTTGAAGATCCAAGTAGAATAGGCTACCACCTGACTCCTTTCGTGACCTTTTCATAGATTGCATCCCAGCCACAGGGGCTAATTTATGGCCGGACTCAAAAGTGTCAAGACCAAGATTGAAATGGACAAAATCAACGGGTAGACTGTTGCGCGACTCCTACTGAGATCTTTTTTGTTGGCTTACATCCGTTCTGGCCATGAGACAGAAACACATAAACGCAAAACGCAAAAGGACACTTTAGAATAAAGGTGGAATTAACTTTAAAACTCGTTTCCAAAGCGCTACTTACAGATCCGAGTTTCCAATTTAAATACCTTACGTGCAAAAAGTGGATGAATAACTATTATCTCGATCGAAGGAACAATTAAATAGGTGAACTTAAAAGCAGATTGAATAAAACAGCGTTGATCAGGAAGTAAAAGACCCTAAATGTTTGGCTCGTATCCGAAAGTAAAAGCATCTCGCATAACTAAAGCATAGAGCTTTAAATGATTTGCGAGGGCATCAGCTTGACCTCCAAACGGGTTACTTATTAGCCTAGCATCATTGTTTATCATTTGGCTACCCAAAAGTGCGCTATACACCAGACGAAGTTATGGTGAACTAAGCTTCCAAGAGGAGCAACAACTTAGCTCACGGTTGTCGGTTCACAGTACGACTTTAAAAACTTCAAAATTCTTTCCGTTGTTTATAGCCTCATTATGCATGCCTCCATTCTTTTAAAGTAACACGCATTTTAATAAATACTGCCAATTGTAAACTTTCATAGGCATTTGACATGCATAACGTCAAATGCCAGGCTAACGCTGTATGTAGATTTTGAATCAGGTGATCTCTCCAGAGTTTACCCTCAAATGGTTGCAAACTTCATCTGTACACCTTAGGTGACAATATACCAAACGCAGAAATCACAAAGGACAACCGTAGCTGAAGCATTAATGAAGCAATTCAAATTTTTTAGCGCGGACGGCTTTTCGCACCAAAAATAGTGTATATAAAACACCGTTCTGCTCTCCTTTTATAGTATCATCTACAGACAGGACTCAGAAATTCATCTAATGGGCCACTTTTCCAGGCTTCAGCTCAAACAACGAAGCAACACACTATTTGCATATGCTGATTCCTTCACATGCTTGCCTGTTTGCGCGGAATAAAGCGTTTGAGCATAGAGGCGCTTTTTTGCGCCGAAAGCGTTTCTTATCACAAATGTACTCATTGAAAGTAAATTCGTCATCTTAATTGACATTGCCTTCAATGTTGTAAGACTGGAACTGATTACACAAAAGGGACTTCGCAGGAGTTGTAAAAAAATCAAGTATTTGCATGCATCTAGTTCCATTTCCTCGCTTTACCCACAAAACTGGACTATTTTGTCCTTTAAGCTGTTTATGTGAATGAAATTCTGTCTATAAAAATAATAAAGTGAGACTTGAGTGCCCTTAATAACCCCTAAACACCGTGAATCTTATAGTCAAACCTTCAACGATAATTCACTAAACCGCTTTAACTAGGTACAATCACGACGGCATTAAAATCCCCCTAGCTTGACTGATTTACTAAAATAGCAGAGCAGAATGCGAGGCTCGACAAGAGCGTCCCCTTAGGAATAACCTCGTAAGGCTTCGTAAACTGTGATTCATCTATTACGAGGTCACAAATATGCCTCAGTCAGGATAAGTGTGATGAAACTCAAACTACTCGTGGGAGTTTGACATCTAATTGAGTTGAAAAAAGTACTAGAAAAAATTGCTCAATGTGTTTGCCTAGCACTCAATCACTTGCGGTGTCTAAACCTATCTAGGGCACAAGAAATTAAGCAATAGTAAGGACAAAGCTCGTCCACTCTCAGCCAAGGTAACAATCAACCAAATGCCACAAATTCCTGCCCTAGTAAACGAACAGCAGATCGGTGATAAAAATGGAATTAAAACGGAAAAGGTCCATCTCTATACGGACAGGCACCTGATGACGTTTTGTAACCCATCTAAAGGATATATACTCAGGGATAATGGGGCTGTGATCCACACTTTTTCCAACCTAATTCACTCATTTTGAATAATCAAGATCTATAACAAGCAAACAGGCAACTCTAGTGACTCACCGAGAGCAGCTAGAGAACTAAAGAGAGTCATGGTGAGGCTAAGATCGAGATCACCACCGAGGAGGCGTGTCCAGACATTTGAGGCACCGCCACCAGGACAGCAGCCACTGATGAAGAGGCCAAAGCCAAAAGCTGGATTGATAGGCGTCAACTTTGCCAGGGCTATGGCCACCTAGATAGTGGGAAGCCATGAAAACGATATTATTCGCAGACTCAACCTGTCCAAAATCCACTAATATGACAGAAAATCCAGTTATCAATCTATCAGTTCATCGGAAATTAACACCTTTTAAGTTTCAGTGTTGCTAACTTGAACGTAATATGGTGAATAAATTGCAGAATAACATAACTATGCTAAAAAGCCAAAATTTAATAAACTAGCACTAATCCCCACCTATTCTTTAAGCACTAAAGATGTGACGATGGAAAATTAGGCTCTAGTTCACAGCTAAAATAACCGACTGATGACGCATAGACACCAGCCAATCCAAGGAAGAACGCGCAAATTAATGGCCAATTCTGCCTATTTATAAACCGATTAAAATTAAGATACTATAACACTGTTCGACAGCAATATAGCTAAAGCGTTATAGTATTTTATTAAAAAAAATAAAAAAAACAGAACAGCCCCGCATGTCAAGTCGATGAAAATGAAGAGATTGACATTCAGCAGAAATGATAGACGATGAGGAATAGTAACTACCTCCGATTTCCCGAAAAATCCATTAAAGCATAGGTCGCAAAATGGACGACAAAGCCAACACTGAATTTCATGCCTGTCAGCCAGACAGCCAGAAGCATTAAAGATGATTTCTGAGAAAAATTTTCATATAAAGAGATAATAGCTTAAAAGAACAAGTGCTAGTAAACCAACAAAGATTGATATGGGTTACTTACGGCAGGCATAATGATAAACTGACAAAAAAATCCCAAAAGCGGTCCAATCGGTTTTTTTGCATAGGACCTGATAACATTAATATCGACCTCGCAACCCATAAAAAAGGTCGCCAGAATGAGGAGAATAATCAGACCAATTCGAAAGATCGAGTCAACAACTCCGCTTTCGCGAAGAACCAACATTCGCACGCCCAGTGCCAAATGCGACCTGTCAGTGACGGTGACCCGGCCGACTATGTATGCATCACCGATTTGTGACACCACCAAGGAGAAGGTAACATTTTGAATGGATTGATTTAGTGAGGAAGAAAAATTGAGAACGAGTGGAATGGCGAATCCAACAGAGACCGGGTAATCTGACGTAAAACTGAGGGAAATATCCTTATTGGAAGAATACGAAAGACCGCATTCTAGACTATAGTTCCCCAAGTTTTCGAAAACCCGAAGCCTCTTGGGGTCACAGGAGATTGAAACAGCAAAGGAACCAGTAGGGTCGGTGTAAGTGGAAATATAAGCAGTGCCATTTGCAGTAACGTGCTCTCTTAAAGTATTCCTAACATCCAGGTATTCCATATCAAGTGGCAGGCCCCCGATCGTCTCTTTAGTAGAAACTACGTTTGCTGGTGTCAAGCAAAACAAAGCATACACCCATATCAGTAGTATCATGCGAAGGAGTTGTTAGGCCCGGAATTATCCGTACCGCACAAGCAGCATGGCTAAGCCACTATTATTTAGCCACATAAATAATAGAAAAACCAATCAGAACACAACTTTTACAACTCCACCAATCAGAAGCCGAACAACCAACCTTGAGAAGGCTACGCAATTTGCACTAAGCAATACGATAAAACACCGCATTTTATGTCATTTGCTTGCGAATTTAACTAATTTTGGTGCATGACACGGGGAAATTAAATTATTGCATTTATAACCGAACAAAAGCCGCCTAACTGTGAGGAACTACCCCCTGATAGGAACACTTAGCTTGGCACCCTGCGCCTAACGTAGTTGGACTTAGCACCCAAACCAGGAAAACCCCACCAAGGTACGTTAGCCAACTGCCACGCCCAGATTGGAAGACTCAGGAAAATTATATTATCAAACTACAGTGAATGGAGCAGAGTAGCTAGGGCCAGGGGAGAGATCAAGTCGACTCAAAAAACCTATGAGAGTATTTAGGCCGTGGATGATGCCAGAGGGGTCGTTAGCCTTGAAAGTTGGTCGCCAGTGTGCGAAATCCACCAGTCGAACAACCACGTCGGATCGATACTGATCATAAGCCAGTAGCAGGGAGGAGCTATAAAATCCCATCGGCAGCTGCGGTTCATCCGTAAATTTCGACAGCACACCTTCTACGTGAGACAGGAAGGCACGTGCCAATTGAGGATCGCCTTGCAGAAATGGCAGCAGTGCTACAACGCAGAAGATTATTTAGTCCCATGACCCATTCCACTTGCATAACTTTTACAACTAGCGCTCTGCTCGGTTGTCAGAGCGTAATCACTACATTTGCCGATTGCATGACGAATAAGCGACTCACCTCCCCAATGACCGTAGCGTCACGTGATCAGGGCACAGTGCCTATCGCCCTGGCAAACACTTGTCAATTATCCTATGGAGGTTTTGATTTACGAATTACGGCTACTACAGATGAGTTGTAGTGGCAGAGAATAAAACTGACATTTTGCTGTGCCAAAAGAGAGCCAGGGATAACACTGGACATAATTCGATGTTTTATACAAAAGTGGATATACCTTTCACTAAATCTAAAGTCATTCTGACTCATACAAAGGAGGGGACTGATAGAGTATATCCACTGTTGAAACCGTATCCTTGGTCAAGATCGTTTTCGTTCGTCGCCTTAGATTCTTGCAACCTATCTGCAATAACTATGCTTAAATTGAGTTAACACATTCGGCATCAACGTCGCAGACATGTAACGCCCCAATTGCGGTGTACTAAACCGTGCTTTTAGGGGATTGAATGAGTTTAAAGCAGTAGTGGAAAAAGAGGAAGGTTTATTGGCAAAGAAAAGCTTCATTTCTTAATTTGTGAGCGATGGAGATTTGATTGGTTAAAAAACTAATGACGTTTGGTGTCATATTAAAACAACAAAACAACAATTCGATGGATCATTTCCCCTAAAACTTTGATGGTAAACGTGTTATGTTGCCTATTATAAATAGCGGCATATAGCTATGGAGCAAGCACCACTGCCATTTTGATGGAGCAGATGAAGGGTGTCAACGCCATTCATAGCCACATGCCGCTGTCGCATCCATTTTTTGTGCCAATCAGTATGCCAAACACATAGGTACCACCCAGCGCCAATATCGATAAGCACTGGCATTAACAGCAAGCTGGGATAAAGGTAGTGAGTGAAAAAACCTCGGTTCTTGCTCCGAACTTGGTTACCCAGAGACTCAGTTCTCACTTTTACTGCGAATATAAAATTAAACACAGACCTTCTTGAAAGAGCATGAAGAATTTCCCACCTCCTAAGGTACAGCTGAGAGGCAGTAGCTCAGATAATCGTTTCAAGAGCGTGAAGGTGTTTTTGATTAGAACATTAGGCGGGAAGAACTGCTGCAAGAAAATATTGTGGTCAAACCAACTCTTCGAAGACTGGTTCAATTATGAACTTAAAGCTGTAAACAAGGTAGCTTTTTATTAAGAAGCACACAGAAATCCTCCTACAAGATCTAATATTTTAACATAAGCGTGTGACTGTAGAAATCAAGACTTGTTTTAAAGACGGCACTTGAAGCGTTCTCCAATTCCATCCACCAAAAGTGTTTTGACACTACTTTACATTCTTTACATCGAATGTCGTAATTAAAATCCTATGTCAAGATCACTTTCACGTAACCGCTTTGAACAAAACATTTCTTTGTGTGACGAGATAATTTTGGAACTATTTCACTTCAAAGCCTCAATCCAGGCCCCAGAAAATGGATCCCACCATCGGGTAAAAGTATTGTATTATCTGTCGTGATAATCGGTCTTACCGTTGACGTACACTGCTTCAAAGTCCAAACTTCGACCGTAGTGACGAGGAACTGTCAGGTAGCAGTTCGAATTCTGGTCATAGACCTTAAGGAAGAGAAAGACTGGGTAATGTTCAATACTTACATAAGGCAATATTCAACACAATAGCTAAGGCGATCGCGGTAGTTCGACAGCAAGTATGTAGCTTTAAAAGGATTATTATGGCATACTTTATGTGCCAAATCAACAAGAGATAATATTTAATTAAAACTCATTCATATAGCGTATAATAATACATCCGACAGCATGAACAAATTAGGGTAGAAAGTGGCTGAATCTAACCTTGCTACTTATCTATGCAAATGAACACAATTTGGCATTGTTTGAAGGGAGAGCAACGAAGATACTACTGAAAGCTGTCTACCTTCATGCCAGTAAAGAGGAACCCCACAGTGTCACGATGAGCATATTTAGCGTTTTCAGCCTTAACCTTAGCCTCACTGGCATCGGGTGGACAGGCGACGCGACCCATCTTCAAGTCGCAGACACTGGGATTTGACAAACCGGACAACACGTCTTCCAGTCCGATATAGAGAACTGCATTAAGGAAGGAAAGAATCAACAGCCAGTGAATCATCTACTTATAGTCGCAACAGTGGTATGATGTCGGAGAACACAGACCAGCGTTTGAATCCCGATAGAGGCCATGAAACGAGGGGACAATGGGTCTCAATTTTGCAATCTCGGGTGAAGTGTTCTCCCCAAAGACCTTGAAATAGAAATTCGCCTCCAGAATGCCTCTCTCATCCGGTGGCAGCCTCTTGTAGACAATTGGTTCTTGAGGATGCCGAAGCACTGTGGAAAAACAGCAAAAGGTAGTATGCATATATTCAGCCGCGAATCTAAGGGAAGTCCAAGCTGAAATGCAAATTTTGTCAAGTGGTGTAAATGTCCTTTTCCATGCAATCTGCAGCTACATTGACCCACTTATCTTAGCGCTTAACTAACATATACAAGACCCCAAGGCATCCTTTTGCGTCTGTACCAACCTTTAGAGATTGGAAATGGTCACGATTGACCGGATTCGTTATTGCTGTAAAACATTTCTTGTGAAGTTCCGCAATCAACCATCAAGGATGAGACGAATGTTCTACGTGCCGCCCGAATGTCCATGGACAGGAATGAATATAGTGTCAAGTAGATGGAAGGTTTACACCTTTAAGGCGTCCCATTGGTGAGAGGTCGAGCATCCCATCACCGCAATTCACTGTGAAGGTTGGATGCTTTCGCCGACAGAGACTTTTTTGGTCACCACACAATGTTATATGCATAGACACGCGGTGCAGTGCCACCTTGATTAATACTACTTGGAGTGGAGTAGTCCGCGACACAAAGTAATGAAAGTGGTGATTAGAAACACTTGAAACCTAATACTTCATATTGTAACACCGCAAATAACAGGCCTTTTGACTGTAGAGGTACAAGTCCTGGTTTAGATTGAAAGTCCGTCGAATGAACCGATTACGTCTTGAAAACCTACTCTTGTAATCCACTGATTTAGCTAGCGTTCCATGCCCTCCGACTTGATATGGGTAGGCGAGAAGGTGGTCGGGAAGGTCAGAAATACTTCCAGAGTTGAAGAGTGGTTCCACCGTCGTTTTTGCCTATGAACGTGAGAAAAGAGTAATTTCAATGTAACATCATCTAGCTTGATGTTTCAAGCGAATGAGGTAATTAATATCACTGTAAAATAACTGCCAAATCTTGTGAATGTGAATCGCCGTGATGATGCGAATAACGCCTACCAAATGTTGTGGTGTGCGCTTAACACCTCTAGAGTCAAAAAGCAACGCTATTGTGATATTCCCACACAGAACATAAAATTCAATACTCCCACAACCATTGGTAATAACCGATGCAGATGTACCGTGAGCACACAGCTCAACCCTATCTTTGTGTATTTTTACAAAGTCCTACCGCAGCGAGCTACGGTGATGAGACACTCGACAGCTCAGCAAAAGGACACCTAGAGGGTGAAAATCATTCAAAGTTGGTCGGTGACGAGACTGACCATGCTGGTTCTCAGGCCACATCCAAATGAATCGCATACATTGCAATTCATAAGTATGCAAACTCGTCAAAATTTGACCAGGATGATGGATGGTAAAAAATAGTCCAAAATCACATCAAATCAGCCAAAATGTGGTTACCAATGGTCAGTACGATTTGTAGGATTAATCAAAACTTCAGATAACCACAACCAGGCAATCAAGCAAGTCATCCTTAGGAAGGCACAAAAAGAAAGACGCCTTCTTTCTCGACGCTTCCATTATATATTTACAGTAGCTCAGAAGGAGCGTCACACACACAAGGGCTGACTATTCGCTAGGTGAAGCTGGCGGTGATCGAGATTGAGAGTGAAACCTTTCGGTAAATGCAGCGGGAGTGGTAATGGTAAGAAAGGTTTGAGAAATCTTGACCGTAGGATTCACAATGCCTCGAGGGCTATTCACACCATTTGGAGCCTTTTTTCCCGAGCAGATGATGATTAGAAGAGACTGTGGACGCAGCTGCATGTAAATGCTAGTGGCGAATTTCGTGAAGGCCTCCGTTTCTTTCTGAAAGGTGAAAAAGTTTTTATCAATGCCAAGGTTTGACTAAGATTTGCGATTAAAACATTTCCTAACCTTCCGTAGTGTCCTTCAGTCTTCCACAATTTAACCTTCATGACAATGGCATAGGGCTCAGGGCCCGTTACCCATGGTTTTGGCTTATAATAGAGCTATTATATTACCCGGGTTACTCGTGAAAGTGCTATCAAGCATACGGGTCCCGCAGTAGGCCCATTGCAAGTACAGAGAAGGATTAGGCAACTAGTAGCATCGGTAAAAGCATGAACCGAGTCGTTATCAGGCGAGAAAGGCTTGTGTAGTAAAAAGTACGATTAGGATACCTCTACGCTACGCATTAACGCAAGTGAGTCCTGCTGACAACTCATCTATCGGTTGCTAACAATAAAGTCGATGCAGATCTACACAAGTATTCAAAGAGAAGATGGCAACTTTTCGGTTAATTTATTTACACTCTATTCATTTTACCTAGTCCTCTGATTCCTTAGCATTGCCTTCAAATACTGTAATGAGTGGCTGGTCCCTTTTTAGCGCCTAAGTTACTCCTTAAGGCCTGGAAAAGGTTTCTCAAAAATGGCACAATAGGGCTGGGGAACTGACAATGGTGGGAGCGGCGTAAATGGAGCCTCGCAACATCAGTGTAGGGGCCGAGCCACGAGAGTTTTGAAACAACCCAAAGTAAGCATCCCAGCCCTCCAAATATAAGGTATCCCTCAGGATGTTAGACACTATTCTACTGATTTCCTTGATGCAGTAGTTTTATGCGCAGTGTAAATGAGTCTTCAACTTCAGTTTCCAAGCGACCTTACAGAACAAAGATGGAGAATCAATTCTCCACAATGTGACATTTACATTAGTTGCATCCCAGCTTCGTTACTTTGAGCGCTGCCCCCAATGTTTATGAGACTTGCGTCATTGCTAAGAAAAGAAAAGGTCGAGTTTATGCGCCATTTCGGATTCCTATTTTCAGTCTCATCTGCGCCCATACTCATCCTCTGTACTTTCCTGTTTCCCATTCCTCAAGGTGACTGTTATCACCCTCAGCTAAAAGCATTAACCAATCACAATGTCACACAGGCGAAATACAATCACTGGAGTTGAATTTCTAGTTAGTTTCTAAAAACAATCCGTGATACACAAGTGGAGCTTGAAGAAATCTTTTGACTCTCAGAAGGGGTATCACCGATTCCAATGCGTTCGTTTCAACTAATCAAATCCATTCAAAAAGATTTTGGCAGTCATTTAACTTCAATTTTAAGAAACTGCACGGTCTCATCAGATTGAGCTGTCCTATACCTCCAAGTTCACACATTATAGCGGTTATAGAGATGGAAAAACCCGCTTTCTGCTGTTACGATCAAATGTCATGCAGTGAAGACATCCGAATCCTGTTGAATTTCGGCAACCACATAAAGCTCACGAAGTTCTGATTAACCGACAGGTAATGGAGTGAGGCTAAACTCGGACGAAACTAATACCAAAAAGGCAATTATAATATTGCTTCACAAGTCTACAAGCGGTAACTTAGATCAATAAAATAAAAGTGATGGGGATTTGGAAAGTATTCATAGTAGAACTTGTCCAATCAATGCTTGAAATCTATTGCCGTACCTAGCAGAATAGGAAAGCCTGTCATAGGCGAAGACGAAGGGTGGCCGTAGAGAGCACTGAAGTCAACGGTTCAAACAAGCACAACACTATGAAATGATTTGAAGCTCTATCTTAATAAACTGCTCAGGACTCCTGTAGGTTGATGATTAGGCAAATTCAAGATCCACGTTCTTTAATAATGCTTTCACTAATAAAGCGCCAAAAATGATCTGATTTTGTATAGCTTGGACGCTGCTAGGGGGAAATTG
Organism: Echinococcus multilocularis; assembly: GCA_000469725.3. Lineage (NCBI taxonomy): Eukaryota > Metazoa > Platyhelminthes > Cestoda > Cyclophyllidea > Taeniidae > Echinococcus > Echinococcus multilocularis. The sequence continues at coordinate 3,771,032 of LN902848.1, read as the reverse complement.
CACGGGGAAACCACACGCAGAACAACACATACTTCAAGGGAAAAAAGTAAGGGGTGTTGAATAAGCAAGAGGGGCTTAAAAACTTACTGTCTTGTCCCATTTCTCCGGCCGGCCAACTCGCGTCATGAGGAATTTCACCCTCTGAGCATTCTCTGCAATCCACTTGGCTGCCTTCTTCCCGGGACGCTTAAGGAAGGGCCGCGTCGTGCACATCTCATCTTTCCTCCCCTCCTTCTCTTCCGCATCTACCTCCCCTACTGCCAGTTTCTCCATTTGCACACAACTGGTGACCTTTAGGTCAGCTAATAGATGATCAGTCAGGTGAAAGGGTGGCGTAGGATCGGTGTAGATGCGACAGAGAAACGCGAGGTAGGGACGCAGTGTCTCCGGCACTGTGAATGCGCCCCTAGCCAGAAGTGTGGTCAGGTTAGCAATTGTAGGTCTGGATGGAGGCTGAAGAAAAGCGGCAGTAAGTCCATGTGTAAGATAAAGTAATCTAGGGGAAGCGTGAGTTATTTATCGGGCAGACTACTCTCGTAACCTCCATGCCTGTACGTGAGCCTCCCTAATAGCTCAATGTCAGAAGACAATCTATTGGAAAAGGTCCCACCAACCGGATACAATTATTACCGTCGCTTCTAATGAGAATTACGCCGTCCTTGGTGCAACTCAGGCCCTGATTAACAGCATGAGAAATAGAAACAACAGCTGTAATACCCGTGAATTCAACTAGCCCAATGAACTAGGGACATTCCAAAAAAGAACTTGAATATTCAGTAAAACGAGAAACATATTATAGTGAAAGTGAAATAGAATTTCAAGCCAGTTAACGGCTGATTCGAAATACATGTAAGTCGGCTAAGAGCGCCATTTAAACCAAATATATCACGAACTTCCAAACGATGTCAATAGGCATAAGTCCATTTGCTGATGTGACCATAGTACCATAATGAGCAAGCGAAAAATTTTAAGGCAGTTTCCGTATGGCCTGCCAAAATGACTGTGGGTTCGCAAAATGCATGCGATTGTCCCCATGTACTCCAAGGCATTAATGTGTCGGCCCCTCTCTATTATGCTTCACACCATTGTTCTCGCACACATTTTGGTTGAAAGAACCTGATGAATGTGATCCCAGCCTGTTTATTTTACGAGCCCAGCCTGCTCAAATTCCTCCAAAGCCGCTAAAACTTCTCAGACCCCTGGTGGATTGTTTCAAGAAGGCATGGCATGCGCTAGCAGAACAACATCCTGCATAAAATCCAAAAATAGTTTGAGTAGTTTAAGGTATTATGGTGATTCATCGCCGGTGGATGCAATGCATCACTGGCCGAAAAAAATCCTCTTCAGATTTTACAAAAATCACTCGAGGTCAACGTACCAAGAATTAGGCGCCTCGTGTTCAACGTGTGATGATGAAATAACTATTTTACATCTACGCAAACTTAGGAAGTAGTAGTGAAGGCTAATAAAATAAGTCTCACCCACACACATTAACAGACGATCACAGGTCTCAACTTGCTTCACCTCACCGCACTTCACAGCTTTCACCTACCTTGTAAAAACACGCCGTGAGCTTTCATCTACTCGTACACAAACAAGCCAACCGACTGACTGACTGCTCACGAAAAATGGCTTTTGGGATCGTGTATTACAACGTTCGTTACAGGAAAGGGCATAAGTTTGGCCCTTCCAAGCAACCATCCACCCCCATTCAGAAGGCACGCACCACCTCATCCTCACACGGGAATATGCCAGAAAGGTTGCCTTAGAAACAGCCAGTACTGGTCAATGGATGGCAATAACGTCCTACTCTCACAAAGTAGTGCAAGACCTCGTTCTTCTTCACATTCCAAAACGTATTCACAGAAAAATTGGCACCCTAGTGAGGGTGGAAGTGGGGAGTGAGGAGAGACACTGTCTCGTTCGCATTCCCTTCCCCATTTACAACCTCACCCTCACCTTCCATATTTCGCTTTTTCCTATTCTTCCAAGTAGAAATTATCACTCCCTTCGACTATAAGCATTCCAAAATTACATTGTTACGCAGACAAAATAAAGCCACTGGTGCTAGATTTCCATTTGGTTTCTATAAACAATCCGCGGCTTCTCACTGTGGTTATATCAACAAATAAATTTCATTTGAGGAAGCGTTTTGCAGTCATTTAACCGCTTTAATAAACTGCACGAATATATTTGTTTACCTTAAGACGGCACTAAACGGTGCACTTTGAAGCAAGGACTCCTTTTATGTCTAACTTATTTTGATTTTTCCAAACTCATTACTCATTGATGCCTAATCATATAACAAATAAAACCATTCAAGTACAGAAGAATCGGATTGAGGTTAGTTTGAAGGCAGTGAAACAAAAAAAAGCACTCTTCCTTTTGCCAATCAAATCCTACAGTAAAGCCATTCAAATGCACTCATTATTTAGCATCTCAGGAGTTGAAACAAATGATATTTGGACAGTGGACATTCGCTCACCTGCTGTTCAATCTTTGTATCAACGGTCTTCTCCTTTGAAGGTTGGAGATAATCCTGAGGGAATCGCCAAGGCGTTGTAACGTCACCGAATTCAAGAGCTAAGTGGAAGAAGATGAAGTAAGAGTACAGACGTCTAGCTCTTTATTTTCAAGCACCACAGAAGAAGTTCCGATGATGATAAATTTCGCAGCATTTTCAAGTAAAAATGTGGCCTTACATTGGCTGAGTTTTAGGCGAACAAGATCCAAGGTAGCCTTTGCGTCCTCTGCTGAGGAATGTCCCTTGCGCCCGCTTTGAATGGTTTGCCTAGTGTCATAAAACTAGTGAAATAAGATTTTGCAACAGGACAACAGACGAAACCGCAGTCTCCCATGACTGGGCTAACGTTTACAATAAAGCTACCTTTCATACTCGTATGCCCCACTACGTCTTATGAAATGACTCAGACACTAAATTGGTGGTAGAGGTAAGTGAACTCACTTTCCAGCAATAAATAGGATTTTAATGACCGGACCTAACGCTTAAACGCCACAGGAGGAAGGCATCGACTGTAGGTGACTGACCAGAAATTATGCGATACTAGATTAAAATAGACTGGAGGCGTCTGAATGGCTGCATACAATATTTACTACAACATCAAAGGTTCCGGCGTTCCACGAAGCTAAAAGGGATTCAGATAGGTGAGGGCATAGCGCCGATGCAGTAACAATTTTCAAGTGCCTCATGTTACTTTGCAAAGTGGCTTTACTTATGGGGAAATATTACCATAAATTGTGTTTGGTAGATAAAAAGTACTTGCCGGAGGGTATGCTCAGTGTTCACTGCTACTAAGCAAGTTACAAGGATGACGCGACTGAACTGCCGAAATCGAATCTAATGTTAGCCTGACAATTACTCTCAATAAATTGAAGCAATGGTAACCAAAGGAAGTGCCACCGGCGACAAGAAGAGGAAAGCTATGCCATAAACCAATGAGTGACTACGCGATTCGGCTATAACATTAAAGCAGGGTCTGATGCTACAATCTCTTAACCCTTCTCTAGTTCTAATAATAACAGGTAATTTGAAACCCATACACCTTGTAACGTAATCGGGAGACTAACCCAAGAAAGGCTCGCGTTAGATTCCTCAATCGTGGTTTGCCTGATCGCACCTGCGACATGTTGTAGATCACGCTCGTATCGATGAGATAGGGATGAAAGATCTAGACGAAAACAAGTTCAAAAGTGGCATTTTACGATGTGAATCTGAAATACCTTTAGGGCTTTTAGGTCATTGGTGATGGAGTGACCCACAAGAATTGCATCACCGGGAATGAGTTGACCCAGTTCTTTTTGAACATCTTCCACTCTGGTATCAATGCTCGCTAGCATTTCACGAGTAATGCCGCTGAATCTATAACTTGCCGGTATAACGAATCAGATGGATGAAAACGGTGTAAAAAACAAAGATGACTATGAAAACTACCGAGTCAAATAGTCCTCCACCGGATTGTGTGGTTTCACAAGTTTGTCCAGCAAGACGCAACCAATCTCGTCAACTAGTGTGACTCGAGCCAACTCATTGCCAATAGTAGTCTGAACCATTTCGCAATCCAGTGCAAATATCGGGCTCTGAGCAGTCACCGGCTCGAATTTTTCCTTCAAAGTGACGAACTTTGACCAAGGATTTCGCCAACTCGAACCTGCTTCTTCCTTGGGTAGCGGTATCTGCTCTTCAATCATCTGTTCCAAACTCAAAAGCAATGAAGTTCGGTCAAAGACATCCTCACTTAGGGGCTCAGGAAATGGGAATGGAGCTTCAGGCTCCGGTTGTTTTGACTCCAGCCTCGCCACCTTATAAGGTTTGTTTTGAATTAGGTTGGAGAGCGAAACCATTGACGGATCTATCGGGCGCTTTGGGCCAACAGGAGTAGTGACAGCTTTACGGGAGTCTAACAAAAACATGAGAAATTCATATTTTCGTAAATAAGGTTACATCATTTACAGGGAAAGTGTGAACCTTACGGGCCATTTCTCGAGCGTGAACACTAAGATAAGACGAGGGAACAGTTAGAAGTTCGTATTCCCAAGAGGACTCATAATTTATGGGAGAAAGGAAACGAACAGTCTGGATGAAATGAATTACATTGTGAGGACCATACTTTATTAAACATCTCTGAAAAAGGAGACGAATCAGAAATACTTCCAGGAAACCCATCGTACTCGATCAGGACGACCGACTTAACCAGAAGAGGACGTTTCAATATAGCCCACCTAGCATTTACTAGATCAGAAGCGATTGCACAAAACTTACTTAGGCCACTGTTTATAGTGTTGTGGCAGAAAACATAAGCCCAGCAACTTCTGAAGCTCAATCGCGTTAAGAGGCCTGTTCTCTTTAAATTTGGGGCTTAAAAATAGTAATGGACGCTGAAAAAATCAGTGCCAAAAACGCGTTAGAACTACCTTGTCTTTACTTTTTCGTTCTTGAAAGCCATCCACCGAGACCTGGAATGACTCCATGTTTCAATTGGTGGACTCGATAAGAACATAAAGTCCACACCGTGATACTAACTGTTCAAACAAGTTTTATTCAATACAACTATTTGTTGTACGAAACAAATTTCGTCTTTACAAAAGGATTTAGATTTTCCCTAGGCCTCTTAGTTGACCAAGGGAGCCAAAATCCCGTTCCCCTTAAGTGGTGCCTGAATCTAATTCATTCACTTCATAAACAAAGCCATGGATACATAGTTAGGCTTTATGCCATTAGCCATATATGACCAATTCCTCTCCACCATTGGAGAAGATAGTATTAGCTTTTAAGACTGTAGTTCACTAGGTGTGCGCCTAATTTACAGGGTTGTCGTTACAAATAGATGCTTATGACTTCGTATGATTTCAAACCTTTTCCCTCATCTGCTTTTACCTAAATTAAGACTTTCAAGGGTAAAGGTAACTTTTTTTGATTAATGAAACTTGAAACAAATCTATTCGCGGAACTTAAAAGGGTTGTAGTCTATAATTTGAATAACTTTATCGTATTATTGATGCTAGTTCCAATATTCACATCTAAATGTGAATAATCAGGATAATCATTTCAACTTCAAATTTATTCAAGCTTCCTTATATGCCTTTTCAATTGGCGAATATTGTTACTGCCATATAAAATCTATGTAAATTAGCCAGTTTCTCGTTTTAATTGCGTAAATGTATTTTTTGACTTTTTTATGGCTCTTTTTGGCAGTAAGAGCAATTGGACTTCACGATTCGATGATGCTTTAATGTTTTGTTCAGGGAGACTTCGTATCACGAGCAGTATATTATAATTGTTTTGATGCTATTTTTAAGTCATCTAAATCATCACACTTCCAAATTTGCAGATATTTCAATCTGCTCTATTATTTTTAGGTGGTCTTCTCTGATTGGTTTTTCTATAAGAACTTGACATCTAAGCGATGATATCGAGAACGGCTTCATACGTCCTTAATTATTGTCTATATCAGTGTCGGTTTTATTTGTTTATTTGCTTCCTAAAAGCGTTTATTGAGACACTGAAATAACTGACATTGTCCCAGTTGATGCTCAGATTTTCGTGGGCGATACAATCCTCCTCTATTCACTTCGACGTGTTGTGTTTTGGTGCGTAAAATTTTCAATTGTATTTAATGACGCATAAGAGTGGACCAAAGTCACTCTAATTTTGCCGAAAAAAAGAGAAAGATGTTTGTGTGACCGTTTTTTTTCCTACGTTCTAGCTCATTTGTGCATGTAACTGCCTATTTAGTGGTAGCCGATTGTGGTGCGCCTGTCGCTGCTTCGTCGTTAGTTTTTACAATCTCTTAAGTAAAAGTTTCTCTACTTTGTATCCGCACATATTCCGCACTATTGTCTTCCTCAAATGTTTTATGATAGGTAATCTTTATCATTTCGTAACGAGTAAAATGTCAACTGTACAACAATTTGAGTATTGCTGAATCTTCCGAGGGGTTAAAGTTCTCAGGGTTGTGATGTGTTATTTGTTCCGTTTATTCTCGATTTCGGTAGCGGGCTACTTAGTGACTCCGCTGAGTGGCCTAACCTTCGGGCCGTGCTAGTAGCCCCGACCCCTTCCATGTGTCGTCGATACATATTCTGCCTGGGTCTTGTCTTCTTTCGGCTTCTGGGAAGTCCTGAAAGCTCTGTAGTGGTAAATGTTGGGTCTTCTGTTGCCGCATTCAAATTCGTTTTATTTTTTTAGGTGGAAATGCAGGAAGTATTTGGCTACAAGAGAGTACCTCCTTATTATCAGCTTGTTGAAGGCTGTACCTTTTTGATAGGTGTTCCTTGTTAGCACTCTCTGCTTGGAATGTATGATTAATGACTCCTCAAAGTAGCGAAATTTTCTTACCGGAGCATGGCACGTTTTACAGTAAATTGGTGTGGATTTATGCTTACGTGTGTGATCACCTCATTCATAGCCTTTTACTTCATTTTGGTAGATTTCATCAGACTCTTCTTGGGTACAGCAGACACACTTGTTACCAATGTGAATCGCTAGCCCCATTTATGTGCGGGAGGTGAAGAGTGAGTCTCGTTGATGTCGAAAACCTGACAATTTGGACTTACATTGAATGAAGTACATCCCATTGTCTAGACCTCAACAAATTCTATCCGTTGGGTTGGACGAATTACCCGCCTTATTCTGTGCTTGCTTTATATTTTTGCTTCTAAAAACAGAATTGACCCCTTATGTAGCTACCCAAAACTCCCTCGAAGGTGGAAGATGAAGTGTTTTGAGGGCAGAATACGCATCGTCTACGTACAGAGGGGCTTGGGGGTTCCTGGTTTGGTTCGGAGGACAGGTCACCCGAATCTGGTATAATAGCGGAGCCCCAAAGAAGTTCGCAATCAAAACCGAGAGCTAAGCAAACAAGTTTTTACACTTATGTAGGCGAAAGACTCATCAGTCACTAAATTTAATGTAAAATGGACAAATATGATGTTGTTCTAACGTCTTGAGAAGGAAATTTAGTTTTGTTAATCAACGCTCTTTATCCGCCGTAAACATTGGAAAAAACTGATTTCATGGTGAGGACCAGTTATTACTCCATGGCTATTTGTGATCTGCGGTTTTCTTCATCCAAATAATCTATTTTCTTGATACTAGCATACTTCAGCGTTGAAAACTGCTTGAAGGTGACAGTCGGCCAGATGATTTCAAGCAGTGAAACAATATATTTTTTCTAGCCCTTCGACAACATGAGCCGCACAGTGGTAACAAAAGTTGACAGAATGAAACAATAATTAAGTGTACAAATGCGCCTCTAACCCGAGTAGGTATCTCACTTTGACCTAGGGTAACAAAGGGCATATCCATCCGCCTAATCAAATCAACTAAAACTCCCTGCAGAGTATAATCCTTCCGTCTACCTAGGTACTTGGCCACTCATTTCCCAGTGGGTGATTAATAAGTAGAATTTGATGTATGGACAAAAAAGAAAGTCAAAAAAGCCAGCTTTATTTTTTCTTTACTTTTGGCAAGATTTCCGGTTTCCTGTCCACACAAGCTAAGGCAGGGTAAGGCAATGCAACCCCAACGCTGAGCAAAGCAGAGCATAATTTGCGGACATGCAGAGAGACAGTGGACATATTGTTTCTCAGGTTTCTAGGCTAAAACGTCAAACCCACACGGTTAATGTCTGCCTCAACCACCACCTCACATTAACATTCCTCCCCCGCCCCCACTTTGCGCCACCTACCTACTCAGTCGCGGACCGGACGTGAAATTCAATGTAGGGCGCGCACATACACACACGCGCATACAAACACAAGATGACTGTTTTGGGGTGTGCATATTATTTCCGGAAGTACAAAATTTATTAGAAACGGCCTGAGCAGCCTTTTTTTGTTAATCAAAACCAATTCCTTTAGCGCTATGTTCTCATTACAAACAGTAAGTGATGCCTATCTGGCCGACCGATCGCATGTGGGGCTGCGATAACTTTCTGCGATAGGTGACAGTTAAATAGTTCTTATCCTTCCAAAAACTCGCCTATTATCCCCCTTTTGCATTCTATTCACTTGAGCCCTCATTTTCGGGTAGGTTGACCGAACCAGAGTTACACCGAATCATGGATCTTGATGTAGAAACAACAAAATAGGTGTAAAGTGGTGCTCTTAGCTTCAAGATGATTGTGTTGCTGTTCATTTTTGAGCGGCATAACCTTAAAAGAAACATTTCATATGTGAACTGTGATGATTGACTTTTTCTGATATAGTGTAGCACTCAGAAACTTCCCTGAAGTCGAAAGAAGCCATAGAATTTGGGCAGAATATGTATTTTCGACGTATAGAAGGTCTGGAAGGGTCCTGGTATTGTCCGGAGGCCAGGCCACCCGCCAACGGCACAGTGGTGGAGCACCTAATCGGTCAGGCTACCAAAACCGAGTTAAACAAATATGTAGTGTATTACTTAGCTGCCTCTCCTTTGAGCATCGTCCACCGCGTTCCCCTTGGACAATATCCCGCATCAGCCAGCACATCACATTCGGTGCTACATTAATAACACCCATGAAAAAGCCCTGCTAGCCCTCAAATTTCCATGCCAATGCGATGATGCTCGACTGATCCCTCTTGACAATTCTGCTGGATCTTGATTTTTATCCTGTATGGGAACTGTATTGGAGGATGGGGGAATGTGTTGTCCATTACACTTGTCCATCGATAATCGTAGGAACACTAGACTGAAAGCAGAACCTTAGAACGAAGGACGGGATTTAACATATTTCTGCGTGGGTGATTTTGCGCCTGTTTTTCCTTGCCACCTCGTTCGCATTTCAGTGCTGCCTAGACATATCTATCTGGATTATATCCAGATGGTAGTGGCGGGAGGAGGTATCACGTGTTGGCATAATTAACAACTTAAAAAGGGACCGTAGACAGCTCCGTTACGAGCTTTTCCAGCTGGCTTACAGCTAGTGTCAAATCAGTTGTTAATAACTTTCCTCCACATCACGGGACTGGGGTAGCTGCCGAAGGTAGATGTAATTTTTTGGCCCTTCTGTTAGGAGTCTCCACATATCCTCTCAGTCGCAGCATATGACCTTTTTCCTTAAAGCTAAGACTTATCGCCCAGCAATAGAAAACACAATAGTTGCCCTTCAAGACCGGTTTTGCTTTCAGCTGTCAGCAATGTAGCGCCTCGCGACTTCTCTGAAGAAAAAAAGAGGACATTATACAGAAGCTGAATATGTATTGTTGACCTGTAGAAGGGTTTAGGGACCATTGGCATGGCCCGAAGGCCGGGCCACCCGGCAGTGGGACAATGACGGAGCTACTAAGTGATGGGTTACCACAATCGAGAGCTAAACAAAATAGCAGTGTAATACATAGCTTCTCGACCTTTCTGTAGGCCTCCAACAAGGCCTTTTAAGGCCAGTAGACGTGGGGAGACATGAGCTTCATTTTTCACAGAATTAGGTTCTAGTAATCTAGTTTACATGTCACACAACCTTTACCCATTTCATTAATATTTGATAGTTGCTCACTATTTACCGCATCTGGAAGAAAGTTCACTCCAAGTCTTTTTACTCTGGAGGCACTATTTTGCAGTTTTTCTACATTTAAGTCCAAGGACTTGATTATTGAATGATTGACTATGAAAAAGTATCACTGAGTTATGATGGATAAACAAACTGCGTGGAATAAGAAGCATCAACTATTTCTCGTATGTCTACTTATCAAGTTAATCCACTCAAGCAGTTTGTTAACCGAGGTGGATGAGAGGAAGAAGCAGTGGTGGGTGAGCGATGTAAATATTCAAAGCATTTTGTGTACACCACGAGGCTATCTTGGATAATTAGCGCCAAAAACAGAACGAATGAGCTATGGAACGTAGAGGACAGGTGAAAAGATTTCTGCATTTCAGGAGTAATCTATACTGGTAGCAGTGTCAACGGATCTGTCCCCGCACCCCCTCCTCTATCAAGAACGATACGGATTTCCAACTTCAGCTCAAAACAGCCAGGTTGATCCACTGGATCTACCTCCGAATAGAAAGAATGGTCCAAACAAGTACAACCTCGATTTTAGTACGCCGTCTATAACGGTATTAATGAAGAATGCCCAAAGCTATTCTACTCGTTCTGAGCGAATGAACGCCAAGGCTGAAGCGATAAACACCGAACATAAATGACATCTTGCAATTTGTTAATTGTTCGCTTAACTGTCGGTTTCAGTCACTAAGGAGCTCCACCATTGTACTCCACTGGGTAGCTTGGCTTTTGGCCATGCCAGTAGCTCCGTGCCCTAATTTGCTTAGGCAATACATATTCGGCTCCAGGATAATGTGCTTTTTTCTTCAGGGAAGCCTCGGAAGGCGGCAGTGTACGTTATTCAATGATTATGATCAGGCCATTATAAGCACCTTCGGTAATGCAGAAGCTGTGCGAATGGCCCATTCAAAAAATACTTTCTTCGTAAAAACACCTCATAAACACTAACGTCACAGACGAATTAAGCTTTCGCACTATTTAAGCTACTAGTTTAAATTGTACCTCCTAAGTAGCAATGTATCGCAACCAGGATGGTGGCTCTAAGGCGAGTATTTAAGTCAGAATGGTCTTCATTCTGCATGGTTTCAATTTGCTCCGTTTGACGTGAACCTTCCACTTAACGAACTAATGCTGTCCTAAAATTTTTTTTCGTGATATTTTCCTTTCACAAATTTTGAGATACCTGCAGCACGTTGTTGGATAGCCCTTTTAATATCGGTTGTATTGCCCTTGTCTCAAATTCCAAGGAACAATATGTGCAATTTCCTGAGCATGTGCATGTGTAAAGCCACGGGTTTGATCTCGAAAATACTTCAAAATTTCAAAATGCAACTCCAAATTGCTTATTCATCATCGTGTTCTATGTGGATTTACTAGGCTTTCGCTTACTTCAACGGAGTTCCCTTGTTTGGTAGTCATTAATGCACACTTCTCGATGTGTCTGCATCAAACATCTAACAAATTAAAAATTACAGGGATTATCGTTTATCATACAGGGCACTAAACCTCAGTCCCTTGTCTAGTCAGTCCATCGCCTAATAGCAGACATCATCTTACCTCCCCTTCACTCGCCTTCCAACGCCACAAAACATTTGCCAAGTGCCCCCTTCTGAGCTCCCGTTCCATTCTCAATGCGTTAATAAGCGATTCTTTATTCAGTGATGGTTGGGGGTTTGACAATGGAAATTTGGGACAGTAAAGCGATTTATATATGCATTCATGTTCGAGATTAAAATTTGGGATAAAGAAGAATTGGCAGTGATGATAGGAGAGAGTGTATGAAACTTTGCATTCGAGGGTCGCAAGTGGGATCTCTACCGTGCATCAACAATATGGATTCTTTCATCTTCCTGTCTTCCATTTTCTTGCCACTTTTGTTTCACTTGGGAGGGGACAACTGCAGGTGCCTCTCTGCTTGGGAACAATTCTCCTCGAAGGTCCGAGATAGTTCTTCTGGTGGCATAAGACTTCTGATGAAGCTGAACTAAACACATTTGTCCTGAGGACATAGCCTTTGAACACTTGTGCCACCTACGTCCAGTTGTTGATTGTGTATCATCTCGGTGCTGCGTTGGGAGGTTGTCTGCAGCATCGTCGGGTTCGGATGTCTGCACGCAGTTAGATGTTGGCCACAAATGCCTTTTAGCCTCAGTTTTACTTTTTGTGAAGCGGAATGTGTTCCTTAGTTAGTCTGATGCAAGTAATACTCCTTTTAGACTGAAAGTTTCCATAGGGATTTAAGAAAAGTAGGCAAAGTAATGAAGTGCATTCTTGGCAGGGATGCGAATCAAGAATAAGCAAATTGGACAATAGCAGAGAGCATTTATGTGCTAGTGACCTTCACAAGTCATTTGCCAAGCCGTCCATTGAGGTGTTCTTGATTGAATCTTGTGCACATACTGAGTACACTTTTGGAAAACCTTGTAGATCTCATTATTCATTTCTGGCTACTAGCGTATTCTCAATTTATTAGACAACTAACAGTTCCTCAGAAATTTTACTGACTTATGTAAATCTTCGTTTAACATCCCTTTTATGGCCCTTCGTGGAGTGCTTCCATGTGTCAACGATTAGATTATTACATGGAACCACTAATGGCTGTGGAAGGATACATTCAACAGTAAGCACGCCTTTAGCAGTACCACGTTGAGACAGATGGTCAGCATGTGAACGAATCTAGCACTGTTATACCTCGTCCAGTGTCTTGGAATGCAGTGGGCAAACATGCAAAGCAAAGAGACAGAAAAGTTAAAAAGCTAAACACTTTATGAATCAGTGATCGGGGATCATGATTAAATGCCATTTATCAAGTTTGATATAAAAGTCAAAGGAAGAAGTTTGAAGAGTACCCTTGTGATACCTTTGAGGATCAAATACCTACAGCAGGCTTAAGAGGTTCGGGAAAAGTTAGGGCTAGGTGGATGAATGGAAATGCAGAATTAGCCCCAAAGATGTGGGAATTCAAAGCAACATCTGGCGTTCCTCCACCACCCACTCTCTGCATCACACAGTTCTTGGGGCTGCTGAAAACTTATTTTATGCACCCTATGACGTTTCAAGACGGGCATGTCTAACGGGAATGCTCTGGACCGCAAGAGTCACTATATTTGTCTGGGTTTATGGTATTTAGATCCTCTGTTGCGCTGTCACAAGATATCACATTACATCTAGCTGCACCTTCGAACCCCCTTATTACGATTTAGAATGAACAAGTGTTTTCAATGTATTTTTGGTAAATTTTTTTATCAGTTAGTTGATTACAATACCGAATTAAAAAAATTAATTACCAAAGCTGCGACTAACTGATGGAGTCCACAAGGTCTATGCATGAAGCTTCTGATATGTTGGAATTCTTGTCTCAGGGATGTGTGGAATTTAGATCCTACGGGGGTTATGTATGGCTGCAGGTTTCAAGGCGAAAGTGAAACTGAAGGATTTGTAGATGATAAGTTCTAAACCAGCATAAAAACATTCCTTCTAAATACTGTCCAAGTTCAAATGAACCTCTAAATACTTAGCAGTTAGGCACTAAGTTCCAAAATTTTCAAGGTCACCTTCAATTTCTTCTGCGGAACCACGAATGTCTGGAACTTTTAATTGGCGGGAATTTATTTAGAGATCTTAAAACTCGCCACGCCATTCTTGATATTCCTTCATTTGGGTAAGGTGGTTCAAATCAAGGAATGGTCAAATGCGTGACCGAAACTGAATTGTAGCATAATAAAGAACGATTGGGATGTCGCGAATCACAGTAGTCTATATAATGAATAAAATAAAAGGCGCTTTTGCATGAAAAGGACCTACTAAAACGGGAGGATAAAAACGCAAAAGAGAGATGAAGAGAATGTGGACGTGAGCGCCGAGCGAGGGGTCTTGGCACCGCTTCCATGACCCTTCAGCATAAATCTTAGTTAGTAAATCATCACCGTAAAGGTTGCATAGTGTATTAAGACGACAACAACGACGAGGAGGAGGACGACGACGGCGACAGTGTGACTGGCAAATCATCATGCCTAATAAAACCCGTTGCCAAGGCAGAAGGGGAACACGGTAAGCGTGTGAAGATGGCCTGGATGGGGTTCATCTAAAGTTAAAATTGACAGCAGATTAACCCCAAATCATTGAAAAGCCGAAAGATTGGAACATTGACCCTAATTCCATTATTATAACTATACTGTGAGGCCTCAGGCACATTTTAATTTACAGCACCTATGTGTCACTTATCGGCTTGGTAGAACGCCCTCCTGCACACACTCCGTGCACACGCACGGGGATGTTTTAGTGCTTAAATTGTGCCTTTTGGTAAGAGATGCATAATCTGCACAAAAAAGTTTTACATACCGACTTACAGCCTCTTCACTTTGGCTCAATCAAGAGGAGATAGAATATTCCATGGTACTAATAATGAAAGTATTGGAATCTCATATGATTTCAGTCACCATGGCTCAACATAAAAATAAGTTAATTCCAAGAAATTTTAAAAGATAGGCATTGTATAGAGAAACAAGAGTTTCCGATTGGTTGATGCGTTTGCATTCGTTGCAAAGTCAAAACCTTGAAAAATTTTTTTCTTTTAATATACCTTTTCTAAGGGCAAATAAGACTACTCATATTGGCTATTCACCTAAACTCCAAGTCAGTGCAGTGTAAAAATTATCTTTAGAGGCTTTGCTTAACTCAACTTCTGTGGTGTTTCGATAGTTGTGCCATCGAATTAAATAAAATGACTTAAGTTTAGATCTCGAACTAGTCTTTTGTGATTCCGTAACCTGACATTTTTATTGTACCCTATTGTTACGTAAAATAAGCTAGTCATCCTTCTCTTTTACTGTGGCGATTCTGTTCTACCTGAGTGGGATCCAGAGGACTAGTTGTGCAAATTCCATTGCAAAAGAGTCACTTTCAAGAAACATACAGACAATCAGCATTGTCTTTTTTCATTTAGTCAAAATCTTTAATTCTTAAAAGGATGTATGATTTGGTGGATTGATGATGTCTTACGAAAAGGTGATGCAATGTGTGCGCTTAGTGTTTCTTGTGGGATCCTAATTTGCTTTTTTAGATGTAATGAAATACTTGGTTGTGTCAATGACCAAATAAACATCTGCTTCCATGCTCTGGTCAGAAATTCTTATTCTGAAATTCAAACAAGATTTTGCTAGCACCACGAGACTTCTTTAAAGACGAAAAAGGACTTAATGATAAAGTGCTGTCGACGAACAGTTAGGCTTGCGGCTACTGGCATGGTCCGGAGTCCGAGCCGCTTAGCGGAGGTACAGTGGCGAAGCCCTCGGCTCCCGCTTTACTAAAATGAGGAGTTAAACAAACTACCAACATGTTTCTGCTTAGTATTTTTGCTTCGATAATGATCTTTCTTCAATCTGTGGTTTTTGTTTAGCTTGTCGTTAGCGAAAAAGCAAACCGATGTAGAGGCATGACTCGATGTTGGTAAAAAACGTAATTAATGTTCCATTTATCTCGGAGCAGTGTGCATTAATAAGCCCCAATCACTTCAACTAACCACAACTCGCCTTGTATACGGTAACACTTCATGAAGTAAACGCTCCTAATCTTTGGTACCTGGGTTCAGTTACGCAAATTCTTAAATTTTTTACGTGGTTGCTGATATCAAGTAAACCCTAATTCGATAAGACGTTTCATCGTTGTTTCAAGTTAATTCAAATTTTTTGTGTAGCTAATTATGTTGAGCCTAATGTTACGATTGTGTGACAACACTGGTCTTATGAAAATCACTTACTACGATAAATGAAATCTCACGAATGGCAGTCGGTTCAGGTCGAACCGCGGAAGGTGAGTTAAGGCTCGACTTCTTCTGGAGTAATTAAAAGCTAATAGATTTAACGTTAATGGAAAACTAAATTTGTAAAGAAATCATTTAGTTTTTTTTCAAGATCATTCATACGTCCGTGTATCGGTATGCACAATCGTCATCGGTTTGATTGTTTAAAAACTCCCCAATTCTCACAAATAATTAACAAAACAAGATGACTTATAATGGCATGAATATGAGTGGGTTTTTTGGTGCAACCAGAACCGCTTAAAAATGGTTGCCACTGATAAGCTTGTGATGCATTTAAGGTGTTTATAACCTCCAAGTGAATGGGTGACAGCTGAGCGTGAATACGTGTATAGTTGCTTCAGGTGTGGGCTAATTGCGCCCTATCACTGTTATTGTCACAAGGCAAGGTATGTAGAACTATCCATTCATCTGAAGACAAATAATTCGCAGGAATTACTAAAATAGACTTCTGTGAATCTCAAAATGTCTACCCCTTTGGAAGAAACTAAGATGGATGTAGCTCCAAAATACGGGTCTCATGTCTCCTCTCGTGAACCAATCAGCACAAACATCAGAGCCCTAAATAAATGAGATCTGATTTAAATGCAGTAATGGATAACAATTTGTTGGTAAAATGAACAATTTCATAGTACCGTGGGGTGGAACTGTAAGAGGTACCATGAAAATTGTGGTTTGTAAGCGCAACACCCTCTCTCACTCTCGTAGTTTGCTTTCAGAATCAAAATTTCATGACGCAAATTCGCCAATTTAAAATTTTGTTTCACTCAAACGTCAGTCAAACTGCCTCATAACGTTTCTGTCACCTGTCAGGCTAAACAATTAGCATTTTAGCATTAAAGTTGGAGAGGGGGTAGAGAGATACAAGAGAGACGTGCCTTTCACTTTTACTCTTGTTCAGGGGTTAAAGATCACTTTCAATTTTAATTTAATGTCGTTTTCCTTATTTTTAATTATTAAACGTCTAAAAATTGGGTCAAATCAGTCCCCTACATGATCAAAGGTTCAGATTCTGAATAACCAACATTTGACATTTAAGTAAAATAAGCAAATCGTGAATAGGATTTAGAATTTGTTGTTGTTCCAAAGAAAACATATTTTGGCTCCTAATCCTATAATGATTGCCAGCGAAAAGCAGTACATTTGACAGATTCTTAATAAGTCTAAAAATGGTATAGCAAAAGAGTCTGGTGGAGATTTGATCTTTCTTAGTAGGTTAATTATCTGTTCGACTCACCGTTTTGGAAATGAACTACTTAGCGGCCCTGCCATTGTACCTCCACCTGGCGGCCTGACTTTCGGGCCATGCCAGTAGCCCCTGGCCCTTCTGCATGCCGACATTGCATATTCTGCTTAAGTCTCAGGGAGCTATGCTTGCATTATTTGAAAGATAATTTTGCATCAGATAAAAAGCTTGAAGATTTTTGTTTATTTTTGATACTACTTATTATAGCCTTCACAAGCCAAGAGGTAACCATGAGGTATGAGTTGCTCTTCTTCAAATCTTGTTGGAAAATCGCAGTCCATTATCAAAACACTTTTCCGGTTTCTTGGTCTAACACCCACTCCACTATGATTTGGCACTCCAATTCACCAGCAATTTAATTATTTCTGCAGGGACAACAAATTAATGAGGTCGCGGAAGCAGGGGTCACTCTATTTGTTTTAGATATCATTACTCTAGGCGCTGTTTCGCCTCATTTGTATTATAGAATAAACAAGTAAATCAAAGACTAGTGACGTAGAATTGAGAAAAGTGGGCTTACGTCGGCTATGGGTCAGTGGATCAGATCTTGACGTGAACCCATTAAAAATTTGTGCCTCTGTGTGTTTTGTCTTCCAATTTTGTGCATTGCTAATTGAATAGTA
Organism: Echinococcus multilocularis; assembly: GCA_000469725.3. Taxonomy (NCBI): domain Eukaryota; kingdom Metazoa; phylum Platyhelminthes; class Cestoda; order Cyclophyllidea; family Taeniidae; genus Echinococcus; species Echinococcus multilocularis. The sequence goes on along the minus strand of LN902848.1, from coordinate 3,753,344 downwards.
CTAAATATTTTAATGCTCTACAGTACATTAAATTATTGAACACCCCACCCTTTAACGTAATAAGCTATTTTCACAGGTCATTTTGTATTCCGAGTGGGCGAGGAACAACTGGTATCCTGCGTCTCTTATCCTGTCCCCATCAGTTAAGATAATTACTCTAGGTGCCAAGGGTCGAATAATAAAAAGGCGTAGTTTTGTCTCCATCTTTAATGAATATTGTTGGAAAGCAACTAAGAGAGTTTCCGGTTTTTTAGTCTCTTTCCGTCAGAAATTGTTAGCAAAATCGTATTATATGCACAACACTTAAGCGGTTGCCTTGTGGTGTCACTTTGTTTGATTAAACAGTTCTGCTTAGCTATTGTAAATCTCCCTTGTAAACATTTTTACCAGGAGAGGCAATCTTCTCATCCACCTTCGATGCATTGTGGCAATTGATGAAGGAGCGCTTTCAAGACTGCGCAAAATAGTCACCACACAAAAATTCATAAACAGCAAATCGGAGAAAAAAGAGAACAGGTTTCAAAACGATTGGCCGATTCATACAGACGGACACTCAAAGATGGTGAATGCGTGCATAGGCATGTTTTTTTAACACCAACAATCTACTGTTTACACCAGGCTCGCTTGCAAATTCGTGCGCTCAAACACCCAAGCACACACAGAGGAGAATTGCAGGCTTGAAGAAGGCAGAAAGAGCCTGTTTAAACGCGATTTCGCGTACAGCAGTCTATCAAGCACTCCTCTTCTCCATTTTCTCAGTTTTCGCGTCTTCGTTGACCTCCTGCGTGCGTGTGTGTGTACATCTTGTTGACTGACTGGTAGGTTTGATGTGTATGTAAATAAGCAAGTTAACTATCTAGCCAACTATCCCGAGGTTATCTGCTACAATTACTTCACCTCAGCTCCGTCCTGATTCGATCCATGGCGACAGACTTTGAAAGCTGCAACGCAGTCGATGCCTTCTCTTCGAAAAACCAATTAAAGTGTGCCACGCAACCGAGTCCTGAAGATGAGAGGACTGGCAGTGTGAAGTTGAGCAAAACTTCGCTAAAAGTAGGTAGATGGTCCTCATTATTGGCAAGAGACCCTCTTTGGTTCTGTTTCATACATAACTTAATTAGAAATCGAAGCAAACAGAGGTACCACGAAGCAAAAGTATGTCGAATTGAAGGTAATATTTTCATTATGCTTTTTCATCGACGCCTTCTTCGTGAGGAGAGGGAAGTTGGAGTCAAGCGTAAAAGATGATAATAGGAAGTATTCAATTCGAAATAAGTTATGCCTAAGGTAAATGTCCCAAGTGAAGGATAAAAACGCTCTTTGATTCTTGTATATTATTTTGGTGCTTTTCATCATGCCAAGTGCTACTGAGTGAAAGCTGACACTGGAGCAATCATTGAGTTAGTCTATCACCCCAAATTCTAATACCTAGCTATTTTTTGGACCTGTAGCAACGGTGTCTGAGATCACAATACTTTTTTGGCTTTGAGAATAAAAGTGATTATTATTTGAGGCACTTTATTTACTTATGGTTGATACAAAATGAGAGGAATACAAATACACGGCGACCTCAGTTATAGCCAACTGCCATTTATCTGCTATCTGAGATACTTTTCTCCCTACTTAATGCACTTTTGTCATTTTTCTAAAAAAAACACCTTGAAGACAAGTCTTTTTTGTTACTATCCCTTTTAGGTGTATTTGTGACAAAGTAATATCCACTTCAGATGGAGGAGGAAAAATTGTAGCTAAAAATCACCTCTTTTATCATAAATATTTTCCCCTAGATATTTTTTCTTCGCCAAGTCCGTCCGCGAAATTGGCCTTTTTTCCATTACCTGGACTTCCCCTTAAGTTCTCTGTAGCAATTGCACCAGCGTAATATTTTCCTCCACTTTAAATCTACTTTTGAATCAAAGCATCGTTGCTGTTATCTGCCAAAGTGAGTCCCAAAACTAAGTTATTTTAGTTATTTATGAAATTGGGATTCAAGTTCATTGAATTGTCAAAGTTATGAGGTGCCGCCTGGCTTTGTCATCGACGAACAGATTATATGGTTTGAAAATGAATGCTTAAAGTCAATGCACATCAGTGGAAAAACTAACATTTTTTTGTTTATACCAAACGCCTGGTCTTAGCCGACCCCTCTTACTAGCCATGACGGTGGCGCAGAGGCCTCCTGCTGCTGCCAGTCTTGAGGAATCTTTAAAAACAGTCTGAACCTCAAAAATATCATTTTAACCCTTTCCGGTAGATTTACAGACATTTAAACTACTTCATTTTATTTTGCTCTGTGTACGTGAATATGAAACGGCTTGTTCAAACAGGAAGTCTTGATACTTATATCCGTTTCGTAAATACCATCAATTTACAAGATATTTATGCTTCCAGAAGACCGCTTACACCTGCTCAAGCATCACTTCAGGGGTGGACTCGCTTGTCACCACAAGATTTTCATCTACTCATACAGCCGTTCTTCTGGGTCCAGATAGCAAATTTTTCCAAAACAACAACAACAGCAACAACCAGTCAGCTAGGAAAACCTAGTCCACACTGCTAAATTTGTTGCAGCCACATTTTGAAAAAGTTTTCCAGTGAGATCTACCATTATTCTGCACTTTGAAGAGCACTTGTTGCATTTGAGACAAATGTTGATTTATAATAGCTTTCAAGTACATTTTTTCTTTGTGCCTACCAAATAATAAGTGAGGTTTAATTCCAGAAATGTGTAGCTCTGCTTTTGACTGTATCCACCCTACTCTTAGTAATTTATTAAAAGCTTTCAAAACAAACACAAATTTCACATTTACGCTGATCCATAATTTGGGAGAGAGGGCTGAGTAGGCACCCCGTGTCCAATTAACCACGACTGTCCGGTAGCTATAGCGCAAAAAGGATCTGGCAAATTTTGCGAATGATATTCTGTTCCTTTAGCTGGGATATTAGACTGCTAGACCTGTGAAAATGTGTTGCAGGAAGCCGGCAGGAACCTTCTCATAATAACTTAAAATAAATGAGCTTGAATTCTTATGATATCAATTTGTGAAGAATCCAGAGTCAGGTTTTTCAACAAAGGATCCATACCGCTGATAGCCGGTTCAAAATTACGTGTGTTTTGTGATCCTAAAATTGATCACTGAAGTAGTACAACTTGTCGTTCGTAAATGTGTTGAAGATTTTATAGCGTAATAAAGAAGTTGCCCTTCCGAGATGGATGTCCGAACATCGCATCCCAGGGATAAATGGGTCATGGCTTCTTCCCCTTGTAACTTCAAAATTAGCCCCCTGATGAAAATCTTGTGACGTGACATTCCACTAAACACGTGAGGCCGTTAAACGTATGAAAAAATAAAAGGGACTTTTCCTTTTTGCCATACCTATCTCGAACTAGCAACCCACGTAGTGAAGATGCGACCGAGAGTATAAAGTGAGCACGTCAAAAAAGGCCAGTTCGTTAATCAAAGCCTTAGAGATGTGAGTCCGTAACGAATCGTGTGACGTAATCGTCCATTATTAGGGCCCGACCAATTTGTTTTCAGCACTACCCCTAATGTTACATTGCCTAATTACCTATCTCCCTTCCTTCCTATCGCCCACTTGTCGGCCTGCTTACACACATACCTATGCACGTACATAAACACACAAATACCTGCCTTTGTACCATGATTTGTTGGGGAACGTTTTGAAAAAACCACTTATGTCATGAACACAAAAATGACCTTATTCCATGCGATTAGCTTATCAAGTGGTGAAGTTAATTGTCAATTGTGATACCGTGGAGACATTCTATGATATTTCCTCTTCTTTAAGTCGGCAGGGCTTAAATTATGAACAATTTGTATTAAGATTTGTAAAATTTCCAAATTTTAAGTAGTTAGATCCAGATGCGTTAAAGAAAAATCGGCTACCACTACTGCTACTGCTGCCATAATGAAGTCCATTGTTATGATCGTTTGTGAGTTTGACAAGATGACTTCAGTCAGGGGAATCACAGAGTCACCTGTGTGACCCCAATAGCGAATGTGTCCACTTTTATCCTCTAAACATATGGCAGCCAGCTGAGTAAAAGGTGTGATTCCAATAGCCACTATGACAATGAATGCTTGCCTGAGCTGATAACCCAACTTGTTTTAGTTTAGCTTTATAACTAGAGCCTTAGAATGGTTTTATGCATTAAGAAAAGTGGTAGGAAATAGGTTTAGCAGGTTTGGCCTAATAGCACTAGAACAACAAGAAACAATTGCCTCTTCTTGATATGTCAATTCAATGATCATAATATCAGCCCACTTTAGCGCATTTCTGACTAACCGTATCCAGGCATTAAATTCATTGGCGATGGTTTACTTGTTAAGGCCATCCTTACCCATGTGAAAATACACACAAAGATGTGGATACTTGCTTGTTACATGATGAGAGCATGCTCCCACTTTTACTCTTAACGGACGCCTATTAATCTCAACAACTGCTGTGTGAATTTGCGCTGTCCCTTTCACTCGCTCCGGGAGTGGTTTCTCACACCAGTCCCGCCGTAGCCAATGGCCCCAGGGCTGGGAATTGGTAAACTTTTTAAAATTCGCCGTGCCTTAAATAGCTTACACGTTTTTGATGGTTGGTCACCTCATTTTTTTGTCCGAATAATGGTTCCAAAGTAGTTCGAAAATTGGACGAGGCGAGGTTTAAATTCTAACGAATGGGGTTACAATGGGGTTACAATTTGGAAAAAATAGCGCCATTTTGAAATAAAGTAAGTTATTTCTCAGTAGAGGTACATGCCCAGCTACCTTGATTCTCGACTACTTGGCAGTTTTGTGTTCAATTTAGCCTGTAAAAGATTGTCAACTTGTCTGTTGATAATTTTGCTATATTTTTTTATGATAATGGTGCGATTGCGTGAAAAGTGGCAACTTAAGATCCATTTTTAATAATGAGAGGTCCGGATCTGTCCACAGTGCGTATGCCCATTGAATATATGACTCTGCAATTCCCATTTTCTCTATTAATGAGATTTAAGTGAGGTGGAGATTGGAGCATGGTCTCTAAAACTAAAATCATGCTTATAAATAAGTAAGTGTTTATTGCCTTTTCTTTCGCTCTGTTGTCAAAATCTGTACAAGTAGGAACGAATTTTGACTGGATTTCTTGAGTTACCTTTTACACATCAGAAGGTTTGGAAAAGTGTTTGCCTAAACAGTGCAAATGTTTAAGTAGAACCGAATCCTGCTCCATTTGTAATTAGTTGAAATCCGGTACGGAGGGTGCAGTCCTCATGGCTTAAAAGTATGGGTGAAAAGAACACAGCATGGTGACACACGTTTGCTGTGGTATCCACGCTGCAGTATCCACTATTTGTCGTACATTTGGAAAGTGACATATTTTAGGGTAGAAGGGGGGAGGGAGTAAGGAAACCGTCTTTAAGCGCGTATCCGAGGTGTTTATGACCTCTGGGTTAGGGCAGGAGGGAGGGAGGAGGAATAGGGCAAACGCTTGCGCAACAGCTGATGCTAAGCGATTCGGCCTGCCCTAGACCCTCGGCTGATTGGCTGCTTTTGCATCTGGCGCGCACGCACGCGCGCACGCGAATACGACTACATATTGGGTGCTAGCCAATCACAAGGCTGTCACCGAACTTATAAATTTGTTATAAAGAAGACCACAATGTGTACCAAATGCTTTGACTCCGTCCTGACTTGACCCACTCATCACATTACCCGGACCAGGGATTTTTTCAAACCTCAAGCAAAAAATCGCAGAAGATGAGTGAAGCACTCGATCTGAGCGTGAACGCGGTGGCAGCGACTGCAGCCACAGTGGCACCTCCACCGCAGACTTCGTCTGTGGACCAACTGGACTCTACCAACACCGCTAGTCTTCTGTCCTTTCCCTGCGGTGCAGAGTTCCTGCAGAAATGCGCAGCGACATTCAGTACTCTACCTCATAGCCAACCCCTCCCTCTCGCCAGTCTGCCACCCACCGCCCTTCTGCAGACGCCGCCGCAGTCCCCGTCCAATCGTAAGTTTTTAGTTCTCTTTCGATTACCGTGAGCCCCTTTTTCCATGAGTGGTTTTAATGAGAGGGCTACCTTTATCTCTAGAAGATACCTATTTTCATGCCCCACTATAATGACCATGATAGGAAATTTGTCATACCTTGGTGGGGAAAAAGTAGAAATGAAGGGGTGGCACACCATACTGTACCGTCTGATAAATCTATTACTCACCTTTTACCCTCCCCCCACTCTTTTCAGATACCCTGTGTGATTGGAATGTGCGGGTTCCTCGTACTCTCTTGTTAGGCCCAAAGAGTTGGAGGGGGGAGTGAGTTAGACGGCCCCTGTGGTTGAGTTGGTCCTGAAGCTCCATCGCTGTTTTGCTCTTATGCATTGATTATCCGCTCTTTATTGTAAATGGGAGGGCAGGCATGTCCAAAATGTCCATTTTCTATTCATCTGGCCTGTTTGGGTGAGGGTGAATAAAAAGAAGGAAAGATTAAAATGTGCGAATTGAGCACCAGGCTAGGGCGTCGGGGAGGGGTGTGGGATGTGAGATAAACAAATTCTCCATCGGACTGTCCGAATTTTAGATTTCGGATCTCCGCTGGCTGCGCACTCCATACCGCCTTGTGCAAACCAAAACCATTGTTGTCTTTATCTGAATCTCGTTCGTAGATTTTTTAGTCGATGCGCTGAAGCAGATCAGGTTTCCTTGTTCATTCCAGAGTATAAGGATAACAACTCGAAATAAAGTCGGCAGTATAAATTCTGCTTCTAAAACCCATATGGATATGATTTCCTGCCAATTGACTTTTTCTCTATGCAAAGGCATGCTTTTTGTCTCCTCTCTGCATACCTTGACGATTAACGTAACTTTTAGACTTTTTCTAAGAAAAAATGCTGATCGACAGACTGAAATTGGCAAATATTATATGAAAATATATTAAAGTAATGGGAAACCTGCTTCCAAGCACTAACTTCAAAAGTGAAATTACTCCTCCGTGTAACGTGAAATTTCATTTCCGTCGTCATTGATACACTTAGGGTAACAATGCTATTTGTGGCGACCCGCTAATCCCGTGATTGGCTTGAGAAGAGGAAACGGACTAGAGTACGCAAACACTATACTTACTGTAGCATTACTGTTTTAAAAAGCTGTTTTTATTTGTTGTCATAAGCAAATATAATCACGATGGTTTATTTTCATACCCGGACCCATTCCTTTTCCCCATTTTAATAATCGCATTCGTTGCTGATCAAAACAATACCTGTTAGTTAGCCTCTAAATTTGCAGACTCATCTGCGAAGATTAAATTTTCACGATTTTAGGAACAAATAATCCTTCTGCGTACACCCATTCAAGTTGAGCTTTTTTCATTCATAGAACCTTGTGCTTTATGTCTCTGCACAGGCTTTGTGTACCCTGACCACCACTGTGTCCTTTGTTTGTTTTAGAAAGGAGACCTATTAACAAAGGTTAGCATATTAGTGTAGCTCTTCCTCCCTTCCCCCTCCGAGACTCCCCTGAAGATAAACGAAGATATAATAATTTCCGGGCAGAATATGTACCGCCAAATTACGGAAGGACTGGCGGGCCAACGACATGGCCCAGAGGTCAGGCCGCCCGAAAGAGGTGCGATGTCGAGCTCTCAAGTTAACCATTACCGAAACCGAGGGTTAAACGAACGATTAGGGAGTTACATTAGCATACAGGGCTGTCGTTTTTAAAACCGCAACTATGACGATTATTAAAAATTGTGGTTCCGCTTTTCTTTTAGACCTAAGTTATTGAATGTGCGTAGCTCGTAACTATTCAATCACCCCTAAAGCAGTTTACGCGTTCGCTGTCAAATTAATTTGCAACTCCAACACAAGTCAAGGTCAGGAAATTTTTATCAAAGAGCTGTAAATGAATGTGTACATAAGGCCTTAAAACGTAAAAAAGTGAAAATTTTGGCGCAATGGACGAAGAGGCAGATGCAGGCGTGTAGGTCTTTTGCTGCGCCTCTAACGTTGAACACACGTGGCAGTGGTGATGATGATGGGTAAGTAAAGGAATAAATGACTGAGCGACTAATATTTGCATTTGCTCTTAGTCATTTATTAAAGCGCCTCCCCGTTTCTAGGATAAACATATTGTATCTAGGGTGATAGGTTGAGAGAGGCGATGGCGTCATGAGTAGAAACCGTTGTGATTGCGTGGATTAGCACACAAACAAATGTACACGTGACTTTGTGGTCTCATGCGGTACTTCCTAACCCTTTGACCTGGCCATGAAGGTGCCACGAGACTGGTGAAGTAAGAACGTTTTGTATAAGGTCTACACACGATAAGATGTCTACAGACCGGAAGTAACGTGGCATTGATTCATATCCCCCTCCTCCTCCTGCTTCTGCTGCGACTTGTGGACTTCCGGAGGCACTTTTTTCCTCCTGCACAACTTACTCCACAACAGAAGGGTCAAACGATGAGTAAACGTTCTCACTTTGTACTACCAAGTGTAAATGAATAAACACAGTGGCTTTGTTCCGTGTATGTGTGTGATGCTGCTAGAGAAGGTGATGGTCGTGCCTCTACGGCTGAGTCACTCATGAAATATAAATTTTAAAATAATTCACGAAACCAGTATATATTTGGAGTGCGGCGGTGTTGGTGGTGGAGGAGGTGTTGACAAGCTGCAACGGTTTATGGACACCCCAAGTCCGGTAGTGGTTATTACTTCCGGCTTCAACAAAATACACCAATTCGGACAATTGTTAACTTGCCTACTCTCAAATCCGGCCACAATTGATTAAACCCTTTTTGCGTAGAAAAACCGCTTTCCTTCATCAGCGCGTGGAGAATTTGTGCAATAAAAAGGAAGAAATGAAGAGGAGGCTTATTAAAGCCTATTCCATCAATGATAAAGTGAATTATTTTGCCACGTGCGCCTGTATGTGAGCATGAGCCTCGCCTACGGAAGAGACATTCTTTTCACAACTTTAATTAGCACGCTGTCATCTTCTTCAAATAACAATCATTACTATTACTACTTCTACCACTCAAAAGTTGTAACACTTAGATTAAGCGAAAAAATCTCTTTAGAGGGTGTGAGGTCAAATAAATCAGTAATTACGTTGAGGAAGTGGGTTATGTTTTGAGGAAGGGGACGCAGTGGTCATACGTTGTCTGTTGCATTGTCAGTACTTTTGCCATGTTTGAATTTTCATGATTCTGAAAACGCAGACATTATCACTTTGATTTTGGGAAGGCGTTTTGACGTGTACTTCTGCTAAATTAGGAAAGATGGATTTGCGTAGCTCCTTAATCGATTTGAACATGAAGAAATTGACTGGCATGTCTCCATAAACAGGAAGTAGAGAACCTCAGATGACTTATTTGTCAAGAGTGAATGATTTGTTTTGCATCTAGCTGCCCACCTCAGCCTTCCATCAAGCTATTATGTTTTCGTTAGTGCGATTTCTTTAACATTTGAAATTATTGGTGGGCTTTTATCAAACTGACTGGGTGCCTATGAGCCCATGACTCAGTTGAGGATCCAAACCCTCTCTGAATTAATCGAGTTGGTGATGTGACCGTATCACAACAATGAAAAGGGTCCATTTTTCATATCAGCCTATTTGCAAACAAATTATGAGGCTCTAATAGGCGTAAGGACTGAGTAATTATTTTTGCCTTTTTGTAATAAGCTGTTTCCTCGTGAGTTGTCTGACCCTATCAATTTGGAGGTCAGGGGTGCCTGCCAGACCCACGCTTCAATCGTCACCGCCCTATAATTTGATCCAACATTTATCACGGTTGCTACATGTTGCATGTTTCATTGTTCCGACGAGCCACCAACTGTCATCATTTTTTTGACAGATCTTACTGTCTTTCACGAACAAAAAACGCCTTAGGTCAAAACATCAACATCAAAACATTATTTTATTGTTTTGAACTCTATCACTCTGTTTACGATATGCGATTTGGCGCATTGATGTCCATCACAATTGATGAGAACTTCATGCCACATGTTTGTGACATGCAGGGTCAGGCCAGAATATCGAAATATCGCCCATATGTGGCGATTGTCAGAAGGGCAGGACGATAGAAAAGAAGAGCAACAAGTAGGAGAAAATGAAATCGGATACAGCTTCATACCGCCAATCAAGCTTGGGGCGTATAAGCAAGCCAATGTGGCCACACGTCACTTTGAGGTGTATGTGTGTATTGTAGCCACTGCCTTTTAAGATGATATTAAATACACGTAGGCGCGTGCGCGGGTGCATTTTGTGACAAGGAAGACAAGAGAGGGGCGTTAAGCTCGTAAATAATTTACCGAAAACCTGACAATTATGCTCTCCACTATCACACAATACTCTCTTTAACACCACGTCGCTATGGCAATAATATTGAACTATTCAAAATTGCGTGTTAGAAGTGAAGGCAGGTTGCGAGGGCGAAAGGCGGTAAGGCACTCCAAAAGCCTGAATTATACATACACGTCACATTTAAATACCTTTCTTTCCCCTGGGCGTCACACCAGCTCAAGCTTGTGTGGAGCAGTCATTAAAAAAGACAATAATGATCACGCACGCAGACAAACAGGCAGGTAACCAAATCACGCATATTGAGGGAAAGGCGTTTCTTTACCCTTTTTTAATTTATTGTAGTTCCTTTGGGTAGTGGTCCAATTCCCAGTTTTGTACCTCTCATGATACCACCTTTGGCGATTAACGGCCAGGTTACAAAGGAAGGTGGATTGAGTGCGATTGATCTGTCGGTCCAAACCATCCTCCAGACTCCCCATTGTCCCATTTCCGAGGCATTACTCACGTTGGGCTCAAATGCATCCCACGTGAAGACCCCCTTCAATCCCCACCTGGTACCTCGAAGTATTGTGAATAGTGAGTTCCTACTTTCTTACTTGAACCCACATGGCACATATATGCTGTGTGATTTCTTTTTTAGTTGGTGACAATTGTGGCCGAAACAAGTCGGGCGTCAGAAACAGTGTGGTTAGGTTTCAAACGCTTAAGGAGATATGTTGTCATGTTTCCGTTCTCAAGATAGTAATGGAATCATCAAGAGGCTTATAAATAATTTTTGTCTTATTAGAGGAATAGAGCAGCTGGATTGTGGTGGTCGGTTTGCCTTCGAGCAGCTGGTGGCTAGGAGGTTAACTAGCTAGGCTGAAGGGGTGTAAGCATCCTTAATTTCACCACACTTTAAGACAGAGAAGGCTTTATGCTTAGCGGTGACATGACCCAAACGGCTATTTCAAATGCTTATGCAAATTTAGAAAGATAGATCTTTAAGGACGGGTATTTTGCCTGGTATAGGAGTGTAGGACAAATGCTGAAAGTATTTCCATGCTCATGCCAATAATGCCTAGTGAGATAATCGAGAGTAAACCTCCAAAACTGCTTTTAATAAGCAAAATTAATTAATGTACTTTCCAAAGCTGTAAAGTTTGATTTAATGTGTCATCTCTGACTGATTTTCCATGTTAATATAGAGCGGCATCGAGCAGTAAAAATTCGAGTTTCGCCAGATCTGTTGAAGCATGTTGACGCGGAAGGAGGCCCAGCACCTGCTGAGTGTTTAGGCATTATGCCAATAAAGGACCGTTTTAATTGCAGCAAACATCGCTTGTTCATGACAAAAGTTCTCTATATAAACATTGTCATGGTGCAATTTATTCTATGTGAAAATTTTTATGCTTGGCAAGTTTGATTAATGTGCACATCAGCACCTTAACCAGTCACAAAAATGTTATCGTCATTTTGTGGTTCTTTCCTTTTAAATAATTATGGAAACTAACTGAGGTCGTTTTGCAGTTTACTACTTTTTTCTTAGCTCATTTAACTGTTTGAAAGCCATGATACAGCAGAAGTAGTCTAAAAAGTCTGTGCAATTAAAAAAGCATTTTTTCTCAATTTCTTCACCTACCTCTGTGTCCAGCTTTCCAATCTATCGACAGCCTTCCTTTCCTCGACATATACTCCAGGAGTTTAGCACCGTATGACCACAAGGATTTCCTGAAGAAATTCTCCTCCTTCCACGAATGTGGCAATACGCAGTGCAGAGCAACAGGATTAAAGGAACACTTCCACTGCACTGAGTGCTACAAAGTACATGTCTGCTTATTTTCTTTAAGTACATGCAAACTTATGTCCATCCTTAGTTTTAAACAAGGAAGTTGTACTTTGTAGTAGAAACGAGGGATCCTTTAAAAACCCCCGTAATCATTCTCAACTTAAAATCACCCATATCGATAATGCTTACAAGCCAGTGATGAAGAACCAGGTCAAAATTACCCATTTTTAAAAAAAGCTATTCGGCAAGTGAAAGACCATTTTATGTTGATATTTATTTATTTATCAAACAAATTTTAAACAAATAGAACAAAAGAACTTTTAACAAGGTATTTGAAGGAATCCTTCATCAGTATTTTGCACAAAATTGCGGTATGTTGAGGTAAGTAACCAAGGTATTGAGGCTTTCAAATATGCATAAGTAGTAACCAAAATGTGGAATAAGGTTATGAATTCAAAATTCTTATTTTTAATACTAAAATTTATGGGAGCTCGGGTCATGCATAAGTAGTAGTATGTTAGCACTGACCAACAGTGCCTCATTAAGTTGACATGCTACAACAGATGTCAATGCCAAACGAAATTAAATTGTGCGATTGTCATTCGTTGTCGTCTTTTGTGAATTTCAAGATTATATAGCATAGCAAATTCATTTTGTCGATAAGTTTATAAAAGCTATGATGCATATTTTATTAGGAGTCGTTAGCATCTAGGAAAAAATGAGGTTACCTCTAAAGGTTAAGGTTCTCGGAATAATTAACTACAGCGTTTTCGGAGAAAAATGGCTAAAACCAGCGTATTGAGAAAGACGTGTTTTTATTTTCGGCAAACAGCAGACTTCCCCTTTTGTCAGTTATCCAAGCCATTTTATTATTAACTTTACGCACTAATTTTTGCTCTAAATTCCCCGAAAGGACTCACATCTTTGAGTAATCCAACCAGTCATGACATTGATGGCTTAGTAGGCCTGAGAAATGCTATAGTAGCGTTGACTCAGAAGTGAGTTATTTCATATTTTAGCAAGAATTTTAGTGAGTTTTTCAACAAATCTGGCCTTCTCTGCCATTGGATTATGGCTTTGCTACTGTGGCCGTAGCATTTTACGTTTATCTACTTTTCTCTATCCAATATTGCCACGGAATTTAATTCGATCGGGCACAAAATGCCTGTACTTTTTCTGGTCACTCATGCTGCTTCAAGTATTCCTCAGCACCAGATGATGACATTTACTTTAGTAATCAATCCTTAATAGTGTAGTTAAAAGGCCACTTTGTGCTGACCTCGTCGTCACGGCGACGGATATTTTTGTTCGCGTGTATTTGGGAAAAGGACATTTCACCGTAATTGTGCATAAGTGTGTGTGGCCCCGGACATGGCGTTCTTCTCTTCAGGACAAACTACTATCTACATGAGCCCGAAAAAATTATAGCAGCTGTTGCCTATATCAACCTCTCTTGACCCTCCATTTGGCCGTCAGGAAACATGATAAAAGTGCCCACTGAGATCGTACAAAGCAAGGCGGTAAAATTTTTCCTTCCTTTCTTCATTCCAGTTTTCGACATAATTTGTGTGCTTACTGATTAGTTGAATGACGTGAATCTTAAAATCTGACCGTTAAAAAAATGCATCGAATTACATCATACTTCGGTTATTGTGTACGCACGGATAAAACACTGTCATGATATCAATCAGTGACGATTTTAGTGGGTTTTAAAACTCTGTTGCGCTTTTAAACCAACTCAATACCCGGGGACCGGGCGACACCTTCACTGTAAAAATAACCGTTAGCAACCTGGCAGTTATTGACATGAAATTCCCCTCTTACAAAATCATCCGGAGATGCCAATACATTAAGCATCATTGATGTCGTATTTTTGGATTTAAGGTGATAAATCGGAGGGAGGAGACCATTCGACACGTAAAGTGGCACCGAAAGCGTATGGAGAGCCTGCAGTACGGATTCATGCGCTACAGCTCAAGCGACAACTGCGGCTACAACCATTGCAGCCACAACATGAAACAGACTCACTATCATTGCATTCGTGCCAATTGCTCAAAGGTGAGGAAAAGTTTACATTTTTGTCTTCTCCCATCTCAATACTACTTGCGGTTATTGCTTCTTTCATCCATATGGATCAAAGGAAATGTGGTCCTGCCGAGGATCGCGAGATACCATTTAGACTTATCTCTTACGTGGCTTCTCTTCTTTTCCTTTTCTTTTGAGCACTATCCTCTTTCAGCTTGGTTCATTTTAATATAGTAATCAACGGGGAAGGGTAAGTGGTCATGCAATGGTTCTCTATCTCCATGAGGGGGTCATTGGTTTCGACGAAGCCTATAGATTTCAAAGGGCCTTCCTACAGTGTATTTAAACTACACTGTAGTAAAAACTCTTTGGCCTTGTCAATACACTACAGCAAGTTGATTCTGCGGTTCAATCACTCTTCGTGGGAGCATTTAACGTTTGGATGGAATGCGTGTTTGAAAATAGTGTCATGGAAATAAAGTCGGTCTCCTTTGTCCTTAGCCTATCATTACTCCTCAGCTGCATATCTGGATCACTCTCAACTTCCTACTACGTTCATATTGCAGGAATTTCTTTTACATACGTTTTTACTTTTTTTCAAATCGGAAGCCAACTCATTATAAGCCGTCTTACAGACGGCACGATAAAAATAACGACGGAAAATTGGACCAGTGTTGACGTATTTTTAATTTCCGTTGGCTGTCCGCTACCACAAATGCACCGGGACAAAGCGACCACTATGGCATCGTAAAAGATAGAGTTAAGACTCGCAACACTTACCTGTTAAACACCCTCTTCTTACCGTAATTTATTTTTGTTATAGCACAAAAGTGGGGGATTGTGTACCATCGATGTACATAGAGAGGTGATAGAGAGTACACCCAAAATGCAACGCGGACCTGGCACCACAGAGTGGCGTCAAACACAGATCCTGTGATTATGTCTTTTCATGTGTCCGATTTGAAATTCTTCCATGTTTGCATGCCAGCGCTTGGGTTTACCCGACTGTGGTAGTGGGCTTGTGGCTTAGGCACAAATTTTGACATTATGTGCACATTGACAATCTAATCAAGCACCCGCGTACACCCGCGCCTAACTTGTGCAAGTTCATGCCAAATGTTCTTAAACAAGTTGTCGCTATGACAACTTAAAAACACTGGTATCATCATCGTCATCAGCCTCAATGTTAAAAATTTCGGCACTTGAGTGGCTTGTGCCAATTATTCACAAACGCCGCTTTTGTATTTCCCATTTTTTTTCACATCTATTCTGATCCTTTAATTGCTACATCTATGAGGGGCACTTAGATTAAGACTTTGTACTATAAAAAAACAAATTTTTTTTCCTAACACTTGATAAATATATGCAAAGTAACTTCGGCACAGAAAAATCCAAGTGTCTGCAAGTGTCTGGCCCGGACTACAATCTATGCATCAGCTACTAAGCAGCAGTACAGGCTACACAATACCCGGCATATTTTCGGCCGCTTAAATGGCTTTTGTATAAGATAGTATTATTTGGTAAAAAGGAGTCTACCCCAGTCTCATCTCACCAATGCAAATCCTTCACATCGACTTAAGTGAATCCGTGATTCTCAAGTTCAAATGTGGAATGTTCTTCTGTAGCCATTCTTAATGCCATCACTTAATAAAGCTTGACCATTTAATCTATACAACTATGCTAAAAAAATGGCAAAAAAGTATGCAATTGAATGATCTCCAATTGTAATTAAATGACCAACCTTTTGGCTACTAGTTGTCACAGCTAGTGATCTCTTAATATTAAAACGACTTGCAAAATAAAAAATTATTTGTCTAAAAGTCCGAATTTGTTCAAATTTTACCCTGTTAGTGTAAAAATGTCACTAGTTCAAACGAGAGTGTGATTTTTGAACAGAATTTTTTTGCACAAGAAAGCTTGATATCTTTTTACCTTGTTCAGCTGATCGAGACCTACCGAATTGTGAATTTTTTCGAATAGGTTAAGTTAATAAAAGTCATTTGTCACTGCATGGTAGATACTGTCTCACTTGTTGCATTTTGAGGACGAATCATCCTTATTTACCCTCTAGACCTACATCAGTACCTCGGATGTTCAAATGCACGCAAACTATCATAGGAAAGACGCGGTAATATTACAAGAGGGCTTTCGCAGATTCCGGGCTGCCGAAGACTGCGGTAGTAATGATTGTCCCTTCGCCAGAGAACATACAACTCACTTCCATTGTCGACGACCTGGATGCAACTTCACTTTTAAAAACAAAGCTGACATGGGTAATGAACTACTGATTAGATTTCAGTAATAGAATATAATTCAAGTTGTGTGTGGCCAGTTCGTATTCGCTCCCGCAACGCTAAATCAATTCTTGTGAATGATTTTTTAGAAAAGCACAAAAATCATCACTTGAAGAACGATGCAATCGCCAAGGATGGCTTTCGAAAGTTTACAAAATCTGAAAATTGCAATTTTAAAGGTTGCAAGTATTCGGGCTTAGTCAATCACATTCACTGCATTCGACCAGGTAATCATTTTGCATGTAAACCATCTGAGACGAATATTCTCCCATTCATCGACCTACCTACACATAATTTATCTATCTGTTTACTATCGTCAGTAAAAAGTAACAAGACTTTTCATTTCATAGGCTGCGACTACATTGTGCATTCAACAAGTCAGATATCATCGCATAAACGCAAGCACGAACGCCGAGAATCTGTCAGCTTTCCCTGTCCAATGATACCCCAAAATCAACAGGTATTACCTCTGAGCTTTGAAAATAGCAACGGCGCCAATGCAAGCACTCCTAGTATCACAGCAAGCACGACCACAACAACAACATCAGCTACAACCACCCCTAAGCCTTCACCTCCACAATCCATATCACCGATTTCGGATCCACAAGATCTCAGCTCAACTGCGAAACTTCTTCAACGCGCCTCGAGGATCACTGAAATGTGTTGGCAGAGGTTTCAGAACCCCATAGCCTCCTCTACACCTCCAGACTGCGAGGATACACAACTCGTGGAACAAGTGCTTGAAGAAGTTCTTCCCTCCCTGAAGCTTTTTAATGACGTCCCATCCTGCAACAATGAACAATGCTCTCTTAATGGCACCGGTATTGGTCACTTCCACTGTTTCCGCACTGGATGTATGGACACTGTGGAGATGGATCCAGACGACAGAATCCCTGCATTTGAGGAGACTGCAACCATTTCCAGTGGAGATATGGACTCTTGGCGAGAGCACTGGTTCATGCACGCGTGGCAGTCCATCCTTAGCATCATCGGTTTTACTCGTTGCAGAAAGGAAACCTGTAATTCTAGTAAAAGTGAAGCGAGGTCGCATTTGCACTGCTACTTCTGGCCGGTGTGTAATTTCACAATTGACATTGGTACTGCATCACCTCCTAGACTGTTACGGCACTTGACAAGGCATAATCAACACTTAGGGACAACGATTTATCAGGTGAAAGAACAGTCTACCTCTTTACCATCAGAGCTGGGTGGTGCAGCACAGAGGAAGCGTGGACGTCCACCGAAGCACTCCCGGGATATCCATATCCCTCGATTGGATATCTCACCGGAGAGATGTGTGGACGACCATCCTAATGTGCTTCTCACAATGGAGGACTTTCTGTCCAAAGAGGATATGATTGTTGGGGGCCTTAAGTTCTTCCTTGCTGAGGGTCCGTCCTGCGTGGATCGTTGCTGTCCTTTCTACATCACCAAACAGAGTCACTTCCATTGCATTCGACCTCGTTGTCACCTGGCTACAACCAACTTGGCCGTCGCGAACTCCCATCGACAAGAATTCCATGCTTACGTCATGATTGAGCCGGGATACGAGTATTTCGATAGGTCTATCGACTGTCGACGTCCAGCATGCTACGCAAAAAGGGACACTGCGCACTACCACTGTCTTCGTCCACGATGTGGTTACTCGTTTGTTCGAGTGAGTAAGATGAGACAGCACACTGAGTTTCATGAAGGTGGTGGTAACGCAGCAAGTGGCACTAGTGGCTGCAGAGTTGGAAGTGTGGAAAAGGGCGAGGATACTATAGACTCATATTTTTACCGAACGCCGCCAATTCTGCCCCCACTGGGGCTAGAAAAGGGTGGTGCCGTGGAAGATTTTATGCCATTTCTGATGCGAATTCTTGCAGAACAGGTTATTCCAATAAATAAGCCGGAGGTGACGGTGAACCTTCCGCTAGAGACAGTGGAATCGAATTCAACTGAGAGCGAGGAGAAAATGGACTGGAATGGAACAGCAGATAAGGAGGAAGCAGCGGCAGAGGTTACGACAGCGGTAGTAACCAACAATTTGATTGCAATGGAAGAGGAGATACAAGGTACGGAGACGTTGGAAGCAGATGAGACTGCGGTTTCCGTGAATGCGAAATCTACTTAGTGTTGAAGATGAGATGGTATCCAAACCTATCTTCCAATGGTACTGTGGCTCATTAATGTGAGCTGTGATGGTATGCCTTTTGCGTCTTTATCTCGTTATTTTTGCTCTCAATTGTGGGTCTTTTTTCAGGTTCACCGAACGTCGTGATTTGGTTGCTACGCCGACGCTTCCACATCATCGTAACTGTTTTAGACGCGATCTAAACTAATTCGTGTGCAGTTATTGTAAAATAGTTCATAATCTCTAGGCGTTATTATGTATGTTCAGGTGTGCATAAGCAGATAAGTAAAGTGATTTTTTAGAATGAAATCACTTTATCTTTTTGACTACAAACAGCATAAACCCAAGTAATTTGTTATTTGTAAAAATGATGGAAAAATGCCTTCCTTAAACAGAAGTTGGTAGAACAAAAAAAGTGTAAGTTACAATTGACCGTAAAACTTCTGTGGGTCAAATGGCGGGTGGGTAAGACTTGTTTTACTATAAATCAAAATTAATGCTTACAGGAGATTGAAGAAATTAACGAACACTGAAGTTAGCAGAGCAGACCTAGGCGCCAGTAATATGGCAAAGAACAACTTGACTAGAACATGAAAGGCGTTAAGACATAAGATCCTGAGACAAGCCTTTGGACGTGCCTCTCCAATATCGGTGACAGGGAAATGGTTTGCCCCAATCGCTTTTTACGTTGAAGGACATGCCTAAGAGCAGTAGCGATTCATTGTGTCCATTGTTTCTGGAGACGACCCTGACTCTTAAATGCGGCCCGGATTCATTTGTGTTCGCAATAAAAACTCAGAGGCCCGCATGATTCAAAGTTTTTCCATTATGATTCTTCATGGTTTTAACCGTCCCTAGCTGTTGCCTTCCTCATGTGAAGTTTCTGTGTAACATCCAACTTCTGAAGCCATGATTGTTGTCGAGTGCGTTAGTCAATGCATCCACAAACGCAGCATTCGAGTTATTTTAAATTATTTCTCCGATGGGTCGTGGAAATGTTATAGGCTAGGCTAATTTGGGTACGGCTAATTAAGACGATGGATAACAACGCTGGTGAGTGCTTGAGTTTGTCGAAGATTCCTGCAAACATGAACAACGACACCAAACTCGGATCCTTGCGTACTTGTATCTGTATTCATTTACGGAAGACTTGAAACGCAATATAGAATAGTGATGAGATGCCTTGTCGCTCAACAGTATAACATCTAAACGGCGCAAGGGTTTTGATGATAGTCGTACATCCGTCAATGACCATCCTACCTGTAGCAATGCCCACTCCTCCACCGTCGGTCATCCCTGTGAACAATCACATAGCTCGCAGGGAGTCTACTCAGCGCATAACCTGTCTTGGGTTGAATGGGCATGCGAAAAGTGTAAGCACAATCTTTTACTAACATCTGCGTATAGAGACAGTTTTCCCCTTTTAATTAGCGCAAGTGTTGAATGCTACACTGCACTTGGAGAGTGTCGACAAGGAAGGTCAGAAATTTCTGGATCTTGCCATTATTTGTCTTAGGAACCAAACCGAGAAACAAAGTAATGTCGACAATAGGTGGTCGAAGTTTCAGCACCGATGGTAACGCAAAAGAGAATGTCCTCAGATGATAAGGCAGTAGTACTAACAAAGTTTTGCATATCATAGCTCTTTAAGCATTATTCAAGTGTTTGAACAAGCGTAGGGGTAGAAAATAAATGCAGTGTGCATGTCTTAAAATAGAATTTATCTGCAGCCTTTGAAATTAAAATGATCGGTTTGACTTTGACGTACATCATATAATAGAATGTATGGTCTATTTTGACAGAGCTACTTTGTCCTCTCAATTTTGCAAACTAATAAAGTACGGAAAGACTTACCCTGTTGTTGGTTACATCTTTTTTCTTGAAAAATCTAAGCTACAATTATAAAGATAGCGGAGCTTAAGCCTCGTGAAATGTTGTGGAATTGTCAAAGTTAATGAGGTAAGCTACTTCTTGAAGGAGTCAATCGTTGGTAGTAACTCAGGCGTTGTTACATTGTTTGGTGCTTCACCACTTAGTTGTCGTCATTTACGTCTTTCCTTACATTCAAACTCCTGGCCTAATCATCTCAATTTGGTCGAATAGATCACAATTACCTGAACAACCCAATTAAGGGCTATACAATACACTTCCGGTAGTGTCAAAATAGGATAGCTCTGTATCTCTTGTAATTCGATGGCTCAAATGGCTTTGTCTGCTTAGCAAACTGCATTGTTGACGTTGGTTTGAATTTTACTGATCGGAGCTATATCCTACTTCATAGCAAGCAGATTTCATATGTCAATTTGCAGTTGTATGAACATTTACCTTAAAGTGAATACCATGTTTGTGGACTACCTTGAAGACATGTTCCCCATTCATATGTCATTGCAGTTTTCCTTTCATTTTTATCTTCTTGCAACTGCAAAAAGTATTCAGTTTGCAAACGATGCCCATAATTCATTATTCCTATGTACAGTTGTTGACCCTTTCACTTTGCCCAAATCCGGACTCGTTAGATTACTTGGTGCCATGCAAACTGTGGAGAGTTGGACAATTGTTCAAAAGTCAAGGCAGCTCGAGTAGCTCGTCTTTTGTTGTGGGCCTCCGCAGAAAATTATTGCCACTGACACCCACCAAAAGCCATATCGTACATTGCTGGCAGGAGCCATGTTTTAGCAAATACAATTAAAACGAACATTATTTCTATGTAAGAATTCATTAAATTACTACAAATTACATCTTCTGCTTTACAGCAATCCATTGTCTGGTATGAAAGCAGTGCTGAAAATATGCGAGATTTTCTGTTGAAATGTAGATAACAAACTACTTATCTTTTTAAGTAAAAAGATAAGTTCGCTCGTACACTCCATCCCTTAGACTTACTCAATGAATGGCTATTCACCTCTTTATTAGAAAATTTTCCACATTGGCATCAAAAAGGCTCGAAATCTCGTTGAGTGCAAATAAACAGCTGCTTTTGCATTTGCCGTCTCTCCAGACTTAGAGCTGATCTTAAAATGGATTTTTAAATTAAATTAAATTAATTACATTAGTTCTGGCAATTGATTTTTCATCGATATCCCTTAATCAAATGATTATTTTTAACCAGCCTAGCAGAGCGTGGCGGTTTGTGTACCTGTGACGGCGATTTAACGATCAAAGGGCTATTAGTAGATGCGAGGCGTCATGATTTGAAGGACCCAAACGGAATTTTGCTTGATGAAGAACGAACTGCTATTGGATGGATGGGGCTCGCCTGTGCTCACACGGCCCCGCCTAGTGACAGATATTAGATCACTGCGTCAACTGCCGGTTAAACGTAGTGTTGCTTCCTCTCTTTCCTCCTTTTCCAATCGGCTTATCGTAAGTTTATTTAAAAAGAAATTTGGTATATCTGATAAATAGAGAGGGTAAACGGTGACTGTACGGAGGATTTGTTAATGGGTTGGCATCAAGCCGTCTTATTTAGCCTTATATGCCCATCCAATGGTCTCTTTCTTGTGATAATTTACAAAATCCTCTTCATTCCGAAATTAACTTTGTTTCGTGACTTGAGTTAGGCTAGGCTAGTTGTGTTTGAGAATAAAACAGGCAGCTCCAAATGGGAAAACGATTCCTTCATTTCAATTTTAAGCATGCTGACAACGTGGCTTCTTAGTACATTCATAGTAAAAGCTGGAATGGCTTTGTCTATAGCCCGATCAATGTCCCACCTAAGGTTGTATTTTAAATGCTAAAATAGATTCATAAGAACTAAAATCTTAAGGTCTCTCTACTTTGTCAAGCAAAACTAACAAAGGTATTTTAGAGATCGTGTGTTCATGAATTGCGTCAGCCTTATATGTTTCTCCCAAATTATAAAGTGGAAATAAGATGCTAGATTTTTTTTTAACATCAATTAAATCATGCGAAATTTCATTGACATGCACTGGAATGTACAACCACTACCAAAACCTTATCATCCAATTTTTATAAAAAGCTATAACTACTGATGGGAGCACAATATGAGGAGCGTCATGATTTCTAATAATTAATCGGCATTATAAATTAAAGGCAACTTTTTCTATTTTGAAATTCAGCTTAAGTAGAACAAGTTTACTATGCCTAATCGATTGCTTGAAAGAAGTTTTTCTATTTGGACCAAAAAATTGAATTGAGGCATATTGTAATATTAATGAGAAAAAATGGATTACGACGGCGATACTTCAAGCTGTAGGCATCGAAAAATGAGCGAATACCAAAGTTGATTTTGCAAACCATTTGGCATTACCCAAATGCTTCATACTGGCGTTGCTTGGTGGCAGTGACACCTGACTCTAAGGCGACGGCAAGTTCACGGAGCTCTACGACGGTCTGTTTTATAGGCTGGATTGTGAATTCTATGTTACAAGGACTTGATATTTACAGTCCTAGAGGCATGAAGCTGTTATTGCCGTCATAGTGAAATTTTTTTCTAAATCCCTAAAAACTCAATCATTCTTGTCAAAAAATTCTTTTAGTGTAGTAATGCAGACCTTAAATTTTAATCTGTGGGTGTAAGTGAATATGTTGATTTGGAATTAGACAAAGTAAATTGGAATATCATTTAACGAAATGGTTAAATCCGGATTTTATGAAAGAGTAATAGTTTAAAAAACTTTAAACATTTCTTATTTGTTTATTGCACTTACTTTAAAAAGATGCGAATTAAGTATCTAACGAAATCAGAGTGGAGTCTTTTTAAGAATTAAGGAAAGTGTTATACATATCTTACCTAGTCTCCTCTATTTTATTAATGTACTAAACTTCCAATTTACCTTCTGCTTCCCAGAGGCCAAAGGCAAGTGAAATCACTCCTTTCTTATTAAGTACTACACTTTTTATCCTTTTACATTGTTTTAAACTCTACACATTTATCATGGGCCGGTGAAGAAGCCATGTCACATATATGTGACGCTTGGATCAGGCAAGAGTTTGAAGGCGACACATATGAGTAATACTAATGACGGATGCATTACAACAGCTATTTATAAATCATTTTTAAAATTTTCCATTTTTATATTAAAAGGTGTCAATTTTGAGAATCATGGAAGCGAATTCCACTTGGGCCTTTGCTCTTTATGACTTCAAAGCCACGGAAGATGGTGATTTAGCATTCAGGGCAGGTGACCTTCTCCGTGTAAGTTCTCTGGTAGGAGACACTATTGAATAGAGAATGTAGAGATCGACTAAGCTACCCTTGAAAACGTAACCTGTTACATTCACATGGAGGAATACTTCAATGATAGAGTGTAGAAGGACCTAGAGGGGACAAAACGTAGACGACGCATTCGAAACTTTGAGAACTGAAGAGCCCGTGTAGTGGAGCATAAGTTTGTTGATGTACAAAGGGCAGAGAGCTCTTGAAATTTAAAATTTGCCTACTATATCAGACAAGTTCCTAGCTTAAAGAGTTATTTATTACAGTTATCCAAATCCCATCAAGAGAACAAAGGGCAGAATTGGCTTGCAGCCACAAATCCACGAACACGTTGCTTTGGTGAGGTGCCTGCCAACTATATCACCTCTGAGCGTGGGTATTCAGCAGCTCTAGACGCTTTCAGGGAAACAGATCGCAATGGTGCTAGTAAATTGCTTCAATCTAATGACTACTCGAGTAACTTTAACTACGTCATTCGACCCAGCCGTGGTTAGTACTTTGCATTGATAACATGAATTGTTTTTACATACTGACACTACTTTTGTATTCCTATTCTACTTGCTAATTTTATTATTATTTGACAGAATGCAATGAAATGGCCTTATCAATTAAGCCTTCAAAGGGAAATGTGACGCACTACAAAATCTACTTTAGTGGAACTGATCTGAATTGCTTCCTATTCGTGAACAAAACCTTCAAAACGATTGAGGATTTGGTAATCTATTACATGGGTAGGAAAATCACTGTCTATTATTCCATTGCTCTTCTCTTTTCTTTCTTTTTAGAAAATGCGATTGCGCCTGGATGCATTTTGCAGGCTTATAAACCTTTCAAAGATTCTCTGCCTACAAATCCTCAGGTCGCCAGATAGACTTCAATACCTCTTTACTAACTCTGCTTTCGCCAGCAATGCAACGCTAAGCAAACACTTGTAGATGAGATCTGGCGTGTGTACTTGCAATAGATAATTTGTATTTAACAGGTCTCGCTGTGTTTGAGGTGACTCTGAAGGTATTGTTTTAAGGTATGCTACAAACTCGAGTCCCCTGTCAAGACCATTACAAGGCAGTCAGGCGATAAATAGACACAAATACCATTGGATGGGTGACTGCTATCTTGAGAAGGAGAATTGCTCTAAAGTGAAGAAAGGTCCTTTTTATAAACCATATAATAGGAATTAGTCAAGCATGAATTGCTAAAAACCTCCAGTTCCCAGGTAATGCTCAATAGTTGCCATTTTCAGGCAAGCAATGCAAGCAGAAGGGTTCTGCGCATTATCTGTGCATCCACCAAAAGGATTTACGATATTCAAATCGAAAATTGACATTGGGCTCTTGTGAAACACTTAAGTTTGTACAGCAGACCATTAGTTGGGCAGCTATCAATAATCTAGTTGGTAATTTGTCTGCTCTAGGTTTTCATGCGTAAAACACATACTAACCTTTATTACTAACTTTTTTGCCAAGGAGCAAAATACTAACGACACACATACATTTTGCTTTAACCTCTTCTGCCGAGAGTCAAAAAGTGGAGCAAATAACAAAACCTGACTTTTACCAGTCACTTAATTCATCAGGACGAGAATGTCTTTCACCAACACTTGTTAAGGGTGAAGCGTAAGCCTTTCGTCGACGTTAATCTTACAATTTGGATGGCCCTCACTATTTAGCCTCTCACTTAAACCTTAAAATGGTTACGAGAAATACACGAGGAAGATCAGAGCACAAAGTGTTTATCGAATATGGCTCTTGCGCGCAAACACCATGTAGTGTGTTCAAGGTGAAAGTTAGCCGACTAAGGCGGCCGTAACTTCGACCAGGAGTACTTTACATCAACTTACCAAGCATTAGACTTGGCTTCCCTTCCAAGACAGAATTGAAAGGGAGGCTTTTGTCTCTGATTCCGTGTGTGTCGAATGCATTTGATGTTTCCAAAGCACTTCGTTGACAGCAATGAGGTCGAAAAATTTAGTTCAAATTGCTGCTCATTGGCTATGGAAACAAACGTAGCAAATGACGAGTGGAATTATCTTTACACTGATTTATAGCATGATGCACTCCACAAAGGCCTCCTCACTTAGAGTCTGTTTACTCTAAAGCATGAGGCACTTTCGATCTTGTGTGTGAAACCTCTAAAAACTCCAATTTTATTCTTTCTACTAGAAAAGAGTGTAGAACGTCAAGAGCCTCACACATGGCCTTATAGCAGTTTCTGTATTCTGGACGAGGATTCTTAGCACTCCTTGTCACCTACCGTCCTCTTCGGGATTTGCAACTTTGTTATTCATCTTGTGAAAGTCATCAAGTAGTTTAGTCCTCCTATTATAGTTAATCAGATAAACCTGCTGAGGATGTACATGCAATGTCTTATCATGTAAAATTCTCCTTTCGAACCATCGCCTCATCTTCAATGACCCTCTAGTCACGTGACCTCAGCTTCAATTACCTCTTTGCAGTGATTCAGTGCAAAATGACAACGGAATTATTGGCCTTTCGGCCCTGTGTTGCTGTTCCTCTCGATTGGCCTTTTTAGTGAGCCAATCTCTTTCACCAAGGCATTTGCAGTCGAGAGCTATGTCTTGAGTATTGCCTCCCCCGATTGTAATTAATCACACCTTCATTGTCACGCCATGCGCGTAGCAGACATAACACATGTAAAGGATAGAACAACACAGAGTCAACTTCTCCTATACCTACACCAGCAAGCGCACGCACAATGCCGAAAGGTGGGAGAAGGTTGTGAGAGGACTACCAAAGGCCGTCACATTTTCATCGTGAGTTAAAAATAGGTGTGTGCCTGCGCTTTGTGTTGCCATCACATCTGTGATGGTGCTAGGCTATGCTTTATCGTATCGTCCCGAGACTCCCTGAAGACGGAAGAAGACCCAATACCAGGGCAGAATAAATATATATTCAGCACGGAAAAGGTGTCTGGGCTATTGGCATGGCCCAAAAGGCCAGCCCACCCAGCAAGGTACCAGGGGGCTAATTCAAAATACAAAAGTGGCGCCTCACCAATACCGAGGGATAAACCACTATCGTATTACAATGTAAAGCAGACCTGGATAGGAACAGCCATTCAAACGTGCTCTTGCCAATGCCGCTCCATGAAGGCGTGTCGCAAATATGTCTGAAAAGGGGGACAGCGTATACGAGTTGTTAACCTGAGCAGTATCAGGAAAGTTTTTAAAGGAAAGCATCAGATTAGTTATCGTTTCATGCAACCAGGCAGACATAAAGATTCAATGCAAGACTTTAAATAGAACATATCAGTGCCAAGAATATCGACTAGTAGTCTTAAGAAACTCTCCACCTACAAGTAGAGTGCATAAATGGCACTTGTCAAGAAGCGGCTATTCGCGGAGAGCAGCGAGATACCTTAACTTCTGCGAGATGGTTAGTCACACACTAGAAGGCATATGTGAGCTACCAGAAAACGCGCACAACTTCTGCAACACTTTTATAACAAATAACAGAGATATCTTAAAATTTTTCATGCAATGAAACAAATGGCTCAATATTTTGAGGTGCTAATGATTGGGTTTACCTCCTCTGGCCTAATTTAATCTTCTTTTGTCTAAATGTCAAGTCTGAACTGCAAGAGGACGTTTTTCATTTTGAGTTCGTCGTCATGCATGGAAAGAGATTGCAGCGCAGACAATGCCGCATGCAGTAGTAAGTGGAAAGTGTGTGTCTTTGGTAGCGTCCTACGTACGCATCTTTGGACAGGTTCGTCATGACGCCATTGGCTAGGATGGCAGGCAACAGTGGCAGTGCGTGAGATTTCTGTAAACGAGACTGGAGGCATCAAGCTCGAAGCCTCGGATACTTGTGTCTACTTGTGTCAGCAAAAGACTTTATGTGCAGTGCGGAGTATTGATGGGATGCTCCACCGCCCAGAAGTAGGACGATTGAATTGTTTTAACATATTAAAGGCGGTCATTTGTACGTCTGTCAGTAATGATCTCACCTTCCATCACCTCTTACGAATTGACATTCAGCCAGGACGTGGAACTCCTATCTTATTCTGAACGTCTGAACTATGGTTGATACGCGCTGCAAATTTTTCCTGTGTCAACAGTGAACCCAATTCTTGAAAATTTGCGTTTTTGGGAGTTTCCACGGAAGTGCTCTTTTGTCCAGCACAGAAGGATGGAGTAAGGCACTGAATTAAAAGGACGTTTTGACAAGAAAAACGAAGCATGGACTAACCATTCAGGTTTGGAGATCAATGGACCGCTAATAACCAAGCAAAGCAGGCTGTGTTAGGATGGTTCAGCTAAACCTTTGCAGTCATTAGTTAATTTGTTGGATTTTGTGCATAAATGGGGAAGCAAGGATTTTTAATAAAAACTAAATTTACTTTTAATTGCCTGAACTCTAAAAGTCGCGATCTGACCTAGTGATCCTTTGTATTTTCCTGATAAACTGTCGATGCAAGAAAAACTCTATGCATTATTTCAATCCATAGAGGAGCATAATCAAGATGGTTACTTATTACCAACTTAAGTTTTGAAACTCCTAAGTATTCAGCAACCTTTTATGAAATAGTTTACCCTAGAAGAAAGGCAGGATATAACAAAGCTTTTTATAGGCGCACGACACATCCACACACGTACACATTCAACGGATAGAAATTGGTAATTCCAAATAAAAAAAGCTTTGATAATCAAGTGAAGGCATGCAATAACCAACATGATGAATGGGTCACAAACACTGATTGGTTAGGAGAAAAATGATGGCCAACAATTGAAAAAACTGAGAAATTTGAATACGAGTGGAAATTTCAGTATCACTCCTCCGTGTTGAGACCGAATGTCTCGTCCAAGTCGAACCAAGACGAAGCGGCAACCGAAGTGGCCACGTGGGCTGCATTTGTGGCCGCAGTGGGACCTTTTGCACTGCCCAAACTCATTGACGATCGAGTGTTGGTGGGAGGTCCGCGGCCTCCGCTACCAGAGCTAGGCGTCTTCCTAATGTTTGCATTCTTTAGAAAAAGGGTAAAGACGAGGAGAATGAGAAAGATGAGCCTCAGTCATTTCAAAAATATTTGCTTTATGGAAGCCATTGGCGTCTCATTTGTGTGATATTTGGGTTTGCTTGTCTGATCGTATATGTTTAATCTTACCTGTTCTTTGTATGTGCAGTTGCACAAAATCGTGTGCTACAGACTGGTTGAGTTTACAACGAAATAGCTGAGAGATGATGTTTTTAATTAACGGAGAATAACACATGTTTCACTTTTTTGCAGCAAATGAATAGACCGCCTCAATGCTCGGTGTGGATGTCATACTAGAATAATTTGGCAGCTAACCCGCGAAATTCGGTTGTTCCTTGAGACTCCGGTAACAAAGGTGTCAAATTAAGCTTCTCCAGGCCCGAAATTCTCTATAATCGCCAGCAATGGAGAGAAACTTATTTGAACTGAGTAAAAATCCATCATGAAATTGCTGACAATAATTAAGCTTCAACTGAAAATTGTGTGCCTTTATACGCCGTGAGTAACTGAAATATAACCCAGATGTGCGACTAAGGAGCATTGAAGTGACAATAATGGGGTGGAGGAATAAGCAGAACAGTGAGTTGGTCCAAAATGATCTCGGTTGTGTCGTTTACAGTATTGTTTCGCCTCTGGACGATTAAGGTATGGATACTGTTTTAGTTAAAGTTCTGTGTGGATTCATTAGATTTCTCACTGTGGTACGATCACAGCATGATATTCATTGTCCTTTCCTACATTATGATGGCCGGCCTAGAAAGGAGACTACAGAGGGCAATGAGAATGACGCTTGAAAGAAGAGAGGAGCTGCGTGAAGAAAAGTACCAGTTCGCACATTTAACTGGTTGGTACTTTTCAGTTTTTTTTGTTACCAAGCCGGTGACAAGAAGCTGTGCAAGACTGTCTGGAGTACTTTAATCTTACAAAGCTACTGTTAGAGTGACATGCCGAAGCTTCTAAGGGATAACACATTACCCTCTTCCAATTACATATAAACCGTAACACCCTGTTCAGACACATAAAATGCTCCACCACAAAATTAACAAATAAATAAGGTTTTAAAACTATTTTCATAAATTTGAAATGTACGAGAGAGGTCTGAAATGTTTAATTTATCTAGTATAAAGGGGGATAATATCGCGCCCGTGCCATAAACAGGGGTAGTATCAAGAATATCTATTCTATTGCTATCACAATGCGCTTTCTTGTCAAAATTAAGTTAAAATTGTTGAAATTACAATCGATAATTCCTTTCCAAAGAAACAAAACTATTCGAGATTTCCACTGTACACATTACACGCTAGAAATATGGTGGATGCAAAAATCAGACCGTATCTTCCTTTCATCCTTACCATAGTGTAACCTTCCTACGCGTAGGTTTTATGCATGAAAAAAACCTTGATTTTCCTTACAAAAGTAGTAGTAGTGCCTGCGTGAGAAGGATGGTAGTAATTAAGGTATAATGGCTGAGGCTAAGGAGGCTCGCATCCACTCATCTACAGGAGACTTTATCCAAGACACGTTAACGGTGTACTTGCATCCATCACCAACGATCTCTACAGTAATGATTAGCAGCCAACAGTCCTAATAGTTATTCCAATTAATAAGCATTCAGCGTTTTGAGCATTTAACCTTGGATTTTTTGACTTTCACGTAATTTATTAACTAAATTGCACTAAAGACCGCTCTTCCTGTAGAAACGGTAAATGCAACCATTCTTGAAAATTCGCAACTTCGAAATGAAACACGCACTGTAAAGCAGGGGAAATCATGACACTACATATGGACTAAGAATACTCAACTAGAAATTACTGCCTTCCCTTACAACCCGGAACTTAAGCCAAGTAAATGGGGGAAATTATGAGGACAAATAAATGCAGTCCCTGTTCGTTGAAATTCGTCATATACTTTCGCAAGGACCGTGGTCTCAGTTCAGTCTACACCTTTCTCTAAGACGTCGAGTCCAAATAGCATACTAAGTTGGACGAATTACATCTTTTGTAACAACTTCCGAATAAACATTCCAACCGCTGTTATAAAAGGGCATGAAACGTACTCGAGTTTGTGGAGTTCCACGAATATTGGGAGTTCGTGGAGGTGCGGGTTTGGAGCACGGTTGTGCCACAACAAGACACATCTCGCTGTTTGTGTCCACAGTCTTCGACCCCGCTTCCAGCTCAACCTCCGACTCCGGCTCTACCTCAAAGCATCCACTCTTAGGGGTTGACTTCTCAGGAGAAATGAGAAGCACTCGTCTGCGTTTGCACTCCGACCCGGGCTGCTTCAGAATGCTCTTGGGCGTCTTTTGTGGTGTCTTTAACAGAACCTACACACATGAGGTAGTTGGAACCCGATTTAAATGTAACTTCCAGCCTACCATACGATTCAATTTCTCAGAGAGGAGAGGTGAACGAGGCGTCTTTTGAACTTCAATCTCAATAGACTTTGGGACTTGTGTTGAGCAGGGAGGCGAGTTATTCATCATGGAGCGTTTGAACTCTGCAAATTCTGCTTCAATGTAACGAAGCCTTTCGATTTCCGCGTCTTTTGTGCTCAGAGCTGAGGTCAACTTAGCCTTTTCGCTGTTGAGATTGGTCAACTCAGCATCGAGGTTTCCTACTTTTTCCTCCATCTCTGACAACAGAACTTTCTAAGTTAGAAAAAATGGACAATCATATGATACAATCAATTTACTTAAAAATGGGAATTCGCATATGGGAGAATTAGCAAGAATATGTTAATTATGCCGCTGTAATGGGGAAATTTGCCTTATGAAGAAATAGCTGAACTTACCTATGAATGCTTAAGCAAATAGATATTCGGGCATACCTTTTCGTCGGCATCCTTTTCGAGCTTGGTCATCTTCTGCTTGCTCGCAGTTAATTGTTTCGATAGGTCTTTCTAAAAGTCAGCAGCAGGCAAAGTTGGCATCAAAATTAAGTTTCGGCGAAAACAGGCATTCGATTGGGAATGCTCATTCTCACCTTCTCCTGCACAGTTTCTTTTAGTTGATCTTTGAGTATCTCCATATGTACTGCATTGTCTGTTAGTTTCTTTTCCTAAGGAAAATTCAGTGCGGTGAAATATTTTTAGGAAAAGATAGATCCACACTCACTTCATCTGACGACAATGCATAAACGTTTGGGGAATATGTATCCTATCTGTTCTAATGCCTTTCTCTATTTTAATTCAAATTCATTTCTTAATTTTGATCAGGAATTTTTTGTCTTTATTTTCACAAAAAACATGTCAGATAACATTTGAACTACTAATTTAAGATAGTGCGAATTCTTAGAATTGTGATTGAATGAGTAATTTTTCCTCCCGAAAATAGCTATCTGTACTTGAACAGTCAGAGTCTACTTGATAGTCCTCGTGAGAAACCTACCGTTGTCAAGTTTATCTACATGAAAGAGAATCTGAATGACATTTGGAGGAGTTGTCGTCGGTATAAATATCTTACGACGCTTAATAAGTCGGCTTCTCTTGGGGATTAAACAAATTTTTAAAAAATCATTTCCTATCTAAGTTATTTAGGATTATGATTTAAGCTTAAATTTTAAGTCTAAATCACGATTTAGCTCTGAATCTCAGCAGACTTACGGCGTTTAAATTTCTCGTAAAATGCCAGAGCTTATTGTTGCTAAGATGCTGCTTATAATTGCTATAGCTTAAAATTGGTGTTAAATGGACAGTGCAAAACGAGGCGACATCACCATCTAGAAAGAGTTGATTTTTAAGAGAACAACATTAAATATTCCTCCAGAAACCCACAATTCGTTTAGAGCTCTTATCTGCCTCCTTCTGAAGAGCATTTAGCATCTCTTTTAAAGAGCCAATCTCTTTCTCCTTCTGCCGCAATACTTTATCCGACTCTTGTTGCTGCTGCTCGACAGCACCAAGCAATTCGGCGCGCACCTCCTCGCAGTGACGCAGAGCAGCGGCGTGCTCGGCTTGTGCGGTATGAAGAGCCTCACGCAACTGCGATACTTCGGCGTCGCGCTGTGCCAAACTGCTCGAACTAGTGCGCACTTCTTGTCCAGCGCGTGCCGCTGCATTCTCTAACACAAGCACCTGCTGCTCCGCCTCATGTAGTCGCTCTTCCAATCGTACTATTTGATCGTTCTTTAACTATGAAACAAATGTCAACACGAATGCCAACGAAGCCTATCCAGCGTTTAAGTTTCTTCATACCGTTGCTAATATCTTAGTTAACACATTGGTTACCAGTGTCACGTATACGTGACAGAGCTCCTTATTTTCTGTGTCTAGTGTCGCAAATGCGTGACTGATGGGAACGAGTATGTGGTGTGAGAAGCGAAATAGAGCTCACTGTAAATGATGGCACTTTAGATTGGCATTTTCACCACCAGAGGTTTGAGGATGATTAGCCTCCAAAACTCGAATGACCCAAATTGCCATCAATTTTTTTGAACCAACTCACTTGTCTCTCAGAAGAGAAAAATGAAACCAGTTTAGATAAAAAGCATAATTCTGCATCTACTTCATGTCATTTTCAAATTATAAGGTATTATTTAAAAAAGTTGTCATATTCTGGTAATCATCTCATATCACACAGTTGTGGGAACACAGCCTCGGATAAGGAAGTCAAGGTGCCATCAGTGTGTTAGACTGTGCCAGTAGCTCGACGAAATATTTCGGCTTCAAGGGGTTCCAGCCATCTTGCGAATTGCTCGCACTTATGGAGACTATTATGGCCTCTCACATTCTTTAGGCTGTGACTTTATTCATCTAATCTTTACTGCTTGCTCATGCATATTTTTATCTGCTTGGGACCTCTTAGATTTTAATCTTTAAATAAAGCTTTGCAATCCTAACAAACTCACACGTTGCCTTCAGTACTGCGTGTCTGTTTTACTACTAAAATGATTGTGAATGATACAATCCCTGTTTCATTAGTGAGGAGTGGGTAAGGGCAAAAAATGTTGATTTCAAGTCGAAGTGATTAAAAGCAGTTTGGAATATGCTTGATTTTAAAGGGTTGTTTTTGATAGGATTTTCAGACAAAATGAACCACACTTTTCTGAAATATTTCATCCAAAACAGCACAGCCTTATATCGGGACTGTGGGTGTTAATAAAATGCCAGGATTCTTGCACAGACTTCGTAGCAAAACAAATAAAGGATTTGCGCCTTTACCTGGTAAACTTTAAAGTCTTGCTACGACTTAAACGCCCATATAATTACTGGCTGATATGGTAGACTGAAAGTAAATATAAATGTACAACCGAACAAACGGGACTGAGTCTTAAACAAACAAATTTCCATTTTTTCAAAATACTTTGACGGCAACTCTAGACGCGCAGAATAACACTTATTTTACATTACAGATCCAGTGGCAGAATATAAATTGCATTTGAACCTACGCTAATTTCTCAGTGTTTTTAATGGTGCTGAATTTCAAATTAAGTACTGCATATTTGCCAAGCTTTTGCTTACAATAAGGACGTACAACAAACATTAGCTTATGATACAGTTTATTACCTATGAATGGGTTAGTGAATATATTTTTACTTCAAAAGCAATGAAAAAAGTTGTGAATTAAAAGTCTACATGGGACAAAAATGGCGTGTCCGTTGGAATTATTTTGCCAATGAAATGCCAATATATTTTCAAATCGATTTAGCAAATTTAAAATGGTAAGTGGTTTTAAGGTCTACGTCATTCCATTCCTGTCACTTATTTTCTAAATAGATGAGAGCCAAAACTCACTTCAATGCACCTACTCATATCCTGATTTCGGCTGTTGAGGTTATTTTGGTCAAATTCAATATTTCGAACTTTCATGGTCAAATCCTCGATCTCATTCTGCTGATTCGAGGTTAGATTCCTAAAAAGTCCATGCAGATTTTTTACAATAATAAAGTATTTTCTTTAGGAAAAGGTGGTCTCAAAGCTTAACGCATCTTACTTTAGATCCGATATCTCTTTATTTCGGATTTTTTCATTTTGCTGAAGGCAAACTAGCTTTTCCTCAGCTTCGGCACGTAACCTCTGAGAAAAGAAAGCATTGGAGAAGCTACTGACATATTTTCCGTACCTTTTCATTGGACAACGATTCTTCTAGATCCTTGTACTTCTCCTCACTTTTGTTCAACTCACACCTCAATGTTTCCACTTCCTTCTGTATGTATATAACATAAAACTAAGTGAGTAACAGGTATACAAATATAATTTAATGCATGTTTTATTATTGAGTAAAATTATTGTTCCCGTTCCTAGCCATAGTCATGATCATTTTGATATTTGTTTCGATCTACATGAGTTCTCTGTGTTAACAATGTATATGATGGCCCTGTTTCTCAACTGCTCTTATATTCCAATTTTACTTTTTGTATTTACAGGCCTCAACTCACAAAGTATCTATCTTTCGTATTCTTAAGAGTTGTAATGAGTCGGTCTTTCTCGGCCGTAATTCTCTCTTGCTCTTCAATATGAAGTAGAAGTTCATTCCCTTTTGTTTTAGCGCACCTCTGAAAATATTTAAAAAAACACTGAAGCCTGAGAGATTTATGACATCATCTCAATTGAAAGCAAAGATCCATCGTCTGAGTGGATTTATAGCTTCTTCACCCCCTACTTAAAAAGACAAGGCAGCTACATTAAGAATGTGGTTATTGTGGCAGACGACAAGCATATACAATAAATGCATAAATACACATTATACACGTATTGCTTAAGGACTACTGGTTAAGGAATATTTTAATAATTATCTTATATCCCATCAAATATCTTACCAGATCCTCTATAGATTTTGACGAGCTGAAAAGTAAATTCACTAGAAATAATTAAAGAAACTGCATCGTTACTCCTTTCTTGTTCAAGCAACTTGAGCAGTTCGTCTTTTTCATGGACTCTGAAAGGGGTGGGCAATTGGAATTGGAAATTGAATGGAGTGCCTACAAAGCATTGAGGGTTGGTATAGCCATATTCAACTTTTCTGAAAGTAGTAGCAATTCCTTTTGTCCAGACCGTACATCAGCCTCATGGATCATACTTTTCTACAACAAAATAAGAGTGTAAGGTATTTTACATTGGAAATTTACGCCTAACGTCACATACCTTATGCAAGTCGTTTTGAAGAAAACGCTTTTCTTCGGTCAATTTTTTAATTTCTCCCTCCATAGACGTAATTTTCTGACCTCTCTTTAGACAGTTATTCTCAGAATTTTGCAAAAGTGTGTAGACTCGTGATAGGTCATCAGAGAGTTGACTGCATTTAAACAGGGCCTCCGATAGCTGGCCCTCCTTCTCTCTTTTTGAGGCCTTCGCATTTAGTAGCTCAATCTGAAGTAAAATCCAAAAAACATACAATATGCTTAATTTTGGTTATGTAGTAAGTTTGCACTAACATTGACACTATCTATTTCTTTCTCCAACCCAAACTTCATTTGAGAACCAACTTCTAAAAAAAGGTCCATGCTCTCAAGAGTTGTCCGGATTTTTAAAATCTGATTTTTGAGAGTCTCGGCGCATTTTTTGGAAATTAAAGAGATTTCTTCCTTCTCTGAGACGAGTTTTTCAAGCACCGCCGTTAGCTCGCTATTGCGGGTTGTCAGGGTATTTTTATCGTGGCTGTGTTTCTCGTTTAGTTGTTCTTGAGTTTCAACTATGCAAAATATTAGCAATCGGCAATTCGGAGTTACCTAGACTGCGATTTTTAGCTCTACTCTCATCTAATTGAATGCTCAGATTCTGGAAATCCTTGAAAGTATTCTCTAGTAAAGCTTCCAGGACCTTTTGAGTCGTCGCTGTTTTGAAGCACGTCTGCATGGCTAAAGAGAAATAAATTGATAACTATTTATAAAAAAGGATGAACGACCTGCAGCAAAGTGCTACAAAGTGGTCTTATGGATGATGAAAATGGACTTTACTCAGAGTTCGAGAAATGTGCTCATAATAAAACCACAATGATAAATTAACAGCGCATCCAGTAAGGTGATATCATTTTAATATTCACTTATGCAGGAGTAGTTTTTAAAATAATTTTTGCAAGAGAGAATGACACTTAAGTCAAGTTTGCTTACTTGAAGTGCAGGTTGATTGAACAAATTCAATTTGCGTCTTAATAGCTTCGCACAAATCCCGAGTTCCAATTATCCTATGGCATAAATACATACGATTACAATAAATAAACCACTTTTTTTCTATAGCCTCTCGCTTTTCGACTTCGTCCTTTACTTTGAGACTGGCGTTCTCCCTATCCATTTGCAATTCTAAATTCGACTTTCGAAGGCTGGCCACTAAGGTATTAGCTTCTACCAACTTTTCTTCCTATTATTAGAGAGAAAAGTAGTTTAATATTCCATTATCTCACGTTCTTATTGAGTTTGGCTATCATTTCGTTCTTCCAATTCTCTAACTTTACAGCCTCATTCTTCAGTTTAACATGCAAAATCGCTAACCTAAAAAAAACAAGAAATCAATTTGTAATCTTGCTTTATTTGCAATTATTTCCTTTTCGCGAATGACTAAATATTTAAAGAAAAGTTGATAGAGAAATCGAAATGCGAATAGCTTTTGAGACAGTGGTATCTACATCAAAAACATATATTTTCCTAGTTTTCAAAATACCTTACAACTCACAGAAAGTATCAGTTTGTGTATGGAAAAACCGTCTATGAGTTAATCGTTAACGATTTGAGATTTTTATTTTCATATAAAAATTATCAAAAATAGTAATTCAAATTCAATAATAAATTGGCTAGGTGGTTAAGTTTTAAGAGTGTATATATTTTAAGGACGAGATTTTTTAGATATGCACGATAATTTACTCAGTTCCAATTCGATAACTCAAAGAAGGCGATGGTTTCATCGAAAAGTAATTACGTAGACCGATGGACTCACTTGTCATATCCATCGGAATCGCATGCTTCAACTTCTCTGCACTGTCCTTCTTCGTTAGCAGATTGTCTCTGTACATTATTCATTTCTCCCATAGATCGGCACTGGTAGTTGGAATCCTGATTTTCCTCCTCGTTGGTTTGATCAAGACTGATTGTAGACAAATCAAGGCTTGTTCTTGACTCAACAGAATTAAACCCATTTTTTTCATGGGTAATTTTAGAAGAATTCGTGGTATCTATGTCAGATGGTATATCGTGCTCTGTAACTTCAAGTTCTGCGGTACTTGAATTTGACTTAAAAGCAGGCGATCTGCTTAACGTCGATGAATATCGGAAACCCATTGAAGGGGATGCCCGAGACTTCGATTGAAATCGAGAAATTGATGGTGAAATGGGTGTAGTTTCGGTTGTGCGGGGATGTCGTGGAGAAATTTCGGGTACCAAAAAATTTGCTTTCCATTTATTTGTACTGGAAGAAGGTGCTGGTTGATGCGGCTTTTCAGACGCGCTTTGAATTGGAGAACTTGGCTTTTCAGGCTTAGGCGAGAATATCCCCGAACGTGAGTAAAAGAAGTCAGTTGAATCATCGAGATCACTGGAGCTATTTAAGTCACAAATGGCATCCCACATTACTGTCGGAGCATTGGAAATATTTTTTGTACGCTCCCTCACGCTCAGAGCTCCGAAATCCTTTTTCATCTTAGGACTGTCAGCAGAGTGACCAGATGAAGCTTTCTTAAATAAGCTAACGCCAAAGAACTTTGCCATATCTGCTGTCTACAAATCAGAGATCTTTAAAAAACGAACAGAGCATAGTAGAACAAGGAAATTACACTTATTAGCAAACGATCCTAATTTGTTTCAATACACGTAAAGTCTACACTAGTTTGCTTTTATCAAATTTAAAAACTAATTCTACATATCTAAACTAAATAAAAGGATATACCACACCCTTCAAAACTTAAACGATATATGTGGGGAAGATATTGGATTAGCATGATCTTCAGCAATATTCAGCTTTAAAAACCTAAACTCGACAGCAAAAATCGTGAAGATCTTAAGTAAAAGGTTTAAGCTTAAATTTGGAAATCCTTAACATTTGCTGCCTTGAGTAGCATACTTAAATTGTTATTAAAACAGAGGAATCAGGGTTCGCGTGATGAAAAATTTGTATAGAACACAGTATAACTTGAGCGCTTATTTTATTCCTTGTCTGTAAGCTTATTAAGTGGGGGGTTGAATACCTTTGTGGTGCGAAAACAGCAAAATACTTCAACAGTTCAAGAATTTGTAATATCGTGTAAATTTAAACAAACAAATATTTACCCCCATGAAAGGCTAAAACTTTTTTATGGTTACTAATTTCGTTGAAACTTGGCTAGCGTTTATCTAAGTAACAAATAATTTACACTCTACTCTATTTATGAAATATTTAGGCCCCTTACTCATTTTATGTATTCCTACATTTGTGTTAACGACGCTTTCAATGTTTTAGGCATTTCTTTCTCAAGTAGGATTTTAAAAAATGCTTTAGGTTAGATGCTTAATAAATTTGCCTTTGCAGAAAGCACTAGAGGGCTGTGCAAACTTCTTACTGTAATACCTAATTTTTTTCTAATGTTCCTATCAGAGAGGAGTTAGGGACTCGACTCGAACCTCGTGACTGAGGAGTCAAAGTCCTATAATCTGGAGATAGGCTCCGTATCCACACCCCCTATAACTGCACTTGATCCCCCATTAATTTACCCTAATAAACACATCGAAGTCGAGTTCGCCTGAGTGTTCTAAGAGTATAAGGACCAGAAAAGAGGAGATCTATGAACCCTGTCATACATTAGAACCTCTGCTTAGTCAAAATTGCATATATATTAGATTAGTGATATATTACTTTAGTATGTTGTGATGTGTCTTTCAAATGTGAAATTTAGTACCACTGAAGTGGTTTAAAACTATTTTAATCTCATAAATGAGCTAAATACTCTTCCATGTGTTCTTAAGAAGTGGTATTTGGTTAGGGCTGTAATGTAGCGTCCCAAGACTCCCTGAAGACGAAAGAACACACAATACTCGTGCAGAATATATACATTTAGCGCAGAGAAGGTGTATGGGCTATTGGCATGGCCCAAAAGGCCAGCCCAACCAGCGAGGTACAAGGGGGCTAGTTCAAAGTCCAAAAGCGGTGCCTCACCAATACCGAGGGATAAACCACTTTCGCATTACAGAAAACCGTTATGTTAGTTTGCATGTACTTAGGAACTAACTTGACAAATATCCCATTCTTTGCGCGAAAATATATTAGCAATAATTTTGTTTAATTTGTCGCAGGATATTGATTGAGTGATCGTGAGTACAAAGTGGCATTTGATGTTTGATGTACTCCAATTGATTTTTGTGGAAAATACGATCAATTGCAAATTAAACTTGGCTTGTTTCACGAAGCCTCACGTTCTAAGCAGCTTAAGAGGAATTTTCCCTTTTTTCTGTAACCTTTCGATTTATTTTTCAATTCACATTATATTTACTCGTGTTTTACACAACATCGTAAATCTAGAAGGTGTGGTTTTGAACTTCTGTAGACTGCTGCTTAACTGTTCACTTGCTGAATATAAATTGTGATGAATTTTTAAAGAAAGCCTATATGCAGCATCATGGTGGTATGACCTGGTACCCCTTACCCTAATCCATTCCTCACTCTCTGTAACTTATGCGATTTTTAATAAAGTTAACAAAATTTATAATCAATAACTTTTTGAAATTGACCTTTTGATTCTATCATTAAACGTGTCTGGTTCCTTTGATCACCATGATTGAAGTTAGCATTTCTCTAAACTAGGGGTGTTGCCTAGATAGCTCCCTTCACGAAAATACCGCTCTCTGATGACATCCATTTAAAATGTTTTGTATAACGTTTGCAGCTAGTCTCTATAGTTTTGAAAAGTTCCTTTTGCAGCGCGTTCTAAAATGATTAAATTCTGGCTTCATTAATTAACCGGTTCTTATTGAAATATTTGTTTCACTTTCATGTGCAATCATCTTGTAATGCTTTAAATTCATTTTATGATTTTTATCCTGCATTTTTACTCGTTAATTAATGTAATTCGTCAATCCTTCCTTCTCCACATCCCTTTTTCCAAAAGCACTGGTACTTAAACTTTCAACAGTAGCAATGAAACGTGTCTGTCGGGGACCCAACCAGTATAGGAGGTTTGAAAAGCAACCCACCACCACTAACGGTGACTATGGTTTCGAGGTACTCAGCCAGGTGCGGATTGCAAAAGCACAAGCTGTCGGTCGCGCCCTCGCTTGTTGTCTGCCCCCGACATTTCCCGTTATACGACCACCTTGTCGTCAGCGCCCCCATCTGACCAACCTCGTGGCGGTCAACCCACCTGTAGACTACTTTATCGCTCCGCGTCTCTGCTCTATCCGCGATCCGCCTTACACACCAATAGCCAACAAACGGTGGGTGTTTGCACGCACACTTCGGCCTCGCGGCCAAACTTATGACCGTCGTCGCCCCAGATCAAGTAATTTTTCTGTGCTCACGCAAAAGCACCTCCCCTCACATCAACTTC
Organism: Echinococcus multilocularis; assembly: GCA_000469725.3. Lineage (NCBI taxonomy): Eukaryota > Metazoa > Platyhelminthes > Cestoda > Cyclophyllidea > Taeniidae > Echinococcus > Echinococcus multilocularis. Next base: position 3,712,222 of record LN902848.1, on the reverse strand, counting down.
GGAAATTGACTTCACCCAAGCTACAAATTAGCCTATCTCTATGGTCCCTCATTCTATGCCATTAAATAACCCAAAGTTGGGCTTGTGCCTAATTTATGCTTCCTTCATAGAATCCTTCTTAGTATATTTACTTATCACGCTAATAGAGTCTAATATTGAATCCAAAAAAAAATAACAACGCTGGGGTCTAAATAGTTTATAGTTATGTTCCGTCAGATATTACTTTCACACAGGGTGTTGGCTAAATGACAACTGTATCTACGCAATCTAGTGACTTAATATACTCTTCATGTATCCTGTCGTTCCTTTAAAGGCCTTTCCGCTTTTCGTTCAAGAAGCAGAATAAATTGCAAATGCTTCAGACGTGTTAGTGAGTAATTCATTTTAGAATTCGTACTTTCTTTCCTTCTTTACCCCTTTGAAGTAAATTGTGGATCATTGCACTTTTACAATTTCTCCGCATCTCACGCCAAAAATGACAAACTCAATCTCTGGCATCCCGTATGTTACATCAGAGGTTTTGGCTGTCACGCTTTCGCCTATTTTTACATAACCTGATTCATTTCGAACTTTCGATTTCTGGAGATCAAACGTAGATCGAAGCTGATTCACAATAATTTTACCTTTTCCATTAGGAAGGCTTTAATACTAATCATATTTAACTTTTTCAAATGACAAGTACAGAGAAGAGTATTGCTCTAATGAGGCGGATTTGACCAACATAGGCGGCTGTAGGTCAATTTAGAGCAAATTACCTGCGATTCATTAAAATTCTTGTTTATTTTGCTACTAATTGTGAAACTGTATATTCCAGGGATAACGCACGTAATTGATTGACTCTTGAGGTCTGCTGCATATTGTGATGGCTTTAAGTCGAAAAAGTAGTGCATTAGGCCATATCTGCCACGTGAAGGATCGTTCTAACAATAAAAATGTCTGTGGCTTCTAAAAGTTAGCTCATGGCGAATTAAATTGGTAAATTAACGCAGATGTCTAAGTACTGTCCAACAGAACCGAAAAATCCTATTATGCTAGAGTTCCCTAAGTAATAATGTTAAGCATTGGAATGAATTGTAAACGTGAGGGAAATAAATTATGTTAAATTAGCATTGTCTCTTGCTTATGAACTTCCCTCTTTTCTTTAACCAATTCTAGAGTCTTTGTCTAGTTTAAATCCTCCTTAAAGCAGCATAGCACAATATGTCAATATTGCTTCTGATGTTAATTGTGCTTTTTCTTGGGGATATACACGTGGGTAACCGCTGCAGTGAGGTCAAGCCGCGTCTCGCGGAGTGCAGAGAACGCAACACCAATGGAACATTGATAACGAAGAGCGTCAAAGTGAATTATTTTGTTGCCCCACGCTTGAAGAGCAGTCGCGAGGTCCCCCGGATTTATTGCTGCGACTGCAGATCGCCTACCAGCAAACAAAAATGGAAAGATCCCTCTTTGCCTTGCTTCTAATGTCAGCTGCTTTCTCTAATTGTATGATGTGATCACTTTCAATGCTATATTTTATTGCTGCAAGTAAACCAGCATCGGCTAATAATCATTTTAACTAAAGAAAGTGCTCATTTTTGTGTCCACAGCTTGGATACTAGAGAAAGTTCAATAAACTTTCTGCAAATGAGCAAATTTTGTGTATATTTTGGCCTTCAAACAGTTCCTTTTTTATAGTTGCCGTAGAACTGCAAGTGAAGAGATTATGTTAAGTTAACATATTAATTATTTGGTGCAAAGAATTGCGTCACTGAAAACCTTAATTTTATTTTTTTTCCTATTCTCCTTCCTAAGGTATGTTCCTTCTTTTCTTTATTATCCTTTTGTCGACTGGGGTCACATCCAGTCGAGTGCCTTAGCCCGATTGGTGGAGTTTAAAACAGCCTAAAGAGGATGCTAATTAAGCTACTGGGTCTGAGAAAAATAATGGCATCTGTATTTCCTCTTGAGTAGCGGTAACATTTGAATGGGTAATTCCAGTGGTGCGAGTATCAATGTCATATCCGAACAATGAGGTAGCTGGACTGTGATGGTCACTTTGCCTATGAGACGGGCACCAGTAGCAATGGGACTTGGTCACACAGATTTCCAACCTTTTACTTCTTTTATTGCTTTGGATTTATCTTGTTGACAATGTAAGGTCATCTAAGTGGCAAGGCGACTTGATTTGAGTTTACAATCAAGAATTTAAACATTCATAAACCACTCAAAATACTGGGTTCTCCGTTTCAGCTCTGAAAAACTGGTGAATTAACGATTTTACCTGAATTTAAGTGTTTTGTAGGATTTTTTATTTGTCGTTCTCCTCTAGCGTAATAGCTCTAACTTCAGAAAATAGGTAGGGCCCTAAAACTTCCTCAAAGAAAAAAGAAAACCCAACACGCGGGCGGAATATGCATAATTGACGTACAGAGGGGCTTAGGACTAGTAGCATGTTCCAGAGGCCGGGCGGCCCGGTGAAGGTACAATCGCGGGGTCGAAGTAGCCACGATGCCAAAACGGTAGCTTAAATTAACAACCAACTTATTAAACAGCCCTTCCCCTCTTTTGAGCGTCGGCGCCGGAGCTCTTCTTGGTCAACCTCCCGCGTCAGCCATTACAAAGTAGGTGGTGCTGTAAGAAAAACACCCTCGAGCCGCTTGGTGCCAGTCATCGAATTTCCATGCAAACGCAAAGATACTTGACCGCAAAGTCACTGATGCCCCTTGGGAAAGTGCAGGCCATCACACTCGTCCATAGATGGTCGTAGGAACACTGGCACAAAAGCAAAGTTAGATAACAAATGTTAAGGTTTGACATCGTTCCGTAGAGGTATGATTTTGCGTCTATCCCTCCTTGGCACTTTGTTTACACTTCAGTGCTGACTAGCCAAACCTGCCTGGGTTCTAGCCAGCTAGTAGAAAAGTGGAGAAGGTGTCTCGTGTTTACATATTTCATACCTTCATACGGGTACAGTGGACAGCTCTGTGGCAAAACTCTTTCGGATGGTTCATGGCTAGTGTCGCTTCACTTGGTAAAAGCTTTACGGAACCAGGGTAGTTTCCGAGGGTATATGTCATTTTCAACCCTTCTGTTAGGGGTCGTTACAGTCTCTCCCATTCACAGCATATGCACCTCCTCCGCCCCGTTAAGTTTCATCACCCAGCTGTAAAAATCAGGATAGCTATTCCTCAAGGTCGTGTTCGCTTTTCAGTCCCACCAGTGCAACTCTTGAAGACTTTCCTGAAGGTGAAAGTAGAGATATTTGCTAGGGCAGCAGATATATTGTTGACTCACGGTAGAGCCTCGGTGATAGTGGTCTATCAGAGGGGCCATACCGCCCGGCGTAGGTGGAATGGCGGAGACCCCAAAACCGAAAGTTACGTAAACAATTAAACCATTACAAATGTACCCCGCGTATACCATTGGTCGACATAGTTGCTTCGAGTTTGTCCGCAGGCACAATTCAGGCCTCGTATTAACACGACAGTGTGGAATTTCATTTGATTAATTTATTCCCTGCAGAGAATACCTTTGTTTTCATTTAAATCCAAAAGGGTTACTGGGCCATTGAGTAGCTTTATTATTGACTAAAAAATTAAATTGAGGTTTGTTACCCATTGTAGACACCCGAAGCTGAAACGGTTAACGTCTACTTGGTATTAACTTTAATCGTGATTTAGGCACAACGCCCAGTAAAGGATAGAGACTTGAAATTAAACTATGTTTTTTGACATAGCACATCGCATCATAAAGCGCAGAGAAGCGTTAGTTCTTTCGAAAGGTTAGCGCAAACTGACCGTCAGGATTAACTACCCTGGAGGTCAGAACTTCATCACTGCCAAAGAAGTTAGCCAGACTGCCGTCGGATGTTTAGCGGTACTAAAAAATCTTTCTGTGCTTAATTTTTCTAGACACCAAGATTAAATCTCCGGTTAGATGTGGGCTCAAAGGCGGTGATATTGAGGTCTGTTTTTGTGTTGATAATGAAGCCGCATCTCGACTTCTATGCCCTATCAAGCTCTTAAGAGCAGCTCAGCACTAACCGATAGACTTGCTAGGAAGTGAACAGCCTGATTTATTCAGAAATTGCATTTATTGAGGAGGTGGTTAAGACAGTGTGATAGACGACAATAGGATTCACAAATGTACACACAAGTAAACACTTGGGAGAGGAAGGAAGGAGGGAAGGGTGGGTGGTATTAATTATGCGTGTAGTCCTCTTTCCCTTGGGATCACCTGGGAGGTCGTCGTCGGTTGATTTCGCACCGACTCAGAATTGCACACCACATTACTCTGCAGTAATCGTGATATTAGATATACACACACAGGACGAAGAGTATTAATATTTAAACTGGCTTATGTTTTTACCACTCTTGGGGCTTCAAACCCGCCCGTTTGGTACAGGAATAGGGAATCTATGTTGAGTAGCTACCGCCGTCTCGTATCATCTTCATTTTATTTCATTGAAACATCCCGAGGCCTCCCTGAAGATCCAATTAGACCTTCGTAAGTAGGAAAACAGCCCAAAGAGGATAAGTAAGAAATAATTCTCATACCACTGTAGTAATCGTGGAAACCGAAATGAGTAAAAGACCCTCTTGGGTAAGTGCACCTTCAAACAAGCATCCTTTTACTCTATAGCGCCGTCTGCTGGACCTCCTTTTTGGTCACTCATTTGTTTCCACTATCACAACCTTGTCAGTGCCTGAAAGATCATCCAAGAGACAGGGATGGAGAACCTATTGCCTGACCAAACCGGGAGAACATTTGATTCCAATTTCAGCAGTGTGGCTCGTTGGTTCACTGGATCCAGATTTTCGTCCTCTTTGTAAAATGCGCCACGAGGATTCATTAACTTTGTATTTTTCAAGGCGTGACGATGTTGTATAGCGTGTCGGAACCTTCACCACCACTACACATTGTTTCATGTGCACCATCATATTGCCTTACCATCTTGATCAGCAAAGACTATTAGTTATGGGAAATACACTCCACTTACTGATGCGTGTTGATCCACGTGGGTTGCAGCCCTAGCATTATAGAGGCGCAAAAACACGAGCTCCAAATTGTCTTAAACGCACCTCACACTCGCCCTTTATAGTGCAAACAAATACTACCCCTTAGAAGCCCTTACACAAATTAATTGCTAGTAAAGTTTGGTGCCGTCTGGACGGTGTGTAGATTAAAAAGTTCTTAAAGGCACTCTCTCGGATGAAATATTAATTCACCACATCGGCCCATCTTTGAAGCTGCAGGCCGGATTAATGGTTACCTAGGGAATGCAAATGCGATGGATCCACACCGCACGTCGTCATGGGAGAGTCCACTTTTCATACTACCATAATTTTGAAGCACTCACAGTACCTCCCCAGGGGGTTAATTTACTTCTGTCTGTTAAGAAGGAGGCACGAATTTCTTTAACATGACGTTTAGGTTGCAATCGCTAGTAAGAAACGATGTGAAATATTAATAACGCGCCCTTACGAAGGACGATATTAAGGGATGAGAGAGAGGGGTAGGTGTGAGGATTGGAGAGGTGAACGGCTTGGCTTAGGACCTGTGCCTTCATAATTAATGACCTATTAGACCCCACCCCGAGTGCTAACGCGTGCATGTGTGCGTGTTTATGCATGTGTACAACAAATAGAGGTCTAACTGCAGCTTGAAATGCGTTTATCGTCAAATTGGAAATTCCGTCACACTTGAAAACACCAAAATTTGGTCTAAGCTATGCTAGTACTGCATCCACTTCTTGTCGATTGCAAAGCATTTCTTTACGGCTGACGACATTCACTGAGAGATTAGTGCACCCTTTCCTCTGACGCACAGGCTTTCCTGAAATTTTTTTCCCCTCATCACCATTAAGAGAATATTTGTCGTTTTCATCATTTGAGTAATCTTTTGTTTACAGGACGATCTTTCAAACACACTGATTCGGGACGATAATTTAGTGTTTTTTTAGTTGTAGTTAAAAGTTGATTGGGGTTTCCGTAAAATCTATAAATTATTGTCCAAAACATTATATCTCATAGTGCTTTCAAGGAGGATTTGGACCTTGCAAGCAGGTGACATTTAAAGGCATTAAAATGGCACTATAGATCATTAAAAATTGTACAGAGATGAAGGCGTTACCCATTTCCTCTGTGGCACTCGAATTATCCCCAAAGATAGTACAAGAAGGTGGCCCTCTTACAGGCGTCTTGAAGGGTTAGAGGACTAGCAGCTGAACTTTATGGCATTTGCGAGAGACTAATGATGCCCATGTAGTGAAGCGCAAATTTCCAGACATTATCATTATAGTCTTTGTTATCTCAGTAACCTTTCATGGAATTCAACAATTTAGCCAGTAAAGTGCCATGTGCTGCTTCGCAGGTATTTGTCAGGACAGCCAAATTAGGAAGAATGTTTAGTTGATGGGAGGCAGCCGCGGGATCAAAAAGGTGCAGAAATACTTTTTTCTAATTTAAAGTGCAAGAGTCAACCTTATATTGTTTATTTAAAGGATTTAAAACAGGAAATCGTCATGCGTCATTCATAAACTACTTTAAAGGACCCAGTTCCTTCCTCTAGAAAAAAAAATCCATTTTAATTCCCCCAATTTTTTGCCTAAACATTCCTGATTTGATCAAAACTGAGGAGTTTTTTGTTCATTTATTATCTACAGATGCTAGTGTGTTTATTTTCATTAAAAAATCCCTCTTTTTACTAATCACAAAGCAGCAGTGCGATAGGTCTCGTTCTTGCCCACCTCCCCTCCTTCAGGTATAATTTAGTATAGCTTCTACTCCCTTCCCCCACCCCCATCGCCCACCTAACTCTACTCTAGTGTGCGCCTAATCATGCATGAATATTTAGATTTACTACGGCACAGTGATCCTGCACACACAGAATGTAGGGGTGGGATGAAGTGGGGTGGGCGAAACATTCCGAGGCATAAATATTTAACTCAAAAGAGAAGCGTGCCCCGATAAGATAACTGTTCATTTATGGCATGATTAAAATTTCCTCTTGTACACAGACCAGAGGCCGAAGCTTGAGCTAGAAAACCAATCGCCTACTGTGGCGTGAGGAGCGTGCGCATCTCCATGCACCAATGGGCTTGGTGCAGGCACAGATGCCACACGCGTGCGTGCGTGCGTGCAAGGGAGCGTGAGCTAATAAGGCGAGTTAATTAGCGGCAGCTCCGTTAATTTGCTCAAGCGTCACGCGTAGCTTTCTGAGTTACTGCAGAGATTTTAAGCAATTAGAAGGCTTATGCAGACATGTTTTTTGTAAGCTACTTGTTCACAGCAAGAGGGGGAGGCAAGGCAAAAAAATTTCACTGGTGCTGTGGGAAATTAGCAACACTTGACAGCTACCTTTCCTCTAAGACTGTTAGATAAACTTATAATCCATGAAGCCCTAAGTGTATAGTAAATTCTTTGTAACCTATGGTTAAGGATGCTTGATAAAGCACGGATAATGCATTGCTAATTAATTTAAACTTTCCGACCACATCCTGTGATTAAAAGTATTACAGCAAAGAAGTACCTTGACAACATTATGAATAAAACTTTAATGGCAAAAAAATACCTTAATAGAAATTTCTTTAAAACATCCGCAAACGAAATGAACATGTTTACCCGGTAGTCAGTGCTACAAGGATTCGTGTTGGGTGACATTCTTTATTCAAACCTATTCCATCTGCATTCAGTGTCTGTGCAGGTGTCAGCTTTTCACATCCTGCATTTCTGTCAAACACCTACCAAAAGGCACTCTTCATGGGTGAGAATTTTTGGTAGACTGTATCACCATATCCTGCACCCCCTCAGCAGCGTCGAATGTTTCTTAACGATTCATCAGATATGTTTGGCACATATGGAATAGGAAATAAGAATCTTAAAATCCCCCTTTTGGTTGAGTCATGGAGGGAAAGCCAAACATGATTCCCAGTAAGTTGATGTAGTCATGACCTTAGGGCTTAGGGATGAAGCACTACTAGTCGAAGTTGTGGTCACTTTCGTCGGCTACCTTTCACCCTGAGTACACTATGTAATGTTTGTAGGGAAAAGATGAATTTGATTATCACTTTTTATCCCGATTCAAAAAGAAAGGACTGAGTTGAGCTATTTTTTATGCCTTAATTTTTCTCCAAAATCCGTTCAGCGTCACATATGTGTGACGTAGTCATTTCTCGGCCGGGTCCGAGGCCTCAGATGTTTTCAATACGTTTAACGTAGATGTAGCTTTGACATATCATGTGTTGCAAATTGGCTGGATGAGTTTAAAACAATGAAGCATATAAGAGGTTATGGTATTGTACCGAGAACGGTTACGTCTCTTTGGCTTTTCGAGGAGTTGCGCCCAAAAGACAATAAACCAATTGGTCTGTAAAGATGGATCATGCTTTAAGACAGACTCAACAACGACATTGATAAGGTAGAGGCCCCTTAAGTTCCACAATATACGTCCCCCTATTGAAGTCAGCGGAAGGTTGTAAGTGGTGTAGTTGCTTTGTGTGCATGACTGCGCACTTTTGAATGACTCATATTGGTGTCAAACGACTTTTGAACTGCACATAGGCGATATTATCACCACTTTACCCAGAGCCCGACACCCAGCTTGACAGGTGAACAAACAGCAATCCCCCTTCCCCACCAAGTCTTGACAACAACCGTCTTCGGTTTGATTTAGGAGCACTAAACACCAATTCTAAGGCTGGACTTGCAGTACATAGTCAGCACCTACGTGGTCCAGTTCTCACTATTTAAAAGTGGCATACTAGGAATGTTCAAGTCAGAAATTGACCTCTGAGTTTGTCCATTTTAGAGCTAATTTGAAATAAAAAAAGTCTAATGCTACATTTTACAATTACGCTATCATTTAATTCCAAAATCTGAAAAGTATCTTCTGCTTAGGAAGACTTGTCGGTAGGACCGAACTATTCCAAGACAGCCGGCTCCATTTTGACATTTGTGCTGAAATGCTGTGACCTCAATGCTCGTTGTACACGGATTTTGCCATTTATAACAATGGGATTAAGAAAATCCCTGTATTTGTAGCAAAATTTTTCCGATTCGGTGCAACATTCACTGCTTCTGTGCCATTCGAACCGCAAAATTGTCAATGTGCCTAGTGTCCGATAAGGCTTAGAAGCTATTTGTACTTGTTAGTGATTGTCCTCACACCTCCAATTGATAAATTTGTCCACCTGTCATGCGATTCCTTCACACAGTACAGGCTGAATGAGTACTTGTTCTCCAGAATGACCGCTCTAGTGCGAGTTGAGGGCTTTGGGCTCTGCCCAGTAGGCCGAATGAGCTTGAAACCACCATGGTCGGGGTGGCCATGTCGCGGAAATTTCCAATACAGCCGCACATTTGGTGGTGGTGATCTTGATCATAATGGTTCTGTTTCCAGCCCACATCTCTAAAAATACAGCCAGCGTGTAGATTGCCTGACTGACGCACAATCACCGTCTTGATAAATTGCCAGAGAAAAAATTTTTCATTATGAACTTTTAGCGGGAAAAAGGATTTGAGCATCACAATAGGCGTGTATTAGGATTTATTGGGGTGGTTTAACCCTACTAAAAACCTTTCTCTTTCATAAATTTGTAGGTACTATAATTAAAGTGTGATACCTTTGTAGAAACAGTTTGTTCCTTTCAGTACTACACTCATCAAACAATATGACCAGCCAAACAAGTTATATCTATCATCGTACACAAAATTTGTAGTTTTTTCATGAAATAAGGCATCCAAACATCTGCTGACGATAGTGGTTCTCCGATGTAGTAGTATGTTTAATAATCAATAAATTTGAATTTGCACCGCTCCCTTCTCTCCACCACCATGCCCCATTCCCTCTTCTTGAAAAAGGCCAAAATTCGAGCTAAAGTAGAGGACAAGCAGGAAGCGATAGCTCTGCCTCTGGACTACTCCTTCTTCCAGATTAAAACACCAGCAGAGATCCTGCGTTTTCCATCACGAATCTACTCTCCATTTTCGTTGAAGACGCCCAAAGACGCGGAGGGTAAATGGCTAACCACAGCATTGAAACTGAACAAAAATAACTTGGAAGATCTTGTCGATTTACCACGTGTCGTTTCTAGTCTCTTCCCCTCCGAGCAATGGCTCACGTGGTTAGACCTTTCCTGCAACCTCCTGCATCTAGTCCCACCTGAATTGCTTCAGTTGACGAGCTTAAAGATTCTCTACCTCCACGGGAATAAGATTGCTACTACCCGAGAACTGGTAAAGTTGCAGCCACTCAAAAACCTCATAAAACTCACAGCTCATGGCAATCCGGCTGAATTGGAAACCGGTTACTTCATCACAGTGCTTGCAGCGCTGCCTAGCCTACTTAAAATTGACTTTACTGCCGTCTCTACTAACGAGAGGCTGGCTGCTGAACAGCTTCGAAACTCGGAGCGGAACCTTAAGCGATAGGATGCGCCTATTTGCCAAAATTGAGATCATTTTCTCCGTCATACGGTCTTGCAAATAAGCTTAATTTAATTTCAGTGGGCCTTTATATGAATAATGTTTGACAGGAGGGTATGCAACAGCAATTATAAAGCAAATCGCAAACGCTTTTTATAGAAACATTGACCTCAAAGTAAAAGCAGTTTTATGAAAAATCGAATGCAAATCCAGCTCTTGGAGCTTCGACCTAAGGTTATTACTCTTTAGTCTGTTTCCAGGTATGATACAGATCTTGATGTGGTTTAACAACTCTTTCGATGGAAGGTGTAGAGTCATTTTATTCAAGCCTTTCCTAACCGGTCTCATTGTCGATTTTTAGTGTTTTTGTTAAGGAAATTAACCTGCGCGTATTTATTTTATTCATTGTTTGCCTAGTCACAAGGACATTTACTGCCACAGCAACCCCATTTTGCAGCTTCCATGAGGGTGATCTCGGTCTTTGCGAGGGATAAAAGCCACCAAATGTATTCCATGTCACTGTCGCTGATGTGACGTCGAAATCACCATTGAAAAAATTAACAAGCATACGCGCCGAAAGGCAGTTTTATTCTTCGAGCAGAGAGGGGCCGATAGACTGGTGACGCGGAGGATGTTGTTCAAGTTATTGAAAAAGCCGAAGTTGATAAGACACTTTAATCTCCAGCTCATCAAGGCCCCGGTGGGAAAAACTCAGTCTCAACCTCAGTTGAAAAGCGGAAGAGAGCAGAGGCTACTCACCTGCCTTTATTCTGAAGGCTCCAGGGGTATGGAAGCGGTATAGCCCCAGCTGAATAATCCACCATGTTCAGGAACCCATTACTTTGTAGTCATAACTTTAGCCAAAAGAGCGCATTAAGAGAAAAGTGTATTCGAATTTGCGACAGCAGTGATTGGCCCTACCGACCGGTACAATGGTTGAAAGGTTTGGGTAGGCTAGAAGTGGGAATTTGCGGTGGCGGAGGAGGGGGTGGAGGAAGGGGAAGGCATTTGAAAAGATCAAGGTCGAGGGGACGATTAGAAACAGTTGAAGTGGCCGGGGGTGTGGCCGAAAATAGAGCAAGAAGATCGGAGGGTGGAAGAGGAGAGCGTTTCACTCCATCCGATGTTGACCGCATCATAAGCGCCGATAGGGGCTCTAACAAGCTATGACGCTGACAGCTTCCACGATCATCTGCTGTCCGTTGCTGCTGTTGTTGGAAAAATCGGTTTACGTTGTTCGTGGCCTCCGTAAGCAATTCCATCCCGACACTAGCCTGCCTCTTCCATTTGGTTCTTCAAAAAAATTTACACTCTTTCTGACACACATAAATGGAAAATTATAAACTGCTTTTGAGTCTATAAAGGATGAGAGGAAGATCCATTTCAAAATTGCACATTGCATTTCATTCTTCGCCTAACTACCGCCTCCTACATTTCTACACCCATCCTTAGGTTCAAACTAAGGCGCACAAATTCTACATACACATTTGTCAGTATGGATGAGCTGCACTAGGATAGCTTGTTGCCTTGGTCACAGTTATCGCTGTCTTGGTAAGCAGTCCCTTGTGCAATTCCCATACATGGCAGGTTGGTTGCATTTGACATATATGGACGTTTAGAATAAGGTAGGAGTTTCACAACCGGGCGGAATGCTCTTTCCCAGAAATGACTGCTTAACGTGAGCTATGATGTGGGTTGCGGATAGTAGGCTGTCGACTGACAACGCTGGGGACGCTGAGAACCACCACTGATAAAATGATCGCTGGAGTACAGATATACCCTCGGTCGTGCTTGAAACGTTTACACTTCTCTATCAAACACCTCACTGGTGAGGAACCAAGTGCTCTATCACCGTGTTTTATAGTGCTGTATTGTGTCGTCGCGTGAAGTCTACCATAGGTATGAGTACTGTGAGTTCGAGTTTGGCCGCTTCGTTTCTATTGACAACCAACTTCGATGACCATCGCATCGTGTTGCATGCATCCATTCACTGCCACTGCTACCTGGATTCTTTCCGCCTGTTGTCAAAAGTAGTAACAGGATACCGTCGCTTATCGGTGTACAAAGTGCAGACACGACAGCATATCATTTGTAGGTGCAAATTAGCTCCCTATTTTGAGGTAGAGCATTTGTTGCTTTAATGGAATTTTGCATTGCCTGAAACCGTTAAATACCGTTTTATTTGACTAAGTATCTCGACAATAGCGCAAATTTCAATTATCTTCAAAAGCATTATCCGCCCTTAAAATGATGACCTTGATAGCAGTGGCTGACACTTATTGTCGGGTCACAACTTATTATTGTAAGTACAGTGAACTTTCAGGATAGGTGCTTATGCCACAAAACATTTTTTGAATGTGCGGACAAAGGAGTGAAAACTTGATCCTGTCTCTACTGGGGTCGCCTAGAGGAAAATCGACCACCACAGAACAGATACTTCGTTACTCGGATATGATACCAGAACTGGTCAATATCGCCCTCAAACCTGGGAGGTTAACCTGCGTCCTTTTTGTACTGTTTGTCTGTTTACGATAACCGATTGGATATAACCACAGTCGTCGCAAGCTGACAAAGGAAATAAGGCACATATCTGCGATAATAGGCTTAGGTAGAAGAGGCGAGCTGTCAGACATGCGAAGTTGCCGGAGCTTAGGTATTTTTACTGGTCATAAATACTTTTCCAAACGGTGTTCACTACACTAATTCGGCCTTTTAGGTCATGTTATTGCCATTCTCACCTCGGTTCCCCATTGGCTGCTTTTTAAAGAATGATTGGGGTTTAGGGCCCAAACTTGGCTTTTTCTTAGGAAAAACCAACACAAATAAGGCAATATTTTATAGCCCTGGATAAGACTTTTGTGGCATTTTAACTTAACGTTTATAGAAAAGGGTTTGGGCATGACACTTTCTTCATTTATTCGTAAAAAATGCGTATATTTGTTTATTTAAACTACGGCTACAAATTCCATCATAGCATATGTATTTCATTAATAGATTTCTCATTCTCAATCCGTAAATGCAAATACGATTTTAGTATGATTAGTTTACAACTTAACGCATTTGTTACTAGCGTTTGGTTGTTTGTTCAACTCTCAGTCTTGGTAATAGGACCGCCCAGGGGCTCCACCATTGAACCTTCACTGGGTGACCGAGCCTCCAACCCAAGTCCGCAGACCCCATCCCTTCTGTATGTCTGAAGTACATATTCTCCGTGGGTATTATGTCTTCCTTTGTCTTCATAAAAGTAACGGAGAGATGTGTGTGCATGACGCTTTGAATTTCTCATCGAATCCTGGTGCCGCAGCATATGAATTGGGTTTCTTGTCCGATAATAACAACTGCGGTTGCACAAATTATGTGAATTTAAAATAGCCTAAATAAATGTCGGATGATGTTCTTTTTTAAGACAAGGTCGATCTCTTGGTTTTGGAGGTGAAGTTGAAAGTGTTAATGCCGTACAAGCGGTGCTCCTGGGGTGATAGACTTCTAAGAAAGTGTAAGTCTATATTATTTCTGGCGCAGGCATAGTAGATTACCTTACCGAGTTGTAAAATGCAAGATGATTGTACACGGTTTTCTAGATAAATTGTATGTTTGTAGTCTAGATGTAAGATAAATGTCTTACCTAAAAAAAATTTTTTTGCCAAATTTCGGTTTGTAAAAACACATTCAAGAGTTAGAAGTATTAATGGGTTCGTGCTTAATAATTAATGACAACAATGAAATGATCGATTGGGATTGACCAATAACGCAGAAAATCTCAGCGGTTTCGACTCCTACACTAAGTAAATCGTCGATTTACTACTGCGTGTTTAGTGCATTAAACATGTTTGAGGACTTTTGTTTGGAAAGGTGCTAAATGATGTCACCAATTCCAAATTGATAATTTGAAATAAATCCAGTTTTTATTGTTAATGTGGTGCGTTATTTGTTTGCATAGCTCTCGGTTTTGGTAACGGGCCCCTTAGGTTCTCCGCCACGCACATCCACAGAGCGGCTTAGCCTCCGGGCCATGCCTACAGCCCCAGACCCTCCTCCACGTCAACAAATCATATTCTGCCCAAGTATTGTGTCTTCTTTTATCTTCGGGGGAGTCTTGGGGTGTTACAGCGGTGGCAGTAGAAATCAAACCCGATTCCAAAGGACAACTACCTGATTTCTGCTGCTGAGTGAAAGGCCATAGGGGGGCGGAAGATGTACATATGCTCTGAATGCAAAAATCTGTCATGACCTCTAGCAGGAGGTCTAAAAATGTCGCCTACCTTCGGCAGTTACCCCAGTTTCGTGGTCTGCAGGAAAGCAATTAGTAACCAAAGCGACACTAGCCATGAACCATTAAAAAGGTTCGTTACGAAACTGACTGGTGTACCCATATGAAGATGTTAGTGAAGCAAACACACGATACTTCCTCCACTTCTCTACCAGCTTAATAGAATCCAGGCAGATATGGCACGAAAAAAGTAGCAAGGAGAAATGAACGAAAAATGACTTCCGCAGAATCATATTAAATCTTCTCCTTTGTTATATGACCCTGCTTTTTGGCCAGTATTCCTACGACTAGCAATGAACGTTTGAGATGTCCAGCATATTCCCTCGTTCCCACAACAAGTTTCCATACAGGACGAAACTCCAGATCAAGTAGAATTGCCAAGGGGGATTAGTGACGTTGAGGTCGGATGCCTTCACATTTGCACGAAAATTTGATGTTTGTCACGGTTGTTTCGTTGGTGTTTTTCTTACAGTACTAATTACTTTATTGTGGCCGACGTGGGAAGATGACGAAGGGAAGGACCGGACACGACACTCAAAAGAGCAGAGGGGCTATATAATACGTTAGTTGTTTGCTTAACTCTCGTTTTTAGCAACAGGCCACTTAGGGGCTCCGCCGCTGTACGCCGTACCAGGCAACCTGGCCTCCGGTCCATGCCACTAGGCCTCAGCTCCTTCTGTATGTCGACAGCACGTATTCTGATCACACATCATGTCTTCTTTCATCTTCAAATGTTTCAAGGTGTTGCATTAACTTGTGTTTCCAGTTAAATGCAGTTATTTTAATATGACTTCGGTTCTAATAAAAGTGACTGCCTAAGGATTTGGATACACAACTCCCACGCATCCAGACTTCTTCAGGAGAAATTATTACTACTAGTAATTTTCAAACATTCATTCCATAAAATATCACTGTTCTTACCTTAGTGCCATATTCCCATTCGATCCCTTTAAACGAAACCCCAAACTCTTCGTCCAATGTGAAAATTACAAAGAACACTTCTTATTCCATGCCAAGGTAGGTAGTACAGAAATGTTCACCAACATATTCCTATGAAAAAGTATGTTCATACAAGACTTGCACATTAGTCGGATTTGTGGCCTTAATGCTTACTATCCAAGAAACTGTCACCAGACAAGATGCTATGCATTGCCAAACGTCAACATATTCGGTTCTCTAACTTGGTTACGATTATCCATATTCAGTTAGCCAATAATATTACTCCAAAGTAAAACACGGATTGGAAACCGACACGACCTGGCTCACCTCCTATTCTGGTACCACGTTTTCACCTGCATATCGGAAAGATTCAGCTTCTCGGCCAACTGCATTCGATCCTGTACAGAAAGGTACTTCTGTCTTTCGAAGGTGCGTTCCAGCTCATTAAGTTGATGGTCGGAGAAGGCGGTCCTTGCCTTCCGCACTTTCTTGCTCTTTCCCACATTGCTCTCCTCGTGAATACTGCCACTGCCGGCTGCCGTTGCCACTGATGGTGTTAAGACTGCTTTATCGAAATCAAGTCTACTGACTCCTCCAGTCTGCCGCAAAGCGAGATCGTCGGGACTGGGGAGACCTCTGAATGGGTCACCAGGATTCAGGAGATCTAGAAGCATTCAAAAAAGGCTCTCATCGTAGCCTGGACACAAAGATAATTGAGCGATATGAAAGAAATCTCACATTTTAGATGGTCTGTAGGCGTACGTAACATCACGCTACTCCAGAATACGATACAGAATAACACGGTGATGGGCCGCTCAGTAACGCATCGGTGAGACATTTGATCGAGTGGTACAGATATTTCAAATACGACTAACGGTATGTTTGTACGTCAGTAATCCTTCTGACCATGGTAGTTTCCAGCGTATCCAGCGTTCTCAGTTCATTGCTCATGTTCACCGTCCAAAGCTCACAGCCCATCACTTTCACTACAGTCCTCATCAGTCATTTCCAAAAACGAGCGTTCAGGCACGTAGTGGAACTACTCCCATACCCTGAACGCTCGAAAAAGTTGGATGTAGCCAATCCATTGTGTTGGAAAATTTCACAAGAGACGAATAAATCTTTCAATGAACACGGTAAATGCAATCATTAACGACTCTTACGAGCTCAAGAGTTAGTTCACTTTGGTTATCAAGGCAGCGATGACAGTGACGAGGACAGCAGACTGCCCTAGAATAACTCATCCGTACTGGCAAATATACATGTGCGGAGCTTTTGGGTGGTAGTTTAAAGCTAAGAATGGATGTAGAAATGTAGGATGATATAGCCATGAAGGAAAGAAATAGTTTTCTTCCTCTCTTTTATGGATTCGCAAAGTCCGATTGAGCTTCTCTGAAATTTTTAGAATCGAATAAACTGTTCCTGTCCAGATTCTTCGAAAACTAACGTCGAAGTCCTTAAAAGTATTAGCAAGGCTATTGTTCTTAGACTGTGGATACCAACACGACAATTTGCTGTAACTGCAGTTACCATAAGCCGATAGGTGAACTGCGTCCCTTTGGGCTTGGATAATAAGACCAAGGAATCACAGAAAATTCAGGGAGGAGCCATAGTGAGAGGCCGTGTAATCGTTTACAATGTTTTGCTGCAAACCGAATCAACGCGCAACAATACAGGAATCTCCACATTCCCAGGTAAAGACCGATCCACAAATGACCTTTCACAATAAAACTATCATGCATTCCATTTGGCAGTGTGTATGTGCATGTATGTGTTCAGAAGATTGATGCAATCGATGACATTTGAGGGCGCTGCTGCACCCCCAAGAACTTGGCTTGTCAAGGTGCATCATCGTGCTAAACGCTGTGCCATTTTCACAGGCCTTGTCTGTTGAAAATTGGCATTAAGGTGTGCATGCATAGCGGTTTCCAATGGGCCGAATTTAAAAGAACCGCTTGCAGTGCAACAGGCACATTCTCTGCCCTAGTTGAATTCTTGACGGTCAGAATTACTGGTATATCAGAAGTTATAGAGGTGGTATGAATGGGAAGAGTGTGTACTTTCAGTTCGCTAAAAGTTTGAGAAAACAATCTGCTTAACATTAGAAGTTATTTTAGCCCTATTAGTTTAAGAGTTTTAGAATCCGAAGTGATTCATATCACAAGCCCTTCAGGTCTCTGACCGTTAACAATAGTAACAGACGATGAAAGCCTCCGATGTTGAAGCGGATCGTCTCACACCAAGCTATGTTCTTGAGGCAGAATTGACAGAAGGGATCCAATTTACTGGTCGCAATGAGTGAGGTAGAAATTATTCAATTCGGTAAATACCATTCTTAGCAAACTGATATGGTTCCTGACCAAATTAAAGCCAAGAATGAGGAAGATTTGATTTACGATATCCTACGATTGCAGTGAAGATATAAAGAAATCTCCATGACCAATGATCGCCGATCAAGAGTGGTGGAAAATCTATTCAGAAAAGGAAATGCTACCTCTCCCGTGGTATCTTGAAGCGGCACTAGGTAGCAAGGGGTATTTAGACCTCCTTTAAAACACAATTAGGGCTTGGTGGTTTAAAAAGACATTTCACAACGTCACAGTAGAAAACTTTGATCCAAATTATTATAACGTTGAACTAGGCAATTCAATCCATCGTTCGCACTGATAAAGGAGTTCCACCTTTAAAAAAAGTTCCAGATGAAATGGGACTTCTGAATCCACAGGCCTAGAATAATATACATATTAGTAAAAGCCGCAGCAAATGTGGACCGGTTCAGTCCACGCACCGTTAGTTTGTGACAGGTGATAGTGGTAGTGAATGTATGCATGCAACGCGATACGATGGTTATCGAAATTGCTTGTCAACGGGGAACAAAGGCGTCAAACTTGAACCCGCTGATGCCTGTATCTACATAAGACTTTACAAGGTGTGCTTCACATCACCCTACTCCACACTGTCACATAGTACAGCAAGGTGGTAGGACACCCAGTCAGTCGCCAGTGAGACATTGGATAGGGTAATGCGAATGTTTCAAGCACGACTGACCCCATGCCCGTACGTCAGGGACCACCTTGGCCGTAATGATTTCCTGTGTGTCCAGGACTTTCAGCCCGTTGCTCATGCTCACTGTCCACACTCCACATCCCACATCATAGCTCATGTCAAGTAATCATCCCTAAGAACGAGCATTCGGCCAGGTCGTGGAAATCTTGCCGTATCCTAGGTGTCCAAGGCAATTGCACAAGAGGTTGACGAAGCTATCTGGGAGCTCGTCAAACGTAACCATCCACAAATATTTGGGAATTCGAAGCTTTGAGACATTAGTTAAGTGCAAGTGCAAATGTACAACCCCTTCTCAAAGTATGCCCTCCTTGGCGCAATGGAAAGCATCGCTTTGACGCAAAAAGTAACTTCATTATCACGTCTTATTTCACACAATCTTTAACGGCTAGACAATGGGAGGCTAGTAAGGCTTGCTTGCTTATGACAGAATAGGAGCTGATTGAATTCTTAAAAGGGTACACAGATTTCATGATAAATGTTGAATTATTAATGTAGCGGTTTGGTAGGGAGGCGTGGGGGAGGCAAAGTGGAACAGGGAAGCACCTATCACAAAATCCTCGCCGCTGTCAAATCACTTAATCACTTAAAACGAAAGGCTGGGTGAACTTTGTTCAGGCAAGTAAAGTCATTAAAATCCTGCGATTTTACCTGTGTGCAAAAATAATGTTCCCCTATCTAACTAACTGCCTAACTGTCCCGTTTTGCGCAGAATTACTAACATTTTTGCGCTATGTCAAATGTCAGCATTGGTGTGTCCTTTTCCTACT
This sequence comes from Echinococcus multilocularis, assembly GCA_000469725.3. Taxonomy (NCBI): domain Eukaryota; kingdom Metazoa; phylum Platyhelminthes; class Cestoda; order Cyclophyllidea; family Taeniidae; genus Echinococcus; species Echinococcus multilocularis. Next base: position 3,692,774 of record LN902848.1, on the reverse strand, counting down.
TGATTTCGAACCGATTTCACCTAACTCCAAAGTGGACAATTAAATGGGATTTCCTGCATTCCTCATAAATGCGGAAATGAGCACTACGAACCCAATTTTCAACTGAACTAATTAAATAGTCGCCATACTCAGAAACAAGTACTCAATCTCATAGTATTTGCTCTTCCTATGCGATCTTTTTAGCGATGGTGTTAACAATAGATTGACAAAGGGCACTTGTCACGTATATGCGACACTGGTAGTAAACCTATTAATCCATTCAAATAAAGGGCTTTACAAAGTGATCATTTGTTTTACCAATGACTAAGCATTACTCGGTAACTTTTTGTCATATTTTCGACATCGCAGTCATAAGCACGAACACACAGAAGTAGGTATCATTGAATCCCAAACAGAGGATGGGCGTCTATGTGCTTTCGCAGTCTAAAACAATTGGCTTTGTACACAAATAAGTGTTACATTACGCACACGTTGAAAAGCTGAGGAGGGAGACGGTGAAAAAAAACGTGTTTTTATCTCAAATCATCATCACAGAGTGTGCGTTTTTACAGTGGTCCATAAGTTTGTTAAGCTCAGTTGGGCAAACATAAACGGAGTCATTGACGCTACCCTGATTCATTGTAGCGGCATAAACCTTTATGTACACACATTATGAGCCAACTTAAAAATTAAAACTCCGTTTTTCGAATTTTGATGAGGTGTACTGGTAACTGCAGTTATTGTGTGGAAAAAGTGTCAAAACTGTCATTCCTTACGTGATCAGGCAAATAAAGTCCTTGATGAAGCAAGACACAATTTGCCCTTAGAATTTCGAGGTAAAAAAGTGACTAATAATCTTACTTTTAACTCAGTGGGAGGATGTTAGGTGATGAGAAATTTTTTAAAATAAAACTTAAGTGAGATCTCAAAAGAAATGACATTAACTGATCCGACTGAAAATGACTGCTCAGTTCAATTAATCTTAGCTCAATGGCATCCTCATTTCAAAGCTTGCCCTAAAACTTGATTGGGTTTATTTAAACACCATATAGAAGATACATTTTAATTTTCACCACTATTGTAAAAATATACCTTGAGGGAAAGGAAAGGAGACGATGAAGGGGTTCAATAATTTTCGGTACGAGTCATCAAAAAAGTCGGAAATGCAGTTTTTTTGCGGCGGCATCAAAAGTTACCTCCTTGTCTGATTTAAAAAGCTCTACATCTTCTAAAAGTAAAATTTTTCCAAATGGTATGGGATTCACAACAGGGTACTCGTAACTCAAAACCCTCCAATTTAGGGCATCGGTTTCGAGCCGACAGTTTGACCACACCTTACCTATTTAAAGATGTTTACATCAAAAAACGGAAAAAGCAAGCCATTTGTTTGACCGAGAAATATTTAAGGCGTGTAAAAGCAGTAAGACCATCATGAATTGAGATGATAAGTGGTTAGAATGATCTTGTTTTTCTGTACTTCTTTAGTGGATGCAACTTAAGAGTATCAGGCCACTTTTAAGTACCACATAAAACAGGACATTCACAAATATTGCAGAAGAAATACATAAACTTCTAGCATGTTTGCTAACAAAGCCAATTATAAATGGCTCCAGATTCTCCTCTCCAAGTCCGAGGTCACAAATACGTGTCATGTGCTCTTTAACAACTTAATGGCAGTTGTAGTTGGACCAAATTTTGCGTCGAAAACAAAACCGCTGAGCTTAAAACGATTAACTGGACGTAGAACGCTTCTGGCCTGGACAAAATTCCTCTTTTTTAGGTTCTAAGCCATATTTGAATCAGTCAGCTAGGTAGTGCGTAGAACAATAAGGACACATTGAAGGGGTAGGGTTACCAAGGTTGGAATCCATTTTAAAGCTTAGCTTATTTACACTGAAATAGGCCCGTGTACCGCAGTTTGCCCTATGATTTACAGAATCATGTAAGTGGCATGCTCAGATAACAATTTTTGCAGCAAGAATAGCGCTTTCTTAAGGTGAGAGAATCACGGAGTAGTGAACTTTGAAGGGACTTCAATTCATCAGCAAACACTAAAACTTCCTTATAATCCGTTTCAAAGTAGCTTCATGTCTTTTTAGTTTTACTACTAGTGTTGCCTTGAGTATTAATTACTTCGCACCTGGAAGGCAGATTTGTGGTTAAAATTGAGTAGAACCTTGCGTTTGACCAAAGCCAAACAGTTGTTAAATTTCAGTAAAAGGACAAAAAACGACTCACTGTCATCAGAATGAAGCGTTTCCTGTGGCAAAAAGTGAAGATCTGTCGTGAATTGTTGGGTGGGTAGCCAAGGCGTAACAGGGAAGGATAGACGGGTGCACAGATCCATGGGAGAAAGGTCTTTAAGAGAGGGAATCTCCCACTCCAATGACTCATCTCCTTGCCTCAGTGGTCTCTGAATGTTCCTCTTCTGCTCCAAAATGTCACCAATCATAAAAGATGGCATTACCGCCTCCTACATGCGGCTTCAACCACCATCACGCAGGGCTTATATAGGGGCGAACTTTACGGCTCATCCGATGATTGGTGGATGAGGCGCTGGCCTCCACTGCGATTGGCCAAAGACTAACTAATCAAAACGCACCGCGGGAATGGCGCCACAATTGGTGAGGCGAGGAAACTAATTGCTTAGGCCAGGTGAAACTGCTCTCATTTCGGACAGTTTTGAATAAAAAATAAAACAACGGAGCAAGACGGAAAGGTCAGGAACAGAAGGACGGAAAACTGCGCGACAGATTCTGAAAACGGTTAAATGACTGCAGTGTGGAGAGGCGTTTTGGTGCGCACCAGTAGACTGGCTAGTTACCCAGCCCCCACCCAACCTCCTCCCTCTCTCGTTTGCCATTTATCTGCATTTAGGAAGCAATCATTTCGTTGCGAAATGTCACGGGCGAAGACGCTTGTCACGGCCATTTTCAGGAGCTCAGCAAACTAAGTCAATCGGATAGGGAGAAAGGTTGCGCGGATTAAAACCGAGATTTTCGATCGGGCAGTCGGCAACGGAAAACTCCAAAGGTAGCACCAATCGATACCTGAAGCGCATCAGATTCACTCCAACAAAGCGAAGGAGCAACTTGACACGATAACCCATTTCCCAAACTATCCCAATCAAGCCGCCACCACGGAGTGCTTGAAAAGCGTCAGCGACCAAGCCCCCAAAGTGGCCAACCATCTCAGCGCCTCAAGCAGACGCCCCTACCCGAGATCAGATTGACACCAACCAATAAAGTACCAACCCGCTGGACCCCATCACGCAAATTCTGACCATCCAGAGCCCTCCCCGCCCCCAACTTTGTACCGGCCATTTTACATTCGACCAAGTGCTCAAACTCCCTACCGCTCTCAAGCCGCCACCTGACACTCCTGTTCTCTAGTTAACAAGCCTTCGAAACCAAGTAATGCAGTCCCGGGCCAATGCACCATCTCGCTCGACCCGCCCTGGATCGGTCTGGTGTAGTAACTGGAAACCACAATTCGCGGTCAGGACTATGCGGGTCCCCACAACAAGGGTAATGAACCTTAACAAAAAAAGAATTTCACTGTTCACTTAGACCCGCATAATAAACCTCAGCAGTTTCTCCACAACAGCCTTTTTATTACGCTATTTACCTGACCTCACGCGGCAGCTAGGCACCAGGAACCCGTGTGAACAAAAAGACCTTTTGGGTGCATGCAAATTGATGTACACAAATGATCCGGCCGCACGTACAGTGACACGTCTCAATTAGGCTCCGAGCACCACAGAGAACGTGTGGACCACTCCACCCGCCGACAATCGGACAATTCAAACCCTGCCATCCGCGTGACGTTCAAAGCAACCTACAGGCTCTGATAAACCCGTTAGCACAGCAATCCACCCACCGTGGCAATCTTAAAAGACCACAAAAAACCATAAAACAGAACCTAGGAACTGAATCACTTCTCCCCTTTACCGTGAGCAACTGACACGCGCTCACCAACGCTAGCAAATGGATTGAGCAACCCAAATTGGGGGGGTCGCACCCGTGACCACCGCCTAAATAGACGCGCTACTCACACTTAAACAGTAAAATTGTTACCCAGTTCACATTCAAAGAGCATACATCGCGCATTGCAAACCAGAGAAACCTGCAGACAACTTCACAACGAGCGAGGAACTAAGCCACAGTACCGAATAAAAAAGAAAAAAACTAAACCACAAAGGTAGTACCACAGGTGAAAAGCCCTGAACATTCCGAGAAATGCGGATTCGCCGTGAACCCAAGTAACGCTTCGACAGGAACAAGAAATTCATGTGTCAAAAAAGTACAGCGAATTTATTTTTAAGAATCCAAATATCAAGATTCAAATATCCACGCAGCATGCATATTAAGGCACTTCAATCGCATTATAACAGTCTAAGGCTATAGTCGACGAACGGCTATCTATAAAAACACTGGAGATACTGGTATTATACAATGAATCAACTGATACAATCATATATAACCTGTGGGCTTTGCGAAAGCATTCATAAAACAATTTCCACATAATAGGAAATTTCATCATCAATGCTTATTACTATTACATCACAACATTCATGGTGTAAAATTAAGAATGTATGAAATTCTTAGCTTTTAAAAAGTATTATAAAATTTATTTCGCATCAAATTTATCTGAAAAATTCCACGTAAAAATATTTTAATCAGAGATAGTCTCCGATTGGGACGCACCGGGACCCGAGGAATACTAAGACCGATTCTCAGCCCTGAAATATGTGACGACCGGAGAACAACTTAGACTAGTTCAGACATGATCAGCAAACAAAGCACAAATTAAAGCTACTCAGATCACAACCAAGGGCATATACACTAAAAGCAAGTACGATTAACGCATATAATGATTGACGCAAGATAGCTTAAGCTATTGTTGATTTCTACAAGCTCACTGTTGTAACGTTATCGACAAACCGCTTTTCCAGAGTGATGTACACTAAAAAAGCAAGTTATGAAACACTTCCAATAAGCTCATTCATCAGGTATCAAAAAAGTACTCTTTCAAAAAAACATTCCCAAATATTAAGTAGTAAGCATAGACATTAATAATTTTTAGTATAGATTCTGTATTAAAACAGCGAGTAAATGAATAGCATATATGCGTAGTCATGATTTTCAACAATTAAAAGCAAATTTGGATACCACTTTCAGCTTTCCCCGTCCCCAATAGGTGAATAAGATGCCGAACTGGGTGACTCCGAGGGGGGAGTAGCCGGTGGCTGATGGACAGTTTTACGAACATATGGGATATCATCCTCTTCACCTCCTGCTCCTTCATCCACTGCCTTCAGGTTTTCGCGAAATCTCCCATTGTCAACATTTTCATCACTCAATTCCGAGGAAGACGCAATGCCTTCTTGCTCCTGATGGAGCTCATCCGCCTCATTAAGGGTTACTGCCTCTGCCTCATGGGCCTCGGTATGTGCATCCTTGCCCTCCTCTTCCTCCCTTTCCTCCTCAGGTGTCTTGGGCGGTTGGTGAACGAGACTTGGTGAATGTGTCGATGGCAACGGTGAAGCTTTTGATGTTGACGGTGGCGGAGTAGGTGAGTGTTCCCTCTTGCAGCCAGCGATGACAGCACCGTTACTCTCCAAATAGGCAGCCTCCTCGGCTTCAACAGCCCTGACGTCAAACGGCGGTGGTGATGAAGACCCAGGCTCCGAGCCCTTACCAGCGATAGCAGTAGGAGCGGGTACAGTAACGACACGCGGTGTATTGAGCTGTGGGCCGCGGCTGATTTGCATTGGCGGTGCCGGGTAATTAATCATACTCTGACCCGCGCGGTCATCAGAAATCGGCTTGGGGCTAAACGCCAATTTCAGGTGAAATGGATGTGCAAAGCCCACAATGTGTATCGGACGGTGGTTGGCCAAGGCCAAGGCGTCCAACGACTCCCCAATAGTATCCCATTCCGCAAGACCTAAATAGGTAATATAGTGCAAGAGAATTATGCCAAGTCAACTAAAAAAAGCCGCCTGGCTTGCCCTACCCAGCGATGTCTTTTGACCCGGTTTGGCAGTGAAAACGACGATACGTGGGGGCCTTTTCACACCACAATCAGAAAAGACGTGACACATATCCTCCGGAGAGAAATTAAGAGGAGCATTAAAGAAATGCAAAGTTCGAGTCGGAGCCAAGATACGACTCTTTGCAGCAACCACAGCGTTCCTAAATCTGTTGTTCGAGTCAGCTAAAGTTGAACAGGGAGGAGTGAAGGCAAAAAATCTATTCCAGGAAATAAAGAGGGCAAATCTGAACACTCACTCATGTAATTCTTCATTACTGGTGAGCCATCGGGCAGGGTTCCCAGACCAGCATGTTCCTGAACTTCAATCTGCTCGCTTGGATGAAACTGGATGACCTGCCCAAAGATGGAAGCCCCCTCCAAATGCTGAGATACAAGCTCAGCGGCTTCCTTGGAACCCATCTGTACGATAGCGCAACCTGGTCGGCTCTTAAGGAACTTAATTCTCGCAATATTGCCATAAAGACAGATCACATTGAAGAGGTGATCACAATTTATGCCCTCCGGCAAGTTGCTCACTACTAACACCGCCCCTCTCTCCGCATGGAAAATGGACATGTCGGTATTCCTTGCTGCCGCCACCGACGTCGAATTCAAATTGGAGGTCGAGTGACCTACTCCAATCCCCGCTGGTGTTACGTGATGAACAGGGGGTGGCGTTGGCATTATCTGGGGCGCTGTTCTCACTGTTGCTGTGGGCATCTGCGGTGGCATTTGTTGTTGAGCCGGAGGTTGCTGTTGTGGATAGTACTGATAGCCAGGTTGTTGATAGTATGGAGATGGCATCGGCGGCTGCATACCGTATGGCATTGCAGGATTAGAGTAAGTGGACATGGGTTGGCCAGGCATCATTGGAGGGTAGTATCCTGGCGGTTGCATATACTGGCCAGGTGGCAGAGAATAACCGTAGTAGGGTTGCTGATAGGCCATAGGTGGAACAGGCGGCACGGGCGGAACACTAGAAGGAGGAGGCGGAGGAGCCTGTTGAACAGCGGCTGTGGGAGTTGACTGCTGTTCAGTGTGACCATTGGTAGCGTTGGGCAAGAGGGTTCGCTGACCAGCGGGTGCATTAGAAAGGAGACCCTCCTTCGACTCGGTGAAATCCCACTGTTCATTGTCATTCTTTGTAACATGAATCTTCTTCATTTTAGAAAAACTGACAGAGAGACTGCAACAACCAGAGTATATATCGGCACCATCCAGATGTTCCCGAGCTTTAGTAGCTTCTTCAACGGTCGCAAATTCAACAAGTGCTTCCAAAGACTTATCCACATTAACTTTACCTATGTAAATTCTCTGTAGCGTGCCATGACGAGAGCATATCGCTTTTAGTACATTCACAGTAATCGGATATTCAGCATTCCTAATATCCAGATGGAGAACACTGTTAGGGGTCGTATCTTTGGCCATGCTATTTTCGTTAAGTTGAGGCTTCATTATGTTAGCTGGCGCAGTTATCGTTTGTGACGAAAACTCCAGACGTACACGACAAACACCGATAAAAAAGGGATTTATCTTGGCCCAATGAACCAAACGCGTGGGTGTCGAGATTTCCGGGAACTCTATCAAAGCCGCCCTACCACCACATACCTTCTGTATACTTTTTACCTGTCCACAACGTATAAAAGCATCGTAGATCTCATTCTCCGTACATTCTTGAGGCAATTCAAATGCTGCAACAGTGCAATTCGGTTGTGTAGTAATCAAATAAGAGAGATCAGCAGAAAGCTGGAAACTTGAAGGCACGGTCCCTGTGGTATTATAGTACTGAGCTGTGGCCACAGCAGCGGTATCCACCCTTACCCGCTTCGTCGGATGAGACATGACAACGACGGAAACAAGCAAATGCACGAGTGAATTAAAACAAACAGTACCTAGGCGCAAATTAGTTAAAACAAACGAAAAGCATAAAACGAATTGCTGTCAAAAATATAATTCACAAGAAAAAGTTTTTGTGCATATTCCAATTGACACCCTATTAATTATTTTTGGATGACCTGGTGGATTTGTGGCTTAATCCATTAGAGGTGAATGGACAAATTGATTAGTCATATTCTTAAGAAGCAACAAATTAAACAAATTGGAAAAAAATTTGGGAGCCTTTTTTGCTACAGCCACAAATAAAAAACATGTCGGCTACCAATGTTACCAAAACATATAATGTGAGAAATGAGGCGCCCTGAATCCCTTCTAAAATCACCAGCGTAATGATTTGACTGTTCACTTTACCTCCAGTTATGATAACGAGTCACTAGTAAGCTTCACTATTATAGCTTTGATATGCAGCCCAACCTTTGGGTCACACAAGTGGGCTCAAGACATTCTGTAAGTCGGCAACGCATATTCTCGCCGAGTATTAGGTCTCCTTTCATTTTCAAAAGTTCAAAGACACTGCAGTAGGAAGCCATAACAGTAAAACAAGTAATGAACTACCTTTGTTTAGGAGAGCTGACGGACAAAACAGAGTCCATGCCTTATAGTAGATGCACAATCCGGTTAAAATCATGTACCGGTGCTCTCAATCGCTGAATTAAATGAGCCATTAAAGCGATGCGCATCAGGGAGGGTCAGTCTAAATCTTTGCAAGGAACCTTTTGCTTCTGACAAATAAAATACAGGAGGCAGCGAATATTACCACTCCATTCATTCATGATGATAGTTGACTAAAAAGGACTTATCGTAGTGCTAAAGTAAATCAAACAAGCCTACAACAAATCATCTTTTTTCAGATATTTATGTAATTCCGCTGCTTAATATACGCTGGTGGCCAATTTCCAAATAGTATTTTAAAAAAGAATCTTCATCTTTATACTAACAAAATGCATCAATTGCTTGTCTAAAGCTCTTTTTTGGTAAGGGAGCGCTCTGAGACTCCACCGTTATACCTCCACCAGGCAGCCTGACCTCCTTGCCGTGCCAGAAACGCAAGCGCTGCTGTACGTCGGCAGTACATATTCTACCGAGGTGTAATGCCTTCCATCGTTTGATGGAACGCTCAGGGAGCTGCATTGTTATATAGTACGATGGTGGTTTATCCCTCAGTATTGGTGAGTCGCTACATTTGTACCTTGAATTAGCCTTCTTGTACCTCTCTAAGTGGGCTGGCATCCGAGCCATGCCAGCAGCCCAGACACCATCTCTTTGCCAAATATATATATTCTGCCCGAGTATTGTGTTTTCTATCGCCTTCTGGGAAGCCTTGGAACGCTACAGTCATAAGTGAATCAATAACTGTTTATAAATACCTTAGAGTTAACAACACGTAGTTTTCTAAAAAGATCATTGGAAATATGTTCTCTAAAAGCATTCATTCAAGCTAGTAGATTAGGCGTAATTTACCTCAGTCGAGGACAGGAATGTCATTTGGTTATTAGCATAATTGTAGCGTCCCGAGACCCCCTGAAGACTAAAGAAGACACAATACTCAAGCAGAATATATATTCAGCACGGAGAACGTGTCTGGGCTATTGCCATGGCCCAAAAGGCCAACCCACCCAGCGAAGTACCAGGGGTCGAACTCGAAGTACAAAAGTGGCGCCTTACCAATACCGAGGGATAAACCACTATAGTATTACATAATCATTAAGGAAAATATCTAATCTAGATATTCCGGTAGGTTTGTTATGAGAAATCAAAACTAGTAGAGTCATTATGACGCACAAAATAAAACCACAGAGGCTGTAACCTGGCAAATAATTAGCTACCAAACTCATGTGACTTTTAATAATTGTCTGCATAGTCTCATTTGCTTTGCAAAAGTAAGAAAATAGCGATGTTGTTTTACAATTTAATGTTCAGAAAGGGAAGATGTAATCCATCATAACGACTTGCCTGCATTTCCTTACCTCTAGCGCTGCAACTACTTACCGGCTAATTCGTAAAAAAGTAAACGTGGACCACACATGGTGGCCTTATTATAAAAGAATTGTCCATTGACATAACGAACAATATGTGCTCATCATATAAATGCTACCCTTCATATTTATCCTAAAAATAAGCAGTCCTTTAACGATGATGATTTTGCTATTTGTACGGACCAGTCTTCCAGTTGATTGGTTCTTTTTTATTTATAAGGATGACTTCTGCGCTTCTAGCCACGCAGCGTGAGTGGTCCGGGATGAGTTCTGACGGAGGGTTTCAGGAGCGTACTTTTATCATGGTTAAGCCTGATGGTGTCCAACGCGGTCTCGTTGGTGAAATCATCAAGCGTTTTGAGCGCCGAGGGTTCAAGCTGGTTGCAATGAAGTTTATGCATGCCGATGAAGCTCTTCTTAATAAGCACTATGAGGCTCTATCTGGGAAACCTTTCTTCAAGAACCTCATCGCCTACATGTCGTCTGGGCCCGTTGTGCCAATGGTTTGGGAGGGTGCACAGGTTGGCTTTATTCATCCCTCAATCACCATTCGATCAGGATTGCCCTCGCACCTTGTTTCTTTTCTCACTTTGTAGGCTGTAAAACTTGGCCGTATGATTCTTGGTGAGACGGATCCCGCAAAGAGTCTACCTGGTACCATCCGCGCCGATTTTGGTCAGTGTGTTGGTGCCAACATTGTCCATGGATCTGACGCAGTTGAAACTGCTGATCGCGAAATTGCGCTTTGGTTCAAAAGCGAGGAACTGGTCAACTATAAGTCTTGCGTTGCTCCTTACGTCCATGCTCACTAAGTATTTTTACCGTCTGACGTATAACTATAATAGTGATCTTTTCAATGAAGTAGCAGATTACGATCAAGCCTCTCGTGGTTTAATTTCCGGCGCAGAACGCTAAGTGTTCAGTAGATGTCGGGAGGGAAGGCAGACGAGTCCTCTGCCGTTACAATGTGGGATTTTCAGAATGACTGGTCTGCGGCTTGAGATGAACGCCACGATCCCATCATAATACCCTTGTGGCGGGTTCTACACGAGCTACAGGTAGAAAGTACATCTCAGGTTAGCCACAACCCGTCTAGCGTTGTTAGAGGTGTCTGTGTGAATTTGCGAGGTAAGTGCGTTTCAAATAGATGGCTCAGCTTTAGCTGAATGGGTGCCACCATGTTGGCTCGTGTTCCCTCGTGTCTGATCGTCCATCGGCGGAACCGAGTTGGATGGGGATTTTTTGTTGTCTCTCAGGATTAGCCGGCTTTACTTATGTTCTTCAGGTATACTGTGGTTGCAATGTATGTGTCTGACGTCGGAGTGTTGTGCTCTACACTTGTGCCATCTCCATTAATCAGTGCCTTCGTGATGGAGCCATTAGGGTCGTTTTTTTGTGGCCACTAGCTTCTGAGGTTTAACATAGGCATCAACCGGTTGGGCGGCGAATATGGGGCGCGTATTTAACGTTCACTGTCAACATCACGGTGTCCCGACTCTCCTCCTTGGGCCTTGCATCACGGAAGTGTAGCGTTTTGTTTGCCGGTATATGATAGCTCTGCACGAGGCGGGTCAGTAGAGGGGAGACGGTGCTTGTGGCCTGGATGATGTTGTACTTTTCGTGATTTCCGGACCGTGGTTTAATGGTTCCAGAGATAATTAGCGACAGCTGGTGCTGTGTTGGAACAGCGGAATGTCTAGTCTCCCGGTAGGGGCTGTGTTAACCAGAGGAGATGTTATATATTGATCTTGAGAGACTACAAGGAATAAGTGTTTATGTTGAGGGGGAGTTTTGGCATCGTACTGGTATTTTTCATCAAGCAAATCAATGTGAGCGATTCTTTTATCCCAAGCGCGGCATAAGCTTGCTCTGGAAGTCTGATTTTGATACTTTCGACATGCTTGTGCGGAACCTTATTTGACTTGAACGGTTGAAATCATGTTATTGGCCAGTAGAGAACGGCGCAGGCAAGCCTACGGTCTACTTTCAGTGCTTTCAACCGATTTCATCCGACCCAGTTTTAGCGTCTCAAGACTCCCCCAGAGGCGAAATGAGATATAATACTCGGGCAGAATATGTATTGTCGATGTACAGTGGGGCATGGAGCTATTCGCATAGGTCGGAGGCGAGGCCGCCCGGCAAGGGTACAGTGGCGGGGCTCCCGAGTGGCCCGTTACCAAAACCGTTTTAGACGAGCAACACTAATAGTTGAAGCCGTGTTATTGAGCAATCAAGAAGGGCATGTTGGCAAACCCACTACCTATTTTTAATGCCTTCGGCTGTTTTTATTCGACTCAACTTCCGGTAAACGCGTTTAACTTCCCGCCTCGTCCAGGAACCTCGGTAGATATTTCAAAGTAAACATGCCGACAATTCTTCGAGGCAAGGGCGATTTCAATTTCCTAATCTACGTACCTAAGATTGTCTGCACTAACTAACAGCGTAGGAAAAGTTTCATGGCTACGTGGTTAAGTTATATGCTCCAAAGACGCTTTATTTGCGTCTTGGGTGCAGACATAAAGGCATGGATGAATTGTACGAGAAGTCGCTCCTGCTCTGTTTACACAAAGTAAATTTATGGAACCAGTGTGTGACGCTAACTCTGCACCCTCTGTTGAACTAACCTTTTCCAGTATAGTGCCGGAAATGGCCGATTTGACAGACGTGAAACTAGTCAGGTAAACCAGCATTCTGTTTGATACATGCGAAGTTCGCCTTCTAGCAAAGTGCTTTTCCTGCCAGGTGACTCAGTTTAGAGTATTGTCATTGTCTTCTCCCGATAACTGTAATATTGAGGGACCTAGAATGTAATACTTGCGAGCTAAATAATAAATAGGTTGAACATCTAAACGCGTTGACAAGGTACCCATATCACCAGCCCTTCCCTAGTGCGAAAGAATTTGGTCCCGGTGCCACAGCCCTCCGCGACTTCTCTGAAGACGAGAGAATACATAATACTTAGGCAGAATGTGTATTGTCGACATGAAGAAGGGTTGGAGGGCCAATGGCGAAACCCCTAAGTGGCCGTTAGCAAAACCAAGAGTTTATCGAACATGAAACTTATTGCAGTACATGCCTGCTTTGAGCCACAGGCTGCTAGAATATTGAACCAAGAGATAAAAACATTTTCAATTTAACGATGACCGATATCCTGGCTAGATCAGGACCCGGACACAAACATCTAGACACACCATAAGCACACGACGATGTCTAGGGGACACTGTCTCGTCGCTAGTTAAAGGCGAATCTGGCATAGCCCTACCGTCGTCACTAAGGCGAGGGAGCATATCCGGCTTCGGGTTGCTGGATATACCAACACATTTTTACCTCACTATGACAATTTTGTTTAAAAGTTTGGGAGAAGCATGTATTGATTAAAAATGGGAATAACCGGAATTAAAACACATGCTTGAAGACGTTAAACTGGCCGATCACCCCGAAGGAGCAGTCCATAACAAGCTACCTCATTTCAGCATTGGGTCCTATTTTTTTAAATTTTTCTCAACTCTATCCATTAAAGACCTTAGAAAACTGCATTTTATTTAAGGGAATCTCGGAGGTAAAAAAAAACTCCTTATTTCTCTAACAGGCTGCGAAATATGAAGCGGTGGTCACCAATTGAAAGCGCGTATACCACAGCCTACGTGACAATGAAGGCCTTGACTTCAAACCAATCAGCGTCGCCTCAGCTTGCACGCATACACAATAGACTGTGTTGGCGTTGGCGATATTATGCTGGCAGTAGGACTTGATTCGACGCCTTTGTATCATAGAAAGGTGGTGCATTCCGCAGGTGACTGAAACTACGGAGACTTACGCAGAGAAGACAGTCAAATCATCGCGAATGTTTGAAGAGTGCCTCAACTTTGAGTCATGGACAACAGCCAGTCACGTAGGGAGGAGTTAACCAAACCAAGACTTGGGCTATCAACTTACAAGATTGTCTCGGTAGAAGATGAACGGATGAGTAGTATTAAATAAGAATGTCAACAAGAGGAGATGAATGAAGACAATGGTCCTATGAAGTTATCTTAAATTCTACAAGATGATGTTTCTACGAACGGTATTTGGAAAACAAAATTCGCTTCCAGTAGAACATGGTATAGTTTTCAGTGGACCAGCCTGGTTAAAACTACTGCCAAGCGTGAAAGTCTTCTCAAATTTATAAATAATCCTTCCAGGGCCTTCATTTCTATGCTCATGCCGTCCATGCTACTGATCCCCTAGCCCCTCTGAAATTCTGTAATGCTTTGGTTATTTGTTTAACGTTCGGTTTTAGTAACAGGGTCACTTAGGATCGCCGCTATTGTACCTACGCCAAGCTGCTTGGCCTGCGGGTCATGCCAGTAGCCCAAATTCCTTCTGTATAGCGACAATACATATTCTGACTGAGCGTTACACCCTCTCTCGTCTTCGGATAAGACTGGAAGCGCTACACATCCATAAGAAATTTGCTTCCTCATACCATAAAAACAACTTGCTTATTTCGGTACATTTTACTGAAAATGCAAAAATTCTCTACCTGAAAAATAACGCCCTTATTGACAAAAAATAAGCACACTAATACAACCACGAACTGGTACAAAGGTATGAAAATAACATTTTCACGTAACTTGCCTACTGGCGAATACTTATTGTCGGTAAGTATACAATGGGGTTGCAGAAAAATCTGCTTACACGATGGATGGGGTTCTTTTTCCCTCCTCTTCTTCCACTTCACCCCTTTCTGCTAGAGCGTATAGATGGAGGGGTGGAATGACGCCATTTATGCTTCTATGATCACTACCACCGTGCTCTTCCCGTTCCTCTAAATATGCGGTTGTGTTTGGTGTGGAGAAGGACGGCAAGGCAAACGACGACCCCCTGGGCCGTGGATACACCGAGAACCTCCAGTGCTGTTCAAGCGCTTGTCGGTGGAAGAACTCACGAATTCGGTCCTCCTGATGTCGTCGATGTGAGAGATAGGCTCTCATATGATGCCTGACAGCAAGAATGATCCACAGAATAAATATTAGTAGCAGAACCACAGCTAGGCCTATGAGTACCGGAACCTGCCAGAGCATTGAATCATCGATGTGCAAGAAGTGAAGACTTGTTGTGACACAGAAGTACACTCCGATGCAAGTGATCGATGCCAGAAGAACCAAGAATATACAATCGGTTATGACGTCGCGCTGAACAAGGCGCGAATGGAACCACTCTCGTAAGAAATTGACTCGTCCAATAGCGAAACTGGAGGAGGTCTTCGAGGTGTTTGGCTCGGTGGGTAGCGGTGATTTTGGCCGAAGATTGTAAGAATAGCCGCAGATTTCACAACTAATTGTCTGTGAGACTTGGAGCCAGTGCTCTAGACAAGTCTTATGTAGCAGACCCACTGTTCCTTTACATCGACATGGGGAAATGAGGGGAGATGGATCCAACCCCTCTTCGTAGCAGATACGACAGCGAGGCGCTGCTATACTCGGTCGAACCGATTTGGCACAATTTGTGGGTACAACTTCAGCAGGAATAAGGGCCGGGGTTGGTGTGGAAGTGTGTGGTATAGAGAGTTCAAAAATGCTGATTTTAGAGGTATCATCGGCACTACTGATAGACTGGTTTAGATTCAAGCCTGTGGCTTCAACAGACCTTGTTAACGCCTCTTCAGGTATGCATATTGAAGACTTGTGATCCATCTCCAGCGACTGAGCGGAGGGTGTCACCATTTTTGATGCGATGCCAAGCAGTCTTTACTCTGGGATCGAATGAGATCGTGATGTTTCGTCATGCCCTGACCCAGTCAAGTGATGCGATCTACTGAGCCGGATCAAAGCGCCGCATTAATGAACATTGATTCCAGTTCGGTTGTCGTAGCAACGCAGCTACTACTGAGAAACCCAGTGCGGAGATTTACTCTCAGTGAGGTTGGATCAGTAAATCATCGTTAACTCAAACCGGACATATGGAGACGAGCGAAATAATAAGTTGGTATTCGATGTCATGACTATACCACCCATCTCAAAGATCAAATTGATTTACTTACAGGGTCATTAAAGTCCAAAAAAGTATTCCTCTCTTTACTTTTCAGTAGATTTTGGCTTCTTTTTCGATGATTTCGAGAGAGGTGAACTGCGAGTCCTGCTTTTTTTACGAAAATCCATAAGGACACTGGTAAAGTACACTCAGGTAATACAGACCATTAATAAGAAGGAAAGTGGCCCCGTTGGAATAAATGCTTTGGAGATTCTGTTAGCTACAGTAAACTTGCTGAAGCTTTTACTTCGAAGACTATTCAATTCTACGGCAACGACTTAATTCCACCGGCTTAAACACACAGCAATGGGAGACTGCGAAACGGGGTGGAAGACGAGTCAAGTAGAGGACGGTGCTAATTTGACCTATGCGTTGTGTCGTGGTTCCAGTGACATTAGCTACAAGAAAGTGGAAAAATTAGGACCAAGTAAGCAACCGCTTCCATAGGAAAGCAAGAGTAACAGCACTAATGGGGATGCGAGGATCAATCAGTAGCTGGAAATGATAGCATTGGGAGCGGCTGGATCAAATGACAGATAAACCTTACGCATCCTGTGCAAATGCGGCGATGGCGATGTCTAAGCCAAGACTGCTTTAGCAGTCCAGCGTTGGCTGAATTGTCCATATGCCAGGACAGCCAGACTGGGCTGTCAGGCAAGCGGACACGTCCAAACACGCATGCTGGTGCCGATCATGTTAGAGCCTGTGTGTCGGTCCGAGCTGCAGGCATAGTGAACACAAGTCAACAAGGGTTTAAGCAAAATCACTAAACGCGGAATAAAGGGAGGCAATCATAACTTGGCTTAGGCTGGTTTACGAAACTTGTAACTGAAGTCTTCTCCACGTAGGTGATAGTTACTGCTTCGACAACTCAGTCAATTATGCGATTGGTTGTAACAAATTAGACTGATGCACTAGGTCTACAGAAAAAGACCGAATTAATTTCAGTAGTCGCCATCACAATCCACTGTCCTTCCCTGACGAGATAGCAGCTTGCTGGAAACTTCTGCATGAGACGCTTCACCTCCAGAGGTAAATATCAAAACACCAACATAGCATAGACGCCTCTACCCTGAGTTCATATCCGTCTGTCCACGTTCTTATGCATGTGATGGTAAGATTGTTTAGTTTTACCGTTTCGAAAAGGTGATGGGCAGTCGGGGAAACATCCTCCTCCTCATTCTAATTAAAACGCGAATCTTCTCACGGGTGGTTTTTGTGATATGTGGTATGATTTCTCTTGATGTTGGGGCTATCTTTCTTGTCATAATTGTTTTTGAAAGAACTTAATGGTAGCCTTTTGCCCTATTATGATACACCACAATTGCTAAACTAACAAGAAGTAGGGGTAGACATTACGTGGTGCCTGCCCTTCAAGCGTGGGTTACGAATGGGTCATTTGGAGGATAACCGACGATGTCACCATGATGAGCTGTCTACTGGCCGACTACCTATTGAAATATTTCGAGGTAGGACTAAAATGGTAAGCCCGCTAATAGACTACAAAGTTTCCATTTGAATCAAGGCAACTTTTGCTCTTCGACCATAAACAGCGGATGTAACATTAACCAAAAACCACATTTTAATAATTAAAAGGTTGTCCTTATTTTGGAATTGAAAATTTTGCAGTCTTTGTGCATTTTGTTTAACAATACTACTTATGCTTTATAAGTAGTACTACAGTGTTATTTTGTCGACAATATAGGGCAATGTGGCTAAGTGACCAAGGGGAGGACCGAAGTCGACGCTCAAAAGAAGAGGGGTGCTATATAGTGGCTTGAGATTTTTCCTAATTGCATATTTAACTGTACAAGCTCTTCAGTCCTTCCATATTGCAATTTGGCTCAGTGGTACGGCTTTTTGGTCAACATAACTACTTCGCGATATTGGAACGTAGCTTTTCACGTTGAAACATTACGTATTCTAAGTCGTAAATGTGAATCAAAATGTATTTCCTTTCGAGGCTACTCGTTTTACTTTAAATAAGTATTTATATTAAGCTGAATTGTTAATTATTGCAACATTTGAATTATTGGAAATCCAAACCCATCTGGAGTTCAGCATGACAAATTTGCTAGAAAATTTGGAGGGGGTGTCCATGAACTGTAAGTGGGAAAAACTGTTCGTCACACAGAAGCAAAGCTTTGATGGATAATTGCATTAACAAGTTATGCTTGAAAAGGGAAGAGAATCACATACTATTTTGGTCCAGATGTAGGTCGTTATCATCACTCAAATTAAAGACTTTTAGGTACATTTATCAATAATAGGGCTCTGCAATTTTCAGCTAAACTGGTTGTAAATGCTCCGACATTGTAGCTCCTTGGAACTTCTCCAAAGATAAAGGGAGATATAATCCTTCGGCAGAATATGTATTGTCGACTTGCAGAAGGGTTTGGGAGCTACAGCCGGTGGTGCAGTGCCAGAACAAATCGGTAGCCCGTTACTAAAACAAGAATTAAACGAACGATTAACTTACTGCAACGACAGATCAACTAAAAACGGCCAAATTTATTAGCCAAATAGAACAAAATAGAGGTTTAATGGGGCCGAAAAGGCTGAGAAACAACTCACCAACAACAAAATCTGTGGGAGGAGAATATTAGGCGTTACATCAAAGGCCTTGAAAAAGTCAACATCAAAGATGGAATGCATTTCGCAATGGAAACGAGGACCAATTACCGAGTATAAATTATGTGAAGCTGTCCTTGTTCGCTTTATTACATAGCCTTGGTTTCCGTGTAACTTTTGCTGAATACCGACTGGCATTTGAAGGGGACATGTTGTAGGACATCAACGTGCGTTGAGCATTCCAGAGTCAGGTATTTTTCATCGCAACTTCGAGAAGCGCAACTGACGCTAGACTCGATTACTCCCTCCCCTTGGTGAAAAATCATCACTCAATCTTCGTTTCTGGTTCATGGGTGGCCCTTTTAACATCAATTATGTTTTAATGACCGATGGAAAGAAAAGAATACAAGGAGTGCATGGAACGACTTTTACAAGGCAAGGGCCTTTGTGCGGGTGGTAAAAGAAGTTTGTTAGTTTTCGGTATACCTCACTGTAATTAATTTTGGCTTGTAGAAGCCTACAAAGTGGTTTCGATTGTTTATATGTGGTTGTCTATCGGCGCAACACCCCTTATTGTCTCGTTTGAAACTGCCATATAAGATCCAGGCTTGTCTGCTTCCCGAATCATCTTCAGTCCGATTTCATGGATGCGAAGGGCCTCCCATTCAATCTGTCTAGTATTTGGTAGAAATTTCGTTCGTAGAGTGTATCGCCAGACAATGACATATCACACCTTGGACGACCCTCTAGCATTAATCTTGAAGAATTACATGTCGCAGGTGCCACGCCAAATCGAGATTAATCCATTCAGAACATTTGGCAATGTTCTGCGTGGGTGATAATAAAACAGTCCCTTGAAATCCAAATAAACTGTGAAGGACGTGGCAGCCGATAAGCAAATAAGTCTTTGAGCTTTTGCTGACAGACTTGTGGTGATAAATAATACTTTTGTGTCCCTGTGTTGGCTAAGCCACTACCCATGCTACGCACACTTTTAAGGCACCTTTGTGGGTATGCACGATGAACCTTTTAATTTCTTTTCAAACAATTATAGCTTAGGCGCGCCCGCCCGGTGAGATGCGGAAAAAAAGCAAGCAAGAAGAGCCTAGCCAGAGACAGTCAAGACCAGTCAATCAGTAGAAAGCCCTATTACCACGAGAATTTATACCTCCTGCCTCATGCCACAAAACCCATCCGCAGGAAGATTCACATGTTAATCAGGATGGGAAGAAGGAAAAGAGTGCCTTACCCTCACCTTCATCCTATGTATTCTTGCCTGATGCTCCTCCAACGCACACAAAGTATGGCGAACATTTGGGAACTGGCGACTATGCCAATGTTCCCTTGTCTGCTTCTGGAAGTAAAGTGTCCCATGAAGACGAAATTTGCAGTGAGCTTGCTTCTCTTCGGAGAAGGGCAGTGTACCGTGACGGTGATTAATTCAGTAAATAAAACTTCTTTTCCATTTACTTAATTCTATAGTAAGCAACTTCACGGACCTGTACGATTTAGGTTTTACGTATAAACATCCAGTGACTTCACTCTTAATTGGTTTTGGTCAACGTCTCGAAATCATAACATTCCGTTTCGTTTGGCGTTCCTGTTGGTGCTACATCAGCCCTTCAATTGTCAATCCCTTACAAAACAAAACTATTCTTATGCTACACACACTTCCAGTAGACTAATAACAGGGTCTCCTCCAGATTAGTATGCATTGGAACGACTCAAAGGCAAATTGATCACTGCATTGGTGACGAAAGAGGGACGATGGGAAAATCCTGAACTTTATTGGTGAAATATTGTACTGAAATTGAATAGACCTAAGGTATATGCCATGCATGACTGGATCTGCCGAAACAATCTCAACATCCGACAACTTTCCCAATCACAAGAGACCACTGGACCTAAACCAGAAAACCTACCCAACAATAATGCAAAAATAGAAAGTCATGGAGACAGGAAACCTCTCCATGCCGCGAATAGCGAGGCCACCGGGCGGCGTTAGAACAGCGGCAGGTAGGAGGGATGATCGCATGCAAAACAGTTTCTTGAAGCTACTTCATATCTGTGCATTGCATTACCCAGTTATGGTTTTATGCAATCTTTTCAGTAAACAAGATCCACTTGTCCCTTCCACCCCGTACAAGTTTTACCGACGCTGCAAATGATAAAGAATAAACATGAGTTCGAAAGGCCTCAAAATAGCAACAAAAGTAGTCGTGATGTCTTTAATTCTACTTTGTGAGTTTGGAAAGCACTTTCTAGTTAATAACATGGAGTAATACTTCAGGGTAGCGCCAAGTACAACCTCAAAAAGAGGAGCACCAGTGCAGAGGGAAGATTGCTGCAACATTTAAGGGTGAGCTTCTTTCAAGTTTCTCGGCATTCGTCCCCTGGGGGCTTGCTCAGGCCACCAGTTTCACAGCTACTCTACACTGTAGCAAACGCATCCAGACTAGTAATCCTTCAAAACAGTCATGGGGGTAACTCAGGTGTTTCAGTTGCAGCAGCGATGGGCGGACTCGCTACGGGCGATTAGTCACCGGACCACGCCAGTTAGACTATCCAAAAAGTAGCACAGGAAAACCCCCACGGGTGGTCCAATCCACGGTAGCTCACAACGAAAGTAACATTGAGATTTTTGGTAGCTACTTTAACTTTCATTTCTGCGCATTAATTAGCAGCAGGGCGGATTTGAGGAAGCCCCCAAGAAACAGGTTAAAGTATTGACACAGAAACCTATTTAGGAGCTGTCTGGAGACCACAGCGCTGAAACTTAAGGTGGTGGTGGCCCTCCTAGCTATTCCAGATAGAATATCACAGCATGATCAACTGGTTGAGTAGTACTTAGTAAAACACAATGGGGGGATAAATGTACACAAGGGGGACATATCCTCAAGATCACGCCCGCTTCTCTTCCTCTGGAGCTGAACGAGACTTCGACGAGGAAGAGCTGGAAGAAGAGGACGACGAAGAACTGTCATCATCACTTGAACTGCTACTAGTGTCAGAGCTGCTGCTACTGCCCTCGCTGGATGATCGAGACGATGAAGTATGCGCCTTCTTCACTTGAACCTCCCCCTCATCAATATCCTCGGCCGAATCTCCTTTTATACCATTTTTTGTGGTAGGGGATTTCTGGCCTTCATTATTATTGCCCCCATCATCGTCGCCCCAAATGTCATATTTCGCAAGGTCCTCGTCATCTCCGGATTCTTCCTCTTCTTCTTGCCTCTCCTCTTGGTTCTCTGGATCCGTATTTTTGTCTCCGTCGTTTCCTTCTGCTACCACTTTCTCCTCCTCTGGGCCTGGTTCGTCACCATTCTAGAGAAGCAAGAGGCAGACAATTCAAAAGTAAATGAG
Source organism: Echinococcus multilocularis (assembly GCA_000469725.3). Lineage (NCBI taxonomy): Eukaryota > Metazoa > Platyhelminthes > Cestoda > Cyclophyllidea > Taeniidae > Echinococcus > Echinococcus multilocularis. Next base: position 3,670,941 of record LN902848.1, on the reverse strand, counting down.
ATGAGTGTAAGTCTCATTTTCTAAAACCTCTAGTGAAACAGGTGTTGCAAGAATGGAAATATTTCTAGTGCTGCCCAAACTCAGCCACTTACTCCATGGGTCTTCCGATACTTCTTCTTTTTCAATCCAAACTAGAAAGAGAAAAAGCCGATTATCCGTAGCACTAAAGGTGGAATGCAGACAAGGTTGCGTAAATATGGCGTTCATCTGGCTCTCGTGGATACACACTACTTTTACACAAACTCAACAGGACGAATCAACCAAGCAAAAAAAGGTTAACCAGAAAACTACCTCGTCATATTCATCATCGGATTCATCGTGACGTTTGTAATCAACAACTTCATCTCGTTCCATGTAACCGCCACCATAACCAGTTCGTTGACCCTGCGTGTTGACTTTGGCTGCATTACAAACATTGCATACGGTTCTCCGAGCCCAATTCACGTTTCCACAGCTAATGATGAAAAAAAATGAACATTATGCCGAAGTCGCCGATTATCTGCTAGTGCGCAGGAGCGAGAGGGATACAGAAGTGGAACAAAACCTCACCTTTTGCATTGCCAGTCATCAGGGCCGAAAAGACCTCGACTCTTTTCAGCAAACTCTTTACCGATTTCTTTACCTGAACTGTGCCCACTTTGATTATTCTTTTTGGGACGTCCACATTTATTACATTTATCACGACGGGCAAAGTTAAGGTTCCCGCATCTTAAGAAAATAGATGACGGCTGAGGGAGTACCTTGAATCGCTGCAAACCCAATCTCCCTTTGATGGAGCAAACCTGCCGGACATTTTCTTTTCTTGCGGTAATGTTCACATCCACACTAAAATACGGAGTTGACACTGTCATTGGCGGGAAATCATCCAATGAACTTCAAGATAGCTGGGTTTTTATATTTTTCTCTAAAACTTCTTGCACATTGCCAACGCCATGTAAGTACTTAAAAAATGGAAGGATTAAATATATGCTAGATTATAACATTTTCAAATGTAGTCTAGGTTCTTTATGTTGACAATTGATTCCATATTATGATACAAATAGCTAATTTTAAGATTATACTTCTATGAAAATGCACGATGCTCGCTATTTAAAATAACTCTTGGCCATTAAAAAGTCTTGCATAAACTTCTTGATCATCGGTAGAAGCTTCATTTCGGATGCAATAACAAGTACTTAACTTCATCTAAACTAAACCAAACCTACGGTTACTTTATTAACTTGGCTGACTTTGTCCCATGTTTCAGTGCTTAAGCCCTTTTGAAGTCTAAACAAGTTGCACCACACTGTAGATACTACATCTGCTTCAATGGCTCCCCACCCTCCCAGACATGCAGTTCCCCCGTAGCTGCACCTTCTCGTCGAACGCATAGCCTCGGCGCTTTCGTGCGCTAGCGTTGAATCATCCTTACCTTCCAATAAGTCGTGCTATGACTTCAAGGACTCAAAACTCCCAAGTCTATCAGTAGCGCACGGGAGGGCATTTTGCTGACCCGAATTACAGCACATGGGGCTAGAGGGCCTGAAGGGCTAAACGCAAGTCAGGGTTGCGAAATCCCCCTTATTCATTCATATTTGGCACCCACTTATACCATACCCAGACACCTCACCTACGTGCCATGACCCAACTGTTTAGGTTGGACCATACAGAAGACGATACATGCAATGCTTTACTAGATTTTCACTCAAACCCTTGAACGATGAAAACACAGCACTCTTCACGGCGAGTACATGTTTCTGTCAGGGGGAGAAAAAGGGGAGAGGTATTAAACAAGAAGCAAGAAAGGCACCTGTATGCGGCAGTAAATGTGCCCACTCATGTAAGAGTATAGAGGTGGAAGAAAAAGAAGGAAGAATAAAAAAAAAAACATAAAGGAAAGGGGAGCTGCAATCTACACACAGGGACGCACGAGAGAACACCACCAGACCGCAAGGGAAGACTTCCATTCAAACCGGCAGCACCAGTGACTTGCCCTTCAGAACTGGGGAAAGAAATGAGTGAGACGACTTAAGAGTGGTAAGCACATAAAGGGGGCGAACTCGACTAAAAGGGGGGGGGGCATTCTAGGTTCTTGAATTCTACAAACCACCTACTCTTACCTTTGTCGTATTCCTTATCTTCATTCAAACTGAGGTGAGTATACGCTTAACACGTCTTCCATCAGCGTCGTTTGTCAGGGCTCATAATTCACAGAGACGACAATTATGATCACATCAAATCATGTATGGGAACAAACTGGTAGGGTTTAAAACAACAAGGGTGTGGAATGTGATGCTCTTACTTAGTGAGTGACTGTATTTCCAGGCATTGAATTGGTCCGCTTGAGCATGCAATTGCCGGTGTCACGTTCGAACAATAAGGCACCTAGGTTGTATGGGTCGCAAAATACTCTGTTAAGCGCAAAAGCTATCTTAGAAAGATCGCATATCCACATTCATGACAATGCGAACGAATTCACCCAGTGACTGCCACATTGAGGAAGTAAGCATTTGGTTCCAAACGTTCAGCTCCATAATCGGATTACTCAGATCTTATCTCAAATGTAAAGACTTCAAGGTTCTGACTCTTGAAGACACGTGAAGGCTAGCTATTGGATTCCCAGGCAAGTAGGTAGGCAGCACAAATACCCAGCCATGATTTACAATCCTTAAGTGACAGCAGGCTTACTAAGGCTTCGCAATAACAAACGGGCCCCAGCTGAAGAAAATCTTGTAACTTCAAAACGCCTAATTTTGTAACGAAAAAACCTCTAAATCATCAAATCATGACTGCTTAGAGCTTGCAAGTCAAGTCTACCTAAAAGGTGCAATCAGGAACCAAAACTAAAGCTAAATGAATGAAAATGCTTGTTTATTCATTGGATACACTTCAAAATGCAGATCCTCACCTCAATGAAAATGCAACCGGTTCACTATCGCAGAAGGAAATTGCAATTTTCAAGGTAATGCACAGTACCAATTCGGTTACTTAACTAGGAGGTAGATTATGGGATCTGTCTAAGCCTCCAAAATTAGACTTTATTCACAATTGTTTGATTCCTTCCTAAAACAATTTGGGTACTAATTACCTGCCTCCTAACTATCAGCGCAATGGCCCCACGTAGAAACACAGGTAGCTATCCATTTGTGCAATTTACCTGGGTTCATTGACGGTTCTCTTGCCGGATTGACCTTAGATTAAAAGCAGTGGATGTAAACCATTCAAGAATTAAGCAGCATCACTTGCTGAAACCACAAAATTGCAAAGCCTCCAATAACAGCCCACCGGATGCTAAAAAGTGGGACAATGTATTGAGTCGAAGTCAAACTCCGTCGGTATTCAGATGCAGTCTACAGTTTGCATTTACTGTGATTAAACTGGCACGAATGTAACAAATCAAATAGAAGAATGGTGCAATTCTCAAAGTTGAGAGAAGCATCAATTTGACAGCTGTGAAGTTATGTGAAAGCCTCAACAATAATACTATCCAAAAAATCTACAATAAACTCGACTTAACTTCCCTAACATGCCACCTGTTAAGCAGCTGCCGAAATAGTAGTACGACTCAACTCTTCAGTGATGTACCTCCTATAGGGGCAAAAACATTGACACAATTCCAGAATAAGCATTTTAGTTGACGGTCACAAGTTTTAAAATATCATTTAGTTGGAACATTAGGATTAAGGCACACATAGGACCACGAATCAAGATTCCACAAAGGTAGCAGAAAGGAGGTTCTGCGGATGACATGGATATATGGAAGTAGGTAAACTTTTAATCCCTAAATAGCATCCAGCCGCGGATAAGAAACAAAGGTTTGCTCAGGACCTTATACCAGGATTTCACTGTAATCAAGTAGCTGATAAATATGTCCAACCTTACAATTAGGTGGGAAGATAAAAACTTCAAAACAAACACATCAACCGGTCATTGCATGAACATACGCCTAACATAGGAACTCAATCAAAATTTCTCACTTCAACAAGACAACTGAGAGACAGACAGATAAGCGAGGAGACGCACCACGAGTGACGTAGAGATAAAAGAAGTCGACATAAAGGACGGTTTGGATACTGCCCGCGACAATTGCAATGAGCTCATAGGTGTCCTCATTTACATAGCGGTAAATCCAATTGAGGATATAGAGAGCACGGTAAGAACCCAGCGCGAAGAGGTAGTGCGCTGTGATGGTCTCCGCCTCCCCAGTCTTGGTGATCATGTAGAGCTGTGGAAGAATGGCTACCGCCTCCAGGTAGATGGAGAAAGTCCATAAAACCTACAACGACAACAAAGCCAGCGTCGCAACTGATGAGGTGAATCAAAAAGTGAGGCGATTAATGCTCATTTGTCCAAACAAACAAATACTACCACTTGGGCTTCTGGTTACGGCCTTTTTAACACTACTAACAGGGGACAAAAAATATAGGTAAAAGGAAGTGCAATTACGTGATTCGCTAAGATCAAACTGAAAATCGTACCTCCACAGGCAAGCCATGAAGAAGATATACTACCGTAGAATTCCTACACGGAATGACAAATACCATTTATTTCCAACTGCCAATAGAGCGCAAGTCGTGACAGGCTATTGTGGATGGTTATCCAGGATGCAAAGCACAAAACACGTAGATAAACGGCGTTTCTTCCCATAAAGGCGTAAAATTAGAGCCCATATGCATCTGGCCAGAGTAATAAATTTTGGTGGCTTCGGTGCAGAGTGTTAGCAAAAATCCCAGGCTCGCAGTCATTCCTGTAAGACTTCAGCGCAAATAACATCTGTTTCTAAATAAACAACGAATACCTGACTAAACTATCGATCTTTCAGTAGGAACAATAAATGCAATCATTTGCGAACAGTGATTTAAGAGCTTAGCGTACCCTGGGGGTCCCAGAGTGGTTCAGCCGTACTGACAAGTATCAGTATGCCAAAGCTATGCAGGTACTAAATAAATGCTGCAATAATTGCAAGTGTATTGGCAAGTAAAGATGGCTACACCTTCCTCCTCTGAGAATCGGTTCTTTTTCCCTACGAACTGAAGTCTCAGTTTGGATAGGGAGCGGCAGAGGTAAGAGAACTGGAGCGAAATGAGAAACAATTCTGTTTGTAGTAGTCAGGTAACGAACATGAGTCACAAAAAGACGGTAACTGCGCATAAGAGTTATTGGAACCACATCAATCTTTGGTGTCGAGTCACAACATTTTGTTCCGTGATAAGGAAGTAAACAATATGCCAAACTCAGACGATTAAAAAGTGCCCATTGAGGAGGTGCCTACAGTGTTTGTGCAAAAACGCTAGGAACTACTACTTCTTTAACATTTCCGGTAGCTTAACAGAAATAAGAAAAGCAGCCAGTGGCATTAAAAGAGAAAAAAGGCAGTAAAGAGAAATCGATGGAAAATATCAGCACCGTAGACCTATTTTACAAATCCTACCAGATGACAGATTAGAAATTAAAGGATTCGCCCACCTTGGTCGAGGCGAAATCCGTAAATCTCTGCAATATAATCCACAAAGAGGAGGCAACCTTGAATCCAACGGAATCAATGAAAAGAATCACTCGTATTGGAACCAAATTTCCTTACCTTTTTGGAAACTCAAAGTATGGTCCTCGCTCCTGACCCGTGAATGTTTTATAAAGCACCAACTACTTCCTGATGGTTGATGGAGAAAAATTATTATGGTACCAAAATAGTGGCGTGCTAACATCCATTAGCTCTTCCGTGTATTAACAAATGAGTTTTGTCCAGAACAGAACCTTAAAACGACTTCAAGGGGGGGGGGCGAGCGCCACACAATTACAATCAATGAGATCAATCCAAGCAAAAAACAGACTACTTCCAATTAAATGGAACAGAGTATTGTGGTTTTAGCGTCCTGTTGTGACTGTTTTGATAATGACATCCATTCCGAACATATACGCTATACCAAAGGGAAGGTTTATATACGAGTAGTCAGAAGTTAAATGAACGGGACAATGATCTAAGAGATCATGGAAACTTTGAAAATTGTATACCAAGAAGGCCTACAACGAACGCGACAACATCACGACCATCAAAGAGCCGTAGGTGCCATTATTTTTGACGTTTATTTAGGATACACATGATAGCTTGAAGCCAGAGATATGGTGACTGGCAGTGCGCAAAATTACCAGGTAACCTTTGGTAATTGTATTTTAAAGACTTTGTTTTCGAAAAAGGGAGGATAGGGACTTGAAAGACTGAATAAACCAGCTGAAAAGCTAGACGATTAGATCAAATGGGAAAGTAGACCCTCGGGGTGCAGATGTAAATGAAAATTATTAAGCAAGACTTAAGAAAAATAACAATTCAAATCACTTTTTTTCATTGGCTTTCCAAGACAATTTCAACCTTTTATTGTTATGAAATTAACTATTAAAAAACTAATTAAAAGTAGGTCAGACGAATAAAGGGGCGAGGTACAATCGACTTGTCAAAAAAGAACATTCATGCATAAAAAACTCCCCAGGAATCGACTAAAGGTTCTGATACGTTTATGCAATTACAAACAAGCTAATAAAATGCAAAGTCATCCAAGGTGACATCTTTCAAATACTTTCAATTTAGAGCAAATGATTTGAATTAGTCGACAAATTTGGATCATAGAGATAGATGTGTAGTTTCTGCAAAGTTGACGACCCGGTGAAGCTAAGGTGGAAGCACACATTCGCGGTATTAATACACTGATCAGGAACCATAAAGTGCTTAGCGTTCGAAAAACTAAAATCTGGAAAGACATGATATGAAAAAATAAGTAAGACTTACAATGTAAAATTAGTAGACAACTAATACGGAAGGCTGGCTAACCTCAATAGGAGTCAAGTGATGGTTGACCAACACAGCAAGGACGGCAGCGGGGATTAGAAGGTACAAGACTTGGAAGATGTCATCCTCCTTGTGGTAAGTCGTTTTAAACTTAACGAACATGAAATAGCATGTAATGTATGAAAGAATGACGAATGCGATCTTCATTAATGTGTTGTAGGCAGACACGAAGTAAAGAAAGAGATCGAGGTACCGGGTAGTGAAGACCAGAGCAAACATTAGTTGGGTTTTTCCCGACAAACCTGGGAATTAAACAGAAGACAACACAGTAGGAGAAAAGTAGGCAAATAGGGGCAGGATAATAGAAAGGCATGAAACAAGCAAGTACTGTGCAAAACTGTACGCAGAACATCTTCGAGAAGCGTTTACACGTGGGTATCGGATATTTACACAACGAGTACGCTAGGGCCACACGTGAGTACACACTCACCAGCACAAGAACGAGTCTTCCATATTTTAACGAGAAGCAAAATTATAGCAAGTAGATGCGACATGTCCCCAGCAAGCCTAAAGACATTCATCTTGACAAGAATCCACAGTTTTTAAATCTGCCGCCGCAGCAACGTATAAGGATATTGGCGGTTAGCAACAAAAACGATATGTGATTTGCATCCCCTCGCCATTATAAACTAATTTAAAGGTCAAATGAGCTAATATTTGTGCTACAAATAACTGGTTATTATCCTAGTAACTTACACAACAACTTACTCCAGCTAGCAAGCTAGTCTTTTGAACGCAATTTCAAAAATAATACAAAATTTTTTACTTGCACATTGATATTTTTTACTGCACGAGTGAACCCATAGAGTGCCAATTGTTCTCGGCTAATTTGAAGGACGTCGGAAACAGTGGATGTGTGGAGGCTGATGGTCTTCTTATTTTGCAGCTCCGATCAATGACTACTATGGAGTCTTTCCGCACAAACGGTATAAGTATTCAAGGCTCAACCAGAAAGGATGTGCTTTTTCGGCGGTACTTCAAATTTCAGCCTCATATCTGTAGGATAAAGCACCAACAGAACGTCCTTAAGAATCTTGAAGAACGCTTATCTCAGGCCTCTAATCAGAACAACGCGCTTCGTAACTGATTTTTCGGGTTTTATTTTTGTGTAGGTGAAAAAATTAAGCAGCGAGCACTTGACTCGGAGCGGCTTTTGCACACTATGAGAATTAAAACGCTCCGATGTGAAAGAGATATTAGAAATTGCCTGGTAAGTTTCTTAGGATCCACCTGAACATTATTTCCCAATTTTTTACCTTTCCTTTTGATCTCGTTCTAGTGGGATTTGTGTGCTTAGTTTTGCAGGACATGTCCAGTGCTTTGTAACATTTCAATAGGGTGAGAAGCAGTTTCGGTATTTGTGAAACCTTACATCGTAAATCTTATTTGGGGCTGCTAGCATTAAGAACGCATTTAATCACTTTTTAGACTTACTTTCTTTGAAACCCTGGTAAGTTAGCTGCAATCAAATCAGTACTCTAATTCAAAGACCTTAATCTCCTTGAATTCGTACATCTTAAATTTCAGGTTATTATGTGCCCTCAATGCGGTCGATTCGGGATGGTAATTAATTGGGTCTCTTGTATTATTTAATGATCTATTATTAGGCTGGTCAGTTTCATAGCATTTTGGAGAAAGTGATTTGATTAACTTAGCTTTTATATTCCTTCGCTAATCACTGCTGGCATTTATGATATCTTAATTTTTGGGATTTTCTACGAGTGCTGTTTCTGCTTTTGGTGCATTCAGAATATTTTAAGTTGTATATCCGGGTTTACGTGTTGAACTTCATTGACGAAAAGTTGATAGTTACATTGGTAGAACTATCTTAATTTGTATAAGTAATTGTATGGCAATCAAATCGATTGATTCATTAATATTGCTTTGAAATTATGTTCCCGCTGTCATTCCTTTGAAATTTAGTACATCGACCGTAAGTTGGTGTCGTGCAGTTAGCCACTAGCTCCAAAATTAATCCTATTTTTGGCGTTTACAACCTGATTTCTTTACACGTTTATATGGATTAATGGAAGGTCACAGTGACTCAAAAGTGAAACTTGTTCAATCTATTGAATTGGATGTGCCATCCGATTTGTGAGTTTACTTGGCTGATTGAGGTTTACATAAGACTTCCCGTCACTAATTTCACATCCTGTCTGCCATGTTTAACAGTTCATGGTGTAATGGCTGATCCGATGAAACCTTATCTTTCATTTGTAAACATGGCCTTTATTTTAACTCCTTTGCTACATGCGATTCAGCCTTTAGCTATTTCAGCAGGTAGTTCGTTGCAATATAATTGCGCCTTAGACCTGTCTTTTCATCGACATTTTGGATAAATACAATTCAGTTGTAAAACTTTACTAAACCTGTCTATTTTGGTTTTGAGTTCTTAATTTTTACATCTAGAAAATTTTGCGCAGTAGATGAGGTGAATTTTAATATTATTATAGCCGTTTACTAGTACTGTTATCCAAGTCATGTGTTTTTTGGTAAAATAGCTGTCCTTGGGGTTACTAATGCTTAAAAGGGTGCAGTTTATAAAATTTGCTCAATTAGTACAAATGAATTTGCGTATTTTCATAAAATTGAATGTTTGGAATTCACTTTGGGATTGTGGGCTTCATTTATTGCATGATCATAATTTAGCGCACTATGTAGTCTTCCAGTTCATGGTAATTAATGGTCATTTAAAATAACTTTCATTGTTTTAATACCTTTAGCTCGCTTTGTTTGTCTCTTTATACGGGTTTCTGAAAATTCATAAATGGTATTAATGTTGGACACACTCATTTGGTAGGGATACGTCCGATTATATCCACCGCTTAGGTCTGTTAATTGCAATTTACCATAGAATTATGGTTACGTTGTCCTTGTATCCTATTCACTATATTGTGAAACAGTTCGTGAGTAATCACTATTCAGTTAGCAACTGACACCACCTTTTAAATAAATGCATCCCTTTCAGATACCTTCGAGTCTTCGAGCGCCAGATCGCGGAGACTCAAGTCCCTCCCTCCTAGTTACTCCACCGCTGCAGCCTCCACCGTCACCGTCCCTCCTCAACATCAATCTCTCTGTACCACCACCTGCAATTCCCATCACGATGACGACTACTTCGAGTCTCCGTCGCGGCCAGGCGAGTCTGAAACGTCCCACGAGCGGTAGTAGTAGCGGCAACAACGGCAGCGTTGAGACGTGTTATTCTAGCGGTACCGCCGGTCTTTCGTGCGTCCGCATCGATCCCTGCGTGAATTTGGTGCTTTCTCGCTTTCTCCGCAGTCTGCGCTCCTCAGAGGCGCAGGTTGCGGCTAACCAGGCCGAGCTACAGCGCTCCAAGTTTACGGAGGACAGGTGCGTGTGTTTGAGGACAAAATTTCCACTATTTGAGCTTCACGACCGGAGTAGCTGCAGCCTCCATTTTACACTATGAGTTGTGATACTCTGTGCTAGTTTTGTAACTCCATATTGAACACCGGATTATCATTTCATCAACTTCTGCCGAATTACTTCACTTATTTTTACTGAGCACACTATGTGAACTGATTACGGCGAAATAATTTTATTTTGGAGGGTCCCTAGATTTTTTAGCAAAGATGCTATTTTGGTATCCTTGTGCATAAGATAAGGTCTTTATCTTATAAATTCGAATGCTGTTCATGTTTATGACCCCGGAGTAACCCGTTTCGTCTGGTTACCACCTTCCCATCCTGTCCTTTTTTACCCTACTTCAATGAGTCTACCAAAATACGTCGTCAAATTTTAGTTTGTGTCGATTGCAGAATCCTTTCTTCATTACCTTATGCTAAATAACAACCCAATTTTAAGCACCTGTGGTAGATGGGTTTATTGACGTAATATTATTTCAATCTAAAGATGATGGATTATCTTAAAGCCGCGTCAACCGTTTATTTTGGCCTGAATGATACCGAGGTTATCCTTGTAAATTCACCAAGTTTTCTAAAGGCGGTGCAGTTCTAGTGATGTGTTTATTTCGTTTTCTTTGGCACCTTGCTTTACTAATTTGGCTACCCACGTGGGTATACGGTGCAGTGACCTGAGACTCCTTGGAAGATGGAAGAAGATACATTACTCTCGGGCAAAATATGTATTATCAACGTACAGCAGGGCTTGGGAATACGTGGGATGGATCAGAGGCCAGATCGCCTCACAGAGGAACAACGGTGGGGCCCTTAAGTGCCCCGTTACCAAAATTAAGAGTTTAGTAGCAATCGACGTAGCACACGCAGTACTAATCCGCTATAATTGAAATTTTGGGGACCTGAACCCTCTGGAGAGCTAGCTATTATAGGTTCATTTGTATTCACCGTGCTAATATTTTATCTCACCGCAAAAATAGGATTTTTTTCATGCGAATCATAAAATTATTATTTCCGGATTTATTAATTACCGTATTTACTTTTTTATGCAAGCTTTTAACTTTCAAGTTATTCTAAGGATATTTGGACGAAAAAAAACTTTGACTTGAACGGAAATTTCATTGCACACTAACGCCGTAGAAAAATGCCACATTATTAGGGCAAAGAAGAGCTGATCTGTCACGACTTGGGCGGAATTACAAACTTCAGAGGATAGAGGGTGCGTAATTAACCTGAGGGTCATTTTATTGCAGTACTGGGCTTTTAGGGCACATCTAAGTTTTAATGCTAGGATTTAACTTGAAACCCAAATCAGCTAATCAGCATGGCTATGTAGGTATGCCTCCGCGGAGTTTTTTGGCGAGTTTATAATCTTACAGGTTGGACTCTGCCATTGAGACAGCAATTGCGAGTTGTATACTTAGATTTGCGCCACTTCCACATTTAATTGAACTTGATGAGACATTTCACTTCTGCTTGATAAATTTTATCTAAATAACTGAACCTACATTTATTTATAATAGAAAGATTGATTGACACGAAATTCTTCGGCTCTCGAAGCTATTCCTGGCTAATAAAAACCAGTTTTCGCAATCCTTTTCTTCACGCTCATCCCGACTTACTGGATCCGTCAAAATTAAACACATTCACTACCAGCAAAGTATGCAGCTGGCGTACCTAGGTAAAAAGAAAAGGAATAGATTTTAAGGAGAAGCAAAATGAGAGCAACGATAAACATTGAGACTGCGGTGGTTTGTTTTCCGCTAAGACTGTGGTAGTGAATGTGTTAAATGACGCCCAAGGCTACTCATGCATGTGTATAGTCGCTTAGGCTTCCGTGGGATTGTCCGTCGTAGCTATTACTCATCATTGTTAACCTCCAGTTGCACACCACGTTTTTGTGTGTCCTGTTTCTCTAGATTTCTGGAAATATCCTATAAACTTTTGTTTTTTTGTCATATTTATGTCGAAGTACTAGCCTTGCTCCTTATTGGAAATTGCTATATCCGTCTGCTTTGATATTTCGACGATCTCTAATTCTCGGGGTAGAAAACTCATCTTGGCATTCATCTGGCTCCTCAATGAAACGGTTAATTTGTCCTTAATCTCCACTTTTATTAACTTGTGTTCCGGAAAACGGTAACCAATACGGTTTTCTTGCTGTGAGTATTTTTAAAATGTATATATTATTATTGTCCATCTTTGTATCTTTGTTGTTAACTTGCTATTTGAAGGCTATACTTTCTTCCCACACCTACTATTTAATCACATTATGTGCTAGCGCCAAAATAATTTCAAACCTTTCAAGCTGAATTCTTCAATCGTGAAAGCTGGTTGGGGGGATTTTCTTGTGGATGTGCGGACGAGAAATGTGTTTTTAGCTTCAGATCAAAGGAGTCACGTGATTGTGAAAATTTGACGGGTCTGGATTAAATGAAACTCTCCCTCCTCCAATATTAGCGAATAAGGCGATGAGAATGGGGCGTGCCTTTTTGTTGTAGTTATCTTGGTTACATTTAATGCTCCCTCATTGGGCCTGAAGCAATGGGCGATTAAACCCAGACAGAGCTTGGGCCACTCATTGTTCCTGAGTACCTGCAGCACCACCACACTGACTGTTGACTAAGGCATTTTTTGAAATTAGGAGTGCGATATAAATGGACCTCTTAAAGCTGTCGTTCGAGTAAACTCTGCAGCTACTGTAAGGGGCCTTAATCTCCATTTGGATTGAGTGGTACAGTCTTTTCTTTTCCTTATTAAGTCAAAACGGAAAGCGGATGATGAGTCGCCTGCGTGTCTTGGAGAAGGAGAACGCAGAGTTGGCGCGACAAAAGGAGAGTGGGCGACCTGCAAAAATAGCCAATCTCATCGGTCTGCGTCGGCGCTTCATCGAACGGGTTCGGATGGAAAGTGCTCGTGAGTTTACCTTGCCAGTGACTTGTTAAGCACAACTATCAAATGCTGGAATAGCAAGCCTATTTTTACTTGCGGAGGTGAGATGGTAAGTGAAAAAACTCGTAGCATCTCTCATGTTTTATCACACCTTTGTAATCATCAGTGCTTGCTAAACCACTCTCATCTTGATCAAGAAAATAGATGGGGAATGCCGGTAAAGTTAGCAAAAGTTCTGTTGAAGAAATTCGTTTACACTTTCATTAACTGGAATGGGGAAAACGTGGTCGGAGGTGCCATGAAGATAAGTCCTATCCCCTTTTTCGTGACTTATTGAAAAAAAATCCTCGAAGACCATCCATTCGTTATTCTCTACTTCTTTCTTACCCGTTTCCACTATTTTCCCACTGCTGGACCGTTCTGCGATGGGAAATGGAAGGTAAAAGAAGAAATACCAACCCATCCTCATTAGCATTCACCGTATTCCTCTCGTCCATATTCCTCCAAGTAGCTGATGCCACCCTTTCTTGCCATTATCGTTAGGCAATCGACGAGGAGCTGGCCTTCTTTCAAGTTTTTGAATAATTGATGAGCTAAGGTGCTGTGTTCAACCCTCTTGCTGCTTAAGCAAGTATGTGAATGGTTTCATTGAATAAACGCCCATTTTGATGTAAATGATCCGATCAGATGGTCAACGCCCTACCTGTTCATCTACACATCCATCCATTTCCACTGCTAAGTGAAAGACCATCTTTCTGTGTACTATTGGACAAAAGCAGTTTCTAACTGCCTTCCCCATGGGTTTTGTCGAAGGTGTGTGCTAGAGTAGAAGTCTCTAGACAGTCTTAGAGTAGTGGAAAGCTCAATACGAAAGCCCCTCTTACCATTTTTTCCCATCTGCTCGATCACTAGACACGGAGAAGCTGATTGATGAGGCTGAATCGGAGGTAGAGGTATTTACCAGTACTCTCCTAATGTTGCAACGCCAACTCTCCATCGCTCACGCCACTATTGAAGTGTTGGCAGTCGCACTCGCCACCGCTCCCGCTTCTTCCTCCGCATCTACACCAGCAAAGCGGTGCATCGCTCTGCTTCGCGCCGCTCAGTGGCCACTGCCCTCCGTTCTTGAATCGGAGGAGGTGGCTAACACGGAGCCCATTGAGCTTGCTTCTACTGCGCCGCCTCCCCTCCCTTACTCCGACCCTCCATTCCTCGTCAACACTACTCCCATCGATATGCCTTCAGTGACCAAAGAGTTGACGTGAGGCGAGGGAAGTGGATATCCAGCGCTCTCTCAGTGGCTACTTCTTTCATCCTCACTTGCTAAGCATGAAATCGCAAATGGCGTTGTGTGCCAGCCATCCACATGTTTATCTCTACACCCATTCATACACACAAGAAGGCAAGGTCGAGAAAGAGACGTTATTGCCTCCACCTGAAGACGTTCAATCTGCCCCGTTGGTGTGTGTTTCTCTATGTGTACGTTTTATTTGCAATACACTGTCGCCCTCTCCTCTCCCCCTGCCGGTTTGTGCTCGCCTAGGTTGGGTTGTTGCCTTTGTTTTTTTTACTGATTTTTTTATATTATTCACCTGTGTTTATTTACTGTTGCCGCTACTGCTGCATTTACCGATGTGGAGTGAAGTGAACCCAGTGAAAAGGAAGGTGAATACGACGTCTATTTATTTAATTACTTTGTATGTCTCTACATCCATCTCTGCTTTTTTGATACTACCTCTTTTGTATCCGAACACATATTTGCAGATGTTTGTGTATTTACCTTTTTAGAGGTTTAATAATCTTTACTATTTTTATACACATGAGCATGAAGAGGATAATTTATTGAACTACTTGTTCGGTTGATGTGTTGGGTGTTTTTGACGCGGTGAGACTGGTTCGCGTTACCGCCTTCGAGCTGGTTGGAACGTGAAACACATGCGAATGATATGTAAATGCATTTATTGTTGGATATGTGTCCACTTCTTGTGGTGGTAATTCAAGGATTTATTCACGTAAAAGGCACCTGAAAGTTGCTTTTTTTACACGCCCCACGTCTGAGTATGTCCCAGAGACAAATGACCGCTTTAGTTTATTTCTTTTACTGAGGTTGGTGAATTTTTAACTTTGTTTCTTCTTTCCTAATGAACTTTCCTTTTATATTTAAATACCCCATGTGTGTATGTGTAGCATGGCAGATTAAATGGATGAAATTTGACGCCGGCAGCAAATGTGTTAATTAGCATGCCAAGTTAGCTGTCTCTCCTCTTAGTGCAGAAGTTAGTCATAGTTTAGTCCGTTAGGATTTAATGCTTTTTTCACGTGTAGCGGTGTTTAATTTTCTTCGGTAATTGTTACAATTTTTTTCTTAGAGTTGTTGGCTTAGACAGATGCGTAGCACTTTAAAATTATGCATTGCATCACTTAATGATGCACGCACTTCGTCTCAAGTGACATATTGTAAGACGCTGGGATACGTGAGTTTATTTTTGTTCTCAAAAAGTGGGAGGTTTTATCAGGGTTTCTGGTTCTAGACAAAGGGATAGTTCTGAATCATCAGGCACACGGTCATCAACAAGGCGATGTTTTCGTGGTTTTAATGTGTCTTATGAGGGTACTCCACTCACAGATTTGGTAATCGTCAGCCAGCGCTGTGAATGACCGTCTAATCTCAGGCTGAGGGTCTTTGAATTCTACAAAGGATTTTTCTGTTTTACGGACTTTCTCAGGTCGCATTAGTCATTGGAGTTATTTTCGTTGAGACAAGTTGGAAGTGGTGAAGTTTGTAGCAGCTTGGCTTTTGATGTGCTCCTTTTCGCTTGCCTCGCTCATTTCTTTCCTTTCCAGAGTGATTAGCAAAATTTGTCGCTTCCTGGTGCGCTGATTCAACTGGCAATCGATTGTGAAGGATTTCTTCATTCCTACAATAAATCTTTATCTGTGTCCACATCTGGTTGACTCCTTTTGCTTCAATTAAACTGAGATAAATAATTTAAATCCGAAGACTAACTGGTGTATGGAACTTATTTTAATGAACGATTCGCAGTGACACTTTGTCGAAAGCGCAGAAGCAACACCCACCTCAACACCTGACACTTGCTCGTACGTGTTTGGCTGCCTCCGTTCAGTTTAATAGAATGTTTTATTGACTTGGAGGTCTTTGAAGCTGAGCATTGTGACTACTTTTACACTCATCGCTCAATGATGTGCATACTATGGCTCAAGTAAAGCATCGATCTCACGATGGGGTCTAGGACGGTTTAAGGTGAGTTTAACCGTCACCCACGTCTCCTACTATTTCCATCACCACAGAATTTAGCGTGATTCCTCGTTGTAGGCACCAAATTAGACAATGGATTACCCATTAACCCTTTTATGGTTTGGGTTTCATTATTAGGAACGGTATAAGTGTGGGAATTATTTTGCACTCGCCACTGCTCAGTCATTGCAAATACCTACCTTCGCACAGGTGTTTGCTTCCAGAGGGGTGCATGCTAACATCATCCTTGTTTCCTAAAATTTTCTAGCCAATATACATGGATTTCATCAACAAGCTCGAAAGTTTTACTTGCGACTAACCAACTTGACCAGTCTTTGATTCAGCGTTATTAAAAACAATTTATTATTCTCATTCTCTACGATCCTATAATGTTGGTATAGTTAGGACTGGTTAATTATTTTGACTGCCTAGTCACATTGACTCCACAATGAGTGCTTTACGCTTCTTCCGTGTACTTATGGCAAGGGGGATACTTGCCACTAGCCATCATTTACCTTTGATTATTTATGCTATTTCTGCCATGGCTATGTGTGCTTGTTGCTAAAATCTCTGCTTTTTAAATCTTATTTTTACGTCATTTCCTCGCAGTTTTTTATTTACTCAAAGATTCAGGCTTGAAAATCGTTGAAATGTCATTACTCTGTTCAGTACGATACAAACTAGCCCTTGAGGAGTTTGCAGAGATCGCAATGGGACCCAAAAAGCCAAAGTATTTTCTAAATCGCTCACAACTCATTCTCTCTATGTAAAATTAGTCGTCCTATTAGGGCGTGGTATTCCATATGTGCTTATTTCATAGGCAAATGGACACTGTTCCAATTTCTTAATTTTTTTGCTTGTCTCGCAAATTTGAAAGCTTTTAAACTTTGCTCTTCTGCTTCTGGAAAACATTCTAAACGAAAATTTTTTAGGAATCACCGATAAGCAAATTGTTTTTGCAACCTCTTTAATCGCCCTAGCGCCCCGAGGCTTCCCTGAGGTCAAAAGTAGACACGGTACTCAGGCGGAATGTCTTGTCCACTTACAGAAGGTATTTGGGCTACTGGCGTGGGCTTAAGGTCCAACAGCCCGGTGAAGTTATATTGCCGGAGCCCCCAAGTGATCCATTATCGAAACCCAAGTTTAAAAAATTAGCGTGTTGGCACCCTCTTTTGGGCGTTATCCTCGAGACTTCCCTTGGCAAATCTATCGCATCAACCATCACAACAGAATCGGTGTTGTAGGAAAACGCCCACGAACCAGCCGCACCAGCTATCGAATTTCTACGCACCTAAAATGATACCTGACCGCAGCGTCACTGATTCCTCTCGGCAATTCTACTGGACCTGGAGTTTCGTTCTGTATGGGAACTGTTCTGGAGGGACAAAAGAATATACTGGCCATGACGCCTGTTCATCGCTGACCGTAGGGACACTGATCTAAAAGCAGTCATATAACAAAAAAAGGGGTTTAACAGTTTCTTGAGGAGGAGTTTTCTCGTCTATTCTTCCTTGTCATTTCTTTCTCACTTCATTGCTGCTCAATCACACCTGCTTGGGTTCTACCCAGCTAGTAGAGAGGTGGAGGTATCTCGTGTTCACTTCGTTGATACCTCCATACAGTTAGAGTAGGCAGCTTTGGAACAAGCTTTTCCTGATGGTTCGCAGCTAGTTTCGCTTCAGCTGTTAAATGCTTTCCTGCAGAGCACGGAACTGGGGTAGTTACAAAAGGTGGACATCGCTTTCAGACCCTCTGCCGGGGATCATCACATCCTTCCAGCAGTAGAAATCAGAATTGCTGTCCTTTTGGGTTTGTTTCCAGCTCCCGCCACTGAAAGAAGTCAATACTGGTGCGGAATGTGCATTGTCGACGTGGAGAAGGGCTTGGGAACTACTAGCATTGCCTGGTTGCAGTCTGCTTGGCGAAGGAACAATGGCAGAGCCCCTAATTAGCTCCTTCCCAAAAGCGAGAGTCAAACAAACAATTGCTGCCTTACGTGGTATATTGTTCTTGCCTGCATTTGTTTCTATTATTGTTAATTGATGAACTGTTTTAGGTAGTAAAGTGAACTCACAATGGCATCTGGGATGACCTGAGCCAAATCCAGTGATGAACGAGGTATTTATTTATAGCTACGATGACCGTGGAGCTTGCGAATCTGGCTCTAGACTCCGGTTTGTGCGTATTAAATCCAGCGCCTGAGTATCCTCCCATCACATTTGCACCTCATTTTCCCTCTATTATAATGGTATTGTCAGGGGAACGCTAAGGCAATCAAATAAGTTAGTACAATTTTCCATCCAGATAAAGTATATTTTGTTTGTTGAAATGGTTACTTTTGCTGTCTGTAATCCTTCCTTGACAAGGTGCAAATATTCTGTGAATCCCATTTTTGGAAGAGGTCTTGTCTCTAGAAACATGACGCCTAGTCCTGCCCACCTCCACTTTAACCTCGCTTTTCCAACTCTCTCTCATTTCACATGTAGCTATGTGGCTGCCCGAGGCTAATGCCAAGGCAGAGTGACATTCATTGCTTGGAGAAATATGGATGGGAGGAATGCGGAGGATAATAATAAGCATCGGCTAGGGTCTTCCTCCACCTCCCATTTTTAATCACAGACTAACTAGGCGCGAAAGAGGGAGGGTAACAATGGGGTTAAATAAGCATTGTCTTCTTCAATTCATCCCAACTCAAGTACAAACTCTCTCTTGGCTCTTTTGTGCCGTATGCTGAGGTTTTGCACCATCTCTCCACTGATTTACTGGATCTGGATGCTTCTCCGGTATTTCTTCCTACACACCTTTGAGTTGTGTCCTTTAGATGGGTTTCAATGGTACATGGCCAATGTGACCGACTGTCCGCAGCAAACCAAACTAACGCACAAGAGAGCAGAGTTCTCCTGGTTGCTGGAGTGGTGCTTTCCTTAGAAGTGTGGGTTCACCGATGGGCCTTTTAAGGATGTTCAAGAATGTGTCGTTCTCTCAACGGGGACGCAACGCACAAGCCCAAAATCCAACTCGGTCAGTAGGGAATAATCCTCTCTAAAGGGTGCGTCCGTTCCTGAGCCATCTCATCTGTTAATGCATGGCATTTGGGTTGAATCCACCCCTTTACCTTCCACTCCGGTTTTCTCCTCTCAGCTTGTGCAGGTGAAAGCGAATTATTTCGCTGTAGCAGCCACTTGACACTACAAAAAACGGTTCTTGTCATTTTGACCTCGAAATGAATGTCAGTGATGGCACGCAATTACTCATTATTAAAAATATAGACCTTCACGTAAAATAACACGTCCCAAGCTGATTCACCACCAGAACCAAGTACTTTTATAATCATTTCTGGATCGCACCTTCTACCACCGAAAGGCTTCCGTTTCGTCTTCGGAATCGGGTCAAACACATTTCTTAGGCCAGATGGGCTCAAACCACACTCACCGAGTTCGTTCAACTAGCACTTCACGGGTTTGGGGTTACGCGCGACGACCCTCAACAGGGAACAATGCGCTGATAGATTGGTGCAGATGCATTTAAGGCGCATGCAGACAGATAATTGCGACCACTTGACAAGCCCCTTCAGGCTAAAAATTGCAATGAGCTGTGCGTGGAGCCACGCAAATTCCGTTGACCGTTGGTCGTACAAATAGCAGTGCAGCCACATAACTAGCTGCGTCTATTCGAACTAAAATCATTCCTCCCGTACATAACTTGTGGAGGTACTCTCAGTGTAAAAAAGTCCACAGGTCACAAAAAGCATAACTGTCCGAGATGGTCAAATCTCACTTTCCTATTCGGGGTGGGGGAAACCTCCTCTTCTCTACCACCGTTCAACGTCACCAAACCACATCCCTGTATTGATCTCGAAAGCGTCCAAGTTTTTATCATCTGATGATTCCATACCATTATCGTAACCATTTCTTCTCAGGAAGTTCCGAATTGTTCAAACCCAATCCTACTACATTACCGGTCATTAAGAAGAACTGGGGCTTGAAGATGTTGACAGTTGACTATGCCTCGATTTTCGACTCTATAGAGGTAGCTAGAGAGACGTCTTTCTCCTTTATTTACACCAACGGAGTAAGAGGAATCAGGAGCATTTGTGCACAAGTGAGTTAGCGAGCTAATTAGTGGAGTGGAGTAGAGGTGGTGGAAGCGGCAGCCGAGGGCACAGCAAGCATGTGGGGTGCACAAGCAAGAAGGGAGTTTCGGATGGCCACCCGTGTCCCCTCGTCCTGGCATGTGATGTGACTGCTCCCCGCCGTCAGCAAGATTGTCGTCGTTGAGTTGGGCTAAAGGTGGCGACAGCAACAGCCAATAAAAGTCAACAGTCTATTTCAAACAGTCACTGATTCACGAGTCAGGAGTTAGAGCGACTCAGAGATGGAACATGCACAATCTACTAATGATGCCAGCCGTTTCATTCCCAGAAAAATTCAATGAAAAAAGTTGCATTCAAAGACAGGAAAAATGAAGGTAAACTGCCTAATGGCTGTTGCAAAAGAATTTAACATCGCTAATGAAAAAAAAAACTCCTGACTGGTAGCGAGGAAAGACCACTTACAAAGACAATAAGAGCAGTGTTTTTCGCGGTGGCACCGATGGGCGGTAGGAGGTGCGGCGGTAGTCGACGGTGGAGGTGGCGGTAGGTAGTGAGAAAGGAGTCGAGAAGGGCGGCGTCAGCGATCACCTGCGCACCCGTCACTCCCGACTCAGTGAGGTGCTTCACCAGTCGATTTGCGTCCACCGCCACCCCTCCCGTTGACGAAGTCTTGGACAACAACATCCGATAGGTCCCCACTGCCTCCGCTGTACACGCTGGCAACGGAGAGGAGGTTGAAGTAGAGCCGGACGGGCTGGAGGAACGCTTCGGTGACTGCGGCGGTGAAGTTACGGAGCGGCTCAGCGTGCCTCTTTCGCCCGCAATCGGAGGCCCATCTAATTCCGGTGGCTCAAGACGGTATTTACCTGTAAGCAAAATCACCCCAGTTTAGCTCCTAGACAATTAATCCACCCGGTTGAATGATAAGCTTCAATTCGCAAAAATACTAAGTTGAAGTGTCTATGGTGATTCTTCACGCCTACACTCCACTGAGGAGGTCAAAACCAGCACAAGGACACAGACAAAGGAGGGCAATAAAAATATTACTGCGAAAACCTTGGAATAATGCTAGAGCATGGCTGATCTTTAACCTCAATTTGGAACCAGAACTATGAAGCTATCGTAATGGGATAAGAATAAAGTATTCACAAAAAACATACGAGGAAGGAACATGGAAGGCTTCTAATATTACGAAAACTGGGGATCTCCTTCAGTTGGCTAATAGTGAAAAAAAATCGCTCTGCCAATATCAACCGCTCTGCCAAACCGAACATAAAAGCAACGAGTAAAATCGGTGCAAAATGCTATGAGGTCCTACCATCCCGAAAACACAATCGTCCCTCCACAAGGGCTACGTGCGTTGGAGTGTCACGAGCACGCCGTGGATCCTTAGCGACGGAGGCGGAGGTGGCTCCAGTAGCGGTGGTGGTGGCTGGGGCGGCAGCCATGGCAAACGCGCAACGTGACGATAGCACCTCCGTATCCACGTACACGCGAACCATCGAAGGTGTCGCTAGCTCGATGTCCAGACTCTGTCGCCAACCGATTCCCTTGGCTCCCTACATTTGAGAAAAAGTCTTTCTCTTGCTCCCAAGGCAGCCTAATCACCCTGACGATTGGGTCATCTTCAAAAGAGATTACAGAAACATTTTCGCCTTCACCGAAGTCGCGTCGATTGCAACTAGTACGAGGACTGCACCAACCAGGAACGATAGATAGACAGAAATCAATGCTAGTGGTACAAGTGTCTTTCCTGTTAAAGCATGACATATTGCCCTTGTTTAGGGCTATTCAATGGCAAAATCCGCAACACTTGCTCCTTTCCATCCCATGCAGGCTACACCGATTGCCAAGACTGGTTGTAACACTCTGATCAGTAATAATAGACACAGAACTTGATGCTAGAAGCTATTTCTAAGTGGTACCCTCTTCAATTCACGCAGACAGGCCTTGTCGATACTTTATAGTTTCAAGCTGGTTACGAAAATGTTTCGTTACTTCTACGGCTCCCAATTCTTAGGTTATTTTTTTTGTTTTAACATGTTCTTACTCGCTAGCAGCATTTGTGAATTCACCTCTGACAAAGTTACAGCCTACCGAGGAAAGGGAGGCCTTAGCCCCACGGTCGACCTCTAGTGGCACCAAGAAGGCCTGTTTTGGAGTGCCACAATTGGCCAGCAGAGCAGGCAGTTGGGCAATCGAGATGTCCAACCGCAGGGGAAGCCAATAGGCAGTTAGACCGACACCCAATCGATGTACAGGCAGTTGGAGGATCGTCTCTTCACCCCAATCCGTTATCGCTTCTGTGAAGCTCTTTAGGGGTTCCAGTATTTGTCGCAGCTGTTCATGGCCATTTCGTTTTCTATCGCTGTCCAAAGGGAAAGAAGATCGAGTTGAGATGCAGGTAAAGAAGGTATAACAACGATATTTGTCATTTTGATGAGAAATTTAAGTATGGTGACTTCGCCAGACTCGGTAGGTTTGGGCTTTCGTTTCGTTAGCAAACAACCAATCCTTTCGTGCATTAATAACAATGTATTTCAATTCAAAACCATAATCTTATAATGCCTTCAAGGAGGACCCAAGCACTGCAGAGGGATTTTACAACAAAGAAGTTGCCGAATTCGCAAGGCTTCAAAGGACTCTGGCATGAATAAGCTGGTGTAAAAGTTAAAAATAAACAAAGACATCTGTTTCAAACGTACAAATACTTTGAAGCACCACAAGGAGCAACTAATCAAGACTACTACCTGCGGGAAGATTTAAATTAAAGAGCAGCGTTGAACGAAAATATTTTCACAATGAAGATAAGCCGGCAATTTTATACTCCCATGCCTTAATATTTCTCCCAGGATGGCCGTAGCACTACACTGGCGATAGCATTGACGAATCCACCGCGGAAGACATGAAACACAATAGAAACCTTAGAAAAGAGCATTTTTTGCAGATGACTGAATCTGCAGAGATTCACGAAAAACGATTTAACAAAACCACGCAGACTTTTGGTGAATACCCTAACTTTAATTCCTACACTACTGTCAATAATAAGGTTAAACTAGACTCACACTAACACTACTTAAAAAGAAACGACATGAAGAACCGACGCTTTCCCATGTTGCGAGATAATGAAAGTAAACACTAATAAGCGACTGAGTATTAATGGAAAAACACTGAAAAGGTGTGAATAGCTCCCTAAAACTGCTTAATGTTATAAATCTTATTATTCAATTTTTCATTAGGGTTTATGAGCTACACTTGCTGTGGGTCATCAACCAACCGTAGGCAATTCTTGAAAAGTAGTTTCCTACAAGGTGCGCTTCATAATTAGGGTACAAAAGTCTTCTCGAGGCGATGAAGAATCATCACATGATCAAGATACACGGAATTGACTTATGAGGATTTCAGTTTCGTCCAAAAAGCAGAAGCGAACCTAAGCAGCAGAACACATGCTCATGCTACACTACCAGATTCGTGGCCCTTCGGCACGTTTGTGGTAGAGCTACTCCCAACTTCGATTATCTCATGGCATCTTCGGGGGTAACCTCGGCGCTGAAAATAATAGATAAATACATGAAGCCAGGATAAATTCAAAATGAATGAATGATTGGATTGGAGACAGGATGGGTGAACCACTAAACATATGGAAAAGTAGCCGAGAGGGCGGAGGAAGAAAAACTGCCTCAGCCAAACCCACCAAAATTCATCCGACTGAACGAGAATTAGAGCATTTGTGTTTGAGCACTGCTGTTGTTGCTGTGTTGGCCGTTGCCTGCCAGTGCCCAGTGAAAGTGCGCGGATGAGGTGTACTGCAGGGCCGAGGCGGCAACTGGGATGGCCAGAGAGGAAAACGGTGGGGTAGGATGGCCACAGGCCTCCCTCTACCCATGCGCTATCTTTCTTCTCACTACCACCGCCTCCACCCGTCTGCTGACCCGGCGTAGAGTGCAACGAGGCCAGAGTGGCCAGATGATGGTTGCGAATCCACTGGATGATGAAGAAAGGGAAAGTAAGGAAGTACTAGATACATTTGACTAAGCTATGCTTTCCAGTCTTCTAAAATTCTTCCCTTAAGCCTGTAAGAAAGATCTTGCGCTGTTATTCTTTCAGCCCCACCGGGCGTTTCTAATAAAGTCACTTCCAGATTCGTATGCTCTACAACAACTTCAGAAAATAACTCGGGTGCTATGTTAGTGGCACATTAATTTCAACATCAATCCGAATTTCACCGGCTAGGTACCATACGAAATCGTTATAGTGGGATGGGTGGATTTTTAGACTCCCAACAGAGGAACTACAGAAACCATGCAGATTATTGGAAACCACTTCAATTTTCAGAAACGAGGTTTTCATGAGGCGATACCCGACGCCAAGGAATCAAAAACCTGTGCAGGGAGACGGCATAAAATCCTGATGGAGTTGAAATTTCAGTAGTGTGAATGAAATAGAATATGGTTCCATAAAGTTGCCTCACAATTATCCATTTCAGCAAATTTTTTCGGTTTTTACACAAGCACACCTACGAAAATCAGTGGACATATGGAAAGTGAATGTCTTGCAACGCCGCCCAAATTTAACCAGAACCCGACGAATGACTTTATCCATACTCCTAATTCAGCAGAAATGACTGAAGCAAGACGCTGGGGACGAAACTAAACAAACAGATTTCTCTAGAATCTCGTGACTCGGTTTCCACGTTGATGGCATATAGCTCTACCTATGGCGGAGTTGACGAATCCGCTTAAAGGCAACATAAATCCTTATGTAGCTGGACGAACGGCGCACCAAAACATCAAAGAGGGTCATTCACTATAATTTTTAAGTTTACGGATGCTGGAACCAAAGGAGCTACTGAAATAACGTCAATATTCGGTGGCAATATTGAGATTAAACAAATCAAAAAAGTCCAAAGACGAACCAATTACAATGATGGTCGAAAACAGTGATTAGCAACGAGTTGTTGGAAATTACGCGTCTTGCCACATTAAAAGAAATCGGGCAGAACCACTTACAGCATTACTAATCACCCAGCCTTCCCGTACACTTGGTCTAAAGCCACTTTCACACTTGTATGAATTCATTACGTTTCCAGGAAATAACCGAGGCGCTGCATTGCCAATCTCTATGGGATCTACGCCAACACAATAACCGGAGAAAACTCGACAGTTCGTACAGTAGACGAAGGACCAAAAATACCATCAGACCAATGGAAAATGACCACAAGCTTACAGCCACACTACGCCCCTCCCTACCTTCATCGTGGCAAAAACTGAGCAGGAGAATGTACCGTGTCGAAGAGGAAGGGCGATTCAGCCGAATAAAGCGCCGACTCACGATCAGCAGCCAGCCACTCGCCCGAGGCATTAGCGTAGGCTAGACTGGCTTTAGCCTGGGTCGAGATGAAAAGACAGGGACACTTTGCCACCTTGCCCACCAAGGAGACACCACCTATCGGAGCTGCCTTGTCTGCTCCACTCCCTCCAACCGCCCCCTTCGTAACCGAAACAGAGATGGGCTTGTCGAACTCCGAAAGGAGATTCCCATCAAATTCATCCCTGGCTGACGCTACCGCTTCGAGGAGATAATAGATCAGACCAGAAGGGAGAGTGGGCAGCATTACGTGACCACCACGAGCCAGCGTCTGAACTACAGACAATCATTGAATCGACCAAATAATAAGAAAAACATACTCACCGGTTATGGTTTTGAAGTATTCCATTGCAGCCTCAAATGGGAGAGAATCAGAGGTATTCACAGAACCAATGATTAGAACATCAAGCTCGGAAAACTCGGAAAAATCCATTGGCTAGCATGAAAAGTGGTATTGGGTGACTTAATAATCCCTACTTACCATTGCGAATGAAGAATAGAGGGATGAGCGAGAAATGTAAACCAGTTTTTCAGTATCGGTTTTGATGACCCAATTTGAACTGCCGATTTCGTAACCAGCGGAGACACACTTCACCTTAATGAGGCCAAAAAGATCCTACGTATGGCTGATTACCACATCAAAGGAAGCAAACTTACGACATATTCGTGATAGGCGAGTGTTTGCACTTTTGATAGAGCGTTAGCAGCTTGATCTTTTGTGTAACGTAGGAGCCACCGTCGACTATCAGGCAAACTATTGCAAAGATATTCACCGGACAAAGATACCAACCTTTTCTGTACTGATTCCAAAGCAGCAGAAGATAGGTTTTCAGCTACCGCAAAGAGATCATCGATTAATATCCTACGAAGGTGTGAAGTCAGTAGATTCAAAATGGAAATTACTTTCCCAACCTCAGGACAGGGCCAGTTGTGAGCACCTTTCCACGAAAATTTTGTATCCCGGTTATGTAGGGAAGCATAATCAGACTGTGAGAGTTGGATATTAATACTGCATCAATCATTGCCCATTCAATGCCGTTGATACCCTATAAAACAGTTGCAAAGTTTGTAGCACCAAAACCCCAACCAGAAGTGGCAGACAAATTCTGAGGCAAACTTACACCAACTGTATCGGTTTGCAGGCCCAGCTCATCTGATGCAGCAGTTTCATCGGTAAAAATATCTAGGGATAAAACACTGAATAGACACAACAAACCTCCGCAATCGCATAACAGCTGGACATCATTTATTCCTATTAAAAAACATGGACAACTCGGTTCAAAATTCAGGCGTTTCTAAAATCACGTTACTACTAGGAATGACTAAGCTACTATTTTGAGCACAACCATCAGCGAAATCAAGGCCAACTGCAACCTTGCGATTGGATAAGATCGCAAGCTTTAAGGTACGACTTTAGCAAAGTGCGGCTTCAAAGTAATAACAAATTAGCAGTCTTAGCAAACCACCTTTAAAATTTTTAGACTTGTTTAAAAGCAATGCTTAAAACATACGTTTAACCTAAGGACAACATCTGAAAACTTTCTTTTTATTGTTTTTCGGGGTATTTTCACCCAATTTCTAACATTGTTGATAATTTACCAACTTTATTCGTAATGTTTTTAAACATAAAATAATGGCAATGCAATTTAAAGTGCAATTCCTTCGATCCTACGACAATATCTTATAATGACGTAAACACAATGATAAGAAATTTCACGCTCATGTTTGCTGGAACTATGCTTTAACGCAGTACCACCTAAAAAATTCATTTATTAAAATTTCTTCTATATGCAGAGGAAAAATTGTATTAAATTCTTGTTCACAGACCGCCATTGAAATGATTTTTAAGCCTGACCAAATAAGCTCTAGTATGGCCTTACCTTAGTTTAATTCATCCGGATAGATCGTCGACGCACTCAAATGCGTCTATTTATTCCTTAATTTTTATTTGTCATCGATTCATTCAATATTCATAAGTTAAATTCCATGCGACTAACTTGTTGATTAATTTGAATAAAAACGCAGCCCTATGCATGCTATTTTGGCATGAAATCAATGCTAAAACAGAGAATCTATCAAAAGTTTAATGCATGGCTGAAGCACCATTTGTTTCCATTTCAGTAAGAAAATGGCATTTGGCACCTCACTAATGTCATGTCATTCCGTTTCCAAAGCTGCGATTCAAATTATTTATGGTTCCTACGCCTCTCAACATTTTTATATCCAAGCCATAAAGCATTCTGGATTTACGATAACGGCTTATTATTCCCTCCTTTTCTTAACAAAACAGACTTTATCATGTAATAACCCTGATGCAGATCCCAAATAGCTAAAGAGATACTTATTAGCTGTCTTAAGTTTCCAGGCTGAGTTAGAGTTACGCATTAATAAGGGTATTTTCAGGACTAAAACATTCGCAAAATTTACCATTTCTACTTTTAGAGGGTCTGTTTAGGTGGCTTAGCATTTGTCCTTCTTCATTACTGAGATGGAACCCTCGCCGCATGTTCAAAATTATATTCGAAATCCTTTAAATCGCGAGGCCGGCTATGACATGAGCAACCTGTTTCTCTAATTTCAAGTCTAAATAAAGGAGAGGTTACTGAAACCGTTACTTTCCATCAATAAAAAATTAGAAGCAGGCAGGTCGTCCAGTTCCTTGGGCTCACCATACCCTTTTTTTACTGTTTGAGCTAGATGTTTATGATATCTCTGCTGCTTTAATTGTTCGTTTAACTCTCATTTTTTGGCATCTAGTCGCCTAGGCCTCCGCCATTGTACCCATGTCGGATGACCTGGCTCCCAGACCGCGCTAGGAGCCCTTGAGCTTTACTATATTCCCACAGTACATATTCTGTTCGCGTATTATGTCTCCTTTCGTTTTGAGGGAAGTCTTGGGGACCCCTGATATCTATAATCATTTAATGGCATTGATTTTGCCAAAAGTGCTCCATTTGTTAAAATATTTGACATTAATCTTACGCACCCACTCATTCAATAGAATACGGGTATCAAGTAACCTCTAGCTAAACCATCTAAAAATTATTTAAGTACTACCCACTCTTTTGAATCAATCCCACTTTAGGTTTCGATTGAAAATTTTCATCTGAATAGCCCCAGTATGCACATTTTGACAGCTAATTAGCACTTTATCCATGGTTTAATGGTAGGAGAGGGAGAAAGAGCGAATTCTAGCAAAACCGTCAACCCCTTGACGAAGGCGGCATATGATGGATGAGTAACTTCGTGTTTCTCAGACCCTGGAGTACTTTGGCAGCTCAAGCACATGTCTCCTATGGCTACACTAAAGGTGGTTTTTAAGCTAGAGGGGTGAGGGTTTGAAATTCCTGACTTTAGCATTCGAGACTAATTATTGCGCGTTTTACAGTGTCATTCATGTAATATTATCTTCTTTAGCAGGTTTTATGATTTGGTTTAAGACGGGTTTGATATCCTAAAAAGGCTCATAAACTATTAACTCAATATTTCTCTGTCATACATTTACCCTACTTTTAGACGAAAAAATACAGCAAAAGTGAAGGAATTTCAGTGAGAAAATGCTTGTTCGGGTGGATATTTAAAGACGCGTGCCCTTTGGTGTTTGCAAGTTGTACCACCGCCACGGCGGCAGGATGTCTCAGCGTTTTCAGTGCTGTAATGAAACAAACCTTTCATGTCTGCTTACTTTTACGACTTTAAGACAGACTCACTGCGCTATAGTATACGATATTATCATATACTAAATGTTAACACAATCAGAAGGCAACGGTTGAACAGGCTGAATTTAAGAGTTACCCAAATGTTCCAAAAATAGAATGAATTGCATAAGTTCTAACTCGGACGCGTCACAGTGGCAGACTCTCTATAATTTAAATGTAAATTAAAAGTGTATTATTGTAAAACAAGTGTAGCTTCCTGAGACCTCCCTGAAGGCGACAGAAGACATAATAGCCAGGCAGGAAATGCATATTTGACGCACAGATTGGTTTGGTGTCTACTGGCATGGCATGGAGGCCAAACCTTCTTCGTGGTGCACAATAGCGAAGTCCCTAAGTGACCCGTTACCAAATTCGAGAACTAATTAAATAGTTAAAGGCAGTACAGCAACAACGATGACGTTATTGGGTTAAAGAGCCAATACAATGACGTAATCCAGAAAATTGGTATCTCTAGACCCACGGTTATTTGCGCAAGTCAGTTGATACCGCTGGGATATCCATTACAAAGTTCTGGAACTCCCCTTAATTCCATCCAAGTCTCAATACACAATCAAATTAAGCAATGTGATTTTTCTTTTAATTTATTACCCATGGGTTGGGAGAGTCGCTAAGGCCAGCAGGCACGACTTTCAACCCAACAGATCGCTTTTCCTACCCAAAAATGGTCAAAAGAGTACTACAAAATGAGCTCTAAATATTTATGAGCCAAGGTAAGTGAGAGCAACTTGTGCTTACTTCACAATCTGGCACTTTATTACTTAACTAAACCTAAATACCAAAACCTCATAAATCCCCATTAGAATTCCAACTTTGCATCCATTTTTAGGTTATTTGCTGAAACCTACTGTCTTTTTTAAAATATTAAACTGGTTGACGTTAGTTTGTTGCATTGTCGCATCTTTGCGCTGAATTGGAGCAACTTGGGGCGAATTTATCTGATAAATATTAAGTAAACAACTACTCAGCAAAACGTCAAGGTTTTTCTCACTTATTTTGGACTAAATTAAGTAAGAGGATGTAACCTATTCCTGAAACCCTGAAAGAACCCTGGTTTTCGAAAGTGATCGACCAACGTTTACCAAATCGGTAGTTCATACAAACTCACTTAAGGTTATCGTTCTTAAATGTGGCATCAAAACGGTCCCTCGGTATTCACATATCCCGAGCCGGTTATGCTCTTTTTTCATTGCATTTTGGTGGATTTGTTAGACACCAAAGTGACTTTTTGTTAAATGTCACAGATGTTTACTATTGGTAAAAGCGATATGCTTTTGAGACCTTTTTTGGTAAAGAAAAGTGCAAATTTTCTAATACATATACTTTACTGCTTTTTGGTGGTAATAAAGACCTTAAATCAGGCGTGGCTCTATTAGCAATGGAAGCATGGGTAGAATCAAAATTACAATCTAAGTGCATTTCAAACATGTGAACCTTTACATGTTCTCATCTGGCGTCCCATCTGCTGCGAAGGTTGAGTTATTGAACTGTTTGCTTTTACTATCTTCAGACCTCTGCCTTCTGTAGAGGTTGTATATCGTAGTCCCGTCTCCTAGAATTTTTGTGGGTGGTGCTGGGTACCTGCCACCGTTTCCATCATCCTCCCGCTCACTATCTGAATTACCTTGTCTGCTGAGACGAATCACAGTGACAGAGTTTCCTCCAACATCACCTCGCATTCCACTTCGATCTGAGGCTAGATTACGGAAGGTCATCTCAGTTCCGTTTAACTTTGACTTATTCTTCAGTTTGTCAAAGACCAACTCAACCACGGATTCGCTAGATTCCGAGTCCAAATCTGCGCTATTATTGTCAATACTGACCTTACTGACACTACTGCTGTTGTCTCTGTTGCTACTGCTTGTCGATTTCTCTTTGCTAATTCGAAAAGTTGACACTCTTTCGTCAAGTTGATTCATCAGTTCGTGAAGTAGGCTCAAGGGATACCTCTTTCCATTAATGATCAACATTGTCCCGTTCCCGATCTTAGGATCCTCACTGTCAACACCTTTACCAGCGCTGTTGCAATTTTTTCCAGCGACATGATGGATGCAATGGTGGTTGCAGCAGCAACAGTTTTGATTCCGCGGCTGTATCTGCTGCTTCTGTCCCCCAGATCTACTCTTGCCTCGACGTTGGAACTGACCTTTGGGGATTTTCGGTGGGCTTTTCCGCTTGTTCCGTGGTCCCTTAAAGTTGATATTGGACTCATTCCAATGGGGTGACGAATGTACGTCAATTTGTCGTGACCTTAATTGTTGCATAGAGAGATGCGGTAATGCGATCCGAGTCTCCCGTTCTTGAATACGACGAGTAGACCCGTTTCGATGCAAAGAGCTGCGAGTGGGTGAGTTTTTGGTGAGGATCGGAGCTACTGGAATTGTGGTAGGTGATAAGGAGATTCTGCGTCTCCGAGGTACACTATTTGTTTCCGTGAGCATCTTGAAGGCGAGAGCAGCTACCTCCGCAGTTCTAAACTTGTACACCAACGCGGCACAAGTTCTGCAACTATTGCCATCAAAATGTAGCACGGAGAGAGCAATACAGCTTGGATAGTGACAGGGGAAATAGTAGACTCTATCAGTAGCCGGATCGCGGGGACGAGCTCGAAGACCACTTCGTTCCAATTTGACCGCGGTGTAGGCTTCAAATATGCGATACAGGCACCTCTTCCCACGATCACGCATAAAGTTGGGGAATTGAGAGAGAATGAACTTTTCATCTGCCGAGGCAACCGAGTAGGGACCATAAAGCAAGGCCCTTTCCGAGAAAAACAACATGCCGTAACGGCGGTCCCATCCTATGGGCTGTGCTTCGTCATCCACTGCATCGTTCGTCTCAGACTGATCCCTCCCAGGAAGTAGGTACAGTCGACTATAGCTGACCGGTACGTTGGCGTTGGGTTTTAATGCTGTTACGAAGGTGGAATTCATCTCCGGATGATTGTGAGGCAGCGGCAGGGCTGTTGCTCAACGTGATGATGCTTCTGGGGTGATTGGTGTGGTGAGTAGCCAATGAAGATGTGCCTTGTAGAAGCCTCCAGCTGACGCCTGCAGAGAATGTGTGCGTTAGTGTAAGCGCATGTCAATCTGGGAGCTAATTAAAAAGGGTAGTTAGTTGGTCGATTGGTGGTGAAGGCTTTAACAATCACCCAATGGCGTAATTACACGTCTCTTCATGGGGCTGTTGCAATTAGGGGTCCTCTAGCCTCCTCCACCGCGGTCTATCCATTAAGAAAGGGCTAATTAAGCATTGTGGGTCAATGTGGCAGATTTCATTTAAGTGACAAGTCGTCTAAGTGATTGATGGTGTGGACTACTACGCAGATACCATTCCAAATTGGCCATTACAAATATATTCTGCAGTGGGGATTGGAAATGGATAGTTTTAGGTGAGGGATTGTCAAAAAAGAGAGGCTTCAGCAAGAATTTTTACCTCATTTTTGTGCCGAGATTGGTCGAAAATTCTAAGATTGTGGGTGAAAAGTCGATTGCTTGTGTCACTTCAAAGATTTCTCCATTTTACGTCGATATCTGGTCTTGCAAATGAACCAAACTTTCTGAAGTCGCACAACTTTCACTTCCCTTGATCAGTTATGATATATTTGTAATACAAAAACCGTCTGTCATACTTTTAGTACCTGTATGGCAAAATCGGCAACCCAGTAAGAATGCCAACGTGTCTCTTTGCTCATTCGCACTTTCTTTCAAGGCAGGTTTTTTTTGTCTTAAAAACAATTCTTCTTGCAAATTTAGGTAATACTTAAAACAACCTCCATCCAAAAAATGTTGAGCTGGAGAAAAGGCTTAATCATAAGAGGGAGCAGCTACTTGAGGTTGAGAAAGCACATGTTAACATACCGCTTTGCTTTGTACCATATTTGTAAAGTAATTGAGCACTCTAGTTAATGAATTGAGGGACCGAATATTTGACCAAGTACCGTCAGCCATTATAAGCAAGAAGCAACTTATACTGAACTCGAATGAACTGCTACTTATCTGGACAGATTCTAAAAAAACGGAAATAATGGCAACATTTTACCAATTCAATTGTGATTAGACCAACGCCAGGCGATCACGAGCACACTCCCAAAAAAGGCCAACAACTGTCCGAAAATACTGGCAAACGTCCGCTGAAGTCAACCCCAACGATCGGATTTATGGCAGTCCTCGTAAATTGTGCGATTTGGCGTGGAGGCTCAAAATACTGTGAAACTTGTTTGTCCCCAAGCGACACGATGTATCCTAATTAAATCGAGCGCTAATTGCGAATATGTGATGACACCACCCTTATTAGGTTACAAAGTTGCAACGTCGGTTGCGAAACACCCATTCTAAAGGATAATTTAATTATAAAAAATATAGTTAGGATTTCTGCTGTTGGTATGGCGAGAATTTCACATACACGTCGAAAGCTATTCGACTCAAGGGAAAATTGTATACTTTTGGAGGGCTAATTAGTTATCACCTATTTACACCTTAGTCGTTGTTTTTCAAGTTTTAAATCCAATGTGTAAGGTAAGCAGCTAATCAATTTAACGCTTTTGAATTTCTGGTTTTATTAATGGAATTCGAAATTTGTTCAATTTTAGTTTGATGCCATTCCGTTGTCTGGCGGGGAAAGTAAAGGGCTGGTAAGCTTCAGATCACTCGGTTCGTTGACCACCCTGACTAAACCGTCGGAGGAGTCTTCTTTCCTAAATAAGAAAAAAATATTTATCAACTTTTGCTCATTTGCCAAGTTTCTTTTCTTTGAAAATTGACACCCATTTACGGCTTATCATAAGAAAGGCAACTTTGACTCACCTATTGAATAGTGCTTTTACTGAAATAAAACATATCGGGGTACATTCGATTAATAATGCATGAAAGAATACAACAATTTACTGGTATGATTCCTTCGCTCAATGTCGACAACTTTGTGAGGTCTCGCTGTTGCCCTCCAACAGCTACTGCGTACGCCCCTATATTTTATTCATCGCCTGTATTAGGGTGTTACTTAAATTTGTTCATTAGTCTAAATTCACCAAAAACATTAATGCTTATACTGTTTTCATAATCACTAGAGTAAAGCCAATTTCTGCATGGTAAGATGCCAAGTTGTCCTAGGATAGTCTGCACCAAAACTGGTTGAGGATCTTCAACGTAGGATGTTAGTCAAAGGCTGGAATATTTCTGGAATACTTCCAAATGTTAGAGCTATCCAAATAAATAGTCGCTCACTTCGATGGTTAGTTTAGAAACAACTCGCAGTACTATCAGAAAAAGTGCTTAAAGGTGACGAACAGCAACAGTGCTGTTGAATCGCTGATTATCCACAATGCATTGGCGTTCAAAACGGCAGTCTTTTTCAACCGGTAGTGGCTTGCAATTTGCCAACACAAATGAGTCATGGGGGTCGGACGAGGCCATCTTGACCTTAATCGTTGTTAAGGCGCTGGGGTTGACCGTAGCCAATACTTCCACACTAATTGATGCTCTTTACATTACCCAACTACCACAATAATTTCTGAGGCCATCTAAAGATAGCTTCCCTGAACCATTGTCGTTACCAAGTAGCGTCTGGAACCTTCGCAGAAGCCGTAGCATGTATGAACAAAGTACGGAGCAACGGAGCTGAAATGAAACCAGTGCAGACTGAAGTACCAGGTGGTTAGACGAAATATATCAAAAAGACTGCAACACAATGCATTCAAAAGCAGAGTACCTCGCATTTTCAAGTGTCAGTTAATTCAAGGAAGTGCTAGTTCCAGTAGATTTAAGGCTGTGAATCCACGAAGCTGCGGACATATTGTACGTGTCTATGGGTTAAAATTGCCCATGTGTTTTAAAAGCATCCTCCCCTTTAAATCATTTATTAACGAATTTATTGAATTGCCACTTCTTTGGGAGCAAATACTTAATAACTTGAGTTTTGGTATGATATTTGATATGATATTTCCGTTCCCATTAAAAGTTGAAATTGTGTGCTAACTATTTCAAATGGACATCGTGGATCGGTTTCGAAGACACTCCAAATTGCACCACTGTAATACGTTAATGCTTTGCTTAACTCTCGGTTTTGGCTTCGGGCCACTTGGGTGCTCCGCCATTGTGTTCTATCCTGGCGGCCTGGCCTCCGAGCCATGTCAGTAACCTCAAGCCCTACTGTACATCGACAGCACATATTCTGCCCGAGGATTCTGCCTTGTTCGTCTTTAGGAGGGCCTCGGAGCGCTACGCCACTAAGTCTTTGAATCAGATATCAAATATGTGGTGATTTTGGAGCCAAAAAGGGAGAGGAAGGCGAAAAGGCCCCAACCTACGAATCGGCAAGCATTTCAGCGAATGGCCGCTGCCATGGCTACCTGTGGCACACTTCAAAATTGTAACCTCATAACATGCAAATTCAGTAGGTGGGCTAAAAATCTGATATTAATCGCATTCCCCGCATTTACTACTATGACGGTCAGGACAACTAACCCATCATGCGGGGGTGACCTCAACATACATACGTTTTGACAATCAGGCATGAAATCCATGCAACAGGCAGTGTTCATTTCGCCCTCCAGCCCAGCGTCAAAAACTTCCGCAATGGAAAGAGAATGGCCTCGGTTCTAATTCCCCCGCACCCTTCAGCCTACTTTCTTGGCACAATAAATGATGTGGAATAGACCTTGGAATTTAGGAAGCATTCTCTGTAAATGGAGAATACTTGAAAATGGAAGCTGCGAAGGATTGTTGACAAAAATTAGCTATAGCTACTTTTGTATTATCTGCTGTAGTTTTACTACTTTGTAATACAATGATTCCTGTTTAAGCCATATGCTTCCATCTGCAGGCAATTCACGCGCTAGCCATGCGAAAGAACGCAGAAAATACTTTTACGATGCCATTAAACAACTTTGTCGATAGGTATAACTAATGGAATTTTATGTTCAACAGTATTTATTTATTAACAACGCATCTGTCAAAAACTTTCCACTCCCAAATGCTTGTAATACTTTAACTGTTTAGTTAACCCTCGGTTTTAAGAAGGGGCCACTTAGGGTGCTGCCATTGTACCTCCTCCGAGCGTTGTTGCCTTCCGGTTGCACCAGTGGTCCCAAGCCGTCAACACTACGTATTCCGCCCGAGCATTATGTCTTCTTGCTTCTTCAAGGAAGCCTCGGAGCGCTACACTGGTGCCAGAGGAAAACCAATTCAATTATTAAAAACAACCACCCTGATTTCTACGGCTGCATGATTAGCCTTACTGTGATGGAAGAGGTGTATTTGCTGTGCATAAGAGAGCTGTGACGACCCCTAACAGAAGGTCTGAAAATGACGCCTATCTTCGGCAACTGACCCAGTTCTGTGTTCTGCAAGAAAGCTATTAACAACTGAGGTGACACTAGTCTTGAACCACCTGGAAAAGTTCGTTAACGAAGCTGTCGTCCGTACCTGTGTCGAGACATTATGTGAGCAAGCAATGTCTCTTCCACTTCTTTATTAGCTAAAGAGACCACAGATAGAAATATGGCTGAGCAGTGCTGAAGTGCGAGCAAAGTGGCAAAGAGAAATAGGCGCAAAACAATAAGTGTTCCTACGACTAACGATTGACACATGCAATAGCCTACGCTTTTCTTCTTCCCCCAATACAGTTCCCAAATAGGACAGAACTCCAGTTCCAGTAGAATTGCCAGGATGGATTAGTTAAGGCTTTAGTCAGTTACCTTCTCAGGTGCAACCTAGTCCGATGACCGGTGGAGATGGTTCGCCGGTGTCCTTCCTTACACACCAACGACTTTGACGGCCGATTCGGGAAGTTAAACCTAGGGACTGACTGTTAGGTCATATTTTGTTCATCTTACTTTCTATTTTAGTAATGGTCCATTTAGAATCCCGCTGTTGTACCTCCGCCGAGCGTTCTGGTTGTAGATCCAAAATCCTCCTGCACGTCGACGATACATATTCTCCCCGAGTATTACGTGTTCTTTTACCTTCGGGGAAGCCTAGGGGGCTGCCTAATAACTTTCGTTTAGATTTTCTAATATTTTAATGAATTAGTTACTCAAGGATGTACATCATTCTGAGCCTCAATTAAGTTAAAATAAACTAAAGTGAAGGGTTTTTGTTCAATTTAGTAAAACTTATTTCCCAACAATTTCCGATGTGCATAATTAGCTCAGCTAACACAGTCTTCAATCAGTTTATCAGTATTTACCATCAACACGTCTGTTGAAAACACCATCCACTCTCAAAGTACCCCGTTTCGGTAAGGAGAAAATTAAGGGCTCCGCCATTGCACCTCTTCGAGGCGGTCTGACCTGAGGGCCATACTAATAGCCCCAAGCCCTTCTGCATGTCAACAACACATATTCCGCCCAAGTATTTTGGCTTCTTTCATCTTTATGGAAGTCTAAAGGCGCCACAACTTCACTTGTACCAAATACTCCTCCTCTTACAGATCATGCCAGCTTGCCATGTTCTCGTGCATAGTAGCGATGAGACTAGAATGTGGCAAATCGGAGCACACAAGATTCCAGCTGTCATGAAAAGACTACTGCTGAAAGAACTTGCGTCATCTTTAACAACTCGAGGAGACTAAACACATGAATGGATTAATCCTTCTAGTGATCCACCTCTTCTCAAAAAGTTGGTCTTCTCCTTCACATGGTTTGCTAAAAGAGGATAAAGGTAGTGAAGACTCCACGAGCATATGTTCACGAACGAGCTTATGCTGTTTCAACAGCCAAATGGGTACTAAATACAAGTGGGAATAGTTAATTTCACCGTACTTCAAGTCGTAGCTTCCACAAATTGTCCGACGCGGATAGGCGCGGCGCTAAAACGGAGAAGTCGGTTTAACCCCGTCCAAGGGGCTACGCATGGAGTCATGGCGATTCACGGCAAGAACCCAACATGCTCTGCTAGTTACATTCTTAGGTTAACAATTTTGCTGCCGGCATCACATTTGTGCGACGCCAAAACCTTTTGCCTGAGCTTCTGCGTCATACGTGCAGCATATTTTATCAATTAGTAATAACCGTGGTTGTATAAAACAGTAGCGATCTTTGAATAAAGGAGATGTAAAATAATCTAGGATAACTTTCTCAGGTTTTTTGGACAACTGCAGTTGAAACATTTCTTAAAATAATGAGTGCTAACAATTAGAGTATCATGGGAGAACAATAAAATAGGAGAGCTATGGTGACCAATTTGCTGCTGAGACAGACCCTGGCAGGGAATACGTTAACGTAAGAGGCAGTTGAAGCACAGGCACGGTGCGGTCTTAATCCCTTTTCAGGCAAAAGCTGCTGGATTGTCATGGCACGCAATGATGACTGAATTAGATTAGGCTTGCCAAACGTCAGCCAAAGTTGGGCGCGGAGGAACGAGGTGTGCGAAATCAACAATGTGCAGTAAGCGACGCAAACACACACGGACAACGGTAAGTCTGTGGGTGAGCTCCATACCCACCGTCTGTTTACCTGCTCACTCACATACACGAGCCTAGCGTCTAAGCCCGTTTGAGTTCCATGGGAGAGCCCAAATTCCACCGACCTAGAAAGTCGCACATGTGGACGTGCCTCGGTAACGGCACCAGCTTTCCGCTTCGAAGGTGCACTGCTGGCGGGAAGTCTAACTAAACACTCCCTGTCAAAAAATGAGAAGTAGAACAAAGAAATCATCTCGTTTGACAATGTTTATTCACACGTGCATTTAATCAAACGGTGGCAAAGATACACCTGATTTTTACATACACTGCTACAAGCGCTCTCAATGCGTGCAATGGGGGAGCAGATGGAAAGATCATAGAGGTACACACATATATGTTAAAAAGGGGAGGCGCGAATGACAATTACATAGCAGTTGACAGTAGGAGCACGATTAAACACTGACGCTGACGGCTGGTTGACAACTTCGAATGACAAAACCTTAATCCTGCTTGGCCTGTTTCTTCTTTTTAGCTGCAAAGACAAGTGAATTACATCACAAACCATTCACTTTAAACGGATATAAAGTAAACCATGCAACTAGAAATGTCTTAAAATTTGCTCCATCTGTGTTACAAGGAAGTTAGGTTCGCAAAAAGCCCTACCACATAGTAACTAGCGCCGTATCTGCTGACCGTGCAAAAGAGGCAAAGTGATAAGTTTCTTTCACAACAATGAAGTAAGCCAATAATATCAATAACAGTACCACTTGTAGGCGTCGGAGACTGCTTCTGTGGTTGTTGATGCTGGTGGTGCTGTGGCTGCTGTTGGGGCTTCTTATTCTTTGCTTTATCCCTCTTCGGTTTGCGATGGTGATCAGAGGAAGCCAGTCTTATTACCAGGGAAGAGACGAGAAAGACCAAAAAGGCAATGCAAAAAGCCACTCCGTAAAACTGATAACGACCGGTAACGGTGAACAGCCTCAGCATAGGATATGGGTGGAACCCGTGTTTGTAGATCAGGTATTCTGTGCTAGGAAAGGTAGGCTGAATAAAACGCATTAATAATAAACCCACTAGATAGTGTAGCCCAGAAAGTAGGAAAAAACCATGAGAAAAGACTTCCACAAAGGCACCGGATGCGGGCGCGAAAGAAGAACATCGAACAATGCAGTAATGCTGATGAATGTGTGCTAATTTTTTAGTTATTTAAGAGGACCCAGCGCCTACCGTAGCGTGAATAAACCATGCGGGTATAAATTCAATAGTTTTCAGATCCATTAGCAGTGATCTGTCGAAGTAATCGATGCCCCAGAACATAACTGACACGACCTAGAAATTGACAAAGCGTCGAAGACAACGTACCGTGGCAGTTGTAAGAGCCAGACAAGACAAGACGCTCTTTACTTTATTGCATCTGGTCGGCATAAGAAGAATCGCCAACGCATAGTACAAGACGTGTAGAAGCTAAACGATGACTAAGACGGAGAACCGTACCAATGTGTCGATGGTAAGAAACCGTGTTTGCAGGAAGGCATTCTCCTTCAGTGAAACGTTTGCAGGACGATTTTCAAAAGCCCAGTAAACGACATATCCATAACCCAAAAGGCAAAAAAGTCTGTAGGAAAACAGCCCCAACGCCGCCAACATCATGAAAATCAAATCCGTGAGCGTAGGACGGCAGACGTGTGGCTCATTTGAAGAAACCAACGTTGACAATTTTAAACATTGGCACAAAAATTCAACTTTCGATAATGAATCTTATTCAGTAAACAGGGTTTAACTTTTCTGATTGGGCAAATAATGGTAAGCTTAACTAATGAATGCAAAGATGATTGATAGGGACACAAACTATTGCAAAAAATATAAGATTTAGATGAATCATGCCTATCTTACTCGAAACTTTACACAAATTGGTTACTATTTAGCCCA
Source organism: Echinococcus multilocularis (assembly GCA_000469725.3). Classification (NCBI taxonomy): domain Eukaryota; kingdom Metazoa; phylum Platyhelminthes; class Cestoda; order Cyclophyllidea; family Taeniidae; genus Echinococcus; species Echinococcus multilocularis. The sequence goes on along the minus strand of LN902848.1, from coordinate 3,630,089 downwards.
GATGGCGCCTCTTGATCAAATTTATATCATTGGTTTCACTCATGTTTCCTCACAATTCAAGATACAAAATTTTGCATATTTTTACCTTTTTGAGCGAGATAACAGGTATTAAAGAGTGCCTCTGTTCGCTGCTTGCCTCCTTTGCATCTGCGCCTATACTTATGGGCCTTAATTGACTTGCAGTCAATTCAAAATTTGCTTTTGCAAAATTTTTTAACATTTTTTCTAAATTTTTTTAATTTGCGAGACACTCTACTTTTGTTTTCTTTCACTCTGTTTTTGTTTGAGTAATTCGTTGCTTCCCCTGGCTGCTTCAAACATGCGGAGTAAGTGGCACATGAAGCGTGAGACGGCTCGAGCGAAAAAGGGGGACGATGAGACGGGTGTGTGGGTTTTTTTTGCGTTGTGTTTTAATAAAAGCCTTTGTCTCATATCTGTCTTTGGTTTTTGTTTTGGATGCAATCCTTGCGCATGCCTCGGGTTTCTAGCCTCTGCTGTACACCTAAGAAGTTTCTTAAAGCCATAAATGATCGTAGTTTCAGCTTCTGAGTTTCTGTGACGCTTTGCTGTGTGTGGTTCTCTAGTGGTGCCACTATGGCTTTGTGACTAGAGACAGCCACCCAGTTCAACCTAACGTGCCGTGGCCTTGTTGATTGATGACCGCTGCACTACTAGCGGGTTCCCCAATTGGGTGTGTACCTCTGGCGTACAAGTGTCCGTGTGTTTTACGACCCTTTTGGTCCGTTGCATGTTATTTTCAATTCCAGTGTCTGAGCTAATACAATGCGTATTTTAGCACATGAAAGTGCCTGGCTGAACGCTTTCACAGCGTCACATTTGAGAGCTGTCGATATTCTCTTAGAAAGTACAAGGAAAGCTTTTGGTTGAGGGGTTACCGATTGCAAGGTTGCCTAGCCTCGTTTTTATCGGTACGTTCGCGTCCCTAAGCAGTTAAAGTTGTGGGTCACATGATCGCCTGGGGTTCTTTAGGTGGCCGTTGTAGCCAAACGTCCAGCTTTGGGTGTGCCAACCTTGTTGACAAAGGGAAGGAGATTCCCTCTCAGGCCGCGGTCTCAGATTTCAGACGCCGCGTCATATAAATCTTTTGATCACACTAAACTCTAAGCCCTTATGCAATGCAAGCCCGCCCGAACCTTCGTAAAAGTGATAATTCCATTGCGTTATGGGGCTAGCAATACCTCGACTCCCAAAGCGAGACGCTACCGGACTTCAAGCACATAGCACCCCAACTTTGGAAACCATTGCAACGAGGGACTTTTAGATTGCAGTTTGTGCTGGACATTAGCTTGTCTCATCAGACATTACCCGACTTTCAGCAGAACCAACTCTCCGCAACCACGGAGCCCTCGAAAAACACGAAGCAAGGACGAGCACCTGCGGGAGCGCCGTTATCAACGAAAAGACCGCAAAAATCGCGCAACCTCACCACTACCAAGATTCCCATGAGTAAACACCTCAGCTTGCGACAGCCGTCGCCGCGAGCAGACAGCCCCTCAGACCTACCTACCCAACAAAAAACACCACCAATTTACCCAGAAACAAATTTCCAGAAGTCCACACGGCTCCGATCACAGTAGTTAAGCGCAAATGGTACCAGGACCCGAACCACTCCCCGGCCACAAACGGCCAGAACCCAACCAAAAGAAAACAAGCACACCCATCTTATTGTCAGATCGGTAAGAACGAAATCTGTACGGAAAATGACCAGTGGAACCGGAGACGAGACAAATGAGACATCAGATGTAGCCAGTAGGTCTTTAATAGGATTCACACGCATTACAGTAACATACAGAGTGCTTATCCAGCTAGTCAGAAGAGCAGTTTACTTACTCCTCTGCCTCATCTTCCTTCTTTTCCGCTTCAGCCTCCTAACGCGCTTCTTCCTCCACTTCGCACGCATTTCAATGGCCAAAATGGCGGCAGAGGCCCTCACAATAACTGAAACAAAAACAACTGTTATTGGAACAAAAATTTAAGCAAAAATTTTATATTTTGGCACGAAATTTTTTCTGGTAGCTAAATGTTTGCTCATCCAAATGGTATAAGCAAAATGTTTCTTGCCTGAGGTGTCTTGTTAGAGTTAGATGAAATAGAATCCTCTTTAACCGAAAATAAATGAACTTTTGAATGAGATGGTTTGTTTGCATATCTTCAAATTTTTGTTAGTCTACCAAGATAACATAACTTTAAGGCTCTGCAAGATTTTCGATTTCTACTAGCTGTAATACGCCTAGGCACCGTGGAAGACAATATGTGGGGCCCCGAGACTTCCCCTAAGACGAATGAAGACATAATACTCGGGCAGAGTATATACTGATGACGTATAGAAGGCATCAGGGCTATTAGTATGGCACGAAGGTGAGCCCACCGGGCATGGCACAATGGCCAAGTCAAAGGTGACTTTTCACCGAAACAATAGACAACACATGTGTACCTCCCCGAGACTTCCATGAAGACGAGTTAAGATATGGTAGTGGGGTAGAGTACATATATTTGGCACAGAGAATGGTGTTTTAGCTACTGGCATGGCCTGAAAGCCAGCCCACCCGTCGTAGTTCAAAGGCCAAATCAAAAGTCGCTCCTCGTCAATACCGGGGGAAGAACAACCATCGTATTACATAGCCCATCTCCTCTTTTGAGTGTCATCTCCGGAGCTCCCTATGGTCAACCTCTCGCGTCAATCATCCCAACGAAGTCGGTGCTATTAAGAAGTACCCGCGAGCCGGCCCTGTTGGTCATCAAATTAGCGTGCAACTGGGGGGATACTTGACTGCATTGTAGCTGACTCCTCCCAGCAATCTAACTGGATTTGCAGTTTCGTCCGGTTTGGCAACTTGATTTTAGAAATGGAGAATTGTGCTGGCCATTATACGTAACCATAGACAGATGTAGGAACGCTGGCACAAAAGCGGATTTGTGTAAGGAAGGACGGAATTTAATACAGGTCCATGGGGGAAGGGTTTTGCATCTGTTCCTCTTTGCCACGTTGTTCCAACTTCAGATCTGCCCATGCTCCATTCAGCTAGTAAGGAAATGGAGGAGGTATCGCGAATTCACTTTATTAACAGCTTATTGCAGGTACGGTAGGAGAAGTCTGTAACGAAACTTGCAGACGGTTCATGGCTAGTGTCATTTTAGCTGCTAACATCTTTCCTGTAGAACACGGGACTGGGATAGGTGCCGAAGGTGAGCGCCAACTTCAACCCATCTGTTTGGGGTCATCACCATTCTCCCATCCGTAGCATATGTACTTCTTCTGCTCCGCTACTGTTTATCACTCAGCAGTGAAAATCAGGACAGATGTCCTTCAGGATTGGGTTCACTTCCAGCTGCCAATTTAGCGTCCCGAGATTTCCCTGAAGACAAAAGAATAAATAATACTGGAGTAGAATACATATGTTCGGCACAGAGAAGGTACTTGGGCTACAGATATGGCCCAAGGGCAGACAACCTGGCGTGGTACAAAAACCATCTCAAAAGTCGATCCTCGCCAATACCGGGAGATAAACAACCAGTAAGCCAAAGGCCTTCTCTGTGCTGAATATATATGTTCCGCCCGAGTGGTATGTCTTCTTTCGTCCTCAGGGAAGCCTCGGGACGCTACGCGTATGCTTGTGTACAAAACATCAATAGACCTGCTTGAGATACTCATTCTGGCAAAAGCACAATCATCACAGAAGGATAAAAACACAAGCAGTATTTATGCTTTCGCACCTACTTCTTAATAATGGGTGGTTAATAACTTCAGGATAACATGAATTACAAAAAGGTATATATGAAAATACTAGAATACACCATTTCAAAAATATTTACCCATCGGTAAAATTATAATGCAGTTTGTTTATGCTGGAAACGAAAACAGTTATTAAAAAAAGCAGTAGGGATTTCCGATCGTCATATTGGGCCTCTTTTAATATAGAATATATTTTAATGCAAACTTTTAGTCTAATGTCATGAGTATAAGCCAAAAGACCCCTGTTTCCGTACTCCATTCCTAATTCGTACCTGTAATTTGATTGATCACTTTAATCGGTACTGTTAAAGGGGTGAAGAAGGGGGGCATTCCGGAACTTTGCCGAAAATGTTTCCTTTTCTATATTTTCCACTCAGTTTTCTGTGTTGAAAGCAAGAACCAGTGAACACATAATTTAACTTTGCCCTTTGCCCTTTTTATTGATTGCACCCATTTAAATGCAAAGGTGGTAAGTGTGCATGGGGCTATGGACCATCCTGAGAGCGACTACATACAACGCGTGCTAAGCGAACCGCTGAAGGATGCGCTCTCAGCTGTTGTGCTCTACCGACCGCTCGATCCCATTGAGTTTCTTGCAAACTACCTCAAGTACTGGGCCATTAAAGTTAGAGACTACCGCTGTGTAAGTGCCCCATAAAGTGCAGGACCCTACTTGTAGGACAAATAAGTAGCTGATTGAAATCTCCTGGAGCACTTTCCGCTATTTATTTTATCCAAGGGTTCTTAATGTAGGCTTGTAGTAAACCCCTTATATGCTTCCTCAGTCTAGTGTTAGATGAAGTCAACTTTTCATAGATAGGTTGTGTCGCTTGGCCTCTTGCTGTGATAGAGCAGGAAAACCAATGGATAGAAGCTAAGTTTAATGTGGCTAAACCAAAAGCACATTTATCTCAAAACCCGCAAGGGTAGCACTATGTGCTTGAACATGATGTTTCACGTCAAAAGGGGACATTTGCATTTACAAAAACAAATTAGTTGAAGGATTTGGCAGCTGTATTTTTTCTTGATGCGGTCCCCACTAGATTTCCTCCAGTGTTACTGTGTGTAGTTAATACCTGAGAAGCAAATTTAGCATTGAGAGATTTCCTAATAACCCCGAATTTACATCTTCAGGTCTAAAAGGTGGTGAATCTGCATGCTTCAACTTCCTCGACACTCTAATTAATTTCACAGTAAAATAATTGGTTCATTTTTCGTTGCACATGCCAATGTAGCCTAGCAAATCCTAACTTCCCTTGCTAGGACGCTCCTCCAATGTGGTGCAGCACTTAACTTGTGTGCTGGTTACATACAAAACAATGTTATGAGAGTCATCGTGAGCCAAACTTGAACAGTTACAGATCCGCATGAATGCGGAAAAGCTCAGATCTTTTGCCGTTTCAGCACACGACGAACTATGCGTCAATCAGACCCAAGGGATCAGAAGACTTATCACGCGCTAATGTTCGCAAGAATGACTGTCAAGGTTTTGGGTTGAGAATCATCACAATTGCAATCGGCAGTGAGAGGCGCATGATCGTCTTTGACTTGTCTGCTTCGTTCTTATTTCTCAATCTTGGACGGCTAGGCGCCGCATCATCCTACCGTTCCGTGCTTGAAACTTCCCATCCATATTCTTAACCGTTTTTGCTCCCGTCACCTGCATCTACTTCCATCATCGCCCACTATCATATTTACCGGCTACTGGACTGAGAATGGACTGGCGCACGACTTTTGAGCAAACGGCTATTAAATAGTCCGAGTTACTTCTTACTACCACATGTAGTATCATCATGGTGATACCTCTTCATCAACTTGTAAAATTGGAGGCCCTGACTTCAGTTAAATATTCCCCATAAGACAAACTGAACCCCTACTTTTAATTTCAGCAGAAATTCGCAATCTTTGAAATGGAACGAATTTTGGCCTCACAAATACCCTTCAATATACGACTCCAGGCTGAACGTGCTATTCGTGCAGAACAGAATTTCTTGAAGGTAGGCGCTTGCGTTGATCGAACAGGTTTTAATTGCCCTGTCCACAGGTGAAGGTGTGCACAGGAATGCATAAGTATCAATCCACACATTTCCAGCACTTCATTCCATTTTGCCGTGTTTTATTTCTGCAAAGTTCACCATAAAGACTATTGCTTTCACTAAGATGGGGGATGATGCGATGAGCCTATAGCGGGAGGGTCTTGACCGAATTGTTAGCGGTGTGACTTATGTATTTCTCAATAGCACATCTCCTTCTACGCTAAAAAGTAGATGCTGAAGCTACTTTGGGTCAGTGATTTGGATTTTTCTGCTTAAGTGTGATAAACTGCAGTCAAAAATATCTGCTTTAATCCCGTTTAACATGATTGAGCAACGCTCAACCAAGTCCGCGTTCAATTAGCCCTATGATTGGTCGATGGGTAGAACCTGGTTCCAGTGCCCGTTTATCTAGTATGCAGCAAGATTGTTTCCTTTTACACGCGAGTTTCTTATTGCAGGTTCCCTCACTTTTTAAAATGTTTGTATTCTTTGTCAATCGTCTTCTGAGTCCTAACTCAGTAACGCATCAATTCGAAGAGTGGAGAAGGACATCCAACTACGATTTCATCAGTTTCATACCCGAGTCAGTCCGAAAGGTATTAACAGGATCTGGTTTATCAGTAAAAACGTTTGCAAACATGATAGTATCTTAATTATAGTCGCTGAGAATGACTGGGAGGCCAATGCTTAAGAAATGTGAATTAAAATCAGTTTCATACCAAGAATATTCCACATTCATCTTACTGGTATAAGATTAAACACAACAAATTTCAGGCACTGTTATCATAAACTGATGAGAAACATGCGTCGCGTATATGTGACGCTGCTACCGAAAGTAATACTCGTCGGTGCACAACAGCAAACGTGTCTTATGTGTCAGTCACATTTCTCAGTAAAAGTTCTTTCAAGAAATAATAATTTTAATGAAATAATACGGAATAACATTTAGTAGCTGAGTCAAGTTTTCATTCCCCATTCTCCATGGTCACTTTAACACGGCGCAACGGCCCGTCTAGGTTATTTTCATCATCATACTTATACATCAAAACTTCAATATAAATATTTGAAGTAGTTATTTTACATAAATTTCAGGGTGTTTAAATCTTGTCACACTTCATTATCAGTAAGACATAAATTTTGAGCCTGGGATCGTGACCAGAGTTGATAAAGTTTCTATAGCCCTTCCATTGTGAAACTTAAAAATCGGTCATCCACAGCAGACGCTTTGCTGTGGTATTTTAGGAGGTGAGTTTCCCAAATTTGGCGTAGGTACTGTGTAATTCCAGAAAGAATTTGGGAATGGACGTTCAGAAGCAAATGCCTTGTTGATGTCCCTAAGTCGAGTCGCTGGAGGCTAAAAACGCTTCAGTCGTAAAGTGTGCAATAAAAGGAAATGCCATTATAGAAAGAAAATTTGGGGATTGAAAAATAGAAGCATGTAAGGTGTTACCTCTCATACTACTACTGTGGAACTATCACGAGTAAATGATCGCATTTCCGTTCCCTCTTTCCAACCGTCGGATGTAGGGTGAACGAATGCGTGTGGAAGAGGAGGAGAAGCGGAGACTGGCAGAACTACAGCGACGCCGCGAGTTAACGGAAACGAAAGCGGCGATGGCTACAAACGCGATGCGATCGCAGGTATGGCCGCTGGTGATGGAAGAGGTGATTGATATGGCCACCGAAGTGGCCTTCAAGGTCTGGCGGCGAATGGAGCGATCGCGATTAAAGGCGGAGAGAGCGGATTGTCCTGCTGAGAGCAGAGAAGTGGATGGGGATGAGATGGAAGAAGAAGGGATGGAAGAGGAGGAGGGAGAAGATGAGGATGAGGAGGAGGAATAAAGGCAGAACTGTTAGGGGTTTGGGGAAAACAAACAATCCTATGCAACGAGCAAGACACCGATTATAAAATACTAATGATTTAGAATTATGGTGTGATCAGTAAATGTTCATTTTTAGGCAAGTTGTGTTACAAGCTGTAAAAAAGACCAGCTTCGATTATTTGCATCCACTTAAATTAGAAAGTGTGGAAAAGGTGACCAAATTGCCTGGTTAGTCGTCAAAAAGTGGGAGAATTGGGAGGAAATGAAGTGATGACCGATTAGATGCAGGCGTTTCCAAACGACGCGCTAGAGAGGTAATTTGTTGAATACAAGGGAAAACAAGGAAGACAATAAGTGGAAGGTAATGTTAAGCAAATTCTGCAATAAAACTTTGTGTCGATGTTTAAATTGTTTCCTTCACCTTTACTGGCTGTTCAAACCAGCGTTAATTGGGGAGTGCTAAAAGGACATAAACTAAATGTGAAATCAAATAATAAACTTGGAGTAAACGGGGGTGATTTAATAAGCTTTCCTTCACTCAAAGAGACTTTGGTCCAAAATCTCTTGCAATCCGAGCCTGTTTCCGATGATTCGGTACAAAAAAAGTGTAGACGGCACTCTATCACTTCGTGACATCCTGCAGCAGCTTAATTTTCTGAAAACAGTTTGCTTTGCATTTACTATGTTCAGTTTAGTACTCCATTACGTGACCTAAAGATGCGGTATTTAGAGCATTTAAAAAGAGGCCATTGGTACTAATTTAGCCAATAAAATTATGGGACATTTAGGGTGCTTTGTAGAAGGTAAAAGGAAATTTTCTCATTTTAATCCTGTAATGGATAGAAAAGTATCGGTCGATCAGGAATACCCCTCATTACACTTGTGGTAAGTGAAAATTTTTATCAAATACTGCAACCAAAACACACTTTTATGATAAGGATAAGAGACAACTGACGTTAATCTTTCAAGGATAAGGCATACACCAATGAAATTAAAATGGGGAAATATTCTTATGTGGTCTCAGCAATGTCATAGACTTGACATTTTATTGTTAGAAAGCTATGCACGCTTAAAAATTGTTCCATTTGTTTTTGTAATGCTAGAAATGTTTTAACTCATTAAACAATTCAGGCAATTACTTTTGATTCCAAAGCGGTAAATTTTGCTGTAACATTTTGCTTAAATTAATTAAGTAAAGTCTTTGTTTATCAAAAAGGTCAAAACTTCTAAAAGAGGCGCAGTTGAATGCTCAACAGCGGCACCAAAATTTCGGCGGAGTCTCCTCCAAAATGAATCTTATTTTTCTCGGAAAACAGTTCTCCGGAAAGTCTACACTCATTGCGCGACTCAGGAATGAGCCCCTGGTCGGTGAGAGGGACAGTGGCGCTGCGTTTGGGTACAACTACATTGACCTGAAACATGCTGAAGGCGAGAGTAGGTTGGCTGTTGCGTTTTGCGTCGTTTATACGGGTCAGGTTATGCAAAGAGGTCAAGTTGAAGTACGTGTTTATTCAGTAAAACTTGTTCAGATAAATCAGAAAGCGTGGGGAATCCTTTAAATATGTTCAACATGCTTTAATACAGATGGCTATTTGATTATTTACACCTCAAGTGCTTTTAGATCCCAAAAAACCAGGACGATTTATACGTTAGGAATCATGTTCAACAGCCACTTCTCAAACCTGTCTGCATTTCCGTGCTTAAAATGATTTACTCAAATCAAATATTTAAAAGGCTTTTCGATGCATTCCTAAAGATGAGATGCTTTGCTATCAGAAGCCGTTTCATAAAGCCCTAAAAAAGCATTCTGAGCGCGCATTAGAGGGAGTGGTACAATGAACTCATGTCATTTTGATAGCTCTCAAGAAACAGTTATTTAACTTCTCTTGGCAGATCCAAGGAGAGTACATGCTTGGCTGCTGGCTACGACTTTAGGCAGGGAGAAGGAACTGTGCTTCCTCTTAAATTCAAAGAACATCTGGAACAGCCTCATTTTGATCTGTGTGAGTATGGGAGAGCCTTGGGAGATGGAGGATTCCATAAATCAGTCCCTTCAGCTGGTGGAGGACCACATAAACCAAATACAGGAAGTGTATGAAACTGAACTGGCGGAATTACAAAATAGCCGTAAGATATATCTTGTTCTGCTACTCAAATTATTAACCACTGCTTTGTGGAGGTTGCGATGAGATAACTTGACAGAATGGAGTACTTTTTTGCGTATTCTTCTAAATTCAAAATTGTTAGGTAAATAAACAAGTTCGCGATGTTTTATGTACGTTTAAGTAACCACAAACTCTATTCTAATTTTTCTACTGATAAACACAGAGTAGCAGCAAATCCTCCTTTCGTACAAATTTTAGTCACATCGGGAAACAGGAATCAGGAAAATTCGGACGAGTAGGTGGGGGTGTCGTTCTCCTTTCTACCATCATAAATTGCGGCATGAGGGTGGGCAAGTTTGCTGCAGTATAATGTAAAAACTAATGTGTTGTGTAGTTTGGCGAGAATTGGTTTATCTTTCGACTGATTTTCTAATCATGATCGGTTTTGAAAGTGGAAGCAGGAAGCCCTGTCTGTCCGCATGCATTTCTCCCTATTGTGAAAAAAGAAGTTCTCTTCTCCTCAATGCGATACACATGTCTGATTGATTCTTCACTAGAAATAAGCAGTTCATTTCAACCATTCCCGGATGGTATGCCCCACAACAACACCTTCAATAAACATGACGAATAGCAAACTACTGCTGCATTGAATCATAATAAAACTTGGTTGATAAGAGAGACAAGCTCGGATCTCGCAACTCTTTGACTAGATCGACTGACATTTGTTGAAGTGAGGGTGGGCTCAGAAGGTAGAAAAGTGGTGCATAGTTCAAATAAGAGTACAGAAAAGATAAACTTGCACATATTTAGAAACCTTATATTGCTTGTAAAACCCGTTTACAGCCCTAAACCCTCACAAGTTACAAAAATTAATTCGGAGGGATGTTTCAAAACAGCATCAGATTTGTTGTTGGCCCAATGCAATTAAATCGTAACTACTTCACCTTCACCCAAAAAATTGAGTCAAAAGCGTTTTGAAGAATCAGTAAGCAGCTATAGAAAGGAGAGGATATATTGGAATTGGCTACTTTCAATCATGCACGATATCATCCCGTAGTTCCTTCTAATTGTATCCTAGAATGCAGTCTGGCATATTGGCTCCATCCAGGTAATTTTGTGATGAAATTTTTCTCATGAACTAAACCGCTTGAAAGGGAACTTGACACTCCAGATCACTGCTCCTAAAAATTTGGTAGTGTGTGATAGTTCTTAAAATAGCAATTTTGGCTTTATTAAAATTAGCGCTACTGCAAATATTAAGTAGAATAAGTGATCTGACATCTTTCAATTAAATAGTTGAACGATATTTTCGCGGATATATTGATCCTGCAATTAGTATGAAGCCGGCCAGTACACCATCGTCACCGTTCGGACGTCGATTGAGTGTGGTGCTAAGTTACAGCAACAGTAGCAGCGAAGGCGGCGATGATGAAGCTAGTGAACGGTGGCAATGGAATTGTCTACATCCTGCTGATCCATCGGATCCGCACAATCCCTTGCCCCCCTTAAATGGGGGTGCATGCGAAAGGAAGATGCGTGTTCCCATTCTCATTGTTGTCACGAAGGTGAGTTGTTTAAGTGCTACACTAGAGACAGTACTATCCATCTACCACAAAAATCTAGCCAAATTAGAGCCTGACCAGTGAGGCCAGATTTAGGGATGTTATGATTGACAAAGCGATCTACCTCATTTAATCGCAGTGCTTGTTTTTTATGATTCCTATTAGAGCGATCTTATCGAACACCTTCAGAACGTTCTCGGCTACAACGAGGAGGTGTTGGATGCCATTCAACTGCGTCTGCGACAAATGGCCTTTGAGAGTAAATCGCTTTAAAAAGAGGCAATAGGTAGCTTTTGAGTGCAGTCTATTCTTCCATCAAATATAATTTAAAGAGCTACATTCCTCGGCAGAATGATCTCATGCTTTTCATTGGCTGAAATAATGAAAATTACAAAGTGCCACTCCTTTTCGCCTCAATAATACGTTGTGACGCGTCGAGTGTAGTAAGCCCTGACAGCATGGAAGGGCATATATTACCAATGTGCCAAAGAGGACTGAGCATATCATCACAGTCCCTAAGCCATGCCGTAGTAAGGACGAGTTACCTATGGGGTCTAGGGTGCCTGTATAGTTAAACAGAGCGCATAATCTTGCAACCAGATTACAGTCTTTGCTATCTCTCCCTTACTTTTACCTCGTGAAGGGATACTGGTAGCGTCAATTCAAGTATTAAGATTTAATGAGAATGAGGTGGAGAAGTATTCCTTCCCTTCCCTTCCACCATCCATCCTAACCGAAGCACAAATATTCTCGCAACCAATTTTTAATAGGCTGTTTTTCTATCAAGGATGGCATTTATGGCATAATCTTAGGTACTCTTTTGGTATTCAATGCGAATTATTTCGTCTGTTTTAAAACCTCCTGTAGTTGGCGCTGGTCTCATTTACACTTCTGCGCGGAAAGACACAAATATACCCCTACTGAATCGGTATTTACAGCACCGTCTATTCTACGAAGAATTTCTCGACTCGGCACAAATTCTGGAACAGGAGAGCATATTTATGTGAGTTCGTGCAGAGCTAACTGACTGAAATGTGTTTACTCCTGATAAGCACATCCACTTCCACCTAGACCCACGGGCTGGGACACTCGGGGCAAGATGGAAGGGCTGCCAGTGAAATTGTCGGAGAACTTAGGGGGATTTCCGGGCAAACCATCTGTGAATTTGAGGATAAGTCTTCGTAACTCTGCTCGTGGTAAGCGATTCGGCTGAATGCATACCTCATTAGACGATAGGACGACTTATCTCGACAGTGAGCTCGATTAGTTCTTGAACTCTGGGTTATGTTTGTTGTCAAAAATCAGCGCGGTTTTAATACCTCTGCCGCTGCAAGTCTGCAGGTTTCGGTGACTATGGTAGGTGTCCAGCCAGCGATACCAACAGTGCCACTAAGGTGGGTGGGGTTTGCTTACCCCTGACGCTTTTGAATTGTCAGATTATTCCCGAGAATTGGCATAAGTCACATGGGCCTGGAATTAACTTGTAAATATGCAACTCAGGAAGTAATTTCCTTTTAAGCGCGCAGAAGGGCTTGAACAAAAGCAACCTCAATTACATAAGTTGAACCCGGGTGGTCATTGCGTAGTTCAGATTTGCCCACAAGTGCTTTAATGCTATCTACGCCGAAGCAGTGTGCACAATAAAACTCATTCTGGTATACTGCTTTTAAGGCCTGCCGCACTGCTCAGGAGTGATGATAAAGCTAGTCAATCTATCTTCTGCTTCTTTGAAGGTTTTGCCCCACTCTTTGCCCCACGAGAAGCAAATGAAACATTGAAAAAGGAGGAGGTAGTGGAGGCCATGGATGAACAGACCTTCCTCGGGCGTATCTACAATAAGCTAAGCGCCTTGGAGGTCAGTGAGAAAGAAAACTGGAAGCAAATGACTTTTGAGGAAGACAAAATAGTGCGTCAGGAGCATTTTAATTAGTGCTTATTTGTTAAGAAACTTGAACTAGACGCATGCTATTCCCCTTGATAGGCGGAGCGGATTCACATGGGACGATCAGCAAGCATCGCTCTGGGGATGGAGGTAAGGAAGAGGGAGAGGAAAAAGAGATTGGAGACAAATGCAGAAGAGGACGAAGACGAGGGTGAAGCTGCAGTGCTGAGCAACTTTTTCACCACGCTGCTCAACAAACGACATTCTATGATCCCCCAGCCCCACACGCGGGGCAAGCAGTCGGAGAGCTTTTTGCAGGACCATGGGCTCGCCATTGAGGCGATTCGTCTTCGAGCCAGACACCTCTCTAGTGGAGACAGTGGTTGAGTGGATGGTGTTGTTTAAACCAACTTACGATGTAGAATTTTGAGTATTCTAAAGTAGCTCCCACCTGTAGAATTATTGAGAACTGGGAAACAAGTTTTGTTCCCGCCAGAATCAATGATGACTGGAGAGTAATAAGTCAGACCATGTTGCATCAACATAAAGATATCAAACTTTCAAAGTGAAAATTTGTGTGATTTTGAGTATCGAAATGCACTTAGTGGGACTGCCTAAAAACGTATAAACCAACGCTTATGATAAAAAAGAATTAAGTAGAGCGCTACTGGCGTGAATTGATGATTGTCCAGTTTCCTGTTTTGGAAGAAACATAGGTGGATCTAACTCAACTATGTAACGATAAATCTTTCTTTTTAAATGAAGGTGAAAATGACAAACCAAAGCGCTATGATATGCTCGGCCCAGTTAAGAAGAAAATGATGGAAAAAATACCATCTCCGTCGTCGGAAATGGAGGAAGCCTTCCGTGAGGAGGATGTGGAATCAATGGTAGACGGTGAGTTATGCACGGACAACTAAGTACCACAACTAGTTAACAGCAAAAAAGACCTGGTGGCCAAAAAGTTGTGTTCTGGTTTCAAAGTAGTTCACTGAAATGGTTTAATATCAACTGTAGGGCTTGTTAAATGCATGTGATTGTGTGCATTATGAAGCATGAATGATCTAACCGTACAGCACCCTTTCTTGTACCCTGCACTATCGCTTCTTCATTTTGGGCTCTGATGCCATCAAATTTTGGTTGAACCAACCCAGAGCTTTTATTCAAGTCCTCCTGATATACAAACCAAATTCAACTCGCTTCCAAAGGTGAAACAGAATTCCCTTGTTAACTTTGGTGTTTAGCACGTGGAGAGAGTGATACGTAGCAGTGAACATTGTCCAGAAATATTTTAACAAGCGTGATTTAGATGATGATCCACCAAATAAGCATCTCATTACATGTTGTTGTAGATTATTATGGTTTGTGTGCGAAACAACCTCCAGTCATAGGTGTTGTGAATGATGACGACTCAAATAGATTGTGTCCACATCAAATGGAATGCTAGCGAACGGCTTCCACTCACACATACTACCAGACGACAGTAAGCTCAAACGGCTGAACTGGCTTTCGCTTCGGTTACTAAAACACCTCGCTGTTAGACTGCTCACTGATCGCCTATGGCGTGTGACAAGAAGTGGCTCTAGTGCTTGTTTCTTCAAGCATTCGTGAGTCGAATAAAAACACCATGGATTATCTGCAAGCGATCCACTGCCATTTTTAAGCCGCCAAATTGGGGACCAGTTCATTTCCCTACCTGTTTTCATTCCCAGTGTGGATGGGGGGAATGATCCTCAGGCTAAATTCTTCATTGAGAATTGTTTCTTGCCATTACCACTAAACGAGTGCATGAGAAATAAAACAAACAGCTGGAAAATAAGAGAAGGGCAGGGAAGTAGGAAATTCAGAGGCTGCGTTTGCTACCAAAAACCCAACGTAAAAGCGTAACAAACAAGCCTGTGGTGTGATGTGAAGGACTTGTAGATGGTGGGTTGCATAAATTATCTTAAGACACATTCCACAATTACTTCACTGTTGTCATGCAAAGCCGTGCGAGCTTGAATTCTGCAGGAACTAGAAAGAACAAACTTCTACCTCTGTGGGGATATTAACTGCAATTCTGCAAGTACAGATTGCATTCGGCAAACTTATATTATCTCTGGGGAAAGCCTAACGATTCGCCATAGGTATACCGTAATCGCTAATTTCCTACCACCAAGGACACGCATCACTTCGAGCATTTTAACCCGTCAATTAAGTCATTTTACTACGAGTATTTATTCACATTCGATTGAGACTCTTCAATTCCATACGAGATACCAAACCTGATGATGAGGAAGTGAAACAACCGCCCAATCAAACTGAGGCGCCGACCGTTAAGGAGACAACCGAATCGAAGGAGGCTGCCGAGAATACCAGTACTCCAGATTACGGTACGCTCAGTTTTATGCATAAAAGAGTATTCTCGTGATTCCTCTGTTGTGTGAAATGTAAATTAACCATAGAGTTAGCTGTCAAATATTTACAAGTAGTCTACAATGAGAAAACCAAAGAAAAATTTTCACTTTTTACCCACCTTGTGATAAGAACAACAACGAGAAGGACCAATTCAAGAGGAAATCGCCGATCAGGAATCCCAAAATCTCGCGAATGAAACCGAGAAAGAGAACTGCACCTTCTTTGCAACAGGAGAGCGCTCATGTACCGAACAGATGAAGGGTGAGCGATTGAAGTCGACCTTGGTCTGTCTAACCGTCTGTTAGAAATGAGTTCACCTCACTTGCCCTAACGACAAGTTTTAACCTGTGATTTTGAACTGACTCCAAGTGGCACTTGCGAAGAGGAGACTATGAATTTAGGCGAGGCTTTAGTTGCACTACAGCCTGAGGCTGCAAGTGAAGAAGTCCAGGTGATGCATGATAATAATGACCCCACCTTAACTGAATGAAGGGATAAAATTGCCTTTTTATCTTTTTATTATACTGCTTTTCTACCAGTCGGTTGGGATGAAAGTTAAAAGTTGACAGCAGCAAGAGCTTAAATAAAACTTAGCTAAATCTTGACTCATTTCTTTGTACCAAGGTTCACCTCCAGACCAACACATCTAACGATTAATCTGTAGAATCTCTTCTCCTTCTTATTAACGGGCAAATATCTTGGAATTCCCTTTTAATACCGACTAACGGAATGAATATGAATGCATCAGAGGTGATCTTTCCCACTTCAACCTGGGATTGAAGGCTAAATCTTCTTTGCGGAATATAGACCTTCATCAAGAAATTAGGGGTGAGACAAGGAAGGTCAAAGAGAGTGGGGTCCAGGCTGGAACAGTGTCAGAGGAAACAGTGGAGGCGATGAATGTGGTGACTGGTGGAGAAGCGAAGGAGGCAGCCATTCCAAGTGATGGTGGTAAGCTCATTCAGTTTAAAACCCACCAAGGCTTTTTATGCTTTTGCATTCAGAATGCACTGCAAGTGGTCAGGTAGCACCAAAACTGCATCAAGAACTTCATTTTGAAGACTTTTCACTATCTCATCATAAGAAACCACAAATGCAATGTTGATTTAATATTTTCTTCCATCTTTCAAACACCTACTTTGATTGATACCATGTTATATTTCATGGAAAAAGAAAATGAACACTTTTTTAAAGCATTTACCTTGCTGGTCCTGCTTCTTGCTTCCGTAAATTGCTAGGTTGATCGAGCTTTCTGAGCGGTAGTGAAAATTGCATTTACTGCTACATACAGCACATCACCAGGACAAAACCAAGCCAGAATCCGAGTGGGAGTTAATCGTGAAGGCGGCCAAAGGAGTGACTACAGCGGGGTCCGGGATCGAGGCAATTCCTGGTGTCAGTGGTAAGCTCATTCAAGTTATCAACCAATTTCCTGTATGCAAAATGGAGTATCGCGGATCACGTAAACCAACGACTATGTTAAGGCCCTCGTTTAAAGGCTCATTCTCCTACGTAGTGGTGTTCTTTCTCCCTTGTAGTAGAGCGGCTTCACTTTTTTTGAAAATACTTCTTTCAAAAAATGGATGTGCTGACAAATTTTAATAAAAATCGTACGTTTAAGGCGTTCCTAATGTACAAATTTAATCGTTTATTTCAAAAGATCACCAAGTTTCTGACAGAAAGCCTTCAGTTGCATATTATGTTCTTGGCAGACTTTTTCGCCCGAAATTTAGTGAGTAAGCACACTATTTGCGCTTTAGATAAGCAAGACGAAGCGTGTAGATTTTGGATTGGCTATTGCATCGACTTGTAGGAATATCCGGCGACTAATCACATGAATGCGATTGCTAATGCACATCAAAAAGTCAGGGCATTACTCCTTCTTGTGCTCCGCACTATTTACCTCTTGCTCTAATTTAACTATCATTCTCTAAATGTCATTTGAGCTAACTTGGTGAGTGTGAATTGGGTTTTTGGCTCGGTTCCAAGGTTACACAGGCTTCTCGTCAGATGCGTATTCCGATCAGAGCCAGTGGGATAGCTGAAGCACTGTACAGAAATGACTTGAATGCATCGGTTGCTTTGGTGATAGATCATTTAAGCGTGGATGTATCACGATTGGGGAAATCCTCTATTTTTGATAATGTGGTTGTACTTACCCATAAAAATTAAAGTGATTTGAGGTCATTGTATCAAAAAGGCCCCGCAGTCATGGTTATTGGGAGTGATGGGGAGTCAAATCTTTTGTGTCTACGCCATCTGGGAGGGAGGACAGGCGCAACGGGCTATTCAGATTCCCCTGTTTTTTTTGAAGTCGGAAGAGGTCATGATGCTGGGGTAGAAAATATGTCGCTGACGTACAGAAGGGCCGAGGGGCTACTGGTATGGCCCGAAGGTCATGCCACCCAGGAAAAGCACAATGTCGGAGTCTTAGGTGCCCGCGTAACCAAAACGAGAAGTTGAGCCATTGAAGTACTGTAGAAGATAAGGCAGTGGCTTCCATTTACACAAATCACTAGGCTCCATCAAGCTGATACGGCTGTGGATTTACTCCTAACCTCTTTCGCTACTATTATACTGACTCGTAGTTTTTAGCCTGTTCACTGATTGTGTTTACGTAATCTAGTGTTTCTTAAGCTAACGAATATGCCATTGGCTAAACCGAAGGAAAGTAGGTTGTGAGTGGTGGCTCAAACAAGAAGTTTTGCTTAATTACGTGATTTAACCTTAAGGCAACAGTTGTTTCAGAGGACAGGTAGAGAGCCATGAGGTGTAACACGAACGTCAAAAATGTTTCTTAAATTCTACTGGCTGTTGGTTAATGGCGAAATAAATGAACTGTCGAAAATGTCGCTTCTAGCCGTTCCGCTTTACACCTTCACGGTTGGAACAGTTGCATCTGTAAATGCATCATCGTGTCCATTCTATTTCAACGGAGAATGCATCAAGTCAGAGGAAATCTTGAGTGATGGGGAACATGAAAATAGAGCTATAACTGTCATTGAGTTGAAGCCGAATGGTGGGGTGACTCCAGAATTATCAAAGACAAGATTTATTTATGGCAACCTAGGCTATTTTAAATTCCACCCTGAATTGATGCTAAAAATGAAAATTCAAAATGTTTGCTAAAAATGTGGAAGGCGACATTATGTGACTTTTACCGCGCAAGATTAATATTGCTCTAAAGCTGGGCTGGTTTAAAATATTTTTTTAACCAAAATAGTTTTTAAGAACCCACAGGAATGACGAAATATTCAACCGAGATCAGGTGATGAATTTCCCGAGGGAGAGAGAGCCCTTTCTTCTTGATAATGAATAGTGGAGGTAACCATTACTGCTACTTGTTCCAGCCATGCTAAATTTGAGTGCCCCTGATACGTTTCGTTAATAAAAGCATCATATAAGAGGGGAAATGAATCAACAGAGGAGAAAAAAACCCACAAGATGTTTGCTTTGAGCTTTTTACTCAAGCCATATTTATGAGCAAAGTGAAGCGACTCTGCCAATTACTGTGAATCCTTTTCCATTCCACTCTGCGATCGACAAACAATTCGCTTATTTCGAAATGCAGAACTTCCTCCAGGAATCGGGACTGAGGCGCAAGTCAGAGAGAGGGAAGGTCAGGTTGAAACCGTGCCAGAAGAAGCAGTGGAGGAGGCTAATGTGGTGACTAGCAGAGAATCAGAGGAGACAACTATTCCAAGAGATGGTGGTAAGCTTGTTTACTCTGTTTTACACCAAGGCACTTTGCACTTTTGTGAATAGAATATGCAATGGAGGCCAAAAACGTGTTGATACTGCTTCTTGCGTTTTCAAATTTCTCCTCTGATCTAACCCTTCAAGTGGCAGTAAAGGCTGCATCTGTCATAACACGCAGGGCAGCACCGAGGGTATACAAACGAGGGCCTAGATGAGGCTCCAAGTGACTCAAAGTCGGAGGCAAAGGTGGGAGAGGTAGAAGAAGAGGCTACGACGGAACCAGAGGTCAGGACGATTCCCATTGTCGGTGGTAAGCTCAGATAATTTATCACGCAAAAGAAGTTTTGAAATTTTCTAAATAATTAAATTTTGTGGTTGCAATAGAATATTACAGACCAGTCAAGACAAAAACTGAATTGGAGCTCTCATTTCGAGATGACATTCAAAGACCTATTCTTTTAGTAACGGAAATTTCTTCATTTTTGCAGTAGAGTGCCTTAAATTTTAAAGGGTCTAAAAAATTTGTTAACTACACGGAGAAAATTTGAAAAGAAGTGGACGATGTTGTGTATTCTAAGCACTTTAGATTTTATGCAACTGACAAGTTTAATAGAAGCAGACCATTTGAAAGGTTACAAATGAGGTGGTTTTAAGGTTTCTGAGAGAAATCTTTCACCTGCACACCATGGTTGACTTATTTACTCTAAATTTCATGCAACAACAAAGGGTTTACGATTTGGATGACAAGAACAAATCGAGTGGTCTTAGAGTTATTTAAAGGACTGAAGTGTAGCAATGTCTAGTGACTTTTCAAATCCATATGATTGTTTATAGGCATCAAAAAGAAGCATTTTGCTCCTCATTGCGGTCCGCACAGTATGCTTCACATTTTAAATTCCCTCTTTCTTTCTAAAAAGTCAGTTGAAATAATAGGGTGAAGGTAGTTAGAGTTTATGGCTCATTTCCACAACTAAACAGGCTTTTCGTCAGATGCGCAAAAGAAATGGAAACTATGAGGCAGCAGAACGCACTGCCCATAATTGTTTTGAAAGCAATGTTTGCCTTTTGTGGTAGATCATTCGAGGTCGTATGGATCACGACAGAGTAAGCCGTCTATATCTGATAAAGAAAGGGGACGCATTGATTGAAATCAAAACACCTTGAGGTCAGCGTACGGGAAACAATCTTCAGTCATGGTCATTATGAGTGATGGGGAGTTAGGTCTTTTGTGCCTACACCAACTGATAGGGAGGAAAGTCGTGGTGGAAGCAAAGCAGATGGCTTCCACTCACACAAAATACCAGATGACATTTGCCTCAAGCAGATCCCAATTTGTTCTTTAAGTCTTTTGCCTCGATTGTAAAATCGCCTCACTGTTACGGTGCTCTCTGACTGACTTGCGATAAGGAGCGGCTTTTGTGTTTGCGGATTCTAATGTTTTTGAAGCTAACAAATATACTATTGGTTATATGGAAAAGCAAATATGGAGGGAGTGGTGGCTCAAGGAGAAGTTTTGTTTTGTTATGTGACTTAGCTGTGAGGCATTTGTTGTTCCAGTAAACTGGTAGAGAGACGTGTGATGTGTTATTAACCTCAAACAAGGGCTACTAAGTCGTGCCAACTATTGGTAAATTGTGGCACTAGTGTGTCGCCAAGAGAAACATGTTCTCTTATTCGATGGTGACTTCTAGATGATTTGCGGCACACTATGCGGTTTTCTGAACAAGACTGCGGATTTGGGATGGTTATTTTTGTGCGAGCATTATCAGGACCACTTTGTTTTAACAGAACCTGAACGGGGAAAGGAAGTTGATGGTCAGTCAAAAGGCGAGGAATCTGGATTGGCGGAGGAAGGCTTGATTGATGTGGGAGAAGAAAGTAAGGCTTCAACAGTCATTGAAACACAATGGCAAGGTGAGTCGATCGGATAAGTATTATGGAGTCAAACGTTTTGTGGCAATTCGACTTTATTTATTACTAGCTTGTGTGACATTTGTTGTGGAATTTCAATGTTGCGCAATTGATAAAACCGGTTATAAACTTGTATTTGATTTGTGCACATTTTGAAGAACCTCTAAAAGTGGCACCAGGAGCTAGTGTGATTGACGATGTGACAGCGACACGGAAGGAAGAAGATGAGGGGGACAAGGAAGGTAAGTTGGTTTGAGCATGAATGATTCGCTGAATTATTTGTCTGTTTAATGCAGTGTTGTGGTGAAATAGCACATTTTACGGCGAAAATTCGCCAGAAGACAACTCACCCTCGCGTTTCAAGGCTTAAAAGTAGTTTGAGCCATCTAAGGGTTGGTGAGAAGTGGATTTATTGGTACCTACAGAGCATCAAGAGGCCACAAAGGAAGGCGTAGATGAAGCTGAGCCTGAACTTGAGTGTGAGGGAACGATGGAAGAGGTGGAGGAGGGGGCTTCGGCAGAGCCGGAGGTTGAGGCGATTCCTGGTGTCGATGGTGAGCCTAGCCAATTAGTCGTGTTGAAATAAGTTTGGGAGTTATTAGGTCATTCCATTATTTGTGGCCGAAATGGAGTATCATTGGTCATTTATATTAATTGTCATGTTAGAGGCCTCATTTTACTTTTTCTTTACCCAAGAAATATATTATCGCCTAAAACGAAGGGAATGAAGGGAGAGAGAGATGTTCCAACGGAAAAAGCTGATTCCTTACATGGCTCAGCTTTGGAGTACCAGCTGTTGCAGTGAACTGGTAGAGGTGTGAGATGTGAAATGGGCGATAAGAGGGGTTTATTAATGTCTGAAGTTGTAAAGTGTCATGGCACAAACGCATCACTGACGCACAAGATGGTCGGGAGGCCAATGGCATGGCCCGAGGGTCATGCGGGTGAGCGAATGTTTGATCAGCGGAGACTGTAGTACCGGCTAAGCTGGACCCGGGGGTGAACGAACTGCTAAGCCGTCTTAGTTAAACTGTGGAGGTGATTCGCAATTAGAAATGTCTTCTTTCAGTAGATGATAATGCTTGAGTGATTTGCTTCACACTTTCACCGTTTCATGGGCAATGGTACACATTATGATGGCTATTTCTGTGAATGTATTAGTAAGACCACTTTGTTTTACCAGACCATGAACAGAGGAGGGAAGCTGACAGCCAATCAAAAGACGAGGGAGCTTTATTGTCCGAAAAAAACTTGTGTGATGCAGAACAGGAAACTAGGGCTTCGACAGTCATTGAGGTACAATCGGATGGTGAGTCGACTCTACAGTTATTGCCGATAAGGCATTCTGGAAAATTGGGTTATCGTAAATTCCAGCCTGAATAGAGGC
The DNA here is from genome assembly GCA_000469725.3 of Echinococcus multilocularis. NCBI lineage: Eukaryota > Metazoa > Platyhelminthes > Cestoda > Cyclophyllidea > Taeniidae > Echinococcus > Echinococcus multilocularis. The sequence continues at coordinate 3,607,533 of LN902848.1, read as the reverse complement.
TAGAATGTTAAAGTCAAAAACCTATGCTTAAACGTGTGAAGTGAACGTAATGTGGCACTTGTCGTGAACGGTTTATGATGCTCTACTGATGGACTAATTCTAAACTTTGTTTTAACCTAAATGGTTTTTAAGAATCTCAACATGAGGCACTAAGAAATAATGCGGCTGACGATCCGACGTCGGCACGGAAGGGAGAATACAATGAAGATAGTGAAGGTGAGTTTATGTAAGAATGAGGTATTCGCTGAAGTGAATGCCATTTAAATGCAGTTTTGTGGTGACCTAGTGTACTTTACTGCAAAAGCACGCACAAAAGAAACTCACTGCTGCATCCCAAAATTTACCAGTTGATCTAGCTTTCTAAGCTGTAGTGAAAAGTGCACTTACCATTGCATACAGAACGTCAACCAGAAGCCTCCAAAGAAGGCCAAGATGCAGCTCAGCCTGAATTAAAGCTTGCGGGAGTTGTGGAAGGGACGGGAGAGAGGGTTGCGATGGAGCCCGAGGTTGAGGCCATTCCTGTTGTCGTTGGTAAGCTCAGTTGCTTTATTGCATAAAAATGAGTCTAGGGTCCATCAGGCTGGGTACTAGTTTCTGCCTTAAACAGTATGGCATGGGCTGGTTAGGTCACCAACCATTTTGGATCCCTCATTTTAAGATGAAAATCAAGTGCTCATTCTCCCAGTTAGGGGAATTTCTCCTGCCTTGCAGTGGAATACCCTCACTTTCAAGGGGTTTAGAGAATAGTTTCGAGTTCTTTTTAAAAGTTATTCTAGCATGTAGGTGTCATAACAATTTTCTCATACCTATTCGTTGCACACAATTGAGAGGTTTCGATGAAAACAGATTATTTAAGGGGTCAAGAATAAGGTAGTTTCAAGACACGTTTATCATTTCAAAAGGTTGCTCAATTTCCGAGGATAGCCCTTTCCTTGGGTAACATGATCACGGTTGGCGTTTTTGCAAGAAGTTCCGTAAATAAAAATTTACGTTTCAGATGTTTAAAGGGACTAGTTGGATTTTCGGATTAGCTACTGTATAGAATTGTGGTGATTTTTAGGGACCTGTCGAATCTATGCAGTTGCCTAACTGCATTAAACAGCATAGGTATTCACCAGTGTATCACCGTGCAACTTCTTGTCCTCCACACCATTTGCTTTTTTCTTTGATTCCACTCTCATTCTGAACGTCGTTTGAACTAAACTGGTAAATGTGATTTGAGATTTTGGTTTGGTTGCAGAATTGCACAGGCTTCTCGTTAGATGCGCATCCATTTAAAAGATACTGAGTTAGCAGAACGCACTGCACAAAAGTAATTAGGAAAAGTAGCTTATTTTCGTTGATAGATAATTTAAGGGTAGAGGCACTAAGATCGGGAAGATACTCCGTTTCTGCTAAGGAGGTAGTACGCATCGGTACTGATTGGAATGATTCGAGGACAGTGTGTGACGAACAGCCTCCAGTCATGGTTATTGTGAGCGATGAGGAGCCAATTATTGCGTACCTATGCCATCCAAGCGGAGAAAAATCGTAGTGAGACATTTAGCACCTCGGATCTTTCCTGAAATCGGAAGAATGCATAATACTAGCATAGAAAATGTATTGTTGGCATACGGAAGGGGTGGGTGGGAGGCCATGCCTTCCAGCGGAAGTAGAATGGCGGGGTCTTGGGTGTCCGCGTAACTAAAAGGAAGAGTTAAGCAAAGCGTTACAGAAGAGAAGCAAATGGCTTCCATTCACGCGAAATACTAGTCGACATTGAGCTTCAGCAGCCATGGATTTGGTCTTAATGTCTTGCTACTGCCGTGAAAACTCCTAGCTCTTAGCCTGCTCACTGATTGACTCGTGATAAAAAGTGGCTTTTGTGTTTAGGTGTTTCCATGTTTCTTAAGCTACCAAATATATCATTAAGTAGGCCAAAGGAAAGTAGTGAGGAAGTGATTGTTTAACCAGGATGTTTTGTCTTATCTTTAAGGTGTCGTTTATTTTAGTGAACTGGTAGGGAGTCATGAGTTGCGATACGAGGGGTAGAAAGGTTTATTCAATCCTCCTGGCTAATAATAAACTGCTATCTCAATGCAGTGTCAAAAACATGTTCCTTCATCAGATGGTGATTTTTAGGCTTTGCGCTTTACACTTTATGGTCAGAATAGTTACCTCTATAGAAGCATCACTATTGCCGCTTTGTTTAAACAGACACTGAACAGGGAAGGAAATTTGATGGCCAGTCCGCAGATGAAGAACCTCAAAAGACTGAGGAGAAATTAGGTGACACCATACAAGTAGCCGTCATTGAAACACAATCGAAAGGTGGGTCATCCCTTCCGTTATCGTAGATTCGGCTTTTTTATAGCAAATCAGGCATTTTTAAATTTTGACTGGAACAGAAGTTGGAAAATCCAAAATGAGTGCAAAAATGCAGAGGAGAGAGACTTAATTCGACAGTTTTCGTGAAAATTTTGTGTCGCTTCATCGATGGCCTGGTTCTAAACCTTGAATTCTCTTTCTAGAACCTCAAAATGAGGCACTAAGAGCTGACGAGACTGACGCATCGACAGTGACACGAGGGACAGAAGACGACAACAAAGGTGAGTTTGTTTGAGGATGAATTAGTTGTGGCTTTCTTTGCCTGTTTAATGCAATGTTGTGGTGAGATAGTATAATTTACTACCAAAGTACCCCCAACGTAGATTCACTCTTGTCTCCGCAAATTTTTCTGTCGATCCAACTTTCCAAGTATTAATGGTTGCCTCAATTGCTACCTACAGAACATTACCAAGAGGCCAGAGGCGAAGGTCAGCCTAAATCGAAGTCGGAGGTAATGGTGGAAGAGACGAATGAGGGAATTACTGCGGCGCCGGAGACTGAGGCAGTTCCTGTTGTTGGTGGTAAGCTCATTCAAGTTATTAGTCAATTATCTGTGGCTAAACTAGAACACCACAAGTTAAGTTAATCAACAACTATGTTAGAGCACTCATGTAGACTCTTCTATTTAGGCGGTTTTCCTTTGCCCTGCAGGGGAATGTCTCAAATTTTGAAGGGTTTACAGAACGTATCAATTTTTTTTTCAAAGATTGCTTCATCAAGTAGAACCTATTATGCGTTATTTGTTTTTTGTGTTTTTGACTAGTTTCACTACTAACCGACTTTTGAGGCTCCCCCAACGACGAAGTTTTAAGACACATGGTCAATATCAAAGGGGTATTCAATTTCATGAATATTTCTATTGTGCAACATGATCATGATTGGCCTCACTTAAAATTTTGTAAAAAGACCAACTATTTGCACTTCGGATGACCGCAGCGACTCGTCCAATTTTTGGGTTGGCTCTTGTACTTACCTTTGGGGATGTTCAGCTACTTGTCAAGGCCATCGGAAAGTCAGCGCATTACTCATTGCGTTCCGCACTATTTGCCCTTTATTTTGAATCCCCTTTAATTCGCTCAAATGTCGGTTGGACTAAATTGGTGGATGTGATTCGACTTCTTTAGTTCGGTTTCAAGAATATGGGGGCTTTTCGTCATATGCATGTGGCATAAGGGATGGCAAATCATGCTTCATGGGAAGGATTTGAATCGATAGTAGTGCAGTTCTCATGCCAACTTATTCAAGGATGGATGTGCTATGACCAGGAGAATCTCTTATTTTTGAGAAGGAAGAACTGCAGGTTGCCCGAATTTTCGAGATTGGCCTGGCGAGACCTAATTCCGTTCATTTTCAACGTTAATGATGACAAGTCAAATCGTTTACACCCACAACTTCTGGGAGGGAAAAGTCGTGGTGGAAGCAAAGCAGATGGCTTCCACTCACACAAAATACCAGATGACATTTGCCTCAAGCAGATCCCAATTTGTTCTTTAAGTCTTTTGCCTCGATTGTAAAATCGCCTCACTGTTACGGTGCTCTCTGACTGACTTGCGATAAGGAGCGGCTTTTGTGTTTGCGGATTCTAATGTTTTTGAAGCTAACAAATATACTATTGGTTATATGGAAAAGCAAATATGGAGGGAGTGGTGGCTCAAGGAGAAGTTTTGTTTTGTTATGTGACTTAGCTGTGAGGCATTTGTTGTTCCAGTAAACTGGTAGAGAGACGTGTGATGTGTTATTAACCTCAAACAAGGGCTACTAAGTCGTGCCAACTATTGGTAAATTGTGGCACTAGTGTGTCGCCAAGAGAAACATGTTCTCTTATTCGATGGTGACTTCTAGATGATTTGCGGCACACTATGCGGTTTTCTGAACAAGACTGCGGATTTGGGATGGTTATTTTTGTGCGAGCATTATCAGGACCACTTTGTTTTAACAGAACCTGAACGGGGAAAGGAAGTTGATGGTCAGTCAAAAGGCGAGGAATCTGGATTGGCGGAGGAAGGCTTGATTGATGTGGGAGAAGAAAGTAAGGCTTCAACAGTCATTGAAACACAATGGCAAGGTGAGTCGATCGGATAAGTATTATGGAGTCAAACGTTTTGTGGCAATTCGACTTTATTTATTACTAGCTTGTGTGACATTTGTTGTGGAATTTCAATGTTGCGCAATTGATAAAACCGGTTATAAACTTGTATTTGATTTGTGCACATTTTGAAGAACCTCTAAAAGTGGCACCAGGAGCTAGTGTGATTGACGATGTGACAGCGACACGGAAGGAAGAAGATGAGGGGGACAAGGAAGGTAAGTTGGTTTGAGCATGAATGATTCGCTGAATTATTTGTCTGTTTAATGCAGTGTTGTGGTGAAATAGCACATTTTACGGCGAAAATTCGCCAGAAGACAACTCACCCTCGCGTTTCAAGGCTTAAAAGTAGTTTGAGCCATCTAAGGGTTGGTGAGAAGTGGATTTATTGGTACCTACAGAGCATCAAGAGGCCACAAAGGAAGGCGTAGATGAAGCTGAGCCTGAACTTGAGTGTGAGGGAACGATGGAAGAGGTGGAGGAGGGGGCTTCGGCAGAGCCGGAGGTTGAGGCGATTCCTGGTGTCGATGGTGAGCCTAGCCAATTAGTCGTGTTGAAATAAGTTTGGGAGTTATTAGGTCATTCCATTATTTGTGGCCGAAATGGAGTATCATTGGTCATTTATATTAATTGTCATGTTAGAGGCCTCATTGTACTGAGACATTTAGTGCCTCAGTCTTCTGGTTGGGATACTTTGCTCTGTATTGCACAAAATAATCTTTAATTTCAAAGAGTTTATATAGATTCGTTAGTGTATCACCACGTAACACAGGTTTTTGCCTCTCACTATTTGCCTCATGATCTTATTCCGCTCTCATTCTCTAAATGCCTTTTGATGTAACTTTATTAATGCAATTCGGGTTTTTTGGCTTGATCTTAGAACCCACACGCCTCTCGTCACTTGCGCACAACATTCGGAGATTGTAGGATACTAGAACGTACACTTTAGAAGTAGCTTGAATGCCTTGTATACTTCTGGTTGTACCACGTTCGGAAAACGCTTTATTTATGTTAATGATGGAGGACGCATCGCCACTGTTTTTATTGAGATTGGGGGTCACAAACAACTTTAAGGCATTGTTATTTTGAGTAATTAGGAGCCACGGCTCTTGCGCTTATACCAACTGGGAGGAAGAAAAGTCGCTGTGAAAGATAAGTAGATAGTTTCTATTCACACGAAGTACCAGATGGCCAACTAAACGAAAAGAAAATGGGCACAAGTAATGAGTTAACTGAAAAGTTGTGCTTTATCGCTGGACTCGGCCGTGAGGTATCGGTTGTTTCAGCAAGCTGGCATGGAGTCATGCGGTGTAGTATGAACTTCGAACAATGGTTTAATGAATTCTGTCCGGCTATCGATGAACTGCGAACATACTGCACTGCCAAAAAATGTATTTTTTCACTAGTAGCTAATGCTTTGACGCTTTGCTATGCGCTTTCACGGTTCGAAGAGAGGCTTCTGTGCGAGCATTATCGTGACCACCTTTTACAGAACGTGAGCAGGAAAATATATTTGCCGACCAGTCGTTAGACAAGGTATCCCATTTGGCAGAGGACAGCTTGGATGCTTCGATTCAAGGATGTACAGCCTTTACAGTCATTGACATGCAATCGAATGGTGAGTCTACTACACAAATATCAAAGATCCGACCGTTTTTACCGCAAATCGGACTGTTTTAAATTCTAGCCTGGAAAATTGAAATCCAAAACCTATGCTAAAATGTGGGATACAGACACGATGTGACTTATATTGTGGATTTTTTATGAAACGGTGAATTATTATTTTAACTACTTAATTTGCATAACTTTTTTTTTAGAATTACACAACGAGCAACTAAAAGTTAGTGCAATTGACGATTTGACGGCAACACAGAGGGATGAAGATAAAAAAGGTGAGTTCATTTGAGCCCGAGTTATCAGCTGAATTCTCTGCCCGTTTACTGTAGTATTGTGGTGAAATATTTCATTCTACTGTCGATTTTCGCCTTAACTAGACTCAATGTTCAAGAATTTTGCCGTAATTCATTTAAAGATACATTTTTTGCATTTTTAAGCCGCGGCCGATGGCCACCATGAGCATGCTTAAAACTATGCCGGAAGAAGTTATTTGAACCATTGGAAGATGAAGATTATTCCCATAAGTTATACATTAAACATTATTTACCAACTTCTTAGAGGAACTACTAGACGCTTCAGAGCTGATTGCACTACATAAACATTATGTGCCTAAAGACGTTGAAAACACTGGGGAAGTTGTAGTGCAAACGGAAGGGAATGATTTAACCCTAGAAAGTGCAGACGACGATGCATAAAACTTGGTGGACTCCAAAGATGGGCCATCTCATCAAGTTTGACTAGCGTTATTTTTGTAAATGAAAGGTACATGGTGTACTGGTCTGTAAAATTGCAACTCTGTTGTTATTATGTAACGCAGTATATTGTAAATGAATAAGTGTATTTTCTTGTCTTGCTTAGAAGAAGTAAAATTGAAGGAGGATGAAGTCCTACTTACAGAAGAGCCTGTTAGTGCGGTAAAATTAGATCCTTCGAAAGCAAGTGGAGAAGACGCCCTCGAAGTTCAGGCAACTGGTAGGCAAACTACTGAAGTTAGTTCAGTGTTTCAGTAGAGATGGCTTTTACTCATGCACATTTTTTTGCTCGGCGAAACCAAAGAAATTGAGTAGCAACTATGTTTGCGTTTATATTTTACAGAAAAAAAATGTTCGTTTCAGCCATGCCAATAATTTTGATTGAGTAAAGCTTTACCCGAACGTGGCGAAAAATTTCATTTTTCTCAAACTGTCAAACTAAAAATTACCCCCACTTACGCTAGGTAAGGAACAACCAAACCATTTGGAGGAAGATCAAACGCTGTTAGATATGCAGGAGGTGAAAGAAGTAGACACGACTGGTCAAGACAAAGGTTAGTTCACTTTTTGAATAATAAAATGATATGGTGTTTTCGGTATAGGTCGCTGCAATGACTTACAACTTCCGATTATGTATTTGTATTGTATAGTAAAGTAATCCGTTAGTCCATCGCTGCCCTGTCGCTGTGAGCCCTCATATCCTGACATTTCGACTGAACTAGCCTGAAGGTTGTGAACCACCAGCTTTAGAATTTGGTCTCAGTTCAGATTTATAACTACAGTAGATTTGGAAAATGATGTTGTATTTGAACCAGAAGCGGTGGTAAGTCTTACCGCAAAGGAATGGTTAAAATCAGCGTTTCAGTTCAGATGATGAACCACTCGAGGAAGAGAGAACCTTCTATTGCCAATAAAGAATAGTGAAATTGGTATGTGAGGAACAAGTGTCGATAACGTTAAATCTGAGTGCACCTGAAACAACTCATTAACATCTGTTTGGTATAGATGAGGAAATGAATAGACAGATGACAGCAAAAAGCCACAATTGGGTAATTATTTACCGTTGTGCCCTTTGAAAATCCAAAATACAGAATGCTATGCCTTGTATGATACACATCCCAATGATTAAGTTTTCACCTTGTGCTTTTCTCCTTGTGTGTTCAGAGGGACATCTAGAAGTATGCGCAGAGGAAGTGTCTGATAATCAGCATTTAATGGAGGACACCCAAGCGTCAACAGACGGGGCACGCGATATGGAAGTAAAGGAATCTACCCCAACGGTAGTAGAAGAAACGTCAGGTAATTCACACTCAGATGTTTGGTCACCAGATGAGTTGCAATAAGGTGAAAGCTGTCCCGTTTGTTTGCATTAACCTTGCGCATGCAACGAAGGTCTTGTTTTTATTCTCCCACCTAAGGTGGAGATCCTGATGGTGCGTCAGAGGAGAGAGGAAGTGATCAGAATGTTGTGGAAGCTGTGTCAGAAGGCATGACAATGAACGAAGGCGACGGCGTCCAAATTGAAGGTGTGGGCACCCCTTCTGGAGGTGAGCAAGAAGATGCCAATCGTGACGCAAACCGATACATGCTTTTAAGCGTATTGTATGGGCACTTTTGGCAGAAGTTGTCAAATGTTTGCGGAACTAGTCGAAGGATAAGTCCTGTTTAGAAAGTAAATAAAAATGCAAAAATTAGAGAGTGGAGCTAAGGAAATCAGAGCACGCTGTAGCAAGAATTCGTAGAAGGCTTGACTGAGAGCGAATGCAATCAGTGGAAGAATTGTTCAACAATCTTTTGAGAGCGTGACAGGACAGATCCAGTTACAATTGGGGTAAGCTATCAGTCAAGGTAGAAGAGTAAACTCATCCTCGTGCACGATAAAGCGAGAATTGAGAATCGAGTCGAGAGTTTGGTCCTAGTTTTTCATAATATTTCTGAAGGTTTTTTCACCTTGAGACGCATAAGGTGTGGGCAAGTCTTATCTGTAAGTGCTCGATGGGAAATCCATTGTTGAATGCACGTCGAACAATTGCGCTCGTAGCGAACTCTACACATGGCAAGCATCGCCTCCTTTGGAGAAATTGAACTGCAAAATTAACAAATAATTATTCACGTTGAAAAGGAATGGAGTCAGGTCTCGTCTTGTTATCCTAGAAATGTCGTATCAATGGCAACTTGTCATTTTTCCTTGAAAGTGGAGGATTCCATACTATGGTACATTGAACTTTCGATGATTTTTTCACGGAATAAAACCATTCTTCTGATTCAAATCATTTTGCTGCACTTCGCTTTGGCACTCAAAATGCTATCCGGATGCTCTACGCCTCTGACGAGGAGCATGTGTAGTTCTGCAACCGAGTTCATTTCTCTTTGTAAAGTAGGCAAGCTCAAATCAATCATGATCACCAAGTTATTTAAACTGGAATTCGATGAAATGAGAGTGGGTTCGTAAGAAGAGGATAGTGGTGTGGAACACAATAGACTGATCTTTATTAGTGTTTCATAATGCATGCGGGTCGACGTTGGTACTAAACGAGCTACATCAGAACCACCACGAGCTGTTTTACTACCTGGCGCTATTGGAAGCTCAAGTGCTGTGGAAAATTCACAGCGGGTTTTTTTATAATGTGAAAAGTTGATGCTCGTGTGGTGACACTACTGATAACGGAGGATCCTGTTGGTGAAATCTCAGTGAGCAATCCTTATCTAGTCTCAAAATCAGACGCTTCTGTGATGGAGTCACGAACAGCGTCAATTAGGCTGTCTAGGGGAGTCCAGCAGTAGGCTATTACATTTACCCGATTCACTATCTTATGTGTTAGTTGAGATGACTGCCGTTCAATGTTGTATACTTTTTACTTGATCAAGAAGCTCAAAGTGGTACAGCGACCACAGAACAGGTCAGTAAACAGCTTGAGGAACAAAGGGTGTCACAGACAGAGGACCAAACCGCTCCTAGAGATGAATCAGCTAAGCATGGATCCCAGGAAGTAATCACATCACTTACCCATGGCAAGTCAAATTAATTGTCATGACCTTGCTAATTTCATTCCCATTCTATAAAGTAAATACTTTGAAAGGAGCTGAGGAGACTAAAACGGAAAATATTAAAGAAATGAGGGCTTTGATACATTCATCCACGTTTACAAGCTTTTACGCATATCGGATTTTTATCTATAGTAAACCACTTTAAATATAATTTTCCGTACTTTTCGTTTCTTCTAATTTTTTTGTTCGGATTCCACTAATTTGATGTTTTGGAAATGCCGTCAGTGAGAGAAGGAGTTGATAAGCATAGGGAAATGATAGATGAGGATTCTGGTGGATTTGCTCCCAAGTAGCCAGTTCTACAGGACCCTCTTCCCATTTTCACCCCCTTCAACTTTAAAATGCTGTGGTGATTTCGTCTATTTCACTTTAAATAACATTACCCGTAAAAGGAGTTTAACCTAAAATCTAACGGCCTTTTCTTCGTGTATTTGTCAAGTAGTATATCGACCTTCAATCTTGGAGTATGATCCCCGAAGAGAAAATAAGTTCAAGGGCTTTGAAAATTAGAAATTTAGCTGTTTGAAAAGCATCAACTTGATGTTTGCAAACACCCGGAAGGTATCTTTTAATGAACAGGAAAAATTCGAATCTTAAGATTCCTCCTTATTGAAAAACACCTGCTATTCCAAGATAGAATTTTGGCGTAAAGTGAAAGAAAGGAGTATTAAATCAAACTGAACCTGTCGAAGACTTCAATGATTCAACTTCTAGACTATCTCTTCCCTCGTCACCCTGCCCTAGTTAATGTTATCGAATAATTGCGCATTTTATTTAAATCTAAAGAAGCTTTATCGAGACAGCAGATGAAACTTTCCATTGACAATCTGGTGAGGATGTCTTTGGTTTGCTTTAAGAACTGCCGGAAGAACCTCCATGTGAGGAGCATTCGACAGGTTCCGCTGAAGTTTATTCGACACCACCGCCAGAATCAGCAGACGATGAAAGGCGTGAAGGGATCCAGGCTGGTCCAACCGCTCATGGTATGCGTAGCTGGAAAGCCACTTTTTCTTTTCTGGCTGGTTAGTTTATGCACTTAGAGTTAGTGTAAAAAGAACGCCTAAATAAATTATAGTTATGAGGGTAGATTTTAGTCATTTTTAGAATAATTTCTGAATCGGAAAAGGTCGTAATTGGGGGCCTGAAAATGTGCCAGCATAATGAGACAAAGTCTCCTATAGCAGTAACAATGAAGTGTCGGAAACATTGGAGGGTTGGGTTTGGTTCTTACAAAATTCCAAATTTTGTCACTCAGTAGCAAGACAACTTCATGATTCCACGGCCTTTCATTCAAAGTATGCAAGGGATTTACTTTATTGGTCCGGGAGTCTTAAAAGCCCCTAAATCTGTTAGGTCGCTTCTTAGCGAATTGGGGTTACTTAGGTGCAGAGGTGGGTAACAGGTACGACTTGACACCTTTAAAGTTGGCTCAGACTCATGTGTGAATTTGGTTACTCAAAAATCCACTGAATGTGTAATCATAACCACAGTAGGTGTTTCTTCTAGACGCAGAGGGCTCTGAAAAGCACAGGGATGGAGAAAGTTATGAGGCTAAACCAGTGGAGGAGGTGTCAAGTAAAGTAGAAACGAATTGTGAGTTTAGTCCATTACATTTTGAAAAGGCGCTTTTTATATTCACCTCGCGTATGCACCAGGTTTGTGAGTTTATTCTAGAGAGGTTTGATTTACAACTAGGAATGTTGTTGGAGGCAGTCAAAGGCGATATAATTTTTCTTTGTTTGACTCAAGAAGTGAAAAAAGAAATTCTGAATGAGGATCAATTGGCAAGCTCTGTTGTAGATTAGCAATCACAACAGTTGGGAAGGGCAGTCGATGGGGGAGGTGTTGAAGTAAGGGCGGAACTTGAAAGCCAGAGTAGGCCTTCTGGTGATAGTATATGGAGTTGGATAAAACCTGTTCTTGTCTGGATGAATAGGTCACAGCGGTTAGCATGAAGCCTCACAAAGTATCTCCCTTTTCACCTTTTAACAACACGCTATTTTAGACAGCTCACCAACTAACTTGCAATGAGTGGTGACTCCTGTGTTCCAGCACCTACTTAGTGGACTGACGTATCACTAGTTGCCCTTAAACGATGCATAACCCACTACTAAACCCTGACTTCAAAGGCATGCACAACTTCACTACCTTTTTCCATTTGTGATGGATGGCTCATAATGGTAGTCACAGTCGTGGTCCTGATCTGCCTACTCGATACGAATTAATTTCAGTGGGCAGGATAACTTCATTTTTTGTGGAGAATCACCCATAACAACGCACGACCTTGTGCCGTTTGACTACCTCGAGGTTTGCACGTTAGGTAGGGTGGAAAGAAGTGAGATACTGCCTCAACCGAATCCTGTGCACATCTCTGATATGCTTCTAAGTGATTGTCATCGTTACTTGGCACTAGCATTTGACAGTTACATGGCCATTTTGGAATAGAATAGATGGGAAATGAAAGCGCGATAGAGGTGAAAGTTACTAGGGTTAAGTGACATGTTTCCATGGGCAGAAAGTCCCCATAAAAGTGGATTTCGTTGGGAAAAGAACTATGAATTAATAAAGCACTTTCTGAACAGAAATCTGCATTAAAAGTCAGATTTGTCCGATCAACTTTTAATTATTGGGGAAACGTGACACTGGTGAACGAACTTGTTTGCGTCCTTATTTCATTTCAGGCAGGTCTAAACTAACTGAATTGCCGTCCCATAGGTGGACCACGCCATATCTATAGCCATTGTTAATTAAAGTGATGAAGACGTCAGCTGCAAACCCACTGTGGCCATAACCCTACCGCTTATTCTTGGAGGAACTTGCTATATAAACACAAGGTGAAACTTTTTGGTTAATTCGGTAGGTCTACACTTGAATCCGCTGGACCAGTAACCCCTCCGATTCTTCGGACGTCATCCCCCGATACCTCTTTCGCCTATGGTACAGTGGACTATAAGATGTCCTGCACCACTTTTAATCTACAACTAAGAAGACTCTATCCATCGTCTCATACATTTCCCAATTGCTTCTTTTTTGAGCATGAGACCGTTAATTCGCACCACTTTATTCACTTATCAAGGAAATTGAAAGACTTAAGACCTAATTTTCCATTTCTCTGGTACAAATTTGCTTTGTTTTGCCCGCCTCGGTAGAGGTGGAATGAGTGAAGCTGAGAGGGGTGCAGGAGACAGGTTAGTCATTGGTTTTGCAGTCTTCAGTGACTCAATGAACTGGATCCACGCACGGGAACCTCAATTAAGTTTTGTGCCATGTCTAAATCAAAAAGTAGAAGAATTAGTTAATTACTTACATAAATAAGAAATGTAAGTAGTTTAAATTACCTTCTGTCTTATGCTTTGATTGAATAACCATCAAAAGTTGAGGCATTACACCTTACATAATCATGTGAGCTCGATCAGAAAATAGGGGAGCTTCTCATCGTGTCTTAGGTATTTTCGAAAGCTTGGGACCCATTCTAAAACGTCTTTTTTCTTCGGCTACCAAGATCCCTTCTTCAAAACCGCATCTACTTAAGCGATTGAAATCGAACGACCAGTGTAGGTGCCTGAACAAACGATGGGATCTGGTGAGGAAGCCCGTGTTTGTCTGATCCACTTATCAAGCGGGTTCACGAAACCGATTCACAATTCACATTCATGAAAAAAAGAATTTTCATAAAGCCGCAAGCATCGATTGCACATTTTACAGCCTTCAGCTTAAGGCCTTCTTAAACTCCCTCGTCTTGGGGACAATGGTAACGCTTTGAACAGAAATGTTCTAGCCAATCGAGACGGTGGAAACAAACACACTTGGAAGGTTTTCAGAATTAAGGCACTATGCAATTCAATTTCGCACATTTTGGAAACAATTGAAGAGGTTTTGACCAGGACCATAAAAACAGTAGGGAAGTTTACAATCTTGGGGTTTTAAAGACTATATGAGAAAACACCAGAGATGCCAAAGGCGTCTTTTTAGGGAAATTCATGCTCTTAACATTTTAAACTGACAAGACAAAAATTTCCTTCTTGAATCGATGACACTGTTTATTCTGGAGGAGTCGAACGAAAGAAGATCTTAGAGCGTTTCTTCACCCCGATATGACCGACTTTTAAAAGATGGGAATAGCATTTCGATGTAACACAGTCATTCCTTTTGGGCTTAAAAATTAATTTTAATTCTATCTTTCGTCGAAAAGTGAACCTACATCGTAGATTCGCGAGATGACGGATCTGTTTGCTTGTTAACTGGAAGACATTTTCCGTATAGGCTGAAAGAAAAAAGTGAGGCTGACTACCAAAAAATGCTGGTACATTTATGGTAGAGTGGAAGTTATGTATACGACAACCTACCTTTTGGGTCCTCTCTGCACTGTTCCAGAAGTTGTTGGTGGGTGGACACCCATGTTGGCAGTTTCTACAAAAAAGTAATAAGGCAGCCCAAGCATTGCACTAAGCACAATGCACACTATAAGAGGTTTTCAATAATATTTAAAGGGAGCGAAAACACCCTCTTGAAATATTTGATGAAGCGTCGAACAAAATTGGTTGGGTGAATCTAACTAGTATACATAGATCAGATGCACTACTGATTTTAAGGTCACCGGGTTATTATTCCGGATATGGCTCGGTGATACGACTAAGAGATATTTGGCAAAGTAAGGCGTAAATTCGATTCCATCAACCAAGTTTGGCTACTGGGACGAAAAGGTCCATATCAGTCGACCATTATGTCAAGGAAATGTGCACATTGGTACTCAAATGGCAAGATAGATAGATGGTGCATCGAATGGATAAGTAGGACAAAGGATAGAGGTAGATAAGAAAGTGGGTAGATAGAGGGATAGATGAATAAAGGGGCAGATGTGCAGAAAGGCAAGCGGGAATGAATTAGTTATCCCCACCTTCAGTAGTTGTTGGTGCCGAGAAACCAGATCAGAGAAGGTTCGTGGAACACCGACTGATGAAGTATTCACTGCATCACCGATCGCAGTGAGATTAGCCTATAAAGTTGGGAATGAATGCGAGAATCCTTAGTGTTGTTTCCATGAGTAGAGAAATTTGCACATCTGACTGGTGCCTTTTCTGGTCAAGACGAATCCCAATGCAATCAAAAATATCGTAGAAATAGATATTTTACTTGATGTCTATTAAAAATGAATTTCATGTGAAACCCATGGAAAAAGTCACGGTTGACCTTAAGCTGATGTAGATTTACATACCTAGCGTTAGTTCAGTTAATCTCCCGTATCTCTTACAGAGTTTTAAGGAGAGAGGAGCGTTTACGAATAAGCGCCATTTCATAATAGTGAAGATTCAGAAACTACGGAACATCAATTTGCGGTGAGAAGCTTACAAACTATAGGCTACCCATAGTAAAACGGACCAAATGGGATGTATAGGTATGCGGGTTACATAAGTCACAAATCGTGAGTCATGCAGTGTAAACAGAGGGATCTTCAAGGGCGATTTTACGCTTACTTCACAAGAGTCCTCCACAGAGCATGAGCAACAGGAGCAGGCAGACTCGAAGCTCCCCTGGCTACAGCTTCTCCTAACCCCACCTCCAACTCCATTTGTGTTAGCATCCACGGAGGGATGGGTTGGGAGAGACAGGAGAGTGGGCGATTTCGCCACTTGTGCAATATGAGCGGCTACCTTCGGCCAGCACTCAAATGGTGGCACGCGCTTCACCAACTGGGCGTAGCGCAGAGTGTTGAGTGAGTGTTCAGCACAACTCAGTCCCGGCGCCACCGTGGCAATCATGCAGGTGCGCGCCCGCCGTCCCACAAAGGACTCGCGCAACACCTGTGTCAGTTTGCTATTGCGGAAGGGTAGGCGAGTGGCACCAGCATGATGGAGGCGGTTGCGAGAATGAAGATGACGAGGGGGACGAGAACGACGAGGAAGGCGACACATTGCGCGAATACACTCCTTGAGAGCCAAGAGACTCTTATTGATCTCCCCACTTTCGATGCGACGCCTCTTAGCGATACTGGAACTGACCCCGGCGCCAGCAATGGGGAGGTCGGAGCCGCGTTCGTTGCCAGCTAGGTCGACCAAGGAGAAACGACCAATCAGAGAGGCTCCAGAACGCAGACTTATCTGAAAGTGTCAGAGGTAGTCAAAGTGTTTAGGCCTTCGTTTTTATTTGGATACAATATTAACAACTGGGACGGTATTCATAGGATTACAGATTTAAAGATTCACTTTCTTATAATGCACCTTTATAAGTAGCAATGTGCAGCTTTTGGTGTGTGAAAAATCTGTTTTGAGGACTCTCTGAGGACAAAACACCAATGCAACCGTTTTAAGAGCAGAAATTTGCACAGTTAAAACGGCATTTTAGAGGCATTTACGCATTTACTTAAAGCTATTTTCAACATGAAAAGCTTTCCAGGAACTTGCTCTGGATCCAGACACACTCCGAATCTCAGAAATTGTTGGGTACAGGAGTTGGCGGTTCGGAAATATTTCTAACAGCGACAATTGATGTCAAGCACACATGTCTGGGCAAATAACTTCCTGGTAGAAGTGACTACTTAGATTCTTAAAATGGTTCCAGTATAGTGCAAGATGTGGGCAAGCAGAAGTGACTACCTACCTGAAAGATGGCATGTGATCGACTGGAGGTGAGGTTTAGAGCAGTTTGACCACTGGTTCGAAGTCGGCAAGAGCGTTTCAGTAGAGTTAACGTCTCCTCCAAGGTGTCCACGCCGATCTCGCTGAGACCAAGCAGTCGTACTGCCCCACTTGCGTCCTCCAAAACTCGCACCACACTTCGATGGTTTAGGAGATCGTAGACCTAGACATTAGGTAATATTTCTCGGATAATTATCCGTTACAGAACTGGAACTATCAGCACTGCGAGTAATAAGTATGTAGTGGTGAATTAAGAAGGGGAAGAAATACCTTTTCTGATTAAGAAATTGAGTCATTCCTGGTGTTAAGTGCACAATCCGTGTAGACGCAAGCATTTCAGCTCTACGTGGGTAGGAATTATAGAGTGGTAGCATACAAAGGCCTTCATTTGGCTCACATCACTTTAAAAAGCGTCAAACAGAGATGTGGAATGAAAATGCAGGCGAGTCCATGCAGAAGACTTCAAAAGGTACATTGAAAATGTTCAAAACGTATGTCCGCAGATATACGTTGAGGTGAAGAAATGACAAATATTTGCAATAATACTTTTCAAAGATATTTACCCGGCTTCCCAATTCTAGCTGGCACTGGTGTTAATGGCAATAGCAGTTCATTGACCCGGGATTTGGAATCCACAAGACCAATGGGAAGGAAAAGACACCTTGCGATAAGAAGCTCCCTCCGTTATTTCATTAATTGGGCGTGAAGTTAACAAATCATGAATTGGAGGTGGTGACTTCCAAAGTCACTTAAGCATCCCATTCACTAAAAATGCTACCACCTAATGTGAACTATAACTGGGGTGAGGATTAGTAGTAATGGAGCCAGTATTGAAGCTGATTTATGTGAACGAGGCATCTGTGGTGGTAATTAGTGAAGGAAATAGAAACTAGATCGTTTAATGGGGACTTCAGCAGTTATTGAAGTTACACCAGATGCAACTCGTCCCATTTCAAGGGATCTCAGGTCATCATATCCAAGGTGTAATAAAAACAGCTTATACTGAATTGGATGCTTAGCTAGAAGGTATGAAATTCGATATTGTGCCTGCAAATCCGAGTGAATACAGACGGACAAATGCAGGAAGCCCGTGACAAACGGTCGAGAAAACAACCGTTTTGGCATGAATAAGTCCGTACGCAGAATCAAATTTAAACAAATACATAACGAATATAGTAAACTGGTGTAATAGTTAAAATTATCAAGTGTATGGCAACAAAGGCATACATTTCGGGATGAAATAAAGCAAACAATGGGATAAATTCCAATAAACTTTCAACCTAACAATGGATAGTGAGAGAATTTTAGAAGAAACATGTAATTAACTCACACGGTTACAGTAAATCTCGAAAAACGCCACTGTGACAGAGCACTTTGCGTACTCATCGCCACTTCCCAGCAGTTCGAAGATATCATTCACTTAAGTTAGAGAAGGGAACCTCATTCATTCAAATAAAAAAAATGCTAAATAGCTACTTAAGTTAACGGTTACGAGGATGCTTTTTTATTTAATATCCCACATGGCACTTAGCTGCAAATTACAGATCCAAACCCACCAACCATTCCGTAGAGACCTTTTTCAAGTAGCCGATAAGTGTTGTCTGCTTCAACTGGACCACTCATTGTGAAGGTCTTTCCGGAGCCAGTTTGGCCATAGGCAAAACAAGTTGCCATAGATCCTTGGAAAATTGATCGGACCAAAGGAGCAGCTGTCTTCTGATATATCTGCACATGGTCAAGCATTTTCGCTGATGAGCCGATCGGCCCAACGAAGTCTCACATTTTCCCAAAGTAGTGAATAGATTACGACATTTAATTTAGTAAGTGCTAGCCAACATTTATGGACGTTTACTTGCCTCACTTGTGGAAACTGTTTCGTCGAAAGTGTGATCCAAACGAAATGTATGAGACTCAACGAATTCGCTTAGATCTACGAGATAGTGAGGCTCGTTAACAGTCACATGACCTGGTTGGGATATCTCAATAACATCTGGGTCACTCTGAGATATCTCTAAAAAAATTCGTGCTTTAATAAACACTATATTTTCATTTATAAAACAAAATATCTCTCAATTACCCTTAATGCTCAGAGGCCGCTTCCGGACACAAACTTGTATCTTGGGTACACTGCAGCCTCCCCCCCTTAGGAAAGCAAAATTGAATGCAGGGCTGTTCTGAGGGCAAAGCGTTATATTGAAACTTCCCTTTGAGGATTCGCTGTGGGAATTTTCCTCCTCTTCCGTATCACCATTTTTATAATTCAAGTAAAGCTTTCCGTCCTATTACATTGGGAATGAGTCACCAGAACAACTTTACATTGTATACCAAGAATTCATTGAAATGTAGTAGCGCTGGAATTGAAAGCTAATAATGAGCTTAAAATAGATGCCTACCAGTTTACTTAGACCTTTGCCACATTCTTTCCAAGTAACCAAAGCAGAGCACTTATCTGCGCAATAGTCCTTTAGAAATGCACTCTGACACGAACCTAGCCGAATGCACTTATTGACGTCATATCGTTACCATCAGAACGCAAAACCTTAACGATCAGTGGTCTGGAGCAATCTACCAAACGCATAGTTTTAACTGGCGGGCGTGTCGAATTCTACGGCTTTGAAGCGAACAAA
Source organism: Echinococcus multilocularis (assembly GCA_000469725.3). Taxonomy (NCBI): domain Eukaryota; kingdom Metazoa; phylum Platyhelminthes; class Cestoda; order Cyclophyllidea; family Taeniidae; genus Echinococcus; species Echinococcus multilocularis. The sequence continues at coordinate 3,588,401 of LN902848.1, read as the reverse complement.
CAAAGCACCAGGTTATCGGTCAGCTGCCTGCCTCGGTCCTATGACTCAAAATCACACTGAGACGCCCCGAGCCCGAGACTTCAGACAAAACCGACTGCCATCCCCCATCTGGGCACCAAGATGGAATAAAATTAATGCCATCCACTACCCACAAGAACAAATGCCCCACACCTAGACGCCCCCACGACCGCGAAAGCAACGCCAACGACCCCACCCGGTCCGCAAAGTCCAACATGCCAGATGGATCCCCCCACCCCGCCGGCAGCCCAAGGCCCTCGTCATAGGCACAAAAGGAAATAGCTGGTGGTAAAAACCTCTTTTCCAATGAAGCAAGACACGCATTCATGCACATGGATCCCGTCCGCCTACAAAAAAGAGCATAGCCGTCAACACAATACAATGAAATCAGGCTCATTAAATCAGCTGCCAACAGGTGTATGGACTTTTAGTGTCATCACCAGCACTAACCCGAGCCAACGGCGACAAAGCGGTACGAAGGAAACTAGGAGCAAAAAAGTTAACATGACCACAAATCAGCTAGATAGTGTTGTCATAAACATCAACGGATTGACAGATAAACATCACATCATTCGCAATGACTCACATGTCCCCTCAACCTGAAAAATAACACAAAGAAGCGTTATCAGACTTTCGTCATTGAATCAGGGTTGAGTAACACATGGTGGGTTCTAAACCATGCTTGCCAAAAAAAGCCGTCACTACAACTATTAAAAGACGAAAAGTTCATCAACAACACACCTGTACACAGGAAAAAACCGGCGTCACAAACGACAAATACACGCGAAGCCAACTGAACAGGAATGCCAGTGCGTAATGCAGACTTAAACAAAATGCAAATTTTTCAGACGCAATACGATAATGTGATATAGTAACTGGACTTGTGGCAACAAATTTAGCAAAATTATGCCTATTTAGCAAAGAAAAAGGATTACATTATGATCTTGGTGCAACTAATCTTCATGCAATTTTCACAGGTAGTTACATTCCTTCTGTAATCGTTGAATTGCCAGTTATATTACGTACAAATTGCTAATGCATTGGGTCGCAGACCACCGTTAGTTTTGACAGCCCTGAAGTTGACGATTTTCTTCATCGTTTATGTCTTCCTCTGCTTGAAAATACATCCAACGCGAAAAACCGCTGGACATAGTTTGAGTATCATTCTCCAAATATATAATGATTCATCACACAATAAAACTTACCTCCTAGCAGCGAAATCGCTACAGCCATTGAGAATGCGATGAGCACAAGTTAGGCCCAAGCCAGTCCGCAAATACGCAGGGTCAGCGTAAACTTTCGGCACAACCTGCTATCTACTGGGGGCCACCCACCAGAGCCTCCGTCACGCAACCCTTCGCCCCCCCAAGCAAACTATTATCACATTCATTCCCACAATCGTGAATAGCAGATAGAACCAGAACCCCACACTTGGCGAAGTGACGCATTGCAACGACCCACATAGCCTAGCCCCACCACTTAAACATTGAGAATGACCAAAATAGCCATTTCGCACGAGACAATATAGGACTGCAAAAGTAAGCGTGCACCAAGCGTCACGACATCCTCCCGCATGGAAGCAAAGCTAGTTGCCGACAAAACCTCACGCCTTTTAAGCCCCGAGATGCGTAGCAAGCACTGCTCTTGCAGGAACGTAGTCAGACTACGTAGGAGTAGAGCTACGCTTCATGGGCCAAAAGCTCCTATATGATTTGAACACCTTCCATAAACTGGCTAACTACAAGCACGAACAACAAGCACAACACCTACAGAAATTTATACTCAAAGTCACATCTAAAAAGATTAAGTACGAAATACGCATCACAATACACAATAAAGGAATTTTCAAAGTACATGTCACCAAAAGACCGTCCTTTCAAGAAGGTCAGAGAGCCATCCGCCAAACCCACGGCTAGTGCCGCTAGCGTCGTTAGCAATGACATTTCGACACTGCGGTACGCCGCGATCCGGGTCCACCTCAAAGATGTCTGCGCCGTCCATCAGGTAGGGCTTCATCGGCTGCGGCTTCTGCCGCGTTTTTAGCTGCCCTGGTGGTGGCATTGTACTTGAGATAGAGGCGTAGCTACTACGTACAGCGTCACGGCGTTGGAGCGCGACTTGAGAACAACTAGAAATAGAAGGATGGAGGAAGAAGAAGCAATGAACCTATTTTCAAAATCAGCACTATGTAAAAGAATACTTAGAGTAAAACTAAACAAGAACAAAATGCAAGTACTTAAATCTGCAAACCAGAGGGGAATCAGGACAGACTTACAGCATGGGTAGAACCATCAAGACAGTAGCCTAGTGAGTAAACCCTGCTAGGCGCGCATTAAATGCTAATACGAGAAGTAGGCGTCATAGGTATTTGGATTAGGGAAAGTTCGAAAATGTTGCCGCATTAGAATACTAAGTAAAGCTATGAATAATAAAAATAACGCAGTGGTAAAAATGAAACTGCGAAAAAGCAGATCAAGGGACGCAAAACTTTCAATTTCGATAAGGAAAACAAGTGTTGAATTTGTACACACAGTGAAGTTGTGAACTTCAACACCGACACCCATACATGATCAGAATTGCATTGGAAGACTGTACAACAGCGAATGGGAGCAATAGTAACCACAGCACTAGCAGACGCGTAGTTAATGCAGAAGGGTAAGAGTTTAAAAAAAGTATCTGCATGTAAAAAAGCTGGGAGGGTGGGACAGAAAAGCAATAGCACTACTCAAGTCATTAAAGGATCGGAAACAAATCAAATGCTAGTAGTGCTTGGTATTAACAGACAGAAAACAACATTAGATGATAGGCCAATGTAAGGCATTAAGGGTTATAGAAAGCAGAGGGAGACAATGATTGCAAATCTGAGGTAAACCCATGGATCGAAAAAGATACCACGAGAGAACTTCAGCAACAGAATACGATCAATGATATACCGCAGGAGCAACAACGGAAGAAAATTGCTTCTCAGAATGGAAACTAAAGGCAAGTTGAACTAGGCGAAAATTTAGTGGGGTAAAAAAGAAAGCCACATAACTAACTGTACACTCAAATTACAAATTACACGACAGAAATGATTCCAAAAGCAACATAGATATTAAAAAATAAGATGATTCAGATAAGAAAAAATTTAAATGACGACACGACAGACGGATGGGTGTACAAGCCTTAAAATAACGCATCACGGCTTGCTAAGACTCAATGAGATCTATTTCAAAACCTGCGGCAGGCAAAAAACGCCGCATTTGAGAACAAGAAAAGAAGGAACTTGCGTCGACTTCCGCCTTCGGATAAAGCAGGCAGGTATATCGGTCAGACCACTTTCCGAAGCCAACTGTTGGCAAGCAACTCTAACCTTGTCGAGAATTTGTTCCGGCTCAATAGTATCCACAGTCATCACGATGACACGACACTTATTCAGTTGGAAAGTTATGCTAATTACTCCTTTAATGGTGAGTAGTTGAGACTCTATCACCTTTAGACCGGACTATAAAAAGAGGATTGGAATTACAATTGTTGAATGCAAATTTTTAGGATGCAACAAAATCACACCATATTTATTTTTCCGGATAACTGAACAACAATGGAATGAGATTTACGCTGGCATTTCAAACGAGATACTTTTGTGCCTGACCTAAAAAGGTTAAATAATCACTTCAAAACACCTCTTCAAGCAGTGCTTCGTAGAGTAAAGTTCCTCGTAAAGACTATGAGCAAGTCCCATCACTTCTGGTGGGATGTTCTCATCCTCTTCCTGAAGCCCTAGAAGCTGGTCGCGCAATCCATGCAACCTCGAAATATAGATTAACCCATTTTCACGCTTTGATAAAGCAATAAATGTCTGCAGAATGATGGGGAACTTGTCAGTTACCTCAAGGATACCCAGGACTACCGACGGACATTCGCTTGAGAGCAAAATCACAAGACCGCTTAATGAAGTTGCATCCTAGATTGCAATAAACCTATTAAAACATACTGTAAGCAATGATTGGCAACGCGAATTGTCCAAGGCGATTGCCTTGAATGACCCGACCAGATCCTGCATCAATCAAACGCGAAACGACGTACGATGCACTACATGAGTGGCTTACACAAACAAAAGCAGTAAATTATTGATTCCAGAAGCTTTGCAGCCAAAATGCATTGTCAAAGACTCAAAGGGAAAGTTAGATTCCTAAAAGCCAGAAAAATATTATTACGTTTACTATTTTGGCACCCTAACAGTCTTAAGTCAATATGAAAACATCATATCACAAAAGGTTCATTGTGCATTACGATTTGCCTCATTGCAATAGAAAATAACCACTGGCTTGGGTTTTTGCTCAAACTTAAGTAAATTAGACCAGAATATATGTAATATTCATTTACCGAGCAACAAACACTGCAAAAGCATTCTGGTAGTCAGCTAGGCTACCAAGTATTCTTACAGATAATTATAAAAATCTTTTGTTGTCTTCTCCCAAAAAATATAGGTGTCGGCCAACAGAAAATTATATTGGTCTGTGTTTAAGTAGTTGTTGCATGATTGGACAGGTATGAGTTTTTTCAAATTATATATGACCAGACCTTGAAGTCGGGCCAAAGCTCTTGGCTGCACCCATAAACCCTGTTGCGCTCTTCCCTTGATCTACCTTAAATGATGTTTCGCCTTTTACTTAGGATACCTAAACTATGTCTCAAACCTGGACAATTCTGTACCCGTATTAGTCGAACATTGGCGTTACGACTAGCTTTATTAGTACCTCCACGGTCATTCTCCACAAACGATCCTGATACATTAAAGCCCGCAACAGTTTGTCTCTTTTATAAATGAGTCTTATTGCTTTATAGCAGTGGAAGGATGTTTTCGATGGATTTATACCTCTAAGTACGTTCTGTCATTCTCTTCACTTTCCAAGATGAGATTCAAATATCATACTCTTCCGCCAGTGGACCTGGAGGTCAACATGTTAACAAAAGTAATTTGGCATTTCTAACTCCTTTGTGTTTCTCAAAGACCACACTAAAGTCCAAATAAAGTTTCACATTGCCTCTGCAACATGGATTCCCGAACACTTAAAGTCCTATCTTCTCGAAAAGGTACGTTATATATCACCAGCTTCACAAGTCCGTAGGAGTCGCACCGTATAACGAAGGACGGTTATTTCATTATTCATTCAGATAGAACTCGATATCAGCTTCTTAATCAAGCTGATTGCCTTGAACGCATTCGGCGAATGATAAGAGAGCGGTTATCTGAAATGAACAAGCCCGAGGTGTCCTCAGAGACCCTGAAAAAGCATCGGCAGTGGTAAGCGGCAAACATCGTATTTCTCTCCTTTGCTTACTATGCTGCTTTGCAGTTGCCTTCTGAGCGTTGTCAATAGGTGTCATATGTGGTGTTTGTTCAGCCTGGTACTTAGTCATTTGTACCCCTGTATAGTTAAGAAGTTACTTAAGACAACGCACTATTTGGTTGCCTTCTTGCACTTTGCAATTTTAGCCGTATTCGAGAAAATGAAAAGCGCTTGGCCGTCAAACGCACCGACTCCATGACTAAGGCCTATCGACGAAGGCCGTCTCAGTGGGATTTATAGTAGCTCCTTTTCCACTTCTTCATCCCCCTTCTGTACATTTGTAGTCCCAACCTCAAATAAATGGCGTATTTTATACAATCCCGCTTTCTCATTACTGAGTTACCTTGATTCACCTTTTCTTCCCCGGTGTTCGGCTGTTCTTTTCTTACTGACTGATGATATGGCATTAGTTTATCAGTTGAAATCCCCAAGCCTTTTTTCACAGCAAAGCTTTCTCCCTTACACTTCATATGGAGTCTCCTGCCTGTTCTTCAATATCTATCCGAGGGTCTTTTTTCAAAGCTCTTTCAGAAATTTTGCTTTGGAAAATACGTAGCTTTCGATGCTATGCTCTTGTTGTATTCATTCACGTTTTTTGGTATTAAATCAAGCTTGAGTCCACCTCTACCGCTCAGGAGTTTCGACTGCCATGTGGCAATTATCTGGATTGGTATTTTAGCGAGCTCTGACACTCGATAATGCCATTATGATAGTCGAGTTGTCGATGGTGAGGCAACGCTTGAATTGCGGTTGGACTATGCTTTGCGCTTGCTCTCACGCGGTAGATGTTCACTGCTTTTGTCAGCTTAGTCAAGTTTACTTGAATAACTTCAGTGGGTTTCATTCTAATATCAGATGCCTGATCAAGAACCGACGCCAACGCCGAAGAAGGAAGACCTTTCTTCTGCGCGCCTAGGAAGCGTAGCCGTGGAGTGCAACAAGCTCAAGGACGAGTACGAACAGTGCTTCTTCGACTTCTTTCCCCGCTTCCTCTGCGGTGAAAAGTTCAAGGAGGACCCGTGCGCTTCTCAGTTTGAGGCCTATCGTCAGTGCCTGCGTCGCCATCTGAGTGGACATATGGGCGTGGATTTAGACAAACTCGATGCCCAGCACATGTCCGCTGCCGAGATGGCCGAAGCCATGGCTCAAGGGACGAGTCGAAAGTCGTAGAGGTGATTAGTCGTTCCCATCCTGTACAGAGTATTCGTGAGAATCTTCCATGCATACTAACATACACACAACGGGTACCCTGTGCCTGTTACCATGTGGTCCTTCTAATTGTGTGCACTTGCTGATCCCTTTTGACCAAGGGAATGTCCAGATCTGCTTTCTTGCGAATTGAGGCGTTACCAGGAGTCGTTGTCTTCTGTTCAATGAAAATGGGTTTATTATAGCTCTTCAAGGCCGATCTGCCTGTAATTCCTCTCATCCCTTGGCATCGAATAGAGTGAGATGTGTACCGACTTCGTTACCAAAGCATTCCAGAGCGCTTCACGTAATCACCTATGGCCTTCGTGGACTTTTGTATGTGCAAACAGCAGGAATAGAAGTCGAAGGAAAGCCATCCGGCTTCTGGATTACGAGCTCAGAGGATATTTCATGTACTGATCCCGAGGTCTACGAGCTCCCCACTCGTCATTCCAGACTTTAACGCTGTGTAAGCTCAATTTCCTTCGTGACCGACTGAGCTTCAATTAACGGTAGCCCACTGCTACTGTAAATGACATTCACCCGGAGTACGTTGCAGAAGAGTAATATTTGTAATAAGTTCAGGTAAGAACACAGGGATGGACAGACGTATGGAGATATTACAAAGCGAGAGGGGTCAGACAAAATGCAAAACGCCAGGACCAAAGAGGATAGTAAAAAAACAGAAAACAACCATCCTTTACTCAAGCTTCATCCTCCTCATCTTCCATAACCTCATCATCTTCACCTTCTACCTCACCACCAATTTCATTCTCGCCCTCTCCTGCTGTCTCATCAACACTATGCCCCCCATCCTCGTCCCGTTCCATGGGTCGTGACAAATGCTGCTGTGAATCAACTGCAATAGACATCTCTTCCTTTTTAGTTCCTTCCACTTCTTCCGTCAGCATAGAAGGCGGTGGCAGTGCATTAGAAGGCATCTCATCCTCAATTGACGCCTTTATCTCCGTCTTCATCGTGATATCAGGCATTCCGGGCTGTGGAACCGGTGGGGCAGCCATAAGTGATGACTGCTGTTGCTGTAACTGTGGCTGCTGTTCCATCGACATTGGCGGAACCACTGAGGGCTCTAGTTTTAGTGGACCAACAACAACCATGCCAGGAGTCACCTCTGGTTGCCTCGTCTGCACCATCGGACCTGGACGCAGCTGTGGTGGAGCAGCTTGAATGAAGGGGGGACGAAATTGTTGTTGCGGAGGGAGCTGTACTTGTTGTGGTCGAATCTGTTGAAGCGAGATATTCGGTGGTGGGGGCTGCGCTGCCACTTGAGACGGTATTGGTGCCGTCTGCTGAACTACAACCTGTTGTTGTTGCTGCTGTTGAACAATTGCACGAGCCTGACTCTCCATGGTCTTAATCACCTCCATGTGGAAGGCCTGTCGGTCATGCATTAGCTGTTGACGAGCCTGCTCCAACATCTCGTGCTCCCGTTCAAGAATAGCCTCTAGTTCCTTCAAAAAATAATACAAAATAGATCAGTTATGTTAAATGGACATTCAAAAGCGTATATACGAGACTAACTTGGAATTGTTTGAGCTTAATATCCAATTTCTTGAGCTGCGTTTCCACGAGTTGTGCAACTAGGCCCTTAATGCGTTTCTCCTCCACACTGGCTAGGTGTCGTGCCTTCGTTGCGGCTGCAGCCAGCGCACATGCTGCCGCAGTCCCCAGGCTATCAAGATTCGGTGGGAGGCTGTTTGTCGATGCCGTACCCGACTTCTTTTTTGCTCCGACCTCACTTCCACCACCATCCTCTGCTGCGCCCTTCACTGGTGCCACTTCATCCGCCTCCATCGTTATCTGCTCAGATTTTTCTCCTTCCTCCGTTTCTGCCTCCTTTACCTCCTGCCCCGCCCCTCCCTCACTCCTGCTGCTTCCCTTCTGAATAATTGTGCTTTCACTCATCTCCTCCAGCGGTTTTTCTGCGGACTCTGAGGTTTCTGCTTTCAACCGTTGCTGTTCTTCCTCTCCTTCTCCAGTAGCCCTCCTTTTGCTATCCTCCGACTTGACGATGCCAAGCTCATCGAGACCAAACTTGTTGGGATCCACCTCACGACCCATGCGCACGGCAGCCTGAACGCGAGCTTTGTGCTCATGCAGCAGACCCGCAGGAACCTCTTCCCGCATCTGAGCGTACTCCTTCAACGCCGCTGAAGCTGCGCTGGCAGCGACGCGTGGATCAACCACGGCAGCGAGGAATGCTACTGTGGAGAGTATGGGATTTCCCGCTTTGGAAAATGGGGGTTGGGGGTGGGCAGCGTCTGCCAGCGCAGAGCAGCAGATACTACCGAAATCACCCTCCAGATAGGCGTCTTCTATGGGCAGACGAAGGAAGTGGAGAATGCACTCGTCTTGTGTGCGACTGCCTACGTGTTCCGCCACCTTGTTCCAATCGTCGCGGTACATTTCAAGAGCTTCAAGAAGAAGCAGAGTCTCCTGGTCCGTCCAACCGTCTTTTGTCGCACCCTTGGTGAGAATTTGATTGGTCACTATGGTAGCCGCAACTACACCTGCCTCGCTATTGCCCGACAAATATTGATCGCTACGGAGGAGGGGATCACTGGTTGATGGTGGAGGACCACCACCTACAGGCACCACCGACCCTACAGGCACTGTGGAAGGCCGGCCCTCCAAATCGAGCTCAGGCTGTTAGGAAAAGCAAACATTTCATAACTGAGTGACACCGTTAAAACGGGTTTTTAATAACGTGAATGCTGTCAACAATTGTAAAAGTGTAAAAGTTTATTTCTAGGATTCAAGAGAAAAAGTAGATCACCGCAGCTCCGATGTTCAAATATAATTACACCATTAAACTGATCTTATTCAACTGCTGCCTCCAAGATCCAAGAAGGTAATTATCTTTGGGCCAATAATATCCTGCAGGAATTAATGCAGCCAATTACCATAACCCGACAAAGAAGCACGTCGTATTTGTTACACCGGCCCAAAACAAGAGGGTCGAAACGTTACAGACATGTGACAACGGAAGCGATCGTCAAACTCTCTCAAAAACTTTGCTGAATAGACAGCTGTTTGGCATAATCAATGAACCAAAAGACTACTCCGAAAAAAGGCATTAATTTAGAACCTGAGCTAAACATTTGAGGAGGCTGCTAAAGGAAGTACCCTAGAGAAGATCATAGGTAACTTTCCAGGCCACCTTGCACGGAATCATAAAAATAGTAAACCTACCTTAACGCCAATTTTGGTCTCACTGTCAGTCCCCTCAGTCTTTCCCAATTCACCGACCTGTTCCTTGGACTGTTTCGCCGCTTCTTCAGCAAGGGTTGCCATAGCGGCTTGGTTCTGGCTTCCTAGAGGCTGCAAACCGCTGGCACTATCGGTGAGAACATTAAAGTGGGCGGTAGATGGCGGACCGAGGCTTGCGGCAACGGCAAGTCGGGCGGCCTCAGAAGCCATTTGCGAAGCGCCGCCGGATGGTAATAGTGGAGCAGCAACCTGGTAATTGATCAAACCCCATTGTTCGAGGAAAGCGTGCACGCGCAGCACGCTGCACACATCGCCTGTGAGGTTACGTCGACATGCAGTGAAGGTGAGATACTCTTGCGGGTTGAGACGGTATGTGTCGATCATGAAGTTGCGGTATGCCAAGTAGGTCTCGGGAGTCTTGCTCTTGTTTTTTCCGTTGAAGAACTCAGGTAGAGACCGACGTTCAATGGCGTGAATAGCGTTGTAGTCGAACCAGGCGGAGTAGGAGGGTACCACGATGCAATGCGCCTGCTCGATCACGCTCAAGTCGCCAGCTCCCGCCTGATCGCCAGCACCACCGCCGACGACGTCGGTAGCTCCATTTGCCTCGCTGGTGTGGTCTGAATTTATGTGGTGGTCACCAGCAGCTATAAGAGTAGGAAATTAAATGAGGTGAGCATGTACAACTTTCTGTTAAGTGCCGGCAAAAAAACCGGCATATTCGGCAGAGTGCAAAGTGAATTAGAGGCTTTGTGACTAAGGATAGCAAAGGTCAAAGGTGAATTGTCTGCAACGGGTAGTGAAGAAAAAGGTAAATAGATCAAGGACCAGAATGAATAAAAGGCAGGAAATACACTTTTCCCAATAAGTTTTTCCACAAAGTTTAGCAAATCCTGGCACGAAGTGATACGGTGCAATGCACAACAGATAAAGAACAATTTGATGCCAATTATACAAAAAGTAAATAGACGAAATCACCAGGAGAGCTACTACTAAAAATTTACACAAACGCATTAGTCTAAAACGCTTGAGGCCCTCTAGCTGCATTTAAAAGCTTACTTCTAATTTAGAGAAATTGTTTTCATGAAATCGTGCATAGTTACCCGTGAGATTATATGGTCTAGTGGCAGCAAATTATTCCCACCAGATGTGACGCACAACAAGGATAGAAATCGGACTCCGTCGGTAATTAAGGCACGGAATCGCGTTTATTCTATTCACTGAGTTTATAGATAAGGAAAAATCACATAGGCAGCAGGAAAGTCTATGTCCTGGTGAACAGGTAATCTTACAGAGAAGCAGTAGTACTGAATATCGGCAAAGAAATCCTGCTGAATAGCTCAAACATGGAGGCCATAGCAACTCAATGAGGACAGATCAGTAAATGACAACAATGACTTAAATAGTGGCAAAACTGAAGAGGATGAATTAAAAACAAAATGGAGAATGATTGTTGCTTGCAAATTTCATCATATTTGAGGCATCATAGAACGATTATAATACACGTGCGAGTTGGTTACAGAAAAGAAACTCAAACATCTATCAATATTTCCCATGGGTTTCGGATAAGCTACAAGAATACCACTTCTTATGCCGCCGCGTAAATAGAGACTGTAGGGTTTTGACTGGACCTAAAACCCACAAACATTTGTAGGAATAAGAAAACAGAATACAGAAGCGATTTTCGAAAAGGAAGAAATGCAAAAGCAGGTGTGTTTTACAAAGTCGAGGGAAAAATGTTAAACGAATTATTGGAGCAATAGAAACGTAATAAGACCCGGACAACATTTGCCGCATTGCAGAAAATGAACGTCTTAAACACATTCATTTATTCAGGGATTAAAAAACAGGGATAACAGGTGACGCGCCGTCAAGTGGATTTAATGAGTTTCACAGAGCAGTCTTTAAAAGACTGTTATTAATTAAGGTCAAATAGTGAAAACATTATAGCATGAAGGCATACCACAACTTGGCCTGCTTCATCAGTGCACGCGAACAGATTCAGAGCAAAAGAAGAACAACCAGCACCCCCAATATACTTACTTAGATCAGCCGTAGCAAGAGAGGTGCGCGAATTTCTCGATGTCATACTAACTGGAGTGCCAGGAGCCACTTGAGTCACCTTGTTTGGCGGCTCCGGATCGTCCAAAGAGCGTGTCAAGTCGCCCGTGTCATTGGTGTTCTCATCTTTCTGATCCTCAGGTGTAAGTTCCATGTAGTCCTGTCAACAAAAGGAAAATGGAAAACGAGTCGAATAAATTGAGCAACGCCCAGAAGCGTAGCCTTCAAAATCACTCACTTCCTTTTTCATCTTCCTGGCGGAGGAAACAAGCTTGGAAGAAGAGCCTGAGGGAACAATTGAACCATGCCGGCGCTTTTTGCTACCAATACCGCCACCACTACCACCATAGGACTCACTCGAAGGGGAGGGAGACCGTTTTCGCTTTTTCTTGTAGCTGGATTCAGAAGGCGTTGGCGGGGCGACAGAAGGAGCCGCAACTATGTGCGGAGAAGCAGAAAGGGAGGAGGCAGAGAAGGAGCTGGTCCAGGTGGAAGCAGGCGTTTGCGCTTGTTGAGCATTTGCTGCTTCCAAGAATTCTTCATCTATCAAAGGATTGGTAGTGAGAAAAAAGTAACCCAAGCTCGAAAGGTTAAATAGTTCGCAACAAAGAAACCATACAAGAAAACGATTTGCGAGGGCGCACGGAACCACCGGGGTGAAGGAAATCTTCCTCCAACATCCACTCACGATGATCAACAGAGTAAAGAAGCCACCTTGCATCGACGTTCCAAGGCGTACCTCCGGGTACTCTGGGTTCAGGTTCAATGTTTAGTGGCCACTCAACAGGAAGATCTGCAAGGGCCAGAACTATTTCCGGCAAAAGACTGGAGTATATTAAGCTAAGAGGAAAAAAGTTAAGACTAACTTGTGTGCCAGCTATCAAAAGAACCCGGAGAGAAAAGCCAATGCAAGAGGAGACCACGACCCTCCTTAAAGATGAGACGAAACCGTTGACAAACAGAATCATCACGACTATCGCCGGGCCAATTATCAGGAGGGGGATGAATGCAATGGGTTGATTCCTCAGGGGATTTGGCGATAGTAGCGCCCAAAAACATAGCGCCCTCTCGCAAGCGACCGAGAAGCGGCTGTACGAGCGCAAAAAGAGAGCCAAATTGCACAAAATCAAGATATCAAAATTAATAAACTATTCAAATGCACCTCATTGATGTTAGCAAAATAGACACAAGGATTCGACCATAAGTGCTGATGAGCCAGTTCTCGTTTTATATTGTCAAACATTTCCATAAACTTATCAAGCCTTGGAGAACTGAAATCCAACTTTCTCCAGCCTTGATCGTGACGATATCTCAAACAGATAAGAAATATGTAGCACAAAGAACCACCAGGTTTGAAGTCGACAAATAATCTTGACGGAAGTTTTGGAGAGGAGGCCTTAGAGAGAAATAAGAAAAATATACTACAGCTTACATTCCTTCCAAAGTGTTGTTCCTGAAACATCAACAGATTGTAACAGAGACCGGCAAGGCTTTTGTTGGTCGGTGGTTCAGCCTGGGTATATTTTTTGTGATTCCTTGTAAGCCAAGTCCTCACTGGGTCAAAATTAGCTATAATTTCGGGGTTTTCATAAAACCTTGAAGCTATCCCACAATCATTCGGACGAGGCAAACCCATCTCATGGGATATTTGTACGAAGGGAAATAAACCTGAGCGGAGCGATGGAAGGCCAATTTAAACAAACCTGTGATTACAATGCGTTATACTAATAACAATTTAAAAGCAAAACAAAATATACGTTTTACACAGATGGACTAAAAAAACGTTTGGTGGCCTATTAAACTATTGCAAGACGAGTTTTTAGAAATGTATTCGAATGGAGCAGAATCCATTTCTTCCATTGATATTTTCACAATAATGTGTAGCGTCCCGAGATTCCCCTGTTGACGAAAGAAGACATAATACTCGAGCATAATATATATTCAGCACAGATGTGTTTGGGCTGCTGGCATGGCCCATAGGCCAGCCCAGGTACGAGAGGGCAAATTTAAATGTTTAAAAGTGGCGCCTTACTAATAGCAAGGGCGAAGCCACCATCGCATTACAATAGTAGCAGCGTGAATCGCTTTTGTTTATAAAGCTCTTTTAAACTGTTATTGGTTGCATACTCTAAGGCGAAGACTGAATGATCTATGTTGTCTCCACTTGCACACAGATTTGACTTAAAATGAGCAACTTTTGTGATTCTTACAGCTAAATATCCGAAGTTAATGTGATGAGAGCAAAATGTTGCTCTCTGGCAAGTAAATTAGTAAAGGCTCCTCAAAGAAGGACAAGGTGCTTACTACGTTTTAAAAACATCCCAGGCCCCTGTTCTACCCGAAGGCAGTTATTAAATAATCCGGCCTTAGAATCAAAAAACTTGAAAAATTTTACATGTGTTTCTACGTGCACTTGCTCATTTTTTACGCAAGTGATGCTTCTCCCAAGTCCTCAATAACTGAATGGAACCCAGGCAGCCATGAGGGAGCAGCAATAAAGTTAGAACATAGTAGCAGAAAGACTGAAACGTAAGACATTGGCATAATGAAACTATTTTGGGTCTCCTGCTAGACAGGCCCTCTTCTAGGTTAATGCTTTTATGATCAGCGATTAGTATTAGTAGTACCTTTGTAGAAGACTATCCTTTAATCTCGAGCAAAAAAAACTAGTGACTTTTCCTTCCACGGCATAGACTAAGACAGCGCAAAATTTTAAAGCAATTATAATGGCGAATTAGATCGAAAATGTGGGGATCGAAGGCTTTTCCACATGCAGGCTGTTAGAGAATTTCTTTTGACCATCAACTACGTTGTGATGGTTGATGAGAAAACTTTTTAAAAAAGAGTGTCAAAAAAGAAGCGTTAGGAGAAAAAAGAGCTACATAGTGCTTAAGCGCTTGTCAAACTGCTTGAGCAGTTCAGTGTTGGCGTGTATATTACTACTCTATTCTTTGAGCAATGGGTCAAGATAATGGACCGCTCCCTCTTGAGTGCATTAATAGCACATATTCTCTCATTTTGTATTATAGTGAAATCAACTACAGCAAGAGTATGAAACGTTGTGACCGGGAATGGAAATGAAGTAAATATCATTGACAGATTATACGAACACGTGTAATGGTCTGATTTGTCAGCTGCCCTTTTGTAAATGCTACTATATTGTGATTGATGGAAAGCATTTTTTGTTATTAGTACATCTACTCTTAAATGGGAATTCACTGATTCATTAATGCGAGAACCGAAGGGTTGGTTTGTCTAGAAAGGAAGGTAAAATACTGCATTGGAAATTTTATTTCAAATGAATGAATCTGCGACTTTTGGTCCGTTCCCGGCTTGTGTTATTGACCCGCAAAGTTGCTGATCTGCATTCCTACCTACTTGGTGTGTTTTGCCGCATTTGAGGTCAGCACTGCTATATTGCTCTAAAATACGTTTCGTACGGGATGCTTTGCAATTATTAAACGTAATCCGACTACTATCTTGACTTTGAATTACTCGAATGCCTTGTTTAAGTGTGGATCTTTCAAAACGTCGTTTCGTGTTCCATTTTCTCAGAGATGTCGCTGAATGACACCGATGTTCATAAGCAGGTAATTAGGGAATCCTTATTGCGGGAAGGGACAATGTTTATGTGTTGAGATGTTTTTTGCCTCTATTTTGCATTGCTGGTACCCACTCCCGTACTGTATTTCCGACTCTTCGTTGTCATAGCTGCATTTATCGTCTGGCAATTTTATTCAAGTAGGGACTTTGTACTCAATAAATGCCCTTTGTGATGACAGTCTTGCCAATTTTTTTTTGTTTTGCACACGTTTTTTTTCTAGCCTGTGCCATGTCATCCAAATGCGAATCAGTTGATTATGCACGACTTATGAGGATTCTGGTTTTATTTCTCTTTAGATTCAACGCTTGGTTGCCTTCATTGATCAAGAGGCGAATACTAAAGTGGAGGAGATTGACGCCAAAGCAGAAGAGGAGTTCCAAATTGAGAAGTCCCGTTTGGTGCAGAACCAGCGTCTTAAAATCATGGAGTTCTACACCAAAAAGGAGAAGCAGCTTGAACTGGCTAAGAAAATGCAATTGCTTTGATTAATCACTTCTTGCTGGTTGCACCGATTAAATATGATCTGGTGTGTCTTTTATATGTAGCCAGGACTCCAATTTAATGCACGAAGCTCGTCTCAAAGTTCTTCACAATCGGGAACGCTTCATCGAGGAACTTCTTCAAGAGGCGCGCAAGCGCCTCTATGTAATTACAAAGGATAGTAGCAAATATAGCGCTACTCTGTGTGGGCTTATCACTCAGGTGAGCTTCGAAACGGGGAAAATTCGAAGTTTTATGTATGATATCTTCCGTTTGTTGTGTGATTTTCTGTTCGCAAATGTAGCACCCATTTCGGCACCCATATTTGCTTTTGTTGAGGTACTGTTACGATTGAATTCCATATTCAGTTTTGTCGAAACTTGCGCTGTGTTAGTGATTGAAGGGTTATTGAATTACCATGTTTGATTAAATCCTGTGTAAATTCACGTCCTCTTATGCTTGCTTATATCTTCCAGGGTCTTCTCCAGCTTGTTGAACAAGAAGCAACCATAAAGTGCAGGGCTGAGGACTACGATCTCGTCAAGGTATGCCTCCCTCATGTTTCCATTGGCGAGATTTTCTCTTTTTAAATGTGTTTGGTGCATAGGGAATCACGCTTAATCTTTTTTCTACAGTTTTATTCGCGGCGAAGTGCTTTGAGAACTTGTTTTGTATGGAAGCATGTTAAACAATGAAATAGAATTCGTACTTACACCTTTGTTCATATGGTTCGAAATAAATTGTCGCCCTCTTAAACGTAGTTAGTTAGCAGTTATGAATTTGTCCTTGTCACTGTTTCTAGTCCCTTGTACCGACTTCGGTTAAGGAGGTGAAGCGACAGACCGGAATCGATTGCAACGTAACCGTCGACAGTGCCAACTTTTTACCACAAGACAGGTTAGGAATGTCATCTACGTCTTAATTGGCACATATTTAAATTTCCACAAGTACCATATAAAAATTGCATTTGTCAGCTGTGGCGGCGTTGAGATCTGCGTGCGCCATGGTCGCATCTGCGTGAACAATACCTTGGACGCACGTCTGGATCAGGTGGCAGAGAAGATGATGCCTCAGATCCGTGAGCAGCTCTTCGGAGTTAACAAGAATCGCAAATTCTGCGTCTAAAGTGCTTTTTCCCTTTGCTTCCGTTGGCATTTGCGTTTCTCTCTCAATAGCATAATACTACTGATTATTTTCTGTGTGCATTGCTGTCGATTCTGGATTCGTGTACCTCGATCCTACTTTTCCTCTGTATTTGTACCTTCATTCCACCGCTGTGGGCTTTGCCCAGTACGAGTTTAATAGACGTATTCAGCAGTTTCCTCTGTTCGCATCATGGAGGGATCAAAAGTAGACGGCCACGTTGACTTCAAACGTTTGCTAAATTTTTGAGATTTAGTCATTCGTAGTTTCTATAGAAAGCCATATCTTTTGTGCGGTTTTGCTTCAGGTTGTGCGTGGGCTGGATAAGATTTTAACGGTATTGGCAACTGTGCCGTGGGCTTTGAACTAATACTGCTTGGGTAACCACTGAAAGACGTACAGGTGACCTTGTAATGTTGGTACAACTTGGATGTCTCGCCGTTAAATGGTTGAGCGCACTCTCATTGTTGTTCTGCGCTTGGTTACGCGCAAATCTCAATGCCTTTGGTCATACGCTGCCGTCTTGACTAACAGTGGGCACCAGTTACTGAGTGTGGAGCTCCCGCGGTGGCCTCACATAATGGTAGTCCTAAATTTAGCTGCGGTCTGGCTTGAACATCTCTCGTATAAACCTGCTTTCACTGTTAATTTCTAGCCTTAAACAAGTTATTACTACCGCAAGTATATGCCTTCATCCAGTCAACGGAGTCCTGATTTACCTGGACGGGTCGCTGTAGGGATGGCGGATTCCATCGAAATTCATCGTCCGGTAAATATAAGAAATTCAACTGCTTTACCAACGTAAATCAATTTGGCTTTTGATCGCGTTGAGAAAGCTGTAAATAATCCTTTACGTTCCAATAAAAAAAACTTGCTACTGAAAATTTTGACATTTTTAGTGTGAATATCAAATTGGGCCTCGCCTTCCGAGGGCCCCGTAAGTACGTACCGTAGATTCAGTTACTCCGTAGGGCATTGTGCAGGGGTCCTTCAAGGGAACCGGGGCTTCAATTTTTCATATGCTATAGTGCAGTAGCACCAGAGAGGTGTTTGAGCTAGTCCGACCCAGTTCACGTTAGTTGACGAAGTAAAACCAACTGGCCCTATGTAATTCAGCGGATGTGACAAATTCGACTACACCAGAAGTCGTCTGGTATTCGACAAAAGCTTACGGTCATCAGTGGGATGTGAAGAACTTTAATGTGGTTCTCACTCTGTAGTGGATCTCACCCCCCATAACGACAGAGTTTCCAGTTTAGCAAGAACATCCCTGATCCCAAATACTAACAAAAAACCAGATAAGGCAGCGTTTGGAAAAGTACTTGACAAAAAGTGGAAGTTTATTATCATTTAGCTACCGCCTTCCTCAAAGCTCAACAAGGGCAGAAGGGCCGGTAGAAGAGAGAACAGGCAAGAGAGATGTAGAAATCAGAAGTTCAATTTGTCGCCTTGTTCGCTTCCTCCCCCGCCGGAGTTGGCGCTTTGACCTCGAGGGCAGACCAAGAGCAGGCCTCGGCTTTGCGCATCACCACTTCCAGCTTAGTAGCCATCAAATTAAGTCGTGAGGTTTCTGGATCAATCACCTATAGGGAATAGCAACACACCACATCCATCTCATTACCAGTCTTAGTAAATCCGCAAATTAATTAAAATTTTGCTAGAAAATTAAAAGGAAAGCAATTATTCAAGCTGTTCATCAGCGATATTTTGGTTCATCACTTTGTGCAGCGAACGTATTTTCCTACGGTGTGCATATTCAGTTTCGTATTTAGAAAGTCCACCAACGTTAATTTTTACCCCCATGAATGGGTTACTCTGATCTCCCCAGTCCATAGAAATAAGCCCAATCGTTGGGGCAGCTCGATAAAAAGAGAAGTGCCATACAATGTCCATATTGATCAGAAGTTCAACCCTAATCGTAGTTCATTAGCCTGTATGTCAGCCACTTTGGAATATGATTTCACGTACCGAGAATAGGACGGACAAAAACGGACGTTTAGAGGCAGTTGGCGAAAATTCAGTGGTTAGAAACGGCTTTTGTAAAAAATTTCAGTGTCCAACTCAATGCACAAAAGAAACTGAATTTCAACCCCAATTTATGACCCCGACAATCCATAGGATCAAGAATCACAAACTTGGAAAATTGAGATAACAGTAACCACGACGGATACTAGGGGAGGAGTACGGAAAACTTCCGGAAACGTACGCGCATACAGCGAATTTACCCAATAGTTCTGAAAGATGAATAAACATTTCAAAATTAATACCGATCTCATAAGGAAATAAAACCATAATTAGTAAAACAGCAATTGACAAATGTTGAAAGTGGGATCAATGAAAAGGACATTCCGGAAAGGCACTCATTTCTTTCACATCACTATCTCTTCTGTATTAAATGGGTGAACTTGTCCGGTCTATAAGATGAAATATTTGACCGATTCAAAGTGCGTAATTGAGTACAAAAATGAAGACAAGCAAATTAGTACATTTGATATCGAAATCCCAGGGGAACAGCTGCAATCGTGTTCTGAAGTGATACCAACATTCTCACTACTTAACTGACTAAACTGCTGCCTAAACAGTAAGAGGGTAGCCGGTATTACGTCAAGAGCAGCAGCCATGTCAATTTTATCTTTTTGGACACAAAATATATCCGAGACGCACGAACTAGTAAAACCACAGTTTTCACAAATCAGACACAAACATACAGCACGACTTTCTTTAGAGTTTAAACGATTGTTCGAAATCCCATTTTTCTATTTAGTCTAATTAGAAATCCAAAACTTAGCAGTATGGAAACGGCAAGCAATCCAACCCATTGGGATGGGCTATGAGCCCCGATTCAGACCAGGAAAGTGTCTTCCTGATTACAGTGACCAGATTCTGCACAGCAATTAATAAGACCTGACACAAGGCGGCGACTTCGAAACATATATTACTTCTACACAACGGTACCAACAAGGTCGAGGTAGTAAGGTGGAAATGCACCATCACTCACTCAGGTTAGAATAACAGTTCAGAGTGCGATTACGTTGACCTTGCTAAAAAACTTTCATATAGTCTACTACCATCAAATATTCGTGGAGTGAAAAGCACCAAAAAAACCACCAAAGCAACCAGACACAAGACTGAAATAACCTAAGTTCCAGCTCAATAAAGTTTTCAAAAACAAATAAAAGTTTTTTTCATAAGTACCAAAAAATTAATAGATCCAAAAACATAGAGATCTCATACACATCGCAGCAAAGTGTGCACGGCACTACCCTACCCCAAAGAGATTGAACGATCTTTCAAAGTGTGACTTCCCACCGTCGTAGAGGAAGGAGAGGGTGAGAAAGACACTGTTGCACCGCACATCAGCGGACTCAGGTAGTACGTTTTTCGCATACACAGATAGGGTGACGGTACCGGGCATTTGAAACCAATCAAATCGGCATTGTGATGTCAATGGGGCGAAAAATGTACCGTTCGCTATTGCCGCCTGTTAGAACAGACGCAAAAGCATAAGTCAACGGATTGTGAATCCTGTAAAAGGACTAATCAAAATATGAGAGGTCTATTGATGAGCATTACTCCAATATTTCACAATTTGAAAAGCAATAAGTATGCCTTAAACGTATTGATAAGACTATAAAGAAGAATTCCGTGCCTCCTTTGTCCACGCATGCCGACCGGCAGTACAGCCCTCTTGAGCCAGGAACGTTTCAAATTCAGTCGTCTTCCTTTGACAACAGCTCCAATACTTACAGCTAGACAAGGATAAAACTTTTTAATATGGACATGAAAAAGAGAAATATAGGCAAAAACTGCAAAATAGATACCCCCTTACCCCTCATGAAATACGGGTATACCCGAGTGATACATACACGTCTCAGTATTACTTTCCGGCCCATGAAAAGTCTGAAAAAATGATGAATCATAAAGCACGTGCGCCCAAGAGAAATTACAATTATTGGAAGAAAACTTACCGCTTTGCAGCCGTTGTTAAAGCAGGATTTGGGGTCTACAGAAGAATTCCAACAAATAATCAGTACGCATTGATAGTAGCTGTACTATAGTTAACAAACCTGAGAATAGAGACTTACCTCGATCGCTGATAGCATCTGTGATAGAGGTATCATTTTTCCTCAACGCTTCTAATGCAGTTTTGAGGCTTGGTGATACAACTGGAGCAAGCACTTTTAAAGGGGCATCGGACGAGGGCCTTGCAAGAGGAACTTTTGGGATGGGATTTGGAGCTGGTTGTACAGGTGGTGCTATGTTAATCTAAACAAAATAATGGGGTAAAATCCAAGTACCTCAGGAGCTGGTTTCTCTATAATCACAGAAACAGGTTTTACAGGATTATGAGGCCCAAATGTGCAGCCTTTCATGCTGAGAAACTCACCAAAGTCCGTGCTGTACTTATTACAGCAAGACCACTTCTTTTTGGCATCATGAAAAATGGGCTCGCCAGGGTGATACTGGCAGGCGTCTAAAGGAAACTATAGAGGCCCACGTATTACTAACTTGACCCATTGTCATCCGGACTAAATTCTTTACCACAGCCCTTGTTGTAGCAACGCAGTGAAGGCATGACCACAGAGCTACGACAGCGACGCAAACTCCAATGCAGAGGCGCACAGGCTGCTTAAGTACGACGACGCTATTCCTCATTGGTGTGTTCAAAAAGGGGAGTCATTTATGGTATCTCTAGAAAGTTCTAGACTTAGATTTCACTCCTTTTTTTGCACCACTCCTATTTTTTCATTTTCGATAGGTTTGTAAAATAGTAATAGCGGCGTTACAAAAAACTTTAAAAATTATTTTTTTTATTTGTTGTGCCCCGAAATAATAAAATAAGGTGACTAATTTCTGCACTTAAATACCAAGTCCTCACAGTACAGTTACACCTTTTCTAAGGGAACAAAGGGGAATCATTTGGTTGGGTTGATAATCATGTACCTAGGGAACCTGCTTTAATGATGGAGAAAAAACCTAAACTGTTTTGTTCAATTTCAAAGCAAGATATGTCTTGACATCAAAGGGTGTTATAGAGGAATGGTTATTATGAGGAATAGTGTGCAGCGTCCCGAGACCTCCCTGAAGAAGAAAGAAGACACAATACTCGGGCATAATATATATTCGGCACGGAGGTGTTTGGGCCACTGACATGGCCCGTAGGCCAGCCCACCCAGGAAGGCACAAGAAGGGAAATTTAGAAGTTCAAAAGTGGTGCCTCACCAATACGAGGGAGGAACCACCATCGTATTGCAAATGCATGTAAGTTGACTTGACTTAAAGATTGCCTGGTGCTAAACGGCTGAGGTCTCAGCAGAATTTATCATTTGCAACTCGTCATCCCACTTTTCTAATGAGGGCAATGCGCCTTAGACGTAGGCTTATGATTGGTGTACAGAGGAGTTTGGAGGATACCAGCATAGCTTGTTTTGGACCTCACAATGTAGACCGAAGTTCCCGTCTAGATGGGCATAGTAGACCACTGTAATGCTCCTGAGTCATTTTCAACATCCCTTTGTCTGCGTTTGTCATCACAACATGTTTGGTACCTTAAAAACCGCTCACGAACCATAAAGGGGGACTGAGAAGTTTTCCTGTCTGTGCCATTCGATTCCATAGTCACTGATGCACTCTGGAAATCCCACTAAATCGGAAAGCCCGCCCCATTTGTGATCTGCATTGAGGAAAAAAGTGCACCTACGCCATACCGAGTAGGCCCAGACAGTGCTTTGTCATGAGACCATTTAATAAACCTCTCACTATTCAGAAAGAATTTCACACAAAAGCAGAGCCATTTAATGGAAGTACTGGCTCGGGACTAGTATTTCGCGTCTATTCCCCATCGCAACTATGTTCACGCTTTTGTCCTACTCGTCCCTCTAGCTGGTTTCCACCTTCCCACGTAGTTAGCTTGGTTATACAGGTACCGCTGACAGCTTCACAGTAGACTGTTTCAATTCGTTCAAGTCGATTGCCGATGTCGGTAATTACTAACCTTCCCGCCGAAAACATAGTCGGAGTTGACGCAGTCACAAAACTTTTAGTTGGGAGTACCCACAATCCCAGGCATCTACAGCAGAAACCCTTTTCCGGTATCGTTAAGGTTTGTGAATTATACATGGTAATCAATACAGCTACCCTGCTAGGTTCAACTAGCTTGTTACTGTCACCGCTGTGGAGCCCCAAGCCTGCTCTGAAGTCGTAGCAAGCCAAAGTGGTAAAGAACACATACTTTCATGGTCCAGGGGCCATGCTACAGGGCTGAAGCGCATCTCGGGTGGCGGGGAGGGGACTAATGTGCCTGCCTTATTGAGAGCACAGTTAAGGAAAATATCAAGCCACCATACATGGTCTGAACCCCCGTGAGGTCGCAATATACCATACCACCATCCGCACATCCGACGGTGGAACGAATGAACATGCCCACCTGTCACAGACAACGCCCAAGAAGACCGAACGGGGATCAGGAGCTGTAGTGGACAGTAGGGACGAACTGAATGGCCAATGGTCAACAACAAACCAACATTTCGTCACACATCTGCACATAAGTCCTATATCATTAAGAGCATGTGATGTCAAACAGAGCATAGCTGAGCTTTGTGGGGCACAACACTTGACTTCCACGCTGTCATACACCAAATAAAAGATCCGATGTAATTCAAAGTCACAGGCCTAAGCGTTCAATCTGGTGTTTAAATTGGGAATCAGCCAAAAAGGCCTTTAACATGACTGTTAGCACCGACTTTACCAAAGTATGCCGGCAAAAAAAAACCACCAAGAAAGGAACCTGCCAATGCTAAAAACCCTCTCGCTATCTGCAATCTTTAGCTGTTAAATCCGAAATCTAGAAACGAAGTCTGTCGAAGACATGGGCAGAAAAAAAAAGGTATGACGCTAACTTAAGACATGCATTACAATAAATTGAAAGACAATACAAACAAAGGCGCGCATGCGCACATAGAGGAATGCATACTTGTGATGTGCAAAATTGAGCGAGTGTGTGTGGAATTGTGCATGAATGCTTCAGGGACCTCCTCTCCTCTTAGTTACAACTCCACTCCAAGCTGTCCAACAGCGCCTCACACAGCTCCGGTGATCGATGACGTTCACGAGCCCCGAGCATCAACTTTCGTACCGTCTCAGGGGAGACCTGTGCGATGCGGAGAATGACACGAGCCACTGCGGCCCGAATAACTCCATCTGCGTCGTCTAAATGCACCGCCACGCTAGCCGTGAGATCTTCCAACACCGCCGAGTAAACCGGGTTGAGTTGTTTGCATAAGGTCGGACCACTCGACGCCGCCGTGGAATGCTTCGGTACTGGAGGCGGACGATCCACTAAATTAGGTGCCATTACCCAGAACCAAGTGACAAGGACGTCGGCCGCTCGGAGACGGACCTAAAACGGCAATTTTTTTGCCCACAGGAGTTTTTACGTAGAGCTTTCCACTCAGCCCCGTGATTTGCAAGGCCGTTGTGGAAGTCCAAGATTCAGCAGCATAACGGTACCTCTTCAACCAATTTAAACAAGTACCACTGAAGTAAAACCGACCCACACGTGCACATAAGAACCTATTTGTTAGAGCAAAATCTGCATTTCTATCTCGATGCAGTCCTCTGTTCACGTTTACGCTTATCCTGGCGTTTAACAAATAAATAGAAAGCATCAGAATTGCAAGCATTCGCCACTGCATCCAAATCGGCCTAGGGCGATTTGCTTTACTTCGGCTCGATACCCACCACAGGAAAAATTTTTGGGATTGCACATGCCCGTGAACGATCGTATTCACCCTTCCTATAGAAAACTTAGCTTATTAACGTTTCATCACACGGTAAGTCATGCGTTGATCAGGCACTCCACAAACTGGATGCTTATGAGAATGACTGTTGTCTGGCGTCACTGACAGACGTTAGGTTATCTACCTTTCAAACGTTGATATCAACAGAATGTCGCACCACTGAGCAGTTAAGCAGTGCAGCATCGCCACACTTAGCGGAAACTTCGTTTGTCACTACAAGATGTTGCAGTCATGCAAGTGCTATCGGTGTTATGTGTCATCTTGACTAATGGCATCTGGACCAAACTGGCCCAAATACGACGCGTTCCAACTCTTACAAGTAGTTGTAGGAGTACAGTACGCGGAAGAGCCGAGTTAACATCGCATTATGATAAAACTGGAATTAAAATTGATGACTAAACTTCAACGCTCCTCGTATACTTTACTTCTCCAGGAGGCAGTCCGTTATTTTGACCGTATTATGTTCCCTTTTAGCCTTCGCTCCTTTTGTATCTGGACAGATGATCGGGTCAAAAGTAATAGGCACAGGGAAAGCTCCAGCTGTAAAACTCCACTCAGTACGTTATAACTACCGAGAGCGCTAAATATGATGCTTAAAACGAGCCCAGAGTCATGAAATTGAATGCTACTTAGCAGAATATTTTTCCAATCGTGTTCACTAGTTTGTCTTCACGATGACGTCATGATGATTTAGTTATTTCATTATTGTTTTATCATTCCAGTCACCCACGATTGGGCTATCCGCATGCCTTTATAACGGATTTGCAGGTAACTGGATTCAACAAGCAGTTTGCCAACGTTTTTGTATTCAGGGTTTGACACTTCCACCCATGGTCCATAATCCTATCTTAGCGTTATAGCATTGTTATTCCTCAAACAAATTTTTTCTTCTTTAGAATGAACCTAGTTATCGCACCCATGAGAGTTCAAAACGTCCCGGAAGGCGCCAAAAGATATATGCATGCTCAGAACGCTGCCTAAGCATTACGAAGTTTTCAGGGATAACTTGGTTGTCACAATCACCTTAGCAACGAGTTTGCGATTCCAAACTTGCTGCTTTCACTTCTGTTTCGAACAACAGAGCTGTTCTTGTAGGCAAATGTTGTAGGCCTTCAAGATATGAACATCCCCAATTTCTGGCATCCAAGTCATCCACGAAGAAATCACAAATGTTCAGAATTAGCCTTGCCATAAATGTAGAGAACTGAGGGAGTACCAGTATGAGAACGGAAAGAGGGAACCATGCCAGCAGCATGATAACCAAATTAAGAAAGACTGAAAATGACTATGGATTTGACTCAACAGATTCTCAGAGTTGCTTCGAAAGAGGAGACTAACAGTCAGATCGACTGAGTTTTATACCTTAAATGGATAAGCAAAATGCCCAGTGGAATTTGATTGTAGTTTGTTAGAACCTATGCACAAGAGCTCACAACAACCACCAACCTCATCCGAAGCATCGTCCAGGGCCTTGAGCAAACAAGGATAGAAGCGATAAACCTTGTCTCCAAGCGACCCAGGTAATGGTGTCGTTAGGCCTGGCATCGTGTCGCCATAGCCTTCGACATCTACCTCTTCCATCCCCGCCGAGGCATCGTCACGTAGGGGCAGGAACCACGCAGGGGAGCGAAGGAAGGCGCCGGGCAAGTTTCTATTGTCACCATCAGTAGCACAGCTACTACCGACAGCGTCTTCGCTGCCGCCGGCATAGAGACCACCAAAGAGGAGGGTGAGACCGGTGCAAGCAAGAAGGCGCGTGGCTTCTACATCATCGGTCAGGAGGCTACCGAGACGCGTCAGTAAGAGACTAAGAAGACCAGGCGAGGCAGCACTCACCAAACCTAGGTTTGCCAGTTGCCGTGTGTCTGTCACGTTCCTAGTGGCTGGGGCAGGCAGATTGATAAGGCAAATGCGACAGCTTAGCAAACCTACAATGAGAGCGCGTTTGTGTGTGAAGAAAGCAGAAGTTTGCCATCCGCATAACATTGATAAATATAAAGAGAAAATAGATACGGTTATTGTGACGGGACGACTGAAGAATCACTGAACATGAACTATTTCAGGTTACAAGTCTCCACAAAACTGATTACGCAAAACAGGTCTTCCTCTTATTATGGCTTTCTGAATTGACATTTCGTTCGATAGATAATGGTTTAGGGGTCACTACGTTATTATGTGAATCAATATCCTCTGGTACAATGCGCACTTCAGCGATGCAGGTCTTCAAGAAAGAGAACAAATTTGATGGAGCATCATGATTGCCATTAAGCGCTTAACATTTCTTAGTTTTACACCGTATAACACACTGAATTTTGCTAGTAAATCATTGTACAACGATTGAGAATGAGAGAGATAAGGCCCATTGATAACTGCGCGAAATAACGTCAAAGTTAATACAAGATATGTAAAGGTAGAGAGATTAAGGCTAATATCCTAACACAATAATAGAAGTGTCTACGATGGAATAACAAAGCAACACATCCATCGTGAACATTTGAATTATTAGATCAACGGATATGTTTCATTTTTATTACCAAAGCAAAAGGCGTTGAGGCTAGGATGCTACTGAACAATTTGGTAACGTGGACATCTATGTCTCTGTGTATGGTATTACGAAAAATCCTAGCGAGACATCCGATTCTTTTGAGCAATCTGAAATTCTGAAAACGATATCCCTGATAGCTAGTTACAAGATACTATCTTCACGAATTCAAATATGTCGTTTGGCTGGTTGTTCTCGTGGAACCGCTTATTTTGGAAAGCAATTTGTCTTCTACTTAATGAATATGCGATGAATGTAAAAGTTTATGATGCAGCCACAAAAACTCTTGCCCCCATTTTAAGCAAGACCAAAAAATTTGTAGAAATATTCAATTAAAGGGAACCATCCACTGAACTAATGACCATTGCACTTTACCAATCGTTTCAACGAACGCACAGGACAGTTAAAAATTCCATTTTGTTTCACATAAAGTTATGTGATTGTCAAATGCTAATGCCAAGAAAAGGAACTACTAGTCAACTGGAGCAATACATGGGAAATACACAGAATGGGGATGAGATGCCCAGGTGCATGGCAAGAGGTCTTCTTGTAGGTGAGTTTCCTGGTATGGGGTTTTACAATATGCCGTTTCTTTAGGGATAATTTTTTCTGATTTACGAGTTCTGACTGTTTTCCAAGACGAAGCTTTTCTTACACACGTCCTAGATGCATCACATAAACAGGCCTCAGTTGTAAGTTTGAGTATTTAGTAGGAAATTCAGTGAACGATTGAGTCTACAGTACGCCACACACAGAGCGGACATGAGCTTCTGGGGGTGAAGTCATGCGTGCTGGATAGTAAACAGATTGGCCACCTTCTTTGGCTTAAAGAGCGTTGGAAAATAAAAGCTACATAACACTGTAAGCCAGTCGCCAATCTGTTCTATAATGTGAGTAAAAGTGCTAGAGAACGAACTGACAGTCTTTCAAGCTTACTGATTTCTGTTGATGTATAACATTTGGGACCCATTTGCTTGGTACCTTCCACGACTTTGCCAATTGATGCAAATGTAAACCACCCATTCCACTTTTTCCAGGCATTGATCTCGAATCAACGCGTCGACAATACCTTACAAATCACCAATGCCAAGAGTTTATCCTCTCAACGTGAGGGAACTATCCTTAGATGATTTAGTACTCAAATTAAGTTATTTAGACAATTTCTAGGTGATGCCACATCCCATGACGTACAACAAATTTAACGGAAAGTTTTAGCAGCCTTACAGCCCAGTTAAACTCAGTTTGTGAGGCCGACAAAGTAGCAATCACTAACATCCCACCAGTTAAACCAACGTTTGACGGCGTGAGTTTAAAGCGGTGGGAAAGTAGTAAGAAACATAAAAATGCAGATTAATGCATATGTCCTTTATGATGAGTACAAATGAACAGCCACTTCTTGGAAGTTTTCACAAGTTACAGACTATCGCACAAGATCATGCTAAAGAACAGTCGAACTTCATTGGTAACGTGGTAGAAGGGAACAAAGTTATGCCAATGCACATTACTTTAAGAAGCCAGGTTAAAAATTTTGTCGTGATTAAAGCGCATACGAATGAAACAAACGCGGCAGTGAACGTACGAAAAAAATGATCGATACAGAAATAAAATAGTTATTTGGTCAAACTGGCAAGCCACATAAACTGAATAGCTTGATAGAATAAACGGGCATCAGAAGTGAAATCGTTTCATGGACATAACAGTACATATTTTGAAGTAACATGAGAGATTCTCCTGTGAAATTCCAGGATAAAGTGGATAGATTCAAAGTACAATCGAGTGTATGACATGCGACTAGTGAAGTCATTCGATATCCACCGAAATTGGCGCAGAATGGATATCACCACTATCAACTTGATTTTATGCTGTAAAACATGAAAAATAAACAGCATACTCGTTAATAATCTAGGTTATTTAGACACATGAAACATTACAGAAAATTTTTTCCTGTTCTGATTTCAAAATATTAAATATGAATAAAGAACAAATGTGTGACATAAATGATCGGAATTTCACCTAGACCCAAAAGGCTTGACATAATATGGGGGAGGCGAAAATAATATCGTGTTCGCCGCATTACATTCCAGAAAATTCGGAAGTAAACAGCTCATTCCCCTTACTTATTCATAAAAAAGAGAGCATTCTGGGGTCAAGGAAACGATGGCAGGATACGAAAACAAAAGAATGCTTGGTCAACTCAATGCTATTCCTATGATACTCTAGCAACAAGACATAAATCCACAAGATGCATGATATGACTTAAGGTTCCTGGTAAGGCGTAACTAGTAATGTAGCACCAAAACTTACCATTTTTGGCAAGAAGTTCAGCAAGTTTGCCTTTAGTAGGAGCTATGCGTTGGTTAATCCACTCATCGAGGAGGCGCTCACGGATGTTGGGGCTTTCGACGGTAGCAAAGGCGGAGGAGGGCGGGGTGAGGGGCACGACGGCTGCAAGAAGCGCTACGAGACTGGTGGCTGCCGCCTTGCGCATCGCCTCTGCCGTGCGACCAGCACGCCACACACAGGAAGGTAGGATCAGGCGCTCAAGGCAGTAGCGGAAGAGGCTTGGCTGAGTCAGTACTATCTGTAACGTTGGGGGAGGGGGGGGAGGTAAGAGGAGACTACATGAGCAGTTAGCGAATGCATGTCTACTCGCATGAAATTCACAGTAGAAGAGAGTGGCAGTCTTGACTTCAATAGAAAGCAAAAATTGACACCATGTTCGCTGGCTCACTCAGTTAAGAAGCCTCTGCCAATGATTTTTGAGTATTAGATGCAAACGTCAATAACAAGAACAAATCTAGTGACAACATGAAGATAATCCCATTTTAGGTTAATATATTTAACAGACAACTTCTATGAATGATCCCAGACTGAATTGAATAGGACAATGAGCGAAAGAATCACCATCTTGAACAGATGCCCCAGAGAATTCATTCTGTGAAAAGAAAAAGGCGTATTTCTATCGATGAGAGGAGTGCCCATGAACAATGACATGACAACTTTGAAAACATTCCATAAAGCCTTACCGTTCAAGGGAAAAAGCATGAGGGTGACTTATTCCTAAAACCAACAGTTAACTGGAAAACTGTTTTACGCCAATGAACATAGGAATTGTGGTCTTTATACGATTATAAAATTGCTAAGGCGAGAACATTATCACAAAGGCCCATCTTACGACAAAGGAAGGACACAATCATGCGGCAATTTGCTGTGGCAACGAAGGACGACTTTCGATTGTTAACATGGTCTAAAATCCAAAGTAATCGCTTTCCCCAGTCGGTGAGAATAGAAATCTGAGGTTTTCTTCGGCCGACATAGCAAACGCGCAAATTTGCCAAGATGAAAGAACATGAGATTGATAGCTGTTCCAACAGATAGACCATGATAACAACTAGCAAGAATTCAAAAGGGTGTACCGATACCGAATTTCCACACCTAAATCTTAACCTTTAAAACTAACTTTAAAAGTTGCAATGATTTTTAAGGCATCATACTTTTGTACGATAAGAATATCTTGTCAAAATAAATGAAGCAAGTTTATAATGAAAATACGTCGACGTCGTACAAGCTCAGTGGAGATTACACAGATTGTCCCTCAAGTGTGACGGCTAAACAATACTGATCTTACCCTCACACGTGCGTGCTCAGTGAGTCGCATGAGCAGTAGCAGGCCTTTGAGGTGCAGCTCAGCCTCCGCTGCAGTGGACAGCGGGCTGCGGGCCGTCTTCGGTCCTCCACCCTTCCCATTTGCTTCCGCAGTGGTGTCTAATGGCTGTCCCAATCGGCAGCCCTCCTCAAGCAGGCGAAGAGTGAGGTAGAGAGAGGAGGATGTAATACCATCAGTAACCGACGGAAGCGCCAATAACTTGGCTGAGCTGCCACCACCACAGCCGCAACATTCCAAGGGCTCGAGGCCAAGGAGTAGGCCAGGACCGGCAGCGAGAACCGCATGGCAGAAGATGCTCAGTCCTACCGACTTGGCGTGCCAACTACTACCACTGTTACCGCTATGGTTACTTTCGCGCCGACGACCCTCATCTAGGCGTCGCAGCAGCTGCGCATGTGCATGGAGAGATAGACGAGGTA
Organism: Echinococcus multilocularis; assembly: GCA_000469725.3. Taxonomy (NCBI): domain Eukaryota; kingdom Metazoa; phylum Platyhelminthes; class Cestoda; order Cyclophyllidea; family Taeniidae; genus Echinococcus; species Echinococcus multilocularis. The sequence continues at coordinate 3,556,916 of LN902848.1, read as the reverse complement.
CACGTTAGGCGAAACATAAGTCTACTAATTCAGTTTTGATCCCACAGTCCCAACATCCATTACCTCAACGTAAATTTGCATTTTCTCTAACAAAAATCCCTTTATACTTGATGACTAGACTCGCATTTTTCAAAACTCTTAGGTAAAATGCATAATGAGCACATACATCTTTACCGTAGTGTCAGGGGTTTTGAATTTTTAGAGTATAACTAATAGCAACATTTATGAACAAATTTCTTAAAAGGGGGTTGAAATCAAGCAAGCAACACAATCCATACATGCCTTAGGCAGTTGATGACCATAGAGGCGCTCCAGGAGCAAACCAGCACGTTTCGCTTCAGCTACAATCAAGTCCTCCTTCGCCTCCTTTGACATTGACTCCTCTGATTGCGCCGTCTCACAGACTGATGTAACGCCTTTACCTAGGCGAAGCAGGGTGCCTTGATGTCTCGAAAGACAGCAAAGCAGACGTCCCACCTGGTCGTTGAACTCCACAACAAACTCTGTGCGCTCAACACCCTCCTCCCAGTAAGCACTCACTGACATCAGCAGAAAGAAGGTGTCCTCGAGGAGCTAAAGGCAATGGCCATAGCTAGAACATTTGAATGCACACACTTCACATTGCAGTGAACGGTGGCTCACTTTCAAAGAAACATCGTTTAACGCTCCTTCGGAAGCATTACCACAAGCTGCAGCACTTTTCACCATCTCCACACTCCGTCTTTCTAGAAGTTCACCGAGGAGGGAGGTGAGAGCATTTGCGCACTCCAGGAGACCCGCTTTGGACGAGAATGAGGAGCAGGCAATCTGTTCGTCAGCCGTCAGGAAAGCAGTGATACGGAGGAGAGGACAAAAGCATCCCACAAGAGCGACGTTGGCAGCAGTAACGTCGGTGTCGATGGAAATGAGGCTGTCCACACAACTACCCGCGAGCAGATTGGCCAGGAGAAAATAGTTGGCTGCCGAACTGGCAGGTGAGGTGGCCTCCAGGCAACGGCGTGAGTTCTCGCGCAAGAGCTTCCACCAAATCTAAAAAAAACATTGAATTGATTAATAACGCCCATTCCTCATCAGATAAAAAGTCATCTTTGGAACCTAAAATAGGTTCCAGTCAATTCGGTATTGAAAGTGAAATTCGCAGTTAAGGTGCCCCTCGTTGGAGAAAGTGTGTGTTGGGAAGTTACACTAAATTAAATAATTTGCTCATAGGCATAAATTTACAATACAAATTAACGGAGAAAATGTCATTTTAAAATATGTTGACAGCCCGAATTGATTCCAAAGCGGTTAATAATTCAAAAGTAACTCACAAACAACTTTCTCCAAGATACGATGCAGTGATTTTTCACAACTAAGAAACTGATGAAAATTTGACTAACTGTTTGATAATAATTCAGCGGATTCTCTTTCCTAGTTGGTGGTTCCTACTTAATAGGTGCTGCAAATATTTCAATGAACAAAACAACAATTCCCCGGGATTATCGATTTTTTCTTTCATAAACAAAAAGCAGGCTATGTTCCTCACCCATCTGGAGCCTAAAATACTTGTACGAGATCGATCAGACAGTGCTATGTGGTCAAAGAGTCAAGACCGTTACTTCCAACGGTGAACCATAGGAACGCAACATTTGCAATGTGAATCAGTGTTAAGATGCCACTCCCGAGATATTCTTAACAAAAGGGTAAAAAAGAAGAAGCTGCTACGTAAGATCCAAGAAACGCAGCGATGATATCAACCAGTGCTAGAGCTGATTCAAATGCAAAATTACCTGCAAAGCTTGGATGGTAGTCCGGACAGATACCATATTTAAAACTTGTAAAATGAAATTCTCAAAAACCATGGCTCGACCAAAATCCAAAATAGGCCTATGCAAAAAAAGTCCCTCAACAGCTTTCAAATCACGTCCTCCAAAAAGCTCCCAGGAGTACTATATTGGGCCTAGAAGACACTGCGGTATTCATAAAAGAAGTACTATAGGCGAATATTTATGATGTAGAGTTACGACAAAAGCCAATTCCAGGAATATCATTTTGAGCGCCTTTCCAATAAAGAAATGCAAAAATGTGCGATGAGAAATAGGAAAAATGAAATATTAAAACCAGCCAACAATGTACCTAAAGAACATTCAATGGTCATTTAAATCTCAATAGATACCAAAATTATTTATGACCTCTTTCCTAATACCTAAGAAGTACAATCCTCGAGGTGTCCCCCATTCGACACTTGAGATGATTCTAAACAAAAGTTCCTCAGCACGTCTGCACCTGGGCTCAAGGACACCTAACATATATCCCCAGACGACAGCAAGTGAAAACATTGCGTCATCGAAAACAGAACCTACACTTAGGAAGACAGTTTGCTAATGAATATACCTACCTCTGGATCCACAAAACAAGCCACATATCGAGCAGCTGCAAAGAGCTGTTGCAGAACACCGAGAGCCTCAGAAGTCTCTGCACTTGGAGCAACAACAGCAGAGGGATTCAATTTACGTGAGGTTGTGAGATCCGAGAGACAGGGCAATCCACGGGGCGGACTCATGAGAATAAGGTGAATGGAACCACCGCAAGTAGCAGAGGAGATACGAAGCAGGGCCTCCGCTACCCCGTTGCAAAGACCAGTGATGAGAAGTTGGGTATGCTGCGTGATGCCTGCCTCAATGTGTAACAGCACAATGGGCAACAAACCGGCAGCCTTGTGTCGCGTCGCCTCCTGCCAGTCGCGCAGATCGTTACAAAGGCCTGGCAGTAGGCGCGAGGCCGTACGACCCAGCAGCTCACGGCAACCTTCATGAGGAACCAAGAAGAGCAAGGTCAATATGGTTCTAGTCTGTAATACAAGATCATTGAATGGTGGTGTACGAGGGTTATGGGCTGAGGCGAATGTGGATTACACATTAACGACAGTAGGAGCAGTCTTAATGTACCAAAAAAAGACCACGAGAAAATTTGAACTAGCCTTATATGAGAACCATAAGTTAGAAAAGGACTCCGAAGGCTTCGTTTCAGATATTGGGAATCAAGCGAGAGATTAAACAAATAAGAGCAGGCAGTTGGTAAGGTTCCCATCTTCTTCTTCTGGAAACGAATGTAAGTTATTTCCTCAAATTAAAGGTAAGAGGCTAAGATAGGTTCAATGGCTCCCGTCGGCGAAGTAGTTCCTTCGTTCACTGTGAGAGACTTCGATAACACTCTACAAACACTCAGAATTAAAAAGCAGATCCATGGTATTTATTCTTGAAAAGAAATGGAAGGAATTGAGGGAGCAGGCCAATAACTAAAACGCAATATGGTCCTGGTAATAGCTATGGCGAATCCCAAACAACGATCTGTGAACACCCTGAGATAAGAGAGGAGTCTGAGTGGCCCATATACAGGAAAAATGAGTAAAAATCGAGCGACAGACCAACTAGTTCACAGCAGCCTTGTGGAGAGAAAAATGGACAGTAGCATGTTTCCCGTGTTTGCTGTTAAGGAACGAATTCAAATAGCTAATATAGGGTAAGATAGGAGAAATCCAACATTTCAAGACAGCCTTGACCCGGCAAGAAGAGTGGGAGTAGAAGTACTTCAATGTTTGCCACTCGCGTTCACGATATTTAAATGGTGCTGTAGGGACGCGCAGAGCCGAGAGACGAATCTAGCTGAGCCATTCACGACAAAAGGGGAAAGGTGGAATAATCAACAGATCAAGGTGGTGTTAGCGTGGTAAGGAAATGCAAAGACAGCAAAATATTTAAGTGGCACTTTAAGGAAATTTTCAGCAGACAAATGTGGATGATAGGTCCACGACACAAATATGCGGAAAATGAAAGGTAAAGTGATTTCCTTTAATTTTAAATAAGCACGATTCTACTCGACTCTAGGGCTGGTTGGGCTTGTGATAAAAATAATGGATAAGTGGCAATAATGTCTCCTAATGAAAAATTGGCTCATTAAAAACGTGCATAACAGGCACCAATGGCAAAAGGAACATATTAAAAATAAAAGCAAACAAGAGATATTATTATTTGACTGACATAACGCAATGCGACATTCTACTTTAATAAACCTTTAATAAGTTGAATAGAAAAAAACAGCCATCACTAAAGGATAAAAATTTATTTTGAAGGTCAGCGATGATTCGGTGAATATCTTCGTTAAGAAATTAAAAAAGTGCAAATCTATTAAGATTCATGACCCATGAAAGTTTACAAATTAAAAACTAATGCAGCAGGAACGCAGCTAACAAGATATAGCGTGGGTCGAGGTTCTAGGAATATACCACTCTAGATAGAATTTGATAAACCAGAAATCACCCAAAAAATTCGTGGACAAACATCGCTGCAATTCATGAGAGATTCACTGAGAGAGGTAATATGAACTGCTGCGATGAGCTTAATGCAGACACTGATGACAGCTTTGAAAATGGATCAAAACGGTAGGTTTTGCACAAAAAGATGCTTGGCAAAGTTAGCCAATTACAAGAATAAATTCAACGTATGAATTTATGGGTTCCAGAAGAAATAACGCATTGAACACCCTGAGACAGCACGATAAAATAAAGTCCAAGTAAAGGAACTTCTCGAAAGATATATGCGAATTACGCTTAATGAAATCACCACTAAAGCCCTCATTTGGAGTCAAATAGAATCAATAGCTAAAATAGCAGTTCAGTTGCCCCCAGCTTATAAGTCTCGATAAAAAAACGCAACCCACTACTGGACGGGCCAATAAAAAGGAACCAGTCACTAGAAATAATACAGTCAAAATAACAAAGTATAATGACAGAAAATAAATTCATAGTGGGGCTTAAAACAACTTGATTAGAAAATGAAAATGAGAGACCTATGAATTTACCAACGTGCAAAATTCCTTAGAGAAAATCAAAACGCACTATAAAGCATTTTAAAAAACAAGAAAACGTACCAAAATTAGGTCTAGTCTGATTAGAAGGATAATGTGACTGTTTTCCGGGATCAAAGTCGATTTTATCCTTCAAATCTTCCTCATTTTCCTTCTGAAACTTCAAGCCTAAGGTGAGCACGGTCATGAAAAGAACTGAAAATCCTACCAACATCATCCCATAGAGCAGTAGCCTCATCACGAATTTCCTCGCATTCGTCAATATATCCACTCAAAATTAGGGGAACTAATTTCGAGTGGTAGGAGTACCGGTCCATGAGATTCAGCAGCCACTCCCCAACTACTTGGATCACCGCCTTTCGAACTGCTATAGACGGGTCAAAGAGACGCTGCGTCAACGGGGCGATTGTATAGTCGACAAACTTGCCGTTGCAATATTCGAAAACCACACCGATAGCTTCCACGGTTGCGACGCGAACTTTGTGTTGCTGATGTACAACATTATTCAACAGTGGCTTTAGTACGATTTCAGCGGAGTGATAAAACAATGAAGGAAATTTCTTCGCCAAAACTCGGAGAATGTCACAAGAGAGAACCTTTACCTCATGGAAACTGTCCCGAAGCGAATGACTGAGTATAAGGCAGTAGTCATCAACACAAGAGGAGCCATTTTGAAGCTTTTGTAATATGGTTTTAAGGAGTTTCAATGAGCATAGACGAACCTCTTCGGATTCTTCAAGAGATTCTTTTATGGTAAGACGTTTGACTAAAATTTGCGTTATGTTAGGAATAAAACAATCTGAGGTATAAACGTATCCGCAAAGCTTGGAGAGAATACGAAGTGACCCCTCGCGATAGCTTTCGACGGGATCAGAGACCAAATTTACAAGGTGTGGAATGACCCAGGAGCAATAAGATTTGATTTCTTCTATGCTTGCGTGTTGAATGTTTTCATCACAATCTCGCTCAATAGCAGTCAACGACTCTTTACGTTTAATTTTACTGCCGCTAGATAAGAGAGTAATAATACGTGATGACTCAGACACCAGAAAAACCATATCTGGTTGAGCAACTGTGAATAAATATGGGGCTCAAAAACACCAAACAACTACAGGATGTACTTGCATGGATTTCGCAATGTGCGGGTCTATGGTTTGCACCCATTGGTTACAATATCGTTATGCCAAATTAAGGCATTCATTAAAAAATAGGCACAAGTTTATTGGACAAAATAGTAAGATCGGTATTTAATAATTCCAATTTTATGGGCATCTCTAAACGAGTTTTGGAAGTGCGGCCGGCCATATGTATCAACTAAAAGAGGGCATTATTTTGCAACTGAATAATGTGGAAAATGAAAGTAGGCTGAAGGCTAATAGTGATAACGAAGAAACGGACGCCTGTTGTAAGGCAAATCCATTAAAAACTAGCCCATGTCCGTGGGCAGGGCTCCTTTTTATAAGATGAGGTAGGATTCGTTCGAAGTTAGTTCAATGAACACAAAGTAGAACTGGGTTTTTTAACTTCCTTAGCTCGTAACATCATAGTTGTTCACCACAAAATGCATTTTCTAAATCTTTTATAATCTTGCACTGCAGCCGAAACATTTGTGCGGGCGGGACTGGAAGGTTATTGACATAGTCCAAATACCATAACTCAGGATGGAAGCACATTTCGGGTAGTTAAACAGGCTTATGGTAGGAATTTGCATCAATATATTGTAATACTATACAGAAGATTATGCGTTTCGCTCATCCGCTCCCATTTGCAAACTGTCCAAAAGCGGAAAGTGCGTATAGGAAGATATCTTTTGTTTAATTAGAAACTTGGGGGCTTACAGGTTATCAAGGTTTCCTCCTTAGAGGTCAAAAGCATCCGCTCCGAAACATAGGGGGTGTAGACCGGCAATCTTCACCTAAAAGGCATATTCAGTCAAGCACTTATTGTATATATTCGGTAAAGATTCTCTTGCATTAGAATTAATTGGCTGTATTACAGATACAGTGGCGTGAATGCGTAATACGAGTGAGAGTGCTTTGATTTTTACCCACACTGGTACTTAGATACGGGCTAGAAATGCAATGTCCTTGTATATTTTCCCTTGTGCCTCCGGTTTCAGCTCCCTAAGCAGAGGAGAATACTTTTACACGATAGGCTGCAATGGTGTGGCGTCGTTTCTGCATTGCAACTACAATGCTTAAGTTTGTTGCATAGATCTATTCATTTACAGTTCAACTGAAATAAACTATTATTATTTAATCGTGTTGCAGATCGCTGAATCAAAGTGCGATAGATCGTTGGGTCCTCACCATCGCAGTGATCCTAGGCGGCATGTCAACTTATCTTGACGGTGTTTTTCGTTTGTGTCTACGCTTACTGCGAGGGAGAAATAAGTTTCAAAGTGCGTGAATGAGTTTTGGCACAAACGGGGTTCACAACAATTCTTCTCCATCCTCCAAAAAGTGCTTTCACCGTAGATAATAAGGAGCTATTTAGAAGTGCCTTCCAGAAGTAATGTAGTATTTTTTCAGTGAAATCTGGTTTTTTTCAATTAAGCATCTGGAAGGGTGAGCAGAAATCGAGAGTCATTTTCTGCAAACCGCCCCTAGGTGTAATCAACAGATTTGTTTTGGCTAAAGTGTCCTACAATGTTTAATAAAATTGAGATTACGCTGCGGCGTTGCAAAAATTCATTTTTTTTTCACTAATACATTAAGGAAATGGAAGCTTTTTCAACCGTAGAATAGCAGTCTCTTCCCTTGAGTTATTTCGAATAAGCCACATAGCACTGATGTTTAAATGTTTGGTAGTTTGTCTTCTTCACCGTGACCAATTCACCATCCTCCTTGAAGACGTAATAAGACCGTGATAGTGGATGCAACCTTACTGCGAATGTGCTTAAGGTTTGATGGCCTGATGACACAAATGACATGAAGGGAACTTCGTGGTACTTGGATAGGAAACTGAATGATGGAGACTGAAGTGATCGTGCTGTTAAATGTGCAATAAGCATTGAGGTAAAGCCATCAATGGGTGAATACCATCAACCACTTCAGTGGGTGTAACAATGACTCGCATTTCTACCCTATTTCAGTAAACTTGCAGCTTTGGATAGCTACCACCAACGATCCATCCCAACTTCTGAAAGCATCTTTACTTGCGGAACATCATTACAGGATGGTGATTATCCGGGTATTTGCTCCAGGTATCTCAGTAAAACTGACTTGCGCACCTTGAATTTTAAACAGTCAACAGGAACCATTTCTTTGTTTAAACATGTCAAAGCTCTCCAAGCCTTTGATAGGGTGTCCAAATGCATAAACATTTATCCTGCGGCATGCCACTTTCTTCGTACCACATTACTTTTAGTTCGGGTCCAAAATTTTCCATCAGAGCCATGTATCAACAATTTGTCAGTTGGCATTTGGACAGTAAATATATCTCTTATAGATGAATGAAATATTCCAAACAAATTGCTTCCAGGAGTTTCAATACTTAGGTGAGAACACGCTCTCTGGGAGTTGGGAATACGTACCCTGATATGGGAGTCCTTTTAGTAGCGGTGCACGTTGCCTCCCCTAGGAATTGGTCAATGAGTAGGCGTGTAGTTTTTTTAATTTGGTGATACCCGAGTGTCCCTCGCCTTTGTGAGGCTGCACAAATTGAGGGAGGACTCGTGCTAAAATACTACAAATCGGTCATCTAGCTACTTCGTTTACGGCATTTAATGGCAATATACAAATGTAATAATTCAGTTGTCGGTTTTAATAAAAGGCCGCATAGAGATTCCTCCATTGTACCTCCGCCTGGCAGCCAGGCCTCTGGGATGTGTCAGAATGTTCCAGCCCTTCTGTTCGTCGATAGCATATATTCTGCCATAGTATTATCGTCTTCTTTCATCTTTATGGAAGTCATCGAGCACTGCGTAATAGCGAACAAGTAAGGAACCTTAAGAATATGCACACTAGGAATCAATAAATTCGGCAAACCACCACAACAATGCTGTGATTTTTTGCGACATAAATCAACCTAATTTTACGCCTGATTTCTGTTTCTAGTTGCCAATACTTCCACCAGTGAGCTAACGCATTTTTACCTGACAAACTCGTGAAGAGGATGGCAGTACAGGCCGAGTCAGGTGATCTAAGGCAAGCTTGCCTCAATGCTGTGTGGAGTGCAGGATGAAATTAAATGTAAAAGCAAGCCTAGAATTTCAAATCATTAGGGGACCTAAAAAGTGGTCCAGAGTTTACGAGTAGTGTTCATTCACCACAAAACTGGACTCGCTTCAATTTTTGAATCAGTCTCAGAAACACTCCCTCCAAATGTACATCTATTATTGCTGGGAATGCCATTTCATATATTTTAATCAGGATGATATATTAGAGCACTTTAGGGGTGCTCACTATGGTAAGTAGGCATTTCGTTCTTCAATAATAACTAGCCCTAAGTTTTCCACTCTAGTGCTATTGCTAATCACCTGTTAGTTACGTTGGAGTTAAGTCTAATGCATCTTGATCACACGCCTTCTGCTATTCTCAAAATCCTCACTACGTTATTTTGCCAGACAATCTGTAGCAGCAATTGCTCAGCACTAGGCGACTAAGGAATCCGCAATGTGAGACTTACGATGGTCATGATATTTGTCTCGAGTAAGAACATACACGCCACCATTGCTGTGGCCGAGGCCTTCTGTGATCTTGCCCAAAGTGGGTGTTCTATGGCGATGTTGGCAGTATTTGCGGGGTGGTGCATATTGGAGGGAGGCAGGAAGCAGACCAAGTGATAGTTTATGAGTAGGAAAATATAAACGCTATTTGATGTGCATAGGAATATTGGCGACTGACAACTTCATCGGTGTTTGAGCTGTAAAACACTTTATGCGTAGGCATCAGTTCAAGCTTATTTTATACTTAAAGCAATTTGCGATGTTTTTAGATGAATGTCTCCGAATTTGTCCCGTATGCCTTGAGCAGTTTGACAGTATTGGAGAGCTTCTGTTACACCAAAAAAGTATGACTTTTTAACTGACATTTTCAAGATGTTTAGCTCGTTTTTAATGGAGATAACCCATTTACATTTCCCCCATTATGCCTCTCTTAGCTGCTGCTCATTCCGGATGCAATCTTTGTGGCGAAACGTTTCCTTACTTTAGTTCACACGTTGCGCATTATCTTGATGTCCACTGTCGTAAGTATCATTTACCCACGAAATTGAAAAAACTATTATGTCAAAATGACACAATGAGGAACCCATTTTTAAGCATACATCAGCCCATTAGTTTAGTTCAAGTGTTGGTCCATGTTCAAGGTGTCATCAGAAGACCAGACGATATACGCTATATGTGCTTCGAATGCTTCGAGGAATTTCTGAATCTACGGTCAGTTCAAGATCACTTGTCTCTTCAGCACGGAGGTGAGTAACATTTACTTTTTGTCTGTATTTGACAGTTGTCGATCTACCAGTATCATCTTTCTCGTTTGTAGCAATGTGGTTCACTTTACTCCTATAAGCAAATAAAAAATCCTGCACAACCGCAGTTGCAAAAGTAAGTTGCTCAATTCGATTAACTAATTTAAAGTACAAAATCAAGGGGTTGCCTTAATGTAAACGACGGTTTTATCGAAATCAGATTTTATTATATCCGAGGTAGCCTTTTGATTATGCTAAACTTGACGGAAAGGTTTGCTTCCAATTGAATTACTTATAGAAGGCGTCCCCTCCACGCATTTCTGGTGATGTATTTTAACCAGCCAACGATGACTGAACAATTACTCGATTTGCCCCCAACTTGCACTTCCGCCCTGTTTTCCAGTCAATGAAACTGTCAACTCGACCGTGTATATTTTATGTTGAAATGAATAAATTATTCTCATTTCAGTGCTTAACCTTGTGGATGCGTGTGTTCTCTTCACTGCATGACAAGTATTGTCTGTTGGCAAGGTGGATTGGAACTATAGCTGAGCGTGCAATCCAAGCGCCGCCGTCTCGTCATTTTCAGGGATCCACCTCATCGCCTCCAAATACACTAATTCATAGGGTGCCAATGAATTCCAACTTCCGAAATACCGTGAGGTGGCATGCAATCAACCCTTCCAACAGATGGTGTGCCTCATTCTTCACCTGACTGACAACGGAGTACGCGGGTTGGGTGTGAACGAATTGACGAGGAAGTGGGGCTCTGCACTCACAGACACAGGTGGAAGCTGGGCTTCGCGTAGCTAACATTGGCAGTCCACCTCACTTTACTTCCTGCTTCGTGTTACCAATTTGTATCCTTCACAGGAGTCTACACTGTCAAATGCTGCACTTCATGCCTTGAGCTGTCAGGTATCGACACACCCACTTTAATTGTTGTGAAAAGAGACGGCGATCAGGTAGTGGTGGCAAGTGAGGATAGTCTGGCGTTCCACTCTCCCAAGGTGGCATTCTTTGACTGGACCAAGTTGAATAGCCGGCTGCAGGAATGAAAGCAATGTGTTGCTGCTTGCAATCAAGATCTGAAGCAGGCCGCGATAAAACATTTGATGACGTAATGGGATTGCCGTGCCCATGTCAATGCATGTCTTCTCTGGGGTCGTAATGGACGAAGACAGTAAGCCAGAACGTGTAGTACTGACGTACAGAAGGTGTGGGATGATGTTAGCATGCCTCGGAGGTCGTGCTACAGGGCGGAAATACATCCTGGGCAGGCTGAATCGCCCGCTTAGCCCAACACAGCTGCGCAGCTATGTCGATTGACTACAGCGCATTAGAGGCCATGTTACACAGCGGAGATATATTCTGCACAGTCTGAATTAGCCTTGGGGATTTATCATGCAATCCCCAAGTCGTGCAAGATGGGTATGATGGAACTTTTGGCAAATATTGACAGGGAAATTTTAGCGACATTAACGGACATCCGTGCGGTTGGCCTTATGTGACCTTAGGCTTCCGCACTTATGCAATGTAGACTTGTTGCGGGATCGCCCAACTTCAACAAAATTCTCTTTTCTTAAATCTCATTATTAGTTTCTCTCCTTATGGCACTACGGAACTGATGTACAGTAATCATCTGATGAGAAGGAATCAATGAAGAAATTAGTCAACTGAATGTTGGACACAGGGGTCGTTCAAGTCAAACTGGGACATGCAATCCCACAGCTTTTAAAAGGACGATGTGGTGGTGTGACTGAAGTCAAGTTTGACTTAATACTCTTCTTAACAACCAATGTAGCCTTTGTTATCCACTTCAGTCAACGTCAATCAGGTCAGTCGGTCATAGTTGTAGCAAATCTATAGTGGACGTGAAGTGTTGGAAGAAGCTGTACTTGGACAAAGGCTTTCAAACGTCAATCCCTCGTAGCTGCAGAAAAAGGGCACAATTTGATAGCGGAAGCTTTATATGTCCAGCAGTAAGACATTAAATTGGTGTAAAAGTGTTCACTACACCCTATTCTTAGCCTTTCCATAACAATCCTAGATGTGTGGGTTCAATTTGCACCACTAAAGTATTCGTTCCTGCAAACATTTCGTATGTGCGTAAGAGACGACTCTGTTTGGGGGCATTGTAAGAGCTGTAATTTAATTTGTTTGTAGTGAACGCCAGTGAACCTTAACCTTAAGAGCATTATATACAATGGAATGGGACATACAAAGGACACACAGTGGAAGGCCTTGATATCCCGTTTAACTCTCCGTTTGAAAACTCGAGCACTTAAATGTCCACAGATTGTGCTTCCTCTTGGCAATCTGGTTCGCAGGCCATGCCAGTGGCCTCAGTTTGTCTGTATCAGTTCCATACTTTCTACCATACTGCTAATACGATTTCTTATGACTCCTGAAAAAGACTCTGGGCGTTGCTGGAACTTCCATTATTCTTCAGTAAGGTTGCCCGTGAGAGAATTGGTTCGAAAACCATCGACATAAGGCGATCCCTGACCATTTTTGTACTATTGCGAAAATTTGTCTTAATTTCTGTGAGTTTCTAAAAAATCGCGGTAGTGCCATGGATACCACATGAGAAAATACATGCTGGTGCAAATCATCCTTGGAAAAAACGCATGCGCGTAACCCTTGAAGGGAGCATATTGATTGGATGCATGTTTTAGGTTAATGCTGATCCGCTCTGAGGAACACGCAAGCATTGAGACTGTCTATCTGCTGTTTACTTACAGTACATCGTTTAAAGGGCTGCAGTGCCACAAAACACGGAAAGAATGGTTAAGGTTCACTGGCGTTCACTACAAACAAATTAAATTACAGCTCTTACAATGCCCCCAAACAGAGTCGTCTCTTACGCACATACGAAATGTTTGCAGGAACGAATACTTTAGTGGTGCAAATTGAACCCACACATCTAGGATTGTTATGGAAAGGCTAAGAATAGGGTGTAGTGAACACTTTTACACCAATTTAATGTCTTACTGCTGGACATATAAAGCTTCCGCTATCAAATTGTTCCCTTTTTCTGCAGCTACGAGGGATTGACGTTTGAAAGCCTTTGTCCAAGTACAGCTTCTTCCAACACTTCACGTCCACTATAGATTTGCTACAACTATGACCGACTGACCTGATTGACGTTGACTGAAGTGGATAACAAAGGCTACATTGGTTGTTAAGAAGAGTATTAAGTCAAACTTGACTTCAGTCACACCACCACATCGTCCTTTTAAAAGCTGTGGGATTGCATGTCCCAGTTTGACTTGAACGACCCCTGTGTCCAACATTCAGTTGACTAATTTCTTCATTGATTCCTTCTCATCAGATGATTACTGTACATCAGTTCCGTAGTGCCATAAGGAGAGAAACTAATAATGAGATTTAAGAAAAGAGAATTTTGTTGAAGTTGGGCGATCCCGCAACAAGTCTACATTGCATAAGTGCGGAAGCCTAAGGTCACATAAGGCCAACCGCACGGATGTCCGTTAATGTCGCTAAAATTTCCCTGTCAATATTTGCCAAAAGTTCCATCATACCCATCTTGCACGACTTGGGGATTGCATGATAAATCCCCAAGGCTAATTCAGACTGTGCAGAATATATCTCCGCTGTGTAACATGGCCTCTAATGCGCTGTAGTCAATCGACATAGCTGCGCAGCTGTGTTGGGCTAAGCGGGCGATTCAGCCTGCCCAGGATGTATTTCCGCCCTGTAGCACGACCTCCGAGGCATGCTAACATCATCCCACACCTTCTGTACGTCAGTACTACACGTTCTGGCTTACTGTCTTCGTCCATTACGACCCCAGAGAAGACATGCATTGACATGGGCACGGCAATCCCATTACGTCATCAAATGTTTTATCGCGGCCTGCTTCAGATCTTGATTGCAAGCAGCAACACATTGCTTTCATTCCTGCAGCCGGCTATTCAACTTGGTCCAGTCAAAGAATGCCACCTTGGGAGAGTGGAACGCCAGACTATCCTCACTTGCCACCACTACCTGATCGCCGTCTCTTTTCACAACAATTAAAGTGGGTGTGTCGATACCTGACAGCTCAAGGCATGAAGTGCAGCATTTGACAGTGTAGACTCCTGTGAAGGATACAAATTGGTAACACGAAGCAGGAAGTAAAGTGAGGTGGACTGCCAATGTTAGCTACGCGAAGCCCAGCTTCCACCTGTGTCTGTGAGTGCAGAGCCCCACTTCCTCGTCAATTCGTTCACACCCAACCCGCGTACTCCGTTGTCAGTCAGGTGAAGAATGAGGCACACCATCTGTTGGAAGGGTTGATTGCATGCCACCTCACGGTATTTCGGAAGTTGGAATTCATTGGCACCCTATGAATTAGTGTATTTGGAGGCGATGAGGTGGATCCCTGAAAATGACGAGACGGCGGCGCTTGGATTGCACGCTCAGCTATAGTTCCAATCCACCTTGCCAACAGACAATACTTGTCATGCAGTGAAGAGAACACACGCATCCACAAGGTTAAGCACTGAAATGAGAATAATTTATTCATTTCAACATAAAAAATACACGGTTACGATGGAAATTATGTTGACTGCAGCGAGACAGTGATTTGGTGAGGATAGGAGGGATTTTATGAGCGCACAACGGAGGCGAAAACTGAAGGGAAGCAAGTTATGGAATTATTTAAACATTCGCCTTTGGTTGGCTGAAATATGTCAACGCACTTAGGCGAGTTTGTTTCAAAGCATTCCTTTCTTGAGACCTATTATAATTAACAGGAGCCTTTAAAAACACAAGGATCTTCACTTAATGTTAACAACATTATCGCTCCTAGCATTTTCGTATTATGAATTATTGAATCTGAAACGGCAAATAACTGTAATTGTCAATCTTGCTGGAGAGTTTACTTTATTTATTTGGTGAAATTTGCCAGTTCTATAAGTAAAGTTCCGAGGCAAGATTTGATTGTTTTATTCCAGTTGAAGAGTTTGCAATTTTAAAAGCATTTTGCTAAGCGTATTGGTTTGAAACTGCAACATCTGGCTTAACCAATTTTGTAGAGTATTTTTGGAGTTTATCTTTCAAGTCTCAGTTTTTATTCCCTAAATTCTAAGTTCACTTGCTGTACTTTATTTTAATGAATTAACTAATTGAGTTTTATAAATTTTTTTTTCAAAAAGTCGTTTTTAGGATTATCTGAGTGTCCGAGGTAGACTTGACGCAATCATAGTGCAGCTCCTTGATATATGGCTAAATTTCTTATCTGATCGTTTTAATAGGCCTTCTACTCCTTTAATGATACAATTTAACCACACTACCTAGAATAATTCATTCTCAGTGAGTACATCTAAGCCCGTGAAAAATTGGTATGGCTTAGGACCCCAACTTTGGCCTGGAGAATATTAACATGCAGTAAAACCGCGCGGCTATTATCACTGCCCTAATTCCATTCCGCGGGTCAGAAGGACAATCTCTGGCTACCAAATTGACCGCGTGATACAATTTGTATTCATAAATACGCCAAGATGACACCACCTAGAGTTCTCAATTATCTAAATGAATAAATTCCAGGATATTCCTTTAAAAAGTAAGGAGGGACAATTAATTAGATAAGCAGTAGTCTGTATATTTGAAACTGACTGAATTACAAAGGACGGTATCCGGTACAAAGGCACAGTTAGCATGTATATGTACTTGTGAAACATATGTCTGAATAATTATCCGAGGGAGGTAATGGAAGAGAGCTTGTTGAAGGGAACTAAAGCACAGACAAATAGAGATAATCTTGTTTAAGTTTTCAAAACCAGTTCAAGCTCGCATTAAAAAAATTTGTTCCTGTTGATCCCTCACCATTAATTTGTAATTAATTTTGAATGTCAAAATGACCGGCAGTATTACTAACCAACTAACGGCAATTTTCGCAGAGCTGATTTCATTTTCGTCGTCCCTTTAATGAAGACGCTTTGAGTTGAAATATAATTTATTAATAACTTACGAAGCTCTTTAAAGCAAAAATGCTTTTATCCAATTTGACTAAACAGTTCGCGCCAAACATCTGCAAAGCAAGGACGTAACCAGTGAAACCAATATAGCCAGTCAGTGCGAAGTAAGCCTGATAAATGAAGAAAGACGCACAGGGATGATGTGAACGAATGTGGTCCTTCAGTGCCTCCCATGTCGGATGGTCATCAAAGCATTCCGTGCAGTAGAGACGCACTTCAGAAGACCCTGTAGTTTGAGCTGCAGCACATCGCAACGAGGAATGAATTCGGAAGAAATCAGTATGCGCGCCATCGGTATGGCAGAACAATAAAGCAATTTTGAGTGAATCGGACTAAAGCACCTGCAAACTTACTAATATGTGTTTCAGTGTAGTGATTCATGAGTAATTCGAAACTCTTAAATCGCTGGGGGCACATGGGGCACACAATGTGATGCGAAGCTGTTGTCAACATTCCAAATGAAATTCTTGTGTTACTATCAACAAACATGTGGATGCAGAAAATGTATCATAAGAACTGTTTTTAACTTTACTTACACCTTTGGTGTAATAAAACCCTTCCAACTGTCGATTCTACCGTAAAGCAATCCGGACAGCATGCGGGTATGAATTCTAAACATATTTAGACTAGATGAAATAAAATGTTGGAAAGTTATCCAATGGTGCACAACCGACACAACAAAATAATAAGAACACTAATTTGTCAAAACAACAGTTGATGCACAAATCTTTTTTCTTACTTTTTCACTAATTTGAAGCGAAATCTTTGCATACACGGATTTGAAAGTTATTGAACCTTACCCTGATGCACACTTGCCATGTGTGCCCGGTACAAGGTACGGTTAGCGTGTGTCGTGGAACATGAGAAGCAGGTAAAGTCGTCCATTTGACAAGAGAGCTGGATGAAATGTGTAATATCCTGCGACACCACTTACACTGTTAAAGGAACGACCTTAGCTGGATCTGTCCTCAGATTTAAATGTGATTGAAACGCGAGGGATTGCTGATCACTGATTTTGGTTAAAAATTCTAATGAAACAGGCTCTTAGGTAAAATTACTTCATTTGGTCTGCTTTTCCTTTATGTTTCCTACAAATGAGTTTACCCTTTAAAATGTCTCAAGCTTGATCATAATTTGTTTGCCAGACGAGGTGATTATAAATAAGCTTGTCTTCTGGCAAATTCCGTTTCAATACAACTGATTCGAAATGACGTAGTGACGCAATTTCGGCAAAAATTCTGGCTAAATAGGCATCTCGTTTAAATGAGGCGAGTGGTATTTTTCGGCGCTTTCAGATTTGTTAGAAACGACTTTGATAATTCGAAACCACTTGGTAGATGAAAGTAAAAATGCACGAATTGTACGAGCTCTAAGAGAACCACTTTACTTTATCCTGGTAACTATTTAGTCGGTGGGTCCCACAATACGAATGCATATTTTTTCCTAAAAATCCTTTATGTGCCTCAGCAAGCCCAATTCTGAGTTGCCTTTTGTCGTTTGCTCTTTCTACGGTGTACTCTGCAGAAAATTTGCTTTCGCTGACATGATCCTACGCAAAATGACAGACTACTACGCTTATTCTTCGTTCTAAAACGTTCTAAAGGGGCAAAGATTTTACTTCTGTACTGCTGGCGTCTGTATTCAGTGCAAACGATAAAGCATCGGCACCGAAGCCAAGTAATTACAGCAGTAGAGTGAAGCATCTGTGATACTTGTATTCTTCAATGGTAAATCGCATTCTGTTGTCTTCGTTCTTGTCCCTATCAAATTATGGGAGGAAGCGACATTTAAAAAATCATTTGCATAGCTTCCGTACCAGGATTTAATTAGTGAAAAGTCGCATGATTAATGTGGTCTTCTCTATCGGCTAGGTATACTGTCCGAAGTAGACATTTTCTTGGCTTCATTGTAAAGCCCTCTTCCTGAATTTCCTTAGGAAATAATCAAATATTTCCGCAACGTGGTCTTGGACAACTCATGTAGGTACTACCACACCGACTAAATTGATACGGTATTGGTTCGGAAAAAGAATGTCCTTCTTCACTTGATGCAAGGCACATTGAATTGAGGTTACTGCGTAAGGCTAACCAAGCTGTATTTTCCGACATCCGCAAAAGCTGGGAATTTGGCTACTTAAATAAGTTAGATTACAGTTGAAGTTTTAGATAGGAAGGCCATTATGGACCTACTAAGGTGTTTACTAAAACAATGATGCACAACGTCGGGAAATAGTTTTTTCGTATTGTTACAATATTTTTTTAACTTATCAAAGTAGAGTCCTTGTTAAAAGCAAAAGTAATACTAAGAAGTGGATTTTTAACTCTTGAATGTGTTCTCTAGTATAAAAGGTAGTAGTCCTTTGATGTTCACCAAATATTATTTTAATTGTGTCTTCACCTCATACTTATACTGCGCTTGTTTTACGGCGTGCTCCAAGATTTCACTAGATCCATTCCTACTGGATCTCCTCTGGAATGCAGAGGGGTAAGCCTACCAACTCAAAATTGATTGCACAGGTCAAAGTCCAAGTTTTAAATAATTTTTAAAGGGATCTTATAGGGCTTATTTCGTGAACACGATACTAAATCTCATTCCTGGGAAATAGCTAAATATTAGTCCGTAGACGATTGCTACAACTGGGTAGAGAATGATATTCGATTGCATGAGCTATCGACGACACGAAAACAAAGCACAAGTTCACCAATACCGAGGTTCAAATGCCGTTACCATAATGCGGGGTTGAAATTTTGAATAGAATATACAGACGAGGAGAGGAGATGAGGCGAGTGGTGTGAGAGAGTGCAGCAGCACTATCATGGGTGGGTGGGGGAGGGGGGGCGTGGTGTGTGAACAAGTGGCTGGTGCATGCGGTGCTGGTGGCAACAGGTGGAAGAGAAGGGAGGCGAGTTGGTGGCGCGAGACGTCGCGGAAAGCGAGATAATGCAGTTGTGGTGATGTGGTATGAGACTACGGCGGCGAGGCCGTATCTCCCCGGAGGCACATATACTAACATCGGAACGATACGGAGGAAATTAGCATGGCCCCTGCGCAAGGATGACACGCAAAATCGTGAAGCCTTCCATATTTGTCGCTTCTCCACTTGCACTACCCCCTCTCCCTCGTAACTACCTCCCTCTCTGCCTGCCTGCCTGCCTGCCTGCCTGCCTGCCTGCCGGCCGGCCTACCTAGCGACGTACGCAACCTACTTCCCACCTTCGCGACTCGCTCTCCTCTTCCTCGCCGTGCAGCAGCCAGCTGGCCAGCCAGCCAGCCAGCCAGCCAAGGTGGGAATAGGGTGTGAGAACAAGCATGTGCAATGAGTGGCGGGGCGGAGGGCGGGGGTAGTTGAGTTGACCTAGGTAATGGCCCCAACAGCAGAGACGCGTCGGGGCAGTGCAAAAATGACTCTATAGACTCATTGTGCTGCACCTCCACACGGAAATCTTTAGTAAAAGGCGAAAGATTTATCCGCAAGTGAGGAGATGCCAGAGTGGTGCTGCGCACGCGGCCTGCTGCACCACCTGCACTGCTTCACCTGACTGCCGCTATGGGTGCACACACAAGTGGGTGGGAAGGAGGCTAACCCACGCACACGCGAAGCGCCGCATGTGGCCATGGCCAATTGCTCTGCTGCCTCACACCGGCCTCAGTGCTGCCTGTGCATGCTACTGCCAATACGCCTCTCAGCTGGCGTGCGAGGCACACCTTCATGCAAACATGTGCATACTAGTGAAATGGACGAGGAGAGGAGATGAGGCGAGTGGTGTGAGAGAGTGCAGCAGCACTATCATGGGGGGCGTGGTGTGTGAACAAGTGGCTGGTGCATGCGGTGCTGGTGGCAACAGGTGGAAGAGAAGGGAGGCGAGTTGGTGGCGCGAGACGTCGCGGAAAGCGAGATAATGCAGTTGTGGTGATGTGGTATGAGACTACGGCGGCGAGGCCGTATCTCCCCGGAGGCACATATACTAACATCGGAACGATACGGAGGAAATTAGCATGGCCCCTGCGCAAGGATGACACGCAAAATCGTGAAGCCTTCCATATTTGTCGCTTCTCCACTTGCACTACCCCCTCTCCCTCGTAACTACCTCCCTCTCTGCCTGCCTGCCTGCCTGCCTGCCTGCCTGCCTGCCGGCCGCCTACCTAGCGACGTACGCAACCTACTTCCCACCTTCGCGACTCGCTCTCCTCTTCCTCGCCGTGCAGCAGCCAGCTGGCCAGCGGCCAGCCAGCCAGCCAGCCAGCCAGCCAGCAAGGTGGGAATAGGGTGTGAGAACAAGCATGTGCAATGAGTGGCGGGGCGGAGGGCGGGGGTAGTTGAGTTGACCTAGGTAATGGCCCCAACAGCAGAGACGCGTCGGGGCAGTGCAAAAATGACTCTATAGACTCATTGTGCTGCACCTCCACACGGAAATCTTTAGTAAAAGGCGAAAGATTTATCCGCAAGTGAGGAGATGCCAGAGTGGTGCTGCGCACGCGGCCTGCTGCACCACCTGCACTGCTTCACCTGACTGCCGCTATGGGTGCACACACAAGTGGGTGGGAAGGAGGCTAACCCACGCACACGCGAAGCGCCGCATGTGGCCATGGCCAATTGCTCTGCTGCCTCACACTGGCCTCAGTGCTGCCTGTGCATGCTACTGCCAATACGCCTCTCAGCTGGCGTGCGAGGCACACCTTCATGCAAACATGTGCATACTAGTGAAATGGACGAGGAGAGGAGATGAGGCGAGTGGTGTGAGAGAGTGCAGCAGCACTATCATGGGGGGCGTGGTGTGTGAACAAGTGGCTGGTGCATGCGGTGCTGGTGGCAACAGGTGGAAGAGAAGGGAGGCGAGTTGGTGGCGCGAGACGTCGCGGAAAGCGAGATAATGCAGTTGTGGTGATGTGGTATGAGACTACGGCGGCGAGGCCGTATCTCCCCGGAGGCACATATACTAACATCGGAACGATACGGAGGAAATTAGCATGGCCCCTGCGCAAGGATGACACGCAAAATCGTGAAGCCTTCCATATTTGTCGCTTCTCCACTTGCACTACCCCCTCTCCCTCGTAACTACCTCCCTCTCTGCCTGCCTGCCTGCCTGCCTGCCTGCCTGCCTGCCGGCCTACCTAGCGACGTACGCAACCTACTTCCCACCTTCGCGACTCGCTCTCCTCTTCCTCGCCGTGCAGCAGCCAGCTGGGCAGCCAGCCAGCCAGCCAGCAAGGTGGGAATAGGGTGTGAGAACAAGCATGTGCAATGAGTGGCGGGGCGGAGGGCGGGGGTAGTTGAGTTGACCTAGGTAATGGCCCCAACAGCAGAGACGCGTCGGGGCAGTGCAAAAATGACTCTATAGACTCATTGTGCTGCACCTCCACACGGAAATCTTTAGTAAAAGGCGAAAGATTTATCCGCAAGTGAGGAGATGCCAGAGTGGTGCTGCGCACGCGGCCTGCTGCACCACCTGCACTGCTTCACCTGACTGCCGCTATGGGTGCACACACAAGTGGGTGGGAAGGAGGCTAACCCACGCACACGCGAAGCGCCGCATGTGGCCATGGCCAATTGCTCTGCTGCCTCACACTGGCCTCAGTGCTGCCTGTGCATGCTACTGCCAATACGCCTCTCAGCTGGCGTGCGAGGCACACCTTCATGCAAACATGTGCATACTAGTGAAATGGACGAGGAGAGGAGATGAGGCGAGTGGTGTGAGAGAGTGCAGCAGCACTATCATGGGTGCGTGGGTGGGAGGGAGGGGGGCGTGGTGTGTGAACAAGTGGCTGGTGCATGCGGTGCTGGTGGCAACAGGTGGAAGAGAAGGGAGGCGAGTTGGTGGCGCGAGACGTCGCGGAAAGCGAGATAATGCAGTTGTGGTGATGTGGTATGAGACTACGGCGGCGAGGCCGTATCTCCCCGGAGGCACATATACTAACATCGGAACGATACGGAGGAAATTAGCATGGCCCCTGCGCAAGGATGACACGCAAAATCGTGAAGCCTTCCATATTTGTCGCTTCTCCACTTGCACTACCCCCTCTCCCTCGTAACTACCTCCCTCTCTGCCTGCCTGCCTGCCTGCCTGCCTGCCTGCCTGCCTGCCTGCCTGCCTGCCTGCCTGCCTGCCTGCCTGCCGGCCTACCTAGCGACGTACGCAACCTACTTCCCACCTTCGCGACTCGCTCTCCTCTTCCTCGCCGTGCAGCAGCCAGCTGGCCAGCTGGCCAGCCAGCCAGCCAGCCAGCCACAGCCAGCAAGGTGGGAATAGGGTGTGAGAACAAGCATGTGCAATGAGTGGCGGGGCGGAGGGCGGGGGTAGTTGAGTTGACCTAGGTAATGGCCCCAACAGCAGAGACGCGTCGGGGCAGTGCAAAAATGACTCTATAGACTCATTGTGCTGCACCTCCACACGGAAATCTTTAGTAAAAGGCGAAAGATTTATCCGCAAGTGAGGAGATGCCAGAGTGGTGCTGCGCACGCGGCCTGCTGCACCACCTGCACTGCTTCACCTGACTGCCGCTATGGGTGCACACACAAGTGGGTGGGAAGGAGGCTAACCCACGCACACGCGAAGCGCCGCATGTGGCCATGGCCAATTGCTCTGCTGCCTCACACTGGCCTCAGTGCTGCCTGTGCATGCTACTGCCAATACGCCTCTCAGCTGGCGTGCGAGGCACACCTTCATGCAAACATGTGCATACTAGTGAAATGGACGAGGAGAGGAGATGAGGCGAGTGGTGTGAGAGAGTGCAGCAGCACTATCATGGGTGCGTGGGTGGGAGGGAGGGGGGCGTGGTGTGTGAACAAGTGGCTGGTGCATGCGGTGCTGGTGGCAACAGGTGGAAGAGAAGGGAGGCGAGTTGGTGGCGCGAGACGTCGCGGAAAGCGAGATAATGCAGTTGTGGTGATGTGGTATGAGACTACGGCGGCGAGGCCGTATCTCCCCGGAGGCACATATACTAACATCGGAACGATACGGAGGAAATTAGCATGGCCCCTGCGCAAGGATGACACGCAAAATCGTGAAGCCTTCCATATTTGTCGCTTCTCCACTTGCACTACCCCCTCTCCCTCGTAACTACCTCCCTCTCTGCCTGCCTGCCTGCCTGCCTGCCTGCCTGCCTGCCTGCCTGCCGGCCTACCTAGCGACGTACGCAACCTACTTCCCACCTTCGCGACTCGCTCTCCTCTTCCTCGCCGTGCAGCAGCCAGCTGGCCAGCCAGCCAGCCAGCCAGCCAGCCAGCCAGCAAGGTGGGAATAGGGTGTGAGAACAAGCATGTGCAATGAGTGGCGGGGCGGAGGGCGGGGGTAGTTGAGTTGACCTAGGTAATGGCCCCAACAGCAGAGACGCGTCGGGGCAGTGCAAAAATGACTCTATAGACTCATTGTGCTGCACCTCCACACGGAAATCTTTAGTAAAAGGCGAAAGATTTATCCGCAAGTGAGGAGATGCCAGAGTGGTGCTGCGCACGCGGCCTGCTGCACCACCTGCACTGCTTCACCTGACTGCCGCTATGGGTGCACACACAAGTGGGTGGGAAGGAGGCTAACCCACGCACACGCGAAGCGCCGCATGTGGCCATGGCCAATTGCTCTGCTGCCTCACACTGGCCTCAGTGCTGCCTGTGCATGCTACTGCCAATACGCCTCTCAGCTGGCGTGCGAGGCACACCTTCATGCAAACATGTGCATACTAGTGAAATGGACGAGGAGAGGAGATGAGGCGAGTGGTGTGAGAGAGTGCAGCAGCACTATCATGGGTGCGTGGGTGGGAGGGAGGGGGGCGTGGTGTGTGAACAAGTGGCTGGTGCATGCGGTGCTGGTGGCAACAGGTGGAAGAGAAGGGAGGCGAGTTGGTGGCGCGAGACGTCGCGGAAAGCGAGATAATGCAGTTGTGGTGATGTGGTATGAGACTACGGCGGCGAGGCCGTATCTCCCCGGAGGCACATATACTAACATCGGAACGATACGGAGGAAATTAGCATGGCCCCTGCGCAAGGATGACACGCAAAATCGTGAAGCCTTCCATATTTGTCGCTTCTCCACTTGCACTACCCCCTCTCCCTCGTAACTACCTCCCTCTCTGCCTGCCTGCCTGCCTGCCGGCCTACCTAGCGACGTACGCAACCTACTTCCCACCTTCGCGACTCGCTCTCCTCTTCCTCGCCGTGCAGCAGCCAGCTGGCCAGCTGGCCAGCCAGCCAGCCAGCAAGGTGGGAATAGGGTGTGAGAACAAGGATGTGCAATGAGTGGCGGGGCGGAGGGCGGGGGTAGTTGATTTGACCTAGGTAATGGCCCCAACAGCAGAGACGCGTCGGGGCAGTGCAAAAATGACTCTATAGACTCATTGTGCTGCACCTCCACACGGAAATCTTTAGTAAAAGGCGAAAGATTTATCCGCAAGTGAGGAGATGCCAGAGTGGTGCTGCGCACGCGGCCTGCTGCACCACCTGCACTGCTTCACCTGACTGCCGCTATGGGTGCACACACAAGTGGGTGGGAAGGAGGCTAACCCACGCACACGCGAAGCGCCGCATGTGGCCATGGCCAATTGCTCTGCTGCCTCACACTGGCCTCAGTGCTGCCTGTGCATGCTACTGCCAATACGCCTCTCAGCTGGCGTGCGAGGCACACCTTCATGCAAACATGTGCATACTAGTGAAATGGACGAGGAGAGGAGATGAGGCGAGTGGTGTGAGAGAGTGCAGCAGCACTATCATGGGTGCGTGGGTGGGAGGGAGGGGGGCGTGGTGTGTGAACAAGTGGCTGGTGCATGCGGTGCTGGTGGCAACAGGTGGAAGAGAAGGGAGGCGAGTTGGTGGCGCGAGACGTCGCGGAAAGCGAGATAATGCAGTTGTGGTGATGTGGTATGAGACTACGGCGGCGAGGCCGTATCTCCCCGGAGGCACATATACTAACATCGGAACGATACGGAGGAAATTAGCATGGCCCCTGCGCAAGGATGACACGCAAAATCGTGAAGCCTTCCATATTTGTCGCTTCTCCACTTGCACTACCCCCTCTCCCTCGTAACTACCTCCCTCTCTGCCTGCCTGCCTGCCTGCCTGCCTGCCTGCCTGCCTGCCTGCCTGCCGGCCTACCTAGCGACGTACGCAACCTACTTCCCACCTTCGCGACTCGCTCTCCTCTTCCTCGCCGTGCAGCAGCCAGCTGGCCAGCTGGCCAGCCAGCCAGCCAGCCAGCCAGCAAGGTGGGAATAGGGTGTGAGAACAAGCATGTGCAATGAGTGGCGGGGCGGAGGGCGGGGGTAGTTGAGTTGACCTAGGTAATGGCCCCAACAGCAGAGACGCGTCGGGGCAGTGCAAAAATGACTCTATAGACTCATTGTGCTGCACCTCCACACGGAAATCTTTAGTAAAAGGCGAAAGATTTATCCGCAAGTGAGGAGATGCCAGAGTGGTGCTGCGCACGCGGCCTGCTGCACCACCTGCACTGCTTCACCTGACTGCCGCTATGGGTGCACACACAAGTGGGTGGGAAGGAGGCTAACCCACGCACACGCGAAGCGCCGCATGTGGCCATGGCCAATTGCTCTGCTGCCTCACACTGGCCTCAGTGCTGCCTGTGCATGCTACTGCCAATACGCCTCTCAGCTGGCGTGCGAGGCACACCTTCATGCAAACATGTGCATACTACTGAAATGGACGAGGAGAGGAGATGAGGCGAGTGGTGTGAGAGAGTGCAGCAGCACTATCATGGGTGCGTGGGTGGGAGGGAGGGGGGCGTGGTGTGTGAACAAGTGGCTGGTGCATGCGGTGCTGGTGGCAACAGGTGGAAGAGAAGGGAGGCGAGTTGGTGGCGCGAGACGTCGCGGAAAGCGAGATAATGCAGTTGTGGTGATGTGGTATGAGACTACGGCGGCGAGGCCGTATCTCCCCGGAGGCACATATACTAACATCGGAACGATACGGAGGAAATTAGCATGGCCCCTGCGCAAGGATGACACGCAAAATCGTGAAGCCTTCCATATTTGTCGCTTCTCCACTTGCACTACCCCCTCTCCCTCGTAACTACCTCCCTCTCTGCCTGCCTGCCTGCCTGCCTGCCTGCCTGCCGGCCTACCTAGCGACGTACGCAACCTACTTCCCACCTTCGCGACTCGCTCTCCTCTTCCTCGCCGTGCAGCAGCCAGCTGGCCAGCTGGCCAGCCAGCCAGCCAGCCAGCAAGGTGGGAATAGGGTGTGAGAACAAGCATGTGCAATGAGTGGCGGGGCGGAGGGCGGGGGTAGTTGAGTTGACCTAGGTAATGGCCCCAACAGCAGAGACGCGTCGGGGCAGTGCAAAAATGACTCTATAGACTCATTGTGCTGCACCTCCACACGGAAATCTTTAGTAAAAGGCGAAAGATTTATCCGCAAGTGAGGAGATGCCAGAGTGGTGCTGCGCACGCGGCCTGCTGCACCACCTGCACTGCTTCACCTGACTGCCGCTATGGGTGCACACACAAGTGGGTGGGAAGGAGGCTAACCCACGCACACGCGAAGCGCCGCATGTGGCCATGGCCAATTGCTCTGCTGCCTCACACTGGCCTCAGTGCTGCCTGTGCATGCTACTGCCAATACGCCTCTCAGCTGGCGTGCGAGGCACACCTTCATGCAAACATGTGCATACTACTGAAATGGACGAGGAGAGGAGATGAGGCGAGTGGTGTGAGAGTGCAGCAGCACTATCATGGGTGCGTGGGTGGGAGGGAGGGGGGCGTGGTGTGTGAACAAGTGGCTGGTGCATGCGGTGCTGGTGGCAACAGGTGGAAGAGAAGGGAGGCGAGTTGGTGGCGCGAGACGTCGCGGAAAGCGAGATAATGCAGTTGTGGTGATGTGGTATGAGACTACGGCGGCGAGGCCGTATCTCCCCGGAGGCACATATACTAACATCGGAACGATACGGAGGAAATTAGCATGGCCCCTGCGCAAGGATGACACGCAAAATCGTGAAGCCTTCCATATTTGTCGCTTCTCCACTTGCACTACCCCCTCTCCCTCGTAACTACCTCCCTCTCTGCCTGCCTGCCTGCCTGCCTGCCTGCCTGCCTGCCTGCCTGCCTGCCGGCCTACCTAGCGACGTACGCAACCTACTTCCCACCTTCGCGACTCGCTCTCCTCTTCCTCGCCGTGCAGCAGCCAGCTGGCCAGCTGGCCAGCCAGCCAGCCAGCCAGCCAGCAAGGTGGGAATAGGGTGTGAGAACAAGGATGTGCAATGAGTGGCGGGGCGGAGGGCGGGGGTAGTTGAGTTGACCTAGGTAATGGCCCCAACAGCAGAGACGCGTCGGGGCAGTGCAAAAATGACTCTATAGACTCATTGTGCTGCACCTCCACACGGAAATCTTTAGTAAAAGGCGAAAGATTTATCCGCAAGTGAGGAGATGCCAGAGTGGTGCTGCGCACGCGGCCTGCTGCACCACCTGCACTGCTTCACCTGACTGCCGCTATGGGTGCACACACAAGTGGGTGGGAAGGAGGCTAACCCACGCACACGCGAAGCGCCGCATGTGGCCATGGCCAATTGCTCTGCTGCCTCACACTGGCCTCAGTGCTGCCTGTGCATGCTACTGCCAATACGCCTCTCAGCTGGCGTGCGAGGCACACCTTCATGCAAACATGTGCATACTAGTGAAATGGACGAGGAGAGGAGATGAGGCGAGTGGTGTGAGAGAGTGCAGCAGCACTATCATGGGTGCGTGGGTGGGAGGGAGGGGGGCGTGGTGTGTGAACAAGTGGCTGGTGCATGCGGTGCTGGTGGCAACAGGTGGAAGAGAAGGGAGGCGAGTTGGTGGCGCGAGACGTCGCGGAAAGCGAGATAATGCAGTTGTGGTGATGTGGTATGAGACTACGGCGGCGAGGCCGTATCTCCCCGGAGGCACATATACTAACATCGGAACGATACGGAGGAAATTAGCATGGCCCCTGCGCAAGGATGACACGCAAAATCGTGAAGCCTTCCATATTTGTCGCTTCTCCACTTGCACTACCCCCTCTCCCTCGTAACTACCTCCCTCTCTGCCTGCCTGCCTTCCCGCCTGCCTGCCTGCCGGCCTACCTAGCGACGTACGCAACCTACTTCCCACCTTCGCGACTCGCTCTCCTCTTCCTCGCCGTGCAGCAGCCAGCTGGCCAGCTGGCCAGCCAGCCAGCCAGCCAGCCAGCCAGCAAGGTGGGAATAGGGTGTGAGAACAAGGATGTGCAATGAGTGGCGGGGCGGAGGGCGGGGGTAGTTGAGTTGACCTAGGTAATGGCCCCAACAGCAGAGACGCGTCGGGGCAGTGCAAAAATGACTCTATAGACTCATTGTGCTGCACCTCCACACGGAAATCTTTAGTAAAAGGCGAAAGATTTATCCGCAAGTGAGGAGATGCCAGAGTGGTGCTGCGCACGCGGCCTGCTGCACCACCTGCACTGCTTCACCTGACTGCCGCTATGGGTGCACACACAAGTGGGTGGGAAGGAGGCTAACCCACGCACACGCGAAGCGCCGCATGTGGCCATGGCCAATTGCTCTGCTGCCTCACACTGGCCTCAGTGCTGCCTGTGCATGCTACTGCCAATACGCCTCTCAGCTGGCGTGCGAGGCACACCTTCATGCAAACATGTGCATACTAGTGAAATGGACGAGGAGAGGAGATGAGGCGAGTGGTGTGAGAGAGTGCAGCAGCACTATCATGGGTGCGTGGGTGGGAGGGAGGGGGGCGTGGTGTGTGAACAAGTGGCTGGTGCATGCGGTGCTGGTGGCAACAGGTGGAAGAGAAGGGAGGCGAGTTGGTGGCGCGAGACGTCGCGGAAAGCGAGATAATGCAGTTGTGGTGATGTGGTATGAGACTACGGCGGCGAGGCCGTATCTCCCCGGAGGCACATATACTAACATCGGAACGATACGGAGGAAATTAGCATGGCCCCTGCGCAAGGATGACACGCAAAATCGTGAAGCCTTCCATATTTGTCGCTTCTCCACTTGCACTACCCCCTCTCCCTCGTAACTACCTCCCTCTCTGCCTGCCTGCCTGCCTGCCTGCCTGCCTGCCTGCCTGCCGGCCTACCTAGCGACGTACGCAACCTACTTCCCACCTTCGCGACTCGCTCTCCTCTTCCTCGCCGTGCAGCAGCCAGCTGGCCAGCTGGCCAGCCAGCCAGCCAGCCAGCCAGCCAGCAAGGTGGGAATAGGGTGTGAGAACAAGCATGTGCAATGAGTGGCGGGGCGGAGGGCGGGGGTAGTTGAGTTGACCTAGGTAATGGCCCCAACAGCAGAGACGCGTCGGGGCAGTGCAAAAATGACTCTATAGACTCATTGTGCTGCACCTCCACACGGAAATCTTTAGTAAAAGGCGAAAGATTTATCCGCAAGTGAGGAGATGCCAGAGTGGTGCTGCGCACGCGGCCTGCTGCACCACCTGCACTGCTTCACCTGACTGCCGCTATGGGTGCACACACAAGTGGGTGGGAAGGAGGCTAACCCACGCACACGCGAAGCGCCGCATGTGGCCATGGCCAATTGCTCTGCTGCCTCACACTGGCCTCAGTGCTGCCTGTGCATGCTACTGCCAATACGCCTCTCAGCTGGCGTGCGAGGCACACCTTCATGCAAACATGTGCATACTAGTGAAATGGACGAGGAGAGGAGATGAGGCGAGTGGTGTGAGAGAGTGCAGCAGCACTATCATGGGTGGGTGGGTGGGAGGGAGGGGGGCGTGGTGTGTGAACAAGTGGCTGGTGCATGCGGTGCTGGTGGCAACAGGTGGAAGAGAAGGGAGGCGAGTTGGTGGCGCGAGACGTCGCGGAAAGCGAGATAATGCAGTTGTGGTGATGTGGTATGAGACTACGGCGGCGAGGCCGTATCTCCCCGGAGGCACATATACTAACATCGGAACGATACGGAGGAAATTAGCATGGCCCCTGCGCAAGGATGACACGCAAAATCGTGAAGCCTTCCATATTTGTCGCTTCTCCACTTGCACTACCCCCTCTCCCTCGTAACTACCTCCCTCTCTGCCTGCCTGCCTGCCTGCCTGCCTGCCTGCGGCCTACCTAGCGACGTACGCAACCTACTTCCCACCTTCGCGACTCGCTCTCCTCTTCCTCGCCGTGCAGCAGCCAGCTGGCCAGCCAGCCAGCCAGCAAGGTGGGAATAGGGTGTGAGAACAAGCATGTGCAATGAGTGGCGGGGCGGAGGGCGGGGGTAGTTGAGTTGACCTAGGTAATGGCCCCAACAGCAGAGACGCGTCGGGGCAGTGCAAAAATGACTCTATAGACTCATTGTGCTGCACCTCCACACGGAAATCTTTAGTAAAAGGCGAAAGATTTATCCGCAAGTGAGGAGATGCCAGAGTGGTGCTGCGCACGCGGCCTGCTGCACCACCTGCACTGCTTCACCTGACTGCCGCTATGGGTGCACACACAAGTGGGTGGGAAGGAGGCTAACCCACGCACACGCGAAGCGCCGCATGTGGCCATGGCCAATTGCTCTGCTGCCTCACACTGGCCTCAGTGCTGCCTGTGCATGCTACTGCCAATACGCCTCTCAGCTGGCGTGCGAGGCACACCTTCATGCAAACATGTGCATACTAGTGAAATGGACGAGGAGAGGAGATGAGGCGAGTGGTGTGAGAGAGTGCAGCAGCACTATCATGGGTGCGTGGGTGGGAGGGAGGGGGGCGTGGTGTGTGAACAAGTGGCTGGTGCATGCGGTGCTGGTGGCAACAGGTGGAAGAGAAGGGAGGCGAGTTGGTGGCGCGAGACGTCGCGGAAAGCGAGATAATGCAGTTGTGGTGATGTGGTATGAGACTACGGCGGCGAGGCCGTATCTCCCCGGAGGCACATATACTAACATCGGAACGATACGGAGGAAATTAGCATGGCCCCTGCGCAAGGATGACACGCAAAATCGTGAAGCCTTCCATATTTGTCGCTTCTCCACTTGCACTACCCCCTCTCCCTCGTAACTACCTCCCTCTCTGCCTGCCTGCCTGCCTGCCTGCCTGCCTGCCTGCCTGCCTACCTAGCGACGTACGCAACCTACTTCCCACCTTCGCGACTCGCTCTCCTCTTCCTCGCCGTGCAGCAGCCAGCTGGCCAGCTGGCCAGCCAGCCAGCCAGCCAGCCAGCCAGCAAGGTGGGAATAGGGTGTGAGAACAAGCATGTGCAATGAGTGGCGGGGCGGAGGGCGGGGGTAGTTGAGTTGACCTAGGTAATGGCCCCAACAGCAGAGACGCGTCGGGGCAGTGCAAAAATGACTCTATAGACTCATTGTGCTGCACCTCCACACGGAAATCTTTAGTAAAAGGCGAAAGATTTATCCGCAAGTGAGGAGATGCCAGAGTGGTGCTGCGCACGCGGCCTGCTGCACCACCTGCACTGCTTCACCTGACTGCCGCTATGGGTGCACACACAAGTGGGTGGGAAGGAGGCTAACCCACGCACACGCGAAGCGCCGCATGTGGCCATGGCCAATTGCTCTGCTGCCTCACACTGGCCTCAGTGCTGCCTGTGCATGCTACTGCCAATACGCCTCTCAGCTGGCGTGCGAGGCACACCTTCATGCAAACATGTGCATACTAGTGAAATGGACGAGGAGAGGAGATGAGGCGAGTGGTGTGAGAGAGTGCAGCAGCACTATGATGGGGGGCGTGGTGTGTGAACAAGTGGCTGGTGCATGCGGTGCTGGTGGCAACAGGTGGAAGAGAAGGGAGGCGAGTTGGTGGCGCGAGACGTCGCGGAAAGCGAGATAATGCAGTTGTGGTGATGTGGTATGAGACTACGGCGGCGAGGCCGTATCTCCCCGGAGGCACATATACTAACATCGGAACGATACGGAGGAAATTAGCATGGCCCCTGCGCAAGGATGACACGCAAAATCGTGAAGCCTTCCATATTTGTCGCTTCTCCACTTGCACTACCCCCTCTCCCTCGTAACTACCTCCCTCTCTGCCTGCCTGCCTGCCTGCCTGCCTGCCTGCCGGCCTACCTAGCGACGTACGCAACCTACTTCCCACCTTCGCGACTCGCTCTCCTCTTCCTCGCCGTGCAGCAGCCAGCTGGCCAGCCAGCCAGCCAGCCAGCAAGGTGGGAATAGGGTGTGAGAACAAGCATGTGCAATGAGTGGCGGGGCGGAGGGCGGGGGTAGTTGAGTTGACCTAGGTAATGGCCCCAACAGCAGAGACGCGTCGGGGCAGTGCAAAAATGACTCTATAGACTCATTGTGCTGCACCTCCACACGGAAATCTTTAGTAAAAGGCGAAAGATTTATCCGCAAGTGAGGAGATGCCAGAGTGGTGCTGCGCACGCGGCCTGCTGCACCACCTGCACTGCTTCACCTGACTGCCGCTATGGGTGCACACACAAGTGGGTGGGAAGGAGGCTAACCCACGCACACGCGAAGCGCCGCATGTGGCCATGGCCAATTGCTCTGCTGCCTCACACTGGCCTCAGTGCTGCCTGTGCATGCTACTGCCAATACGCCTCTCAGCTGGCGTGCGAGGCACACCTTCATGCAAACATGTGCATACTAGTGAAATGGACGAGGAGAGGAGATGAGGCGAGTGGTGTGAGAGAGTGCAGCAGCACTATCATGGGGGGCGTGGTGTGTGAACAAGTGGCTGGTGCATGCGGTGCTGGTGGCAACAGGTGGAAGAGAAGGGAGGCGAGTTGGTGGCGCGAGACGTCGCGGAAAGCGAGATAATGCAGTTGTGGTGATGTGGTATGAGACTACGGCGGCGAGGCCGTATCTCCCCGGAGGCACATATACTAACATCGGAACGATACGGAGGAAATTAGCATGGCCCCTGCGCAAGGATGACACGCAAAATCGTGAAGCCTTCCATATTTGTCGCTTCTCCACTTGCACTACCCCCTCTCCCTCGTAACTACCTCCCTCTCTGCCTGCCTGCCTGCCTGCCTGCCGGCCTACCTAGCGACGTACGCAACCTACTTCCCACCTTCGCGACTCGCTCTCCTCTTCCTCGCCGTGCAGCAGCCAGCTGGCCAGCCAGCCAGCCAGCCAGCAAGGTGGGAATAGGGTGTGAGAACAAGCATGTGCAATGAGTGGCGGGGCGGAGGGCGGGGGTAGTTGAGTTGACCTAGGTAATGGCCCCAACAGCAGAGACGCGTCGGGGCAGTGCAAAAATGACTCTATAGACTCATTGTGCTGCACCTCCACACGGAAATCTTTAGTAAAAGGCGAAAGATTTATCCGCAAGTGAGGAGATGCCAGAGTGGTGCTGCGCACGCGGCCTGCTGCACCACCTGCACTGCTTCACCTGACTGCCGCTATGGGTGCACACACAAGTGGGTGGGAAGGAGGCTAACCCACGCACACGCGAAGCGCCGCATGTGGCCATGGCCAATTGCTCTGCTGCCTCACACTGGCCTCAGTGCTGCCTGTGCATGCTACTGCCAATACGCCTCTCAGCTGGCGTGCGAGGCACACCTTCATGCAAACATGTGCATACTAGTGAAATGGACGAGGAGAGGAGATGAGGCGAGTGGTGTGAGAGAGTGCAGCAGCACTATCATGGGTGCGTGGGTGGGAGGGAGGGGGGCGTGGTGTGTGAACAAGTGGCTGGTGCATGCGGTGCTGGTGGCAACAGGTGGAAGAGAAGGGAGGCGAGTTGGTGGCGCGAGACGTCGCGGAAAGCGAGATAATGCAGTTGTGGTGATGTGGTATGAGACTACGGCGGCGAGGCCGTATCTCCCCGGAGGCACATATACTAACATCGGAACGATACGGAGGAAATTAGCATGGCCCCTGCGCAAGGATGACACGCAAAATCGTGAAGCCTTCCATATTTGTCGCTTCTCCACTTGCACTACCCCCTCTCCCTCGTAACTACCTCCCTCTCTGCCTGCCTGCCTGCCTGCCTGCCTGCCTGCCTGCCTGCCTGCCTGCCTGCCTGCCTGCCTGCCGGCCTACCTAGCGACGTA
The DNA here is from genome assembly GCA_000469725.3 of Echinococcus multilocularis. NCBI lineage: Eukaryota > Metazoa > Platyhelminthes > Cestoda > Cyclophyllidea > Taeniidae > Echinococcus > Echinococcus multilocularis. The sequence continues at coordinate 3,522,767 of LN902848.1, read as the reverse complement.
CGCAACCTACTTCCCACCTTCGCGACTCGCTCTCCTCTTCCTCGCCGTGCAGCAGCCAGCTGGCCAGCTGGCCAGCCAGCCAGCCAGCCAGCCAGCCAGCAAGGTGGGAATAGGGTGTGAGAACAAGCATGTGCAATGAGTGGCGGGGCGGAGGGCGGGGGTAGTTGATTTGACCTAGGTAATGGCCCCAACAGCAGAGACGCGTCGGGGCAGTGCAAAAATGACTCTATAGACTCATTGTGCTGCACCTCCACACGGAAATCTTTAGTAAAAGGCGAAAGATTTATCCGCAAGTGAGGAGATGCCAGAGTGGTGCTGCGCACGCGGCCTGCTGCACCACCTGCACTGCTTCACCTGACTGCCGCTATGGGTGCACACACAAGTGGGTGGGAAGGAGGCTAACCCACGCACACGCGAAGCGCCGCATGTGGCCATGGCCAATTGCTCTGCTGCCTCACACTGGCCTCAGTGCTGCCTGTGCATGCTACTGCCAATACGCCTCTCAGCTGGCGTGCGAGGCACACCTTCATGCAAACATGTGCATACTAGTGAAATGGACGAGGAGAGGAGATGAGGCGAGTGGTGTGAGAGAGTGCAGCAGCACTATCATGGGGGGGCGTGGTGTGTGAACAAGTGGCTGGTGCATGCGGTGCTGGTGGCAACAGGTGGAAGAGAAGGGAGGCGAGTTGGTGGCGCGAGACGTCGCGGAAAGCGAGATAATGCAGTTGTGGTGATGTGGTATGAGACTACGGCGGCGAGGCCGTATCTCCCCGGAGGCACATATACTAACATCGGAACGATACGGAGGAAATTAGCATGGCCCCTGCGCAAGGATGACACGCAAAATCGTGAAGCCTTCCATATTTGTCGCTTCTCCACTTGCACTACCCCCTCTCCCTCGTAACTACCTCCCTCTCTGCCTGCCTGCCTGCCTGCCGCCTGCCTGCCTCCACCTAGCGACGTACGCAACCTACTTCCCACCTTCGCGACTCGCTCTCCTCTTCCTCGCCGTGCAGCAGCCAGCTGGCCAGCCAGCCAGCCAGCCAGCCAGCCAGCCAGCAAGGTGGGAATAGGGTGTGAGAACAAGCATGTGCAATGAGTGGCGGGGCGGAGGGCGGGGGTAGTTGAGTTGACCTAGGTAATGGCCCCAACAGCAGAGACGCGTCGGGGCAGTGCAAAAATGACTCTATAGACTCATTGTGCTGCACCTCCACACGGAAATCTTTAGTAAAAGGCGAAAGATTTATCCGCAAGTGAGGAGATGCCAGAGTGGTGCTGCGCACGCGGCCTGCTGCACCACCTGCACTGCTTCACCTGACTGCCGCTATGGGTGCACACACAAGTGGGTGGGAAGGAGGCTAACCCACGCACACGCGAAGCGCCGCATGTGGCCATGGCCAATTGCTCTGCTGCCTCACACTGGCCTCAGTGCTGCCTGTGCATGCTACTGCCAATACGCCTCTCAGCTGGCGTGCGAGGCACACCTTCATGCAAACATGTGCATACTAGTGAAATGGACGAGGAGAGGAGATGAGGCGAGTGGTGTGAGAGAGTGCAGCAGCACTATCATGGGTGCGTGGGTGGGAGGGAGGGGGGCGTGGTGTGTGAACAAGTGGCTGGTGCATGCGGTGCTGGTGGCAACAGGTGGAAGAGAAGGGAGGCGAGTTGGTGGCGCGAGACGTCGCGGAAAGCGAGATAATGCAGTTGTGGTGATGTGGTATGAGACTACGGCGGCGAGGCCGTATCTCCCCGGAGGCACATATACTAACATCGGAACGATACGGAGGAAATTAGCATGGCCCCTGCGCAAGGATGACACGCAAAATCGTGAAGCCTTCCATATTTGTCGCTTCTCCACTTGCACTACCCCCTCTCCCTCGTAACTACCTCCCTCTCTGCCTGCCTGCCTGCCTGCCTGCCTGCCTGCCTGCCTGCCTGCCTGCCGGCCTACCTAGCGACGTACGCAACCTACTTCCCACCTTCGCGACTCGCTCTCCTCTTCCTCGCCGTGCAGCAGCCAGCTGGCCAGCTGGCCAGCCAGCCAGCCAGCCAGCCAGCCAGCAAGGTGGGAATAGGGTGTGAGAACAAGCATGTGCAATGAGTGGCGGGGCGGAGGGCGGGGGTAGTTGAGTTGACCTAGGTAATGGCCCCAACAGCAGAGACGCGTCGGGGCAGTGCAAAAATGACTCTATAGACTCATTGTGCTGCACCTCCACACGGAAATCTTTAGTAAAAGGCGAAAGATTTATCCGCAAGTGAGGAGATGCCAGAGTGGTGCTGCGCACGCGGCCTGCTGCACCACCTGCACTGCTTCACCTGACTGCCGCTATGGGTGCACACACAAGTGGGTGGGAAGGAGGCTAACCCACGCACACGCGAAGCGCCGCATGTGGCCATGGCCAATTGCTCTGCTGCCTCACACTGGCCTCAGTGCTGCCTGTGCATGCTACTGCCAATACGCCTCTCAGCTGGCGTGCGAGGCACACCTTCATGCAAACATGTGCATACTACTGAAATGGACGAGGAGAGGAGATGAGGCGAGTGGTGTGAGAGAGTGCAGCAGCACTATCATGGGTGCGTGGGTGGGAGGGAGGGGGGCGTGGTGTGTGAACAAGTGGCTGGTGCATGCGGTGCTGGTGGCAACAGGTGGAAGAGAAGGGAGGCGAGTTGGTGGCGCGAGACGTCGCGGAAAGCGAGATAATGCAGTTGTGGTGATGTGGTATGAGACTACGGCGGCGAGGCCGTATCTCCCCGGAGGCACATATACTAACATCGGAACGATACGGAGGAAATTAGCATGGCCCCTGCGCAAGGATGACACGCAAAATCGTGAAGCCTTCCATATTTGTCGCTTCTCCACTTGCACTACCCCCTCTCCCTCGTAACTACCTCCCCCTCTGCCTGCCTGCCTGCCTGCCTGCCTGCCTGCCTGCCTGCCTGCCGGCCTACCTAGCGACGTACGCAACCTACTTCCCACCTTCGCGACTCGCTCTCCTCTTCCTCGCCGTGCAGCAGCCAGCTGGCCAGCTGGCCAGCCAGCCAGCCAGCCAGCAAGGTGGGAATAGGGTGTGAGAACAAGCATGTGCAATGAGTGGCGGGGCGGAGGGCGGGGGTAGTTGAGTTGACCTAGGTAATGGCCCCAACAGCAGAGACGCGTCGGGGCAGTGCAAAAATGACTCTATAGACTCATTGTGCTGCACCTCCACACGGAAATCTTTAGTAAAAGGCGAAAGATTTATCCGCAAGTGAGGAGATGCCAGAGTGGTGCTGCGCACGCGGCCTGCTGCACCACCTGCACTGCTTCACCTGACTGCCGCTATGGGTGCACACACAAGTGGGTGGGAAGGAGGCTAACCCACGCACACGCGAAGCGCCGCATGTGGCCATGGCCAATTGCTCTGCTGCCTCACACTGGCCTCAGTGCTGCCTGTGCATGCTACTGCCAATACGCCTCTCAGCTGGCGTGCGAGGCACACCTTCATGCAAACATGTGCATACTACTGAAATGGACGAGGAGAGGAGATGAGGCGAGTGGTGTGAGAGAGTGCAGCAGCACTATCATGGGTGCGTGGGTGGGAGGGAGGGGGGCGTGGTGTGTGAACAAGTGGCTGGTGCATGCGGTGCTGGTGGCAACAGGTGGAAGAGAAGGGAGGCGAGTTGGTGGCGCGAGACGTCGCGGAAAGCGAGATAATGCAGTTGTGGTGATGTGGTATGAGACTACGGCGGCGAGGCCGTATCTCCCCGGAGGCACATATACTAACATCGGAACGATACGGAGGAAATTAGCATGGCCCCTGCGCAAGGATGACACGCAAAATCGTGAAGCCTTCCATATTTGTCGCTTCTCCACTTGCACTACCCCCTCTCCCTCGTAACTACCTCCCTCTCTGCCTGCCTGCCTGCCTGCCTGCCTGCCGGCCTTGCCGCCTACCTAGCGACGTACGCAACCTACTTCCCACCTTCGCGACTCGCTCTCCTCTTCCTCGCCGTGCAGCAGCCAGCTGGCCAGCTGGCCAGCCAGCCAGCCAGCCAGCCAGCCAGCAAGGTGGGAATAGGGTGTGAGAACAAGCATGTGCAATGAGTGGCGGGGCGGAGGGCGGGGGTAGTTGAGTTGACCTAGGTAATGGCCCCAACAGCAGAGACGCGTCGGGGCAGTGCAAAAATGACTCTATAGACTCATTGTGCTGCACCTCCACACGGAAATCTTTAGTAAAAGGCGAAAGATTTATCCGCAAGTGAGGAGATGCCAGAGTGGTGCTGCGCACGCGGCCTGCTGCACCACCTGCACTGCTTCACCTGACTGCCGCTATGGGTGCACACACAAGTGGGTGGGAAGGAGGCTAACCCACGCACACGCGAAGCGCCGCATGTGGCCATGGCCAATTGCTCTGCTGCCTCACACTGGCCTCAGTGCTGCCTGTGCATGCTACTGCCAATACGCCTCTCAGCTGGCGTGCGAGGCACACCTTCATGCAAACATGTGCATACTAGTGAAATGGACGAGGAGAGGAGATGAGGCGAGTGGTGTGAGAGAGTGCAGCAGCACTATCATGGGTGCGTGGGTGGGAGGGAGGGGGGCGTGGTGTGTGAACAAGTGGCTGGTGCATGCGGTGCTGGTGGCAACAGGTGGAAGAGAAGGGAGGCGAGTTGGTGGCGCGAGACGTCGCGGAAAGCGAGATAATGCAGTTGTGGTGATGTGGTATGAGACTACGGCGGCGAGGCCGTATCTCCCCGGAGGCACATATACTAACATCGGAACGATACGGAGGAAATTAGCATGGCCCCTGCGCAAGGATGACACGCAAAATCGTGAAGCCTTCCATATTTGTCGCTTCTCCACTTGCACTACCCCCTCTCCCTCGTAACTACCTCCCTCTCTGCCTGCCTGCCTGCCTGCCTGCCTGCCTGCCTGCCGGCCTACCTAGCGACGTACGCAACCTACTTCCCACCTTCGCGACTCGCTCTCCTCTTCCTCGCCGTGCAGCAGCCAGCTGGCCAGCTGGCCAGCCAGCCAGCCAGCCAGCCAGCCAGCCAGCAAGGTGGGAATAGGGTGTGAGAACAAGCATGTGCAATGAGTGGCGGGGCGGAGGGCGGGGGTAGTTGAGTTGACCTAGGTAATGGCCCCAACAGCAGAGACGCGTCGGGGCAGTGCAAAAATGACTCTATAGACTCATTGTGCTGCACCTCCACACGGAAATCTTTAGTAAAAGGCGAAAGATTTATCCGCAAGTGAGGAGATGCCAGAGTGGTGCTGCGCACGCGGCCTGCTGCACCACCTGCACTGCTTCACCTGACTGCCGCTATGGGTGCACACACAAGTGGGTGGGAAGGAGGCTAACCCACGCACACGCGAAGCGCCGCATGTGGCCATGGCCAATTGCTCTGCTGCCTCACACTGGCCTCAGTGCTGCCTGTGCATGCTACTGCCAATACGCCTCTCAGCTGGCGTGCGAGGCACACCTTCATGCAAACATGTGCATACTAGTGAAATGGACGAGGAGAGGAGATGAGGCGAGTGGTGTGAGAGAGTGCAGCAGCACTATCATGGGTGGGTGGGTGGGAGGGAGGGGGGCGTGGTGTGTGAACAAGTGGCTGGTGCATGCGGTGCTGGTGGCAACAGGTGGAAGAGAAGGGAGGCGAGTTGGTGGCGCGAGACGTCGCGGAAAGCGAGATAATGCAGTTGTGGTGATGTGGTATGAGACTACGGCGGCGAGGCCGTATCTCCCCGGAGGCACATATACTAACATCGGAACGATACGGAGGAAATTAGCATGGCCCCTGCGCAAGGATGACACGCAAAATCGTGAAGCCTTCCATATTTGTCGCTTCTCCACTTGCACTACCCCCTCTCCCTCGTAACTACCTCCCTCTCTGCTGCCTGCCTGCCTGCCTGCCTGCCTGCCTGCCTGCCGGCCTACCTAGCGACGTACGCAACCTACTTCCCACCTTCGCGACTCGCTCTCCTCTTCCTCGCCGTGCAGCAGCCAGCTGGCCAGCTGGCCAGCCAGCCAGCCAGCCAGCCAGCAAGGTGGGAATAGGGTGTGAGAACAAGCATGTGCAATGAGTGGCGGGGCGGAGGGCGGGGGTAGTTGAGTTGACCTAGGTAATGGCCCCAACAGCAGAGACGCGTCGGGGCAGTGCAAAAATGACTCTATAGACTCATTGTGCTGCACCTCCACACGGAAATCTTTAGTAAAAGGCGAAAGATTTATCCGCAAGTGAGGAGATGCCAGAGTGGTGCTGCGCACGCGGCCTGCTGCACCACCTGCACTGCTTCACCTGACTGCCGCTATGGGTGCACACACAAGTGGGTGGGAAGGAGGCTAACCCACGCACACGCGAAGCGCCGCATGTGGCCATGGCCAATTGCTCTGCTGCCTCACACTGGCCTCAGTGCTGCCTGTGCATGCTACTGCCAATACGCCTCTCAGCTGGCGTGCGAGGCACACCTTCATGCAAACATGTGCATACTAGTGAAATGGACGAGGAGAGGAGATGAGGCGAGTGGTGTGAGAGAGTGCAGCAGCACTATCATGGGTGCGTGGGTGGGAGGGAGGGGGGCGTGGTGTGTGAACAAGTGGCTGGTGCATGCGGTGCTGGTGGCAACAGGTGGAAGAGAAGGGAGGCGAGTTGGTGGCGCGAGACGTCGCGGAAAGCGAGATAATGCAGTTGTGGTGATGTGGTATGAGACTACGGCGGCGAGGCCGTATCTCCCCGGAGGCACATATACTAACATCGGAACGATACGGAGGAAATTAGCATGGCCCCTGCGCAAGGATGACACGCAAAATCGTGAAGCCTTCCATATTTGTCGCTTCTCCACTTGCACTACCCCCTCTCCCTCGTAACTACCTCCCTCTCTGCCTGCCTGCCTGCCTGCCTGCCTGCCTGCCTGCCTGCCTGCCGGCCTACCTAGCGACGTACGCAACCTACTTCCCACCTTCGCGACTCGCTCTCCTCTTCCTCGCCGTGCAGCAGCCAGCTGGCCAGCCAGCCAGCCAGCCAGCCAGCCAGCCAGCAAGGTGGGAATAGGGTGTGAGAACAAGCATGTGCAATGAGTGGCGGGGCGGAGGGCGGGGGTAGTTGAGTTGACCTAGGTAATGGCCCCAACAGCAGAGACGCGTCGGGGCAGTGCAAAAATGACTCTATAGACTCATTGTGCTGCACCTCCACACGGAAATCTTTAGTAAAAGGCGAAAGATTTATCCGCAAGTGAGGAGATGCCAGAGTGGTGCTGCGCACGCGGCCTGCTGCACCACCTGCACTGCTTCACCTGACTGCCGCTATGGGTGCACACACAAGTGGGTGGGAAGGAGGCTAACCCACGCACACGCGAAGCGCCGCATGTGGCCATGGCCAATTGCTCTGCTGCCTCACACTGGCCTCAGTGCTGCCTGTGCATGCTACTGCCAATACGCCTCTCAGCTGGCGTGCGAGGCACACCTTCATGCAAACATGTGCATACTAGTGAAATGGACGAGGAGAGGAGATGAGGCGAGTGGTGTGAGAGAGTGCAGCAGCACTATCATGGGTGCGTGGGTGGGAGGGAGGGGGGCGTGGTGTGTGAACAAGTGGCTGGTGCATGCGGTGCTGGTGGCAACAGGTGGAAGAGAAGGGAGGCGAGTTGGTGGCGCGAGACGTCGCGGAAAGCGAGATAATGCAGTTGTGGTGATGTGGTATGAGACTACGGCGGCGAGGCCGTATCTCCCCGGAGGCACATATACTAACATCGGAACGATACGGAGGAAATTAGCATGGCCCCTGCGCAAGGATGACACGCAAAATCGTGAAGCCTTCCATATTTGTCGCTTCTCCACTTGCACTACCCCCTCTCCCTCGTAACTACCTCCCTCTCTGCCTGCCTGCCTGCCTGCCTGCCTGCCTGCCTGCCTGCCTGCCTGCCTGCCTGCCGGCCTACCTAGCGACGTACGCAACCTACTTCCCACCTTCGCGACTCGCTCTCCTCTTCCTCGCCGTGCAGCAGCCAGCTGGCCAGCTGCCCAGCCAGCCAGCCAGCCAGCCAGCCAGCAAGGTGGGAATAGGGTGTGAGAACAAGCATGTGCAATGAGTGGCGGGGCGGAGGGCGGGGGTAGTTGAGTTGACCTAGGTAATGGCCCCAACAGCAGAGACGCGTCGGGGCAGTGCAAAAATGACTCTATAGACTCATTGTGCTGCACCTCCACACGGAAATCTTTAGTAAAAGGCGAAAGATTTATCCGCAAGTGAGGAGATGCCAGAGTGGTGCTGCGCACGCGGCCTGCTGCACCACCTGCACTGCTTCACCTGACTGCCGCTATGGGTGCACACACAAGTGGGTGGGAAGGAGGCTAACCCACGCACACGCGAAGCGCCGCATGTGGCCATGGCCAATTGCTCTGCTGCCTCACACTGGCCTCAGTGCTGCCTGTGCATGCTACTGCCAATACGCCTCTCAGCTGGCGTGCGAGGCACACCTTCATGCAAACATGTGCATACTAGTGAAATGGACGAGGAGAGGAGATGAGGCGAGTGGTGTGAGAGAGTGCAGCAGCACTATCATGGGGGGCGTGGTGTGTGAACAAGTGGCTGGTGCATGCGGTGCTGGTGGCAACAGGTGGAAGAGAAGGGAGGCGAGTTGGTGGCGCGAGACGTCGCGGAAAGCGAGATAATGCAGTTGTGGTGATGTGGTATGAGACTACGGCGGCGAGGCCGTATCTCCCCGGAGGCACATATACTAACATCGGAACGATACGGAGGAAATTAGCATGGCCCCTGCGCAAGGATGACACGCAAAATCGTGAAGCCTTCCATATTTGTCGCTTCTCCACTTGCACTACCCCCTCTCCCTCGTAACTACCTCCCTCTCTGCCTGCCTGCCTGCCTGCCTGCCTGCCTGCCTGCCTGCCGGCCTACCTAGCGACGTACGCAACCTACTTCCCACCTTCGCGACTCGCTCTCCTCTTCCTCGCCGTGCAGCAGCCAGCTGGCCAGCCAGCCAGCCAGCCAGCAAGGTGGGAATAGGGTGTGAGAACAAGCATGTGCAATGAGTGGCGGGGCGGAGGGCGGGGGTAGTTGAGTTGACCTAGGTAATGGCCCCAACAGCAGAGACGCGTCGGGGCAGTGCAAAAATGACTCTATAGACTCATTGTGCTGCACCTCCACACGGAAATCTTTAGTAAAAGGCGAAAGATTTATCCGCAAGTGAGGAGATGCCAGAGTGGTGCTGCGCACGCGGCCTGCTGCACCACCTGCACTGCTTCACCTGACTGCCGCTATGGGTGCACACACAAGTGGGTGGGAAGGAGGCTAACCCACGCACACGCGAAGCGCCGCATGTGGCCATGGCCAATTGCTCTGCTGCCTCACACCGGCCTCAGTGCTGCCTGTGCATGCTACTGCCAATACGCCTCTCAGCTGGCGTGCGAGGCACACCTTCATGCAAACATGTGCATACTAGTGAAATGGACGAGGAGAGGGGATGAGGCGAGTGGTGTGAGAGAGTGCAGCAGCACTATGATGGGGGGCGTGGTGTGTGAACAAGTGGCTGGTGCATGCGGTGCTGGTGGCAACAGGTGGAAGAGAAGGGAGGCGAGTTGGTGGCGCGAGACGTCGCGGAAAGCGAGATAATGCAGTTGTGGTGATGTGGTATGAGACTACGGCGGCGAGGCCGTATCTCCCCGGAGGCACATATACTAACATCGGAACGATACGGAGGAAATTAGCATGGCCCCTGCGCAAGGATGACACGCAAAATCGTGAAGCCTTCCATATTTGTCGCTTCTCCACTTGCACTACCCCCTCTCCCTCGTAACTACCTCCCTCTCTGCCTGCCTGCCTGCCTGCCTGCCTGCCTGCCTGCCGGCCTACCTAGCGACGTACGCAACCTACTTCCCACCTTCGCGACTCGCTCTCCTCTTCCTCGCCGTGCAGCAGCCAGCTGGCCAGCCAGCCAGCCAGCCAGCAAGGTGGGAATAGGGTGTGAGAACAAGCATGTGCAATGAGTGGCGGGGCGGAGGGCGGGGGTAGTTGAGTTGACCTAGGTAATGGCCCCAACAGCAGAGACGCGTCGGGGCAGTGCAAAAATGACTCTATAGACTCATTGTGCTGCACCTCCACACGGAAATCTTTAGTAAAAGGCGAAAGATTTATCCGCAAGTGAGGAGATGCCAGAGTGGTGCTGCGCACGCGGCCTGCTGCACCACCTGCACTGCTTCACCTGACTGCCGCTATGGGTGCACACACAAGTGGGTGGGAAGGAGGCTAACCCACGCACACGCGAAGCGCCGCATGTGGCCATGGCCAATTGCTCTGCTGCCTCACACCGGCCTCAGTGCTGCCTGTGCATGCTACTGCCAATACGCCTCTCAGCTGGCGTGCGAGGCACACCTTCATGCAAACATGTGCATACTACTGAAATGGACGAGGAGAGGGGATGAGGCGAGTGGTGTGAGAGAGTGCAGCAGCACTATGATGGGGGGCGTGGTGTGTGAACAAGTGGCTGGTGCATGCGGTGCTGGTGGCAACAGGTGGAAGAGAAGGGAGGCGAGTTGGTGGCGCGAGACGTCGCGGAATGCGAGATAATGCAGTTGTGGTGATGTGGTATGAGACTACGGCGGCGAGGCCGTATCTCCCCGGAGGCACATATACTAACATCGGAACGATACGGAGGAAATTAGCATGGCCCCTGCGCAAGGATGACACGCGAAATCGTGAAGCCTTCCATATTTGTCGCTTCTCCACTTGCACTACCCCCTCTCCCTCGTAACTACCTCCCTCTCTGCCTGCCTGCCTGCCTGCCTGCCTGCCTGCCTGCCGGCCTACCTAGCGACGTACGCAACCTACTTCCCACCTTCGCGACTCGCTCTCCTCTTCCTCGCCGTGCAGCAGCCAGCTGGCCAGCCAGCCAGCCAGCCAGCCAGCCAGCCAGCAAGGTGGGAATAGGGTGTGAGAACAAGCATGTGCAATGAGTGGCGGGGCGGAGGGCGGGGGTAGTTGAGTTGACCTAGGTAATGGCCCCAACAGCAGAGACGCGTCGGGGCAGTGCAAAAATGACTCTATAGACTCATTGTGCTGCACCTCCACACGGAAATCTTTAGTAAAAGGCGAAAGATTTATCCGCAAGTGAGGAGATGCCAGAGTGGTGCTGCGCACGCGGCCTGCTGCACCACCTGCACTGCTTCACCTGACTGCCGCTATGGGTGCACACACAAGTGGGTGGGAAGGAGGCTAACCCACGCACACGCGAAGCGCCGCATGTGGCCATGGCCAATTGCTCTGCTGCCTCACACCGGCCTCAGTGCTGCCTGTGCATGCTACTGCCAATACGCCTCTCAGCTGGCGTGCGAGGCACACCTTCATGCAAACATGTGCATACTAGTGAAATGGACGAGGAGAGGGGATGAGGCGAGTGGTGTGAGAGAGTGCAGCAGCACTATGATGGGGGGCGTGGTGTGTGAACAAGTGGCTGGTGCATGCGGTGCTGGTGGCAACAGGTGGAAGAGAAGGGAGGCGAGTTGGTGGCGCGAGACGTCGCGGAAAGCGAGATAATGCAGTTGTGGTGATGTGGTATGAGACTACGGCGGCGAGGCCGTATCTCCCCGGAGGCACATATACTAACATCGGAACGATACGGAGGAAATTAGCATGGCCCCTGCGCAAGGATGACACGCAAAATCGTGAAGCCTTCCATATTTGTCGCTTCTCCACTTGCACTACCCCCTCTCCCTCGTAACTACCTCCCTCTCTGCCTGCCTGCCTGCCTGCCGGCCTACCTAGCGACGTACGCAACCTACTTCCCACCTTCGCGACTCGCTCTCCTCTTCCTCGCCGTGCAGCAGCCAGCTGGCCAGCCAGCCAGCCAGCCAGCCAGCCAGCCAGCAAGGTGGGAATAGGGTGTGAGAACAAGCATGTGCAATGAGTGGCGGGGCGGAGGGCGGGGGTAGTTGAGTTGACCTAGGTAATGGCCCCAACAGCAGAGACGCGTCGGGGCAGTGCAAAAATGACTCTATAGACTCATTGTGCTGCACCTCCACACGGAAATCTTTAGTAAAAGGCGAAAGATTTATCCGCAAGTGAGGAGATGCCAGAGTGGTGCTGCGCACGCGGCCTGCTGCACCACCTGCACTGCTTCACCTGACTGCCGCTATGGGTGCACACACAAGTGGGTGGGAAGGAGGCTAACCCACGCACACGCGAAGCGCCGCATGTGGCCATGGCCAATTGCTCTGCTGCCTCACACCGGCCTCAGTGCTGCCTGTGCATGCTACTGCCAATACGCCTCTCAGCTGGCGTGCGAGGCACACCTTCATGCAAACATGTGCATACTACTGAAATGGACGAGGAGAGGGGATGAGGCGAGTGGTGTGAGAGAGTGCAGCAGCACTATGATGGGGGGCGTGGTGTGTGAACAAGTGGCTGGTGCATGCGGTGCTGGTGGCAACAGGTGGAAGAGAAGGGAGGCGAGTTGGTGGCGCGAGACGTCGCGGAAAGCGAGATAATGCAGTTGTGGTGATGTGGTATGAGACTACGGCGGCGAGGCCGTATCTCCCCGGAGGCACATATACTAACATCGGAACGATACGGAGGAAATTAGCATGGCCCCTGCGCAAGGATGACACGCAAAATCGTGAAGCCTTCCATATTTGTCGCTTCTCCACTTGCACTACCCCCTCTCCCTCGTAACTACCTCCCTCTCTGCCTGCCTGCCTGCCTGCCGGCCTACCTAGCGACGTACGCAACCTACTTCCCACCTTCGCGACTCGCTCTCCTCTTCCTCGCCGTGCAGCAGCCAGCTGGCCAGCCAGCCAGCCAGCCAGCCAGCCAGCCAGCAAGGTGGGAATAGGGTGTGAGAACAAGCATGTGCAATGAGTGGCGGGGCGGAGGGCGGGGGTAGTTGAGTTGACCTAGGTAATGGCCCCAACAGCAGAGACGCGTCGGGGCAGTGCAAAAATGACTCTATAGACTCATTGTGCTGCACCTCCACACGGAAATCTTTAGTAAAAGGCGAAAGATTTATCCGCAAGTGAGGAGATGCCAGAGTGGTGCTGCGCACGCGGCCTGCTGCACCACCTGCACTGCTTCACCTGACTGCCGCTATGGGTGCACACACAAGTGGGTGGGAAGGAGGCTAACCCACGCACACGCGAAGCGCCGCATGTGGCCATGGCCAATTGCTCTGCTGCCTCACACCGGCCTCAGTGCTGCCTGTGCATGCTACTGCCAATACGCCTCTCAGCTGGCGTGCGAGGCACACCTTCATGCAAACATGTGCATACTAGTGAAATGGACGAGGAGAGGAGATGAGGCGAGTGGTGTGAGAGAGTGCAGCAGCACTATGATGGGGGGCGTGGTGTGTGAACAAGTGGCTGGTGCATGCGGTGCTGGTGGCAACAGGTGGAAGAGAAGGGAGGCGAGTTGGTGGCGCGAGACGTCGCGGAAAGCGAGATAATGCAGTTGTGGTGATGTGGTATGAGACTACGGCGGCGAGGCCGTATCTCCCCGGAGGCACATATACTAACATCGGAACGATACGGAGGAAATTAGCATGGCCCCTGCGCAAGGATGACACGCAAAATCGTGAAGCCTTCCATATTTGTCGCTTCTCCACTTGCACTACCCCCTCTCCCTCGTAACTACCTCCCTCTCTGCCTGCCTGCCTGCCTGCCTGCCTGCCTGCCTGCCTGCCGGCCTACCTAGCGACGTACGCAACCTACTTCCCACCTTCGCGACTCGCTCTCCTCTTCCTCGCCGTGCAGCAGCCAGCTGGCCAGCGCCAGCCAGCCAGCCAGCCAGCCAGCCACCAGCAGTGGGAATAGGGTGTGAGAACAAGCATGTGCAATGAGTGGCGGGGCGGAGGGCGGGGGTAGTTGAGTTGACCTAGGTAATGGCCCCAACAGCAGAGACGCGTCGGGGCAGTGCAAAAATGACTCTATAGACTCATTGTGCTGCACCTCCACACGGAAATCTTTAGTAAAAGGCGAAAGATTTATCCGCAAGTGAGGAGATGCCAGAGTGGTGCTGCGCACGCGGCCTGCTGCACCACCTGCACTGCTTCACCTGACTGCCGCTATGGGTGCACACACAAGTGGGTGGGAAGGAGGCTAACCCACGCACACGCGAAGCGCCGCATGTGGCCATGGCCAATTGCTCTGCTGCCTCACACTGGCCTCAGTGCTGCCTGTGCATGCTACTGCCAATACGCCTCTCAGCTGGCGTGCGAGGCACACCTTCATGCAAACATGTGCATACTAGTGAAATGGACGAGGAGAGGAGATGAGGCGAGTGGTGTGAGAGAGTGCAGCAGCACTATGATGGGGGGCGTGGTGTGTGAACAAGTGGCTGGTGCATGCGGTGCTGGTGGCAACAGGTGGAAGAGAAGGGAGGCGAGTTGGTGGCGCGAGACGTCGCGGAAAGCGAGATAATGCAGTTGTGGTGATGTGGTATGAGACTACGGCGGCGAGGCCGTAACATCGGAACGATACGGAGGAAATTAGCATGGCCCCTGCGCAAGGATGACACGCAAAATCGTGAAGCCTTCCATATTTGTCGCTTCTCCACTTGCACTACCCCCTCTCCCTCGTAACTACCTCCCTCTCTGCCTGCCTGCCTGCCTGCCTGCCTGCCTGCCTGCCTGCCTGCCTGCCGGCCTACCTAGCGACGTACGCAACCTACTTCCCACCTTCGCGACTCGCTCTCCTCTTCCTCGCCGTGCAGCAGCCAGCTGGCCAGCCAGCCAGCCAGCCAGCCAGCCAGCCAGCAAGGTGGGAATAGGGTGTGAGAACAAGCATGTGCAATGAGTGGCGGGGCGGAGGGCGGGGGTAGTTGAGTTGACCTAGGTAATGGCCCCAACAGCAGAGACGCGTCGGGGCAGTGCAAAAATGACTCTATAGACTCATTGTGCTGCACCTCCACACGGAAATCTTTAGTAAAAGGCGAAAGATTTATCCGCAAGTGAGGAGATGCCAGAGTGGTGCTGCGCACGCGGCCTGCTGCACCACCTGCACTGCTTCACCTGACTGCCGCTATGGGTGCACACACAAGTGGGTGGGAAGGAGGCTAACCCACGCACACGCGAAGCGCCGCATGTGGCCATGGCCAATTGCTCTGCTGCCTCACACTGGCCTCAGTGCTGCCTGTGCATGCTACTGCCAATACGCCTCTCAGCTGGCGTGCGAGGCACACCTTCATGCAAACATGTGCATACTAGTGAAATGGACGAGGAGAGGAGATGAGGCGAGTGGTGTGAGAGAGTGCAGCAGCACTATCATGGGGGGCGTGGTGTGTGAACAAGTGGCTGGTGCATGCGGTGCTGGTGGCAACAGGTGGAAGAGAAGGGAGGCGAGTTGGTGGCGCGAGACGTCGCGGAAAGCGAGATAATGCAGTTGTGGTGATGTGGTATGAGACTACGGCGGCGAGGCCGTATCTCCCCGGAGGCACATATACTAACATCGGAACGATACGGAGGAAATTAGCATGGCCCCTGCGCAAGGATGACACGCAAAATCGTGAAGCCTTCCATATTTGTCGCTTCTCCACTTGCACTACCCCCTCTCCCTCGTAACTACCTCCCTCTCTGCCTGCCTGCCTGCCTGCCTGCCTGCCTGCCTGCCTGCCGGCCTACCTAGCGACGTACGCAACCTACTTCCCACCTTCGCGACTCGCTCTCCTCTTCCTCGCCGTGCAGCAGCCAGCTGGCCAGCCAGCCAGCCAGCCAGCCAGCAAGGTGGGAATAGGGTGTGAGAACAAGGATGTGCAATGAGTGGCGGGGCGGAGGGCGGGGGTAGTTGAGTTGACCTAGGTAATGGCCCCAACAGCAGAGACGCGTCGGGGCAGTGCAAAAATGACTCTATAGACTCATTGTGCTGCACCTCCACACGGAAATCTTTAGTAAAAGGCGAAAGATTTATCCGCAAGTGAGGAGATGCCAGAGTGGTGCTGCGCACGCGGCCTGCTGCACCACCTGCACTGCTTCACCTGACTGCCGCTATGGGTGCACACACAAGTGGGTGGGAAGGAGGCTAACCCACGCACACGCGAAGCGCCGCATGTGGCCATGGCCAATTGCTCTGCTGCCTCACACTGGCCTCAGTGCTGCCTGTGCATGCTACTGCCAATACGCCTCTCAGCTGGCGTGCGAGGCACACCTTCATGCAAACATGTGCATACTAGTGAAATGGACGAGGAGAGGAGATGAGGCGAGTGGTGTGAGAGAGTGCAGCAGCACTATCATGGGTGCGTGGGTGGGAGGGAGGGGGGCGTGGTGTGTGAACAAGTGGCTGGTGCATGCGGTGCTGGTGGCAACAGGTGGAAGAGAAGGGAGGCGAGTTGGTGGCGCGAGACGTCGCGGAAAGCGAGATAATGCAGTTGTGGTGATGTGGTATGAGACTACGGCGGCGAGGCCGTATCTCCCCGGAGGCACATATACTAACATCGGAACGATACGGAGGAAATTAGCATGGCCCCTGCGCAAGGATGACACGCAAAATCGTGAAGCCTTCCATATTTGTCGCTTCTCCACTTGCACTACCCCCTCTCCCTCGTAACTACCTCCCTCTCTGCCTGCCTGCCTGCCTGCCTGCCTGCCTGCCTGCCGGCCTACCTAGCGACGTACGCAACCTACTTCCCACCTTCGCGACTCGCTCTCCTCTTCCTCGCCGTGCAGCAGCCAGCTGGCCAGCTGGCCAGCCAGCCAGCCAGCCAGCCAGCAAGGTGGGAATAGGGTGTGAGAACAAGGATGTGCATTGAGTGGCGGGGCGGAGGGCGGGGGTAGTTGAGTTGACCTAGGTAATGGCCCCAACAGCAGAGACGCGTCGGGGCAGTGCAAAAATGACTCTATAGACTCATTGTGCTGCACCTCCACACGGAAATCTTTAGTAAAAGGCGAAAGATTTATCCGCAAGTGAGGAGATGCCAGAGTGGTGCTGCGCACGCGGCCTGCTGCACCACCTGCACTGCTTCACCTGACTGCCGCTATGGGTGCACACACAAGTGGGTGGGAAGGAGGCTAACCCACGCACACGCGAAGCGCCGCATGTGGCCATGGCCAATTGCTCTGCTGCCTCACACTGGCCTCAGTGCTGCCTGTGCATGCTACTGCCAATACGCCTCTCAGCTGGCGTGCGAGGCACACCTTCATGCAAACATGTGCATACTAGTGAAATGGACGAGGAGAGGAGATGAGGCGAGTGGTGTGAGAGAGTGCAGCAGCACTATCATGGGTGGGTGGGTGGGAGGGAGGGGGGCGTGGTGTGTGAACAAGTGGCTGGTGCATGCGGTGCTGGTGGCAACAGGTGGAAGAGAAGGGAGGCGAGTTGGTGGCGCGAGACGTCGCGGAAAGCGAGATAATGCAGTTGTGGTGATGTGGTATGAGACTACGGCGGCGAGGCCGTATCTCCCCGGAGGCACATATACTAACATCGGAACGATACGGAGGAAATTAGCATGGCCCCTGCGCAAGGATGACACGCAAAATCGTGAAGCCTTCCATATTTGTCGCTTCTCCACTTGCACTACCCCCTCTCCCTCGTAACTACCTCCCTCTCTGCCTGCCTGCCTGCCTGCCTGCCTGCCTGCCTGCCTGCCGGCCTACCTAGCGACGTACGCAACCTACTTCCCACCTTCGCGACTCGCTCTCCTCTTCCTCGCCGTGCAGCAGCCAGCTGGCCAGCTGGCCAGCCAGCCAGCCAGCCAGCCAGCCAGCCAGCAAGGTGGGAATAGGGTGTGAGAACAAGGATGTGCATTGAGTGGCGGGGCGGAGGGCGGGGGTAGTTGAGTTGACCTAGGTAATGGCCCCAACAGCAGAGACGCGTCGGGGCAGTGCAAAAATGACTCTATAGACTCATTGTGCTGCACCTCCACACGGAAATCTTTAGTAAAAGGCGAAAGATTTATCCGCAAGTGAGGAGATGCCAGAGTGGTGCTGCGCACGCGGCCTGCTGCACCACCTGCACTGCTTCACCTGACTGCCGCTATGGGTGCACACACAAGTGGGTGGGAAGGAGGCTAACCCACGCACACGCGAAGCGCCGCATGTGGCCATGGCCAATTGCTCTGCTGCCTCACACTGGCCTCAGTGCTGCCTGTGCATGCTACTGCCAATACGCCTCTCAGCTGGCGTGCGAGGCACACCTTCATGCAAACATGTGCATACTAGTGAAATGGACGAGGAGAGGAGATGAGGCGAGTGGTGTGAGAGAGTGCAGCAGCACTATGATGGGGGGCGTGGTGTGTGAACAAGTGGCTGGTGCATGCGGTGCTGGTGGCAACAGGTGGAAGAGAAGGGAGGCGAGTTGGTGGCGCGAGACGTCGCGGAAAGCGAGATAATGCAGTTGTGGTGATGTGGTATGAGACTACGGCGGCGAGGCCGTATCTCCCCGGAGGCACATATACTAACATCGGAACGATACGGAGGAAATTAGCATGGCCCCTGCGCAAGGATGACACGCAAAATCGTGAAGCCTTCCATATTTGTCGCTTCTCCACTTGCACTACCCCCTCTCCCTCGTAACTACCTCCCTCTCTGCCTGCCTGCCTGCCTGCCGGCCTACCTAGCGAGGTACGCAACCTACTTCCCACCTTCGCGACTCGCTCTCCTCTTCCTCGCCGTGCAGCAGCCAGCTGGCCAGCCAGCCAGCCAGCCAGCCAGCCAGCCAGCCAGCCAGCCAGCAAGGTGGGAATAGGGTGTGAGAACAAGCATGTGCAATGAGTGGCGGGGCGGAGGGCGGGGGTAGTTGAGTTGACCTAGGTAATGGCCCCAACAGCAGAGACGCGTCGGGGCAGTGCAAAAATGACTCTATAGACTCATTGTGCTGCACCTCCACACGGAAATCTTTAGTAAAAGGCGAAAGATTTATCCGCAAGTGAGGAGATGCCAGAGTGGTGCTGCGCACGCGGCCTGCTGCACCACCTGCACTGCTTCACCTGACTGCCGCTATGGGTGCACACACAAGTGGGTGGGAAGGAGGCTAACCCACGCACACGCGAAGCGCCGCATGTGGCCATGGCCAATTGCTCTGCTGCCTCACACCGGCCTCAGTGCTGCCTGTGCATGCTACTGCCAATACGCCTCTCAGCTGGCGTGCGAGGCACACCTTCATGCAAACATGTGCATACTACTGAAATGGACGAGGAGAGGGGATGAGGCGAGTGGTGTGAGAGAGTGCAGCAGCACTATGATGGGGGGCGTGGTGTGTGAACAAGTGGCTGGTGCATGCGGTGCTGGTGGCAACAGGTGGAAGAGAAGGGAGGCGAGTTGGTGGCGCGAGACGTCGCGGAAAGCGAGATAATGCAGTTGTGGTGATGTGGTATGAGACTACGGCGGCGAGGCCGTATCTCCCCGGAGGCACATATACTAACATCGGAACGATACGGAGGAAATTAGCATGGCCCCTGCGCAAGGATGACACGCAAAATCGTGAAGCCTTCCATATTTGTCGCTTCTCCACTTGCACTACCCCCTCTCCCTCGTAACTACCTCCCTCTCTGCCTGCCTGCCTGCCTGCCGGCCTACCTAGCGACGTACGCAACCTACTTCCCACCTTCGCGACTCGCTCTCCTCTTCCTCGCCGTGCAGCAGCCAGCTGGCCAGCCAGCCAGCCAGCCAGCCAGCCAGCCAGCCAGCAAGGTGGGAATAGGGTGTGAGAACAAGCATGTGCAATGAGTGGCGGGGCGGAGGGCGGGGGTAGTTGAGTTGACCTAGGTAATGGCCCCAACAGCAGAGACGCGTCGGGGCAGTGCAAAAATGACTCTATAGACTCATTGTGCTGCACCTCCACACGGAAATCTTTAGTAAAAGGCGAAAGATTTATCCGCAAGTGAGGAGATGCCAGAGTGGTGCTGCGCACGCGGCCTGCTGCACCACCTGCACTGCTTCACCTGACTGCCGCTATGGGTGCACACACAAGTGGGTGGGAAGGAGGCTAACCCACGCACACGCGAAGCGCCGCATGTGGCCATGGCCAATTGCTCTGCTGCCTCACACCGGCCTCAGTGCTGCCTGTGCATGCTACTGCCAATACGCCTCTCAGCTGGCGTGCGAGGCACACCTTCATGCAAACATGTGCATACTACTGAAATGGACGAGGAGAGGGGATGAGGCGAGTGGTGTGAGAGAGTGCAGCAGCACTATGATGGGGGGCGTGGTGTGTGAACAAGTGGCTGGTGCATGCGGTGCTGGTGGCAACAGGTGGAAGAGAAGGGAGGCGAGTTGGTGGCGCGA
Organism: Echinococcus multilocularis; assembly: GCA_000469725.3. NCBI lineage: Eukaryota > Metazoa > Platyhelminthes > Cestoda > Cyclophyllidea > Taeniidae > Echinococcus > Echinococcus multilocularis. The sequence goes on along the minus strand of LN902848.1, from coordinate 3,502,573 downwards.
GACGTCGCGGAAAGCGAGATAATGCAGTTGTGGTGATGTGGTATGAGACTACGGCGGCGAGGCCGTATCTCCCCGGAGGCACATATACTAACATCGGAACGATACGGAGGAAATTAGCATGGCCCCTGCGCAAGGATGACACGCGAAATCGTGAAGCCTTCCATATTTGTCGCTTCTCCACTTGCACTACCCCCTCTCCCTCGTAACTACCTCCCTCTCTGCCTGCCTGCCTGCCTGCCTGCCTGCCTGCCTGCCTGCCGGCCTACCTAGCGAGGTACGCAACCTACTTCCCACCTTCGCGACTCGCTCTCCTCTTCCTCGCCGTGCAGCAGCCAGCTGGCCAGCCAGCCAGCCAGCCAGCCAGCCAGCCAGCAAGGTGGGAATAGGGTGTGAGAACAAGCATGTGCAATGAGTGGCGGGGCGGAGGGCGGGGGTAGTTGAGTTGACCTAGGTAATGGCCCCAACAGCAGAGACGCGTCGGGGCAGTGCAAAAATGACTCTATAGACTCATTGTGCTGCACCTCCACACGGAAATCTTTAGTAAAAGGCGAAAGATTTATCCGCAAGTGAGGAGATGCCAGAGTGGTGCTGCGCACGCGGCCTGCTGCACCACCTGCACTGCTTCACCTGACTGCCGCTATGGGTGCACACACAAGTGGGTGGGAAGGAGGCTAACCCACGCACACGCGAAGCGCCGCATGTGGCCATGGCCAATTGCTCTGCTGCCTCACACCGGCCTCAGTGCTGCCTGTGCATGCTACTGCCAATACGCCTCTCAGCTGGCGTGCGAGGCACACCTTCATGCAAACATGTGCATACTACTGAAATGGACGAGGAGAGGGGATGAGGCGAGTGGTGTGAGAGAGTGCAGCAGCACTATGATGGGGGGCGTGGTGTGTGAACAAGTGGCTGGTGCATGCGGTGCTGGTGGCAACAGGTGGAAGAGAAGGGAGGCGAGTTGGTGGCGCGAGACGTCGCGGAAAGCGAGATAATGCAGTTGTGGTGATGTGGTATGAGACTACGGCGGCGAGGCCGTATCTCCCCGGAGGCACATATACTAACATCGGAACGATACGGAGGAAATTAGCATGGCCCCTGCGCAAGGATGACACGCAAAATCGTGAAGCCTTCCATATTTGTCGCTTCTCCACTTGCACTACCCCCTCTCCCTCGTAACTACCTCCCTCTCTGCCTGCCTGCCTGCCTGCCCGCCTGCCTGCCTGCCTGCCTGCCGGCCTACCTAGCGACGTACGCAACCTACTTCCCACCTTCGCGACTCGCTCTCCTCTTCCTCGCCGTGCAGCAGCCAGCTGGCCAGCCAGCCAGCCAGCCAGCCAGCCAGCCAGCAAGGTGGGAATAGGGTGTGAGAACAAGCATGTGCAATGAGTGGCGGGGCGGAGGGCGGGGGTAGTTGAGTTGACCTAGGTAATGGCCCCAACAGCAGAGACGCGTCGGGGCAGTGCAAAAATGACTCTATAGACTCATTGTGCTGCACCTCCACACGGAAATCTTTAGTAAAAGGCGAAAGATTTATCCGCAAGTGAGGAGATGCCAGAGTGGTGCTGCGCACGCGGCCTGCTGCACCACCTGCACTGCTTCACCTGACTGCCGCTATGGGTGCACACACAAGTGGGTGGGAAGGAGGCTAACCCACGCACACGCGAAGCGCCGCATGTGGCCATGGCCAATTGCTCTGCTGCCTCACACTGGCCTCAGTGCTGCCTGTGCATGCTACTGCCAATACGCCTCTCAGCTGGCGTGCGAGGCACACCTTCATGCAAACATGTGCATACTAGTGAAATGGACGAGGAGAGGAGATGAGGCGAGTGGTGTGAGAGAGTGCAGCAGCACTATCATGGGGGGCGTGGTGTGTGAACAAGTGGCTGGTGCATGCGGTGCTGGTGGCAACAGGTGGAAGAGAAGGGAGGCGAGTTGGTGGCGCGAGACGTCGCGGAAAGCGAGATAATGCAGTTGTGGTGATGTGGTATGAGACTACGGCGGCGAGGCCGTATCTCCCCGGAGGCACATATACTAACATCGGAACGATACGGAGGAAATTAGCATGGCCCCTGCGCAAGGATGACACGCAAAATCGTGAAGCCTTCCATATTTGTCGCTTCTCCACTTGCACTACCCCCTCTCCCTCGTAACTACCTCCCTCTCTGCCTGCCTGCCTGCCTGCCTGCCTGCCTGCCTGCCGGCCTACCTAGCGACGTACGCAACCTACTTCCCACCTTCGCGACTCGCTCTCCTCTTCCTCGCCGTGCAGCAGCCAGCTGGCCAGCTGGCCAGCTGGCCAGCCAGCCAGCCAGCCAGCCAGCCAGCCAGCAAGGTGGGAATAGGGTGTGAGAACAAGCATGTGCAATGAGTGGCGGGGCGGAGGGCGGGGGTAGTTGAGTTGACCTAGGTAATGGCCCCAACAGCAGAGACGCGTCGGGGCAGTGCAAAAATGACTCTATAGACTCATTGTGCTGCACCTCCACACGGAAATCTTTAGTAAAAGGCGAAAGATTTATCCGCAAGTGAGGAGATGCCAGAGTGGTGCTGCGCACGCGGCCTGCTGCACCACCTGCACTGCTTCACCTGACTGCCGCTATGGGTGCACACACAAGTGGGTGGGAAGGAGGCTAACCCACGCACACGCGAAGCGCCGCATGTGGCCATGGCCAATTGCTCTGCTGCCTCACACTGGCCTCAGTGCTGCCTGTGCATGCTACTGCCAATACGCCTCTCAGCTGGCGTGCGAGGCACACCTTCATGCAAACATGTGCATACTAGTGAAATGGACGAGGAGAGGGGATGAGGCGAGTGGTGTGAGAGAGTGCAGCAGCACTATGATGGGGGGCGTGGTGTGTGAACAAGTGGCTGGTGCATGCGGTGCTGGTGGCAACAGGTGGAAGAGAAGGGAGGCGAGTTGGTGGCGCGAGACGTCGCGGAAAGCGAGATAATGCAGTTGTGGTGATGTGGTATGAGACTACGGCGGCGAGGCCGTATCTCCCCGGAGGCACATATACTAACATCGGAACGATACGGAGGAAATTAGCATGGCCCCTGCGCAAGGATGACACGCGAAATCGTGAAGCCTTCCATATTTGTCGCTTCTCCACTTGCACTACCCCCTCTCCCTCGTAACTACCTCCCTCTCTGCCTGCCTGCCTGCCTGCCTGCCTGCCTGCCTGCCGGCCTACCTAGCGACGTACGCAACCTACTTCCCACCTTCGCGACTCGCTCTCCTCTTCCTCGCCGTGCAGCAGCCAGCTGGCCAGCCAGCCAGCCAGCCAGCAAGGTGGGAATAGGGTGTGAGAACAAGCATGTGCAATGAGTGGCGGGGCGGAGGGCGGGGGTAGTTGAGTTGACCTAGGTAATGGCCCCAACAGCAGAGACGCGTCGGGGCAGTGCAAAAATGACTCTATAGACTCATTGTGCTGCACCTCCACACGGAAATCTTTAGTAAAAGGCGAAAGATTTATCCGCAAGTGAGGAGATGCCAGAGTGGTGCTGCGCACGCGGCCTGCTGCACCACCTGCACTGCTTCACCTGACTGCCGCTATGGGTGCACACACAAGTGGGTGGGAAGGAGGCTAACCCACGCACACGCGAAGCGCCGCATGTGGCCATGGCCAATTGCTCTGCTGCCTCACACCGGCCTCAGTGCTGCCTGTGCATGCTACTGCCAATACGCCTCTCAGCTGGCGTGCGAGGCACACCTTCATGCAAACATGTGCATACTACTGAAATGGACGAGGAGAGGGGATGAGGCGAGTGGTGTGAGAGAGTGCAGCAGCACTATGATGGGGGGCGTGGTGTGTGAACAAGTGGCTGGTGCATGCGGTGCTGGTGGCAACAGGTGGAAGAGAAGGGAGGCGAGTTGGTGGCGCGAGACGTCGCGGAAAGCGAGATAATGCAGTTGTGGTGATGTGGTATGAGACTACGGCGGCGAGGCCGTATCTCCCCGGAGGCACATATACTAACATCGGAACGATACGGAGGAAATTAGCATGGCCCCTGCGCAAGGATGACACGCAAAATCGTGAAGCCTTCCATATTTGTCGCTTCTCCACTTGCACTACCCCCTCTCCCTCGTAACTACCTCCCTCTCTGCCTGCCTGCCTGCCTGCCTGCCTGCCTGCCGGCCTACCTAGCGAGGTACGCAACCTACTTCCCACCTTCGCGACTCGCTCTCCTCTTCCTCGCCGTGCAGCAGCCAGCTGGCAGCCAGCCAGCCAGCCAGCCAGCCAGCCAGCCAGCCAGCAAGGTGGGAATAGGGTGTGAGAACAAGCATGTGCAATGAGTGGCGGGGCGGAGGGCGGGGGTAGTTGAGTTGACCTAGGTAATGGCCCCAACAGCAGAGACGCGTCGGGGCAGTGCAAAAATGACTCTATAGACTCATTGTGCTGCACCTCCACACGGAAATCTTTAGTAAAAGGCGAAAGATTTATCCGCAAGTGAGGAGATGCCAGAGTGGTGCTGCGCACGCGGCCTGCTGCACCACCTGCACTGCTTCACCTGACTGCCGCTATGGGTGCACACACAAGTGGGTGGGAAGGAGGCTAACCCACGCACACGCGAAGCGCCGCATGTGGCCATGGCCAATTGCTCTGCTGCCTCACACCGGCCTCAGTGCTGCCTGTGCATGCTACTGCCAATACGCCTCTCAGCTGGCGTGCGAGGCACACCTTCATGCAAACATGTGCATACTAGTGAAATGGACGAGGAGAGGGGATGAGGCGAGTGGTGTGAGAGAGTGCAGCAGCACTATGATGGGGGGCGTGGTGTGTGAACAAGTGGCTGGTGCATGCGGTGCTGGTGGCAACAGGTGGAAGAGAAGGGAGGCGAGTTGGTGGCGCGAGACGTCGCGGAAAGCGAGATAATGCAGTTGTGGTGATGTGGTATGAGACTACGGCGGCGAGGCCGTATCTCCCCGGAGGCACATATACTAACATCGGAACGATACGGAGGAAATTAGCATGGCCCCTGCGCAAGGATGACACGCAAAATCGTGAAGCCTTCCATATTTGTCGCTTCTCCACTTGCACTACCCCCTCTCCCTCGTAACTACCTCCCTCTCTGCCTGCCTGCCTGCCTGCCTGCCTGCCTGCCTGCCTGCCGGCCTACCTAGCGACGTACGCAACCTACTTCCCACCTTCGCGACTCGCTCTCCTCTTCCTCGCCGTGCAGCAGCCAGCTGGCCAGCCAGCCAGCCAGCCAGCAAGGTGGGAATAGGGTGTGAGAACAAGCATGTGCAATGAGTGGCGGGGCGGAGGGCGGGGGTAGTTGAGTTGACCTAGGTAATGGCCCCAACAGCAGAGACGCGTCGGGGCAGTGCAAAAATGACTCTATAGACTCATTGTGCTGCACCTCCACACGGAAATCTTTAGTAAAAGGCGAAAGATTTATCCGCAAGTGAGGAGATGCCAGAGTGGTGCTGCGCACGCGGCCTGCTGCACCACCTGCACTGCTTCACCTGACTGCCGCTATGGGTGCACACACAAGTGGGTGGGAAGGAGGCTAACCCACGCACACGCGAAGCGCCGCATGTGGCCATGGCCAATTGCTCTGCTGCCTCACACCGGCCTCAGTGCTGCCTGTGCATGCTACTGCCAATACGCCTCTCAGCTGGCGTGCGAGGCACACCTTCATGCAAACATGTGCATACTAGTGAAATGGACGAGGAGAGGAGATGAGGCGAGTGGTGTGAGAGAGTGCAGCAGCACTATCATGGGGGGCGTGGTGTGTGAACAAGTGGCTGGTGCATGCGGTGCTGGTGGCAACAGGTGGAAGAGAAGGGAGGCGAGTTGGTGGCGCGAGACGTCGCGGAAAGCGAGATAATGCAGTTGTGGTGATGTGGTATGAGACTACGGCGGCGAGGCCGTATCTCCCCGGAGGCACATATACTAACATCGGAACGATACGGAGGAAATTAGCATGGCCCCTGCGCAAGGATGACACGCAAAATCGTGAAGCCTTCCATATTTGTCGCTTCTCCACTTGCACTACCCCCTCTCCCTCGTAACTACCTCCCTCTCTGCCTGCCTGCCTGCCTGCCTGCCTGCCTGCCTGCCTGCCTGCCGGCCTACCTAGCGACGTACGCAACCTACTTCCCACCTTCGCGACTCGCTCTCCTCTTCCTCGCCGTGCAGCAGCCAGCTGGCCAGCTGGCCAGCCAGCCAGCCAGCCAGCCAGCCAGCCAGCCAGCCAGCAAGGTGGGAATAGGGTGTGAGAACAAGCATGTGCAATGAGTGGCGGGGCGGAGGGCGGGGGTAGTTGAGTTGACCTAGGTAATGGCCCCAACAGCAGAGACGCGTCGGGGCAGTGCAAAAATGACTCTATAGACTCATTGTGCTGCACCTCCACACGGAAATCTTTAGTAAAAGGCGAAAGATTTATCCGCAAGTGAGGAGATGCCAGAGTGGTGCTGCGCACGCGGCCTGCTGCACCACCTGCACTGCTTCACCTGACTGCCGCTATGGGTGCACACACAAGTGGGTGGGAAGGAGGCTAACCCACGCACACGCGAAGCGCCGCATGTGGCCATGGCCAATTGCTCTGCTGCCTCACACTGGCCTCAGTGCTGCCTGTGCATGCTACTGCCAATACGCCTCTCAGCTGGCGTGCGAGGCACACCTTCATGCAAACATGTGCATACTAGTGAAATGGACGAGGAGAGGAGATGAGGCGAGTGGTGTGAGAGAGTGCAGCAGCACTATCATGGGTGCGTGGGTGGGAGGGAGGGGGGCGTGGTGTGTGAACAAGTGGCTGGTGCATGCGGTGCTGGTGGCAACAGGTGGAAGAGAAGGGAGGCGAGTTGGTGGCGCGAGACGTCGCGGAAAGCGAGATAATGCAGTTGTGGTGATGTGGTATGAGACTACGGCGGCGAGGCCGTATCTCCCCGGAGGCACATATACTAACATCGGAACGATACGGAGGAAATTAGCATGGCCCCTGCGCAAGGATGACACGCAAAATCGTGAAGCCTTCCATATTTGTCGCTTCTCCACTTGCACTACCCCCTCTCCCTCGTAACTACCTCCCTCTCTGCCTGCCTGCCTGCCTGCCTGCCTGCCTGCCTGCCGGCCTACCTAGCGACGTACGCAACCTACTTCCCACCTTCGCGACTCGCTCTCCTCTTCCTCGCCGTGCAGCAGCCAGCTGGCCAGCTGGCCAGCCAGCCAGCCAGCCAGCCAGCCAGCAAGGTGGGAATAGGGTGTGAGAACAAGCATGTGCAATGAGTGGCGGGGCGGAGGGCGGGGGTAGTTGAGTTGACCTAGGTAATGGCCCCAACAGCAGAGACGCGTCGGGGCAGTGCAAAAATGACTCTATAGACTCATTGTGCTGCACCTCCACACGGAAATCTTTAGTAAAAGGCGAAAGATTTATCCGCAAGTGAGGAGATGCCAGAGTGGTGCTGCGCACGCGGCCTGCTGCACCACCTGCACTGCTTCACCTGACTGCCGCTATGGGTGCACACACAAGTGGGTGGGAAGGAGGCTAACCCACGCACACGCGAAGCGCCGCATGTGGCCATGGCCAATTGCTCTGCTGCCTCACACTGGCCTCAGTGCTGCCTGTGCATGCTACTGCCAATACGCCTCTCAGCTGGCGTGCGAGGCACACCTTCATGCAAACATGTGCATACTAGTGAAATGGACGAGGAGAGGAGATGAGGCGAGTGGTGTGAGAGAGTGCAGCAGCACTATCATGGGTGCGTGGGTGGGAGGGAGGGGGGCGTGGTGTGTGAACAAGTGGCTGGTGCATGCGGTGCTGGTGGCAACAGGTGGAAGAGAAGGGAGGCGAGTTGGTGGCGCGAGACGTCGCGGAAAGCGAGATAATGCAGTTGTGGTGATGTGGTATGAGACTACGGCGGCGAGGCCGTATCTCCCCGGAGGCACATATACTAACATCGGAACGATACGGAGGAAATTAGCATGGCCCCTGCGCAAGGATGACACGCAAAATCGTGAAGCCTTCCATATTTGTCGCTTCTCCACTTGCACTACCCCCTCTCCCTCGTAACTACCTCCCTCTCTGCCTGCCTGCCTGCCTGCCTGCCTGCCTGCCTGCCTGCCTGCCTGCCGGCCTACCTAGCGACGTACGCAACCTACTTCCCACCTTCGCGACTCGCTCTCCTCTTCCTCGCCGTGCAGCCAGCCAGCCAGCCAGCAAGGTGGGAATAGGGTGTGAGAACAAGCATGTGCAATGAGTGGCGGGGCGGAGGGCGGGGGTAGTTGAGTTGACCTAGGTAATGGCCCCAACAGCAGAGACGCGTCGGGGCAGTGCAAAAATGACTCTATAGACTCATTGTGCTGCACCTCCACACGGAAATCTTTAGTAAAAGGCGAAAGATTTATCCGCAAGTGAGGAGATGCCAGAGTGGTGCTGCGCACGCGGCCTGCTGCACCACCTGCACTGCTTCACCTGACTGCCGCTATGGGTGCACACACAAGTGGGTGGGAAGGAGGCTAACCCACGCACACGCGAAGCGCCGCATGTGGCCATGGCCAATTGCTCTGCTGCCTCACACTGGCCTCAGTGCTGCCTGTGCATGCTACTGCCAATACGCCTCTCAGCTGGCGTGCGAGGCACACCTTCATGCAAACATGTGCATACTAGTGAAATGGACGAGGAGAGGAGATGAGGCGAGTGGTGTGAGAGAGTGCAGCAGCACTATGATGGGGGGCGTGGTGTGTGAACAAGTGGCTGGTGCATGCGGTGCTGGTGGCACCAGGTGGAAGAGAAGGGAGGCGAGTTGGTGGCGCGAGACGTCGCGGAAAGCGAGATAATGCAGTTGTGGTGATGTGGTATGAGACTACGGCGGCGAGGCCGTATCTCCCCGGAGGCACATATACTAACATCGGAACGATACGGAGGAAATTAGCATGGCCCCTGCGCAAGGATGACACGCAAAATCGTGAAGCCTTCCATATTTGTCGCTTCTCCACTTGCACTACCCCCTCTCCCTCGTAACTACCTCCCTCTCTGCCTGCCTGCCTGCCTGCCTGCCTGCCTGCCGGCCTACCTAGCGACGTACGCAACCTACTTCCCACCTTCGCGACTCGCTCTCCTCTTCCTCGCCGTGCAGCAGCCAGCTGGCCAGCCAGCCAGCCAGCCAGCCAGCCAGCCAGCAAGGTGGGAATAGGGTGTGAGAACAAGGATGTGCAATGAGTGGCGGGGCGGAGGGCGGGGGTAGTTGAGTTGACCTAGGTAATGGCCCCAACAGCAGAGACGCGTCGGGGCAGTGCAAAAATGACTCTATAGACTCATTGTGCTGCACCTCCACACGGAAATCTTTAGTAAAAGGCGAAAGATTTATCCGCAAGTGAGGAGATGCCAGAGTGGTGCTGCGCACGCGGCCTGCTGCACCACCTGCACTGCTTCACCTGACTGCCGCTATGGGTGCACACACAAGTGGGTGGGAAGGAGGCTAACCCACGCACACGCGAAGCGCCGCATGTGGCCATGGCCAATTGCTCTGCTGCCTCACACTGGCCTCAGTGCTGCCTGTGCATGCTACTGCCAATACGCCTCTCAGCTGGCGTGCGAGGCACACCTTCATGCAAACATGTGCATACTAGTGAAATGGACGAGGAGAGGAGATGAGGCGAGTGGTGTGAGAGAGTGCAGCAGCACTATCATGGGTGCGTGGGTGGGAGGGAGGGGGGCGTGGTGTGTGAACAAGTGGCTGGTGCATGCGGTGCTGGTGGCAACAGGTGGAAGAGAAGGGAGGCGAGTTGGTGGCGCGAGACGTCGCGGAAAGCGAGATAATGCAGTTGTGGTGATGTGGTATGAGACTACGGCGGTGAGGCCGTATCTCCCCGGAGGCACATATACTAACATCGGAACGATACGGAGGAAATTAGCATGGCCCCTGCGCAAGGATGACACGCAAAATCGTGAAGCCTTCCATATTTGTCGCTTCTCCACTTGCACTACCCCCTCTCCCTCGTAACTACCTCCCTCTCTGGCTGCCTGCCTGCCTGCCTGCCTGCCTGCCTGCCGGCCTACCTAGCGACGTACGCAACCTACTTCCCACCTTCGCGACTCGCTCTCCTCTTCCTCGCCGTGCAGCAGCCAGCTGGCCAGCTGGCCAGCCAGCCAGCCAGCCAGCAAGGTGGGAATAGGGTGTGAGAACAAGCATGTGCAATGAGTGGCGGGGCGGAGGGCGGGGGTAGTTGAGTTGACCTAGGTAATGGCCCCAACAGCAGAGACGCGTCGGGGCAGTGCAAAAATGACTCCATAGACTCATTGTGCTGCACCTCCACACGGAAATCTTTAGTAAAAGGCGAAAGATTTATCCGCAAGTGAGGAGATGCCAGAGTGGTGCTGCGCACGCGGCCTGCTGCACCACCTGCACTGCTTCACCTGACTGCCGCTATGGGTGCACACACAAGTGGGTGGGAAGGAGGCTAACCCACGCACACGCGAAGCGCCGCATGTGGCCATGGCCAATTGCTCTGCTGCCTCACACTGGCCTCAGTGCTGCCTGTGCATGCTACTGCCAATACGCCTCTCAGCTGGCGTGCGAGGCACACCTTCATGCAAACATGTGCATACTAGTGAAATGGACGAGGAGAGGAGATGAGGCGAGTGGTGTGAGAGAGTGCAGCAGCACTATCATGGGTGCGTGGGTGGGAGGGAGGGGGGCGTGGTGTGTGAACAAGTGGCTGGTGCATGCGGTGCTGGTGGCAACAGGTGGAAGAGAAGGGAGGCGAGTTGGTGGCGCGAGACGTCGCGGAAAGCGAGATAATGCAGTTGTGGTGATGTGGTATGAGACTACGGCGGCGAGGCCGTATCTCCCCGGAGGCACATATACTAACATCGGAACGATACGGAGGAAATTAGCATGGCCCCTGCGCAAGGATGACACGCAAAATCGTGAAGCCTTCCATATTTGTCGCTTCTCCACTTGCACTACCCCCTCTCCCTCGTAACTACCTCCCTCTCTGCCTGCCTGCCTGCCTGCCTGCCTGCCTGCCTGCCTGCCTGCCTGCCTGCCTGCCGGCCTACCTAGCGACGTACGCAACCTACTTCCCACCTTCGCGACTCGCTCTCCTCTTCCTCGCCGTGCAGCAGCCAGCTGGCCAGCTGGCCAGCCAGCCAGCCAGCCAGCCAGCAAGGTGGGAATAGGGTGTGAGAACAAGCATGTGCAATGAGTGGCGGGGCGGAGGGCGGGGGTAGTTGAGTTGACCTAGGTAATGGCCCCAACAGCAGAGACGCGTCGGGGCAGTGCAAAAATGACTCTATAGACTCATTGTGCTGCACCTCCACACGGAAATCTTTAGTAAAAGGCGAAAGATTTATCCGCAAGTGAGGAGATGCCAGAGTGGTGCTGCGCACGCGGCCTGCTGCACCACCTGCACTGCTTCACCTGACTGCCGCTATGGGTGCACACACAAGTGGGTGGGAAGGAGGCTAACCCACGCACACGCGAAGCGCCGCATGTGGCCATGGCCAATTGCTCTGCTGCCTCACACTGGCCTCAGTGCTGCCTGTGCATGCTACTGCCAATACGCCTCTCAGCTGGCGTGCGAGGCACACCTTCATGCAAACATGTGCATACTAGTGAAATGGACGAGGAGAGGAGATGAGGCGAGTGGTGTGAGAGAGTGCAGCAGCACTATGATGGGGGGCGTGGTGTGTGAACAAGTGGCTGGTGCATGCGGTGCTGGTGGCAACAGGTGGAAGAGAAGGGAGGCGAGTTGGTGGCGCGAGACGTCGCGGAAAGCGAGATAATGCAGTTGTGGTGATGTGGTATGAGACTACGGCGGCGAGGCCGTATCTCCCCGGAGGCACATATACTAACATCGGAACGATACGGAGGAAATTAGCATGGCCCCTGCGCAAGGATGACACGCGAAATCGTGAAGCCTTCCATATTTGTCGCTTCTCCACTTGCACTACCCCCTCTCCCTCGTAACTACCTCCCTCTCTGCCTGCCTGCCTGCCTGCCTGCCTGCCTGCCTGCCGGCCTGCCGGCCTACCTAGCGACGTACGCAACCTACTTCCCACCTTCGCGACTCGCTCTCCTCTTCCTCGCCGTGCAGCAGCCAGCCAGCCAGCAAGGTGGGAATAGGGTGTGAGAACAAGCATGTGCAATGAGTGGCGGGGCGGAGGGCGGGGGTAGTTGAGTTGACCTAGGTAATGGCCCCAACAGCAGAGACGCGTCGGGGCAGTGCAAAAATGACTCTATAGACTCATTGTGCTGCACCTCCACACGGAAATCTTTAGTAAAAGGCGAACGATTTATCCGCAAGTGCGGAGATGCCAGAGTGGTGCTGCGCACGCGGCCTGCTGCACCACCTGCACTGCTTCACCTGACTGCCGCTATGGGTGCACACACAAGTGGGTGGGAAGGAGGCTAACCCACGCACACGCGAAGCGCCGCATGTGGCCATGGCCAATTGCTCTGCTGCCTCACACTGGCCTCAGTGCTGCCTGTGCATGCTACTGCCAATACGCCTCTCAGCTGGCGTGCGAGGCACACCTTCATGCAAACATGTGCATACTAGTGAAATGGACGAGGAGAGGAGATGAGGCGAGTGGTGTGAGAGAGTGCAGCAGCACTATGATGGGGGGCGTGGTGTGTGAACAAGTGGCTGGTGCATGCGGTGCTGGTGGCAACAGGTGGAAGAGAAGGGAGGCGAGTTGGTGGCGCGAGACGTCGCGGAAAGCGAGATAATGCAGTTGTGGTGATGTGGTATGAGACTACGGCGGCGAGGCCGTATCTCCCCGGAGGCACATATACTAACATCGGAACGATACGGAGGAAATTAGCATGGCCCCTGCGCAAGGATGACACGCGAAATCGTGAAGCCTTCCATATTTGTCGCTTCTCCACTTGCACTACCCCCTCTCCCTCGTAACTACCTCCCTCTCTGCCTGCCTCCGCCTGCCTGCCTGCCTGCCTGCCGGCCTACCTAGCGACGTACGCAACCTACTTCCCACCTTCGCGACTCGCTCTCCTCTTCCTCGCCGTGCAGCAGCCTGGCCAGCCAGCCAGCCAGCAAGGTGGGAATAGGGTGTGAGAACAAGCATGTGCAATGAGTGGCGGGGCGGAGGGCGGGGGTAGTTGAGTTGACCTAGGTAATGGCCCCAACAGCAGAGACGCGTCGGGGCAGTGCAAAAATGACTCTATAGACTCATTGTGCTGCACCTCCACACGGAAATCTTTAGTAAAAGGCGAAAGATTTATCCGCAAGTGAGGAGATGCCAGAGTGGTGCTGCGCACGCGGCCTGCTGCACCACCTGCACTGCTTCACCTGACTGCCGCTATGGGTGCACACACAAGTGGGTGGGAAGGAGGCTAACCCACGCACACGCGAAGCGCCGCATGTGGCCATGGCCAATTGCTCTGCTGCCTCACACTGGCCTCAGTGCTGCCTGTGCATGCTACTGCCAATACGCCTCTCAGCTGGCGTGCGAGGCACACCTTCATGCAAACATGTGCATACTAGTGAAATGGACGAGGAGAGGAGATGAGGCGAGTGGTGTGAGAGAGTGCAGCAGCACTATCATGGGTGGGTGGGTGGGAGGGAGGGGGGCGTGGTGTGTGAACAAGTGGCTGGTGCATGCGGTGCTGGTGGCAACAGGTGGAAGAGAAGGGAGGCGAGTTGGTGGCGCGAGACGTCGCGGAAAGCGAGATAATGCAGTTGTGGTGATGTGGTATGAGACTACGGCGGCGAGGCCGTATCTCCCCGGAGGCACATATACTAACATCGGAACGATACGGAGGAAATTAGCATGGCCCCTGCGCAAGGATGACACGCAAAATCGTGAAGCCTTCCATATTTGTCGCTTCTCCACTTGCACTACCCCCTCTCCCTCGTAACTACCTCCCTCTCTGCCTGCCTGCCTGCCTGCCTGCCTGCCGGCCTACCTAGCGACGTACGCAACCTACTTCCCACCTTCGCGACTCGCTCTCCTCTTCCTCGCCGTGCAGCAGCCAGCTGGCCAGCTGGCCAGCCAGCCAGCCAGCCAGCCAGCCAGCAAGGTGGGAATAGGGTGTGAGAACAAGCATGTGCAATGAGTGGCGGGGCGGAGGGCGGGGGTAGTTGATTTGACCTAGGTAATGGCCCCAACAGCAGAGACGCGTCGGGGCAGTGCAAAAATGACTCTATAGACTCATTGTGCTGCACCTCCACACGGAAATCTTTAGTAAAAGGCGAAAGATTTATCCGCAAGTGAGGAGATGCCAGAGTGGTGCTGCGCACGCGGCCTGCTGCACCACCTGCACTGCTTCACCTGACTGCCGCTATGGGTGCACACACAAGTGGGTGGGAAGGAGGCTAACCCACGCACACGCGAAGCGCCGCATGTGGCCATGGCCAATTGCTCTGCTGCCTCACACTGGCCTCAGTGCTGCCTGTGCATGCTACTGCCAATACGCCTCTCAGCTGGCGTGCGAGGCACACCTTCATGCAAACATGTGCATACTAGTGAAATGGACGAGGAGAGGAGATGAGGCGAGTGGTGTGAGAGAGTGCAGCAGCACTATCATGGGTGCGTGGGTGGGAGGGAGGGGGGCGTGGTGTGTGAACAAGTGGCTGGTGCATGCGGTGCTGGTGGCAACAGGTGGAAGAGAAGGGAGGCGAGTTGGTGGCGCGAGACGTCGCGGAAAGCGAGATAATGCAGTTGTGGTGATGTGGTATGAGACTACGGCGGCGAGGCCGTATCTCCCCGGAGGCACATATACTAACATCGGAACGATACGGAGGAAATTAGCATGGCCCCTGCGCAAGGATGACACGCAAAATCGTGAAGCCTTCCATATTTGTCGCTTCTCCACTTGCACTACCCCCTCTCCCTCGTAACTACCTCCCCCTCTGCCTGCCTGCCTGCCTGCCTGCCTGCCGGCCTACCTAGCGACGTACGCAACCTACTTCCCACCTTCGCGACTCGCTCTCCTCTTCCTCGCCGTGCAGCAGCCAGCTGGCCAGCTGGCCAGCCAGCCAGCCAGCCAGCAAGGTGGGAATAGGGTGTGAGAACAAGGATGTGCATTGAGTGGCGGGGCGGAGGGCGGGGGTAGTTGAGTTGACCTAGGTAATGGCCCCAACAGCAGAGACGCGTCGGGGCAGTGCAAAAATGACTCTATAGACTCATTGTGCTGCACCTCCACACGGAAATCTTTAGTAAAAGGCGAAAGATTTATCCGCAAGTGAGGAGATGCCAGAGTGGTGCTGCGCACGCGGCCTGCTGCACCACCTGCACTGCTTCACCTGACTGCCGCTATGGGTGCACACACAAGTGGGTGGGAAGGAGGCTAACCCACGCACACGCGAAGCGCCGCATGTGGCCATGGCCAATTGCTCTGCTGCCTCACACTGGCCTCAGTGCTGCCTGTGCATGCTACTGCCAATACGCCTCTCAGCTGGCGTGCAAGGCACACCTTCATGCAAACATGTGCATACTACTGAAATGGGCGAGGAGAGATGAGCGAGTGGTGTGAGAGAGTGCAGCAGCGCTATGATGGGGGGCGTGGTGTGTGAACAAGTGGCTGGTGCATGCGGTGCGGGTGGCATCAGGTGGAAGAGAAGTGAGGCGAGTTGGTGGCGCGAGACGTCGCGGAAAGGGAGACAATGCAGTTGTGGTGATGTGGTATGAGGCGACGGCGGCGAGGCCGTATCTCCCCGGAGGTACATATACTAAAATTGGAACGATACAGAGAAGATTAGCATGGCCCCTGCGCAAGGATGACACGCAAAATCGTGAAGCGTTCCATATTTGGCGCTTCTCCACTCGCACTACCCCCTCTCCCTCGTAACTACCTCCCTATCTGCCTGCCTGCCTGCCTGCCTGCCTGCCTGCCGGCCTGCCTAGCGACGTACGCAACCTACTTCCCACCTTCGCGACACGCTCTCCTCTTCCTCGCCGTGCAGCAGCCAGCTGCCAGCCAGCCAGCAAGCCAGCCAGCCAGCCAGCCAGGGTGGGAATAGGGTGTGAGAACAAGCATGTGCAATGAGTGGCGGGGCGGAGGGCGGGGGTAGTTGAGTTGACCTAGGTAATGGCCCCAACAGCAGAGACGCGTCGGGGCAGTGCAAAAATGACTCTATAGACTCATTGTGCTGCACCTCCACACGGAAATCTTTAGTAAAAGGCGAACGATTTATCCGCAAGTGCGGAGATGCCAGAGTGGTGCTGCGCACGCGGCCTGCTGCACCACCTGCACTGCTTCACCTGACTGCCGCTATGGGTGCACACACAAGTGGGTGGGAAGGAGGCTAACCCACGCACACGCGAAGCGCCGCATGTGGCCATGGCCAATTGCTCTGCTGCCTCTGGTCGCTGTATGCTACTGCCAATACGCCCCTCAGCAGGCGCGCAAGGCACACCTTCATGCAAACATGTGCATACTAGTGAAATGGACGAGGAGAGGAGATGAGCGAGTGGTGTGAGAGAGTGCAGCAGCACTATGATGGGGGGCGTGGTGTGTGAACAAGTGGCTGGTGCATGCGGTGCTGGTGGCATCAGGTGGAAGAGAAGGGAGGCGAGTTGGTGGCGCGAGACGTCGCGGAAAGCGAGACAATGCAGTTGTGGTGATGTGGTATGAGGCTACGGCGGCGAGGCCGTATCTCCCCGGAGGCACATATACTAACATCGGAACGATACGGAGGAAATTAGCATGGCCCCTGCGCAAGGATGACACGCAAAATCGTGAAGCCTTCCATATTTGTCGCTTCTCCACTTGCACTACCCCCTCTCCCTCGTAACTACCTCCCTCTCTGCCTGCCTGCCTGCCTGCCTGCCTGCCTGCCTGCCTGCCGGCCTACCTAGCGACGTACGCAACCTACTTCCCACCTTCGCGACTCGCTCTCCTCTTCCTCGCCGTGCAGCAGCCAGCTGGCCAGCTGGCCAGCCAGCCAGCCAGCCAGCCAGCCAGCCAGCCAGCAAGGTGGGAATAGGGTGTGAGAACAAGCATGTGCAATGAGTGGCGGGGCGGAGGGCGGGGGTAGTTGAGTTGACCTAGGTAATGGCCCCAACAGCAGAGACGCGTCGGGGCAGTGCAAAAATGACTCTATAGACTCATTGTGCTGCACCTCCACACGGAAATCTTTAGTAAAAGGCGAAAGATTTATCCGCAAGTGAGGAGATGCCAGAGTGGTGCTGCGCACGCGGCCTGCTGCACCACCTGCACTGCTTCACCTGACTGCCGCTATGGGTGCACACACAAGTGGGTGGGAAGGAGGCTAACCCACGCACACGCGAAGCGCCGCATGTGGCCATGGCCAATTGCTCTGCTGCCTCACACTGGCCTCAGTGCTGCCTGTGCATGCTACTGCCAATACGCCTCTCAGCTGGCGTGCGAGGCACACCTTCATGCAAACATGTGCATACTAGTGAAATGGACGAGGAGAGGAGATGAGGCGAGTGGTGTGAGAGAGTGCAGCAGCACTATCATGGGTGCGTGGGTGGGAGGAGGGGGGCGTGGTGTGTGAACAAGTGGCTGGTGCATGCGGTGCTGGTGGCAACAGGTGGAAGAGAAGGGAGGCGAGTTGGTGGCGCGAGACGTCGCGGAAAGCGAGATAATGCAGTTGTGGTGATGTGGTATGAGGCGACGGCGGCGAGGCCGTATCTCCTCGGAGGTACATATACTAAAATTGGAACGATACAGAGAAGATTAGCATGGCCCCTGCGCAAGGATGACACGCAAAATCGTGAAGCGTTCCATATTTGGCGCTTCTCCACTCGCACTACCCCCTCTCCCTCGTAACTACCTCCATATCTGCCTGCCTGCCTGCCTGCCTGCATGCCTGCCTGCCTACACCTGCCTAGCGACGTACCTGACGTGCTTCCCACCTTCGCGACTCGCTCTCCTCTTCCTCGCCGTGCAGCAGCCAGCTGGCCAGCTGGCCAGCCAGCCAGCCAGCCAGCCAGCAAGGTGGGAATAGGGTGTGAGAACAAGCATGTGCAATGAGTGGCGGGGCGGAGGGCGGGGGTAGTTGAGTTGACCTAGGTAATGGCCCCAACAGCAGAGACGCGTCGGGGCAGTGCAAAAATGACTCTATAGACTCATTGTGCTGCACCTCCACACGGAAATCTTTAGTAAAAGGCGAAAGATTTATCCGCAAGTGAGGAGATGCCAGAGTGGTGCTGCGCACGCGGCCTGCTGCACCACCTGCACTGCTTCACCTGACTGCCGCTATGGGTGCACACACAAGTGGGTGGGAAGGAGGCTAACCCACGCACACGCGAAGCGCCGCATGTGGCCATGGCCAATTGCTCTGCTGCCTCACACTGGCCTCAGTGCTGCCTGTGCATGCTACTGCCAATACGCCTCTCAGCTGGCGTGCGAGGCACACCTTCATGCAAACATGTGCATACTAGTGAAATGGACGAGGAGAGGAGATGAGGCGAGTGGTGTGAGAGAGTGCAGCAGCACTATCATGGGGGGCGTGGTGTGTGAACAAGTGGCTGGTGCATGCGGTGCTGGTGGCAACAGGTGGAAGAGAAGGGAGGCGAGTTGGTGGCGCGAGACGTCGCGGAAAGCGAGATAATGCAGTTGTGGTGATGTGGTATGAGACTACGGCGGCGAGGCCGTATCTCCCCGGAGGCACATATACTAACATCGGAACGATACGGAGGAAATTAGCATGGCCCCTGCGCAAGGATGACACGCAAAATCGTGAAGCCTTCCATATTTGTCGCTTCTCCACTTGCACTACCCCCTCTCCCTCGTAACTACCTCCCTCTCTGCCTGCCTGCCTGCCTGCCTGCCTGCCTGCCTGCCGGCCTACCTAGCGACGTACGCAACCTACTTCCCACCTTCGCGACTCGCTCTCCTCTTCCTCGCCGTGCAGCAGCCAGCTGGCCAGCTGGCCAGCCAGCCAGCCAGCCAGCCAGCCAGCAAGGTGGGAATAGGGTGTGAGAACAAGGATGTGCAATGAGTGGCGGGGCGGAGGGCGGGGGTAGTTGATTTGACCTAGGTAATGGCCCCAACAGCAGAGACGCGTCGGGGCAGTGCAAAAATGACTCTATAGACTCATTGTGCTGCACCTCCACACGGAAATCTTTAGTAAAAGGCGAAAGATTTATCCGCAAGTGAGGAGATGCCAGAGTGGTGCTGCGCACGCGGCCTGCTGCACCACCTGCACTGCTTCACCTGACTGCCGCTATGGGTGCACACACAAGTGGGTGGGAAGGAGGCTAACCCACGCACACGCGAAGCGCCGCATGTGGCCATGGCCAATTGCTCTGCTGCCTCACACTGGCCTCAGTGCTGCCTGTGCATGCTACTGCCAATACGCCTCTCAGCTGGCGTGCGAGGCACACCTTCATGCAAACATGTGCATACTAGTGAAATGGACGAGGAGAGGAGATGAGGCGAGTGGTGTGAGAGAGTGCAGCAGCACTATCATGGGTGCGTGGGTGGGAGGGAGGGGGGCGTGGTGTGTGAACAAGTGGCTGGTGCATGCGGTGCTGGTGGCAACAGGTGGAAGAGAAGGGAGGCGAGTTGGTGGCGCGAGACGTCGCGGAAAGCGAGATAATGCAGTTGTGGTGATGTGGTATGAGACTACGGCGGCGAGGCCGTATCTCCCCGGAGGCACATATACTAACATCGGAACGATACGGAGGAAATTAGCATGGCCCCTGCGCAAGGATGACACGCAAAATCGTGAAGCCTTCCATATTTGTCGCTTCTCCACTTGCACTACCCCCTCTCCCTCGTAACTACCTCCCTCTCTGCCTGCCTGCCTGCCTGCCTGCCTGCCTGCCTGCCTGCCTGCCTGCCGGCCTACCTAGCGACGTACGCAACCTACTTCCCACCTTCGCGACTCGCTCTCCTCTTCCTCGCCGTGCAGCAGCCAGCTGGCCAGCCAGCCAGCCAGCCAGCAAGGTGGGAATAGGGTGTGAGAACAAGCATGTGCAATGAGTGGCGGGGCGGAGGGCGGGGGTAGTTGAGTTGACCTAGGTAATGGCCCCAACAGCAGAGACGCGTCGGGGCAGTGCAAAAATGACTCTATAGACTCATTGTGCTGCACCTCCACACGGAAATCTTTAGTAAAAGGCGAAAGATTTATCCGCAAGTGAGGAGATGCCAGAGTGGTGCTGCGCACGCGGCCTGCTGCACCACCTGCACTGCTTCACCTGACTGCCGCTATGGGTGCACACACAAGTGGGTGGGAAGGAGGCTAACCCACGCACACGCGAAGCGCCGCATGTGGCCATGGCCAATTGCTCTGCTGCCTCACACTGGCCTCAGTGCTGCCTGTGCATGCTACTGCCAATACGCCTCTCAGCTGGCGTGCGAGGCACACCTTCATGCAAACATGTGCATACTAGTGAAATGGACGAGGAGAGGAGATGAGGCGAGTGGTGTGAGAGAGTGCAGCAGCACTATCATGGGGGGCGTGGTGTGTGAACAAGTGGCTGGTGCATGCGGTGCTGGTGGCAACAGGTGGAAGAGAAGGGAGGCGAGTTGGTGGCGCGAGACGTCGCGGAAAGCGAGATAATGCAGTTGTGGTGATGTGGTATGAGACTACGGCGGCGAGGCCGTATCTCCCCGGAGGCACATATACTAACATCGGAACGATACGGAGGAAATTAGCATGGCCCCTGCGCAAGGATGACACGCAAAATCGTGAAGCCTTCCATATTTGTCGCTTCTCCACTTGCACTACCCCCTCTCCCTCGTAACTACCTCCCTCTCTGCCTGCCTGCCTGCCTGCCTGCCTGCCTGCCTGCCTGCCGGCCTACCTAGCGACGTACGCAACCTACTTCCCACCTTCGCGACTCGCTCTCCTCTTCCTCGCCGTGCAGCAGCCAGCTGGCCAGCCAGCCAGCCAG
Source organism: Echinococcus multilocularis (assembly GCA_000469725.3). Lineage (NCBI taxonomy): Eukaryota > Metazoa > Platyhelminthes > Cestoda > Cyclophyllidea > Taeniidae > Echinococcus > Echinococcus multilocularis. Next base: position 3,481,795 of record LN902848.1, on the reverse strand, counting down.
CCAGCAAGGTGGGAATAGGGTGTGAGAACAAGCATGTGCAATGAGTGGCGGGGCGGAGGGCGGGGGTAGTTGAGTTGACCTAGGTAATGGCCCCAACAGCAGAGACGCGTCGGGGCAGTGCAAAAATGACTCTATAGACTCATTGTGCTGCACCTCCACACGGAAATCTTTAGTAAAAGGCGAAAGATTTATCCGCAAGTGAGGAGATGCCAGAGTGGTGCTGCGCACGCGGCCTGCTGCACCACCTGCACTGCTTCACCTGACTGCCGCTATGGGTGCACACACAAGTGGGTGGGAAGGAGGCTAACCCACGCACACGCGAAGCGCCGCATGTGGCCATGGCCAATTGCTCTGCTGCCTCACACTGGCCTCAGTGCTGCCTGTGCATGCTACTGCCAATACGCCTCTCAGCTGGCGTGCGAGGCACACCTTCATGCAAACATGTGCATACTACTGAAATGGACGAGGAGAGGAGATGAGGCGAGTGGTGTGAGAGAGTGCAGCAGCACTATGATGGGGGGCGTGGTGTGTGAACAAGTGGCTGGTGCATGCGGTGCTGGTGGCAACAGGTGGAAGAGAAGGGAGGCGAGTTGGTGGCGCGAGACGTCGCGGAAAGCGAGATAATGCAGTTGTGGTGATGTGGTATGAGACTACGGCGGCGAGGCCGTATCTCCCCGGAGGCACATATACTAACATCGGAACGATACGGAGGAAATTAGCATGGCCCCTGCGCAAGGATGACACGCAAAATCGTGAAGCCTTCCATATTTGTCGCTTCTCCACTTGCACTACCCCCTCTCCCTCGTAACTACCTCCCTCTCTGCCTGCCTGCCTGCCTGCCTGCCTGCCTGCCTGCCTGCCGGCCTACCTAGCGACGTACGCAACCTACTTCCCACCTTCGCGACTCGCTCTCCTCTTCCTCGCCGTGCAGCAGCCAGCTGGCCAGCTGCCAGCCAGCCAGCCAGCCAGCCAGCCAGCAAGGTGGGAATAGGGTGTGAGAACAAGCATGTGCAATGAGTGGCGGGGCGGAGGGCGGGGGTAGTTGAGTTGACCTAGGTAATGGCCCCAACAGCAGAGACGCGTCGGGGCAGTGCAAAAATGACTCTATAGACTCATTGTGCTGCACCTCCACACGGAAATCTTTAGTAAAAGGCGAAAGATTTATCCGCAAGTGAGGAGATGCCAGAGTGGTGCTGCGCACGCGGCCTGCTGCACCACCTGCACTGCTTCACCTGACTGCCGCTATGGGTGCACACACAAGTGGGTGGGAAGGAGGCTAACCCACGCACACGCGAAGCGCCGCATGTGGCCATGGCCAATTGCTCTGCTGCCTCACACTGGCCTCAGTGCTGCCTGTGCATGCTACTGCCAATACGCCTCTCAGCTGGCGTGCGAGGCACACCTTCATGCAAACATGTGCATACTAGTGAAATGGACGAGGAGAGGAGATGAGGCGAGTGGTGTGAGAGAGTGCAGCAGCACTATCATTGGGGGGCGTGGTGTGTGAACAAGTGGCTGGTGCATGCGGTGCTGGTGGCAACAGGTGGAAGAGAAGGGAGGCGAGTTGGTGGCGCGAGACGTCGCGGAAAGCGAGATAATGCAGTTGTGGTGATGTGGTATGAGACTACGGCGGCGAGGCCGTATCTCCCCGGAGGCACATATACTAACATCGGAACGATACGGAGGAAATTAGCATGGCCCCTGCGCAAGGATGACACGCAAAATCGTGAAGCCTTCCATATTTGTCGCTTCTCCACTTGCACTACCCCCTCTCCCTCGTAACTACCTCCCTCTCTGCCTGCCTGCCTGCCTGCCTGCCTGCCTGCCTGCCGGCCTACCTAGCGACGTACGCAACCTACTTCCCACCTTCGCGACTCGCTCTCCTCTTCCTCGCCGTGCAGCAGCCAGCTGGCCAGCCAGCCAGCCAGCCAGCCAGCCAGCCAGCAAGGTGGGAATAGGGTGTGAGAACAAGCATGTGCAATGAGTGGCGGGGCGGAGGGCGGGGGTAGTTGAGTTGACCTAGGTAATGGCCCCAACAGCAGAGACGCGTCGGGGCAGTGCAAAAATGACTCTATAGACTCATTGTGCTGCACCTCCACACGGAAATCTTTAGTAAAAGGCGAAAGATTTATCCGCAAGTGAGGAGATGCCAGAGTGGTGCTGCGCACGCGGCCTGCTGCACCACCTGCACTGCTTCACCTGACTGCCGCTATGGGTGCACACACAAGTGGGTGGGAAGGAGGCTAACCCACGCACACGCGAAGCGCCGCATGTGGCCATGGCCAATTGCTCTGCTGCCTCACACCGGCCTCAGTGCTGCCTGTGCATGCTACTGCCAATACGCCTCTCAGCTGGCGTGCGAGGCACACCTTCATGCAAACATGTGCATACTAGTGAAATGGACGAGGAGAGGAGATGAGGCGAGTGGTGTGAGAGAGTGCAGCAGCACTATCATGGGGGGCGTGGTGTGTGAACAAGTGGCTGGTGCATGCGGTGCTGGTGGCAACAGGTGGAAGAGAAGGGAGGCGAGTTGGTGGCGCGAGACGTCGCGGAAAGCGAGATAATGCAGTTGTGGTGATGTGGTATGAGACTACGGCGGCGAGGCCGTATCTCCCCGGAGGCACATATACTAACATCGGAACGATACGGAGGAAATTAGCATGGCCCCTGCGCAAGGATGACACGCAAAATCGTGAAGCCTTCCATATTTGTCGCTTCTCCACTTGCACTACCCCCTCTCCCTCGTAACTACCTCCCTCTCTGCCTGCCTGCCTGCCTGCCTGCCTGCCTGCCTGCCTGCCGGCCTACCTAGCGACGTACGCAACCTACTTCCCACCTTCGCGACTCGCTCTCCTCTTCCTCGCCGTGCAGCAGCCAGCTGGCCAGCCAGCCAGCCAGCCAGCCAGCCAGCCAGCCAGCAAGGTGGGAATAGGGTGTGAGAACAAGCATGTGCAATGAGTGGCGGGGCGGAGGGCGGGGGTAGTTGAGTTGACCTAGGTAATGGCCCCAACAGCAGAGACGCGTCGGGGCAGTGCAAAAATGACTCTATAGACTCATTGTGCTGCACCTCCACACGGAAATCTTTAGTAAAAGGCGAAAGATTTATCCGCAAGTGAGGAGATGCCAGAGTGGTGCTGCGCACGCGGCCTGCTGCACCACCTGCACTGCTTCACCTGACTGCCGCTATGGGTGCACACACAAGTGGGTGGGAAGGAGGCTAACCCACGCACACGCGAAGCGCCGCATGTGGCCATGGCCAATTGCTCTGCTGCCTCACACTGGCCTCAGTGCTGCCTGTGCATGCTACTGCCAATACGCCTCTCAGCTGGCGTGCGAGGCACACCTTCATGCAAACATGTGCATACTAGTGAAATGGACGAGGAGAGGAGATGAGGCGAGTGGTGTGAGAGAGTGCAGCAGCACTATCATGGGGGGCGTGGTGTGTGAACAAGTGGCTGGTGCATGCGGTGCTGGTGGCAACAGGTGGAAGAGAAGGGAGGCGAGTTGGTGGCGCGAGACGTCGCGGAAAGCGAGATAATGCAGTTGTGGTGATGTGGTATGAGACTACGGCGGCGAGGCCGTATCTCCCCGGAGGCACATATACTAACATCGGAACGATACGGAGGAAATTAGCATGGCCCCTGCGCAAGGATGACACGCAAAATCGTGAAGCCTTCCATATTTGTCGCTTCTCCACTTGCACTACCCCCTCTCCCTCGTAACTACCTCCCTCTCTGCCTGCCTGCCTGCCTGCCTGCCTGCCTGCGCCTACCTAGCGACGTACGCAACCTACTTCCCACCTTCGCGACTCGCTCTCCTCTTCCTCGCCGTGCAGCAGCCAGCTGGCCAGCCAGCCAGCCAGCCAGCCAGCAAGGTGGGAATAGGGTGTGAGAACAAGCATGTGCAATGAGTGGCGGGGCGGAGGGCGGGGGTAGTTGAGTTGACCTAGGTAATGGCCCCAACAGCAGAGACGCGTCGGGGCAGTGCAAAAATGACTCTATAGACTCATTGTGCTGCACCTCCACACGGAAATCTTTAGTAAAAGGCGAACGATTTATCCGCAAGTGCGGAGATGCCAGAGTGGTGCTGCGCACGCGGCCTGCTGCACCACCTGCACTGCTTCACCTGACTGCCGCTATGGGTGCACACACAAGTGGGTGGGAAGGAGGCTAACCCACGCACACGCGAAGCGCCGCATGTGGCCATGGCCAATTGCTCTGCTGCCTCACACTGGCCTCAGTGCTGCCTGTGCATGCTACTGCCAATACGCCTCTCAGCTGGCGTGCGAGGCACACCTTCATGCAAACATGTGCATACTAGTGAAATGGACGAGGAGAGGAGATGAGGCGAGTGGTGTGAGAGAGTGCAGCAGCACTATGATGGGGGGCGTGGTGTGTGAACAAGTGGCTGGTGCATGCGGTGCTGGTGGCAACAGGTGGAAGAGAAGGGAGGCGAGTTGGTGGCGCGAGACGTCGCGGAAAGCGAGATAATGCAGTTGTGGTGATGTGGTATGAGACTACGGCGGCGAGGCCGTATCTCCCCGGAGGCACATATACTAACATCGGAACGATACGGAGGAAATTAGCATGGCCCCTGCGCAAGGATGACACGCAAAATCGTGAAGCCTTCCATATTTGTCGCTTCTCCACTTGCACTACCCCCTCTCCCTCGTAACTACCTCCCTCTCTGCCTGCCTGCCTGCCTGCCTGCCTGCCTGCCTGCCGGCCTACCTAGCGACGTACGCAACCTACTTCCCACCTTCGCGACTCGCTCTCCTCTTCCTCGCCGTGCAGCAGCCAGCTGCAGCCAGGCCAGCCAGCCAGCAAGGTGGGAATAGGGTGTGAGAACAAGCATGTGCAATGAGTGGCGGGGCGGAGGGCGGGGGTAGTTGAGTTGACCTAGGTAATGGCCCCAACAGCAGAGACGCGTCGGGGCAGTGCAAAAATGACTCTATAGACTCATTGTGCTGCACCTCCACACGGAAATCTTTAGTAAAAGGCGAACGATTTATCCGCAAGTGCGGAGATGCCAGAGTGGTGCTGCGCACGCGGCCTGCTGCACCACCTGCACTGCTTCACCTGACTGCCGCTATGGGTGCACACACAAGTGGGTGGGAAGGAGGCTAACCCACGCACACGCGAAGCGCCGCATGTGGCCATGGCCAATTGCTCTGCTGCCTCACACTGGCCTCAGTGCTGCCTGTGCATGCTACTGCCAATACGCCTCTCAGCTGGCGTGCGAGGCACACCTTCATGCAAACATGTGCATACTAGTGAAATGGACGAGGAGAGGAGATGAGGCGAGTGGTGTGAGAGAGTGCAGCAGCACTATGATGGGGGGCGTGGTGTGTGAACAAGTGGCTGGTGCATGCGGTGCTGGTGGCAACAGGTGGAAGAGAAGGGAGGCGAGTTGGTGGCGCGAGACGTCGCGGAAAGCGAGATAATGCAGTTGTGGTGATGTGGTATGAGACTACGGCGGCGAGGCCGTATCTCCCCGGAGGCACATATACTAACATCGGAACGATACGGAGGAAATTAGCATGGCCCCTGCGCAAGGATGACACGCGAAATCGTGAAGCCTTCCATATTTGTCGCTTCTCCACTTGCACTACCCCCTCTCCCTCGTAACTACCTCCCTCTCTGCCTGCCTGCCTGCCTGCCTGCCTGCCTGCCTGCCGGCCTACCTAGCGACGTACGCAACCTACTTCCCACCTTCGCGACTCGCTCTCCTCTTCCTCGCCGTGCAGCAGCCAGCCAGCCAGCAAGGTGGGAATAGGGTGTGAGAACAAGCATGTGCAATGAGTGGCGGGGCGGAGGGCGGGGGTAGTTGAGTTGACCTAGGTAATGGCCCCAACAGCAGAGACGCGTCGGGGCAGTGCAAAAATGACTCTATAGACTCATTGTGCTGCACCTCCACACGGAAATCTTTAGTAAAAGGCGAACGATTTATCCGCAAGTGCGGAGATGCCAGAGTGGTGCTGCGCACGCGGCCTGCTGCACCACCTGCACTGCTTCACCTGACTGCCGCTATGGGTGCACACACAAGTGGGTGGGAAGGAGGCTAACCCACGCACACGCGAAGCGCCGCATGTGGCCATGGCCAATTGCTCTGCTGCCTCACACTGGCCTCAGTGCTGCCTGTGCATGCTACTGCCAATACGCCTCTCAGCTGGCGTGCGAGGCACACCTTCATGCAAACATGTGCATACTAGTGAAATGGACGAGGAGAGGAGATGAGGCGAGTGGTGTGAGAGAGTGCAGCAGCACTATGATGGGGGGCGTGGTGTGTGAACAAGTGGCTGGTGCATGCGGTGCTGGTGGCAACAGGTGGAAGAGAAGGGAGGCGAGTTGGTGGCGCGAGACGTCGCGGAAAGCGAGATAATGCAGTTGTGGTGATGTGGTATGAGACTACGGCGGCGAGGCCGTATCTCCCCGGAGGCACATATACTAACATCGGAACGATACGGAGGAAATTAGCATGGCCCCTGCGCAAGGATGACACGCAAAATCGTGAAGCCTTCCATATTTGTCGCTTCTCCACTTGCACTACCCCCTCTCCCTCGTAACTACCTCCCTCTCTGCCTGCCTGCCTGCCTGCCTTCCCGCCTGCCTGCCTGCCGGCCTACCTAGCGACGTACGCAACCTACTTCCCACCTTCGCGACTCGCTCTCCTCTTCCTCGCCGTGCAGCAGCCAGCTGGCCAGCCAGCCAGCCAGCAAGGTGGGAATAGGGTGTGAGAACAAGCATGTGCAATGAGTGGCGGGGCGGAGGGCGGGGGTAGTTGAGTTGACCTAGGTAATGGCCCCAACAGCAGAGACGCGTCGGGGCAGTGCAAAAATGACTCTATAGACTCATTGTGCTGCACCTCCACACGGAAATCTTTAGTAAAAGGCGAAAGATTTATCCGCAAGTGAGGAGATGCCAGAGTGGTGCTGCGCACGCGGCCTGCTGCACCACCTGCACTGCTTCACCTGACTGCCGCTATGGGTGCACACACAAGTGGGTGGGAAGGAGGCTAACCCACGCACACGCGAAGCGCCGCATGTGGCCATGGCCAATTGCTCTGCTGCCTCACACTGGCCTCAGTGCTGCCTGTGCATGCTACTGCCAATACGCCTCTCAGCTGGCGTGCGAGGCACACCTTCATGCAAACATGTGCATACTAGTGAAATGGACGAGGAGAGGAGATGAGGCGAGTGGTGTGAGAGAGTGCAGCAGCACTATGATGGGGGGCGTGGTGTGTGAACAAGTGGCTGGTGCATGCGGTGCTGGTGGCAACAGGTGGAAGAGAAGGGAGGCGAGTTGGTGGCGCGAGACGTCGCGGAAAGCGAGATAATGCAGTTGTGGTGATGTGGTATGAGACTACGGCGGCGAGGCCGTATCTCCCCGGAGGCACATATACTAACATCGGAACGATACGGAGGAAATTAGCATGGCCCCTGCGCAAGGATGACACGCGAAATCGTGAAGCCTTCCATATTTGTCGCTTCTCCACTTGCACTACCCCCTCTCCCTCGTAACTACCTCCCTCTCTGCCTGCCTGCCTGCCTGCCTGCCTGCCTGCCGGCCTACCTAGCGACGTACGCAACCTACTTCCCACCTTCGCGACTCGCTCTCCTCTTCCTCGCCGTGCAGCAGCCAGCTGGCCAGCCAGCCAGCCAGCAAGGTGGGAATAGGGTGTGAGAACAAGCATGTGCAATGAGTGGCGGGGCGGAGGGCGGGGGTAGTTGAGTTGACCTAGGTAATGGCCCCAACAGCAGAGACGCGTCGGGGCAGTGCAAAAATGACTCTATAGACTCATTGTGCTGCACCTCCACACGGAAATCTTTAGTAAAAGGCGAAAGATTTATCCGCAAGTGAGGAGATGCCAGAGTGGTGCTGCGCACGCGGCCTGCTGCACCACCTGCACTGCTTCACCTGACTGCCGCTATGGGTGCACACACAAGTGGGTGGGAAGGAGGCTAACCCACGCACACGCGAAGCGCCGCATGTGGCCATGGCCAATTGCTCTGCTGCCTCACACTGGCCTCAGTGCTGCCTGTGCATGCTACTGCCAATACGCCTCTCAGCTGGCGTGCGAGGCACACCTTCATGCAAACATGTGCATACTACTGAAATGGACGAGGAGAGGGGATGAGGCGAGTGGTGTGAGAGAGTGCAGCAGCACTATGATGGGGGGCGTGGTGTGTGAACAAGTGGCTGGTGCATGCGGTGCTGGTGGCAACAGGTGGAAGAGAAGGGAGGCGAGTTGGTGGCGCGAGACGTCGCGGAAAGCGAGATAATGCAGTTGTGGTGATGTGGTATGAGACTACGGCGGCGAGGCCGTATCTCCCCGGAGGCACATATACTAACATCGGAACGATACGGAGGAAATTAGCATGGCCCCTGCGCAAGGATGACACGCAAAATCGTGAAGCCTTCCATATTTGTCGCTTCTCCACTTGCACTACCCCCTCTCCCTCGTAACTACCTCCCTCTCTGCCTGCCTGCCTGCCTGCCGGCCTACCTAGCGAGGTACGCAACCTACTTCCCACCTTCGCGACTCGCTCTCCTCTTCCTCGCCGTGCAGCAGCCAGCTGGCCAGCCAGCCAGCCAGCCAGCCAGCAAGGTGGGAATAGGGTGTGAGAACAAGCATGTGCAATGAGTGGCGGGGCGGAGGGCGGGGGTAGTTGAGTTGACCTAGGTAATGGCCCCAACAGCAGAGACGCGTCGGGGCAGTGCAAAAATGACTCTATAGACTCATTGTGCTGCACCTCCACACGGAAATCTTTAGTAAAAGGCGAAAGATTTATCCGCAAGTGAGGAGATGCCAGAGTGGTGCTGCGCACGCGGCCTGCTGCACCACCTGCACTGCTTCACCTGACTGCCGCTATGGGTGCACACACAAGTGGGTGGGAAGGAGGCTAACCCACGCACACGCGAAGCGCCGCATGTGGCCATGGCCAATTGCTCTGCTGCCTCACACCGGCCTCAGTGCTGCCTGTGCATGCTACTGCCAATACGCCTCTCAGCTGGCGTGCGAGGCACACCTTCATGCAAACATGTGCATACTACTGAAATGGACGAGGAGAGGGGATGAGGCGAGTGGTGTGAGAGAGTGCAGCAGCACTATGATGGGGGGCGTGGTGTGTGAACAAGTGGCTGGTGCATGCGGTGCTGGTGGCAACAGGTGGAAGAGAAGGGAGGCGAGTTGGTGGCGCGAGACGTCGCGGAAAGCGAGATAATGCAGTTGTGGTGATGTGGTATGAGACTACGGCGGCGAGGCCGTATCTCCCCGGAGGCACATATACTAACATCGGAACGATACGGAGGAAATTAGCATGGCCCCTGCGCAAGGATGACACGCAAAATCGTGAAGCCTTCCATATTTGTCGCTTCTCCACTTGCACTACCCCCTCTCCCTCGTAACTACCTCCCTCTCTGCCTGCCTGCCTGCCTGCCGGCCTACCTAGCGAGGTACGCAACCTACTTCCCACCTTCGCGACTCGCTCTCCTCTTCCTCGCCGTGCAGCAGCCAGCTGGCCAGCCAGCCAGCCAGCCAGCCAGCCAGCCAGCCAGCCAGCAAGGTGGGAATAGGGTGTGAGAACAAGCATGTGCAATGAGTGGCGGGGCGGAGGGCGGGGGTAGTTGAGTTGACCTAGGTAATGGCCCCAACAGCAGAGACGCGTCGGGGCAGTGCAAAAATGACTCTATAGACTCATTGTGCTGCACCTCCACACGGAAATCTTTAGTAAAAGGCGAAAGATTTATCCGCAAGTGAGGAGATGCCAGAGTGGTGCTGCGCACGCGGCCTGCTGCACCACCTGCACTGCTTCACCTGACTGCCGCTATGGGTGCACACACAAGTGGGTGGGAAGGAGGCTAACCCACGCACACGCGAAGCGCCGCATGTGGCCATGGCCAATTGCTCTGCTGCCTCACACCGGCCTCAGTGCTGCCTGTGCATGCTACTGCCAATACGCCTCTCAGCTGGCGTGCGAGGCACACCTTCATGCAAACATGTGCATACTACTGAAATGGACGAGGAGAGGGGATGAGGTGAGTGGTGTGAGAGAGTGCAGCAGCACTATGATGGGGGGCGTGGTGTGTGAACAAGTGGCTGGTGCATGCGGTGCTGGTGGCAACAGGTGGAAGAGAAGGGAGGCGAGTTGGTGGCGCGAGACGTCGCGGAAAGCGAGATAATGCAGTTGTGGTGATGTGGTATGAGACTACGGCGGCGAGGCCGTATCTCCCCGGAGGCACATATACTAACATCGGAACGATACGGAGGAAATTAGCATGGCCCCTGCGCAAGGATGACACGCAAAATCGTGAAGCCTTCCATATTTGTCGCTTCTCCACTTGCACTACCCCCTCTCCCTCGTAACTACCTCCCTCTCTGCCTGCCTGCCTGCCTGCCGGCCTACCTAGCGAGGTACGCAACCTACTTCCCACCTTCGCGACTCGCTCTCCTCTTCCTCGCCGTGCAGCAGCCAGCTGGCCAGCCAGCCAGCCAGCCAGCCAGCCAGCCAGCCAGCCAGCAAGGTGGGAATAGGGTGTGAGAACAAGCATGTGCAATGAGTGGCGGGGCGGAGGGCGGGGGTAGTTGAGTTGACCTAGGTAATGGCCCCAACAGCAGAGACGCGTCGGGGCAGTGCAAAAATGACTCTATAGACTCATTGTGCTGCACCTCCACACGGAAATCTTTAGTAAAAGGCGAACGATTTATCCGCAAGTGCGGAGATGCCAGAGTGGTGCTGCGCACGCGGCCTGCTGCACCACCTGCACTGCTTCACCTGACTGCCGCTATGGGTGCACACACAAGTGGGTGGGAAGGAGGCTAACCCACGCACACGCGAAGCGCCGCATGTGGCCATGGCCAATTGCTCTGCTGCCTCACACCGGCCTCAGTGCTGCCTGTGCATGCTACTGCCAATACGCCTCTCAGCTGGCGTGCGAGGCACACCTTCATGCAAACATGTGCATACTACTGAAATGGACGAGGAGAGGGGATGAGGCGAGTGGTGTGAGAGAGTGCAGCAGCACTATGATGGGGGGCGTGGTGTGTGAACAAGTGGCTGGTGCATGCGGTGCTGGTGGCAACAGGTGGAAGAGAAGGGAGGCGAGTTGGTGGCGCGAGACGTCGCGGAAAGCGAGATAATGCAGTTGTGGTGATGTGGTATGAGACTACGGCGGCGAGGCCGTATCTCCCCGGAGGCACATATACTAACATCGGAACGATACGGAGGAAATTAGCATGGCCCCTGCGCAAGGATGACACGCAAAATCGTGAAGCCTTCCATATTTGTCGCTTCTCCACTTGCACTACCCCCTCTCCCTCGTAACTACCTCCCTCTCTGCCTGCCTGCCTGCCTGCCGGCCTACCTAGCGAGGTACGCAACCTACTTCCCACCTTCGCGACTCGCTCTCCTCTTCCTCGCCGTGCAGCAGCCAGCTGGCCAGCCAGCCAGCCAGCCAGCCAGCCAGCCAGCCAGCCAGCAAGGTGGGAATAGGGTGTGAGAACAAGCATGTGCAATGAGTGGCGGGGCGGAGGGCGGGGGTAGTTGAGTTGACCTAGGTAATGGCCCCAACAGCAGAGACGCGTCGGGGCAGTGCAAAAATGACTCTATAGACTCATTGTGCTGCACCTCCACACGGAAATCTTTAGTAAAAGGCGAAAGATTTATCCGCAAGTGAGGAGATGCCAGAGTGGTGCTGCGCACGCGGCCTGCTGCACCACCTGCACTGCTTCACCTGACTGCCGCTATGGGTGCACACACAAGTGGGTGGGAAGGAGGCTAACCCACGCACACGCGAAGCGCCGCATGTGGCCATGGCCAATTGCTCTGCTGCCTCACACTGGCCTCAGTGCTGCCTGTGCATGCTACTGCCAATACGCCTCTCAGCTGGCGTGCGAGGCACACCTTCATGCAAACATGTGCATACTAGTGAAATGGACGAGGAGAGGGGATGAGGCGAGTGGTGTGAGAGAGTGCAGCAGCACTATGATGGGGGGCGTGGTGTGTGAACAAGTGGCTGGTGCATGCGGTGCTGGTGGCAACAGGTGGAAGAGAAGGGAGGCGAGTTGGTGGCGCGAGACGTCGCGGAAAGCGAGATAATGCAGTTGTGGTGATGTGGTATGAGACTACGGCGGCGAGGCCGTATCTCCCCGGAGGCACATATACTAACATCGGAACGATACGGAGGAAATTAGCATGGCCCCTGCGCAAGGATGACACGCGAAATCGTGAAGCCTTCCATATTTGTCGCTTCTCCACTTGCACTACCCCCTCTCCCTCGTAACTACCTCCCTCTCTGCCTGCCTGCCTGCCTTCCCGCCTGCCTGCCTGCCTGCCTGCCGGCCTACCTAGCGACGTACGCAACCTACTTCCCACCTTCGCGACTCGCTCTCCTCTTCCTCGCCGTGCAGCAGCCAGCCAGCCAGCCAGCCAGCCAGCCAGCAAGGTGGGAATAGGGTGTGAGAACAAGCATGTGCAATGAGTGGCGGGGCGGAGGGCGGGGGTAGTTGAGTTGACCTAGGTAATGGCCCCAACAGCAGAGACGCGTCGGGGCAGTGCAAAAATGACTCTATAGACTCATTGTGCTGCACCTCCACACGGAAATCTTTAGTAAAAGGCGAACGATTTATCCGCAAGTGCGGAGATGCCAGAGTGGTGCTGCGCACGCGGCCTGCTGCACCACCTGCACTGCTTCACCTGACTGCCGCTATGGGTGCACACACAAGTGGGTGGGAAGGAGGCTAACCCACGCACACGCGAAGCGCCGCATGTGGCCATGGCCAATTGCTCTGCTGCCTCACACCGGCCTCAGTGCTGCCTGTGCATGCTACTGCCAATACGCCTCTCAGCTGGCGTGCGAGGCACACCTTCATGCAAACATGTGCATACTAGTGAAATGGACGAGGAGAGGAGATGAGGCGAGTGGTGTGAGAGAGTGCAGCAGCACTATCATGGGGGGCGTGGTGTGTGAACAAGTGGCTGGTGCATGCGGTGCTGGTGGCAACAGGTGGAAGAGAAGGGAGGCGAGTTGGTGGCGCGAGACGTCGCGGAAAGCGAGATAATGCAGTTGTGGTGATGTGGTATGAGACTACGGCGGCGAGGCCGTATCTCCCCGGAGGCACATATACTAACATCGGAACGATACGGAGGAAATTAGCATGGCCCCTGCGCAAGGATGACACGCGAAATCGTGAAGCCTTCCATATTTGTCGCTTCTCCACTTGCACTACCCCCTCTCCCTCGTAACTACCTCCCTCTCTGCCTGCCTGCCTGCCTGCCTGCCTGCCTGCCTGCCGGCCTACCTAGCGACGTACGCAACCTACTTCCCACCTTCGCGACTCGCTCTCCTCTTCCTCGCCGTGCAGCAGCCAGCTGGCCAGCCAGCCAGCCAGCCAGCCAGCCAGCCAGCAAGGTGGGAATAGGGTGTGAGAACAAGCATGTGCAATGAGTGGCGGGGCGGAGGGCGGGGGTAGTTGAGTTGACCTAGGTAATGGCCCCAACAGCAGAGACGCGTCGGGGCAGTGCAAAAATGACTCTATAGACTCATTGTGCTGCACCTCCACACGGAAATCTTTAGTAAAAGGCGAACGATTTATCCGCAAGTGAGGAGATGCCAGAGTGGTGCTGCGCACGCGGCCTGCTGCACCACCTGCACTGCTTCACCTGACTGCCGCTATGGGTGCACACACAAGTGGGTGGGAAGGAGGCTAACCCACGCACACGCGAAGCGCCGCATGTGGCCATGGCCAATTGCTCTGCTGCCTCACACTGGCCTCAGTGCTGCCTGTGCATGCTACTGCCAATACGCCTCTCAGCTGGCGTGCGAGGCACACCTTCATGCAAACATGTGCATACTAGTGAAATGGACGAGGAGAGGAGATGAGGCGAGTGGTGTGAGAGAGTGCAGCAGCACTATGATGGGGGGCGTGGTGTGTGAACAAGTGGCTGGTGCATGCGGTGCTGGTGGCAACAGGTGGAAGAGAAGGGAGGCGAGTTGGTGGCGCGAGACGTCGCGGAAAGCGAGATAATGCAGTTGTGGTGATGTGGTATGAGACTACGGCGGCGAGGCCGTATCTCCCCGGAGGCACATATACTAACATCGGAACGATACGGAGGAAATTAGCATGGCCCCTGCGCAAGGATGACACGCGAAATCGTGAAGCCTTCCATATTTGTCGCTTCTCCACTTGCACTACCCCCTCTCCCTCGTAACTACCTCCCTCTCTGCCTGCCTGCCTGCCTGCCTGCCTGCCGGCCTACCTAGCGAGGTACGCAACCTACTTCCCACCTTCGCGACTCGCTCTCCTCTTCCTCGCCGTGCAGCAGCCAGCTGGCCAGCCAGCCAGCCAGCCAGCCAGCCAGCCAGCAAGGTGGGAATAGGGTGTGAGAACAAGCATGTGCAATGAGTGGCGGGGCGGAGGGCGGGGGTAGTTGAGTTGACCTAGGTAATGGCCCCAACAGCAGAGACGCGTCGGGGCAGTGCAAAAATGACTCTATAGACTCATTGTGCTGCACCTCCACACGGAAATCTTTAGTAAAAGGCGAAAGATTTATCCGCAAGTGAGGAGATGCCAGAGTGGTGCTGCGCACGCGGCCTGCTGCACCACCTGCACTGCTTCACCTGACTGCCGCTATGGGTGCACACACAAGTGGGTGGGAAGGAGGCTAACCCACGCACACGCGAAGCGCCGCATGTGGCCATGGCCAATTGCTCTGCTGCCTCACACCGGCCTCAGTGCTGCCTGTGCATGCTACTGCCAATACGCCTCTCAGCTGGCGTGCGAGGCACACCTTCATGCAAACATGTGCATACTACTGAAATGGACGAGGAGAGGGGATGAGGCGAGTGGTGTGAGAGAGTGCAGCAGCACTATGATGGGGGGCGTGGTGTGTGAACAAGTGGCTGGTGCATGCGGTGCTGGTGGCAACAGGTGGAAGAGAAGGGAGGCGAGTTGGTGGCGCGAGACGTCGCGGAAAGCGAGATAATGCAGTTGTGGTGATGTGGTATGAGACTACGGCGGCGAGGCCGTATCTCCCCGGAGGCACATATACTAACATCGGAACGATACGGAGGAAATTAGCATGGCCCCTGCGCAAGGATGACACGCGAAATCGTGAAGCCTTCCATATTTGTCGCTTCTCCACTTGCACTACCCCCTCTCCCTCGTAACTACCTCCCTCTCTGCCTGCCTGCCTGCCTGCCTGCCTGCCGGCCTACCTAGCGAGGTACGCAACCTACTTCCCACCTTCGCGACTCGCTCTCCTCTTCCTCGCCGTGCAGCAGCCAGCTGGCCAGCCAGCCAGCCAGCCAGCCAGCCAGCCAGCCAGCCAGCCAGCAAGGTGGGAATAGGGTGTGAGAACAAGCATGTGCAATGAGTGGCGGGGCGGAGGGCGGGGGTAGTTGAGTTGACCTAGGTAATGGCCCCAACAGCAGAGACGCGTCGGGGCAGTGCAAAAATGACTCTATAGACTCATTGTGCTGCACCTCCACACGGAAATCTTTAGTAAAAGGCGAAAGATTTATCCGCAAGTGAGGAGATGCCAGAGTGGTGCTGCGCACGCGGCCTGCTGCACCACCTGCACTGCTTCACCTGACTGCCGCTATGGGTGCACACACAAGTGGGTGGGAAGGAGGCTAACCCACGCACACGCGAAGCGCCGCATGTGGCCATGGCCAATTGCTCTGCTGCCTCACACTGGCCTCAGTGCTGCCTGTGCATGCTACTGCCAATACGCCTCTCAGCTGGCGTGCGAGGCACAACCTTCATGCAAACATGTGCATACTAGTGAAATGGACGAGGAGAGGAGATGAGGCGAGTGGTGTGAGAGAGTGCAGCAGCACTATGATGGGGGGCGTGGTGTGTGAACAAGTGGCTGGTGCATGCGGTGCTGGTGGCAACAGGTGGAAGAGAAGGGAGGCGAGTTGGTGGCGCGAGACGTCGCGGAAAGCGAGATAATGCAGTTGTGGTGATGTGGTATGAGACTACGGCGGCGAGGCCGTATCTCCCCGGAGGCACATATACTAACATCGGAACGATACGGAGGAAATTAGCATGGCCCCTGCGCAAGGATGACACGCAAAATCGTGAAGCCTTCCATATTTGTCGCTTCTCCACTTGCACTACCCCCTCTCCCTCGTAACTACCTCCCTCTCTGCCTGCCTGCCTGCCTGCCTGCCTGCCTGCCTGCCGGCCTACCTAGCGACGTACGCAACCTACTTCCCACCTTCGCGACTCGCTCTCCTCTTCCTCGCCGTGCAGCAGCCAGCGCCAGCTGGCCAGCCAGCCAGCCAGCCAGCCAGCCAGCCAGCAAGGTGGGAATAGGGTGTGAGAACAAGCATGTGCAATGAGTGGCGGGGCGGAGGGCGGGGGTAGTTGAGTTGACCTAGGTAATGGCCCCAACAGCAGAGACGCGTCGGGGCAGTGCAAAAATGACTCTATAGACTCATTGTGCTGCACCTCCACACGGAAATCTTTAGTAAAAGGCGAAAGATTTATCCGCAAGTGAGGAGATGCCAGAGTGGTGCTGCGCACGCGGCCTGCTGCACCACCTGCACTGCTTCACCTGACTGCCGCTATGGGTGCACACACAAGTGGGTGGGAAGGAGGCTAACCCACGCACACGCGAAGCGCCGCATGTGGCCATGGCCAATTGCTCTGCTGCCTCACACTGGCCTCAGTGCTGCCTGTGCATGCTACTGCCAATACGCCTCTCAGCTGGCGTGCGAGGCACACCTTCATGCAAACATGTGCATACTAGTGAAATGGACGAGGAGAGGAGATGAGGCGAGTGGTGTGAGAGAGTGCAGCAGCACTATCATGGGTGGGTGGGTGGGAGGGAGGGGGGCGTGGTGTGTGAACAAGTGGCTGGTGCATGCGGTGCTGGTGGCAACAGGTGGAAGAGAAGGGAGGCGAGTTGGTGGCGCGAGACGTCGCGGAAAGCGAGATAATGCAGTTGTGGTGATGTGGTATGAGACTACGGCGGCGAGGCCGTATCTCCCCGGAGGCACATATACTAACATCGGAACGATACGGAGGAAATTAGCATGGCCCCTGCGCAAGGATGACACGCAAAATCGTGAAGCCTTCCATATTTGTCGCTTCTCCACTTGCACTACCCCCTCTCCCTCGTAACTACCTCCCTCTCTGCCTGCCTGCCTGCCTGCCTGCCTGCCTGCCTGCCTGCCTGCCTGCCTGCCGGCCTACCTAGCGACGTACGCAACCTACTTCCCACCTTCGCGACTCGCTCTCCTCTTCCTCGCCGTGCAGCAGCCAGCTGGCCAGCTGGCCAGCCAGCCAGCCAGCCAGCCAGCCAGCAAGGTGGGAATAGGGTGTGAGAACAAGCATGTGCAATGAGTGGCGGGGCGGAGGGCGGGGGTAGTTGAGTTGACCTAGGTAATGGCCCCAACAGCAGAGACGCGTCGGGGCAGTGCAAAAATGACTCTATAGACTCATTGTGCTGCACCTCCACACGGAAATCTTTAGTAAAAGGCGAAAGATTTATCCGCAAGTGAGGAGATGCCAGAGTGGTGCTGCGCACGCGGCCTGCTGCACCACCTGCACTGCTTCACCTGACTGCCGCTATGGGTGCACACACAAGTGGGTGGGAAGGAGGCTAACCCACGCACACGCGAAGCGCCGCATGTGGCCATGGCCAATTGCTCTGCTGCCTCACACTGGCCTCAGTGCTGCCTGTGCATGCTACTGCCAATACGCCTCTCAGCTGGCGTGCGAGGCACACCTTCATGCAAACATGTGCATACTAGTGAAATGGACGAGGAGAGGAGATGAGGCGAGTGGTGTGAGAGAGTGCAGCAGCACTATCATGGGTGCGTGGGTGGGAGGGAGGGGGGCGTGGTGTGTGAACAAGTGGCTGGTGCATGCGGTGCTGGTGGCAACAGGTGGAAGAGAAGGGAGGCGAGTTGGTGGCGCGAGACGTCGCGGAAAGCGAGATAATGCAGTTGTGGTGATGTGGTATGAGACTACGGCGGCGAGGCCGTATCTCCCCGGAGGCACATATACTAACATCGGAACGATACGGAGGAAATTAGCATGGCCCCTGCGCAAGGATGACACGCAAAATCGTGAAGCCTTCCATATTTGTCGCTTCTCCACTTGCACTACCCCCTCTCCCTCGTAACTACCTCCCTCTCTGCCTGCCTGCCTGCCTGCCTGCCTGCCTGCCTGCCTGCCGGCCTACCTAGCGACGTACGCAACCTACTTCCCACCTTCGCGACTCGCTCTCCTCTTCCTCGCCGTGCAGCAGCCAGCTGGCCAGCCAGCCAGCCAGCCAGCCAGCCAGCAAGGTGGGAATAGGGTGTGAGAACAAGGATGTGCAATGAGTGGCGGGGCGGAGGGCGGGGGTAGTTGATTTGACCTAGGTAATGGCCCCAACAGCAGAGACGCGTCGGGGCAGTGCAAAAATGACTCTATAGACTCATTGTGCTGCACCTCCACACGGAAATCTTTAGTAAAAGGCGAAAGATTTATCCGCAAGTGAGGAGATGCCAGAGTGGTGCTGCGCACGCGGCCTGCTGCACCACCTGCACTGCTTCACCTGACTGCCGCTATGGGTGCACACACAAGTGGGTGGGAAGGAGGCTAACCCACGCACACGCGAAGCGCCGCATGTGGCCATGGCCAATTGCTCTGCTGCCTCACACCGGCCTCAGTGCTGCCTGTGCATGCTACTGCCAATACGCCTCTCAGCTGGCGTGCGAGGCACACCTTCATGCAAACATGTGCATACTAGTGAAATGGACGAGGAGAGGAGATGAGGCGAGTGGTGTGAGAGAGTGCAGCAGCACTATGATGGGGGGCGTGGTGTGTGAACAAGTGGCTGGTGCATGCGGTGCTGGTGGCAACAGGTGGAAGAGAAGGGAGGCGAGTTGGTGGCGCGAGACGTCGCGGAAAGCGAGATAATGCAGTTGTGGTGATGTGGTATGAGACTACGGCGGCGAGGCCGTATCTCCCCGGAGGCACATATACTAACATCGGAACGATACGGAGGAAATTAGCATGGCCCCTGCGCAAGGATGACACGCAAAATCGTGAAGCCTTCCATATTTGTCGCTTCTCCACTTGCACTACCCCCTCTCCCTCGTAACTACCTCCCTCTCTGCCTGCCTGCCTGCCTGCCTGCCTGCCTGCCTGCCGGCCTACCTAGCGACGTACGCAACCTACTTCCCACCTTCGCGACTCGCTCTCCTCTTCCTCGCCGTGCAGCAGCCAGCTGGCCAGCCAGCCAGCCAGCCAGCCAGCCAGCCAGCCAGCCAGCCAGCCAGCAAGGTGGGAATAGGGTGTGAGAACAAGCATGTGCAATGAGTGGCGGGGCGGAGGGCGGGGGTAGTTGAGTTGACCTAGGTAATGGCCCCAACAGCAGAGACGCGTCGGGGCAGTGCAAAAATGACTCTATAGACTCATTGTGCTGCACCTCCACACGGAAATCTTTAGTAAAAGGCGAAAGATTTATCCGCAAGTGAGGAGATGCCAGAGTGGTGCTGCGCACGCGGCCTGCTGCACCACCTGCACTGCTTCACCTGACTGCCGCTATGGGTGCACACACAAGTGGGTGGGAAGGAGGCTAACCCACGCACACGCGAAGCGCCGCATGTGGCCATGGCCAATTGCTCTGCTGCCTCACACTGGCCTCAGTGCTGCCTGTGCATGCTACTGCCAATACGCCTCTCAGCTGGCGTGCGAGGCACACCTTCATGCAAACATGTGCATACTAGTGAAATGGACGAGGAGAGGAGATGAGGCGAGTGGTGTGAGAGAGTGCAGCAGCACTATCATGGTTGGGTGGGTGGGAGGGAGGGGGGCGTGGTGTGTGAACAAGTGGCTGGTGCATGCGGTGCTGGTGGCAACAGGTGGAAGAGAAGGGAGGCGAGTTGGTGGCGCGAGACGTCGCGGAAAGCGAGATAATGCAGTTGTGGTGATGTGGTATGAGACTACGGCGGCGAGGCCGTATCTCCCCGGAGGCACATATACTAACATCGGAACGATACGGAGGAAATTAGCATGGCCCCTGCGCAAGGATGACACGCAAAATCGTGAAGCCTTCCATATTTGTCGCTTCTCCACTTGCACTACCCCCTCTCCCTCGTAACTACCTCCCTCTCTGCCTGCCTGCCTGCCTGCCTGCCTGCCGGCCTACCTAGCGACGTACCTGCCTGCCTGCCTGCCTGCCGGCCTACCTAGCGACGTACGCAACCTACTTCCCACCTTCGCGACTCGCTCTCCTCTTCCTCGCCGTGCAGCAGCCAGCTGGCCAGCCAGCCAGCCAGCCAGCCAGCCAAGCCAGCAAGGTGGGAATAGGGTGTGAGAACAAGGATGTGCAATGAGTGGCGGGGCGGAGGGCGGGGGTAGTTGAGTTGACCTAGGTAATGGCCCCAACAGCAGAGACGCGTCGGGGCAGTGCAAAAATGACTCTATAGACTCATTGTGCTGCACCTCCACACGGAAATCTTTAGTAAAAGGCGAAAGATTTATCCGCAAGTGAGGAGATGCCAGAGTGGTGCTGCGCACGCGGCCTGCTGCACCACCTGCACTGCTTCACCTGACTGCCGCTATGGGTGCACACACAAGTGGGTGGGAAGGAGGCTAACCCACGCACACGCGAAGCGCCGCATGTGGCCATGGCCAATTGCTCTGCTGCCTCACACTGGCCTCAGTGCTGCCTGTGCATGCTACTGCCAATACGCCTCTCAGCTGGCGTGCGAGGCACACCTTCATGCAAACATGTGCATACTAGTGAAATGGACGAGGAGAGGAGATGAGGCGAGTGGTGTGAGAGAGTGCAGCAGCACTATCATGGGTGCGTGGGTGGGAGGGAGGGGGGCGTGGTGTGTGAACAAGTGGCTGGTGCATGCGGTGCTGGTGGCAACAGGTGGAAGAGAAGGGAGGCGAGTTGGTGGCGCGAGACGTCGCGGAAAGCGAGATAATGCAGTTGTGGTGATGTGGTATGAGACTACGGCGGCGAGGCCGTATCTCCCCGGAGGCACATATACTAACATCGGAACGATACGGAGGAAATTAGCATGGCCCCTGCGCAAGGATGACACGCAAAATCGTGAAGCCTTCCATATTTGTCGCTTCTCCACTTGCACTACCCCCTCTCCCTCGTAACTACCTCCCTCTCTGCCTGCCTGCCTGCCTGCCTGCCTGCCTGCCTGCCGGCCTACCTAGCGACGTACGCAACCTACTTCCCACCTTCGCGACTCGCTCTCCTCTTCCTCGCCGTGCAGCAGCCAGCCAGCTAGCCAGCTGGCCAGCCAGCCAGCCAGTTAGCCAGCCAGACAGCAAGGTGCTTTAATAAATGCGCAGCTAGCAGGTTTCATCGTAATACTGTCCATTATTTTTGACATGTTTTTTGCGCCATTTGATCCAATGTTGAGTTTATTCTCTCCTCCTTTGCACTCCTCTCTCTGACAGATTTTTATTCAAACTGGCATTGACTACTTCCTGTAGTCACCTATCTGTGTAGTTTTAAAGGAGTGCAGATCCTGCTTCTGTGTTTCAGGGTCTGCAACCAGTATGAACAGTAAGGCATTGTCTTGAATTCAAGCTGCATGGCATTGTTGGCACTTGAGGAGTGTGATTAAGCTCCTTAAAAGGTGAATATTTTGGAATGCCTTAAGATTTCTTTTATTTAATTGTGGTTAAAAATGCATTGACACCAGACGCATTAACTAAAACATTATAAATGTCTGAAATAAAATGCTGAGGTATTTTCAATAACTGCAGAATCGAGACGATAAGTTGTGTAATAAAAAGCATGAGTCTATATTCATTAAATCAAAACAGATGCTAGAGCACAAATTTTCACAATCTTTTTAGCTTCTAGTAAAATCTGTGAATGTATGTATGCCTTGGGGATGTTAACGATGCTTGCTTTGATGGACATGTGACAGATGTGCGCAGAATAAAGTCTTGCTTGTGCATGTCAAGAAGCAAAACCAACAGGTGAAGCGGGCCATTTATACGTAAATCTAGGCGAAATGAGTAAGCCGTGCAACACTACTTTCACTATATTCAGCTCCGAAAAATGGAACTTAGCCAGATCCGTTCTGAGCTTTAAATATAATTAGAACTAGAGAGGTCATCTGTCGCACACTTTATTGAAAGGTTTACCGAATTAGGCCTTTAAATAAAATTATCTTTTTTGGCTTGCATTTAGTTATGCTACCTATACATTCATTTTTTGTTTTTAAACCTTTTAAGTTCGGACATAATTTTACTTGCATGACAGTATTCTTTTAAAATGTAGTCATTTCATGCACGTTTTATTGCCTAAAACCCCCTTACTGTCTCATTTTGCGCTTCTATGAGGCTTAGTGAAAAGTTGCTTTACAGAAACTGGAAATTTGTACCTGTTTTGATCATAAATGACCCCAATTTTTGACTACGCAATACTTTTAACTTTTCTGATAACGTATAAGCACATGGATACAATTATATTCATTGGTGGATTCATTGCCTTGTAGTCCGATCAGCCAAGTTGAATTAGGACTTTCAAATTAAATCTTATAACTGGTGTTTCGATGAAGAATGGCAGGTGAATGTAAAGGCGTGTAACACTGTCGCTGAACCTATCTTGTCAATGACTAAAGACTATCTATTTTCTGCTTTAAAGGATTTCGAAGAATATAGCCAAACCTTCTTTCTATAAGGCAAAATGTGCCCAACCGTAAATAAATGCGTATGCTAAAGTCACAACCTTTACTTATTAAATACATTGGTGCAACAAAAAATTACTTACACTTTGTATGGTTTAGCATGGGTTGGCCTAATCACTACGGATCAGGTAGACCCTGTCCAAATATTACGGTGCTTGATTTCCGCCTTTAAATTAAGTTTCTGCCGAATTTGTTAACTTGTGCAGAAGCTTTAGCCTAAAAATGCGAAAACTCTAATTGCTAACTTCAAATATCCAATCTCGCAGATAGGGAGAGAGAAGTGTTTACAATTAAAACAGCATTAAATCACACTAAGACCTCCAAAACTGGCATTTATTTTCAAAAGACAAAACAAATTATGGCTCGTTTATTTGTTCTAAGTATGCATATCAAATTTAACATTTACAACTGTTCTAATGACACCCAACTGCAATCAATGACATTCTGAGCCAACAATTGCGGAATGCTATATAAACGGGTATTTTGTCTACTGTTTGGAAGCTCCCTCACAGCAGTCATTAGGCAGACTTCGGAATGTTGGTGCGTTCATTCAATATCACCTTGGAACAGAAAAAAGAAGCCAAATCCTAGTTAGTTTAGTATATTTGGCTAAAGTAGAGCGTGTTGTGGCAAAAGCCACTTAAAAATGGCAGACCTTAATAAAATGCGGTTATATATTTTTGCACGATCTTACAAAATTTAAACAAATGAGTGCCGATGCACTATCACGTGCTGAAACCAATCCATAAACGCACTCGCATTTAAAATATCCCACTATGTATGCGCAGTATTAAAGGTAAATTTCCTTCACTCTTATCCTCGGACACTTGTTTAGAAGCAGTATAGAAGGTAGCTGAAATGTCCTTAATGATTTGCTAACCAATCCATCAGACGTCACTCGGTGTGGTTCAAAAATTCCCTCAAATCTCCTACTGTCTGTACTAAATCCTTCAAAAATCATGGATGGAGTTTATTTACTGCATCCTAAGATAGTATTTATTTAATGTTTTATCACCAGGTACTGAGAAGTAACTAAACCATGGAATCTGGTAAGCCCTTCTCTTAATAACTCGCCAGTTTCTTTGCACTCTTTCAGAATACATAAGAAGCCATAGTTTATGAAAAATTGCATTACTGACCTGGATGGGAGCTTGAAGCCTGTTAGCATGGCTAAAAGGCCATATCAGTGAGAGAAAGTATAATAAGGAGCAATTTTGCGTCAGTTTATTTTGCCTTTATCAGCATATCCAAAAGCTTGGGCTGGAAAATCAACTCCTCGCGAAGAGATTGTTGGCCATCTGTTGCTGTTCCTCCCTTGCTATTAATATTGCATCAGAAATGCGCAACGAGTAATGCCTAAATGAGCCAACTTTCCCCATCTCCACCAATATTCCTGCATTTATATACTGACCACTACAGAAGATTCATAAATTATTTGTATTAATTGTGGCAGACTGCGTTTAGGCTCAAAACTAAGGGCCCATTTTGCAAGATATTTTTAATAACTTTTACACCAATAAACTTTACCTTTCCAGAAGTCAATTTGGCACCTCGACAAACTGCTAAATCTAGCAGAAAAAAAAATCAGGATTTTTAGGTAAATTTGCCTTTGTTAATTTACTTCTTCTTTGCTCTTTCTATTTATTTGTTAATCTTTTTTATTCCTCTAAAAGTAGCAGCAACCTTACTTATCAGAGAGGACGCTCTTAAAAATCCCATCTTTGACAGAATCCATTTTAATAAAGGTAGTACGAAATGCAGAAGACACAAATTCGGGTACACGTTATGGCTGCGTAACCACTACAAGTAAATGACTCGAATGCTGTTTTACTGAGGCATTCACTTCGGCTAAGGGATGAGAAAACGTATAAGCAAATTCCGATCATTGTCCAGGAAATCCTTCTTCTATTCCATTAAGTTTAACTTTGTGTATTCTCTGCTGTTTTTTCCTTCTACAGTATGCATGAAGTGAAGTTTGATCTCCTACAAAGATTTCTTTTGACTGTCTTCACTCTGTATTATTCTAAAGGTAAACAAATTCTGTTTTTGTACTGCTAGGGGCTGCATTTATCATAATTGTTTTAATCATGGTAGCTGAATTGAATTTTTGATAAGTTTTTAATAAAATGTACCACCGAATTGGGTATTTTTTTCCACCTTTAGAAGGAAGATTAGAGTACTAATTTTTAAACTGGAGCAAAGGCTACAAACTAAACTTTAACAACCTTTAAATGAAAAATTAGGCTGAAGTTGAGCCTGAGGATAAATTTAGAATAGGTCTTTGTTTACACACTACCTAATGAAAGCTTTGTACAATACGTATTTCTTCCTTCTTTAAAAGCTATGCTTCATGGAAATTTGTGACCCAATGATAAGTAATACGGCATAAAATATCAGGACCTCATGAATTATGCAAAGCATTTATTTTATAAATTCTAGATGGGCTTGATGGATTATCACACAGTTTCACTAAGAGATGATCGGTTAAATAGCTAGCAATTTTCCAAGGCGAAAAACTAACGCCATAACTTACAGATTGAAATCAAGCATCTAGGAACATATGACAATCTGTGCTGTCTTCGAGGCTACATAGTTCCTACCAATCCTTTGAGTAAAATTTGCTTGTGATCCTTGAAGTTGGTTTTTCTAAATTAGCCTACAAGAATCCAGATTCCATTCTGCATTCACACCGACCTGCTTCAATTTTGCCGAATCGT
Organism: Echinococcus multilocularis; assembly: GCA_000469725.3. Taxonomy (NCBI): domain Eukaryota; kingdom Metazoa; phylum Platyhelminthes; class Cestoda; order Cyclophyllidea; family Taeniidae; genus Echinococcus; species Echinococcus multilocularis. The sequence continues at coordinate 3,456,405 of LN902848.1, read as the reverse complement.
CGCGTTTGAAGTTAAATGAGTGCGCATATATTACTTATATACTGCTCTTCTCCACTTTCTCGGTGAGAAAAGAAGCAGAATGCAAGCTAAATGAAAGACTCCAAAACCGGTTTTTAAACAACCAAAATCTGTACATTGCTACAATCATTCAAAAACGCAAGCATTATAGGTCCCAATCATTGAAGTTTTAGGATGGAAGGAATTAAGTACCATTTGATTCACTATAATATGCTAGTCACTTGCCCATCAAGTTTTATAGTAAAACAAATATCATGCAATGTAAAGTGCCTCGGCTGTAGTTCAGTGAGAGGGATGATGATTTAACGCCCCAAGTCTTTTTTGAGGTCGTAAGGGCTCATCGTAGCATGTCAGCATAGCTACCACTGTCCTACAGGAGGTCTGAGGACCTACTCGCATGGGCCACTGGCCAAATCAGTAAGCAGAAGTACAATCTGCGGAGACCTGAGTATCCGCGTAGTCAAAAGCAGATTTAGCTAAAATTTTGCATAGAGCACCAATAAAAATGAGTTGCACACGACTGGAACAAAGGCTTTAAGACATCCCAGTTCATGAACTTAGCCAAATTCTATTCGCTGCCGCAAAAACAATGACCTGCAATTAATCACTCACACATGACTGCTGCTAAATCCTACATTTCTATTAAAGTTATCACTTTCCAGTTAAATGTGAAGCAGACGCTACAAATAGCTGAGTGTTATATGCGTTAATCTGACTGCGACCCTCTGTATTAAAACACCAAGACCTATGTTTCAAGAGCAATGTGTCAATTTTTATCACTTATAGCGCTTCTTTCTTCAAGATTAATCATTCAAGTTTACTTTGAAATTTGTTAATGCTTCACAGCTAGCAACTGCCACGAGAGCACACCTTTAGGTTTATTTCCAATCATTGTAATTCTCTTCTAATCATTACATCCATAAATTAATTTCACCGTCGTTGGAAGACTTTAAAGTATGTAACATTTAATTAAATCTTAAGCAGTAACGCTGTATGAATGGGGCAGCAGGCAATACTGTATTGCTCTCACCTAAAACAAAAATGCACGAAAGCGGGAGTCATCATCACTACAGTGTGTGAGCAACTCACCGTCAACCACCTGCTACAAACCATTTAGCGTGTTTCAAGGAGAAGAAAACAGCCTCTGTATTGTTCAAAATTAGGCGACAGAAGTAATTCTGAGACCATACATGTGTCACTATGGCCAACAGGAAAGTAAACTTGCTTTAGCAAAACTGTTGATTGTTTAATAGCATCCTCTCCTTATTGACTCATTACAAAAATTTCGCCATACACCATTGATGTTTTGCTATATTTGAGCAATCTTTTTCTCTACTTGGATTAAAATGCACAGCTACAATTTTGCTCACCGCAAAACTGAGAGAGAAAATAAAAATAAGGGTCAGGCATTTTAAGCGGTATATTTGTATAATTTTAAGCAATAAATGTGGATATACAAAAACTGAACTCCTGTAACCGCAAATCACGGGAGTGGAAAAAAGCAAAAAGCAGTAAGTTTTAAATAACACCATTTCGGAGTACAGCAAAAACGTCACTTGATTAGGAGAAGGAGTAACCACAGGCATTTCATTACATTTAGAACTTTGGATCAATCTGCGTATTTAGAACTGGCATATTGGCGCAGCACTGGTTTGCTAGAATGAACATCCGCACAACATACGGATGTGGGTCAGTAACCCTGTTCCTTTTTCAGCTAAACAAACATAATATCCCAAAGCTCTAAAGAGAAGTAGATGTAAGGCCTTCTTAAAAATGCATTATTCAAGCTTTTAAAAGTAGCGCACCTCTATGAGCTGTGAAAAGATGATTCCTGTATAATTGCCATATGCTGAACATCTCGTGGCATTCCGAACACTCGTAGTGTGGTCCCCTTGGCAACGCAAAATACACTGAATTAATGGAAAACTTGCAATGCTCTACATTTAAACAAGAATATGTGCAAGACTGCATTTACAAAGTAGGTCTTTTAGTGAGGCTTCAGGGGTGCACACTTACTGAAATGCCTTGCCAAAAAGTGATCTCGGAGCAACAAAAACCGTGAAAACGTTAGTCTGCATACACCGCATCTGTAATGTCGCATATCTAAATTAAAAGAAATTTAAAGTAATCCATCAAAACTATTATTTCGAGTAAAGCTAAAGAAGAATATATTTTGCTTATTTAAAAACATCTTACAGTGCTGATGAAGTAAGAGGTGGCCCGTAGTCGGACACATCAGGAGGCACACCGGACAAATGAAACGAACTTGTCAGTTAAGATATTTTAGGCTGGGAGTGTAATTTCTTACCCGGGTGACTATTTCGAACATGTTGAAGTAGAAAAGTAAAATATGGGAACCTTTCGCTGCAAAGACGACAGCGGAAAGCACTCATTTCAACTAGGGTTTAGGGTTAAAATTACTTAGGTTGCGTGCAATCATTGCTCTGAGTTTGCTGAAAAAAATTCACCATACTTGCACTCAGCAGCTTAAGCAATCATGCATATGCGCACAGCTCTAGTTTTTCAGTAATAGCATGGTCACTTTAGTCACATTTTATTGAACCATAATTTCCAAATACTTACGTTGTTTTAATGTACCTTTCCGGGAGGAGGCAAGCAGAAGATTGGAATCTCGTGGTCGGATTGTCCTCCCCCGTACCTAGTGACTACAGCTCCCATCCTTCTTAAACATTTTATTTTCCCTCACCATCTTGTCACCTTTAATAAAGATGTTCAAAACGAATCAACCGGGCTTGTCTAAGAATGTTAGGAATAGGGAAGCGGAGGCCGATGAGTCCCGCTTCATAATTTTGTCTGGCTCTCATTCACGTAAACTAGCTGCATCATGAAAATTTTCCATTCACATCGGTTAAATATGTTAATATATCTCATGTTTTGATTCCTTAAGAAGAGCGAGAGCTGCGATCGACTTTGCACACGAATTGTTAGATCGATGCATGAGATAAATTAAAAAGTTCAGTAGAGGTCATTACTTGAGTTGACCTCTAATTGAGCGGATCTATTTCGAGTAGGCTGGCATATTTTACGGTAATCCTAAAGGAAATATAAAAAGTCTTTATCCGGTAGTTTCTATGGGCATGCTGAAATGGTAGGTTAGTAGAGCCCATTCAAATATCCTTATGATAGCGAAGATGGTAGAACCATTTAGCGGCTGCCCAAAAGGTTACCATCATCTTCATTAGGAAATTTATGTGGTGTTATTAATCACCTAAGTTGTTATTGTCCACCTTTGCTACTAACTGAGATTCCTTATTTATAACCCAAAGGCTAAAACTTAACAAAAAATTTATTTTTCGGTGTCACCTATCGCGAGTTCAACAAGCACGTTTGAGGGGGCCTAATAGCCTCCCTTTTGAAAACTCCACCTTGTTAGCTGATGGCTTAAAAAGTAGATCCAAAAATCAACAAAGGCAGTATCTGGCCTCTTGGTAGTCAATGCGATTTATTACAAGCAGTAATCGCACTTCAATGCAAAGTACATCCAATGTCAAAGTGCATTTTTTCATGCCATCTGTTTTCACAGTTTGACGGTATTTAGGTTGGCAGTCCGAAAACGTAATTAAAATCATTTATCATTTTCAGATAGAGTTATATAGGATGGCTTAATAATGATGTAGATTTTGTATGGAAACCATAGTTATCCAGCAAAACACTATTTTAACTGTTAGAAAATATCGTTAATTGAATCCACGATGGCCGACAGCATCCAATTAAAACGAAAAGTCATTCACCGTTCCACACATCTAAGCCTGTCACGAGCTTATTTTAAAAGGTTTTTTTTAGAAAAATGTTGGCTTAACTTGAAATTTGATGGAGATAAATACAAGGGCACCAGAATGAAACTTATTAATGAGGGATACAAATGTCGCGCTTTCATATCAATCTACTGTAAGTACTTGAGTTTAAGACGACGCTTAATTGTTCTTACTAAATGCAGACGCTAGCAGCACAGAAATTAGACCTATTCCCCATCAGAACAATACACAGTGAAGACTACACGTAGTGAAATATAACAGAATAGGTAGAATTCTGTCAGTGAATTCAAAATCCCTGCCATGCATGCCGTAAAAAGGAAAAAAGCGGACTGAAAGGGACAATGAAAGGGTTGCTAAGAAACAGTCCTATTACAGGACCTGCTGGCTAATTTGCTATTAAGGCAAGGTCAGATATTTCTTTGACAGTGCGCCGTTCCTTTGTTTTTTTATTCCTCGACTAAATTAACGATTTAATTTTTGTAGTCCTTCCTTGCAACTCTGGTCCCATGGGTCACGAAGGAGCGTTCGAAATGAAGATGGTCTGCTCTGCTCTGAACTGACCTCATCAATGCTCCACGCTGTCACAAGTAGGCTTAAAACACAAATACAAAAGCGAATATTTATTAAAATTCGGGCATGGACACCTTATTTGGAAGGCTTCATATATCTTTCAGCAGCACCAGCTATGTTTATAAGGCTTTTACTTGAGAACATAGTTTGCGTAAAGTCCCCTTTAATGGAAAATAATCCAATTTGAATTACTTTTCTTTCCAAATTTAGAGTCTTTCTACATGGCAATAAATATTTTAGCACCACAAGTTAAAAGTTCCTTTTTGATATGCACTGCCCGTATTTAAGCGTTGAGATGGTTGCAATCCATTTTTGGATCGTTAACGAATACAATAGCTTATAGTGGTCGAGTTTCACCAAAGCACTCGAAGTTGTTACGCGAATGGGATGAATGCATAAAGTCCCGCTTAGAAGTAACACTTCACAAACTATTGCTTACAAGTGCTAATGTGTAGGGGTGTGACAAATTTGACCTTCATTATTTTATTGTTATCTTCAAACGCCTTCTTCCCCATGCATCTCCACAAACCCTGATTAAAAGGGCAAACTCGCATGCTAAGTGTTGTTTGACTCTACAGCAGCCACTGCCAAAAAATAACATTTAGGACACTATTTTACTTTAGTTTTGCAACGGAGTGCGTTGCATCAAGGTGATGCCGAAGGAAGGCCAAAAAAATAGGTTAGTTATCCTTCCTAAGCATGGATGTACAGTCGGTGCTTTTGTACATATAAAGGGTGTGAGGGTATAAGTAGTAGTGTTGCAGTTGATGCTCAGTGCATTCAGTTTAAATTATTCTGAAGTATTCATCAGGTACGTCAAATTGTTTCTGAGTAAAAACATTAGGGAATCACTTTAAAAAGTTCCATAAAAAATCGCGGTATCTCTGTATGCTCCCAGTAGCGATCTCGTACTGAGTGCGCTGCATAGTACTTTTAATATACGAGGCCTAAATGCTGGCCATAAAAATTGTCGATCGACACTTAGTCTGCATGCAAGCGTGCTCTTTTCATCCAGATGTGGGTTAAAATAGGGGATCAGGTTAATCTCATTTTTTAAAGATAAGATCCTCGTCGACTGTTCAGAGAGCAGAATTTTATCCACTCAAAACAGGATATAAATCCAAACTAATGTTAAGTGACTAAAAGTCCTTGGAAAGTTAAAGCGACGGGGAGTAAAAAAGTGAACTAAAATTGATGGCCTATTTTATAAATCAAGGGATTTGAACGAATTTTATTATGCAAATGGACCACACTAGTGCTGTTATAGTTTAATGTACGTTTCAGCGTTCTGCTACTTGTAGAAGGTGCGGACACTATTAGCAAAGGAAGAGAATCTGTGCACCTTCAGAAGGGTAAAGGACGAAAACTGCTGGTAGTGGTCTACGTCATTATGAATAGAAATGTGTCAGTGTAATCAAAATTTCCATCGCACATGCCGTAAAAGAAGAAAGAGGCGAAAAACACTTAAAACTATGCTAGATGGTACTAAATATGAGTTTTCGGAAAAAAATAAGCAGCTGATATACAGGAACTGTTAGCTGCATAGTTGCCATGGAAGCGCAATCAAAATTTGTTTACTCTGTACAAGAAAATTGAAACTGGTGGGTAAGCAGTGAGTAGGTACAATCCAAATCAAGTACCCTTAAGATTTGTTGCAAAAAATGCCAAAAGCTTTCTTTAGAAATTGGAGTTGCTTACACACCTGTTTTCAAAGTATTCAAAATTAAGACTTTTAATAGTGACTGATATGGAAGACCTTATCTTACGAATGTACAGAAGAGTTTGGAGTCTAAAGACGTTGCCAGAAATGCCCTTCACAGCTCGGAAGGATAGTCTTCGATTACAACTATACCTAGTCGTAGGGGCTATTCAGTCTCTACAAAATCTTTGAAGAACTTAATGAAATTAGCAAAAATGCACACCAGTGCTTGAAATCAATGCAACGTGGAAGGATCACATTAGGAAGTGTACATACATATATATGCATATTCACAGAGAGCCTAATCGTTGCAAAAAGGAAGCTGAGATTTTTTATAATGAATTAAATGGAGCCTAATATAGCATTTGTAAACCAAAAAACCTACAATCTGTTAGATCTAGTAGCTTCTTAGATTACACATGTTCTGCAGAATAAGTTTCCACTAAAAACCAAATTCAAGTGCACAGTAGACATCAAAACGCATTGTATTTCCCAAACATACACTTCGACAAGTATTTTTAGTTACTCTGTCGTTATTCAATATCTTACTTCTCTTTTCTCCTTTCTGCGGTTTAACTTGGAGTACTTCAGCATATGGAGCAAACGAAAGTAATCGAGGATTAAAGGGTCCTGTGACGTCAACGACATTCATGGCTATGGTTAGATGATTAAAAATCTAGAGGTTCACGACACTATAATGGCCAAATTCCAAAGCGTTTCATGCCAAAAGTAATAAGGAACATTTAGTAAGACAGGCAGTAGTATAAGCATTTAACACTGACAAAATAAGAGGAAGCAGCATCCAATACAAAATATCTCGACTTATACGCATTTCTACTTCCAAAGCATATGCCTGACAAATTGTCTGCTGGGGCCAAAGAAGACGGTCATTTGAACAAAACTGAGGCAAAAACAAATTTATTTATTATTATTTATTATTTATTTATTATTTATTTATTATTTGTGTTTTTAAGCCTAATTCATTTTTCCGAATAAACTCTGTCGCTCATTTAAAATGTGTGCGGCTGGCAAGCGTCTCTACATTCGTTCACTTTATAATGCCAGCTTTATTAACTAAATAAAGGCAAGTTTAGCACCGATGACCCATTTTTGAAACAGTCTAAAACTGCGTATAACAAACAGTTCTGCTCTAATGTGTCGTCACTTTACTCAGAAAAAAATAAAATAAACGTTATTATAAACTTACGTCTCTTATCAATGTAAAGGTGTCTTATTTCAATGGACTAAACAATCCGCACCAAATATCTGTAAAACATGAGACAAAGAATTGGCATTAATAGTGATTGTAAAGTGAGTCGAATGCATTATGAACTATGTACACGCATGTTGCAGACGAAAGTGATCTTCTAGTGCCCTCATTGTCTGTTGGTCTTCATAGCATCTCGTATGGTAACGAAGTACCTCCTAGGCCTCAGCAGTTTGACCTGCAGTACGTCAAAACATGGTTTAAATTTAATGGAATTTATTTGCACGGCGTAGTTATGTTAGAGTGATGCAGCAACTATGAAGCTATCAGTTCGAAGTATTCGCGAACTAACTGATGGGTTTTTTAATAAAGTGAACTATAAGTAATTCAAATCTTTTAAACCGTATGAAGCACATGGGACACGCAGTGTACTTCAAAGCTTAATTAAAGCGGTAAAATAAAGTTACTGTAGTGCTGTCAAAAGGCAGACAGATGTAATAATAGAAAACAGACAACATCCTTAGCAATTCGTACACCTATTGCGCAGTAAGACCATTCCATCCGAGTACATTTTCTAAAAGGTTAAAGATATTTGGATTAAATATTAAAAGTTGTCAACAGCTGCTATAGTAGAAAGTTGACTTATACGAAAGTAGTCTGCTTGATTTGATAATTTGTTGTAGTAATCAAGCCAAGGCAAAGTTGGTTTTACAAAATTCTTTTAAATCGTTAATAAATTTGAGTGATGTTCCAGCATCCACACATGTCTGGTAAAAGTAAATGGCGCCCACTTTTTGTGCGCAAGGGCCATGTTTGCTCGGTACAAAGTTCCATTGGCGTGAGTAGACGAGCGCATTGGGCAGGTGTCCATTTTGACGAAGAGATAGATGAAATATTTGAAATTCTGCGACATGGCCTAATCTATATTCGTCTCTCAAAGGTAAAACTTAGCCGTATCTGTTCCCAGATGCAAATGTGATTAGAACCTGAGGGATTACTAGTCGGCTATTTGGTAGAAAATTTTAAGAAGCAGCTTTTTGGGCAAATTGGCCTCATTTGGTTTGCTTCCAACATGCTATTTTTAGTTTATCTTGGTTTGCTTTTAAACTGAGTTTAAAATTTGCCTGCGAGAGGCAGGTAATTAGGTCTAGTCTTAGAATTCGAACATATTTTGGATACTTTGTAAATGTTGTATTCATCAGCGATCTGCTGTTAGGTGCCGCTGGCATTGTGATAGGCATGCAATTGTGCATGCAGATGAGATCTGTCACGAATCCAAAATCGCATAAATCCCCCGAACCCTTGTTCTTAAGCAGGCTACCATCAGGGAGTTTCACATTAATTCTCCCGCTGTACTGTCTGCAAACTGAAACCAAAACCACATACAAGACAAAATTAGCTTACGCAGTGAAGTTATTTAAGTGCCATAGTAAGATTTTGCGAAATATTTTATGTGAAATTATTGGAAGGTCGGTCTTTCGATCACCTGCGTGCCTTATTTATTGTCCCAATTTTTGAACTTATATGCTAAATCAAGAACAGATCCCCATGGGCATGATGCTTTAACATTTTGTGCGACATACTTTGATTCGGTTTATTTTCAACTGAGTTTGATGTAGGTTCCATAAAGGTCAGTTTAAAAAATTTCTTTTCAATGTGGTCTTCTTGGACCACTTGAACAGACGTGTGGAGGCGAAATATAGTAGAGCTGCAGTAGATTCAAAGTAGGTCAGATATGAAACACGACTTGATTGGTATCATTGCAACAGTAAAAACTATCGCCAGTAGTGATGCTTATGGCGCGACAGGTGTTCTGCGCTTTATGTTCCAATCTTGTAAATTGAATTTAGGTTTTCCTATAGGCTTAAAATTTGCTTCGCCTTCTCGTTATATGTGCCAATGTTAAATGAGGGGAAATTGTATGCTTTCATGAGAATTCAGAGCTCCTACCAGGCCCTCCAGACTTGATGCTTGGTATTTTGTTGATTAAGGGAAATCTTTTGCACATGTTTCCGAAAATCCCAGGAAAAAAATGTAAAACCTGCTATAGATTGAACATTAAACAGGAGACACTAAGGTCCAGATGATGCCTTGCACCTTATCCGGTGGCCAGAACAGGGCCCTAGTATTTTGGCTTATCTCACAAAAATTGCTCACACCGGCTGATGAAATGCAATTATTTATGCACACCATAGAGCCAAGACATGTATCAGTCTATCATTAAGGTGAGACGATCAGTCCATGTTTCCCTCATTCAACTACTGAGTGGTTAATGGGCATGTCGACAGACACAGGAAGAAGGAGCAAATTTTTTTTGAAAATTAAATTTGTGGCTGCCTCCTCGACCATTGCGGAAATTAATCACTCCCTTTGAGGCATAACTTTCAATTACAGAATGATCTCAACAATCGTCCTTTCCGGTCGCACCTTTTTCTTAGCCACCTTGCACAGTCATCAGTGTGAAATTGAATAACTAACTGCATTTGCAAGCCTTTGGAAATTCGAGAATGAAATATTGCTTAAATATAAAATTATGTAAAGGCAGTGACAGAGTCGACCCAAAAGATAGCTATGGCAATTATATGAATGTTACAAATTCAAATTACGATGCCAGCGGTACCCAACAGCAGATCGTTGATGGATACAAAATTTTCAAGATAGCCAAAATATGCCCAAATTCTAGGACTAGATTAGAAAAAGGTCACAGAGCAATGATAATGACTTAACTCTGGTGCATAAGGGGTCCATTACATTCCCCTACAAGTCCACAGAGAAATTGATGGCCTCGTCAATCAATACAGACAGACGGAAACTGATGAAATGGTGGAAACTATCTGTGGTGGTGTGCGTCTCATTGTAACAAAATGGTATTAGCTCCCCTCATTACTGCAAACTGTTTCGGAAGAACAGCATGAGCATGCCAAGAAAAGTTACAAGGTACCTGGAGTTAAAGTTTATGGTAGCTTTCGCTCTCTTCGGACATGCATAAGTTTTTCTTTACTTGCTTCATTGCAGCAGCTTTGAAAGGCTCACCACAAAAGTAAAAATAATTCTGCAAACAAACCGCTGTAAATGCCATTCTAACCAGGCAAAAATTACGTACAGGACAACTTGAATGAAAAATTCGTTACAAATAAGTTGCATGGAAATTACGTTTTGCATCTATTCATTTCCCTCCTACTTATTCGCACTTCAGTGTTGTCTATTCACATATCTCTCTATATTCGATTCAGTTATTGTTGAAGTGGATGAAGTATCATTCGTTTACCCAATCGGCCTCTTTATATAAGTGTTGTAGACGATTCAGTAACGAGCTTTTTCAGGTAGTTCGCGCCCATTATTAGTGTCGTTTCAGTTGTTAACAACATTTGCGCAGTGCACAGAAATGGAGCGGTTGCTGAGTGTAGACTTCGATCCTAATTTTTTTGCCAGTAATATTTACATATTCGCTTTGTAGTGGCAGACTTCCCTCTCGAGTCATGCCTTGGTTTAGCGTTTAGTAATAAAAACTGGGAAAATGTTTACAGCCCGAATCTACATTGATGCTGAAAAACTCACAGTAGTGTGGCAGAATATGCGGTACTGGCATATGCAACGGATAGACGGACTACTCGCATAGCTTTGAGGCCAATTTTCTCTGACATGAAAACTACTTTGGGGACTGAGTTATCCGCGTGGTCAAATGCAGAGTTAAACGAATTATCAAAGCTGTACTTAATTGGAGTTTGCTGCTTAACCATGTGTCAGATCAGGCTATGTAAGCTGAGTGTGGGTTATCTCAGGGCTATTTTCATCCCTACGAATAATATCCCACGGAATATTGGGATCGTGTCAGCACAGATGTTAAATGTTGTGACAACGCAACTCTCCCTTTTAAGCAATTAATCGAGTTGAGGGAGGCCCTTTCTGACTCAGGATTGCACAGTTTTTATAGCAGACTAGAACTTTGGTAAGGCTTGGCGCGGCAATTTGACAAATGGAACACAATGCAATACACCCAAAAGGGAATGTAGGAATTTTGAATGAAGCTTTCACCCCTCATTTGTAACACATAATGTCAGGATATGGACTTAAGTGTCCCGATGGCAAGAAGTTGCAGAGGGAAAGTTGTGACCAAGCAAAGGCTCCATCAGCTCTTAATTTGATTTTTTGCAGAGTAAATGGTTTTGCAAAAAGGTGGAAACGAAATGGCACACTTTTATTGCATGTTCGGTGACGTTGCCATTCTATTCCCTTTTCCCTCTGACAGTGTATCTTCGTTGATATTGATAGGATTGGGAGAATCCGCCTTAGTGAGCGGGTCGGATTTGCTTCCGACACATTTTTAGGTGGTGCACTGCGATTCTTTCCAATCGCTTATGAGCTATCAATGCCATGCCAGTGATTTATGACCTAATCGAAAATATCAGTGATTAAGTGGGAATACATGGGAGAATTGATGGATAAAGTGGTTTGGCAACACCTGAATATCCAACGCGCATCATATGATGGCGTCGAAATTCATGACCTTTTAAATTCATTGTCATATCATGTCCTGTGTAGTCTTGTCAGTCGCCTAGTTACGCTCGTCTGGCATGGCAGTTACCGGGGGGAGTCGTAACATCGATAAATGAAGCTTTCATCATATCTTGAGTCCCCGTTATATCAGAGCTCATTCGAACAAGTCACTCAACCGACTGGACAAATTGGTAATGGTAGGGTCAAGGTCAAACCTATTTAAGGGCGATTACAAGATATTTCACGCAGTATTTTGTCTTCGATGGCATGCAAGGTAAGTATTTCTTTGTTCCATATCCGGCATTTACCCAAACGAGTTCATTTTACCCTAACCTCTATATGGCCTAAAAGCTAGTTACCCGAAAATTGCACATTTACACGCCTTTGGCTTTATTTAGCCGATTTTCATAAAAAAATGCAGTTCATAGTTAATAATTCCTTTTCAACTAGGTTACTATTCAGCACCATACACTCGAGCCACCATACCAAGGCATATGCACTCATCTAGAAAATTAACCGATCAGCAGCCACTGCAGCATCCTGTGAGTGTAACATTGGTCCATGGCACTTAATTTTAGCCTTCTATATTCATTAAAATACATCTATTTTCTTTTGAGGCGCCTTCATGCGACTGAACTCTAAGCACATGAGTTCATAAATGACCGCAATTCTGATCAAATTTATAAATAATCGCCTTTTACTTTGTTTGCCAAACCAAAAGCTGATTTGACCCTCTTTGTAATAAGCCGTTATCATTTGCTTCGTTCTTTGATTTTATCAGCAGACTGGTGCGTTCATTTGGCCTAGTTATGTAGGCGAATCAAAGCCCCTTTCTTTAAACGACTCCGACCGATTTTTCTTATATTTTCAAGTATCGCCTCATTTCCTAGGGACCAATGATTATTAAAATCTTCGAACATATTATTGTTTAAATTCCTGTACCTACTCTTAAGATACACAGACAGAGACAAATTAGGTAAACTTAAAGCAAATGTTTTACTTACCATTGGAATTGCATCCAAACACGGCTTTTCATAAAGACGTAAATCCCCTACACAATAAGACTGTCACTCATATCGTAGATTCTTGACGCCTGGAAATTATAGCTGACTGCTATTTTAATGTTGTATTGTCGGTGTGAACCAAATTTTTATCATATAGTGGGCACAGAATAACGGAGTGTCGCCTTCAGCACTACAAGGTTATGTGAGCCAAGCCGGGGGACATGTTGGTGTTCACACAAGGGAATACTTCCAAAACAGCATGGCTTTATCATTTTCTTTGCAGCCACAGCAACAGTGGTCATGTTTTCGAAACTCTTTGGCCAATATAAATGAGATGTGCAAATCTCATATGAAGCTGGAAGTGCAATTTCGCTTGGTGCAGAATTCCACCACAGATTCAGTGCACCGTCCATGCACTCAGTCCCACCTTCCATTCCTCCCTCTTACATTTTTAGACCTTTGTATGGTAGTACTCCTCCAACCTCACAATTATCCATGCGTGATCCGGTAAGAGCATTATTATTACTTTCGATGCACCCTGATTCTTTACTCTCACAAGCTCACTGCGGACTACTGACACTAATTTAATGTCGCTGATTAAACTGGAGGGCAACATAGTTAGGGTCAAAAGATTTCAAAATCTTAACATCTTCTAGAAGTTGTGATATTTCTGAAACACGGTTTATGCTTGGCCTTCCCTTATCTCTCCGAAGGGCGGTGAATATGTGTGCTTCAAAGACTCCTTGAAGTGGCAGTGTCATGATCCAGTTTTAAACAGTACCCCAACAAGTAACGAAAGAACATTTGCAACTTTTTCTTCCGTCCACACTTGGCCAGCCCGACAAGGAAGGGATTTTGATGCTATAACGCCCAAACACCATGCTGAAGTCGATCGTGGTCTCATCGCAGCCCCCATTAACCCTGCTCCCCAACATAGCAATGCCAATTCTGCTGTTGTATTAACCCAAAATCACCAATATCCCGATAATCCCGTGCGTCAGATGAAAAGGGCAACTATTTATTCAAAGGCGTCGGCTGGTACACAAATACCGGGTACACCAATGTCAATTTCAGGTTGCTCAATCAGGTCTTCAGAAAATCATGAGCAGAGTACCAACCCCCCTCACACCTTTGTATTTAAAAAGCCGAATAATTGGCTGTTCTCACAGGGCAGGAAGAAGAAAGAGACAACAAAATCAAATGTAAGAATTTAATTTTGCTTTTGCTAATGAATCTTTTTTCGATATTTCAATGTATAATATCATTCTTTTACTTCTTTCTTCGTGCATTACCATTCAAAGAAATTCTCCACACATATTCCTCGGAATAGACGAAAGACCACATTAGGGAAAACTTCCAATTCTAAAGTCTCTGCTGGTAACACTGCCCTACTTGGTGAGCAGCATATTATTCAGTTCATTTTCTTTATTCGACAATTGAATGATCATCCGCGTCGTTTTTCGTCTCACCTCAGCTGCTGCGTCTAATTCGATGAATTCGCTACCTCCAATTTCTACATTTTTGGAGGTATTTAAGCCTATCCCTACATTTATTTGCGAGTGTATCGGGCATCCATGTAATAAAGGCCCCTACAACATGGAGAATCTTGACGCCCAGTGGTAATGGCGACATTTGATAAAGTCCAATATGACGCTAACTGATAGGGTTCCTACACCATCACTTTTTCACCTTGCTAACCAACCACCACTTCCATTTAGTAGACAGTGTCAAATTTTCAAAACGATTTTGTATGCCAACTTTATGTGTCATTGCCAGCTATCGGGTCATTTATGAAATGAATAAAACTAACTTTTAATCGTTTCCAGGTGTTTTACATTTGTTTAATTCCCAATATATGTGCAACTTTGAAAGCACGTAGGAAGCAACTTTGAAGCAGAAGATGAGTCGCCAAAGTCGTGGATCCTAAATCCAGTATTATCTTTAAGTTTTGCTCTAGTCAGACCAAATTTGGTTTAAATCTACCATTCTATACCCTTCTGATTTGATTTTATGCCTTGTTTAAAACTATTAGTTTTAGCAACTCTTATTTTAGTTTTTATAATCTCCTAGGCTAAATAATTTTATAAGTTAAACTGTAAATAATGATGCTACCCACTTTTAAGTCATCCTTTTCTCACCGAGTAGACAGCTTATGGACTTTTATCTGCAGATATTTTGTTGCTCTTGTAAAGTAAACAGTGGACTCTAGCATTGATCTGCGTATCTGACAGTTGCCAATGAATCCTGGTTTTTTGACGCCTTTGAGGATTCTGTACTTAGGAGTAAGGAAATAAGTAGTATATGAACCATTTGAGGCAAACACCAACTTATTATTGCGGACCATAAAATCGTTAGCTTTTGGATTGCATTTTAGCAAAGCACATTTTACTTTACCACTTTTTAGTACTTCGTCTAACTTTGAATGGTGCAGATCTGTAGTCGTTTTCAGCCATCATGGATCGCATTGCATTCTAGGTACAATCGGCTCTTTAAAATCTCGGCGATGATGTTAAAGAAACTATCCCACATTCTGTCTTGTCAAGTGATTTGCCCTTAATCAGAATCAGAGAGTTCATAGCCATTACTCCCCTTTTTTTTCGATGTACGATTTTTCAAGCAAATAAAACTTTCTATAGGAAAACGGTCACTGAACCGCCTTGGCTTTTGTTATCTAATTACTTTCAGACGCATCCATCCTACGCTTCGAGATAACCGTGAAGCTTTCCTGATACCAAAATTAACCATAAAAATTCTGAGGAATCGCAGTCTGGGATAAGCAGCAATTTTGTGGAGATTTGCATTCATCAAAATTCAAATCAAACGGGAAAAAATTATAGGGGAGATTCATATATCAGTAGTTTTCAATCTGCGGTGGCCAACTTGGTATGTCGAGCTTTGATCATTCATCATGCAATAAATATTCATTATTTAATAATGGAAGCCAGTAAAGAAAGGAGATGTTAAATTGCTTGTGGAACAGTTAACAGTTTAGTGATTTTTATTAAAGCCACGATTTGAAACGTATAACTTATTAAGTATCATGGTACTAATAAAGTTTGGTGAGGATTTTTAACACTCTAATGCTTTGATTACTTGCTTAACCAATCTATTTGGTATAACAGGAGCGTAAATCTCAGCCGCTGTATTTACTTAAAGTGCCATGGCCTCACAGGCATTACAGCACTCCCCAACCATTCTCTACGCAAGACTTCTTCACATAAATACTGCGTCGTATGAGGCCTAGCTGGCTACTAACTCCAATTTGTCCCTCCTTTCGCCAGTATTTGCATGAAAAATGCAAAGGAGATGGTGAGTGCATTGTTGAAAGCACCTTATTTCAGTGTTATGTACATACCACATGATATACTTTTGTTTGCTCTATTGTCTGCTGCAAAAAACCCCAATGTCTCTTGTGAATGATGGAAATCATATCCGTGTATGAATGGAATATCCCCAACTTGTCAAAGCACATTATGATTACAATTTGTCGATGTTGCAGTTATTTGCACAATCTTATTGAGAAGTCGTTTTAACAGACTACCTCACAATATAGATGCAAAGGAAGTGCCTGCAAATTGCTTACCACCGAATGGACAGCGTCTTTTGTTTACCAAAATTGAGTCCTTGAAACTTAGCCAAAAGGAGACTGCTAACTCTCCTTAATTGGTCTGTCAGCTTACCATTTGGATGATGAAACATGTGTGCTCTGGGATGCAAATGAATTCCACACCATTTTATCAGATGCATTATGCATAAAGACTAAACAATTACCTGTCACCATATCAACAAACCAACTTTTACAATGGTGGGTGTAATTTAAGTTACAGAATAAAAATGTAGTAAAGAAACGAGTTGTAGCAGAAAATCTTGCCTTAACGTGAATGGGTTAGGTGAAAGCTTATTCGGTCCCACAAGTATGTGATTACAGCGGCGTTGCTAATCGAGTCAGCATAGTTTGTCACTTTCTTAGTGGGTTCGCCAAGATCCACCCATTCACAAGCGCTGACAGATCAAAGCTCTCAAAGAAGATAAGCAAATTTTGAAAAGAAGTTTTGTTTCACATAACAGGATAGATGTATTGTAATTTTAGTGTTGGACTGGGCAGAAGAAAGGCACAAAAGTCCCCATTCAAAGGTGGCTTCGAGAACATGAAAGTCTGGCATATATGCTAGGATCGAATTGTTGATTTGAATAAGAACTAGTAGCCTTTTTCATCTTTACCTTCTCAAAGTACCATCTCTTTATTATATTATATGCTTCCTGCTCATAGTCGGCGTAAAACTTGTTAGCGGAGGGATACGGAGCTTTTGTCAGCAAGTGAACGTGCTCCTTGCCCAAAACACAGACAAGGCGAACAAATTTCGTGTTGCAGGGTATATCGTAACTTAACCAAATCACGTAATTTCCCAGATAATTCATACTCGTCTTAGAGCTTGGTAAAGGAGCGATTTGACAGGCTCCAGGCAGCTTAAGATGTAAATTGAAAGCGAGGGTCGAAAAAAATAATTCATTGGGATGTTGAATAGCTTTGTGTCGTAGCATTATACTGCGTACTGGCTCTACTTTCTCTCCCAGAATAGCCCCTTTTAGGAACTCACGACAGTACACACCGTAAATAAAGCCCTTGTACCAGGTGGTCTGAGATTAGACAAAAGTATTAATTGAAAAATGTTCAAGACTTTCAATGAATGGAAAGAAACTTACTCCTAGTGGTAGCTTCGTATTCCCTACCCAGTGTCTGTGCTCATCAATAGGCAATGATTTAATGAGATTAGAACCGTTGAGAGCCTTCAAGGCAGCAACTAATTTTAGATTGGTTCGAAGGAGAAAATCCTGTCTTACCAAGTTGATAAGGTACTTCTACGAGGAATGTCGTTGAAGAGCTTGTATTCCACAGATCAGTTGGAGTAATAGTACGCTCTCATCACCCCAGCTCACCATGACACTCTGGGAGAGTGGAACTAGTTCCACGTTTGAACCAAAACACTTCACGATGCCGTTCAATGAATCCACGAAGGTCTGGTTCGACCGCAAATCAGCGTGAATGCAGTAGTAGTTGTTCTTGCTATGAAGCATTCGCATTAGTCGAGCTAGCTGCAGAGGATCTCTGAGGACCACTAATGCGAATGCTATGTCCATATCCCCATCCCTTTCATCTGCAATGATAAAGTTCCTACGGAATCCCAGGCACCTCCAATGAAGGGGCGAATCAACAGTAGCGAAGTAGTCCAATTCCTTTTCCGCTTCTCCACCAACTGCTCTTTTCCTCCAGATTGTATTGACATAGAGAAGAATGAAAGCCGTCGTTGTTAAACCTAAAATCGCATTTAGAACGGCTCTGCCTTGGTAATGAATGCGCATAGCAATATCTGCGAAAGAACGAATCGTCAATGACAATCAATTTTTCAAAAGTTATTTTGAGCCTTCCCAATTTGAGCCTAATGGATAAATGCAGTACAACGGCATGCTTATCTTTCAAATTTACCGCCTCAATTCATCTACTTAAATATTGATGCCATTGGCTAACTTACCAGAGGGCTCTTGGAGTGAATGTCGATGAGGCCATGAATTTACATACGGAGATTTTCAAAATGCCACCAATAAGATTGGGATGAAGGCCTAATCCCCTCTACAACAAATGCAAAAAAACTGAAGCCAATGCCATTTGACTGTATGCTTATGTAAGTGTAAGGTAAAGTGGATTCGGCGGCAAAGTAAGACGGTAGTGGGGAGTGGGTTGTTTCTGCCTTTCCTACGAGACAACTCTACTTTTATGCTTTGTTAGAACAAAAGAAAGCAGGGTCCTTTTTATCTCTACAAAGAAATATGGCGTTGTAGACGTAAAATTATCCCTCTATTTGCTCTCAGCTTATTTGTAAAATTTGAAGTCATCGAGAAAATCGCATCACATAGAGGTAAAACCATTCGGAATAGCAAATCTGATTATTTTTTTAGCATAGAGAGGAGCTATTTCTACGTTTGACATTCAACAAATGTTGAAAAATTTGCTTCGGTGGATATGGCGCCACTCTTTGCTCACCCAAGGAGGGAGAGGCGCAAACAACTAAAAGTAGGTTCAGAGGCTATCTGGATTTCCCCCCTTAACCTCTTCAACCTGTAGGCAATTACGGCCACTCATAGGTGCAAAATGCAGTGTCAGTGAATTTGAGAGCTCAAAAAACACCTTTTATACGTTTTAGTGGAATGAAATTGTCCTTCAAAGGATTTGGGTTCACCAATGTTTTTCCTTATCATTTTGCTTCATCATCATTCACAGAGGCGGCATAGCGTTATTGTCATACTCTTAAAACTGTACAGCTTGTCATAGTGGCATGTTTTGTTGTGGTGTATTTGGTATTAGAATGTTTTTACATTTTGAAGGATTTGTTTATGTTGTAGTGGTGATGATGGCAGCATACTTTATTGCCTAACTGTCGCATGATAGAATCTCACACACCTTGTGGTGGTGCGTCGTCCCCAACGAAGCTAAAGCTAAACATCATCTCCTTGTAACACTATTAACTCTTCCATACGTCGACAATACATTTTCGGTCCCAGTATTATGACTTCTGTTGTGTTTAAGTAAGCCTCTAGGAGCATCATTGATTGCAGCTGAAAGCAAACCCTGTTTCAAAGGACATCTACCCTGACATCTGTTACCAGAAGTGTCTAAAGTAGTACATATGATGTGGAGGAGAGAATCTGTGGTAACCTTTGACAGAAGTGCTACACATGGTCTGCATCGTCGGCTAACTCAGTCTTGTGCTATGCAGGAATGCTAGTTACAACTGTAGTGACACCAGCCGTGTCCATAAGCCATCTGATAATGGCGACGGCAGCTGTATGAAGATGTGACACCTCCTCCACAACTTTACTAGCTAAGTTGAACTTAGATGAATATGGATGTGATGCAGAAGTGAGAACGAATTGGTAGAGAAGAATGGATGCGAAACACTATCCAAATGAAGCATTTTTACACCCCATCTTACATAAAATTACTCTGCTTTTAGACTTTTATGCCTGGTGACAGGTGCTGGCAATAAACACCCCATTCCTCCCTTCCCCAATACACTTTTCAAACCGAACTGAGCTCCAGTGGAATTGTCCAGGTGCACCGTTGACGTTGCAGCCAAATACCTTCTTAGCTGCACACAAATTTGATAACTGATTCGTGGGTGTTTTTGTTTTTAAGGCACTGACTACGCTTCCATGGCTGACACGAAGGGTGGCCGAGACGAGCGTCGGGACGACGTTTAAAAGAGGAGAGGACTGTGCAATGTCTCGATTGCTTATTTAATTCGCCGTTTTGATTCCGAACGCACTGAATTCCCCACATTGTACTTTGGCGGGGTGCCGTGGCCTTTCACATACGTTAGTATGCCCCAGCTCTTCTGTGCATAGGCAATGCATATTTGGCCTCAGAAGTATGACCTCTTCTGTCTTCATGATTGTCTCGAATAGCTAAAATTACACATGTAGGCGTTATTTGAAAGGCTGAGACGTTGTCCGAGGAATCACGTAGGAGCCATATAAAAGGGCTATTCGTAGGCGTGGTGTTTAGCTGCATTCACGCCACTCTGTCACGAAAAATCCTCGGATATATGAGCACACCCTTTATCCAGGTGTGTTGCTGCAATTACAAACCCTATGTTTTTCAATTAAACATTTTTTCTTAATAAAGCTTTTGAAATTTAGAGAGAAAAGTGTTATGCTCGACTTTAAAAGAGACATACAACGATGCACGCGGCATCAAGTAATTTATGGCAGGCGTAAAGAGGATGAAGGTTCCTAGAGCTCCATTGAGAGGTAAGTGTAAGCAGGTATGATTTATGGTTTATGCTTAAACTTTCTGGTCAAACGCTTTAGCTTGAGGTGTGATAGTCGATTATTTTCTTGTTAACTCGTTTTCTTCTATGCACTCTTCAAATTCAATAATAGGACGGAGATTATAGGCGCTTCATCAGCAGTTTGTTGTTTGATAATTTTAATAAATGCTAGTATTATTAAGTACTGGGGATGGTTGCAACTTGAAAAAGCCTTCGCTTCCCTATCGTCAGTTAGTTCTTCTTTTTCGTAGCCACTTCTCTGACATCTGAAGAAGCCACACTATGACTGGCTGGTATAACGTGTAGGTTAATCTTTAAAATTCTACTAATCCCTATAAGGCCAAGGTGAATAGCATCTTATCGATACGAGAGCCCAGGCTTCCAACTT
The DNA here is from genome assembly GCA_000469725.3 of Echinococcus multilocularis. Lineage (NCBI taxonomy): Eukaryota > Metazoa > Platyhelminthes > Cestoda > Cyclophyllidea > Taeniidae > Echinococcus > Echinococcus multilocularis. The sequence continues at coordinate 3,435,420 of LN902848.1, read as the reverse complement.
TCTCCATCATTCAACCAGCAATTACGTACGCAAGCCATGCCTTCTGCAAATGGTCACTTCTGGAAAGGTTTATCTCCTGATTGCTGGGGTAGGATTTCGATAAAATTTGAGCTCAAACCTGAGTACTACGTCACAATACTGGGTGTTAGAGGATTCATAGCGATAAAATCCTGATACGGAAGTTTCGCTTTTCAGGTCATGTAAAGAAACAAGATGACGGAATTCGATTATTATAAGCGCAGTTGCGCAAATGACTGGCAGCTCACACACCAATGAAGTCGCTTGTGGTGCTTTGAACCCAAAAAGACATTTGCAAAGGGTCACTCATATACGAAGGCATTCACAATCTTCTTGATTTCATTAATTTTGCACTTCTAAAATCCATTCACCTTCACCAATGTAAGCGATTCTGAAGAATGCATAACTATACAATTCTTCTTTGTTGAGCTAATTATCCCAAAAAACGATTTTTAAGGTCCTAAAAGTTAACTTTTTGCTAAGTTTTTTTAAAAGAAAGTATGGCCTTTACAAGCAGGATATTTTTTACCTAGATGCGCAAAAAACAGTGAGTACTACCGCAGGATGAACAAGATTAGACCAGCCTTATGCATAGTGTCCATTCTAACGACACGTAGATGACTTTGGACATCTAGAAGTGAAATTTGACAATGATAACAATGAAGACGTTACTTCAATTAAAATCAAAATGTGTTTGCGTTGCGATTACGAACTGTAACCTCAGGAGCAAAAATACTGCGCTTTTTGCTCTTTAGCAAGTACTATTTGCACTATTAAAGCAAGGATTAAGTCTCGAAGCCATGATTTGCCTCAAGGAAAAAGGGGATCCTAGGCTCACTATATCGGATTCGTATTGTCCATAATTAAACTAACAGTTAATTGTCTGACCTAGAAAATTTACCATTGGTAATTTGGATTAAATGGCAAATTCGTGCCTATTAAGAAGGACTTTGTTAATCAGTAAAATGGGGGTTTAGTTCCCTTTAACACTATGGTGGCCTTTCTTTTATTTCTCTTTAAAAGGCACCACATGAAGTTGTCCATCACATTCATCAGTACAAGCACGTGTGAACCAAGTAAAAAGATACTGCTTACAAAAGTTTAAGTAACTGTGTCAAACCTTAAAACCTACCAAATTGAAGCATTTGACGTTGCCTATAAGGGTACACATGATTTCGGCGGTAAGCGAACCTAAAGCTATAAGATCATACAGACGATATTATCATTTTATCCACCTCCAATTTTCGACACAGTAATTTCAAATTGTGGCTAGACTGGAAGATAACACCTTTAATGTATATTGGATACACAAATATTTTTCTAGAGTTGTGAGGCTTTTATTATTACACAAATGTGCATAATTCGGTGCAGAAAATTGTTACAATGAGACCTATTCTCCTAAGTAATACGTAGAATTGTGCATTTGGCTTAGATGAGGCCTGATAAGTTTAGGTGTAGGTCATTGTCAAAACAGTGAGTACGTCGATATTACGAATTTGGAACAAAGTGGGCTAAGCAACCGTGAATGTGAAAGTCTTGAATCAAGAAAGTTTACAGAACAATCCGTATTAACGAAAAAGTATATTCGATGCTGATCGCAACCATCGCATCGAACAAGTCAATGCCATTGTGGTGCCGGCCACCTTCATCTTAAATGAATTCTTTGCTCATTCTTAGGTGGCGTATTTCACAGTACCACATCAGATGCCTCCGTAAATACAATTAAGGCTGAACTAAGTTTGAATGTCGCTTTTATGTTATTGCGACTTCACTCATGGCATTTTAACTAATCTCATAGATTTGACCCATACCTATTGAATGTTTCAATAATGTGCTAAACGGAAAACAATCTGGCCATGTTTTCATCGCCTATTTCCTGGTGAACAAATGTTCAGGAATTAATCCTTTCCATCAGATAAAGTTGCGATCAAGTTGGCTAAATTAGCGAATTGACATTTGATTCATGGCGTTTCCCTTCGGCATTATGACACCAATTCAGCAGTCACGAAATAGCATAAGCACATAGATATACGATTTTGCTGCTGAATATTGTGTAAAACCTCCAACGTCTTAGCTTTGATGCAATGAAATGGAATTCAACGCAGGTTTCCTGCTGTGAGCTGGTGCAAACCGGCGCAACCAAGAGGCAGGACTTAGAGGAGTACGAGACTTTTGACTTTAACAAGGTGAGCATGGTCAGACATATCACGCAATCTTCTTTCGCGTCCATTGGCTGGAATGTTTACAGCGCTTTGATTGATTTAGGGTGAAGCTAGTATGAGAGCCAACTGCGGAATAGTCCACGATGTTCAAGAATGGCAACTCATGGAAAATCCTGGAGCTCGTAAGCAGAAAAGCTATTTCTGGGCTAGCAGGCATCAACAGCATTTTCAAGTTACTGTTCGGCAGTGACTACTGTATCACTCACGTATACCACTCCCTGTACTTGTGACAAACTGGCAATAAAATGCCATTCCCATGTGAAATTTACCAGTTATCTCCTAACGTCAGCCTCTAAAATCTTTCGTACATGGTGACCCGTGGGAATTCATTCATCTATGGCCACAAAGGATGGTTATTTTCTCAGAAATCCGTTCCGAAGAGGCCTCTGGACATCAGATAACTGTATACAGTTGCATCTACCAAGTAGAAGGTCTAAATATCTCCTAACCTGATATAAATAACTTATCTCATTAAATTTTCCAGGTAGCCTTGGGTGTGATGGTGAATGGTAACCTCAGCTTTTCAAAACACGCTTTTCCAATCCTCCTATTCACAATCTCGACTTTTCATATTTGAATTGGCAACGGATTCACTGCATTGTTTGCTGTTTCTACTTAAATTTGCTCCTTTGTTGTTGAGAATTGGATAAAAAAAGATGCATTAATTAATTTAAAATTTCGTCTAAGTAGGGATTTATTCTATTAGAGTGATGCAACTTTGTGAGTAAAAAGCTAGTATTTGCTACTGTCCTGTTGAAGTTACTTACCCATTTATGCCTCGATATTACGAAACATCCTCCGTACCGTGTTAGTCTGGATCAAAAAACTATAGGTACACAAGTAAACAACACCTAAATCTATTAATCTTACCTACGCACCTGAGGATCCACTTTACCGCCCTAAAAAAACTACGCGACAGCCCCGGTTACAACTCCAATCGTGCATCGCCTGGATGTTTCCAACCCTCCCAGTGTTAAGCTCTTTCTGTCACATTTGCAGTCTACTGGTTTAGTGGAAGGTCTTTAATCAGGAAGCACAAGTTAGTGCGTAAGTTGTGGACGATCTGTGAAATATTGTTTGTGGGAGTGAACACTTGCGAAGCCAATAATTGAAGTTGCAAGCCCAACACATAGCTGCGAATCTTAGCAGTCCAAATCAGCCCTTGTTTGATTTTGCGCTTCTGGCAACATCAAGCATCGCTATTTAGTTCAAGGCGAGATTACTTTGGCTGAGGTGAGATTTTAGCACAAAATTCCACTGGTTATATCCTAAGCCAACGCAGTTGTACTGGTACCTATAGCGCCTAGGAAAGGCAAGTCCCATTGACGTTCCATAATTATTTAATGGATAATTTATAAATTCTGAGCGTGTAAAAGATTAAGTAGCTCGATAAATGTCCCGCAACTTTATTTAAACAAATTTTTATTTATTTAACGACCATATTAAATGCCACATTTTGAAGAGTTGACGATGGTGAAAGCCTATCCAGTAGAATGACTCAAATAAACTGAATGACTGTAAGTTTATTTTTTCCTCTATAAATTTATGTCAGTTAAGGAGCAAATTTCTGGCTTTAGTAGAACTTCCAAGGCTACATTTTATGTTGTTTGAATGAACGATCTTAGGCATGAACGATCTGTAGGTGCTTCTAGACTTGGTAGATTGTTAGTGTGGTATAAACGGCCTTATAATTCCATTCCAATATTTGTGTCCATCTAAACACGAGCGTTTAGTCTAATGGCATTTTGTTCATTGATTTCTTGGCTTGGGAAAAACAGTTTTGCAGCCACTCTTTAACCTTTTATAACTTTGTCTGCAGTCATGGAAACATCAAAAGCAGCATGTGAAATAAAAACATACCGGACAAGGATATTTGAGAAATGCATGAGGTAACTAAAAACAAATTCAGAAAATGAAGTCCTCATCCTTTCATCCCTGGTTGACAGTAATTATGTAGGGAACTAGGTGTGCCTTTCTATGATCGCCTGATAATTTTAATTATCAAGTTTTCACCTCTTACTTTTTACTATACGCCGAGTTTACAAAAACGTCACTGGAAGGTATAAATGTCCTGTTATTTATTGGGTTCCTCTACTTACGTGTACATAGAAAATGCCAACACTCCCATTCTCAATGAAAAGTTTCATTTTTGAGGGCATTCTTGTAAGTCATTAAGGATTTAACGTCCCACAACACTTTTTAAGGTGTTGCTTATCTGCATATCTATTTAATTTTCCCTGTTTTGAAGGTTAATAAACGAACCTCCGGTGACACCAATCCATACCCTTAGAATAAACGCCTTGAAGATCGAAAAATGTAGGATGTGGTAGTGATCATTTTAATAGGTTCCCTTGGCATCAATTTAGGGAGGGTTGCTTGGTTCTCGCAAGGGAGATTAACCGTAATTGCACCCGAATTTCACACTAAAATAAGGATAGTTACGGCTCTGGTAATACCTCCTTCCTGTTCGTTTTTTGGTCGGGAGGTGATGGTTTCAGTACGTCTGAGTGAAATTTTGCCAGTGATCGGGTGTTTCCAGCAAGAGATGTAAATTTTAAGGAGACAGATCAGTTCTAGATTATTTAAGCCAAAAAGGGGCAAGACTTAGGACTTTTCGTAGTGCTTTATTAACTTGGTTAACTCCCAATTTAGGAAACGGACCACTTGAGGGCTCAATATTTGCACCTCTACCGGGCGGCTTGGCCTTTGGGCTATGCCAGTTGCCCCTCCGCTCATCTTTAGGGCAACATCATGCATTCTGTCTGATTACTGTGCCTTCTTTTGATTTCAGTAAAACATCAGGCAACTGCATCTATTAAACTAAAAATTACTGTTTACAGAATAACCCGGGTGTCTTGATTGCCTTCATCGGCATAGAAATGTGATCCATGGTCGTAATGTTTGGCTTAGGGTTTTGTCGTTTTCTTTACACCTTCCCCACCGACTTGTGTCGACATTCTGCCTTCACAATTTCAAAACTTTTTTCTGAAGTAAAGTAAAATTATGTCTATGACCTACTAGGGCTGTTTAATTTCTTCTAGACGAAGAGCGCAAACAAGTAACAATTAGAAGCTGCCCCATTCAGGTACATAAAGCGGATGGCAGAAGAGGGCTGACTCATATGGTAGTGAAAACTTGAATTTGTTCGCAGCGGCGTTTACACCCCAGCGATTTAGTTAAACATCATTCTGCTTAATGTAAAATTTGCTTAGAATCTCAATTCTGAGAGTGTAATTACTCCATGATAGTCCAGTTCTACTAGCAACATCGAAAACAAGTAAATCAAGACCACAAGTAAAAGTGATTGTTTTATAGTGAATGGTTGACTTTATTTAAAAATAATACCGAAAAATTTCCCATTTAAAATTCGTTCCAGCTCCTTCCACCTACCTACAGAGGGACAGACAGACTCACACAATAGCATGCTTTGTTGTGGGTTGTGCATTAATCAGGTTTATGGAAGAAGCCACCAAAGCTGCAGTTGCATTTGGTGGAGCAGACAAGAGGCTATAAACAGAGTTTGAGGCATTCCTTCGTCTAGCCAGCTCCTGATTCCTTATTAGGGAGGTTCCGTTTATCTCAAGGCAACTCAGCCTCTTCCCTCCCGGTGGAGGTTGAGCCAGGGGCAAGTAGGCAGGACAGCATCCCTCTTTCGTGTAAATATGCTGCAGTGACATTCTCGATGGTGCATAAACAATGGCAGGTTTAACCGACTCTTTGGCCATTTCCTGTTCCTTTGGGGGATCAGAATGAAGTCCAAAGTGAAGGCAGACAAATATTAGGGCGGAGATGAGAACACCGGTTAGAAGAAGGCCTATAGCGATAATAGTCAGTACCCATCGATGCGTCCTTCGAATAAATGTGAAAACGGGACCTTCATTGGCAGGAAGATCCGGGATCATAGGCGTAAAATTCATGGTTGGGGCTGCTGTTGTTTCCAATGAAAGCGGTAACGGCGATGTCTCCTCACAAAAGTTATTGCTCAAATGCTCCATTGCGCGAAGAACAATCCGACTTCCTACTAAAGGATCGTTTGCACACATTTTAATGGCTCCGTTGCCGGGTACCTCCTGCGGAATCGCAAGATGTTTCAAGTCAGGATGGGTCAACTGAGTCAGAGAGAACAGCACTACTGGAAGGCTGCCAGCCTGTAAAAGGTTATTATTTCCTTCTAGTCTGAGTTCTGTGAGAGCAGAGAGACCCCGAAAAGCCATAGGATCAATCCAAGTTAGTCGATTTTTTGCGAGATTAAGAACCCGGAGTTTGGTCAAAACTGAGTGCTCTCCACAGCCACCAGCCCATTGGCAACCAGAAATTTCTGTAAGGTAATTGTTTGCCAGATCAAGGATTTCTAGTTTTGGCACTGAAATCAGTGGTGACTCACCACTGGGAGACTTTATTCCAAGTGCGGTTTCCAAAGAGCCCGACAGCTGGTTGCCGGAAAGCCGAAGAAGCCTTAATTCTGATAACTCAAGTAAACTATCTCTGTAGAGTCTGGAAATTTTATTGTTTTGGAGGTAGAGATTGCGCAAGACATGATTTCCGAAGGTCCCCAGTTGACGTAAGTCCATTAGTTGGTTGTTGCTGAGATCTAGCGTAGTCAACGGACGAGGAAGGGGTTCCAAAATATTTTGACCCAGATGCTCTAATGCTTTACTGTCGGTAATCGAGAGCAGTTGAAGATGAGGTAGACAGAGTAAAAAGGATCGATCAATAAATTGCAGTTTCTTAGAGCGGACAACAAGCCGTTCCAGATTATATAACGGTTGGAAGACATCGCGCTGAAGCCGTGATAGTGGACCGCCGTCCCAAATTGCGAGAACACGTAGTTGACCACAATGCGAGAAAAGAGAAGGCTGCAATACTGTCTCTTTTTTGTCCTGGTCATCCATGATCTCCAAATGTAAAGTGTCCCAGGTAGTAATGCAAGGGATGATCTTAGCCTCTGGATGAATCCAACATTCTGCAGTCAATTTGGAGCTGTTTCCTGCAGCTGGGGTCTCCTCACATCTGACGCCTTCAATGTTCACTGTACCAGCCTTAGAGACTATGAATTGCAGAAGGAGAAGGCCGAAATGGAACTTCATTCCACTTGGTGACAGCAGCCCATTACTCAGAGGAGTGGCTAAGCACGCGAATGCCAGTATGGACTGTTTACATTGTGGCACAGAAAATACTCTCCCCCAATTGGCTGATGAGGGTACGCACAGATGCATGCGCACGATAGATGAGAGTGTGCCAATGTGCCTATCAGTGTGGTCAAACTTTTAGTCACATTCGCCTAATTTACCGACTTTACGCCTTAATTTATCAGCCTTTATGGATAACTTTGCTAATTTGTAGGAAAGTCGGATCTGGAAGACGGCTCCATTTATAGACACTAGTCCCATGAGCTCGCTTTCAAGTTGGGAAAAGAAAAAAGGTGCAGTGCTGTTCGTGTAATGCACTGACTTAACCTACCCATATGCAAAAAACAGAAGAGCGAAACAGAGTTTCTTCAAAATTTTTTGAACAATTTCTTTACTGGCATTCGCGTAAATCAGGCATGCTTTGGGCATATTTTCTTCAACCAATATTTCAAAAAATTTACTGGGGTTAAGCTGACTCTTTATCATTAGTGGATCTTTTTATCCAATTTAGATTCAAGTCAGGTCTCTTGCGTCCATGTCCTCCTAGGGGGTGTATTTATCTGCAAAAAGCCGACAGAAAAAAAAGGAGCGATATAAAGTGTCATACTGCTAATCTGGGAGGCAAGATCACCAAGATAAAAGAACCCAATTAAAAAAAATGTATACATCTTAAGCAAATGTAGGTCTGATGGGGACAGGCAGCTAAGTAATCATTCATTAATCACATCTTTGCTGAGCTCTGTTATTTTTTAAAACCTGACTCTGAAGAGCATTTCGATTTTGAAAATTGAGGGCTGACTGCAATACTTTAATTATTTTTTTGATCATTAGGTTTGGTTTTGCTGGCACTTAAGGTTCCGCCTTCGTGATTCCCCTGGGATGCAGGATCTTCGACCCATGACAGATATTCTGCACACCAGTAATAAATGTACTGCCCTGCTATTTTGACTTCTCTCGTCATTAGGAAAGACTCCAGCATCTACATTGGTGGCAGAAAAAGGCGATCCCCATCCAAAAGGCCATCTACTCCAACTTCTATTGCTAAATGCCAAACATTAACTCGACGGAAAAGGGAACATACGACAGATTGACGAATTTGTGACGTCTATCTTTGGCAACTACCTGCGTCCCGCGTTCAGCGAAAATGATGCTAATAACTAAAGAGGCACTAGCCGAGAACCATCTGGGTAGGCTTGTTGCAAAGCTACCTCCGGTACCTGTACGAAGATGTTAATTAAGCGAATACGCGATACCTCCACATCTCTACTACCTGGAAAGAATCCAAATAAATGTCAGGGCAAAACTGGATTGAAGACAATGTAGCAAGGGTAAATAGACGCACAAATCTTATCCCCGGGAAACTGTTTTAAACTCTCCCCTTCATTAAGACTACTTTTACGGTAGCGTTCTTACGACTAGCGATGGGCTTCCTTGATGCCCCCAACATAATTTCCAAACAGGCGGAAACGTCAGATCCAGTGGAGTTGCCAAGAGGGATCTTTGAGGTTACAGTCAGATATATTCCTAGATGCACGCAAATTTGATGACTGGAGCGGTTGGCTCGTGCGAGTGCTTTTCCTAAAGCACCGACCACGTCGTAATGACCAGCTCGGGGAGTTGAACAAAGGGAGCGATTGGGAAATTGCTTAAAAGGAGTCTCGGGCTATGTAATGCTTTGATCACTTTATCCCCTCGTTTTGATTACGCGGAGGGTAAATGAGACTACCGTCGTACTTCTGCTGAGCAGACTCCAGGGCACGATAGTGGCTTCCCCAGCCCTTTCATACTTTATCTTCATATGATGACTTTCTTCGTCTTTAGAAAAGGATTCGTGTGCCAAATAATTAACTGCCATTTACACAACTATTTTCATCGTTCACCTTTTGAAATTGACTCACCCTACATCAAATTAATCATGTTGCTGCTAAAAGTAGCCATAATGCACATTGACCCTCTTATCCTTTTCTAAACTTACTTGCACAATTAGGAACCCCTTGCCTTGACGTCTTACCTGGTTAATAATTCTAGCTTGATTAAAGCCGTCAGGTACTTTTTCTTCTACTATTTGTTTCCCACTTTCAACGTGCACATCCATTTCACTTTATCTGTGTTGTGCAAATATTTCATATTTTACTGCTTTTACCACGATCGTGTTTCAGACTACATTTAAAATGAGCGCGCCAGGTTTTTTGGGTGGTTTCCGAGTCCTCCTTCAAGTAATGAAGGTTCTGTGCTCTGCATTAACCCCTAATCTTTAATTAATATATTTGCTGTAGCACACCAAGACCACCCCAGAGACGAAAGAAGGCATAACACTAGGGCAAAAAGTGGCCCCAGGACCATGCCGCCCAGAGGAATTAAAAAGCAGACTTGAGTGCTTATGAATCCAAAACGACAAGGTAAATAAATAATCAAAGTATTATATGGCTCTCCTTCCCTTTTGAGCGTTGTCCATGGCACTCTCACCTCGGCCAGCACAAAGTAGTCGGTGTTGTAGAAAAAAAACCCTGCCACCCAACCTCACCACTCATTGAATTTGTGCGCAGCTGGGATTTTTTACCTCAACATCGTTGATCCCTCTTGGTAATTTTACTTTATCTTGAGTTTTGTCCCCTTTGGAAATGGTATTGGGGAAAGAGGGGAAAATACATAATCCATCTTGGTCTAAAAGCCAAGAGATTTAAAAAACGGTCAGTTTTAAATCGTACCGTGTAGACAAGGTTCAGTGTCTATTCCCCCATTGCCACTTTGATCTCATTTTAATGCTTTTCAGCCATACCATACCTGGAGGAGGCATAGCGCGTTCACTCAACTAATCTCATTATACAGGTACGATACACAGATCCATAGCAAACATTTCCAGGTGATTCACGGCAATGTCATTTCAACTGTTAATAGCGCTGCTACAGAACGAGACTGGGTAGTTGCCGAAGAGAGGCATCATTTCCAATCCACCTTTAAGGCGTCGTTACAGATTCTCCCATCTATGGTACACGCCCTTCTTCCCTCACATTAAGGTTTAACACTCAGCAATAGAAATCAGGATTGATGTCCTTTAAGATGGAGTTCGCTTTTGCTGCTACCGATGTGACGGCCCGATGCTTCGCTGAAGACGATGTACAGAGGAGATGGGGGCTACAAAGGCAGTCGTGAGTGCCCATGAAATTAAAACAAAGAGCTACGCAAAAAAACTAAAGTATGACATCCGATATTTGTATTTTAATTTGTGAATTGATATTTCTTGTATTGAGTTGTGATCAATTCACATATTCCTCGGCAGTACATTATGGAAAGAAATCGACCAATGAAATCTGAACCTTGAGAAACGCAAAACGGTTTTATGGGTGAAGTGCACACATTTACAAAGACAGAAGCTCTTGCAATTTGTTTTGATTTACTACCCCTCCAAGCATTCATCATGCGTTGCAAAACACACCTGTACCCCGAAAATTCACTTTTTTGAAAGAGCCCCCGTCAAGGCAGGCTTAATGTTTACCGAATGTTACTGTTTGGCAGGCGGAAAGCCTTTCTTGGACTGCCGTGTCATCGATGCTATTAACAGCTGCACGCAGGTTTTACAGCTTAATAACAGATAGGTGTGTCTGACTGAGGTTTACCCACCAAATTTGGCTTTGTACAATTTGTGATTGTTTAAAGATGTAGGCATGGAAAAGATAGATACGCAATAGACGATAAAAAGCGCAAACTGGGAAAAGGATTTGGAGCAAATATGTAAGACCAACATCGCAGCTTGTAAAGCACATGAATTGCAGCCCAAATAAGAAGTAATGGGTTGAAGCATCTATACTTAACTCGTCAGTGATAGCGTTTTCCGTTCTTAAGTGAGACTTTCATGTCAACCGATAATGGCTTATGAATCAGTTCGTTGATTCGGATGGGTGTCAGATTTCATTTCAATTGGCTTTTAATTATCCATCATCTACGTAGATGTTCCACCTTAAATATCAGGGTCGGATGTGGGAAGGTAAGCTAGTAAACAGTTGGTGGACAGGCAACGTGCTCGTTACCCCCATCGTCGATCACAAAGAACGCTTCATTCGCCACGTCTTATGTAAATTACTTGGCTATAATAGTTTTGTTGCGCCCCGAATCAGCCTTAACGACGAAATAAATTATGCTACTAGGGCAGGGGAGGGGTTACTGGCATGCCCCGGAGGCAAGGCCGCCCGGTAAAAATATAATTCGTGAAGACTTAACTTCCCTTCGGACTAAAACAGAGGTAAACAAATAATCAAAATAGCACAAGTCTTAATTTTGATTTCTCTAGGGTTAGGTTCTCTAATTTATTCGCAGTAGTAGGGGAAAAATGCCTAATAAAAGGGCTCGAAAGATGACCGTAAACTAAGCATGTGCTCAACGTTGACAATGCGCCTCCAATAAGAAGCTGCCGACAGTTAGAGACGAATCAAGTAGAGGGATAGCTACCTTCAAAAGTGCACAAAGAAATAGAGGGAATTATTTCAACTAATGTGGTGGATAGCACCGAGAGAGTTCTCCATTTTAACAGTAATCAACAATTGGGCAATAAACGATCTCAACATTGAAGCCGATGGAGCAAAACCATTTGTTGCTCCGTGACTTGATTTGAGGTGTTTTATTTGCCCCTATTTTAAGCCTTTCTTATTAACCCTTTTAGCTGGTCGCAAGCGGCAGTCACCCATTGTGCGTGACTGACCACGTAATGGGTAGCACCACCACGGGTTAATAAATCAGGAATCCTTCACTTGTCTGTGTTAGTTCCTCGCCTTAATTCAAAGGTTCCGCCCTTAAACACTGCTGATTCTCATAGAGCCCACGCCAAATGCGCCACTTTTACGCTTCGTTAAACTGTTTGCACTACCGCATTTCCAGTTATTCAAATGCCAACTCAGACATGCGGCTTTACGAAGGGCATTCAGATAAACTACTCCAGGCACATTCATGCGGACTACTACTAATCATGCGCTACTAAATGAAATGTCTAAATCAAAATCGCAGATTTATTTGCACCCGAGTCGCTCTGGGTGACTTGAAAGCCAAGTATTCTAGCATCGTTAAGCTGCTCCTAAACGGATGGACTCCTTAATGACGCATGACTAAAAGACAAAGAAAGCAATGCCGATCACTGACAAACCACCCATTTTACAGTCTAAAACTTTTTGGAAGAGTGGGGCAGATTAATCTGGTTAAAATCGCTTATGAATCTGCGAATTGCCGAAATAACCTTAAGCTTGAAATTTTGTAATGTTCAATCAGAAAAGAGAAAAGGACGAATTAGCCATTTGCTTATTGCATCAAAGAGTCATTGCCTTGGGCATAGGTTCTGCTCAGTTGGGTTTCATCTGGTTGGGAATTTCAAGAAAGGCGCATAGGCGCAGTCGACCATTTGACAACTGTCAACGCGACATTTGTTTTCACTAAACAGGAGCGCTTTCCGTGTGAATAGGCATGTCAACAGCGAATTTCCTCAGAAATGCATACACTGTATGCATTTACGTTGTGGTTTGTAACGGAGCTTGTTCCAGCCGCAGCATGTCAAATTAGTCACTTGAAGCCGATGTTGAAAGGTCAGAAACAGAGTCCACTTTCAAAGTGGCACGCATGCGATATAGCTCAACTAACATTTAAAGGCTTCATTTACAAAAATGGCGATGGTGAACATAATCGCCTTCCATGACGATTTTTGGGAAATGAATATAGATCTTTATTCGATGTGACTTTCAACTTACAATACATTCGACTGATTACCAAAGATGTCAGATATTTATATAATTAATCGGAAAACATGTAGTATTTACGACAAATCGAGCAAATCACCTCTCAGAACAATGAGAACAGATTTCTGTCAAACAGGTTTCAAAATTCTTGTAAACTTTTCTTCCAGTAGTAATGTAAATTTCCTGCTTGTTTTTAAACTGCTGTCCTACCCTCTACTCAGATTTCCATTCTAGACTCACTACGGGGGTATGAAACGATGTGCAAATGGGTGCTTACAATACGGAATGAGAATCTACCTGAGAGGTTGTGGCTAACTTAGGTCGCATTCTGGAACAAAAAAAGTGAACTTGCGCTTTTTGTTTGCAATAAAGAGTAAAAAATGACCTGTAAATTTTGTCCCACACAACTGTCTCATGGGTTCCCATTTAGTTAGCATCCATACAATATATGTCTCTGGAAATTAATGGTGCATATTTCCGACTTTCACAGATCCAAATCCAATCTTATGCAAGAATAATGCATTACAAGATTTCAAGGGCCCACTGGTAGAACACTGGGAACAAAATTTGCAGGTAGGAACAGTAAACTAAAACAATTATTTTTACGGCCAGTTACTCTGTTGTTTGATCAAGGCTGAGAAGTTTGTCTAGGAGACAGAATACGTATGAATTTATCGTAAATAATCCCTTTATGTAAACAAATTTGCAGAATGGGGAGTGCATTGAGCCGAACATTGCGATCAAAGGCGAATCATGAACGCCAACTTATGGCCACTGAAAGCTTGCCCACTTCCCGAGTCCTCTGATGGTAGCCCAAAAAGCCGCCAGACGGTCGCATTATTGCAGTATACGCACAGACTTTCAAGTCAAATCGAGGCTTCGCATTCTTCATCCCACTATTAGAATTGCTACTGTGGCGTTGTTAAATTAACCCACATATCGTGGACCAACCCAGAGATCGCTAATAAAAATGACACACCGGTGACTATACGCACACTTAAGAGTGCGCGGTGATGAAGGAATGTGTAAAAGTCTAACTAGCGAACACCTGTTCATGGGCAGACATCAAGCACAGTCGCTCAGCATTAAGGCATGCGAGTCGCCAACGTTCCTAAGACGACAAATCTTGCGTCCGTCAGCAAAGCTCCCGGCTTTAGTGACTCTCAGTCCGCAATGCAGACATCACTAATGAGGACAAAACATCCAACGCGTAAAAAGTCCAATCTAATAGACGACTAAAATGCCGTGAAATTCCGCCGAAGGCAAACCTCCCAATAAGATCAGTGAGCACAAGCACCTAAAAACATTTGTCATTCCAGCTAGCATAGGCAAAGGAATCAAGTCGGAGAGGCTGTCCATGGATGGTTCATTTGTAATAACATCCATTTATGCCGAAACTTCCTAAGCTTGAATGCTCCGTACGCTCAACCACAACAACCATCAGTAGAAGTGAAGAAAGAAACCTGTAGTCGAAAAGTGAAGGTGACAAGGTCCACTTTTGGTAACTAGACCTCATCCGTACTAAAAGCAAGTTTCATATCAATCACGAGCAAATAACTCTAATAAACAACAAAACATAATTTAGTGGCAGTTATTAATGCTAAAATTAAATCCGCCTATAGGGATATGAAACACCACCCTGTAACTCTCACTACCTTGAACGTCAATACGAAACAAAATGAAGAAGTCCTTTTTGAGAAACTGCTGCTTATATCGGGTTTGACCAAATTTCTTGTGAAGACTACGCACCAGACCGCAGTATTGGTTGAATTTATATACTCATTTATACTAAAAATTATTGATCGACGTCAAGAGTTTCCCGCGCTGGCTTGATTTATTATATTTTAGTAGAACAAATGAGGGTATATGTCGACAGTAATAAGAAAAAGGTCGCTATTTACATAAATATAAGTAGCATGCCTTATTTACAGTGAGCAAAAAAGTAGTCGGCATCTGATTAAATCAAGGCTTTAAAAGCTCTCGCCTGCCGTACCCTCTTTCTCCTCCTCACCTACTTCTCCCATCACTAATTCCTTGGCGGACTGTCTTCCAGCCTCAGAATGGAGGATGATATTCTGCGCGGTGATAGCTTGCATCCAGTCATTGGTGCTCTTCTTGAAGGATGATAGACAACCCTGCACAAACACGCGGTCACCCAAAGAGACATTCTTGATTCGTTCTATCAGTGGTTCGTCAAAAACTTGAATTCTGAGAAAAAAGTGGTTAAATGAGATTCAACAGAGTATACAGTCCCCAACCATCAGCTCTATTCCCCCAAGAATCAAACCAAGCTGCGACAATCTCGCCGATCATCCGACTCATGCTTTCAGCATTCATCGCCCCTGTATCGTTGAGGAAAGATTCTTCACAAATCTCTAGGACTAATTCAGACCTTTAGAAGGAACCTATACCAGTAAAAAACAAATCAACGATGTAATCGTGACGCAAAACTCAGACTCGGAACTAGGATCCCTCTGCCAGACAATTGTCAAAGATGAAGATTCTCGGGAGGGTTAACAGAAGAAAGACCGTTCTGATCAGATTCATCCTGTCCAAAACTAATTGATCATGGCTATTTCTCTTGCAATCATTGCATATCTCCACATCACCGCGAAATTGCCTCCCAAAGGTTCAAGAATTCAGTAGAGACACTTAAAGGTGAACATAGCGCTAAGGAAGCAAGAGCCTATTAAGAATTAGCAGTGGTCGTAAACCACCCACTAGATGCCTTAGCACAATTGTAAAAGTAGTCCTAAACCAGCATGGCATTTACTCGAAAAAGGGGGATAAAACAAAAGAAGACGAACCTGTGATAGACAAGCTTCATCTTGTATCGATCAGCACCACGGTACCTAGCGCGAGTTAGGAGGCTGAACGTAGCGGTGGGCCGTCCCGATTGAGATTTCTCTATCGCGACCCCGGATGAAGCAACAGAACCGAGCAGTGTTATCTGAATCCAGGGTAATGAGTAGTTTACAACAAAGCGTATTCAGAAGAAAGTGGAAACAGGAATAATCGGGAACGAATTTGCCAAAATTGCATGGTATCACAAGTTTAAAACCTTAATTCCGGCAAGTCAGTCTCCCCGTGTATATTGGCTTCACCCGACATTAAAATAGAAATTGATCCCCAACTGGAAACTAGGGCGATTAAGAGACGGAACAGACGGAAAAAATTATGATAAAAAATGCACAGAACCCGTCGATTTATTATCGCCAGAAATGCTGGGCTTAAGCGCACCATGCAAAATTCAAAAAAAAAAACGAGAAATGAAACCTTAGAATGGAAATAAGTGTTCTTATTAAGTCACCTGCTAAATCAATCACAGAGGCTGCATAATCAGACCAGTGACCATCGAGTAACGTTATGTGCTTACCTGATTAATATCGGATGAGAAAATTACATCAGAATTTGAAAAAGACCTAAAATGTTGCCTCAGTGGCGAGTGACGAAAGCCAGTAAGACAACGCCCCAGCATTGGAAGCAAAGCATGGACAAGGTTAAATGAACCGCAGAACGCGAAGAATTCAAACAAGCAGAATTGTCAATTAAATTACATTAATAGCAAGACAACTTTAGGATGCTGCTAAATATTAATCGAGCTGCAAATTTGCTATAACAAAATTTATAAAGCTTGCAAAGTGGGAGATGGCAAATATCCAAAATTTGTTTTACTATATAATCGATCCCTCAGGCATTTTGACTAATCTAGCAAAGGGTTTTGCTGAAAAGTTTGTATTTAATATGTCAATGAAAACTGTTTAGCAAAATTATTGAGGGGTTTCAAAAATTCATTTTCTTTTGTCAAAACAACTGCAATGCTTTAAAAACTCGTTTAACTCTGCTTGGTTGAGCGGGTGCCTGGGTTCCTGCAGATTGCACTTTCCCTTTTGCCATGCCCTTTGAACTGCCTTAACATAAATCATTGGCGTATTTGGGTAGCTTGGAAACTCATCCAGAATTTTATGCGAAAGAGTTTGGAGCTGTCACTTGTACTCTACTAAAAAAATATTTAAATCTGACACCTAAAGCGATTACAGCTCCACTACCGCATTTCGATATTCTGCTGGAATTCTGTTCTGATTAAGCCTTACCAATTCTGAGGGTGATAAAGCATTAACAGATTCACTGGCTTCTTAATCCTCAAGCTAGAACGATGCTCCACGATGAGTGTATTCCTTAGGCTAACCGTTATTCGCAGGAAGGAGAAGCTAAAAGTTAGATTTTTGGGGAAGTTCTAGGGTGTCTGTAAGAAGTCGTTTTTCCCATCTATTAAATTTTACCAAAATGTTCGCATTTCATTTACAATAAGCCTTCCCCCATTCAGATGGTGGTGACTTAATGGCGGTTTTAATTTTTTCACCTAAATAACACTTCTTTATACCGGTGACAAATGGTATTTATTAGCAGCCTTCTTCCAAGACGCGAATTTAGAGTGATTTTGAAAGCAAAATTCAGTATTTTTCTTTCTGTTAGGAGCCTACAAATTCACTCAACAGATGGTCCTCTTCTGCGAGGCAAAGCGTACTCTATCTAACATGATAACTGTCTTTGTTTCTATGACAAGAAGGAAAATCCTGATGTGTCAGAATAGGGGTGGATACCGTAGATGGGAGAATATATGACGATCTCTAACAGAAATATTCATAATAACTTCGTCCATTAGCAAATACCCCAGTTTCGTGTTCTAGAGGGATGCTACTAGCACATAAAACGGCACTAACCGTGGCCACGACCCCTTGGGAATGTTCGTTAGAGAGCTGTCTGCAGTACTTTCATAAAAATATCACTAAAGAGAACTCGATATATCTCGTCAGCTCTCTGCTGGCAGGATAAAATCCATATGTAGTTGGGCAGCACTGTAGTGGGGTCAAATGTATCGACAGGGAACAGACGCGGATCTTTACACCACGAAACAATTAAAAACTTCATCGTATTAAATGACTGCTTTTAGGCCAGTGTTATCACTACCAATGGTGGCCATGAAATATTACCAGAACACTTCCTCCCTTCTCCTAACATAGTTCGCAAACAGGACAAACTCCAGATTCAGTGAAATTTCCAAGAGAGATCAGTGATGCTGCAATCAGTCATCTTCTTAGCTGCACCGACTACGTTTTCTTGCAGCGCTGACTACACTGTTGTGGCCTTAGCCAACAGATCAACCTCTTTAACTGAAGACAAGCTTAGTAAATAGTCATCAATGTAGAATACTTGTTTTGCTCTGGTTTAATCTTGCGACACTTTACAGTTCGCTTTTGGGTCCAATTTACGCAAACAAGAAGGCAATGTAGTTGCAAATCTATGCACTGTATATGGAAGATCTCAGATTTGGGGGTCAAGTCACCATCATATCACAGGAGGAATCTCCAAATCCTCTTATCATCAGCCCGCACCTTCAACCAGTGGAGTAGATTGGAAATCCACAATCAGGGTATATGAGAGCTCTCGGAACTTCAAGAGCACCCCACACAAATTGTTTACTAAGCTTAGTTTGGGAAAAAGTTGCTGGTTGCAGGTGAGATGCAGCCCGTTCTGTCCGGTCTGATTCTGCCTTCAGTTAGGTCCTAATTCAGCACTACCTTCAGCTGTGGGATATTCCGGACCAATTGGTCCACTCTCTTCGAGACCATTCTTCAAGTCCATTAGCCTTCACACAGCCGAACCGCGTTACCTAGCAAGCAAAATTAGCCAGGTTTTCATTGCAATGGCGCTTTATTATGCTCACCAATTATGCGCATTTAAGAAGCAATGTAAAATAGCGTTTTCGTATCTTCTTTCGGCATCACCTTCTTCAAGAATGAACATATGTTCTAGGTTTGCGTAAAATTCGTCGTTCCTGATGATATAATTCATCCTGACACCCTGCATCCTTGAGAACGTGGATGCTACTAGACCTAAAATTTCCCAACCTAGTAGGCCTTTTATTCCGTAAGGGTTATCAGAATCACTAAGATGTTGTTTTACCCCCCACTCGGCCGATTCCCTAAAATTTTCGTTCCCATTCAAATACGAACTTCACTTTTCTCTACTGGAATGGACACGTACTCTGGTTGCATCAGCAGAACAGACTCCATTCGGAAACTGGAGCTCTGAGTGGCCCCAAGGCTCCCAGACTCAGATCAGTCACTAGCGTAGGCTTGAGAGTTTATCGAAAGGTGCTTATGCCCTGTCACTGTGATGAGAAGATATTCTTCTAAATCATCTACTAAACAAAGTTAGGTAGGGTTTTAGACGTGACTGATTATTAGGCTGCTTCAGTAGTGTCAAACAAAGCTTCAAGTCATAAGGAAATATGGTCGGTGATTTCGCGTCCTAGGACTTGAGAATTGGTCCATTCATTAATCTATCAACATGTGAAATCCTAAATAATCTTCCAGAATTTAAAGGGCTTCTGCAATGCCCTATTGAGGTTTGGGGTCTGCGAAACGTAGACTGGCCTTCTCAAGCCGCAGTGAAGGACTTCACCAAGTGAACATTATTCTCCTTGCAATTGACTACGGCTGCATGAAGGGTTGGAATGAGGTCAACGCAGTTTAGGAGGTGTTGCTGAACTTGAACATGCAGCAAGTTAAAAGTTTCATGCAACTTTGAATGAGCAGATATTATGAGGCACTTGAATACACAGTGCGAGTGGTTTCAAAGATCACTTGTTTAGAGGATTGGTTGTTGAGGCAGTGAGAATAGCTGCAAAAACTCCTTTTTTCTTCCCAATTCCAAGCTTCCTTCAATGCCTCAACCTTTATAATTGCTTGAGCCTTCAGTTTCCTCATCATAATTTGAACCAGTTCCAACTCGTAATAGGCGCAATCTTGATAGTTCTACCTGTACATCCCTCGGAATGTAGATTTGTAAGATGCTGTGAAATTTGTGTGTCAAAAATGTTGACCCAATGGCCATCCGATTAGTTTTATAGTTTTACTGGTAGTATTTTATGGTTCAGGTCATCAGCATAGTCACACTAAAGTAAATATACGGCAAGGGCAGAACACAAGATCAAGTAAGAAAATAATGCAGGCGGAAAGTCGCCTTTATTGTATTAGTCGTGATGACAGGTCAGGGCACAAACCAATCTCACGGCACAGGAATGGAATGAGTAATTATGGCGGCGATTCGAGCGCCGCCCAGCAATTCAAAATAAGGGCAACAATAATTTAAATAGTTGTAGCAAAAGGGAAATAAAGACAAATGCAACATAAACCGCGCAAACATGAGCTTTAATTGCTACAGCAACTAGGACTCATTCATTTGGTAATATTCCCCTACCCCATGCAGCCATACATAATGGTCCCCTAGATAAACAACCTTTCGCCGCAGGGGCATCATTGATTTACCTCGGCCACCCGTCTACTAGGACGCACACCACTTTCCGCAGCTTCGCGTGGCGAAGCATGGACAGGCGCGAGGACAGACAGGCGCCAATCATGGTGCGCGGTCAATCGACAGTGCGTGTGTGTGGACACTTGGGCTAACTGAATATAAGCCCGCCCAATGAACCAATTAGGTGACTGCGCATAATCTTGCTCATTTCCCAGCTTACACTTTACACGAACGCATTTCTCCAGCTGCCCCCCAGGTAGAATCACTCACTTCAAATTAGCATGCATTGCTTAGAAGTACTGCTATTTTTGGATCTCTTGTGCTACCAACTCCAGTCTACAATGGGCTTTCAACTAGAAGGTGGATTTGGTGTCTTCCCATTTACTGAAACAGGTCCAGTTGAGCCCGAACACGAGGCGCTTAACCGCCGTGACGAGACCTATAACACAGGTCAGGGCTACGGGGGCGATCTACTCCAACACCTCCAGACGGACCCTCAAGCAGTTACCCAACGCGATCGACTAGTTGGAATGCTTTTCGCTAACTACAAGACACATGAACGTCCAACAGAAAAATTGGACATTCCCACAGTCGTGGAGATAAATATGAAGGTGTTAGCAATCTTTTCTGTCGACGTGCGAACCATGGACTACTACATCGATGCTCTGCTTCGCCAGACATGGACGGACCCTCGTTTGGCATGGAATCACCGGGAAGGTTTCAAAAATTACACTCAACCCTTAGTCTCCCCCACGTTAAAAGAGAACCTGTGGTTACCAGATTTATTCTTTCGTAACGGAAAAGACGGGTACTTGCACAAAATGACTCTCCCTAACTACCTTCTTCGTGTTCATCCCAATGGGGAAGTGCTATATAGCCAGAAAATCACTATGAGATTTTCTTGCCAAATGGACCTTGCCACCTTCCCTATGGACACTCAGTACTGCCACATGAATATAGGCAGTTATGGATATACTCTGAGTGAACTTAAGTTCGTCTGGAGAGAAAAGGAGCCTGTAGAACTGCAGAATAACCTCCAGCTCTCCGAATTTAATACGCCTACGAATTTCACGACCCTGGATTGCACAGCCCAGTCCTCCACATCCACTGGCAATTACACTTGCCTTATGGCTCAGTTTAGTCTCAAGCGTCAATTAGGCAGCTATCTCGTTACCACATACATCCCCAACATCCTAATCATCATGGTATCCTGGTTGAGCTTCTACGTTTCCGTTGATGCCGCTCCAGCCAGAGTTCCTCTAGGGCTACTCAGCCTTTTGGGTTTGTTGACACAAGCTTCCTCGATCACGGGCAACCTTCCGCGTGTGTCATACATAAAAGCTATCGACCTGTGGCTCATCTTTTCCATCATCTTTGTCATTGGAGTGTTGGTAGAATACGCGATAGCAATCACGATGCTTCGACAGAAGAGGAAGGAGACATGGCGAGGCGATGTTGAATTGATAGTGAAGGAAGAATTAACCCGGTGGTTAGCAGCATGTGAGCAAGGTCAAATGGCAAGTATTCAGGGAAGTGGAGGTGTGAGAGGTGATCAGGGCTTTATCCAACAGCAACTGGCCTATTTTAACGATCTAGATGCCTTCCTAACCAAGTCCGTGATTGAGGAGACACGAGCTAAGAAGGGTGACAAAAAGAGTCGTGTTCCAGTGGCTGTGGAGTCGGAAATCGACGCCTACAGTCGCTTTTTATTTCCCACCTGCTACATTATGTACAACATTTTCTACTGGACTTACTATTTGGCCATTGTTAAGAAGTGATCCTCATCCACGCCTCTCTGTGATTCAAGTTCTAGTAGGCATCTAGTTTCGTATCCTCCGCTATCGCGCATGCATATGTTTGTAAGAATTTGACCTGTAAATTAATGACATTGACAAGATAATATATCGCTACCATTAGGACGCATTTCCACGTTCTTAAGTCTTTGGGTCAAAGCCTTCCTAAGTAATAATATATTTTGCTTCTGGAATTATTCTGTAGGAAGCAGGAACTCCTACTGTAGTTTTAACGGATTTTTGAGGTCAGAAGGAATTTGGAGTATATTTTGACATTTTTTTATTTTGCCCTAGGTTCCAATTTTTATAAATTCCCCTTTTTTAGATAAATTTTCCTCTGGAAAATTAACGGTTACTGCTCCCTTCCTTTCTGGATCTTTATTCCGCCGAACGTCTGTTTCATCTCTTAATAACTTTATGGGCTATTTTCTAACAGAGATGTCGTCTTTTAGAGGATCTTGTTTTATTCCATGGGTTGTGAATGGTAGCTGTGAGCATTGATGTGCCACATCGACCCGTGCTACTGTGGTCATCACCCGGAATCTTCCCCCGCTTTCTTATTCGACCATCACTTAGTACTACATAGTATCGAAAATGATGCCTCCACGTCATACAATTTTAAGGACTTTGCGATTACTGTCTCTGGAAATAGCGGACTACTACAAAGAGTGTATCTATAGCTATATATGCCCCAAAGTGTCTTCGATGATGACACTAAAGCAACAGTGCTTAACTCCCAGATGGCTGAATGGAGAATTTCCGCCTGCATGTAAAGTACAATTAATGAGTATAAAAGATAATACAGGGGCCCACACGAAAATGCCTCAGATGTTTCACAGATCCCTTTTCTACTCTAACCAATGGTAGGATGAGACCCGTACTGAGTCCATCCAGACAGCAGATGAATTTGCAATTAAAAAGGGCTGGGAAATATCTACCTTATCGTAAGATACCGCCACCTCTACCGAATGTTAGTTCTCATATCACTAAATTTTCCCTGGTTCTTTAATTTCCACGCCCTCATGCCTCATAGAATCTCCAACCGTATTTCCAAGAGGCAATACCCAGCAAATATCACCATGCCATTCCTTTTTGTCTTTATAGTCACCAACGTGTCAGTTAATTGCCCAGAAAATGTTTGAAAAGCCTTAACTCACTAGAGAAAGGCAATTGTCTTAGCGGAGTTTGTTTTGGGACGGTAATTTGGCCAAAATGTATGTTAAGCCAACTGGAGTTAAAACATGTTTCCTTGGTGCATTTCTGGTAGTATTTAGTAAAACAATATAAATAGTGCAATACCATGGTGAATAAATTATACATTTTCACGACAAAGGACTTGACGGCGTAAAAAGCATTAACCAGGGAGCATAATGTTGGCGTGGATTTCACAAACTCTCATTTATAACATTTATCTATTTCACTGTATTTTGCAGTAGATTTCCCCATGTTTACCTTGTTATTATTGTGAAACGTTACAAAATCTTGCAATTCCACTTCTTCTTAAGGAATTTACTTGCTCTTTATGTATGAAAGCCAAAACAGCATTTTTTTGAAAAGCTATTAATGATATCCAAACTGCACTTGTGTAGCTCCCTGAGATTTGTTCGAAGATGAAAGAAGACAGTATTTGGGGAGAGTTTGCATTGTCGATGGACAGATGAGTTCGGGGGCCACAGGAACGGCGCGTGGGCCGGGCTACCCGGTGGAAGTACTACGGCGGAGCCCTAGGGTGACCCGTTGCTGCAATCGTGAGCGTACGGTGTGCGATGACCACAAAATCACCAGCTATCATTCCTCCTTCGGCAGAAAATTACAGGAAAGAATCGAGAACCAATGAAATGAAGATGATGAAGCCTTTAGTTGCATTAAATTTGTTTTGTAAAACAAACCGACTTCATATTAGGTAATTTGACTAAAAATCATCTTTGCAATTTGTTTATTAGCCATAGGTACTAATTCTAAGGTGTGATACTTTATGTTAATTTTCCGCATGTTCAACCCGTCGGCGCCTTACTAATCCAGTCTCGTATGTTGGATTTCGGTGTGATACCAGCTTTTATGAAATTAAAAGCGAAATGCTCTAATTTTACGAAAACATGGCTTCGATTACACCGCTCTTCTGATCATCATCAAAAGTTTTTTTCCGTAACATTTACCCATCCATGTAGGAGATCCTCCTACTAAATGCCACTTTAGCGCACTTTGAAGACATACGAGACTCGTGTGACACGCAGTTGTCAGAGGTGTCAGCGCCGCTTATAGCAAATTCCGAGGTCAGAGGTGCCAGAATTTAGAATGACACGCTCGACCTGAAGGAAGCGCACTTCTTGCCGGTTAATTCACCTCCAAAGTGTCTAATTAACCGACGATTTTGTCATACTCAATGATTAGGTCCGCAACCTATTTTTGAGAACAAGTAGTTACGATTCCGAAATAGTTACATAGCTTCCAACCACAATCGAAATTTTCATTGCTTGAGTAAAACAATTTGGACTCAAAATTTCGCGTAAAATATTATAATCCACAAATGTCATTTTTCCCCTTAATCAATTCATTTTCTTTAATAGTGGGCTATCTAACTATATAGGGGGAACGCTGCTACATAGAGGTGACTTAAGTGCACAATTTGAAAAATTCAAATGTTGGGCCTTCCTCTCCGACTGAATACACACATTCTTACACAGTTCTGCAATAAGACAATAAATTGGCAACTAAACACCATATTGTGTCAACTTTCGCCTTCTGCCAAATTCACCCATCAGTTTGGAGTTTTGATACTTAACACGCCTGTAGACTGATCGTTTCAGAATTCTTTCGGAGACAGGTCACATGCTATGCCTCTTAGATTTCAGCCGCTTAAAGTGCATAAACTGACAAACCAGTTTCTTTCATGGGAGCCTTACAACTATGCGGCACATCTGTTTGTAAACAGCGTATCTGTAATGAGAAAGCAAGGAGGAAATATGACGGCGTCGACAGTTTTTTGGGTTAGACAGCGATGTTTACCTTCTGACCATGTTATTATGTTAAAAGTAATCACATACTAAATCTATAGAGCCATTTTTTGCAGAGAATCCTATTACTTCTTTGATAAGAAGCGGTTAAAAGCGTCCGTCCACTTTAATGACTTTAATGTTATTTTATCAGCATCCCTTATAGCAGTTGCCAGAAACTATTAATTTGTAATAAAGCAAAAGACCTTGCCGCAGACACCGACTTGCCAAAATAGAGAGGGCAGTAAAGGAGGCGTGCGAGCAGGCGTGACAACCCTGCTAAAGCGCAGTATCGGAAACACGAGACGATTTCAGCCCCGTATATTAATAGCAATCGACTGGCCTTAGCCCTATAGCGTTGGTGCGCTTAAAGCATATCTCCACGTGGCACCGGTCAATCAAAGGTAGGCGAGAGAGCGGCGTTCAAGAATGACCGGAGTGTCAGCCAAGGAAAAGAAACCTCCAGCAAATTCGAAATAGCAGCGTTTTCGAGGTCTACAGACATTCATACCTGCTACCAATATTGTAGACAGCATTGGATAAGTCCAACTGAACCATTCCTCCGTCATCCACCCCCACCCCTAGGTCACGCACCACTTCAGCCTCAGAAGACTGTTTTGCATGTAGCGGACTGTGGATGAAATTGTTCGCTGTGAATAGTTCCTTAATCTTGCCAGTCAATTGTGACTGAAACCGACATACTCAATGGGATACAATTCTTTATAGATATCCAAAACCAGTGAATCGGTCGGAAAGCAGCTCTGGGCCTCATACGTCAACAAAATTTACCCACTTATGAATGGGAGGACTGCTGCTTCATCGTCATTCGCAGCTTTTTTGGCACTAGATAATCACATGCAAAACAAGTGAGACAGGAACGGAGGTGGCAAAAGCTGGATTTTTAACGGAGTCTGTAAACAGCTCATTCCTCATTGGGAAAGGAATGCAAGTTATAATAATGCCTAGTTTGACGACTAGAAAGCTTAAATTGCTATTTCGGGGAAGCGTACTATTCCATTTGATGGCATTACACACTACTGAATGAAATATCAGTAGTAACGTCATTGAATGGTCAGGTGGTGAAACACGGTGCCACCAGCAGTGCCTCAGAATGATATTTGTCAGCACCGGATACTCGTGTTCATGATGTTTCCAAATTTCTAAGCTTAAGGATTCCCCAATAGTCCCAAAAGTATGGTTACTGACAGCTAAAATAGCATATCACATTTGCATTCTACTCGAAAACAAAAAAGCCGCGCCAATTGTGATATGTAAACTCCTATTTGTGGCTACCTCATATGCCTTACAAGCTGGAATACTTAAACATGAGTGATTCATACATCAAAAGGCGTTTTCTCATCGTTTGCTATGAAAATATCTGTTCAATTTCCGTGATCTGTAAAAGCCTGAAACTGCACCTGTTCAATGATCAAACTAACCATCCTAACATCAGTCTCTTATTTGATGAATAAACTGAACGGTTTCAACCGTTTCGAACTGAGACGAACTCACCTCATTTACATCCTTTCAAGACATCAAACATACCTTAGATAGGGCAAGAACTATGTAGAACGGTCAACGACAGCGTTGTGGTAGATGAACCAATGGACTGACGATGGTAAGATGAAACAATATTTTAACCCTGTAAGAACGCAGAGGAATCGACGACCAGACACTAGGTCGTGGTTCTTGTACTGAAGGATGGATATTTATTCCATCCTCCCTCCAAATTTCACTAGGGCTGCCCTTCTTCTTGACTTAGTTGCTTCCACCCAATCAACATGAAGCAGTTTCCAAAGCATAATACATTGCTTTTTCGACATCAGATGTATGCCACGACCCCCCTCTACTAGTTGGTAGCTTTGCTCCGGTAAGGTGGCCAACTCGGGGCTACAAACACTCATGCAACATTGGTAAGCGTTGAAACTTGACGAGGATGAAATCTTGCAACTAAATGTGTCAAATGGTCATGCACTCAGGTGGGGAAACCTGAATGTCAAATGACTTGAATACCGTTTCAAGGTATGGTGTACCACGCGCAGTCAACAAACCTAACGACGGGCAGAGCAATTTTCTAGATAAGCTATCAAACTCAGCATTAGCATATATACGTGCCTTGAACGGCCTATCACAACGAGCTTGTGTGGCAAGAGCGGTGCCTTCATCGTTGTCAATTGGATCTAGCGTAGCCAAACACATTATTCTTTGCGGTTTTCAAATATCTATAGATGTGTGAGGGGTCTTAAGATTTTCAGCAAACTGAAATTACATGAAGTCGACTGAATCCAAACGCCTTAGGAGCAGTGTTTTGAGTAAACTATATGAATGCTATGTTGCAAAAAGCTTTCGCGGTTGATCAGTCTTATAAACTCGCCAATATGCGGACAAAAAACTATTTGGGCATAAATATCAAATTAGAGAGTAAACTGGCATAAATATATTTAAATAGGTACAGCAAAACTCTGAGAACACCTTGAAAACAGACAAATTCCACCGCTAATGAAGTAGTTAATAATAAAGCATTTTGCTAGCACTTACACGCAGTCACATGACTAAGCTAGAGGTGGATGCCTTAATGTTATAAGTAAAGGATTCCATTTTTTTGCACTAACTGCAATTATGAAAAAAGAATAAGACTTGGAAATACCTTCTTTAACGAACATTCGAAGATGTGAGCAGAATAAAGTGTCTACGTATTTAATGCACAAAAAATTTCCTTGTATCCAAAAGCGCCCTTAATGGCAGCTAAATATCGTCAGGTGTCCTAGCTTTCCTCCGTGGGTTATCGTAGGGGAACTCCAGATCACCATTAAAGTGCATTCTAACAGGCGGCAACCGCGGATCTGTATTTATACTAGCACCGAAGTAGTGTTTGTTGAAGTAATACTCATCCCGCGGTTTATCATCGTAGAAGGGAAGACGAATGTCGGGATTTCGAAGGAGGCAAGTCACAGTGTACAAGGTCAGTGAAACCAGACCGCTTCCCACAACGAAAATGAGGTAGGAAACGGCGAAATTCTTCTTCATCCACGCTAATACAGCTCCATTACGTCGTGGAATCACGGCTACTTTATTGGATAGAGGACCCAGTGCACAAAGACGTGAAAAAATCATGGCAGCCACAATCCCCACGAAATGAAGTCAAAGACCCTGTGCACGCACACGTATAATACAGATGTGGCTGAAGTGACCAATGGCGTTTAAGAGCCTCAGTCATTGGTCTGCGTAGCACGGTCGATAGGGTGTGCGCATTCAAGTGAATGTACGCATTTGGGTGCGTGCAGACTCTAACTCAGGTTGTTTGCTGCTTCTGGGGTTTTGATGGCCTTCTCCCAGGGCCATGTATTGCTCTAGGCCCCGAATTCCAAATGTCTAGCAGGTGTGAATCGATGTTTGTTTTTTAGTATACCTTTATTAAATATATGAGATTGGGGAGTTGAGATGTTGCATATTAGGAAACTTCGGTTGCGTTCTGTACAACTGACGACCTGTTTTATCTCCATATGTGTAAGGGTGCTAATACGTCCAAAGCGTTCAAATCTCGGAATTACCTTATTCTCTTCGGGAGCTGTAACAGTGGGGTAGGTGATGCTTCATCGTGTTGGGTCATTTCACGTGGCTGGCTCCTGTCAAATTGGTTGCTTCTGCATTTGTCAGCCTCCTGGGATGAGTATGAGTGGAAAAGTTGTCATTACTCTGGACCAAAAAAGGAAAAAAAACAGATTTGGTCGCTTCTGTCTACATACTTATGCGGATATGGCTACCTTGGCTCCAGTAGTTTTCTGTCTTCGGAGCTGTGATGGCTTTCTTCCAGGTCTATCGAATGTTCTAGGCGCGGGGTTTTAAATGATCAACAGTTATGAATTGTTGTTTGTGTTAGTTCTTGAAAGTATAAGTTTGAGGCCTTTTGATGGTACAAGTTACTGCAACACCTTAGCAAATCTCTATTGTGAATCCCTATGTCCCCGAGTGGGTAAGAGTATTAATGTGGCCTTGGGAACTGTGATGGCGTTTCACATGTGTGGTTCTTGTCTTAGTTTATTTGCCTCTGTAGCTGTCAGCCTCCTGGGTTGATGACTGGCAAAATCGCCAGCACCTAACCAAGGAAGCACCAAAAAGGATTTAATCGCTTCTGTTTCAACAAACGCACCATTAGCACAGTGAGAGATAGGCTATAACTAACTGAGGATGGAGGTCACGGTCCCGCATTACCTCCGGTACGTTCCAAAACTCCATGGGTGTGTATTTGTCACTTTCTACCCGCAAAGGTCACCGATTTCCTACAGACCTGGTCCACTAGGGTCAGCGAATTTCACATGGCGCTCGTGACCCTACTTATGTGTGTATCAGTAGGGACTACAAAACAGCAATTGCCTTTGTATCCATGCCCGAGGTTACTAGCAGTGGAAGGATAATCAGATTCGCATCAGGATATCTGGCAATGATTTCAAAGCTCTAGGCGTAAATGAATTATTCTTAATATTGAATAAACAACCAAATTCCATCCATCTACAAAAATTGGGCACATTCCCATCATCAAAATAAGATCGGTAAATAACCCTTCTGGTGAAGAAAAAAATTACTATTGAGCCTCACCACTTGACCTTATCAGGAACCCTATCCGAATGTCAAGCATTCTCCTGAATCTGATGGTGATTCATTGGTGTCACACTGGGAATCTAGTAAGCGTACCTGTTCCAATTTAAACCATTCTTACAAAACAAGGCGATTAATGACGCATTGCCAACTCCACCCATACGTAAGTAGAGAGGCTCATAGGTAAATCATCGGTATTATTCGAATCCCTAAGGAGCTAACCTGTGATGGCTTTATCAGGTGAGAAAACAACGTCTTCTGCAGCAATAATCAGGTCAAGGCACGAGTACCGCTGCATAGAGCAAATCCTCAGACAATCGCCCGTTTCCCGTCCTTCAGATGACAGTGGCAATGTTATCGCCTCATTCTGTTCTTGATAGAGGGTCTCTTTATATTTATACCCAAAGCACCCTTTCTAAAGTCGGCATTGGTTCAACCGATATGCTCTTGTTAAATAAGCCAAATATACTAAAGTTTAGTCTGCGAAGGAAAAACCACACACTAGCTGGTCAGCGTCACCGGTGTTATCTGGAGGCTGACTAACAGGTACCATCTCCACTAACCTTGAACTCTTTGACTACATGATCCAAAACCGGCAACACCCAACCATTGCATCCAACGAAAAATAGGCCTAAGAAAAGGGAATTACAGGCATCAATTTGCAAACAATCAAGCACAATTAGTACTGTCTTCTTTCTTCAAACATCACACATTCATTAGAAAAAGGTACGGAAGTATAATGATTACTAGAAAATAGGTAAGGGGGTCGTTCCCCTCCTGCTCACACCACAGGATCTTCGACGTTGTTACTATTGTTGTTGCTGTTACTACTGGCCACATTGTCACCGTTGCCCTCAGACATTTCAATGCTAGGGTCAGTGAGGCAAATTGAAGAACGCTGGGACTTGATTGCCTGCTGATTCACACTCAGCATGCGTTGAATGCCCTCCTTCACGACCTGGTAGTTGTATTCGATAATGCCTGGGAGGAAATGTGGTGGAGGCAATGTTTGGTTAGAAGGTGGGTGACATACACGTTTGAGATGACACAATACACAACACTGTTTTGAAAATCAAACACTCCACTTTAAGTAAATAATTTGCACTTTGGACTTGAAGTTCAATTTTGGTAAAGCAGTTATTGATAAGCAAAGCTCAACGACATGGTGCCTTCTTCCTCGGAAGTAAAGTAACTGCCGATACTAACAACGCGCGTGAATAAAACTGTCAGTTAATCACTCAATGTCTTTAGGCCTTGCTCTCCTCCAACCTCTTCAAGACGGACGCGAGGCCTCTCAATAGCGCAGTGAAATAAGCCCTTTCTCTTTGAGGTAAAGAAAAAACCCATAATAACCGATCCAAAGATAGGTAGAGTTAAATTGACAATAATAGAACACCATAACCACTGAGGGCAAAATTGTAACCCTTCTAATGGGGGTAGATGGTTAACTGTCTCAGTGATTTCATGAATAACTTCCCCACACATCTGATGTTGCGTGTGTGTGTGTAGGAGTCAACAGGGCACAACCAGAATATGGTTTGATCCTCCAATCTCGCAGTTTATCGACGCAATTTAATTCTTAGTTTGAACGACCACACCTTTTCACCCAAGACAAACACAAGTGAGAGAAAAGCATGCCAACATTGTGAACTTAGCCTCAAGTCACAGTCTCAGAGGGGAGCACTTCGCCCTCCGCAGGTTTTGGTTACCATCCATTTGTATCATTCGTGTTGAAAATCCACAAGCCCTTGTCCACACTTCCAACAAAGTTCCGTCTAAACTAAAACATCTTACTGATATTTAACAGCCCTCACAAATAACCTTCGAACCGGATGCAGATGGCAAGGAGGAAATGACGTCTCTAACATTCTAGCCTAAGAGGAGCGATTTTGAGAGTGTACCCTCTTCACAAAGTCTTCAAGATACAGGAATTATTATCCTTCGTCAGGCAAGATTTTTCTGTGCAGCAGTCTATGTTCAGAACCAGAAAACGGTTGACAAAAGGTCTGACTGCAAGACCTCATGTGGTCTCCGCCTGATCTATTCATAGATGCACGCGATTTCTAGCTCGGCTGAGTTTAACCTCCACCTGGAGTCGTCAAAGGGGGCATTAACAAGTATGATCATAATACCAAGTGCTGGGCTGTCAAACAAAAAGCATATGGTCGTATTGTCAGCTATATCGAGACTGATCACAGTTTTGTGAAATAGTCTTTCGCCATCTATGAATAGGTTTTTACAACTAGTCCTATATCAATGCAGCTTCCCCCAGAATCAGATCGTTTATGTACTGCGAAATTGTTACCACGCAAAAGCACTATCACGAAGCATAGGACTTAGATGGCCTATCTAGTCTACTTTTGTCAGCCCTCAAAATCCCACAAAAATGGCAGCCGAACAGAACCAACAAGACCGTCTCAGCATTTAAGTACCAACTCTTGAAAATAATGAAACTTTTACCCACCTATTTTTTCCAGAGACTCCTCCCTCAGAATGCACACCAACGCCATGTACCGATTGATCCCGCGAAGGTAGATGACAGTCGCATTATTCAACACAATGGTCGAAGAAGTCTGCTCCGAGAAGGGTGGATCACTGAGTTCCGAGGAGGGACTGTAGCACAGGAAAGGGCAGATATATTCCCCTGCCTCTGTTGCAATGACTACGTGGATAACATGAAGAGTGAAACAGATATAACTATACAAAGCGTAGCCACTGAGTAACGTGATTTAAAATGCGGACAGGGAACTCCAGACAATGGTTAAACTCACTCACTGAAATTTCTGAAATGCAGCAATAAGTAGCGCGGTTGAGGCAGGCATCATTCGACTCACACGCACCAGTACCCACAGTGATTCAGTGATAGAATTAGCATAGTGAAAATGTGGACTCACTTACGTGTAGATGGAGGAAATGTTGGTCACAACGTCTATCATATCGCAGCACAGCTCGTACGTCTGAATGTCCACCAGCGTAGAGTCCGTCGCGAGGTAGATTTTGGTGGCTACGTCGAACAGGAACGCCTTGTCCAGGATGGAGCTCTAAGGAAGAGAAAAAGAGGTCCCCCCGACACCATCGCGTGAGCATCAATTTATGACTGATCGACACTTACCGATATGAAAATGTTCAGGAGGTCCTCAAATGCATCCAAATAGGGAATGAGTTTCTGAACCACTTTGCTGAACGCCTCGAAGACGGAATGATCGTAGATGGTGGTTAGGTGGAATCTAAACAAACGAACATTCCATGGAAGTTGCTACCTTCTTCTACTACACTCATCAGCAGGTAAGACCTTTCCCAAATCCACTGAAGAAAATTTAGTGAGTGTTAGCCATAACCAGTCATTTTTTTCAAATATAACAAACTGTCAAAGTTGACAAACCTTTTGACCACGGGAGGGTTGAATCTGCAACCCTTCACTTCTCGTACCACATCAGTGACATGGCCTTCCAGCTATGCCTACAGCCAAAATGGATGCTGCATCTCGCCTCTGTAGAGCTATATAAAACCATACCTCGTTAAATGGCTCTGCCTTTAGGAAACCGTTTCTACACGTTCGCAATCGACACATAAAAATAAATTACAGTTGGTGCTTCCAGAATTGAGAAATATAAAGTCAGTAAATCCTGGAAGAAAACTGGATCGTAGATCCACTGAAGTAGACTATTTGCACCATTGACACGGGGATAGTACGCCTTCTCAGAGTATGACCTGCATTCCCAGCTTGTGGATGGTATTTCAAGCACCTACTACTTCATAGACACCGATGCAGAAGAGTCGTGAAAGGGAAGACTGCACAACGTAAAGACGTTTGTTTTAATTGAACATCTAGCTACGGGGGGGTTTTTGAACACCGCAATTTGTACCTCCGTCATAGCGACATGAACCATTGGGTATGATCACAAAACCACGGAATCTACGGCTAGGGCTAGCACGCTTGCTGTTTGGACGTGTCCTCCCTCAAGGCAACAAATTAGGTAGTATTAAAGGAATACCAACAGCCCTAGACTCACAGCCGCCCCTGGAATTGGTCAGACTTTTTTACATGTAAGCTCTGTTTCCAGCATGGGATGGGGGAGACTTTAAATAAGCCGTGTCTCAGCCAGAAGTTTTTTACTTCTTCTGTTCGGGCTTTGTAAAAAGCAAGGTTTAACCTATCCAGTACATCTCAACAGCCTCCTAACCTTCCAACTCATTGATAACGAAATATCCTCTAAGTGAGAGGCTATGGACGAAAAAGCAGATTTAGAAAATAGCAATGAATTCGATTAATTCCAGGCTGTTATCATCCCGCTTTGGCAGCTCCAAAATCTTATAAAAGAAACCATTAGTCACTCACAAATGGTTAACAGGATGGTGTTAATGCTGTCACTAATGTAATTGACTGTAGCAGTTTTTAAAATGATGGCGGTAAAACTGTACAACGGGCAACAAACTTTGGAAAACTGCACATCAAATTAGGTGGTGTTGATGGCAAAAACTGTGCCGAGCAGGACATTTAGCATTTGGTAAAAATCGTCAAAACTTTAACGATTGAAAAGTTAATGCCTACCCAATAGTAACGTTAGATGAATTGCAATTAACCGGATTGTGCGAAGCGACGATGTCATCGATGATGTTATTGACACGCTGCGCGATATCCCGCTGAATTTCAATTTTTTGGTCGTCCAAAAGACAATCCACCTTGTGGATGAAAACCTCATACTTGATTTTTGGATTCTTCTTGTAGGCGTATTCAACTGTTGAGGTCAGGCGATGCAACGCCGGCATGTAGTCATCCTATAATTGAGATACCAAGTTACTCTGCACTTAAAACATTAGGTAAATCGTAACATGTGTGTACCTGTGCATCTATTACGAAAACGATGGCGCCAGAATCAGAGAAAAGAGTGTCGGAGAGGAAATTTGAGTCACAGAAATCAATATGACCCGGGAAGTCCCAAATTTGAAATTTGATGAAGGAACAATCGGAAATGTCTGCAGAAAGTCAAGACGATAAATGGATGCGTAGGGACGCAAGAGATGTCAATAAGAAAAGTGCGCTGCCTACCATTCTTCTCAATCTTATTGGTACTTTCCAAATAAAGGGTTTCCGCCGGGGCGAGCTTGTGAAAGACTACTTTCTGAATAGAGGATTTTCCGCTCCTAATATTTTTATCTGTGATAAAGCACAAGAAACTGTTACCCCTTCAAGCCCATTAGAAAGATCTTTGGCTTTTGATCAAATGTGTCGGATTGATCCATTGCCCTTCTAAAGTTGCAAAAGAAGGCGATAGAGATCCTTGATGGAGAACTCACAAGATGAATGAGGTACAAAAAGACACGACATAGCCGAATAAAATATCCCCAATCTTTGAGATCACCTAACTTTACAATCCCTTAGACAGGCTCTAACCTACTCACAGTCAAGATAAGGGACTTAGGAGATACCATACAGCTTATGTGTAAAGGAACCTAATATTTGTAGGTCACATGTTGCGCAATATCCATTTAGAAAAATGAACCTGCTACCGTGCGAATTTCACTGCACACCATGTACGCGCATCTGCCAGGTGATTTGATAGAAGCGTACATTTAAGAAACGCGGCTGAAATATCGTCCCGAAATGAATGCAGTGAACATTTAGCTAGTGTCTGCGTGTGCTCCTTGCATCAAGTAAGAATAACTTAATTCATTTTATTAGGCTCGGATTACAAATCTAAAAAATGTGCAATGCATTTTTAAAGCGCAGGTTAACTTTTAAAAAGATTAACTTAATAAAGAACTTATTGGGTATAAGTTAAGTATATTTACATACGACTAATCATGCACTTAGGTTAGCTGAAGCGTACGAATTGTAACGTTTTGCCTCTGTTTACTGTGACTAAATTGCGTTTTTAACGCCGTTAATGACAAAATAAGAACAGTAAATAAAAGTGGCCAAATTTTCACGCCCATATTTGCTTTGGTTGACATCATCCAAAAACCATGCCTTTGGTGAGATTAGAGCTGCCAAATCTTATCAGAATTCATGGACCCGATTTCCGTAAAACCTAGTTGAATTAATGGGATAACAACAAATGTTCACAGTAGACTTTTCGCATCATCTGTAATGAGACTCTCGATCTACAATGCAACTTTGTTTACCTCACTCGGACTCGATCCCAACCGAAGCCTCTGTGGCTGAATATACAGCATGCTAATGTAGAGTCCCAAGGCTTCCCTGAAGACGAAAGAAGACGAAATACTCAGGCAGAACATATATTCAGCACGGAGAAGGTGTCCAGGCTATTGGCATGGCCCAAAAGGCCAGCCCACCCAGGCGGGTACAAGGGGTCTACTTCAAAGCACAAAAGTCGCGCCTCACCAAAACCGAGGGGTAAACTACT
This sequence comes from Echinococcus multilocularis, assembly GCA_000469725.3. Classification (NCBI taxonomy): domain Eukaryota; kingdom Metazoa; phylum Platyhelminthes; class Cestoda; order Cyclophyllidea; family Taeniidae; genus Echinococcus; species Echinococcus multilocularis. The sequence continues at coordinate 3,399,264 of LN902848.1, read as the reverse complement.
ATTGTATTACATATCCAGCACAGAGAAGGTGTTTGGGCTACTGGCATGACCCAAATGCCAGCCCATCCAGCGTGGTACAATAAGGCTAATTCAAAAATCCAACTGAACTAGTAGACTTACAGACCAATAAAGAACTCAGCACATACGAGTGGCTCCGCGCTCGTGCAAAAGAATCAGCCTATCTTTTAATAAAGCTTTCAACGAACGTCCTAACGCTTCCAGACTTGGTGTTAGTTGCTCCACCAAACACACTGGAATCAATTGCAACTGACTTAAATACAAGATCCGCCATCACCCGAAAAGGCTAGTCTACAAACCCTTTTTATCATGGGAACGGAATGTCTCCCTGACTGCAATGGGAATGTTAATCTGTAGTCTCTTTAACCGTTCCGTATCCTACGACTTTTAATTAGTAAAAAGGTAGATTTTTGCTTGGTTCCATCCAATTTTTATTTCTGTTCAGATCATGGAGCCAAAGACGCTTCACACCCATCCCTTGCCTCCCAACACAACCAACCTGAGGCGCAGAGGAAGACGACAGCGCAAACTGAGGCATTCCTAAACTGACTGAAGAATTAACGATTTTAACTAAAACCTCTTAGTTTTTGCAGCATTGGCACGTCGCCACCACCTCTGTCAACTTACCACTGTTCATTTCTCTTTCCTGCAGTCCAGAATATCCCCCTGCAAGTGACTTCTCCGCCTGTTTTACTCAGGAATCCAAGGACAGGTTCATTCTACTGCCCTTAGGTCCATTGTTTGATTAATTAGCAGTAATTAGCGTTCCTTCCGCACTTGGTAGGATCATGTAGAGGTTTATGTTATTTGCCTTGAGGAATATTGCACTATCGGCACGTAAGCATCATTGTTTCCATCCCATCACATAGACTAGTCCTCCTCACATCCAACTCCCCCCCTTAATCTTTCACAGTGAGCCCTCCCAATGTTTTTCCTTGTCAATGACTATTTTTCATTCGTAGCATCCATAATAATACGTAAAGTTAGAGTTCTTGTTTCCTCTCTTTATCAACCGCAAAACGTTAATTTAAAATCAAACTAGTTGAGAAAACATGAAGATGAATCAACCGCTTCAAAATGCAAGAATTTGTATTTACTATCACTTTTAACATATTATGGAGTAATTTCAAAGATTTATGTCAGAGCGGGGACCAATCTTATCTCCGCTATGGCCGGTCTTGCAACTGGCTTGTCTCAGCCGTTGAAGTCACCTGCTTCTCCATCCACTCGACTGTCTCATCAAGTACCATCTCAAATGTCTCCTGCACCATTCGCTCAACGACCACCTTGTGTGCTGTAGCGACCGCAAACACGCGTTGGACAAGGAAGTCTACCATCTCGTCTATCACCCACAATGCAACGCGTAGCTCGATGATGGGATAGCAGATCTTGATTAGCGCCTGTGTCATCAGTTCCCTACCCAACTCACGCCATTCGGTGTGTCGCTGGGCAACCACCTTTGTGCAAGAGAAGCAAATCCAACCATTTTTAGTGGGGCTGCATAGCAATTTGACTGGGAAGTAATTGGTGACAGATATCCCATTCTTAACTCAAGTACTCCCTGGGTCTTTTATAGGCCTGGGCCATGGAAAATAAACTTGGATCGGTGCACAAGGCACTACTATTGTTAAAAATGCAAATTGAGTTGACAAAGAAGGCTTAATTGAAGATCAGGCAAGTTTTTTTTCATAGAAGATACTACTACTTCATTTATAAGTCTCGAAGACTACTCTCTTAGCAATGATTATAAGACTTTAATCTATGGAGTCTAATTAAGTCCATCTTTAAGCTGTTCAATGTTCTACTGATTACCAAAAACTGGTACGATAAAAGGGGTGCTTAAATGGGTGAGATTGCTTCATATGCATTCCAGAGAAATGTGGTTGGACTACTTACCTCTCGTATGACACCATCCACGAGAATGCGAGCGCGTCTTTCAAGCTGATTGAGCCACAAAACGCGCTCCACCGTTGGACTCAGGAACTCCACCTCGACTTCTAAAAAAAGGCAAACACAACATTTGCTTCGATTAGGATCGCTTCCCTCCAGACGTAAATTATGTTAGGCCTGACACAGGTTGTAAGATGTACAAAAGGAACGAGAGGCAATTACCATACTCTACATTGTCGTAGAAGTAGCCGCGTTGCGCGAGCTGCTCGAAAACATTGGGAAGGAGCGGTTCCAGGTAGGCCTTGGTGAAACACCGGGCAGCAATTTTGTCTGCAGTCCGTTTTCGCATCCATGCCGCCTGTATGCCCTGAGCTTTGCGTCTCTTCTGTTCCTCTCTGTAAGGGCAGAAAAAAGTTTGTAAAATACTTTACTAATCCGTGGGTAGTGAGCTACGCTCCCGAAGATGACAGAATTAAGTCACCTGTATCGCCTATTGCGCCCCTCGAGTCGCTCAACTTCTGCAAGATCAGCGTCGCGGATCTCCATCTGGATGTACTGCCGTCTTCGAAGCTCTTGGAGCTCCTCCTCCTCGGCCACTTCGAGCAGCGCCTGCTCTACCGTCTTGCCAACCAACACTTCCAACACTGGTGTCACTTCCAAATTGAAGTCAAAGAGCTAGAAGCGTGGGTGAGCACACATGGGTGTTTATTGCCGTCCAAGAAGTTAACAAAGTAAGATGACCCAACTTTGCAATTGGTCATCCGTGACTATTCGTTTCCTAAGGCGTTCCGTGCAATTGAGGAGGCAAATTAAGTAACCCTTACTAATGTCGGGATATTAGGAATTTCCCGAAGATTTGTATCGACCAAATGAATTTAAAATAATGTATTTCAAATTAAGCAGAAGGCCAGAAATCACAAGCTCCACCTTACCTCCCACGATTCAACCTGGGTTGCAACGTCTGCTCCTGTCTTGGCAGGCACGAAAGCTGGTGTAGGAGGTCGAGCCATAAACTCGTCCGTCTGACTCCAAAAGTCGTCGTTCTTCACCGAATGATCAATCTCCTCTAAATGTTTTTTTAAGTCGACAGCCTTCGTTGACCTACCATATAACATGCCTACAAAGTGGAGCAGGACAAAATGAGACGGCTATTTAAAACACGCATTGTGAGAAGGGGACAGGTGAATAGCTAGTGGACGTCAATAATCAGAGGTGAAAAAGGATTGAGGCGTACAAAAGTAAGCCCATTTCAAATACATACTCAGCTTATTTCAAATGCTAACAGAAAAACGCCATGGAATACGCGCGAAATAGGGTACTCACTACTGGGTCCAATGAAGCTTGCCAGGGTGTCTCCAGTCCGGTACTCCTTAGGGGCGAATTTGCGTGCATTGATGGCTCGTTTAGCCTTGAGGTTGACGCGGATGCCAGCACAGTCGGACAGCTTAGGTGGTGGGGACGTGAGCTTCGGATGGGTACCCCGATTGGCACTAAGTAAGGTTATTGTTTTCCGCCTGTGAGGAGGAAGAAAGCCCTTCGATGGCTGATTTTGTGATATCACAGAGTCAGCTTTGAAAAATCCAGCCTGATCGGATGAACACAGTGGGGTGGGTTTGTGGCTTAACATGAGGCAATTTTAAGTCAGAAATATTATTACGGGGATCACTTAATATGGAATTCTGCATATGTTACCGGTGATTTGGGTCCCGATTGAAGCTGCCTCTTGACAAACATCTTATAGAGCCTTTTAAAGAAAGGACAATACTACTGAATATGTCAAAGAGGAGGACCTGCTGCAAATAAATGGATCCGTGATGACGTGTATTGGGAAGTCTACCAAAACATTTCAATCCCAGAATTGAACAAAGCATAACAGTAAATAAAATATTTGCTTAAATAGTTGACATTTGCAAAATGGGTTGCCATAATGATTTTCCTTATTGAAGATCTAAGGAAAACTCCTGCAGATCGCTTAGCAACGTCGTTGGCAAAAGAGTGAGGGTTAAATGAAAATAGATCAGAATTGCTGTCTTTAAAGTAATTCTATACCTTCACAAATCGTTCCACGAAATAAGGTAAGTATATGGAGAGTTATCCAGTCCAAGTAAGTCGCTTGCAAATGAACCAACGACCTCAAATTCTACAGAAAGGCGTAAAATCTGGGATATGCACAACTAGTGGTGGATTTTGAGGTCTTGCAGCGGTTAGAATTCATTCTTGGATCTACCATCATGCATCGTGGTTCATCAAAAAAAGAAGTGATCGCAGAGAGGCCTCACAGTACGACGATATTTGTTCTACTTCTAAATCAACGTCGACACCGGTGGTATAAGGCTCTGCTCATGCACGTATACTGCCAGTCTCCAAACTACTATGCATATTATCGCGGTGCAGTGGTGTAGGCTCATATTAGACCTGATCAACTAGTCAATATACAAGAATGATGCAAAAAGCTGAAACTGCATGTGCCCAGAACGGATTAGGCTAATGAAAACTACGCTGAGTCTTGAAGTTGGGCGGAACCAAGGAATTTGGGTCCATCCTAGGGTAACTAAAGAACGCCTCATGCAACATATGCCTGTTGGGATAGCGATCAACAGGCGAAGTGGGCTGTGGTACAGGACCATTTTTCAGGAAACGGGGTATGCCGCAAATAAACTGCCAGATAGAGGAACTAGAGAAGATTAAGTATTAAGAAGTAGTTCAAAACACTTGCCAGACGCTGCTACTATAAACATGCTGCATTAAAGTTGACCTTTTATTTTGAAAGAAAAGAAAGAGAAGAGTATATTAAAAATACCTACGGGAGTTGACAAATTGTTTATGGGTAATAAAACAACTTTGCTGTGTCTCTTTATTAGCAAAAATAGTGCCTTTTCACCTGCAAGAAATCTACATCGGATATCTTACGGGTCATATGCTGTTCTCACAATGGGCAGGCTAGCGAACACATAAGCTGCCTTATTATTCTGCGGACACCGGTGCATAGCGCCCTTTCACAGGCTTCTGCCACTCTGTATGCGTGACCGCATCCAATCCGCCAATCACAGAGCGCGCCTCACAGATGGAAGAATCAATAAAACCCGACTTTGTGACCTTAATAGACTCGAAGGAGTGGCAGAGATCCCAACTCCGGGCAAACTTGCTTAAGTTTTGCTCTAAATTAAATGTATTTCACATTCAGATTTGAGCTAGAACTTGGCAAATCCGTTCGGAGCCCCTAACGGTGACATACTTTGCAAGGACTGTAACCGATAAGCCACAAATAGTGAGTTCGACCTGATCCACAAAAATGCAAATTTCAAACAATGAAAGATGACATTCTGACAATTTACATTTCAAAGGAAAATGGCTCCCATGCCAAAAAAAAGAGATAACCACAAAAAATAAGGGAAAAAACCGAAAGCGCAATATAAATGAACCATTCGTTTCAAGGGGATATTGCAAAATAACGACATTAATTCAAAAGAAATTTATATTTAATGGAATGATTTTGGCAACATTCTTGGCGAAAGCGGCCTGAATCCACGCCTCGAAATCCGCACGTGGTAACACAAACTTTTCGCCGGCTAAAGGCTTCAGTTGCAAGAGTGTGAGAACCTTTGCCCTGCTAAGATCTTTTCCAAACTCCTTCCTAAGATCTGAAGCTATAAAAGCGGTAAATCAGGAGATAGATGAGAAGCCACACTTACATAAAGATGCGACACAGGCATTTACAAGGGAACGTAAGACATCATCAAGAGCGTGAATTGGATTAGCTTTGTTGATAGCACGGGACTTCTCCTTTTCAGCTTTCACTCTCGTCATATCTATCAATATTAGGGGCTGTTGTAAAACGGAGTCGATGAAGGCCTCAATGGTGCCGATTTGGTAATTACTTTCCGTTCCAATTAAGTCTAAGTTATGTCGTTCCCAAGGATAGTTTGAGGCGTCTGGCCATTCAAAACGCTCATTCATCCGATCAAGGACCGATGAAGGAATAGAGGGAGTTCTTTTGGAATTCCTTTCAATACACAAATTTAACGGAGTACGGAGACTAACTGTTAGATATGCACACCTGCCTTATCATAAAAAGTGAGAATTTCAGCAACCTACATGCCTTTGACAGTAAAAAGTACTGCTTTCTCATGCTCCGATAGTAAAAATTATCATCTAAAATGACAACCACGGGAAGATTCCCTGTTGTTTCTTTAGGGAGGCGAATATGAAGACCTTGAATTTCGAAGGAACGATTTCCACTTCCAAACTCTGTTATAAACGTTTGAATGCTAGAATATATGGCATTCCTCTCAGTCTTCCACTACAACAATTGTTACTTAACCAAAAACCCACATTAAAATCCCTCGACTGGCCAAAAACAATATTGTCATCAAACTGTATTAAAATGCAGGTAAATTTGGAGCTTTCATCCACTATTTTATTAGAAATGTAGGATTTGCCGGCAGCAGGTAAACCAATGAGCAAAATTAATGCTCTGACGCTATTAATGTCGTCACATGTACCATCGGGATACATTACCACCAAACCTAATAAACCCCCAATGGCCTTGAGACCAATGAAATTGTTACCTTGGTCACTGCATTCAACTAATGCAGAGAAAAAGTAAATTTAAAAGATTTTACAAAATGTTTTAGCTACGCATAGGTAAAAGCAAGGCTTTTAAAATTTAGAGGCTATTATGGGAAGCGCGGACATAAGTGGAAAACAGCACAAGCATTTTGCAGTATTATTATTACATTTGAACGGTATGATTTTGTTCAAATGTCAATAGTTTTAAAACTGTTCTAATGTGACAGTGCGCTTTTTAGCAGCTAATCAGCAAACAAGTTCTCTGCACCACCAAAAATTTCAGTTGGGTTATTTATGTACAACTTGTGCCTCTCTTTGCCGAATTCTCACGTTTTCTACATAATCACTAAAATATTCCATCTCTTAATTCTTACGATTAACCTTCACGTTTTTAAGACGAGTCATGCATTAAAGTATGTGGCTTCCGCCTCTATTGAATAAATGAGCTGTAGCAGCCCGTGACGGAAGAAAGCGTAATGTTGGGGGAAGAAGATATATACTTGGCATATCGAAGACATTATGGTACTGGTGTGGCCCAAAGATCAGCCCACCCTGCAAAGTACAGTGGCTGAAAAAGCGACTCTACTAAAACCTACCTTTAATCGAACAAACAACGTGTTGCATAGCCCTCTCCTCTTTGGAACGTCGTCTCCGCCGTTCCCCTTAATCAACCTCCTCTGCCAACCACTACAGCGTTGTCAGTGCTGGAAGGAAACAACCACTTGCCGGCCATGCCAGTTATTAAAGTTTTACACTACTGAGGAAACACTTGATCCCAACGTCGTTGAGAAGTGAGTTCAGGAAAGGTGAATTGTGATGGCTGTCATGAGTGTCCATAGAGATGTAGGAACACTGACCTAAAAATAGATTTCTATAAGGTATGAGGGGATTTAATACATGTTCATGGAGAAGGGTCTCGCGGATCGTCCTCCTTGCGATGTTGTTCTCATTTCGGACCTGCCTAGCCATACCTATCCCGGCTCTATCCAGCTAGTAGAAAAGTGGAGGAGGTACCGTGAGTTCACTTTATTGACTACTTTATGAAGGTACGATAGGAAACGCTCGTAACCAAACTTTTATATAGTTTACAGCTAATATAGCTTCAATTGTTAATAGCTTTCCTACAAAACACCTGACTGCGGTAGTAGCCATAAGTTGACGTCAATTTCAGCCCTTCTGTTTCGGGTCATTACTGATTCTCCCTTCCATAGTAAATGTACTTATTCTGTCCAGCTAGGATTTATCACTCAGCAGTAGAAACCAGGAGAGATGTCCTTTAGGATTGAACTCTCTTTCCGTTGCCACCAATGTAGCGTCACGATGCCTCGCTTAAAGAAATAATACATAATTCTCGGACAGAGCATGTGTATCCAACTTACAAATGGTGTTAGGGCTACTGTTTAGCCTATTCAGTGAGGTACAATTGACAAACCAGTGACTCCTCACCAAAACCAACCGTAAACAGACAACCAACATATTACACAGCTCCTGGGTGCTTGAAAACCTTGGATGATTCTATTCTTTACAAGGATAGATGCTTACAATCACCCAACCACCCCTCAATTGTTGTTACGTGTCCCAGGCCCTTCTTCGTCTACATTAAATCGGCTTTCTTAAACATCACAAAACAGGCATGAGTTTATGGGTCCGATATAATCTGCCTTTCTTTCACATTTTTACGCGCCCCACATTCAACACGAGCTCTATAGCCACCTCTACTAACACGATCATTAAGTTGCAAACCATGCTGTACAATCAGAAATCTTCAGAGGACTCCGAACCTCAACGAAGATTGGACGAACAAAGCAGCACCGCCACCCTACCTGTACAACGGAACCGACCCACGACCAAGCCCAAGGCTTTGCGACCTAACCATAACCGCGAATATGACCTCACTTCCCACTAGAAATGATTTGATCATTGCACAGGCGACGCTCCCACCCCCGTTGAATATACCGAGAATTAGAGGACTACGAAGAGCCACGACCTACTCAAAGGACGAATCAGGCCGCCTTCACCCGCATCGGAGAACCGTATGTGGGTAACAAACAAACAGCAAACCTTTTCCATCCCACCATCCCAGATTTTCTTAGAAAGCAAAAGCAAGGCTTAATAAAACAATAAGAAGACGCCTACTTAATCACTAAAACCGCAATAGCACAAAAAGTTAAAATAATGCGCACCCATGCGGACAACATAACCACGTAAAAGGAGGACTACAAAAAGAAGGGAGTCGGCTCAGTAGTGTACATGGGAATCTTGGAGCCTCGGCCAGGCGGCAGCTAAGTGCGTCTGTTCACCTTCCCAGTCGCCTCTTTCAGCGGCCGCCGCGAATTTGACGCCTCCATCGCCACAGGATTGACCTGCAGGGTAAAATGACAAGATGGCTGTCAACACCAAATGCGTATTTGCTCAAAATTTCCAAAACGCTTACCCAGTCCTTGCCGGCTTTGGAGGTAGAGGGGTTGGCTACCGATGTCGAGGAAACTTTGGCTACAGAGGGCGCCTTCTCCTCAGTGCTCTTCGAGGCAGTGCCATTCAAACGCTTGACGCCCTCCTCAGAGGCCGTCTTCCGCTGAATCAGAGCTGGAGCCGTTCTCCGTTTTTGCCGAGGGCTTAGCTCCACTTCGAAGGCCAGAGGTGGCTGGTGAAACGCATTCACTAACTAGTAAGCACTCGAATGACAATCTCAACAGAGAAGTAAGTCGACTCCAAACGCTCACCTTCTTAACGGCAGTACAGGATGGACTGGTGTTTCGTGCAGATGCGGTCTAAATTTAGGAAAAACAGAAAACACGATATATTCCTAGTTCACATCAGTAGTGTGTTTATTCAATAGAGCAAAGGTCGGCACAGAAACAGCACGCAACAGGGGTAGATTTTCAGTCCAAAACGCCACACAGAGCTAATAGGAGAGCAAATCTTGCCAATAAAAAAGCATCTTACGATCATTAACTGGTCCTCTGTGCAGCGATTGGATGGAATGTCCTGAAAATGTACCATACAATAATGCTTAAAAGGCGTGGACTAAACACTACCACCGTTTAAATATCACTTTTAGGGCAAAATTGACTGCAATAGATGCCATTTCCGGTTGCATCTCGCTCTCCTCTTCGCGCCGTGAAATAGGAAGCTATGTAGGGTCAAAGAAGCCGTCATTTTCTGGTACAAAAAACCGGCTGTAAATGGCCAAAATTTCAGACTTTAAATGGAAATGCATAACTTAGGAAGAGGTTTATCAAACTAGGAATAACTTTAGTGATGCCAAAAGGCACTTCTTCCAGCATAATAACGACAGTTCCTAAACAAGGGAAAATAAAATCCTAATCTAACTAGTGAAGAGAAAGAAATGAAAAAAAGGAGAAAAACTACGATCTTGGTTAATACCAAGGAGCAAAAATACCACTAAAGGATTTAACGTCGTCGAAATTTGCCTAACTGGAACTTTTAGCCATCTTAAAGAGAGAAGAAACCCGCATTTAACAAATTTCGTTAGGGCAACGGTTTCAGGGTGCAAAATGAGGAGTAACAATCAACTTCCCCTAGACCAGCCAAATAAACTTCCAAAGGTGTTAAAAGTTTCAAAATTAAAACTCGTGACAAGTGCACGAGTCGTTAATACCTCTACCAGATAATCTGCATAATCTGAATGAAATATAGCTTTGAAGAAAAACCAACCTCAACGAGCAATAACACACTGAACAAGTTGGAATCGGAAATTCCATGTCAGAGGTAAAGACCACAAACCCCAGTAGTACTCTGTCCACCGCGGGGTACGAGCAAGGACTCAGTGGGTCGAGCCCGAGTGGAGGAGAGGTCAAGATGCTCCACGCCCACAATACCGGAGGCACCAGTCAAAAGCACTTCGGATATTGACTGGAGGCCTTTGGGACGCAGCGAGCGACCGGCCGGGATAGGCGAAGCATCCCTTCTACTCTCCACCCCCGACCCTGACACCGCAGATGTAGCTACCTCTGAATGCTGTTGATGTTGCTGCTGCTCCAGACCGCTCTTGTGAACCGTCTGCAGCATCGAGTAAAGCTCATTTGGACTCCGTAGCTGAGCATAATAGAAAAAAAAGGGATCAGCCCACGCCATTTAAAAGATTCTGTTAAAGCCTTTTGTAAGAAGGCTAAGTGATTCACGTTGATGATTGAGCAAAATATCAAATGGGCATTTAAGTTTACAAACAGAAAGAAAATGTCATCGTGGTGATGGCATGCACAGAAACAGGCAATGCTGCCTACCAGCAGTAGCGAGAACCCCCCGGGTCATGGACCCATGATCGATATGCAACAGATTTTTCTATAGAAAATGGTGGGCACAAACATTCAAAGAGATCTACCATTTTAAAAAATACATGGTAGGCACCAAGACGCCCAGATCTGCCTAGAATGGTTCAACCGATACTGAGAAAGCTTTCTACACCCAAGTAAGGAAACGAATGACAACCCAAAGCAGTCACAACTCCTCAGAAGCTGTGTTCCTGTCTTTCATTAGGTCAAAACTCCCGAATTGTCTCAAACACACCTCTCAATGCCTTAGCGCCTTCAGAGTTCATAGTACCCGTATTGTTGTGGAAAGCAAAACTTCAGCATGTACGGTTTCATATTACGCGATCAAAGGTACTTCAGGTAATCCTCATTTAATGGTAGCCTACATCAGAATCTATCTGGAACCATACACAGCCTCCCAATATTGAATGCACAAAATTAAGATTTTTATCCTAGAAATAGTCTATGGCAGTAATTACTCAAGTTAGAAGAGCTACGACATTAGGTGCGAAAGATAGCATCATTAAAGCTAAACTGAGACCCTCCTAAGGAAGCAACAGATGCAATCTTTTGGCAGACAGTTTCCTGACTAAATCATGAACCCCAAGGTTGGAACAAATGCATGTCAAGAAGATGAAACGAACTGAAAAGTTCGCTTGCTGTTAGAAGATGCCTTTTGACATGCAGACGACACAGAGCCCAGAGTAACTCAATTCAGGGCTACAGCAACCAGCTTCTGGCATTCAAGGAACACAAAGCCATCAAGATGGCAAACAGTAAACTCATCGGCATCGCAAAAAGAGTTAGATTGACATCTTTAGCCTGCGTAAAACAACCAAAAGTGGCAAAAAAGAACGAACTTGAGTCTCCACGGGATAGTTGGTGCGCAGATGGAAGGGCTGAAGGTCGTTGCGTCGCCGAAGCTCAGCCAAACGAGCGAAAAGATCCTCTGAAAAAAAGAGACGGGAGGAAGTGAAAGCAAGTTTGCAACAAATTAACCCACCTGACCGCTAGGTGTATGTACGTCGTCATTGCCATTCCACAATTAGTCATTAAAAATTGCACGCTAACGCACCTCAGCATAATTTTAGAACTCGGGGAAACAAGACAGCATTCAGCGCGTTGTTTGGTTTTAAAAGTCATATCTTTCCTTCAGCGTAATCCCTACTCCAATAATTTTCCCCAAATGAAGGGCCAATATTGCTTGGATCAGCACAATTAGCCCGACAAGTCGTCTATTAACGATGCCAAATTCGCAAAACAATACCAATCGAGATGTCGCAAAACTTGGATTTCATCAGTTGCTCCGTCCTAACACGAAACTTTTTTTCCTAAAGACGATTTATCATTGGTAAATGGCGTTGAAACAGTTGCCTTTGGTTTGCTACATTGAAATAGATACCTCCCTTTAATTTGACGCTCGAAGTTAAACCTCCGTGGTCCATCAACTGTAGTCAGTGAGAGAACTGAACCACTTAAACCGCGTCTTCAAAAGCAAGGGCACAAAGACAGTACCTAAGGTATTAATTTACAATCATCACATTAACCTTTTATGACTTTGGGAGGGTGGAAACACCAAACACGAGCAGTTGTTTGTTTCACCCTGCGTGTTCACCACGATTGATGTTCAAATTACGCTGTGTGCTTGACTCGTCCACTTGCGCAGGCAAATTTTCACCCCATTAAACTTCAAAAACCGCATACACAATCACATGGTGAGTCCGGCATACACAGCGAAAAACTCCACACTAAGTCACCTATGAACCTTGCGGCCTATAACAATATCGAGCATGCATACTGATTCAAATGCAGATTAGGTGGACTTCTGCCGCTGTTCCACTGAATGCCAGCAAAATGGACTCATTTTGAAAGGTGACGTGTAGAGATGAATACACCCAAAGCCCTTGTTCAGATAATAAGGACAAGGATTCGGTAAACCCTATGCAAGAAGTCGCTGCTGATCTTGCAATTTATTTCAACGATACTCAGAACCAGTTCATGCGCCAATATCGGTTCGATTAGGTGAATAAACGACATAGTCACAGTTACTGACGCGTTAACACGGAGTTCAAAATTAAAACACCTTTGACAACCTTGGACAACAGGAGATCTCTCTAGAAGCTAGGTCGATGAAGCAAGTCTTCTAGTTCAAAGGTCTCCGTAATTTTTCCTCACATAAAAGAGCGACAGCGAGAATCCATGGGTAACTTACCGGGACGTTCTGGGGTGGGGACGGTTTTGGCATTGTGTGTCCGAATATTCCCGCTGTGCGCAGCCGGATAGGTCTGCGTCACATTGCTTGCGGTGGAGGGCTCCATGGAATTATCGCGTGCTAGCGTGGTTAAAGGGATAAAAGAGCTAGAGACTTGAAGGGCAAAGTAGCAGAACAGCATTTGCCTCAGCTAAGTAGGTAATGTCATGCAAGTCGTCTTTTCAGCACCCACGCCAGTGGCATTAAAGTGCTCATGCCGCTAGTCTCTTAGTCCGCCTTGGAGTCTACAAAAAAGGCTACTTCCACATTTTATGCTTCGTTACTCCTCCGGAGATGGTTTAGGCACCGTAATGGCAGTAGTTCTGGCGATTTTACAAAACTCGATATCGCGGACTCGGTACTACACCAAAAGGTCAGTGACCGTGGATGTTGTGCCCTCGACAAAAGTGGTATCGAAATCTTTCCTAATTTCGACAATTATCTTGATCTCGGGTTTCGTATGACAGCTACCAAACCCAGCAAGACCAGAATTCAGTAAGTCAAAACAAACCATAGAAAAACCGTTTTGCAATATTTTCATTCTGAAACACCATAATTTCTCATCACGGCTTTCATTAAAACTTGGCAAGCTCAAGCAGCGACCAACACCTGTATCAAAGCGAACGCGGCTGAAAAGAGGACAGGGCAAGTTGCTATAACAATTTGAAAATTGTTCTGCACCCGATGGACAATCGTGCCTAACCAATTCCAGTCAGGATGTAAAAGCGTACTGCTGGACTTCCACCCACGTTTTCAGGCTCTCAATTCTTCTTTTCCACAACAGTCCTACGTCTAGGGCCGTATATCGTAAGGCCTTCAGGCGTAACTCAGGGATTATGTGTCCGTGGATTAAGAGGAGGCTTAACTTTGGCGAAGCTAAGAAAACCTACGCAAGAGCTACTGGTGCCATGAATTCGTCTGTCAACAGGTTCATCTTTTCTGGTAAAACATTGACACAAGTATGAAACAAAAAACAACCTCTCCTTTTTAATAACCTAACGTCCCAATCCGTTATTACATACAATAGCGAAACAGGAATGATTCATTGCAGACATTCTGTCCATCTCAAGAGGTCTTGTAAAATTAAACCGACACAGCATCGTGACAGGGCTATTAAGACCCAGGTTGGATGGGATCTACAAAGTTATTCCGCTTTTCCTCAAATACTTCACACAGGATCGTTCTAAAGTGGCAATGTGCCCCGGAAACAAATATCCGCACAGGATCATAATTTGAATACTAGGTAAAAAGCGAAGTGGCGATGAAAGCACCTTTCCATGCGTTAAAAAGAAGGGAAGAATAATAGATGATGCCTTGAAAAAATGGGACGAAATTAACTCCCCGTATCCACCAGGGCTAAGTAGGGGAGAGCCATCAAAGGGTAGGGGAGCAATTGTATGAACTGGGTGTGAACGAAAAACAATGGAACAAACCCAATGCTGTTTCATAATCGCAACTATGCATCCATGGTCAACATTTGGCAGTGGCATTCACTTGTTATTATCGTTCGTTGAGGACTCACAGTTAAAACACGGAGGCCTTGATTTTAAAAATAGAAACAAACTTCAAGCAGTGAATAGGTAAGAGTGGGTGTCAGGAGGGAGACTTTGGTGAATACTTGATGCACTACGTCAACAAACGTCTACCTAATCAATCCTAATTATTCCTCGTTCTTTGGAAATGAAATACAAACCCCTGCGAAGATCTAACTTCCCGACACTGTTGTCTTTCTTAAATAAGAATCAATTAATGCCACCATTGAAAAAGAAGCATCTAAAATGAAGATTAATCTACATCTGCACCTGCTTGAGCATCCAGACTCAAAAGACAGGAACTTACGCTAATTAGATAGTGAAGGGTGGTTTTAGAAAAAAATTGAGGAATATATGAGTTTACGAAGGGACAGAATCCATTTGACGAGGAGAATAGGCAAGAGCCTACAAAAATACCCGGGTTACAACGACTTGATGCATGACCTAAAGTTATGCGTCACCACCTGAAATGTGAAATGATCTCCTAAATGATGAACATCAGAAGTAAATTTGAGAACAGAAGAGTTAAACTGATGCAATCCAAGGTAGTGAAGTCATCACCACTGACTTCTTTTGCAATATAGAAAAATAAGCGACATCAAAGGTTACAAGAATAAAGCGACAGTAACATGTTTGCTATCAGGATCTCGGTGGAAAATCGAGTTCCACGGCTCAGCTGTTTTCCCTTCCAATGTTATGTAAAACAAGAATGTTTCCAGTCCTTTTTTCGATTAACTGTAAACCGAGAACATCCTAAAACTACAATCTATCCAACCAATCTGTCCGGCTCGCGACAAAAAAAGCATCCCATTCTACCCGTATTGTGTTAAGGGAGCATATTTCCGAGAATAGAAAAGCAGGTCTAACTAACAGCTGGTAGCACCCCGTTAGAGCAATGCAAATGGCTTCATGTATAAATGAAGCACGCCAATTAGTACTAAATAGCCCTTTTGAGCCAGAAATGCCGCGCGTACCAGACCGAGGATGAGTGGGTAGAGGAGGCGGAGGCAAAGGGTTAGGTTGTCTCCTACTTCGCCCTGTGATCGGTGATGGAGGGGATATTTCGAAGGTAGTGGGACGATGGAGTGAGGACGAGGGCGGGGGTGGGGGCATCGAACCACCTCCACTACCGCCGAGGCGGGGGCGATGAGGCCGCTGGGCCACTGGTTCAACACCACCATCATCATCACGTGGGCTATCGGAGGGTAAGGAGAAGGGAAGATGGGAGGAGACCTGACTCAGGTCGGTGTAGGCCACGCTGTCATCCTCAGTGTCTTGTGCGTCCTCAACTGAGCGAAAAGGAAGACAAACAATGGCAATGAGATCCCTCAATTTAAAAAAAAACATCCTAACCCACAAGGTGGATGACCACTTGATGTCCGATTGTGCATTGCCTTCGGCTAAGAGTATTTTGATTGTATACTTTGCCTATGAGTTTCTTCAGTACTTCGCATACCAAATATGTTCATGCTACTTAGACTGTCTCTTTGGTAAGCATTATTAATAATAAATATACTGAGTCAGTAAGCCTTATGCGGTCCTAGGGAATGACACAAACGCTAACTAGCCGCGCTATGCCAGACGGCAGATGTATAGTTGCTCACAACGCTTCTGTCCGACCAAGGTAAGCGAAAAGCGGTAACTCTTTGAAAAGTGTACCCCGCATCCGCTCCCTCTACATATCATGATGGGAAAATAAAGCTTGTCAGAAATACAAATTCGTTGATACCAAATACCAGCCCATGTGCACAACCCTCTACTTCGCTTTAGCAAAGAGAAAATTACTTTCAAGCCGAAATACACGCATATTGCACAACTTTGCAATCGACCAGAATTTTCCAGAAAAAGGCGAATAAGGTTATTAGCCAGCTCCAACGTTGACACTGTTTACCACAAAACAGTGCGGCGATTTCAAAGGTGCATTAATTACACACTACTCTTCAACGTGTCGAATTGTAATATCTGTTAACGACAGTTAAACACGACCTTCAAGCTGAGCACCATCTATCAATGCTAAAATAAGTCAGCAAGCACTTTGGAAAACGAGTCTCACTCATTTGAGTACCTTTGTGGTAACAATAAAGCAGTGGTTAAGGCAAAAGATGAGCCGAATACCCCTAACCTTAAGTACGGTGATCTAAACAAGCGAACCTACTGTTGAAAACCGACAAAATTTCGGCATTCCCACAATCCACTTTGCAGAGGATGGGGGTGGATCACTATAAACGGCGATTGACCACATTCAAAGTGGAGCACCGAACACCTGAATAGGCTAGAAAAGTAGTAGAAAGTGAAGTAACCAGACCTTTGCCACACCAAGCCGGTAAGGTGAGACTACTGCAATCAAATTATAAAAGGCTTACCAATTGGTCTTCCAATGTGTGGGCACCTTCGCAGCTCACTGGGGAGGCTTTGCTGTAAGTGAAAGAAACAGACACCAGTGAGGCTACCAATGAAGGCCAAGAACGATGGGCAAATATTCTTATCAAGTTTCCCCATCTCTTCGAACCACCCAAGAGAATAGTCCTTCCAAGAGCCCAGAAGTGAGTTCAAATCCCATCCCCTTCACTTTTACCATGCCACTTTCGTGACACCGGTAAGATGCACCGGTTAAAAGATAGCGATATTTTCAATATTATATTTTTTAGGCATTTAAACTGTTCATGTTAATCGCTTAAACACAGTTTAATGGCTGAATATTTCTGAACTAGCCACGCAACCAAGCAAGAGAACAATTCTCAAAGCTCTTAAATCATTCGGCACTCAAGTCGTTAACCCACCCCAAGTTGGCGGTTTATCTTTGCAAAAAACAAACATCGAAATAGTGAAATTTTGGTACAAAGGCGTACATTTCCAAACGAAAGCGCCCATCATCTCCTCTGCCAGTAACTTAATTATGCATACATCTTCCAGAGAACCTTAAAAGTGCAAATAGCATGGTCATTCCTGATACCTATGAGCAAGTTAGCGACCCCGAATCGAATAATTATCCACAATCAACCCGGTGAAGTTGCATTAACAATCTAACCGAATGGCCTCAAGCCGAGTACCACTGGCACCAAGAATATTGTAACATCTTTTGAATAAAACAGTAATCCTTGATATTCCAAAACATTTGCTTTTATTCAATTATTTTTCATTGACTACACGAAATCCCATCACTCATTCGCTGTTGATTGGTAGAACGAATTCATTCCTATGATGCCTTTGTTCCGATCCAAGTGCTCCCCAAAAGAAGCTAGCAACAAATACACTTTTTAGGATCGCCTAGCAAATCAAGGCGTAATGCCTCCTCATTTGGAAATCGTCCAGTTTAACTTCCCATTGGATACGATACGATTCCCACGATAATTGTGGATGGCTCTGATATCGTACCACTCGTATTTCCTGCTCTTCAGTCCTTCTGGGTTGCAAAAATGAATTTATTTACAAGCATACTCGTCCTGTATTATCTCTAGGATTAGCCTGGAATATAGAACAAGGCTTGAGATGAACAAGTAACCATCTCGAAATTAACTGTTTCAACAAGGAAACACACCTTCCTCAGCAACCGATGCACCTCGGATTCTAGGTACTCAGAGTTCTCGTTTAAGTTGCGCAGCTTTTCTGAGAAAAAAGAAGAGACAGAGTTAGAAAGCAAACAAAGTGTCACGAGAAGGCTAAAAGTACAAAATAAAATGACTCTCACGTTTCAGTTCGCGGCTCTTCTCCACTTTCTGGCGCAATAGGCAGACCTCATCTTTCAGTCGACAATTTTCTTTGAGCACATCCTGTAAAGGGGAAGAAAGTAAACAAGGATAATCCTCCTAACTGCTATTGTTAGTTAAATGGAGCACAGACCCATTTACACACCGAAAGCCTAACAATGAAGCATGAATCAAGATAATTTTTATAGCATAGCGTGACGCAAACAGATCCAGCATTATTAACTGGACTTTGGCTAATTATTTCTAGTTCTCCCAA
This sequence comes from Echinococcus multilocularis, assembly GCA_000469725.3. Taxonomy (NCBI): domain Eukaryota; kingdom Metazoa; phylum Platyhelminthes; class Cestoda; order Cyclophyllidea; family Taeniidae; genus Echinococcus; species Echinococcus multilocularis. Next base: position 3,380,767 of record LN902848.1, on the reverse strand, counting down.
TGTAAACCGTCCCACCTACTGAACTAGACCAAATGTTAAATATTTTGAATAAGTCCGTGAAACTTATAGAAACAACTTGGCGAAAACAAGACTCAGACAATATTTACCAACGGAAATCCCAGCAGTAACCGATTAGTAGGGAGGCGTAATTACCACCTACACCATTAGCATTCCAGTGGTGGCAAGTGGGTCATGAATGCGTTGGGTGCCTGAGGCTGAAGGATGCCGGCGATCCTACTGGCCTCGTTCCCATCAAAAATTGTTCTCGAGACCAAATTCAATTCAGCCCAAAGATTTTCATGCCAGAGTCAACGCTTCATGGAACACATAGCTCAACAAAACAAATGATAGTAATCTGAACTGTTTTAAATTACACAATAAATCTGCGCCGATCTGGTCAAACAACACAATATCGCAGTTAGTCAGGTTGTTGTTGTTGCTGTTGGAACCAGAAAATGAAACCATTAATACTTGTGACTACTCAGTCGACCAAACTGTGAGTGGAAGGTTACATTAAAATCCATAAACTTCCATTCAAATAAATTATCACCTTTTATGGATTTGAAGTCGGCAAAAACCATGAACCTCTAAAAATGTATACTGACGACATCTGAACCACAATGAGGTTTCGGAGGGCAGTAATTACACTTTCGACACTCTTCATGGAACACTTGGAGAGAAACCGCAAAAGGTCTAACAATGAAGGACCGGAATTCGTCCATGTTCATCTTCCACATTTTAAACTCACCTCAGATTCAGATCTCCCAAGACACATTAACTATGTAGAGACTGGGAGCTGCTTACTACGAAACCAATGCCGCCAAGTAGATTTGCTAACGCTCTTTCCTCAATAGAGGAGGTAATATTATCCACAAGTGTTCGCCATAAGCGTCAATAACCTTGGAGCAATGGAGACCTAGTAATATTCGTTAATATTAATCTTCAATCTATGAAAATAAAGTCGATTACACTTTACACCTCATTCGACAAAACCAAAAAATCACCATTTAGTTTGTAACTAATCCCCAAGCCTTGCAGTACTACTTGTATTGGGGTGTAGAGATGGAGGACCAAAAATAAATGTGAAAATCCGAATCGTTGACTCGATAATCTAATTGCAAAAGTCCTCATGAGCTTTGTTGATCCACGTGGAAGGCCAAGTTTAACCTATGCCTAAATTCACAAGACTGCGCTGAGAAAACCGAGACAAATCTTCTATTGAATTTGAAAAAGTGCATCACGGCTTCAGAGAATAAATTCTCAAAAATGCTTCATAGTGTTTCGTTTGTTAAACTCTTGAGCTCGTTAACAAGTCAACTAGGAGTTCCGTCGTTGTTCCTTGTCGGGTAGCCTGGCCTTTGGGCTATGCTGATGGCACCAAGTCATTCTATAGGTCGTCAATGCATATTCTGCCGGAGCAATTTCTCTCATCCTCAGAAGATTCTAGAGGGCGACAGAGTTCTGTCAAAAATGTTCACCTCAAGAAGCGTATTGGTTTATTTGGTTTGAAGCACAATGGTGCTTACAACTAAGGCAGACGACGAAAACGTAGGCACAAAAGCGACGCATGAAAACGAAAGAAATGTCGGCAGTTTTGACTAAACAAGTGCCAAGCACTACTAGCTGAAGTAACGCATCAATTCAAGTACACGGATAGATCAGATACGGAAGGGTGGAGTCAAGGAGCATGCCAATAAAAGTCAATCAGTAAAGGGAAAGTAAGCAGCTTTCCGTAATTTAATATCCACTCTGTGAAATGCAAGTTACACAACAGACTGCCAGGTAGGCGAGCGACGTGGCAAACAACAGGCACTAATCCATTTCTGTAGGAAAAACGAGTGTCACATGATGTAAAGCGAGCCAATTATAAGCACAATTGTACAGTCAAATACCAAAGCAAGTGGCAAATAGGAATTGGCTCCATGAAAAGCATTTATAAACACGACATAGCTGCGATTGAGGTGGAGAAAAATGCAATGGGTGAAAATGCGGACAGGTAGATTTTCAAATAACTCCAGTTTAGAGAGCCGAGTCAAGCTCAAATAAAGGGAAATCGTTTTAACGACTTTATAGGTATCTTGTAACAATACAGAATGACACGTCATGGTAAGTATGATTCAACTGCAAATTTAACTGGGAGGAGGCTAAGCTAGAATAGAAAACGATGCAAAGAGAAGCCATAGACATTATAATCACATTACCAGAGAGATGCACAGACACCAAGACAGTCGAGCTTTAGTGGAAGCTGGACACAATTGGACAAAATGGAAGAAAATATTTGCATAAACTGAGACAATTTGGAAACTAAGGCATATGGAGATGCGGTGGCCGCAGAAAAAGGTTGCAGAGACAAGCCCTCCGGCGGTCTAGGTTTTGCATCCGATTGAAATGGAAAATGAAGGAGGTGTAAACAGGTAAGTAGGCGGAGGAACAGATAGATGGTCCATTAAAGACAAATGGAGAGGTAATTCTCTAGCAGATGGAAATTAAAGGTTGAACTGACAGATGCACAGCCAAATGGATCAGACGTCAGCCCATGAATGAATGGGTGCAAAGATAAGTGGGAAGAATAGTGATTCCCTGATAGACCAAGGGGTGGTTGGATACGCAGACAAAAAGACGCACCTCCAGATTGCCAAAGGTGACTAATAGTTGAGAGCACAGGGAGTTGAGCTGGTAGGATACATCACTCTCCGTAAAGGAGGCTGAGGAGGAGGTGCCGCGTTCAATCAGACCACCACGTTCTAGACGCGCCACGAAAGCGACGGTGGCAGAGCGATGGTGCTCCACCAGGGCATGGAAACGACGCGCTTCGCGCTCGTTTAGCTCGCAGTTGTGGTGTGCTCGTGCCGAGAGCGCCCGCTCCTGTCGGCACTCCTCCTCCATCGACTCCAATTGCTCTCGCTGATGGGTACGAATAAAACCAATTAAAAAGATTCAGAAAGCAGGTATTACTCGATGGATAAGAGTCGCATCCCACCACCTATGTTTGTATTCACCTATTGGTCTAGAAGAATACCCGTCTGGAAGCCCTCACTGCAAGACACCCAAACGAACCGCAGAATATTACAGAGTCGAGGAGAGGTGGTCAACAGAATGTTAACAAGGCTGGTGTTTGCACTAGATGAAAATTGATCAGCCGAGCCTTTTCCAGTCTTCTCAACCAGGATTTTTATATGCTAAATGATGCAACTATTTCCAGACGTGCGTATTCCATCGCCTAGACAAAAGTAACTCAGAAACGAAGTTGCCATCAGCGTTGGTCAAATCTACCAGTCAAGATGCTGCAGCAAAAAGTCGCGCAAGGATGACATCTCCCTTGAGTGACCAAGTGTGCAGAAGCTTCCAACAGAAGGATCATCAAATTGGAATCGATTTTCTTCAACTAGTTAAACTTTAATCCACGGAAAACGACGAGTCGGGTCCGATTCTTCCACAAAAGTGCTAGTAATGGCGAAACATGACCAGTTAATGACCTTGCACACTACAAGAGCCTGAAAATAAATAGTATTAAAGGAGGAGAGACAATCGCGAAGAACACGACTCCATGAATATATTTAATATCGTACAATTTATTGTTTTTCTTTTAGTCAGATAATTCTACGCTATGCTGACTTTGGAGAATATATTTCAGTCATATACAGCGTATAATAATGCGGTTCGTAATCAGGATATAATAGGCCAATCCTTTAAAACCTGGGCAGAAACCCACTATTAGATTAGGATGTCTTCGCCTTCCAGGCCTGAGTTGTCCGTCTTTAAAAGGCATCCCAAAGAATCAGCTAATGGTACAAAAGAGCACTTACTAGCGGTCAGGCGTCATTGATGTTTTATGACGTCTTCGATGTTGGATGGACTAACCTCACACCACAACTCAGGGAATTTATAGCAGCCTAACTAATTATTTCATAGTATTCGCTCAGAAATTATCCCGGTTTAAAAGGCAGTAGCAAACCAATACATGCTGCGCCTCAAGTCGCGATGGTGTGCACATCACTTCTCAGACATTCAGCCATCAGATCTAAAGAACGATTGTTGCGCTATTCAATGAAGAGATTGTATTGTCTTGGTCCTTCAAAAGTATTTCAGCTCAAAAGACGATCTCAGCTAAAAGCGTTTATAAACTGGGCGTCGTAGCTTATGAAGTTACCCGTCGATTTCTGTCAAGACTTAGGGTTGTAGCATGCTTTGTACAAAACCAGGTTATTGTATAATAGATGGTCAATGTCTGTCAAACGTTCTGAAGATATTTCTGATGGGGGGTTGCGCTACAGATTGGCAAACAATCATTCTACCCGCAGAATACCCGTTGTACTGTCAAAGGGACAAATTACACGTGTTCTATTTTCACTTAGCAACAAAACGGGCTTCACCGATTGACCCAAAATCGTATTACTTGGTGACAACCTGAAACTACAATATAAAAAGGTAAAAGGGACTTGCTAATCCTTCCGAAAAGCCTGCAAAATTAATTTATCAAATTCAAAAGCAGAAATCCTGTCTAACTAGCGGAGCAGCATCAGGCGCTATTTCCTGTCTGCAGTCAAAACAAGGCCAAACTTAATTTGCCGTCTGATCGCGATTTCTAGACATTTTCGCAGATAACAATACCGTAGTGTCGACCAATTACATTTGATAGTGCCCTGAACAATACAGAAATTATGTGGATACAGCTACTATTCCCTTTGAAAGTGAATAATTTACCAGACGTGAGATTTGCTCTGTGGCGGAGGCAAGGGATTCTGAAGTTTGAATGAGGTCGTCATTCAACCGATTGATCTCTTTATCCTTCGCCTGCACCGGACCCTCCTCCTCCGCAGCCTCTGTTTGAATTGATGCACTAGTGGATTTCTACAAGACGCACGTGAATCACGGCGTGACCTCGTAAGTTGGACGATTGCATGAGATAGTAAGGAAGGAGTATGGGTGGTAAGGTGATGAGATCTAAGTTCAAAAAGTTAGCAAGTGATGCATCTAATATTTAGTCTCGTTCAATCTAAAACAAGTTTAAAAACGGACAAAAACAGCTTAGAATGCAAGTTGTAGAAAAGACACTAATATGGAAACGTAGATCTTAAATTTAATTATGTTAAAAACAATTATTCAACCGGTTTTACAATTCATTAAACGGAAATTGGGAAAAAGTGCAACACAGGGCTTTATAACCTATGCATGGGGCCATTTTTAATCGTTATCAAAGAGGAAATTTGTACAAAGACAACAAATCTAAAGTCAAACAAGCCCAGCTAAATTTACAGGCAATATATCCAGAACTAAAGTGGAAAATAGAACGAACTTAAGGACGAACGTTAACTTCAGGTAAGTCAAAATTTATAAAAACTCAATTCGAAACAAAATTCATATAACACTAAAACAGGAAGCAAAAGAGTGAAAAAACTGCGACGCACCGATTGAGGGAAGGAAAAAAATAGCGAGCCGACATAAATCGTGCAACACAAAAACACAGAACTTGAATTATCCGTCACACGCCTTCACACTAGCCGAACAAGCTTACATACAAAGGGAAGAAGAGAGGACAAAAATTTGCTCAAATCCACCACCAGCCACGGATGACCAAATCGCAGTTTGTGGCTTAGTTTCTTTAAGCTCGAAATGCCAACTTCGGAAACAAAAATTCTAGACAGGTAATTTCGTGCCTAAAAACTACAGAGCGAAGGTGACCAAGCCAAAGGAATGCCTACTGTTGAGCAGGTGATTTATTTCCGTTAAGAAAAATAAAAGAAACAGAACATGTGAGCATTAGCCTCACCAGATAGACAAATTCTGCCGGGGATAAGTGAGTACTACAGTTGGCAGATCCTTTATTGAGACCAATGAAAAACCTTGGGCTCGAAAGCCAACAGTTGTCACGCTAAGGACTGCAATTAATCCCAAGGAAGTGTGTTTCGTGTCTGTGTAACTAGAAGTGAGCAGATAAGGGCGAATTCAACGAGAGTGGGTGATGGGCCCGTCTACCCTTTTCAGAGGATAAGGGAAGAGAAAGCAGGACTAGACCACTTATGAGGAAAGATGGAAGATTGTTCAACCTACGAAAGCGACCGCCATAAACTGAAGGTGTCCCCTAACAATTGCAGTGATTTCAATCAACACGCGAACGTTAAATGAATAAAATGCGTTCAGGAGGTGAGGAAAAATCGTAGTCGCGGTCCGCAAACAATACACAATTGTCCTGACAAAGAAAGAAATCAATCCTCAGGAAGTGAATAAAACCAGTGGCGAAAAGAGAAAGGAGAGGAAAACTTGATGATTCAAAGACATACTTAGATCCTCAGAGTAATTCCCTGATACAGACTTCAAATATGGAAAATTAGCTGTTAGGTAGGCGACCGAAACAGCCATTATATTAGTAATTAGACGGGCATTAAATTCTAGAAAAACAGTATTGAGGCCATAAATCATGTTCCAACTACCGATAAAGGTACTATTAACAAGTATTTGTCTGAGTTCACAGAAAGAAACGACAAATAAGCAGAGCATGCTGATATCTGCGCACTCACTGTCTCCACAGAAGCTTGCAAGCCCACCTCCTTCCTCTCCACATCCCTGAAAGCACGCAACTGCTCCACCTCAGCGTTGCGCCGCGAGAGGGCCGCAGCCAACGCCTCCGCAAAAGCAATTGCCTCGGGAGTCAATAAACCCGCAGCAGTGACCTCGAAGGCCAGGCGACCCTGCAGAGTACCAAGATCATCAGTGAGGTGGCGGTGTGCCATGTCGGCTGCCGCCTGTGCCTCTTGTGCCATCACCAACGCCGTCTCCATGGTGTCGTGTTTGGTTTGCATCTGAGCGAGTAAGTCACGGAGACGAGATACTTCAGTGTCCATTTCAGAGGTATAAGCCATGGCTTCTTGAAGCTGTTTCTGGGAAAACGGAAGAAAAGAGGAAATAAGGAACTAAATCAATGTTGATTCGAAGCATTTACAGTGAAGTGAACAGTGTGAAGATTGTAAAGGAGTTGATAATGCGTTTTGGGGCATTATGAGAGAAGAAAGAATTTAAACAAAGAAAATCAGGTCAGAAGGTAAGAACTATCACCCAAAAAAACCGAACACATTCCTAAAGGATTCAAGCAGGCTTGTTCAGGAAGTAGATAAAACAAAAGAAAATTTATTCGACCGCCACTGAGCGATTATGAGAAATGAAAAGGGAAGTTAGATTACCAACATAAATTGAACACGGTATTCATACCAAAGATTAAGTGAGAATCAAAGATACTTCATGTGACAACTTCACGGAAAAAAAGTCATGAGGCCGTTTCAAAAATGAAAAAAGATAAAGGAAGTAACGGTGGCTTGTACTATTCACAAGGAAAAAGGCCGAATGAATAGGGGAATCAAACAAATTGATACAAATTTGTTCGACTAGCAGTGCTCCTTCTGAATACTCTACAGGGATCAATGGAGACTTCGAGGGGAAAGAATTGTGAAGCTGTTTTCAAATGGAAGAGAGGAATCGTGTAAATACCTGCATGGACCAAGCAAGGCTTTTTAAAGATTAGGCGACAAAAAATTTAATCCTACTGCTTTAATAAGCCGAAACTGGCGTGAATTTACGACATCCACAACATACAGATAGCAGATTGTACGACAGCTCCAAGGAAAGGAGGGAATATTTGGAAAAAATTTGCCAAATGGAATGATGTAATCTGTGAATAAGATGGTAAAAACTTATTGGAGGAATCAAAAAATCGACGTCAAATGGCGGAGCTAGATGAAGGACGTGAAAAAGACGACTCGCAAAGACGAAATAAGCCAACAGCAAAGGGGAAACGCCGACAAATGCGTAATTAAACTTATCTAAAAAAGTTTAACTACTCCAAATGAACATATTCTCATAACTAGAGGTTTGTGTAGTAGTTCATTTTCAACAGTTGGACTCACAGTGACGTGCAGCACCTTCCCCGAACGGGCAGAAGGATAAGTGGTTTCTTGCCACTAACTTTGTCCCCCCCCCTCCCCCACGCATACCTTTCGACGGGTAAAGCTATCAGCGTTATCCATTTTGCCATCTATTACTTTTGAAAGAAAACCACTGTCATATGATTCTATGGGTGATTTTCCGCACGAAATAAAGCACCCAAACTTTCACACTAGTGCCAGTAGCACGTCATGCTTATTTGACTAGCAAATGATTTGCATTAAATGGTAGGAGCTAAGAAGTAACTTCATTCCTTCAGCAAGCCAATTGCCTAAAAAGCCTGAAGGCACATCTGGAGTTAAAGAAAAACAGAATGTTGGCGTCACCAACTGACGTAAATTTCAGTACGTGTGAAGGGACAATTGAGGCTTCGCTTATGTGACACTGTGAATACACCCACCGGTATGGCATACTATGTGGAAGCACTATTTACTTTAAAGGCCATTTCAAATGACCACCACTGCTAAAGATAAGAAAGTGGTTAGTAGTGCTCGCCTAGTGTGTAACAGCCAAATGAGAATGAATTGAGCTGTCTCAACTTCAGCCTCTAGCTGCCCAGTGACACATAAAGTCTGTCATTGTCAGTCATGCTTTCTTAAAGTCGCCTTAAGATGAAGTGGGAGTTTTGTTGCCTCTCCAGGAAGTGAGAACAGATTGACCTTAGCAAGGGTGAACACGCCGCCTGTGCTAAATTTGACTGAAAATAAATTGCGCCTAGCCGATGGCATCGGTTCCTAAGGTCACCGCCTTGAGACTAGGTAGACGTGTGACTAATTCACCTGGCTGAGAAAAATGAAACGGTACTCACCATTTTTCAGGCTTATATAGAAAGAGCATAATGTGGAGGCAATTTTGAAGGTCAAGGTGTGAGTCACAAGACCAAAAAGTGGTAAGAGCGGTAAGAGACTATGTCAACTTTGGAACGCATGTATCACGCACAAAGACCACTTCATGCAATCGTCAAAGCCGCTACTACCGCTAGTCGCAACCGTCGTCGCTGCCACATCTCCAGTGCATGTGTGTTTACATTGAAGCGAGGGGAGGAAATGACTGGCCCCGTTATCATCACACCAAAAGGAATAGGAACACGCTCGGGATGTGAATAAGCGGGTGACTAAAGCATTCACACGAAAATGACACTCTCGAACCCCCTTTTGAGGATTGCCATCGTCATAATTTCTAGGCTTTGACAAATCGAAGCGCCTAGGCAATCTCAAAAATGCGTTTTAGAGAGTATGAGCAGGAAAGCAACTTTTACCGATACAGAATGACCAGGAGTTAAAAAGCGGAACTCTATGCAACTGGCGTGGAAACCGCTTCACATAATGTTTAAAACCATATGAAATGTTATACAGAGTGTTTTCTGACATTTTCGGTCAGTTTAGCTGACTCCCCTCACCTCTCTTTGGTGGTAGCATCATCATCACCACTGGACATGAAGTCGGACGAAACCGGTCAGATGTATTAAAATGAGGTTACATGTAAAACAGCTGCTACACGCGCTGAACTATAACCCACAACAACTACTCAGTACAATCAACCGATCAAATGACTGGTTATATTGCGCCCTCTACGTTTCTTGTTGGAGGGCGGAGAAAACAATACACCTACCGGATTACTTGTCGAGTGCCACAGTGTACCCTTCGCTTTATAAAAAAAGCATTCAGCAACAGTTGAGAGATGTCTGTATTTAGCAAAATATCCTACCACGAGAGACTTTTTTGACAATTGCAATTCGGCTGACGACCTGCTCAACTTATGTCACTAGACCTCCAGTCCTCACGAGAGGGTAACGAAGCACTCTCAGACAAATGCGCCTTGGAATATTTTCAGGAGTGACTAAGGGGGATACGGTATCAAAGGGCAACGACAGTCGTAGAGGGAATGCTAAAGGAGTGGTGGCAAAGACATCATAAAAAAGCTACAGCAAGCATAAAAATACCAGGTCGATTAGGTAGTTCTAAATTCAAGCCGGTAGCTCTCACAGATTTGGTTGCAAACAGTCCTCCTTCGCATGATTACTGAAAGGATGTCTGAATGCCATCTAAATGGAGCCTGAAATATCTTGGATTGCGGCCATCATTAAGTAATACTACGTCATGAATGACAAATGAGTCAGCCACAATGAGCGATTTGCTGAGATTGGTTCCCTAGTGAAAGACAGGGGGCGAACACAACGTCAAAGGAAAATTCCATCACTTAATGTAGATGTCGAGCTACCAATTAGACTGCCAGGGATGAAAAAAATCATTTCTCTTCACCCACTCCACAGACTCGGTCGCAACCAGCTGACAACATTAAGCTATCAACAGTGCCTTAGACACGTGCGCTCTGCCCGACTGCTGGAGACCCACCTTCTCGATTATAAAGCCAGAGCTGCACACTTTCTTACCGATAAATATGAAACCGAATGAGAGGGCTACATACCTCTCACATTATGTCTGTCTGTCTGGACAAAAAATAGATGGAAGAAAGAACCCACCACTTCTAAGTAGGACGAACCAACAAAACTGTGAGGAACGCAGAGCTTTCTGTGGTGGTAGAGGCAAAATCATTGGGAGGAGTAGATGCGAGCAATCAGTCAGTCAAGGGGAATGGATAATAAGTGGCGACCAAAATTGTTTTTGACATCAGTGATAATAATAATAACAATGGAAGATGTCTGTCGTTATGACGGAACGACATGGTCAAGAAAATGGACAGTTAGTCGCCTTGATGGACTGCGCATAAAATGAGGCTCAGTTCAACTCCATGGCAGAAATTGCCATAGCACACGCTTGCATACTCCTGCTAACAGGTTACCCCAGCAGATACCTTAATGACTAAGATAGCCGACCGGAGGATGCCCACGCGTGAATCGTACAGTTAAGATTTTTCGGATTGAGAACAACCACTTCAAGTTCGATGCCAACAACTTCTAAGATCAACTTTCACTTTCCAAGGTAACTTTCGGAAGAATGTACAACACAGGAGCGGCCATATTAATTTTTTTCCATTAATTAATTTGAAACACCCCTATTCATATGCCCCCTGCTTTATCTGCCCTTAGGGAATCGCACTAAGGCCTACAAGACACCCCATCAACTTTACGTCATAAAACAAATAGAACTTGGGCGATTTTTCAAATGTGGACTCCAAATCTGCAATACAGTTTTGCTGCACTCTGGATAACAAACAAGGAGGGGTTGAACTGTCGACAAGGGTACTTAAGACAATGAGCTCCATTCCAGGGAAAGGAATTCCTGTGTTTCTTAAATCACAAAGCGCAAAGATAGAGCTGACTGATGTGCTAAATGATAAGTGCTTTACTTCAAGCCCAATGTAGTACCGAAGCTAACTAGCTATGAAATTTTCCCCCGTGAATTTAGCACCAAAAATTTGCCGTTTCTCTCGTCTTCAAAGCTTCGTAACTAACTGCATCGAAGATAGCATATCCTCGAGTCGGAGTCAAATTCCAACCTTACTTTAGAAAAGAATCACCAACATTATGCTCACTAGATCATAAGGTTCGTCATATCAACTTGAGAAATACGCTTCATACCAAAAAAGCCCGGCTATAAAGGGACACTACGCATGGAATCTGCGTGGTTGAAAAAAAGAAGTTGACAAGGCAATGTAGACGCACACAATCTCCCTACCACCTTTCGTCCAAAAAGTGAGGTACAAGTGGTGGTTTGACAAGATCCCTCGCGTGTCGGACAATCCACCTCGGAAGAGAAAAAAACACTGGCGTCAAGAGGGCCGTTACGCATAGGCGACTTCCCACAATTTTAGCAAAAGTAGTTACTTGAGATAGATTCTTATACGATGTGAACATGAACTGGAGTTACGAATATCGAAATATATACAGGCTCGATGCCCGCATAATCGAGATTGTGACAAAATCATTATGCTTCGAGGTGAATATGGGAATTGAGTTGTAAAGGAGCAGCATGTGGTGACTAGACACTCACGACGGGAAACTGATAATCCCACACCCTGTGTAATAATGCATCCTGAGAAAACAGAAACTATTGCCCCAGCGATTATAGCCACCTGGTTTAGGGTATAAGGTGCTCATTGACAAAGTAGAGTGCAATCACCGGTGGAGCGCGCTTCGACCAAAGGGAATGAATTATGAACAATGGGTGGACAAACACCTCTTAATTGATGTCTTTACCACACGACTGCATGCGGAGTGCTACGTCCTCATTTTTACCGAACAAAACACACGTAGCAGTGCAGCTTATAGAAGGCGTCTTTAGATTCCAGTTAAAAAAAGCAGTAGCACCTATCCATTTGTAAATTAAAGCTATAAAAGGTCGTTTCGAATAACGAGAATGCAGGGAAGAGGATTTGATCATGTCCTAGCTGGCCGAACAGGCTGTTAATGAACGAAATAAACCAAAGGAATCGGAAGTCCAAACGTCCTACATGAGGAGAACTGCCAGATAGTTGGAGAATACCAGAGGGATAAAAACCGGACTTTCAAATCCTAAATAGAGACCTCAGTATTACGAAATGGGAGTGTCTTGAGTAATAAATATGGAAAAAAGAAGTGAGCATTCTTCAACATTCTTGTCATTCCAGAACATTGCAAGGTATTTAGCTGCCTTATAATGTTGACGATAACTCAAATGGAACGCTGGGGAAACGGAGATAAGTCTCCAGCATAAACGGATTCGATACGAATTGTAATAAAAGCATCAAGGAGAGGTGTGATTAAAATAAACAGCAAAGTCATTCTACAAAGCAATTGCAACGCAAAGCAGGGCTATGACAAAGTGCGGTACTTCAGCAGCATAAAGTAAAATAAAAATTTTAAGTACCTTGAGACAGTAAACGATAGGATGACAGAGCACAGCCACAATAATCATTGATGCCGCTGCCACTCGAGAGAAAACGGTACAATTCTTTTTTAAAGCTCATATATGCTATTTGCGATAGATCAGTGATGGAGTGGATGACAAAGAAACAATCACATGTCCAGTAAATTCCGAACTCAGAAAACTTAAGCAAGAGTGGATCATTTAGTGATGTGAGAGCGCCCCGAGTTCTACCATAGATCGAGGAAGGTGGAAAATTTAAATAGCAGTCGGCGAGAAAACAATTTATCAGCTCTTGTTTCGTCAAGACCAAATACTTGGCTTTTAAAACAGTTTGCATAAAGAATTTTCAGTGGGATGCCATTGATTTAAGAGATAACTCGTGAAATTCGTGGTGAGTCGGTGGTAGATTGCGTAAGACAGTGAGGAGAGCAACTATACAAACCAGTTCCCGCCAAAAAAAAATAATTGAATGCGAACGCCAAACCACTACATACCACAGTGTTTTCGGCACCCCACAATTTCAAGAATAAGTTGGTGAGAGAGAGGCAATCAGTTACCCACTTCAAGGCTGCGAATTTGACTCCGAGCTGACTCGAGCTCACGATGAAAGACGGAACCAAGATTCTCCCCATTAGAGGGCATCGGTGCAAGGTTGGTGGTGATCGCCGACATGCTGACATCGAAGGAGGTCTCCACGGGAGCGTCTGAAAAGGCAGTAGAATATAATAAATCGACCATTCTTCCGATATCCGCAGTAATTAATGTGCATGTGGTTCTAATAACGCTTCATGTATATTTTGTGACTGTACTAGTCATCGCTCGTATTAAAACTTCAAGAGTTACTCGGTCGAGACATGGTTGGCAGCATGGTTAAATCTGCTTATTACCATAAATTTCTTTACAAACAAAACCTAATAAATCCAAAAAAGACCAATTGACAATCGGAAAGTAGTTAAACAAGTGGTTCTTGAAAGAAACGAACAAATTAAAAGGAACAAAGATGTTTCTAACATGGCGTTCTTATAAAATTTGCTTGGTAAGAGACCTCCACCACTTGAATGGCCGGATTGAGTGATGACAAACAGACGTGTTCATGCCTGAATGGTAGTAAACCTGAATAAAGTACACTTTCAAGCCATAAACAGAATTATCATATCGGAAGCCGGCGCTAGAAACTCCAAGCTTCTCGAAATATTCAGCAGTTTCATGATCCTCCAGCTATGTAACTGTTATTGAACAAAATTTCTGAAATGTAAATGAGAAAATATTAAAGAGGGGATATATAACATTGCCACTTAGAAATGAACTGTGCATAGCAGGAAAAAATATTCCTCACTGCTTCTCTCATCCATTCAAAATCAGGTTTCTGACTTTCAAAACAACTCTCAGAGGTCCTTATAACAGAATTGCACTATTTTCTGTGAAGAGGATCAGAAGAAGCAATTTTTAGCTAGGGAATAGGGGAAGAAAGTTGTACGATGCTGCAGCAGAGCTTACAAACTGCTACTTTATAGCTGTCTGAAAATCTCCCATGGTAAAAAATGCACCAGACATTGCATAGTACAAACCATGTGTCGGAATCACCTCTCAATGTGATGCAAAACCCAAAAAAGGTAAAAAGCCAAAAAAAAAACGCATGATTGATGACGCCTCAAAGAAGCAGTGGCAAAAGATGAAATGATAAACTCCAATAAGTGAGACACTGCGATGAAGAACAAGCACAGCCGTGGCTAGATAACTATCCAAACTCGAAAAGAACGTCTCTTGAGAAACTTTATCAACTATGTAAGATATAAAGCATCAAACTTGACAGACGGTGTAAGAAGTCTAGGCAGATTTAAAACACTGCAATTCAACAACAGTGCCATTCAGAAGGCTATCAAAAGTAAGGAACTGCAATATCTTAAAAGACGAAACGCAAAGGAAACTGCATGAAAGCAAATTAAAATAAAAGTTAAGTGGTTTACAGAACAAAGAATAAAAACAAAACCCCCGGACTACCAATCGAATTCGCTCAGCCTTGCTCGATTTGTGCATGAACTTAGAGCCTTTCAAGCTTTGGTACCTCCGACACGAAATAGTCTAAAATATGACTACACAAACGATACCTCAGTGATTTAATCTTCCGAATAATGCACTTTGGAGGACAGAAGGTGCTCAATAATTGTGGACAAAACTGAACCCCACACTGACTCAACGTAACTCGGAGGTAAGGCTTAGATAATCCTCTTTCAATAGTTTTAGAACTGTTCGAGATGTGGTGCAAACAGAAGTGTCTCAAAACTGAGTTCGGCGGAACAGTCTGCGTGTAATGCCACTACCATCCACCTCCATCTGCATTTAGCTCGACAGATGCTTCGGTGAGTCACAGTGCAGTAAAAGAGGAAGAAATGGACGGACATTATCGATGGGAAATAACCCCCAAAAACAGGGGAATGTGGCCAGTGAACTTCGAATGTCAAGCATGGCCCCCATTACAAAAATGTCAAAAAGCTTGGGGACACTCTTCAAGGGCTTGGTCATCCGGCAGCGAGACAGACATATAAAAGCATAAGTAGGCACGCATGCATGCATCCGCGAACAATCCACATCTCAATCGCATACTTGAAGGAAGGAAATGGGTCCGCTGAACATCGGGGTTAGCTTATGCAGGGTCAATGCTGAAAAACTCAATTCTAAAAGCTCCCAGTGATGCTATAACTATTTTAAAATGACCTCATCTAGGAAGGAAAAACATAGGCAACACGTTGATTAGTAAAACAACTATTAAGACTTTTACGAAACAAGTGGTCTGTTATGGTTGGGAAGTAAAAGTTAAGAAAGCTAAGACAGAGAGTGCCCAAAAATTACTGAATAAAGGGGATAACAAATCTCTAGTGATTTTTTCAGTTAAGGCATAAATTGTATCATATGCAACAGCTCAATTCTGTGGACCTGAAACGAAGAAAAGGTTGGAAAAATGGGGGAAAAACTGCGACAAGTTGCTAATGAAAGAAAAATCAGAACGCGAGTCTGAACATCATCGAAGAGCTAAAAGGACTGCAAAAAAACTTCGCCTTACGTTCGCTGTGCAACCCAGGCAATGCATCCATAGACTATCACAAGTCTGGCTCCCAAAAAACGTACAATGAATGCATGAAATCCCAGTGTATAATGTTTCGCTTAATGAAGGGATATCAACTTAGTGTTTGCTGCCTGATGGGTTAGTATCCGTACTGCATTACCACATCCCCGGAAATGTGGCACTAGTTTGCACCAAGCAATAGTGGCAGCCATACCCTCGATGCTAACTCCAGTGATAACCAGTCCTCAATGATACAAACAGAAAGGGAAATAGGCGTAAATTCGAAACTTCAAAGCCGTCAGCCCTGGCTGGTAAGGTCAACTTTTAATGTCATCCGATGCATTTGAACCTTAAAATCTCGAGCTTTTATTGCAAATCGGCAGCTGCCTTAACAGACTTGATATCAGCTTGTACCATGGACTCCAGTGTCAAAGATCCCGGTTGCAATTTCTCCCACTTAGGTGAGCAACTAACAGCAAAATGCAGCATGTGGAAAGAGTCGTCTTATACCTTAATAAACGACGAAAGCATTTTTAAGCGGGTGTTTCCGTTTTCTGAAGTTAGTAATGATGAGATCGAGAAGCACCAATGTTTACGTGTGACTGGATGGTTAACAATTTATGAATTCAAATAATGTCAAAAGGTCATGCATTTAATTATACGCAGTAGGTCAAGGGGGGCGCTGCAAGTTGACCTACAGTTGGAGGCATTTTTCAACTGTAAATGAAAAGATAAAAAGAGGCAGTCTGCAGTCAATGGGACAGAAAACATTGCTCACCTTATGGACAGATACCCGACAACCTCCAGTACCCCGGATATTATAAAGTAAGAAAACGTACTCCTATTTAACAAGGTATTAGTGTTGACCAAACATTGGAAATGAAGCAGATAAACCGATATGTCCGGTAAATGATCTGAATTTACTCCTTCATGATGTAAGTAAGAAGGTCAGCAGGCGCGGATCAAAAGTTGTAAAACAGCCTGTACTGTAAGGCAAGATAAAGTGCTTCGCCTGGGTAAAATTTTGATACCACCAGTTGACATTAAAGTTGAAGTCTTACAGTTATAATTTATCCGTTACTGAGTACGCATTCTTCGAGCCAAGGTAACAGCGTTCCTAGGCCTCACCTCTGCTTTACCCTGCTGCAGACGAACATAGTAACGCCGGTCTGCGCAATCAAATACTCAGGTCATGGAGTAGGATATCCACCTCGGAACGTAAAACACATTGAGAAAACACTCTATTTATTCAGTTAGAATCTTGATATATCGCTACACTTAAGCAGAATGATGAAGTGAGAAAGTGGACTAATGGCAGTGGAAAATTTAGCATCCACCAACCATCCGACGTAAAGCCCTGATGGGGCACTGACATAATGAGGTAGAGCGCCACACTGAGGTCAAATTTTAAAGCCGCCAGTAGGAGTAGAGATTCAGGGCTTTGCGCTGTAAAACTTTTCCGTTTAGAGTTGACCTTAACCCTCGCAAATGTAAAAGGCCGCCACTTTTTTGGAAATCATTAACAGACGAAAGTATATAACGGGTTCGGAAATCCACAGTAGGAAAAAAAGACTGCGACACAATAAGCCATCTCTTAGATGCATGAAACCCAGGACACCCGATCTCACGAATTGGATGGCTTAGCAATTCGAGAAACCATCAGAGCTAAGCTAGAAGAAACGACAGAATGTCCCCGAGCGCACAAATGACTCATGCCGGAGAGTGAATGCATGCATGAGTGTGCGTACGACGAGGGAGTGGATGAATCAGCAAAGGAACAGCGGAAAATGCGCTGGAGCATGACTGCACAGACTCTCCCGTTTCCAATGCCGCGAATCTAGATATTAATAGTACACTAACAACAGTTTGTCTACCGCTTAGTTGGACACAATAGGGATCGTAGTCTCTGAAAAGCGCGACGTAAACGGGGGAGAGGCTGGTTATCAGACCATTAAACGGAGACTACTGATGGGGTCACAAACACTTACATCGATTAGCATGTTTCTACCCCCTCCATTCCAGTTACGCGACTTCCTATATTTGCGTAACCACGATGTACACAAATTAAGTATCATCAAAAGACATTTGCTGACTTTGGACAGGATTACATGGGAAAAAACTATTGCTTTCTTCAGGTTAAAAACGATCGTAGATATGCATAACAGTTGAAGAGGAGGAAACAAAAGCTGTAATAAATCACTGGAATGTTCCATGAAATGGGAAAAAATTACGGGCGCCCGTTCATCACTGGTATTTTCGTACTTTCAGTTGGTAGTTCCCATTGCTGCTTTATGGGAAAAACAAACAACATCCAGCAAAGGTTTGATAAAAATTCATATGGAACCGGAAAATTTGCAATTTTTTACGCCAAAATATAGCAATACCCACTTATAGATGTAACGTTAACTGTAAACTTACTGCCTTCCGGCTTACAGCAAAAGCTAAAGTAATTTAAAAAGTAGGAAGACTTCAGGACACATCACAGATTCCTCAGAAGTCAGAATTCAGGAAAGGTCCAGGTCTAATCAAGTGATGATAATCGGAGAAACAGATGTCATCACGGTCTTGTAGGCAGGACAGAAATTTTCGATCCGATAAAATCGGTGAGGGTAAAGCCACCTCCACCCGCTAAGCACACAAAATTAGGGATCTTTGGTAGGGCAAACAGGTTGAAAAAAAGCAAGGTCAAAAAGAGCTACTAATGCAATTAATATCGCCTCTCTAGATAAGGTCAATTTTTTCAATTGTGCTGCTGATATCGTACATTGATAGAAGTCGTAAAACTACGCCACACGGAACGTCACAACAGTACATCGCAGGAGATGTAACGACATAGATTAACTCAAGATCAAGCAAAGATGACTACCTCTAAACAAGTCGCGATGGACAATAAAATTAAGCGGGTCAAGGTACACAGACACATAAGCGTACAACCATAGTCAATGGGGAACGTTAATAACCACCACGCAGACGGCTAAGTTGTCACGAATGCGTGGAAAGAGGCAAGAACGTACTTTCTCCACTGCCAAAATGTTGCATCTCCTCGAGGTGTTGATGCTGCTGCTGACTACGCGAGCGCTTCTCCGCAATGCGTCGATCAATTTGCATCTGCTGCACCACCGACTGCTGGCTGCGTACGTCACGTTCCAGTGCCTCGCGGTCCCGCAACTCCTCGGCTAGCTGAAGCCGACAGAAAGAACATGAAGAGTAATACAGGGAAGACGGGAATCAATCTGCACCTACCCGAGCCTCGGCATCCTTCAAACGAAGGCGCAGCGTCTCCACCTCAACATTAACCATCTCGCGGTTCTTCATTTCACTCAACTTCTGCAGCAGCAACGTTATCTGAGAGGGAGAAGACGTGTGCCTGAAATGGGGACTGTTTGAATCTGCAGGAACTGAGTTAAAAAAAATCGGCACTCGTTTTTCGTTCTCATCTTTCTCTGATTCGGCTACCACGTGGTTATCACAGAGTGATGCCCATGCTAGACATCCTATACTGCATTCAGAGGGCAGCTCGAACGCTAAATAGTCGTAATAATTCTGATGCTCTTGCTCTTAAGATGCTAGTCAATGAAGGTGCCGCGGTATCAGTGAAAAGCAATTTTGGAAGCTAGCCCAGAGCAAGCGTCACACTAGGGATGCCCAAAAACACCAGAATGAGGATAATTTCACTAAGTTGACGATTTCAAACGCAATTTTTGATTCATGATAGTTGCCTGAATCGTAACTCGTTACCACAATTTATGTCAACAATTCACTCATTCGACAACTGCAGTAAAGTGCAGACAGCAGTCCTAAACATCAACAAAACGAAGTGTATGGTTGGGTAACACAGGATGTGTTCGTCGGTTTGATAAACTGCATTTCGACAGGGTATTTTAGCCTAGACAATGATCAACATACCAGGTGGATTATAGAAATGGGCTGAGATCAAGGAAATCGAAGATGAGCTTTCGTAGAAATGGATTCAGAAGTGTTCACCGCTGGCTGATTGGGTTTACTGTCGAGACAACAGCCACTTCATCATTTGAGCTTTGGTATATTGGTATACTTGAGCTTTCCATAACAAAAGTATACTGAGGCCGATAAGCGGGAGGACTTCATTGAGATCGACATTATTTCGTCTGCTTTTGGGGGTTCTAAGCCGATTGTGTGTCGTTCATATTCTGATATAAACCAACCGCGGCTTCATATGCCAAATTTTAGTGTTATACCAGAAAGTGAATGGAAATACGAATTTGTATAAAATAAAAATTGTTATAATAATTACCCTAGAGTCTCTGTCATTCAGCTGACGCTCGAACTCCTTTACAGTATTCTCCAACTCCCGAACACGCGACACGGAGGCTTGAGAC
This sequence comes from Echinococcus multilocularis, assembly GCA_000469725.3. Lineage (NCBI taxonomy): Eukaryota > Metazoa > Platyhelminthes > Cestoda > Cyclophyllidea > Taeniidae > Echinococcus > Echinococcus multilocularis. The sequence goes on along the minus strand of LN902848.1, from coordinate 3,360,602 downwards.
TCTGCCAATCGTTCTTCCAACCTTTGGAGAGGAGTGAAAGGATAAGACCAGAATCGTAAGCGACAGAAGCATGGATTCGAAAGCCATGATCGTTATGATATCCAGGATCATCTAGGGAGGTTCAATACGACCTTCATTTCTAAGACTTAATGAACGTTTCACGCCAATGGCCCCCTATTCGAGAACGGCAACCAAGAAACTGGAGAATTTAATGACTTTAGGTTGATTTACGGACAAAACATTTATCAAAACAAGAGAACGCATTTCCCTCCCAGATTCTACCAATGGTGCGGCTTATATGCTTCATGTGAAATCGCCCCATGATTCACCGCCCATTTTCCTGATACGAGGCGTTTTAAAGAAGTGGCAGAAGCAGGAAAGTGTTACTTAAGTATACAAATATCACTTTAAAGGTAACACGCAGCCTATGAAGCCGTATTTACTGGATTATGGTCAGGTAACGACAGCACATCGACGTGCTACTATGACGTTTTGCGGGTAAACTCACCGTGAAACAGGGACAATACGGTTAAAAAAACAGGACAGTCCAAAGGAATTCCCGTGGAACAAGTCACCGCCGCACAGTGGACGAACATATAGCTTGCCTGAGGTAATCGAATGAATGAAACAAGTCTACCAAATAAGCATCAAAATTTATCATTTTATTTATAATAATCAGTAACGAGAAGCAGGGCCGACCGAAATTCGCCGGTGAGCAGGAAATCGGTGCTATGGTTGTTAATGTAATACAGAAAGGATGGATATGATGATAAAGTACCTCCACTTAAGCCAATTATTTCTGGAGCACTCACTTCCTCTTCAACAAGGATTAAGGCAACTCAGGAGATGCGCACTAAAAATGAGTTCCATAATCATTTCCAGACCATTTATCATACGAGAAATCTAGAACAAACTAGCAAACCCAACTAGGAAAAGAAACAAATTCCGCCCTAATCTCTCAAAGGTGGAGACAAGTGTACGAAGCTGGGTGTCAAAACTCGAGAATAAGAAAAGTCCAGAAGTTGATAATAAGCCCAACTTTTTACAACTATACACTGATTTCAAAAAAACTACACCGCATGTTCTAAGGAAGAAAAGTCTGCCAGAAATCAACCGCTAACATACAAGAGGGATATTGGGCACAGAAAAGGCAGCAGATCCCGAAATAGATTCAAAAAGGAAGAGCAGATAGGTTATATAAACGCACGTTTTGACACGTTCCGCCTGCAAAACCAGCTCCGCTTTGGCCTCAACTAGTTCATCCCGTTGGTCGCGCATTTGAAGGGCCTCCCGTCGCAGTCGCACGACCTCCGTCTCGGCCGATTGGGCACGTTTGAGGCTGTCAGATAGCTGGTGGCGCAACTCTCTTGACACCGCCTCCGCATCCTCTCGTTCCGCTTCCACTCGACCCAGCTCCAGCTCCAATGTGCGCGCTCGCTGCTCCACTTCGTGGAGACGCATCTATTTGTAACGAGAGGTGCAGTTTGATAGAGGAGGAGGATAGAGAGCCTAAGGGTTGTGCAAATCACTTTCATAATGAGGAGAGGAGATTGAGATGCCAAGCCATGGAAGGGGTAGATCATTCCTTAAATCAGAAAAGAGTAATTGAGGACTCAAGTTGCCCGAGTCATACTGCTGACTCGCAATAGGAGGGGAGAAAGATTATCACCACCAATAACAGGCTGTAAAGGGATGGGCCATTACTCTACGTGGAGAAAATGTTAGACCAAGGCAGATGTGCACAAAACTAGTAGTTGGCATGCATTTTTCCTCAATACGGAGAGTCGATAACGATATGTCGTTTAGACCGACAAATTTATCAGCTTAAGGGAGTTGGCGGATTGGGTAGATGATCAAAAGAATGTGATGTAACAAGAACCTAAAGCATCAGAATGTTACACTCACAACCAAGGGAGGCGCCAGTTCATGCCATTAGGACAGAAATTTGATTCCTACTGCAAACCAGGAACTACTGTTACGTTAAGGGGAGGATGAAAAAGTGGTAATATTTTGTCAAAAACATATATTAGAGAAATGGTCGTTTCGAAAAGGCATTGCTGGGTCCACTTTAAAAAACTAGGACTACGCCACCTTTTTCACAGTGGCAACTTGAAGAAATGAGTGGAAAAGTGCGCAAGCGATGATAGAGGTAGGCAAACCGCTCTGGTCATGCACAAAAAACGCTCAGTACGTTTTTCAATAATGCAGATGATGGCAGAACAGATTAGTAAAGGCGTAAGCTTACAAAACTCAAGAGCCGACGGAGGGGAAAACTTGTCTTTGCTACCATCAGCTGTGAGGAGGAGTTTATTACTGATTAACAAATGATGTTTTCGACATAATTCCACTTCTAGTGCAGGTATTTATTACAAAAATAAAGCTATCGGTTCTCGCTCAAGCCAGGCAGACGCTGGTCATCTTCCAGCAATAGGAGGTCAGAAGATAGACAGTTTGTACCTAAAATCGAAACAATCTAAAGGATCAAGGAAGTCGGCTCTCTCATGTGCTGAGAGAAGAGATGTCAAATTAAACAAGCAAGCAAATCACACGGTCAACAATCGGCCGAGACGGAGGTCGTGCGACTGCAACGGGAGGCCCTTCAAATGCGCGTCCAACGGGATGAACTAGTTGAGGCCAAAGCGGAGCTGGCAGTGACGTGTGGAAGCATGCTTTTGGGTGGGATGCCTAGGAACAACCAGTTAAAAATAACAAATTCAAGCTAAAATGGAATCGTATCGCAAATGATACTTTCTGAGCAATGCCAAACTATGCTGTCGATTCCATCGCATGTTTGGCGGTACGAACGATAGTCCCACGTACACCGATGGGCAAAGACAAGGTTGCCATCATTCCAATTGCGGTACAGTGAATACTAAAGACATTAACCGCACCAATTTGCAGCATAAATACATTAAATTGCGAGCACTGAACTGCTGTATTTAGATCCAACGCCTATTTCAATAGGACCTAAGCGAAACATGAAACGCTTTGAAAAATGAGTGCGTGAAAGTTGCGGTAGTAGCATGTTTGAAAGTTAATGTGATACGCTGGCGAGAGGTTCCTATTTTTAGAAAAGCAGACACCCAGACAGTTACGCGGATGGTGAAAAGACAAACCGATTTGCCCTGGAAAACCAAGGCTTGAGAGATCCTTGCAAATTTCCACCTCAACGATGTGCAACTAGTATCGTTTAACCCAACTAGCAACGTCAACGGGACGGAAACGGATAAGTACAGGCAAAAGTTAGACGAGGTTAACGAACGCTAGGTGAGAACAGTTTACCACAAAAGAACGTTACATTAACTTGATGATCCTCATCACTAATAATGTTCCCGAAAGTCAGTTTACACAAATGCAATTACCGTTAGCTGCTTTTGTGCATTTAGTGTCTTTAGCTCAAATGGAAAGCAATACGTGGTGAGTGCATGAGACGAAGCTAAGGCAAAAAGCGCTGAAGTCATTTCCGTAAGAAAATAAGGCAAGGAAGAGAGCTGCTTGAATCTAATGCTTGGCAAAGAGGACACGAATGGTGAAGTTATAGAAGAGGCCCGCTGAGGTGCATGCAATAGGCGCAACGGAAATCAGATTTAGGACCAGACGAATTCGACTTCAAAAATACGACAGCACATAGAATCTTCGGCAATTTCACAGGTGAGTAAGACAATGAGTATTTTGAGTTTCCAAAACTAAGACGACACATATTGAGGGACATGCGATAAAAAAAATATCATGCGCACAAAATGGGAGGGAAGTTAGGAAGGCGTGACCATAAGTTCGGTGTTATTGTGCCAAAGCAGAGGTGGAGGGGAGGGGAGGTGCTAAGGGTGATTCCGCAGAAGGCTAAGCCGTTAATGTGGTATTACCTTAGTGGTGGAGCCATTTTCTTCGAGAGGCTGCTGAGGAGAAAAAACAGAGTAATCGCAGTTGGGATAGATTTTAGGCAAAATAAAAGATCTATCAGCATTGTTACTTCTTGCATCTGCCCAGTCCAACACCTGTGTGAATTGCGTAATAAAAAACGAAAATGTCTGCTCTTTAAAAGAAAACAATTATGCAAACTTTAGAGCTTAAAAAACAAGACTACTAGTGAATCAGACAATCTGAAAATGTTCAAGATGACCTTTGTTAGTGCGCACAGAAGTAATATCCATCCGTGATTACTTCATATTATTATCGCCTAGAAGACAGGCCCAGAAATACGATAGCGGTCGACAATCACCAGTAGTCAAGCTGCTAGTGAAAACAACAAATTAAGCCTTATAAGTAGAACGAAGGAAGACGACGGATGGATCACATCAAATAGTAAAAACACTACGCTACATTACCTTGATGTTCCAACGTGGAGACTCGACCAGAGTCTTAAGTGGAGTCAGAGGTGACATTGGAGGCTGCACTCGATTCTTATCAGCATTTGAAGTCGCGTGCTGACGTTGTGGTGGTGGAAGTGCCGGTGGTGGCATCAACTGGACGCTTTCAGATACCTCCAATGTGCTGGGCCGTGGGGGGCTTTTTTTTGATTCATCCTAGGGGAGCAAAAACAAAAATCACTACAGTATTTTGGTAGCAAAATAAACAAGAGAAGTTGCCGAAACAGATTGTAGCATCGTCACGAGAACTCCTCACTTGTTTTTGATGGGAAACAGGTGTGCTTGTAGTGAAGGACCGCATGTCCCCATCCTCAGCATTCGCGCCTTTTCCGTGGTTTAAAGTCGCAGCATTTTTTACGGGGGTTGTCTAAAAACGGCACAGACAGAAAACAAGTAGGATAATGCTGCAATTACCAAAGGGAATGTTTGGACGAAAATACCTGTTCAATATCAGGAGGAGGGTCACGGTGCTCTACTTTATGATCCGTCAGCTGGAGGACTTTAAGTATATCCTCTCGCGTTATTTGCGATTCGTTAGCAATTTGAGTCATAGGGCCCTGAATTATGGCATAGATTGCAAATTGTACATCATCATCGAGGGAGAGAGCGGCGTTGACAAAATAGTTAGCCGATTTTGTTTGCATTCCTCCAACTATTATCAAAAAAGCAACCTAAGAGTCTCGAACGTTCACTATGGTACTGAACTCACGAGTTCGCACTCTGTACAATCATCAAATAACCTATCCCAGCAGACAATCTCATGAACCGGAAATCTATAAACTCCTGAAGGATTATATACACACCAAGATAACAAACCATTGAGGAAATTTTGTATCATCTCAGTTGAAGAATTTGAGGGGGAGAAGCATAGTGAGCTGACATTCAGTATAAGTATGATACAATCCTACCACTTATTCAACATTTTGAGCAAACAATTTTCATCAATATACGCGACAGGTTCATCTATAATTGAACTAATCCACTCGCCCAACGCCCCCATCGTACGCTGCACAAAGCAAAATACGAGCCCCGCGCCCCTCCTCGTTTTCTTGATAATCGAGTAAGATAAAGAACTTTACCGAAATGCATTCCGTACAAAGTACGGCAGTTCGTTAAAAAAACTAAAACTTAGACTAAAAATTAAACACTTGTATTTTAAAGGGCCACCAAAAGAAGATTTAGGGCCATGTAGTGTTTTAATTTATCGTTTTTCAGTTGCACTGGAAGTAATCTTGGCTTAAATTTGTGCTTAAAGTAGCCATCATTACTGGTACATGAATTCCAAAGAGCAAGCAAATAAGTTTTTAGTGCTAGTTGCCCTCAAACACTCATTTATTTGACTTCTGTTATCGTACTTCATGTAGCTAATTGCATTGGGAATGACTAATTTTCCCTGCGCGACTGTTTGCTGTTTAATGCATCGTACTTATGCTGCGTTTATTTCTGCATTCAATTATTTGAGCCTTTTTATCTCTACAGAAGGCACTTTTGTCGGCTGCCGCGTCCCTCAGGATGAGTTACTAGACCTTAAATGACGCATAGGTTAATTTATTGTCATGCTACTTTGCCTTATTGCAATCCTAGGAGTAGACTTGCCTCACTACATCCCGATATTTAGTGGATTCGAAAGCGGTACAAATTGAAATAACTATGGATTTACCACTGGACTTGCACACATAACTCGCTTAGGCAGAAGAAAACCGCGAATCATATCCTAACTGATTCACTGGATGAGTGACTAATATCTCAAAACAAACCCTCATTTTCACGCTTTTCTAACCGATTGGTTAGTAGGACATTTTATGAGGTGGGAATCAACATCAGTTTTAGCCTGCAAAGTTAGTAGCAATCATATTGTAATACGATAGTGGTTTAGCCCTCGGTGTTGGTAAGGCGCCACTATTGCACCTTGGATTAGCCCCTTGTACCTAGCTGGGTGGGCTGACCTTTTGGGCCATGCCATCAGCCCAGACAGCTACTCCGCACTGAACGTATATTCTGCTCGAGTATTTCGTCTTCTTTCGTCTTCAGGGACGCTACAATAATCTTGGTAGAAATCAATCGTATTGGGGCATACAAAGGTATTTGTACTTGATAAACCATATTCGCTAGTTGAATTCGATAATTCGTTCCACTGACCGAATTTCCTCAACGGTTTTCTTATTCTTCTATTCACAAAATATCCTGCAATCACAGAAGAAAAAAACATGGATTAATGCATTTAATATTCATAAGCTTAAAAATCATGCAAAGGCAAAAAGAGAACGGAAATTGGCACGTATATTTCATAGTAAAAAAAAACAAGAATGGGCTGCTGGCGCACTTTGCTTACATTCATGAAATTTGCCTCAGCAGCATTCGTTTCATCCACTCGAGACATCGTATCCTCCACCGCCGTATTCACAATCTCATTCAGAATGGCATTGGTTACGTTCTTCAGTACTCGTTTCCATGCAGCCGCGGCTACCTCCAGCCGATCGATGGAGAAGTCAACCATCCTTTCAATGAAATCCACGGCAACGCGAGTGCGTAGTGCTGGCACAACTCTCTCCACCATTGCCTCAATTATGAGCTCACGACCCAACTCTCGGTATGCCGTGTGGCGCTGTCTGACTGCCTGGAAGACGAAAACATTGGTGTTGATGAAGTTGGGTTACCTCGAAGAGTTTGTCGGTGGAGGGGATTATGAATGCAAATGAAGTCAAATACTTTTCAAACAAAAGTTGTTGTAAAAGGTGGAATTCCTAATGACTCTATCCTACCGTGGAGAATGGTGTTAAAGTGTAGTTTAGACAAGCATTGACTACAAACTCACTTCTCTAATGATGCCATCAACAGCAATTCGTCCACGTAACTCGAGGGTATGTAGGTGCAGTGCTTTCTTCACGATGCCATCCATAAGGTTAACTTCAAGTTCTGAGAAAAAAAGAGCAAAAGAGTTGGACAATGCAAAGTACTTCAAGGGGTAAATACAAAGTTAGACTGCAGAACTGTCGATGAGTATTTAGTGGTGGCGTTTCAATTAATGCATGGGCACTGGCAGCTAAAAGTTGGATGACACTTAAATCGAGATGCTAGTTCTATTCCTCTTTCACTACTGATATAGCTGTCCAGTCTTCGAAGCCATTATTCTATTCTTTTAATATTTAGCTCAGAAGCTTCACTCACCCAATCGAACGTCGTCATAGAAAAAGCCACGCACCGCGAGCATTTCGAAGGTGTTGGGCAAAAGAGGTTCCAAGTAGGCCTTGATGAAACTACGGGCAGCAATCTTCTCGGCTGTCTGGCGACGCATCATAGCCGCGTGCTCAGCCTCCTGCCGCCTTCGCTTCTGTTCCTCTCTGCGTACAAAACCGCAAAATAACACCGTTGATACCGTATAAACGTGATGGAAATAGAAGTGATTGATAAAATAGAAGTAAAGAAATTTAAAATGGGTGAAAAGATTACGAATAAGTGGTTGCATTTAAAATGAACACTTCTGAGATGATTTATAGTTAGATAACTGCTCGATACACGCTAACCTTCGACGTCGATTAAGCTCCTCCAGTCGTTCAACTTCTGCAAGCTCAGCATCCCGTACTTCTTCAAAGGCAGCCTGCTTGGCACGAATCTCAGCCAACTCCTCCTCTTCCATCACCTCCATCAATGACTGCTCCATGATCCTGTTCAGCAGTACTTCTAACATGGGTACCGCTTCAGTGTAGAAATCGAAGAGCTAAGAGGTGACAAGAAGAAGACTGTAAATTAGAGTTATCCATTTATTAATGGGATGTCTTGGATAAGTCTCTTTTAGGTTACCCGAGATGTAAATTAGATCATCAATTCTATAAGAATTCACGGACAAATAACCTACCTCCCATGGCTCAGTCTGGATGGCGATATCAATCCCAGTTTTGGCAAATTCAATCACAGGTGTGATTGGTCTATCAATAAACTGTTCCGTCTGAATCCCATAGTCGTCAGTTTCGACAACACCCGAAATTTCAAACAGGTAGAGACCAGTTTGCGTGTGGATGGATATCCTCCCATTCGCCTCCACCACTGTAGCAATAGGACGCGGTTTTAGGTTTAGCTGCAAAATGTACCGCTGTGTGTGACAAACACATTGTCAGTGACTTTATTGTTCCGACTTAAGGAAATCTTTATATCATTAACTGTTCTCAGAACCAAAGAGCTTAGGAACATTCGACTTGTAGTACGGTCGACGAGATCTGGGGGCGGTATCGTTAATTTACCTTAGTAGCAAGGAGAAGTTAATCAAATATTTGATGAAACGAGGAGGGACTTTTTCACACCATTTGATGAACCTATCAAAGAAGGACATAGGCATCAGGATTCAGAGAGGTAATGATATTTTTGACTGAAGATGATCGATAAAATTACGGGTCCGGACAGTGGTGGGGTTCGGTGGTCTTCCACTAGCCTAACTTGTGTTGAGTGAGCAACGAATTTCTTCAAAGCGAATTTAAGTTGTACACCATAACCACACACCTCGATCCTCGGTATTCGGGGCATCACCAAATTTAGGCCGAGTTCGAAGCAAATTAATCTCGACTGATTTGCCATCCTTCCATCGTCGTTTCACACTTCTTGGAAGAGACAAATTTCTGCCTGCATCATCTTCCTCATTTCCGTCGATCAGAGTGACGAAGGGATTTCTGAATAAACAAATATCCATAAAGTTTAATAATGATATTTTATTTATTGTAGACAGCGCTTGGAATGCGTTGTCATCGCCTCACTTACGCGCCTCCGTTTCCTCGGACAACTGGGAGACTGGCATAAATGTAGGCAGCCTTGTTATTTTGTCGACAGCATGCCATTGCTTAGACGATCATGTATTTTTTTGTCTCACGGCCCACAGTTTTTTTTAAATTGCTCTTTTTGCCTCTTCCATAAACTCGCGCCTTATGAGAGCGAATCAATAGTCACGCTTCCGGAAGTCCTTGAAAGTAACTAATCGAATGAGGGACAGCGAATGTGACAGAGTCGGAGGCAGGAAATAAACGGGCGTCTGGTCGATTGATTGCTAATGATTAGCTGCTAGTTGCTGTGGTTTGTAAAATTGTTGTATTGGTCAATTATTAATGGAGCTTTTGAAAAATACCTGGTGTGTAATTTATCGTCGCATGTAGGCCAGAAGAACCTTTAAAGCTGTTCAAGAGAGTCTTCTAAGTCAATTGCTACTTTAAATAAAAAAAGTGATTTGCATCAAATACATGGATAGAAAAAATGCACATGATTTAATTTGTAGGCAAAATGCTTTACCTATCTGTCATCCAACAGCTTCACAGATGACAGTTATTAGGCCTCCTTAAGTACGGAATACACGGGCACATCAACTACCACGCTCTTAGGGTGAAAAGGAGTAAGAAAGGCGGTAAGGTCCATTTTCATTCCCATTCTATCAAAATAGAGTGGGAACTCCCATAATATGATGGTCAGGGTTCAATAAATTTGTGGACTCTCATGTCACATCATTCCTGGTGTTATTATGAAGTTTTTCCCATACAGTTTGGCAGCCACCGATTCTAGCCAAATTTCCCACCTGCAATAAAATTTGAGTACAAGCCAATTCTCCAAAGGCGGAAACTACAAAAGTCGATCTCATTGGAAGGTGTTTTAAGGAATCTGCAATTCAAGTAGATGTTTGACCAACAATCGTGACTTTCTTGCAACCCATATCATGAATTGGAGCCGAATCTCAGGCCTTCTTTCACTTTCGCTCCTAAATGCACATGCAGCCAGATTAAGTGGAATTGTAATGACAAGTGTGGAGCGACCAGACTTGGGTGGCTACTTTCCTTATGGACTGAATTCTCTTTAATTTACTTTCCCCTTTATTCCCTTGCTATAAAAAGATAACCCAGACAGCGCCCTTAATACAAATGTGAGCACAGAAACCACTCGTGCTTACCTATAGCATTAGCTGGGAGATAGTGTTCCCCTTTTTCTTAAAGAGGAAAAGAAAAATGCAAAGACTTCTTACCCCATGTTTGGTGTAGACGGCAAGAAGCCTCGATCCCATTGGATTGAGCTAAATCGCCGGACTTCCATGTGATGAGCTATCGTATAGCTTGGCTATAAATAATAAAAGGCCGATACTGTCCTTCTTTACGTCCTATAGGTTGAGCCGCCCTTAGAGATCATGCTACTGACCTCAGCTTCTCTACGTTGGTCAGATGGATACCACCCTTAGTAGAATGTGGTAATACCTTTCATTCTCATTTTGGTAAAAAGACCACTTAGGGGCTCCGCCACTTTGAGCCCCGTTGGACGACCTGACCTCTGAGACATGCCAGTAGTCTCCAGCACTGCTGAAAGTCAAAAATACATATTCTGCCCGGGTTTGATGTCTTCTTTCGTTCCCAGGAATGATTTTGAGCGCTGCATTTAGCAGGTCGTCGGCAAGGGTCATTTGTAGAGGAGACGCTGACACAAAATGATAATAAAGGTAAGCCGGTCCGGAAACTAAGGTTAAAATAGCACTTTCCACATGCAGACGTCATGAGTGGACATGACCGACATGTCTTGATCATATTATTAACAGAAATTTCATCCCAAATCCTGTCGTTGAATTGGTTTAATAGAACTTTTATCCCAATTATTGCCATTATTGCCTCAGCCAGCCATGGGAAGGCCAACTGGATTCATTAGAGTGTGACATTCACGGGTCTTCATATGCTTCAAACCATTTTTAAAAAGCACATGAATATTGCAAGAGCGAGGGACTTTAATCTCGCATCAGTCATTTGAGCTTTCGTCATCTCTCACATCGAAATGCATTAGTAGGCTGTTTTGTGCAGAGCATCTTCACCAGGATTGCCAGACATCTCGATGAGTGTCCCATATGCACAAAAATATAAGTGACGGAATTAAGAAGAGAGCGGAAATCTGTCACCGCCGCCAGTCCATCTACCAGTGCCCTCATGACTTGCGTTAGCTGTTTGCCTGAATGGACCAAGTAAAAGAGGCGATTCGTCGTCGGCACGGTAGGCAAAGGAAGAAAAATGTTACCAAAATCGTCTCCAAATTTATCAAAACACGCGTTTGTTTGATTGGTACCTTGGTACCTGCTTCACCAACATGGTAGTCGCCGTTGATGTGCAAATCATCACACACTCAGGTAGAGGAACTAGGAGAATGCAATCCACCAAAAGATGACTCAAGTAGACTGATCAAAGCAAGGTTTAGGGATATTGCCGTCACTTCATCATGTAGGTTGTAGATTAGACTGGGGAGATGCATGAGACAAGCAAACTCGACAATCGAGGCAACAGCAAGAGTGACAATTTTGCTCGACCAGATGTGACTAAACTCCAGCGGCTTCACGGTATGCAGAAGGCGTTCGATAGCCATGTGGACGAAGAGCCAGCTACGAATCAGCTCGAGGATGTTGAGGAAATAGAAGAGGAGGGCAGGGAAAATAAGACAGGTAAAAGTTTTAAAGTAGAAAGCTTTAGAGCACAGTAGCCAGTAGTTGGGAAGAGGAAAGCGATTTACGGGGTGGAGATGCTGGTAAGGGGGAGGCGGGTGGCTTGAGAAGTAACTCCATCGTAGTAGAATAGGTAGAGTTTGAAGCTATTGGCCCCTGCAGCAAAAAAGGCCAAGGGCACGCCGATGCAGACGCTGAGGATGGTTTGCATTAGAGTGTGCAGGTACAGCATAGCAGCAGCGGTATGGCCAAATGATCATGCGGTGGCTGCTGCCGACCAACAAATGGAACAGCGTGCGTGACGCTAACCAAAGCAATTTAAAATAAGGTAAGGCGAGGGGATTTTAAAAGCCATCATTGCGTATAGTCTCTCCCTGAGGGTGTTTTTGTGTTTTTACTACTTAGTTGACCATCATGCCCCTACCGTGGTTAAATAAAAACCAGTTTTCTTGTCATGAGCAATTAACATTATTGCTGTTTAAGGGACTTTTGTGCAAATAAGCTTAAGAGTGCTAAAACATTAGAATTATTTGTTTTTAATGGGATATAAACAAATCCTGGATGTTAGTTAATAGCACGTAAACCACCGCCAAAAATATATCTCAACAATCTAAAAGTGCTGCTTAAACAAATTTGGGGACTTTTTGCTTAATATATATTATTGAACCGAAGTCTGACAGGAATCAAATGAGGATTTCTGAAGGTGGGAAAAATTTGTAGGCTAGGAATACAACCGAATTCGGTCCACGTTGTTTGAAGTAGTTAAATCTGATAGAACTATCACAGCATTATGATCGTTTTCTGGTACCCCGGGTCTTGTATGAAGTCGAAGGAAAATGCATTGCCAACGAACAAAGATTCTGATCCGCTACTGGTGCGGACCGGAGACCATGCCGCCCAGAAGAATAGTGTAGCGTCCCGGGACTCCCTGAAGACGAAAGAAGACACAATACTCGGGCGGAACATATATATTCAGCACAGAGAAGGTGTCTGGGCTATTGGCATGGCTTAAAAGACCAGCCCACCCGGCGAAGTACAAGGGGGCTAGTTCAAAGTACAAAAGTCGCGCCTCACTAAAACCGAGAGATAAACCACTTTCGTATTACATTAGCATTAGTGAAGCCTTAGGTGCCTTTGCAATCAAAACGTTTAGTCAAGAAGGCTCTAAGAATTAACCATTAGTTTTACTCTCAGTTTTAAGCACTAAAGTCTTCGCCATTGTATTTCCTCCAGGCAACATAGCCATGGCTAATTCCAGCAGACACTAGACTGTCCTGAAAACAAAAATGACTTTCCGGTTCATACAACACGACGTTTTCAACATAATAAAAAAATTCAATTAGCACGAAATTGTTCAGCATATGGTTACACTAACTATTTAAAAATGCTTGATCCAGTACTTGAATTAAATAATACAACCCTAAAAATTAAACTTAAACTTTTGCAATTTAGGGATTCAGTGCTGGCTTTTAAATTTTTTTGTTTCATTTTTTTGCCAAAGTTTGCTAAAATTATGCTATTAAGTTGACTTTCTTAAAGAACAATTATTTTGTTTGACTCTGTGTTTTCTTAACCGCCGTTTTTGAGGCCGGGTCCTTTAGTCCGTTGGATTAGTCATGACGGAGCGGTACAGCTTTTCTCTAACGACGTTCAGGTAAGCTGTGTAGCTACTTTTCTCATTTTTAGCCCATCTGGAAAACTGCTTCAAATTGAATATGCATTAAAAGCTGCTGAATGCGGTGCTCCATCCGTTGGCATCCGTGCTTCTAACGGCGTTGTATTAGCTGTCGAAAAGAAGTTCAATTCTGAGTTGATTGATGAATCTTCAATCTCCCGCATTGAACCCATAACCAACTCCATGGGAATGGTGTACAGTGGCTTGTCTCCAGATTACAGGGTTCTTGTTAAACAAGCTCGGAAATGCGCACAGGCTTATCAGCTAGCTTATGATGAGTCTATTTCTCCCGAGCAATTAGTTACCCGCATTGCTGCTGTCATGCAAGAATACACCCAGTCAGGGTATGTTAATTTTATTGCTGGTTAACGATCAGTTTACTTCTTTTACGACTAGAGCTTTTTCAATCATTTTATTTGCCTCCTTCCAGTAGTAAGTAGTCCACAAAGTTTACTGTGGTAAAACATGCGCTGTTCCTTTTTCTAGTATACAAGCGATGCGGCTGGAAAGCCTAAACTTTCTACTGAAGGGTATTTTTAAGTCATTAACTGTTTTTGACATCTACGATTTCCACTCTGTAGGGGTGTACGACCATTTGGTGTCTCATTACTCATTGCTGGTTGGGATCACAATTCCGAACGAGCCTATCTCTATCAATGCGACCCTTCCGTGAGTTCTAATCGTCGAAAGAATTTCTAAATGAACCAAGCAAGAAAACTTCAAACCTCTGAATTTTTTGTTTACAATATGATCAACATAAATCCTATTTTCATCTGGGTAATTTTACCCTAAAATATGTATTCTTTCCGCTTAGGGTACTTACTTTCCTTGGAAAGCCACTGCACTGGGTAAAAACTCGTTGAATGGCAAAAATTTCCTCGAGAAGCGGTAGGTTGAAAATCTCGGATTTTGTTAGTCAAGAAATACTCTAGATGTGCCAGTCATGCTCATCATTTGGAACCAGGATAATGCAAAATTCTTTGTGGTTTGTCGGTTAGGTGGTGCTCTTTGTCCTTGTGTTTCTTTTGCGAGGGCAGAGTGAAATTCTCTTTAATGTCGGTGTGCTAAACGAAACAGGTTTTCATTTGTAGGGGAAGAAAATCAATTATTGTTTACTTTAAGGTATGATTATAGGGTTGTTCAATCACCGCATTTTATTACCATGTAATTGGTTTTTCCTTGTAAGGGTAGGGCGAAAATTGGTGCACACATTTACTGCCCGGGAGTTGTGGTTTCTTTCTTTTTCAATTAATAAACCAGATTTTGGCCTAGTCTGTGCTTTTTGTTTTTTATTCCTTTCAGGTACAACGACAAGTTGGAGTTGGAAGATGCGGTGCACGCAGCCATTCTCACATTGAAGGAGAGTTTCGAGGGTCAGATGACGGAGAGCAACATCGAGATCGCTGTGTGCAATGACACGTGTTTCCGCGTTCTGCAGCCCTCTGAGATCAAGGATTACCTAGCCACCATCCCCTAAAGGCACTGCGTTTGTGCTTTTCCCTCCATCCGTCCCTGCACTTCGACACTATATAAAGCTCCGTTAGGCGTTATTTTTCACCCGCTTTTTAAATATTACCGCTTGGTGGATTTCCTGGGTCATGAAATTTGGATCCATCAAGGCAATTCAGCGGTGACCATATTGCCGTGTCAAGAATGCTGCAGTCATGGGAATCTGGGTAACCTTACATTGGTGCAGTGTATGACAATTTTATTTATTTAGGTCGGTAGCAATAAACATTGGTCTACCAGGTAGGGATGCAGTCTGCGTTTCAACTTCAACTTAACGAAATGCATGTCGGGTGTCCGATGTCTGGCTGGGATCGGTAAGGTGCGATTGTTGCGGTGGCGCGCGTTCGCTTGCTTACCATATGACTTGGCTCTGTGCGTTTGTACCTTGAAGTACAGTGATTTGAAGCGGGGCTTGTTTCGTTCAGAAAAGAAGGGGCAACAAATGATTCCTTGGCTATTCGGTAAGTTGGGGTTAATGTGGGCTTAAGTGTAGCTGACGAAGTTGCACAAACCTTGATGATCGCTTCAATTGTAGTGCGCGCGTGTACTAAAGTATTGCTCTTAATTTTGCAGCCAGGATGCTGTCCCAAGTAGCTCCGTGGTGAATTAGCTGCGGAAGGGAGGGTTATCGTTCGCGTAAAATGGTTACGTATACCAGATCATTACTGTATTAAAATCCTAGGATATAGAAGGGAAAAATAATACAAACTACCTTTTATGCTATGGTAGCAAACACTTCCCGAGATATAGGTCGTTTGGAAGTAGCTTTTGCGACATCAAGTGGCAATTCGTATGCGATTTCCACCTCCCGTCTGCTAGCACCTGCAATTATTGTGAATGGTTCCTTTGTGGTTGGTACGATGACTTGGCTCCTATATCAGTAACAAAGGAAGAATAGGCAGCAGCATTGTTGATTAAGCTATATTCACCTTTTCTGTGCTACTCTTGAAGGTATTGCAAGTCTTTATGAGATGGTAAATGGTATTAATCGGGATAAAACAGCCGATGACGCTGCCGGAGTCATCTTATTGAACGAGACGATATTGTGCTTCTCAGGTGGCCTCAAAGTTTCTTCCTGATGCCAAAAAAAGGCATGAAGGGAAAGTTAATGAGATCCTGAGGAAACACAAGGAAGCGTCTATTCGTCCATTCTACGCGGCTTTGGCACCAAGGTTACCAGCTCACAAATCTAAGAGTCATACAGGAAGGTAAGGCCCTTTACCTCAACCATGCTTCCGTGACGAGTTTAAGCATGAAGTCCTATACCAGATATAACCTGAGAAGTAGAAGATCCACATTGTAATGAAAGTAGCCAATGAAGGTACACCGTGCTGTAAAACGCGATCGAAAAGAAGAATTCCAGACTTGGTAAATCCATTCCCAAATTTTAAAGCTGATCTTTTAATTGAAAGGAATCATACTGATATGCCAACCGCTATTTTGACTGGGACACCATTGAACCGCCCGCTAAACAATGACAAAATGGACCAATGACTGTTAAGGTTCCGACGGTAGTAAACAAATCTCCTTTTCACATTGAGGTTAGTATGGTCCACTGGGTGGTGGTAGTGGCAGTGGCGCTTCACCCGGAATGCAAGCTGCTTTTGCCTCGTTAGCACTGCTGACTGTCCTCATTCACAAAGGTACGTTACAACCATTTAATCGCATTGGGTCAGCTGTGGCCATGACTTTTGCATCTTGTTCATGCTCCCACATTCCGTCTAGGTTGTTTGTTGTGCATGCTTGCGGAGCTGCGTTTCCATCTGCGTTGCAAGAGGAAAATGCCCCTTTCAGTGCTGATTTGGGATGTTCATTTTAACTAAGAAAATTCCTGCCACATTCCGTCTTAGATTCAATGACACTTCATTAACAGGGAATCTTAGCAAACTAGTCGGTGGCTAGGACTTTCTTCTGATCTGGCAACCTAGATGTACAGTAATTAGAAAACCAAGCAGCTTTAATGTAAATTCAGCGCTAAATTTACGGGTTTTCTGCTGTTGTTCAGAGGAGAGAAGGGATGAATACTGAATCGGGTATGGGAGGTGACGTCAACGCCATGGCGGCACGCCATTGGCTGGAAGCAAGTAGCATTTTGTTCTGCAATGTGCTCTATTTTTGCATCAACCGTCCACTTCTTATAAGAATAATGTACTAGGCCACTTCTTAAATGAGCTAGAGCTCTCTAAGAGCATGGTCTGCGTTCGCTCTAAGGGATAAACTCTGGAACTAAGCATTTAGCAGCATTTGTAGCGATTCGTACCAAATATTCGCGGCTTCTCCTGGTAAACGGCGGTTTTCAAGGTGTTACTGGCAACAGATTTTAATCCCACATGATAAGTTATCTGTATATGTCGGATTCACTTCCACGACGTGAATCAAACATGAACGGTAACCAAGCAGATTCACTATAAAAATTAACTGAAGAAATCCTCTTAATCTTTCTTTGTAAGTCTATGGTCCTCTTCCAGGGGACGTAGATTTGTGAAGATCGCTGTTATAGGACGTATTGTCCATAAAGGCAACTAACTTTGCCTTAGCCGTACCCGTTTTCCACTTCATCACCATTTTCTGATCATCTCTTTTATTTCCCATGTGATTTTGACGACAGTACATGCTCGGAGAAGTATCATCTGGGGAATTTGGGGGATGAGGTGGAGTAGTATATCCCTTTCGTCCATCCTAAAGTGTGGTATAATGTGTGGGGTCCTCTATGAATAGAGCCTTCTTTCAACTATTTCACTGGTCATGGATACCTCCGAAGGAATGCTTCTTATCCAGAATTGAAATGCCTCGCAACCGAGTGTACGTACCTGTTCGGCCTTAAACGAGTAAATTATTCCGTCCACAACCCACCACAGGCGAGGTAAGTACATCCTCCTGAGACTGTAGTGGTGCGTCCCTTGGAGGAGTGGGATGGTGCATAGATCATTGGACATAACCGATAGTATGTTTTTTCGCTTAGTAAAAGGTGATTTAAAAAGGCGATTATAATCGCATTGAAATTAATAAACAATCTCTTCCCAGTGGCTTATTTTTTTTAAGCTAAACTCGGTCCTCTTCATGCCTGTCGAACACTCAAACGCTTTACATTCACCATGGTTCCTTAGCCGTTTTCACCATTTAAGATGGCCCACAAATGACTGCAGAAAATAAAACCCCCAATTTTAATTCGGATTACGCAAGCAGTGGAGAATAATTTCATGTCTCCTACTCACGGCTTCCGCTTGTACTATTTAGTGTCTAAAGAAATTCTGCTCTCTTACTATTTATATGGTTATATTGTGAAATCTCAACTCAACAGTGCAGTTTAAAAAGACAGAATAGCGCAAAAAACCACTCTGACACGGAACCCCTTTGGAGGCGGTGCATGCTCTCTTCATTGACTTCACCAGACTCCGACCCTAACCAAGCAAAGAATGCGATCAGAGGCACACGGAACAGCTTTCATCCGAATGGTTCTTCCCGCAGTTCTGCCTCCTTTCAAACTATCACAAGCTAATTTAAATGTCCACATACCTTTTAGGCTGCAGTATTCTGTGCTACCAATGCGACAGCAACGAGGACGACACATGTCCAGCCAGTCGTCGATTTGAGCCACGACTGAATGCACTGGTGGACTGCGGAAGTTTCCAGGCACGTGTTCCGGGCACCTTCTGCATTAAAATCTACCAGGAAAGCACGGGTTGGTTCAGTTGGATCAAAATTACTCGACGCTGTGCCGCAAGAACTGACTACGGTAGGCAAGCCTCCCATTTTTCTAAAATAAACGACCCACGATGTTCCGATGGCATAGCTCAAGTGACGATAAAGCAATGAGGTATCTGCACCTACTTAACAATGCCAGTTCCGGCTACTTGTGAAGAAAGTAATTTTATTTTCAGGAGTGGCAAAAGGTTGCCGCTACTGGTTTGATGATCAAGGTGTCTACCACGAAGTCTGCTATTGCCAAGACAGAGACGGTTGCAATGCCGCTAGTCAAATCAAGACGGCCTTTATGATTGCTACTGTATCAGTGCTAATACTCTTTTTGACTTGACAAAATATACTGATTTTATTTATTTCATCTACATGAACAAATACAAATTTTTTGTACTATTTATGCTGCTGATAAGAAATTTAAGTCAACTATAGTGCCCTAATTATTGATTGAACTCCAGGATTGGACAACAGGCCGCTTAGGGACCCCGTCGTTGTACCTATGCTGGGCAGCCTGTCTTCTGGGCCAAAGCAGTAGTTTCCAAGCCCCTTTGTACGCCAGTACTATATATTTCACCCGAGTATTATGTCAACTTTTACCTTAAGGGAAGTATTGGTACGCCATTTTTAAACTACGTGAGAGGTTGAGTCCCTCTGTAATGCTTTGATAGTATAGAGAGCTTCATGCTTGATCACTCGCCGCGGTTTGTACTTCTGTTCGGTGCGTACGTTGACAGTATGCCTTATGACCACTTATGACTCTAGGAAAGGCTTGAAGAGTCATACCTTCTAGTCATACAGTTTCTAGCAAATTTGCTTCCTGTGCTGTTTGCAGCTCGGCCAACTTCCTGCACGCCTAAAACAAACCATATTTACATTATTGAAAAACATCATGATGAGCTACAGAATAGCTCAAAGGAAAGCGCAATATCAAAACAAGAGTGAAAAAAAATATGGTTGCTAAGTAGTGAGTCATGCGTTTGTATTATGCTCGATTTATAATGTAGACCAAAATGATACGACCTCTAAGGTATCGTAGCCTAAAAACCAATGATGATGAAATTTTATTGGTAAAAAGTGCGTGAATGTTGGTGTACAAAACTACCTTTGAATTTAATGGAAATTCATGCTCTCAGAGTCTGGCGTTTAGTAGCATTTGAACCAACTATTGATTTAGTTAAAAGAATTGCCTACTACTAAAAACGCCAAAATGCTATTTTATCATCGATGACGAAAAACTTGATAATTTTTGCTTTATTTTCACTGGTTATAACAGTCTGTCTTTGATGTTCACTGGAGCTTAATGACCTTGAGTTGTTTATTTTAACAGTGAACATTGTTTTACAATGAAATAAACTTATTTAGCCAATCAACTGTGGGTCTCATGATGGTGTCCGGAGCGAAGTCGGCTAGCCGCTTGTCAAATGCCTATGCAGTAACCTGTTGACGTTGATGAATGTAATTTGTTTCTTTTTTCTATATACTAATGGGCTGCTGCAAAATTATACTGGTGTTATTGACCGGAGTGGTATTCTTTTGCAATTGTTACGCGAATTCCCGGGTATATGTATCCTCGGGGAATTTGACCAATAGGGTATGTTGTATGCTTAGAAAAGTACTTTTCGGATTTTTAATATGGAGTACCGATTGGTTTGTCCAATAATCTCATATACGGGGAGCGATAATGATGCAGATCGAGAAGGGGATGGGATGTTCTTTTGAAAACTTGCATCATTTTTGTGTTTTTAACTGAGGCACTCTTATGTTCATCCTTTATCAAAATTTACTGGCATACCGGCTACTTTAATTTATTAGATGTGTGTTTGGTAGCCTTTGGGTCTCTACAGGTTGCTGAAATATCGCTTGAAGCGGTTTACACACTACATCTTGTATATTAAGATTTTGGAAATGGTCTACCTATTGCTGACTAGGGAAAAGAAGGCGTTAAATTAGTGATTTTGCACTAGATTGACTAAGTTGCGAGGAGTGTTGTCAATCAACTGAGTGTTTATCACTTGCAGGCTGGGAATGGCAATGAAGTTATCTCTTTTGCTTCCATATTGGGGAACGAATTTACCAAATTGGCACGTGATGAACTTGGCACAATGACAATGCAAGCCGCCTTTGATCGTTTGGAGTATGAGCCAAAGCCTGAAAACTCTGCCAAGTGGGACCTTGATTCGGTAGAGCAGAGTATTGATGGATTTTCCCTAACAATTTATTGTTTAACATTGATAAATTATTGTTTTATTTTTAGCTCGTTGATCAGCTTTCCCTTCGCCTGCGTCATTATGGCCATCTGGTCTCCAATCCACAAGCCCTGGTGGTCCAACTCCACAGAGAGCACAATAGGTCTCCGATCTCACCCCGGTTTGACTGTTGTAATCTTTCCGAGCGTGACTTACGGTAAGCGAGTCTTTCGAACATTCGCATACCTGCGTCAAATTTACAAACTAATTTTCCCACAGTTATTGACAATCTTCAGCGAAGGTTTCACAGATGCAATATCGGGTTTCTGGATTTTTAGTTCAGCTGTTGTGTTTCCATTGAGACTCCATTGCATTGTGATCAAGGAGATGTGGTATTACATATTTATTTCTTGCATCATTGAAGTGCTTAAGCGTCTGCCATGGGCGATAATTAACGTATTCTAATAAGTAAAAAAAGTAGAACGTATACAACGAACTACGCATTTACACTGTTTTCCTTCGTTTAGCTACGAGGCGCTGTATGGTGCACGCGTGTCTCGTCGGAAGTGCTGTGACCTCATTCCTTTTAACTTGCCTGTGGCAGCATTTAATCCGGGTCACAACCTGACGCAGCGCTTCCGTCGTCAACTGGAGTACTGGCCCAACGTGAAGTGGCTCTACTTCATCACTGCCGCCGGTCTCCATACCGAGTTTCCGGCCCACAACTTTCGTGCTGCCACCGTCACCTCAGCTCTGGTTGAATCACTTGCTGCTGCTGCGGCTGCAGCAGCAGCCTCAGCACCGTCGTCACCGCCACCGTCACCGTCGATTCAGTCACTGTTGCCGACGTTGCGAAACTGGGGGTGGCCGACAGTGGAAGTGAAGCAGAGGGCTGGGCGGCATCTACCGCCCTCACTGTTCACTGCGCTCTACGACTGTCGATCGGTACACCAGCTAAGGCATCGGTGAGAGCTTCCGCTGTTAGCGGTGAATAGCATGAACTGTGGTTTGTGAATGCGATGTCATTAGGCACAATTTGAATTGAAATATGGACCGAGGTTCTTAACGGAGGTATGACGAGGACAATTTTTTAAGAATTTAATATATCTATTAACCTTATTTTTTCGATCTGTTGTTATTGCTGTGGTTTTGTCTGCCACAGGCTGTCATTTTTGGATACATCAGTGTCTGATCGAGACTAAAACCCTATTGATACAAATTTTTTTAACATGAGATGCGTCTATTAGGACACTTTTGATCCCCTATATGGGATACTGAACTCCTAAAAAGCAAATCTTGATAAGTACCGATTGGTGTAGTATGGTGCGGATTATCGGTAGCAGTAGTAGTAAAATGCACCGAATCCGATTTTTAACCATCGTTTCTCCACCGCTATCTGTTCCACTTTAACCAGCGAAGTCTTCGTGCGTTCAGTGGTGGCACAACCGATATGGCTGGTGTTGGTGCTTGATCAAAGCGAGGCGAGCAAGACACGGATGCTGCTAGGTCAACGCATAGCTCGTCAACTGCTTGCGTCGCTCAGCGAAAAGGATCGAGTGGCGCTCGTTCTTGCCTCGGATACCGCCCGTGTCGCTACCGTTGGCGCAGCTACTTCCGACACCACCGCTATTCACCTACTCCCCGCTACCCATGAGACCAAACTGGTGTGTGTGTCACTGCGGTCGTGATTAATCTCCGCTTTTGCGACAATATTATTGACAGGATTTTGCGGCATAGGATGACAAATCTTTACCACTGTTTGATTGTGGTTTAAGGTTACAAGGTGGGACGGATGCATATAAAAGGGGATCCCAATTTTTTTTCATACTTTCTCCGCGGCTGCAATTACCTGTAACCTTTGAGGCTGGTGGTTGCAGATTTTGAGGCTTTGGATGGATATTAACAAATTGCAGACGGTTTTCAGCACTTGCTAGTGCTTTTCCGCTGCAATCATGCCCGACAATTTGGGTTCATGCTTATTTGGATTTTTTTTGTAGTTAGTCACAGCCTCCAGATTTGATGGCGTGTTTATTCATAGCTTCTATTAAAAGTTTGTTCTGATTGATCAGTTTATGACAGTCTGATTCCAACTTTGGTCGAACCCTCGCTGCGGAATCAATGAACCTTCATAAAGAAGCAAATTTTGTTCTTATTTCACCACTTTTCGAGTCTCAGAGACTTATTCCTGGTTACGATAGCGTTTGACGAGCACATTGAGGGATACTTAGTGTCTTCTAAAGAACCCCTTACCGTCTTTTCAGTCATGCTTTGTCCTCTTAACGTAACCTTTCGGCCTTTAACCCTCCAGAACACCCGGACATTGCCAAGTTTAGTGATACCTGCTATTACATATTCCCTCCAATTGGTTGACTTATTACATTTAGTAACCTCTCACTTGATTATACCTTGAACAATAAGGTTTACTTCGGGTTTTGAAAATATTTGTTTTAACGACTCGTCTTCGGACTCTGTTCAGGCATAGGACTCAAAGCAGCGGGGTATGTTGTAGCCGGTTGGGAATCTGTCTTAGTATCTCCTAAGCTATGCGGAAAAGTTCACTAGCGCGGTATTATCATTACTTCTGCAGTTTCTCATTGAACACGTGTACAGTCTGCGGGGCCCCGGTGTCGCCAAGACGAACCATACTCGAGCTCTTTTGGAGGCCTTTGGAATCCTTCATGATGCTGTTGAGGCTCAAAAACATGACATTTCAGAGTCGGCTGGACTTGGATTACCTACTGGTATGACCTCTTTGAATGGAGGAATTGAAATGTTAATGTTAACTTCAAGAATCAAGAAACTTTTCAAAAGCTGCTCTTGATCACACACTTTAGCCATTTGAACATCCACGGATATTTAGTAGTTATTCTAATTTGGTCATAGTGATTCCCCAAATTGTTAGTGTATCTATACTTTCCGTTTTTTTCTTATCCAAATTTGTCATGCCCAACTTTGGCGTTTTGGCTTTGCCATCAACTTATCCT
This sequence comes from Echinococcus multilocularis, assembly GCA_000469725.3. Lineage (NCBI taxonomy): Eukaryota > Metazoa > Platyhelminthes > Cestoda > Cyclophyllidea > Taeniidae > Echinococcus > Echinococcus multilocularis. Next base: position 3,336,744 of record LN902848.1, on the reverse strand, counting down.
ATCCTACAATTGAATCTGTTTCCACATCAAACTAGATTCACCTTATGCTAATAGTTGGCCTTAATTTCGGCTAATGATTTCTAGAGTAGGGCTCTCAACATCCTACTATCTCTGTTACTTATTTTCGACTTTTTATCCGCTTTTAATAAAGCTTCTTTCAGTCCCATGAGAATGTCCGAAACTACAGCCCGAATACAAGGTTATTGCGATGTAGGAGGCTGGGAGTATGAGTAGCGTGGTCATATTTACATCAAGGGCGGCGATTGTAGTGATTTAGATTAGACTATTGTAAGAGCTCTATATTGGTATCTTATTCTTCTGCAGACAATCTGATGATTGCCTACATCAGCCGTGGCAGTCTGGACGACCTGCAGGAGCAGAACGCTACGTTGCAACAGGTGACAGAACAACAGGCGCGTCTTGGCAATCGGGTGGTCATCAACACCTATATGCCTGTAGAGGAGAAAAGTGCCACTGTGCTCTTTGAGAAGACCTTCATGAGCGATCTCGCCAAGCGGTGAGCTTTCTTTTCGCTCTTCAGTCGCTTCCTTTAATGCTGTTGGGCAATGCGATGTCTAGACAACTTTGAATCGAGAGGCTCCGTTTCCATTCCTTGCATTGTTTACGTTGCCACTTGTTTTGGAAATGAAGAATGGTAGACAAAAGAATTTGTTACATGCGTTGCAGCAGTTAAAAACTATCTTCCGTTTGACCAATAGTTGCGTTTATCCGAAGCGTGATTCTAAAGCGCTAAGAGGCTCTATGCGCATCGTGTCCGTTCCGGTCCTCATCATGTACACGCGTGTGCCTTGGGCGCCTGATTCCGGAAAGAAGGGTGTGAGAGAGCCTGGGAGTGGTGAATCATGCTCTAACTGAATTTCGGCCTCTGATGCCTGATACAAAAAATCGCGTCGGCGCACATACGTCCGAGTTGCGCACCCTCGTTGTCATTTTTTTTACAAAGCACCAGCGTCTGATTTACTCTACTATTGTAAGTCTCACGAGTCTGGAAATAATCTTTTTTGCTAACGAACAAGCGTAGTAGTGGACTGTTAGAGTAGCGATTAATTCCATACCATTGCTGCGGAGGCCGAATTAGAGGAGGTCACAAGCCTCCTTAATTAAATTGCTTGGGCGAGGTATTTTGTAATCAATCTACGCTCTTTTAGTCAACATTTGAGCTGTCAATCGTGTCGGATCGCCATGGGATACCGAATTAATTGTAAATTAACAAGGGTACTCATGAAGTTTAAAAGAGGACGAATATGACACAAGATCAAAATCGCGGCACTTAATTTAGTTATCTCGAATCGCCATTTGCCTTGCTTTCTTTACTGGTTCGGAGGTGCCAAAAATTAAAAAAATAAAATTCCCTCACCACCCTATCTATCAAGATTTTCTACAAATTCTACTAATAAAATTGCAAGTAGAGTAATCCGTTTTCTGTTTCAGATGGAATGCACACTCAAATCCGGAGGGGTGTCGATCTTCTGATGTGCGTCCAGGACATTTCTACACAATCAACCGTACTGCCGACCTGGTAGAAACGGTGGGTCGCTTCTACGAAGTCTGGCTGAAACGAAGTGGGCAGGAGGCGTCAGAAAGGGACGAACGCACTCCAAACACCACCGCTACCACTACTGTTCCCTCATCGAAGCTTTCCTTTTCCCTCCCTTACAAGGATTTGGAGGGCAAAGGACTTGTTATGAGCATCAGTCAGGCCTTCTATGATGGTGTGAGCAGAGATTTTGTTTGGGAGGGTGCTCAATGTAACCGACTCATCGATGCCACTATGTACCGGATTATACCAATCAACCATGGCTACTGGATTTTGAACTCTTCATCGCTTATCTTTAATACTTTCACTAGAAACACTTTAAGAATATTTATTTCGATCTCCTATTAATCCTCCTTACTCCCTCTTACCGTTTGATAGGACACGTTTCTTGGTATCATGGGTGTGGATCTCCACGTGGCAGACCTCCTGGATCAGATTATTTACTATGGCGGGACGCCTGCCTCCAACTTTGTTTTTCTCCTTGACGCCTCCTCTAGTCTGAGTGTCTATCATCCGGGAGGGCTTCGGGACCTCCTTACCACGCCCCCTGCTGCTACCTCCGACTCTTCCGCTGCACGATCTCGACGATCTTCTATATCTGCCTCCAGAGAGGAAGCCTTCCAGCGTTCTTTCACCTTTCAGGAACCTCTCCTTCATGTTGATGTTCGATATCTGGAGCGGACGCCTGGATTTGATAATCTCATTTTGCCGCGCATTCTACGTGGGGAGGTCAATGGGACTGTGGACTTCCTCGTGGCGATTGTGAGTTATTGCTACTGTAACTTGACATTACCGTCAAAGTTATGTAATCTGGATTGTAAGTTGACTGCATTTATGTTATCAAAAGAATACTCACTAAAGGAAACAATTAAATTTTGTCCTTTTATTAGGTGATCTAATAACTGAGAGAGATCTTTTTATCAGTGGACAAGAAGGAAGGTGATTCTAACGCATTTAAGAGCTTATATCTCGCTATTTTAATAAACCGAAGACCCTTCTCTCCCCTTAGGATTCTGAGTCCTTCGCAAGAATCGAGACCACAGGAGTGTGGTCGGAGCGGGTTGGGAGTTTGCTTTCCTCCTCCATCCCATCTCCTCGCCTCAACGGTGACCGCATGAAAGAAGTCAAGATTACGTATCGGTGGCGCCGCATCACTGACCCTGACACACAGTTTGTTCTCGTGATGCGATCCATGCAACAAGTGAATGTGCCACCACCTCGTCAGCTGGTTGAAATCAGTAAGTTTTACTTATGACTGGTCTGTCACTTTACTGACTAGTGAACTCATGTTAGCTAAATTGCTGGATGGTGAAATATCTTAGCATTTTAGCAGATTATGAATAAAGGGTTACCGAAATGATATTTCGCTTGTAAATGCTTTTAATCATACAGTTTCACTCTCTGTTGGAAGTTAGTCGGCTCATTCACCGACATTCTTGTAAATTTTGTCTTCAGCCTAAGTCAGGCGCGCTAAATGGTAAGCCATTTATTCACTTTATTTTTCAGTGGCTCGAATATTGTAACTACAACTTTGTCTTTCCAATTACACAGCTCCGCCTTTCGATTCGTGGTACCATCGGCTGGATCTATTCAAACGCGACCAGGCCTGTCTCTACCTTCGACAACTTGCTACATTCAGTAAGTCTCCATACCTTTTCTGTCCAGTAACACGCACATCCCAGAGGAAAATCAGCCACTACATACCGTGAATATTTCATTATTCCGACATGATGCCAATTCTTATTAATTATTATGATCAATTTAACTGCATCCTTCATGGGTGATTCGTGGGCCTATACTAGCCTTAAAAGGCTGTCTAGACATCCCTAATATGCCTATTTACCTAACAGCGACTGTCATTTTTGCTAATGAAAAGCCTAGGAGAGAGCCCAAATAATATACGATAGAAAGCATATTTGCCCGTACACAACCGCTACCACTTTTTTTCTTATTTCAAAGGCTCGACCACTGTATATCTGCCGCCACGCACCTTCATGCGTCCCTTCGAGCATCTAGCTTCGTATTCAGTGTCGTCAGAGGCTGGGGGAGGGACTGAGAGGAGAGGTGAAACTGCGGAGGAAGTGCGACACCTCGTCGCCTACCTCACTGATCAGACCGCTCTCATTTCTAACCCCGGCCTCCGCGTTTCTCCTTCCACTGGCACCTACGCCACCGCCTCCGCACCTGACGCTCGCACTGCTGTCGCTGTTGTGGAACGAATAGGGAAATTCTGGCGCCAGCGCGGTGCTGCTGTCAGTGGGATTAGCACTTTTGGCAAACACATCATTCGACGGTACGTAAGTGTTCTATGACGTTTTTTTGTGGAGTAGTTAATGTTACCCTCTTTGGAGGAGCTCATGTTATTAGGCTTATTTTGTTTCAGCTACTTCCACAATATTTTAAAAGGTGGTGGTTTTTGCGTCAATGGCGAGACGATCATCCCTCTTACAAAGAAGTAACACGACTTTTACAGCAACTTTTACTTGCTGATAGCTTCTACTTTTTCAGCCTAGCGAACATAAATAAATTATTCATTCGATGGGCTTGTTTACTTTTCTGGTGCTCAGCCAAACTCCAGTATTTTTCTTCTGTGTCCTCTTTTTTTATGGGTTCCTACGGTTTCAGCTCCCAATAGAACGATAAATTCTGCTAAATGTCTTATAAACAACCTTCCATAACTCTCGTATATGCAGAAAATAGGGTGATTTTATGTGGAAAAGTCTCTTCTGCCATGAGGTGATTCCTTTGACATCCTCCCACCAACAAACAGGTACGTTTCCACGGATACGGGTGTGATGCTGATGTACCCGGGCACTTTAATGCCACAGAGCTTCGATGCCACCACGCGGCCCTGGTACCTGCGAGCCGTAGAGAATGCTGGTCGTATTGTCTTCACCGAGCCCTATTTGGACCATGGCGGTGCTGGACACATTGTCACCATTGCCTTTGCTATCTTCGAGGGCAAGTAGGTTTCAGCCTTCCCTTCTCTTTTTTGTCTTTCGGTCTTGAAAGGTGAAGTTAAACATGAATGGAGCAGTGAAGGTGGATAAGCTGGAGGTAGCTATCAGTAGAAAGCGAGTCATATCTGAAACTACAATGCAAATAATTTACCTGTTTTTGATCCAAATTAGTTGCTTGGGTTCTCGTTTGCTTCCCGATTACTATCGTTCGTGATGTTACTGGCCGTAGTTGTCCGTGAACAACTTTGTTTAGGGAGTTTGAAAAGTCTGAAGCACAGGTAACGCGTTCAGTGCATATCATAATCAATGGAAAAATTTTGGTCTTGTAGAATAAAATTCTTCCTTATTTAAAGTAAAAATTAATATGGTATACTTTGTGCATACGACTTTGACACTTCGACAGTCGGTCTCATTAACTATGGAATCAAGCTGATGGCGAGGTGTGAACCCCCTGTTCAAGTGATGGAATCCAGTTTTGGATGCTACACAGTAGCTCTCACAAAATGGGACTTTTTAAAGCACAGTTGTTTTCAATTTATCCAGTCGAAGTGGCGTTCATAACCCCCGTACCGATCGTGTACAATCTGTAATGGCAATGGATGTTCCGTACCGTCTCTTTAACCACCTCCTCTCCACATGGCTTCCCAGTCACTGCAACTTTGAACCACCCTACCTTCGCCACAAATCAACGTTAAAGGAGAAGGCAAAACTCAAGAAGTCTGGGACGAAGTGGAAGGGAGCTGCCTCCAAGGCCTCCCGTATTCCACTCTCTCCAAACAGTAGCCCTCAGAAGGAGTTCTCTCGGGCTTTTTTGGACTTTCTTCGCGACTATGGAGTGCGAGTGGAGCCTTCAGCAGTACCTACGGAGGGGGTAGAATCGGAAGTGAAAGAAGAGAATGAGGTAGAGACAGAAGAGGTGAATGAATTGAATATTGTAGGGAAAAAGACCTCCACTAAATGTTTCCTTATGAATGACCGAGGCTACCTCATTGCACACCATGGTTACGCCGAGCCCCTACAAATCAACCGAGCGCTTGAAAGCAGCCATATCAGCCATAGGTGAGTGGTAGCTTATTTAATTTTGATATGTCCACTTCTAATCCATCGATTTATCCATGTGGGATTTGTCAGAGAACCCTCGATAGCCGCGGATCTGTTGAATCATGGGGAATTCGTCCACAAAGTGGCCTGTGTTTCTCATTCGCAGCGTGCTCTCGAGCGCTACTATGTGTACAACACTTCGTATGAAGGCGTGGTAACCAACTCTGCTCCTGGAGACCACTGTACTCGCTATCGAGTGAGTTTGAACTACTTTCTTTCCACTGCACTTTGTTAGTTTCAGTCATCTTTCTGTATTTTGTCATTCGGGCTTGACTTAATATAGACAGCCTGAAGTCGGTATTTTCTCCCCAGTTTGCTCTCGTTCCCGGCACTAATCTATTCTTGGGGCTGGTACACGAGGCGCCGCAAGCGCATCAGCGGATCCGACGCAGCGACGAAGTGACCACCACCAGCGGCGGCGACTCTTGCAGTCCTCGCGCCGCCTTCTGTGCCTGCTCCACCAAGGACCGCCGTTGTCTCAACTGCGGCCGCTTGGAGCCTCTCGAGTGCGAGTGCCCCTGTCAATGCCCTCTCAGTACATTCACTGGTCCCCCCTTCATCAGCGCTTCCACCTCCGCCGCCGTCTCTCCCCTTGACAATCACCCCGCTTGCCTTGCACTCTCGGTGAGACGTAGTGCTATCGATAATTATGCCTTGTGGTCCGGGCGCTGGTTTTTATAGATTGTGTAGAATCCAGCTATTCATTCCTGTTAGTGGTAGCATTACCAATTTTTGCAACTTGGATTCGTGCTCGGATTCTCTTTTCATCACTTTCACCCATCTAAATTTACATCCATACCATTTGAATGTGAATAGAGTTAATCCTAAAGTGGGTCGCATATTTGTTTCGGGCCGCTCCAATTTAAACAGAAATACTCCGGAACCAAATCACTAGACGTGTATTCCAAAATAGATTATGTTCTTAAGGGACATGAGTCTAAGCTTCGGTTTAATCTGCTTTTATTTCATTTTCCCCCTAAAATTATGGCGCAGGAAGCAGATGCAAATTGAACTTCCCACATTGATGGCTGAGCATAATGCGAGATCCATTAATGTTAGATATCCATGATTTCATAGGCCTGATCTGAGATCCTTTGCTTACCACGTAGCTTGACGTGCCTCTTCTGCCGACAACCAAAGCGGCTGCAGCTGCATCATGGAAGGCGCTAGCGAGACTTCCCGATGCGCCTCCGCTTTGTCAACCTTCGAACTCCCTCTCCATCCGCGTCCCTGTCGCCTCACTACGCGAGTGGCTCAGCATCCTTCTGCCTTCCTTCGCCTCCTCTGCCAATGTCTCCTCACCAAAGAGTGAATCCGGTATTGTCGCTGATGGTGGTCCACTTGTGCCTGCTGTTGGTCCCACTGACTGCGCTTCCCTCAATCGCCGCGCCACTGAGTGTACCGCCAGCATTGGCTGTGAATTTTGTCTTCTCGGTGCAGATGTGGAGCCCTTGTCCAGTGGTGGTTTCTGCGCTCCCATGGGCGTCTGTTTTGGAGGTGTTGTTGGCAGTGCCTCACCCTATAGTTCTCCCATCTCTTCCTCATCCACTACCACTTTCGCTACCAGCAATGGTGCTTGTAAGTAATTCGCCTAATAGGATATTATTTACCATTTGTGATGTGTTAACTCTTATTTTGTAGCTCCAGTTGATTTTCTGGAGGATAGATGGCCTCTCGTACCACCTCTCCCACCCCCTCCGCTACCACCGCCACCACTACAGCTACCTCCACTTGGGGCACAGCTTGCTCCTCTAAATGGCTACTACCACTACCGGAATCTCCTCCCCAAGAGTGACTCGCATGCAATAGCAGCGGCGCATTTCTATCACTACTACTACTACTATCACTATTATCACCAACAACAACAGCAACAACTACTGCATCATCGAGGAGATGATGATTTCTACGCCTCTCCGTATGTGTTAGCGGGACATTACATGGGTGGGGGTGGACGGAGTGAGGCAGAGTTGGGAGCGAGCGCGGGACTAATGGTGTGGACAAACTCCCCAGTCGGACCGGTAGCTGGAGCCGTTTTGGCAGTATTTATCGTCCTTCTCCTCGGTGTCTATTGTCTTCGCCATCAAGCTGCAAACCGAGTGCGTCAAAGTGCGACAGCAACAGCTGTGGGAAACGTTGGCGAATGCGCCTCTACTGGCCTTCTTGTTGGTAGTGGGGGAGGAGAAGCAACAGAGGGTGATGCCTCGAACCAGTCTGCATGTAGTCGAAATCACTCTGTAAGTTGGATTTGAGTAATATGACTGATCACTGAGGTACTGACTTTTTATTTATACATTTCAGGGTGAAAAGGTGTGCTGCTGTGAACGGCCGCCAGAAAGCGATACTGACAAAGATAAACCACCGCCAACGGCAGGCGCAGTGGCTCTCCTAGTTAAAGCTACCAGCGCGTCCTCAGCTGCCAGCGGAGCGGATGATCATAGTATTTCTGGATGCGGGGGCAGCAACGCTGGTACCGATACCGAGTCGGAGCGTGGTCCGCCGCGCTGCTGCGCCTCTTCACCATCCCCCTTTGCTCCCTCCGCTGCAGCAATTATAATTGAGGGTGTAGGAGTATTTGTAAAGAGCAACGCTTTTTCAAATGAAGAGCTGGCACAGGTACCGGAAGAGCCGAAATCACTACCACTGGCTGAATTTGTCACTGATCCGACTGCAATCAGTCCCTATCGGGTCACCACTGGCGATGCTGTTACTGTTGCCACCACAGCTGACGCCTCTACTCCTGCTGACGATCAAGTCACTACTGTTTCATCTTCTGCTGCTACAACGACTGATCATGGCTACGTGAGCAATGACCGACCGAGTTCTAGTTATGCGGAGTCCTCAGTAAGCTTCTATTCTTCATCATTAATCAAGACTAGGGGAAGTTGGATGACTTTAATAAGAATTTTGAGTTAAAAACACGTGGATCTTAGTGACCTGAGGCAACTCAAATAGTTGTTTGACTGTCCCACTCCTACTACTTCTGATGTAAACGACGTGAACGAAACTGTATTGTATATTTAGTGAAGATATTTGGCCTCAAAATTGTTCTGGTTATGCATTCTATCCTAGGGAAGAGGGAATCAGCTCCACTGAATCAGCATTCCGTGACATTTTGTTAACCAAAAAGCCTTGAAAGGCTTTAAATTGATGTAGATAATCTTCATTCTTCCTGCCTCGAAAGTAAGAGACTTTAGCGCTAGCAATTTCTGGCGCTTAAGCCGTCCTCCTATCAGAAATTCCGCCACTGAATTTGTCTCCTGGTAATTGGCTTAATTGTTGGCTCCTAACAGCCTCAGACATTGAAACGGTGCTTTGCAAGTAGAGAAATCAAACATTTTACTCACCGTTGATGCGAATCGCCTTGTACTGGAGTTGGATGTTCACTTCCCCCTCACCTTTCAGTCGTTGGCCGATTCCGTAGTGCCAGGACCGACAGCAGCATCGGCAGGGGGGGCGATAACAGTAGCGGAGGTGATTGATGATGGTGAAGGCGAGAAGGAGGCGCGATCTATTCTAGGCGAGCCCGAAATGGCATCTGCGCCAGGTCGCGATTCCAGCACAGCCATCAGTGGCGCCTGGATCGGCACTCTTATCCTCGGACCTGGCATGGACGAGGTCATGTGTGCTGAGGAGCTGGAACATCAATTCCTTTTCTCTTCCAAGGTTTGTTCTCCAAATTCTTCCTTCCGCCATCTTATGCATTGGAATGCTTTGATTCTTTTTTACGGCAACGCCTTATCGATTCATTAAAGTAGATAAAATGCTTTCCAACTAGTTTTGACCGGTATTATTTAGATTCAACCGAATTATTCAATAACGAACTAAATCAAATCGTGCGCAGTCCGGTAGTGGAGAGACGGGCATAGCGTTTTGAAATTGATTTTGAAACTGTTTTGTGCCTAATGCTGTTTCCTTCCGATTTTCTCAGCGAGGAAGTAATATGCAGCAATCTCAACCGCTGCATAACTCCCAGCGCGGCCGTCTGTTGCCATCATGGAGGAAAGCCTACCAGCATTACCGCCATCTTCATCATCAATACCAGCATCAATATTACCAACTTCAACATCATACCTGCCATCCATCACATCAACATCATCAGGCAGGAGTGGGACGGAGCGGAGGAGGTCTCACTCGCTTCCCGGTGCTTATTCAATCTCCTCCACCACCATCGTCCACTCCCACCTCTCCATCACCATTGTCGTCGCCCTCACCACCGACCACTTCTGCGCATTGGGGCGAACCGTCGGAGGAAAACATTGTTTAACGCTTCTATTCTTCTCCTTTCCTCACTTTGTCGGTTTGATTGCTCATATTAATTTCATAAACGTTTCTTCACTTCTGCTTGCTCGTTAAGTTTGGGTGTGGTTTTACATGTGAACAAGCTACAAATTCACGGTCAAGGAAGCAAGTAAACATCCGTCGCACGTAATAGTGATGGATAAGCCATAGGAATTGCCGTGTTGTGAGCAAGTCATAAGCTGCGCAAGTCTGTAAGTGTCTTGCATGATGCGAAGGGGTTGGAAGGTCGCTTATTGCTGCCGAACGTTGCTGAAAGAATAGGGGTGGGGTTTCCGTTCCCTCAGTAGCCTACTCACGAAGTCCCCAATTTGCAACGCTGTCCCAGCGAAACTTTATCAATGTCGTAGGCAACTAGTTGGTTTTTTTATAAATCACCTAAACTATGCCCAAGCAACAAGCAATTTTTTTTCACGCCATTCCCCAACATTTGTTTCAATCCATATTTTGAAAAATAAACATCGCGGTCTAGGTTCGATTCCAACGACGCGCGGTCTGTAGGTAGCTGTTTAAACGTTCATTTGACCAATGCGTTATGAATTACTAGTTTTCAATTTTATGTAATTAAGCTTAATTAAATTAAGCGGAACCTTATAACGGCTCTTTAATTCATGAGAGGGATATTGCAAAATAAATGAGGAAGCAATACGCCAAGAAATCCCCATCCAATGCATCGACTTCTCGAGTAAGGATGTAGAGTTCTGTAGTCTATTTTATTGATTCCTACTCCACTGGGAATCTCCTCCAATTTACTGGCTTGTCTCCGAAAATGACTTGAGGTCCCCGTAGATTCATTCTGATCATTTCCGCCTTTGGAATGTGCGATCTTCCTTCTTCAAAAATTAAGTAAACTCATATCTGTGCTTGACTGCATGTGAGAGCACTTTTACTTCCAAAGTTCTTGGCGATGCCTGAAAATATTTTTTTTCTAGCCTTTTGGTGGTTTTTAGGAGTTACAATAACTTTAACGAAAGTCACTTGCACCACAAACGTCGCCTCAAGCCATGCTTGATATGTGGAACAGCGTCATAATCAATGATAACCCCCAGATCAGTGTCGGTCCACTGACTTTGTGTATCAGGAGGCAGAGGGACTAAAAATTCCCATCCATCCAATTAACTACTGAATTTGGAATGTCCAGATTTTTCCGTAATTTATCGTCTTCTACTCAAAAAGTTCAGAAACAACTCTGTCTAAGATTCACTCCGTTTTATTAGCTTCCACTTTATTGAGATTTGGAATGGTTGTTTCTTGAGAATAAAGTAGAGCCTCTGCAAACTTATTCTTCCCGTTTCCTCCTGAATAGTAAAATTGAGTCTATTCCATACTTGCGTTTGAGTGGGTGTAGAAAGTGCTTGAATTTTTAAAGTTATGTTGACTTATGAAGATCTTGAAGACTTGAAAGCCGTGAACGCTCCGTCTATTACTGCTTTACGAGGAGAGGTGAAATGATGCGGTAGAGAAAGGACTTCGAAGAGGCTTTCTCTTCTATCTGCTGGCGGTGGAGTGCAAGAATTAGGTTTGAAGTTTATCATGCGAGGGTTGTACTTGAAAATAAGCGCTGCGTTCTCGTGCACATTGCCTAAAGCATCACTCCAAACAAATTGGAACACCTCACCACCAAACAACAGAGAAAAGGGTGTCTTGTGAGTCCTCGCAGTTGCATAAAATCTACCTTCTCTAGCTCACTCAAAGGGGTGATCGGCCATTTAGGAGTTATGATTCCAATCCTCGCGGACTTAGTCAATTAGAATGCCTAAGAGGTCTCACAGGTCGCTTTACGTGCCCAAATCATTGGCGTACCTCTTGACAGGGATATAGCGTAAGCGAGATGCAAAGCAGACAGAAAATACTGCCTCAATGCCTTCAAGAATCTGATTATTGATAAGAGGGAGGAAGCAATTCGTCCGAACAGGAGTACCACCACTTTTCGATGGGTAATAGGATACATGGTCGAGGTTTGTCTCTAAACCAAAAGGGTGGAAGGAGATAAACCTGTTTAGGCTTATCTTACCTTTAGCACTACAACTACTTGTGATATAACGTAAACTTAAAAGTTAGATAAACCGTCTTTTTTATGACACCTTAATAATTTATTTTTTGTGCGAAAGTGCTACCATGCAGTTTTAAATTTGGATTTCTTGGAAGTAAGGTTAGTTTTCATTATTCCTTGGTCATGTTGTTCCGGTTTGCAAAATTGGAAAACAGGGGTTTTTCTAAATGTAGAGTAGATAATCGAATGCGCACATTCAACGCTCCACGTTCTAGGATCTCATCTCTTGAGAAGGGAGAGCTACACAGGCATGTAAGATCAAGATTTTTTTACTTAGGTATGGCGTCACAAATATGTGACACGCGATTTGCATTATTTTACAGTAGTTAAATGCACCATGAGACTCTGCAGAAAGATTGCCTAAGTTACAAATGATAAAGTAACCAAAAATGGTTTTAGTTTAAGGCTATTTGCGTGTTTTGCTGTCTAAAGAGGTCGATCTTAAACAGGTTAAGGTCGATACGCACCAGAGACTTCTCTACCGAATTGGCTATTTACCGTCATTTATCCATTTACAAGGTCGAGTGGAAATGCTGAGACGGAAATTTTTCGTGTTTGTTAGTGTAGAGCCCCCAGTATTTCCCGAAGACGATAGAGTACACAATACCTTAACAGAATGTGCATTGACACCGTTCGGCCGGCCGAAAGTTTAATACCTGCGAAACCAGAATAAAAAGTTAAACTTACAATACAAGCATTTCAACATCTCATTATGGAGTTAGAAAGACTCCTTTTAGGTAAGAGGGAATGCTACCATCCATGGAAAGTTGTTATCATCAGGCCTCGAATTTAATTGTGTTTTGTCAAATTAACCAAAATTGTTATATTTGAATATTTGCTATAAAAATCTGAATATCTGATGAGCGGAGGTTTTGGGTTTATAAAGTCAATCAGCGTTGAATCATTTGATTTGTCCGCCCCACATGATCGATCGATCGATGCGCTAACTATAATTACATTAATGACAGCTAATTAGGCTTCATTATGGCAGTAGACTGGCGCGAGGGCAAAGCGACTCATGGTGGGCTAAAACTTGCAATTCACTTTAGGGAGTATGGAAGAGACTCCGGCACTCATTTTCAAATACAAATGTCGCCGAAATATGTTCGTTGCACGACCGGCCACCTGCCGACCGGCGCTACAAACGCCCACCCCAATTGTCTCCTTCCACCACCGACCAGCAAGAGTAAGGACTACTGCGAAGGAGTCTCACACCCCCATCGTTGCCTCCTTCAATCCTCTCAAGAGAGCAATCAGGACTAAGAATGTTGTGAAAGACAAAGTCGAGCCCGAATTAAAGGAAACGGCAACAGAACAGGAGGCAACAAATAAGGAGGTGACTTTGGAGTTTCAGAGATCCTACAACTCCTCCCTTCATTTGAACGTGTCACCATCTTCATCTATTAAATTTGATAGACGCAATGCCTCCTCGAGGATAAAGCTGTTGGCAGTGGTTCAGCGTGGTGAAAGTGTAGAACACTCAGAAAAGTCCACTTCGACAGATTCTTCACCAAAATGCTTTAAACAACTTCCAGATTTTCCTGAAGGAGAAGAAGAAAATTCTACTTCATTAAAGTCACCAGGAAATTTAAACGATACTGCCATGGAACTTCCGTTATGGGCCAAAGTAAGTCATTTTCAAGGCAATTTTGTGGACAGCGAAAGACCAGGTAGTGTTGGAGACATCGAAACGGTGGTGAGTGAAGAGCCGAGACCCATCCAAGGCACAGTTTCTATCTCTGGAGACAAAAAATTGAAATCACAGCCATTTGAAATCAAAAGAACCAATGAGTTTGGCTCTTCTGTTGCGCATCAAAGAGTGATAGTAAGACAGCTGCCTTTGAGTTACGCCTTGAGTGATGAGAACTCAAAATTATCCTTGGTATCAAGGGGGATCCAGTGCAGTGATCAGCCGGACGGTGAGGAACCTGAAGAAGAGAATAATGGACCACCTTTAAGAAACACAGCACCCGATTCACCCTACGTGACCCTGCACAAGTGTGTCCGTGAGATCTATAAACAAACCCGCCATTGTCAAGCGCATTCACTCTGTACTGGCAAGCAAAATCCGAAGGTGCGAAACGTAAGCACTTGGACGCCTGATGGAAAAATAGGGCAAAAGAGAATTTCTAGAGTCTCCAAGATAATGCAAACTGAACCTCCAATGCATGACATGTCCACTCATTTTGCAGGGTACGTCTCCAGACAGAGTCAGAAAGTTCAAACTGCATTCCATCCGCTTAACTATGTTCAAAGTAGGTCATTTGCACCACAGACGTCAACACAGACCATCTTTGATATGTGGGACACTGCCACAATCAGCGACAACTCTCAGATCAGCGCTGATCCACTGTCTTGGCATTTCGACAAACTAAAACTGCAGCGACATTTTCAGAGTGGGGATTCGCGAAGTGAATCAAAACGTCGCAAAATTCATTTATTACAAAGTGCCTCTTTGGATTGTCGAGGGGATCATAGTTCTCACTATTACCAGCAGCATCAAGAAAGAAGTCACACTTACTATCCAAACGCCTTCTCCGTTTCGACACAGACGCCACGGAAATCGGCTCCTCCTCATGGCATACAGACGACTGTTCGGTGGAGACGTGGCTTACATGGCGCAGACTTCAGAAGGTGGGTTGGAAGACATTCTGTAAGACGTGTTGCCACTAAGTCTCCTCCTCCGAATCGTAAGTGTGTCATTCCCTCGCCACATGTAAGGCAGAGAAGTCCCATGGTAAGGAAAGTGGTCAAATCGAATGGCCAAACATCACGCAGAAGCAATTATCGAATGCACACCTTCTCATCCATTCAGAAACGTCGCAATCATCCGTGTTCCTGTTCACAATCGAATTACAACACCTGGAGATGATGTGCGTGTGCAACGGCATAGGTGAAAGCTGTGCGAGGCACTGATTCAGCAGGTCTAATGACGTCTGACACGATACTTCTAAAATCGATCTTGAGGGCCTCCATTGTCGCAAAGGGCGAAACGTTGTTACGCGACAGAAATGTGCATCAAGTGCATCGTTAAGTTCAGCCAATACATGGACGAATTTGACCTCAGAGGATGGGTCAGTTTCCTTACTACTTGTCTGTTGTTCTCCTCAATGAATTTGTTATTGTCTTATTATTTCCTAATAAATTACATGAGTTATTACATTTACCGGTGGCATATTGAAAGGGAGCTGACGTCATAGAACTGTGGGTGGACTCAATAGGATAAAAGTGCAGATTTTGAGGTCACGCTTGTGATTGGGAAATCTAGTCGTGATCCACCTAGCTAGCCATTTTCAATTTGACCGAGCTCTAATGAAGAGCCAGAGTGGACGGAAGTAAAAAAAGAGTCCTGTGAATCGCTGTGCAAAAGGCACTGCTAATGCGATCAGAAGCATTGGTTGTGTGGAAGAGGCAAAGAAAATCGCGTTAGCGTAGGTGTGCCTGATGGAAAAACCATGAAAATTCACGTCTTCTGGCATAAACAGAGTGATACGGCAAAAAACTTTCACTGTTTCGCCAGGTCCTCAAATGCGTTAGGACCTACGGCAACAACGGTGCCATAATCACTCCACAAACCACCAAGAAAAGAACCTCCATTGCCATTACTTCACTTCCAAGGTCGAGTTTATGCATAGAATCAGCGTCCGAGCATCGCAGCTCACGACCAGCACGAATCGAGGTGGTTTTCTAGCAAGTTTTTTTCTGGTTTAACGTCATTGACCACGGTGAACGCCTGGTTATTAGCACAGGGCATGTGAAATCAAATTTTGATAGCTAATAATTTTATCCGTAGTTCCTCACGGCTGATAAACCAATTTTTTTCTTCTTTATGCTTCGTTTCTTAGTAGGGTCTTACTTTAATTAAACCAAGAAAAGATACATGCCCCATTGCTTTCTCCCCTTTATGACAAAACATTTTCGCGTATGGATGCAAACATTTCAGAGCTTTAAAAAAGGCCAATTGTTAGGAAATGCAGTTTGACTAGCAATATCAAGTGGTTACCAGCATCACAGGGGTATGTGAATCTCCGATTTTCCTGTTTCAAGCGAATGTCACGCATACTTGACGCAAATATATTCATTTATTTATTAATAACATATTAGTTGACTAATTAAAAAAAATAATAACATAGAGGTAGAATGGCCTCAAAATATTGGCTAGCTCTTGGAACTTTGTCTCCTTTCCAGATGCCTCCCTCTGGCGCCTCCATGCATCATAAAATTAAACCTTAACGGAGGAAAACCGATAGCGTTCATTTATGCGCTTGTCATTCCTGATCAGTTAAGATTGCCAAAGGTTGGAGGAACAGACTCAGTACTTACTATGTCGCTGAAGGGGGTGTTTTTATCCGAGAACTAAGCAGAAACCTCACGTCGGACTGGAGATTTGGCGATTGTATATTCTTTGTAGATCCAAAAGCACTTCTCTAAATCTTTGATATCAAAAGAACAGCCAGTGTGGCCTCACTCTCCAACGACAAGTGGCATCACTGCCACCCTGCCCAGTTGTTTGCCTTCCAGAGATGCTTTTTGAAGCTACGAATGATCGTGAGCCACGATTGTTCCTCTAGACCCCAGTGACAAACTCGTCGCCTGTGCGACTTCTTCACGAGACCGGTTTTGCGATAGTCAGGTATTCCACGCATTAACTTAGAGTTCATTGGTATATACGACTACTTTGGCAAGTTAAAGGAGCTGCTATGACTAATTTTCTGACTGAATGAGGTACTTCAGCCTGTGAGGCTTTTGCACCCCTTTAACAGCTCACTTCAGTCGGAGTCATTTTGCTGTGCCATCGTTGAGGTCTTCTCTAGAAATGATAATGCATGGGTTTCACACTTCCGTTTACACTGCTATCACTAGCAGCTGCCATTTTTACGAGCGGCATCTAAAATGGCCTTACTGCAGGTCAACTAGGAGAAGGCGAATTGCAAACAGATAATCTCTTCTAGATTACTGGACATGCCATTATATATTGCCCACTACTTTGTGGTGTAGCTAACTTGCGTAGGATAACTAACTTAATGGCGATCTTTCCTGCAGGAATTGTTTATTAAAGCTGTCCGGCCAATGTCACCTTGCAGTTAATGCATATTTTTTCTATTCCATTTAGAGGATTTTCACAGTCGCAGTGTAGGCTACCAACAATGTGTTCCAATGAGAAGTAAGTCTCTATTTCACTTTGGTACTTCACAAGTTTACTCATTTTGATTTTAGAAGGGATGGTTGGTTTAACTTATCTTGACTTCTGAGGAAAAAAATCCTTTTTACACTTTACAGGTGACTTTATGCCTGCTTCTTTCAATCAGAAGAGTATTTCCACAATCGCACCCAAGCCAAGTTGGAGTCCCCAAAATAGTAAGCACTTCTTTACCGCCTTAATGGAATTGATGATTTAGTTAAACTACATACAGGAAGTGAAAGAATTGTAGGAGAGGGAAGAGCCAACAGAGTTGAGAGGTTTATGCAATTAGCTCTTTTTGTTTAAACCACGCTATGATGAAGAGGTGGAGCAAATGGTAGAGGACAAATAAGTTTCTGTGCATCGCCGTACAAAAGGCACCACCAACGCGATCAAAAGCAATGGCAGTGTGAAGATTAACGGCAAGGAGAACGGGATGGACAATCCGCCAAAATTCGCGGTTTCAGTCATAAGCAATGTGGGACGGGAAAGAACGATTTCGACAGCTTTGATAGGTTTTCGAAAGTATGGGTATCTGCACCATCCACAGTCCTACCGTTTCTTCACAAAAGCTTCACGAAACAAACCACCATTGTTGTCTCTCCTAATCCTGTGCTCAAGTTTCTGCCCAAAAAGGGCGTTTAAGTGCGTCGCTTGAGCATGAATTCTGCAGCCATTGGTGCTCTAAAGGTTCTGATACAACTACAACTGTGCCCACAGCCACAACTCGGTGAACACGCACATACACAATATCGTCAAAAAAGCATCTGCTGACTCGCTTCTCGTCCGGGTCTACAACGTTCATCATTCGCAAGGGATGACTAATAGCACCGCAAATTCTATCTGATTCTAAGGTCGTTTCATTGCGAGAAGGAGGTGCGAGTTGTCTCGCGCATTCATTCTCGTTCACTTTCTTACACGATTCTTCAGAGGTACAGCAGAGAGCAACTAATCAGATGCAAACCGACGAATCACCGGAACCTTCATAGTGGTCCATGCATCTAGCTTTATAAATCAGTGATTAGGATCACAATACCTGGTCAGTTGATTAGCGAATTAGTGGCTGATTGGCATCACGACCCGCGTGCTCCCTCTCCACTACCGCAGGCTGACACGCCCTCCCGAGGGAATAACTACTCCCTCATTACCCTCTTTGCCAGATGATACTGTCCAATTAGAGGCGATTGGCAACTATTCCACCGCATTTTGCTCAGAGTGGAGCCCAATTTTGAGAACTAAGACACTGTGGGTGGCCGTCTCATCACTGACAAGAGAGACAGCACTGGCTTCTCAAGGGTCGATGAAGACAATGAACAAACTTGATTGTGTCCTCCGAGTCAACGAACGGGACCATGAACTTCAGGTGGATAAATGTGTGCAGGTAGAGCAACCTGCACGAAGGACTCTGACTTTGTGGCAGAGATCGAGTGAGTGTCAGGTAGATCAACTACACCCGGGTTAGTGGTACGCTTCAACCGTCAATAAGACCTTAACTCAGTGTTTCGACATGCATCCTTTCGTGGATATGAAGACTGTTATAGACTTCAAAGATTGTGGTCGAGTGCTGTTTATTAGAGGTCCTTCTCATCCATATATAAAAGCCTCAGTTTCTCTAGGTGACACAGCATGAACAGAGATTGTAAAAATGTCTGTGAAAAGGGAAATTTTAGCCAAATTCGTTCAAAAGTACCGTCTGTGAGGATCCACGAGTGGCAATAAAATACTCTATTTTTGGGAACAAATCAACCTCATATTTGCGTTCCTTGATAGCAGACTTTTTAAGACACTCAGCAAAACTACTCAGTACTCCAGCAGAAGCAACTGCTTAAGTGGGTATGGACTAAGAAGAACATGAATGAGGAGAGCATTTGCATTAAGTTTACGGTGGTTCAAAGGATCAAAATCAAGCTGCGGAAGGTGGAGCATTTCATCTGTGCACTCGTCGTCTGCTGTGAAGGCTGTTTTACAGTCATCTACTGAGCTTTACATTTCGCATCCTATTTTGTATTCATATTCCCAATTTGTAATCACAATTGTGTTGTGTCAATAAGGTCCTGCAAAACCTATCCCATTTCCATATGTGCCAGCAACAATGCTGTGGATATGACTGAGTACTATAACCCTAACCAATGAATTTTACTCATTGTTTAATGTCACTTCTACCGTAAGAACGTCAAAAGCCAAACTTTCGTACTCCTACAATCTCACTATCAGTAAAGGTGTGCAGAAGACATGAAATATTTAATACGGTCCCCGCAGACCTTCTATAACGCCGCTGAAGAACCAGTTGGAAGAAATATCTGACTGTTCGGGAGTAACATTAATGAAGGGTGTTTGTCAACTATCTCATTGGAAAGCAAGGGGACGCAATGAGTACAAATTTAGGCCACTTCTCCCAAATTCCACCCTTGATCGTACCAGATGGTTTACTTAATCAATACTTAAATCGCTGTCAACATTACCATCCCAGATCAATTCCATTTTCCCTGCTATTTCCAAAGGTAATGATAAACGCGAAGTGATAACCGAATGCACGTCACACAGGGTCATTTCACTCAGAATCTAGCAGAGTGCGATGGAGAAAGGCAGACATCAGGGCCGAAACAAAATCCTGTTTAGTTAACAAAGCGAAGGTTCTATGGAAAAAGTTGAGCACTGGACAAAGCGTCTCGCAGCCACTCTCACACCAGTCATCAGAAGTGCCCAGAAGACTGCAGGGGTAAATCCAATTCTAACCATGGTTAGCAGGTGAATGAGGTGTAGCAAAGGCTAGTATTTGACTAGAATGATGATTAACTTGTGGAGGCAATACACTTGTATTCCTAGGGAAAGTAACTAGTGAATGGAAGTCCCGTTAATACAAATTGCTCCCGGATAAAAATGTGGATAATGAAGTTGAGTAGGTAACAACCTGGAGGACGTGCAACCACACAAGCTGAAGCAATACTTGGTTTGAGTCGCATCCCATATAATCCCCAATTCTTATCGCTCCACACCGTACTCAAGCCACTTTCTGGATTGAGAAAAATAATCCCATGGTTGATAAAAGCCCATGTGATCTGAGTTAAAGTTAATTTGCACTGGGAGTTGTGTTACCTTGGCTGTCTAGTCGGTATTGCCTTGCAATTAATGCATATTTTTTAGTTCATTTAGAGGATTTTCACAGTTACAGTGTAGGGATGGTTGGTTTGACGTTACTTGGCTTCTGAGAAAAAAAACCCCTGTTACGCTTTCCAGGTGATTCCATGCCTTCTGCATTCCTTTAGAAAAATATTTTCCTGTCCATGTTTCCGCTTTCAAGCACAGCTTGACGTCAGAGAAAGCAGTATTTTAGGCATTTTACCAAGCCGTTAACAATCCACCAACGCTACTATCAACCGAATTCCCTAAATCACATCAGGTTATCCTTTTTACAGGCATTATGGCAAGGCATCCAGAGTAGTGCTTGGGTCAAATTAATGATGGGATTTAGAGAAATAATGCACTAATCCGCAAGTGCTCCACACGATTGCTGTGGTGTAAACTAACAAAGTACCATTGTAGACTAGTATGACATGCTTAGAGGAAATTTCACTGGCATTTGACTCAAAACCACCGAGTATTCCTGCATCAATGACTTACAGGCATTTTATAGGGTCAAGGACACTAGCATTTCACAGGTGGTAATCCACCCAAGGGGCTGTGTTTAGACCTAAGCATTTGTTTGATTTAAACTGCCTTTGCGCTAATCACCTTATTACGCTCCAAGGCAAACCTCCGACTAAGATAAGAAGGGTACAATTTCTATTCGCAGGCGACAGCTGAGGTTAAAACCTCCTTTGACGACAGACGGGATTCAGAGTCACACTTACGACTACCATGGAATGACTGACCGCAAGTGATCTGATGAATGTCTTGCGAACTATGTCACTCGATATGTTTCATTGGTACTGTGATTTAGGCAGACTATCAACTTCATTACCGAAAAAACTGTATTTCGAGAAAAATGACAAATGCTTTTATCAGTAAAGCTAGTATCCTTATTTAATTCGATAGCTAAATTGCAAACACACTACCACTCAACGGTCGTCATTACCAATACCGTCAAAATGGCATAACTACATCGTCGATCGTGTGCTAAATTGGACTAGACGAGTGCAATTTCTACGCAAGTATGATAAAAATGTCGCTATGCAATCCACCCTACTCTTCTACAGTTAGTAAAATGCATTTTTGGAGAGGTTGATGCAAAGTAATAAGTTCTGTACTCTCGTTTGCCTTAAACACTACGAGTACTGCACTGAAGTTGCCCCCTGGGATTTCCCTCTTATCTTTCCCCGTCACAAATTCCATCTCCAGAACACATAGGTAGTCTGGTGAAGTCCTGCGAAGACGATGGGATGCAAATGGAGACACGATATCGGTGACTTTAAAACCCAGTCCTTTCACAGACATGAAGTTGTGGAAACCAACATTTTGATGAATACGGGGATTGTAAAACACTGTTCATGGCCTTCCTCCATCACAAGAATGGGCTTCTTTTCACAACTTACTTGACATGGTAATTTTAAATCACCTGACTCAAGCTGTTGGCCCTATAAATGGTTTCCATGTCGTGTGGGTTATTAACCCTTATGACTGCATTTGCATATCGTTGGCTAAACGTCTAATCAAGTTGCATCCACGTTGTTACGAAAGCCAGTGAATGCCACCCATCCACCATTTTCATTTTGGCCGCAATATGATGAAGAAGTCAAGTAAATGGAGGAAGAGCAAAGTGGTTTTGCGAATTGCCGTGCAAAGGGCTCAGCCAATGCCACGATATGCAATGGACGTGCTAGGAGCAGCAACAAGATCGGCATTAGGGCGAGGTTGTGGACAAGCAAAGCCTTAAAAATTCGAGACGTCGAACTCAAGGAAGGAAGAATCTTCAGCCTTCTTCAAATCCTTCAAAGCATCGGGACCTGCACTATCCGCAGACCCAACAACAAATGGCAAAAGAATCCAACGTCATCATTGCCGATGCTAAGTGGTGCTGATGGCTCCCGGACAGTGTGATTCGCCTGTGGTGACCTCGTCGTTGCCTATACAACTGCACACAACGGCTAACTTCACACTTGCTCTCAATGCCTCAAGGCGTCAGCGGTTACCTTAAAATGTGGCAAATGCAATTCTAACATAATGACTAGGACCGAAAGTACTCAAGCACCCGTATCATTTGCGGTAGAAAGCATGGCGAAATTAATGCCTGTTTCCAGCTCCACGAAATTCATCCCTGTCTTGTAGTGCCAGATAATTGATATTTTGGTGTTAGTCTTGTGAATAGCAGTTTGATTGTGTGTACGCATAGCACGTTGATGAAGAAATTAGGCGTCGGAAAAACCCCGTCTCAATGGTGGCAACATGTGCACCAATGAAATTCAGGATTCTCGTGTAGGAGCACGCGCGTGCGCGCGTCTTCTGGCTGAGCAGAAGGGTTATCCAACAAGGGTGGGCGTTGACTGGCAATAATTTGACATCACTCTGGTTCTTACTGCACTTCACGTCAGTCTCCCTGCGTAAGCATCGACCAACCAGGAGAGCCGCAACAGGAGCACCAATTGTGCCATGCTGGAAATGTTTCGTAACAGGAGCTTACGAGATGTTCGACAAATCCAATGGGACCAAACCACCAGCTGACAGCAGTGCTTCGCCCCTTTCACTTTCAAAGTAAACTTTTTGATGGCGTGTTAGTGGTGTGACACTGGCGTAGTGCCCAACCTTTGTGAAATGTGACCTAACTATCTGGCACCCGGCAAATGCTGAAAATCAGACACGGAAGTCGTAGCATCGTGACTCAATCTGCTAAGCTATAAACTCATACTGCCCTCTACTCACAACTTTGCACACAACTTTATCCTCTAAATGCCACGTGCATGTCGCATCGGGCTTGTTTTCACTGTGATGGCACACGCTGCGCAGCCATCAAAGAGCGAACGCTTCCCAATGCAGTGCCTCTTCGCTGCATTGGCCTAAACTCGCACATCTAAACTCTATTTTATTGGACAAAGCCCAAAACGCTGGCGGTTAAGGATTTATTTACTACCAGACAGGCAACGCCTTGTCATCTGCCAATACCTCTATCGACTAAAATAAACTGAAACATCAACTGTAGCCTTTAATGCATGGCCATGTAAGTCAATCGACGGCGCGATATTGCATCTTGTAACATGCATTGGTCATGTCAGTTCAAAAGAGCTGTCATATATGATGCAAAATTGGAGCTGAAGCAGCATACACCATAGTGTTCAAAGTGTCCATTTAAACAAAAGTGTCATGTATACGGTACGTCCGAGAAGACAGAAATATGTGGTTGGTGATTGTCCCGATGCCGTTTCGCAGATGTAAACATGTTCGTAAATTTCATTCCATACATTTATGCAAAGCCTATTTAAATTGGGAGATACAAGCAACGATAACAGTGATTACGTGGAAACATCCAAGGGTACTATTCCGTCACAAATTAGCGTTTTTTGCAAGGAGTAAATGCAAGTGTTCGCATGGATGAGATATGGATACGTTGATGGACAATGGGGTAGGTCACGTGAAAGTAATCACTCCACTGGTTCATTTCTCCCTGATAAAGGCAGAACCCGGAAATTCCTTCAACTTAGTGAACATGCACAACTGCGCGTCGTGCTGACTTCATTCTGAAGTCAATAATGCATGCTGGGCATCGCTCGAACAGAGCTGAATCTCAGTTTACATTAGGAACGAAGACCAAAATGAGGCACTGCCTGACCAAGAAGTACACTTTATATGACCTTCGCTTCTCCACACTTCACCGATTATTCACACCTCGACCTCTCGCAATACATCTTCGTCCACCTCCAGATTCACAACACGTAGCATGCTCTAATAAGGGTTACTAGGGTATGCCAGCAACCAATATATCTGCCGTGGTACCAATTCAGCGCGTCAATGTTCATAATTGAGAATCATGAATCACGTGAGCGAAAGCCCGCTTCGTGGCGAGCCAAATGACCTGCTAGGTGCAAAAATAATTTGTGCGCCCCAGGCTTTGTCCATGCAACCACCCGGTTGATAGAATTGCTCTCCAGTATAAAACTTCATTCGATTTGCACGAAGCATTTTGTTCTCTAATGCCACCGAGTGTGGCAATGCCCACTGCCTGCGTTGATTGCGTCCTACTCCAGCTTTGCTCCACAATTGCTCTCTAGTATCCTCGTCTTGCCTAATTGAGGGATGTGTGGATAATTTAAGTGGATGCTGCAAAGAAAACGAACGTCTTCTACTGAAGCCTCGTCTTCTCTGGCAATTGCGCGTTTGTGCTCGTGCCTGTCAATTATTCGCAAAGTAATGTGAAAAAATAACTAATCGTGTGCAGTGCCTCACGCGCATCATCACCGAATATCCACCACAGCATTAGTACACTCGCCAAAGTGAAGCAGTGGAATACCCACACTTAATTTGCGTGTGCGTAATTTATTTTGAACTGACAGCATTCTCGACACTGAAATATTCCACCGACTGGAGCATATTTGGGCGGACATTTCCTTGGGCTAAAGAAGTGTGAATTTCATTGCAAAGCCGCCTCACCTGCATTGGTAAGTTCTCCATTTCCAACAATTTGTTTCCCTTTCAGGTGTCATCGTACCACCTCTCTCAACGACGCTTGCAAGAAGTGCGCATTTGGAAGATCGAAAATAGCATAAGCTCGAAACCAAACGTCGGTAGATTTCTCCTCTAAGAATTTGCCCTTTTTAATGCAAGATTAGCTTCCACTCCACCAATCAGACCAAACGCCTCGTATAGTAAATATTCACCCAACATGAATGCCCATGTAATAATTTTCGCCACATTTCCACATAAATGAATAGAAGTGCGCCCCATTTGAGATGCTATTCTGCTCGATGAATTCTGATGCATGCCCCTTGGCCTACGAAACAATTGAATTCAAGAGCTGCATCCACGCCTAGCTCTACGCGCCTCGCTGAGAGTGAATGCCTGACATGGTCACCAAGTGGGATTGGTCACCACTTGTGAGGAGTCGGTGCGACGATATGCGAGGGTCAGTAGAGCTTAATTGCCTCTCTCTTAATTGCATCTCTCCGTATGATGCAGGAAGATCACTGGCACCCATATGCTTGATGTTTTCTGTGCTCGACGCTATAAAACTTTCACAGAGTTTTACCCACACCCTGAAATCCCTTAGCTATCACTTGGAGAGGATGCAGCATACACCATTTAAGCGACTGCCATAAAATAATCCACTGGCTTGCACCACTCAATTGCATGCCACACGAACCAGTGATCGTAACACTATTTGAATGTGTTTCTTGATATTCTTTTGGAGGTTTACATGGCTAAGCACACCAAGTCAAGTGGTATGCGTTAGAGTGCTTAGTGCTTTTACTAACCAAACATGACGATGTGTCATGAAAAAGGTGTCAGTTAATTCTGCTTTTATTAGTCAAAATGCCGCTTACAATGAGGGTGAGTGGGTGAGTGGGTGGGTGGGTGAGTGGATGTGTTCATCTTATGCCCGAGTCCAAGCTAGTGGTCTCCACGCAAACACTTGTAGGCTTTATGGGCATGAGATGCCTTTGGCAGAGTGGCACAAGCCATCAGATGCTATTGTTCTGTGATGAATGCCCTACGATCTGATAAGTCTTCACTTGACTGCACAAACTTGGTAGAAATGCAACCTGTTTAGGCACGTGAGCCATTGTAGTCTCATGGTTAGAAATACTAAGCGTTTGCAGGGTCACTAAGGTCGTCTGGTCATTTGTTGAGCTGATG
Organism: Echinococcus multilocularis; assembly: GCA_000469725.3. Classification (NCBI taxonomy): domain Eukaryota; kingdom Metazoa; phylum Platyhelminthes; class Cestoda; order Cyclophyllidea; family Taeniidae; genus Echinococcus; species Echinococcus multilocularis. The sequence continues at coordinate 3,310,813 of LN902848.1, read as the reverse complement.
TTAGGAGAAGGGATTTGAAGACGTCAATAAAATAATGGGAATGCCAATGATAGTGACCCCCGTTGTGGAGACAACAAGGCTGGCTGCCTGTGGCCAAATGATGTGACGTCTGAACTGCCATGTCGTGTTATTCTCGAGGGTCTAAACGACATGGCAATAATTTGACATCACTCTGGTTCTTACTGCACTTCACGTCAGTCTCCCTGCGTAAGCATCGACCAACCAGGAGAGCCGCAACAGGAGCACCAATTGTGCCATGCTGGAAATGTTTCGTAACAGGAGCTTACGAGATGTTCGACAAATCCAATGGGACCAAACCACCAGCTGACAGCAGTGCTTCGCCCCTTTCACTTTCAAAGTAAACTTTTTGATGGCGTGTTAGTGGTGTGACACTGGCGTAGTGCCCAACCTTTGTGAAATGTGACCTAACTATCTGGCACCCGGCAAATGCTGAAAATCAGACACGGAAGTCGTAGCATCGTGACTCAATCTGCTAAGCTATAAACTCATACTGCCCTCTACTCACAACTTTGCACACAACTTTATCCTCTAAATGCCACGTGCATGTCGCATCGGGCTTGTTTTCACTGTGATGGCACACGCTGCGCAGCCATCAAAGAGCGAACGCTTCCCAATGCAGTGCCTCTTCGCTGCATTGGCCTAAACTCGCACATCTAAACTCTATTTTATTGGACAAAGCCCAAAACGCTGGCGGTTAAGGATTTATTTACTACCAGACAGGCAACGCAAATCAGGGATGTGAAGTAATGGCACTAGCGCAGTGTTAGCAGATGTGAAATGCTGGATTGGGTTTCGAGGTGGCTAGTACAGACAATGGAGATGAAGGAGGAGGTTCGACATAAGACCGCTATGTACAATGGAAACGTGGATGATTCAAACGAGCGCAGAAGCCTGTCGCTCTTGGAAAAGAACACCACTTTGGAAACCACTGTCCTCCTGCATTCAATAAGCTCTCCTTCCATGGCTAATTGTATCAGCCCCCAAAGTTCAGTTGCTTTTACTCGTTCACGTGCCCGAAACACGTCCACTTTCCAGCAACTAATTACCGGGCCTTCAATTCATCACGCCATCTTCCTGACTTGACAGCATTCCTCTCATAAGATTCGTAGTGCTTTACGATGCTCTGCCCTCCTCCTACCTTAAACCGCATGCCACCTTGCTCAATTTCGTTTTCTGCAGATGCGTTCGAGTCAGCTCCGATGCCGATACATTTGCCAACAAATGTGAGAAAATTTAAGGTTTGCGTGAGAACAAGCGTCCCTTCCTTTATTCCTCCGAAAAGCACTGCGTCTTTGCCTATCAGTGAACCCCTCTCCGTAATTGGCAATTCAGACAAGCGCAAATGCGCATTCCTTCGTACAAATAAAATCGATTGTATGGAAGTGCAATATAAAATTTAGGCATTTGAAAAGTCAGCTTGTGACAGTAAGCTCTCGCAAAACACTATCATCCACAATCGTCGTAAGTCCCAATGCCATCAGAGATTGACTAGTGCAAAGTTGCCGGTGTTTTCTTAGCGGTGATGTTTGAGCACATCTTATGCTTCTTCAGCTGTCGAGCATTACTGCGAAAACCAGTTTTATGATCTAAATTGGCAACCGTCGTCGCGGGGATGTTTGTGCACGAAGAAGTATTCCATTCGAAGCAATGCACCCATTACCTCTCCTTAGCTTTGTCGACACAGAAAACCGAGTGGCCGAGAAAAGGGGCCACACAGAAATCTGATTGTGAACTTCATTTGGCCAACACCTCTGCCACTAACCTTGATGACCACATTGATAGCGGACAATCCTGCCATTCTTAACGAATATGTTAGTGATAGGTAAACAAGCTAATGGATGCGCGGGCAGCAATCAAGCAAGGAGGTACTTTAATGTGTTTAACGTAATTTTAGTGTCCAAGATTGGAAATTTTTTTTTTCATTTCAGTGAGTCCTCCTTTTCAGACTTTTTTTTGCTCTTTTGGGTGGTGTTGTGCCACTTCTGTTTATGACGCCTTTCAAAGTACACCTTTGGAAAATCGAAGGCGGCAATAGCACACAATCGAACACCTTACGAATTCTTTTCAGTAAATTCACTCTTTTCGAATGCAGTCGTGGCCTTCACTCCACAACTCAGAGCAAACACTTTGCATGCTAAATTGCACCTGACATTCATGCCTCTATCATAGTATTCCTTACATGTTCACATAAACAGATCGAAGCACACCCGACTTGCGCCGTTACTTTATTTGATGAATTCTGACTCGCGCTCCTTGTTTTACTGAAGTGGTGAATTCAAGAGATTCATTCTTGCTTAGCGCTTCACTTCTCGCTGAGTGCAAATCACTGGCAGGCTCTGAGGTAATGATCACCACTTGTATGATTTTGCTGTGACGGCATGAGAGAGTCAGTGAAGATTCAGTGCCTCATAACCCATATTGGCGTATGATGCAATAAGACCACATACACCCACGTCCTCGACGTCTTTTGCATTAGACGTCAAATTTGACAGAGTTTAGCTACGCTCGGGAATCTCCTTGCTGTTAATTGGAGCAGAGAAGTGCACACAATCTAAGGGGCCGTAAAAACAATGGAATCGCGTGCATTGACGAAAGGTGTGCTCCACGAACCAACGATTGCAACACGATTGGCGTATGTCTCTTGATATTACTCCAGAAGACGTTACACGGATAACCATGGAAAAGTCGAGAGACATGTGATAAGTTTAAGTGCCTCGGAATTTTATTTACCCAACAAGTCGATCTATTATGACAACGCTTGGCAAATAACGTTGCCTTTATCAGTCTAAGTGCCATATGCATCTAAGTCGGGTGTAAATATTAATCTAATACGCAAATTCAGGCATGGGATCATTATGCGCATAATTTATGGGCGTCTGATTCGCCTTAGCTTAGCTGAGGGGTGCGAGCCATCAATTGCAATTGATCCGTGATGAATGTCCCACTCTCTGATATGCCTTGCCGAAGCTACAAGCCCTTCGTGGAAGTGCGACCTGTCTGAACGCGCGTAGCATTTCATTCCCATGGTTAGGATCACCTGTGGACATCTGGACATAATTTGAGCTGATTTCTGAAGAGGGTGGAGGTGAATTATTAAAATAATGGGAATGCAAATGAAAGTGACACTAGTTGAGGAGATAACAAGGCTGGATGCCCGTGGTCAAATGAAGTAACGTCTGAACTGTTATTTCGAGACAATCCCGAATGCACAAAAGCCTGGACGTTGATGATTATCTTGCCTAAAAATTAGGGTTTCACGAATCTCAGCATAATCTACTGATGCCATTGGGGATGTGAAATAATGTTGACGTTCTCTAGGCAATGTGATGTTCCTGTGGTGACCTTGTTGTTGGCTTTAAAATGACATGCAACAGCCAAAGCCACACGGACTCCCAATGCCTCGAGTCGTCATCGGTGATTTTGGACTCGGAATTCAGGAATCATCTGCATCTTTTACTCATGATAAAAATAATGGCTGTCTCCCGTTTCATGGAATTGGTCCCTTTTTTGTAGTCAGAACTATCCAGTATTTCGGTGTTAGTCATGTGCAAGGCTGTTTGGCTGCTTATGCACAGGGCATTGTAGTGGAGAAATTAGCCACCGAGAGGTTGTCGTCTCAGTAGCGACAATGTGTGCACTACTAGAATTCAAGAATCCCGCATGAGAACACGCACTTGCACGCGTCCGCTGTTTACAGCGCAGATTCTTGCGACATGGATTGATGTTGAATGACAGTAATTTAACGTCTTCGTGGTTCCGAATGCACTTCACTTTAGTCTGCCTTCTTGAGTAGTAACCATCTAGGAGAGGACTGGTCACCACTTGTAAGAAAGTGTCGTGACGATTTGCGAGAGTTGGTAGAAATTAGTTGTTTCATGGAACCTCTCGCCGTATGTTGCAAGAACACATGCACCCAAGTACTTGACGTCTTCTGCATTTGATGTCAAAAATTGTCACACAGCTTACCTACGCTCTGAAATCTCTTTGCTAGCAATTAGAGTGAATAGGAACACACTATTTAAGCGTCTGTCATATAATAATTGACTGGTCTGCACCGATGAAAAGAGAGCTACACGAACCAGTGATTGCGAAACCGAGAAATGTGTGTCAAGTTTAAGTGCCTAGTGCCTTTTCTACCAAGATAGGACTATTTATCATACTTTAAAACGCAGCAGTCAATGCTGCCTTTGCTAGTATAGATACTGCTTACAAAGAAGTCGGGTGAAAATATTCATCTAGTACCCAATTTCAAGCTGACGGTCTCGAAGCCTACACCTGTAAACCTTATACGCAGGAGGTGTCTCCTCACTTAAATCATGGGCGTCTGATTGACCATAACTTTGTGAGAAGGGCACGAGACATCAGTCGCAATTGATCCGTGATGAATGCCCTACTATCTGCTATGCCTTGACGTAACCGCAAACACTTCGTGGAATTACAATCTGAAAGAGGGTTTTGGCATTGACCCACCATGTACAATGATGAAGTAGATGATTCAAATGAGCGCAGAATTTCGTTGCTCTTGGAGAAACCGGTAATTTGAAGCCTCTGTCACCCTGCATTCAATAAGCCCTCCTCACATGGCTAATTATACTATCCCCAAAATTTAGTTGTTTTTGCTCATTCATGTGCTCAAAACATCACTGTGGTTTTACCGCACTTCGCGTAGGTCTATTTTCTTGATTATTGACCAAGTAGGAGGGACGCGACGACAGCAGTAATTGTGTCATGCTTGAAAGTGTTTTGTAACCGAAAATTACAAGATATTCTGAAAATCGGGTGGAAGCTAACGATCAGCAGAAGGCAGTCCTTTGCGGCATTTAATTTCTCAATAGAATTTTTGACCAGTATAAGTAGTGCGACGGCGGCAGCGTGCTCAACCTCTGTGAAACGTGACCAAACTATCTGGCAGTCTGCAATTGCTGACGATCAGGCACAGCACTCATTTCATCGCCACTCTATTTGGTGATGCAAGATTAGATTTTACTCCACGACGCACACCAAACACTTTGTATAGGAAATATGCATTTGACATTAGTGCTCATATAATGATATTTCCTACATTTCCACACCAGACTTGGGTTGGCAATTTGCTCAATGAATCCTGATGCATGCTCCTTGTCCTACAAATCTATTTAAATGGGGAGATAAATTCACACTTAGCCCTGCGCTCCTCAACGAATGAATGACTGACTTGTGTGCGCGAGTTAGAAGAAATTAATTGCCCCATAGCACGTCCCGCCATAAGATGCAAGAAGGTCACATGTGCCTGCATACCAGATGTCTGCATTTGACGTCAAAAGTTTTAGAGAGTTGCACCTACACCCCAAAATCCCTTGGCTAGCAATTGGAGTGGTAAAGGTACACACCATTTAAGAGGCCACCATAGAATAATCGACTGACCTGCACTAGTGAAAAGCATGTTCCACGAACCGGTGATTGTAACATTATTGGAATATGTTTGTTGATATTCCTTTGGAAGATTTTACATGGCTAAATATGCAAAGCTCGGAGGCACGTGTTTGAGTGCAAAGTGCTCATATTAACCAAATGTGACTATTTGTCATGAAAAAGTAGTTAGTTAATGCTGCTTTATTGGTTTAAACGCTACTTACAATGAGGGTGAATGAAAACTACTCATCTAGTACTCAATTCCAAGTTAATGGTCTCAATGGGCATGAGGTGCCTTTGCATATGAATTATGAGCGTCTGATTACCTTAACATGGCAGAGGGACGCGCGCTACTAAATGCCCCAAGGTCTTACGTAACTGCACAAGCTTTGTAAATATGCAACCTGTCTGAACCTGCGTGGCACCATTGGTGATTTTAATATGTCGCACATGCAATTCCAAAACAACAACTCGAATCAAAATTTCGGCAATCATTTGCATTATTTACCAGAGGAAACTTGGCTCGTCTCCATCTCGTAATTCAAAATAATAGGTACTTTGATATCAGTCTTGCAAATATCAGTTTAGTTGTGTAAAAGAGAACTGTAGTAAAGAAATTAGATGTTAAGAAAGCGTCGTCTCACTTACAACAACGTGCACACCAGTGAAACGCAGGATCCACATATGAGAAGACGCGTCTGCTGAATAAATTTCAGCTGCACGTGACATGGGACGATGTTGATTGGCTATAATTTGACGTCACTTCGGTTCTTTCTGCACTCCACGTCAGCCTATTTACTTGAGCACTGGCCAACCCGAGGAGAAGCAGCGCGAGGGCCATTCGGGCTGTGCTCGAGCAGGTTCCGTAACAGGAACCTAATAAAAATTCTAAAATGCTCTGTGGGAACAGACCATCAGCCGACAGCGGCCCTTCGCGTCATTTAATATCTAAGTAAACTTATTGGCGATGCATAAACAGTGAGACAGTGGTAGTGTGCTCAACCTTTGTGAAAAGCGAACAGAACTAGCTGGCAGTCAGCTATTACTAAAGACCAGACACAACAATCGCAGCATGGTTACTCGATCTGACAACTCATAAAATCATGCTGCACTCGAATTCCAACTTTGCGCACAACTTTATCCTCCAGATAACATTTACATGTCGCCTGGAACTCTTTTAATTGCGGTGCTATACAATTTTAGCCATTAAATAGCGAGATTTCCTGACGCCTAATCTCCTCATTAGATTGGTTTGAACTCACACAACTAAACACCACTTTTTTAAGGCAAACTCCAAGGTAATAGTGATTAAGGATTTCTTTACTACCAGTAATGGCGCTGGTGTAGTGTTAACAGATGTGAATTGCCGGATTGGGTTTTGAGGTGGCTAGCACAGACAATGGAGATGGAAGAGGGGTCTGATATCGGCACACCATGTACAATGCAAACGTGGGTGATTCAATTGAGCCCAGAACTTCGCTGGCTTTAACAAAGACCCCTCGTTTTGCAGCCAATTCCACCTTGTATTCAATTAGCTCTCCACACATGACTAATCATATCATCCCTCAAAAATCAGTAGTTTGTTCTCTTTTGCGTGCTCGAACTACGTCAACTTTCCAGCAACATTAAGAATAGCAAAATTAGTTACTTTAATACATTGTAACATCTGCCTAGATTCGAGAGTATTCTCCTCATAAGTTCCTCAATGCTCTAGGGCACCTTACTTTATAATCCCCCTAGCTTAAATAGCACGCATAAGAAGAGGGTGAAACAGCTCTCGTTGTCAATGTCATTTGCGTGCTAGCGACACTTTGCCTAATTTCATTTTGGCAGATGTACTCGAGTCAGTGCTGACGCCGATACATTTATCAATGAATGTGACGCACTTTGGGGTTCGCTTGGAAACAAACGTCTCTTGCTTTTTCCCTCTATAAAGCACCGAATTTTTGCCTATCAGTAAAACCTTCTCCGTAATTGCCAATTCGAACAAACTGTCGCGCATTCCTTGGTACAGGCAAATTTGATTGTATGGAAGTGCAATACAAAATTTAGGCATTAGAAAAGCCAATTTGTGACTGTAAGCGCTAGCAAAACACTATCAGCCACAATCATTGTGAATGTCCTAATGTCATCAAAAATTGACTAGTGCAAATTCGCCGGCGTTTTATAGCGGTAATGTTTGGGCATTCTTACTTTTTTAGCTGTCAAGCATTTCTCTCAGTAACCTCTTTTATAATCCAAATTTGCTACTGTCACAGCGACGATGTTTGTGCATGAAAAAGTGATCCATTCGAAGCAATGCACCCCTTACCTCTCTTTAGCGTTGCCGATACAAAGAATTGAGTGGTCGAGAAAAATAGGCAAGCAGAAATCTGATTGTGAACTTTATGCTGAAAAAATGTTGAGTTAACGAACACCTTGATAGCGGACATCCTTGCCAGGCCTAATGATGATGTTGGTGATGGGTAAACTAATTTAATGGATTCATTGAGCTTAACGTAATTTTATTGTCAGTATTTAACACTTTTTCGGTGGTTGTGCCTCATGGGAAATTTTTACCTTATTGTTTGGGTAGGTGGGTGATCATAAGCCAAGTTCATATTAATGGTTCGACTTCCAACTGAATTCGCTTACCGCCAATTCATTCTTCTTTTAGCCGTCATGGCATTGCTGTTGAGGCCAATGCTCTTGTGAATGCAAACAATAAGAGGGCTGACCGCAGAATATGCTCAATGACTGCATGAATACATGCATATTTCAACTTCTTTTACACAAATTCGTCGTTTTCCAAAACCGATAAACGCTTACTTTTTGAGGTAAAACTAAACTCCTATCATAATTGATTTGAAGCAAAGCTTAAACATCACATGCGCGGTAATAATGGCAGTGCTAGCAAAAGATCCACCTCAGCCTGTGCCGGTCGTGATTTGAAATGCTCGATTGGTATACTGGACCATTTCTTTGATGAGGTGCGAGGAAAATTGGCTGTTACAGTCCAAATATTCCATTGTTAAAGGCATCAAAAAGTGCTTTACATTCAGTGGTCCTTTTCTACATCACAATTTAGGTGTAAAGGCGTTGATAGTATTTCCATGCTTAAGAGGGTCTAGGCCTCCTTTCATTACTTGGTAGATGAGACGCCATGCTTACGTCAATTTTGCATAACATAAAGGCAGTGGCAAGCATAGTGTACTCAAGGAAAGAACTAAAAGCCTGCTGAGTGCGACCTAAAAGACTGCAACTGTCTTCTTCAACAGAAAGCCTTACCTCTACTTCATTTCCCTATCACAGAACCACGCATACTAGCGGCATGCTTCATAGGTCTCGTTCCGCCTAATCATCACCAGGAGATGTGTCTGGTGAGAAGGAAGCATCCCAACTAGATTGTGTATTCACCTTCACCATGAGGAACGCAAATGATTTGGCAAAACTGCATCGTCTTTCCCCTTTAACTAGAGTAATCAGAACTTACGCCACGTACGGTTGCGAGATGCACTGCTCCTGATTGCTATCCCCAAGCCTTAGCCTCTCTTGAGTTCCACCGTGCTTACTACATTCAACTCTGTAGTGAAATAATGAATACTGAAAGGCTTCCGCTGCTATCTTTAGACGGCTCATCTCAAGACTTCAATTAGAAGTTTCCTCCCTTCTCCTTGACCACCTATATGATAGACAGGTAAATTAAGGTCTATCATGCGACCGGAGTGGAGATGGAAGCTGACGGAGGCATCAAAGTCAGTTGTGACCGGCAAAAACTAGCACAAGCTTTGCCATAAACTGATGCAGAGCACAGCTTCACACTCTTGTGGCACCAGATAGCCATTTATGCTGTTTGGCATAAGTGACGTTGACAACGTGGACATCATCTATCATTTCAGCACTGTCTGCATAGAACTCGAAATTTCTATGCAGGCAACGATTGATTGACTTTTAAGGCCAGACGGAGGAGTCCTACTATCCTCCCACTCACAACAGAAATCATTGCTTTCCCACCTTCACCCACACTCGAGAACCATCCTGCTACATTCAACTCAGCAAAAACATTTAATCATGTAGGGCGCAAATCGGTGTTATTGTTGTGCTCTTTACTGAGCATATTTGCCTGGCATCAAGTCGGGGGAAGAGGGCACGGCGTCAGGCTAGAGACAACCTTTTAAGCTCGTTAGGCGTTGCTTTGAGTTATTCCCGGGTTCTTGTAAGACATTTGTAGGCGCTTTGGTCCGTTGACTTTGGCATTGCTCGCTGCTCCATGGAGCTACTTCAAAGACTCTTTTGCACCAAAGTTTCTCATCCGCTAACACGGCTTTCTTTTCTTACGTGGTATTTCAGCCGAGCCGCAGAATAGATCCTACTGCTCCGCTGGGCCATAATTAGGGATCGCTTGCTCAGCATCTTAATGGCGAAATGCGCGCAAGTTGTAGCCTATTCGAATGACTACATTGTCTCCTCACCTTGCACATAGCGAGATGCAACAAAGGTGGTGAACATGCTAGGTGAGAGGTGGTGCAAATTGAAAGACCAGACCCAGATATCCGAAGTCTGGTTCGAATTTGTCAGGTCAGTTTACGCACAGGTAGTGGATTTTCCTGTTTCCTACGACTGATGGCTGCTACAGGTACTAGAACTCGATAAGTTGGAGGTGGAAAGCCAAACTCCTGGAGCACCGTAATTGTCAGTCCAAGGGAGCGGTTAGAGGGGTAGGAACAGCAGAGGGTTAAGTGAGAGAACTACGTTTTTGCCTGCATAGCTTACCATGCAGATTATTCAATCCTCTCTAGGTCCCACTTTTATTAGGTCTGAATTCGCCCAGCTCTTCTGTGCGTGGCAAATGCCTCCGCTCTTGAACTTTAGAACCTCTTTACGCATTGAATGGAGGCCCAAGGTGCAAATTTGAGGCCTTCTTGTAAAAAAATAAAACTTACCCCATAGGATTTGTAAAATGAAAAAGTGGTTTTCTTTTCTATGATTCATTTAGTGGAGTTTAACAGACTGAATTTGTTGCAGACTCCTGAAGGTAACATCTCAGAAAAAAGTAAACTCACGCAGGCCTGTTTAGGCCCTTTTGGTAGTGTTGGAAATAAGCCCGACCGAAAACCTCCTGCCGCCTTCCTTTCCTCCGTCCTTCTTTCCTTGAAAGGCTGCACAGCCTCACGGGCATCAGAGCAGTTTTGGGTGAAGTATGCAAATTTCAGTACGCACACAGCCACACAAAATTGTAAGAAGATGTTCGATAGAAGTACTGTGGATCTGTTGTAGACCAACGATCTTTCCCTAGGAGATAAAACTCTTCATGGGCTCAGGATGTATAAGCCGTAGGGAAACACCTTTGCAGCTTAAGTAGAGTGACGTTAGTGATGAAAGCCGCTTTGAGCTGGCCATTCCAAGTATGCGGAGGTTGTTTTCTGACATCTGCGGTTGTACAACTTGGTTGAGAGGTGGTTTATCCGTCAGCCACACTTCTGTTTCTGTAAACTAAAACATGCATTTTTTAAACTTAATGAGAAGTGTATGTGGGCAGAAAACTTTATCACGAGGAACGAGTGGTCAGATGAAGGGTCCAAGGACCTCACATTGCCTACTGTGAAATTGCGATTCACCAGGCGACTTCATGCCGTTTTTGAGGATGGGAGGAGGAGATGATGCCTCCTTTCTGTCCTCTTCGTGGCCTTAATACACTCCGACTGTTTCATGGCCTTGAGCAGAGTCCAAGTCAAACCGAAACTACAAAGGTGGGATTGCACGGGGATGCGTCTACAGTAGTGGGTGTTAGATTGATGAATCCTCGCTCACATTCGTGGGGATGATGTGTGAGCAAAAGTCGCTGGTGGTGGGATGCGTGCAACATAGCATGGATTTCTTGTCTACCGGGCACAATATCAATTGGCCTTGAGTCTACCTATGACAGTTGGATCATTCTGCGGAAATCACGCGCTCTGCACATGAGCAGGGTGTAAATTGACTCCAGTTTAGCCGTAGTGACAAATTTTAGCAATTCAGGGCTTTTGAGGTCCAAACGAATTTCCAGCGTATCAAGTAGCAGCATCTAAACCAAACGTCCAAGGAGCTCGACTTCTATCCGGTGTTATCATGTGTAGAAAAGAAGTTTGTTAAGCTTGAAAAGGACTAAGAAGAGATCGAATGAAGAAAGAATTCCCAGCATCTTGTGGATACACGCTATTTTGGAAGAGGTGCGGAGATAAAATCGTGATTTCTTCACTTTGACCTGGAGAAGAGATAGGCAAAACAGTAGCCGCAGCACGTGAGAGCAAGGTTCAAGTCCGCCCTTGGTGGAAAAATTAGCTGGTGCTCTGGTGGCGTTATTACACGCTGTGAATCAGAACATACCACAAACCGGTAGCCAGAATGGTAAGCAGGCAAGTGGTTCCACATTCATTCGTCAGATATAAACGAAACGAGTAGAATTGCCTGCCAAACCGAGGCCAGACTGTGGATATATGCTCCTGTCTAACAATCCACGCAGCCTATCGTTCGACAGCAGCTAATCCCTGTAAGGTTTTCAGTCTCTCTATCTTATTTATAAAGCTGCAATTCCTACTCTTACAAATTAAACGAACATTCCCTCAAAAATGAGTAATAATGTAGTCGACTTGGCATCCAAGCCTTTCTATAGGTCCACATTGCATATTCCGCTGTTGCATTACGCCTGCTTTTTCTATAATTTAGTCTTAGGGCTCTTCACAGTAAAACCTTACTCTATTTTATCTCGTTTAAGCCTCACATCACAACTTAAATATACGTTTCTCCGTCATTTCCTCTGAGAAAAGCTGCACAGCTTCTTGAGACTCATATGCTTGTTTAATAGGTGCTTTGTAATGCACTCAATTTTCCTTCAAAATGGACTTTAGAACGGTGTATGATCAAACTTTGTACTTAGGAACGCCTGTTAAGAACGTGCTTGCCACTAGGCACGGTGATCCTCCTTCTTAACCCAGATGCATTTAGCCCTCGGCATGTCGGAAACCATTAGAGGAATATTTCCCTACTCCAACTCTATGCCATGCGCAAAAGTGACTAGGTATATCTTTACTACATAACTGAAGACTTGTCAATCTCTGCGCACTTCTTCAGTAAGACTGACAGCCTTCTGGCGCCAATTCCAAGTATGTTTTACTTTAGTTTGATGTGTCCTGCCAGTCCACAAGCTGATTGCATGCTCTATTCGTAGCGTCGGTCGACGTTTCTCTTTCTGCACGCAGAGAACATCAAATGGGCTGTCAGGGAACAGGCAATTGCTTCAGACTTTATTGAGCCCTCCTGCACTTATATGTAAGCATGTTTACACTGAAATTTTTGACATGAGAAGGGACAAAATTACCTGCTGCCCTTTTTATCTGTGGTTTTGGTTTCTTGCTCCGGGAGGACAGAGCCTTACAAGCACAAGGACAGGTCTTCAGCCTTAAGTTTTAAGACCAGATTGCACCTTCCTTTTTAACAGACAGTTTTTTCCCTTTATGCGCAATTATTACTTAAATCAAACTCAATTAGGCTGTGTGAGAAAGGAGTGCATGTTTTGCAATACCCAATGTTTATGTGCTGCCCCTGAAGGCTTAATAAAGCATATACGAGCTCGTTAAGCCTTCATACAAATGGGAGAAGTAGTTTACTATGACAATCCACCTACCTGGCTATACGGTCAAGTTGCTAGGCAGAAGTACAAACCACAGTGGGGCGCATTGGTCACGGCCACACCATCACGAGCGTGCGCATGCGAGTGGCTTGAAACTGATTGAATCTAATTGGTACAAATGTGTCAGAATTGCAGACTGGTACAATTTCTTGTTACGCAAAAGTAGACTTCTGCAAATCCACGCTCGGATTCACCAGCTATAGCACAGCAACAGCCTTCTCCAGAGTAAGTCGTCTGAATTATTTTCCAAATGCTTTTTTTCTACTTTTACTGAAGCAAAGCTGTTTTTGCAGTAATTTCGTCCTTTCTTTATCAATTGGAATATGCACTGCCTTGAATGAGCTGGCCAGTGATGAAGCCATAAATGCTGAATTTCACATTTTAACTTGACAAATGTGTACATCCATAATTGCAGTTTGACTATTCTTGCACCAGGTCACATCACTCTGATTTGACATGGTCACTTACAAGATTGCTTACAGCAGAGCACTCGAGCTGCCAGCAAACCAGCTGCAGATTTCAGGAAAGGGTCCAAGATGTGGAAAGGATATCTCTTTCCATTTAGTTTTTTGTATAATTCTCACCCGTATCTGACGGTTGCAGATCAAAACTGGCTATGTATACTCAATATGACAATCTGAATAGATGCATTTTGCGCAGGTTACTGACCTGTGAGGTGTTCAAGATGATTCACTTTGCCAAAGTAGTAGGTTACTCGGTCCATTTAAGGGTTCTTTTGTACTGATTGTAGCTGGGGCAGAACAATGTCGACAGGAACAGTTCCTAGTCAATTAGCATGGTTGTATCAGCGTGAAAATCTCTCTTCACTGCCTTTTGAGTTAGGGGTTGCCATTTGTATGTCAGCTGTAGCATCCTCACTTTTCGCTCATTCAGTGCACGATACCTTGCTAATTTTAAATCAAAATAGAGAGCTGGAAATCTTGGGCTTTCTTATTTAGAATTACCACAGTCTTTCGGGGAAGTCATCCTGTTTTCCAATGCGGCAAATTACTCTGGGCAAAATCTTCTGCAAGTCCTTTGTCTATTTGGTGACGACATCGCATTTAGGCTCAGTGATATCGCTGAGTGTTTCCACTAGTTGTCATTGATACCAAGAGCATGGTTTTGCAATGATACGCTTTAAAATGGATGTTTGCTAAGTTGGAGGTGTAGGTGAAATTATGAGAATGACACTAGATGGCTAGTTGCTCTGGAGTCTAGACTGTTTAAACAGAGCGAGTGACATGATTTGTATCATACCTTTGTTTCCTTTTGAAATGCAAAAGCTGCTCTCAATAACATGCACAAAGGCATCTTATCCCCTGTTGCTATGCATTTCGAAGTGCAACCTACGGTCAGGTACCTTTAAAGTGCTCCTGTGACACATCCGTGGCATTCACAAGTTGTGAATTGTGAATGCAATTTAAGTGGTTTCCTCAAAGAGGAGAAAATTGCCTACTTATTAAAAATTGCCCATTCGTTTTAGATTTTAGACTTATTTTTTCCTCATGAAGGAGTTTTGTGATGATAGCTCCAATCTTTCAGCAAAAGATTTACCCGCTGCTCGACAGAAAGGAGGAGCCATCAAGGGACCATTAAGTCACTGTGGACATGACAGCGCCTTCGTAAGGACAGGCCAAATGAGCATTCCCAAAAGCCGAGGCGTTGCATTTACAGGTGTTTAAATGCAACATCCCATTCTGCATTGAGACTAATCTTGAACTAACTGGGCAGTTGTGGAGAACGAAAATGATGTAAGTTGGCAAGAGTAGCCCACATGATTGCTGCGGTGCAAGCTGACGAAGTTGCTTTAAGCAGGTCTATGCCAACAGGGACATTGCCAGCTGAAATCCGCAAGCAGATGAAGTGAAAAGCTGCGGAAAGCAGAGAGAGCGCCCAAAAGGCTAACATTAATGCAATGATGCTTCAGTGTACATGCCTTGTCTTGCACTGATTGCATGCCGCCAGGTAAAGTAGTATTTAAAGCATTTTTAATGTCGTTAACAATCTGCCGACATTGCTATTAATGAAGGTCTCCAAATCATATCAATACCTCTTTCTTGTTGCTATTGTGGCAAGGCATTCGGAGTAGATTTCCAGTCAATTTAATGTTAGGACTCAGAGGCAAGATGCATCCATCCATGATTGCTCCACACGATCGCTGCTGTGTGAGCTGTCAAAACACCACATCGGACTGATATGACATACTTCGAGGAAACATCATTAGCAGTCGACTTGAAACCATTAAGTACTCCTTTACCAATGACTTGCAGATATAATATGAGCACTATGATTTATGAGGGGCTAAGGACAGTCCATTTGCTAAGTGATGGTGCTGATGGTGACTTCTGCGACTCACTGACATTCTTCAAGTTGCTTTCGGGCTGACCGTCTAGGCCTAAGCCTAAAAAATTATAAAAAGTTGTTTGACTTCAGACTGTCTCTATTGCTGTTAGGTCCGGATGAAAATATCCGACTAATGTAGGGAGGGCATACTTCCTAATCGTGGATGCAAACTATGCCTAAAAAATTCTATTAATGGCCGACGTGGATTAAAGTCACTCCAACACCTACCTTGGATCTACCGTCCTCAAGTGATCGGTTGGCTGTCCTGCGCGTTGGTCGCTGCAAACGCGCCCCTTCCGACTGCGTGTATCACACCCCATCAACTTGCTATAACGCAAGTATAGTAGGCTGTGCTTTAGTTTGATTCTTAGATCAAACATCCATTAATTTCCTCAACTTTCAAGAACAGTGCCGCTCGAATCATTTCCTTCGTGCAGTGATGTAGGCAAACTTGGTACTTATTTGCAGTAGACACAGTATTTCACAGATAAGTGATAATTTATCTTTTCCGTAAAACTGTTATCGTTGTCTATTAGAATCTTAATTTTTAAATTTACCCCAATTTCAATAGATGTTATTGCTCATATCATTGCTGGTGGCTGTTGCCATTCCATTTATTACATTTTTTAATGATGTTACCGGAAAAACACTTCCACTGCATAGGTTGGGCTCTAAAGCCGATTAGATGGGTGTCATTTCTATCTACTTGTGTTACAAATGCCGCTGCGAAACCCCCCATGCTCTTCGATAATCAGAGGAGTGCATTTTGAAATAGGGCGGTGCAAAGACAAATGTCCAACTTACCCATCCGCCTTGATCACTCCGGGTGTTGCTGCATAGCTAACCTTGCATTCACCTCCGCACTTTCCCCGTCACCAATTCTGCAAGCGTGCACTCAGCGCATGTTGATTGTCAATGAACCTAGGATCAGCCGTGTCAATGGCAAAGTGGTACATGGAGCAGGACCTCATAGATTGTGCTTTCGCAGGTTATTTCTTCAATAGCCTCCATCAAACAGTAAACTGTCATCAAAAAAGTCAAGAAGGGCTTGCTTATTTGAGTTTATTCTGTTCATTATAGGAAAGACGCCAGGTCTGGTTTTGATTTTGATGTTGTCCCTGGAATGAAAGAGGGAGAGGAAAGTTTTTGTTTACACTCACATCATTGGTTCAACACCTAGGTGAGCGGAGAAGGCCATCCATCCTAACGGTTCTTCGCATTGTCTGTGTGTCTCCACTTTGGTCATATACGGTTCAGAGGTATAGAATGGGCGAAACGAATGATGGCTTTACCAAGTGCAGCAGACAGCACCAGAGGCTTGGACTCGAAGAATGTATTGAGGACCGACGTGGTCAGCAACGGGACGCAGCTTGAACCCTAATTGCTCTAGTGAAGAGGGGAAAGGAAATGCAGTTTAATCAAATTAGTAGTGTTAAGTTGAGAAAGGTGGAAACATCATCTAGATGGGAAAAATCCTTCTCACTAGACACGTAGTGTGGTGATGACTGGGCGATATAAGACCGGTAGAGCACACCGCTAGCAAGCATATTCTTGTAGGAGGGGGATGAAATAGAGATCAGGCTTCTGTTGAAGAGGACAGTTGTAGAGACTTCTAGGTTACACTGAGCAGGTCGTTTGTTCTCCCCATGAGTATCCTATACTAGGCGTTGCCTTTGCATTTTCTGCAAAAATCGCAAACTGCGATAACTATGGCGTTTTACCTGCCGCGTAATGGGTGGAGGCCTTTGTTAGCTCAAGTAGGAAGAGTCAGTGCTATCGCACTTAAATGGCTTCGGGAAAGGAAGCTCCATTGAGTTTAAGCAATGGATGCCGCATTGTGAGGCTGTTTTTCAATTCGATGTAATGTGACAGTCAATAATCCTCGCTTGCATCACAGAAAAGGTACATTTCACCATATGTGCAACCCAAATCACGACAGGCAAGAGATGAGGTGGGTTCTTCGCAAGCACTATCGTTATTACTGCGCAAGTGATATTTAAGCTGGGATTCAAATCAATTATGATAGTACTTCAATTCTGCCTCGGTGAATGAACATGCTGCAATTTTGAAAGCAATGAATTTGCGCAAAAGAGGCCGTAAGATGTGTGCATTCGTACAGTCATGAAACGCGTTTCGTGCTCCATCCTTCAACTGTTTGCACTTACAAGAGCATTGGCATCAACAGCGATGCCATAACAGCTCAAAGAAGGATGAATTGGCGGTAACTGTGGAAGCATATTGAGTTGGTTTTGAAAGATGTAACTTAAGTCTGGCTTAAATGAATCCATGTATCCAAATAATAAGCTAACAGGTCCTTCTGCATTAGAAATATCAGAAGAAGTTTTAAATATACACAATGAAATTGCATCAAATACAGTGAAATATCCCTCTGCATTTTTGCCACCAGTGGATCCATTAACTTGGTTTACCTCTACCCAAAATAATCATAAAGCACGACAAGGTTACACGCTGCGAAGAAGTTCTTCAAAGTTAGAGGCAGTTTGATGGCCATCATCACAATTCAAAAATCTCTTTACCTCTTTTTCTCGGTACGGATCGTAATGGTGCTAGACTTACGATAGTAGTGGTGATGAAGCTACCCCTCAAGCAAACGCCGACAGGGCATTCGACGCAAAGTGTATGATTCTCAAACAAAAGACAGACACGAAACTGCCAGTGTTTACGTGTTTTTTAATGGCAGTAAAGTAAAGCAAATCATGTATTCCGTCTTAATGGCACTGGTGTAGTGTTAACAGATGCGAAACGACGAATTTGGTTTTGAGGTGGCTAGCAAAAACAATGTAGACGAAAGAGAGGTTTGACTTAAGACCACCGTTTACAAAGAGAAAGTGTATGATTCAAATGAGCACAGTCACTCGTTGATCTTGGAAAATAACTAGATTTGAAGCCACTGCAACCTGAATCCCATTACCTCTCCTCAAATACCTAATTATATCATACCCCAAAATTTAGTTGTTTGTACTCATTCATGTGCTCGAAACAAATACATTTTCTATCAATATTAGCAACTGCAAAAGTAAGTCACTGCAACTTCATTTCATTGGATTGGTAACTAAGGCGACACTTTCACAACTTCTAATTTCTCCACTACAATGATCTGTGCACACACAATTGAACTACTTTTCACAAGACTAACACCAGAATGCCGATTATTTTGGATTTGGAGCGAGGAACGGATTTTGTGAAATAGGAAGCGAATATTGCTGAGTTTTCTGCAGTAAGTGATACAGATGCTTGAGTAATTTCCAGCCCTGCATGTTGTGTTAGAATTGCATTTACGACATTTTTAAAGTACGAATGATACCTTGAGGCATTGAGAGCAAGTGTGAATCTAGCTGTTGCGTGTCATTTTAAAGGCAACGATTAGGTCACCACAGGAACATCACATTGCCTAGGGGACGCCAACACGATACATCCCCGCCAATGACATGAGGTTTGCGCAGCTCCAATGCTTAGACAATTTAATTACCAACTGTCGTGGCTATTGGGCGCTAATTTATTTGACTACAGGCAACCAGCTTTGTTATCTCCCCACTAACTGTCGCATATAGTTACAGCAATTTCTCACAAGTTGTGACCAATATCTTGGAGGATGTCAGTCATTTACTCTTAGCGAGGAGTGCAGAGCTAGACGTGGATGCATCTTTTAAAGTAATAGACCTTGTAGGACAAGGAATATGGGTCAGAATTTATTAAGCAGGATAAGAGGTCAAGTTAGGTGTATCACTATTTGTTTATGAGGAATTCTGATGAATCCTATCATACAATCATTAACGTCGGATGCATACTCAGTATGCAAAGTGTTTGGTTTGAGTTTCAAAGTGAATTTTTACCTGACACTCGGAAATAAGAACTTCTCTGGGAGGAATGCGGCTGGTGCCTGAGGTCAAGCTTCTGTTGCTTTTGATCGCCCAAATGCGTGCTTCCTAAAAGCGTCGTTAACGGAGGTCGTACCATGACGCCTAACACCGGAATAAATTACTTGAAAAGTAGAACCACCCAAAATGGCCAATTCGACTTTGCAATAATATCCTTGCTTCCACATCGTATGAGTGCACACACAGATGTGCTCAAGCCAGACGAAAAAATCAGTGCAAAGAATGCTGTCAGCTCGTGGTTATTTCACTGCTCTACCTCGGTAGGCGCACCGATACTGTGGGAATTATTCAGTGCTGTACACTTAAAACACTTCAAATTATACATTTATTCTATCCATCACCTTGCAAGTAATCGACGGATACAACCACAAGCGCGCTATTGCCAGGAGAAACGGAGGTTTCATGAGAGACATTGGTTTTCTTTAAATAATTCAAAGGCAACGTCAGCAAACCCGATTCCACATCTTTCACTAAGTCCACTGAAATTGATATACATGTGGTTTCACGGCAAGCACCTGCTTGAAATACCTGAGAAACATTGCTGTGAATGCTACACCTGCATTTCTGGCCACAGCATTGTGTAGGCCAATGCAACGTTAAGCGTTTTCCACTAGCTGGTGTAACTGACATTTTACCCAGTTAACCAACCATAGTGATGAGGTCAAATTGGAGAGCATGTAAATGCGCAAAAGGCAGTTTGCTGGTTACAAACGTGTGTTATGCTAAGAATTGTCGTCTTCCTTATTATTGTCACCAACTGCCCGGGGGCGTTTCCATCCATTCATTTTGATTTCTTTTCTTGCTGAATTTGTCACCGTATGCTACAAAGCAATGCTCACACTAATTACAAGTTTAGCATGAAGGAATAGACAAATTTTTCCACAAACCACACTGAAAGAGCTGTCGCTTTTAATCTCACAAATTACGTGGGTATTTGTATAAATACAATGGACAAAAATTTAATACATGTTTACATCTGCGAAACAGGAGCGGACCCAGTGCCATGGGGTTCTCGAATTGTGGGAACACTAGCAGCACCATCACCACCTATGAATTTCCGTCTTCTTAAAAGCGCCGTAGGCATGGCACCTTTGTTTGAATAGACACTTTCTGACAAGTTGATAAACACTTTCATGTGTGCTACTTTAGCGCCCAATTTCACATCATAAGTGGCAGCTCTTTTGGATTGGCATGGCTAATGCAAGGCGTAAAATACAATATCGCTGTGTAGATTAAATAACTTGCTCATGCATAAAAGGCTCCAGTGAGTGTCTCAATTTATTTTAGTGGGCATTTGTGGTAAAGGATGGCTTGCTGCCTCCCATCAACATTACAAACGAGACGTGTTTTCTGGGAGATAAAATTTGAGGTTCCCCTTGCCAAAAGTATGCCGGTAAGAAGAATGTTGAAAACTTGCCTCCCATCATTCAGTTGTTCGTCTTTTATATTAAGACACCTTTTGCATGCGACTATTTAAAGGCGTCAAACCTTCGTCCAGCAAATGAAACAGGTGAACCGCTGAACATTACATCTGCGTAAATGTGGCAGTGGGGACTGCGCGATATCCGTATGCCCAGGGAAAGACTAAGGAACCCACTCTTTTTACCACTATGAGAAAATATTGCATGTAATTGTAGAAAGTGCCAACATCGCCCTAAACGGCGTATCACAACAAGTCCTTGCAAATCTGGATTGGAGATTCACCTTTTCGTCAGCGTTCTTCGTGCCAAATTGCACTTTCCAGGCACCACAGCAAGCTGAGTTTAAAGGAGCCAAAGAAGTATCTGCAGAACCTTTGCAAGATAAATGCTTGCCTGGGACAGGCCAATTTATAAATGCTTTTCACGGCAAGCAGCATTTCCATCAATTGCTGTGGTTTGTGTAGTGCTTGACCCCTCAATTTACTCAGCAGTTGAGGAAAAGTAGGGGTGGGAGGTGTAACCACCAAGTGCTTTGCTTGCAGATGAATTCGACTTGAAGACATCATTTCCGCTTTCTTGATTTCGAAAAGGGCAATCAAATGCCGAAGTTGCATTGGCTGTCCGAGGTGCAAACGGCCGGGGTATGGCACGCGGCCCCTTCTCAGACTTGCTGGCAACACAGTGCCTCTTATTCCTTACAATGGTCAAGTAGACCTGCTCATCATCAATTGAACATGATTTTAAGTTCACAATTCTCTTCGTTCTTGCTCGTTGCAACATAGGCATCCCTTCATGGGAACGGTAGATTTGCGTGCGGTTGGGGTGGGACGACGCTTGTTCTATCTGAATCCTCTGTCTGCCGTGAGTTTGTTACGCTTTCAGTCAATCCATTTGCCATGCTCATTAACGCAACTGATGCGCCAATTGCACTTTCTTCCACTCATTCAAGGCAATATGTCAAAAGATCAAAATCCGATCTGAGAACATTTTTCCTGAACATTACTCAAAATAGCATTCCTTCTATTGGATGGTATGCCTCGACCAGAAGAATGACAGTTAATATTGACTGGACGCAAGACGACGAGTGAACATTCCCACTGACTGACGGCATTGCCACTTTATGCAAAGAATAAGTTGGCTAGTTATACTTTGCTTTGAGGTAATCCGTTTATGCACCGGACCTCAGCAACAAACGATCCTCTCGAAGTAATTAATAATGTTGCATTGCTTTGGGTCTATCGCCAGGAATAGCGGAGTGCGTTGGCGAGTTCGAGCTCATGGTTATTCCACGGCAGTCAAAATGTCCGATGGCACCACATGCTTTAAAATGCGGTTCTACTTTGTGTTTGTGCTCTTTTAACGCGAGTGAAGTACATCAGGTCGCTAAGGAATAGTTCATTTTTGTGCGATGATATTGATATATTTTCCGGTTAATACAAACATTACAATCATTTACATTACGTAACTTTTGGGATATTGAGGTAAAACGAGTAGGTGAAATGTAGTGCGTTATGATCGGAATTGTAGTATGAATATAGTAAAAATGCTTTCCATTCCAAAATCCGCACTTTACATCCTATCATGGCGTGCTTTTAGTGCCTAATTTTGCACAGCATGTATTCCGCGTTCAAGCCTACGTTCAGTCCACAGTCCCCTCTGTCCAGTACGCATTGACCACATTCCCACGCAAGGCATGTAACTTCGAACTCAGAACGCCAGTCTACCGATTTTGTGCAAATACTACTTCACTTTAGGTGAATACAGGGCAAATGAAACACCATAATATATGTCCTAACGGACGCTGCTTTGCCACTAAAAATGACAACAAACTGTAGAGTAGATGTATGAGAAGTGTAAGGGAACATGTGGCGCGTCTATTAAAATTCAAAGCAAGGGCTCTGCAGAAATACTGGGACGATGAAGGGAGAAACAGCATTGTCTTTGTGTGCATTATATTGTCAGCTTCATGAAAGGTCACGAGCGTCGCAACTGAGCTTCGATTGTGCAACCCGCCAATTATGAAGAAGTCGGTATCCAGTGCCTTTCATTGGACCTGCTCGCACCAGCACTCAAAGAGGCAGTTGCCTTGCGTCTACTTCACATAATGTTCTCCTCACATCAATGGCAGACAATAAACCAATCAGTTCTTTTGTCGTCCTAACTTCATCAATACATTGGCCGTTGTGCTACCAAGACTGGGCCAGTCTAAAATATGCTTATTCCATGTGCGAATTCGGCACGTACTCAATAGGTAGCCGTGCCTCACATAAAGTGCAGTTGCATTCAAGCTGTGTTTACTCTTACTTTGTTGATGCAGCCACAATCTCCTCTGATAAGTAGGTAAAGCGGATAATTCAGTCAGTTTCACTACTTTGACACATTTGTCCAGGCTAGCAAAATGGGTTTGTCTATTATGGTGTAATGCTTTTTAGTTTCTCTGCGTGCTTTTATCACTTTGAGCCTAGAATGATGTCCACATCTGCAAGTGAGCGGTTTTTGTGCACAGAGCCCTACAATATCCTTGCTATGACCAAGGTTATGGTAACTGCTCCATTGCAGTGATGTTAGTGCTTATAATTAATTTTTGCTGAATATTAGGTTGGGATGCCCACATTGAGTAGCCGAGCATTACACGAATTACAATCGTGTTCAATCTGAATTGACTGTACTTTTGATAATTTTATGCAGCCACAATCTCTTCCAGTGAGTTGGTAAAGAGACTATTTAATTAATTTCACTACTTCTACACGTTTGTTCAAGCAGGCAAAACGAATTCGTCCACTAGAACGGAACTCTTCAATTAATTTCTCTTCATGAGTTATCTCCCAGAACCTGGGGTGACGTCCACTTCCACAGGTGAGATTTTTTCGTCAATGCTAATACAATCTGCACGTGGCCAGAGTTGGGTGGACAGCACTATTCCGATGGGAAACTGAACCTTAATTACTTTTACTAAGAGGGTGATTTATCAACTTAAAGCACTTTTATTTACTTGATGTCTGGAATTACAAGAACTGCTCTACTGCAAGGAAGTTAGTACTTACAATAAGTTGTTTGCCACATTCATATTTATGAGGCACACTTCAAGTTGCCAAGCATCATATGAACTGCAGTCGCAGGCACTCTAAACTTGTTCTTATTTTAAAATTTTATGGAGTCACTACCTCTTCTGTTGAGGTGAGGAAGAGAATGTTTTGGTCCATTTCACTACTTTAACACATTTATTCAAATTAGCAAAGTGTGTTTACCAATTGTATTCTCTACTTGTATTATCTCCCGGGACCTAGGTTGATGTCTGCTCTCACGAGTGAGTTGTTATGATTTGGTAGTGCTTTTACTGAACGAGTGAATTCTTTACTTAAAGCACTACCATTTTGCGTGCTGTCTGGGATTACGGCAACTGGTCCATTGAAGGAAGTTCAGTATTTACAATTGTTTTTTGCACTCTAATGTGTCGGTGTACTTCTCACATGTTTTGTGCTATTTTGCTGCAAGATCTGTAAAATAGGCACTTTGGTGTATAATGAGCATGAAATAACCAAACAATCCTACCTGCAGTCTAATTTACTCTCTGCTCTCATGCACTGGTTCTAATCATCTCAAGAAGCTTCCTTCTAGGCATCCATTCATGGGACGCACAAGTGTAGGTGTGAGCTTTAACACAGGCCATCCTAATCTTTCCTTCCTGCCGTGAGTTAATACACAGACAAATAATCGGTTAGTAGCACGCATTGAGGAGGTTGATAAAACAAGAAAGTCGGCAGACCTCAAAGCTTATTATCACATGCGCATGTAATTGGGGCTCACTGGCTTGACTTTCGCGGTCTTGACGTTTACTGAATACGCAAATTGTTTGCATCATTAAGTGCGTAAAATCTGGCAAAATGTGCAATCATTGTACCAAACTGTCACACTATGCCTGCTCAGCGGGAGATGCTGACTTAACGAACGTGACGAAGTGACACGCTTAAGCAAGTAGCATTAGGATATTTTAGGCTGGGGTAGCTGGGCATTCTAAAACGCTACTGAATTAAAGCTAACTGCACGTGGATGATTTATTCGTCAGAAAGCCTTTTCGAAAGCCAAGCGGCTCTTCTAATCTTAGGGTTGTAGCCACGCGTTTGAATTTCGTGAAGCCATACGTCGCTCATATGGCGACATGGCCTCCTTAGGCTAAACTCATGTTTTGCGATTCCTGGTACAGCTGATCACTCAAAAGCGGTCTAGTGACCTGCTTGAGACAGGTCGCAAGCCGCACTGCCTATTTGCAACCTCTTTCAAACTAGTGATAATTGGAAAGGTAATTGCGTGTGTTTTTGATTCGACTAGTAACGTGCCATAGCTGATACATTCGCATTTGCTCTAGAAGTAGAAATGTAAGGACCACTCCTGTATCAAATTGCACAATCAACCAACTTGCGTGTGATAATAGACGGATTGAAATAATAGTCCCTACATGTATCTTTCCTATTCAAAATGACATACGAATGAACTTATATTGACATATTACCAGCCGCATCATAGACACACAAACAATAATCTTGTCAATTATCACCAAACCAATGTAGTTTCAAATGGACAGTCTAGATGGTGGCCAATCTTAAATACGCCACCAAACCGTTCGTGAGTGATTAGTTGGGAAACATGAATTTAATTTGAGGCGACGTGTTAACATACTCCACCCATTTTGGTCTTGACAAACCGCGCCCACTCATGAAAGCAATAAAGAAGCAGCTTGGTAGAAAACAAAACGCCAATTGTGCGTAAACCTGTTAACTAGGCAAGCTGAAGTATTCCCTCGCCTCTTGTCATTAGTAAAAAACATCTCTACTAATGGGTTAAATAGTGTTGAGTAGATTGGTGTGAAATACTAACTACGAGAAACGCCAGTGTGCGAATGAGGTTTCTGCTTCAACATCCACGAGTGACAGGTTTTGTCGAAGAGATGCAGCAGCGTTGTTGAAGCCTAGCTCAAGTTAGACACCGAAGACGAAGTGCAGCAGGTTGTCTCGACGAATCAACCGTAGTGCTGCCCCTAATTGTGCCGCCCAGACTGTTTTCCATGTGCAAAATGAACAAGGAAAGACAAGCCAATAAGAAGCAGTGTGTTCCTTGCTTAGAATTCATCACTCTTACTGCCTAGTCCAAAATATGGAATTGGGGGGGAAATGCTCGATGTGTTCAAAAAGGGGTAAACAGTGCCAATGATGCAGATAAGGTTGAAGGCAGCTATTTTAATCGCCGTCCACCCATCACTTGCCGGTATGGGTAAATGCTGCTCTGTAAAATGGCATCAAGTAAAGGCGAGAAGTTTGATCACTACCTTTCATTTCACTGGCCCATTGGAGCACATATGTATTCAGTATCGAGCTTTATCCTCGACTCAGACGAGGTGAGGACTCTCGTTGAGGAACTAGGTGTTGATGGAGTCAAATTCACGTAACTGAAGTGACTGATGTTGATGAATGAATGCAATGTCTAAAGATATGCTCCGAAGTGCTAAACCTGCTCAGATCAGCAACCGAATATGCAATGAAGTTTTGGCTGTTGACGAATAGGCAGACATTAAGTACCCTTTTCTTATAAGGGTCTTTCAAATTCTGTATGGCTGATTATCTGAGCCAAAGGGGCAAAGACTGGCAGAGAACAAGAGCTCTCAATGCTGACTTGATAGACTTGCATGAGGTTCAGATTCGGATAATAGCAATCACCACATCAGTCAAAAATAATTGCTCTAGGTTAAAACTAAACCAAAATGAATCCAAAAATCCACTAAATTTTCACATATGAAAGCTAATACAGGTATCTCTCAGGCGACTGCAGCACATGCCGGCCTTAAGTGCACTCTTGAGGGGGAAGCGGGCAATTAACTCAAACTTTGTGATAGGGGATTTGTCTGATTTAACAGATTTGAACAATTTTCCTTTTTTTGCCTGCATCTCCGAACACATTTATAGCGATTCGCTAATAAATTTAAAGGACTGAGGACTGAATGTATGCATAAACACATCGTGCCCGTGGTGAAGATCAATTGTATCGGAAAATACGGCAGGAATTAACGGAGTTGCCACTTCTGGAACTGAGAACAATTCCACTACCTTAGCATTTCAAATTTGATCAAAATGCATCTTAATTCACTTACTCCTTCCACCCCGATATCATACAATTTACGTCGAGTAGATTATCGTAGTATGTACATATATCAACAAGAAAACATTTTCATAATATCGAACAAACACTGACCACTCCTTAGCAATCTAATGAGCTCCACGTACGTTAAGGAAGGATGTAAATACAAAGCAGAACTGCATTTTAAAGCATGAGGTGGTGCTTGGCATTTTGACTGCGGTGAAGTAGCCGTGCGCTCTAACTCACCATTGCATTCCGTGATTTTTGGCGATGTGCCTGAAGCAAAGCAATTTTTCTAGTTACCCTGAATGAACCGTGTATTGCCCAAGTCCACTGCCTCACTGTGAGGTGTTATTAGCCAGGATATTTCATTGCAAGGAAAGGTGATAGTTTCGCAAATGAGTGGGGATATTCACTCACCGTCTTACGTCTAGCCAATATTTATTGCCAAACTTGTATTCCCTGTAGACCACTCGATTTTGCTATAGTTAAGAGTGTCATTTCGAATAATGTTCAGGACAAATGCTCTCAGATCAGATCCTGTATCATTTGGCATATTGCCTTAAATGAGTGGGAAAAGTGCAAATGACACATCAGTTGCATTCATGAGCACGGCAAATGACTCGACTGGAAGCGCAACAGAGGCACGGCAGAAAGATGACTCGGATTCAGTGAGTGTAGTCCCTGCCCATCTACACGCCACTCGGCCATTCACTAAAAGACCAGCCTATGTTGAAATGTAGAAGAATGAAGAAAACTTTGAGCACAAAATCATGGGCAGTTAAAAATGGTGCTGCGCAACAATTGTGAGAAATGGAGGGCGCTGTACGGCCGACAAGTCTGAGAAGGACTTACGTGCCCCAGTTTGGCTGTTTGCACCTTGGACAGCCAAAGAGATTTCGACATCTGGCTGCCCTTTCTCAAATCGCGAAAGTGGAAACGACTTCTGCAAATCGACTGTGCCTGTACGCAAAACACTTGGTCATTACACTTCCCAGCTCTACTTGCCCTCAACTGTCGAGTAGATGAAGGGTTCAAGCATCACACGGACCGTAATGACCTCTTGAAACGCTGCTTCCCAAGAAAGGATGTACAAATTGGCTTGTTTTATACAAGCCTTCATCTTGCAAAAGTTCCACACATTCTTCCCCAGGCCCATCAACTCACCTGGCTGCGGCTTCTGAAAAGTGCAATTTGGCACGAAGAATGCTGCACAATCGAGTGAAAATCCATTTCACATAAGTAATGCCTCCTGTTGGGATACGTCATTCAGCGTGATGTTGGCGCTTTCTAAAATTACATGCAATGCTCTCATATAGTTGCGAACGATCGGGTTTCTTAGCCCCTGCATGGGCACATGGATACTGTGCAGTCGCTTCTACCGCTTTTACACAAAAGCAACGCGCAGCAGTTCACTTTGTCGATATGCCAAACAAAGTGTTGGTGATCGTAACTAGTAACACGAGAGAGTTTTGGTGTTGTAATAGGCAAATGACTGAATGTGAGAGCTATGTATGGGAGAGAAGAGCTTTGGCAAAGTTCTGCTAACCTCCATCTATTTGACATGGGGAACCCCACTCTTGATTACCACGATAGCACGTGCCATTTCTAATGTTGAGTGGAAACTCCTTGTCATCTGCCAATACCTCTATCGACTAAAATAAACTGAAACATCAACTGTAGCCTTTAATGCATGGCCATGTAAGTCAATCGACGGCGCGATATTGCATCTTGTAACATGCATTGGTCATGTCAGTTCAAAAGAGCTGTCATATATGATGCAAAATTGGAGCTGAAGCAGCATACACCATAGTGTTCAAAGTGTCCATTTAAACAAAAGTGTCATGTATACGGTACGTCCGAGAAGACAGAAATATGTGGTTGGTGATTGTCCCGATGCCGTTTCGCAGATGTAAACATGTTCGTAAATTTCATTCCATACATTTATGCAAAGCCTATTTAAATTGGGAGATACAAGCAACGATAACAGTGATTACGTGGAAACATCCAAGTGTACTATTCCGTCACAAATTAGCGATTTTTGCAAGGAGTAAATGCAAGTGTTCGCATGGATGAGATATGGATACGTTGATGGACAATGGGGTAGGTCACGTGAAAGTAATCACTCCACTGGTTCATTTCTCCCTGATAAAGGCAGAACCCGGAAATTCCTTCAACTTAGTGAACATGCACAACTGCGCGTCGTGCTGACTTCATTCTGAAGTCAATAATGCATGCTGGGCATCGCTCGAACAGAGCTGAATCTCAGTTTACATTAGGAACGAAGACCAAAATGAGGCACTGCCTGACCAAGAAGTACACTTTATATGACCTTCGCTTCTCCACACTTCACCGATTATTCACACCTCGACCTCTCGCAATACATCTTCGTCCACCTCCAGATTCACAACACGTAGCATGCTCTAATAAGGGTTACTAGGGTATGCCAGCAACCAATATATCTGCCGTGGTACCAATTCAGCGCGTCAATGTTCATAATTGAGAATCATGAATCACGTGAGCGAAAGCCCGCTTCGTGGCGAGCCAAATGACCTGCTAGGTGCAAAAATAATTTGTGCGCCCCAGGCTTTGTCCATGCAACCACCCGGTTGATAGAATTGCTCTCCAGTATAAAACTTCATTCGATTTGCACGAAGCATTTTGTTCTCTAATGCCACCGAGTGTGGCAATGCCCACTGCCTGCGTTGATTGCGTCCTACTCCAGCTTTGCTCCACAATTGCTCTCTAGTATCCTCGTCTTGCCTAATTGAGGGATGTGTGGATAATTTAAGTGGATGCTGCAAAGAAAACGAACGTCTTCTACTGAAGCCTCGTCTTCTCTGGCAATTGCGCGTTTGTGCTCGTGCCTGTCAATTATTCGCAAAGTAATGTGAAAAAATAACTAATCGTGTGCAGTGCCTCACGCGCATCATCACCGAATATCCACCACAGCATTAGTACACTCGCCAAAGTGAAGCAGTGGAATACCCACACTTAATTTGCGTGTGCGTAATTTATTTTGAACTGACAGCATTCTCGACACTGAAATATTCCACCGACTGGAGCATATTTGGGCGGACATTTCCTTGGGCTAAAGAAGTGTGAATTTCATTGCAAAGCCGCCTCACCTGCATTGGTAAGTTCTCCATTTCCAACAATTTGTTTCCCTTTCAGGTGTCATCGTACCACCTCTCTCAACGACGCTTGCAAGAAGTGCGCATTTGGAAGATCGAAAATAGCATAAGCTCGAAACCAAACGTCGGTAGATTTCTCCTCTAAGAATTTGCCCTTTTTAATGCAAGATTAGCTTCCACTCCACCAATCAGACCAAACGCCTCGTATAGTAAATATTCACCCAACATGAATGCCCATGTAATAATTTTCGCCACATTTCCACATAAATGAATAGAAGTGCGCCCCATTTGAGATGCTATTCTGCTCGATGAATTCTGATGCATGCCCCTTGGCCTACGAAACAATTGAATTCAAGAGCTGCATCCACGCCTAGCTCTACGCGCCTCGCTGAGAGTGAATGCCTGACATGGTCACCAAGTGGGATTGGTCACCACTTGTGAGGAGTCGGTGCGACGATATGCGAGGGTCAGTAGAGCTTAATTGCCTCTCTCTTAATTGCATCTCTCCGTATGATGCAGGAAGATCACTGGCACCCATATGCTTGATGTTTTCTGTGCTCGACGCTATAAAACTTTCACAGAGTTTTACCCACACCCTGAAATCCCTTAGCTATCACTTGGAGAGGATGCAGCATACACCATTTAAGCGACTGCCATAAAATAATCCACTGGCTTGCACCACTCAATTGCATGCCACACGAACCAGTGATCGTAACACTATTTGAATGTGTTTCTTGATATTCTTTTGGAGGTTTACATGGCTAAGCACACCAAGTCAAGTGGTATGCGTTAGAGTGCTTAGTGCTTTTACTAACCAAACATGACGATGTGTCATGAAAAAGGTGTCAGTTAATTCTGCTTTTATTAGTCAAAATGCCGCTTACAATGAGGGTGAGTGGGTGAGTGGGTGAGTGGGTGGGTGAGTGGATGTGTTCATCTTATGCCCGAGTCCAAGCTAGTGGTCTCCACGCAAACACTTGTAGGCTTTATGGGCATGAGATGCCTTTGGCAGAGTGGCACAAGCCATCAGATGCTATTGTTCTGTGATGAATGCCCTACGATCTGATAAGTCTTCACTTGACTGCACAAACTTGGTAGAAATGCAACCTGTTTAGGCACGTGAGCCATTGTAGTCTCATGGTTAGAAATACTAAGCGTTTGCAGGGTCACTAAGGTCGTCTGGTCATTTGTTGAGCTGATGTTAGGAGAAGGGATTTGAAGACGTCAATAAAATAATGGGAATGCCAATGATAGTGACCCCCGTTGTGGAGACAACAAGGCTGGCTGCCTGTGGCCAAATGATGTGACGTCTGAACTGCCATGTCGTGTTATTCTCGAGGGTCTAAACGACATGGCAATAATTTGACATCACTCTGGTTCTTACTGCACTTCACGTCAGTCTCCCTGCGTAAGCATCGACCAACCAGGAGAGCCGCAACAGGAGCACCAATTGTGCCATGCTGGAAATGTTTCGTAACAGGAGCTTACGAGATGTTCGACAAATCCAATGGGACCAAACCACCAGCTGACAGCAGTGCTTCGCCCCTTTCACTTTCAAAGTAAACTTTTTGATGGCGTGTTAGTGGTGTGACACTGGCGTAGTGCCCAACCTTTGTGAAATGTGACCTAACTATCTGGCACCCGGCAAATGCTGAAAATCAGACACGGAAGTCGTAGCATCGTGACTCAATCTGCTAAGCTATAAACTCATACTGCCCTCTACTCACAACTTTGCACACAACTTTATCCTCTAAATGCCACGTGCATGTCGCATCGGGCTTGTTTTCACTGTGATGGCACACGCTGCGCAGCCATCAAAGAGCGAACGCTTCCCAATGCAGTGCCTCTTCGCTGCATTGGCCTAAACTCGCACATCTAAACTCTATTTTATTGGACAAAGCCCAAAACGCTGGCGGTTAAGGATTTATTTACTACCAGACAGGCAACGCAAATCAGGGATGTGAAGTAATGGCACTAGCGCAGTGTTAGCAGATGTGAAATGCTGGATTGGGTTTCGAGGTGGCTAGTACAGACAATGGAGATGAAGGAGGAGGTTCGACATAAGACCGCTATGTACAATGGAAACGTGGATGATTCAAACGAGCGCAGAAGCCTGTCGCTCTTGGAAAAGAACACCACTTTGGAAACCACTGTCCTCCTGCATTCAATAAGCTCTCCTTCCATGGCTAATTGTATCAGCCCCCAAAGTTCAGTTGCTTTTACTCGTTCACGTGCCCGAAACACGTCCACTTTCCAGCAACTAATTACCGGGCCTTCAATTCATCACGCCATCTTCCTGACTTGACAGCATTCCTCTCATAAGATTCGTAGTGCTTTACGATGCTCTGCCCTCCTCCTACCTTAAACCGCATGCCACCTTGCTCAATTTCGTTTTCTGCAGATGCGTTCGAGTCAGCTCCGATGCCGATACATTTGCCAACAAATGTGAGAAAATTTAAGGTTTGCGTGAGAACAAGCGTCCCTTCCTTTATTCCTCCGAAAAGCACTGCATCTTTGCCTATCAGTGAACCCCTCTCCGTAATTGGCAATTCAGACAAGCGCAAATGCGCATTCCTTCGTACAAATAAAATCGATTGTATGGAAGTGCAATATAAAATTTAGGCATTTGAAAAGTCAGCTTGTGACAGTAAGCTCTCGCAAAACACTATCATCCACAATCGTCGTAAGTCCCAATGCCATCAGAGATTGACTAGTGCAAAGTTGCCGGTGTTTTCTTAGCGGTGATGTTTGAGCACATCTTATGCTTCTTCAGCTGTCGAGCATTACTGCGAAAACCAGTTTTATGATCTAAATTGGCAACCGTCGTCGCGGGGATGTTTGTGCACGAAGAAGTATTCCATTCGAAGCAATGCACCCATTACCTCTCCTTAGCTTTGTCGACACAGAAAACCGAGTGGCCGAGAAAAGGGGCCACACAGAAATCTGATTGTGAACTTCATTTGGCCAACACCTCTGCCACTAACCTTGATGACCACATTGATAGCGGACAATCCTGCCATTCTTAACGAATATGTTAGTGATAGGTAAACAAGCTAATGGATGCGCGGGCAGCAATCAAGCAAGGAGGTACTTTAATGTGTTTAACGTAATTTTAGTGTCCAAGATTGGAAATTTTTCTGGTGTTTCTGCTGCATAAGAAACTGCACACTTTTCGTTTGATTGGATGGGTGTGTTTAAATTAAGCTAAGTCATGGATTCCACTTCCCGATCACCTCGCGTCCATGGATACTGCTAATTCACTCTCTTTTCAGCTGCCATGGCATCGCTGTTAGTGCCACTGCTTTTGTGAATGTAATCAGTTGAAGAACCAAACACGAAATATGCCCGATGACTGCATGAGTGCAAACATGCTGCAACTTCTTTGGCGCAAATTCGTGGTTTTCCAAAACTGGCGAATTGCTTACTTTCTGATACAAAAATAAATTGCTATCATAACTGACGTGATTCGACGCTTAAATATCGCGGGCACAGTAATAATGGCGGTGCCCACGAAAGACCCATCCCATCCAGTGCTGGTCGTGATTGGTAATGCTCATTTGGTATGATGGGTCTTTTCTATGATGAGGTAGGAGGAAAGTATCTGTCAAAGTCCAAGTATTGCATTGTTAAATGGCATCAAAGTGTTTTGGGCTCAATGAAGCTCATTTTCCATAGTCATTTAGGTGTGATAACGTGGAGAGTGTTTCCACGCTTAAGCGGGCATGGGCCTCCTTTCATTACGCTGCAGACAGATCACAACAATGCATTACTTTACAGCTCCAAGTTTAGCACACTCAAGGGAAGAACAAAGGGCCTGCTAGTTGTGGACTGAAGGTCTCTACAACTGTCTTCCTTAGTAGAAAGCCGGATCTCTACTTCATTTCTCCCCTACAAGAACACACATGCTAGCAGTATGCTCTACCAGTCTCGTCTCGGGTAGTCAACACCACTCAGTGTGTCTGGTGAGAAGGATTTGACCAAACTACACGATGTCTCCATCCTCCTCACAAGCAGCACTACTGACTCGATGAAACTGCATTTTCTTTCCCCTCTTCACTAGAACAGTGAGGGTTCAAGCTGAGTCACTTTGCTGACTGCGATGCTCCTCAGTGCATTGTTCAAGCCCTAGCCTCTCGTGCCATCTGCCGCACTTGGTAAATCCGTCATGTGGCACACCCATTCTATGCTTCTGAATCGTGTGGCTAGAGTAGAGCCACACAGATAATGTGAAGCACCGGTATCTTAGATGGAGTTAACTCTCCACCTCTGTGTTAAAATCAGTGGAGACCGAAGGGCTACACTGCCACTTTTAGATAGCCCATCTCAAGACTTCTATTCGAAGAATCCAACTCTATGACCACTTATACGGTAGACAAGTGAAAAGGGGAATCATGCGACTGGAGTGGAGTTGAAAGCTGACGAAGCCGACAAGGTAAGTTGTAAGCAACACAAACTAGCACAGTCATTGTCATGAACTGATGCGGAGAACAGTGTCACGCACACTAGTGACACTAGGTAGTCAGATCCACTGTCACACACAAGTGACGTTGGCAGCGTATACGTCATGTAGTCAGTTACACATTGTCTGTGCAGAACTCTGAGTGTCTACTGATGCAAGGACTGGCCTCTAGTTATTGGAACCTACGACAGCAATTAAGTAGAAGGGAAACCGTTGCTTTTTTTCGTCCACATCCACATTCGAGGACTATTCTGTTACATTTAACATGACAAATAAAATTGATCATGCATGGCGCAAATTGTTGTTGATGCTGTGCCCTTAACCGAACATTTTTCACTAGCGTCAAGTCGAGCGGCACCGCCCAGATCAGAGGCAATCTTTCATGCTGGTCAAGCGTTAATTTGAGTTCTTCCTAAGCTCTCGTAGGTTATTTGTAGGCGCTATTGATCTCTTGACGTTGGCGTTGTTCAATACTGCATGGAGTTACTTCAGTGGTTCATTCTACTACAGTGTCTCATTCACTACCACAGCTTTCTTTTCCTCTTTTCTTCATTTTCCTGTGAAACCATCTGCAAACCAGCTAAAATTGCAGCAGTTCAAAAAAGACCGTCCTTCTAGACTGCCTTGTTGACACCTGACTCGCCAGCAGAGGTAACGAAACGCGAGATTAAAGAGATTTGCAATCTGCGACGTCCTGTTAAAGGCTTTATTTCGCCTCTGAAGCGAATACACCCACCTGCTGCAGACTTGAATGTTTAAATCGCGTTGTATCGTCCCCTTTGCCACTTCCTCTCGGTTTCTAGGCGATCTAAATGTAGGATAAGCTTAAATGCCATGCGGTGGAGGGTTGAGAATTAGTCGACTTAATCAAATGACCAACAAGTAGATGAGCACATTGTCAACGGATGCCCTACTTTAGTTCTCACTGAGAGCGCCTGTATCAGGAGCCCTCGCCATGTTGATTCAGTTTAAGTGAAGAACAGTGCAGTCTTCCGAAGATATCGACTTTCCCTCGTCGTTGTTTCTTATGAACCACTAGATTGCTTTACGCCTGCCACCGGGGCATTAAACCGAATCACATGCCTAAGGATTGGATGGAAGTGCATTGCGTGTTGGAGAATGCCTCCTATTTTGCTAAGCTGTGTGGATCAGTGGCAGCTGCTGCATGGAGTCATGATTACAGGTGGCAGTGAAACACATTCACTTCCTCCCTTGGAGTCTTCGTCGCATACCTGCCAGGTAGGCGGTTGGGATATTACTACTTAGCAAGAATTGATCACTTTGCCAACTCCTTTGTCTCATTGTGGCTCTCCTGCTTCACGGTAGCTCAGAACTTGTTTTCCACACTAGAGGCAAGAAGGGGAAGGGGTGGTGCTCATGCCAACGTGCTTTGTCTTTTGCTGTCTCCCCTTCTAACACCGTACAACATCTGTACACACCGCGAAGCACTCCAGTCGAGCTCTCCCCTCGCTCACAACACTTACACTTCCTGTATGCACATTCACAGAACAACGGATTGCACTAAAGTAGTAAAGAAATGCCTAGTGCTGTAGCAACTCCATCAGAGCATGGGCAAGCTAAGGAAAATATTTCCATAATGAAAATTTCACCCAGATAAAGCAAATTTTTGCCCACAGGACAATTTGGAGGCGGTGGTGCGCGCGAGGTCTTGCAGTGCCTTTTAAGAATAAGATCCTTTTCCTATTGATTGGACAGTCTAGCCTACTTCCGTGAGAGGCGTTTTATATAACAAACACAAGTTGTGCCTTAACAAGTGGACAGGCAAATTGCACTCCCAGACATCAAATGAGGCAAGTGAAAAGAACAATGCATCAATCAGCCGTGAAATGCACCAAGTCGCCTTCTTTCTGCGTGGTGAAGGAATCATTTCCCTCCCCACGACATTCAGCACTACTGAAGATTGTTCTTGCCTATCGCCTCAACATGACTTTTCCGTCTCGGAACTAATCATCGTCAGGACCGGTTAATTCTAGGTGGTGCGTTCCGCTGCCACGCCTTCGCTAAGCACCGCAGCGACCGCACGTTAAGCGCCTACTGCATCTCGGACACACTCCGGATGATAATCTACGAGGTGTCGGGGGGGGGGGTTCAAATAAGGGTACTGCAGCAATGATAGAAGTCTACTCATGTCTTATTATGCCCCATAGCGTTATGACGTGTGAAATCAGCACAACCAGGTCAGAAGCAGACATTTTTGCGTGGAAATAACTACAAAACCACACGATTACATTTGAACGGGGAATGAGTAGATGGTGCGATTGTCATCCTCCAATCGCAATTAGCTAAATACGCTTAGAAACGGGCTTTGCAAACCGGATAAAATTCAACGAGATATGGTTAAGTAGCGACAATCGACGCCCCACATCTGCGCCTACGATTGGGAGCAGGAAATAACATAGCGTTCTTCCCGCTCTCCACTCCCTGCAGATACAATCCACTTAAAACACACAGCACTCTTGATTGCCGTAAAACCACAGTCCACCTCAACCCGTACAAGCAGGACACATCCTCAATGCTCTCAGCTACCATCATATACACCATTCAGTAGGATGCCATAGTTTATTTCAACTTTGCCAGTGTACATACCACATGACTGCACTCAAAACTGATAAGCAGAAATGCACTGTGTTCCAACAGCTTGCAAAATTACTCCCTACAATCTCGCTTACATGCTTTGCCTTTCCCCATCCATATCAGGTGGACAAATAGCGCTGAAGTCCGCTCCATGATGAATGTTCATTCGCTGAAGCCTCCTCTACTGTATTCAATCACAGTACGCCAGAAGAAGGCAAGCACCCTACACTTTGGCCAGAATCGAAGTTTGAGCCCAAATTGAAACGCCGATAAGGGTTTGAGAGTACGTGGAGGTGCGCTGTTAGGAGGATTTGCAGCCTGCTTCCCTCCATGAACTCATCACGCTTAGAATAACGCCTACGACGATTTGTTTTGCCCTGGTAGCACGTGAGTGCGTCCGTCTTCATTTTCACTTAATTGTCAGAAGGCGTTTCCCACTCCAATGCAGACTTCAGAGAAAGCTCCGTCCACAAATTATCAGAGTCAAGCCTGGTATAAGCTGATTGACTATTGAGTTGGACATAACTTGGTAATGGACAAAATGTGGCCTCAGGTAAAGTTTCCTACGAGGCATGGAGCGCCTGCGGATGGCAAACCACCTCTTCTTCATCCCTCTAACCATATACCCACCCACGCAGTAAATTTTAAATCCCAAATTGATGACTAAAAGCAAAGTAGGCGTTGCCTATTTTTTTCAACCAATTAGATGCGACTACTACTTACTTCGCTTACTGTTTATAGTAAACATTGCAAATTTGTAGCGCGGGGAATTGGACGAACGAGTGTGAGCTAGTAGATGCGCTGGTGGCTCCCACATTTCTCCTCCTTCCTAAACACATGCAATTGTACTAACCATGGCACATTGCCAATATCCTTGCCATTTATTGCCAACCAAATGAAAATACAAATGGGCAGTGCAATTTGTGGCTCATGCGCGGCACGCCGCAAGGTAGTTTGTGAGTGATTGGTTGTAAAGTAAATTGCACAGCACGTGTTCACCATACGCCATCCGCATGGTCGCACGAAAAACCATGGCACAGCTGCAGCTTCGTGATCGCTTGAGAGAAATTGCGTTGGGAAATGCTTCAAGATCTTCAAATCATCCACGTACAGTTGGCCACACTTCGATGTTGTTTTTTTGGAATCCACATCTCCCCCAGCTTCATGACACGTCGTGCCACTTACTCAAGCGTGTAGCACAGTTACATGCAGTAAGACAGCGTAGCCTGCTGAACAAGTATAGTGTGGTCATTTAGTGCAATGATGGAATGTTTCGCTAGGTTCTTCTCGCCTGACGAAGCAAATCATTCGTGCTCTCAGTTAATGGCCAGACCACAAGAGCCATGCGAGCGAGTTCCAAATGCAGGTGAGATATGCCGACGTTCCGTTTGTTGTGTACAACTCAATGTGTGCTACCGGTACATAATTATTAGTCTAATTGCAAGCTTACTACCGGGATGTACGATTGGGATAGCATTGCTTAAGCTCACAGACATGACTTCGTAACCCGCAAAGCGATGCCTTGAGGCGAGGAACGAGTGGAATATTATTGAAGTTGATTATAGGGGAAGATGGAAGAGATTAAGGCGTGATGTGTTAGTGTGGAATACGAGTTGAATTTGCCGGATGCGTGGTGCACGTAATGGAAGAAGATTCGTCAGTGGGTTGAAAACTGGCAACTTAGTAAAAAGGGGTTGAAACAGGCTTCATTCTGTTCGGTTCTCATGCAATCGTTGTGCTCGTCTGTTCGTTCGCTCAACCAATAAGTCTTCTCCAAAGCATGAGCATCGACAGCAGTGCAATCACAGCTGAAATGAAAATCAATGCATGAAAGCAGAGAGTAAATAAAGTTGGAAGCTGGAGTGGATGCTCAGTTCATGCTTCGAGCAGACAACTAGCGCAAAGTCAGACGGGGATTAATAAATTGCCCATTTAGTGAAAGCACTTGACGTCTATATTATCGTCGAAATCATGTTGCCCAGCCAAGTCTAGTGATGTGTGAAGCGGATTGGCATTACAAAAGTAAAACAACTCACTCGTGAAAGTGGAAGCCGCCTCATGTCCTGGGAGATGGAAATGACCAGAGAAATATAATAAATAGTGAGTCACAGTAGAATAAGGCATTGTTCTGGTTCGAAAAATGTGTCAAAATGGTGCAGCCGATCAGAAATGTCCCCTCAATAACTCACCGGAAGCGGTTGTGCCTGCACGAAAAGATGCAAATCAGAGCAATTTCATATTGAATGTACCATCAACTCTTGTGATGTTTGACTGCTTAATGTGTACCTTTCAAATAGAAATGTAGCAGAAAATTGACTGGAAATCCTAAATTCCCCGTAATGGAGCACTTGCCATAATCTCAGTCAGAGTGAGTGAATTGCAGTGCTTTAAGCTGATAAACCACTCATTTTGCAAAAGCACTTGATGTTTATGTTGCAATCGAAATCACGTTGCCTAGCCACATCTGGCCACTTGCGAAGTGGGTTAGCGCTGCAAAAGTGAAAGAACTCACTCGTG
This sequence comes from Echinococcus multilocularis, assembly GCA_000469725.3. Taxonomy (NCBI): domain Eukaryota; kingdom Metazoa; phylum Platyhelminthes; class Cestoda; order Cyclophyllidea; family Taeniidae; genus Echinococcus; species Echinococcus multilocularis. The sequence goes on along the minus strand of LN902848.1, from coordinate 3,271,253 downwards.
GTAGTGGGCGTCACTCCAGGTTCTAGTAGATGGAATTACGCGGAGAAATTAACCCAATAGTCTAGTCATATTCGACAAAGGCCTATTGTTGGTTTAAGCTAATGTGTCAAAGTAGACCAACTGATCACTAACTAAGCAGAAGAGGTTGCAGCTGCACAAATTTAGCGAATGAAGAATCAGTTGGATTAAGCGCAACCACAGTTTCTGTGATGCTTGGCTACTTAATATGTACCTTCAAATTAAAATGCAGCGATGGTTATTTGTCAGTGCTAGCCTCTCCGCAGCGAAGCAGTTGCCGTAGTCTCAAACATGGTGAGTAAATGGTAGTGCTTAAAGGCGGTAATTCACTAATTTACTTAAAGCACTTGACTGTTTTCTGTCACTCAACGAATGCCAACAAATGGACTGGTAAAAAACAACTCACTCGTGGAAGTGGGCGTCACTCCAGGTTCTAGTAGATGGAATTACGCGGAGAAATTAACCCAATAGTCTAGTCATATTCGACAAAGGCCTATTGTTGGTTTAAGCTAATGTGTCAAAGTAGACCAACTGATCACTAACTAAGCAGAAGAGGTTGCAGCTGCACAAATTTAGCGAATGAAGAATCAGTTGGATTAAGCGCAACCACAGTTTCTGTGATGCTTGGCTACTTAATATGTACCTTCAAATTAAAATGCAGCGATGGTTATTTGTCAGTGCTAGCCTCTCCGCAGCGAAGCAGTTGCCGTAGTCTCAAACATGGTGAGTAAATGGTAGTGCTTAAAGGCGGTAATTCACTAATTTACTTAAAGCACTTGACTGTTTTCTGTCACTCAACGAATGCCAACAAATGGACTGGTAAAAAACAACTCACTCGTGGAAGTGGGCGTCACTCCAGGTTCTAGTAGATGGAATTACGCGGAGAAATTAACCCAATAGTCTAGTCATATTCGACAAAGGCCTATTGTTGGTTTAAGCTAATGTGTCAAAGTAGACCAACTGATCACTAACTAAGCAGAAGAGGTTGCAGCTGCACAAATTTAGCGAATGAAGAATCAGTTGGATTAAGCGCAACCACAGTTTCTGTGATGCTTGGCTACTTAATATGTACCTTCAAATTAAAATGCAGCGATGGTTATTTGTCAGTGCTAGCCTCTCCGCAGCGAAGCAGTTGCCGTAGTCTCAAACATGGTGAGTAAATGGTAGTGCTTAAAGGCGGTAATTCACTAATTTACTTAAAGCACTTGACTGTTTTCTGTCACTCAACGAATGCCAACAAATGGACTGGTAAAAAACAACTCACTCGTGGTAGTGGGCGTCACTCCAGGTTCTAGTAGATGGAATTACGCGGAGAAATTAACCCAATAGTCTAGTCATATTCGACAAAGGCCTATTGTTGGTTTAAGCTAATGTGTCAAAGTAGACCAACTGATCACTAACTAAGCAGAAGAGGTTGCAGCTGCACAAATTTAGCGAATGAAGAATCAGTTGGATTAAGCGCAACCACAGTTTCTGTGATGCTTGGCTACTTAATATGTACCTTCAAATTAAAATGCAGCGATGGTTATTTGTCAGTGCTAGCCTCTCCGCAGCGAAGCAGTTGCCGTAGTCTCAAGCATGGTGAGTAAATGGTAGTGCTTAAAGGCGGTAATTCACTAATTTACTTAAAGCACTTGACTGTTTTCTGTCACTCAACGAATGCCAACAAATGGACTGGTAAAAAACAACTCACTCGTGGAAGTGGGCGTCACTCCAGGTTCTGGGAGATGGAAATGACCAGAGAAATGTAATAAATAGTGCGTCATAGTAGAATAATGCATTATTCTGGTTCGAAAAATGAGTCAAAATGGTGCAGCCGGTCAAAACTGTTCCTTTATCAACTCACTGGAAGAGGTTGTGGCAACGCAAAATTATCAGAATAAGAATAGTGTTAGAATGAATACAGTGGCATATTCATGCAATGCTTGGCTGCCTAATGTGTACTATCCAAATAAAAATGAAGAGAAAGTACTTTTATGCACAACATTCACAGCAGTTGCACAGTTTCCATAGCTTTGGGCATGGTGAGTATGTTGTAGTGCTTTAACTCACTCGTGGAAGTGGGAGGCGGAAGCACGAAAGAAATTGAAAATGTGTTGCATCATAATAGGCAAACTTAATTTGACGGTTTCAATAAATGTGTCGAGGTGGAGAAAGTGATGCAAATGGTAGCTTTGCCAACTCACCGGGAGAGGTTGTGGCTGCACAAAGTATCAAAATGAGCATAAGTTCAGATAGAAGGTAACTGCATTTCATGAAATGCTTGGGTACCCAATGTGCACCTGACGGATTCACACAGGGAGTAGTCATGTTTCAGATTGGCGCAGTTTTAGCAGCCTAACAGTGCGGGTGTTTATTAAGTTGGTCTCACATTGAAACTGCTCCTTTTGCCATCTACTGTCGATGCGATGCGAATATTTTATGAAGCAAACGCAAATACTTGTGTGAATGCTGGTGCGAGAAGGTCTGACGAAAGGCACTACCAAAACTGTCAATCGCAGTGCTAGCAAAATAATAAGGCTGGCTATGTAATAGAGAAGAAGACGACGTTGTTGTCCCTTCATCGTGCCAGGATTTGTGCAGTGCTATTGCTTTGAATTGTAATGGACGTGCTACTTATTCCCTTATTCTTCTCATACACCTATGCTGCACATTGTTGGCGGGTTCAAAGGCAAAGCAGAGTGTGCCGGAATTCACATTACGCTAGTTCGTTTACTCCGTATGTACGGCAAACGCAATAGGTGGATTTGTAGACTGCGCTCTAAGTTGCATGCCTTGGGCGGGAACAGGGACAATGTGTATTGGACAGAGAGGGATGAGGACTCAATGTAGGCCTGAACACAGCATACATGCAGCACAAATTTGAGTATTGAAGAATACGGCGCAATAGGATGCGAAAGGTGGCTTTTGGAACAGAGAACATTTCCACTACCTCTGCATGCAAATGTGATGATAATGCATTCAATTCACTCACTCGTTTCACCCCGATATCCTGAAAGTAACGTCGAGTAAATTATTGTCATATAGTCATAGTAACTAGGAAATACTTCAGTCACAGCACGCAAGCATGAACCATTCCACAGCACTCTAATGTTATTCGCATAAGTAGGAGTAGAACCTCATATTAGAGCTCGTGGTGCTGTGTGACATTTGGTCTGCTGTAGAATAGCTATGCGCTTGAACTCACTGCTGCATTCCGCTATTTCTGGCGATTCGCCTAAAGCAATGCAATATGTTCGGTTACTTCGATAGAAACGTGTGTTACTCAAGTCCACCGTACGGTTAATCTCTCGTTGAATGGTCTCATCGTGGAGCGGTGTTAGCCAAGATATTCATTGCAATGAAAGATGGTAGCGCCGTCAGTCAGTGGGGATGTCCACTCACCCTCTTGCGTCCAGTCAATATTAACTACTAATGCTGTAGTCAAGGCGGACCACTCGATTTGTGTATAGTCAAGAGTGTCATTTCGAGTAATGTTCAGGACAAATGCTCTCAGATCGGATCCTGTGTCATTCGTCATGTTACCTTAAATGAGTGAAAGAAAGTGCAATTGGCACATCAGTTGCATTCATGAGCACGGCAAATGACTCGACTGGAAGCGCAGCAAACTCACGGCAGAAAGATGAGTCATGTGTAACGAGAGTAGTTCCTGTCCATCTGCACGCAACTCGGCCATTCACTTCAATTGAAGCCTGCGTTGCAATGAGGAAGAAGGGAGAGAATTGCGACCGCGAAATCATGGGCAAGAGAAGAAGGGAGCTACGCGAGCATTGTGAGAAATGGAGAGCACTGTGCTGCCATCAAGTCTGAGAAAGCTTCACGTACCCCAGTTTGTTCGTTCGCGCCTTGAGCAGCAAATGCGACTTCGACATACGATCGCCCTTTCCCAAATCGAGAAAGTGGAAACGACGTCTGCAAATTGACTGTACCTGTACGCAAAACACTTCGTGATTACACTTTCCCAATTCACTTCCAACCGTTAAGTGATTGAAGGAGTCAAGCACCACAGAGGCAATAAATACCAATGGAAATGCTGCTTGCCAAGGAAAGAGGTTGTGAATTTGCACTCTTTAAACGAGCGTTCACCTTGCAGAGGTTCGCACACACTTCTCCAGGTCTATCAACTCACCTGGCTGTGGTGTCTGAAAAGTGCAATTTGGCACGAAGAATACTGTAGAAGTGAATGAAGATCCATCCCATATCAGTAATGCCTCCTGTTGGGATACGTCATTCAGCGTGATGTTGGCGCTTTCTAAAATTACATGCAATGCTCTCATATAGTTGCGAACGATCGGGTTTCTTAGCCTCTGCATGGGCACACGGATACTGTGCAGTCTCTACTACTGCTTTTACACCGAATCGACGTGCAGTGATTCGCGTTGTTGAGGCACCGAATAAAGAGTTGATGCCCTTAGCTAATCACACAGGGGGGTTCACTTATTGTGATACACAAATGATTGAACGATGGAAGCGGTGTGTGGAAGAGAGGAGCTTCGTCAAAGTTCTGCTTACCTTCATCCATTTGGCAGGGAGAGCCCCAGACTTGACCATTACGATAACACTTGCCATTTTTAATTTCCATTGAAGATTGGCTGCCATTTCTCAACACCACTATCAACTAAAATAAAGTATAACGTTATCTCTAGCCCTTAGTGCATGGGCATTTTAGTCAATCGAGAGGACGATAGCATATTTTCTACCACTCATTGAGCGATCCAATCTGAAAGGGTGTCGTATATGATGCAACATTATGTGCTGAAGCAGCGCACATGAAAGTGTTTATCGAAATGTTAAAAAAGGCTCTATTTATGCAAAGGTGTCATGCATACGGCCTCCTTGGGAAGACGCAAATACATAGTTGGTGATTTTCCTGCCGGTGTTCCAACAATCCGAGAACCCCATGGCACTGGTTCCGCTCCTGTTTCGAAAGTAAATATATCTTCAAACTCTGCCCAGTGTGTTGATACAAATGCCTACCCAAGTTATGGGAACAAAAACAACTACATTGGATGTGATGTGTGAAAAAAAAATGCCTCTTTCTTCAGGTCAAACTTATCATCAAAGTGTGCATTGAGCTATAGCGTGCAGTGGCATATTCAGTAAGAAAATAACATAAAACGGATGAATGAATACACACGCGAGCAGTAGGTGACGGCGAGAAGGAGGGCGACAATTCTCAGCATGACACACGTTCATGACTGACAAACTGCCTCGCATGTATTTATAATTCCTCAAATTTCATCTCATCACTGTGGTTGGTTAATTAGTTGAGATGGCAGTTGCAACAGCAAATAGAAGACCCTCAGCACTGCATTGTCTTTCATTACATCATAGCCAGAAATGCGTGGGTGTGGGTGTGGTTCGCACAGTAAATCCACACAGACTTGACGCGTACGCTGTTGCAGGGAGGTTACGTGGAAACATCCGAGTGTACTTTTCCGTCACAAATTAGCGATTTTTGCAAGGAGTAAATGCAAGTGTTCGCATGGATGAGATATGGATACGTTGATGGACAATGGGGTAGGTCACGTGAAAGTAATCACTCCACTGGTTCATTTCTCCCTGATAAAGGCAGAACCCGGAAATTCCTTCAACTTAGTGAACATGCACAACTGCGCGTCGTGCTGACTTCATTCTGAAGTCAATAATGCATGCTGGGCATCGCTCGAACAGAGCTGAATCTCAGTTTACATTAGGAACGAAGACCAAAATGAGGCACTGCCTGACCAAGAAGTACACTTTATATGACCTTCGCTTCTCCACACTTCACCGATTATTCACACCTCGACCTCTCGCAATACATCTTCGTCCACCTCCAGATTCACAACACGTAGCATGCTCTAATAAGGGTTACTAGGGTATGCCAGCAACCAATATATCTGCCGTGGTACCAATTCAGCGCGTCAATGTTCATAATTGAGAATCATGAATCACGTGAGCGAAAGCCCGCTTCGTGGCGAGCCAAATGACCTGCTAGGTGCAAAAATAATTTGTGCGCCCCAGGCTTTGTCCATGCAACCACCCGGTTGATAGAATTGCTCTCCAGTATAAAACTTCATTCGATTTGCACGAAGCATTTTGTTCTCTAATGCCACCGAGTGTGGCAATGCCCACTGCCTGCGTTGATTGCGTCCTACTCCAGCTTTGCTCCACAATTGCTCTCTAGTATCCTCGTCTTGCCTAATTGAGGGATGTGTGGATAATTTAAGTGGATGCTGCAAAGAAAACGAACGTCTTCTACTGAAGCCTCGTCTTCTCTGGCAATTGCGCGTTTGTGCTCGTGCCTGTCAATTATTCGCAAAGTAATGTGAAAAAATAACTAATCGTGTGCAGTGCCTCACGCGCATCATCACCGAATATCCACCACAGCATTAGTACACTCGCCAAAGTGAAGCAGTGGAATACCCACACTTAATTTGCGTGTGCGTAATTTATTTTGAACTGACAGCATTCTCGACACTGAAATATTCCACCGACTGGAGCATATTTGGGCGGACATTTCCTTGGGCTAAAGAAGTGTGAATTTCATTGCAAAGCCGCCTCACCTGCATTGGTAAGTTCTCCATTTCCAACAATTTGTTTCCCTTTCAGGTGTCATCGTACCACCTCTCTCAACGACGCTTGCAAGAAGTGCGCATTTGGAAGATCGAAAATAGCATAAGCTCGAAACCAAACGTCGGTAGATTTCTCCTCTAAGAATTTGCCCTTTTTAATGCAAGATTAGCTTCCACTCCACCAATCAGACCAAACGCCTCGTATAGTAAATATTCACCCAACATGAATGCCCATGTAATAATTTTCGCCACATTTCCACATAAATGAATAGAAGTGCGCCCCATTTGAGATGCTATTCTGCTCGATGAATTCTGATGCATGCCCCTTGGCCTACGAAACAATTGAATTCAAGAGCTGCATCCACGCCTAGCTCTACGCGCCTCGCTGAGAGTGAATGCCTGACATGGTCACCAAGTGGGATTGGTCACCACTTGTGAGGAGTCGGTGCGACGATATGCGAGGGTCAGTAGAGCTTAATTGCCTCTCTCTTAATTGCATCTCTCCGTATGATGCAGGAAGATCACTGGCACCCATATGCTTGATGTTTTCTGTGCTCGACGCTATAAAACTTTCACAGAGTTTTACCCACACCCTGAAATCCCTTAGCTATCACTTGGAGAGGATGCAGCATACACCATTTAAGCGACTGCCATAAAATAATCCACTGGCTTGCACCACTCAATTGCATGCCACACGAACCAGTGATCGTAACACTATTTGAATGTGTTTCTTGATATTCTTTTGGAGGTTTACATGGCTAAGCACACCAAGTCAAGTGGTATGCGTTAGAGTGCTTAGTGCTTTTACTAACCAAACATGACGATGTGTCATGAAAAAGGTGTCAGTTAATTCTGCTTTTATTAGTCAAAATGCCGCTTACAATGAGGGTGAGTGGGTGAGTGGGTGAGTGGGTGGGTGAGTGGATGTGTTCATCTTATGCCCGAGTCCAAGCTAGTGGTCTCCACGCAAACACTTGTAGGCTTTATGGGCATGAGATGCCTTTGGCAGAGTGGCACAAGCCATCAGATGCTATTGTTCTGTGATGAATGCCCTACGATCTGATAAGTCTTCACTTGACTGCACAAACTTGGTAGAAATGCAACCTGTTTAGGCACGTGAGCCATTGTAGTCTCATGGTTAGAAATACTAAGCGTTTGCAGGGTCACTAAGGTCGTCTGGTCATTTGTTGAGCTGATGTTAGGAGAAGGGATTTGAAGACGTCAATAAAATAATGGGAATGCCAATGATAGTGACCCCCGTTGTGGAGACAACAAGGCTGGCTGCCTGTGGCCAAATGATGTGACGTCTGAACTGCCATGTCGTGTTATTCTCGAGGGTCTAAACGACATGGCAATAATTTGACATCACTCTGGTTCTTACTGCACTTCACGTCAGTCTCCCTGCGTAAGCATCGACCAACCAGGAGAGCCGCAACAGGAGCACCAATTGTGCCATGCTGGAAATGTTTCGTAACAGGAGCTTACGAGATGTTCGACAAATCCAATGGGACCAAACCACCAGCTGACAGCAGTGCTTCGCCCCTTTCACTTTCAAAGTAAACTTTTTGATGGCGTGTTAGTGGTGTGACACTGGCGTAGTGCCCAACCTTTGTGAAATGTGACCTAACTATCTGGCACCCGGCAAATGCTGAAAATCAGACACGGAAGTCGTAGCATCGTGACTCAATCTGCTAAGCTATAAACTCATACTGCCCTCTACTCACAACTTTGCACACAACTTTATCCTCTAAATGCCACGTGCATGTCGCATCGGGCTTGTTTTCACTGTGATGGCACACGCTGCGCAGCCATCAAAGAGCGAACGCTTCCCAATGCAGTGCCTCTTCGCTGCATTGGCCTAAACTCGCACATCTAAACTCTATTTTATTGGACAAAGCCCAAAACGCTGGCGGTTAAGGATTTATTTACTACCAGACAGGCAACGCAAATCAGGGATGTGAAGTAATGGCACTAGCGCAGTGTTAGCAGATGTGAAATGCTGGATTGGGTTTCGAGGTGGCTAGTACAGACAATGGAGATGAAGGAGGAGGTTCGACATAAGACCGCTATGTACAATGGAAACGTGGATGATTCAAACGAGCGCAGAAGCCTGTCGCTCTTGGAAAAGAACACCACTTTGGAAACCACTGTCCTCCTGCATTCAATAAGCTCTCCTTCCATGGCTAATTGTATCAGCCCCCAAAGTTCAGTTGCTTTTACTCGTTCACGTGCCCGAAACACGTCCACTTTCCAGCAACTAATTACCGGGCCTTCAATTCATCACGCCATCTTCCTGACTTGACAGCATTCCTCTCATAAGATTCGTAGTGCTTTACGATGCTCTGCCCTCCTCCTACCTTAAACCGCATGCCACCTTGCTCAATTTCGTTTTCTGCAGATGCGTTCGAGTCAGCTCCGATGCCGATACATTTGCCAACAAATGTGAGAAAATTTAAGGTTTGCGTGAGAACAAGCGTCCCTTCCTTTATTCCTCCGAAAAGCACTGCATCTTTGCCTATCAGTGAACTCCTCTCCGTAATTGGCAATTCAGACAAGCGCAAATGCGCATTCCTTCGTACAAATAAAATCGATTGTATGGAAGTGCAATATAAAATTTAGGCATTTGAAAAGTCAGCTTGTGACAGTAAGCTCTCGCAAAACACTATCATCCACAATCGTCGTAAGTCCCAATGCCATCAGAGATTGACTAGTGCAAAGTTGCCGGTGATTGTGGGATCCTCTAGAGTCGACCTGCAGGCATGCAAGCAAAGAGTATTCTATAGTCTCACCTAAATAGCAGGCAACGCAAATCAGGGATGTGAAGTAATGGCACTAGCGCAGTGTTAGCAGATGTGAAATGCTGGATTGGGTTTCGAGGTGGCTAGTACAGACAATGGAGATGAAGGAGGAGGTTCGACATAAGACCGCTATGTACAATGGAAACGTGGATGATTCAAACGAGCGCAGAAGCCTGTCGCTCTTGGAAAAGAACACCACTTTGGAAACCACTGTCCTCCTGCATTCAATAAGCTCTCCTTCCATGGCTAATTGTATCAGCCCCCAAAGTTCAGTTGCTTTTACTCGTTCACGTGCCCGAAACACGTCCACTTTCCAGCAACTAATTACCGGGCCTTCAATTCATCACGCCATCTTCCTGACTTGACAGCATTCCTCTCATAAGATTCGTAGTGCTTTACGATGCTCTGCCCTCCTCCTACCTTAAACCGCATGCCACCTTGCTCAATTTCGTTTTCTGCAGATGCGTTCGAGTCAGCTCCGATGCCGATACATTTGCCAACAAATGTGAGAAAATTTAAGGTTTGCGTGAGAACAAGCGTCCCTTCCTTTATTCCTCCGAAAAGCACTGCATCTTTGCCTATCAGTGAACTCCTCTCCGTAATTGGCAATTCAGACAAGCGCAAATGCGCATTCCTTCGTACAAATAAAATCGATTGTATGGAAGTGCAATATAAAATTTAGGCATTTGAAAAGTCAGCTTGTGACAGTAAGCTCTCGCAAAACACTATCATCCACAATCGTCGTAAGTCCCAATGCCATCAGAGATTGACTAGTGCAAAGTTGCCGGTGTTTTCTTAGCGGTGATGTTTGAGCACATCTTATGCTTCTTCAGCTGTCGAGCATTACTGCGAAAACCAGTTTTATGATCTAAATTGGCAACCGTCGTCGCGGGGATGTTTGTGCACGAAGAAGTATTCCATTCGAAGCAATGCACCCATTACCTCTCCTTAGCTTTGTCGACACAGAAAACCGAGTGGCCGAGAAAAGGGGCCACACAGAAATCTGATTGTGAACTTCATTTGGCCAACACCTCTGCCACTAACCTTGATGACCACATTGATAGCGGACAATCCTGCCATTCTTAACGAATATGTTAGTGATAGGTAAACAAGCTAATGGATGCGCGGGCAGCAATCAAGCAAGGAGGTACTTTAATGTGTTTAACGTAATTTTAGTGTCCAAGATTGGAAATTTTTCTGGTGTTTCTGCTGCATAAGAAACTGCACACTTTTCGTTTGATTGGATGGGTGTGTTTAAATTAAGCTAAGTCATGGATTCCACTTCCCGATCACCTCGCGTCCATGGATACTGCTAATTCACTCTCTTTTCAGCTGCCATGGCATCGCTGTTAGTGCCACTGCTTTTGTGAATGTAATCAGTTGAAGAACCAAACACGAAATATGCCCGATGACTGCATGAGTGCAAACATGCTGCAACTTCTTTGGCGCAAATTCGTGGTTTTCCAAAACTGGCGAATTGCTTACTTTCTGATACAAAAATAAATTGCTATCATAACTGACGTGATTCGACGCTTAAATATCGCGGGCACAGTAATAATGGCGGTGCCCACGAAAGACCCATCCCATCCAGTGCTGGTCGTGATTGGTAATGCTCATTTGGTATGATGGGTCTTTTCTATGATGAGGTAGGAGGAAAGTATCTGTCAAAGTCCAAGTATTGCATTGTTAAATGGCATCAAAGTGTTTTGGGCTCAATGAAGCTCATTTTCCATAGTCATTTAGGTGTGATAACGTGGAGAGTGTTTCCACGCTTAAGCGGGCATGGGCCTCCTTTCATTACGCTGCAGACAGATCACAACAATGCATTACTTTACAGCTCCAAGTTTAGCACACTCAAGGGAAGAACAAAGGGCCTGCTAGTTGTGGACTGAAGGTCTCTACAACTGTCTTCCTTAGTAGAAAGCCGGATCTCTACTTCATTTCTCTCCTACAAGAACACACATGCTAGCAGTATGCTCTACCAGTCTCGTCTCGGGTAGTCAACACCACTCAGTGTGTCTGGTGAGAAGGATTTGACCAAACTACACGATGTCTCCATCCTCCTCACAAGCAGCACTACTGACTCGATGAAACTGCATTTTCTTTCCCCTCTTCACTAGAACAGTGAGGGTTCAAGCTGAGTCACTTTGCTGACTGCGATGCTCCTCAGTGCATTGTTCAAGCCCTAGCCTCTCGTGCCATCTGCCGCACTTGGTAAATCCGTCATGTGGCACACCCATTCTATGCTTCTGAATCGTGTGGCTAGAGTAGAGCCACACAGATAATGTGAAGCACCGGTATCTTAGATGGAGTTAACTCTCCACCTCTGTGTTAAAATCAGTGGAGACCGAAGGGCTACACTGCCACTTTTAGATAGCCCATCTCAAGACTTCTATTCGAAGAATCCAACTCTATGACCACTTATACGGTAGACAAGTGAAAAGGGGAATCATGCGACTGGAGTGGAGTTGAAAGCTGACGAAGCCGACAAGGTAAGTTGTAAGCAACACAAACTAGCGCAGTCATTGTCATGAACTGATGCGGAGAACAGTGTCACGCACACTAGTGACACTAGGTAGTCAGATCCACTGTCACACACAAGTGACGTTGGCAGCGTATACGTCATGTAGCACAGTTACATGCAGTAAGACAGCGTAGCCTGCTGAACAAGTATAGTGTGGTCATTTGGTGCAATGATGGAATGTTTCGCTAGGTTCTTCTCGCCTGACGAAGCAAATCATTCGTGCTCTCAGTTAATGGCCAGACCACAAGAGCCATGCGAGCGAGTTCCAAATGCAGGTGAGATATGCCGACGTTCCGTTTGTTGTGTACAACTCAATGTGTGCTACCGGTACATAATTATTAGTCTAATTGCAAGCTTACTACCGGGATGTACGATTGGGATAGCATTGCTTAAGCTCACAGACATGACTTCGTAACCCGCAAAGCGATGCCTTGAGGCGAGGAACGAGTGGAATATTATTGAAGTTGATTATAGGGGAAGATGGAAGAGATTAAGGCGTGATGTGTTAGTGTGGAATACGAGTTGAATTTGCCGGATGCGTGGTGCACGTAATGGAAGAAGATTCGTCAGTGGGTTGAAAACTGGCAACTTAGTAAAAAGGGGTTGAAACAGGCTTCATTCTGTTCGGTTCTCATGCAATCGTTGTGCTCGTCTGTTCGTTCGCTCAACCAATAAGTCTTCTCCAAAGCATGAGCATCGACAGCAGTGCAATCACAGCTGAAATGAAAATCAATGCATGAAAGCAGAGAGTAAATAAAGTTGGAAGCTGGAGTGGATGCTCAGTTCATGCTTCGAGCAGACAACTAGCGCAAAGTCAGACGGGGATTAATAAATTGCCCATTTAGTGAAAGCACTTGACGTCTATATTATCGTCGAAATCATGTTGCCCAGCCAAGTCTAGTGATGTGTGAAGCGGATTGGCATTACAAAAGTAAAACAACTCACTCGTGAAAGTGGAAGCCGCCTCATGTCCTGGGAGATGGAAATGACCAGAGAAATATAATAAATAGTGAGTCACAGTAGAATAAGGCATTGTTCTGGTTCGAAAAATGTGTCAAAATGGTGCAGCCGATCAGAAATGTCCCCTCAATAACTCACCGGAAGCGGTTGTGCCTGCACGAAAAGATGCAAATCAGAGCAATTTCATATTGAATGTACCATCAACTCTTGTGATGTTTGACTGCTTAATGTGTACCTTTCAAATAGAAATGTAGCAGAAAATTGACTGGAAATCCTAAATTCCCCGTAATGGAGCACTTGCCATAATCTCAGTCAGAGTGAGTGAATTGCAGTGCTTTAAGCTGATAAACCACTCATTTTGCAAAAGCACTTGATGTTTATGTTGCAATCGAAATCACGTTGCCTAGCCACATCTGGCCACTTGCGAAGTGGGTTAGCGCTGCAAAAGTGAAAGAACTCACTCGTGGTAGTGGGCGTCACTCCAGGTTCTAGTAGATGGAATTACGCGGAGAAATTAACCCAATAGTCTAGTCATATTCGACAAAGGCCTATTGTTGGTTTAAGCTAATGTGTCAAAGTAGACCAACTGATCACTAACTAAGCAGAAGAGGTTGCAGCTGCACAAATTTAGCGAATGAAGAATCAGTTGGATTAAGCGCAACCACAGTTTCTGTGATGCTTGGCTACTTAATATGTACCTTCAAATTAAAATGCAGCGATGGTTATTTGTCAGTGCTAGCCTCTCCGCAGCGAAGCAGTTGCCGTAGTCTCAAACATGGTGAGTAAATGGTAGTGCTTAAAGGCGGTAATTCACTAATTTACTTAAAGCACTTGACTGTTTTCTGTCACTCAACGAATGCCAACAAATGGACTGGTAAAAAACAACTCACTCGTGGTAGTGGGCGTCACTCCAGGTTCTAGTAGATGGAATTACGCGGAGAAATTAACCCAATAGTCTAGTCATATTCGACAAAGGCCTATTGTTGGTTTAAGCTAATGTGTCAAAGTAGACCAACTGATCACTAACTAAGCAGAAGAGGTTGCAGCTGCACAAATTTAGCGAATGAAGAATCAGTTGGATTAAGCGCAACCACAGTTTCTGTGATGCTTGGCTACTTAATATGTACCTTCAAATTAAAATGCAGCGATGGTTATTTGTCAGTGCTAGCCTCTCCGCAGCGAAGCAGTTGCCGTAGTCTCAAGCATGGTGAGTAAATGGTAGTGCTTAAAGGCGGTAATTCACTAATTTACTTAAAGCACTTGACTGTTTTCTGTCACTCAACGAATGCCAACAAATGGACTGGTAAAAAACAACTCACTCGTGGAAGTGGGCGTCACTCCAGGTTCTGGGAGATGGAAATGACCAGAGAAATGTAATAAATAGTGCGTCATAGTAGAATAATGCATTATTCTGGTTCGAAAAATGAGTCAAAATGGTGCAGCCGGTCAAAACTGTTCCTTTATCAACTCACTGGAAGAGGTTGTGGCAACGCAAAATTATCAGAATAAGAATAGTGTTAGAATGAATACAGTGGCATATTCATGCAATGCTTGGCTGCCTAATGTGTACTATCCAAATAAAAATGAAGAGAAAGTACTTTTATGCACAACATTCACAGCAGTTGCACAGTTTCCATAGCTTTGGGCATGGTGAGTATGTTGTAGTGCTTTAACTCACTCGTGGAAGTGGGAGGCGGAAGCACGAAAGAAATTGAAAATGTGTTGCATCATAATAGGCAAACTTAATTTGACGGTTTCAATAAATGTGTCGAGGTGGAGAAAGTGATGCAAATGGTAGCTTTGCCAACTCACCGGGAGAGGTTGTGGCTGCACAAAGTATCAAAATGAGCATAAGTTCAGATAGAAGGTAACTGCATTTCATGAAATGCTTGGGTACCCAATGTGCACCTGACGGATTCACACAGGGAGTAGTCATGTTTCAGATTGGCGCAGTTTTAGCAGCCTAACAGTGCGGGTGTTTATTAAGTTGGTCTCACATTGAAACTGCTCCTTTTGCCATCTACTGTCGATGCGATGCGAATATTTTATGAAGCAAACGCAAATACTTGTGTGAATGCTGGTGCGAGAAGGTCTGACGAAAGGCACTACCAAAACTGTCAATCGCAGTGCTAGCAAAATAATAAGGCTGGCTATGTAATAGAGAAGAAGACGACGTTGTTGTCCCTTCATCGTGCCAGGATTTGTGCAGTGCTATTGCTTTGAATTGTAATGGACGTGCTACTTATTCCCTTATTCTTCTCATACACCTATGCTGCACATTGTTGGCGGGTTCAAAGGCAAAGCAGAGTGTGCCGGAATTCACATTACGCTAGTTCGTCTACTCCGTATGTACGGCAAACGCAATAGGTGGATTTGTAGACTGCGCTCTAAGTTGCATGCCTTGGGCGGGAACAGGGACAATGTGTATTGGACAGAGAGGGATGAGGACTCAATGTAGGCCTGAACACAGCATACATGCAGCACAAATTTGAGTATTGAAGAATACGGCGCAATAGGATGCGAAAGGTGGCTTTTGGAACAGAGAACATTTCCACTACCTCTGCATGCAAATGTGATGATAATGCATTCAATTCACTCACTCGTTTCACCCCGATATCCTGAAAGTAACGTCGAGTAAATTATTGTCATATAGTCATAGTAACTAGGAAATACTTCAGTCACAGCACGCAAGCATGAACCATTCCACAGCACTCTAATGTTATTCGCATAAGTAGGAGTAGAACCTCATATTAGAGCTCGTGGTGCTGTGTGACATTTGGTCTGCTGTAGAATAGCTATGCGCTTGAACTCACTGCTGCATTCCGCTATTTCTGGCGATTCGCCTAAAGCAATGCAATATTTTCGGTTACTTCCATAGAAACGTGTGTTACTCAAGTCCACCGTACGGTTAATCTCTCGTTGAATGGTCTCATCGTGGAGCGGTGTTAGCCAAGATATTCATTGCAATGAAAGATGGTAGCGCCGTCAGTCAGTGGGGATGTCCACTCACCCTCTTGCGTCCAGTCAATATTAACTACTAATGCTGTAGTCAAGGCGGACCACTCGATTTGTGTATAGTCAAGAGTGTCATTTCGAGTAATGTTCAGGACAAATGTTCTCAGATCGGATCCTGTGTCATTCGTCATGTTACCTTAAATGAGTGAAAGAAAGTGCAATTGGCACATCAGTTGCATTCATGAGCACGGCAAATGACTCGACTGGAAGCGCAGCAAACTCACGGCAGAAAGATGAGTCATGTGTAACGAGAGTAGTTCCTGTCCATCTGCACGCAACTCGGCCATTCACTTCAATTGAAGCCTGCGTTGCAATGAGGAAGAAGGGAGAGAATTGCGACCGCGAAATCATGGGCAAGAGAAGAAGGGAGCTACGCGAGCATTGTGAGAAATGGAGAGCACTGTGCTGCCATCAAGTCTGAGAAAGCTTCACGTACCCCAGTTTGTTCGTTCGCGCCTTGAGCAGCAAATGCGACTTCGACATACGATCGCCCTTTCCCAAATCGAGAAAGTGGAAACGACGTCTGCAAATTGACTGTACCTGTACGCAAAACACTTCGTGATTACACTTTCCCAATTCACTTCCAACCGTTAAGTGATTGAAGGAGTCAAGCACCACAGAGGCAATAAATACCAATGGAAATGCTGCTTGCCAAGGAAAGAGGTTGTGAATTTGCACTCTTTAAACGAGCGTTCACCTTGCAGAGGTTCGCACACACTTCTCCAGGTCTATCAACTCACCTGGCTGTGGTGTCTGAAAAGTGCAATTTGGCACGAAGAATACTGTAGAAGTGAATGAAGATCCATCCCATATCAGTAATGCCTCCTGTTGGGATACGTCATTCAGCGTGATGTTGGCGCTTTCTAAAATTACATGCAATGCTCTCATATAGTTGCGAACGATCGGGTTTCTTAGCCTCTGCATGGGCACACGGATACTGTGCAGTCTCTACTACTGCTTTTACACCGAATCGACGTGCAGTGATTCGCGTTGTTGAGGCACCGAATAAAGAGTTGATGCCCTTAGCTAATCACACAGGGGGGTTCACTTATTGTGATACACAAATGATTGAACGATGGAAGCGGTGTGTGGAAGAGAGGAGCTTCGTCAAAGTTCTGCTTACCTTCATCCATTTGGCAGGGAGAGCCCCAGTCTTGACCATTACGATAACACTTGCCATTTTTAATTTCCATTGAAGATTGGCTGCCATTTCTCAACACCACTATCAACTAAAATAAAGTATAACGTTATCTCTAGCCCTTAGTGCATGGGCATTTTAGTCAATCGAGAGGACGATAGCATATTTTCTACCACTCATTGAGCGATCCAATCTGAAAGGGTGTCGTATATGATGCAACATTATGTGCTGAAGCAGCGCACATGAAAGTGTTTATCGAAATGTTAAAAAAGGCTCTATTTATGCAAAGGTGTCATGCATACGGCCTCCTTGGGAAGACGCAAATACATAGTTGGTGATTTTCCTGCCGGTGTTCCAACAATCCGAGAACCCCATGGCACTGGTTCCGCTCCTGTTTCGAAAGTAAATATATCTTCAAACTCTGCCCAGTGTGTTGATACAAATGCCTACCCAAGTTATGGGAACAAAAACAACTACATTGGATGTGATGTGTGAAAAAAAAATGCCTCTTTCTTCAGGTCAAACTTATCATCAAAGTGTGCATTGAGCTATAGCGTGCAGTGGCATATTCAGTAAGAAAATAACATAAAACGGATGAATGAATACACACGCGAGCAGTAGGTGACGGCGAGAAGGAGGGCGACAATTCTCAGCATGACACACGTTCATGACTGACAAACTGCCTCGCATGTATTTATAATTCCTCAAATTTCATCTCATCACTGTGGTTGGTTAATTAGTTGAGATGGCAGTTGCAACAGCAAATAGAAGACCCTCAGCACTGCATTGTCTTTCATTACATCATAGCCAGAAATGCGTGGGTGTGGGTGTGGTTCGCACAGTAAATCCACACAGACTTGACGCGTACGCTGTTGCAGGGAGGTTACGTGGAAACATCCGAGTGTACTTTTCCGTCACAAATTAGCGATTTTTGCAAGGAGTAAATGCAAGTGTTCGCATGGATGAGATATGGATACGTTGATGGACAATGGGGTAGGTCACGTGAAAGTAATCACTCCACTGGTTCATTTCTCCCTGATAAAGGCAGAACCCGGAAATTCCTTCAACTTAGTGAACATGCACAACTGCGCGTCGTGCTGACTTCATTCTGAAGTCAATAATGCATGCTGGGCATCGCTCGAACAGAGCTGAATCTCAGTTTACATTAGGAACGAAGACCAAAATGAGGCACTGCCTGACCAAGAAGTACACTTTATATGACCTTCGCTTCTCCACACTTCACCGATTATTCACACCTCGACCTCTCGCAATACATCTTCGTCCACCTCCAGATTCACAACACGTAGCATGCTCTAATAAGGGTTACTAGGGTATGCCAGCAACCAATATATCTGCCGTGGTACCAATTCAGCGCGTCAATGTTCATAATTGAGAATCATGAATCACGTGAGCGAAAGCCCGCTTCGTGGCGAGCCAAATGACCTGCTAGGTGCAAAAATAATTTGTGCGCCCCAGGCTTTGTCCATGCAACCACCCGGTTGATAGAATTGCTCTCCAGTATAAAACTTCATTCGATTTGCACGAAGCATTTTGTTCTCTAATGCCACCGAGTGTGGCAATGCCCACTGCCTGCGTTGATTGCGTCCTACTCCAGCTTTGCTCCACAATTGCTTTCTAGTATCCTCGTCTTGCCTAATTGAGGGATGTGTGGATAATTTAAGTGGATGTTGCAAAGAAAACGAACGTCTTCTACTGAAGCCTCGTCTTCTCTGGCAATTGCGCGTTTGTGCTCGTGCCTGTCAATTATTCGCAAAGTAATGTGAAAAAATAACTAATCGTGTGCAGTGCCTCACGCGCATCATCACCGAATATCCACCACAGCATTAGTACACTCGCCAAAGTGAAGCAGTGGAATACCCACACTTAATTTGCGTGTGCGTAATTTATTTTGAACTGACAGCATTCTCGACACTGAAATATTCCACTGACTGGAGCATATTTGGGAGGACATTTCCTTGGGCTAAAGAAGTGTGAATTTCATTGCAAAGCCGCCTCACCTGCATTGGTAAGTTCTCCATTTCCAACAATTTGTTTCCCTTTCAGGTGTCATCGTACCACCTCTCTCAACGACGCTTGCAAGAAGTGCGCATTTGGAAGATCGAAAATAGCATAAGCTCGAAACCAAACGTTGGTAGATTTCTCCTCTAAGAATTTGCCCTTTTTAATGCAAGATTAGCTTCCACTCCACCAATCAGACCAAACGCCTCGTATAGTAAATATTCACCCAACATGAATGCCCATGTAATAATTTTCGCCACATTTCCACATAAATGAATAGAAGTGCGCCCCATTTGAGATGCTATTCTGCTCGATGAATTCTGATGCATGCCCCTTGGCCTACGAAACAATTGAATTCAAGAGCTGCATCCACGCCTAGCTCTACGCGCCTCGCTGAGAGTGAATGCCTGACATGGTCACCAAGTGGGATTGGTCACCACTTGTGAGGAGTCGGTGCGACGATATGCGAGGGTCAGTAGAGCTTAATTGCCTCTCTCTTAATTGCATCTCTCCGTATGATGCAGGGAGATCACTGGCACCCATATGCTTGATGTTTTCTGCGCTCGACGCTATAAAACTTTCACAGAGTTTTACCCACACCCTGAAATCCCTTAGCTATCACTTGGAGAGGATGCAGCATACACCATTTAAGCGACTGCCATAAAATAATCCACTGGCTTGCACCACTCAATTGCATGCCACACGAACCAGTGATCGTAACACTATTTGAATGTGTTTCTTGATATTCTTTTGGAGGTTTACATGGCTAAGCACACCAAGTCAAGTGGTATGCGTTAGAGTGCTTAGTGCTTTTACTAACCAAACATGACGATGTGTCATGAAAAAGGTGTCAGTTAATTCTGCTTTTATTAGTCAAAATGCCGCTTACAATGAGGGTGAGTGGGTGAGTGGGTGAGTGGGTGGGTGAGTGGATGTGTTCATCTTATGCCCGAGTCCAAGCTAGTGGTCTCCACGCAAACACTTGTAGGCTTTATGGGCATGAGATGCCTTTGGCAGAGTGGCACAAGCCATCAGATGCTATTGTTCTGTGATGAATGCCCTACGATCTGATAAGTCTTCACTTGACTGCACAAACTTGGTAGAAATGCAACCTGTTTAGGCACGTGAGCCATTGTAGTCTCATGGTTAGAAATACTAAGCGTTTGCAGGGTCACTAAGGTCGTCTGGTCATTTGTTGAGCTGATGTTAGGAGAAGGGATTTGAAGACGTCAATAAAATAATGGGAATGCCAATGATAGTGACCCCCGTTGTGGAGACAACAAGGCTGGCTGCCTGTGGCCAAATGATGTGACGTCTGAACTGCCATGTCGTGTTATTCTCGAGGGTCTAAACGACATGGCAATAATTTGACATCACTCTGGTTCTTACTGCACTTCACGTCAGTCTCCCTGCGTAAGCATCGACCAACCAGGAGAGACCCAACGAGTACCAAATGCTAGGTAATGCCAAGCATATGGTATTTGTAACACTTGTAATTGCCCTGCCTTTTAATACGCGTTCACTTTGGAGGCTGACACTGAGTAGTAAAGATAGGATTTGATTTCTTTAAGGGCTTCCACAATTGCCATTCCTTTATTCACTAATTAGTTGGATGTCTTTCTCACTTAAGGGAAGATTACTATTTAGAACTACAACACGTTTTGGTAAATTACTCCATTTTATTTCCATTTTGCTGGTGAACATACTGCATAATCGTAGTTGGGGTTGTTGAAATAAAACAGAGTTCGTCCTAACAGCTTGCATAGCTATCTCTTATATTAATCCGGTTTACACGCACTGCCCTTCCTCTGTCCGTAAGTGGTGAATAAATTGAAACTAAGTCTAGCGCTTGCAAAGTGTTCCTCCGCTAAATCCTCCTTTCCTGTAGTCAGTCCTAGTACTTCAGAACGAAGCAAATGCCCTCAAGTAGGCTGAAATCTTCGCTCCTGTTCAGATCATTTTTAGGATATAGGGTCGAGTTAACGCGAAGGTACACCTTAAAGAGGAATTGCAGCTTGCCTCTTCCTACACACTCATTACGTGGGAAATAAAATTTGAGACGATTTGATTTACCCTAAGACCACGTAAGCCCATCCTTATGGCTTGTAATTTAATTGTCGTACGCAAGTTTGCATTTCAGTACAGACTTCAAAGAAGGGTCAGCCCATGAATAATGTGACACTAGCATGAACTAAACTGAATGGATACTGAGTTTGGCATGACACGGTAACTAATACGTGACCTCAACTAAAGCCACATGGGGTGCATAATGAAACACCTATCAGAAAAATTTTATTCATGTGACAGCTACGCAGTCACAACTTTAAAACATCATCAATTTCGGTTAGGTACAAGTTGTCCCTAACCATTCCTACCTAATCAAAGACGGTGCTTAAGCAAAACAGCTAGTAAATGAGATCCGTTAAATTCACTGCAGTCAATCCCACCGCTGATAGAGTAACAGAGACCTAAAAGGAGGTGACATGCAAATAACACTTTTTTTCCTAAATCAAATAGACCGCCCTCCACACCAGCAACAATGGATTGCGTTCACGGACTTACACAAACCAAATCTAACGACCTTCAGAATAGCTTCATATCAACACCTCCATTTCTCAACTGTCTTATCAACAAGATTCCTCAGTGGTGAGGTTGGCCAAAATTATTTTGAGGTGATTTTTCAGTTTCAATTCATACGCTAAAAGACTGTACATTTTGAGTAATTTCCTCGAGGAGGAGAGAATGTCTTCCATTGCATATAAAGGTATTTCGCTTTTTTCCCTCCACTTCTTTTGCCCTTTATGGAGTTTAGTTTAATTCGTTCACACATCCGAAAGTCTCAAAATGTGCCACTTTGTGATAACTACAATGCTTTGATTGCTTCCAGGCTCCCGATTTTAGTGACGGGAACTTACAGCCCCACCATCATGCCTCCACCGAGCAATCTAAAATCCGAGCCCTTCTGCAGGTCGACACTACAAATTCTGTCCAAGTATTGTGTCTTCTTTAGTCTTCAGGCAAGTCTCGGAACGCTGTAAAGCAGTATTCCATGCACTTTATCCAGTTTACCCTGTACATTACGACTTAGATATACCTGCCAAGTGATAACGACCCATTTTATGAAAAAAAAAAACTAGTGAAATCAACTTGAAGCAACCCATTGAACACTTCCTTTTCCTATGAATACCTAAGATCATCCAAATTCAGGGGGCGTAGAAGACTTCAGACATCCACCTACACCCGCGAACACGAGGCACAAAAACTGTTCCAGCTGTGACAAATAGAAATGGAAAAAAGCACGTATAAATACACCATTAAAAAATTTACCGCATCTGACCTATTGTTTTTCCTAAAGGAATATATCGCGAGCAAAAGCTCGAGGTTTAAAATCTACAAGCACTTTATTGATCCACGTCATGACATTTGTAAATGGCCTCACTGAGGGGTTGAAGCGAAATGGACATGTGCCACAACGATGATCACCACTCGCCCGTCAGTCCCACGTTCTCCTTTTGGCCACCCTATAAGGAAGAAGAGGACAACGAAGAAAAGAGAACAGTGTTTTTCAGCTATCGTGCACAAAGCGCCGCCACTACACCAGCAAGAATAGCAGAGGGGAATGGAATGAAAATTTCCCACCATAACAGCAGTCAACCCATTGCGGTGGATAAAGGGAGTAGAGGTTTTGCTGGACTCGCAGCACCAGGGACGCCAACTACATCCATACTCACATCGTCTCATAAACGCCTCACGGACCGACCTTCGGCTCTAGTCTCTCCACTTGCATCGCTCGAGCGTTCGCGTAGCAACAACTTTCGAGTGAGTCACTTGCGCATGAATCCCACAACCGTGGGTGCTCCAAGGGCTCTGCTAAAGAAACCACCGCCACCACTACCACCTCCCCCATCGCCGCAGCCAATACCACGGCTAAAATCACATTCACAGCCACACCCACACAATTCTGCCAAGAACGCAATGGCATGCAGTGACTTGTATCTCCAGTCTCCGTCGGGAACTAGTAACAAGAAGTCATATACCTCCTCGATCCATGTCCACGTAAATCCAGTTGCCCCGCCCATCACGCTCGATCTACGTCAACCAACATGTCAACCAAATACTGCTTCAAATCCCACAATCAATGCATTTCCTCAATGCTCTAAACTACAGGATTCACATCCCAAGAGGACGCAGCACCTGTTTACCTTTTCTCGCTGTCCATTAGACTCGAGATACAGAGAATTGCGGTGCATGGAAGGCGTCGTTTTCCAATCGACGCCAGCGAAAAGCACCAAGCTGTCCGTTGAGAAGGAGGCATTTACCAACACTGAAGTGCCTTTGCCGAGTCCACGCATCACCCTCGAATCGTGTGCTAAGAGACGTGAAGAGGTCATCTCTAGAACCAAGGAATGTGCCATGTGGAACACCAGACACGACGTCTTGACGAACGATGTGACGATATTAAAAACACATGAAGAGGTGTTTCCCTTTATGCGGGGCACTGGAAACATTATTCAGCACTCTAAGGAGATGACCAATGACACTCCAAGCCTGAACAGACTCAGAGTAGTCTCTCTTCGGGAGGG
Source organism: Echinococcus multilocularis (assembly GCA_000469725.3). Classification (NCBI taxonomy): domain Eukaryota; kingdom Metazoa; phylum Platyhelminthes; class Cestoda; order Cyclophyllidea; family Taeniidae; genus Echinococcus; species Echinococcus multilocularis. The sequence continues at coordinate 3,247,644 of LN902848.1, read as the reverse complement.
ACGCGTGTGTGAAATTGTGCGTCCCTTCTCACCCTCTTACGCAATCATCTCCCTGGAGAATTCGCAGAAAGCATCTTTAAGCTTTCATGAACTGACAAACAGCAGGGCTGCCGACAGTACTCCATGCATTCGGCTTCATGAATCAGTGGTTAGGCATGCATTACTTGGTCAAATCCTCGGTGAACCGCTGGCCAATAAGTCCCGCAATTTCCCTGCTCCCTCTCCAGAACTGAAATATGATATACCCCCTGACAGAATCACCACTCCCCAATCACCCTACTTGACAGAGAATACCGTCTACTTCGAGGCACTTGGCAGCCATTCCACTGCATTCTGTCCAAAGGAGAGTCCACTCCTGAATACGAAGACAGAGGGAGTGGCCGTCTCACCACTGAAAAGAGGCACAACACCGACTCCAAAGGAGACGATGGATCGCATCAACAAACTACGTAGCATCCTTCGAGTTGATGAAAAGTTCTACCCACTTCAAGTGGATAAATGTGTGCAGGTAGAGCAGCCTGCAAGAAGGACTCTGGCTTCGTGGCAGATATCGAAGGAGTGTCAGGTGAATCAACTACCCTCGGATTTGTGGGACACTGCGACCATCAGTGACACCTCAACCCACTCCTTCAACGAGCATGATGATGTGGTCACCAACATTGTTGAAGATTACGGAGATTGTGAGCCACTGCCATCTTTCTGCGGGCGTCCTCAACCACAAGAAAACGCCTCCTTTCCACTCCTCATGACGCGGCAGGAGCACAGGCTGCGTAAGCCATCATCCAAATTTGTCCGCCGCCGACGCCGTACTAAAATTCCAACTGTGAAGATGGAAGATGAAAGGGATGCGGAAATTACCTCAGGAGCGCCATTCGTGGCATCCCGAGCGATCAGATCTATGTCGGTGGACGAGAGGCGGTGTCTGCCATCGGCGGAGCAGGGATCAACCTTTTCTGCCAACGAATTTTCACCTCCAGTTTCAGCTGCCACGTCTGCAACACGCTGGGAGGAGTGCATAAACCGAGTGTACGCACGACGCAGATATCATTCCGTCTCAAACAATACCCACATCCAATCTTCTCGGTCAAAGCAAACCTCTCGCAAATCCTGCACCAACGATCGAAAGAGGCTGCAAGATTTGAGGTGCAGTTTAATGAGGCAAACATTTGCATCGGCTCAACGATGTAAAGCCAGTCAACCTAATTAGCTTGAGGGCACTTTTTTAGACATCAAATGTGAAGAAAACTGTTTGTGTACTATTTAATTAATCCAAAGATAGTTTCTTTATGGCTCCCGATCTCTGCTTTCTTTGACCTCTAGTTCAATCAATTTAAAATAAGCCTACCACTGAATATACCTCAAGTGTAAGAATGATGTAAGAAGAGTCATCTATCGCACTAGAAAATAAAATGCTTAATGTTTAAAACATTCTAAGTTGGAAAGTCGTGTGTTTTTCTCCCATCGTAATTCTCCTATTTTATACCTTTCCAATAACCTACCTATCTTCTTCCATAAAGGATTATGGATAAGGTTTTTGTTTGTTGACAGCGATAGCTGTTGTTCCCTGAGACTTCTTTGAGGACAAAAGAAGACATAATACTCGAACAGAATATGTGCTGCCGATGTGGAGATTGGCTGGGGGCTACTGACCTGGTCCAGAGGCCATGCCACACAATGGAGATCCAATCAATGAACCCTAAGTGCCCCTTAAACCAGAACGAAGAGTTAAACAAATAATCTGGGTATTACATAACCCCTCCCTTTTCCAAGCTCCCTTGGCCGAACTCCTATGGCAGTCATCACATCATAATCGGTACTGTAAGGAAACACCAACAAGTTAACAGTGCCAGACCTCGAAATTTCATGCAGCTAAAGAGATAGCTTAACGCAACGTCACTGACCCCTTTTGGCAAATGCAGTGGATCTGGAGTTTCTCCCAGCTTAGGAGCTGTGTTGAGCTAAAGTCGAAATGCATAGGCCATCCCGTATGCCCATCGCTTGTTTTAAGAATACTGGCCTAACAGCAGAGTCACTTAGCGAAGAATGGAGTCTAAAATAGTTCCTTGGGGATAAAATCCCGCGTCTGTTTCTCCGTGCTACTTTGTTCCCACCTCAGTGCTGTTCAGCCACATATCTGCTTGGATTCTATCCGGCCAGTAGAAGGGTGGATGAGGTAGCTCGTACTTACGTAAATAACATCTTCATACAGACACTGTTGATGGCTCCATAACGATACTTCTCCAGGTAGTTCACGGCTATTGCTGCAGAACAAGGAACTGGGGTAGTTACCGAAGGTAGACGTCATTTTCAGCCCCTCTATTAGGAGCTGTCACAAATTCTCCCAATAGGAGCACCTATCCTTCTTCCGTCACGTTAAATTTCAGCATTCCGTAGGAGAAATCAGGACAGATGCCCTTCAGGAGCAGGTTCACTTGCCAATGTCAACAATGTAGATTCCCGAGCCTTTCTTGAGGACGAAAGAATATGCATTACCGAAGCATAGAAGGGCTTCGGAGCCATGGGTATGGATTGAAGGCCACGTCCCCCCAGCAGATGTCCATTCGTGGAGCTTGAGTACCCTTGAAATCAAAATAAAGAGTTAAACAAGCAGTCAATGTATTCCATTAGCAAATCATTGTTGATGCGACACCAAGACAGAACTGGATAGCCGGTGAGGTGCAAAGTAAATGAAAGAACTGGCCACATCACTTTTGAAACTAAACTGCATGAACAACAAATAAACCTGTCAGATTATTTGGAACGCAAGCATAATCAACGTAGCTTTCAACTCCACTTCTTCCCGCAGCTAACTTCCAATCTTCAAAATAATATTTCGCACAAACTTCAATCATGTGGATGTGGCTGTACTTCCCTTAAGTGATGACAAACTCTTTGGAGATGTCACTTCATCAAATGCACCCTTGGCTGTGCGTACAGCTATGCAAAGGAGTGCTCGCATGCATGGTAATACGGAAGAGAGTTGAACGCTGATAAGTTAGTAGAATTTAGCTCTATGGAAAGGGGAAAACTGCCAAACCAGAAACTTGTAAATCAGCGATGATGAACTGAACCCACTGTAGTCCCTTCTAAAGGATCTGCAAAACACCCAACGGTAACGTTAAAGGAAGCGGTGAATGTCTTCTCACCTGCAAGTACTACCATTTACTGAATACGGTCCACTGCACGCGGCCCGTCACCCCCGATGTCTGTATCCTAGGTCGCATGATATATGGCCTGTGCGCCTCCAGCGCTAACAAAGTACTGTCCAGGAGACCAGGTGCTAGTTGTCAGCTTTTTTTCAATCTGTAGCGTTAGCCATCCAACAGCTTCTCAAATGTGACTTGGATCGTTCAGTCTTGCCTGTTTCGGAGGCGCTCCGTTGCCACACGACCTCAAGCTGGAACGGGATGCAACAATAAGGCCGACGTGACCGACTGCGGGCGTGCATTGCCGGGACTCACCACAGTCAAAGTGCAACATCGAACGTGGGTCACCGCGGAACACAATGAGCATACGGATCGAAAACTGCGCTGAACACCCTACCTCGCGAAAACAAGCAGAATCGAAGTGAAAAAACTCCCAAGTCGTGTGGTGTGACCTTCCACAAATATGAGCCTAGAGCACCGCGTGCATTAGAAGCGATGACCATAATCCCTAGACCAGTATGCCCCCAGAGGGCATTAAACAAGCCTATCCCTTAATCAAACCCTATTAACTAACGCTATCACGGAAGGAAAATTTTCTCCAATGTCTAAGTTTGCAAGTCAGTCGTGCTTGCCAAAGAAGCTCCTCTTGCCACAATTGGAAAAATACGAAGCTTTGAAGAGAATTTACAAGCCCATTTGTATACCAATTATCACACACTCAAAGAGGCATAAGGAATGAGATGATCACATTACAGTCTCCATCTCATCGGAATGACTGTCATTGTCCTCTGCTTCATTCAAACTTTCTTCCTCTTCTTCATCAGAGGAGGTCTCGTCTTCAACCTCCCCATCACCTTCCTCACTGTCATCATCATCAGCTTCATCGTCCTCATGGAAGTAGCTGAGTGCCACATCGTAGGCAAAGGAAGGGGTTGTGGTAGAGGCTCCTGGTAATGGAAGAGGTGCTGCCTTGACGTTGAGATATCGTACAAATTTCGCACTGTCCGCTGCGTCGCAGTACACCAGGGTTAACGCGTTGTCCTCAGGTTGGATGCGCAGCAACTGAAGCGCAATAACCACCATTTATTACAGACTCGACCATCCCCCACTCTATTACATGTTGCACTGGTGACCCACAGGGATGAATCTTAAACTGCCCGAAGCACTAAATCGAATACAAATGGACAACTAGGCTAAGGAAAAGTAGTTTCCGACTCGCTGATTATACCTCCTCATTATCCGTCCTGGAAACGTAGATGATCTGCCCATTCCAGCAGTCCTGCCAGTAGAGTTGATTGTTACCATCGCTACTGTTACTGATGCCACTATTGTTACCACCGGTGGTCGACTCGGTGATCGCTTTCGCCTTCTCGTCCAGTTTGCATCCGTAGCCACCGACATGATAGAAAAGATCCAAGCGCCAGGTAGAAACACCACCAACATCAGGCGCGGTTGTGGCGACGACACCAGATTCCGCGTCAGCCAGCAGTGTGTACATGCCAGCACACCAGCGATGGAATCGTGGAGCAGTCACTTCAGTGTTTGTTGTCTCTTCAAAACGACCTCGCTTAGCTTCGCTGCCATTGTCGTCATCCACCTTCTCAGCACCACGACGGGCTAAGGGGTGAAGCCTGATGCCAGTCATTTGGGAGAGGAGAAGGAGCATCGCTTCTGAGGTGAATAAACGTCGCACCTCATGGCAATCCGAGGGCAATTTCGCCGCCACCTCCGCCTCTGTGGCGTAGGGCAGCACACTTACGTTCCTGCAGGGAAATCAAACTGCAACCCTCCTGTAAACATTTCCATGATGTAGTTATACTTCAGAAGAATAAAAGATTTATCTCCTGATGGGATCGCTCGACGTTTAGCCCATGCAAATCCTTAAGACGTCAAGTATTATTTCACAGTGAATGAAGTGACATCAGTAACTGATGGTGTAGGAGCCCGTGAAAATGAATTCATGAGCACCGCAAAGACTCAATTTGCGCACGGAGCGATCGCAGAAACCTTCGTTAGTAGGATAACTACAGTCTGTAAGTGCGCTTTGCTACATTCATAAGAGAATCTGCACGTAAATCAAGTGTCAAAGCAAAAGAAGTTGACTTAGAGTTTGGATATGAAATGAATACCTTCACAGCCAATAGTAGACCCTTTGGAGGGTGAAATTTCTCGTAGCTCTAGGTCCCTTTGGAGATGGATTTGAAAAGAAAAAGCAAGAACCGATATGAGCACATGTGTTAGTTCACCGAAGCTACCACAAAGCCTAGACGAACTACATCAGTTTTGCGCTCGTCTTGACTGTGGAAACTAAAGATCCCCACACCTGATTACGGCGCCAATTAACATCCAAGAGTCAAAGAGACCAAAGGCATTCGCAACTACCAAAGGAAATTAAAGTGGATCTTAGGCACCACTAGATGTGTGGAATAACCTCAGGATGACCTTTAATAATCACGGATGCCAAAATTAAATGCATGGGAAGGGATTACAAAGACGACAAATGCGAACTAAATACTCCCACCAGAACTGCCACTGAAGCAAAAAACATTAGATATCAATGAAATAGGCGGACAAATTGGTGTGCGGATCAAACCAAATCAAATTCCCACGCAGTTTATTATGACGTTCAAACGGTGAGGAAAAACAAACTGCGAACCTCAAGTCTGTCGGTCCCTCATGCAGCCAAACGGCCTCCTCCGCACTCAGAATGGCTTTGCACAGACGCTCCCAGCTGCTTTCCTACGGAGGAAAAGCGCAGCGGTAAATTAGCCCCCACAGTGCAAAGGAAAAAACTTACGCGGAAGAACTGGCGCAGTTGGATCTCCGAGGTGGAAATAAAACGTCGTCGAATGACTTTCAGCTGTTCCAGGTCAATATAAGTAGGGGAAAGCCATTTGAAGAGCAATTCCTCCTATTGCGACAAATTAATTCACTACTGTAGGATTTCAAGCAGAAGACAGAAGACGAAGGGAATGCGAACAACCCACCTCAATGAAGCAGGGGGGAAGGCGAGGTATTCTGACAGGATCGCGTGACCGAGGCACACGTGGGAGGGGATCACTCATGTACCACCCATGAATTGAGAGACGGTCCCGCTTGCCGATCACCTCCGCCACCTGTCGTCAAGGCAAACAAAAGAGAAGGGGCTTGAATTTTCCCTGAGAACTTGTCTGTCGATTCCGAGGTTCTAGAAAAACAAACGTCGATCTTGTCGATAGCTTCATGCGTCAACAGCTCTCTGAGCCATCACATCACTGTTTTTCAGATTTGGAACAAGCGCTGCGTATATGACTCCGTACATGTGGTAGGTGAACACCAAACAGAATGCACGGTAATAAGTGACATTTGCGAAAATTGATAACTAACATAAGCAGATTGTAGAAACAAACTGCCTCCACCATATTGTGCGAACTCTAAGCATCGACGTTTTACGGAAAGAAAATATGTGATAAGAGACCAGACACAAAGAACTAATAACGAAAAAGAAGCGACGTAAGATCAGCAGAAACAGTGGAATGGTCGTCGTTACGGATCGAGATTAATGAAAAGATGCTGGTCAATAGACTTACAAGACACTCAGGTCAAATACTTAACACCAACAAAACTGACCTGATGAAATGATTTCGAACAGACCTCGAAGAAAGCCAAACAATTGCGACCAGGAGGCAGAGAACGGACGACTCGCCAGGGGTGATAGTCACCAGATCCGGGCGGTACCACGTTGCAGCCGGGAGTGGGACCGGATTCGTAGAGGTCGAGGGTTCCACCGTCCATGGCGACATCCCAATCCCCCGGAACCAGGTAGATGATAAAGGCGATGCGTCGGCGATCCAGTTCGTCATCGTGACAAAGAAGATAATCTGGAAAAAGCGAGAGCCAAATCAGATGAATGTAAAAGCCCAAAGGGCAACAGAGACAAAGCCTCACCATTTGGCTCATAAAGAGAGATAGTTGAGCTAACTTCACCCTCGTCCAAATCGAAACCAGTAACAGCCTTCATCCATTGTAACATATCGGACGCAAGGAATTCCCTGGAACGTAGAAGCTACAGTAGATACAGTGGTCAGATACATGCCTCTATTTAGCAACACAATAGTATAAACAAACCTCATCTGACATAAGAGTGGAAACTTCCCAGCAAGCCTAGCACTTTTACAGAGCGCCTTTAGATCGCCGCTCTGATTGAGGGAAAAAAGGTCGCTTAGCCGACGATTGAGGGGAAATTTACGAGCCTCAGCCTCTAAAGCGCAAATCTCGGCAGTTTCCAGGAAATTTGGAAGTACTGCACACGTAAACGGTGAGTGGATTATCTTGACGCCATCTAGAAAAAAAGGCTAAAATTTTCACTTTCACGGATAAAGATGGAAAGCGACCTTAAATACAGGCGTACACACCCCCATTTTCCATTGTTTTTCCTTCTGGAGAACGAAAGGTCTCCAGAAATAGCCTTTGAAAGTCATGATCTGCGTACTTCGAATTGATTGAGAACGAACACCTCATAGTCACGTGCAAACGAGGCTCAAAACTTATCCAAAGCGGCTAAATGAGTTAAAGACGGAAACAAAATACTCGTCATTAAGGTAACAATATACACACCTAAAAAACGCAAATTTAAAATGCACTCAGAATCTGTTACTTGTTTCTTATACACGTGTTTGCCCCTAAGCGGAGTGCAATTTAATAATTTTAAAGCAACAAGTTGGGAAAAATATTTTACTGATTTGTACACTATTTAGGCGTTTTTAAAATAATCAAGTTAGAAAAATGATTAGAGTTATTAGAAATTGGCAGCGTGACTACTAAAATCCACTCTGTATTATTTTGTCGTTGCAACAAAACCATGGAAAAAAGCCTTTTCATTAATGCTGTTTTTAAAGAACAGTCTTGGTCTAGAAGTAATCGAGCGAGGACGCAGCGTCTTCCCATTTTTATAATCCTAATTTATTCTACTTACTCCACCGCACTGTTTGGTCGAAGGAGAGCAGGCGGGTCCGTCAACTGGTATGCCGACGTTGTAGCATTTGCCTAAACTCGTTGTATTGTTCAGAAAATCTCTTATTTTCGCTGTTTGGAAATCATTTTTGCAAATTTAGCACATTTCTTGCTGATTGTGGCGTCTGATTTCTTGGTAGGGGAAAAAAGTTTCCTAGCTAAACTTATCTATTTGGATGGGGAGAATGGCAAGTGCATTTTTAGGTAAGGTCTGGTCGACTTCCGCTTTTTTCATTCTCTTATCTGGATCGTTTTTCTAGTCTCTTTTTGACACTATAGTAGTTTTGTCTCAGCACTCAATTCCGTATCTGGTGTCGTGGGTATGTTTTTTCTTTCCTCTGTTTAATGTTTTGTTCTAGCTGTCACGACCCACCCATTCTCAACAACTGGTTGCGTTTCCTTTTCAACTATCGGTTTACATTTCCGGAATACTTTGTGAGTATATGGGTAGTTTCTCTAAGACCACTTCTCATCTCACGCCGATGACCTTGAAACATGCACGTTACCCTAACGCGATCTCGTCCCACAAGGTGTGCGCTTTTTATTACTATCTGCAGAAATGACATCGCCGAAGATTTTGAGGATGAGTTGGGGCTCCATCTCGTTGGAGAAAATCGGTGAGGATGGAAAGGCTGTCAAGGGTGAGGAAGTCGTCTACAGAGATGCTAAGGTCTGGCCCGGCGGCAGTTGTGGATGGGACTGGAACAAGGGCGGTGAGTCATCTTCAGAGGAAATTTATAGTTCCTTTTTTGACACTTGAGTTACGGACTTTTTGGTATTAGTTACCCGTAGGTTCTTCATTTTTTTAAATTGTCAAGTGTTATTACTTATGCATGAGTGAACGAAGTTGTCGACGGTTTCTGAAATCCTCATCTTACTACCATACGCTTGAAGTTTTGTAGATACGAGTGGGTGTCAGACGTTTCGAGGTTCATGCTTTTTTGGCAGGTGACTGCTAATCGTCACATGTCGCATAGAAGTATGCACCATCACTGCTATCCATCACCATGATACGCGGTATTCTGACCGGACAAGTCAGTGCTATGTAGGCTGACCGAGTGTCTTTACTGGACCAGACTTCGCACTTACTGCCGCCGGTGGTATTGCCGCAGAAAAATGAAGGCCTTAGTGTGGCCTGCACACCTTTCGAATTACGCCTGATTATGATAACTGCCTTCATTATATAGCTTTCCTTCTCGTGTAATCACGCTCTTTTGGGTGGGTAGAAGGCCAGCCCTCTGATTGGCTGAAGTGGATTGCTTGCAGGCACCTCGCACTGGGGCGGCATAACACGCGAGGACGTGGAGGATTTGAAGGAAAAAGGTGCGGAGGTGGTGGTGCTGACCCGAGGCCAGTGGGCCTTCCTTCATGTCCCACCTGAAGTTGTGAAGGAGCTGGAGGCTCTCAATCTCAAGGTCATTGTGGAACGCACAGCTCCCGCAATGGAGACGTACAATAAACTGGTCACTGAGGGGCATCGTGTTGCTGGCCTCTTCCACACCACTTGCTGATCTCATTCACTTTCTTTCTGGTAGTACATTTCACTTTATTGACTACTACCGTTCTAGACTGGGACCCAGGGTCAAAATGGATCATTCTGACTGGAACTTGGGAGAATCGTGGGCAGACCTATTCGATCGAGTCATTTGGGAGCAGTGCAGGATAATTTCCACCACTTGTTAGGGATAATTTAAAACCCTTAGTGGTCAAGGGTCATCTCTGAGGTTTCGTCGAAGCCGGGGGTAACCACTGCCAACACGTAGAGTTGGTGTGAGCTGACCTTCGTGACGAGAGGATGCAGGCCGATTGACGGGGCCTGAAGAGTCTTTAATCTGTTTGGTTGCGCCGTGTGGTCTCCCTTATTTTGACTATCCTTGTCGGGGCTTCCTGTGATCACAAACCGTGACGTTTCGTTTTGTGATTTACGAAGATGGTGCGGTGAATGTATGTCACCATGGCAATCGTGTTGGTGACACACGCCACGGATTCGTATGCGATTTCTGAGGCCCACGTCCTCCATCAGGCGGAATGCATGGCTAGATCCACTGGAGAAGTGTTGCTAAAGTCTGCAAGATTAGCTACTGTGAGCGCATTTCTTCGCTCTCCCACATGATCGGGGGATAGACGGATAGATAGATAAGACGGTGGATGAGGACGTAGGTACGACGAAACCGGTTCTCTAGCTCGTTTCGTGATACTTTTTATGCAGCGTAAAAGTGGGAAGTGTAATGGCAAAAAGTGTAATCCTTAATCCACTACTTATGTTCATCTATCCCTTTACAGCCCATAATATAGTAGGGAAAGAAAAGTTTACTTTATTTTTTAAATAAAGGGAGCTGTTTCTTTTTCGAGAAGTCCGTCTAGAAAGTAGGATTTTCTCCGCAACTTGGGAATTCAAATCGCTAAAGGAAAAGCGCATCTTGCGAATGTAATCGCCTCCAGCACTGGCGGATTCTGCTGACACGGTGATCGAGTCATCGATATGGCGCATTGGAGGCATTTCAAAGTTTGTCAAATTTAATGGTGTGTATCGTTCCGGCTGTTGATACAAAGAAATAGGCGGCTTTGTTGTGTTTATGGGAGGCAGCCTACACAATCCGAAGGAGAAATGATGGTAATTGAAATTTCCGCTTTTTTGAGGGATATTTCATCGTGGGCATAACCAATTTACGGTTTGCCACTGACAAGGTGACTAAAACATCAATTTTCTCGCCCCTACTAAGTTGAAGCCTGCAGTTTTTGGATGCATAACTTTTCCGGGTCTCGTTCATTGCTCACCTCAACGAGAAGTAGCGCTGTTGTTTTTCCGTGCACTCTGCTTAAGTGTTTTTCATTTAAACTGAAACATACATAAATTGGCTCAAAGGCATTGATAGGATTTGGATTTACTCACCTCAAACCGTGATGGAGCACACTCAACTTCCGCCTGCACTCCACGCATAACGAAGTCTTGAGCTTCCCTCAGAAGTTTAGCATATATGTCGGAGACGGAGCGGAGATTAGCATTGGGCTCTCGCGCTTGGATCTCACACAAAAGTTCCGTCATTTCGGAGAGTCGATGATACTTACACGGGTTAGAGGGATTGCTGAGCTCTTCAGTTGAACACTGGCAAAAGCTTCTTTCAATTCTTCGAAAGAGTAATACTACTGCAGCACATTTAAATTTTGCGGAGTACTGAGCAAGTTTGTCACTTAGGAGACCCAGGTCCAGGCAATAGAGACATAGGGGTATGCCCTAAAAATAGGACCACTGAGGATCTATGCCGGCGGGCGCTGTACTTATCTTGAAGTAAAGGACTGTGTTACTTACCCAATTGAATTCAGGGGGTGGATTCCTATCATCTGAGATCATCATAAGGGGTAGCAGAAAGTTATGTGGAGTGGGATAAGGCAGGTCCCGCGAGAGATTGTCAGTTATAGCCTTTTCCTCTCTTATAACCTGGAAGTTATAATTGCAGCATGGAAATCTGGAGCTGGTAGTGAATGCGAGATAACAAATCGATGAGGTACAGCAAACACACCTGTTCCAGGCTATAGTTGTGTTCAGAGAAAACAATTAGATCATGACGCATGTTATTCCATTCGTCTTCAGTCCTAGATGCAATGGCTATGTCGCCAATCATGAAAGCTGCCAACGCCCTCAGAACGTAAGCTCCCAATTTTGGTTCTTCGCACCACTCGCTGTGGTCCACGAACCAAGCAGCCATGTGCAAACTTTGTGATTGGATTAGCATAAGCTCTTGCAACTACGAGAGGGAACGGGAAGCGGAGAAATGTCTTATTTCAATATGGAAAGTAGAAACTTGTAAAGCAGTATTATCGCTTTATCCCTACCGAAGTCATCCAGTCGAAGATGGTAGCACGTAGAGATGCTGTGATAGAACTATTGGGAGTGGGGGTGCACACATATGCCCTCATAAGCTCAGTATCCTTTTCCATGTCATGCTCTAGACGCTACAGTAACAATCGCACAAATTTGACTAAATTTGGGGCTGTAGTTTAAGGGGATGGATTGAAGCGGCGACCAGAACTCACCCATCTTGAGAAACCCGATGAAGCACTGTACTCGTCACAAAGAACATGTCGGTGGTCGCAAGTCGCTTTCCATCTGCTTACTATTTCGGCTTGAGCCCTTTCATTTGGTGGTACTGTAATGCAATAGCTGTATGTGACCAAATTCAAGATTGTTAACACTTCCTAAGCGACTGTTTCCCTACGTTTTCTGATCAGAAGTTTTACATTTCATTTAGTAAATATCGCTTAGGGATTCTACTTTTCGTCAATTATTTGTGCAGTAAAGAATCTCAAGTGGGAGAGAATGGTGTGGTGTAGTCTTCTGTACGAAGGTGTAATGTGACACTTCACCTTCTTGCAACAGTCTCACGTCATTGTTGACACCTCAGTGATTATCGTCGAATGCACAACGGTCAGAGAGACCTTTACCATAACACTAGACCTGCCTGCTCTCTACCTGAATAAAGCCAAAGTGGGTCGATTTCCTGTGGGGTTATTATTTACGCCTATTTACTAGAGGGGGGAACGGAAGTGGAGAAACAGAATGGAGTAGAGAGAACCCAGATACACTCGGCTCAAGGGATCGCCGGTAAAATTTGCCTTAGATTTTGTAGCTCTGCAAAGGTCAACATAGACTTGGACTACGGAAAGCACGCGGTCAGTTGTGCCTTACCAACTCGTTAGACTGATGGTAGCGGGTTTTGAAATCTCTAAACTGATAGTGGAGCGAAAGCTCAAAGCTCATCTCAAATCAAAGTTTAAAGGACTAGCTGTATCTATATATTTTGTCAAGTTTCAATTAAACGGTGGTGATCAGAATAAAAAGCCTTCTGTTTTTGATTTTGTTGACGGTAATTAGTCCGAATTTTTCTTTCCGATTCTAATGAAATAATGGCATCATTGTATGTAAGAAGTAACGACAAACTGATGTTCTTATTCAAGACAAATTCATTTGATGAATGAATGGTAGCTCATTCCATTATTTTCCAAATTTTGGTCTTGTCTCAGATCATAAACGGGGTTGGCGCATTGCAATATGTTGGTCATTTGTTTAGCTCTCGGTTTTGGCAAAGGTTACTCTGCCATTGTACATTCACCGGGTGGTCCGGCTCCCAAAGCTCCTCTGTGTGCCCAAAATTCATATTCTGCTCCAGTGTTGTCTTTTACCCTCAAGGGAGTATTAAGGAGCTACCGCCTCACCTAAGAAATTGCAAGCTCAGTCTACCATTTTTGAATTTCAGTCCTAGCTCGAATCTTCTGTGAGGTTATTCTATTCCTAAGATTAGATATTACATGAGAGAGCTGGGTTCGTGAATTCGGTACTTGCTGCAAAAACTATAATGGAAAATTTAAAGATACATGCACCCATGTAACCACCGTACTTACCCATTTCGGAATTCTCAATTTCCGGTTGATTTGCCCGTCTTAGATAAAATCCTAAGCCATAATTCTGTGGTTGTTTGATATGTGAACAAAATGCTGAATGGTAAATGAAATTAAACCGTTAATTGGAGGAAAAACAACTCGATGAAATAAATGGAAAAAAATGCTCTTTCATAAACGTTGCTATAAGGTCATGAAATATTTTAATCAAAAGTCTTAAAATTGAAGAAACTGTTACCCGCACGATCAATTTCAGCAATGTATTCTACGAATAGTGAAAGAAAAGACCAGATAAAAAATAAAATTAGGACTAAAAAAGTTACTAAAACTGGTTTGGACTCCCTTTTTAATCTTCAATATGGAGCATTTTACACGGCGCCAATAAGGTTTGACCAAATCTTAATCATTATAGCATTGTTCCAAAATATGGTAAAGAATTACAAATTTTAAACGTTAGAGTTACCCAAGCAAATGCCATTTTTAATTGAAACTAAACTATTTAAAAATAGGCAAAAAGGGATGTTTTTGCAAGCTACTGAGGGAACAAGTGACACCTTTACGACAATAGCAACTCGAGGGGGCAAAATTGCTAAAGCGACTAAAGAAATTATTAAATTAACACTTTGTGCATCAAATTCTGAGGCTTTTAGATTTTGACCTTAGCGTGACGCCACACTGAACGCAGATGGACAGCATTTAAATTGCCTGCTACGACCAACGATACTAACGTTACCTTACGTGTTGCACCTCATTAAAGTAAACTTTTGAGAAAATGCAAAAAAATAAAAAGAATAAGTGCTTTCATGAATTGCGATTTTAATGCATAATACCTGAAATGAAGATGAAACAAAACTAGTTTATTTACTCAGTGATTCACCGAATTTTGACAAGTTACTTGGACTAAGGAAACTAGCTACCGAATAAAGGTTTTATTCACTGAACCAAACAGACGTTTACACGGTGTATAAACAATCCAAATACATTGAAATTTTTTGTCAAAACATTTTTTTTCTCATATGTCAGAACCCGGACAAAGGCATAGTCTCCTTGAAACTAACTTTTATGTTTTTTAGACCATCCCGGACATGGATTCTTTTTTTCAGTGACAAATGAGTCGAAAAGAATACGAAAATGCCGCCTTTGCTAGACGCTTGGTCTCTAGAGTAGAGGATACCGAATAGGAGAGAATGGGGTTAAAAGAAGGTATAATTGACATCGAAAAGTCAGTGTCCGCATCCTGTCAAGGTTACTACATTCTCTCCATCGGATTATTATATATTTCCCCTGCCATGAACTATCCAGCTGGAATGCAAGCGTAAATCGCGTCTTCAAGCAGGCCAGTAACGACCAGTGTATGGGACTAGATCTATGTTTTCTTCTGTTTATGTAGGAGTCACGATGTAGGAGGAAGAAATTTAAAAATAGCCGTTTTGTATTGTTTTAAATATCTAATTCAACAACGCTTGCATGCAACGATAACGATTTCTACGTAAATAAACAAAATTGCCTTTGTAGTCAGGACATAGAAATTGATGAATAAGAGTGCGCATTATGAAATCTCTAGAGGAAGTTGTTGAAACACACCTTTACCCAATGAAATGTAATGTGGAAAATGGGCTAACAGCGTCATAATTGCCCCTTTAAGTGGCAGAATATGATTAAATTCATAAGTTTTCCCTGCTTGTCAATCGAATTTAATGTCAACATTGACGTTCGCATGGAGCGTAATCGATAAAAATCACTTCAAATGGCTGAATAATTGTCTGCGCATAGACACAACATTTTGCCAACCACGATGTTAAAATCAGGCAATAAGCACATAAGGGATTTACAGTCAAATCCCTTATAGTGTTGTAACTGGCTCAGAAAATAATGTCCTCATTTGGAGTAGGCAATGCTCACATAAGTAGGGCAAAATTACCTCGACCTGAAGGATTTGTTACTGACCGGATTATGTCAGCGATGAACATCAAACTGTCTTGAAAGGGTCTGTTATTTTTAGATAGGTTTTTCCCTGAATTGAAAAATGACTTTTCTAGTCAAAAAAATCATAAGCATGTAAAAGACGTTTACATGTTACAGAATGACAAAGTCCTATCAAAAAAACTGGATTTCCTCCACTTAACAATTAAACATTACTCCCACCGTATAAATTTTTAATTATAAAGAAAGCATGGCCTAATTTGTTCAGTGATTTCTACTCTATAAAATTAAATATTTATTCCAATCTATAGTGTAAGAGCCGAGGCAATAGGTATGAGCTCTTCAAAGGTAACTCCTTCAGTCGATAACATGTTAAAAAAGCCTAATCGCTACCATTAATTGGATAGGCTGTCTGTGACGTATGGCACCCAAGCATTGATTCAAAAGGATTTATTTGATTTGACGGGTTCGCTGGTTGGCCTATGGGTGGATTTGTTGAGCATTCGCCTAAAGAAGGGGAAGACTTTTAAATTAAGCGTAAATTTTACTAAAACATGGACTCCATATAGCTCTTAAAAGTAACGCTTTTTACCTACTTAGTACGAGTTGAGAAATGTGCAAACAAAAGTTCATAAATACCTTCTTTTGGACTAGCTTCACAATGGTCTCTGCTTGTACTCGGATTTTTACCTTGACCTAAAAGGCAAGATCCTTGTTTTATGCATGGAAAATTCTTGCTTTAAATTTTTATTAAATATGAAATTGCGTAACCTACAATCCATTAGGCACCGAATCATTGACTCTGTGTTCTCTGCCTCTTCGTCGCATCGCTTATTCTTTCCATTGGCCATTTGCCTTAATGAAGTGGAGCACTTCTGCGGATTTCCCAGTGAAGTGTCGAGATGCGCGTGTGAAGTGATGAAGAGATCTGCACTCCTCAACTCGGCGCGAACCACCTAACTTGTTAAGTGGACACGAACAAGCACGAAATTTTAACGTCGTGTGGCAAATCAAAACCCAATAAATCAATAAAACAATGAACTTACGATTTGCCCTGCTATCGGCTGCAGCATACTTTCTCGCTCGCCGTATACTCCAACGTTCACGGGTAGGTGGATGAAGAAGGCTAAGGTTAGTACTTAATAAATCAAAATATTTATTTTTGTGGCTTAAAAGACAGCATTTAGAAATGAAGACCTCGCGAATTGCGCACACCTCGCTTTGCTACGGGTGTTGGATGAATCATTGCATGATCGAAAACACTGAATTCCAAATGAGAGTTTTACAGTCTACATTAAATTTACTAATTAGCTTTTTAATGCCAACTTGTCTGTTGGTTTGGTCAACCTACTTTGATGACGTTTGTCAGTTTGATGAAGCAGTCTGCGTCATATGGTAATCCGTGTTAATCTGATGCGAGCATCTTTACCTCGACTATCGAAAGTTGACACTTTGCAGGCCATATTCTTGTTCCTTGTGAGTTCCCAACTCCATGTCTCTTCATACGGTCCATATGCTATGCGCTGTGTGCTCGGCGAAATGCTTCGATGTTTGCGATGTTCCACGTGCATGAAGAGGTGCTATCCGCAATGAAGTTGTCTACTGTACACTTTCCTGTGACCTACCTTATGACCTAACTGTAAAAAATGCCAGAAAGCTTCTTCTTCCTTAGTACAAAAAATTCCTTTTGAGCAGTCATGATATAATAGCGAAATCTTGGCTTAGAGTCAGACATCTGCACGAGGCTCACTTACGTCAGCTGATGTCAGCTTTCCAAGAACGTTAGCAGCTATTAGCTTTTAAGCTCTCTGTTATTGAATTGTTCTTATGAGCTTTTCTAATGGAAAGAGTTCCAAAATGAAACCCTGTTCGTAGTGGCATTGTGAAAGGTGTAGCAGTAAGACTGGGCCAAGGAGGAATAATGGTGTCGACACCACTCTCCGTTGCGAGTTGTACGAGTCTCCCCCTTCGTTCGAGAGAAGCTGATGGACTTATCGTAGGCCAGGCCGTTGCAGATGCCGCCTATCCAAATGGCAGGTAATCGTGATGGCAGAGTGTTAACAAAGGCGTGGAACCAGCACTTAATCATTTCTAGGGAAGACTTTAGCCCAATCACAGTAATTTGACTCTCAGTTGCTTTGAAGTAAGTCATTTGAGTAGCGCAAAGGCCTCAAAGCCGACCCTACTTCTTATACACATTGGCATGGCTATAGTGGTTCCCTTAACTTGTCCAAGTAGTCTCTTGCACCTTTGATTACTCAATCAGCATGTGAATCAGCTGATTGATGGATGACGGGTCCAGTGAAGTAGTCGTACAAGGAGCAAGCCTGCTACTGGGGAGGAAAGAAACAATCGGAAATCAGATGCATTTTCATTTCAAAAGGTATCTTTAGAGGGCTAACAACTCAGCGCGGGTAGCAAAGTGGAGTAGATTGTCATCGGAGATTGTAACCTTACCGACAGCGTTTTCTATGTCAATGGAACCCATGTTTCGGTTCAACTTGGAGATATCGCATTCACGGTTGACCTTGTTGTTGACATCTGCAATTTTCTCACTAGAACGAGGTGGTCAAGTCGAACATCCATGCTGCTCCCAAGCCATGCCGCCACGTAGTCCAGTTTCCCGTGTCAGCTGCCTTCCAGTTTTGATTTTTTATCCTAAGAGCTGCAAAGATTATATTAAAAAGGTGGAATGAAAATGGTTTTGCAAAGTGGTCTTTTTATTCATAATCCCTTTGCTTTATTGCTTAGGCTTTCCCCCCATCGAAGCCTATATCCAAACTAACCTCACCGATTTACTTCAATGCATTCATAAATGCGTTTTAAAACTGAACGAACTAGCTTAAAAGTAATTTTAATCGTGTTTTTCGGATGTATCACCCTCCTGGGATTCTGCTCAACTCTAGATCGCCGAATTCGCAGCGACTTCCGTAATTATTATCTCCCACTCGAGGATGTCACGGCCATGACGCCGACTGGTAGTGGATGATTACCACTCTTGAATATCTACTCCGCTCCACCCTTTACCACTGAAGTAACCTCTGCAATCTACTCTCCGGCATTCATTGTTGTCACGGTAGTTTGAAAGGACTGAAAACGCTGTGCGGACTGGTAGTGGTAGAAAACCGTCGCAGAACAACTCCAGCCACCCCTTCTAACTGTTTTTTCAATAGGTTCTGACCAACGCAACTTTTAGGAGAGCCAGAAATAGACAAATTAATTGGTAAGTTGATCTGTCCATCATGAGCAGTAATGTCGTTAAATACTTTGTAGGCAGTTGACTGTAGAGGACGCCAAAGAACGTGTTGACTGTGTACCACTGCGATGTGCATTCGCAGATGCGACAGTCGTCATGATATCACAAAAAAATGTCACGCTGATTCTTTTCATCCTCTGCCTGTTATAAAAGACTTCCAAACATTTGTTGACAGGATGCTTGTTAATTTTGCTAATCGAATACTTTCTTCGATAAGTTGGGAGAGGTGGATGAAGTTGCATTTATGAAGACAACACGTTTCTCTTGACAGTGACCTTCTTTTAGGGGAATTTGGCCTCACCCATTTTAGCAGTTAAGGCGATTCAATATACTTCTTGGATTCTTATCTAGCAAAGAGGCGAATTTCCATATTTGCTCGATAAATGTTATTATTAATTTTTTACAGTTTCGTTATTAGCTTCAAATTCCCGAGAAGTCTGATTTCAGCTATTCCAGGCTAAAATTAGACATTTTTGGCCTGATGAGTAATGTTATTCACTTAGCATATAAGTAGTGTTGTGTAGCTGTGGATATGCAGGTTTTTAAACAAAGTTTCCACTCAGGAAAATGCATTAGAATCTCCTAATTTTTGTCATATTTTGCCTTCTGTCATGCAAGACAAGAGCAATCTGCGGTGAACAAAACGCAAAGATTCTGCTTCCAGTGTTCGTGGTGGGTGTATGCAAACCCCGTCCCATTGCAACAAAAGTCCAAAGTCCAATGGACTTTTCCAATGGCTATGTGGAAGCCTAATAAGTGGTTGTTCTAAAGGAAAATAAGACTTGTGGCGAGAAAGGCTAAAAGCTGTACACTACCGAGATAAAGGCACTTTTGGTTAATGGTTTTGGGCTGATGTATAGGTGTGATGCCCTCTGAGCCCTCTAGGAATTAATGGTTGTTGGTCCTGGCTAGTGGGTGGTTTTTGCAGTGGCGGCTAAGTGGAGATATTTGAGGTAAAAGGTTGGTTAGAAAACGCTAGAGGACAAGAGCTTAGTGGAAATGCAATGTTTATTGGAATGGCGAATTTAGCCACGCGATTTTTTCGGTCATCGTGGCTTTGGCGCCATAGCCTTCTAACTTAACTCAAAGTAGCCAGTCTTCCAATATGCAAATGAGGAAGTACTTTTCTTTACTGGGAAACTTAACAACTCTTCTTGGTGGAGGGATTGAGCTCAGGGCTATAAAGTAACACTAAATGATACAAGTGGAGGTGCTTACAGTTGTGTATCTTCGATGTCTACCTCCAAATTGGTGAGAAATCAAAAAGTGAAAAAAAAATATAATTTATTTAGGAATGAAAGAATGCATGCATCCTTTCACTGGAGGCCTTCATTCAAAGTCATAAGTTAATTTCACTTTTGGTGGACATAATTGCAAAGTGTTTACTTTTCACCCACATCAGCTACAGCACCGTTATGCTACCATTAAACTGGGGAGTGGAAAGGTGTGAAGGGAAGCAGAAGCCCTTCAAATTTCACTGAAGTTGGTGTTTACCAAGATCCCGCTTATTGGTATGTTCATGTAGACCCTTTTGTTGTGCTTAATGTAAGCTGCCTAGAAAGTTTCAAGAATACAGACCGTTAGGGCATATTTAATTCTTTAGAAAAGTGCCATGTCTTCCCTTTGATTTAGCGTGCCCATATTGTCCCAGTTATCAGACAAAATTTTACATCTCATGACAAGTTGTCCTAGTTTAGCTTCATGAAGGTCAAGGTGACGCAAAGGCAAGTCAACTAAACAATCGGTACCCAGTTTCAGAGTTTACTGGACTATAACTTAGTAATAAGGCACTGCCTCGTGATGAATTATGAACAATATTTGAGCTCAAAAGTGACCGGCTGATTAACTCATTTTGTGGTAGATACACTATCTCGATAAGATGGTTTCAATTCAATCCTACCTCAAAAGCTGGAGCGCAACCCTTAATCATCTTTGTTTTGCAATGATTATTAAAGCATTTGGCTTCTTTTAATAGTCCCGCGTAGATGTCCGAAACAAAATAAAGCTCTTCATCCCACTCTTGATCCATTGTCTGTTTCAGTTCTTCCGTCCATTCACACAGTTGGTGGAACTGACAGCAGTTGCAGGGATCGTTGGTCTCCTCCCTCGAACAGATACAAGATCCCTTTATAAGTCGTCGGAGGAGAAGCACCACTGCAGAGCACTTTAGGCTTGCAGAGTATTGTACTAATTTGCAGTTTAGTAGACCCAGATCGAAGCAGTACAGGCACAGGGCTGCAGCCTAAATCCAAAAGGTAACTAGCAATAAGGGAGGTGTTTCATGGAGAAGCGTATCAATGTAAAATTTACCCGTTGCAAATCAAATATTTGAGCGACATCATCCATGGCCTGTATGCAGCGTTTGAGAAAGGTATGCGGAGTAGGCAATGGAAGGTCACAGCAGAACAAATTCAGCATAGATGTTTCATTCTCCACAATCTAAAGGGTATAACTGAATCATCGAAAGTAGAACTGACAGCAAGAGGCATATGCCAAATCGGAAATGCACAAGCTAACCAATTCTACGCAATAGCGGTTGTCAGAGAAAGCGACCAGATCGCGGCGCATGGTATCGTATCCGTCTTCATTTCTGGTCGTGGTGATTCTGTCGCCCACCATGAGAGCTGCCAGTGCTGTCACAACATAATTTCCCATAGTCGCATTTTCACGCCATGGGTAGTGATCCATAAGCCATACAGCCATGTGTAAACCCTTTGTGTCGATTTTCAAGTAGGCTTGCAACTGAGATAAAGAAGAATGGAAAGAATATAAAACTAATTTTGACATCTTAGCCCGAACTTTGCATAACAGCATTATTGCCTCATTCCTACCATGGTCATCCAGTCGACAATTATGGCACGGTGAAACGTAGTGACGCCGCAATCAAAGGGAAATGTAACGCTGTATTTCCGTGTCAATTCATTATCCCGTTGCACATCGAGGGAAGAACACTAGGGAGTTCAAGTACAACAATATGGGATATTTTTTAGTTTAAAATAAAGCAGGGACAAATTAAAACATTATACAAATTTACCTCCTCTGTGCCAGATTCCCCTTCAATATACTCGTAAAGCAAATTTTCGCAAGTAGAAACCTCTGTCTTGCCTATAATGCAATGGGTACATGTGACTGAATTCACAATTTTTATCATTTAAAAGGAACATTACCCAAGGCTTATACGTTCCCAAAGAAAGAAGTCCTGCTTCTTATTTCTAATTGATCTTGTTTGATCATTAAACATACCTGTACGCTGACCGCTGACTGGTTATTACAGATATTTATGGTTTATTAAGGGGTTTTTAAACGTCTCGTCTCTACCAGTGACAGTTCATCTGAGACAGCATTTGTACACAGTGATAATTTGCCAAAACAGTTATAAAAATCCTACTTTTTGCACACAAAGAGAATCCGTTGATAAAATTGAACACTGCTGATCTAAGCGTAAGTCAAAAGGAAAAACCGTTTGGGTGCGGCAGGGAGCGATTAAACTGGTTGGTAAATTTACGTCCTGCATAACAATGCATGCCACGTACGAAAGATCCACATAAATAAGAAATTCTTCATAACCCTGACATGGTCTTCGACAAATGTCACTCCCATCTGGATATACATCTTCACCCATGATGTAGGAGCCAGACTGTCAGTGATAAGACAAAGTTACTTCTGTGCAATCACAGCACAATTCTTAGCCAATGCAATATTTCGACAGAAATGGCAAAAACTACTCTCCATGGCAAGTGATTCTTTCCACACACGTGAGGTTTATAGAAAGGGTTATGGGATTTTCCCTTCCTTGGGTGGCCTCTGCTAGGGCTCGGAGGGGATGACCAGAAGGGCATCCTTATAGTGAATTGAATAGACAAGCACAAGAAAACAGAGCTGTAATGGGCTGACATTCTACTCCTTTATGGCCAAAATTCATAATCCTACTTTTTGGCTTCAAAAGTAGGAAAATCTTACAAATACATCAAATTTTTTTGAGTATGGGTTACAAATACACTGGTATTTAGATGCTTTTATGTGCATAAAAAATTTCTACATAGAAGAAACGCTCAAAAGGTGTGGAATTCTTTCTTAAAGTATTGCATTATATATTCGTTTGAATAAACTTTTCATAACTGTAGAATTTTAACTTTATTGTAAGTAATCATCTATAGGTTTGTTGATGGCACTATAAAAAGGAGCAAAGCCCACCTTTCGCAGTACGATTTTGCTTCCGGATGGGGTTTTCCCTCACTATCTCGATGAAAAAGGAACTGCTGCTAGCCATTTGCGGCGATGAAGGGAAACTTTCTTGGTGTATCTGCCAAGATGAGCGTGTGAAGTGTTAAAGCGAGTCGCACTCCTCAGCTCTGACTTTGTCTCCCAGTCCGCGAATCACCACAGTTAAACAGACGCGAGCGCGAACGCAACCTTAACGTCGTGTGGCAAATCAATTTCCAATGAGTCGATAAATCAATGACCTCACAATTCGCTCTGCCATTGGCTGCTGCACACTTTCTCGCTCATCTGTAGGTGGAAGGAGGCAGGCACAATTAAAAAACACCATTTTCTGCTTGAAAGGCATTAATTCGAGGTCGAGGATATGACCGCATTATTTGCTATGATTGATGGACAAATCTATGCAAAATATCCACTCAATTTTTTATAATTCAACATATTTAACACTATCTTAGCTGCTGCTTGGTCAGTCTTCCCTGATGACGATTGCAATTTGAATGGCGCTATTTGTCTTGCGTGCCTCCTTATGTTCATCTGGCTTCAGAGGCTTCACTTGTTCTGACACGTCATAGATATATTTTATTGCTTAATGCTTGATCCTCGTAATTTCTCAAAAGGGCCTATTTTTACATGGATCACGTGCTAACCGTCGGGAACTTATCAGAGAACTTTGATGCATATAATGTTCTGGGGTAGTCCTTGCCACAAAGATGAAAATTTAAAAATTTTTGTGATGAATGCGGTCTTGAGACGACAGCGTTGATGGCGTCGATCCGGGCTCAAACTCTTGCAGTTCAACTGGCTAGAGAATTGTGCTGCAGAAAGGATTCGTGTTTACTATAAATTTACATCCTGAATAGGGCATTCTTGATCTCTGCTCAACGGCACAGATTTTACCCTGACTTGTGGGATTCGGTGGTATCTTTTGTGAACTACGATGGCAGAGTTCTCAGCAGAGGCCTTAAGACACCGATGATTACCCGTCTGGTTCATACAAATGGCTGTGCCAAGCCAACCCTTGATGAGAGCAAAGAATTGGTTTGTGGGATGTTCGTGGATCAACGGTGATAACGCAAATGCAACTAACCCGCCTAATGAAGTGGTGAGTAATCTCTAAGGCATAATACGTTTCCATTCAATTCTTCATTAAACACAAAGAAATAACAGAATCTGAGGAATCCAAAGAGGATTATGTTAGATATGATCCATTGGAAAAACTATGTTTATAAGGATGCAGTCTTAGAGACTTTTGTGGGAATTCTGTCGGTTGCTTAAGCTGAATAACCTTAAGGGAGACGTCGGATTCGGATAGTGTGAGTGGAAAAACAGAAATCGGGGAAGGGAAAAGAATATTCCTCCGGTGGGTTTCAAATCCGACAAAATGTTTAACCATTTGTGAATTATTTGATTAAGTGGATGCAGTCTTATAACTCCCTGCTCCGAGGCATTCAACACCCTCCCACACTCAGATTACACGAGTCTAAATCATAAAAGAATCACTTGTCTCAAATCAGAGAGCACTAAAAAAATGTGCAAAGTGCGAGATTTTATGGGAATGCAACTCCAAGGTACCCAATACCTTAGTTTGTGTGAACGCACAAACTACAAGTAGTCATCTAGCAAAGGTCTCTTATAAACTCAGCTTTACTTTACTTATCTCCATCGTCAGAAGTACCAGGGAGGTGCCTTCCCTTATGCATCATCAACGAGTTGAAGAATAGACTTTGGGGTTGTAATATACAATTCATCGCTTACAGGATGTTGTTTTGGGAACACAGCACGTCCTAAATTCGAAAGTCTACGGTGGTGGTCTAAAGGTAAGATAAGCAGTCTAAATTTTTAAGAGAGACGATTAGAGGGATGGATACAGAATGGGTGGAAGCTGGGAAAAAGATACGAAATGGATGAAGCTATGAATCTTAGAGGTATGCACATTGGATTAGTGATTGGACAGCCAATGAACAGGTAGACTGGCTAATCTGTGGTAAGGATATGAATGGCTCCTAAATGAGTGATTGGATGGGGGCAGATGAAGGAGAGCATGCTAGTACTCGACAGTCATGGGTAAATAAATGGCTGGTAAGATGTTCGATAGATTGATGAATCCAAGGTGATGGAATGAATTAATAGAATCATTGCCATTTATCACTATCCAACACGACCTAGCACAATCACTTACCGTTAACTAATGAAGAACACTGCGTCACACATCAGTGACTCTAAGAAAAGGTAGTCAGTTTTAATGTAGTGTATGTGCTATTTCGGTGGCAAATACATCATCAATTTTATAAGTACTTCTTGTATGAAAATGTAGGTAATCTTAGAGCCAACGACTCCCCAACTATTAGGTCAACAGCTGGAAGCTCTACCATCCCCACTTCCAGGTCACGAAACACATCTGAGTACTAAAAAGAGCAGAATGCCTGTTATTTTCCCAACCCCTCATACTTCCAATTCCTGAACATTTTCCAGTAGACCGTATGCTGTTGCGTATTAAGCTTCATTTTATTTGCATTTTAGAAAAACAGGAAAGATGTACCAAGATATTTAATCAAGCGAGCATTTTTCGGAAGGGTTTGGAAAATAATCCAAACGGATTCGCATTTTCTGGCAAAAAAATCGAAAAAGAATCAAGTTTTGTCCTTATCCAAATGGATGGCACGTAGGACAGCCACTTTCTGTCACTTGACATTACCGTTGGACCAACCCGCTGTCCTATTTTCCAATTTCCTAACGAGTTGACTGCTCTTTGATGCGCGGTTCGGAGAGATGAGGTTGTGTCCTTACCAAGCTGCATTGCTTTGCATTTAGTTGCATGGTCATCATCCCAGATCGGCGTCCAACATTCATGACGGTCAGGTATCAACTTGACTTCCTTGGGAAGACAATTAGTATCTTAACTACTACCTCCATGACTCCTCCGTTTCGAGGGTTTGAAGGACAATTTAACGTTCCACTGGGACAGATGAAGTAGTAAATACTACTACAGTAATTCAATGAGAGCTGTTCCCACTTTTACAATTTCTTCACTTTCAACTTAACACCCTGAAAAGTAGTCTAGATGGGACCTGGAGTAGTGAATTTACTCCAGAAGCCCTGGATTGACAAAGTCCGTTACATGCGTAAAGTACCCGCGACTCTTGCAGAAGGACTCGAGCCTCTTGAAATGCCTCATGGCAGGTTGACACAGTGTCAAGAAAATGTTTTGCTAGCTGTAGGGAGGTTTGCGAGAACCACAGCGGCTACTATCTTCATCGATGTCTAGATTCGTCGTATGTCCTTCGTACCTTTGCACCACTAATTCTGCTTTCCTGCCAACATTGGCAAGACACTTCATTCATTACTCCACGTTGATGCATGTGCTCATCCACCATCACTGTTACCCACTCACCATTGTAGCGACCAGTTTGCGACAAGGCCTGATCCACAGCATATGGCAACGCCACTGCAGTACTAGTTAATATCCTCTTGCCTTTTCTATTTGAACATCCCCCGTGCACAATGCGGCCACGTCGTATGCACCTACGTATCCGGAACATAGTAAAAGAATTACGATTTTTGTCTTCCTACTTTTTGACACGGTTTGCATCGATAAGATGCTGCCAATTCTTTCCCCATCCTATCTCTGTCCAGTCCTTTTCGAAATGAGCAAGTTTTTTGCGCACGGTGATGGGGCCGAGCCAATTGTGGGACGTTGATGGAGAGATGGTGACGAATTGGATGCAGCAGATCGTACTGTTTGAGACGGATCAGTGAGATGGTAGGCACTCTTCACCCCATTACACATTTCCATTCTCTGTTCTTACAATTGCCTAGTCCACTGATGCATTAATGATAAGCTAATTAATAGCCTGGCGTCACATATATGTGACATTCTGGCCTACCAATTCAGATTGTATTCACCCAAAACCCTCCTCTCCAAATATTTTGAAATGTTTGCAAATTTACGCAACAAATGTGTTTCAATGTAAGCAAGAGCACTAGTCTTTATCATTTCCCCACTCTCAGAATAGAATGAAAAATATGATTTACATGTCCTTGATGCATTTGGATAACATCCTGCTAAGCAATGCAGTGTAAAGTAGGGTAGCATAAATAATCAGCAGTGAGGTAACGCTGAGAAAAATTGAATCAAAGTTAAGAATCCCACTCACTCTGTGCTACCAAGACCTACACTGCAACCGGTACAGTCTTGTCCACTTTCGCCTAATCTCTCACCTTAGTTTCTCTATCGAGGTGTACCGATACAGCATGGCCACGTATTGAACCCTCACAATTCACCCTGCAAGCTCCCAACGAAAAGTTTTGCAACGCAAACGAAGAACATGGCATTTTCCCACTTCTACCACTTGAGGTAAATATCTCAGGCAAGCGCAACAGATACACGCACATTGCGGCATACCCGCTGCAATTGGTGGTCCTACCTCTGCACTGCCTCTCAAATGGTATCTTTGCTTCTCTCAATTTGTTAGTATTCCATAAATATCAACAACTCATTCATCATGAGGTAATAGTTTCGCCTCCTCCCTCTCTACCCTACCAAAATTGGCAGATTTGTTAGTCTAGGAGGGTCTCTGTCTTGTGCCACATGAAGGGAACATGGAGAAAAACCAGGACAAGAACCAAAATTTGAGGCAACTGCAAAGGAAAAGGCTCCTAAGCCTCCTTTCTACGTCTGAAAGGCGTGACCGACTGCGAAGCATATGTCATCCATGTAATGAGTAGTGCCAATGGAAATCTACTAACACTGCTTAATTCTGCAAGTATAGAACACTACTCAAATGAATTGGAAGTACACTCATCAAAACGCGCTTCTCATCCCTATTTTGCCAGACGGCACTGCCACTCATTCCATATCAAAGCGAATTTCTTCTCACAAGATGGTTTGGCAATGGCGTAGCGCACAAAGTCTTGAGTTGCGTCCTTCATTCTACTGATTTGCTAGTCGTACCTGTTTCTAGGCAAATCGTCGAATTGTGTTAAATATTAGCCGAATTCTATGGAGGGCACAAAGCCGTAGCCATGAAAGGCTAGTACATGCTCACAGGAAAAGAGGAAGAGGAAGGGTGATGAGGGAGCGAGACAGTTACAGGAGGTACCATTTTCCAATATTTATGTAAAATTGTCTAAGCGACGCTTCTTTAATTACATAAACTGCACAATTAGTAAGATCGGCTCCTTACTGTAGAAATATGCAGTTACGGCATACTTGTGCTCTCACGTGACACCACTGTAGGGCGACCTTCAACCTCAGTAATGAAGATGGCTTTTTGTTGCTTGGTCCACTTGTTGAAGGGTTTTCTGTCCCATGAGTGTAGGTGAGCATGGTAGCAAGACTTAAAGTAAGCAAAGCATCGTCTCGAATCTGCGTCCCGTTTTGCCAATGGCTAAGCATTTCTTGGTGTACTTGAATCATCGAAACACGAATATGCATGGATATCCAGTTAGAAGCGTCCATAGTATTTTGTTATTTTTGGGCTATTTTCTCGATTTTGAGGCAGCGCTTTATCAGGGCTATATGTGATGTATGATATTGGTGGGAGAGCGAGGTAGATGGAGGACGTGGCAGCTGGAGCACCATCATTCCTACTTGTGTCACCGACGTGAAAATCAAGTAGTTATGCCCTGCAAAGGCATTCAATCAGCGCATTACCCACACTCACACCCACTCCCACACCTTCTGCAATGCTTCTGTCTATTACATAACTTCCTATGCCCCCCTTTTTCTTTCCTTTTTCAGGTTAACTGTCTACAGTTCATGCGGTAGAAGAAATAAGGTGAAGGAGAGGAAGCCCACTTTGACCGCTCTGATGGCAGCCACCTTGTGATGGGGACAATGGATGGGGTCACTATCCTCGCCATAGTGGTGTCTACATGTGGCACGTCCTTGCTACGCTTTCAGTGCGTGTTCAAACTTCATGCCCCAACATGTTTGGGTGCCCGATCTATCTCGAATCGGTACGCCAAGTGAATGGTAGAGCATTGCAAAGAATGGAGGAAGGGGAGAGTGCGAGGAGGGGACGTAGAGAGAGGCACGGAGAGAGGGTATTTACCACTTGCAAATACTCCAATTTGTGCTATTGCCTTCCGCTGATGTTCAACTTCTTCCACTGAGTATCCACTTTCTCCGTCAGACCTCATTACTCTCTCTCATCACTTCCTTGCGGTAGAGCTCTGCAACGCCTCTCACTGCAGCACTTACGTCCGCACAAATGTAGGGATGTGTTCTATGTGGGCTTCCTCTTCAGTTTCCTCAGTCTACAAGTTGGTTTTCAGCATAGTATTCAAGAACTGCTTCATATCAGGCTGGGATGGAGGCGGTACTCCACGAAAAAAGAGCGTTGGGACGTACCAACATGCTGTGCAGTATCCTCCGAGAAAACAAAATTTTGCCATTCACTTCAGGTGGATAAAGGTCGCCCTACAGTGGTGTCACGTGAGAGCACAAGTATGCCGTAACTGCATATTTCTACAGTAAGGAGCCGATCTTACTAATTGTGCAGTTTATGTAATTAAAGAAGCGTCGCTTAGACAATTTTACATAAATATTGGAAAATGGTACCTCCTGTAACTGTCTCGCTCCCTCATCACCCTTCCTCTTCCTCTTTTCCTGTGAGCATGTACTAGCCTTTCATGGCTACGGCTTTGTGCCCTCCATAGAATTCGGCTAATATTTAACACAATTCGACGATTTGCCTAGAAACAGGTACGACTAGCAAATCAGTAGAATGAAGGACGCAACTCAAGACTTTGTGCGCTACGCCATTGCCAAACCATCTTGTGAGAAGAAATTCGCTTTGATATGGAATGAGTGGCAGTGCCGTCTGGCAAAATAGGGATAAGAAGCGCGTTTGGGTTTGCACAGACAACAGTCCAAACAACATTGTCTTGCAAAAGCACCTCAAAACGAGTCCCCGAATTCGCCTCTCGCACTCCCTGGCTCGAGCGTCCGCGTAGCTCCAAGGTTCCAGTGAGTAGTTTGCGCATCAATCCAGCAACCGTTGGTGCTCCAAAATGCACGTCGAAGAAGCCATCACCATTCCTGCTGCCCGACCCGCCTCCACAGCCACAGCCGCAGCCACGGTCACGGCTACAGCCACAATCATGCGCACACGCACAAGCACGCACTATCGCTAACATCATCTCCATGCGTGGCGAGGAGCGAGGAGCGCAGAGCCAGGCGTGGATGCACCTCTTGAATCCCATTTCTTGAAAGTAGTGAGCTTTGTTCGGCAAGGGGCATGTATCAGAAATCATCGGGCAGAATAACAACTCAAGTCTGGTGTGCTTACATTCATTGATTTAAAAAGGCAAAGAGTGTTGGCATACAGCTATGTAGGTAAAAATGCCCCCATTTTCTGCAAAGAATTTGCATGGTATTTGATGATGTCATTGGAAGAGTTTTGCAGGGATACGGTGTCTTTTCTCTCCACCCCTGCCGCTTTGTTCGCAGTTCAATGCCGTCCGGCCACGCATTCATCAATCCGGGCTCTATCCAGTTAGTAGAGTTGAAGGCGGTGATGCGTAATCACACAACTCACGCCTTTGTACGAGTGCAGTAGGTGAATGGTGGTTTTTACTTCAGGTGGAAAAGAAAATGTAAATGGAAGTTCTGCAGCACGGGCTGCAGATTTGGATCAAAAAGGAGATGAAAGAGTAATGGTGCATGACTGATGAAGTGGAAACTCAATTGTGATCAAATTCCGCCCATTTTGTTTTTAACGAAAAAGTGGACTTCCCAACACCCCAAGCAAAACGTTCACTCAAATGGACAAGGAATGAGAAGATGCAAAATACGCCTTCCATGTTTATGTGGCACATTTCATCTAATCTTGCACCACTCGGTTGAAGAGTGTTGTACAAGCTCAGCGAGGACATCAGGATTTCGTCAAATTAAGCCTTCTCAACGAAATAGTGAAAACATGACGCCATTCATGCTCCCCAGCTTCTTGTATTCCCAGGCAAATGAACAACTGGGAGAAGTTGAAGAGATGGCGCCTCCTCCTGAAGTATGAAGTGTAGACAGTTGGCCTGGAAAAAGATTACAAAAGGGAGGCTAAGAAAGTTAACAGCAGTTAAGATGTTGGCAAGCCTTTTCCTTGTTCACTCTCCTCTTTTTTAATAGGGTTTCCGCTACTTCAAATATAGCACAAAACGTGATCTAATAAGACACAGACTGTTCCGTATTATGTTGAATTTTATTCGAATTTTGAGATAATACAAGCCCTTAGTGGAGGCGAGCGCCCTAGGGTAAGGAAGGATAAAGAAAAGCGAGGAAGCAAGAGGGTTACATGTTATAGCGTTTTCCAGAGAGACATGTAGAATGCTTTTAATGGCGTTTCCACTCCTGCCGAACGGCTTTTGGTCAACGGATTTTGCTACTAATTTTCCCTATTACTTCGACTGCAGCTTCAAGAGAGCAGAAAGAAATGCGTTTCCTTCCTGGTGGCAGTGACTTGCAGTTCCCACTGCACTCAACGGTCTTAGTGCCCACAGCATCCTGTATAATCCAGTTTATGGATCCACTCCATTGTGCCACGTGGAGTCTGTTTGTCTCTCTTACTAGCGGTGAGCAAGTTACTTGCTACGCCTTCGAGATCAAGTCACCGCTGCACTCTGGAAGAAACGCCTTCGAGTAGACAGTAGTCCGACATGCAGATTAATGCGGTGGGATAATTATTCTATCTGCGATCCTGCTGTGGGAGTAGGCCGTTTGTAGCAGTCATGAGCCATCACTTTGCCGTTGATTTGACCATGTGGCGTGCACCTGATCACTGATTCATTGAGGAAATTGCGTAGGGCTCTGTCGACTGCCCAGTGGGTCGTTGCTTCATACTGCTTCAGAGTTGCCCTCTGTGCAAGCTTCAGAAAGATGATCGGTGGGAGGACGCTAAGGGATGCTCGATTTCACATGCGTGTCCCAATCGCAATGAAGCGGTTTGGAATTTGGTGGCGCTTGTGGCTTCAATGGTCATCTGCAGAGAATGACAGATGATCTTGCTATCACCTCGATCAAAGTAAAGCACTCCTTCAGGTGGTTTTAATGTCTCCACGACATTAGTCACGTCATCATCGGTACTGGTTCGCATGGCTGATGGTATGTTTCTGGACACAATTCAATGTGTCTCTCATCGGCACTGGTAAAAGCTTCTTCCTTATCGGGTAACTGTTCTTTGTGTTGGCGGCGCTGAAGGTATGAGGCCGTTCATGCTCTGTTACTTCTTGTATCTTCAGCATTGCAGAAAGTAGGCGAGGTCTAACAGGCAGCGGTTGCCAAGTGCCTTGCAGTAGACATTGTCATCTGACAGGAAGGGTGATGCAGGTGTAGCAATTCTGACAGGAGGCATTTCAAATTCCTGTTCTGCAGAGGGCGAGAGCAGGTTGTACATCGTAATGGGCATAATTTTGCTCATGGTCTGAGCAGCAGGTGTGTGTTTCACCACCGAGTCATGAAGGAGAATCCGTGGTGTACTGTCAATTGGCCTGCAGTTTTTCTTTTCGTGACACCGCAAAGCTGCTCTCTGCGGGCTCTGTAGGGACGTGAGTGAATGGAGAGAGGAAGAGCGCAGCACAATTTCACACGCGTGTCCCACTTGGCGTAAATGAAGTCGCACTCCGCCATAATTTGCAATAAAATCAACTGTTTCCAGCGAGTCATCAAAGACATTACCACCACGTGGCATGAGGTAAAGCACCTCTTCGTACGACGTGGATTTCGTCTCATCATTAGTGTTATTGCTGCACATGGCATATCGCTTGGCTCTGTGCACAATTTTAAAGCACCTCCCATCACATGACTGGATTGTGATGAGCGGCCTTGTCAGAGGCATTTTGGTATGCATGAATGCAACCTTCTCAAGCGGCAGCTTGGTGCTTTGCAGTGGTGGTGAGAAAATGCCGCCATGCTTGTCTCGCAACTTCTTGAATTTCCAGCCGAAGGGGAAGTGGACGAAGTCCAACACGTGGCGTATCCTCCTGACAAAGGCATTGCGTGGCTGAGAGCTTTGTGGATTGGCATTGCTTGAGCAGCTTGCGGCAGTGTGCGATGCACACTTTTGCTTGTGCGAATGGAGAGTGATGATAGGGGTGGAGGCGCAGCACTTTGTGTGATTTGTTGTGCTCGAGCATGGGCGCAGATGGCGAGGGCTACGCATGGAGATGATGTTAGCGATAGTGCGTGCTTGTGCGTGTGCGCATGATTGTGGCTGTAGCCGTGACCGTGGCTGCGGCTGTGGCTGTGGAGGCGGGTCGGGCAGCAGGAATGGTGATGGCTTCTTCGACGTGCATTTTGGAGCACCAACGGTTGCTGGATTGATGCGCAAACTACTCACTGGAACCTTGGAGCTACGCGGACGCTCGAGCCAGGGAGTGCGAGAGGCGAATTCGGGGACTCGTTTTGAGGTGCTTCTGCGAGATAATGCCGTTGGAACTGTTGTCTGTGCGAATCCCAATGCTTTGGAGGATTTTACGCAAGGATGAATGCTCTTCCTTCCCACATCACACTGCTTGAGATCAGCGCCATGAATTTTTATGGCTTTCTTACTCCACACACTCGCCTTAATAGCGATCTCCTTGCTGCTCCTCGCACGCCCATTGCATATCGTCGCATTGGCTGTGCCCTTTGCACGGCCGTTAGCAAGTCCACTTTCCTCCTCCTCCATCCACCCCACTCCTTCATCATAACGCGGCCAAAACGAAAATGGTGAAGTGGGTGGCGTTTGCTGACCATCGTAACGACACGGACGCATTTCGAACAGACGTCTAGCTAATGATGTACGAATGTGGTCACGGGGTCCAATAAGCCACACGTGACATGGAAATCGTTTATAGGAACAGCAGAATGAGTCAGGTGATTTGGAAATTCCAATACCTGGCACGTTGTGGAAACAAATCACATTCTTGTGATTGAGGAGAACCATGAGCAGTAGCAGTGGCACACAATCGCCGTAGTCTTCAACAATGTCCAACCACCGCAATACCATTCCTGTTGAGGTACTGGGATTTAAAATTTTTCGTATGTTATAGTGTGCAAATACGATCCTTTGCAGAACTTCGTCGAATTCTCCATATGCACTGGTTGCGGAATCCTTGATGAGGAGCGTTGGGAGGTGAATGCGGGCTAACCTTCAGAGAAATACTTGTGTTTATAACTGCAGGCAAGTATGTGAGGCTCGTTTCTTGGCTGTGTCCGGTCTCTAAATATACCCCTTGCTCCTAACTGTCATAGTGTAAAGGTAATGTCAGTGGCATTTTTGACATATGCGGATAGAATTTGCCCTCTTTTAGCCATCTTCAGCGCACAATCAACACATCATTTAAACAATTTTATTAGACGGAATGGCATAGGGGACCACCAATGATAGGGTAATAGCAAGCAAACTTCATTGTAATTATTTGAGGTCATACTTGGCCGTCTGGTTAAAAATTGCCTGTGAGCATTTTGTTGATCGCAAAAGTCGCTATGAATACTACAAACGTAAAGTAAGATGCGCTTGGCCCTTCATAAATCTTCACACCAAGAAAATGCCCGCAAGTGATTGGTGTAGGATTACTCAGTGGTTTTGAGTCTACCGCTTGCACTGGAGTATTCGTACTGGGTACTCTTGCATTACTGTATCTTCTCTATGAATCTCAGCATTGATTTGACCAAAGCAC
This sequence comes from Echinococcus multilocularis, assembly GCA_000469725.3. Taxonomy (NCBI): domain Eukaryota; kingdom Metazoa; phylum Platyhelminthes; class Cestoda; order Cyclophyllidea; family Taeniidae; genus Echinococcus; species Echinococcus multilocularis. The sequence goes on along the minus strand of LN902848.1, from coordinate 3,213,054 downwards.
TGCTGCAAATATCTTGGCATAATAACTGATGTTTCAAAGACCTCTTTGATAGCAGCGACGGTAGATTGTTAGCAGCATAGTAAAATACCAAAAATGGTACTTTACCTGATCGTACGCAATCCTTGTAGAAGAGATGCGCACACCAAAGCATTGTTGCTTCAGTGCTAACGGTTCCGGCGTTTTTTCTGCTCTATGTCGCGCGTTCTGCAGTCCTTCATTTCATTTGTCTGCAGGTTTCAGAACGCGGTTTGCCAGATGACAGGGTTGCGTTTGAAGGATATGTTTCTCAGTCAGAATGGTTTTTATGCCTTACGTTTTAAAGTAGTATACAAAATGATGGAAATAAGGAAATGATGAAGGGAGGGGAAGGCAGAAGAGATGAGTTTGGTGAAGCTGTTAAAGACGTTGGGGAAGGAAGACTAACTTGAATTAGACCTGAACGTGAAGACCGCGGCATGATCTTCTGCCATTCCCCATGTGGATGTCACCCAAAGTTGCTCGAATACTTTTGTCCTCATTTGCATAGTTGCTGTGCATGAGGCTGTGGACAGTGAGATTGTTCTTGCAAAGCGCCCTTGGCGTTGTAACCTTTTACTGACGGTACAGAGTGTAACGGCGGCATATAGATGTTCGTAGGTAGACCGCACAAGGGGCAGTGAAGTCCCCTCGAGGGAGGCAAAGGCAATGAAATGAATCCAGAGGGTAGAAAACGAATTAAATTTTTGGCCTAAATTACTGCAGCGAAATTATGCTGCCAGAATAAAAAATAATGGCCCGGCAGGAGATGCTAGAATAAAGGAAGGTGCTCAAAGAGATGTAATGTTTTCAGTATTATAAGAGGAATGACGGTTCCCCCTCTACTTTACGGCTAAATTCATCACGCTCTCCACCGCTGCCTGGTTAATTCGAGTCTAGATCAAAACCGAAATGTGCTGACGTCTACCAATACCCGAAAATGCTCATTTAGCCTGCGCTTATGAAGGCATCATTATCCTACAGCTTTACTTGTTCCCTAGCCTCGTATGTCAACCGGAGTGCGAATAATTGCCTAGTGCCTCCATCGCACATCTCCTTCATAAAGAAGAGCAAGGAAAAGGTTGAAAGTATTAAATTTTTTAATAAGAGCAAATTTTTTTCCTCTTCGAGGATGCTACTTAAAATGTACATTCAATTCCACAACTTGTGAATTTTAAATGCAAGGCAGCTTCTTTCTGCCCACGGCCACCTCATCAGGTGGCATTGTATTTGGTGACAGCGTGTCACCAGGGTTGTCACGGAGACACTCTACAGGCACCTTATAGTAGGGTGCACGTCGTTGTACATAATAATGGGAGAGTAGGCATCTTCGCCTCCTTTTAATGCGGGTAGCCTATGCATTGTAAAAGAAACAAAGATTTGATTCAACCTGAACTTTTCCTTAATAAATCATCACTGCGTTACTTGAATTAGTCTGAGATTAATGAAGGGTAAGCGATCAAACTCATTAAATAAAACTCGATGAATTTCTCTTCTCTAATCTGATCAATCTGATGAATCTACTGTAATGCTCATATTCTCATCTTATCCTTTAACTGAGTAAACCACGCCTTTCAAAGTGACTCATTGTGAAATCATGCCTTAGATGTCCTAAAAGCTTAGCTGGAGAATCAGACATATCCCTGAGGCTAAAAGCAACGCGTTCACTGAGGAGTCAATGGACAAACAAATGTTTGTCACCTAGAGTCATATGCTGTATGGGACAACTGAAATCAGGCCAAACAATTATGCAAATTTAACATATGGCAACTCAACTCTACCAGCTCTCTTATTCATTTCCCCTTATCTCAGTATTGTGCACCCATTATATGACTTTTTTGTGCCAAGCCGTGATACTTTGCCTGAAATACGAGTGGCAACCCAGAACTCAAACGGTAGTGCAAGAGCAAGTTCCATGCTGATTCCACGATTAAAACTTGACTTGTATGTCATTATTTTTCCATTGTAACCCCAAATGGGAAGAGTAGTGTGCTACTTGGTCAAATTCAATTGCCTCGACTCTCACGACATACTCTTGGACTCAAAAAGTATCCATAGCCCTCACCTGAGCATGCACCTCCTCATTCATTAATCTGTTAAGTAGTTTGCCAAGTTTCTAGTGGAAGTCCAGTTGACTATGGCTCCTCAGTTTTGACCTGCAACTATCAGCCATGGCCGGAAAATGTAAAAGAAACAAGCAAATTTGAAATAGATAACTTTACCCCATCCTGGCCCAATTCCTGAATCATGCAGTTGGTTTCCTGGCAGCCCGGGTGTTCTTCCTTTATAAAGTAAAATTAATTTTGAATGACCTTCCAAATAGAAGTAACAAGAACCAGTGCATGAATAGCCAAAAGGCCAACCATACAAGCACAAATTTGTAAATTTTTTGTTATAAAATAGTCTTTGTGGATTCATCAGTGGCAGAGTAATTCAAATCGAAAAGTACCCAAATTGCTAATGAAACAACAAAATGCCTTGGTGCTACTTCGCTTTAATTCGAGTAATTGGAAAAAATATGGGAAATGATGTAACCGACTTGGTGTAGAAATGACTGTTGTTCTGCTATAGCTGGCAAAACTGAGCACCCTTTCCCTAATCTGGTCATTAACTTCAGGAATGACAAAAAGTGTGCGTAAATTGATAACAAGATAATAAATGTGGCCAGTAGTATTGCCTTTTAGACCTCCTTCCACATGAGATTTGTTTAGACCTTGAAGGTTTTCTCCTAGAAAACACAATAATAAATGCGTTGATTCGGAGACAGTTAACTAATTTGATTCTAGGGTATCTGAATTTTAAAGAATAAAGTGACCTCTGGGTGCATATTGCAAAGCTTGGCCTTGGAAAATGGCTCAGCACTAATTCATAAACCGTCCGTGTAAGGTGGAAATATTACCTCTTCCTAGACTGCCTCCTAGATGACCTGCTCTTGGATAGTGAAAGCCTCCTACTGGAAAGAGTAAAACAATAAGCAGAAAGCGTTACCCTAGATAGCTGCTTATTCTAGGCCTTTGGTTTGCAAAAATTTGCTGCATGATTTCTGAATTCCTTCGTTCAATTTGACTTATGCAGAAAGGTTTACATGGATGAATCGAATGCTAACATAATGCAGAAATAATACCTATTTCTGGAATGCCTCTTTGTATCCCCGCGCCTTGACATGGAAAAGATTGATCTAATGAAACAAACAGGCACTACAAGTAACTCAAAGAAGAAATTATTTGTCATTTGGAATTACTAGTACTGGAAGAACAGAAAACATTCACTTGTTAGTCAATGAGGAATTTGTCTGTAAATATAATATTTTGCTTACAAGTTGACAAATGATTGCTGGAAAAATCTTACCTCTTCTCGGACTGCCTCCTTCTTGACCTGCGTTCTGATGTGGGAAGTACTCTACCAATGAAATTAAAAGATTACGTATTAAGCACTGATTGTGAGTGTTCTCTTTTCTGCAAAAGAGAATGCTACATTCTGCAACTTAGACTTGAATGGGCATTTAACCACGTGGGCACCTTAACCACTGTTGTTTGCGCTCCCGCCTAGCAGCCTAATTGGATAGCCGAATATACATGCGGTTGTGGCAATCCATGTCTGCTCATTTGTTTGCCTTACCAGACCTTACCAGATTTTAAAATGCTGCGATTTTAAAACAGTAGGGCCGGCAAACTATTATTGCGTTTCCGACTATTAATTGGGTTTGCTCTTAATGAATAAATACGCACAAATGGAAATAGTTGCCGGTTACAAACTGAAGGTATTACCCGTTCTCGAAGCGACCCCTTGAAGACCTGCCCTTGCGCCCAGAAGACCTTGCCCTCCTGGAGGAAAGAGGCAGAATGATAAACTCAAGGTAAAGACAAAAAGGGATTTTCTGAGTTTTTTGAGACATGCGCATGGGGAGAATAGAACCCAGTTAAGTCCGAAAATATTACCTGTTCTCAGATTGCCTAGTTGATGTCCTCTGCATGGATAGGAAGGGACGCCCACGGCTGCTATGACAAGAACATCTGATTAGCTTGTGGGCGGTTAAGGCTCATTAAGTTGAAACAAAACCCATCTAGATTTTACGCATGTAAGTCAGTGCAGATTCGAAAGGGGGTACAGAGCAACGAAACCTCATCAAAGTGGCAAAATATACCTGGTCTTGAACTGAGTCCCACTTTCCCTGGGATGGGACCAGGAAAATATCCTCCTAATAGAATGCAAATGCAAATTATTTGGCTCAAAGATGCAGTATTTTTGTTTCTTCAAAGTCCATTTAGACCAAACCAAGCGCTTATTTGAAACTCCAAGTAAGCAAATTCTTTAAAAACGCCAAAATAAATTACTCACCTCTTATACGAAAGTTTCTTGGTTGGCCTACACTGTGACTGCGAAAAAACCCTCTAACTGAAATGCAAAAAATATGCGTTAGCTGCTAGTTGGCGTTGTCTAGACAGTTGGGTTAACACAACCCATCTGGAAAAGATTCCCCTTAAGTTGATTTTTTTTTGTTCAATGTTTAATGACAAATCATTCAATGTATGTCACCTGCTTGTGGATTACCCCTTGGTTGATCTGTACCGGAATGAGGAATAAATTGGCCTAAAAGTGTGCGCATAAAGCAATTAGCAATTAATAGCCATTCCGGGTGGTAAATTTTCAGTGGTAGTATAAATATCTCCTTTAGAATATATTTTACAAAAACTATTGGTGCTGAATTATTAATGATAGGAGTACCCATTGGCAGACGATTTCTCAGTTGGCTTGTACTGGGACGGGGAAGGAATTGTCCTTTTAAAATGAAAAGATAACACAATAAAGTGGAGTAGTTGCTAATTAAATTTTTTCATAGCTTATAACCTCTTGAAATATGAAAAAAAATGTGGGACTTTTAAATGCCAAACAATTTCGTAATTTGAAAAATAATTCGTAATAACGAGATGATTACGTCCTCCTAGACTGTCTCCTGTTTGATTTATATTTAAACAAAGAGGGCATTCTCCTGTTGAATATAAAAGACAATGCAATGAACTGATATATTTAATCAAACCATATTCCAGGTGGACATATCTTGTAAGATATCTAAAAAGTTTGTTATAATTTACCACACCAATCAAATCAGTTAAGAGAAAACAATAGAAAATTTTACCTGTGCGCAGCCCATTTCCCAGTTGACCTGTACTGGGACGAAGGGGATATTCGTCTGTAAAAGTGAAAAGGAGGTAGAATAAACTGAAAAACATGGTCGGATATATTAGGCGCCGAAATCTTGTGAAAATTTCCATAAGAATTTGATTAAGTAAGAAAAAATATATTTCATTAGAAATGATTACCTGCACGCAGACTGTTTCCTGGTTGACCTGTCCTGGAACGACGAGAACACACTAATGTAAAAATGAAAAGAGATGTAAAAATCCGAATTAATTAGTTGTCCAATATTTTTAGGTGACAAATACTTATAAATATTCTAAAATTCTAGCTAAAAACAATATACTAGCAAATGACATTACCCGTGTTTGAACCGTCCCCTATTTGGCCTAGAGTGGATCCACGAAGATTTTCTTCTGTCAGAGGGAAAAGGCAGTACGAAAACGAAAATAATGCATCGCTAGGTATTCTAGATTGTAAAATCTTGTAAAAGTGGTCATTGCCACATTTTTCAGAAGAGATCAGTTACTGGAGAAGTTGGCATAGTAACAAAATGGCTTGCCTATACATGGACCGGTTCCTAGTTGACCTGTACTGGGGCGATGAGGATATTCTTCTGTAAACAGGAAAAGACAGAGCGAATGAATGAATGAAACTATGGCTAGATAGTCTAAGTGGCAATGACTTGTAAAAAGCTGAAAAGGATTGTCAAATGGTCCTATACAAACCGAAATAATTACAAAACTATGAAGAAGAATCAGAAAAAATATAACCTGCTCGTGGTCTGTTTTCAAATTGGCCCGTACTTGTGCGACGAAGATATTCTCCTGTCGAAATGCAAAGACAGTAAAATAGACGGTGCAATTTGATGATCAGATATTTTAGGCTAAAGAATTTTGTAGAAAGCTCTAAAAATTTGTTTGAATTTTTGATCAAATTAACTTTATCATTAGGAAACATAGTATAATAAAAAAAGGTCTACCTGAGTGAGGATCATTTCCTACCTGGCCTGTACTGGGGCGACGGAAATACTCTACCGTTTTAATGAAAAGGCAGTGCAATAGACTCAAAGAAACAATGCCAAGATAACCTATGTTGCAAAATTTTGTAAGAGAATGGCAGTTTCAAAAACATTTATTTGAATTCACTTTGTAAAATCAGTGGGTATTATTCGATAAACAGTTAAGGCATGTTGGAAGCTGTTACCATTTTGAAGATAGAATCTCGGTTGACCCGCATGAGGAGCTAGAACACGTCCCCTTACTGAAATGAGAAAGCAATGCGACTCACTGAAATAAGCGGTAGCTAGACATTCTAAGTCTCATAATCTTATGCAAGGAAATATCCCTTTTTCATAGGTTCCATTAAAAAATTATTTCGTCAAATTAGTGATATTGGAAACTACATCACCATTTTGAGGACGGAATCCTGGCTGACCTGCACTGGGAGCGGGAGCGAGCTCTTCTACTGAAATGAGAAAGCAATGCGACTCACTAAAACAAGCAGTAGTTAGATATTTTAGATCTCAAAATCTAATGCATGGGAATATCCGTTTTCATAACTTCTATTAAAAATCATTTCGTTAAATCGGTGATGTTGGAAACTACGTTACCATTTTGAGGACACAGTTCCGGTTGATTAGCACTGGGAGCGGGAGCGTGTTCTTCTGCTGAAATAAGAAAGCAATGCGACTCACTAAAATGATTGTTGGCTTGATATTTTAGGTCTCAAAATCTTGTGGAAGTAAATGCAAATTGTTTAAAATTCCCAAAGCTAAGTAGCTCCAATATAACCCATGTCCGATTTCCTGATGACAACTCAGTAGTAACAGGAGGGACTACCTATTGGCAGATTACCTTTTGGTTGTCCTGTCCCAAGACATAGAGGGCGTTCTTCTTTTAAAATAAAAATATAACGCAATAATCTGGGTCAATTAGTGTCTAAATATTCTATGTCTCAAAGCTTTACATGAAAATTAAATCGTTTTGAAGTTTTCTATATGAGTAAGGTTTATCATTTGACGATGGCTATAATAATGATGGTAAAGATTACCCTTTTGCGGAGGGCTTTCTGGTTGACCTGTGCTAGGACTGGAAATACAATCGCCTATTAAGTAAGAAGAAAGAGCCAATGACTAAAGTAGCCAATAGCCTCAAAATTTCAAGTAAAAGAATGGAAGTTTCTTAAACTTCCTTATTTAAATGAACACTATGCAATTTGCGCAAAAAATATAACAACAGCTTTGTAATATTTATTATAATCACCTCTTCTTGGACTGGCTGCTTGTTGATCCTTGTCTTGACATGAATTTTCACTAGCATCTACAATTGCAAATCCACTCATTAAGTTCAAAATGACTTTGAAGCGTTTATATCCCTCATTTTATGCAACCCAACTACCTCATTCGCATCCCTTTCTTCATTTCGTGTAATATCGTACATGTTTTTAAATAATACAGTGGAATGTAAGTAGCGACTATACCTGCCTTATCCGACTGCTTTGGCAATGGATTCGCCATTAGTAGGTCGATGAAAAAGTGGTGTTCGTATGACATGTTGACTTAATGAAATGGAGCTTTCGTGGATTGCCTGTTGAGGCGACAAGATGCGCGTGTAAAGTGAGGACGAGGTATGAGCTCGGCTGAAGTGTCTCGCAGACTGCAAATCACCGCATTTATTATTATATAAACGCAAACGAGCGAAATTCAAACATTGTATGACAAATCAATTTCCGATAAATCGATAGATCGACGAACCTACGATTTGCTCTGCCCTCTGCCCAGGGCAGGTGGAGTACGCTGAGCTTAAAGAGAGAGAAAGACGGTAAATAATATCTTTTGCAACTTAAAAGGCAAAATTTAGAGGTTGCCGTTTCTATTTCATGATTTGTATGTGCACCTTGCACTTTTGTTGTGGGTGTTAAGCGAGCCCTTAAATAGTTAAAAAGATAGAATTCTGCTTCCTTTAAATTCGTTTGATCATCTAATTGACATTTTCTCTTTGCAGGTAGTTTGCTTCTCCTGCCGCCTTCTCCACCACCTAACGGCAAGTAAAGGCTTATTTTCAAGTACATAGTTAATGAACCATGAAGGTATTAACGAGGATATGATAGACGAAATAACCCTAAGAGCGTCGATATTTTCCCTTGGTGGTATTCTTCAGAAAATTGAAATTCTTAAAGTCAAACAGACCCAAAAAAAATTTTGAAATTACTTCTAATTGCTTTGCAGAATGCCTTATTTGGCTTCAAATATGACCTAAGTCCTGAATTATAATGACGGTGATGGTGATAGTGCACTCCACTTCAATGGACACTGTGTATTCTTTTATGGTAATGGTTGCGGTTGTTGTAAAGGGTAAATCACTGCTGTAATGATGAACATCATCCGTCACCCGACAACATAGGTCTGACTATTTTTACCCTCCTAAAAATGGCCATCTCGAAGTTATTCTGGATATCTCTGCTGTGGGAGGTACCTTGAGTAACATCGATTATAAGTGGGTTCTGATTGTGAAAGTCCTCAAATCAAAGGTTTCAGGGGAATAAATCGACAAACATTGTTACATAAAGAAATATTGTTCATTAATATTTTTTCGTCTAATCAAGAGTGGAAGTGGATAAATTCAACATGAAATCAATCGTTTAGTAAAAATTGACTGAAAATCTAAAGGGCAATGGAGGTGAGAAGGATCCCAGTTTTACCATATGGTGGATGTTGCCAATTATCCTTGCCACAAATTCCCCGTTAGCTTTAAGGGTGCAGTGATTCTGGATTCTTCTGACGCCTTCAATTCATCGTACCAACACTGGTGTAAAATGCTACTCGTTTAGTATAAGTAGCAGCTGTGGTCTTGCTTTCCTTCACGGAAAGTTACTCTTAGCCCCATACTTAGACAAGGATATCCTTCTTCAGCTCTTTTCCGCTTATTAAGTCTAAAATCAAGGGTTGTATGTACTTCACGAAAATGCTGAGCCCAATCGCAGATAATTTAAGCAATAAAGCTAAATAGATTTTTTCCACTCGATAATAATTAAAGATAAGGAGAAAATAAAATGCGCTTTTTGCAAGAACACACCAAAAATGTACACTTTAAATCGCGGTGGGTAAATTTAAATTAAAGCAGTGACTCTTGCTATCTCCAAAGCCATTGACGACGCTCCTCTCGCGAGACGGTCGAGGAATTGAAATTGATTTCAGCCGTACACTTCGCAGGCCAGCATGTGAAGGTAGACCCGCGGACGGTTTTCATTTAGGGCACCCTTTAAGGGTTGGAGAGAATAAAAAACGAAGTGTGCCTTAGGCCAATTTATTTTCATTTTAATGGATTATTGTTACACAGATTTAAGCTGGATTTGTTAAGCAGCAAAGCACTTTATCTCAATGATTATTTCATCTTCTAATCAAAAAATTACTAATCCCAAATGTTTCAAATGGATAAATCCCGTTTAAGAATACTTGTAGGAAAGCTAAATCTGACTTCAGTAGCATATTTTGCAGGCCAAGCACGAAGGCTAATTCAAGGACTGTGCTTAACAATTAGCAAAGACACTCAACTCAATGATTCTCGGATTTGCCACCCGGAATGCTAGTAATACTAGACGTTTTGAATGGAGAAATCTCATTTGGCAATGCTTGGTAAAGAAACCATCCTCCTCTTGCAAAATTGTAACTTTTAACGTAAGGTATGGATAGAATCTCAAGCAAATTGTGGGATTAGGCAAGAAGGTTAATCAGGGCTTTACAAGTTAAGCCACCAGTTGTAGGCGAGAACTGAGTTGTGCATTAAAAATGAGTAGGACCTTTTTTTAGGGATCGGATTAACTCCTTTGCCAGTCGCAATACACGAGTGTGTGGAAAATATGACGTCTGAAAATTAGACGTTTTTTAAATTCAGACATCTTAAACTCATTTCTAAATCAGAAAATGTGTTCAGTTGGTGGATTTTTCTACTGCCGAGACTCACAAGGCGACACAGTAATCGATAGACAATTTATTATGTGTTCGTGAGCTGCCAACCCTGGTCAAATTGACTAACAAAGCATGCGTTTTCAGTTGGTTTAGGATGGTTTTTCCAAGCTGCTGCTGCTAAAAATAAACTTGAGCACATTTATTTGGTTCTGGCACATCAGCCTCAGGTGCGGTGCATAGGCATCCAGAGGAACAGAAAGCCTATATCGAACCACTTAATCCGCCACGTATAAAAGGAAAGTATAGCAAGCCACCACAGTAAATCATTTTGACTGAGATTAGCTTTAGTTTAAGGTAGGCGAATGTGCCTCACCTAAAACCAAATGGAAGTTGCAGTTATTTGTGATCCTGAGTCAGGTCAAGGGTTACAGAGAAAAGTGCAAGCACTTATGAAATTTTTTTTGAATTGGTATGGAGTTTGGGAAAAGACAGTGAGATAATAGACATATTCGCCTTTTTACCTCCGAAAGTTAATCTTAAGTCAAGAATCAGTTTGAATTGGAATTGCATCCCACGTTAAAGTTAAAATAACCCAAAGGAAGAAAAAGTATTTACAAACTGTTATGAAGATCCATTTGACCAGTGAATTTCTTTTTCAAGTTATCATTCTTTGGATCTGGTTTCCAACCATAAGTTAAATTCGGACTAAAAGAGGACTCATCAACCAAAAAAGCGGAAGCCCAACCAGTGTGGGAGGCATTTTACCAAGGTGAAAGAAGAACAGGTGGATTTGCCGAGTCCCATACTTAATCCCAAATCGGGAAAAATGGAAGCACTATGCAGGGACCATTAAATTGCATCATATAATTTCACAGGATGATAAAATATTTTGCCATTAGAGCTTTAAGATTAACATTTTTCACTAGAATTTAGATGTGCAGACCCCCAAGTTTTATCAGAGAGATCAGATAAATCTAGTAAAAAAAAACATATCAATGTATTGTGGCAGAGATGCAACTACTTTAACTTCCACCTTGAAAATTTACTTTGGAGGCAGAAACGGACAAATTGAATGCCAAAAACTGCCGTCTATTTTTAGCAGTTTACTACAAAATAAGTGTGCACAATACACTAGTGACAATGAGAATAGGAAAAGTACCGTATGCATTACAACCCAAAATGTCTGGCATTTGAAAATAACCCCAACCATCTAATCCGTGGGAAAGATGTATCGATGAAGTGGAGATAAACTCTATGAGAAGGTAGTTCCATTTGCAAGTAAGGCAAGCCTTGCGTCCCTTTAAAGCGACAGAATGTTATCCACTTCTCATTGTGCTATTTAACTCCGATAAATGTTTTATTTCAGCGAAATAAATAATTATTGCAAATGAAAATGTGACGAATTTACACAAGAAACACTTGATAATATCATAACTTAAAAGCCTATGAAACTGGTATGTGCTCAATTCTGCTACTTATAAATTAAAGCAAAGAGATGAGTTCATCTAAATTGATACGATTTGAAATACCACTAAATTCTTTACTGTTTCTCGGGTTTTCGCATGGTTGATTCGAAGGTGAAGCTAGCGGACACTGAACTAAATAATTAAAAAAAGGGTGCAAAAAGATTTAAGGAGTGGAGAACTGGCGTATTCGAAAGTCATGATGATAGGCAAATAATACATTTTTATTAAGCAAAAAATTATTATCTATAAGTAAATACAACACAGAGAAGGAAAATATTACTTTTTCGAATGCATTGATGTTGAGCTGGGCTTTCATTTGGAAAGCATTCTCCTGTAAAAGCATAAAGCACATTTCAGACGATCAAACATACCCCCAGCAATAACAAATAAGGGAGACAGATAACCCCTATTGGGCTTAAAGGTTAAACGAGTTTTAAGGTGGGGGGTACTCTCCTGTAAAATTAAATACACATTTTTAATGACTACACTCCATAGGGTCATCAACAGAAAAGGTGGAAAGTCTACCTCGTGTGGCATCACAGGCCTGCTGAAACGCTTTTTGGCGTGGAGGGCATTCGGATATAAAAGTAAAAAGCATCTTTCAAAAGATAGCCTTAAAAAAATCCAGCAGCAGTTACTTTGAGTGATTCACCTCGGTTGGGGCCACGGGCCTTTTGAAATGCGTTCTGAGGCGGAGGGCATTGTCCTATAAAAGTGGAAGGCATATTCGGACCAATCTCATTTGATAGAGACAGTACGGATCACAGCGAAACAGGTCACCTCTGCTGGGACTACCAGCCTGTTAAAATGTGTTTTGAGGTGGAGAGCATTCTCCTGTAAATGTAAGGAGCACTTCCTAGGAAGATCACCTTTAAGTGTCAGCAGCGGTGACAACGAAAATTTTTACCTTGCCTGGGGCCATGGGTCTGTTGTAATGGGCTTTGAGGTGGAGGGCATTCTCCTGGAAATGTAAGAAGTGCATTCACGAAGATCGCATTCGAGAGTATTGGCAACAGTTACAGTTGAAAAGTTACCTTGTTTGGGACTACAGGCCTTTTGAAACGCGTTCTGAGGAGGAGGACACTCTGTTGAAAATGAGAAGCACTTTACATATGATCATGTTCTAAAATGGCAGCAGGAGTTACTTAAAAATTTTTACCTCGTTTTATGAGGCTGCAAGTCTTTTGTAATCTGTTTTGAGGTAGAGAGGATTGTTCTGCAAAAGTGAAAGGTATATTCTAGGCAAACACATTTGATAGAGTTGGTAAAAATTACGATGAAACAGGTCACTTCTATTGGGACCACAATCCTGCTGATATGCATTTTGAGGTGGAGTGCATTCTCCATTAAAAGTACGAAACGCTTTTTAGAAGATCACATTTAAAAGTGGGGGCATTCAACTGCGAAAGCAAAAAACTCATTCTTGACCGTCACATTTGACATGATCAGTAAAAATTGCCGTAGGATAGATTACCCCTCTTAGTAAAACAGTCCTTTTTTCCTGAGCTTTGAAGTGGATGACATTCTCCTATGAAAATGAAAAACCTATTTTTAGATGGTTACATTTGATAAAGCGTGCAGCGGCTACGGTAGAAAATACTACCTCGTTTGGGACTACCGCCTTAATGCAATGAATCTGGATCTGAAGGCATTTGTCGCAAGCAAAAGATTTGCAGGAAACTCTTAGCTGCTCAAATATACGTGATTTATTAAATCTTGTCAATTGAACTACTTCTGTTACGTCATTTTTGAAATTTGGATTTGACATAATTTACCATAAGTGTGTAAGACTCCCCTATTAAAGACCTAATTACCTTTCTTTTGGCCCATTTTTAGCTGATCCGTCTTATTACATGGGCAACATTCCTTTGCAAAATTAAATAATACAACTTAGAAAGCTGCAGTAATGAAACCTTACAAAGGATTATGAAAGCTCCTCAAATTTTTATATACTAATCAATTAAATCATTAGACAGTGATTTGTTAATGTGAAAAATCTAAAAAGGCACAACACTTTATTAAGCTTAAATTAACCCTGAAAATTCTTCTTGCCCCTTTTATGAGACAAAATCATCGCGTAAACATAGTCCTTTCATTTATGGGGAATGTAGGTTTGTTTTAAAGTAATACTTCCCAAAGTAAGTGGCAAATCTACCTTCTTTACTTGACGGTTTTGGCAATGGATTCGCTATTATTAGGTCGATGAAGAAGGGTCGCTCGTATGACATGCTGCCTTGGTGAAATTGGACTTTTGTACAGCCTCTCTGCTGAAGCGTCACGATGCCTGTGCTAAGTGATGAAGCTTCCTGCGCTCCGCTCAGGAGTCGTCTCTCAGGTCGTGAACCACCGCAGTTGTTAATTAAACACAAGCGCCTGCGCATTCAAATGTCTGGTGGTAAATCAAATTCCGATAAATCAATGAACTGATGGATCGATAAATCGTGATTCACTCTGTTGTCGGCTGCTGTGTGCTTTCCTCTCGCCATCTACCAGCAAGCAAGTGGAGGGAGCTGAGTTTAAAGATGGAAAAATATAAGAAATAATCTGTTTTGTGGGTTAAAAGGTAACATTTTGAGGCTGAGGATTTAATTACATGATTTTCTTACAATTTATGCTTTGTTAAAGGTGCTGAATGTGCAATTACTTGAAAAGACCGGATTTTGTTCCCTTCAAAGTAGCACAATATTTCACTTGACAGTCTTCGCATGTGTTGAGCTTATTAATCAACATTTTCAGTGTCATCTCAGCTGTCGTTTGGTCAGTCTACTTCAATGACGATTGTGATTTTGATATACAGTTTGTTTTGCAGTATATCTCATGCTCATCTGACTTCAGCATCTTCGCCTCGTTTTCCAAGACATTGACATTTCACATGTCATTTTCCTTGGTCCTTGTGATTTCTCAACTGAGCCTCTCTTATCACGCTTCGCGTGCTAGGTATCGTGGAATCAGCAAGGTGCTAAACCCTTGTAAATTGGAACTACGATGCATGTTTTATACACTGAACCAAAGATAAGTGGGACAAATCAAACCATGAATGATGAAAGAAAATTCTATTTTCGGATACACGAAATGGTAGCATTTTTTATGGTCGATGACTGCCTTTGATGCCGATACGCATTAACCAAGGATAAGACCTCTTTAAAATAAGGTGGTACCGGTAACAGCGGTGTCTTCAACAAGGCCTTCGTGGCAAGGACGCTGTTATGCGAACGCACGAACAGAGCGGTGGGGGCATTTGTGGTCCGTTTATAGTGGCGGAGATGCAGCAGAAACCAATAACCAAGACGGTCTGGTGAAGCCAATGCTCACCTTACTCACCTCTCCGTCAAAATAGGAAGGTAGTTTCCACCGTTTTACGTCTCTGTTGAACTAGCGTCATTGGAATTCGCTTTACTACCGCTGCTTCCGTGGTATTGTCCGGTATGCCAATAAAAACCTTCTTGTGGTATCAGCGGCCGTTTCCTCCCCTCGTATTGTCAGTAATACTCGCTTGAATTCATCAAGGTGTCTCCACTTGACCAGTGGAGTGAGAAAGAAATGGAAGAGTGGATATGCGTCATGACACGTTAACGGCAGCAGTTATGGAACTCCTACGATTTTAGCTGTTTTGTTGTCTATGAACTCCTGTCAATTGGGTCATGGCGGCAAAAGGCGGGTGCTACCTCCGGCTACTTTGCAAAGCCATCCATCAGAATGGATTATAAAAAGCCATTAATTAGATCTACGGAGTCCAAGTAGTGTTCAAACCATCTATACTGGTGGCTGTTCGAGGGGTCCGTTGGACGCACATTTTCTCAGACCGTTAGTATGGTTGCTTCGATAATGTTTGTGATGTCGCAGAAGGTGTCTAACTTTGGTCACTTGGGTCAGCCATTAAGGCATATTGTGATGAACCTTTGGCAACAATATGCATTCACTTCGGAAATCCTCATCAAGCTCTTTGGTTCGTAGGATTCTTTTGAATTTGTTTTGGCCAAGTTCTTTGCGGTTGTTTGTGTCTCTACATAACTTGGATGAGCTGAATCGACAGTGCCCAACTGTACGTTGTACTGGTGACACTTGTAGTGTTTATGATGCTTGACAAAGTGGAGAACTGGCTCTCTGTTAGTTCAAATGATTAAAATGACGAACAACATAGACCTGGAAATGCCTTTGACCCCAGACCTAACTAAAACGGCGACAGATTTGAGATTGAGCAAGCATTGGTGTTCGATTAGGGCTGTTTATCTCGTAGTCAAATTCTCCTTGATCATGCTTAGTGGACGTGTGTGGATGTCTGAATCGGTGGATGAGTGCAAACTGCAATGGAGATGTGGCATTTGAACTGATTGTCAATCATTTCCTTCATTTTAAAGCGTTTATGCTGACGGTCCAATCTTCCTGCATAAGTCAAGTAGTCACCTCATAATCATTCCGCTTTGTCAGCTTCAGGCAGTTGTAAAGGAGATTGAACAGCAAAGCTGCTCACCAAAATTGTCCCTTAGTAATGATACGGTATCTTCAAAGTTTTTCCCTTGGAAACTTAAGCCTTATGAGGATTGTTTACAATAACAAGTTTCTGAAGCAATTGACGGACTTTTTACTCATCATTGGTTCCAGCGAACTCAGAGTGGAATACAGCCTCATTCGTACTGAACCAAGATTCAAATATGGAACCAAAATATGAAATGTAAAGCAACTGCGTGTAAACGTTTATGGCAAAGTCATTGGATTGGCACTTTTAAACCGACGGTGGTGTAGTCTGGACCTTAATTTCTGCAGTTCCTCAAGTCGTGCCTGCTAAAGTTTCGTAACTTCGGTCACTTTATCGCTAAAAAAAGACCTTCATGAGTTCTCTTAAGAACACTACGTTTTTAACTGTTATAAACTGGATCACCGCATTTTACAGACTGGGACTTTTATGTACTTAAGGCCTGGATCTAGTCGAACTCCCAAACGGATATCAGAGCGGATAGTTTTGATCGACAAACGTGTGTATGCGTAAGCACAAAGGTACGACGTGCGTGTATGAATCTGAGGGCTAGCTACTGAAAATTTTCAGAGATGGAGTCTGAGTTCCCGGTCGCCTTGGTCACTGGCGTTGGACCTAGAGCAATTAATAGCTCTCTTAAAGTACATCCAATAAGAACTCGGCTAATCAGGGGGGACTATTCAGGAGGAGCCACAAAAATGCAACTTTACTCATTAGTTCCCCAAGAAGATTAGAATTTATAGGAATCAACAATCAGTCGTTTCTTACTCTGCTGGGTGTTCGTACGTACGAATGACTGTAAGGATGTGCAGTGGGATCATCCGCAGTTGGAATTGTCAATGACCGGTGTACGACTAGTCGGCTCTGAAAAGTTGGCACATTTCGAACTTCTAGTTGAGTTGCTAGAAATATGTGAGTTCAAGTTGAACATCTCCGTTGACGAGGTACTTCAATACAACGTGTTATTCTATTCTGCCATCGTGATTAATGGTTAAAAGGCAAGACTGGGCCAAAATTGTGCACTGGCTGTTAGAAAAAGAAGCAAGACCCATTTTCCACTCCTCAAATACAAAATCTGGGTTTAGCGTAGACGTCTGATGTGTTTGCCTCATACCAGAGGTACATGTGATTTGTGAGAAACTGTCCTCAAACTACACACAATCGCGTCAAAATCACTAAAGGGATACTCAAAACAAAGTAAATATACTCTGATAGAAGATAAGGGGAGAAAAGAAACAAATCAGTTCGAACTAGTCCAAACCGAAAATCAAAACAAGCGAGTTGGGTAATGGGGATAGGAGGTGAGTGTCTGTACACAAAAACTAGAAGTAAGGGAGGACGAGAAAGGAAGAGGGAGCGAACAATGTAAGAAACTCTTCGAAATGTTCAAGAGCTGGGGGAATAAGCACTTTAGAGAACACAATGAGCGGCAATACAAAAAGAGGAGCACAGTGCGAGACATGGCAGTAGCATCAGTAGGCCTTTGCTTAAGTTGCCGCTGAAAAACAGGCGTCAAACAGGTAGCGCAAAATAGAGGAAGAAGAGATCCGGTATAAGTTATACTGTCAATGTAATGCTGACACATGCTGCGAAGGGAGTGGGAGATAAATGGCAAGGAAACAGAGCTCAGAAATGCACGAACACAAAGGGAGAAAAGGATAAGGGAAGGGACGAAAAGATGAGGGCTGAGCGCTCTGTGATAAGTGCTGACTCATCTAGGCAAAGTCGTGGCAGCGGTAGTGGAGGCAGGGGTTATATTGGCGTAGAGACTTTTCATAGGACTGGCACCAATAAGACGGTAGAAGAGAGCTTCGTCCAACTCCTGACTCTTAGTGGGTGAACGAAGGCTAAGGAATACGTTTGCTCCCAAAACCTCACTCACTTTCTGTACTGGAACGCCGATGGGCCGAATCACCACCCGACCACCGGTGGAAGGAAAGGAAGTGGGAATGGGGTGCGACTTTGTGGTGTTGATAGTTGTGGCGGTGGTGGTGGTGGCGGTGGAAGGAGAGGTTGCGGTTGGAGCAAGCATAAGGACAAGCTCATTCAACTCTCGGTTAACGTTCCAGCCTTGAATCATTTCCAACCGCCATGCTGCGTGAATTTCACCTAGAAGAGCATCACGGTTCTATAACTTAGAACTGCTGACTCAGTGGAGGGAAATAACATGGCCACTACCACTTACCGGTGGTGAGATCGTGCCTGGCAACGCGCCCATTCCCAATACCGACCACCTCATCGCGACGGCTAAAAGAGATAGTTACTTGGCGGGAGGTGGGATGGATGTGGGAGCTATGGAATGAGAGGGTGCTGTACGCCTGATCGGGAGTGTCAGCAGGCAGTCCCAATGCTGTCGCAACTGGTACACTGGTTTCAAATCGTGCCACGAAGTAAATCACCCCATTGCCTGTGAGTTGTTGCCAGTGTCCAATGTACTGCAACTTCACCTCCGTCGTTGACATCTCTGTCAGACGCCCACGGATGTCCATTATGTGACGCACCAGTCTCTCGTTCGCCTAATAACCAATGCACGTGAAGAATAAACAGACGCTTCACGCTTTACATTATTGGGATAACAATATTGGTGTGCTGAGACAGATTAACACTGAAAGATTCCGGAATTATCAATAATCTACAAGCGAAATAATAGTAACCGTAAAATATAACCCGCTTGCTATTAACAAACTTAATAACCAGATTTAACTTGAGGTAACTTTATCAGTGTGCTGAAGAAGTGTGCGTAAGATGAAAAGCATTCCCAAAATTTGCTTTAAAACTATTCGTATGCCTCCACCTTCCTTACTGTGATATCATGCTGGCAGGGCAGATAACTACCTACTTATTTAATTCAGTAGAAATGTGCCATTCTTGTTAATTGCCATGTTAAATTTCTCATTGAAATAAGCTGCACTGAACTCAATTTATTACTATTTGAAGGCTTGACAGCAGTGCATTGATCACAAATAATCGGGATGTTGTTTGTTACAGTAAGCTAATTGAGATATCAAGGGCGAGTCTCCCAACGAGTTAAACACAAACACAAATGACTATATTGTCAAAAAAATGCCACATAATATGTCACCACGCTTCTTTCCTCGGGGACTGGATGCTCGAAGTAGGACGGAAATGAATCACAGGCTAGCGTATTTAACGCCAAAATATACTTTCAAAGATTTGATGTACTGCAGTGCGAACAAAGTAGGAAGAGAGTCCTTTTGGACTTTTAGTCATGGTATTTCTCTAAGACGATTCCATCAGCAAGAAAGTAAACTGAATTTTGCGACAACATTTACATCTCCCTAAATCTAACTGCAATTTTGTCTTACAAGGCTCCTACGTAAAAAGACAGGATTACATTAAAACGATAAAAGTGGTATTTAGCCTGCCCAAGCGTTTAAAAGTGCCTCGTTAAGTAGAACATCTGTTCTCCATCGATCCATCGACGCATCACGCGCACACACACAAGCGCAACTGTTTAGACCCTTGTTGCTGGTGGGGGCCTGTCTGGCCAGGTATTTGAAGGCTGATCTACGTGCTGTTTTACACACCCTCCACGTGGTCAGGGGAGGTGCGAAGCCAAAGAGAGAAAAAGAGAGAGCGAGAGGGGCTGGCTGTCTAGACAAAGCAGCAAAATTCTGCAGCAGTAAAAAATAATAGGTAGTGGTTGAGGAGGAGGAGGAGGAAGCTTAGGCTACGATACCCAACGCCAACATCAGACAATCATCCACTTCGTGTTTTGATCCTCCTAGTAATCACTTGCGTCAATTTCAGGTGGGACGATGTAGAACAAGAAATTACGGAGATTAAGCCAGATCAAGGGAAGATTTCACGAACAAACCTTTTTCCCATATCTTACAGCTATAGCTTTGAAAATCGGACTTGGCTGGAAGCGGTATGCTTATTTGTGAAGCGAGGCTGAAAAACATTTGCAACCGTTCCAGACAGGAGGTATGGCATTTTAAAGTTCTAGGACAATCTTCCAGTCAATAAAAAACTGCTTGCAAATCAAACACTCTGCCTGACGCTTCGACTTCACAATTGCAGAAAGTAGGTGGAAGTGGCTTTGCAATGAAATGAAGATGACAAAGGAGACACTATTTTCGACTCCTATGGTACATAATCAAGACGATGGATTGATAGTCTGCGTTGGTAAGGTTTTTCAACTAGGACTGGAAGCCAACCCAAACTTTCCAGGACAAATGAACATTCCACTGCATTTTTAACACTCCCCATTTCATTTTAAATCATCAGGTAGACAACCGAGTTTTTCTCAAAGTATCAGAGCATAAATCCAATTGGAAAAAATGAACAATTCGATAACTTCTTTGCTATCAAATACTACGTCAAAAGTTGAGGCCGCATCCATTGTTGACTCGAAGTTAGAGTATACCATCACCGTCACAAGTCTGTGACAGCCCGATTTTGCTCCCTTTGATGTAGGCCACTCAATGAGCATTGAAGCATTCCATAAAGTCTACAATTTTTATAATGCGAATGATAGTGAAGGCAGTGTATTTATCTCAGAGAGCTGAAGTTAGGGAATGAAACCCCGAAAATAGTCCTACAAAACAGGTCAAGAAAAAAGTTTGTAACTTCAGGAGCATTAAAAGCTATGAACTAAATATTAGTTGTAAATAAGAACAAAACCAAAAATAATGTAACAAGTTGTCCGGTTTAAGATGTGATTGAACCTTTAGGGATTCATAACTCATCTTAGCAGAACGAACCGTGGCCTAGTTTACCGCAATTATCCTTCGAAGTTAGAGGTTTCAGCAAAAAAGTTTAGCATCCTTTTCAGAGCGTATCAATTTAAATCTGAATGAGTAGAATTTGGTCAGCAGCTAAATAACTTGTTATCGTGAAAAGCATAGATCAAATGCAATTTAGATTTAGGCCGATACTACTTATAAAGACGAATAGTAGTTAAGGGAAAGATATCAAGAGATAAAATGGCCAAACCTCTGCCAGCTATCATCACCTGATCAACAAGACATCTCAAGATAAAACGCGGTGTTTAACATCTATTTTGAATAAAAGTAGCTGGCCGAATTACGTATCTGAAGCATTATCTGGATCATTTGTGATGGGACAAATGTAGGGTTACTGAGAAGTCTTTGGAGTTGTCACCTCAAGACTAACTTTTCGAGTGATAAATCAGCTAGTTCAGCCGCAGAATAAACAGTGGATTTTAGGAGGTGTTCCTACTACTTCTCCAAATCACCGATTGATGGGCGTTGCGAGGTCTCCCCCGATAAATGAACTTAATAATGCAATGATGTGCCTAAAGGAAAGGCCTTTAATTGGCTTTGGAGCAAAAAATCTACCACATTTTAAAGCTGAGATGATTTGCTAATTGTCTCTCAGTCTTGACTTTGCGTAATATCTTTGTGATCATTAATTTGCCTTCACGCCAGGTTGTCAAACGAATATCCCAAAACCCAGACCCGTTTTTGAACATTGGAATCCACTAAAAGGTGGATTCCAATGTTATCCCTCATCGATGCTGACATATGCTGTGTAGGTTTGTTTTTTGAGCAAAGTAGAAAGAGTAGTCCCTTTTATTACATGTTTCAAAGATGTTTGTATGCATAAAAATGCGTTAATTAGTGGCTACCACTCAGCACACACATAAAAATCACCAACTCGTGTATTACAGGCAAAGCATAAATTCTTCTTACTTTCCTTCCCTCCCCCCGCCCCACTTACCGCCATGGTAACCTGCAGGTTGTAATTGTAATTTACCACATTACCGTGCCACCTACTTATGCATCTCCGCACTTAAATGAGTGCTTTTAAAACCGGTAAGGGAGTTGGCCTTGGCAGAAGGCAGGTCCGCCGTAATGATGGCCAAATGACGCAGCAGATGAATTACCGACTTCCGAGGAGTTTTATGTGTCAGTGAACAAATTGTCTTTAGTATGCGCTAATTGCTTGCGTTAACAACGCCAAGGATACTCAAGCAATTACGGACCTAGCCTCTTCTGTGGCACACATGTTTACGAAATCACGAGTTATGATCCTCCACTTTAAAGCTTATTATTTTTCTATATTTCCAAATAAGTAAAAAGACATCTCAAAACATGAAAAGCGCTTATTGCCAACCTCTTCTTTAGCCGGCGATAGAGCGCCTGTATTAGGCGCAATCGGTTCTGACGCCTTGGACTGCATCGTGCCTCCTCCTCCGGCCTGCTCTCCAGCTAGTCGGTATGGAAGAATGACCGAGATATTTTGCAGTAGCCAGAGTCTTTCCGCTGCCCCAACAGGATTTTTACTATCCGTCCTCAATGAGGTTATCTTCATTGGCAGTGGGGTTAGTAATTGTAGCAGACTCGTGGTGGCACGCTTCTCCGCCTCAAAGAGTCGGCGCACCGTCTCGGGTGTGGCGGCGCCGGCGCAACCGAGTGATAGACTGCCAGCAAGGCGGACAGCTGCAGCCCACTCTACGTAGTGCGCCTCGTCGGGCAAGCGGAGAATGAGTTCATTGAGAAGTCCACTGGCACGCGACACCGCACGTCCACACACTGCATTAAGACCACCGAGAGAAGTGAGGGAGAGGAGTGAAGCGCGGCGCTTTAGTCGCGTAGTCAGGGACACCGAATCACTGTCTCCCATGACTCCGCCATCTACTACGCCGCTGTCAGCTCGCAGTGCGCTGGAGAGTGGAAGAGCTTGTTTCAGTAGGGGAGTGAAGATTCGCAGTGCATAGCGATCTGAGGTGGGACTGAGATCGGGCCACGACTCGCAGCCCAGGAGGCACACTGAATCCACAGGAGGTTGAGAGTTTTGACAGTCCTCTTGAGTCTGCCATTTGTTTTTTAAGTATACGAAAATCAATGACAATTCTCAACAAGCTTTCAATTATTTAACAATTTGGGATAATTTCTTCAAATTTTTGGACAAATCGCACATAATAGTAGGAACTTAAGTTCACTCTATCTTTCATTTTCTAGCTGTGCATAAGTACCTTGGTTTGGAGAACTCTTTGAAATACCTATTTAGAGAAATTCCCTCATAAGCCAATAGGCTGAATTCTATTTTTAAAATAGGGTTAAAATAGTCAAAAAGGTTTTTTTTCTACTTTTCCAAAAATATGCATCCGAGAGAAGTACCAACACGATCACAAGTAGTGAGGAGAAAAATCAGCGATTTTTCCGATTGGACGTGCGGAAAGGCAGCACTGTATATCGAGTAGGAGGTAATACAACTTGGAAAACTTGACATAGAGTGAATAGATTGGCATCAAGTTCTACATCTTTCACATTACAGGGATGGATGGAGTGTAAAGTTCTCACTCCCTAGTTATACAATGGATGGTAAATTGTGGAAGTCAAGCCCCTTTCCACTGTGAGTCTTCATGCTTCATGGAAAGCGTATCTTTACACCCCAAGAAATTAAATTTGCCCTTAATTGGTCGTTGCAGAATAGAGGCTCAGTAGTGGGTCTGATTTTAAGGTGGGAGGCTGTTTGTAAGTACGAAGTTCATGGCGGATAGGGCGCCGGCGGCGTCCGAGGAGGAAGCGTACCCTACGTATTCCTATACTTATCCCTACCCAATAAAGCATGTCCTCATCCAAATTATCTACTCAGTTCAGGAGTATAACGACTGACTCAAGAGAGAGAAAAATTGAGCATACTACGCTAGTGAATCGTGTCGCCGCAAATAATTAAAGGAAAATGGGAAGGTTACACCTGAGAAAGAAATCGGCACGAGTCTTAGAAACCCACTCTCATGACATCCAAGTGTCGGCAGTCACCCGATGATAAATTCGTTTTGGGAGATCAGATAACAGTACCCAGGTGAAAGGAGAATAGTTAAATAACTTCCGATTGACAAAGGCAGAGGAAAAGGCGACGAGGCATACAATGGAGACCTTGATTTATCACTCAGGGGGGAATGCCCTTGGCATTTTGTAATTGTGCCTTGAGTTGTCACCTAGCGAATAACGTTGGTAAAGGAGCTGGCAAATTTATTTTAGGCTAGCTAAGTGCAAATTCGGGAGAGCTTGGCTTAATCGGTCAACCAATGAGCACTCAGACTCGATTGGTAGCTAATTGGTCGGAGGGAGAACCGCCCATTTGGCAAACGATCTTAATTTTGGCAATGCGTCTGTTACTTGAGAGATCCAAGCTGATGCCGAAGACGACCAGTATGCTCGCAATTTAAGCAGTGTATATTGTTGAACATAGAAATGAACGATTCTTAGGATAAAGCATCTGGGAGGTTGAATGATCGGTTCCAAACCAAGTATTAACAAGTTTCGTAACTTTTAACTTAAAGCAAAGTTTTTTTTTCATTTAACAGGATAATAACCTCAAATGTAAGCTTTGTAGTGGCAGCAGCGCGCCCATTCAAGCCGCAACACTTTAAATAATAGTTATCCAAATCGCCGAAAAGTCGTTGCCGCCGAAGTAATCTTGAGGGGGCAGCAAAGTGGAAACCGAATTCTCTAAAATTCTGCCTTTTAGGTTGCCATTCCAAGGTAACAGATACACATTTCTCCCCCGAGTTTTCTGTTTGCCAACAGGTTTTCCCTCTACTGCTACCTGAATTTTGGTGGGACTGGGAGCTAAGAAAGGTCTTGTTCTTTTTCCGCCCTTCTTTTTGCCTCGTCTTTTGGCACAGATGGCTGCAATTATTATGCAATTCATCATTCACACATTATTGCACCAAATGTTTCCTGTTTGAAAAAATGCTAGTTTCACACACCGATTTTTTCTTCAGGCCTGCACAGAAAAATGAACGAATTTGTGGGTGGTCAAGTGTTGTTTGTTGTGAAGGCGCGATCAAGATGTGGAAGAGATTTCTGACAGGAAGTGGCTTGTACAATGCACCACATCTCTAATTTAGAGCATTTGTATGTCAAGACGCTTTTCACTTTATCGTAAAGCGCCAAACTTGGCGTCAAATGAGTTTGATACCCTAAAGAGGCCTTTGGTGGGCTGCTGCGGTACTTGACCGGTGCATTCCTCACCCGAAAGACAGTCTTTGAAGGAGTATGCAAGGCCAACTCTTCTGTCTATTCTAGCGATAATAACACCAACGCAGAGATCTACAATCTTTTCCTCATTTTGGTAACCTAAGGCTAAAGCATTTCAGTGTCGATAGGAACGCTCGGCACCAACATCAGCATCAAAATCTGTCCTGATATCATGCAAATCCAAGAAAGCACCGAGGACACATGCCATCGTAGATAGAAATACGCCAAATAGTTTTCCTAGATATCTTCCAGCCAGGGTAAATCTAGGGAACAGACCACCCCCCCCCCCTCTCTCTCTCTTTCAAAAATAGCCTTCATGCACACTCCATTCAGGATATGTTGAGGCATAGAGGCACTTGGCACCTGTTTAGCTCTTTTTTTCTCCCCAGAGTCAACTGTGCAGACGCGACGGCTGATTGTGATCCTTTACTGAAGTGTTTCTGTTAGACTAGGCAGCCAAACAACCCGGCTTGTTAATAGCTGCATTAGGGAGACGCATTAATACGCACCCAAACCTCTATCTTCTAACCATTTGACAGACAGGAAGAACGCCGGTAGGAGGATTTTCGGATGGCTATTATTTGACAGAGATTAATTCTTAACAGGATCACATTTTCCGCCAAATGCATTCATGCACGAGGTTTACCAGGGACAGAGCCAAAATGTAATCAGCTCCATCAATTTAAGGCCGTCAGGCTCTCTCGTAGAGGAGCTTCAGGCACTACAATAGCCGGTTAGGGCCCGTCATTTATTTCTATCTCAAGTGATCTAAAGCACCACAGCAGTTTATAAGAGTTGTTACAAGAGACTACATTCCTCCGATAGCACGATAAAAAAGTACACCATGAGCCTGGATGGTTCAAGAAATCACATTTCCAAAGGGCACTTCATTTCTACCTTAAATGGCACCCACCCAAGTTTAGCTATCGCTTTCTTGACAGCTCAAGTGTTTTCCTTTTTTACCGGATCAAACGATAGAAATACTTGCTTTTTAGCGTGCTGTCATCTTACGGGTTAAACTTCTGAAGTATCACCCATTGAATGGTGCACAACATTTTCAAGTCCGTTACCAATTACCATATTAATCCGAGAATGTGATGGGGGAGAATTCAGATCCAGCCTTTTTAAAGGCATTTGTACCTTAACTTATTTTTGAAACTACTTTATTGGTAGCGCATTTCCTCCCCCAAGAGGTCAATCAGTGTAAGTTTTCAACACGAAGCAGAGAAGAAAAGCTGATGCTTGCTTCACGAGCCACCTCCCACAGATGCGGTGCAAATGATTCATTAAAACCGTGTTTGTGCTCATGCATGCACGATCATGCCGTTCTCAAAGATGGTGATAAATGGCAGTCTTGACATGCTTCTTCACTTCTCGGAAAGTCTTGGCATCAGCGAGGCTGTATACTTCCGACAGTTTGAAATGAAGGCTACTTTATCTCATTTAGCAAGAATTTGTGGGTATTTGACTCCTTGGAGCTGGTAATTTGAGTAGAGTTACCTTCTATACTTGAGGTGCTGTCAAGAGGGCTATCAACATCCATGCCAATGATCCCAAGAGTCATTTAGCATTCACTTATAAGATCATCATAAAGGATGATCAGAAGTGGAATCAGTCGTCTTGGAGGCCACCACAGAGAGAGAGCAGAAACTGGTTGTTATTTTACCACTCTTTGACACTCTTTAATAGGATTTCTTTAGATGTTCGTAAGTTATTTTACAGAGGTGATGTGCTCTTTGCGCAGCAAACAAAGTGGCCAACAAGTTAACATCAATAATTTCCAGCTTTGTGGCCGTGGACTAGAGGATATCCTCAAATTTCGGGTGGAAAGTACCATTGCACGATAAAATGGGAAGTCTAGAGGAAGAAAGTTGGGCGAAGAGCAAAGCTTGGAGTCACACTGTCTTGCCTGTAAGCAAGGTATTTCTAAATTTACATGGTTGTAAATTTAGCTCTGTCCTTTTGAGTACCTTATTTTGCATTTTTAAAGCGAAATGAAGTCGTTTTGTATACCACCGTCACTATATAGATTAATTAGAGGATACCGATTCGACACATTTCAGCTGAGGATACCATTACAGGCGATGAATTTCGCCATCACATTCCGGGTTAAACTGTGTTTACCAGACCCTAGTAGCGGGACATGAGTGTTGCGCCCTCGTATCACAAAAAATCATGCAAAATATCCATCGTCCTCTTCACAACTCCATGTGTATTTGTAATTACCATCTGTGACAAGTGTTAACTCGTCAGATTGGAAAGTCTACCTAGAGTCCGAGGGCCAGAAGACCCCAACAATCACCATGGAGGGTCCGAACACCGATTAGCCGTAAACTTTTATCATCCCACTCAGGTACAAATTAGCCTTCCTCACTCAGTCTTGCCAATCGAAGAAATCAAAGTCGGAGGCAAGAGAGGAAACTACTCAGCCTGCTACACCAGTGCCAACGTAGGCGGACTTTCCGCCCATCACAGCATACATGAACTTCGAATAATTACTTAAACATGCCACATTCAATTCTGAATCCACCTTCAAGGTTGCAAGGCAAAGCAGGTCCCATTACTACCAGTAACGAGGAGCCTCAAGTCTTTTCTGGGATCGTGACAAACCAAAGTACTGTGAAAGACCAAATATATTATTAAGGTATGGAGAAGTTGGGATGCTACTAGCCTGACCAAAAGGCCATGGCTGGGGGCGAGAGTACAATCCGCGGAGACTGAATCCTTTGAGTAGTTTAACATAGAGTTAATCATTGCACAAAATCACTAGAGAATGATTAAGTCAAAAATTGCAAAGCTTTGCCTCCTTATTAGTAAATCCTGAAGAGTAGACCTGACCTTAGACAAGTCAGGGATACGGAACAAAAACCATTCAAGACCTTATTTCAAAAATATTTCCATAAATGTTAGAATCTCGTGTTTGCACTAAACTTGATGTAAAACTGGGGAGCTAACTCTGACGAGGATGACACGAGTATCGACATATGAATCTAACTAACCTTACCAAAAGATTAAACTCGAGTTAGGAATTGTTTCCAACCCTAGCGGCGCAGCAAAGTGAGGATTACTGACTTCACAGCACTAACCTTAAACATAAGGAGGGAAGTCTTCTTCAGCACCACATAGAAGCGTCGATAGGTCTTGATACCGAAGGCGCGAGGCTTGCAGACCTTCAAATAGGCGGCCAACTCAGGCAGTGAGACTTCCACTCCACCTCCATTCCTGTTGTTTCGCTCCCACCGCGGTCGATAGGGTGTTGAAAAGCGGCGAGGAAAGTGATGAGTGCTGCTGGGCCCCCCACGAATTAGATTACTGCGGTCCTGTTGAAGACAGGTGGTGGTGAGGTCATCTAACAGTAGATCGATTTCATGCTCTAGATCTTGCACCGACGGATTAGCGGGTCTAGAGATAAACGCGTCACTGCCGAATGAGGACGAGGGACGGCGGACCGGTTGAGAGAGCGGAGGGGAGATAGACCGACTGTGACCGTTCACTTCCACTATCTCACCACTGATTGAGAAAGAACGGGGTTCGCGGCTGCTGGACTGGGGGTCAGAGGAACTGCTGATTTGACGGAGCTGAATTATGGAATTAGGTTTAAAAAATCACGGTGATACAACCAAGGGCACTTGGCTCAATAAAACGGACTGTGTAGATTAGGTAACGAAACTAGTTTGTGATGCTTTGGTAGCAAAAATTCCCAAAAATCGGAAAATCTAGCAAACATTCCTATTCAACCTTTATCTCCCACCTGTCTATTGCAGTTCCAGTGCCATTGATTGATTGTCTTATGCCAAAAGAAAGTAGAAATAATCACTTGGCAAAATGTGAGGGATGGTTCACGACGTTTCAACATCCCTCTTCTTTCCTCCCGTCCTAACTAAAGTGTGAAACGTCTTACGGGTAGGTTTCGTACAGAGTTTTGAAGCCTGGCGTGGGAAATATTCGCCCGTGACTCACTACTGCTAGCTGTTTCTCAGCGAAAAGCTTTCGTGCCTACTTTCGGACAGTAGTAACAGGATTACTATGTGAAGACGACGTAGCGATTGACTTTGAAGCTTGAAGAGGATAGTGAATGATCTGAGGATAACCGAGTTAGTCAGCCAGCCGGAGATCTAACAACGCTGTATCTTTATTGCTTGGGTGGAAGAAGTGATAGACGGATTGACCTGTCATCTATCATTGAACAGTAACTTCCACGACTCCTCCGTTTCACGTTACCGGAATTCCCTTACGCAATCATCTCGATATCGAAACCTCATTCTTCATTAAATTCATCATAAATGGATATCCTTCTCTCTGATATGCGATGTAGCCGTCTCTAAGTGATTCACCACTAAATCCAAATGGTTTCTGGGAAGTAAGTCCTGCTAGTGCACCCTCTCTAACAGATGTAATGCGGGGAGCTTCCTCAGTTTTGGGCCCAAGTGCACGGTCATGTTAATTCACAGGAAATCAATAAAACAGATATGAGGTAAGAAATGCCCTGAAGCGTACCATACAGAGGAAACAACGCCCGTCTGAACCTTATGGTATATTTAAATGAGACTACATGTTTTCAGAATGCTCTCAGGTTACAAGCCGCAGCACGGGGCCACGCCAAAAACCGCACGAACTTTTGCCCCACCTGGAGCTTACTTTAATGAATAGCTACGGAAAATGACTGAATAAATTGGTTAAAGGGTTCTGAAAAACCCATTTTGTATTTACGTGGATCCAAACTTTTCGCTGTTGTACTATTTTCAACACCTTGCATTCGAATCACGTTAGTCAAGCTGAATTGGCAGGAGAAAGGGTATAAGCCTCCCCATAGGAAGTCCCCGCACATTTTACCCAATTTCTAGAATCCAAAAGTTTTTGCTCAATGCTCCAATACATTTAAATTAGCATCACTTTTAGAGGACAAAAAGTTGTAGTGTAAACCTTCTTCAATGTAGATTATTCAGCAGCATCGAGCGATTTTTGTAGGCCCTTGCCAGAACATATGTACTCATTATATCAAGATGTTCCGGGTACCCATTTAAAAATTTAAGCCTTTGCCATTGATACAAGCAATTAAGCCATGCCACAGAAAATTTACTCGTGTAAAAGAGGGATGGAAGGAGGACCTCTTTCGGTTGACTGATTTGG
This sequence comes from Echinococcus multilocularis, assembly GCA_000469725.3. Taxonomy (NCBI): domain Eukaryota; kingdom Metazoa; phylum Platyhelminthes; class Cestoda; order Cyclophyllidea; family Taeniidae; genus Echinococcus; species Echinococcus multilocularis. The sequence goes on along the minus strand of LN902848.1, from coordinate 3,182,946 downwards.
GCGACATGGGCAGGTGTCTGTTAATCGCCGCTTTAATCTGAAAGGGGTTCGTTTCGCTCAGGTGGCTACACTCGGCGCATTCGTGAATTAGATTTTGACGAAATGTTTCACTGTCTACAGGTCCTGTTAATCGACGAGTGATTGCAAGACTATTATGGTGGTGTCGCCATTCATTTGAAGTCCTTTAACACATTCGTTACCAGCATGAGAGCTAGGCAAAGTCCTGATTTTTTGGCCTGAATTTCCTTGTCACACACCTATATGTTCCTTTTTGAAAAGGGGGCTAACTATTTTAGGGAAAAGTGGCACAATTAATTAAGACAATTGATAAGGCGTATACGCACAGCAAAGCATCCTGAGGCCTTGGTGACGAGGAGATTGTGGAGGATGTAGAACTGATCGTCTACATTTTATCCACACTCTCAAACTCCGTGCTTCAACTCGCCACCATCTTCTCAGTGGAAGATCAGCAAGGCAACAACAGATCCTGCCACTGTCAGTCACCGCTAGCCCTGATTTTCTCCGCCTGTGTCAATCTCCGTTTTGTCCTACTGAATCACGTTCAACGGTACCGTCTTTCAGCCCGTGGAGGCCTTATAACATGGTTTCACAATAATTTGATTTGATGGTATGTAAATTTTCTCATGACATTTTTCTACAAACTTTGCTTTTCTTGATCGCGTTTCAAAGATGAAGTGTACTGGGAAAGACAATGCTCCTGGGAAATGAATGTCAGCACAATCAAACAGTTGAGGCATTTGTAAATGGTAGTACGGAAAAGTGGGCCCACGGAACTCCACAACCCAGTTAGATTTAACATCTTAGCAAGTAGAGGGACCGTCTACGAGGCCACAGCTAAATGATGGCCTTCATAGCGTGGGAGGTGAGATCTAGTTTAAGGTCATTGGGATCCAAATAGGCCTCAGTTATTCCCGCCTGCCTGCCATTCCATCACACAAAATCTTGATAGTGCACACGTAGGACCTCAATGCCAGACCTGGGTTGGCCTGGGAATTGGACAGGGACATGAGAAATGGAATGCCACAGGGAAGGGTGACATTGCCTTTGCGGAGTGGAATTCGGACAAAAAATGGCAAAATAAAACGCAAATTGACAGATGAAGCAAATTAGGAGGAACATCAACCGAAGGAGAGGCGATAGAATCTAGGTACCTGAGCTGCCAGTTGTCATGCACTCCACTTATGTGATTTGGCTTGACAACTCTTATAATTAACTTTTGTTCTCTTGGTAAAAGGAATCTAAAGTGGACCCCCAAGGCACACAAATAAGAGGGCCAGAATCACGAGACTGTTTAACGATGGATAAGCCAGGGGTGTTGCTAGTGTTATTAGCAAGGATGGGTGGGGCGCAAACGTCCTTTACACGCGCCGAAGTCATGACTACTATGCACAGTGCACTTCCACCAGAACCAATGGATTCCTTTCTACGTTCACTTAAGCGAAAAATTCTTCACGTTTTGTATCAAGTCCATAATAAGTAATGAATTCTAAGTGGTCAATGAAATTTTGCTGACCCCCAACATCGGTACGGCTTTTACCGACTCGTGACTCGCATAGAGGGTCTGCCTTGAAATTGCAGTCCTTTTTCCACCTGTCACGATACGCGGTCTTGGTTTGTTGACATTACCACTTTGAAGAGTTTTTATTAAAGAAGGGCCTTCAAACAATGCCAAATTTAAAGGCCAGACGAAAGCACCACAGTGGTTGGTTTTAACCTCGGCATGAATTTAAAACGACCTCACACAAGATGCCCTCGAGTGCCTAAAATATCAACAACTAAACTTGGAGACAGTAAAATAAGCTTGAAATGGACTGCAATCTACAAGAGTTCGGATATTTGGTAGATTATCTTCCAATGAAAGATACCATGAACAAGCAGACGCCTCTTCAGCGACGAAGATGGCCCGGTGGTAGGCAAGGCAACTTTGCCGTCGGCCGAAAAACAGTCATTTGAATGGTACAAGTAATGCAACCTGAAGCCATAAAAACCCAGGCATTTGAACTCTTTTAGGTTTGTATGAAAATTATTCCCGAATAAATATGCTCCCTTAAGGGAATTATAGACAGAGGAAACGTTGCTTTGCTGACTAATTCCTCTGAATTGTTCCTTTGTGCAATTAATAAAAACCCATTGCGGTGGTCACGTAGAAGTGGCCTTTCCGTCGGTGTTCAAAAGCAATGATTCCGTGTGTTGCAACTAACATGCATATTTGGGGTCACTTCTAAGTCAAAAAGCGGAACTTAAGTGGGCTCTTTTTCTTAACTAATATCTGTTTGCATAAAATGGGGATGTTTCATGACTAGCGAGTGCGATTGCCCGTCAGTGGTTTGACCGCAACGGGTTTCATGCTACCTCAAGCTTTTAGTTACATTACAATGAAAGTCATTGACAGAGTCCTACTTAATTCCTTACGTGGATCCTAGTGGAGGAACGTAGCAGATAGCTTTCTACCAGTTTCATCATCGTCTCTATTTGGTTCCGAACTAAGAAATCAAGTGACAAAAATGTCGTAATATTTTGCAAGAGGAATTGCAGAAAATAGCAAAAGTGGTAAGTAAATATGGGAAGAAAAGACCGCTTATCTCTTTATCCTTTTTAATGAAATTCTCACCTCTCCTCCTCTTTCATACCACGGTAACAAATGGCCTGTTTTCTTGTAATAAATCCCTATTTACAGCATATCATTAAAGGGGGAGAAATGTAATCTGCTGACTGTTGCCTCTCAATCACGAATGGCTTGATAATGCCAGACATCCCTTAACGCTCTTTCGTTGCTATAAATAGCTTGCCGATGTTCTGTCAAATCACCGTAATCTCTGCTGGGAATGTGAAGACAGAGGCGTTAATTGTGACGCACTGCTAGTTCTATGCTCTTGCAAATGAAAATCACATTATTCTGCTTAGGGTTAGGGTTAGGAGCCAATAAACTGTTGGAATCTGGCGGTCGCTTAATCCATTTAAGTAGCTATTTCATGGTAAGCTTTGGCCCAGCATGATATCCAAATGAATGCTTTAAAAGCAGGTTTAGATCTTCGGCGCTGCTTTTTCTAAGCTATCATCCTGCAAAACTTCAAGCAAGCATAAAAGGACATAATTTTTAAGGAAAACTTTCCCTTTCGTCAGTTGCCTCAGGTTCCAACGAATTTCGGAACTGAAAATGAGCATTCATTTTGATTTAGCAATCCATTAAAGCGTAACCAACGTTGATGACGTAGCCCTCACCCCGCTCATCACTCCGCGCCCTGTTTGAACACGCTAAGGCGTGTTGCGTAGCAGCCGTTGTGCAAGCTAGCGAAAAGATGCTCCCTCTGACTCACCACTAAACCACAAAAAAATGGAACCCCGTACCGAAGTTATTTGCACGTATTTTGATACCTATCCGCAAATAGTCACAATTCTTAGCACAATGACCGACTGGTGGATAATGCCCTTCACCCACCAATCACGGGTTAGATGCCACAGAATGCTCCTTTTTCAGGTGCCTTGTAACTATACTAAGAAAATTATGCAGTTGCTTTAACACAAGTTAGAAAGCAAGCAAAGTCATGCTCCATTTTAGCTTCAAGTGACCGTGAAAAATCTCAGCGACTGCTTAGAGGGCCTCTTTTCTCCGTTTTTTTTTGAAGCTAAAGGTGTATTTAGGGGCTCTAGCATAGGTGGAAATGAGAGCCTAAATTTGACTCCTTTTAGGCTAGATAATGTTCCCAAAACAAGGGTTCTTTTACGATTAAGCATGCTGTACTTTTAAGGTAATTCATTCTACAGGGGTTTTTGTTTCTCCCATGATCCTGTTTAAGGAGTTCATGAATGTTTCAAAGGCCTGAATTATGACAACATTTACCGTATTGGCCTGAAAGATCCTTTATGCTTCATGAGGCTAACTCCAAACTCCAGTCCGTGTTTCCCATCTATTCACCTTAGACTTAATTTATCCTGGACCTCAATTAAATATGGCGAAACAAAAAAATTACTTTCACTTGACATCTGACAGTAGCGAGGGGACATGAATTTCGGGGCCAAATATGACGCTTGTCACTCTCTCCATCCGCCGCCTTACTGTCAGCAGGAGCCCGCCTGACACCCGATGTCGAAAAATTCGGCATTTCCCAACAATGATGCATGTGTGTGGGTCTAGCTCTGTGGAATGATATCGGTGATACTGAGTTCCGGTTAAATGCCACAATCAGAAGGCATGTGCGTGAAAACAAGGCCTGCGATATGGCGCGATCCCAACATTGCCTAACCCCAAACTACGGAATAGAAACTAAGGTCATCAATATCTCAATGGCTTGAGTTAGTCGCTGCGTTTTGAAAGTGCTGCCTTGGTCTCTGTTAGAGAGATAAGACAGTGAATCGCCTATTCACTACTCTTCCAAACTACATTAGCCCATCCACCATCTCAGTTTGCCAATTTGCCTGGCTAAAACCAACCCGGCTTCTTCGCTTGCCATTCGCCCATCCCCCTTATCCGCCTTTCAGCGCTGCTTATCCAGATTTTAAGGAAAACAAACGAGGCAGGATTCTAAAATGTCTGCGATTTTCCCTGATGCCAAGTACAGATAAAAGGAATTTGCTTATGGTGGAAAGAAGCTTCAAATAAAATTTACCTGAAGCCTCCCCTACTGTGTGTTTTGCCCACAGCTTAAATGTCACCAAACTGTCTTTCCAGTGGTTCGCCCCTAGTGACTTTTCTCCTTTATCACTTAAATTGAAACGAATCGGTAAAGGGGAAAAAAGTCGTAGATTTGTAAAGACGCTGATTACATCACACGCATTAAGACCGATATTAGGGTGGTAACTGTCATGTCAAATGTATACCACATGTGATCATGTGATTCAAATTTCTTTAGTGGAATGGGGACAGTCTGGATCAAAGGCATTGTGGATCCCACTCGAAAAAAATCTTACGTCTCATAAAGAGCAGCTAACATGAGCTGTGGAAGTGAAGTGCAATTAAGGCTTCCTAGATAAGAGATGTGAAATGAAGTCAAACTGTTCGTTAAGTCTATTAACCCCTGAAAAATCTGGTTACACGGAATGCAATCTGTTCGCTTAAAACGCAACTGATCGAGCTTACCAAAAGAAGTGGTTTTTTTCCTAAGGAATTGTGCTTTTGTGTATGAATTTCAACTCAGGAAATCACTCCTCATGTTAAGATGGGAAGCAAAATCCACTTTAATTTATAATCCAATCATCCAACATGGTGGGCTACAGATGATAACAGGCAAAATCGGATTACGAAATGTTCATTTTACGCGGAATGTATTTTGACAGTAGGCCTAACCGGCCGCGCTCCAATTGGTCAGTTCAAGGTTGCGCGACTGATTCGCTGACCTTGTCACCTACTCACGATAGGCTGGCTGATTGTATACGTATCCTCACCTTTTTTCTTCTACATGGACAATACGCCCAAACTTGTATTTTTCCCTAATATGACTAAAAGATGGTAACTTTGCACCAGAGTATCGGGGGTGCCATGACGGGTAAGGCATTCTAATTCTGCTAGAGGGAATAATGAGTGGATTGATTTAATCTCTTTGTTGTAAGTGAGGGATTGGAACGGCGGAGGATTTTAGAGATGATAATTTCACGTAAGTTAAAAAAAAATAGTAAACAAGTTACTCTAAGCATCGGGAATAAAATAAGTTCTTGGTACGTAGTAGATGAAGGGTGAGCTCTTACCTGCAACTGCAGAGCGGCGAAAAGCGCTGCTTCCTCATTGGTGCATTCGATCGTCTCCGAGACGACTGACCATCGAGCCTGTTCGAACAATTGGTTAATCCTCACGGCGCTATTCTTGCGTGTCAAATCATAAAAAGCATTGTACTTAAATCGCAATCTCAGCATAGGAATCGTATCCGTCTGCACCCCATTCACCCCGTTTTCTTTCCTCTCGGTTTCTAGATTTATTGTGGCAGAATCCAAGGTGTCGTCTAGGTTAAGCGTAGCAGGATAGATCCCCTGTTCCATTAGGGAACGACCCAGTTCAAGCCAAACGTTAGAGAAACGAGCACGAGCGAAAAAACCACGTTGGCGCTGGATGCTACCAGAGGTTAGGGCTTCAGAAAGCGGCATCTGTGGACTCGAAACTAGACTGGGGTCATCACAAGTCTCCAGCTTGCTAAGTGGCGCCCCACAGAGTGACTGTGACAGATAGACAGAGTCGGGTCGTGGTGGTGACAATGGAGAATTCCCACTAATCGGACGATTTCTAACTCTTGGTGGACCGTACACCTGCGGTCGACGGGGCATAGTCTGATTATTTGTAATGACATTCCGCTCCGGCTTATCGGTTTGATCGGTAGAAGAGATGATGCAGCTAGCTGGTCTCTTCTGCCGTAAACCTGTCTTTGATGGCGAAGTGAAGGCGAGTTTCCTGAAAGATCTCCTGGCCGACGCAGGCAAAGTGCTCCATTGCTCATTCCAAATAGAGGGCATTTTTCCATGAACAGGGTTGCAAAATCTATCAAAATCTGGGTACTGGAGAGAGAGCTCTTCAGGGTGTGCAATACCGAGATGTTTACATATGAGAATAACCACACGAAAAACGGGTTCAGTGAAATTTACATCACAGAATACACGAGTCTGTAGATCAGGTAATTGAACACGCAGACGACCGTGGACACGAATGAAGTGGAGTCGGGCATCCGCTTGCAGTCCGTACTGATCCAAGCTGGCATGGGTTTGTAGAATCCACCTATTTTTTAAGGGCCACCAGAGCGCAAAATCGGACCATCCCGAGTTGATTATACCGGGAGAGAGGGAGATGTCACTGGCTTCACAGGCTAGCTTCTGCGGATGCGCCAGACCCTCGATAAGGCCGACAAGCACACGACCAATGGACCAGTCACCTTTAACTCGCATCTCTCGATCCACATTGAGAGAATCGATGCGAACTGACAGGAGCCACGAGCCGTCAACATAGTGCCCACCGTCGGAAATCATTCTAACGCAGCTGATGCGACAGGAGCTTATAGAAGCATAATCTGCCAATGACGAAAAGGTCGAGGGGGCAGAAGATGAGCAGGAGAGACGTCGTATGACAGCAGTGCACACACCACGCTAATGAACGCGTGCGCGAGACTCTTGGCACGTGTGTAGGCTACCCTCCATCATTGACCTCCCATTGGTCGACACACGTGCTACCAAGTAGCCAATGGGAAGGCACCGAATAACGACGTGATTTGGTCAGTCTTCGTCTCTACTTTTTAGCTTTCTCGCATATAGAGTCTAACGTTATATTGGAATGATCACTTGATCAAATGTATTCCGTAGACAGATAAATAATCTTACAATTTTTTTCCAGAAGTGAGCCAAAATAGATGCTTTATGGATGGTGCTATGTCTCAACGACGAGAATAAAGCAAATTCTTTTAAGCTCAAATCCTTTTTGATGATAAATTTTCCACAAGATTCTCATAAAACTGGCTGCATTAGTTATAATCATGCATAGTGAGGTGATTTCATTTAGAAACAGATGGAACCCTTAAAACGGATCACTTGCGCAGACGCACTGGGTAATGCGGAGGCGCCTGCAAAGGATACGCAAAGAAAGAGGGAATAAAGAAGGACAAACGGATTTATTTATAAACAGTATTTATGGTATTTTTTTCGCCAGGGAAAGATCCGCCACCTCTTGGGTGCATCTTTTCATTTGGCTGGCGAAAGGATGGATCATGTGGGGGGAGGGGTGAATTTTGCCTTCACCAAAGTTTAATGGCATTCAGCCAAATCTGGCCACCCACTTTTAGCCACTTTCAACCTATTTCTTGTTTACAATAGATATCAAGGCAATATGGCATCCTCTTCCGCAGTTTTCAACTGACTTTAAGGTGGGAATTGCCACGTAGTAGATTATAAAGTTCACGGCCGTCAAGAGCTCACCTACATGAATAAGTTTGATTAGACAATAACACATAAAGCTCACTTTAGTTCCTTCACTCTCCAGAGGTGCAATAAGGGGAAGTTGGGCATCATGGACATGTTTCAGCCTGCCGTCTCCACCAGCATGCCACATGGCTGATGAGTAAGCAGGGTAATTTCCACTTGCGCCCGTAAAGTGTCGGTCTTCGGGGGGCTTAATGGTGCCAGTAGGAAACAAATTGCGAACAAATGCTATCCAGCAAATCCACAAACCTACAAATACCACAAGCGCAGACCGTGTGTGAGGAGGAGGTTTGGCAATGTGTTACTGTCCCCTAGTTATCTCTGAAGATAGGCATTCGGTGACGGTATCTATAAATAACCTCAATGTGGGGGTAATAGAAGAAGTGAAAGATCCGAGGAGGAAAAGATGTGAACGTGTAGAGGCTGAAGCAAATCTGAATTGGGTCCGCAGCTCTATTTCAAATTTCAGAGTCGTTCTCGGAGCTCCTCTTCATTTTATCCCTGCTTTGGTCTTCCTTATGTTGCTGTGAGAAGCAGCAATGAGGATATCTAACGCTTCGTAACAGCCTTGGAGGTAACTAGAGTCCTCGATAAGGAGCAGCGTGAGAGAAAAGTTATTAGTTAACACACTTTTTATCTCGTGCAAATAATATGGCTACTTTCGCCGATCCTTTGAAGGAGGCTTCTGCCGTCTAGTGAGTAAGAGGAAAGAAGAAAGGTATCCCTCACGAATCTCAATTCGCTCGATATTTTGATGGATTTATGAAAGATATGATTTCAAAGGCAGCTGATGAACGCCTTTAATATCGTTCCTCTCTGATATCCTCATTTTATTCTCCATCCATCCCTAAGTTTGTAATCCTTCAAATTGTCTTCGACTAACTCATTTATGGTTCATTCACTCATCCGTGTGTCCGTTCATCATAGATCTATGGCAATATCTTCTTTTCGAAATCTATTCATCTCTCCTTTGATCGGTCCATTCCTTCTCTTACCTAGGAGGATTCCACCGCCGAATCGAAGACACCCCATATCTGTGAATTTATGGCCCAGAAAGCAAATTCCTACTTCAGTTGAAGGGTTTGAAAGGCTCACCTAAGGATTGAAATTTACAAATCCCCACATATTCCACAGATGTGTAAATTTAAAATAAAAGTTGCTTCTGTGACTAAGGTGAGGTGTAATATTGAGCTAAGTGTGCATAACCGGTAGCTTTTACTGACTCTGGCCTGGGGGATTTGACGGTTGAGAGACGACAGTGAGGGGCGACAATAATAAAGTGGCTTTATGCATGAAAGTCAAATTGTTAGAGAAGGAGAAAAGAGGAAACTTGCCCAACCGTTTTTCTTCCGAGTGAAGTAAGTGAAACTTTGAATCGCCCGCTCACTAAAGCAGAATTGGTTAAAGATATTGTTGGTTTAAATAAAATTATTTTCCTTATTTAACTAAAAAAAACAGAAGATGTATCAAGTAAGTGGCAAAAAAAGGCTAAAGAGCCACTTATGCGGGAACTCACTTGGCCTCCACACCATCCCAAAACTGTCTGGGTGAAGTAGCCGTGTCCTTTAGTGGCAAAACCATAAACACAAAAAATCTTCATCTCCTTAACTGTAAAATTAATCTACCCGTTGGAGCTAGTGAACACCTCCCCCAACGTTGAGAGGAAAGGTCAGGCAAGTACATGTATACCCAAGTGAGGGTAGCTCCTGGTGAATCATCCCTTCCCCTCCTAGACACTCCAGCGGCCGTAGATGAGGCTCCTTACGTTAAGGTGAACACATTGGGTAGGCCGGATTCAAGTGACTTAGCTCTTCTGGCTGAAGACTACCGTAATGTCGTCTTGTTCCCCGAGTAGTCTCAACTGCGGCCATTACCTGCAAGTGTCACCTGGGGTAGACGGGTGTTGGATCCATTCCACTCTCTCCTGACCTGCAACCATAACTCGCTTTTTCTGTTCCTCTCCAACTATTCGCATCTAGTGACATTAAAGTCATATTTTAGATACTTAAACATCTTTCTAAAGCAAAAAATGGAGTCGATTTTCTTCAGTACCCAAGCCACCAGAGTAGTAGGGGTAAACTAGTCCTCCAGAATTTTATTCTCCTTTTCGTATTTCACTAGCCAAATAAATATTGGCATTGCGTGTCAAAGACCCACCTTGAAGGCAGTGTTTATGAAGCAGATGGCTTCCTAGTTGAGCTTTTTTAACTTAGTTCAAAAACGACGTGTCTTGCGTTGATCACAAAAGCTTTTTCCGCCAGTGCTTGCATATCTCCAAGTCAGGATTGACAATAACACCGATTGTTTACTCAATCTTAACAGGCGTGGTTTGAAAGACATCAAGTCATGATTACGCACCGTCCAATGGAATTGAAGGATGTCGAATTTTAAGCAGGGAGATTAACCTAGAAGTAAGACCTGTAGCAGCTGCCATGCGCTGAAACTGGATGCCTCTGATGTACAGCATTAAATGAGGATGATCAGACATTTTGGGAGAAAAAGGTTCCGAAACCTAAATTTCATTGACAGATGGTGCCTCTTAGATCAAAACATAGAAGGTACTACAGCCTTTTCTGATTTGGGTAGTATAAAATAGGTAAATAGTGGAGTCTTTCTTCAAAGAAGGATAGTCCTTAGGTAGGTTGGTGAAATTGTGACAAGTGGTTGAACACTTACACTAACGTGGTCAAGAGCGCAAGTTAGAAGCTCCATTCGGAGAAAAGATGTTTATAGACTAGACCAGCTCATAATTGCAAGTTAAAAATAGTCATTTAGGTTTGTGGTGAGGATAATGATCTGCAAAGTTCCTAGGTTCATTGTATTTGAGAGTAGAAAACAGCGCTTTAGGCAGCAACAGCGGGATGGGGTGGGTGGCAAAGCGAGATTTCGTGTGTCGAGAAGGTTAACCAAAGTTGCTTGAAACGGCAAGAAATCCATTAGGCTGTCATCCTGGGTTTATGCTAGGCAGTAGTACCTACAAAAAATGCTTGAGGACTTCATAAATCTCGGTCTTGCTTACGCGCGTAATTAAGGTCCCGCTGCTGCAATTCCACTAAGCGGCACTACCTCCAAGCCATGATGATAACCTCTCAGCCCTTCTACCTAAGCGCTTTTACTTCTTTCCACTTCAAGACTGACTCAGTACACTACGCCGATTGCACTGGCAGGCGAACCGCACCCTGAAGAACATCCACCGTGAATGCCAAACCTTAACCAGGCAGAAGAATAGCATCTGCTACTGATGGGAGATTCTGTCATGTCTCCCAACAGAAGGGTTGAAAATGACCTCCAACTTCGGCAACTACACCAGTCCCCTCTCCTACGGAAATGCTATTAACAACCGAAACAGCACTAACCGTGGTCATCAACGATCCGCAAATGCTTTCTACGGAGCTGTCCATGGTGCCTGTGTGAAGGTGTCAATGTGATGAACACGCGTCTCCCCTCCGCCTCCTTACTACCTGCATGGAACCTAAGTAGATACATGGCTGGGCATGACTGGGGCAAGAAACAAAGTGGCAAGGAGGAATGACCACAAAACACAGTCCTACGAAACTACGCTAACATCCGACCTCTATTACACGACCCTACTTTTGGACCAGTGCTCTCACGACAGGCACATTCCCCATTTCCTTAATGCTAGTCCCTAACAGGACGGAACTCTGGATGTGGTGGAATTGTTAGGGGAGATTGGTGATGTCGTGGTCAAGTAACCTCTCAGTTGCATGCAAAATGGACGACTGGTGAGGTTGGTTGTTGGGTGTTGTTACTTCCAGCACCGAAAACGTTGCAGTGACGGACACCAGGAGACTAACCAAGGGAAACGCCGAGGGCGACACTGAAAAGTGGTGATGGTCCGTGCAATGCTTTGATTGTTTATTTAACCCTTTCTTCTTGTTACGCAGGCGCCATTGGTAAGGCGACTATATTTTTACAGTGACATGGCATCCGGGTAATTGGCGGTAACCCCTCAGTCCACGTAGAAATATCAACGCGCTGCGGTTTTACCCATAGCCAATTTTTTAAGCCACTGGTGTTAAAGTGAGGGGACGTCATTCAACATAAAGTTAAAATTCTTCAACTAATTCAAAATTTCGATTTAGTTCTGTAGGTGTCAGATGTTTTAAGAGTCAGGAATTATCCGGGTTGTGAAAATGCCGAGGGGTCGGGAACCCCGTGCCACAGGGGTGCAGCGCATCCTTTAGTGTTAGAAGTTGATGCATAAGTTCGCTGCGCATCCAATTCTAAGTGGAATTTACAAGTTGCAACGGCCTTGGAGATTAAAAATAAAGATGTTGTGAGGAATTTCTTCCGATTCTAACAAAAGACTCAAAACACTTACTTGAAGGAATCCATTTGGAAGTTTATGACTAAGTTGTAGCATAACTCCCTAAAATGCTGTAAACGATTTTGAAATGCTTTTGAAGCGTTTGTTTCTGCATTTCGGGCTTAAAGCATGAAGCGATGCATGAGATTGCATGGGTGAGTTTTGGGTCCATGTCCATCCACGCCATCTCGACAATTATCATGGGTGGGTGAAATTCCATAGAATGGTGAGGAAGTGAAAAAAGTGTTATCCGATCGCAAGTAGGTGGTAGAAATTTTAGTTTACTTCTATAGTAATCGTCCTAAGTTATCATTTGTTAGGTTTATAAATAATTTTGCCTTCTGCTGGTGGATAAGTAAAACTCCAGCCTGATTCACTGCAACAAACAGCAAATTCTAGTAAAGATTGACATCCCCACAAATGATGACAAGGTGAAAATGAGACTTGGGTTTAAGGCACCAACTAACAGATCAAAATGCATAAATCTGCCCGTTCGAAATACATTTGATCTGATAAGGTACTTTTAAAACATGAACTTGTCTCACGCGGTATTGAACATTGGAATTAGCTCTCAATCCTTACGGGAATCTTCTTGACAAGGCTAGAATATGCCATCACCATCGTAAACTGATGCACTACGCGGATCAAACGCAAATAAATTTCATATAGATTACTCCTCGCAGCATTTGGGAAGTGAGTGGGGCAATTTCTAGGTGTACATGTGTGCGGGCTTGAAGGCACAACTTCAAACGGAGCAGGCAGGAGGCAAATTTCCATTTGCTTCTTGGAAAGCATTCTTTTGCAAATTCGTTTGAAACACAAGGCTAGACTCCTAAACTCTCTCATTCCCCCACAGTGCCGCCAAAGCGCCCAGAATATCTCACCATTCTGTCCACAGTAACATCGTATGGTTGCGACTGAACGATGAGACAGAACCAAAAGGGAGTCAAGGAAAACCTCGGCAAAGTAAGACAGTGTGCAATGGGAAGTGATCCCGGTCTATTGTATAGGAGAAAGTATGACGTTGTTAAACTTTATATATATGTATATGGTGTCGCCTGTTTAGCCATTACAACCATTTAGCGCCATTTATAACGTGATTAGAATACGCTTTTGGCAGGTTAAGGAAGTGTATCATTTCGGTCCGCTTTACCCCTTTTAGAAGGAATGTTCCTTTTCCGGTTATTTAAAAATAAAAAATAAATTTAATCAAGAGATTTCCAAAGTAAAACAGACCGTAAATTTTGTCTGTCGATGCGACTTAACTACTGAAAACGATGTCAGTAAGGAGAGATTGTCACCTGGTACATTAGCCCATCATTTAAGTGCACTAAAAGTTGGTGTTGTGATCAATCAAATCGCTTTTGGAAACGGTTACCCATTCCACCTCAATGGGTGTACCACAAGCCCAGTAAATTTGATTTACCCATAGGCATGAATTTGAGGACCATTTTAACCTTCTTCGATTACACCTTCACATCAGTAATAAGGGGTTATTTGCACGCAGCCCTTTTTGTTCATGCCCCAGTTCCTAATGCCGGAAATGCCTCATCTTGGACGTCGTTGAGGCCATCTCGGATGCTGCAGCAGTTTGGCGCTATTCGCTTCAGTTCCATCCTTGCCGACAGCGTCTGCTCTCAGCTTCCAAGTTTTCCTTAGCGTTTCTGACAATTTCAGTTGCAGACTTTTAAGTGTTTCAGGGTGCTAATAGAGAAGCGGTTTTTTCAATCAAAACTCAGAAAAATTGAAAAACACACAGATTGCACAATTCTTTCATTCAAAGGCCGCAATCAGGTGTGCATTCCTTCAACGGGGTTTCTTAAGCTATTGCTATATAGGTTGTTAAGTTTTTACAGATTACCTTCGAATTTAGCAACCGATCCAAAATCGAATGATAAACACCGATAATGCTAGGTTTTAACTTAAAAACCAGCGTCGCCAGGGAAACAGTAAATCGTTAAGGAAACTAGAGGATAAATAAACGCTTTCCGGTATAAAACGTCAACAAATTCATAGTTTTTTAAATAACAACAGCACAACAGTCTCCATGAATCATTTTCTGTAGATGGGTGTGCATGTAAGCGTCTACAATCCGTTGAATGTTTGCTCCGCCGGTTGTAAACTTTGCCAAATGTAGAACAAAACACCGTCAAAACGGTGGTCTACCGCAATGCACTCTCTTTGTATGAATAGTTTTTTTTCACACTATTGAAGGAGTAGTTTTCGATGGAGTCAAAGCATCACACAAATTAGGGGCTCAAGGTCATTGGAATGTATATAAAGAGTTGGTTGCTTTCCTTATTTATAATTGAGAGTCTGGGCTGCACAAAATTTTGTACCAATAAAAAAGTGAAATTTTTTGGAATACCGCTTTACTTAACCAAAAACATTAATTTCCGTATTCACACAATGCTAGATTTGATTTCGCACAAAAATGACCTCCAGCAGTCTAAACTACGATCACCAGTACTAAATTTTTGACCTCCAAGGCAAATTTTTTAAAATAATTTATAGCAATAAAGCCATCTCAAAGCAAAGTTGTGGCTGGAAAAGGGGTAAAGCCATGGCTCCCAGTCGATAGCACCATGAACGGAAGGACCTGGAGCATTCTCAAAAAAACGAGGATACCTTTGACCGTCCCTTCCACGGGTACAAATACACATCATGGGGAAAACAATGGCTGCATTCATGTTTGATAGAAGCATCAAGGAATGAAGAGTCCAAGTTACTGCAGTTGAATCCAATGTAACACTCGCCACCATTTAGCGACAGTTGATTCAACTTCTTTCAATGGTTAATATTTTGTTAAATACACTATTAAGAATGCCCTTTCCCTTGCTGGGTGGTTATTGCTACTTGTAACAAGGCAAAAACCAATAGAATATGAAGAGAAATGAAGAGAGTCCCTTAAAGTGGCCGAAATTTTATGGTTAAGTGAACAACAAGAAACATTTCTTTGCTGCTGATCTTGGTAGGATATAAAAAGCAATGCTAATAGCAGCTAAATAGGAAGTTCAACGTAAGGATCAACATCCTCACCCTTTTAGGAGTTGCAATTAAGTCACTGAAAATAACATTTATCGAATAATATTGTACTTCTGCCCTTGGGAACGGTTTTTCGTCGTCATCATCGCACCTAGAGCTGAGTTCCTATTTGCCAAGAAGACAGAAAATGACAGCGCAGCAAAGGTGATTAATGTTATAACGTTCCATCCCCGCACTCTTTGCGCATCAACCAATACAATACAAGGCAACATCATCCCAACACGCCATATTTACCAAATGGCACAAGTCCCATTCATGCATTGAGCAAACTTTATGAACTCCATCATTATTTGTGACAAGAACTCTGAAAAAATCCTCAGTAAGCTTTAGTTAGGTCCCTCTTGTTAAGTGATCAGGAAGGTTAACTCTCAAAGTTACTATTAAACATTTTTTCTTTAAATAGAACGTAAAACACTTTGCTGAATCTCGCCTTAAGAGGAGAAGGTAGTGGGGCACTTGAGCTGCCATTTTCGGGTTCGCGGAGATGACGTCAACCTCGGCGTGGAGTGAGGTCATGAAGGATTGCAAATGTAGGTTAATTATTGCATAAATTACTTGACATTAACGTGAATGATTTCCACTTAACAATGGCTGTCTCCGAGAGGAGGGTTTTGCTGCCACCGACCCGTAATGAAAAAATGAATTTTTTACAGAAGCATGGCGGTAGTGACCACAGCGTAGTCCACTAATTAAAATTAACAAATAAGTGGATAAAAGGGAATTAATTTTTTTCCAATTCGATAAATTGCGAAAACACTAATTGGGCCTCCTTTTCGCTCCTTCCACCTGACTATTGCAGTCAGGAGCGTTTGAAGTGTTAAATGCTAGAAATGTGTGGAGCCCAATTCAGTGATTTCTGGCTCTAATCTTCTCTCCTTTCCACGCGTTATTTTAGTTTCGCTTCTGACGGCTAAAAATTCTCCCTTGAAAAATGATCTAACTTGTTTTTTTAAGGTGGAGACCATTGCTTAGCGTTCTTTCACATAGCATTAGTAAAAAATCCATCTTTACTTCTAGATTTTTGTTTAATCTTTTTGTCTCAAGCCATTATTAAAAGGCCTTAGTATCTACTACGTCATTAAGTAGGAACTACCATATTTTTCTTTGCGGATTTTAGTGCCAACACTCACGTTGTTGACCCCTCCTTTTCTGGTCACCGCAAATACAAAACAGGTTTTTTTGGGAGAACCAAAAAACGACACAGTACTAATAGATTAAACGGGGTGATGCGATGCCCATCGGGTTCTATTCCTGTGTCCTAGTGCTTATTTTGTTTACCTTCACGACTTCGTTCAAGTGCACACGTGTGTCACACATGTGTGACGTGAGTAATTCTGAACATGTTGACGCAGAGGAAACATTGAACCGATTCACTTTGAGCCTCGCATGGAGTAGACATGTGCGAACCTGTTAAAAGCACTTCTTCAATGCCTTTAGTCTCCACATCTCTAACAAACAAGAGTCGAAATGGACACATAAACAACAAATAACATTGGGTTATGTCTGTAAAGGAAACGCCTAGTTAATTATTTCCAGCAGTTTAAAACAATAAATTTCTACCCTATTCAAGCCAGCTATGCCTCCCCTGTAGCGCCTTTTGAGGTTCAATTAGATGGAAATTGAACTTTGCTTCTGGAATCTTTTGTGAAGACAATAGAAATCACGGTAAAGGGACGGAAAATGCACTGCTGACGTAGAGATGGGCCGTGGTTACTAGTCGTCTAGCTTGCAGGCCAGGCTAGCCTGCAAAAGTACCATTAGTGAAATCGTAAGTGGTCGTGTGACCAAAATAAAGGGTTAAATAAACAATCAAAGCATTGCACGGACCATCACCACTTTTCAGTGTCGCCCTTGGCGTTTCCCTTGGTTAGTCTCCTGGTGTCCGTCACTGCAACGTTTTCGGTGCTGGAAGTAACAACACCCAACAACCAACCTCACCAGTCGTCCATTTTGCATGCAACTGAGAGGTTACTTGACCACGACATCACCAATCTCCCCTAACAATTCCACCACATCCAGAGTTCCGTCCTGTTAGGGACTAGCATTAAGGAAATGGGGAATGTGCCTGTCGTGAGAGCACTGGTCCAAAAGTAGGGTCGTGTAATAGAGGTCGGATGTTAGCGTAGTTTCGTAGGACTGTGTTTTGTGGTCATTCCTCCTTGCCACTTTGTTTCTTGCCCCAGTCATGCCCAGCCATGTATCTACTTAGGTTCCATGCAGGTAGTAAGGAGGCGGAGGGGAGACGCGTGTTCATCACATTGACACCTTCACACAGGCACCATGGACAGCTCCGTAGAAAGCATTTGCGGATCGTTGATGACCACGGTTAGTGCTGTTTCGGTTGTTAATAGCATTTCCGTAGGAGAGGGGACTGGTGTAGTTGCCGAAGTTGGAGGTCATTTTCAACCCTTCTGTTGGGAGACATGACAGAATCTCCCATCAGTAGCAGATGCTATTCTTCTGCCTGGTTAAGGTTTGGCATTCACGGTGGATGTTCTTCAGGGTGCGGTTCGCCTGCCAGTGCAATCGGCGTAGTGTACTGAGTCAGTCTTGAAGTGGAAAGAAGTAAAAGCGCTTAGGTTACTGGCATGACCCAGTGACCACGTCGCCCAGAGGAAGTACAATGGTCCTGCGCACATCGCAGCAGCAGTCACTCCTTCTTGTGAAGGAACATTGAATGTATGGAGCTCCTGACCACGGCAATGCCTGTCAAACTGAATCGCGCGTTCGGCTCTAACGTCTGGGTTCTTTTCCGGTTCGGACGATGTCCATTTAGCCTTCCCACTAAAGACCTTAGAAAACACCTCCTTGCTGCTAATGCTGTGTGAATACTTTGAAAAATAACACAAACTGCATAGAATTTTTTTGACATGACATAAAAATTGGCGTCATTCTCTCTTGCAGCGTATCTTTTTCATATCCTCCAACCACTCCCTTCACTCATAATTTGTTCATTCGTTGTATTCTGCGCCTCTTTCAGACTCCGGCGATAGCTTTCTCAAGATGAGGACTTAATGAACTGAGGCGCTTGGAATCTTTAAAACATCCCCACTGGTTAGGGACGGTGGTAAAGTCTTCCCAGATTATTAGCTCGTTTCATAATGACTTTCTACTGAACGCTCATTCCATGCCGCTAAATGGAACTACAAGGCAGCCAAATACCTTCCAAAGGCTCCACAAAATGCGTTCTTATTTAAAATAACTACCATCATCAAGTATTGTTTTCCCCACAAGAAGTAAGACTGCTATTTTTACTGGTTTCTCACAGCCAGGAAGTATTCAAATGCCCCAACTACTCCACTTACTATCCAACTTTTATTTCCTATCTGCATAATTTCTTCCATATGCATTCATGTGGTCAGTTAATGTCGATGCAGAGAAAAGGTTATGGCCATTACATGGAGGAAAATGGATAGTGCGGACAAGGCGGTTTCTCCCTCCATCCCTTCCTCCCTCTTTTCCCTCTCCTCGCCCATCCCAATTAAAGTGCATCCTGAGGTCGCATCACGTGTCACTTTTGTGGTAGGGCTCATAGATTGCCCTGTCATAATGCTAGTGGCACCTCTTGTGCTTTAGCGATAGCTCGTAGATAAATGCCAGGGGTACTTGCTTGGTCCCCAGAAGGTGGGTTAGTCCATCTGTATTCTATCAAGGAGAGAATATCTCTTTCTGTTGAGCAAATTTGTGGGGCTCAGTGATGAAGCGCTAAAGCCATTTGACTCCACGAGGTTGACATTCAGCTGGTCAGCCGACAGTTCTTACCTAATGGAGCATCAGAAAGAGTAATGAATAAACTACTTTTCCCACCATACTTAGGAACTTCCATTTGTGTATGTGGAATTCATTTCCTTGGCTTCCACTACTTCTCCTTTTAAGATGATGGAGGTGACAACGGCTTTTTCCACTATCACTCACGTCAAGCATTGTCCCTGGTTGGTTCAGATTCTGACACGATTCTTCATTACTGTTCATTAGAGTGGAGGATCGTCCCTCCTCCATACGATGCATCCATCCATCCATTTTCGAGCCATTCGACCACCAGAATCGTGTCGGCTAGACCCTTCCCAAAGAGAACGCTCTGCTACCACATATCACACTGCCACCAAATGTAGAATGAGGAATTTGACTTAAGTGTTCCTTTTCGTCGCTGAAACCATTGTCATATTGGTTCATAGGGTAGACAAGCTCCGTCGCAATCTGGTTCCATAAACAATATATTAAAGTGTGGGAGGCCAAAAAAGAAAAAAAATTTACCGATCACGACAAAGAGTGAGTGAACGTGCGTATTTGTTCTTCCCAACGCAGGCAAACATTTACACCGCCTTCCGATCTCCTACATCCTGTGAGCTGTAAGCTCTACGGGCATCCAGACAGCCGTTTGTATCGCGCTGTAGGAGTTGCATTGGCTACGTATCAAGCAAAAGGAAAGCACGGGTAAGAAAATAACTACTTATGCAACTGTAGCAGCAATGGTACTAGAACGAAAAACCTATAAAAAAGAATGATCTGACATGTATGTACCGCATTAAATGCTTAAGCCAGATTCATCAAAGGTTTTGCAACCTTAGAAAACTCTCAAATTTTAGAGGAATAACGATGTTTACTTTTATTGAACTGTTTATTCTGGGAACGTTACAGACTGTGCTAGTGGGCAAATAGCTTTATTCAGCAGCTCCCAACTTTACGAGGTGGAATGGGTGGACCTGCGCGCCTTTGTCATGGGAACTGAGGCATAAGGTATTTCAAGTGGTTTTACTTAATTAATATGGTGTATACTTCACCCACTCGCCACTTCTCTATTAAAAAATGCCACTTTTCTAGGCCATTGGTGGATAGGTTGATGATTGTGCTGCAAAAACAATTATGCAAACAGGCAATATATATATAAATATTTGCCACTACTAAACAAAAGAAGTTGTTTTTGGCATCTAAACCTTGTTATTTGGATTTTCTTCCTTAAGGTCAAGATGGACAGAGGAGAGCCATTGAATTCCCTCAACGTGTTTGTCACCAGGATCGGGAAGGGCACTGTGCCATTGCAGTTAATGCAAGGTATGCTTTCCATTAGTCGGTTAAAGTGGACTTTGACTTGGTGAATTTGTACCTACTTGCATAAAAAACACAAAAATGGCTAACGGCCTTCTCTAACTTTATTTTTCTTTCTCAGCACTTCTACTGCCGCCGTGACCCACCCAAGTGCTACTTATATGCATAAAAAGTAGTGCTTTAAGGGAATCCTATGTACCAATTTTTGCTCCAAACTCAACCGTTCAGTTTGCAGCATGATTCAACTCAATGATTACTTTGAAAAAATGACGAAGAAAGCGTTTGCATATATGAATTCCCTGGACCAGGGGCGAAGTATGGCCGTTACATATGTGTGACACTGGTTGTGAGCATGTTAAGTAGCACTAGGTCAGAAGTTCGATGCACTTACAGCACTCCTTGACTTCCTCAGAAGAGAAAAAAAGTATAATATTGGGATGGAATGCGTGCTTTTGGGCTACAGTAGGGTTAGAAGGCTACTGGCATGGCCCGGAGACCATATCACCCAGTGGAAGTACAAAAGCGGTGACTTAATTGTCTGCATAACCAAAATAATGAAGTAGACGATCAAATTATTTCAACGCCAATCACTTTATTGCGAAGGCTGCGGTTCTGGAGTTGCTGTAAAGTTCCTTCAGAACAAGGAATGAAGGAATCCACGTGGGGAAAAAATTCACAATTAATGTAGCCGATGCACAACACTATTATGCACACATTCTTTGGCGATAAGTGAGGAGGAATTTTCACCCATAAACTGCCATTTCGATTCTTTAAGAAATAAGATGCGTGAGTGGTGGCAGATTGAAATGACTGGTGATGCATTCTTCTTTCACTAATCGAGAAATGGTAATAGCGAAAGAGCTTCCTAATGATGGTTGATAGTCTAGACGAATCAGCTTCACTTTCTGTTTCTTAGGAACGGAAGCAAGCTGGACAATAGAATTAAGGGCTTCCTTTTGGTACTGTAGGTGGTCATGCCTCTCCCCTGCATCAGATCATTGGCCTCCCAGGGTTGACACTGCTTTGTTACTAGGACCGGAAATGCTTGTCTGTGGTGTAAAAGTCAACAACTTCCCTCCTGTTTACCACTGAAAGACGTCATCACGCTACCTAAAGACAACCGTACTTCCCACCCTGTAATGAAATGCGTCAGTTGCTATTAGTTGATTTTTCACATTGGCATTGACATCTGCAGATGTTCGATGGCTTTAATTCAAGTGGAACCTTGTTACCTGCAACCATTCTGATAGAACCGGTAAGTACACATTGGCTGGAATATCAATTATGGGGAGAAACAGCAGCCATCTACAGACAGGCTTTAGTTACGCATATTGAAGATAGAGTTGTGTAGGGCCTGAGCTAATACCATAGCTACCACGTCAAACAAAGTTGATTAGAAGCATTCACATCGTCTCTCCCACCCCGACCAGAAGCGTAGCATTACAATCTGCATTTTATTTCCTCAAAAGAAGTCCGCCACCCCTAAGTGGTGTTCTTCACTGGAATTTTCGGACTTGGATCCAATAAATATGAACTGAGAGGCTACTGTCTTGGCAGACAGTGGTGGAATGATAAAGATTATTCCTTGCTTTCTTAAATACTAGCATTTATTTAGAAAATATGTCATTAAAACAATAAGTCATTGACGAGAATCAACTGCAGCGCCTCCTGTTCACTCATCGGATTAATGGAACAGCACTATTTGAATAGATCTTATGTACACACAAGCTCCTAAACCTTCGATATAGCACTCTGTCTCAAACATACGACTGGGTTACCATGCGCACGTAGCTCCGGCCCAACTACGAGGTAATAACAAACCATTAAGAGTTGATACGCCTCGATATTATAGCAGGAAAGACTTGAGAAGCTACTATACTTGCATACCGTCACAACAAAGTGTTAACAAATGCTCAATGGAACATAAATCTGGGATGGGTCCCAGCCTGGTCAGATGGACGTAAGAGATCGTCAAGTTTGGGCAATAGACTGTCTCTCAATGAAGGCAGAGAATTTGTAGAAAAGGGACACAGGTAATTCTTGACAAACGGGTTTAAAAAGGGGATACCTAGACCTGGGCAAAAAACAAGGACACCAATACTTTATGCTCCTTTAAATGCGACCTCAGAGATACCGGCTTCCAAAGGAGTGTTTATTCTGACGCACGGTTGCGAGGTTGCCTAACGGCACTTCAGGTTTAATGCACTCATACAATTTAATATCAAAAAAACATAATTTACAATAAATTCAAAATACCCAACAGCGCATTTCTTAGATCTTGTTAATTGGTGGCCTTAACTCTTATTTCCTTGAACAGGGACAGTGGGTTTGCAAAACATCACTCGATACAGAATTATAAACAATTAAGCCTAATTAAAAGTTCACTCCAACTTCAACATCTTGGTTAGATAAGTGTAGACAAAGCGATAAAAAGGTTTATAATGGTCTAGAAATGGTTGTAAACACCTAATTCCAAAACCGGAATTTAGGGTGCCATCGTTATCATTCTGCAACTGATGCAATGAATGATTGCATCCAATAGTTTACTACAGCGCATGGCTACTTACGCATAATTAATGAGATCCTAATAGAGACTGAGCTTACAAGATAAAAAAAAATGAATTTGCAGCATTTGGGAATCGAACTATCTGAGGTTAATAAAAAACCGGAATTTTCCTAAATACAGAATGTTTTGCTGTAGCGCCGCAAGAATTTCATAAAAAAATAAATGGAAATAACAGTTCCGACTGGAGTGGGGCTACTGGCCTAGACCAAGGGCCAGCGTATCCGGATAAAATGCTGGGTTGCGAATAGATAAGAGGTCAAATACGCCCTAGAGTTAATAGATTTAAAATAATTTGGCCTACGCGCCCTAGTTCACGCCTGAATTTGCAATGCTTCGGGCCGGTGAAAAATGTTTAATATGGTTTTCTAGTGGCGGTGAGCCCTGCAGGCATGTGTGCAAGGGCTCACATACCATTGAATTCAAATCCAAAAGATATTGCTGAATAGTCAAGAAATTTTAGGTTAAAACTTCATCAAAATCAAGTAGTTAAAGCTTTTGGATCTTTAATTGAGTAGCAGGGGAGTCATGCTTTTATCAAACGGTTCACATTTTTTTTCTTTAGCAGTCATTAATACCGAAAATTTATCTGGTGTTTGCCGTATCTGCTCCAGTACTGGCCTAATATTACCAAGAAAAATTTTGTTTTTTAAAAATTTGTATTTGCTTTTTGATATTTTACACCAATCTTTTCAAAAAATAACACAATTTCACATTGACAATATGTAGACTTAATTTCGAAATTTGGCGCAAATTCTCCATCAACCAATCAGCAAGCGACGCGGCATACGCTTTCATTAGCGTTGATAAGGTACTCAGTTTGCTATGGCCGGTTCCCACAAGTCTTTGCTGAAGATCGAGCCAAGCAATGAGCTTGATTTTTTCGGTATTTTCTTTATATTCCTTTTACAAATTCTCACAGGTCCCTTTGTGAATGTCCAATCTTCTGTCATTAAGTTAACAAATCCTTCTGATGATAGGATTACATTTAAAGTAAAGACCACGGTTCCAAAACGCTACTGTGTGCGTCCCAGCTGTGGCATCGTTGAACCTTCAGAGACTGTTAATGTAGCTGGTAAGGATTTTACTGGTGATTTATCTCTTGAAGTTATGCTGCAACCTTTCGATTGTGATGGAGCTGAGAAAAACAAGCATAAGTTTATGATCCAATCTATGATTCTTGATCATGATCCTGCGGGCAATTTGGAGCAAATCGTAATTTTTCTTAACTTATTTAGTGTGTACTTATAGTGGAGAGAAGCTAGTCAATCTCAGATTAGCGATACCCGCCTTAAATGCACTCTTAGAATGCCCGATGATCTCTTGAAATGTGAACCCGAAGAGCTTGTGTTTGAAGGTAACTTCGGATTCCTGCTTTAATAACGAGGTCTAGGTCCTGTTAGTGAGTCTTCTACTTGCACCTTAACCGTGCGCAACACGTCTCCGAGAGATGTGGTTTTCAAAGTCAAGACAAACGCTCCCAAGCGCTACGTTGTTACTCCCAATGAGGATGTTATCAAGGCCCGTGAAATGAGAATGATCAAAGTCTCGACTGTTGCTGGTGTTGAATCAAATGGTGAATCGCGGGACCGATTGGCTTTGTTGTCCGCAGTAGCTTCTGATGAGATGCCTTCTTCCCTCAACCAATTTGTAAGCTCCGTATTCACTCCCCCTTTTATACTCTCTCTCCTAATGTCTAGTGGCAGCTGGTAGACAAAACTCGGGTTTCAGAAAAGTTCTTCATATGTACCTTCCCTAATCAAGAACAGGTTCGTTTCAAGCTTACTTTGACTTTGGACGTGTTTCTTTCAAATACCTATGCCGCCTTATTTTTCGGTTAAAGCAGCCTACTACTACCGCACCAGCTAGCGCACTTGGTCAGCTTACTCAGGAGATTGAGAAACTTCGCAAGGAAAATGAGGAACTAAAGGTACATGCGTGCGGATGTGTGATTTCTTTGACTTCTTTCTATTAGTGTGTTCGTCAACTTTGTTGCCGTTGTGTCACTCTCCGTAGTTTTCTCTGAAAGTTTTACCAGCATTTTCGATTTAATCAATCTCCGATCATCCCTTAAGTTTTCAACTACTCAGGCGTGGAAGTCATTTGGTATTCCTGCCTTACTTTTAATTACTCATTAAGTATGCTCTTCACGCTGCTATTCTCTCCCTCTACATGCGCGTTGCACCGGGTGCCTGCATTATTCGTCGTCGCGTGTTGTAGACGATTGTGCATGCGTGCACACATCTGATTGTTTTGACCTACTTATTTCACGGAATTGACCCCTTAAGTATCAAATAAACTTTGCTGGTGCTCTCTTGCTCTCTATCTATTTGCATTGGTGGCCAAATTATACGTTCTTCTGACTCGAAGGCTCGTATTTGAGGTCTTCCATAGGTTTTGGAATCATTTTGTTTGCCATTTACTGGGTTCATTTTCGTCGTGTATTTTATGAAGGTGCTGAGACGTTTGAGCACAAAAGTGGATGCAAACTTGTGGTATGCACTTCCGTCACGTAACAAACTCATTTGCACGAAACTAACAACCGATCACGGTGGTACTCGTGCTTCGTGCCACGTGCCTGTATATTGAAGAATGCAACTTTCTCTTGAGGGCCATTTTAGTGAGTTTCGTTTAATTAAGGAGGAGAAGTAGTTAGGCGTTAGTGTGGTAATGGTGTTGTATGTTCCCCCGGTGCTTCGATGCCTTTGGTTAGTTCCTTGCGTCAACCCGTATCTTTCTACCCTTGTCTTCTTGTCATTTCCTTCCAATCATCCGTTGCAGAAGGTTTTCAGCCCAGTTTTGCTTTTAGTAGATCTCTAAATTCCTTGGTCATGGATGTCTATGCTTATGATTTCACCATTGGGGAAGCTGTAATTATTTGCATTGTTAGAAATTCATCCTCGCTTTTTTCTTGATCAAGTTTTTAAGCCCATCTAGTACATGCTTGATAATTTGAATTAAAACTGCCTGCAAAAGGGGCATAGGTCGGTACTTGCGTATGAGAGTTATTCTTTTTCTTTCATTCCACGATTAGTGCCAGGCCGCCATGAACAAACTGGGTCGCGAGATTTCCTCCCAGCCAGTGGTAACTGCGGCAGCGCCATCGGGTGCCCTGGAGACGCTGCGGATGAACGTCCCACCGATTATTTACCTTCTCATCACATTCTTGTTTGCTCTCGCTGTGGGCAAGTTTATGCTCTAGAAGGTTTTGGAAACAGAGGAGAAAGCTGATGAGGCAATAACAAGTA
Source organism: Echinococcus multilocularis (assembly GCA_000469725.3). Taxonomy (NCBI): domain Eukaryota; kingdom Metazoa; phylum Platyhelminthes; class Cestoda; order Cyclophyllidea; family Taeniidae; genus Echinococcus; species Echinococcus multilocularis. Next base: position 3,156,809 of record LN902848.1, on the reverse strand, counting down.
GACAGACACCGCCGCAGTCCTTTCATTTCTTCCCTCCGAAACGAGAAATGTGTGTTTGCTCGCTCACGAGTCTCCCTTGTTGTGCCCCCCTTTTCCCCTCTATCCTAAAAAGCACATCTTCGGTTTTGTTCCTTTTCGCCTGCTTCCTATCCCCCGTGTATAGTTTTGCTTGTGTGGTTGTAGCAGTTGTAGAGGCGCCTAGAGAGCGTCACGTGTTCCTCTTTAACCGCCTCTCCTTCCCTCTGCCACACCTTTAATGCTCCACTCCTCCTCTCTTAACTTTCTTCTTCATTTGGTCTATCGCTGTCATGGCCCTCCCTCGGTCTCATCTCCGTATTGCTCTGTGTCTGAGTAGAGGCGAAGACTGATATGAACTATATTAACATCGATGATCCTGACGCTGTCTTCTCTTTCTTAACAATTCTCATCTTTGTTGAATTCGCTGGGAGAATGTGGGTAAAATTGTTGAGTAATAAGTGCGTGTTTGTGTAGTCTTGAATGGTTCCACCCTGTTTTAGCGGCCTGGCGTGATTTTTAGTTTCCGTTCCTCCTACGAAGCGGTCCTGGCCAGACATCAACGAGTCCCCGGTACTGATCTCTCGACGCCCCTTTGAGGTAGTAGTCTTTGTGGTTCAAATCGGGGTAACTAGAGGTGAGTAATGGTTTATGTTTCTGGTTACCAGCTTCATGACAAGATGGGATCAGGCTGCAACAAGGTCACGTTTGGGTAGCGCATTTGCTTTAGATTTCGGCGATGACCTTTAATGTCACGTGCTTTTCTGTGGATGTAGATGCCGTATTTTTGATAGGGGGGATTGATCTTCAACGGCGAAAAAAATTTTAGCATAACTGCGGTGGGGACTGCTCTTGCCCCACTGCCTGCGTTAGCCCTAGATGTCGTGTGCGGGCTGAAAGCGTGCAGCACCTTGTAGATCCTCCTTTGAATCCTCCCCACCATTGTGACTGCGACTTCTCTATCAGCTTCGTCACCTCTTGTATCGCTTACGCCGCCGTGGAAGGGCCGATTGATGGTGGGCCGTACGTCTGCTATCCCCGCGCTGTGGTTGGTCCATATGTCTGGGCTCTTATCCCCACCTTCCTTTTGCTCTTCCTTTCCGACTGAACGCGCGTATCTTGTTGCCAGTTTTTTTCTGGTAGACGGCGAGCATAAATCGGTGTTATAACCAGAAGGGGCTGCAACCATGGAAACATTAGACGGTGGAGTTGTTGCCTACCTGCAGTTGGGCTGAAAGGCTGGTAGTCAAGCGGGTATAGTCAGAGCCCCGTTGCAGTCGAATAGCAAAAAGCGGAGGATTCAAGCTACACAGACTCGTCGTATCCTCAATCTTCCTCTAGGCGTGGTTTTCAGTTATTAGGTCTCCTGCGTCCACTTTTTCAGATCGTCAACAGCATTGCACTCCTTGTCGATTGTCGTGAAGTCCGTCTGCGATGCTCGTGGGAATGAAAGTCAAACTCTTTTTGTCATACCAAGCAGCTTCTAAACCCAATTCCGATTTCTGGTCGGCCGTTGGAGTTGCTTTGAAATTCCCACAACTCAGGTGGGGGTGCCCTGCCCATATTTTACTACCTAGAGGCTCGACTAGATTGCATCTTCGCGAATTCTGCCACCAACCGTGCGTGCAGCGCTTGGTCGACCTATTCAGCTGTATGACTACTTTAAAGCGGCGCCAAAAGTTGCCCCATGCTTCACAAGGAGCCAAAATTTCATCAAGATGCTGCCGAGGTATAACTAGACGTGAGGAGGGATACCAGTAGAGTGGAAGATTTATCTTTGACCTGCAGAATATTTGGAAGGTCATAGCCATACCTAGAACCCCACGACTGCAGGGTGCAAATCGGGACTGCGAAGACGAAAGAGCCTGTGCGAGTAGTTGTACAAGTTTAGCCCTACTACTTGTCGAGAAATGGAATCGAGGTTAGTTCTCGGTGTTCGAAGAGGCATCCGCAAGTTGTTACGTGTCCATCAATCGTTGATACTCTTATTTTCGAAAGGTTCGTGATCTCTTTCATTATGCATGGACCCGGAGGTAAACTCGGCTAACTACTGACGCCTCCATTTGCCGTGTGATCGTCTACTGATCGGAGTTGAGAAAATCGGTCGTTTCACCTTGTTCATGAGGTATGCGTACTTGAAACATCACTGTGGCTGTTGTTCCTCGTTGCAATGCATTCCATTTCATCTAAATTGCCTTTGGCCTACTGTTATCTACCCAACTCATTGTCAGCAGTATCTTCAATAGCATTCTATTCCTGAAGATCTTGTTGCCTTTTCTTGACAAAAGAATCTGCAATTCTGTCGCGTTTTTGGTTTTGGAATGCGTAATGGGAGTACTCGATTGTCGCTTCTTACACTTCTGGCTAGATTACTTGCCAACACGGGGGGAATGGGCACGCTGGGGGCGATCCACGATACCCGCACACACTTGAAAAGCTGAAAAGAAACACTGGCAGGGAGATTTATGCAGTCAGAAGTGCTGGAAAACTTCGCCTCTCAAGGTGTAGCGTCAAGGCAAGCAACTACATCTCATCCCTCTATGGTTCAAGTCAACTTGGGACTTTGGATTCCAGGGCTCGGAAAGGCAGGAGCACTGGCCATTTCAGACACCGCCGATAGTGACACTGCGGTCTGGATTGAAGTCTCTTGTGAAAGAAGGCCTTAAACTTCTCTAAAGAAGTGTCCCAGCACAGTACACCGATGAAGCGCCCAGTTACGCACTGGTGGAAAGGTTCCCAAGGCGACCAGGTTATGACGATCCCATCCGTGGTGGTTTCCGTCTCACCACCACCGTGGCGGTCATTTATGTGAACCCTGAAAGCGCCGGATTGCGGATAATCTGATGGGAGGCCAATCTCCCCATGGGAAGGGTGAATGTGCCTCCTCGTAATCATTGGCGCTGTCGGAAAGTTCTCATCTGCAGGTTGTTCCATGGTGGTTCGACCGGAGTGGCAATTCCTTCCACATCGAATCCTGAGGAGTGATAAGTGTAATTTCTTGCACCTCACAAAATTTAAGTTAAACCTGAACGCCTTGCGCAATGTGGACGTGACTTGCAACTGATCCATTTACCACTTCCATAGCAACTGCTTCCGATATGGATTGATCCCGTAGGCTATCCCAAGTCATTTTCGTAAACCCTACTCAAAACCGCACGACCTTCATCAGTCGCCTGGGAGAAAATACCTGCTGTAGGGGAGACAGATCTGAGGAAAAATCATGCCTCCTCCATAGTTTGCGACACGCCACTCCACATAAAATGATATCATCGCAGTCCCTCGGCCACAAGCACCACTTCGACGCAAATGTCGACCTCACCCGCTGAAGTCACGCGGAGCTCCTAGTTCGTTGGACGTGGGTGTTGGGCATCCCTCTCAAAGGTAGTCAAGCGAGTTTTAGCTTTTGCTTATTCACGTCCGGGTTGTTCGGGCTCTATGCGAAGGCGCAATCTGCCCGACAGCCGTCAGATTTTTCTTAGGCCATGCTCTCGGACCAGAGCTTAACAGCTCTCTTTGATCCTTAGTCGTGTTACTCCCCAAAATCGTCGGGATGCCTGGTAGGTCCGCGAAGATACTTCCATTCTAGGTAAAGAAAAAGCGGACGTCTCCGACGGCACTTGACGACCGGCATTGGTTCCACTTAACCAGGCAAATGCATTCAAGCCGCTCCACTCCCAACCTCTTAACACATCTTCCCCTCTCAAGGTGGAGATCTTTTAACCAAACGTGAACGACTTTTCCCCATGGTCGTTTGAATGCCTCCAACATCTCTATCACCGCGGCCGAGTTGACGTGTCGCCACCGATGACGAAGCCGTTTCGGTTTCATGTATTGTGGGGGGAGGGCACCGAAACTAGACTGTGGGAGTGTTAAAGGGGCGACATTTGACATGATATGGCTTTCTCTGGAGAAAAAAATTACTTGTAGCCTTCCGAAACCCTACTGATTAATGCTACTGAAATGCAATAACTTTGCGCACAGACCCTCACAGGGACTTTGAACAATGAAATTCGAGGGGTCAACATAGATGTATCTAACTTCCTAGCATCGTGGCCTTTACTGTCGCCTCCCTTTCAACGTATTCGACTTCTCATTTTGGTTGAGCGAGGTTGTCTGTGACGTTTCAGACGGAAAATTTCCTACCTGGGAGAACTTTACGTCGAGAGGAATGAGAAATGGTGGAAAGGGCGTCACGATAAAATAAGGTATTTCTGTCGCCCTGCAAGCGCAGTAGATGACTGGTGCAAGGAATTGCGGTCATTCTCTCTGTGATACGTTTTCATGTCAGTCGCAAAGTTCTCGAAAACGGTTGACACCCGCGAGCTCTTCCTTGGTGTTGTGGGCGGGCCCGTTGCCAATCCTCGCATTCGATAGCAGGTGACAAGTACCCACCGTTACGGTGACTCAAAGCTGGCGCCAATGTCGTGGCCGGTTCCGACTGTGGTGGTTCCTAGCCCGCAGTACAGCAGTCGTTCATACCAACGAACGAGCATTCATCGCCGTGAAATCGAAAATGAGGCAATTCTTCCTGGGAAAGTGGTGAACCAAATCTTCGTCTACAAGAAATTTTAGTTTGCAGGGCCTGGTGCTTGCTAAGCACCAAAAAAGCTTTTCCCTTTTGAAACCTGAACCTTATTAGACGCCATGGGGAAGGTTCTTCCCCGGGGAGAAGGCTCTACTCCTTCAACTGCAGGCGCCAGGACCTGACTCGAACTGGACAAAGTATTAAAATCACGATTAGAACAGCTTTCATCTACCTCTAGACCGTATGAAAGGGATCTCGGTCGTCCTAAAAAGCCCCCTCTGAGCAAATCCCTTAATCCAAGGCCCGACAGCTAGGGAGTGATGTTGCACGATCCCGAACAGCTCTCTCCATTGACTGCGCCAATTTCCAATTGTTAATTAAATTCCTTTTCTAGTTTAAAATCCGTCTGGCTACCTATCGGGCGGACGCTACCTTCCAATCACGGCAGATGGCTCTGAGAACGTCTGCATTCCATTAACAGCTCCCAGATAAAGATTGGAACCGGACTTCACGACTCAGCCAATGCTGGAGCTACTTCGAAAATCCCTTGCCTTCTCCTGAATATCAGGTGGAGCCTATGCAGAGTTCCCTGTCTTACTTTTTTCAAAAATTTTCCTCTCCTCCCACATACACGCAACTTTCGAAGCTGTGGTGTTGGGATTTCCTTTCCAGGTTAACAACACTCCCCACCCTAGACTATTTTTTCAAGGCTTTAGAGGAAGAAATTTTGCAGTTAGGAATAAAATTCTGGGTCATTTTTTTACCTATTCGGCAGTGTTGTGACGGCTGAAAATCTGACCAGTATTTGACAGATTTGTGCGTCATTGACAGGTGTATTTGAAACTTGCGTTGTTCCAAGGCAATAGATGGAGGAATGTCGGAATTGTTGGTAGCCACCTTGAGTAGTGAAATGCTCTCTACCCGAGCACAACTACATTGACCCAGACGATTTCGGAGAGGTAGATCTCTTTTTCATTACCTCTTGTTATTAGGGAAGTGATGTCGTGCCTCAATATCATCGACATCGTTCAAATAGGAGCCCAAAACAACAACAAACGAGGTGGCTAGTCGATTAATGGATGGAGAGCAATAATACTACTTTGACCGATGGAAGGGGTGAGGACCGTCCTTCTTCGAAGCGATTCTAAATCTGCAAACGCATCACGAACCACGGAGACGTTGCCCGAAGGCAGGCGTGCTAGAAGCAGTCTTACTTCTCGCCGAGACGTCACGGAACAAAGTGATCTACAGCGGAGACTTGTCGTCAAATTCACGCGATCTTTTGCTAACCACTCTAACCTCAAGTTCTGCAATTAGTGTAAGTGAGCGAGATCGGATTCTAACAATCGGTAATCAACCTTTAAGAATGACCTAACTGCGTAGAGCGACCTAAGGGGAAGTACTTCTTTAACAAGCAATTAGTGTACAGAAAATGGTTGTCAAGAGCCGTTGTCGAGGCCCTACCACTAGCCTCCCTGCCAAAATAGTTGGTGATTTTTAGAAATCCCCTTGAAAACCATCTAATGAAGAAAAAGGGCAATAATGGAGAATCCCGAGGATCCTGAATGAAAGAAAGGGGGCTTCTTTGGAGGTGGAACATCTAAATCCACGACCCTTACAGTTTTCCGCGATTCGGAAAAACATCGTAGTGATATGGATCCCTTCAATGCTATCCATACTTCTAGCCGCCTAGGTATTCCATCCGTCCATGGTAATGGCATTTCTACACTCTCCTGCTCTAAGAAGTCTCTAAGGCCACCTCATTTCTCTTAAGCTCTAGAATACAGATTTGTTAGTCAAAATCAGACTTCGTATTACTAAATACACCAAATACATGTAAACATGAGAAGGGGAGTACCGGATAAACGTTAACGTGATAACGAGGGAGGACAGCTGTTCACAGAGGCGTTAGACGTTCAAGAAGAATCTCCAGCGCGATGCGTCGCTTTTGCAATGCAATCAACTCCATCGTCAGCACGTTGTTCTCTTGCACAATGCGCTCGCACTCCTTTTGCAGTGGCACCAACGCCTCAGTCAACTGCTGCACTCGAAGGTGCTCCAAGTGCTGCTCACTCGCAGCGCTGGACGTCGCTACCGCCGCTGCCGATGTCGCCTGCCTGAGTGAAGAGAAAACTGAACGTTAAACCAAGACGTCGTGGGGGTATTTAGCACATAAAAATAAAAGCATATTCGCATATTTGGTAGCAATCCCATCATGAAGTGTTACTGGAATCATCTCCCAACAACTCGAGGTAGGCATGAAGAGAGCAATCATTTTGGAAGGAATTGATGATTGGAGATTACCTGAATGAATTCAAATCCAAAATATCCAATGATGTAGTCCAAGGCAAAAAGGCAAGCGCACTTTTGGGTGGGGTGGATGCGGAGACAATGACGGTAATGAGAGGTGCTGTTATCCTAAATAGTACTTAAAATGCCTACAGTAAGTGAAGACCTAATGATTGAGAAAAAGATATTATTAGGAACCGACTAATTAGAGTGTCTGTTGAGTCGTTTGTACACAAAAAAGGGGGTTTTAAGGATGGAGTAGATACTACTTATAGCAGATCATAGTAGACAGTCATATTGACAATTGAAAAAATAATAATAATCCAGAAAGATTTTGATTACAGAAGAATCAATTTTGAAGTCCATACACTCATCTTTACACAGAGTAAGATGATGGCGCCCTCACCAATGAGCATTGCAGTGGCAAATACTACTTAAATCGCCTATTCAGATGTGCGTCAGGAGGAGTGAAACCAGTAGGTCGAGAAGTAGCAGCCGGCCGTGACAATACTGACATTTGGCCTATTAGCAAAGGCAGGTCAAAATGTCAATCCTTAGTGGTAGAACGTTTGCAAAACTGCTGCTGCTGCGCGACCAGCGACTTGTATCATGACGAAAATTGGGGATCCGGTTCACCACTGCAGCAGCAATAGCATGCTGCACGGTCTCGATTTTCGCCTCGATCACAAACGCGCCAGAAATGAGGTAGTATTGAAGCTTCATGAAAGAATATGGCAGTTTCAAAAGCTTCCCTCACCTTGTGATAACACAAAGGTCCCTGAAACCTTAAAATGGACCCGCCTACGATCACCTATAGTTCACTGTGCTAAGACGTCCCTCCTCTACTTGAACTGTTCCCGTTTGACCTCATCCGCTTGCCTGCAGTCGAAAGTGGTGCTAGTTTTTTGAAAGGCGAAGGCTATCATCAACTGAATTAATTTCCTGGACTTCCATTTCTGCCAACAAAATCAGCGGGGAAAAGTGGTGTTTGCTGTCAAACGGTGGCCATGGCTGGACGTCATTAATATAATTCTTACAACAAGGTGACGCGCAGACTCCAGCCAAGACAACATACCGGGAACGGACGGCGGTGATAATGCCTCCTGGTCGACCTCATTTTGTCCGAGAGTGTGAAAACCTTTCACAAGAAAATCTCTTTTCCACGTTCTCAGTTATTCAAGCATCATATTGGAGAAGGGGGGAGAGAATGCAAACTCAAATCCATTCGGTAGAAGTGGGTAGCCATGATCCTTTTGTAGGGAAAAACTGCATCTTAGAAACCTACCAAAGGGAACAAACGCCCCAGGTGATCAGACGCAAGCAATGGAAATATGGGGCGCCGTATCCACACCTCGAGCGTTATTTGTTTAGTCCTCTTTTCCTTCCACCTGGAAATGGGGACTCCCAACAACTTGTTCGCTTTTCGGGGATTCACTGCCCAACTCACCAAGTTGCCATGACAAAATCACTGGCGGTTAGTTGACAGAATGTCAATTGATAATGACACCTACCTAAGCTCCATTCCGCTTTTTCTACAACTGCAAGCGCACTCCACACGAATCGTTAGAAGAGAACAGACTGTATGAATTCCTTCGTTCTCAAAGCAAACACAATGCGAAATAGAGAAGGGGAATGGAAGAGCAACGAAGGGTACAGGTTCTCAAACAGCCGAGGCAATGGGATAAAAGTGCCTACACAAACGGTATAGACTTGCCCAAATACCCTTTTTTATGTTTGCCACGTTAACTGAAAGGCAACTGGAAGAAATGAATGTCGGTTGATTGCGTCAGCATTCGCTTGTGTTATTAAATTTGGTACCCAATCGGGTCAGACGCCAAAATGCCCTTTTATTGGTGCATACACTCATAAAGGCGAGGGAGGAATCCCATTTTGCTGTAGCGGACTTACTGCGGTGCCAATGGAAGAGGTGGGCGGAGGAGCTAAAAGGCAGAAAAAAAAGTATCAGAAATTATACACTAGTGCCAACTACGTCATTATCTTGACAATAGTATTGTTCTGATTATTTCTTGCCAAAGGGGAAGGCGTTGAAACCCTAACATAGTACTACACGAATCCTCCCAATCTCCCGCGAACCTATTCACATGGCCTCAACAACCGTTCTCCCAACCCTCTTCCATGCCTGTAGAAGAAAAAATCTTACAACCATATGCCTCAACATCGTCAAGAGTAAGTCGGATGTAACGTTCCTCGGTAGCGGCAGCGGCAAGTACGCCCACTCCCAAGGAGTAACAATCTCGATTTAGCCAACCAACGAAAATGCCACAGAGCGAAGGGATGCTTCGTGAATGCCCAAGTCTGCAAACTCCCAGCACGAAACGACTACCAAGTCCAAAATCAAGCTTAAACGAGCCAACAACGTCCACAGAGGAAGTACCTGTGCTACGTTTCCTCGAGATGAAAAAAGAACGCCACTTTTCAGCGTTGTAAAGTGCCTGGAACCATAAGTTTCATGTTCATTTAAAAAACAAAAACAAGACTGATTAAGATGATGCTGGTATTTAATTGACCTTCTTAGAGTGCAAAGAGTACATCATAAAAGAAAAAAACAGTGATGAGTTTCACGTGGAAAAGGAGAATGCACTACATTTTACTTAAATATATGCATCTTGAAAACAAGAATGTCTATCAAATTTACTTATTTATTACTTTAAACTCTAGCGACACAGGGTGGCGTAGCCACGAGCATCACCAACTGACACATAGCCGCGTGTCACACATATGTGACAAGTGGGACGGGAGAATTAAGTAAGCCACATAACGGGGAGGGTTCAATTAAATCTAACTAGATCGAAGAAATAAACTGAAATTGGCGAGTTAACATGGCTTTAAACTTTACTTAACCATTCGAAATACCTTGCTGACACTGCCAATTCATTCTCAGTCGAAGGTAGTAGAGGAAAAGTTTGGGTAGGCAGACATTTTAAGCGTCAAGGTGGAATGTTTAGAGCCAAAAGAGATGATGAAGGATCCACCTGCTAGCACTATCTCAGCCACAAACTGCAACTGGATAAGGCTTTTTCAACACCAGGAAAAGGCCTCTCGCCTGGAGCGTTTTGCTCCCTGGCGAACAAGAGGAAAAGGCGTTCTCTACGCTCCGCTTGCCCGATTAAATCACCAACAAAAATATGGTATTTCATCGAGACCTATATCAAACAGTGGAGGGTTGATTTCAACTGCAGCGGTCAGTATCCTAATCTTCTGGGGATTGCCAAGCCCTCAATCTGAAGTACTGGGCTTCAGCTGGCCTCCTCTCCTTCTCACACAGATTGCACGGTCTGAGAATGAAGTACCACAGACTGTCCGAAGCGTATGACACAGCACCACTTCAGGGAGGGAGGGAGGGAGGGAGGGAGGGTCGAAAGAAACCATTGACCGTATTACTAATATCTCTCCTCTCGGGCATTGCTATGGGAGTCACGGACAGGTGCGTTGACAACACCGAGGACCCCCTGACCTGTGCCGCTACTCAAGAGGTAGATATGGCTGCATTCGAAGCCTTACGCGAACGCCACACCTATCCGGGTAATGTTAACTTCTGGCATTACGACACCCGCTCTCAAGTTGGTTTATGGCATGCCACGCCATGAATTATGCAGGAAAGTGGGCAGCGGATAAAAGCGGCCCCACTTTACTAAAAAATGAGTACTGAACCACGTGACAGGTCTGATCAGACGTCATGGCGATGATGGAGTCTTAAATTGCCAGATAAATCCACCCCAAATTACCCATAAACGTAACTGTCAATGTGAAATTGAGAGCATCCAATTTACCAATTGCAATATCCGGCATCTGGAAAGCCCAATTGAACCAGCGCTTCCAGTGGTCGTACAACAAAGTACTTCCGTTCCTGCAGACAATGCATTCAAATCACTCGGAGGTCGGTGTAATGCAATGCTGACACCGTTCCATGCGGTTCTCCGTAGTGATGAACCGCTACATCTAATGCGGTCCGAATTGTTACCCTTGTTAAACTAAGGCTAGGGTGTCAGATCATGGTACCTTCGATTGTGAGTAGGAGAGTAACAATTAGCTTGCCGATGCAGTGAGCCGATGAAGTTGTCAAACGGTGAACTTCGTTCTAGTAGGCAGTTATAAGCCCGATTTTGCGGCGCTATCAAAGCGATGTTTTTAGGCGGCTTCTCAAAGACTGCATGGGTAAGTCAAAAGCTGCCTAACAGAAGATAACAAAAATCGGCTGTCGAGCCAAGGAGACAGAAACAGACTAAAGCTACTCAAAGTGTGACAATACGCAAACATTTTCAAAGCACTTTGGAGCCATTCCAGCCTAGCATCTTTGAAGAGATGAGAGAATAGAAGTGGTTGAAAAATATACCCCATAAATGCCGCAAAAAAGGTGTGATTAGAAGGTGTTAGTGATAATGCTAGTCATTATACAAAGGGGGCTTACAGGAGGGCAGACGATGGTGTCCAAGGGCATGGTCTTAGCTCTAGCCCTGGGGGGTGGAGTGGGTGCACGAGCACCTCTTGCTAACGTCGCCCCCTGCACCTGAAGTGGGTTGGCTCGAATCGCGATTGGATGCCGCACCTGTAAGAGGAGACGAAGTGTGACTGAATGGACTCCCAGGTAGCTAATCAGCAGTGAGTTGATGGTTTGAGAAGTGCTGAAATGTGACTAAGTGCCCCTTCACTGGGTTTCGAATACCATTACTTTGAAGTGAACAAGAAAATTAAGTCGAGTTTTAGATGAGTGATAAGTGAGATTAAAGAAACAGCAGCCAAGGTATATTAAAAGCTTCCAAAACGCAAATTGACCTTCGGGTAGGTGGCCTACCTGCGCATTTGGAACGAGGCGTCCATCAAAGGAGGTCATTCCCTCGGCAAGGGAGACATTATCGGTAGGGCTGGAGGCGGACCATCGGCGATGCAAAGTGGAGGATGGAGCAGTAGTGGCGTGGACAGGCCCCGACAAGGTCGAATCGAAGGAGTGATGCTCGCACAGCCGCAAACGTCGCTCAATCGTTGCCGCAGTTGTGTTGGTGACTGTGGTGATAGTCAAGATCGTATCAGGTCTATAGTGGAGAAAATGAGGCGGATAAGGAACAAGTCTTAAAAAGGTTAATTGCCCATTCTTGGGCTTACTTTGGTGGGATTAAGAAGGTGGAAGTAATCACTAGGCTGTCTTAAGTATAGCCTCTCCACGAAGAGATGCTACTGTAACGGACGCATTGATTTACAAGTGTGGCCTATTATGTCATGTACAGTCCAGACACCGTTAACTAGGATGTCAAGCAGCAGTAGCTATGATGCATGTCCGCATTGAACGAAAGGCCCCGCAAGTAAAGGTACGAAACCCGGATGTGTGGATACCCACCCTGTCTCCAAAGAAGAGTTCAAGCACAACACGGTGATGGGGCGCTTAGTCACCCAGCATCAAGACGTTTCAGAAGTAATCAGCTGTCTGGCTATCAGTGATGATCCGACCGTGATGGTTCCCAGCCCACAGCACAGCATCATTCATACCTGACTCCAGGTGATCAGCGTTTAAAATGTCGTGAGGCGGGACAAAAGACGAACCATTTTGTTTTAGAGGTGAACAGATGGACCCGATATGTTAATTTTAGGAGACAGTCCAAGTCTAGTTCAAAAATTTCTTGCTTATAAGGTGGGATATTATTGCATCCATAAAATCATGACATCCCCGAAAATGGCCCGGCCAAGAATCTACAAAAAGTGGGCGTTCAACTCCAGAAACAATAAAACTATGCAAAATTAAGTTTACATCGAAATGAGAAGGCCAAATGGAACTTTGACCTGTGTTAGATTTGTCTACTGACTCAAGTGACAACTCTTCAAAGCGACTCTCAACGTATCAAAGGCTTTGTGGTCAGCCCATAAGAATGACGCGAGAAAAGCGTTGCTCTGCGTCACCAGTCGCTCAAGGCATCTCCAGTGGTGATGCCACAGTGTGCCGGACCAAAGGCGTGTAGCACTGGCAAGGGAATTTGGCAGCCACACCAGAAGGTGGGCATGTGTGTAATTACAGACCAGATGACCTTGAGGAGGACCAATCAGACGTCAGCTCAAGCCTTTTTTTCACGTCAAATTAGATCCAACGCAGGGCGAGATTTAGGCATTCTGCAACCAAAATTCCTGCTGTTTAACCACCAGCAAGAATGAGGAAATACGAAGAGACATTCAAATAGTGGAAAAAGAAAAAATCAAATGTACTTTAAATGCGACCGATGAAACGACGGAGGTGGCTCTTTCTACGTGCTAGAGACGCCACTACAGTAAAAAAAGAATGCGGAAAGGGAATTCAGTCCCCACACAAGTCGGTGAGGTTGAGAAGTAGTGAGAATCAAGCCAGAAAGCCAACTCAATTCTAGAAGAAGTCAGACCAGATTATATCAAAGGGTAAATTAATCGTCATGAGAAAGAGGAGAACTTGCTGCGATGAAAGACAAGACCGAGGGAGGTTTACTGAAATCATGCAGGAAATAATGCAAACCGAGGGTATACGACGCAAATGATGACAGTGTCCCAACCGTGAGTTGAGAGAGGCTCCGCCTTTTTGTCCTCTTCTGCTAGACCGACGCATTTTGATCAGCCCAGGGTGTTGCGGTAGCTCATGGAGAAACATACAGGATCCAGACAAGTCAAACCAGCAACTTGGATCGAAAACCGCATCCGCCGCCTGCTTGCAGATGTCATCATGAGTGATTCAGATGCAGTAAGTGGAATAAGCATCCATGTAGCTGACAGGAGGAAAAAACACCGAAGGTTGAGGGGACCACACTCAAGACAAGCAAAGCTAATTCAACTAGCGCATTCGGACTCGAAGAGGGTGGTTTGGTGCCTGGCCTAAAAAGGGGAATCGGAATTCCTAAATGAATCGAAAGTAGGGGAAGAAGGAGATGAAAAAGAAAGATTGGGCCTTAAACTACGCAGAGCTTGAGTTACCAGCAACATCGAACGCAATACGCCAGGCTCTCGCTACTCCCAACTGAGATTGAAAAGGAGGGTGCAATACTAACCAAACCAAGACAGCTTTTAGGTCAGCATCCTGTTTTACGTTACATTTCGGCACTGGCTTCCTGACGTATCGAGGCGGTAATCATGGGCCAAAAGAGGCTTTGGAGAAATAAGTAACCTGCCAGCAATCAATCACTTGGTACAGGCACCTGGACTGAACCACCTATTCAGCATTTGTCACCCTGTCACCGACACCTCCTTCCAGTTCCTACCCACCTTCAATTATGCTTACCGGCCCGGGTTTACATGTGATATAAAACCTACTTTCACATCCAATACCGTTGGTCATAGTACGTCCCATCATTCACTCTTTGAACATCCGGACCTTTGTTGACATTTGGCGCTGCCTTGAAGAGATTAAACGTCAAGAGCAAGTTGTCCATGTGATTGAATTCAACCACACATTCATCAGGGAAGCGTGAATAATCTTTTCTCCGTCTAAGAGCCATAAATTTAAGGTTATAGCCTGATGCTTTTTACCGGTGGGCTGTACGACGCCCTAAATCCCATAATTTTTGCTGAGAAAGTGCCAACTTCCACATTTTCCATCATCTGGACAATAAAAAATACTAAACCTGATTCATCAGCCCATTAATATTACATTTTGGCCAATTTTTGAGCTGCCACCAATTGAAGGATAACCCTCAACTAGGGCTTGCAGATGCCTAAAGGTGAAACCGGTGCCGCTAGGAAAAAAATCACACCCTTTCTTTTTTCCTTCTTACCTGCATGATCTATTAAACAGACAGGTCAAATCAACAGAGCCGGGTGTAAGGATAGGTGACTGGCAAACCGCACCCCAAAACAGCACAACCTAATTTTTTAAAAAGCTATCATCTACTCACACAGCTCATTAAAATGTCAGCAAGGAAGAAGGAAGGAAGGAAACTGGGTTGGAGGTGTCGCGTTTAACCTTTCAATTCACTGCTGTAGAAGAACCAAGTATTGATGAATCATTGCAGCAGCGAGGGAAGCTCGAAAGTGGAAATTTAAACAAGCCTTCCGCCAAAGTATTTCATGAATGTCGTGTAACCGAAGGGTTGATTTCCCGAGTGATTGTCCAATGTTACTGCCACGAGTAGCTCTGGTGATCACCACAAGCAGCTTGGAGAAACATCAACACCGGAACACAGAACGAGAATGAGGTGAAGCAGGGCCGTTCGCCGTCCCGTCCGCCTTCCCTCCCATCACAACTCCAACGCAGCATGAGGTCTTTCCACAGGTCAGTTTTGCAAAGTAGACGGTCTTGAGGTGGACGAATAAGAATAGCGCCTTATCCGTCGCCTAACTGATTCACCAGCCCCAGCATCAAGAAGGCGGATTACAGCCATTGATTTTGTTTGATGTGAGAAAACGACCAATTTCGTCTACACTTCGCCAAAACCACACACACACGTGCAGACCTTCAAGGCAGGAGCAATCTTATGTGGAAGAAGTGATGCACCCCTGTCTCAGAACCGTGGGTGGGTGGTGCAGTGTTAGCTCGTTTGGTGTGGCCATTCACCCAAAGTCCAAAGCCGTTTCTCATCGCAACGGGGGCTGACTAAGGTTAAATTGTTTGCTTGCATGGGAAAAAAAGCTGCTGTAAGAGTGATTCTTGTAGCAAACCTGCGCCTCGTTGCGCAAGGCCAGTGGTCTAAGACATTCTTACAGTTCTTTAGTTGCCCGAAATGCCACGGGAGAAGGTTGAAGGTATGAGTTTAATTGACCCTGCTAACGGCAGTATGGAAGCCTGTTTAATATGCCTGTGATACTGGTTCCCTAGACATTCTAATCTCTAACCCCAACCCAAAGCATGAGCATTATAATGCCTCCAGGAGTAACTCAGACAATGCTGAACAAACGATTGATAATGCTTCCCTCATCAGTGAGAGACTTACACGGAAGCGTTAGAAGTAGGCGGTGATGGCTGTAGAGGTAATGGCGGCGGTGGTGGAGGAGGAGGAGGAGCGGAAAGGGTACTGGAGGTAGCAACGAGTAGCAGACTCTCAGGCAATTGAGTGGGCAACATTACACCGTTGCGATGCAGTACCACCAGATGCATCGCCACGGAGAACTCACTCAAGTTCAGCTGACCGTCTGTATCGACGTCCGAGAGCTCCCTAGACGGGTACGAGCAAAATAATAACAGTGGTGCTGGCAAAGCTTGTAATCGTCTATTCTACTCTCCTATTTCTTAGTCTTTATACCTATCGGGTCCTCGTGTCTAAATTTCTATCAATTCATGCAGCCACCAATGCATCCATCTTTTATCCACGTACAATGCATCAGAGTTAGCTAGCTGTCCATCCATCCCTACACCTTGCTCGCAAACCAGTTACTTGAACATCGACGAAGCAGCAACCAGCATGTCTTCCCCGAATCTCGAAAGTCAGTCGGCAAATCAGTGTAGCACTTGTCGCCCAGAAGGCACCATTCCAGCCCTAATGTATCAAGACGGATGTGTAATTTAATTTTAGGATAAAATGAGGAAACATTAGAAGAACTATCATCCTCAAACAGCCATGCAAAAAAGTATACTTCCTACGGTAATAAATATGCCTGTCAGAGCATCGCTTCCGCTTCGCTACAATTGTGTTCATTAGATAATAGCTACCAGAGTGGATCTATAAGCCTTGACGAGGAGTTTTTCTAAAAAGAAGAGGCAGAAAGAGAGTGGAGAGTGCTACTTGAAGGTAGAGGGCTCTTAACAGGCCCACATGAGGGGGGCGCAAGGTAAATCACTGCTTGGTGTGCAATGAAGTATGAGGCGACCGTCTCCCACAACTCTAGCTAGTCGTTACTTTTGACTCATTGCGAAGTTGCAACATAGTAACTATAGCGATGAATTCTGTGAAAATCCTTGAAATTTGAAAGCACTTCCTTTTAGTATAGAAGTGCCAAAATATGACCAGAGACTGGCATTGTCTATTCAGGGCTCCATCGTCAGCATAACCAACTAGTCTGATCAAATAACAAGTCGAAGGATAACAGTGGATGGGTACCTAATGCATTCATCCAGTTGACAGGACCAGAGGAGAGATTTAGACCGAGCAATCCAGTCTCCTGCCTACAGACCTCTGGCAAAGTGACAAGGGACTACCACTACTTTTGGAGATTAGAGAACCTACGGCAATCCATGAAGAGAATTTAATTCATACTCGACAAAAAAGGAACCTCTTTCGACACCTCTTTCAGCACCTGTTACTACTCCCCTATGGGCATGAATTTTTAGTGAATCCCCGCATCGCTTCTTATCTACGTTACAGTAAAGCAGACGACCGAAGGAATCAAGTAGATTCCAGATTTGCAAATGGGCTAGCTTTGGAAAAAAGTCCAGTTCTCGAGCTCTAGAAAATGCACCTTAGTGACTACTTAAGCAAAACGAATTTATCTGCACAATTTGGATGCGTTTGGAATGGCTGGTTTCGTAAAGTCTAGTGATAACATCTTACATAAAATTGGTTATTTAAATATCAAGATTTAACATCCCAGAAATTCACAAAACCAACATGAAAGCATGTACTAAACCTCTGATAACGATGAATAAAATATCCCGACAATGTAGTTGAATGGACAATACTGTGGCATGAATGAAAAACACGGTTTACCACCCCTCCTGCAGTTAACTACACTTCCACCATCGCATAAAATACGGCTTGCTAATAATATGAAGGTATCTTTTCCACAAGAAAGAGAAAGCCTCCGATGAAGGAAGTCAAAGGAGCTACGCGGAATAGAAGAAACCGCTGAAGAAATGTTAGTAGACAGCAAATGCAGACATAAATGTTATGAGTTTCCTAAATCGCCTCAGAGAAGTGCCTACAATGGCTCTGCTTGGTCAACGATAAACGAAGAAACATGGGTAAGAATGTAGGTTGAAGTCCAAAGCAAACTAGATAAGGATGCAGTATATCGTCCAATTCACGGCCATACAAAACTCTTCCAGTGTAGAAGAAAAATGTCCAGAAGTAATGCACTTAAATAGTTATTTGCATAGAAAAAGGTGATAGAGGAAATCCCAAAGAACAAAATGCGAGCACATGGAAGAGCACACCCGGCACAGTTCAACAGATTTTCACAAACAAAATGGAGACACATCAAAAATAATTCGTTACCATATTTGAGAGAGAACATTGACAGGTAGTTTGGAAAGTTCGAAGAAGGATTTTGCTGCTTGGCCACTAAGACGACCACTGGGATCGGGTTGAAGACGAAAGAATTGGGCCAGGTAGTAGGCCCTCTGATCGGGAGTCATGGCCCATGGATCCGACTGTTCAATGGCCTGCGAATGCATAATAATGCGAAAGATAAAATGGAAATCAACATGTAAGAGAACATTAAAGGAAATAATAATGGCGTATGTTTAAATATAAAATATGAAAGAGAGGTATATCACTGAAAAGTTTCAAGGAGCAGCACAAGGATTTATGTGACCAGACTGCATGGACAAACCAGGAAAAATTGCATGTGAATCACCATGTGAACTCCAACAAGGAATGGAAATTGAAGAAAGAAATCTTTGACAACTGCTTGTCGTAAAAGGGCAAAAGAGCCACCCAGCTAGGAATTAGAACGCATTCAGTGCTATGGTACTTAAAACCATTTAAAAATCGCTTTATAAAAGTTGCGAAAACTTTCAACAAAAATGGCACAGGTGCTACAATGCTAACAGGGGTGTCAACAAAGAAGGATATTCGTTAAAAGTAGTCGAAAATGAGACTAAGCACAGGAATGACTTATAAAAAACCAAAACAAAACAAATAAACACAAGCAACTCAGACATGGATATTGGTTGTCACTTAGATGACTCTTAATCCATGTGCAGCTACTAAAAGGAACGCAGAATTTGAGATATCATGTTTACGTAAAAAAGCAATGTATTCCACTTCAAATGCCACTAACAGAAATGGAGCAAATATTTGTCTTGAAAAAAAACAGGGATAGGAATATCTTTAATGAAATGCACCATTTCTGAAAATATGTCAATGGCTCCGGATACGCACTCAGCCTATTGTGGCGGTTACGGTTGTTAATGCAACTCTGATTTATTGAATGGATTGCCATTTCGTACAGTGCAACCTGACAAAAATTACCTAAAAAATAAATTTTGCAATAATAACGCAAAATAACAACATTTTAATGCTTTTTTGGCATTTAGCGTACATTGAACTGCACTTGCTTAAAAAATATACTCGGTTAGTAAGCAAGTTCCCTCCCTTTTAAGGTCTGCACATAATATTTTATGCAACCATATAAAAAATTTACTGGAATTTGTTCATTATATGCTATAGCTAACCAAATCCTCCAAAGAATGTCCAAGTGGTGCCTAACCCCCTGTTGTCATAGTGACGGTAATACCAGTTGAAATAAACTCATTAAATGGTACGATAAATTAGTGATTTCAGAGCTGCTTCGCGCTGACGAAGCGCAATTTGCCTAATTGAATAGCTGCTTCTTAATAAGCTTTTTGGTGGATTTCAACTATAGCTACTTGCTTTAACGTGTAGCCGGGACTTAAAAACAATATGTACAAGAGCAGACGATTCCACATAATGCATAAGTGTTAAAACTGCTTAAAATTCGATGTGTTGTTCGCATCATTGGGGCTAATCAGACTAAAAAACCGGTGAGTCTTGACTTTAATGCACTTAAAAGCATGCTATCACACACTGAGCCTTGCACCTGCGTCATACCGCCATTTCATTAAAGCAGCAACCAAAAACTATTTGCGCTTGTAACTTGATTGGCCGAACCGCAATAGGTTAGTTGTTTTCCTTTATTCGTATTAGCTTTGCAGCATAGTTTCACTTCACACCTGAACTCGACTTATTAATGTAATGCCTCCCCTTTGTAAAGTCATACAGCCATAGCCTTTACTTTACCATTAGGATTTCTTGTAATTGTATTCTTGCAAACTTTTCGTATGCACTACCACAATAGGCTTTTCGAATGTATAAACTACGCTTAACCATCTGCAAAATAGCAATGAATATGGATGAGTGAGCGATAATAAAATACAAATATTCTGCCATATCTAGCCGCTAAAGAAGGTGGCAACCACAAGAAATGTTAAAAAGGGATCAAAGAAGCAGTCAGTGATGGTGGATGTAAAGCCCTTGAACGAGATGACGCGTGAGGAGCTAGAGGCCCACGTCGGGAGGCTGCGGCAAGAGTTAGAGCGCGAACGAGAAGATCGCAACAGGTACCAAGTGGAGCGCGACAAAGTCTCCACCTTCTGGACTATCGCCAAACACCAGTTGCAGATTCGGAACGCCGAGCTCCGCGTCGCCCAGGAGGCCGCAGAGACTGCGGCAGAGCAACGCGAACGCGAGCTCACTGCCTTTCGCTTACGCGTACGACAGCTAGAGGCCTTCCACGCTTCTCAGTTGGCTGAAGTAAAGGCCGAAATGGTTTCTGCTGTGGAATTGGCCACTCAGGAGGCCAAGACCAATACTCGACACCCAAGATTGGTAGAGGAGGTGTTGAGGAAAGAACAAGCGGACCATAATGAACTAGTGCAGCAGATGAAATTAAACCAAGAAAAGCAAGTGAGCGAATGACATATTCATTGGTTTCGTAGCTTCATGAGCTGCGGCAAAGTTTCGAGCAACAGTCGGAGGCAGAGCGGAAGGTTTACATGGAGAAGATGAGACAAGTGGAGGAGCGGTTGGATTTACAAAGGCGAACGGAAATCCAAATCGTAGAGGAGAGCAAAAACGAACAGATTTCGGTGCTGATAAAGAATCATGAGAAAGATTTTATGGATATAAAGAATTACTACCGCTCAATCACTGCAAATAACGTCAATCTCATTGATAATCTTAAGGTAGGTTTGACTTTAAAAAATCCTGAATTCCAGTCACTTGCGTCAGGTATACGCTTAACTAGTTATTATAGCCTACCATTCCAAAAATACGTTTACCATTTTACCTGTCGTTCTTCTCATACATCCATTGGTTCGGATTCCTTTTATAAAATTATGACAACTCGATGACGACAAACGTCAATGTACATCAAAAACTGTTTAAAGGATTAATTCCATTCCATTGTAAAAAGATTTCCAGTCTATTGCCCTGTTATGCTTACCTCTCAAACTGTGGATTCTCGGTTGAGGGACCTGATTGAATTGGAGCTTATCTACCCCACGAACTGAGTTGAGAAGTCAGTTCCGGCGAGGAAGTAGTACCCTCTCATCTAATTTATTGCCTTGCGCTCGGTTGTCTAAGCGCATAGTTCAAATAAAGTTAAGTTAACCAAATTCTGGTGGTAAATTCCTCGAAGATGGATGGGTCCTTTACAATGAGGATGGAGCACCTCCTATTTCGATTGAAAGACCCCCGATTTTCAATTTATAGATTGTTAGGCAACCAAATGCGGTATAATGAGAGGCAGTTTTGTGCCCTTTTGAATCTCCTAACTATTTCCAAACCATTCAACACCGCACTACCCATCCCTACTTCTGAGGCGGGCACAGACCACTTCGTCCACACGAGGCTACAGGTACGGCTCTGCGTGTGTCGGTGGAGTATAGACGAAACAGACTGCTTGCTGAAGGCCAAACAAGTCAAGGATGCAATTTACTTGCTACTACCCAATTCGACACAAGTGGAAGGTGTGCGAAGAAAGTCTCCTGATTGAGAAACTACCAATGCTAATGAGTCAGCCAGAACACCATAAAAATGTTCCTAAGAAGATTCAAGCATTAGTTTGAATGGTAGAGTAAGCCACTATTAATCCATCTCCCCTCGCCCCTTCAACACTACACCTTTCCGTACGGAAGCCAAAAATTTCTTTTTTCGCATGCAAATTTCCTTTGAAACGTCTCTTCGGCCACCATCCGCAATGATTGCCCTAAAAACGTGCTACTGTGCTACAACTTCTCAACGATCGTGAGCATGCTTCTAACACCCTCTGCTACTCAGTGCACCTCTTTTTTTCCTCCTCAGAGTCAACTCGAAGAGCTGCAGAAAAACGAGAATCGCATTGTCAAAGAGAACAGTGCGTTGGTGACCCGTAACCGTACCCTCGAGACTGATCTCTCCCAATCTCAAAAGGCGTGCAATGACTTAAAGCGGGCACTGGAAAATCACAAACGAGATGTGAAAGCATTGAAAGTCAATCACCCAAACATTTTAATTAGTCAGCAGAAATTTGCCCCCATTTTTTATCCGCTTCTAATGGTATTGTAGAACGCAAGAGTGCAACTCAAAGAGTTCAAAAAGACCTTGTCGGATACGAAATTGGACAATGAAGCACTGCTTCAGCGCTTGAAACTTGTAAGTAACAGTTCTCTCCCAAAAGATTTTCAATTCGTGAAGGCCTTCTATCTGATGCAGTCAGTATGCTTTCTGTGACGATATGGCTTCCTGCAGAATACTGTTAATCCTACTTTTTCAGCTGCGGAGATTGTATGTCATCAAAATTGGCCCATGGATGCCGGTTGAAATTCCTCATCCTTGAGTGGTTCACTCATACTCCTGAGATTCAACACACGATGAAATTTTAATATAACCTAGGCTTCTATATTTTTGTTTAGGTCTGTAAAAAGTAGTGAAGCCAGTTTAAGTATTTGCGTTAACAGTTTATTGGTTTTTGTACAAGCGAAGAAAAAACTGCCGTCCATCTTGATTTTATGTGGGATAAAGACGTGTAGTAAAACATGAGTTGACTGAATCGGAATAAATTAGTCCAAGGCTAAACAGTTCAAGTTCAGAATGTCCCACACATTATAAATGACTTTCGTGCTGCACTATAATCCAGTAAACGGCTGTTGTTTCAACCAACCAGATCGGTTCAACTCCAAGGTCACCGCCTCCCCAGAAAGTGACAGCGCATCTTCAAAATTGTCTTTTAGGCAGAAAGCGAACGCGATGAACTGTACGATCGGTTCAACACTGCAGTGGCGAAGGTGAAGGAGAGCTGTGGGCTGAAAAATGCCCTGCTGGAGCGTCGAATGGCGTGTTTGGGTAAAGAGTTGGAGAAAGCGAAATTACTCAGACTTGCAAAAGCAGGAGACAGCGAGGAGGGAGGAACGGTTGCAGAACTTGAGGTAATGTCAAGCTCTATCAGTACCCCTCTATTAAGTAGTCATGTATGGTAACCACCACTTTGCAGCCTGGGCCGACTCGAACTGCCAAGTAGTCGGACTTTTTGTAGTTAGCGCCCTACTACTGGCTCCAGTAACCCTGAGGATCACTCTTTGCTGGGTCACCTCCTGAGGCGCATCATCAAGGGGAATTAGGAAAAAAACACTCATCCATTAGACATAGGTCCTCCTTAACCGTAAGATGGCGTCTAAGCATGGTTTCCCTTCTCTACATACCAAATCTCTTCTAATGGATGGTCTGGCTGCGAGGGATTGTCTACTCAACCCCTTGCTGAACACTTCCATGACAAATTCGTGCCTATTCGAAAGTCGTTCGAACTTTGAAGTTATTCATCGTGTCACGTAAGGAGTATTAGACGCTAAAATTTGTCGCAATTGGCAGACATTTCCCCAAAAAAGGATAAAATGACGTCAAAAAGTACTACAATCGGTCTTAGATACCTGAGATGAGGAGGGGCTGCTGAACACGGCACACAGAAAGAATAACACTTTATACCTCCACTCTGTCAATGCAAAGTGGTTAAATGATTGTTCATTTACACTAAAATCCTTGGCTATCATTGGTTCGGTAAGTAAAGGCTTTTTCGCCTCCATCTTATCCTTCTTTCACGGATTAGTCTACGTAGTAAAATCTTTATCACCCTATCTAAATGCGTCAACCATTTGACCACACCTTTTCAAGCACCTTAGATCAGGCTTATGCATCCCTACAAAGCATTATCTAAGCATAGGCAATTCTTGAGGGAAAATTACGATCTGGCTTTCGAGCACAGCTTCAAAATGGTACTTGTCCACCCATTAATAGTGCAGCGTAGCTGTCGCAGACAGGTTGTGCTCTCACTGCCTCAGTCGCCTCAGTACGTTCTGCCTATTGGGTGTGGCTTCCCAAAAACGAGACTTAAACTTCCACAAAGCTCAGGAGAGGAATTTTACTTATTCCGGACGCTATGAAAATAATCCGCGGGTTAAGGAACGTAATGAGCGTGCGACAGCATTTGGATTATCCACAAAGAGGTAAAAAAGCGCTCAAATCTACTAATACCTATTTGCTAGTGATACTACGGGAGTGAAGTTCATACTCGCAGACGATTTGATTCATCGCATGCTTCGCCGAGTACCGGGAACATTCTCGCTCTGAAGTAACGGATCCCAACATCGGTAGTAGGTAAAAGGAGCGATGGTTAGCCAGTGAAATCGTATTACACTGAGAGAGTGGTCGTGTTTCCACTAAGATGGCATTTATCAGCTCCATCAGCTAAATGAACTACGCCAGATAGGTCAAGAAAACCAAATGTCGATAATAGAACCTCTTTTGCCTCAAAAAAGAGCCTCGTAGTGAAAAAAAAACCTACTTTTGCTAAAAAAACAACACAATGAGGGTGTCAGATGTCAAATCAATCTGTAATCGTACAATATAGGTTACCTTCGGGTACCAAGAAAATCAACTGCCCACGCGGTACCTTTCTATAATCTAAATGAAGACTTTACCCTCCCCTAGGGGACCCTTGCCTTCAAGGATGATCAAATCAAAAACTTCAACTACGAACTTGCCAGGGTGTGTAAGGTGAGTCCGCCTCACATACCAACTTGACCTTTCTCCGATCTAATCATAAAAACGAGGAAACGGAGTAAAATCTCTAGGCCACACGCAAGACTACCCACATTTCGGGACGTCAACCATGCCATCTCAAAATGCAAATTCTGGACGAAAATGGGACTAAAATAAACTAACTTCAGGTCTCTCCAGTGCTTGCATAACGTTTCAGCATCTGTGGAGCAGTGAATATGATGGTGTAAAGTCATGAGTTGCACCGTGATACGATACCAGAGCATGAAAAAAAGACAAATGGTTCATGACTGACACCAAATCTTTAAAAAGCCTCGTGAAAAACACTAGGATATACGCATTCTCCACAAGAATAAAAGTATCATAACTCCGTTGCCTCGTGATAAGTCCACTGATCAATGGTGTAGATGAAAGTTTTAACC
The DNA here is from genome assembly GCA_000469725.3 of Echinococcus multilocularis. Lineage (NCBI taxonomy): Eukaryota > Metazoa > Platyhelminthes > Cestoda > Cyclophyllidea > Taeniidae > Echinococcus > Echinococcus multilocularis. The sequence continues at coordinate 3,131,889 of LN902848.1, read as the reverse complement.
CAGCGCACCGAGTAGCACTCGTGCCTCAATAATTTAACCAAACCAGTTTTGGATGATTATGACGACTTCCATGCCCTACTCCACATAGATTGTGGATCATGAGGCGTCTAGCCGACTTTTGAAAGAATGGATGGATAAATAAAAATCCCAATTTTTTTTTGACAAGCAACTTCTTTTGGGTTGTTTTAGGCCTACAATGATCTACTGGACGTGTTCAAGCGTCAGCTGGAAGACTATGGCATCAGACCGGAAAATTTGGGCTTCCAAGTGGTAAAAAATGTACTAATCAATGGTGGGAAGTTGCAACTTGGCAAGGCACCAGCCGGATTGATTACTGTGCCTCCGGCCTGATAAATGGGAAGAGAAGAGGCTAACAAGCTGTATCATGTTTTATCATATATGATCTTGATCAAAATGCATTCATTACCATGCAGAATTTACTTCTTGATTGAAAACGAAGACGAGCAGAAGCAACCCACTAGAAGTGGAAGTAGCCTTTCAATGTCGTTACAAAGCAGCCAAGGCACTGAGAAGCATCGCGTCTCAGAAACCTTACTTGGGAGCTCTCGGCCACTCCACTAGTGTTTATGCAGAACTTCAGACTAACAGTTAAGAGTAGACCATATTTTACGAGCCCTTCAGTCTCAAGTCTTCACAAGCCAGTCTATTCACAAGGGACACCTTCCATCTGTCAGGCCTTGACACAATATCCAACAAGGATCACATTGAATGGTGAGTTTCTCAGCAAAATATGTCCACAGGGCTCCTGATTCCAGTAGACAGATAAAAAATGAGAGGAGGTCACATTTCCGACTCATCACGGGTCCCGAGGGCATTCTGACCCAAAGACGAATCGGTACGACCTGAATGAAAAGTCCAACCGGTCCCGGAATTCAGCTAGCGTAATCAATTCGATGGCAAACCCAAAGCAGAGTAGCTTCATTTACTTTTTCTTTCAATTAATCTAGACAACTACAGAATCCAGCTAGTACGACATTAACAGCAAGACTTTATTTAACTCAGCACACATCCTGCACGCACAGTCTACCCCTCCTTTACTCACTTTTGCACAGAAAAGGTGGTTGAGCTTAAAACCACGCACAGGCACAAGTAGCGAGGTCAGGGGGGAACATAAATACACATAAAGGAAAGGCCAGTGTTTGGTAAGGAAAAAAATGAAGAAACGCACCCCATCTGAGGGTCTGCACATGTGCTTCTGGGAGACTGAAATTTGTGTGAAAAGGACGAACTCATCGTCCCGCATTCTGCATTCGCTTCAACCGACGTTCCTGTTTTTTCTGCTTCTTCTCGCTTATCTGCGGCGACTGGTTGGGATCGAATATCCACGGGGCTAGGATGTGCGCCCAGAAGAGGTAGCACACGCGACCAGGAATCTATAAGGCGAACGAAACCACCACGTGCCACTACACATCATCTATCAATCAGAGCAAGTTTTGAACACATCAATGACCTAGCTTCATTATAATGCCACTGTCCTGGAGGAAAATGAACCATCAGAACCTAGGAGCTCTACCGTTCTTGTTCCATCAACTACCCCCATTTTTTTAACGGCTAAATCGTAACCAACTTTCTTCCCGATAAACCTGTTGCATACGAAAAACCATACGAGGTAGCATAAGTTAATTGAGGCGATATATTCTATATGACGCTGGCAATGAACGTATTAACGCCCTACACAGTAAATATAGCGATATTAAGAACGGGATTTGGCCAATAACTTACGGAAAGAAGTAGAAACCAAAAGCCGTTGTGAAGAAGGGTTAAGCCCTGTACCAAGGAGCAGGTCAGGATGAGGTCTTTCGCATGCCTGAAGGGGGTATAGGAAAGGTATTAATCAAACGTATACCTGTAAACGATTCTGAGGGAGAGATTCCTAGCAAAACTCACTCAGCAAGGCTACCGGGGCCAATGTTCAAGTCAAAACCGGCATCAACTAATCGACTATTCCCGCGTTCGTCATTTTCATAGCGAGGTGTGGCGAGGTACGACATGAACTGGTAGGCAGAGAGGTTTGTGATGAAGCAAAGGGAGGAGAGAACAATGTAACGCGCCGTGAAGCGATCCCAGAAAAAGAGGTACGTAACGAGGAAGTATAAACTCTGTGGGATTAAGATGGACAAAGCTTAAAAATGGGTCAAATGAAAGTTGGGCTAAAAGTAACCGCCTAGTAAGTAGGTATCATAAGCAAAAAAGATTGATTACTAGGCAAATTTGAGATCAATGCTGCAAAGGACAAAAGTGCGACTGAATCAAGGTATGAAAGAGGACCGCCAATATATCTCACCGTAACACCCAAGATGATATTCCTGTAGAATCTAATTGTGCACAAATTATCAAAATGGATTGTTTTTTGGCTCTTGGAGCCCTCTTTACCCGTCTTTTTTGTTATAATCATTGTAGGAGTTGAAAATAATAAGCACGTCGACGTGGCACACCACACACGAGTTCTGACGGCTGAATGAAATACGCCAATTAAAATACTAAAACTGCAAATATCATCAGTAATATTAAACGCATTGGGGCTGTATTAAGATTATGCTTATGTGTATTATTATCAACTTAAGTTTTAAAATACTTTAAAATTTTTACAAATTAATTTTGGGGATTAAGGAAACCCAGAGAAGGCAAGGGAATGCTTACACTTGAAACTGGAATGTTATGGATTAAGATACGTTTTTCAAAAACACTAAGTTGATTAAATAACTGCCTGAATACTCATAGGAGTTAGCTAATACTCAGCTACGCCTGCGCATAAGCCCCTTTTACATTGTGAGAGCGCACCGAATAAAAGCAAGAAACCGCGACAATTTGAACGTCGCCCAGCTTCTGCTACTTAGTTGGCGTTCATGAACCAGTACCCCCGAATGCGTGTAGAATGATCTCAAGTACTCAACACCCGTGGATCTCACTTTCTAGCTGCTGAAAGATCGCCACCCCTCGAAAGCGCGATATCTTCCCATTTCGTACCAGAGGCGCTACGCCTTGCGAGATAAACTGGGATCTCAAATTACACTACACGTTCCGAGGTAACACAAACAGCTCTCCCTCGTCTACTGCCTAAAATTCTATCTCGATACCTATTTAGACTTATGAACCCTATAACGAGCTCAAGGAAGTAAGCAGGCACCAGGGAAGGCAAACCCCCTTCCAATGAAAGGCAATCGCTACGCGGTGCTCAAATGCCAAACTACAATATTACACTAGGATAGTTACAGTACTAAAGCATGCAAAGTGCACAGACACGCACACACATACTAGATTAAAAACCACCTTCTCCTTTATTTTTAGCCTGAAATACACTAAACATCAAAGTCCAAATGGGAGCAGCTTCCTTGCTACTTCCACCTTCTTACTTCTACCCGCCTAGAAGCGTCGGCATCACTTGCAAGTGCAAACTTGCACCGAGGAGACAATGTTGCCAGGACAGGGAATGACGTTCGCTGCGCCCGCTGTCGGCCCACCCGGCCACTGTGTGCGCAGGGCAAGGCAACACTCCCGGTCGATGAAGAGGCTGTTGTTCTTGCAGGCCAGTTCGCCCTCCTTTGCAGTCCTCAAATGCAGAAGCTCCTGCAGCACACCCTCAGCTCGTCGCAACTGTTTTGTCAGCTCTTCGATGGCCCCCTTTAACTGCTTCACTTCACAAATTAGACTGGAATGAGGGAAGAAGAGGATAAGCGTTCCTTACTTGTATCCTGCACAGACAGACGCCAAAATTTCATGGTTATACCTCGAACTCTGCGTAGTAGTAGCAAAAAAAAAGGATACATTCTCAATGTTCATCTATGGGTGGATAAATTCACCCATCCACCCACTTATATACCCGTCTTTCTACTAGCTACTATACGAGGTGTACTTTTGTCCCTTAATGTCACCTGTGCTACTAGTCCCTCAATCAAACCGAACGCCTATTATCAAGCTATATTCGGTCCCGCAACTCATTTTGACATCTTTCGGGGTAACTGGAGTGTTGCATCATGTTAGCGGTTCGTCGTCATAATCGTGCCCCCAAAATCTCTAAACTAGGAGTACCGGTTAATCTTAGACATCTCTTCCGGGTGGGTCTGGGCGGGACGTCGCCTTAAGGGTGGCTTTTGGAAGTCAATAGATGAACTGCTACCAACTCACTGTATCATCGCCGGATCACGACAATTCTCCACCTCGGGTCTCAGTAGACGCGTGTTCAGACGAGATGTCGCCGTCTTAAGGTACTCCTCTTTATCCTTGATAGCCTTCTTCAGGTCCTCAATCTCCTTTTCTGTGTCAAAAATTGCTTGCAGTGTCTGGAATTGTGGCCAGAGTATACAATAGACATACTCAATGGTATTTCAATGAGTCGATTACTTTTAGCCCAAGAACAATTTTCCCTCCATAATTTCCAATTTCTAATTTAAGTTGCTTAAATGGGCACAAAAATTTAGCTTTTAGGTAGAAACTGCTTCAAATTGGCTTCTCTTTCATCGCAAACCATCAGCCGTGAAGCTATGAAATTAGCTTGTTCAGACTGACTGAAAGGCAATCCAGTTTACCTTCCCAAGCGAAGCCTGCAGCTGATTACGAGCATCAGTGAATTCTCGGATGCGTTGAGCAAATGCAGCGTTAACAGCCTCCCAGATGTCAGATAGGGTCTTGCTGGCGTGTGCGATCCCCTTTGCAATGCGTTCACGCAGCATTCGACTTGCTGCACGTTCTGACTGGCTGCGCTGTACGAGATCAGACACCTGCTTGTTCCATGTCTCCGGCACTGATTGGCTGGAGTGGTTATTGTAGAAGAAGTGCCGGAATTAAACCCCGAATTTTAATGACTGTGGCAGGACAGTTGTTTTGCCGAGTTGAAAAGGCGCAACTTCCACTTTGCACCACAACATCACCTAAGATGAACTTCTTGGCTATTTGCCCTCTATTACGATTAAAATCGATAGAGCGTCCAATGGTAAGCGGCTAACGTGACTGTAAGATCTCTTAAGCACAGTCATTGAGCATAAAGAGGTACTACTATGGTGTTATTCTAACTTAACAGGACTGACTTTTGGCATAAGCGAACAAGTATTTGATCAGAAGAATGAGTGAAACCGGGATGCGTAAATGCTCCTAGAAAACATAGACATTAAAATAGGTGGAGAATCCTACCAGTTATGGTGTGCAACTACTTCACTACTGCTTAACACACTGGCTGAAAAAAAGTGCCTGAGCTAGTTACCCAGTCTATTACTGCGCAGGCAGGCTTCATCGAGGGAAAGACCTGAAGTGGTTCCACCAAGACGGGTACTTGTGCCATTCAAATATCGATTTAATGCCTCCAAAAATTGGCAAATATAACAGCTCCGATCGCAGAACATTAAGTAGAACTTACGTTTGGTCGATGCACTCCACACCCTCGTAGTAGCTGATATGAGCCGAACTGTTGTGCATTGAATGAGCGCTCTCGTCCAACTGAATGGCCCTAAATTTCCTAGCTTTGTCCGCCTCTAAGTCGTGCAACGCAGCCCTGTTCAGTCTGAGTAAAGAGGAGGAAATTCTCAGGGACTCATACAACTTATTTAACGGTGTGGATGTCATTTGATTGGGAGAATTAACGACAACCACGACTGGAAACAATTGTAAAGGAACTGAGCGTATAAAAAACTTAGTCGTGAGGAATACAGGGGTCTGTTGTATTTTGAAAGAAACACCTTATTTTTAGAGTGACATTAAAAAACACTTCCCCGACGTACTGTTCCTGGGTTTTTGCGTTGTCAGTAAGCCTTCGAAGTTCATCCTGGATACACCTAACCGTGTTGACTTCCTAAAAATGTGTATTTCACAGCTCATAATGTCTTTTCCTTGTACAAAGGCCATTTCAACTAACCCCCGTCCAAGAACTGCTGCAAATATGAGCTGATTAAAACGCAGATCAAGTGGGATGCCATGGATCCTACTGGTTTTTTTTTCAGAACCGCTAAGTAAAGTAGTTTAAAGAAATTAAAAGCCTGACGCTAAATTTAATGGTTTTGTTGAGTGTGGGAGTCAGTAATAAAAACAATATATTTGCCTTGATGACAAGTCTGAGCACATTTAAATGCCTTTGAAAAATTGAAAGGGCTTGTTCTAGTTTTTGTTGTTTAATGGGAGATGCATTATAATAAAGGATTTTATTTTTTTTTTTACTACTCCTTCTAGACCCTACTAACCTAAACAGTTTATGGAAAATTGTCTCACTTACCTCAATGAGTCTCTTTTCCACGTCATCATGAACCAAATCTGTGCATTGCCTTTTCTCTCTATTATACAAGCACTCCTGTGTCACATGCAAATGATTCTCCGTCTCTGCCAACAGCTTCTCTGTCACTCGACGGGCACGAATTAGATCGTCAATATCCTGTTTCATCTTTGCTATTTCGGAATCCACTTCACTCTGCCAAAAGGCCGTATCACAGATCCGATCGCCCAACCTCCGTGTTGAATCATTTTGATTGGTCTTAGCTCTGTCTGCCAGTTCCCCCTTCAACCTCTTCGAGTCGAGAGCTAGGCAATCCGAGTTCTTTTGTGCTAGGTCATTTGCTTGCAAAAGGCGGTTATAGCTGTCGAACCAGTTCCTCGGAGTGTAGCGAGTGTAGAGAGCTGTACGAGCTGCTGAATAGACCGAGGGGACCCGAATGCCACAAAGCTCGTTGAGCTGAGTGTCTGCGTTCCTAGAATCTACTTGGGAAGCAGTAAGAGGATAGGTTGGGGAGACTTTTGCTGCGCTGTAGTAGTTAGCGGGACGATAGGCGAGCGCCGTTAGTGACCGGCGGTGAGGATAAGGTTGCGGACAAGCGTCTGGTAGCGTGGGATTTAGAGGGGGCAGGGTGGCCAAAGTGGGCAGTCTAGCAGTGATGTGTTGGTGACGTGAGGCGGGCATATAGCAGCTACTGCCATAGTGACCCAAAAACTCCATTCTGTTGATGGGAAGTAAAAAGCGAAATATAGCTCCAATGTGACCAAGGTCTGGCACAGATGAAATTCAAAATCCACATTGATTTGCGCGAATTCGCGTGTCAGCTGTCTGAGTTGTCTGCCAAGTGTGCAAGTAGGGTTGCTACTTATAATTAGAAGATCACTTAAATGGCCATTTAAAAGATGCATTTTAAAAGGTGAAAGAATGATAAAAACGTGCTTTGAGGAACTACTGCAAGCTACAATGTTGTCTGTAGAGGCTTTCACAAGACTAATAACCATGCATGCCAATAAACTGGCGGAAAGTTATTGTCTCCTCTCAACTTTCATTGTCTTGACATAAAACGCATAAGCAGTGTGCTAAAACGGGTCAGCTATGCTTAATTTAACCTTAAAGTTACAACGCTTTGGCACTTTGCTTAACTCTTAGTTTTAGTTGTGGGGTCACTTAGGTACTCCGCAGTGGTGCCTTCACCGGATGGGATGGCCTCCGGGCCATTACGGTTGTGTAATGCTTTGGTTATTTGGACCTCAGTTTTGGTAAAGGGCCACTTTTTGCCATTGCTATTGTACTCCCACCGAGTTAGCTGTTCCAGGGGTATGCCAGTAGCCCCAAACCCAACTCAATGTCAAATACGTATATTCTGTCTGAGTATTATGTTCACTTTCACCTTCGGTGAAGTCTTGAGGAGCTACATCGGTGGCAGCAGTAAACGAACCCCATTTTAAAAAACGTATCTGGATCTATGCTGTTGTGTGATCAACCACAGTGGGGCGGAAAAAGTACATAAGTTATGGGTGGGAGAGTCAGCAATGACTTCAAATAAAGGAGCTGAAAACGGCGTCTACCCTCGGCAACTGCCTTAGTCCATTTTCTGCAGGAAAGCGATTAATATCTTATGAAATGTTGGTGGCAAACTATTTCAAAAAGTCTTGTTATGGGTTGCCTAACATATGGGCATAAAGATATCGACAATAAAAATGAGGGATGCCTCCCCCACTTCTCTACTATCCAATTGGATATAACTGAGTAGCTCTAACGCTTGGACAAAGTGACATGGAGATGCAGAGGCAAAACCCCTCCTTCATGAATATGTCCCATCTCATCCTTCCTTATATAAATCTGCTTTCAGGCCAGTGTGGCCATGTCTATCTATGGACATGTATGATGGACAGCACAATTCCTCACCCCCTAATCTAATTCACATACTGAACGAAACCACTGGTTTAGTAGAATTGGTGGGGGTTATCAGCAGTGTTGCGAACAAGTGTCTCCTTAGGTGCACGAAACTTCGACTACTGGCATTATTGGCGCGTGAAAATATTTTTTAAAGCCTATTAAGTTTTGTTGGCTGACACTAGGTTGGCCACAAGAAGAGCCGGAAGTGACGCTAAGAAGAGAAAAGAGCTGTGTGATGTGTCATTTGCATGGTTTTAGGTTGTAGTAAGGACACACTTTGTGTCTTAGGCATTATATCTTCGCTTAGTGGGCTGGCCCTAGAAGAAAACTGATTAACCGGATCCAACTGAAATATTTATGTTGTTTTAATGCACCTTCCAGGGAGGAGGCAATCAGGAAATACAAATCTCGTGACTGGATCATCCTCCCCCGTACCTAGTGACTGCGATTCTCCCCCTTCTTAAACGTTGTACATTCCCTCTTCATCTTTTTCTCTACAATAAATATGTCCAAAATGAATCAACCGGGCTCGTCTAAGAACGCTAGGAACATGGAAGTGGAGGAGGATGAGTCTCGCCCTACACAACTGTATGCTGACTATGTAAATTCTGCCTAGACACTGTGTCTTCAGTCCAAAATCACTACTTGTTGATTATCTGAAAACTCTATCTCAAATAAAAGATCAAGCAGTATAAATTAAATAATAGTATCAAATTTCATTTATTTGATTTTAGGGTCTCTATAAATTGGAAATTTTATTGCTAAATGTTAAAAGTGCACTTAAAACTCTTTTAATGTAATAAATTTTGCAAATAAAATGCTTGCTTTTCAATGTGGGTTTTATTTTGAAAAAAATTGCCCAAGCCTTTTCCTTCTGACATAAAAATATCTAAAAAGGCTTCGCTATTAAAAAAAGCAACAAAACATTAGTATAAAGGGACTAATTATTTATTAAAAGCCTCAAAGTGACTGCCTATATTTGATTGAGCAGTGCATTGTTTCAACCGACCCTTTTCTTGCTTGTGTATGTTTTGAAGGGACACGTTTGGTTGCAGAATGAGGTGAGTGATGGTGTCCATGGCTAAGCCTATTTGTTAAATGACTTAAGTGTTTTTTTTTCGATATTTAGTGAAACAAAAAAAGCAGAAGATGCCCTTAAGACTGACGCGCTGGAGAGTGGGCCCCCTGTTGCCGCTACGAAGCCTGTTTCTTCCAAGCGTATTTCAAAGCCCAAAAAGCCTACTCAGCCTAAGGCTGAGAAGTCTCCTGCAGCTAAGGTTGAAGAACTCGGTGCTGCTAAGACCACAGTGTCGGTTACAGTTGAGATTGAGGGATCTGCTAAAACTGATATTGGAAAGCTGGGGGAAGAAAAAAAGGGGAAAAAGTCTTCTTCTGGTGAAAAGAAAGTTCCTAAAAAGCCCGAGAAACTTAAATACAAGCAGATGATTCGCGCTCGCAGAATAAAATCTGAGGCCAAGAAAAAAGTTATCAAACGTCTTAAGTATCTTCGTCTGAAGAAAATTTACATCAAACACGCTCAGAAGCACCTGATTGTAAGCCTTCGGTTTCGTTTTTTGTATTGTTTCTAGGAGTACAGACGTGCTGCAAAGCGTGAGATTAATCTTATGCGTAGTGCTCAGAAGGCCGGAAACTTCTATGTTCCCGCCGAGCCCAAGCTTGCATTCGTCGTGAGGATTCGGGGTATCAATGGGATTCACCCCAAACCTAGAAAGACTCTACAGTTGATGCGCCTTTTGCAGATCAACAATGGTGTTTTTGTTCGCCTAAACAAGGTATGAGTGCTTTGTGCATCTATCGTTTAGGCTACGCTGAACATGCTCCGCTTGATCGACCCCTACATCGCCTGGGGTTATCCTTCTCTGAGAACCGTCCGACGGCTCATTTACAAGCGCGGTTTCTGTAAAGTTCGTGGCCAGAGGCTACCACTTACCAACGAGCGCATCCAGCATAGGCTCGGCCGTTTTGGAATTCTGTGTGTAGAGGACCTGGTGCACGAGATTTACACGGTCGGTCCCAACTTCAAAACAGCCTCGTCCTTCCTTTGGCGTTTCAAGCTGAACAATCCGACGGGTGGCTTCCGCAAGAAGGGTAAACACTTTGTTGAGGGTGGTGATTTTGGTAACCGGGAAAACTACATCAACAAATTGTTGAAAACCATGATTTGAAATATGTATTGCACACTGGAATGCTGTCACTGCCTTTTCTGAAGAAATGTTTGGAACGTGTGCGTGCGCTCTAGGAATTCCTACTTGCCCACTCGGGAGGGATGCGCAGGAGAGAGGCTTATTTTGTCGGTCCTCGACTCAGTTCTTGTGCGTTGTGCAGCCATTTGGATGCCCTGTCTCATCTCTCCATGGTGGCGGTGTGTCGCTTCTGCTTTCCCGGATTGACGGGTCCTTGAGTTGCGAGGGAAGGTACCCAGATGTCGATGTGCTGTGCGTCTTTTTCCACTGGTGGGATTTGTTGGTCGCATGGGATCACTGTGTGAGTTCTAATATGTTTGTCCCATCATCGTGTCAAGAGGTTGGGCTCGTACCGCCTGTAAGCTCCACTAGCTGGGCAGTGACTGTGATTCAACAGTCTTACGATCAAATGTGAGACGGCTGTTTATGGGTCATGGAGAAGCAATGGCTAGAAGTCGATCGACTGGGATTCCAGTTATTTCTGGCCCTCTAGTAACGAGATTATGGGAGGATGTGCGGACACGTGCTACTCATCAACTTTGGTCCCCCAGACCATCCCTCAGCAAAACATGCATTTTTATTAGTAGAAATTATACCCGATATTTTAAAACGAACTAGAACGTGAGGCTAGGATCTCAAGCTTTATTACCAACCGCACACTGATTCCCACTATCAACCCTTGGTCCATCCTACTTATTAACTATAAGTAAGCGGGTGTGCTCCATCACAAGGATTACTGGTGGTCTTCCCCAATACAAGAGGCGGACTATAAAGGGTAAGAAATAATATGTATTCATTAAAGAGGCACTCAACGCAATATTTTAAAATGATGGAGATATTTCCTTTTAAATGAATTAGCTCCTATTTTTGGCTTAACTTCACAACCGAGTTGATTAAACCATTGAGAATGCGAGAGTCTAAACGACGCTCCCTAATTCTGGCAGTACGAGTTGTCCATCACGCCGTTATCGTCCTCATACTGTATGTTATTGTTAGTTCTTGATGAGGGACTCCGATTGGGTGTTCGTTGAGGTGAACAATTGTCCATCCTCCACTGGTTTGGCGGCTGTGGTCGCTGCGGGGCACAGTTGTCTGGTGGTTGCGATTGGCATTGATTGTTAGTTGGTGTCTGTCTCTCCGCCATCTGCTGGCACGTTCGAGGTGCAGGCTGAGGCTCCGAACACGCAGCAGCCCCCGATGTATACGCTTCGCAGGCGTGTTGTGGCTTATTCACAGGGGTTTTTGGCATTCCCGAGTTTGCTGAACACTCCTTTCCCAACTGCATTATCCTCCTATTCACTTCCTCCGTGATGCACCGCATATCCGGAGGTGGTGGTGTAGCGATCATACACTCCGAATTCATTGGACTCTGCCGATTATCCCTCGTGTTGTCAGCACAGTAGTCCATTTGGGGCACGTAAGTGGTGGGGGGGCAGGTCTTATTCACCCTCGGATCTTCGGCTTGTGGTGGGGCACAAACCTGATAGTTGGGAGGGGAACAGACGCGGTTCATTGGGCTAATAGGGGATTCCGCAATCGATGAACGAGTTGGGGATGCGCGTTCGGGTGTGGCGCATTCTCTTAGTGCGCCGACGTTTCGTTTTCCTCCTTCTTTTGCAGCATTGCGTTGAGGAGAACAGTTGTAACTTGCAGTACTCCTCTGGGGTGCGCAATTGTCTCTGGCTACCGGTTGCATAGGCTGAGCAGGGGGACACCTTTCTCTTGAGGCTGCGGCAGGCTTCGGTGGAGGACACTCCTTCCTGGAGGGTGAAGCTTTCTGCTGCGTCTGTAGAGGTCGATTGGCCCCACATTTTTCCAGCCCAGGATACTTGGGGGGACAGGGATCCAGACGCTTTGCAGGTGCACATGGGTCTTTCACCGGTGGGGGTGGAGGTGGGGACTCCTTTTTTGCCGGTTTCTTCTCTACCTGGCACTCCTCCAGTTTCTCCGACTGGCAGGGTTGAGGATTACCGTAGACACCGCAGGCGAGGCTAGGTTTTAGACACATATGTCTGCCTCCTGCGATTGTTGGCATCAGGATTCCAGTAACATTTCGAGGAAGCGTGCACCCGGTTGTGACTTGGGGCGAGCAGAAGGAGGTGGGACACCGCGACTGACCGCAGCACGGCTGCCCGTTACATTGGTTGGTACTCGAGGACTGTGGCATGTTCATTCTTAATTCGGATTGTTGAGGTAGGCGAATTGGGAGAGGGGAAGACCACCGTCTGTGGACTTGACTTCCGGGTTCCGAAGTTTGAATGCCTAATCAATGATGCCCCTTCGCCCACTTATCATGTGATCCACCCCTCCAGATTTTCAAATGATCTAGCATGCCTCGCAAACGTCGTAAACGTCCTAGTATTTTATTTGAAGTTTGTGATGATATGCAACTTATATCCTTTGGGTAGACGGCTCTAAATGCAAATTAGCGTTAGTGTGTGAAAAGAATGTCCCAACTAAAATATGTACGTAAAACTCGTTAGCAGAATTGTAGAATCAATATAGAATTAAGGGGAATAGTGGTCCCCAACTGTTTTTTTTAATTCATCCATGATTCCACTTGCCATGTCTCACTTTCGTGACGATGGTTGAGAATGCGTCTGATGCATGCGTTAGGCACACCTTTTGTGAAAATCCCACTGCCACAGCCCCTACCCTGTGACTCTTTGTTATTCCATCTTACCGTCGAACTACTGACAAAGAATTCAGCGGCGCGGAGGAGGACAGCCACTGAGGATACTATGCGATAATAACTCACTATACTGACAAATTATCTGTTGGCAGATCTTTCAGCCACTTAAAATATGCTATGTAACCCTTAAAAGGCCTAGACGGTAAGAAGTTCAGTGTTTTTAAGGATCATGGATGAAGCGTATCATTTTGCTGTCAAAGTACTGACAAAGTATTCGGCGGCCTGCAGATCGGCCAACCCAAGCGGATGTGAGATGACCCCCTACTTTAGTGCTGAATTTACTGTTGACAGATGATTTTAGCTTCTTAAGATATGTAACGAAATTCTGGCGAGACCCATTCAGTATTGCCTGATGATTTTAAAGTGCGTACTATTAACTGCTTAATTGAGCGTCCAACCACCTGAGCTATCCGACCTCCATAGACCGCACTCCCCTAGGCGGGACGCCGAGGCCTCTCGGTCCTGCTCACGTCAATCATGCACACCTTCACGCAACAATCAGAACTACTGAAACTGCTGAGAAGGTTCTGGAAGACCGCAACAGTGTGTCAAACTAGGCTACTCTATTCCGAGCTCTTCACCGTTCTGATACCTCACGTCAACTATCCCTACTCCTTATCCTCATTGTCAACATTCTTGACATAAGCTACGACCTATAGGCATCGCCTCTTAAATGGACTGCACTTCAGAGCAGTTTTCTTCAAACTATTAGTAATTCGAAGTGTGGAACAGAGCGCCTGGCAAGGTGAGTCAGACTGGCCAATAGACGACCGTCTGAAGAGTATCGCCCCAAACCAAAGGCCTACAAAATCGTCTACACGCAAGCACCTCCACAGACAGTAGACACGATGTTTGACAACTTGTCAAAACCTCAAAAGCATCCAATAAGTCAGAAAATAACCACAAAAGGCATATCACAGCGATAGCAAAAAGCACACAAGAGGAGGAAATGAGAAGTGAAAGAAAAGAAGGAATGCAAGACAAAGGAAGGCACAAGTCAACACCATCTGTGACCAAATTATGCTCTACTCAGTGCCGGCATCGTCCGCGGTATAGGACTCGCGGAGGGACTGTGAAGCATTTGAATGAAGGCCTCCGCGTCACCACGACGACAGCTTCGAGTGAGGACGTCGTTATTTATCAACACCTCCTCCTCCTCCGTCGTCTCGGTGTCCTGACCTCCATTAGCGCTGCTAAGGAGCCGTTGGTCGCGCCTGGCATAGGTGTAGGCAGAGGAGGCAGGCCAGACGCGAGGAACACGACGTTTGTGGTAGCGTGCCCCACCAAAACTGTCGCCAGCACTGGGCATGCGTCGGTAGCGTCGATTCACCTTGATTGCGCAAACCACAAAAAGGATGCCGAAAACCACCGCGAAGGCGCATATAAGGCCACCTGGGTTAAAGGAAGTTAAAGTTGTCTTAACCTTTAGATCTCATTACCCCTATTGACTGCCACCTTGACAAATGGTGTTTAGATTGGACCAAGAGTACCAAGTCAAGCCAGTCACCAATGCGCGTAGTACCTTTACAGCATCTTTTATTAAAGTGCCACTTCTATATCCACTCACCAGCAAGAAAAGTTCCCTTTGAGACTCCAAATCTACCCCCGACACCAACTGCCAAAGTGCTCCATGCTCTTGACCGCTTCTCAAACTCCTCCACCTGGGAGGGGAAGGGCGGTTGGCGAAGGAGGTGGGTAACTCGTGCCAAGCGACCCCAGTGGAGCCATGGATTAGGTATGCGCAGAACCCAGCACACCAGTGGATATATGTCAGTGAGTTGGAGTGCTGCCTTGGACTGATTCCTGCTGCCACAGATATCCGACGAGTCGCTGGAAATGAAAGCACTGCCCCAGAGAAGAGCAAAAGCCGACAGCTGCTGCGCGTCTTTTGACGCTTCTGGGCCCTCTGTATCGCTAACTATTGAAAGGAAGAAATTGATGCTAAACAAAGGAGAGCAAATTTTATGTTGGAATAGGGAAGGATTAATGGACACCGAGAGAGGGAGAGAGAGTATCTTTTACACAAAGAGGGTGCATCCATACGGCTATTCTCAAATTCTCTGGCGTAACCAGTGAGGAAAGAGAAGTAATAATCCAAACCAGGAAGGCGTTCATCTCTGAAAGTAAATGGATCTACCCCGACTAAGAATCTTTGCCCATGACAAACAGTCGAGAAAACCCGTTCCTCAGCAGGTTTTCATCTTTTGCAGTCGCCTCGCCTGTGGAGTGGAGGCCTGATAGTCCCAATCAGGCTTCTGCTTTCTTGGACCTCTTACCACCTTGACAGAAGCTTTGGTGAAGCAACTCCGAGAATGGCATTATTCATGATTTCAGTGACTGGCTTCTAATACTAGGTAGGTAGGGCTGTGCACATTTGCAGCGCAAGCTCTCGAGGGTATGCTGGTATTCGATAGCTACCCCAATCTCAAGTTTAGCACGATGGCTGAAAATTTGCCAGGGCGAGTTTGAAACCAATTGGACCAGTAAATGTGAGAGACGCCACTCTTAAATGTTGCAAGAAGCTAGAAACTTCTCAGATACGTGGCAAGGCACCATTACGGTGGCGGTAGAGTTGGAATAGGGACAGGAGTACGGGGTACCGCATTTACTAAAAGAGCTGTCTCTCCAAAAAGCTATTGAGGTGATGGAAGCGCTTCCATGGAGAACACCATCCATCCCTCAAATGGATATAAGCAGGGAAAGTGGTCAATTTCAAGTCACCCAGATGTTGTGGTGACGGTTTCTTCACTAACAGCGCCAGTGTTCTAAGCGAAGTAAGGCATGTATACCTGTACGGCTATTATAGTGCTCACTGCCATCCCAATTCGATGGGGCTTGCATCGGCGGTGTTGAACTACGCCTAGGCCCTTCTTATGCTATTAGTTCGACTTCCTCCACACTCGTGGGCTCTATAGATAAGCATTGGACTAAGTTTTGGTGGAATTAGGCTGCAGTCCATAAATCAACCGTAGCATAGATGTTATCGTAACTATTGGTGGGAGCGCTTTATTGCTATGTATGGAACAGGCGACATTGCATTTCACTCGCAAAAATGTCTCTTAAAAAGGTTTTGATATTAGGTGATGAATTCACCCATCCATGCACACAAAAAATGCCTTTCAAAGCTTGTTAACACATCGCTGCTAGGATTTGCACGTATGGGTGGTACACATCCTCTAGCAATCTGTGAAACTTGTGATGACACCAAGCCGTAGGCTGAAAAAGGTAGTGGTTAGGTTCATATCAATGGAATAGGGATAGTAGTGATGCATTTGACCCAGAGTAAAATCACATCCCATTAGTCCTCAAACGGTAATAAAATTGGACAGGAAAGGAAATATGACAAATAGTTCACCAGACAAGAGTAGCAAACAATCCAAGGCGTTACAGTGGTCCATTTTCCTCTGGAACAGTCTTTCAACAGACGGTAGATAAGTGTCAGGAAGACGAAGTGTCAGTAGGAAGCGAATTTCTATTACTACCACTCACACCTTCCACCTTTCATCAGGTTAACATGCAACCGTGATTCACGGTAATGGCACATCTAAGAAGGCACTTGCTTAGAACCAGGTGATTAACACATCAAAAGGTCCATTTGCATATTCTGCGAGCGCAAGATCATCATGCATAATAAGTAGTGGATCCACAGAGCCAAAAAAAGATTTACCATTCAGCGTTTGCTGAATATGAAGCAAGGAATTACAGGACCGTTGTACTCTCCCAGATAAGGAAAGTGCTTATACAGTTGGGAAAAGTGGATGACCCCTCTTGAAATAACAAACAGGGGGCGATAGTAGGTCTCAAATCTTGAGGAAAAACATTCACTTCCAAAATAGGGCCACCTAGACACAGTTTTCAGTACTCTACCAGATTGTTAAACCTCTCATCTTACCCAAACTGACAGCAGTTGATTAATTTAATGCTTGACGCCTCCGTGAAACAGCTACTAAATATCCCCACCATCAGGTGGCATAAAAGATTCGTGTTACTCATTACTATGACTGCCTGAAACGTGTAGACGACTGTTGATGTGCACGTAGCATAAAGCATAGGTACACGCCAGTCTCTCGATCCAGAACCCCTCACTTTACCCTCTACCATTTTAACCCTCAGAAAGTATTAATTAAAACCGACGCGATTCGGAATGGCCTGCCATACAAATCAACTTTAATCCAAGAGGTGAGGGAGCAGAAGAAATTGTCCCAAATCTAATTATGGTGTTGAATCATTCAAAGGAAGACAGGGTGGGACCTCCACATTCTCACTTTCTGGACATTACGTCGTCATCTAATGACATCTGAAAGAGCGTAGACAGTAGGGAAATAAGGAAGTGGTTGGGCTAAATTTCTGGCTTTTGGAGAGGAAGTGTTCGCTGTAAAGGTGGTGTGTACAGCATGCTGGTCTCTTCAGCAGAGGATTGTATTCAGGGCAATGCTAACTGTTTTAAAAACGGCACAAACTTGTTTACACTTCAGCCAATGCTTAAGCAACAGAGCCACAGAAAATGAGGCCCGCAGCCGTCAGTTCTTGTGGTCACTTCGGATCATTGGGCGGAGGGAGAGCAGACCAATTTGTAAGCTGACTTTTACACGAGGATTTCAAAATGACGATGACTCTAGAGGCTGACGTTGGTTCGTTGTCAGTGTCAAATGTTGCCTATAATAAAGTTGTCATCTTCCAAAACGCCACCTCCACATCTTGACTAACGCAAATTGCCCCATCAACTTGTTTGTAGCGCAAGTCAATGCAACCACTTGTCATAAACTAACGATTGTGAGTCACACCTGTAACGCCAGGGTCAGGTTTTAAAAAAATGGGGGTGCCACATATACGTGACGGTGGATGTTAATGCGGTAGTTGTGATGGCGGGTGAAATACAAAACAGGCTTCACTACACCAATTCGCATAGAGCAATCCTAGCCTCGAAATGAATTATTATTTCAATATCTTGGTGTTTTTAATCGTGGGTATCACCTCTACAGCTTTAACAGAAGCCTCATCAAATCATGAGTAATAAACTTTGCGTCACTTTCGAATGTGAGCAGGCTGCATGATGGAGCTACACCAGTTTTAAACACGAATGGCGATCTCACATTTAAAGATGGACAATGTATTATGCGGGTGGAATGATACGCGGAAGTAGTTCTAGTGGAAAAGGATACATCCTTCTTGAACCGCAGAAGAGACAGGTCATTAAATGAATGAAATTGATGGGTGGCAGAGGGGACGTCAATCACCTAGAGCACTGCCCTCCAGCCTTGATATCACAGCACAGAAGGTGGAGGCTTTCGACAGCACCAGGGTTTCACTCAACTTGCATAGAGTGCTCAAATACCCTTTGGAATTAGTTATTTACTGGAAAAGTTAAATACTGCCTCTTTTACAACCTACTGTCCAGCTAGAGTAGCCCTTTGTAGAGTCTCAATTGAGTGATCCAACCAACCAAACAATCACTGCCATTCAGTCGCCCCCAAGATTCGCCAGTGTATGAAATAGGGAAACAAAAATAAAATTTCCTTTTAAGAAACGACACAATTATTCGCCTGTCACTAAAAAGCAAGGAGATGTCGAAACAAGCCGCTGTATGATGGTATCTATGGGGTTTGCCAAGTTTAACAATGTGATGGCAAGGCACATCCCCTCACTGCCTTTTGTGATAACCTGGAAGTGAGATAATTAACAAAAGTAAAAATACCTCCAACTGAGCTAGTGATCACTTGCGCATCAGAGGGCGAGAGAAACGTGATGCTAAAGTCACAAGCGTACACACACACACACAAGCAAGATCACAAAGCAGAGTGGTGATGTCTACGCCTGCCTTTCGCAACCCCGATGCATTTAAAACTATTCGCAGTGATAGCGGATTAACTGCAATGGCTTTAAGTATACTTACAACTATCTTCACTAGTCCCCTTACCTATTCGTCCGCCTACCCGACTAACCCCTCCCCCGCCTCTAGTTGATCTTTCGTTCATTCATTCCGTTATCAGCAGTGTGCTGGCGCTTTAAAGAGAAAAAAAACCTGACTTCTTGTCTCAGGTTCAGTTCTTTGCATCAGAAAATGCAACTACAATAAACTTAACACCAAGTAGGCAGTCTCAACCAAACAAGGGCCCAAGTTACCCTGATCCGGTTAATTACAGTATGATACATTATGCAGCATCTTAGAGGAGACTTGAAAGTCACAGCCGTAGCAGGAATAAAAACTCGACCTAACAAAAGAGGAGATGAAAAATGCACTGATCTTTGCAACCGGGCCATTTAGGGTAGTCCGCGACACGGTTACTGATGCGGCGAGTCCATAGTTAGAGTCAAAATTCGCGTCTAGTTAGACAGCTGAACAGTTTAACAAAGGCGTATGCAATGGGGGCCACCAAGGCACATAGGGGGTGACCCTTCAGCAGTTAGCAGCTTAAATCGACTGAAAGTGGTATCTAGAAACGTCTAAGGACAATAAAAAGATTGTCAAAAGCCTTTCCGCGAAAGCGTACAAGATGACAACAATCCACTCGATAGTCGCGAAACTCCTTGGTATGCTATGCAACTTTGAAGACCATGAAGGCGGTTTAGTGATCATTGGTTCTGAAAAGATGTGAGTGCTTTCGATACTTCAACAATCGTGTGTACCTCAAACTTAGACTAATCGACAAACTATCCTCCACACACAGACCTTTGATAATACGGATAGGGTAAATCTGGTCAAGCCGGTCAAGGAGGATGTTTGATTAGTTTTTTAAAGCCGGACCGGCATTTACCAAACCCGTGGTGAAAAAATAAATGAGCAAAACAATAGTGAAATACAAGGCAAACCGATTGTTCTATAGCAAAAAGGGGTCGAGATTGGCATTTGAAACACTTAATAATCGCTGGTGGTGCTGCCAGAAGCAAAATCACAGATAGGGAATCAGTGGGTTTGTGTGGCAATGCAGAATTCCTTCTGAGCGAAATGGAAGAAATGAGAAACCACTCTGCGCACAATGAATCCCTCCCCCATTCTGTGGAAAAAAATGCAAAAGATGACCATCTTCTCTACAATCTAGACGTTAAGGCATCTTAGAGGACAATCGATCGCCACAATAGATCAGATTTCAACTACTCTAAGACGATAAGCCATTTGTCACCATTTACTTTTCCTATAAAGTTCAGACCAATAGCACCACTTCATGCCCATTTTATTGTTTGAAAATTAAACAATAACTTTCGCAAAAGACGCTCTTCGTACCACCGTACCTACCGCCAACCGATGGGAACACGTGCCACACAATTTTGTGATGCTCAGCTCAGGCCGGAAGATCAGAACGTTGCACGTGTGTGACAAAGGAAGCAAAAAGTAATATATTTGCTTATTTATAAACTCTTAAGTTGATAGAGAACTACAATAAACACATTCTAAGGAAAGTACTTCACTCTTATTATTAATTAACCCATTGTTTCCGTAATTAGAAGGACAAAGCTCAATGTTGGCATCTGGGGGCTAAAATAGATGGGATAGACTTGAACCAAAAGGCCGTGAAATAAAATGATTCATTATCTCTCAACGGTAACAAATGAATAAATCACCGATATTTCCCGCTATAACGGTAAATTGCGCGAATTAGGACGTTAAAATGACTCTTAAACTCCTCAAGAGGACATAATGCGACAATAGTTTCTGTCCATAAAGGCAGCTCTTTTCAAGTTGGTTAAAATAACTAAGATGCGGGCTTTGTAATCCAACTACTTAAAGTGGGAAAGCAGAAGGACTAATGTATGGAAAATGATCTAACTTTATCGAGAGAACAGATTCGTCAGATCAACGGTTGACGGATAGTAAATTGCGGAATCAAAGTGAAATAGAAGCCTAAAGAACCAGATTTAGATAAAAGTGCCACCGAATGTTGAGAGTAAGTTGAGGTAGCAGCAATCGCATCACGTACAAGCGTAGCTTAGGTAGGACAGAATGGCCATCTTCTCTTCCCATATGTTTTGCATGAATGGGAACGACCGCAGACTCATCAAGCACGAGGTAATGAGTTAAGCGATTCAAGACTTTAGAGCTCGCTAAGTTAAAAGCAGTAAAAAACCATTAGAAACGCAAAAGAAATGGAATAAACTCACTTTGGAGCACTTTTCGCGGCTTCGCGATGAGATAATATGGCGGCAATAGTCCCATATTAAACCTAGAAAATCGCCTTTGAAAGTCCGCAGTACCGCAGACAGAAAAGTCAGCATTTTCCTCCGTAAGTAGTCTCAACAGAGTCTCGTCTTCTTCGTCTAAAATCAAACCACTCCTAAGAGGGGTGTGAACAGCATTGGGATTACATAAGAACTTTTGACGTACCAGGAGTGGGCCAGAATTCGAGAAATCTACCACGATTGAAGTGATTGCCGAAAGCGGAGGTCGGCCAGGAACCAAAGTACTTTCGAATGGACACAACTTCATTGGAAGACTTAGCATCAACAGCAGCCGTACCACCAATGAACAAAATGCTAACAGAAGAGCTCAATTTAGGCGAGTTTCTGATGTGTGAGAGAAGAGAAGAGAGGAATGCGTCAGCGTACTCAACATAGCTGAAAAAGAAGTTCGTGTCCTTTTCGTGAAATGGGGAAGGGATGAATATGCTCACGAAGGTGATAAATGGATTGAGAAGCCATTGGTGAATTCGATCGATACCGAAATAGGCGCCACGAGCGGTTGGGTTGGTACCAGCAGTGACGAAGGGTCGAGAGTTGTTCACAGCCACGTAGTCATCGGGCCAAAAAAAGGAGGCGCTTCGCATTCCATGGCGCTGATTTGTTAACCATAGTGGCTCAAAATGCGGCAAAATTTTCGAAAAGAGAAACTTGTCACACGCCGGCACGAGAGACTTGTTTTTATGTGAACCATGATACAAACCACCGGATAACAAAACTGAGTGTATATCTGCCGATGATGTAAAGTTTTTAACGGAAATGTCCGGAATAAGGCATCCTTCGTCCATCAACGTTTGGAATGCAGTAAAGTTGGCTTCTGGGGATTCAAAAATGCTCAATGGAATGTATTCAGCTGTAATAAGTAATAGCTTTGCACGCTCATTCTGTCCGAAAGTATGCGCAAATTCGACGTTACAGAAAAGGGTCCATAATATACAAAGGGTGAACGCACACATTCTCATAGCACTTGCGTACACCGAACCGAAGGTGTCACCTACCAGATCTCAGTTGACCGTGTATCATGGTGGATTGCTAAAACAAAATTATAACGGTGGAGAAATGTACAAATCGTCTTTAAATTATTAATGAACAAGTGCGTTGTTGTTGTAAACTAGAAGCCACAAAAACAAGTGCATTGTGTATTTAAGTTTCTGTAGGATTCTGGACATTAAGATCAGGTCAAAGAATTTATGCTCAAGTAACCAACTTAAAAATGTTTGCCCAGATACAAATAAGTGTTCAAGATGGGTGGAAAGGCTAAAAAATTGCAGTGAGGTTTTACTTTATTATTCCCCTTCGTTGTACTGTTTTGGGTGATACTGCCTACCGCTAATGGGATTGAATTTGGAACATGTTTGCGGATGTCGACATTATTCAGATGCAGTGTAATAATGCCTTATCTTACGAACGAGCAATTTTGTACTGGACTCACTTTGTCTCGATATTAATTCGATAGGCGGAACTGCAAAATGCCACTACGCGCACATGTCAAAACTTAGAAATCCGACTTCCCTTATCACTATTGGTTGGTGTTAATTACTTGTCTACATTTGGCTATGCGGTATGCCTGCTTTACTGTTACCGTGTTACAAGCTCCCATTTACAGCCGTGTTCGTGAGCTTATAGAATGTATGCACTGCCTTATGAAAGTCAACAATAGCCCTAGACACAATTGTTCCTAGACTCCTACAATGTTACTGTACGTACCAACCGCCTTGAAATTTTAAGTTTTAGGTCCCCCCACGACTGTGAAAACAAGCAACAACCAAATAACCCTCTGCGTCAAGATGGTTTTTGACCTCATACGTTCCTGTAAATTTGGCTAAACCCAAATGTAGAATTTTGCCGTGCCTGGTATCAGCAGTCAGAAAAGCCGGAAGACTCTACCCACTGGCAAGGCACCTGTAAAACTTATGGGGACCGGTAAAACCCACGTGGGTAACTACGTCACCCGAGCAAATGTCTACCACAGCGGCACTAACATCTGACGGGGAATTACACCTTAAGATGCAGCCTGTATGCATCTGTCCTGAGGAGCTGTTAGCTCTATTTCCTAAATAAGATGACGAAACCAAATCGACTTCCTTCTAAGGGAAAACTAACTTCGCCTTTCGACAATGACTTAAACAAGACATTAATGAAGTAGTTCCGCAAATTCTCTGATCACAATGGGTCTGGGCAGCCCTAAAGAGGTCATTTTCTAGTGTTAAACCGATCCATCCAATTTTGTCAAGGCCTTAACGAATGCGTCAGTATTAAAAGCCCGCAGAAGGGCCGCAAGACCAGTATGTCCATGCGACGGGGATGAAGACGAAGTCTATGGAGTCGTACACTTGTCATCACTGAGAGGAGTGTCATAAAAATGGTGAATGGATGTCAAGACAGTTGGAGATAGTCATACCGAGGAAGCTGTTGTTTTCTTTCACACAGCCGCTCCAAGTCGCCCCCTGATTGGCTAATTCAAACCATTTACTCCAACCATGTCGCTCACCGTCTTTATCATTGCACCACAAAACTTCTCTACAAAATTATTTATTAAAATATAACACAATCGGGTTTCAAAAGTTCCTTTTACTAAGTCAATTCGCCAAAAACGTGGTCTTCTTACTTCAGATTCAAATGCATTGTCGCCAATGTTGTACTTAGTTTACCAATGACACCAATATGTTAAGCGCATCTGTGAATGATAACCTTGCTTTATGTATTTCATGAGAAACACTGTGTTCTCTCAAATAGCCTTAAAAGATTAAGTTCATAAAACTTTAAATAGTATTCTTTTTCCTGGTGATGATGGTAAAATAGCTATGTGCTTCCTCCACTCCAAGTCGCCCCCAATGTCACAAGGGTTATGCCTTCTGGGTGTCGCCTTGTGGGGCTTGATCCTGATTAGCTTCAAGGGCTGACCTTTGATCTACTCTTTCTCGTTTCGATGCAATCAAGGGGGGTTTCTCCATTTCGGTTGGTGACACAGAATCAGCGCTCGCAGGACTGCCTCGTCTATGTACTAGGAGGGAAGGCCAGAGAGAGGGTAAATTAGTAGGAGAAAAGGAAAGGGGAGGAAACGTAGGGGGTTGATAACCTACTCTCATGAATCGCCTTAAGGTGGCTTCTTAAGTTGCTCTTCTGTGTGAATGTCTTGCAGCATATCTCACAAGCGAATGGCTTCTTGCCTGAAACAATGAAGTCGATGTTTGCTGGCTAAAAAAAGGGAACGATGCATTTCCTAGCTCAGTCATTTCAAAGATGGAAAGAGAGAAGAAGGATTCACTTCTGCTCTTTCTACATATAAGATCAACTTCTAAAGTTGCTTGAGAACGCCTTCTAAAACAAAGCATGCAAAAGGGCACAAAAGTGAAGGTATTTAGTTTGATTAAGAGATTTAAGGACGGTCTTTACCCATATGCACGGATTCCAGGTGGGTGACCAAATGCGGCTTCCGAGAGAAGGACTTTCCACATTCACTACAGAAAAACGGTTTCATGTCTGCAAGAGAAATTTCGGGGATATTTTTTACCGTCTTGAAGAGGGAAAACAAGAGAAGCTTTACCTCTTAAAAAGTTACCCTAGGGTGTCATCGAATTGTGCTTTAAAGGCAGCGTGATGTGATTCCGCTTGGTCGGAAAATTAGGTGGAGGGAGCTACTACCCCTAAACAGAAGGTGGTGATTACCTCCTGTCATGAACGACCCTCAACGCTATTGTAAATGCATGAGAAATCTACTAGCCTTTTGATTTTCATGAGAGCACTATAGAAGCGACAGTTGGGGTCTTAGCGGCTCAGGGCTTTAAACGACTTTGATTGGCAAGCAGCAGGAGACTTACTCTCATGAACCGCCTTCAAATGGCTCTTCAGATTGCTTTTTTGTGTGAAAAACTTGCCACATCTATCACATGCAAACGGCTTCTTGCCTGAAGGTGAAGAAGAAGAAGAAGAAGAATACTCACGACATTGCAAGCAACCCGTAACCTCCCCCTACCCCCACCTTGTATCGCCGGTATAACTTCACTTTGAAGAATCGATATGACAACCGTTTGACAACTGGCATGACAGTTTACCGCAGCTTTAAATGAATAAGAAAAAAAAAGTTTGCGTAGTTTACCCTTGTGAACCGAGTCCACGTGGACTGGAAGATTCCTTTTCCGTGAAAATAATCGGCCACATTCGGTACAGTGGAACGACTTCATGTCTACAACCGTAAAGGGACAGAGAATGGTGAGGTTGGAGTTAGAGAAAAGAGGCAAAATTTGGGGGTTCGGAGAATTTTCTCCCCAAAACTAGGCACGTATGCTTGTCGTTCGGTGGTGATAGGGTTAAGGCGAGTGCCTGAAAGCAATCAAATTTATTTCAGTCACTGCTACTTTGTCGAAGACCTGACACCCATCCCGCTCTTCACTCCTCAATTAATGCTAGAGGCGTACTAATTCCGACAAAACCTATTCGAAAAATATTTTAAAACGGCAAAACTTTGTTTTTGAACCACACTAAGGCTCTGGTTCTCTCAAGCAACAAAACTGACTGAGAGTAAGCATTCGAAGTGGCCTCAGGAAATTTGACCGCCCGAGAGGTAGAAACGAAACCTTCTGGAGTAATCAGGTAAGCATAATCTCAGTCAGGATCGAAAGTCGGACACCTTCGTGTTGAATGAAGGGCCACAAAATCCATCAAGACTTCTGTGACAACCTGTCAGTATAATTTCTAATAACAAGGAGATGGTGTCGGTACCTCCTTACAATTTATTTTGATGAAAACACATTTTGGCAGGAATAAAGAACTGCCAAGGTGCGAGAAAACCACACTTACCACGGCAAAAATTGGTGGCGCAGGTGGCAGGAGCTATCTGACAGACGTCAAAAGTGAGATATACAGAGCTGGAGAGAGGGCGAGAGTGCGACAATGACAAACTGGTTGCTATTGCCACTGTGTAACCAGCGTTCGTGCCTATGGTGGTGGTGAATTCTGTCTCGACGCACAAATAGGCTTGTGTGAGTGGAAAACGACAACAGCGCGCCGTAGACGCGCACCGCCTTTGAATGCACCAATCAGCGACGGTGCAGATGGAGTTTCACTAAGACAGAAAAGGTGAAGGGAGGACTGTGTGAAGTGCTCTTGAAAAAGGGAAGGGTAGGCACATTGCCATGCCTCTTCACTGAAAAAAAACTTAATTAGCTGGGTTCTCCAGGCCAGCTAGTGGAGTAAAGCCGGGTGGGATGATCTTGACGTATCTCCCGCGTCAAGACCACCTTTTCTTCTTGAAGGTGTGGAATTACTGCAGCATCTAAGTAATGAAATTTAAACGCAAAAAAGCAGCAATAATTATTCACCTTTTTTTGTCTGTTTTCTGTAAAATATTTGCCAAAGATGTCAGACTGGATTGCCACCATCTCAACAGAAGGGCTGACCATTACCACTGACGCTAAGGGCGCCAAACATTCTGTGAAGCATTTTACCACCAGAAAAGGAGGTATTTGGTTTATTCGAGGTATGGAGCACCGATAGTTGAAACCTTTGTGATGCCATTGCTTTCTAGACCACTCAAATCCATTCTTTCGTCGACGAAGTGACCAGAGCAGACGCAAACAATGAAGGTTCTGAGTGCGCTATACAACAATGAGGGAGCTATGCCTCCCTCACATCGTTCTTTGCTTTCATCTTCCATTCACCTGAACCATTAGCTCTATCTGCTCACAGTACCTCACGGACGATTTGGGCGCTGTATTCTCCTCAGTGCCAACTGACTTCTACCTAAACATTAACTTGGGTCCTGGATTATGAAACAAGGCTTATTTTGGATGAGAAGTTAAATCATAAGTCTCTACTAGAAGAGACCAAGTGTTTACGCGACAGCAAACGAAGTGGGTGGTTCGTGCTCAAGCATCCACCCCTCGGCGGCATTTCAGTACATTGGTCAAACAATCAACCTGTCAAGTGAAAGACCGCGGATACAGGAGTGGAGAAATCAGCTGGCAAAGGGAAAGAGGTGAGTGAAAAGGAGCATCTATAGCTGCAGGTAGTGGATGTCGTTGCCGGCGACAGCAACACATGACGTCAGAGGTGGCGGTGCGGTTTAAGTGAAGCAGTCGGCGCCTTAATCAAACGCCATACAGGAAAGGAGCGTTTGGTAGGAAAATGATTGTTAGAGTGGCAAAGTTCACCTACACCGGCTTTGCTGTCCCCCATAAGTGGGTCTTCATGCTGATGGCATGATCATGTCACTAGTTGTTACACAGGTGGGTAACAGG
The DNA here is from genome assembly GCA_000469725.3 of Echinococcus multilocularis. Lineage (NCBI taxonomy): Eukaryota > Metazoa > Platyhelminthes > Cestoda > Cyclophyllidea > Taeniidae > Echinococcus > Echinococcus multilocularis. Next base: position 3,104,469 of record LN902848.1, on the reverse strand, counting down.
TTGGCTTTGCCGTATTACCTCCGCTATGGGGTAGCTCGGGCTCTGCTGTAGTAAAGTGGGTTTTAAGGCTTGTAGAAACTAATGATAAAAAATACACTTATCTCTGAAAGACGATGATATTAACTCACTTAGCAGTCTTCAAGTGCCGGTTCTTATCTGAATAGCCTGGGCGTCCAGCATGCTGTGATAGGGCATGCCACTGTTGAAGTTCCACTGGGAATCCCGAGCCCACTAACACTTCATTCACACTGCTTTACGTAATTTTGTGCTAGCTGCCAGAAGCACAAACACAGTGGGTACAAGAGTTGCCGATCTGCTTCGACGCTGGTTTAGAAAGGATTATGGAGAATGGCAAATTACTTGTCAAGTCAAAAAATGGAGCTGCACAAAGGACTCCTGATCGTAGGGCATGATTTACGTGTTACGATCGGGTGGTTGATGTTTATCCTTGCATTTTGGAAAAACTTTGTCAACGGCTCAAGGCAAAAGGAAAGTGTTTTGTGTCTCCACAGATATTACTTCATCTTGACCCATGGTCTCCGAGGCATGCCACTGGCCTTAACTCTTCCTCACATTGGCAATATGTCTTCCTCCATACTACCGTGACTTTGTAAAAAATTAAAGAATATTTAAGTAGCTCTATTTGTGACAAAGAAAAGCAAAATCCATCATAGAGGATGGCTACCCTAATTTTTCTTCCTGGCTGCTAAACCCAGAGGAAGAGCACCTGCCACTGTGGAGAGAATCTGTGAAGACTCCTACGGCTGGGTTGGAAATGACGTCCTTCGCGGTCTACTGTTCTGCAGAAATAGTATTAACAAATGGGGCGACACTAGTCGTCTGACAAAATTTGCTACAGAGCTGTCTACGGTACCCGTATTCAGGTTTCGCTTAGGTAAATCAGTGATGTCTCCTCCACCCATTTACTAACTCGATAGATCCCAGGTAGATATGTCTGGACAGGACTGAAGTAAACACACAGTGACAAGAGGCAAAAAGAAGCAAAATACTCTCTCCACAATAACTGTTTTGAACTTCATCCTAAGGTCACTGTTCCTAAGACTAGTGATGGGAATTCCAGATGGCCTGCACATTCCCCTTTCGTCAATATTGTTCCCTAACTGGATGAAAACCCTAGATTCTGTGGAGTCGTTAAGAGGGGTCAGTGACACTGCGGATAAGTTCTAACTCAGCTGCATAGAAATTCGAGGACTGACCCGGATGGCTCGTGGGTGTTTCTCCTTCCACATTGTGATGGCCGACGAGGTCGGATGACCATGGGCAGTGCCGAGAATGTCTCTTAAAAAATGAGAGCAGTTATGTGATGCTCTGATAGATTGTTTAACTCTTCGTCTCACTAGTCGTACACCTAAGTCCCCAGTGATTGTACTTCCGCTAGGTGGCATGACTTTTGAGATGTTTCAGACCTGCGATCACATCCATGGCCTCCCTGTCCCTCTGCGCGTAAATACGAAGTCCTCTCCCATACCGAAAGGAGATCCTACGACTTCAGGAAAATTCAGGGCACTACGGTATTTCTTTAATGTGACAATATTACTTGGAATATTATCTTATCATGCAATGATTGCTTCAGTGATTGACAGTCGATGAAGCCCTGTATGCCAATGTGTGCCTCTACTACGAAGGATGTGGTTGAGCACTCAGAATGATAAATAAGTGTTCAGGAATGTAACTTTATCCTGTACAAATGCATTGTCGGACAGGTGCGCCCAACCAAGGCGGCACATCCACTATTTCCCCCGATCTTCCATTTATCCGCAGGCGCCTTTTTTTCTTTTACATTAGATTTAATTCACCTTTGAAATCAAGGATCAACAATAAATTCCAAGTAAATTGCCGTCTTTTTTCCGAAGAAACTTTGCCTCTTCTCCGTCACTAGACCCTAGTCCTGTGGGCTTTTAGCTGACCAGGGTAATAATACCGACTGCCCGACCTAGATCATCGATACCCCCTTGACACCGCCACTGCTACGGGTCACAGCTTCAGCGTCACAAGTTCTCCTTTTTACTTGCTGTGAAGAGGACTCTCACCTTTTCTTCTAAGTGGATAATTGAGTGGCTAGTCTTGCAGTACCTATTTTTACTTTTAAAAAGCCACTTTCAACATTTTTATTTTTGGCATCGTGTCACCTTGACATGGTCTGACAGTTGCGATGATGTCGGGGTGCACCAATAGGAGGCCAATTGACCTTCAGTAGATCATATTATAGTTTCAACAGATCTTTGATAAATAAAACACCATTTTTTTGGTGAATTTATAGGAGGCCACTATATTTTTAAGCAATTTTCTCTCCCTTCTTGAACTGACTATTTGCTCCACGCCAATGACAACCTGTCAATTTATTATCGACCTTTGTTTCTAAAGCAATAAGTTCATGGCAGGTAAGTCCGTTTTTTATAAGCCAAGTTTTCTTCTTTTTTAAACTGAATGGGAATGAATTGCAATGGCCTGTGCTAACCGTCAAAGTCCTACGTATGCAAATCCCTCCTTGCGACTCCGCACATTAACGTTGAGGGAAGAAAATCACATCTGAAGGGATTTCAAAACTTATAAGGACACATTTTAAAATGTTCAAGGGATCTTTTGAAGGCCATCTTGTCGAATGTTTTACCTGCGATCTGAACAGAGTGGCCTCTCAGTCGCCAGGTTTGGTGATTTCAACCCGACAAGACTACCGAAAGGTCATGCCTATGATACCCAGCCTTAGGAACGCATCTTCTTTACCTGCAGGCGTGCCTTTGTTACAGGTTCAGAGGTGCCGGTGGGCTACTCAATTTAGGTTACAGACTTAACTGCTGCAGAAGTTTAATCTCCGCAGTCCCCATTTCCATTTTGGCAGGATACCGGTTCCAATCATGTCAGTCATGTTGATAGCAACCAAACCTTTTTATGTACCTTTAACAGGAATTTCGACTGGAGCCACAAATCCCTCCACGTCATCAAGAAGAAGTCAGGCTTCACAACATTGAAATACAACCAAGTCTTCAAAAATATCCGGTTACTTTTCCCAAAGATGAGAAAGATGCCATAAAAATCAAATTTGCATAAGAACATGCAAGTGCGTTACAAAATTTGATTGATTGACATGCTACACTTAACTGCGGGTGGGTAGACGACGACAAAATGGCTCCTTTAGTGCAAATCCAACACAACATTTGTCGTTGCTGCAGTATTTCACTCCTCGTGCTTTCTTCCCTTGAAAAAAAAAAGAGCAAAAATTTGCTGAGGCGAACTGTTTGAATATAATTGAAGTGAGCAAATTTGACCTAAAATTTTAACACTAGTTTAAAAATAAGAAATTACAAGGTATTGCTTTTTATTTCTGCCTGCTAGCGCCTAGTGAACTTCCAAAATATCCAGCCTTTGTAATAGTAAGACTCACAAATCTCGTCAGGCCTTTGAATGAGAGGTTCCTGTCGGGTCTCTTCCTAACCCCTTCCATTGGTGTAGGCGCTACTGAAGCCATTTCAGTAGCATCAACACTGCCCTGGTGGTCAAAGCTTGGTTTTGCTGACAGTGGTGGCGGTGGTGGTGCATGAACAGCCTTAAAACAGTCCGCAGGGGGGTGGAGGGAAGAATGAGACAATTTTTTTGAATGGTGTATAAACTTTAGCCCTACTGATAATGAGAGGACTTTCCTTGTGTCTATCAGTTGCACCTCCAAGTACATCACTACCAAACTTTCTTCATCAAAATTCTCTACATGCTTAAAGGGTATTCCTCTTACCTCAGGATGTGAAATCTTGCCATTAGCAGGAAAGAATGGGTACATTTATACGATAAGACTACTAATACAACAATACTTAGCCATTCGGAAGAAGTGAGAGAGATAAGAAGTCCAGATAAAAGAAGAAATTCGACAGAACGTAGCCTAAGCGACTGAGAGAAATTGCTTCCTGGGAAGCTCTAGACACCCAATAAACTAACAACGAACTGACGGAGATGGATAGGGGTGAATGGAAAGGTGAAAGGAAAGATGGATACAGGATGGATGGATGGACGGACGGAGGAATGGGTTGGATGATGGATATGGGATGGATGGATGAATGGATGCAGGATTGATAAATAGATAGATAGGTGGATGGATGAATACAAGAATGGTAAATTGATGGGTGGATGAATTTGTATCGGTCAGATACAACCCACTTCTGGTATGGCTAATTCATAATTACCAAGAATAAATTTAACTAGGTCTAGATTTATGGGCAGTTTGAGGGGTAATTGCCGCAAAAATCAAGTAAGCTGGCATCTGGCCTCTCAAAATCAGTCTTAGTGTCGTGAGAGGGTCACTGGTCCAGCGACTCCTGAGCACTGCAAATCGAACTCCCAAACTAAAGAACCTCGATAACTAAATGATTGATAATAGGAATAGACAACCGACCAGCGCGTACCTATATCCAGACACATACAGCACAGGGCGTCACACAAACTGGAAGAAGTTGTACCAGACGTCGTTTGAAGCAACCGTACAAAACTGGGTATCATGCAACCCACAGAGGAGGCCCTCCCCTTAGTTTCGTGCTAAAACTTCACCATGAAGGAAATTTCGAGCATTATTAGCAGTCCCACTCACCGAGACTAAATTTTCCAGTAGGTTTTGCATCTGCTCAGTGCGTTTATTTTTCACCTCCTCACTTTGCTCCAACTTCCGCACCATTGAACGCAGACGTTCGGTGACATTTTTGATGCAGTTTTCCAGTCGAATAAGACGCATGTACGCCCGATCCATGTCCTCCTTGCTCGCCACCCGGGTGGTCAACAGCTTGGAGAATTGCTCGTACGAATGTCCAATTTCGGCCTCTTGGAAGTTGAACATCTCCTGCATCAGACTCATCTAGAATGACGACCAGAAAGGGAAGGAGGTAGGAAATAGATGCAAACGTACCTTTCGGCTATATGGTGGGCTGTTTTGGTTTTGGAATTCAGTATCCCTTTTCTCACCAGAGTAGCACGTTACCTAGTTCATCATCTTTAACTTTTCGGCGATTTGATAAGTTTTAAAAGATATCCCTACCATTAATGATGAGATGGAAACTGGTTCATATTAATTTACCGATCAATCCTGTAGCTTTCAATTAATCAACGTGTTGTGCTTAAAGATGTTGATACTACTTAATTCCCTTCGGCGTACGGAGTGCTCAGTATATTATTTCTTTCGTAAAACTTGCTTATATTAACCTTCCTATAAATTTTAATGACGTTTTCTTCCCTAGCATCACATAAAATACAGACTTCTGTGCTCTTCTTGGAATTATCTAATGTCTGGCTGATTTACCTTTTTATTCTCCAGGGTTTCACGCAGTGCCCTGCGCTCATTTGTATCCAACTTCATGTCATTGTTTGTGTCCACTTTTCGTAAAATCTTATCCAATGCAGCTCCACTAGCTTCTCCACTGAAAAAAGATTAATTTGATTTATGTTTTACAAGGAAGTTTTTGCTTAAAAAACTTATCATTAGTATACAGGAGGGTGATTTTTGGTACAATTATCTATACTACTTTTTCTACTAACTACTTATGTATTGATTTTATACCATTTAATTTGTTTGATTAGGAGGAGAAATATGGTCACAACATACTTCATTTCAGCTTTCAAATCGTCGATAGACATATCGTTCTCCTCGGTAGCTACAGCGTCGATTGCGTCTTGGATCTCTTGAAGTTGACTCTTCTTCTGCTTCATCTTGTTACGCATATCCTTAAGGCGCTGTAACACAAACTCATAGCGTAGCACAAATGTAATTATCAATTTATTCTATTCCTCAGACAAGATAGCAGATTATATGTCACTATCCATCTATCCTGTATCCATTCATTCAAGGTGTATCCATCCTGAATCCAATTATCTCTTTTTAATTAATCCATTTATTCAAGATCTGGGAGTCACTCACCTTAGATGAAACCTTTTTTTAATCTTTTCATTCATTCACCCACACCTCGTTTGCCTATTTTGGTTTCCTTTACCTCTAACAGCGGAGTTTTGACCTCGAATTCGGTAAACCTACTTGTTTAAAAAATGACTTCATTTGGAACTCGCTGGGCTGGTTCAACAAATTCGATTTCACCTCCAGATAGGTGTCATTGATGATGGCAATGAACATGTTGATGAGAACGAAGAAGACAAAAAAGATGTAAACGAGGAAGTAGAGTGGACCGAAGAAGCTTTGCGCGTCGTGTAGAGCCTGGAAATCGAAGTCGCCCAAAATGATGCGGAAGAGAGTCATGCTGAAACAGACATGGTTGGAAGGAGTTGCGTCAAGTTATTGCGTCTTTATGGAATGCTCACTTATTCCACCAGTCATGCGACTCATAATCATGATTTTATAATTCTTATTCTTTTTTTTCAGTTAACCGGTAACAAATTTACAGGGAGGTTGCGAATGTACTGAAGTCGGCGACCTGTGTCCCGAAAGCCAGGTAGCCTAGTTGGGCGAACGCGAAGAAGACAATGAAGAACATCACCCCGAAACCGGCAATATCCTTTGCGCAGTTTGCCAGGGTCAAGTTCAGCTGGTTCATAGTCTTGTTGAAGCTGACGTACTTGAAAATCTGTGAATGGAGTCAGAGTGTTTATTAACTAGCTGAACGTTTGCCTTAGGTGTGTGTCATTGAAAGGAGTCCACTTCCTTTGCTTTTTTATACTGCTCGGCATTTCTTTGGATAGTGGATTTCTTTCAGGAAGAAAGTACAACTTGTGGTCATTATAATGACACTTTAAAGGCACATGGCAAGTGTTGACATGCGCGCAATGTCAGCGTGCTTTGTAGAGAGAGAGAGAGAGGGAAAAAGGGGATAAGGTACCTTAATCCACACCAGGAAGACGAGTATGCCAACGGCGTAATTGAATTGCATCTCCCAGTAGCTCAGCCGCTCGAAATTGGAGTATTCGTTGGGGTTGGCCAGAAGACTACTTAACGTGGCTTTCACCCTCACCGTGCGGTAGATGTTGAATCCCGCGCAGATGCAGGACAGTACCACAACAAGAATATCCAGGATGTTCCAGAATTTCGTGAAGTACTTGTAGCCAAGGTTGCACGCCTGTGGACAAGTATAAGAGCTTTGTGTTGAGGAAGTCTCTCACAAATTTTTTGCTGTGGTTCCGACCACATGGTCAGGGGAGTAGTAATTCGGACATTGACAGATGAAAGCTTTGGAAGGGAAAGATGAGCTAAAAGAGGGAACCTCATACGTGATACAAGCTTCCGAGAGAAGTCGATTTTTGTAGAAGTGATGCTATCAAGTGAAAAAATGAAGCCTTGTAGGTATTCCAGATTTGCTAATTTATATAGTGACTAAAAATCTCCATGCAGGTTTACCATAAACCAATGGAAACGAATTTTTGTGATTTCTATGGATTTGTGAAATGCGTGGGATTAATGAGTACACCGTAAAGCGGGCTCAGGGGGCATTTCTGTAAGTGTCGACTCCCGTCTCGGACCTACCTCGATAACCTCCTCAGCTACGTAGTAGACAATGAAGAGGAGGAAGAAGCACTCAAACATCAACACAACATAATCCTGCGTCCGAACGTAGCGCAGCAGTTTTACTGTTCGAAATTCACTGCCAATTAGGATCCCCCCAGTCGGAGGCAGTTCTGCTACGAGTCTGAATAATAAAGAGGATTATTTTCCAGTTACCTGCTTCATCTGAACCTGCATAAAAAAATCATCCTTGGAGTTTTGGTAACTTGAAAGCATTATTCTATATTGCAAGTTTTAGTCAACCGAGCTGTACTATTCTTGTTATTGTTCCATTTTTTGATACCATGGTAACTGCCTCTTGCAATGAATTGAATGGAAAGTAGACTTTGGTCTTAAGATAATTTAGAAAATTGAAAAATAGACTGCAATTAGCGGCAATCTCGTTTCTAGTTTTTAGGTTGTTTTGAGACTTAAATTTTTACTGTCTGCTTTAAAAGAGGTTGTGTTTTATGCAGGATGACGGCGCATAATATATGGTTAATTTCACCAGTTCTAAAAATCCCTGCTACTTCTACTTTTGCATACTTGTTCATTTTACTTAGGTTTTAAACAATTATACATTGGGTTAAGTTTCGCTACAACAAAGTTAAAAATTTTAGGATTAGACTCAGAGAAGTTGATGGGTCTATAAATGGAGCGAGTTTGTAGGCAAATTTTAATCACCTTGCATTCTGACAGTCCCATCTTAAACTGCGTAGAAAAGACGTCAGTACTCTTATCGTTTTGCCATAGGAAATTGTTGTTAAAAAAATTAAGTTGCCCCTCCCCTCTTCTCCCCTATTTTACTAGTAAGTTAGAGAACTGGAACACTATATCATAACTTGAATCTGTGGGAAAATTTTCCACTTTATTCACATAAGTATATAACTACAAAGCAGTTTGTAATCCTCGTCTCTTATGCTTGTTCTTTTTGACGAGGATTAATATTCAACCCTAATGCAACTAAGTTTTAGTTTAAAGAATAATCTCACATTTCGCCACAGCGTTTCGATATAGCGTTACTCTTGGCATGTAATTATACGGACTCATCTAGTTCCGCAGACCATATTTACTCCCGGTCGTATTACTCTTCACCACGCTCTTACTTTCTTAGTCCCTCTGTATGCTAATTACAAACTTCCTAACTTCAAAATGCCTTGTTTAAACTTCTGCGAGGGTTCAAAGTGTTACATTTTCAAGCATATTATTACAAGCAAAATAAAATTGGAGTTCACGCAGTTGACAATGCATTGTAGCTGGTTTTTACCTCCCAAAATTTCTGATTTTCTACACTTTCATTTTACCTGCTCATATAGCAAGCATTTAACCTCAAATGGTAAATAGTCAAAGCTACTAATAGATTTTCTTTAAAATCAGCCCAAAACAACATTAATTATGGTCAACTCCAACGTGATTGCAATAAATGATGATAATCAAACTCAACAGATCTTAAGGAGGGGGACCGGTTATCCAAGCATGACTGCAACTATAGCAGTTGAATTATAGCTGCTAAAACCGCTCCACCAAGGATCCTGTCAATGCTAGTGACAGTTCGTCTTTATCGTCAGTAAAACGTCCAAGCTGTGTTCGTAACTTACGAGACAACACAGAAGAGATTGGCGTTGGAGTTGTAGACAGTGAAGTGGAGGAAGATGGCGCTAGTGCCTCTGTCAACCCAGAGGTTTTGGAACAACTCCGTCACACTCTCCAAGGTCATGTTTTCATCCTGCGGCAGATCCAGGTAGTACCCACCGCCGCCGTACACCGCCACCGTGCCAAAATGAATGCCCATTTTTAACTCGTCCCCTGAGGTGTAGACCCATCTTAAAACAGATGATATTTTGGCTACTTTCGAGGCAGCAATGTTACTCGAGTCCCAAAGCTACCACTTTATTGGTTTATTTAACTCTAGGTGTTAGTTATGTGGCAACTTAAGGCTTTGCCATTGTACTTCCTTTAGGTGGTGGGGCTTTCAAGCCTTTTTACTAGCCCCCTAGCCCTTCTCTTCGTCATTAATACACTCTCCGCCATAGCATAGTCCCTTTTTACAACTTCAGAATAGGCTCGGATCGAGTTTACGGTACGGTCCAACTAGTCTAAGGTAGCCTCCCCAACGGCGTGACTTGAGCAGCCATTTAACTCACGCAGTCGAATTGCCCGGCCCATAGGTTGATCTATCCTCAATGCCGTCAGAGTAGACGCCATAACAAGAGGTAATTTGTTGGGCAAAGTCATCCGGAATGCTGCAGGAGTGGTTAGTCACACGAACCTGGCGAATTCGTATTAGTCCCAGTCTCACCGATTCGTAACCCAAGTAGTAGGTATCATTTCCACTGATCAGTTTGCTGTTGTACCACTGGTTGTCGTAAAGGGTGTGAATCAATGGACCCTTTAGTACCTATGCGGTAGGCGAAAGGATTGACACCTTCAAAGTGGGTGAGAGGAGCCACATCAAGCGAGTCTAGATTTAAAAGATCTAAATATAAAGTTCTTAAACCTCCACTCTCTCATTGACTTCATAAGGCAAATATTTTTGTCAAGGTGACAATACCGCAAGCATAACGCACATCCCAGTAGTCGTCGATGGAGTTGACGGAGGCCAGGGTAAGGTCACTGTCCTCAACCGGGGTATTCATCAGCACATCTCTCACCGCCTCGGTCATGTAGAAGGCTTTTGAGTCAAGCATCCCAAAAGCGACTAAAGCCAAGATTGTTAAAAGAAAAGTGATACAAGTTGGATTATTATGTCATGGAAATTCCCCATTCCTCCTCAGTACTGGGAGTGATTTTGAAACCAATCTACTGAATGGTTTGGCTATTTAGGGCAGGTGGATGGTGACTTTTCTAAAGAAAGCAGAGTATATTTAACTCAAAGAATGATGCTGTGCAGGTCTTCATCATCACCTGCATGTTCACATCCCCGATCGATGCCATGGAAGTCAACCTGCATCATCTCGATTTCTAAATTTCGAGCCTTCCTGCAGATCTATCCAAAAGTTATACTTAGTTCTCTTTAGTGATTATATTTCCAAAGTCGTTACGGATCACACGCATCTATAAGTATTTGTTTGTGCGTGTCTGGAGGAGAACATATAACTTGAACATGGATTTAGAGCACCACCTTGATAGCTGGCCAGTTGGATGCTTAAAAGCCTTACAAATATAGTAGCACATATAAGAGAACAATACCACTGTTACTCACTTGTAACGAGTGTGATCATAAAAAAGATGTAGATGAGCAGTTCACGAAGTGTTGTTTTGATGAATAGCTCGCGGTCCGACCTCGTATCTTCCGTCGTACGAGTGGCCCAGAATTCTACAGCATAAAACGATGCTAGTCACGATTATTCAGTAGCAAAATAGAAACCCCCCCCCAATCAGGTAAACTTGCTTCTCATGAAGCCGCAAAACCGGTGCCAACAACCGTGAGTGTCAACGTCTCCGTAGCCTAACTGCTTATCCTCGAAGTTGTAATGTGTGCTGTCGAGGAAGACGGCCTCTGCTTCCTGTTCATTGCCGAGATGATCGCTTTCGTAACCCGGGTTCGTGGTCATTCTGAATGAAAACGATCTTTTATATCGCTTTGCATGCATGAACAAGAAAGTACTACCCCTTTATAGAAGTTTTCGTGAGTCCTGTTTGATATAAAAACGACTATAATTAACCTATCTAAATTTCGTACTGATCTTTAACAGCATTGCATTTTTCTTCAATAAAATCTCTTGTTTAAATTTACAGGTATTTCATTAAAGTAAATTATATTTACATGTAAGGTGCTTAGCTTAGACTTCAGCGTCTGTTCAAAATTGACCTTGGTGACATTTTTGAAGAAAAGAAAGATGTAGTCTTTCCTCAAATAGTCATATAAAGGACCACTGTAGTCTTAAAGCAGAACGTCAGCAAATGTACTGGTTGTATTTTTTTGCTTTTACTTGACTAAATATCAACTACGCTTAGAATGATTTCAATGGCACGGCAAAAAAATTTCCTGCTGCAATTTTTGGCGCCGGTCTTTAATAGAGTACAGGTGGGTGGCCACGATAAATACCTTAGAGAAACTGGTGTCTCTTTACAGCTATAAAAGGCTATGTTTGGTGCCTTCTAATAAAAGAAAATAATAAACTTGTAAAAGTAAGAGGCGGTCAGGCTTTTTGCTTAAACTCAACTAAAAACACGTCAAAATATCATTTACTTCTCTCGATTATTTAGATAGATCTAGGTCTTTTAGGATTTTTCTGGTTGTTACAACTTGTGGTCGACTCAAGATGGACCATCACAATTTACGATGAAATAGTAACCCCTTCTATGAATGAACCAGCTTCGATAAAGATCGTGCAGGAACTGCCTACTGAGTTTTTAAATAATTTCCATAGGATTTTAATCTTCTACCATTAAGGATTTTAACCATTGTGAAAATAAAGGAATTTCAGGGATAACCCAAAAATAAAGGAAAAGGGCAAAAAGTGATAAACAGCAAACCTCAAACGTTTCACCTTCCGTAATTTTCTCGTTCGACGCCCCTACCAACTACGGGACGGTGATAACGGAGCTATTTTCAGCAGCAATTTTAATGGGCTATGGCAGTCATGGTAACGTACATTCACACTTAATACGCTCTTGCCCATACATGCGCGAGCGCTTTGTTTCCTTCTCCATCGTCGCTACGGTTGCCAGCAAAAGAGATGGGGGGAAGAAGGATTTACGTGCAACAGAAAATTCACCAATTTCGCGTCCAACAGTTGGGGTGCTTTCGTTTCCCCTAGTTTTTTACCCTCTGCATAGCGATGTTTGTGCAGCTTCCAAGTCACAATGTGGATTTTCTATCCTAGCTTTGACTGGAAGATATTGCCATTATTTGAAACACTACGTCTGTTGACAACTCACTGGTTTCAAAATTGTATGCGTAGGTTGACAATTCAGTTTGTACCAGGTCATGGTCAAAATGGGTTAAATATCCGAAACCGTTTTATATACTTCATCTACAAATCCCGCATCCACATTTATTCTTCTCAAAGAAGGCAAATTAAATTTACCCCTGTAAAAAAATTTATTCAGCAGTATCTTCTTTAAGCCCGCAATCTACGTTTCTTCGACTTGTGTTTTCTCGATTTCAATGCCTTTTCAACGTTGACCTTCTCTATCCGTTTAGGTTCGATTAGTGGGAAGAACATCCTGTTGTCTGAAAAACAAACAATCCTTTAGATTACTTAGCTGAAATTTTTGTTCTAGCAAAAGTCACATAAATGCCCAGTTGATCATTTGCCACTTCTAAAATTTCTTCTGGAATAACCACTTGAAAGATCATTGGAGTCACAAAAAAACTTGCAAGCTTAACAGTGGACAAGTAAGGCTTCCTATGATCGTACAAGTTTTTTCTCTCAATAGACGGTGTTTCGGTTTTGCCTTGGCGGGTGACGGCGTCGGCGGTTTCCTTATGATGGACATCTTCGTACTGGTTCGGAATAACCTTTGTAACGGCGACATTCTCGGTGTGGTTCGCCTCCCCTTCGTTTTCGTTGTACGGTGCTTTGGCTTTTTTTTATGCTCTAACTCTGGGAGGTGGTTCGAAAAATAAACCAAGGAGGAATTACCTAACACCCGTAGCTCTTGCCAAACAGTTAAACTTCAGGTGGGGTTCAGTAGGATCAAGGGTATAGAATATAAGGTAACACAGCATAAGATAAACCTACCGATTGGTTCCTCAATGATATCTTTAACTTAAAAAAAAGAAAAAAGAAAAAAAAAACAACTTAATTAAGAAGTGGCAATATGGAACAGGAATTCAAAACTCCGATTAGTTTTGTAACTGCCTTTGTGCTTTCGCGATGGGTTACAGAGCCCCAAGGCCATGTCATTGGCTTCCTATGCTCTTCTATATGTCGGCAGGACACTCCTCACCCAAGTATTCTGTAGTCTTTCGACTTCAGAAAAGACTCGGGGCGCTACAGAACCGCACTGTTTCATAATTCTGCCGCCACTAGGATCTACCTCTGAGGAAAGTCAGAAAGTAGGCTTAAAATTTACGTTACTCGATTTAAAAACACTTTTTCATTTAAAATTCATTTAAACCAGTCTAAATGGCTGTGAATGTAGAGTTGCTACATCTTTCATAAGATTGGCAGGATTTGCATGTCACTTATATGTGACGCCGGTTCCGAGTGTGTTTAATTATGTAACCCAAGGTAAGAAACAGACTGGTTAAATACGCAAAACAAACCATAAAAGAGACAAAAAGCTAACCTGGCTCATGGAAGGAAATTTCACTGATCTCTTCTATAAAGTAAGGGAAGAATATTTTTTCTTTCGCAATTAAATTACCCAAAATTTACTTAAAAACAATCCCAAACGTGTCAAAACGAAATCTCTTTGTAGATTTTGATATATCAACTTTTTTTAATAAGTTGCGAAAAAAGGAACAGAAGGTAAAGAAGGAGGGGGCGGAGTAGGCAAGGGATCAACAGAACGACATGATCCTACGTGTACTTGGAGGCTCTTCAACAGCAAGTGGAGAATTTACGCAATGTTAGTAATCATCAAAACCTGTCTTTTATTTTTAAATAGGAAGGATTTTGATGAAAAGGAGCAACTCTGGGTACTTTGGGGCCTTACCTTCCAGGCTTTTGAAATGACCTACAATGCAGCAATTTGATTGGTTAATTTCAATCCCGTACCACTCTTCAAACAAACCGTTTCGGCACCTTCAATGAATTGGGGGAAAGGAAAAAAATTGCAGGAACGGTAAGACGCCAGTGTATCACCCCAACATTACTTATAAATGGCATTTTTAAGATCAAAAAGGGGGATTTATATTGGGGCGATCACTTTACTCACGTGGGAAGAACTGGAGAATCTTGAAAGCCTTCCTCGATTTTCCTGTAGACAAAAAGTAGTTTAAGAGTGGGTAGGAAATAAGTCCTGAGATGTATAAAATGATCTACTAATCACAGAAGGAGGTGCACTCCTAGTTATGAGTACATTGTCACCATATCATATCATTCACACAGAGATGAACCATTTCGGAGCCTTGCTTTTATGTAAGCTCCCAACTTCGTGAGCAATACACCCAGAGCCTCACAGTACCCCTGAACAGTACGGACTTGATACGAAGGGTATACGTGCTCATTGACAGTTGGCCATTCTTCCCTCCATCATCACCGAAATACTCACCCGTGAAGAGATACTCGCCTGCGCGCATGTACGCCTTCTCGCCCCTGTAGTGTTGACTGCAGGGATACTTCATGGTGAGCACAATGTGGACAATCATGGCCGTGAACACACTCAGAATGGCTAGATCGAGAAGGAGGAGGAGGAACATCGTCAGTTTCTCAATGTCCACCGATCCCAGGAACATCCATTCCTCGGTCATGTCCGAGTAGATTTCGTGTTGGTGACCATACTCTCTACTCATCGCTGGTTGTTAACGTCCAGCTTTGCTGACAGTAGGTGGTAGGAATAAAAAACAATTTTTTTCCGTTATAAAGTGAAAAATGGCAAAGGTGTCTTACCAGTCGGCCATCTTGACGAAATGAAAGCAACTCACACACACTACTTACTACTTCCATTCAGTGCAATCAAGGCAAAAAATTTTGACACCTGCTTTATCAGTCTCTCAATCGTCCGTCTAACCTACCCACGTGGAAGGTAAAAAGACGTACAGCGAAGTAGTGATTATTCAAAGAGCTACAAAGAAGGTGATGGAAAACGTTGACCGTCAATGTGGCTGTGAGTCATCCACGGTTGTCAAAAATTGCATTGAAATGCCTCAGTCCAGGTCGCATAATTTGCTGTACAGTTGCTACAATCTCGTAGATGTTAGAAATGTAGATGCATAGCAAAGTACAAAAAAGATGGTGGAAGGCGGTGATTTTCACAACCTGTGGGGAGAAACCGACGATTGTCGGATCCCGCTTAAATACCCCTGCTCCAGGCATGTTCAGGTGGGAGGTACTTTAAAACACAGTCTGCTACGCAGGTACCACCTTCCTGTAGACGTGGAGAGTAAGAGGACTCACGGCAAAGTGCTGACCATTCAACGAGGTACATGGAAGGCGGTCGAAGTTGGTGATCGTCAATGTGGTGGGAGGGAGGGATCCGTAATTGTCGAATCACATTGAAATTGCCCCCAAGTCAGGTCATTTTAGGTAAAGGACAAGTCGAGGCACAGTCTGCTGCGCAGATGGGCCACTGCCTCGTAGATGTGCCTATCGATTTCCGTTATCAGACGCTTGGAATTCAAATTTGACCCCGCGAGGTTTAAATCACAGCTGCGACTATTTAAACGGTGAGTAAATGATAAGTTTCGTCAATCGCATCATCTTTTTTACAAAAAAGACAAAAATAATTGAGGAAATTAAACTGGCATTTTTTTAAATAATGAATTAGCTCGTCTCTTACTGTGTGACAGTACCTGCTGGTGAATAAGCATTCGCCAGTTGATGAAGCTAATGGGGTCATTGGGTGGGCCATCAAGGGGCCATTTGGCATCCTAGTCCACGGAAAAGTGGCAACAAAGTAAATTTTTGCTTCCTATTTTGTGTATTTTATTGTTAATTACGGCAGAAAATAGCCAAAAAGCTGTGAGATGAAGAGCGTCAACACCATACCCAATTTTTTTACCCCTGAATGACATAACTATTTTTTATGGTCTTTAAAAAGGCTATAAGTTGTTCACAAAATATGTCATCTCTTTCGACGGCTGCGTCTCGCTTTCACCTGAACACGCTGCTCCATACTTTAGGGGCTACGTATAGCTAAGTCGGAATCATGTATACGGTGTCCAAAAATTTCTGCACAATTCTTGCTAAAATTGGTCAAGCAAAGGTGTATGTAAGTCTATTAGGACCGTCTTCTTCACTGCGCCTCCTTATTTCCTCCCTCCTCTTCTCTTCGGTCATTTCGAACCCACCCTCGTAGAGTAACACATCGGTTGAGTTGAACATGGTGGCAAATGTACCAATATTTCACTTTGTATTTGGTGAAGGTACACTTGGAGAAGGCGTGATATTACATCGCACACCACATACAGTTGACTGCGGCGTCCCATTTTCACCTGAACAAACTATTTCTACGCAGACACACAGAGGGGAGCTGAGCTCCTAATCTTTCAAACCCTTTCTCGCAGTGTAAGACACCAACTGATTTAGATGCCGATGGCAAATTTGCTGACGTACCTCTTCAAACTTGGCAAAGGAGTGCTGAGTGTGGATGTGAAGATCTATTAAGGTCAATACAAGCATAGTGGAAAGGTGGTCTGGGTGAGGGGTTCACCAAAGATGGATTTCCCATTTTCAAGGAAGAGGTTGATAGTGCCTTTATCTTCGTTCCCGTCACCTCTCCGATACCCCTCTAACCCGTAATTGTCGCCTTCTCCTAGAATAAGGGCTGATGGACAGCCTCTTTACTACAGAGGAAATAATGCGGGCACATGACATGTAAGGATGAGGTAGAACTTGGGCACAGGGTGGTCAAGACTCCTTTTTACCTTCTGCCAGAATGTGTGGAGCGGCTATAGTGGAGGGTTCAAATTCTCTCAAACACTACTTGCTGCTAGTGTGTAATTAATTACATTTTTTCTCTTCCTCCTTGTTGTTATCATCACCTCAATGAATGTGGTAAGAACAACAGGAAATTAAGAATGCAGCTAGTCTTCAAGGCAAAGTTTCTAAATCAGGTTTTTTAATGGGCGCGTTAAAAAGGGGCTGCTACTCACGAGCCCCGACAAGTAGAAGCACCACAACCACGTGACTGTAGGTAAAACGACTTGAAAAATCGATAAGGTCAGAGGGCAGAGCACGATGCGTGACACAGTCAGCAGGGCACTGTATCCGTGGATAACTAATACCCCTCACTGCTTTGTTTCAACCCTACCACCACCGTCATCGCCACCACCGTTCGGGTAGAGGATGAAAAGATAATGATGGAGCCAGAGCCGGTTCAAGATGTGGAGTGTGGTGGGGTGACGTTGGACGTGAATAACGCCAATTCCGCCCCCCGTATGATTTCCAGTTGTACACCAATACAAAAAACTCTTGAGGCAGGGGCAACAACCACTAATCCAGCGTCCACTGAGGGTCTCATGACCTCGCCAGAGTTTGGCCGACACCTAGACGTTGGCCGACTGATGGAGTTCAACCGAGAGCTGACCACGAGGTATGCCAATCTGCAGGCGCAGTTCGCTGAACTCGTGAGTGAACACAATCGCCTACAATATAGGCAAAATATGATGGAGCTCGCAACTTTGCAAAACTCGCAAGTAGGCCATTTGAAGGCTCACAATGACCTTCATGCAAACCGTTTTTAAGTTCTTTTGCTTCCTCTCCCCCCCTCGACTAGGGCGATGGACCTCAGCCTGGCAAGTGTGGTGAGGACACGCTGTTGGCGGCGCAGTACCGCGCTGATCTGCGCAAGATGACCTCTGAGAAGGAGACGGTGTGCCATCAAGCGACGCAGCTGCGCGAGGACCTTCGCCAGACGGCCGCCCGCCTCGGTTTCCTGCAGACCTACGTATCGCAACTGCAACAGCGCTTAGTGCAGCGTGATCGCGTCATTCAGAAGTTAATGCAGGAGCGCGCGCTCAACGTCGTCCGTGATGTGCATACACGGATGCTGCACAACGAGCTGTTGGAGACGAGAGGTGGCATTCGGGTCGTTGTGCGGTGAGTGCTCCTCCCTGTATGAAGTGTTAAAGATTGCCCTCACCCCCTTTTTATCCATCACAGATACCTTCCAACAGCAGAGGAGTTCAGCAACATAGAGATTGTAAATTCGAACTTCATTTCAATTCGCAAGCCCCTCTTCAACTTTGCCCATCTAAAGGGCAAAGCACAGGCAGAGCATCTCAGCGTCTTCAACATTCACAGCAACGTCACCCGCAACGCTGTCATCTTTGGCGATGTTAGAGACTATATTGAGGCCTGCGTTGATGGGTGGGTTGCCTCAATCCTACTTTCCGCCCAGTCATGGTTCCTGGTCTTAACTGATGGTAGACGATGGACTGAAGCCACTTTGGGTAGGCGAGTTGGCCCTGACAGGTTCGATTTAGTGTGTTCAAGTCTAGAAGTAGATGCATTAAAATGCGTGAAATAGCTGGAAGGCCAGTAGCGTAAGCAGCGTGGAGTGACAACCTTATGGAGATTGAAGGCCTCCGTGTGGTCGAGATGAGTGATCTGTTAAGTCTTGACTGTGATTATGAGTGGCTTAAGCTACCTCCTTATTAGTCGGTGCGTTTGACTTTAAGCAACACCGCCGCAATAATCGCGAATGGACCAAAAGGCACTGGGAAGACACACACGATGGTGGGACCTGCGGACGACGCTGGGATTATTCCGCGTGCTCTCAGTCTCATTTCCCAACTCTGCACCGATCGCTCGCCCTTGTGGGAGTTCAAGATCTCCCTCAGTGCTATTCAGGCGAGTCAAGATTCAAGGCATAATTTTAGAACTGATAGTTCAGAAAGTTCATGATCTTGAGTGCAAGGAGATGGTGGTAGTTCCAAATCACCCTTCTTGAAGTCGAAACCTCCATGGATTTACTCGTAAATCCACTTACAAATATTTCGTTCTGGGCTAATAGCCTCGAATCGTTTCCACTCCGTAGATTGTCGACGAGGAAATCTACGATCTTCTAACCGATATGGACGACAAATATGAGCTGAGGAGAGGCTGGTTTGCTGCCGACACCTTGGAGCGTCTATCAAAGATTACCCTCCATGATAACGGCTCCAGCATCGTTCTGAAGAACGTAACTGAATTGGAGGCCAACACAGAGGACAGGCTGATCCAGATCTTTTGGTGAGCTGGACTGTAGCTCGCATTTGCTTTATTCAGATTGATTGTAGAGGAAATTTGCTGGGGTCCAGTTATGCAATAAGTAGGGAAGAAGGCATATCTCCTTGAACGACTTTTCACTATCGCATGAGGAAGGTCTATGAGACTAGTAGATCCAACTAAAGGCCTGTTTAATCAAATATATCCAGCAGCTATCCTTCTGTAATTAGTGATGCCTGGCAGACGCATTCCAAGTCAAGTCACATCGACTCAGCGCACTTCATTGTGCTGGTGCGCATCAAGGCCTACGGGAAGGTACCGCTGTCCAAGCCGACCAAAATGGGAACAGCAGCAGGTACACAAGCATTGGAAACCCGGGTCCGATGCCATCAAATTGTCAGCCATGGCTTTCTCATCCTGTGTGATTTGGTCAGTTTTGATCGACCCCGAACAAAAAGGATTGCGAATAACGCCGCCTGGGTAGGTAAAACGGAGCGGCAAAGCATTAATGTGTACGTTTTCTCATCAAATAATCATTCTTTCGGTAAAAAATACTCTTTTAATGAGAAAAATTAATACGTTTTGCAGAAACGATATAGCTGGGACTGTATTAGGGCGTGTTTTCGAAGCTCTGCGGCACAATGCGACGCATCCACAATCGCCAATCCCAGTGCCCTATCGGGACTCCAAACTGACCCACCTGCTCAAACCAGCTTTGCTCTCGGAGGCCAAGTGTGCGGTGATTTCTACCATATCACTACGTTCAAGCATGTTTAAGTCAACCTACCGTACGTTGCAGTTGTCTGCGAAGGCAGTTGCAGCTGGCTTGGCTTCATGAGGCGGTTGAATATCCAAAAACATTTGACAAATTTTATATAGATAGGTGTATACTTGTTTTTAGACTAGATAAATCTTAAAATGCAGCAAAGAATTGCTTTGCCCTTGATATATTTTGATGGAATTTGGCAAATTATCTGGTCGGATTATAATTGGTTGAATGGCGTTTTAAGGTAATGCAAAAAGCTGAGACCATTGACCAGTGTTATAATGCCATTGCTTAAAAAGAATCTTGCTACAAATAATCATGTGCTAGAGATGTTATATTCCAGTAACTTATGCGGGTTTTTTGTAAGAAATGTAATCAAGGTGTCCGTCCCATGTGGACCGATATTCAAGTGCTTACGGGTTGACTTTAAATTTTTTAGAATTTGTCAAAGCCGAAATAGAATGTACAAAACAGGTATTGTCTCGAGCAACTTGTAAATTCATTGTTAGTGCTCGATTTTAAAGCACTAGAATGGGTATTTCAATAAATCAAACTGTGTAGGAGGGAACCCAATTTTAATAAAGCAATTCGTTCTATATGTGGGCGTGTCTTGTTTGTTTTTTAGCCTTCTTCAAAAAGTGAGCATTATATTTGCCTAAAGTTTACCCCCAGTTTGCTTTTATAATTACGGTTTTCCTCGTTTTACTTTATCGAATACCTATGCAAATGTCGAAGCGCGTTTCTCGTCATTTTCATCGAGCCTTGTGGTCTACTGGTGGTTGTTTTGTGCTCGTAGTTTAGGATGGGTGAGACAAGTTCGGTACCTGAGGTATTGCCAACATCAATTTTCGTTAGCTAAAACTCTTATGCGTGTCGTAGGATCTTTCCATGGTTTTTCGCAAGTGGGCACGAACGAACTTGACCGGCTCGATAAGGAAGTCGGGGACTCTGAGATCCACTGGAAAAAGTGTCGCAGAAGACGTGGAAGAGATTATTAAATGCATTAGAGTAGGTTCCACTTTAGTTGCTTTACTTTGTGATCCTACTCTGCATGTATTTTGTGCGATAGCTTTGTGCTACTATTGTGCTTGTTGTCAATCTTCTTTTGAGTGGACACTCTTTTCAGCAAAGCAAGTTGACCGATCCCTCTTCGACATGGAGTGAACGGAATAAAGAGTGGTGGGACGCAGCTACTGCAGGGAATCTACACAATATGAAACGTCTTCTGAACGACGACCCAAACATTTTGCATTGGAAAGTAAGCCGGGGGCGCGTTTTCCCTTGACCGTATATTTTCATTTCAGAGATGCTTATGGTGTTATAGTTTTATGCCACGAAAGTGTTTTCCAACAGTTTTGGGACTATCATTCTGTGTGGCTTCTCGTCTGTTATTTGTTATAAGTATCATGTCATTTGTGTTTGTTCAACATGTCCTACGTTTGAAACTCCTTATTTTAATTATCGTATGTCTCATTTTACGCTATTGGCAAGATTATTTTTACTTCACGTTCATCTTTTTTAGAACCCTCTGGATGGTGTAAGCTGTGAAACGTTTAAGTATTTTGCTCAACGCTTTTACTCTGATTTCACCTTATTTGGATCTTGGCAAAAACTAATAAATCCCGTTTCTTTTCCACGGTCATCTACAATGGAATCGCACTCTCGTCTACTAGTGGGTGGGTCTCACCTCCTCAGATTCGGGTTGAACGAATTTTGTCAGTATACTTTGACCTTCATTCGAGGCTCCCCTCATTCTTGTTTTGTTCTTATTTCATTAAGACTGCGCTGCATTACGTTGCGAAAAGTGGTAATCTCCGATGTCTTGACCTTTTGGCAAAGCAATATGGGGCTAGTGTGGACACCCAGTGCAAGGTGAGTTGGTTGAACTCATCTTCCACCACTTTAATGTCCGCTTTTATGAAATTTACTTATTTGCAGTTGCACGAAGTTTCAATTTTCTTTTTTGGTACTATTGGCTAGGCCGGTTAAGCAAGTATACGTTGCTTGGACGAAGTCACTGACAGCATGGTTAACAAATGTCGGAATGTCCTGTTACTTCAGCTGATTGTGTATGACAAGTTGTTAAAATAATTTTCTATCGCTTTGAGTACCATTTGCACCCGACAGGCTGGATATTTGAGCTCCTGGTCGGATCGCCATAGTTAATATCCGTCTTTAGGCGAGATGTGCCCGATGTTAATGTTAACATCGCCGTCTATTGGCGTTGAAGGGTACTTAAATAAAGAGCTACTTGTATTTAACAGACGATTTTAGAGTTGTCTTTTATCCTACTAAACCGGTTGCAAAGCATCAAGTGTTTTTGCCTTCCTTTGTTTGAGTGTAGACCCACTCGATCACTGATAACATGACTGTCATTTGTTAGTCGGGACTTCATGTCTTCTTGGTTGGACCTGCATGTCAAGAGTGTCTGGTCTTCAAATGGTGCTGCGTTAGTGAGTAGAAAATGCCTGATTTCGGTACCAAGGTAGTTTGAGCAAAGCGCCTTTTACCATCGACGGCCTGAAAGTAAAACATTGGCTTGCTTGTTGTGACCTAATCTGTTTTGAAGTCATCATCTACCGCCTCGGAAATTGGGTGAGCATCAATCTTCGCTGGTGGTTCTGAGGCCTTTTCGTTGATTCTATCGTTGGGATTATTTAGTCTCTGCAATTTGTGCTAATTGCCTGAGTAAGGAATATTTCAATCCGATGTTAGCCACTGAAGTTATCGCTACCCAGTACCTTGAATATCCTAGAGCTAAGCCTGGCCTATCACTGACTATCTAGGCGGTCAAACTCTCTGGGTTTCTATTTTCGTAGCAATGATTTGGTCACTTATTTGCTGTTATTTCTTCAAATGGAGTAATATTTTAATGGCACGGGTACCCGCGACCATCATTTACTGCTTTTAAAATTGGAATGTGCCCCTTATCCACTGATGTCTCGGGGTATCAAATTCCTTTACTCGCGTTGTTGCGTCGTTATCGTCACCAAAATTCTCTCATTTGGGCGTAAATGTCAGGTTTTGGTGTAACGTAGGTCGGTTAAACTAGCAACTATCTGGATCCCGGTAAAATCGTTTGTTTGTTTGACCTTACTTGTCACGAGGATTTAATTGTTGTAATTTTACGCATGGTCAAT
Organism: Echinococcus multilocularis; assembly: GCA_000469725.3. Lineage (NCBI taxonomy): Eukaryota > Metazoa > Platyhelminthes > Cestoda > Cyclophyllidea > Taeniidae > Echinococcus > Echinococcus multilocularis. Next base: position 3,081,318 of record LN902848.1, on the reverse strand, counting down.
ACTGTACTGGTGTTCCAGGTCGACCCTTCTCTGGGTTTTTTGTATTTATTGTGAGAATTTACTGCTATCTTCCAAAATACCACTTACAGAATTGTTTTTCGGTTTTAAATAGTCGTAGCAACTGGTACACATAGAGATCTGGGAACAAATGAATTGTTTATTTGGTGAGGATCGGTATATTAAGTGAGGAATTTCCTTCTGGTAGACGGTCTAAATCTTGACTATGAGGCATGTTCTGTGGGACATTTGCTCTTGTACCAAGAAGGATCCTGACTGTGATTGGAAAGCCAATTGTAATGGGTTGAGTAGCCGTTTTGCTAATACCTGAATTCCTTGTCGATCCCCTGTTGTGGCGTTTCGGTCATTATATTTGTTTGTAGGTCAGTATGCATAATGTGTCCACTTTCCTTAAGCACTACTTGTTCCGTCACGGTGTTTTAATGAATAAAGAAATGCTGTCCCATCATAATTATTGCGTTAGGTGTAACTAAACTCGGTTGTGAATGTAGAGTTTTTTTTTCAAATTCGAAATTGATCAACACATACTTAATGGCTTAGTAATCATCTCTGTTTTTTGTGTGAAGTAGTTACTTGATGTCACATTGTTATTTACATCCATGTGAGTCATACCACGGATTGTCAACATGCAAACTACCTGCGTGGGTGTTACATTTTACCTTTAAAAGCATCACCCATCTTTTTGTCTTGTGCGTTAATGCTCCTTGTGACCTTTTACAGGCACACTAACAACCACGAGTAATGTCGGATGAAGGTAGTCTGAAATTTATGCAAAGTTCCCCCTGTGGGTGTGTGTGAGGGGATCTTGTAACAGTGAATGTGCAATAAGTAGTGAGGGGAGGTGTACAAGCGGACTCTCAGTTGTTCTGACTCTAATCCCTTCGCTTTTTTTCTCAAATTTCATGCCCTCCTTCGAAAGAATGTAAGTGTGCATTATTCTATGTTTGCTGACTTTGCTCTGCCATGCATAATAGCACTGTTCACATGCGCACGTGTCTGTGTGTTTATTTGCATAAAATCTGCGCATTATATTTGTGTGCCTGCGTACAGTAGCTTATTTGAAATGTTATTTCCTCTTTCTCGCCCTCTTTGAATCTGTTTTGCATGAGGGGTTTGCTCAAAAGTTGCCAGGCGATTTCTTTAGAACGGAGATTTTTGTATGCCTTTAATGTCTAGTCGCAAAAACTAAGAGGGAATGAGAGGCTTGTGGTGTCACACACGAAACCACATGCGCGTGCATTCTTTGACGTTCATGCACCCATGCCAGGTATGTAAATGTGAGACGCCAGCTCAAGTTTTGACGCGGAAGAAGGCAGGACGTAAAGATGGAGGAAATTGGAAAGAAATCCGAGTTGATTGCCAAATTAGGGACACGAGTAATGTCTGCCCCACTGCCTCTGCACTGGTGAAGCTTGCTTGTAGGGAACGGCTTTGCAATGAGGCGAGCCTTTTTTTAGTGCCCTTATGCCCCTTGGAGTTTGTAGGGTCCAACCGGCTGAAAGGTATTATGAGGTGAGCTCGGCAACTTTGATTTTTTTACGATAAAGCACGGTTTAAGCGGTGCCAATGTGCTTAATATGAGTTAATCTACCTGATTGATACCTTTGTACAGCTGGATCTTTTTCGAACACGAAAAATGAATGTAGTATCATATTAAATGTAGTCCTTTAAAGTGCTTCACCTAGGCAACGCGACCCTAGTCAATCCATTTGTAGACTTCAAAACGGGAGAGAGTGGGTGAGAAGTGGCAGATAATAGGAGTATCTGATCAGTGGGCTTGTGACTGTAGTTAATGTTTTATAGGAACTTCTAGTTTGGCACAGTGGTGCGGTCAGAAATCTTTTAGCAAAACGAAAACTTCCCTCCCTTCATCGAAAACATCTACCCACCGAGATGGAGAAATTTTGAACTAGGAAAGGGGGAAGCATAATTTACAAGGCTGCGAATCACCTTTAGAACTCTTTTCCATTGTTTCAAACAGCGTCTTCAAGACTTTGATGTTCAATATACAGATATTTATGAATGATATAAGATTTGGACCTTTGGGAACTTTGGTATCACTACTCCTTTGTCTGGAGAGCGAATGAGAAGGCGCGAAATTATCAGGCTCCTTGAAGCACTGCGTTGGGTACGTGAGTGCTGAAGAGCTTAGAGCTTATACCTTGACAAAATTTTGAGTTAGTGTCACATAGGGACCCTTCAATCCATCTTTCAATGCGGTCTGAAATCGAAGGGTCTGGTAAAGTTTTGGCACTATTGCAGTGTGCCTGAAATTATTATCAAGAATTGAAGGCCAATGTGTAAACTTTCCAGCAGATGAAACGCCAAAGTTTGTGTGGTTTTAGTTTTGGTGAATCTGGACTTCCTTGAGTGTTCCCTGCGAAAATTATGTCAAGCTTTGGCAACTACGTTTCGAGTTCGACCGGCTTGAAAAGGCATGATTCTGGCAGACGTGAGGTTTGGTGGTGCACAGTTTCATTTAGTTTTTATCAAAATGTGCCTCTGAGAGTAGGGTTTTAAAAAAGCCTCATCATTACAGCCACTGATACCATCTTGAATCTTCCCATTGTATGACTTAAAGGTATTGAGGTGGAGCGTTAGTACTTCCTTTTAAAGATATTCCCACTAATCGGGACACATGAGCATCGAGTAACGTCATGGTTCCTCTACTAATTAAGCATGGATGAAACACTTTCAGCCTTTGTGCAATCCATGATAGGAAGGTGTTCAGGAAGCCCTGGCAAGCTATTTGGATTAGCCTTATATCGTTTGGCCGCTGAAAGTTCACTTAATAAAGGCGGAAAAAGTTTCTGTCCGAACTCAAACTGTAGAGGAGCGTAGACTTTGGCTCTCCTTTCAAGCCGTAATAGGTCATACTAGTATGAATGAGGATTTATTATCAACGTACGGAATAGCTCTGAGGCTCGTACCACAACTAGGGGGTCTTGCTACTATGTGTGAAAACCGAGGAAATTGAAGGAAACAGTTTTGAACCGTATAAAATTGTATTCTCTCGAAATTTTTTGATAGAGACGTATCAAAGGCCTGTCTCATCGAGCTTGACTGCGTAACCGTCTCATCATCGTTTCTTTGTAGGGCTCTACACCTCTCCATATCGCTGTGATGTACTCACAACGTCTCATTGCTCGGTCTTTGGTCCAAATTTATCGTAAGTCTTTTTGTTTATGTATTTTGATGATCATACATCGTACTATTTACTTTGTATCCCTTTTTGAGTGGTTAATGTAACTTTCCAGAAACACGTTATCTCTCGATGAAATGCCAAGTTGGGGTAAATGACTTCTGGGCTCATCAAGACTTAATGGACGATGATCTGGACCTCTTCTGGCCCTTGCCGAGTTAGACCTCTATAGTTACTGGAACAGGAATCTCCTTTGCTGCCCCCAATCATGACTAAGAAGGAAGGATATTTCGGTCTTTTTTTCAGGAACTATTCACCTTTACATTGTGTTACGACAGGAAGCTCAGTAGTATACATATCAATGTCACCTACACACCCGTCAGACTAGACTCCGGTTGCGGTGATTCCATTCCCAGCCCACAGCCTCAACAGTAATGCTTGCGAATATGCATCCAGTACATAGGAATGGAATGGCGTATACAGTCATGCAGGCGGAACAGAGCGGTTCAGATTGGTGGGAATCCTCTTGTTAGATTTTCTGTTGCTGCTTTTTCACTATTTTGACGAGAAAAAGGTATTTAGCATAGCGATTCACCTCTGAGAGCGTTGTAATGCATCCATGTATGGGAGCGTGTTTAAGTGTTTTCAGGATTTTGGAATAATCAAATCTGCTTTTGAAAACTATGCATGATTTTGATTTCAACTGTAATAATACATCTTGCGGACCCGATTAAATTTCTTTTTTGCGTTTTCTGTCCATCGGGCGTATTTTCACATCTTAGTTGAAGCCACTTTTTCTCGACTGTCAGCTAGCCAAAGTACTGTGAATGACTTGCTACCTTGTTGTCGCCCGATCCTCTATTTGGGTTTGGTTCTAGGCTTGTTTGGCCACAAGGAGGTGGTAACTTTCGTTGTTTACTTTTCTGAGCGTAACTTTGTGGTCATGTTCTTATTAATCAGAAACTGAGTCTCTGTTTGAAGTTGACTCCGATCAGCAGTTGTCGGACCATCTTTGCGCGGCAGTATTTGATTCCTCTGCGCCGCTATTCAATCTGAGTTTGACAAATTATGAATGCTAAGTGCACGTTTCCTATTAATTCAAAGCGCTCTGAGTATTTTCTGAAGTCGAAAGTATCATGCTACTATAGCGTAGTGTATTGTTCACGAACAGAAGGGGTTTGAGGGCGTCTACTAGCACGGTCTGGAAGCCATACCGCCTAGAGGGAGTACAATGGCCGAGCCTTAAGTTACTTACATTCCTCTTTGCCACATTGTTCTTAATTTATTTGAGTTCCATTTGGCTAGTAGAGAGATGAAGGAGGAATCAGACGTTCACTTAATCGACATCTTCAAACAGGTACCATAGCTAGCTCTGTGATGAACTTTTCCAGATGGTTCACTGTCACGGCTAGTGTTGATCCAGTTGCGAATAGCATTTCTGCAGAACACGGGCCCGAGGTAGTTGCTGAAGGTGACATCATTTACAACCCTTCTATTAAGAGTCCTGGCAGAACTTCCTCTTGGCGTCAGATGCTCGTCGTCAAGGTTCAGCATCCAGGAGGGGAAATCAGGCTAGTCAGACTCGCTTTCCACTGCCACCAGTGTAGCACCGCGAGTCTTGCCTGAAGACGAAAGTAAGCATAATGCTGGGATGGAAAAGGTGGGGAGGTGCTCACATGACCCAGAGGTCATGCTCCCAGTGGAAGTACTAAGACGGAGGCTAAAGTACCCGCAAAACTGGGACGAAGAGCTAAACAATCTATCAATGCATTACCGTAGTCCCCCCATCATCCTTAAAACCCCTCAATTCATTCAATTATCAATTTGTTTACCAACTATTCTTATTTCATTTCTTTTAGTGTAGGAATTTTTAGCTTATCTTTACATCACTTTGCCTATTCGACCTAGTTTCGGTGTCGGTACTACATACTGTAGTGTTAATACCTTGTTTTTTATCTACCTCTCGCTTTTCCTTCCTTTCCACTCACTTCAAAAGTACATCCTAAGGATTGATCAAATGCATTAATAGCTCCACTTTCACTTCAAAAGTGCACGCCACACATCTCCACACCGATGCTGCCGCTGCAGTTGTAACTGTTTAGCATAATGCCTTTCCAAGGCACCCTTTTTTATTTTTGTTTTCTCCTGCTCCAATCGCTTTAGACGCGCGCCCCGACATCATGGACTACACGGGTCGCTTTCCACGTGACCTTATCTCGACCCCGGAGATGAAGGAGGATTTGGAGGGTAAGCATCGTGAGAGGTGCCACACCCATCTCTCTGCCTCTTCTTCTTCTTCTTTGAGAAAAAAAAATCAATGCATGAAGTTCATTTGATTCTTCTTTTCCTGCAGAATTGTTGACGTCCGGTAGATTGGCGATCATTAGAAAACAGCGTAAGTTTAATACTGACTTAATATTTTGCATTTTCTTTGTGGAGTTTTGGGCGCTACAAGCTTTGCTAATTTTCTGCTTGAGTAGTCTCAGAAGGAAGTCATTGTGGATTGCAGCATGAGTGGGCTTTTCTCTAGCTGATACTCGTTGATATCGGTTTCCAGGTATTTTACATGGAACTACGACGTTAAGAATTAAATGACCGACTTTCTAGATGTGAATTGTCACTACTCACCCCCATATCTCCAGCTTGCCACGAGTGCTTTTGGCAACCGCCTTCGGCCGTCCTAACTTTAACAACTTGAGCTACCCTAGATTTCACCATTCTCAGTCACACAGTTTGTTTATTTGGTTTGGCACGAAATATAGTCGGTTTTGCCTTTAAATTACGGCAGTACCTGAGGTGTTTTGGGAGCACTTTGGCTCGCAAAAGTTGGTCAACGAGTGAATGGAGGAATATTGGTAGGTTAGGCAGATGATTTTAATCTTGAAAATGTCGTCTGGGGTGCTGAATCTATTGACTACTGTCGTGACTGAGGTAAAAACGGTTGTGGCGCTGCAAAGCGGAGACGCTGGTTCCCAGCTTCTAGAACTGAAACACCCAGCTAGTAGGGATGTAGCCAACGGATGAAAGGAAAGGTCCGTTCTGAACTGTCATATTGGCGAACTTACCTGGGGTCACGTCGATATATGGCACAGGCGATGAACTGACGGCTGTGACGGTTGTAATGCGGTTGTAATTCTGTCAATGCTGAACAATTGAGCAAGTAGTCAAAGGGCGTGGTACCAACTAAATGGGTTCTTCTTCCGCATCAATTGAAGTGGCAAACTGTCTTTTCTTTTGTCCCCCGTCGACAATATCAAGTACGGCTTCATGGTGCCTTATCAATCGAAAACAGCAACTCTATTCCTCAAATTACAGGGGGAATGTGGATTTGTGATCTTCTGGCATGCTTGTGGACAAATTCCCATTCGTAAAATGTGCAAATCTTAGGTGACAGTCACTTTTTCCTTAACTTTTCTTTTCAGTTGAGATCCTCAAAAAGCCCCAAAAGACCTCCTTCACTTCGCGCAAGTCCCACCATGTAGGGAGTGGTGAGGAGACCCTCAACAAGGTCTCCAAGTCTATGCCTATCAAAATAGACTTCTATACACGCCTTCTCCTCTCTGCCCTCTCTCGCGACCGGGGGTATGTCAACACCCTTGTCCGCCGTCTGCGTCATGCCATCTTCATCTCGCCTTCTGACCTATTTGAAGATATAGCCGACAACGAACTTTCACGCCACCGTGGGCGTGACAACTCACAGAAGAGGGGCTCTGTCTTCGCTGGTGGAATTGGTGAGGGTGAACGAAGGTTCACCGTCTTCAAGGTGCCACACTTGCCGCACCCCCCACGAAACTTAAGCGCGGGTACTTTGATGACGGGAGGGTTATGGAAACGCAACACCCTGGAGGCGGGGGAGAAGGGAAGACGGTGGTGGAGGGAGCAGAAGAGGGCTCAGAAGATAATGAGGAAGACTTCCACTTCAACGTTGTCCATGTTTCGTGGAGGAGTAAAGAGGAGTGGTGCAAGCGCATTTGAAAGACACTCGTTTGTGGGTATTGAACACCTGACGGCAAGATTGGACGCGGTGACGGTAGCGAAAGGTGGCGGTACAGTGGAGGAGGATGGACGCTTCTCGGGGCATCCGTCCGATGTCTCCGACTGTATCACGGTATGTGAAAGAAGTCTTCTTGAATTTAAGCTCCGTGGAGAATTTTGAGTTTCTAGGATGTAATTTATGCCGTTTTAGATGATCTTGTTAAGCCCTTAGCGGTCTGTGGCGTTTGTAAGGTGGATAGTCGTTAAGTCAGCATGCAATCAGACGACGACGCTTAACGTTCGGGCCAAAGGTCACTAATCCAGGATAGTTAGCTACTTAGCCAAGGTACAAACTCTACTTAAGCGGCCCCACACCTTTTCCCTCCATGAATGTAAGGGGGGAAGGGGAAGGAGATGTTTGGGTCAACTCGGGTGTCTAGCTAACACCTGGAGAGCAAATTTGGCAGCAAAAGCTTTTTCTTCGGCCTGCTTGACTGCGTTCGCCACGCCCAGCTTCGGGGACTCTACGCGTTAAATGCTTGTTTACAGGCCCTACTGTCGAGACGGTGCGTTGGACTTGGAACCACCACGGCCGAAGCCTAAACTGTCGCTTGTGTAGCTGCCTTTGAAATGTTTACTACTGAACTTTCTGTCACAGCACAGTCCTCTCTAGTATACAAGTATTTAAGGCTTTCCTGAGGTAAATTGTTAGAAAGCTTTTTTCCCCGCCATACTGTTTAATTCATGCCTTACTGTCACTGCCATCTATCATCTGGATGAGGTAACTCGAACTGGACTGGATCACGAAATGTTTCCCAGCTATCTGCACTTACTGTTCCACTGTAGTAGCATGACTTTTATGCGCGGACAGGCAGGTGGGCGTTGATTAAGTCACTCCTTCTCTCCATGTTTTTTAGAAGTCCTCTTCGGACGATGATGATGTGGTATTCGACTCGGTCTCGTCGTCTCCCAGCCCTGATGGTGCCGGTAGTGGAGGCGTGCGTCGAACTTCCAGTCTCTCCTCCTTGGTGGCGTGTACCGAGGACCTGTTTAGTCACTACTTTCCCTCATCCCCACATTAACTGCGCCTGGCCCAGCAGCTCCTCAATCTCTGTGGCCGTCTGTACATATCAATGCGTACCTTCTTATTTTTTGTTTTGATTTTTTCCTCCTCCTTTGGGTTCAGCCGCGGTTTCTTCGGCACGGGGGAGGGTGGGAGCTGATCATATAATCTTTTTTGGGAAGATCGGCTACATGGTCCAGGAGTTTGTCATTGGCTGCAAGTGAAAAGCTAGTGTCCTGGGATTTACTAGTGGCGGAAGGTTGATTGGACAAGGACGCGGACACCACGTGGTTGGAACTGCCTGAATTTGGCTTTTGTGTACTTTGACGGCACTCGGGATGCCTTTTTGGCTACGTCCAGGTAAATTAAATACCTGCAGTCTGGGAGTGTCTTCCGTGGAGTTTTTGGCCGAAGAGCGGTCCCGGTTGGCTGATACGCTGTACCAAACCCTATATTGTTGCCTGTTTCCCTGAGTGCGGTCTCCTATTTCGACCCAACAATTTTACAACACGCGGTTCGCCCTCACGACAGTAGTGGATCTTGTTAGGGTCCAGGCACGGTTGTCATGAGATGCATGAATGTTGAAGAGACTTCACCGGGCGCTCTCCTTGGGAGTGCCGTCTCCTTATTCATTCTGAGGTAGTTCATTGTCTTGAGGTCCTTCAGTTTGTTAAATGAGGGCGTTTGTGATTACGGAGTCACTGACTGGGGGCTATACAATATTCCACCCAAGTAGGGGGTTATTCAACGTGCCATGTGTCTTGCCGTGAAGACAGGCTTAGGCCTTCGAAAAGTCGTTATGCTCCAGCTTCGGTGACGCAAAAATGGTAACGGAAGGGAGTGAAACAGCAATTCTGTGACATCTGCACGACGAAATCACTAAAGTCCATCCAATTAACTGTACGGTGCTAAATGGTCCTCCCATGAATTGCTACTTTCTTCAAAATATAGAAAGATTTTGGATAAAGTACTTTAGGCACCCTTACCTTGGTGTAGGGTGCATCAACCGGTACACCACAAATAGTCCACAAGCTTTATTTCACCTGATCGACCTTCAAAAAAGGCAACTTTAAAGATGCTTATTCTAAATTGGAGTCAAAGATTTATTGTACATAAAATGTAAAAGTCATTACATCTTCTTACTTCATATAATAAAACTATTACAGCTTTATTTGATGGGGTATATTACTCGCCTGTTATATTCTCTAAGAAAAAACCTTGTAAGGTACCCTGCCTGCCTTTGGATGACTTGCCACTGGAATTGAAATGAACTGATGAAGCTTCCATACTATTTCCAGCTGCCATTTTCGTCACACTTTTACAACAAAATTAATCTTCAACTCGACTCATTCACCACGACATTCTACTTATGACTAATAAGTAGAAAGGTTACTAGTGGATATCCACCGAGTTTGAATTTCTCACATATATTCTAAACCTTCCAATGCAACAACCCATCCTCTCCTTTTCAATTAAAGTCAATTTGAAATTTTCCCAGTGTATGTACTCTTCTGAATTTAAAATGCATAAACATGTCAAATACCTACCAGATGTAGGAACCAATTTTGCTGTGGTGCGCCAAGTTAAACTTCTTAAAAGCCATTTTTTGCAAACTCGTTTGTTTCAACCTCACTGAAACCTAGAACTTTTCATTTGGTTTATTGCAAGCTCCGTTTTTACCATGGAGATTTAATAATCAAAACCGTCATGAGATCCTAATTGTACTAAATATATTGTGAACTTTTGGCTCTCCTTTGGCCGAAGCAATATTTAACTACTTTTTTCCAAACAGTCCGCGTACATCAGTATTCCGATTCCTTGGGGTTGTTTTTTTATTTCTAACGTGGAGCTGCTGCCTGCTATGTAAAACGGTATGTTGCCTTTTTGTGTAATTGGGCAAATAATTGAAACAACTCCCTGTATGTCACAAGGAAATGTAACCCCTTGAAGCTATTTGGCAAACAAAAGTCTAAACTGCCGCCACGTGTCGGCCATCTGGTTCAAAGTCCACTGCCTCCCAAAGGACTAACCATCGTCCTTGGGAAGCACCAATCAGCTTGCCGAAAAGAGTGCACACACGCACCTCCTACTACGTGCACTCATTTGCTTTTCATCTTGTCGCGTCACTTTGATTTAAGCCACCATAGACATGTCCGTGAGGTCACGACCGCATTCACCGGTGTCGCTACCCTCTCCTCATGAGGCGGAGTTTGAACCATTGCAGGCCTTCCTCCTCAAGAACACCACTGTCTACGCCTATCCACGTCAGAGAAGACGTCCACGCAATCGGACGGAGGACGTTGACTCTGTGAAAGCCATCTGTCAGCGCCTCCTTTACTTTCTGACCTTCTACACGGTCCTTGCCTTGTTCTTTGTGGGGTATCTCAACTGGTATATGTACTTTCAGGTATGTAGGCTTCTCTACAGATTTGATATTTATCTTTCCACTTATTTATTTTAATTCTTCTTTCCTTCTATCCCTTTATCCATATGTCTGCTATCTTGCTTTTACTTATTAGTCAGATATTTCGCTCGTTTATTTATCCATCCTTTCATCGAGTTACATGTCACATATGTGTGATACTTTTGCCTTAGGCAAGAAAACCGCCGCGTCACAAATATGTGACGGACAATCTATCGACAAATTAGATTGCTCAAACTCTTTTGAAGCGACTGTGGCTATCTTTAGCAAATTCGTGGGAAATCCCCCTTTTTTCCATGTTTTAGTGTGACGTGCTTCTACTCCCTTGGCTGGAACGCCACACCTTATTTCACATTTTCATCAGCAGCCCTTCATGGCGTTATAAATTTGTGACATTAATCCTGCGCCATCCAGGAATAAAATTTGCCAAGTTAGCAGGTGTGAGTGATGCCTTCCAATGTCTCTTCGTCTGTTTTGGGCGTTGCAACAGTGAGGACTGTTCTGTAGGCTGCACTCAACTCTTCAGACGGTGCCTCGTAGAGCCGTGTGTGGCTCTTCAAGATCCAAGCTTGGTTTAATTTGATTTTGGTCCAAAATCCACCAATCAGGAAGTGGCTTGTGTGGGAAGCTGACAAGGTTAAAAATTCTAGAAATGACCGGTCAAACAAATTGACAGACTTTGTTGTCCAAATGTCTTAGCAAGAAATTTGAACCCCTTATAGTGTGGAGGTAGTTCCATAGTCGCTCTCCAGGAGATTTAAGCAACTAGTAGTATGGGCGGCCCGAACCAAGTTCCATGTCGTTGTCGTGGAGGCTGATTTACAGACGACTAAAAAGCCCGTTCAAATGTGCTACTGGAAGAAGTAAATGCCTCTCCGTTTAAAAAGTCAAGTAGTTTGCTATTTTAGTGGTAGGTTCTGCCTTCACTATAAGTCCTTGAATTTTCTGTCTTTCACACGAGGCACGAGGCGCCAAATGGTCCTTCTGAGTGTAGAGTTTGATCACACAATCGGTTAGTCTGGTGGGTCTTGCACGCCCATAAATCAACCGAACACGTATATTCCCAATGTCTCCTCTAGCTCTTTGATAAATGGCGCTGCTGGTGCTGCCTGCGCTGCCGCAGCGCGGTTCAATGAAAGTGCTTGCGCACACGAGAAGACGCCTACATCCCTAGACATCCGGAAGAGCGTGTGAAATTTTGTGTTTTTTTCCACCTTACCAGTTATACTTCGCCAACGCATGGCCACACAATTTACTGGCTTATGTAGCAGTCGTTAAGATGACTGACTTTGATTGACTAGCGCCCTCAATCAATCACCTTTGCACCATATCGACCAATTTTTGTCCTTAGATTGAATTGTGAATGCAAAAGTTAGACAATTCTATCAAAGCTTCACTCTTTTCTTGACCTTCAGGTGCCCCGTGACCATCCAGCCCTCACCGGAATGCAGTCCGCCTTGCAAATGAATCCCGGCCTTAGCTACATCCCCAACCCCGACCTCTTCTCAACCCTCCTCTACTTCCGCACTCGTGAACCCCTGCCTTACTACAAGAAGTCGGATGAGATGGCGGCCTTTCTACACGCTTATCAAGACAACACTGGTTCCACGGAGTACGAAGACTGCGTTCAAGAGGGCGGCTACAAACAGAACCCCGAACGCCCCTGTACCTACGATATCAACGCTGGTGGACCCTGTAACATCATGAATGGGTAGGCGGTCAAGCTGTTCAGCTTTGCCACCTTACTACATCCTGAAAGTAGTCTGCATTCCCTCCAATATGGTAACTACGACCATAGTCACCCTAGACTATTGATGGCAACGTGGCGGATCTATCCACCTTAAGAGAGAACAAAAAAAAACCAATGGCAACTTTGTGCTCCACGAGGCTCTAGAATTTGGCGTGGTAAAACGTGTCTAAACGCGGGTGAGAAAGATGCCTTCTGCAATGCCACTGATGGCGACCACACGCACGCGCTAAGGAATTCGAGATGAAGGTGGAGAGAGAGGGAGAGACAGGTTTGTACATGTGCCTGAAACTGTCCAGTTTACAGGGCGGAGGAAGGAGGGTGGAATTGGAGGCCTCATTGTGTGGTCTAACGGTAGCGAGACACGCGAGAGTGCTTACTACAGCTACATCTATGTCAGGGCCATTGGTCGTGGCAGTGACAGCGCCGTAGTCTAGTTTTCTAAGCTGTGCTTCCTCATTTTCTCTTGTGATGGCAGGAGACACAAGACCTTAGAACCAAGGTCTAGTTCAACTTACCACTTGTATCGGTCTTGGAGGTTTCTTAATGCTCTACTACTCACCTCGTCGCACCTTGCAGTACTCGGAAGGAATCTAGGATAACTTGGCGATTTGGAGAGACGATGGCGAAGTTGAATGAACCACTTCAGGACCCTGAAGTCGTTGCACCAGTAGGATTTTATTTACTTCAGTCCATTCTAATTCCTTAAGTGATCTAGAGGAAAGGTGGAACCAGTTTTGACCCATAGGGCTCTATTTGTCTCATGGGCAAAAAACTGGAAGGTGCGCGAAACCACTTACCTGAACTCCTTACTTCAAGATAAAATGAAGTAAGGTCTGACCCCAGCGACAAGTCGTTGCATAGTGAAATGGGGACAAGAGTAAAAAGACATTATATTAAAGAGCATTCCTTGCTTTGTTTTTTTTGTCTGTAACAAACTCAAAATTCCTAGGTTTTCTTGGATGTCCCTCACACATCTGCTATCTCATTCTTCCACAGCTACGGTTTCGACACAGCCCAGGCCTGTTTCGTCCTCAAAATGGGTCGTATCTACGGCTGGCTGCCCGATCCCATCGACGAGTTTGCCACAGGGGTGTTAGTCAAGTGCTCCGGCGTAACCGAGGACGACACTTTCAATTTGGGTATCATTCGGTACTACGATATGGACTACAAGTTCTCAGCCATTGCACCAGGTAAAAACCCGGGGAAATTGGACAATGGAAGTTTTCACTCCATGTACTTCCCCTATACAGGACAACTGGCCTACTTGCAACCGCTGGTGTTTGTGCTGTTTGATGGCGTGAAGCGCAACACCTTCATTCGCGTGCGCTGCTGGCTCATTGCAAAAAACATTAAAGTAGATTTTGAAAAACGTGAAGGTAGTACAGAGTTTGAAATCATCTATGACTAGGAGAATTTAAAACGAAGAGGATCCTTTCTTGCTTCTTCTAATTTCATCAGCCGTCTTGGGACCATTGTTGAAAGAAGGGATTACCATCGCCTCCTCTAATTCAACCAATAGGAATCGTGGATTAGGTCATCGGAAGATTGCCTTCATGAAGAGCTTCTTATGAGTATCGTGGGTACGTTGGATTGACAGTCCTTTAATGATTGGTGAAAGATTTTAATAAACACTAATGCGGAAAGTCAAGATGAAAATGGAAAGAGAAAGAGGGGTTAATACCATCTCCCTTAATTCAACCAATAGGAATCGCCTGTTAGTTCAAGCAGTTCATCTGAAGGCAGGCCTTCAAAAAAGCTTATTTTTGGAACCTTAAGAGAATTAAATGTACACTCCTTTAGTAATAATTGACAGATTTTGATCGGTATAAGCGTTTCTGATTAGTTTATTCATCTTTGGTGGAATTCCGATGGTTAGTAATCAACTGTTCTTGTACTTGAGGTCTCGAAATTGTTCGACGGAGGTTGAGTTTAGTGATTTATGTAGAAGTTTTATTAACTTTCAAATCTATTGTTGGGTTTGAAAAGACATTGTGCACATAATACTTAAGAGTACCTGATTCTTCAAGATAGTATCCGGAAGAAGTCAGGAAGTTGGATCGTCTTGCAGTCATGTCTGATGGAACTTGGAACATCAAATAACCCTTCAACTTTATCGACATAGTGTTCAAGGAATCTTTTAATGTGTAGACTAATTGGAAAATTAAAAAACTGCAAGCCTTTTCCTTTAACTAAATGGGGTGGATCAAATTTAACCCCTTCCAACAAATCAGCAATCAGTTCCAGCTGCGGCCTAACAAAATTGTGAAAGCTGTCAAGACAAGGCAGATTTTAGGATTTTAACAATTCTTGACTAGTTCGAGACGCTCAGAACTTAAAATCTGGTAGAAAAACATTCTGCAAGGTTAAGACCGTTGACGAATGACCGCCTCTCCACAAATAAGTCAAGATGCGCTGAAATAGACGACTTCTTCGTATAAGAGCAGAACGAAGACAAATCTACTGTAATATTCCGGATTTACTCAATAGCTGGTGATCATCAAACTCCGATCCAGCATATAGAGGAATGTGAGTTTTACCTTCTGGTAAAGAATGGATGGGAGAGCAGCCAGTCAGCGTCGTCCCTCCTTCCCCTCCTTTAATCGGTAAACTCTCAGATTCCGGAGTTCTAGTCGTTACTTAAAACCAGTATTTTGCGAAACTAACGGAAGTAATCCCAGCACTTAAACCACTCTTGAGATCTTGTGATACCTCCTTATGCAGGTCATCAGGCCACGCACTCATCTACTATAGGAGGAGGTGGGCTGCCGTTTTTTCATCCATTCGACTAATTCGGAGGGCGCAGCAGACGCTGATTGAAAGCGCAGTCAACACAAACAGGCATTCAGTTTCGCCATTTGCTTCCAAGGCTCATCTCGACCAAAGTAGCCAACCTGGATAGTGTCATGACGCATAAATTTTGACTGTTCTTTTAAGTCACGCGTCCGAGGAAGTTGTCGGAGTCTCTGGAGACATTTCAAGACGATGCGTTCCAGACACTTCAAGATCCGAATCGTGACCTCCAATATTACTCCTTGACCAGTCAGCAGAGGCCATTTCATCTCCCATTTAAGCCATTTTATGTAGCTAGTCAAACTTGTCACACCTTCTCACAACACTGGATCACTTGCCTTTGCCGTCTTCCTCCTTACGGTGGCTAAAAGATGGCCACTGAGGCCAAGCAGGCCCCTTAATCAACCTGATAAGAGTGGAGTATGCACAAAATTGGTTCACAAGTCTACAAAAGTGCCTCGGTGTAATGTTTCACCCTGCACGCAGACACGCACGCCTCGGTGCTGATTTATGGTCGCCTAGCGTTGGTGTGTGTGCCGCCAACCCCATTGCGTTTGCCACGCTTGTGAGGTTTCACGTCACACCGACCACAAACGAGACCGACAACCACCACTCCTACAACAAATGGCAGCATTTTCAACGACTTCACCGACAATGGCGTGATTTGCGCTGCGCTTAACCGTCCTCCACTCTCCCGCCCCCACCCCTTCCTCCGTGGAGTAGTGACTTTTTTACTAACTAATTAAGAGTACACGGGCAACTCCCCTCGGAAGTAGTAATGTAAAATTTATTATCTAAGTAATAAAAGCTTCTAATTTATTCCCGGAATTTGATTATAAAAGTGGAGGTATCCTCTAATCTTCAATCAAAAATTAACCAATAGGGAACAAGTATATTTGACAACGAATTCACAGCCTCATTTAAACGTGAGTGAAATCCGTACGTCTTTGTCTCCTTGGTCCCATTCTTTAAAGAAGGCTACTTCTTGTCAGCGTAAAAAATTTGATTCTCATCATTAACCTCTTCCTCCATCTCCCATTTAAGATTGACAAATAAGGATCGAGTATTTCTGATATTAAATTGACTTCCTAATTTATCCGGAAATTAAGTGTGCATGTTATCGTCCACTGAATCGTAGTCGCTAGAAAGGAGGCACTTCCTGCCAGTGACACGGAGGTGGTTCTTACCATCAACCTCTGCCCCCATTGAGTTTACCTCTCCAGGTTTTCAGGGGAGGCAACATTGTCACCAGCCAAATCCCCGAAACCATTTTTGAAGGGTTATCCATCAAACTAAATACTAGATTAAAAAGTGTAGAGGGTGAAAATGGAGAAGGCTCAGATCATTTGTTGACCTGTGCACAAAAATGTAGCGATCTCACCATTGCTCTGCACCAAGGGGGAATTCACCCCTTGACTCATCGAATTACAAATCTAGTCTGTTGAATTTAGACTGGAATTTTGCAGTCGTAACGCTTTGGGATTTGCTTGAAGACAAGGAAGGTTACAATGCTATTGCTGAGTATGTTTGCCGACGCAGAGAAGGGCCTCGAGGGCTACCGGTGCGCCACCCCGGAGGAAGTAGAAAGGCGGAGTCTTAGGTGTCTGTAAAACTAAAAAGAAGAGTTAAACAAGTAACCAAAGCACTACATCCATTGTTAAAGATTGCGGTTTTGTAGCCCTCCGGCAGGAGATATAAGTACGTTAGGGTGTAGAGGTAGACAAACCAATCAATGCGTTGGTGACCTCACATCTCCTTTGGCCTTCATTTGAACTCCTCCACCCTTCCCCGCTATTCCATATCATGGCCAGAGGAGGACTAAATTCATCTAAGAAGCACTAGAAAAAGGAACTTTGCCCTCATTAATGGTTAATGAAGTCTAGGAGAAATGCATTGCCTGATTAGAACCGCTCGGAACGCCGTCGGTTTCATTCAATGAAAGAAATACACTTTTTCCCCGGCATACGAAGTACCTCTTATCACAAAGAGCAAAGTTCCTTCTTCTTCCTTTCCCCTTAACATTTAAAACTCATTTCAGTAAATGTTTTACTGGTGGTCATCCAACCTACCCCAGAAAGTTTGACTGACCAATAGGATTTTGCCGCATCCCAGGCCGCTTGGCGGAATAGCAAGACCCTAACAGTTTGTTACTTTCATTCTCTCCATTAACACATACCTTTATGCGTCTTGACTTGAAGGAGACATTTTATAACCAAGCTCCGCTCTCTGACGCAGCAGCAGAAAAGGGAAATGCAAATTTGCACACTTTGGTGGCTTGTGATTCACGAGGTTTTTAAGCGCGGCGCAAAAACAACAATCTGGAACACATGAAAGATAGTCGAGTGGATGGAGGGTCACTGGTCCTTCAAGGTCCAGAGTCTTGCTGGGAAAACGACCAACAAAGCCCTGGTTTCAAACTACGATAACGAGGTTTCGATGTCTCAGGAAAACCTCTCCCGTTGGTGATGGAGAAGAGTGTCTACGGTAATGTGAGTTGATCCTGAAGCCGTCACAATGAGAAACGGTAGGGGAAATTAACTTCAAAAATGGAGAAGGACCTAGAGATTACAAGGATAGAATAATGGATGGAGAGATGGATACGGGACGGATGGATGGATGTTAGCCCACCTTCAGAGAATAAATAACGTGCTCCTTCAACCTCAATCCACTCTCAGGGCTACTTAGTACCCCTGAACCAAAGCAATCCATCTACATTCCACCGCTACGTCAATTACCCTCACTGGCTCTCTCATAGTACTCGACCCGGTCGCCTAAGCGACAAGTGGCTCGTTTGTAGGATTATAGTCGCTTGTGGCCAGACGAAGTATTTCACCCAGATAATCGACCATCGTGGCATTTGTTTACTAGTAGACAGCATCATTGAGGCTCCATGTTGTCTGCACCTTTACAAGAGATATTATACAACCTTGAAACGCATCAAAACCTGCGGAAATTGAACACACCTTGGTCAGTGAAGTGGAAAGCACATCTTCCACTGGTGCAAAGCGTATAAAATTGTAAAATCTTACAAATCCATATATTATCGACAATCCAGGAAGTATTTTTGCATATTTCTACAGGTTGAAAACTAGTGCGGTTCTTGAAAGCCAAGGTAAACTCGCTTGTTAGCCTAGAAAAGGCCTCCTTTTGATGTGCGGGGCTTGAAAGATGATCCATCATTGGGCACACGTTGTACCCATTCGCTTACCTTGTTGCTAATCCAAGGAGGGCATATCGCACTGCGATATGGGTAATCTAGTTCCTTCAAGCATAATGACGATTGTTTTTTGCATCCTTCAAACAACAGGAACCTTCCAACTTCCTTGGATGAAAAGTAACAGACGGTTTTCGGTCAAAACCCATGCGCTGCCTAGTTTTGGAAATTCAGTCTCTTCTTCTAAGCTGTATGACGATGACGGGTTTGTTATGAATCGTTTCGTCTGATTATTTGTTATCTGATCAAGAAAGGGTTCAGATGCTAGGTATTTACCTCCGCACACAGTCCCGGGCTCAAAGTTCAAGTTCTCGGCAAACGGGGCCCGAAGTAAATCAAAGAAAGTCAGACTGCTTTTAATAACTCCGAAATTCCATTATTAATCCTGGTGACTTTCCGCTGAAAATACTTGGCGTAGGTGTTTGCAAGTAGGTTAAATTCCCTTTTTCGTTCGATAGCATTCCACCATGCAAACATGCTCTACTGATGAATTGTAAGTAGCAACCACACCGCGTGATTGAGAAGTACCAAGACTAGAATATCAGATTCAAAACATGAGGAAAATTCGTGCAGTTCACTACACCGACTTGTGGTGTCCTATGGAGCCTCCCAAAAGGGAAGCGATTGCCCACACGCATGAGGTATAGAGCACCGGTGTCCATCGCCGTATCAGCTCGAATATGCTCTCCACAGCTTCCTGCCTACTCTAACCTCCAATGGCATGACCTATGGACTTGATGTGATCCAAAGGTCCCGACTTTAAGGAAATACAAGCTCAATTTCAGAAATGCAGCAATCTTGCCTAGGATTTATTATTTAGCTCAACACCGTCTTCCCATTGTTAAGGCAATTCGGATCTGATGGTGGAGCGCACCGGCGTGCATCGCCTTAGAGAAGCCTCTTCTTATACCCCAGCTGATGCCCTGTTTCTTTCTGCTAGACAATCAGCCAGTACGTGACCAAATGGGTGATATAATGGCGGAAAAAGTGGTAGAGTTTTGGTTCCCAGAGGCAAAGGAATTCGTAGCAAACTCGCGCCTCATTGAGAGTGGACCACTGAATTGTTGCAGTGGATGGTTCATTGCATTAAATCTTATAAACAGTTCCCCGTAGTTATTTTCCACCCCCAAAACCCAGTGAGCTGATCCGTTAACAATGAACATAGCTACAAAATAAACTATCCTCTCATCAGGTGCAAATGTGAGGGGGGGTTTCCCACCACCTCCCGTCGTAATGGGGCAGTTATGAGAATCAGAGTCACCTATTAATGCCAGGAGCTCTACGGTTCTAATAAACAATTATTGGAGTTATTTTAAAAAAAAAAAAAAAAAAAAAAAAAAAAAAACAGAAAACGACTTCACTCGGCATTCATGATAGGAGTTTTCGTTGTCATTGCTTATCACTTCACCTGCCACTAGCCACCTACCATGGACAGTTTGGTTCCGATACAACCAAGCAGCCTCTTACCCCTTCCAGGGTAATCCAGAATTGCCAACTTGAAGATTTACTGCAAAGAAGTGAAGGAGGAAAATTTTGGTCCTTGGTGCATTCGAAACTACGCAATGATAAAATGGGGCCCTATTCAACACCTCCCTCCTCGACCCTTCTGTGGAGGGTATGAAGAAGTCAAAATGCAAAGTCGAGGAGCAAAACGACCCAAGTAGCAAATCTTGTTTACTTTATTGGCTGCGGTTCTCATAGAAACGATAGCTACACAAGGGCAAAGGGAAAACCCACAACCAAGTGAGCAAGTGACGTTTGGTAACAGAAGCAGCACTACTTAAGGTAACGAAAGCAAAAAGGGAAAGGGAACGTTGGCACACAAGAGAAACACCGTTTCGGAGTAACTCAGATGATCAAGTTATGCTGCCAACAACTCCGCGATCGGATCTTAGAAACGTATATCTCCTGGATGGAGCATCACATGATGAAAAGCGGGTTTCGTACATTCCATGGCGCGATATCAGACACAGCAGGAAGGCAAACGCAATAGTGCAATTATCCAAGAGATCCCACAAAGTGAATTGTTTAACCACTGAGAAACCCCACAGCCACCATCATTCAAATCCACCGGAGGCTACCATCATGCTTCCTGGCACCGACATCGATCCTCCACTTGGCTCGTTTGTAATCGAAGCTCCTAAAGTGGTCGAAAAAAAAAGACCCCCCTTCTCACCATACTCGAACCAGCTGATGTAGTGTCCTCGTAATGTCCGGACTGCTACAGCGCGTGCTTGACCCACCAGTCGGTTCCAAACTTCCCCAGCCACAATAAATGCAATGCATGTGTTGTAGAGTCGTACTCAAATTTGTACAGGACAAAAAACCGCAGGTGATGATGGCAGCGCCCCTCACCGGTTACATAAAACGCCTCTGACGCGGGTGATAGTAGTGGTAGCTGTCGTAGTCGCGCCCCACGACCCTGCGAACCGGTTGCTCGGCTTGGAAGGTGCCTGTTGTTGTAGCCGAGGTATTAGCAATGGGCTCTGCATTCCGCCGCACCACTCGACGCTTACCATTGCCGATGCCACCGCCGGTAGACGTTCGCTCCGTGGCTGGGGGTGTTACTGCCACGTCAACCATGTCGCCGATGCGGAAAGCACAGTCCTACATGGAGGTTGGGTAGGTAATCAATGGAGAGCATCTCTTGTCAAAGTAACTCAAAGGGAGCCTTTTGGGCTCAAACGCGTAAGTAGTCTTATAACGGAGTGAAGGCAACACAACAGCATTGGTGCTATTATGAAGCCGTCTCTAATAACTGACGAAAACGTTTTGTGGTCGTTTGGTCGCAAAACTGTCTTGCATGTGCAAGATGGAACCTTGTAGGGCAAAAACGAATGTATTGACGTCACTAGTCCATAAAGTACCTCACATCAGGAGGGGCTGCGGAGTTCCAAACCCGTCAAGCATTTGTTATGAAACGAAGACCAAAATTGCTGTCGGCTAGTAGCAGCGTCTTTCGGGTGGACAAAAATAGGATCTCTTGATCTCCAAACTACCTCAAATAAAAGCAGTTCCAGGGATTAAAAGTGAACTCGCAGTAAAAGGTGGGATAAGGGAGGATTACCATGTTAGGTATGAGTGCAGCGAATCGCCTCCAAGTGTAAAAAGACAAAGAAGTTTAAGTGCTTTTAAGAGCGATTTTGCCAGCAGCTAATGAGGCGCACACCCTAAAAAAGCCTTGTAGTTTCAGAACTGTTGTAAAATTATAAAGAAAAACAACTCTTTGGTGTGAAGTGTGCACTAATGCAATCAAAGGTGATTTGCGGAAAAAAAAATAGCAGAACCACCTTTTGCTTTCAAAACACCTGCAGCTATATAGGTGCTGGTATAAAGGATGAAAGGAGGAAAAAAAGCGTTGATACCACTTCTACAGCGATGGCGAAGAAAGAAATCTACTACTCCTGGGCATGGCGTGGCATTATCTCCATCTGCGAAGGAAAATTAGACAGTTTCGGATGAAGAAAGCTACAGAATGAGTCACGCCGGAGAAGGCACCACCGGCAATAAGCTGGGCAGTGTAGACAGATGTATGTTGGGAGCAAAAGTTCATCCCCATAATCAAAAGAACTTGGTAAAATTGTATCGTAGCCATTAATATGAGAGTTGTAATTTTGAAGATAGACATATTGGTTGCACCAGTCATAAACCACCTTATAGAACGGACTCGATAGATGCGAGAATTTTCCCAACGCCATTATAGTCTTACAAAACGCTAAGAGATAACCGAGGGTAAAGATGATGTAATTATTTAGGCTCAAAGGGCGCTAAAGAGTTTCATTAAAACCCAGAGAAGCTACTAGCAGCTACTCCACAGCACTTTACCGGTTAGACCAAAAAGATACCAGCCATGTTGAGTTCTCTCTTTTCGAAATACAGCCCTAGGAATGAGAAAAGTGGAATGAAGTACTTTGAAAGAATACGAGCTATTAGGAGAAGTGATGGAATTAATTAGGTGATAAAGCTAGAATTAACTGCTTGATTAGGAACTAGGGATTTTGATGTGAGAACGCGCTAATTTCGGTTAAACACAATGAAAAAGGCAATTTTTTTCAGATGCTAAGAACCGCATCCAAATCATTCCGTCAAAAATCAAACATCCACTTGCGTTTATCAAAACAAATATGCTACTTACTCATGATTTTATGCACGAGCATGTCAGCTAGATTTTAGAAAAAGAATAACGACTCAAAGACGGGAGTCTATTTGAAAACTCGTACTTTGGAAATAAAAGGTGATATTCCAAGAGGACAAAAAGGGGATGATACGAAAGGCACACTCCTCGGAGATACAGTAATGTAGCTATTGCGAATTCCTAAGGTGCTACTAAGGCGAATAAAAGTGTTGCATTCGAAACCCTCACCCTTACGCGTGCTCGTAAAGTTAAGCTAATCGAATGCTTGGTAAATGGGACAACTCACCTACTAAGGGCAAAAATTGAAGAACTTTGCCAAAAACTGCAAAAGATACTAGGCAGAGCACACATCATCGGCCTTAAAAAAAACACGTAAGTTAAGCGAAGTTGCTAAAAAATAATTAAACAAGTCAGTGATTGATGCCAGAGTCTAACTTAAAAAACGAAGTTACAGTCAATTCCTCACAACTCTTGTTATTTGATTCCCATCGTGACCGTTTGTTGTAAAAATAATAGATCGTAAGGCAAAAAGTGCATTTTTGGAAAAGAAACACAAATACACAAATAACGAAAACCACACGCAAAACTTATGCTCTTGCCTTCAGCATTATTTTATCCGAATCCGAGGGAAAACCAGAGCAGACGCTTCCAATATCACGCATCTTGTAACCAGGAGACCGTGGGTCAGGAGAGACGATGGCAAAGTCAAAAATCGTTCCCCTTTTGCGTGCATCAGGATTAACTATTTTAACTAGGGAGGATAATTCCAGCAAAGTTGCATCCAACCTAGGCAAAACTGGTGATTACATTGGCCATAATATCATACCATGTATAGGCCTGTAGCTCATTGAGAGGGAATGACTTGCGTGAATATTCATAGATCTTGTTATGGGAGCAATGACCGCAAAAAAGCCTTAACAGAAGAGGACAGGTCTTCTCCCTGTCAATTCGACCATCACTCCTTTCGCCTAGCACCATTTGTAGCGAAAATTCGCACAATATGTTCTGAAAAGAACCACACAAACGAATATATCAACACCAATCTAACCCACCCCAAACGCCACCTCCAAGTCTAGCAAATACACTCACAATACGACCGCAAAATTTGTCGATTAAAACTGTGACGGACAATATATGCAAAAATGGCTAACTATAAAGTTGCAAAGTTTATTTTATTTAAATAAATTAAGAGCTTCTGTTGGGTGGACAAACTTTGTTTTAGATAGAAAATATAACGCTGTACTATGCGTTACATTAACCATTTTTGCCTTATTTCAGGAGTAATTATAAGTGATTATAAGAAATACGTTGTGTATAAAATTGCTATTGAAAACTCTAGCATTTCTTCAGACTGCATTATTTTAGCGTTATACTTGGTCCAAGTTTTCGCGACTACTTCAAACGCTGACTAGATGGCTGGTACGCGCGAGGGTCGACAGGTTCGGTTATATAGTGTTTGTTATATTTAAAGGCTGGTGAAACGGGTGTTTCTAAGGCTCATGACGATCCTTACAAAGCTCTCTGTGCCGATGTTGAAGCCTTTATTAAGTCCTTCTACAAGCACGTTAAAAGTAATGATTTGGCCGAAATTGAGAATGACTACGTTGTTAAGTAAGTGTTCAGTTAATCTGAGACAATTTTCTAGGTTCCCAAAGCTTACTGAACAGTATTTTAAAACCACCCGCTGGCCTCCTGCTGAAGCAATTGCCCCCCTTGTTAACAAGGGTAAAAGCTTGGTTCCAAAACTGATGGCTTTTTAGATTCAATCTTTATGATGCTCTACAATGAACTTTTCTACCGCCATTTGTACGCACACGTTACGTCTTTTCCCGAGTTGGAAGAGGCCCACCAGTCCTATCTCAACTATTGTGCTCTCTTTGACGCTCTTTTGAGTATGTCTATTCCCATTTTCGACCGCACTTCCCAGAGTATTTGATTTCACGTCAGTTTCTTTTTCTATTCTCTTTAGAACCAAAAAATCCAGTTCAACTGGAGTTGCCGAATCAGTGGCTATGGGACATTATCGACGAGTTTATATACCAGTTCCAGAAGTTCTCTACTTATCGTAGTAAGCTCAAGCGCAAACCGGAGGATGATGTTTTTCTGGGCCTGAATCCTTCCACCTGGAGTATTCAAGGTGTCCTCAGCATCCTATTTCAACTTGTGGAGAAGTCGAACATTAATCTACAGCTTAGTTACTATGCCATGCAACGTGAGCAACTTGTGACTACTTTTCTGGCTTTTTTGGCTTTAATAACACATACAATCAGGATCTGTAAATGCCTGCAAAGGAATTATTACTAATTTCCACCATTTTTCCACTACCAGGTGATCCCTACGAAGTGGCTGGGCCTTTTGGTCAATGTGACCTCTACAAGATGCTCGGTTTCTTCAGTCTCGTGGGTCTCTGTCGGGTGCACTGCCTGCTGGGTGACTACTTCACCGCGCTCAAAATGCTTGAGCATGTGCAGTTAAGTCGGCAGGAGATGTATCATGAAGTGCCAACATGTCACATCACTACGGGCTACTACGTCGGCTTCGCCTACCTCATGATGCGACGCTTTCAGGATGCAGTGCGCACCTTTACTCATACCCTGGCCTACATTGCCCGCGTCTCCGCTTGCGTTGCCCAGCGACCTGATCTCCGGGAGTACGTGGTGAAACAGGCCGACCAGATGACCAGTCTATTGGCTATCTGTATCACCATTAACCCAATGCCGATTGATCAGGCTGTGGAGCAGCATTTAAAGGAGAAGTTTGCAGAAAGCTTGAACCGACTGCAACAGACGTGAGTTTCCTGCTTTAATACTTGATCGGTAGTCTGAACTGCTCAGTGGTTGGCCAACTGCTGCACCTCCCCAAATGCCTCTGAATTTTGAAATTTGCAGGTAACCTCATGTAGAAACCATAGTTCATGGTATTTTAATGCATTGGGTTGTAGGAACAAGGACGAGTTCACCATGTGCTTTGACATCGGCTGCCCGCGCTTCATAAATCCGGATGCGAAGGCGACGGAGCGTGTGAACTACGCCCTGGACGCGCAGCGCCACCAAGGCGTGGTATTTCGCAGCGAGCTCGACCAGTATTGGATCGAGCTGCCGCGACTGCGGTCCTTCCTCAAGCTCTATACTTCTCTTCCCGTGGAAAAGTTGGGCCACTTCCTGGAGGAGGTATGTCTTGCATGTGTGCGGTCCATTCGTGGACCCTTACTGACACCGTTCATACAGGTGGCAGCCAGCAGTGGTAATGCGTACACGGAATACCATATGATGATGAGGAGTGGAGCTTGCCTCATGTTTTCTTTTCCTTCAAGGATGAGGAGAACGTACATTCCCTCCTGATGCGTTTCAAGCACCAATTGAAGAACGTTACCTGCACGGGGGAGACTTGTGGTAGCCTGGAGGGCACACTGCAACTCCTCTGTGACACCGACTTCTACGTGGATGGGGAGATGATCCACATCGCGGACATGAAGGTGGATCGTCGTTTCTCCGAGTTTTTCATGCTCCAGTTGGAGAAGCTGCGTGAGGTCTGTCCTTATTTAGCTGTTCTGTCTGCTTAAGTGTTATCAGTAGGTACTGTGAATGTAGTGGATTTGCAGGCTCAAAATGAACTCGAAGGCGACCTGAGCAGTGAGCAGGACGGAAGGTGTTGCCAGTACTAATGTTTTCTTTGTACAAGTGCTTCTGGAAGCCACCTCAGAAGGCATTATTTTGCGCATCCACGAACATGATGGAAATCTTTGTGTAGAAGGGCTGAAACACTATCAGAAAAAGTAGTTATATAGTTGCACCTTATTTGATAATCTGTTAGAATAAGCTGCCACCTAGCTCACTATTTGCCATAGCGTCTGAGCCGTCTCGGAAGGTATTATAATGCACTCGAGTGTTTATAAACGAGCCTAAAATGGGAGCTCAGAAAGTGTGGAATTGAAGTGGCGATTGCGATGGAATCAGAGCTACGCTGCTGTTGTTAACTTGTTAACTGCTGGCCTACCCCCATTTTGTCTTTTTTTAGTTGAATGACCAGCTGGACGAGGTTGAAAAGAAACTGAGCACCGCACGTCTGCGCGCCTGAATCGTCGTTGACGGCTCAACCTCGCATTGCGGCTCCGTTGTTTGATAATTCAACAAGCATAAATATACACCTGTCTAAGGACCATGCCTGTCTTCTTTTGCCTGATGAGAGTTACTACCACAACCTACAACCGTATCGTTCTCACTCTAGTAGGCTTCATCTGTCATTCGGGGTGCTGCTATTGATCATTTCGGGGTTGACGGCATCCCCTTAGGAATGTTATCAAGCATGTTTTTGTGAATTAAATTAATCAGTTGTATAGGGGATGAGTTGGTGTGTTGATTTGGTGTTTGTCACCGTGTTCGCAACCGTTCCCATTAGGATTTCTTGTCGTTTATTTTACCACCTTTAGCTGATGTCTACGCACTTTCCGCCCCTTTCTGAACTAATAGTGCATCAGTATGGGGGGAAAACGTGATACCCACTGTCTTATGTAGAGGGTTGTTTTGTTGGGAAGGGTCGGTCTGATATCCATCATTCTTAGGTCAAGTATTTATCAACCGCGAAGTCAGTCAATCACCAGTAACTTGCCCTCTCTCTCTCTCTCTCTCTCACGTGTCGTTTTCAGTGCCAAAGGGGGAAGGTTGTTGGGGTTGAGGGACGTGCTTTTGTTTCCATTAAACTCTAAAAAGCGTATAACCTTAGTGAGGGTTGCTGGTGACTGCGATTCATTTGTTTTTTCCGATAGGTTGAAAGCCTTCGCTAGCACTTAGGCAGTAGCAAGTTCCCCAATTCCAAAATACGTGACGTCAAACAATTTTACATGTGCCGATTGATATGAGTCTAAATTCTGTCCATTTCCTTTTTCAGATGGAACTTCTTCAAAACGCAGCACCGCGCCTCTACCCCGTTGACAAGAGTCGAATGGGTGTACAATTCAAGCCAATGTCCACATCTACCCGTGAACCAATCACAGCCGCCGAAATCTTCGGTAAGTCAATCGGGATGGAAAATTGACAAAAAGAAAATAGTATGAATAAGTCGGAGTCTCTGCTTGAGACCTAACAAGCAACACTTTTCGCCTTCCCTGCAGAACACATTCGCGACATTCGAGATCCAGAGCACCCCTACACTCTGGAGGCGCTTGGTGTGGTAAGGAGGGAGGAAATAGCCGTGGATGACGCCGCCTCCACTGTCAGTCTCCAGTTCACACCCACTATTCCCCATTGCAGCATGGCTACCCTCATTGGTCTCTCAATCAAGGTCAAGTTGCTGCGGTCATTGCCACGCCGCTTCAAGGTGATTGGCTGGTCCCATTTGACTACTTTGGTGTACCTTTTGATCACATTTTTGAAAGATTTCAGGAGCTCACTTATTTTCTGAGCCAAAATGAAGCACGAATTTCACCTTTTAGTCCTTCATCATAATCATTCAGCGTTGATTCTTTAGTGTAGGTCGTTGTTATCCTGGTTGACTGGTCCTTCCCCCTTCATACCCAGCTTACGCTAGCCTTTTGAAATCGACCATTTTCCTAAACTATTTTATGGTATTTGCTGTGCCCGCGGAATGATTCTGCCATTTTTTGTGCTTTTGCGCCAGCAGGCTTGGCGTCAGTAAGGTGAACAGGATCGTGCCTTTCATGCCCTGAATAGAGAGTAGCTGTCAAAGTCGTAAGTCCGTAACCGACAAGGTCGGGATTATCTGAACTACGGGCGTATGGTCATTGTTGGATCATCTTGTAGCCGATTGTCTCATCGTCGTCTACGAAGAGCCACGAATCCAAGTTTGACTTGACTCCCTCTCGTGTACTTCACTCCTGTAACCCCGATGGCATCATTCGTAGTAATACTTGATTTACTTGCCACATTGACGGCAATAGGAGGTGTGATTGCAACATTGTAATGGTAATGTTCTCCATTGCAAGACCAACCCCTCAAGATACAGTGACCAATACAGACATTGGAGATTTTGCAGTGAAACTACTACTGATGATAGTGTTAGTAGACCGGCATTTTCTGTTGCCAGATCCACGTGACGATAGCGTCAGGTATGCACGAAACCGAGGCGGACATTAACAAACAACTAGCTGACAAGGAGCGTGTCGCCGCCGCCATGGAGAATCCTGCACTTGCTCAAGCTGTCAATCAATGTCTCGCTCCCTGATTACTGATGATCGGCTACTTTGACACACCTCTCTTTCCGGATTGTAGAAATTAGATGGAACTTGACTGTTTTTCTAAAAAGGCTCTGACTCTGCCTTCCTTCATTTTTATAATTTGATAAGTGGACAATAAAGTTTTGTGCATATGTTGGAAGTCGCTTTATCCCTACTACTTCTTGCTTGAACTGAGGTACAGGTAAAATGGTTTTTGAAGCGGTTTAGGTTTATCCAGTGGGTGTTTAGTTCATGTGAAAGTAAATACGTCAAACCTCGGGGTTGTTTCGGGTGTCAAAGATTTGGGTTTTCCCCGGAGTAAGCCTCAACCTGCTGAATGGTTAAATTTCATCGTTCACGCAGAATCATTGCTTTGAAGGTCATTGGAGGCCCGCTGGTGGAAGTGTGAGTTTATCAGTCAGTTGCTCAATCTGTTCGTTTATTTCCTAGAGTAAAAAATACCCTAGAAAAAAAAGTTTTTTGCCCACACCTCGAATCGCCACGGTTTTAGTGGCTATCCGCTCCATCCGTTCAATTTTTAAGCGACTGTATCAATCGTATTCGACGGAAACCTTTTAAATAGTAGGTAGAAATGGCTCTTTTTACGGATAGGGGCATATTTTTACCTCAATCCGGAGCATATCTGATCCCTTACATCCTGGTGCTTCCGGTCACATAGACATGCGTTACCAAGCCGTTATCACTTGGGTGATCGCGACCTTGAACTAGGACGCCAGTCAAGCATGAGACACCTCCATTTTTGCCGAGTAGTTAGGAGCTCACCTGCTCCCTCCCCTTCCAGCCATTGGTAAGGTGATTTTGTGGTCGAGGTACTTCTAAGCTTTCCTGCTTTGAATAGAAGAGGTCTTGCTGGTTTAATAGGGAAATAGTCAGTTGGTGGAAAAGACAGGTCTGACATTTCAAGGTAGTGAGGAGTTAGAAGGGTTATGCTGAAGTGTCCAATTAGCCTCGAAGGACCTCGAAAAAGAAGCACAAGATCTGGGTGACTACTGCCGCTTACATGGACTGAGAGTCCATTGGAGCGAAGGGAAGTGTAGGTGACATCTCGGAGCTAACTTTGCCTGCTGTAATGACTTGAAGAAGGCCGTAGATCCTTCTAAACTATGCGCGGTTGTTTATGTCCACCCAGTAAAGCGCCTAGATAGGCATCAATGGTCAATGTGATTATCTTTGCTCCGCTCCATACCACCTGGGCAGTGTGATGGCAAAATGTCAGCTGAAACTGCTAAATTAGGGTCGATAAACGCCGTTGATTTTGGTTCGTCAACCTCGTTGTATGGCAGAAGGAGGAAGCGAGTTTGAGGTATGCACAACCGAACGATGTTCCATACAATTTGATCCTAGTAGTAAATCCTTTGTTTTAGGGGGGAGGATCGTCCAGACCCGCTGGAGAACACAAATTACTTTCAGTAACAATCAGTGTGAATGATGAAGTGATTACCCTGCAATCATCTGCCATCTGTTCTATCCATCCAGCCCATTTCAGATGGTCACCTTTACCACACAAAGCATTTAAATGCCTTGCAGGGAGGCGATTGGTGTGAAGCTGTCATCTACATACCGGTTGAGTAGTCACGTTTGTCGTTAAATTTCTGCCTTGACTACATTCCAGTCTTCCAACTTATCCACAACGCTAAGCTTTAATAAATGCCATTTTTTCCAAAATCTGATTTGAAATACCTCGATTATCTTGGGTTGCGCTCACTGGAGTAAATTGTCTTGAGGCATCTCCCCGCCTTCATCCGATCTAAGAGTAACAAGCAAAATTGAAGAGACCGAGAAAGTTAATTTCAAAGATCTACAATAAAACTCCTGCAAGAAATCGGCCGCTTCTTGCAGGTCGTAAGAACGATGTGCCGACGGCTGAATTTTATTCGGGTTGGTGGAGGAGAGTAGAGCCAAGTTGGATGAGGAGGTCACCACCACGAGCTATATTCAGCACATAAGGGGCTTCCATTGACTTCGCTGGGACTTTGGTTCCCCAAAAGACCAGTCGACCTTTCAAAGTATGGCGTTATTCTTCAGTGATGCTTTTCGAGGCACCTGTCCATTAAGGCGGTCGACTCTTCAATTACCTCAGTGGGGTCGCATATCTATTCACCGTGTGTTTGTGTCACTCCGAGGAGACGAAAAGGTGGCAATCATCACTTTAAACTCGGAGAAACACACAGGAGGAGAGTGAAGACGAGCCAGTATCCACTCTTCCGCCCTCCCATGTCATCTATAATGAAGATCCTTCATCGGATCAGCTCTGTCGTCAGCCAAAGAGCCTCCACAGCACCTGTGGAACCGACTCTCACTCCGCACATAGTCCAGACAATTTTCAAATCTACCCGATACGTTTGTTCAAATACCATTTCGTGATTTGGGTTCCCCAAATGCTAGACGATGCCAGATGAAATTTGGCTTGGCAACTTCAAGGGGTAACATCCAACCCCGAATGGACTTCAAGACACAGAACTATCACCGGTCCCTCGTAAATTTGTCCTTTTAGAGGAAAATTGTCCATATATTCACCGAGGGATAAGAGGAGAAGTATCTGAAAGTAAAATGCCATTTGTTTTAATTCAGCCCAATAGTGGGGAACTCTGGTCATTTGTTTGTAGTCGGGTGCCTGTTGTACTTGCTTTTCCAGTCCTTTGGTAAATTTTATGAATTTCTCATAGGTGCTTCCAATTCTTCCATTTTACTGACCTCTTTCCTAACCTAGATGGAAAAATCGGCTGAACATAAGGTGAAAATACAGTCGAAATTCGCTACTAGTCTTCCCCATCTCTTCCTTGGATTTTCCAACAAATGGAGCTCTCAAAGCTGGTGGTTCCCCTTCCACTCGACTCAGTTTTCCCTGGAGCTCACTTCTCAGAGGCTTTGCAACGTCTTTATAATAGACTAAGATTCACCACAATACATCTTTGTCCTATGGACTTTGAGTTTTCGCATTTAAAAGACTTCGATCACAAAGGGAAAGAAAACACTGGTCAGCACCACCTACATTTAAAAATCCTTTTGAAATATTCGCTCCAGTCTTAACTATGGCAGGAGAGTGATAGCAGAGAGCTCTCAGTGGCGTGGAGCTTGAGTTGTCATTCCTGTCTTCGATTTCTCAGGCGACAGCACCTCTCCCTCTCCGGACCAGACGAACGAGCCTTGCAGGGCCGCCGGAGGCAAATCGAACACTGCATTGACCTCACGTGCGTTACCACGCAATCTTTATCCATGGATCGATCGGACGTTGGTCGGCGTATCGTTGGCTCAAAGACTGCAGCATTGCAGTGACATCTAGCATGGCAAAAGTGAGTAAACTGCCTCTCAATCACCCCTCCCTACTTCTTTAAAATTCGTGAGTATCACCCAGTCTTTTAGTCTAATAATGTCTAACTTATGAAGTTCTTTTCGAGCAAATCCATCACCTGACGCCTTCTCTTAAGTCATGGTCTAGTTCTATTTGCCCTCAAAGAGAACTACTGTTTAGATCGAAAGATTGCTTTAGCAAAGGATCAAAAGTAGACTCACCGACTACAGAGAGTTAAATAAATAATTGTCAGGTTAGAATAGGGTAATTTAGGGCCCCCAAGCTCCTCTTTGTCTGTTCTTGCTTCCATTTAGCATGGGAATTGTGCTCATGATCCAGTATATTTATGCGCCCTGGATCGGGTTAAAAATAGGGTGTCACACATACGTGACACCCGTGGCGAACTTATTGCATAGAACTCAAAGTGCTATAGACTGCTTAGGTCAAAAATAAACCTAATTTCGTGTCATTTAAGTGATTGACGTGTGTGATCCATCTTTCAGCACGCAGTACGAGAGGTGATCTGCATCCATATCGGACAGGCGGGGGTGCAGATCGGTAATGCCTGTTGGGAGCTCCTTGGACTGGAGCATGGCATTCGACCGGATGGCTTCTACTACGATGGTTACGAACCCAACGACAGCTCCTTCCTTACCTTTTACAATGATACCGCTTACGGCAAATTTGTGCCCCGCGCCATCTTCATTGATTTGGAACCTTCTGTTGTTGGTGAGTTGTGGAACTTGTAGCGTCTGACTAGATGCAAGTCTAAAGGACACTATCCTCGTTACTGACTGCATCATAAGAGTTCCAATTCCTTGGTTTGCGTCAAGGCTGCTCCCTGGTCTAAGGAGAGCGCATATTGTACAACAGGAGCTAATCGAGACTAGGATTGTCAAATATGTCATCTTTGGAAGGGATCCTTGATCTAGAAAGTACTTTCGAACCCTGAAAATTCCCTACTTCGTCTACCATTGTTTACCAATGCTATAATCTCGTGCATTTACTACTATCATAGATGAAATTCGCTCGGGCTACTACCGTCAACTCTTCCATTCAGACAGCTTGATCTCAGGAAAGGAGGACGCAGCAAACAACTTTGCGCGGGGCTACTACACCGTCGGCGAGTTGATAGTCAACAACGTGCTCAATCAGATCCGTAAGACTGCTGATACCTGTCACATGTTCCAGGGGTTCCTTGTCTTCCATTCCCTCGGTGGTGGGTCGGGCTCCGGGTTCTGCTCCCTCCTTATTCAACGCCTCTCAGATGACTACCGTAAACGCGCTAAAATTGAGCTATGTGTTTATCCGGCTCCGCGTCTAGCCTCGGGAGTCGTGGAACCCTATAATGCCGTACTTACTACCCACTCATGCATTGAACTCTCTGATGTCTGCTTCCTCATGGATAATGAGGCGGTGTGGGACATCTGTCGTCGCAATCTTGATATTCGCCGTCCAACTTTCACCAACATCAATCGTATCCTAGCACAGATTATCTCCTCTCTCACCGCAGCGCTGAGATTTGAAGGTCAGCTGAATGGCGATCTGACCGAGTTCCAAACCAATTTGGTACCCTATCCCCGAATCCACTTTCCTCTCATTACCTTTGCGCCGATTGTGGCTGCAGAAAGAGCCTATCACGAAACTAATTCTATTGATCAAATCACTAAGGCCTGTTTCGAGCCGGCAAATTCCTTTGTCAAAATAGATCCGCGGATGGGTAAGTATATGGCGGTGTGTCTGCTCTACCGGGGTGATGTGGATCCAGCCAGTGTGAATTCGGCTACCTCAGGAATTAAGTCGGCCAACTCCATCCACTTTGTGGACTGGAGTCCAACCGGCTTCAAGGTGGACATCAACAGTCAACCGACGGCTACTGTGCCCGGTGGGGACCTAGCACGAGTCATGCGGACGTGTTGTATGCTTGCCAACAGTACGGCTATCGGTGAGGCATTTATTCGGATTGACAGGAAGTTTGATTTAATGTTCAAAAAGCACGCCTTTGTCCACTGGTACGTGGGAGAGGGTATGGAGGAGGAAAACTTTGTAACAGCACGTCAGGATTTGGCCGCGCTAGAGCAGGACTACGAGGAGCTGGGCTACGCCACCAAGGAGGAGTAGGTGTGTGGGATTGTGGCTGTGAAGATGCCAATTCTATCCGTTTTTCCGTTGGACAGGCTTCTTTTTGTGTGTGGAGTTTTCGTTTCTTCCAACGAGTGGGTCCAAGAGAAATACATTTCTTGTATTTGTTTCCACAGGAGAAAGTCTTCACAATCTCAAATGTGTGGGTTTCATTTTGGCTTGGTGGTTTGAATACCACTTTGATTCTTTTTTTCTGATAGATTTTTTTTTCACCTAGGGGTGACATGGAGGAAGTGACATTGTTGAAGGCGCTATTTGTGATTCTGTAATTGTTATAAACGTTGATTCAGCATTGATTAGACGTGTGAACTTAGCAGTCGGTTGGAGGAGGTGTTAAACCTCGCGGGTATCTGACCAGTTGGTAACCTTTGCGGCGTCCAAGTCGCTTCCGACGGCACAATAATCTGAAGGGCGATTCGCATGTTGAAACCAAATATAGCTGGTTTTGGAAGGTGAAAGAGCCTGATTCAATCCAAATTTTATAAATTAGGTGGTCAAAAGGGAGAAAAAGTGTCCAAGAAAGCGATTAAGGGCCTTGCTTGGATAGACCGAGGCCTGTCCATGCCTTCTACTGCATCCATATGGACAATTGCGGGCGTTTACGAGGTGCGTGCACCGAAAACCAGGCGCAATTTTCAAACCACAAGACATTATAACTAATAAAAGCGATTAGCGCAACATGGCTAGCCATCAAATCAAATCTCTTAATCAGTCTGCCTTTACTATAGCTTCGCATCTGATTCATTCCTTTTTGTGTCCTGATAGCAAAATTCGCGCTAGGAAGGCGTTTCGTCTGTTTTGTTTTTGCGGCTTTACTTTAACATCTAGCGCCCTTGACAAATCACCGAACCGTAAAACTTGGCTTTTGAGGCTTCGGTGGTACCGCATTGTAGAGAAGATGTCACCAATCTTTTTAATAAGACTACATGATACGTCTGATCGGAGTTATGGGCTAAATTAGTTAAAAGAATCAGTACCATACTGATACCAACTGGGAGCAGATTAGAAGACCTCCTCTACTCGCCTCCTTACAGCCGTTGATTGCGTTGAGACTGAGAAAAGCCACTCCTTTTAACTTTATTAAATCTTCTTGGTCTTTCATATATAAGTGACATCACTTCCTTAGTTGACATAAAAATGAATGTAAGATGACGAAATTTGCCCCTGAAGTAGGGTAGACATCATCTCTGGCGGTACAGCCATTACAGATCATGGTCTCAGGCTTGACTCAACCACTATAGCCACTCGGGTGATATGCTGCACCGTGTGTACTAGTTTTCATCGTTTATTTCTGTTTTTTATCTGACTAAATAGTTTAACAAGGTGTGCAGCGTAAAATGTGAGACCAGATAAGGTTGGTGTAGGCGTCACATATGTGTGACACCGCTAGCTAACGTGTTAAATGTGCTATCGAATGCTTCGCACCTTAGCTGGTAGTCAAATTTTTTGCAAGCTATTAAAAATTTTAAAAATTGACAAAAACCTGATCAGTTGGTAGTAAATCGGACGCGTTCACATATCCCGCGGTAGATTGGCTAAGCGGAACTAAGTTTGCAGCGTATGGAAATGAACCCACGTTTGACAGTTCCCTTGCCTTCGTTGTCAATAAATTCTTTGCCACAGTCATGCTTCTTTGATGCTGTTTAATATTCTTTCTTGCAAATGGAACTGACCCTGGTTAGAGCTGCCCCGCTTAGATCTTCCTCCGTCAGAACTTCATGATTATCTCGAATTGCAAATTTTGGGTTCAAAATGGGGTTTATTCGATACTACACATCAATCAACGACTGCCTTCCTCCTCCCTTTCTTTCTTTCTTTCTCCCTTTTAGGTAAAATCACCCAACAAATTTTGCTCTTCGCTTTATTCACTCGCTTCATGAATAATCGGCGTCCACGCTGGATTTTCTGCGGTCCGACCGACTGGCTGAGTGACCGACCGAGTGATTGACTGGCTGGCCTAACTATCGACTTGTGGTAAGAAACGGCTCTTGTAGTAGTCCGACGTCTATTAGGGGAGAGAGAATTTTATTGGTTGTCCCCGCCTAAACAATCCATTTTCTCACTGTCTACCACACTCTCCTGCAACACACCACCTCCACAAGACTGGGTTAAAAACAATTTACGTACTGAAAACATAATAATTACAGAAGGAGCCTCTCCTTTCGATCCCGCCCAATACAAGTGGGGGGTATGCTGCAAAGGCATTTCCCTGCCTTCCGATTCCCCTTCCTTCTCTCAAAAAACCATCAGTGGTCAGGACTAATTAAGTGGCAAACGAGAAGTTTTATTAATATTATTCCATCCAGACAATGCAACACAGAACAACGCAGCACCTCAAACTTCATACCCCACGACGTAAGGCTAACTCTTCAGAAGAGAAGGTGGACACTTCAATAAAGGAGAGACTACCTTGATATCTTCCACACACTGAGATTTCGCCTAGTAATATTTTTAAGCTCCAAGTAAAGGCCATCGTCTCTTCCTTCCATCAGCAATTTTAAGTGACCTCGCGCCAAATGGACGTGCGAGGCAGCATTGATGGTTGGAAAGTGGGAGTGAAGTGGGAATAGGGGTGGCTAGAGTTTCTGTTTTGTTGAAAGCAGATCAAATCACAGACTAGTAGGGTCTTTTGGGAGACTTTTTAAAGTCGTTTACTTTCTGTTAAGTTCAACCACTCGACTCTGGACTCCACCAAGAAAGTAAAGGCGTCACATATTTGCGACGCAGAGACGTACAAAGAAAGCAAAGGCGTAACACTTCAGAGATGCCGGCATCCACCAGGAAAGTAAAAGCGTTGCACATCTGTTCAACTGCAGATCTACCTAAATTGCAGAGAATTCATATATTTGTGAGGCTGAAATCCACCAAGTAAGGGCATCACATATCTGTGACACTGATGCTTAATGCGGAAAATTCAAAGCTAAAGCACTTTGCCAAGGTAAGACTAATAAGATAACAATGGGCCACTTTATGATCAATGCACTTGGAAG
Organism: Echinococcus multilocularis; assembly: GCA_000469725.3. Classification (NCBI taxonomy): domain Eukaryota; kingdom Metazoa; phylum Platyhelminthes; class Cestoda; order Cyclophyllidea; family Taeniidae; genus Echinococcus; species Echinococcus multilocularis. The sequence goes on along the minus strand of LN902848.1, from coordinate 3,044,192 downwards.
TCTCCCTTCCGCTGCACTTTAAATCGCCAACAATTCCTTAAACTGGTAGGCGAAACACAAATTAAATGATTTCAAAATCAGGAACCATTTTAAGTTTTTTAACTTTTCAAAAACTGAACGGAGTTACTCTACAAATTAATTGGTTTGACAAATAAGAAACTCATGATAGTTGAATTCGCCGTTGTGTGGGATCACCACGGAGATCGAGGTCAAGCAAATATTATTAGCAGCTGTTTCTCCCTCTTTGGAAAATTTATCAACGATCCTTTTTCTTATTATAAGCTTCAAACATTTACTTAAAATAGAGTCTTATTTTTAGGTTTTTTAATTGGAAAGCAGGTACTACTGAGGTGGGGAAATCTTTTAATGCGCGATTTCTATAAAGGTATTATGGCCCCAAGGAACCTTCTAATGGACTTGACATTTTTAAGCTGTGGTGTAGTTATTCTTTAAAGTGACACATGATCGCTGGCTACGACCGCCTTTCCTCCTCCCGATGGTCTGTCCTGCTTAGTTTCCCCATTCAGTGCGTGGTTTAGCAAAATGCTGATGAGGGGAAGAGGTAGCGAGCATCGCTTGGAGCTTGGAGAATGAGGCATTGTCTCTCCCTCTCCCTCCTTTCCTTCCTACCAAAAGTGCACATCTTCTCATGGGCTGGTTTTGGGGGCGGGAGTTGTTTCCCGATGTAAGAAATTCGTTCTTCTACTTATTGCAGGCGGGTGACTGCATTGAGAAGTTGAAGCTTAGACACACTTCACTAATCATGATGAAAAATTGCATCTGCTGCCTACCACACACAAAGCAAGCGCCTTCTTTAGGCAAGAAATGGGGTTGAGCCCTGGAGGCATAGCAGCTTGGCTTTGTGCTGTGATAGGAAAGCCACTTATCTTCAAAAATTTAGCTAGTTGGCGCCCTAAAAAGAGAAATGAAAAATAAACTAGTGGTTTGAAGATTAAAGGCGTAAGACCCACCTACTTGGTATCCTCCACAACTGTCTCTATGCAGGAGTCAAGGAATTATTTCATCACAAAGTGACGCGTAATTAAAAGGCCCTTCCAAATGCAGTGCATTTTCATCGCCACGAGAGGTGATGAAGCTTTTGAAAGCCTTCCTGAATGGTACCTTCATCAAAAGCACCTCTTCAAGTGCATTCAGAAGCGCATAACGGACAAGCTTGGACTACATTCAGCAGGGGCAACCAACAGCTCCGCAGCTAGGGACTGAAGCCCATCTTTACTCCTTATACACCAACAAATTTAACACTACGTCGTGGAAGCTAGCTGCAAAGAACATCTCAAGGGATTTTACCCCACTGTAGCTTGCATTACCTGTTGAATTGGTGTGGAAGCATGGACCTGGAATACGTCTTAGGTACAATACCAGCTTCAAAATCTGGCGATCCAACGGCTACATCTTAAGCTTAATACCCAAAGCTACAGCTTTCCTTCCATTCAAAAGTTAAATTTAATCAACTGATTGGGGAGCCTACAACCTATTCAGGTGGAGCTTTCACTCACTGGTATTTTATGCAACGCAGTGACTTTTAGCCCTATAAAATTTGGGAAAGTGGTGCTTTCATCCGCTTGATGAAGCCCAAATTTTTAGCCAAACGGGATTCTTCGTTTAATCAACGACTATTCAATGGCTTCAGTGAATGCTGAACTCATAGATGGCTCACAAAATCAAACTGCCTTAACGGTTCGGGAGGGCGGAGGTAGCGTGATCAACGCAGGTCACAGGTAGTTCAGTTGTTTGTCCTTATTTGACATGTATCATCCTTAAGGCACTTCACTTACCTATCCAGTTGAGTCCGCCTCTCTTCAATGGTCGCATCGTGTCCTCACGCCCCTGTGGCTCTATGCACAGGGTCGAAAAGAGTAGAAAACTCGATGCTTTTGGACTTGGCAGCAAGGCAAATTCAACAACCAGAGGTACCTTCAAAATTGCCAAATTAAAGTGATAAAATCTTTTACTGCATGTTGATGATCAAGGAGAGGTAAGTGAGGTGCTTGTAAAGGCAACTCCTAGTTAGGTTTTTCCAATAGGTGATAGATGGGAATTAATGGAAGAATCTCTTCCTCATTCTTCAAGTTATCAAATTAAATATCACCTTCTTTGATCCCCCAAACACTGGTCGCAACTGTTTCGCCTATCCACTTTGCTCCCTCCCGTTCGTCCGTCCTCTGCCCGAAAAAGGGGCAGTGAATGCCACCTCGACCCCCTATTTGCCCTAGTCCCCACTCATTAGGGCACGTATTGCCGTAGCAGGCCCTGAAAGGGCACCAAACAGCCAAACTAAGGGAGATGCAAATAGGGCTGTGATTGTGGGAACACCTTAAAGGAAGATCTTAGTATGTCCCCGTGATAAATAGCAAGGGCTTGTTGGGATTCGTTCAGTGTGGAAGGTGCAGCCCAGGCCTCTATAGCTAATAGCTAACATCACGGACAAGTTTAGTCAATCACCGCAGGAGGTGCGAAAAATCTCACCTAAATCACCAAGAAATCGGAACTAAAATTTGCAAAAAATTTCACCTTTAGTGCAGTATTCTTCGAGGACAGAGTCACTGATGTGGATAAAACAATGTCTGGAAGTCTTCTTCACTCCTCAGAATAACAACTGCAGTTTGCTAAATTTGTATTGTCAGAATCTTTACTATAATTCCTCCGGAGACGAATTTGTGTCTCAAAGATATGTACACCTCTCCTCCGCTGGCGATGCTCCTTCCTCCATGATGCTATTGACCTTGTGGGAATTCTGCGACTTACTTCATTCCAGGGTGGTAACTCTTGTAATGAATTGTAGGCACAAGTAGGCCAATTACCACGACTCTTTCTCCAGATAGTTCCACTGGTTGCATTGATAATGTTAGTAAGGGTCATCATTTTTACCTTCCATGAGGGACTGGACTTTAGCGATTATGATTCTTTAGAGCTCTTAAGTTCTTGCAGTCATGGATGGCCACGGCTTTTAATGACGGTTTAATCAGATTGCCCTAGGCAAAATTAAGCAAAGACGCAGTAAACGATTCATTTAGGGCACAACAGTAGTCGAAAGTCAAACCCGCACGTACGGAAACACACAGAGAGACACATATGCACAGACCACGCGCCATTCGGACCGCAAAACATCATAAATCTCTCTCGAACCATTTAAATGACCCTAGTCAGCTGTTTTTTGTCATTTTTAAGGCAGATTTACCATGCCCCATCCCCCACCTCTCACCCTCCGTCTTCAGTGCTTTTGCCGCGGGCTTTCTTGGCCTGTGACCAACTGTGCTGGAATCGATGTGATGCGACGCCACTCTTAGGCACCAACCCACACACACACACAGGCCGTCTCCAAGGTGCATTTGACCAGATATGCGTCATATTTTTGCCCTCCCAACTTTTCCGTCTTATAGATTACCCGCAAAAAAGCATTGTTCACCACCTTTGTGGAGGTAAGGCTCTCCTTTGGATGAACGCTTTGTTAAGCCCAACTATCGATGCCTAAGCTTGAAAGTCGGTCCTCAAGAAATCTCTTTGATAGGATTTTTCATTTCTACTCTTCTGATCGGTTTTTCTTTCCTGTGGAAGTAAAGCATTTCTTGGCTTGGAGGCATTTTGAACCTCCTTGATTCAATAAAACTACATTTTTGTCATTTCAAGGGATAAGAATGAATTCAGAAGATACTTCAGGAATGCATCCTTTCACCTTCATATCAAAGTTGAAGTCAAAAAGGTATAGAATCCTAGAGCTTTACGCCCTGGAGAATAATCTCTTACTTTTCCGTGATATGAAGAAGCCGCCATCAACAAACTTGCCACTGCTGAGTGATTTAACAATTTGGAAGGTCTTGTGGCTGAGACCTCTAAACAAGTTCCAAAATCTAGGCTGGATTATTCCCGTTCCAGCTAGACACCCACACTGGAAACTTCTGCCTCAAGGAGTGCAGGGTTGGCTGCTTATTATTTTCTTCACCGACCTGACCTTCTGCAAAAATCGTGTGGAAAAATACCTCCCCCCTAGTGTGACCTTCGTGGTCCGTTTACCATTGGCCATTGAAACTGGGCGATGGTCCAATGTCACCGTCAAAGCGGACGACTTAGGAATTCCTCCGGCAGGAGATTCTACACTGACGATTATCCGCAAGCGTTGTTAGACATGAGGACCCTCTAGCCACGAAAAATACACGACTGAATGTTTGTAAAAGCAGGAAGCAATAATCCTGATTTAGATGGACCCACAGATCCTCCAGGCTAAGCACACCAACCCAAAAGCTTCCGAAAGTGCATGCTTACCATTGCTTCATTTTGTTATCCAATTATACCAGTTAAATCCACCATCTCCATATTTGCGTGGATGGAATCAGGTTTTGTGTGAATTCAGTTTTCAGCCGACCGAATTGGCCAATAATGATTTCATGTGGATCGACGATAAATTGCATCCAAATACTTCCCGACTCCTTCGATCTGACAGGTGTTGCGTAGTTCTTTTACCGTAAGGTCAAAAAATTGGCAGCTTTAAATGTTTTGAGTAATTTTTTTTCTAGCTGGTCAGAAAAAGTTATCCCCTCATCAGCGGTTTCAATGTCACACCTTCAACTTCCCCAGGTCATCGAGAGTGCAGTAATCTTAGAAGTCCAATAAGGAATCTGAATCCATGACCTGGTGGTTGGATCCTCTCAGTGATGCGTAGTAGACCTCTGCACTCAAATCTGATTTCGATCCAATTAGAGGTCAGGACTTCATAAAAACAATCCCATCTAATATGTCAACTTCCTCCTCAAACCATTCAAGGAAACTCCCGACAAAACAGCTGTTTCACATTGAGCTTATGAATTCCAGTTTGAAAGTCTTGAACGGATTTAAAAGCTTACGAGCTGATCTGTGGCTAGTAAAGGCAAAACTACAAAACCCTTCCTTTGAACTACGGAGATGTCTATTGAGATCATTGAAGCCAATTTCCAGACTGCTTCTAAATCGCAAATAACTGACAGGAGGTAAGAAAGTGAGAGGAATGGACTGTAGTGAGGAAGAAGGGGCTGTAAATCATTAGTGGTCGAGACGAGACAGGCCCTAGCCTCGATAGCCATAACTTTGTGCCTCGGACTTAATGCCCTCGCACTCAGTCCCTTCCCCCCCCCCCCGCTCCTTTATTGCCTTAGGCACACACCAACGGCAACGGCTGAATTATGATGCCCATAAAGGCTTGACACTTTTGGACTTGCATTGACTCTTATCCCAGCTACTACCGCTACTGCCTCCGTCTCTGCCACTGCCACTGCTACCGTCTCCAATAAAGAAGTGCCACTGAAGCTGCGAGTGTATCTGCTGCTGCAGAAAGGATTAGGGAAAGGAGGAGGGAGCAGAGGAGGCCGGATTTGATAAATACCCGATTAGATTTTCATCGGTTGATCAAATTAATCAAACAGCCATAGCCTGACAAGGTTTGCTAAGAGCGCCCTTCCCCCGTGCCTTAAGGGGTGGGTTTGATTTTGATGTTATGTGCGCACCACTTGTTGACACCGGTGTAGGCAAGCGGTGTTACAGAAGGAAGGGAAAGGAAGAAAAGAGGAAGAAACACGCTGATATATACCTTTTTGGGGGGTTGAAAGAGACGAAAATAAAATTGCATATGTCAGATCCTTTCTTGGTATTCCGCGCTGGAATGCAGAAGCTCTCAGACCTTCTGTACTCCTTAGAATTGAGCTGTCTTCCAGACTGTCAAGTCATAGGAGTTAATTTGAGCACCTGTTAGCCTGGGATTCAAGGAGGATTAACTTCCAAGTGGAATGGGTGGTTGCCGTTAAGGAAGGGCATCTTTTGTGAAGACTCGGTTGTGTCCTATGGTGAGCAACAATTTGACAACAGTCGTGGAATTCGAGCAAAACCGACATTTCTGGCTAGTGAATCACTTAACAAAAAGTCAGTAGGTTGGGTTGACCAGAGGAGTTCAGCGCAAACTGATGACCTGGCGGAAAACAAGCAAGCGGTCACAGCCAAACACCATCCTGTTACCACGATCACCATGTCTGTCTGCTTGCAGAGCAATAATTTTAATTATTTTTATGCACTCACTATTTATCTTTCGGTTTGATTGATGGTGTCGTTAGTTCTGTATTACACTGTGGTCGTCCTAGTCTCTTGCATTGCTCTAATATGCCATACAATGTGGAAGTAGGTTCGTTATCGACACAGAACGAGTAAGATGGCGTAGAGGATAGCACGAGCTAAGGGAGGTGAGGAAAAAGCATCCGCGTTCTCCGTTTTCACGATTTAGCACAGATCCTCACAGCGTAGTCGGTATTTAACGAGCCTCCATGAGGGAGAAACAGTGGTTACAAAATGTTTGGAGATGCGCCTCGTTGATGCCATCGTACCTGGAGTTGTATAAATGAAGTGGACAACTCCACAGTAAATGTTAGCAACTCGTTTCAGCCTTGTTCCGCCAAAATTACCACCAGTCTTTACGCTGAAGGCAGGACTAGGGTCAGTAAGAAAAAGTTGACGTGATTTTTACGGTTCTCCTGTTTTTACTTGTGGCAGAAGCCTTCCTTCTTCGATGTTTAGACTTGGTTTTGAGTCAGAATGTTTCACTTCATGGGTCGAGTCCACTTTTCGTGTTGCCAAATTTGACGTCTGGTGGCTACTATGAAGTCGTAATAAGCTACAGCGGTATGATAGAGGACATATTGTTAAACTTTAGAAGGGCCGCTTGGCCAAGATGAAGATACGACCTGAGGGGAATGAAAAGATGGATGGTATTCATAAAAACAAATGGAACTTCTAGCTTTTTCCAGTTTCACTTATTGAATGTAGCTCCTTCCTGGATGGAAGTGCTGAAACTCCTAAATCTACGACTAAGTAGAGGGTAGATCAGATAAGATCACAGCATCTCCAGTCTTCCAATGTGAGCATTGTGTGCAGGGTTACAAGTCACCCCCGGGAGACAGCCGGGGCAGCTTGATAACAAGATGATGGCCGAAATCCGCGAAGGTTAAAGAGATAGTTAGAAATGGAAATCTAAGCATCATATTTACTATTTCGCTAGCCCTCCGGTCTCTGCCCTTCATTATTAGTCTCAAGTAAGTGCAGAGTTCAACAATCTACCCACAGGCCGACGCAACATGTCGGAACGCGTTGGCACACTAAAACGTCCGCACTTGCCTACGTTGGTGGAATAAAAAGTATAAATATTTCCCGGTCTATCCATGCGGAGGCTCCTTGTCGTCGCCTCCACCACCACTCTTCTTTTGACAGCTAGGATCATACAATTTCGTTTAATTCAACTTTGTCGCCCTTTTGGATTCAGTTAAACTCGCATTTTAAAGCACTGAATAAGACAACGTTTGGAAGAGAGCCATTTTAAGGTGGCAAATCGCACTGCTTAAAATCTAACCATCGAGCCGCCATCTCGATTGTGGTGTGGAATCACCTAACAATGAGCAATGCAACGATGCATTTATATTCACCCAGCCTGGAAGGGAAAGCCATAAAAGCTGAGTTAATGGCCGCCATATGCATTACAGATGACAATAACTTCCTCCCAGGCCGTAATACTGCTAAGTTTTGGACTGTTTGCTGACTGAGTGACAGACTTACATGAGCTGGGAAATTCCGACGTTCATCAGGCAAACGAATGTATAAGTGGCTATTATTCGACGATCCCTTTCTGAAGCAGACTACAGACGAAAGTGCTCACTTGCTGACTACCAGACAGGTACATTTGGGATGTATCTACTCTCTAGAAACCATCAGAACAGGTGATACAGTCCTAAACGATCTTGGCGCCGCAAGACTTCACCCACGAGACTATTTCACATCCCACCTCTGGACCGATTTGGATGACAATCAGCTTCTCCTGATATTTGACATCTGCTTGCGACAATACCGGCTTTAAAATGGTGATGGTGGGTCGGGCGAAGATTTTTCTTACGTTCTTGAGATAGACTGCTCTAAAAAAGGTGAAACCTGCAGTAGCTCTGTGTCAGTCAATCATCAATCACTGGCTAAGTTCTTCACTTTGGAGTTTGACTTGTCTACTGGACTGCCGCGAAATCCGTCAGAGAGGCAGTGGATCTCCTTATCAGTATGCCTCGGGTTCAAAAAAAGTTGGTTTGATTGATAAGAGAAACAAGCTAAAACAAAGCTAAGTCAGGTGCCTCACTAACTGACTGACTGACTGACTGATAGAGAGAGAGAGAGAAAGAGTAAAATCAGGCCTGTCTATCCGGCTACCTGGCCAACTGCACAGCTAGCTGGGTTGCAGTAAAATTAATCAACTTGGTCAAACTTTGCCAATATCTGGTCCCGCTCCTTCTCGTTGGCTTACCCACTTTCGCTCCGCTTTTTTGTTTGTTCCCTCTTCTCGCCTCCGCTCCATTTCCTCATCCCCCCTCCTCCACCTCACCTCACCCTACCACGCCTCTACTTCCCATGCAAAGTGAATTTATCCTTCACCTTCTTCTCCGTCTCCCTCCTCTCCCACCTCCACTCACAGGCGTCAGCTGTTTGCGGCAGAAATTTTTGCCTGCTGTCGTCCTCGTCGTCGTTATTCCCCTCCCCCAATACGCTTTGCTGTGAGAGAGAGGGAGCAAAGGAGGCGGGAAGGGAGGAAGGAGCAGTAAGTAACTGAGTGTAGGGGCTGGAGTGGCTTCCTGTCATCCTTGCACCAGTTGCGCTTTCACTTTATCACAGACGCACGTGCACACATACACACACACAAGGCCGCACGAAGGCAGGCGTGGAGGAGGAAAATCGGAGGAAAGAAAAAACGACTAAGAGAGCGGAGAGTGAAGGCGGAACAGTTGCACAGAGACTTCAGCATTGCCTCATTCCCCTTTCCCCCCCGTGCCTAGCACCCTGCGCATTCCCTGCCACCCCTTTGATATGGAAATAGACTGCCAGCCAGCCAGTCAACCACCTGTCCAGCTCGTGAGAGCGAGAGAGAGAGCTGGAGAAAGGGAAAGTGGAAGAGGAGCGAGGCGGTATCCACTCTGCCACAGTCAAAATTTGCACCTTTGGGGCACCATTGTGTGCAAATGGCGTACCTTAATCTGCTGGTATGAGGAAACGCAATACGTTGACTCTCTCGGGTTTCTCGGCAATTTCATAAAGCACCATAGGCGTGAGGGACTGACTAAAATTATTTTAGCTTAAACACCGTCTTCTCGTTCGTGTAGAGAGTGATTTTATAACTGAAGGCTTAGACCTTCCACGCTGATAGTCATCCGTTCCACTACTAGAGTGTCAAAAACCACTTTTTAGTCTGAATCAATCAAAAGTGTACTCTGGTGATATAGAGGTCCAGTTGTCCGCTTGTCCGCTTGTCCTCTAGTTTGGCTTTACTACTCCTTCAAGGGTAGCCTTGGTGCTACCAGATGTTTTGAACGTTTAGCTTGGGTGGTCACGAGAAGTATCGAGGAGGTGGTTGAATTCCATTGTAACGGCGGATTGTGGAGTGACTCCCTGGGAGAAACCAACTCAATCATTTCTACCAAAAATTGCTGAAAATCACAGAGAATGACGGATACGATTTTCTTCTCGTGTGCCAGTTCGACCACGTGATGTTAGCTGAAGCTCTAACAGCATATCGATATCTATGGTTTGAAGGTCTTTGAATTGGCCTAGGAGTTCAGAAGACTTCATCGTGACACCAGCCCATTAGTCTCTGCCGCTAGACTTGTTGATTTATTGACCGACGTGGTTTGGGAAAACTAGAAGGGTCAGGCATTGAGATGTCCGACGAGCGATACGTACCAGGGGGGTGGACTTTTAAAGGCAATGGAAGCGAAAACAAGTTTCAATTTCTCCGATTTTCTTTTTGAGGACTGGAAATAACGATTTTCTTGATAGGGATTAGCAATCCTGAGCTCAGGAAGCAAATATGATCCGAGATGTCAAAAAAGTTTCTAATTGTACCCTTGACTTTCCACCAAATGTTGATACTGCTTATAGGAAAACTGCTGAGTTAGTAGACACGTCAATTCTCGTTTTTTGGTCATTTCCCTCTTTGAGCTCCTCTATCAAAATCCAACTTCTATGATGGTGGCATGGCGTTCTGCTCATCCCACTTAAGCTGCCAGGTCTCCTCCTCACCACCTTCAGTCCACCATTGCCTCCATAATGCAGCTGCCGTTCCATTCACCGCTTCCTGCCATCCTTAGGGCTAGCCATAGAAAAAATAATACAAAATCAGAAGTAGCTAAAACGCTGCAATTGGTCTTTTTAGTTAAATGGATAAAAATAACAAAACTATTTTAGTGTCGGGGTTACACACTGGAATGACCTTTCTTGAACAAGCACACATCAAGTTCACTGGAGAACAGTTAGTTAAATAAATGACATTACGGGGTGAATTTACACCATCTAGCTTAAATGTCTATCTAGTAAAGGGTGCAAACTATTTCGGAAAAAAAATTTTCAAAACAATTTGAAGCTGAGCTATTTAAAGCCACCTTGTCAAGTCTTTTGATTGACGATTGATTTTAAACTGTCACTAATTGCCAAAATCAATTTTTGTCTGTGTCACTCAGACTTTGCGTTAACTTATGGGTCAAAATAAAACACTTTAACCCTGAGAAAACTGTTAGGACAGAGGAATTTCAGCAGCAAGGGGGAAAAAGCGCGCAGCTAAAATCTCCTTGGAGGTTTCATATGTCAAAAAGTTTTCCTTTAAAAATTTTTTTAGAGCAAAACAGTCGCTCTGTTGGAATGAAATACCTCGTGGCGCTGGATGTTTAATCTGTGGATTCGATAGCATTCTGAAAGGGTTGAAACCATTTCCGACTTCTTTCTGTGACACTTGAACAGAAGGGTTCTCTTACCAAGGGTGAGAGAGGGATAAAACGAGCGCTTACCATAGCAATAATGATTTTGACGTCCTGTGGAAATACATTTCTAGATTCTTGGTGAAATAAATAATATCTGAACAACTGCAACTTGCAGTCACCCCCTCACCTGTCATGTGACCTCTAAGCGATCCCAGTAGGCACGCCAGAGAGCAAGTAAGATCAGACGTCAAGGACGAATCAGATTGAAGTAGATTGCAAAATTCCGTACACTGGATAGACGAAACGTGTACCAGGACACCTCCCTTCGCATTGGCTGCGTTCCCACGTCCAATTTCACCGATCTTCCACCAAATCTTTCATCCATCCATCCATCCCTTCATCTATTCTACATTCATTTATCAAACCATCCTGCCTTCCACTCATGCCATCATCTATTGAGGTCTAAGTGAATTTGAAGTGTTGCGCCCATTCAACTAAACCCGGAAAATGGAGAAGACAATGTAACATACGAACTTTTGCATTAGCTACTGCAACACACAACTGAACAAACAATCACCGCGGGCACGCGAGAGTGGAACGTGAACGCAGAAGCAGAAGGAAAGACTTCAAAGCGCATCAGATGGAGTTCAAGTGACTACGCTGACTACTGTCATTTTCGCTTTTGGTAAAGTAATTTTGCGTTTGGCAGAAATCTGCACCATCGTCACTGTTGTTATTGGTGTAGGCAGTTTGGTCTACCTCCAGACGTGGTGGGGTCTGACACGAAAAAGCGGACGGCAACAGAGGCATTGGCTGAGGCTGCTGGTATGACTGTCGAAACGGCGACATCCCAGCAGTGAAAGTGATAGAATAAGTCTCCTCGGAGATAAATATGTCTCCTAGCTGGTTTCTGCCCTGTGCATCACATTCAGCGACCTCTTCCAAGCGGCTGGAAGAATGTCCATCGCTGTGCTCATCACTGTCAGCCCGCACTAACTCCGGAACTCGTGGACGTGATTCTGTTGCGCCTGTCCTCGGAGACCATGTCATCCTGTTCTCCTTTTTCAGACGTCGACGGGCATTCGCAAACCAGGTGGATATCTAAAAATAACCTTTCCGGTGAGAGGTCCGAAGTCTATAGTCATTCAAACGGACTAGGAACTCTACCAACCTGGTTGAATGTCATGCCTGTCCTGGTGGCTAGAGCCATCTTTTCATTTTTCGTGGGATATGGGTTAGTGTTGTGCTCATTTAACCATGTCTTCAAGTAATTTGTTGCTTGTCGCGTTGCAGGCCTCGTTCTCGTTGTATCCGGTTGTTCTTTGGCTCTAAAAATTGCACAATTGTAAGGCAACCTTTTCCTCAAGCCTGCGCATGCTTCTACCGCTATCGCATTTTTCCTCCAAACCACATGCATTTGTTCATCAAATCACCTAATTTGACTGTCATGGCTTTTTACCCGCGCTGTGCTGTAGCTCTGTGTGTGTGTGTACACGATTTTTTGGCCATCTTCTCCCCTCCCTCCTTCGTGGGGATATACAAAAAATTTTCTTCCTCCACAATGCTAATGTCCCTCCTGCGTTCGTGCGCGCAAATGCACAACTGTTGTCACACACAATGACATTCACTTACGTCTGAGTGTCCACGACATGCGTCTCCTGAAAATTGGAACTTCCTTCCACTCCACCACCCCCATTGCAAAAACTCTGTTGCGAATAGTATGATGAAATGGGTATGATAGCTTGACGCGATTGAACAAATTCAATCGTGTGTGGAGAAATAACTTGATGCTGTTGTAATGGTGGCGGCGGTGGTGGCGGCGGTGGTGGCGGTGGTGGCGGCGGAGGTGGTGGTGGCCGAGGAATTGGGATATGTGGAGCATCCATTGGTGGCGGAAACACCGGTTCACCAATACCGTTTGAAACATGCATCTGTGGAGGTATTCGACGGTAGAATCCTGGATGAACTCCCCCCGTCGGTCCTTGTGGCATGAACTGTCCATTGTTAGGAATGTTGCAATGAGCTCCTGCCGTCGACCGTAAAGCATATTCTATGGAATTTCTTCTTGGGAAGGGGGGCGAATGATTCCCCGGATTGTATGTCGGATTATAGGCTGCAAATGGCCTCGTGTGGCGTCGCATCTCCTCAATATATGGGTCGACTCGCGATGGTTGAAGGTTTGTGTAAATCTTCCTATCCCACGCGAAGTAAGATTCCCGCAAAACCTGCGAGTGGCTCAATTCATTGTGGTAAGAAGATGGTTGCAGTGGTAATCTCTGCTGCTGTGGAAGGGAATGATTTGGCAGATATGGGGTAGGTTGATTCATGACTCGTTGATCGTACGGTATCTGAAAAGGGCAGTGGACAGGTGAGACGACTGAGCCCCATTTGCCGCAATTACCTTGAAATTCTTTTACTATGTCTGCACATGTGGTTAGACACCAACTGTTGTTGGGAGCGGTTGGATGCTTTTAGTTCCGCACAAAATCAGCTATTTTGGGAAGGATATGAAAATATCAAACTCCAAATTTGAAAAAATCTACAGCCGCTTTTATCCCTTCTCCACAATTTCTCCCTAAGAGAGTAAATGTTTCTCCTGGGTTAATGCAAAATCAGTTTCGCTACATCAGTACCCCTTCGCCTACCCCCTAATCCATTTCCCATGTTTCTGTATTTGGAAGGCTTGAATGCCCCAGCTTAGCGTGATAGAGTTATGTCCACTTAGCTCAATCATTGTCGGTTCGTCACGTGCGGTCTTGCGCGCACGGCAGCTATCGTGCGGGTGATTTGACGGCCGGTCGTCAGGACTTAGTAACCACCACCGTCACTATAACTGCAGATCTATCTGCAAAAGCCTTGGGAAATCAGTTTTGCGATGTTATCTCGGAAAACTATCTAGTTTTTTTCCCTAACCCAAATGCCCTAGTGCCAGCCTGTACGTGTGCTACTTAAATACGAAGAGTAGTATTTGGGCCTTTAAGGAGGTCCACGTCGAATGCCATCTTTTTCGATCTCCCGCGATTTGATTTTGCTGTTGGCAACTGTTATTAGCCAATCAGAACTATATTGTAAACATCGACGAATGGGATGATTTGGAAACAACGAACGCTCCAATAAAAGTTCAAAAAAAATCCTATTTCCTTGCCACCATAAAAAAGTGCTTCCTGTGCAAATAGCTGAGTCTGCGAGGATCTACAACAAAAGCTCACTTGAGATTTGTTTATTTTATGCCCTTTGCTAAACTATCTCATCTGTAACACCCCTGGGTCTCTGTTTTTATTCCATAAATAGTTAAGAGCAAGTTTTTTTAATTAATGGAAAGATTATGTACGAACCAGGGCTAAAAAATTGTAGAGGTGATCAAAAATGTCAAGATTTACAAGTATTGGAAGTAAAGAAAATATTGCAATCCATTTATTGTGATTTGGCTTCAGAGCGTAGCAACGATGCACGAGAACCCGCTAGATCATCATGGGACGATTTAAAGAGCAAAACCTGACGTCAAGACAGCTAGGCAAAAAGTGGCTTCGAAGCCTAAAATGTTGTTAGGCATTCACTTTAGGACGTTAGCCTTATTAACTCCCCCCATGATGCCACAAGTAGACTTGGACTGGTCCACCTAGATGTCGGCACATTTCCGTATCGCAGCAGTATCCAAGGCGGTAATACCGTCCCCTTTCTAGCGCCTCAAGCGCAGTGGAGGAAGGCGAGAAGGCGAAGAGGAAGGAAGACGACTACGACGACAGCTGTCTGCAATTTCACTAGTTGGGTGGTCTCTGTCGCTTTCGGCTCCAAGACCGCGACTGCCACTGGGTGCCTGACCAATCGACTGTGGGTGGCGGGCAGAGAGGGTTGGGTGCGGGTGAAAGTAATCGCGGTGTGTGGTTCCCTCATTTGAGGCTTCTTCTTCAGCCTTGTGGAGGCATACTTTTAACTTCTTCTCTTCCCCATCTCCTCGTCCTCAGCAAAAAGCCACACACACCGCAACGGCAACAACAACAACTGCCGCTTCTGCTGCTGCTCTTGGTGGTATTATCGACTTCAAATCACGCTTGCCTTCGGGTGTTAGAAATTCCATATCCTTTTTCCTTCAAAAAACTTTCAAAGTGCGCGCCTATCTATTTCCACACTTACCTGTGTATCTACCTTTTATTGCCAGTGAGGGATTGTACGTTCCTTACTTAACGACTCTCTTTTGGGTGCCCATATCATCATTATCGCCTAGTACAACCCTAATTTTTTTATCACAAAGTCGGTAGGTGCAATAAGAAGGTAAAATGATAAAGTAGTGTTGATTGAAGCGTTGAATGAGAAGTTCTCCTTTCTGATAAGTGATTTTACTATTAAAAATGAGAGACCTGAATTGAGAGAACTGTGAATGAAGTAGATCAACTATAATCGGGTCTTTTGAATGTGATGGAAAAGTCCCTCTTAAGCAATAGGAAAACTATCAGTGGTAGATTCTTGTGAGGTCGATGTTTCAGCACCTAGACTTATTTGAAGGAGTTATTTGTTATCAAGAGATTATTATCAGACTTCGGTTGAAGTCCACGGCAAGATCTAACCTTCTTTCCAATCACAAGAGAGTTTACTGGAGAAGGACAATTCTGATTCTGTGAATTAGAAGAGGATGGGTGGAAGGTCGGGTGGATGGATGAAAAGGTGGTGGTAGAGTGGTGTCAGATTGGAAGAAGAACTGGACTCCAATGAATGATTTAAATGAAAAAGCGTCGACAAAAAGGAGGATAAGTTGGCTAACTCTAGAATTTCATCGAATCAACAAGTGAACTATCTTCCAAAATCCTTTATTTTATAAACTAGCCCCTTCACTCTAGAGCTACAACATCTATTTTTATGGAAGGTGGCAGACCTAAAAGAGGTCACTTTCCAAGTAAGCTTTCGCTCAAACAAAATCCCCAAGTTCTCATTTTGCTTTGAAAATTTACGTAATAAAGCACAGTGTTTTAGCTTTCAAGGCTTTAACGAGAACGAGGTGATAAATAAAGGACAGTTCTACGACCCTTATCTTGCATCTGAGAAGCAAGAGAAGCGACTAAAAACACACACATTCTCTTAGAAAATAGTACTGACTACTTAAGGCAAAAAAACCACAGATTAAGCTATGGTAACCGCTCTAGTCGGTAAATGTTCAAATGTGGAGGTGTAAGAAAAGCGTGGCCAATCACGTTTGGGTATACATCAGCAGGCTTTGGCATGGAATGACAAACGATGGTAAAATAAAACTAACGATCAATTTTCACCACCACCTTCTAGCCAGAGGTGTGTCGGTGGGGAAAAGTTGAATGGAATTGGAAGAAAAGGGTTACGTGTCGAAGATTTCAAAAATAATATAATTATCCCCTCGTGTCCAATCAAAAACCGCCCACAGGTTAAATTGAAGATAATATTTTTTATCAAAACATGTGAGGTGCTAATTCGAGTATTTACTGCCGAGTCGACAAGAGATTTTCATTTCCTCAATCTGTCAGAAAATTTCGCCTTAGTATGAAGCTTCCTTCAAGTGTCAGAAAAGGCGCTTCTTACTGACCCAGGAAATTTAAATCAACTGCCAACTGTCAAATCATCTATTTTTAAGCCATTTAACAATCGCACGAAGTTCGATCAAATTTTGTGCTCAAAAAGGTTTGACAAATATGCCATCCAGTCGATAGGACCTGGATGTCATTCACGATGTGCAGTTCACTCAACAACCTCCTGATTCAGCTGATTGTGCTTCAGCTGATGGTTGGGGTTAACCAGGTTCACGTGCGGGTAACTTGATTTTATTTTTATTTAAATAAAAATTGTATATAAGTAGTATAAGCTCCTTTAGCCAGTAATATTTCACACCACCCTGCGCACATGTGCTTTGGTTGAATTCGATCCCCATCGGCTTAAAAATGAAGACTAAAGGAGAGCGTAATGCGTGGGATTCCACCATGCAGCAAAATGACCTTCAGATAGTTTTAAATCACCAGAAAATATGTAACATACCATATTTCTTTCAAGTGTCAAATTTTGAGTCCCTCGAAAGTCACGCCAAAGCCTTAAAACAGGACTCAAACAAATAGGAAGTATGATACCACAAACCCATGCTATATCTAAGCCAATTGTTTTGAAAACCCCACTTTCGTTTAAAAATACTACAAATCGCCACAGCAACTGCTACGTCGTGACCTCGGTAATTATTTCACTACCGTTTCTGACACGTAACACGTGTCACTTGACACTCCATTGCCAAGCTCGAGTTGTGATGGCAAAAGACTTCAGCTTCTTCATGGATCGGCTGTATTGAGGTAGCGTTGTGCCCAAATGTGCGTATAGGTTATTCCCCTCCTCGCAACTAAGGGTACATTTCTAGGCTTGGAGAGGAATTTTCCCATGGTCATGAATGTGAAAATCTGTGCTGGGTGGCAGAGTTTGTACTGTACCTCTATCACTTAAAATTACAGATAGTCACGTAAGAGAATTGGTCCGCTACAAATCTCCATTTGTTATGCAAAGTAAATTCCTCTCCGCCCCCCCCCCTTTCAACCATTCAGAAACCATTGCATTTTAATGGCGCTTCCGCACTTATCTCAATTCAGGCAAAACATTCAATTAGATCACAGAGGCGTTTTGAGTTCCTAAAATTGCTTGTAACACCCAAATGACTAAATATCTATATGGAAAATTAAAAATGAAGCATTTTACTTATTCAATGAAATCAGGCAGATCGGTTTGAAGCGAAATGATCTCAAGCGAATGACAAAGCATACTGCCTAAACTTTGCATAACTGATAGTTTTTCAAAGTCACAAAATGATTAAACAATAGAAAGGAAAGGGGGAATACAAATGAAAATAAAAGGAAACCAGCACTTACCCGGTCCTGGGTTGATGCTACCTCATCGCTACATCCATTACTCCAAACTCGGAGCTCTGGATTGCTCAAATTTTCCTCGCAAGCCTCGTATTCTGTTGACATCACTAAATACTGCTCTGTTTCGTTGTAAAAACACAAACCCTGCTTAGCGCATTTATTTGTTTTCGCGTCAGCGAGGGGGTCAGTCACCCAGCCAATTAGTGACGTTCGCGACTGTTTCAGCCCTGCCTTTGGCCAATTGCTTGTGCGTACATGTATGCGCGCGGATGTGATTGGTGAGGAATGAGTAAGTGAAGATTCGTCTAAATTTTTGACCCCCAATGAAAAGAAGCGCGAAAAACGAATCAAAATTACGAAATCTGAAAGTTGTACACGTAAAAATTGCATTTTAGCTCGTTTAAAGTCGTTATAAGGTCTAAAATTAAATATTTTTCCTATCGGTGCTTATAAACGGTTCCGTAAATTTGTATAGTGCATTCATGATAATAAATGGGCTTAAAAAGAGAATTACTGACATTTTTAAAAGATATTTGATCGCTTTACCATCCTATTAGCGCCAGAAGTGGGAATTAACTCCAGAGAGGAGTAAAGACAGCAAGTGTGGTCTTATTAAAACTATATTTCACGTTTTGGACCTCTGTTTACATCACAAAATAGAATGAGTTAGCAAATGTGCCATTAACAGTTTTGAAACTCCTAAAATCTCGAGTAATTTAAATAGACCACTCTCACTGCGATGGCATCGACTCATTTTTCGCCATAAATCTCGATCCTCTGGAAATGGATGAACAAACCTTGAAGCCACTAGGCTTGCGAAGAAAGAAAGATAAGGAAAGGAGAATGGAGAGGTAGTTCATCCAGTGCAGTTATCAGCAAGACGTAAATTTGGGCTAAACCAAGTTAGGTCATTAGATGCCTACCCCCTTACCCGAAAGCCCTATCAGCTACTGCGATCGCTCAGTTGGGGATACAGAATCGTGGGTTAAGCTGTCACCCTGCCTATTTCTAGAAAAATTTAACCTACTTCATCAAAAGAGCCAAGCTGTTATAAATTCTACTGAGGTAGTTGTTAATAGCACTTTTCATTCTCTGTGATGCTCGGATTTAATCTGTTGCCAGATTTTTTGGCATTCGCCTCATCTTCACGCGGAGCCACATGTCACGACACCTAGCAACAATGAGTTATTTGAAAACTCTGGTAATGCACATCAAGAAGGAGCAAGATCGGATTTTTATGGTTGCAACAACGGACTTTTGCGAGTTTTCATTAGGATTGACGTGTCGGTTTCTACATCTAGGTGGTTTTCAAGTCCCAGTTTAAGAGAGTTACTCAGACAAGGTCCTGGGTGTCTAAGAAAGACTCTCTCTCTGTCTGGAAAATTTTAGAGTAAAAAAAATAAAAAATTTTATGATCTTGGTGTCCCCAGCTCCCGCAATTTGTGGTCCTTGAACAGGCTACTGCGTTTATAGTGCCAACGAGAGGAAACTGTCAACACTGTCACCTGGACTATGAGACTATCAACATCGTCTCCACCATTTTGTCAATAAATACGGCAAATAGCTTACACAATCTTTACCTTCAAGGCTAAAGCCATTCAATGCCTCAAATAAGTGGTGAAGAAATTGCTGATTTGCACGGGAAGCGTTGAACCGGTTGTTAGGCCGCATAGCGGGTGCAATTACAGCCATGTATTTCACCGTTCTTTGAAATATCAACCCGTTTCTTTGCTTTGTTTACAAAAAGCACCTTTTTGAGAGCTAAAATGGCGTATAAATGACTCATTATATCCTGTCACATGGTGACCGTCGCTAGGGCTCATCTAGCGGTCTAGTGACGCGCTGGCGATTAGTAATCCCGATGACATGATCGCGGTGATCACGGAATGACCAAAATTCCAAGACAAGTTAACCTCGTTATAAAACTCGAGTTTTATAGTTTTCGGTATAGTATAGCGTTGCTCCGCATCACTGTCGCATTGGTGACCAAATTTGGCTTTAAAAAGGAGGAAAATGTAAGAAATGTTAGAAATTTGGCATTTTCTGGAAATTAGGTGGTTTAGGCAAGAAAATTTATCACGTCAGAGGCTTCAAATTAAGCAAAAATGTGTCAATTCCTGATAGGCTAAAAAAAATGACTGCTGGTGTGATGAAACTTGCTAAAATTTGCTGATTTTTCACCTCCAGTTCGAAGGTCAGCAAAATGTCGCCTTCACAGGTACCCTAGGAGGCGATATTTTACCCGAAATCACATTTACTCAGCGTGACTCTAAAATGGTTCTTTGGATAGTTCCCCTTAAAAAATTTACTTCAAAAAGCCTCTTGAAACGCCACCACTGCAGTTCGCCATCCTGTACCAGTAAGATGCACGCCTGCTGAGAATTCTACTGAAGGGAAGCATCCATCGTTTTCGGCCATTGCTGGGGGTTCTTATAGCCTTAATGGAAGGGCCACTTTGTCAACCTACCTTCTTTTCAAAACATGCATGAAAACTTGCGACCAGCCACGTCGGCGAGGTAGTCACCAATGTTGGATCCCGAGCGCATCCCGGGTGGGCATCCACATCAGCCTAAAGGTGGTTGAAAAAGCCTCGCACTTTTTCCTTGTTACCTCTTCACACATCGAGAGGCGCATAAATTGATGAGTGGCTAAAAGAACCCGCGTTAACTAGTTTTGCGCAGTTGGCAAATCACTTCTTTACGCGCTTGATTTAGGGAAAAGATAACAACCACAAAAAGTTAGGCTCTTCAGAAATCGAGAAAGAAATAAATATCCTCAGATTAAGGAAGCCCGGCAACGCCCTTATCGTTTAAAGCCTTATCTGTTGGCAACACATGCTCATAGTTATCATAAGCTGGTTAGGGATACACGTCACATATTTGTGACGCCCGATAGGGAACGTCTTGATCGTGAGAAGTAAACGATCCCTCTTAACCAAGGTGACAAGGCTTCACTTATAAGAAGAAGAAAGCAAATGAACCTGACTAATCGAGGAAAGATGAAAACCTTTTTCCCATGATTTTAAAAGATGTGATCACAGGGGATAGCACTCTTTTATTTTCTACCTGAATACCTAGGGTAATCACCAGCGGATCCTCTTTCCCTTTTCCCATGGCCCTGTCCCTCACCCGCACCCTCTACAACCCAGAGTGCATGTATGCGCATACCTGGAGCGGAGTAACAAGACTGCATTAATACTACGAGATCACTTATTCACCTCTCCTCCAACCTGATCCACCCCACTCAGAGATCCTTTTTTACTGCCTCCTCCCCTTCTCCTTTCTTCCGCTCATGTGATTCAATGAAGATTAATGACTGCAGTTAAGACAGCGGCGGTGTGCAATGTTACATTTGCCGTGATGGTGGTGGTGGTGGTATACGCCGTTATCATTACCCTCTCCCCTCCCCTCTACTTTCCCAATCGCCGGCCTCCTTCCTCCCATACCTGCAATGATACAAGATGAGGTGATAGGTCACAACTCACTTGGGCCTGTTGTGCTCCCCGTCCTTGACAGGCTACTTTACCTATGCTTGCCTGTTAGTTGCTGTGGGATAAGGAAAAAATGTGGCACTCAGCTATATTTGTCGCCTCGTGGCGAAAAAAGCAGGAGAGAGGGAGTGAAGGAGGTTAGGTCTTTTAACCATCCAGTTACTAAATCCTCGATTAAGTGGAGAGGACTAGATCTCCCTTAGTTGAGGACTTCAAGTCTAGATAAGGAATTTTTCGGGATCGCACAGGTACTTCACAAGAAAAATATTTGAGGTATTTCGGTCCCCCAAAAAATTTTTGGTTACATCGCCTTTCATGTCACTGATCGCTCTGGTCTTTTGCTCTAGGATGATAAAGCTACCTTCCGACTCCTTGGAAAGTCTTCACGCTGTACAATTTTGGCGGTTTCTCCACCATCATCTCCAGTCAGGAGACGGTGATGGGTTGAGGGAACTGCAGAGAGGCATGATGCCAGAATGGCCCTGACTATCGAGGGAGACCAGACCTGAACTTTCAGACAAAGCTAATCTCACCTCTTCCAAAATGCCTTAAGCGACACTTTGGCAATACCAAATGACAAGGCCTTCTTTGGTAACCCACTAGATGTTGACTTCTGCGAACTGGAACAAGGTCATGGTTTTACGAATCAAAGCCACGATACAAGGAAAGGACGCCTCTCACTATGACGCTTCTTCGGACACTGTCTAATCCTTGAAATTCACCTTTGAAGCAGTTCCCTCTACAGGAGGCGCGCTATTCAGAGGTAGCACACACACAAAACTGGCTAATCATCCATTCTTAGGTTGTCACCTTGGTGTCCTGTGACCACCTTGGTCTCTCAGGCCTTCTGTACTTTGGTAAAATCTATAGGGACTCCTTGAAAAACATTCAGAAGTGCCTTGAAGCGTAATTACCGTATCAGTTAGCCTTCAAGGTCTTTTGCCACCTCTCACGACTATACTGGAGTAAAGATTTCCATAAACTAGGTCATGGCCATGATCACTCATGAGACAGTCGCTTGACAACGGATAGACATGGTTCTCTTGCTCAGAGGTGTACTGGCGGTAAAGTCAGGTTCCGTCCGAAAATCACCGACTTCTGCTTTAAAGATCCTCGAGGGTTTGCGTAGTCGAAAGCGTCAGCTATAGAAAGGACCAGAACCATTCCTGCCTCAGAGGCATGGTTACTATAGACGTACAGAAGGCCTGGAGGACAAGTGGAAGATCTCCAATGCTTGGAGGTTGAGTCACGAGAGATCTGAAAAGCCCTTCCAGAAAACCAACATCTTTCCGTTACCTAACTTCCCTCCTTTTTTAAGCTTTTTCCTCAGGAGCTTTCTGTGGTTAATTTTCTACCTTAATCATCAAAAAGGACTTTAGGGAATTGAATTTGAAGTCGTCAACTCCTCATTAAGTAGGCGGATAAACCTCTCTACAGGATAAAAGTGAAGCTCCGAGCTAAGGCATCCATTTTGCGCTAAAAATGTTTATGACCTCATTGCGTTCATTACCAGATTGGCTGAGCGGTCACCCAAACAACCACTCCCCCCACCCACTATTCCGGTCCCCCACCAGATATTTTCTATCCGGGCATGACGCATCGTTTGCCATCGATAGGGCACAAAAACGTGAAACGGGTGGAGTTATCAAATTGTCCTCCTACCACTAAAGTCAACCAACATCTTTCCTGATACCGTGGCGTCCGGGCGACTTCACACAAAACCACTCAGGGGTCGTATATTTGAAACTCCGACCTCAGATGAGCAAATAGATAGGTCAGAGAGTTCAGAACTCGGAATATCACCAATCAGTTCATTTATTCCGTTCGGTGAATGCTTAAATCGAATTTCATGAGGAGGAAGCGTGCGGGGCGTTCGTCATCATGTGACTTTACCAGGTCTCGCGACCATTATGGGAGTTCCAGACGCGGGCACGTCTGTAGTTTTTATGATGCGACGCGGCCAGTGGAGTGGAATTTTCGCACCTGCAGTGCATTGAAGGTAGACGCTCTTATTCCCCTCACCTCTAACCATCAGTCAAACATCCCACAGGCCAGCCAGACAGACAGAGAGGGCTAACCGGCTGGAAAATCAGGGCATGTTTCAACCCCCTCTCTTCTCCTCTCCCTTACCCCTTCCCTCCAGCCTAGATCCCCCGACCCGCCCCCCACCGCCACCCCAGACTTTTTCAGCGGAATTTTGGAGAACGTGTTTGCCAAAATTTGGGGACTTTTGGGACTGAGGTGATGTGGTGCCCAGGATGTAGGAAATAGAGGCTTGATTTTAGGCCTGCAATGCGATCAGCATGGTAAATCTGCTCAACCTTCGGATAGATTCCTCCGGACGGTTCGTCCGACAGAAATTGAGGAAGAAGATTCAGGGACGAATAGATTGAAGGATCCCGCAGAGGGACACTGTATGGTACTGAGACCAACCTGATGCCTACATTGCGTGAATGGAGGATCTTTAAAGCAGAAGTCGATGGTTACTCAACTCTGATGGTGGATCATCCAAAAAGGAATGCAGCGCATCCAAGTGGACCCCCTAGGCTTGATCTGGAATGACTCGTTTGCATCCAAATAAGCTTATTGAAAGCCGTTAATGCTTATGGTAAGAGGTGGCTTTCATGTTTCCACATTTGTTAGACGAATGGGCATCCCACTCTCCACCTCACTGTCAGAAAATGCTACCTATCTAATTCCCTCACAATTTCTCACCATTGACTAAAAATTGCCGCTAGGATGTGGATGAAATTATTCTTCCACTTCGTAAACCACCACTGCTGGTAAATCAGTCGTCGTGAAGTCCCATCCTCACGAGGCAACGCAAGACCCCACATCTCATAAAGCACAACTGCTTCGTGAGAAATTTAGCATCGTTTAGGGTGGAAGAAAGGGAGGCGTCCTTTCATCTGTCTTCTCTCTTGGCAATATTTTTCTTCAAGGTCCAAGCTATTTTCGCATCGGTGTCACACCAACACACACACACACACACCGAATAGTCCAGCAAAATAGAGCGAATGTTTAGAAGTTGAAGATGCGAAAAAAGTGAAGGTGACTGGAGCTAGGCTTAATAAATGCGGTATTCGCAAATATGTTGTCTCGTTGGGGAGAGAGTAGCTTCTGCGTTGCAGCGACGACTGCGCCATGAGAATGCCGCTTATTTTAGTGTAGACTAGAATGTTCTCATCAAAACAAAATACCACAAAGGGAAACAAAAGGGGAGTAGGTTGATCAGAGCGTATATTACAAGTACAAAAGTAAGAAGGAAGAATTACAATATCAAGAAAAAGAAGCGAGGAAAGCGACTTGTATCAAGCATATGGAGGGCTTGCGGATTTTGATTCTTTCCTCCCTCTCCACCCTCTCACTTCCACTCTACTTTGGTCCCTTCCTCACAAAAAATCAAAGAACACAGAGGTGGCACGGCGGGTCTAGTGCTTGTCCAGACTTTCGGTTTTTGTTTCATTAAAAATAAATATGACTGCGATGATGAGCGTGAAAGATACTCGGCGAATCTTTGGTAGAGAGCGGTTGAAGATATCATCTATGATACCTAAAAAGGTAGTAAACAATTAAGATTAAATGCAACCCCATCAAATAGACAAACCTTCAACTTGGTTAAACAACTACTGAATACATAACAGTAGGCGTAAAATTGGAGCAGCAAAGAATAGCGAACCTTGTGTACTGACGACTGTCCTCATGAACCTTCATTTCGTTTGACTTGTACAGATTCAACTCTTCCCGAATCGAAGCCTGAAAAGATCAGCCCAAAAAAAATAAACTAGACTCAAACCTTTTTAATTCGTCACCCAACATACTTATAATAGAGACGAATAAGAAAAGAAAACAGATTTTCTCGCTTGTACGCTTGCCTTTTCGGAGGGAGTGAGTTTGGCCCACGTCTTCTCCGACCGTCGATCGTAGTCATCGGCTTCAAGTACCTCTAAACTGGTGCTGAAACGTGTTCGCGAACCAGCGCGCGTATGCACATAACCGTTTTCTTCACCCTAAAGTGCGAATTATTTCGTTGATTAAGTAGTTATTACCGAGTAAGCATTGGGAAAACATTTAAATTAGAGAAATGCCTCACTTTCTTGTCTTTGCGAGCGAAACTCTTGACGCTGACTGGAAAAGATAAAGAGAGGGGTATTATCTGCAACTTCTTGGTTTCATCATCTAGAAGGCTAGTTAAATGGATGAATAGCTGAACCACGTCATGCTCACCCTTTGCACCCGGTGAAACGAATCCATTTGTTCGATGCATGAGTCCACTGGATGACTGTCCAGACGCCGGGTGCGAGGAATGTCGTGGTACCTTCTCAATGCTCATCCCATTTACCGTACTGGGAGAAAGAGGCGACTGATGCGGTGACCCTGGATGCATCTCTACTACCGATCTCGACCGTGTCGGGTGCCCACGAGCATTCGCGGCACGACGGCGCGGAGGTGTGGGCGCATCGCAAAGCTCTATCCCGTTGAGGCCACCGGTATTGCTGCCAACCCCAATGCTGACGCCGTTGCTGTGATGGTGGTGTGGATGATAAGGCTGTCCTGAGGTAGTGGGCTGGGAAGCAAAAGCGAAAGTAGATGATCATTGCTAACGTCAAATTGAGGCAGTGCCCTCATTCTCTTGCAAAAGGCTGAGTACCAAAATGACATCCATAAACTGTGCATAGGTCTCCACAGGTCTATAAGGTACACCGCCACTCAGCCGCTGCTATGATAACATTTTACGCTATTTACAGACCTGCATACTCCACAACATCATTGGGAGTAATGCAAATTGCAAATGTAAGCATCTACTTACCCGAGACTTCGAGCTTTTGCTCATGGGAGAGGTGGGGACGACCACGGCTCGCGATTTCCGGGATTCGTGTCGATGGGGTGAAGAGACGCTGGTAGGTGAGGTAGTGTTGTAGGACCCAGTGGTATGGAAGACCACGCCGTCGGGATAGACGTAACGCTTACAATAGGCGTTGCCACCATCTTGACCGTCAATTAGATGACGCTTTGCTAAATAAAAGGAAAGAGAAGAGGAGGTGGAGGGGAAGAGGGAGGGGAAGGATGCATTAGCCGTGTGATTGAAGTAGGGGCACTGTAGAACAAAATTTTGGCTGTCTGTCTGCCGGCAAATGTCATTCTGTTCATCCATCCATTTAGCAATTTACTCAGTAAGGCGTCTAGCCCCACCTTTGTTCCACTGTCTTGCCTCTGTTCACTCACTTCTTTGTTTATAATGTCTACCCACAATAGACATATCATATCCATTACTTATCCACCTGTCAGGTTAGGCTAAGCTCATGCCTCCGCTCATCGTTCATCACTTCATCCACCCACGCCTCAACCCAGTTCACCTCTGAGGCTCATTGGAGTGTGAGAGCACTCCGTTAACTCAGCGCCAAACGATGTGGCAATACCGACGCAACCGGGGCGTCGAAAAAGCTGCTTTTACCATGGCTTTGTCAGCACGCTACTCGGTAGTTTTCAAAAGCAAATAGGTGAAGAACGCCCGAGTGGAATTTAAATGTTGCATTAATCAATGCTGATATCAAAGGACTCCTTTCTTGAAGCTTCACATCAGAAATCCAGTAGAGGTAACGCCTTCCCCCACATGAAACACCGAATCTGGCAGGATGTGCAAACCACCAAACCATGCTCGCACATCATGGAAGTTCAAGTCATGCCCGAGGGACCGGTTCACAGGGAGAACCGTCTCACCTGACGATGAAGTGATATAGGCCGGTTTGTTGGCAGGCGATGGCAGCGTCGAAGACTGAGGCGTCAGAGCTTCACCTAAACGCATTTCATGGTGTCTTCGGTGTTGCGGCTCATGGGAAGATTTTGTTGGGAGTGTGAGATCTTTTGGTCGAGGAATGGTGACACCGGAAGCAGTTGGTGTGTTTGCGTGCCGATCTTCCTCCTTCGTTGACATACAGATTATTGTTGGCTGAAATGAGTACAAGGGAAAGAAGACAAGAAAATTTGAATTGGCTAAAGCAGAACAAGACCCGGCAACTAAAGATCGTGTGCAGCAGTGGTGGCGCATAAGCGATCCCTTCAGTAGGACTCAAAAGCACCCCATTCATTGAGGTCTACATTTTTACCTGCTTGGGTAGAGCCTCCGCTGGTGTCCTCGGTACAATGTATCGATTTGCAGTATTCGAAGAAGGCAAAGATTCTGGAGAAACAACAGCTCGGTGGGATTCGGCTGATACCTTATTTGGAGATACAAGATCCAGCCGTACAATTGAAGTAAATTTTGTCGGTCTTTTCATTGTCACCGTCGAATTCTCCTTCGCCTGAACTGTCACTTTCTGCACCTCCTCACCCTTCCTATGCTTCGACGAAGCCCTCGGTTTCAGTAGTGAAATGACATGTGGACGTGACTTTATCTCGGGAATTTCGTTATTTCTCACCGACGCTGCCACCACAGGTGAGTCGTCAAGATCTTCATCGGCGAGTTTTGGAGAGGTGATAGAGGGTAAGGATCCAGAGCGTTGAATTTGATGCTGGTCAGCACCTTCTATACTTCTGGAATGATGTCGTGACATTTTTCGAAGGTGAGTTGACGATGAGCTTTGTTTTTCCTTGGGCTTGGATTTTGATGCCTCAATACCTGTCTTTACATCTTTAGGAGTCTTAGGGGGCTGTTTGCTTCGGTCCGACAACTCAGATTCTTGACTGCATGAAAAATAACCACTTTTCAAAATGTTTCTAAAATGGAAAAATAAATGAGCTCATTTTTCACCCACCTCTCTGTGACCGTCTTCACGGGAATTGCATCATCGATGGTCACGCCACTCTCCTCCGCACCGATATCAGTGAAGGGATCTCGTTCCCCAAGGGATTTGCGGCTCTTTACAGCTACCACATGCCTGGATTCCTCACTTTCACTGCTGGTACTACTACTACTACTGGTACTGCTGCTAGTGCTACTGCTGGTGCTACCACTGCTACTACTACTGCTATCATCATCCTCTTCTTCCTCATCAAAGGACAGCGAGAGGGAGATAGAGGTATCTGAATCATCTTCTTCTGGTTTGTCTTCTACCTTCGCTTCCGCTTTTTCGTCTCCACCACCACTGCTACTTTCAATTTCCGAGTCGGAGTTGGGTTGCACCCTGCCTTTGGGAGCGTATTCGGAGAGCTCGACGGAGCTGTCTCGACGTTCTAGGTTCAACAGTGGTTTTTCAGAGGAGTCATAGCTTGTAACAAGGGTAGCAGCAACGGTAGTGATGGTGGTGATGGTCTTGGCCGTCCGCATGTCGGAGATGTTGCTACCTGAAAAAGAAAATTAGCACAAGCTCTAACCCTCCCTTTGGATAATATAGTGAGGGAAATCAGGAGTGTGTACCAGTTTTTGGGTAACTGGCAGCCAAAGTAGCTTATTTATCGAAATATTC
Organism: Echinococcus multilocularis; assembly: GCA_000469725.3. Classification (NCBI taxonomy): domain Eukaryota; kingdom Metazoa; phylum Platyhelminthes; class Cestoda; order Cyclophyllidea; family Taeniidae; genus Echinococcus; species Echinococcus multilocularis. The sequence continues at coordinate 3,015,682 of LN902848.1, read as the reverse complement.
ATCAACACGCCCAACCATTCCTTCACTCATCCATCCGCCTATCTCACCCATCCCACCGAAATAATTATCCCAGAATTTACCACCTTTAACTTAGAAGTGGCTATTGGGAGGGTAAATAACGTCTGCCACGCGACAGATATCTCATTTTCCGTGGTGAAATTATCCACCAAAAGTAAATTTTCAACTGCATTGAGAAGAGCTTCTCCTTGCATAAAGAAATTATCCGAGATATTCCAGTACCATAATGGAATACACCTCTACCCGACCCCGTTAGTCAAGACTTCCGTAAGGGCTGCTCAAAAACGATCCAGTGAGTCAAGAAAAGACTAGTGACATGGAGAATGTGGGTAGAAATCGCATAAAATCAACGCCTCCCCTTATGCTGGATGCCAAATTGGCACAAGAGTTGCTTGCGACCTCATCACAGCGCTGGAGAATTGTGCACAGGTCAAGGATGATATCACCGGAACGCACAAGTAAAAACCCACAGCAGTGAAGTGATGAATAATTGACGACCTAAAAATGGCGACAAGGAGGCACTCTTACTGGGGGAAGGATGTGTTTTAGATTTTACGACTTTTACTTTGAAAGTGTAATGGATGGATGTCAGACTTCTTTCGTCTCAATCGGTAAACAGGAACCAGGGCGCATTCCGGTTTCTCTCAATGATGAAGTTTCCGTCTCTTCCACAAGGCAGCACACTGTTCTTCAACCTCTGTGATATTAGACTAATCACAATCCAATGGTCCACTTCCAACTCGTGGCACAATAAGTAGCAATAATCCACTTTTGTGGTGATTGTAAATGCGAGTGTGGATGTGTGTGTATGCGAATGCTACCTTGAGCAGTAAAGGGAGTGCGACATCTTAAGTGACTAGCGCATGCGGAAGCCATAGAGTGAAGCAATGCCTCTCATTGGAGGGAGACTGACGCACTACATTGGAAAGCAAAACCATGGACTGACCAAATGCTTCAAGGCGGAGCCTTAGTTTTTCGAGTGAGCAAAAAAATCGGGTCAAAACCATCAATTCCCGTGTCACGTACCTCCAGATAAGCACACGCCACAAGTTTTTCACCGCCTGGTTCGCTGGACGCAAATGTTGTGTGCATCAGTATTTTATTCAGTCCATCTGCGTTGCATATTACTTGTAGTCAAGACCGCTGAAAAAATCCTCTCTTATCGCAAGATATCCTTTTTTCGATAGCATTCTGCACAAGTAGTTCGACTGAATTTTCAAGGTCCTTCATTTAGCTGGTTATACAATGTTGGGTCCAGCTGATGGCATACTGAATCCTAATCTTACTAACCTATCAAATGGCTCCTCGATGGACATGTAAATACTACAATGTTTAGTGAGATATCTAAACAGGGACTCACCCGTCTCCGAGACCTCATCTTCCGCCTTTTTTGAGTCCATTTGTCGCAATCGAGGAGGTGGAGTAGGTGGTGATGTATCCATCGTCAACCCGGTGGATTTCTCAGTCACAGTCTTCTCTCCATTGTCCAATTTGACCGTTGGATTAGCTGTTGGCGACTCCGCGGGTGATGTGAAAGAAAACGGGGGTGCTGTTAAAGAAACCGACCATGAAGACGTCGTGCTCATTGTAGTGCTAGAGGACGACGAGGAACTCGATGAGGAGGAGGATGAGGAGGGAGAAGAAAAGGTGGTGGACGAGGTAGCGGAGAGGATAGAAGAGGTGGTTGATGAGACTGAGGGGGATCTACTAGCCTTTTCTTTCGACGCGTAATCGTCTGCATCTGCACTGTCTACTTTCGTTGCTGGAAAAAAAAATTAAAAATTGACAAAAACTTGATGTCCTACGAATTTCCATTCTTTTAATTAATACTTCACTTTCTGTTAGAACATAAATGCTTCTGGGCAAATGTTCTCATGCGAATCTATCGAAATTTCTATTTTTGAATATTGAGTAGTATTGACCAATATTTTGGAGAGCAGGGGCTGAGGCATGTAGAAATCTCATTGTCAGCCACGAGATGTATCTCCACTAGCAAAATAGGGAGCTCTCTCCTTTTGTTAAGTCTTATCATTTCAATTTAATCCAACACTCGTAGTTGGATTCAACTCATTCTGAAGGCATCGTAGTCACTGCGAGAAGGCGCACATATTTTTAATGCCTCATCGTTCAACCTTCGTCTTCAATATATGCTACAAACATTCCAACTGTTCTCTGTGCTCATAAAACCACTTACAGATTTGAATGCCCTGCAAATTCGTCTTGATAGTGACTTGCCGTCATTGCACTTACCTCACAAATTAAACCAGAAGAGACACCAAACACCGTACCATGCACCAATTTCAGTCTGTGTTGATAGAGCTTAGCAAGTTATAGATGCTCACTATTTCTTTATTAAGTGAAGCATTGCAATAGAGGTTAGGTTTGATGTAAAGAAAATGCTAGGAACAACCCATGACCTCCAGTTGCAGTTTCCTTCAAAAGCGAGATGGATGTGAATCTAAAACATTCTATTCATGAAAAGAAGAAGAAAAACAGCCTAGAGAGACGTTGCGCAAAAATTAAAGCCGGGACACCAACCCATGACCTTGAAAATCGAATTAGTTACATTTGCATGTGGACATAGTGAACGAATAAGCAAAACAGATCAGAAAATTTCCTTGACGAGTTGAAGTTGGAGGTAAACAGGAATAGAATGAGCTGAAGAGAGAAAACTTCTCGGTGGATGAATAAAAACCTGTCCCGATGCACAACAAACTCAAACGAATCTTTTTGCTCACCCTCTGATAATGGCGATTGAAGCTTTGTGTAAAAGGTGAACATCGAATTAAGAAAGCAATTAAAAGTAGCTGCACAACTATGCTAGCGTTCCTGGATTACCTTGAGCTAGAGTAGTGGTTAAAGATGGCAAGATCTGATTAAAGATTCCTTGATTTTATAAAAGTTATTGTGCAAAGTAAAATGATATCTGATTTTAAAATTTGGAGCAATTTACTTAACACGTATTACAGAGTGTTTGACGATGACCTAGGTGGAACTCTAATTCGACTATTTAATGCTTCCGAGGTCAGCATGAAGGTTGAATGAACTCGCGAGGATTTTGAAGTTGCTATTTTAAATGCCAATTTGTCACTTTCATGAGTTTTCAATTAATTTTGTTGCTGATCAAACGTGCTTTATGATGATAATAAATTTCTGCAGAACGAGAAATATGGTCTCATCTGGACCGTTTCTGATTTTCAATAAAAAATGAATTTGATGATTATGAAACCGGCTTTGTCCATTCATACACGAAAGAGTTTATTCAACACTTATCACAATTTGAGGTAATGATGAGCAGATTGTCGGCATTTGTTGGTGTAATGTTTTGGACCCCCATCAAAAAGTGGGTCAAGGATGTGATGAAATAAGCCAAAATTTGCGTCTGGTAACTAACCTTGAATAAATTTGATTATTAATTGTGGTTTAACACCTAAGAGAGGAGCCAACAGGAAACGCTCAGCTCCGTCCTTCAGAAGGAAATAAAATGAGGCTTTTCAACAGCATACAAGAAAAACGTACTCTCTGTAGAATCGACAGTCTTGGTACTGATTCGAATTTCTAAAATGATACAAAGGGAGAAGGTGAACGGCATGAAGTTGGATCTTCTGGTTATTATCTTCTCGTATAAACGTAGGCGTAGTAACCGGGACTATAGAGAAATATTGGTTTAAGTTGCAATTTTATTTTTCTGATTAAACTTCTAGAATCTTACCGATTGCTTAAAAAAACAGGCCTTCTTTATTGTCTATCTTCATTTCGATGGTGACAATCGACACATTTATCACCTAGTGTCACATATGTGTGACATGCAAATTTCTTACTTACTCTTGTGTTAGCGACTATGTTTTTATCGCGGTTGTGTGCATAGTGCATGCTATGCCCAAATTACTCCAATTTTACACCCTTGAAATGATGAACCATGTCTTTATCAGTGGATTGGCCAGCACACCATGGAGCCACGAGTGATCACCACAACCTTATGAATTCAATCAAAAATGCACCTTCATGACAGAAATGTACATAGTACTGATGACATCATGTGGAGTGATGTTTAATAGGCCTAAAAGTCGGTTTAGCTAACAGAAATAAACAAATTTGGCAAATATATAGGGGACGAAAAACTAAGGTAGATGAAGAAACAAGGCTGGTGATGCTATCTGGGCTCCATTAAATTGTACAAAAGTCCTAACTAATGTAAAGATAACTGGAAAGACAAAGTGGTGGGATTCCTTAGGTGCTAAAAAACTTACCTTCACTTGCACAAAAATTGGAGTGACTGTGGTAGCCACAACTGGGGCTCCAAATGCAATAGGCATAGTCGTCTGACGGGAGTGGCATGAACAATACCGCCATGGATACTATGACCTGTCTTTAAGTCAGCAAAGCCGTCTAGTGATTGCATAAAAAATTGTGACCTTTGGTTTGTAATGTGTGAATATGAGTAAGTCGACGAGTCTCCCTCAGTCGGCTTGAACCTGGACTCCCATCAATTTTTCGTTAAATGCCAAAAACTATGAGAGGATATTCTTACTGCGGAAACTTAAAGCCTTAAAGAACTTTTCGAGCTAGTGTGAAGTGCTATCGCCAACTTTGACAATTTCATGATATTTGGAATCCAATGCTGGTCATTGTGAGTATTTTAAGGTGAATACATAGATTATTAATTGTGTGCCCATTGGTGCCACTTAGGAAATCAAATCAGAAAATCTAGAAACAGAGTCTAGAAGTGTTTTAATCCACCACATACTTTGTTGATGTCGTTGACCTGCGTGGAGCTACGAGTATGCTCCCAAGATTAGACCATTAAGAAATATGATGTAGTATTAGAAAAAAAATGAACGACTCATAGTCCAGCAACTTAACAGAATTGTCACATTTTTATCATACAGTAAGGCGTTTGGGTTATTTATGAATGGAGGTGTTGGGTAAGTGGACTCTGTCAACAGTAGCTAGGTCCCTTCTACCATTTCCTTGCCCCGTTAGTAAAGATCCCTCTTCAATACCATAAAACAACTCAAAAATGTCGTTGCTGTGGATCGTTTCTTTAAATATTTAACACGCATCTGCACTACCCTTATTTTGGTACATCGAACAAAGAAATTTCCTTCTATTTTTAAAATGTATTAGCACCTTAGAAAGCAAAAGTTGGGTCAAAATATGAATTATCTATGTTTAAGCATATATTATGAGTTAAAAACAGAGACTTGTAGCTACTATGGATGAAAGAATGCTTTTATCAGTGCAGGTTAGTTCGGCACGGAAAGGGAAATGAACAGCCGTTTTGACAAAGGCAGGAATAGTAATCCAAACATGCATCATAATGTAAGTGATGACTTTCTTCAATACAATTCTGATCGGGTGCCGTAACAAACTGGCTAGATATAATTTTTCTGTCAGAGGCCATTGTCAGCAATTAATTATTGAGGGCAGTCTGAGTGAAGCTAAATAAAGTATGCGTGTGTACTTGTAGATTGCCACCGGAGTAGAAATACCACACAATAAAAGATAGATTGGGTAAATGGATAGAATGAGTATTGAAACACGCACCAGCACTTGTGCTGATCTGGCGATACTTATAATGAAGATCAGTAGGTTTGACTCAATCCTTTGATCTCTCGTAGTTACTCGGTCAACCAATCGTTTTGCTATTCCTAGTGGCGAGTTAACCTCCCACCAATGGAAGGCATTATTTTACTCTGTGGCTCCTGCACGCGTTAGTCACTCAAGATATCATTGCCTTTATGGCTCAAGGTCGTGTTTGCATTCACGCCCGCACTCGCATTCACAACCACCACAAAAGTGGATTGTTACTACTTATTGTGCAACGAATTGGAAGTGGACCATTGGACCGAGCACGTTCTAATCTCAGAGATTGGAGAACAGTGTGCTATCTTGTGGAAGAGGCGGGGACTCCATGATTGAGATGCAGGTGGGAGAAGCGGAGTAGGGCTCTACTTTCTCCATCGAATCACAGATATGTGGTCTGGAGTGTATGTGAATGAGGACAAGTGCTTTGTTGGAGGTGTAGATGTATCTTGGGTTTCCTTTACATAAGCTGGCACTACAATGGCATCTACTACCTGCTGGAAGAGTCGGCCAGATGTCTTTCACCTCATCTTATTGACCCACTGGATTTACTGGTCATCTGGGTAACCACTGATCACGTTTACCCTCTCCCCACAACAATAAACTAAACAAAGTTTAGCATTCTGCTGAATGTCGCAATTAGTCGTATTGTTTGGTGTTTAATCTGCTGAGGATTGACAACAGGAATAGTTAGCAAGGTGACGGGGTGGGTGGAAGTGGAATCGACTAAGGCTAGAAGGATCGCCTGGAAGCATATCCCCTTGAAATATACATCTCGAGTTTCCTACTTCCTGCTTGCCAATTGAGACGAAATAATTCTGACATCCATTCTAACCCCACCATCTCTTTCAAATTCGGCTTTGTACTGCTTTTATGAAAAGTCCTACTAAAATAGCGACCTCAAATTACAACGTGAATATACTTTTAGGTCTATTCCTGTTTACTTACCATCATCAGTAACAAATTCTTGTGGTTTCTGCGATTCCACAAGCTGCTCGGTGGGAGAGTAGGTCTCATTGTTCTTGTCATCTTCAGCTCCAGTGAGATCAATCTTGCTATTCCTGCCTTCCGGAAGCAAATTGTTCGAAGATTCTAGAGGCTTCCTCGAGTCTGATTCCAATACTTCTGTGCTCAAAGTGGACTGCTGGGAGGATGTGCCCTTATTCACTAAAATCGACAAATATGCAAGATCTCAAGGTATTGAATGAAGCCTCAATCTGTGTCTTTATGCATTAAAAATAGATATTTATGCCCTTAAATTATGCCTCGTTTGCAGGGGCAATATGGCATCGAAAACCTACTTTGACTGCTCCTATCTAGTGAGGCTGCTTGAGCTTTGTGCTTATCATTCTAATTGACATTTTTTTCCAAGCAAATCGTGTTACTCTCGCGGATTTATAAATCCGAAGCAATAATATAGGTGAATAGGCAGGCAGAGGTTTTGACTGATGTATAGAGGTCAAGAATGAGTTGGGTAAACTAGGCTCCGACGGGTGATTACAAGTGAGTCAGCCACATCCCACAGGTAGGGTTGATACATGCTGAAGCCGAGGGGAGAGAAGGTCATGAGATGAAGTGAAAGCTAGCTACACTGGAAAGGTGTGGTGGGAAAACTCACCTCGCATTTGAGCAACAAACGGATAAAGCAAATTTGACAACTTTATGCGTGACTTACAGATGAGGGAGAAGTGACTCCTGGCAGTCCATGGCATAGCAGTAGAGCATTTAAAATGTGAAGTAGGACATCATGGCAATCTGTGTGCATCTCTCCCCCTCACCTTTCCCCTATGGGAATAGAATAGGGTCACGTAATCAACCGTTTACACGCCAGATCAACAGGCCCCATCATTTGCTCCCACCATTTGTGAAATCAACAGTTCACTACTTGTGGTGTTGCTGAACCACATGCTCATCGATTGACAAGTGGAACGTATTTGAAGAGCTATGGCACTTTGCCATCTGCCGTGGGGCCCTGGAGGCCGTTTCATGTGTCTTGCAGCGCGTAATCAAGTAAGTGAAAAGAAACTTCACATTTTGCAATCACCTGTCTTTGAAATTTTGATCTGTTTTCGTCATCAAAACCACTCCTTGCATCCTCGGAATCGGAAGGCATAACCCCTTATAAGTACGCTTACATACTGTTATCTTAGTGCTCGAATGGAGGTTTGCGTTTTTCACAAAGGTGAAGAACTAGGGGGAAAAGAGGAAGCAAGTGTAGGAGGAGTGAGTTACCTATTATGGAATTGAGTTTCCTGTGGAAGTTTAAAAACACGCTTGGTGTGTCGAGAAATAGAAGAAGTCTACACACTTCCTCAGGGTCGAATTCCCTAAAAACAAATTTTTAATTTTACAGTGCTTTTCTTATTAATTTTTAAGATGAAGAAAAAAAACGCTTGTTGTGATAGTATGCAAAAAGTAACCTCTAGTCTCGCTATCAAAGAAAGAGGAGTCAGATGGACGCACAAAGGGGCTGAATTGCAGGACCAAGGGATTGGGAAAAATCCCATCAACGGGGATAAATATTGCCACACAAGCAGCCTTAAAAAAGTAGGACGGTCCCAGTGCAATGGACGACAAAGCATCGTTAAAACGAACGGAAGGATGGAGCGTTGTTTTGTAACCAGGTAAAAAGAGAAAAAAATATTTGGCACTTAAAAAGGATTTCGGACTTTAACAAGAGACATTCGCCCTTTTGTTTTGTAAAGTGCCTCCGCCTCTCATTGCAACTTCATTGGATGAAGTAGGTTGATAAAACATGCTTGATAGTCTCATTTAATTTTCCCACATCGCCATGACCATAAAGCTGCGGAAACGCTAAACTCGGTTTCGCGTTTCATAATTTTTATTGCCTTTTCATTCCAATTAGAAAATAAATTTTAACATCATTTGGGACTGTTCTTACGAAAAAATTCCTGCCTCATTTTGTTTCAACAAATTATGCTATTTTTAAGAGTCAAGTTTTGCCAGAGTTTTAATGAGAAGGAAGGAAAAAGAAGCACAATGGTAGTCTTTCAGTAGAATATTTCGCGAAAGTTCCGCTTAAATTTGGGGCCAACAAAATAAGCTAGGTTTAACTATGCTTATATAAAAGTTCAATAAAGTTGTTCATCAGGTAGTGGTAATTGTTACAACAATTTGTGCTCAAAATCCGCCTGTTAGTTCTTCATATCCCACGATTATAACCTAGTGAACAGGAAAGTAAAGGCGGAAAGGGCCTCAGACATTTAACTTAAAAATTGTCATTGTTCTCTGATCACAGCAACAAAACTGTACACCATTAGCTAAAGATATTTTTTACTTCAAGAAAAGAGTTCCTGCTGGGTTACAAATATTGCAAAAGAGTCCCACAAATTGGTGTCAAACATAATTTAGAGACTAATGAATAACTAAAACCCCGCCTATACTTCAAACGAAAAGCTAGAGCAGGCTGCAAAAAGAGGGGAACAGTAAAAGTCCTCAATTGCGACGCAGGATAACCACACGAAGAGCCTACCCCTGAGAGGAGCACGGTGAAGCGCATGCCTTAAGGAAGGTGATCTAACAACCATCATTCCCATTCATCTCATAAGGGCGGCAAGCGGACTCCTCCAGTGTCACAAGCATTATTTCTCCAAAAAAGAGAGAACATGCCCTAGTGCGTGTGCACATGCCTATGCCGTCAGGTAGAGGCGTCAACGAATACGCAGTGACATGTGACGTGAAACTTCACTTTTCCCAGAAACGCGTAGAAAATGACGAAGTCGGAGCTGCACCTTTGTTACGGAGGGAAGGCAGGTGGATATTGGGCATGTACCAACAAATTATCACAGCCTGAGCTTAAATTCCGGCCAAAAGCCGCAATTTTCTCAGAACCCACTCCTCTCCTCGTACGTCATTGCATCTCCCTCCCCAGTATATTTCAGCTTAATTCAGTAGGCGTTTTCCATGATCTCGTGATCGGCTTTTACTTTTCACAGACAGGTGGGAATGAAATTTCTGGTGGCTTAGAATAAATTTATCGTTGATTGGCAACTCTAAAGTGAACTAGGTGATAATCAGCATCTATCCCAGTCCTCAAACCTTCTGTTTTAACTTAATTTTCCATTCTCAATGAGGGCAACTTGTGAAAATGGGTTTTGTTTTTGTTTAAAGAGGTTGAGTATAACGTCTCCCCAATGTAGACTTAAAGACAGCTACTTATTGCAGACTGAGCGAGGAAAAAGGCACTGAGGAGGAGAGTGACCTTGTTTATCTCTTTTCATGAGGAAATCATGTTAGACAATCGCAAACCAACTTTTAAACCAGATGTTTTGTCAAATACACTCCTCCCGACGCAGCTTTCAGCCAAAATGTAAAAGCAGGCTTTAACAGATAAATACTTTGTCTAACTGCGTACTTGACTGCGTGGGCGCTTTAGGATCTACAGGTTTATCGTAATAATTAGCTCTTAACTCTGCTGAACACTAGTGGTGTATCGTTCCACCATACTACCTTGGGATAATTGCGACTTCAGTGTGGGCTGGGGGGCAGGGGCTGTTCACAGATTCGCTCTAATTTATGCCTCCAAAGTGGAGCGACGCAAAATGGTTTCCTTCGACCGCGAAAACGTTGTGCGCCTCGGATGTTGGACGCCATGTGCTAAATTAAACTGCAGATTTGGGGTCACATGGTAAAAGGCCTCACAAATGTCCAAACATATTACCGTGTTCTGCTTTTTGTATGCTGTGTAACAATACTTTGACATGTGTTCTCAAAGACCTGACACAGGTGACACAACAAAAATGCTGAACTCAAAATCTGTTTTGTTCCGAGAAACAGTTAAATCAGAAATACGGTGGAGGTTCATTCGACGTTTGCAATGAATCTTACCGCGTCCTCAACTTCGAGCAGGCACAAAGTTATCAAATAATGAAATTGAATTCGAAAAAAACTGACCAAAAAGAGGCCTATAAATCATATTCATCCTGTATTTTGGTATACTCTTCAAACAAATTCACCCCACTTGATGTTCCGCAATAAGGAAGCAATCAGTTTTAAAACCGCAACAATTATAAAAATGTGGGAGATTGACCTAAAGAACCACATTTTAGGGGTTTATTTACAAAGATCAGTTGTTCTAAAGTATTGAACACATTTGATATAAGAGTAAAAGGTTAGCGATTTTCTCGGCTAATGGGAGAATCAAGAAACATATTTTAAATAAATACACTAATAGAGCAGGGTTGTAAAACAAAATAAAACTGACGACAACTTAGAAGTGCCATGAACGTAAATCTTAGATCAGAAGCAGCCATGAGATAGCGAGAGGGGAGATCAACGAAAAGACCTTGACAAACTAGAGGAAATTTGAAGTTATTTGCACACCTCAAGGTGCTTCAACTATTGAGCGTCCGGATGCAAAAAAGGAAATAGGCAAAACAACATTCAGCTAAGTGAAACAGAGTGCGGGAATAAAGAGGACGAGAAAAGGGTCCACAGATCTACAACTTCGGTCGCATCTGCTCTCGGACGGTAGCTTCCTTTTTTGGGCAGCTCGAGGGAGACAGAAAGAACGGAAACAGAAAGTAATCTGCAAAAACATCCACTGCGCCGTGCACACTGCTTATCTAGAGCAATCACTCAAAATAGGGTCTAGAGAGGGCCAAACCTGTCAGTAATCTGTCTGTTTCACTTCACAGAGATATTAACCGCTTAAGAGGCGGTGACAAGTACGAAAATCCACTTACATTTGAATCGTTCACGCAATCGCTGTTGAAAACGCAGCATTACTGTGCGACGAGGGTGAAATGAGGGAGCAAAGCGAGGAAATGAATGGATAGATCCAGACAGGCTATCAGACGGTCGGACAGATAGAGAGGCGGACGAAGGTGGCTTAGATCAATCAAAAGAAGGACCCAGCGGAAATTTAAGCAAGTACAGCAGAAGAGAGCGTGTGAGTGAGTAAATACAAGGCTGTTTCTTTCTTCGGATGCTCTGCTTTTATGTGCGCGTCGGTGTGCGTGGATTGCGATTGGCTCGATCATGGCAACACCGCTGCTGCAATAATCGATTGTTGAGATAGTGAAGGAAGGGAAAGAAGTGAATCTACCAGGCAGCATGGGGGCTTCATTCAATTAACCATCGCCTTTCATCTCTAAAACAGTTGTAAGAAGGATCATGCTTTCCATAGTCAATTAAAAATCCCTGCACACATGACAACCAAATAAGCTTTATTTGAAGAGAAATTAGGGCCCAGACAAGTGTTAGAGAAATACCGTCCCAAAATTCACCACAAATGGGCTGCAAAGCGTAGGCAAGCATATGGAAGCACTGAAGGAGGGATCACGTGTTACTGCGCATAATTTCAGCGAAAATAAGGAAGGAAGGAATAAAAGAAGAAGGATTTTTAGGCGATTAAATGCCAGTTGCTGCATCAAATGATGGAAGAAGAGGGTTAGACGGCAGTTTGCTTATACTATTGATTTATATTTTATTTCCTAATTTATTTTTTCGTTGGCTTTTTAGCCACCATGACGACGAATACAGTGATTTGTGGTGCTTGCACTCCCCTAGCAGGAGTTATGATGCCATGCACTGGAGATCCACTCCACTCAAGTCGCAAATTTAGAGTTTAACGAAGAGGAAGAAAATAACTTTTTTAGAAAGCGAAGAGTTGACTTTTTTGCTGACCTAGTCGGCTGCGATGTGCACTTGAAAAGCTTTGGCATAATAAATTCCATCATGACAGCTGGACTGATCATGGCAGCCTGTTTGTGGGGTGCGCTGACCCATTCCACCTCTTCTGATGTCCGTCTCCACAACTTCACTACTATTGGCATGCCCATCAGATGCTCTACACGGTGCTTCTTCACAGGAGTGATACGGCTGCCACCACAGTCGGCATCGCCACTTACTTGCAGATATCCCTTCGCTTTGCCAACAAACACACCCCACCATAAAACAGACGATAAATGTCAAACAAACTGTTAAACGATCTAAGTGGATTTGCGATGCATTCTCGGACTACTGACATGACGTTTCATTTATCACCACTCGCTGTTGCATGCACTAGCTGCCAGCATTGTCTCTCGCCTTAATCAACCGTGACTGAAGTGGTCCATGAAACGAGAGGAGGGCTTTTTCACTACGAAATGCTTGTCACCTGATGCAGCGTGTAGTATCAACTATTCCACCTTGATATATAATTACATCCAAAAGTTCCGCCTTGGCTTGAATGTTACTTGCGAGCTAGATGGAATTGCTTCTCCCGCACTTTCGTGAATCAGCTCCAGGTCTATGTCCTCATGACCTATCTCTATCATGATCTATCTCTACTCACCACACTGGCATGACTCCTCCACGACCTCCCACCTAACTCCAAGGCAGCTTCACACCCAATGACAGAAAATCCTTTCCCTACGACAATAAAAATGAATTGTGTTGCTGCCACAGACAGCTTTAGCCTATAAAGCAGTCCACTTCAGGAAGCAATAACATTTGAACCGTAATAGACTGCAAAAGAGCCTGTTTTTACCAGACAGAAGGAGTAGTGTGACACAGTTAGACACAGTGCTTACTTCGAGGAAAGACAGAGAAGTTGGGATACTCAAAAGTGGAGAAGCAGATTATAGAAACCCATCGGTGAATTCCTCTACCGAGTCCAAGGGACGTCTTGAAATAACGTCTCCTCATAACATCAACTTTGCGTTTTATAATAATTCCCCTTACTGACGCTGGGAGGGAGAATACAGAAATATGACGGACGAGACACCAGGGTCAATGCTCCAAATACTGTCAGACCTGGTGTCAGACTTTGGCGCTCCAGGCCCTCTGTAGTTCGACCAAATCTGTTACTCATTTATGCCTGCATTTTCTTGCATCCACCCAGGTTGTTCATGATTCATACGGCAAATGTTGACAAAGGTTACTTCTTAAATGAGGGTTCCACCGTGACACCACGACCTGATAGTGTAGACAATATAAATTGGTAATATTACTGCAGGTTTGGCACACTTTATTGATGCCACGCAAAAAAAGCCGAATTGAGACGGAAGTTAATGCATAGGAATCCTTCATATTGCCAAATTTAGCTGAATACTTCACGAAACGGGGGTGAAGGTCACACTTGATCGCCTCATTACCCAATGTGCTTAAACGAACGGAGGCAACGGAGCATATACCTAACATACATCAAATGGTTTTCATCGCATGAAGTGCCTTTAAGTGAATATTCCAGACATCATCTTTAGCATCATTTAGCGAGTCGAAAAAGATGAAGGAATAAATGACAATAAGGCGAAAGTGTCAAACCCTACTTAATAACACAATGTCTACTCATTATACCTAAAAGCAGTATGTAATTTGGCAAATCAGGAAATTTGCCAAATCTTCAAATTAGCAAGCTCTTTTGCGTGACATGCAGTACATTTGGTGTAGTTGCCACTGTTTCTATCGTACAAAAGTCTTGCTAGCCGTCTAGCCCAAAACAGACTTGTCAAGGCCAGATAAGGCTTGCAGAAACCCGAATGTTTCAGCAAATCACCGATTTTGGCGATTTCGGGCCTAAGCAGAGGGTTTAGTTGATGCAAATTTGGTATAAAGTATGCCATTTCTCTTGGAAAAAAATTAACTGGAAAAATGTGGGGTTGGGATGGGGTTCACCTCCCTGGCCCCTGGTAGATAGTAGTGGTACCGCTGACAGTGGCCTATTTGTAATGGACCGTTATCTGTAGCAGTGGACGTATTTCAAGGCATTGGATTGAAGGCTAAACTCTAGAGAAGGATAATAAGCCTAAAGATTAACTTGTATTTGCTACCTTAGTATCACCCAATTATTCTAATGAGGGACAAAAAATCCTGACTGTTACTGGCATCCCTATAAATGGAAGGCGATTCTAGAGTATTCTAATTGCCTGGGAATTTGTCTCCAAAGTTGGAGAATCTTTGCAGCCTTGATTAGGAATTGCTTATCGAAAGTTATGGGTTCATTTCATTACTTCAAAGTGTAGAGTAAATGAAGCTGCCCATTTAAAACCCCAAGAAGTGAGTGCAATGACGTCTGTCAAGCATCCCCTTTTTGCATCGTCTCTTTATGCTGTAAACATCCCCATGAAGGGTCATGTCATTTGCCCTTGCCAGCTCCCTTGGCAAAATGGCGCACTTAGTTAGTCCCCTTTAAATGTATTTCCTTGGTAAATCCGGGGGAACCCAGGTTTTTTCCCCCCTGCCCTCTTCCACCCCTGCCCTCCCATTCTCATCGATTAACACTGGAAACCGCGTCAAGAGTATCTACCTTCAAGTGGAAATGAAGTATACTTACCCGGGTTCACCGATCCAACATCAACTGTTGTAAGGACAGTCGAGTCACCAACTGGGAAGATAGTTTCAGGTAAAGCTGATGGGCTCGGTCCACCGGATAACGACGGGATCTCCGAAGTTAGATCAGACAAAGCCCGCAGCTTTTCAGGCTTCAGATCCGTCGTTATAGTGGAGTCTGGAGGTCGCCCCAACGGGGGTACTTCCTGCCTTGAAATCACCTCTTCAGCATCCTGCGACACAAATCTGTCCAACGGTGAGACTGTAGAGTTCACGAAGGAACAGTGGGTTTCTTGCCCATCACTAAAATAAGTAGTTTTGCTCTGTGTCTTCACCACCGCCGCCATGTCACTTTTCTCTCTGTGATTCCAATTCAGTGCAGGGAATTCTGGGAACCTTGGATAAATCAGAGAAGGCTTTGATACTGCCGAATTTTTAGTTCCATTTTGCTGTGGTGGAGCGATGAAAGTTTCCACGATTATGGGATGGCACGAGGGGAGAGGAATGATTTCCCCCGCAGACATATAATGACGTTCCGAAGTTGGTCCTTTTATGGATTCACCTCCAACATCTGGATCGTAAAGGCTTTGTGATTGCATCTGAGAGCGCTTCACTTCTGGACTGTTTTTTCCTTTCTGTGGTACTAAAAGCTGATTAAGAATGCCGCCAGACTGCGTTGGGGCATGGGATTGAGGTATTTTCACGAATTCCTCCAGTAGTCGTTCTCCTTCAATTTCAACAAGTGGAAAAGTTACGCTATCTAGATCTGGTAGGGTTGAAAGATCTGGAGTAGGAGGTGAAGAATCGTTGTGACAGGTGGTGTCGTCAGTTATGTGACTAGGAAGGCTGTGATGGAATACGAGCGGATCATCGTATTTGCCTCCATTGGTTGATGTAGCCTGGAAAGTGGAGGAGAGTGTGGAAACTGACGACGATGGCCTCTCCTGCGTGTTCAAAGGCAACCACGCGTAAGTGTCATCGTAGTCGGGGAGACTTAGCAATCGAGCGAATCGAAAGGTTGTGTGCTCTTCCATTGGTGGTACCTATCTGGAATACAATGGAATTGGAATTAGGTGAAAGTTCATGTAACTCAGTTGATCATGCAAGAGGCTTACTGTTAGCGGAGTAAACCCTAGTCAATGAAAACAACAACTTTAACACAAAAGATTGTCTTTGGCATGCCGTCACAGAGTATCAGACGCTTCAACTTCTGATCTCATGATTAGTTAGATGGGATACAACGGAACGTTAATGACACGACCGTTCTGCCAACATTAAAGGAATAAAAGGCAGCAGAAGGCCTCGACTGCGGTTGGTGTGATGATGTGACACTCGACCATTTCGCAGTAAGTTGGAGGCTTGTCTCTCGTTTTATGGTATGGCATATGCACCGGAAAAGTGGAGATGCCAACTGTGGTGACATCTTTGCCAGAGGGCACAACAGCCACCCCCGTGCAGAGGCTTTACGTGAAACACTTTATGAGGGCAAAAGTGATCGCGGGGTCATGACGATGAGTCAGGAGTGGTGGGGGGGCTGAAGAGGTCAGCACATCCATTGGGGATAGTAATGCTGCAGTCTGTCCAAGCATGGTCCAGATCGTAAAAGGCTGGAATAAGTGTATGTTGAGGGTCAAGTAAAAGTACATTTTTTAGCACTCTAATGGATGTACTTAGTCATTCTACAACCACTGAAGTGTCAGTTTAACTTGACTGCCACTCATGTGGCAGTGATAACAGTAGTTACGCGGGTACGTCAGCTACTTCTTGCAATTTTATCTAGTGTAGCAAGAATTTGCCTCATAAACCAGTTCAGAGATGGATAAGTTCGAATTCACCATCTTAGAATGGCCTTGACTTAATTAGAAAGGTATAACGGAGGTCATTCAATCCGTAAAAGCAAAGAAAGCCTCTAAGACTAGTTTTTTTGTAATCTTCCAGTAGCTTTGATCTTCTTTGCCCTTTGGCATACCGAATGAGAATGACAAATGGGAGGAGACTCAATGCCAGCATCATGGGGTATTATTAGGGGCTTGATGCAACCCCACCCCTCCCCCTAATCAGGCAGTTTTTAAGGCCCTATGGTGACGTCTACCTTAAGGGTGAGGCAGAGCCATGGTAATGGCTTACAGTTGGCATAAAAAGTGAGGAAAATATGAGTTTTTTCTCCTCTCGGATTCCTCATTCCATGGCGGAACATTTGGAATGGCCCAATGCTCCACCTACTTGCAAATCAATTTGGGGTGACAGTTTAAAGAACGGATGGTTCGACTGCTGATTAGGAATTCTTCTTATTTTTAAGACGTTAGAAAAGATAAATGCTTTGTCAGATGCTTGCAGTTTTAAGATGAAGGTTATAATTCAAGAGGGAAATCTTGTCCTGGTTGGAATCACAGATGAGGCCGCGGCGGAGCTGAATGAAGGGGGTACAGGGCAGCGGTCCCCAACTCCGCCACTGTCAAGTGCTCTTCGGATAAATGTAGGCAATTTTTTGAAAAAAACTTCTCTCCTTTTTTTCAATTAGACCTACTAGAAGGGTTGTATAGTGCTTCTGGGACCAGCAGCCCTTGTTGAGGGGGTCGGATCCAACTGATGTCGCCGTCCAGAAAAGAGAGGAGAAGAAGAGGCGAAGTTTTTACTAACCTGGTTTACCTATGGCGAATAATTCAACCACTTTAACTGGAAATTCGGTAACGGGCATTTGCATGCCAGAAATCTCATTTTTGTTCTTGTGAAACGCAAAAGATGTGGACACACAAAATTGCGAGGTTAGTTTGACCTAAGACAAAAATGAAGGAAGAAAAAACCGACTTGCTCGATGAGAGAGCCCTGCAAATTGACCTAACAAGAAATGGGCGGAATTACATACAAATGTGAATCAATTGCATACGTATTCTATCATTCGCGTATATCGTTTAAAGTTCTGCAGGACTTCGCTAATTTACTTGAAGGCACCGCGTGTGGTTGACTTACCTACGTCGCCTCGTAAACCCTTCTCCGAAAGTTAACAGATAATAGTATTGAATCATAGATGGATTGACGGAGGGTTTAATGTATAGATGAATGGCTGGATGAATAGATGGCTGGATGGATACAGGATGAATTGAAGCGGAATAAATACGGGATGGATGGATGGATGAATGAATTGGCTGACAAATAAATAGGGGATAGATGGATGAATGTATTCCGATTTCTTTATCTGCAATGCTTCACCTTTAACAATCTTTCTGTAGGTAATCCGCAAAGCAAGTCTACACAGGGCAGACATCCACACTTCATACATGCACTTTCAATGGAGGTGCGCGGGTTCTGACTGAAAATTTCCAAACCTAGTAACTTTTTCCCAAGAGACAAACCAAAAACTAGTATTTGTCACTCCAGGCTCATCAGGCATCTGTCAGGTAGTGACCACCTCAGAGTCTCGACCAGGCGTTCTATTGCGCCCTACTAATTCAGTCTACCTTTCTACGCCTTTTCGAATTCTTTGAACCGACGTCGTTGGAAAAAGTGGCGAATATATGGATGTTCAAATGGCACTCCAGCCATTTCATCAGGCAGTAAAAGGCACCAAAAGAGAAATGTCAACGTCTCTAGGCGACTGGACAGAGCTTTATTGTTCCTTTCACCAATGTTAAGATCAGGGCGATCTATCCCTGATTTCCATCTGCAATTAATTCTGCATAGTTAACTTCCTTGTGACTTTTCGCGCCCTCTTCAACGAGGATGCCTGACTGCTAACAGTGTGTCCTTTAGTCCACTTCGAGGGGACTTGCATCAGGGTGCTGAAAAGTACAACTCTTATATTTAAATTTCCTCCAACATCTACATCCTCTTTTGCATTCAGGAAGTAATTCAGCCCTCATTATTCCTCTTCCAAGCACACGTACTAATCTAAAACCGAGAGAACCTAAATTGATCGGGTCAATGGGACACAAAAACACCTTCCAACGTCTCCCCTATCTGGTTACAAAGGCTGGCGAGAATGCCGTAGGCCAATCGAATTTTGAAGGAGAAAATTTTGCACGTTTGTTGCATTCCCACTGAGGCAAGGGAATTGTCTTGTCAAGTAAAGAAAAAAAAACGTTTTCCCCAACAGAACCAATCCAAGTCAATTAGTGTCGAAGGTGGTTGCAACTTAAAGGAGGGTGAAACTTGGCATCAATCATTGGGGAGGGAAAGAGGCGGAGATGTTGCACTAAGTCAAATTTTGACTTTGTGTATAAAAAACTCGGAAGTGGGGAAGGAAAGGGAGCAGGAGGGTTGCTGCACTTCTCTCCATTCACCCATCCTTCCCAAACACTGTTTTCCTCCCCAGTTCGCTTGGACAAAAAAGCGGCAGCAGCATGAAGACGACACACGTCACAACGGGATAAAAATAGGCGCGGGCTTTCCTGCTTTCATTGTAATACCACTTCAATGACCTTTAAACCAATATCCACATCACCAAACCCCAATCCTGCATGGGGTGATCCCTGGTTATAAACTGAAGATCGGTCATGGGGTCAGTTTAATGCAGTCAGGGTTGTCCGAGACTGCTACCAATCAATGCGTAGGCAGTATGAACATTCTTGTACTTCCAGGAGTCTTTACCGCTTCCACGACTGGAGCGCTCCTTATAAACCATCTGTAAGCCCAACCGCCGATGGAGACGACACGTACGCTCTCCCTCAACAATCAAGGTGAGGGCATTTACAGCAAGCAATTTGCAGACACAAAGAGTCGGATGACGTGCTTACCGTAGCCCCTCTCGTCCCCTACCTACTTAGCGAGACAGTTTGACGCCCTATTTTGACTCTATTGTTAGCACTTGGAATTTCATTTGCTAGGCAGTCTCGAGACTAGACAAAATTGGCGAAATGTCACTGTTCATGAGGTGAACGAAAGTACGTCGTGTAAGTTAGTCACCCATTTCCCTTTCATCTTGGTAGTGAAAGTGTCTCATGAATGGTCATGTTAGATGACTTAAAAAACTATAGCTTTCCTTGGAGAGGGGAGTCTTCAAGATCTACTCGTGCTAAAAGGCAGGTATGACAAGGTCACTTTTGATGTGCTATGCTCACAGCAGAATCGAGTCATAAGGAAGGTGAGGTGGCACAATACTACTGGCTAGAGGCACGATAACAGATAGCCTTGATGTTCTGAGTGTATGTGAGCTGTCAAAGTGACTGAGTGAGTAAAATCCAGCAGAACAGCCGCTTAACCATTGTCAATCATTCATTCATGCCATCAAGTGCTCCCACCTTCCGACAATAGGTATGTCCTTCAAGTTATAATCTGGTTAATTGTCAACTTGCCTATCATTTCTGTCGGCTCCACCCGTCAGTGAAGTGGCTACAGTGAGAAGCTTAGGCTATCCACACATGGTGTGACACCAGTGGTAAAGAGATTACGGAAAGGGGCGGTGTTGATGTGAGTACCCTTCCATCCCATTGACTAACAACTCAACCTTGAACATGTGTCCCCTCCATCCAGCCTAGAAGATACTTCTCAGTGAACGTGAGTGGGCTACAAGGTGCCATGTCGAAGGTAGCCAGTTCAGGGAGTTCCGTGAACCCAAGGTAGAGACCATCATCCCTTCTCCATATCTTTGAAGCAATCTCTCAGTTGATCAAAAGGGGAGGATAATGTAATACTCAATGGAAATAGACAAGAGTTTGAGTTCCATGGACGAGAGAAAATTTTCCATCACTGGAAATAAGAAGTACTTTGACAGAGGCGTTACACTGATCCACATTAACGATCTGAACGGTGGGTACATTTAAAATTCAAAAGGGCTTTACTCCTGAAGGGCAATTAACGATGCGAAGGCTCTGAATGCTAAATTACGACAGTACATAATGTAACAAAGGGATTTTTTAGTTAAATCGCTTTTATTTGTCTGCGTTTTGTGATTACGGCCACCATCTTGTTCGCATGTTATGTTATGTACATGTCATGCCTTGTCAACAGTCCACCAATCTGTCTTTACGTCTTCAGGAGGGATACAAACGCTACATGTACACAAGGCAGGTCTTAACAATCGCTTGCAATGTAAAAGTCGCGGCTTCCATTTCTAACTTTCATACCGATTTGTAAGTAATTCGTTCTAAGTGGGTGGTAAATAAGACAGACCTCCGGCGAGGATTTTTAAATTGGGGGTTGTTCGAGGGCATGGCATTATGACACGACAACTCACAACATTTAATAGTGACTCCTAGGTTGAGATGAGGGAGAAATTTCTCTATGACAGGTAACTTTAGCCCCAGAAATGCGTCACGTTCCACGCAGGAAGACAACCGAGCTGAGGAGCGGAAAGGAGGGAGACGGTAGGCGCATTCGCCCTAAACAAGGAGTCAATAAGTAGGAAGGTATGTGCTATTTTTTACTCTTCCCTCGGAAGGAAATTGGATGAGCAATTGAGAAAAGTCGTCTCTTGTTCCCTCCAAAAAACGTGGGTTCCGCTAAATCAGTGCCATTTGAGCAGCAGTTAGACCTAGTTTTATCGACAATTCACACTCTCACTGACTCCACACAGGAACTAACAAAATTACAAAACCCCAAGATTGTTAAACTGCATTGAGACAGACAGCCTTCAAAGGTGGCGAGGGTGGGGCCTTAAGGGGACAGAAAGAAGGCATGGTCCTATGTTATACGATCCAGCAGTGTCACGAAAGGCTCGATAAAAGAAACAAACAAATGATTTGATTTGACAAAGTAGAAATATCATGCCTCCTCATACCAGAAAAAGTCGGAAATTGCTCAAGTTAAAAATGGAATTATCTCCCTCCAGGCGACCCTAGAGAATGTCCTGCCTTCTAGGCCTCCATGAAGTTGCAAAAAAACGACCATCAACTTTTGAAGAAAAATATACAAGTGGTTAATTTGCAAGAAAAAAAAACTGATTAAATTTTGCATTTGGCCGCAGCAAACATTGAAATGCGTCAGAAGCATACACATCTGTGTGTGCTCGTTGACCAATGAAGTAACAGGATGAATACACTCGCGCATGATGATTGGTCATCAGAGTGACCTTGAGAAGTGTTAATTGGTTTGTGGCGCCTTGGAAAAGGGCGCCTGCTTTCTGTCTAAAGAGGCGTGGGTGGCTGTCAAGATGGCATTATCAAAAACTTCAGATTATTTGTTTTCGGAGTGGCACACCTATTTGGCAACACATTTGCAGTTGACGAGGAGACTCGCGTTTTAAAAAGTGGATGACGGCAGTAGAATTCACAAGGATTTGCAAAAGGAGGTGAAAAAAAGTAACCTCTTTTTTTGTATTCGACTTTCCCATCTCTACTCGTACACAAAGTACGCTCACATAACGATACAGCACTTTTCCCATAAAGAGAAGGGGTTTGGATTAAAAAAAAGACGCGCAAACTCAAGGAGGCAGAAATTTTGATCTGAGGGAACCCTATGTTACTCCACTTGATTGATCACCGCACTCCACGAAAATTCGTGATATGGAAAAGTCATTAGTATGCAGCTCATTGACCGAAGAAGAGAAGAGCGAAATCCTATCCGTCTTGCCGTCTAAATGAAGATAGACACATGTGGAAATCCTTCTCCACATATACGACATTTGAAGTCAAAATGAACCCCTAAGCCACTTGAAAGTTCGTAGACCAATTTTGCAACAAAATACCGCTACTTTGACATTAGTGATTGTAATTTCGTGTCAGAGTCCATTAACTTAAGTGTCAAAGTATCAAACTCCGGGATAAGAAAGTTTAACATCTTCCCGGCGGAAAGATTTTAGCCAGTATGGCCTTTGAAGGGCTTCGTTTCCATTTATCGAAGTATTACAGTCCTCCACACCGATTTTGTGAGCTCCAAGACATTTTAACAGAGGTCAAGTTTTCAAAAAAGTATTATCAACGGAAATACTTTACGCTACGTTCATTGTTGAGTAGATGGAAACAATGGTTGAGATGGAGGTTCATCTGGCGACAAATCCTGGAATGTATCCAACTACTTGAACTAAGGCTGAAATCAATGGGATTCTCAGGTTGAAACCAAACCAAAATCGTAGCACTTTAAACACTACTCATTTTCTAGGTGCTTAAATTTTCACATTCAAAGGAGGTGAGCTGGCTCCAGGGCTTTTGAGGCAAAGATACGGCCCTACCTCCGCATCCAATTGTCACTTTTATGGCCCTATTGAATGGCATCAACTCATTGTTGAGGCAGTCATGCTGTTTTATGCAGCAAACAAACGGGTCATAATCTTCATTCCTGGTAAAATCGTGTTGCATTGAGTGGTACCCCCGAATTGCGCGTTCATGTGCCTTCGGGTTAGCGTAGGCGACTCGACTAAGCATTGCACCCGCTAGGAACAGGATGGCAAGCAGAGAGACCACAAAGAGATGCCTTGTCAAAAAGTAGTCAGAAATCAAATTTTATTTCCAAAACTCACGATTTTTACTTCAAAGATGTCACCCTCCCAACTGACATCAAAAGAAGGGGTTTTTGAATAACGCCTCAGAGCGTTTGTCTGTCTCCAGGTCGAATTATTGTCTCATCAAAAAAAATAGTGATAAACTATTCAAAAGACTTTTAGATAAGATAGAGGGTGCTGGAAAACAACTTAGTTCTATTTCAACATATTATGTTCTACTAAAGGGATAGTGATGCAAACGAAGGGAAATCAGGAAATGCCAAATTTTTTCCATTGTGTCACTAAGTGCTTATTTGGACGCCAAACGTACTCCAGCTCTCCTTTCTTCAAGAGAGGTAAAGTGATGTAAAAATACGTATAAACGGCGAAGTTATTAAACAGGATCCTGAAGACTCGGAGCATGACAACACGAAGTTTAGTCACTCGTCGAAGAGAAGAAGAGGGAGGGGGAGAAGAGGATATCAAGCTTAATGAGTTTGACCCAGATCGCACTTTGCACTTCTAGAGGAAATAATAAAGGAACACACAAACTTTCCAGAAACGCCGTAAATATCCTCATTTTACCTCAAGATTGTCTAAATATAAGTGTAAAATGCTCTGAAACAAAAATCAAGCTTTTTAACTAGTATTGAAAACCAGGCAATCTGTACAAAATGTTATTTTAACCAGTTGGGGCAACTAAGTAAGCCAAAGTGAGGTGTTCATTCGAGATGCCACTTAACGAGCTGAGTCACATGTCACATGAACAGCCGACCCTCTGGCTTGGGCCCTCAAATCAGTTAAATGTCTGGTTAACTTTGACTCATCTTCCGGTATCCTCGCAAATTCCTGTAAAAACGCTGTTCATTTGCTCTTCAGGCTCATGACACATAATTCGTTTTGAAGTTGTAGGAATACCTATTTACAGAACTACATCAAATATGAATAGAATGAAAAATTACGGTTAGATTATCCTAGGATTGCCACTTAAATTACGCTCTAAAGGATACAAACTTTAACAAGCCCCTTTTCAATTGCACCACCCTGTCTCTTTACTGCAGCGAAAGGCGCTGAATAAATGCAAGAAATCCGCAAGCATGCAAGTTATCTTTTCATTTTAGCATTAAGAATACCTAAAATAAGCGTCAATAAGTAAATAAAACCCTAGTGCCTAAAAAAGGCCAAATCAGGGCTTTTAATTAGGAAAACTAGTGAAGTTTTTGGTGAAATAGTCCTCTATGGGAAATAGCAGGGACAGAATTAATCTATTTAATAATATGCATAAATCATGCGCTAGGCCTTGACAACAAGTTTGGCATAAATACCTTTACAACCAAGGGTAAAATTCCTCCCTTTAACGAGTAAAATTTTTTAATGCAATTAAAAAGGGTTGTTTTTCCACTAGCTGATCATCAAAAGATAATGTCACTAAAAAAATGACGAGGTTTGCTGCAATTCGCCAATTCAAAACCAAACTTGACGTGATTTACAACAGGCGACTACACAAATTGATGTGTTTAGCGGATGCTTATACAAGTAATGAGATGTAAATTAGTGAAGAACGCCTTTGAAGAAACTAATAAACAATCAAGATAGAACTCGCATTTTACGCAGCTAAAAAGCTGAAAAAAAATGAAAGTAAATGGCCAAATTCATTTTGATTTGAAACTGTATTACAAAATACTTGCAATGCACTCATGTTGAAAAATTCGGCTTTACAAAATTGGATAAAGTGATACATCTCTTAAAACTACGCTGTGCAAAAATAGTGGCTACTGACAGTATGTGTCTGCTAAGGTTTGTGTGGGCATTCACAGCTAGCAAAAAGACGCGGTCAATATTGCGTACCTCACGATATTCTGTTCAAGAGCTGGAAGAGATGTATTACCCGGCAAAGAACCTCAAGGCTATTTGCAATTAACAAAAGACCATTTGATAAATTCAAAATATGTGATATTTTTAAAAAGAGAAATTTGTGCACTTAAAAAAGGGTTAACGACTTCAGGAAAGTATACTTACAAGTATTGCATGATTCCAGCAAAAAAATCGGATACCAATATCATGCAAGCATAAATGTATTGTCAATTATTTCCTTAATAAATTTGAAGAACCTATAATTTTTGTAGGTCTAAAAAAGGACGCAAAAAGTGACTAGACTATTGACGTCTGAGTACAAGTTACTCATGCATTCAGCAATTTTGTCAGAGATAATAGTGGCACCGCAGTAACATGCCCCTAATTCGGACTCAAATAAGTATATGGTTGCGGTAAAAAACGCCATATATGCTAAATATCTGAGAAACTACCGACATAGCCCAAAGGTCACGTCATAGGGTGGGTGCGCAATTAATAGAGTTAGGATCTGCGAAATTACATAAACAATGAAGTACTGCACCTAAAAGACCGGCACTTTAACTTATAAATGGAGTGGTGTAGCATCCCGAGGCTTCCTGAAGACGAAAGAAGACACAATACTCGTGCAGAATATATATATATATTTAGCACGGAGAAGGTGTCTGGGCTAGTGGCTTGGCCCAAAAAGACAGGCCCACCCAGTGAGGTACAAGAAAGCTAGTTCTATGTACAAAAGTAAAGCCACACCAGGACCGAGAGATAAATTACTACCGTATTACAGTAGCTTTCTTTGTTGGGCATACCAGAGCGAGCCTAGTTTGATTTAGCCATAAAATGCTTAGAATAAAATGCACCCAACGCTTAGCTGGTTTTGAAGATGCAAAAAAACATGTACTGATTTTGAGAATTCCTTAGGGGTAACAATAAAACCTAGGCGAAATATATGCTGAGAGGTGGAATATTTGGCAATTAGTGCTTTGCATTTATATCTCCTATTTTGCCCTAAAAGAGCAGAAATATGGTAATCTTTAATGCAAATATCCGTAATTAAAATCTTTTTAAATTCTTTTAAGCCAAAGACAGCTAAGTTTGCTAATAAATTAGAGACTTTACATTTTTGTAATGAAGCATTGTGGCTGTTTTCCGTAGTTTCACCTTTCCACTTTAGTTGAAATTACGCTTAAGAAGACAAATTTTTATGGTTTTGCATAAGCTTTTTTAATATTTTCTTGCCATATACATTTCCCATTTTAACTTGTTTGGTCGAGCGCGCCGTTTTATTCGTTTGAATGTATTCTTTCTTCCATCAGCTGATCGTAGGTCTCTTCGATTCTGGGGATTTGTGACAGTCCTTACACAGGTCGGTAGGGTCTGACTTTTTTTCTGTGGTGCTTTTGGCGTCTGCTCTCACGTTTTCCTAATTTTTACTTTCTTGTCTTTGCGTCACTTTTTCATAATTATGTTCGCCAATTAAACATCTGCAATTTTCTCATTATTTCTTGTTAAAATGCATTTTTGTCAACCTTTAAACCTCCTATCTGTCTTTTCTTTGGTCTTCTGGCTGGTTTTTTCGGCAGTGTTCCTACTTGCTGATAGTCGGGTTTGTGAAACATTTTTATTGCAAATGAGACTGATTTTTGGTGATAGTTAGCCTATGTAAGCGTATAACACTGCATTTCCCTAGTTTAATTTTTACTTTAATGTTGACACTTGTGCTTTTTAGACTCAAAATGTACGTGTTCTTGATGTCCCAGTGCAAACTAATTGAAATCGACAACACAAACCTTCAGGATCGGTAAGTTGTCTGATTATTTTAATTTTATCGCTTTCTTTTCTGTGTATAGATTTGGCAGTCTCACCGTGCATTTGGCCAGATATTACAACCTGCCGCAGGATCATCAAATACTCCTCACGAACGGAGGCTGCCAATTGAGGGAGCTTCATGAAATCGACGACCACAGTGCTGGCGAAGTCAGTCCATTGCTTATGCCTTTGCACTTAACTGATCGTGACATATTTTGATCTTGTTTCTCCTGTATAGGATCCAACCAATCCAATCTACGTCTTCTCTCGCGATAACACAATTACCCCCGAGACATGTGCACTTAAAGGTTAGCTGCATAATTGCTATGCGCAATAGTGCCATTCAGACCAATTCAAGACTTTTAAAAAAGAGAAATTTACACAAGTTTTTGATGTACTTGTCCCAGTACTTTGCTCTAATATTTGTAAAACCTCGGCATTGAATAATTTGTCACTGTGGTTGCACCATTCTATGGCAGCTTACTTTCCTCTTTGGTACCCAGCATCGCTAATTGTAAATTTTTCGGATGTTTTGATTGTATTCACTGTTCTCACGGAAAGACTCATCTATGCATCTTCGTCGTACGACGGGTTATGCGCGCAGATTTTCACTAGCATGAGTTACGCTGACGACTGGGAACTCCCATGGTGTGTGTGCAGGCATTTTCAAAACGATTGCGCCCTATCGCCCCGTAAACTATGCGTAAAGTTTTCGGTGGTTTCAAGTTATAGTCCTATGGTGACAAGCAATTTTGTCAATCAGCTCGCGGTATTGCCTACCCTCTTGATTGACTGTAACCGGTCTAGTCCACGTCATTTGCACAAAAAATAGGAGGTGTGGTGTCGCCATGGCGATTTCTCCTGTTGTCTTGTGCCGATAAAAGTAAAGACTCCGGATTAGCCTGAGTCCCCCATTTGCGTGTACGTGTTCAAAGGTTACTATCTACAAGCTCCCCTCCGTGGGATTTGGTCATCACTAGCCTGTTGTCCTTCTATTAACTGGCCTCAGTAAGCCTCGGAGCCGCTGCTAAGGTCCTGTTCGTCTGACCCTAGTTGGTGAGTATGGCGGTTATCTGGTGGTGGTGTGGGTGCATTTAACTACTCCAAATTAACGATCCCTCAGGCATTTGCTGTGATCGTGCGATTTAGACAAGTCATAATTTTTTTCTGTCCCCAATTCAGCTCCTGAAATCTCACAAAATTTGCTAGACGCTTTAAAAACGCCCACAGAATCAACGGTGGTTTCGTTCCAAAAATACCTGAAAGGCCTCATTGCCGCGGTGGAGGAAGATGGCGAAACGGTTCAACGGCTGGACCAGGAACAGCGCCTCATGTGTGAGGTTGGTTGACTTAGCTGCTCTTTTGTTTAGAATTCCCTTTCCTGCTTAACTTTTGGCTTTTTTTTGTTGAAATCTTGCCCTAATGGTCTCTTGAGCTAGCAGACGGCTATTTATGCACTTGTTCTCAAAGTAGATCCTGTTTATAATGCAGCACAATTACGGTTGTCACCTGTTGTCGGTCGGGCAGACAAATTCAGTCTTTTTGACACTTTTCGCTGCTATTTTATGTGTAGAGTGTGTTTTGAAAGCTAGTGAAAATACATCTACAAATATAGCAATATCTTGCGTCATCCCAGCATCACTTTTCTCACCAGATTGGGTTAGTCATGGAATGTGAGTAAAGTGTGAGTAATAAAAGCTTCATTTCTTTTCCTAGATACCTCATTTGTGAACTGTCAATAATGTCGCCATCTGGCCAGTCATATTAGAGAAAACCGTTTTATTTTTTTGTCCCCAATTCACCTGTGAAGAAGAAAGGAGTTTGCAACGAGATCACACAAACACCCGGTTGGGGGCAATTTTAATAGCTAGGTTTTGTAGCTCATCCTCAAGGCAGATCGCATTTGGCTCCGAACGGAGGTTTATCAATCACCTGGTCAAGCGAGTTGACTTGAGGGCTACTTTAGGCTAATTCACTGTAAGAAATTGCGCCAGTGCTTCGTATATTTCCCCTGGTAAATATAATTTCATGTTACTGGGATCTTAGGTGCAAGTCCATTACCGCAGCTTAGATGTTTTGCCGCTCCAATATGGAATTAATCCTTGCTCCGCCGAACTGGCAACCTCAGCTGCTGCTAAATGTAGTTATCCCCAGCCTGAAAACGTCCCACATATATTGTTCTAGCTTCACCCAATCATCTGTTTATGATTCACTTGTTTTTAACGCTTCTTTCAGGGTTGGTTCGTGGCGCAAGCCAACTTTGATCATGACATGCAGGAGTTTAGGAAGGCTTTGGACGTGTACTGGAAAGACTACGCAAATTTTTGCAGTCAGGTTGGACGCTGGGAGGCCAATATGAGCAAGTGAGTTGGGTTATTCTATATTCCATTCCACTCACCAAATGAAATTCGAATTACTGTGACATTAACTTCGGTCTAAAAAAGATTGTCTTGGTTGTGGTTTCCCAGGCGCTTAGATTCATTTGCCGGAAACTAAATGGTGGGAAAAGTAAAGCCTACTTGGAATGGGATTTTCTGAACATTTATTAGCCCATAAGCTGGACCTACGCCATCTTTAGCAACAGTGGATTTTGAAGGACTACGTCAGTCATGTCGGAAAATGCTGAGCAAATTGAATTTGATGGAGGCAGTAGGTTTCACGACACGTCGTTTCTTCATAACAAGGCGACTAATTTGCCTCAAAAGCCTAGGGTCTTCTACGCTCCCCCATAACTCCTTATCGATTCAATCCTTTATGAATATGATGCTATCTGACTTCCCACATCGTGGAGAGGCGCTAGATTTTCAGAGTTAGCTACCCTTGCCTGCAGATGTATCTTTTCCATTCCTTTGCTATCGGTCTGTATTAATGTCTTTGCTTTTCTTAGCACAGAGTAGAAGGTGCTGAAGCCTGGAATTTTGCTCATTTGCTAGTTCCAACAGAAGTATTCGGGACAAGGTCAATCTAGGTTTCGCTCAATTGCTGAATAGCTCTGTAAATTGGGCAGTCTTGTCTCTTCTATTTGTTTCTTTCAAGGCAGCCATAATGAATGCCCCTTGTTAACACCCGGTCAACCCTGATGTTTGTGATGGGAAAATTATTTCATATGTTAATGTCGCATACCTAAAAATGTCATGAGATGGCCACTGTCACGCACAACTGGCGTGATTACTTTCCAAGTGCCAACGAAATTCCCTTTACCGCCCCAACTCCTCAGCACATTAATCTAATCGCATCACTTCCTCCAGTCATTTATTTAACTTGAAACCTCGCCTCCCTCCAGCATTGTGAAGGCATCTGGACCCCAAATATAGCTCGTTGTCCACTTGTAAATAAGTCTAGATTTTTTCCCATCGCAGATCCTCCTCATAGGAAATGACGACACCAGGCACCTGTGATTCCTTGGTTGATCGTCATCTCTGCAGAGGTATTACTTGCTAGCCATATGCAATGGTAGTCACTTGATTCTCTTGCCATCAGTTTCCAGGGTTCAGTGTCACGCTTCTCTGCATTTTTGGGAGGTAATATCAAGGAGCCGCCCTTGGCGACACTACGGCTAACCATGCATAACCAGTAGCATGAAGGTTGTATTAGCCTCGTCATCCCCTGTACACCAAAGCACAACCAGTCCCAGCCCCGAGTCTGGACTCCAGCTCGTGCAAGAGAAGGGAGAGCAGAAGTCAGCGCAGTTTTAGTCCTTGCGTCGGAGTTGTGTCTTTTGTGTTGTTGTGATTTGTAACCCGCCTGCCAATTCCGCATTTCGTCAGATGCCACTGCCTAAACATGTGATGCCTGCCTGCTATGCGCGGTAGGCCTGATGCCCTATCACGCAGGTGACTCGTGCTGGCCCTGTTTTTGCACTCCTCGAAGACCGGCGTGGAATGCCATGGCGCAGGTGTGGTGATCGAACTGGTGTGTATCCTTAATTCCAGCGTTTTTTTCATTACATCAGTTCACCTGTTTTGTCCACCACCTTATTTGGTCTCAGTTTGGGTATTGGACTTATTTTGACGTAGCTTTGCTTCGAAAACTCTGATGTCCTCTGCTCGACCAGCCCTGAAATTGCAAATGTAAATCCAACTTTAGCTGCGTAAAATATGAATGGTCAGTTGAAAGTTTTGCTTACAAAGATGCTCTGTTACGTCGGTTTTCAAGGTCATTTTCTGTTGGTACACCTTTGTGCTGCTGACAACTCATCCACCCACTGTTTCCTCCACCATAACTGCCTTTTCGGCCCATCCACGCTGCTCACCACCTCGTGGTCTTCGATCAAGTCTGCCTTCCGCATTCAGTAGCTTTGTCCTCGCCCATCAAAAGCTTCATGTGTATACTGTACTATCCTAGCCATGCAAAACAAAAGTGGGCCTGCTGTCGGCAAACGGCGTATGTAGATATTGAAATGAGACTGGTGGTTTTGTATCTTAATAGGTGTCCCGTGGACGTTGGCAAAGCTCGCCGAAGCTAGTACTCAACACTGAGTTCTTATTTCCTTGCCTTCCTACAATCACCGTTCTTGTTCCTCGTTTAAAGTGCTCGGTTGAACTCCGAATGCTTCAGTTTTATTACTCTAGTTAAATCACCTAACCAGAGCAGTGTTGTCCCAACAATGTTTGTGCATTTTTCTTTTTCAGATTTCCTAGTATCAAAAATCGACTCCGCAGTGTCCCCCTCCTACCCTCTCTTTTGGCCGCCTCCGCCGAGTTAATGGTGCGTGAAATTGCTGCCTCATTTTAAAGGCCCCTTTTGCCTTCGAATTCCACTTTTTTTCTCTCCTTTCCTCCCCACAGACTTGTGCCTGTGAACGCACACGGATGTGTGCGCCCACGACCACGTGCCTTGTTAGTTGAAAATGCTTGTTTGGGAGTAAACACGAGAGCTACGCACACACAAACAAATACTCGTTTCCAAGTGCTTAAAGTACAAAAAAAGGTATTTTCTGGAGAAGGATGCAGCTAATGTGCTGATCGTTTCCTTGGGCGTGTCTGCTTAAAGCTGCATAGATGCATCGATGCACATACTTTTGGCTTCACAATGCTTAATTTCTTATTAAAGCTTTTCCTAAAATTGCTTTTGTTTAATCTAGGACCTGCGTAGTCAGCTGAGTAGGTACCTGCTAACGTGTACCCGCTTGTGATTAGTGCGTCCTATCCTTGACGGTTTAAGGTATTTATTTGTCGATGGTCTGTGTGGACTGTATTTCCTTCCCATAGGCGAGGTTAATTTTGGATCTGCCGAATAAATCCCATTTGAATTCACTGCCTTGCTAATACCTTCTTGGGCTGTAGCATGTACCATCCAGTAAGTATTCACACCCCATCTGGCATCTAGATTTGATGGCTGGCAGTTCGTGTTGAATAATTTTTGTAGTTTTAACTAAATAGATGAAAGTGCGACACTAGAAGTGCTTAGGCGTCATATTGGATTCAGTACCGTGTCAGAAATGAGTAGCGTCTAGCGCTTCCGCTCGTCTGTCACTACCGAGGTTTCTATCATATAAATACAACTCTTCCTGTCTCCTCCACGGTAGCTTCATTCACGAGGCGCAGATAAGAGGCTGGGGAAAGGGTTAGATAGTGAACGGCCGCATACAAGTGCGTCATTCTTGTTTTTTTGGACCTGTCTGCTATCCTTCTGCGTCAAAGTTTGTCAAATTTTGCATACTTTGGTCATTAATTATGTCAGTACTGTCACCCCTCCCCCCTGCGCAGTAGAAGCGGTATTCCCCATCCATGATCTAACTCCCGTTTGCACCACATTTTTGTTCCACCTGGATCTTGTGTATTGATGTTGCTTCCTCGTTAGGTCTCGACATATTGCTTCTGCAATGCGACCTAGGCGAGTTCGCCTTTCCCTAACCCGAGTGAAATTGGTTGCCATGTGACAGGAGTCTAGACACGCGCCAACGCGCGCACCCAGGGCCTTGCGCAGCGCTGTGAAACGGATAGCGATGGCTTCCGCAGTGAGACTATTTTTGGACCATATTACTATTGCTGGCTTTGAGCCAGATGAAATTAACTGCGGTGCAACGCCTTGTCTTACTCCAATTTTAACTAATTACTGAGTTGAATCGGAGATTTGGGTCGTCCTCTTACAAACTAACTCTCCTTAGCAAGACGGCGAAGGGTTGACAACTTCAAGTATTTTTCATTCCCTGAGCCTGAAAGAGAAGGTTCATTATCACCTGGACGACTAGTAGTGCGTAAGCGATCAAATGGGTAGAGGAACTGAAGCAGGTAATTTTCTGCCTTGGATGCCTTCTTTAGTGCTCTCCGTAGTCCCGTTTCTGCTCCTACCACCGCATTAGCAGTTAAATAAATTGACTTAAGAACGTAGGTCATTGCGAGGCCTATATGGCACCGAATCACACTGTGTACTTTCGTTTTAGAGCGAAAGCTACAGCGTCTACGGTCAACCACGCACCCTCTACGACTGGGTATGCCTCCAAATGGCCAGCAGCACTCCACGTCGTCTCAGTACATTAAACTTCCCGGGTCCATTGTGCAGCGGTCTTCGCCTTCCCTCGGCAGCTAACAGTTCTGGGGACATCTCTATCCCTGTTGCTTCGTCACGTCTCGCTCCTCCGCCTGTACTTCCCCAGTCCAAACTCACTCATACCATAGCTGCTAGGGTTGCCTCCTTTTACCTCTCTGGCTCTTCGCCCCCCACCTCTCAAACCGATGGGGACAGTGGGGAGGGTTCAACCACCGTTTTATCCAGTTTGGAGGCGCCTCTGTTAGAATTAGTGGAGGATTCGGGCACTCTGTTGAAAGCCATGCAGGAACCCCCTCCTGGAGCCACCTTTAGCCAAATCACTGCCGCAAAAGATGATGCTGATAACAACTCTCTGCTCATGGTTGGAGAAGATGAAGAGGAGATGGTGGATGCATCGACCCAACCGCGACTTGCCTACGTCTTCTCGTTAGTACCTAACTTGAAGAAGATAGTAAAGTTGGATTTTATACCATTCCCTTTACCTTGTAGAAATTTGAAGGCGTTCGCAGATCTACTTGAATCCGCTCCACGGGACCCTGAGCTTTCTACAGAAGAGGAGGAGGAGGAGGAAGGAGAAAGAGGAAGGGAGAGGGTGGCCTCAAGGCTCTCAATTCCCACTCCCAAGACATCTGCTAATATCGTCAATACCACCACCTCCTTTGCCATGACCTCAGCGTCTTCCTGGCCCATTCCTGAAGAGGAGGAAGAGATGGCAATGTCAGAAGTGGAGGAGACTTTGGTGTCACCACATTCAAGGGCTCGGCATCTCAATTGGCGCCTTTCGAGGCGGAACTTCAGTTGCCACCTGGCAAGGCTATCGAAGCTGATGGACCAGGCGGTGCAAATGCAAGTGATTATTACAGAAATGGCAGAGGAGATTCTGATCGACTGTCAGGTATGCATTTGGATTGTTGTGTTGTTATTAAAAAACTTTTGTGGGAGTAATTTTTTCTCCGATTTACGTCACTTTCGAAACAAACATTAGATGAAATTCGCCTTCAAGGACTTGGAGAGTCTTCGCTTTTTTCAGTTGAAAAGGCCAGAAAAGCATCTACGCCAGGCCCTGTGGGCACAGAATCATCGTATCGTTGCTATTACTTCGGCCCATAAAAACCTTCAGGCTACCTTTCACAAGATCGTCCAGCTGAAATTGGATCTTGCTGAGGCTCTCTCGATGCTCCAGGAGTGAGTAACTTCATTTCATTGCATCGGTATTGCTGAACTCCTTGTTAACCTTCAGTCCCTCCAAGGTTGTTGAGTTTATTTGGCCGTGCAACAGCATTGAGCTAGTGACTTACGTCAAATCGAGGTTTGCAATGGACGGTTGAACGAATTTATTAGGAGTCAAAGGAGCAGTTGGAGGTACAGTTTTATGAGTGAACCATCAGAAGAGTAGTTGGAGTGATGGATGGAGTTTTGGGGTCATGAAGAGGTAGGCTAAATAATGCTTGTACAAATAAACACATGGATGGAATTACGGACATGCAGCATCCAAAGTCACTTTTGAAGCCGTAATATGGTACAGAAAGATAGAGTCTGAAAGTGTGGATGGGGGAACATGGAGTTGTGCCTAGATGGTTGGGTAGACAAACGAAGTTCTAAGTGAATGGATTAATGGGATTATGAATGTTGGATCTGGATGGATGATTCAGGGATCTTTAGGTGGATTCACCTATTGCCATCCAAGGTATTTTTCAACTTGGTCTCCGCCATATCTTACTTTTCACCCTTACCAGTTGAGTCGCATTCTGGAACGAAATTTTCCACTAAATAAAATTGGGAAGCTAGTGGTTAATTACCCATCACTCGGCTGCTGGAAGTGACGTTTTTTTGATGTCTTGGGTTTCACTTTACCAGGCAGCTTCAGACCTTCTCTTCGGAGCTAACAACCAAGAATCGTGAGTGCCTACGGTGCTACAAAAACTTGACAAGCATCTCCAAGTGCAGTGCTGTGTTGGATCAGCTGCAGGACACACCTGAACTCTACGTTAAGTGCGTATACCGGCTTTTAATCTTCCTCCTCCTTTATGTCAATTTTGCATACAATATCCATTATTTTGTCTTCCAGGTCTCTCCTGGAGATTGTGCGTCGTCGTCGAATGACGACAGTATGGAGCGATATCAATGACCGATATATCAATTGCCTGACAGCTTTCCAACATACAGAGTCACGTCGTCGTGAGACCCTGGCGCAGGCGCTGAAAAACCACATCCTTGCCCAAATTTTTTGTCCCCTTTATCCACACTTCCGTGCACCACGACAGCCTTCTCGTATCTCCCTTATCTCCACTGCTGCCTCCTCTTCCAACAAACGGCTCACTACGCAAAGCAAATGCCACTCTACCAGTCAGCTCAACTTCTATTCACCCTCCTCTGCCTTTCGTCTACCCTCTAATCGCCCTGCCGAGATTCGCTTTCGTCCCCTACCTCCAGAAGTTATTGATCGTAGTGTGATGGGGCTGGAGACGTTGCCAGCAGTGAGCAGGGCAGAGATGCGTGATTTGGCCGCCCAATTACCGCCAGACCTCGCGGAGATGATCTTGGAGGCGCTTCTGCAGTTAGAGGCCGATGAGAAGGAAGTGGCGGCTGGCTTTCTTCCCAATTCGTACCAGAGGGAGGGGAAGGGTGAAGAATTTGAAGCGCGATACCAGCCTCAATTACGCAGGCGATCACGATTTGCCTCCAGTCCTGGAGCGGTTTCCCTCTTACCGTATCATCGCCAACAGAGTGTAGATGTTTCCACGAGCGTGGCAGATGGGCTAGCCCGTATTGAGGAGACGTAAGTGTGAAAAGTTTTTTCTTTTCGATTTAATTTTCTACGGGTGCTCCCAATCAGTTCGGTTTTCACTCCAGATTTGCCAATATCTCTACCGAGGATAAGGCAGTCTCTGTAGCTATAGATACTGAATTTGCCCAAGGCAACGTC
Organism: Echinococcus multilocularis; assembly: GCA_000469725.3. Classification (NCBI taxonomy): domain Eukaryota; kingdom Metazoa; phylum Platyhelminthes; class Cestoda; order Cyclophyllidea; family Taeniidae; genus Echinococcus; species Echinococcus multilocularis. Next base: position 2,979,377 of record LN902848.1, on the reverse strand, counting down.
TGTGATTCTCATCACCCTCCATTGCACCCCCCTTCCCCTCCTTGTGAGGTAAGTCTGATGCTTTTTCCTAGAGAGGTTAGTTTTGTCGCCTAATTGTTGCAATAGCCTGAGTCATTTTCTCTCTCCCTCACGGTACAGTCATCGGATGTCTATCTGTCGATATATGCCTCTCAATTGGTCGAAAAGGCACCTTCCATCGACTTCTCCACCCCCCAACATTTTAGCTCCGCCTTCTATTCCCTTCACAGCAGCAATGGAAGTGGCGGTAGCAAAGACAGTGGAAGTGACAGCTCTCCCGGTTCCGTTGTTACTCCATCTAGTAAGAAGCGTCACTTTATCCTCCCTCCACTAGTTCTATCTTTTCTTTCATTGACCCATTCATCCTCCTACGGTAGATTCACGGATGAGTGAACTTCTTGATTGTCACAATGAATCCCTGCAGCGGCTCGTTGGACAAATCAACAATCATCTTCCATCTCCGCTCCCCATCACTCTGCCCACCTTCACTGCTGGAGAGGTGAGTTTGGTACCTCGAGAAGAGGAATAGGTTTTGCTGATGGGGGATGTCAAGGTAATCATTTTAATCCACTTTTATTTTGCATCTTCCGGTATTAAATGTGGCTGTCGTCCGGGTCGAAGTGGAGCTTTTCATTTTGCTACTCTAAGCCGGGATACTACTTGTGGCAGTACTGTTTACGATATTAAAGATGACAAGTCTGGCCGTAAAACGTTGATAATACGTCATCAGACTCCCAAATCTGCGTCGTCAGTTGTTTGTTTTGGCATAAATATTTTCAATACCCGCACAGTTACAAATACGCACACATTCATGTAAATTCCTGTTTGCGTCAAACTGTCGTGACAACGACGCAGACTTTTTCTGTGTTTGTGTGTGTTTGACGTATTTGAAGATGCTGGTGATGGCGTCCATCTGTTGCAGTGTCCGCGTATTTCTGGTTGAATGAAAGCACTATTTTTCAGGTCTTTTCAGATTAATTATTTGAGGGCACCCCTTTTAGTCAAACAAGGATAAATTTTTCAACCATAAAGGCTTCTCTTTAGAACAAATCAACCATAAATGGAGAAGTGCATTTAAGGGGCTTATTGTCATTGCCCTTGACCTCGTTAAACCTGAATTAACACTTCCCACTCCACAGCTTTGTTATGGAAACTCGTAAACCTTTTTTATCTTCGAAGTGAGGTGAAGTAGTGCAGGCAGTAGCTCGAAACATCGATGGGCGGACGAACAAGGTGCTTGTTGGTTTGGGTAGGGATTCGTCAGTGGAGAGTCGCTGTAATCTTGTGCGAAGGTCAAGATTCTTGGTGCAATGGACGAGTTGGAGGCAAATGTGGTGAACGGAGACGTCTCCACACAGATTCCCTCACCCTCCTGTGGCAAATAACCTTGTTATTTGTTGCCTTAACATTTTTCTAAGCCAGTGATAGAACTAGTTCTAGACTTTAGCACCGCCTCACGCTGTCAAGGTTAATTTTGACACGGTATTGGTGGTGAAGTTGAGGTGCTCACTTTGCGAGAAACAACTCCGCATCCCATTGATTGGATACGGCATTGAAGCATCACGGATGGAGGGCTGGCCTTGCGGAGTCTCCCAGGGGAAAGTCTTTTGAAACCGCGTCAACTTTTGCAACCACCCAAGCTCCAAATTCTGCATGATTTTTAATGGCCGAAATTAACATTTAAAGAATATTGGGGAATTAGGTATTTGCATCTTTTGCTTTCAAAAGATGGCGGATTGAAAACAGCGCAACCGAAAAGCACAATCATACTCAATTGTCTGCATATAACGGTAGGATTTCCTTGAAGATAATGCCTCAGCAGCCGCAATGAAATTGGTGGGAAAGGTTATTTTTTCGAATCCTCCTTTTCATCGAGCGGTGAAGAACTAAAGTTTATCGTCCCGCCTGCTTTTTTAAGTGGGGGATTGGAGAGACATCCAATTCATAAAAGACAAGGGTTCCCTTTCTAGTCCCTTCCTTCGCAGCGTTTCAGTACCAAAAGATGGGATTTGACCCTACCCAATGCCATCAAGAGGTTCTGTGTTCAGATTGACCCCAGATTACCGACAAGCAGTGAGAGCACGCTTTTCGCGTCACTTGTCGGGGATAATGTTTTGCTACCTCTTTGTAGGTAAACAAAAAGGGTCAAGCAGTTTCTGCTTTTAAATTAATTCATTAAAAGGCATCTATAAACACTACCAAAAACTCACATGAATTGTAAAGGAGGGTTGATTCTCACCATAACTTTGGTCTCACATGATTGGCACTGTGGGGTTGCACAACAACAGCGCTTTCCTGTCATCTGCCACTTATGTAATTCACTAACTCCGCAAATAGGCACTAATTCTTCAGTTGAAGCGAATCAACGACAAACATTATCGCCTACCCTCTTCTTTTCCCCTCTATATCTTTTCTAGAGGGCAGAAAGTTATTTGAGCGAGACGGTGACGTGTCTCAACCAGTTGGTGAACCATTTTGAGGCTCTAAAATCGAGCCTTTTCTCCTCTTCTGTCGACGCAACGTCCGAATCCGTTGGCGTACAAACCCTTCCAAGCACCCACGATGCGACAACAGGTACGTGTTTGCTGCTGCTTTCTTGTGTACTACAGCCTCATGCTGCCCCCGTGGAATTGGAGGCCCTGGAGACTGCAGACGCATTCTGCTATATCATAGTCTTCCTCCTGTTATGAATACCGTCTTTGTTTCAGTGGGGTAAAGTCAACCAACCGAGGTAGGAACGAAGAGCACCACATGACGAGGGGGAAGGGCTCCTCTGTGTCCGTAGTGGAAACACACACACACACTTTTTCGACCTTCAGCCTCACCTTAATTAACAAATGACTTTTAGTTGCCCGAATTTATTTTAAATTCCTCCAACAGGAGTGTTTAGGTTTCGATACTCGAGCGCAGTTAGTGGAAACCTAGAGTATCTAGATCCTTCGCTTACCCCATTTACAAGTTGTGTGTGAAGTCTGCACCTTCGTTAGATTCGTATTCAGGAAGACAACGAGAACGGTGTCGGTTTATTTTCTTTTTTAGAATGTCGTCCTCGGGATTTCGCTCTCTCACAGGTAAGCAATGTGGCGTTTCCCAACTCCATAACCCCTTTTAACCGATTCAGCGTCCAAATGGACAAACCCATTGGTTACACATTTTCAACCTTGGTGACCGCCTTCTTGGCCCGATCTCACAACAATAATGCTTCCGACTTCATTTCTGTGTTTACAGATATCTCCAATGCTTCCCATCACCTCAATGGTTACTTCGGACGGCTCTGTCGCACCCTCGACCTCTCGTGAGGTTCCAATTCGTGTTCCGCGTCATGAATGTGTCTTCTCCAAGTGCGTCCAGCAGTTCCATTTACATCCCTCATTCATTTCACTTAGCATGTGATCCAAGATCTTCCACGTTTTCCTGTCTGCTCATATTGTTTAATTTTAGCTTCCGTCCTGATGATTTGGTCCTCTTCATCCCCATGGTCGGCTCGGATAGACATCTGCAACAAAAGACAACCGAAAACGTTTTGACTGGTGAAAAGGCGCTGTCAGTTGGTGAAAGGCCGTCTCCGTGGGGTTCGCGTTCCCTCGCACTGCTCTCATCGGCCATTATCTCTTCCTCTCTTTCATCACCAGACACGGGCTCCGTGGAACAGTGGCGGATGTTGTCGAATGATGGACACGTCTACTTTCTCCACGATGACGATTTTGAAGCCTTCAATTTGACTCGTCTCTCCTCTCTACCGGCTACTAGTGCTCCTGGTCGTGCCCCGAAGGGTGAGTGAGGGGTACCTCCCAGGACATGTTAACCTACTTTCAAGCCTCTTTACTGTTTTTTTTCACCCTCTTCACCAGACTCCTCCCCATCGGGAATCGTTGTGGATAACGCACTGTCACTGGCAAACCGCGCGCTGCCCTACATTGTTGGCGTCTTCCAAAGCAAAGAGAAATGCATATCCAGAAAGGTCAGTCATTGGTTTCCCGAGCTAGTCCACCTATTTAAGTCGTTTTAATAGGAAATTTATCTTTCTTTTTGCAGGATGAGAATCGGTTTAGTCTACCGCGGAATTTTATCTTCTTCCGAGTTCGGGCTCGACCGCTTTGAAATCGTCCACATCCCTCTTCATCGTGAAATATTTTGGGCATTTGTTTTTGACCCTTCTTTCTCCCCTTTCATCATATCCACTTCACACACTCAATGTCATTGCATTAGTGACTTGGTATTTCCCCTCTTCTGGACTTGGTCGGATGGAGAAAGGGAGAGAGGGGATCTATGAAAGCGGGGAACGTCTTTCTCTATGCATGTTTTAAAATAAAAACATTTGTGAACAAGTGGTAAACTATGCCCATTGAACACTGTGAAATACATATATTTATCAGTCATATTCAAAACAGATCAGATTTTTTTATAAATTACAGTCATTTATCGGCCTGACTCTTGTTTTTTTTCTGTTTTCGTTTTTCATTCTGCTTTGTTTCCTATGTTGTGGTGGGGATGTTTTGGTTTAATACTTCAACGTCAGTAAACTCCACTTCCACGCATATTTTGAATTCCGGGTCCTATGCGAGGCCCATTAGCTCGGACAGTTGCCAAGAGTTAACGCGGTTGTGGTGGCTGCTGCATTGTCGGTCTCCTGAGGGATCATCTGAGCATGCATTTCGGCAAGTATCGCCATCACCTTGTCCTTCGAACGGTTGTGCTACATTTCCCTTAGCAACAAAAAAAGTTTCTTGGTAGATTTGCATGAATCTGTTGGTTGTGTTCTCTCCTCAAACTAGGCTGTGGAGGCTCGATTCCCTTTCTTTTGCTCATTGAGCCCATTTCGTGTACCAAAGCTGTCATCGCTGTGGGAGTTATGCTAATGCAAGACAAGGTAATTTAATGTCACTTTTTTATTGAATTTCTTATCAACCGCCTCCGGAAGGCATTTGCTATTCAATTCTTTCTGTGTAAATGTTGTAAAGGCGGTCCTGCACGAATCCCCGGTGTCGCTCCATCACTGATCGTTAGACAAGGCTCAGGACCGACCTAGTTTTCGTTGACCTTCTAGTGGTTCCCTCGAAAACTGTGGCCGAACATAGACCATGCACCCTTTAAACTTAGCGTTCAGTTAACACAATCGGGGTTGCCGGGTTTTTTGGAGTCGGTTTGCCTAGCTGTAGCGTCCCCCCTGAAGAAGAAAAAGAAGGAGCAGAAGCGGGGTGACACCTGAAAAATTAGTTATCCCCATGCTGTGAACATCCCGTCCCTCTTTTTGTCGTTTTAAACTAGAATTACCTTAATCATCACTCTGCCTTGCCGCCTCTGGCTCTAGCACCTCCATTTCCCCAGACCTTCCCCATTACTTCCAACTCAAGCGTCCTCACTGGCAGTAGGCTTCAAGGAGCTGGTCCTTGGTGTTGTAGGCACGCCTGTCGGGAGCTCCCTTTACAAATCCCCAAATATGGTCATGGAAAGGGTGTAAGGCTCAACAGCTAGGAGGTCAGATCTTGACAACAGACCCCAAGAGTTCTTATTGCAGTTGAAGCACCAGAAATCCTACGGGTACTCAAAGTGGGCCACGATTTCAGTGCCAAGTAATCACTAAAAAGTCGGTGTCATTTGTTTGGTGGGGATCTGCTATCGTCATCGTCCATGACGGCCAAATGGAGTCTGGTTAGCAGGTGCTCGCGTATTCCATTCTACCGAAGTCGCTAACGTAATGAGCTGTTGGAAACGCATCCCTCCATTTTATTGTCACCCCTTCAAAAGGACTGTGAGTCAATTGTCTATGGAATGATCTTCTCAATTTTGGCGCTTACGGGTGTTGTTCAGATCATGCCGGGATTCGTGGGCTAGTTTATTTTCCAACTTCGTCTCCAACCGCTCGATTGCACACTTATTACGGCATTCAGCCAACATCCGGAAATGCACGCCACCGAAGGGGTCACTAGTGTCTGACTCGCATCAGCTTTGGACACTCTCAAGGTCCACTAAATTTTCCGTAATTTGTGAATGGTTGGGAAGTGTGTTCATCGTTCCCCCTAAAAAATTGTTATTGGAGTGGTTTAATGCCGAATTTTTTGGTGTCAATCACGCGTTCTTGTAGGTGAAGAAGAACCCTGCAGTGGTGAGTTTGGAGCCGCTAACACCGAAGTTTTAGTGCATAAAGTCTCGGCTTGACTTGAATAACAAATTAAGGGACGTAAAGGCGTTCTGCTGAGCGACATTTCGAGGCACTAAACTGCAACAGGACAGCCTCTATGCCTGCACTCAAATTAAAATCTGAGGCTGACATATTGAGATGGAAATGCTTAAAAAGTACGGGGGGGTGTTGACTGAAATGCGGTCCCTGTTGGTTTTGGGTCATTGAGGCATCCACTACGCCGTGACTCTTGACGCCAGATCTTCGCTGAGTGTACTGAGAAGCAATTGCTGGATCATTCGGTAGGCGTCTCGAGGTTGCTGTCACTTGCCTTTGTCCTTCCGTCGGTGAGGGAGGTCCACCGGGGGATGGGTGGTGATCAGTCAGAGTGTCACTGGAAAATGATCGGCATGTTCCAATTGGTCACCATCGATCGCTGACTGAGTAAATCTACTACTGAAATAATCCATCAGCGTCACTTTGTGAAGCAAACACGCCCTACTGCTACTGGCAGAGGCAGGAAGAGATATGCATGACCGAGAGTCGCTGACATTGCAAGGTTGAATCATTGAAATGTTCTAACTTGTTTCGGTGCTGTGACAATAATGGAGAAGGGAAAATTTGGCTAGGAAATGATAAGAAAGCTCGCCTACTCGGTAACGAAGGTTGCCATGGCTGCTGCGCTGACAACTCCGGGCAAATGATTGTACTGTTACGATAAAGCAGACGAAGCGCAATGATCAAATAACTTGCGTGTCTACCTATCCAACCTGTATCTATCACTCCATCCTTCTCCGTTTGGTTTCACATAGCAGAAGAGTGGAAGCCTCTTGGAGTGGAAGAAAAAAATGGTAATTAACAAATGAGATATCGAAAAAATCCTGAGTAATTCTTAGTTTTTTTGGAAGGTATCTTTCCCTCTCCTTGCCATACAATAGCAATCTATTATTAATAGGCTTGCGCTGGAGAGACCAGGGGCAATGGAGATCTGCAGGGCAGTCTGCATAGACAGTCAGCCATGAGCAATCACATCGCTTCCACACACTTCTTGTCTACGGATTTTCTTTTGTTATGAAGAACTATCCAACTTTGGAGGGTTTACTTCAACTTATAAGTGCCTTGACCTAATGGATCATAACGCCAACTTTTTGACTCAACCACCTACAACTTTGAGGGTGTGGTTGACGTCATGGTGTGATGAAGAAGTTGTCACGCCTTTCATCTGAGGGGCTCCTCGCGACTCTGTGGTGGGATGCTTAGAGTCAAACCAGAACTGCACTTTTGCTGGTATGTGGCGTAAATTGTTGCTGCCGTGATGCACATGCCATGAGTCATTTCACTCCGGATTGCGAGTGTACAACAGCACGGATTGCGCCGAGGAGGGTAGGGAAGATTCATTGTTATTCAATGGACATTGAGGGCAGCTGTGTGCCCGTGCGTTGGAAGCCTAAATTTGCCTCAGTCGATGTCCAACAGACGGAGTTAAATATTCGGCCAACAAATTCCCTTTTGGGCCAGGAAGTTTATTAGCTCCGCTGTCGTAAGTAGGCCTTGGATGCGGCTAAAAATCTAGCAGAAACAATTGTCAAACATTTCAGCCTCTTCTGAGATCACAAATATCGCATGGACCCCTTAGCCACCCACAAAACAGCCGGAGTCGCCTTTCGTTTCAAAATGCAAGGACTTAAGCACAGGTCGCTGTTTAATCTTTCGTCTTTACTACTGTTCACATTTCAGTAGTTGAAGGCTGCAGCAGCTTTATGTTCCTGTTCGTAATATTATGCAGCGCCCCGGGATCGTGTCGACCCAAAGTAGTACATCGGAGCATGCTACTTATTGGCTTATAAGTTTCGGCCCGGGAGGATGTCAGCATGCTAACTGCAGAGACTGAAGTGCCAGCGTTGTTAAACAGTCACTCAAACAAAGTGTTAAATGACTTCATTTGTATTCGGAAATAATATGACTTTATTTTTCATTAAAATTTTGCATTGTCTAGAATACTTGAGCTTTTGGTGGAAATCGTATGAGTCCCATGATTTTATTTAACTATTCTCAATTTGTTGTATCCATTGATAGGTTTTGTAGTACTTTGATGGTTTGCCTAACTCTGCACTTGATTATGCGATCATCTCATTCTGTGCAGATGGTGCTTCCACCCCATGGCATAGCCTCCAGACCACGCCAGTTGCTCCTTCCGCTCTTCTGTACGTCAGTAATATGCATTCTACCATGCTACTACGACTTTTTACGACTCCAAGGAAGACTTAGATCGTTACATACGCTGTCTTTTATCATTGCCTACTTTCATATAAATGGATTTTATAATGGTCGTTATGTGGACGTTTTTAAGTAATTCCTGTGCCGTTTGGCTCTGCTCATGTCATCCCTGTGCTGCCAATCGCAAGGATCGGAGATGGTCGCCTCAAGCATTACCCCTCAGGGAGCACTGACCGTCATAGTAACCTGTCGTCAAATATGGGTTGTTGGTTCGACGACTCCCTCGCCATTGAAATATTTGTGGCTATCAGGAAGCATTTCCTTGAGGGAACGAAGTTTAAATTGGTTCAAGAAAAGGGAGAAGGAAGGGGAAGAAGTGAAGAAGTAAGAGAAAGGAATGACTCACGAATGGCCAAACGACTGAGGCACAACATCGCCCCGACGCTAGTCACCTAACCCCTGTCTACCAAACGCATTGGACAACCACCTCATCGTTCATGTGGACAGACGCCTTTCACTCCCTCTATTGAGGCATTTTAGAATGAAACAGTCGTTGCATGGCTGCTGCTACAAACCACATCCTCTACACCCTCCTTTTTCTCGTAGGCTCCTGAAGCCGAGGTCCGGCCACTTAGTGACCTCTTTACACTGGACCGCAGAAAACAAAAAGCGGAAGACGAATAGACAAAGTGCTTTATATTCCTACCCTTCGCGGCGCAAATGCAAAGTGTGCTGAAATCAATGGAGTGGCAATGTCTTTATTCGTTAATAATGTCAATCACTCGGCGGATGTGTTCAAGATAATACGTTCAATGAGTCGGCCCACAAGCGGTGCCTTCGTCTTAGCGACCTGCAGCTCCGCCGCGTGGTTATGATTGTCAATGGAGTTGGAGTCGGTGGTCACCTTGTTAGTAATTAGGCAGAGCGCAAAGACTTTCATATTTTGATGCTTCGCTACCAGCACCTCCTGAGTTAGACTCATGCCTGTGGTGGCAGATACACCCGAGGGTCAGACCATAAAAAAGGCTTTTTAGAAAAGGGGGAGGAAGAGTCACCTACCCATGACATCACAGCCGAGGAGTTGGAGCATGCGCGCTGTGGCGGGTGTCTCATAGGCGGGTCCCGCGATATGGAAGTAGACGCCCTCCAGCATCTCCGCCTGCAGTCGCAGCTCTCTCATGCTCTTCGCGGCGAGATCGCGCAAGAGGCGGTCGTAGGTGCCCAGCAAAGCCGGAAAGCGATCACCGAATCTACAAATTCCTCAACAGATTTGTAAGTGTGCCTATTCTAACCTCTATCACTTCAAGAATGCTAGTTCTGCTCGTTTATGGGGTTGGAGATTATCGAGATTTCAGCACGTCTGTGATGTCTTCGTTTGTCGGAGTTTGCATCTCCTCTTGAAGTTTCTGTTTTGAAGACTTGGTCAACTAGTTCATACCACGGAAGGCATCAATGACACATGTGTAAGTAACTGACTTGGTTGGTGAGAAGTCGGAACTCCTCCAATCACTTTGACAGCCACGGGCTTTAAACGACTCAAGTAGTGTTGTAAAATTCTCACCTAGGATCGTGCGGTCCAATGAGGGGGTTGTGACCAACCAAAGAGGAGAAATCGACATGGTCCTTCACCACCACCAAATCGCCAACTTTGAATTGTGGATTTAACCCACCCGCAGTTGTGGTAACGAAAAGATACTTCGCACCCAACAATCGAATCACCCGGATCGGAGTTGACATCTGTTTGAGTAGGATGAATAATTTTAATGGAGGCAGTTAAGGAGGCAGAAGTTTCCTGAGTTTGCAAAATTATCGCCAAAAAGTGGAACTTACTACACTATAATCGTGTCCTTCATAAGTCCGTAGACGCCTCTGCACAACCACCACATGTTTGCCTCCAATCTCGCCAAAAATGAACTTCCCCTCATTGCCAATAACTAAACGGTAAATGTAAATTAATATTGCTACTTATAAATTGTTATTATAAAATATGCTCCCATAGAGATCTACTGCCAGTAGGACCACTGAAGAGTTGGCAGGACCTAACGCAACTTCCTTCTACCCAAAATGCCGCTGCATTGAGCCTCCTTCATAAAAGCAGGTGAAGAGTCACCGGGAAGCAGTCAATAAGTCCTCTGGCAAAGTATCAAGGCGGTACATTTTAAAGGTAGGAAATTAAATTACCACGGAATGCCAACCTAGTGTTACTTCAACTGTGATGCTTTTGGCCACTTTCGGATACGATATGTTAGTTGTTAGAAAGCCCCTTACTTTAAAAGTACCTAGAAGTACTTCAAATTTATGTTCCTGCTGCATTAAGGTAATAGGGCGTGTGGGAAATCTGCAAATGCATGAATAAATAATGGACGTAAGACAGTTAATAGGTTAAAAGGTGATATTTCGTGAGTAAGGTGCATAAACACTAAAAGGGTGCAAAGTGTACACTTCGAAATGGCCATAAGAGTGGTTAAATGGCTCTTAAAAAGGATAGGTGGATGGGCAAGTAAATTGATAACTGGATAATTGGGTGGACAGATATGGATGAATGAGGGGATGAATAAAATGGATGAATTTTTGGTTGCATCCGAGATAAATCAATGATCTATCAAACCAGGTACGCATTAGTTTCAATCTCAATCTCACCCTCACTGTCCGGAAATCCAGGAATATCATTATATCGCACCATGCGCGGATTTTCAACAAGATCGGTTATACTGTCTAGTCCTGAGCCGCTGATAATCCCCACCACTGGTCTGTAGTGCACCTTACTCCTGAGGTAGTCAGTTGCGCACATCGCTTGCTGATACACAGCCATCTTGTTCGCTCTTGTCGTCTCCTCCACCGTCCGCCAATCGGTTAAGTTGATTGTGCCGTACGCATCTGTGCGCACACTTTAAAAGGCCCCCGAGGAGGCTAAACAAATGCTACTTTTTGTGGGTTTTAATCTCTGGCGCCTCTTACCTCCAAACTCTCGTGGAATCGCTGTCGCTCGTGTCGATTGTTTATGCTATGCGGAAGCAGAAACGTATACGCAAATTTTGCGCACAGCTTCCTCCAACCCACGAGTCGCCAGTTTGCATGCGGAGATGTCATGATCTGATAGTTGCATAGCTAACTCTTTCTTTTTCCTCGTTGAAAACCTTTCCATCTGCCTTCCTTATTAATGCTTGGTGTGCTGCTATTGAGTCACCTAGGGTTATGCCACCTTCCACATTGACAGTTTGTAGTAATGAAACACGATGCCGTGCTAGTTGGCACTCCATATCCAACCAAATGCTGCCGAATAAGTTGTGTACCCACTTAAATTGACCACTGCTACAAATGTTTGGTTCACGTCTCAACGCCTACGTGGGAGACAGAATTGCCCACAGAATCCAGGCAAATCCGTTTTTCGCAATAGCTATTGCTAGGGGATCATAGTACCCGAAAGGAGGTGGACCAACCCCCGAATAGGCATTCCAAAACTAATGAAGAATTCGACTGGATAGTTTTGTTTGTTGGTTCGTCTCAACAATTACGACTGCAGTGAGCTGCAAATCAAATCAGTCTGTTGGATCTGAAAGGTCCTTTAGTATTTAACCTAAAATGGAGGGCGGAGGTGGAGAGTGTTGGTGCTAGAAATAGGATGATTTTAAGGCACTTTCTTTCCCGTAATTTGTGGCCCCATCGTCTCTTCACTGACTGCGGGCTTTCCTGTTTCGTACGTCCGGTTAAAGGGACGGCGGGACAGCGGTCAAATATGGTACCTCTGCTTTGAGGTCATTGACACCACGGGAATATGGTTGATTTCGTTAGCGTCTCTCCTTCCTTTCATGCACAGCTGCGTCAATGTCTGCCACATGGTATATAGCTCGCGCTCACAGGCGAAAGGAAAAAGTAGGATTTCACGCTACTCTAACGTGATATTCAAAAATCAACTACCTTTGAATAGTGGTGATTGTTTTTATGTGTTTTGGAGGGCCTGGAGGCGAATCACGCAGTGAATGCTGCGTCTAACCTTGTCCCCACGTACCCCAAGTGTTGCAGACCTTGTCATAAACTGGTGTGATGCTTCACTTGGTGTAATGGCAAGGAATAGTCTCCCGCCTGTAATCCAGTGATTGGTAGACTTCAGTCAAAGTTTTCATAAAGCATCGTTTCACTGACCTACAGCAGTCGATCCCCACATCGGGAGTTGAAACACAGAAGATGGTGAATTGTAATTTCCGGGACAAATCGGAAGGACTTCAAATGTGGCCCAAATAATGATTGTGACGAATCAAACGCCGACTACTAAAAGTTTTGATATGGATCCCCCCCTCCCCCTAGCCTGTAAATTAATGATGCTGGACAGAGGCTTTTGAAGCGACAAAGTGGTGGAGGACCAGCGCCACAACCTGAATCACGTGCTCCCTTTGACTCAAACTCGCTCTTCGTGCCTGATTTGCAGATTTGCCTTTTCTAAGAAATCTACTTCTCTAAAAGTGAGTTTTTTTATCACTGCACAGTAATTCCAACGCACTGGCTTCCTCACAAGTGATCGTTGGAGAGGTTTGGTAGCCATCCTTGTGTCCTGTACTTTCATTTATGCCTGCGGCCTTCCAACCCTTTCCACACTGGTAGACCGCGATAAGACTTGAGGAATGGCTTGGAGTTCCACCAAGGGCAAGAGCGACATGCGGAGGTGATGATTTCAGTACTGCTTCTCTTTTCTGTCAGAACAGTTTCTTGCTTCCTTGCAGACAGGGATCACTTCTGAATCAATGCGTTCAACACTGCCAATACTCAACCGGCACCCGATCTCACAACTTTGGTGTTTCCAGGATTTAAATCGTAGTAATGGTAGTGATGACTTCAGTAGTGGTGTAGGACGGTTAGTCGCTTCCAGTCAACTCTCCAACGTCTCTGCAGTCCATCCACTTCCCCAAATTATTGTCGTGCATCCATTTTCATGCGCCTTATTTTGTTGACAATCTCCCCTTTGTTCTCTGCCTTATCAATGATGAAAACCTCTTTGAAGTCACCCGAGAAATGTCGTCTGTTGTGGGGGTTGAGGCCCCAGAAGCAACGATGAAATATCCAGCTTGGACATGTGTTTATTTGAAGCCGTTACTTTTTCGGCCTCGACCATGCCCCAGACAGCGAGGGAAAATGTATGGAAGGGATGGGCGAAAGATAGGGGTAAGCTGTTGTGACCTCATAGCCCACATTTGTGACTCACCGGTGCGTCATCGGTATGCTGGAGAGTGGGGGAAGGGGAGGTGGATGAGTCAGTTCTCCTTTTTTTTTTCTTAGACGGAGGCAGCAAAAAACATCTCTCCGTACCCTACGCTTGCCTAAATGGAATCGCCTTACAACGCACTTCCTTTGCGTATGCGGACACCGCAAATGTTGTTGTCCAAGTTATCACAGAGGTCGTCATGAGACGTAGGGGTGCGGAGGTAGGTCTATTTAGAACTCACGAAGGGGTTTAGGCGTCCTAAAAAGCCTGGAGGTAGTTGAGATGTCCAATTCTACCGCCAGAGGCAATTGACCGGACCTAGTCCCGGGCATCTCCATCCCTCCCCCCTTTCCATTATCTCACAACTTTCACTCCCCATTCGGCCATTCTGCTCCGTAGGCAGTCATGTGACAACTGAGCCTGGAGATTGAAAAATTATTATCAGGGGAATGGGGAGGAGGACGAGCACTACCCCATTCCTACACCCCTCTCATGCTAAGGTGCGACCCTTCTCACGTTCAGGTCTTGAGGTCTTGCACGTACCGCCTTGTAAGAATAAGCGTTGATCCTGCTTCCAGCTGATTCCCTGGTCCTGGCTACTTCCCCAGATTAGGAAGAAGTATTCATGTCCATCATCTGGCTGTCTCGATCGCTCTCGTATTTACTGTCTAGCCTTCAGCAAGGGTAAAATCCAAAGCAAGCATAGCTTTGCAGGAATGAGGTGAGCCCTGGGGGATTTTGGGGAGAGGTGTTAACTGAAGTGCCAACATCACCCACGATTTATCTCCGGAACCGGATTGTCTAAACCACTTTTGGGCTTCAGATTCTTCTGCTACCACATGTAGCGTTTTTTTCGATTGCAATACCACCAATTAGATGAGAAGTCTCCACACCTATGACCTCAACGCATACCCGCCAGATTAGTCGACCTGACACTTGGTGGTCTGGGCGAGTGGATGAATTTCGAATCAACAGGATGGAATGAGGAGAGCAGCGCACCAAGAGACAGACACACAGCTACAAATCGTCACTGAAGGACTGCACGAAACTTTTTGCTAGCCTAACAAAGAGGGCAAATACGGCGGCATTGTTGAATCACCATTGGGACATTTGAGTGTAATTTTCAAAACTTTCCCCACTGTCCTGGAAAGCAGTTTACAGGGTGTGGTCACTGTTGAAATGGCCTTACGCTAGCAGCAAAACCGTCATTTAGTGGCGCGTTTGCCTCTTTCACCTGGACCGCCAGGCATTTATTGCCACTGGCTGTGGGAGGGGTGGGTGACTAGTAGCGTGGACGGAGCTCCATTCTACAGAGAAGACCTACTTTTCATTGTCAGTTGATCACCATCCATGTGGGGTACGTAGAAGTCTCTCCACTCTGGAGGGGTGTTCAAGCCCTCTAGCATCACGCATCACTGGCTGTTTAAAAGTTCCCTGAGGGGTCTTTCAATACGTCTCCAACTCTACCACTCAGAGTGGTACTGAACCAAACTTCTCTTGTAATCCTCTGTAAACGTGGTGTCAGATCTATTCCACCACATCACCACAAGGTAGTGATCTAGTTTTCCTTTAATGCATTATCAGAAATGGTAGCCCCGTGGTAAGCCGAATCGTTGCTAAAAACACAAGTTTGATGAAGACGTCAGTCAACCTGACATCTCCTTTCCCTATCATCTGTCAATGTCCGAATTAGGTGGTTATTCTACCTCACATTGAATGTGTGCGTGTGTAGAGATCCCACCGTCAACTAATAAAAACCCTCCTCTTCTGTCGGGCTGTGAAACCACTTAAAGCGAGTTCAAACATGAAACATTCTAGGAGGCAACGCAGTGTCCGAACGAGGTCGCACACGTGCGGCACTGAAAATCCCCCTCCTCTCCCCTCCCTTTCTTCGAAGTCCCCCCCCTTCGAAGTGGAGGGAGCGAGTGGGAATGCCCGGTTGAACAGGTAAATAAGGAAGAGAAGATCAGCTGTTCCTAGGGCGGTTGGGAGTGTAAGGAATTTAGATGTTGTAGTTTTTCCCTACCCCTATTTGTTAAAACTTTACTTTATTGAGAGTTATGCAACCCCTTTGCCAGTACTTCCGCGCCTCACCACTTGTTGGAAATGGGGTTGGAAACATTGGAAGAGGTAATTCAAGAATCCTCTTCTTCCTTATTTAAAATAGGCAAGAATGAGGAAGTAACGATGTTGTTAGACCAAAAACGCCCTCCTTCGGCGGAATCGTGTACCTCTCTCTTCATGGCAAGGGGAAGGTGAGCTCTAGCAACCTATTTGGCTATCAGGTAACGGAAGAAGTTTATGCGGTACCTCGGTGTTACCCGATACAATGACTCGTCTCAGCCTCTTGGCACATTACACCTTACTCCTCATTTTACTACGACCTTCTCTCTACAAAAATCTTCCTAATTTGAACCCCGCAAGACCACCAAATATCAGCTGATGCGAGTGAAAGCTGTTGGCGGCATTACAAAGGAATGGGAACTCGACCTCACCGTTGTAGGCGTGGTAACTTCTCCATTTGGAGAAGGTCATCGATGCAACATTAAAGCGCACTCCACTCCTGCCTACTCAGCCACACCTTCGTGTCGCCAAACCTCCCCTCCACCGGCTCTTCAGTCCGCCTGTTCTCTTGCATTTAGGTTAGCCGGGTTTCTCACTTGCCTCTCAGTCTGAGGTTTTAAAGACGAACACAAACCAAATCGTGCCGTTTCAACTGCAAAGATGATGTGCTCTCAAAAATTGCAACTTTTTTAAAAAATTCTTTGCGTTCTTTGCTTCCATCGTTTGCATTAACAAGGCGCCTTGTAGGTGTAGGTCCCAGAAAGGCGACAACAGTCAGCTTTTGACAACCATGAATGGATAAAATGAGTGAAACAAGTAAGCGTTAAAAACAGCTCCAATTCGTTCATTTATTTACTTTCTTCTCAATCACCGCTTGCAAATTCAACAAAATGGGGTAATAAAAATGAATTGCTGTTTACCTTAGTTGATTGACAGCACAGTCCTATCAGCATCAACACCTCCATTGTCACGAGGCATTGGACGAGGTGAGGGAGGTGGTGGGGTAAAAAACAAATTAACATCTTGTTCTTCGAAATTGCAAATTTAAAAGCTGTTTACTGACTCACAGAGATGAAAGCTCAAGAAAGCATCACTCTCTATTTGTGTGAAAGACTCATTTTTCTCAGTGGATGGGTCAATGTCGAAGGTTCACTTAATGTCATCGGTGTCATATTCATGCGACTCTCCGATCCCTCCCTGCTTAAATCAACGCGTCACACAAATGTGCCCCGGTTAAACACAATCAAATGAAACCGAGTTGGAGGAAATAGAAGAATTAATATTTGCAATACATCTGTCACGTTTAGAGAGTGAACCGTTCAAATGGCTGTGACGATCACACAGACGCAACTCCTCGATTCTTCCCCACCTAGGCCAACGCGTCGCACATCTGTGACACAAATGATCACAACAAAATGAAACAGAGTAGGGAAAAAAAGTTAATAATGTTAATAAATTTATTACACATAAGAAACAAAGTATTTTTGTGACTGTAGGGGTCACATATATGCATTTCGTTCATTTCTTTCCATCTAAGCCAATGCGTCACATATATGTGACGCAGTTAATCACAGCGTACTGAAATATCATATTAATCGTGATTATTTTCATTTCATATTTAAAAGGTAAAACAGTGAAGTGACTGAGATGGCCTATTTTCTTCTGAGCCCCGGGTTGCTAAGATGTCATCTAAAAGCTCCCTTTCGGATCTCAACCACAAGCAGGTCTTTTCATACTTTGCACTCACTTGAACTGAAACACTCTCAGTTTGCAATGAAAGGTAATATCTGAGAGAAAACGACTTTTTTGATCTGTGATGTATTGGCATTCTCGTCAATCGGGCGATGATGCGTACTTAGGAAGGGTTAGAGGGGAAGCAATGTAATATTCAATTGAAAACGGTATTTGTTTAGCTCTAATGGAAGACAGAGAGGCCAAGAAATTTGAAGGCTTAAGGATGAATTTTCTTTTCTACGCGGTCCCCCGGACGCCACTTCCATGTCCAGTGCGCGACAAACTTACAGAGTTACAAATGCCCTTAGGTGAGTGTGTTTACCTTTTCCACAGGGAAGCTTTTTTACGATCTGTTGTGCGTTCAGCCCTTTGCATGACGAATTTGCGCTCACCGGAGTGATCGCTGTGGGATGAGAAACACTTCCACCTGAAGTGTCACTGATTGATGTGCGACCATTCTCGAGAAGTTTACATATACAAAAATTATGCTTGACGACTTCTGTACGTCCATACGGATTTTACGCCTTCATCACACGCTGTTTGGATGATCACACCACCACCACCGTCTCCGGCCAGTCGTCGTGACTAGGATCTTTGGAACCGCCGGACTAGTTCACCACACGTGGCTTAACTGGAAGTGGGGGGACAGACACACTTGCCACCTACAACCCATGCACAAACCACATTCAACTATGAGTAAAATTATTCATATCTATTATAGTTAGAGAGAACGGAGGGGCTACACACTCGCTACTTTTAATGGGCGAACCAGTCTTTAGACATAACACAAACGCTACACACCTTATTTTGTGCCAGTTGGTGGCTTATTTATCTTTGAAATTTGAGTCATAACATACTACAGGCTGAAAACGACCGGGAAAATGATTCATTTTACTGCTGCTACAGCTTCTTCTGTCCACAAGCGTGGAAAATTAGCCTGTCCAATCACCTGCACGCATTGAATTGCACCTACGCACACGCGTGCGCTATCGATTGCGTCCACTAGCCCACAGCCGACCAATGGGGGTGAAGGAACGCACTTTTCCCATTTGCTATAACCTCTAACAGAAATCACTATAAAAACAGCCTCCAGTTGCCTACATCCCTTGAACTGGCACGCACCCTCCCAGGGCTGCGCCGCTCCCCTGCTGTTGCTGCTTCTGCAGTAGCAGAGGTAATGGCAGGAGCACATACACAGACCACCTTTGCTGTTGCTAATGGAAGGTGATGACTGGAAAAGGAATCAGAAAAATCACACAAAAAGAATTTTGGGCGAAATCTGTGCAATAAAAGTGGGTGCCTCTGGCTCCACCCTGTAAATCAATAATCTTTGACAATCAACCGATCAATCGCAGGTGACCTCTTTATCACTCGTGCATCTATCCTGCGGGTATTTGAGCCTCACGACTCGAATTGTCGATCTTGTGGCGGCTCAAAGTCTAGTCTCATGCTATGTCAGTTCTATATCGCGATCTCAACCAACCCGATCTGCGCAGCAGCAACAACGGAGGCGGAATGCACATCGTCCCTCACTCCATCTAGACATCTTTCCCTCCATCCATCCATCCATGTCTCAATGTGTGTACTTTTCCTCCTTTTTTATGTGTGCGTGTCTGCATTTGTCATTCTGTCATTAAGCAGGGCATTTTTCAGGTTTCTAATTCTCCGACTTGTTGTACTTCTCGGTTGGAATCAGTGGACGTAGCTCGACAACTTTCCCTTTTCACATCAACGGCTTTGAGTTAGTTCTTCTAATCCCCGTCCCGCCTTGGTCTCGGTTCGGGTCTGGTCTGTCTCCCAAGTAGTATGTGGTCCAAGTGTGTTAAAAAAATTTAATTTGCGGTTAAATTTTGACAACTACGCAGCCCACTACTCCAACCGTCGAGGAGCAGCACTGCGGTTGAGCACTCGGTTGAAATTATCCCAGCTGTCTGCGTTTTTGTCTTGGCAATAAGTGCACACATGCACGTAGGCAATTTTTATTTAATCCCTTCATGTTTTGCCACAAAAAAGTTAGTCTTCACAAGACCGCACTGAAATGGGATAATTTGTGATTAATAAATGTCCAAAATTATGTACTCCTCACTTGACCTTTTCCTTTGCCTTTCATCTCTTGTTCGTCGGCAATGATCAACAAAGTGTTGGGGGAGGGGCGAGGGGTGTGGGGAAAGCACTTGGGACTGTGGTTGCAACACTGAAAAACCGATTGGAGCCCTACCGAATTCAAAAAAGACCTTGGATTATGTAGTTGACAGAGGAACGGAGGCCTACAACTTGTTCAGACGTTTATAGCAAAAAGTCGCGCAGAGAAATCATCCGGTCGGAGGCATGCCCTGCTGACCCTACTTTAATGGCCCCCGATATTGCAATTGGTCGTTTGCTATCCGACTTTAGTTGCAGGCTTATGGGACGTTACCGACGGAAAAAGATTAAAATAGAAGAACCAACAAATACCACTAGATTCCAACTCGAATGAAATGCAGGCTAGATGAATGAATGGATGGATATTAGCCGGCTTTGCTTCTTCTAATCCTTCCAGAATGTAATAAATTTGTAGAGATTTCCTACTCTACTGGACTTCACCAATCAAGAAGTCAGTATAATCTAGTCACCGGTTTGTAGTCCGACTTCAACTCACCTTCCACTGCACGTGACAAGGTGTCAGCCATGTCAAGTTAAACGAATTTCCATTTTCCAGCCAAATTAAAAAGTGGAGAAGTGGAACACCAACCTACAGAGCACAGTCCGGTCTTTCAAAACTCTGCTGCGATAATCTTAGCGAGTTGGGAGGCGCCCCCCTCCCCCATTTTCCCCGTCAACACCCCATTGTTCAGGGCAAGAAAGGCCGAAAAGAGGTGATAAGGTAAGATGCAACGATAATTTATTTGACAATTACCATGTAAAAAATGTGTCAAATTCGACAGTGAGACATACACACATGAATAAGAGAGATGGATGGTGTGCATTCCACTTCCATCATTGCCAGTGAAGATCCAATTGTTAACAAAGAGGCCACAAATACTGAGATCGCGACGTACAGCTGACACACGAGTGGTTCGAGGCTGCACCTCAAGCCACTTGCAAGGAGACACGAGGGTCACTTTTGAAAAAGATGGAGAGGAAGCATGCTTGAGAGTGAGGAAGGTTGACAGCGATTGCTTGATTGATTACCTGATTGTCAGTGATTAGCGATTTACAGAATGGTGCCCCTTGCATCCACTTCTATTGCACGGAGTTCGCCCAGTTTTTCCTTTTCGTATGCTTGCCAATTTCCTTTTTTTCCTTGCTCTCCTAGCCCCACATCTCTCCTTCTTCCACTGCCGTAGAGGCAGCAGCAGCGGCAGCGGAGGGACGCCGCAGCCGAACACGGTGCCCTATCGTCCGAGGACGCTAAGACACAAGCCTTGCATTTTATACTGCTTTCTGTGAAGCGCTGGCAGTGGCAGCGGTTGCTACAGCAAATGGGGAAAGCCTATGCTCGCACCCTCATTGGTCGGCTTTTGGGCAAGGCCAGGCGGGGGCAATCGATTGCTCGCTTGTGCGTCCTAATGCGTGGGGCTGTGATTGGTGCATTGACTTGGGGACAGAAGGAGTACTAACAGAAACGGAGTGAATCATTTTCCCACCCTCCTCCATCATTCATTAGCCTCTCTGACTCAGTTGTTAAACAAAGGACGTCTTATATGAAGCATAGACAGGGAGAGGTATCTCTGTGTTTAAAAAATGTTTACCCCCCATAGACACAAAAGGGGTTTATCAAGCTCTCCTTATTTTGACTGCACAGGGTGACAAATTTTTTTCTAAATTTAAGCTTTCAAGTTATACTTAGAAAAAAGGAAAGAAAAATAAGTTAATAGTTGTTGCCAAGATGCTTAGTTGGCATTGTCCCGGATTCAAGGAAGAAATATTTTTATCCCCTATTTAAAACCCACTTTGGCATTTAACTACGGACTCGGTCCTGACTCCTAATGCCGTACCTATAGTCAGTAAAACCACCATTCGCGATGAGAGTCTCCTTGTTCTCGGTGAAAAGTCTCACTCTACTAAGCGGGAGGTAAAAACGCGCTAACAATCGACGGCGAAAATGTTTTGTTAGTATTTGTCAACGTTTTTGTGTGCCGCTTTGATGGTTTCGCAATTTATGTGGCCACATCAGTGATTAAAAGAAAGCACCATTGCTGATGAGATGGATCGGAGAGTGATAATGTCGAATAAAGGACAAACGGATCCTAAAATGAGATGCACGGTGAATAAGTGGATAAATTGAGAAAAAAACAATTAAACGGGTTGATTAAGGTGCCTCGGATGGATGGATGCAGGGCGGACGGATGGATACAGGGATAAAAAGGTTGCGAGATTGATCGATAAATGTGTACAGGAAGGACGGATACGAGGTGGATGGAGAAGTGGGGATGGATGGACATATCTAAATACATATAGAGATCAGTGCAACTTGGGCGATTACCTGCGACGACTCTAATTGGATAGGCGAGTGAATGAGAAGACAAACAATTGTTGCATTCCAAAGAACCCAAACTAACCCTTTTCATACTTGGGATGAAATACTTGGGTCCTTTGGAAGTTAGATACTTTTATTTAAGCTCTAAGTCCTGCTACAGTTCAGTACCGGGCTCGTTGGGGATGTTTATTCACTTCCAGATCATTCAAAGCAATCTGCTGTTTAAGCTACCATGGGTAGGGCAAGAAGGGGTTATACGGGTTACTTGTAAGCGAGTGGCTGCCTGATGATACCGGAGGGCACCTTGAGGCACGCGGGGCTGCTAATATGCGGCGGCACCTACAAACGGCAGCGGAGACCAAAGACCTGTCTGTCAACAGCCAGCGAACGATTCAACACTCGCATGCGTTCACACACCTCTCCCAGGCGATCCTCTACCATTTGCAGCTGTTCTCTGCAATTAAAAAAGAAACGCTGCGATTGTTACTGACAACTTGCCTATCCGGGATTCCATATGCTTATCTATTTAAAATTTTAACTATCCAACTATTGAAGTGCACATTAATTCGTCTATCCATCCATCCATTCATTCATGCATTCGTCTGTCCCTTCACCCACTCTCTTCTCATTTGGACTATCATTTATTCAAATCAGAGTCCCTAAATCTGTTCGTCCATGCATTTAAATTGGGCATGGGAATGGCCTTCCATCCATTTATTCGTATTACAATCTATCCAATTGCACACGTTGGTTGTGTCCTGCCCTCCGTTTATTCATCCGAGTTCTCTCTCCATCGAGAGATCAAATCACCTTTTTACATCTCTGACGATTCATTCCGGGCCCGTCCATCCATTCGGCCAAACATCTATTCACCTGCAAAAGCCCACTTCCACATCCATTTCTGAATGAGCAATTACCCTCGGTTCATCCATCCCTGATTCGTGAATCCACCGTACCATTTTTAATCGCTCGGAAAAAAAACAAATAAAATGCTGCCTAAATAATACGTGTATTATTGCATTGCATTTATAGTCATGAACGCAAACTCCATGGTAAAAGTGGTTCATCAACATCAATTTTCAACTGGCGCCATATGCAAAAATATTCTACGATTCAGCTTTCATGTCTGCCAAAACAGTTCATCCGTCACCCTCCCTCACACGTAGGATTGTTTGTTTTCCTATGCTTACCTTCCCGTGACTGATGAGAGAGGGAAGAAATTGCCAGGATCCAGACCAGTGTTCTTGCAAACTCCAGATAATCACATCGACTGAAGTTTACTTACGGAAAATGCACGTTTTAGTTCATTTTATTTTAATTTACTTACATTAAGGAACACTTATAGCGACAGTTAAAGCAGGACTTGATGTGTTGAGGCATTTGAGGCAGTTAATGTTGCCAAAAGGAAAATCTTATGCCTCTCATTAAGAGGCATTTCTGATGCAGATGACATTATAGATCTGGGGTCTGAGGACAAACAACCCTAAATGATCTCCAGCTATGGAAATTCATGTTTATACTTGATGCTTTATACAAACACACATTTTCATCTCCATTTACAATATTTAATTGGGTCAGTTGGTCAAAAAAACTTGCTATTGAGTGCACTTATTTGAAATAGTATAACATTTTTGTGAGGATAAAAACTGATTTAAGAACTTTTTCTTTGATTAATTAAGGTACCAAAATTGTCGTCACATTGCCTAGATCTGCGGCATTGGAGAGGGTGCAACGAATAAAAGGGGAAGGATGTATGACTTTCTACTTAATTTCTCACAATAGACACACTGATTTGAGATATGACTAGTAAGAACCGCTAAGCAAAATATTTTTATGCTTCCACTATAATTCTAGAATTGAAACGACAGTTTATCGTTAGGCAGGTCAACAGTCCTAAATCCAACTGCAGAAGTCTGAATCTCTAGCGTTAAATTGAGACCTCCTGAGGCTAATCTGTGAAAGTAGCTGAATTTCCATCATCGAAGTCCATCCGCCAAGTTACTGTTAATTCGTGGGTAAGGTAAAAACAAAAACGTGCCTAGCCTTGACGATTTGTTCATCCAGTGCATCAATGACCTCAACCAGATGACTGTGCTCCTCGTTGAGGCCATAGTAAACGGCATCCTTAGCGTTTTCCAGACCTGGACGTTTAGTGCGCTCTTCGGTGCGTGTCTCCGACAACTTCTGCTGCGCCACTTTGGAGGCTCGTGACGACTGCCACTCAGCAATATCCATTAATAGCTTTTCTTTCATCCTCTCTAGCTACAAGGGAAAAAGTAAGTATTCCACTAAGAGGTGGACGGATTGAGCCGGAGAGAATGAATGAATAAATGGGTACACCTCCACTTGCTGGTAGCGTAGTTCGCGCAAAGCCGAGCTTGTCTCAAAGATGCGTCGTCGTAGACGTTGTGATACATCCTCTGCCTTTTGTCTCAGCCTATTAGTCGCTCTGTTCAGGGCATCATAGAGCTGCTCGCACAATGCCCGAGCCTTGGCAACACATTCTTCACCTCGACTCAGAAGATCGCGGAAAAGATCCTCATATGTCTGCAGCTCCAGGTAACTGGTTTATGGATAGATGGGTGATTATATGGGGTCATGTAAATCAGGTCCACATTATGGTGAATGTGTTTTTAGTATGTTAGTAGCCGGCGTCACATGTATGTGATACATGTGCCACTGTTTCCAAATTCATTTACATTGTCAGCTGTCTGCTCTGCTTGCCATACGACTATCTGACCATAATGCCCAGAAAAGGCGACGAACACCATTTGAAGTCCAAAAAAAATTTAACGGGACGAAAAAGAACGAGGGCAAGCAGTGTCTTCTATCAACGAACTGTGAAACATAAAGCCCATTCTCTGCAACATCAGCAAAGTATTGAACAGCAAATTAATAGACTTTAAATTTTATTGTCATCCTGTTGGTGCAGGTGTTGACGGAACGATTCACCATCGCTCACCTTGAGCACAACTAGAATCTGTTATTACGCATAATTCTACAGCTGCAGTCATTAGCAGTGCAGCTGTCTTTGAGGGATTCAGCACCAAAATCTAATTGTTGTCTTCTGACAGTAGGTGTTTATATGGTGCTCTTCCTTTCTACTCCAATTTAGGCTCATAAACAAATGCGTTACGTATATTCGACACACAGGCTTAAGCAAGGAAATGGGACTTGGCACAAGCATAACTTGACTGGCAAAGGCGTTGATTGCCATTGCATTTCAGGACTTACTTGCTAACATTACGTGTACGGAAGGGCTTAAAACCAATGTTGGCAGACTTCTCGTTGGCGTTATGGACACCCACATCGATTTCAATGGTCTCTTTTTTATTGGCAATGGCCTCTTCTGCCTCTCTGCGAATAGCGACCAACGCCTTCAGATGCACAACTGCGTCATCGATTATGCCTTGTAACTCATCTCGTATCTCCTTTTGCAGTTGAGCTTCCTGGTCAAAGTAAATGTAAGTAGGGATGAGACAATCCACAGACCGTCAAATGACTGGGCTGAGATAAAGTGTAAGTATTTGGGGCAGAAGGATAGATACATGATAGGATAACTTTAAAAAGTGGACGCATTAGATGCAGCAGTACGAAAAGAAGAATAATGAAAATTATCTGGAATAGGCAGGAAGTTCTTGAAGTCATACAAATCCGTTGGAACCAGATATTACCCTGCGAAGATGTTCCTGTACATCATCAAGTACGTAATCACCATCACGTCGAGTGTCTCGATGAGTAAGTGACTCCACATTGACGGTCATTGCGTCATTCAAGTTTGCAAGGAATTGGTCTGCCTGGATCTTAATGTCACCCAGAGTTTGTGTCACTGAAATAATCGCGTTCAGCAGGTCACGCAACATATGCACAAACTCGCGGTTGCATTGGATGCGGTCGCGCAAGCGATTATTTACGTCCAGTTGGTAGTACCTAAAAGGCAAATGCTTTAAAGAGTAGTCTAAGAGACCTTAATGACGGTAACTGCGGTGCTATCACTATTATGAAATAATGAAAGCAAAGACGCCTCTTTGTTCGATTGGTCTTATCAGAGGATTTGATGCCTGCCTATCTATACTTAGGTGACAGTGGTGGAGCTTTTGGCTAAATGGGAGGGGTAGGACATCGAAATCAATAAAAAGATGGCAAAGAAGTGATTAAGATGCGAGGTTCAGTCCTGCTAAATGTTATTACAGAAGTGGGCAAAAAAAGCGCTAGTGTTTCAAACTCTAGCATGACAGGCGCAAAATCGTAATTAGATGGGAAATGAATGAATTATGACAAGGTGGAGCTTGAAGGTGGCGTTGATGTGAGCTTAAGCCACAGTTCAACCTGAAAGCTAAATTCCACTTGCAGCCGTTGCCTATAAGAAAAGAGAGTTAATAGATTTAATTACCGAATTTGCAATTAAGACATGATTGATTAGGCTTTTAAGAAAAGAATCTCTATGGTTCAAATTTCTGGAGATAATGATGCAATTTGCAGCAGTATTAGTACTGGTAGTGGCAGAAATAGTTCTGCTATATTTATCTACACTAGCTCCTAGCCTCATCGGGTCTTGGTAATCACCTTGGTGTCATGGTGTTCCATCTATGTTACTTCTGATGGCAGTCTATGGTTCTCTCTGTACATTTACGGCAAAGTTGCATTTGGAAATATGCATTTTATAACATCAGAGCGAACACGAGGGCTATTGGGGGAGTAGAGATAGTAGGATACCATTAAACAAAGTGCTCACTTTGCGAGCGCATCACTTTCAATGCGAATAGCTTTGCCGCGTTGTCGCATTAGCTCGGCTTGGCGCCGCAAGTCATCGGAGGCACGACTGTAGGCGTGCAGCGAGTGGTACCATGACGGGTACGGATATTCATGAGGCTGCTTGTTGTCGGTGGCCATGGTTGGGGCTGAATGTCGCAATGGACAGCTTAAGGTAAAACAAGTATAGTAAAAGCACTTATGTGCCTTAGATGGGAAAAAACCAAAACATGGGGAGTGAATGAGTAAATAAACGAATTAAAAATTGGTTTGATTGTTCTCAGTAGTTATTTAGCCATAAATAACTTGTTCTAACTCAAAAACGGCAAGCATGAGCAACAGCATAGCCTAACTTCAATGGCGGGTGAGTAAACAGTATTTTCGGGACAAAAAAACCGTACCAACTTCCAAACAGTTATGAAAGTCACCTCTATTTCTGTCAAGTAGTTTAATAATTGATAGTAAAATCGTGCAAACAAGCAGATTTCTACAAACATTGATTACATTAAGCATTAAAGAAAACCAACTTCTACTATATGTGATAAGGTGTTATTGCGCGGCATCGCCTACCGCTCAATTTAACCATAAGGATACAAAACGCAAATTTACTGAAGAACTAAATAAATACTACCAAATTAATTTAGCTAAGGGATTATTTGAAATCATTTAGTGAGGACACAGGGCAGTTGTGAAAGAGTACTTTGTCAACAATTAAGGCACTAGGCCTAAAAAGTTAATGGATCACATAGTTGCCTACAAAACCTCATCCGTTTTGCAACAGCTTTAAGTTTTAACAATTGCATTTAAAGGGACGCTTAATGAAAAGTGCAAAGCTGCTTAATAAACTATCATTATTTTAAGCCCAGTGTATTTGCTGACTACCGTAAATATTAAAACATTTAAAAAAGCTGTGATCCAGTTTATTTTCATTAAACCCACGCATCTGTTGGACTTATAAGTGCACTTCCCATAAAAGTTCTGTTAGTCGCACTGGTGAGAGGTTGAAAGTCTAGCTAAAGTATGCTTATGGGATTTTGGCACGAATTGAGTGTAATGCTTACATTGTTTTAATGTACCTTTCAGAGAGAAGGCATGTTTACAATTCGAGCCTAGTGACAGAGTCAGCGTCTCCCAAGCCTGAAAGCGATCGCACTTCCTCCCCTCTCCGAACTTTGTACTTGTTTTCCCGAGCCACCTCCCTCTGGTAAATATGTCGGAATTAAATCAGTTGGGTTTTTCTAAGAACACTAGGAACAGAAAAGGGAAAATTTGCTTGTCTTGCCCTACATAGATATTGGATACATAGCAAATCCAAAATTCCTTCACGAACTAGAATTAGTCCAGTCGCTAAAGTAAGGGGTGGGTAACAGATTGTCCTATTAGCGCATCACTGGCATCAAGCAAAATTTAATCTCTTTGTTTTTTAAAAAAACGGATATATTGCAAAGGACACTGCATTGGTATATCATTTAGGCCAAAAATGATCTTGACATGTGATAAAATCCTTCCCAACAACTCTGGCAAAGAATTGAGTGGGCTTACCACAAAATCATTTTTCTGCTAATGTGCTTAGGAAGTATTAGGCATTTGAAATTAAACTGCTTCTTTTTCCTGTTTTAGGGTGTAGGAAGTAAAACAAGTCTTTTAAACTTTAAACAAACGTAAGGCACTAGCAATAACTTTGTTTGCTAAAAGCTGTTGCCTTACTGTAATATTTTTCAAAAAAAGGGTAGGAGGGGTAGGAATCGCAATTTTGTTTGACGATTCGGGTACAAAATATAATCTTGCTTGCTGAGTGGCCTGTTTTGATTCCCGTGATTTTATTGGCTGTTGGGGGCTCATTTCTAGGCCGGTGTCGAATGCGCCGAAGATTTGTGTTGTTTCAAAATTGCGGTTGCCTGATCGGCCATTTTGGTGATTGCACCACTGAATTTTGCGTCATTGCCATAAATTGTGATTGCCTTTTTGCCCTTCCGGACACTGCTTCGTGTCTCTGGGCAGTTGGGTCTTGTTTTTATTGCATTTTTTGATGAATGGGTTCTAGTTGCCCTCGTTTTTACGTGTTTGCATGTAGTGGCTTAATTTGTATCACTATAGCAGGTATTTTTGCCTTAATTTGCCGAAAATCGAGTAGCATTTTTTCATTTGGCTCAATGGTAAGCGGATTTGCGCGTCATTGGTTAACACAGTGTTAGTTACCAATACCTTGTCCACCACTTTTCATATTTTGTCGTCTTAGTTTACTAATGATTGCAGAATTCGCTTTTTTATGTAGGTTGTAGGTCATATGTAAGTAGGTTATGTTTTGCCTGATAATTTTTCAAAGTTCTCAAATGACTTGGTTGAATTTGAATGTGCTTGTAGCACCTGTTAATTTTCAATTCACCAGTAGAATCAATCTCCCTTCTTTTTGTTTTTCATTTCATTAGAAGTAATGTGAAATTCCCTTTAACGTAGTTCCTCGAAATGCCACGCTCAACACGTAGCTCGAACGCCGCCAAGAAGAAGGCATTAGGTGTTAGTAACAGCAGCGATAGCAATAGCAACCGGACTGCCTCGTCCAACGACGATAAGTCTGATACGCCACGAAAATCGCTTCGTTCCACCAAAGTCTCACCTGCTCCCTCGGTCGCTTCCTCAGGATCTACGGTTTCCAATACTACAGCTACTCGCTCGCTTCGAAAGCGTGCTCCCCCCTCTCCAGAAAAAGCAGCTATTAGTGACGGTGTGGACTTTAAGAGGCGTCGCGTCTCTGTACCTCCCAGTCCTGAGCCCTCCCCCACTCCCACACCCGTTAAGGGAGCTACTTCCACGGGTCGGAAGCAGAGGGGGCTACAGAAAGAGTCCTCATCTCCGCTCACTTCTACTTCGAAACGCGCTAAAGTTGCCTCGCAGGGTGAGCTGACAAAAGGTATCAGTGAATCTACGTTCGCCACTCCCCTCGGTGGCTTTGTCTGTCAGCATTAGTTAATGTACACGTCCTAACTTCCACTTTGTCTTGTCCGAAAAGCGCCTGAGCCTGCAAATCCTGAGGCGCCACCAGCAACAACGCCATCGTTGAAACGTCGACGTCAGACGGTGAGAGAACGTGGTAGCGGAACAGAAGAGGAAGAGGAAGAAGAAGAACACAGTTCTTCCTCCCCTGTCATTGCCGTTCCCACAACCAAAAGACGCGGCGCGAAACGCAGTCGAAGGGCACCAAGGAAGACTTCGGTGGAGGCGGAAGAGGCAAAGGCAGCAACACCGATACCAACCACGGCAGAAAAGGAGGAGGTGAAGAAAGTGGAAAAGGAAGATCAACAACTGGAAAAGGGAGAAAAGGCTGAAGAGTTGTCTGCTTCATCGCCACCAAAATCTCCTATTACAGAAATGAAGACATCATTGAGCAAGAAGGAGCTGCTGGCCCTACAGCGCAGGCAGTTGCTGCAGCATCTGGATCATTACGACCTTTCTGACCTAACAAGTCTCTCGAACTGTGAGTTGGACGTGATTTTTCTTTTTTTCCAAATCACTGCTTAGATTCATCACCTTGTTTAAACCTTGTTAGGTATGTGCGTGTGATCGTTAACGGAACTGGTTGCTTGTGCACGCCATTTGATAAGTGTTGTGTTTCATGTGTCTCCATCCAAATCTTCAGGTGGCTTTTGACATAGGGATTGAAAATGGCTCAACTGGGGGTTTGGGCGCTCGGCGATCCACGAGGCCGGATGCGATGTTCACAGCATCACAGTTATTTGATTTTCGACATCGGCTCTCCCAATCCCATGCACTATGAGGCAGGCCTGAAAATAATGATAAATTCTTATCATTGTAGGCAGAATTCCTAGTCTAAAATTGAAGCCTTGCCTCATTGATTTTATTTGGGGTTGAATTATTATGTCATCTGATGGGTTACCATGTAACTGCTCATTTTGGGGCTGTCAGATGTTTTTCTGGAAGTCAAATTTGTGTAATAGTTTTGTTTTTCAAGAAACGTCTAATGTTGCCCAAAACTCAAATCGGTTTTATCCCAGAACCAAACTTCTGCAATTATATGCTTACTTTGGTTATTGCAAGTAGCGTTAATTCGGTACTCGCTCTTTCTCTGAATTACCAACTTGCAATTTACTAACTGGACTATGTTTAGCACATCCTTGAGTGGTGAATGTACTTTTGTCACGCTGACAGGAGTTGATGCGGTTTCACGTGACTGCACAAACTACTTCAACGTCTACATACAGTCGCCTAAGAGTATTTACATGAAAACTGTCCCTCCTTCTCGGGCATAACAACTTCTACTTTTCTTAACGGCTTCGTTTACTTGCATTGCTATTCTCTTTGGGAATCCAAATGAGGCTTCCCAAGGGGCTTGCGATGTCCCACCTTTTTTAAGTTGCTCCCTCTTTTCCATCTTCCTTAACACAGTTACTCGACCATCACAGCCTAGATCATTTAACGCTTAAATGCGGCATAGAAAATGCGATCCACCGGATTAACCAGTTTAATTGCTGCTCAAAGACTCAAGTAGCAATGCTCGGAATAATGCATCTTTCCAAGTTCTACCAGTCTTGGGAAGCACGAATGGGTGTAGTTATTTATCGCAAACTGGCAGAACACATGCCATGTATTGTTGACTCCGCGGGCATGTGAGAAAAGTGGGGTGTTATGTGCATGTGATACGAACAGAGAACCTGTTAAATAGCCTGAGTTTCTGCTGTCTTTGAGGCCTTCGTTTTCAGTTAACTATTAAATGGAAAATAATCTCCATTGGATTTACAGTGTTCGCCTCATGGCCGGAGTCGGAGCTACGGGTAGCGGTGACGGTGCCACCTTCGTTACCAATCAGCGCCTCACAACGTCTTTGGATCTCGACCGAGGGATCGCCAATATCACGAACCACCCTGAATGGCGATAACCATGAGGCAGACGCTACACCAACAAAAGCGGCGGAGGTGCTAGGTGCAAAGCGCGCGCGTCGTCACTTCTCACCTGTGCCACGCACAGACGCCCGTGGCGGTGGTCCGGGTAGCGGTGGTTTAGATGAGCACGAGGGGGAGAACGCAGAAGATTCTGTGGAGAAGAATCAGCATCCACGCCTTCTTGACATTTTCTGCGTGGCTTCTTTTACACTACCCGCTTGGAAGGGTAAGATTGTCGTCGTCCTTTTTAGCTAGATTATCTTCCACTTTTACATTCCCTCCGGTAAGGCGTCTTTTCTTCTTCACCCATTTAAATTGACTATAGTACCTCTTTTGTATTCCCCCTTTGTCCCTTTTTTGCGAAAGATAAAGACACGGCGGCAGGTGATGGGGCGCAATTAGACGAACACGAGCACCTCGTCCGCGACATCGCGGCTATCAATCCGGATGTCTTTTGCGTCAAACAGGCTCACGTGGACTACGCTGCTTTGTACCTGAGACCTGAGCTCAGCAGGTGCGCCCATTTCTGCTTTTTTATCTCTTCTTATAGTGTCTAGCGTCAATCTTCCTATTTATCCTCTTCCAGGCAGGGCTACCAATGCTCCGGAGGTACGGATGGTACGACAACCCCCTTCCAGTCTTTCATCTTCTTCAGTCGCGAGGTCTTCTCTGAGATTGCCTTCCATTGTCGTCCTGTACAGTCCATGGCACATAAGGTATTACAGTTATTTCACATCTTCCGAAGGCTTTCGGCTTTGGTGAGCGGATGGGGGGTGACTAAGTGGACGAATCAGCGATGGATGCACAAATGGATAGAAGGAGTGTACTTCTTTGATGCACCTCAACGATACCCAAAAGAGGCGTCAAGTTAAACCAGAAGGATTTCGCCTCGTTCTATTTGTTTTACTACAACTTGAGGGAACTAGATCTTTCCTCCTATGTGAAACAACCCTCGTACTGTCTTAAAATGACCTTTTATAGTTTGATAATTGAAAAATTTACTGGTTATTGCATCACCTGATCTCGTGCATAACTACTGAAAGTGCAATCCAGCTTGGTGTGAAAGGCGTTGTGCTGCTTCTGAAAGTCACTACATCTAGCAGCCCTTCATCTTTTGTAGTGTAGGAAAAATGTAAAAGGTGCAAAACAACTCTGTGGTTTCAACTGCAGTTCCCGCAGTCATGCTGGACTGTCTGTGTCTCAAGTTGGTCTGTTATTCTTATTTTAGTTAGTGAAACACAGCGCCTACGCACAGCTATGGCGTGACACACTGAACGAATCGCTTAAATCGTCCTGTGCCGGCGATCGCAGTGGCGGTAATGCATCGGACGATTCACAATTACTTGTCTCAGTTCTACGTCACTTGGCCACTGGCTCTCTCCTTCTCGTGGGCTGTCTTACGGAGCATCTTCACCTTGCGGAGTTTCCCTCTCCACCACTTTCATCTTCCACCACCACTGTCGTGTCCACTGCCACCCCCATCACCGTCCCATTCGTTGAGTGCGCTGGAGGTGGGGGGAGTGGTACTGGGGGTGGTGGTTGTTGCGCCTCTACCATCACGGTTTCCTTTGCCGGTTGTCATTCCTCCCTCAGTGGTCCCCCCTCTGCAATCTTGGCCCCCACTGAGTGGTGTCCCCCCTCTTTCGATTCTCGACCCGATCTGGCGGCTATCAATGCCTCCGGGTGTTTATGGGCATTGCACGAGATCTGGCAGGAGGTTCAGGAGTCCGGACAGGCTGGGTCGACGACACCACTTTTGAACGGTTACAACGGCAATGGCCGTCCCCCGCCATCGTCGGCGGTGTCTCCGTCACCGATGCGTTGGGTGCTTTGTGCCAATCTGGAGGCGTCACCAAGCTCTCCAGCATATCAGATCTTTCGTGATGGCTATCCCTCAGATGAGAGCATTGCACGACTTCGTGCGGTTCGTAATGTCCACCTGAGAAATGACTTTCTCGATGCTACTGTGAGAATTATTTTTCATCCTATTTTTATATACCTTTACTTCTACCTCACCTTTGCCTTTTTGTGTCGATGTTTCTAGTCCCTCCTCGACCTTCTCTGGCATGCCTTTCAGCATCCCTGTACAGATGTCCGCAGTTGCTACCATTCGGTTATGGTGAGTTTTACTAGTTGGAAGTGTGAGGCTTCCTTCCAGAAAAAGAAGAAATGATTCACGTATTAAAAAACTAGTCTCTGTGGTGCGTACTGGTGGCGTTATCTCTTCAAATTTGTTTTTTATAGAGCACAGAGCCTCCCTTCACTCGATACGCTACTGTGGCATCATCATCCTCATCAGCAACAAAGACGACTGTGATTCCGCGGAAGTGTGTGGACTATATCTTTTGCTCGGGTTCAAGTCTCCATCCCCGCCAGGTCCTGATACCACCCTGTCGAGCTACGCTGAGAGTCGCGCCCGACTCGGTGGGCCAAATGCAACATCGTATCTGCTCCACTATTCCCTGTTCTGCAGCCCACGAGACCGCGTTCTCATTAGCCTCCAAAGTGGGCATTGTGGCGACTTCGACGGCACCCACGACGGCTTAGCATTGCTGGCTGCCTGGCTCGAAAGCAACTGCCGCGTAGACTTTCCCTTCCTTTTAGGTGATGTGTGTCCGTCGTCTTCCGTCTTCTACTCTTCCCTTGCTTCCCCCCTTTCTCTCTTGCCCCAATCTTTTTTTCTCCTCTTTGATTGTTTCTTATGACTCTTCATCTGCCCCGTCCTTTTCTACCACCAGGACTGGCTAATCACCCCGTCGAGGTTGTAGGCTCAAGGGGTTCTGTTTCAGCCTTTCTCTTATTCTCTTCTCCCCTCACCTGTCTTGTCAAAGTAATCGCGTCAACTGCAAGAATAAATGGAGTGATATGAAAGTACGACGCTCTGGAAGACGTCAACACAAACGAGTTGTCAAGTACTAGTGTTCTTGCTATGAGTGGACAGAAGGGGGTGTGATCTGGCGACCCGGCGCAGCTTGATGGATCCGCGTGTCGTTGTGTTTGAAATTGATGGACGTGTCTGTTGTTGCTTGATCAATTGTTCTTGTGGCAGGGATGATAACAGACGTAGACCTCAGAAGAGTTGTGTGGTTGTAAAGGTAGCTACCATGATGTTTTGAAGGGTGCAAATTGGGGAGGATATTTCGTGATGGGCGTGCGAAAGGGTTGGGAGGATGGTGGAAGTACAGTCAAATCGTGAAGGACAGAGGAAATTTAGATGAACTTCCTAGTCTCAGCGTTTGGAGGTCGAGGTGGAGCCCGTAGAATTTCCTTGTTGTCGTGGTGTCAAGCACAGATGTAAGCTTCAATCTCTTGATGTGCCGCTCTTTCGTGTCCATTCCACCGTCTTCTACGTTGAATACCCCGTTTCATATAACTTCCATGGAACCTGGTAGAAGCGATCTGAGCTCGTCTGCCTAGCGAGCAGTATTGCACCCGGTCGTTAGGCTGTCGTTGCATTGACCTCCTGTTAAATTGGTTGTGCAGTATGTGAAGAAGGTGCGCTGTGCGGAAGAGGAACAAGGTCCCGCATATAACATCTAGATTGTCATTTGGTTCTGCCACTGGGTCCCTTCAAGATGGATAGATGCATCGCAATGAGGAGGGAGGACCATCCCCTCTTCTTGATGAACTATTTCAGCACTAATGTCTAGATTAACTAGGAAAGTACAGTGTCAGGGAGGACTCACAGTTGTGTTTGACGTGAGTGATGGTGAAACACTTCATTGACATTCGACATCCACGCAGTAGTGCCAAGGGCGAGTTAAAATTGGTTGCTTGTCGACTGAGCCGTGATGAGAAGGGGCTTTTGCACTCCCGCGTTGGTGGAGAGAATGAGAATACAATTGTTTAACTTCAACGGAGCACCCACTACTCATTCCACAACTTCAAGACATACAATGCTTTCCCACAAAACTATCTTGGCTTCCTGCGTGTACGGGTAGATGTGCTAATGTGTGGATGGATGGATGGATGGATACAGGATGGCTGGGTTGATACGGGATGGATAAATGGTTGAGCAAATAGATATGGGATGGAAGGGTAGGAAGTTTGCGGTGAACTCTGAGCCTAACTGCCCACTCACGATGCCTTCGTCACTTACCGAAGGCTAAGTTACGCTGTCAACTGAGTTTGCTCTACTTGATGCCATTCGACTGTGCTTAAGGCTGATCATCTCCAAACGCAAGGTTGCCTTTCCAAGCTGGAAGTCCACTAAGGAGGGCTTAATTATTCCACATTACGTTGTATCCACCAATTCACGACGGCTCTTCCTGTCTGTGAATCCTTCCATCGCCGTGAAATCGGGGAGGAAAAGTCGTCCGGATGATGATTTTTAATAAAATGACCGTGGGTAATCTGGCTAAGGCATCTTGCCTTACCGCAATGGCGAAATTTGGAAGTTCGGTTCCAGTCCAGAATTGGAATGTCGAAATCTGCTTTGAGGAGGCTCTTCATCAAAATGATCATCACTAGAATCGGCAATCAAGCCTTTCACCGACAATACGCAAGATAGCAACGAATTCCACTTTTTCAAGATGTTCTGCCACCATCGTCTCCACCTTACGTTTCGATCGCAAGTGGGAGTGTCCCATCCCAATTTATGCCTAGAAAAGGTGAAAATCATTACATACAGCTTAGGGAATTACCATCGTGGAATACGGAGAGGAAGGCAGCAACTGCCTGCGCTGTAGTGCTGGCAACTCCCTCCTAGTCAATGATGTTTTCACCTCTGCTTCGGAGGGTTTTGGTGGGGATAAAGTAGCTAATTATTCAGACATCCATCCATATATCCAATCATCCCGTATGCATCGCGTTTACATCCATTAATCCATTCATTAACTCATCCTGTATCCATCTATCCATCCATCCAACCTATACAAATCCATTCTGCATCTCTCCATCCTGTACCTATCCATCCATCCACCTTGTATCCGTCCATTCCTCCATCGCGTTTCCATCCACCCATCCCATCTTCTCGTTGAATGATTGTAGCACCATCATCTAGATTTGTTAACGGAATTCACTACTACCATCGGAGGAATGGAAAGAATGCGGATGAGGCGGTATTACTTAGCCTTAATTGAGATGCAAATATTCTCACGAATAGGACCTACATCCTGAGATGCTGCAATGTGGAGCCTTGCCCACAAATGACTCAGTAATTCGGGCTTTTTCTCAAGAAAACGAAGGCGAAGCCTGTTGTTAAGATCCTTGAGTTCGACTAAATAGTGACGAGTAGAGCGATTCCAATCGAAAGTGACCTTCGTCCTTCAGCAAGTGAACAAGTCGCGGTGACTGGACAATTCTGTCTACAGTTCACCACTCACCCATCCGTCCATCCATTCATATCGTATATATCCAAGCTGAAGCCATGCATTCAATTCATATCCACCCCCATCTATCCATCTGGCCCCTACCCATCCACTCATCCATTTCGTGTCCATAACCTATTAGTTCAGTCCGTATCCATCCAGCCATTCATCTACGCATATAAGCCCAAAGCAAGGATGGAGTATTGCGTGCAGTGGAATTTTGGAGTGCGCAGTGGATGCATCATTTCAATAGGGATAGTCAACGATATTTTTGCTCCCGCCACCAACGTGGGAATACGAAACCCCCTTCTTTTCACGACTCGATAGACAAGCAACCACTTCCACCTCGCCACGTTTCATAAAGAGCGTGGAAGAAGTGGAAAAGACACTGGTAGCCTCTGGAAGTGATTGTCAATGGTCAATGTGTGGCACTCGGTATCCACTACTGCGTGGATGTCGTTGTCAACGAAGTATTTCACCAACACTCACGTCAAACGTAACTGTAAGTTCGCCTTGACATTGTACTTCCTTAGCTACTCTAGAAATTGATGCAGGAACGGTTCATCGAGAAGAGTATGGTCCCACCTCCTCATCGCGATGCATCCATCCATCTTGGAGGTATTCATCAACAATTTATTAGGCCTCTGCAACCACAGCCTGACGACCGGGTACATGCCGTTCACCAGACGAGCTCGGATCGCGTCCGCCAAGTTCCATGGAAGTTACACTAAACGAGGAATTCAACGTAGGAAGGAGATAGCGGAAGAGACAACAAGATTTATCTCTCCTAGGTGCTGTTTTGATCGACAAAACAACCGAAAGACATAGCTGCACCCCTTCACCCCTCCGAACCTCCTATTTCCAGGATCTGCACCTCCCCCCCCCCCCAATTACTTCGCTCAAGCCCTAACCACTGCCTGTTTACGCATCCGCCAACTTGGCTACCAAGATCGAGGATTGCAGAGAGACGACGATGAAGAATTCGCGGAGCGCGCACGCAAGAAAACAGACGACTTGAAGAAGGTCCATAACTGAACACTCCATGAGCTGAAGTCTTACTGCTCTTCCAGTCCAGCCTCACCCGCGTCTACTCCATTCGTTCACATCCAAGACGTCCAGTCCTGATCCTTCTACCAACCCTTGACTGTTCCACTCATTCATCCATCAATCTGAGCGTTAAGCTGACGCAGTGAGCAACCAAGACGACCTAGTCCCCTTTCCAAACGGTATCCACCACGGATGGTCCTGCCAAACTGTTATCTGCGTTTAATTACACCCACCTGCTACGCCACCGAAGACAGGAGAATAAAGCAGATTGCAATTCCAAATAGCATGACAATGAGGCATCCATGTGAAAGGCAGCACACACGCACAGGAAGAAGTTGGTGCGTGGAAGGACGCGAAGGTGGGACTTGAAGGAGAAGACGCCTCAATTCTTTGCCAGTTGCTGTGACTGCTGCGCCGTCTGTGATTGCAGATGCGCATTCTGTTCCTCGGAGGACTCGTCGCTCTCTTCGTCCGAGGCAAAAGCGTTGGCTGGCAAAAAGTAGATGTGCAACGATTGCTGAAATCGGGGGAAGGAGAGCGGGAATTTTGACAATCATCAGGCAAAAATAAGAGTGCAATTCTGGAATGACCTCAGTCAATCGCGGGGAGTGGATATGATTTTTGAGGACCTAAATCAAGTCTCAGTGGATTCAACCACCTTATTTTATACGAAAAATGTAATATGGAACTTGATAGCCAAGCCACCAACATAACTTCAACCACCCTTTGGATATGATAAACCATCAGCTTATGCTGCAAACAACTCTTGTCCTAGCAGATTTCTGGCCTAATTCCAGGCCCGTCAAGCGAAGATGAGTCAGAGCAGTGGCAGAAAAACTGAGGTCACCGACATTCTCAGTTCCCAGAGAAGAGAACCTGTAGGGTGGGGAACCGAGCAGAAAGTACCAGAACGAAACTTGAAGGAGGCCTGGTCGCAAAACATGCAAATCCACTCCTCTTTCGTCGATGATTCATCTATTGTTCACTCCAGTTCAATGACCAACTAGGAGGGATTTTAATGACATAATCGCCAACTTCAGTCCTGTGATCCGCGGTAAGAGACATTGAGAAGCTCCAAGACACCATTCAGAGATAAAGGACCTATGAAAGCAACCAGCTCATTCTACAACTAGATTAATGATGTGAAGAAAGCTACCACCTTATTGTCAAAAGATATTTAAAGGACAGATCCTATAAAATTGGTGAGGTAACAGCGTCCACCTTGTTAGGATCTTTGAGCATGAGGTAGGTGCCCGGTTCGCACTTCATGAAGTAGTCTATGACGCAGCGCAGGATACCCCAGGCGTTGTCCATGTTGAGGTTGATCTGTGCCGCAAAGTCCGTTGGGCGGAACTCGTGGGTGCCCAGAATCGCGTGGTGAGAGGTGTCCTTCGGGTTCACGCGGGACACAAAGCTGCGGAGATTAAAATGCAAATCTAATCCAGCAGTCGTTCCAACCAATTATCCATCCGCCTTCTTGTCCGTTCATTCAGCACTCCACCCATCTCCCAAATCACTAGTTACCCAAAAGCCATTCATTCGACTGCTTGTTACGG
Organism: Echinococcus multilocularis; assembly: GCA_000469725.3. Taxonomy (NCBI): domain Eukaryota; kingdom Metazoa; phylum Platyhelminthes; class Cestoda; order Cyclophyllidea; family Taeniidae; genus Echinococcus; species Echinococcus multilocularis. Next base: position 2,940,005 of record LN902848.1, on the reverse strand, counting down.
CTAAAATGATGCACAAAGAGCGTTCAAGTCCACCTGGGGCTTCTAGTTTTCCAGGTTTGCAAGGGGAGGCAACCTACGACAGAACCACATGTAGTTGTCAGTGACAGATGTGTTCTGATCCACCAAATATCCAACGTACGTAACGTTAGTCACTCCAGTTCAGTCCATATATCGCTTGACCAGATGGCAAACAACAACGGTAGTACGTCCACGCAACATTGTGTGGTTTCTTGTCCACGAATACGAGAGCATGAAAGACTCGGTGATATCGCGCTCAACAGCCTCAGCAGCCATCCTAATCACTGCTCAATTCACCACGAGGAACGCCTGATCGACAAATAGCTAACCTGTCGTGATATTGTACAAGTCAAGCATTTTCCTCATGACAGCGGTGAGTACCAGCCTAGTCACTGCTCGCACTGGAGATCCAGGTGAAGTAAACATACTATCCCGGGATGGCTGGGTCCCTCTGTGCTGAAGTTTTCCAGGTGTTAGTTAAACGCTGGAATAAGTGTGAAAATGCAGGGAGGGTGGTGTGGCAAGATGGCGACAAGACTGTAGTTCTCATCCCTTGAAATCTGTCCATTTAATTTCATGGGCTCGTAAGTCCAAGCAAGTACATAGAACTTTGGTTTCTGCATAAATGACTTCGATAAGTCGACCACAAAAGTTCAACATGGCACATAAGTTTATTGCACAACTAAACAGTACTAACCCAAACTTGAGTAGATCTGCACCGGCCAAAATAGCCGCCACCGTCCATTTGGCCAACTTGCACGAGTTATTTTTCAGTTCTGATGCAATTACAGCGCCACGTTGCGTGTCCAGTTTGGTGCGCCAGTTTACTCCATTGCAATACTACCAGAGTGGAAAGAGGAAATCAGTTGGTGACTTCGTGAGCAGACAGTTCAACATGTCAATCCAGTACTACCCACACGACTGTCAAACTCGTTAAGCGCTTTGATGCAGCAGAATTTGGGCACATCCGGACCGGCACCAGCCTCTTGCTTCTCTTTCTCTTCTGCCCGTAGCGGCATCACTGCATCGACCTCGCACCGCACCACCATGTTTATGCCGTTGCCAAGGTCGAACTGGCGGTAGCGATAGCCCACGGAGGCCACCCTCTCTGCCTCCTCTTTGTCGTCCGAGTCGATGAAGGGATTTTCGTGCTTAAAGTTATACAGCTCACCACCCTACCAAAAAAGGAAGAAGGAAGTCACATTCCAACACTACTTACACCATTTGTTAGTCTAATGACAATCTGGTTTCGAAGTTGATCAAGAAGTTGACTACGCATTCATGCACCCAGATTATTTGGAAGAGTGTACCCAAATCGCCCCTTTAATATGAATTCAAGCAGAAATCTGGGAATTGTCAATGCAATCGACAAACCAGCGTTTAATAATGAAGGCAAAAGCACTCAATCGGCACTATCATATAGAGTGAATGGAGATTAATGCATCCTAAGAGTCTCATTAATGTCCTACTACAATTTTGAGGCTTGAAAATTTGAGTCCGAAATTATTCAAGGACGGAAATCAACTCACCGTTTGCAGGACCTGCTGCGAGAAGTTAATGTTAATGAAGGTGGCCTCCAAAGCTAGTTTCTCGGGACTGTTAATGTGGCCCGGCTCCTCACTGGGTGGATCGATAGCCGTTTCCGCCACCGTAACATGGTCAAAATTGGAACCGGGACGGACGTCGAAGAAGAGCTTATCAGCAATGCGGATGGCCAGGAGGTCCCAGGAGTCCACCGATTTGGGCGCACACATGATGGCTGCAGCGATGCGATCCGTACAGAAAACATTGAGGTGTCGCTCCCTCGCCAGATTCATGATCACGGGATCCTCAGAGGTGGTTACAGCATGCACCACACCGTTGAAACGAACAAGGGGTTTCTCACTACGAGTACTGATTGTGTCATAGGTACGGTCATAGTATTTCACCGTACCGCACTCCGCACTAGGTAATAAAAATACGCCTTGAGGGGTAAAGTGCTCTACCGTTTTAATCACAAAAGCAAACAAAGCTCACCAAGTGATAGGCTCTTTCACTGAGGGCAGAGAGAGCGAAACAAATTGACTAAACTCGAAGTCCTCAAGGAGGTTCCACTCTTCCTTAACTTCTACTGAAGGATTTCGATTGCCACGGTTTGGACGACGATTGTAGTCATTGCCTTGACGCCAGCCACCTCCACCGCCACTGCTACCCCAGTTACCGCCACGACGCCAGTTGTTCTGCCAGTTTGGCTGGTTGCCATAACGACGTTGCTGCTGTTGCTGTTGCAGAGTGGCTCTCTCGCGTTCAGTGAGTGGTCGGCGTTGACGGCCAGCAAAGTTACCCAGAGACATGAACTGACCACCACCACGGGATTGAAATCCGGACTGAAAGTTTCCACGCCCGCGTCCACGCTATACAAAGATGACATAGGGAAGGATGTGTACCTACCACTTGGTACCTGAAACGTTGACGGAACGCGCTGGATTTAGGCTCTTTCCCACTTGTGGCCAGCTGGAAATTACTATCATCTTCGTCGTGATAGTAGGTGTACTGAGCACCACCACCAAACTGAGAAACGTAACGATCTAAAGATGATAAACTGAAGCATAAAGTTTCTACTCTTCGATTTCAGATCCGGGTAGATGGTGCCGCACCAGTCTGCTATTTTGCCCAATCTCGTGTCCTTCGAGAATGGTTGATAAGGCATATCTTTGAAAGTGGTTGGAACATTAGAGGGTCCCCAACCTTCACTATTGGAACTTATCGACAAATCCCCAAAAGAGGGTAGGACTTCTTCGACTACCGACATGGTCAGGCTATCTTGGCTCAATGAGTTGATGGGTTGGGATGTTTGACCAATCTTGACCGGGAAACTTATTGACGAGAGAATGACAATTGTTTTTGAGCTGTATTAAAATTTAATAAAACAGAAATTAGTTAGCCTTCAACATTTACGAAATAACTTTACGACTGTAAGCCCAGCACTACAAACGACAGAGCCCCAAGAATCTCTCCATTTTAGCAATATTCAGTTGTAGTCGGTCACGAGTAAATATACTTAAGAAATCACTCACCTTCATTAATTTAACCCAAATGGCAGCGAAATTAAGCGATGCTTTGATGTTTTCACTACGTTTTTTAGATGTCAAATGACAATACCATTCTACCAAATACATAATCAAGTAAGCAACAAACGATTTTAATGAATTTAAAGCTTTTTTAAAATATCTATGAGCATCTGAAAAAAAGCTTTGCATAAGTCAATCCTGACGTAAGGGAACCCGTATTGTTCTTTTAGACTTTGTGTCAAAGATCGCCTCCAATTATTTTGTGCCGATTTATTTACCCTACTGCAGCTGTTTGAGACTTCTCGAAGACAAAATAATACATAATACCCCGACGGAATGCATGCATTTGACATGCAGTAGGCATTTGTGCTACTGATGTGGCCTGAAGGCCTGCCGACCCGTCAAAAGTGGCTCTTCACCGGTTCCGACCGTTAAACGCACAACCAACACTTTGCTTTGCCCCCTTCCTTCCTCTTTTAAACGCCGTCCTTGGCATTGCCCTTTGGTCCACCTCCTGCGTTAGCAATGACAGCGTAGTCAGTACTGTAAGCCAAAACTTAGAAGCCGGTCGTGCCAGTCATTACAGAGCTTTCCTACTCTTCCTACATAAAGCTTTTGATAAAGTGGATTCGCGATACCTTTTCCACTTCTCTACTAGCTGGGTGGGGTCCGGATCGATGCGATTGAGCGGCCCCGAAGTGAAAATAACATGGCAAGCAGGAACTAGACGCAAAATCTCCCCTCCCCCCACAGATTTGTGTAAAATCTTATTCAGCCTTAAACAAATCTGCCTTTAAGCCAATGTTCCCACATCTACCCACAGACACGCATAATGGTCAACGTGAAATTCCATATGTAGCTAAATTGCTAAGAGGGTTTAACACAGATCTGTAGGGGGGGGAGGATCTTCCGTCTGTTCCTCCTTGCCACGTTATTTTCACTTTGGAGCGGCTCAGCCGCATCTATCCGGGCTCCATCCAGCTGGTAGAGAAGTGAAAAATGTATCGCAACTTCACTTTGTGGAAAGCTTTATGCAAGGATAACAGGAAAATTCTGTAATGAAACTTTTCCAGATGGTTCATGGCTAGTACCGCTTCAGTAGTTAATAGCTTTCCTATCGATGATAAACGCCAATCTTCACCTCTCTCTTTGAGATTATCACCAACTCTAGCGTCTGTAGCATTTTCACTTCTACTTGGCCAAGATTTATCTTGCGGCAGTAAAAAGCAGGATAGATGTCCTTTACTTTTGGAGTCGAATTCCACTGTCACCGATATTGAGCCCCGAGACTATCCTGTATACAAAAGTGTACATAATACTGGCATGGCTAGGAGGTCAGCCCAGTGAGCAGAGGCCCAGGTTTCCAAAACTAGGCCTAAAGCAACCTTTTAAAAAATCTTAATTATTTGCAATGGATAGCATTCGCTAACACAGAATTCCCTTGCTTCTACTGTTTTACAAAAAAAAATAGAAAAATCGTCTTGAGTTTCAGTTATTTTGTAAGATTGTAAAGTAGAGTTTGATGGCAACGTTTAGTATGTGCAAACCCTGCATTAGTCAAGCTTCATTCCTTCAGTGGGTCTGCTCAATCAGGGGTGGTTTGAAAAGTTAGCGTAGGCTTATAAACAAGGCATTTTATTTCACTACATATTCTCGTTTTAAAGTGTTTTCTTTGTTGCTTCTCATAGCATTATTCGAGCACCAAGAAATTACTGCCAGTACAGTGTCACTAGGATGAATAAGTACTTCTAGCTTATCTTACGTGGACTGCCTGAAGGCTGCTTTGTGAGAGCTGGCTCACTATATATTGAGCTTTATTTAGGCAGCGTCAAACAGCGATCGCACTTTTTCTAAGGCTTGCATTTCGAGTTCTCGCTTGTAATACTCGGTGCTTCTCTCTTCCGCCTATACCTTCATGAACATAGAGCGAGTAGACGGGTTAAACGGGGGCGTACTTTATTAAAGATCAATTACTTAAAAGAAGCAGATGTTGAAACTTATGCTTGTTTATGGTACGTTTCCTCTTCAAGTCCGATGGTGCCCGGTCCATCACGAGGTCTGCATTTACTGACAACCTATCGTTTAGAAGGTGTAGATAAACGGAAGCGCATTGCGTAACTGTTTCCAGAAAAATTATTTCTACAAAAAGTTTTGCACTCATACTCTTTTAATTTTACCCTTTTTTTCTGTTATCAAGTACCGATTCACTTTACAATTCCTTTTGCACAGCCCTACGTGACCCCAGAAAGTGGGGGGAATCAGACTGATATGGCAGAAATTACGTTACTGGCGGTCGTAAGGCTATGTTTCCTTTTTTAGAAGTCTGATAGTTATCACTACCAGAATAGTTGTTTATCTAACCAACATTTCGTCTGTTTTTTCAACTCGTAGAAACGATAATTGCTTACTTATATTGACTTCGAACATCATTTGCCCATAATTTTCTAAACAAGTTTTTATGCACCACCATCTCACATTTTATGGTCTGTCTTTGTTCAATGTCAACGGCAACATCAAAGTCGCCTTTTCGTGCGAAACGTAGCATTAAACGAGGTTACAAACGGGATTCAGGTAGTTTAACAGCGAATGTTTCTGGCTGTAGATTCCCAATAGGTAATTGCTGAATTATCTTACGCTTCAGTAAAGCAAATTATTCAGGAATTTGGCTTCCAGATTGAAAACAGAGAAAACCACACAACAGCGTATGAATATTTTTAAGTGAGATTGTATAGTTTTCTAATATGGTCTGATGCTTTTATCCCATTTGAAAAATTGTGGATGCTTAAGCCCTACCAAAGGGTTAACCACTTTCCTGGTATGGTGGAAATTTGTCGAAAGGACTTTTTTACAAAACACTACAATAAGTGAGTACAAAGCCAAATATAACGTAATGTTTCCTACTTATTTCGCCTTTATTTCGGTTAGTTGAGTTTACGAAAAGTTAAACTTCTTAACTGATTCAGGTTTAATATAGTAATTTATAATAAGACATCTTTGTACAATCCACCGTTTGTATAGCATATTGAGACGTTTCGCCAGAAATCAATTTGCTCTGTAAGAAGAAAGGCGCTAGAAATATGTTGAATACCTGCTTGAGCGCTTAAACTACCTTTTTTCTATCAAACACTAAAGTTATTTTAATATGCAACCTATAGCCATAGTTATGATTAATATAATTCTCCTTTTCCGCATTTATTCAAGCTTCTCTACTGAGTCACTATGTACACGAAGTAGACCCCTTCATTTTGACTGTTGTTGAACCGAGTGATGATTGTACCTTCCCGGTAATTAGTTGGTTATTTCAAGATACTCTGACTACATAAGACACTTTATTTAAAAAGAATCCGTTGCTCACTATAAAGCGTTAAAAACACCTTCTTTCTATTCAAGACAAGTAAAATCTGATTCAAGGAATTACAACTTTTATCCAAAAACATGGATTCTGCCACAAGAGTACGCTGCATTTCTAACCTATGCTCGCAAGAATCCTCATCCTGCTTACATCGTAAAACCAGCCAATGGTGCAATGGGGATGGGGTGAGTTTATTTTTAAAAGTCTTTTAAATAAATTTACTTGCAGTCATTAGGCTGTCTTCATCAAATATTTGTGCTCTAAAGAGGTGGTATCCTCAGACAATGTATTTTTTAATTACAATTAAGAATCCGGCTATACCGCAATGTGGAGAGCGTACCATCCTCTAGCTCACAATACGGCCCATGCGTGGTGCAGGAGTACGTTACCAACCCCTACCTTATCGACGGCTTCAAGTTTGACTTGCGTATCTACGTACTCATCACTTCCTGCTGTCCTCTGCGCATCTTCGTCTACAACGAGGGCCTGGTACGATTGAGTGCAGAGAAGTACATGGATCCCATGGGACCGAATGGTGTATGCATACTGTTTTACCATAGAATTATAATATATAGTAGCAAAAGTGTCAGTTAGGTATAAAATGGTCTTTTATTTCCATCTTAATCTCATCAGGAATCCATGTACCGCCATCTGACCAACTACGCGGTGAATCGCAAGCACCACGCCTATATGAAGACCAACGATGAGACCGATGGTAACAAACGTTCCTTTGCGTTCCTCGAGGACTACCTTGCTCGACATGCCGGCCTCTCCGACTGCCGCATGCTGTGGCGTCGAATTCGCAATCTCGTCGTAAAGACGGTTATTCTTGCCGCTCCTCACGTCTACCACGGTTACCGTCTTTTTCATCATTCTGGGGATTATCGCTGCAGTTCTGGCACGTCCTCTGGGTCTACTACTACGACGACGACGACTTCATCAGAAACACGTTTTGGTGGCTTTAATGGAAAAGGGGGCGGGAGCACCCATTCAGCAGCTTTTGAGATCCTTGGGTTTGATGTGATTCTCGATGCGGACCTAAAACCGTGGTTGTTAGAAGTAAATCGATCGCCTTCGTTTGGAGTAGACCAGAGCCTTGACCTAAGGGTGAAGTCGGGCTTGCTAAGGGATGCGCTGGCGCTTATCAACATCCGGTGAGTTTATTGTAAGCCATCAGTTCTTGGCGATGTGGGTGCTAATGACTTTGCAGTGTCTGTTCTAAACGTGAATATAACGCATCGGCAGACCTACAGTTAGAACGAAAACAGATTTATCTGCTCTAAAATCTGCAAGCACTATTGACCCTGATGGTTACTACCTTTCAGCGCCTCGGACAAGCGTCGCTCGGAGGAGTGGCAGCGAGCACACGCAGTGCAACGTCTACTGAACCCAACGACAACAGCGGTGAACGCTGTTTGTGACACCAAGTTGTGGCAGTGCAGTGGTACCCTTAAGTCAAAGTACCTAGCCTCCGACTGGCTAAAAAACCCCCGCGATCTACTCAATCGCATCAATGGCATCGTGAGTCTATCCCTCTGCCTCCTCGTTGTTCTTCTTTTGCTAGATAAGCACCGTCATCGAAAGCCAATTGCTGATTTTTACCATCACCCCGTCTACATTTATTCCATTCCGACTAGCGCGAGCGGTTGGGCGAGATGCACCGGGAGGCGGATCTGGAGTGTTTTGAGAATTCCAACTGCGGCAACTGGCGTCGTGTCTACCCCACGATGGACAAGACACTGGAGCAACGATACAACACACTTATTGTGAATGTCTTTACCGAATTTAATAAGGGACGACCTGGTGATGTTGACCGGGTCATACCTGCCTCGCTGTCCGAAAGCCAGAAGGTAAGCTAATTTAATCTTCGAAAAGATAAATACTACTTATCAGTTATAAGTAAATGACTCTGTTTGTCACAGGCACTTTTCTGGGTAGGATTTCGGTTGTTGGAATACCTCATTTTGACCGTATTTCTGCAATTTTTCTGCTCTGTACAATTTTATTCATTCGTAAACACTACGTCTACAGTTGCTTTTTACAGTTTTAACCTTTGCCAAAAGATCGTTTTCCTCTTATTTGGTGTCTGCTTATACTTGGGGAAAAGCATATTAAGGACTAATAAATGGAAAATTAGCCATGCTCTTAGGGATGTCTATCCTTCATTATCGTCAGATTAGACCCTCTTGCTACTAATCTACTAGTATTTAATGATGATGTTAATGGTATCCACCGTAACCCATCATTATATGTCTAGTAAATTCGATTTTTTTAATCATTATTTGAAATCAAAGGAGAGCTTAAGATTTTCGTTGAGAAAGAAACTTAACACTTAATATATAATTCGGATCAAGAGACCAAAGTTAACATTCTGTTAGATTTTTGTGATAAATCATTTCGTTGCGTTAGTGTTCATAGCACAAATTTGATTTATTTTATTTACCGATTTATGTTTCCCGTGATTTCAAATAGTAATTTAAAACCGGGCTTTGGAAAAGCTCCATTTCTAATAAAACAAATAAGTTTGAGAGTACTACTTATTTTTTGGTTTCAGTCCCACCAGAATTACCTTTTTTCGCCCATTCCTGCCTAATCAGGCCGATAAGACAAAAAGAAGCTGCTGTTCTGTATACCATTTAAACTATTTCGAGCAAGCGATAGGTCTATTTGAAAAACCTTGCAGCACAAAAGTAATTAACTGATAAGTAATATTTAGACTCGGCTATTTGCGGTCTTCCCTTGTTTATGGCATAATTTCTCTCGACATCACGAAAAGCTATGCACGCTGGCCGAATTTTGATGACCGTGGGCAAGACTCCAGCAGGGATAAATCAACCCGCTGTCGATGCAATTAATCTTTGTTTCATGTAAAGTGCAGTAAAAAAAGTGCCTGATTCCCTCTTGTTTGCTATTTCTGCTGTGGAATATAGAAGTATCTGAGTGCGTGCTCCACGCTCCTCCGCTTCTTCTTCCGGCTCTTTTGATTAACTACCCACTTGGGTATGATCACCTACTGTCGTGGTTTTGGAAAAGATGAAGATCTGTCTCCAAGGTGGGCTTGGAACATCTATTGTGTCAAGAGGAAAAATTCTAATTAACTTTTTATGGCTAAAACGTTTCTAAAAGCCCTAACCGGTTGAAATGCTTGCAATAATGCTTTTATCAAGAAATGCGGATTACGTGAACTTACAGCGAGGCAAATCCAAATCCGGGAGCCAGTAAATTTGTCGCTTTGCCCGGATTTTACGCTTTAACTCTCACTGTCACAGTTGCTAAAGGAATACACTCCAACTTAGGATTCATGCATATTTCGATGTAAGAAGTAAAAAGTCTCTTGCGGCCACTGCAGGTAACTTAAGAGGTAACCCTCATCGAACGGACTTTTTGGTTAACCTTGGTGTCAATGCCATCGCTAGCAAAAGTTAAGTATGACATCGCATATGCTGCAATCATTTGTCGAGATTATCAAAATCGCATCATGGCTCATAGAAATTAGCCTATGGTGAGTGTAGAATTGGCAACCCGGTGAACACGGAGGTTTGGGTTTTCTTACTCGCTGGTTGCTAATAAAACAAAGTGAAATAGCTAGAAGATCATCTTGCTGTTAGGAAATATGCACTGCAGCCGACAGCTGATGACCCCAAAGGAGAGTGGGATGTGGCATACCTGGCCTTTCCTCATAGTGCAATTAATCTTTATCTACAAAAAGCGCAGTTGCCGAATGCCCTCGGAATGTGGGAAAATCCTGTTTTTTTCCCGGATTTGGAGGAAAAAATATTGACATTCATTACAGATTGTAGGAAATATAAACCTTCAGTATGAGTTAAGGCACCAAAAGTCTAATTAGTTTCAGAGCTGGTGGTTTGGGAGTTTAAATCGATTCGTGTTTGATTCTTAATAAAGGGTTGGAAGCGTGTTGAGTCCTACTTAAATGTGTTAGTAAGTAGGCCTTGGGATTAAGTGTACCTTACTCTTTAATTAAAGAGTTTACATTAATTCCTAAGCAGGTAAACAAAAACCATAGCAGAGACTGATTTTATGGCGCTTGTTTAATTTTAAAGTCGAGTTGATCAGCATTGAGGGCGCTACTTAAGTATTTAGTAAGTAGGGCTTCAGATTAAGTGGCCTCAGCCGTCTGGATACAGTTGAATACAGCTAAATTATTTCGTAGTTCATATTTAATATGACTAGCAGTGCTTTTATTAGTGACCTAATGCTTGATTGCAACATCGACTACCCCAACCGCCTTTTCCTATGATTTTCTTATTAAATGGGGATCATCAAACTTTTTAACCAAATTTGGTACGTTTCAAGACACAGAAAAGTTCATTAAACATATCTAAGACTGAAGGTATTGAAAAGGGGACAATATGGAATTAACAAGGCTGTTGAATTTTTCCTCAAGGTGGATAATTGATGCATCCTTCTTATCTGTCTAATTTAGGAGGAGGAACTTCGACAACAATTGTTCTACTTGGAGAAGGAGGCTTCCAAGTTGGTGAAGCAACGTGTAAGTCACAATCATGCCTAAATTGCCCCTTTTAAAGGCGCAAATGCCACAGATACTTGATAAAGTAGTAGAGACCGGTCGGCTGATGGATGAAGTGATTTTTGAGCCACATCTTTGTGGGTTTTTTACAAAGACCAAATGTGCAAGCAGGAATGCATGTTGTGACATCACCTGAACAAACTGAGCTCAGAAATTCATTTTACCCCTACATTTCCCGGAATACCTTTTAGAGGTATGTTTGATAGAAAAATATTGAAAAAACAAAGGCAGATTTTGCCCCATCTTGTTTCTGCAGACTAATCATTTGTGTTCCTGCATTATGAGCCACCTTCCTCTGCTATTGATAAATCAACAGCAACATGCATTATGAAATGATTCAGAGAATGCGTATTTGATAAAACACCTTAATGGTATCTTAGGATGATAAGATTTCGTATGAATTTTGGTTTGATATACCCTAGTGACTTGTTTCCAACTGCGTGCATGAGTAAGTCGTGTGTGATGGTTTATGCGCATCCAATAAACACCCGGATTTGCGTCAGTCTGGGGCTTTCCCCTATTGTGCTCCCTGCCAACTTCCTGCTATTTACAATCAGGCATTTTACAAAATGTCAACTAAAATAAACTGGTAAAGGTGATTCCGGATGTGAAATGGGGTCTAGGCATAATATTATTGTCCAAATTACCCCCGAAGACGTCCCAAGACAAACGACTCCGAAAGGTGCTTTCGAGTCAGTAGAGATATGCGTCAAAACTCATGCTCGCGGGCCACCAGAAGGCCTTGCTTGGCCCTTTTTACGCCCCCAGTAGTGACTCTTCTACATCTGTAGCCAATCAACAATCAGTGGGTTAGAAATCCACTTTGAGTGACGTGGTCAAATCAAATTTTTTTAAGTGCTATCTTTGTACTTAATGGATATTTAGTAGCAACATGTCCTTCACCTTGTCGACACTCAATCCAGGTAAATGACAAGATCCCACTGCCACAACAGCCAAAAACGCAACAGCAACATCACCGCCAGCAACAGCAGCATCACCTTCGAGTGCTCAATACCGGCACCTCAACTCCCCCCACCTTCCCTCCCAGGTATTGCTTTCGTGAGAAGTGGCGCAGTAGGAACCAATCCGCGGTGTCTATGTTCTCACATCCCTTCTGGGAGGACCCTAACGGGCTAGCCGAGTCCGATGAAGAAGGTGAAGAAGAGGTAAAGAAGGAAGAGGAAGAGGGGAGTGGTGGCAAGGAGTTTCTTTACCGATTTTAGTTGCGGAGGGACCGGTTTGCCTTCGCTATCATTTTCGTTTTCTTTCATAGAGGAAGAATGGCAAATACATATCTGCCTATTGTGCTTGTGTGTCTACGCGTGTTCGGTTTTTTAAAAAACAATGTTTATTTTTGCGTAAAAATTTAAGAAAAGTAAAAAAATGTGTATTGGACGCTTGGCTCTTCTGACTTTGTCAGTAAGGCCCGTAAAATTGGAGTAAATCTTAATTACCTGTTTGTTGATCAAAACCTGCAAGGCCAAGGTTTAACAAGTCTCTCTAGCGCTTGGAGATAATGATCCTGGAATGAGGGTAGCTTGCCAGTCTCTGATGATAGTATGGCGTCAGAGTTGGGTAAAATCTACACAAAAATACGAATATACCTCCTCCTGACCCTGGAATCGCCACGACCTTGAAGTGAGGCACCCTCTTTACACCCCTTCAGGTAAGTAGGACCATCTATTTTGGTATTATCTGTTGATGCATGCGACTTCCAGTTGCCCAGTTGCCTCCCTCAGCACAACTTCCTTTTCCCAACCGAGACCGTGTCAACACAGTGTTTCAGCGCCACCCTTCGTTCTTGTTAAGCATGTCCATCTCCAGTAGTTCCAGTAAGTCGTGCTTCAATCATTCATCAGGAGGATGGGCTGACCCTTAACGACCAATGTTCATTATGATGCATCTCTCTCACCAGCCTTCTATCTTGGTGTACTGTATCACCAGAATGGAATTGACTGAACCATTTCTGGATGGATTTGGACTTTGCTCTGCTACTGCATACCCGGCCTTCTTCAATTGCAGCACAGTAGACTTGCCAGGAAGCTTTTACCACCACATTCACAGCCACAACCTTACGATCGGGGCCAACTTGTTCTGTGAAGCCGATAAGCTTGAAGAACATTGTGAGGATGAGGACTTGAGTCAGTCCATTTACTTCCCTAATCTCGTGACTGGTATTCCCCTTTTCATTTTGCCGTCCACTTGACGCTAGTGACACCATTTCAACTTGACCTTTGACCTTTCTTCTCATAAGTGGCAATCGGAGGTTCAATTCCGATTTTATTGAAAGGAATGTATAAAGTTTATTATTCAAGTCATTTGTTTTGTTTTCAGGAGTTTAAGAACCTTCCACAGTTTCTACTCGTTAGAAACACAAGTTGTTTGTGAAATGACTTACCAGCGGAGCTTAGTATCCTCCCCCGCCCTCACATCCACCCTTGCACTCTGTAATGGAGAAATAAGGGGTATGCGACATTTTGTTCACATTCTTTACGAAAATGTTGATGGATGTGCCTGGAATTTGGATTTCCTAGGCACCATGCACTTCTCCAGAGGAAATTGGGATGCGCAACGCCACAGCCAGCTAAGCTGAAGCAAACCACCAAACAGTTCCTCGATTTTGAAGCAATTTGGCCACTTGGATTTCGTCGCAAGTGTGGTATTTTGGACCTGTGACGAATTCGCCTGGAGATGGGGCCTAATGAGGTGATTCCCACCTCGAAGTGGCCTTGAACTAACCAAGTTTCGGGTAAGCTTGTCATTCCTTGTGTCGATTGGGATTAGGTTAACTTCTCTCCAACTTCACAGCGTTATTTCGAGTAATTACACCTTTTCCATTGACTTCTGACTGCCTTATCAACGAGTGATAATAATCGGGGGAGTAAGGAGGTATATTCTGAGTGGTAACTTTAATCTTGGCAGGGATTTTAGGCGCCTTGTGGACGATCTGAACGGCGACTAAGATGGTGGACAGGAGTGAGGAGGTATTGCGCCAGCAACCACGCGGAAATTGAAGCCAAGACCTGAAGGGAGCGTTGTTTAGACAAGTGTCTTGGATACAGAACTGACCACTAGCAAGCCGCCTAAGATGTCTCAGCATTGATACGTCAACCTTCAATCACCCTGCAGCTGTTCAGCATTACGGATGAGCATTATTGGAGAATTGCCAAGGCAACCCAACTTTTAGCTGAGGCCTCACCAAAAGGCAGGTTTGTTGCCACTCGGATTTGTTCCAACTTGTTGAATACCAGTCAGTTCGTAGCAGTAGTAGGAGAAGAGAAAACCTCAACATTTTTGACGTGGTTCGCTTCCATGTCTTGTAACTTGTGGAAACTTGTAAAGAGGGATGCAAGTTAGTGGACCAGTAGGGCACTACCCCTCTCCTACCACTTCGGCCTCTCAACTCATGCAGTGTCGCTTTGACTAACTGGTGGACCTTGGTCCGCTTCACGAACTAATTTGGACTTGGTTACAGGGTTTTGACCATGTGCCACACAGTATGGTACGTCAGGATACGTCCAGAATTAGTTCAGCCAATTCCATTGTGGTAACGCTACACTCCTGGATGGACAGATGATGAGGTAGACGCATAACGTTGAAAGTTGGTCGCGGGAGGGCCACCTCATTCTCAAGATGAAAAATTGTGATACGACTAAGTGAAACCACTGCCGATCAAGGTGCAAAGGACTTGCAGAAGGCCATGCTAAACCGTATTCGTGGATGATGCTGATGGTGTTGTTGGAACACTTTGTTGGCAGGTGCGTCAATTGAGAGTAGGAGGAGGAGGAGGCAACTCAAATGACAGGTAAGAGGCTACAAAGCCTATCAATTGACTGCTCTTCACTCTTTTCAACCACTCAAGTAGGACTGTTGGCTATCTCACTTATGATGAGAAGTGGCATCCACTTTTTGTCCTTCAACTCGCTTGGGGTGAATGGACATTCACTACTGGCCGTCTCCGGAGGATGCATTCACTACTGCCCAACCAACGCTTTCCATGTAGGTGCCACCGCATCCCCACAGGACTATGCTAACTTTCCACGTGTGCATGTGACTGGCTGGAGATTGTGTTGCGTCTACCTGTTGAAGGCCACGGCGTTGTAGCGGTGACGCATCTGCTCTATTCAATGCGATGCTAGGTCTGGCCTTGCAGTCCTTACTCTCATGTTCATCCTCCCCAACTCCTTCTGGTAAAATTTTTTACCGGCTCCCTCTCATTTGTATTGGATATTCCCACGTCGAATGCACTAGACATGCGAAACTCTTGTAGGGGACGCCAAATGTCCTTTCAATTTTTAAAATCGTAACCAGTCAATTGCTCAGGTTTCCGTTTTCATTTTATGAACTCTTACGACTTTACTGGACCACCGTGTAGATTGCGATGGATCGACGCCCATGCTAAGGGCAGTGAAGAGGGATGGACTTGATCGTGCGCCACAATTTGTTCCCTCTTCCAATTTCCATCCAATTTAGCACCTCTCAAACCACATGTAGGTGCTGATGAACGGCTTCTTCATGGTAGTCCAAGTCTTGAGGGCTTGATGCGTTGGTGTTACAGCTGGATTTCATTAGCACTGGTCAAGGTGACTCGAATGTCTAAAAATTTTAGTCGGGTGGCAATTTTTTCGCATTTATTCAACAGTAACTTTCCCCTCAGTCAGACCCTAGAATCGGTAATTCCAAGAAGTTTGACTGTCTCGTAAAATCGTTTGACTATTGCAAGAGTCCACCAACTTCGCTGTATGGACAAGGCTTTCGCCTATGAACCCAGTCGGCAAATTCATCCACATATCAGCCATCCTACCTCCATCCACTGTATTTCCTGGACTCCTTCAGGTGGAATATATTGTCACCTCTTCTGGACTTCCTCGATGTTATTAGTTGATGTGATCAAATTGGCGATCAATTAACGCAGTATATTTTCCTTTTCCTCCCCCTCCTCCTCCTCCTCCCCTTGACAAGCTTAGACACTTCATATTTAGCTAAAACAAGTGACTCAACTAGTTCTCTTTTTGGCATTTAGCCAACGAGGGGAACGAAAAATAGCCCAAGTTTAGGACCTCCAACAATCAGACAAACTTAACTAGCATTACCAGGGCAATGCAGACTGTCTCGTTGGTTGTCTGTTTGCTTGTTCTTTGGCTGTCTGGGTGCAGAGGAGAGCTTTATTAATGCCACGAAAATCCACGCCTGGAAGGTAGACACCTTACGGATCTTGGACAGACCAACTCTCTTCTGCCCTCGATTAGGGCGTGGTGGCATTGCAGGAAGAAGTTTCCTGCTGTGAATGGCTGAAACTGGGGTGGAGGGCTAGCGGAGGCTTAACGAGTGTCCGCAAATGTCGTCACCTCGAGTTCTGCACACCAGCTCTGAATAAATCGACACGGGGAGTGGATAAAACTGAAACAGAAACTTGAGGAAGTGCTCACGTCATCTTGATATCTGTAAGGCACTTTACACCTTGGTGTTGTGAACAGTGCTATATCGTTGGAAAGGGTAACTCTGGAAGCGGAAGTTACAGATCCAGATTTGGATTTAAGGTACCAAAGAGGGGAAAATGAAAGAAGTTCAATCCTGGTCCGGGTAACCCGCCTAATTGTGAGTTCCTTAACTATGCAAAGATGGGTTATAGTTAGAAATAGTGCCTCTAAGTAGTCGATGTTCGACTTTCAAAGAGCGCTAATTAAAGAGGAATAACCGTTCCATCACCATCATCCACTTGGGTAGCAGTTGTCAACCCCCCACCTCCACCCGTTTACAAAACCAGCCAGTGGAATGGCGCCCACTGTCAATTGGAGAGCAATGACGTCACTTGTGAGCAACTACTAAAGTTGGTAACTAGGCGCTAGGTGGGTTTCTGAGAGGGAATTTCTGTCGGTGGCATTAAAAATGCATTAGGATTGCAAGCATGCATGCACGCCGACGGGGATGCCTCAAGTAACCGTTGTCTCCTGCATTAAAATACAAAAACATACTAAAAAAACATTTGAAATGTCTGCAATTGTGGCAGCATAGCTTTAATGTAGGTTTTACTACTCGTGATTATATCTTTTTAAGCATTTTTTTTCAATATTTACGACAAATCGTACTCCACCCCAAATTGCCCCCCACTTTAAGACATTTTATTTTTATTTAAAATGCTTTGAAAATTGAGCCTAAAAACAGCTGCCTTAAAGATTTAGACAATTGTGCTGGGATTGTTTATCACAACCATGACTCTGTTAAAAGTTGCGTACTAAAAACGCGCGAAAACGTCAGGAGTTACAAGGCTTGAGGTGACCTGTTTTTTTTATTGAGGAAACTCCGAAATTTAGGGAGATCAAAAGATGTCAGCAAAGTACTTCAAGAAAGCCTTTTGCGATTAGAATATGTTTCCCACTTGAACGTCATAAGCATAGCCTCATTCGAGTAATTTATTTTAAATATAAAAATAGACAAGGTACTTTTTGGCATGAGACAAATTCAATAACCCAAAAGTGAGTGCCGTGTGTAAAGGAATAAAGTGGGGAGATGGGGCAAGGGAGTAAGTTCCGTGCTCAACGAGTTGAGTTGTCACTGAATTGTCGTTGCTCGTACTAATGCAATCGCACTGCAGCTGTCATGCGCTTTTGTCACCCGTGGAGATTCGCCTGCTCCATCTCCAGCCCTGCGCATGGTTTTGCTCTTAGTGAGCTAGCTCTAGGATGGGCATGTCTATACCAGCCTGGGACTGGCTTCTGCCGCCTGTGGTCAGGTGCGCTCGTTTACGCTTGTAGTGCTTCCAATATGGCTGTTCATCGCTCCCCACCGCGCTAGCTTGTGTGAAGCCAGCCCTAGTCCAGTGATGAGTTTGGGCGCCTTCTATGGTTGTGTTTGATAGTTTGTACAACAAAAATTCAGCGGAAATGGCCGCCCAAATTTGTAGGCGGATTTAGTGATTTTAACTTTCCAGAGTACCGATGCACCGGAGCAGTGGTTTATAAATAGCTTTGTAAAGTTCTTTGGTATTTGATTGTGCTTAGCTGAAATACTTAAAAAAGCTAAAAAAAGAACAAAAATCCTTGTCGAATGGAAGAAGGAGGAGGAAGTACATTTGCCAGCTTCAGTCACAAAAGACGATGTTGTCCATACATTATAAATTCCGTCCTCACAACAGTCCGATGAAATGACTGGTAAGGGCCTAATTCGCTAAAAACCGTCTCATCCATTCACTAATTAAAATGTATGAAATAGCTCTTCATAAAAGGTGCTCATAGCCCTCCCCCAGTCCAACCCCCGATTTCATATGCCCCTGACTTTTGAAATGCCCAACTCACGACCATCAAAATTCCGACTGAAGTAAAAATTATTACCAGACACGGATAACTTTAGTAACAGTTGTCTCTGCGGCATGGTGTGTCTTCAGCTCTGCCCTCACTTTGTCTTTTCGACTCATTTACGAATAGTTGAAATGTGCTGGCTCTACTTCTATGCCAAACAGAAATAAGCTTTTTAATAGAATTTTGGATCTTTTGTTTTGTGCTGCTTCATTAAGTCTGGGGAAGTAGCTTTCCAGTTTGCCGTAATTTGGTCTCCGTCCTGATGACATTGAGGTTAGACCATGCAACATTGCCGCCTCCCGTTCAGACCTTCGTACCGCCTTCGAAGGTAACTCGGACGCCACATGGATGCCCAGGAGTAGAGGTCCTGGTGCATGGGATGACCAAAAATGCGAGTACGATTATTGGTGGAGGTTGCTAGATTGACATCTGGTGACACTCGATGACTTATAAAGTACCGGAGATAAATTTTTTGGACTACAAAACGTTGATGCGCACACCAGTCCACCACTTGCCCCTTTAATTCAACCTCCCACACCGTGTAATATAGTTCGGAGGAGGCATTTTGGGTGGGAGCCTGTGTGGTTATTGGGCTGGGTTGATTTCGTTTCCGAAGATAAAGCAAAAGCCTGGAGGCAAAATTTTCGTCCTACTTTCGGTGGAGGTGAGATATGCGGTGGATGAATGTCCAGCTTAGAAAGGATTTGGCCAACATGATTATGATGGGAGCCACTCGAAGATGGATGGATACGGGATTGATGGATGGTTAAATTTGGTTCCAGTGATAATTCCCCCAAATACTGGTGCCATGGTTAATATTTACATTATATTTGGTTGACTTATAGCGTGCTGGAGCTACAGAGAGCAAGAGACCCAAAAAAGATCAAGTAACGAATTACCGACTTCGCGACATATACACCTTTTATCTATGACAACGCTTGGAAGAACTTATTTCCTCCCAGTAAAGGAGAGAACCGTGCCTAGGAGCAGTCATTCATGCAAATAAATCGGCACACCGGGAAGGTAGAAGAGGCGGTTGATGTCCATACGGAACTTGGAAGTGAAGCTATGGAGACACCATGGGCGACATCTAGTAATTTTTCCCCTTATCTTCCTCAATATGCACCTTTTTAAACTTCGCCATAAGATTCATGGGAAGGAGAAATGTTAATAAGTTCCCCAAATTCATTCAAAAATCCTAAAAAACACCAAAAATTAATAACTAATTTATTGAAAAAGCAGAAGTCATCCCACCTGATTTTATCTACTGAAATCTATTGACAAAGACCTTCCATGTAATCCAGTTCATTGGTAACTTCCTTGACTGAATCGCAACCCTTCTCACATCTTTTAGGCGCCATAATTTTATGTAAAATTCGCTAAGTTCCGATTTTAATTCACAGGCAACCCCACCAATCTCATCAACAAGTAGTCAGCTAGGTCGTATGATTATTCTTCCCATTTTGCCTAATTGGAAAACCTCTTGCAAGTATTTTTCGCTTATAAACATGAAATCCTAGCAAAATAATTGCATTACTTTGACTTTCAAGAATTCCGATTTTGAAAAACTAAACGAAAGTGATTTGCTACAAATAATTCAAAATGTTTTCCCCTTTTAATTAAATTAAGCGGCCTTTCTAAAGTCCACTTTAACCTGTTTCGGGTAAAAAAATTGACAGCTGATCCACCGCCGCCACCACAAGTCTGTTTACTCAAAAAGTGGAGGAATAAGAATATACGGTCCTCTTTTTTACCGCTGAAGGAATGCAAGAAATACTGCGAGAGATCGGACTCACCCTCTTTCCCTCCATCCCTCGCTCCCCCTCTCCACCCCCGTTGTAATTAGCGCTTTTATGTTGAAATTAAAGTACAATTGAGGAACAAAGTAAATAAATAAATCCTTTAACTAGAGTTGACCCCTCATTTCGCGTTGACACCTGTTGGATGGCCTTCTAATGGCCTTGAGCCTCGGCTACGCGCTCTACATCAGCCGGGAGGGCTGAAAGCACCTCATGAATAAAACTCGATTTTGCTTTATTTTCGTGACATAAAAAATCGTCTCTCTCCCCCTCTCCCTGTTGCTGCACCAGTCTCAATGCATGTCTGGTAGCCAGTAAAAAATTCCGTCTTCCAGTCGTGAATATTACCAGTTAAATAAACAAAATACTTTGGAAAATAATACCAGTCACCACTTTTTAAGTTTAAAAGTTAAAAACAGCATAAATCACGAAAACTAGATTTGATTTAACCATTAGATAGAGGATTTGTCCTGCAAGATTTCATTAGGTTCCAGCAACTGGATGAAACTCAATAAATTTGAATGGACTGCAAAATCGGTGATTTCCTGTGCGGGTGTGTCACTTTGCGGATCACAGTAGGTAGACCTCAAATTTGAAAAACCTCACCCTCTCTGCCATAACCTCTGTAATGGAATCCGCATCACCGAAGTTCGTAATTTGGGACCGCCGTCAGACCGCGGTGAACGGAAGTGCATCAACAATCGCAGTCCACAGTAAGCAGTGCATCGGTCTAATTCCACTGGCCAAATCCCAGTGTCTCCTAGGGACACGCAAATACGATCCCACTAAGTTTCAGTCGGCTGAATTTCTGACCTTAGCGGTGTCCCTCCTCCTCTACTTCTGTGCACAAGAGATGCGGAATCGTGGAGCTAAAAACAAGTCAAATAAAGGCTATAAAAGCAGGGGTCATCGAGACGCAGCGACAACAACAATTCACTCATCAAACACATAGAGTGGAAGGCCATTTTCTAGGTTGAGTTGCCGGGTTAGGTGCTTTGATCAGTCACTCCACCGACATGCAAGCAAAGGTCTCAGTAGTTGGCATAAACAAGCACATTCTCATTCTGGGGGAGAATCACACAGCGCGTGTATCCTACCGACTACCATTAAAATGTTGTTTTCGCGTCTGTGTCAGAGGAAAAAATTTGCTGCGTCGAAGAGGCGAGGGAGGCCTGCTGTCCGGTTACTAATTTTCCCCAACCCCTTTCCCCGGTGAGGATCTACTAACGGAAAGAAAATTTAAAGGCCGTATACCGATTGCCTTTAAGTGGTCGAGACTGAGGGAGAAAACAAATGGGGAGAGGTAAAGGTGGCAGTTAATAACCCAGATAACCGATTTCCCCTATCGTTTACATGATTGACCCTGATCGTAATAGCAACAATGTTTTATTACCTAAATAGAAGTTAGTTTAACAACCAATAACTAAAGTTCCTAGTGGTTAGCCAGTGGGGACTTTTCAGTTGCAAAATTTGAGGGAATTAGTTTTCATTGCCCAAACAATGGCCAATAGTTAAATGAGGGATTAAATCACCACTATGTCACGGAGGCTGAAGAACCCGTGTAACAAACTTTATCAGTAAAACGCCAACATTGTAACAATGAGTCAATTTAATGGAATCCACTTCATTATCATCATCACCATCTTCTTCGTCCTGTGGGCTATCCGAAGAGACTGTGTGGGAGACATCGTTCCTCTATGGGAAGCTGCCATCTTATCACAATTACGTCCCAACCTTCAAACTAGGCAATTGTATTGAGATGAAAAAGGGACGCTTTAGAGCGTCGCAATTTGTTTTACAATTGTTCAAGTTACTAATTTTGGGCAAGTTGCCAAAACCACACCCAAATTGGAAGGCGGCATCTGATTGGCTAGTGTGTAGTCAGCATTTCACGTAATGCCGCGCGTCACTCCTGACCTCTCATTGGTCGACAAGGCGACAGCGGATATGCAAATCAGTACATTCCGCCTGCATCGGCAGGAATGAAGAGAGAGTGTAATTAAATTTCTTGACCAAGTGAAAGGAGAGTGTCATGAAATAATGGGTAAAAGAACTGCATTTTTTCTACTTGAAGTTTTAAAATTGCCATCAATCAAGAGGTGTTATTACAATAAGGAATAATTTTTGGATTTTGGTAAATAATTTGTCAAGACTCAAACAAAAGAGGGAAAGTAAGGTTAAAATTTTTTATTTTTAAGGATTTCATGTTTTTTCCGCCATTCATAAACTGTATAGCATTGTCCATTTGGTGGATAACTAAACCTACACCACCGTGGAGTTTTCCGTGCCAGATGTGGGCCAAGTGTGTCACACTCCCATGAGGTTAGGCAAATTTTAAATTTCCTTATACCGTTCAGGATAAACCAAAGTAAGGAGATAGTTTTTAAGTATTTTTGGAGTTGGTACGTATCCTTTCGACTGACAAAAGTGGAGGTTAAGGCATGACCTTGTTCTCATCGAATTTTTGTACGATAGTACCATATTCATTTTATAACAGGGATAAATTTTGAAAATCGATAAACTCGATGGCAAACGAGTAGCTGCCTTGTCGTGTGAATTTAACATTTGGAATTAATCGGGGAACTCCGATCGATATCGATTTTGACCACAGGTGCCAAGATGGGGCCCACTATTCAAAATGTTAGCGAATTCTAGGCAGCTCATGTAATTCTCTTTGTAGTTTCGTTATTTATTTGGGTTGCTTTCATCTTTTAATTAAATAGCAGATGATATAAAAATAGGAGAAAATGTGGAGCCGACCTTCTGTGAACTGTGTCGAAAAGCCAACTCTCCTCAACTATTTAGGAAACTATGCTAATTAGCCCTTTTCTAGGTAAAAAAAATAACAATAGGGCGATCATTCATTGCGTTGTGGATGTAGCATCTGTCCCTGACAAAGGCACAGAATGTCATAGAGAAATGTCACCTGGGCTGCATTTCAAAAAAATTTCTGCTTCTTTAATAAATTTATTACTTCATTCGTAAAGTATACCAACAGTGCACAGAAGAATGTAATGGGCGTTCTCCTAATTTCATTGGTTGTCGGCGCATTCCATTCTCATGATTTTGAGACTGATACAGCAGTAGACCATGTGTACCACATTCCTTAGACATAAAGTTAAGCTACATATAAACCACATTTTCAAAAAATCGTTAAATTCCTTTTTACTAAATACCACTTTTCGAACTGGTTCAAATAGGCACAAATATCTTTGAAACTTGTATTTTTCACCACTTAAATTCATTTAGTTCAAATCCAAGTACAGTGACCTGTCGGGAAGTTGCATCCCACCCATAAACCTAAATTATCACCCCTGAAGGAAATTTAGATATACCGACGAATTGAAAAATCTATGTTCCGGCATGTTCAGTATAATGGTTTTAGGTTGGTCGCAAAAACTCCAGAAATGACGGTCATGGATTTCCGTAATGTAAAACTGAGCAACTGGAAGAATTTCTGCTGGACTCAATTATTCAACATTTCTGCCCTAATAGCGAACGACCGAGGCCTTGACACCTTAGTTTTTATGACCCTTTTATATTCAGCCCTTCAGCTTGGATGGCGATCGCCTAATACCAAGAGGAAGGGAATATTCATCACTTAAAGGAACACAGTCAGAAGAAATACGGAACATGAGGGTGGAACAGTAACTCTTTTCTCCTTTCAAAATACGGATCGCCAAGCTGTTTCTCACGAACAGCGAACAGTTGCGCCTACAGTCCTTATTAACGAATGTGGGAATAAAGTAACGCTAGCATCAGAAGTGTTGGCTGATTTCGTTCGCTTAACGCTCAGGTGAGGTGGCAAACAATCCTTTAATTAGGCACGATTCTAAAAGCCATGTGAACGGAGTTAAAAACTACCAACTTGTAGTTTTCGGTGAACAAGGTTTAAAAAAATAACGAAAAGCGCAGGAAATGGTTCCGGACCATAAGGCTTTATGGTGTGCGCAAGTTTCTACGAAAAACGGGTTATCGAAACAACCCCTGTTGAAAACCGCACGACCTCTTCAGGTCACTGAATACGTAATCAAAAGCACTAAAAAATACCATCACCTTCTCTTGGATTTATTCAAGATGTTATTTTTTGCAGAGGCGGCAATCACATCTAAAAGGTGGTGACTTTAGCTGGTGCCTTCACAAACGGAACCGTGAAATGTCAATTAACAGACGTATATGTCAATTATCACTTGGCCTTCTGGCCGCGTTACTTGTCTTCCAGGCCTTCCTCTACCCCGATGTCAAGCTGTTCATTTTTATTTAGTGTACTTCTTTATGGCTTTAGGGAGGTCTCAGAGCGCGGTTATGAGCAAAAAGAGATTCGACATTTTGCTTTTCCTTTTCAGTCAATAATGTCACTTTTGTGTGTTCTAACGTAGGGTTAAATCTTGGTGCCAGACAAATGGAAGTGAATCAAGCAGTTTTCAATACTCCTTTGATCCAAAAACAGGTATACCAACCATCAAATTTTTGCCTCCACCTTATGTTGTCGATCTATGTTCATTAGCATATGCAAATTTGACATCAGAAATATCAAAACGATGGCAATCTCGCACCTGCAAAAGTTTCTTTCCACATTTTTGTAACAAATTTTAGACTGCCAAAGCTCTGGAGTTAAAGCCTTCACAAGAAGAAGCAGGAAAATCAAATGCCTACAAAAGTTAATGGCTTGGAATCTAATCGCGGTCTCTCCTCCCCGCCCCACTCCTTTCGTAGACTAAAAAAGCTACCTCTCAAAACCGCACTTACAGGGCTAATTTGTAGGTGACAGATTGAAATTATTGTGACATCAGTGAGGATAATGAAGCTGGTTACCAAACTCAGTAATGTAAATAGGTAAACTAGATGACTAGAGCACGTGTCAGCAAATCCAGTTTGTCAACCATGCTTTCCATTTCCGACTAGACGAGAAACATCCCCCCATCCCTTCCTCGTAGTGCTATAACTTTAAAACCACACCTTGAAGTAGTTACAAGTCATAGGTGCATGGAAGAAGCTTTATTCTTGGTGCACCAAAGGGCAGGGGACCGGCGACAGGATAGGCAAGTAGCAGAGCCTTATGCAATCGGTGTGAACGACAAAACACGAAAGTAACAAACGCTTATATCATTTTGTTATTTGTGCTTAAAGTTATAAACACTTTCAAGTGTAACTGGAGAGCCTCAAGAAGAAAATAGGGCTTTCATAAGTTCAATAATTCTAGTAGCGTGGCTCTTTTGTGCATCTACACAAAAGGTATTTACAGATCAAGGGAATAATTCGAGCACTGTCAATATAAAAACCACCAAACAGATGGGTTAAATTCAAGAGAGAAGGAAAATAGATGTAGATGTTTGAGTGAACCAACAACTACCCTCGCCAGTAGTACAAAGCCATGAGCGCACGCGCGCACGTGCATGCATGCATCTGTGAGTAACCCACCTTGCACAACGGGTGAGGGTAGTCAGTAGCTCAGAGCGTTTGTTTGTCGCCTCCGTGTGGCATTGTCCAGCCTCACTCATGATCGGCTCACTCCGCAGTGCACCGTCTTAAATGTGCCGCTCCTCGCAGGCCGCGCAAATACCAGCCAATCGCAGGCGCGTGATTGCGTCATCGAGCGAACCAATTAGAGATGCGTGCTAAACCACTTGAACCAATGAAACGGGGTGGAGTGAAGAGCGGTCAGTAGCATAGACGAAGGTCCGGGAGATCCGGGGAGCAGTTCGATTACGGGCAATTGAAGACACTTTAAAATAATTCTTGGAAGTCAGCTTTAAACATAGATGTGGGAAGAAGAGCCTCTTTTGCATGCTACTCATCTCGTTAAAATAAGTAGATTGTTCGAAAATCAAATGCCTACAAAAGTTAATGGCTTGGAATCTAATCGCGGTCTCTCCTCCCCGCCCCACTCCTTTCGTATACTAAAAAAGCTACCTCTCAAAACCGCACTTTTTTGGCTTATTTGAAAATAATTCCAAATAAATATCATCCCCTTGCCGTATAAATACATTGACCATATAAAGATATTTTTAGTCAAAGGGGGTGATGTTGAGCCGCTTTTAAAATTACCCAAATACCATGACAGAATAAAGAGAATGTCTTTTTTAAATACATCTCACCTTTGTCATTGCCATTCGGTTTATTGACTTCAGGCCTATTAATAAATGAATGGGCTAATTGTTTCACTGCATAATATCTTTAAAAAAGCCATTTGAATTATCGTATAATCTTAAGAGCAATTTAATTTTTGAAATTGAAGGCAATCCACGCTCACGTCTAAACTTTATTCAAAATGTTAAATAAAAAGAAAGATAAATATCATAAACTCTTTAGTTTAGTAAAAAAAAACTGGTAAAATAAAATAGTTCCGAGATTGTATGACCCAGGATTTTTCCTTTATGTAACTTAAGTCGGGTTGATTAATAAGGGCTTTTTAATTCTAAAATTTATAAAAAATTACATTTAAAAATCGATGTATTCAGCAGACACCTACAACTTGTGGGTAATGTCTGTCAAAAAATGGATAAAATTTGGTACTTTTAGCCGCTACAAAGTCAGCTGGATCTACTTTTAAGTTAAAGAGGCAGCTTTATTCCTTCATTAATCAATGGTGGCCAGAATTTTAGGTTTTTAACAAAGGTATCCTAAAATACCAACTTTTGAAAAATTGAAGTACAAATTAATAAAAATATTGTTTATGAAAATGCCAGTTGGCAAGATTATAACGACAAGACAACGGGTTACAAAGTCATAGCACAAAGACCAGCCGAGAACAACTTTGAACCGAGGTTAATGTGATTGCTTTGCCAGTAAGCCCATTTTATTGATATTGAATCGGATCGGTATGTGTAAAGAAAGTCCAACCAGTGATAGAATGTAACCTTATAATGGAGCACTTGGTGTTGCAACCAATTAAATTCATTTAGAAGAAATAAATTGGATTGGCCAGTTTAAATCAAAAGCTATATCATGTGGATCCGTTACATGCATAAAAATATGCTGCAATCTGCTTCGTCCCCAGCAAACGTCACCTAAGTAATAATGAGATCACCAGGAGCTAAAAAATCTATTTTAGTGTTTCATTATCGTTTAATTTGTAAACTGCCTTAATAACAACCAATGAAACCCATTTTGTTGACCACAATTTGTTTGCTCTTTTAAATAAGGTAACTCAGACGAATTCACATGCCACAAACAAAGTCCCAACTCCCCGTATGCATCACATTTGAAATAAAATTGATGAGAATGAAAAACACAAATGGCAAAATACGAGTCAATTTCACAAAGTTAACATAGATTCTTAACCTGTTAGACTCTAACCTACTTTACAAAATGGCTTGGATACTAATCCTGGCAACTCATCTGTCAAATTTACGTCCTTCAGGTACTAAATTTAGCAGGTTACGCGGTGACTACACAGCACTTGGAATACTGCAACTGCCTCAGCCAATAAGAATAGAATGCGTAAGGCTCGCTGCTACAATTGGTTCAGCTAACTTAGGGTAGCCAATTAGGAGTCGAGTGATATATTCTGCCGCGCCTACCCCTGTTATCGATTGGATATACCAACTCCAGTATTGACAAGTGTTTAATCTCCCTTGAAGCTGTTTGCATTAATGACTTGTCAGTGACATAATCAACTTTTTTGTCCAAAACGGATATTAAATGACACAAAAAATAATTAACAAAAGCGGTGAAATGCAGTATCTAAAAGAGTTCTGGAAGGTATAAAAATATTGTTATAACTTCCCTGCAAGAGCAAAATAAGAAAATGAATTTATGTATTCCAGCTCATATCTAGCCAAAGTTAACTGCCGAAAATAAATTTATGCTTAATAATTTTTGCATATTTCAGGAGATTGGCAATTGGATAAAGGTAAACCCTTTATTGGCATGCGTGATTGGGTTTTTAACTGAAAATCCGTTGTTACGTTCCACCCATAATTAATGAGTGTCATTAAACTTCAAATAACACACACCTACTATAGTTAGAAGGTGCAGGTAGACAACCTCTCGGTGCCTATGGGGGACATTTTATTAATTGACCAATCATGCCATCATTTGCTGACTTATTTTATAAACAAAAACGTGGGGAGAGGAAATGATTTAGAAAAGAAGGATATACACGACGAAGTTAATGCGTCACACAACCAGCGTAACTGACAAAAAACCCTGATTTTTAAAAAGAAAAAAGGGAGATTACAACAGTAAAATTATTTTTATTCCACACCAAATTAAGAGATAATTTTTTTGTAAAACGTCTTTAAAAAGTTTTTCGCGAGTTTTTGTGCACATTACAACCCACCACTGTTCCACAAGTTTAAATGAGATCTCAATCACCTGGTTATTGATTAAAAAACCAATAATTTATTTCCCTCACTGAAGATCGATAATGGCTGGTGTATTATTTCCATGCCGACGCATCTTTGCCAATTAATCAATTCGTAGCAATTTCCCTGAGGCTGAGTCATTTACTCAAACAGTCAGATAGGAGGTGCTCGAATTGGGGTGTTTTTTGCTTAGTTCATAACCTTGAAGCAATTTGATTACTTTGCTTAATTTGCAATCAAATTGCCCGCCACCTAAAATTTTGGGGGAGCTAAATCCTCCCTCCGGTACTCTTCCTTATTGACACGCAACACTATGAAGCAAGTGGTGATAAACGGCAAAAGTACTAATATTTAACGAGTCAGAGTAACTTCTTTTATCTTACTACTAAAGTTAGTAACTACTGCTCACAGAGGTGACGCATTCCTGGCGTCTTGCCTTCTGATTGGTCGTCCGGTGGAGCTGTTTCTCTCTCATTGGTTCTTACACAGGTCTTCATCTCCTGCTTAAATTTTGTGAATAGTAATGCAGAGTAAAGCTGTTTTGGGATAGAATTGGAAGAGGAGCTTTGAATAGCAAATCATACATGGTAATCGTGAAGAAAAGTTAGATGTCGAGGTCTTTTTTCAGGTAATTGCTTGACAATGAAAAGTTTCCTGAGTTTAAGATGATTGACATGCCATGTCGATCAACTAAATTTCTTTGAACATGTAAGGGTAATCAACACTAAGATGTCGATTATCTTCCAGGTCAATGAATGATAGTGTAGTGCTACTTTTGGTGCGCTTTTGATGCAACAACTCTTAGTCTCGTGCAACTCACGCCTTCTCCAGAGACAATGTGAGTGATATACCTGCGCAGCTGCATTGTTGCACTAATTTTAAAAGAATTTTTATTCAACACTAAAGTTCTAGAGGGGAAAGGGACTTGAACGGTGTTGTAAGGACGCACTAATCCTGCGCTGGTTTTAAAGAGAAATTTTGCAAGAATGATGACTGATACATGGGATTTGCTTGTTGTGGAACACTTTCTAGACTTTCACAATATCTTCCACATTGACTCCTTTCTGATGGTTCAGGAAGTAATGCCACGGCCGAAGAGAAAAAACTAACCACTTTGGATCCTGGGAGGGAACAAGGTCCAAAACGGGTAAGGAACTATGCAGTAGGACACCATCCACTTCAGTTGTTTAATTTACCACTGTGAAAATTTTTGTACAGGCTCTTGAAATACTACCTCTATGATGGTGGTAGGCATCAGATTTGTGGGACTCTCATACTACTTAAGTTCTATTTAGTAAGTTGCCACGCAAGTTAGTTTAACCAGAGAATATTCCTTCCTTATTGCTACTTTGACATCCCCTTTTTTTTCCCATTGAGAAAGGAAATCTGAAAGGGATGTAATGGACCCATCGCAAAGTGGACGTAGGGAGCTTTACCAGTATTTTTAGTCTATCACGTCATGGCCATGGTCTAGTCTAGTTTGGTCGTCCGATCCATTTGTACTTAAATAAAAATAACTTATATATTCGTTATTCTAATAAAAAACCTCGCAGATACCCAAACTCAACAGTAATTTTCTAAAAAATCTTTCTTTTTAATTATTTTTGTTCTTGAAACCAAGGTTGAATGCCCATTAACTCGGTAATGTGGACACAAATCGTTGGACTAGTCAACAATCGCTGCCAAAAGGGGCAGGGATAGGCTTCCCGTACTACGCTTTCAGTGAGTCAAACAAAATCGTTCAAGAGATGATAGAAATTGTTGAAAGCCTAGTCCTCTACGATTGTCGTGGATAAATTTGCTAAATATATACTACCTCCTTGATCATGCTTTCATCAATTTTGAGCATCTAGTACATTTAAATATGAGGACTTTTCAACTCCTCTACGACGGTGAAATGAAACTCTGCTCATGCTACCACACATACAACTGGTTGTCTAGCCCTCCTGTATGCCCATTGTTGAGCTACTTGTAGAACTGGGTAGCTTAGGGGAGCTAAGCTAGGGCTGCAGTGGTTATAGCGGCGGTCAGAGGGTTAGACGCCCTCCAAATCACCTGTTTCTTGTTTTGAAAGTCTGTGTCGATATCACAAATAGCTCCCGCTCTTCTTAAAAACAGTGTACAATTCGCCTGGAACCACCGAGATCATCCACATATTTTGCGAATATCAACTATATCGATTTTCTGTCAAAAATGGCTAGCAAAGGAGAAGCAAACACCAATCAGAAGGATCTCTCTGCCAAACTAAGGAATTTTCCCCTTCGAATTTACGTTAATTTATATCCAATCATATTCTTAGCTCCTTAATAACAACCATTGGTCAGTTGATTTTCGAACTCAAAAGTTAATTTAAGCTTTGGTTCTTATAGTTAATTTTCACCCAAAGGCATTTTAAAAATCCCATGACAACTTTGGTAAAAGATGGACCTCAGAATCACTAAAAAGTCTACTAAAATCAAGAAAATGGCGGAAATGTTCTCAATACTTCTTGATCACTTTAGCAAACAATTGAAATGAGTGATGGTGTCGTTCGGAAGGGTTGATTCTTTCACAGTTGTCAGATCAGAATGTGGAAAACGAGCCGTATGGGAAAAACTACGGGTTTACGTGTTTCAAACTCGATAAACATGCATCGACCAGACTTTAATGGAGTAATGGTAGGAAAACAAAAAAGCGTCATTTTTTACAACCTCTACCCTATGAAAAAGACGAAGTGCTTTTGTCTTTTTCTAAACCTTCCTATTTTTGCTACCTCCAAAAAAAGCCATTGCTGCAGCTACAGAAAAAAGAAACATATTTCTCCAGACGCAATCATATCAACTGTCTAAATGAGAAAACGCCCACTGAGTAAGTGAAACCAGATAACAAAATCTATTAACCCCAAACTCAAACACTGAATCACATCCTTCGCCCGACTCCACGTTGTCGGCTGACTTCAAGGCCACGCGTCCACCAATGGCAGCAAAGACAGCTGGCCAATGGAAAATGAGACCCAGCTATTTTTTTCGGGATTAATGAACAGTTTCCGGTGAAAAAGTGGTTAACTCCATCTCAGCAATCGCTAAGGCTAGAAGTCTCACGAATTGATTCGATGAATTCATTTTCTAACAAAGTTCTCCATCCAAAAATCCTTTGAATCAGTCGAGTTTCCATTGGCTGTTTCAAGGTCACACGTGCCTTCTAATGGAAGCAGCAACGAAAAATTTAATTTTCAATTATGCAATCACAGGGTAATTTAAATTGAGATACTGCCTTACGTCAGACAGGTAAAGCCATAAAACGTGTTCTCTCGGACGAGGCAATTGCGTCAAGGTTATAGTGCTTACAAAAGCCTCTTTTTTGTTTGTGTGGCCAGATTATCTTTCGTGCGCCCTTTGAAATGTGCACAAAGCTTGTGGGGATCGAATGAGGCTAATTAGCACTTTAGAGTGGAGATGCCGCGGTGCTTTGTGAGGTTTCGTGTATGTGTACTTTCGCCCCTCTCCCTCGTGTCCCCTTCTGAGGTCAGGTTGATTTGTGATTCAGGCAGTTGCGTGAATGCCATAGTGGGCAAAAAAAACTCGATGGAGTGAAGGCTACGCAGGCTATAGCTTTGACAACATTCCGTGTCGATTGATCGACTCGTGAGGGGTGATGTCAGTGTAGCCCTGTGCCCCTGACAGCTAAGATCAATAGTAAAGGGACTTGGGAGTTAAAAATTGATTTAATGGCTGCTATTTACAATGTCAACTGAAATATGCTGCCATAGAAGAGTGGTTTTTGCAATATTTGTCCAAAATATCACTCCTCTATTTATTTAAGGGACTACTGCTTACCATGGCAACCGAAGTCCCCTTCGCATTGTTTGACCTTGAACAGCGTCGCATCAACTTTGATGGAGTGATCAAGAAAAGTTTCAGCACTTTAACATTTGCTAGACAGATGGGGCAGGTGTTGCAATCCTCAAAACCAAGCAGCCATTTTAACCGCTCAATCAGACTCCCTTCCTACTGTTCAAGGTCGTCGGCATGGGGCCAAATACAGTAGTAGCAGCGAAGCAGTGAGAAATGTTGCTACGCAAGGTGCTTTTAAAGCACTAGTCCAACCTCTCTCCCCCTCTCTCGTTCTCCTCTGATCCACGTTATTACCCACATCTAGGACAAAATTTATGACTGTCTGGGGAGGCAACTCTGAAGCCGCTTCCGGCTGTGCTATACGGCAAAGTGCTTTGATCCCGGCTGTTTGGCGTGGTAACCAGCCCTACGAGGTGGTGCGAAAGGAAAAGCAGAGCCACACTCCATTTGCATCTCCTTTGGCCAGCCTTCCCCCCCCGGCAAAGTTGATTAGCTAAATAACCTGCATTTTGTACTGTGAATCGGAAGGGCAGGCTGGCTCATCCTGGATGGCGCTGAATAAGTCATTCTGATCGGTGCGTGGTTAGCAGTGGAAAGACTTGTTCTGCCGACATATCTACATGAAACACCCTTCCTCCCTCCTCCACCGTTGGATGTGTGAATCCATGATTTAGTAAAAGTGATACAGCAAAACAAAGCGAAACGCGTAGTTGCTTATGTGATTTATATTTTAAAGGGTAACTTTCGATTACCCAAAAGGTAAATAAACACTACCCCATGTTACCTTAGACTACCTAAAAATGTGAAGTGGGGAAAAGTGGTGTCATAGCTTCCTATCCGTCAACCAAAAAAGGTTTAGAAGTCGTTCCACACCTAAAAGCTGCTTGAAAATTTGTTTCATTAGGATTACAAAACAACTGTAATCATTAAAACCTTTTCTGGCGCCTTTTTGCACCACTGATCCACTTCCTTCCTCTTTCAGCACCGGAAGAAATCCCAGTATTGATGTTTTATCTAGGCCTCTACCCACTTGTCTGTAGGGAGCCATTAGCAACTTCCAGACGCCTTCTTTATTTAGATCCTAGCCGACATAATGATCGTCCCACGTTCCGGTTGTTTCCACTTTAATCAGAGAGTCAAAGGGTGTATTGGCGACTGGTATGGCTATTTCGGGTATGGTCTTGTCATACCACCCATAATTTATGGTCCTCTGTTTTGGGATAACCTATAATTGACTTAGCACTACTGAAACTGCAGCGCCCCGATCCCTCCCTGAAGGTCTTTTATCAACCGACAGAAGGGCCGAGAGCCTGGAAAATTAAATCCCTATGTTACCAAGCGGGAGTACATTCCATCAGACCTTCAAATATGGATGCGGGGAATAGGGGTGCGGGGAGATGTAGTTTAGTAAGTCCTAACAAAAACAAATTAAAGATCTTTTTACTTCTTCCACAAAATTGTGCATACAAATACTGAGGATTGACAAGCCAATGGGTCCCTTTCCAGGAGGAATGTTCAAGCCTCTGGGTGATAGTGGTACCTCCCAGAAAAACCAATTTTCCAGCTAATCAGCAATCCTGATCTCTGATTGGCTCACCGCTGTCCTGAACGTCTTCAGCAGAATCGGGAATCTGCTCTCCAAGTTTTCGGCAAAGCACTTTAAAAACAGTACCTTATCACTTTAATTATTCTCCCAAAGACTTTTAAAGGCGGGGGGGGGGTATCCAAAAGAGGCCTGTTATCAAAGTTCAGAAGAGGCAGAACGCCAACGACAAAAAAAAACCACTCATAAAAGTTGTAGAAGTTATTACAAGATAGCCTGAAATCATAAACACTATCTCAAGGTTGGACTGCTAAGTGCTGGAAGCCTAAACGCTTTTCTGCAATCTTTAAACTAAAGTAAAATAATCTAGGCACGCTAATGTACTGCTAGAAAGTTAATAATTGTAGGAAAAATCAAAGGCCATGGTAATTACAAATTTTCCTTGCCATTTTGTCCCTTTCAAAAGCAGAAAAAGGATGACCTACTGCCAGTCCACAACTTTAGAGCGCTTTTTCAAAGAGGGCGATTGTTTTTTTCCGAAGGACTATTGTGTTTGCCAAAAAAGTGAGACACCACACTAGATGGCACGCGGTCCACAAAGGCCACACACACGTTCGCACGTAACTGTCCCTTCAAGGTCGCGTGAATGGCAATCAAAGTAACGATTCCTAGCTAGCGGAACTTTGAAATTGCCCATCAGTGCAATTAAACAATGTTTTTTCTAGTTATTTTGGACAACAGATTCCAAACTCACTAAATTGTACAATCGGAAAAGATACTGGGGACTAGTCCGTGGCGTATTGGATCGCAAAGGTATGCATTTTTTTCCTCACTGAATATTGTTTAGTAAAATTAATGTGATCCCTGTCAGATCAAACAAATTAGCTCTTATGAAGTGAGTTTCGAAATCCACCTGCTAATATGCCAATCGATTATGGCGCAATCAATTTTAGGTTACTCCAGTAAGCGTCTGGGTAAATCATACTACTTATAACAAGGCAGTAGTTTACTCCATAAAGCGCACTACAATTTGGTAACTGCGCTACAAAGCCCATTCATAAGTCAAAAACGAACTTGGAGCAATATTTATAGCAGTACTAAATCGCCCAATAACTTTTGAAAGCATATTCACACCGAATGTCAGTTCTACTAGGATTGGCAGAGTTAACTGGATTGATTAAAACGTACTCCTTTGAAATTGAGGGATAGTTAAGCCTCCTGCAGCCCAGAGTGAGTTACTTACAAGCCTTTGGGCGGTTCTTGACGGTTTTATTCTACTTTAGACCTTAGCCAATCATATCGCGGCCCGGATTACTACCACGAGAAAGCATCGAATGCTGCACAGCGTTCGTAGGTAGCACTTGATTCCGGACAGAGTGCAGGTCTGAAGTCAACGTCACCATCGAAATTAGCTTTGTGCATAAATATAACCCGAATAATCACCCATTTTATGTTGGTAGGTGCGAAAAACTACCTCAAATGGATGCTTTTATAACTGGCTTGCCAAAAATTACCCACTTTTTTCCACTTCCAAGCGATGGAGGTAGCAGCAACTGAAGCAGAACTGAAGTTCCCTTCCTCTCGCTCCCTCTTTTTCATCGCATTCCGCATGAGGAAGGTCCCACGGTTCTTGAAACTGCAGACTGAAAAAAAAGGGGTAGTACGACTCCAAATGCGTAAATAATTAAGACATTGCGAAAATACCTCTACTTAAAAATACTGCGCTTCTCACAAAAATGCATTTGTTAATAGGGGATGAAAAATTAGCGCAGACTTAAGAGTTTGCAACGCACGGGGGCTAAAATCGATTTCAATTGTCCATCCGCAATTCCATTTCAACCAGGGTAAGCTAAACTCCCCTCCATTTCCCCTTCAATTTAAATTTTACATTATCTGTTGTGTCTTGGGCTTGTTTTTTCTTGTTGTAAGAAAAACATTAAAAAATGTTCAATTGAAAATACCGCAATCTCAGTAAAAAAAGGAGGTGGTCTTGAAACACCTGGAAAAATGTTGCTTGGGGAATGGCCGGTCGAATTTAGGGAATTTTCTCCAATGCTGTACTCTAAGGGTTTTAAAAAGGTGTGCGGTAAACCTAGCAACATTTAAAGGAGGAATGGAAATTTCTAGACTGCAATTTTATAGCTAAATGTCAGTGTTTAGAATGCAGACAATAATAACCTAGTTAAAGCTGTGAAAAGCAACTACATGAAGGGTCAAACCTTCAGGTGGCGACATGTTCATTTATCATCCTTTTGGTCTGCTGTCAGTGTTTTTTAAGATAGCAAAAACTAGTTTAAAAGATAATAGAGGTGAAGTATCTTACCTGTCTTTTACCACAAAAATGCTGCGTGGACTTCGTGCCTTGTGCGACGAGAGGATGAAAATTGGAGAAAGTATCCTCCCACCCGCCACAACCACGGTGATGCTAAGTACTCTTGTGGTTGGTTCATTCCATCGTTGAGCAACGCTGTCATGGCAATGATTCTTATCGATTTGCAGCCCCCTACTTTCTACCCTCTTGGAATTGAGTGCATTTCATCGATTTTTTGCAGCTTTATTTGGGTGTTGAGTGACTCTCACGAGTGAGCGTGTGCCCATCGATTTCACCTCCATTGCCTTCTGCCTCCACCCGCCCACGCTGTGTCCGTGTCCTTTTCAGAGTAGACGACTGCTCTCACCAAGGCTGTCTGGTAGACAAGTCCTCACTGGCCAAACTCTCTTCCGCCCTCCCACTAGTGTGGCCAGATGATTAAAACGGATCAGCAATTATTTACTCCGACTGCTGTATCCAAAACCAAACCCCATTTTCAGGGTAGCAGCATAAGGGGATGCATTTTAGGGGCGAAAAATGATGCGGAACATATGGCAGACCGTTCCTGTGATTGCGCATCAATGGCGATCGGTGGTAGTAACAAGGAGGAAAGAAAAGCGGAACAAAAAGCGCTGCTTCCCAGTGCGATAACTGCAGAGAATAGTAAGGGAGGACCCCTTGATTTATCCTGCATTTCTGCTGACCTAAACAACAAGGTGGGGGTGTTGTGGAGCCATCAGTCACACCTCAAGTGTTGTTGTTATCACACAGAGGATCCCCACTTCAGTCATATCGGTTAGTTTACGTCAACAACCGGCACCAAGGAAGGCTAGAAGAGGGACCCGAGGACCGTAATTAAACCACAATAGAAATCCCCCTGCGTCTTGAAAGAGGATCCAGTAGTGCTGGATTGATGCTAAAGGATTTTATAATGCGATGCGGTAAAGGAGCCTAGAGGCCCGCATTTGTGCGTCCTTAAACACTGACAAGTGAATAAACTTTTGCCTAGCTCACATGCATTGAATAATCGTTGCTACTGCCCCACAATTTCCATCGTTCCTTGCTTCCATGCGTTAAATTTGACTGACAAAGGAATCTAGGAAAGTGTGGGTTTTTGCTTAATTCATCCAAATTCCTTGGCCTTTTAAACTGCCTCAAGCGGTCCAGTGCTGTCACATTTTGGATAAACGTCGAACTCGCCTCTTGGATGGAGAAAAAATAAATGGATGGATGCGGGGTGGATAAAGACAGAATGAATTGATGGATAGATACGGAATTATTGGATGATGCGGGATGGATGGAAACGGAATGGTTGAGTGAATTGATGGATACGGGGTGGGTGAGGGAGGTTCGGTGGCGGGATGAATGGATGGGTAGATGGGTGGATAGAGGATGAATGGATGATTATGGATGGATGGGGGATGGAGATGGGATATACGGATAAACACACAATAGATGAACGGGCAGATGATTGGATATCCGATGGGTACAGAATGGGAGGACGGCTGGATGGATACAAGATAAATGCAGGATGGATGACTGGATAACTGTATCCACCTCCTTTTCACCTCTGACCCGCCTCTTAGCACCTAGCTCGCCTCAAGTCTGAGACCGCCTACAAGAGTGGAACTTCTAGCTTGAATCAGCGAAATTAAGTAAATTAGTGCGCCACACCCTCCTCGCATCCAACGGTCCTTTTTAATTTCTGAAGGTGGTGTCTTCGCAGCAGCATTGATAGGTTCCACGAACACACCATATCAAAGCATCATCTGCAAGTTGGAAGATAATCATCACTGATAGAGTGACTACCGTTCCGAGTCAACCATCTTCAGAGCATTTAAGAGAATAGAACGGAGCCCATGAAATGATTTTTTAGCGAGAAAAAACTTCAAAACCTAGAAGCATTTGTGAACTTTGCAGATTTCGGTGAACCACCTGTTACGCATCATTACTGAGCTCGAGCGTAGCAGCCTGTCAAGATTCGATCTCCGTCCACCTTATCTATGCCACTGACCTTCCAGTCCGACTCGTCTGCCTAGCAGTGCCTTCGGGAGTAGTAACCACTACAGGGTATGCCTAGAACCTATTTGCCTCCAGCAAATAACATGCCAGCGTTCACTACTACGCCAAGAGAGGTTCCCGTCCACGAAAAGTGTCATAGAAGAAAGAAATCCGGTCTTCGGAGACCCACCAACAGAAGAACTGGGATCGCTTCCAAGAATGGGAACTGAGTCACGCCACAAAGTCCTTGCAACCCCGTCCAGACTGTAACAGAGCGACCCTGATAGAAATCAATTCCAGCTTTTAATCGATCAAATGTCATGAGAGCTGTTTGGAGTTGGTGGAAGTAGTGATGGTGGTAGGATTAAATACAAGAGAACACACGCGAGTGATGGAGAATACACACAAACAGAAAAATAATGGCACATGGAAAATAGTCGTTCCACTTCACTTTCCTCTTTTTTTACATCCCTCCTTAGAGGGCTCGCTCACACCACAGCCATTGGAGTCGGGGCATCGTTGTGCGAGGGATGGTGAGTGTGGCTGTGATGGTTGCGTTGATGGTGGTGATGATGGAATTCCGTCCCAGTTCTTGCCAAATTTATGATCTCTGCATCCAGATCTTCCTCCTCTTCCTCCTCTCCACCTTCCGCCATTGCATCGGCGTCTATATCTTCCACCCCATCCAATTTCTCGACAACCTCTATAACTCCCTCGTCCAGATGTCGTGGACGCAAGAGACCTCCTGGAGAGGGTTCGTTAGTGATGGTGGCATTGCGATGGTCTCGCTGATGATAGCCGGTGGGTTCGGAGGCAACGAAGTACTCCTCGAAGTAGGCGCACAGGTACTCGAAGGTCGGTCGTCGCTCCGGCGTGGCGTCCCACGTCTGAAGCATCACCTCGTAGACACCCTCGGGACAAGCAGATGGACGAGGCATACGATACCCGGAGCTCACTTGGTTTAGAGTCTCGGTGTTGTTCATAGAGGGATAGGGCACCTGAACATTGGGTAGGAGGAAATTAGGAGAGCATGATGGGATTCTGAATTCATCCATCCATCAAACTGTTCATCCACTCACCGGAACAGACATTCATCCGTCTATCCAACCATCCATCCATTTATTCAACCATTCATCCAACCACCCCTCCGTCAACACTTTAAAATTCACTCATACATCCACCCAGTTATCCATCTAGCAATTTATCCACTAATCATCCGCCCATCCGTCCATCCATCTAAAAGTCGATGCGTAGAACCTCCAATCTGTCCGCCCGAACTTTCATTCATTTACCCACGCATTCATCCTTTCAACGATACACACATCCAACCATCGATCTCCAACTGGTTAGTCCGACAGGTTCCTCTACTTCACTACCGAGGGCTCAGTTGGTTGCTGAAAAATCACCAATACCTGGCCGTGGGTGATAATCTCGTAGAGGACAATGCCGAAAGACCAGACATCCGACTTCACCGTGAAGCGTCCTGAGAGTGCAGCCTCCGGGGCCGTCCATTTGATGGGCAACTTGGTACCATTTTGTGCCACATACGTCTCATAGCGCTCCTCCACGACCATCCGCGCCAGTCCAAAGTCCGCAATCTTCACGGCGTTATTCTCGCCCACTAGGATATTCCGTGCCGCCAAGTCACGATGGATGTAGCGCTCGCGTTCTAGGTAGGCCATTCCGCTAGCAATCTGTTCAACGGAATGAGAAAAGAGGACGATTAACTAAGTGAACGAGTGTGAAAGAAAGGCAGAGTAGAGTGGACGTAAAAGGCAATGAACTCGGTCCTGAAACAGCGGAAAGAGATGGCACATAATCAATGTGGATGAATGTAAAGTTCGATAAATCGAAACGAAGGGAAACCGTATTGAGATGGATTGGTTTCGCTGGAGGGGAGTATTCCCAATCCATCAATTACCTGCGTGGCGGAAAATTTTCCGTTTAACTTGCACTTTTAGCTACAGAAGCTTTCCTATCGTTGCTGACTTCAGTTACTATCTCGGTAGCATGGAGTTCCATCCATCCCGTCCAGTACGCATTTATAATGAACTCTTGTCTCGACTCCTCCATTTCTGACGTCTGCAAGGGAGATGAGGGGAGGGACAAAGGGAGGCTAAAACCGAATAGACTTCTATGATCGTAGTTATCAACGCCCCCCCCCCCCCACCACCACGACCACTCCCGTCAGCCCAAGGTGTCGATCGGATGATGACAGTGAATGGACACTGTACTATGTCCAGACACTGTACCGTAGCGAACCGAACCGCACATTAACGGCGTATCTGGGTACGCAAAACAGCTGTTCTGACCCGTTGCTAGGTCCGCCTTTACCAGGCTTGGAGACATCAGTTGAGGGTAAGGGGAAGACGAGGTGGCCATAATTGTGACGTTGATTAAAGAATGTGCGTTTGGCATTTCAGCACAAAACCGTCCTGATGATAGAGGGATGTTGATACCTTAACAGCTGAACTGAAGCCTAGGCGCGTAAAACAAAAAATGGTCTCATGAAACAAGAGGCGATTGATGAAATGGAACGTCTGCCAAACGAAATGTTGGAAACGGTGATAAACTTGGAAAATCCAACCCTGACTCACCTGCGCCATCATGTCGATTAGCGGTCGGAGGGTGAGATGGCGTCCAGGACCATCACGGAGGTAGTAGAGGAGACTACCATGGGGCATCAGCTCGGTGACGATGTAGATGGGATCCTCCACGCACACTGCGTAGAGACGCACCAACCGTGGGTGCCGTGCTGCCTTCATGATGCGCGCCTCCTTGAGAAACTCCTCCGTCGACATAGCGCCCGGCTTCAGCATTTTCACTGCCACCTCTGTTGTTCCGTTCCACGTGGCTGCAAGGAGTGAAAGAACGCATACGGATTTTTTCTTGTGGCGACATTAAGCCCTGCTCACCCCACAACTTAGGCTGCTGGACTAATGATGCTTCAAACAATCCAACAAGGAAGAAAGTCATCTGTTCGGTGGGTTACAACATCTGCGGGAAGTAAAAAGAAGGATCAGGCAGCCTACATCGAACGGCCAGAGATAAATGAAAAGGTATCAAGTGATGAGTTGCATTTAGATGAATGGACAAGTGAATTCGGCAGGAATAAGTAAATTAAGCCGAATGAGTGGACGATGACCTTCACCGGTCGTGTATGCCCCCAATTATTTCATCCCAAAGCCTCAGTAAATCCAGCTGAACCTTCAAAGTCTTTAATTGTTCCAACAGTTAAAGAAGTGAAAATAAATTACCATTGCCTTTGATGGTATAAATGTCTTATTTCATGACATCTGGATTATTCAAGTTGACTTGAGACTAGAACAGACGCTCCAGCGGCACGACACCACAACGACAAAAAAAATCGACTAGTCAGCCAGTCAACCAAACGAAGAGCAACTAGCCACCCGTCAGCCAGTACTGATGGAGTGTCGAGGATTCAGCATCCGCCTGTCTAAACGCCGAAAGTCAATATGGGGAAAAAATGGAGTAATAAGTATCTGTAAACAGACGGAAAAAAGATGCTTCATTGTTTACCTTTACCTCTGCACTGCATAACCAGTCAAGGCCAACAGAAAAACATATTTAAACAACGACACGAAAATTCAGATTGCAAAACATATTTTTGAAATGTTGACCTCAACTTTCTAAACTTATTCTGGCGTCACAAATACGTGACACGCGTGTCCACTCGACTCATGGTAACTGATTGCACTAATTCATATTGCAAACAGGCTGGTTGAAGACTTCCCGGCCTGAAAATAATTCCATCAAATTTTAGCTAAGGAAGACAATCGGTGAGACATCAGAACAATAGAACCTCCTGAAAGCGGTAACCGTCATTTATTCAGGCAGAGACGAAGAAGCTCAACACTATAGCAATCTTGTGACATACCAAGTGACAACGCTACAAACATCTGGCGAAAATTGTCAACTGTTCAAGACTCGTAGAGGCTTGTTTACCACTCCACCTTCAGGCAGAAGTAGTAGAGATCCATTCCACTAGGATTTAGAAGAATAGCTGGCACGTCATCACGAAAAAGGATCGGAAAATTGGCATCAAACAGCCAACTGGTTGCCATTTTGCATCTAGACGGGGCTGGTGGTGTTGCATCCCGGTCAAATCTGGTAGAGCCACTAGACGGGCGACCACGAAATAACGTCATGAGGATTAGTATCAGCAGTGGTGGTTAACCCGGTCTTAGCGGAACGGACAGACAAGCGAGAGGGAAGGTGGCTGTAAAACGTTTCCCTTCCTCCCCTCGGAAAAAAGGATCGATTGTGCGTGCGCCCCCTCTTCAGTGGGGCGTCAGCTGTTGGTGTTACATGATCGAGAGGATTGGAAATGCATGCCGTTTGGCCTCCTCCCACCCGCCTACTGACCACCGTGAAGGTATACCAGAGGTTACAGCCGGTAGATGAGAACACAGTGCGTCGGCGGTAGTGGTGGTTGTGATGACAGAGATTCCAGGGCATTGTGATAAACATTCTAACGCTATTTGAAGCACTGAAGCAAGCTATTCCGACTGTAGATATTTAGCACAGTATTTTTCATGAAATGGACATTCAGCAAGGAATTATTGTGTCTCTGGAGATGCTTAAACTGAAAATATCACATTAAAGTAAAGGTCGGAGAATATATTGAGGATTCAAAAACCCCGGATAAGTCGACAAAAATAAAACACTTGTAGCATTTAATTCTATCCATTCGACATAACCTCCTCTCCTCCTTCCTATCCAACGCCTCTACGAATGAACGGCGGAAATCACTTCATTGGTAGCGAAGGCGGGAGATTCCATGGGACTTCAGGAGAAGCCTCCAAAGGCTTTCGGATTCAATTCCGTCAATCTTGTGTCGTCAAGTGACGTCTTTCCCACAGACGCTCAGCAAACGATTTTATACGTACCAGCGGATGGTTTTACCGAGAATTTCATTCTCAGATCAAGAGTGTTAGATAAGCGCCGAGGCCTACATATCTCCAGGCTGATTATATCCTCTCCGCCTCTTTCGAAAGCATCAGTTTTGTAGCAGAAAGACTTCCGAGAAGCAACTGAAAGATTTATCAAGGGACGCACGGACCAACAGTATCGAGGATCCGTTGCATTGAAGTATGCGTTA
Organism: Echinococcus multilocularis; assembly: GCA_000469725.3. NCBI lineage: Eukaryota > Metazoa > Platyhelminthes > Cestoda > Cyclophyllidea > Taeniidae > Echinococcus > Echinococcus multilocularis. Next base: position 2,896,820 of record LN902848.1, on the reverse strand, counting down.
AGACCCATACATCATTTCTCTCTGTCACCTCCTGTGATCCATGTCCCGTGTGGGTGTCGAAATTACCGCACCCTAGTTTTATTTCAGGAGACTCTTTGGGGTGATGGAAAAGTATGGAATGAAAACGAACGTTCCCTTCCTCTAGCTTTAATGGGAGACAGTAAAAGCTTCCAGGGACGGAAAAACAATCAATTTCTCCTAGGAAAGACTTCAACGAAGCAGTTGAAGATGACCTTGAAGGACTAATGACGAAGGAGTCAAGTCATCAGCATCGCCTTTTGTAAAGTGAAGATGGTGAAACACTTAGACACTATCAAGGAGAAAACACCTTTCGTCTTCTACTCCAGTGATTGGGAACCGAGGGGGACGGGAACCGGGCTGGGTTGAAGAAATGGACCGAAATTATTACCCACACCACAGCATCGTGCCATCCACCCTGCACCTGTGCTGACTCACACTTCATTTGACGAAGACGGCAACACACACGCACGCACACACACACACCGGGAGAAATGAGAAGGCGGATGGGTGTTTGTGGGTGAGGGCGAGATGTTGCACGCGCTTCGCATGTTCGTTGCATGCGCACTGCATGCACACACACACACACAAAGAGTCGTAAAGTCACGAGCGGTGTACGATGTTATCGCCTCCTCGCCTTCCTCCCAACATAATGCAGGAAACAAACAATGCACTCATTAAAATGCCTAAAATCACGCGCTTCAGATGGGGGTTGAGGCTCACCTTACCGACATCTCTCCGTCACACCTCCAATGGCAAAAAAGGGTCCCAACAGTATTCCACACTTTCGCCTTTCATTTGCACGAAGGCATTTCCTTTTTTTTTTGAACACACGTAAGCAATCGGAATGTGATCGTTTAAAAGTACTGAGGCACCTTTAAATAGCAGGAAGAATGCTGTAGTTGGCATAGGTTACAAGAATCGAAGACGTTGGGGGTAGAAAACGTGACAAAAGCAAGCCTTAGGCACCTCATACTTTCATCTCTCTCTTACGAACCATCCATCTCACATGTGATTGTTCAGTTAATCAAGTTTTAACTCTTGAATGCCTAAAATGACATCGACTACCACCTGTAGGGTATCAATGTCCAGTTGGAGAACCGTCTACAAGACGTTGCGCAGTTGGCGTGTTTTGAGTGGTTAGAATCACCCCAACCACGTGGTCACACTTCGTGATAAACGGGTTGCGGTCGTAGTGGTGGCACATCCCCTGAGTCACTCACCAATGTGGATGCTTCGTGTCTGCCACTGTGTGGCTCCTTTCCCATCTCGACGTTGTGCCCCCCCCTCTCCTCACCTTCGCACCCCACTCCACATTGTGCCTGAGTCAGACTGACGAAGTGGAAGGGGACAGGAGGCGACAGAAGAGGAGAAGAGACAAAGAACATTTCCAGGGCCGGTGTTAAGATGAGCCTACGTGCAGAGTAAGACGATAAGTCTTCCACACTACTTTGAAGCGCATTTTCTCCGATCAGGTGAAACTGAATAATCGAATCAGATGTCAGGAGCAACTGTTCACCATGAGGAGATAATGAGACTAAAAGCTAGTCTAGGGGACGAAAATTGTGACATCGAGATAGCTTCACTCTTGAGCCTGGGCTGTGCGCGAGTGTGTAAATGTGCAACGAGCCTGATATAGCTCCTGCTTCCTCTCGCTCGCCTCTTCACTTCTCAGTCTTGTTGGATATGCAAGTCAGCTGCCGTGCGGTATGCAGCAGTCTACCCAGCCCTCCTTCCCCTCTCTCTCTCCCACACACGTACATACACAGCCGCACCACAAACAACTGCTGGAGGTGTTTTACAGAGGGGGGAAAAAGAAACGGTACATCATTGCGTCAGAAAGACCCTACCCTTTCAAGTGGAATCTCACATCAACCGAGTAAATAGCGGCGGGAATTTTGACACCATGACAAGCTACCACTAATATCATGATTTCTTGTCCTTTCACCAAATTACAGGATAACTTTTCCTCTGGAGGTAAAGAAGGTAAGACGGTTGGTTTCTTCGGTATCTTAGCGGAGTTCCATATTAAACCTCCCAATCTCTCTTTCGGTTCAAAAGTATTGTTTTGAGAGGGATGGACGAAAGCAGAGGGGCAAAAAGCCAAGCCATCACTAGAAGGGAGATTGGAGATGCATGCCCTATGATTTGGTAGGAACCCAGCAAGTTGATGTCAGTTTCCAGGCCTCTCAACTCCCGGCAACTTTCTCTATCTTTAATTAGTGGTCCGGAGCCAACGCCTTGGAAGCGGTCAAAAGTGAAGAGCCATCACGTCAAACAACAATTAATTAAACCGACTACTGGGGGGTCTACAGACGATTCTATTCCACGTCCCTTCACCACATATGACGCAGGGACAATGTGGTACCGGTGTGCAATCATCGTGACGCATCTTCCATTCCTATATGGGTACGCACGGGTGGATATGTGTGTGTGAGTCAAAGCAAAAGGGAGTGACTGGACGAAATTGTGAAGTAAACAAAAACACGCGCACAAAAGTATACGATGTGAAAAATTTTCTTCGTCCCCGTCGTCGTCAAGATGTCAGGGATGGGAAAGAAGGGGCGGAGGAAGGAGAAGAGGGGGGTGGAGGTTAGTGAAAGGCAATGACCGTCGCGCGCTATTCTCCTCGGGTGATTTTGGAAGCTTTTTGGTGATAAGCATTATCCATTTTCATGGATGTTATTCTCTTTCGACCTTTCATAGTGGTGGTCGAAAAAACCACTTAGTGGCCGAAATTTCGGTGTAAAATAGGTCAAACTGCCACCTTGCCGATTGTCTGGTCAAAATCAAATCGAAGTTTTGCCACGTTGCCTACCATATAACTGTCTCTACGATTCTAATGAGGGCAAAGGTTGATTTCGGTATCAAACTATTAGGTCCTGGATCGCCAGAGTATCGACGGTACCCCGTCATTTCAAACCTACTCTTCACCGTGGTCAGTAACCGAGCAGAGTTGGAGAACTCCAAGAAATAAACAACATTCGAACACCATATTGCGACCAAACCATACTGAAAGCAGCCAAGTAGAATTAAAATTGTAGTAAAGTGGAAAGGAAGAATATGCGACACGGAATGTACAGGTTTGTCCACCTTTACGGAACTAATTGAAGTCAACTTTATTGCCATCATTGCGAAGGGATGCCTTTCAAAAAGTAAGCACACCAAACACCACCCACCGCGCTACAAAAAGTCTAACGGAAGCGTTCAAATATTCAGCATTTTCAGCGTAGACTCTTGCATGTGAGGAAGAAGGCGTCTTCCCCTCCTCTACTAGGTGGTGAAAGATCTTCCAAAAGCATTAAACTCCTCAGTGAAGTTTGCATGATGGTGACACTGGCGCAGAGGAGACAGCTTGTTCCTACTTGTGGAAAGCAAGCTTCTCTAACCATGGTAAAAAAACCCGAACAGTCTCCCTCTTTGAGTACCATGGCCAGAATGCTCACAATGACGAGGTAGGATGGATGAATGACTAACTTCGGAACTACTATATGCTCTTTTAACTCATGCGTGTTTATGCTCGTCAGGACTGGAACCTGTCCATCCAAGCCACCCCCAGAAAGCTTCCTTACCTTGCTGATTTGTTCCCGAAAAGATCGCGTGCGTCATCCAACTCAATATCCACCTCCTTGGTCTCAGTTCTCACATTCCACGAGGGTCATTTGTGATCACAATACAGCCAGAAGGGGCGCTATACCTTAATTAACCGACCAATCTACAGTGATTCATGTGCCAAATGCTTCCATCTTTTCGTTTTGCGGCTAAGGAACCTTCTCCAGCCAGAGGGTGCAAACGATATTGACAACTGTGGAGTCAACGATCCTCGGGAGTTTCTTGACGCCAGAAAGGTAATATGTCTCACAAACTTAAAAAATGTGATGGACTGATTTATCAATCACGGTACAACCAGCCTCCAGTTAACTCCACCACTTTGGACCACCATGGATTATTATAAAAGGCAAACCTGTCAGCAGATCAACCTGCCCAATGTGACACCCTTTTTCACATCATTTCCACATGTCTGATTGCCCTTATAAAGCTCGTCTAATAGATTGAGGGAAAATAAAATGTGAAACACAAATCATTGGGGCGGCAGAGTCAAAGCTGGCCTTAAATGGGTATCTACAACTTAACTGCCTTTACAATCACGGAGTCAGTGAGTCCTCGCTCGGAGTGGACCATAACCATCACCACCACTACCATCACTGGTGGCAAATTGCACTCCATCCAACCACCTACCCGCCCAACCCAGCGAGTCAACAGAGCAACCGGCCGGCCGGCAAGAGCGGTAACTCAATTGTGGCGTTAGTTCAGTTGCCCGGAATGTGTGTGTGTGCGAACGACCGAACGAACGATCGGGCATTACTCTTATCGCTACCTTCGTTAATGCGTGTATACGTGGTGCTTGAGCTTGCGTGTCTGATCAAATCACTTGCCTCCGCTACAAACCGAAACGAAGTGGGGCCTGAACACAGAATTAAAAAAAGTAACAATAAATAAGGGATGAGGAAGCAATACTTTCGTTTTTCCGACCACCAAAAGCTGCGCTTAATTCCGAATGCCTGGTTGAGATGTAAAGATAGGTTTAGTCAGTGTGAGGTATTCGGGATTCGGGATTAGTAGAGCCACAGTGAATAGACGGGCATAGGTGAGATGGATGGATGGATGAACACAATGATTGATGTATTCAGGTTAAGTGGGTAGATTGGTGGATGCATGTGGCGAAGATTCCACTGTCTCGCGGACTTGGCTCCCCTACCAACTAACTGTCAAGGAGACCCTCATCTAATAGGTAGATGGATCGGAAGCGCATGTATGGATGGACAGAAGTGTAGACAAGGGAATGAATGCTTCTAAGGATGGATCGGAGACGACCGGATGAGTAAGAGTCACTCTAGGCTCTACCAAAATGGCTCCTCTAAGAGTAAATTACCAAATATAACCCTCCACCCATCAATCCAACATTAATCTGCGTACATTCGAAAACCATTAAATCGTCAAAACGCAAATCACAAGCCCTCAGAACAGAAAATACAGCACGGATGGATTGAGATACCTTTCCAAACCTCTCCAAACTGTCCCGCACCAAGACGTTGTAACAGAGTGATTGAGGTTCGAGGAATCTCCCAGTGGTCCTTCGTCTGCACCGAGAGGTCAGTGGTCAGGGGAGGAGGTCGAGGGCAGGCACGAGTGAGGCGTCGACAGAGACCATCTGCCTCTGCTGAATAGTGCTCTACGAGGTCACGCAGGCTGGGAAAACCACGTTTTGTGGAGATGTAGAAACCACCGCCACCACCACCAAACTGCTTTACGCGGTAGTGCTTCACCGTGTCGGTGGCATGCGAGGTAGCGGCGTCCACCTCACGATCACGGACGGACAAGGTCAGAGTGCCTAAAGTGGTGATTGAAAAGACAAAAAAAGAATTCATTTTGAGACTACGAGAAAGCGGTGTGTTTCACTTATTTAGAAATTGAGAAACCTTCTCCTGCCAAACCAAGACCGACCAAATTTAAGCGCATGAAGCAATCTCAGCCAGCTTCGTCAAATAGGACACTGAAGTCGTTTAAAAAGAAAACTGACACCGACCTCAGGGGGCCTTAATGGGGGTCAGGACTCTACGAGGAGGGATGACTCAACTTGTTTTCTCCTCTCACCATCAAAAACAGAATATGGCCACCGGGGTTCGGAAAGGCAGTTTCTTTCCCATAGCAAGAGAGGCTTTCTAAGTTGTACTGTCACGAGAAGAACAAGATGATTCGACAATATCCGAATGTAAAACTCTTATTTGACCAGTTTCAGGGAAGAAAATGGATGTTGACCTCTAGGGTCCTTCCCAGAGTTCGACATTCCAAAGGGAGAAGATGGCAGCATGCAATTTTTGGTAGGAAATAAAGTGTTCCTTTCGTGACGTCCTAAGGAGGCTGCCACCTAGTCTCGGTAACACGCAATCCTAGCAGCCGTCTAGCCCACCAACGACAGAAGGCTGGAGCCTTAAGATCATTCGTTCCATTTTTGGCCTTGTCCCTGTCGTGACTGACAACTTACTTTCATGACTAGGAAATATCAAAACTCAGGCTAAGCGTAGGCAGCTAACATTAGAAAAAACCGCCATTTCTGGGATACTTTACTTCCCAGCACCGGTTCCCGTGAAGTTTGAGAAAATGATAAAGCACCCCCCTTTTTAAGATAGGTTAACGACTTCTATAATTCCTTACAGAAAGAAAGTAAACCACAAGATAGAAATGTTGGGTAGAGGCAGCCAATGGCAGTCATTGTATCCTACACCGAAAGAAAAACGGTGTTTTGGAGTTTGGGGAGGAAGCGTTTGGTACCCTAGCATCGCCTCCCGGGATCTCTGCCAAAAGAGATGCCATTCAAAGACAGTAAAATACACAATTTCGGGTTCTTTTAAAGCACTCACCTCATTCAGCGTTGACAGCTCTCCTTCCTGCTAGCAGCTGTGAATGTCCAGAGCCAATAGTTGTGACAAATTCGGTCATATAATTAATCCCTTTCATGTGGAATTTTCGGAGCTACTTATCAACACTTTCTAGTACGATGAGAACTATGGCAGAACTAATCGACGCAAAAACTGAAGGCAGGGAGGAAAAGAGGTGTCAAGGAGTAACGACGGTTCAAGTGCGGAGTTCCCCTCTGAAAATTATTTGAACCTTGAAAATTGACCCAAATTGAGTTTCCATATCGGTGGTGAAAGTAGCGGGCACGCCCACCTTAAACTACTTAGGAGCATAACTGGAGCATTGATGACAAAGTGACAAGTTTGACGCGTCCACTATAGAGGTTTCAGAGGGGCATCAGCCACCACAGCCCTCAAAGGATACGTTCTATCTGTTCAAATGCCCTCAGATCGGGAGCACCTTACGTCCGATGTGTTAGTGACACGATTTAATACAAGTAGTTGCCATAGCCTGCTGAAAAGCACGTGTCAGGCGTGTGACGCGGGCAGTGAACTTGTCAATAAGCTAGAATAAACAGATGGGCTAGTCATGGAGCTAAGACAGGGGGCGGACATGGAGACACAAGTTAATAGCACACCCGTCATAGTTTGAAGCAGGGAACACATCGATGGGACAACATTCCGCAGAGCCACCAGTGGACTGCCAAGTTCGTCAGCATCTTGAGATGCTGTCGTTCAACATAGCTACTTTGATTGTCGACACCGAGGTCCGGAATCAGTCGCCCTAGGCTACTGTGCTGACACATTATTACAGTCGTCTTCCATGCATGTCTGCAGGCAGACGTGAACAAATGGCACAACAATATCCTCTCCCTTTCTCACCCTCCTCCCCTCTCGCAGTCTCTATAGCCAACGCCCTAATTTTTCACTTCCTGCTCTGGCGCTGCGCCAAAATGGGAGCTCCCATTCAACTCCTGCCCATGGGCCAGCTTTTGTTGTCAGGCCTACAAATGATGTCAGTTTTAGTGCAGCGGACTGTTTGGACGATGTCGCTATTTCAATAACCTCGGAGGACTGCTTCAATCAGTAGTCGACGATTTGTGGTATAAAGCTGCCTCCATTAAAACGAGTTCCTGTAACATTTGAAAACCGGAATTTCAAACGTCAGGTAATAGCTACGAAATAAGTCCATCCAGTTAAAGTTTAGGCTTTTAGTCCATAAATCTTAAGCTTCTCAAAAAAAAGAAAACATCACCTAAGTTATTTCAGATGATGAATGACGGTGGTGATGATAAATCACGACTGTCTGGCTGAATGAAAGCAGGGTTGGGTGACTGACCGACTGAGGCGAGAACTGCTCAGTCTAGGGGGAGAGCAGCGGCGGCGGCAGTGGCAGAGCTCTACCACTGCTCCACCCTAGTCAAGGGGGTGGGGGGACAGAAAGACGAGGGGTAGAAGTGGGTTGCTAATTCTGTCTTTATGGTCTGTTTTTCACCCTCCCCTTCCCCTCGCCAATGCTCTTCTGTTCGCTCACCCATTCACCACCCGCCTGGCCGGCTAGTTGCTAAGACGGACAATGGAGTGTCCGATTTACCGAAAAAAAACACGGCACAGTGGAGCACGACAATAAGATTGAGAATCACCTTGAGAGCGGGAATGAGAAGATATTGTCGCAGATTGTCTAGAAGTGTATTAAATTTGAAAGTGCGCATTGGCCGTAAAACAGTTTGCTTTGACAGTCCCTACACAAATGGCAATGAGCTGCTCCGTGATCCGAACCACGATAGAGCAGGTGGAAACGCTAACGGAGGAAAGTCACTTGCTTTTGATTCCCTTCTCCCTCCCCTTTAGAGATATTTAATTGGAGTGAGAAGCCCGGACCGGGTATGAGATTTTAAACCTTAAGTGAGGTGATACCAGGCTAATGGATAAAGGGTGTGTCAGAATGGACGTGTTAGATCCTAAACCCAGCACTGCCTAGCCATTTTAAAGGATAAAGTTGGTAGGGCGCTAGACAGCTTGGGTGAAACGTTGAGATATGGAAAATAAACTCTTTTAAAGGAAATCACTCCAAGAGAGACCAGTGAGTCTTAAGATTGCGTGCCAGAATGGCATTCGTATTAGTTAGGGAGGTCTCTTAAGTCTCCCAGGACTCAGTCTCCAAAGCTAAGCATAGAGCTCTTTTGATGGTACTACCCATGCTGCTGGACTGCCGGGCCCTTCATGCATCGATGATAAAGCCACTTTTAGGGTCCTATGGCTTCAGGGGTGACGCGGGGTGTTAAATTGGTGGCAGGATTAATAAACCCACTACAAATGGACAGCAATAATCCAGTTTCATTCAACTGAATGCTACGCCCAAAAGTGCATTGTTGCCGACTGAATTTGGAAGCATTCATAAAAGGAAGTTATTAAAACCGCATCCACTTTTGCAACTGCCCCAACCTTAACAGGATGTATGGTGGTTACTAAATAAACTAGTCCCACGTCTCCAAGCTGCGAGAATCGGAGAATGAACTAAACGGAGGGTACTGGGAAACGTTAAAAAGATTGAACAAAAATATGACGCTCCATCTATGCTGCTGGTACCCCAGAACCCACATCTCTCTTCGGTAATGGGACAGTGTGCTTAGGGGATGGCTGGAGCAACTTCTAGGGGCAAAAAAACTACGTCTCAACACAAGCCAGATGGGGAATTTCAACAACATCAGAGGCGCCAACTACCAGCGACAACAACACCAATCAACCCGACTTAACTTGACTCATGTTTGGGGGGTGGTGGATGGAGGGCAACCGTCCAATGGGTGCTCAGTATTAGTCGGTACAACGACAGGCGAGACACATCCGATAATTTGATGGAAAGCTGGATTATCCCCAATGAGGACAAAAACCCCACTGCTTGAGCTGTGAAGGCAGTCCACTAATAATCGGGAAGATCAGGAAGTGCCTCTAAACCGAAAAGCAGCCATTAGAATGGAGTGCTCCCTTGCCCGGGACAATCGTCTAAAAGAGAAGTAGCAAAAAATTCGGCGCTCTAGATCACCTTCCAACTATTCAAATTCGACTCTTTAGCAGCACAGTTGCCAATCCCCAACAACACATTTTGAAGTCAGTCGTCATTGTCAGTCAGACTCTTGATGACAGGGACGAGCTGCCCTCTCCACGCATTCTCTAACACCGTCCTACCAAGTGTTTGCAGTAAACAGCTGTCAAGCGCCTTCCGACGGGTCGCAGCATCATTCAATTTATCTGAGAAAATAAAAATGGGTAGTAGTTATTTGTCCAAGCATCATGTATCTGACAAATAGGCGGACCGCGCAGTTTTGGACAGGTGTCGCCACCTTTGAGGTGAATATGGCTAAAGAATCTCTATTGCACAGGGTGTTGCATACAGCACGACAGCTCAATGAGTGTGAGGGACAAGGCTCTGCATGAATGAGGTACGAAGCTCGCAAGTGTGAAGAGTGGCGAGTGTTTCCAATATCCACGACCATGAGAAATGACGGAGGAATGGCAGAACGGACTCACGAAGCTGGGGGAATAATGGTTGTAGAAGCTGCACGAAAGCTGATTTTGTGAGTCTGATCCGCCTAAGCCCAAAGTTATGACGGCCTCAAGTCAACTGGAGTAGACGTGCAGCTGCGCGGTTGCCGATAGAGGCAAAAAGATCATTGCAGATACCGTCTCAGTACCTAACTAGGTCAATCAAAGCAGATGATGGAATCCACTCAAAAGAATAGAGATGTGGAAGAAGAGAAACTACTACTGCTGGAAAGAATGGTACCAGTTCTAAGGATGGGGGCAACTCAAACCAAGTCATATCAACCTATCAATAGGTGTAACAGAGACCAAAAGGGTAGGAGTGACAAGAGTAGGGTAGTGAACCTATTGCTACCTCTACATCTGACTGAGAGAATGGCCTTTCACCGAAGTAGTTATGCCTGACACCACAAAGACACGCCCACCCACCCACGCACACACACAATCGTAGAGATGCCTGAGGTGAGTTGGTTACATAAGTAGCCTGCCCTCTCGCGCCCTGGCCTCCGCCTGTCCATCTACTGTCGCGCCACGCAAGCACGGGTAGCCCGTGGACAGGCGACTAACTTGTCAACCTGCCGACCAATGGGAAATTCGGGGTGCGGACGCACGCACACGTGCACGCACAGGCACAATGAGTGATTTTGGCCAGTGGCCAAAATTGCAAGTAAACAGGAGCATATGCACGTGTGTGTTTAGGGGCATGTGCACTGATGTCATCACCATCACTACCCCAAATGGCTTTCATCCCGGCTACCGCCGCAAGGTGGGGTATGAGGTGGGGAGAGGAGGCAAGGGGGGAGAGTAGAAGAGATGTTAATTTGAGGCATAAACAAAAATGACGACACGGGACGATGCGGGGCGGTCGGAAAGAGGCTGTTGAGAAAGTGGAGAGAAGATTGGCTTTGGCCGAGGGGGGGGCAGGGCAGGGCGGGACAGAGGGGGTCACCACGCACCAAAAATACACTGAGGTGGAAAAAGGCGAAGAGGAAAAGAAGGACGGCGGTGGTCGAATATGGGTGGATAGGCATTCAGTATAGGCAGAGATTTGTAACACATTAATACAGGAAAAAAGGGACCTAGTTGAATAAAGCTGACTGCAAAGATACACTGACTTCAAGCAAAATTGTAAACCTCGTTGGAGGCAAAATTTGAGGGGTCCGTGAAAAATTTCTCAATTCTGGCCTCACATTTATGAAGATTCCATCGTCCAGCTCCCCTTGTCAATGGATGAAAATCAGATTAGGTCACTGACCTACAAAAGGTTACTCCGCTAACTTAAAATTAACTTCAAGATGATTGTGAAAGGGGAAACGTTTTTTGATCCAGTTTTGAAAGTTCGAGCAGAAGTTTTGGTTAGGTGGATTGAAGCTAAGCCGCATCGTTACCTTCCAACACTCAGCGGCTTCATGATCGATATCGGAACGGACGCATCTTCTTCCAATCTAATCGAAATACGACGAAGCGAGGTGAGGTGGAGGGAATGGGTGGTTGCAAGGAGTGAAGTGACTTGAAGGAGGAGGGGAAGGGAGGTGGAAGGAGAGGAGATACCAGTTTGTGGCAGAAGCAGTGGCGTTGAATACGACGACACAAGGCGATTGTAAACAGTTAGCTGATGCGAGGAAAGATTGAGCTCAGAAAGAATTACTCACGCACCGACAGTTAACCATTTGAGAGTGAGCAAAAAAAGGAGGACCGGTGATGGCCGAAGATCGCTCAGACCAACAATATCAAAATCCGACAAGGACCTACACTTGCTTTGCAAGAAATCCGGACAAAATTGGTCTGCAATCTAGTCTCAATTCCATTCACGATTCTAGGATCCACAAAGAAGTCCAAACAGTTGCAGATGTTGGTATCAATGACTTCAACGAGTCACATGGCGATAAAAATAAATCTTACTTCACTGATGATGGGTGTCAGGTTTCGAGGAAGCACGCCCTTTTCCGCTATCACCGAAAGAAGGGAATCCGCTATTCCGAAAAGTGGTTAAATGTGTGTCCTGTTCCCGAGCAAGGAGTAAAAAGGGAGAAGGTACTTAAATGGCCATTACTCCCTCTGCAATCCCACCTCCGCATTCGTGGCGTTGCCATAAAAGACCAGACAGTAGACAATGGGCGGTCAAATCAAAGGCGGGGCTTGGGCAAATAGGAGGTGGAGATGATGCAGATCTGACGCAAGATCCTGATAACTATCAGGATAAAGGAATGAAGAGATACGTCTTCTTTTCCCTAACCAAAATCGGTCTTTTGGTGAATTGATATATTTTTCTAAATGGAGATCCTCCACCAACGCGTTAGAAGAGGTGGAAGCTAACCCAAAATCCTCACGTTTCCATTTAATAAGAAAAAAGACAATGTCTCTTTAGGTACCGTGACTAGATTTTTGAACAAAGGTCTTCTTTGGTGACGAGGCACGGCGCCGCCACCCTCCCTCAAAAGATCCGAATTTCCATTTGACTGCATGAAGCAGTCATGAGGAAGCGTCAAAAATGCGGAGTAGGGAGGAGAACAAGCATCTATTCACAGGAATCAGCAAAATCGGTTTTATTGATATATCTATAGCAACCACCAAATATGGCTAAACGCAAATTGAGAGAAAAGTGGTCGAGAAGTGTAAGAGAGTCTTCAAATCAACTCATTTTGAATGCTAGCACAGCAGTAGGTAGTAAGGGAAGTAAGAGACTGCATGAGACATTGAAAAAGAGTAAACACTTCAGCCAGGAAGCTCTACTTGATACAAAAAGGATGACAATTTGCTACTACAAGAAATCATTTCCACTAAAATAGGTCATGTTGACATTTCAGACAACAGGTGGAATTGACACAACTTCAAAGGTCGCATTCGGCCAGTAAACGCAATAATAACTCGAAATGCCGCATCAACGGGGAGGTTTTAGGAGAAAATCCGGACATCGACTCTGATTCTAACCTACCACCAAGCTATTCCTGCACAGAGTGGCCGAAGAATATTCAGCAAGAAAGACTTCACCCCTGGATGATATTAGAAAGGAAGAGTTTCCCACCTGATAAGGGGTAGGGATAATCGAAATACATTGAATGTTTGTTTAAACCACTGGTTCGGATTAGCGGGCACTTGAGGGGCCCCTCCTCTGGGCTTCTACTAGGTGAGATAGCCTCCAGGCCATGTCCGTAGCTTCCCCTAACCGTTCTGGCCTCTGACGATACACAGTCTGCCCTTGCATTATGTCCCCTTTTGTCTTCAGAGAAGCCTCGGGGCATTACATTGGTGGCAGCGGGAAGCAAACCCGACCCTAGGAGGCATCTATCCTGACTTCCACTGATAGGTGGTAGACTTTGGCGTGAAGGAAGAAGTGCATATGCTATGGATAGGCAAGTCGGTGACGACCCATGACAGAAGGGTTGAAAATGAAGCCCACCTTTGGTAACTACCCCAGTCTCGTGGTCTGCAGGAAAGCTACTAACAAGTGAAATGACACTTGCCATGAACTATCTGAAAATAGTCCTTAGGGAGATGTAGATCGTACCTGGAAAAGGCAATACCTCTACTCTGCTAGACGGATGGAGCCCTGATAGATGCGCCCGAGCAGCATTGAAGCGTGAACAAAGCGGCCAGGAGGAATGGACACAAAACCTTACACCCATGGAACTATGGCAGATCCCGTCTTTTGTTCCATAACTGCTTTTAGGCAGATATGACTACGACTAGCGATGGACACGCGTGACGGTCAGCACATTCACTCTTCCCTACAATCCAGTGCCCAAACAAATCCAGTTAAATTGTCAAGAGGGATTGGTGACATTACTATCAAGTACCTCCTCAGTTGCATGGAAATCCGACGACCAGGACAATTGGTTCGTGGAGGCTTCTTCTTACAACACCAATTACACTGTGGTGGTTGACGCGGAAGGTTGACCAAGGGGAGCGATGGGGGCAACGCTCAAATGGAGAGGGAGCTATGCTTCGTGGACCTCCGGGCTATGACAGTAGCCCCGCAGCCCTTCTATACCCCGGCAAAACATATTCTGCCCCAGTATTACGTGTTTATTCTGCTTCAAGGAAGTCTCGGTGCGCTACATAATAACCTGGGCACTGTTAAATGGATTCATGAGTAAATGAAAACTACAAATTCACGCAGAATAAGCGGGGTCCACCAACACATTGTAGATCTTGACCATAAAAAAGTAACCCAGAAGTGTAGGCAGCTGAGAAAGTGGCCGAGATTTCTTGGAGCAAAATCGTACGCTTGTATGCGGATTTGCATCCAGTGTGCACCTTCTTTAATTAACTTCGTCCCTGCGGTAAGCAGAAATGTCAAACTTTTTTAAAAAAGTGCAATTCTAGGCACGAAACGAAGTTAGTTCCAATTATTTGGAGGATTTAAGCGTAGGATATTTCATTCCTATCCTGGCGATAAAGACAAGCAGCTTAGACGATTCTTGGATCCAAGTGCAGCAATGCCAATTCTAGCAAACCACGTAGATCAAATTGACACAGCCTACAGGAGTAGATACCAAAGCACCTAACAGAGTCGACAAAGATCAAAAGCCGCCTTGCAGTTGAATGTGGTGATACAAAAAAAATTAGCCGCACATTAACGCAAAAACTGACATACCCTAATGACAGGATAAAGTCATCAGATAAAAGTCCACGCCAGAGAGTTGATGATAGGTACGGTAACGAGAAAAATGCCGAGAGGTGGCACGATTGCGTACACAGGTGTAGTTAAAATGTACCATTCCCGTTATTGTTTGATAAAACGGGAAATGCACCAATCAAAAGCCGAGGAATCCTCACTGACTCATCCGCCCTGCACGCGCGTCGTATCAGCCAGAACACAGGCGCGAGGCGGTTACTAAATTTGCCCAAGTACTGCTTATCGGACACGCGGAATCATGACTTACCCACCCTCACTCCTCTCCCTTCAACAGTGAGAAGGTGTATTAAGAAGGAACTTTCTTTTTACAAAGGATCTATGGTTGAAAAGATTATTTTTTTTTCGCTCCTGAAAACTATTTACACGGAGTTGATTGGTCATCGATGAAGAAAAAGGTGAATCCTGTCATCCCAGACAGATAGTCACCAATCAGTTGGTAAGTTGGAAGACGAATTCAACACCTTCAAAATGCCAGATATCAGTCACTCCAAGGGTATCGATTTCCTGATTCACATGGACCCGCTAAACTCCTCTCGGTGAGTGAACCGATATTGGGTGATGTGCAAGGGTCTCTCCTGTGTTCACGTCTGAAAAGATAAGCCCTCATGAAACCACTTCCTTTGTGAAGTCCCAGGAGGCCTTATGGGCCACTGTGTGAGCACAAAAAAGGTCACTTTTCAAGTATAAAAATTAGCTAAGCAGTTTTAGGACGTCCTTTCGACATCGGGCTAGATGATATGCTTCCATCGTGAAAACTTTGCCTCAGAGATCGATTTAAGGGAGGGTCAGGTCTTCTTTAAAACCGATTTTATGCAGGTACTGACCCAGGGATGTACTTGACTGGGATTTGAGGCTGTCATGAAACAGGACAGATGTGGACCCAGCATTCATTGGTTACTTTTCTCCATTTTCCAAAACAGCTATGGAGCCGGACACCCAGAGCATCCTTACTTTGACATACCCAATAGCTTGACCATTTTCAAACCCTATCCCTCTTGCGGAAAAACTGATCCACGATAGATTCAAAACCATCTCAACGCCACAGTGTGACAATGCATACTAGATGGGAATAGCAGTCTGCCTACTCAAACAACGCCAGCTACTACCCCTCCCTCTCAAATTTCCATTACTTCGATAACCCTTTCAAGCATTCGTGTCCTTAATCACTTCCGTGGCCCTTTCTTCAACTCTTGCAGTCGTGGATGAAGCCGACTCTTCTAAAAGGAACGTAATCACCATAATGTCCAGCTAATGAAGAAGATTAATTTAGGCCCCCATGAGGCGCGTTGGGGGACGCTGTCCCTCACTCTTTGGTTCAATTCATGTAATGCGGTTTGCGCGACAAGTGTCAAGGTGACATCTCATGCCAAGCCAAAAGGGCATCTGGTTGACGCGATGGGGGTAGTCCCATGGGAATCTCACACACAATCAACTGCCAACTCTCCTTTTCTACCGGAATGGAAAGACTTTTTTGATAGACCTCCGTGATCAGACTACTTCTGAAAGGGGAAGGGGAAGGTCTATGGAAACCCCATCAATTTTGTATTCAATCACAGAATCCACCCAACTGAAGAAGGGACATGACTATTGTCAATCGCAATGCTCTTCCTCTATTTTCAAGACCTACCCCAGACGCATCTTCAAACCGCACGAATTGAGTGGGTCAACACACTTACCAGGCCTGACACCCACTCCACATAAGATCTGTCAAAGTGGTCAGATGGGACAGGAGGTGCTGTTCAATAGGTCAAAAAATGCCCCCATCTATCAATAGTGTGACCGGTGAAGTCCCTCCACAGACTACTTTCATCACTTCTACTACCACCACTGCATTATATGGATTGTTTTGAAAATCAAATTAAAGGGATTGGAGGAGCTGGATGGTTAAGGAGAAAGAGAACTCAGTTCCAGGGGTTGCCTGTCAATCCTACTCTTGCAAAAGCCCTTCAGCAATGCGTAAAAGCATCAACGAATGGCCAAAATGAGACTCACCCTGAGCCGTTTCACTGTCACGAATCATGAAGGTGCCAGGAGTGTTGCTATTCAACAAAAGAAGACGTTCAGAGTCCTTCCGCGAGATCCTCGGTATGTACCACCTGGAGAAGAACAAAGGAGTGAAATCAGCCAGATTTGGCTCAGTTTGTGGATTTGGATCAGAGATTGGATGACTGACAGATCGGTAGGTAATATCATGAAGGCGTGTTAGTTTGAAAGAAGGCTAGAGAATTTAGAAACACCACGACAGCTTCCTTTCTAATTCCACAATATCTGGTTGATGTCTTGAAGACGATTTTACAGAAAAGTATAGAGCATTGAAGAAGGATGAAAGAGGAAATTAAACGAGGATACAGGAAGTCTGAGGACAGGATATGACCCAGCGGAACTTAACGAAAATAAAAACAGGAGTGATTGAAGCATTTTGCGAGGGCCCTTGAAACAAGAACGTGATTCTCGAAATGTAATTGTATCATCTTGGAGTTATCAGAACTCCGCCCAGAAAAATGAGGGACCATGTTGTTTTAAGTGGAAAAAAAATTTTATTTACATCTAACAAAGCCATTTCATGAGAGTTCGAGAATACTGCTACGATGTTGCCAATGGGAGGCTGTTGGATAGGCCGATGGACCTAGAACTACCTGAACAAAGATGTGATTTGACAAGCTCTAAGATACATCGAAAACAGGAATAAAGACCTCTGAACTTCAATTGTGCATCTACAGAAGTGACAAGTACTACGACCCGGATTGAAAAAGAGCTCCTCTGCCCGAAGCTGCAAAGAAGACGTCAATTGTGGAGTGCAGGCCTCTCATGAAAGCAAAAGTTTAAAACCTGAATGCGCTAAGACAGGACACGGTGGATTGAGACGGAGAAAACGAGCCGGAACAAAACAGCTAACGAGTCGATGGAAAAGCTTAAAAGTGGTCTCAATACTGGTGTGACGCAGGCAGAGCACCTCAGATGTCTAGTGAACTCCACCAACGGGCACGGGGAATGAAGAAGAGCAAACATGAGTCCCAAGAACGGGAGATGTTCCAGTAGGACCGAATGTAAAGATTTCCATCTGTCCACGCTTGAACTCTTGACAACCGCAAACTTGGCAAAGTTGGAAGCAGATAACTACCCAATTAACCGACAGGGAGGTACGAACATTTGCTGCCAACATTCAACACTCATTTGTCAAGACACTAAAAAAAGGATGGAAGCTCAGCCTTCAGAAGTGGGGTCAATAATTCCATTGTTTTATCCCCAATTTTCACATCGAATAGAATACCACAATATGATTATGGGGCCACGCCCAGAAGGATCATTCTAGGTATGGAAGATACAGGCTTGAACATGTCATTTGATCTGGAAGTCCAAACGACTTCTAGACCCAATGGAAAGCAAGATATCTATCTTCTGGATTTACCCCCCTAGAATGTGTCTGACGAGAAGAAAAAAGGGAAAAACAAATGCGGTAGATTTTCTTGACTTACTCTTCGGCTTCAAGAGAACCCGCCACAGCAACGTAGGAGGATGGAACGTAGCCCTTCTCGGAGGTTCTGCAGTGTTCCACGAACCACCACTCGGCGTCACTGAAGGGATAACAACGAACTCACTCAAGAGACAACGGAATGTTGTCAACTACGCTTTAAGAAGTACGATTGTCCAACTTTAAGAAGGAAGAAAGCAAGGAAGAGGAAGGAAGGGGGGAACTACCTACCTCTGGGGGATTTGGATGTTCTTGATAATTAGTTTCCATCATTTCTGATGGAATTATTTCCTTACCTAACAATCAGAATATTTCACAACAAAAATGCGGATTCTTACGACATTTCAACAACATTTTGGCCTGAGAAAAAAGTAACTTCTAGTTTGTGCCATTAGAACTTCAGGAGCTCAAACGATCATTCTATAATTTTTTGGCACAATCTAAATAGCGAATGCCATTGGGCATCCAATTTCAGCGTTAATTCGAAACACGGAGGAGGTTTCTGCCATGAGAGCTGGGTACAAAAACTTCCTACCCCGTTTCTCCCTTGGGTAGTTTTTAAGGGAATAAAATCATAAAACATCCCAAAAATTAGGAATTTAATGCCGAATCGCTCTACGTGGGTGATCACCTCACAGACAGGAGAGGTAGCAGACAAAGGACGGCAGGAGGTGGGGTGACCCAACTATGCACCTTAGGAGTGAAAAATGCAATTTTTTTCCGACGCAATTTTGACTACTAAGCAAGCCTCCCAAAGAAGCGCAATGCGGCCAGAGAAATGACAGTCCACTAACTGCGATCCAAAAAGCAACAGTTAAAACGGCTACGATCATCTGCTCTCCATTCAAGATTGAGTGCAATTGCCAATCCAGTTTTATCTTGCCGCAGAGAGCCCTAAAACGTTGTCCATAAACCAATGTCCCAGAGTTCTAATAGACGACACTTGGAAAACAACCTGCATCTTTTCCGCAGAGTTGGGAGTTGCTGAGTTTTACGCTGAGTTGCGGATCACCAGTAATCCATAAAGACCAGCTGGATCCTGTCACGGTTCAGAAGGCATTTCAACACCAACTTATTTTGAGAAAGAACTACCTGCCGAAAGCGTTTTAAAAGTGCTCAAGGTTAAAACGATCCACCCCAAGCTGTCAAATGAAACCACCAACGATACTTTCAATTATAAAACGTTTTCAACCACCAACTCATCTCTATCGCGTTCAATCCCCATTTGTTGTTGTGTAAAAGGTCAGGTCATCAGGTATGAACCGTCCGATCCTTTCTCCAAGATAAATGGTCATTTCTACATTAAAATGGTTTTCGCCACCGGCCAACGATGCTGTAGACGCAGTGTGAATAAACAGAAAGGACGACAAAGACAACCCAGTTTTACCTCTTAGAAACCCGAGCGCCAAATTTATGTCCTACGCGACCTCAGTTACAAGGAAACTGTTGTAAACAAGGAGCGTAATTAAGATGCCTCTAAACCAAAGTTTTACATTCCAAACAAATTACTTCTAAATAGAAAATTAAGGTCGTTGAAATGTGACAAATTATAATGCTTTTTAGGAATTATAAAACTTGCCACCAAAAAGTGTGGTATGTTCTCCGCATCTTTTGGAGCCACAGTTGCATCGTTTTATGACGCTCTTAACGTCTAATTCTTCACCACCACTGTAACAGTACTGCTATTTGCAGATCTATCATGTTAAGCAACAAATGTGGAAAAATTTCAGGGAAAAATTGGTGAATAAACTGTTTCTCTAAACATTTATTAAAAAAACTCATCACCAACAAGGTAGGGAGGAAAAAGCAAACAAAAATTGGTGTCTGATGTTTTACGTTAATTAAAGATAAGAGTGAACTACCGTCCAGATCAAAAGGTAAACACCGTTGAAATAGTCCGCGATTGTTTGTAGGAAGAAAACAAAGCAGACAACAGACCTACCAAGTAGATGTTTATCGCAGTGACCACAGCGGTACCCATGAAATTTAAGTGTGTTGTCTAGACCCATCTTATCAAGCTATTACCAGAGGTCTAAATCTACAGACCCCCAGCACTGCCCTTATGATATTTTTCCGATTCACATTGTTAAAGTTTGAAAATATTTCGGTAAACTTATGAAGAAAACAGAACCCAAAACCACAACTAGAGGTTTCCATATTTTTAACCTGTTGGAAAAAAACGTCGCAGTACAATGAAAATAGTGCAACGACTTGTCTTCCCTTATTCTTAATGAAACTGAATATCAGCATATGTCGCATCTAGCAGATAGGCCTTCGATAATAACGAAAATACAGCTTTTTGCAGACCCACGTTCTACATAATGAGTAAGCCAACATGTTTCAAGAAAATATAGCAAAATTTGAGGTATTTTACGGTGTAGAAACTAACCTGTCATTAAGAGTTAGCATAGAGTCTCCCTTCCTCAACGAAATCTCCTCATCTGTCCTCGCATTGTAGTCAAAAATTGCAACCAGACGATTCGACAACTCGGAAGGATTAGATTGTGGATCGGCAAAGGGATGTCGCGCCGCGCTGCGCGTATCAATCGATGCGCCGATGCTTGCTCGGTGAAACCGTTCGGTTACATCGTTCCGCGGCGTACGCGGAGAATTACGGAATTCAACGCTGCGCTTGAAGTGTGACTCTGCTTCTAAATTACGAGCGATCATGGCTGGGGAGTAGGGGATGGAGTTTTTAGGCGTACTGCCATTCCCATTAGCACGGGGTAAGGAGTGAGAACGGGAACTGTGACCGGAGAGCAGGCTACTAGGGACGCGTTGCGCAATAGAGACGAGAGGGGGATGAAATTGGGGACAGGCAGAAGAAACACAAGGTGCGCAGGTCACAGCTACAGGCCGGTTGGAAGAAAAGGCAATGGGTGAGTCATGAGAGGGGAAGATGTTCACTTTATCCCTAGAATCCGCGTGGTAACCCGTGAAGACTTGACGGGATTTGGGGGGAGGTGTGCTAGTGAAACTGAAAGGATAGGGCTCATTGTCCACGACATTGGAGATGGGTTCCAAGCACAAGGTGTCAGGTAATCCGTTGGGAAGGTTACCCGAGAGAGGTCGGGGAGGTAGGGGACGTTCGGTGTGGGGAGTGATCGGGTGGTATTCTTCCGCTCCCATGGTTCTCTGGCACTTATTCATGCAGTTGCCCATGTCTTGAGTCAGGCAACATTTGTGGAAGAAGAAAAGGAGTAAAAATAGCTAGTGAATGAGGAACAAAATCTTAGTAAGAGCCAGCATGAACCCAACCCACACGAGCAAAGTGCCGCCGCTACCGTCGAAAACGCCCCAACGAAGAAAGGACTTAAAACATTTTTTCAAGGTTATCAAGCACATTTCAAGATATCACATTATACTCCAAAATAAAAGTGATTAATTGTTCTTTTGTTATACAATTCACTGCGCGCAATATATGCTGATGATTTTACTAGTGGATGGGTGGTAGCATCAAAAGCTTTTATTTAACTGCAGCCACAAGTAAAATCACTTGGATCTAACCCTCTTAAATGGCTAAGACAGTATATTTTGGTTACTATTGCAAATAATTTGTGATTTTTTGCAACTGCTTTTAAAATATGTCATTAAAAATAAGTCACACGTAACATTCACATTTACCGTAAGGTTCAGCACACACGGGGAACCCCAGATGATCGCAATCGGACTAATTTAATTCTGTTTAAATTTTTATTTTGTAAAAATCTCATGGGTGGCTGGATTTGCACCTTAATAAGTATGCTACGAGTATTTTTCGACCACAGCACCACAGATTATTTCTATTTTTTTGGGTTCCTTTGTTGAATAAACCCATCAATGGAAGCCAATTTCGCACCACGAGAGGCCAATTACTCGGAATAGTTTAATAATTTGAACTCAGTGCTGTCGTGTGACCTTGTATTTACTTTAAGTTATTGCCTAGATCTCGTGTGACGGTTGTGGATCTGGGAATGGACCATTGTCTATATCCGTGGGATCCTTCATCCAGAATTAGAAAAGTTTAACTTATAACCATTTTTAAATGACCAAAAAATTAGGAGTTCTATGACGTACAGCAGGATAAACTCGAATATTGCACCATCACAATTCCAGACCCAAATAACGGTAGGAAAGCAATACATTATTTTCACTTGGCCAGTTTTCATATGGAATGCCCGAATAAATGGTCCAGTAAGAAAGGGTAGACATTAAAAGCCAATCCGCTTTAGCCTGATTCCCCTTACGAAGGAGGAAGGTTCATATTGGCCATCAGATTCCCTGAAGATTTTCCTCGGAGCCCACCTGCAGTAATTTTCGAGACCTCAATTTTCCATCCAAATATCACAGAATATGGAGAGATTTGCCTCGACATACTGCGAAATGGTTGGACTCCTCGAATTACTATAGCGAAGAGTAGGTTTTGGGTTCCAAGTGAGTTCACCTTTCCTAGTAATCCTGTCTATTCTTTCACTGATGGCCTTTCCTATGGCTGAGAACGCAGTAAATCCACAGATTGCAATTATGATGGAAAACTCAAGAACAAAATTTGAGACAATGGCTCGGGAGTGGACCATTAGGTATGCGTGGTTCGCGGAGAGCAGTCCAGAGCAATCAACTCCTTCTGCCTCAGCAAATTCGGGGAAGGGAAAAATGAGTAAAGAAAGCAAAAAAAGTGGGTCGGACAATAAAAGCAAGGGATTTGCGGTTTCCAAAAAAGGCAAAAAATAAGGTACCGCTGTTTGTGGCTTTTGGATAAACCTCCATGGCTGTGGAGAAGGATATCCAGTTGACCAAAATACTCAGTTCTTTTATATTAAGAATCTATTTAGCTCGTAGAAAAATATACTTATTTTTGCTTTGCTTTCTCCCCTTTACTCAAGTCAGTAAGAAAAGAGGCCTGGATGC
This sequence comes from Echinococcus multilocularis, assembly GCA_000469725.3. Taxonomy (NCBI): domain Eukaryota; kingdom Metazoa; phylum Platyhelminthes; class Cestoda; order Cyclophyllidea; family Taeniidae; genus Echinococcus; species Echinococcus multilocularis. The sequence continues at coordinate 2,873,845 of LN902848.1, read as the reverse complement.
GGGAAGGTTTTATTTGGGTTCAGGGGGATGACAACCTAGGGTTTTTGATTTTTATTCGCAAAGGTTAAAGATGAACATTATTTAATGCATTTAAACTGGATTTTTGTGCTCACAGACATGGGTCAGTCGTGCCACAGTATCATAGACCATGGATGACTCGTGCGTGATCAAACGATTGAAGTACAGCAACGACTCAGGCACTAGCCACCTGCATATCAGTCCTTCGTACGGGAGTATAAGCTGTCTGCCAGCCATAACAACAGCTCCACTTGCACTGGCATTGCCACATGGTGTTGGGTTTGTGTACACTTCTGCTGCAATAATTAAAATCTGGGAATTGTTGCGCGACGGATTGAGCTTGGCAACTTACAGTAATTATTTCTGTCAGAAAAGATAATTGCTAAAAAGGAGAAACCAGAAAATCATTTATTCTGTGAAAACTGTGGTTTACAAGATGAAAATATGCAATTTTACTCCAAAAAACCTGGCCAGCAATAATACATTATTAAGTACTTTCTTAATAAGGCTTCCTCAAATCCTCAGAATCTCTTGCTCGGATGCTTATGATGGAGAAGGTGGTGAATATCGATATCGCTTATAGGAACCAATCAAAACTGCAGGAGTGGCAATGGGATTGGTGCATTTTGAGAGGGTATTTCATTGGCAGAACAGTTTTGCGATATGATAAATGGAATCTAATAGCATGAGTGATTATCGGTTTATTGGTCGTTGGTGGGTGTTGGGGTTGGTTGTTTCTTCTTAATCTCCATTTTGATAAAGTTACCGGCTTCGGGTCAATTGTAATATATAGCTTTATGGGTATACTTCCTTGGCGAGAGGAGGTCAGAAAGTATTAATCTCATGGCCCATCAAACCGAAAACATAAACCCCTGAGGAGTCTTCCAAGGGCGTGAAGACTGCAGGGAGGGGGCGGAGACAGTAACACTGAGCCTGTTACGTAATCAGCACTACCTACTACTTGGTGGAATAATCCTGACAATTGGTGTTCATTTTATGGCTTATTTACTAGCTGCGAGAATCAGGCTAAAGCCAATATGTAAGTATAAGGTGAAAGAAACTATCGGTGAGAAAAGTGGACCCTGTTCGCCCTGTGGAGGCGCTTGCCAAATCACTTTTGACCTTCAGGCAAATCACATAAATGGCGCTCCAGTAAAATGTGATTCCCACCTTACTCTTTGGTATGTTATTGTTTTTCTCTGACATTCGTTTATGTAAGCATCTAACACACATTACACGTTTCCTCGTAGGACAAAAAATTTCAAATTATACTGTAAACGGATTTAGTTTACTCGTAGTAGTGCACCATAATGCTCGCCTGCCTTTACTGACCCCAGGTCAGTCGAGCAGAGAAATGAGTTGATTCCAACGCTAAATGCGGAGCACAGCTGTAAAAAGCACGAAATTTTATCATTCTACTGTAAAATATGACTGTTTTTTACCTCATAAGACCAAAATGACGGTATTAAAGCCCAGTATCGAAAGAAGTGGCACCTGCAGAAAGACATGAATTGTAATAATGTAATATGTTGGGGAATTTTTAGGATTAAATGGCTTCGGAGCTGTAGGACCACCTGGACTTCCTGGTGAACTGGGAGTGGTACAAGTGTAGAGGTCAGTTGTCCATTCTTCACCTCCTCCTCATCATTTCTGCCTGTCGTCTGTTTAACGTCATTCTGAAGTTGCCTCGTCTCGCCTGTCGTGAAGCCAAGTTTGGCGCAGTGATGACCCATGTTCTGCCCGAAGACATTGACAGCTGGTTGTGAGAAATTACTCCTCATACTTTTCTCACCTACCCCCTTCCAATGACTGTCTTAGACGCCGCCTACCACCTTCATGACCGTGCTTTTGTCGACACTATCGTAGGAGTTGTTGTCTATGCCGTCATGGCAACCGTCCTCAGCATGGTTCTCATTGGTTTATGCCTCATGGGTCTGAAGCGGTTTGGTTTCTTTGCTGCAGGTGAAATACCTTTTATTCGCTCAGACGCTCTTCCTCTACGCCTCCTTCATTGTCGCCGTACTCCCTCTAGCCATGCTGGCACTGTTCCATGATGTTCCACTATCTAGCTCTTGGAGAATTCCTACTAAATGATGATGTAACTAGCATACTCTATGAAATCGTCCAATAATTTCTCGATTCTAGAGGCGTCACCGTTGGGGCCATATAAATCTGCCTTGGGGTCTTCTTCACCATCAATCTTGGCGCCATTCTAGTGCGTGTTGTGCTGGGAGTCCTAGCCTACTTAGTCACCAAACGTAGGACGTATTTGAAGCTGTTTTTCTTCCCAGTATCACCTACATGTCCCACGTGCCCAGCGACGTCTTGGAGTAGTCCAGACCGGTTGCCCTGATTACCTGTGCCATGTTTCAAGATGCCTACGCATTCCACAATTTGGAGGTCGATGATCGTCATACGCTTAGCTACAACACTCGTCAGCTAGGCGGGATATCTAAAGGTATCATCTTCCTTACCTTTAGGATCAAATTACTTGAAAAGCAGCTCTATTGGCACGTGTCTTTCAATCTCTGGTCCCTACTTGCTTGGTGGTTCGTGCCTTGTGGTGAGCCTCTACATAAATCTCTTCTACCTGAATATCACTGAAATAAGCCCGATGGAGAGACTTATCCTAGCCTATGGCGAGTTAAGTGGAGCTGTGGCTCTTTCCCTCGTTACAGTGGTGGACGGACAGAAGGTCAAACAACGTGTCTACGACACCCTGGTTACCTCAGCTCTCTTCACGATGCTCTTAACTGTTGGAGTGATGGGTTTAACAAAGCAACCTCTTGTGAAAATCCTTCACGTCAAATTAGCCCTTCGCGAAACTCAGCGGGGGAATGATTGACGATATCGCAGTGGGTGTGGTAGTGATCATCGGTTGCCATGGCCGCAATTCCTTTTGAGCCCGTTTTGTACGCTTGGACGAGGGATTGCTAAGGTCTACGGGGGAATGGCACTGATTCTCCATCTATCCTCTCTTCAATCGCCTTACAAAACTGCATCAATAATGCGCAATCTGCCTGCCACCTACCATCTATCTCACTTTAAAGAGATAAATATGGAACGCGAAGCAACCAGAGTGGAGGTGCAGGAGATGACTCAGTCCTCTGCGGCCCATTTCTTCGTTGTTGGAATTAGGTTATGGTTATGGCAGTGCCACACAGAAGTTTGCAGAGGTTCAGTTTATTGGTGAGATACCGAAATTTCTGACGGATAAGAAAGTCCAGGTTCTAAAGATGTCTTCTCAGCTGATGGAGGCCACACTTTCCGACGAGAATGCTGACGCGAGGTTGCAGGAGGAAGTCGGGATGGAGATTGAGAAGGCGAGGAAGGAAGGAGTAGGAGTGAGGTTAGTTGGTAACACTGTGTGTGGCTCCGTGTGGATACTTTATTTGTAATGTAAAATTTGACTTTGTTCAGAAAAAAACCACTCAATTCAATCTCTTGTCATTTTTTGCAAAGCGTTGAATCGTTCCTTTCAAGTAAATTCCTTAATTATTTAACTTTCAGTGTGCTGATATCATTATTAAATTTAAGTTAAAAATGTGGTAAAGCTAAATACTTCGCCTTGTTACCCTGACAACGGCGTTTGCATGACCGAGTCGAAAGTCACGCCCTAATGGGTAAGAAAAATCGATCGGATACTAATTTGTTGCCCGCGTAAGTAAAGCAAACATGTGGAAAACGATCAGTCGATTAAATGGACAAATTTGCTGACTCATTATCAACACCTGTGGGAAAGCTTTCTGGATCATTTTAAGGTGCAGTGAACTTGAAACCACTGGGCAACAATCTGCCTAAATTTATTTTTTACTCTGTGGAACCTGAAACAGTGATGCCTTTCCGCTGCCTACGAATTGTGCTGATAATATCCCCTTGATTTGAGGTAGCTTGACTAAATTCGGTGCATAAACCACAAAGACAATAGCTTCTCCTTATCATGCATGAAGGCAAAAAAAATGGCGCTACACGATTGCATACCTTGATCTGCCGGTAAAATTGGCAAAAATGATAGCTGACGATATCAATGACCTCGAAGATATGCTATTTGCATCCTCCAGAATACTTACCACTCCCTCATTTGAAATGTTCGAGCGATTGCTTAGCACTCTTAACCGTTCAAAACGGTTTTGATCTCTTGCAAAAAACACTAAATGTACAAAACAAAGTGTATTCTAACAGTTGATCACTTCCATTTCATCAACCTTCAACGGAGGCTATTGTGGAGCTGGTACGCCCCCTTCCTCGAAATGAGAATCCTCGTATACGCTATTTTAAAAGGGAAATTATATCGAGAGGAACTCAATACATGCTGCAGGGATGAATGAATTCCTTAGGTGTGTACTTACATAAGTTGGTAATCCAACTTCTGCTCCAATGCATGAAAGTCATTGAAGATGATTTTATCCATGAGGAGCACATCTTGCAGAAATGCCTACCTGATACGCATAAACAAGTTAACCAGCACATATTTGGCCTTCCTCTGAGGTTTCCCACCAAGTACTTTCCAACTGACGGAGCCTCCGGCGTATCACCATCCGCGATTTTCACTTGGTCCAAACTAAGCCCCGCATAGGGATAAACAGACAACACTTTTGTGCTTATAAATCCATTTTTAACTTGGCGCATGTATTTACACGAAGTGAAAGCCTATTCGGGCCTTGACTAATTTTGCTGGCGGTGGAGGCCGTGATAGAGGCGGAGATTAAGGCGGTGGTGGTGATGACGGAGCTGAAGGAGGTTGATGTGACTGTCTAGGTTGTGGTTTCACAGCCTCCTCGCCTTCCCCATCTATCTTCCTCCTTTTAAATCTTAAAGAGGGTCGACGGTTTGCATCCTGTCCCTTCGCTTGATGTTGGTGCTGCAGCTGTTGTTGCAGTTTTTGCGTTGGTGGAGTCGTTCGAGTTCTCGCCTGCTCCATTGTCTGGGTTATAGTTAAAGGCTTCATCACTTTTCTATCTCCTCCTGGCTCATTCCGTCGTGGTAAGCGCGGAGACGCTCCACCCGGCGTTGTTAACTCCATCAATTCACGCCTCTTCTCATCAATCATATGCTGGTAGTCGTACATTGACACCCCCGGATAGCGGCTGCCGCGACGCAACGCTGACCTCCGTAGTTGTCGCAGGGCTTCCACCTTATCCGCCAATCGTTGAGCATGGTACGCCGCCTTCACCGAAGTCGGTAACTCCTCCATAATCAAATCCGCTCGCTTTGGATCTAACGAGGCCTGGTGCAGCACCAGTGCCATGTCTTCATACACTTTAATAATTTTTTGATTGCGAAACTCTGGTGTGTTTTGAAGCACTAACCGAATGTACTTCTCATCAACGCGTTGGAACCAGGTGCGTAGACGGTTCCGCCCCATATGACCAGTGACAGCCTCCACACCCGAGTTCAACTCGTCGATCATTCGTTCGTTAAGTTCGCGCATCAGGCTGATCGTCTTCTTGCTAGCCAGCTTCACTCGAAGTAGTCTCACCAATGGTTTCATAGTTGGACCCATGAGAGCAACAGTGAAGAGAATGGTGAAGAGAGTTGCGGTGGTAAGGGTGGCGTGAACCCCTCTTTGTCCCCTATCGACCAGTTTTGGATCAACCATGTAGACAAGGGAGAGGGCTACCGCTCCTCTTAGTCCCCCATAAGCGAGGACAAACTGTTCTGTGATGGAGATTTGCACGTAATTGACATCCCACCGGTTTAGACACCAGGTGAGAGCGTAGACCACCACTGCACGAACCACGAGACATACAATAAGTTGGTAGAGGATGAAGGAAGTGTGCCAGTGAAGCTCGCCTGAAGTGACGTGCACTCCGATTAGCAGGAAGGTCACGCTTTCGCAGAGGTCTGCCAACATCCTTGCCATGGCTCGACACGTGCCCTTGTCTGCGTCACTGAGATTGTGGAAGGCGTAGCTACTTTGAATCATTCCTGAGGTGATCATTGCTACCAGACCTGACCATCCGAGCACATCACTCAGGAGGTAGGCAGCATAGTTGGCGGCAAAGAGGTAAACAATCTCCAAATGAGTCTGAATCCTAGTCATGAGACTGGAGATGACTCCAAACACCAGACCGACTAGAATTCCACCTGCGTTGATGATAAAGAAGGCGGCAATTCCAATGAGTATGTCACGTGCAGTGACATCATCTCGGCCTAGAAAATTGACCACAATTTTGTAGAGCACTACAGTAACCGCGTCGTTAAGAAGGGACTCTCCCAACACCAAAAAGTAGAGGTTTGGATCAACACCAATTTCATGGAATACCATCAACACGGCGACGGGATCCACTGCCACGATTAATGAAGCGTAGAGCATAAGCACTTGAGTGCCAAAAACGAGACCCTCAGCCTTGAATATACCGGCAATTTCGGCACCCACCAGAAGGCAACCGATGATGATCATGTTCAAGACGGTGGCGCAGAGAGCGTAAACAATGATGGCACCGATGCAATCCCCGAAGGCTCGATTGTAGAGGTTGTAGGAGGCGTCAAAGACGCAAAAAGGCAGGAGAATCATAAAGAAGAGCGTGGGAGTGAGAGCCCACAAACAACAATGAGGGCTGTGGAGGGACTTGAGGAGCCAACCGATGCCGACTCCCACACAGATTGCAACGAGGGACTCGGGCACTGCGGTGGTGATGAGGCGACGGATGACCATGTTAAAGACACGCAGAAGCAGAATGGTGGTGATGATGAGAAGAACGGAGATGTAGTGCACAGCATGCCGCGGTTGCCAGGCCGCCAAGAGGGAGAGGGAGTAGGGAGGACGAAAGGCGTTCAGTGTAGTAGCTAATGGAGGTGGAAAAGCGATTGGAAAAACGATGGAAATGTCGACCCCAGTAAAATCGGAAACTGTAATTTTACAGATACAGGAGGGTACGATAGTGACAGGTTTATCCTAACTTTTGAGTGGGGTAAAGGTCTCCAATACGACTCGACTTCTGCATCCCGGATTCAGCCCACCTGATGATAGTCCGTCCGAGGTGTTCCAGGAGACGAATTTTTGACAGCCCCCTCGAGCACTTTCACTACCCCTAAAATCTCTGCTGGCAGGGTGACCGAGACAAAGAAGTGACCTTCGGCAAGGCAAAGAACTGAATCAGTGAGCAGAAAGGAGCATTTCATGAAGCCTCAACTACCTCGAAAATCTAGACTGCTGACAAGGTCACTGTGAGGAAACTAACAATTTGGTTGAGCGAGACAGGACGAAACTCTCACCATCAACAAGGAGAAAAATTTGGGGCTTAAAACAGACCCAAACCCACCATTTTCAAGGAAGTAGTTGTGTTCACTCCAAGGCGATTCCTCTAGAGGATTGTAAAAAAGAGTGGTGGCCGTAGTCGCGAAGACCTCCGCATCGTCTGTGGTGAAGTTGTCGGTCACATTCACATCCACCTCCATTGCTGGTGGCTTTAGCACCCCAGACGCCACGCAATTTTACAACACGCGGCGGCCGACGCGACGCTCCAGTCCCGCCTAATCGATTTGATTTCGGCGTGCAGATCTGGCGAACCTCGAGCCCTGACGTGCCAGACTTCTCTTCAAAAGGTTCTTTGTTTATCTTACCTACAAAAAAGTTCTTACCGCCAGTTTTTTGTTCTACAGTGAAAGCGTTGTTCTGCCGAGGGACAAGTGATCTACTGTCATCTTTGCCTTTTCTATTGAATCCGTCGGTTGGCTACCCCATCGCCGTAGGTAAGTGACAGCGCCCTCAGTGTCACGCAGGTAACATCCACCCACCAATTTTCGATGAATGATTGCATTAAATCGTGTCATTCTCAAATTGTGCGAACCTTTAGATGAGAAATTTTCCAAAAGATTAAAGACGAATTACTGTCAAGCGCATCCAACTTGCCTAATGGGCTATGCTTCCATCACCTTGCATCGCGGCGGTTCAATGGGAGTTGAGGATGCCCTCCTTGGGATCTGTGGTCAGCCAAGCCTCGGACTAAGACATTACCTGCGGTTTGTCATGACTGCCTTTTTTTCATACAGCCTGGGTGATCCAGAGGCGTATGGCTAAAATACTTCATAGCATCCTCAAAATATGGTTCCGCCTCTCTCCACATTTGGATCTCATGGACTGACATACACAAGGCATCGTTGAGAAAGCTACCAGCAGGCATATTCACAGCGTTATGGGTCTCGTAAAGAATGGTGTCCATCTGGAAAGGCGAAGTGAGTCCCTCCGGGTAACGCAATTAGAGCTTTAGGCGAATGTCCCTCCTCAAAATAGCTCTCATTGTTGTAGCTCACGCCGCTAGCAGGTAGATCTTTATCCCAAGCCCACGCCACCGTTTTGACTTGTACCGTTTTCCGAGGTAGCTCAGGTCCTTCAGATTCATCATGCCCGAAAGCTAGAGGGAAAGTTAAGCAAGTACTGGGGTTGCACCGCCACCGAATGAGCTGGTGGCGCCCTCCCCCTTCCCTGTCACACCATTCTTCAAACTTTAAATCGACTCAATGATTCTACAGAGATCCACCTTCGACGTGCACTTTACCCACAACACGCAGCGCATATCAAAACAATATTAATCCCTCCTTCGATCACTTCACGTGATGTAAACTCTGCAGCCGTCTCGACCGTAAGGCAACAACTTCGGTTTGTCTGACAGAAAGTCACAAGTCGGGGCCAGGTGGCGCCAGATACCACCCTTCCCACTTTCAGCTTCTAAGGGAGGTATTAAGTATGAATAATTCTCAACGTCCCTACCAAGTAAGTGTCGTAACAATAAGAAAAGTGGAACTTATTTCTACGAAGAATTTGCATGTATCACCGACGAAATTACCGTGCCTTTGATTCATGTCAAAAGTTGTTCATCGACCATCAACAAAAGGAAAAGGGAAGAGAGGAGGGGAGTAGCATTCAAACGACAAGACTAGAGGCACCTGGATAGTAGCATTGAATACGACGATCCACCACACGAAAGATGAACTTTGTAGGTTTGATAGGCCTGTCCTCGTTATGTTCCTGATTCTTCTGAGAAATTATCAGCTGCGAACAGGCAGAAGAAAGTGACACCGACAATGACTACAGATAGCATTTAACAGTGGTACTGCTGGCAGTCAAAACACCCCACCTGCCCTTCAATGGAATCCGAGTAGCGATTGTCGAAGGTTGTCACGTCCAAGCAAAATTCGGCTCGTCTACGAGCTAAATGAAGGAGAAAATCATCGCTATCAAAGTCAACGTGGCCACGGTAACCGACGACGAGACAATGAAGGTCGGAAACGAGGAGGGAGCCTAAAAGTCTATTCGACGGAACGTTGAGATCAGTAAGAGCAGCTAGGTCGTCAAGGAAAACGAAGATTTTTCTTCCTTTTCCAGCAGAATTGATGAAGTTTGTAACCTAGGCGATAAAAAAGTAGGTCTGCACAAAATCTCATCCGCCTTTACGGGGACCTTAGCAGCTTTACTACTAAAACATGACAGATGCACAAGTTAAGAAAGACAACCAACACGTTTTTGTAGGTAATTGTAGAGATGTTCACCACTTTCCGTTATGGATGAATCGAGGAAGCCATCTGTCAGGTCGAGAGTGCAAATTTTGTGCTGACCTGCAGAGCGATGGAGGGTGGAGGTGAGGTGAGCCATGTATTGCTTTGCCGGTCGTACGGCAGCTATCAGGAGGCTTGAAGTGGCTTGCCCACCATCAGCAGAACCACTCAGGAGGCTGGGAATGGTGGCAAGAAAAATATCTTCCTGGGCACCACCAAAACCCACACTTGAGATACAAATAACAAATGGAAGGGAACGTTCCTTTGGTATGTCTATCTGCTGCGAGAGAAGGGTACAGAAATCCTTCGCCTGAAAAAAGAACGAGAGCAATCCTAGAGATAAATGCGTTGTGGGGGAGGAACATTCTTCAGCTACGGGCTCAATGAAGCCGATAATGAAGACAGGAAAAACAGCGAGTCAATATGGGGGATATCAATATCAAAATGCAACTATCATCACGGCTTCGGCCATACATTTGAACGTCAATATATAAGAAACTCTGAATCGAAAGAGGCTAAACTCAGAGTAATGCTACTTAAATAAAATCAATTTTCGGAGAGTTAGTCAGTTCGGAAATACATTTACAGCCATCTAGCAAGTGAGAAAAGGGCTCAAAACCACGCGTACTACCCTGAGAGTAAATGCCAATGCAATAACAATGAAGTGCAGAACAAATCGCAACGCCGTAGCCTATGAACTCAGTAAATTTGTCCGCAAAAACTACCCTAATGTACGACGTTTGACAGGATAGGCATCCAGTCGAATGCAATTACCAGCATAGAAATTCGAGCAAAGTTGTAGTTAAAAAATCGAAGACCTATCAGTACTACGCACAGGAGAAATTAGATATGTGCTGCGATTGATATGCGTAAAAAATCTAGGGAAAAATAAGAACCGGTATCAGAACATGTATTTAACAAAGCAGTACAAACTAAGTCAAAATGAGAGCGCAGCATCACAAACTACTTCTTTCCACCAAGTAGGTCATTTATGTATTCCCGGAGCTTGTTATACATTTCCGTTGGTTCGCATACAGGCGTTATCTGCAGAAGGACAAAAGGAGTAAACTGGTGCAGGGTGATCCAAATACCTTATATTTGTCCTGGTAATAGGCCCCAGAGTAGAACCCAGCACAGAAGCCTAGCACCAACCTCAGCATTTTTGCCTGAAATTGATCGATCAAGTACATGGATAAAGCTTGATTTTGTTAATCAAAAATGGGAAGAAAACGTTCGCTAGAAACTAGTGAATACATCTATGAAGGCATTGAATAAACCACATTTTCGGAAGCCTAAATCCAGTGGAACCCATATCATGATGACCAGACACTGCAAATATCCATCGAAACATCTTGCTAAACAGGACAAATTACGCAATAAGCATTCGCCTTAAGCAAAAAAAAGAGTACCCACCTAGGAAACACCACCACAGACAATATTTAGAAAAACATAAGGCGCGGCGTGTTTGTAGAAACTTTAAACACAGTCTCATTAATTTATGCAACTAATGTAAAGCGGAGGACTATTTATAATCAAAAAGCATAAAAAGCAAGAAAAATTTAATGTTATAAGTCAATTGAACAAGTAGATTGAAGTATACTCAAAAGAAACTTAGGAAGCATTGGGTAATGCACACACCTTTTGGTAAAAAAATCAAACATTCCTAGAATTTTTTAGATTCTAAGCTTAAAAACATTAAATAAAATAAAACTTATGCAAAAGAAACATCATTATTAAAAGAAATGCCTTCGAATTTAGGCCGTGACGCATAGGTCTCCACTTCCCTGTTCCAAGTGCTTTTAAAACAGCTCCGTTGATTTAATTTTGACCTATTTATTAGAAAAAAGGCATTAATAAAGTAAGTACAAAGTTTAGGGAGGGGAGGAAGCGCATTAGCACTCGGGCTTGGGAGACGACCACTCTATCGCCAGATTCCGATTGCAACCTTACCTCCTTTCCTAAGGGTAAAATGAAACAGTATAAGGGTTGCACAAATTTTATGCGCTTACTTCGTTAAGGCATCGTCAATTTTATAAAAGAAACGAATTTATTAGCTGAATGGTGTGGGGATATTTTGTGGGCGATTCTATCACATTCAGTATTTTTTTTTCAAACTTTTGGCTTAGATCATTTGACCGGGATGATCGGGCATTCCAAATCATCTTGCATATAAAAGGTACAAGAGAGTCTAGTGGATTAGCAAGATTGTGGAAGTACATGAGAGTTTGTTTTCATCTCGAGGATCTGCGACATGCGCTCAGCCACGTAACTAGTTTAGACTGGCTTCTAGTTGCCTACAAGTTTTTGGAACGAATATGCGTCACATGACAGTGCTTCATATCTTAGACCTTCTTGCTTTAGTGCTTTAGGCAGTTGATGTTCCCTATTGACTCCTGTTATGTATTTACAAATTGAACACTGTACTGCACATGTAGACTGATTATACTGTAGCGTCTCAGGACTCCCGGAAGACGAAAGAAAACACAATACTTGGGCAGAATATATATTCAGCACAGAGAAGGTGCCTGGGCTATTGGCATGGCCCAAAAGGCCGGTCCACCCAGCGAGGTAAAAGGAAGCTTATTCGATGTACAAAAGTGGCGCCTTACCAGTGCCGAGGGTTAAACCACTATCTTATTACAACATGTCATTTTAGGAAAGGTATGTATTTAATACTTTAAGCACATCACAAGATGTCTGTCTATTTGTTTTGATGTTGGTTAAAAAGGGATTTTAGTTGCGTATCTTGTACAAAATAGTTAAAGATTTCGGGGAAAATATCTTGCTAAAATTTCATACTATGCAAATCCTTTGTGCTACACTTGAAGCAGTAGTCTTCTAGACCACGCATATCAAATTTTTTTAAAGTTTTGATGTCAGATAAGCTCGTATGCCTCCATTTCTTATTTCTAAATGAATTTGGCTATTCGCTGGCCCGGTCAATCCGATCCACGTCTTCTCCTGGTGACCTTGATTGCTTCTCTAGCGGCGTTCGCTTGTTCCTTGCACGTTCCTTGCCGAGGCAGGTTTGTCCAAACTCCGATTTTGGTTTTCATTGTCTCTTTGGAAATTCCCTGATATCATTAAACAAAAAGTAACGTTTTGGATTGCTTGCCAACATTGGCAGCACTTTCTTATTTTCCAATTTGTCCTTTTATTACAATAACCGTAAGGAAATGTATGTTCTTTCTTCCGGTTTGAATTATTTGTGTTTTTAAATGGGAGTTTCAAGGGGTAGATTTCTTTGCCAGTCAGGTCAGACTTATTGCAGTCCCTTTAAGGGATTGCCTCAACACATTCTAGATAGAAAACATCTTTTTAGGTGAATGCCCTCTATCAAGCTAAAGAAGTCTTCTAAGCGTTATCGAATCGATCCAGAACTACGTCGAAGTGTCGGTCGTGCCGCTCCCGGAAGCGTTGAACGCCTTCAGTACCTCGAAGCTCTTGTTAACGAGTTGTGTGTTACAAATCTCATCGACTACAAGCAGCAGGTAGCACTCTATTTCAACAGTTCATGTCTAGATCGTCGCCAACCTTGGTAACTTTGCACACGATCCCCGTAATTGTCCGCATCTTATTAGCCTTGACGTCCATCTTATCTTCCTTGAAATTATACGTCAACATCTCCAAACTGCCCCATCGGCTAGTAGCCAAAAGAAGACTGCAGCGGCTTCTGCAAAACTCGTATCTCTAGCCGTAGCAGGGTTCTGTAACCTGATAACTAGTTCACAGAACCTGCGCCTTCGTTTCTCTCACAGCCATCAAGAACTCTCACCGCTCTTCACCTGCTTGCAGTCCCCCACTCTTGAAGCGGGGACTTTGGTCAACTGTCTTACTGTCTTCGTCCACCTCTGCGCTCCTGCTGTTCATTTACAAGAAGAAAACTGTGTCTTCTTTGAACCAAACTGCTCAACCACCGCCTTTCACACCTCTATTCGGAGTAATTTTCCCACTGTGGTTGAATTTGCTCGTGGCATTTTGGCCGAGAACACTGAAGACACACGGCTTCGAAATCTTGCAAACATTTTTATCACAGATTGCTGTGGCGATACCAGTTATAGCAGTTTAGAATGATTGTCCTTAGCATTAATCGTTCCCTTTCTTTCCTTCGCCATCACCCTTTCTCCTGCCTTGTAAACCAGACCCGGTTCTGCTATGCCTCGCGGCGCTGCTCCAACTTCGATGTGGTAAGTTGTAGACTAGTATTGCAATGATCAATAACTGGTTCATATCCTCTTTAGCCCTTTTCAAATAATTCATCCCGACTTACGTCAACAATGGTGGCGCCGCTGGCACCCTCCTTTGCCCCCAACACCACTGTCTTTGGACAACGTAAGTCACAGATCTTTTTGCCCAAGCATGTTTAATGGATGTCATTATCTAGTGAAAGGCTTGTGTAACTCTCCAAATCGTCCTTGAAAAAGTAGAAAAAGGTGTCCAGCGTGCCAGGTTTACTGGTAGTCTACAGAGGAGCTGGAAGGTTGCAGACATGGGTGCTAGTAGGTCCTGGAAAGGGTGAAGATTCCTCTTAATTAAATACAACTTTAAACAAGCGTCCCTTGATTGCACTTGTTCTATTGGGGAAGATTTAGGTATCAGTGAGGAAATTAAAGTGCATCGTTGTGGTGACACAGAAGAGCTAGAAGGTCATAAACACGATTTGCTTAACCGATTTCGAGCTTCAGCATGGGTCATAAATATAAAAATTTATCGCAAGTGCAATGACAGCTGAGATCAAAGAAGTAACAGTAATGACTGGTAGCCTCCTCCAGATTTTCATTCCGTGGACGATATCCACCCACCTGATCTCTATATGGTCATCACTTTCACCCCTTTCATGCATCGCTAGACATGGTGGTTTTGGAGTGTTTGACTTAGTCGTTCCTTGAAAGGGAGTACTTGTGCAACTTCGTCATGCGGTCCATGCGAACTGTTGGATTCGAGTCTCTGGTGTTTTTTTACCCCGACTCTTGGTTTTGAAACGTTGCTAGCATACGTTTGGCTCAACTGATCTAAGCAGAGCGATTTGTCTTTTGCACAACACTCCTCGATGTGTCTGACCAATCATCTCTCGGTCATAAAACTAAACACTGAAGCCAGGGCAACAGTTTGTTCACCCAAGCCTTTTCTCTTGTTTTCCATTCATCAAGCAAATAGCGCCGTGCTATCACCAATCAGTCGCACTGGTAGAAAGCGTATTAGCTTAGTGAAGTGGGTGGGTGTGTGGATGGCCCTCTCGAAAGCACGCCTAACAGGTCTGGTAGTCTCCACGGCGCTGGCCGGCTGTGCACTGGCGGCGCCTTCGCCTCTGGTCTGTGAGGCCTTTCTTGCTCATCCCGCCGCCTCCCTCCTTGCCCTTGGGTTGGGTACCACGCTCACCTCCGCCTCTGCTAATTCCATCAACCAGGTATGTTGCCTTTGTATCTCTCCTGTTCCCTTGAAATAGTGCCTTTGGGAGTGTAATCCGGCCAAACAAGACTGAAGTAATTCTTATTTCCCATTCAAATTTCTTCTTAATCCTATCCTTGGAAGCGAAAAAGAAGATTTAGGGAGCCTACACGCCAAATGACAAACTAACTTGCCTTTAATCTCCTTTCCAGATCATGGAAGTCCAATACGACAGTTTGATGAAGCGCACCCGAATGCGACCTCTCGTCCGCAAATTAATTAGGTAGGTTAGTGAAGGAGTGTTAGCAATAGGCCATCCCATCGGAATTTATATCATAAAGCATGAATAGTTCGGCTTAAAATCAAAAGTTCAGTCTATAGGGTCATGCAAAAAAGTAGCTGTAATTGATTGCATTGGGTTTAACAGTTGTGTTGGTACTGGGCGAACGCATAAAGGAGATCTGAAAGTCTATCCTCTGATGGCATTTTGGATTTAGTAGTGTTGTTTGTGGGACTGCTGCGTGGGTTATACATTGGGACAACTTTCTTGGTAATTTGATCAGTCTTGGCTGCTGCAGTCGTTGATTGAAGTAGAATACGAAGTGGCTACAACTGATGAGGCTAACAGTGCTGAATCATCAAACAGACAGCCACACTACCATTCGGGAGACCCATTTCGTTCACCTTATTGTAATGATGCAACCCAAAGTGTTTTTCTCCCATGTCGTAACGACGAAGAAAGAATGGGAAGCTTTGAAGTGTCGGTTCCCTTGGGAATCCGTTCGCGCTTCATGTTGGATTCGTGTACTACGTCAGGACCTTCTACTACTACAGAGCAACATCCATGCACGCAATCTCTGGCAGATATGTTCTTGCCTAGGTCTGATCCCTTCAAGTGACACGCCACTAGCTCCTTTGTGATCGGAATATTGAAATCGCTCATCAGAACAGAAGGCCTCACTCTAATACACTCCAAAAAGCTCGTAATCTTTGACTTACTTTACTGGGACTCTTGGTAAGACTCATTTCCATAATAACACTCCTTCGCCATACAGCCAAGAAGAAGTCGAGAAATGAAGTGTCGGAATTGGGTGGAACTCCCTTCCCTGGTCAGGTGGGTAGGATGTTCCAAGCAGAACTCCAGAATGAGAATTTCGCCATCTCTTAAATTGCCATTTTTTGCAGATCCAAGTACAGAAAAGAGCTAATCGGTAACTTGGAATGTTCCGCATTTGGTGATCCTCTGACGTTCTACTTCGACCGATATTATTTCTTCCTGTTGCTATGATAATGTACTGCCAACTTTTTAGTCGTTGATATCAGTAGACTTGTGTCAAAGCTTCTAACAACCTAAGGCGATCCCTCCTGCATTTGATGCAGCACAGTAGACCCAAGAGGCAACACGTGACTGCTCTCTGGTAAGACCACAGCAGTTTTATCTGCCAAAAGCATGAATTTCTCCTTGTCAACGTGTGTGTTTAGTGTGCGGATTAAAGCCCAATTTTGCTGGGAACGCCTGCAAAACGCTCCCTTTCCGGTTTTCTGGAAGTTTTCCCTTACAAGGCTAATTTTTGAACATCTTAGAACGTTACACTCTTGCTCATTTGCCATAGCTGGAACCATTTCACACTCCCGGCGGTCTGTGTCATGTTCGCGCGTGCCAGACGCCCTTCCTTACTCCATATGGTCCCATATCGAAGTCTTGTCTGTTGATTACCCTGGTTGGGAGCTCAACAGAATCTTAGCTCACGCCCTCAAACTTCAGCTTGCAGCGAGGTTGTGCAGTGATGCAGTATTCAGCAAGAAGATGTTTGAACAGAGGCAGTTATGCCCCTACAGGTCCATGGTGGTCTCAGTCATGTTGGAGCCCAGATCACAGCCTCGGAAATCATTTCTGTGACTGTTTGACGAAATGGGGAGTTAGCTGCAAAAATATTTCACCGTCTCTAATGGTTGGAACTGCGGAACTGAGAGATACACTGATGAAAAAGGTAGGCAGAAATCTGGAGACAGTAGACAATTTACATGTGAGTGGAGCGCCAGGTTGTTTACTTCTACTACCAGGGTTTCTGAGGGAAACTGGGTCTCCACAGCCGGTGACGAAAATCACTTTGCGGGTCATGGCTGTTTTTGATTTTGCAGCCCAGTGGGAGCCAGCGTGTTCGCCAGTACCACAGCCACGGTGGGTCTGTCGATACTGTACGTGGGCACAAACAGTCTCGTGGCTAGTCTGGCGGCGGGCAATCTCCTGCTCTATACCTGCGTATACACTCCGCTGAAACGCATCTCCCAGGTGAACACATGGGTGGGCTCCCTGGTTGGCGCCATTCCACCGCTCATGGGCTGGGCCGTAGCCACTGGTTCTCTACATTCGGGTACGTGTCCTTGTAGACGTGGAAACTTTTATTTGATTTAACGGAGGCGGTTATTGTCTCTGGAATTTGACAGCTTCTGGTAAAATGGTAGTGAACATCATTCCAATACTACTTAGCTATCACTTTGGAGTCGTTATTTTATCAGTCGTCTTGCAGACTTGAGTTTATTTTTATCCATCCTGCTAAATCCGCGCTACTTCTTTTTACCAGGCTCCCTGGTGTTAGCCTGTCTGCTTTACGCCTGGCAGTTTCCCCACTTTATGTCTCTATCATGGCTGGCACGACAGGAGTACGCTCACGCCGGCTACGTCATGACAGCCAACGTGACACCCCAGCGCGCCAGAGCTGCGGCACTGCGTCACTCCCTCCTCGCCAGCCTCATCTGCTTCCTCGGTGCCGGCGGTGCAAGTGCAGGTCAGGTGAATTGGTGTGGAGGCCTCGTGGCGGCTCCGTTCAATGCTATGCTGGTGTACTACGCGCTGCGTTTCTACTCCACACCTCTAGAGAATGCCGGGGCGGTGTGTAGTGCAGCGCGCGGCCTCTTTCGTGCGTCTTTGCTTCACCTGCCCGCGGTGATGACTGCCCTTCTTGTCTGTTCTCATTGTGGGTTCGCAACCGGTGCTGTTTGATTAGTTGAATCTTCTTATAGACGAAAAACTTGCATTCCCACATCTACCATCGCTGCGGCCTCAGCCACCATTGCTTCCTTACTGGAGGACAGGGGGAGTCTTACGGTTTATCTTCAACCTCTAGCTTTTGATGAAATAGAAGTAATATGGTGTACTTTTGTGAGAAACCTGGCTAATTTCATGCAATTAAATTGAGGGAAAAAAGGAGGTACTGTAAACAAGGTGGAGATGCTCTTACTCCTCAGGGCGAAATTTGAGTGACGCAGGATTTGTGACTAGGTGATGCTAACAATAAGCCGCTGGAAGGCCCTAAAAGGATTATTTTGGGACATATAACAAACCCATGTATTCTGAGCCACAAACAACGTAATTGACCATAACTCCGAAATGTCGAGAAGACCCTGAATTTACTCGTTAGTTAGGAGTAAAGTAAGTAACTAGAGAATAGGAGGTCCCCGAAGTATCACATCATATTCCCTATTTCCCACCCTCAAAACAAAAACAAGTTCAAAAAGGAATATAGAGATACCCATATATTACAAACTGCTAAAAAGGTATAGATCAGCAGGATGATTACGCTATTCAATCCTCTCCTTCCTTCCTGCTCCACTTTTCTTCTCCTTCCTTCGCCTCTTGCGCCGAATCTCATCATCGAAATCTCCGCCGGGAGATTCCACGGAGGACGCCCCGCCACCACCGCTGGAGGGTATAAAGGAGAAATCTTCTGTAGAACGCCGGATTGCAGCGGCTGGTGGTGGGGTTGCAAAGTAACCCGCAGAAGTCGCTGGTTTTGAAACACCGGCAGTTGCCGCCGCAACATTCACCAGCGGTCCAGAATGCGGTGCCATTGCGGCGGAGGTAACGGAAGGGCCAACAACTGCCGTATTTGGTGGATGGTGGTGGTGATGATGGTGCTGCTGCTGTTGATTACGGAGCAGTAGAGTTGCAGCAGCAGCAGAAAATGTAGAGGCAGAGGCAGAAGTAGTGACAGAAGGCCCAATCGCAGATTCTGAGGCAATGGCACCAGCACTAGCGCGATGGACGTCACGGCGACGCTTTCGAACGCTAGAGGCAGTGATAAGGGTGCCCTCGGTCAATGCTGTGCCATTGCTAGGGACGATGGAAGTGGTGGGGGGAGATGCAGCCATGAAGAGAGCCATGTACTCCTGGGGAAGTTGGCCAGTGTGTAATCGGACTGCAGGATCTAGTTGGCTAGGTGGAAAGATGGTCAATTCCTTGCCTCGTATTGGCGGGCGTTCAATCAAGCCCTAGAAATAATGGGATAAAGACAGCCTACCAAAATGGTCTACCATTAGTCCACTATCGTCTGCAGAAGCAGGCATGTTCACATTTCCTGACAAATGAGGAAGAAAACCGGAGAGTTCATCCTTGAGATTTCCACGGAAGTACTTTTGATAAGCGTTTTTGAGTCCATAATGCTCGATGAGATTCGTAGCACCGGTTATCTGGTTTTCTGTCATAGGCCATTCAGTATCCAGAAGGTAGAAAGGTTCACAAGGAGCAACTGAACGATTAGTTCCTGTCCCAACAATTTTAAATTTGTTCGGGAAGTACTGAGGGTGCTGCTGAAGAGAGAAATTTGGCCCATGGGACATCGTCGATTGCTTTAACACTACTCGAGCAATATCGAATGCACCCCCTCGGGAACGCACATTCAAACAAATATCGTTTAAGTGTTAAAAACAGCGCTCTAAACAAAACTAATAATTGCTAAAGCCCATTGCATTTTGTAGCTACAACCAAAAAGAGTAAAGCTTCAATTTTTTGCTTTTTTCTGCTGCAAACTGGCTTAAAAATAATCTTATTGGCAAAAGCATAATTCGCAACTTGTCCCGTCAGTATATTCTGAAAACCAGCTCTAACATTTATTACCTTTTCAGATAACTCATGATTACTCTAGTTTCTGCCTACCTCCATAGCCCTTAGTTGCTTATACATGGAGGTGCTGTTTAAATCCAACTCGTCACTTTAATCGTAAAGGCGCATAAGGGTTCAACCAAATTGGCAGTGCCAGAATGAAAAGTGTCCAGCAGGCTATTAGCTTGGCACGATGCCCCTGTCTCAGGGTGAGAGTACAAAGCTCCGGAGACTGAAGAGCTCATTTAGTTGAGCATGCCGTTAAACGGAATGTAAGACCGACGCGGTCTCTGCGCCTAAAGAATAAATACTTTTGGCAAACAACCTCTCAGAAACTAAATGAAGAGCCCTTGACAGTTTTTTCGAATTTTTAATGCAATTGTAGTAGCATCCCGCAGTCATCATCGCTTCCTTACGGGTATTATCCCGAAATTTGTCAAGATGTCGAGTATCATTGGCACACGATTACTACCCATCAGCGCAACTTTATGAAGCCCTAATGCCTTTAAACAGCACAGAATGAAGCTATGTGGGCGCACTAACGCCCACTAGTTAACAAAACTGAATTGAAATCACGAGAGGGTATCACACCCACCCTCAACCAGTATAACGTGGTTGCCGAGGCGACAACGCTTCAGTCGACCCAAAAGAAGCCCAATAATGCCACAACATACAGTTTATTTACAAATGCAAAACATAATTAAGAAAGTGATTCACTCTCTTTGCTTAGCACATGCTCCCTAGCCGTGCCATAGTGGAAGTAGTGAGGCGCCAGTTCCATTAGCCAATCCGGTTGAATGGCACTCACTCCCGACACGCACGTGGCGGTGGCGGAGACGGTGGCTGCTGCTGGGTTATCGCTGAGAGGAGCGCTGAGGTGGACACGGGTGAAGAGGATCCACTTCGGCCAGCGGGCTGTTGAGGGCGCGGCATAAAGCACGCAACTCGGATGGAGCCGCAACGCGTGGTCTCCTCGTACCGTCGTATAGTGTGTACCCGATGGAGCCAGGTGGGCGACCTTGAAACAACAATGTTTTCATCGTTCCTCTGAACATTGCTACTGCTTAATGTGCACAGCAAGCTAGGTGACCCTGACGACGCGAAACCAGGGCTACTACTGATGGTAAATGAGCATTACCTGCATAAAGAAGCCACGAAGAAGAGCGCGCACGATAGGCAACGGATTTCCGGGCGGCTCCACAGCCACACAGGGCATTTTAGATCGTTGGAGCATCCCGAGAATTCGATCTCGCAGATAGAGGGCGTGTTGCAGCGCTCGAGCATTCAGCCCGACGGATTGACACCACCGTTGCAGCTCCGACTGGTTTAGTATGGACGCCTGCGTCTCATAGGCGGTGAATGCATTCAGTTCAGTGAGGTGGTCTCCGGCGGTGGTGCCAAAAAGTAAGCGCCGACTACGGTCAGCAGTCCGTCTGTAACTAGTACTTGAGACGAAGACGTTCTGCAGCTGTGAAGATAATGGGAATACCACTCAGGATTTGGCTATAAGGCTTGTCTTCTGTCCAGAGTAGCAGGCCGACCACGGCTGTCACACTAGTTACCTGCATAAGAGCGACAATTGCGGCCACCTCAAGGGTGCAGCCCTCCTCCACTGCGCCCATAAGAGCGGCAGCAGCGGCGGGTTGAGTGAGACCACAAGCGGAGCATAGAGCACTCAGCTGGGCACCTCGTTCGGTCATTGGCATTCCCGCGGCTACGGACAGCGCACCCAAGGAGACAAGTTGCTCCGCCGCTTGTCCAAAATGGCGGGCGGGTGGCCTTGGTGGCAGCCAATCAAAGCGCACCAGAGAATTTACACCCAGAGTCTTTAGACGAAGCAGGGAGGTAGAGAGATCACTGCGTTGGCTCTCTGGGGCTGTAAATCGTGGCAATATATGGTGGTAGGCATCCTCGGTATAAAGACGGTAAACCTGAAATTAAAGAGCTACTTAAATACTACCAACAAACATTATGATTTGGAATGTTTGCCATACGATTTCCCAACTTAATTACAGGCAAATCACCTCTCCCACTCGCACTCTACCCGCCCGACCAGCTCTCTGGTTAGCCGAGGCCTTCGAGACGGGCAGGGTGACAAGAGCCTCAAGCGAGTTGTTCGCATTGTAGGCACGAAGACGTGCGTACCCACAGTCGATGACATAGCCAATCCGAGGCAAAGTGATACTGGCCTCCGCCACATTGGTTGCCACGACAACAGTGCGAACAGCGTGCGTAGGACGCTCAAAAACGCGGAGCTGCTCGTGCACGGGAAGTCCACCATAGAGGGGCAGGCTACGTAGAGGAGGGTAACGGTCACCGCCTCCTCGGCCCTCTTTTGATTGCTGCTGTTTTTGGATGAACCGCTCTTTGCGGTCGCGGTACTCATCAACTAGCTCACTCACCAACCGATTCACCTCATCTTGGCCTATATTAAAGAATGTCTTTGAAAAAAACTGAATGAAAACGAGGTCAGCAAGTGCTACGAATTAAGAGAATGGCCTACTTGTGAGAAAGACGAGAATATCCGCGCCGAGAGGCCGATCTTCATGCAGCTTGAAGACGGTTTTGCGCGCCTCGGTAACGTAGCAGGGTGTGGGATCACGCAGGTAGAAGATACGCACGGGATGCTGCCTGCCCTCCACGTGCAAGTGGGAGACGGGCTTGAGGCGGGTGTCACTCTCTTCTACTATGGGCTCTCGCAGATTCAGGTCCTTGAAGTAGCTGATGAAGCTGTCGTGGAATAGAATGAAGTTAGGGCTAAACCAAACTATCAAAGATTCACTTTGGAAGGCTTCTGTTAACACCAATGCAAAGTTTTCAGTTTTATTAGCAGAATGTTGGAGGTATTTCAGCTCTTCTGAACCTATGCACTGGAGCGATTCACAGATCCACACGCCTTATAAAACCCAAAGTAATTCACAATTTTGCAAAACGGCGCCACTTCGCCAATAAACTCGATGATTCTATAGTCTAATATTCAATAGCCTACAGCGTCAACAAAAATTATAAAACAGCATCATTTGTTACACTGAGATTTAATGTGATGTCATGGGAAGAATAAAGGACATAAATTTAATTGCAACTGCTATTCACTTCTTAAGCTACTCCGATACTCTGAAAACAGTAATGACAGGCAACTTAACCGGAACACTTAATACTGGCACCTGACGATTTCTAAAACAATTTTCCCTGGTTTCACCCCACCACGATATTGGTCGGTTGTGCACCTTTAAGAACTATGGAAGCATATGACAATAAGCACATTTTCCTTGCACGTAGGTGTTTTAATGACAAAGTAAAAGGCATAAGAACCACCACTACAGGTAAAATAGCAGCACTTATCGGTTTTTAATCAAACTGAGCTTAAAAACGACGTTTACAAAACAATGAGTTATTTCAGGTTTTAAAAGTACTGATGGCCAATCACGAACCGATTTACTACCACTTGTTAGTTGGAAGGATAGAAACCTACTTTTGCGCCTCCAAAGTAGCTGACGAGACCACTACTCGCAGATCATGCAGGCGTTTACGCAGAATCTTCTTCACCAAACCCAGAAGCAAATCCACTTGGAGAGAGCGTTCATGCACCTCATCAAGCATAATCACGCGATAGTTCTGGAGCAGAGGATCACGAGCCATCTCCTGAACCAGCATTCCATCAGTCATGTAGAGAATCGACGTCCGACCCTGCTTGAAGCAGTCCTCAAACCGAATCAGGTAGCCAACCTCGTTGCCCAAATTGCAGTCCTTCTCCTCTGCCACCCGCGCTGCCAAGTTGATAGCTGCTACGCGTCGAGGCTGCGTCACGGCGATATATTTTGATGTTCCACGAACCCATCCTGCTTCGTAGATGTACTGTGGTAGCTGGGTCGACTTTCCGCTTCCTGTCTCTCCGGTAACCACAACAACCCTGCAAATAATATAAAAGTTATGAAATGGTATAACATGGGCCCGATGTGCAAAAAGACTACTGACTACCTTGAAGTTTCCAATAAATAGAGAAAGTGACTGCGCCACTTGAAAGTAGGTAAGCTTTGGCGCTGTTGGTCGATATGCCGAATGCTGGCGAAATTGGAGACTACAGCACCTTCAGGACATTCGTCTATCTCCTCCGAAGCTATCAGATCCTCTTCGCCTGGTTTCAAGAAGCGGGAACGTTTTGGCAGAAGGGACATTCTTTGACAGCTCCAACAAAGATCACTCACCAATCCACCATACAAAAAGTCCAGTCCTCGTTTGTGGAATTTCAAGGTCATCCGTTGGGAAAAATTTCTGCCATAATTTTAAGAAAATTTGCGTTACGGAGTTGTAACCTTAAGGTTGACTTATTAAGAGATGAAGGTAAGCAAATTTTTTGATGTTTTTTTGCCTTATTTTTGATATAACAAGAAATCAAAGAACTCCTTTTTCCTATTGGTCAATTACAGGCAAGACACCGCTTAAAGGTGACGTGGGTTCGTTTTTCTCAACTGCACCGAAATGTAAGCGCACAAAATTGTAGAAGTGCTTAGAATGTCTTTTAGCGATTCCACTATTTTGTTGAAATCATAACAAAGCCACATTAGAGCACCACTGTACTACTTTTTTGCTTTGGCTGTATAGTTTTTTTTTCCAGTTTGCAGTTATTTTCATTTACAAGTAGATGATGGTGATTGCTGGCTTACGAAACGCCCGCATATATGGACAACAAATCTCCCGTTCTGTTTCATCAAAGAGTTATAGTCACCAGGATTACTGCTGTAATTTGGTGAGGTGAGTTGGATTAACGCTTTTATTTTTATCGTAAGAAAAGCAGACTTCTACAACTACCTCTGCTGTCTGGCACTTCCACAACCTCAGCGACGTTTCGCTTTTGCATTCCGGGCCTTCAACGTGGAGATTGCCCTCGTGAGTTCAGGAACGCTTTGCACCTTTTTTATGAATGTCACCTCGTGCTGTGCTTCATTTAATAGATTTTGCTTTAAGGTAATCGCTTCGGGTTAGTGGGCAATTATAGAGGATTTTAGTCATACCTACATTTGCAATTTCCCATTCATTGCGGCACAATCCTAACTCTCTCAAAGGAAACAATGTGTGAAATATCCATATTTTCACACCGGTTCATCCGTCTCCCTTTTCACTTGTCCAATTTTTTAAACACTCATCTTAAATCTCTGTCTCTACCCGCTCTCGCATCCTTTGTCCATCACTTTGATTTCGACCCATCTTCCCCTGTTGCCCTGATTTTTCAGTCCATTTAATTATCGTCCAGCCATTCATTCTTAGTATTTCAACTTGTGATTCACCTCTCTCTTCATTCGTTCTACTCCTTCATCTTTGACTTAGCAATATTTGCGACTTCGTTCTTTTGTTCACTCACCCATTCACTCAAGATCATTTAGTCTCACCTCTGTCCTGATGCGTTCTTTCTGAACCTTCCTATGTATCCTTTACTCTTGTCCAATATTAGTACATTCTTCCCTTATACTTTCATTCACATCTGGTGGGCCCTTGCAGCCCTCTGCTAACCCGTTAATCTATCTTGCATGAATTCTTCTACAGCGAACCCGTTCATCCTTGATTCTCACACTTATTTGTGCATGCTCACAGTTCCTACAAGATGTAGTCCTTCGATTTTGCCGTGTTCTAGATTCGAGATCGGGCTCCCACGCCACAGACGACAAACCTGCGCTTCCAGTACTGGGAGGACTTTGTTCAGACCCTAATCGACTCTCGAGGAGTGACAAGTGGCATGTTACACCGCTCACCTATTGAGGCGGAGCTCGACTGGGCAGTGAACCGGTTTGACGATTGTCTCTCGCGACATTGGCTACTCCGATTGCTACATGCTCGGGTGAATCGCTGTACTCAGTCTTTGGTGTAACAGTCCATCCCGAATCCATTCATTCCTTACGAATCTTTCCCCAAAATACCACCCATCCCTACCATATCCTTCTGTGCGTCCATCTCGGATCCGTCCGTTTAGTTATCTATCCGTCCTGGATCCTTCTATAGATAGACCCTTCCATTCATTCATCTATCCCTGATGTGTCTAGTTTTCCATTTAGTCTATTAACCTATAAGTTGTCCGCCAATTCATTCCCTTATTCATCCATCCATCTATCCAGCTTTCTGCCAATCTCTCAATCTCCTTTAGTATTTTATTCCATCCAAGCTGCCCACTTTTGCTTTTCTTTATCAGTTTAGATTATCCATTTATTTGTCTTTACGTGATCATCAATCCACCGAATCGCTTTACTTTTTGTCTGACTGGTCTCCTGCTTATCTACCTATCCGGTTGTCAATCTCTTCTTGCCTGCCTTCAAATCTCCCCATCAGTGTCTATCTATCTTTTCGTTGCTATCCATTCATCTACCTACCTGCTTCTACACCTGGCTCACTACATTTCCTACTATCCACCTCTATGCCTGTCTTTGTATTCGTTTGTCTGTCTACTTACGAACGTCTTTCCGCCTCTTCTAGCGAAACCGTCCCGGGGATGTGGCCTTCCGCGACTGCGCGGAGTTGGAAGAGTACGCGGAGTCAACCAACGCTCCCATCCACTATGGTCTCGCTGAGGCCTTCGGTATGTCTCCATCGACTTTCTTGCTAAATTTGTATATTCCTCGTTTGTCGAATTTCCGAGCTGTCATCTATGCTGCTACATCGTAATTTCATGATATTATTCATTATTACTTGGGAAGAGCAGAAATTCCTCATACCTTTACAATAACTCAAAGTCGACCCTGTCTGAACTAGTGATGATCTGCCTCTCCACTGCTGCTATACACCTGCCATTAGCAGTCATCCCCATCTTAGCTCAGGCTTTTCATGTTTGCTAAGGCTTGTTAAAGGCGGATTTGGATCTCCCGTCTGGTGTGGATCCGTTTCCACGTCATCCAACTTTGTCATTATGACGACAGAATCTAACTGACATGACAAAGTAGTAAGGTAGGCTATCTTGAGAATGTTAGTCGAATAATTTGTGTAGATGACAGGGTATAGAACGGAGACGAAGAGAGAAAGATAAAGATCGAGGTACTTTAACCTAAAATGATTATTACAACTCGCCGTGGGAGATAGGGGAGGGAAGGAATTAGCATCCTTGGTCTATCTGCTTTGGATTCAGGATTTACGTCAGTCTAGCTTTTCATTGTGACGATGACATTAAGCTAAAAGGGGGAAAGGCTAGAGGTACCTTGTGTTTGGCAAGTTGACTCTACTGACTGCTGCTGCTGCTCTTCTACAGGTCTTAAATCCCTGGAGGTGGACCATGCACTCTCGCATCTGGCGAAGGCTCAAGGCCTCATTACGCACCTTCGCAGCATTGTGCCCCTCGTGCGTCAATACCGCGCCCTCCTTCTGCCTACTGACCTCCTCGTCCAGGTTAGTCATTGCCATCATCGCCACTGACGTCAGCATGAGAATTTCTATGGCTTATTCACGCTTTTGTGGATATGACTGTACCAGCACTTCCATCAATGCCTATATCCCGAACAATTTCAACCAATTTATTCTACTCATCCATCACCTTAATCACTATCATTTTCATAACAAAAATTTGGCGTTTTCAAACAGCTTGAGCCCCCCTACTGAAAAGCCCCTCTGAAAAATTTGCACGATTCATCATCAACACAGATTCATTCACATCGCTATCACTGTTTCGAAGGCTTCCATCATCAGTTGGACTCAAGTTTGAACTCTGGTACAAATTTCTTTATTGATTCCTCCTCCTCTTCCTCTCTATTTGCTGGAACCATCATCATCATCTTGAGAAAAAAACTATCAGCGTGTCCGTAGCTTCATTGCCATTCCCTTCCAGCATGACCTCCCAGCCGAGATAGCCCTCCGTCTCTGTCTCGACTCCTCCGATGCCTCGGTCAATCCACAGGCAGTAGAACGACTACGCGACATTTGCCAGGTTTTGGCGACTCTCGCTCGCAACCACGCCGCGAGAGCGGTCGTTCTCCGCTCACGACCTAAAACGGATCTGAAAACACGACAGAAATCTCTGCTGCCGCTGCTACTTCTACCGTCGGTGCCGGTGTGTCGGCTGCTGCGCGCTCTCTCTGCATGCAATTTCGATCCGCGACACCCAAGATGGCTGCAGCCGAGGGAGGGTCTGATGCCTCTGCGAGTAGCGTGGCATGCGATGCGTGGGACGTCTGCCACACCACCGTAAATCGGTTGGCTCTTCTGTCTGTCACCCCAATGATTATTTTATAGTTTGTATATAAATACTATAGGCTGTCTATGCTTCTCTCCGGTAACTTTTTCCTTTCTTTTGGGAAGAGTGCTTGTCTGTTTGTTTTCATATTTCCCT
Source organism: Echinococcus multilocularis (assembly GCA_000469725.3). Lineage (NCBI taxonomy): Eukaryota > Metazoa > Platyhelminthes > Cestoda > Cyclophyllidea > Taeniidae > Echinococcus > Echinococcus multilocularis. Next base: position 2,845,757 of record LN902848.1, on the reverse strand, counting down.
ATGAGTATCCGTTTTTGCCCCCTTGATGGTACATTAGCCGTTAGCACAAGTCCGTAAGAGCCTCTGGAACCGATAAAAATGGAGCGAAGTGTTTTGACCCTTAACTTACAGGCATTTGGTGTTCATGTGTGAATGCGGTGGGTAGACGGATATCAAGGTAGTTTCAAGTCTGGCTTACAAGTCCATCTGCCTGATCGGCCTCTTCGTTTTTCCAACAAGTTCTACGAATGTGAGATGGTCTGTAAGTTGTCTTTCCTTCCCTCACATTCACGTGACACTTCCCTCCCGTCAATCGATTGGTCTGCGTGTCAACTGTTCTTGCTGACACAGTCCCTCCCCGCAACATTTGTAGCCCTTCACCCAAGAGCCTCCTAAGCATTCCTCTCAAAGAAAGATGCGCGAAATTCTCTACCTTATGATCGGCCAATGCGGTAACCAAATCGGTGCCAAGGTGGGTCATTCCCAGTCCTTCACTTCTAACTCCTTACCACGTCTAGTTTTGGGAGGTGATCGCAGACGAGCATGGCATCGGTCCCGACGGCTTCTACCGAGGCGACTCGGACCTCCAAATCGAGCGCATCCACGTCTACTTTATGGAGGCGGCTGGTGGTCGAATGGTACCACGAACAGTACTGGCTGATCTTGAACCGGGCACTCTGGACACGGTGCGTTCAGGGCCCTACGGGTGTCTCTTCCGACCGGACAACTTCGCCTTTGGAAACGCGGGCGCGGGTAATAACTGGGCAAAGGGGCACTATACAGAGGGCGCGGAAATGATTGAGAGCATCATGGAGATTGTGCATCGAGAGTGCGAGGCTTGCGACTGTCTGCAAGGTTTCCAGGTGGTGCATTCTATGGGTGGCGGAACTGGAGCTGGAATGGGAACTTTGCTCATCTCCAAGATTAGGGAACACTATCCTGACCGCATCATGTGCACGTTCTCCTGCTATCCCTCGCCTAAGGCAAGGCTCCATTGCTTTGAAGTAATGTTTTTCCGTTATGTGTTCACATGTTGGATGGGATTGCGCAGTTCTTATTACTTTTGTTCATTTCTTAGACAGTCACTTTGTCGAAAAGAATCTGAAGTAGGGAAAATCATATTCAACTGTTATGAGATGTCACGTCAACAACAATTGTCATCCATCCCGTATCCATCCATCCATTCATTTGTTTATCCACCCATTCCTTTTCTATCTATCCGCCCATTCATGCATTTCTGTCAATCACTGGTTTGAAACGTGGCATGTATTCCGTTCTCTCGAGATTTGTCGTGACCCTGACGACACAATCGTCACTGTCAATCTGAGTAGATAGAGTTAAGGACACTAGAGCTTCTTCCAAAGATTTTGAGCCACAGGGAAGATGGGATGGAGATCTTCGCTCAACAAGCATAAAGGTGTAAAATGAATTCGTGTTAACAGCAGATCTATTCATGATTTACATGTTTGATCATCCGTTCCCACAAACAGCCTTCAAGAATCATTCACAGACGGCCCATTTATCAAGATTCCGCAACATAGTTCCCATCTCGAAGCGAGGGAAGAAAGAGGAGTTGTATCAGATGGCTTTAACTAGCATTTCATGCCAGTTGAAGCCAGAAAGTAACACTGGATTGTTCAGTTCCCTTTAAAAAAAAGAAATCGAACCGCTTCCTCCTTATCATCTCCCTCCGGCTCCTTACACTTCCATAGGTCTCCGATGTGGTAGTAGAACCCTACAACACAATTCTCTCACAAAATCAACTCATCGAGCTGGCCGAACAGACCTTTGTAATTGACAACGAGGCCCTCTATGACATTTGTTCTCGCACTCTGAGGCTCAAAGATCCCACCTATGGAGATTTGAATCACCTTGTGAGCATTACTATGTCTGGCATTACCACCTCACTCCGATTCCCCGGTCAGCTGAATGCGGATCTTCGAAAACTCGGCAATAATCTCATTCCCTTTCCCCGTGTCCACTTCTTTGTTACGGGATTCGCACCTCTGCTTTCACGGTGTTCAATGTCCTATCGCTCGGACTCGGTGCACGAACTCACGTCTCAAGTGTTTCACCGTCACAACATCATGTCAGCTTGCAACCCCCTCATGGGCCGCTATCTCACTGTGGCAGCCATGTTTAGAGGTCGCCTTTCCATCAAGGAGGTCACAAGAGAGATGCAGGCGGTAAAATCGCGCAACTCTCCCTGTTTCGTTGAATGGATCCCCAATAATGTCAAAACAGCTGTGTGTGATGTGCCTCCGAGGGGGCTCAAGATGTCCGTCACTTTTATTGGCAACACCACAGCTATTCAGGAGATTTTTTACCGTCTGGGTGAGAAGTTCTTGGTCATGTTGAAACGCAAGGCCTTCCTTCACTGGTATACAGCGGAGGGCATGGATGAGTGCGACTTTACCGCGGCTATTGCAAATGTCTCACAACTGATTCAAGAGTACCAACAAATTGAGTGCTAATTTACTTACCTACCTACCTCTTCCGCCACCTCCTTTCAGTCTTTTTTTGATTTTAATAAACCTGATTTGTAGAGACGTCTTTTTTGGTGCCCTTTGTAGGTATCGGATGTGGTGGTGGAACCGTATAACGCCACACTGTCAAGTCACTTTTTGACTGAATATTCGGACATGAGTTTTGTGATTGATAATGAGGCCTTGTACGACATTTGCTACCGCGTACTGAAAGTGGATAAGCCGACTTACGGTGACTTGAACCATCTCGTCTCAGCTGCAATGGCTGGAGTGACGACGTGTCTCCGATTTCCTGGTCAACTGAATGCAGATTTACGCAAGCTCTGCACTAATTTGATTCCATTTCCTCTCCTCCATTTCTTTATTCCCGCCTTCGCTCCGCTAACCTCAAGATTCGTCCACACCTATTACAATCACACCATTCATGACTTGACAACTCAAATTTTTGACTCCAAGAACCTCATGACCGCATGCGATCCCCGTCATGGAAAGTACATCACGGTAGCAAGCGTCTTTCGAGGTCGTTTATCCATCAAAGAGTTAGAGGAGGAGATGCAACAAGTTCAGAGTCGCAATTCCGCCTTCTTTGTGGACTGGATTCCAAACAATGTCAAGACAGCTGTCTGTGATGTGCCACCACGGGGCCTTAAAATGGCTGTCACCTTCATTGGCAATAACACGGCAATTCAGGAGAGCTTTGAACGTATTGCTCAACAATTTAGAACCATGTTTAGTCGGAAGGCCTTCTTGCATTGGTACACGTGTGAAGGCATGGATGAATGCGAGTTTGACAGTGCTTATACCTCGATGTTGGAGCTTATTAGTGCTTATCAGACCATGGAATGCTAGATCTGTCTTCCTACTTTCCTTTCTTTGTCTTAATAATGCTTCCTTTATTCAAGCAAACAAAGATATTTTTCTGCAATAAAAGTTTTTTTCCCTCTCTCTCTCTCCTCAATGTAGATATCCGAGGTAGTTGTAGAACCCTACAACTCAGTTCTGGGCCAGAGTCACCTGATAGATCTGTCAGATGAGTCCTTCACTTTGGACAATGAGGCCCTTTTTGACATCTGTTTCCGCACCCTGAAGATCCAACATCCTACACTAGGCGATCTCAACCATCTGGTCTCAGCAACAATGTCGGGTATTACCACATGTCTCCGTTTTCCCGGTCAACTCAACGCCGATCTACGCAAATTGGGCACAAATCTCATCCCCTTCCCACGACTTCACTTTTTTGTGCCAGGCTTTGCACCCCTTACCAGTCGGTATGGTCAAGCCTACCACACCTACAACGTCCACGATCTCACCTCACAAATGTTTGAAGCGCGGAATTTGATGTCAGCATGCGATCCGCGTCATGGGAAGTATCTTACGGTAGCAGGCATGTTTCGAGGTCGACTGTCAGTGAAGGAGGTGGAGGAGGTGATCACCGATGTACAGAACAAGAATTCGGCCTACTTCGTGGAGTGGATCCCAAACAACATCAAGACGGCGATTTGTGATGTGCCACCCAAGGGCATGTCCATGTCCGCCACATTTGTGGGCAATACAACGGCAGTTCAGGAGACCTTCAAACGAGTATGTGATCAGTTTGCGGTAATGCTGAAGAAGCGGGCCTTCATCCATTGGTATATCACGGAGGGTATGGACGAGGCGGAGTTTGATGAGGCATTCACGAATGTCAATGACTTGATTGGAGAGTACCAGCAGTATGAGAGTGACTAGAAGGGCCTCAAGGATCCATTTTTACTTTTTTGTGTTTGCAAGGAGGCAACTTGCAGAAAGAGCATGGATATGTAGGTCTTGAGTGCACTGCAAAATATTCACGAGGCTACTCTAGTCTTCTTGACCACATCTGAGGTGGGGGTGAAGGGTGGGGTGACGTAATTCTACAAGCATAAGATAGAATGCATCACTTTGAATCTCTGGGTTTACTTTTTTTCTGAACAAGTTACTGATCTAAGAAAGGTAGCATTCATCGTATTTTCTGGTCTCCTTGAAACATGACACCAAAAGTGCTAGTTCCGGTTGTGTTACAATGGATGCGACAGTTGGCTGGATTGTGCGCACGACGGATGGATACACGATAGATGAATGTGTACGGGATGGATGGATCCTAATGAAGGCACCGTAGTCCAACCCAATCAACCACCTTTTTTCCCCATCAAAAGACATGTTCTTTCCTTCCCTTACTTCAAAGCAAGCATTTAGTCCTTCACAGAGGGTCTAGATTTTCTGAGTCGGGTATCCAGGCCAGAAGATATTCCAGAAGATGGTGAAGATAAAGAGGGCAAAGCATACACCAAAGCACGCCCAGAATTCGATCCGCTCCCATGGCCGCTCGTGGAAATAGTGCAACAGTGGCACACCCACCAACACCCCCGTCATGAGACCTGCGGGTATAGGTGAGTAGCTCGCGTGCAGTGGGGCGTCAGGCAGGCCGTAGCGCTCGTACAATGCGATGCCAAAGTCCACTGCACAGAGGAGGAGGATAAGACAGACCTAGAGGGCGGATTGGAAAGAGGAAGAATGGAGAATGTTGAATAATTGTTCAAAGCGTAATTCTGTAGTACCTGATTTTGTCCGTATTGTTAAATACTTATGGCTGGCTGGAGAGGAATGACCTGATTGCAACGGACTTTGGGTGAAAAAAAAGTTTCAAGACCACGAAATCCCTCTACAGCTTTTACTGACAGAGACTTATTGAGGAAGAGTTTGATGGATAAGTATTTGAAAGCTCTCGAGGGTTGCGAAAATGTGGCAACAGCAGACGATAAGGATTCAGGGATGTGTTAGAGCTCTTGGATCGACAAGTGATGAGCTGAAGCCTAGATCCTCTTGTTTTCCCAAGGTAAAGGGAGCCCCGAAGGGTTTGATGAAATGGTCAGGCCTCCAGTACCTTAGCTTTGATATAACCTTCAGCCTTGAGAGCAGAAGGGGCAAGTAGAAATGTCATGCAAAACCTTTCAAGGTGTTCTGAAGTACGTGTCTTCCAAAGATGCATAAGCGAATCCAGACTTTCAGGATCTCTCAAAGGTAAAGACAGACTAGAGTTGGGCATTCTTCACTTTCTTACCCTAAAAATTCCAGAGACAGCAACAGCCATTGCCCGCTTCGCAGCCGTGGATGCACGAGCCACCGCAAAGAAGTCGTGTTTTATCTCCTCCCAATGAACCACCGTAAGGGCGAGATGGGCACCGAGAAGGGCGTAGGCACCGCCGCTGGCTCCGATGCCGATGGTTCTGGGATCCCACACCGAAGTGGCCAGAGAGCCTGCCAGTACCCCGAGGAAGTAGAGTACCGCCACCCGCCACGTTCCTTGGGCCCATTCCATTAGGCTGCCCAAAAGGAGAGTCACCAGGCTGTTGAAGATCACGTGCCATATACCCTGTTCAGTGGCGGTGATGGAAAGGGCTGTGGTCATCCTGCGGGCTAGTAATCCATCTTGCTGCAGTAAGTTTCTCTGTCCTTATTTTCACCTGGTTCCACTAAACCAATCTGCCTTTTCCTTCTTCTATCGACTAATTTTAAAGCCTCTCATCCATCCCTCCATCTGTCCGTCTCGTTTCCATTTTCTCATTCATCCCGTACCCATCCTTCCATCCACCCATCCATCCTGTACCCCTCCGTCCATCCATCCATTCATCCATCCACCTTTATTCATTCATCCGTCCCGCATCCATCATCCCGTATCCATCCCTTCATCCATTCCATACACATCTATCCATCCCGTACCCATCCATTCTCCTTCCTTTTACACAGTAATACACCTGTTGGGTGCCCGACACTTCGTCCCATTCTTTATCTACCCATCTCCCTTCTCCTTCGACACTTCTCAGATTAACCAGCTTCAATTCCATACATGTCGATGTTGCAAGACTTGAGTTCAACTTAACTTTGTCAAGGAGAGTGGAGAAATGTAAGGAAGCCTACCTGATGGACAAGAAAGTAAGTAAAGAACCTCCAAACTTCTCGACGTCGACGTGGGTCAAAGAAAAGTGGCGAAAAGTAGGGAAATCCCGACGACCAGGTCAACGCATTCGCTGGCTCGGCTTCAGCTCGACGATTTAGCTCCACTGCATAGTAGATGAAGACAGCTAACTAGAATGGCAATGGTGGTGATGATGATAGTACGGTTCGATTGTGTCCACAATTTGAATGTTAATGATGCCTCGTTTGGTTGTAAAAAACTCACCTGAACAAGGACCACCACGGAACAGAAAATCGGAGGTGGTAGACACTTCAGCACCTTTAAGTAGAACTCTGGAATGTACTCCTCCTCCATAATGGTCAGAGCCTCCCCTGGTTGACACCTTCGTCCCAGCCGGGCCCTTGAAGTTGGCCACACACCATCAGGCTCTAGTCTGAACATCGCACCACCGTCTCCATTACCATCATCATCGCAGTTCCCAGCGTATCCCGTTATTGCGTTAGGCAGCTTCTCCGAAGTGACAACCTTGTCGTCATCGCCAGCACCACGGCCGATTGCGTCAAGCATCTGAAGGTGTTTGATAGCACGAGCTCTGGCAGCGGCTAATCGTAAGCCCGGATTGGCAGCTAGAAGGGCGCACAGGGCGACTCGTTGGTATGGTGACAGGTCGAGGTAGCGTTTGTGTACAAGGACGGCGCGGAATTGCTATTTGAAGTGAATGGAAATGTCCAAGTTGGACAGCGAAATCTGCCTAAACTTTGTTGCTTTATCTCTCTGCTACATGATCACAATACCAAATTCGAGACGCTTTATTTTGCAATCGTCACTCTGAAATCTCATGCTGATTCTCTTAAGTGATTTTGTTGGCATGCACTGACACAGCAGGCTTTGGCATGTCGTTTGTCTGGAGGTACTCTCGGTTTCTTCCAGAAAAAAAAGCTACTAAGGTGTCATTTTTAAACAAATGCGCGTTTCACTATGCAATAGACCAAGCAAGTAACAAACAAACAAAGTGTTTGGCAAGACTTGGGCTAATTTTCATTCTGTCAGACAATTTTCTCGCATTCCACACAAGCGTCGCACATACGTGACGCTTTGATTTTAAAAAACTGTCATATTCTAGGTTGGGAGCAATAATAAGAGGAATTTTAATGGGAAATTTTCATCAGGAATTTTACAATAACCCAAGTATTCAACAGAGTTCTGCTGCAGAAAAGTCGGTATTACCTCATAAGTGATCCTCCCATCTCTGTTGGCATCCAGGTAGAGCATGAGGTCCTTTCTGCGATCCTGCGGCAATCCATAGCCCCGATATTGAAATCGGTTGAGTAGTTCACGGCAGGGAATGCCACCGATTTGATCGTAGGGCTGAAACATGTGGAGAAAGGTGTGCTCAATCCATTGGCGGTACTCCTCCTCCGTCAATGAACCCACGGAGTAGTCGTAACCGGTAATGGGGAGCTGATCCAGTGGCTCTTCTTCTGTCATTCTGAGAAGAGACACAAAAGTGATTAAAGCCAGTCGGACTAAGGATAGTTGATTACATTCGATGGGGAGCGTTAAATAGAGGGTGACAGAATGGGTCCCTGCAGTTGTTACTGGTTGACATGGCATAACAACAGACGGCTTCTTCAAGTAAGGGGTACTGGTGATACCGCTGGCCTTAACTTCTAAGACGTACACTCGTCGCCCTCACAAATCGCGACCACGCATGCTTTGGGTGTATTGAGCTTCAGGCAGAAGATTTTACGCTGACTTTCCTCCTGAAGGCTAGACAATTAGGTGTGGCATCAACCTATACGGAAAAGGTCCGCTTTTCCTTCCGAAACAGTCGGAGGCAGGTCCTGGTCTTGCAGAACAGCACAAGACCTCATATTTCATGCCAAATGGCTACTCGCAGCAAGACCTTGAGCTAATCATCTGAGTCAGAAGATTGAAAGAAAGTCAACACCTGGATTTGCTGTTAAAGCGCATTTTGGTACTTTCAAGAGGCAAGCATTTATCGCAACCCTTTAAAGCACAAAATAAAATTTCTTTAAGCTGTAATCCACTCAATTAAACACTAGAATGAGGGTACGCATAGACTTGGCGGAACTCACCTCTGCCTCGTATGTGAGTTCCATTGACTCCAATCATCCGTTGTTACTTTCCGCCACTCCCTCTGCTATTGGCCAGATTTGGTAGAGTGCTTGCCTCCAACCAATCGGAAAATGACAGGGGCGTCACCCTCTGCGTTATGCATGCAATCCGTCGGTTATTCATGGCATGATCCGTCTAACGGCGGTTGCATGATCACTGGCACTGTGTGCATTGTCTCCTCACCAATCACTAAAGTCGTATGTATTGATTGGCTGGTTAAGGCAAGTTTTTGATTGGTCGGTCGAGGAAAGGTCTTGACAGCTATTGGCGCATTTTAATAAAAGACACTGAAAGGGTCGCAGTTCATACTCTGTCTCACTTTTTGGTCCACGGAATTCTTCACTAATTAAAAAAGGCTATCATGATGGAGAGCTACTAAGTTTATAGGTATGGATTTCAGCTTTGGGGATAATTAGCCGCCCCACTTAACATACAGAAGAACTTGAAGACTGCAAGATCATGTCGCTGATCGAAAACACAATCTGTCAGAGGTGAAAATGTATAGATAAAACACTTACCAGAACCTGAACTTCCACATTGAATGTTATGCTGCCCCGCTGCCTTCTGCCAATTTGATTTCACGCCCTTGTTACTTGAGTTGAATGGATCCTTAAGGGATGAAATAAACGGCTTTTTACTCGTAATTAAGCATAGATTTGTAAAGTGCCTTAGGAAGCTCCCGTTCCTAGACGAGTCCTTAGCTGTCATGTGCTTGTATTTAATAAGCTAGAAATGCGGATTTTACACAAATTTAAAAGAAAAAAGTGGGTGGCATTGAGCCATCTGGCTTTCGACTCCGCTTTCTTAACTAGAATCAGCTCTGGTATTGGGCTCGTTAACTACCATTTAGGTCTCCAAAGATAAGTAATTCCTTAACTACCTGATTAAAGCTGTTCATCCATAGTTAAATGACCAGTCAACGCTGGCGCCAGATAAAATGACTCGACTTTCTCGTTTACATAATCTATTAAACAATACACCTCAGACAACCGTTTAAAAATCCCGCCACAGCCCTACTTATTTCTATTTCGGTAGACAACTGCAGTATCATTTTGACGTGTAATTCAAACCCATAAATTGCCATTTTCTCCACTCCAGTAAGAAGCACGGCCAAATGTCCGTTAGTAGAGCACCCAATATGTTCTGTTCCAGATCATTTCCACCCACAAATTCATTAATTTAAATGTCCATCTACCCAAAAAGGAAAAAGAAAAATGAAGTCAAACTCCGTCCCATTTCTATGATAATATAGAATAAGTACAAAAAATAGCACATCTACCAAACACATCAATAAAACCAAAACAGGAAACAATCCTGCGTAATTTACAGTGCCACGCTACTTATCACCCATTTCAGTAGTAGCATCAGTGGGTAGGATTCGAACAAACACGATATTCGCACCGCGAATGAACAGTTGCCCATACCGATTGCACACTGGTTCGAGGACTGCATTGAACCCCGTGGGATCGTCAAACTGCGTGGAAGCTGTTTGTTTCTCATTTTCCATATCCAGTCTAGGAGACTCCGAGGACATGATTTCACTTTCTCTATTGCAGACTGAGTGGTTGCGTTGTGCCATTCGTTCCATCACTTGTTGAATTCGACGTCGTCGTCTGCGACGTCGCCTGCCAGGGCCTTCATTCTGGAATAAAAAAAAGGTCAAATCACCAAACATTTAATGTTTAGGAAAAAATAAATGCTCAATCACATGTTTAACCGTGTGAGTCCTCTGTCTTCTGTCAATTTCTGTCACTATCTCGGTGGCCTGTTACATTCATATCATTCCTATGGCAACAGTCCACCAGCCCTCCTAAACAGGCATGAAAAGTTTTATCCCTAGGGTACTCAGAGAGAACCTGGAAGCCATAAAGTATGCAACTTATTGTATGAGAAAAAACGTATTAAAAGGTAAACGACTCACACTTTGCAATTTGGGGTAAGCTACCGTTTTGTACTCAGTCACATCGGCCAAAATCTAGGGAAGAAATACCGGGATTTATCCCAGTTAAGACAGTTAAATCGATAGCGTTGACCTCTGTCAGTGAACCAATGAAAAAGCCTCGAGACCGGCCAATAGAATCGGTAAACTACACTATTAATGAAACTAAAATGTAGCGGGTCTATAAAAAGTTAAGCTCCAGATAACTAACCAGATTCCAGTATCGGTCGAAAGCGACCATACGACCAGTCAGGATGGCATGGATCTCCCGCATACCGCGGGTCACCACGTAGACAGCTGCTGAATCATGCATTGCTTGCATAAGACGTTCCATCGGTCCCAAGACCCCTTCTAGTGTCATGGAGTGATCCAACTTCCGCTCCAAACCTTAAAGGGAAGGCAAGTAGGGAAGCGCAAGGTGGTGATGACAGCAACGAAGGATGCTACCAATGATATTTAAGTAGTATGCATACGTGGGTAGTGAACTATTCGATTAAAAGGTAAGGATTTCGGAAAAAAAATCTGTAAACGTACAATTCATAAGATTTGTGCTGTTTCCTGCACTTAAGTCCACACAAGTCTGTCTTTTAAAGCACGTGTTTAACACGAATTTCACATGTTTAAGTATTTTTTTAAAATATTAATGCTTGCAGTTGTTAAAACACCTTCAGAAAATAATTTAAGACGAGAAATAGATATGACCAAAGTGTAACTGGAGTAGAAATGTAGAAAGAAAAAGGATGGAATCCTGAGAAACCATCTTAACCACGACTTGAGGCATGAACCCATGAAACTCGGATTCGTCCACAGAGGACAGGATTTGTGAGCCCTAGGGATATCCAGGAGACACACAGCTACCATCAAACACAGTGGTCTTCTTGTTGCGAAGGAAAGACAATCACATAATCTTTGCTTTTGCCCCACGAGGGTACCGAGGGCAACGTAAAAGCAAGATGGGACCCGTATGGAAGAATGCTGTGTGCCCACGTAATCGGTCCTCACCACGGTCACAGGGATCTCCAGACCTACTGATCAAGCTAAGGATGACCGAAGGGGAGGGGGCTCGCCCATTGAGATACAAAGACGAGTAGCGCAAACTACTTCCACCCTATCACGACTCAATAGCCTCACCTGGCCGAAGAGGACAGAACGCTGCGAGGTCAAGTTACCAAACCACTAAACTCGCAGTTGCAGTCGCAGAAGGGGGAGATCACACGACGCTACACAAGACAATTTCATATAACGTGAACGTCTTGTGACGATCTCAGGCATCAGCAGTAGCCCGGTAACAGCAGGCACAAAACACACGAGGTCTCAGCCGGCGGATAGGACTGTTTTGAAGTTACCACACGAAAATGCAGTTAAAATGCGCCTTGAAAACTAAATTATCAGGACTTCAGGCGATAGGCATCAGTAATCTTGATACCGCCTGATCCTTTTGTGAAGTTGACATGTTGCTTTCACATTGCCCCGCATACGCCGAAAAGACATCATCTCTCAACCTCGATAATCCATCGGTGTTGTCGAGGCATTGTAGGGAAAATCTAGGTGACTTTGAGCGTGATCAAGGGCAATTACGATGCTGACCGCTACCAAATGAGTCGAATGGTTTAGCTGGATCGACTATCTTACTAGCCAGTGACTTTGCTCTAATCAAGGGTTATAACAATGACAACTGCTGATATTCATCCAGGTCAAATGTAATAAGGAATGCGAAATTGGAACCCTAATAAGTGATTTTTTACTTGTTAATGGCAGGGTAGAAAACAGAGATAGTTCACGAAAGTGGTGGCAAAATGAATCGCATAAAAGACTGACTGGAGAGCGAACCTTGTGTCCCCCACCGTTAAGGACATCATCTTAAGAAATACCTCATAGAAGCGGGAACTTTTTATTTGCCCAGCAGACCACCGGATTACGGACCATAAATTAATGCTTTCAGCAGTGGGCTTTTTATATACGTCCATAACAAGCCTTTGGATCATCCATCTTCGTGTCAATCCAGATCTGCCACATTTAGAGGGATTCTTAGAATCGCCACACAAAAGGAAATTTTTACATTTAAACCATCAATGGATGCACTTCGTACGAGACGTGCTGTACGCGCGTCTGCTAAGCACATCCTCATCTCGTCGTGAAACTTGAATGTCAAGCTGCTACACTATTCGCAACAGCGGTGCTACGCTAAGGAAGCAATTCTAACGCATCACATAAACAACCACCACAGCCCTTGAAAAATAATTTGATGCATCACGAGCGCCATGGATATGCAAACACTAAAAGCAAGCAGTAGCTGGTTACTTACGTCCCCAGTAATCCAGAATAGAACCAAATTTCTGCTTCTTAGTCCTCTTCAGTGGAATCTCGGATACCGATTCCCTCGAACGATTCGTTAGATCACACATAACCCGCCGTCCATCACTGGACATCTAAAAACAACTTGTTTACTGTCTTTTCAATTAACCAACAGCCACTCACAAACACAAACAAAAAAGATACGCACTATTATATACTACCGCGTTTTACTAAAAAACTAGCTACTTAAAATGAGTACATGATGTGAAAAAGTCGCATGGCGGAAGCATGCAAGATGGGCTCATATATCTAGATTTCAAATATCCTGGAAGTCCAAATCACAAGATTTGTCAGCCCAACCATAGCGCCAACGTTCCATAACACGAGAGCAGTCAAAAAGTGGTTTTCCCGTTTTCTTGTTTACTAGATTATGCTGCAGGCACATCCACCCACTGAATGCTTCACGGCTTCGAACGTCTGGTGGGTAAATACTAATGTCTATAATAAAAAAGGATAGCAAACACTTATCAGTGCCCAAATTTTTGTAGACGAAAAAATTGCATTTGACTAACTTTTCTTGAAGTCATCAGCACAGTATTTGCACGGAAAGAAGCTAGCAAAATCGTTGATAAAGCTTTCCATTGACTTCATCTCTTCCTTTGTCGGAGTAACTGGATAGTAAGCAGCCATTGTATGCAGAAGAGCCCATGTTGCGCGACCAAGACTGGTTTTGTCGAGTGGGCAACCTATACATGTTTGTAAACACAGGACGAAACTTTTGCACATGCAGTTAAGGGATGACATAAAAGTACGCAAAGGGTATTAGATTCGAGTCATCGTCGTTAGAAATTCCAAGCGTTATTCCAATCATTAGTACCACGTACCTTTTGCATCAAGGAAAAAGGGTGATGCCTTCCGAGACTCCGGTTTAATTTTTTTGTAAGTGGATAAATCTACACAAGCACGACAAAAAGATGGTGAACGTGGATTGTACAAATTCTTTTCCTCCTCCTGGCGCGTCGACCTATCACCCCTTGCGTTTCCTGACATAACCGAAGGCAGCTAGAAAAAAGTGTGGAGAGCACGAGAACAGAACAGTCAAATGCGTTCACATGCTCGGTAGCATCATTTTCATCAGGGCCAAACAACTTCCCAACTTGCAATTTCATACATTTAAAAAGTATTGTAAAATTGCTTACTAAGGATCAAACTTTAAGGTATATATGTTACCCTTTAGTGAGTGCCTTTGGAAGTGTTATCACTATCAGCTGTAAAATAAACTCGGGCTTTTTGATAAAAAGGTGCTGTATCTACTTAAAAAAGGAATAGTATATTTTTATTCTTTCTGGTTTAGGCTGCAAAGCACCACAATCCTATTAAAATTTTTTACTTTCTTTAATAATGAACAATATAATTCGCTAAAGTTTATTGATATAATATTCAACAGCGTAAAGAACTGCAACCAATTATTTGCTCTTCTAATATGAGTTCATAACTTATCTTCCGTACTCAAAAACATTTGTTCTTTTACTCCTAAATTATGGTCTTTAAGATTTTATTTATCAATTTTTAGATTTTTTTGCTATGACTTTAAAATGAATATTTTTATTCAAATGGGCGCCGCCTGTTATTCGAATCACCTGCTGGGTGTCTGGTTGCTTCAAAAAGTTCCACTGAGTAAGGGGTTATTGTGCTGATATTTTTGTTCTAACTGTGTTTTTGTGCACCCCTCCCCGTCGTAATGTGTTTTTGGGCTTTGCCTATTTAGTGTTACTGTAACGGCTCTGCTGAGAGTTATGTCTTTTTCATATAGGAAAAAGCATCGAATGCTCAATAAAAATATTCGGTCTTGTGCTAGTGATTATTTGTCCAGATTTTTCTTTGCATATTGTGAAACTTCGTGGGTAGACAAGTTTGCTTATGTTAGGTAGTGCCACAGGCCGCAATGGATGCCTCGGCTCGCGACGATGTTGTCCTCACTTTAACTGAAGCGGACGATACTTCTTCCCGCCAAATTGTAAAGCGCCGACGTCTTGCCCTTCTCTGCCATTTTGGAGTGCGCTCCACTGCCCTCATCTTCTATCTTCTGTGTTCCTGGTTCACCACCGCCTTCATCGCCCCTGTAGTCACCCTCCTCACCCTCTTCGCCATCGATTTTTGGCTTGTCAAAAACGTCAGTGGTCGTCTTCTTGTTGGTCTCCGATGGTGGAATTCTATCGACCTAGAGACTGGTACTTCTAAGTGGGTCTTCGAATCTGTTAATAGCACAGCAAGAGGGGGCGAGTCAGTAAGCAGTCGAGAACGCGCTTCCCGTCGCTCTGCCGCTCGTCTATTCTGGCTTGGGTTGCTCATATTCCCGATAATTTGGGTAATCCTTGTTCTTGTTGCTGTTTTCTCGCTAAAACTAGCTTGGTGTCTTGTTGCGGCCTGCGGATGTTTGGCTGGGTCAATCAATGCCTACGGGTATCTGCGTTGTCGCTTCAAAGGTAGTCTTATCGGCGGTGACTTCCAAGGAAGTGGTTTTAGGGGCCTCTTGACGACCAGGATGGCCAAGAATGTGATTTCAGATCTGTGGTCGAATGAGGAGAACCAACAGCAACAGCCTCCTAGCATTATCTAGGGCGACGAGGTTGTATCGACTTCATGGTTTCATTGGTCATTGAAATTTCTTCACTTTGATCGGTTAGATTTGTTTATGCTATTTGTGTTTGAGAAGTAATGTACAAAATTACTTTCTATTTCCTCTTGTACTTTTTTGTTGATTAAGTACAATGAATTCAGATGGCGCATACTATTGTAAACCTTC
Source organism: Echinococcus multilocularis (assembly GCA_000469725.3). Classification (NCBI taxonomy): domain Eukaryota; kingdom Metazoa; phylum Platyhelminthes; class Cestoda; order Cyclophyllidea; family Taeniidae; genus Echinococcus; species Echinococcus multilocularis. The sequence goes on along the minus strand of LN902848.1, from coordinate 2,830,179 downwards.
GAGCTGTTGTGTGGAAATGTAAGAAGCACATACGGGTTTTTCTCTGCGTTTGAATGGTTTTCTGGGTAGAAAAGATTGGATTACTGGTCTCTATATCTAGGCGAATTCCCTTTTTACTTTGTATCAATCCTGAAGCTTTGGCATAACTGGTAATTCTTTTAAAGTGCTCCCTCACTAAGGACTGCTCTGCAACTTTCGGCGTATTTTACCAGATGCATCTTCACTTTTTCACCCGTTTAACTTATTATGCAGTAACTGTTCTCAATGAATTGCCTTCTTAGGTAACTGGCCTATAACTTGTTAATACATGTTCTAATGCAGCTTCATGCTTTCTGAACTGAGCATGGGATGACCAAAGGAAAAAGCACTTTTCATTGGAAGAGGATGAAAGGTGGCATTTGATCGCTTGTCATCCAGTAATTGGTTGCCAAATCAATAAATTGGCAGACATTGTAGAAGTAAACACTGACAAACATGATGAGGGAATTTGTCATGCAGGGATGTGGTCTCATTTCACAGGATTTGATACACAAGACTCCCTGACTCGGTATTACTTTGTGCCTTTGCCAATACCGACTGTCAGTCGGCCGGTGGCTATCAAATTTAAGCAAGAAAAGCTTTCTCATTTGGATTTTCATTATTCAACTTACTAGTTACGTAGAGGGCTTGGCCTCCGGTAAGGTGTCATTTCCTTCGCCCCTGTTTGGCCTGTGGTGGAGGTCTCTATTTCGGTAAGTAAGTTTCTCCCGTGCTGATATTTGTGTTCCATGCACATCGGACCTTTGCGCAATTAACTTTTTGCTTACCAACCAAGAAACACTCCAGCCGTTCTTATGTATTTAAATGACGAGATCACTCAACGAGTGGTTTGGTATCTAGTCTTTAAAGCATTCGATGTACTAGCTTTATCCATTCAATTTACTATTAAGTGGTTTCGTTAAATTTTACTAGGCAGCTTGTTTTAAACAGAAGCAATGATTTGGATAACTTGAAAAGGAACTAGCCTTACTCTCTGAAAGAAGCGGCCTAGTTGGCACATGTTGCTTATCAAATTACATCGAATTCCGTCTCACTCGCATACTTTTCTTGATTTGCATAAGTTCTCACGATTATTGCTTATTCATGATGCTTCGCCTTTTGGGGAATGCAGGATTGTGGATGTCGTAACTTTTTCATTTTTGCTAACTTTAATGCAAATTAATGTGGTCATTGCATCCTTTCTTTTTGTAATTGCCTCAGAATACGTTTCTACTGCCATTATTTAAGTAAAAATTCTGTTATTCGGCAATTAAGCGGTCATGTGTAGCAGTATGCACTTGCCTATTTTATCACAAAAAAGGATAAATTCCGGTAGTCGTTTTGGCATGATTTTAAACGTCTTAAACTCTGCTTCCGACCACCAAACTCGGTTTCTTACCAAGGTGCGTTTTTGACCACTACAGCTGGGATTACGTTGACGGCCTTGCCTTAGAAATGATCGAAGTGAACGTAAGGGGCCGAAAAGTGGACGAGTTGATTGCTTGTAATGCTTTAGCCTTGCAGGATTTACCCACTCTGTGATCTTCAAATGCACCTTTAATGCTTTTATCCCACTTAAGCTACTTAAAAACTGAAAACTGTTCAACTTTCCCCCATAGAAAAGGATTCAATTTCATTGTCACAGTTAACCTTGACATTTTTCACCGTTGCGTTTTTATCCTCCCCATCAGCTCCCTCTTAAGGACAAGTTGAGGTTATAGTTTGTATATTTGAGGGAGTTTTTTTTAATTCAACAATGAAACAAGTCAAGGCTTGGGAAATAAGTGTTTGGCCAACTACTAATGACCGCATAACGCAGTTCTTTTCCACAGACGAGTTAAATCAATCCTGAGGACAGGTGAGCTGCATCGTGGAGGGCGGTCCGCCCTGAGGTGAGACCCAGTTCAGTGATGTGAGAGGGGTTTTGGGCAGAAGGAGCGGATGCGTGCATCCATCCATCTTAAACCGCTCATGTGTGAACTAGCAACGGCGGTGGCAAGAACAAACCGTTTATCATTCAAAGTTGGATATTTTTGAGAATTAATTGCTCAGAAAGTCTTCTTTTAGCAGGGTATTTTCTTGTCAGAGAGTTAGTTTTTATTACAGGCCCAATGAGGAGTGCTTTCGGGTGCTGGACAGGGCTACAGAATGCTTTGAAGAATGAGCGCCAAGAGAGGACTCATTCAACGCTCCGCAAGTGTGTGTGTGTGTGTCATTATGACAGGCACCTTTTTCATATTTTAACCAGTTAATTTAATTTCTGGCTGTCAATTTTGGAATAAATTGCTTGCATTTCATGTGTTCAGGCAGTGGGGCCAACGGTTCATTGGCACAAAAGATTGGCAATGACAATGAAATATATTCAGGTCTTTTGTCAACCATTTTTTTGTGTAGTGATTGAATAATTTTTATTTTTTATGACGATTGAAGAGTACCAAGGGTGCTCCTGTTTGAATAGGGTCACATATTTTGTCATACCTAGTGTTTTCGTGGGTACAATTCAAGGTGTAGACTACTCCTTTTTTCCCAACTTAAAGATGGAGACTGGATTGGGCTTTTGTAATCCTTTGTTTGATTGCCGTTTCAATTAGCGATTTAATTTAATTTTATGACATTTAAGCGGTCATAAGAGAGTCTAGACTGCTCTCGTCGATTGATGCTTTTTTAACTGTCAAGTTACGCCTTGAAGACGCTTTGAGGGTCTATCATCAAGGGTGTGCAGAAGAGCTGGTGATAGAAATCCTACTCCATTCCTTAATCTTGAAGGCCGCTTTGCAGAAAACGGAACCGTTTTATCTACCGCCGTATGTAGCGTTTTCAGTAGTTCCTCCTCCGTGCTATCCATCTGGATGCTACTTAAGAACTTAAAAGTAGTTGCTACTCAAGAGAGACACAGGAAAACCGATTTGGGAAGCTTCCAAATCCTACGATAGTCTCGGTGGGAGGGCCGTTTTGCAGAGGATGGAGTCGTCTTATCCACCACCGTATGTGACGTTTTCGGTAGTCCATCTTTCATACTGTTCACCCGAATACTACTTAATGACCTAAAAGTAGCTGCTTATCAAGAAAGCTATAAAAATATCGGTCTTTTATCAAAGTTGGACGACTTCCAAATCCAATGGTAGTCTCAATGAGAGGGCGGTTTTTAAAGGTCGGAGTTATTTTGTCCACAACTGTGTATGGTGATCTCAGTGTTCCCCCTTCTGAATGCTACTTAAGAGCTTAAAAGTAGCATCTAGTCAACGGCGTTCTGTCGTAGTTTGATGAAATCCATCTGATGAGTCCCTTTGTTCCACGCCACATTTACAGGGCGAACTCTAATTCCTCCACTCCAGTCCCATTAGCTACTCTGATACTCCTTGTAATTTGGGGACGTCTATCAGATCTGCTTTTACTGCTCTAGAAGGCGGTTTCAACTCATTCATTTTAAATCTCGCCTTATTGTCAACACTGCTGCAGAACTGGACAAAATCGGTGCACCCACTGAAGGTTGATTCTAATTCGACAACCCGTCCGCGTGGAGTCGGCAGGTGCCTGCAGAAAAGATAGTGAAATTACTGTTGAATGTGGTAATAATGCACACAAAACTGGGGCCAGCTCCATTTCGCGCGTACCCGGGCGGTTTTATCCCCACTCCCCCGTCAAGGGTGTTAAAACCGGGGGAGAAGCCAAAGGCCCACATAATCTCCACCCCTATTTTTGTGTGGTGACCTAGATGTGATGTGTACGGGGCTGTGACTGTGTGTGTATGTATTTATGATCGAAGGTGCGTGCATTCAGATAATTTGAAAGGCGTGTTGCGTGACTGATGAAATGGTGTGTCCACATCTGCACACACACACGCGCGTGCACATGCACGTACGCACCACGCCGATTCATCCACTTCATGTGCACGCACACATCGGTGCGCGGGTGGGCGTGCGAGCGTGGTATCAAACCAATCAAATCGGAAATTTGCAATCCCCTTCCCCCACCCCCGCCTCCCAACTCCATATACTGCTCCCGCTGCCTGATTTTTTTGTAATACCAATAGGCAGTCGAGACATCATCACTGAGTATTTTCTTGCCACCTCCCACTCCTTCCCCAGCTATAAATTCCTTTTCACCTCCATTTGGTTGGTGTCGGTGGTGGATTTTTCTGTCAAAGAAAGCTGCCTAACCACACCTAGTCGATCGGTTATGACTCCGTCACAAGCTTTCCCCTTGGCTCTTCCCACCCTAAACCCTTACTACTCCCTGAAATCAAAGTGTGCAGTCGAGGCATCATCATTAAATATTTGCCTACAAAGGGAGATACACACTGTCATCTGCCAACTATAATTGACCCTTCCCTTCCACTAACGATGTCTTGGCAATAATTGTTGCCTAGTTGGTGGTAGTGTTGCATTTTTCCGGCAAAGAGAGCCTCTCTTCCACGCTCAATCAATCGCTGCAATCCACTCGATTTCCTGATCGATAAATACCATCGACCGGTGGTGACTCATCCGCATGTGGCAGTGGTGCTTTGGTGGTGCGGCTAAATACGCTGTCGACAACTCGACAATGAGGATGCTCCAAGCTGCCCTTTTTTCAGTGGGAGAGAAATAAAATTGTCGTTTCTGGTAAAAATGCTTTTTTAAAACTTTTTTTGACTAATTATCAAACTTAGGACGATTTATCAAGTGTAGGAGTACACCGCATTTGACTACAAAGCTCGAGGGGACTAATTTGCATTTCATATACATTAATGTCAAACTTGGAGTGTTTATCTTAAATACAAAAACAGTCTGTCTATTGCCGTTTCATCATGCCACCACTTTATTGGCTTGAAGGGGATAGAAGCCTAAACAATGTGAAAGTAAGTGTCTACATTCTGGCAATAAGTTCGCTTCGAAGAGGGCGTCCTTTTGGAGGAAAAAAAGAAGTTGTGTCTAAATTATTTTCAAGTGAATGTTTAAGGCCAAGGGGACCGACCCCATCTCCGCGCAAATGGCTTCGACATTCCACTGCGATCACGAGGCGCAAACGGATAATTGGCCTTCGCCTCTAGGTCTTGCAACCTTAATAAATAGCGTTGCCATAGCAACACAATTGATAGACGTGACAATCGTATGTTTGCTGGCTAACGCAGTTTTTAAGACCCGCAAACCTACCTTGCCTACCGGGGAAATGGACTGTCAGCTTGGAGACGTCAGTTCGTGAAACATTAGGTGGCTTCATGCATTCACGCAATGCAATTTGTCCTGCCAACAGGGTGATTGTTAACTTTGTGGATTGGTGAAAGGCTTATTAAAAAGGCGATTTATTTTTACCGTTGACAGGCCTTAAAAGCCTCTTGGTGAGGCGGTCTTATGCTCTTTTCCTCCTCCTTGCCGCTGCTGCCGCCGCACCTTCACCGTCATAAAGTATTTATGAGAAGAGCAAAAAAGAAAGTGAACGACCGCTAGCTCACACATCCTCTTACTTTAGTGAGAGTGGATAAAAGGGAAACGCAATTCTCCTCTTGCTCCAAATTTTACGGTGGCAAAAATCACCCATTTGGCCCCCGACTCGTGTGCCCCAGATTTATGGAGCGGGAAAGAGGAGGCAGGACGGAGGATCGTAATGTGGTGCCAAAAGTTATTTCAGCAGGGAAGCATTATTAATTGTTACAAAGGCAGGGAGGAGATGGTGGTGGCAGGCTGATCTGAGGCGACTGAAAGGAAACCCGCAACAAAAGTTAAATTTGACCTTCATGCCAAATTTTATGGTCGAAAGTTGAAGGTTATTACGACAACTAGGCAGAAAATCGTAAACCCATCAGAAGAGGGAAGTTTGGTCAAGGTCCCACTTTCATGCGATCACGGACCAGTCAAATGCTGGGAGTCTGACCAAGGGCCCGCTCTAGCGTCTACTGCGTTGATCTGGACTAACGTGAACAGATTGAATATTTTCTCGTAATATAAAAGATGTAAACACAGGAAGTGTGCATTTGTGATCGTTCCATTGAAGTTGAATGCATGGCAAAGCAATAGTAGGGCTAGAGGATGCACTTTTGCGTCTGACAACGGTTAATTTTTTTTCGGTTGAGTTAGCTTTCTCCTCTGTTTTTCAGTAGTGACACAATTTAATACTTTTACTGTGAGGAGGAATAAGCATAGTTAGTTATGTGAACGAAAGGAATGCATAGAGGGGCAGGAATGCAGATTTTCTCCACCTTCCCTGCCGTGTTGTTAGGGTGGGAACAAAAAAGAACGACCAACAGATTTGTGAGGCATTGTTCTAACGCACTGCGTTGCCAGCAAAGCAACGGAAATGTTGTTGGTCATGACGTAAGAAAAGGCAAATTGCGGATTGACGCATTGGCAGTGATTGTTGAAGTGCCATCAAAAGCTTCGTAAAAGTCTACACTTTGAGGTGGATGAAAATATTGTCTGGGCTATTTTAAGCCAAGAAAAGATTTTTAGGTCCTCTCTCCAAAGTGTTTAAGGACTTTCAATACCTCACCCGATACGCCCACACAGATGGCAAACAAAAACTTTCATTGTTTGTTTTGGGGTGGAAGACAGTTTTTGAATTATCCGTGAAATTTTACACACAACAGCTCGTTGAATTTTCCGTTTTGTTTGTTTGGGAAAATACCTATTTAAAAGTATTTCTTGAGGAAATGCGGTACTTGATCAGGTTCATTTAAAAGAACCCCCTCTACCATTTAATTGACAGTTGGGGTGACTCTCGTCCGATTAACTGACAATGCGGGAACCCGAACAGGGCCCTCCCCTTGAACTAATGAGGGCTGAATGGTTGGTTTGTTGAACATGTAGATTTCGATTCCCGCACATAGGCGAGATAAAACTCCACCAGAAGCCGACGAACCACTTGATCGCAAATAACTAGGAAACATTTCTGTGACGAGGAGGACGACTTATTTCTGTAAATATAAGTCCTACTTCGTCATTATTTTCAATCTCATAATTCAACTTCTTCACCTTGATAGCTGATTGGCATCTGGGTGAATGCTCGGCAGTCGAGTCGAGATATTGCCGTCTTCTCCAAAGTTGGGGACGGTGAATGTTTGTCTCCCTCTCCTCCTCCTCCTTCTCCTTGGGAATCAGTGATGTCCGCCCAACCACGGAGTTGATGCAATGTGTCTGCGTGTTACTTAATGTACGTTTTCCAACGGCGATGCGCTACAGACATTGTAGGGCGGGAAGCCACTGGAGTGTCGCGAGGGTCGGAGGCCATGCCGTACAGTGGAAGCACCGCCTCCTGCACCTCACAAATCTGTGTAGGCAGTTGAGCGCAAGGTGAAACAAACCACCAGTTCATCATAAAATGGCAAAACCTCGCAATTAATGCGTGAAATAGTCGCACTCGATAAATTATTTCAATATGCAGTAAAATTGGAGTCATAAATGGATGACTGATGCAAAACCCACTAAATAAATGCTAAGATTTTGCTAATTTTTCCCAATCGCAGCTATAATGAGAACAAGGTGCCTTTTCTTTTATTGCTGCACAAATAATGTTTGAAAAATGTGCCTCCACTGAGACCTCATTCTTCCTTGGAAATGACTTAACAGAAGGGAGAGGAATGGGCTTGCAAAAAAGCCATAATTGTACACTTTTACTTATTCGCAGGACAAGTTGTAGGCATGTCGCTTGTAAATTTATTCACTCGAAATGAGATTGTCATGCTTTGGCAGTTTGTTTAACTTTGCGTTTGGTTAGGCGGACGATTAAGTCATCACTGACTGTTCAGCACTGGCCTCAAGGCCACATCGGTAGCCTCTTCTTCTGCCATACTACTGTAATACGTTAATCAACAGTTTAGTCCCCGGTTTTAGTGATGGGCCGGTTGGGGGCTCTGCCAGTGCATCTTCGCCAAGTGGGTTGGCCTCCGGGCAATGACAGCAGCCCTTCAAGCCCAACTATGCGCTGGCAACATATATTTAACGCCTTCAATCATCTTCAGAGAAGTGCCGGTGCGCTACATTGGTGGTGGCGGAAGGGCGAACTCAATTACGAAGGATATCCATCCTGATTTCTCCTGGTGGGTGATAAAGCCTAGCCGAGCGGAGGAAGCGCGTAGGTTGTGGATGGGAGAATCTGCGACGACCCCTTCAAGAACGATTGAAAATGACGTCCAGCTTCGGCAACTACCCCAGTCTTATGGCCTACAGGGAAGCTACTAACAACTGAAGCGACACTAAACGTGAACCACCCGGAAATATGAAGATGGCGAATATGCGAACGCGCGATGCCTCCTCCACCTCTCTACTGGCCAAATAGAATCCAGCGCTGATGCGAGAGCAGAGTGAGAAGGAGGAATGGAGGCAAAAACCTTACGCCCTCACGGAACTATGCCAAATCCCATCTTTTGTCAAATGACTCTACTTCCGGGTCAGTGGTCCTACTACTAACAGTGAAAATGCGTGACGGCCAGCACAGTTGCCCGTCCCTACAAACCAGCAGAACTTCCAGGAGGGACTTGTGACCTTGCTGTCGATAGCCTCCTCAGTTGCAAGGAAATTTGATGACCAACATGGCTGGCTTGTGGGTGTTTTTTTTTGAAGCACTAATTACGTTGTGATGTATAATGCGGGAGGTTGGTCAAGGAGAGCGTTGGGTCTAGATAGCACGTTACTTGTTTGGACAACTCGCAGTTTTAATAAAAGGCTATTCTGCCTGCATCTCCAGGGGAGTCCCCGTGCGGTCACCCACCTGCGAGTCTCAAATGATATTCAGTACTTGACACCTTTTCAAACACCTAGTGGCAGTTGATAAGGCAAATTTATGCATATCTCTTTTCCATTTCCATGGACATGTGCCTCCTTCCTTCCACGGTCGATTGAGGAGACATATAAAACTCATTGTGCGACTAAATCACGATTTGATCATCCGATGGCGAAATTAGTAACCAATACAATCCACCTAACAAATGGGGATCATTCAAACCACTCCTATTCATTCCCCTCTAAAGTGGATTAGAAATGGACCAATTGGAGGATTAGGAAGCAGGAGGCGTTTACAAACATTCAAAGCTTACCCCATCCTCCTTTCATCCTTCCCTTAATTGACTGTTGCTGGATCAAAATAATTAGCACAAGAAAATTGCCAAAGGTGAGGGCTAATAGGAGGGTTAGAAAAGAATTAAAAAAGGGGAATTTCTGCGAGACTGGTGGTTCAAGAGTGGAAGTAGGTATTTTAATTACTCCTGTTTTACCTTCACTTTTATTTGCTCCTTCACTGACCAATTACAGATGAGGGAGGAAAATGACAAAGTCCACTCAACAAACTCGGAATCAGCAAGTATTTTTGCGCCGTGCCCTATATTACTTAATTCCAAACGGACCAATCAAAAGCGATACAGCCTGACTAACCGCAGGAAAAGTCAAACCAGCACTTGGGGAGGCGTCAACGTTTGGATCTCCACGCAACTCCTCGAATTTCTTCACTCAATTATAAATCCCAAGTAAACAGGAGACCTTGCAGAAGAACCGAGAACTTCGAGTGAAGTCTCTACTTCTCCCCGTTATCGAAGGGCTGAAAACCGACCTCACTTTTGCTTCATCAGTAAAAGCTAATAAATATTCAACCTCAAGTAAAATGCAGTCATTGAGGTGCTGGCAGTTGAGTGACCTACGTATCAATTAATGAGGGCCTTTTCATACATAGACACAACTTCCGACCTTTCCATCCATGGTGAGAGAAGAAATAACTCACGCGATTCCGCTCAAAAATCGGCCCCACACACTCCATTAGAGCAATTTAATCGCCAGTTCGTCCAGTCGGGACTAGCCGTCTGTCTGTCTGACTATACTCCGACATTAGCCGACTGAACAATGGAAGGTCTAGCTAAAATCCAGCATAATTAATCGGAGCTCTTTCAACTCCCAAATTCTGATTCCCACCCTCAATGACCAGCCGTGTGTAGCCAACGGATTGCAGGTAAAAATGATGTCAAAAAATACGGTTGATGCCATCACTTTAACGACAACTGAATGGTAAGACTATTTAAGTGTCACCTGAGCATGTGAAGTTTAATCCACCTGAGCCGAGACTAGAAAATTTCGGAAGCCCGTCAGCCAGAAAAAAACCCGACAGCCAATAAACGCAGGGGTCTCAATTTCAACCAGGCAACAAGGCCGCCATTCATCCCTCCCTCCTTCCTTCTCTTACTCTCCTGCCGACTTTGAACTGACCAGCAGAATAAGAGGGGCTTGAACTTGCAAAAGAAATAATTTATTTCTGACTTTGTAATTTTTGATTGTCTCATCAATGGGAAGGACAGGCGCAACGCCTTCCGACAGTCAGATTTGTGAAAACGCAGTCACAAACACACACCTAGACTCGAGTAGGCCAATGAAAACTGTCGCCGTCCTCCACGACAACAACAACAGCAGCGGCGGTACAAGCAGCAATACTCGTAGTAATAGGAGGTTGTAATGATAATAAGACCAAGATGAAAAGGATGGTACTAGTAAGAAGCAATAAGACAGGGAGAAGGAGTGTGAAGGGGCCAGGGGAAGCGGTTTTCAAATAAGAGTACACATACACACACAAACATACTACACCAAACTACACACTTGTTGTTTGCACCTCTCATCTCCTGTACACAATAGGAAGGGGTCAGAGAGGGACGGGGGGAGAGGGGAGAATCGATCGATGACACGTGCATATATGTATAATGCATAGATATATATTTTACACTCAGGCATACAGACATACACACACACAGGCAAATCAAATCAAACGATTGGAAAGACGTGGTCTCTGCATCACCATCATCATCACTCCACTTTTGGGGAGGGCGGCTGCTGTTGGATCGTCTGCACTGCTACTGTTGACGACACTCCTCCTGTCACCGCTGTTGGACCAGACGTCGGCTGAACAAACAACAGGGAAGGGGTAGTCCCACCTGCAGCAATGGTTTGATTACCCACAAGCAGCGCGGGTGGTGGTGGGACAGCACTGCCCCTGGGTCGGTATTTCCTTCGCCGCGCCGCCATCGCTCCTCGGCCCGTCGGGGACATCGGTAACTCTGGAGGCCTCGGCGATATCGAAGATGGTGCGCCTACTCCACAACCGTTGCTGGGACACCCATTGCCCGTCACCAACCGCATCATCAGTAGCCCATCGGTGATGGCATTTTCGTCCAAATTTTCATCCAAATTTGTGGTCATCTTATCACCAGCTGCTGCTGCGGTGGTGGATGGCAAGAAAGCTCGTGGCGATAGCATATTTTGTCGAGCAGATGATCTAGAAGAGGATCTAGATCTCGCTCCGGGTCGGGAGAAATTTGACACCGGGGGTGGTGGTGGAGGCTGCGGAGGCGAGTCCATATCGCCGTGCTGTGGAAGCGGTGCTGGCAGTGGTTGCTGACCGGGCGAGCACCAGGAGCAAAAGGGTGAGTCCGGGCGAGCGCAGGCATTGTCCAATTTTGTATGACTGACTGAACGTCGAACCGCCGGTCCAGCCAGCCGTCGTAGGGTGTAAACTGACTGTTGCAACGCGGAAGTAGGTGAAGCCCCCACATTGTTACTATTACTGCAATTCCACCGGGCAGGGGAGTCACAACGCCGACGTCGCACCGAGTTGAAATGATTCTGCTGCTGCTGCTGTGGTTGTTTCTGCTGCCGTGGCGGTGAACAAGAAAACCTAGCAATACCTGAACAACGAGGTATGGGGCGAGGAAACCTATCCGACCGCCAGCCCCCCATTTGATGGTGGTTTTCCCAACACGGATGTAACTGTTGTGGTTGTGACGGAGATCCTGATTTTGGAGTGTGATCACCACCCCCTCCACCTCCATTTTGTTGCTGCTCCGACAATGACGCAGACGATACACGGCGGGAAAGCTTTGACACTCCCTTGACAAACACTTCGGGTTGGTGATTCTCCGAGGAAGGGGTTATTCCACTCGTACAGCCAGCACCACTGCCAACGCCGCCAACATCGTCGCCCACGAAGGAAGGGAGATCCTGGGAGGACAGCCCCAGCCCCGCCATTTGGGTCATAGAACCGCTGTTCAGGCGACATATCCTACTCCCTCCTGGGTGCTTCCCTTGATTGGCAACGGAGAGGGCCAGAGCATGCGTCGCTCCCGCCACCGATTCAGCACTGACATCGCCAGTGCTTCTATCCGCCAAGTCAGAGGTCGAACCAAGGAGGACTCGCCGCTGTTGTTGTTGCTGATGATGGTTGGGGAGTATTGAGGTAGATCGATAGCGTGAGGAAGCGGGAAGGGGAAGACTAGTGGCACGAGGAAACTCCTCCCTGAGGCGATGGCCGTGATGGTGGTTGTTGTTGTTATTGGCAGCGGCATGCCTTGCATCCGCATTGTTCTCGCTAGACTTATTTCGGAGATTAGGGATGTGAGCCCGGCTCCCCACCTCAGTGAGGCCGACTTTGGGTGGCTTCTGCTGAGTCCGCTGACGACTGGATTCCATAAAGCCCTGCTTCGACGTCCGTGGCGCCAGCGCCATTGCATTAGTATCCCCATGTTTCGTGCCAGCTCCACGAGAGGAATTAGACTGTCCCACTGCGGCATTTTTCTGGCCTACCTGTGCGTAAAGATGCCGCGCCACATCCTCCGCCATTCTTCCATCGCCAAGAGATTCAAGGAAGTGGTCAGAAGCTCGGGTGGCTAGGCGCTGAACACGAGACCAGGCAGGGAGAGCAACGTCATTTGCCGTGGCACTAACAGCCACGGTTCCCTCCACGGCGCCACCGACGGTGTCTAGGTAGCTCGGGCGTGGAACTACAGCGGCCGCTTTGGCTTCCTTGTTCACCGGGACCTGTTTGGGTTGTGGCTGCTCCACATCTACTACCTCGGCCTCCCAGTCGAAGGGATCTGATTCACGAATATTGCGACGGATTATGGCCTGCTGGATTAGAGAGCGCAGCATTCCGTAGTCGGGATGGTCGGGGTAGGAGCAGGACTCAATGTGCTCCAGGAAACTGCGGTACTCGCTGGGCAGACACCGAGCCAACGAAAGGTGGTTGTAGGACTGCTTTATCTGCCCAACCTATTTAGGAAGTGAGGGGAGGGTAGATGAAACTTTTTTTACACGTTGAAATTTCAATCTACCACGTCAGTAAGACCTTCACACCTGTTCTCTTTTTCCGGTATTTTAGGAGCAACTCGGGACCTGTATATAAATTCTGCCGATAATTTACCATAGACTGGAGAGCAAATTAAACGCACTTGTGTGAAAAAAAGACTTGTGATTTATTCGCAAATGCGTACATTTAGGAAGCACGCACAAAGGCTCGATTTCATAGCCTGACGCAAAATCTAATCGGACTAGTGATGAAATGAAATGGTGACTCATTCGGGTGCTGACCTTTAAGCTGCTCCTAGTCTCAATTAACGAATGCCTACTTTAGAGTGCGGTAGAATTGTTTATAAATTGAGGCGCAACAATGACCTCTGGGTCATTTAAGTAACGACCTCCAACCCCTCCTCGCCAATGCTAGCATCGGTCTTGGCTAAGTGATGGATGCATTAAAAGCTAAGTTCAGAGAGGTGGCAACTTTGATTAGGACGTCCTCTTGCAGTCACTGCAGCTCGTACAGCGCCAAGTGAAGAGCCCGCATCCCATGAAAGTCGGCAACTGTCTCTACCCCACAATGCCAATCAATCTTCACCGCGAAAAGATAGAGTTTATGATTCTTCAGAATGGAATAAAACGAGCATACAAGGAGGCCATGGCAACACGATGGAGAGAATAAGGGAGGTCACAACTGCGCACGTCGTAAAGCCGGTGTGTAACTAGTAGGCGCACAAACTCTCATAAATGTGACCCACAGTTTTCGCGTTCTCGTTCTCGCACTCCGATTCAAAAAGCACCCAAGTTGCGTCAGTTAGAGACCAATATTAAGAGCCGACAGAAGGAGAACATCATCCAGTGATTGAATGGTGCTTCAGTGAAGAAGAAAAAAGTTGAATGCCTAGTTTAAACGAGTGAGCGTTAGGAGAGAGGTCGGCAATCCTGAGACATGCCATTTGTGCAGCTCTGCCACCAAAGTTTTGAGCACATCTTTAAGCAAAGCGAAAGTTATTTTTTCTCGAGTAATCAGGCAATAAGTCAAACATTGAGCATCACGTGTGGCCGAATGGCATTTGTTTTGCTTATCTATGAGAAAATGCAAGCCTTTTTAGTCTTCTGCCTGTGGTATGACCCTCTGCCCTCAAAATTTGTGTCTTATAATGTCTTCGAAGGTGATATAAGTCCCCATGAAAGAATGCAGCTTGGTGAGGCATATCTTATCCTTCGAGAAAAATGTGACTGGTTTCAACGACGTTTCAAAGAGGGCTTATATGCATACATGGATTGACTGAGAAATATGAAAAGGACTTTTCTGCGCCTGAATCCACAGAAATACAATCTTGCACTAGGGATAAATAGAGACAGAGTCTTTAACGAAACCTTGTTATTACTATTTTGGCAAAAAAGTGGAAACTATAAAACCGGGGAACCTGACACCCCTTTGTTGCTACCACAATCTGATGGTTGAAACAGGAGGAATACCAATGAAAGCGCCGACGAGCTACAAAACTGTAGGCACGATGACACAAGCGGACCCTTTCGGTCCCGTAGCGTTACAAAACGACTTTTAAGTTTGTGTGCATTACCCATGCCTTCAGAGGTGGTAGCGTGGCTAACACTGGCTCGCAAGTAGAGGGCGTGTTGGCAGACAATTTGAGTGAGGAATTCCATTCTGGCAGGCAAATTTACTCTTGACAATATGCTTCCAAGACCGCAGTGGTGGTGGCTAGGGTGGATGAACATGAAAGCAACTGTAAAAGAAACACCAAATATGCAATAGCCACTTGTTCCAGCAATTCTTGTTCATTCATCTCAAGACCGAGATGTGTACATCTGTGATGCCAAGCGTTGAACCAAGCGAGAGGAAAGAAGAGTGTCACCCAGCTGAGAATGTGTTTTGGACAAAACAAAAAGACGAGCAGCCGAAATGCCTTTCCCGCTCCAATTAGCATAATGATGATGCACCCCACACACATACACACGTACGCACAAGAATGAAAAGTATGCAGCACGCATGAAAGCGCGTAGTAGGCACACCAACAGTGTAAAAGACTTTGGCAGCATCATGCATTGTATGCCGTCTGCAATGCCCACCTGCCAGACCTGGCTTTGGGCAGGGTATCAAAATCGATGGGCTATGTTGGAGGAGAGGAGAGACCTTTCACCACCCATTGGTGCGAGAAGAATGATGTTTTCCACGCAAAACGAGTGGCGCAGGAAATGCTCTAGCCGTCTAGCCCTGAGGAGTACCCTCTACCCTGTTGAACTTGATGAATTTGGGATTAATTCATCTTGCAATTAATCGCATGATTGACGAGCAAGTGAGGCGATTATCACGTTGACAGGTCGTGTCAATCGCCCACATCCACCCAGACAGATAGACCAAAAAACACAGGCATCGTCTACGTCAAGGGTTTAAAAGTAGGATGTGTGTGTGCTCAATCATGTTAGCATGCGACTATTAATGGGTGGTGCCCACGCGTTTCGAGGCCTGGTGAAAGCCGTTTAGCAGATTCTTCAAATTCTGTACAACAATGCTGTAACTACCTCAAGGCATTACTTCCAAATCCACACAGGTACACGCACATCATGATAAGAAGGAACTCCAAAAGAGCGGTAAAATTTACCAAACAGTATATAATTAAATCCTATCCTGATAACGAAATGGGACCACATTTTAGCAATTACCTTAAACTCGATCAAAAGAATGGGATAAAAAACAACCACTAAAATTAAGCTGTCATTTTCATGGCTGTAGGTGACCGCGTGGGGGAGTTAGATAAGGCAACTGAATGCCCCAAAAGAGCACCCTTGATTGATTGACCCTTCAGGTTACTCAAAGTTGCACCAGATTTCTTCACAAAATTCCGGTGTTGGCACCCTACGATGCACATCCAATTCTACACGCACTACTTTCCTCCATCCACTCGAGGCTAGACCTGTTCCTTAAAAGTCAACCCGTTTACAACAATAACTAACCCAAGTCATCATCACAAAAGTGGTTGTGAGGAGGTCCCGTGTTCACACTGTGCACACCTCCGTTGCCTCGCCATCACCGGTCGACAACTTGATGTTGGGTGCATGTCCACATTCAACAACCGCTTTGCATCCTCGTCGTGTGACCATCCCATCCCATTCCATCCCATGGACAAAGACATGAACGAGTGAATGACGGGATGGAGGGAAGATGCACGTTCCAATCGGTATTTCTTCACCAAACGAGCGGAAGTAAAGTGGCTCCTCCATGAATGAACCCCACGTGATCTAGGGCTCGCCATTTCGCGGATATCGTGACCTGATGGGATTTACAGTCACAGCAACTCTGGTTGGTTAGACAACCAACCCAGAGGGTTATGTCACTTCCAGTTCCATCGGCTTAAATTGCCCCGTGTCCTGGATACGCTAAATTCCACAATTCTAAGTTGTCGATTTCTCAGAGGAGAAACACTCTCTCATAAAAGGCTCTCCCGTAAAAGTGATGCCTGCCCAAGACACGCACTTGACGCCGATTCTGTCCGATGAAAATGTTACTTGGTGTATTTCGGTTGTGTGTGCCTTCAGTTCCCGCCTCAGTGTGGAAATTCTCCCAAAAAAAGGAAAATTGATGGCCAAAACTGACACACTTAATAGTTTAAGCCACAAAATACTATTGGTAGGAGAATAAACTAAACCAGTGATAATGAAACATGAGTCTATCTACCCGTCCTCCATTCAAATTCGTCTAGGATGCGGAAAGTAAACTCGATTCAAACAGCAACAATCCTAGACAGATAGTCCAGGGTATTTCCAACTTCTTCAAATGTATTATCCCCATTCCCGATCAGTAACTGAGTTCAAAGTCCTGCTTCGACCGCCTTGTCTGCTGGACATTTCGATGACAGTCTAGTCTATTAAACTACAAAGAAACAGCGTTTTTGCGTCCCAGAAGAGGAGGTGGAAGCAGATTGCAGGTAACAAGACTGCTTGGCTGACTTTCTACAGTAATCACAATCTAATGAATACATTTTTGGAGGCAAGTCATAACAGCTCGGAAATGACAGAGAAGAGCTGGGCGTTTGTAATAAAGGTAAGAAGGGAATGTAAGGAGTAAAGCTCTTTCTACCGAATCTTGAAGGCCTCAAGAAACGCCAGTCGACATGTTCTTCATCAGCATCGAGTACACCAAGCATCTAGTTATGAGAAGATGATAAAGTATTCAAGCAGCGAGGAAAAAAAAAAATAATGACTTTGAGAATCAGACACTGAGAAACGATCCCCTTTTCCAGGAAGAAAAAGCCAAGTAATTCAAAAAAAGGTATTATTTGTCTAATAGGTACTAAAGTTAATTACGATGCGCCATTCATCCGGCTGAAGAGACAAAAGGCTCTGGAATTCTGAGCAGTCAACTACCATCCGACGCGAACAGGCGGAGGCCTATCCGAGTCTTTGAAAGTGGCGCAACCGCCCTAGGATTTTAAATAACTCAAGATGGCCTGTGATAGAAGGGCTGATCAAGTTGGGGAAGGAAAGGCCACAAAACGACTGAAAAAAACTATTTGCACTGGAGCCTATGAATCGAGAAACCTAACAGTCGACGCCTGACCTATTTCTACAAAACAACGAGCGTTTCATCGATGACTCCTCAAAAAGTCTCCAGCATGCGCCAATTAGGCTCAGCCGATCGAAGAGCATAGGGGATAATTTACAAGCCGAGAGCTTAATTTCCTCGAAAATTAGTAAAGATAACCAGCGCCCACTGTTATCCATGATCAGAATTTAGCAAGACTGACTTCATCCACAAATAAACTCAATTCATATCAAAGTGGCAGCTCAAATTAGCCATGGCAGCAGTTGAATCTACTCTTTCTCCAAAAGTTGAAAAAAAAAACGAAATCGATTAAACCAACAATGAAAAAATAAACACAGTGAATGCCAACCTGTTCTTTGTCCTTAAGCCGCCTCCATGGGAGCTGACCAGAGGCAAATTCCACCAGCATATAGAACATTGACCAGAGGTCATCGTGTCGCCCCAACTCTCTGTTAGCGTGGGCGTTGCGTGAGGCATAGCGCACAGTGCCGCGGAAGCCGGCCACGGGACGAGCGGGTCGCACCTCACCTTCCGCGTTGGTGTACTGACGCGCCAATCCGAAGTCCAGGAGGTAGAGCGTATGGGACGCCGTGCCTGTGCCTCGGCCCATGGCAAAATTGGAGGGTTTAATATCGCGGTGGAGGAAACCGCTGTCGTGCACCGCCTCGATTGCATCAAGCATTTGAGCGGAGAGACGCACCACGGTGCTGAGGGAGAAGACGCCACGGGGCATGCTTCGACGCAGTTCAGCCAAATTCCGACCCTGTGTGCGATGGAAGCCAAAAAAAAAATACTAGAGACAGAGATAGCCATTAGTGTTGTCAAATCACCCATTCTCCTTAGATCCATATAGCCACCAATCCATATACGAAACCCGAATGCATCCATCCATCCACGCATTCAATCGTCAATAAAACAGTCTGCGTGTTCAAGATCCATTCAACACCCATATCACCGATCTAACTACATACACGAAAAAAATTCTTTCACCTATTCACCGCTTTGTTCATGCGCTCACCAGCACCTTCAACAGTTTTTACTTCCGTCCATCCACGTCGGATCTACAAACTCCTAACTCATCAACAGTCGAGCCACGTCCACGCTGTCAATTAACATATCTTGGACGTCCCTAACATATCCACCCTGCATCCATTCTGAGCGAAATTGTAGATGGTGACAAGTCATATTGATCCATCCTGAATAAAAGCTATTGGAAATGAATTGCCAAATGCTTTTAGTTGGAACATTCGCGATATCCATGTGAAAGGGAGCTCAGCAGTAAAACCAACAACGACTAGAGCGAAATTGGAAGGAGGTAACAAAATAATGCAAAGGAGAGAGCAAACGACCGTGAAGGAATAAATATGGCCAAAAAAGAAATGAGCTTAGACGCCAACAGGCAACTTCCGTTTCCATTCCAAGGAAATTACATTAGATCGTTATGATGTGAACGACAGGGGTACTTAAACCATAAGTAACAAACGTTTTCCAGTGGGCGAGTTGAAGTTGACAAATATAAATATTCACTTCCCATCAGTTTTATTCATTTTCTGTCTCAGTTTCGACGACATTTTTTGAAGATATAACATTGCCAAGTCGCCATTTCGATTACCGTCAACCCTGTTCTAGGAGAATTTCCACAGAGGGAGAAATGAAAGGTACACACGCTATCTTGCGAACAGCATTCGCAAAGCAACCTTTTTATCAGAATCAACGTCAAGTGCGTGTCTTGGGCAGGCATCACTTTTACGGGAGAGCCTTTTATGAGAGAGTGTTTCTCCTCTGAGAAATCGACAACTTAGAATTGTGGAATTTAGCGTATCCAGGACACGGGGCAATTTAAGCCGATGGAACTGGAAGTGACATAACCCTCTGGGTTGGTTGTCTAACCAACCAGAGTTGCTGTGACTGTAAATCCCATCAGGTCACGATATCCGCGAAATGGCGAGCCCTAGATCACGTGGGGTTCATTCATGGAGGAGCCACTTTACTTCCGCTCGTTTGGTGAAGAAATACCGATTGGAACGTGCATCTTCCCTCCATCCCGTCATTCACTCGTTCATGTCTTTGTCCATGGGATGGAATGGGATGGGATGGTCACACGACGAGGATGCAAAGCGGTTGTTGAATGTGGACATGCACCCAACATCAAGTTGTCGACCGGTGATGGCGAGGCAACGGAGGTGTGCACAGTGTGAACACGGGACCTCCTCACAACCACTTTTGTGATGATGACTTGGGTTAGTTATTGTTGTAAACGGGTTGACTTTTAAGGAACAGGTCTAGCCTCGAGTGGATGGAGGAAAGTAGTGCGTGTAGAATTGGATGTGCATCGTAGGGTGCCAACACCGGAATTTTGTGAAGAAATCTGGTGCAACTTTGAGTAACCTGAAGGGTCAATCAATCAAGGGTGCTCTTTTGGGGCATTCAGTTGCCTTATCTAACTCCCCCACGCGGTCACTCATACACAACCCTGTATCATTTTGCTCTCCATTCTCCTGATTCCATTCCAACTACGTGAAAAAAAAAACCTTACAATCCTCCCATATTAGTTCCTCGCCCCCCAATTTCTTTCCCAAACAGTTTATGGAAAACACCTACCTAAGTCTGTATTGGGGTACATGCTCTCCTTCACTCTCTAAAAAGCTGTTTATAAAAGTTTTGTTTTCCAGTCGGGATTATGATAAATTTCCACACAAATTCTCAGCAAATAAATTATGTAAATTACTTGAAGAGGCATCATTGGTCCAATTGGATATAAAGGGATGTAAAATTGTCTTACACTGATTCAAACCCATAAAGATATATCTTCCTTTAATAATTTGAAATTCTAAATACACATTCAATCTACTATCCATTTTGGGTTTGTCTATACATCGTGGATCCCTTTATCAATCAATTTATCCACTCGGTCACCGAAACCGCAAATCCATCACACATTCAGGCATCTACCTACCGTCAAAATCTACCCATCCAATCCAGCTGCTACAACCTACCAGAGAAGAATGCAATTGCTGTTTGTGCCTTTATACATTAGCAAAATTACCATCCTCTGCAATCAGATGAGAAGGTGGAAAGCCCTACGCAATAATACAAGGCATTCTTTTCTTCTCAAAACAACTTAAACTACTCAGCTTCACACAGAGTGATTGCATCACTGCAAGGGGAGGCCATCACTTGAACACACATAGAGGGAGAGAAGCAGAGAAATGAAGTCCTCGAAGCCATCTTCTATGTGGGTGTCAATAAAGTACACATGCGCGCACGAATGAGAAATAGAGGAAAAAAAACACATTTTAACACGCAAACAGTTCAAGGGTCCAGGCAACTCGTAGCTCGCGGCTAGTTGGGAAAGAAGAATAGGGGTAATTTGCTCTCTCTCTCTTCTCTTTTCTTCGTATTCTCGTGTGCCAAAAAGGCTGGTAAAAGACAAACGCTGAACACCCCGGTCACATTCCTAGCATGCTTTATACCAAGACGAGCTTAACACAGAAACATATGTGCTATGAAATCAAGTGGAAAATTTGTATAGGTGTGTGTATTGCAAGCACTTGAAGGCGCAATCTTCCCTTCATCTACCGCTGAGGGTTCTACGAGGTAGCAGAGGAGACGCCTTTCAATGCCTGATGAAAATGATGACGCCTACACTAACAATTATACAATGGAGGGGACTTCATTGTAGCTGTTGGAACAGGGCAGCTTTTGCGATGGGCTAGAATCTTGCTCCTGTCACATCTAAGCTTTTATTCTCCCGGCCCTCCCGAATACTTTTGATAGAGCTGATTCCCAACTCGTGTGTCGTCTGGTCATGTCTGTGGCCCACAAACGCTTTTAGATGTTAACAACTATACCCTATACTCATTGGAATGTAAAAGAGAATGATAATTATGATCTTCATTTCATATAATATTATCCGAAAACAGAACTAGAAGTATTTTTTGGTCTCATTCATTAGGATCGTAGAAAGCATTCCTAGGTAGCATGATAGTACACCACTTCAGAAGCCTAAGATTAAAAAATGGCAGGCGATTCTTGCATTTAGTTCGGGATATGGAGCAGCTGTTATAGCACCACTGAGGAGTGTTTAAGAAAACCTTTTTCCGGAAAGGTCAATATTTAAGAATCAGAGGATGTTTTCTTGGTAAAAGAAAGCCGGTTCATCACCAGTCGATTAACAGGTCAGTAATAATCACAGACATTGTGATGAAACACTGAAGCCGAAGTTACCTATTCAGAGAAAGCAACAACTTCCATGAACTATTGCAAACAAAAGTGGCACCTAGACATGTAGGGAAAGGGAATAAAAATCCCGATCACAGCCAGTTTTTGAAAAGAAAGTCAGTCACGTCCCACCCTCTCTCACATACACAAATTCATACACACACCGACATCGCAATAAAGTGGACGACGGGGAAACGAGAAGGCACGGAGTCCATCTAAGTGATCAAAAATAGGAAGGCATGCGTACAGTGGCAATAGCAAGGACAGTAGTCACGTCGATTGTTCAGAGGAGGGGTGAGGAAGAATAGCTACCTGGCCCACTATCAAACACGAATTTGCCCTTAGGAGGTGGCAGAGATTGACCGAAACGATATCAGGTTTGGTGTGACAGAAGGGAGAGGGCAGCACAATTAAGCCTACCTCCCTGCACCACGAGGGCACAGAGGTACGTGCGCTCGCGTGCATGCCTAATCCGATGACTGGTAGCATTCATGCGCGAAAGCTAAATTTTGGACGATGAATGTGTCCGCACCTCGACCATGACAAGGTCGGCCGAATTCCAGGATTATACATCATAGTAGAAATACCATTTGTCTCCCTTCTTCAGCTTCCTTTTAAAATCTCACGAATCAGCCTTACACATTAAATACATGCCTCATGTCGTTACTACGTCCCACTTTTCCTGCCACAACTCGTTATCGTTTTATTACCTCGCGTTAACTGGTTTCATCAAATTGTGCCATAAACAGATTTTTGAGCATAAAACGATAAAACAGAAGCAGAATATATTTAGCAGAGAGATAGCCATACAGATTTATTAAAAAGGAGTAGAATTAGCAAATCTGATATTGAACCAATAAAACATCTCACAGTCAGTGCCCTCCTGAGACCCTGAGAATTATCACAGCTGTCAAACAGTGGCGAGATCAAACTCAGATTAACATGGCATTTCCTTTGTAATCTATCATTACAGCCTGTCTCCCACGTGACTGGTTGATGTCCAATCAAGGTAGAACAAACGGTCTGCTGGTCAAAAGTGGATGGCTCACGCTAACTAACAATAGGAAATCTTAACGAGGCCCGACTGAAATAATTAGAAGAAAAGTGGCCGCAAATAAGCGATACTAGCTGAAAAGCCTCCATCTGACCCACCTTCGCCTCGTGAAACAGGCATGCCGAACTACTAGCAGCAAGATTTAATGCTGAGAGGCAATTTCGTTGAATGATCTAGTGTGATCAAAGAGCGCCAACTTCTAGACTTGACTGAGAGTAACTAAAAAAAGAGGAGGAAGAGAGTCAAACTGCTCTGTCTCCCATGCGCACGGAAAAGGAGCGAAAAAAGGAGGAAGAGAGAGATGAAGAGAAAAGAGGAAGAAACGTGCGGTTACAGTGTCTCCACCCCCACATTGCTAAGAATTTGTGTCCGTTCACCGACTTGGCAAGCAGCCCTATCTAAAGTGAGTGGGGAATGCAAATCTAAAAAGCACTTTTAATCCTGCTGAACTCAGAAGACAGGGATATAACTTTGCATAATGAATAAGGAACTCATGATTGAGAGTGAACTCTCCGATTCATCAGCCTCTTGTAATACCATCATCAATGAGCCCCGAAAATTGCTCGTTTCAAGAGTTCCAGTTGATATTTTCATTTACAAATAACCCCGTTTTAACCTCCTCTTCTTCAATTTCTTCAAAGATTTAAGTAGTTCAGCAGCCGAGAAAGACAAAATTAATCTGACGTATTGCCTGAAACAAGCTTTACAAAGCAGACAACACCATCGATGTCTTCATATGAACACATTTTCCCGTATCGCTATCACGATTTTTTAAAGACAACTCTGTCTGAAGAAAAAAAGGAGATACACGAATAGAAGGCGGGAAGAAGCATGCTCGTTACTTCGGCAAACTGAAGTGAAAGATTATACCAACACCAACACTGAAGACCCGAATCCACAATCAAAGTCCGCCAAAAGGAAGACAAGATTATCGTTGTTTTAGGAGGTGACATGAACTTGGGCTGCTGCTGACATCAATCACATTCGAAAGAGAACAATTCCCTACAGACAAACCGCAAAGATAAGAAAGCATATTCACCATAACCCATGTGCAAAATGCTTGCAGTAATCGTGGGACACTGATAATTTTCAGCATCAGCCAAAGCACAAAGATGACTGACACCGGGCCAAGACATCCAAACCAGCCGTACTAGAAATCACTCAAAATGGACGACAGAACACTGATGAAAGTTGTGCAGTATTTACAGTTATAAACATCAACTGAGCCAAGAGGATGAGTAAAGTGGGTTTAAACTGCAACACAAATCAAGAATAAAGCAAACCAGCATTCCATCACGAATGATTTTCGAAACCCTCATGCAAGGAATGAAACACTAATGCATTTCAAAGCCAAACAAACAACAATGGTATCATGGACTTCACTAAAAACTCGACACGGATCACCACAATCGGATGCAACCTTAAAACCGACTTCCGCAAGGGCCGACCCAAAGGCGTCAGAATTGATTAAAGTACAAACACAAATCGCGATAAGGAAAAATAAGTGTTTATACAGGAAGGGGTGGTCTCGACTGATGCGACAAAGACGAGGAAATAAGACCACTCAACTGAAAGGATAAAGCCCTTTCAAAAATCAAAAAAAAAACATGTCGGACGATACCAGTGCCTTCAAAAACAACCTATCAAGATAGAGCCACAGATCCTTAAAGCGAAATATCGCGAATGCGAGGAAATGCTGACAGGACGGACTCTCAAAGGTTTAAGCAAATCGTGCAGTATTGGTTACAAATACTGACCAAATCACAAGGCCTTTGATTCATTGCAAAGCCATAGGCGACTTTGAAAACGTTTATGTCACCAAACCGATGCAAAGCGCGCGAGGACCAAATGGATTGGATCTAGAGTGCAGCACAAATCCTGTTAAGTAGTGCGGTTTTCTTCCAAGCTTTTAAACCCTCTACACAATGAGAGTTATAGTAATAATTGCAAAGCACACCTGACCACAACGATTTGTAAAACTTGTCCAAACACTGACGCAGGTTGTGTTAAGGTTAGGGTAAAATCGCTACATACAGGCGAAATGGGTACCCTTTTGCGGAAGAATACAGAAGCGCTGTGCACATGGCTTGATACAAACTGAACCCCAAAAGACATCGTAAACTCAACTAAACGGTGATACGAATCACCTTGGTGATAAGACAAAACAGCCAAAAAAGTCGGATTTAAAATACCAACTGAACCACAAAGATGCCAAGGATTCTGCTAAAGGGACAAGAGAAGTCGTTTTAGAAATCACGCTAAAACCTGGATGTAGCTGTGATTTTAAAGGTACTTTAAAAGTCTAATTTAAATCGTATAAAACTAGCCTTTCCAAGTGACAAGTGAGCCAGAGAAACGTTGTCTAGTGAAAACCGAAATACAGAGAATGCACTGCACGAAGGAGGACAAGATCACAAGCAAATAATGAAACGTTTATAACGCTGAATCACTGTAAAGCACATGGAAGTGCGTTGAATTCGAATAAATCACCGTCTGACAAACGTAGCACTGACTCAGCAAAAAAGATCGGCCTAAAATGATGTAACATTAAGTGCTTGCTTTTACTGCTCGGTCCGGTTAGACGAGGATTGGACGGTGTAATCTGAGGGGATAGGGGAATGAGCAGACGGACAAATGCTGCTCCAGCTTCCAATCCACTCCTCCCAACCAATCACACTACAGACCGGTGGGCGCGCAAAATTATGACAAGGCTCAACCCGCAGACAGACCCAGGGCAGAAAGGGGAGAAAGCAAGGAATCAAAGGCAATAAGGGAAGGCAAACTTTGCAGCCCATTAAGAGGGCAAACCCATTTACATAAGTAAACCCACTAAATGACATAACAGAAATGGAGTCTGATCATATTTTAAGACAGGTGATATTATTATTGCCCACTAGTGCCTCACCTGTTGGAAGACAATGCGTTCACAGATATATCAGTTTTGGCGTAAGCGCAGAAGCTCCAGGAAGACAAATAAGGGTGAAAAACAAAGAGTTGCGAAGAAGGGGAAGTGAATTCCTCCGTTTAGGATTGTACTTCGACACAAAGCCAAGATATCATTGTTTTTGAGCATTGATGAAAAAACTCGATTGTGTGATTTCCGCTGCTGACCACAAGACTAATTCTACAAAATGTCAGTACCGACCATCCCTGAAGGAAAAGCGGTAGTGCAATGGAGGAAGGGGTGGAGAGAACATGCAAGGAAATAATCAAACAAATGCAAGCAAATCATACTGCCCCTTCTTTCGATAAAATGCATGAGCAAGGTTGCGTAATAAATAGACTTATCTACGTTGTGAGAGACGGTAATCAAGACTCAAGTGCAAAGAGAATGGGCGCCTTTTGTGTCTTTTTCAACTGAGACTAATGTTAACAGAAACAATAAAGTCCAAGTGATATCACCGAGTACAAAACGCAAGAAAAGCCAATTAGGTAGGCAATGGAAAATTGAAAAAACTCCAGAATATCACGGAGGAATTATTACAGGAAGTAAAGTATCCATGCAACAAATACGAGACGAAAATTGCACAAACTGAGGTAAAAGTAAAAAAACTTAGAAAGCCATTCATACACTCACTTGAAGAGACATCACGACGTAATTATACTTCTCAGTACGACCACAGCCGAGAAATTTGCAGAAATGCTCCTTATGCTGCAGTTTACGAAGGACTGCTACTTCCATCTTCAGAACCTGCTTTGATTGTCGCGTTGACTCCAGCTTTAACGCAACCTTCTCTCGAGAATTTTCCTCTTGAGCCTCGTAAATCTCACCGAACCCTCCACCACCAATTTTCTTAAGAACACGCCACCGATTCTTGATAATGTGTCCGGATGATACCAAATCAGTTTCCGATCCAGCTGATGCCATTCCCAGCGCTAATATACCAAATTATTTGATCAACTGGACATAACAGAGTGTGATTGCATGTGATATTAACCAAGATTTATGAGAAACCAATTGCAAGAATTCAAACCACCGATCCTCAAGGTCTCGAACAAAATTTATTCGATGCGCTTCAGTCATTCCTACCAATGGTGAACGGATAAACAATACTTATTCAGTAGTTTTTGGTCATGTGATTAATACATTACTTTCTAAAATCAGGTTTAAGGACCCTATCTTCAATAGTATCTTTATAGCATTAACATTTGCCCACTGAAAGAGCACTTAATAAATACTTTTATCGTCTGTAAATAAAGAAAAGAAGTTGGTTTTAGGACCAATTATAAAAAATGTTTGCAAACCATTGTTTTTTAACACAACGCCTACTTATTTGTCAATTTGTGTAACCCGTTGCTGTGATGCCCCAAATAAGTTTCTGTATTTATGAGGAAACCATCAAATTTTTCACGTCTACAATTTGTCACCAAAAGTAGAAATTTTCATCCTTACTGTAAGCAGCGATGAAATAGTAATTCAATGTGATCCTTGTCCAAAATTATACAAGTTTGTCATTTTTTAATAACCCGTGTTCTGTCTCAATGGCGAGGCTCAGCGTTTGCTGCATTAGCTATTGCAACTTAGATGCTTGGTATTTAGCATATTGTAGCGTTCTGAGACTCCCTGAAGACGGAAGAAGACACAATACTCGGGCGGAACATATATATTCAGCACGAAGGTGGCTGGGCTATTGGCATGGCCCAAAAGGCTAGCCCACCCAGCGAGGTACAAGGGGACAAACTCGAAGTACAACAGTGGCGCCTCACCAGAACCGAGGGATAAACCACTATCGTATTACAACATCATCCTATGCCACAAATAGCAAAACTCTGTGAAATAGTAGGAATTCAGCTAAGGGACTCTTTAACACTTGTGACAAACCCATGACTTTGCTCAAGTTGATGTGTGCATTGACGACCTACGCAAATTGTGTGATAAGGGCATTATGCAGTGTAAAAATGGCGAAAGCTATAATTAATAAAGTGGTTTGTACATAAATATGCACTAATGCTTTGTTATTATTTGTTTGTTTAAAATAGTTTAACTACTAGGTGTTTTTAATTGAGAAGCATATGTTAATGGTTTCCTTTTATTTCTTTATAAATTTAATTTAGCAGACTCACTATTTTGATTATGGTCTATGAAAAAGGACCTCTACACCTTGTGTTTTAAATGAAAAATTTCAAAGGACTGAACATATTTTGTCAAATGTTTCCACGCCTAGGTTGATTTAGCTTTGCACAATTTTAATGATTTGAAATTGTCGCGAAGGTCATTTTTCGACGTTGTCCTCCCAACTGAGCATTGGTCAGCTGCCTTCCTTTACCATTAAAATTGGTTGACGTTCAGGTTAACTAACATTTATCCTGTTTTGGTCACTACTGGCATATCTTCTGAATTCATGCTTATTCACTTCATTGTTATTTCACCTTGCTCATCTGGCATATCTTCATGATTTTTTTGTATCTGGTAGGCTTTGATTAATCAAATCAGTGAACATGCTATTTTGTTGCCATGGCATCTCTAACCTCTTGTTCTATCACATTTTTCGAAGTGTTTGGTTTGAATGCTTTTACCGAATGCGATCATCTTTCATCAGTAGCACTTAAGAAGTATCAATTCTAAGTTATACTTTATCATTGTTGTACAAATCTGGTCTTTTTCTTCCGAGACTTTAAAGCAGGCTCTACTTGTTAAACATCAGGAAATTATTTAGTTGCCCTCTTTGCTTATCACTCAAGGTTAGTTTTGTTTCATATATTTTTGTCGGCAAGACACGCAGTCGCATTTGTGCTTCGGGTAACTCGTTTGGGAGGGAGGTCTTATTGTTCACTTCTTCCAGTGACTCTAGTTTGATCCCTTTATTTACCTTGCTGCGGAATATAGCACTGAACTTGTCCTAACACCGAATCCCATCTCTTTTGTGTTGCACCAACTTCTAGCCTGTATGTGCTACGAGTACCCAGTAGTCATTTATTTGAAACCATTTTTGAACGGACTTACTTAAATACACTGCTGCTTAGCAAAGGAAACTTTGCACGCAGAGGTCTATTAAGAGTTGGTGAGAAGTTAACATTCACATTCGCTCATGATGATTGTGTGACGGTCGAGCTTTTTTTCTGTGGGTAGGGAAAGCTTATAGTAGATGAAGCCCATAGTCTTTCCACTTGGCGCGTAAAGCTCGTGGTCGTCACTCAGGTTTGCAGTTCTTAGCGGCATTGGGGTTATAAGGCCCGAAAACAGTTTTAGTTGAGTAGAATTGACTTTGAGAGGATATTTGAGCATGATATAAGGTTCGCGTTAACTGTAAGTCGAGTTTGTGTCCTTACCCTTCATTGACCATCTTGAAAATTGCACCCCATCTGGATAATTGCTGCGAATGAAGGCGTGTTCTAGACTCTGGTAGAGGCACGGTATACTTTGAACTTGTGTTGATTTGTAGTAGATGTGGGTCGTTTTAATGCATGCGCTAGGCATCTCATCATGCGATTTCAACATCATTTAAACAACCATTTCGAAGGCGTGTACTCTCATCACCGTCTCCCATGAAATGCGAGATCAAAGAAGAGGAGGGGCACGGACATTTAAAATAAGCCTTGATCCACAGTTGATGTAGGTCAGGCTTGTCTTTGCTTAATTCATCACTTTTCTTTCGAACCCCTTCTTTGTGACCTAGATACGTTTCTGAGGTACTGTCTTTTCTAAATTTTGGGCACTGTTGGGAGGCAGAATCTGAAGGTACGTTTGGAGGTCGTCCTGCTTTGCTTTAAGTAGGTGTTTATAGCAGTGATCTTTTATTGCCCTGATGAATCAGTTGTGCTTCCAACCCTTACATTTTCTGTTTCAACTAGCACCATGAGTGTGGGATTTAAAGTGGTCGAATATGAAAGCAGGGCAACTTTTGGCATATTATGGCTTGCATACTGATCAGCTAAGCTATCCGCCGTTGGTCGTAGAGATCTTGTACGAGGCAATATTCCATTCTGATGCTGTTTACCCCTAGAAACCTAATCTGTTGCTAATGGCTATTCGTGATGCGATGGATATTTCCCAACGGATGTATGTGTTCATTAGCCTTCTCTAGCTCTATTTTCCTGCCGATATTCATGTCCGCGTCTACTCGCCTACTGCTTTTACCACCTGTTATTATTGACGAGATCTACTTGCTTGAATTTTGTGGGCTTCGCTTGAATCTGTCTCTCCCACTTTAAAAGGTGATTAATTCATAAGACCTTTTTCCTTCTGTTTGATCTTCGAGAAAGCTCCTTTGTTCGATCCAAAAAGAGGAACTCTTTTCGAGAACGGCTTACTTCCTTGATTGATTCAGGCATACCAGAGGTGATACGACGTAGTGTAAGGCGATAATGTGATTTATTGTTTATATTGAGGTGTTATTTTGATGCCTGTCATCTGGACACGTGTCCATTCATCACGTGATTTTCACCCCGTTCCTACACGTTGTTAGGACCGCGATTTGATCGGCGATTGATCTATTCGTCCTCCGTTTTTTTCGGTGAAAAGGATTTTATCTGACCTCCGAATACTATTAGAGGCCTGATACTGTTGGGAGTTGCTGATTGTCTGCAAATAGAAATCGGCCCTGTGTCCACATCACTCGTCGATCAGCCCTCAGTTTTGGGGGGATACATTCAAAAAGCGCCGTGGGTATTTACGGCACCATCATTCTTAAAACGCATCTATTTTCCCCATTTCATTGCCCTGAATTTGTTCTTTTCTGTACCAGTCTTTAAATTGCTGAAGATGAGAAAAAAAAATTTGCACATTAATGTGTGCCTAATAGTTCTTATGCTTGATCGTTTTCCCAGGCGGTAATTAAATGAGACGTAACAGCTATTGTTCAACCGCCTGCTGCGCGTTTCCTGACAATTTCATCAGCTAACTAATCCACGCATCTGTCTAGCTTCAGTGCTAGCATCTGTGCTCATAGGTTCATGTGTCTACCGGCTGCGGCGTCTTTTTTTGGTACACCTTTGATTCGCCTATCCGCGGATTGTATTTGGCACGAGCGGCTCATCTCTAGCTCTACTGGGCGTTGCGCTTGTCTCCACAACAGCAAATTCTGATGTAATTGCGCAGTTTTTATTTATGAATAGTCTTCTGCTGTTTAGAGAGGCAAAATTTTCGTATTTTGATTATTCTTTTATGTCTGAGTTGGCTAAAAACATGAGCCACAGGCTGAGAAAGTAATATTGCTATTCACCGCTCCCCATGTGATTATTTCCTTTTTCTAGTCTTCTTATTCCTGGCGTTTATCCTCTAGATTTTCTCCTCTTTTTGAGTGTGAAGCCCGAGTTATCCCTGCGGCCGTTATCAGACTTTTGAGGCCAGACGTAAGTTGATTACAAAAGTACAGAATAGGTGGGAGGCTGGTAGCATAGGGGAGTTCCATGTCGTCGTCGTGACGGTCAAGCTGTCATACGGCGACATTTCAAAATTGAGTATTTATCGCCTGCAGCATACGGCAGTGGGTTCGTAGGATAAAATCAGGAGAGGGGGTAGAGTTCCAAGGTTCTGATCTGCGATAAAAATGTTGCGGTCACGTCTACGTCATTCACTGTCCATCCTGTAGAGGTTATCCTTTGTTCTGCTGTGTTAGGGCCGAATTTATGCCCTAGTCCTTTACCGTCAATTCCTGTGAAAGCATTTACAATCAATTTAGCCTCATTTCTGCGTTGATGCGTTACGTACATCTGGAACATGAGGGAGAGGCGGTAGGAGAGTCGAGGATAGCGTATGTACAAATCGCTTTTTACTTTAGTGTGATTGGCCGACGTCCATGTCCTCCGAGTTGTTTGCTGCTCACATGACCGCCTCAGAGGGCGACAAGCTCTGCACCCTCGAGGCTGAAGCGGCGGTTTCTGAGACGGCCTTTGGTGTGCGTGACATTCGTGTTGCTGAGGCATTGCCCTTCAGCGAGTCCCTTGCCTACATTAACCTCACCACACTGGAGGGTGAGAAGCTCTGCGTCGAAATCAGCGCAGCGGGCTTTAGGCCTGTTGGTGTCTTGTGAGTCATCGCCGCCTATACTCCTTTCTGTCTTCCCTTTCCACCTCCAACCGTCTTCTCTCCGTCCTGTAGCTACGATGATGTGGTGGGACCAGTGCCACCACCTCACCAGGAGGGTGAGGAGGAACCAGAACTCGGGATGGAGAACTACGAGACCATTTACGCTCTGCTGTCTGCCCGAAGTTCGGGTTTCCGTCACCGATTTTCGGAGAGACTGGCGCAGCGGCTTGCACAGTTACAGGACCACCAACTATTGGAGGGGGACCATGAGGAGGAGGAGGAGGAGGAAGGAGGTGGGAAATGACGATATATCGTTGCGAGTTTTGCCGTATTTCGGTGTGTATTTCTTTAATCACCTACTGTCTCTTTCTTTCCTCCTCCCCTACATCCCTATACTTACTATGCTACTGTACAAAAGGAACGTTAAAAGTGCGTTCATTTTTGTGCATGTGTGTCATTTCTAGTTCCCTTGGAAGAGTCTAAGGGACTATTGGAGCACCCCATGTCTTCTCCAAAGCTATAATAAGGCATTCCATTACAGGAGTTTTGCCTATTGTCGAGGGGTAGGGTGGATGTGGGGGTTATCGAATATCCACGTCTGGAGAGCCAGCCTGGTTGGATTTTTTTGCGCATACCTCTCTGTTAAGCGTAGTCCTTGAGGCCGCCCCTTGAAGATGTGGTTGGTGTCAATGGATGTTCTGTCTTAACACATCTGCTTTCAAGGTGACCTCTTTTTGACACCCTGATTTCCTTACTTGAGCACAGCGGTACAGATTTGACATAATCGGTTGTCCCCAATGGAGGCGCGAACGGTTTGGTGAATTTATGGCAACGAACAGGAGTTGACTAACCCTTAAATCGGCCGAAAATATCGATGGCAATTAGTCTCATGACAATAATGCGATTCTGGTAGTAGACATTTCTGCTGTGGCTACAACAGCTCCGTTTGCAATTGCACTCACCTCATCCATTGTCTTAGTCTCTTCTCAATTCTCTCCTTCCAGTGGTCAGTTGAAGTGGATGCATCATAGCACGTGGTTTGTCTGTTGCCACTTTGAATTCAGCCTCTCACCTGAAGCGTCAATGAATACTTGCGTAGCTTAAACTCCCAAGTGCCGTCTGTGCCTGGGAAACATTTTGGGGTCTGCCCAAGCATTCATCCAGCGTCCTCCAGGAATGCGAGTTGAGGGAAAAGCGCCGTTGCTGCCTCTATTTTTATACGTCCCATGCGATTCAACAATTCGCGATGATTGCATTCCGCAGTTGGTGGTTGGCAAAACTAATGACATTTTTCGGTTTGCAAAAGTGTACGAACAAATAACCTAGAAGGACAGCTTTTCTAATGACCTCGTTTGCATGAATGCAGCGCTAAACGATGTTTCGATTCCATCTGCTGATTTTCAGAATGTAGGAACTCTGGAATAAGTGCAAGAAATTGAGGAGTTCGAGTCGGCGGGACGCCATGGTCACCAGATTTGATGGCGAAGTAGACCACGCACGCATCGTGTTTAGGCTAGTTCATCCTGGACGGCTATACTCGGGGTGGCAAGCCTCATCCCTCCGTCCTACGTCTGTCGTCGACGCCCCTTCCGGCCTTGATGGTGCCCAGCACACAGCCTCTGTAGTCAATGGTCAGCATGTGGAACACATCATGGATGTAGAGATTGTCGTGGTATTTGTGCAAGAGGCTGGCACTCCTCTGGCAATCACTCACTCATCCTCGAACACAAACATCTCCAAACATTTTGCGATCCTGGAAAGTGGTTCTGTTTTACACCGGTTGCCACTACAGTGAAACAGATCTACCTGAAATGGCTGTGTCGAGCTGGCCAATCTGTCTGTGTCAAAACTTCCCGGGTGTTAGTTAGAAGCTGGAATGATCGACAGGATGCTAAACCTCCAAGTTGCCCCTCGAAGACATACGAGACGGGAGGTAGCCTTATCAGGAATACCTTGAGAGGCTGAGTAACTACCTATGGTTATTAGGGCTTACCAATCGACCTGATTGCAAGTCTGTCTCGTTTCGCTTGTGCGGAGGTCTTGGTTGTCAGTTCTGTGTTTAAAGCTCGCGCACGCACAAATACCATGACACCAAGCAGAGGAGAGTTGGCAGTTCTCCTGAAGTCGTAGTAGGCCCTACTGCCACACGCATACATAGCGACGACATTTTTCAGTCCCTCGACGAGGCTTCTGGATTAATTGCCTACAGCTCCTAATCTTGGTTATTTCGCTCGCTGCGAAGTTTACTTTCAGGGGTATGTGGAAGAGGAGTACTGACAATGAGACGTAATTTCACGGACGCGGATTGTGACAGACACACTCGTTTGATGAAGCACTGCAGTGTTATACATTCGACAAATAGGAGGACTTCAGCACACCTGTTCAGAAGTGGCGTTGTCAGGACAAGGATGCTTAATCCAGCCTCAGCGGAGGTCACGCCATCAGAAGATCGACAACAGGCTGTAAGAAGAAAATCCCCTTCTAGAATGTGAGGACTCATACCTCAATCGGTAGCCTTCGCGAACGGTCCAATTCAACGACTTCAGATTCTCAAAATTCAAGCACCAATTCTGATACTTCAAGGTCTGTTGCAGCTTCCATAACTCCTGCGAAAGTCGCAGCAGCAAAGGTCTTCACAGCGAGGCTGCAGCAGTGACTGCTGGAATTTGGACTCTTTTATCCTCTGATGGATGTGGTTGTTGCCACAATGACCAAGTTCCTTCATCACTCCTCCTTTTATTCTAGTTTTATCTTGCTAACTTCAGGATAACCGCTTGTCGGAATGCAAATGGGCTTTATTTCAGTTCCGTCAAGTCTTTCTTTCCACTGCGCTTAGCGAAGCCTGCGCTCTGACAATCTCCGACACTGTGGCACGACTGATGACCCGAAATTGGTCAAGAGTCTACCACACCCAAATGACTTCATAAGTGGACTTTCAGCCTCAGCAGTAGAAGAGTCTCGAAGACGTCTTCATTCGTGTTCATTTATGCTCCAAACTTCTCTACCGTGGTACAGTGAAGGAAACCAGGCGGTGGATGCATTTCTTATGAACTCGCACCCTTCAGTGCCAAACATTCCAGGTGGAGCGCAGAAGCGGTTCCAACGCTAATTGAATTCTTTTTTATTTGACTCCTTCATTGACAGCGTGAACAACTTGGTCGACATTTCTTTGTCGCTCTCCATGCCACGCAAGGTAGAGGAAGGCAGCGACAAGGCAGTGCTTTCCTCTTTCCACCGAAGTCCCTTTAGCGCAGTTAATGCATAAAGGTCATGTGAAGAGGTTCTAATACCAAGGAGGTACACCAAACTCCACCCTTCTTGAGATACAACCTGTGCCCCGTTTTCAGTAGTCTTCGACAAATTCATTTTAAAATAATTAAACGGTCATTTTTGAGGCGGTTATAATATTCCATTGCCTTTGTGACCTCCATGGAAGTCAACCAATCAGCCAAGTGGTACATTCAATGCCGCACCATGTGAAAAGAAGTTGGCATGTATTCTTGTTGGCACCACCGAAGCAGACGATTCCATCATGAATGGACAAGGACAAGTCAGTAAGCATGGCCGTCTTCTGGACGGTAGACCTCTCATAGATAATATATGACCCCAGTTGAAACCATCGATAGCCTATATTCTGGAGAAGGTAGTGTGGAGGAATGCGGAATCAGGGGAGAGGTGTTAACGAAGCATGCCTCGATCTTATCAAGCAAATGACTTGAAGGGTTTACTGGCTTGACCTTAATAGGAACTCTATTGTGGCCAACAGACCCTGGAGGTCACTTGACTTCATTCCTTCACGATGGCATGGAGATGGGTCATTCTTAGACCTTCTACGACATCGAACTTTATTAAATGATGGGTCTGTTGCCACGGCCCGCCTAACAATCCACTTGAATTTCTAGCCTGTAGGCTTTCTTCCATGATGGAGGAGAGTAATGAGAGATCTCTCTTGATTCCGTCTCCACATTAGTGGCGTGAAGTTCTTCATTTTGTACCACATACGTCACGGGTCGGTTAGACCTTCTCTATCCAGAGAATGCCACTCCTTCCAGCCTCGTACGTCATGTACAACGGTGGTGATGTGATGGGATATGCTCAATGTCCATAACTGATGTGGAAGTGTGAATGTTGAGTGAACTACACAAATCTGCTATCTCCATGTTTCTCGTTAAAATGAAATCGAAGAAACTATCCTACAACTTCCGAAAGCTTCCTGACTTACTTCATTCCTTGAGGTGCTCCCCCATTGCATCCAACAAATCTCTACAAACTGGAGGGGAGTCAGCTGGAAATCCTTTCCATGTGAAAAATTTATAGAGGAGAGTTGATGTTCAACACTTGGAGAAGGTCCGATTGCCCTCGAAACGCCAGCCTACCTTCCCGGGACGTTGTTACACCTCTGGAACCGAGTCCTACAAGACAGACTACCTCGATTCACCTCCATCAGGTTAATTTAATCAGTATCCTATACAATTGGAAGCAAGGGTGAAGGGTTGAAAGGAACTTTAGCATACCCAGAAAGTGGTCCATCGAAGTGTGAGGGTGAGTGGATGGACTGACGCATATTTGCGCTTTCTAATGTACTTGTGTGACCGACCGAAAAATTCCTGCAAGTTCTAACAAGCTCCTACAACGAGGTATGCCGAAAACCACACGAGTGTCAGGGGCAGACAAATAACTAAGCAGTAAAAGTACAGGAATGAATGCGAGAGGTTAGTGCCACCGGAGCAAGGAAGAAGGTCAACATAATGCAACGGGGTTTCACACGAACAGACGGCTTCTTTGCAAGCTATGCGACTAGTGAATAGCCTGATTGTAAAACGCCATAAATGGCGAGAACTTCACCGCGTTTTGTAAGCAGGACGGACTGGATCACTACCGTTTAATTGAGGAGACAATCATTTCGTTTGTCTTGCGATGGTTGCCACAGAAGAGAAATTGATGGTAGTGCAGTGGAGGAGACTCCAAACTTGAAGTTGGGAGACTGGATGCGTGTTTCTTGGGTCAGACCATGCAGCAATATGCCTGCTCACATCGAAGACGGGTATCTGTTCTGAGGCGAAGTAGTCGCTAAGCCAGGCAGGCGCTTTGGCCACCTTTCGGGAAAACAAATGGCTTCACGATGCTGGAAGCGATGGGATGACTGCACATTGTCATATCTATGCCACGCCTAGCACACATTCAGCCGTTTGGTTTCCTGGCATTCTGACTTCCTTGCCTGGAACACCATAGACCATCTCAATGCCTTTGGGCCATTGCATTGCTGAGGTTATTACTCACACGCCCGCCTCCAACTGTGATAGACATGTTGTCGTCCACTGTCTGCTGACACTTCAGCTTCGGTTAATTTACTGCAAGTTGCGTGTACTCGTCCATCATTTGCTTTGAAGGGAGGGAGGACGAAGTGGATGGGATAAGTAGATTCTCCTAAAAGTGACCAATTGTGAGGGAAGATGGGGATTGCCTCCGAGAAAATCCATTGAGACAACCTGAATTATTCAACTAAGAAATCAGAGATGGGTGTTGGATGAATGAACAAAGTAGTAAATGGGTGGGCAGACCAATGGAGAGTTGAGAGAAAGAACACACAGTTGAGTGGAGCCAGGATGGATAGACAGACATTTGAATGGAGCGGCGACGTGTGGAATGTCGAAGGAATGAGATCAAGGTGGACAGATTGATGATTCAAAGGATCGGCATTGAATGAACGGACAATGGCGGATGGACCCATTATCAAATGCAAACTTCATCTTGCCTCTTGCTGATTGCCTCAAATAGACGATCATTGAAGGCGGTTGGAAGTGGAGTTGAAGAAGTCGCTGGTTCTCTTCATCCCCCTCTTCTTGCACATTAAACTCGGATATGAGAAATACGAAATCCAGTCAAATCAAAGTACAGAATCTAGAAGCGGTGAAGGGAAGGTGAGAGAGGTCCTCGTTGTCTCTTACGATGTCTCACAAAAATAAGCACCAAGTTCATGACGAAGAATTCTATGATGAGGCCACTGGAGATGATGGTACCAAAATATTGCTGTGGTGAGCTCTACTGGATGGCTGGCGCTGTCGAGAGAACGTGACTGGTCACACTGGCAAAGGTTTCGCGTAGAAAAGAGTGGTTGACAGAGTTACAAAAGATTGGTGTTGAGAAGATTTTCATATTTGTTATTCTTTGGATAACATCAGGCACTCCGCACAATTTTGGATGACTAGTAAAATTCCACTAGCTCATCTATTTTCCATCCGCGCTGAGGAAGAAGCGTATGTCAGCCATTCCGCACGCTTCATAAAGATCTTGCATCGAAATCACCTTATTAATAAAATTGCTACCAATCTGGAATATAGGGATGAAGGAAGGATGAATTTTCTCTGGGGTGTTTATACCTTGCAGGCATATGTCCCCACCAGATTATCGTCAACTCTATTTCAGTGTTTGGCATTAAGTTAACAGCTGTAGGACAGGAGGTAACAGATGGACTCAGCAGAACCAACGTGGTGTAGCAAGAGGAGCTTTCTGCATTGAAAGCGAATCAGTATAACATGTTTCCTCAATTTCGAAGTCACTGCACTTCAACTGCGAAACAGGGGTGGGGGCAGAAGCACACCTACTAGACGCCGATTCTGTTCAGTCATGGCAACTGGGATTTGTGGAGGTCACTTATCAAAATATCAACACTGGGCTGTACTGTTGATTAGTTGGCTTCATAAGATAGAAATCTTGGAAGATGGAAGTGGATCTCAATGTTGAATTTGGATAATTTTAGACCAGATTTGAATTATTTGGGCATTGACATTGTGGTAGATGACGGTCACGAATAAAAGGACAAAGGAATGGTTTAAAGGGAACGGTTTGAGTGGTTAGACGGGGAATGGATGCAATATGGACGGTTGCATGTAGGGTGAGTAGTAGCTCGCTTGGAAGTGGGAATTTAACACGTAAACCCACCGATTAACTTAACGCTTAACCCAACCAAGGAACTTGTTGGCGGTTGTAACTGTTTGCGTTGCCGCTGGGGTGCCTGCATTTCCAAAAAACTTTCCTGCTACGGATTTCTGGAAGCGACTTTTTCCATGGCTGATTTTACTAGCATTCCACAAGGTCGCATTCTTGCTCAGTCCCTCGTGGTTGGCCAAGAATTGTCCAGAAGTACTGTGAGCGTACTATTTATTAATGTAAAGCTAATGTCAGGAGCCTTTGCTCCTTCATCATACTCTACTAGCCAGCTATCTATCACGTACCCCAGCTTGGCTTTCCATCACATTTTCATAAAAATGGACAGATAAAGCCATCTGCGCCGAGTTCTTACCGATTGAGTGCTCTGCATGTCAGTACAACACGATCAGATTCCACTCGAATGGATGTCAACTGAGGGCAATTACACGACTGATTTCACCTTAGAGGATAATTGCAATCACTTGTCATACATCATCTACTCATACCTGAAACCATCTCCAAATGTCTCCTTCAACAAATATGTATTGTCAGAAACTGAATAAGTCAAGCTGCTAAAGTCTCATCAAGCGTGACACATCATCTGCTTGAATGCGCTGTCAGCTTGCATTCACTAAAATGGAGGAACCTTCGATCTATCAAAACCTGTCAAATGATTCCTCGAATGAAAACCATAAAACACATTTTTTGTTTTTAACTAACGCAAATAGGCTGCTGAGGTCAGGTCACTGAGCTTAGAGAGACAATGCTACCGAATCCATGGCGATTGTCCACTTGTCTACTATAGTTTTCGCGATTTGCATTACTATCGATGCGCCGTGGCCCTAGCCAGATGTTTTACTATTCGCCCAAAAGAGAATTCGCAATTCCGTACCAATCAGTGAATGTCACCTCATCCAAATTGTGCTGATGTCCGAGGACTTCAATATCACTTTATTCGATTATCCCCAAAACAACGCGCCATGCACTTGAAACGGAAAAGCGTTGGACCACTGTGGTTTACCGTTTAAATTTTTTGTTTATTGTGTCTCTAGTTGATCGCCGAGGTGCCGTCAACTTCCCAAATCATGTATCTATGCTCAATTTCGTGGATTCTGTCAGTCAAAGGTCAACGTCTGATTGGATTAAACAAAGTTGGTGAAAATGGCGCAACTTGGCTAGTTAACCAAACTGTAAAGTAGGAGTAGTAAATGCTTTGATTATACTCTTATTAGCAAGTGAAATTCGGTGGTGTACTTCAACCAACGTATCTTGGTGCGATCTAATTGCAAGATAAGAGATAAGATTTCGAAGGAAGCATTACAAACAAGGAATCTCTGCACAAATTAGGGACAATTTTCTGCATTCTTGTCACCGAAGTCGTAGACTTTTGACTTATAGGCAGGGATTACAAATCAGAGCTATTTAACATCTCGAACATTATTTATTTATAATATGAGACATGAAACGAAGTAAGAATAATGACCATCGTAAAGACTGAAAGGTGTACTAGTAGATGAATACTCCCGTTGTTGCTTTAACTTCTCGTGCAGAGCTAATCTACCACAGCGATGAGCTCCGTTTGCATCACCTAGTCTGACTGACTGGCTTTTTGGGCAAGAAGTGACACTATTTCACAGCCTGTAAATCACCATAAAGGAAACAAATGAGCCACCGACTTAAAAATCATGGAATTAACTAAGGCCTGTAATTTAGATGGAGAGAGGTTGTTTCAGTGAATAGAGTAGACTCATGTTTTGGCTTGGTTAGACAAAACTTACCGGGAGCAGGAACAAATGCATGGACTTACCCTTACTCTTCTCATAAATGCAGTTGACGTGAATAAAATCTTTGGCCTCCCAAATGTCAAACTCCATTGACAAATAGTCGTCAGTGCAGAAAAGAAGGCATCCGAGGCAGAGTCAATGAAGCACTCATATCAGTGCATCCCATTGTCTGCATTCAACAGAAGCAGCAGCGTTAATAGCTAAAAAGGAAATACAGTGAAATTAACTGTGGACTTTAACGTGAGAACACTCCCACCTATTTGTGCCATTCGCTTGAAGGTACTATAGGTTTAAGGGGTCCGGAGGCAAGGTGGAACAATGCAGGAAGCATGGTCAGTAGCCAGCGTTGGTGCAGACATCTGGTCTGCTTACGTAAAATCTCTTCAAGAAAAGCGTTATATATCCGTCCCTTGTTCTCAAGTAAATTATATTCTCAAGGTGTAGGAGTAGTGTATTAGTAGAAAATATTGCAAAGCCACCATGCAGACGTGGACTGCAAGCATTAGCCTCAACAGCTCGGCTGCAAATGAAGGCGTTGTATTTACCCTGAAGTCAATCCTCGCCAAAGCCCCTTTAAATGACAGGCATTAATTTGGTGAAGAGAAAATAGCAATGAAGCCTTTCTAATTCAAAACTCAAAGCTCTTACCTACTGCCTATTTTGGTAAAAATGAAAAGCTTTCTTACCCTCGGTTTGGAAGTCGAAGGGTTTGTTGGGTCCCCTCCATAGTGTTTGGGAGATATCATCAGTCGACACATCCATGCTGAATCCTTTCTGATGGGAGGAACTGGTCGCTAGTTTTGAAAATATCTTTAAGAAAAGTCTAAATTAATTGTTGAATCTAATGTCATTCGAGCAGTGAACACTGAAAATTCAACTTAAACTCTATTGGCCTATGTTTTCGCCGGGTCCTTTACTCCTCACAAGATTGAGCAGCCTCGACCATGGCATGTAGCTCTGCTCAACATCTCTACTAAAAGCATAGACCTGATGATATTCCACCACACCATAACTTTCATTGACCTTACTCTAGCGCTGTCAAAACCTTTACTGACTATCAACCAGTAGGTCGTCATCTGTCACCACTCATCAACGTTAGATGAAAGCCTCCAGTCAGGCCGGTCAGTTAGGGAGCACATGTTGTGGCTATCCCATAGCCAAGACGGACGTGACTGTGGAGCATGTTGCTGTGACCATGTGCCATTTCCAACCCACCCTGTGGCACAAATTTGATAAATTATGACAAGAAGTTCAGCTGGGTACTTGAACCGCCCACCGAACGTTGACCTGGGACGGAACAGGAGGAGAGCACCCTCTTCTACAAGAGAAGAGGGAGAATTGCTACAGCTTTTTCTAGACAATTGCGAAAATGCGTGCTTGGATGATTTTGAAAGACAGTGGATGTGGTGCATTGCTTATGGCAATGCTGGTGAACCTTACAATAATTCCATTCATCTTTACATTAAACCGATTCCATTTCCTGTCATGGAGTGCAAACGAGAAGTGAACTGGAAGGCTCACGTAAGTGTGGTGAAAGAAGTGCATCGTGAGCATTGTGCATGCTGCTGAAGATGACATACACCAGTCAGTAGCGCGGCAATCGCCATAGGTGGATACTTGACTTGTCACCTCAAATGCCAACTTCGTAATGCTTCAAGCACCTCAGGGCTGGAATCGCCCAGAAGCAATAGCCATTCACCCATACCTTAGATGACGGGAGTAGTGATGAAAAAGAAGTTGACTTGGTGCATTTGCGATGAGCATATGAGGAAGATGGGGATAATTTCGTCTGCGCTCTACTTGAGACAGGGGGTCCTCTTGCAGTTTGTGTGGATTTCGTCAGTGTGTGAGTTGCGTCAATTCAACCCTCACGTGACAGAATGGAGTGCTAATGCATCGTCCTCAAAAATTTCTTCCCGCACTTCACTTCACGATCATTGCAGCAGAAAAGAGAGGAAGATGAGTTTAAGTACAAACAGGACCCCACTATTGCCGCATTTGGCATACAAATGTGCTGTGATTTTCCAAGGTGGTGTTACTTGCAGTGTTTGATGCTGGTCAGCCCTCGTTAGCATGCGTCGACGAACAGTTTCTTCGGCATCAATTTATGAAGACTTTGACGTCCGAGGGTAGCATTAGGCTTGACAGTTAAGCTCATCTAGACTTCGGTGTTACCCACACCATAGCCTTGTTAGTCATTGCGCAGCTCGTTGATCTCGTGGATGGATTCAAAAATGGATGCTTGAACAGGGAGTGCTCACAGAACTTATAGGCAGGTAAAATGAATAGAGGTACGTAGGATAAATGGATATGTAAGGATGAGTAGATGAGGGATGGATAGAAACTTGATCATTTTGTTAAGAAAATAAAGGTTTGGCATCGTTTTTGCCGGCGTTGATGGGTTTTCTAATAACCAGGATGGAAAGTGGAATGAATCGACACCCCCCAGTCCCTATGCCTTCTAGAACATTCCAGCCTTGAGAAGCGCTTGGCATTACAAAGTCGGCACTTGAGGTGGCAATTCAAGTATCCAGTCACGGCGATTGCCGCGCTCCTGACTGATGTGGGCCATTCGCAGTTACACTTCACCTCTCTCCATTCACACCCATCACACTCTGCTTCGTGAGCTGGGGCACACTCCCACTCCAGCTCCACAATTTGCCTCCACATCCGTGAGATAGAAGACGTCTTGGTAGTGCGCTAGTGCATCGCCAACATGTGCCTGTCGATGCCACTCACTCTATCCTTCAACCAAGTTTGTCAAGGCATCTACGAGGCGCCGATGCCATTCCAATTACTGCACATTTCCTATTATCAGTAAGGAGCGATCTGTTTCCAAAGCCTGCTCTGATGGGATTAGGCGAAGTGCCCTCATTTTCAATGATTTCACTTATGCACTTCGATTCATCTGCGAAATGCCTACAACAAAACAACTTTCGTGATAAACTTTGGTGTAGAATGACCTCAAGTCATAACTTAGGTGGTATCACTGGTTGGATGGAGGTGGAGGAAAAGGAAGGACTATTTCTCTTGCAGTAGAATGATTGCCAGCTC
Source organism: Echinococcus multilocularis (assembly GCA_000469725.3). Classification (NCBI taxonomy): domain Eukaryota; kingdom Metazoa; phylum Platyhelminthes; class Cestoda; order Cyclophyllidea; family Taeniidae; genus Echinococcus; species Echinococcus multilocularis. The sequence goes on along the minus strand of LN902848.1, from coordinate 2,786,570 downwards.
CCTTCGCTATGTCTTGGCAGTCACAAATTCCACTAGCAATCCAATGTATCCTGAGGGTTGCGTGGGTGAACCGTCAGTGTCACCAATGCGGTGCAGAAGTCGCACCACCAAAACGAATAATGGCATTGAGATACTTGAATGCGAATACTTTTTCCACATCCAGTATTTCTCGAAAATCCTTTCCAAATGATGAAATGAGGGGTGATAAAATGCATTTTGTAGCTGTGTGTCCTTGCTAGAGGTCACCCAACCAGACAAACTGCCCACACACTACCGTAATGTGAAAATGTGCTTGAAAGTGACAAGCAGTAAAGATGCATTCCAGCTTACATTGAGTTGCTATAATCAAATGGATTTATCCACTGCTGCCGTACTACATGAACTTCACGAGGACACTTTTGTGGTCAGCTGTCTGCGGAGGTCACTATTCAATCTCGTTCCAATGAAATTCGAGGCACATCCTACCTCACCACCTGTAGCGTGCTACTTATTCAAGTGGTAGAGCCGATGACACGACGATTCACATCCAGTCTGTCCACCTGTTCAAACAGCATGAAGCAGAACTTCTTCGACCCCGTGTCCATACTGGCGGCTCAGAGTTCTGCACATTCTGCCGCATGTACCACCGGTCGCGCAGTCCCCCTCTACGCAAACAATCGACCTTCTCCTTCCAGCTGCGCATACAACTGGAACTCTCCAAAGCTAAGCTGAATGTTCCACCGGTAATGGCGCAACGGGATATATGCACAGGAGACATGCAGTCACACACTGGAGCAGCTTAGTCAAATGGAGGTGCTGCTACAAGAGAAGACAGTGCGATCATACATTGGAGAGGTATTATTTGGAAGCCACAAATGCTGCTTAATATGCAGTGCTACATTGCAGAGACATTTGTCCAGCTTCACAACCGTCACTCGGTGACTTATGTCAATCACACTGTCTGTAGGTCACTCCTATTTCTTCACAAAATATATCACAGTCACAAAAGCGTCAATTTTGAATATCTACTTCCAGTTAGCGGGGACGGACATCCTAACAGTGCTTCATCATCAGCATTGATGTAGTGGTAGGCGAAGACGAGTGTGTGGTGTGGTTTTCCATTAGGAATGAAGTATATTTTCCAAACCGTAAAGAATAGCACAGATGCACTTGTAGAAAGAATAAAGTAAAGGCGAAGGCGCTGATGTCGGCGGGGAGGAAGGCACTGTCAGAGCCAACATCGGAAGGAGTGGTGAAGAGTGGGGAGGAAGATATGCGGGTGGCAAAAAGGAACAAAGCAGGGCTTCTCCGCCTAGTTATTAGTCAATTATATCATGGGCGACTTTGCCGAGGCGAGTATTTTTATTTCGAAAAAGATACAATTTTGGTAGTGCAGAGTGACGCACTTCTGTGTTCATTAACATGTAACGCTGACTGCCCAAACACCCATTACGGATTAATGGGGTCCGCATCTATGCATCCGCACATGTATCACCCATCCAGTTATCCATCCTTTTTCCAGATTCAGCGTGTTGAGTACCACCAGTGCCGAAATGACGGCAATTAACAGACCTAGAAATGTCTTACGGCCTCTGCGATACTTAACTATCGCGTAACGTTGACTGAGTCACTTGACGCATCCGTGCTTGAAATACATCGCAGGTAGGAGTAGATATACATTAATATATGTTCCACAAAATGATGCAAAAGCAGTTGTTTATCAACACTTGCTAATGTGTATCACTTGGCACTCACTTCTGCCTGTGGCTCTATCATTGTGTCACAGCACCTCCACTTAGCAGACATGGAAAATATAGAGTGCCCATTTGACTTGTAGAATCCTCTCTTTCGTTCTCACAGCAAAAATTGCAAATGGAAGAGACAAGGGGCTTGTCTAGCAGCGATGGAATAGGATGGCATTACACTGGCCCTCATTAGGTGGTGAAAGGCGGTCCAATTGTAAGGCGACTGCTGTGCTTATTGCAAAGCTTCGACTCAAAATCCCTTCATGGCTATTTGATTCATGAAGATGAGTGAATACGGGTTGATGATACGTGCCAGAAAGGTGAGTGGTGGAGGATGGTGAAAGTATGTGGGGATGCCTTCTCGCTTTACAGTGATTAGCAGTAGGCTTTACGTGCATCTTAGTGCAATCTTGACTATCTAGTGGGAATAGGAGGAGTGTGCAAGGTATGAAATTGAAGTGGAACAGCAGCGTAAGTGAACGTTATTGTGGATACCGACAACCAAGCAGGCGTGCAGTACATTCAGTAGCGCATAGATTTTGCATTAACAGCGAAAGCATGGTTTAAAATAAGTGCTGAGATGGTCGGTTGGCAGACTGCTAAATTGACCTCTTAAAAAACAAGCCACAGAATAGCCCATTCATCTCCTCCTCTCCGTCTTCACAGACTCGTTTGTTAAAAGTCTGCTTATCAGAGAGGCAGCACATTGGTGAGGAATAAAATAGGTGAGATTGTGTGAGCGTTCAGCGGAATTGGAGTACAGTGGCACTTCAACCGAGCAAATGTTGTACGCTGTAGTTGATTTTCTGCAAAATGCATTTTGATTACCATCTCTTAAGTTTCTATGGATCCATCTGTTGCATCTGGTTGTACAGCTGTCGGGTGAACACTGAGTGTGATGATCCTTCTGCTGCCGCCGATAATGCTGCTAACGATGAATGGCTTCATGTTGGGGCACTTGTTCGCAAACCTTGTCATCCCAAATCTGCAGAGAGAGCCTGACAGTCGTTAACACAATTCCTAAGCTAGTTAGGCCTCTAGTTATTTATTTGTTAACACCGCCCTGCTTGTGATGCCGTCATTCACTCTGTTCTGGGCCTTTGAGACTACAAAACTACCGTCGGTTGGTCTCTCGGCTACGCTCTCGACGCAGCTGCTCGCATCCCCTCGACATCACCAGCCATCCGCTTGGATTCAGTCTGTTTCGTTATAGGCATCGCCATCTTCCTAACCGTTTTTATAGTAAACTTCATGCTTCTCATTACAAAATGTCGCTAGATCATTTGAGTGCCTCCCCCATCTTCCCTTCACCGCTGCTTGTATGCCTTGGTAGCAATAATGACATTATTGGTAGTGGCTGCTGTTTCGTTGTTAAATTATAAATGAATTTTCTTCTTCATCGCGTTGTTCATTCGTCTATCCACCTTGTATTCATGTTTGGAGGAAGACGGGGAGATGGGATTGCTAAAAGGCAATGCGATAGGTAAAGAGAGGTTGAAGGTGGGGATGTGGAAAGCCAAGAGTGTGTTGGGCGTGGCATGAATGTGACATTCTACAGTCATTACATCCGCCACACTACCACGTCCACTTCATTTTGAAAGGCAGGTAGGCGGCATGTCTAGCCTATCGACAAATTTGACACTAGATGGATAGCCTTCTCCAATGCAATGTTTACACCTCTGCTTGACCTGGCCTTAGAAACAAGCAGCTCTTCTGGTACTTCCGGTATTTGTGTCTTCACATTGGCACCTCAGTCAAATTCTCGCCTCTGACAACCATCGCCATTATGTTCGTGGGATGCACATTAACCACGACACAAAAGCAGACATTGCACTCTCATTCCTCATCAAGGCAAAACGTGTGTTCTAATCAAGCACAAGTGACAATTCCTTCTATTTCCGTGGATTCATCCATCATATCCTGTTTGCGAAACGTGATGAGGAACCGCATTCATGGCGTTTCGCAGTAGCCCTATTCGTTAGCTTCATGGCTTGTTGCATGATCACCTTCTTCATCGGTCCGGTGTTACTGCACTCTCTTCTTCCCCTACTCTCCTTTCACTATATATTCACTGGTCCACCATCCTGCTTCCGTTGTTCAAGTCGGTGGTGTAATTTTCATCTTACCTAGCTGCAATTACTTGCTGTAAATGATGAGAATTTGACTACCCCAAACAACTGGTTACGTGGAGGTGCTAAAAGGCGCAAATTTGCATCAGCCTCTCAATTCCCCTCTCTCTCCACCTCTCCCCTCACTGCACTACTTGCCCACTCCTTTGGACGCCTCTTCACTCCACTCCCTCTTACCGACTAAAATGTGATTCGAGCTCGTCCGCCTGACGCCTCGGCATTCAAACGGTTGTGAAGCTGGACAAATGTCTCTGCAATGTAGCACTGCATATCGACAAATCCATTAACTTCAAGACTTCATCTGTGCACTCTCCCACTGCAGAATGGCTTATTGCGACACCAGCAAAGAGTCGACAGACTACTGCCTAACCCACTGCTACAACCAAAATTAATATCACTAGTGTAGTTTAAATTGGGTGCATAATATTTAACAAATGTGTTTAGCTGAAGACTTGCTGAAACTTGTTTTCTAAACCACAATTAGTTTTAATTCTAGTAATTTCAGAAATAGCAAAGGCAGTCATTCCTGTCGGTGTGCTTTTGCCTAACACATTAGCAGATGAGAAACTATGGCCCTATTAAAGGAAATTGCAGGTGCCAGCATGTCCCAAGCTTATAGCTTTGGGCTTTGGACTCCAAGTAATTCTGGCCTGATTTTCCACCACAGCTGTTTGCTTATTGAATAGTTTCTGTATGACAGGCATTTGTGACAGGACTTGACATTTCCACCGAGCTTCCACCCTTATCTTGCTTCTAATATGACGTCAAATGTGGCATCTTACATGGAAGAGGTATGAGGCTACTTACATTTGGGCCATTTCTTCAGTGCATGAATGTCGCATTGGGTTATTAAGACATGCCTGTCATACGTTTGATTAATGCATTACTTTTTGCTTCAGTCGTGCAAACATAAGATAATTAGATCCATTAGATCCACTTTAAGCAGTGCAGACATGCAGATCAAGCCCCATGTCCTCCTTCGACACCACGTTTTGACCTTTGAACCACATCAGAAGTAGGATTTAACCAATTCCCTTTTAATAAAAAATTAGGATATGCAGTACAACTGCGACTGCTTTGACCAAAGCTCTCCAAACATTAAAATAATTATTCTCTTAAAGGCTACGAAAGCCAAAAGTTAGAGGAATTTTCAAAAAAGAAAAGAGGAACACATCTGAATGCGCTTCAATTCCTTCAATTTAGGATTTCACACTCGGATTTTGTTAATTACAATCTTCTCTTTAAAAAACAATAGGCTTTTGTGCAATTTGCTAAGTCTAGTTTTAGTTAATTAGAGTATGCGTTTACTTAACTCCGTTTGTGACCACGCGGGCACTTAAGCCTCGGCAAATGTATATCCCCTCGTTGGGGCGGCTTTCGGTCATTCCTGCAGACACTCAGTCTTGCTGTACTTTGGTCTCGTCTTTTGTGCCCTGGCTCTGCGACTTCTTATTACCTAAGGGAAGACCTGTAATAAAACAATCGTGGCGTGGAAAATGGTCTTTACTACCCAAGGAAATATTTTCATTTGACTCAGTTATCATAACAAGCATAAGCCTATCTCTTCTCTTTCAATGGTCTTTCTTCCTCCTCTGGTTTCAGGCCCCTAGATGGAAGCACCGTGTACTACCGCAGCAGGTGTAGGTTTAGGGGTTAATGAATTCTGCACGAAATCAGAGTTCGCATACCCTTTGGAAATATGTGGCATTCGCTCGGCTGTGGAGTTTATGTGAGGCAAAATTCCACCATATCAGAGTGGGATTTACTTCAATTGGGCCTTCCCAATCTACCACGTTTGAGCTGGCTCGACCGTGATAAGCAGCCCCACCCACCTGGCAGTGTGCCACGGCAGTGCAAATGCTAGAAGCGAATGCACGTTGACATCCTCCACGAAATGGGCTGGGTCTTGACACATGCAGACTTGCCTTAACGTTAAGTTAGCCCATTCGAGCGCTGTAAAATGGTTCACTGATAATGAAACAGTAGGCCTACAGTTATCATCAACGCTGACGTACAGAGAAAGGCCTACATTCAGTCGGGCCAGGCAATGAGAGGGAATTGTGTCTACCCCAAAGTAGGGGTGGCTATGATTGTAGAGATCGCAGTCGTACCCGAACGCTATCCCCTTCGTTTCATCCTCAAAAATGGGGTTTGAGGCAGTGAACTCCTGTGTGTGCCTGCTGCAACAAGTATTGACAGCGGATAGTACGACGACTGAGGTAAGACATAATTTCAAGTAATTTATGTCTTTGCATCGCTTCCAAACAGGCCTACATCCATGAGTAACGATTCAACTTTTGATGGTTCACAATCCGCGTAGCTGGTTTTCATTTTTCAGTGCGTGGAATACGTAGAATAGACTTTGACACCTTCCTACACATCGCAGCAAATTTATTCAAAGGAAGAGACACAAAAGTGCTGGGGAATTGTCTAACACTTCATTTCTTGTGAACCAGTGCCTCTCATTTTATCCACTAGTGATACATTTGATCCACGCAACTCAATTATCCTCACAGAGGGGCGATTAATGAGGTGCCTCATTCTTGCTAGGTAAAGGGCGGAGGAACGAATAAACCCTTTCTGATAAGTCATTTACTGGTCTCATTTTATGCTATGGTGCTTCAAATGCCGATTTGGTATGAACAATCTCGGCGCCCTCCACAATATCACCGTCCGCTGCCTCCACACATTAACGAGATGAAGAGGTAATTGTCCACAGCAGACCGGTCTAGGCATGACGATTTCAAATACTTGCATAGCGCGGCATCATCACCTGCAGATGGAATCAAACACAAGGACGCATCCGAGATTGGCATCTCATTCCGTCAGGCAAATTTACCTTCCCTGTGTTGGGATAGGACTTGGGTCTGGAAGAGGCAGCCTGAAATTCTGCCAAGAGGCAGTGCGATTAGGCGGACAGTCTGCTGCAATTGCATTGCAAAGCAAGACCAACGCACCTATTTGCCGCGACTCCACAAACAGACTGAGGTAGTAGTCTTTCAATGTGGGCAATTCACCATTCGGCCAACTCTGCAGCCCTACAAAGCAACCAACACAGCGCTGTTTCCACAGAGATCTCGAATGGTCAAGGAAAAGAATAATTTATCCGCTTTGAAAGTCGATGCATCTTCCAGATTTTGGAATAGAATTTCCAGCTTGGTGGAATGGCATGTGTGTTTTACGATTACACAAAGTTATACCACAATTTGGAAAGGTGAGTTGACTTGCCATCGTGATATTCAGCCCGATGACCTTGGAGGCAACAGAAGGACCGGTAGCTGGTTCTGCACGAAAGGCACACGAATCGTCCCAATTCTATGAGGGAAGAAGATGCATTACTTTCACGGTAACTCTACTTAAAGCAGTATTTAACAGCACTTGATGTTAGAAGTGTTCGAGCGTTCCACCCAAGTGCATGAAGAATACTCGCGAGTGGAGGGACAAATGAATGCGTGTCGTCGACCAAGGCATTTGACAGTACATGCCTGTGTGCGCTGCTTCAAAATGAACTCGAAGTTGGCGATGGTACCCGAAGTGGTGGAAGCAGACAGGACAAACGAGTGCCATGGTGCGTGGCGGCGAAGCAGCGACTGAATGTGATGATTTGGTGACAGGATTTGGGCCTACTGGTCACGTCGAAGGGCTTCATTCCTTGACTGGCATTCGCGCTGTTGGCAAGGTGCGCTCATGTGAATGCGCTCATGCTTTGACCTCGAAACCACTGTTTTGAGAGAAGGTGGCAAGGGCCTGCCTTGCTGGTCGGTTCAAATTACTTGGACATTTTTTGCAGAAGATGAGAGGCCTTACCGACCATTGCTTTTTTCATTTTTCAAAACTGAGAGAGTAATGTGTCGCGACTGATTGAGGCAATTCGAAATTGACACGGAAAAGGCATCAACAGAGGCTTCTTTTCATGGAGTTGTTAATCCGATTGTTTTCTTTTTGCGTCTTGTGAGTGAGTAGGAAAATTTGCCTTTCTATCCAATGAATTGATAGGTGATGGACAGAAGGCCTTAGGCGGTTTGATGACAGGATGATTTGTAGCAAGAAGTAACTTTTACGACGTTCATTAAGTAAAAGATCCTCTCTTTGATCAGGCCCAAACAATAATCCGCACCTCAATTTGCTTGACATTTGATGCACTGTAGACAAAAGCACCAATTACGAATTTCAGTTTGAACACAATGTAACTATAAATTAAAACAGTCTGCTTGATACAACTTGAGGGTACACTAGGAAGTCTCCCCTGCATCAGAAACAGCCATGACTGTTTACCAAGTCATGAAGGGATAAGTTCCCACGAGCCAACGTCAGTTTTAATCACCAGTTCTAACCACCCACTTCACTGCATCAAGATGTTTATTCTAGAAAATCGTTTTGGTGTAGCAAAGAACTTAATAAAGGATAAAAAGTATTACGAATGAGCTTGTAAATTAACTTGCGGCTGTACAGTTGGGGATGGCCATGAGGAGAAAAAGGTTCTCTGAACGAGAGTAATTTTGGCAACTGCGCCCCTCTTCTTCTTGTACAACAGTAAGAAAATACCTGCATCTAAAGCGACCACTTGGTTTATGGCAATGTAGCTGAGGTGGAAACGATAAAAGTAGAACCTATTACACTTTTGCGAATCAAAAATGACTAATAAGAAGGGAAAGACTTTAAAGCATTATAAAACACTTTCTCTGCTAGGTGGTACAAGCTTCTGAAAAGGCACTTTGCAAAATACTAGCAATATTATTGATAAAAAGTATTTTATTAAGGTCACGTTCATAATTTCTCTTGTAAAAACGGGTTCTTAGTATAATTTCTCTGGAAGAAAGAACAAAAGTGGGTTTGATATCATTCCTCGTTCGGTTGAAAACGTTACTATGCCCTTTATTTTGCTTGCTACCAATAAGAAATATCCTCATTTAATCTGTCCACTTGTTCTGGAGGATAAAGGCCGAGGCAGAAGCGACAAGGGTCGAATCTGCTACAGAGTTTGGAGTACACATACTAGTTGGTTGCTGACGGAGAACAAACGACTAGCGTGTGGCATGATAATTGTACTCGGGAGGAAGAAGCAGTAGTTCGCACCCAGACCAAACACTCAGAATGATATTTCACCCATACTTTAAAAGCTACAAAATCAGAAGCGCCATGCGAGTTGCCTTTGGCTGTTGCCCTGCTACAAACTTAACCATTTAAACGCTCTTTTGAATGCTGGCTACCGATATTTCATTTTTACGGACTGCCGCCACAGCTTTATGCACTATCAGTGGGCCAACAACCACATGTGATACATGATTGTTCAAGCACAACATTTAGATGACAAGTAGCCGGCCTCACATAAACTCCACAGCCGAGCGAATGCCACATATTTCCAAAGAGTATGCGAACTCTGATTTCGTGCAGAATTCATTAACCCCTAAACCTACACCTGCTGCGGTAGTACACGGTGCTTCCATCTAGGGGCCTGAAACCAGAGGAGGAAGAAAGACCATTGAAAGAGAAGAGATAGGCTTATGCTTGTTATGATAACTGAGTCAAATGAAAATATTTCCTTGGGTAGTAAAGACCATTTTCCACGCCACGATTGTTTTATTACAGGTCTTCCCTTAGGTAATAAGAAGTCGCAGAGCCAGGGCACAAAAGACGAGACCAAAGTACAGCAAGACTGAGTGTCTGCAGGAATGACCGAAAGCCGCCCCAACGAGGGGATATACATTTGCCGAGGCTTAAGTGCCCGCGTGGTCACAAACGGAGTTAAGTAAACGCATACTCTAATTAACTAAAACTAGACTTAGCAAATTGCACAAAAGCCTATTGTTTTTTAAAGAGAAGATTGTAATTAACAAAATCCGAGTGTGAAATCCTAAATTGAAGGAATTGAAGCGCATTCAGATGTGTTCCTCTTTTCTTTTTTGAAAATTCCTCTAACTTTTGGCTTTCGTAGCCTTTAAGAGAATAATTATTTTAATGTTTGGAGAGCTTTGGTCAAAGCAGTCGCAGTTGTACTGCATATCCTAATTTTTTATTAAAAGGGAATTGGTTAAATCCTACTTCTGATGTGGTTCAAAGGTCAAAACGTGGTGTCGAAGGAGGACATGGGGCTTGATCTGCATGTCTGCACTGCTTAAAGTGGATCTAATGGATCTAATTATCTTATGTTTGCACGACTGAAGCAAAAAGTAATGCATTAATCAAACGTATGACAGGCATGTCTTAATAACCCAATGCGACATTCATGCACTGAAGAAATGGCCCAAATGTAAGTAGCCTCATACCTCTTCCATGTAAGATGCCACATTTGACGTCATATTAGAAGCAAGATAAGGGTGGAAGCTCGGTGGAAATGTCAAGTCCTGTCACAAATGCCTGTCATACAGAAACTATTCAATAAGCAAACAGCTGTGGTGGAAAATCAGGCCAGAATTACTTGGAGTCCAAAGCCCAAAGCTATAAGCTTGGGACATGCTGGCACCTGCAATTTCCTTTAATAGGGCCATAGTTTCTCATCTGCTAATGTGTTAGGCAAAAGCACACCGACAGGAATGACTGCCTTTGCTATTTCTGAAATTACTAGAATTAAAACTAATTGTGGTTTAGAAAACAAGTTTCAGCAAGTCTTCAGCTAAACACATTTGTTAAATATTATGCACCCAATTTAAACTACACTAGTGATATTAATTTTGGTTGTAGCAGTGGGTTAGGCAGTAGTCTGTCGACTCTTTGCTGGTGTCGCAATAAGCCATTCTGCAGTGGGAGAGTGCACAGATGAAGTCTTGAAGTTAATGGATTTGTCGATAGCGGCGAAAAAAAGGGTTTACACCCTGATGACTGACTGGAGACTGAGAAAGGGGCAATTATTCACACCATCAAAAATTTTATTAATGTGCTATGCTTCCGTACTTATTTTTCTTAATCATTCATGATCGCCCAAGTGCTTCTCTTCAACATGGTGCTTAAGACTACGATGACTCAAATAAGAAAAGGAGAACAGCTTTGGATCTATAGAATCGTAAGTAAAGCCAGAATAGACTTAGGCGTTGCCGGCTTGATGCGCCCTAATTAAGTGTAATACGATAGTGGTTTATCCCTCGGTTCTGGTGAGGCGCCACTTTTGTACTTCGAATAAACCCCTTCCACCTCGCTGGGTGGGCAGGCCTTTTGGGCCATGCCAATAGCCCAGACGCCTTCTCTGTGCTGAGTATATATATTCTGCCCGAGTATTGTGTCTTCTTTCGTCTTCAGGGAGTCCCGGGACGCTACATAAGAATGCGACAAAGTGCGGTAATCCATGACCTAAAGTCACAGAGCTGAGTTGCCTTTAATTGCTACAGAAATGTAGGCAATCTTAATATACAAAATCAAACCCTTGACTCACTTATTAAAATGAAGATCATTAGAGCATATTAGTAAAAAAATGCATTTCGAAATACATGCTTGTTCACTGGTACACAGATTTAGTAAGCAAAATATTTGTCAACAACTTAAAACCAAAGTACCAGTTTTAACAAAGTAGTAAGTAAGCAACTTTTGTTCAAGCAGTTAAAATAAGTTTTGTTCCAAATGTTTTTTCTCCGATAAAGTCGAAATGACCGCATGTGGTGACAAACGTATACAAATAATCCCATTCAAAAGATTTTTTTGCTTTCAACACACCTTTAGTGAGGTAAATTTAATGAGATATGCTAGTTTTATAAATTTACTTGCTGAAAGTTTGTTGGAGTCGGCTTTCATGGAGCGGCATATTCTGTTTGGTGCTTTTGTTGGTTTTCGACCATGCCTTTGTGTGGTAGTTTATCGGCTCCTGTATAGCCATCTGATGAGGACAAGCAGCACCTCACACATGTTGTAAAAGCTTATTTAACTGATCAGCTTGGTCAAGAACCCTCCGTGGTTAAGATCACCGAAGTCAGCCGGCAGATTGTCAACGGAACCAACCAGTTCCTCAAGGTGTCGCAAAATATCTTTGGATTAACTGATTTTGCAGGTTGAAGACGATGATAATATTTGGCATGTTCGAGTTCATGAGGCTTTACCTTGTCATGGAGTCCATAGCCACAGGGTCGCTGCCGCTGGAGATCTATTGACATATTTCTAATTCCCAAAAACACTCGATTTTATGTTTTCTTTTCTAATGCCGATCGACAACCAGGTTTTATAATTTTTGTCGTTTTGGGGCTCAAATTCTGGTGTGGCAATCTACTTTTTTATTATTCCTTACAGCGCACCGATTTTGTCCTCTTGTCTGCCTTTGTCAATTTTTTACCTGAATCATTATTGTTATTCAATTGCATAATCAGGTCCGAAAGTTGTGCTTCCTATTTTTTATCATTAGTGGATAAGGCGGGCAAGCCATTGTTGGTGTAGTAATTAACTTACAGACGGTAATGTTAATTAAAGAACTGTAGTGGTTTGGTATCTTATCTAATTGTGTGCTGAACTACGCGAACACTCGAGTCTCCAAATCCCGTATTTCTGCCCCGCAGTGTTGGGCTTGATCCATTCCAGTAACCTACCACCTTTTCTGTACGTTTATAACGTGTTTCCTCCTATGTTACTTCTTAGTGCAATTTTCTGCGCCGTTATTAACGGCCACTGGCGGGAGTTTTAGCGTGACTGCGTTTGCCCCCCTGGAGGATCTTTGTAGGTGGGTAGTGAAGTGCACCAAATTCAGTAAGTCGTGGAGTTTTGACATTGTAGGAGATGCGAATTCCCCTCCATTGAATGCGTGGTGATTCTGAGGTTCGCTGCGTCGTGTTGTTCAACCGTTATTCTTGTTGCGTTTCGTGAGGGATCGTGCTAATTGTGCCCTCCATCTATTTATCGGTCATGTTCAAGCTAATTGAAGCGTGCGGATTATTTTCAAGCCTACAGATTGGCGAGTATGTATACGCCTACTCAACCATGCATTGCCAAGACTAAACGCAAAATATTTAGGGGAAAATTTTTTTTGAGGGTTTTGACAGCTCTCGTTGTGGCGCTGGTTGGTCAATACGACAACAGAGTCGTCCTACCGGTGGTGGTTTCTTTAGGTGCGTCATTCAAGATTTCCAGTCTCATGAAGTGGTGCGATGTCTGTCAGCCGTTGGTGCTTCTGTGCTGCAAGACTTCATTTTTACAGGTACGTTGAAGCCTTCTATAGTACCACACGAGTAAGCAAGTGAGTAAGGTGGGCTTTGTAGGTTTTTGGCAGTCATGAAGGCTCATAGATCCTGTCATCGAAGTGTTTTTTGAACTAAATTATGAGGCAGTTTCCATTTTTGAGGACTTCCACTCTGGTGAGTGGCTGTGAACCACCTGGTCTTAAGTCATCCATGTGCTATGCGACAGGAAGACCTGGAACAAGGTTAAGGTGAATGTTAGATCACCAAAAGTGGGTGCACTTATTCTCCTTATAAGGCCTACGATTGGATCAGTAGATCAACTGGTTCACTTTCATTCCGCACGAATCGTTCGGCGAAGCCGTGTCATGCAAAGTATTCCAGGTCATGGGACAACCCCCGACTGTTTCACTGTCGGTCCACGTCGTGACAGCGGTGGTCAAACTACAGCCCAGGCGCAGACCACGCCTACTCCAAATGCCGGTTTGAGGGTGCTTTGTGTATCCTTCTTCAATTTATGCAGCAGAGGAACCAACTTATTCATCCACGGCCACAAGTCTCCCCAAGTTGCTGTGGCGACTGGTCCTAATGCATGATTTCATAATACCCAATTCGATCGATTCTCTTGGATTTAGTCGTCGTGGTGCTTTTGCAGGTCCTTATGCAACTTCCTCTCAGTAGAGCCGTAGGACAAGCGTACGGCTCAGCCTACGTAAGACTTCATGTAAACCCAGCCTTGGTGAGGCATTTGAGAGGCGCAAATCTTTCAAGGGTGAAAAGTGACATTGCCGGTGACAGTCACGGTGGGGTTGGTTTTTGCCCTTGAGACTTGGCGGTCATTTCCATAAACAAAGATGCACCTCACAGTCCTGATGTGTGACGAACTGGCACAGTAGATGAAGTTTCTCCCTCTGTAAAAATAGTAGACAAAAAAATTTGCGAAGTTCAGCTATTTTAAGCATTTAGGGCACGCTGATTTCAAGGTTGACTAATGCTTTTGACAGGAACAGAATATTTGCCTTCCACGTTGATTTAGAGAAGAGATTCGATAAGGGATGCTAGAATTTACGGGGCTGGATTTTGTTTGAAAAGTCAAGCGATTTTCGAAATTAAGAAGATCACCGAGGCAGTGGAGGCCTACTGACTCCCCATTATGTTATACATCTCCTAGGGAACATGTGGTGATTTTCACTAAAAACTTTCATTACGAAGTGCAACTATTTACAATATCATGCGCTACGTGCAGGAAAATCGGTCGCATTTGCATCATAAAACCTTCTGTTTCTTCAAGACAATGCCATGGACTCATAGTGGTCAAAGCACCATGGTGACATTCCGTCACCATGGATGGGCGTTGTAGCCTCATCTCTCTAATAATCTCAGAAATGCTGTGAGTGATTTTCGCCTCTTTAGGTGTTCAAAAGCAGCACCTTAAAAATGGAAACATCAGAATTGGGGGTGAAGTAGAGCTGGCTATCCCAGCGTAACTAGAACCGTACTGGGAGGTCATCCGTACCAAAGCTGCCCAGGAAATAATAAAAACTGCAATAAGTTTGGATGGGTTGTAAAATCAAGAGTCACTATTCCGTATTAGAGAAACACGTACTCGTTATTTAGTGTAAAAGTCTTTCCTTTGCATGAGTGCAAAAAATAGAGCGTCGGAATCAACACTGTGGTGATTGCAATGCAATGAACCAACCCATTTCGAGTTGCATCTTTAAGGAAAAAAATATTTAGGAACTCAACCTCCTGAAAATTACTGACTGTTGAGCTGCCCCAGAACGGTGTACACAGCATCTTTAACTGACCCCGTGCTTTTTTCTTCCCCCTACGGTTTCACACCTATGAAAAGGGAAGAGTAGACATAAAAGATGTGTGATGGAAGTCGACAGGTTACCAAAGTTTAAGTAAGGACCAATGTCAATTTCCTCTCAAGGATTGATGGGGTCTTCTCTGTCAATTGGTTGGAGTTGGCTGACCACATGCCGCCTAAAACGTATGGTCGAAAACATCACAAGTATTTGGTAAGTCAGTCAAATTAAGGTGACGTTAAGTACATTGCTTGATGCTCTAAAGCCTTTTACCTATAAAGTCGTTAACGCACATTGCGATATCCGCTTCTTTTTGGCATTATTATCCCAAAAATTGATGGATTTTATGATTACGCTTAGAAATGAGTCATTCTTTGCACAAATTGAAAGTGAAAACAAGAACAATTGCACGCACTGCACAAGTTTTTAACTTGTTAAGGTCACTAGATCAACTTCTTAAGCTTATTTTAAGAACCCAAATAATTTTGTGTGCTAATCAAAAACGTAGCAAAAGAGCATCAAGTCTAAATATTTTATTCTTAATTTGCAATATGTGTCAACAAAACTTTAGCTAGATGATCATTTGCTAACTCCCGCTTAAGTGTTTGATTTGTTTGACTGCATTGGGAAGACATGCATTCTTGGACCTTTAGTGAACTCGAGGGTTATGTACCTGCTCCATCCTACTCCGACGCCTCCAACAGAGGAAGAAAAGAAGAGACTCCTGCCTCCGGTGGAAGAATACATGCAAAGTGTGCTTGGTCAAGTACCAGGTGATATAGAGCTACTTGAACTGGTGTCCGAAATGGATAGGGGATGCTTTTATGGTGTAAAGGTAAGTTGCTTTTTATATTCGCATGCTTCCGAGGTTAAATTCGGTGAACAGCTATGGCACATGCAGTTGTACCATTCGCCAATTATATACGGTATTGATATAATTGCGCTCAAGCATCATGCGGCACCAGAAGATGAACGCCTCCATCCGTATTAGAAATTTGCATCCAGTTTTTTTTCTTTGGATACTGAAGACAAACGCTACTCGGTTCTGCTATTCTTGTTACGGATTTTAGTCAGTTAAACGTCTGTCCCTGTCATACTTTTTTTAGCTTTGATAGGATTCTTGTCGATGATTCCTAGAACTGGTTTTTGTCTTAAATTATAATCAGCACTCGCTTACGGGTTTTAGGCCTGTGGAGAGATGTCATTTGCTGACTTAGGTAAACTAAATGATCTAACAATGGCGGCAATCGTCATGCTTTCTGCTTACTTGAGATTCTTTTCATGCTTTGTGAGTGGCTGTTTTAAACAGGTCTTTAGCTTACTGAGATATCTTTTCCCCGCTAAGCCTTGACTAACATGACTGCCTACCCAAATTTTTTTCCAACAAACCCAGGACATAAAACAGAGACATGTAGTGTAAATGAGGTGACCCTTATTGGCTTGAGAAATGACATCAACTGCGGTGAAGGTGGGATGTATGCTGAATCATACAGGGCCTCTTCAGGCCGGTCGTGGTGATGATATATTTGCATGGGGAAGGCAGAGACAAATTCGATTTGCTCACAGCCAAGAGATCTGGTAGTGGAGGGCGAAATTGGAATAATAATAGTAATAGCAGGGTGGAAGATGGTGGCACGAAGGGGGTAGGAGATGGGACAGACTACAATAGCTCTGAAAAAGATGGAAGGCTAAATTAGGACCTTTTCCTTTGATCGTCACAGTACCAGAGCGTAGGTGTAGGTAAAAAATAAGTAAAGTTTTTGCTTTCTAAAGCCTGCTTTTACAATCCCACAAGTTTATTACAAGTTCTGTTAGAATGAACTGAAAATTCACCTACCCAATCGGGGCAGACTTCGGGAGTGTTCACTTTTTATTGGCCGTTTACTTGTGGCATACTTTTGTATGGCAGTGGTGCCGCCACTTCTGTTATTTTCGCCATCATCGTTATCGTCCTCTCCCTCATCATCATTACCAATGCCACGACTAGGGTTAATGCGCTGAAGGCAACCGACGGAGAGACTACTCCGAAATGGCTGCATGACTTGCCTTGGAAGGGAGTTCTTGTAAGTCGTGTCTCTGTTAGTGGAGCAAGCTGTTGTGGAGGCTTCACCGCCGTCATCGAAGCAATCGACAACCATCATCGAGTGGGCGTGGCTGAGATGACCAGACCCTGTGTCTGAACTCTGAAAGTACACACAAAGTAGTGATTGAAAAGATGCGTTTTTATAATGAATCCTTTCAATTAGATGTCAAGTTGTGCCCGGCTTTGCTTTTGTTTCCTCTTTACACCTCATAAAATTGGTAGCATGTCTGGGGTGTAAGAGAACATTCTCACGAATAGAAAACCTGGATTTGATTTGCATCTTATCTGAGAACCCGTAAACTTGGGAATCTCTTTTTGAAATATATTGGATTATAAATTAGACCCTCAGTCACTTCTCAAGGGATTTTAATGTGAGCTTATTTTTGGAGTAAAAGATTGCGATGTGTTGAGCCTTTTCGATCACTTCAGGTTGGATTAAAACAGGAAAAAGTCTATTAGTAGAAAGTGGTTTTTCTTCATCAACTTACTGAACTGGGACTTCGTCTCCTCTGTGCCCCGGATGGAGATGCACTTCGGTTGCCTTAATGAGAAGGCACAGACAATTTTACTGAGAGGCGATGAAAACCTCTTGAAGAACTTAATTAAACAGGGCTTATCTAGCAACGGAGGTCACTACTTACCTACTTGCCAGGTCTAAGTGTAGGAGATAATGCCACAACTCACCTGCGAATCTCGCCGCACTTCCATTTTGTAGATCACTTTTTTGCTCTCTGGGGTCCTCCACGGGTACAGCTCGAGTCTGAATGTTCAAAATAAAAAGTTCTGCTCAAATATTGGAATACTAAGGTAATGTTACCCAAATTTACTTTTCTGAAACGACTTCCATTTGCCTTTTGATTCGCTGAGATCCATGTCATCAACTTGGACGGAATTTTTGCGCCTACATCAGCTTGCCGTTGAATTCACTTCATTTACTATCACCAATGTTAGCTTACCTTTCCATCGATCTTTTTGAAGACAAAGACCCTCTCCTTAGAATGTGCGGCTGGGGAGATGGCATGGAGATGGATATCCTCTTCGCCGAAGCTGTAGGACTGCACACGTACTTCTGGATTGTAGGTACCTCGCTCTCGACTCCGTGATCGCACCTCCAACCCCACTGGCTCCCGCCACCTTTGTTCGCCATCTCGCGACACCGGTAATTTCTTTTTGTAGATGGTGGTGGAGGTGGAGGAGGAGGTGTGTGCAGCGAATCCACTGTCGCTGTTAAAGCTATTGCTGCTGCTACTCCCGCCGATGATGTCACTCTGTCTCCGTCTTCGATAAGTACGAGAGGTTTGGGGCATTTCTGTAGAGAAAGAAACGAAGCTTACGGGAAATTACATAAGCTTCCAGTTGAAACATGTGCAAGGTAGTTAAAGACTGCTTTGGATGCAGGCTTAAATAGCACCACCAATTTGGCGCTCAATACACGTAAGTCAACAGGAAAGGATAACTCCAAAGCCCCAACAACTCCAAGTAGCGAACCTGGGCGTTCGCATAAATGGCGCAAAGTGGAGTCCTTGTACACCGTCATCACTCGAAGGATGAGCGAATCGCCGCATTTTCGGATGCATTCCACGGTGTCCTCGTGACAGGCGTCCGTCACGTCCTGACCATCAATCTATAACCCACAAAATATGTCAATGCAATTGATCGAAGAACGATAAAATCACCTTACTGAACTCTACTTCCTTGTCACAACATGAACTCACTTAATGCAGGAGTAGGCTGGGGAGAATATACCAGGTTAATCCCTCCACAACTTATGTCGTGGATAATATGAGCCAGAAGTTGATGGGCGGAAACGCTCGTTGTTATGACACACCTCAACGTTTGGCCCCATGGTGCCCTCCACCACCATGGCTTCGACAACCATATTGACAGGGTCACTAACAGATGCACCCACAAAAGTAGGGTTGCAGAACTGGCAGCTGCTCTCAGCACCGTCGCCACCAGTGTGGCGTCTGTGTGACCTCCCGATTTTTACTCCCGAACCTTAAGCCTTCGATACGTAGAATGTACTGTTTAACAGCACATGATAGCTAGCTAGCTCGGTTGAACTTACAAGCAGGTATAAGTAGAAGCTTTTAATCTGAGGGTAAGCATACTTTTCTCCTAAGATGTTGTCAGTAGATCCTGCGAAATGAGATGCTAATAAAGCATAGGTATTTAGGTTAATGAAATATTAGCGTTACAGCGGTCGAATCTACGCAAATACCGTGGAGACGAACGTTTTGAGGACGGTATGGGTAAAATAAATGCATGGAACGGGGAGTGGTGACAGTTCTATCTCTTTTTCAGTGCACGCAACAAGTACAATGTCCCGGTCTGTTGAACCGCTGCAGAATTTTACTCCGTTATTATTGACGGATCCCGTGACATGCAGCATCAAGGACATGAGTTGTAAGAGCAAAGCAGTGCAATTCTATTGCCCATTTTGGACCAGAGCTCAATAGTAAGGAGGTGATGCGGGCTGGAGCTGTTGCCAACATTAACGCACCTCAAGGACGTAGTCACCCTCCTTGACCCCTGCACGATCAGCGGGACCGCCTGGAACCACAGATGAGAAGTACTGATTGGAAGGTGTGTTTGGCAGGGGTTGCCGACCGTGTCGTTGAAGGGCCTTTCCTATTTAAGGTAAGAGAAAGCAGCGCTCTGTCAATCGGTGGTTGTCTCACTCAATTAGCCAATCAGGAGCCAGGGTTTCGGAGGGGGCGGTGACTCATGTGCTTTGTGGTAGTAAGGTGATGATTGAGTAACCGTGGGACTACCAAGCATAAAATGACAAGCCGAAATAGTTTTTAACGCTGATATGCAGCTTTAAATAGTTAGTTATCCAATAAATTACTTCGCAGTCAATTTGCGTGTGAGTGACAATAGTGGGCCTACTACAATATAAGATAGATTTAAAAATTTGCATATAAGAAATATTTGAAGCAATTATCGAGAAGAAACTCGCATTTCCAAACAGCATTAAACCGACGTATTGAGCAGATGGGGGCTGCCATGTAAGCGGCAAGTGGTTGAGACAAGTTCAAAAAATAACTGACCAATCAGAGGAGGCCATTACCCATTTCCCAATTCCTTTAATGGTTACACATATTTTAAATAATTAATAACAATAGTCAGTAATGTAATGGGCATTTGCAAGTCCCGAGAAGTCTGTATATTCAAATTTCTCACAAGCAGCAAAAAAGTCCTTGAAAGGCTACTTGGGACAGTGAAAGTGCAAAAACTCTTTGGTATTTGAAAAGCAACTGAGCAAAGTTTTTTGACCGTAAAGAGGCAATGCGTAAATAGGGAGTTGATGGCGAAAGCAATACCTCATTTAAATCCATCTAGCAGTTCTAAAAATATCGGCACAGTAATCAGCAGCAGGAAGCTTTGTTGATCATGAAGAAGGGACGGTCAGAATGGGATATCTTAGATGATTTTAATGCCTGCGATGTTGATTGGAGAACAATGTGACTCTTTTAATTCATAATTAGGCGTTTTTGGTAGCGCAAAATAATTGCTGACTAATACAAAATTTCAAAAGCTTTTTAAGCGTCTTTGCCTAAAGCAAGCTTTTGGATTCTTAATTCCTCCTATCTTCCAGCATTAAAATGCCCATTTTCTGTAGATAGCTATGTTATAGGCATACAGAGTAACTTCTGGACTTAGTTGTATTGTACCGCATGAAATAGACATCGACTAGACGTCTGAAATAAATCACAGTCACAATTTTTACTGAATTTACTTCAGTAGCAGTGCCATCAGCTCGTACCGACCACAGTCAATTAAAGGCCACTTGATGTTAATGATAGGAAAGGGACTTACGAGGTACTCCATTCAGCGTGAAGCCAAAGCCCTCATGACTTTTGCGCAAGCCAACAAAGCGAGTGTACGTCTTTTCTTCTCGTGTTTCGCTAAAACAAAAGAATGTTAGCTGATAGACGATTTGGCGCCTCTAAAGGCGATAGAATTTCTTGACTTGTAGTACCCTACATCCATCACTCAGTCAATATTAGTAGTATCTTGGGAGTCTTCCAAAAAAACTAGTTAGGCGTTATAAGGTACGCTTTGGGCAAAGAATAAAAGTACAGACTCACGACGATGGGATGCATGTTCTGATCGGAACCGAAGTCTTGCGTTTTGGATCTTAAAATGCGCAAAACATGTTTAAGTTTTTCTTAAAACGAATTCAAAAATGCGCCTATGGATGGTCAGTGTAGGTGCCTGAAAGATACAACACTAAAATCACAAGTTACCAGATTATTTCATGCTTTCTAGACTTTTAAATTTACCACTCTGTACTCAAAACTTTTTCCAAAATGTTACTTTGCTACGTTAAACTGGAAGCTTTCATTCATCATAACTTAATCACTTGAAAAGGCACACCAATGAGGATGGAATGCTACTGTAAGACATACCTTTGACACCGTATATAACACTTGACAATCTGATGTCATAGTTATGGATTGTGGGAGACAAATCCGTCATCGAAGTGAGGGTGGCAACAGCACAAGCACCCATGCCATTCGGACGAGTTCTCAGTTAGGGTAACCCATCAAGCGGCAGCTCTAAATCCGCCTTTGTCTGGAGGCAAGTTCTGTGTCACTAGCATGAAGTGCTAGAGGCCTTGCCCTCCCTCCCCTTTTCCATCTTGGATTAAGTTATGTGGTGAAACGCTAACATAGCCTGCTAGTAAGCGAGTTAAGACGGAGAGGACGCACATGACCTTGTTCCTGTCAAGTTAATCGGAATTATGCTCTGCCTGTAGCAACGAAACGATTAAAAGCTGTTTTTAAGATACAAGACACTACCATTTGGTCATAAGTCGATCGGATTGATGTTCTTCAATAAACACAGAAACTTCAAATCGCTCTCTGAAAAAAACATTCTTCCCATCATGCACACTGCAAATAGGCCATCACTTCATACGCATGAGGCAAGATGGAAGGGCGTGTAACTATGGTAGAGAGCTGACACTGTGTTACCTCTCTATTAAGATATAGGTGTGAGTACCAACGCCTACTAAAGGTGAGCGAAAAAAATGACTACAATGTGACCTGGAACTCTGAGGGGTTTGGTGTGCCTCATGTGAAATCACAACAAGGCCTCCTGGTAAGGAAGGGTTTGTTTGTATGATCAGTTAGAGCAGATTCTTCCATGATAGGTTACTTTAGTGAAGTGTGTTTAAGCCCTCCAGAGTAAGCATTTCATCTTACAGTTTATAATCCAATGTCTTTGTTCCAGTACTACATTGCATACATCTGAGGGCTACTACAGCCCCCAATAAACTCCTTCAGTCGAAGTTCTTTGGAAGCTGTACAGCTTTTTAACAGTTCGTACACTTAATCAGTAGGAAATTTGGTAGAAAATAGAACTACCATCAGAAAAGCTTCTTTTATTGTAAACAACGAGTTTTTGACTAACTATGAGAAATTCATTGAAACAGTAAT
The DNA here is from genome assembly GCA_000469725.3 of Echinococcus multilocularis. Classification (NCBI taxonomy): domain Eukaryota; kingdom Metazoa; phylum Platyhelminthes; class Cestoda; order Cyclophyllidea; family Taeniidae; genus Echinococcus; species Echinococcus multilocularis. The sequence continues at coordinate 2,764,287 of LN902848.1, read as the reverse complement.
CAATCCTTAGGTAAAGAATTAACCTAAAACCTATGCACAATTTATGAAGGCAGTGAATAGGGACCAGGTGGACGAGTATATGAAGATGGTGGATATCAGATGGCTCTAAAGCTGAGCAAATAAGCAAATGAATCCAGGACTGCCAAACCAACTAGGCCAGTGCTAGCCAAGGAAAGTAATCGACAGTAAAGTGGAAGAGAAGAGTGACCTACCATTGTACGTATTTGATCGCTTTGTCTGTGGTGCTTCAACAAGCTGTTGTAACTGTTTCAGCGGATTTGACGCCGTATCCTCGTTTGCATATCGGTGGATATTCTGCATGGAACGACTGGACTCGAGAAGAGTAGCAGATGCGGTGGAAGCAGCGGAGAAGCTGGTCACGGAGGTCTGGTCGGCAGAGAAGAGGCTTTCGGCTGGCGAGGGGACGCCATGGCAAAGGCTCAAGTTATCGGAGATGCTGCAGGAGGTTGACGGTCGGTGTAACATTGTGTAGATAACAGCGCCTCGCGGGCCATTCACTGTAGGCCGACGTGAGGTGTTGTAACTTGGAGTCTCTTTGATGGTAACTGATGAGGGTAGAGGAATAACAAAACATCATTGAAGAATGGATGTAGCCGACCTAACAGAAGCACCAGATTTTACTCAATTACCAACAAAAAGTGCAAGTACAGCTAATGGTGTAGCTCTCAGGCCCTTTATTGATGTCCAGATTGTAATGAGACGGACAGATTTAGGATAGGCGAACCATCAGGCCATGTTCTAGAAGATGGATAAACCTGAGAAGAAATGGCAAATTCAGGAGGAGAGGAAATTAGTCGGAGGCGACAAATGGTCTGGTAAGAAACAAATGGATCTGAAATGAATGGTACAATGACGTATAAATGAAAGAACGAGTAAAGAAGCTGATCGGACAGCTTGATGGATGTAGGGATGGATGTCGTAGAAGGGAATGAGTGACTCAGAAGATGTGGGGTGGCTGCATCCAAAGTGACTGAATGAACAATTTCCTAGAAGATTTTTGCACACCCAAATATTGATAAATGGGGCCAAGATGTGCCCTTAGGTAAATACCTCAATCAAGGACGGATAGGTAGCCAAACTGGATAAAGACTAATTTTTTTGAGTGAAGCGGTGCATGGGCAAACCAATGCGGTGACCCAACGCAGGCAAAACAGTAAAAAGAAAATAAAAATGGAATTTGAATGGAAAGTTACACTGATCAGCCCAGAGACCTGCTGCAAAAATTCAGAAATGAATGACAGAAGGATGAATAAAATGACGCATGAGTAAAAACTGGCGGACGGTTAAGCGCAAGGGTGATTGGAAGACGTTTGGAAGGACTATTATGATGTTTGGATAAAAGGCGCATGAATTCAGGATATGTGAGTGATGGACTAACGGATGGATAGATGCGAGATGGATGAATGGATGGCTCAATACAGGATATATGAAAGCCTAAAAGATGGATAGATACGGGATGTTTACAACATAGAGGGATGCAGGATGGATGAAAGGAATAAGTACACAAACACGCTCTCTTCTTCCTCCATCTTACCAACGTCAGCGGGATTAAAAGTCTGCAGAATGGTGGCCTGTTCATTGCGATTGGTAAGGAGGGCGTACTCCAGCGGCGTCTGGCTGTCGTCGTTCACCTGTCTGGTGTCGGCGCCTCGCAGCAGCAGCAGGCTCAGGCATGCGTTTGCCTCGTGGCGTACGCACAGGTGCAACGGAGTCAGACCTCGCAGCGTCCGCGCATTCAGGTCCGCCCCGTAGGCTACCAGGTTCTCCAGGTGCTGGGGACGATTAGCTACGCAGGCCTAAGGCAAACAAGGCGGTAGACAAAATGTAACTCAGTGTCCCATAAGACTGGATAAAGTGATATTTGTACAACCAGTGGTTTCCCACCCAATCTGGCAATCTAATGTTCTGCTCGTGACGTTTTAGCTTTCAGCTAATCTACACCGAGAATCTAATGCTGTGTAAGGACTGAAAGAGTTTCAACCTCTGCAGTGAACCAAATGTACGAGCATTCTGAAAAAGAATGGCCGTGAAAACTCCAACAACTGCTCGACAACTATTCCAAATCCAGCAATTAGAACGACACAATGCTATATCTTCTCATAGAAATCTAAGCATTACCGACACAGGAGCCTAGACCGTGTCATGATGACAAAGAAGTGGAAGGGGTAGATGAAATCAGCAGTACCTTTGTTAGCCTGGCATTGAGGATGCCACAATCAGCTAGTGACCTTGAAAAATCACTTGGAGCAGAGAGTACAACAGCACGAAATAAAGAAGTAACGTCTTCCTTGTTTTATCAACATCCAACAAGGCAACGGCATCAAGTCACACCGCAGGTAGCGACAGGAGGTTGTATTAATTACACGCACTTTAGTTAACAGTCAAGAAGACAAAAGTAGAATCGAATGATGGGATGAGTGAATCTAAGAAAAATGATACATCGGTAGGCTAAATTTAGCTGAGGCACAACCATACTTTTTAGGTCGAATTCAACCTAGTCATACTATCAGTAAACATTTCAGAAAATCAAATAAAAAAGGAAAGACTGTCGTTGGTATTTCGAATTGTAGAGACTTTCTTATGAACTTCCTCAAAAGTACATAGGTGATGTAAAGCCATGCTTTTTCTCCAACAAAAAGATTTTACGAAGGCTCGACGAAAGGCTCTTTAGAATTCATAAAAAGCGTCGTAAATGGGGTTTGTTTTACGACAAACTTTTCTAGTTTTGAGCCTTCTTGAGACCCCATTCACCGCACTTACGATTTCAGTACGACAGCACTCTTCCCCACTGTCAACTCACACGACAAGGCAGACATGAAATTTTACCTTCAATCAACGCCTGTGGTCAAGGTTTGCATCATTTCAATGATATGCTACGTCCTTTTAGGAGCTGAATCAAGGTGAAATTATATGCAAAAAGTTTTTCTAAATAAAAGCTTTACGAACCGTCGGCATCATATCATCCCTTATTCCAAGCTAAAGATATGTGATTGATGATGGATGGATGTAAGATAAATGGATGGATACGGGACGGACGGATATATACACGGATGGATGAATTGATGAATGGGTAGATAAAGGACGGATAGATGGTTGGACGGGTACAGGATGGATGAATGGACAGATGGAGCGGTGTGTCACGTATGAGTTGTCACTTTGGAAGAATAACCAGAGGTTCGGCGGCGTAAAATGCAGTACTACTATTGCAAATATAACTCTCTCTGATAATCCAGTCCCGTAGAAATTCTTCCACAGCTCTCTTTCACTACTAGTGTGCCTAAATTGACTACTCAGTGGCATCATACAAACGAAGCGGATGTTCCTCTTCACTAACGGCCATCAATTTCGCCTTCTGTAGATGTCTTTCCCATTCGGAAGCGTGGAAAGCACTTGGAAATTCCTCACAATGGGTTAACATTGACAAACATCATACAGAACGTACTGTATTGAGAGATGATGAGAGAAGAGAAACAAAATATTAAAGCATTAGTTTACAATCCACAGAAAACACACATTGGACATCTGCAAGTGTGGTGAATACATTTAACATGTTTGAATAGAGACAGCGGTATGTCGATGCAAAATGAAACATCTTGATAAGGATTTAAATACCCAGAATAAGTATTCCTGTCCACGGAATTCTGTACTTTAAGAAGATTTTTTGATCAAATTACTGGCGAATTAGTTACTCAATCAATTCCATTATCATGACTTAGTCGCATTAAATTAAGTCAAATCAGATCAATTCAAGTCAAAATCAAATCAAATTTGCCCTATAATTTTAATGGATAAATGCACAGAATGCCTATTACTATACACACTAGTTGGACGACAAACCCACTGTCACCCCTACTGCAGCCACTAGTCTATCAAACCACATCAACAACAAGACCGCCTTTTCTCAAGCACCCATCACCTCCACCGCCACCACATGTTACGTAGTCAACACAGAAGCCAACTGCAGCCATAAATGACATCCCATGCTCTTGCGAAGACAATGGGAACACCATGAAAGTCAAACACGGGGTAACGCTTCTGTAACTTTGCCTGACCCAAAACTCTATCCTGTAATTAATAGGCACCATAGAAGTAGACTTCAGTGAACACTCTGATGTTTCCATAGTTAGAGGCCTATCCCCCACCTATAGCATAATTGCATGAATTATTATAGCCTCTCCAAAATAAGCCACTCCTATTGGCTTCCACATAGGCAGCATCATGTAGAAGCTTGCTTCACCGGGACATCCGTTTGGGTGATTGGGTGAGGGGGAAGGGATTACAGCCTGAATGCTTCCAGTGGTGCCAGTATGCAATCATATCATCCATTTCTTTTCTGCAAAACCACTAAAATGAGGAGAAAACTATACACAAAACTAAAACCTGAAATTAATTTAAAAACTTGAGCCAAAGCATGCACGGTGATGGGTAGATGCGTAGAAGATAGCAAAAATAATTGTGGAAGGAGTAAATTATTTGCATAAGTGCCAACACTAGGAGGAGAAAGACATCTGTTTTGGAACTAATAAACAGACATTTTACTCCATCGACTGAAGTTCGTTCGTCCTAGCAAGTGTGCAGACTGTAAAGATTCAAAATGACTGGACTACCAAAAACGCACCAAAGTTGAGGCAATACTCCCAATCTCACGTTTATCATTTTGACTACTACTGGAGGGAAAACCATACCGAAAGAGCTCAAATTGTTGGGCACTGCAGTAGCTTATAAACATTCCGTTAAACAAACAAATATTCAAGTGTGTTTCATAGTATGGTCAGAGGAATCGAGAAAAGTTGGAGAAAGGACATGAAGATCAAAAGGGAAGCAGATTTAAAGGGAATCTTTTAACTTTATGCATACGCCTCTACAAAATACACCTAACATAGATAGGTGTTACGTTTGGAATACGAGTTAGTAAGTAAACCCGCTCTGCGCGGTGCCCAAAGTGGATGTGACCAATTGATCCACCGTTCCACAAAATCGGGAAGGCTTCCTGCTCGGATATCCCACAATCTTCGTTTGGAGGAATCCAGAGTAGAAGGACAACGTATGATTTATTTCAACTTGTCTAAGGTGACGATTGTGAATTACTGAATCGGGGAAAAATACTACAAACGTTATCCACCACTGCACACACTCTCATAACGAGCGTGGAACTGGCGCTGTAAATGGATTAGCGGATCACGATTCCCAAAGATAAATATTCTCAAATTAAAAACAAATAAAAAATGATGAATAAGTCTGTGACAATCAATGATAATTGGCGAAGAAACCGTATACCTTCCACAAGATGCTTTGTTTTAGAGGGCAAAACCACTATTACACCCACAATCTTGTAACAAACATAAGAATTATCACGAGGCGCTACTTTTGATTATGAGTATCCATGGAGAAACGGTAGTGCACTCACCTGGTGGATCTCCTGAAAACCCTTTGAGTCCTCTACTCCAAGGATGGCGTGATCGTAGAGGAGGGCGTGCGTGCAGCGCGCGGATATATCCGTCGAGACTGCATAGTAGAGTGGAGTCAGGCCCCGCCAATCCCTGCAGTTGGGGTTCTGGCCAAGATCCAACAAGGTCTGCAGAGAAATATGCGTTTATTTATTAGACCCTGCAATTTGCAGATGGAATGATGGAAGGGGAAGAAGTGGATGAAATAATGGGTGAATGAATGGGTGGATAAGGGGTGTATGGCTCTAGCCTGGAGTGGAGCCATCCACCCTGGAGTGACTATCTTCTTTGGCCCCTCGTCTGGAAATCGCAGTAACCGTGTTCATATTCACACCAAAAGTAGTTTATTATAGCTGGAATCTGCCCTATTTCATCAACAAAAATTATGCGACATTTGAGGCGTTTTTTAGCAAAAATAAAGAAGTTTTGTTATTTGTGTTGTGCACAATTTTCCCATGCGACTGCTTTGTGCTGTGTGCTGCATCGAAGGAATTGCGTTACACGATTTTCAGGCTCAAGTGTGATTCACCACTGTGTCGGAGTCAATGAAAGCAAGAAAAAATCACCCAAAATTTTAAAGGATAGAGGAGAAAAAACAGGCTTAAATATGTGTGCCAAGGGCATCTGAGCCAGTGAACAACGATGAAGTGGCGTCGATGGAGGCAGAGGAGTTCACCAATATGTGCAATATTTAAAGCCAGAAGATTTGTTGTTTAGAGCCTCCACAGCAAGAAAAGGTCGTGTCGCAGCCATTGGGGAAGCGGATGCAGTGGATGCTAATTCTCGTCATCTCATATTGGCAATGAAATTTTCGCTTACGCTTCAAATCCATTCTAAAATCCGTGCAGCATCTCTGTTTGGCTCAAAAACGACTAAAGAACTTCAGCAACTTGACAAGAGATGTTGAGTGTAAATTGAGGCATATTTTGCATATTTCTTTTGGACAAAAACAACTCCTTATTCGGTGGAGGTGAGGGCTAAGCACTAGCAATGATCGAGGCTTTCAAGACAGCTGGATTCACGAAGTAGCGCCTAGATTTTGGCCAATTTCTCCTTCACATGATGAAGGCACTCTGAAGAGTAAAGAAACCTGCGGAATGAATTATGGTTGTCCAGCCAAATGAAGGCGAAGGTCAAGATGTCAGTGCTAAAGCTGCCGACAGCTGCGGCTGTCAAATCATAATTCATGAGTGATTGCCACCACACTTTCCGTATCAGTGATTAGAAAGAGACTTCAACTGATGGCATCCTTGTGATAAATTAGTAAACTCTGAAGATTAGCAAAGTCAGCTCCAGACTTCAGATGGTCTCCTTTAAGGCTGCAAGGAACATTGGTGATGGAGCAAGTCGGCGATGGTAAAGATAAGCCCATGGTTCCACCGCTAGGCAATAAACCAATCAGCAAACTAATGGAAGCAAATATAGAAAATTTGCTGTTAGTGATTTGGACGCTACAGAAACACGCGCTTTAAAGGGGGAAAAGCGGTGCGAAGCACGAAACTGGTCACAGAAAACGCCTTGATTAGGTTCGCGCACACCTCTTTTTTAATGACACCTGTCAAATCTAGTGTAAATCTAATTTCGGACTTCAGGCCTTAATAGCCTCCAAAGTAAAAAACTACCTAGGCTATAGTAAGTGATGAACAATGTCAATTACATTGGTTCTCAAAGGTCAATTGATAGTGTGAGCAAAAGTTTGGTGCATGTAAACAGTTTTTGAGTAAAATTCTGCTGATTTACTGTACTCATAAATCTAAACTTGTGCAAGGACTTGTAGCAGAACTTAAAAAGGAGACAATTCCGAGGTGGCAGGCTGTTAAACCAGAACACCAAGACAGAGCAGCTTGATGAGTTTTGCAGGAATAAAAAAGCACATCTTTTGTATGGAAAAGGGTATGCGTTAATTCAGAATATCCTCTGTCTCATACAACATCGTCAAGTGATCTCAGTAGACGAGTGTCAATTACAATCGACCGACAGGGAGAGAAGAATTCCCCAACGAGCAGTTAACATGAGTAAAAAAGGTACCGATTCTCCGTTACCTCCTCTGAGTTGCGTTAAACCTTTCTTGAAGGGTACAAAACTTACTGGCGTTCCACCTCCAAATAATATGGACAAGTCACCTGGCCAGCAAAAGGACAAGACAGGTAAGAATGGGACGCCTTACCTGGATGGCCTCGTAGTTACCACAGATCGCAGCCCGATGCAGTGCGGTGTGTGAATCACGGGCTCGAAAATCGATGTGCGCACCTCCGTTGACCAGGGTGATGATTAGATCGCGAGGGTGGTAGGTCGTTGCTGCAGCCGTGATTGGCGCTTCTATCGGTAACACCAGAAAAATCGATTTTCGGTGCATGACAATATCAATCCACATGAGCAGTCATTCCCAAAAGTTACTTCTTTTGATGTATCGTCAGTATGAAAATATTTCTATGCTACTGGTTTATTTTAAAATAAAACAAAGCAACATTCTCCACCAGGAAGCGACTCTAAGATCTTTCATCATGCCCACTTAGTCGCCTCGCGCAGACCTTTAAGCATTTTTAGGTAACTCTTTAAATAAATATTTAGAAAATTAAACTTGTTGCTCAGAAATCACTCCATCTTTCGTTTAATAGGTTATGCAACTTTCATGATACCTTAACGCTATTTTTTACACCCTGGTTTTAATGTCTCACCTAGGTTAACACCTTGCTACTAGAAACTGAATGTAACAATACTACTTTAGAATTCAAAAGATGTGCAAATCATTTACGGGTGCCTTGAAAAGTGTCATTTGAAAACTAAGTTGCCCTAAAAATGCATCTCATGAGCGCTATTTAGAAGTCTCGCATTTAACAACTGCATGCAAAAGTGTAGCCTTGGCACGCCTTCCCAAATATTGGAGGGATAAGCCTTGACCAAGATCCTTGACAAGCGCAATTATTAAATGAGTGCTCCAACCTATTTGTTCTTGGTGGTGCTTGCTGACAAGTTGGTGAAATCCAAACGCAGCAGACCTCATGTTGCAATTACCCCCCCCCCTTTTCTAACTTTATTTGTTGGCAAAATGCACAAATCTCCACCAAAAGTGTTTTAACATAAGTATACAAGTGTACAATTGAGTCGCTTCTCTTTTTACGCTGCCTTTTAAAGGTCCTCATGGGGGATGTACTTTAATCAACAGGCTTGCAAACTGGTTGGCTGGGGCAAAGCCAATGAAAACACTGGACATTAATGCAACCACCAATCAGCGCTAGAGGAGGATGATTATATACCATTGTTAAAGGCATACTTTCAGAGGTATGCAAGCCCCTCCCAACGCCATGTTCAACCTCCTCTCGTCTCTTTTAGTGATGAAGAATAGGAAGATTCGTCTTACCCCCATCTTTTCGAGACCAGAAATTGGGATCAAATCCTTTGGCAAGCAGCTTTTCAATACCTTTGACATCCTGATTTCGTACCATATCCATAAAATGACTTTGGGTTACCTGAGAAAGATTAAGGCATGCATGTCAAGGGTGTATCTGCCTAATCGGGTTGCGTGGGGTAATCCTCTTTACTGGAAAAGAAAGCAATTTCCCAGGGAACACAATTGAGTCATTTGAAATGGGAGGGCAAGCAATCTGTTAAAGCTCTTTACTTATGCAGAGAAAACTTAGTGGGGTCGATTAATCTGCCAAGAGCATGTTTCTTTTGCAGAAGGAATTTGCTCAGTACTGCTGAGAAGTTTTAGCAATCCCTTTATAAGGGGAAAAAGTTTGGATTAAAGAAAAGGTAATAGTGAGCCCCTTTACTACCTAAAACATTGTGGTGATGGCTGAGAGTAGAAAAAAAGGATTAAATTTACATTTTGATTTGACTTAAATTAGGTCACAACCTGATCAGAGCATTGATCAATCGACTTTTTTGGTCTATGGTGAAAAATGAAGAACCAGCTGCCGAATTAGGACATGACATGTGAGGACATCATTAGGTCGGCTCCCCCAAGGACTGCGATAGCATTTGGGGGTCCGGAAACAATCGTTCACTTTTTTCAGCAGATATTCAACGACATTTTCTGGCGAAATATAGAAAAAACAGTTCTTCAAATATATTCTTATCGAAAATAAATCAGAAGGTTTGGTATTTTAAGGTGATTTTGACTAATAAAAAAATCAATAAGCCTTAACACCCAAGTAAATATAAATTTAAATTTAAATGCAGGTAGAAAACATTACCTTTGTTTTTAGTTTTCGAATTCGGGATTGATGAGGCGAATCCTCTGTGTCCATTCGAGATTTGTAAATGAGCTAAAAAGATTGTTTAAGGATTTCAACAGTGGACAGGCATCAGGATTGAAGAGATTCCTGATTAAACTATATAAGCTAATCAATTTGTGCGTTCTCTGTCCTTTTGTTGTTAATACTCGCCATCTGAAAGGATAGACGAGTCTCTGCGATGCCACATGACGTCCTTTTGAGGTAAAAAAGTCATATCGCAACCACTACAATCCAGCTTTTGTTGGACAATTAACCTGTTGCGATGATCAAGTCGCTTGGGCGTTGTGACTACTTTAATCCCACCCAACATTTAAGGTGAAGAATGGGAAAGTTCCTTCGTCATTAACAAGAGTTGAGACAATTGAGGATTGAAAGAGACAAATCCAAGCACAAATTGACCATTGAATGCGATGTCGGTATGGAAGTGGTGGATGAGATAAATGAGTCAAAAGTACACAAATTTGGTGGAGCTGGGCCCTTAGGACTCCACACTTGACAAGGACAATGTCATTTGACATTGATGTCAGCAAAATATGGCAACTCTTCAGCGTCTCCGGTTTTCGCAGTGTCACGGCATTTAGGAAATTGCAAATGAAATTGGAATACAATACGCATCCAGCACAGTGGTCCTCGGGACGGTAGGGTGTCAAAAGAATTTTCTCCAGACGCGAAGTCAATCTTTTAAACGCCCACAAGTTGAGAGGTTGCAAAAATTTTCTTGATTTTTGCATTGAAAGTGAGTTTGTTTAGTCATAAGATTAGTTATTGGCAAAGCAGCTAATTTCCACCTTATCCGTTTTGCATGCGTACCTATTGATGAAAGGAATCAAGAGTTCTACCGTGCCCTATTTTCTTTCACTTTTCCCCATCTACTTATAACTTAGGCGATGATTTACGGATTAATTCTCAACGGGAAGGGTGGATGGTAAGCAATGATAAAATTTACATCAAAGAATCCATGGATTTAGTGGGTAAGCCATCCAAATTAAGGCAGTCATTTGGGGCTTTGGGATGACCATGTGATTCAGATCAGCAACCAAAAGAAGTCCCACAATTTCTTGCACTCCTACGAGTATTTTCCATTGTCTGAGATTAAGCAACTTCTGCCTTTTGCAAAGACTAGCCAATATTTCTGCTTCTGCGCCACAGTAACAGCCTCTTGGTGCTTTAAATCTGCGGTATGGATCAAGGACTTCAAGCCAGGGGAATCATTTGCTAAGTGGGTGCTTTAGGCTAGATGACAACTGTCAGGTGTTCACTTCCACAACACCTTGTCGTGTCAGTCACTTTTTAAAATCCTACTTCTAAGCCTCAAAAACAAAGCTATAGCCATCTCCGAATTCGATAAGTCTTCACACGCTTAAACAAAGACCTCATCGGCTTTTGTTTGTTTCTAAAGCTACCACTGAAACTTTGGCAATTAAGATATTACAAATTTTGGGCTACTCGTAAAAAGTCACATTTTAAAGAGGATTAACAGCCTTTTGGTCTACGAGTGGAGTATCCTGCAATCATCACATCTGTAAGGTCAGGTTTAGACCCTATATATCGTTCTCATGCAATGCTACTTCCCGCCTGCTCAAACTGCCTCTCCCAGAGTGTAAATTCTTCGGCTAGGCCCCAAAGTTATCTGATTCATCTGGCAAGTAGTCATATGACCCCCCAGTATTTACATCTATTTTTTAGCTTCTTATGCAATGTTAGTTCCAGAAAAAAAGAAAATGCCGCCAAAAACATTTAGAAACAAGGGCTATCTGGTTATCTAGTAGGAGGTAGCCAATTTCTTGAGTCATTTAACGTCCTCCACGTGAGGCATAACTCAAAACAAGACCGTAAATCGAGTTCTTGCCCAGGTTTACAATAAAATGGCGTTTTAAAGACAGAAATACCAAACGACTTATTTTCTTGGAGAATTAATCATTCTTAATTCACCAACTTTCAACGAGGTATCAACCAGGTGGGCATAATGGGATTGGATAGAATTCAAGGTCGTACAAGTGCACTAAACTCCATCATTGACAACAATTTCGTGCCCTGGAAAAAAAAAACATCCAAAAAGGTGAACCAAATTTTAATCCTTACTAAAAAAGATCGAAGGAAAGTAACAGGTTAAGTTAGATAACTTCATAACTTCTAAACAAATTTAGTCGTCACTATTTTCCGAGACTGCACTTTATTATGGACATAACATGAACTATCAAAAGGCAGATTCAAGGATCCAATCTTTAGACAGAGGAGGCTTAAAAATTGTTTGACTCACCTCCAGCCAACAGGGGTCTTGACCAACCCCCGAGTCGGGACTATGGTGCAATCCATTTGTAAGGGTGGTGGTGGTGGTGGTGGTGGTGGATGAGACGGAGGACGTGTCTTCAGCGTTGCGACTGCGATGGCCACCGCTTTGCAGAAGCACCGGATAGTCGGCAATGGGGCGCTCGTCTTCTAAAAATTTACCCTTTTTACTACCCTGTGGAGGCAGATAGAGGCCATAATTAAGCGCCTCCTCAACATCCAAGTCGCTGCGTAGTACGGCGTGGCGTCGAAGGTGACCAACACTCTCTGTGGACTGCACCACAAAGATATTCTGTTGAAGTGAGAGACAACGTAAACAGTTTTATTTGTGTCATCTGTTCAGCTTCTTTTCTTGCCATATTTGATGACGGATGCAAGATAATTTAGTGTGTTAAAAACATTTTATCGTTCACGATCACTCAAGGAGGTGGAGGTTTCTACCAAGTTGAGAAGTGAGGACACTAATACCACGCGTTCCCACCACAGTAACAATAAATCAAGGATTTTTCATCGTCGTTTGCATGATAGGAGTGGGTCCCAAATCCTCCCTTTATTATTTCGTTGGCATACAGACCGAGATATCCGCCAGATTTGGGGGAAAATGTCAAGCACAAGATTTTGTCATTTCTTAGGCGCTGCCACTTTTTACTCAATTTTAGAGATAGAAAATGTCAATGTTTGTCTCCTACTCATAAAAATACTACCTGCGGAAAAAGGAGCCTTAAAAAAGACCGATTTTGTCCCAACAAAGTTAAAAAATGGCACGATTAATTGTTTTTACGCACTTACTTTGCTTTTGGAAGCTCTTTCATCCAGTAGAGGTAATGGTAAGTTAGAAAAACAGCTTTTTTCTAAAAAGGTTGGAACTCTGACTCTCAATGTTTCTGCAATTAGAGAAGGGAACGCGTTTACTCCTGACTATACTCGTGATCCACGACTGGATCCTCTGCGAGGAACCACCAATCTCCAGAGGTTATGATTAACCGTTTGAGCACTTCAAGCATTTTAATAATGGTTATTAAACTTGGGTTTAATAAGGATCTTTTGGAGACCCATTTGGACTTCGAGTGGAAGTGCTGCCATTGCCTTAAGACTCGAGAGTCTCCGTGCCCCACCATGCACATTCCTTAAATGTGAAGACAGCGGGTAGATCTATCATTTTTTTCCTACTAAACATGCACACTATTTTTGCTTGAAATCATATGTTTCACCTTTGACAATGACGTAATCTCCTGAATGTGCGTTGTGCCGCCGGAGGCGGAAGCCAAAAGGATACATTAGATCTCACACATTAGTAGACAATCCCTACGGCTAAAATATGTGCTCAAAGCATCTGATTTCATAGATTCATTCTTTTTAGAGTCTCTAAGGTGAGTGAAAATTCACCCAGTGGATTTTCCTTTGTTACTATGTAATAATAAATTGGCCCAGTGAGGTAGTGCTTGAACGGTAGGTTGCTAGTGAACCATGACCTCGTTCTAGCTTCCGCTTTTTGAAGTCAAGTCCACTACCAAGAAGGCAACCGGAATGTTTTTTTTGATTTTGCCTTAGAAATGTATACAGAGCTGGAAAATATTGACCACACCTCCACTGGCAAGGTAGATAGGGGAGAGGGTGCTACTACAGACCACAAAAGGGGGATTTTATGTAAATTTATGCGATTCAAATAATAAAAGCAAGATCGCTATGCAACTAAAAATATTTTTTTTGTTGGAGTCTTTCGAAGCAAATGACACGACTTCATGCAATAATAGCCATCATTAACTGATAAGTGACATGTGTCACGTATATGTGACGCTGGTGGTGAACTTGTTAATACTCACAAACTTTTTGCTGTAAAGGTAAGAGAAAGTCTCTTGCTTTATAATATCACAATTTAAAGCTAACATAATAATGAATTATTTATTTATGACTAAATGAATTGAGAGCCAAGAAATCAGTAGAGAAGGTCTGCCTACGCAAATTTAACCATTCCCTTTTTTCGCGAAAGATACATTTTTTTCTCTAACAGATTTCATAATGCACAACTAATTAGGTAAATATAATGTTGCCTTCACTTGTGGTCAGATTTTGTCATGGTAATCTCTCACTATTATTATAAGATGAGTTACCAGCTATTCTAGGCATCTTGAATAAAGAAGTCCACTTTTGCAGACAATTTTTTAAACTATTGCGGTTCTCCTGGGCAATACATCGTCCTCGCTCCATGTTCGTTCCTCATAGATTGTTTGCATAATGGCCTGGCATAATTTTCAAATCAAACCACCTCCTGACTAAACAATGAGGGTGCCATTTCTCGCTGAACTTACGGGTAAGTTAAAAAGCAATTTTCAAAAAAACTCAAAAATATATTCCTTCTTTTTCTAAAGAGTACTAAGATCATGTGGATAAATCTCACAAAACTGCTCTATGATGCAACTGGGAGTGGTCCGCTCAACCCTCCCATCCTTCCACTTTCTTCTTGACAAAGGGCATCCTCTCTCCTGCTCGACAAAAGTGGAAGATTTTGTGCTTTTTTGTCCTTAAAAAGATGACAGTTTTACTCGAAGATAAGGTAAAGAGTTCAGCTGAGTAGTTATAATAACGCCGTCCTAAAAAAACACTTTCCAGCTTTCACCTATTCCTTCAGTATTTTTCACAAAAGAAAGACAATGTCAGTGAGCCTGCCTTAGTCCCTCACGTAATTAGGCCTGCAGACGGGTGGAGATAACCACTGAACAGCTAGTTAACAATCTACACAGCAACGAGGAGGTTCTCTTGGCCTTGATTCTGAATGAAGGTGGGTTTGTAAGAGTGACAAGGTAGAACTACATTCATCCGGTTCAAATGACAGTTTAAGAGATGTTAAATTGCCTTGAAAGCAAAGGGGAGGGGCTGCCGAATACCCATGCTTTATAGTGCATACAAACAAGAGTACTTTTCAAGACGCATCGAAAACCGTAAAATTGTTTTAGGTCATGCAAAATACAAAGGGTATAAATTGAGGCCGAATCCCCGTATATCCAAGATTCTCTTCAATGTGGTTTGTAGATAAACTTATTCAAGTCTACAAGCCACTCAACCACCGTTGAATTGCGTCCTTTCCACACTCGCAGTATCTTCAAATGGCACTACGGTGACAGCGTGGAGAAGGCTGAAGACGACATTCACAATATGATGGACTCGCTTACGATTCATTCTCCAGCTCTGTGTGTTGGGCTTTCAGGGGATAATCCGGTTGCCCTACTTCTTGCAACAAATATTTAGGTGACAAACTTTTCCCTTTTATTATCCATTGCCACTGCTACCGAGTCACCCGTAGTTTAGTCATTCATTTACGTGGAATGCACAATTGCGCCTGTTTCTTCTTTTGATGTTGAACTTACTGCAAATTTTAACCACGAGAACAAAAGAAGCAACAATTAGTGATGATAGCGATGGCAACAACAAAGGCCTTAGCTGTGGGTTCTGTGGATTTGCCAGAGTATAGGGTGGCAGGTAGACAAATTAGCATAATGTTGTTAGGTGCCACGCCAACATTGCACTTTGCAATCACCACCACGTGGTTATACAAGCGTATTCGGAATGGAAAATAATCACTGCCATTGCTGCTGCCATGCCGTGATCTGAGCTGGCGCCATCTCAATGCCTGACAGCGATTGCACATTTGTAAACTCACTGTTTTCACAAGTGACACTCAGTGGATTACCAATTTTGCGAAAATGGATGATGAGTTGAGTATTTGTAGGTAAGTTTTTATAAACTCTGAATCTACCACAAAATTTATGCAAATCTGCAACCTAGACTTCTGTCTCTACGCTCTGCTTGATATATTGCATCGGTAAAGAATAAATTCAACTGTCAGATCAGACGCTAACGGAGCCCCAAAAACTTCGCCAACCGATCCACGCGTACTCTCAAAGATGATTGCGTCAAATCAATGAGGAGCCTGTCATGTCACCTTTCCTAGTCTTGAGAGGAGTGCAGCTAGTCTTCCAAAAGTGGTTACATTTACGAGTTTCAACAGAGCAGAAAAGTAGGTTATCAAAATTTTATGACTCATGGTCGCCTGAATTACAACTCTGAGTGGACCTGACAGCTGTGCTGTCTGACGCTTTGACTAGTGGTGTAAAGCCAGCGAGAGAGCCATTCCCAACGTTCCTTTTTCAAAAATAAACTTAAATAAGTAATCTAGATCCGTTGCATAAATAAACACTCTTATTGAATCAGTGCCTTTGACTGGCAGTGCCAAACATCTTTCTTTCTCAAGCTTGGCAGAATGTCATTACGCAGCCTTCAATACCTCTACATCTCGATTTGACAACTGACACCCACCACCTCAAGGTTAAAAATACGTCACACCGACTCAGACACTCAACTTGAGTGAATTCTGAATCATTCTATTGTCTGATATCAAGTGCTCCATTCTTATCTGAGTGGGGAGAAGCAGGTGACGGAGAGGTGGTCCCTTCTTACTTTCTGATACGGGGATCGGTTTACTGCGGGACTGCAGTTTCCAACCTTAAGTAGTGGCTTGTCGGACCGGATGTGTCAAAAGCAAGTCGTCGCTTAAGTAAGTGCCTAAAAAATTTCTGACAAAGAAGTGGTTTAATAGGCACGGTTGAATAACGCCCATATTTGGACATTCCTGATGCCCAGTTGTGGATCAAATGCCTGTCTATCATCCAGAAGGTTAAAAGCCAAGAAAGGTGATATGGTGGTCTTCTCGTTGGTATTTCGTGAGTATTGGATGATGCCATGCCTCAGAGTGCTGACTAGAGAAGGTCATTACTTTAAAATAGGAAAAGCAATTTTCATTCAGCGTTTGTACATAAACCTGATCTCAGGATTTCAAAAATTATGAGCGACTTCTTTTGAGGCCATTAAAATTCACCATTTTTGACTACTTCACACGCGTGCAATGGATTATGCGACTCCTCTCTAGTAAAGGGTCTCGTGTATTGATAATTAACTACCTCCTAATGAGTCTCCACTTAAAGGAGGTGACAGGGAAACCCTCGTGGGAATGTTATCTATGAAGAACTTCTGAGTGAGGGGCTAATTAAGGTGGGGTGTGGACAAAAATAGTCCACGCAAATGCCTCACCGTCTCCAAGATGCCTCAGTGTTTACAAGTAGCAAGGTGCCGAAAATCAAAAACAACAGGTGGAATTGCCTAGGAATAGACTAAAAGTCAATCCTACCAGTCATGGATAACAGCAGAAACTAACAAATCTAGATCTCTTTTGGTCGTCATTATCAAATTCGACATTGTTTCAAAGTCGCCCTTCAAGTAGTATTCATCCCTTAAAAAAACTTAAATTAAAAGTAATGCTTAAAGAAAAAATCAATAAATCAAAAGACACCTACTTCAGAGTGCACTACGTCATCATAGACACTTCTGCATGGTGGAAGACACAAATTTCATTTATAGTTACACGTTTACTACCAGCGTCACTCATATGTGACGCTGCAACTTGTTTGCCTAAGGGCAAAATTGTTAACTTCCAAAATGTATCTCACATCAGTTTTTGATTAACAGCTGTACCAGGTTGGTCCAAGCATTAAAATTTGTCGCTTTGGTGGCGCAAACTTTTGGAGTCCTGCCAAAACTTTACGTTCGATCTAGTTTCCTTCTCGACGTAAACGTCTTCAAGTTGTAGAATCGATATGGTAGAACTATTGCAAAAGATAAATGTCCTGTGACTGTGGAAATGGCATTATATCTCATTTCTACCGATATCACTCATTCGATCACTCATTCACGCACTCAATCACATGCACATATGCTATCTCCTTTCTTTCTCTCCATGATAGCGTGTGTTTGTGCGACTACGCAGTTCTAAATCAATCCTTCATGATGACTTCTAGCAGTAGACTGTGTTGGCTAACCATCCACCAAACCAACCCGCTTACGAATGCATGTAAACGCGTTTCTGGTGTGTGTTTGTGCGCGTGCAGGTGAGCAAATGCCCCTGTTAAGAACCATGCTTCTGCTGACTGCCACCGCCACCACCACCAGCGCCCCAACATGAGGAAGAGGTCAGAGATGATGCTATCTGTGTCGACTATAGGTGATCACACCCCCAAAAAGGAAAGTCATCCACATAAAAAATATTACTGCAATTGTTTATTACCGTTGCCTAACATGTAAAAAAACTAAGCGAACGCGTTCAACTCAAACTGGCATTTGAGCTTTCCTTTTTTATTAAAGGATGCCATTGTAGTGACACTGTACACATTATAAACTTCCATTATCAAAACCTGGTGCATATGTTCTGTGTCATGTCAAGCACTGCTAATTTAGATGACAGGCATCCATCAAAATCAAAATATGCAAAGACCAGCTGGTGATTAATGGCAACTCAGAAAAACAAAAGCACCAAATTTACACCATAAAGCATATTTTGGGATATCCAGCCAGTGAGGAGTGAGGCATTTGAATAATGGAAACGGTCAAATGTTACAATGTTATAAAATACTCCATCCTTGACTGTGCTTGACCAGTCCGTACTGATAATTTCCACCAAAAAAGGCAATAAAGTGCCAAATCCTAGACTTTTGCCTCAATATCCGTTATGAAATTTTAGAAGAGGCCAAACTTTAATTAAAGTAATGAAAACAGTAGTTTGCAAGGATTTGCAACCCAAAAACTTAAACACAGACCCCTTACTAAGCTGTGATTCCAAAATTTTTCAATACTGACGCTTTCCGGGAGCTGAAAATTCGAGACGCATGTACCAATGCACGAAAAGGCGCGTGTGGGAAAAACCGATCCGGACTTTACTTAGTGAAAGCTTACTTTTCTCTGATCAACACTGGTTCCAATTTGACTTTAAGTGTAAAGCATTACCCTAAGCTGCATCACATTTCTTATCACAAAATGAGTAATATGTTAGACAGGAAAAATGAAGAAGTGCAATCTCGCCAACCTAAACGTAGTCATTTGCACCAGTTTTGTTGCAGCTAATTCGCATGAGAACCCTCTTTACTCAAACCATATTAGACTATAGTTTATTGTCAGATGTTTGATCCAAAAAAATCGTCTGAGAGATTATTGTTGTAAATGTGTCAGCTATTTCGACAATACCAAGGTGGTTTGCATGTCCAATTTTCAGCATCAAAAAATATTGAGAGAAACAAACGGAATAACTTATTTATGCTGATTGAAAGCATAGCAAATTGTAGATGTATATTCACTCTTATACACTTTCGCCAAAAAATTGTTTACATTTCTACTGATTAAGCATCAAAATTTAAAAAAAATGCAAAATTGTGGCCACTTCGTAAAAGAACCGCCAAAACACTACTCTGATGTGACCGTGTAGTAATCCCATGTGCGAAAAAATTGGCTGTTCATAATAAAAAGTGACTAATTTAATAACTAAGTGTTCATAATTATCTTTATAGACATACTTCAACCCCAGTAACGGGACATTTGACTCCAATGTGAACAGACTGAGGGGTTGGAAGAGGCACTTGGATGGTGACCGAAGAGGCAATTGAGCTCGCGGTTGAGCTGCGTAGACTTGCTTTATCAGGGTCGGAGTTAGAGTTGAGCAACAAGCATTTTTTGACATATGCCATTTGTCAATGCGCCGGCTGGAACATGCTGTCTCTGAAGAAAAAGTATGTTTTTAAAAAATTAGGAAAGAAACACTACAGGCTTAATGTCTTTCCTGGTTTAAACCCATAAATCCATGAAAAAAAACTATAGCTGAAAAAATTATGACAGCTCACATCAACTTGAGATTGAGGGTATATCCATTAATATCAAGCTAAATAATTGCGATTCTAAAAAGTGGTTACATGTGGCATTCAGCCCAAGGACACCCCCACTTGTACAGTAAAACAAGTGCTCGTAATCTTCTCACTTAACTTGTCAAACTTGAAGCAAAAATGCTCAATATTAGGCAGTTTTTGCACAGATGCACAGCAAATCATTTTTACTTTCGTGTTGAATATAAAATTGAAACCGCACGTGATTAAATAAAAAAATAGAAATCGGACTAAAATTTAAAGTGCTTTGCACAAAACCAGACTTCTTAACACTAAAGTTTAGCTGTTAATTATGTAGCGCTATGCTAAAAAATGTTTGTAGTGGCCGATGAATTCTCTTCTAACGAAAATAACCTGACGGGAACGATCTGGCAATGCGATGTAGCAGCTGGATATCACAAGGATTGGAGAAGTAGCGCGTTGAAGTTGATAGTCTAGACATTTCCATTACAGGCTAGCTAAAGGGTAACTATAGGCTGGTCAGCTGTTCATGAGCCACTGACTGTCCAATGAGGTATTCGACTTTTAATAAGTAGCCTTATAATCGTAATACGATAGTGTTTTATCCCTCGGTTCTGGTGAGGCGCCACTTTTGAACTTTGAATTAGCCCCTTGTATCTCTCTTGGTAGGCTGGCCTTTTGGACCATGCCAATAGCCCAGACACCTTCTCCGTGCTGAATATATATATATATATATATATATATATATATATATATGTTCTGCCCAAGTATTGTGTCTGATTTCGTCTCCAGGGCGTCTCGGGACGCTACGTAATAACGGCAGGGCATATATTTCGTAAACATTTATGCAACTTACCAAGTTGACCGCCGAGGTTCCTGAGCAATAACGATCGCCACAACCTGAATATGTTTTCACTCCATTTAAGATTGTGCTGTTCGATAACCGTGGAAATGGGGTGTTTAAACTCAGTCGAGCTGTGCATTTAACGATTTGTTTAAAACAATTATCATAAAATAACAAAGTTAGAAAGTAGGGACGTCATGGGTTGGTAAATTAGCTGTATCTATACGAGCTGTAAAAGGCAATGACTATTGTTATAACTACCATTTGTAACGGCTGCGATGTCTAAATGGGTGGAATCCAAACCACAGTCAGTTATGAGGAATCCAAACTTCAAAACTCGTGTATAATGTGCAACAGATGAATATTTATATGGCATATTAAAGCGTGAAATAGTAACGAGTCTACTATCTGCAAAATGGATGCATAACTGGTACAAAAAACATGAAATAAACGAGATAAAATGGGCGTTAAATGTGCGCAGCAACGACCCTGTTGACTCGAATTAGTGCCCCACGCAGACCAATTCGAGTAAACGAGTCCCTGAATGCACACCGCGCAGACCATGACTAAACGCATCGTCTCAGTGCCGTTCGTTTATATACCCTCCCAAGCGCGTATGACCTCGGCGCCAAGAGGCCAGAGGGGGAGGGTTGGTGGTAGGGTCGTCTCTATCACCGCACCCCCACCCGCCTGGACGATGAGCTGGAGAGGTCGGGTGCGCAAAATCTGCCCCCCAGCAAAGTAAACTGCGGATTTTTAAGTTTAACTTTGTTACTGCTGCGCTAGTTCCTGACCTGAATGCTGCCAAAATAGACGAGGTTATGCAAGTAAAAAACACCCTTTCCTGTGGATTTATTCGATTGCGAAGTTGATAAAAAGTAACTATCTTTAAATACTTTGCCCCTAAAATCTATGTCATAATGGCATAAAAGCCATTAAAACTCTGAACTGCGACTTCGGTATTTACTAATCCTTACATCGCGAACCCCCTACGGAATGTTTAAATGCGCTTCATTCCAAGGAAATTAAAAAAATGGTCAACACTACCTTTACTCATGCAGGTATCACCTTTGTTGTAGTTCAATGCTGAACTCTTTAATCCAGCCTTCCAGAGGCTCAATCAAGTCACCAACGGCACCGATGCGCTAGACCTGCTTGACAGTCAAAGTCACGCATTGAGTCAGCGATGGATGAGTTGACTCTAGCCCAGCGTAGACTATAAAATTCTTGCGTGCGGGTGTAAGGAAACTCCCCCAGAGGCGGTGAATGTGGATATCGGGTCAGTAATTACGCGGGCGTGATGAAAGATCGCGGTCAGTGGACAAATTTTGCATCTGTGAGCATGCAATGGCCAAATGCCCACTTTGTCTGTTCCATATTGGTAACATTTTATGATTTTGATTCTGAAGGTACACAATAGTCCAGCAAAAATTGACGAAGGGGACACTTGGCAATTGCTTACTAGTGTCCATCGAAAGCACCGGATTTGGAGAATTGGTGTAATACGTTGGACGTTTAACTCTCGGTTTTGATGAAGGGCCGCTTTGTGTCTTGGCCATTGTACCTTCGCTGGATAGGCTGGCCCCAAGCCCAACTATGCGTCGACAATACATAGCCTACGCCTTCTTCCGTCTTCAGAGAAGTGCCAATGCGCTGCATTAGTGGCAGCAGAAGGCCAACTCGATCTTGAAGGATATCTAATGCTGATCTTGCCTGATGGGTGGTAGACCATAGCAGGACGGAAGAAGTGGGTAGGCTGTGGATGGGAGAATCAGTGACGACGCCTAACAGAAGGCCTGAAAATGACGTCTACCTTCGGCGACTACCCCACTGCCATTGTCTGTAGGAAAGCCGGAAAGCGGTACTAGCCTCGAACCATCTGGGGAAGTTTGTTATGGAGCTGTCTGCCTTTCCTGCATAAAGATGTCAATTATGTCATCTCACCATCCCTCCACCTCTCTACAAGCTGAATAGAACTTAGAGAGACATGGCTGGGCAGCGCTGAGGTGAGAACAAAGTGGCAAGGAGGAATAGACATAGAAACCCTACACTCCCGTGGGACTGCATTAAATCTCCTTCTTTGTTACATGACGCTGCTCTTTTAGGCCAGTGTTCCTACGGCTAGGCAGAACATTCACTCAACCCCCTAATGCAGTTACCAAACAGTCAGTTATCTTCCCAGTTGCATGAAAACTTTACGACTGAGATGGTTGGTTCGTGGGCGATTCCTTTCAGCACCGACGGCATTGTGATAGCTGACACGAGAAGTTGACCTTGGGGAGCAGCAAGGTCGACTCTCAAAAGGGGAGAGGGACCATGCAATGCGCTGGTTGTTTAACTCGCGATTTTCGTAGGCGGTCACTCTGTGTCCTAACTACTGTACCCTCGTCAAGTGAACTGGTCTCCGAATCAAGCCAGTAGCTGCAGGTCCCTCTGTGTATTGAATACATACTTTCTGCTCGAGTATTATGTCTCCTTTTGTTTTCAGGGAAGTCTCGGGGTGGGAGGCTACATTTGCTCAGATGCAGTCTTAGGCGACTGTAAAACGTTTCATTTGAAATAAGCCTTCGTAAGCCACTTTTTTAGACTCGAAAACGGGAAAGCACGTTTAGCAGGAAATATATGGCACCGAATCTTTGGCATTGATGTTCATTAACTCGCAAACATCGACTTACTTAACTCCGAGCCAAAGTTGTACCAATAGACTTTCCGGATGAATCGCAGGATCTGGGGCAGGAAGCGCTGGAGGCAGTCAGCATTAAACCCTGTCATGTCAAACATTACTGCCCTTTCTGTATCTTTTTTTGCCAACAGATGCCCCCTTTGTGCTTCCAAAAGACTATTGGTGATGCAGCATTGCGTGTCCTGCCTGAAGTCATGTATAAAAGCCAAGAAGCTTTAACCACCTCCTGAAGGTTGTGTTGTCAGGTTGGAGGTGCCAGACTGAAGAGCCCATATAGCTCGGAGGTCCCCGCAGTCGTTCCAGACTTTGAACTGCAAGGAGGGCGGAATCGCTTATCACCGCGTCCTCCGTTGAGCGAACTGCGTCAAAGGTACACTTTTCAATTCTTTGAAACGGATTTCACCCCAACAAACGCTATACAAAGCGTAAAAATGATGTTTCTTCCTTCCGTGGTGAGCAACCGGAAACAGATGCTTCCCTCCCGCGATGTTTAAGGTTTGATAACTGACCAAAGAAACCAGAAAAGCTGTCCTTTTGGATCAGCATCACTAGCCCGCAACATACCAGCTTGAGAGAAGGATCCAAATGGAAGTACTAACTGAAGAGTGTTAAGAGCTCATGTAGTCAAATATCTACTCAAAAAATACCAAACCAGAACGGCAAGTACTTTCTTCAACGGATAGCAAACAACCAACACCTTAAAATTCAGAAATGCAATTAACTTTTGGGTAAAATTAACCCAAGCTTCACCAAGTCTGAGCCCGCTGACAGCAAAATCGAAATGAGCACAAGAGTGATTTAGTTGGATCCAGCTACGAGGTGCACAAAAAACGCCCTTTTTTATCAAAAGCATTTCATAGGCCATCAAGGGTGTGGAAACAAAACAACAAACTGTACACAGTCTGTCGTCACAAACACGGCAGCAAAACAAATTTCCTGATTAGTAAACATCACTCTACCGCCTCGCTTTCCACCTCCACCTCCTCCTCATATCCTTCTTCATCTTCGCCATCTTCCTCCTCCTCGTCCTCATCTTCGTCGGAGGAAGATAAACCGCTTTCCAGGTTGCGTGCTTCCGCCTCCTTGAGACTCTTCAACACATGCTCTGGCAAAGCCACCACTGTGAACTAAAGTAGTTCATCGGTGACAAAATAAAAGCCACTTGAGGTACAAGTTTAACAACTTGGTCGAAAATTCGGATAAAAGTAATATACGAACAAATGTGAGTATCTATTTAAAAGCTGCTTAGCATTTTGACACCATTAAGGAAAATGGATTCACTAGAGAGATGCTAGATAGGTGGATAGAAAGATAAACCGGTGGATGGATAGAGGGATAGATAGGAAGAAAGTAGACAATGGAGTACAAACTAAAACGACCCCAACAAAGAATAAATTCAACCGTAAAAAGGATAATCTAAACACAAAAATCACAACTAGATCCAATTACATACAATGTAAAGAATTTGTAAAACTTGTACGTACCGGGACATTTTCGGAGAAGTCCAGGTCCACATAGCTGTCGGAACGAACACAGAGGGTGTAGAGGTAACTGCCGGGGAAGGATGGCGCTACAAACTTTAGGCTCAGCTACAAACGGTGCAAAAAGGAGTTAGTGAGGCGAAAGTGGGAAGTGGGAAAAGGCATGACACAGCAGCTCATAGGCAGATGGATGAAATTAAGATGATCTCGAGGAAGGGTGGATACAAGGAGCATGGACGAGTGGCAGAGATGGAACGGCAAGATCTCACCTCCTCTTCGGTTTCCAGCGAATTGAGGTAAACGGGCTTGGTCACTAGTTGCCGCATCTTCCGATCCACTAGATACAACCACCAACCCTCGTACTTCTCCTGTGAGACAACATAAAAAAGTGGCTTTAGTGGGCGGAGAAACAGAAATGAAACTAATCTTGTAAGCCTCCGAAGAAGACAATAGAATGGATAGTCAGAATAGACGTATCGTTTGGTTCTTCAAAGTGTGAAGCGACGAATAGATAGATCAAGGTAAGGTATATGCACATAAAGGGCAAATGTGCCATTTTATTAAAAGGAACACCTCAAAATTAAAAGTCTAGGGACATCTGGGTGGAATATCATAGCAATCGTCCTTTATTTCGTTTTGAGGAGATTAGAACAAAAATAGGTATTTTCAAAATCAAAAAGGACATATTCATGCTTATTTGGTGTGATGATGCCCTCCGGGACTATCTTAAAACAAAAAACTAGTTGAGAATGAACAGAGAGAGCAGTAACAAATGCATCCATTGCAAAGGAATGGATACACTATGGATAATCGACTAGATGAAGGAAATAATGAATAGGTAGGGATCAGCTATTCAGAAATGAACAAATATCTGAACAGCTGAGGTGGAAATGAGCAGTCAGATAGTAAAATTAAGAAACTGCAACTTGCTAATCAATGAAATGAGCAGAGGGAATCAGTATGCTGTAACTAAGACACACGAAAACATGAGAAAAAATGAATGACATAGAAATGAGTAAATACACAAGGAACGGATGGATAGATACAGGAGGGATGGATGAGATGAATGGATGGATGAAAGGGCAGATGCATAGAGAAGGAATAGAGAAATCGGGCAGCCGAATGCATGGTCAAAGAAAGAAGTTGATGAGACACACAGCATGCCGAATGAAGTAAAGAGAAAATTATCAAAAACTCACCAGGGGAAAGAAAGGACAGTGCACTAGATGGCTGCATCGTGGTTTACTATTCAACGCACTATTCTCCTCGCGTCTTTGCACCTCCGACTCCACCCGACATTCCACTCCAGGCAGCGTCGCAGCACCTCCTCCTACACCTTCTGTCTCCACCACCGCCTCCCCTTCACCTGGCGCCATCATCGTCTCTGTTGAGATTGCGTCAAGTGCGACGTTATTGGCGCCACCGTTTACCAGCTTTAACCGACCTGCTGGGAGAAAGGCAAAAATTAATCATGCCAACCGAGGTTTGCTGTTTAAACAACTGACTAACCCCTCAATTAAGGTCCAGCAGATCCAAACGCTAGCTAGATGCCTAAGTTGCTACCAGCAAATGATAACGAATCCCCCCACTTTATTACAGCATAATCCCAAAACACGGAACAAAAGCACCCAATTCTTCCTCTTCACGAAAGCCATGCCGCTTTCACGAAAAAAATGGGCAATAATGCCCAAACAACAAATGCCTAATTCAAATGGTGCATTTGCAAACTACCAATTCCGTCCTTGTTTCAGCAAAATGGCTAGATAAAATTCATTATGCTAAAGCGGTTTTAAAATACTTTAAATCCAGCAACCACCAAATTTAAACCAAAACAAAGCTACTTAAACACAATTAAGTAGACACTCACAGTCCTTTTTCTCAGCATCCCGACAAGCATTAACGGGGGCGGTGGGTTTAGTGCTTTTTTGTTGCTTCCCGCAGCTACCCTTCTGGTACTGGCTGTACCTGCCCTTGCCTCCCTTTCCTCCACGTCCACTCTTGCCACCTTTACCACGTTGGCGGGACTTGTCCCATACCGGGACTGAAGGCTTTCCGCGTGCTGCTGTGCCTCCACCACCGCTTTTGCCAGCAAAAGCATCTTCGACCAACTGGAAGAAAAACCAAAAGTTAATAAGATTTTAGGAAAAACGGCTATAATGAAAAATAAAGGTACTTCTGCACGTGTTTTAGAGAGTGTGTGTTTTGCTTCGTAAGCTATGCAATAGATCGAATTCATCCCTGAATGGAAATGGCTCCACCACTTCTAAAGCCCCCGCTCACCTCCATGCCTTCATCATCCTCCTCCACGTTGTTAAACCGTCCTGCAGCAAGATCATCAAAGCCGTTCGCACCACCAGAGAGGTACCACGAAGCCTCTCGTTCTGTATACCGCAAGTCTGTTGAAGCGTCAATAACCGCTACTCCACCCGCTGCGTTACCAGCAATGCCACCGCAACTAGACTGCTGGCGGTTAAGAGAGAGGAGGGGACGACGAGTGAGACGCACATTGACGGTGACCATAGATAGGGGCCAAATGCTGGGATCCTCGTCATCAAGGACGACGCATTGGCAGGAGAGGGTAAGGCTAGGCATGCTTGCCAGGACGTTGACCACATCTTGGTACTGCTCATCAGTGAGGCTCGACAATGCAGAACGACGACGGTTCTCGATAAGGGTGGCTAGTTGACGCATCGTCTTGAGGTTGCGCTGTGGAAAGTGAGAGGTGTGTGTGGAGGTGCAAGAAAAGCTGTCAGCAAGACGAACATGTTGATGGACATTCAGTCATTTCAAATCACTCAATCCATCCATACATCCACTCATTCTGGCTTTATTCACTGAAGATCTGCAAACCAACCAACATCCTTAAAGTGTAAAGGAACCTTTGATGCCTGCTAATAACCCAATACTTTCTAGCTGTCAGCCCTATTTTAATTCAACTAAACTCGGAAACTGCAATTATCATGCCCAAGCAATGACAGAGGGCCTGGAATAAGAACTTTTCTCCGGTTGGCAACGTTCTCAGCCCCCACTTTCGTATCACAGTCTCTTAGTTCAACGCAGTGTTGCGTCAAATAAGTGATTATGTAATCAGTAAAGTTAACAGTTGCGATGAAAGGCACTGATTAATACACTCCCATCACTCTTCTGATCACATAAAACATTCATGTGTCTATGGGTGGAAAAAAGTTAACTATTGAGATAGTTGTCTCCAAACAAGGAACAACCTGTGCCTACTTCAGTATTTTAAACTCGACCAATCCACTGAAAGGCGATTTAATGCAATCAGTCATTATAAATGTCATGTATTTGTGACGCGGAGCCAAGGCAAGAAAAAAGGGTACAACGTCTGCAGAGACCTACATTAGCATGGGTGATCTGACGCAGTTGGGTGGGCCCAATGTGGGGCAGCTGGAGGAGGGGAGTGATTGCAGCAGTCGGCGAGAGAGCCTGCACCAACAGCGAGGTGAGGTGCATACAGTTCTCAATAGTCGCCAGCACCTGTGGCACCTTCTTCCTCGAGCCACCTACAGGAAGAGGAAGGTGGTAGTGATGGAGGTTTGTGAAGGATCTCCTCATCTTGATAAGCGTAAAAATACCAAAACAGAATACAAATAATTGAAGTAGGTGCATGGGTAATAAAGCTAATCTTCCAAACGATCTCATTTTATGTTCCTTTCATTCCATCTACGTTAATTAATTTTTTTCCAGCTTCTTCTGTGTAGCAGAAAGCACTGAGAGGAAAATTCATGCTGGAGGCTTCTGTTACCACGAGCCAAATAATGGTCCAGTCGTTTGTGCTTCTCCAGGTGTCCGCATCTCATCCACAGCACTTGGATGCCGACCCAGAAGAGAATTCCAAATGTCCTCCACCCTTTACAACATTCACCGTTGCGCTGCTGCTTTCGCGGACAAAAGTTAAGCTGATGCAGAGGCGGGAAGTGTAGCGCATAAAAATGCCAACTTCCTCAACAAAAACGAATGGAAATGCAATAATGCCACCACGACCAAATGCATGCATGTATAACAATGCTTTCCAACAAAACTAAATTCCAACGCAAAAGGCATAAATTAGACCATACTACATTTTCACCCCCGAAAGGGAAAAAAGCAGTTAAAAATCTCTGGGAACGAATTCGAGGAGGCGGTGATGGAAATTCCGCCGCTATTCGGAGCTCTAAAATCAACCCGCTGTCTTCGATGAAATCGAGTCGTTAAAACCATATAACCCGTTATTACTGAAAGTCGTTAGTAGTTCCGGTTCACTTGGCAACGACCGCTCCGTCTCAAAGATCCATCAGTTTAGACAGGTCAAGGATGCCCCGTAATATCTACTGCTAAAATGCATCCTGCTTAATTTCGATTCGCCAACACTAGCCTCAGCGAGTAGGACGAAAACCCATCCCAGCCGACATAATTTTCCTGGAAATACTCTGCACATGACACTTAAACCTCATCTTAGAAGCAAGTATAAACTATGCCACCAACTCTGAAGTACAGCCTACTGAAAGGCAATCACATCAGTAGTATATGATCCCAATTCACAATACTAACAATGCTTTGACAAACCTATAGACCAATTGCGCCTTCTGCTTACCTTTCCAAAAGCAAAAGGAATAAACATTATTTTTCGTTTCCTACAGCACACATTCATAATAGGTAGCTTTGTAATCTGAAATTTTGAAGCAGAATTTAACCTTATCCCAAGAGCTGACCCCAAGACACACGATTGTTGAAGAAAGTTTACAATATGAGTAAATCAACCGATTCTCAAATGAAGCTAATTAGCACAGAATAAGTCACAAGCCAACTACAGATGCATTACCAATAAGCTTTAGCAAATTTCCGCACTGATTATCTTAAATAAAGGAAGTTAAACAACTCTAGTACGCCTTAAGAAATAAAGTTGGTTCAAAATGGATAAACAATCATCCCATCGATGAAGCCTCAATCAACATTAAGCATAAACATCTATAAACGAAAGATTTCAAGGCAATGCTTTCTGAGTACTGTAAAAAATTGCCAGTCTAAACCGGCTTCGCAAATTTATCCCACCGAAAGGCTGTATTGTTAGTAAAGAGTACCTTTCCGAAGTGAACACATTTCCCTGCAGCAGAATGAACTTATTGGCCAAGTACGTGTAAGCAAGGGGACTCACGATCCTCAGTGGCCATGGACAAGACGATGAGCAGACTGTTGATCATCTCCTCAAGAAGGCGTGGAGATTGCGCGATGATGTATTGCTTATCTGTAGGGAAAGAAGCCGACAAGAATATCACGATGCTGAAAAAGAGTACCACCAATAACAACTGAGCTCTTGGTCTAAAGTGCATCTCCCTTTCAATTTTGTGGCATATTTGATGGTATTAAAAACGGAAGCCTACCGTCTGTGATGTAAACTCAATCTATCGCCTCCACTTCTATTTCACTTCAGACTTCAGTCCATTTGACTGTTACCATGACGTCCAATAAAAAACGGAGGCAGTTATTGGTGGTTATGATCTCAAGGTCAATAGATCTTTGTTTGCTGTACATCCCCAGAATCGAAAATTGTATAGCCGACCCTAACAACGTTATTAGGAGCACCTCAGATGCCGCGTTGGATGTGGCCAGAGGGAATATGTCTGACACCTCAAATAATTATACCTTCGACCAAGGTATCAAAAAAGACTATGGCCCAAAGTGATACGGTTTTACAGCAAGCGAGACATATCTGATGGGTTATTGAAGTGCCGGGTACTAAAACCACGTCAACTATTCCAATCTCAAGTTCTATACCATGATACGGGAATAGAATTGAATTGCCCCGAGTTTGGAGCAGGCAAATAATACACTAAGACTGAAGCTGCCATACCACCTTGTCTTAAAAGAAGCTGAAAAGTCGAGCAAAGTCAAACCTACCAAGCTCATATCGAAAAAGCATAGAGATTATTTCAGACTGCAACCAAACTCAATTACGTGACGGGCGACATGACGCATTAATAGGGAGCAATTTTAGTGACAGCTAACTTGTATCCTTTATTTAAACAGCTCCACAAAAACGGCCTATCTACGCCCCCGACAATAGTTATGGATGAAACTCCTTGCGGACGTATCGTCCCAAACCTGAACATTTTCAGTGAATTAGACAGAAAAGTCACACAAGAAACAGGATTGGTAAAATTTATTACGCACCAATGAAGAGAGATTTCGGAGGTAACTCGAGTCGAAGCATGTGCGCATAGATAAGGGCGCGAGCCTTGATCGCATAGGGCGCACCAACAATAGCCCTCTTGAAGATGGTGAACATTGGGATCTGGTTGACCAGCTGAAAAGCAACAGGCAGTGATACTAGTAACGAATGAGAGGTAGCCAAGCTAGACTTAAAAGTCAGTTATTAAAGGCATTACCGGTGGGAGTTCTACATTATCGCTGGGTCTAGAGGCGACCTCTTTGTTAAACTGGCTGTTGAACTCGTAGGCGGACGAGAGGAGCTTTATTAACCGGGGTACAGCCATAAAGGGATTGTACATGAAACTGCCACAAAACAAACGAACAGTGACTAGGAGAACGCGTGTGTTGCTATACTTCATATAGTTGGACCACCACAGACCCTAAAGAAGCGCAAATATGAATTTGCAAAGTTAAGCCAAGTCTTTGGATGAAGTTTATGCAAAAAGGTACGACATACCACAACTAGGGGAAGCATGAGCATAAATATCACCACGTATACACCAACGACTAGCACTGTATTCTCCTTTTTAATCATCCACTTGGGAAGTGCCATTCCAAAATTGATTGCTTTTATTGAATGACAAAAAACATTTAAGAAAAAGACCAACGTTCAAATATCGCATAACAAAAACCACAAGGTTAACACCTCCTGGTCCATCTGAATTGCCATATTCTTGCCAGTTTTTATGCGCGACCTCATCGGTTAAACTAAAGATAGAAGGGAAAATACTCTTGCAAGAAACTAGGACTTACGTGATATAGGCCTTATGAATCCTAATAAATTTCTGTTCATCACCACCCCTATCAGGATGGTGGACGAGGGAAAGCTTCTTGTAAGCCTTTTTTATTTCGGCCTTTGAAGCATCCTAGCAAAATATAAGTTTGCGAGGACAAACAACCAACATCTTACTGGGTGGATTGAAAGCTCATAGTAGGGATCAAAAGTATTCAAAGTAACTTCAATCTTGGATAATCTGAATCCCAATGCTATAATCATGGCCCAAGCAGTAATAATTATCAATTTTCTGCAAATAAAAGAGGTCTGTAATACTAAGTCCTACATCAAAGTCCTTTTCATCCATTTCTTTGTAGGAGATGATCGCAAATTCGCACGTTTTGTCTGGCATGGTGAGCATTGGCAACGCCTTTTTATGGCATCAACAGATTGCTTAGCTTCTGATTTGGGCCAGAAGAAATATGTTATTGGTAATAGGACGACAGTAAACACTGCAATGAGAAAGCAGTAAAAAGTGTCCCCGGTCTCGTCGAAATTGAAACGATCTCCAGACATTTCATCGTATTTAAGCCTTTATCGGAGTCATTGGCCAATAGCCTTCTTACAGTTAAGTCAATGAACCTTCTTACAGTATCATCAACATATCTTAGAAATAGGGATGCATTTTTCTTCAATCACTCCGCTTACGACCTGTACAAAATATTGTCTAAAGGCAATTATTCACTTTGCGTTTTACTGTACCAAAATCTCTTTTTTACTGTGCTGAATTCTGTGTATGTATTTAGCCCTGTTATTCCTTAAAAATCTATCTCGTCACTATGAACATACCCCAAATAACAGGTTACGCTTTAGGCAGTGAAACTATATCTTGCAATAGATTTACCCAGGTGTGCCATAGCAGTGTGCTGTAAGCGCCAAGTGGTAATGACTAGATGCATGGGATAAGTGGGATTTCAGTGATTTTAAAAAAGGACAACAGATAACTCTAACATTAGACAATACGCTAGCACCCTTATCAAATACTAAATAACATCACCTTAGCTACACGACACAAGAAAATCATGAGTAGAGCTTAGCTAATATGTCGTTCCAAAGGATACTTGCTGTTGGATGAATCAAACATGAATTTTTAAACTACTTTAAATAAAAACCTAATTTACTGCATTATTCAAGACGTACGTCTCTTTTAAAGTCATACTAAACAAAATTAATGCTGGAGATGTTTTATTGTCAACGCACAGAAGGGCTGGGAAGCAACGGACGAGGTTGCAGAGCCTTACCACCGACTGGAAGTGCATCTCGTAGCTGCAAGGGACCGCATAGCTAAGAATCATATTAAATATTGTATTATAAAATGTTTTCGATGCTATTTATGGTGGCTGTATACTTCTTAATCTAGTTATGCCACCTTTAAATAAGTTCTATCAACATATTGCTAAGAAAATGGGAAATTAGCGTGGTTACTTAATGCCTTATTGCCGATTTCCATATCGATCACACCCAAATCAAGTGGAATTTTAGGCTACTTCCTTCCTGCCATAAAAGGAAGACGCAGTTAGCAAAGCTTTGAGATAAAGCCATTTAAGTGACAGCAAACATAATATTTGATGGCGAAGATTATCGCAAATTACTGAAGTGATTCTTTTTTTGTACTCCAGTTAAGCATTCCTATTGCTGTTTCGCTCCTCTACCTCCTCCTCGTTGTCATCGTCGTCTTCTTTTGTCCTTTTAGGTGCAGTGAGTGGTTTCCGCGCTACCTCCATCAGTCCAGTTCCCTTCTCCTTGCTCTTTCTTCCTCTTGTCCGATGACAAGACAACCTTCTCTCTTTAATTATTTGCCCAATTAGCATAGCAGCCAGCGGCAACGGCGTAAATATAGACACCACAATCGGCATTACGGCCCCCAGGTCTCCCTCTGGTTGCGGCATTGAGTAAATTAGCACAAGGATAGCTATTCCTGAATTCTGGATCCCTGTCTCGATCGATATAGTAAAAATTTCAGCTCGTGATCGGCGGCAAATGAAAGCAAGAAATCCAGCAAGGCAGAATCCAATCCAGGGCAATGCCGTGGCAGCTGGAAGAATGACTGGGTAGATGCCAATGAGACGATAGATGGCGAGGTTTGTATACACTCCGAACCCAATAATAACTATAATGAAGAGAAAGGAGAGGGGACGCAATAGACGTACGAGGAGTTGACCAACCCGTGGCATGCTCCACTTGACCATCATGCCGATCATCACGGGGACAGGGATATAGCAGAGCTGACAAAATATCAAGAGATAGGGAATGCAAAGGCTGTGGACATCTATGAAGAAGCGGCCGAAGATAAAAAGCATCAGGGGCATCATACCTAGAACAAAAAAAATTGTTTTGTTTTGTCTTATAGCCATGCAGAAAGAGAGTTGTCTTCTACTCAAGTCCTAATAGTAGTATTGAAGTAGGTTTAGCCAGCGCAAAAATAAGCGTCTACGATATGTAAATGGTCTCAGAGGATTGCAGAAAAGTAATTTTTGCATATAGAAATTAAACTACTTCTCTACTTACATTGGTTTATTAAGCAAGGGTGGAATATTAAATGGATATGTAAAGGAAGGCGAGACGGTTGGGTGGAAGGATGGATGGATGGATGGATGGATAGAAACAGAATGGATGGATGCATACAAGATGCATGGATAAATGTGTGCAGGATGGATAAGGGATTGGTAAATATATGGATGTATGGATACAGGATAGATAGATAGATAAGGAGTGGATGGATAGTTGGATACATAACACAGAGTTGATGGGTACCGGGCGGATAGCTAAATGGAAAAAGGGTGAATGCAAATTAGTGGCATGTTTAACCCACCCAGTGCAGCGATAGAGCTGATGAAGGTCATGGTCATGCTCAGATTGAGGTCACCATGCAGCAACAGTATCCAGATATTCGACGGGCCTCCACCTGGACAGCAGCCAGCGGTAAGGAGACCAAAGCCGAACTCCGATTTGATGGGCACAACCTTGGCCACGCCGAAAGCTATCTGCCACCGCCATCCCCATGTAGAGAATAATGGAAGAAATAGAAGAATAACATGGTTACACTGAGCGGTTAGAATTCGCCTTTACGCATGTTCGTAGACGCACGTCCACCATGTAGATTTCACTGGTTAGATGCGATATCCCATAATCATGCACTTGCAGAAACTAGTACTCGCGTTTCAACGTGTTCGTCATCAACATTCACTCCACAGCTCTTCAGATCTTCTTCCTTTCATGTTGCACGTGATCTCATCTGCCTTGAGAAAACCAGACCAGGTAGACCATTCTAGCTTTCACTTGCCCTCCAACGCAACAACTCAGCAGAGGGCTTCAATGCAAGGCGGAGATGGTGGAGAGGTGTGCATCATTCCTTTCAACCATGTCTCGGTGAAATAAGGCATTCAATCGCTTCTCTCCCCGTTCCTCACATTATGCAGCTTAATCAACTGACAACTTGAGTCTGCCAATAGTTCGCTGGCACTGCTCAGTGGCAAAATAGGTTTATCCCATTTGACAAATTAAAAATATCAAAACAATTGATATTTTATGTTCAGAAAGTGCGCGCGTCCCCAGACAAATTCATTAGAATCGGTGTTTTTTTAATAATGGTGTTACCCAAGCATTTTATTCCATAGGTATGCAAATTAACAGTCGACCCTTTCAACACACCCTCTTCTTTTAACTTTTACCCAAAACAAGACGCTAAATACAAATATGATGGAGTTACAGGCTTTTAAACATCAGCTAATTTGACTTTTTTGATATTGTGGAAGGTTTGTTTATAAAACACAATCAAAACATCTAAATAACATTTTATTAGCTTATTGATCCTCACAACTTGTACTTCTGTCTAGACGGCATAGTCAGACGTCCGTACCTGTGGTCCACCATCCCCTCCATACACTGATGGCAATTCCTTCTCCACAATGGTGTGGAAGTACTTGAGGTGCTGAACTGGTGGCAGCAGGATGCGATCCTGCTTCAAAAGGACAACAACCGTCATTTATTTGGTCGGTCTGTCCTTTGTGGAATCACTTAAAGTGTTGCTGGACCCGGTTGAGCTTGCAGAGCGTCACGCTAGTGTTACAATCATTTTCGTGCCTTCCAATTCACTCACAGGTGACAACTCTAGGTGTGGCATGACAGGACGTCATGACTTTCCACCTTCCTCCCTTCCTTCTTAATCTTGACTCTGCAGACTGCTAACTCTTGCAACCAGCATTCCGGACGAAAATGAACATGCAAATCACATACCAGTACCACTAACAGGAACCACAGTGCTATCCACCCAAACACCTAGAGCACAGAAAGCTCGGAATACCAGTAGCAATAGAGAAAGTGTCACCATCCTCAGTCCTCCCATCGGAAACAGAGGAGGTGTTTCAAGCTACGGATTAAATGATCGTGTCTGAGGGTGTCTCGTAACTCCTGAGATAAAGTGAACTCCAAAACTTGACTTCAATGTCACAGCTAGGAAGAAGGCGGAGCGTCCTTCTGTCCCACTCTGTGAGTGGGTGTGTGCATGCTGGGCTGACAATGCAATCCGTGTCAAAGACAGCACCTTTTAGAGATTAACCACACCATGCACCTACTTACGTATAACGCTTTGGATATTCGGTCGGTCACAGTCACCAGGAAGATGAATAAGGAAGGAAGCCTCGAAATGAAGGACTACTGACAGGGGACACATCAGAAGTGTAGACTACGATTAGTGGATCTATCTCCTGGAATAGAGTAGATACATTGTCGAAGCTTCTAATTCATCCGTCCACATATGATTAGCGATGTCAAAATTCCAATGATTGCTCTCCCCACCCTTCTACATCTCACAAACTCGTCTCAAGTACCTTCACACTAAACAAGATTGCCACAGTGTCATCCTCAAACGCCGCACTATTAGCTGTCAAGTATCACTGGTCGCTCGTGGTCGTTGTTATCTACAAGTTGACATCTAAACGACCCTCGTGTTATATTGTCACTAATAAGGGGTTCCAAAGAACTCCGCTACCTACAAACAATAATGCCACCATTTCTGTTGTGTGGGTCATGAGGTCATGCCCTGTGTATGTGTTTTTCCAGCATCTCGGCTGGCTTAAAAAGTTGACTCCAAGAAATATTACTTCACCTGTAGTGGTGGCGTTAGATCCGCAAAAAACTGACACTCACCAGAGGCATAAGTCCAAATTGACAGACGAAACCGATGATAGTGCCCACAGGTCTCCTCAAATGTCGCCAAATCAGACGTGCATCTAACTCACAACCTATTAAAAAGGTGATTTTACAGACGAGGGTGATAATGACCACCCGAAATACTACTTCCAGCACGCCTCTAGGTCGGAGAACCTTCAGAAGGAATCCCATTGCAGCGGTGTCATTATTTGTCGACGCGTTGACCACCCAATCATAGTACTCCTCCACTTGACTTGCGTTGTCTCTGTTAAATGCATGGAGGGAGCCAGACAATCCACCTGGTCTAGCTTCTCGAACCCACACCTTTAGAAACGCGCTCCCCATTCGATGACGCTTGACGGAAAAGGCAAGGAGCAGAACTGTGACAGTTGGGTCATCCAATTGAGGAGTCAAGTAAATCCAGAAAGGTGGAGATAGTGACACAATATCCTGAATGTCAGTTTCAAAGGAGATGGCTAAGGGCGAGGCGATGTGGTGATAGGTGAGACTACAAGTAAAGTTGAATGGATCCACATCGTGCTGAATGAAGGTGAGATTCTCAGTAGGACAGGCAATACTGAGACATGTCGTGTTTAACGTGACTAAAGAACCATTCAATTGAAGTCGAGTTTTCGCTTCAATTCGTTTTCTATCCGACAGTAAAACCTCATCGAAGATCACTCCACCCAAGGACTCGGTAGCAACGTGTCTGGAAAAAGCAGTAATTCCAAGGGGCAGGAGGAGGAGGGTAGGGAGATGGAATAACACTGTTGTTGAAATGCAAACCATGAGACCTGTAATTGATCAATCGTTGTTGTTGCTAGTGGGACCACCGCTCCAATAACCACCTACACCCTTCTCTTCTCTTTTTGTGCGTGATGCGGCTTATCAGAAGCCGTTGATGCTAACGCAATGTCAAGAGGTGCCGTGACGAGGTAGTTGAGATTGAATGACTGCATAAATTTTGCACTTGTCAGTCACTGCAGTACGATGAATGCATCCGTCTGACTACTCTTGCCAGTTTAGAGTGTTATCATTCACTCGCACAAACCCCTCAAATTCACCGCTCAATTTCCATGCTTCTACGCATCGTTTAACCAGAACGTTCTCAATAGTGAGTTATCAGCCTGTATTTTTCAACCAAGTCTCGAGTAAACAGATGCATATTTGGAATTTTATTATTTTCAACAATTTACACTTTTATTAATCACCCGCTATTTGAGTGCAGACGTCTCATTGGTTGTGTGCACTCAGCCGAAGGTCACTAATCGAGTACCGCAACGCTGATTGGTCACCATGCCAGTCTATTCCAGAAGACAATCTACTAAATTTTGTTGTGTTTCATATCAATTAACAGAACAATTTCACCTTGTTATTCGTGCGAAGCATATTAATTCCCTCCTGTTTGGCTGTGGTTTGGAAGCAATCAATTTTGCTTCAATTCTTACCGCTTTCAAGGCGGAAAATTTGTTTTTAGCAACGGCTGAATAGAAATGCGTTAGTAAAGAAAGTGTAGAGTTTCTATTCAGCGTGCTTTAGTTAGTAGGCGTTTTCATTTCCTCAAAATCCTGACGCAAAAGCGTTGTCAGTGGCGTAAATGTAACCCTCTGAAAGTCTAGTGGCAAGATGGCCGAGAGGCCACAGATGTAGATAGCAACACAATTTGTCATCATTTTGACACTGAAATGTGTGCACATATTGCAGTTGAGTGTGAACCACGGTTTCGCCATTTTGGTGGAGGTTTCCATTAAGTAAATCTGCATTGGCTGGAGAGTGAAGAAAATGTATCAGTTTGTGCTGTGATTCTTTAGAGATCTTCACTACTCTGGTATTAAGTCATCCGTTCCACGTGGCAAGTGGGTCACACTGACGACTTAAAGCCCCTGTTGGAACGTGTTGAGAGCGCGTGTATGGATGACTCTCATCAACCACCAGTTTGGTCTCCGCTGAAGCCTCATCTGTAAAATCAAAATTATCCGCCAGTCCATATTACTTGATTATAATTGCATTTTTGAGGCCAAAAAGGAGGAATCCTTAAGCAACACCTTCAAAGATGTGGACTATTTGAAGAAACCGGTTAATAGGTGGCACGGTGGTCGTTACGACGGCAGTATCACACGTTCCAAGCTGGCTGGATCCGATGGATCTCAGTCGTTTCAAACTTTTGCAAATGGAACGAACTGTGGTAGTGTAGTGCTTGATGGGCCACAGAGACAGTTGGGACTGTTCAAGACCACCTTATTCCACTGAGTCACAGTTGAAAGCACCGATCCCCACCTTTTGCCTATTCCTGCCTTGCAATAAAACATTTTATCGAGTTGTTGCTTTGGCGGACAAGTAAACGCTACAATGGCAAGTGTTTTGGTGATGGTCTACCTGGTAGGATCTACCAAGGGCAGGTGGAATCACGTACAATACGGAAGGAGGAAGACATGAAGAGTTGTAGAGCAAATACTGACAAGTGCATTGTGCAGGCGTATCAGCCTAAGGTGTTACACATGAGCAGTGAAGTCCACGTGGTGTATGTAGCGTATGCAGTGTTTACGTTGTCAAATGTTAAATAGAAGAGTT
The DNA here is from genome assembly GCA_000469725.3 of Echinococcus multilocularis. Lineage (NCBI taxonomy): Eukaryota > Metazoa > Platyhelminthes > Cestoda > Cyclophyllidea > Taeniidae > Echinococcus > Echinococcus multilocularis. The sequence continues at coordinate 2,724,856 of LN902848.1, read as the reverse complement.
GCGCCCTCCTCCTTCCGTACATTCTAACAGATTTACGCGAAAAAAAATTTAACCGCATTTTACATATTTATATTCTAAGAGATATTTTTAAAAATTTAGAATCCCTATTGTCTCGGTCTCGCCTAAATTGTTTAAATCGCAACTTCACATCTCACCTAGAGCTTCCGCAAAGAAATCAATAAAGCGGGTGAGTAAATATCCCCAATTGGGGAAAATCGATGGTCCTGTGCACTCACCTGACTACATGTCACACCGGTCGATAATCAATAGCACCGAAATTCAGGCCAAATGAAGGGCAATTGAGGGTCACATTTGTTAATTTTGTTTAAATTAAATAATTATTTGTTTAATAAGTCACAAAATGAAGCAAAAATTGCGAAAAATTCCTCTCTACTTATTAATAGAAGCGTGACTAATTCTAAGCAGGTGATTTAATAATCCGAAGTAATTAGTAGTCAAGGAAGACGCCGTAAACCTTGACCCCTAGCACTTCTAAAGTGCTAGCGTATTGTATGCACGCGTGCATGTATACCTCCGTGCGTACGTGTGTGTGTGTATTTATTGAGTGGTTGATTAGACCAAAATTCACACAGACAAATCTCACATGCGCACAAGTCGTTTTCATAGGCACTACCACAGCGATAAGAAGAATGCACTTCCTCTGCTTCCTCTTCCTCCATCTTCTTAACCAAGTTTCAGCATTTTCCAACATCACAGTTAAAGAATCCATCGGGGGTCTAATAACCGATCCCTGGGTATTAAATGATCGAAAACAGATCGACGCAGAAACTGTAGATCAAGTGACTCCCATCGTTATTGTTACCACAACTGCTGCCACTTATGATCTCAGTCTCGCCTGTCTTAAAGGCAATCTCACCTTCTCGCAGAATAGCATTACACCCCACCTCCTTGTGTGTAACTTCACTGGGCACACAGATATCCCCCTCTCCATCTCTTTTGATACCGACATCAGTGAAGTGGCAACTCTCCTGCCACCCTTCTGGATGTACCTCTCACCTGGCTCCGTTGGCATGACTCTCAACTTCACCATTTGTCGACATCGAATGGGTAGTGTCTACTTGAAGGTTTGGGTGAGAGAGGCAAAACCAGGGGGTAGAGAAGGTGTGCTCTACTCCTTCGATCTCTCCAATGACACCTCGGTGAAGCAGTACACAGCGTGGCTAGTTAACGGAAGTCGAGTGTATGAGGCAGGAGGTGGAGCAGCAATGGGTCTTCACCTAAAAATTCTACGCTCTAGAGGCATTATGGAAACCATCTTTCGAGTTATTGCCGCTGTCATGGTGTGTGCCCTTACACTAGTCATGGGATGTGAGTTAGATGTCATGCTGATTTGGAAGCACTTCAAGAAACCTGTGGCACCAATTATCGGCTTTATTTGTCAATATGGATTGATGCCTTTGGTAAGTTTACATCTCATCCTATTGGAGGGACCCAAGAGCACCTTAGGGCCAACCTTTCACTATTCTTTGTACTTATTCTTTGTAAAAGTACACATGAAGTAGCCTTATACTTTCATACAAGTGTACTAACCTTCCAAAAATCGGTACAAGTAATGCGTGGTTGCTTTCATGAGGTCAAACTTGAAGGTTGCTGCTCTCTAACGTCTAATTAAGTCCTTCCGTGTGGCAGGACTGATGATCGACTGGAAAACAATGTGCTTTGTTTTACTGTGTGTAAGAGGCACTCACGGGAGACAAACATAAATGAAGGTGACAAAGGAGGTGCAGCAATGGGTGTGCGTCGAGATCTACCAGCAGTTCTTGGTGAAGTATGATGCTAAAACCCAGGCTCGATAATGTCATGTGCTCCTCACCTGTCAAAGTGTGGATCGTCACAGGCTCATGTTGTTCCTCTGGTCATTTCAAAGGTAATTTTATAAGTTAGACTAATAGAATGGAGCAAATACGATCATGGATGCATAGAAGACTGGCTTGTCCCCAATAAATCTTCGAGTGTGTGTGTGTGTGTGTGTGAGTAATCATGTCACTTCTGCAGGTCCCCGACAATCTGAAACGCCTCTACAATTAAGGGTTCTAATGAACCAAGGATGACGTACTTGAGAGTGCTTCCTCACTGCCTAACATAAATGAGAGGTTCATTTTCCCTTCTTCCTTCCTTCCATTATTCTCCACATGGGGTGGTGAATGCAGATAGCTTTCGGCGTGGCCATGGTAGTGCCCATCAAATCGGAGTTCGGCTTCGGTCTCCTCACCACTGGTTGCTGTCCAGGTGGAGGTGGGTCAAATATCTGGACACTGTTGCTGCATGGTGACCTCAATCTGAGCATGACCATGACCTTCATCAGCTCCATCACTGCATTGGGTGAGTTAACTGCGCAACCATTTTGTATTCATCCATCTACCCTTCCATTCCCACCAATTCAAATTGATAACATCATCTGGAGCTCCGTAGTTAGATGTAATTTCTGAAATAACCCTCACACTAACTCTAACCCGCCGTAGTTGTTGATGACCTCAAATTCTTCCAAACAAACTTATGCCTAATAAGGGATGCATTCGTGTGAACCCAGTTTGTTGGTTAATGTTGATGATGAGGACCACTGCTTGATCACGTTAATTAAACGTGGTCAATCGGTTGTGGCAGTGCCTTTGTCACCTCAACAAAGGAAAGTATGTTTGTAATAATCACGGCATCCTTTTGTCTATGCAACTAAGAGGAGGGATAATTGAAAAAATTCATGTATTCACAGTCGCTTTTTGTCGGACAGCACTCTGTTTATTAAGTCAGTACCATAGATTTAAAGACCAGATACGGGGTGCCAGGTGACAAGTAGGTGTCATGTGTCAAGGCTCAAATAGTACATGCTGAGATGACATGCGATGGGGTGGTGAGGTGAGATGAGTTGATAGTACCGAGTAGGTGGAGTACTTTTATGAGAAGTTCATCTTATCTGCAAATTTTACTCAAAGGATGCCAAATTTTTGCCATCTGCACTGAGTCAGCCAGAGAGGTACCAACCCCTGACTGTAATTTTCAATTGTTATAATCCAGTATCCTCTTTTACAAAATTGCATCATTAAATTTCCCGGATAGTATCAAGGCCTCTTAGAATCGAGGACCACTTCATTACAGAGGCAGAAGATGGAAGGTCACCCCGAGAAGTCAAATAACTGGTCACGGGCTTTGCTGTGGAGCCTGGGGCCGCACCGATGATAGCTAAACTGATGTGGTGGTTTTGATGCGGATTAAGGCATCGGTATGGCGGAGTCAAATGTGGAAAGGAAGGTCTTACGATACTTGTCAGCCATTCACAGGTTTTTACCATTTTTGTTGGGTTCCCAATAGCCAAATGAACAGGCAATTCTCTTCGTTCTTCTGTGAAACGCCTCAAAATTTACGTGTAAATGTCAATCATTTGGAAGTTGGGAAGCCTCTTGATTTTTCGCTAGCATACTAACGGAAAAGTAATGATCTAGCAAAAACTGCTTTCCGCTTGACTGTCTTTACTGCCACTTGATAATGGAAATGTTAGTTAAGTTTTATTGCCATTGTGTTTAAATGCGCTCTGACGATATCATTTAGCGATGCTGCTTTGGCGTTTGAAGCGTAACGGGAATCCGAGTTGGTGTTTCTGTTCGTTTTTTTTTTGTCAAAAGTGCAGACAGAACCTTTTGGGCTCAAATTCACTGCACCCCATTTTTAAGGTACATATTTCCTGTTGATTGAGGCTGTCAGTTGTTTAATCTTGTTGAGGGCAAAAAACACTCAACTCATATTGGTGGCTTGTTCCAAAACAGCTTCTAACTACTGAGTTGTTAAGGATGCTAAAACGTAAATTTACTAGTGAGGCATAAGCAGTGCCCAGGGGTACCGAAATCATGAAGACTAAGTAGTCCACGTGTTCGATTGTTCCATCACGCCACTGCTTTGCGTCATCACCGCATACCAAAGCGAGTAAATGGCAGCACTAATAAATGATAAAATTTTACAATCACTGAGACCTGTAAATAGAGCTGACGTAATCGAGGCTACCTGGTATAGGTGTTTTTGTTCTAGAAGCTTCGGAAGACGACATTAAACTTGCCTGCAGCTACGTTGTTTGGGCAGAAGCTCTGGCATACTACCGATTCACCCTTAGGATCTTAGCAGGGACTAAGGAAGGAAATGAGGCAGCAAAATATGAGCATTATCAAAATTGCCTATTAATTTATTTATGCCTAAAATCTGGTAATCAGTAACGGCTTTGTTCCCATTTTCCCCTACAAACAGTCCCACCCTTCTTAGAAAGTAGAATTTGTCTCCAACTTAATCATAACAATAATGTGGTATTTTATACTTGTTAATACTTTATGTTTCAAGGCTTGAATGCTTTGTTTTAAGACTGAAGAAAGGAGATGCATGTTCACCGACGTTTTAAAATTTTTGTTGCTGAATGACTGCCAACATTTTTACGTGCACAGAAAATGTTAACAATGCACTGTAAGGTTTAGCTAAAGTCGAATCTTAAATACATTAATCAACCACTTAATGGCTGTCATCAGAACACACTTTGCAATGAATAAGATGAAGGTTCAATTGTGCTGAACTAATGAAGAGCAGGCCTTTTAATTATCTTCTGACAGGCATTTAATGACTCTCAAAAAACAAGTGGTAAAAATCACGGTACTGAATCGCACACCACGCAGCTGAAGATCACAATCACGGAGACACGTAGAATGGGAATGATTTTATGATATTTTTGGCTCAAGACGGTAACCCTAATGAAAAAATCTGCAAATATAACTTGTAATTAAGTTTCCTTACCAAGATGCAGAAGTCAAGGATGAGCAATTAGTGTTTTTTGTCATTTCATGATACCTGCGGGTGCTCCAAATGGGGTAGGCGAAAGAGATCTGCTTGAGAATAAGCATGCTTTCAATAACTTTTCCAGTGTCTGTTTAATCAAGCAGAATACTTAAGCATACATGCTTTTTGCAAAAAACCTGGACCACTGTGGACGATTTCACTTTGAGACTGTGGTGCAAGAGTTAGAGAGATTCTAATGTAGGCGAAGGCGCAACACACCCAAAATATAGTCAAGCACGTAAAACTGCATTTATTGAGTTGCAACATCAGTTAGTTTTAGAATTACTTTAAGCACAAAGATAAAAAGCTTAAGTTCACCGTTCACCTAGGTTAGCAAATGAAAATGATGTTTCAAAAAAACAACCTTAAAAAAGCTACAATAATTGCAAGTGCCATTTGCTATTTATGCAAGTGTTAGTGGGTTTTAGTTACTGCACTGCAATTTTTAAATAACCTAATTCTTTAGTGCCTTCGTTTTTTTTGGACTAAATTTAGGTTACCAACACCCTTGCGACAATCTAAAAGCTAACTTGTCTAGTTTTTGCAGTTGAAGCGTTAATTCAGCTGTCGACTTTTAATTCAACTGCTATTGAAATATTTGCAAAGTAGCCATAAACTGCACAGAGCGCAGTATTTTTTTATTCTTGAATAAGGTTTCGATGCGGAGTATAAGGAGTAACCTTGTGACGCCAAATGGCTAACCATTTGAAGCAGCAATGCGATACCTCCCAATAGGCCGTTGCCGACAGGGATGTCATGGCAATTCGTTCTAAATAAAGCCAGCTTTTGCTAAAGAATTGGGACCCAATTATCCCAAAAAGCACTGAGGTAGTTGTCAGTGCTTTAAAGCAGTTTTAGAGTCTTAGGAAACCAGTTCTCAACCTAGTAGAAGGCGAAATGAGTCTAAGGTCTTGAGCGGTAGTGAGAACTACCCATTTGCAAAGATATAACCACCCTTTGGAATCGTTTCACCACCAAACGTGGTACACCGTACCCTTGCTTTCCCAAATGCCTAGCAATAGGATCGCAAAATTGACGGTCTAACTCAGCTACAGCTGAGAGCCTTATTTCTCATGTTGATTATGCGAAATTAAATTTGCAAGCAATCGCGTTTTGCGACATTGTTAAACCATTAACTTTAAAAAAAAATCGGGGGGATATTGCATAAAAACTAACTACACCGGGGAACTGGATGAACATGCTTCTGCGAAAAAGCCCTTCCCTAAGAAGACTAAATGCATGCTTTTCATTCAAAGCAGTTGGTTATTTATTCTTATTTGCACAAGACCACAATCGAAAGTTTTCTCCCCTTCAAGGCATGATGCCATTGATGCTCTTCATCTACGGCCGCTTCTTCCTTGATACCAGAGCCATCCACATCCCCTACACCCTAATCGCCGGCCAACTTTGTTACGTCGTCATTCCTGTTGTCCTCGGCATGTTGATCAAATGGCGTTTTCCTAATTCCGCTAAGCGCATGGTTCGGCTATTCCTTCGGCCATTGGCTTTTTCCTTCATCTTTATCATCATTGGATTTGGCATCTACGTCAACTTGCCCATCTATGCTCTCCTGGGCGCCTATCCTCTTCTCTTCCCCATAGCGGCTGCTCTACCTTGGATAGGCTTCCTCCTTGCTGGTCTATTCGCTTTTCTGTGCCAACGTTCTCGAGCTGAGATTCTCACCATATCCATCGAGACGGGCATCCAGAACAATGGAATTGCTATTCTAGTACTACTCTACTCAATGCCACAACCAGAGGGAGACATTGGAGCAGCGATACCTCTCGTGGTTGGTTTCATCACACCGTTTCCGTTAATGATTGCTTACGCCGTTGTGGCAATTAGGGAAGAAAAGTGTTCGCAGTGCTGTCGGAAGAAAAAGATAACAGAGGTGGTAGGAACGGATGATGAGGAACAGCAGAAGGGACTGAAATCCTCCTCGAAGGATCAGAATTTTGAAACGATAATCCCCTAGACACTGCCGCTGTCCTCCCTCGCCCTCTACTTGCCATTTCCTCTACACAATCACATGGCATCCATCGTAGTGTATAAAACATGGAGTAATCAACTGATCTATTGGAGCAACACTTCTGGTCTTTCAAAATCACTCGGTTAGGCTTGTTAGTTAAGGCAAATAAATTGAAATTTTAAACCACACACCAGCCGACCGTTAACAGCAAATTCCATTATTTACAAGCCAATAATTCAGCCAATTGCAAGTGGTGTGAGTACTTCCTCACACTCTTTTTCAGCTTCCAAAAACAATTTTCCCGTATATGGCTAAACTGCCTGCTTGTCATCAATCACAAACAGGAATCCCAATAAATGACTTACATGAGTGTACCTATGCCATGAGCTTTTCCAATAAGTATGCTAAAGAAGAATTTCCTACTCTACTTTTAAGGGGGACTCCAACAAACTAAACCTAACAAGCAATCGTTGATTGCAGGAACTTATGAAACAACAACACGTCAATATGAAACAGGATAAACAAACAGAAGTGCTAAACATGCCGCGCACCAAAGTTTGACAAGCAATACCTAATGAAAGAAATGCATTCTAGGAAAATATCACTACTTTAAAAAACCACAAAACCGCAAATATTATTGCTGGTTATTTATACCGCCTTTGCTCGAATTTGTACACAGGGGCATGATTGCTATTACCTTTTCGAATAACCTTGTATTTCACGTTAGCGCTTCTCTAAAATTCAAAAGATAGACAAAATAAGCACCAAGAAACAAAAACCCCACTTCAAATATACAAACAAAACTTACCATCAGTGTGGCCTTAGCCTCACGCTTCGCGATGGCAAGTTTCAGCTTTTCCGCTCGAATCAAGCGTTTTGAAAGTTCCTTATAACCAGCAGCCTGCAAATCCATTAGTGCATCTGCATCCGATGCGGGCACACTACCGGGGATTTGGATTGAGACGGCTGAAGGATCAAACGAAGACCGTACAGCACGAGCCTCTTCGATTGACTCCACAAAAACAGTTCGCTTTGGCTTCAGACGCCTACTAGCTACCGAGGGATCAGCGGGGAGGAGATTAAAACGTGATTCAAGTTCTCGAATCTTTGACATCTCTATGGTGAATTCTCGTCGAAGGTAAAGAATATCGCAAGAAAGCATATCTACTAGTTCTGAGTCACTGTATTCCTTCGTATTGTTTAGCGGAATGTGACCCTTTTCTTCCTGATTTATTGTTATTAGGACAACAAAAGCTTTACCGAATGAGCAGTGTTGTGCATAGAAAAGTAAAATTCGTCCTCATTTTTCGTCAGCGCCTTCCTCTTTAATTCGCGTATGCGGTTCCTCTTCGCCTCCTCATCTCTTGATCGAAGTATAAAATCCTTCTTTTTTGGAAGAGGTCCAAACTTGGCCCTTGCAGCCGGCTAAATAGGCAAATAGTTACTAAAAAGTAAGCACCACAGTACCTGAGACCTCTCCTTGTGTAAACGAGCATTACGCTTCTGAATATTCTTAAAAGAAGCAAACGGCATGGCGGCGCACCAATTGCCCCAACGAGGACTCCCGCTGTTAAGCAATTTAATAAAGCGGTCACGAACAAGTTCATATAAACACTAAAAGATTTCGTTTAGAAATATGAATGCTAAACAAATTGTATATGCATTAAATTTTTTTAGTTTGATAAAATTTAACACAAAAGCTGCACTTAATTTAGGTTGTGGCAGTGTTCAGTAGTGCAGCATGTTAATTAAATTTTATGAATTATATAACCCAAAGCATTTGTGGGAAGAGAATTTAATTCTAATTTTCAAAAACAAAAGGCAGTGTAAATGATAAACGCATGACTGCTGTACTTCTAGGGACGAAAGAAGACGCAATACTCGGGCAGAATATATATATATATATATATATATATATATATATTCAACACGGAGATGGCGTCTGGGCTATTGTCATGGCTCATAAAGCCAGCCCACCCAGCGAGGTACAAGGGGGCTAATTCGAAGTACAAAAGCGGCGCCTCACCAGAACCGAGGGATAAGCCACTATCGTATTACAGTAGGACGAGACTAGCCGGTCTCCTCTTTTCTGTTGCTAGTGTTCTTAGAACAGCCCATTGATTTAATTTAGACATTTTTACCAATAAGGAGAAGATTAGGAGGGAAAGCACAACGTTTAAGAAGGGGAAGAACCGCAAAAATACATTGCTTTACTATCAGGAATACCGCTATTAAACAGCATAACCAATTTGGTTTAAGCCTTGTTCGATTTTATTTTAAAGTTGCTGAACAGCCTTGTAAAAAAATTTGCAGTATTTTGAAGCAGTGTCAAATTTGCCGCTTTACCATCTATGTAAATGTCTATTTCTCTAACTTCCTTCAAAAATTTTATATCTAAGGATTATTTTTGAGTTCGATAAACGGGATCTTAATAATGACATGTTTACTATTGCCTGTGCAATCGCACTGTTTTTAATGCATCAGTGTATTTGTTTTGCGCCAAATTCTTACTATTTTACACATTATTAGGACAATCTTTGGTTCCTTATCATTCATCGGAATTTTTCTCGAGTATTCGAAATTCCCCGAATTGCAGTGTTTTGGTACCCACTCTAGTGGCCCAATAGCCTGTGTTCACACAATGAGCAGAAAAGCCGGAGAGTTTATTGATCGCTTGCGGATATATGTCAAATCCGGCTCAGGCAGTGCCGGAAACCCTCTAATCCGCGGAAAGGGTGGCAACGGTGGAAGTGTTTACCTTCGTAGTGTGGAGGGGCAAACTCTCACTGGCATAATTGATAAATACCCCAGAAGGCGATTTATTGTACAGTTTCATACTTGCGTTACCTCAACGGTGTTCCATGGTCTTGTATTTTTCTTTTGTTTTACAGGCTAGCTGTGGTAAACCCTGTAGCTCCCGACGTGGCGTATGCTTCGGTACCAATGCTGCGGACGTTGAAGTTCCAGTTCCCGTTGGGGTTTCCGTCTCCATTAGTAATCCGGGTGAATCCGCAAGACTAATAGGTGACCTTGACGAACCCGATCAGCGATTGCTTGTTGCTCAGGGTGGTTATGGTGGTACGCCGGTAACTAATTATCTTGGCAGTCCAGGAGAGTCGCGGTCGATAGTGCTGGACCTGAAGGTAGGCCAATGTATTTTTTTCATTCTTCTTCCATTTGCCTTCCAGTTGATGGCGGACGTTGGACTTATTGGGCTGCCTAATGCAGGAAAATCAAGTCTGCTGCAGGCGCTCTCAGGAGCTAAGGTGAAAATTGCTGCCTATCCTTTTACCACCCTGAGACCACAGATAGCTGCTATCAGTTTTTCCGATCATCGAACGATCACAATGACAGATTTGCCGGGTGCGTTCAAAAGTTTACCGTTTAAAGAAAACCCTAACTATTTAGGTATGCTATTTACGGTAAAGTGAAAACACTTGTGAAGGGTTCACTCTGTTAGCAAGGCTCCGGTCATATACCTTCCGCCTACCGAAGTTGCCTTGTTTTCGAGTTTTCTATTGAGTTATTTGCCCAATTGTCCTCCAAATAAGGTACAGGACACGTTTTGTAGCCGTTCTCTGCGCTCTCTGTGCTTCGGGATGGAATAAGAGCGAAGTTCATAAGAGATTTTTTTAAATTTCCCTAAGAGGACCGTTAGATCTAACAATAGCGGTGCGTCCTGTACACCTCGATGAATCCATTTTTCGCCTTATCACTGCGAACCGCATAGTATGAATTCATTTTATTTTTATTGCCTAAGATCGAACAATGTTGTGAAGCGAAATTATTTTCTCGTCCTATCGTCCACTTAGAAGCAGGAATCTGGGAGAGTCTTTTTGACTGATTGAAGTCCTTATGTTTGGACACAGCTAGATTGGCTTTTGGATCTGCTCTTACCTTAATCCTATCCTCTGCTTCAGGTCTGGCGGACATAGCCGCTAAGTTTGATACAAATCAGCAGTCGCCCCCACCGTTGCGCCACACAGCCTTCCTGAAACACGTTGAGCGCACCGCCTGTCTCCTAGTGGTTCTCGATGCCCTTGGCTTCCAGGCGAACCAGCATGCTCCCCTACGCACACCGTTGGCTGCCGCAGTTCTGCTAGTCAGTCAGCTGCAACGCTATGCTTTTGGTCGTCTCCTCGGCAAGCCAATGCTCTGTGCTATTAATAAGGTGCTTTTTGGCAAGAATTTGCCATGCCGGCTGGCCTCTTATCCAAAACATTGTCATAAATCTAGAAATCACAAGAGGAGTTTTGAAATATGGTCTGCTTTCTACGTTACACCATCCCGTTTGCTGGTTGATTGTTTGGACAGAATCTGCCAAACTACCTTTGAAGATCAGAGTATCATTTACCTCACTCATTTAAGGCCTTTTATGAGGTCTGTTTGATCTCTATTTTGGTGGAAAAGGCCATGTATTTTGTAACCCGTTGATTTGCAGTCCTGACTACTTTCCAATGATAACTGTGCTGCGCATTAAGTAATTTCATTTCAGCTAGCATTTTTTGGTGGGAGAAATAACTCGATTTTCAAGCAATTGGAGCCCTCACAACCCTGTGATTGGTTGGATCGGTTCTCGATTAGTTTTTTTTTTTTTATTTTTAGCTGTCCACTGAGACTCGAATAGCTGTTAGTGAGTCCCTTTTACTCAACATGAGTCGGGTGACAGGATCCTCCACTTCATTTTGCGAAATATTAGGCTGTTTAATAACTTTCCTCTTTTTCGATGTTTGTCGAAGATTATTGGCGAGCAATTTGTGAACGTAAGGTTATCCACTTAATTTCTTGTTAGTAATGAACATATGCTTTCTGCATGAAAGCCCCATTATCACTATTCACAGTTAATTACTTTTGAGGAAATCTCCCTTTTTGTGAATTTACCCTTGCCGCATCGTGATTGGTTGGACACCACCCAGTCCTCCGGTTAGTTACTTCCACATGCAATGGACATCATCTATTCCCATACCTTTCTTCTCCTCATTCAGCGCTTCTAATATATGTAGTATCATCCCGTTCACCAAATTAAATTTAGCTAAATCGAAATTTCTTTTTTCCTTCAGTGTTTTTCCTTGATTTTCTTGGTTTGTTTCAGGCAATTCTTCTTGAACCTTGCCTCAGTTTTAAGCGTGACCTGTTTTCTGACTTCCTCAATCTTTGGTGTCTGCAAACTAGGTTAGTGTTGTTGGTTGCTTGTAACGACTTCGACATATTTTTTCGCTGGAAATGTGTGCATTAAGACTTAATGTACAAAAACCATGTAAATAAGAAGGTAGTTTTATTCTAAAATTAATTCCATTGACGTTTGTTCATGACCGCGATCAGGCATTTATTGTTCCATCAGATCGATCTGCCCTACGCTCAAGAGACAGCAGAGGAGGCACGAGAAGTGCTGCTAGGCAATGACTGTGACGCCATTTTGAAGGCTAGCGGACTGCCATCAGTCCTGCTACCTCGCCACGAGTTTCGATTTGAAGATGTCTACCTTGTCTCTGCTGCAAAGCGGCTCAATCTCACAGGTACTCGCCCTCGCCTTCTCCTGAGCAATGTCTCCTTATTTCAACTAAGTAAACCGCTATTTTATTTGCGCCCTAGGATTGAAGGAGGGTCTGCGCCACTGGCTTGATTTTATCGAGCTGAGACGTAAAAAGAAGGACCTTGAAGAGGCGCAGAAGTCCTTTAAAGCAAGCATTGAGTCAGCTCTTAAGGACCATGTACCCACTACCTATTCGAATGTGTAATGCTTGTTTAACTTCCCTGTAGATAAATTCACATTTATGCAACGCTGCTTTTGCTACTGAAACAATCTATCAAATCAGCACCCCTACCAACAACTGTATTCGTGTTTTTTTCTTCAACTGCAGTAGTTCTGAATGCACTCGGGATCGGTTTCGTAGATTTGGCACAGGCGTGTCTGGCAGACCACGAAGAGTTGAAGCAGACTTCCACCATTAAGTGGTTGTGATTTCCTCCTGAAGTATGCCGTTTCAAAGGAGAAGCCGACGGCATTTCGAGAAATTGGATGCAAGTGGATTTCTGGATTCACAGGGCACCCATTAGCGATGACTGGAATACTGGTTTCACTGGTGGTCTCGTTGCTAGACAACCAGCAGTTGCGTAGAATCAGCTTGCTGTTTCGCTCGGGTTGTGCCAGTGAAATTAGCGCAAATACCCGTCGGTGAGGAAGAATGTTTATATTGTCTCTGATGCGCCTCTGAAATCTGGAATGAGGTGTTGGAAATTGGCATCAAAGGAATTGCTGTTTTTTCTACTCAAGCAACAGTAGAAGTAGGATTTAGGCATCCATTACGGTAAGATCGCAGTTTTTTAAATGCATGATCAACCCTGCTGGATCCTTGGTCACTATGGGTCCCGCCACCATCTGTCTCCCGCCTCCTCTGCAAGGTAGGTGGATGACTTACAGTCGGTCAGCGAAGAAAGTGAGCCGAACAGGCGGGGTCGGACGGGTGGCGACGAGAGGCTGTAGACGGCTGGTGGCGACAGCGCGCACGGCGGAGCGGACGGAGTCGCTACGGTCAACGAGACAGGTGAGGGGTAACACGAACACCTCGGGCCCTCCTCCCTCGCCTGACCTCACACCCGACCGCAGCAGACCGCGAGTTGCATTCACCACAAGGGAGAGATGCACTGCTAGGGTTGTCGAATTGCTCTGCCGGGAGAAGAGAAATGAGGATAAAGAAAGTGACCAAGCGACACATGACAGGTGAATCGCGTGCAAATTTCTCAAGTCCTCTAGACTTAATTAAACGGCGTAGCATAACCTTCATTGCTGTCTCTGAGAGTGCCATCACAGGTAACGCTGATGACGATGCTTGAAGGGAGATAACAGCTGGATGGGGGAATGTTGTTTTCAACTACGCAGGCCCCTTTGACCTACCCCGAATCAGCGTTCACGGCGGTGGCACACAGCTCCACTCATGACACCCTGAACTGACTGCCAGAAGTCAGGAGATTCCCACTTCACTACTCCAGCTCTTGAATTTAAAGACGCAAGAAAGTGGTTTAAAGGTGGATTCTGGAACTCACTCGTTCATACGTGCCGCCACATTTGCCCATGGGAAAGGCGACTTCAACAAAGCCATCAAGGTCGACAGGAGTGGTGAAGTTGAAGAAACAGCCCTCGGGTAGGCTTTGATTTAGGTGCACCGTCATCGGACCCACCTCGCCCAACTGTTCCCGCCTGAATTGAACACGCGCCGTTTCACCGTCACACGTCAGGTTGGATTCTATGGCTGAAGGAGGAGGTGATCAATTCGAAGGAGCGAAAGTAAGACTTGCTTTGAGCTACATGACACGGTACGATATAAACCATTCAAAGGAATTCCTTGTCGAGATTGACAAAGATGTATAAAGTTATAAGGAAAGTGATGACGGGAAATAGGATGGAATCCCAGAGGTTTGTTGTCCGACAATCACTTCTCAACTGCAAATGAGTGACGGTTTTTGCGTTCAAATGTGTGTAAAACGTAAATTATTTCAGAATTCAATGTGGGCGTGAAGTTAAGCCCCTATCTGCAACATTCAACGATGAAGATTAACGAAGTAAAGAGCTTTTATGGATGTAAAGTCGACCATCTGTAAAGGTTAGTGAAGAAACAGACAAGGTGGAAGCTGAACCAATTCGGAGGGGACGGATGAGTTGATGGATGGATGGATACAGGATGAATGAGTGGATACATTATGGATGGATAAACGGGTGAATATAAGATTGATGGGTGGGTGGATACAGGATGGACAAGGGTGAATGGATGAAAAGGGGTGGATGGATAACGGGTGGGCGGGTGAATGCGGAATGGATGGACGAATGGATGCAATTTTTATGGGTGGAAAAGGGTGGATGGATGGATGTGCACCTAAATGCTGAAAAAGCTTCAATGGCGGGAGCAGGACTTTTAGTCATAATTCCATTCCCGATGATTTCTGCCTACGAATTCACTTCTCTGAGTGTTTAGCATATGAAATGCGTGATCGTAAATAATCAACGTTCAGTGGTCCTAGGGAGGAGATCTTCTTTGAAATCGGTAAAAAAGGAAGGCATTTCATAAGCAAAAGGATTTGAAATCACGAAGAAGTGAAGCAGAATGTCCAATCCTATCGACCGTCCTTTCCATGCTGAAGCTTTCCATCTATCAACTAACCGCTTAAGTAGGCTTACCAATGTGGCAAGACACTGCCCTGAACAAGTGCTTGCAAATTCTATCCCCTTGAAATCTGTTCCTTCTTTCCGTTTGGATGCCAACGACTCCTTGATTGACTTGAGAACTCAAAGAATTCTGCACTATCAGGAGGAATATTCTTCAGCTAAAAGAAAGCGGAACCATGGAAGAAAAACGATTCGCATTTGATACAAGTCATGACGGAATCCAATCTAGTCTATCACACCACCTCTTCCACCGTATAAAGTCACTTCCGGTACCACGCCCTCTAACACGTCGTCAATGCCGATCTTTGCGTCACTCGATATACTGGAAGTCGCAAATATCTCGACAGTGTAAAAAATGGCCACAGACGCCGTCGTCGGGGTAAACAAACAAGTACAAATATACACACACGCACAAAGAGTGAGAAAGAACGACGGTTTGAAGAATGAGTGATTGAAAATGCTAACGACGATTTTGAAGCGAAGGGTCCTCGACGATGGCGCAACACGAATTCCATGTCTTCTTTTAACGCTTTTAGTGTTACTCTTCTCACTGCAATCGGTCAAAATAAGATGAAAATGTCGACTTCTGGAGAAAGGGAACCAAATTTATTCTGTTTTTAACTCAACGAGGCTGATCAAGAAGTAGCGGGAATGACGGGAATAGAAAAGCCATTGGAACTGCAAAAACATGTATTGAAATGAATGGCTTTGGGCAATGCCGGTTCTGCTGAAGCAGTCTACTTTCCACGTAGAAGTCGGACCAGATGCTTTTTATGGTGGCTCACTTATCCTGGGGGAAAATTAATCTTTCCCTTTCACTTTAAAAGAAATGGTAAAAGTAGACTTCATATGTCTATGAGCGCTTTTAGGGTACCTTCCGGTTAACTATCTGTCCGTCGTTTATCCATTTATCTGTCCCGTGAAAATCCGCCCGTCCAATCACAATTCAATTCGTCATCCACGAAGTCGAGGATTTGTTCCTCCACCTTGCATGCGCTCACATTCATTCTTCCATCCCAATCCATCTGGTTGTCCATCCAGCCATTCCTTTACCATCCATCCATTTCAGATTCGGCAGTTGGACAGGAAAACCAACCATCGCTTCATATTTTGAAGTTTGTCTCCATCCGTTCCTCAGGTGGACGGTTCCATGGGATCCCAGAACCTAAAGGGCATTGGCTACGATGACCCCAGCGGAAGATCAACTAACACAGCAAAAACGCTCTTGCACTTCGAATTCAAGAAATTTGCTTATGGAATGATTCGGTGGAATAAGTCATCTCCTATGCACGGACGTTGAACATATGTGTGACAATAACGACTTAGGTGCGCAAACCGGAGCGTTACATATATGTGACGATAATCGTGGGGGCTTTAATTAAGAAAAAAATGAACCATATCACGGGGAGACAAAAGTCGCCTATTGATCAACAAGTCTAGAATACCTTACCATGTCAAAACACGGACCAATTTCGTTTAAATCGGTCTGTTCTAAGTAAATTTGAAACGCGCCCACAAAGTCGTCACGTTTTACCGTCTGCAAGGAGTACAGACCAACTGGCGAAGGGTTATACTGCGATAAGGCTAAAATACCTGTTAACTCAGGTAAATTTAAAACATGCAGGCTCCTAGAAACATCCGAAATCTGTTAAATAATAGAAGTAAAGCTCCTTCAAGAGAAAATTACCCAGGTATTGTGAATGTTTTCTTTTACCAAACAGCAACTAAGCATTTTCTTCCCTTATGGATGAATGAATTGACAGGGGAGAAGATGAATAAAAGGATAAATGGAAGGATGGATATAGGATGGATGAGTGGACGGATACAAAAAGAATGGATGGATGGATGAATGAATACAAGATAAAATGGATGTATAGACACAGAATGGATGGATGGATACAGGATGAATGAATGGATAAATAAGGAATAAGGAGTCGTTGATTTATGTGATGTTGAATATAAGTTTTTTCAGGGATTTACCAGGATTTGTGGATCTGAAGTGGACGCTCGACTAGGCCATGAGATAGGTGAATCAAGAACGGAAATGAAATAAACATTTTTGCATCATGAATATGCACAATATAAAGATTAGGCTATAAAAATAAGGGAAAGGAGAATCCATTCCTCTCAACATACGCATTCGAAGGGGAGTGAGCGGCGCCTCGGGACCGCAAATAACCCCAACATCAAGAGCGTGGGTGCATCCTTGCGTCGATCCCCAACCGTCGCCAAGATCGCAGTCGTTAAGAGATTGCGCACTCACCGGACAGGCGATTCGTGCCAAGTGAATCGGTAACTCCTCCTCCCCAGTTTCAGCACCTAACACATCTTCTCTACTCATTCCGCCAAAGACATTGATGACGGCATGTGCGTAGGCTAGATCGTCACTACGGACAGAAAACACGGAAGTAAGAAGGAAATAAATATGATTCCAGCAAGTAAATCAGTCATGGAAGAAAAAATAAGGTGCGAGGCAAGCCAATCCTATTGAAGTAAACAATTCTAAATGAATGAATTCAGAGAAGACGCACCAGGAGCCACTAAATGGAGGGATTGTGGCATCAGAAATGTACATAAGGCTTAATATATTAGTGGATGAGAAACTGAATAAAATATTTTGTGAAAATTAGGTAAAGGAATCTGTAGTAGTTGTAAAGATTGGTTGAAGGAGAGAAGGAAAACATCTCCCACCATCTTCTATGCTTATATGCGGTACGTCTAACGCCTAGTCACCTCCTTGTTCACTCAAACATCTCAGTCATCTGATACTAGTACTCTTTTTAAAAAAAGGGTTACTTGAAGAAGCCACTATGTGGATAAGATTTAATGGCTTTGCAAGGACACAATTATTCAGCGTTGGTAGCATTACCTGCTAGAACAGAGCATCCGACACACTGCCTTGGCCTCGTTCGTCCCGAATCCGTCTGCACATACGGTACCCCAAATACCCGACTTTAAATGTTTCACCTCAAGTCGACCCGACTTTTCACTGCCGTGAGTTAAACGAACCTCACTTGAATTATTGGGACCTGCATAAGTACGATAAAACATTCAATTCTGTCAATCACATGTCGATTTTAGTGTCTGTGTCGAACTACGATTATAACAAGAGTCTTGGTTCATGCCTTGTAAATGGTACAATCAAAATGGACCAAAATAAAGAATCTGTGGTAGGGGTAGCACATCTGAGGACTTGAGTCGGAGTAAAATATTATGAAATTAGTTAACATTGTCAAATTCGCCAAGGTGGTTTTGTGTTAAAAAGGCTGCTATTATGAAATATGAGCCTTGTACGGAACATGTTCAAGGGGAAATATGATCCAGCTTTCTATTCAGGTTTAGTCCATACAGTTTTCTCGTAACTGATATTTTAGGAAATCTGTTCAAAGTCATCCAAATTTATTGCTGCGCTTATAGTCAAAAAACAGTCTCAGGAGTAGTCAATGTCATCGTTGAAGAAGATGCTCAAAGCGAGAGGAGACAAATAACAAGATGACATTGCATTTATTATTCTACAAAATTATGCACAATGTCTTCAAGCTCCTATAAGTTGACTTTTCTTTTAGTGGTTTTAAGCTATGTTTGTGATACTGTCTATGTTACTAATCTACAAGTTCTTCTGCAGGCCATTAATAAAACGACTTCCATACTCATATTCATTATAATGTCAGTAGGTCAATCCAGTCAAAAGTACTTTGCGTTGGTGAATACCAGTAACTAAAACTTACAGCTTACAGGAGCAAAGGTGACTGGTAGCGGTGCATTGAAGTTCCCCAGTTTCATCGGTTCCAAACACGCTATTGCAACATCACGTTTATGGCCATGACAGGGGGATGGGACGACAGTAGCGTACTCACAGTAACCAAGATGAACAGACAAGGGCTCGGGAGGGTTAGGCCCAAGTGTAACTCGACCAGTGCAATTGAAACTCGAAATTCGCGTGGGGTATGAACTGGTTCTATGACTATTTAATATCGGAACACCGTACGGAGGACTAAAACGTTGAATGGGTTCAAGCAGACTTACTATCCCATCATGAAGCAAGCGATTGATGCGGCTTTGTAATCAAAGCCAAAGTTACATATTGACGACCATGTACCAAGGAATTTCACTTCAATAACTCCATCCCGGCCATGGGGAAAAAGGCCACTGCGAGGAGCAAAGCGAATAGCAGAAATTCCATTTACCTCTAAGATGCTTTAAACAATCAAAAAAACAAAACCTATGGAGTTTGTGGATATGTTACATGTGAACAGCCAAAGGACTAGAAGACAGGCTTTCAGCATGTTCCAAGGAGTTAGGATTTAATATAGGTCCAACCAAAAACGTAATCTTAAGCGATACGTTAAAACTAATGTTGCATCAAAAGTAGGGTTTGCCTAAAATAAGACGAAATAATATCAAAATTATACAGGAAAATGTTTGAATACGGCAAACTGTCAAGTGAAATTTTATTGCCCCAAATTTATTTAATATATCAGACCAGGAATTCGTCATGCGGTTTTTAGAAAGTCGTAGCCTTGAAAAAGGTTCTCCTAATATCTTGCCTAAATTTTGATTTCTTTGCTACCTTTTAGTCGAAAACCTAGAAAGGTACTTCGCTTGTTCCATATTCTAGGAGATCATTTTGGAGTTTTAATGCTGCTGAATTTAATAATAGCCATTCGCTTTTAACGTTTTGAAGCTTTTAAAGCCGTATGTAATAGTTTTAGAATAAAATGGTTTATGTAAACGAGTAGCAATATGACCCGCGGGGCTTGCGTGCCTACCCCTGGCGTGAATTGGCCGTTAGCTAGTGGGTGTGAGATTGCATAGCATCCTCTTTGCTTGGTAAGTGCCTGTTTTGTCATGTCTTCTATTGCATCCGTATCTTAGCCTTGAGACTGTTTTGGGCTGATTTTTTTGCCCCTCAACTTCATGTGCGCATTCCTTTTCGCTAACATTTGTTTCTTATTCTTTTGTCGTTGTCGTGGGCCTCCATCCTTACAATTATCGCCCAGTATTTCAGTTTACTCTGGGATTTTAAGAATGATTTTTGAGTAAATGTTCCCAGTGAACTGCATATTTCATGTAAGCCATAATCTAAGGGCCGATGGGTTAGGAGGATAATGAAGTCGATCTGACCCCATTGCATTCAGTGTAGGTTCTAATCTGAAATAAATATTGAGGCCATCCTCGGTTTTTTTTTGTCTTATAATGGTGCATATTTGTATTTGTTCGCCTCAAAATATCGAAAGGAAATTGAGGAGGTCCATATGTTCTCGTGGTTCCAATTCACGAATATTCTTCGTCCTTCATGTTCTGCTGCTAATTTTTTTGCACTTAATTTGTCTATCCGTCATTTGATCTATAAGTCCTCAATTATATCCTTTGCTTATCCACACACACCCAGTCAAACTTGTCCTCCCCGCCAATTTTCGATTTACCCTTCAATTATGTTTCTGCCCATCCCTTCCGTACTTCTTGATCCATTTCTGACTCACCTCTTCGCATTCGACCTTCTCAATCCATCCTGTCGTAACAACCAATCCACTCATCTGTCTATCTCCTACCCTGCCATCCCTGGTTCAGTTTGGCTACTTGCAAATTATTGACCCAGCCATCTACTGCCCCACCCACAACAGTCGTCCCTGTCTCACCTACCTCCGCCTCTTTAGTTTGAGATTTGTCCCTTTCCCTCCATCCACCCACCCATCTTTTCTCGGGCTCTCCACTGTTTACCTCTTACATTCCTTCAGATACATCAGCCCCAACTGGCCTTTTATTTATGATAAAAGCTAAGTAGAACCATGTGTTTAGACAAGGACAGGCGTTATGACGACATTACTACGCATGCTTCTAAGGTCAACCACACTATCCTTCTTTATGCATCCATTCACCCGTCCTAGACCTGCCTATTCTAGCTCCCTCATTGTAATACTCATCCACCCACCCACGAGCCCTTTGTCCACTCATCCATCCACCTCCTTACCACGCAAGGAGGAGTTTTCTGCTCCGTGTCATATTACCCTTCTCCATCTAGATGCCTCAAAAGAAAGGGAATGAGGGCAATGAAGTCGAGGAGGAAGAGAGTTACTATGTGAGTGTTCGCGACCTTCCCTTTGACCTGCTTCGACAGCGGGCAAGCGCGACCAATTTGGGGGTGGCGGAGCGACGCCAGGCGCGGCGTGAGTTGCTGCTGAAAATGGGCGCCAAACCGCCTAAGGGCACCGCCGTCAACTACCGCCTTCTGATGGAGACTCGAAAACGCGAACGGCAGAATGCTCTCACTGACTACAAGAATGTACACTGCTCTTCACGTCCTCTTCTTCCATTTAAACTTTGCCTTGGGTAGTATGGAATCGTAGCTCCTGTGCCTTTTGACTTTCTTTTGAAGTAGTTCAACTTACAGCGGGGCCAATATCAATTCCTTCCAGGCTTTTCAGGTGCTTTATGCAAGTTTTCCATTTGAAAGTGATGATGTGTCAAAACTAAAACAACTTTATTGTATATATTCTACTTAAGTACAAAACGTTACGCTGTTCAGGTGAGGCTTCACCATATTTTGTGCCGGTTGCTCCGTCTTTGAATATTTTTGTCCCTCGAAAAGAATCTAAATCATCTATCGCCGGTTAAATGCCAGTCATCTGCTTGTTCAAGTGCCACTCAATTTCATTCAATAATCAAACGAAAGCAGAAAAAACTAACCGCTTTTTATCCTTTGGTGATGCACAGGAGCGCTTCAAGAAGACCACACTGGAGAGGCAGTTGGGAAGACACGCCAAGAACAAGCGAAGACGTCGAAAGGCCCTGCGCCACAGCAAGGGGTAAGGAGGGTGCTTTGATAATGGTTTCTTCCCCCATTATAGAAAGAAAATGGACAAATCCAGTGGGATAACACATATTTCAAAGAGCTTGGCCAAGAGGATTCGTCGCAAGAAGTGAACATGGCCCGTCAGTAACTTCAATCTCCCCGTTTGTTTGTACAGCTCCCATCCACAGATGTATATCTCCGCGTATTCGTGGATTTCTGTTTATATAAGGTTCTTTGACAAAAAATGTTCCTTTTTGATAAAAATGTGCCAAAGAAGGCAGGCGTCGTGTCAGAGAGCTAACGACCCAAAGCCTACGATGGGGCTTGTGCCAGCACACTTTCCTTACGCCTCCATGACAGTGGCATTGGGTCATGATCACTCAACCGACCTTCCAGCCATTTCACGTCTTGAATGTATTGAGAAACCTTCTGCCATCTGGACTTTACAGCGTCAGTAGGATGAATAAAGTCGCTGAATGCAAGACGACCTCGCCCTTTGCCGCCGCCTTGCCTCCAGGCTCCCAGCCGGAGACATCAAAGCTGCATTGATAACCAGGAAAGCAGAGATTGACCCTCGGGAATGCTTTATGGTATTAATGCGGCAGTCTGCCAGTGATTGTGATACTCCTGACACGCTTTTAGGCAAATATTCCTCTAAAGTGTGACCACCGTGAATAATGCACTCGCAGTGGATCATCGTTCAGTTCGCACTACTACTTCCCCGTCGCAGCTTACTCAACTTGTAACGTGGTGTCTGGATCGCCACCGACGTCCTTCCAGTCGTGGAAGCTGATCGTTGTGCAGGAAGCATTGAAGACAGGGCTAAGGACAAGGTGACTACGTAGTCGGCATTGAACAGACCGCGGCCCCACGTTACCCGATCTCCACGCTGCTGGAACTGAGCTCTTCCTGTGCCAACAGCATCCCATTCCTTCTGTGCGTTTACAATGGGCCCACCCTCTGGCACGTCTGCCTCCTAATCGTAAGAATGGTCCAAAGTTCTTTACCACCAGAGGATCCCGATAAAAAAGAAACATTTCCCTAACATTACGTACAAAATATGGTTTTCTCTTTCAAATACATTATGGCATTTCTTCCTAATTTCCAATGGAAATGAAAAAAAGGAGATGAGGCAAACAGCCGAATGGGAGGCATTCGGTGGAAGGTAGAAGGAGGCTGAGATAAATCGCAGTGAATTCGGTGGTTCAGTGATGAAAAAAGAAACAAAAACAAGAACGTTAAAGCGCTCAACCTTTGTCCCTCAAACTTAACCCGATAACTAGGCCAATGATGACTATGGCAACCAGGAGGACAAGGATACACATGCATTTTCGACGACGCGCCGATTTCCGATGCTGCACCGCTGTCTGCAACTGCTGTACACCCGATTGCACCTGAAACAGAGGAGGAAATAGAATAGTTGCTACTGAAAGACTAAATAAGTAGGCGTGGTCCCGTAGTCCTCCCATCCCACGGTACCT
Source organism: Echinococcus multilocularis (assembly GCA_000469725.3). Taxonomy (NCBI): domain Eukaryota; kingdom Metazoa; phylum Platyhelminthes; class Cestoda; order Cyclophyllidea; family Taeniidae; genus Echinococcus; species Echinococcus multilocularis. Next base: position 2,701,625 of record LN902848.1, on the reverse strand, counting down.
GAACATAGGCGGTCTCAGTATTGGCTTCAATTGAGTCAACAATTTCGCCCTGGTCGTGAACGTAGGTTGCTAAGGTAGTAAAAAGCTCATTGACCAATACGATATCCGCTTCCAGGGCTTCCATCTCACGCGCCATCTGCTCGTCCTCCTGCATCTGCATCATCTGCTGCATTCCACCTGCGCCATCACCTAAAAAGGGGGTGTAGCACAGAACTCTCCAAATTAACAATATTTACTAAATCTACTTCAATGACGTTGATTTGTCATACGAATGATAACTGTAGAACCAGATTGGCCTAATCAGCAAGGGTGTTGTTATTTCTAAGTACCGATTTGATGACTGGACCGAATTTTACACCTTTTATAAGTGGTAATTAAAATACGCCAGGCTATTTAAATCCGGGTAAATTCAAGCCAGTAAAACTATCGAACGATGGTGTAATGATATGGTGCCTCAATAATCACGCATGCCATTCAATTTCAGGCTCTGGAATTACACCCCCAAAAAACAACGCCACTCTGTTTTAATTCAAAGAAGACGGTAGAACCACCTATTTCAGCACTCATGCAACCGCATCACGTGGAAGAAATGAAAATCACACAACGGAGTCAATGGGTTCGCAACGCATGAACACAGCACACGCTGACACAGGAGCATATTCACCCGCACCCGCTGTACATCAAGTGACCGGCTTTCGCCAAATAAGGTCTGACTGCTGCTTTATGTGTTGATAAATTCGTCATATCGCCTCTGTTTCCACTCCGAAAATGTCGCTCAAAAGAAGATGAAGAGAAGCCACTGATTGAAACAAATTAACCTCAGAATGATGCAGCATACCACGCCTCTGTAGTTGTTTAGTAAAATGCACGGTAACTTTGCTCCGGATACAATTAACATTGAGAATAGGCATGGAAATCAGAACACACTGGAAGATCGAAAGACATCAGATGATGAAGGAACTCACCCTTAAGGTCGAGAATAGCACCAGTAGAGCCTTGAGAAGCAGCGGCAGCGGAGCGAGAAAGAGCAGAGGAAATTCGCTGCGTCTCCCGACCAATGCGTTGGATCCGGGTAGTCTGATTTATCGCCTGCTCGTGTAGGTTACGCGCTCGGGCCCGCACCTCATCACTAACACCGGGAGCGTAGGAGACCCTGATATGGAAGTAAACAGAAAACCCAAGCAATTAAACAACGGTTCTACCCTTGATGTAAATAGAAGTCAGTAAACCAAGTAATTTTCATCAGGATTGCGGGACAAACATCCTGACGACAGGCTATTACGTAGACCATCAAAAGTTTTAAAATTGGCACCAATAAATCGCGAGAACAAAGAAACAAATGAACAATGATTACTCTCGAAGCGCCTTCAGGTGTTGAGAAAGATCCTTCGTGGAGAGAATTATAGCATGGTATTTCTCATTGAGGGAAGACACTGATGTGTAACCGGATTCTGCGCTCTTGAGGATTTCCTCAAATTGGTCAATTTGTTGTTTAATACCAAGTATATCAAGCTCTATTTTACTTATATCTGCCAACACATCGCCGCTCACCGCCATCTTTCACCCACCCAAAAAATGCGCGTCAAGCGCGTGTCCAGTATAATAAAATAAAAATTTATTGCTCTGTTTAAATTTTTTTTAGTTTTTAGCATATTAATTTTCAAAAAAATATTTTTAATATTGCTAACTTTTTCAAGGTAATCGTTATGGAAGCTAAGTTCACCTTGAGCATGCCTTGCGCGTAGTGTGACACGGAGGCTATGTCGCATATGAACTCGACAGGAGACGAAAGTGCCTGTACAGACGAATTAAAAGTATACAAAGATGAGGGCGAAGAAGAAGAGCAAAAAAAATCGTCCGAAAATTTAACTGAGGATAAAGTTGGCTTAGTTATCGAGGGTGAAGGACACGTATGTTGCCTTTCCTCTATTTGTCAATATAACTGGCTATTAATACTTATACAGCTTTTATTAGGTTGATAAAAGTTAAAAATAAAAAAATTTTAAACCAACAATTTTTTTATTTTTGTGATTTAGCATAGGAAATTTGCAAATTACTTAGCTGCCTTGATTATTATATGCAATATTTTTGCTTAATTGTCTTGAGTTGTTTACGTTGCTTATGATTTGTTTTTAAGCCTCCTTTTATTAATACTTGTTGCTGCTTTCTGCATTTTGATTCTAAGGATTATTTTGCTTAGGTTGCTTTTTAAGATGTAACTATTTCTTGAACGTCATAAGCCTAAAGCATGCACTTTTGGTTCTTCTGTACATATTTCATTGATGACTTGTCTTTGTTGCTGATTCCATTTATGTTTTTGTTGTGATTTTTTAAAAACCCTAAAGCTATGTGTAAAGGCACTTTTCCGGTTTTTAATATTGTTTGCAACTTTTTTTGGCTGTCAAAGTATTACTGCAAAGGGTTTGTTGGTGTACTTGTAAAGGACTTTTTGTTCCAGAAAAACCATACTTTCGACCTTAGTAATTTTTGACTTTCAGTATGATAACTGCACCACGGTTGCTTCATTAGTTTAGTAAACATCAGATTAATTTTGCTCTTCTTTTTTGGCTGCATCTTTAAAATTGGCTCCTATTTGCACTCCATTTGCAAGTTGTGCGACAATATTATTGAATAAGTTTCAATGATTGCCAGAACTCTTCTCTTATTTTTAAGTTTTCATCTATATCTGTTTATTTATTTTATGTATAGTCTTTATCTCCGTGCTATCCTACTTGTGTATTTATTCCATTTAGCTACTCTCACCTATATTTAGCCCTTAAAATCGTCACATTACCGACTTTTTTCTCAGACTGTGAGCGGTCTCTGCTACAGCACGTCGTTTGCTTTATGTCAGTCACTGGAAACGCAGGAAGTTTCCACCATAGATGGGTTGTTTTGGTACAGCACTGAAGAGTTTGTTTGGTCCAATGCAATATTCATTCAATGGAGGCAAGAGTGGGTGCAAATTAGACTGAGAGCGGGAGGAAACAAGCATACACAAAGTCGTTTCTGCAACGTCAAAATTACGTACCTTTCCCGTCCTCTCTCTTTCCTCTCTTTTCTTCCTCTTCTCATTCCCAGATGGGTTGAGTTTGTTTTGCAGTGATGAATTTTTATGTGTACTCCATGCTTCCTTTAGTTTCTTAGAATTTTTCCAACCTTGTGATCCTCTACGGTTTGCATTGATCTCAGAAAACATTTGTTTAACCTACGGGTCTAGGACTGGTTCAATCTAAAACTTACAGGAATTCAAACATGGCACATCAGATGGTGTGAGAAGAGTTTTTAGTCAAAATATCTCTATCAGTGGGTGCAATAAACATCGATGATTTCAACTTGATAGTTAAGCTGATCCTCGAGTTATCCTTAATGGCATTGTGAATTGTATGATTCCAGACAAAGAATTATTTTTGTCTTACAAAAATGCTGGGAGACAAGTAGCATAGGTAGTAGTTTGAGCAAGGTTTTATTTTACCATCGTAGTGCCTGAATGATGAAAAATTGAAAAGGTTAGCTGCAGTTAACAGAGTCAAATTTATGTTGACGTGCGCTGGCTCACTTTGCGAGGCGGCAGTATTGTACCCAAGCTTGACAGTCAGATCCAAGCAGCCATAAAAACAAAAACATTTTGGAACTTTGTGATATCTGAAATGCAAGGGTGTAACCTTTTTACACTGCGACGTTTCATCGAAATTTGCTTGAAATGGTACTAAAGAGTTTATTTCCCCTCCAAGTGTGTCAAATGTTTACTAAACCCATAACAACGGCCTATGAACTACAGAAGTATATCGTCAAGTTTATGCATTTTAATTTGGCGCTTCTTGTGCGGCATCAGCGACATTGTTTAGCCGATCTTTCCCACAGACATTTTTTTGAAGCACAGCCAACTTCATCCCTCTTTTCTTACGTCCTTTTCCGAGTCCCGTTGAATTTGACAAATGGGGTCTTTGGGCACCCTTACTTTGGGCTACCAAAGTCAGAGGGTTTTGTTCCCACTACTGGTCGTTGACGCTGTTTAGTGTATTTGTGTTTTGAGTATATATTTAATTTAAAATCTCAGAATTTGTAACAGTCTTCTTCATTTCTGTGACTGAAGTTACTGGCAAAAAAACAAAGCAGCTAAAGTCAACTGGAGCCCAAAGCATGTAACTTTAAACGCCGTAAGTTTTTTAATTTGAGCTAGGGAAATTGCGACTTTTGTTCTAAGAGGTGGCGGCATCAGCATAGCTGCATCGTGGAATATTTCCTTGGCATAGACTCAACTCATACCTAGGTATCTTGGGAAAAGACATAAAATTTTGTGGTTTGGAATTATGATTTATGATGGATAAGCAAACCTGCCTTAATAGTCAGCTTTGGTGTGCGCCTTGCTAGGCATGAAATAAAGGCGGTACCTTTATTATCAGGAATTAGACAATTTGATTACTGAAAAGGTTTAAAATAACTTGCTGTACGCAAGTATTCAAACTGTTTCGCGTAAACAGTTGTATTAGGTCCAAAATATGCACTTTAAGACATTTTATCAATCTAAATTGAACTTCAAGCGCGCCATGCTTTTCATGTGCAATCTAGTCAGCAAAGTCGAGTTTAGGAAAAGTTTAAGTCTACAGCCTAAAGGCTAATTTTATCCAATTGTAAAATGCCTTTTTCCCATGCATCAAGCAGCTCGAAGCACCTACTTTCTCCGTGTCGTGTATTACACCTTTTTATTCTGAACATCTATAGGAGCAATCGGCTGTCAAATGTGTAAATTTGGCTATTTAAAGCTCATGGTGTTACACTTTTCCGTTTAAAAGGGCGCTATGCTATAAAGTGCCGATTTTTTTGTCAATCGATTCAAGCCATCTGTTCTGATCAGCTGACTTGAAGGAGGGCAAAAATTCAGAGAACCATCAACTGCGTTTACACACACCGTTTTGCCCATTAGACTGGTATTTATCCCCTTTTTTCTTGTGTCTTGTAAAGGTCCTGTGATATCAAAGCCCCATCCCTCTAATTTCGGCCTCCCTTGATCTTTTTCAGACTCCCTTCGACTTCAATTTCATCGAACATGGTGCCTCGCGTAAGTTTGCTTGTGTGTCGTGTTTTAAGCCTTACCTCTTCCTTTTTCCCCTCTGCGCTACCCATGCTTACCTGCCTACCCTCCTCTCCACCCTATCCCCCCTCCGTTCACCCCCTGTGCACGCACCTGCGCGTGTGCGTGTATGAGCGGTGGGAGGGGAGGGCAAAGCTCAGAGGCTGGCTGCCCGTGCTTTTGCCTATTTTTCTGATGTTGAGCGAGAGAGAGGGTAACGCTCGTGCGGAGGCACCTGCGCGCTCTTTCGCTCACGCACTGGGCACGAAACGGTCTCAGTGGCGCTTGTTTACTTTTCCTCCTCTTCATCCAAAAGGCCCCGCATCCAAATCAATTGGTTTCATGTTTGTATGCTAAAAAATTCTCCCTTTCGGATACATTGGAGACACGGTGTGTCTGCATCATGCACAAAACTAGCTCTCTCTATCCCCACGCTTACTTTTGTTTCATTTCACCATTGTGTTTATGCGTGCGTGTGTGCTAGCAAAACACACAGTAGCTGTTTGTAGTTCTGATTTTCGCCACTTATAGTAAAAACACCGTTTCTCTCGACTATGTAGCAAAAAGAAAAGAGGGCCCACCGTCTGCTTGTCAATTTTTACATCAAGGCTATAAAATAAGACACAGCTTCATAGTCCATCTGATTTGGCTGTGCTGAACAAACTGTAGTGCTTAACGGAGTTGCCACACTCCCCAAATAAGGCATAGTGATAGACCACCTAGATTAGATTTAAAAGAAGGTCAAGATATTCACATCGACTGCTTCTCCGCCAACGTGCTGTCATTCAACGTTTTCGCATTGTGGCGTCCTAGGATCACACGAAATCCTTCGTGTTGTTTTTCAACGAGGCGGTGATTGAAAGCAAGCCCTCATGTATAGGCGGGTTCATCCATTTGCAATCATCACCGCTGGTGTCAGCTGTTGCCCCTTTATGCCCATTGAAGGGAGGCAATAAATCGTTTGTCCAAGGAAAAGTTGTTGCTAATTTGTTAAATAGGAACTCCCCGCCTCCGCCTTCTTGATTCTACTAAGGCTATGTGGTCTCATCTCACGCTGTCGCTCTCTGCGATACACATTCGTATAATTGGGTTCGGTTCTCTTTGTAAACACAGGCTAATAGAAGCTGTCACTCAAAGACACCAGCACAAACATGCACACAGGATGTTTGCCTCTCGTGTTTGGCCTTCTTGTGGCGGTGGACGTGATGCTAGGTTGTTATCCTGCATCGTTTTAAGCAGTATTGCGAAAAGTTGTTTAGTCTTGCAACCGCTCACTCACTTGTACCTTATGCAAACGAACAACCTGATTGAGTGATTGACAGCTCCCCGGTGTGAATTTACAAGCTTTTTTGCATTTCTCGTGTGTTATAATGACTACCGCCGGTTTTTTATTCCCAAGGGGATGAGATAGTGCCTTCAATAGGTGTTGTGGGCCAAGAGAGACTTCACGGCGTGCTCGGGTCTGAAAAGTCTTGCAGAATCCAGAAGTCTTTGCGAATTGAGCCATCCAGAGCATGCGTCTTCATTCTACGCCATCTTTCAAGCGGCATTCAGGCAGTCTTTTTGGAGTTAGATTGTCAGGATAGCACATAAATTACCCATTTATGACGTTGTAAAGCTTACAAGTGTGATAGGTAGCTAAATTGTTGCCTGGGAGAATGGATCTCGGGATGTTGGAAAGGTCCGCCTAGTTGTAAAGCGTACCTGGAATCAATAGCAGAACCGACACCACTATAAACAACCCTCAAACACAGCTCTAAGATGCTTTTGTAAGTTAAGGCGGCAGAGAATGAGAGGGAGTGATCCACTTTGTTCCCTTAGCTAGCCAAGTCAGGGGAGCACTTTTGTTTGTTTCGTTACGCCACCGTCACCACTGCACTGCCAGAAGCATCATCATCATTAGCATCATCTTTCCTGTTCTCTCCACGTTGCGTACGCGAGTGCGTGCCTCTGCTGCGATACGTTTGAGTAGGGAGCGCTTGTGCTGCCTCTGCTACTACTGATGGTGGTGGTGGTGGTGGCGGGTGGACGCGTCAGAATGCCGCGGTGCGCGCATGTGCACGAACGCCAACTAGACTGGTTGGTTGGTCGGTTGGATAGTCGGTCGGTCGGTCGGTCGGTCGGTTAGTTTGTTGGCTGGCTAGCCAGCGAGCTAGCTCTGGCTGGCTTTGAGTTGCTATCGGTAGTGATCATTTTTTTCTCCATCTCTCTTTTACCCCTACTGCTATGCGAAAAGGGAGGCAGTAAGACAGGTAGGCAAGAGAGAATACCTTCTTCTTCGCTCATCGGTTTCCCAAGCGTGTCTACTCATTCGCCTAAGTGAGGTCATTACGATTCGTTTTTAAGAGAGCCCTCCGCCCTAAATTATGTGATTCCGTTTGCGTGCGTCCGAGAATTCGGGTCATTGCTTTTGATATTGTTACACTTCGCCTCGTTTTTCTGGGAAATCAAACGCAAGATAGGTTAAAACACACCAACACCTGCATTGAAGCATCGTAGATACAATAAAAGGCGTTTCATCTTCTTTCCTCTTTACACCACAAATAAGAATTCTGAACTCTTAGCTACACCCTTTGGCATCAGAATTAAACGGCTCATCCCATGTGGACGAGGCGTTAGCTGTCATCAATGAGCAATCTTTGATCTCTAATAACTGTCAGGCAATGGATGTGGGCACCTGTCTCCTATTTTTTGAGGCAGAAGCTTCATCCATATGCGCCCTCAAAACACTTGCATGCAGCATTAAATTAGGATTATATCGGAGCTCTTTGCCCTTAAGGCTGCATGACCGCTATTAGACCGCCAAATATAAATATCCAGTTAATTCGGTAGCTGTCGCACAGCCGTGATTCAACAGGCTTGAAGAAATGAGCTTGAGTCTTGTGTGAAATATCGGCTTCTTAACCACATTTGTACGCATTTATGCATGGTTGCTATTCGTTTCGGTTTAGTGTAGTTCAATCAGACGTTATCTGGACCCGCGCCTATTAATAGAAATAATTACGAATAAATGGCATTTATGCCTGATTTTATGGTCAAATAAGATTCTGTATTGGCTAACCAACCAATTGATCTCCAGTAAACTGTTTCGGACATCTGAGTTGCCATCTTTGCATCAAAGTTGATCAATTTGGCTGTTTGGCATTCTTCGACTGGTTAGTGATTAGGAACGGACCGAGTCTAGCGGTGGTCGGTGCCTAACCAAGTCTGCAGGATTGATAGCCAACTGCCGGTCAGTAATAGCTGGTCATCTTTATTACTTATCAATCGTCTCATGATTGGGCATTATGGAAATCGCCCACCAATCAGCTGCTTTTCCGTTGTATTAATTGCTTCAAATTGTCTGACAATGGTGCTGCCTTTTTGGCCAAAAAACCCCCTCTTCGTACTCACTCGCCTGCGTTCGCGTCTCAATTTCGCCACCGTGACAGGTGTGAATTAGCATACACTCAAGTTTGACAAATGCGTGTGTGCGTGCCCCTTGGAGGTGAGATAATTCTCACCTCTGTAAGGGATTAAATGTGTTTGCGGGCTTTGTTGCTGCTTACGTAACTTGACTTCAAAGCATACCGCTGCAGATAAATTAGTTTCCCAGTTCGTCGGAGTTGAGTGAGTGAGGAATTCTATTATTGTTATCTCCCTCTCAAGTTAATGGCTGCTGCAATACCAAGTTTCCTTTTGGCATCTACCTAGACCTCCCCTGATTCAATAAAGGGTTATCAGCCTCCTTGCGCCTGTGCAGACGCTGACGTGATTTCCCTCTCAGTCATCACTAGCGGTAGTGGTATTAGCGAAGATCGTTTTAATAGTGATCAATTACATCCCAATTCGTGGCCGAGAGTTGGGCAGCTATTTTTTCCGTATGCCTGAAATGCACACACACACATCCACCTAGATTGTCTTTTTGACAAATGGGCACTTTTCATTGGCTATGGAAATACCATGACGACCGTTATTTGTGTTTGTACTTCTGCTGCTACAGTTGCACTACCACACGTGGCGGCAACGACCTAAGGAATCGTCCTAAAGCTGCTTTTGTTGTTCCCATTTTTGAGAGAAAAAGCATTCGGGGGGGGGGGAATAAACTTTGTCAATATCGATTCTAATTAATCACAGCTGTTCTAATCCATGCTCTAGACAGCTGATCAGTCGATCGGTGTTCCTTAAATTAACTCAAGGTCACATCTGATCGGTCGATAGGTTTGGCGTTGATCATAAGTGCGACAAACTGCGCAGTAGGTGCGCGAAAGGATTGACATTTCCAATGTAGATTTGCGTTTAACTAATGATAAGAAGTGGGGTTTAGTCACCCTCCATTGAGAAGTACATGCTTGTCAACAAGGAGCTTGAAACGTTCCCCATTCCACCCCCACCCCACCTCTACATTTAAAGGCGGCTACGAGGGTTTTGACAATAATGTAGTGGCATATACATTTGCACTCACATCCAAGCTACTAGTAGCAAATCAGCCACCTAGTCAGCTGCCTCATACACCGTGCGTACTGGTCCTGAATCATGTCGCCGTCGTCGTCGTCGCTGGAGTCACCCAATTCAGCCAACAGTCAGATAGTTAGTCATCCTGCGCCTGTACGTTTGTGTATGTGTACGCACGTGTGACTCACGGTTTTGTTGTCGATGCTGTTGCTATACCATCCTAGCAATGCTACACGTTTGTAGCCATGTCCGTTGCCTCTTTGGTCCCCCTTAATCTGGTATCAACTTTTCCAACATGTCTTCGTTCTATCAACTATTCGGAAATAGGATGTGTTAAATCCTATCACCAGGGTACAGAGGTAAGCAAGACAAAGACGGGTTTTGAGCAGACGAGATTGGAAAACGATGGAACGGGTTGCAGCAGGAATTCAAAGTTTGTGTGAGTACGTATGCACCCGTGAGCATGGGTAAACTCGCGTCTCAATGACTCAATGGGGTATTCCAAACGTGCGTGAGTTTGTACGTACGTCTCGTCCAATCAATGAGTCATGCGCACGTGACAGGGTTGCTCGTGCGCACCTATTGCTGATCTTCGATTGGGCGGAAAGTAAAAGAGATTCGGAGTTCTTTTCGCTCCCTTCTCTCTCGCCCTCCTTAGTCCCATCTCTCATGTGATCATTTCTTCCTGTCTTCTATTCGGCGACAGCGATAGTTGTAGTAGTAGCAGGAGCAAAAGCAGCAACAGCGCAGCTGTGGTGCCGTGTCAGATCGGCTATATATGTTTTCCCACCTCACTGCCACTGTTGTTGTTGCGGATAGCGCTCCCGACAGAAACAGCAGTAGCACACATTCACGTCTAACCGACAGTGAAGCTGATTTCTTCCTTCTTCCCCGGTTGTTGCTCTTTTCCCCGTCCCAAAAATGTTTGGTCTAGTGTGGTGAGTGGGTGCATGAAGTTCATCAAGCCTCCATTTATGAATGCGGAAAGAGGGGATTGTTTGCAAATTTACCGTCATTTCTCAGCAGTCCTTTTTTTCATTCTAAAACCCGTGCTAACTGATTCACATTTAATCAACTAATTATGTAATTTTTAATCAACAAGTCTTCACATTCATTGAGCTGTATTTAACCAGTCAGCTGACCCATGGATTGGGCTTTGCAAGGGGCTGATTCAGTCCCCTTCGATAGTGGTTTATTGATTGGGCATCGAAGCGCACTGGAGGTTGAGATCCAATCACCTGTGAGCGCGTAGGCTGAGTACAGGTTAGAGATGATTGTTTTTCGCTAATTAATCTAATTGGTTGTCTGCCTACTGTTTTTTTTTCTAATTTGGAAGCTCGTTACGCCTCTAGTCAACTGACATGACATAATTTGTCGAACACCACTGGTATAGATCCCTTCCAACCTCTTACTACAAATGCGTTTGCCACTGGCACAAATTCCCTTCACTTTCTCTGTTTATCAGCCCCTTGCCACTCTACCGCTCCAAGTTCCTGGTCTATCTAATCAGTCGGCGAACAAAATGCGCGCACATAGTATGAGCTTGACCGACAGGACACTGGTAGGAATAAATCAGTAGTGTTTACCGCAAGGCAAAGAAGACAAGGGTAGGAAGGTGGATGGCTCCATAATTTATGACGCAGCCGCGATCATTTGGTGTGGGAACTTGGCCGTACGCACGCACATTAATTATTTCCGATCTTCCCTTTCTGTGTCCTGATGTATGTAAGCTTGGTTAACTAGTAAGCCAAGGAGTAGGCTACTTAGCTTGTTGGGCAAGCAGGCGAATAGCTAGTTAGGCAGGCGGGCGGGCAAGTAGGCAATTTTCTGTTTGCATCAACTGCAGCGTGCATAAGCCCGCTCCCTCTGGCGGCTCGCTCGTTCCCCTCCTCCTGTTCCTCCACCTTTTCTCTCCCTCTCCATCCCCCGAAACCCGCCATCCCGCCCTGCCCATGGTTCTCGTTCCTCTATTGACGTTCCTTGCTTGCCTACTTGCGTCGGTGCTTGCGTGCGTTCGTGCGTGCGCGCGCACATCAGACAAGCCAGCTAGCGGACGCGTGCGTACGTGCGTAGGAGAGGAAGGCGAAATAGGAGGCGATTTTTCGGCTCTCAAAAGTGTATGACAGCTGGTTCTCGAGATGTGATGGTATTTACTCTCGTTCGCCATTTCGCCTGCCGCCCTCCTTCCCTTTCCCCCGAGGGAGTGGCCCTGTCGAAATTTCAGTACTGGCCCTGCCTGTCAACTTTGACTCAGCAGATATAGGCGGGCGGATAGACGGCGGGAGAGATAGCGGGGGGAGGTGAGGGAGGCGCATGTGCGTCAGAAACGATCAGATCAGCCCAGATCTTAGCCTATCACCACCTCTCGCCGCCTCATGCATCGGGGGTCATGCATGTACGTGTTCGACATTATCCAACTCCTGATTTGATTCTATTCAAGAAAAATTATGAGAACTGGTTGTTGAAACAGAGGTGCTTTTAAATTTGAATATATTAGTCTAATTTGGTTGGCTTAAATAAATCAACATCATTGCCGAAGAGGCAGGAATTATATCGGGTTTTACTTTTCACCTTTAAGAGACATTTCCGTAGGTTTAGATCCTGATCACCTAGGTTGGAGGATGAAATGGTGCCTTAGGAGAGGCCCAAACAATAACTCGTTTTAGTAAATTCCTGGTTACATGCAGCAATGGGTAAGAGTGCTTACCGCATTCGAAAATGTTGAAGAATGACTGCCTCAGTCTACCTCAGGTTTTTGTTGATCCAGAATAGAAAATGTCAAAAGGGTTCAGATCGATCATTGAACTCAAAGAAATTGCGAATACCAAAAGCAGAATTTGAGTCAAGGATAACCAGGTGATTGATTTCCTCCCGAGTTTTCAGATGTTTAATCCGTTTTGGCCAAAATGGGAATATTTTTGTTATTCGTGGGGTGAGCTATTGTCCAGAATGTACACAGGAATAATCAAACGCCAAAATAGACTCCCTAAGTGGATTTGATTACTTGATTTCAGAATTCCAGGTTGGAATTCTAATTGGAATGAGATCTACATCGATGTTTGGAGTGCATGTACCATTCCACAACGATCCATTTCTGAGGCCAGTGAAGCAATAGACTTGCAATAAAATTTTGCCACCCTCCCTATAATGAATTTCCAGTTAAAAATGAGTAGTTTACAGAGAAGCATGTTTTAGTCGGTGTTATTTTTAATTTTTTTTTTAACTAAGTTAGACGAGACCAAGTAAATCAAGGCGCCCTCGAGAACATCTCGATCTGGCTCCTGCGTTTTAGAAAGGAAATAGATTAATGCATAAGTTTTAAAAGACGTGTTCTCTCTGAGTTTGCTAAAATTAGACAGCATGACAAGCAAAGTGAATCGGTAAACAAATATTCCTGGTTAATGAAGATATTTTCGGGAACTTAGAAATGTTGGAAATGATCTGGAATTGGAAACGCTCTCTCCCCTTCATACCCCGACCGATTTTCCAGCTCTCACGGTGCCTATCGTAAGAAGCGTTATTATTTTGACATATCTTTGGCAAAAATTCTATCAACAGACACCCATTGATGGCAAGTATGCTTATCCATTTAACCACCTTGCCGTTTGGAATTGTCCTCTTTGCATTTTAAGGATGCTAAAGGCTCATAAATAAGGATGGAATTGCCAGGTGGCTCTCTGCTTTTGACTCGCTTTAATCGAACCATTGCACTGTCACAAGGGTGAATCTGTATTGCAACGTCATATTCTTTGATTATGCCGCCTACTTTTAAATAGCCCCTCCAATCCTGCCAATTTTTAATGGGAACGTATCCCCGCAAATTTGTTTGCATGACCACTCAGCACTCATCAACGGGTTGTAGATTTAGTTGCAAAGGCCCAAGCTGTTGGGCTTCTTAATTAAGGTAAAAAAGATTCAAGACCTCAAATTTTGACGGCATTGTGAGATTACAACTGCTTGGTCATCTAAGGACGTCCTCCACCTGAAAGTAGACCTCAACGGATTGAAGTTCTTTCTGTTTACGGGAATACCAAGGTGATATGGCTTATTCAACTGCATCAGACTGTATTTGTTTCCGCTAAGTCTACATTACAACGCTGACTTAATACTCGTGTTTATCGAATAACACGTCCTCAAGTTCAAACCTATGAATTTTGACGGCTTGAGGATACCGATTTCCTAATTTACTTTATTGCAAATAAGCTGTTTCTCCCCCTGTTTCCATTAGTGAGTCTCAGAGATATCTAAAAAGAAAAGGAAAATCTATTTTAAATCGCTTATACTATTTTTGAACATGGGAAATGTTTTCTCAATAAATGCGTTGAGGGGAAAAAGGAGACGGGATAGTTCTCCCTGCCTGTACCGCACAGAAAGCATGCATGCATACACACACACCAGATCTGCGTGTGCGGGTGTCCATGTACGTGTGTTTATACCTTCGTTTCCATCCATCGCTGCTGCCACCACCACCAATCCGTCTTGTTTATCCCGCAACTGGATCACCTAAATGCCTGGTTCAGGGACTAACCACCCCTTGAGCCTGCCTACCCTCCTGCCTTTCCGAATATCGGTAAACGTGTGTACGTGCTGGGCCAAACCATCTTATTAGCTAAATAGCTAAAGAACACGAAAGCCAGTCAGTCTCTCATCAACTCATCCGTCTCTCTCCGTCTCGTTACCTAGTATTCAAGGTGCCGCATGGAGCGCCAGCGAGCTCACCCCACACCAAACGTTCCACACTATCTGTGGACGGGATAATCAATAATTCAGCGGCAGCGGCCGCAGCAGCAGCCGCTGCCGCTTCCGCTTCCAATGCTTACGCCGCAGGACTGCAGGCGGCCGCGGCGGCGGCTATCGGGTTAGGGCAGCTGGCAGACCTTTCGGCGGTCTATCGCCAAGCAACTGCAGCGGATCAGGTGAGTGTTGCTTGAATTCAAGATGTGCAAAGTTTTATCAATCTATCAATACGTCAACGCCCTTTTTATGTTTAACTCCAAAAGTATTTTTGAAATTTCAATAAGCCAAGCACCTTGCTGTTTATTTGCACTTGTGGCGACACTAAGATCATCGTTTGGTGACTGTCGTCAACAAATAGACCAGGAACATAGGATAATTATTGATGCCTCGCAAGATGGCTGAGAATAGTCAGATCTTCCACATTGTGCTAGATTAGTTATAATTTTGCAAAAACACGGATTTGAGACACTCTCTGCTCATTTGAATACAATCTGCTTGGATCACCGCGCCAACTGTCTTCAGTCTTAGCTCTTTCGTCAAAGGTCTATTTCAGTTTAACCTGAAGCACAAGGCTATCCAACCCTTCTCCCACTAATGTAGTATCCTGGTTACTCCATAGACAGGATTTTAGCACCATCACAGGGGCCAAACCGCAGGATGATGAAGCGGTTTGAGTCTTGTCAAACAGTCTTGAATCCCATGGATCCCCCTTAGGCGAAAGACCTCCTTTGAAGTTGTGTTAATCCTTCCAAGTCTGTAAGTACTAAAAGTGGCAGACTACCTCTGGGTCATCGGTGTAGTCCCAAGGTAATTTTAAAGGTTTTATGCAATGGAAAGCCAAATTGGGAACGTGCAAAACAGCTGGAAACGGCATTAGCAAGGCCCCAATTCTGTCCGTCTGACTGGTAATATCACTGGAATCACAGACTGCACCAACGCAGCAAACGAAAGGTGCACAATAACAAGATTAAAACAGTCGCGATGGCGATCTACACAAGTTTGTACTGTAGACGGCAGCATCAAAACTCTAGCCATACTATTGATCAGTCAAAGGATAGATGGGTGTTTACAAGTAGGAGTACGGCCAAAGGAACCCAGTCTCGTAGCCACAGCTACGATGATGTTGCAAAAAAACATCGAGGGGATAGAGACCTTCAGAAGCGTGTACGCGCGCGTACATCGATTATGGGCGTGCGTGCGGCCATGGACACGCACGTGTATGCGTGTCGTTCGTCCGACCGACCGGCCGACCGACAGTCCGTCCGTTCCACCCTTCTCAATTAGTGAGTGCCTGCGCGCTCGCCTGTCTGTCTCACTGCCCCTTTCTTCTCGTTGCGCCCTGCTCTCGTCTGTCTGCTTTTCTCGCCCTCTCTCTCCACTCTCTGTCGGTAGGTTGGTCGGTGGCTTTAGTGCGCGTGTACACGCGCGCGGTATTACTCAAAGTGCGGAGCGCAGGAAAAAAAAAAGCGAAAACGGGCGGGCATGCACGCACGCGAGCTTGAAAAAGAATCGCATCTCACTGATACCCATCGGTGGTTGTGTTCGCGCGTGTGGCTATGGCTCTTTCACTCTTCCCTCTCGCTCTCGTGACTGCTGGTTGCTATGATTATTAGAGTGTCGCTTCAACGTTACTCCTGTCTGTTATTATGCATACAAGCTCAGATTTGCCGTTATGATTGTTTAACAAAAGGGCTGCTAGCTTGGGGCATGGCATAAACAAGGCACCATGTCACCAGCGCAGGGGCCTGAAGCACTGGAAACTGGGACCACCTGTGCGATGGAAATAACGGTTCCAAAAAGTAGATGAAATCAGTGTAGATTTAATCTCATAGTTGATGCTTCGACTGCTCATTGGCCTCACATTCCATAGACAGTCACCACCTGCAAAGCTGGCTACTCAGTCCGACCTTGAAATCAACAAAGGGTTGATTTACTCCAGTCTCATTGGAATTGGTGCTGCGCAGTCTGAGTCACACCTCCAAGGTCTATGTTCAGGATCTACTTAGCATTCGGAGTCACCAGTGCGTGCATGAAAAGTGAATAATTTTCATTCAAACTTAGCTCACTCACCATGACTGGATGTGCCTATGTTAATGAATAGTCAAGAGGGGAGCGTCTTTGTGAGTCAGCTAAATGTACGTGCGTGCAAAGGCTTGTTAGTTTGATTGACGGAGCTGAACTGGGCTGCTGTTGTTGATGCTAGCGCATTTGATGGAGGTGGTGGCTTTGTTGATGGAACCATTCCTCTCTTCATCCGGTGTAGTCTTGACTAGGTGCAAGCATGCGTAGATGATTGAAGAGCATAAATTGTTTCGATGTCATGGCCACGAGGCGTATCCGACCTTTTGCGCTGGAACCGGAGGCAGTATTTGAAGCTTGGGACATCCCATTCATTCATAGAAAACTGGAACGTCTATCCACGAATTATCGATGTTTCACTCATCCTCGTTGTTTCTGTTCATTCATCAAATCACCCGTCTTATTGTTAATACCTGATTTATCCACCAAGTTTGGACCCATCATTCTCTGACATATAAACCACTGATTCGTTTGTCAATCATCCTAACCACCTGATCATCGAAACTTGACAAATTTATCTATCCATCTGTTTTTGCATCCATGTACAGAATCATTTATTCGCCTTGAAGCCATTAATTCATTGCTGACACATTATTGCGTCCATCTCTTTATCACCCATCCATCCATTCGTTCACCAAACCAATTATCAATCCACCACCTATTTATCCCTTAATTACCTTCCTGTCGAAATAAACATTGAACAAATTAGAATGTATGTCTTCACCTTCGTGCCATAGGTACACCCACTTAATCTTTTATTCAAACTGCGATTCATTCACTCCAAACATCTAATCTTACATCTAGGGGGAATCCTACAATTATAAATTTTATTTCCTTTTGCACTGAGTTTCTTGCTATTTGTTGTGAATATCGAGAAACCATGAGGCCAATCACTTCCCCTTCTCAGTACCATCCTGCGATAAGACAAAAGTATGCTCAGGGATTCCTTGTTTCATGGCATCATTAATCATCCTGTGCAACTGGGTCACTAATGCCAGGTGTGTGCTACTTAAAATTGCTGGCATTTTTCACCTGCTCTAATGAGGAGCGATTTTGTCTAAAAGCTGGCTGTCGTCCGACTTGTTTCAAATAGGCGTATTTTTCCCCTAACTTTTCCTTGATTTATACCAATCATTTTGACTAGATTTAGATGTGTGCCAACATTAAACTTCAGTGTTGGCTTCTTGTCTGCCTATCTGTTGTCGCATGGGTACAAAAATGTGTTTCTGGTACCATCAAACTTTTGCTGTATCCTCACTACTATTTAATGTCATTGTCATCTCCCTCATTCATCAATAACGAATTAAGTTTTTGGTCAAGTTTTACTAAAGCTAATGAAATCAGTAAGTAAGCTGATCATGACCTATTCCGTGTTATTCCGCATTCTCGACTAGCCAAAACAAGCCGATTCTCATGAACGATACCAATTAGTAACCCCCGAACCGATTGAGTTAACAAATTTCATCCATCAGATGGAATCAAACAAAAGCTGATGACTTCAATGCCTCGATTTCTCGTAATTTTGGTCTTACCTCTCGCCTGCCTGTTTCGCGGTGTTTGTGAGACAAGTCGGTTAGGAAGCGGGCAAGCAGGAGAGCGGGAAGAGCACTAGCCACGTAGAGTTGACATAGCCGCGCGACAAAAACGACTGACAGGAAGAGAGAGAGCGGGCGACCAGCAAGTGAACTAAACAAGCAAATGAATGAGAGGCATTAGATGAGCGCACGCGCGGGTTTTTTTGAACAAGTGCACCGGTCGCGAACACGAAGAGAAGAATATGAGAAAATGTCACGCAGGCATACCCCCGAGGCTTTTTGTTTGGTTTCCCCCTCTCCTCCTAGTGGGCAGAAGGAGAGGGGGGATAATCTTATCCCTAGCTGTAGCCTCGTGGTATTGGTCTTCTGACAGTCTGTGTGCTTTTGTGTTTACTTCTGGTGCTCTGCCAGCAGTAACAATCATTGGAATTGAGTGCAAGTGAACTTCTGATAACCAGGTTGGTTGATTAACCTATGCCGACTGCTGGTAGTACATTCCTGTGGAGTTATGACGCCCGATGTATAGAAGTTAGAGTCTCCAGTGGTGTATCAAAGTCGTCCAACTTTGCTTTAGATTTTTTTACGGGCAAGTAGTATCTGCAACTTGGGAACATCGACCACTCCCAAGTCGTGTGATGACTTCTAATTTTGATTGTGATGGAAGCAAGTCTTTAATTCTCCATCCATTGATTCACTCAGTTCGATCACTCATTTATCCACTCACTTGGATCTATTTTTCCAGCCAACCATCTCAAAACTGTCCATCTGCTCATCTGCACATTCGCACTGAAAATATCCACCTTGAATCTACCAACCCGTTCATCCATTTATTTTCTCAAGTTTGTCCATTCCTTTGTCCACTCGCTTCTCTGTATTCTTTCTTTCACCTATCCTGGAGTTGTCTTCTATCTTTCCATTTGCTTACTGTGGAAGCATCCACCTTTTTACCCATCACGGCATCACCTGTCTATCTTGTGCACGCCAACTTATCTAATCTGGATCTCTTCAAGTGACCCAAAAATGGCGGTGTAATTCGCGTTCCTTGACTTTTTAAAATTTATCTTTTTTGTTAAAATGCCTGATTTAAATTTGCTACTCTGGAATCAGAAAAACAAATGGAAGCACTTAGGATACTCAATATGCACTCTCGAGTCGTGGTTAAGCTTCCGACGTTAATTTTAACCGACTTCTTTGGTACAGAGATAACAAATCCACTGCTTTGTTTTTAAACTCAAATCTCTGGCTGCTTTTGGAGTCCGCATTCCAAATAAACCTCAAACTGGTTCAATCGTGAAAATGATTTTATATAAACTTGTTAATTTTGGTGTGTTCTCGCCCTTGCATCGCTAAAATTACGCCTATTTGAAAGACTTCTCTTTTTCTTTTCACCTCGTTAGGAATTTTTCACCCACTTACAGCCGATGTCATGGCGGCTACCCACAGTGGTCTCCGCCCAAAACTGAGAATACCGTCTAAACATGCATACTACACGGTATACCTTGTTTCAGCAACAGAGTCCAAAAACTCAGGACTGAAGACGCGTGTTTTTGGTTATTTTTTTCTAGCATGGTGCACAAGTGAACTAGTCGTGTACCCACCTAGAAATTTCGTGTACTCTTCTGGAATAAGTTTGACGTTGGAAAAAAAACACACCTGTCTCCTTGACATGTAATAGGATACACTGAGATGTAGAGCTGATACCTTGACTCGGTTTTCACACGAGGTAGAGACTGGAAATTGACAGACTGCGACGACCCTTGGTAGCTTTGTTATCGTATCTGATGCCATTGTTACTAACCTCTGCAACGCGACTTTGATAAAACAGGCAGTACAAGTACTCATTAACCTTATTCTCTGCTGCCACAATCAGTTATTAACTGTGGAAGAGATAAAAATGTTGCGTTGGTCTTTTTTATCCTCCCATTATAGAGTTTGAGTCATCCTTTATCGAAGAGTTGTTGTTGAATGAGATGCAAGTTTATTGTGAAATGCACTGGCAAAAATCCGTTCAACTTGTAAGTCGGAAGTGTTAAGTAAAATCACTTCTCCTTTTTTACAAAAATTTCATCAGAAACTTTCTAATTTTTGTCAACGATCAGTTAACAGGTACGCAACTCGGTTTAATATCACATTGGCAGTCTGCTTGCCTCATCAAAGCTAGTTCAATTTACCCGCATTTGTTACTCAAGAAGGCGGATCGAGGGGTGTTAATGCTGCCAGATTATGAGGTGTATCCGTCTGGAAGAAGCCTCATTATTACCCCAGAGACTAGTAGCGAAGAGGTGCTGCGACCAGCGCAGGAGAGAACGCGTGAGGTTCAGATTACAGGCGATCTGCTGTATCACTTTGATTACTCTCCTCTATGGTTGAATGAACCATGGTCGCTCTCAAAGGCTCTTCCGAAAGCTCTCTTACACCCACATTTCTTAGGAGTACTCTTTTATGAACCTAAATTTAGTTATCCGTAGTAGGTGCCTTTCTCCTATAGCAACTCTCTGATCTGAGTAGGCAGTGGTGCCAACTGTCTTTTAAAATGGATTATTCACCCGCCGTCTATTCAGAACATTATTGAGGGTTGGCGAAAGCAAAGGACCATTTTTAATACTTCCAGTAACACTTTCTGGTTTCACCGGCCTATCACTTGTTATTACATCACTCGACTCTTTGCGTAGTAAATTTAAACCACATTTTAGAGACGTGTGCAAGTTGAGATTTCACAGAGACCTCTTCCCTCTCCTCTTTTTTTTCAGTAATACATTTTTCTCACCAATTCATCATTTTCAACACCACCGACTGACTGACTACCTGTTAGCCTGCACACCGTTGCGTCACCAGCACAGCACATGCACACTAGGGGGAGATCAGCGCCAGTGGGATGGAGGAGTTGGCGGACTTTTGTCCCTCCTTTCTCAAGTCTTACTTCTCATTACTATTATCACCAGTGTCTGCCGCTGCATGCGTCAATCCAAAGTGTTTGTGTGAGCCAGGGAGCAAGTAAAACTAACGATCGGTGATTGACAGGCCATTGTTGTGCTAAGATGCAAACACTAAAATCGCGGCAACGCGTTTTAACGCGAACGCCTACTGTGGTGGGTGGCACCTAAAGAACCCGTGTCAATCCTCCTTCTTGTAGACATATGAATTTGGAAGTGAAGTTTAATTTGAAAGACCGAGAAATTAAGCAAGATTTAATTGGAACGTTAAAGACAATGTTTTGGTTAACGTTCCGCTTGTCATTGGGTGTGATGCAGAACATTTCCACAGCCGTTCACGGAGGTTGGCTTTCTTCAATGACAATCAGTCTGAAGCAATGGCGAGGTGTCAAATGCGTCTTAAGATGCTCAAATCGACCCTGACGACTGTCTACGACGTTAGGGTTTGGAAGAAGCCTAGCCGTCGGCTTAAAGAGCCACCAAACCGCCAAACCAAGAGCCAAACCGCCCCACCAATGTCGTGAAGGTCAATTTGCGAGGTTTGAAAGAGTCTTTGAAAGGATGTGTTCATTTTAAAATTCGACAGATGTGACATTAATCGTTTCTTTTATGGTGGATTTCTATCCTCGAGATTCCACAATGAAATGGCTAGCCCATTCTGATTTAATGTCAGCTAGGAAGCTGGAACACAAAGGAGTTCTTCAAACTCTTCGGTCCTTTTGATTAATCCAGCATTTACTTATGAAGGGTCAATCATGACTGAATGAGAACTGACCTAGCGACATGAGTAACTCTGTTGGATTGTGAAAATCGCCTACTCACACCAGTCATATGCACACGGCTCTGAAAGTGAAGTATATCGACATATGGACGAATTCTGATGAATTTCAATCTTCGTTAACTCTTCATTTTAGTCATTCGCATGGATCCATTTGTGGTTCTTTTTTGCACGATGCCATAATGTAAACCATCGATGCTTGGAAGCCGTGGGAACTGATTGAAGATTTAGTTAGTTAGCTACAACCCGAGATATGTCGATTTAGGAGGAATTGAACTTAGTTAGCGATTGTGATGGCCCTCTCCCTCCCTTTCCGAGGTTTCAATGGGTCCACAACCTCTTTGTGAGCCGCATTACAAGGAACCATCTCCTAGGCGCCACTTAAGGTTAGGAGAGGCTTGACGGTTTGTTTCTGAAATAAGCAACATTTATTCGGTCCTTGGATCTGCATTTTGATTTAATTCTGCTTTTCCAAATCATTGCCATTTCAATGCTATCCGGTCGTCTGCCTCAGACTAATATCGTCGCTAAGCACTCTGGTCTTGTTCTCTGTACTCACGCCATTATAGATATTTTTAACTCGTTCAAATTCAGTCCAGTTTTATTAAGTGAAGATCATTTTTTCAACCATCCATCTGTTATAACTCGTTATTCAATCACCGAGACCTGTTACATTCGAGTTAGTTTCTGAAGACGCTGTAAGGCAGTTTTGCAGGAAGCAAATAGAAGTGTTGGAAGGCGAATTAGTAGCAGAGCCTCACACCTTCATGAAAGCTGGCTCTCCGAAGGGATTGACAAGAGCTGCTCTGCAAACAAACCTTTGTCTGCTTCCAATCTACTTTAAAAGGAACTAAAAACTGGAGATATCCATTTGCGCTTCATGGAAGGACATCTAGGGGCCAACTGTATGGAGGCACTACTTGACATAAATGACTTTTGATTTGACTAAAACCCAGGCATACATAGGCACACAGGAAGACAACCATTTAGAGCAATCGATCATTGGCTAACGGTGAAAGGCATGATTAATGTTTTCGCACTCATGGGTTGGGCTGGGTGCTGTCTAGCGTGTGTGTGTGTGTGTGTGCAGACGTGTGCATGTCTGCACGCATGTGTGTAGATGCTAGCATGTAGACGCGCACGTTCTCCCGACCCCTCGACGGTCTGACCGACCTACCAACCGACCGCCCATCCATTCGCCTACACGCCCGCCTACCCACTCATTCGCCTGCCACACAACAATGCCGCTAATTTATTACCGAATTCGTCATTACGTGCGCACTTGCATACCACGCTACTTGACAGTTGGTGATGTGACGCAGCCTTGTCTACGACACTGCTTACATTCTACACTTATTGCCCATTTAATTAAAAGTCAGATGTGGGGTTTAGCTTTATCTGCAGCGCTTTGCTCCTGAAATATCGATGTGTGGAATAAATGGAGGACTGAGAAGATCCACGTACTACTTTGCTACGCCTTGTTTCAATTCTTTATCTCTACTTCGTTGCCATTTTATTGCTGTCCAATTTGGGTTGTTTATGTATATGCGGGGAGATGTAGCGGCCTCAGATTATTGCACACAATTCACTGTTCTCACCCCAGTATTGCATGCATTTCAATTCTTCCAAATCGTCTTTATGTCAATGAAAGGGGTTTATCCGAACCATGTGAATTGGATGTGGTTCCGATGATTTTTCTGTCATGAGTCGGCACATATGCAATGTATGATTCCTTTGTTTTATTCCGTGTACTAAAGCTAAAATGTTCCCTTTTGTGTGAATTTTTCGGTTTTATCACTAGTATCACGACTGTTTCACCTTCGAAGGTGTTTTAAGGCAAAAGCGTTTGGAAGTAAAGTTATGGGTTAAGTGGCTGTAGTCTGGCTCACTTGCGGAGTACTGAGGATGCCCATGTTATAGTAAGCATCTGAGTGAAACACCTCCCATCATGCATTCACTGTCGTCCTTTGTGGCTAGTGCTCCTCCACTTCGATCGTCGCAACAGGATTCGGGTGATTCCAAGTCAACGTTAAGATAGGAACAGGGACCATACAGGTCTTTTTTGTCACGATGCAAACACCTTCAAATTTAGTAGTAATTGTGCATTTCGGAGTTTTCGATACGGTTTGTCTATCTCACACTGCGGTTTACTTCGAGGTGCAAAGCATTTGGTTCCACATTATGCTCCTCTACTGCAGTGAGCGCATTTGGTATACTAGGCGATTTTTATCGGGAAAACACTTAAAAGCAAACTCTATTCAGTAAGTAATTTTAACCCTCTTTTAAAACTTGCTGCTTATTAAGTGTATACGTTATATTTGGGGGAATTGGCAGCCTCTACTGAATTTCTTATATCAGTAGTACAGACAGAGGAAGGAAGGTAAATGGGTGAGGATACAGTTGGCACAGTTTATGCATGTTTACATGGCCATTTAGGAAGGCAGGGAGACATTTTAAAAGTGCACGACATGTGATGATGGACACGCGATGATGGGGTAGAGGGAAGAGAGGAGGAGAATTGCGGCTGAGGAGGAGCCAACGAGGAAGACAAGAGTAATTGGCCAGCAATTTTCATCGTCGCCAGCATCATGACATGACAGTGCTTGTTACACTGGATTCTAAAGGGATATTGTGAGGCGGGCCTTCTTCTGTCCCTTAGCTGTCCAAAAATGCAATTAGCTCCAGATTAAAATATCCACCTATTTAAGGTATATATACACGAGAAAGTTTCCATTATTTAATTGCCGCATACACAAATGGACTTGAGTGTGTAAACAGTGGTGATTCAATCTTTTGTTTGTTCATTCCTCCTCTATCCATTCATCTATACAGAACCTGTTGAATTTACTTACGTATCCATACATTCATCCACTACTCCATTGGCGCGTCTATTCACTCATTTCATATTGAATGAGCTTATTAAGTAGCGATCTATCCTATATCACTTATTTGCTTTCCATCCGTTTCTCAAAACACATATATCTTGTCATCAATGCCTCCCTCCCGGATATCTTTACATATCTACCCAATCATCTAATTTACTCTGTCATTTCTCAGTCTATTTATTCATCCCTTTCCACCGTGTCCAACCCCATCCATTCATCCAGTCGAGATCTGTCTCAAGTCCATTCATCTGTTCCACATCCTTTCATTATCTATTCGTGTATTCCCTTTTCGTCCTTTTATCAATTGTTGCGTATCCATCCGTTCATCCGCTTTTATGGAGATCTAGCGCCGTTGATCTTCAGAGTGAACCAAACCAACCTTCCTGTTTGGAAACCATATTTACTACCGAAATTCACCCTTGAAGTCTTGGCCACCTCAAAACGAGTGTGGGAATCTGACTATATTACCAAGATGTCATAGAAACAGGCCCAGTACTTGATTAATGTGCTCGCAGGTCGACGGCATTAGCGGCATTTGTGGGAATGTTTGCCTTAATCGTGCGTCCCCTCTCCAAAAACTTGGGTCACCTTTTTGCCATGGTTAATCGCCAAGGCATTGGGCCAATGCCCACATCTATCACACATCTGACCTCTTCTCGTGAATGACATTTGAGACGAACCTCAGTAAGAGGTCAGTAAAACGAGTTTCTAGCATGTTGAAGGCATTCTATTTCTCCCTTGTTTTGCTGTTAAGGCTACTTGTTAGTGAAGGTGACTGACCATCGCCTTAACCTTAAAAAAGCGAGAAAAATTCCACTCAGGGGGAAGTAGGTATAGTAGTGTATGGCTAGCTTAAGGGTATCCACTATCCCCTCCAAGTGCTTTTAGCTCATTCACTCCACTACTCACTTTGGTTGCACTTCAAGTCTGTCTCCAGCATTAAGGTTGTCTATTTGAGAGATATTTCTTAACTGCACTAATTTACATTCATTAACTAGCCGCACCCTCGTCTTGCCAGACGAGTTATCTCTACCGACGAGTTTTGAAGGAAGGCATGTTTACAAATTTTATCAACGACAAGATACTACTTATTAATGATTTGTGACGTTAGCAGTAGGGCGGTGTATGAGAAAATTTTTAACAACCTCCTAACTCGGAGCTTAGAGGTAATCAGACAGCAAATACGTTGTGATGGAGGGTTCTAATCTAGGGTCTCTGCTGTTAGTACTGGCAACGGCAGTAACAACACCAGTGCTACAGAATTGCAGACTTTTTTACGAGCCATGGCAGCAGCAGCAACAACAGCATGGGGAAAGTAGGAAGTACATACATGCACACGTAAATGAATGAACGTATTGGATAAATGAAGGCGTGTGTGTGTGTGTATTCTCGTCGTGGTGGTTTTTTTTTGCCCTCTTTCCTCCTCCTTGCTCGTCTTGCTCTCTCTCATCCAAATTAGCCAAAAAAGTGTGCTTACCTTCATGCATTATGTCTGAGTGTATGTATGTGGATGAGGGAGGCAATGGGATTTTACCACTTCTGGTAGTGCTGCTGCTTCTGGTCAAGATGATGGTTCTGCCATTCTCTAAACCACTTACATGCTCCTCACAAGCTGATTTAATACTTCAAAAGCTTGATTTAAAGTAACTGAGCTATCTGATGCCACTCCCCCCCCCCTCTACCCTGTCTAAGTTGTTTGTCTGCGGATCTTTTTCCTTCCTATTTATTTTGTTTGCAAAGCTAGGTTTTGAGTCTGTGCACTTTTTCAAAGGTACGATAAGTCAAGCTACTGGCATCACGGCTGACATTTTTATGATGATTAATAGCACAGCAAAAACTTTGTGATGTGATGATATTTTGTAAAAAGTCACTGTCAAAAGCATCTGCAGGAACAGAGTAATTCACTATTGCATCGGATATTGAACTTTTTGATTAACAAAGTGGGCCTGTGAAGAAGAAAAGTCGAAGTTGTGTACCCAAAACTAAAATTGACAGTATCGCAGGCTCAAACACATAAACAAAGACCACTGTAGACGAAATTTCGGTCATGCGCGTTAGATCGAAAAAAAGCTCCATTCGATGGTATTAGTTGTCACGATACAGCCAGAATGATAGATGCGTTGAAAGTTTGGCGGCAGTGGCAGAGGAATGGAAGGCCATTTAACCCTCTTCAATTGATAAAACTAAGTTTGATTTAACTGTTTACTTAAGGCTTCTTGTTTGTGTCCAGATGGAGAAGACGGCGAATCGGATGTATGGAAGCCTACTGTCACCGGGACTGATCGGTTCCTTTGGAGGCTTTATGCCCGCACCGCCTCCACCACCGTCGAACATCTACGATCTGACGGCATTTCAACAACAGCAACAGCAGCATCAGCAGCAACGCCTTCTACAACAACAACAACAACAGCAGCAGCAGCGACAACAACGACCCTCTTCCAATTCGGCCACCTCCACCTCTTCTACTTCAGGTTCCTCTGCCACGCCTTCCACAACTTCGGCGTCCGGCAGCGGCAGTGGTGCTGGCGTCGGCAGTGTCGATGCTTGGTCCCCCTCCTCCACCTCTTCTGCCTCCGCCCTTCATTCCGAACTATTTAATGCTGCCAGTGAGTGTCAATTATTTGTGCCTACCTGTTTAATCACTTCTGTCGATTTGAATTGCTTAAAAATGACTCCTGGAGGTTGACTGGAGAACTTGCATCTTAGTAGACGCCGAGTCATCACAGACACGTTCTAGCAAAATCATCTTCACTAAGTTGCACATCAGCGTAGTACCACCATGGAGGCATCCAATTTCATCCATGTTGCTTGCTAAAGCAGTGTTGTCAACCACCTCTGATCAGCGGTCACATCCGTGCCCCCCGGTCAATCCATCAGTCTTCCGCACGTCATTCAGGATTGAAAAATGGGATAACAAGCGGTTTTATTCCACTCCCCTTTTGTACATTCGCGTGCGTACATTCTTGAGTGCGTTTTTAATTTCTCGCATCTCAGATACTTTCTCACTCTCGCTGCCTTTCTCTTTTCCATTTATTTTTCTGACGAAACTAGCAACTAGCGGGCGTGGGACGTCTCACACTGAGCGTGTACATACAGGAAAGGAAAAAAGGCTTTCTCTGTCTTTTTGCATCAATTTGGTTCCAAGTTTCTTTCCCAGCTTTTGATTGAGAGTAGTTTGATTATGTAGCGATTGGACAATTGGTTATTTTTTCTGGAGAAAATTTAGGTATTCTTCAGAAATGTTTACTAGGTTTGATCTCTGTGGAGAAAAATTTATGCGGTAGCTTTTCTCCATATCAGGGAACAAATAAGAAATACAGACATGGAGGGATCGGACTTAAGCTTCCCAATTTATGTGATAGAGGTAATGTTATGGAATG
This sequence comes from Echinococcus multilocularis, assembly GCA_000469725.3. Classification (NCBI taxonomy): domain Eukaryota; kingdom Metazoa; phylum Platyhelminthes; class Cestoda; order Cyclophyllidea; family Taeniidae; genus Echinococcus; species Echinococcus multilocularis. The sequence continues at coordinate 2,673,790 of LN902848.1, read as the reverse complement.
CTCGAAAGGGAGGAAAAGAGTGCAAGGATCGTTACGCCCTAGGTCGTCTGATAGGCTACTGTACCATCCCGCATCCATCGCGCATCCATCCATCCATCCGTCCTCTATTCGTCCATCCTGTATTCATTTGTCCATCCAACAACCCCTTTTTCAGCCCGTATCCATCCATCCATTCGTTCTACATCCATTTCGTATCTATTTATCCATCTTGTAGCCTTTCAGTCATCCTGTATCCATCTATCCATCCTTCGTCCATCCATACATTAATCAAGCATCTAGCCGCTCATGTGCATTTCCATTTTATTTAGTTCTCTTATTTTTTCCTGATAAAGTGTCTTTTTTCCCTAAATTCCCATTTACCAAGAAGAAAGACACCTTTTTTTTTACCTGCGTATGCAATTTGCAAGAATTTAAAAGGTGAACTTGATAATGCCACTGGCTTCCATTCACAGCCCTGTCTGTGCCTGATAAGCTGTCTGCCAGTCTGCTGGTTTTTTTATTTGTCTATTTGAGATAAAGAATCCTAATTCTTTCACTACTGTTTAATGCCAGTCGACATGTGGTGCCTTCTCGGCTATGGGTAGCCAAGGTGTGATTAGTGTGGAGTTTTTCCAACAAAAGCTAGTGTAAGCTATTTTTCCAGTGATGAATAGATAAAACTAATCTTATGTAATGCAAGTCATGGCGCTTTCAAAGGGTGATCCTTCCACGGATGCTACTGAAATAAAGTACTACGAATTGGTTTTTTCCACTTCATGCGAAATTTTGTAATGCATCCACTTCTAGAGGGTGGAAATGGCAAGCTCTCTATTAAGAATCACGTGGCTAAACCCCCCACTTCGATTGTTTGAACCCTTTACTTTCAAGTCATTTATCTAGTCAGAGTTGATAAGTCGTCTGCATGGCTCTACCATCCCTGCATCTATCTTGCATGCACTTATTCGGAGTCTGCCCATTCAACCTTCCCATCTTTTCCTCTATAGCATCATTCATTCCAACCCCATTAACACTCTCCATCAACCATTCCAGCCATCTCGCATTCGCCAATCCCTCCATTAATTTGTTTGGTCAATTTTTGTTCCTTTCTAGTCCCATTAATTTCTTCTTTTATTCATCATCCCGTCGTTGAGCGTCCACCGCTGAAATTAGGGCTGTCGATGGTAGCGTTCAACGAGCTTTGAGAGCTTAGTTTTGGACAGCTCGAACAGCTTCTTTTAAACTTCAAAATTTTTTTCAGGTAATTTTTGTTTGAAGTGCTTATCTCCCACCAAGTATTGCTGACTTTTTTAAAAATATTGTGTTATCGCGTCTGAAAAGGTCTGGTGATTTTTTTACCTTAATTGTTTTTCCAACGTTCTATTAAAATACTGTAAGATCAAAGATGACAACTTCAACCGTTTTGGCAACTTTTTTTTTAAATTTAATTTCCTTTTTGCTCACCCCATGCGACATCGCTGGCTATTAAAAGCCCCACTTTCCTTCGCTCCTTCGAAAGATTTATAAAAGGCGAATGAGGAGGAAGGAACTAAAAAAAGGGATTGAGTAGATTTTATTTTCGGAGGGAGAAATGTCTAATTCTTTACCACCACAACCTCTGTCACCACTCAAGGAGACGCAAAAAGTGCCCTCCTTCCCACACACATACACGCACGCTCAGCTCACGATTTATCCTACCAGGTTCTCGCTTCCTAGCTTGCTCTCCCGCCTATCCGCTTGCCTGCCTACCTGACTGGCGGGGTAGCTGGTTCAGAGCTGTTCTTTTTTCACTTTTGCTTTCCACTCAACGGAAGCACACTGCTGCTGTCACGTCAATGCTGCGCCTTCGTTCGCCCGCAAGCGAGGGAAAGCGCACGCGCGGAAGTAGAACAAAAAGCGGAGGGCTGCGTGGAGTGAGAGTGACGGGGCGGGGGCACGCTCACCCCTTTTCCTTCCTTCTCCCTTCATACAATTTGTGTGCGTTTGTGTGAACGCAACTCCGCTGTTCTTTCCTCTTCCTTTTTAAATTTTCTCTTCTGTCTCCCTGGCAATCGCGCCCCTCTCCTTTCTTTTTCTGTGAACATTAGGAAGTGAAAACAATGGTAATAGTGGCGGCTCCCTCGCTCCTGTCTAGGATGTGCTATACGAGACTGTGGGGAGCTATGTGGATAGTTTGTCGAGTAACCTTTTCACTAATGGATCTACCTGACCTCGGTTGCTGCTGCTGCCGCCCTGGTGAAGGGGAATGTGCCAATTTGCGCGTCTGCATTAAGATAAATACATTTATGCGTACACAGGCGAGTAGGCAGACGGGCAGGTAATGGAAGCTGTGTGTGTTCGTGCGTTTTTTACGCTCTTTTCACTGACAGCTTTGCGTGAGTGTGTGCATGTGCGAATGTGAATGCGAATACTTCTAGACTTATCAAATGTGCTAATTTATACGGTTATGCACTGGGCACTCTGGCGTGATATAGGGCGCAAGTGATGTTCTCTTCTACTCTACCAGTCAGTCCTCCTCTGCCATCTTCCACCTCATTAGTTCTCAATCTCCTCATCTTGGATCTAGACCTGCCCTGGATCCATTCCGAGTCCATGCATTCGTCCGTCCGCCTGTTCATCTATCTATTATTTCATCCCTATAGCAGCATTTCCCTTTACCCACAAACTTTACTTAAAGCTTAATCGACTATTTTCTGACGTGTGTCAAATTGTCAATGGCTTCTTTTCACACCAAAACGCTGTTCAATATACAAGCTTGTCGATATTCTCTTCCACCTTATTTTTGCTGGCTTAAGCTTTTCAAACTACCGAAGTGTGAGTTTATGTATCAATAGGAACGATTGTATTCCTGTGTTTGTCTGGGTTAAGATTTTCCCATTACAAGGCAATTTAGTGCTAGTCCTCTTGTTCCCTCATCTGCGTTAATAGCTCTTCGAAGACTGTCTAGTGTGGTGAAGACCTAATGCCGCGACAGCCACCCTTGAAGACAAAAATAATGCCTGTTAGTCTCCAACACAGCTTTTTTATTAATGACGGAGGAAGTCTGGGCGTTGGAAAGACCCGCGTGGATGGGGTCTATCATTAAAATAAACATTATCGTATCGTTGGCAATATTTTTACAGCAATCGTTTGAGAAATGTTTCCTCCTGGCATAACATAATATGCCTTAATTCTTGAAGCTCACCATCTTTCGACTTAATTGATTGATATTTTGAAACGCATGCCTTTCTAGAGGTTGTTAAAGCATCTGCTTTGGACTAATGAAAATGTTAAAATTAAGTGACTTGCGGATCACCTCAATTTTGTAAAGGACTAGACACGTCATGATCCATGAACTTTCCTGTCATTCTTCGTAGTTTTTCTCCCAATAGGCGAGCAGGCATACAGATCCGCTTCTATCACGCAATTTTAAAGCAAATCCGTCTGCTTTCAAAATGCTATAGCTTATCCAACTTGAATTGTTTTTAGCTCTAGTCACATTTAGTCACCAACATCGTATTATCGAAAAAAATAATACCTAAAAACAAAAGCTTCTTATTTAGTTTTTGCCTTCTTGTCAGACCAAGTGCGGGAAAATTTTACCGTGCCTTAGTGCACAGCTCGCCGCCCCCCCACCCCTTCCCTCCCTCCTTTGGTGTGTCACCTGTGCTCCGTCAAAATTTCTCATCAAACTTTGCAACTCTCCTGTCTGTGAATTTCTACTACCTTTTCTCACAGTTCATCGTCATACGCATACACACCTCTCAATTTTGCCTCCAGTAAAAAAGCTTCTTCCTCTACCTATCCGCTTGTGTGTGTGTGTATGTGTACTGGTGTATGTGATGACGTCTGGTTCAAAGTTCACTCTCCTATCGCTGATGGTAGTGGTAAAATAATGCGTCTTATGTCATGATTTTGTGAACAAAGACAATTATGTCAAGTGGTGTGATGATGGCTTTACAGACAGCCTTCTGTTATGGGGGATCAAGAAGATTGACGGGAGAGAGGCGATAGGAGATGGATATCAATAAAATGTGTACTGCACACACACACACACACACACAAACACACCCACACATACAAACATCATGCCGTATCTGCAAATGAGGCTGAATAAATTAAAATTGTTAATGAAATTACATTACCCTGTTTCAGCGCACAGAGAATATCAATGTTTCATGATTTGGTAAAGAGATTGCTCCACTTGAAAGAGGTTTTATTTTGTATGCAGAGAAAAAACCACCATTTTTAGGCGGGAAACGATGCGAATCCTGCATTGCCCGTTGGATCTCAATCATTATAGTGACGTAGGTGAATTTAGAGTACTTTATAAATCACACTATAGTAGGAATGATTTAGCAGATTTGTGATTGTAATAAATGCTTTGTTCTGTTGCTGGCCAATTAGATTTCGCCAAATCAGACTTGAATTTTTTTTTCTCCACGTGAAAAGAAAAAAGGTCTAAGTGCCATTTTAGGCATATGTGAACGCATACTTATGACAGCCTTACTTGTAAAATAGTTCACCAACAGTTTAATAATGTAAAATCTAATTAATTTTGTACATTTCCTCTCACTCTAATGTAATGTCATCAGTCTTACAAAATACGCTTTTACTAAGTGCGTCCTAGTAGTGCTCCACCTTCAAGATTCCCAAATTCCAGTGGTGGATTTAAGGGTGTCAGTCAAGTCTGCGGCCTATTCTTAAAGACAGCAAATGCACTATTCTGTCAACAAACTTAATGAGGTTATCAGTGAACCTGTCGTGGTTTGATTGAAACGTCTCGGTCTACACACTCGTCATGATTAAAAGGTTTGGTTAAATCGGGCGCCCATATTTAGTGATACAAAAATTGAATCACGTATGGCTATGCAAAAAAAGTACTGGCAATCTTTTGCTTGGAAGCAGAATTTAAAATTCTTATTCCATTTAATTGTCTTTTAAAAATGCTTCATGTTGTTAAGTGTCTCACGTTATCAATCATCGTCATCGAGGCCCTGGCATCTAGGAGTGGAGGGATGGAAAAAGCATTTTGGTCAATCTGCTTAAGTTTATGAAAACATCACAGCAAAATTCACAACTCGCAATTTTGATATTTTAGTCATACAGGCAAAACCATTACGAACAATTGATGGGAATAGCGCCTCTCCCTCCTAATTTCGTGGTGGCCGTTTATTTCCCTCTGCTTCTGCTGGCAGAATTCAGCTTGCACGTTTTTTTTCTGTGGTCGTAGTGGGTTGGGGGTGGGGGCTCTGAACCCCCGTGTCTAACTTCCTCTTGCTTCCTCGCCCTCCGGCTGTCTGACTGGCCTCTGCCTACCACCCAAACGCAAACTTGCATGTGCGCACACACGCGCGCATACACCGGTATTTTTCTGTCAACTTGCAAATGAATTTAGTTAACATAAATTGTAAGACGGCGCTTGATATAATTTATGCCTCTCTCAGCTGGTTGGTTTGCTTCCTTGCTGACTAGCCAACTGAGTGATTAGTTGGTGCGGTGTGGTGGAAATTAAGTGTGGCTGTTCCTTCGCCCTGGTTGACTGTTACTGTTGTCACCGGTGTGCTTCCGTTGCGACGCGTGTTTTTTTAACCAATGTGATCTAAACACTGGCTTTTATGGTCTATCCAAGTGGATTGCTATGATTCACCATCCCTGCGACAACGATAGAGATGGTGATGATTGATGGTGCGATTTATTTATGAATCGGTAACCCCGACCCTGATGGTGAGATAGTGGAAGAATGTCTCTTGTGATTGCTATCATTTGGAGTAGAGTTTATCATGTTATTTGTAGTTGTTCACTGAGGTAGTAGATGCTCCAACGGCGAAGGTGGATAAGCGCATAACTTACCTGATCTTGTAACAATCCGAATGCTAAATTCATATTGAGCACTCATCCAGCCTCTTCAATGAATAGTCTTCCAGTTTTGAGATTAAACTTGGGGGTTTCCTTTTTATTCATTTTTCTCGTCGTGGAGCCCTTGGCCGGCTAGATGGCTTGTGCGGTCCGTGCTCATCACATCAGCACCCTGAGGTGTGTATATAGGGGTGATGTTGCTTCCTCTTTGGTGCCCCTTGCGCTGCATGAGCTTCAGAATAGTTTTCAAGACGGTGACAAGGTATGCTTTTATAAATTGCTAGTGGTGCCGATTTGTTAGATGGAGATTGGCATAACATCCTCGGGTTCGACACCTTACACTATTCTCTTGGAAGTTTATTAAAGGCTATTGCCTAATCGGACCAAAATCATCCGATCCGCTCTACATTATTTTTCACCATCTTTGTTAAATATATTTAAAGTTACATTTTTTTACCATTTTGGACTGATGTGTGGCATTTGCTCTTATACTAAAATTGTAGATTACAATTTTAGGTTCCTATCCCGGTTCTTCTTTTTAAATTCAACCTTACGAGACACATTAAATAGTGAAAAAAATTCTTACATTTTTCGATTATCGCTGTATACTCCGCGCAGATGTGCTTACAATAAAAATAAGCCTCAAATTTAATGTCCTGGTTAATTAGTGATTGTTTTGAGTTACTTATAACCTCAGGCGCCAAAAAACTCCTCTCAAGTCTCCATGTTGTCCCTGCTGTAGCCGGATTCTACGGGATGGCAGCCTATGGTCAGCCGATGTCCGGCCACTTCGGTGTAGCCCCGCCTTCGCCTTACGCCGCACCTTCAGCGGGTCGTCACTTCGCAGCTGCAGCGGCTGCAGCAGCAGCAGTGTTGGGCGGCTGCTTCTATCCAACTCGCTCTCCACCTGAAGCTGCAGTCTTCTCACCACCACCACCGCCTCCTCCAGCAGCAGTGACATCGGGGCCCTCTGCCGTCCCCCCGTCCCTTTCCACCCCTGGCACCGGCACTTCCTCCGGTACTACTCTCTCGGCACCCGCTACGCCAGCTGCGCAACATTCCTCTGCATCTTCTGCCTCCGCTACCGCCGCTGCTGCGGCTGCCGCCACTGCTGCCTCCGCCACCGCCGCTGCCGCCGCTGCTGCGTTGCTCTCCAGCCCTCTGGCTGCTGTTGCGGCTGCCTCTTCACCGTCCTTCACCCCCAAGTGAGTCAATGTCGCGCACGTCACACATGTGGGCCATATTTGACAAAAAGACGATAAACTAGACCGCGAAGGCTAAACGTGACCAGTTTGCACCTATTTCACTTGCTTGTTCATTATCATCCCTGACTAATGCGTGGTACAAAGCCCCTTGAACTGCCACTGTGTGATGGCTAGTGAAAGGTGTAGAAAATGGAAAAATGAGGACCGTGGAGTAAACTAGGCCACGCAATGCGCCGCTTTTTGAATTTTTTTTTGGTTTTGTAAAGCATCAACTTATTTGTTAGGACTACATAATTACCGTCAAAGCGACAATTAACTACACCAAAGTCAGAAATGGAAGTAAAGAAAATAATGCTAAACATTTGGATAGGAGATTCCGATTTGAGGTTGAGAAACGTCCACAACCGACGCAAAATGTCTCGATTGTTATTTTATCTCTAAAAAAATATTTGAAACGCTATTTTTGAAATCCTTCTGCAGCTTTCATTCATTCCCTCTTCATATTTTCGCATGAAGACAATTTGTAACTACTCTAATACTTATAAGTACGATTCGTTTTTCCCCCTTTTATCCTTTGCTCTCCAAATTCCAGCATTTTCAATCACGTTCCGCCACACAACCGACAAGCAGCAGCAGTGCATTTCCTCTCCAGTCTCACCGCAGCTGCGGCAGCGTCGTCAGCAGCCTCCTCCTCCGCCAGTTCGCCCCTCCCACCTCCATCCGCGCCGGTAGCACCGACAGCTGCGGCTGCCGCTCCGCCGCCACCTCCACCACAGGCCTCGCCCTTCGCCGCAGCTTTGCATCACTCCCTCGCCGTCGCCACCAATGGAGCCAGCGAGAAAATGGACGCGAGCAGTCCACATGCCACCGCGCTCTCCCTTCTCGCCCTCTCACCTGCCTCGCCTGCTGCAGCTGCTGTTGCTGCTGCCTATTGGTGAGTAGTATGCATTCAAGCCTCGTTAAAACTTCTGAGGTTTAACTGATGGAAAAGAAGGGGTTTACTTCTATTTTCCTCCCATTTAGTCAATCAAAGACGGGTATGCAGTTTGGCTCCTCGATGCTAGCTGCAGGAGAGGCTCAGGCCGCTGGCTCTCCGCTAACCTACACACAGCTTCAACCAGCCTCACAACAGCATGTCCCGCCTAAGGACAGTAGCAATGTAAGTGGAGACTACGGAGCAGACTCAAGAGCTTCGCGATACCTTGTGGATGCTGGATCGTCAAAGAGGTGAGTTAAGGGTTAGATCTGAATCGACTTTGTCGCAAACACCACTTTTAGGCCCTCAAGAAACATTTTTACTCATTATTTTTCACTTTCAAAGTCCTGCCATGCATATTTGTTCACTACTTAGGTCTGCTTCTTCTTTATATTTCTAGATGCACCAACAACCGATCATCCAGTTCACTCAGTGGCGCTGGAGACAAGCATTCGCCCTCTCGAAAACTCATGCGCATTGGATCGGCCGGCAGTGGGGGTTCGCCACTTTCTGCAGCAGCCTCGTCGCTAGACCAATGCTGTTCGCCCGGTTCTCCACACACCACGGGTAACGCCAGTTCACCTTCTAAAGCAACGCAATCCACTTCTGCTTCAATCTCATCTCCAGGGCTGACGATTAACGCCGCTACATTAGCGCAGTATCGCCGTGAAATCACTACAGAGAACAGCGGAACAGGGGTGCCCACAAAACGGGTGCACATCAAGAAACCATTGAATGCTTTCATGCTCTTTATGAAGGAGATGAGGCCCAAGATTCAGGAGGAGTGCACATTAAAAGAGTCTGCAGCGATCAATCAGATTCTGGGCAAAAAGTGGCATGAATTGTCAAAGCCGGAGCAATCGAAGTACTACGAGCTGGCGCGAAAGGAGAAGGAAATTCACCGCCAGGTGTGTTGGCATCCCTTCTACCTCATCTTATTAGGCATTGTTAAATTTTTACGGAAATTGAGTGCAAAAGGGCTGAAGAGCCACTGGCTTATCCCAAAGGTCATGACTTCCAGCGGAAGTACAATAGCAAAGCCTTGGCTACCCGCGTAACCAAAACGAAGAGTTAGACAAACAGCGAATTGACAATAATTTCAAAAAAATAATATTGGCGTTGGCTGCAGTAATTAATGGCATAATAGTTACAACTTAGGCAAGGTAATACCACCTGTTTCGGTTTCGGAACAAAATTGGTCTAGCGTCATTTCGAGGAAGTTAATGTTAATTTTCAATTTGACAACAAATTTCCTAACATTAAATCTCTAATGCAGCTCTTCCCTGGTTGGTCTGCTCGCGACAACTATGCAATTCATTCGAAACGCAAACGCAAGCGAAAACTCGCTGCTGCTGTGGCTGCCGCCTCGGCCATGAACGCGGGTGCAGGTGGAGAGGGTGGTGCGAGCCGTCGAGACCTATACGATGGAGACGGCTACTTTGGTGGAGGCAGTGGCGGCAGCAGTGGTTGTGGTGGTGGCTGCGGCGGTAGCACCTCTCTAAACGTCTCCACTTCCGCCGCCGCTCTTGCCGCTGCTGCAGCTGCAGCTGCAGCTGGTGTCGACCTGGGAAACCCCAAAAAGTGCCGAGCCCGTTTTGGGCTTGAGCAGCAGACCCGATGGTGCAAGCCCTGTCGGCGAAAGAAAAAGTGCGTGCGGTTTCTCACCGACGCCGAGTACGACGAAGCTCTAAAGGCCGGCAAGTTGCAGTCGGAGCCGTCTTCACCGCAACAAGTTGCAAGTAAGTCCACTGCTACCACCAGCACCGTAACCGGGAGAGCAAAAGATCAGTGGTCGGAGGCACACCATCTGCCTACTGCAAAGAGCCCAAATCCTTCCTTCCTCTCTCCCTCCGCCTCTAGCACAGGAGGTAGCGGGTTCAGCCACACTGTGCCAGCAGCTTCACTGACTCACCCTCCTGCTGGCTCCTCTGATTTCGTGAGTAGCAACTCTGAGGAGTATCCTACAGCGGTCAGCACTTCCAGTGGCTTTGGTTACAGTCACTTCTCCCCCTACACGGAATTCCAACGTCCAACACTGGCACATTCAACGCTCAGCTTTTTAGCACACCATCGACCCTCCGCCTCATTTGGATCGGTTCAGTTATCTCAAACTACCACTGCTGGCAGTAACACAGAGGTGGAGGAGGAAGATGACATGAAGAACGAGACGCTGTGTGTCTTTGCTACAGAGGCGTCTCCCGCAGGCAGTTGTCACCATAATAATGGCACGGGAACTGGGGAGGAGGATGAAGAGGACGAGGAGGGGGATAATTTTCCGCACATAAAACAGGAACCCAGTCCACTGAATGGTATGTTCCCAATGGTCACGGCTGTGGCGGTGGCTGCAGCAGCAAAGGTGGTAGAGGAACAATCGGCCGTCAATATTGCCACCAGCACCACCCCCACGACACCATCTACTCCCATTCCCACTGCTGAAAAGAGGCCAATCATCTTCTCAGCAGCCGCATTGAGTCGGTGTGAAGATCCCATCTCCTCCAGTACCGCTGTGGAGACTGGCACAACAGCTTCGTAGAAGTGCCAAGACTCCCGCACTCCTTCCCGCATTTCATCATTATCATTTTTATTGCTATCATCATCACCATCATCACAATCTTTTTTCTCTCCTGCTCTCGATGCTCACTCATCTAAAAATTTTGTTAAAACGTTCTCAGACAGGGTGGTCCCCTACTTTCTATCGCTTCTCTTAACTCAATTTTCACCTCCCTCCTACATCTCCACACGTAACTGCTACGCAGACATGAAAACCAACCGAACAGACAGGGTGTGATTTGATAGATCCACGTTTGGGGACGCGTAAGCATGTGCGTATGTGTGGATATCCCCTTTTACAACTACTGAATCTGTAATTTGTTTTATTATCATGGTGAATATAAACACTCCCATCACGCCACACCGCTGCTACCAATACTACTACTACTACTGCTACCATGTTATAGATATCCAGTTGGCCATCATTAATCCCATCTCTTCACCCCACACAAGCAGATTTTGTGATCAAGAAACAAAGGTAACACGACATGTTTTGCTCTTTATCTCTCGCTTTATCTCTTAACAAATCCTTGTGTTGCAATGTGATGCAGCAGGATCATCACCAGCATTGGCAACACTGAACGACGGAATCAATGAATTGTAAATAGCGCCAATATTTTTACTTCCTTCTTTCACTTCTTTCCCCTATCCTTCGTTCTCTTCTCGCTTGTGACAAAGTCACACGTGCAAACCGATCCACTGTGCGATGGATAGACTGACTGGGCCCCCTATCCCCCTCTATTTCTTCCCCTTCCCCCTTCCCCCTTGCCACTCCAATCAATATACAGGGTAATGCTGCTGAAGGTATATGAAAACGCATATAAACAAATATACATATATACATATACACGTGTTTGTGAAGGTACCTGCTTTTCGAGGTGTTGCCACCAGGGTTATGGGAGATTTCGTCTTGCTAGTTTGGGTTATGGATCTGGAGTAGCGGCTGAGTTTTGGCTTCGGAGGCTCCTGATGTTTACTTTCATTGGTCAATCTGTTAGTTAAATTGCAGTCATAAGCTAAATAGGCATTGTTACTGGAGCAGGAAGCCTGGGACATCAATACGCACTAGGGATCAATATCAGGGTGGATCGAGAGATTGGGGAATTCCATTCCATTTCTTGCGAAAGATCGTGATCCGCTCTAATGTATTTGCTTATTTATTTTTAACAGATTCACAAAAGTTACGTACTACATCACTTGAGCTTACCTCAGCATAGGCGCGAATGACTCATCAATCGATACTCGAAAAATATCGATCGGTTTGCCATGTTGGGAGGGTTTTCGCTGGTAGGTGAGCACTTGTCCAGTAGTGGAAGGACGAGTGTATATTTCGAAAGGAGTAACCGTATTCGTCACTCCATCGGCAAACAAAAAATCTTAAATTTTTACGTTCAGAATTGTTAATGTTAGTCAATTGTACCTCTATCTTTTCATGTTTTTGCAACTGCAAGTCGTCTGCATCTAAAATCACGTACAGCTAAAAATGAGGCAGTGTGTCTCCAAAGATGGTCATTTTCTGCTGAAAATAAAGCCGAGCGTGAAAGGAACGCCATCTAATACTACGCACGGTCTGTGGGTTTATTTTACAATGTACAAACACGCGCAAATATATCGTTAGTCCATAGAGTACGAGACACCCTTGGAAGTAAATAATGAAATGACACCTTGTCTTGTTATCCTACAGCTAAATATTTCCTTAATTTTCTTGCCCCAAGCCTTTCTGTTTTACAAAAGGGCTGGGGGGGGGGAGGAATGCCTGCGTAGCCTAGAGGACATGCCGCCCGGTGGAAGTAGAATCGCGGAGCCTTCAGTGCCCGCGGAGCCAAAAGGAAGGGTCAAACAACCAATTAAACCATTACAGTTACTATTTCTAATTTAAGTAATTCGTGTCATTTTTGACCGAAAAAAACAGCATTATCACTTGGTTGAATTAAGTACCAGTGGAAATGGCTGACAAATTCGCGATCATAAAAATCACTTCTGCGTTTTATTCATAACACGCTAAATCCACCTAATAAGTCATGTGCGTGGTATAAAAAAGTACACACAAACACCGCGGTGTGTGGTTTATGCGCAGTCGTTTCCCAATTCGTGCACACACACACGCGGTGCCATGCCAACAAGCACGCGGGTACGCGGGTCTGTTGTCGCAACAATTCGACCACGGCTCCTCCATTGGTTGAGTAGTTGACCAATCAGGGGGCTCTCTTCGTATTGAACGAAGCGGTCTTATCGACCGGTGACCAGTTCAAAGGAGGGGTTGTAACTACAGGACAGGTGCAAAATGACTGAACCCGAGGATGAGGGGGAGACCGGGAATGCCAACAAGGGAACCACGAATTACCCCCTTGTCAACGTGAGTAATCCACTTTAGTGTTGTAGAGTAGTGCTTTCCAATTTTTGCACAAGTGTATGTCATAAATAATCCAATCAAATATGTTCTGACATATTGTGCCTTTGTCTTTACCTGTCATTATATGAAAATTCATTAGAATTTTACAAATGTCCTCATATAAATATGTAGCCACAAATTGAGCATGTCGACTGTTATCTCGAAATTTGAGTACATTCTCACTAGTCGTGACTCACGGCAAGCATCCTCTGTTATGAAGAAGAATTCAATTATATGAACGGAAATAGTGCCAAAGGAATGCATTTTCCAGATCCATGCAAGTTTAAAATAAATTAAATCATTAAAAAAAGCGGAAAGAAGAGAAAACGTTTTGAAAGTCTATAAATAGAATTTTACAGAGGCTTAATCACAAAAAATGACTCACCAAAATCCGCCATGGGTCAGTACATAAAGACCGCGGCGTTTTTCAGGTGGTTGTAATACTATGCACAGCAGCCTGACGTGGCCGCTCGAAGTCCAAATTACTTATACCTGTTAACTTAAAAAAAGTGGAAAAATTAATAATCTGCAAGTTGAGATTCCTTATAAGTAAGGTGTAAGAATTACTCAGTCAATTGTAATGTTGCAAAATTCAACCAAAATTTTTCCTTGCTTTTCTTAATTTGAGGTGAAAAAAGCGTAAAATAATTTATGTCACAATCAATCGAGTCAGTGATGTCTACTTAAATTTGTGAGTAGAATGTTTCTGTCATGGATGGCGTTAGCATTCCATTTTACTTTGAAGTACTCCGACATGAATGAAGAAATGATAATGGAAGCAAGTGAGATGTGCGTTACGGCCTGCGAAAAGTATCCGAATGACAATTGCGTAAGTTCTCTCATTTTCAATTTCGAGTTCATTCTACCATCGGTAAAGTAATCAACATATTCATTTAAAGTAACTTTTACATCTTCGCCTTTGAACTCGAGACAAATCTACTGTGTCAAGTTGAGAAGAAACATGCTATATTTTTCACAATTTCTGAAAAAATTAGTCTTATAAAGATGTTAAAATCATTCAGCTTTTGGAGACTCGGACCTAACGGATAGCATATATTTTACGATTACGAGATTAAAGATTCCGTAAATATTAATTGCTCCTAATTGTTACAATTTATCACACCAGGATAAGGCACGTCACATGTCGTGTTCAGTCATAAGCGTAGCCTTGCTGTACCTCTTTCAGCAACATTAGCAAATAGGAGAAAGCATTCTAGTGGGCATTATGAATGATGGGAAACAATGCAGTCTTATTGCCTGGAAGTTTCCAGTACTTGGACTGCATGGTAATAAGGTGTTACAATTCCTTATAAATTTTCGGAGTGAATGGCGGTACTTGAACTTTAAAACGTGCCACAGCTTGAAAGGTGGTCTTTAAGACCGTCTAAAGAAGAATAGTAGATAATTTAAAGATGAAATATGAAAACAAAATCTATTAATTAGAAATGCCATGGTGGGTGGATTCAACACTTATTTTGAGCATTCTTACAGCCTGTTGAATGTTATTCATGCCTTTAAAACAAAATCTTCATCATTCATGTATCCGGAGCCTGTACCATAACGCCTTTCTCTCTTCTTTACTGCGTTATACCCAAAAATTTGTACACCCATCCCACAATCAGCTTGTCTATTCTCCCAACAAATCTGCAAGCATTTCGCCTTCATCCCTTCTCAGCCTCAACGTTTTATGGATGCATTTAAACAGCCATTAAGCAAAATACAACTACTCAGCACCACTGGATTACATGCTAAACAGCAAGTGTTGAAATAAAAGTGGGGCTGCTACAAGACCACTTTCCGTGCTACCCGTGGCTCCTAAAAACACCTCTCCTACACGCGTTGGCTCAAATCACGTGCGATTGTTGAACAACTTGAAGGAGAGATGCCCCTGTCGCACGTGCCATTCCGGGCCTACTCAAGCGACCTATAAGTAGAGCCGGTCTCACTAACGTCTGTGCTATGCTTCAAAATAGTTCTGGGTGCAGGAATTGTCACACCAAATAACAGGCATCGCATCTCAGCATTTGAGAAACTGTGTGCTTTGCAATTATTCACTGGATGCAGGCAGCAGCGAAGATGGTGAAGCGTCAATTCGAGCAGAAGGCAGGTGTGGGCTGGCAGGTGGTGATTGGTCAAGGCTTCGGATTTGAGATCACCTATGACCTCAACTCGGTCATGCTGCTCTACGTAGGAGGCAACACCGGTGTGCTCATTTGGAAGTGCGCGTAGGGCAGACACCGCACCCCACCTATCGCCCTGTCTACCCGTTGCCCCGACTTCGTGACTACGTTTACATACCCACCATTTTATGAAACCAGAATAAACAAATGATGCCCGCGTACTGCTGTCCTGGACCAACTACAGCATCTACTAACACTAAAAGCAGTAGAGTGCTTCTGCGAGAGATTGCTTTCATTTCTTGCCACGCAAATCAATGCCAGAGGAAAACGTGCTTCAAATTTAGACTTATGAACAGAAACTCTTGGCTTTCGCAATTGGATTTGGGAAATAGAGATTTAGTGGTTTGAGGAACCAAAGTAAGAAGGAAAAGGTTAGGAATTTCTTTAGAAGCTAGAAGCAATAACAGACTTGTAGGCTTATCAAATTTTATTCTGATGGCTTAATTTAGATTATAGTAGATTTGAAAAGAATAGAATAACTATAAACCTTTATCTCATCAGTATAAAATTGCGATGTGTCCTATCTGAGCATAATCTTTGAGGCTGTTTCTGTAAGGCAATGCATTTCTTTATTATTTCTCCGATTTCATCCTCCACTTCGGAGGATTCTGACCACTCCTCCATCACGAGGTCCAAGTTGACTGCCCGCCTTCCTCCGAAGGAGTATTGCAACACAATGCTGCTTATTTCTCGATTTTAGTGAGGAGCCACCTTTCATTTGGCCATTATGCCACATTAGGTGGGCCAGCCTTCGGGCCATGTCAGCAGCAACAATACCTCCTCTGTACATTCTACAAAAGTAATATATCTAGGTTGCAATTCATGAAAGTGTCGGGACGCTACAGAATACCTAAGCAAGGTACGTACAACATTAGATTCAATTGGGTGGAAAAATGAAAACCAGTCATAAGGTCACATGAAATTGGTCACAAGGCTTCATCGCGAGGTTGAGCTTTGGGAGTAATTTAGTATCCATATCTACAAGCTAGACTGGTAGCCTCTTGAACCCCAGTTACATTGCGCCATGTATATTTTACAAAGGGCACAAGGAAATTATGCCAAATTTATGGGTTAAATTTAAAAAAGGGTATTTTAAGACACCTTTAAAAACTGTAAACCTGGTCACTTAAGCCGATTCAATCTGAAAATGTGCACTCATGGGAAGAAGGTTGACTCGATTAAATAGTGGTAAAGTGGTAAAAAATAAGCTCCTTACAGACAAATTATAGAACCTCAAGAATTTAAAAGCATCAACTGCAAAAGCATGGGAAGTTTCTTAGGATAGAGAAAAACGAATTCCGTCATTATATTTTGGCAATTTTTAAACCAAAGACTGCAGTTGCTGCCCTATTCGACGAATGATATAGCTCGATTTTATTCAATGATGCCAATAACTTAATACGCTTTTGATCTGGTTTCATCTGTAATGATTCCTTGCATCCCTCCTTGTTTATACCAGTGCATTGTTGGCTCAAGGTTTACTCACACGAAAGCGGGTACTTGAATCGGGTTAGCAGAGGGAGCAATGCAAGAAAGTACGTTTGCTTGTGTTCTGTGCTTTTAAGGAAAGCAATCAGACATGACTACAGAGCTTAGCTCAAAAGGACGATTTGAAATCAATAATCTAGCTACTGAGGTCATGTGTTGGAAATTTAATATGCACCATAATTTTGGATTAGAGGGCATTAAAACAATGTAGTATTAGGTCGCATTTTCGTATTACTTAGCTGAACAAAGTCAGATCCAAGCTACGCAAAATGTTAGCAAGGTGTGTCCAGCATGGGTATGGGGTTACTTGGATGTAGTTTTGGTGTTAGTTTAGAACTGACAGTGTAATTACTCGTTTATGATGTTACATCTGCATTCATATTTTTGTGTGTAAGCGGAATTTTTGAATTTGCAAGTGTTTTGTGCTGTAACTTTTGTATATCTTGAGATTCACTCATTATATTTACTGGCGAAATAGAAGGAATTGAGCCAAACACTCAAACAACTGGCAGATCTTCACGATGTGCCATGTACATTCTGACTGCCATCATACTAGTGTGCTTCGTCCTTTCTATCATATTCTTCGTAATCATCATGAACAAAATTAACCATCCCGTTAAAGTAAGTCACGGTTCTGAAAGCAGCTTAAATGATCAAAATTAAGATATTGCATCACTTTTGCCTAATTTTAAAAGACCCTTTCAAGATGTCCATTCTTTAGAAATAGGCGAGTAGTTGATCCTAAGCGCAACAACATGCGCAATCTCTATGCATTACAGCAGATGCAATGGTTCAAAGCCCTTTTGAACAACTAAGATTCATTGGAATCGCAAGTGCCCAGTCATTTATTTTATCGTATCAGAGTAAAATGTGGACATGGAATGGTGTCATGAATTTATGAAACTAAATACGAAGAGTGAAAGTTTACGTGTAGAGCAACCTCAGTCCACAAATAGAAATTGCTGTATTGAGTAGCATGATTTTGCACTTTTTACTTAGAAGAGGCCACTGATCGATGGTAAAACTCATTCACTTCTTATCAAAATTATCATAGGAGGACAACATTAAGCTTCACTTTTCATAGTCACTCATCAAGGAACCCTCTTGTCTTATCCCAATAAACTGAAGTCAAGTCTCCCTTCCTATGCTATGCAAGAAACGGTAGCCCGGATAGTAAATAACCATTTTGTGCATGTCAAAGGACTTGCACACCTCGCTGAAGGCCACTGTCATTTGAGACTGACTGTAGTAAAATGCATTACATAGTACAAATGAGTAGGTACCTTAGTCTCAATATTTGTGAAAGCACTTGTGTCGGGTTTTACCAACCACTGCCATGTTTCAAAGGATTCCAAGTGTCGCTCATCTCATTTCTCCTCCGTTGTATTTAGCATGTGCTCATAATTGAATGTGGACTGAACACATCAAAGCTCTTCCTCTTCCAATATGGTGACTGGAATGGCCGCTCGAATGCTTCGATTCGTCTGCGCAGCTACTCACAAATTAGTGGGTTTCACTATGACTCGTTGGATCTAAATTGTAGACCACAGTGCAATTACAGCCTCCTGAATTTCGCTTACAGGTGCCGGAATCACCTCTCTCGGTGACAATGCTACGGCAGGTGCGGAGGCGATTGTAAAGGAGGCGAAAGCAGTCATGAGCAGAGGGGTTCCAGCGGACTCGAGGAGAAACACACGCATCTTTCTGGGGGCTGTAGCGGGTGTCCGATTGCTAGAGTAAGCAGTCAGTTTAACCATAAGCTATTTGGGGCAGCTATAATCGGCAAAGTTGTGAGAGGGGAGAATGTGTTCAATTAAGCTTCTGGAAGGGGATGATAATGGGCAGGCAATGGTATTCGTGCTAAGGCATTGAAAATAGGATGAAGATGATAGGGCATTGGAGGAGCTGGAGACTAAGAGGCATTGACTGACTTGTAGAAAGAGAAATGCGGAGGAGGTGCAGGCGTTGATGGCGGCGGTGAGGAAGACGGTGGCAGGGTCTGAGTTGGTCGGGATGGTAGAGAGCGCGAGAGATGATGTGCGTGTGGTGAGTGACGCAGACGAGGGCTTCTACGAATGGCTAGCAGTCAATTATGGAATGGGTAATTTTGGCAAGGTGAGTGAAATTTCAACATGGAATAAACGTGGATTTGCAAAGTGAAGCCTTTCTTGTTCACTAGGCCACACCATTGGCTAGCCAAACATTCATATTGCATGCATGCAGCCCGCATTCATCCACACTTATCATCCATCCATTCATCCAAGCGGTATTTTATTCGACCACTCATCCATCAATTCGTACATCCACATATCAATTTATTCGTGGCCATCAAATATGTTTGAAGAGAATTAACAAAGTAGGGCAGTTACAGCGTCTCCTACCTTTCAAAGCAGCTCTTAACTGGCGGAGTCGTTCATCATAACTGTGCTTGAAATCAATTTGGGCAGGTATAGAAATGCTTGAGGTCTACAACCACAATTTCGTAGGAATGCACAATGACTTGATCAATGGGACATAAGTGGTACAAGTGGTCCCCGAATCACTGGTGTGCCTATTGACGGAGCACCGACACCAAATCCGTTCATCGCTATTTGCTTTACCGCATTTGTGTGTAAGGGAAAAGGCTTTATCGCCGGTTCAGAATTGAAGTGTCAAGTGCGAAAGATTTCTGTGGCACTAGAGTTGTCAAATGAAGAGTCCACTTGTGGCGATTGCCGTGCTACTGACTGGTGTGTGCTATTTTCAGCAACATTTGCACTGATCAATGTACACCAATTCCATTTTCTCATTCGTGTGCCCTGGCACGCCCTTACTCAAGCGTAACAAGTCGCCTCCACTTCGAATTCCTTCATCTATGAGATAAGCGACGTCTGCGTAGACGATTGCCACGTCACCAGCAAACAAGTGCAGCCACTGCTTCCAGCGTTGCTTAGCCAAGTTTGTTAAGATAGACATGAGACATCAACGTCAATGTAACCTATGCTGAGATGGAGAAATGCAGTTCCACGTGAAGGTGAGGAGATGCGTTGCGTGGTACATTACCATTGGCGAAATGATGCACCACATTCGCCTTCATTCATATTGTTCTGGCAACGCATTACAGTGATTGGCTAGGTATGGATTGCTCATGATCAGCCGTGTCTGTTGTAGGCGGATTCGGAGTGGCCACACAGCTCACAGTCAGTGGTGGGTGTTGTGAATTTGGGTGATGAGAGCACCGAGATGACACTGGTGGTGCAGAGAGAAGAGGCAGTTCATGAGGGTGGAATGGCGAGGATGGCGTTTGGACACAACTACTCCCTCTACAGTGACAGCCACCTCTGCTATGGGGTAGCCACCATACGCGCTCGCTACCTGGCCCGCCTAACTGAAGGCGCTGACGTGCACGTGAGTGTTGGTGATAACTGCAGACCTACTGTTTGAATACGAGTAAATGAATTGACAGCGCTAGAGTGGGGTAAAACCAACTCATCTATCCACCTATTCATCCAGCAAAGCACCTAGCATAAACTGGCTGAGTGGAGCTGCATATGCTGGTAGCGCGTGTGCCTTGTGAGGAATGGATGGGGAGCAGTTGAAACAATGGCAGTCGTGCTTCTGAGAAGTAGATGGTGTAGGCAAGTGTGGGAAATCACTGGATTTGACGACTAACTTGGAAGGTTTTTGTGGGAATTGTAGAATGCAGTGGTGAGTCCTTGTCATCAGGATGGAATCAGCATGGAGGTGGCATGTGATGACATCTTCCAGGTACCATGTGTTACATCGGCTGGAGAGGATATCATGGGTCCTTCCATTTCCAAACCATCGGTGAGAAAACTTTTAACTCATCTTCCAAATATTGCCAAATCTGAAGGGCTTTGTGTCTTGATTGTACTCAGCCACACTGATTCGGTATTAATGGAAAAATCATCCACCACATCATCTCCAAGCCTTTTGTTGCCGTCTATTTCACGCATTCTGCATCAACACGCTCACTGTCCCATTCACCCATCTATCTCTTTACCTAATCATTCGCATCGTACGTGTTCCTTTTTCTATTCACCAAATTATCCACCCACTTCGAACTCTACATTGATTGCGAGCACGGGATTGAAAGCGGCTGCTTTTCTAGCCATTCCATTCGGGTATCGCTGATGCCACAAACATGCAGCCATCAAACATTATGAATGACATCGAATTTAGCTGCTCACCACTCACACGATACTGCGAATTCATTCACAGAGCTAATGTGCGCGCAACCACTTTTATCTGACTACCTTATTTTTGACAACACCTTCCGGCTAATCTGTATTGTTATCTACCACTTCTACCTCTTTTGCACGACTGTTTGCAGTTCTTTACCGGATACTTGACTCCTTCAGCTCTATCATTTATTTTCCTTGCTGAATGGCATTCGAGGTGGCTCCGGCGATGATCAAGTTCAAGGGTGAATACAACGCCTCCACCTGTGATCGAGCTATTGAGGCGATTCTCGCTAACGGCTTCTTCACCAAGGTCTATCGTCCACGTCTTCGTGGTGACTTTGCAGTAAGTTCCGTGACATCACTTCACTTTGACCTGTTCTAATGGGGACGAATATGCAAATGCACATTGGAGAGACCTACGAACAAGGGAGGGATACATAGCGTCTCCTTTGCCGACATTTGGTGGAAGTAGACTAGATGTTGCTCACTGCTCCCAAATGTGGCAATAATTCACTTCTGCTACGGCTCGTCCGACCCTCTGGTCCGGGTAAAACATAGGCGAGAGGACTTTCACTTCACAGCTGCAACGCAGACTTCACCTTGTGGTTTTCGATTCTAGCACTGGTGTCCTTACCGAGCTAGTGAATCAGACAAGCTTTACTGTGGATTGTGGCGTGAGCTCAAGTAGAACCATCATTCGCCCTGCCTCGGCCACCTGCTTAGGTGCAATGACTCTAGGTTAGCATTGGAGTTGTTCAATTGGGGAGTCATGGTGAGCGTGCAATTAGGTGGCGGTGCATCCATGCGTGGAGAGACGTTGAATTGCTCTGAGTGTATGACCTCGGCCACACAATCACCTCTGCGCGCGGCGATGGAAGGGAAAGAGGGATGGGTGGAGGGAGTTGACGGATCTGTCAATGACAAATTTGCTTAGAAATGGAAAGCATGGGTGTTTTAGATTCACTGAAGGTGCACATCGCCATTTCAAAGTGCGTTTCAGTTGATTGCGTGATAAGGAGATGGCGATGATATATTTGTGTCCTTTTTGTAGGCGATTCACAAGCTATGGGAGATTGTCACTTCTTTCAAGCAAGCCAACCAATCAGTCAAGGTGTCACAATCGGAATTTGGCGCTGCGGTTGACAAGTTCTGCACAAGAGACTGGGCATCTGTAGGTTCACCATTTTGATTAAAGACCATCTTTCACTCCATGCAGGAACATCGGTATTCCACGCAGTTGTCTCTCATACCCAGGTACCTTCTGTTTAAGATGTGGAATGACACCGAATAATAGTACGAAATGATTGTTGTGTGAGGGTTAGAGGTGAACGAGACTTGTGGCAAACAAGCAGTAATTTGTTAGCTCTGGATGAAAGATCTTCTTGTGGAGGGACTTTCATCTCCAGGATGTTACCTGTTGCATTGCGATTTTGCCATCTATTATAGGCTGGTGTAGGGGAGCAGGAGACAGCAAAGGACAAGTGTCTGGAGGGATGGATAGTGAAGGAGTTATTGGAGGCCTACGGATTCAAGAGTGACCGCGATTGGGAGAGGGTGACCTTCTTCGGAGGTGTAAGTGCCGAATTCCTCATGCCAAAATTGTGCTTGAGCGTAAGGAGGTGGTACTGCACACGACTCACCCTGTGCTGTGGCTGTGGAGAAATTGTTTTGACAAGTTGGATGATGTGATTTGCAATGTTCACTCAAGTCATTAGGGAACACATTGTGGATGTCAGCAAGCGATGTGCTAATGGAAAGCCATTGCACATATCGAGCTGAAGGCACGCCTTCCCAATTGTAGTGATTTGATGATTTGAAGTGGATGTAGCTCGTGTTTGGTCAACCATTGCATCTACCTCCGGAGACGAATAAGTGGGCAGTGTGACTGCTCAAAGTGGGTGTTGACGTAGGTGGAATTTAACGTTGTCCTGCGGTCAGGAAGTGCAATCAACCAGTCAGTGTGAGAGCACGAGGTGAATGGCTACATTAGTGGATGAATATCAGCAAACAGAGGAAGAGAGTGCGTTGGCATGTGGAGGGGAGATGGCTAGTGATAAGATGTGAGGTGAGGATGGACGCTGTCTTGCTTACTTGCAGTACTGGACTGACAATGGTATTGAAGTGATGAGTAGCAGACTGAAGGAACACACATGTGCATCACGGTGAAGAACGAAGGACTGAAAGAGGAGTACGCATTGTAAAATGATCAGGCTTTGGATGTGGAAATAAGAGTTAGTATACGAGTGGAGCAGGAAATGCTCTTTGTGATACAGGCACCAGAGCAGCAATGCGAATGATGCACAGGGACAAGGACTTCTGACTATCGAAGCAATTGTGTTGGAACGTGTGCTGAGTTGGCCAGGAAAGGATATAAGTGTAAATTCAACATTCTGAAGGCCAGATAACGCTCGTCCTACGCGCATTCATGCAGCCCGTATTCAGCCATCCTCGTATCAAATAACTACCCACCGATTATGTTTCCGTTTCGCCCTCTGTCCATCCATCAATCCATTCCTGTCCCACGTCGTAAATAGGGGATGAAGAAGGCAGTGGCCTTGTATCAGTGTGATCTGAGATCCGTGTTGGAAGCATGACATGATGCGACGAACTCGTTAGCTTGTTCGATGCTAAATAGAGGATCTGGCAAAGCCGTGCTATGTGTAGCGTTATTCATGCTTTTATTTTGTGCTTGTAGGTAGACGAAAGTGCGGTGAGCTGGTCTACCGGCTATGCTCTTGATAAGACTCGTGCTCGCGTTCCCATATATATAGGAACCTTCGGTGGGAGTAGCGCTGGCTTAATTGCTGGTATAGTTATAATTTCTATCTTCGGCGTAGTGATCGTAATAACGTGTATTTTGAAGTGCTGCGAATGTCTTCTTTGTTGTTGTGATGAGCCTACTCCTGAACAATCTGCAAATTTTGCATCTGAACATCTTGCCATGCCCACTAACAAACCTTCCGCAAGGGCTTTTCTTTACACTCCCACAAAGCCTAATCCAAGACCTTCTGCAGTGCCTACTTCTCAAAATCCCACTTTGCATGCTACCAACACTTATGCAAAGCCAACTCCTCGAAATCCCGCTGGGCCTATTTCTCAACAATGCAAGCCCTCTCCGCCCCGTTGTACACGGATGTGAGGGACAATGTGCGCTCCCCTTGCTTACTTTCCACTCCTTCGCTTGTGACTCAATGCATGTCTATCAACATGCATGCCTTCGAAAATCCACTTGCTTACGCCAAACTCTTGCATTCCTTACCACTCTCTGCATCACTCTACTGCCATCTTGATATCCACACTGCCCCTTCCCCCACCTCCCTTTTCATTGTATGTCTTTTGAAATGACACCAAATAAAGCGATGGAGGAGATTTGACGTCGTCTTTCTTGCGCCTCGAGTTTAACGCAATTGCCACCTCGAAGAATGTTCTAGCAAAGCTAGCATACAATTTCAAGGAGATGGGTTCCTCTCGTCGCACAATATCACACCAGCAATGAAGTGCGTCATCCATGCCACGGTGGTTCTCAGTCAGGATGGAATTCTGGAAGTGTGCTATCACCATCCAACTCTTCTGATCTTAGCAGTAAGTATTGCTACACTACCTCATTGTCGCCGTTACCGAATGAAGTGAATGTGTTTGAAAGACTTATTGGAGAGTTCACCAATGTGACACTGAACCATTTTCAGTAATGAGCGTTGTTAAACCTCACCAATTTACAGTGTGCAGCATTCGGGTTTCTTGAAACATGCCACAATCTGCATTAATCATTTCTGCAATTTTTTGATATATTTGAGGGACTTTTGAAACGGCGTCTTTGGCAATATTGGAGGAGAGATGGTGGATGTGTGGACAGTGCAAACTACCACATTGTTTTGATGACACAATGCTGAACGTGCAACCAGCGTTTGTTGATTGCAAGGGCCATAGTGCTTTGCTTTCATCGCCTAGTGCACACGAGTTTGTCAGTAGTGATATGAGAAAGCGTGGGCTCAACACTCACTGCCTACTTTCCTGTAGCCTTTCCATGTGTGTCATTCTCTCTTTCCAAAAAGCACTCTCCTAGCACTTGTCCCTTTTGCCCACAACAAAATACCCTTCTCTTTTCCTGGGTGGAACACAAAGTGAAGTTTTGCAGCCATCACCTACAAATCAGCGGTCATTACTCTCCTCCCCTTCCCTCAAGCTGACAGTGGTGTGGAGGTGTTCACTGTGATCTGATAGTCAGAAATGGGCAAATGCTTGCATGGAAGGTCCGCGAATGAATGCAGTGTACTGTGTGTGAGGTAAGCGTTGAATTTGTCATTGTTCGTTTAAGACTGCTGCAAGTTAATGAAAGGCATCATGTTGGCGAAATCAAAAAGCCGCAAAGTTGAATTGGCCCAAAACAACCAGACTGAGAAGGTAACTACATTGCGTCTACTCAGTGCTGCTCACAGTAACCCTATTCATTGGCCTCGTCGCCCGCAAAGAATCCACCTGCTCTCATCGCTTTCCCACTATTGCCATGGTCATCCTCAGTCACAATAGAATTCAGGAATGTTTATACTACCTTCAATGGTAATCCATGTGGATTGTGATGTGAAGGGATGCATGGGGAAAAAGGCGAATGGATGAATGGATGTAAGATGGGTGGGTGGATGGAGAAAAGGATGCGAGGACAACCAGATTGCTCCAAAACCAAATGCGGTAGAGTGGCAAGCAGTTTTATTCAGGACAATCGCTTTCAATTGAGGTTGGGAGATTAGGAAAGAAGGAGAGGGTGGTGCGTTGTTTCGCAAGTGCCGATGGATCTTGTGGCACTTCTTCTCGCCCATGCATTGAACTGACTGTATTCCATCTCATGATGGCGCCTGTTGGCATCGATATCCTGAGGGGTGATTTAGCAAACTTGGTTGAAGAACAGTGGCAGTGGTGTGGACGCTAATTTGTTGGCAATGAAGTAGCTGTACACTGAGGTGTCGTCCACCTCCCAGGCAAATGAAACCAGAATTAGGGTAAATTGTAACCCTCTAGTGCAAATGTTGGTAAAAATGGAATACACCAGTCAGTGGCTCTGCAGTGGTCATAAATGCACCCTTCACTTGTCAGCCCATGTGCCGAATGTGTAGTGGTGCAGACACTGCAAGGTTGGAATAGTGGAGAAGCTGTACTTATTCGCGTACATCTTTGGTGAATGAAATAGCGGTGGAAAGCTTATGAGTCGGTGCATTGGCGATAGACACACCCGGAACTTGTAGTCTACTTGTGACACTGTTTTGCTCATTGATGGAGTCAACGTGCATGTAGATTAAATTCCGCTATTGAATAAGAAACTTTCATTCACCTTTTGAATGACAAAATTGAGGAACTCTGATGCATTTCTTCTGCAGAACATCTTTAAATGCCCGTATGGTAATCCATGCTGGTGGCGACTGTGAAGGGGGTATAACTTAGTTTAGCTTGAAAGGGTCAGGTGGATACCAACCGCGTAAGTAAAAATGCACCTTATAGCAAAAAGCCACTTTTGTAGTTTCAGAATTTACTCCACTTAACAAATTAGCCTTATGCAACCTTTTCCAAAGCTTACACTGCTAACGTTTTCACCGCCACCATCATCGCCAGTTATAACTAAGACAGTTTCGGTAGACTTAACGTGCTCACGGTATCATGTCAGACGTCTAAGACGGATCTCAGATCACAATGATACGACGTCCCATCTTTCTTTATCTCCCATTTCCGACAAAAGGCATGAAGATGTCAGCCCTTACACATACGTCATAGAGTTGTCCGTTTCCAACCTCTCCATTATCAGAAGTGCCAACTAGGCTGGCAATGGAAATGGGGCAGAATGGACGTGCAAGGTGCTTTATTCCTAATCTGCTGCTATTCGTAATCTGCTGCATAGGCGAATTAGTGTGGCACATTCTTTTAATGTCCAGGTCACTGCCGTCAAAATATGAGGCATCAGCATTGGTAAAGATACGCCTACTGCACGCAAATTCCGTTGTCATGATCACAATTATTCAAAAATTAGTTCGTCACTTATCAAAATGTCATCAGGTAAGTTGGCATAATTAAACAGTAATCTGCAAAGGAATGTTTAAATTGATTTAAAAGATCGCATGAAAGGATGTTTGGATGAATATTTTATAAAAATACGTAAAATATGTAAGCATTGTCGGCGCAAATTATTCTCAACTTAAGTTGATGGATTAATTCAGCGTAAATTCACATTCAAATAATTAACTAAAAAAAAGCAAAGAACAAAATATTCAAGAATTTAATTAGAGCTGAGAAAATGCACAAATGCCCTATGTATTTGAACGTAATGTTTGATGGCTGCATGTTTGTGGCATCAGCGATACCCGAATGGAATGGCTAGAAAAGCAGCCGCTTTCAATCCCGTGCTCGCAATCAATGTAGAGTTCGAAGTGGGTGGATAATTTGGTGAATAGAAAAAGGAACACGTACGATGCGAATGATTAGGTAAAGAGATAGATGGATGAATGGGACAGTGAGCGTGTTGATGCAGAATGCGTGAAATAGACGGCAACAAAAGGCTTGGAGATGATGTGGTGGATGATTTTTCCATTAATACCGAATCAGTGTGGCTGAGTACAATCAAGACACAAAGCCCTTCAGATTTGGCAATATTTGGAAGATGAGTTAAAAGTTTTCTCACCGATGGTTTGGAAATGGAAGGACCCATGATATCCTCTCCAGCCGATGTAACACATGGTACCTGGAAGATGTCATCACATGCCACCTCCATGCTGATTCCATCCTGATGACAAGGACTCACCACTGCATTCTACAATTCCCACAAAAACCTTCCAAGTTAGTCGTCAAATCCAGTGATTTCCCACACTTGCCTACACCATCTACTTCTCAGAAGCACGACTGCCATTGTTTCAACTGCTCCCCATCCATTCCTCACAAGGCACACGCGCTACCAGCATATGCAGCTCCACTCAGCCAGTTTATGCTAGGTGCTTTGCTGGATGAATAGGTGGATAGATGAGTTGGTTTTACCCCACTCTAGCGCTGTCAATTCATTTACTCGTATTCAAACAGTAGGTCTGCAGTTATCACCAACACTCACGTGCACGTCAGCGCCTTCAGTTAGGCGGGCCAGGTAGCGAGCGCGTATGGTGGCTACCCCATAGCAGAGGTGGCTGTCACTGTAGAGGGAGTAGTTGTGTCCAAACGCCATCCTCGCCATTCCACCCTCATGAACTGCCTCTTCTCTCTGCACCACCAGTGTCATCTCGGTGCTCTCATCACCCAAATTCACAACACCCACCACTGACTGTGAGCTGTGTGGCCACTCCGAATCCGCCTACAACAGACACGGCTGATCATGAGCAATCCATACCTAGCCAATCACTGTAATGCGTTGCCAGAACAATATGAATGAAGGCGAATGTGGTGCATCATTTCGCCAATGGTAATGTACCACGCAACGCATCTCCTCACCTTCACGTGGAACTGCATTTCTCCATCTCAGCATAGGTTACATTGACGTTGATGTCTCATGTCTATCTTAACAAACTTGGCTAAGCAACGCTGGAAGCAGTGGCTGCACTTGTTTGCTGGTGACGTGGCAATCGTCTACGCAGACGTCGCTTATCTCATAGATGAAGGAATTCGAAGTGGAGGCGACTTGTTACGCTTGAGTAAGGGCGTGCCAGGGCACACGAATGAGAAAATGGAATTGGTGTACATTGATCAGTGCAAATGTTGCTGAAAATAGCACACACCAGTCAGTAGCACGGCAATCGCCACAAGTGGACTCTTCATTTGACAACTCTAGTGCCACAGAAATCTTTCGCACTTGACACTTCAATTCTGAACCGGCGATAAAGCCTTTTCCCTTACACACAAATGCGGTAAAGCAAATAGCGATGAACGGATTTGGTGTCGGTGCTCCGTCAATAGGCACACCAGTGATTCGGGGACCACTTGTACCACTTATGTCCCATTGATCAAGTCATTGTGCATTCCTACGAAATTGTGCAGAATTTCTTTCACATTGACGTGGGAATATGGATCTCGAGCATATCTACAACTGCCCATTGATGATTCCAAGCACAGTACTGACGGAAGCCTCTGCCATTTAGACGCCGTTTTGACACGGAGAAGACTGGAGAGATAAACAACATCGCATTACAATACTTCAAAGCGGCGAAGAGGTCAGTTTGCCGGCTACCATCGGGACTGTTCCAGTTAAATCAGTGTCCTCGTTCACAGGGCCTGAAGGCCAGAAACGAGAAAATATTGAAGTCATGCGCTTCTCTTAAGCGACAGCCCCACGGATTATGCTCACATTGGACACGGCGATTATTTGCCTGTGAGATAATTGTTTTCAACCATTTTACCCGTTTTGTTACTACTGTAAACCAAATTAAGTCATCAGGATGAAATTTGATGAACTTGCGGATCTACCATTACCTCTACTTTCTGGAGGAATTACCTCAATCTCATTCTCTCCACCTGGGAATCTAGTGCCCAGTTTATACAAAATCCTTGTTCCTCAAACCAGTAAATCAGTATTTCCCAAATTTTGTGCGCTGTCTCGCATAAGCACTCCACTGCTTCCAGTGGGAGTAAATGCTGTAGGTGGTTTGGGACTGCGCTACGAGAGCATCGTTTTTTACTTTGGTTGATGAACGTATAGTTGACACAATACGCAGTGGAGTCGGATTAGTTAGATAGAATGATAATTAGGCAGACAAGGAATCACAAGTAGACTACAAGTTCCGGGTGTGTCTATCGCCAATGCACCGACTCATAAGCTTTCCACCGCTATTTCATTCACCAAAGATGTACGCGAATAAGTACAGCTTCTCCACTATTCCAACCTTGCAGTGTCTGCACCACTACACATTCGGCACATGGGCTGACAAGTGAAGGGTGCATTTATGACCACTGCAGAGCCACTGACTGGTGTATTCCATTTTTACCAACATTTGCACTAGAGGGTTACAATTTACCCTAATTCTGGTTTCATTTGCCTGGGAGGTGGACGACACCTCAGTGTACAGCTACTTCATTGCCAACAAATTAGCGTCCACACCACTGCCACTGTTCTTCAACCAAGTTTGCTAAATCACCCCTCAGGATATCGATGCCAACAGGCGCCATCATGAGATGGAATACAGTCAGTTCAATGCATGGGCGAGAAGAAGTGCCACAAGATCCATCGGCACTTGCGAAACAACGCACCACCCTCTCCTTCTTTCCTAATCTCCCAACCTCAATTGAAAGCGATTGTCCTGAATAAAACTGCTTGCCACTCTACCGCATTTGGTTTTGGAGCAATCTGGTTGTCCTCGCATCCTTTTCTCCATCCACCCACCCATCTTACATCCATTCATCCATTCGCCTTTTTCCCCATGCATCCCTTCACATCACAATCCACATGGATTACCATTGAAGGTAGTATAAACATTCCTGAATTCTATTGTGACTGAGGATGACCATGGCAATAGTGGGAAAGCGATGAGAGCAGGTGGATTCTTTGCGGGCGACGAGGCCAATGAATAGGGTTACTGTGAGCAGCACTGAGTAGACGCAATGTAGTTACCTTCTCAGTCTGGTTGTTTTGGGCCAATTCAACTTTGCGGCTTTTTGATTTCGCCAACATGATGCCTTTCATTAACTTGCAGCAGTCTTAAACGAACAATGACAAATTCAACGCTTACCTCACACACAGTACACTGCATTCATTCGCGGACCTTCCATGCAAGCATTTGCCCATTTCTGACTATCAGATCACAGTGAACACCTCCACACCACTGTCAGCTTGAGGGAAGGGGAGGAGAGTAATGACCGCTGATTTGTAGGTGATGGCTGCAAAACTTCACTTTGTGTTCCACCCAGGAAAAGAGAAGGGTATTTTGTTGTGGGCAAAAGGGACAAGTGCTAGGAGAGTGCTTTTTGGAAAGAGAGAATGACACACATGGAAAGGCTACAGGAAAGTAGGCAGTGAGTGTTGAGCCCACGCTTTCTCATATCACTACTGACAAACTCGTGTGCACTAGGCGATGAAAGCAAAGCACTATGGCCCTTGCAATCAACAAACGCTGGTTGCACGTTCAGCATTGTGTCATCAAAACAATGTGGTAGTTTGCACTGTCCACACATCCACCATCTCTCCTCCAATATTGCCAAAGACGCCGTTTCAAAAGTCCCTCAAATATATCAAAAAATTGCAGAAATGATTAATGCAGATTGTGGCATGTTTCAAGAAACCCGAATGCTGCACACTGTAAATTGGTGAGGTTTAACAACGCTCATTACTGAAAATGGTTCAGTGTCACATTGGTGAACTCTCCAATAAGTCTTTCAAACACATTCACTTCATTCGGTAACGGCGACAATGAGGTAGTGTAGCAATACTTACTGCTAAGATCAGAAGAGTTGGATGGTGATAGCACACTTCCAGAATTCCATCCTGACTGAGAACCACCGTGGCATGGATGACGCACTTCATTGCTGGTGTGATATTGTGCGACGAGAGGAACCCATCTCCTTGAAATTGTATGCTAGCTTTGCTAGAACATTCTTCGAGGTGGCAATTGCGTTAAACTCGAGGCGCAAGAAAGACGACGTCAAATCTCCTCCATCGCTTTATTTGGTGTCATTTCAAAAGACATACAATGAAAAGGGAGGTGGGGGAAGGGGCAGTGTGGATATCAAGATGGCAGTAGAGTGATGCAGAGAGTGGTAAGGAATGCAAGAGTTTGGCGTAAGCAAGTGGATTTTCGAAGGCATGCATGTTGATAGACATGCATTGAGTCACAAGCGAAGGAGTGGAAAGTAAGCAAGGGGAGCGCACATTGTCCCTCACATCCGTGTACAACGGGGCGGAGAGGGCTTGCATTGTTGAGAAATAGGCCCAGCGGGATTTCGAGGAGTTGGCTTTGCATAAGTGTTGGTAGCATGCAAAGTGGGATTTTGAGAAGTAGGCACTGCAGAAGGTCTTGGATTAGGCTTTGTGGGAGTGTAAAGAAAAGCCCTTGCGGAAGGTTTGTTAGTGGGCATGGCAAGATGTTCAGATGCAAAATTTGCAGATTGTTCAGGAGTAGGCTCATCACAACAACAAAGAAGACATTCGCAGCACTTCAAAATACACGTTATTACGATCACTACGCCGAAGATAGAAATTATAACTATACCAGCAATTAAGCCAGCGCTACTCCCACCGAAGGTTCCTATATATATGGGAACGCGAGCACGAGTCTTATCAAGAGCATAGCCGGTAGACCAGCTCACCGCACTTTCGTCTACCTACAAGCACAAAATAAAAGCATGAATAACGCTACACATAGCACGGCTTTGCCAGATCCTCTATTTAGCATCGAACAAGCTAACGAGTTCGTCGCATCATGTCATGCTTCCAACACGGATCTCAGATCACACTGATACAAGGCCACTGCCTTCTTCATCCCCTATTTACGACGTGGGACAGGAATGGATTGATGGATGGACAGAGGGCGAAACGGAAACATAATCGGTGGGTAGTTATTTGATACGAGGATGGCTGAATACGGGCTGCATGAATGCGCGTAGGACGAGCGTTATCTGGCCTTCAGAATGTTGAATTTACACTTATATCCTTTCCTGGCCAACTCAGCACACGTTCCAACACAATTGCTTCGATAGTCAGAAGTCCTTGTCCCTGTGCATCATTCGCATTGCTGCTCTGGTGCCTGTATCACAAAGAGCATTTCCTGCTCCACTCGTATACTAACTCTTATTTCCACATCCAAAGCCTGATCATTTTACAATGCGTACTCCTCTTTCAGTCCTTCGTTCTTCACCGTGATGCACATGTGTGTTCCTTCAGTCTGCTACTCATCACTTCAATACCATTGTCAGTCCAGTACTGCAAGTAAGCAAGACAGCGTCCATCCTCACCTCACATCTTATCACTAGCCATCTCCCCTCCACATGCCAACGCACTCTCTTCCTCTGTTTGCTGATATTCATCCACTAATGTAGCCATTCACCTCGTGCTCTCACACTGACTGGTTGATTGCACTTCCTGACCGCAGGACAACGTTAAATTCCACCTACGTCAACACCCACTTTGAGCAGTCACACTGCCCACTTATTCGTCTCCGGAGGTAGATGCAATGGTTGACCAAACACGAGCTACATCCACTTCAAATCATCAAATCACTACAATTGGGAAGGCGTGCCTTCAGCTCGATATGTGCAATGGCTTTCCATTAGCACATCGCTTGCTGACATCCACAATGTGTTCCCTAATGACTTGAGTGAACATTGCAAATCACATCATCCAACTTGTCAAAACAATTTCTCCACAGCCACAGCACAGGGTGAGTCGTGTGCAGTACCACCTCCTTACGCTCAAGCACAATTTTGGCATGAGGAATTCGGCACTTACACCTCCGAAGAAGGTCACCCTCTCCCAATCGCGGTCACTCTTGAATCCGTAGGCCTCCAATAACTCCTTCACTATCCATCCCTCCAGACACTTGTCCTTTGCTGTCTCCTGCTCCCCTACACCAGCCTATAATAGATGGCAAAATCGCAATGCAACAGGTAACATCCTGGAGATGAAAGTCCCTCCACAAGAAGATCTTTCATCCAGAGCTAACAAATTACTGCTTGTTTGCCACAAGTCTCGTTCACCTCTAACCCTCACACAACAATCATTTCGTACTATTATTCGGTGTCATTCCACATCTTAAACAGAAGGTACCTGGGTATGAGAGACAACTGCGTGGAATACCGATGTTCCTGCATGGAGTGAAAGATGGTCTTTAATCAAAATGGTGAACCTACAGATGCCCAGTCTCTTGTGCAGAACTTGTCAACCGCAGCGCCAAATTCCGATTGTGACACCTTGACTGATTGGTTGGCTTGCTTGAAAGAAGTGACAATCTCCCATAGCTTGTGAATCGCCTACAAAAAGGACACAAATATATCATCGCCATCTCCTTATCACGCAATCAACTGAAACGCACTTTGAAATGGCGATGTGCACCTTCAGTGAATCTAAAACACCCATGCTTTCCATTTCTAAGCAAATTTGTCATTGACAGATCCGTCAACTCCCTCCACCCATCCCTCTTTCCCTTCCATCGCCGCGCGCAGAGGTGATTGTGTGGCCGAGGTCATACACTCAGAGCAATTCAACGTCTCTCCACGCATGGACGCACCGCCACCTAATTGCACGCTCACCATGACTCCCCAATTGAACAACTCCAATGCTAACCTAGAGTCATTGCACCTAAGCAGGTGGCCGAGGCAGGGCGAATGATGGTTCTACTTGAGCTCACGCCACAATCCACAGTAAAGCTTGTCTGATTCACTAGCTCGGTAAGGACACCAGTGCTAGAATCGAAAACCACAAGGTGAAGTCTGCGTTGCAGCTGTGAAGTGAAAGTCCTCTCGCCTATGTTTTACCCGGACCAGAGGGTCGGACGAGCCGTAGCAGAAGTGAATTATTGCCACATTTGGGAGCAGTGAGCAACATCTAGTCTACTTCCACCAAATGTCGGCAAAGGAGACGCTATGTATCCCTCCCTTGTTCGTAGGTCTCTCCAATGTGCATTTGCATATTCGTCCCCATTAGAACAGGTCAAAGTGAAGTGATGTCACGGAACTTACTGCAAAGTCACCACGAAGACGTGGACGATAGACCTTGGTGAAGAAGCCGTTAGCGAGAATCGCCTCAATAGCTCGATCACAGGTGGAGGCGTTGTATTCACCCTTGAACTTGATCATCGCCGGAGCCACCTCGAATGCCATTCAGCAAGGAAAATAAATGATAGAGCTGAAGGAGTCAAGTATCCGGTAAAGAACTGCAAACAGTCGTGCAAAAGAGGTAGAAGTGGTAGATAACAATACAGATTAGCCGGAAGGTGTTGTCAAAAATAAGGTAGTCAGATAAAAGTGGTTGCGCGCACATTAGCTCTGTGAATGAATTCGCAGTATCGTGTGAGTGGTGAGCAGCTAAATTCGATGTCATTCATAATGTTTGATGGCTGCATGTTTGTGGCATCAGCGATACCCGAATGGAATGGCTAGAAAAGCAGCCGCTTTCAATCCCGTGCTCGCAATCAATGTAGAGTTCCAAGTGGCTGGATAATTTGGTGAATAGAAAAAGGAACACGTACGATGCGAATGATTAGGTAAAGAGATAGATGGGTGAATGGGACAGTGAGCGTGTTGATGCATGAATGCGTGAAATAGACGGCAACAAAAGGCTTGGAGATGATCTGGTGGATTAATTTTCCATTAATACCGAATCAGAGCCGCTGAGTACTATCAAGAGACAAAGCCCTTCGGATTTGGGCAATATTTGGAAGATGAGATAAAAGTTTTCTCACCGATGGTTGGGAAATGGAAGGACCCATGATATCCTCTCCAGCCGATGTAACACATGGTACCTGAAAGATGTCATCACAGGCCACCTCCATGCTGATTCCATCCTGAGGACAAGGACTCACCACTGCATTCTACAATTCCCACAAAAACCTTCCAAGTTAGTCGTCAAATCCAGTGATTTCCCACACTTGCCTACACCATCTACTTCTCAGAAGCACGACTGCCATTGTTTCAACTGCTCCCCATCCATTCCTCACAAGGCACACGCGCTACCAGCATATGCAGCTCCACTCAGCCAGTTTATGCTAGGTGCTTTGCTGGATGAATAGGTGGATAGATGAGTTGGTTTTACCCCACTCTAGCGCTGTCAATTCATTTACTCGTATTCAAACAGTAGGTCTGCAGTTATCACCAACACTCACGTGCACGTCAGCGCCTTCAGTTAGGCGGGCCAGGTAGCGAGCGCGTATGGTGGCTACCCCATAGCAGAGGTGGCTGTCACTGTAGAGGGAGTAGTTGTGTCCAAACGCCATCCTCGCCATTCCACCCTCATGAACTGCCTCTTCTCTCTGCACCACCAGTGTCATCTCGGTGCTCTCATCACCCAAATTCACAACACCCACCACTGACTGTGAGCTGTGTGGCCACTCCGAATCCGCCTACAACAGACACGGCTGATCATGAGCAATCCATACCTAGCCAATCACTGTAATGCGTTGCCAGAACAATATGAATGAAGGCGAATGTGGTGCATCATTTCGCCAATGGTAATGTACCACGCAACGCATCTCCTCACCTTCACGTGGAACTGCATTTCTCCATCTCAGCATAGGTTACATTGACGTTGATGTCTCATGTCTATCTTAACAAACTTGGCTAAGCAACGCTGGAAGCAGTGGCTGCACTTGTTTGCTGGTGACGTGGCAATCGTCTACGCAGACGTCGCTTATCTCATAGATGAAGGAATTCGAAGTGGAGGCGACTTGTTACGCTTGAGTAAGGGCGTGCCAGGGCACACGAATGAGAAAATGGAATTGGTGTACATTGATCAGTGCAAATGTTGCTGAAAATAGCACACACCAGTCAGTAGCACGGCAATCGCCACAAGTGGACTCTTCATTTGACAACTCTAGTGCCACAGAAATCTTTCGCACTTGACACTTCAATTCTGAACCGGCGATAAAGCCTTTTCCCTTACACACAAATGCGGTAAAGCAAATAGCGATGAACGGATTTGGTGTCGGTGCTCCGTCAATAGGCACACCAGTGATTCGGGGACCACTTGTACCACTTATGTCCCATTGATCAAGTCATTGTGCATTCCTACGAAATTGTGGTTGTAGACCTCAAGCATTTCTATACCTGCCCAAATTGATTTCAAGCACAGTTATGATGAACGACTCCGCCAGTTAAGAGCTGCTTTGAAAGGTAGGAGACGCTGTAACTGCCCTACTTTGTTAATTCTCTTCAAACATATTTGATGGCCACGAATAAATTGATATGTGGATGTACGAATTGATGGATGAGTGGTCGAATAAAATACCGCTTGGATGAATGGATGGATGATAAGTGTGGATGAATGCGGGCTGCATGCATGCAATATGAATGTTTGGCTAGCCAATGGTGTGGCCTAGTGAACAAGAAAGGCTTCACTTTGCAAATCCACGTTTATTCCATGTTGAAATTTCACTCACCTTGCCAAAATTACCCATTCCATAATTGACTGCTAGCCATTCGTAGAAGCCCTCGTCTGCGTCACTCACCACACGCACATCATCTCTCGCGCTCTCTACCATCCCGACCAACTCAGACCCTGCCACCGTCTTCCTCACCGCCGCCATCAACGCCTGCACCTCCTCCGCATTTCTCTTTCTACAAGTCAGTCAATGCCTCTTAGTCTCCAGCTCCTCCAATGCCCTATCATCTTCATCCTATTTTCAATGCCTTAGCACGAATACCATTGCCTGCCCATTATCATCCCCTTCCAGAAGCTTAATTGAACACATTCTCCCCTCTCACAACTTTGCCGATTATAGCTGCCCCAAATAGCTTATGGTTAAACTGACTGCTTACTCTAGCAATCGGACACCCGCTACAGCCCCCAGAAAGATGCGTGTGTTTCTCCTCGAGTCCGCTGGAACCCCTCTGCTCATGACTGCTTTCGCCTCCTTTACAATCGCCTCCGCACCTGCCGTAGCATTGTCACCGAGAGAGGTGATTCCGGCACCTGTAAGCGAAATTCAGGAGGCTGTAATTGCACTGTGGTCTACAATTTAGATCCAACGAGTCATAGTGAAACCCACTAATTTGTGAGTAGCTGCGCAGACGAATCGAAGCATTCGAGCGGCCATTCCAGTCACCATATTGGAAGAGGAAGAGCTTTGATGTGTTCAGTCCACATTCAATTATGAGCACATGCTAAATACAACGGAGGAGAAATGAGATGAGCGACACTTGGAATCCTTTGAAACATGGCAGTGGTTGGTAAAACCCGACACAAGTGCTTTCACAAATATTGAGACTAAGGTACCTACTCATTTGTACTATGTAATGCATTTTACTACAGTCAGTCTCAAATGACAGTGGCCTTCAGCGAGGTGTGCAAGTCCTTTGACATGCACAAAATGGTTATTTACTATCCGGGCTACCGTTTCTTGCATAGCATAGGAAGGGAGACTTGACTTCAGTTTATTGGGATAAGACAAGAGGGTTCCTTGATGAGTGACTATGAAAAGTGAAGCTTAATGTTGTCCTCCTATGATAATTTTGATAAGAAGTGAATGAGTTTTACCATCGATCAGTGGCCTCTTCTAAGTAAAAAGTGCAAAATCATGCTACTCAATACAGCAATTTCTATTTGTGGACTGAGGTTGCTCTACACGTAAACTTTCACTCTTCGTATTTAGTTTCATAAATTCATGACACCATTCCATGTCCACATTTTACTCTGATACGATAAAATAAATGACTGGGCACTTGCGATTCCAATGAATCTTAGTTGTTCAAAAGGGCTTTGAACCATTGCATCTGCTGTAATGCATAGAGATTGCGCATGTTGTTGCGCTTAGGATCAACTACTCGCCTATTTCTAAAGAATGGACATCTTGAAAGGGTCTTTTAAAATTAGGCAAAAGTGATGCAATATCTTAATTTTGATCATTTAAGCTGCTTTCAGAACCGTGACTTACTTTAACGGGATGGTTAATTTTGTTCATGATGATTACGAAGAATATGGTAGAAAGGACGAAGCACACTAGTATGATGGCAGTCAGAATGTACATGGCACATCGTGAAGATCTGCCAGTTGTTTGAGTGTTCGGCTCAATTCCTTCTATTTCGCCAGTAAATATAATGAGTGAATCTCAAGATATACAAAAGTTACAGTACAAAACACTTGCAAATTCAAAAATTCCGCTTACACACAAAAATATGAATGCAGATGTAACATCATAAACGAGTAATTACACTGTCAGTTCTAAACTAACACCAAAACTACATCCAAATAACCCCATACCCATGCTGGACACACCTTGCTAACATTTTGCATAGCTTGGATCTGACTTTGTTCAGCTAAGTAATACGAAAATGCGACCTAATACTACATTGTTTTAATGCCCTCTAATCCAAAATTATGGTGCATATTAAATTTCCAACACATGACCTCAGTAGCTAGATTATTGATTTCAAATCGTCCTTTTGAGCTAAGCTCTGTAGTCATGTCTGATTGCTTTCCTTAAAAGCACAGAACACAAGCAAACGTACTTTCTTGCATTGCTCCCTCTGCTAACCCGATTCAAGTACCCGCTTTCGTGTGAGTAAACCTTGAGCCAACAATGCACTGGTATAAACAAGGAGGGATGCAAGGAATCATTACAGATGAAACCAGATCAAAAGCGTATTAAGTTATTGGCATCATTGAATAAAATCGAGCTATATCATTCGTCGAATAGGGCAGCAACTGCAGTCTTTGGTTTAAAAATTGCCAAAATATAATGACGGAATTCGTTTTTCTCTATCCTAAGAAACTTCCCATGCTTTTGCAGTTGATGCTTTTAAATTCTTGAGGTTCTATAATTTGTCTGTAAGGAGCTTATTTTTTACCACTTTACCACTATTTAATCGAGTCAACCTTCTTCCCATGAGTGCACATTTTCAGATTGAATCGGCTTAAGTGACCAGGTTTACAGTTTTTAAAGGTGTCTTAAAATACCCTTTTTTAAATTTAACCCATAAATTTGGCATAATTTCCTTGTGCCCTTTGTAAAATATACATGGCGCAATGTAACTGGGGTTCAAGAGGCTACCAGTCTAGCTTGTAGATATGGATACTAAATTACTCCCAAAGCTCAACCTCGCGATGAAGCCTTGTGACCAATTTCATGTGACCTTATGACTGGTTTTCATTTTTCCACCCAATTGAATCTAATGTTGTACGTACCTTGCTTAGGTATTCTGTAGCGTCCCGACACTTTCATGAATTGCAACCTAGATATATTACTTTTGTAGAATGTACAGAGGAGGTATTGTTGCTGCTGACATGGCCCGAAGGCTGGCCCACCTAATGTGGCATAATGGCCAAATGAAAGGTGGCTCCTCACTAAAATCGAGAAATAAGCAGCATTGTGTTGCAATACTCCTTCGGAGGAAGGCGGGCAGTCAACTTGGACCTCGTGATGGAGGAGTGGTCAGAATCCTCCGAAGTGGAGGATGAAATCGGAGAAATAATAAAGAAATGCATTGCCTTACAGAAACAGCCTCAAAGATTATGCTCAGATAGGACACATCGCAATTTTATACTGATGAGATAAAGGTTTATAGTTATTCTATTCTTTTCAAATCTACTATAATCTAAATTAAGCCATCAGAATAAAATTTGATAAGCCTACAAGTCTGTTATTGCTTCTAGCTTCTAAAGAAATTCCTAACCTTTTCCTTCTTACTTTGGTTCCTCAAACCACTAAATCTCTATTTCCCAAATCCAATTGCGAAAGCCAAGAGTTTCTGTTCATAAGTCTAAATTTGAAGCACGTTTTCCTCTGGCATTGATTTGCGTGGCAAGAAATGAAAGCAATCTCTCGCAGAAGCACTCTACTGCTTTTAGTGTTAGTAGATGCTGTAGTTGGTCCAGGACAGCAGTACGCGGGCATCATTTGTTTATTCTGGTTTCATAAAATGGTGGGTATGTAAACGTAGTCACGAAGTCGGGGCAACGGGTAGACAGGGCGATAGGTGGGGTGCGGTGTCTGCCCTACGCGCACTTCCAAATGAGCACACCGGTGTTGCCTCCTACGTAGAGCAGCATGACCGAGTTGAGGTCATAGGTGATCTCAAATCCGAAGCCTTGACCAATCACCACCTGCCAGCCCACACCTGCCTTCTGCTCGAATTGACGCTTCACCATCTTCGCTGCTGCCTGCATCCAGTGAATAATTGCAAAGCACACAGTTTCTCAAATGCTGAGATGCGATGCCTGTTATTTGGTGTGACAATTCCTGCACCCAGAACTATTTTGAAGCATAGCACAGACGTTAGTGAGACCGGCTCTACTTATAGGTCGCTTGAGTAGGCCCGGAATGGCACGTGCGACAGGGGCATCTCTCCTTCAAGTTGTTCAACAATCGCACGTGATTTGAGCCAACGCGTGTAGGAGAGGTGTTTTTAGGAGCCACGGGTAGCACGGAAAGTGGTCTTGTAGCAGCCCCACTTTTATTTCAACACTTGCTGTTTAGCATGTAATCCAGTGGTGCTGAGTAGTTGTATTTTGCTTAATGGCTGTTTAAATGCATCCATAAAACGTTGAGGCTGAGAAGGGATGAAGGCGAAATGCTTGCAGATTTGTTGGGAGAATAGACAAGCTGCTTTTGTTATAGCTATGCAATTTTTTCGTGTAATGCACAATGGAAGTGCGACTCCGGATACATGAATGATGAAGATTTTGTTTTAAAGGTATGAATAACATTCAACAGGCTGTAGGGTAGCTAACAATATACGTTTCAAATTTTCTAGCCATGGCATTTTCAATTAATGGATGTTGATTGAATATTTAATCCCCAAATTATCTACCATTTCTCTTTAGTTTGTCCAAAACTTTTTTTAAATTCACTCGAGAATGCTGAACAATGTCTAGAAGTTGTTGCAAATTGTGTCGCATTTTGAATTTCGGTTTCCGTCATTTGCTCTAAAATTTTTGAAGAAATTGTAACATTTTGTTGCCATGCATTTAACGTAGCAGGCAATTGGATCGGATTGTATCTAATTATATGCTATGACTGCCGGAACGTGCTCAACTCCTGGTAAGATAATTTGTACCAATTAAGAGCAAATAATATTTACAGAATTTTAAATCCTGTAATCGAGAAATATATGCTCTCGTGTTAGGTTCAGGTTTCCAAAAGTTGAATTATTTTAACACCTTTATAAGATTAAATTCTTATCAGCAATTATGAAAAATATTGCAGCGAATATATACATATATGTGGTAGCGCATGTTTCATCTCAACTAGACATGGTAGCATTATCTAGATTCATAAGGCGAAGATGTTATGGCTACTTTAAATCAATGTGCTGATTGCTTTACCGAGGGTAGATTGAAATGGCAGCTAAATATCAGGCAACTTAAGTGATTGCCATTTAACTACTTTTCGCACGCTGCAATGCACATCTCACACAATTCTATTACCACTTCTTCATTCATGTCAGAGTCATTTAATATAAATTAAATGCCGCTATACAACTAGTTTTCAATTCCAAGTATTCCCTAAGCCAACGACATCCATGACAGGAAACATTCTACTCACAAATTTAAGTAGACATCACTGGCTCGACTGATTCAACACTCAGCAGTTTGAAATACTACAAAGTATTTCACGTTAAGCGTTTCCCCTCAAGTTCAAATAGACATTTTGTCCAGTTTTCAAAGGGAAAACTTTGTCATGCAAATGTGAAAAAAATTGCGCTGATTTTTAGGTAGTAATGCCACAGAACTATTAAGATCATATTTTATCCCGAAATGTTACTTCACCGGGTAATTTTTTGCTGGATTAACACCTACCTTAGGACAAAAGAGTAAGGCCAGCAGCACTAAAATTGCTAATCATTCCATTCCCAGACTCTACTGCAAAATATCAATGGGTGTATTGCATCTGTGTTAATGTAACTGGCCTATAAGCACTATATGGAGTAAATCAAAATTTCTTTTAATTAAACTAGATGGCTCTTTGCACTGAGAACTGTTGGTTGCAGCAACCATTAATTGCACTTCATGGTTTCAAATCAAAATCGGCGAATTCTACTTTTATAAGCGGTTGGCATACAGCACGAACGCTCACTTTTATCACACATCCCATGGCCATCGTAAAAAGGCGTGGAGTATAAATGAAGACAAATTTGTGGGAACACAAATGGATCATGCATAAGTAGCGAACCGAATGGAAGTGCGGCAAGACTTCCCTCAAGACGAGAGACGACCAACAGAACCTCTTGGAGGCTGCTGGCTTAGTCCGTAGGCCAGGCCGCCTGGTTGAGGTACAATAAGTGGACTACTTCTTGCCTAAAAGGTACATTTAAACAACCACGTATTGTACTCGTCTCAGGAGATAGGCACTTTCTTTTATAAAGAGAGGCAAGGCAATGTATGTAATTCCTAATAAGAATGTAATTCTGCTTAAAAATACTTGACGTCGGCTCGTCTTCGTCCATTAATTTGTACGTTAGAGACAGCTTTGACACACAAAGTAAGGTGAAATGCAATGAGTGGTACTTTTTGACAACTATCAGCAACACGAAGGCCTAGCTTGTTACCTGATTAACAAGAAAAGCTTAAAAATTGCAAAACACGACGGAAAAGACGCAATAACCTAAATTTTCTATCGGTTTTTAGATCATCAAATGCTGATTAGCAAAAACGATGTTCTTAAATGGATGAGGTGGGTGATACACAATCAGTAAATAATTTTACGGCTACTTTCTAATTCCATCGGGAGTCAAAATATCCTATTAGAATACAATGTCTACCAATATTAAAAAAATACAATGGTGAATGATATACACGAACCTCATGACTGAGAGACGCTGCTGGCCTTTTGAGAAGGAAGTGTAACTCAGAATATGAAAAAAGCGTTCCAGTAGGAATGGATCTTTTGAGTGCAAATGACAAAATATTGTTAACTTATCCAAGCGTTTGTGCAATACTTTTAGTGAAATATCAACAGAGAAGCATTTGGCAGCTCGACCGAACTATACCAGGACAGTTAACAATGGTACTTCAGATTATCCATGGACCAACTACACCTGAGTT
The DNA here is from genome assembly GCA_000469725.3 of Echinococcus multilocularis. Classification (NCBI taxonomy): domain Eukaryota; kingdom Metazoa; phylum Platyhelminthes; class Cestoda; order Cyclophyllidea; family Taeniidae; genus Echinococcus; species Echinococcus multilocularis. The sequence continues at coordinate 2,630,362 of LN902848.1, read as the reverse complement.
TGCATAGCCCTACTGCACTACGGCCAAAAGTGCCTCGCGCAAGTGATTATTCGAAGGTTGTCAACTTTGCTCCTCATAGCACACCTCTGCGCATACACTGATTCACAGACAGGCACATGCGGTCACATGAGCTGCCACCGTGGGCTATCATCATGATTAAATGCGTCTAGAATGAACAAACGAATAAAATGTCTTCACTAGCGTATTTGCAGCATGTCGTTAAACGCATATAATCAGAAGTATTAACTTGACTCCAAAGCCTCCTCCACTTTGTGTGGTACTCATACACGCTACTGAGGTTTACTTAAATATTTCTTAATAAGTTAGAAAGCACTCCTGTGATTTTCCCTCATTTCACCCGTCTACAATTAATTAAATCGGAGACGAAAAACTGTGTCAGTAAAATAAGGTTGCTTAGCTAAAATTGCTTTCACTGCTGTATGTCTAGCCAGGGAACACATGCTACCACTACTTTCCCAAAGCTCTACATCTTATACGTAAGTTCCATTATGCCTGCATGGTCTGCAAATGTCCTTCAGTTAAGGGAAAAGTTGAGCTTTATGTTAAAGCGGCTTGATGCTGAAATTGATGCAATTAGTTGTGGTAGGAATGACTCACGAAGACCACATAACCCTTAGCGTTGCTGAAAATCTTTCAATTCGCGGTATGCTTCCTGTAGCTGAGAAAGACGCTTAGATGTGCGTCAACAGTCTGCTCATTTGCAGCCTATAAAATAACCAGTGTGTTCATGTTATTAAGACATTGATCACCGAATTCTGTATGCTGCTGCGTTCAACAGTATATCCATTCACCCACTCACCCGTCACTCCCTCCTTTATCCATTCCTTACCACCATATCGACATATTTACAAAGCCATTTATTGCACGCACGTGCATCCGTCCATCAGTTCCACACCCACGCATTTCCTCATCAGGTTAGAGGTTGCTATATGCACCCATTATGACTTCTTTGCCCTAATTTTAGCAATTCTGCAGTGCATCAATTGAGTATGAAAACAAAGTGGATGATATTTTGTGGGGCGAAATTTATAGTCACGAAAAATGAATAGCCTCCTAGCATTTAAACACCATTTTAGGAACCGATTTAGCAAACTGCGTGTAAGTGAGGGCATTTATAGAAACAGGTCCCACTCAGGGTAGGCTCCATATGTGCCAGATGCTTACTTCCCATTTAAGTGACCGACTGACTGGCCAACTGACTGACGAATGTCACAGCAATAATCATGGATCCACGCAAGTAGTATTCAATTCACTGCCTTGCATTAAGTAAACTAAAAATTTGGTACAAATATTGTCTCTTATAATTGATTCTTCATATTATAAGGCGAAAGAGGAATTGATTGCATCTAACATGCACTGGGCCTTTGCAAATATAGTGAATATGTAACATCAGCTGTGGCATTTGCCTTACTCGTCGATCATGGAAATGGAGATAGATTATGTAGAGGCGAGGTGCGCGTGCGTACGACAGGGAGGAAATCCATTGCTAGTTTAGACATTTCCTCTTTAAAAAATGGGGGTCTAAAAAGGCCTGTTTCTACTAAATGCGGAAAACACTATCAAAATCACGCAGGCACATGCACCCGCAGTGCTTTATGGACTATTCAAAGAGGAAGTGTGGTTACACCTTTGGGCTACACTTCGGCCCCTATTAGGCTTTGGACTATTATCTTCACTACTAATGTATGTCGCTGCATCTTGCCACTCCATGCCAAGTACTGAAAGTACTTGATTCGCACCTGTTACATGACCTGAAGATGTTTGAGCACCATTTTAAGCGGCATTGCTGACCGCATCAAAAGCAGATGCAATATTCTTACCGATTGTTACCAATTAACCGTGGCTGTAGAAGGGGTGATTGAGTGGCAATCTCACCCTATTTAGTGCGTTGTGGCATGGGGTGAAGAGCAGAACATCCAAAGCGTATGAGCATATCAACTTGATAGTGAACTACCCCGTCCCTGCTTTTAGATGCAAAAGCAATGCAATTGAGCACCAAAAGTGGGTCAATAAAATGCTACAGCGTTTAGTGAAGGCGGCAACGTTTGGCTCCCTTTTTCTTCCAGTATATGCTTGCAATCCTCGCGTTACCGGATCTTAGCATCGCCCTCTCGCAAAAACGCTGTACTGGACCTCCCTACGTCCCCTCCATTTTTCTCCACACAATCGTTTGGCCATATTAGATACCGTTTTTATAGAAGACCTCAGTATCACGTATGCCGCAGGTTTGTACAAATTTTCGTTGACTCCAGCTAACTGACAAACTTGTATCAGTTAAATTAACCCCCTCGTTTAAAGTGCACGAAGGACAGAATTGAGGAGGTAATCAAGGAAACTGTTGTTCTAAGGCAACAGCCTTGCGGATGATGTTCATATTGGCCGCAGTATAAATTTCGTAGAAGTTTCATTCTTTTCGGAAATACTGTAAACTAAATTAAGACAGAAATGAAACCTAGAAAGCTTCAAAATCTGCCACCAATTTCGCTGCTTCCATCGAGTGAATGGACAATTTCTGCGCCCATAACTATTTTGAAGCGTAGCAGAGACATTATTGGAAGCCAGTTCTAGTTATAAGTCATTTTAGTCGGCCCCGGATTGCACGCACGAAGAGGCTGTTAAAGAGAAGTATTGCGAGCTCCATCACTATTGACAAAACGATGCCCAGCATTCTCCCTCATCCATATTGTTCTAACAATGTATTATACTGGTCAACTAAGTATAAAATGCCTATGTATCAGCCGTGTCGCCTGCAGGAGAATTCAAAGTGTACGCGCAGTTTACGGTCAAAGGTTAGTGTTATGAATATGGGCGGTGAAAGCTCTTCGATTAACTTCGTGCTGCAGAGAGAAGGGGCAGTTCATGAGGGCGGAATGGAGAGGATGGCGTTTGGACACAACTACTCCCTCTACAGTGACAGCCACCTATGCCATGGGGTAGCTGTAAAACGCACTCGCTACCTGGCCCGCCCAACTGAAGGCTCTGGTCTGAACGGGAGTACTGGTGATAATTGTAAACCTACTGTTCGAATATAAATAAATGACTTTACAGCGCCAGATTAAAGTAAATAACAGACATGCAATTAACCACTTAACCAGGAATAGATGAGTGGATCTGCGTATCATAGTAGCTGGTCTTCCTTGTGAGGGATGGCTTGCAAACACTGCTTCTGTAAAATACTTGCAACCAGCAAGGTGGAATATAACGGGTTTGACAATTACCTTGGAGCCTTGATGGGAAAACTGAAGAATGCATTTGCCAATCCCTGTCATAAGAACGGATCAGCATAGACAGGTTATCTGTCGGCATCTTCCAGGTACCACGTGTTATATTGGCTGGAGAGGATATCATGGACTCTTCCATTATCAAACCGTTGGTGAGAAAGACTATATCATCTTGAAATTTGATGTATACTTTAAGGCTTTGTGAGCCCGTTTTACACTGCTGCGTCATTTTCGGTAGATGAATTTGCGAGAGGATATTCGACAGCTCCCACATACAAATCGCATGTAACCTTGAAGCAGATGGATTTATTGACAGTTGGAAATAAACAACCTCCCATCATTAGGTTTATCATTGACTGACAAAAATTTTGATCTCTGATAAAATTAAAAGTTTTGAATATTTTGAACCTACAGTTTACAAGCAAATCCAGCAAAACTTGCGTTTCCCCCATTAATCACTCTTACCTCAATGCTTCTCTTTGAGGTGGTGCTTGAGACTGGAGAAATGTTGAAATTTGCATAAGCAATAAGGGCAGAGGTACAACACCTGGTCTACATCATACATACAAGTTCAGCAAGAAGGCGTAATCCTGCTCTGTGTACGGAAAAATTTGCCATTTATAGTTGTTAAAATGTGTCCCTTCGACACGGCGGCTTGTTCTGGAGTGATGCTGCAATATAGGTCTTTTCAGGAAAAGTGGCTAGGAAACACGAATCTCTTGAGGTAATGTGCCTTTTTTTGCCCCTAGAAAAAATGCTTTAAAAAAAATCAACCTGATTGATGTGTTCCATCTATATCACTTCAACCAGCTGACCAAGAATTTATTAGAGCTAGCATTGCAATGATTCGTGAAAATTCTTTCATTGTTCACGACATATCTGCATTGCTTTACCAAACCCATGTGTAGCATGATTTGATGTCGCTGAAGCATTACTTACCTGCTATGCGTAGCATTTTCAAGAGAGCATAATCATATCTAGAGGGACTGCTTAATTTGATTAGGGTTAATAATATAAGCATAGAAAATATCAGTTCGAATACCGTTTTGGTGGAACATGGACGTCAAGATTTTAGTATTTGCCTAGTCCGTCAGAGCAAATGTAGAGGTTAGCACTACCGACTTACTATGCAGAGATTGTGAGGAGTAGTGACTCTTCCGCCAAAAACTGGCTACTTTGTACAAGTCATTTGGAGCAGTCCGATATATGAGTAGACACCCTGATAAGACATTTGTGATAGCAGCCGACTCCAGTAAATTCGGTAGTGTTTGTTTGTAAACACCGTCTACACATACACTAGCATACACATTGAATAATTCTTGGCATTACAGGCTAACCATCAAAGCAATTCTTAGGTCCTGACTTGAAATGATAAGTTGGTGGTAGACTCGTGGGTCAGCGACGCCTGTACCACAGATGGCCAGAGCATTACTAAATGTCATTGATGTTTACGTGGGTGGGATTTGACCCACTCCAGATGATAGGAATCATAATCAGTCAATCAGTTTAAGAGTCCGAAGCAAATGGCCACATATGCGAATGCATGTAAGCGTGCAAGAGAATAGAGAGATGGTTAGTGATAAGATGCGAGATCAGAATGGATCCTGTCTAGCTTACTTACAGTACTAGATTGACAATGGCATTAAAGTGATTAGTTGCAGGCTAAAATAATATCTCTACGTAATTTCAGTAAACCGCGAAGGACCGGTCGGGCGGCGGCACTGCTTTGTGATGCGACTTAAGAAGTGCAAGTATGTGTGTGTAAAAGAGTGGAGCAGGAAAGACTTGTCCCTATGCAAGCACTATAGTTTTGACTTTCAAAGCATCCTTGGGAAGGAACGTAAGCTGAGTTGGCCAGGTAAACATGTGCATGAAGTTAACATTTTGAAGGTCGCATGACGTAAGTGTGTAAAATTATTCTAAATTGATGCTTTTTACTTACATATAACGAGTGTCAAATCTCCTATAATTATCAGTAAGTTTTAGAGCCCTGCCAGTACAAAAAAAAATTTTCAGAACTTAAAAAATGATTCCTAAGCATACTGATTGTTGTCGAATTTGACCAAAAATGGTGCTGCAAACACTTAGTTATAAGCACATTTTAAGAGCTCTACTGCCCTGGTACAATGAAAGTTCATTCAAGAGTTAAAATAAAAACCTCTGGCTAAAATCGTCAACTGGTGTTCGGACTTGCGTGCGGGTAATATTCACCTGGTTTGTTAGGCGAGTAAACACAGTCAGCATACATACTGCCTTCTCATTACATACGTAACAGAAATGGACAATGAAATTCCTGCTACTCACGCATGAAAGATTTGTTGATGCAATATTTTTAATTGGCGTTACAAAATTTTGACCAAATGAACGCTATACCCTATTTTCAATTCATTTTCAATAAAACTATCTTCGGGGTAGCGCTTTGGGCTTGCTGATTATCACCTCTTTACTACCTTGTTACCCTTCCAGAGCTTATTCTTGACAGCTGGGGAGGGCTCAATATGCACAAATGGAGAAGTATACGATAAGCGGACACCCCTTTGGGCATCACTGCCTACAATGATCAAGGATTACAAAAAGGCTTTTCAGCACTTTCTACCCCGGCAGCGACAGCGAATTTCTTCATTCTTGTGCAAAGCACTGCAGAGCACTAAACATCTACCTAAATTGTTCAAAATTACTATCACGACTTTTTCTTTTCTGTCTTGAAATGGGCGAGTGCCGTAGATATGGTGTCATTATTTGAGGTGATGCAATAGTGCAAATAATGAACACATTGTCACCTAATTTTCAGATTAATTTAAGGGCATGAAGGTATGTGTGAAACCTCTTGTCTCTAGTTATAACGTAGGTCATACTAGCGTCTTATGTACTTAACATTAAATGCGTTGTGACTGAACGATTGAGGCATGGTGCCTCCAAGAGCGTGAAGATGTAAAATTTGGTTGCATGAGATTTTCTATAAACTGCATATTTAGTGCTCTGTTGCATAATGATGCAAGTCTTTTCAAGGGAAATTTAAAAAATTAATCTTGAGTTTACATTATTGTGTTTCCTTAGTGCTTCTCAGCATATTCTACTCCAACACATCACCGTTAGCAGATGTTTTACGGAGAATAAGAACATTCTTTACTCAATAATACGTAGTGCAATGATCAGGCATTCAATACATGAGACGCTGCATTTTTTCTTTAATAATTAGTAAGATTTTATTCCGAACGCCATTACTCTTTTTGACATTCAGTAACGTTTACCAGGTCAATTGTGAAATATCCCCCTGGAGGTCGCCCGCTATCCAAATATTCATTATGCTTGTTGAATGATGGCCGCTCAAGCGCAGTGCCTAACTTGTGCACATCATGACTCAAAGCGTCAAATTTCACGCCGATGCGTAATCTACGCTCTGCAAGTGGATATTAATTTCTAATTCGACGTGTAATCCTTTCAGCATTTAAATGCAGATCAATTAACCCTCCTGAATAATGCTTAATAACTTTGTAGATTTCCAATCTGTCGAACTTCCAAAACAGAGACAAGTAGAAGATTGTCTGCAGAGAGACCTGCACACGTTGCACCTAGCGTTGGCTACGTCACAGTAAGAAGGTCTTCGTCTCCTTCTTTGCGCACTGTCCACCCTGCCATGCAACATTTTGACCAGTTCTCACCTCCTGTAATGTACCACTGCACTATTGTGTGAAACACAATCATCTTGTCACCGGCACTTTGGGGCCACACCAGCGGATGGCCGTGGACCTTATGATCAGTACATGTGCATACCATACTATAATTAGTACATAATATAGAAGACAGAATGAAATAACATGGAGTCGCCCCGAGTCTTCACCAATGCTATGCTAAATCAAAAATCAAAGCCGGATAACAAATTGAACCTGCAATTACATTTGTTATTCTTTGACGCGATATCCCCTTTCACATAATCTCAATGTCTGGATTGCTTGCTACCAATGAATACGAATGATGTAAGTGAATAAATTGAAATAATCCATGCCTCAGACATTTGAATTAAAGGCTCGTTGGTAGGGTGAAAAGCATATAAGTAAAAGTGATGCTGGCTTTAATTAAGTAAAGTCGCTGGCATTGTAGTATTGTGAAGAAAAAAATTTGAAAGTGTAAAAGAAAATGAATTGTAAATGCAGCAAAAAAAACGTCAGATCCATTTTGTTCCAAAAAAATGAATAAAAAAATAAAAATAAGTCTAAAAGGGTACCAAGAAAAGCAATTAAAAATAGATAGAAGTGCATGGATTGAAAGCGAGATTGCTGGGATATCTTAAAAGGCATTCAAATATAAATGTCACATCGTAAAAAAAGGGGAAAGAAGTGGGTAGAGGGGGTAAAGGAAATAAAGTGAAGTTTAAAGGCACGGGATACGTAAAAGTAGGCCAGTGACCCCTGGCGTTCCTTATCTGTCACCTGCAGCTCAACAAATCCAGGCCGACGTAACACAACCTCAAAGATGTGACGGAAGCTGAAAATTTTGCGTAGCGTAGTTGCTGGCGTTATTTCACCCTTTACGTTTTACATTTAATTGTGCACTCAATCAAACCAATGAAACATTCCATCACTTCCCTCTTTCTCTCAACTCTCGATAATTTCGGTCTCCGTATTCTTACCGCACTTGCCATAATGCATTCTTTTATTCATTGATTCCTTCATTAACTTAAATCTGCTTTCTTTTATCTCCCTACTCATTGTACTGCGCATAGCTGCCATTGCATGTAAGTGCACGCTAAATTAGTTCGATTTCCTCTCCTATCTCCCAGTCATACTCCATTTATTTTATACAAATACGATCCTTCAATAGGATTTATCTAAAATCAAATTGCAAATCTTTTGGCAGGCTGCATATTATAAAGTTAAAACCTTTCATCATGCAAGCAATCTTAATCACTACTTTGCCATTTTCAAGAGGATGCTCCTGCTAAATAGTCCCCAAACATTTTGAAAAGTATCAACCTACCCCACTTGTGCTAAATTTTGTCATATAATGTGGAGGAGGACTATAGGTTTACTGACAATCGCTAAAGGTCGTATTTACTTAAGCCAACATAATAAATGCAGTCGTCCTCTCCACTAGACCTCAGCCCTTCTGGGAGGTGTGTACGAGCTCTGTACCTTCTGCTTATACATCACCGCGGTGAGTGCCATCTGCCCTTAGCTCATTATCTACAAGTGGCCAGATGGGTGCTCAGTGGGGCTAAGGGAATTTGAGCGCATGAAATTTGCTGTGACCCAGTACAAAGTGAGTGTCTTTGGAGCCAGCTACATAAGAATCCTCAGAAATGCCGATAGGATTACCTTCACCATTCTGCTAGCAGCCTTGAAGTTACTTATGGCAGCCGAAAAGTGAATAGTAAATACCAGTAAAAAATTATAGAATTAGATTAAACTTTCAGGGCACCCTTTTTCCACAATTCAATTTGCTCGTAGCAGCATGAGTCCTTTTTGGGTTCGTAACGCATCCAAGTGTCATCGGAAACCATGCTACTTTCTAGGATGCGGCAGAAGTGGAGAAAAAATAATGTGACTCGATATGCATACCTTATGGGCGGCGTACAAACTGTAGAGTCTGAATTGCCTGCGTGTTTACATGACGATTTGATCAAACGGCAAGAAATTACCAATTTTACTGATATATAATTCAGTCTAATTTACTTCGTCAGACGGAATCAATGCGTGTTGAGATAGAGCATTCACTAGTCGCACAGAGATTGCTTGCCTTTATATCCATGCCCAGTAAGTGGAGAAGTACCCTGGCTCACCCTCAGTTACACCGCTAGTCAAAAACTGAATCATGCCTCAGAAGTGCTCTTTGTGAAATGAATTAGCGCGGGATGCCTATATATCAAATTTACTGGTTATCACTTTACCATCAAACTTCGTTCCCTTGGAAAGGGGTGCAGTGGTTAGCCAGCTTGCATCATGTACATCAGATGCCTTTCTTGGCTCAAATGGACTGGCTTTCTTTACCTACTTTCCAAATTCATCCGTTCCTTCATAAAATAATTTTCCTTTTCATGCAGTTATTACATTTGTCTTTCCCCTTTTGAAAAAGTTCGACATCAGTACATGGGAATAATAAGGTGGATTTGGATGTACAAGTGGATCTCCATTCAAGAGAATGCAAAAGGGCAAGTTAGCTGTAGCCGCCATCATGCTCCAGTGTAATAATGTGCCAATTTACTACGGTTTTTTAAAGTTAGAGCATATATGATATTGCGCCTTCAATGTGAGTGTTGCTTAACCATAGGGCTTACGACCAAATATATAACCGCTGAGAGAAATATTTACATCCTGGTTCAACTATTTAATCAGATTTCCGTGGAATTCAATAGGCGCAGCACAATAATCTTTTCTAAAACCGCAAAAAATGCATCAATGTGGAAGGGGATGGACATAGGACTGGTCACAATACCAGGGTTATTTCAGAATCCACCTGCTGACAATGCAGCCTCTACCCTGATTAAAAGCGATTTACTGCGTTGTTCAAACAAATGCTTAGCCACGTGGGATCGTCTCGTCATAATGTGCTTTTCACGGTGGCACAGTTGGCGGGCCATGCCCATGCACTTTTATCAACTGTACGGGCCAGTGATGAGCCGTCGTCTCTGCACTCTCCTATGACTTGCATTAGCATGTACTCAGAAAGGTCTCCTGTCAAGTCTTGTCACGGCTTCCCTTTCAAGGCAAATTCACGAGTAGAATTATTTCTTGAACCGCGATTGATTCGGAGGTGAATTAGTTTTGCCGGAAATGACGCTATTTGACAGAGTGGCGTGGCACACATCACAGCATTTGCCACCCATCCATTAAATGGCGTGCGCATATCCTGCTTTGACTCTTTATTTGTTTCAAAACGAAGTGGGCAATCACCTCCCCCATGCTGTTGCCAAATGCCGCCTTACCTTAAATGAATTTAAAACAACAAGATGGATTGCGGCTATCACGGCTTTGCCATGGTTGGTATAAGTACTGAGAAGTTAATGCCATTTGAGCGGGTGAAGTACAAGTCAATTACATACCTTAGCCATTCAGTCTCTACTCCTACGACGATAGGCACGTGTGTACACCGACTCTAGGAGGTGCAACAAAGTAAAAGTGAGAAGTCGCTAGTGGTATTGGAAATTCCTACTCCTCCTTATTTCTACCTTCCATCTATGAAAAGACTTATGAGCATTCACTTGGCATCAGTTGATCATCCGCTTCCTTCCTTCTTGTTTCCCTTATTTCCCCACATTAATAAAATAACCGAATAGAGATTAACGAGCTCCTTTCGCATTCGCTACATTACTGAATTGGAGAACCCTTTTTCGCCGACATTACGAAAACTGGCTTGATGTATTGGTATAACGACGAAGAGTGCACATCGTCTAGTGGTTAGATTGGCAAATAAATGAATGTTTGATTAACCTCAGGATGCTCATTTTAGGATGACTCAATTGAGGAAGGAACAAAGTGCTTGATACTGGAGTATGCAGGTGAATGCTAAATAAATGGAGAAAAGCAGGCTTTATTGGGGCCTCATCCAATCTTCTAGTTTGCAATGCCGCCTGGCACTTTATCGTTTGGTCCATATTGTGACGTAAAGTTTTGTATATCAAATGCTTAGCTTTTGCAGTGCTCTCACATTTTAATATTATCAAACTACCAAAAATGTTAGTAATATGGTTTCTTTGCAAGAAGCGGGAATTATGTTTCTCCATAAGTGGTGAAATCAGTTCCGCTGGATCAATTTTTTGTCCCACTCTGTAATTTATGGCATTCATTAATAAAAAATAATAAAAGACAGAACTAGTGGAATCTCCTAAACGACAGTAAGTTAATCTTTCCAGCGGACTGATAGGACTTGGATAGGAAAGAGCTTGCTGAAATGAAAGTTACAATATACACTGACACCACTTGCGGTGTGTTTTGGATAGCAATTTCATAGAGGACTGATTTAGCGTTAAATATTGCAGGATTTTACTTAGGTAGAAAAAAAGGATTATGCCAGTTTCCATGATACGGCAATTTTATGAGCAGCAAATAGCTGGAAGACGAACTGAATTATTGGTTTTGCGTAGGAATGAAACATTTTCATCACTGCCATTGATGGGCTACCTCACCCTAACAGCCACGTTGGCCACATTTGTGCATAGTCTACCTTCGATAGCGTAAATAATGGGTGAAGCAGTCTTTATTAGACACTTTGTCGTGTCCTTTTAACAGCAGGAAAACGAAGAGGAGACGGTAAGACTAAGGTGGGTAAATTCATTGATTGTAAGCAGTCAGTGAAGAAAGGCAATCCAATGGACCCCTCTCATTACATGCGAACATATTGTGCTTTTTCATCTTCCAACAGGAGTGTTGTCCTCTCGATGAATAAAGAGGTTACCGTCAGGTAATGTCCACTTTGTGGAAAAAATGTCGATTAAATACGACCAAACGGTGTAATCTGCAGTCCTTTTTCCCAAAAGGCAAATTATGCAGAGCAATCCAGCACTAGCCATCCCTCACATGATTATCTGATGCTACCAGATTAGAATCGTATTAATAATTAAGAAGAGAGCAAATAAGTGGAATGAGAACAGTGAAGGTATGGATGGAACTGTGGTAGTATTTGCCTTTCATCTCATATGACTATCTACTGTAGATGAGTTAAGACCTGAGAAGGACTGGGTTGCCTCCGTAGGAAATGATAGGCCTCGCAGAGGTCTACGAGTCTTCTCAATTTCTGATGAAGAAGGAGTACTTTTACACTGTTACTTGTGCCATTCATTGCCTGTAGTGATCTGGGAAAAATGTGGGCCAAATAGTCTTCCGCGGTAGTCTGAATATAGGCTCACTCACTATCCTATAATTTGACTTCTCTGGGGTGATTGCTGACTCCTTACAAAGCCATCACTGCCGGCATTGTCACAGTTCACCCTAAATGTGACCTTAGGTGACAAAATCTAACATGCTTGATGTTAAATAACCAAATCGCGGCACATCTGCATCTTGTGCTACTTCGGACCGAGTTCGTCCATACTCAGATGGCGGCTGAGGAACACTTGTGGATGCTGGCCCAAATTATCACGTCTTACTCCTCCGCGCCCCACGTCAGAGCAATTTACTCCCCTATTCTCTTCTTCTTCTTCTTCTTCTTCTTCTTCTGTCATTTTGCGTTTGCTTACCACCAAGTCGCAAGGCCGCACCTAGAACCCTTTGTGCCTCAACTTTGTTGTGTTAATTTGAATGTCTGTCAACATACTGCGTGAATTAATGCATGAGATGAAGCAGCGATGTGGCGGTGGCTGTGGTTTATGGTGTGTTCGTCTTGGTGTCAATAGCAGCGAATGCGGAATGACATGAGTACGATTGCGTTAATATACATCGAACGCAGCTGCTTCGGCCACAGACTGAAGCGCAATAGCCTCTACTACTTGGCTTTTAATGTGTTGAAGTTCAAAAATTTTGGTGATAACACCTGATGCTTTGGGGTAGTTGCTCATTTTTGCTGCTTTTTTTGGCATTTTTCTCACATGAATTACACTAACTTACATTTTGCTCTCAATGCCGTCATTTTTATCCTGAGAAAATAATTTATCCTAATATTTTCTGTTTTATCAGCGTCATATGTTGCACTTTTCGCTATCCGAGTTGTGCCAATTGCTCCTGATCGAAATTTTGAGTCGTATGTCGAGCCACGTGTTTAACCATTTTAACGCCCAATGGAAATAAAGTGAGACCAATGTCCCTCGTTTGTTCTGCCAACCTAATTGACTACAAGCATGCTTCGAGACTGGTAATGTACAGCAGTGATTGCTCGCTGCGAACGTCCACCAATTGGGACTGCATCTTATGACCATGCTAAAACACGCAGCGGACAAAAAAACATTCTTTCGTTAATAAAGACCAAAACCATGACAGCATTAAGGTGGCTGTCATTTTCCAGCTAGGTAAGTTATTTTCACATGATAATCCACCCCTTTTCAACCTGTACTCCTTTCGTAATTTAATCCAGGTGCCTGAGGTATTTCGATGATGAATGAATTAGGCGGTGGTGTTAACAAATGGAAAAGTTAGGCCTGATGGTGGTGAGATCAATGGGGCTAGATTTCTCTTGGGGACTGGAAGAAATTGATCAACCACGTAACAAGTTGTCGCTAGCATAGAGATCTCACCTGTCAACACTTCTTCTAAGTAGTAAATTTGGGGATTGGCGTACTATGGCGCATGTTATGGTCGTAGCACTGTGCAGCAGCCACCGCAGACTGTGTTGACATCACTATTCTCTGCAGAGTTGAAGAGATGATGTTCAAGCATCTCCAAGTCATCTGACGTGTGTGGATCAAAAGCTTTTACTACGCGGCATAAAGTAACAAGGTGCAAGAAAATGCACGAGCAGTAGGGCTCATAGGCCAGGGCATGCATTAGGGCAAACGATCAGTGCTTTTCAATTTTTCACTCACTTGACGCCTCTAAAATCCCACACCTCAGACGGCACTCCACTTCAGCACTACATAGCCCACAAGGCATTGTGAATGCATGATGTAGCGTGTTAGTGACGCTTTCCGCTAATCTCCATTTGCAAGGTGAGAAATGAAAGCACTTTCTCCAGGAGGAACACTCTACTTCCTTCAGTGTAAGTAGATGCTGCAGCTTGTTTAGACATTATTTTTTGAGCTGGTAGGTACGTACACGTGGTTACGAGAATGGGTAGCTGGGCAGACAGGTGGGGTGCATCCCTTAGGCGCACTTTTAAGTAAGGAGGCTGATGATGCCCCCTCCGTAGTGCAGCATGAACTTGTTGAGGTCAACGGTAGTCTTAAGTCCGAAGCCTTGACCAATCACCACCTGCCAGCACAGACCTGCCTTCTGTTCAAAAAGACGTTTCACTGTCTTCGATGCTGCCTTCATCCAGTGAACAAATGCAGTGGGCATGAAGTCTTACACGTAGTGACGTGCTGGTTATTGTTTGGTATGATAATTCGCCCACAAAAATGTGTTTTGTAGGGTAATACAGACGTTGTCCGATGCCAGTTCAATTATGAGGCCATTTGAGTAGGCCAAGTAGGCTATTCCTAGTAACCCGATAATCGCATATGATGCAAACCAGTGTCGAAGGAAGTCTATGGATAAAAAATCATGAGAACAGAGTTTTGGGAACCTAATGCGTCTTAACGTTGCTATAGATAAACTCAAAACATGATAAGTGAAAAAAATAATTCCCACATTTAAGTAAACCTTTCGAAAAGTGCGAAGATCAGACAGAAAACGAAATAATCTGTGCAAACAGGTGGCACACTTTGGGCAGGCGACTTGCCATTTCTAGGACCGACGCTTGCCGCAAACATCATAAAGTCAGTTTGTGCATTTCTAAGCAAAGCGCAAAGGCACGTACTTCCAAAAGCCCCTAAAAATGATCCTCACTCAATGGTTTATGACACAATTCCATTGGGTAATGTATGATCCTTTTTATTCCGATTAGGTATAACTCTAAGCTGATTATATTGAAAAATATCTATCACAAGTCGCGCGTATTCACTGCAGAACCAACTGCTGGTTCTTTTCCTATTTCCAACGTCACAGATCGCTTTCACAATGGCAAGTTACAAGAATGCTGTTTTTTGGGATGAGGGTGTGTAGATCGTGCAACCACAAGCAAAACTACGAAGATGGGCCTGTTACTGAATAGATATAGGATTTAACTTCTAAGTAGCTGCACTGATTTCTATGTATACAAAATCGAAACCTTAAACAAACTGATGTTTTTTCCTGTTTAAGGCTTACGGACATGCCGTAATAAGACGTTGGAACTAGGAGACAACCTCTTTTGTCGGTTTGTGGAGACAGCACACAATTAGGTTGATCTCGCCTTCGCAGCTAAATACCACAATATTTCTTTGCAGAATTTTTGATGCTGCATAATCATAATTGTAGGCTATAGTAAATGGACGCATTGTTATGGATTAGGCTTGCTTTCAACATTTAATAAGGCATCGCCCGCCACCAATCTACCTGAGGATTCAATATGAAAAATACTGGCATCAAAGATGACATTTTATTAGGGTTCGGATGGGATAAAAGGGCACAGGCAAGTCTCCGTCTCTACATTTGATGGTAAATTAAACTTGCTGAATGTGAGACACTAGCGTATCCTGGCATATAGTTGCCTTGGATGAATTTTGCCAATGTCTCGTAATGGGAATTTAAATACTGATACTTGCTTTTTGCTTAGAAGGATCGGATTTAATGTGAAATTATTGGATTCGACGAAAAACTATGAATAAATGAATAGCGTCCACTTATGATAATATTCTTTGTCTTGCCAATCAAGTTGGGCGACAGGATAACTAAATCCGGTCTATTTCGACTAGCTAAATACTCGCTCACAGATATTCGGGTACTGAAAAAATTTTTATGTTTTTTATTTTGCGTCTGCCACAACTCACTATCGTGGAAGTCCAGCGCATATTTCTAATGGATAAGAATTGCATCGAATACAAAAAGGTTTGGGACTTCCACCATGGCCAAGAGCCCATACCGCTTAGTTTATATTCCAAATTAAAAACATAAGTACTTGCAGAATCGGTTTTGAGATTTGCGTTATCATAAATGTTTTCACAATTTAATATATTTTACGGCAATGTGATGTGGTGCCTCGTCTGGAATAAGTCAAAGCCTCACATTTTCGTAAATTTCAATAAAAATTACGTATTATTTTTACATTTGTCAGCACTACTAGATTAGGAGCGCGTCAAATTTTTATGCCTTGCTCAAAATATCAGCAAAGCAAAAATGCCTGAAAATATTTGCCTTTGTGCGAAATTGCTCAGTCTGTGTTCTAATGGAAGTGCCCAAATGCACCGATGATCGCCGCATAACTGGCGAACAAGGCCATCAGAAGTCGTCCAAGCCAAAGTGAACTTTTTACGAAATCTAATCTTTATAAAGGTGCAACACGAACGAAACTATTTGTCTTTGGTTATGCAGACAAGTTTGTGCTTTGGAATATGCATGTGAGTTCCAAAGACCTAGAGAGGAAGAACGAATTTTGGATCCCATATTTAAAATATATTTTCCATTATCTTAAGCAGTACTCACTCTACCCTGGAATACTAATACAATCCATAAGCCAACGGAGGCACGGTTAGGAAATGAGGACGCAGTTATTTTCTCCTTTAATGTAAAATGATTAAACGTAGGATAAATGAATGAGCGTTTGGGCCGGTGGTGATGCACCTGCCTAGAAGATAATGCTTCTTGAGTAGGTAAAGTCAATTATGTAGAACTGAACTGAGATATTCGTGCATACAGACTGACGTTAATATCACAGGCATGTCTAAGTCTTTCAGCTGCTACTCCTATGAAGCTAGACACGTGCACACACCGAGTCTTGATGGTGAAACTAAGTGGAAGAGCTCCGTTTGGATATTGACAACTCCACCCTAAAAGGAAACATGTGAGAACCCACCTAGTTTTAGATGAACGTATGCTTATCTCCTGCAGGTCTTCCTTATTTCTGCATACCAATTAAATATCCCAATGCAGCCTACAGAACCTAATCCACATTTTTTATAGTACTAAATAGAGAATACTCATTTACTGAAATGATGAGATCTGGCTCACTGTACCGGCGTAACGAAAGAAAATCAAAACCATCCATTGGTTAAAAGGAGAATAGATAAATGGTCTGGAAAATTGATTAGCAAAAATAATGAATCCGTAATGAATGCATAAGCCATGGATGTATATATTACGATGACTCAATTAAGAGATGAATAAAGTGAATGAGCCTATGATAAATGAGTGATAACTAAATGACTAAAGGGATTTTGGCCTTTAATGGGCCTTTGCCTAATCTTCCAATTTACAATGCTTGCTCAGCATTTGATCATTTAGCCTATATTATGATTTACCACTTTACATTTCAAAGACCTCAGTACTTGCTGCAGTTTCATATATTGGCTTTATCTGACCATTTTATTCCACCTGCATATTTATTAGCAGGTTCGCCTCTTCTTAAGAGAGTAGGGGGGGGGGGGCGATATTGTATGTACGAGAAGGCCTCACCATTAGTTGGTTGATGGAATTTGTAGCAATTTGGAAAAGATGTGCTTTTATAAACCCAGCATCTGGTGGCGTGTTTCGATGTGTTGACAAAGGTTTGATAAATGATTGATCACAAGCTTAAAAAATGACTAATAGCTAAGTTAGTAATGTATTATTCTGTGCACAGAGCCAAAATAATTATTCTTCATAGAGTGTGAATTTAGTTTCACGGTCATTTCATACTTCACAGAATTTCGCCAAATTAAATTGATGTATGAATGCCTATAGGTAAATAACACTTCTTGATAGTAAAACAGATGGTCTGGCATCATGAAAGTGGCTGAATTACCTGGTGTTTACAAGGCAGCTATGGGCCGAAACTGCATGCTGCTTTTCACCTGGCCGTAATGTTATCGCTAATACTCCACTTGATCTTTAGATATTTTATCTTAACTCAGGAAGGTCTCGATAAGATATGATTAGTCAAATTCAAATAAGGCATACAAGTGGCGCTGATGCAATGAACATATCCCTAATACTATGCTGACCATACAGGCACTCAAACGAACTTCAATGCTTCCTACAAATGACAACATGTAGCTTTAATGAGGAGCACCGGAATCATTGAAATTAGTTTTGGCCACTTAAATCCGCTCGGATGTTGTTATTCAAATCAATAACATTCCACCAAATGTGTCGAGAAGCTGCTAACCCTTTTCGCTATACATGGCCTCCAGTTGAGGTAATATTAAGGGTCGACTGAGAAAAAACTTAGTCAAATAACTAATGAAATTGCTTTTGGATTAGGCTCGTTGAGGCCTCCAGCTTAGCACAGCTTTGGTGTCCTTTTCTCTTTTGGATCCTCTAGGACTAAATAACGCTTAGGTAGCTGGGAGTATGAGCAACTCCTATCCATGCCAGCAATTCCATACTTCATAACAAATGATTTTTTAGACTATCTGAGCTTCCGGCGGCTGACTCGAATTAGAGGTCTGAACACTGGGTCGAATGAAGGAAGGCTAGGTTTAAATAATAGAACTTTCTTGATAGATCCTTCTCCAGTACAAATTGAATTGACAACTAGCCAATTCACTGTTGTGGATGGCTAAAACTGGCTAATTGTAAACTCAAGTCGCTTGCTACTTTCCACTGTCGACAGTCTATGTGCAACAGGTTAACTGGCTTGAGTGTTTCCTACATTTAGCGAGTATATACCCGTGTACTATTGCTAGAAATGTTTAAGTGTGTGGCAACGAATTGTGACTCAAAAAGCTGTCTGCCTGAATGAGGCTGAGCCAGTCGCCGTCAAGAGCGTGGGTTGGCAAAATTTTCATGGCATGAGCTGTTACGTAGACTGCACGGTTGCGGCTTCATCATGTAAATCCTTTAAAGAAAAACAATCTTAATATCAGGTTTAGTTTTGTTTCGTGTAATTCGCAGTGATTGGTTGCATATCCTGCGCCAACGGCTTTTCGTAAGCAGACATAAACAAGCCTGTTCTTAATACGCGTTTCCTTATTGAGCTGATTAGGAGGCCTATACATCAGGTTTCGGCTTTTCTCTCGTTATTGACAGCAGTTATACTGTTCATTTGATCAACATAATGCCACCACTTGCGTTATCAATCAGCAAACTCTAGTATGTATTTTTGTGCATCGGTCTGTTAAAAGTTGCTTCTATCTTGGGCTCCCATTCCTTTTAATAATTATGGCTGCTTCTATCAACACTTGAACTATCTTTAATCAAGGGTGGTTTATGGGAGGAATTGAGGGGCATAGGCGTGGCCTCCAGGCACATGTTTAAGGAAAAGTAGAGCTTTTAGTCCAAAGAGCCCCCAAAAGATAGCGCCTAGTCAATACCAAAAACTTGAACCCTATACTCTCCGTGAATAATTCTGTCAGTGTTCTCAACTGTAAGCATTTCTCAGTGCGTAGCTGTTACTATACCAAACTATTCACATTGGCGTTTTGTTTTAGCTAGAGGATGAGCCGTAGCGCCATACCTCTTGCAATTAGGTAAACACTGTTAAATTGGTATTAATAAGAGGCGGATATATTCTTTGGCAGTTTCATATGAGGAAGTATATAGAACGCTATAATCCGCGATATCAAACTGCCAAGTGAAGACTCTACTCGCTGGTGTCTGTAGCATCGCCGTAAGCATCGTGAGGGCATGACATTCTGTCCTCGTAAATGAACACTGAAATGGGTTGTAAGGGTTGCCCTAGAAGCAACTTCTGCTCCTAATTTCCCAGAACCACCAAAACGAAGTACATTAATTAAAATTTGTATTTGTTTCGTTAGAGATCATAAGTGCAAAGGTAGTGAGGACTGAGGAATGTCTGGCATGTAAGACAGTTAGCAGTCGTCCAAACTGCAATAAAACTTAAGTAAAATCACATTCCAATAAAATATGTATAGCAAACAAAGCCTTTTGTAGCTTTCCAAATGTACAGAATTTCGTAAAAGAAGAACAGTTTTATTTGTTACAATATTTCCTCGAATTTTAAGCATTTCTTACCTCTATCGCTTAAAATTATGCAAGCTAAGCATATGATGTAACCTTATGTACAGGCAGAATAGGAAAAGCCTGTAACGAGGCTTGCAGAAGGGCCACGCCTAGTGTCGCTTCAGCTGTCAATAGCACTCCAGCAGTACGTGGAACTGGGGCAGATGCCGATGCTAGAAGTCAATTTCAGCCATTTTATATACATTTGCGATTGTGAAAATACCGAAACATTGAACAGTTTTCGACGAATTAATACTGTTGAATGAATAAACACCTCAAATAAAACAAGGTGCACAAGTTCGAATAGTGTGCTGCAAAACCCCTAACAAGCGATAATTCTGCGCTGGTGCCCATTTATTCCCTCCATACACTAATAAACATATGCTTTATATGCTCGCATTGCTTGTTAGAAAACTCTAGAAGATTTAATTTGCTGTTCAGCTTCAATGGAAGCCGCACTGCAGATTAATGAAAATAATTGTACTAATTTCTGTGGCAGTTGACTCGCCTTAAGGACACCAAAAATGGAATCTGTTATCAACTGTCGAATCTGCGAGACAATGGAGGGGCTAAAATAGCGTTTTAAAGCAGTGCTCCACAGGAAGGGGTTTAAAGAATTTGACAACACTAAACTTAGGGAGTTTGATGACAAGGCAATTATTTGTGCAGGCTGAGCACAGTTTAACAATTTAGGCGTGGATTTTTAGTAAGGTGCGCTGCATTTGGGAAAATGCCTTTCAAAATGGCAAGCCATGTGGGAGCTGTGAATTGTGCAGGGTGATTTAGAAATCCCAGTTTTGCCGCACAGATGGATTTCTTTAAAAAATAAAGCATGCGTATAGAGGACATGAAAACGCGATCAAGTTGCTGGCGTTGATTTGCCATTTGCAGCTCTTAAATATAGGCGTTCGCACTTTCCACGCTTCTTGATTCCTCTAAGATCTGCTTGCTATTCTTACTAACTTCTTTAACAAATGCAAACACTACGCACTTTGCATCAGGAAATATGGCAGCGCAAGTAATTTTTACAACCAGTATTATTTGCTTTGCATCCTACTACATCGAGCATTCTGTTTAGTCACTCAAATTGTTAGTATTCAGGCAGAAATTATATTGCTAATATATACAAAGGCGTTGAGAAGCTGCTAACCCTATTCGGTATCCTTGTCCTTTAGAGAAGTGTGCTATTTAGCGTCGATTGAGAAGACTAATTAGACACCTAATTTGGAAAAGAGCTTTTGGATCAGGTTTGCTTAAGAATTTTACCTTAGCACTTCTCTGCCATGAGTCTTCCTGAGATTCCAATAGGAAGACTAACCAATAAGTCGATTCCTAAATAGTGACAAAACTATGTTTTCATTCTTTAATTTAAGACATTTTATGATTTATGTCTCTCCTCAATGTTTCCTTCATACAGGACACTTAAAAGTGAGGTGATTTGAAAATTACATGAGCAAAAACGACAAAAGAAAATCACCAAGGGCTAATACAACTGGACATGAGGGAGGCGATGGTACACGCTTGAGAGCAAGTAGATGATGATAAAATGAGCTGTAATTAAATTTGATTTAATTCACAGACAGTAAATCAAATAAAATTAGCTTTAAAGAGTAAATAAAACATTTTCAAATTAGGACATTATATTGCTGGAAAGAGAGAAGAAGAGAGTAGGGGTGTTAGGAGAAATAAACCAAGGATGTAGAGGCGTTTACTTTGGTTAGAAACCCCAAGCATTCATAATCCGCCACCTGATTGCATACTCGCCCGACTCGATGTGGCCAAACCTCGAATGGTGTAACGAAAATCGGTAGAATCTAAGTAATGTAATCGCTGGAGTCATTTTGCCCTTCACGTCTCACCTTTCAAGGGGCAAACTTTAAGCCAACTACACATTGCACCGCTCACTCGCTAGACATGCACCACTTGCCTAAGGAGGTCCAATCTACAAATCAAGCTATTTCCTACCACTTTTTAGCAAACAAGGAAGTAGTAGCTAAAAGTATCGCAGAGAGCCTGCTACGACTGCAAAAATGAATAGGTCAATCTGTCTGATACTCTAGAAGTTATATAGATTTCCGCATTTTAGGCTCAAAAAGGTTATGACAAACACAGCCAGACTAAATTTTACCATAAAGGAGACCCGTTCAATTTTGCAGGCAGATTCTGCAAGTTCTCTCGGTCGTGGGGCAAAGCAGCATTCTACGCGATTGAAGTTCTCGCATTCATTAACCATTCGCCGCTACAAAATTCGATCCTACCAATAAATGCTACTGGTTGGATGCGAAGGCGAAGTATGGGGGCTAACAGATGGAATAACTTAGTAAAGACGTGCTTTTATACACCTGCTACAGATTGTGGTCAACGAAAATTATATCCAGCATCTTGTGGCATGTTTTGATGTGTTAACAAGAAGTTTGATAAACGATTGATTAAAGGATTAAACAAGTGAATAACAGGTAAGTTAATCATGTATTTGCACTGAGCCAAAATAATTTTTCTCCATATAATGTAAATTCAGATTTATGCTTGACTAATATCTCACGGAATTTCGCCAAATTAAATTGATGTATGAATGCATATAGGCTAATAACACAACTTCTTGATAATAAAACAGGTGGCCTGTCATCTTCAAAATGGCTGAATGACTTGGTGTTTGTAAGGCGGCCATAACCTGAAACTGTATGCTGTTATTCATTTGGCCAAAATAATATTGCTAATATTCCGTATGATTTTTTCGATATTTTGTGTATCTTAGAAATGTCGAGAATACAGGATTAGTCGGATTCAAATGAGGTATGCAAATAGTGCTGATGCAGGGAACATCACCTTAATACTATATTGAACACACAGATACTCAGATGAAACTCGAGGCTTCATAAAAATTGCAACCTGTAGCTGCAATGAGGAATATCGGAAACACTGGGGGTGTTTTCAGCCACTTAAATTCGCTTCGACGCTGTTATTCAAATCATTAGCACTAGAACAAGAGTAACATACTACTGTGCTGAGACGCTACTAATCCTTTTCGATATCCATGGCCACTGGTGGAGGTGATATTAAGCGTCGACTGAGAAGAAAAATTAGTCAACTAATTAGTGACATTCCTTTTGAATCAGACTCGTTGAAGACTCCAGCTTGGTACAGCTCTTGCAATTAGCTGAACACTGTTAAATTGATATTAACAAAAAGGAAAGATATTCCTGAGTATTTGTATATTACGAGGTAAATGGAATGCTATTACCCGTTACACTAAACCACCAAGCAAAGACCTCACTCTCTAGTGTCTGTAGTATCGCCTTAAGCATCATGAGTTCGCCACATTCTGTACTCGTAAAGGAACAACGAAATGAGTTGTAAGGCTTGCCATAAAAGCAAATTTTCCTCCCAATTTCACAGAGCCATCGAAACAAAGCAGAAATGCACAACAAATCAGCGTTAATCAAATCTTGTGTGCGTTCCATTCAAGACAACATGTGCAAAGGCACTGAGGACTGCCGCATAATTGGCAAGCAAGACAATTAGCAGTAGTCCAAACTACAGC
The DNA here is from genome assembly GCA_000469725.3 of Echinococcus multilocularis. NCBI lineage: Eukaryota > Metazoa > Platyhelminthes > Cestoda > Cyclophyllidea > Taeniidae > Echinococcus > Echinococcus multilocularis. Next base: position 2,607,038 of record LN902848.1, on the reverse strand, counting down.
AAAATTTAAGTAAGATCACATTTTAATGAAAATGTGCAGCAGACAAAGCTTCTCATAGTTTTCCAAATGCACAGGATTTCACAGTAGAATCGCCATTTAACTCCTCATTCCCCTAATGTTTTCACATTTCTAGAGAGCAAATGCAAAAATTGCTACATTTGTTACAGCATTTACTCTAAATCACAAAAGCACTTCTTGCCCCTTTCGTGTAAAATAAGGTGACCTGTGCATTTGTTGTAACTCTTAGCACTATTTGTGCTCAAAAAGGATGGATTACATTTCAACACAGGTATTAGTTAATACATTAATAGTAGTGAAAGGAAGCACACCTGTGTTAATTAAGTCCCTGTGACGTTAGAGGTAGGTGAATCCGAGAAATTACATTTGACATACTTCACACACATCGGTTTGTAGTCTTAAAAGCTATGGAAGGAAATGGTTCCACTTCTCCAAAAAAACCCAAGAATGAGGTAATTAGTGATTGCGAATCGCATCACAAGTGCAAGCTTTTGGTTAAAAGTATATGTACAAATCCAGCAGGACGGGTTTGGCCATATTCATTAGCTGAACTAATTTACTATCTATACTATCCTCCAATGCGCTAAAGACGGGTGGCGCTGAACATTACAAGAGCACTGAGGTCAGAAGCACAACATGGGGTGGGCCCATTGAAGGCCCATTTCCTTTCCAGTTATTTTATGGTTTAAAGTACTCCAAATTTTATAAAAGAAAGAACAGCGTCTTGCCTATTGTCAGCGGGCTTTTGCCTGCTGGGATGAAGCATATGTTTGGTGTCATCCCATACCACAGCATAATCCTTCAAATAAACGAGCTTAAGTGCCTAGTAAAACCTTGGTTAGGTGGGTACTTTTTGAATTTGTGGCCATTTAATTATCAGTGGGTTGTATATGCTCATTCTAATTTGCAACCGAATTTGACTGACACTTTTATTAATTAATTGGCACTGAATCACACAGCAACATCATCAGCGCTGCAAGGTACTTTAAACTAAACCAGAAGATATGTTAATGCTCTTGCAAGGGAATACACCGTGACTTTACCAACTCCTCGCAGACTCAACAGCAGTGGCCATTTTGTGCAAAGCCTTTGTCTTACAACACTGGAACAGGGGAGGTCCTGCTGAAAGGTAACCGATGCAGCTCGATGAACAGCTTCAGTTGGTACAGAGATAAACCATATAATTAGTTCACCCTCCACCACTTCCTCTCTACTTTTTCCCTCCCATCCATCTTCTACAAATTTTTGCCTTTCTAACCTTTCATATGGTAGCACTCCTACATCCCCACAATCAAACACGCCCGTAAAACCCTCTGATTTTATGCTTCTGCAATCTCTTTCAGACTTTTGACTCTAATTTTCTGTTGTTGATTAAATGCCACCTCATATAATCACCGTCAAAATAAAGCAATCATTTGTTCAGGACCTGAAATTTCTTTTAACAATCAATTTGCCGGCTTAGCAGAGATTGCAAAACCAAATTATTTTCTCAATGCATTGAAGAACCCAATGAGGGAACGTGGTGGAATTCATGGGTTGTGCAGACTCCTTGGGGTAACATTGGCGTGGATGGCGTCAAGGATGGAAGTTTACAGCCACTTGTAACCTGTAGTGCACCCGTCCCAAATTTAGTAGTCGTTCCACCACTGCTTGCATATCTTAATAATTAGGAATCCACCAATTACAATGATCCACGTTTGTTGCCTACGAAGTTACACATCAGTAATACCAATGCTGCCGATTTCATTCCCATTTTAATCGTGAGTTATTCGTGGCCACCGTTGTCGACTCTCCCGCAACTTCATAATCTGCAAACTTGAAATCAGGCCAGGACGTCTTAATTCTGACATCAAAATTAATACCTATGCTTCCCTTCTTTGTTTGAAGGGCAGTGAACGTCTGTGCTGCAAGGATCCGCTGATGTGACAGAAGGGAAATCCAAAAATAATGCTTTACATATACCATGTCACAATATCATCGAAGCCTGAGGGCCGGGTTCCTTTTAGGAACCCTTATATTTTCGTTACTGGTATCTAAGTCACGAAAGTAGCTAGGACTGTATGCATGGAGACGCAAAGCGAAGTATTGGTCCTTTCGGTTTTCTTCATTCGGTGCGTTTGGCAATAAGGAAAGCCAAAAACAGGACGCATCGATCATTTTTACTTATTCCGACCTTCCGGTTTTCAAAAAAAGGCACGGCGACTGGACACTGGCCATGTTGGTGAGTGGTAGATAAGTAATTGCACCCATACTACGCTGCAAAAAGCATTCAACAAAGGCATACAACTAGTAGATTTACAATTTGATCCTAAGACAAGTGGTCCTAAGGCACAGGACTCTAGTCCAAAAATCAAACAATGCTCTATTATTTAAGGTGGTCACAGAATGTAAATTGAGAGCAACTTCCAATCCTTTTTTTACAAACACGAATGTAGCAGCTAACTGTTTTCTACAGTGTTTGCTAAAACAGCAAAAAATAAAAAGTTAAACTCCTCAAATCATACGACAGTCGCATATCAGGTAGAAAAATATTATGATAAGGAGAATTAGATTAGTCTATCGAGAAGCAGACCAGTATCATTAAATAGGCAGATTTGAAAGTCCCATCAGTCGTGAAGCGAAGCAGTGTTCTGCGTAATTAGGGCTCTCTCGCCTATAGACTATAGCAATCGTAACAAATGACTAAATACTCATCCCTCAACCATTGACCATTTCCAATTTCGACCCGACGAAGGCACGCTACCAGATGGATGTGAAGGCAAAGTACAGGCACTAAAGGAAGGAAACCACCACTGCGCTAGCAAGCACAAGGGCTACCACTTGAAGAGGGGAGAGAATGAGGGTGATCAAATGGACGAGAGGGCAATGTAATGTATGTCCTGCATAATAATGCTTTTAATATTAGACGCACCACGAAGACGTGTATCTTTCAGCCGTGGTTGGCTTTATCCATGCCGGAGAGTAGATCGGAATTTACACCTCCTGCTCCTTTAATAAACTCATTACAATTTATTTATTGTGTATGTGTTAGCCAAATTCATCTACACTTTTAAAAGCCACTCCCAAGAATGCACTAAATGCCAGTGCCTACTTAATTTAACTTTTTACTTCTAGAGCATCTGATTTCCAAATGGGTGCACAGAATTGACTGTCGTTAAATTAGTGTGAAAAGTAGTTTCAAATGCCTAATTAAATATTCCCAACTGCTTTTTAAACAGAGGGGCCCATCTTGAATACTCTTCAGATGCATCAAACGGAAAGGTTTGTTCGTAATTGTCTCACGTTCAACACGACAGTAACAAATAATAATTTCAACTGCATTTCATTGTTCCTTTTGAAGTCATGCCCTTCTACAACAAAGTAGGCGGTGACTTAGAAGTGCGAGTGATGATTTGACCAAAATTAAGGTGTAATGGACGACATACAAAGCAAATATTGTCTTTTGGATACGAAACGGTACGTTTTTAGCGGGATTGGTGTTGAGTGAACCGTTAAAGATGGAATAACCGATGACGTACGCTGGAATGCGAAACTCATTTCTCATCACAAGTTAGCTAACAAATAAACACTTTGCATAAATTGTCACGTTTTTGCAAAAAGAGTAAAGGCTAGGAGTCTTTCCATTACACTGAAATTCAATGGCTTAGTAACCACGATCTCCCCGGTAGATAAGGAAAGTTATTTATGCCACGAAAATAGCAAATTACTTTTCTAGTTGGTTATACGCAAGTCTTCATCCTCATTAGCAGACGGTCTTTCATCCCTGGTGTGACAAATCTATCCACTGCTAGAATGAAGTTCTTAATCCATTTCCACCTCAGCATATTCTAAAAAATTTTACAAGACGTTCGACGAAGGCGACTATTCGACTGACTATTATCTAATGCTTTACAATGTGTAGCAGCCGTGGCATACATTTTACACGATTTAATGAACGAGGTACTTCCTGCGGTTATGCGTGGAAATCATACGATCATCTCTGGTTATCCGATAGTAGCCACACCCTCTCATTAGACGCCCCATGAAAAAGTTCAAATCGAAAAGGTCAACTTTCAATAGGGTGGAGAATCTTCGTCATTTTTTAAAGTTTACGTTCTTTGCCAAATGATCAAACAGGTGCGGATAACAATGACTCCTTTAGGTGATGGGTTGATGTGAGCTCCCCGTATTCTGTACGAGATAGGCGGGCCTTGTTAATTTCATTCACGAAATCCTTCATCAAAAGAGGCTCCTATAGAAATTGACAGATGTGGCCTGTCAGGCATCGCTTGAACGAACTTATAGTTGTCAGAGCCACATCTAGCTTATATTATGGGCTAATTATTTCAATTTTCATAACAACCAAAGCGTTTGAGTACTTTGGCTTTATTCCATAGTTCAGATTCTTAAATCGTGAATTCTTTGATATTTTTGCAACCAAATTGGGTGGCAAGTATCAGACACCGTTCCTCTCCTAAATCTTAGTCTTGAGTGAAAATTGTCTGTCATAGTCCACAACAGCAATAGCTAACTGATCAATTTAGCTGTAATTACCCTCGAACCAATCATCATGGGCTGCTAAAAGGCTTGTCACACATTTGTGACGCCCAGCTGCCCTTTTGTGTTGCTGGAAATAAAAGGTCTATAGAGAGAAAAGAAAATAAGACACAATGATTTCTTCAGGTCCTTTAACCCGTTCCTTTTTGCCGCATCGTAGATTGAAGGAGAGACCTGAGACAATGATGTACAAATACGCATAAGTCCTTAGCCTAATTCGTTTCAAGCCAAGTGTGTGATACGAGGCATGTAGCTAGCACACAGTTGCGAATGGATTTACTTTTTGACAGATCATGTTTCTTGACCTAAGTGGCGAAAACTAAGGTAATAAATTTGTAAAGGCAACACCATCATTAACTCCCTGATCGCAATAGCTAAGTAGGTGAGATGTTAAAGACTGACTGAGAACTGAGGATTAGCGCTGATCTGTTCATTGATGGAAATCATCGACACATCATGTGAAGGAAGAACATTCAGGTGACGAAACGCTTGATGCTACTGATTAATTTAGTTGCCAAAAAGCCCTTCCAAATCTCATAAAATTTTGGAGGTAAAACTGTGGAAGGTAAGGAAGAAGAAGGACTGTCGGCTGGAGTTTACAGATGACAGCACTTTTGGTAGTGACTTTAAAATGCTTTAATTGCATACGATTAGGATTGTTCCAACAAATGTAAATGTGAGGTACTAACTCGTTTTTAAGCAAGCGTCAATCCATAGTATTTTACAATTGCTCTTTAAATGTAACCCTGACGCTATTTACATTTCAGATCATGATTGCTTAAAGAGGATTCCCACTGACTGAATAATAAAGTGAATATTTAGAGCTACAAAAGGAACCCCATTAGGAGGGTGGATTAAGAAGCTTGAATGGGAAAGCAGACTTATAATCAAAAAGGAACTCTCCGCGGCCAATTTTGTCAAAATTTAGCCACTGTTTTAGATCATCTCTAAGGTGTACGGAACAGACCATTGAATATTTTACAGTTAGTTGTTTTTTGCACCAGAAAGCACCATCAAATACAGAAACTAGTCATTAAATGACAAATTCGGTAACTAAACGCTGCTATACTCAACCAATTGGACGCGTGCGACATCGTGAGGACCAATCAGATGCTTGCTGCATCCCCGGATTAATTGGATGCAAAGCAGCAGAGGCCTATCTTAAATGGTCACGTTGAACGGCTTTGGAAGGATGTCAAATTGGTGCAGTGATGGCAGCCATGTTTATCGTCTTCGAATTCAGAAGTCAAAGCAAACCTTTGATTAATACCTAAACAAATATTGGATTTTGAAACCCAAGTCCATAGAATTTTGTTTATCAACCACTCATTCATGTTTCTGTGTAAACAACCCTTATGTCAACATTCAAGCGTTTTTCGTACTTGAAATGATAATCCAAAATCACATCAACAGCGCCAGAGCATGCGCGGAGGACATCTCAAAAGGACAGGTGTGAAGCATGAGTGTGCGCACTTCGGATTGGTCATCAGTAAGGGAGCTACTTTGGTTTCAAGGAAGAGCATTGGTGCTCTTTGTCTCCGATATGCCCGCTCCATGTTGTGCTGCCGAGGCACAAGATGACAGTAAATGGTCTCATGCTTTCATCATTTCGAAAAGTGGTCTCTCAAAATCGTTGGTATGGTGCTGTCACTGGCACCAAGTTCCGTCAAATAATTTAAAACACCATTCAAAGGGGATTTTTCTTACCAAAAATCCTCTTATCTCAATATGTCTGTCTGGGAAGCAAAGACCATACCTTGGGACAGATGTACAATGCTTATGTATAAGTGCGAATCTACAACTGCCAAATACCCTAGACGGAAAATACCTTTTCTTATACACTTACGCAAGTCAGCACAAAGGGGTCATCAAACTCCTTGAAATAAGATGTCGGTTAAGGCTTGGCACATTTTTATGGCATTTACCTGGAAAACTCTAGAGACTGCCCCTCTGTATGAAATGGCACTGTTTGCCTACTTGACTAAAAACTATAGATGACCGCACTTAAACACTGCTATTTATTCCCCTCACCATTATGTTCTAGGCTGCCCACTTTGCAATCAGGTAATTTAAGTTGTGGAAAGTAAGTTTAGCCTGAATCTACGAGAACCCAAGGCGTCATTGTTCCACTGTAACTTTGAACTACTTTTAAAAATGACTACGCATTTGCTAACTGTTCCTATTCATCATCGTACGGTACAAACGAACAATTAGATGGTGAATATGCAGTTTTACCTAAGCCGCTCATTTGTAATAATACTTTACGATGGTATGGAGGTGCATTGCAAATGTTTCTCCGAGTATATATTTTAGGTAAATTAAAATACATTATAAAAGCTAGTTAAGTGCTATTGCTGGGCTATACTTCGAGGGAGCATGTTGGGCGAAAGATAAATGCAAAAACAAAATAAGTCAAAACATTGTTGATGAGGTTAATTATAATAGACATTTTTTGAAAAAAACGGTTAAATCTACTCACATTGACAAGGGTGTAATTAGATGTGAAGATTCAACAATTCTGCTCAGACAGCTCTTATGACTAGCATGTCTGCTGCTAAGGGGCAGTCCATAGAGCATTACTTCACGCTGGCTTTCCCGATTGGTCACCTGATGACCTCCGTACTTGCACAGTAATCCCTATTACGCCTCAACTTCTTCTATTTCCTTCGTCTGTTGCTGACTTGGGCTCTGCGAATGCACTGGAGTAGTGCAGTCTGAAATTGCTGACTGTCTATTCGGATGGTGCTTGTGTGTTTTATCTGGTGGTGGTTTAAATGCATCCATCAAACAACCCATTCGGTGCATGTATTTGCCAAGACTGCCATCCTAGTGATGGCTAGAAGTTCGGTATGTAAAAACCAACTCTTTTGCATTCGGGTACGATCCTCTTTGTGCGCCAATGCACCTCCACCACGTGGTCGACACAGCTACGCATACTTGACAGTAATTGATTCATCATGCGATTAGAGTGACTATTGGTAAAATTCGAGTGCTGCTAAAGCAAAAGCAGCCAATCAGGAAGGGGCGACAGAGCATCAGAAGGCTTCTCCTACTTTGGTGAGAGTGGCCACGTAGGTGAGAACTACGAGAACATCAAACAGGAATTCTTTTCTGCAGTTGCACGCAGCCTCAGCAGTTTATTGCTGGCTCAAATCGTTACAGCTGCTTACAACGGGCCTGCTCATCAACCACTTAACCGATCCAATTGGAAATGATACTGTTTTGCCAAAAATCAGCTCAGATGATCTGCTGTAACTAAGCCTCTTCCCCTTTGTACGCCGACACGCGTACCAACGATCTGGAAAAAATAACTCAATTGTCATATGGATAGCAATGTCAAGCACAGTTACTCCAAAAAAGCGGACATAGTGTTTACAGATACTAGTACACCAACAGTTACAAGAAGTCCCGACACCCATTAAAGAAGAATGAGGCCTTGGACATACAGCAACCTATGCCACGAGCGTCCATCACATAGCCACTTTAAACTCATATTTGTTTAAAAACTGAAGGCACTTCAACGGAATTATAAAGTCCGCAATATTTCCAGTCTCCTAGGAACCGCGTAGGCAAGGAACCACTAAACTACTGTGCTTTCCTTGAGGCTTACTCATACTTGCCAGACCCTCGAGTTTCCAAGGCAGTTGCGCCAATCGCAGGAGAATAGGGTGGAGGACACTGCTTGGTATTCAAATGCGTACGTCACCACCATAGACTCGATTTCAAGAAAATGTGGGTAAAATTGCGATTGTCTTATAGTGAGGTTTAAAGTTTTCGACATTTGTTTGCGCAATGGCTACTCTGCGCCGTATCACACCATTTCAAAGAGAGGAAAGAGTAGCATTCAAATTTGGGACACCAAATTAGTGATACACTTTTAGAGATCAATGGCATCAAATTGCATTTAAGCCTACCAAAGTGAACGGTTTCCAGATGGTAAGATAGGAAATTATAAAACAAATCTTTCCATTCAATAAAACCAACCATTTTAACAGATAATTTGTTATACATAGCCAAGGAAAAGCATCACAAACAAACATGGTGATAAAAGTATTCACCAACAATCGAAATCTATGCCTCCTCTTTACTTAAACACCTTTTGGATAGCCTTCCATTTCAGTATCATCGGCATCATTGTCGGCATTACTATCGCTGGAGTTGTTATTTATAATGGCAGAGGTAATGGATGCGGGTTCATTAGCATCAATCTCTACGTCACTATCTATTGAAATGGCAGCAAAAGAGCCGTTCAAAACACCGGCTAATCCAGTAGTGCTGACAAATGTAAAAACAACACATTTAATTTTAATCAAAATTTACGGAAGCATGGCGCTTTGATTCATCCCGCAGCTGTACCAAGCCACGTTGTAGGAAAAGAGGTTAAATTGTGAAAACAAATAAGAGAAATGCTCAAATCACCAGGACATTGGCGGAGTTAACCACAAGAGACTAAACAGGTCTCTATGTGGTACTTAGCTATGCGCTAAACAACGCAGGCTCTTTACTCCCAGCAATTTTTACTTCTGTTCGGCGGCATTGCTGCAGAGCCATGTCCGTATATATGAATTGAACCGTATAACTTAAAACTGACTTGTTTGGGCCAAACATGAAAGAACCTTTAGTTTCTTTCTGGTTTACGCATGTATTTATGCACCTAGGCTGTAGTTTCATCATGGCTACTTGGACAGAAAACAATCCGGAGGAGCTAAAAATGGCATTTGCCTCCCATAACTATTTAGGTATAGTTGTCTGTAGGAAAGCTAAATGCAACTAAAGCGACTCCAGCTGTAGATAATTCCGTTGCAGAGCCGTTTTCCGTGACCGTATGTTAATAAACCTATGTATACGCACGGTATCTCCTCCAATTTTCTACTGCATGGATGGAAACAAGATTAGTATGGATGGACAGCAGCAAAGTGCAAAAAAGTCGAAAGGAGAAATAGACGCGAAACAATACTCCCACGGAACTAGTTAAAGCCTCTTCAATTGTTATATTACCCTACTGTTAGGCCAATGGCCCTATGACTATATATGGCCAGCACATTTCCAGTCCCATCGCGGGATTCCAAAACAGAATGAACCTTTAGCTTTAGTGCAGGTGTCAAGAGGAATCACTGGCGTTGCAGTTAAATAGTCTCCCAGTTGCACGGGACTTCAAAGAATGACACGGTTGACTTGTGCGTGACTTCATAATACTACCGATTACGTTGTGGCTGTTGGCCCGTGAGAATAAACAAGGAAAGTGCAGACGACAGCGATCAAAATGAGGTGAGGGAGTATGCTATATATAAATTGTTTGCCCAACTCTCGTTCTCGTTAACAGGCTAATTTGGGCTTGCACGTTTGCAAGTACACAGGATGACATGGCATCTAGATCATGCCAGCAGCCACGGTCGACAATATATCATTTTACTCAAATATTATGCCGTCAACCTCGAACATCAAGTGGTGACCTACTTGCACACAATGGATTTCCTTATCATAATTCTCAACTCTGATCGGTTGAAGAATCCGTTTAAAAGTCTCTTAACTACTTTTTGGAATAATTCATCCCTCCCTCTCTCCTAATTTGACGGTCAGTAATCAATTAGTAGAGTAAAGGTTTACTTATTTTTTAGGTGTTAAACTTAAATTTTCTTAGTAATACCATCTTAGGTGTAAAGAAAGGAAAGAGAACACGTTTGTGATCTCACTTTGGTTATCTAGGAAGCAACACATCCCACTGCCATCTGTCGGCCATCAACACAGTGGTTGCTCACCTACTCGGACTTGGCAACGACGATGAAACGCCCACTGCAATGAAAAAGGAAAGACTTTTGGCCAAAGAAATCATGTATGCTGATTCAGGTAGATTTGATAAACCACCACAGAATCACTGAAGCAAATGTGCCATAGAGAAGGGACTGAGCCGAATAGGTGGATTGCAGAAAGAAAACACTAGAGAGTGTATAAAGTAAAATTTCTGTTGTTGTAGAACCAACCCAGTAACATGCCCGTTTCATCAGGCGTGTTTTCACTTCCATCCTCTTCACAAGTATCGCTATTCTTCCCTTTGGGGACAGTAATCGTGCCTTGAGCATTATTTTTATTCACCGACAGCGTGCAACTTGTATCCAATGTGGTTCTGGTGGTTCAGACCTACCAATTTCATCCCAACCAGGTTACAATTCGGCACCGAACTCCCTGACCTCCATAATAAGATACACCCTTTACCTATCATCTGCCCTGATTATCAGGTGTCAGGGATTCAACGCTTGCAACTGCATAATTTTTAACGAGTATTTGACGATCAGCCCATTTTGGCCTCAGTAACGAACTACGTGTTGATCCCCCATCCGGTTGTTAATTTTCCGATGGAATGCAGCACCTTTCTACAAACAGCTCTAGTTTACCATCTGCATTGGTCTTCGGTCACGATATGGGTGCAATTCCCTCCGCTCGAACCATTTTGAGTAAAATTTTACTCAATGCGGCTTGCATACAACTTTCTATGCACGCTGAGTAAGCACCGGAACATACTAAAGGCGATTTCATGCCACTAAATACTGAACAACAACTACGGCCTTCAATAGCCTTTTTTCTTCTGTTCAACGTTTATATTAAAGGTGTGTCAGTCTACTCACAACTTAGAAGTAGGCCGCTCCATCAGCACTTGAGCACGCTTTTTATACAAAATGTCCTGTCTATCGCTAACATTGTAACCAATTACCTTGTGAACTTGAAAACATCAGGGTACTTAATTTTGCTCTTTTGTTGATTAAATGAGCTCATCAGAGGCACTGAAATGCAAAACCATGCCGTGACTCGAAATGTAGTAGATGTTTGGGAAGTAACCGAAATGTGCGGACGAATGCGAACAAAAATAGATTTAAAGCAACAATGTCTCCTAGGCCCCAAATTTTTTATGTTTCCGTCGACATCATCTCCTCATTTGCAGTATTCGCAGATTTGGCTTCACCATATGAGAAGATTCTGTGACCTTTGAAGGTTAAAAGTTATGCATTCGTCTGCAATTGGTTTTAAGACGGTATTAAAAAAATAGGTGGGGATGCATTAATCCATTTTCACTTTCTGCTTCATATCATGACATTCATTGAAATAGACTGAACAATGTCCTATTGCAAACGTAGATTAAAAGATCTATGGATTTGGTCTTCTCCAATAAATAAGGCTGGAGTAATATTTAGCAATGTGATTTAAACAGGAATTGGCTAACGTTTTACCGTATTGAGGAGAAACCTGATAATTTTCAGAGACTATTTGTTTCAACCTTTTGAGTTTTACATCTTGTTTGAGTCCACCCTTAGCTCCAAACCGGCATAATTTATTCCACAAGGATACATGCAACAATGAGGCATCGTCTACCACAAAACCACTTGTAACAGAGTCGGCGCTCTAATCGACTGTGTTACAGCAAAAGTTTGCATCTTGCATTGTCACTAAGTTGACTTATTTAACTAGGCTCAAAACAGAAACATCGAACAGACTTCGAAGGCAGGAAATAAGATATATTTTACTTGGATGCCCAATGGAAAGAACATCTTAAAATAAACTGCCAACACGCTCCGCTATTTTGACAGTAAGCTATTCGCGAGCACTTTCTTTGTATTCGCATTATAAAACGGTCTTCAGAAGCGAGGCCTCAATAAGTTTCTGCAGGTAAATGCATCATAGACTTATTCTAACCACATTGCAAGTATGAAATGATATTAAACTCATGCTAAGTGATAACTTCCATCGTTTACAGACTTCAGTCAGGTATTTTCAGAAGACTGTATGAAAACCAATTAAACCAATATGCAATGGGAATGGCATTGAAGTAAGGCGCTTTCATAAATGCACTCTTCAATAGATGTGCCAGCCCTGTTAGTTTGGTATTCATTATGCAAATACTGACAAACGATGAAACGCACCAGAAGTAGTGGTTTACTAGGTCGCAGAAGAAGTAGTGAAATGCATGAATGAACCATGGCATTGTTATGTTATAACTGTGAAGTGTTATATTTTGACTTGGTGTCAATGTTCTGCTACTTTTGGTAAGTCGATCATGTAAATTCTTTAAATTCAACGGTTCGACTAATTGCGATTGAGCCTTCTACATCATTCAGCATCGGTCTATTTTCATTTTCTAACCACTATGAACACATGAATAGGCACCCATTTATATTTACACTTAACAGTGTTGTAAACTCCCATGACATTGGATAGCTGCGACCAGTACAAGTAGAAGTGTGCCCGCAAAGCAGCCTGCATATGTCAGCCAAGGGGTTAGCAACTAGCTCCTCTCTGGTGGACTGCACGTCCTAATATCGCACCTGCCTCCCCATGCAGGCACCCTACGGCCCAGCTTCACCTTTAAGTGATGCAGCAGCACCGCGTCAATGGCAAATCGAAGCCGCTTCAACAGTCGGTTGTCAATTCCATGACCAGTTGATGCTTGAAATTGCTCCAATCTCGAGCTACAATTAGTGCATTTTTGGACCTCTTCGACGATGACAAGCCGGCCTCGTTTTACTTCATCTTGCTGTTACTGCAAGTGGTTCCGTGTTTACTGGAGGTTGAATGAAACTGTCTCGATTCATGTCGAATAGGGTAAGATCATGGCTAATATTATGCTAATACCTAAGTCGAAAGAGGATTTGTGGTCAACGTAATGGCTCCTACTTTGCTCCCACAGCATTAGGTAACTGGGATTAGTAAAGTAGAATTGTGTAAAGCAGCTTGCACACGTTAGCCAATGAGCCAGCTACTTGGCAGTGAGAATGCATCAGTTCATTCCCCTCCAGAACGCCTGCCGCACACACACTGCATACTTTTGCCTCCTCGTGCAAACTCCCCACCACCCACATCCTGTAATGCTCAACTTCACCTCCAAGTGATGCATCAGGACCGCGTCACCAACAGATCGAAGCCACTCCAACAGTCGGCCGAGGGTCCCATGGTCATTTGATGCCTAAAATTATCCCAAATTTAGGCTAAATTTACGACACAAAGTGAAGCCCTCCGGTTGTGATATGCCAATCACGTTCTACTTCATCTTGGCGTTGCCTCAGCTGGTTCCAATGATGCGCTGATGCGTAAATCTAGGGTGAAAATTAAGCCGCACTTGCTGTCGCATTTGTTCCGTTCGCCCAGCTCTCCTTCCGCATACCCCTCTTACCCAGACTACTTGCTACTGACAATGAACGAGTAGGATGATTAAGCGAATTAAAGCATTAGTGACCGGCATTATGATGAACAGTGACGATGAGCACAAATGCGCAAGTGGATGATGTTTGTTAATCAAGAAATGTTGTTCAAAATGCAAGTCCTGGTTTATGCAACTCAATGTAGCGAATAATGAGACAGACATCCAAGGTGGGTGAATTGAGTGATGGCAATACCTCCATTTAAAATTCTTGACGCCATGCCATGTACTTCTTGAAGGATTGATTTCAACTCAAGCCTTTCTTATGGTCCACTCCTGGAATATGATGTTCTGTTCTATGAATTCTCGCTTTAGTTCATGAACTGCAGCTATAATTGCTAGGTCACTTCAGCTGCAGCTCTGAAGTGGCTGCCCGTTGGTAAATGATGATGAGAGTGAATTCGCTGTTGCCCATCCAACGTTGCAGTTCTTGGCCGACGATCGTGCAACAAAGTAGTACAAGTCAATTCAGACCCATCTGGTAATATCAGCGCATCAGTGCAATTGGTGTGATTACTTTGCAGTCAATTTGTCGACCAACAAGAATCCCACTAATGATCCCTGCCGTACAACTGACTATATCGTGAAACTTCTACCTTCATACCTTCACCCTAGTGAAATTATCAGCGTCAGCTGGTCTGAGATGGGATACATACCAGAAGAGTGATTCCTCATCATATCTTCCATGAAAGCAAGCAATAGTAGTTACAATGCCTAAAATTAGGCGCGGAAAGGAGAGTAGCTAAGTCCGTAGAGAAAAATCAGCTTGAATGTGTACCTACACATACAGGAGCTAGTGCGCTGTACGTCTGACGCACTGACTGCCCAACTTACTTAACCGCGTAAAGGTGAAGAGACCCTAAGTAAATCGACTATCTGCATTACTCAATGCCTCCTCAGGGCCTTCAGCCATTGAAACTACCAAGCAGCTCAAGGAAGGATAAATTAACCATAGAACAGTTAATCCGTTGACTTTAGGTTTTATATTGTAACCGATTCATGTATTGCAATAATTACGAGTGCTGGTCACTTAAATCACGATCCGTCAAAGCGGCTCTAACAACGGCACGAGAGTACATGCCTGCTGACAGCAGACATTCAAGACAGCTAACAGACCTAAGGTAGTCGAACGCGTGACTTAGATTCACAGACAACCATGTTCGGCTATCCATCTGAGTGCAAAGAATGGATGTACTCGAGGAAGCGAGTCTTCAACTGTTATTCCGAGATGGTGACCTAGACCCTTTCACATCTACATTAGGAGTTCTACTTGCAATGTCCACTCACTTAAACCTGAACTTCCATCACGTAGCCATTATTGAATTGAATTGCATTGAGGGAGACTCGTGGCATGGGAAGAACTCCATACCACTAGTGCAGAAGCCGTAATGTGGGAGAATTAACCAGACCACTGGACTACATACCCAACTCCAAGTTCTTCAACGATGTGAGGCTGGATCAAATGCCTTTATTCAATCAACAAGTTTGCGTACAACTTAAAAGCAGTGGTGGCAGAGAAATCACGTTCTTAAATACACATCAACACGCACGCAGACACAAAACGCACAGAGAACGGTGCAAGTAAGATGAACAACAGCAAATAGTGATCGCCACAGAGACAACCAACGATACGAAGCCAGCGACTCAGTCGAACAGTCAGACCAGTAGCAGTAGAGGAATTAAAATAAAAGTGGAGGCGAATCACGAAATACGAGACGACGGCTGACACAGAACCGATCAGGGTGCCTCAGCAGCCCTCACGCTCTCGCCGTAGGCCATCAGCGGTTCCGCAATCTCGCGTGGCACATGACCACGTCGAAGTAGGCCGTCGAGGAAGAGATTCAGCACTGCCAATTGTTCGTGTCGGGGGAGCACAAACACCTGCTGCAGCAGGCTACTCGGCGTCAGCGGCCTGTTACATTGAGGCAGAAAAAGAGGACAATCACTTACCCCATAACCGCGTTTAACACATACCACATGCACTGCCAGGACTTGCCACAGAGAAAGGTCTACTACCACAGCACAATATAGGACCTTCATGTACACTATCTAATTGAACTATTCAGATGCTGACACTCAAAAGTAAAAAGAGATGTAATTACCCCCCAGACAAAGAACGTCGTTTTAAGCTCAATCAATTTGTTTGGAGCCACAAATTTAGTTACAACCTACGATTTGGTAAAATTAGAGCCATCATAAACTGGTGACACTTGGATCAGTTAAAACAAAGGTATTCCTTTAGAGATCAAAGAAACTCATGGCGATGGATTATAAAGGTTAAAAATTTGAGAAAAGATAATCAGGACCATGAGAACAAGCAGCATCTGGCCCCGGCTTCATCGGTTATCCTAGAATTCCGACAATTTTTGGAGGCTATGTTAATTTTGACTGAATTTCAAGTTTATGTAAAGATAATTAAAACTTTTTGGTGCCAAAAGGGATGGGCAGAAATAAAACTTCGATTGAAGTAGTGATGAATTGTCCTTGGAAAAGTAGAGAAACGAACAAAATGGCATCAGCTTTGCCAAGTAAAGTAGTCTACGATCATTATAAAGTCCTCCCATGCGTTTTGGCTTTGGACGGAAATCAAAACAATCATTATAATACACCACATGAGGGCAGGCTACTGAATTAGCGAATAAACAATAAGTAGTATCTTCAACAAAGGAAGTGAGGTCGCTTACTTGACAAACGAGTTGTAGTAGAAGAATATAAACCACCCCACAAAGATTTGGCAGTCAAATCGATCGAGAATGCCCCCATGGCCGGGGATAACATCACCAAAGTCCTTAATCTTGAAGGCCCGCTTGAATCCACTCGCAAAGAAGCCGCCAAACGGTCCAATAATGGAGACAAAGGCGCCAATGAGGATACAATGGAAGAAGTAGGGGTACCAGGCCACCTGCTTAACCGGCACAAAGAACTACAATAGTGACAGGGAAGTTTGACTAAGTTCTGACTTCGTATGATAGATTATGTGGGCGAAAGTGTCCATCGTCTTACTAGCCATCGAGAGACGTTGTACATACGTGGGACGAAGATGGCGTCGGGCACACAATCCATGGAAAGAGCGCCCATCCGATCGTCATATTCGATGGGACAGATGAAATGTTTCTTACCAATCATGCTCCAAGCCACGAGGAGACCAAGGAGGAGAGAAGAGATGCCGCCTCCAATAAAGCCCTCCCATGTCTTCTTCGGTGACACCTTGATCAACGGTGTCTTGCCAAAAAGCATCCCAAAAACATAGGCGAAAATATCGTTGGAGATGACCATAGCAACGGGCACTAGAAACCTGGAGGAGAGCACACGATAAAGGATCCATAAATATGTGCACTAGAAAAATAGTCAATCTCTCCAAATAATCAACTCATGAATTTCGTCAAAGTCACATATCTAGCTATTGAAATAGTAAAGTTAGTGATTAAAAAGTGAAAATTAAGCATGAGGGATGAGCTCTGTGCTTTTCAGCGTTTATCTCGATAGGATGCTAAAAATAAGGATTAAATGGTGCTTTCCGGATAAAACGTGGTACGAATCGACCTTAAAGGTTATGTCGTGCCAAAAAATCATAAATAAACAAATCCACCAGCCCATGTGTTTCTTTAATAATTACATTATATGCAAGAATGCGGACATCAGAAGTTCATCCGTGGCAAGGAGAAACACTGTTCAAAATGGCTCCCTTGTTTGTAAATGAAAGAAATAATTCGCGAATTGAAGTGGATTGATGCTGCTTTTTAAAACTAAGTAGTGAAATGCAAATCTCAATGTATTGATACAATGTCAGGGTTGTTTTGATCTAAAACGATGCCCTCAAATTTTTGATGTAAAAATTAGTAATTTTTGGCAAAAAATACACTCTTTTTCTCTATTGGTCGGTAAGGGTGGAGTTTTCAAACGATGAAGCTTGTAGGGAGGATTTGCACTTGTGTGCTTTAGGACCTGTCAAGCATTTTCTAGTGCCCAGGTCTGTGAAGCGTAGCAGGATTGTCAATCTATGCAAGATAGTTTGACAACTAATGAGGCAGTTAATTTGCAAGTCCACTTCTCGTCTATAGTTCGAGGAGCGGTGCTACTTCGATAGGTGAGTTGTGCCCGAAGCCTCCATGCTCCCTTCACTCGCCTGCCTTATTCCCTATTGCAAACAACGGACAACCAGGCAGATGTGGGCTATGGCTGTTTTGACGATCCATCGACCACGGACTTTATTCAGGCATCTTATCCGCCCTTCCGATTGCGCGGCCTTACTTTCACTGAGATCAGTTTAAAGATACATTCCAAAAGATGATAATCAAATACCAAAAGTCATATCGATGCCAACCCTGTTTAGCAAGTCACAGCCTCTTGTTTATGTGGGCATGTGCCGACCAACCTTCCATTATTCGGTGCTGTTCAGTGCTGATAGCGATTACAAAACCAGACATGTGTACGCTTTAGTGTACCAACACAGTTTCTGTCTCATTTCCAGCCTAAATAACCCAAGCAGCAGAGCCTTTGGTACGGAGGTCCTTACTGCCGACTGGTGTGGGTAAACCATTGCATACGTGCCCGCTGGCTAAGGCCATGGAATGGCTCCGTTCTAGTACGTTTTCTGTTCATCCGTACTTACAGTGCTTACTAGCACATTGAAAGGCCTACCTGTGCGTGATATCAGACAATCAGGAGGACTGGACGAATGTGCAAATTTTGATACTTCCTAGGTTTGAAAGTTGGGTGTGAAAAAGCATTACCTCTGAAATATAACGGAAAGGAAATTGTTTGGGGGTCTTAGACATCCTCAGTAACTTTCAATGCTGATAATGGAATGCCTTCATGATATTAATGGAAATGGGAGATGATATTAACTTCCACATTTGCTAATGAAGTTGGACATTTCCTGTGTTCTGTTTAACGTAGATCTTCTACTCCCAAAACACCTTTAGGGAATGTACCTTCTTCATGTTGCTCAAATAGTCGTGAGCAATGTGACTCTGAGGTCAAATACCCTTTGTTCAGCTGCTTCCATTCATAATGTGGCTCTTCTGAATGCCCATCTTCTCCCCTAGTTATTATATGGCATGACGTCCTCCAAATCAGAACCCTAGATCATTTTACTTAAAAGACGAAATTGCGCCTTAACTACTCTCACAATGATTTTGTCCATATTTCGTCTTTTTAGATAATTAAATGGGAAATGCATGCGCAGCATGCATTCAACGACTTAATGTCTGCGGAAGACGTGGTAGAAAGTTGGTTTGAAAATTTCTCGAACCAAGTTTAGCCCTACAGGCAGCAGTGCGTCAGAAATATTGGCCCACGCTCACCGGTGAACGACCTGAGAAGCCGAGGGCTTTTTCACGGCATGGTTCTTGCTTCAGCATTTCATTTTATGTATCAGTTGCCGTAGACGCCTGCTTGACGCAACCAATTGACTAATTAACCCTCAAGATGTCATCCACGTCGGGCTAAACGGCGAACACGAGGTCTTAATGTCAAAAGTTCCCATCGGTTTGCCCAATTAGTAAGACCTACGGTAGGCAGGGCCAGCTTATTTTGTCACTGCACAATTTCGTGTGGTGTGCTTCATTTCAACTTTGCTTTAACCTTAGTGCTTACGGATTACTACAATGTGTAGAACGCAAACTCCTCTTTACGTATCACATTTCTGCCTGTGTGCAATCCTTTCTGGGCTTAAAAATTTGCTACTTTAAGTTCATTTATGCAATGATTTTCCAGCTAACTGTTAGTTCGTGGGGCATATTGAGCAATCTACTCATCTTTTGGAATTAAACTGCTCAAAATGGTGTTGGGGCTGCCTGAAATCCCAGAAAACAGTCTTAATCCAATTTTCTAGAGGATTTCATTTTCGTGGCCAAGTCCGGACCATTCTACAACGACGCGTTTCCGCTCACTTACTTCAGATTAATTAACAACGGATATGCATTGAAGACGCCAGTAATGGCCAAAAGGACAAGGTCAAGCAAATAATATAAAAAAACCAGACCAGAAGCCGCCCTATTTCCATACCCTTTCCACCATCCAGCCAGTTTATCATGTACGCACGGGCACCGTACGGCCTCGCTTTCGCTTATGCGTCCAAAGACAGAGACGCAGCATTAAAACTCAGGTTTGTGACCCCGACAGGACTCAAACTTACCCTAACGATTGAAATTTAAGAATCGCCTATTATTTGATAAATTCAATTCAGGCTGTTTTAATCCCGAGAAAGTTATGCTTTAAGCTCCCAATGCATTATCCTCGATATCCTTCATCTGATAAGTGTCTTTTAGTCTTTCTGTTTCTTATTTCAACCAATCTGAAATGGCTGCAGTCATTGAACAAAAGCAAATGTCAGTGATTGTGAGCAATGGCTAATTTTCTTGGAACAAGGTCAGTGCCATTTACGGATTTGTATGAGAGAACAAGAAGCGCCCATAAAAGTGTAAAATACAGATGAGTTAAGTGAAACCTTGATACGCTGTCTATTGTACAGGGTCCATTTGATCATTTCAGTGGGAATGTTGTCAAGCCATTGAGTTAGCTCTTACTATTCACTCTATACTTCTAAGGGACGTACTACATAACCCCCGGAAGACTAATTTATGCGTGTGTATACGCAGGCAGAACTGTATACTCTGAATTGTCCACTTGCTGGCTGTCAGATAATTGCGAATGAGCCCACGGGACCACTCATAGCTGGACAAGAAAACTTAAGGAGCAGACGCGCCCAAGATTAGTGAATCATTGGGAAGAAAGTGTTATCTTTTGAAGACCACGAAATGCCTTTTAGTTCAAAACTCTCCCATCAGGCGACTTGCACTTTCATAATGGAGGGCGATAGCGTCGCTTCACCATCTGCACACTTCGCATTTCCCTGAGGATATTTTTCCAAACAGTGATCACCACCCCTTCTTGCCTCTAGTAGTAACTAATCCTATGTAACATAAAGGTTGGGAAATGAAAGTGGGGTGGTAATAGATGTGGGTAGATGTCTTCCAACGAAAAAATTGTCTATTAAAGTGGAGTGCTCAGGGTTGCATCGAGTTTAGAGAGAACAATAGATGATATACTCTAATGGTGGGCATTTCAACGAATACAACATTACAGGAGACTTTCGATGGGGAAACTGTACACTAGAGAATAAAACAATTTCCTTAAAGCCAGACTAGAATAGACGCTCATAATCAACACCCGGAAAGATGCGCACACATCGTAACAAACAAAAAATAGCAAAAATCTCAGCAAAAACAATGCGCTATCACCAACACTAAATCAGAAGATGTACCACTTTCCGATACCCAAGAGGACATGGAAAAGAGAACTGTCTGAAACCCAATCGAAGGGACTTAATGGGATTCATACGTTGAGAGAAGGCTAGGATAAATCACGCCACACATGCAAACTAGACCTTGAAAATGGGTGCACAGTCTTATTTCACATGCCTCTCCAATATTGTGTCTCCTTACTGCTTCAGGAATCACCATGGTTGCTACAGTTTCACAGGGTCCAGATCCATTAATTTGAGCACGTATCTTTAACCGTATTTTCAATTCAAAATATAATTTGAAAAATATCAGGTGATGGAAGCATTTCGTTGATGGTCAAGGCGATGTTTCTCAATGAAGCGAACCCGTGCAATGGGATTTCACATATTTTATTTGGTGACCTAGCAGTTGAAGAGGAAATAGGTCCGAAGCTACGCTTTAAGTAGATAAACAAAAAACCTCGTACCAATGCCAATCAAACATCTCAACTACCAACTTAGAAGTTAGGTACTTAAAATGGATCTACCGATGACACGTTGTGTTAGTGAGGCTTGTGTCCATGAAAAAGGAAAGGCAGAAAAACTAATGCGGAGAGTTTGAAAGGATATAAGTGACCTGAGAAGTTGTGACCTTAAAGTGAGGAAATGCATGTTTACTGACGAAAAAGTGTGACTTACCAAATGAGGCCGTCAAAAATGCTTTGGATCATGAAGTGAGAAGAAGAGACGATGATGAGGAGGGAGACATGCGTCCACCCAAACTGAAAGACAAAGTAAATGGTTTTTTAATTCTATAAATCTACCTTCAGAATGTCGACTCTATTCAACCTGCCTAATGACCATGCGAAACTCCTCGTTTAATAGGGTTAAAACACAAATCAAAGGGCTAATCCAATCCCCATTCGAGAAAGCCTCCTACGAAATCTGCACTTCAAACAAACGATGTGCCATTTTAAAAGTCTTCGTTTTCACCTGTGGGGAAGACAGTGGCAAACATCAGGAATAAGCACCTCTTCAATGATGTGCAAAATACAAATCAGTTTACATTGACGTGAGTTGACAACCACTTCTAGCTCTCAAAAGTATTTGCAGGGTGCTTCTAAATCGGATCAATGAGAGAAAAATGAAAGCATTAAAATAGTTCTTGAATGAAAAACACGGTAGTGGGAGATGAAGAAACTTCAAAAGCACAAAATACTTTCTAGTGAAGGTGGTGATAAAGAAGGATTGGTTGCCACCGACAGGGCGGAGAGGGAAGCCCCGATTCAAAATAATTTCAGAGTAAAGTAAATGAAATTAAAACCAGACTTCATATGGGGAAGAATTGAGGGAGCTGGCACGACACTCCAAAATATTTTCAAGTGACAATTCATTTCAAGTGGCTAGTGGCAAACGCGGAAAAAGTTAGTAAGGCGTTGCCGGCAGACCGCAATGAGAATGCTCGGTTTATGATTGAATTATGAGACATATACAACAAATTAACAGGGAGTGGTGTGAGACGGTAACAATGTGATAAAAGCGGTGGCTGAAGAGCGCTGGAATGAGTCTAGAATGCCTCGAGTTTATGAATGGCTAGCTAACCTTTGGCACAGAGAAAACGCTACTTAATGAAACCGTTTGTGTTACTAAAAAGGGTTTCAACAAATGGGTATTTGATGGAACAACTTCAATGAACAAAAGAAACCTGTGGATCGTAGACTCTGTCACATACAAGATAGTTCAGAATACAACTATCAATGTGCCTGAGAAGGCCCAAAAAGCCAGCAAAATGGCTGAAGTTAACGCCAAAAAATCACTTCCGAGTGAAGTCTTATCACACAGAAGTCACCAATTGAGATAATTCATGCCATTGAGAATGGGTAAAGAATGATGACCTCCGACAAGCCAATCTAAAGAACGGAAGCAAGTCGTACTAGAAGTCATGTCCACACAAAGCAGAGCATACCAAGGCCATTCGTACAACATTCATGCACCAATTAAAAATTGGGGAGATAAATGAGCTACGACTACTTACCAAGATTTCCAACACTCTGAAAGGTAGTAATGTACTTAAAAAGAGTGGCTTATGTCATCAACCATATTTTACCCCGATTTGAATTATTATTCCCATTCCTCTCCTATGTCGGCTTACACAAAACCTATGAAGAAGTCCAGAAAAAAAATTAATGGCTCAATGCATTTGGGGAATTAAGACGGCTAAGATTGAAACATGAGGAATGACACGCAGCTGATTTGAAACGGTAAAAAGTCCCACATAACTGGCAGTAGCCAACGTCGAGTCGTGCAAAAAAGCTTTCGTAACTCACTAGACTTTGGGCAACCAACCCACTTTACTACTTTGGACACCCATCTAAACCTCATTAATTTGCCAGGAAAGACTTTTGGACGATATGATTCAACTTTACTCTACAAAGGACGCAATTGAGCAATACATATTTCATGACTTCGCTACCAAAATAAGTCCAAGGGGAAAAATTAACCATCACAACGCATTGAACTGACCAGTCCAAATAGTGTTACCCAAAAACTAAGGGATGCAGGCAGTGACTGCTAAAAAATTCACCCAATGGCTGTTTTAGTGGTTTAACTGCATCAATCTACTTACGCCATACAATTTGATAGAACCGTGGTTATCATAGACTGATACAAACCCATTTCAACTATTTAGAACACTCAGGTGGGGACGTCATACACACATTACGGTAATAGAGAATGTGTAAAGGACAAATCATGGTACTGGAAAGGGCTGAAAACTCCAATAAGCAAAACAAACTTAGAGCGAATTTAGTTAAAGACTACTGGTCAAGACTATTCTGGTTTCTAAGGGAGACCAAAATATGCAAGCAAGGCAGAAAGCTTTGCGGGTAACAAAGGAAGTCTGAATTAAGTGTTGGAATAGGTAGCCAGTTGGGCTCACCAGATAAATGACGGCGATTCTATATCAAATACTATTCATGCTCCTGGACAGGGTGAGATAAGATGACGGCCAGTTAAATAGATTCATTTGATGGAATCGGTTTTGAAATGAACATCTCTCAACACACAATTTTACCCTTAAAAAAGACTTAACGACGCGACTCCCCTCGTTAAAAAATGCCAAGAGATAAAATGTATGAAAACGGGGTTGAATGGAATGTCTCGTCACAGATGGATAATGGAAAGGAATCGAGTCGAAATAAAATCTTTCTAATAAGTAAAAGTTAAATAAAGATGACTCACCAGAGTGAACTGTTTAAGGTAGTGGCGTCGCACAAGGCTTAAAACGAAGGCGACAATGCAACCGCAGTAGAGGGTAAAAGAGATGAAACGATGGTGCACCACCAGCGGAGCCAGAAAGTCCTGTGAAACAATAAACGAAGACTAATTGGGTCCCCAGCAAGAAAGTACAGCGATGCACACCGAGGCTACCGAGAACAGTTTTAATGGAAGCCTAAATGACGATGAAATCAAGATGAAGGAGAATCAACTTTCAGAGCAAGAAAAGATCGAATGATACGAAATAGAAGGTCCAAAAGTCGATTGTTGTAGGTTAAGCGACGTGAATGCAGTTAAACTGTTTCCCTATTGGCATTTGCTAGTCTGATCCAAGCAATAATGTGTGCCTAAGCCGCAATTGAAAGGACATTTTTATCGCTACTTTTATAGCATGTGGTCAAACAAATTCGATCGCGGTATTTACTCATCTAACTCTTATTTCTCTGTCTTAGTGATTTGCACCAAATGGCTCAATGACGATAGGACCATCACCCAGGTCAAACCTTTTTGTTACCGCTGACAAAAGTGTATTGTGGGGTTGGTACATGGTAGTGTAACCCTTCGTTGTTAAATCCACCAGTGAAATGCAGCTATGGCTAGGTCCGATCTCTTGTTGTCGGAGAGCTCTTGCAATAACCACCCGATCCCTAAACACAATGCACAATTCCATCGTTGAAAAATACCCTCCGTACTGACACAGCTCCGGAGCTGAACAAACCTTAGACTCCCTTGCCTGGGTAAATACAACCACCGTTTCAACGATGAAATCCCAGCTGGCGGTCATTTTAACCGTCCCTGAGGCCATTGGTAATGGGATAAACGGGGCCCTTAATGGTTCGCTTGATACCCTCTTTGATAATAAGAGCTGCTGTCACTAGATTTTCTCCTTGGACGGTTTGAGAGCCGACTGATCGTGATAAAGCATCCGCTTGACCAGTGGAAGCCGAGTCGAGATCTATTGCTTTGGACAGCTGGCAATACATGCGGATACACCCTTTTCAATCCAAAAGTGTTTAAAAAGGGCTTATAATCATTCAGGAAGATGAACTATCATGCACTAGCCATCAAGTAGAAGTTCTTTAAGCCAAAAGTGATCGGTAATGCCCTCATCTGGCTCTAATTCCGCTCCATGGAATAAGGGATCCTAGCTGCCTATTCAGCGGGCCTTCTGTGATCAATGCGGCAATGCATGCGATATGAAAGTCCCAATGCTATAGCTAGAAGCGTCAGATGCCACCAAAGTTGTCACGTTTGAATCCCGAAGCATCAACAGTAGATTAGATGTTAGAATATCTATCACTTTCTCGAACGACCAAAAGCTAATTTAATGGAGCCCGAGTACGATGAAATTTAAGCAAAAAACGAAAGCAACACTGAAACATTCGCGAGCGCTGACATCGTTTTGAAGTCTGCGGCATTATATGGATCTGGGTGTCGACAGACTGAGTTAATCTCGTAAACTAGGCGCTTGATCGTTGTCATAATAACTAGCTTACTTCTCAAGTCAGAATCAAAAGTCATATTTGTCCAAATGCATGAGGATCATGCTCAACTTCTTGAACCTGCCTCGTTCGCCTGATTTAAACACAGTTGTCATCTAGGTGGGCTGTTTCTCCAAATAGATCAGTTGGTAAAAGATGGCAAGGCGGTCTTGGCTCCGAATAGAAACCGATTTTAATAGAATAATCCCCTGCGCCTAGTGGCTGCAGCTAATTTGTTCAGCCACAGATCTTGGTGGCATGGATATCCATTCACCACTGCAGCCTCACCGCTCCTAGCCATCCCAATAACAAATTATTCTGCCGTGGCATGCTTTACCATGCCTTCAGAAATGACTCGAGACCCTATACATATATTTTTTAAGACATATCCTAGGATCATCGTGATGAGAATGAATTTCAAGAAATTGCCGAAGTCTGCTCTGAGTCAGTAAATCATATGCGAGAAAACAAAGGCTCCCCACTGTTACTGAACTGCGCAGCAGTTCAAAAACCACCCAATCTCTTGTAATCTGAGCTGCCTGAGGCGAAACCCATACAACTAAAGAACATCAAAGGGAAGTGTGATTTCGCAGTTCAACTGCGCTTGGTTACACAATTTAGACGATACAAGTGAGGGTGTGTGTGAATTTACTTAGCCGGTGGTAGACGCCTCTTATGCTACGTCGCTAACACGAATAAAGCAGAGCCCGTCATCGGCAATTCAGATTTCTAGAAAACACCACAACGCTGTGATCGAAGCCCCTTCGTTTTAAGTATCGAAGGAGATCACTTGAGACTATCAAGAATGAAAAATGGATACCAAAGCAGAGGTTAGCAAGAGATGGCTCTGAATTTTTCAGTGTCTTGCACTTTAAACCAGCCAGTCACAATCACTGTGCTTTTCTTGAAATTTAGGTAAACTCGAGAGGGAGGTTTGATCTAAATGGTACGAAATTGTACACATTTTAAGTGAAAACCTTTGGTCGCTCTCATTAACATGCTACTAGCGGTGGTAGTCATTTAAATTGTTGATGTTACCACGTAGGCTCTTCCAATCTCCCACGCTGATGCATGCACCACTTGTCCCCCAAGCCCACTATAGAGTTACGATAAAGCTACTCCCAAACTCCTATATCCTCCATGTCAAGTGCTAAGGGGTTGTAGTTCAGGGCTACATCTTCTCCGCAACCAATGAAGAGGATAGGGAGGTCAAGGCTGAAAGAATAACGAGGGGATATTTCCTAACTCCTCCACAAACCAATGATTTGAATTACAGTCAGGATTGGTTTACTTACCTCCCCACGACCGTACTTTGGGTAACTCGTCCAAGTTCATTTGGCTGTAAATCCGTCTCTCACTGAATGCGGAAGTAACGGATAGAGGGATAGGGAGGAAGGAAGAGGTGCTTTGCTACGCTTGTCAACACATCTCGTTGCCATGGCAGATACGCATGAACGCTATGTTGTTAATTAAGCGAGCATATACAAACGCAGCCATCAACTTGCTAACGAGCGGACTGGATAATGGAAGTAATGCAATCTGTACCGAAAGCAGGAGAGAGGTCCGTGTCTCCGGCAAGATATTAGCGTTTCAAGGTAAAACACACAGGGAGAGAAAAGCACCAATCTTAGGAACATGGAGTATTCAAGACTAGAGAATGGATCTCGAGGTACCCATTTCGGGTTACATTTGATAGGAACAACTTCCATTATACATCTATGAAAAGTTCAAAGAAGCAAACTGCTAACTCTTGATAAGGCCGAGGACACAGAGAATACCGGTCCTACAAAGAAATACAGTCCAACAAAATGATACCTGTTTAACCGCATAAACTCCTAACAGTCTTCGACGATTTAATCAAGATACTCCTAGTCTTTCTGTGCATCGATAGTAAAGGTACTTTTGAATTCGCACGTTTGTTGAGTAATACACATTCAAAGATAACCCAAGTGGTTTGTTACTTTAGAAGAGGGAGGTGAAGAGGTGCAAAAGTAAAGTTTCTTATAAAAATTCCCTAATTTTGCTTCATTACACAATCATTGCATTTAATTGAACCGGGATAGACATGTGGTTTCATTAGTTTATATGGTACCCAAATTTGAGAGTCAGTTTCGTGAAATTAGAAAACGCTAATTTAGTCAAGCACAGCTTGACTTGCAGAGAAATTTGGACAAGCACTACTAAACTTCAAGTCGAAATGAAAAAATGATAATCTTCCCAAACAAGAACCAGTTTCTCATTAGAAACAGGGGCCCCAAGAGCTCATACAGGTGGAGATACCTCAGAGAGATATGCACTCATAAAGACACTATGGAAGTGAATGCCCATAGCAGGAGCCCCAAGTCTACGGAAAAAGGAGTCATCTGTTAATATAGATGTGTCTGTGGTGAATTTTTACTTCATAGATCCCAGACAGCTAAAGAAAGGAGAGGGTAGCTAGCTCCCTAGAGAAAATAGGTAGGAATTCGAAATCTACCAAAATGTCATTTTATTTTAGCCTCATTCACTCATACAGTAACAGGAGCAGGTAAATTATTGGATGGACTATTGGTACGATCAAAACAGGACATCGGCGGAGATGAATGCTATCTTGCATACTCTTCTGCCACAAATCAATGGTCAACTTTCTCCGCCCCTTATAGAATGAGGTCCAAATCGCTCACAAATCAACTTCCCTCTGCGCTAATCATAGTTACAGACTCAACCACTATAAAAAAACGCTACGAAAGGCGTTCAAATCGAACCTGGGTGTTTGAATTCAAAGGCGTAAAAAAAATGATGCTGCCCAAGTGATACTAAAACCCATTATACATACCAAGAATGGCCTATCGCGAGCCTTGATGACTGGCGCAAATATGGTGGACCAGCCCTACCCAGACAGGGGCCATTAAGATGGCAGGCAACAGTAGCAATGTGTGCATTTACCTTAAATAGCTTTTACTTGTGAGACGCGAAACCCGTAAACATCTACTCCTATAGAAAGCTCCTAAAATAGCAAAGTATGATAAGGAGACGCTCAGAAGCAGTAAGACGTTTGAATAATGTAGGGATTCAAGAGACGCCCTTGGGCAGTAGAATTCAGCAAACAACTAACGGCCAGCGTGAGAAACTCTCGATCAAACTATAACCTGTCATGAAACTGCACAAGAGCCAGATCTCCCTGGGGGGGGAATTCCAATTATTTATTGCAGGCTGTTTTGGGATGGTTCAGCCTAAGGATAACTCCTCCCCATAGCTATGTATGTAGAGAACTACAGCATAACAGTACTGAATGCTGATTCTACTTAAAATTCGCTGTTTCCCGTCCTTTACATATTTAAATGTCCCGACTTAGTTTATTCGCCTCATTCAGAGGTAAATTAGAGGACTCTTGATGGATGTAGAGCAAAAGTTCAGAGGTGGGAGCAAAGAGACGTGTTGGACTCACTTCCTTGGCTAGGAGGATACGAAAGCGTCCAATAAGACTCTCGCCAAAGAGGAAGTAGTTGGAGGTGAAGAGAAACATCCAGGAAAGTGTGCGAAACCACGGTAGATTGTGCGTCCGGTAGACCACATGGCCAATGTAAATGAGCTCCTTGAAACACGCCAACTGCAGACACAGCACCTGAAAAAAAAAGCACAGTACTACCGGTCCACATCCACTACAAGTTCGCTGAACATCAAGTAAGACTGAAAATTTGGGTTAGGCGGATTAAGGGAGGTATCCGTCAGAACTATACAGCCAATATCAAGAAATTGGCGTATTTACTCCGTTCTAGCCTTCAAAGTCGAGTTAGCAATTTTGCTACCGAAGTCACGTCCGTAGGACCTCTTGGATCCCTTACCCGGCCCCGGCCTCGCGATTTACACCTAGGCGTGTCCAGAACACAGTGATTGAGTTTGGAACAATAAAAGAGATGTCGGATTTTCTTAAGAATCGGTGTCATATTAGAACAGCCAAAACATCATAACATCAGAGAACGATATTTCTCTAAGAATCTGGAAACGACCATACCAAAATAGGAGGAAGAAGGCTAGTTTGGCACCAAAATATTCTGCTACTACCATCCATTGCTTATCGGATGAGAGGTACTTGAAGGAGGGAGTTCTGAGAACAGTATCTCATCTCCAAAGCGTTAAGATGAGATGCGGAAACTATCTCCTTCCAATTCTACTTAGGTGTGATGATGGTTCACAATAGATATACACAGGTTGGAAGAAATTACTGTCTAATGCCCTTTAAAATTCGCTTAGAGGACACATAGAAGAAGGAATGAATCGACTCAGATTGAAATACTTTATCAGAGTTCCACATTAGCGAGCCGAACCGTCTTTGTGGCGAGGATTGGACAAAGAGAGGGCATTTCAGATGGTGCGGAATTTTCATACTGCAATTTTAACACTTTCTCCACGAATTATTTCAAAGGGAAGTCGATCATCACAAGCCAAAAGTTCAGTTTTTGTAATGACACCTTTTTCCCTAATAAACCGTTTGAATTCCTTTCAATTGAACGTACCAAAAAGATGTAAATTACTAGTTTTGGTAAGAAAACTGGAGCAATACATACGTGACTATGGTTAGAAGTGTCCACCTTATCTCCATTTAAGGCTAGCAACGACACTTACCTGGAGAAATTTTGCTGTTTTGAGGAGTTGATTCATTATTTTAACAGCACCAACTTTAAAGTAAACTAGCGAACCAAAAACAAACGTATGTAAAGGACCTGTTTTAAATTTCTGCTTCCACCTTTACACTTACTCGTTGTGAAAAGAAAACTTGTTACCTCCATCAATCAAGGGAATTACTTACACCGCATCGTACTTGCCTACCATGGGTTGAAATCTAACAAATTCCCAATCACCATGTATCAGTAAAGTAAACGAAGACAAATTGAGGAAAGTGGATTTGAAAGATGTTAGTAGATGGCAATGTTTCTGGACTTTTTTAAAAACTGGAACCAGATTTGGTTTGAAGCCAATAGGCGTTGGTAGAAGTTCCTAGGCAAATATGCAGACTTGGTTAGATTGTAGAGATTCCCATTAACTCAGTCGCGCATGTTTATTCTGTTTGGGAAAAAATGGAGCTGGCAGAGGAAGATTGTAAAAATCTAACAGATTCTAAGGTTAAAACGTTACCTACACCTCCAAAAAAGGAATCAGCAATCAAATGAGCACAAAATGTATCAAGATGAATTAGTTTCTCGCCCTACATTAAACAGCTTTAAGCCGATGACGGCAAGAGTATCACAAAATAACAAGAAATGGGGCTTGGAGAATACTGTGAAAACAACGCCACTCAAACAACTCAAAAGTTTGACTCGTGGAGACAGTCTCAGTATTTGCTAAACTTTTTGCAAACAGACTGGTGTCACGTTTTTTTGGCATGCAGCTTTCAATTCTACTTCCTGAACCATAGTTAAAAAGGCTTTCATCTCAATTGTAAACAAATGTATTCAATACGGGTGTGTCTATGAAAACGTTACCTCAAACAACGGTATTCTTAATCACGCTTAGAAAGGGCTTCATCAGTTGGTGAACTAAGCGCCCATGGAAAGCGCAATAAGCTAAACTTTTGTATCAAAAACCGACATTACTCTATGGAAAATGAAGCAACTGACTTACAAAAAGCAGGTAGATTTGAAATGCGTAAGCACGAAGTAATCCTGATGTAAATCGAAACACTTTTGTCTTGCATCACATAAACCCCTAAACCCACTGTTTTATTTGAAAAAATAAAATCATGTCATTTGACCATAAACCACCTATCTTAGCATCAATATTAATGAAGACCAAATGATTGGTTTTTTCAATGGCTACAAACTTGAAATCCAGGATTTCACCTCAAATTTCTCTGCCGAAGTCGTATGTCTGTCAGTAATTTAAGGGTAGCACGTTTGAATTCGCGTGGCTACTTTAGCTTTACCTTTGCAAAACTTACAAAAAGTACATCTGCATTGGCATTTAAGTGTGAAAAAAAATGAACAGATACAAATTTAGTATTGCTTAAGAAAATGCAAGTTCTGTTGTGTACAGATTACTCGGTACAGCTAAATAATGTCCCATGTGAATTCATTGGAAAAAAAGAGGAGACCGAGAAATTGCACGACTGATAAAGATTGGACTACCCCTTATGAGAAGGAGATTAGGATTCAAACTGCTGCCAAGATTACATCCATCGCTATACCGCTTCTTACTTGCATTCATTAAAATAAATGCCAATGGACGCGAATCGAACTGACAGCACATAAAGATACTGTGGGTATTTACCAATCTAACAATAATCAGACTATTCAAAAGAACTCGACCAATGGTTTCCAAACGGAGGCTTAACACAAAGCAAGATTTTTCAATCGGGCCTTTCAGACTTAACCGATTCTACAAGTGCACTAAGTGAAGTATGCGGGTCTGACCGAGATCACATACCAAGGCCGTGGAGCGGTTACCAATCTAATAACAATCAGGGACTTCTTGAATAGATCTGCTGGGTACAACAGCTAAATAAAAGCTTATAATCTATTCGGTTTTGGAAATGCATTGGTCTACTAATTACACAATTAGCTATTCGTGGCACAAATTTAGTTCTGAGACAAGATGTAATTATGGATAAGATTTGGATTTACCATCACACTCATCTCTGATCGTGTCACAGTCTCCAAAAGATGTAGAGGCTGAATAATTTATCATGAGAGATTGAACTACTTTTTGCGATATTATCACCCTCTGAGTTATTGTTTCGAAGAAAGACTAAAGTGGATGCACTAGGCAATTTGAGGGTCAGTGTCCCAGCTTGTACCAATGCATCAGCGACACCACGTCGGAAACCAATTGGCAAATGTCAACTTTGAACTCGCATGTACAAGGCAATTCTAGTGGAAAAATCCATCATCGGTCCAAAAGCAGCGTCACACAAGTGTATCATTAAAAGACTATGCAACTTCATAGAAAGGCTTGGCGTCGGCACCGGCACAGCAGGATTGGACATTTCAAACTTACCCGGCTAGGTTAAGGGGCAAAAGAAAATCGGTTTCTTATTACAGGCAGGAGAATTAGGACGACTAATAAAAAACAGCATACTGGTTGATAAATCTCGTTTAATCTCAAAAGCAAGCTATATACACACCAGCAAACGACAGGTAAGTGAATCGGCAATATTTAAAGAAGTTAACGACCCAAAAATAATGTGTGAACTGATACGGATCAAGGCAGGGAAGTAGAATGACTTAGTAATTTTAGCTACCGGCTCAGATGCAGACCACATCACGTGAATAGTTGCTAATTTGTTCCTTATTTTGAGGCATAATGAAATGATTTTTTAAATAAGCATAATTAAGCGTATTTAGATGCACGAAAGAGCTGAGAAATGCAAAACTGATGCATGCGTAAAGAATGAAGCTAACGTGAACCTACCAGTAGCACCAGAGCGAGCGGGCCCAGGTAGATGAGAAAGAGGAAACTACCAATCATGACGATGGACATGAAGAGACGCACAATGCAATTGGTGAGACGCGGCGAGAGGCCCGCCACGGATGTCTCGAGGAAGACGGGCACGTGGTCGGAGCCATGAGGCACCTTCTCTGCCACATTCGGTTCGATATCAAGGTCACTCGCAAGGGGCGTCTCTATGGCTTCGTCGGCGGAAGAGTAGTCACCGGTACGTGGTGGCGCAGGGGCGGCAGCAGCGGTGCTGGGGGCAGTTGTCTCAGCGTTTGTATCATCATGTGGCTGACGCAAAAAGAAGGGAATGTTAAGCAGAAAGGCCAATCACTCTACTTAACTCTCTGTGTGGCTCATCCCTGGAGGCCCCAATGTTTAATAACACCGGCTGTTGGCATAAAAGGAAGAATGTGATTCCCAGACGCCAGTGTGTCAACAAGTTTCATTCCATTGCTAGGATTGCTCAATAATGCAACATTTGGATAACTACGACGCCCCGAAATTGTGTGCGAAAGCCGACAACTACTTAGCCCTCTATAGAAATGTTACCTATAGGTGAAAACTGATAACTATTAATTATTTAAGCATTATGCTGCTTCTTAATGGGGCATCATAATGCCTTAACACCTAAATTTAGGCGCAGGAATGACAACGCCATTTCAATTCTAAACATATGGATTTTCAACTCAAAATTTTGTCTAGGTCTACAATAATGGCAAGAATGAGGAGATACAAGGGGGTATGGAAAAAAGAACATTCAAATAAAGATAAGTTCCTACTTTTGAAAAATTTGCAAGGACTCACCATAAACCATTGCGAAGAAGATGAGTAAAAAAAAGGTTAATAACGAAGAAGAAATCATCGGCACTCAAAAGCACTATTTTGTGAAAGGCACAAATGTCCTATTGTAGAAGCCAGATGTAACATCCAAAATATAAATACGACGTAGGTGAAACAATGGACATTTTTTCACAGAAATAATTGGGGATATTTGGAAATAATCTATTTAAACTTGCTAAGTCTAAACCAACCTTAAGGTATTTGAAGATACTTTCCCATATTACTATAGGGGGGAAAATCACAACCAGTAACGAAGGAAATGTAATCGTATAACTATTGGCACCATCAAACAATGAAATTAAGGGAACACAAAAATGCCTCAATTGTTTATCTGTAAGGATTGTTCAGTATTTTTGAGGCTAACCCGCTTAAACCCACTAGGGTGGAATTCATGCAAGGTCACCTGAAAAAAAAGCTGTAGATTTTACAACCAAAGAAATACTAAGAAAAGGAAATAGAACAGATTACGCCATCCACAACATGCATTAAATGAAGATATTCACTGATAGACTATACAGTCAACAAAAACTGGAAAATTTGCAAATACAAGGCGTGGAACTTCGTGAGCGATCGGAACTTGTTCAAGAACCTTTGTCTAATATCATCAGCATAAACCGAAATCTCGTCTTATGAAAGGAAAAAGAATGAAAACATATTCCAGAAACATTTTTCGGCATTGCTGGAAAAACCATTTATTGAAAATACCAAAGCCCAGCACTTCAAACTAGTCAATAATGGTCATGGCTAAGGATTCGTAAGAATTAGCAACATTTCGTAGAAAGGAATGATCAGGTACAAAAAATCGGGCCAGAACGACCATTAAAAATAGGTATTGGTGCAGGGAGCTTACTCAGCTATCAGTCGCTAGGGCGGCTGTAGAGTCTTACAATAGACAAGAAAGGGGATAAAGAGTTTTGTAGTGCATGAAAAAGCCTATAGTTTCCTTAAATGTCAAATATGATTTGAGTCGCCTATCATTCGAAGCAACCCAAACTCTCCTCTCAAATAAGGCATAGCTTTTCATGCGCAAATACTTTGTTCAATAAACAGCTATTAAAAACTAGATAATGGCAGATAGTAACAGAAACAAGGATAATTACTGATACAAAAGGACAACCACCGAACATCAAGATGCGTATAGAAAGCTTTTTATGCTTCACATATAAGAGTATGATAAGCAGCCGAAAGCATGAGCAATTACCATGGAAAAAACTTTAAAAAAGATAAGTGACGTGTGCAGAAATTAAATTAAGCAATTATCTACCACAGAGAACGGTCCATAATAATCCCTTGAAAAAAAGAAGTGTTGAGCCGAAATATGGTTCTAAGTAGGAGGCAAAAGCGGAAAACGAATAATTTATAAACATTAAGAGATTACCAAGTGCCGTCTACGAGTCACTACAGGGGAACCCTCATCCATTTGGAGACAAGTTGAAGTGACACCACCTGCCACTAACCAATCACATTAATGCACAAATAGGCATTTCAAGCGTACGCAAAGAAGGAAGGCTATTTAAAAAAGACCAGAAATATAAAGTATGCATTATTGAAATAACGTTAAAGATGGCACGCTAACCTTACAGCTACAGCTGAGAAAACAAAATTTTGCACGGCATTTTAACACATAAAAAACAAATGAGAAACAAAATAATTACTAATGCTCAAGAGAACACTTGACTTCCCAATTTCAGCGAAAGCTATTAGTACGTATTAGAATTTGTTTGTCAACAATGTAAAAGCTTACTAGCAGGCATTTCTCAAACGAAACCAAAATAAGGTGCGGGAAAACCGAAAGGTAACTGCGTGGATCCTTTCCAAGTCATAAATAGCTTCTCCACTGAGCCACTCAAATGATATTAGGAAAAATTTGTAGAGGTTATGTTTGGTCGAAATTGTGAAATATATTTGGCTAAACACCGAGAGAAATTGCAGATGCCTTTATTATTTGTACAATGAGCCTGCTCAAACATTTTTACGGTTGCTTTTAGACTGCAGATGACAGCTTAAAGTTAACTGCTAGTCCAAAACATAAGATAATTCTTTCCTTTCTTCTGTCCCTCATCTTTACAAACTCAGTAATCATCGCATGGCCAACGCAAAATATAACAAATTTTTAAATAGGTTGCATTACATAATTCTCTTTATCCTGAGAATAGGGTGCTTGTTTTACTTTATCAGCATAAATTATTCCAAGAATTGCCTTCTCGTACGTGACGATTACTTCGGCGCGTTCTTCAGTGAAGTTTGGGGTTGTCAGGTTTCTGACTATTGCTCAAAGACGCCATGGCAGCCAAAATGTCAATGCATGGTGCGCTTCTTATAACTGCTAATATTTTGAGGTTTATTTTAAGCCTCAAGTTTAACTATTCGCCTCCTTTGTGGCAAAAAATCCACATTCATGAAGCCCACTTCAGAAATAATTTGCTGGACTTTGTTTTCCTTATTTTAAGGTGCTTGGATCTGAAGTAGCATTGTTGCTTTTCTTGTTTTTTGGATTGTAGCGCGGCAAAACTTATTTCTCTATTAAGTTATTTAGTTTTTGTGCATGGGTTTTCATTTCCCAGAGCATTGTGTCATTATGAAGTTTTGCTGCATCATGAAATCTTATATAGACTTAAAAACTCGGCCGCCTTTTTCGGTTGTTGTTATTTGTCTTCATAATTACGCTTTTAGATTACTCGTCTCATGATGCGGCGTATAAAAGGTATGCATTTTCCTTTTAGGCGTCATATTATCCTTATTAAATGTCTGCTCGAAGATTTTGTTAACATCTGTTATGCACATGTGCATGCTCCTTCACCTTTTTTAGTCAGGAGTTCGATAATCCAACACGGCGTTTGTAAGTTTTAATCAATGTCTTTATGTGTGCAATTCGCGATCCTTTTCCCTGTCCTCCTTTTCGCACCGCATCCTCTTCCCTTGTATTTTGACCCGCGGAGTTCTAAGCGTGATTAGGTCGCATACTAATGGCTCAGCTAATTTGCTCTTTTTGATGTATTGTTCATTAAGCGTCTCTCTCTTCCCTCTTCCCACAGGTTTGACCGCCGATCCACGGTGGCTTTTCCGGGTATGGAGGGTAAGTACGTGGCTAAGGGCCAATTCTCGGGCAAGTCGATTGCAGTGCTGAGCAGTGGTGGAGACGCTCAAGGGATGAACTCGGCCATCCGCGCTGTCGTGCGAATGGGTCTCTACTGCGGGTGTCGCGTCTTCTTTGTCAAGGAGGGCTATCAGGGCCTTGTGGATGGGGGCAAAAACATCAGAGAGGCGGCATGGGCTGATGTTTCCGGTATCGTGCAACTGGTATGGCCTCTGTTCAACGTGTCTCTGTATATTAGCAAGATTTCCGTGTTACTGAGACTGGCAACCTATAATCGCTCTTTTATTCCATAGTATTTCTTTTAAAGAAATCTGTTTTGGTTAATTTTTAGGTGGTAATGCTTAGATCACCATCTTCCCTTTTTTTGTTGATCAGTTGAAATCATCGGTCGATGTACCATTAAATTCCCCCAAAAGTTGATGAGGTTATCTGCGACTGATTTTTCTCTGTTTTCTTTGTGGTAACCTCGGTACCTTATTTAACTTGTTTGTTACCAGCATCACAAGCATGTGGCATGTTTTCGTTATCAGTTTATGACCGCATTAAACCAAAGTGTGTATTGCTAAAAGATTGCTCGGAGGGCAATTATTTTTCACATTTCTTCAGCGTCATAAAAAATAATGCTATTTTTTTGGGTCACAGCAAGATTCAATTTCTAGTTTTTTTAACTCTCCTGTGAACGTAGGTTTCATTTACAAAGATCTACCTCCTACCATTCCTTTCAGCTAAATAGTTTTCGTGCAGTGGCACATCAAGGTGTAGATAAATTCAATTCAGAAAATTTCATCAACTTCTCTGAAAACTCACGTTAGTTCATTATCTGATCCAGTAGTTATAATATTTCTTCTAAATCGGTTCCTTACTTTGAGGGTTACCTTAGAATCGAGTTCGGAGTCGTAAAAAGTGTTTAGGAATTCGTGTTGATTTACCTCTCTAACAAGCACCGCAAAAGCAAGACTATTCAAATCGGAATTGTCATTATTCATATCTCAAACAACGAAAATTATTTGACTTGAATTCTGTTGTCAGTGTAGGCTTCATTACCCTGAATTCACCATCATCTCTTAGCAGACATGCTTTCACTCAAAAGCAATCCATCTACTAAACCTATTCGTCTTAAACATTTCTAGGGAGGCACGGTGATTGGTTCGGCGCGTTGTAAGGATTTTCGCGATAGGGCAGGCCGTGAGAAGGCGGCACTTAACATGGTGAAGCATGGCATTCACAATCTCGTTGTCATCGGTGGTGACGGTTCTCTCACTGGAGCCAACGAGTTTCGTGTTGAATGGGCCTCCCTTCTTGCCTCGCTTTACGAAAATGGTGGGTTCTGTTATGAAATTGTCCAATTTTCTCAGCATTTATAGACCACGAGGATCGGTTTGCTTACTGGCTCTATTCCATGAGTTACGTAATGCTCCAATATGTTCCTAGAATTCTGTGTATTTAAGGCTTTCGCTATTCAGATTTTTTCAATTCTTTGGGATTTATCTTGAAATCCTCGTGCGTAGTATCACATTCAACTGCTCATCCGTTTTGACACAGCAAAAATCACCGATGAGGAGAAATCGAACCATGAGCACCTTAACATAGTTGGCATAGTGGGCAGCATTGACAACGACTTCTGCGGTACTGACATGACCATCGGCGCGGATTCGGCACTGCACCGTGTAATTGAGGCAGCGGATGCTATTGTAACCACGGCGCAGTCACATCAACGTTGCTTCATTCTGGAAGTTATGGGACGCAATTGTGGTTATCTTGCTCTCATTTCGGCTCTTGCCTCTGAAGCTGATTGGGTCTTCATCCCCGAGGTACCACCGATGGACAACTGGCCCGAGTTGCTCTGTTCGAAGGTTCGAAGGGTGGGTAAAATTGTCAAATTTCGGTTTCTTGCCTCAGTTTATCTCCGTGTTTTTTTATTTTGATGAATTTTGCAGTGGGCTCCAGGTAGGTGTTACATCACGTCCTGTTGAAGAGTTGCTTAATCCAGCTAATAAGAAAATGTGACCAAAATGTTGACAATATTCTGGTTAAGATTTGTTACTAGTGGCTGAAACTAAGGAATCCTAGGTGGCGGAGGGAGCTTGGCGCAGCTTGTTTCGAGAATTGATTCAATGCCTTGCTGACATCAGCCAACTGATCAGTTGTCTGTCGTCTGGCATGGAGTTTCCACTTTATGCATTTATGCCCTTATATATGGTCTGACCATTGGCACTGTTTTGCAAAAGGATCGGCTCACCTATTGTTCCTTTTCTAGAATGATTGATTAATTCCACGTGTTGCTCCTTGATTTTGTTTTCCTTGAAAAAGCTCTTTTGCTTTCGTCAACAGAATCGTGAACGCGGCCAACGTGTGAGCATCATTATGATAGCTGAAGGTGCGGTGGATCGAGAGAATAAGCCAATTACC
Organism: Echinococcus multilocularis; assembly: GCA_000469725.3. Taxonomy (NCBI): domain Eukaryota; kingdom Metazoa; phylum Platyhelminthes; class Cestoda; order Cyclophyllidea; family Taeniidae; genus Echinococcus; species Echinococcus multilocularis. The sequence goes on along the minus strand of LN902848.1, from coordinate 2,567,556 downwards.
TGTGAGATGGTGCAAAAATTGATGGTGGACGAGTTGGGTTTGGACACGCGTATCACAGTGCTGGGACACGTGCAGCGTGGCGGTCGCCCCTCGGCTTTTGATCGCCTCCTCGGTGTTCGCATGGGTGCTGAGGCGGTGTTGGCTCTCATGGATGCGGACAAGAATCCCGACCTTCCCTCTTGTGTCATCACTCTCGTAGGAAATCAAGCTGTTCGTCTGCCATTGATGCACTGTGTAGAGAAGGTAGGTAGCTCATCCATATTTGAACTGATAGACTGTCTGCGTACCTTTGTCATACTGATCTCTTTCCTCTCAAACAGAAATTGTATCATGGTTTGGTTTTGTACTGGGATGAAGGGATGCTGGTGTAGATTGCGAAATTGCATATATCCGGTGATTTTATCAAGCCGATTTCTTGTGCACCGCCTTGAAGAGACAGCTCCTTAGTCATTCAGTTCACCAGCTGCCCATGTGATGTGATTGAGAGGGTCTGCTATTCTTTCACCCCATTCTGCGTGAGGTGCCTTAGACTCCACAGCCACTCAAAAGTTGATCTATTAGGGCATTTTGTCCAAATTGAATCATCGAGGTACTTGTCACTCCCTGGCTCTTTCCCTGAGAACCAATAGTCTCCTTCCTTTTAGGATCTTCACTCGGTTTAAGCAACAGTAGCTTTCACCCGGTCACCTACTTAATATTATTTCTACATAATTCACTTGATGGATTACATCATCTTAGCACATTTAATTTCATGCTGATCACTCCATTGATTTAATCTGGAGTGTAGTTGACACAACTTATGTATTTTGCTGCACGTTTCTTGGCCTGTTTGAGGCAAAAATGTTCATTGTTAATCACTTCTCTGCGACCAGAAGTGGTTATTGTTGGTTAGTATTTCTAAGAAATTTGGCGACTAGTGAGATGGGCGGTTCATTTTTTAGTCTAGCCTTACAGTTCTTATTATCTATCAGGGAAGGATTTTTTGTTGAATCTATTGGATATTCCTTCTTTGTTTCACCTAGCTCAGTACACAATGGTGGAGGAAGTGCATGCTTTCCTTTCCTCCTCTCCACCATCGGCATTACTGTTCCTTTGTGTGCAATTCATTTCTTCCATCTAGGTAACCACAATCATCCTCAAGAGGCACTTAAAGGAAGGCTCTAATGCTAATAAATTGTTTAGATCTTATTTATTACTTGCTTGGCTTTGGACCATCACTTGAACCGAAAGGAGAGGAATATGTGTAGTTCCTATTTGTTTCTGAAAAATGGATAAATTTTGACGAACATTTTCTGCAGGACTTGAACATTACTGTGGCACATCAAACGCCTATAATCCCTAAAAATGGTAATCCTGTAGGAGGGATCAAGCAACTCAGTAAGGGAACTTACCTATTAGTGATGTAGACATTAGGTGATATATTTAACTTGACAAAAAACTTGCAAATATGCTCCATCATAACTCAGAAATTGTGCAACCTGGCAGAGCTTCGCTAACAGAACCATATTTAGAGATATGGGCTAAATTACCGATTTCTTTAATTCTTCTTTTCTCCTAGACCCGAGCTGTGGCTGTCGCTATCGCGAAACGCGATTTTGAACAGGCGGTATTCCTCCGTGGACGGTACGTCTCCTGAATGCATGTGCATGTGTGTATGACTGTCATTTGCCAGGACTGTTTGTGAGTCATGCCTTAGTCATGCTCCCACTGCAATGCAGACAACTGAGATGTAGACTCTGGAAAAAAGAATCAGAAGGACTTCTATACCACCGAGCTATTCTATCAATAGCTGGAACCAGATTGGCGTCCTCTGGACTGAGTAATTCCAATTTTCGCCCTTCTGATCTGTGGTTTATGCAAGGACAGAAGGCGCTTCATGTTCCACAAGTCTTTCCGGACTAAATTATAGGTAGCTACTGTTTAAAAGTCAACAAATCTCTTTTCTTCCCACCCAACAAGGTGACCGGTCAGAATGCGATGCCATTAAAACTGTTTCCCAAGGTTTAAAATCTACACCAGTCTAATGACAAATGTCATCGGTTCATCTGCTGTGATGGTCCTAATTGTGTGATGGTATAAAATTTGATATTCGTCCAAATACTTTTTTATTTCGTAGGAGCTTCATGACCAATGTGGACACGTATATCACTCTGTCCAAAATCAATCCTCCAACTGTTGAAAATAGGGTGGGTTTATGTTTCACCTTCTAGCATACTCCAGACGCTAGGTCTGTTTCGATCTTTTTGTTTTGCTTTTACCACATTTAATTGTCGAATAAGAATTGTTTGTTATGCCACTCCTCTTTGATGTATGCATCATATTATCATATCTGGCTTTGCTACTGATGCGTGTTCATGTCTTGTTCTATCCTGTCCCTTTCACAGCCATCAGTTATCGTAAGTTTGTGTTCTGCTTACCTTTTGCACATTAGTTTTCCACCAACCTTCTTCACACCCTCCTTCCTCTATTTCCCAATCTCTTAAAAATGCTCTGCTCTGGCTGCCTACCTTGGTTCATTATTTTTTAGTGCTCCAGTTAATTGAACCAAACACATTCTCTTCTACATTCGTTTGAAATAAAATTTTACTTGCCAGGTCAAATTATGGTCTCTGAACCAACCCGTGTTGATGTTTACTTTTTCTCCTGCACAGTGCACTGGTCATTGACGGTCGATCTTTTCCTTTTGTTGTGTGACTATCAACCATGCTTTCATTGACCTGTCCTGTGTATTTAATGGCCACTAACTTGGCTTTTTGAAATTCCTACTTTGATTAGTACAAAAGCGGCTATTCTTCGTTGTGTTAAGTTTTGTGAAATGTTCCTCAACTTGATACAAAACTCCACTTCCACTCCTCGAATCAGTCTTCTCACTCGTACCAATAGGCCAGCAATCCTATTTATTCACTTTCCAGGCGAAATTGCGTGTCGCTGTTGTGAATGTGGGCGCACCAGCGGGTGGAGTGAATGCAGCAATGCGTAGCTTCACGCGTATCGCCATCACTAGGGGCTACCATGTGATGGGCATCTTTGAGGGCTTTCAGGGCCTTGTCAATGGCGAGGTTCGTGACATCTTCTGGGACGATGTCAGGGGCTGGGTCTCCCAAGGTGGCTCCAACCTCGGCACTCGTCGGTGGGTTGTCTATTTCTCACCGTTTTGCTTTGCATTGGGAAGTGCTTTTTCTCCTAATACCTGAATTTTCGACCAGCAGTTTATATGATGTACTTCACTGTCTAGCAACAGTGTAACTAGAACAAAGATGTTTGGAGGAAATATTGTTCAAGCTCAACGAAAGACCTCATTGACTGTCCCCAAAATAGGACAGCTTGGTTACTAGACGTAGATTTGTTTCCACTTCACCTCCTACACCCAAATTGAGCTGCTCGGTAGTCACCCTGCCAGACAATCGACTCAGTGAGCTTACTAAGGCTGACTTCGGAGGTTAAATGGTTTTGGAGTTCAGCAGACATTCACTGTTATATATATTAGCCAGATCTCATAGGGTCTTGCTGGTTGGAGCCAATCGACTGTTGAAAGATTCTGGAAACCGTAGCCAGTTTTGCCGATGTTTGACAAAGTATGAGGCTTTAGTTAATGTTTGCAGTTCGTGACCCAGTACCGGTGTCATGGTGCTCGTGAACCACCCAGTAGGGTTGTGATTTTTCCAGTCATACAAACTTCTTGTTCTTCCTTCCAAATGAAGTTTTTGGTTAACCGAGCACGGAATAATAATGCCTGTATGCATACAATCCATCGTCTCTATTACTGACTGAGTGTTTTAACTGGTGGATTACTGGGTTACCTCTTTAAAAAGCAACTATTCGAGAGGTGCCTTTGAAACCACGACGCCTCAAAAGTGCATGCGATACGACCCCTCTAAATATTTCATTACTTCTGGTAGCCAGTGTGATTGGAGTGACAAAAGGTTATGCTGGTGTCCTCACCAAGGTCGTATGTGCATGAGCTATCTTTTGATTGGTCAATCCAATTTTCACTGGAACATGTGAAAAGGCTTTTTATTAGATGAGGTGGAATATGGCCTGAGGTTTGTTTCAAATAGAGTCGATGCTAAAGGAATTTTGTGCCAGTCCTTTTCTTGGTTAGAAATGAATGTTTTCAAAGTAGTTATGTCTTCTTTACGCTACATCAAGTGACCAGAAGGCCCATACAGATACCTGTGTCTCACCTCAGTGACTTGTAACTTGCAGGAACTCACACAGCGCAATCAAATGTTTCCGTGCCTTGGCTAAGCGAACGGGGGAAACACATACACTGCAGTCTATCTGTGCTTCCTGCTTTCGTTAATTTGCCTACTCACGTTCAGTGTCAATTGGACCCGACGGAGGCCAATTGCATTTTTCCTTTTTGCCAACCGACTTTACCCTATTTCAAAGCTGTAAAAGTTTTTCGGCAAATTTGCAATTGGGAAAAGCACAGTATTAGAACAATATACGGCCTATAAACGGTTGAAAAATGAATTCGGTGACAAATTACTCAACGGAAGATGTATCAAATACGGAAATGCTCTCTATTCCTGATGGTAAAGAATAGCATGGCCTTTTTGCCAAGCTAATTCGTGATTAGCATGTCCAGAACTATCGGTGAATGATTATAGGAGAGAAAGTCATTCGGGTCAAGCATATGGGTCTCACTCAAAGACCAACACTTTGTTCTCCACTTACTCACTTTGTTGAATGACTTGTGGTGCTGAACGGACTTTGCATTTCCAGCAATCAATCAGCTCATTGTCCACACAACACTTTGTCCCCAGAAGACAAAGGTTGCTTTGTGAATGTTTATATTTGGCCTGCAAAGGGAACTGTTCGCTAAGGATTGCTCACTTGCTAATGACTAAACAGATAAGTTCTACAAAAACCTAATGTGCAGAACTAGCCATTTTGGTCAGAAGAAAGGCTTATACGCAGGAGGTAATGAAGGGTCTCATATCACAGGCGTGATTCATGCGAAGATTTGAGATAAAATTGCTGCCTCATCTCATCTCCCGTATTCTTTTGATAATTCTTCCAGTGATTAGCATCTTTTTGACTGTAGCCAATTACATTCGGAACAGAAGAGAATATCAGGAAATAAAAGTGATGTGGAGTTAGAGGTTGCTTAATTTCGCTTGAGGGACTACGCAAACTTATCTGGTGATTTACTTTCTTATGTAAACGGGTGGTTTATCCCAATTAATCTCACTTTCTAGAACTGTGAGAGATACATCTCTTTCCAAATCAAGCATTTAAGAAATGGTTCAACCGGTATTTTTGGTAGATTCCATGTTCAAATCGAGTTTCGCATTCCAATTCTTTCATAGATCCAACTGGAATAGGTTTGCGTAAGCATTGAATCCATTAGAAATGACGTTTATCCTTAATTTCTTGAAGTCTAATTAAAAAGATACTTTTTTGTTTTTTTCCTCTTCGCAGACCTACACCGAGGGAAGTTGGCTTGGAAGCAGTGGCCGCCCAATTGGGCGAATTCAGGATCAGTGGTCTCCTGGTGATTGGTGGTTTTGAGGCTTTCGAATGTATGATCGACTTGGTGGAGGGTAGGAGCGAACACAAGGAGCTTTGCATCCCTATGATCATGATCCCGGCCACAATAAGCAACAACGTGCCTGGTACTGACTTCTCCCTAGGGGCTGACACCGCTCTTAATGAGATCACTCTGGTGAGTTTATCCTCTTTCCCTTCTTTTTAGTCAGCTTTTTGGTTGAAGGCGATGGGCCTTTAAGAATCAAATACTTGAAATTGTGTCAATTTCCATATTTCGTATTTCCTTGAGTTGTGATTTGACAACTGCCAGACTAGGCAAACGGGATTATCAATCTACCTGTGAATCGAGGCAATCTCATTGGTCCTCTTCTTTCCCCTTTCTAACTATATCTCCAAAATAATATGGCTAACTTGATCACAGTCTTCAAGGAGTTTATTTCAAGGTTTACATTTGATCACTGCTTTTCAAGGCAGTACTTGAGTCCACTTTACATTGTAACTGGTCACCTGCCTTAAAACTTGGTTGTGGTAGATTGGAGTTTGGTTTTACTGTCCCACGGCGACACTGCAACAAGTTTTAAACTGTTATGCAGTATGAATCTGATTATCTCTGTCACCTAGCAGACTTCATCATCTGGCGCCATGGAAGTGGTATAAACAAACATTGAGGCTCTCAATTTTCGTCTTCTATGTCGTTTCCTTTTTTATAAACTGATTCCTACCTCACGCGCACGCATTCAGCCAATGATTCCAGCTTCGGTGCTTGATTTTTACCAGAAAAACTTGCTATTTACCTCAAGTTTTTGCTGATTACTAAGTTTTATAGCTCCAAAGTTTCTATTTATAAATTCCTTAGCAGTGTGCTATCTTGAAATAGGACACTGGTGGACCCTATTTTTTTTCCATTTTCTGTCCTTTATCGAATAAACGTATTTGGATTCCGAAGAATAGTGGGTGAGACCCTAATGGAAAAGTTACTGAGGCTTACCGTTCTGGGAGTGACATTACTATAACCGTACAGGATTGGTAGACTGGTGCCATACCCTTACCAACAATTGAGTCTATCTTTCTTGCTAACTCTTCGTGCCTTAGATCCAGACCCTGGACTCTCGCCAACGTCACAGAGGTGCCTCTAGAAGTTCACGGCTTAGTCACCTCTACGCGGTCGTTTATATTTACTTAACTTCGTGTATGCGTTGGTGTGAGATCAGTCTTGAGGAATGACTAAACTGCAAATTTTCAATGGCTGTGTAAATCGATGGGTGAAAGATAGGTAAAGAAACCTATTATCTGTGCTTAAAGCACCTGGATAGGTGTGAAAGCTAGTATACAAGCATGGAATGAAAATTAAAATGCCACTGAATTGCGGTAAAGCAAGATGTTATGTTTATATTTCTCCCAGTCACCCCTTTATTTGATTCTTGTTTACTTATTTGTATGATCAACTGGTGGAGTAAGTCAACTGTGTTTTGGGGACGACTCAGTGGATCTAAGTTGATGCACAAATCATTGTTAACGCAATTAAAGAAACTTTAGATTTTTAGCTTGAATTTAACTGCACATATGAAGAGAATAGAATCATGAAGGGAATGGACGAAATGATTGCTTGGTTATTTTTGTATCTTAACAAGGCTAAAAACTTTTATGCGTTCTCTTGGAAAGTTTAATCCATTACAGCACAGTTCAATTAGTGCTTTTGTAGACGACACCAGTCCGTAGTTTCAACGCACCACCTCTTGAGTGCTGCATTTTGCCTAATATCACAGTGTGATGGGCTTATGTTGGTGAAACTGAACGTGTTCCTTTATGGAAACTGGTCCGAATGAAAAAAACGCTGTAACAACATGCTTTAAATTCAGAGGTCTCTGTGTTACTACTCCAAAAGCTTAGCATTGTCTGGACCGATTTCTGATACCACATTATTAATTTGATGGGCAGAAAGAGTGGTATAGGTCTAAATGAACCGAATTTACTTCGTTTAATCCAATAAATTGTTCTTTGTTCTATCAAACCTTTGCTTAACTTACTTGTTATTGCCTCATGCAGTGCATTGCTAGGCTTTTTAGCTGTCAGCGCTACTGCTTTAGCTCAACGGTAAAATTTATGATAGAAAGTGCTTGCAGATCAGTACTATCATACGTAGAATCGAAGATGGAACTAAAATTGCCCATTAATGTAGACCTGTGACAGTGGGATACGGTTTCATGACCTTAAAAATGAGCATGCTCAAAATATTCTTTCTGGAGAATGAAGGGCATCAGACTTGTCACTACTAGAGGAAGTCAGATACTTGAATCGTAACTGTCTCTGAGGGGAAAAATCCAGAAGAGACTTCCGGATAAGAAGACTGCAAAATTCTGGCCCGGTATTTAACTGGCACTTCAAGCCCAAAAGGCGCTGTGAAATTGTCGGAGATGCCAGACCACCAATAACTTTCTGTGTAATTGTCTAGCTCTATAAGGAGAGGTGAGTAGGTGAAAACGCCTTTACTTTTCCTCTCCTAGTGCCTACCCATTCATAGATAACTCGATTAGAAGGTCCCGAAGTATTTCTGATCTATCCTTTTAGGCGCCATGCCAAAGGTTGTCATCGAAACCAGAACACAACTGGAAGACTTGACCCAAGGTTAGGCGAATAGAAGAAACGAGGGATACAACAATGTAGGGTTGGATTTTCCAAACAGACATCCTCCCGTTGTCTTGTCTAACTGACCAGCAATCTAGCCTCTCATCGGTCATCGCATCCATTTAGGCTAGCAATGGAAAGTGAAAGTGGTACCCAAATTACTGTCTTCAGGTCAACTCTGTCTCCTATCTCGTCTGTTTGCATGTTGATGCATGAATGATAGCCCATATAAGCCCTCTTTGTTCAATGGCAGAATGCAAACACGGATGACACAAGAGAGAATCGATGGCTAGATGCCAATGACTCGCTTTCCTCCCCCCCCCCTCAGGCTTACGAGTCTAGAAATAGCTTGTTGGCTATGGGAGATAGGTGTGGAGAGCTTTCTGCCATTGTCGCAGATGCCCAATCGCAAAAGTCTGAAGAGAAAAACTGAACAGATCAAGAAGATAACAGGAAATAAATGCCTTTGAACGTCACCTGTCTGGTTGCCCACCCATTCCTCTACCCCGCTCATGATTCAAGCCTCCTCTCCATTCATTTCTCGATCCGGCTAATCCATCGTATTCATGCCTTCACCTATCTACTAGACGTTGTATCTATTAGTCTCTCTTAAAACTGCTCTATCCATGTTTCAATCCATCTGTTCATCTGTCTGTGTGACTTCTAGGCAATTGACAAAATCAAGCAAAGTGCCACAGGTACTAAGCGTCGTGTCTTTGTGGTGGAGACAATGGGCGGCTACTGTGGCTACCTAGCAACAATGGGCGCCGTGGCAGGAGGCGCCGACGCAGCGTATATCCATGAGGAGGCCTTCGGCATTGACGATTTGCGCGAGGACGTCACACACCTGCGCGCCAAGATGGCCTCCAATGTGCAACGTGGTCTGGTGCTGCGTGCCGAGTTGGCCAACAAGAACTACACCACGGATTTCATCTATAAACTCTACTCAGAGGAGGGTCAGGGCATCTTCGACTGCAGGTTCGTTATTTTTATGTCACACTTCTCCTGCACCATGAAGATCCATCGACATCGTGACCTCGCAGTGCACTTTTAGTCGCGATTCCCAATTGCAGTAACAGGTTCAGGTGGAAAAATTAACTAATTTAAGTACTTGACGAGGCTGCTGTGCATAGTAGACTCAAAGAACCGTGGTTTCTGTTTCTGTAAAAGCATTCCATTAAACCCTCTTTATTTGTTGGTATCCGTCAATTTCAAGGTAAAATCTCCTTCATAGAACCTTGGACTGGTGAAAGTAGGTCTAAGCAACAAAGAACAATGTATTTGAGTAATGTGAACGTAACCGCTTGCTAGTCTACAACGTTCCATTGATTGACGATACTGTGAATTGCCATGTATTCAAAATCCTTTCCTGCCCGTCTTCCTCGCAGAATGACGGTGTTGGGTCACATTCAACAGGGTGGTGAGCCCTCGCCTTTTGATCGTATTCTGGGAACCAAACTGGGTGTTCTTGCTATCGAATGGTTGGACAATCAAATGAGCACTTTCCTCAATGAGAATGGTAAGTCTAACTCTTCAGCGCTTACTCCACATTTTTATACAGACTTTTGGGTCCAGCTAAGTATCTCCCATATTCCATTTGTGGGAGTATTTTACTTCCAGTTGAAGAATTAAGCCTTATTTCTACTTTCTGCTCCATTTCAATAGTGATAATGAGATTCAGGAAGACTAAAAGGTCAAATCCTGCTGTACGGTGAAATAACTGAAAGTAGTTTCAGGGCGTTATTCCCTCCACTTAGCACAGAGTTGTCCAACAGTTGACATGGGCCATATTTTTTTCTCATTTTTGTTAAAATACTGTACAAGCGTTAAAACCATTGACATCAACGCTTAATTTCGGGAATGTTTATTAAAATTTTTATTATTTTCCTTTTAAAAGCCCTTGCTTCCATCCCCTATGCTTTCGGTCAGTGCTGTTCAATTACCACAGTGTTGTTGGTCTTCCTCCTCCTGTTCCGGCTAATACTTCAATGCGACACTGCATTGTTATTTTAAATGTACCAAAATGTTAGTTTATGTTCCGGCTAAACTATGTGGAAGGTTGTCACTCACCTTTAGACCACTTGAATGGCAGCTGGATTCAAGGAGACCAGAAAGGCGCCTGCAGCTGTATGTTAAACTATGAAACCTCTCCTTTATCTTCTGGTCACTGTCCGGTTCAGTCCTCACGAGTTTTCTGACAATTGATAATCCACTGCGGTCCAGGAATGGATAGAATCGAATTTCTTGGCATCACGACCACATATTAGGCGAACTGCATCGGGGTGGCGGTAGCGTTCCGCTGTGGGCGCATTCCACACTTTAATTGATTTTTCAAGGACATCGGCCTAAAATTAGCACAGAGGGAATGTTGTGTTGCCAGACCACACACTATTAGGAATCCCGTCAGTGGTTCTTTAAGGACAACTTTTGGCTTCCCAAATTTACTTTTTTTCAACTGTTTGCCACCACACAGGGCTCAATATTTGTACAGTTCCCAAAATACAACGCGTTATGCGGGTTCAGCCATCATCGTAGGTACTTTTTTTCCTTCCTGTATTATTTTTGCAGCTATGAGTGTAAAGAACTACCTTTAAGAAGAGAGTTGCCATCGAAGTGGTACAAGTTTAGCAATTGCTCAGCATAATCTGACAATTTGGTAGTCGTCAAAATGCAAGGGATTCGAAGGGTCAGCACACGAGGTCATATTATTTTTGTTTTTTTCCCTAACAGGCGTAGTGAGCACAAATGGCGACGAGACATCTGTGCTTTTGGGAATAGTCAAGCGCGCTTATGAGTACTCTCGAGTGGTTGACCTGAAACGCGTGACTGACTTCAAGCATCGTGTACCCTGTGACAGCTGGTGGCTCAATCTACGCCCTCTGATGCGTATCATGGCAAAGCACGAGAGTCTCTACGAGTCGGAGAGTATAATGCTCGGAGCTGACCGCATCTAGTCATCCCCTCTTTCACCTCCGTTGCCTTTCCCGCTGTCTTTCCGAGTAATCGGCTATTTGCCCTTCTCTCTCCCTCTTCCTACTTCACTCCTTTCGACATGAAAACGTGAATCAATGGTGTCTTATTATTTAACTGTCATTTTTTTGTAGCGGAGATACAAAAGGCGAGATGTGAGGATCAAAAACTGCTCCACCTTTTGCTCCTTCTGTCCTCACTCATCCCCAATCGCGTTGTTCGTTTTTCTTCCAGCATAATTTCCGTGTCTCCTTTTCTCCTGCTCTTGCATATTTAGTTATGCAATTAGAGCCCTACATTCGGTGATGTTGTCTTCTTCGTTTCCTTCTTCGTAAGACCAAATGCCCCATTTAAATCACGCGACGAATAATACATGACTTTAATTTTCTTGTGACTTACTTTTTGTGCAGTAGGGGGGATTCGGGTTGGAGGAATGGGAAGGATACGCCTCGTCTCGTGTTTCATAGGCGGCTAAATCTGGCAGACCGCCACTTACATTCGGTAGTCCCAATCTCACAGTGTACATTACCGACACGGTTCATGGTCGAATTGATAAAGTAATGCGGTTTAAAGGTGGAATCACGAGTGTGCCACTTTGGGTTAGTTGTTTCACCCTTCCATTTGCTTTGCCGGAAATTAAGTCTCCGCCTTTGAACTTCCGCTGGGTGGCATGGCCTGTCGGCCGCGGCAGTAGTCCCTTCAACCCTTCTGTACATCTCTTCGCCTTCAGGGAGGTCTGAGGAAGCTACAACAAGCTTATTCCTTTTTTCCCTTGATGCAGTAAACCAATTTGACAGATCAGCTGCGGAAACTTGGCATTGGCAATTCACGAGCTGTGCTTTTTCGCGGGTCAGGGGAGAGAAGAGTTGGGAGAATTTTCGATTTCGCGCATAGAGACTTTCACGGCAGCATCAATGCCGTGCACGCGTTTTAAACGCCGGCAAGGTCAATTTCCTCCCTCTGATTGGAGCGTTTGATCTAAGTCCTGCCTCCTCCGCCCTCTGCAGTGGAGGGTCATCTGATATGGTCCCATGGGTCGTCCACTTACGGTCCTGCTTAGGGCAGATTGTAACAAATGAAATGAGTTGACTTGACAGGACAACTTTTTCTGTGTATGGTCTAGGCAGGTAATCCGCTATTCAAGTCGCTACGGTTTTTCACCTTCCGGAATTTTTCTTTTTGTTTCTTGCACAAAAGCCATTTCTGGCCCATATTTAGGTTTCGGGCGGTTGTATACATTCATTTTATTGCTTGAAGGGGGACAAACACTGAAGTAATTGTTCACTTCAGCCTCAATAAAAAGTCAAGTCAGATTCCTCATCGCATTCCATATGGCCACTTAAAAATGCAAATGACTAATTCCAAGTTTTATTTTGTAGCGTATGAACCGCCTCTGAAGGTGTCCTATGCCACACGTATGGTGCCCTCGGTCCCGACTGCAGCCGGACGGCCAGTTGAGGCCGTCCCAGGACATGGATGACTCACGTGTGGTTGGAAGTGAAGCTAACGGCCACGACCCAGGCGTAGCTAACTTCCAGATCAGTCAGTCATGTCTGCATAATGAGGTCTGTCGATGGAGCGATATGGAATGGATTTCAATTAGACCATGGCTTTGCGGGAAAATCCAGCATATCATCACTACGTAGCAGCAAGGCAAGTGGACATTGTGCATTAAAAGATGACTGAACCTCATGACTGTTAGCGGCTCACAGACAGGAGAGAAGATAAGAATGGCTAACAAATTTTCATCATACCGAGAGGAGGAGATGCTTCAATTGTGGTGGTTTTTGCTGGGCTGCCCGGATTATGACCTCTACTAGACTAATCAGCTTTCAAGAAATATGGTGATGGAGGTTGGAAAACGCTGTATACAAGATGGTGTCATGGTGGTACTGAATTTAAGTAGTTTGCTGTAGGTGCATCCCATTGAGAATTATTGTCTGGAGTTTTTTGTGAGCCAGTACAGCCACTTAATCAAGGCGCCGGACACTAATGGTAGTGGGTGCACGGAATGCCTTATGGAGATGAATGTCCCTGTCACAGAAGGCGTAAAACTTACACATATTAAAGGAAGACTTCTAGGGCGGTATGGCAGTGCACACGACCACAGTATGACATCTGAATGATGCATATTTCAAGGACGTCAGTGATTAACCTTGCAGTCATATTAGCATTCCGGTGTGGCGGGGAAAGCCTAATCTGGGACGTCTATCACACGACGAAATCAGAGGAATAGTCTCTCTGCCGGAACCGGGAGCGCAACACAATCACCCAGCAATAATTGGCATCAGGAGAATTCAGTTCAAACCGTGTGTCCTGAGTTGACTCAGTCGAAATGTCAAAGCTGCTTGCCATCAAAGCGTAATTTTTGCGACTCGGAAATACCATTCATGCTTGAATGATCTTTATGCTACCACCTCTAAAAAAGGGTCCGGAATATGTCGAATAGCATAGAAGTACATGCTATTTTCATACTTTTCATGAATAGGGAAAAAGTCTTTGTGTAAACCCAAATGCGTTGTCACTCTCATTGTTGTTGCTTAGGTGCTGGACAGACTGGAAGCACAAATGACATGACATTCCCCACATAACTGTGGAATAAATCGCAGTAGAATGGAACAGATACACTGATTTCAAAGAATCAATTGAAGGCTAGCTTTTCCTGTTTGACCTCTCTTAAGATGCTAGCGGCCTTTTGTGTAGCACCAGAGAGGAGTGGTGGGTAGAGGTAATTCAGCTATCCACGCTAGACGGCCTCCTTCAGTGTCACGAAATGCGGAGTTGAGGTGCAGGCACCCGGAGAAAGCTCTAATGGGGTGTTAACTGAACTTATACAAATAGAACCCCAAGATGGTGACTGAAACCGTAACTGCTAAACCCATGGTTCGAAAGAGAAACTTTCTACAGAAACGCGAGCAGATTTCTACGGCAGTACTATGTTCTGAACGCACGGCTTTCGTGATGCCTTCTGCAAAGCATGAGTTAGGTATGAGTGATCAACCCCCACACACACATCGTATGACGTTACTATCCTCTTATCGCAGCATGAATATATACAGAAACACCTTTATTTATTCAAACATTGAAGGTGACATACACAAATACTGGACAGCTTTATTTACTTGCCACAGCTGCTTTTGTGTATCGGTGATCGCGAAGTACTTTGGCTTGTAATATTCCCCCCGATATCCCCTTGCTTCTTAATAAATGATCCCTTCCACTTTTACCTATCTAACTTAGAAACCGTATGTGCTGATGCTTTTGTCATTCTCAGTTTGGTATACGATCTCGTGGAGGGTTGGATTTGAGAGGGATCGACAACCCTACCACTTCAAACCGACAGACCCTGTGCTTCTCATTGTAAAAATGCGTGACACCTGGTCCGTGGTGAAATTATGACCCTCTCTTGCCGCCCAGTTTGTTTATTTGTGGACATATCAAGGTTGTGTGGATTCGCGTTGCAATGGATCGCGTGTTTTGCCCAAGAACCACTATGGAAGTACGCAATCCGACCTAGTCACTGGCAAAAGAAGTTTGAGGGCTTGCCTACTAAACAAAAGGCATACATGGACATTTATTTGTTGATCTTATTCTTTTGAGTTGCCCCTCGCATAATATATGCTGAGATTACGGCAAATAACGGAGAACTCTGAAACCGTCTTTGTGGAATCGGATACATACTTCTAGAACATTCACCACATTGCCGTCGGTGACAAGGTTTGACACAAAGTTTAATTTCATGCTTCATATCTTATTATCAAAGTAAAACACAAAATATGTTGCCTGCGCCATTGTTACATACGGAGAAGTGAAGGAAACGTCCTTTTTACTAGTGGAACCCTCTTTCAGGGGATATTTCAAACAGTCTCTTGTGCCATTCGATACTCTCATAATTCGAACGGCGCAGTTTTTTTCTGTCTTCAAGGAGAGTAAGCAATCCTTAGTGAATTATCTTGAAGTGAAATCGATTTTAAGGGAAACAATTATCCCTCTTGTTCAACAAATACCGGTGTGATAATAGAGAGCGATGGAATGGAAATGCTTTTTTTCCATTCTTTTTCTGTGCCTACTCAGTTAAAATATGACCACCTTACAGCGGTACCATTAAAAGTTAAACTAACGTCACCTCCTAAACAATCGCAGCAAGCGGAGGGAGAAACTTAGATTTTTTAATTCTTAGTAAAAATGCTACTTATATCATATTGTCAGTAGTTTGAATGAATATGTGGCCAATCATTTTTGTGTTGCATCGCAATAATTAATCAGGACCCTTAGGTTGTTTTCTTGCTCTGTGGTTTCAAGAATCCCAGGGAAATTGGAACCAATTACACGTTGGATTGCTGATTCTCTAAAAAAACTGACGATTAACGAAAGGACCATCGTAAAATTACTAAATGTGGTAAATCAGTCATCAGTCCTTTTAGTACTTACTTCACGTAAACTTGGGGTTGGTATTCTTATTAGTGACGTAGGAATTGAGCTTTACTTTACATTGAACATTGACAAAGCCAGTGTCAGAAAACTGAGACGGATGGAAGACAAAACATGCTGTCAGTATAGGCGAACCTGCTCATTGAGCGGCCGATATTGATCTCGAAGGAGGAGCCGGTCTCCGTCTTCCTATAATTCCGATTCCTTGTACACATTTATGACGCGTATGCGGTTGAAGATATCCGCGTGAAGGCAGAGGCGGAGGAGTGGAAAGCTGAACCCGCTACAAAGTAGTAAGAAATGGCCATCCTCTTACTGTATATGACATTATTAATGTGAAGAGAGAGCGAAGGCATAAATAAATGTTCAAGAAATGGTGAAGTGTAAGTTAGTTGACAAGACTTCAAACCTAGTATCGTCAATGGCATAATTATTCACCATCATTGTCTAAGCCATTTAATTTGAAGTTTGGTAATTTGATATGTAATTAAATGTGTGTAGTGATTTGGTATTTTAACAGTGTGCTGAATTACACAAGCGCTTTAGCCTCTGCACGTTGTACTCCCACCGGGCAGAACAGCCTTTGAGTCATGCTAGTAGCCTTCCGACTCTTCTTCACATTGTTAATGCATACTATTCCATGCCACTTCGGGTTATCAAAACTTCACTGAAACTCGGAGCACTACGTTGGTAGAAGGGGCAGGTGAACCCGATTCAAACTTTGTGACTAAATACTGCACCTTAAGGTGACAGGAGGTCACATGTAGACGGCTGAATCTGTTAAGCTTCTGACAGAAAGGGTAAAAATGGCATCCTGTGTTACTGACTCAAAGCTCCGTGTAATGCAAGCAGGTTCTTATCTATTGAAGCAACACCAAATTTGAATCAGGAAGGAGAAGTTGACGCAGCTTATTAACCAAGTGAAATGATTTAATTTTTTTAGACTGAAGGACCGTGCTTGTAGGCTAATTTCCTTAGGACTAGAGAGTGGCACAAGGGCCACATCCGTCTACTCTGGAGAAATTTGAAGCCATGGCATATGCTCTTACCTATTGCAGTTTGCAAGTAGGGCGAAGCTCTGGATACACTGGAAGTCCTTGGATATGTGAATGTCTTTGGGACCAAATGTCGCCACGCATACAGGAAAATACAGTGAATGGCTATGGATGGTTTTTAAATTACTGACCACCTTGTCAAGATCGATTTTGGAAAGCCCTGGTAACGGTGTTTAAATAAAAAAGCGATTATTTACCGGCTTCATATTTCATTCAACTATGTTGGAAAATGCAGAAACTGACATCTTGCCGCAGCATGGACTTCAGTTCACACTGTTAGACATGTTTAAATTTACTGCATTAGTAAGGAACATTTTACTCCATTACAATTTTGATGCATTGCAGTTCTAAGGAAGAAACATAGTGCTGCATAGATTTTTAGCCACTCCATCCCCTAACCTTCAATCCTGGCGGTTTAAAAGGCAATGTCTAGAGTCCCTGAGTCATTCTGCCGGCTACTGGAACTATGTTAGGACTTTGACTTTAGAGAATACCTGAAGGTCAGAATAAATATAGCTTAAGGGAAAAGGAATGAATTTGCTGGCAGTAGTCAAGAAGTAACTACAATAAATATATCTGAACCACTGCCATATAATTTTAATAGCTGTGTTGAAAGGCCTAATAATGAGAAATGAAATAGTTTACTCGTAAAAATTTCAAGACAGGTGTTATCTTGCTTGCATTTATAAGCTTTAGCTTAGGCTTAAACTTTAATAGGCATTGAGTTTGTTGCATAGTTAACATATTTAGCAAAACTTGATTTACCGTTATTGTAAGCAAGAGCTTCAATGGCAAAATTTTAAATGATTAACGAAAAATTAACCTTGAGAAGTCATCTTAAGTGTTGCAAGAGTCCACCGCTTCGTTATAATTAATTGACCCAACTAAATTTTAAGGTCGAATAAGCCCCGCACACTCTATGTGGTGTGCGATAACCAGTGACTAAATTATGAAGCCGAGTTTTCTAAGTAGATTTACAAGGTTTGTTGAGTGCATTACTTCTAAAAATTAAGATCTACGGGTTGTGCGCCGGCAGGATGGCCGACAGACGACGTTGCAGAGATTGACGCTTCTGCCAACGAGTTGAAAAAGATAACAGCAGACATCCTTAAAAAGCTCTCTTCCTACTTCCCTCCACCTTCGTCGTCGACTTTACAGCCGCTGGATTTAGCATCTTTTTCTTTCGACTCACTTCAATTATTTGGGAGTTCTGGAGACCGTCTACTCAATAGAGCAGCTGAACTTGAAGGAACTCGTCAAAAACAACTTACCGCTCATAATAGTCACCAACTTGAATCTAATGGATTTAGCACATGTTCGAGCGATACGAGGTCTCAAGAACACGAACTGAATGCCGAAGGTGGTAGTCGTTCCTACGGTGATTCGTCGTCAAAGGAAACCCCGAAGAATGGTGAATCTACTGAAACGCGATTCTTTACAAGTGGTAATACTATGGTAAGTAACACAAAACATTAATAATGGAAATGGAGCAAAATAAACGAAACTGGTGTGTCAAATATTTTACAAGGAGTATATGGCATAGGTGCATTAGTACATTCGAACAAATCACTGGATTCACATGGATAGGTAAACCAGTATATTTCCGTATCTGCCTCTCTATTTCCACAACACTTTTTTGGTGTAGATTGTGTTGGTATAGGCGTTTATAAAAACAACTATTTTTTGCATAAGCAGTGGCAAGAGTCCACTCTCAATTTAAAAACCACCGTGTTCCGAATGTGTGAAATGCTGTGAAAATTAGGCATTATGATTTGTATTTCTTATTTTCATTCAAAGAATGATTGGAAAAGAACAACTGATATTTTTGGTGAAGGGAAGTGAAATAGTGTAGTATATAAGCATAATTTATTTCAGTCATGATGTCCATCCAAAAGATATTGCTTATTTAGGTTCTGGATCAAAAACATTTGGAATCATCATAAATGCAATTTTGCACAATCTACTTAACTTTAAAAAGAAGAGCAAAGGGATGTTAATGAATTGTAAGCCTTACCAACTCAAGGTGTCCTTTGTTAACCTTGTTTCACCTATGATTTTTTTGCTTAACCTGTCACTATGATATCAAATGGAGAATTTTCTTTCCACAAGTGCCTAACCAGCTAAACAACCCTATTTGTACATTTCTCCGCTTTCCTTCCTTTTTTCAAAATCGACCTTATCGAGGCAATTGAACAAAATTGTTTTTGCCTTCCAGGTTCAAGTATCGAATTTTACATTATTGTGATTCATGTCACCTAGTTTTTCCATGGTACTCAAGTATTTGTTTATCTCGCCTTTCAATTATGCAATCCTACTTGGCCTGTGCCCCCATTGGTTGGCTGCCTTCTAGCCCTCCTCATGTCCAAACTCATCACCCACCCACTCACTTGCGACCTTGAGCCATCCAATCATCGTACTCACTTATGGCCTATTGATCAACAGCTACGCCCTGGTGCGCGCCTTCGCCTGTAAGCACGCGTTCTTGCGTGGGTGCCTCCCCGTACTTGTACATGCGTATTCCTCGCGGGCGAAAGACAAAACGCTAGCCCCTCCATCAACGCATTTTCCGTTTGAGCGAAGTTTACTCACTTCCCTTTACAATGGGACCGAAATCGCTAAGGCGGTCAATAATCACATCGTAGTTGGGCGTTTCGCAGCTAAGCCGTTATTTGCAATAGGAAGTAGCATTTAGAAGTTAGAATTGACAGAAGCATAACCCATTTATTGAACGCTCGAAATAATAATGCCGCTAGGGCGTGTGCTGCTTATATGGTGCATAAGTCGTGTTTGTGCGTGTACCCTCCTCCTACTGGCTTCGAGGGTCCATGGGGAAAACGATAAAAAACAAAATATTTAGAATGATGAAATACCGGTAGATACGTTTTTTTCAGGCATTGAAAGTGGTGCAATTAAAATACTACATATCTTCCCATTTGTCCGACCTTTTTTCCACCAACTTTGCATATATGTGACACCTTAATGTTTTGTTTTACCTGAGATCACACCCAAAACATGCTGTTTGCGTTTCATCAATTTATCACACACCACAGCCATCAGACTGATTATGTTTAAAACACAAAATTAGGTGAAAAAGGTCCTTTGTCCAGGGCCGATTACAGGGTTCTATGGAATTGTTAAACCTCCGATGCCTTTGACATCTATCATCACCAAACAAGTGCCATCGTTAGGGTCTGCATTTCGCGTTTTCAATCAGCGTTGATGATGATTATTAACTGAGAGCAAGAACAGTGGAGAGGGAAAAATTGTGCTCCATAACTAGCCCTTCAATTGTACAAGACCGGCTCTACTCCTGCTGTTCACCCCGCCATCACGAAAAGAGCAATAAAAGTGTGGAGCAATAAAATCGCTCTTTGGTCCGTGGAAAGAAAATAAAAGAAATGGCCCACCAGTGGGAGAGGCATGGTAGCGTTCCAGTAAACTGTGCCTCACTTTCAAGTACTCCTACACCAGCACATTTGTAAGCCAGCGCAAGCTCACTCACCCATTTCCAGTGGAATGCCGTAATGAACTACTGAGTGATTCACCAGTGGGCAATGCTGATGCACGTAATTGTGGATACCAGGCCTACCTACTGCTTCAAGTTTCCCCGATTAGTAAAATCTGGAATGTTTGTAGCCAAGGTGGCCAATTTACCAGGCCTATAGTAATGGGTCTAAAGGAGTGGCTGTCTTTCAATGGCCTCCCGGCTGAGCGCTTCTGTCACCTACCATCCTTGGCGTTATTTTAAGTAGTTAGTTGATGTGAATATGACCCTAAAAATACTCTTGCTTGACTAGGTTCCACTGCATAACGGCATTTGAAGGGAGCACCCGCCAAAGGGCAAGTATTTCCTTTCCCCTTCGAGGACGAAGAATTGAAACCATTGTCAAGAGGCTTTTATGGAAGGCAAATGCAAGGCGTTAACCATAAATAACTGGAGTAAGTGGTAGAGAACTCGTCGCCATTTTACTAACGAAACTCGATCTCTTCCAGCCAATCGGCAATTCGTGATCTGTTGAATGGGTCTCGGAGTCCCAGAAGCACGTGATCAGTCAAGTGATAATTTGCCGGCAATTTGTACTTTTGCTGTCCTTTCCCGCTGCACGAAGCAGATGGCTTCGCTTTTAGCATCACCAGTACTGATCACGTCACACAATAAGAGGCCTAGGTCATGGAAATGAAAGGTCACCTACATTTCCGTTTTGAAGTGTGCAATCGTAAAGGGCGTGAGAAAGCAAGCCCCATAATGATGGCTTCGATACAACCCGCATTTCGGAGACAATGGAATACAACTAGCTTGAGACTGGCTAATCGTGACACCTAAACTCTCTCTAATATGTGAAGTTCGAATGCAATCGTCGCCTACTGAATGGAGGCACGCATACCTCGAAGTCTCATTTTAGCGAATTCCTGTATGGGTTCTGCTGTAGAATCCATGTAGCTACTTAAAATGTCATCGGAAATGAGCTTAGTGAGCACTAGACGACATTCCGTTTTAGTGGAACACCGTTTCTTTCTTATCCATGTCCTCCTTTAAGCCTTTTTACTCCGCTTTCAAATGTCAAAACTGCCATTCTAGATGGTTAGAGTACGCCCTTGAAATAACTATTTCCCCTTCTTTTTACTTGTATGCTTGTATACTTGTAATTATTTCCTCTCGAGCCAGACATTTCATACGTAGCCATGATGGCTATCACGTGATGGGGTGTACGTGCGTACCATCATGGCAGCGGGAGGAAACGGGGGCGGGAGGATGAGAAGGGGGATGAAAAATGTGATTGGCTGTTATTTACAGTAATGACAAAGTCACATGGTTGTGTTACTACCATTTTACACATGACAGGCATAGTTGTAGGTGCCTGTATGGGTGGCTTAGAGTCAGTTACACAAGTGATAAACTTCATTTCCACTGGTTGGGGCTATCACCCCATCAACCCCCCCCCCCCCACACGTAGCCTACAAGTGCATTTGGGAAGCCATTTTGGATTTCGTGAAATCTTTTAGCACGGTTTGTTACCATACAGAATCATGATTTTTTGCAAGTGAAGAGGATGTTTTAACCTATTTTTCCTTTCGTCCGAAAACAAGTAGTTACTTGACCGCAATTTTTTGAAAATAATCAAGTCCTTCGTTTTGGTGCCTTGATCAAAGGGGGGATAGAAAGTTTTCATTTTTCTTTTTGCATCTCAAAGGGTGTTGAGGGGTGATTGAATTGACAGATAAGACAAACGCCTTTTGACTGTCAGAAGTCTTGCATTGTTATTTCTAACAAAGAGTTCTGACGCCTACTCCGCACATTTTAAAAACAAGCCACTTGAATTAATCGTCAATTGCTTTTTTATGCCAATTCAATGACCTTGAAACGACCTTCACGGAAGTGGTTAATTAAAATGGAGGCGACCGACATTGTAAGTGCCAAAGGGAGGGTGACATTAATATTTAAAGAGAGCATTGAGTCAGATCAGTGTGACTGACCTTCTTGAAGCTTTTTCCTATGTTGAGTGATCTAAAATAGAGTGTGATCCAGCAAAACCACGTACATATAATGGACTAACTGGGCATGGTTCGCTGGATTTTGATCAAAAGTTTCACAAAATGGTTAGTTTATTACTGATTAAAAAGTGTGAAGGCATCAAGGCATGCTTGTGTATATATGTGTGGGTAGGTATATGTGTGCTTCCTGTGGTTTGACCTTTCCTGTGAAATGCAACAGTTGTTGATGTTGCTGCTCTTTCTACTCTGCTGTAGTAGCAGTTATGCAAATACCAGAGCCACTAACGTGATGTATTTAATCACCTAAACCGTGAACAATGGACGTTTGGCTTGGCTAACGGGTGTGAAATACATAATGTCAGTACACACATGACGCCTGCGTGGTTGACAGCATAATAGCTACCATCAAAGTGGCAGTCGGTGGAGTAAGGTTGGTAGAACGATGTGTAGCTCCTTTACACTCAATATCCGAGCATCCTCATCCGCCCTCTTTGATATCAGGACAGGTCTTTCATCTCTCAGAGACTTTTCAATCATTAACCAACCCGAGACAGTTGGCGTATCCCCTATCAGGATCTTCGAGGAAGATCGACCAGCTGGATTACTCAAAAATTAAGAGGAAATGCAGTCACTTTGAGATTATGGATGTTTTTACCTTTGCTATTCTTTCAAACCCACCCCAGCTGTTCACTGCACAATTTGGTGCGGTCTGGTTGTGATAAACCGACCAGGAACCTGCGCCACATACTTGTGACATCGAGCTTAGGTAAACAAAAGTGCATCACATATACATGGTAGTGGATAGCAAGTGTTGATTCTTCAATGTGGTATAAATTTAGGTTCACATCCGGTGCGTTCACACCGATTGTGTATGTAGAAATGCACAAACCAACTCCTTTTTTCATTCCAAAGTAACAATGTTTGGGGCTTCCCTTTTGGTTTATTTACGCATTCAACCATGGGAATTTTGACGCGGAACAAGAAAAAAAAAAGGGAACATCAGTCTACTACAGGAGAATGTCACACCTGAAAATGAAGATCTGAATTTGTGGGGAGAATTTTGGGCTTTTAGGACTGCAACCGGCAAGGAAGTAAAGCATTTGGTCGTAAGAAGATTGGTTCCTTTTGCTGACTACTTAAGCCTAGAATTTCCTAACTCCTTCCACATTATTAATCACAAACAATTGCTTTGAGACACCTGATTGCTAGATGCAAAGACGACTTGAGACTACTGAAAATGCGCCAATCCTTTTCCTTTGAGGTTTTAAATGCCTCAAAATTAACTGAAAAGTACAGAGCCATTTAAGGGCATTGAATTGCAGAGCCACTGCTTCAGCACTGTTCCGGGGCAGACAAGCAGATCTGGTGCCATACCATTGAAGATGCAATTAAAAAATAAATTCCTCATCTACTAAAACGTGACATCATAGTAGTTTGGACGTTCACGCCCCTTCCCTGTCTCCCCTTCCGGATCCGTGTTGATGTGGTTCCCCAAGCCAGGCTGATAGGCCTATAGAGGACCAAAAATACTGGCGAATGGTTATCTCTTGTGTCATTCTGCATCCCTTTGATACAGAAGTCTGAGATTTTGCCTTTTTGCTTCAAAGATGGTTTCTCTAAGTAAACATACCTCCTGCTCCAAATGCCCTCCGACTCATTACCCTAGTGGTGCATTAAAATTTGATGTAGTGGGGCCATGCAAGTGAAAATGCACATAATCCTTGAAGCTCGACTTAGAAGTACCGGTGCTGACCAGAACCCAAGGCTTTTTTCATCACCTCCCATCTCCCAGCTACTCCATTCTCGTTGTCTTGAATAAATGAACTACCTCTACTAGAGATCAAAATATAGGAGTCCCAGATACGTATCACTAAGGCTGCAAAATCGTTGAATCATATTCGGCGGTTCTGTTCTGCGGTATCGTATCACAAAACACCAGTTGTTTTGCCTACGCCCACCTCCTTTGTTCTACCCGTCCTGGTCAACTGGTTTTAGTTCTCCTCTTTAACCACGACCAGTTTCGTGAGAATTAAGCAATACTAAGGCAGCTCCCCTTTCACGGATTTACTTACTTCTTTGAAGGGAAAAAGCTTACGCCTTTGAAGCGGTCCTATAACAAGTAGTCGCCTGCTATACAAGTCGTTGACTGGGCTAGAAACATGGGGTTACATACATTTCGGTGAGTAGATATCTTTTGCATTCTTTTCATTCAAACCTTTAATAAGCAGATTATTTGGCTGTTTGCGTGGAAATAATTAAAAGAATCTTTATGCTTTGTTGTCACTGTAAAATGGGAAAGCTGAATGGGGCTGACTCGGCTAGCGTTAAATCCCACAGCTCAGGGGGGAGGCATTACAAGGTGAGTGGTAGGTGGGGCTGGGGGAGTGTCGGCACTTCTTTGATGCTTTGCTGCCCCTAACCTGCAAAAGCAATTAATCAGTGAAATCTTTTCTCTCCTAACTTGGTGTATATTACCACGATGGCTATTGACTTGTCTACCTATCCTTGAATGAATAAACAGGCTTGTTTTGATAGGGTTACGGCTGAATCATCCACAAGGGATTTTTAAAAGGGGGGGACGGATTGTGGATATATAAGTAAACAGAGGGAGTAATCCATCCCTCAAATAACATTATAATGCATAGACTTCGGTTATTGACGTTTGAGTCTTATGGATGTCTTCTACTGCCTCCACGGCTGGACGGTCACACGACCGTAGCAGGTAATGGCTTCATTCATGGCAGAAACAGCAGTGTAATGAAGTGGTAAACGTTGGTGCTGAATGTGACTATATACTGTTTGGCGAAACTCGGATAGGCTAGAATAAATGCCCAGCCAATTATATTCCTGGATTGATTTCCTTGAATACATCTAGCTCTATGCATGAGTAAGGAGGGCGGTGAAGTAACCTTTTGAAACCTTGATAAACCTCGGCCAATCAACTCGCATAACAAACCGAGTTTCTTTTAATCCTCATTTCCTACCAGCAAAATGCCTCCCTTTTTGAAAAAGAAGGACAGTCGGGATTGTTCGTCCAAGTCCTCCACCAGCATTCCTTACAAGGAGGTTTATTTTGTTTTGCTAAACTATTCCTCCTCCTGTTGTTTGCGTCATCTCCTCCGACCGATTAAATGAAACTGCTTTTGATTGACAGTGCTTCACACTGCCTTTTTTTGCTAACTCCCCTTCTTTCTGTACGTTTTTTCTCCATCTAGTCTTATTTTGCGTCCCAGAATAACTTCCAAAATGCGAAAAAAAGCATTTTGCAAAGTGTTTTTCCTTGACTGTTAGTTGACAATCGCTGTAGAGGCTAAAATCAACAAATTGTGCCTTGGAGCTGTTTCAGGTTATACATGTTTTGAAGGCGTGATTATTGCTGTTTACCTTGGCAGTGCTAACAAATTGTCACACATGCTTCATGTTTTGTTGTCATTTGGGAGTAGGCTTTGGTTTCCAAAGTACTAAAAAGTGCTTAGTTAAAATGACTTTCATCTGCTTGAAACAGTCTAAAGCGTCACCTGCTTTTGGCTCTGCTCATCACCCACATGAACCCCTTTAGAGTGGAAACATGAAAATGGCCTTTTTGAGGCAATTTGCGCAAAGATGGAGGCATTTAATTTCCTTTCTTATCAACCGCCTTTGAAATGGGTGAAACTCGGGTCCAATTAAGGTGTCAAAATAAGCGGATCAGTCACAAACTCCAGTCAAACCATCCTATTGGTTGAGGAGGTCTTTGACAAATTGACTTGTAGGAGAGGGTGGGTTTAGTCCTTCCTAAGTATAATGTTATTTCCGGCCATTTTGGGCCACCGCAGGCATTCGCAAGTGTGATCGGAGTTGTGATTGGATGGGTGAATGAGTCAGTACCCTCCTGACAGGTACACGTGCCCGAATGACAAGTCTGAATCACTAGGTTTCTTTCCAATTTGACTTTTTCTTGAGATAAACTTCCCTTCTTTGACTAACTGAGGGGAAAGACAACTTTTGTTTTTACTTCCTCTACTGATGACCCAATAATGGCGAGTTAATCCTTAATTAGCGCCATTCCGGCTGGGGTTCTAGGCAATCTCAGTGAATGGGCAATTTGGCGAATTTTATGGGCTGTAAAACAGTTTACCCTGGAATGGCACAAACGGTGTTTATTCTGGATACTGGAAAGTAGGTCACTTTTGCCAAAAAAAGAGGCAACGAGGATCTTTGTGCATTGTACAGGGGTATAAGTGATTAGCAAAAGGCGACTGTTTGAAAGAACGGCGACTTATGGGATTGGACAAGCAAGGAAATGTCAGACAATGGTTTTTTATGTTAAAAGAATGAAGAAAACTCTTTTTAAGGTATGAACCATCTCTTGCTTGATTAGTTTATTCAAAGGGACGCCTCAGATTTTGTTGCACGAATTGACTACATGGCAAGACGTCAAATTATCAAGTCCTTCCCCATGGATATGTTGATTTTCCTTGCTCCACATCACTTTACTTGCCAGGTTTTTGTTTAGGATCAATACCGACTCTGCAAAACATTAAAAATTTGACTTTTAAATGCTTTTTAGTCGAGTACACTGGGCAACAAAATTGTCCTCCCTTCTGAGTTTTATGTATATTTTGCACTCTACTGGAAAGTATTAAAGTTGGACGATGAGCATCAACCTCGACTCAACCAATCGTCTTGGAGTCGGCATTCACTACCACTTTCTTGCATTAGAAGTGGACTTATTTTGACGGCAAAGGCAGTTACTATGACTACTAGTGGCATTTCAGTGTCCTGTAAGCCGTGCATATCTTGAGATAAGTCTACAATTTTTTTCTTCCTCTTTAAGTAAATGCATGGCCATTGATTGTGCTTGTCTGATTTACTTGATTAGAATATCTCCGAATTGCCAGACTCTACTCATCCTCTAGTCCAGTACTTAAGAACCAAATAGGTGGCCAAGTCTAGCTGGCAACACCTCAGCCAATTGGGAGTGGGTCCGAGGTCAATCCACTTTCGCTTTGGAGCTGCTTAAAAGTAGAAAAAAGTGTGGTTTATTCTATTTGCTTCCGTATCCACCCACTCAGGGGCCTACTCACCCACTCACCTATCCACCCACCTATTCGCCCTCCTACCTACACACATACCTGCGCGCCTTTATTTTATCCATTCCATTGTGGGGGAAAAATTGTTCGGCGTTTTGAATGGACTTTGTGGGCTCACAGAGGGTGTGATGGCAACACGCTTAGTTCTTTGACACTTGCCTCGAGAGAACGATGTGATATAGTTGGAGGTTTATTTGGGAACAAGGTGATGTCTGTTTTGGTCCATTTACTGATCTGATTAACTAAGATACAAAAATTTATATTCTTTGTTCCTGATGCTCTCTTCTTACTCATCAAGTGGACATACGGGGGTAAGCAATTAGTGAGGAGTACATTTATCTTAAAAATAAAAACGTTGCCAACCAATTTTTTGTGCAACGATTCGAATTTTTCCGTGACGGCTTCTCTAATCTCCAAAGGTGAGAGAAATGTTCAAACTAAATAATTGGAGGGATCACAACAACTCGAGCAAAAAATAGGAAACATTTTGAACGAATATTAACATTTACAAAATAACGAAGAATTTCGTTAATACATCGCTTTTCTAACTTTGTTGGCATCAGAGAATCAAGAAGATTCCGGAGACCGTCCTCGCCCGAACGTGCCTCGAGGCCTCTGTGCGATTGGCTAACCTTCAACCCACGTTGAGGTAAGTTTTAAGGGAGAATGGTAATTTCTGTTTGCTTGGTTAAAAACGTATCCACCTACTTAGTAAAATTCATTTTTTAACCCTTAAATATTTCTGTCAAAGTGGCATATGGTAAACTTTTAACGCACCAGGCCAAATCCCTCCTTCGTTAATTTCACTATGGAGCTCTCGAATGTTTAACCTTCCGTAGGTTTGCATCACCTTTCCCATAACCTATTTTAAATTAAACTGATGACTTTTTTCCTTTAAATTTTACTTGTCGGAGTAAATGTTGTCAAGTGCAAAGCACCGAAATGTCAACACTCATGTCACCGTTGCAATGCAGCTTTTTTGGTTGCTGCAAAGTGTAAACAGCCTAGGATTGAAAGGTTATCACCTCCATCCAGCATAGAGGGCTTAACCACTGACTCAACACATTCACCACAATCTTCAATCTAGTTAAATGAGATGAAAAAAGTGCTGGCACTTGAATTGTGGTGGCTACCATGGCGGTAGTGATTGGCTTGGTTCCCCATGGTTGGGGAAAAAAATCTTGCAACCCTAGTTAACGTAGGGATATGTCCTACCAACTGCCTCTGCATGTCAAGCTAGCCCTAGCTCTCGACTGTGAGAATTCCAGTTAAGACATGCTAATTTCCCTCCTCCACTTGTAGCCTCCATCGACTTTGCTACCTCGGTGCCCCGTCTTTGCGATGACGAGCGGAGTGCCTGAATCTATTTGCACTAGGCGAATCCCAAAGCCCAAGTAATTGTCAGAGCCAGGCACCCTTTTATCCTTGCGTTGATGACACCCAGTTGTCATTAGCCTTCTAGCATTCAGCTGTTCATCTCTGCGCCAAAAATGTAATTAGCCACGTAGATCATGACTTGTTCACATCTACCCCACTTCATACCACTCTAAATGTGACTAATCTGTTTTGGTGTTATGGAATTTGATGCAGCCATGGCTGTCACCGACCGGTAAAGAACCCGTTTCATAAGTCCCCGGTGCCCGAGTTAGGCAGTGAAATTGGGCCCTCACAGATAAGTATTGTGGATGGCAAATTTCCCTAGCACACCGAAGACCTTGAAGCCATTCCATTTTGGTTTAACTATTTCCTGTGTTCTCAAATTACATGGTAATTACTTAACCAACGCAACTTTTATCACTTCACGAAGAGGAGGAGGTGAATTCTCCCTCCTACTTATCCCATTTTTAACAATTTCACAGGTGATTTTGTACACATCGTGACACTTTGAAGCAATTTTAGAAGGTTGGTCATTTTGTTCATTTGTGTGCTGATTTGTAAGTTAGAATCCACCACCTTCCACCATATTAGCTGTCAAGAGAGGAAAATATGCTTAAAAATTTAAATTTTTTAGGATTTTGGATTCAGCATCAGTCCCCAACCCACGTCATTTGAGAGAGAGACACACGAATAAATTATCGCTGAGTAAAAACATTTGGCATTTGACATATGGTAGTCAAAGTCCAAACTTATGACCACTGGTTGCAAGTAGGGCCATCTAGAGGGGTAAGTTTACCTCTTTTCAACAGCTGGTTTCATCAAGGGGTGAGGAATTCAAACACACTCTCTAAGACGACCTGATAAATTCATGCCTGATGTTTGTGGGGCAACCTGAAGCTTTCCACATTGCGACGCCCGAGTCGCCACTGATGTCGTCGGGCGTGTTCTCAAGACAGCCCTATGAATTCCCACAGAGGGACAGGAAGAAAATTTGTGGAGGGAGACGTGCAAGATCTGCCTGTCAGGTGAGGAATGAATGTGCATTACAGATTAAACCTGTCAATTGAAATAGCCACCCTAGGGTGTATCTTCTTTTGGTGTTTTCGAACTTTATAATTCCACAGAACGTTATCATTCCACCTCTAAGTCGGACTAAGCTTTCAATGTGTGCCCTTCGCCCTTTGACACTTTCTGACTGTCGCCTGAGAGAAGAAACACCGAAACATTTTAAATCGTTATTGAACCTGTTAATCACATACCCATCAAGAGAGCACCCTTGTTCGCCCTAATTGAACAGGCTGCATTGCCTCTCAGTGGGTTTAAAGATCTCCCCAGCACCGAGGAGGACGTCCAAAAAAAACTCCCCCTACATTGACAATTTTTAGTGGAATTATTGCACCTCCATTGTCTGTCTGATGGAGAAAATTAGCTTTCTGGGAAAAACTGACTTATTTAAGTCAATCCTAAGACATAAAATTAACTTCAATCTAAGTTGTTTACTAACCGGACGCTTTGAATACCCTCACTATATGAAAGCGGGGAAAAGCACATATGCCAACCATAAATGGGCCATTTGGACATATTTGCATTTAAAGCAAGCATTTATTTGTCCCTCTTTTAATGAGCCAGCAGAAAAGAAAAGCGTCCATTCCCGCCATGACTACGGTGACTCAACAACAACCGCTGTGGAGGGAGATCCTTTCCTCTCCCCTCCACCATCACTCTTAGACAAATCACCTAACCGTGTGATGAAGCTGTGGCAATTAGCATTCGCTCTCACCGCTGTTACTACTACCACTCCGTTAGCTGTGGATGTTGCTGTGCTGTGTATCCAGCGCCTTTTTATGCTAGAGCTTTGGCATGCATATGCTTTGTATGCATAAATGTCAGATTTGTGGGAGAAGAGGAACAGGAACAGGCGGAAGAACGCATTAGGGAAGGCTTTTGTGTTATCCTACTTTTTTTTCTATCCTTTGCGTTGAGTTAAATCCCCTCATTTGGGCACCCATGAAAGTCCAGCGGAGAATGTCTGCGAATACTGTTTGAGGTGGGCAAGGCATTATTTCAAACTAATGTTGTGAAATTTTGGGCCTTTATTTTAAACTTTCTGTTGATTGAAAATACTGACCACACTTGGGATGGACAAGTGTCGACCCTAACGGACTCGTATTTCCTCACATTTGGGCTGAAAATCACAGGATCTTTGAACCTCTACAATTTTACGCTCGTTGGATCAGTTCCGAAGCTGCGGATGGTAGTTCCACATCAGTAACAAAATACACCGGACAAGAGTGTAATTTAAGCCCTGCGCTTCAGGTGTTGAACTACCGGATGATGATGTTTTGCGTACAGACGACTTACCTATCACGTTTGATTGAGGGAAGTTGGCAGCCATGTGTCAAAAAACGTTTAGTCAACAACGGACGTAAGTGATACAACACTTCGTTTGCCTCTATCCACGCCAGCTGGGACGGGAAAGTCGTGGGTGCCAAGCAAATAGCTTCAACTCATATGGCTTGCATTGAGAGGTAGCAGCGGCTTTTAAAGGCCATCACGTTGGTATTTCCCACCTCTTTCACGGAGGCTGGTGAAAAATGAGCCGTACATTTTTAAATGTTTGCTAACTTCTTGACATATGGTGAGAAAGAGCTCCGGTATTCCAATAATCCACTCCTTTCCTTCCCCACTCCACCCTTCTAAGCCGCTGCTAGGTGAAGACCTAACACCTACTGCCCTCAGTAGGACTGCAAATGCAACCCGAAGACGGGCACAAAAAAACCCGATGGACTAGTTAATCAGTGGGGAAGAAATTGGTGTTCATACCTCACACCACAAAACTGGAGCGTGGGGAGATTAGCACCCTGGCTATGATGCGTGGGGGGTGTCTCATCCCCACCCCACCTTCATTCTTCACCTTGCTTTCAGAAGCGGTTGTCACGTTTTTCAGTATTAGACAAGCACATAATCATCTGGGAAGTTAAATGGCCACTCAATGCTTCTGGCGGCAAAAAGATTTGCAAGCTTGCGTCTTGTCAGGAGAAACCCGTTTGATTGCCTTACACTGAAGTCGAAGGCTAGTGTATTTACAGTGAATTTTACAGTTTTTACTTAGGGAAATATTCTTTGTGATTCCTCTTCCAAACCAATATGTTAACGCCATCCAACAAAATGGTCTGAAAGAACGCAGTACTTGGGGTTGCCACGTGGCAGAAGAATCCTGCAAAACTTCCGAGTGACAAGTAACAAGCAACTTCAGTGTGGCATTGCTTTTTGAATTGCTGTGCCCACAACCGCTACATCTTTTGCGGGTGTTTTGCCTCCATGGGATAAGGCTGCATCCTGTCAGGCAAAAAATACAATGTTGGCTGCGAAGGGCAGTAAAAAGGAGGTCATACATTTAGGCAACGAAAGGGCTAAAAGATTTTAGTAGGATGGCATGCATTCTAAAATTTCTGCTATCAGAAGAGGGGTACAAATTTAAATAAACGCAGGCATTAAAATCATTTATTTCCTCTGAAAAAAAAATCATGTTTAGATTCCTGCTGTTAAGTAGTTCATTCTTAACTTAGGTGAACTGCATACCTTTTTTATTATGTCCCAGCTAATTTACTTACTACTTAGTCTGTTTTAAAAAGGTATAAGTTGTAATATTACATTGAACGGCAAGTTAATTAATAGAAAAAGCCTTATTCAAATAGGCCATGTCAAGGTTGACTTTTAAATGATACTGCGTTGGTGAATAGGCGTACACTTTATTTTGTCTACCTGGAATCATTTCTTTTGAAATCACGAATAAAATGAGACGTTTTGCTGCAAACATTTTGTCTTTATAAAAATCCCTCTAAACAAGTGTTCTTTTTCCGATAAATTACAAATTTGATTAATAAATACTGACAAATGACTGCAATGTTTTGGCGTAAAGTAAACCGTACTGAATATCTTTCAGTAGGCATTCCTAAATCCGCCTAAGTTTGTTTCAGCAGACTCAAATGTGACACCTAGACGCCTAATTTGCCATTAAAACGTTATTTCAGTCACCTCCTCTTTGGATGTGGCCAAGCCTCGAGCCGACTGGCACAGGCTCGCCTGAATTGGGGAGCTCGCGTACACGAGAGCGTGATTGGCCCAATGAAACGCATAGCTGATGCAACCGGACCGAACAGTGAGATGGCACGAGCTCGAAGGCAGGCCTGGCGTGCTGGCGGCGAGTTGCGTTCTGTTAGAGAACGCGCCGCCCGTGCTGCTACCTCAGCGGTCAGCTCTCAAGGCACCTTGAATGAGGAGGCTCAATCACCGAATGGACCTGATGGAAACTGGGTATGATTAGTCGACTATGTTTAGTAAACGCGATGGGTTTAATGTGTTGCATTAAACACTCAATGAAATTCAGCCACGGATATTTTTCAGTCGCCTTTTTTTCATGCAGCATCAACTTCCATTGTCAGCGAATCTGTCAACACCGATGAATTCTCCTAGTCAAGGGGACAGAAATTCGGCGGAAATTAGACAATCAGGACGTAGTATCCTTAGAAGCGCGCCGATACCGATTTATCAAAGCAGCCACCAGTCTCCACCGGTCACCGCTTCGTCTAAGGGTAAGCTATTACTAGTCATTGCATCTGAGCCGAACTACTTAAGTACCATTAACAAATGACAAAAACGTGAGGTTTTCAATCATCTTTCCTTAGACTAGGTCCTCTCATATATTTCTTTTTTGCTTCAGTTTCGTCATCGCAGATAGACTAGTATGTTTGTAGAATTATTATTAGTAGCGGTATTATTATCTCTTTCAGAAACTGTATCTCCTGGGGGGGTTACAGCAGTTACCCCGAACGGCGATGGAAGTTTCATTAGGACGGCCAAAGCGACTCAGCTGAACGCGATTAAAGAGGACTTGGAAGCGGAATCGCAACTTTTCAAGGTGAGATTGTGTAATTTTAACCCAGCGGGTCCCTTTAACTAATAAGCTGTTTCTTTCAAAAACGGGGTTTCTTAGGTAGGCCATAAAGTAAAAGGACAATAAAAGTTCCAATGAAATCTTTTAAACAATCAAAATAGTCTTTTGGAAATGAAAAAATAAATGACACAGTGTACTTTGAAACGCTGATTTTGAGTTCACAGGTGTTGAAAACAATGGCGGAGCTAAATAAAATTTCCCTAACATCCGACTTCTTTTTCTTCTTCAGGAGAAGGCTTTGCGCGAGCTCTTTAACTTTGAGACGATCTCCTCACTGGAATTTTCCCAGGCCCTTGTGGAGATGATTGAGATTTCAGCTGCCTACCATCGCACCTGTGCGGCCATTTTGGAGGAATTGGCGCCCCTCCTGCGAGCCGAACTGGGTACTTTTATCAATTACTTTCAACACAAAATTAACACTGCTGATGCCAGTGTGAGTGCTAACTACTTATTCATGACTTTACTGATG
The DNA here is from genome assembly GCA_000469725.3 of Echinococcus multilocularis. Taxonomy (NCBI): domain Eukaryota; kingdom Metazoa; phylum Platyhelminthes; class Cestoda; order Cyclophyllidea; family Taeniidae; genus Echinococcus; species Echinococcus multilocularis. The sequence continues at coordinate 2,533,611 of LN902848.1, read as the reverse complement.
CCTCTCAGATGAACAGTGCCCCCTGCCCGTGTATGGACGCAGCCTAGAGTCGCATTTGGCGGTGACCCACGCGAAGATTGCCTACCCTCTGCGACAATGCATTCGGGCGTTGAATAACCCCACGGCTCTTTGTGAAGAGGTAATTGGCTCGATACTAGCCCATTTTCGATGCATTTCAGTGGGAGCCTGCAGAAACTTCTCGTGGTTGGAGTCAAGAGCTTGGGAGTTAGCCACGACCCAACGTAGTCTCAGAGCAATATATTATGAAGCTCAGTCTTTCCATCTGCTTTAAAGCACCTACCACCAGTGTACTCGTATAAAAAGACGCGTAATAATTCAGAGATTCGTAGAGAAATTGGTGCTTAAATGTTTGTAGGAGGTCGTCCTTGAAAACTTCGTTTGCTTTAATAAGTCAAACAGCTTACTTTGTTCTCCTGCCATCCTAAACGAAACTTCTATTTGAGTTAATGAATTAAGGATTCAAAAATAGGTCATTCATGCGCCCAGCATAAAAAATACGGATGGGGCTTCTGACGTGGTAAAGAGTGATGGATGTTAAAGTCTTGAAATAGTCATGAAACTTTTTTTAAAGTAAAAGTACTTATTTAACACCCTATATCAAACCAAGTATTGGTGTATCCTTAATTCATTTCTGTACTTTTTTAACAAAAATCAGATTTAACGCCTGAGAAACCAACTATTTTGTTTAGAGAATTTATTTAAGGTCCTTTTATGATCATATTTTCATAAACATACTATGTTTATTTGGTTTGCGATTAGTTACCAAGGTATCCTACCACCTAAGTGGAGCGCAGGCTGCAGAGACTGTAGAGCCCGCGTGGTTAAAAGCAGACTGGTGGCCTTAAAATTTTAGACAGTTGGTTTATAATTTGCTTTTTTATATTTATTTGGAGGGTTTTGCTAAAATAACAGTGCTATACAACTTCCATGGTGGGTAGATGTGTAGAATACATTACTATTTACCGAACACGGTAAAATATTTTAAAACAAACTTTTTTTGGCCATGTCCATCAAAACATGCGTGGGACGCCGTGATTTCCTAAAATTCATTTTCGTTTTTAAAGGTACATAATAGTGTGGCTCCATCAAAATAGCAATTAAAATGCAAAATTCGCCCATTATTTAATTCCATGAGACCATTAGCTATTTTATATCATTGGATAAAACTATTTGTTGTTGCTTTTCAGGGAATTTTTCGAATCGCTGGAAGCAAAACCAAAGTCGACACGCTAAAGGTACGTTCTTTAGAAAAAAAGAAATTAATAACTCGAAATTTGCCCAGTGGTTCCAGTTAATAGAAGTTTGTTCGGTGAATTTGTATGCACAGATTTTAGGCAATTTGGGGTAGTCTTTTTAGAGAATGGTGGATATTGTAGGAGGCGATAGATTTCCTGAATCTTTGAGACAACCGGTTCCAATGACGATTCCCTAGTATTCCCTGGTTATTTTATTCGAAACATATCCCAACTTTAAATAGCGCCACGAGTGCTGCTTTTCTGTAGCAATACCTTCGTTAATATACCTTTTCCATTCTCTTACCCGCCGTCATTGGTGATTTTTGTGTTTTTAAAGTAGGCACTCCTAATTCGCGCGTCGTAATCCCAAAAGATTTCGCCATTAATTCATTTATTCCTTAAAATACTTTAATTTCTTTCCTCAAGAGCGCGTTGAATTCGTTGCGAGCAGGCACTGTGATCTCGCAGTACGACCCCTATGTGGTGGCGGACGCGATGAAGCAGTACCTACGCAGCCTTCCTCAACCTCTCCTTACCTCCCACCTCCTCGGCGAATGGACCCGAGCCCTGGAAATGTATGCAAATACTACTAACTTCTCATTTAAGTAGTTGTGCAAATCGTCTATACACCCCAAAAAATTGTTTACTCCATAAACCCGGTGTTCAATGCTATTGTCGCATAAGACTGGGATAAGGATTATGCTTGTGTATTTTTCGCGATGCGTAGTATCACCCATAGAGTTATTAAGTGGTAATAGTCCATCATATTTCTGCCAACGTAAGGCAGTACATTATTCGCAGCAATACATCATCTAAACAATTTTGCAAAGCAATCCTAATGTTTTAGAAAGTTGGTGAAGTAATGTAAAATTAATCTCCAGTTGTATGTTACACGGGCATCGGCACTGCATCATGCGCACCACTTTTTGCGAGTAGTAACAGAAAGTAATGGAATTTACTGCTGTGCTTGTTACTGCTGCGGTAGTATCTTTTTGTGGCTTAAACTTAAGAATGTTAAACGATACCCTTTTTCTACATATTTGCTTTCAGAAAAGATACAGCAGTACAGTTGCGTCGTCTTCGGCAAATTGCTCATCGAATGCCGCCGGAGTATGAGCGAAACGCCGGCTACCTCTTCCGTTTCCTACATCGCTTCACAGAGTATTCAGTACGCAATCGCATGACCCCCGCTGGTCTAGCCATCATCTTTGGCCCCTCCCTACTGGCTCCCCCTGTTCCCGCCGTCTCCCCTTCCTCCTCTGCCTCCACAAGTGCAGACGGACCTCCAACCGCAGCCTCGGCGGATTCCAATTCTGGTGGTCATCAGAATGAAACTGTGTACGTGGCGAGTTTGTAAAGAACTATCTACTAAAAGTAACTTAACAGACGGAGGCTTATCACATGTGGTGCTGTTGGCTGCTGAGTAGGTGTTAATTGAAACCTTTGCTTTACATCTCAAAACGAGGCATTCCCACTATTGCTTAACATTCTATACCCCATTGATAACAAGCAAAAGTGAATTTTGACAATGAGAGACGGCATAAAAAAAATTTAATTGTGTAACTTTTATAATCGTTTATGCAAGCGTATTTGGTTGTTTCAATTGTAGACATTTCCCAGGGAAAATTTTTCGTATGATAATCTTTAATTCGTTTTTTTCGGATCAAGAAATATTGTCCCTAGTTTGTTATCATTAAAAGTGTACAAATGGCCCGACAATGCTTGATTGAATCAACGGCTTAAATCAAACCTCTCGATGGGAGCAATCCTATTTACGACTGAATTTTGCGCGTAGACCAGCACAATTGGCCATCCAGGGCACCTATAAAGGCCTCATCGAACTCCTTATCGTGCACGCCAACGAAATTTTCCCTCTACATCCTGACGATGAAGAAGACGAGGCGGAAGACAATTTCGATGAGATTGACAACAGTGAGGAGTTCACACGAACGTCAGGCAAGAGTTCAGATCTTTACACCCTTTTTCCACCAATCAACGATTAATATAATCAAAAGCCGGGTGCTAACTCTGCATTGATTGGTTCTTGCAGACTCGATTAACCAATCAGCAAGGAGGGTATTTAGATTTTTGCGCAAAATTCTGCTGCTAGATTTTATTAATTTATATTGGATTTTTTGTTTTACTCCGTGAATATTACCCTAATTTAGCGGTAAAAGCATCACGCTTAAAGAATTACATATAACTTAAATGCACAAAAAAGTAGAAAAGCGAAAAAAGCATTTGACTTGCAAATCTGCCCTAGATACAGAGGCCTAAACGTAAAATAGTTGTTGCAGAATTGATCCCAACGCTTTGTGCGATCTTTATGGCAAAAATATCTCATTTTTTACATTTTTGCATAGTGAGCAGCTAAGAGTCTAGCTTCTCACATAGTTGACAGGACAGCCGGAATGTTCGATCAAAATTTTACCTGTGACTTGCCTTTATATTGCGGGACAATGCTGCAAAAGTCATTTAGCAAGTATCCATTAATCTATGCCGAGTGGTGGAGACCAGTCCATCTAATACTTTTTTAACTATTGGACGGATTGACGCCACCTGTTGTGTTGAAAATTCTGTATCGAATTGCCATGTTCTCATTTTAGTTTCCCTTACCTCCGAACCCACTTCTTCCACCTCCGTCCACCCCTTCACCCCGTCTGACCTTCTCAGTCGACGTGCGCAACGTGCAATGACAGGATTCGCACGCCAATCGCGCGCGATTCGAATGCTTCCACAGCGTTTACGAGCAAAGCACTGGAAAGTCGTCAACACCACCTCCACCGCCAGCACTCTAGCCTCAACTAATCCAATCCCTGTCTCCGCCCCTGTTGGGCGGTCCCTAACTCCCATACCAGTTAGAAAGGTCGCTGACCTCGATCTTGATAGGACGTCACGTTTGGACCGTACAAGGAGTCTGACGCAGGAGGAGATACCGGTGTTGGTTAAAGAGGAGGAGGTGGCGGCGACGAGGGCAAATTCCCCACAACTACGTCAACCGTTACGCAGTGCCCTTCAAAGGCAACACATGGAATGGAGGAGAGCGATGCTGGAAGTGACAGAGGATGATGGCGGTGGTGGTGAGGGAGGAGAGGAGCAAAAATCCTCCATCCATGGCGATCTCTACGACACTCTGTTTACTCTACAGACGCTGAATAGCAAGTCGGGGGTGGAGGAGTTATTGGCGAGGGTGCGGTCAGTGTATGAGGCGAGAAGTGCTATGGGTAAATCGACACTTACCTCTCAGACCGATAGCAGTGATACTGCTGGTGTTCGTGAGAAAAAGGCCGGCAAAGGCGGATTGTACGGTAAGTTGATGAAATATAGTTGGCTTATTTTGCCAACGAAAAAAGGGCGTGTGGATAGGACGCCATGAATTGGTGGCGTGTATGCAGTGAGTTTAGCTGAAATTCGAAGTAATTCTAGCATTTGTGTAGAATTTGTGTATAGGAAAGTAGATATGCCACATATATATTGTGGTCCACTCAAATGACTAATCAGCAATACTGTTGTATTAGTGATCAGACGCCACTCAACATCGAGTCTGTCGATGTTGGAGCACAATAGGCTACGACTGAACAACATCTTCGCCACTACTGCTACAACGCAAATGACCCAATCGTCAAAGGTGGCGAACCATCGAAAGAAGTGTCGTACTACACCGGATCCGTTGAACGGTCTCACACTGCACAGATTAACCATGCCCCTCTTCACCACCATGGACATAGAAGGCAAAAGGCGGCCATTCAGCACTCTGAGCCGGTTTCAGCGTTTCCCTGTCAGTGAAACCGAAGGAGGCGTGTCGTCGTGAGTTAAATTGCTCATTACCGCTACTTAAATATTCATAAGTAGGTGGCTGCGCAGCAAATCTTCTGTCTAGACATTTCAGTTCGGGACAGACGGTTGAAATGTTACATGGACAAGCTGATCCTCATTAGTCGTGCAAAAATAGTTTGAATGGTAGCATTCTTGTTAAATACCAGAAAACTGCTGGTTAAAAATAAAGCGGTTTTAATGTGTAATAATACCTGTTACAACCAGGTCGTCCAAGACGATCCTAAAAGGTATATGAAACCGGCAGGATCTTGTCAAAAAATTAACAGAAGCCACTAAGATGGCAACCGCAACCATAGACATCCAAGAGCACGTGGAGCTCGAGAGATTTGATACCCCAGTGATGCCTGCACCTTAATAAACCTAGAATAACAAAGAAGTAGTCTAGAAAACGTCTGCTAAAATGCCTTCATAAGCACGGCTTTTTTGATGTTTCCAGAAACATGGACTCGACGACTTCTATGGTTGCACTTTTAACCACCGCGGGTGTGGAAAACTGTCAATGGCGGTGTGAGCCACTGAATCGACCCTCCAAAGGAACGCCTCTACCCCGAGCAGGTGTTGTTGATTTTACTTCCGTCTCTGATAGGCGAAGGGTGGTTTCTGCCAACGCTTCTACGGTGAACTATCCTGCAACTTCCCTTGAAGGTAGAGCCTAGTTTTACCTACCTGTCAATCTTTAATCTATGAAAAATCACCCAAAGTAAAAAATTGCTAGTTAAGGAAAAGTTGTGTATGATTTTGTCTATGATTAATTTTGTTTTTTTACGGAGGCATAGTTTAGGAAGGAGAAAGGTCAATCGCATAAGTGCTGCAGGACACGGAACTGGGGTGTTCGCCAAATGCAAACGTCACTTTCAACCCTTCTGTTAGGGGTCGTCACATATTTTTCCACTCGCAGCATATGCACTTCATCCGTTACTTCATGCTGTAGCATTCAGTGATGTAAATCCAGGATAGTCGTCATCCACAATCGAGTTTGCTTTCTGCTGAAGTCCATGAAGAGGTCAATATACTAGAGTGAAAATCGTATTACTGACGTAGAGAATGACTGGATGGCCACCGGCATGTTTTGGAAGCCATACCTTAAGTGCCTGCGAAACCAAAATGGCGAGTTAACTAAGTAATTAAAGCATTGCAGTACCCATCACAATTATGGCCTGTTATCTGAAACCACGATGTCTGGAAGGGCGAATAGCATGCGACATGGCTATTACTGCGCGTGATAGGACACACTCTTCATCTATAAACACGGGTAGTGGAACTGCAAGACCGTTCCTTGTGAAGGGTCCGTGTTGATTGAGACGACACTTGCGTATTTGTGATGCTAATTCAATATCGTTCCAACACTAACGTTCTTTTCATTCGTTTTAGATAAGACTTCCCGCGGCTTGACATCACTGCTGCCGCAAGATTCCAAGTGACATTTTAAAAGACGGTTATCTGTAAATAGGTTTTAGCATGCAATTATTCGTCATATATTCACTTAACTTGTTGACAAACATGACCACAACAGTTGCTTCCTTGAGGATTCTGCTGTACAAATGTCTGCTTGATGCTTGTATTGCTGCAATAAATAAAATGCGCTAAATTTATGAAAAGACGGTAGTTGTGTTTAAGTGCTTGTCGGAATGGGACAGCACTTAAGTAACCATGGAGTATGTAAGCGAATGTGGTGCTGCGTTGAGAATGTAGCTGGAATGATACATTGCCAAGTTAGCCATTATGAGTTGTAAGACTTGACGGAGTAATCCGTAGCGCCATGAGTCAACACTGAGGTCGATCTAAGGCTGTGTGCAAAGAGAAGACCTACTACGGCACTTTAAAACAGAATTTTAGGAAACATTTCCTAAAAGTTTATCATCAATGAATAAATACTATTTCATCAGAATCACCCGAATATTTCATTATAGAACTAAAAACATTAAAAAAAATTGTGTGCTGGCAACAGAACGCAGACTTAGAATATTTCAAATGTCACTATAACATATCTTTATGCCTAAATACAAAAACTGCATGCTTAACAAGCATGTTTTTTTACAAAAAAGTATTGCTCTGCTTTGTTTAAATGGATCGAATTTAGCGGCTAGCACGGCCTCTACGGTCACAGTTTTTGGATGTTCCATTCCTAGTCATGAAGAATCTTGCAGAAATTAAGTCAAAGTCCACTCAACGGTTGCGTCACTTGGGCCTATTTATCTTTAATGCTGAGAAAGGAACGTTTTTGAGCAGAACACTATCTAGCTGGGGTAGCTGTTGCTTCACACATTTATATTTCTAGGCCAAATACTCATTTTTTATATGATCTTTTACACGTGCCTCTTCGGGTTTTTGACTGGTTTACTTTTCTTTGTTACAAACGTTGTAATCGATGCAAGTGTGCCTTCTCTTACAGGAGGACAAAGTTTACTGCGGCTTAGTCCAGGTGCGTGAGCGGTCATTTATTTGTCTTACTTCTATGAAGTGCGTTATTCATGAATAAACTTGTATACCCTTAGAATCTGACCGGGTTTTCCACTTTCACTAGTTGTCGTATTTTGCTGTATTTGTCTTTAATGCTGAAGTACCACCATTTTAATAAATCGGATTTATTTAATTCTAAATTTTTTCTCAAAAAACGGAGAAAAAATGCTACGCCCTGTGATACTTTGAAATTCTGGAATCCAATACTTCAACTGCATACATATTTAAATTATACATGTCCAGTGTGGACTTCTTTGGTCAAAATATTCATGAATTTTAGGGCTTACATTTTTACCACCTGTTGATGCCAAGGGAAGTCTCTCTCCCTTTCCCCTTTACGACTCAAAAGAAGAAGCCAAATATACCGCGTTCATGCGCACTTTTTTGTCAAGTTATCAGCCAAGGCCAATGAATTGTGATTTTACCAATGGAAGCCGTTTCACAAGAAATTTATACGATGCGTGTAATTTCCCTCCCAACCTTCTTGGACCATGTAATATTTTGTCGAATCGTAGTGTAGATCTTTGTACCTACTTGAAAATGAATAAGGTACTAAGTTGTTTTTGAAACATTTTGACAATCATCGGTGTCTAGGTCTTTGGTTATCTTCCTGATGTGTCCGGCAATAAAATCTACGTCTCCTGTCAGGCCACCGTACGTCAGCTTCATTATATGTGTTCCCCAACCTTTTCTTAATTCTGTGTTGCTTTCAAGGATAAGGCGAAGAGTGGTGAACTGGGACAGGCTGCTTTCTACCCCAGTGCGGCATTCGGGAATCAAACGGTGTAAGTATAAAACAGTGAGAAATTTCTCCTCCTCGTTCTGAACTCTAGATTGGTTTTTCGGTAATTTGTAGTGGGTACTTCTCAACGGTCGCGTTTCCTTATCTTAATCAAGCGGACTACCGGTCGCCTTTGCTTGCTGTTACTTTTCCACAAATAAAGAAGAACGTTTCTATCACAGTCATCTGCAAGTACTTGAACATTAATGTTAGCGAGGAGTACAAATTTGAGGTGATTGTTCGTGGCGGCCCGTGACATGGAGCTTATTTTCTCCCTTTATCTGAATTTAAGACCTCGATATACATCCCATCGATGTTGACTGAATTTCATTTTTGTGTTCTGAATTGAGTATGTCTAATCAATTTACGCTGATAATAACCCAGTATGCGGTTTTAAGTTCTTCGCTGGAATAATCCACATAGGTGACATTAATTTGGTCATTCAAGGAGGCCTAGTTGTAAAACCTGGTTGTGAAGTAACTTGACTAGAGTAGGTCACGTGAAAAGGAAGGTTATTAAACTGTTGTGGAATCTGGAATCAGTAAAGTAGTGGAGAAGGTGGGAGTGTTATAAGTGAAGACACAATTGGTAGCCTTTAGCTAGCTTCACGAAAATGTAATCAGTGGTGAATATGAAAGAGGAGTAGCAATTTATAGAGCAATTACGTGAAGTAGTTGACATCGCAGAATTGAGTTTGCTTCTATAATGGGCCTTATATAAGCGGCGGGTTCATCAAAGGTATGGATGCCCCCCTCCTTTGCGTGTGCACCCACGCTCTGAGAGGTCAAATTGATATGAAAGATGAAATTCTCGTCACTGTATTCAAAGTTAGCCAAATTTTTGCACATACATGCAATACATACGTAGGCGGTTGATCCTTCTTGTGAAGAGATTGCCAGAAGACACTTTCTCAGCAAGAAATGGCAGAAGGAGTCTTGATGTTTAACTATTTTGGACCTTCAACACGCTTATAGCACGGATGACTTTGGACTCCTATGTCCTCCAACGACATCGAGTCCACCTCATGTAGTAAATGTTCAAGTTTAAACCACTATTCTTTGTCTCATTTGCACTTTTCCGTCCGTTGTCTCTTTCCACTATCTAGAACATAACCAGTTTTAAGGTGTTTTATCCATATTGTCGATGGCTAGCACGGTTGAGAGATGAGACTGTGTGACAATATGGAAGAGCGCATCAACCCACATCAAGGAGGTATTGAGATGGCATGACATTTGACGTTAAAGAGAAGTCAATAAACCCACACACAAATGGAAATAAATTAAAAGGCCATCGCCAGCACTTTAACAACTTTCATTTAGAGCCTGTAAATAAAAAAAGCGACTGGTGTTATTCCAAAATAAAATGACTAGTATTCTATATTGAGCAGGAAAAGCAATGTGTTGATAGAATGCAACATGAACTGAATGCACAAGGTTTTAAATCAACTTTGGCTCCGATAAAAATGGAAGGTGAAGGCGAAGCATGATAAACTCAACGATTCCGCTTTAAAAAGCGTAAAGTGGGAAGAGTTTGGTGCAATCTAGCAGAATACTTATACATCAAGTAAATTCCAAAGGAAGTGAACTTTAAAGCGTTAGTTATTGTTAAGGTGATGATAAAGCTATCCACAGTCCCAGATTTGTTTAAATCGTTTACTCGGTATTCAAATATCAAAACTTGTTTTTACTGTTGACTTCTTTCTGCGCTTTAAAATTGTTGTGTTGCCTCCTAGTGACCAGACAACCGTCTCGACGTGGTTGCTTGAACTGGAGAAGTATCGTCTAAACAGGCGAAAATTACACTTGAGTTAATTCTGATGGACCTCAGTTCTCAGTCTGACAGACTTTATAGCTTTCATCGCAACGTAAGAAAGTGCCTCTAGATAGGACTGACGACTGGCAATTCCACTTTGGTTGTAATATACGATTCATGATCTAAAAGTATGGATCGCCACCAGTAGGTATCTTCAAAAGTACATTAGAATGAAGTGGGCCATCGTGTTAGGTAAAATAAAAGAGTTGGGTTTACTTATAGTGCTATTTGCAAACTGAAGTAAAGCATTACCATAATTTCAGGTGAGTCCAACCAGCTCAAAATGTGGCGAGGTCATTTGCCTTCATTACGGTGATTAATTTGATCCGAATTACTAATATATACAAATGCATTTGTTGAATTCATTTTGTGACATTCCTTATAAAGAAAAACATTGCCTATTAACCTCCAGATGGCTTCTTCAAATCCAACAAATTATTTCAAATTCACTCTAGTTAAATGCGTACAAATGGCCCTGCGACGCATGGTTGATTCAAGGTCTTAATTTCTGGCTATTAGGTCTTGACGATGGAGAAGTGGAGGTGGAAGGCAATTTCAATGCAATATACGACAGTGAGGCGGTCAACCAGACGTCAGGTGGTGGTGAGGTCGTGGATTACTTCGTGCAACGCCTTTCCACCAATCAACGATTAGTCCAATCGAAAGCGGGGTACCAGCATTGCATTGATTGGCCCTCACCAACTTGGCTAACCAATCAGCTAGGAGGGCATTGAAATTGTGCGCCCAACCCTACCACTGTGCATGCCTTACTTCACATGAGAATTCCTCAGTGTGCTGCCATCAAATTCCTACAGGAAAAGCACGTTCAAAGAAGAAATGTGTAGAAAATGCAAAGTGGATACCTTTAATACACGAAAGTGGAAAATGATTTTGTCCTGCAAACTTTCTCTAAACAATGACGCCTAAATGCAAATGAAATGGCACATAATTGTTTTTAAGACTTGCGAGTGCATCACGAGAGTTTTTTGAACTCTCATTAATTGATGTGCTCCTATTAGAAGCAGTATTTTCTTCAACAGTTCTTACTTTGTCAATTTATTCGATGTCCAGAAAATTTTGTGGAGAGATATCTTTCTCTGTAGCGACTTGCACAATCGAAGTGCATATAAATAACATTCTGTCAGCGTACGTTTGGTAATGCCTCGGAATATTTTCGTCTTCCTGTAATCATGTAAGCCGTCGATTGAACGGGAGGTGAATCGGTCAGTAACGCTTTGATGGACAACTCAATGCTAGTGCTTCATGATGGAGAAGTGCCTTTATGCGCGACTGGAAGGGGCTGGTTAGTCGGCAAGTCTTAACCGTGAAATAAGTGAGTTTTTCATCTACATTCTCCTACTAATTCGAAACCAGGAATGGCTCCTGCCTATTTGTTGATAGACAGCCCTATTATCCCATGGGAAATGGGAGAGGTAGTTGGAAAAGAGGAGCAAGAAGGGGAGGTGACTAAAGCCTATTTTTTGTCTCCATAACCAAACGTTTTCTTGAAAGGGGAATTTGTCAGACTGTGTTCTGTAAGGGGCAGGCAAGTGATCTTATTAAAACGACTTTACTCACCATAATTTTAATAGCGAAAACGTCTAGAAAGTCTGATCTAAGTCCAATTGCGACTTGCTTAAGGCTTTAAGAGAAGGAAAGTAAAAATGGGTTATTAAAATCCATCATTTTATATTAAGTGGTTAAAAGAAACTCATTCTTCGTGCTTTCTTGCATTTACTACTGATTTATTCTATATGCTTGCTATATCAATGCTCTTCTGATAAGTTTTCTTATCCTTTCACTTCCTCAGGGTTTCAAACCCTAAGTTATCTTCTCAGTCGTCACGCCCACCACGCAGTAATGGTGCGAAAGGCCGCTGAACTTGACTTTCATAGGGCGCCACGATTGGATCTTACAAGGAATCCAACACAGGAGGAGAAGCCAATGAGGGTTGAAGAGGATGAGGTGGTAAAGACAAGAGCAAAGTCACCACAACTACACCAACCACCACGCAGTACCCTTCGCAGACAATACATGGAATGGATGAGAGCGATGCTGGAAGTGGCAGAAGACGGTTATGGCGAGGAAGGAGGAAGAGAGCAGAAATTCTAGACCGATGCAGAACTCTGCCACTCTCAGACCACTCCGCAGACGCTGAATACTAATGTAAGAGTGGAAAAGCAATTAGCAATTGCCACAGAACACAAAAAGCAGCTATTTAGCACTCTGAACGGGGACAAACTTTCTGTTAGTGAAGCCAAAGGAGAATTATTGTTGAGTTACTTTGCACAACAGCACTACTTAATTATAGTAAGTAAAAGACCACACACCAAACTTCCGACTAGATTACAGTACGGAATAGACGAAATTTAAATAAATAAGCTTATTATTAGCCGTTCAAGTTTGATTTGTGAAAAAAATGTCTTTAGTGTTAATTCTTCCTTCAACTATTGGAAATACGTCAGTCAAAAAGAACGTTTTTTTTTTCTCATAAATCTTGATGCTTCCAGCTCCTCCTAGACGACATTAGAAGATGGATTAATCGGCGAAGAGCTTATCTTTACAAGTACAGAAGGTACTAAGACGGTAACCACAATCAGGAGGGCTGAATAACTCTGAAAACAACCTTTAACATCAATGCAATTATTGGTGACCCTTATTTATATTTCAAACCGTGACCATGGTGTACCCTCTCAAAGCCTGAGTATGATAGAGAAGAACATTGTTGTCAAATTTAAGCACTATTTAAAAACAAAATATGCTGTAAAGCCTTTAGCCTGTGTGAGAATGCAGATGACCATGCATGTTTACCAACGATTCAAGATTCGTGTGAAACCATCCCTGCCATGGCCATCGCTCATGAACTCTGATGCCGAGTGAATACATCCGATTAAGAAAGTTGATACTTTGGCAATGCTGCCAATTTGATATCCCTGGAAAAGAGAAGAATAATATTGAAAGACCGCAACTTAAATGGTTTTACAGCAGTATTTTTGTTTGACATAGCAGAACATTGACTAGACGACTTCCATGATTGTGCTTTCTAATACTCCGGATGTGGACGTCTGACGATGTCGAGTAACTCTACTAAGAGCAGGTATTTGTCTCGAATCCGTCTCCTATAGGCGAAAGAACATTGATGTTGGCATTACCACGAAGAACTACGTCACAATCGCCCCTGAAGTTAGCGAATAGGGAAGGTGGATTGTGCTAGTTACGTTCAAAGCAACTTATGAACCATGAATTTGATAAAGGTAAAAACTTAGAGGCAAGAATTTTATGGAATAGATGGCCCCACCAAGTCAAGAGGGCTTGCACCCAAATTTTAAAACAATAACGGAAAGTGATTTCTCCAAAAAAATCAAAAAGGGAAAAAACTAATTGTAGCAATACAAGCGTTTAATCATGAGTTTAGTAGAGCTTAAGAGATAAATACATATTAGTGCAAGGGACTGCAAGTTCGGTTTTATACGTAGCTAACAAAAATTTAACACAAACCATCAATGGTATTGTATAGATTTTATTAGGCTCAGTTTGTTCAGATTAACTAATTCTAACAGCTAGACACGGCCTCTACTGCCCCACTTTTTAGATGCTAGGGCCCTAGTTATGAAGAAATTTAGGGAAATTAAGGTAACGTCGACTCAACGATTGCGTCACTTTGGTCTATTTATTCTTAATACTGAGGAAGGAACGTTTCTGAGTAGAACGCTATCGAGCTGGGGTAGCTGTTGTTTCACACATTTCTATTTCTAGGCAAAATACTCGTTTTTTATGTGATCTTTTACACGTGCCTCTTCGGATTTTTGACTGGTTTAATTTTCTTTGTTACAAACGTTGCAATCGATGCGAATGTGCCCTCTCTTACAGGGAAACAAAGTCTACTGCGGCTTAGTCCAGGTGCGTGACTTGGCATAATCATATTGCCTCTCTGAAATGTGTTACACCCGAATTTCTTTGCATATCTTGATCCCGTCAATTACTGTTAATTGTTGTAGTCACATAAAATGTGTAGACAGTCACTTTTATATAAATGGTATTTACTTAAAATTGCCTAATTGTAGTCAATACATTCTTAAGTCAAAAACATCCATGGCTTTTAGGACTCACGTTTTTACCACCTGTTGATGCCAAGGGAAAAGCGTTTCCTTACCCTCTCTACGACTCGGATGACAAGGCTAAATATGTTAAATTTATGTGGGAATATTTGTCAGACTATCACACAGGGTCTTGGAATTGTGATTTTTATGATGGGACACGCGGCCCAGGAAATTTATATGATGCATGTCGCTTCCCTCTTCACTTTATGGGACCATGTCAAGTTCGTCTATATTTTGACCCAGAATTTTGTATTTACTTAAAAATGAACAAGGTAGGGAGATTACATTAATACAAAACCACCCAATATCTTCGGTTAGATCTATGGTTATCTTCCTGATGTGTCCGGCAATAAAATCTACGTCTCCTGTCAGGCCACCGTACGTCAGCTTCATTATATGTGTTCCCCAACCTTTTCTTAATTCTGTGTTGCTTTCAAGGATAAGGCGAAGAGTGGTGAACTGGGACGGGCTGCTTTCTACCCCAGTGCGGCATTCGGGAATCAAACGGTGTAAGTATAAAACAGTGAGAAATTTCTCCTCCTCGTTCTGAACTCTAGATTGGTTTTTCGGTAATTTGTAGTGGGTACTTCTCAACGGTCGCGTTTCCTTATCTTAATCAAGCGGACTACCGGTCGCCTTTGCTTGCTGTTACTTTTCCACAAATAAAGAAGAACGTTTCTATCACAGTCATCTGCAAGTACTTGAACATTAATGTTAGCGAGGAGTACAAATTTGAGGTGATTGTTCGTGGCGGCCCGTGACATGGAGCTTATTTTCTCCCTTTATCTGAATTTAAGACCTCGATATACATCCCATCGATGTTGACTGAATTTCATTTTTGTGTTCTGAATTGAGTATGTCTAATCAATTTGCAATTACTATGTGTCAGTAGGCGATTTTTAATTCTTGGTTTGGTTCTTTGCCTGTAGCATTAACTTATCCACTGCAAAGGGCTGGAATGACGATTGGGCTAGATGGATATAAGAAATGACTTTTAGTTTTCGAATTTTGAATGTGCATATTTTCCGAGTGGTGACTTTCATTTCAACTTAAGTGAAATGGTAGATAATTGCGAAGTCAGCACATTCGTGTCATTCCGAGTTGTCGAAGACCTTGCGTTGTAGCCACTCTAAGTACACCCTCATTGTCAGCTTTTGCTTAATTTCATATTTGAATCAGATCGGTAGCGTTCTACAATATATCTTTCCTGAGTTGTTAAACCATTTTGTGATGTAATTTTTGTAAAGAAGGGAAGCTTCTTGAATCATTAGTGCAATGGAAAAGACATGACTTCTACGGCAGGAGTCAAAATTACCTTTCTGCGCTGAGTCTCTCGAAAGTATAATTAGTGGTTACCACTAAGGAGGAGCTGAAATCTAGAGGCAGACACTAGTATGGGGTAGTCGACACGGAAAACTTGAGTCGGCCTGCATAATGGACTTTACAGAGGTAGAGGAATCACCTAAATGGAAGACCTCTCTCCTCCTTTGTGGAAGTTTTCTCGCTGTTTTCAAGGTCATCCAAATTTTACGTACAAACATGCACTATATGCATCCTTGGTTATCACCTTTTATGGCATTTTTACTGGAACATGCCTTTTTTGCATGACAGTGCAGAAGAAATCCCTTCTGTCAACACACCTATGGTGAAACTGATTTTTGGCTTTCACCACTCCTCAGGGCATCAAGTCTGACCGTGCACACGAAATGAGAGGAGGCACTTTGGAATTCTTTTATTCCATTGTTGATGCAGCTTCTGTAGTAAAACTCATTGGGATACCTTTTCCATCTTGCAAACGCTTAAAGCGGCATTTTGGTTTTTGCAGAACTTCAGCCCCTACTGTTGCTGATTTTACATCCGTTTTAAGACTAGTGGACCTGCTGGGGCCACTAACCAAGTAACAAAATTTCAATTCGCTACCATCAAATGATTGTCTTTTTAAATGTTTTAGGCGCATTTTTATGTACCATTTCAAATAGTTCCTCTACACCGAATAAAAGTGAGACGAAACGCGGATCACGCGATGATTCTCTGGCACAGCGAAAAAAGCCCCACGTCCAGTGGATGCCATGCATTTCAGGGGAACCTAGGAGGATTCCATCTGACACATCCATCCACGAGAATCTATTGGTTGGGTCTTAGTTCTTCCGTCCGGTAGCAACTGACATCGTTTGACGAGGCATTATGAAGGTACTATAGATTATGCAGTTCAGGATCCATTCACTAATTCGTCCATTCTTGTGTACTGTAGTCTAAAAGCGACGATAGCAAGTGAGTAAATAGAGTTCTCCCTTCGAAGTGTAAAATGGCAATAATGTGAAGTTGCTGCCGCTTTACCATGCCCAAAGTGAGATTCGGCAGGACCACGTCAAAGTCAGGGTAACCATTTGCTTTAATTGGTTCCGCTCACCGTCACCACCAGTGAGACGGCCCAAACCATCTCTAGAGGTGCTGTAAGATGTATACTTACTTTGTCATTCGCGTACATGTCTGGAGAGGTGAAGAAATAAGCACCAGGCCACGGTAAAAGTACACTTGAAAAAAATTTTCTCTTGGCCCTATACCAAATCCACCGCGTTATCCCCTGGAATGAAACTCCTCACTCAAGCCACCTTCTCCGTTTATTTTATTTTCATGATGGTGGCATGTTGCACCACATTAGCGTGATTATGCCACCTGACTCGCAGCCCTTTGAGGCGACGATTTTATGCCGTTGCTTGTGATATCTTCAAAGATAACCAGGATTTCGTGTAATCCTATACCTCGGTATTCTATCCCATTTCGCAACCATAGGAGAGCCCAAATGCAGTTGTAAACAACATTAATTTTAATTGATTTTACCGTGGAAACGCTGGCGTTTCAATTGCTGATTGATGACCACTTAAAACATTAAAGCCCCAAATACGTATTGATAATTGTTGGCACGGATGTGGGAGGATACAGTGGAGAGGGGCCAGAGAGCGCATCGGCCCACATTCACCCAGTAGAAAAAAGGACATGTGACATCGGATTGATGTCATTAAACATGCACAAAAATAGAGGCAAATGAATAAACCGTCTTTAGAACTCCAATTTCTATTGCTTTGAGGGGATATATGGGATTTACATCACATTGAGACGGAGCGAAAAGACCAGTAGTTCGTATTGCGCATTTTAAACGAATATGCGGATCAGCGTGACAGAAGCCGAAATCAAGCAGTTTAAAATCAACTGCGAATTGGAAAAGCCTATAATGTAAGGGTGGGGCATAGTAAATGCAGAAAATCTGTCCTTAAAAGTGTAAAGTGGAAAGAATCCTCCGTAAATTGTAGAATACCCTCACATTAATTAACGTATTTTAAAGGAACCGTCTTGTAAGGTAGTAAGCAACTTATGAGAGTCCAAAAAATTTCCACTGGTAAATATTTATCCAAGTTGTTTTCCCCAGTTCCTACACAATGAAAAGTGTTTTGGTTAATGAATTCATTCGGTGTGTTGTAATTGCTGCGTCGGATCCCAGAGAACAGACAATCAGCTCGCCCAGGTTTTGAAATGTAACTAGGGCTTAAGCGATTCATTCTTGCGGTAATTGATTGTGGCATGAAAAGGCGCTTAGAAACATGACCCGTAACTCGGATTTTGATTTGGAGGTAATCAACCATCCATCAAATAAGAGGCGGAAGCCACTACAAGTGGGCACCGCTAACAGTCATTTTTGGCAAAACAAGATGCGATTTTGGGTGGCCTTAACCAAACAAGCATATATCAGACGTTGTTAAGTGTTAGTTTTGTCGATTTAAGGAAAATGTTATCGTAAACTCATGTGAACTACATCAGTTAAATTGGAAACAAAAAGTTGGTGCCGATGCTTCACGAAAGCACATAAACTTAAGCAAAAGGCCGTACCCACAATCACTTTAAAACTACGTAAGGGATGCGATTTAATTAAATACTTTGACAAATCGGGGTAGATGACTTAAATCAAATAGATAGTATGTGCAAATACATTTTCCAAGTTCATTTTCTAACCACTTCTCTAGTAACTTATTTCAAAGCACAATGTTTAAATAAGCGTAATTTAACAGGCTATGTTTAGAAAGCATTGGAAACAATAGTTGATAACCTAGTAAGGTTGTTTTATTCCCCAATCTCTTAACCCAGCCATTCAAATGATGAAGTAAACTCTTTATTTTAGTCTGTTGGGTTTCGCATTTATTTCGCGTCATTATGGCCAATAACGTATATTTTTCCCTCCTTCCTTCTGAGGTTTGTCGTCTGGTTCTGGGTACGTCTGCTGGGCGTATGCTTATGGTCTGTATTACGTCGGAGTATCTTTATACATCCCTTAGTACAGTTTCCATAGCTTTCATTGGGTGAAGTTCGTTGTTTTGCGACCCGTTGCTTTACCCAGCCATGCTTAATTTTAGGCTACCTTAATGATCTCGGATGCGTTCAAACATTCAATACATTTTTTCAAGAATGCGCGTACCTAGAGGAATTGCGTAAGGAGATCCAAACTGGATGTGCAATGACTTATCGTGTTGGTGGCTTTACCTTAGTGGAGATTTTGAAAGACTACTTCACTATTGCCAACATGGGCAAGTCCTCATATTTCACGCTTTATCTTATTAATTTGTGTGCATTAATACTCGTTTCCTTTTTCACGACGTCTAGCAAATGAAAAACGAGAATCAATTATTAGAAAATGGACCGACGCTTCCCTTCCAAACTGTCACCCTGGTGAAGTAGCACCACTTTTAGTCTGCCTCTTTTCTGACTCCCACGCCATAGAAACCGCGCTTTCACCCCCTCAAGGCCCTGGTCACATCACAACACCTGTCAGAACACCAACTTTGACGCCAGTCGTCTCCCTCCCTTCAACGGGTTCTCCTCGCCGCATTACTGTTCTGCGTTCGAAAGCACTGACAACCTCTACTCAAAACCGGGTAAAACTAGTCCCTTCTGTTAGGACTCTGTCTTCCACCCCGAGGGTGGTATTAAAAGTGGTTCGGACTCAATCTGGTACGGTATCTGCCCAGTCTTCTTCGACTTCGCCCTCTTCGTCGCGTCGGAAAATCCACAGCAAGTAAGTGACCAGTAGTTATATTTTTTATATCACTCGTACGACAGCTTAGTGGTCGGTGCTCTCTTTAGACCCGTACATGTCACAGCGATCGCAGCCAATCCTGCAGTTTCGTCAGATCCTTCTCTGAACATTCAGGTCAGTTAACCTCACCCTTTGTTCCGAAATCGAAAGTAAGGGGACAGAAAATGTTTGTCACGCGGCACACTAAATGCGGAATAAATTGCCAAATTAATCAGTTTTGGGTCTACCACAATGTTCATCTTTGCCTCACTTTGTCTCTCCAGGAATCTTTGTAAACCAAGTGAATTTGTCACTTTTAAGAATTTCGAGGAGGAAAAAAAATTGGGTCATGTGTATTTGCACCTTAACAAGCCAGGTCCTTCAAGTTAGCCTTTTCTTCTTACTCTACTCTAGTGGTCTATAGGGTTGATACAAAATTGGTAATCCCCACAAATCAATATCGTTTGAACCTGTCTTATCCTTGCTACAAATGGAAAACCCGATAAACGGGTTGTTTTTTCTTGTACTGCATATTTTTTCCTGAATACCCAATAAATCAACGGCCTTTTTCTTCCGATCTTCGAAACACCTTTTTCCATTTTTCCCCAGCGTGTATTTTGCAACCTTGCGGCAAATGCAGAGACAGTGGCTAATAGGATAAACTCTAACTTGGGTAATGGGGCATCCTGTGAAGCCTCTCTTTCGCAATTGGACTTTCCCCTTCCTGCGGAGATCGACCAGGGCTCATTGGTGAGTTCTTGAGTGCGCAAATTAAACCAACCATTTCGTATCCTCAAGTTATGAATTTATGGATTCCCTATGTGTTTAATTCTAAGGACCAGGTTTTTTTGGGGGAAAAGGTGTCTGAGTGAAGGCTGTCCTAAGTTTGGGGCTTGGTTTAATGTTGTTTGAATATCTAGTTTGTTCCCATATTCGATTGCTTGGTTTGCCCAGCTTATTCGACCTTCTGAACTTGCATTTCCTGGGTTTTTAAATGATTTTTGATCGAATAGTATCGTAAAGATGCTATTAAACACCGTTCTATGTGCCGTCGGGTTAACAACTCGCTTAACGCTCAATGCTGATTCAAGAGGTTAAATAGCTGACCGCTTTTATTTGTAACTCTCGCGCCTGGTTTGCTCGGAGTGGAATCTATTCAGCTGTCTGTTAGGGTGTTACAGAGCACACTTTCACCTTTTTTAAAAAACGATGCCATAATAGAAATTCGTATCCAAATCCCAGGGCTTTTTTTTCGTTCGATAGTAAAGCTCATGAAGAAAAATAGCTCTAATTAACTGCACAAAATATTTTAAAATAATAACAAATTGGAAGTAAGTCACAAGGCTTATTGTGCTGAGACCACGAATGCTTAGTGAGATGCCACCTCCACTCAATCGCGCATTCATGTCTTACTGCTGTTGGCGTGCTGCAGTAAACAGTGAGCTCTTGGGCTTTTTGGATGGATGACCTAAAATCTATCAGTCATCTGTTCACCACTTTCTTTGTCTACAGAGTCTCTCGGAGCAGGACATGCATGACTTCATCAACCGACTACTGAGCGATGTCGATAGTTTAGGAAGCAAGTCGCCGGTGAAAACTGGTGCCGGCACTGCTGCAGTTGCTCCCTTGTCACCTCCTCCATCCTCCACCGTCACCGCCACTGTTATCCCGTCCGGACGGACTGAAACAACCTCTGGCGGTGAGTGTCTTGTTTCTGCCTTCCAGTCCTCAAACCGCGCTATTAATCACCATCGTATAATCTTTTTTTTTCGTTTCTAGAATTGCGTACCTTGTTTTGTGTGCATGAATACCGTAAAAGTGTCTTATAAATGTCACGTTTATATCTTGTGATTTTTATCTCTCAAATTACCTGTTTTGTCATTTCTATTGTGGAACCATGATTAAGGGGAGGTTCTCTAGCTGAAGTGTGTCTGGTTCATTTTTTAGACATACTAGGGTCTCTGTAACTTGTTTATTTCTAAGGTTGAAATCACTTACTAGAGAATTTGACAATTGTTCTCAAGACCATAAAATCACATCATTACTCTTCCAGTTACTCCGCGTGGAAGGATTCCCGTTAAGCCCGCCTCCAACCCCTCCTTTGAGTCCATACCTGATGAGGTGAGTTTTGCACTTCTCTACACTTATCTGCTTACTTTTTGCTCTCCACAATACCGTTAATCGCTCTGACCCTCCAGCAGGCGGTAAATTATTGCTTTCCTGCTACTAAGGTTACATCCCCTGCTACTACCGCTACCGAAACCCTCACCAGGACTATATCTGCTTCTTCGTCCTCTTTCACCACCTCCACCACCATTCCATCAAATTTTAAGTCACCTCCGAAGCGACCCAGACTTACGGCACGTCGTGTGAGTTGTACTTGCCCTCTCTCATCTTTCCTATCTACAGAAAGGCTAATAGGCCAAGCGGGCATGTTGTAGTTGTCTCGTTAGTGGAGCCTTGGAGCTTTCAGTTTAAAAATTGGCCCGAAACAGCGACTCGTTCTGGAATTTCGTCTAATTGCATTGTGACTCTTGATGTGCTAATAAACATTCTCCGTCCTCCAGTGGACGATTTTGATTTGCAAATGTTGCAACTGCCACTCGTGGGTGTCTCGGTGTTGTTATGTGGACACGATCCACTTTGATATCGATGGGGTTGTAATTACCCCGCTGCATAATATATTGGCTGACTCGCCTTTTATTTCATAGTTCTTTTACTACCATTCCAGTAGATGTGTTAGTGCTGTTCCGTCGCATCAGCAAGAAGGCTATGTGCCAAATGTTGTGTTCTTGTTGAGATACAGTTAGCAGACTGGTAAGAGGAACAGTTGAAGAGAGTACAATTAATTTCTGAACATTTATTGTAGCCGTCAGCTTCCAATTATTTCAGCTGCGCTGACAATGGTTTCTTCCTTGCTCCACCAACTGGTTCTATGTAATCACTACATTTGTAAGGTACAATGTTCAAAAATGGATCTTTATTGGGAAAAATTTGCCTTGTATGCTGTTGATGCAAGAGATTCTCAAACTGGAACATGCGGTCCAGATAAATGGTTTCCATTCATTGCAGCAAATGGATTGGCGTCACGAGACGTGTTGGCATGATTGCCATACCGTCTCACCGTGACACTTCTTTTTAGTGGTTGCACTTCATCCTTGAACGTCAAAACTACAGTTGGGTGCATTAGATAATAATTGCTATTTTATGAGCATCCTATTGCTTGTCATATTCCCCTAGCCCGCTTTTTTGCCATTTTGGAACTGCCCACTTTTCTGTATGGGCTAATTTCTTAGCTTCTTGCTACCTTAGGGGATTTCACTCGTTATTCGCTGTTTCCTGAGTACTCAGAAGTCTTCATTATCCTTCCATTTATTGCTGGCTCACCGCTTGATTCTTACCCTTTTCAAGCTAGAATTCATTAGAAGTTATAAACACGAGGTTTTTCTTCTTCAGGCACTCACTCGCATGTGGGCAAGAAGTCAGCGTGTTCCCTGTGAGTTCATCTTGATATACTTTAAAAAATGAGTAATTTTTCTCGTCCCCTCCTAGGCAGCACTTTTCACATTTGAAATGCTTTATGATCATGCTCCAATGGTAGTTGTTCACAGGACCTTAATAAAATAAACTACCTTGTGTGGGAAAACTGGTAGAATGGACGACGCAAGCAGGACTTCATGCCACCATTGCGGAGGCCGAACCCCAGTAGAATGGATTGATCTGCGTGGTCAAGTTATTCGAGAGCACTCAGATCTAATGGGAACATAAGTTCATAACGAAAACTAATGCATGGAAAATACATCTTTATTCCACATAGTTCTTTGCCACATTTATCTAATGTTTGGAAATCTCAGGTATAGTAAGATTTGTCAGTTTAACCTAACCAACGCCTTCACTTCGTTGTTGGTGTCAGTAGTCAGCATGCGCTCTCTTTTCAAGATCGAGCACATTTGTGAGTGGTCATCTTTGTGTTTGTACAATTACACGTCATATTATGCGTCGATTAGCAAGGATCTCGGCGCTCCACTCACCGATTGTTTACAGAATTGACTACAGTGGTGTGGGGGGCCACTACAGGTGGGATCGCCATTGACATACTTTTGAATATCATTGAGCAACTTACACTAATCAAATGTCTTACTGTGACTGGGCATCACCGTCGCTGCGGCTGTGCTTAGGGTCTTTAATACTTGTAGATATTTGCTGATTTTACGCCTTCGTTTGAAGGAAACCTCGTCATTTCTTGTTGCTGCGTCGACTATAGTAACTCGTTGTAGGACATTGTTGTAGAGGTGAAGTCTCGGGTTGATTTGGATGTCTTTCATAGAATCAAGCTAATTACTAGTCGTTTAATGTGCCCGCTTTCTTACCCTCTCGTGATGACTGGCCATTTTTGACACTTCTTGGTTCAATGACAACTTTAGAACTAAAACAGCCAAAAGCTCCATTTATGGGTAGAGAGATTTGAAGAATTTTATAATTGTTTACTGTCTTGGTGCATCGAGGTGAAGAATACCCTTCCCTCCCATCACAATCATCCGCTATGGAGAATTCAAGAGAGGATGCTATTTATAACCCCAGGGAATCACTCTCTACACCGAATTTGGTCCACGCCACGACATTGGATTCTGACAATTCAACCTGGCGTAAGTAATTAACCCGTGATTTATTTGAATCAGTCCGGTTTTTGTATAAGGCAGATATAGAGGCACCTTTAAAGCTCGCCTCTTCTGTCCCTCAAATCGGAGATGAGACACAAATAGAATACTATATTTTAATTAATAGAGTGATAAATCATCATTGATAGTATTGGAGAGAGTATACTACTTGAATCGACGACTATCGGTAGTGTTGATTAAATACTGAAACGACGAAGCCATGCTTCTTTATTCCCTCTTCGTCTGATACCCTTTAGTTATGAGATTTGCTCTTCGAGACATTGCCGAGGCACGACTGAAAAACCTTATTCCGTGCAGAGAGAGGGAGGGAGGATATCATTTGAAAAGTTAATGAGCATTGCACTTGATTAAGGACCAGACCGACTAGGGCTTACTTTGTTCCTTGGCCTTTTATTAAAAAATAAAGAATACACCTGCATCTTGCCACCATCGACACACATTGTGGATTTGGATAGCAGCCCCGCTGAAGATCCTCGTGTAGTAACGAGGACGTCGGCTGCGACGGCGACGATGGCGTTAACGACTCAGGCACCACTTTCTGCACCCCCGGCACTATCCGAAACCAACACCAGTGGGATAGATGAATTGAATTGTTGTAAGTGCTGGGGTGACTTAATCCTCCTTTTTCCGTTTTTCTTTGACCCTGATATCTGCGCTTTTGAATCATCACAAGTACTGCTGCAATTTTGCAGGCGGTACGAATACACCTACACTATCGACCATACCATACTTGGACGCCTCTTTCAAGACTGGCTTGTTGAATTTATGCAACTGCAGAACCCACTTGGCTCTCCAATTAGCCTTGACGATCTTTTTGAATCGTCAAATCTCCTTTCCGCTATGTTGCAGCACCTAAATTGCTTCCGAGGATGAGCATACTTTCATACCACTGTCGTATAGGTCGGTAGGTCGGTCTCAGATGCTGAATGACGTCCACCCATTGTTTACAAAGCGCTTTGGAAAGAACTTTGCTTAAGGCTTCACGGCCTTAAATATTTAGTGGATTTTGTGTGCCGATCTGGCGTGTACCGAATTTTCAAGAGTCAATCCACCTGCTAGCTTGGAACGCACTACCTACCTGTTCATTAGCTAGTCACTCCATCGTCAACTACAACCTTTGATTTTACAATGAAACGAAAGATGATATTTACGAAGGAAAGCGTTGATGATGCACAAAAGCATGTGACATCGCGGCTCTTCCAACTTGGTACTGCTTAAAGGGGTTGTAAAATTTTACTATCTTTGATCCATTCTTTAAGTACCTTCAGTCTTCGCGAATATACCACCCAAGAAGGAGAATTTCACCTCTGGAGATTTTGGCGAATTCGCCTCTATCTGGGTGAGTTGTCTTTCTGGGAAGAATTTTCCGTCAAATTTTCCACTGGCCCATGCCCTCACTGATTTGTTTGTCTATAGGTTTCACAAGGCATCGGTGCCAGCAATCCTCCTCTACCTGTCGTGGATCTCTCCAATCCCACTGTTAAACCAATCCCGATAGAATTTATCACTCTCCGTCACGCAGACTCTGATAGGACGCTGTCTCAGCCTGGTAGAACGCTATATTTCAATATCCGCATCTTCCTAATGAATGGAAAGCGATCTAGTGTCTTTGTTCTGCCCCCTTGCTAGCTTCTACACGCCTTTCTAACTCGCGTCTCTTGGATTACATCAACTCGGAGATGGGAGAGGTAGATCTCCAACACCATCAATGCGCCCCACATACACTGCGGCCCCATCGCAGGCGAAGAAGTACGCAATCCTCGTTGCCACCCCCACCTCCATCATCACTACTGGCGTCGTCGATTTCGCTTTCACCTTCAGGGGCCAAGGAAAATGTGGCTCCAGGCCCCTCTGGGTCATCGGCTTCCGCCTCTGCCTCCACGTCAGCTGCTGATGCCAATGCGCTGCGCCCCAAAAACAAGAAGGTGGGTGGTGATGAATTTAGGTTTTTTTTCCATCAATGGGAGCTGACTCCTGTTTGAGGCAGAAGTGAAGGGGAGTATTGTCGTCAGAAGTGAAAAAATGCCTTGTTTGATGGTAGTAGGTCTACTGAAATAACTTCTAAACGCCATCCTACCAGATTACTATCTGTACAACTCACAGTTTCGGTTTAAAAGTGGCTCGCCACGCTTCATCCTCCTCCTATCCATCTATCTGTGCGTTCATCAACCCATCTCTAGTTACTCATCTACCCACTTATCAAAACTATGAGCTAGGAGAGAACGAAGATTGTGGACAGAAGGAGTTACTTTGATCTGTTTCCTTTGCACTAATGAAATTTTTCTCTGTGCAGTTGAGATTTGTCGTTTGAATTGAGGGGAAAGTCTTGATCTAGTCAAAATATTTGTTAATCGGCGGTGGATTATGAATGTATTTTGTTATCGTTACTTTGTATTTTGAACTATTTGAAATGGCAAAAAGTGATTTTATACTCGATTAACTCTTCCACTCCGAGGAGTGGTAATCTTTTGTGATTAGTGCCATGTTCATGCTCCATTTCTGAGTCCAAAATCACGTTAAAGTAGAATTTGGTGCCTCAGATCACTGAAGCACTGAGACTGCTGGAAACCACTGCTGATTTCTTTCAAGAATTCATCGAAAGGATTTCACCAATGGTAATGGTGATGTCAGTTGGGAGCCACGTTGGCCTGTCACTGTTGAGTTGTTTCAAGCGGCTCCTCAACTGCGAGCTTCCCATTCCCTCCCATTATAAAATTAGGCGGTTGGATAAGCCGTCTCCTATCCGTAACCTAGTGACCGGTTGGGTCGGATGATTATGCTAGCTTAGTGAGTTGTGCCCTTGTTCTAAATATGACCGTTATTTCACATCGCCTGGGGACTACAAATACACTTTCTGTAGCGATGCTACAAGCATTTAGAAGATGATCATAAACGTCTGTCAGTGGCCATTTATTGCGTGAGGCACCTGATCCGCAGACGCTGGACTCTAACCAGTCGTGAAATTGCGCAAGAGATCATTGAAGATAACCAATCACGAATATTCACCTTTTGTGCAAGTTGTCCTCCTCCGGTGATCAAAGCAACCTTCTACAAAAGGGCTTTAAATTCTTCAATATTTGTTTTGTCCTTTTATAAGCTCAAGTCTCGATCAGCCTGAGCATCTCTTAAAACAGGGCAAATGCATCAACGATTTCTTCCCCGAGCATTAATTTGTTCGAAAGACCGGTGATGAAAACCACTAAGAAGGTAGATTTCGAGTTATAAAAAGATGGATTTCTTATATTGAGTTGTCTTAAGCAATAAAGCGCCGTATAGTACCTTAATACTCTCAAACCTATACCGGTGGCGCAGGTAGGCTGCGTACTTGTTTATGCAGGTCGAGGACGATGTGCTTGCTTGAAATCTAGATCTCAAATTACGTAAACTTTTGTGCAAAATGCTAAAAATTTATTAACCACACTACTTTATGACAAATCAACTGAATCTTTAGCGCATTCTAAAAGGCGGTGGCCTTTGAAATCTGCATTCGTGACATACGAATTGCTTTTGGCCAGTTTACTCACCTTTTTCCTCATCTTTTTTGATCTGACGTTTCTTGTCACTTGAGTTTATTATTTTGCTTTCTGTCTGCGTTTCTTGTCTCAAATCACCCATTTGGTTTAGTTCGTCTTGTTTAAAAGAAACGGCAGATGAGTAGGAACTAGCTTCGTTATATACCTCAGTAATTATTTTGAGCAGAAATAACAAACAAAAGGTATATAATTCCTTTGAACTTTTTTGCGTAGTACCTTGAGACATTCGTGAAGACGAAAGAAGACGCAATACTCAGGTAGAATACGTCTTATCAACGTACAGAAGGGCTGGGGGGTTATGAGGATAGCCTAGAGGTCACTTCACCCAACAGAAGTATGGAAGCTGAGTCTCAAGTATTGATGAAATTAAAACGAATAGTTAAACAAATAAACGTAGCATTGCATGGTCTACTCTTCTTTTTGGCCGTCTTCCTCATCACTCCCCTCGGTCAGCTTTCCATGCCAGTCACCACAAAGTAGTCGGTGATGTATGAAAGACACCCAGGAACCATCCCCTCCAGCCATGCAATTTCAATGCAACGGAGGAGATGCTTGACCGCAACGCCGCTGATTCCTTTTGGCGATTGCACTGGATTTAGGGTTTCGTCTTGTTTGGAAGCTGTATTAGGGGAAGGGGAAATGTACGGACCATCACGTATTTCTATCGCTTATCGTATGAACACCAGCACAAAAGCCGAGTCATTTAATAAAGGACAGGGCTTAAAATAGTTCCTTGTAATTAATATTCCACGTTAATTCCTCCTTGCCACGTTGTTCGCGCTCCAGTACTGCCCAGCCATATCCAGCTATTAGCGGGGTGGAAGAGGTATCGCGTGTTCACTTGATTAACATCTTCAAACAGGCACTTAGATAGCTCTATTACAAGCTTTTCCAGATGGTTTACGGTCGTAGCTAGTGTCGCTTTAGTTGTTAATAGCCTTCTTTCTGAGTACGAAGCCAGTGCGGTTGTCGAAGATGGACGTCATTTTTAACCCTTCTGCGGAGAGTCTTCACAGCTTCTTCCCTCCGGAGAATATGCTTTTCCTCCGTCATGTTGAAGTTTTGCAATCAGGGCAGTTGTTCCCCGGGTTCGAGTTCGTTTTCCTCTACCAAAAATGCAGTGCTCCGAGACTTTTGTATGTATTATCGACGTACAGGAGGACTGGAGGTCACGGCGATGGCCCAGAGGCCATGTTACCCAGCCGAAGTATGGAAGCGGAGTTAATAGTTAAACAAGTAAAGCTCAGTTACATATTGTCCCTCATTATTTTTTTTTATCTGTCATATTATATCCGTGTATTCCGTCTGAAAAACCCTGATTTAAACTCTGGGTGATGGAGAAAAGGGTCCGTTTTGTGGAGTAATTTCTACCAGTTAGATATTGCCCCTGGCCGTTTGGGGCGAGTGTTAGATTGCTTCTCCTGACCTAATTGTTTACTTTTTTCCTGATTTCAGAAGTTTGATCTCTCTAATCTCGATGTGATGGGAACGTTGGCAAAAATACACTGATGTCTTCGTGTTTTCACTGGCACCTCTTCTACCAACCACTTCCTCCTGTTTGTTTTGATGGCGTTGTCCCCTCTCTCCCCCTCCCCCTGTCTCATGCGTAATTTTGGCAAGGCTGCATTGAAATGTTTGGTTAATTGGGATAAGGTTTGAGAATTCCCCTACTATTTGTGTATCAGCATTTCTATCTTGTAAATATGATCTGTGCTCTTACCTTCATATGCTTTTGCAATGGTGCCAGGAATCGCATTGTGTGATTTCCTTGGTGCTGAGCGTTGGTTCGGGAAGGTTCTTTATTCCTGCATGGCAAAACTGTAGATTTATATCAGGGAGTATTAGTTGTGGAGAAACAATGGAAGGATATGTGTGGTAGGTCAGCTTTTGTGAACTTTGTTGCAAATTTTTGTGACTGGGGTTTCTATGGCCCTGGGTCCTGTCAAGGCCATCAACCAGGTAACCAATAGACAGTCTTTGATGCGGATGTCTACTGCCACAGCAATGGGGAATCAAAATCGGTGGGGTCAGTGTTTAAGGTCTTGGCGACTGTCTGAAAATTGAGTACTTGGTTGACCTTGGCCTTTGATCCGATGTCTGCCTAACATGGAATGTTCGGTTTGGGGGGTTGGGAGCATCTCCGGCATTAGCAAGCATCGTACGAATTGCATAGCGTGCAACTTGTTAGATAATTAACTCAATTTGAATATTATAGCCTAATCAATAAAAATAAGTGAAAGCGATTTTCATTTACGCGGGAGACTTGCTAGGCTGCAACGCATGTAGTAATTAAACTGCTGAATTCTGATTGAATTAGCTTGCCAAGAGGTTTTAAGGCTCTCTTTGTTTTTGCTTTATTTAGTTTTAAAAGATGTTGATGTCTAGAAACCTCAACATTGATTTGAGATTGCATCTTTAGCATTCAAACATAATCAAAAAAAATATGTTTGCAAAAATGGGCTTAAGTGGGGTAATTTATCAAGTAGAACATAAAATTTGAGCAACTCTAAAAAATTGAGCTTATCAAAAGGTGCGCAGTTTCAATAGGCAAATTGGGTTTTGCCGATTTCGACTCATATATTCATCTGCTGCCATTTAGCCCCGCTGAGTGGTAATGGGAGAGGTATGAATGCATATACCATGATTAGGAATTGCTATTCAGGATTACACGAATACGAACTACACATCAGACTTTGAGTCTGATGTTCAAAGTGAAGTTGGTTCGATTTGTTCCTCCAGGTGCTCGCATTCGTTTATCAGCATTAATCTCGATATTTTCCCAAATTTTACCGTATGACAGGACCGGAGACGATGCCTTCTCTGTCCGTATTGGCGAAAAAAGGGGCTCCTCACACCTAAATCCATCGACGGAGCGTGAGCCTGTCACAAAACAAA
Source organism: Echinococcus multilocularis (assembly GCA_000469725.3). Lineage (NCBI taxonomy): Eukaryota > Metazoa > Platyhelminthes > Cestoda > Cyclophyllidea > Taeniidae > Echinococcus > Echinococcus multilocularis. Next base: position 2,503,193 of record LN902848.1, on the reverse strand, counting down.
GGTAGTTAATCCTTTATGCCTCATCTAACTGTACAACAGGCCCACGCCCTCGCAAATGATGCCTTTGGATGCAGTATACTAGAACTTCTTACCTTTACCCCATATTTTTTTAATTAGTACCAGCGACACAAAAAAATGGTCAACGACTATCTTCAGTACTACGGCGGTTCTAGAAAGGACTTCAGACGTGACACGTAGGTACCATTTCCTCTTATGCTTTAACTATTACAGGACCAACGACAAACGTGATATTGATGTAATCAAGGCCAGCGCTCGTTTCGTTTGGGAGGATCGAGACAATCCCGAAACATGGTAAGCTGAAGGGAGCAATTTTACTTTGCAATTATAGGGAGGAGAGGCTGGCTAAGCACTACTGGGACCGCCTGTACAAGGAGTACGCAATTGCAGACTTCTCGCGGTTCAAAGAGAAAAAACTAGGCCTGCGTTGGCGCTCAGAGCGGGAGGTGATTTCGGGTAAAGGGCAGTTTGTTTGTGGCGCGGTAGATTGCAATGAGGTCGAGTTTTTACGCAGTTGGGAGGTGGATTTCGTGTATAAGGAGAGAGGTGAGAAACGGAACGCATTGGTGAAGGTACGATTATGTCCCGCTTGCTCTCAGAAATTGAATCATCACAAGCAGTGAGTACCCTGATTCTTTTATCCAACTTCTTATTCCTTTTGACTGCTTATATCTTTAATATTTTGTAGACACTCTGAAGTTGTTCCAAAAATCAGAACTGAGGAGTTTGAAGAGGAAAGGAAAGTAGCGGCCCCTCAGGAACATCGTGAACTGACACCCAGAAGTGATCTTTGGAAGGGGCCTTCTGCATCAGATCAACGAATGCCGGATCAGCCACATTCACAACGTACACAGGAGGATGAATTTGATGATTATCTAAAGAACATGTTTATGTAGTTTAATTTTGCTTTCCAGCTCGCGGTATGGTCATTGCCAAACCTGTAAATACGTCGGCATGACATCCATCGGCGTCTTTCTCCCCCTCTAGGTACTGTTTCGGTCGTCGCTGCGGTCGGGTCTCTGGGTAACGGGTTGGGGGTTTGTAATGGTAGGGCGGTGGTCGGTGTATGTGGCGGTGGCTCAGGTGCGCTGCCCGGGCTGGGGCGCCAGTCCTCTTTCTCCGTTGGGGAAGCTCTGCGTCGTGCGCATTTTCGAGAAAATTTAGGTTGTTGGCGCACTAAATAGTCGTACAACTTAATGCATGGTCTACCCAGACGCCTAGTATCGCGGAAAGGAATATTATGGAGTCAACAGAATGCATCCTTTTTTTAACACATAGGATTATGCTAGCTACAGCTTCCTCACATGAGCATGCCTTCATCTCCATTGATGCAACTAAGAGGAGCAAAGCAGGCACAAACCTTTTCAAAAAATGTATTGCAAAAAAGATCATAGACCTTTGAGTTTTGCTCTTGCAAAGCTAGTTATACCTTCACAACTCCTTGCAGTCAAAGTACTGCGTTTAAATAACGCACAACAGAAGTGGGTTATTTATATCGTAATCTGGGACCCCATATGCTCTTTTGACATGGAAAAAAATTACCAGAATATTATGTCTGATAAGGTGATTTGCCTGTTTCGTGACACACAACAATACTTTACAATATATGGCTGGCTGATTAGACTTTTTGTATTGCGATCATTTGCGAGGACTTCAGATTGTAGCTGTGATAGTTTGATGCCTTTTTCCTTCAAATTATTTGATTTCATTATTAATTTTTAAACAAAGTCACGGAGCCATGCGCCTTTTTTAGCACATTTTCGTTGCTCCAAGTGATTCTGACTTCGAATGTCTGAAGCAATGCTTGTCCTACCGCCTTGAAGCTGGTCAGGGGGAGTGTTTTGTCGTACTTGGAGTTGGTGGTAAGCTACCAATTAATCCTAATTTCCCCACATTTATGGGTCTCTAAATCTATGGAGTTTTAGGACGTATAGCTTTAATTTTTACAATTAGGTGCTCCTACTGCAGTAATCCTCTTCACGATGCTTATTACTAATCTGCCTCGACTTCTGGGAGGTTTTTTTGCTAAAATACTTTTGCTGGATCGGGAAATACCTCGTCATTTTTTTCCCACGCTGTAAGGTAGCATGTATGTACATTTAAGGTGTTGTAAAGTGCATGTCTAAGGCTATTTTCTTGACTTCAAAATATACGGAAACTATTTAGAGCATGTCTGAATTTACAAGATGATTAGAATAAACTTGTTTTGGATAATGGCTGTGTGGTTATTTTTTTCCTGATTGAAAATCACACAGTAACTTAATTTGAATGTAGAATATTCAAGTGGGTTTATAAGGCCTGCAACTCGTATGTTCATTAGGAATACTATTTTTCCCCTTCTCTGGCTTACCTTGTTCTCTTTTATGAAGTGAAATGACAATTCGTAATTAATATCCTTAGTGGCCTGTAGCTAATCGCCTGTTTGCTCTGTGATTTTCTCCATTAGTCAAACCCCAGCGATTTTATCATGATGGCTATCAAGCATTCGAGCGTAATTCGCGCGTTTGTCAGTTCGCTTTTGTGTTGATTCTGCACCTATCGTTCTCAAAGTCTCTTAATAGTTTTAAGCGTAGGAACTCCAATGCATTCAGATTTTTAAGCGTGCAGAAAGTCGCTTGAATATCCAGTCTGCCCTGTTACGATTCCAACATTAACTTTCCATTGATGTCTTCAGTTGATAAATTTATACGGTTTCAAAAATTTATCAAGACCACTTTGAATGCTTTAACACTGAATAGGAGCCGACATTTCGAGCAATTCCAAAGTCGTAAGATTCTTTTATCCACTTTTAATTGATCACACTATCATCCTCATGGTATTTTACCTACTCTCCAGCTACTAGCCTTCTGGCTTGAAATCACCGACCTTCCCCCACCATAGATTATGCGGATTTCTCAATTATTTTATCTAATTTATACTCCTCTTTACGCCTTTATTAATATTCTGGCAACGCGTCAAAAGTAGGTTCTTGATCTGTCTCATCTCAAACCCCATGCATTTGCATAAAAACTTGGTCCGAATTAAATCGAAGGCAAGTGCATTCCACTTCCCCCGTAACATAGCAAACCCTCTTAGTTGCGCCATAATGGGTCACGGTCTTTATCCATGTATTCGCTGTCGTGTACGTGTGATTGTGCCTGTGCTTAAAGGTTAACAGTTCCGTGTAAAGATAACGTATTTTGCGTGATGAGAGGCAGTAACTCATTGCAAATGAAGTTTTTGTGTTGATGAATGATTGGAAATTAACTCAGATAGTATTTCTACGAAGCATCTATTGTTGGCAAAGAATAGGTGATTTGATTTGCTCTTCACAGATATAGATCTCGCTAGTTATTTAACAATACAATTTGTATTTTCAAGACGGGGCGTTCTTTTGATCCATAAATTCTTTTTATCGGTCTGCTGTGGGTGTAGAACTGCTTGATTTGTAGGCTTCTAAAACTCATTTTGTGCTATTCTGTCATCTCATATTAAACTGGTGCAATCGATCAAGAAAGTATGGGGCCACAAATATAAATAGCTAAAATCAGTTCCGAAAGAGCAAAAAAAATCCGACAACAGGTTACCCACTCCCCAGCAGATATCGTAGTGTTTTGGGGAGAAGGGCGGATGGGTGGGTCTCTGTGCTCAGTTTCTGCCCATAGCTTGAGTAACAGCAATGCTATGCGTGTGGGAATCACACCTCTACTGCCTTAGCTAACTGCCAACTTGTCCAAACATTGGTGCTCTCTTCCATCAGTTATTAGTCCTTAGGGAGCCTAGATTCAGGTTTTGATAGGCTTACTAACTGAGCGATCACTGTCGGCGGATCATCTTTGACCGATCACCACAGAGAGCCAGGAGCCCGGTCTCTCAACCAGCGATATGAGCGCTAGTGAAGCGACACTCCAATCGTTGACACAGTTACTCGACGCCCACCTCGTCCACCTGCGAACTCGCACCGTTCCTATGCTCTCCACCACTGACGTCTCCACCACCGCCGCCGCTGCTCCTCCGGGGGCCAAAAACAAGAAACGCTCTCGAGGACAAGCTAGACCTGGGTCTAAAGAAAGTGCCTTCGGCGTCACCGCGGATGGACAAGCGTCGGAAAAGGTGACACCGGCGCCGGCGATTGATGCGTCAGCAGCAGTAGCAATAGAAACCGCGTCGCAGGCGGCGATAGCGCCTGATTCGCTAACAGCAGCAACAGGAACCGCACCACAGACGGTGATGGCATCTTCAACAGGGGGCGAGTGGGTTGTAAAGGATTTTCTTCTGCGCCATGCCATTGGTGAGCGCGATTTCATCGATATCAGGTGCGTCTGGTATTAATGACATCCGTAGCTAGGTCGGTTTTCTACATCTCTGACAAATTAACAGAGGGAATTAAATTTATTTGCCAAAAATATAATATTGCAATCCTGAACCTAGTGAATGATCGCGTGATATTTTAAAAAGTGTCCTTTTAGCTTGCCTCATGACTTAAGGTTGAACGTGCTGCGTGCTTAGGACTGGTTTTATGATCTGAACTCGCTAACGTCAAACTCAATTTTGGGATTGTAAATGATTTATTTTGTTTATTATTACTGCTTTGGCTATTTCTAATCTTATTAACTTTACCAAAAAGACGGGTCAAGCCACTTGCGGTGAATATGGCCACAATTAAGCGATCTCCGATGCACTGTTTGGATCCCAAACTCCCGTTGGTTAAGCTTTCCACAAATCTGCGATACTCCTATTGATATTGGTATGAAACAAGTGGAAACGCCATTTTAAGCTTTTATTACTAAAAACGCTATTTAAAGCCACCAGCTTTATTGTTGTTTCTTTACGTCAAACGAAGTCTGAAACCTTTGCTTAGAAAAACAGCTATTTGTTTATCAATGGTGTTACCATAATCTGCTCTGGTTAGGTCGTACGTCAGTCCGTTGTCTGCGCTTTTATTACTAAAAACGCTATTTAAAGCCACTAGCTTTATTGTTGTTTCTTTACGTCAAACAAAGTCTGAAACCTTTGCTTAGAAAAACAGCTATTTGTTTATCAATGGTGTTACCATAATCTGCTCTGGTTAGGTCGTACGTCAGTCCGTTGTCTGCGCTTGCATAGGTGAAACTATCGGCCACTGGAATCGCCAACTTGGGCGTTACTCTAATCTCAATTTTTTCACACCAAGTGAGGACACAAAGGTCTCTATACTATGAGCTAGGAGCACAAAGCAAAACAGATGCATTAGTCTCCACAATTTAAATACCAGTATCACTTATCTTAAATTTGGATCACTTAGTACGGTAATCAATCCGCGTACCTCAAATGTTTTCAAAGATTCAATGATTTGCAAGTTGTACAAGGAGTGTCCCTAACTCGAATTCATAAAAATTCCGGTCAATGTCATAATTAAGTAGACCGCCGTTCGCGTTCAGAGTTGCGGTAGTGGGCAACGTGGATGCGGGCAAATCGACAATGCTGGGTGTGCTGACACACGGTGAGTTGGATAATGGTCGAGGCCTGGCGCGCCAGTACCTCTTCCGGCACAAACACGAAATAGAGTCGGGTCGAACAAGCTCCGTGGGTAACAACATCCTCGGCTTCGACGCGGACGGTAAGGTGGTCAATCGCGCGGTGCATGGAAAACTCGACTGGGCGGAGATATGCCGGGCGGCCACTAAGGTATGTCACATTTCTATTTAGTTTGGCGGTTTTTAACTATTCTGTGCTCTCACATTAGGTAATAAAGTATGAAATTGGGTGCGGACTTTCCTTTCTAGCAAGATTAGTACAACACATTGTTGGGTAAGTCAGGATTCACGTCATTTCAGAGTATATTGTTCTGTACGTCGGTCTAAAGCGATAGAAGTGTTTGTCGTGACGACTGTGACAAGCTAACGCACGGGGACACCGTAAGCCGGTTGGTGATTTGCTCCCGGTTATCCCCGAGCTGGCTGCGTGTACTACATTTGATGAGATGGAGGCTAGACGTAGTGGAAAGCTATGCATTCGCGTTCGAAATCGTGTTCGTCTTGGTTAAACACTATTTGTAAACGGATGACGGCTATTAAGATGACAAAACTTGTGCAGACATGCACACCTCGATCGAAATCCACAGCGCTTTATCTGTTGTATTTCTTGGAATCATATCTAATCTAGCTCGTTTCGCGTGCATCGAACTTTTCTAGGCCTCATCTGAACACGCCGAAAGAAAATTGTCTCACGCTATTTGTCAATGAAGTATTCTCACTTTTTGTTCACTCGGAAAGGTTTTTCACCGTTTCCTTTGTAATAGACTTTTGTGTTTTGTATCTATCGTCGGTCGAAGAAACGCCGCAGCTTTCATTATTTGTTACATCATTGCCATGGAAGTGGGCCCTCTGTTTCGGATCTACGCTAGATTAGGCAATTTTCCAGCTTTGTTGCTACCTCTCCAAAGCATGGTTTCGGGGTGATTTGGTACATTTTGTCTGCTTTGTTTTATAGTGAGCATTTTCCATGTGTACGTGCCCTCATCCAACTTCAGCTCTGTTTTGGGATCTCAGATAGTTGGGTCTTGAGGCGTTCGGTGTGAATGTCCACATAACATAAAAGTCCAGTGAGATAGCCTGAGTTTCCCAGGTGTTATTATTCACGTGAGATCGGAAAGAGGGCTTTACTGTTAGCGCGTATTGAGAGACCGGTAGACCTGGGCAGAATTTCATGTCACCAACGTTAAGGCCCATTTGTTGGAGACCGGGGAAGATCCAGGTAAGCGAATGTACAATTGAAACAACTTCCATCCTGTTTTAGCGTGCTATCCCCTCCTTTCACAAGTGATACTGCTTTGAGCAATTTTTTTAAACAGCAACCAGTTGGTGTTACTGCTTTCAGAGGTGATATGTTAGGCCTTTAAAGGCTTTCTAACTTCTTTGACCTATGGGACAAATCTTCCCCAAATGTTAGCGCCCTTTGCAGTCCATTTGTTTTTGCTAGCAGTTCCTTTAAAATGCGCTTTCAACGGTGATGTTTGTGGACCATCGTCGGTTCAGTTTTGCCGCTTTGCTATCTCCTCCAAACCACTGTCACGACTTGCATTTGGAATACAAGAAAAAGGCGTCAAAATACCGACGCAGTTGAGGTCATTTGGAAAGAGTCGCACCCGAGGATTGAACTGATTTTGCGGAGGTGCAGGGCGGTTGTCTTTTTACCTGCCTTGTCAAAATTTTCATACTGCGTTGGTTTTTTCATTTATAAGATAGCAATGGTGTGGTCAGGTAGGCTGTAGGTTAGTCTTGATGCATTCCGTGGAATTCTCTAGCATTACTTACCAACGAGAAAGTTATTAGGCCAACATTAGCCTAGTCTGTTTGATTGAGAGGAGCGTAACCCTCTTCCCTCGTCAGCCATGTACGTCGGCGACCATTCGCACTGCCATCGGCATTCCATGAACAAGAGCAGAGCTATGCATTCCACAATGATGCAGAATGTTTTGAAAGTTCTTTAAGAACCTCGGCTACCTCTGAATTTTGTATTACTCCTTTTTGTATCAGTCATTATTAGTGCAACCTTGAAACGGATCGTAGCACACAAAACCTCACTTCTCAAACTGAATTTGCTTCTTGACCCTGGAGGTACAAATGGCATAATTGTAAGCATACGAAACATTGTCATTCACAGCAAGTTATGTGGTTGGCTGTTTAAAACGAGAGTGTTGCCAGGTGCAGGGGTCCACGCTTTTTCCACTTAGTCTCCTCTCAACTTCGTCCATTTATCCCAGTCTTTAAACTAGGCTTACAAAGTAATTGAACCATCTTGGAACAATCTGCCGAAGTAAAGGTGGTTCATTCGTGTGCCTCTGCGGCTTTGTTGCCCGGTGGGGTGTCAGGGTTTTATCACTTGTATTGATGCGATACAGGAAATCTTGGCCTTCATAATTAAAATGATCCTTCAATTCAAAATAGAGAACCTCTCTTGCAACTCACTGTCCGGGCAGGTTAGTTGTGCGTCGACCAGACGTCTACAAATTGGATGTTCTATCCACTCAATTTTCTCTTCACAGCAATGGCTGCCTTGGTGTTGGACCAGGAACCCCTACTGGCAGACGTAAGGTCGACCGCCTTTTAAATCTCTTCACAATTCGAATGCCTTCATGCTATGTCTGAGCGCCTTATCACCCTTTTATGCTTGAAGCATTCCGTACTAGCAGATATCTTTGGGTTTCACGTCGTTGACATGATGCTTCATTCATCGCTCTACACTGGTTCACGGTGTAGCCTGCAACTCTGATTGATAGTGTCTGGATGGACCGGCCGGCGATATTTCCACCTGCTGGTAGGGATAAGATACAGTCGATAACCCCCATCACGGTGACGTCTTTTAACGCAGACACGTAAAAGTCCTGCTTTGGTTCGAACGTCCTTCGTTTTCTTTGAGTCTCAAGCCCAATCAACTTGCGGGCCACAAACGGGATCTTCTTTACATTCATTGCGTGCGCTTTCATTCCCAGGTGATTACCTTTATCGATCTGGCGGGCCACGAGAGATACCTCAAGACCACAGTTTTCGGGCTAGTAGGATTCGCGCCCGACTTCGTGATGCTCATGGTGGGAGCCAACGCGGGCGTCATTGGGATGACAAAGGAGCATCTGGGTCTCGCACTGGCTCTTTCCGTGCCAGTCTTCGTGGTGGTCACCAAAATTGATATGTGTCCGCCCAATGTTCTGAATGAGACCCTCAATCATCTCTTTCACGTCCTCAAATCTCCTGGATGTCGGAAGATACCCCTCCTTGTGTCAAATCAGTAAGATGGCGGTCTCGTTGTGTTTGGTCATCAAGGCGTGGCGCCTTGTTTGTTGTCTGATTTGCTCGATTAAGGGAATAACAAATTAAGTTTCCCACTAGCTGTTTTTTAGTGAAACTTGCCCCTTTGTATTGTAATGTGCATATTGTTGGTAGTTTTTTTAAGAACTACTGTTTTTTAAGAACAGGACAAAGAAATGTTTATGAGAACGGCTCCCATTTACAACTAGTATTGGTAAAAATCGACCACTCATGGTGTGTGATACGTCTGATTCTGGACAACTGATGCATAACCTGGTGAGAAGTTGAAAGAGCGAGTCTTTCTGTGGAAATAATTAACGCAACCGTACCTTGTTAATTAAATTTTGTAAAGTTATGGAACGAGGAGATAGGTATCCAGATATATCAAGGGGCTATGGGGAAAAATCAGTACGCTTTTAATCCTTTGAAATGTGCTACTTCCTCGCCTGTTGTAGGCTCAAAAGTCTCGGCTTGGTTTGAATTCCTTTCAGATGGCAGTTCTACAAGGGTTTACTATGCTTAAATTTCCTCCCTTTCCCTTTGCAGCGACGATGTGGTTTGCAGTGCCACCAACTTCACCTCCGAGCGCATGTGTCCTGTTTTTCTGGTCTCAAACGTTACTGGTTCGAATTTGGACCTTCTCACTGCCTTTCTCAACCTCCTCTCCACCCCCTCACCCACCGTCACTGCCTCCACCCCCACCCCCACCAATAGCATTGCCGCCTCCATTGGTGCGACCACCGTCAACTCCACCTACCGCCTTGATCAACCAGCCTCTTTTCAGATCGACGAGCTCTTCACCGTACCTGGCGTCGGCGCCATTGTCTCCGGCACCTGCATGAGCGGAGTGGTGCGTCTTAATGACACACTGTCGCTGGGACCGGACACTTCCGGACGATTCTTTCCTGTAGTTATTAAGAGTGTACAACGAAAGCGTCTACCCGTTAACTCTGTTCGGGCTGGACAGACTGCGTCATTTTCACTCAAGCGGCCGAAGGGGTGTACACAGCTGAGAAGGGTGAGTTTTGGAAAACATAATAATAGTTCAATTGTAATCAACGGACATGTTCTTTTGCAAGGCACTCTTCTCATAATTATCCAAAATGTGTCGGAAGAGACTGAAAAGGCCCGTTCATCCGAATCGAGTGACCAGCTCTTTGAGCGTTTGTTTGATAGCAAAACTATTTGAGAAATCACTGCAGGAGACTTTTTTTGGAGACTACTTTGGTTAATTCAAACGTTGCATTTCACCACGAGCCTTTTATGCAGAACTTGCAGTTGGAACAGTTACAAAAATCCGATGCGGTTTCGATGCCTCACTGTCAGCCTCCGCACATCCTGCTATCTAGAATGAGTTTCCCATGTGACTTGTTGATGTGTCATCCAAGGCGCAAAATTGGGTTCGCCCTAAAGATGCTGTTATTAATTATACAAAAGAATTGTCTCCGTACGCAGGTCAAAGCGAAGGAATGGCTCTTGGAGACTACTCACGATGCAGTCATTGCTACTCATATAATTCTGTTTCCTCCTTGAAGGGGATGATGCTACTAGGCAAGGGCGCGGACCTCACCTCGTGCATAAATTTTACGGCAACGGTGTTGGTCCTTCATCATCCCACCACAATCAGCGTCGGTTACCAGGCGATGGTGCACGCTGGACCCATTCGGCAAACAGCCACAATCCTCAGCATCGGCGCCGGCACCGGGAAGGAAAGGCTGCGAACAGGAGACAGGGCCGAAGTCCACTTTGCCTTTATCAATCATCCGGAGCGCCTACACAAAGGCGCTCGTCTTATCTTTCGGGAGGGCAAGACAAAAGCTGTCGGTGGGTCACCTTATTATCCTTCTGTTGGACAATGTTTTAGTGATACATCTTTAGCCACATTTTGTATTCCTGCTAAGTTTGCGCTAAAATTTGGGCTTACCATGGTTTGCTTTCTTTATTTACTTTAGGTACTGTGAATCAAATCGTGCCCTATCAACCAGTGCTGGCACCAGTATCTGGGGCCCGATCAAGGAAGGCACAAAAGGCCCCAAGTAGGCAACCAACCGCCCTCCCAGTCAGTACTACAAAGAAAGTGGAGAAAAAATGAGATGGCCTCCCACAGATCTTTTGTGGTTTTAACATTAGAACCATACTCTTTTCCCAGTATAGAAAAAATGCATTCAACAAATAGTTGTTAAGTTGTTGGTGAAATGGAGTGTGGATTGAGATAAATCCGATCGGAAGTGATCAGTAGTAGTTCGTTCAAATTGTGGTATTTTTTAGCGATTTTTACCATTAGGGCAGCTGCTTTTCCTGATTGCAGACGCGACATGTTGATGAGGAAATGACATTAGTCCACTGAAATGCTGTGCTCGATTAATTCTAACACTTTTTTTCAGATCTAGCTATGATTGTACTTTCATCCGCAAAGAATTATGATTGGGTCATTCAAAATTTGAGATTGCGCCACTTCATGTGGATTGGGAGTGCGTGTCTGTGCCATTCTGTTTGGATTGGCAGCTGACGGCTTGTCCGAACTGGAATTAGCGTTACGTCATCCGAATGGGTGTAAGACACAACAGTAATCACATCGCCGTGTCTACGACGCAAACTTATAATCGTCATTGAAACATTTTGTCATCTCAAAATAGGAGGATGATGGAAATTAGGTCTACAATCTCGTCAATCCCAGCAATGCCAAGAAAACGTCAGACGTTTGAAATCTCCTGGAGTACTAAAAAAGGATGGAAACGTCGGAAAACTGCATAGGCTAGTTGCACATTGTCGCACTGGGAGGGGTTTGCCTAAACTCCAAACTGTTGATCATTTCTCTCGGATACCTGTGGAGTTTAAAGAACTGGGGGAAGATCCTGAGCTTTCACGAACACGAATACGCACTGATTCACTTCTAAGGAGTCGCAGTAAGTGGAGCTTAGGTGCCTCGCTGTGTTGAAGCCGTTTCAAATATCCTTCAAGTTAGGGTATCAACAGGTAATCAGGGACCTCAATATGGAATAACTTGGAATGATTTTTCCAGCTAAATAGTAACTGACAGCAGAAAGTCTTTTAAACTACCACACGTCATTAAAAGTTGGTTTTGATAATGTTAATCTCGACTTGGCAACAAGCCATTACTCGTTAGCAAGATTGTGTAGGAGGAATCTTGACTACAATATCTCTGATTGATTCATCACAAAAATCAAATTATTACGGCAATTTCTAAGCGATTTTGTTGAGCCACTCTGTACCCTCTCCCAAACCTCGTCCCAATTTGACAGCCTTTATTGCATTAAAATCGGGTTGCAAGCTGGGTTTGTAACGGACTAAACCAATGCACATCCACCGCGTTCAACTGACGGTTAATGCGATTTCAAAGCAGCACAATTAACATCGAACTTTGAGGCTGCACAAAATTTGCAAGGCTTTCGACGCCACTCGAGTAGAAGGAATGATAACAGCACCTAAACAATACACCTTTGGATTCACTCAAGCGGTCCCATCCAGAGCAAACATTCTATCACATCAAAGATGGTGAAAGACTCATCTTTAACGACTTACCAGTGCTAGAAAAACTCAGACCAAGAACATAGAGAGGACATAAACAAGTAAACAATGTATTGACAGACAAGGAGAGGGAAAAAGGGGAGATTAGACAGGTGAGAAAAACACGCTAATCAATGCGATTTCACCAACCGGGCTGCGTGTTGGCCAAACGTCGCATACGTCTACAAAAGGGGGTAAAACATCAGTTTAGAGTAGGGCAAAGGAAACAAATTAATGAGGAAACGAATGAGATGACTTACCGCGTGTTACGATCCTGATCGCGGATCTTCTTCTCCATCTCGGCGTCTGTTAACACCTCGACAGCCGGGCTCCACTGATCGGCCTCATTGGGACTGCGGAACACTACATCGATTGTCGGCAGTGGTGATTCACTAAAAACACAATTCCAAGTGTCCAAACTATCGTCCCATGAAGAGCAATATCTACGGCGGATTTATTGCTCAATAAACAAGTTCAAAAGAATGGAAGTTAAAGTAATAACAATTTAAATGCGATTCTTTCATCTCCCACATTCGATCCTCCACACTGGCGACCCAGGGCTCCGCTCACAAGACCTCCACGCTAAAAGCCGTTGGGATCTCTTGTGTGCCTTCAGACTCGTGTGTCTTAAAGCGCATCCTGTACTAACTTGGATGTTACACTTTCCGTAGAGCTGGCAAATTCACTCCAAAAGGTTAAAAATCCCTCTCTTTGATGGCTGGATATCACGCAGGCACGTCTCATGCTATTGTTACTCAATGTTTCGTGCAAAAAGATAAAATCCGTTTTTAGCAAACCTACTCTAGCGAAATCCGCCTAACAGAGGAGGTACTTCGAAATTTCATCTCTAAACTTAAAGAGTGTTTATCTGGTGATCCACCCTTACTCTCGAGTTATTCCAATTCCGTGAAAGACTAAGGAGACTTATGGTGACCGAGACAGGTACTTAGCCACAGGAAGTACTGAGGATGGCGCTAAAAGAAGAAGTCTACACACAACTCTCTAGCCTCACAAGATCCGGCCATTCGAATAATAGCAAGAAGTTTTGCCACAAGGCTTGTAGTAATGCTAACCTCAGGTTCGTACGCGCAAAAATGCCCTCAGACATCTCTGACCGTCTAATCTGCACTCATAAAGAAGACCTAATGGGGATGATTCACGCATTTGACGCTTAACTACGGGCAAAAAATGAATTTTTACCAAAGTCCCCTTAAGTAGTGAAAGACTTGGACTAACGTAAAAGCGTAGAGTCTCTGGTGCCAGGCCAGTTGCCCTCGAATGCTGTAGGCGACAGCGGTGACGAATTCTCCACCTAGACCCAGTTCAGCACAGAGTCTTGTAGCGAACTGCTCAGGCGAGTTGGCGGGTTCGGAAAGGTCCCACTCGAACTGATCCACCAACGACATGTTGCCCACGTGGATATTCAGACGCACAATCACACGAGTGTCTGTCTGGCCGGAGAGGATATTCTCCACTGGGTGCGCCGCCACCTAAAGTCAAATAAGGAGGACCATTTTAAGGTAATTTCTACTCATTTCACAAAAGTAGGTAATGGTTTTGTCAAAAGTAAATAGGTTTAACTGATGCCAGGATCATTGACAGTCAAGATAGATTTTGAACTACCACCGAATATCAGGCCCACATTATTAATTTACCGAGAGCTTAGATATAAAACGAATGGCTTTTCAGTTCTGCTTACTGAAAAACGGTCATAGTCCCATCAGACACACATGATGTGAGTAAATGCCCTCCCACAAGCTGACAAAGTGATGGTTGAGTCGTCCAATGGAGCGGTCACACATTCTTAGTTAATAAATGCGGACTAGCTGTCAATGATGAAAAGCGGATTGATATATCCACCAGGAGGAGGAATAAGGCTCTTAGGACGCTGCTTTGGAAATTTCAGGATTCGCCGAAAAAGTTCCCGCAAAAGCTTGTCAGTTAATCTCCACAAAAATAAGGCTTACATCTTCCTTAAGAGCATGAATAGGAAAAGTCCCAGCGCATAAATCGTTCAGGAAATATAGAGTGCTAGTAAACGAATTCTTGTAGAAAAAAGGGAAATGTCTAACCTAACACCATTCGACATTGACAGGTCACCACCCTCCCTTTTACAGAGCTAGATTTCACAGGGGAGATATTGGCGATATCAAGGGCATTTCAGAGAATAATGGTAGGGACAATAGTGTTCACCTGTTGTCGGATGGCCTGAGCAATAGCAGGCACAAAGGAGATCGGATTGAGGTCGAGATCGTCACAGAGAATCTCCGCAAACTGCTCCGGAGTGATCAGCTGCTCTGTACGGTTCCACGTAAAGCAATCGCGTAGCTTCACCCCATCGAACTCAATGTCCAATCGGATGGGGACTAGGTGCTCCGGCTGCTGGGCGTTCTCGTGGTACGCCACAGGATCCGAGTCATCCAGACAGATTGGGAAGTTGGAAACTTTGCTGTTCACCTTATCTGGAGGTGTAGTGTAGTGCAGTTTTAAAGAATACCTTCCATTAATAGTATTTGTGAGTAGAGGCTACTATTCGGATTGACGGGCAGCAGATTAGGAAGACAAGCAAACGTTATTGCTAGCATAACCTCCAGGTAGTTGGAAGTGACGATATGAGACTAAGCGTTTTGCACTGGTAGCATACGGCTACTCTAATGTCATCCTTTATGCAAATGGCCTTGCAGCCCAGCTACACATTGAAAGCAAAGCTGCTTAAAAGCATGCATAGTGGTTTTTGGAAATAACCTGAATGCCACACCAGCGATAGTGCAATGAAACATGGCAAATGTTATCTATCCCTTGCGAGGCATGTGTGTACTTTCAGTGATGCGCCAAGAAAGACTGCATCAAAGAAGACGCACTATCCACTACGGAAAGAGCGTCGCTGTAGAAAAAAAAATCTGACTTAAGCTATGCAATGCCCGAAGAAATACAAGGGGAGGACCGAAAAAACGTATTGGTTGTTTACCAGCTAGCATAGCCCCAGGATGGGCATCAAAGGCAGCAATAAAGTTACATCCGTAATAAACAAGCTAGAATGGTAATATAAGGATAATACTAACTCACCTATCAATCAAAATGAACTCAATTTATTACCAAAATAATAAAAAGGCCGAATGGAAGAGTACTAAGCCGCAAACCGAATCAAATCAAAAGCCGAAAAATGACAGTCTGGCTTAGCGATACGAAATGGATAATGAAAACTTAGAGGGTGTAACATCAGATTCCAAAACCGCACAAAAAAGTGGACGAATGGCGGAATCAAGATGAAATTTACTTTCGGTACTACTTCCAGATTATAAATTTCGATCATTCAAAGAGCGTAAAAGCAGGATGGTTTGGGAAAGGTAAAAATGATTTACTAGAGACGGATCGCTACCGGCTGCAAATAGCAAACAGCCTACTAGTTCTAAGGTGGCGAAGTAATTTTACTAAAATTTGCTTAAGCGATATTCCAGTAAATCAAAAATTATCCGCAAAAATTTACTTGGTCTTGACCGAGTCGCACTCGCTCCCGCACCGATTGGTGTAGGACAGGGCACTGAGTCCAGATGGAAGGAGGTGTTTGGCACAGAACTAACCCACCGACCCGCAGCCGAACCTGCACTACGCGAACCGCTACCGCCGCTTCCACCTCCGCTGACGCTGCTGTTACCAACACCGCCGACGCCTACTCCACCACCACTACTGCCGCTACCACCCGGCTTAAGCGGGGTGCCAGAGGAACTGGTAAAACCCTCTGCACTTGTCGCTGTGCCAGTGACTGCCATAGGAGTAGTTGACGATGGTGTCGCGGCGGTAGAACCGAAGACACTGCTGGAGAGGGAGGACGCCGTTGAGCTAGCCAAATTAGGTCGAATTGCGCTGGGAGCGATGGATCCATTGAGACCAGACTAAAAGAACGAAAAATGAGGGACAGGTTATATGGAAGTAAGGCAGAGAGCTACCTCGAAGGACTTGAAACGATCCTCGCTGCCTCCGATTAACTCGTCGACTTCGATAGCTCGCAGGATGACAGCGTTGAGAGCTGTAACTGGCGTCGCAAGACCTGCAATTAAGATAGGATAGATCTTTATCTTTGAAAAAGTCCGAGGAAGGGGATATCTTAAAAGAGCATACCCATAGCAATGAGCTTATCCCGTTCTTCGGAAGTGATTAGACGCTTCCATAAGTTGGGATAGCGTTTTAGGAGTTCACCACGGAAAAGACGCAGATACCGGCCAACCTTTTACAAAACCGAATAATCGAGGGGTAACAAGCACATGTCTGGGTCGGTAAAACTATTCACGAATCGACTTGTGCAAGTGATTTGCATTACTCGATAAACGGCAGTAACGACGCGTGGGTTCAAAAAATAACTCCTTCACAAGTTATAGAAATCTAACATCTATGACTGGTGAGAAAATAGTAAAAGAATTCGTGCCGCAACAATGCAAAAATCACGAGTATTCTAGTCAAACACAGTCGTAACGAAATTGCAAGAGTAGAATGTAAACAAATAAGGCCCACTTCGGAAGCAAGGTAATAAAATTCCCCATCAGTTTCCAACTGAAATTCAATTGGTTTTTCGCCATAGCGCAAGGCCGGCTGCATCCCAAGGAGAGGAGAAAATGGATGGGTCAACCCAACCGCGGCGGCTAACAAGATAATATGTTGAAACAAAATTGATGGATTTTAAGTTAGCCCAGCAATGTCTTCCTTTAAATTGGCTCAAAATTTAAATTTATAGGCACTAGCTTGCTTTAAAGTTATGCTTTACCTTGCTTAGGCTGAAATTTAGCAAAAAACCTAAATGAAATAGAAGAATCATTAAATTAATTAAAATGCATCCATACAGACTATAAAACATTAATAAATCTGTGCTATTTGCATTTCTACACATTTATAATGGATGTTTTGCGCAAGTTTATTTCTGCGAGGACATTTACCGGCGAAACGCCTATCAGGAAGAATATCCCATTAACCCGTATTAAGTTTCCTATATTTAAGACTTGCTTCTTTAATAAGGATAGATTTTCCCCCTTTTTTAACAGATCTTAAAAATTGCAGCATTTTGCTCCGTTTTTATAATACGTCCTTCCGTTATGATGCGAAAGCTGTATTTTTGAACCGGATCGTTCTCATTTAAATCATTTATGAAAAGAGTTATCATTATTCGGCTTACACGTTATCACTATTTTGCACTTTAGACGTAGCCAAACCTTTGGGTAGCAATTAAAAACCGCTTGTGCATTCCAAATTTTGTATTCGCACTCAGAATCCAATCCACATATGCAACGCTTCATTGAAGTTGTTCATGTCGCAAATAGGAATTTTAACGTGCCAGAACACTAGTTTAGGCATTTGACGTTCAAAAGACACCCAAACGGGTTAAAGCGTGTTCGCCTTCTCATCTAATCTAGCTTTTATTTCATCGGCTCTAGCTTTATCGCACAAGCCACGTTACTCCCTTCCCCATTCCACTGAGAAATCCAGGTGATGCAAAGAGAGTGTACAATAATTCATCCACGCAATGCTTGGATACACAAGAGGAAAATTGATAAGAGGATAATGGCGAACAACCAGACAAACTAAGAGAGGCTACTCGTCACAATGATACCAAACCGAACGTTCATATCTTCTATCTTTTCAACATTAGGGCCAAGGGTACTTGACACATCGGCTCACGAGTTGCTAAGATTGGCATAGGGAACAGTGTGGGGAGTGCTGGTGACAGGGCGCATGGGGGAGGGCGAACGCGAGGCTAAGGACCTTGAGAGGGGCGACAGATCGGCGATCAGGGTCGATGTGGAGGCGTTGATGGAGGCCATCTTGGTGACGCCCCGATAACGTTGGTACTTGGCATTGATACCGTCGCCACTTGGTTTGCGACGACTTGTATGCTAATTAAACAATATAATGATAATGATTAAACCCTGGTTATTTGCACGGCGAGTCAACCCGCGTCCAACATAAACGCGGGACCGGACAGTAACAGCAGGAGGGCTAAAGGATGGAGCATGGCATCCGAAGAAAAGTCGTTTGGAAATCAGTATTTTCATGGTTACTTTTAACAAAGATACATACACAAACCCACCAAAATGGCTAGTTAAAGGAATATTTTGAGAAAAAGTGTAGATTTAAGCTGGGAGTTTGGGGTGTTATTCTTAATAATTCCCCTAACTCAATTAAAACTGAAAAGGTGAATTAGACTGAAATAATATTAGAGTAAGTTAGTCGCTTGTTTAAATAACAGTCAACAAAGTGTTTTCTTTAGTGATAATAGCTATTGTTACTCTTGTGTCGATGATTCTTATTTTGGGTGTTGAGGGCTAGTTCACCCAGATGTGCCAAAGTATGGAAATAAGTGGATTGGAAAGATTAGCCTTTATCTGCGTCTGGCAAAACATGTGAGTTGCGTGTTTCTTTTGTTTAGAACCTGAAACATTAGGGGAGTCAGATGAGTAGCTGTTGCACCACTAATGGTAATCTGTGTGGACGAAAAGATTTGGATGTACTTCTACAATTTCTACGCCTAGCGGACCCATTCCTAACCCCAAATTATAACTAGAATTCATGCTGTATCATGGGTCATGTGTTATCTACGTGTTTTAAGAGGAGAACCGACGGTTTTTCCATCATTTTTCATCAGTGAGCAGGTAAACAACGAAAAGTAAAGCCTTTAGCAGCTTTGGAATTTTGTCTACAATCCTTAACTCAAATTTAAGTTGACTTTTTATGAAATGTTCGTTAATTGTGTTTCACCGAATTATGTGGTCAAGTGGGTGAGTATGAGTTGGAAAACTTGGCTAAGAAAACGAGGAACTTCACCCGGTAATGGTTGAACGTTCATCTGCTATCTCCAGCATTATAAGACCTCAACGGCCAAATTACCTTAAGGGAAGTGTAAATGCACGAAACCAATGTGAATTCCACCAGATCCTCATCTGCCTCCAACCGACTTTGTTGTTCTAGTAGTCCAACTTGAGGACCCCAAATTCGGTACAAGGAAGTGGACGATTTCAAAGGTCAATGAGTATTTAAGAAGTCGGAAACGCTAAAATGGAGCCAAAATGAGTTCGAGATCTCCACCCGACGATAGCGCAACACCTGCCTTTGGACAACCCACCAATGCATTTCGGACTGACACCTCGGACTGCAATCACTGTCAAATTGTGGCAAAGTAAGGCATTTTCGAATAAGTGCTCATTCACATAGAGCGTCTGAGAATCGACAAAGCTGAGAGTTTGAGTGCCTCACATTACACATACAGCGCTTTGGGTGATGGTTTGAATGACAAGTTACATCCTAGCAGGTGACTTTACTTAATTTTGTTCAAAAATGAGCCACGTAACACATAATAGGTAGGCGGACCAGAGTTGAACCCAGGATAGCGAATAATGGTAGCTACTCAAAAGCTCTTGTGGTGAGATAAATCAAATGCATTCATCTCAAACTCCGATTGACGCAGTTGTAATATCGAAATAATGGAAGTGAATCAGCAAAGTATACAAAAGTTATTTGATTTTGCTGTAGGTGACAAATCGAGGTTTGATGGATGATGGATGGAAGGTGCAAGTATATGCCAAACAAGTCCGAAAATTATGATCCATTGTATCTGGTATAGCGCATTGCATGACAATGGCAGCCGAACGATCCAAAGGTTGCAAAACTTGTCCACAAACTAACAAGCAAAGAGGCGTTCAAAAATGCAAACAAATCACACCCAACAATGCAAAGCATGGAGTCCAGAACAAATAAAATGTGAAATTCTGGAGGGCTGCAGGAGGGGGGCAAAGTCCGCTGGCGAAAAATTTTTCCAGCATCCACTTTTGCGACAATTTAGGTGCGTAGAAGCAGGCGAATAAAAATTCGGCTTTTATTGCTAATGGCAAGGTGTTTCTGTTTCGGCTGCTACTTTCCCTCTCGTTTTTACTATCTACCACTTCAAAAAAATTCAAAGAAACTAAAATAAGGGAAAAACTTCAAGGAAAAATAGAATTACAGAAATAATTAAAACGGGAGAATCTAATAATGGCAATGGTAAAATTCAACTATTTTGGCGGATGTACTTCGCATCCAGCTGAGTTGAACGGCCGTGTATCAAAATCTTATTTCTGCTCAAATGATTATTAATGCATCACGTTCCACCTGAAAAGGCTGCTAGATCCAGTAGATCCTACTACTTCCAGCTAGTAGTATCTGCATGGGTCTTTGTCGACCAACCAATCACGGCTAGAGGGCATTTACTGAACTCCATCAACAGAAGTAACTAGGTGAGGATAAAGCATAGAATTCTCCACAACCTTTCGTACTAGCATCCAAAACTCTACATTAAATTATAATTTTGATTGGTGGTATGATTCCACTAACCAATAGCACAAAAATGATGCTGTGATCTGCTGAGATGACTTATTTAAGTTAATTCAATGACAGTGCTGCAGCCAAAAGGGTAGTACAAGCAAACATTGAATGGGGGGTTGCAGAAAAGCAACTCACCTTTACGATCGCGTGATCTGAAAGTGGGCAGAAAATTAGGGGGTAAGGAATAAAAATCACCGCGTTTATGATTTTTTACACCAGATCACTTGCATAAGAAATATTTTAGAAGATACTGTGACATATGTGTGAAGTTTAAAAGAAATATCTTTGCTAAAGATTGAGCAAAATAATGGTAGTTGTATCTTACTGGCTTAGGGTTACGGAGGCAAATTATTCGGCTGTTTGGTCTACGGCAGTGTCTTAATCAGGAAATGAGCCAAGGTAATCCTTCATATGAAGTTAGGCAGTTTTGGTCATTTTAAAGAGGTGGACATACATCTAAAAGGTAGTGGACATAAATATGGGATCTTTGAGGCTATCGCTTGCAAGAAGAGGATTTAAGTCCTGGATTAAGACAGACTAGATAATCCTGAAGTAAATACTTAAAAGCCTTTTTGAAGAAAATTTGAATCCCCTGAACAGTCATGCTTGAAGTGTTGTTGAGGGGGTCCACCAACAAGCGAACGGAAGGTGCCGGGGATTCGTGGACACCTCCAATTGAGTCTGACATGACTTATGACCACTTGAAAAACGAGAGCAGTCAAAGCACATGCAACTTTGTTCCATCATTCCCACACTCTTCCTTCACAGTCCGCCCAGTCAACCAGTATGTGGTCTTAAACTTTCCATGATCATGTTGCTCACATAACTCGTACAGGCAAAGAGCATTTCACACTGTTTTGAGCACAATCAATCTCTGCAACATGATTTGTTTCATTTACATGCCACCTATTTGTAACTTTATTGTTGAACACAACAATCATCTCAAAAAGGTGTAAAAAGCACTCACCACTTCAACATCCTTCTGGGCTGTCGCAGGGGATCCCAGCGGCTGTGGAGGTAGTGGTGGGGGTGGTGGTAGGGCCATCGCTTTTTCCACCTTTCGTTTGCGTCTGTCAACAGCCTCATAAAGCGATGAATCCTCCTCCACATCCTCGTCGTCATTGGAGTAGACGCCCACTGAGGTAGGTCGCGAATTGAAGTGTGTAGGGCAGAAGGGGACGTCGAGGAGGCAGTCACCGGACTCGTCGCCCTTGTTGCCACCAGCAAAAGCGATAGGATTCAGGAGTTCACTCTTGTCATAGTAGTGGTTGCTTAGCATTGCTTCTGACAGAGGGCGACTGCGTGGTGCTGAGGGTCAAGGCAAATAAGATCATATAGTTCCTGTTAATTATGGTCGGATTTGAAAGGTTCGGCTAATCATGGAGAAGGGTATTTAAATACACACCTAAACCCCCAGTACTACTTATGAATATTTTTCAGTAGTTTATGAGGGGTAAGAGACCCTGGGTCCGAGCATCACTACTTCTACAATGGTATTCAAGGACACATTTTCTGCAGTTCAAAAAGGATTGCATCAATCCTGATTTGTTTTCCATAACAGTGGCATGGGCCCTTTTAATACTTCCTACCATGGCTACTTTTAGCCACGTACTTCTCAAAACACCCTTTAAATGGCTATTTGTAACGATTTACACTCGACGCAAGAATGTAAAGTCCTCTCCATAGGGCATCATTAATAATTACTGAGATTGTTTAATAGTCGTTTTAATGTACGTTTTACCGTGCGGGTTCTAGAGTCTCTGCAGGTTGTACTTTCGTCTGGTGGTATGACCTTCCAGCCGGGCTTACGGCCTCCAAGATCTTCTCAACAGCGGCATTAAATCCTCCTTCACACTGGGCTGACTTATTACGATTTCAGAAATGACTCAAGACCTAAAGTCATTTCCACGGCATTAAATGCTAGAATTTACGGAACAAGTATTTTGAGCGGAAGGTGTATTTCTTCTAATGATTACTTTAAAAAAATCAAACAAAAATTTGAGAGAGATATAACCCGTTTACAACCAAGGCTACGAAATCCAGCATTATAAAATCTGTTCAGTGCTCAATACTTAATTATTTATTTAGGATTCTCACAACCATTGCTGCCGAAACGAAGGATGGATGTGATTATTCCCACTTTTTTCCACACACACACGACTCGGAATTGTGCACAATTAGTGAACTGATATGTGCATTTAGCTACGCAAGCTATTCAGTCATCAATGGTTTACACATCCGCTAGATGACTTAATCCCTAGGTTGTGCTCATAGCCATCAAGCCAGTCATCCATACTTATGTGGTGCATTAAGACTTCGGGGAGGAATTCCAATAACCGCACTGTTTCGACTTAAAATCACTAATTATTTATTTTTCTTAAAAGACATGTTTGGATTCGCTCATTATGTCATGTAGTTATTTCATTGTGTCCTCTTGTGAAATTTTAAGCAGGAGTGTTGTCAAGGCTCAAATTCACTTAAACAATAAACAAGACATTGCAGGCTCAAAATGCCTTACGAAATGACCTAAGATTAAAAGGCATATCAGTGACGTCCGTAGGACTAGTTTACAGCATGCAATGCTTCAGTTATTTATCAAAAAATATGATTAAAGTTAAGCTTAAAATTAGACTTTACTTTATCGAGAACCAACATTCTGTCTGCTCTATTGGAATAATTAGCTACGTCTTAAATGAACGATTGAATAAGCAGACAGATAGATAAATAAGTAGTATTATTCGACATAAACCCCTGGAAATGGGTAAGCAGGTTTGTTTCATAAAGAAAAGTGGATCTGAGATGTTTTCACCACTCGGTGGATGGACTGACAATTCCGAGACGGTTGTGAAATAGATTAGCTGTTAGTTTAACCCTCAGTTTTGGTAACGGGGTAATCAGGAGCTCCGCCATTGTACCTCCACTGGATGAGCTGGCATCCGAGTCATGCCAGTAGCCCCAATGCCTGTTGTATGGCTTAATTCGTCTTCAGGGAAGTCTCGGGGCAATGCATTAATGGCAACAGAACGCAAACCCGATCTTGAGGGTCACCTATTCTGGTTTCTTCTGGTGGGTACGGAAGAAGTGCATTTGCTGTGAATAGGAAAACCAGCGACGACCCCAAAGAGAAGGGCTGAAATTGACGCTTACCTTCAGCAGCTATCCCAGTGACGTGGTACGTAGGAAAGGTATTAATAACTGAAGCAACACCGGCCATGATCGAGAACTATCTAGGAAAGCTAGTTACGAAGCTCTCTACCGTACCTGTAAAGAAGCATCAATCATGTAAACTTGCGACACCTCCTTCACCTGGATAGAACCTAGATGGATATGGCTGGGTAGCTCTAAATTGAGAACAAGGTGGTAAGGTGGTAATTTTCCCCACGAAACTATTTTAAGCTCTATACCTTGTAATGTGACTCTACTTTTAGGCTAGTGTTCTTACAGCTACCAGTGGACATACGTGATGTCCTTCGAATTCCCCACTTCCCCAAATCAAGTTTGCATACAGGACAAAGCTCCACATCCAGTTGATTTGCCAAGAGGGATCAGTAACGTTGCGACCAGGAATCCCCTTAGTTGCATGGCAATCCTATGACTGGTAAGTTTGGCTCGTGAGTGCTTTTCTCACTGCACCGATTATGCTATGATGATTGACGTAGGAAGGAGGCCAAAAGGGGCGCCGGAGACGACGCTCAAAAAAGAAGAGGGGCTATATAGCACAACGGTAGTTTTTTAACCCTCGGTTTTGGTAAAGGGGCCACTTGAGGGCACCGCCATTGCAGCTTCACCAGGTAGGCCATACCTGTAACCCCAGGCCCTACTGTATATCGAATATGTATATTCTGTCCGAGTATTATGACTTCTTTAGTCTTTGGAGATGTCTCGGGGCGATACAGTTAGATAGAAGGAAAGATGAACAATGCAATGGACGAGCGGATGAATTATTAAAAATTGACTGCACTTCGGTAGATTTAAGAATAAATACTTATTTAATTGAAACTGGAGCCAAAAAATCCACTCGACTGATTTGTGGAGCCCCCACTTTGAAAAGTTTATCCATATATTCAAGTTTAGTTAATATTCCATTGTCATCCTGCTAAAGAGCGGAATTTACCCATTATTACAACTGCTCATGTGAAAACAATGGTTTACAAAAATATTACGACCCATCAAAGTTTTGCGTGGTCAAATTGAGTGGTCACCTCTTCAATCACTGCATGCAAAGCGTAGTTTTACTTTTTGCAACTTTATTCATTTTCTCCAGCCTAAAACAATTGCTTAGTTTCCACCGGTCACAGTTCATTGATTGGATGACTTAAAATGACAAAATCGATGCTGACAACCTGATGGAGTCCAAATTCAAAAATGCTGGTCAATAGCGAAGGGAATAGGTTTGAAAAGTCAGGAGAACGATATTTAATTACAATAATTTACAGCCCACTTGAAATCAGCAGAACAATTTCCCATCTCAGTTAAAGGAACATTAAAATGACTTACGTAGTAAAAGTGAAAGTGGCAAACGTGGGTTTTTAAAAAGGGTTCGTTCACAGCAGAATAAAAATGTCTACATAGCTACCCTGCTCAGTTATCTTAACTTTATTTCAGGTCAAGCGCAGATTGCGGTGAAGTTGGCCATTGCCTTCGACGACAGCCTAGTGTTATCAACCTCCACCACATGGCCTTCACTCCTAGTCTGCTTCCTGTGTGGCACACCGGCTTGAGATTATTCAATTTACCTTTCAAGATGAAGCTAGTAAGTATCCAGTGTTTGATTTTGCCCAAATATTTTGTATTTGATACACAGGGTTACCTTCAACTCATCTAATTTGGTCATGTGGAATGTAGCCGAATTCCGGCTTCGCATTCCTTTCCAGTCTTCTCTGATTCGGCTTTCATATTGGTTGCACGAAGCTTTACAAATGGCCGAGAAGCCCTTCCCTACGCTTGCAACCCAAATGAGAGGTCATGTTGAAAAAAGTTGATTAAAATTTGATGCGGAAGGTAGCATAAGCACAGAAGGTGCCAATTATGGTGCTCAAAATAGCACTGCTTCGTCCGGACTCTTCCGCGAGCCATTTTTAGTGCTGGTAACGTAAAACTCGAAGCCAGTTCTTCCACTCTGCTACGCGTTCACAGGAGAGCTGCCTCCAGAATCGTATGCCTGACAACATCTTCAGGAGGCGACTCAGGAGCTACGCTGGGCTCCATTGAAGCCACCCGTGGCACCAATCATCATACGTTAAAAATAAGGCGACACTACGAGTCATCATATGCAACTCAAGCAATACAAATAATGATAAACAAGACTCACAAGGTGGACTTAGACGTGGTCTTCGAATGACCCGGTCACGTCGATGGTCATGGGATCGTTGGCCCTCATCGTAAGTGAAGTAATCGGCCGCAGAAGAAGTGTCTTCCTCGAAAGATGCATCCCCAAGGGAGACTGTGGGGTCACTGACAGCGATGGGAGCTCCCTCAGGTGCCTTGACAATACTGCTGTTACTTTCACCATATCCACCACTGCCGTCCCTTGTGGATGTCTCGCCTTCAGCTGCTGCGTTAGTAGAACCGCCATTTCCACCGTTTCCCGTGGAAAGAGAGGGCCAGCTTGCCTGATGACCTGTGTCAGAGTCTGAAAGGAAGAGACAGTAACTTATCTCACCGTTGAACTTCCAGTAATATATTCTTCCCTCATGTTATCAGTCCATCCTAGACCCATCCATCCACCCTAAATCCATCTATTCAATCACTCATTTATTCGGCCTCCAAGCGGTCATTCCTTTGGTAGCCTTGAGTTCAACGAACAATAGAAATATGATTTACCTGTAATTACGTTTTATTTTCTCACATTCTTCAACACTTTTACGATCCACTCCCCCTTTTATGGTATCCTTTAAAATGTTTATTTTTCGTAGTTATTTTAGGTAAACTAACCGGTTGTGTTTTTGACCTTGATATTCCTTAGTTCCAAACGCAAAGAAGGTATCTAGACAGGTTAAGAAGCAACATCCTTAAGGTACATTCTGCGAAGGTATTGCCTCAATTTTGTCAAAAATCCTGACGGTGTAAGAACCTTATCCACAACTCCACATCATTGGTTGGACCAAAAGCATCTGCGTTGACAAGTGTTGTTTGCAGTAGAGACTAAAAACTTTGTTGAGGTTATGTAAATCTAGGGTGAATTTGTTGGTCAATTGGCTAAAGATCAACATCTTGCTCCACACCTCAATATCCTTCCTCTTTCACGGCCCACTTTGGGACTGACATTTAGAATTCACCCTCTGCTCTACGAATTGCAGAAACAATTTTGTGTTAACTAGAATAATTATTAATTTGCTTATGACTTATTGTTACTTCTATTCTGCATGCCTCCCACTTTTGACTGACTTGGTGAGTATACAATACCTTGACTGTTTGTTTGACTCGGTGTTTTGATTACGCGTTCACATAAGGTCCCGCCACTTTACTGCCGCTTGTCGGAATGGCCTCTAAACCGTGTCGAAATACTCAGTTCTCCGGCATATTCCCATGGTTTCTTCCGATTTTAAGGAAGACTCGAGGCGCTAATATCGGTGACAGTGACAAGCAAACCTGATGCCAAAGGTAAAAACACCCTAATTTTTATTGCTAAGTGCTAAATATTAACGTGATAGAAGAGAGAAGACCCTGGAATCGACGCCTACCTTTGACAATACCTCGATCTCGTGTTTTCCTAAATTATATGGAAAAGTTCGCTAAGCAGCAGTCAACGTTACCTTTACGAAGATGTCACCTAAGTACATACACGATACCTCTTCTAGCTGGATAGGACCCAGACAGGTATATGGCTTTGCAGTGCTGAAATGAGAGTAATGTAGGAAGGTGGAACAGATGCGAAACGGTATTCTTACGAAACTGTTTTAAACGCCGTTTTTTGTTAAAATGACTGCTTTTGATTCAATATTCTTGGGACTAGTGATGGGCATACGAGATGGCTAACACATTCCCCCTAGCCCTAAAATAGTTCTCAAACAGGACAAAACTTCGTTTTTAGTGGAATTGCCAAGGCGGATCAGTTACGTCGCGGTTAAACGTCGTCTCGATTGCTCACCACTTTGATGACTGTCGTGGCTGGTTTATTGGTGTTTTTATCATAGCACTGACTACGTTGGGATGGCTGACGAGGAAGGTTGGCCATGTGGAGTGCTTGAAAGAAAAGAGGGGCTGCATAATACTTTGATTGTTCGTTCAACTCAGTGTTTTGATTATACGGTCGCTTAAGGACCTCGTCATGGTACTTCTGATCGCAGGCGAAGCCTACGAGCCGTGCTGATAGCCGCAGCATGATGAATGTGCCTTCTGGCACACTCCCATGACTCATACCGACTTCAAGGAAGACTCAGGGCACTAAGGGTAATTACTGTTTTGAATATGGGTTCCAATTGCAATGACTTAATTAAAAAAAGTACAATTTACTAGTTACAAATCAGGAGAATTCAAATTATTTCCGTTAGCTTCTTTGAAGTATATTTTAAGTCCGAATCCAGCTTCTTATTAAAGTACATCAACTCCCAGCTTCCCATTCAATTATGATTTAAATTTAATTTTGCATTTCCTTGGGTAAATCGGACACAATTTTGAGTGTTTTGCACAAATCTTTATTTCTGAAAACAAATCTATTTATCTAGCATACAGATACGATTCTACTGATAGTAGCTTAATCATCTTTGTCTCTTCATAATAAGTCTTTAATGCCTTTTACAGTTAAGAGTAAATTTTATAAACTCTGCGAAAGAATGTCACAACACCTCGTTTATTTTGGTACTATCCTCAAACTACAACTTTATTAAAGACAGATCAATCATTTACAAGTTATTAAAAATTGATGGTTTAACCACTAATTATGAAATATTTAATTTATTATCTGCCAGGGATAACTCACGCCAAAGAAGTATTAAAGCAATTTCACAAAAAAACCACCCAATCAAGCGCTCAAGCATAACAAAAATCAGTGCTTGTGACATGCAAGGTTTTGCCGTTCCCACCATTTTCAAATCAGCTGTTAATTTTTGGATGATTGATGTTTGGTGGTTAAGAGAAAAATCAATATCCAGTGCATTTGGTGTGATTTTAACACCCCCGCATGCCGGGATAGTCGACCGATTGATTGATAATATCTGTCTTGTTAACTCGAATGAGCAATGATTAGTGAAAATGGTCTCAGTTGATAATCAGCTGAGAGCTAGTGACCAATAGGTTATTTCCTCTCGAATAAGCTGAATAGATAGGTTTTAAAGTGTGACTAACCCTTCACCATTCCCTAATACAATTATCATAATTACGCAATCTCCCACGGTTCTCCATAGTCAGCTGACAGCTTCGAACCATTTAAATCTAATCATCTGACTGTTGTAAAATGAGCGACGTTAATTCTTTATTAACCACTTAGCCTCATGTTGAGCAAAAGGATCTTAATTTATCGAGTCTACACCGTATTTAATATGATGAATTGTCTCTACCACCTAAAATGGTCAAATTGGATCAAAGGAAGTTGGATATCCACATAAAGACTTGCATGTGATACGCAAAAGAAGTTTGTAAATTTTAATAGAAAGAATTGGCAATTGCTATGAAATGGACTTAAAAGTTTTCAAGTATCAAAACCGGCTCATGAATAAAAGTTGACCAATACTACTTAATTAAGCGATTGAATAAACTGGAAAATCATAGTTTAGATGGCGAGCTGTTATTTGAAGTGATCACCTGCCATTCTCACATTTTGGCTGGACTTCAAGGCATTTTATTTGCTGTAAAATGGATTCTTTTTGACATGTACGTAACAGAAGTGCGCCAAAGGGAAATCCCCCAAACTTTGACAAAATTGACGTAACACATAGATTGCCTAATCACTCACAACCAATGAATTTAATCGAAAATAATATAATTTAATCCATTGAAACAGAGCAGGAGCAGTTTTGCATCCAGATTACTGTGGTTTAACGATTACTTACGTCTACCGTCTTAGCCGTGTGTTCGTAGTGGCCCATTTTGATGTTTACCTAACAAAATCTGATTAATTTCTGTAGATCTGACAAGATCACAAGAGTCGAACCTTCAGAGAAGGTGCCACCGGATATCACCTCAGTGACAGAAAGATCTTCAGCCGCGGGGATGGTGTCTGACCGCCCCAAAGAGTCCACACCGTCGATGGGCTCTAAATAGGTATCCATATTGAGGGTTGCCGTTTTCCCATGGGGTCCCTGGCCCTGCGAGTCAAAGAACAGAGATTAATCATCCACAAAACGCATGAACTGCAAGGGAGACAGAAAATTGAAAAAGGAATGGAGAGATAAATGAAGGAGTAGATGAGTAGTATAATAATTTGATAGGTGGAAGAATGTGGAATGGACAGGTGGATTACTTGATTAATGGGTAGATGGTGAGTAGGTAGGTGGATAGATGTGAAGAACTAGACAAATGGTACTGAACTTACCGACAAAGAGTTGGATTCCTGTTGCTGTTTGTGTGGTTGTTGATTTTGCTGCTGATTGGTGTTGAAGTAATGGAGATGAAGAGGTGGCAGTGGGGGCAAAGGGGTTGTCTTCCTCATCCCTCGTCTCGCTCCACCTCCAGTTGAGGCGTTTGCGGCGTTGATGGGAGTAGTGGCTTCTCTCTGCTGATTGTTCAAATGGCACATTGAGGAGTCGACAAGGTACACTGGAGCCTTGCGATCCACCGGGATCTGACCAAGGCTGCTTCGACCCAGTGATCCCAGCGGAGAGGGGACTGTGATGGGGAGGGGGGGTGGTGAAAGGGAATGCAAAAGTTGGTGGTGACTATCTGTTATTACCAACAACTAGTGGTAACGATTCATGATTTATGTGTATTTCCAGCAGCATTCTTTATTATTCTTGCGAAGGAACGGGTAAACAACGAGTAGAATTGAAATGTCTTGCATACTTACCTCTACGGCACCAGTCGCCCTTTTTTTCTCTGCACCTGAATGATAAATTACTTCCAAGCTTGCACTCTTCAGGACTGGGTACTCAGTAAACATAAATACAACCAAATTTTACCTCTTTGCTAAATGTTGAAAGACTCTTCTGGTTTACTCACTGGGCTGAATAGTAACATCCGAGGTGTAGCTCGATCTCGATTGAGCAGAGCTGAGTAGGCCCACTGAATTAGCTGTGGAGGTAGGGGAGGAAGCGAAAGAGGTGGAAGGCCAAGGCCCAGCGAAGTTTTTTCGTCTTGCCGTCCCTGGCATTGCCATCGTTTGCTGGTGATGATTGCCATGGTTACTATGGTGACCGTTGAAGGATGCAGATGATCCACTCATGGCAGAACGAATAAAGGTTGAGAGACGCTTCAGTCCACCTGTGACACCACCTTGGGGCTTCGATTTCCAAGGAAGGGTGGCCGAAAACACCTAAAAGATGGTTAGAAGAGATGTGGAAGATGTTTCCGTAAGGGCCCGACAAATGTCTTAGTAACTTTGATGATCTATCAATTCATCTACCGATCGCAATGCCTGCCCTCCTGTCGGAAGTTTGGTTATTATGGCCACCTGTTTATCTGTCTCTGTCTGTCCATCGTTCCATCTTTCTAGTTCAATCATTATGGCATTGCATTTACTTATTAAATACGAAAGGTCTGAATGGATTAGAAAAGTCAAGCATTAGCAGATGGATGTTACTTCATAACATTTCATTACCACTATTATAAACGCAACAGGTTTTGTCATGCGACAATGATCCTTGGAAGTACTTTGGAGCCACCTTGACAAGATATAGACAAATCTGTGTTTTAAGCGAATTTGAATCAACCTCTCTTTTTCAAGACGGACCGTTCAGCAACGTCTTTGGGTATGTACAGAACTGTTGATTCTTCTTAATCACTAATTCATTTCCTTTCAGACTCAATAGGCTTAACACCAAAGCCCCTATATTTAATGTAATTTGACAAGTGAAAAGCTCTCCAGATGTTCAGTTGCAGTTATAACCATAAGGAGGAAACTCCAGCCTGATTCTCGTATTCAGAACATCAAAAGTAAAGTTGACACTAGACTGGAAACAGAATTACCATAAAAGGATGACGAAGCATTAATATATTTAATTTAATTTAATACCGTTTGGACTAGAAAATGACTCTTAATTCCGCTGCAGGCCTTTCCTTCAGTTAATACATGGGCGCTAAGAATGATCTCAATATTCACTTGAACGCTCTTAAATCCATGTCCGCTAATTTGTCAAACAGTCTCCAATTAAACTTTTAATTCGACACTTTTAAACTTAGTTCTCTTTCCTTATTCACTTACCTGATTAACATCAGGGGTTTCAGCGAAACCCTCTGCGAGTCTATCTGCGGACGCTCCACAATATCCCATCGTAATAGTTGGCGATGGCTGCCCGGCTGACACATTGGTCGTCACCGTGTCCGCCGATAGTAGAGTTTGCCTTTGAGTGCTTAGTGACGTCGAATTTGGTGTAGTCACCGAAGAGGGTGGTCCAGGCTGCTGTTGGGCGTCTGGCACAGCACTTGCTGCCTGTGTCGACGAAATGGAAGGAGGCGGAAGGCGTGAAAGGGAGGGTTTAGAGGCATGAAGGTTGCCAAGAGAGACTGCGGCAGATGTGGGTTTTACAACACTGATGCTGGAACCGTTGAGCCAGTGTTGAGGATGGTGAGGAATGGAGACGGCGGATTGAGACATTACGACAATAGGATGGCGGGAGGGAGAGAAGTAAGGGTTCTTGCGGTGACGCGAAAAGGTGAGGGAACCCGAGAGGGTGTTCATGAACATTCCAGAGCCAGGGAATCGACCAGGAAGAGTATTGCTAGTCACCAACTTGGAACGAACCATTCGTGAGAGCCTACAATTTGTTAGTGGAAATCCGTCTCGTTTAAAACTTCTGGCGCCACAGCCCACAATAAATGCATTACTAGAAATCCAATTAGTTTTTTTCCTGTAATTTACTGAAACCCTTGCACAAATTGCACTTCGGGAAAATCACAGATGCCTGTTAATTGTGTAGCCAATCAAAAAATATGGCAATAATTCCTCAAAACCTTATTGCTTTTCAGTTTGCTAAGGGGACGCATTAGCCCATGCACTATCACAGAAAACGCCTCTAAAAAGCGAAACATGGAAGGAAAATTCAATTGATTTTTGCCTCAAAATTCGTCTTTTTAAGCTATTGCACAAATGTGTAGTAAGCAGTGAAGATGATTGTAGTAAATTTATACCAGATTTGAAAATATGCAATGGTTAATTGGAAGAAAATGTTCCATATTTCGAGTGGATCCTTTTGAAAGATTAAAGCAGACCATGCAAGAAATGTCCGTATCTTACAACTGTTTATGTTCATTTATTCTGCATATTTTCTTAAAACTAATCAATAAGTGATGCAAACAGAATTTAAAAATTCTACCATATATTAGCCTTATAATAATTTTTGGTCTGTTTCTTCTTCCATTAAATTATGACTGACTGTGAAAACTAGCTAGTACCCTTGATACCACGTGAATAAGGGTGAACTAGCAGGAGGTTCATGGAAATAACGCAAATGGAAGCAAATTTACCTCTGACGGAAAATAAAGACGACGATTAAGAGAATGAGGAGACACAAAATGAATCCAAATATTGCACCCATTGCAGCTAAAAGTTGAGGAAAAAAGTAGCATAAACATGAATCTTCCGCATTTTGTGAACAAATTTCACACGGTTAGCACAATCTAGGTTAATGGCACAAACAAGATCGGAATAAGTCGTCAAGTTGTATACGGCCGTAAGCCTTCACTAAAATGACTGCTTTATCTGGGTTAAAAGGAAAACGAGGGTCTTCAGCATGGCACCTAGCGCACACCCACGCGCTTTAACTACTTGTGATTAATTGAGTGTCATCTGTGTTATTACTGGTGAGGCATGAAAAATGATGCATCACCTTCATTCTCCTAATAACGTGCCAAAATTCTGAATGGAAAGCAGTAACACTACAATTTCTGAGCTATCAAAATCGGTCAAGAGATCGGTTGAAAAGTAAAATTATTTAATAACTCCGTTCTTTCTACTTACTGTTTCTAATGCGGTGTGGAAATTTTTGTGCTTTCAGAAAATCTCCCTTCTGCCTTTGATTTCCATTTCAACGATTTAATTGATCAGCGACCTAACTAATCGAGTTCTATAACAATGGCGACGCTACAGCAAGTGCCCATAGTGCACTCGCACCGATCAATAACCATCGATTTGCTTTTCACTTAAGTTGGTGAATGTGAAAACAAAGAAAAACGCGAAAACCAATACAGTGTTTCCAAAAGGCTGTTAGACCATACCAAAAATACGGAATTTGATGTTATAAACGAAAAGTGCCAGCGATGCCTTTGAATCTGCGTTGAAAGCAAAAATTGCATAAAACAAACATTTAACCCATTTTTTTGCAACGCCCCTAGATTTGATGTACTCCTCGTTGTTTTGTGGTATTTGCAACGCTTGCATATTTTTAGAATGATTTTGAAGAGGTCCTATAAAAAATACATAAGGCCCAATTTGATTAGTACCTTTCCATAATTTGCAGCTTTACCTTGGTAATAGCGTTCATTTTTTAAAAAACTACGGGCGCAATTTATGCGGTGACTAACCAGCATCATTAAAAAAGCCAAAAAAACTCGTAATATAAACCCTTTTTTACAGCATGACTCCAAATAAGACTATTCAATGGCAATTAAAAAATACAATCTTTTAAATTTTTTTTATTAATCTGATATCGCTATCTGATGGGAGCGTTTAGGCATGATGAAATTACACTGCCACGGCAACTACGAAATTTTACACTTAAAGGACTACTATTTACTTTCCTTCATCAGTTTGGAGCTTGAAACTTTACATGGAACACCCAGAACAATATCCATTTCCCCAATTAATTTGAATGCCTACCAGAGGATCCATGAGACAGGCTGGCGTTCTCTGCAGCGCTACTGTTGCTCCTATCAATCTTTGAAGGCAATTTCAGGGGGTCAATGAGGACTGATGCCTCAGAAGTTGTGCTTGAAATTGTCATGGCGGCGACAGTGGTATTCGTTGTTGTTGCTGTAGTCGTTAAATCGGTGGTCTTTATCGATTCTTTAATAGCCTCTGTCGTGTCAAGTGGTGCTATTGTAGTTGTCTTGGAATTAAGCAGTGCCTTCAAGACGGTATTAATCTCCTCACCTGAAAAGCAATTATGGGTAATATCGTGGATGAATTTTATGAATTGCCAACAAATTAGTCATTATGATTTCCTGCCAGCCCCCTACCCCGCTTCATTTTGCAGTAATTTGACACAGGTGACATTTCAAATCCATGCCTGGATTTTTTTCATTACTTCACTTACAACTCACAAAGCGATTAGTTGTCCTTTTTTCTCTGCTATTATGAAATGCACCATATCACTAAGAGGTAGCAAGTTTAAATGTTCGTAAATGTTCGTTTAAATGTTGTAAAAATCCTAAATTTGTTGTTCCCCTTAGGAGAAATCAATTTTGGGGAGAGTTGACAGTTGGAGTAGATGTGAAATTTCCAGTTTTACTAAAACAAAATTGCCTTGAGGATGGAAAGGTATAAGACAGGCTAAGTGGTGCAGTAGACTAGAGAAAGCTGCAAAATTTTCCAAAATTGAATCCATCTAATAAATAAAAGTAATAAATGAAACAAATACATGCAAGCAGCGGTTCTATCATTTTAGGGACACCGCATCTAAAACAGGTTGTTTAAGCTTACTGCAAAAGACTTTGTAACAGCGATTGAATTTGTCAATTTGAAAGGTAAAAACTCGTAAATTTTGATAACCAACTTTCCTTCGACACACTGAAAGTCTAGGCAGCTCACCAGACCGCATTCTATTTCAAATGAAAGATTTTTGAACTAATTTTGAAGATATATTTTCTAAAAACCATTTTAATCATAAAGGTAGATAAGTTAACTTGCATTTGTCAATTAATCAATTTGCCGATAATTGCCAACGATTTCTGATTAGGAAGTAATAAAATCGATGGGGGGGACTAAATTTGTAAAAATGGTGCTATAAAAGGCATTGGATCTAAATTTACTCCTGATTATAATTGTCTCTAGAGAAATTTTATCTAACTATGAATAGGTCATTTTATTGTCAATTATGACACCCGTCATGGCACGAAGCAATACTGTGGCGCAAACAAGTAATCGGAGAGAGTTTAACGAACATGATGTCTGGTGAGAGGTTGGTGCAGCTAGCTAGTAAATGCACGAAACAATAGACTGTTTTGGTTAGTTATTTGACTGGGAAGTTCCCATCTGGCAGACGCTCCTGTTAATTTTGATAACAAACCCAGTCGTATGCCACCTAGGGGGTCCAAAATCAGATTAACAATATTTGGTTGATTGTCAAGTTGCGATTGATTTAAGCTGATATGGGAAAGATAGGAAAAAATACCACTAAGTTACAACCAAAACACTCTTTTGTTTAGTGAGGCAGAAATTAAGTATAGAAATACCCGACACGCCAGCACAGTCAGGAACATGGCATTCTCATGCATCTTCCGTCACTCGGTTGTGACAGTAGACCTAAACTCTTGTCTTCAAGCATTAATATCCCATTTAAAGCCCAATCAATGTAAAATTACTCAGATAAAGTTAGGTGTTAAACACCCATCAAGTACAACTTACTTCCACCTTTTTTCATCGTTGTTCAATAGCTTGGTGTCAGTTCAAGTTCGCCCACATGGCACTTGACTTGTTTGAGATTAAGTAAAATTACTTGCAAAGATTAACAAAAAATACTCTAATCATCAGAAAAGGTATTTTATGCACTGCAAAGTGAGTTACTTGATAGCCGAGTACTTCGTTACATGATGTTTCAAGAATCTGCCTGCAGATCCTCATTATTTCATTCCGCTGGGGAATAATTGTAATAAAACGAAAAAGATGATTGCAATTAATCGGTAACTAAATACAATTTTATTCAAAAATCTAGCCGGTGAACCCAAAAACAGCTAAAAATGCAAGCACAATCGGCCTCACTCCGGTTTTAAATATCAGCTAACTTTACATTTTACATCATTCCTTATTTTTAAAGTGCTAGACCCTATGTACGATAATCTAAAACTTGCTATTGGGGTTTGTGGTGTGTCCCTTTCTTTCATTATAGCTGCATTCTACACATTTTTTCCTCAGTGTCAACTCATTTTTATCCCCATAGGGCAGTAATGATCCAAACTGACAAATAATCACAATTGAGACAGTAATGACATGTTCTCTGCCACCAGATACCATCAAATAAGCTAAAATTTTCTTGTCGTGTCAGATGGCCATCAGCAGCATGCTTAATAGGAGCTCACCTTCAAGATAAAGAATGCTGCTCTCTTCGAGCATTAAAACATCCAACTTTAAAAGGTCTACCGAACTCATCCCACTCACGGGTCATGCAACCTCCAGGAGGCGGATCAGGTATCCATTGCCTTCTGTGGTGGTCGCACTGAAGCACCAATCGGTTTTTCAGGGGCTCAAAGTCACTCAAGCGGAGCGAGGTGCTAGTGGCTGTGGCAGTGGAGAAAGGAAAGACAAACCGATCGGGCAGACAGCCGATCTCGGCGACGGCCACTGTGGCTCCCGTGGCATCAGTGTGGGTGTGCAGCGCATAGCCCAAATGACCTCCAACCTCTAGGACATCGGGTAGCGGGGGGCAATAGAGCACTGGAGAGTGGGGAGCAAAGCGAAATGAAAGTCAATTGTTATGCTTGAAAAACACTCCTTGGGCCCAGAAAAAGTGCCGACTAACAGAGATTCTCTTCGTTGATTATAAGTTCAAAACAATCCCTTTTTGATTTATCCCTTTTCAAAGAATTCTGCCAATATCAAGGCCATTCTCGATTTCATTGGAAATTATTTCTGCACCTATTGAGAAGGACCTTTCAGTGCAGATTCATGTCACACGTTCCCGAATCGATTACACCATTCATTATTTGAAAGCTTTTGTTCTTTTTAGGGAGGATTTAATGCATATGCAGGTCAACTTTTGGCAGCTTTAAGGCTCCAATTAAAAGTTTATGTTCATAAAGCTCACCCAATCCGTGGAATTTCATCTGGTGCTTTAATGTTTTGTTATTCAACACCTTAAAAAACTCAAACCCTTCACTCTTAAGAGGGCTTCGGCTCTGCTTGAGAAAAAGACTCCTCTAATAGGAATTAATGCCCATCACTGCACTGTTTACCAATTTACTTATTTATTTGATGGGAAAGGCAACTTTTTGAGAAATTCCGGATGTGGGAGTATGCTAGTTGTCACGGGCAGTCATTAAGATATAATAATAATAATCCTTTCTATTGTTGTTCTTTTTTAACGATCCATAGTGGTGAAATTGGTCTCATATTTTACCGTATTTTTTTATTAACTAGGTACCTGTATGTTGTGAATCCGCGATTCACACTATTTTGTTAGTAATCAACGAAGAGAAAACCATAAATTAAGATTTTATGATTTAGTATGACAAAGCGACTTTTGATTGACGTGATTCACTTCAATGTGCAGAAGTGAGAGTCTTCATTGCACAAAACTTGTGGATTTGGTGTTGTTATTACTACTGGAAGCGGTTTTGTGGCTTTAAAAAACTTCAATCCGGATGTAAGCCAATTATTAGCATATTTAAGAGTTTACTTAGTCACAGGTCACTACTCAACGACTCATTCATTTGATTGTTCCAAACAGGATCAAAAAGGACTTTAACCTTCGGCAACTATCTCAGTTCCATGTTCTGCAGAAATGCCAATGACAACTAAAGCGGCACTAGCCGCGAACCATCTAGAAAAGTTGGTTACAGAGATGTCTATGGTATTTGCACAAACTTGTCAAATAAATAGACACACGGTACTTCCTTCTCCTCTCTACCATCCGAATAGAACCCAGATAGACAACATGTCTGGTAGGGAGGTGTATATGAGAAACCCCTTTCGTTTGTCAAATAAAATCTGCTTTTAGACCAGAGTTCTTACAGCTAGCAATAGGCATACGAGATGGCCTTTATGTAGCGCATCACCTAGTCCCCGAGAGTAGGAGGACAGCGCATCCCCCCTTCTCAATACATCTCCTAAACAGGACAAAACTCCAGATCCAGTAGAATTGCCAAGATGCATTAGTGACGCTGGGATCAAAGATCTTCTCAGTTGACAAGCGTGGCTGGTTTGTGTTGGCCGCTTAAAAATAAGAAGGGAGGTGCGTGATGCCTTGTTTGTTTGTTTAGCCCTGTGTTTGATTAAACGGTCTATTAAGTCTCCACGGTTTGGGTACCTCCTCTGCAGCATGTTAGCAAGTGTCCAACTCTTTTGTACGTTGGTAATGCATGAGCCTCCACAGTATTTCGACTTGCTACGAGTTCGGGCACGACTTGACGCGCTGCAGAAGACGATACGCCTATTGAAATTAAAGAATCGACTTGCTATTATTGGGCCAAATACATAAATAAATCTCCCATGCAGTGGAAAAACGTGAACCATTTAATCTTGGTAGCCTCCATCTGATTGAAAAATAATTCCTTTTCCATATAAGTGGAATGCGCTTAGTTTCCGTTTGCATTTGTAGGTTTCATTTACTAAATGCTCAATTTGTATCCCTACGCAATTATTCGATTGCATACGCAATCGAACGCGATATTAATGATTGATATTGCAATTTAACACACCAAGCACCGTACTCATTCATTATGTAGGGGTTATTAACTTCCCCCTTTTGGCTGCCTAGTATTCACTGGGTGACTCCAAAGATATTTTAATGAAAGGGTTTGAAGTCTAACGTCAACTATTTTGTTTAGTTCGTATTCTTTCCTTAACATTAAAACACTTCTAAGTAATTCCCTTGACTTTCATTTAAACTGTCTTCGTATTTTGAGAGATTTGTTCGCACAGTATCTTTATGAAAAGTCTGCAACAATTTACCCATTTAAAGCCATGATTCAAAAGGAAATTGGGAAAGCTAGCTTTAAAGGCGAAATAAGCTTGTTTGTTTAAATTGACTAACAGGGCTAGAAACTTAGATTGCTTAAATCGATATTTGCATTATCGATCAATAATTTGTACCAGATGCTTAATGTCTATCACCTCTAGGAACGTACAGGAATCATTTCCTATCCTACTTTGCTAATAAAGCATATATTTTGCCTTTTTGCTTTTTGGTTGTGTTTATTAATAGAATATTTTAAAGTGGACAGAAAAACGAATCTGACGACTTCGAAAACGGGAAGAGAAGGAGGAGTGAGTGCACCATGGTGCTGCTTCCATCAAAAATCCGCTGCCCTTGTAATTTATCATTAGAAGTATCATTCGGGGATGCGGATGACTGATGAGACCCGCACTAAATAATTTATACAAAAGAAGTAAAAGCTGCAATTCCTTCCGCTGAGCTCTGTAAGGAGGGTATGTCTCCCTCAGGAGAACAAACACATCTTTGTCAATATGTGTGCTCTTAACAATGGGAACGAAGATCTCTCGTGTGGGATCATCCTATATGAGCAGATTAAAAAAACTAGGAACTGGCATTACCGATGTTGGTGATAAGCAATCCTTTAGACGTCTGATCATAGAAGGTAAATTCCTTATTTGATATCAAATAAAATTTATTTAATCAGCAGAGTTACAATTTCTTTCTAAAAAGAAGAAGTCCATATTTATTTGTTTAAAAAGCTCCACTGGATATGTCTTTATAACATAAAAGAAGAGTCTAATTTAATCAGATTTACCGAGTTTACCAAGCGGTAGAATGAGTCGTCCAAATCCTCAAAGATAGGCTTTTGATTGGAAGTAGAAATTTTATACTGAATAGTTTAACAATATGGTAATATTTTGCTTGAATTCTCAGGTGTAGAGCCGAATCATTGGACTAAGCACTGGTTCCTCTTGATGTCAACATGCATATTCCCAACCGCCTCAATACATTATTTCGGGTCTTGCTCACTTATCCCATTATGACACAATTAAAAGTGGTTAACGTTAGATTTGAATGCCCAACAGATGACAAAATATTTGGAAGAAACTCACGTATATACTCAAACAGTAAGCCCTTGATCCATCCGTGACGCATTATTGATGTGGCATTGCCTCCACTCGTATGATCCACTGCGCCTCCTAGCTGCAAATTCACCTCAAAGTCAATGGAGGTGAAGTTGTATGCTGGCCCAAAGACTAGGACTGAAGTGCCAGGGACGGCTGAGGCAAATCCATAGTAGGTTTCGTCCTCCTCTTCAACCTTCTCCAGCTGTTGAAGGTATTCATTAGTAATGAGAGCACCCCAGCCATCCGAGCTGGCGTAGGGACAGACCTCGAGACGCAGACGATGTTGCGTGGCTGTGGTGGTGACATCCATTCGAAGGTAGTCGGAGAGACAGGGAGTGCCAACGGATTTAGAAGGGCAGTGAAAGGCTGGAGGAGGCGGAAGGAGACCTCCTTTGGAGACCGGCTTTTGTGGGGAGTAAGAATCTCCTAACGGTACATCGATATCGTCTTCAGAAGCTGGAATGGAAAAGAAAAAAAGAAAACATACCGATTTTTAAAAAATGAAATTAAAATTGCTTCCAGGAACTGGTGTATCATACATAGGAGTATCATTTAATTCGTTATAAAACAGAGAGTAATTAATTTGAGAACTGGTTTAACTTCGGCGTCATTCCTTCTGTCATTCTGATTTTGTGAAGCTTTCTATTAGCAATTTTACCTCGAGAACTCAGAAACATGTGAAGATGGATGGAAACAATCACTTTTTTGCTGTTCTTGTACAGCTGCACCATTCAAACGTATTGCTGTTGAGCGTGTTTTTGGTGTACAACTACGGATAGAGCCTTCTATACAAGTTCCACGACTCATTTTCATGCGTTGTTCTAAGCATGCACCAACATTGTGACCTTTCAAATTGATTGACAATATCATGATTGACCCACTGTGGCTAAGAGACTCGCCTCTCACTTACTACCGCTACAATTTAACCTCTTGAGAGAAGATCAAGTACCTAAATTTATGATCCTTTGATGTATGAACCTCTCCAAACTTCAGTCATATGCCACCTGCGATGTCCCAGGATCCCAACACCACAAACAAAACTGTTTATTAACCACTTTGTATCGTCCAACCTATTATAAGGTAACTAGGGTGTTAAAGCGGTAGTTCTGAACCGCCACCGCATTAATTTGACCCTAAAAGAGCCACTGAATCATAAATGCCAGTCATTTAAATTTGAATGACTAGCCGAAGTGATGGGTACTTTCAACGTAAACAGGCACGTACACCGCCGCAACAACAACGTGCAGTGGGCCGTCGATCTTTTCAAAGTGTGGGCTTTTTAAGGGGAAAGTGATGCGCAGGGAGTTGCAAAGTACTCCTCACTTTCCTAATTTAGAAGTGTGCTTTTGTTTGATGTTCTCAGTTTGACAGTCAGACAAAGGGTTTCGTTTTTAAAAGTGCTCTTTGATGCAAAGGGCAAAAATGGATACTGGGAGTTAACAAGGGGAATGAGCTGGAACATTACGTTTATACGCATTCCGGAGACCATTTCCATCAAATTTGGACGGAGTAGACGGCTTCTGATTCCTATTCATCTCACTTAACCAAATTTTATTTAAAGGAATGTACAATGATAATTTCATGGAAATGAGGTTAGCTTTAGCTCTAATTTTACTAATATAGGCGAAGCTTTTAAAAAAATGAATGATTGATACTGTTCAATGTCAACTTTAGCTAAAATTGACAATATCGCTTCCTGGATCTGTACGTTCCAAGCTCTTTACTCGCTCTGCCGATTTTGTACGCGGGAACTTAGCAGTCACTCAATCGGTTGAAGTGATCACTTCGTAAACAAACAGTTTTAGGCAAATTTTTTTAAGTCTAACGAAGAGAATAGAAAAAGCTGTTGCCTCGAAAATCACTGTTCACCTGCCCATCACTCTTGTTGCGGCTCGAAGTGGTGTAGGCTACCAATAAAGCTGTGAATGATGAAAGGCGCTTCATAATTTGATTAATAGTGGAAAAAAACAACCTCTTTCCAATAATTTAGTGCTAACTTTACATAGAATTGCCTTTTTAAGGAATCACAAGGAAGATTGCGGATTCCTGCTTTAAAAGTAGTGGTATCTTGATTTAAACCCTCAATTTTTTTCTCCGAAAAGGGATACTAAACACCCTTCTAGATTTGAGTAGTTGGACACGGTCGAACAAAGCCCAACATCTATCTGAGCTGCGGTTCTGGTGGTAAGGAAGGGCTGAGATCATGTGTGACGCATTCAAAGCGCCTTAAAAGGAAGAGACCATTCAATCCAGCAGCATAGTTTTAGCCATTAACATGGGCGAGGGAGGAGAAAAAGGTGAGCCATTGTAGACTACCCATTGTAATTTGAGTGGGTGGTGGAAAAAAAGGAGAGGAGGGATTACGGCGAGGAGGGGGGGCAGGGTTAATTTACCGCGGATTGAGAATTAATGGAGCATAGAGATAGGCAAGGTAGGGGGACTGGTAATTGTGGTCAGGGAACAATAGGAAACAAAGGGCAAAACAGTTGAATTCTGCAGTGACAACTAGGAATTCATTTTGGGTCTGTTTTCAAATAAATAGGAAAACTCGGCCCGACTTTGTGCCGTTTTACCAGATAAGCAGTTCATCATGGCCTCAGAGAGAAGCTACGTCTTGGTGGACGGTGGTGAAACTTCAAATACGCCAAGCGCCACGTGAAGCACTATATCCATGGATGGGAAGATAAGACTGATGAATAAATGGATGGATGGAAGGCTAGACAAGTAGATAGATGCGCAGATTGGTAGCTAGGTGAGTAGATTGAAGAACGGCGAGATAAGTAGATAGAGAGATGGATAGGTAGGTAGATAAACAATGGACAGGCGGATGCGTTCCACGGCACTAGGAGCCAGGCAAGCGAACTCCCAAAGGGAAATCCCTTACTCACAAAGATGCTTCCTATGGTTATGTCTCTAATTTGTACGATGGTAGAATGACCTAGACAAAGTGGAATATTTGTCAACAGAAAACTGTTGATTAGTCAAATTTAGTGTCACACTCACATTTCGTAAAACCTTACCAATGTGCGCCTAGATCA
Organism: Echinococcus multilocularis; assembly: GCA_000469725.3. Lineage (NCBI taxonomy): Eukaryota > Metazoa > Platyhelminthes > Cestoda > Cyclophyllidea > Taeniidae > Echinococcus > Echinococcus multilocularis. The sequence goes on along the minus strand of LN902848.1, from coordinate 2,459,472 downwards.
GTCCAAGCCGACTCTTTGACGCGGCTTACAAATTGGACGCAACACGAAATGCGTGGTTATCATTAAGTAAGAGTCTTTACACCGTCATAAAAGAATCACCGAACCGCCTTCGTTTTTGCTACAAAGACTTGCGGTGGCAGAAGCAGGAGATTGACTACAAAAGTGCAGAGAAAGGAGGCATGATGCTCAATTACTGCAGCCTTTCCACCCCCTACCTCAAACCGAGACACTTGTAGCCCCAGACACCTTTATTACAGGACATCCAGCCCCCTTTGCGCTCTCCACGTCGACGTCTAAGTGAAACCAACACCTTCCACTAGGTAGTACGCCTTCCCTCCAATGATTATGATGAATGGGTAAAAGGACAAAAAACACCACTTTCTTAATCATGCGCTTGTTTTCCGGATGATTACGCACTGGCTTACTCTATGGCATTGTTTTACACTTTTGTTTTGAAACCCATTAATTCACTGTCTCATCTCAGCATAGTCATCTAAATTTGGCAGGAAATATCTTTGTAAATTCACATGCGCATTTTCATCTTACGATGCCTGAAATCGACGTTTTTTTAGGCAACTGAGAAAGAGCGGCGCACATTTCTGACGAAATATACCCAGAACTATATCGAAACACTACTTTGAGACGGTAAAAAGTGAGGACAAAGAAGCTGTTATTTTTATGCAAAAATCTTATTCAATTTGATTTCGCTCAAACATTTTTTTTTCTTTTCAAGGCGGTCTCGGTGACACGAGAAAGAGCAGAGGGTTTAAGAGGTTATCGAGTTTTTGGGGGAAGACAGGGATTGTGGTGCACTGCCAACTCCCTCCCCACCAATTCGACTCACATGCTTCAGTAAACAGTGTGGAGGTACACAAAACAGACCCCTCTATTATGATCTCATTGGTGCTTTGCTTACACTAATTGCGGCTTTGGGTAGAGGAGGCACCTACTTTGCGCCCTTTTATGAGTGTGAGAACGGCGTTTGTTGATTTCAAGATAGGAGACGCTTTGAGGAAAATCGACCCTGCAATCAACACTTTATTGCTCAAATGTCACACAAATTGCTGCTAATTGCTATGCTTAATTCAACCGTTCTCGAAAACAAGAAAAATGAAATTATTACAGACCGCAAATTCAATCAATTTGTTGGTGAAGAGAATGTGTCTCACATTTGTGACGCTAAGTTCTGCCTAGAAAATGGGAGCATAACATGTGTGTATGTGTGTGACACTAGCACAGAGTAATAACCCACCTAGAGGTCTCAAAATACTTAAACGTAACAATCACTATATGGTGCAAGCGAATGGGTCTATTAGTGACCCTCCGTGAATCGACTTCCACATCAACTGGTAGGGAGCATCGTCCAGATTACTATCCTCTTAGCCAGCCTTCCAGTTCAATTACGTGTTGATAATAGACCGACTTCCAGATTGGTAATATCAAATAACATCTTTGAAGATGACTCGAGGACCAAAGTCAACCTCATAGAAAGAGTAGAGTAAGCTTCACCTATGCGCCGAAGAAGAGTTGTCTAAGCTGGCCAACTGTACAGCTGGATGCATGAAAGATCACGGAAAAGGTTGTCTTGGCATCAGAGCTACCGTAGTGGTTTAAATAAACCACAGAAATACTTGTTTGTACTTCTCACACTATTATACAACGAGATCAGGCATTAGCTCAGACAGAGAGCTTGACAATGGAATACAAAAAGTAGGATGGAATCAGGTCAGACTCCCAAGAAACGAAATCGGTGCTGCATTTATGCACATCTTTCTGCTAGCATTGACAATGAACTCGCTGCTGAACAACTTTCATTACTAAATGATACCTCCAAAAAGGGGACTGTCCAATGTATATTACTAAAAATATTATAAGCATAAAACTTATTTAATCGCATAAGGTGCCGGAACTTGGAAGTTGTCCAGTTTGACGAGGAGGGTCAGCAGTGGAAAAGGCGAGGAGGGCACTCAGTCCAAAAAGAAATCAAGATCATGTCACAGAATGGCATTTGTTTTTAATTGTGTGAACCTTAGCATTGACCCCCTTGTTGAGCCTATATGTCGGCGGTATATACCCCTACACGTCAATTAGTGACGCTACCTCCAAACTTGTGCACCTTTTGATGCCTATGGAGCTGACGCGGGTGTCACGAATTACCATCGTGGGTTGTCATTCCAGAATTTTGGCTTATTAGGTAATTGGTGTTTAAGAGAGTACCCTGGGAGCTTTGATGTGTGGGAAACTTTCAAGTCAAGTGGGGACCTACAATTCTACGCGTGGTACAAAAGGAGTGGTAACAAGTACTCCCCTCCCCATTACTAATGGCTGAACCACACGGATCCAGAATACATTAGTTGCAATAGCAAACAGTACGTAAATATGCTTCTGACAGCCCGTAGAGGGCGTCAAAGCTTCTTTTGAACCAAAACAGCCGAAAACCTGAAGAAGAAGAAGACTTCAAACGGTGTGATAAGGTGATGGGAAGCCGATCAACCGCAGTGGGACATTTGAAGGCCGTAAACGCTGCACTAATGACCATAGACACATCAACGATGACCTCACCCGCGATGGTTCCCAGCCTCGGCAATCATTCCAGAAAATACTCAGCCATTGTAAGGAATGCCAAATCTTAGGTCTTCGGTCAAAGTGTGAGTTAACACGGAGTCACATGAGAGACGAATCCTTCTGTGGAAACTGTGAATACAATCGGTTCTGGATACGAATGGCCAAGATTTCTAAATAGTGGTTCAACGTTAGGAAAAAAGTTTCATTGTTCTGGATCAAAAAGTTGCGACTTGATTAAAACTCCTCCTAAGACACTCTTCTCTCAACCAAAATCACTGCAGTAGTACTCTTCAACCCTTAAAAAGGCGCAATCCTCTACTCTTTGAGGCATAATTGCTTTTCCAGTAAAGCACAAGAATGTTATTGCAGGCCCTTTAGTTTACCTGAACTTTTGCAATTCCTTCTGTTTCAGACCAGTCAAGCGTGAGTGTCAATGTGACATAATAAAGATTTATTAGTGGAATTAAAACATTACTTGACTCAACATTTGAAACAGATTCTGGCGTTTGGAGCGGATTAAAGAAGACGTGAAGGCAAGAGACCGGGGTTAGTAGGTCTGATGCTGGTAAGGAAGGTGCTAAGGTGTTTGTGCGAAAGATTGTGTCACTAATTACCAAGCAAAATCGTTTCCAAATATATCACAGCAAAGGTAATCTACTCCTGTACCCTTCTAAGTCCATCAGCAACTATGCTGTCAGTGGATTGGGTTTTTAAAAAACAACTGTTAAACCATTTATTGAATTGAAAGTCAATTGATTCATTAAAAAAAGAACATAAAACACAGTTGAAACTTCTGTATTTGTGTGACTAAAGTACCAGAGTTGAGCAACTCGCAATTAGGTTTCACCTCAAATAAATTCAAAATCAATCTCTATGTAGATCTAGGCAAAAACTTCAAATGCAGATTAAAGAGAAATGCTAAAAATCCAGTACATAAAAAATGTAGGCAACTACCCACCCTTCTCCAACGGAAATAAATCAACAGCACTCCTAATTTTGCGATGAATTAGAGATCAGTCATGTACTCAAAATAAACATCAACTTAGTTAACTTATTATGGTTTTGCAAATAAGATTATTATATGTAAAGAATTACATTAATTGTACTGAAACATTTGGTGAGTATCTTAGCAAGATAAGCTCAAATTTCACATCAACTTCTCGTTTGAACGAATCAACGCTTTCATTGACCGCGCACACTGACGCGGAGAAGGGAGGGGAGGCGACACGGTAGTTGCTTTCGCCTTGCACTTGGCGATCGATAATTATCGATTGGATCTCCCCTTACAACTGTTTCACACCATCATACGCGTGCTTCCTGCGACTGTCGATTGCGCATCTTCGTGGATGGAGATTGAAAAAATGCACTGGTTTTTGGGGTCGAGTTTCTTTTCTACGTGAGCAAACCGATACCAATGTGTGTGTGCTGAGAAAAAGGCGAAGAAAATGATGGTCGCTCCTGTTGTGCTTCCTAACTGGATTGCGGGTGTGTTGGTGAGTGCACTCGGCAGTGTGTGTGTGTATGTGCGTGTGTGCAAACTGCTCGATTCACAAGTTCCTGTCCTCAAAATAGGCTCACCAGTCTTGCGCACATCACACTTTTTCACTCATTTATATTAAAAAGAGAAATCTTGTCTCACGTTTGTAGTCTGCCCTCAATTCTCACCGCTACTTCTGAAATTACATTTCGTGGCTTAGTGAATTGAAATCCAGCGTAAAAAACGAGTACCTCTTCCTAAACATGTATCACAGCACTGTTGACAAGGTGCTCAAACTACAAATGGTGCTATAAATTACCTTCCTCGGGGAAGAGGTGCCTCAAGGTACGTTCTCTTAAAGATAAATTGCCGACCTTTAGCTACAGTATCTAATGTTTACTCCACATAAAAGTTGGAAAAGTCAAATTTTATTGATAGGGCGTGCAATGCAATCACCAATCTCAGGCAAATAAGTAAATTACTCGTGAGAAAACCAGATGAATTTCGTCAACGCATTGCAATGACTTGACGTCGCCGTGAATCGGTGCTACCGATACCCTCTGATTCTTAAATGAACCTCCTTTTTTGAGTAAAGGCTTCACTTTCTCTAGTTTTGAATGGAAATCACTGCTTAACCCGAACGTGAGAATACCAGTACCATTAAGGTCGAATGATTCATTCCAAATGGGCTTGAATTTAAGGTCTTCTTTCTATGAGAAGTGTGGAGTCTCCTCCAAATTCGAGGTTTATGGTTTCAAGAAGTGACATCACGTTTGTTGATTCCCACAAATGTGAGCTTAGTAAAATCTAGGGCCACTGAAATGGGACATTTCAGTTAATCTATGATAAAACCCTTAACCTCGTATGGGAAGTCTCAAGGGCAGATCAACTACCACGTTCAGGCACCTTATTGTTCCGATATGACACCATATGTCAGTGATTGGTTTGATTGGTTCAACTGCTATTCACAATACCTTCAAACTCAACTGACCTGCATGAGACAAGATCTGATGTCAACATATGCATTGTGTGGAATGTGTAGTCTTGGTTGCGGAAATTGGGACGCCACACATAGGGGCCACAGGTTGGTAATAATAGAAATGGGATCTTACAAAAAGTCTACCAAAAGACTTGTTTTTATGAAATGCAAATGAAAGCCAAAAGTGACTGTTTATGCTTAAAGAGAGACCCACATGACGAGTTGGAAGGAAACTAATGCTTAAGACGTCAACCCCTTAAAGCAATTAATGCGTTTTGTATGTGTGTGTGTGTATGTGCTGATTGCACAATGTGCTCTTGGCAGGTAAAATTACATGCGCGCACACATCTGAGGCGACTTTTGAATGACATTTAAAATCGTGATGTGGGAAGAATGAATCATGCAATTACATTCCAATGGCAATTTTGCCACAGTAAAGGCGAGTTTCAGTTTCATATCAAAATCGGACACCAGATATTTCACTTTATTGAAAAATGAAATGCTTAAAAGTAGAGCATCTAGGCGCCGTTAATTACATATCCTTATTGATTAGGATTTAAAAGCATTGAACCAGATTTGTTATTAATGCACGAAGCTGGACTGCACTACATAGCATCCTGACCTTAATAATTGTATTCCCACACACATTACAAAGCTCAGGATCAACTCATTCTGCAGAAATAGACGACATCAGAACTTACTGCTCAGAGGTCTATAGAGTTCACCAATGTCCCTGAGTTTGATAACTATCCCAAGGGCCCCTTGGGGAGCTGGAATTGAAATGACACTGGGTAAATTCCACTGAGTACAATACTCCTCCGGTAAGTCCGTCTTCCATTCTGGAGTCTTGACCGATAATTGATAGTCATGTGTGGCTAGAAAACCACCAACGTGATCTGCATCCAAGCTCCTGACATCCTGTATCGATGATAAGAGAGCTGAAAAGCAGAATATAAAAATTAGATTTAATGAAAGTGACGCAGAGTATTAAAGTACTTACTTGACATAATACACAGATATTGCACAAACAGACGAGGAGCTGTAAGTTCAACAACACCCGCGCATTTGTATCTCAGCGACTTCGATGAAAGATCGTGCGAATATTGAACTTTGGATTGACAGAAATGATGACCCGTACATATAGCTGAGACAAAATACGTAGAATCCACCCAACATTCAACAGTTGATTGTGTACTACACTTGTCGTTTGTGCCGAAGACGCCAAATGCAGCAAAATTAACAAGAATGAAACTGTCCTCGCTGCAGCCTATTGACAAAGTCTCGCCATAGCACGTTGTTATCGATTCTAATGCGTGTATAACTAAAATATCTGAACAGTACCAGCATAAACTAGTTGAGATAATAACAAAAGGCTCTGAATGAATATTAGAGGAGCTACATGCCTGCGCATACTTAAAACCTCGTTAAATTATTACAGTCCATCCCAAGGTCAAATTCGTAAGTGCGTTCAAATGTTACGAATTGTTGCGAGAACTAAAACAAAGCTCCGCAAAGCCACTAAATTGTAATAATATTACTAACCCAAAAAGACAATTTAAATTTTAACAGCAAAAAAGGCTTAATTACAATGGATTTGCTTTGAATGCAAGCTGCATTTTAACACAACGAATTTAAGCCTACTACTTCTGCGCTCTATGTTGTAAAGTTTCCCTAAAAAGTGTTTGCAATTTTTTTAAAAGAGCACGTGCTTTGTGGCTTTTGGTTTCCTGAAAGAGCTCTGGATCAGTGGTATATTCGCCTTAGCAAAATATTCTTTAATTTCTTGCCATAGATTTCACCAGAAGCTCAATATTCTGGATGCACCCTTTTTCATTTTGCCAGATTTTATTACATTTGCTATTTTTGCTAATTATTTGGAGAACGGTGTACCATACGCCTTTTTAAAGTGCGCTAATTCTGATTCGAACACTTCCATTAGACCATTCTTGGTGCTAAGCGTTTTGCTATGGCAGGCAAGATTATACCTTACGTGAGTGGTTTCCTAAGCCTTCTTCGTTGGATTTTTCATCTCGGATATATGCCATTTGTGATCTATATGGGAATGACAAATGAAGGCTTTCCGCTGGAGCAACCTATCTCCCTTATGAGTGTTCTCTTGCCTTTCGCAGTTCCTCAATAGATCATTTACTCTCCTTAAGTTCTTTTTTACAGTGGAGGTTTTTTTATCTCTCGAGCATTTCTACTGTGTCTTAGGCTAGTTATTTTTGTACTGGTTACTTGTCGTTCTTCATATTAATTAAGTGGGGGCGCTTAATTGTCCGCTCTCCAATTCTATTTCCTCTTATGTTTCAAGACTGTTAGTATTTCTGTTCGGCTATTGCACCTGGGATCCCTACTATTTCAGTCGAAATCACACCCTGAGGACTCCCTGCACGTTACCAGCTATCTTCGCTCTGTCTGTTATCTCGTTGCAAACTCTGGTCCCGCATTTGTGTCGGTTATTTCCCCTACTGAGTTCTGTTCCTAAAACAATCGTAGTTCTTAACACGCTAGAAACCTGCTGTCAGATTCCTTCCTGAGCTCTCACTATTCCGACTTCAAATGCCCCGAGCTGGAACGACGCAGTTTTATTTAGGTTCCGTCTGACCTTTCAGGTACGCAATTTGTGTAATACCTTTCCACCGCAAAGAAAACAAAGTAAATAGGTTTTTGAGATAGTGTAGATTAGAATAGCCGATACTTGACGCACATAGGAGTGGGGTTTGTCAACAGCCACGCATTCAGCCCTTACCGGCCGTCCCGAGGCTTGTGGCCTCAGGACTGAATGAGTTCAGCAGGAATGTTCCTATGGAGCTACTACGTACAAGCAATTCCGCTGGCGTGTCTCCGGACGCGTTTCGATACTTCCAAACCTTTTCAAATTTCTCTGGGTCAGCGGAGAGTTGTGCAAGGAGGTATATTAAAGTCTCTGCTGTCTGGTTGTTGGCCAAGGTGAGGTGCAGGACGGTCTGTCCACTGCTTGTTACTGTCAACAAAATTAGGGGATTGATTAGGATGTAAAAGTCGCTGTTCAGTCAATTAGCTACCAGAACAAGTTCCACGGGCGTTCACCAATTACATTGAGCGGAACGAGACTTCCGCAGATTGGAGACAGCTTGCTGAGCCAACAAAGGATAAGACACATGGAAAATCTGTGATCGTAAGGATTGCCACGGTGACTGCTGATAATTAACTTGCTGGAGAATTTAAGCCAGCACGTATTCTTCTAGGGCCCCACTAAGGGGGGTACTCAAGATTGGACCCTACGCCTACCCAAGAGGTGCGGGCACCATGAATGGTGTTTTTTCTCAAACAGGTGCAGTCTTTGTCTTCGTCAACAACTTATAGCACTAATCGGATTAAAGGACTTGAAACAAAGGAAATTGGTAGGTAGCAAGATACAGGAGTGTGCCTGGGAGATGCAACTGGTAGGGCCCGCAGGAACCTTACAAAAGTGAACTTTGCCAAAATATTTTCGGATCTGGTCTCATGATATTGTAGAAGTAGGTTAATCATCTTCAGACTGACAGAAGCGCTGACGGTCGGTAAGAGAATTCGTACACGATCTTAAGGAGCGATCAGCTACTGGTGGGCTGATTAATGCAAGCTTTTTTCCTAAAACTACGATGGGGTGTAGAGCCATCTAAAGATGGTGGGTCTCGTGGTTAGCCTCTTGGCAGTACCTGCAACAGGCCCATTTTTATCGGTGGGAGGTAAAGTGCAGACGTACTTTGAAGTAGTGGCAGCGAGAACATGACTGTTGAAAAATGGATGTAAGTTCGTAATGCCAATTCAACCAGCGTGAATCACGCAGCCTACGAGAGGCAGCCCCAGTTATGCCTTGGGCGGCGCACAAAGCATGAGACCACGTTCAGTGGAAATTGTAGTTTGAAATCTAGGAAGGCTGACTGTTGAGCTGGGCCTGGGATTGCTCTAGATGAGCAGAGACCTTTACGGTCTAAGTGTGCCATGTTAGTAAGTAGACGTTAAACACCCAAGACTACGAATGGTCCGAACATCTAACACTAAGAAACTCAGTAATTTTGAGGAACTGCAATGGGAGTAGCTGCTGGGAAATGATAACTAAAGCTGGGACTTATCAACAGACTTCAGGGCTGACTCTCTACCAGAAAAACCCTGATCGAGGGAATGTGAAACGTTTTCAAAGATGCGTGGGACTTGTAGCCGGGATGAGGCTTTGCTAGTAAATAGATGCAAAGCGATCTGATAAGTCAGCCAATGAAAATTGCAAAATGCCGCACCAGCAGTGGCATCGGCTCCAACTTCCAAGAGAAGCTGAACACAAGCCAACTGGTTCCAAAATGCGGCGGAGTGCAGCGGTCGCCATCCATCCACTGTTTGAGTCTCCAAATGAGCACCATGTCGCAAAAGGAACTGGATAGGGAATATAAGAAGCAAGACGAGACATACCTCAGCAGTTTCAACATGACCCGAGTAAACGGATCGATGTAATGCTGTATAGCCGTCATCATCGTGAGCCAAAAGAAATTCCTTCAATCTTGATGGTTGATTCGCCCAATCTGGTCCAATCTCTGTCTCAAAAATGCTTTTCATGGTCTCCAAGTCGCCTCGCTGCCCGGAGAGAATGAAGAGTTTCTTGGGATCCTCTGTAGATGTTAGTTAACAAAGGGAAGAGAAGTAACTTCTCAAATCCTTCTTTGACCAGTATGCGATGTCTTCTTCGTCAGCTTGCCAGGCGCTTACAAACATTCCTGGGTTGGTCTCCTTGGCTCGCATCACCTCTTCCGTTGTGTACCGTAGCTCTGGGGGTAAATCTTCATCCGAATCAGAACTCATTCAAAATTAACTAGCAAAACAAGTGAAGTCTACGAGGGAATAGTTTAGTGAACCAAGAAGAGGGCAGAAATGCAGCTTTATATACAACGTTTTATTTGACAATGTGAACTAATAGTAAGCTAACAAATTTTGCGAAGCACTTTATTCATAAATATCGTGCTTATCGCAAATGTACTGGATGATATCGAATGGGGTCCGCAAACGCTGAGCATCAGCACTGGGAATATCAAAGGTAAATTCCTCCTCCATTGCCACATTGACTTCGACCATATCAAGACTATCCAGGCCGAAGTCTTTTACAAGGTCGGATTTGAGGGTAAGCTAGATATGAATCGTTACAGAGGTGAAAGTCAATTTACCTTGTTCGGATCAATTTTATCATATAATTGAAGAACAAGCATTACTCTATCTTCAATCATTGATTTGGATAGTGGAGGCCCATGGCTAAAGCTCCTCGTCTGGAGAGATGAAATGGGTGGGTATTTGGACCTTTGAAGTCTAGTGATATATGAACAGAAAATCACTGAAGAAAACTGATGTAAAAACTCGTGAGTGCGCAAAACAGACAAATACTTTCTCGATATTTCTAGCTACAACAGCATTGCGAAGAACACCACAAATAGTCGTAAGACAACGATTCATTAGGCCAAATGGGACAAATCAGCCGAGTAGCCTATCAAAAAACGAGCGCTTCATGATCGTACAAGGCGCTAATCAGAACTGTCAAGTAAAATTTCCAATACAAATGCTTATTTATGTATACATGTTCATATTTATTTTGACTCTACTTAAATTATACAAAAGTTTGTATGTATATTAAGAGTAGTAGCGATTCGGTTTATTAATATTAGAGGGATAAGGTGTTTAATAGAGAATTAATGAAAGATTTTAATTAGTGCATCAATGTGTAGTCCAAAGTGGTACGATGGATCAAGGTACGTCTGCAGAATGTCTCAGGTGAGTAAAGAATTTCAACCACGTTTTTACTAGGACCAAATTATAGCTATATGGCGCAAACTCTTCTCTCCGTAGCGTACTGCAAGTATTGCGCGTCACGCTAAGCCATCTGAGCTGATGAGCAGCCATGCCAGCCATGGCTGTTGCTGTAAGGAAATACGGTCAGTCCAGTTAAACGTACAGGTGAAGACTGAAAAGTACACATTGGAATGGCAAACATATTTACCAACAATCACTCCGCACCCATCCAGGTAACCAAACGCTCTTATTCAATTCGACATACTTTTAGTCCTCTTTTGCCCAATTCCACCATCGCTAGGCCTCACTCTTCCTTTGCCTTTTTGCTATTTAACTGTTATTTTTACCAACTTTAACCATAGAGCCCGCAACGCTCAGAACCCATCGCACCCTAGCAACTCCTAGAAGCTGTCCCTGTATATCCCTTACAAAGGCCCAGCCCTCCCAGTGTCTCCCTGGGTTGGATTCTAGCACCGCACCCCAAGAGTCGAAGTCCCCACTTCCAAAGCAAAATTATTCCCTGGAAGAGACGGCTCACTATGCTGCTCCGTCTCTCAACCCACAACACAATGTACTTAAGATCTTATCAGTTCAAGAATTGTATCAAGCAACCAAACGACGATGACTGTACTTTTCGTCACGTCACTTTTCGCACAAAGCCTCACACGGCCATTAGACATCCACTCAGGACGAAGAAAGACAATACATCAAGCACAGCAAATGGATATGTACTTGTATATACACACTTTGCACAGAAACTGGGTGTGCCACTGAGTGATGAAACAGCAAAAAAAGGACACTCTTCAATTGCTAACTTATTGCCTACAGTGATCATGAAAGTTAAAGTAATGGGGTATTTGATCGTGGAAATTTCAAAGCTGTTGCGTTGACGGAGCCGAATTTATTGTCACATCGGAGCGCACTATGTCCAGAGTGGATGCATTCGAGCGGCTAAATAAAGGCAATAACAAATAAACGCTCATCAAAGTGAACTTAGAATGAATGCAACTTATATGCATCACTTACAGAAGCAGTTTGGATCGCATTTCCTCCAACTCCTGGTTGCCCAGCGGATAGTAATAAAGGAAGACGAGGGCAGGGATAAGGAAACCAATAGGAGCGACAGAGGATAACAACCTCAGTGTCTTCCCCACCTCTGGGGGTTGATGACAAACATTACTAGACGAGTCGTAGCCCACCAGCCTACAAGTTACAAAGGGATGGCTATTAGTCAAAGATGGAATAGCAAGTAGAGACATTCTGTGCGTATGCACTCACTCCAGGATTCCCGCGGACATCGCCAAGGAGATGCCCACGGCAAACTTGTTGAAAAAGACAATGAGAGAGTAGAATACGGACTCCAGGCGCATGCTGTACTGCAACTGGAAGGCGTCGATTACGTCGGGTAACATGGACCTTTCCAAAAATAAAAAGATGGAATTAATATTAAAACATGCATTTACTGATAAGTTGGTTGTGTTATTGAGATGTATATCGCGCCGAGATGACCAACCATGGCAGAAGCATAGCAACGGCGATAGTGACAGAAGCCCAGATCATCATTCCAAAGAATATCCAGAGGGAGGGTCGTTCGGAAATGAAGTTGAGCAGCACCAACAGAGGGATGACGTTCTTTTTGGAAGACAAAATAAAGGGCGTTATTGCAATATTACTTGAATCAAGCACGATACTTACAACACTCATTATTCGCTAGAGTTGAGTTCTTAAAAATACTGTTAATAACCGGTCTGGTTGGATCATTTTGCCCATTTTAACACGTTAAGTGCTTACAAAAAAAGCTAAAAGCTCACAACCGTTAGCTTATTTAAAGATACCCAATCAGATGGTCGTCATAGTGATTTAGTAATGAGGAGACTGCATTGGGGCTCGAGCATTATGTTAAACAAGTTAGGCGCCTCAACTCAGCAACTAGGGCAAAATCCACACCTTGTACGTGACTTAGTTTAAAAATGAAAAAACCCAAGCCATAATGGTCACAGCTAAAAATCCCCACTTTCTGATTTTGCTTCTGATTTCGTTTAAGAGTGAAGATTTGTTTAACATGTGATTTGTAGAATTGTAATACTTTAATTGTTTAACCCTCAATTTTGGTAACAGGCCACTTGGGGGCTCCACCATTGTACCTCGGCCTGACCTCTGGGCTATGACAGTAGCCCAAAGGCCCTACTCCATGTCGACAATACATATATTCTGCCATAGTGGACGCATAAGCGCAAGCAGGTATTTCCGACCTCCAGCATATCGGCTTCTTAGGCAATACTGAAGTCCCTCATCCCTTTCGCACAAATTGTAGTACTAAACTCATTCGCCTCACAATGGTCTCAGAGTTAGCTCTGATGGTATATGCAGCACATAATTTTCACATCTCATTCAGCCGTGAATTTTGGCATCACATACAAAGAATGTTGAGGGTTTGCAATCAACAATCCTGTCAGCGTTTTGGGATCACCATCAGGGTTTTGGGGAAAAAGGAAACAAAACGCACACATCTTACTAAGATCATACTACAATGCTCTAAGCGCGTAAAGCTGGACAAAAAAACCCCTCCAGATTGGCACCAGTGTGGTAATGGCAGATTAAAGAATGAATTCCACTGGCACTAAATGACTTTTTGTGAGTTTCTAGAAATATCCTATTTAAATTCGGATATTTTGTCAACGCCTGAGCAAAAATACACTCGAATAGCATGAAAAAAAACGTTTAAAAGTGATAAAAAGCTATTTATATGGTACACATCTCTTCATTCATACTACTTCCATTAACCTACACCACTGTGTTTATGAAAACCCACTGAACCACAAATGAAACTACCCGAAAAAATGAATTTTCTCGCTCAACTGAAAAGTGAGAGTAACTGTGCGTTGGTGGAATGAAATAATTTCATTTGGCACTGAGGCACTGACAAGCAGCTGGAAGTAGTTCATCCACCTAATGCACCGACTACAGACACGACCCGACCCTCCTCCTGCAAACCCACTTGACACTGTTGGAAGTGTTTCATTTGATGAGGGCATTTCAAAACTGAATTTCAGTGACAAAAGATGTGTGGAGACCGGGGAGTGTTCCCATACAAAAGTAGCCATGAAATTAGCTCCTGTGTTCTGAGAGCCACTTTAGTCAGGATTAAGTGGGATTATTTAAACTAACTACAATTTTGTCGGGTTATTTGCATAATTTAGATTGTCCCCAAAACGTACTTTTCCTAGTAAGATTAAAAAGCCTAAAAGGCAAAAACAATGACAATGGGAAAAAACAACTGAATAAAGAACAGGCGGCGCTACATTTCCCTCACACATCCACTTAGTCAATGCACAAGTCGCAGACGCTGGACAATAACTAGACTCGAGACCGAGATCTTACCCATCGTGACTATACTCTGATGCACACAGTCAACGCCGAAGCAGCTCAAAAGTGAATACATCTACAGAAAGTACAAAATGACCAAACGAGATCATGACTATGCATACAGTTCTTTGCAAGACCTAAAATTCAGAACTTGGAAGACTGTAGAATGAGATTTAGACGTGGAAATCGGCAAAACAATGCGAAAGTACGATTAGTTTGAAGGTCGTCAATCGTGTAAGGAGTGAAACACGATGCATTGGCCGAAATCGACTTGGGAATTGCGATGGAAGTAATTAAACAATATAAGGATCTAAATGAGGTAGTACCATCAAAATGACTATTCTTTGACAAAACTGAAAGCACGAATAAAAGGGAATTGTAAGCCGAAAACTGCTCAATCCACAAGTTGTAGACATTAGGCAACAACTAGACTTGAAGCTGATGCACACAATCTACTCTCCAGCGCTATGGTGTAGCAGCTCAAAAGTGAATACTTCCACAGAAAGTACAAAGTGGTCATACACAAGCATGTCCGTGCATACATCCTTCCACGTCCCCTGAAGAGTAAAAAACATCAAGACAGTAGGATATGAGATCGAGACGTAGAAGGTGGTAAAGCGAAGCCGAACTCCGATTGGTTTGGAGGTCGCCATTTGTATAAGGAATGGCATCGAACACCCTCACCAATGGTGACTCAAGGAATGAGGTAGAATTGATTAACCAATAAGGGGGTCTGGATTAGGCAGTACTATCAGGGAAACCATTTCATGATAAAAAGTGAAGCACAAACACAAGAGCATTGCAAGGCAAACTTTTTGGTGATCGGAGTGAGCGGCATCGCAAGAGATATCAACCCATGTGAAATTTGTGACGACTAGGTAGGAGTGCTTTGAGGCCACGCATTTTGAGAAGCACACATGACCTTGTTAACACTTCACATTTTACAAATAAGATAATTCCCCAAAAAAGACGGAAAGGTAGACAGGTGAATTGCTCAGATAACTTCTTCAAGATTAAACCATATGGTTGTATATCACAGCAATGCCTCCCCCAACAATAAAAACGTAAAATTCACTAAATCTCTCCAAGGTAGATACGTCTCTTTTCATTATACTGACATCAGGGTCGTCATTACGAATACCGGATTATGAAGACATCTAGTGACAAAGGTTTCGAGTAAGACAGGCCTTAGTGCCTGCCTACAATTTTTCATTTGTCACGTGAGATGATCCCGCAGCATTAAAAAAGGCGCTCAAACAAATCCTAATAGGTAAGTTTGGTTGTGTTGCGCCCCTCAGTGCCTTTCTTAATGCACCACTCCCTCTCTGGCCTTGAATTCACGTAGTCAAGTTATTAGGGAATATAATGTGAATTGGCAATCAATGGCGTAAGTGACGCACATGATTGCTTCACTTATGACCAGTTACAAAATGACATGAAGAGGTCTCAATTGAGCCATTCCATTGATATAAGGGTTTCATTCGAGAATGTTGGATGCAAAAATAATTGTGTAATCGTATAGACATCATTATATGGTTTATATTCTTGGAAAATGAACAAACCTCATAAAGTATTGCAGATTCAGCGGGTAGAATTATTCATTGTTCAGCAGTAAGTCCTCTCTCTCTGATATTAAACGGGATATGGAAAAACCCTCTTGATACGAGCTACCCCATCTCATATTTCATGATCCGGATGTGTCATGTCCCGGCAGTAAGCTACCATCAGTGACAAACGCTCTGTGTGCTGTCAAATTATAAATTACCTATCTAACCATTTAACTGCTACTAGCTTCCAAACAAAAGCATCTTAGACTCATTTCATCGTTTTGACGAGGGTAAGAAAACCGAGACGTGTGATATAATGTTGGCAACTCACAACAATGCCCAAGGCCATGGTGGTCTTTTTGCCTAGGCGTCGAAGCAGCACTTGGGCAAGGGGCACGAGAAGGATGGTGAAACCAAGGAGGCACAGGATACCCGGAATGAGGTAGTTGCTCATGTGCAAGGAGTGCGTGATGAAAAGTGCGATGTTGCCTTGCAGGAACTACCAATGCAGAATGAGAATTTAACAATTAAATAGAATACATCTGGAAAAGCGATTTGGCATTGTTTAAAAAATTTTGATACAGCTGGAACGATGAAGCAGAGGAGTGGTTGTGCTTTTGTGAGGGACGGTCAAGATAAACAGTGGACAACTTCTCTATGAAGAAGTAATAACGTGCCACTACCACATGCTCACTGAGGGTACTAACAGTCCAGATACACTCCGTGGATAGTCGAATTTAGACACTCTTGGTCAGGAGGGCAGGTAACAGTGGTGCTTTATGTGCGTAACAGCGTCTCCTGATCAGGTCTTTTGCGAACGAGCGAAAGAGTGAACGGACCTGTGCACACAGGACCTCCATCACAGCAATAGGACAGCAAAATACGAGCAGAGACATTCCAAAGACTGACAGCCGGACGAAGTCCATCAACAAAGCTGCCCATCGCCGTGGCCCCCGATTCAGACAACACTATACGCGGCCGGTAAACAGTAAGAAACCTACCTCATCCTCCACACTCCACTAACCCACAAGAGCTAATTCATTCTATGGGAACGGTGAACGTCATCCAACCATTTATGAACATGTACCACCGGTGATGATGACGATGTGAAGCAGGCTATCCTAAAACGGTTTCTCCACACTGATGAATGTTTCCGTGCGGAAGGTGCTTTCCAGGAATTGGCTAATCACTGGAATGCTTATGCACGCAACTGTGGGAGAGAAACGACGAGAACATAAATGCAACTGCACCTCGTTTAAATGAATTGGCCTCATTTAATTGCATAAAGGTTCGAGCTTCATTCAAATGCATCTCGTATTTGGAAAACAACGAATACAGTCATGGAGGCTGGCCGTTGAAAGGATAGACTGGCTTCTGTTATCCGCTTAAACTGAAGGCTGGAGGAGAAAGGGGTGAAGTACCAATTGACGGCGTCCAATCATGTCATTTAACAGCTCCTGTCGCTGTCACTCCTCGGGACGGAATGACATGCAAATTGTATAAAGATGCTTTACAGGAACTGTTGTAAAAGTGGAAGAAAGAATCGGCCTTTGCTTCCGTAGCAGTAGTAACTAAAATTCCTCCTTTTGCAAAGTCACTGTAATAGTCATAAATTGAAAACTTCAAAGATGGTATAATCAATTTAACGGATGCAGAGCACTTTGGATGTTCAGCTGGCCTCATCTGCGACCAACAGATGAAGTAGGGGAACTCGAAAAAGGACTTAACAAGTCCCCAAAAGAGTTGAGCGTTGGTTATGAACCCCCTTCCCACTTTGATTCATAACAGCCTTGCTTTTGGCTAGGGGCATATGTCCAAGAGGTTCTCGTTCTTCGCCTATCTGCTAACAAAATTGCAAACAAATGTCATTTTAGCGCAGTTTCCTTAAAAAAATAAGAATAGTCATTAAGCGCAGGGTTCCTATTTTAAAGGAACAGGTGGGTTAATGCATAGATGTCATTAGCAGAATCAATCTCCTTACTTTTTGATTCGGCAGCCCTTCGTCTAAAACTTGTCAACCACATACAGTGGCAATAAATGAACAAAGTAAGGGATGAAGATGCAACAAAGATCGAGTGGGAATGTGTTTAGCCTTTTTCCAAGCACAGTGGACGAATGAAAAGAGACGCACAGAAGACAAAAATTCGTTAGAGCCTGAATAAGGAGGTAAAAATAGCGAAGTAGTAATTTCACCTGAATGCCAAGAGACAGAAAGAGGAACGCGCCCATGAGGTAGAGGTAGGGTGGGTAGGTGAGGACTTTTCGCACCGCGGTAAAGATACCCACTGGTGTCGTCGCATTACCGCCATCCCCGTCACCCGCCCCAACATCGTCGGCAGATGTGTCGGTAAAGTTGATGGCCGTTTCACGGGTGCCGAAGAAGCAGATGAGCGACGCCACCGTACATATGACGCAGGTCACTGAGGCAGCAATCATATAGGCCCATGCCTAAAAAAAGTAGAAATAGATAATGATGGAGGTGTAAAAGATCTCCCCCTATAGATGAATCTGTGCGTTAGTGGATTCAAATGTTAGACTGGAGGAATCTAGCTGATATTCCAGCTTGTTCTAAATTTTTCAAATGGTGGCTCTTGATATTTCCTAATCCAGAATCCAGCTTATCATTGTTAAGTACCTTGGTCCCAGCTGAAATTTTCCATTTTTGATCAAGATGTATTGAAACTGTCAGCCAGAAAGGAACTTCTCATCCAAGCCATCGTCAAACGCACCGCGATGTGAATGTGTCCGCGCGCCTTGCACAAATTATTAGTCCCACCAAACACTTCACTTACTCGACCACTGATGTTCCGAAATGTTGTTCACGTTGTGCTGTTGGTGGGTGTTCCAAGCAGAAGTGAAATCTAATTTCACAATGTACCAAAAGCCTCATATAATCCACTTTTGAAATGGAAATGTTGGTCAGGAAGATGACACTCATAAATGGAGACATGTGACATTCGATGCGAAGAAAACGATAAAGCCGCAAAACAGCTGCAATTACTTCAAGGAACAAAGCGAAATTTCATGGAGAGGATACTCCTAATCTCACCGCAGTGCAGATTAACAGAATCACACATCTAATAATTGACTAGTAGCTATGAAACCGATACCATTGGAGGGACGAGTTAGTTTGAAAGGTTCCCACCCTTCATTAACTAGGAAGAACAATACATACCTTTTTAAGGAAAAAAGATGCCATCAGCATCTCCATCATTGTTGACATGCTCCCTTCCTTAAAGGGCGCCAAAGTTGTCAACAAGTTTGTCACCCCAGTCTTGGAAGAAAACCAATCACTATGGTGATGAAAATGTTTGGAATTAAAGAAGGTGTTCCCATTTCGAGGCTCTGTAGATATGCACTATGGAAATTGCAATTTCTTTCCGTGACTCGTTACCAACACTCTAAAAACGTTTATATACTTTGGCAAGGGCTGGACTTCCGTAAAAACCAGGGAAATACACTCACTGTGATCCAGGTATCTGCTGTAAGGCCTTTACCGTCCCGGTTCTTCCGGTTGGGGATAGAGACCAGAGGGCGACAAGTATTGACCCCCGTGTCCACAGTCACAAATAAGTAGTTCATAACACATAGTCGAAATGTTTATTTGCTTCAACAGACGTATACTATTCAAAGCCTAGAAAAGCATGCCATTATCATCCGATCTGAGGCATCACGCCACATCTGTTTTACGTTCTAAAATTCAAAAAATCCGTTTGCTATACACGATTTCATGCGATCAGTTAGCATGAAAGAAAGTACGACTGTCACGTACTTGTGATGTTGGCAGAGAACGTGTTAACACGATTGAACAGAACCCAAAATAGTGACTATCAGAATGTTTTACTTTTAACAGCCTCAAGGTCTTCGATAATAATAATTATGAGTTTAATTAGTCTGATGGAAGCACACATCTTCAAAGGTGACAAGACTTGACGCATCATCCACAACGCTATTCAACGAGGCGAAACCTCCGATTTGAAGGGACGCTAGTGGCCGACTTTCTAACAAGAAAGGCAAATAATGAACTTTTACGTTAAACTTAATCAACTGACGTGGTAATTTGCTAAGTCAGAAAAGACCCTAATCATGGAATATGTTAAAAATGTTTTTGTTAACCACCGTCATTCTGAATGCCTCCCAAAGAAACAGGAGAGGAGAATATCACCATTGCGAAGTAGGAGTGCAGGCAGAGATTCCTTGATCAATGACGCGTCAAATATTGAAAGTGTGTGCCAAAAAAATGTAGTAGATGGTCTTCAAACCATCAGGAGTTCTCTATCAAACATGGGGAAAAAACACAGCCTAACAGTAAACAACTAATAACCCTCTGTGCTCAACTGCTCTTCAACTTGATAGCAGTCTGAAAGTAGTTAGGACAACACCAAAATCCCCCAAACGTTAGGAAATCCAAAAGACGACGCAGTTCCACCTATTCCTCGTTTTTAAATATTCAGCGACCATGAGGACACTTGTCTCCACCATTCAGCCGCGAACACCACGAGCGAATTTCTTATAATTTTAAATTTAACAGTAAAATGAG
Source organism: Echinococcus multilocularis (assembly GCA_000469725.3). Lineage (NCBI taxonomy): Eukaryota > Metazoa > Platyhelminthes > Cestoda > Cyclophyllidea > Taeniidae > Echinococcus > Echinococcus multilocularis. The sequence goes on along the minus strand of LN902848.1, from coordinate 2,439,205 downwards.
TATCCATGAAAGTCTGTCAAAATAAAGCTGAGACCTGCGGTACAATGGCTAAAAAACTATACCACCGTGGCGGAACCACATGCAGTAGTAAGTTGCAACGGTATCCAGCTAGGATTACTATCAGTCCACGCACAACACTCTTGGTCAGAATGACAGGCAACAGTGGTACTTTATGCACGTAACAGCGTCTCCTGAGAGAGAGCAAATGAATCTGTGCATACAAGACCACCATCACAACAATAAAACAACACCGGACGGGTACCGCTGTTCAAAAACTGCCAGCCGTTCGTCATCCAGCGATACACTCTGTCGTCGTGGTGCCCAGTCCGAGGTCCACAGCTACGACAGTCAAGAGCGAGAGACCTGCCTTCTCCTCCAAACCTTACTGACTCAGCAAAAAACTGTGAAGACACCAAACTACACATGAGATAAATTGTTCTGTGGGAATGGTAAACACCAGGCGATCATTTGCATCCGTGTAAAATTTTTCAAAACTGGCCTGCGATACACATCGGCAACGATGACGAAGTAAAACAGGCCACTCGGAGCTAGTTTGTTTCAACTGACAAAACTTCCCATGCGGAAGGAGCTTTCCAAAAGGTTAGTTAATCAATGTGATATTTGTATGTACAACTGTGGCAGGAAAGCTATCAAGAAAATAAATGCGACTATCACTTCTTAAAATGTGTCTTCATTAATCAGAGTTTCCGCCGCAATAAATAAAAATTCTCCATTCCCATCTTGCAAACGAAGCGCGAGTCCAGATGGACGGGCCATGTGGTAGTTATATGCTTATTTACCGATGACTAAAGTCCAATGCGGCAAGGTCTCCACGCTGATTTTCTACGCCAGTTTTAAACTCCTACCATTAGTGCGTGCCTTTGATCTTTCTTACAAAACATAATAATAATGGAGGTACCAGGTTGATGATATTCCTCTGCAAGATGTGGAAGATCCCCACAAGGGCAACCGACTTTCCCCTCTGCAGGTGAGACGCGAATTTTCGACATGAGGTTATAGGAATGGCAAATATTACTTAGAAGGATAAACAAAAACTTCTATGCCACAACCTGTGATTGTGATTTGAATTAAAATTCGATCGCAATGAAATGCATGAGCACATACACAAGCACACTTCCCTAGATTATGCACGGAAATGTAAACTTTGTACTAGGTTCATTAAGCCAAGCCAGACTATTCGCACACCTATCTCATCGACTCGTGGATCTCCTTTACCACCATCACATAATAAGGCAATCTTGATCCATCAACCAAAGGCGAATGGATAACCAAGGGGACAACTTTGTTGTTTGTCCAACTTTATTGAAGTATTTTTAAAATACCCCATTGACCAAAACCCTTCAAAGGCTAAATAAGGGCCGATACCGTCACTGCGGCACAGTGCACTTGAATTACAACCTCACCTAACCCAAGAGAGTTGCATGAGAACGAGTTTAAGAAAACCTGGTCAATATTAGCAACCACCAATAGCCCTGAAGCTGAATTGGGGAAACCAGTGGTGTGCCTTTATAACTTGAACAAAAGGAGTCCACAACCATCAAAACGATCTAAACCATATGCTTTTCACGTGACTTAGTGTAGTAAAACTACTAAGATAGTTTTACCTACAAATGAGAGGAATTGAACAATATTAGCAATTACCACCGATAATACAGCTTACCTCACGTCGCCTGGCATCAGGGTGGACAAAAGGTTGAGAAATAGCTGTAACTTCGGTGAAGTTGGCAACGGTGGTGCCATTGGTGAAGAGTGAATTCTCACAACTTGAAACAACGCGGTAGGGCGCGATGATGGCACCGAAGACGGCCACTCCGAAGAGAATAGCCAACACTTCCGAGAACATGCCTAAGCAGTTAGCGAATGTCCGGAATTAGGCCGATAAGTAAAGATGTCTGGTGCCTTCCATTGTTTGATGACATGAATAAGTGTTAATGTGATTTAGTCGATTCATCACCATCGTATAATCCATGGAGAAAAAAAGCAAATTGTCTAGCTGGAGTAATGCTACTGAAGTGAAGAAATAAGTAGCGTGCCCTGTGTCAGAGAGACAATAAAGCTTGGTGTTCTTACTTCAGAGATTGACAAATAACATTCGTAATGACTGTTCATCGTGTGTAGGAAGAAAACAAATAAAGCACATCCTTACCAAGCCTGAATATAGCTTCACTGAATCCCAACGAACACATTTCTTGAAAGGAGCTCGAAATCCGAAAATTACTACTTTTACTCTTGAGTGGGCTAGTGCCGACCCTATCATGCGATGAGGATTTGCATCCCTAATACATGAACAAAACGATGGAAGGAGTTGATTAACGGTCAGGCCAATGCAAACTACTGGCTGGAGGTGGAGTTGCGGTATCTTTTATCAGTTCAGTTGTATGATATCAGAGTAAATTTAATTTGACAAAAAACTAGACCAAACAATTTCAACAATCCTAGGGCAGTACTCAACCAATCTAGAAACAAGTAAATTAACACAGAAATGAGGTAATGCGGACATGTCACAGCTGCAATGGCGGTCGGTCAGACAGCGACATGGCGTGATTTCGAAGGTGATGGTGAATCATCGCTGATCAATGAATTGCCAAGCCAACGCGACACAAAGCGTCGTGCATTAAGACTAGTTGTACTGGAAGGGTGCCTGATGCACAAATGCACAAAAGTAACTGTTTAACGCATGAGAATCCCTCACAGCTCCGTCACTATCGGACTGTTTTACTAGGCGTGGCTGTACATGACCGGCGCCGGAGCGACCCGCGCCAAATCCGAGGCGGTAACACTAATCCGCTCCTTTGGTGCCGGCAACGTGAGCATCAACTTCACCTTTGCCGATTGTATCTGCTGTCATCAATCTGAGCGTAGGCGGATCCACAGCCGGGGCAATAGGGAAAGTTATCAAACCTGAATTAGTCCTGCGAAAATTTCCGTAGTTTGTTTAAAACTGCAAACAACTTTTATTATTTTTTGAGGAAAACCCAGTTTTAGCCAACAGTTAAGTGGTGTTTCAGGACGCTCATTTAGAATACCCACCTACTTTAATAGGTAATCATAAAATTGCCCCGGAACGACGTCGTGGAGACACAAAGCAGCCAGAGAAGAATTAGGAAAGTTGAAGTTGTGCACATTTTGGTTAACGGTAGCCCAATGTTCAGTAAGATATGTGAAACCAGTCAGCTTCGTCATTATTATTGCAATGATGAGATCACGAAGAATTTAAAGACTACACGAAACCTGGGGAAACAGGGAAGGTTGTTTATTCAGCAAATTTCATTGAACTGTTCCACGAGCTAGCCAAAGAAACTGAAACGACAAAATTGTATTAATCTCAACCGACCTTTCAATGGTAGGAAAGACGAAGTTCATCGATGTCAGACTGCTGATCCGATTCAGCCGATTTCACAGAACCTCGAGGTAAACGAAATCTCACCTCAACTAAAATTTAGGCAACTTCAAAAAAAACCGCAATACGACTGCTAATGGGCTAAGGTTTCCAACATTGCAACTATGATTCCACTGACAAACAAAATCAATGATGGAACGGATTTATTTCAAAGTATCTTCGAAGAATCCAAAGCACGAATTACAATAGAGAAAGTCCATCTACTTATTTGATCGTCAAATATGTACGATTTTTAGTACCAGGCATATTAGAGCTCAAAAGTAGATTTTTCTGTAAGTCGGTTAATATGTTAACACCCAAAACTGATCTACGTGAGATGACCTAGTACCGGGTTTTTCACCTGCATAATCACCATGTCACAAACACGATATTTGGATCAAATTCTTCTGAAAATTCGGCCACATCGTCCATTTTGGTTAGTAAATTAGCTGTCAAAACCAAAGACTAGAATACGATCTAGCAATCGGACACAGAAGAGAATAGGAATGCACCAAAAGGCAACGGCTTATCCTCACGAGCGGAAAGGAGAAGGTATGACACTGGGTGCGCCAGTTCAGAGGATACGAATCATGAAGGCAACTTTTCCCTCACTCCAAGTCTAAAACAAGGGAAATTTGAGCGGGTACGCAGTAGCCTTACGGTCTGACTCTAGAGAGCAGGATTTGTACGCACGCGCGTTGCGTGGAAGGGCGTGGGCACTCGGCCACGCGCAACAATCACGCGAACATCGCCTCATTCCCACTCGCCCACGCATTCTATTGGTCCTGTCAGGGTCGCGGACACGCCACCACTGCCGTGGTAAAGTAAAGCAAGCCTTTCTGGCAACGTGAAGTATAAAATTAGCACTCCCATTTTAGTTGTAAACACGAATCGTGCCACGTGGCCAGTACTAAGTAGGCAATCTACCATTAAGAAAATGCGATTTACAGATTTTCTACATTAATAAAATCGCAAGTTAAGTGTGATTGTAGGTATATCTAGAAATCGAAAGGAGACTAATCCACTGCATCATGCGAAAAGGCAATAAGAATTAAGGGAACTACTGGAAGTATACTGAGAAGATATTTTGCTAGTAGCTCAAACTGTCCCTAACGCACGGTATTTTTTGACTCAATGTTGGGTCTCAGAGGACAATCGACCGCTACAGTCCAAGTGTTTTACTGGCCGAAGGTGACCCTAGCACCAGCACTATCGTATTGGGCAGTCAGTGTTGCTCAAAAGCTGAAGAAGCGCAGTTGGCATTAAGCACAGAAGAGCTGAAATTCCCCTAAGCTGATAAAGAACACGTTATATGCCCGTGACGCCGATCTTAGGTAGGAAAATCGGGAAGTTGCACATATGTGAGGCAAGTAACTAGCTTGCTAAATGCGCCAATTTACGTAAATTTGTAGCGCAGGTATCGGAAATCGCCCAGTGACAAAAAGCGTCCCACGAAAAACATGAGGCCATTTACGTCAAACTTAAACGCTTCCATAGTGCACTAAGTGAAGAGTAGGAGGAAGCGGTACTGAGGCGGTATTTTCAGAAAATTTAACTATCAGTTCATAAGAAAGTAAAATATTTTGCAACTAAAAAGTTTACACCAAAAAATGGACCAGATCAAAAGAAAATAAGTATTCGTTACTACGGAAGGATAAAAGGGTACACTCAGACCACATCCAGATATAGCCCCGAGAAACGCGTTGATAATGAAATCAGGGTGAAAGCGATCGCATGGGAGCAAAATAGCTCCAGTTGACAAAGCTGAGCAGTACATAAATATAACACATAAATGCATAAATATTTAGCACAGTACCATAACAATGAGAAAGATATCTACTTACGAAACGCGGTTAAGAGATCCCTTTCCTCGGGAATATGGGTAAGCACCATTGTTAGAGAGCTATAGGGGATGTGGAAAGCCTAGAAGTGGAAAATAAGCAACCGGATTAATATCCTGAAAACACTACCGGGTAAAAAGAACGTTTAAAATTACTGCAGAGGTGCCATCAATTAGAGCTAAACATACAGACCACCTAGCAACGTACCGTAAGTCCAAATTGAAGTACAACGATGGCGACTAGATAAAAGCAAAGCTTTGCTGGAGCAGGCCAGTGTACTGCGTAAAATAACGCGAAGAAGGAGGTCACGAATACTGGCGTTGAAAACAGGATCCTAGAAAGGTTAATACGTCACCAATAACAATTCTTAGGACACCTTATAAGTTAAAAATGTAGTTTGTCATATTTACCATGGCCGCTTTTGTCCGAATCTACTTTTCGTTTTTAATACAAGTAAACCCACCAGAGGATCGGTGACAGCATCGGAAATCCGGGCAGCCAAAAGTACCACCGATAAAAAAGACGGAATAAGGTTGACTGTCTCCAAAAGAAATAGTGGAAGGAAAAATGAGATAACATTTTGCATCATTTGCATTGGAAGACCTCCAGAAGCGAATGCCAATTTTCGCCAAAGTGGCATAGGTTTACTTATAGTAGGTTCTCCATCCGATGAGCAAAAAACCGATGTATTCGACGCTGTTACTTCCACTTTAGGTGGATTTGAGTCGAGTTTTGCTGAAGATTCCAACATCAACGCGCACAATTCCGGGCCAAACCAAACCTGCCAGACGAGGGACAGGCATCAAAACCCCTCGGCAATAAGTGCCAGGTGCTTGTGATACGTATAAACAAACTGATGCATTTTTAAATTAGAAAGCCATTTGACGTTGACATTATTCTATTTTAAGGCATCTAAAGTAGTTTATTTAAAAGTCTGTTTTTAAGGGACCTGTATGTCATGTTGGCTCTAGAACCGTATTCTTGATTGCAATTTTTACCCGGTTTACTGCAACTCAATTTGCAACCCCCATAGAAGAGCCTTAAAAGGTAGCAGTTTTATAGCATTATTGTTTTTTGGTCATAAGAACAGTTTTGCAACTCAAAAACAGCGAAAGTCGACTCCACTTGTAAATAAAACGCGTTAAGTTTGAATTGGCATCGAATTAAATTTGGTGGTTCTAGCAGCATCAGAATTTGCATGATATGGAGTACTATTAGACAATTAACGACTCAAACATATTAAAAAGGGTTTGAATTCGTATTTAGCATAACACTAAAGAATGAAATGCATTAGAGCTCCTCGAGAGAGTGCTGCGAACGAGGGAAAGCACATTGCTCGGACGTAACATATATTCGACGTAAAGTAGTGATTAAACCATTGGCATGGGGCAGATGCCCAGCAAAGGTTATATGGCGGTGAACCAAAGTGATCGCATTACCAAAACCAAATGCTAAACAAACAACCATAGCATTATATGGCACTGCTTTTCTTTTGGGCATTGTCCCCGGCGTTCCTTTTGAACAATCACAATGTAATTAGTACTGTAATGAGAAACCCACTGGCCAACTCTCCCTTTATCGAATTCCCACGCATATGAGAAGAAACCTGACTACAAAGTCACTGATTCCCCTTGGCAATTCTACTAAACCTGAGGTTTTGTCCCATATGGTGATTATATTGGGGAAGTGTAGGAACGAGCCCGACAACACTCATGTTCAGAGCTAGTCGTAGATACACTGATCCAAATACATGGTTGCATAGCAAATGATGAGGTCCGACACGGTTTCTTGGGGACAGTTTAGCTTATATCCGTCCTTTACACTTTTCTCACCTTAATGCTATCCAATCGTATCAATCTGGGGTCTATCCAAATAGTGCCTTGACACCTTCGCACAGTTGCCGTAGACAGCTCTAAAGCAAACTTTTTTAGATGGCTAACGGAGAGTGTCACTTTATTTGTCGTTGGCTCTCCTACAAACCATCGGAATTGAGTAGCTGCTGCAAGCAGACATCAACTTTGGCCCTTCCGTTATCGGTCGTCACGTATTCTCCTATTCGCAGCATATTCACTGCTTTAGCTCCACTAAGGTTGCGCATGCAGCAGCGGAAAATAGAACCGAGTTCCCCTTCCACTGGTACTATTGTAGCAATTCTATACTTCCCCGAAGCCGAAAAAGGCCCCATGCTCGGATAGAACGCACCGTCGACACAGAATGTATTAAGCTACTGGCATGGCCCAGCGATCCTAAGTGACCCCGTTACCGAAACCTACAGTTGAACAAACAACCAGAAAAACACAACTCGCTATTTTATAACATTCGACAAGGTCGACCGTGTCCCGAACCGTCCCCAAAGCCACAATACAGTACTTTTGTCCAAAAGGGGTTATAGTGGACGTACATAGGATGTGGGACGCTGCAAACTACCAGAAGGCCATCTCGCAAAAGCGGAATGGCAAACAACGGACATCAGAGAGCTTGTGCGGTCGAATACGCATGCTAATAGGAACCCCTCCATCAAATTAGAACCAACTACATCGACCTCATTTATCCCTGGTTTTGTTGAATTCAGTAATATCATTTCCGGGAGGCTAACAAGTAGCACCCTCCACCATTCCATCCTGAAATTATCCTCACACATACGGTTGTATTTCGGTATTTTTACCCACAAAAAAGCATTCAAGCACACTTTGACCAAGATTTTATGGTCCCAAATACTCATCACTTCATGTGAGCCTTAATTCCACCTTCTGAACTGGCCGAGAGCTTATCGGTTCCCACGGTTAAATACCAACATAAATGTCATTCATTCTGTCATAAACAAAGAATGTAATCCTCCGACCGAAAAGCAAGCATGTTTATCCGTAAGGTGAATTCATTCAAACAAATTTCAATAAAAAGAACCTCACTTATGTATGATTGAGATTCAAAAAAAATAAAGAGAAAGGCGCTCATCACCTCCTGTCAATGCTTTCGGCCGCAGACCGGGCTACTGTCCGCCTTATAGGAGCGAAGGTAGGCTGGCATGGAGTTATCGATGACACGCTGAGTGCGCTTCATCGACCGGTTTGGCATGGAGTATTGGGGCAGGTTCGATAGACGCGGGTAGGGGTTCTTGTAGTGCTCCGCTAATTCCACTCGCGACACACCCTCCAGAATATGCGCCTTTGAAAGGAACAATACACCTACTAGTGGTGTTGACGGTAATGTTTATTTACCAAATGCCTTTCTGAATCCTCACCTCAATCTCCTGGGGATCAGAAAGATGGACGTTCTTGCGAAAGAGAGATCGCGCCTCCTGTCGAATATATGCACTTTCCTTGGTGGTCTGACCCGCCTCATGGGTGGCTGAGATCCAGGTCTTGGATAATCGCATGATACGTCGGTAGAGGTCGAGCACGCGCGCCCTCTGTTGGCTTGAGGCCATCGCGAAGCTCTCCGCCACCTTCGTCGATGCCATATACTACAATATGGTAAACTCATTTTCAGGAGGAGAGAAAATGATGCAGCCATTTATTAAGGTGGAAAAAGAGGAGGCCGTGTGAAAAAGCTTGGAAATGAAGAGATTATGGTCCACATCAGCAATCGCCACGCCGTTATCATTAATGGAAAGGTTCAAGTAGGATGAAAAACCCACCAAAAGTGTAGTACCGCCACATGGTGCTGACTAAAGCGAAGTATGAGTCTATTAGGGCAAAAAATTTTTTAGACATCGCGCATCATTACGTCCAAACAATAACGACAGGCTCAATTGCTTGGTGTCTAGACCACAACCTCATTTTCTGCCTTGCAATGGAGCTACTAGAACTAAAAATGGCCATCAACAACAGTTGTTAATGCAAGAAAGAAGTGTTTAAAAGGATCAACTTTTTAGAATCGTGAGAGAACAGTAGCACCAACTTGCAGAGAGAGGTAGCGAGACTACCTGCCGCCGAACGAGCGGAGTGGCACAGGAAGTAGATGAGTGAACAAAGGAGGAGAGTGAATTTGGCAGTTTGGGGGACGGAATCGGGTGAATCATCAGAGATGTTGCGAAACAGGGATGCTAACTTCCCGCCTCTCACACACACGCAAGAAGCGTAAGCGATCTTGCCGTGTCTCACCTTTTACAAAAGGACACTGCGGGTGCTCGTGTGACAGCGTTGCGTAAACACGATATCAATCTCCGTTGTGGCAGCCATGTTGGACCCTCTTTCTACCTAGCACGACATAAGGTCTTCAGTGGATAGCTCGGTCCTGCACTGGTGCACTACGTCCGACGCCTCTCGTGAAAGACAGGAATATTCCAATTGATGCTAGACAAAGGACTCGGATCTACGTCGAGAAATTGATTACTAACAACGTTTCTGGTACAGACGGATAAATTGGAAGAGACAACAAAGGAACGATTGAAAAACGTCGATGTTTGAGAGTTGCATCAATCTCAGAAGAAAGTGGAACCATGAGCCGAGCAGCTCAAACCAGAGAACGTGGCGCCATCTGCGTCATTGAGATCTGACATCAAGACGAACTTTCGAAGAACTTCAGTTTCTGCCTTCAAGCAATGCTTCTGAAGAAGAGATCGTTGAAGCAACTAGGCAGTAGGAGATGAGACCGACAAACGCCCTAGAAATCTACGAGGTACACCACTACGGATAAATTGCGAAGTCCCCAGTCTGGAACTGGAAGGCATTCCATGATCGTTGGGTTAACCGGCTGTGGATAATCACTGTGACGCTGAAGACACGGATCAAAGAGAAGATAAGTACGCAGGACAATTATACTTCGATTTCAGTCTCCTGCAATTTCGACTTCACGACGGTAGCACTGAGCACGGCTTAAACCAACCCTAGCCTCGTAGCTCCTCTGTGGGTCTATAATAACCCCACGGAAAGGCTTTTCCTGTAGCGGTATCTGTCATGCAAGCACGTACCACGGATATCACGTACCTTGTCACCCAATCAGAGGTGCGAGACAGCGGTGACTCCATTCGTCCCGGAACTAGGTTTCCGACATTGCTGTTTACCACCACCATCAATGCCTCAGTTACACTAGGCAGGATGCTCTGACAGAATGGCATTTAAGTCGGTCTTTTGATTAAACGGACTCTTCGCTCTCTAACGTGTTTCAACCAGTATCTCAGTGGTACGGCTTCCTTTTCATGGCAAAACACAACCCTTCTGTGCACGTATTGAGTGGTAAAGGTCTCAAAGCAAATAATCACGCAACACATTCTTGGAAGATTCGAGCACTACAAGACAGTGAAGACATAAATCAACCGACGAGTCGCCTTAGCAGCCATCGCATCAGATCCGGTGCCCCCTTTTGGGGGCACGACCTGCCTCCTGCTCTCTGTGTGAATCATCGCGGGTTTCGGGCGGACACTTTCCGTGTGCGCTTGCGGGTACGCGATGCGATCCGAGACACCGATTAGTCGCATCATCATCATGAAGATGGCGGTGATGCAAAAAACCACAAGACCCTAATCACATAAAGCCAGTTCATCTGGGAAGCTTGGACTGAAAGATTATTGGTGCCAGAAAGTGTAGTTTGTTTGCCTACTCAATATGTACATTTGGAGCTGGAAATTTAACTATGGAATAACGTCGAGAGAGTGGACTAGAACGGAACATTTCATTGCACCAGTGGGATAGTTCAGGCAGATCAGTGAAAATCGTTTACGGCCTCTTTAGATCGGAAACGGCGTCACGCCTTCAAGCGGTGATCATGACACAATCCGCACGACACAAAAATCCACAAATACACAGACAGGGGTATACACACATGAACGCGAACCACACATACGTGTGGTTCATAAAGTATTCTAAGGAAGTTCCATCAACCCCGAGGGCCTAAGTTTATGATCGACCCGCATATCTGGAGGCCATTAGATGATCTGTTGCGCAGAAGGGAGGCAATAAAGTGATGGCTTACTGATCAGGTTGACTGAATGACCCGGAACGGGAAGGGTGGGGGTGGAAATCCCTCGTTTCGAGACCATCGAAAGGAAAGGGGATCAGGAGAGCGGAAGAATCTACGTCGTTTAAAATGGACAATGAGCAAAAAATGCTTTTAACCATGAAGGTAAACAGTGCAGACATTAACTTAGACCTAGCCAAGTGTACAAGTTAACTTGTAACCGTAAACTTGACACTTGACAACCCACCAATAGTTTGCACAGCCGCTGCCAGTGTCAAATGGGTGCAATACCCCAGACTTATTTACCTAAAAGTGTGGCGTGTGAGGGTGACAAGACGAACCACCTTTTACCCAACCACTGAAGGCAAGTTGTGAAACCATCGTCCTTATGCCAAGCAGACTTTGGGTTACCCATCGGCTACTAAATATCGCAGAACGGCTCCTCAAGTTAACCTTACACAAAGCGACTGCTTTTTACTCCACTATAGAGTAGTGTTGATTCATTCTTGGTTGTAGCTTTAGTTGGGCAGATCTCCCGCTCCCACGCATCATTTCTCAACTTCAGGAGGAGGCTTGACCTCTCACCTAGTAGATGACGCATCTGTAGTCAAGATGATTAAAATCGCCTGACAAAAGAAGGCCAATTCATCACATAGGCTATGCATTAATTAACAGACCATTTCACCATATCACAAAACATCTCCATTGGCGGTAGAATGGATTCCATATTCAAAAAATGATAAAACGGGAGTTAGGAATATCAAAGGCTCAACACAAAAACCCTTTGGAAGTAATAACGAACAGGGAACTAAAAATAATAAACCAAAAGGTTTTTAATACTGTTAATAGACCGAAAGAGTAGTATAACTTCAAATCCACCATTCAAGCCTATCTACAATTTCATATGCAGTGATGTTATACATACAGATGTTAGAGGCCCTACATGAACGCGCTGGATACTGTTAAAATGCCTGGAAGATAAGCATCAACAACAAGCCTAGAGAAGAGAAGCATCAGTTGTTACTTCTTATTATTGCAAAAATCAGTTAATAATAGCACCTTCAACATCAGCTGTATGTACAAAACAGAAAAGATAGGCACAATAAACATCGACGCGGAAGAAGTGAGGAAACAGTCAGAGGTACAGGTGCATCTCTCCCTTTCTCCCTCTCCCCGTCTTTATCTAGACCTCAGGACTAGTTGAGGATGAGGTAAGACCATTCGGTTGGGATGCAACGCTCGGCAGACCAGGAGTAGCCGCGACTGCGGAGGAGTTGGTGGGGGAGGAGGAGCCGGACAAGCAGGGCACTGAGGCGCCCCGGTGTGGTGTCTCCGAGCGGCGATTTAGACCGCTCGCTGCTGCCGCTGCCACCATCCCGAAGCGGTTAGTGATGAGCTGAAGTGAGGTCACCCATTTCTCGTACTCCTCTGAGTTGATCGCTGCCATTCGGTAGGTGGTGTGGTAGTCTAGGCAATGCGAAGTAATGCAAACAATCAGTAAAGGTCCGGCGTTCACCAGTCTCTTCTAGCTAAAACATGTCAAACGCTAGTATCTCCGTTGGAAAGGTAACTATATTGGCCTTTCAATATAAGATCCAAAGATGCGGATTCCAATTAGGTGGTCTAAGAGTACTACATGAGAACTTCTGTACCCGTCTGCTAGTTTAATCCCCTCTGCTTCGTTTCCCTTTGCGTCATCCAAGTCTCTCCAAGACGACCACTCATTCCAGCCTCACTCAAAACAGATAGGTAAGTGAGAGTGAATGTCTTATTGTGCGGATACTAAAATAGTAACTATGTTGAAGAAAGTAAGGCAATGAAGAGAGGGGGAAGACCTCAAGATTCGAAAAAGAAGATGCCAAACCGTCAAACAGCAAAAACAAGCCGCTGGTGTTACAGCTTTCAGCCCAGTTGTACAGGGCACAATTAAGCCTCTCCATGCATTTACTCTTCCCGCTCTTCTGCAAATCCATAAAATGCGCAAACTCTGGACGCTATAACGACTACAAGCACGGTCTTCAAACGTTCTATTATTCTGGGCAATCACACCAGGCTAATGAAATGCTACATAGCAGTGATAGGGAATAGGACACTCACCAGTGGTGATGATCCCCTCCCTATCAGCTTTACGTGTATTGATTGTGCCGCCTCCGCCGCCCAGACTGCCGTTGCTGCCGACGCTCCCGACAACGCCACTACTATTGCTGCTGGAGCAAGGACGAGGAAAGAGTTCAAAACAGAACTCCCTTGAACGGTCATTGTTGACGCGTCGGATACAGACATTTTCCAGTGCTACGATACCCTTTCGCTGAGTGATTCGCTGAAAGCGACATGAACGCAAATACAGTCACAAAGCATTTTCATGGATGGAATTGGGATAAATGGGAAGGAAAAGGTAAAACTAACGTCAGGAGCATTATAGTAGAAGAGGTACTCCTCCGTCAGGACAAACCAGCGACGCTTCCAAATTTTCACGCGTCCACCTGTAAGGAGAAAATCGATGTAGGAAATAAACGTAACGGTAGGATATAGAAGTGAAACAAGGAAGAAAATGAGGTAATTAAGGCTCGGCGGGTTTCAAATTCTATGGGAAAAAACAAGTAAATATTGACAATTAACGTCACACATTTAAGTAGAAATGGGAAAATAAACGCTTGGCCATTGAGAAAAGAACGGATAAGTCGTAAAGCCGCAGTTTCCGAAGGCAAAAGCTTCTACGCTGAATTTACTGAATGGCAAACAGAGGACAGAATCCATGGGTTAAATGCCCAGTTGTGCCAATGCATAAAAACAGCTCCGAATGGAACCAGTTGGGTGAAACAAAAACATCTTGGTCCGATTCAGATTGATGCATTATCTCAAGTGATCAATGTTGGCAGTAATATGGCAGCGAATGAGGAAAGTTCTTGATACAAGCATTAGCGTAAAAACAAGGAGAAACTGATGGAAGAAGTCCAGAATGGACAAGAAGTTACAGGAGATTTACTGTTGAAAGGAGATACGAACTGATATCCAATTTCCAAAAAATCAACGTCTTTCTTAGCCGCTTCAATCAGGAAGCTGCAAGTGATACAGAATATCAGGAACGAAGACCTGCTTAGAACAGAATAAAGTGAAATCCCAGCAAACTACACGTCCTCAGAGCTTCCTATGAACGAGGGGTGGATGTTTGTCGCTTCACAGTTGATAGCGTCTACCTCCAAATGTGGTGCAACCACCACTCACGGGAGAATGGACACTTCGCGCTTGAGAAATCCCACTTCTGTCAACTTGCCCCTCTCTTGTGGGATCAAATTGTGCGGAGCGAGCCATTTACTTGAGATATTTCAGTGCGGTCATTAGATCCTACTTCATCCTATGCCAATGAAATTCACATACAAACCCACATCATCAAGGTTTTAACCTTTTAAACAGGCCTTAAAATCGTGTCCCTCAGAAAACACGGAAATTCACGCTGCATTTTACGCAAAGCTAGTAAAGACAAAGGTCGGGACACTTTTTATTCGGTCGGCATAAACCTATTTCCTTCTGGAATATGCAAACCTATTTCTGGTGGTGCTCCGCAGCTTCCCTGATGATGAGAAGTCTTGACATTAGGAGAAACCACACTCCGGTTTTCAAACCGCAGAACAGCAATTTTCCTTCAAATTTTCCTCAAAACTAAACCTCCACACAGTCCACTGTAGCATGAGAGAAGTGTAGGGAACACACGACTAGGAGCTCATGTCGCCCACTTTGAAGGTACTTAAATACTCGTCCAAAAATAATTTACTTGATTAAACGAATTAAGACATGCTGAACCATCGGTCAAATCTGGTCAAATCGGTCAAATGTAGTTACTCTGTTTCTGCAAGGGGACATTCCAAGGTCTTTACCCCATTCCTCTTAACCGTAGTTCCAACCGGCTGGACGTCCGAAATGCCTCCCACCACACCAGTACAACGATTTTAGGACCTGCATTCCACTCACAAGTTTTTTAGGTGAGAAAGAAGCATTGTATCCACGTTAAGCACGCATACCGGCGAAGACGAACTTACGTTACGTACAACTAAGGATGTTCCTTTGCCACCAGATGCTTTAGGATATGACGACCTACTCTAGAAAGGTGGACAATTTAGTCAAGATAAATAAGACCCTTCCTGGTTTTTTCTTCATATCAGAATACTCTTTACGTTGGAAATATTCACTAGATAGGTTCCTAACCGAGGGGCAACTGTGATATTAAAGGTCTCATACAAATTATGCCAAAAAACGCTAATAGTGATGATGATCATGCACCATCAGAATAGGACCAAAGTGCAAAAAAATTGAGACGAAATGCCGCAGAAACGGTGTTACATTACATTCAATGACTAAATGTGTGGTACATAAGTGACTTTAATATATTGTACAAAAGGTCACAAGACTTACCCAACTTCCATAGCCAGCCACGCATGATGCTGGGTTCGGAGCATTCTTCTGCCAGCTGAATCGGCTTCGATTTGATGCCATGATAGACACTCTAGGGAAAGAAGCGAAATAAACAGGCACACAAAGCAAAAAAACCGCATAAAAATAAGTCACGGTTTCTAGCCGATCCAGACAGATTTCATTCTTATCCACTTGCATCCCACTATGAAAAGAGCACCCCAGGAGTGGATATTCAGCATCCTACAGGAGGCGAATTTCACACCCGATGCACATTTCGCTTTGGCCTCGGTCTGACCCCAACAGCGCTGAAGGGTTTTATGCGTCGCGATTTGTACTTTCAGTTCACATAACCGTACAAAAAGGTGTACTTGCGTGCGCAGGAACAAGTGGCCTGGGGGAGATGATGAACACAAGAGGGAGCGATATAGCGCACTTACAAAGAAGGCAACTAACTTAGACCACGACATTACCCTGGGAGTGATATTCTCGAGGGCCTTCATAAAACTCTAATGGGACTAAACTTGCTTTATTAGTGTCAACAATATATGTAGTATCATGGAAGAAATGTGCAAGCTGTATATCAGCTTGTGGGCAAAAAATTAGGCGCAGACACGGTAAGGGGTTTAAAACCTGTAGGGGGTCCGAAGTCAGCCATGGGTTTGTCTGACAGTGACAATTCCGATTGCGATAGTTTCAAGCCTACCACCATGGCAGTCAGCCCTGGAAATATTCGGCACACGGAACACCTGATCAGCACATAACCTATTGTAAAAATACGATAGGAACGGACCTTTCTACGGGAGCAGTGAACATACTTGTAGGCGAAAATTTCCAATCGCGAAAAGTACACGCGCAAGAAGGATCCTAAGACAGATTTCCACATGAAGTCACACTACTGCCTAGCATGCGCATTAAAACTCCACTAGAAGCACACTGAAGGTTGGTATTTCAGAACCGTTGACAAAGTCAACCCAGCCATCCTAGGATGGTTCAAAAGTACTGAAAGATCTCTACTTCGAAGTTGGGCTAGGTACATAAGCGTGGCAGAATTTGGTGTGAGAAAAGTGTTTAGTTAAAGCAGTTTGTTTGCTTTTCTCTAAAAAATCCAAAGCCCCAACGCACTTAAACGCCTCTTGAAATGAATAGAGCTTAGCCTAATGCAAGAGAACAGATAGTGATAAGAACTAACTCGAATCATCTCCTCGGAGAGATTGGTATCTTTGTCAAAATCCAGCATGGTTTGAATAAACGTCTTCTCATCAGCCAGACTGAGATTTTGGCTCTTTGCATTGGTGTTATGAAGGGTAGTGTTTAGGAGAATGGCGGCATAGGCCAGGACGTAAGCGTCCTCTATAATGATTTTTAAAAAGTAAAAAAAAACACGAACACACTTTACGTTATAAGCTGCGTGGATGCCTAACTTACGGGGAGTGTGGAAAGTGCTGGGATTTTGCAGGACATATTGATGAGCAAAGGCGAGGAGAATCTTGTCAATCTTTTGACTCTCGCCAGGTAGTTGGAAACTGAAGAGAAAGTTCCTACAACAAAATAGGAGGAAACCGTAAATAAGAAGGAATATAGCAATGACTCACAAGGGGGAACTAATTACCTTAATGCCGGAAGAAAGTCCTGCCCAGCAAATTCATGTAACTTCAGGTACTCCTCCAGAACTTGCACGTTGAATTCCTTTGAGCTAAAAACAAACAAAAGTCCGTTTTGCGCTCACAACAAAGGAAAAAGAGAAGAGATAGTTTACCCACATTTCCCCGAGGTATGAACCTATAGCTGCTTTGGAGAGATTACGCTTTTCGTCGACGAAAAACCTAGCAACCGCGGCTGGATTACGTTCAATAATATGGTTTTCAAAAAGAAATTCTAGACCCTGTAAAGGGAATATAAGGCGTAAACGTTGAATACCATTTTTGGATTTGAGCAGAACTTCCTTTTGCCAAGGTTGCGTCTCGCATCCAATTCACTACAAGTTGAGAATAACAACAGCCTACCCTTCAGGGGAGACGCCAGCTTCTTCAAGTAATCGAGTAACGTGCTCATATTCCGATTTCAACAGCTAAGACATACGAACAAAAACAAAACACACCTGAATGTTCTTGATAGTCTCCAGACGTTGACTACGAATAGCTTCAAGTCTTTCATTGACATCCCCTAAGCATTCTAATGAGATAACAGCTTATATTTTCCAACGAACCAGCGGCGCTCATTTCCGTACGCAGTACTGACACCAGCACAAATAAAAGCTCGAAATTAAATGGCCGTGAAAATACACACAATAGCCACTCCCACCATCGTCAGTGTCATCCAATGGGATTCCGAGACAAACCACAGTAGCCTGCATTGATTAAGTAGTTGAAATTGACGATGATTGAAAAATAATTAGCGAAGTTTTTAAGTATTCCTACCTTTACTTAGGCCACATGCTTTCAAAGAAGTAAAAAAGTTTGCTTGAGATACCATTTTGGGGAGCAAAACACCAACTTTCCACGTTACTAATGTGTTAATAGCCATAAAACTCTATAACGCTTTTAAATGTACTTATTTACAGTATGAGTTTGTAATTGGTTGGCCTGGAAATAAATTGCAACTACGTCTAGAGGAATAGACACTACTATTCAAAACTACATTTATGTCCTTCACAATTTACTCCTAGAAGCAGTTAATTTGCACTCATTGGACTTAATATTAGAAAAAATAGTTGCAGAAGCATACAGCAGATAATGGATGTAACAAACGCAAAATCTATATTGTTCACACTCAAGGATTGTTTCGTAAAGCCTATGACAAATTAAAGGAAAATGACGAACTGTAGTGCCCTGTGCCCCTTCAAAAGTCATAATAAGCCAGTGTATTATTAAAAGCACAGAAAAGCAGTGGGTAGAAAGTCTAGGATGCCACCTTTAAGACCTGGAATCATCATCGTAGACCGTAAATGCATTCTAGAGAGCCCAAAAAGAGCATGCATTTCAACGCACATGTAAAACATCAAATTACCGCATAACTTTTTCTTGCCATTCGCAAAAGAGTATGCACTTTATGTGAATTGCTTTTTATAATTAAGTGTTACCCGGGGCTCTTCTGTTAGAAGAATTTACGATAATTATTGCTACATTTATAGCAATGCTGATCCTGCTTGCCCAAAAATATGCAGAAGCTCTGTAAATTCTAAAACTGTGCATGGCGGCTTGTGTGCTATTGATTGTTTTGCAAATTGTAAAACCATTTTTTGCTTATTTTCCTTTCTGCAGTGGGTGCACCGTAGCACCTCGAAAAGTTTCTGAAGACAAAAGAAGAGAACGTAAAACCGAAACAAATTCTACACACAAAAAACTAAAAACCGTAGCAGAAAGGGTACTTTCAACATACAGGTAAGGTGGCGCATACAGTATGGTTCAGTGGCCCTCCTACCTGGCAAAGGAACAATGGCTAAGTCACAAATTAGCACTTTACTATAATCGAGGGATAAATAAATAACTTAGGCATTGCAACACACTTGGATTTTTACCCTAATTTAGCTAGTCCTATGTTTAGTTCGTTTTTAATTATTTTAAATCTCCATTTCACCTGGGTCACCACTATCTTTTATTATTTCTAACTTCAGAACTAGTAGTTTAAATCATTTTGCCTTTTAATTCTTATTAATATTTTTTGGATTTCGCTCCAGATTTGCCGCTAATGAATTTTACCTATTTGCCATAACGTCTGCATTCTTGGTATCTTAAAGGTCGTAGTTGTTAGCATTGTGGGTTTCAGCGTGATGGCCTTTAACCCTGGTCCCAGAGCAACTCATCTAGTTGTGGATTCATCTGCCTTTATTGAGCGTGCAAAATTGGATGTAAGTTAACTTAACGGTATTTTAATTACTTAGACTTATGGTATGAAGTGTCACACTACTCAGTCTGTTATTGATGAAATTCGCGACAGGAATACCAGAGCCTTCGTCAACGCGCTCCCTTATCCACTAAGCATTGATGTACCCACACCAGAGTCTCTTAAGTGGGGTAAGATTGGGACCTATCATTTTTAATGTATTCAGCGAAAGAACTAGCTAGGAAAACGGGTGATTACTTTGTTCTATCGAAAACTGATATCGAAGTTGTAGCCCTCACCTACCAACTCTATATTGAGGTTACCGGTGACGAACCAGTTGTAAAAGAGGTAAGGTAAGTAGTGTGTTTTTATTCGTTGTAGATTAAGCGCCCCACATTCACAGACAAACTCTTCCGATTTAAAAAACCACCAGAACTTGGAAACGGCTCTAATTCCCCCAAACCGATCCTAGCAGACGAAGATTTTGACGTAGAAGCAGCTATGAATGAACTGAAACACGATCTTGGACAGATCTCTCAAGACCCACTCCCTGCTGCCGATGTCGGTGTCACCATAGACGAGGTCTATTCCGAGGAATCAGATTTTGAAGATGATGGCGATGATTCCAGCGACTGCAAGCCTGCTGAAGGAGAGATATTAAAAAATGTTGAACCCGAAGAGGTGGTTAGTGAGAGCGACTGGATTACGTCTGATAACTTGGCTCAGAAGCTGAAAGAAGGCCTAGGTCTCGGGTGTCTTCGGTTGTAAGTCCATAGTCTGTACGTTCACCCCACCGATTTCTGTTTTTTCTTGTTACTTGCTCGCTTTTTTAGGGACGATGAAGTAGAAATATCGGAAGACACGCCGCCTGTGCTCGTGGCTTGCTTAACGAAGGATTTCGCCATACAAAACGTCCTTATGAACGTGGGAATCACTCTCTTAGCCTTATCGGGCAAGATTATTAGGGAGGCTCGGACCCACGTTCTCTGGTGTGGCTCATGCTACGCGTGCGTTTTTATGTGCCATTCGTCTCTCGTTTAGAGCTTTGAAGGCGTTTTCCCATACTTTCTTTGTCTACTTAGGCACACAACCAAACAAAATTCATACTTTTGCGCGATTTGCGGATACCCAAATCTAAGACGGATTCCGGTCACTTTACATGAGGATGGACAGTTGGAGTTCCATTTCTCTCGGAAGTTTAAAAAGAATCTCAGGGGCACTAAGGTATGCTTCTCCATTTCCATCTAGTTGTACTCTATACTACTGACGATTCCTGGTTGTCAAAATAGTAATGGAGCCACTTTTTACCCATTCAAGGCACATTGGTTGTTTTCACGCCTTAGCAACTAAGTTGAGATTTTACAAGATCACATGCTTGTCGTTTAAAAAGTTGACGAAACCTTCATTTTTATTCCTCTCCTTCAGCACCCGATAATCCGTCCAAAAGGTGGAAAATATGCCGACGACCCAATTTACCGAGCCGACCAGCGCCTTCCGGACCGCCGCGCACCGAAACCCAAGAATCCCAACGTGATCCCGATGGGTGCCACCAACGGCCTCCTCTTCTGCGACGATGAAGAAGAGGATGGAGACGGCTTTCTCATCGATGCCGCTGCGTGTGGTGTGGACGGTGGTGATCTAGCAAGCCTTGTCTTCCCCGTTCACGACGTGACCAGCAAAGCAGCCACTCGGGGTCTTCGTTCAGATGGCCAGATTGTACCAGCACCGTGGGAACGAGTGGCCACGGGCGGCGAGCACGGACTCAAGCCAACTCGATATCGAGCAAATAGGCCGGGACGAAGGCGTACGGGAGGAAAAAAGCACAGATTGACGAAGTAGACTTTTTTCCTCCTCTCCTTTGTATGTATCTACAAGCGTTTCTTTGGTCTTTGTAAGAAGGTGTAGCATGATCATCGACTCGAGTTTTTGGTTGGATGAATTGGACGATGTTACGGATAAAGATGTCATCACGCCTTTCTGACTTCTGGGAAAGAATGTGCTGGGGTTCGCTCCCAAACTCGCCCGCCCGCCTGTGCATTTCCTCATTGCTCATCGTCAAACATCAACCAATATGAATAGACCTTTAGGAGCTCGGAAGTGGATGGGTAACAGTGAAAAAGACGATGGAGATGGGGTGGGCTTGTACCCTTGGGCCATTCCTCCCACACGCTTCCTCCCATCGTCTATGCAGTTCTCAAGACAGCGCACCCGTTGACAGTAATTAGAACCGTTTGGGGCTTAACTGTCAGGCTACTGGTCACCATCATGAAGTAAGTTTGAATTTCGTCAACAGACCAAGTGTAGTTTGTAAAAAATGAAAGCTGAACAAGTTAGCTGTGCACCATACGAACACGCCCCTTAGCTAGACCTGAGATTTTGTGTAAATGTGTGACTGCGCATCTTAATGCAAAGAAAACGTCTTTTAAATTTCATGTCCCCATAGCATGCTCGATATGGGCCAAGAACAAGTTCTAATGCATTACACCGTCGTCACCAGCAATTGCTGATGGAGAATTAGGACCCACGAAAGGCGTTGTACATGCTGTAGGTACAGAAATTAATTTACGGATTTTAAAAACACGATTCAATAAGCTCACTACCATCACACAGAGACGGGGTGTTAGTTCACCTACCTGATCCCCATGTTGCAAATTCCGACGCACGTTCATCAAGAAGGATAATCAATTGCATAAAATCAAGTGGCAAACGGATTGGGTGAGCGTTAATGTTTGAGGCTCCTTGGAGAAAGGCATAAGACAAAACAGGTAGGGTAGGAATATTTGATTAGATATATTTCAGACAATAATAGAGGGTTTATTGCCAGGAGAAGCAAGCATATATATACAAGAGATTGTGGGCAAAATCAGTTCGATGAAAATGTACAGACAGAAAGACGGTGGAACAGAGGGCGCACATTCGCACCCGTCCTAGAGAGCAGTGCCGCGCTCCAGATTCTGTTTAATTTCTGCAGTGTACTTCCCATAATGACGATCCAGCAGCTCGTTATAGCGCTTGTTGCGCTCGTTGATGTAGTCGATATCGGCATCGGGATCAAAGGCGCGACGTCGACTGTAGGCGGCCTTCTTCTTCTCCTGCTCCTTCAGCGTCGCAGCCATCCGCTCCACCGCCTCACGACTGCTTTCAGCCCCTGCCTGGATTGCTTCCACCAGACCAATCGTGTGTGCCGTCGGGTAGACCAAATCACCTCTATAAAACAAGATAAGATGGACGCGTCGGCGAGCTAGTCATTCAATTTACATCTTCCATCTTGACTGTGCAGCATATATTGAGCCATTACACAAAATCAATTTACAACAAAACGCAGGCACGACGATCCCTCCCCCCCATGGATCTAAACATGAATCGAACTAGAGTTGAACAAAGGGGAAGGAGCACAAACAAATTAAAACATTAGTAGAATTCTAAATGCCATTTTAGTCACTTTTCTCCGGCGAGCTACAAATTCACTCAATCTATCTTGACCACAGCATCCCGGGTGTAGGTCTTATTAAAAGTAAAAACTACACTTATGATTCGAAACACTCGGTTGCTAGATTTGCACACTCATTCCAAATATCCTGATACCCAGCGTCTACCAGCTTTTTGAAAATGTAGGTATTCCTGAATGATCGTATTCACCGTTGTCACAGACAGCTTCATTTGCGCAATTTCATGACAAGTTATGTGTCAATCATCCCAAATCAGGCGTTCCACACGCTGAGGGTTCACAGGGGTGGCCATTGTCGACTGGGAACCACCACGACTAATATCGTCATCGACAAAAATACGACCGTCCATGAAACTACACCATTCAAGTATTTTTGCCCAGTACCAAACATTGAAAGAGACTGTGGACACCACTCTTACGATAAGACTCCTACATGGCGGTAGACACTACGTACGCTTGCTTAATGTATGAATAAGCAAATGCCAACGAATCGACTGGGAATTGAAGCATTTATTAAAGAATGGAATAAATACCTGCGTTGACACTCCAATGAAACCGAAAATTCAAAAATTTAGCAAAATCTCGCTAGGGCAAATGCACCGATAACTGCAATGGACTAACGAAAAACATTGCATTAATAATGAAACTCATCTAGAAAATCAAAAGTGAACGAAGGGTATCGCCAGTGAAATAGTAAACTTCTAGCTCGATCACGGCGCAACAAAGACTCAGGAATTCAATGCCCATTTTGCAACAAGATACTTAGGCATACTGACAACTTCCCCTTTTAACCCTGAACAAATGCTCCCATTTGGCCTAAGACTGGAAAAAATGACCTAGTTAACAAAACAAACAACAATGGAAGAACCAGACGCTCACAGCCTTTCCTTCTGCTTCTGATACGCCACCAGATCCGGCTTGAGAGCCTTGGTTTGCCTGAGATATTTCTTGTGAGAGGCATCGGCGTAGGATGCGAAACCAGGAACATCGCCTGCTTCGTCTTCCGCGCTGAGGTGAGGTCTTCTGCGTCTCTTCCGCAACTCCAGGCGATTAACCAGTTCTGCGGAAATATTCAGATTTTTGGCGCGGTTCACATCCACACCCTTTTTGGCGCACTCTGCACGGAAGGCGTCATCCTCCTCCTCCCAACGCATTCTTGCTTGTTTCGCCTCCCAATTAGAGGGCAAGTGCTTGCGCCTGTCCTCCTCTACCACCTGCACGTGGTTGGCTTTCTTCGCCTCATCCTTCAATAAATTTAAAAGGCACTGCCAATGTCAAAATAATAGTTCAGGAAGAAAAAAAGCTACGCACAACAATGTAGCAAACTCGCAATTAAGAAATAAGTAGATATTCGGAGATTAAAAGCTTGTCGCAAGTTAACTTAAGGTACACGACCAGTAAGATATCGGTTTTGGACATAAATATAATATGAATAACAAGCGAAGCACAAAAACTCACGATCTTCAACTGTAATTGCCTCAGTCTACTGAGACGATCCTCACGCTTGCCGTCGGAAGCAACCAACATGGTTATCGAAACCAAACGTATGCTTCATGCCACATCGTAGCGAACTTAAACAAGACTCCACATATAAAAAATGTTCCAAATATATCTAAAAAAATAACAACTAAGCAACCTACTTTTTTAAAGATTTTTATTGCGCGTACTTTGTAAAGGAGAAACCCTTTCTTCTCCTACTGGTATGACCCATTGTATGAAGTTCATCAGTATTTCTGAGAAAATTAGGGATATAAAAAGGACTTATTTTAAGTGTGGGCGTGTTTAAAGCTTTTAAGTTTGCACTATCGATTTAAAAATAAATTCATAGTTTAAATATGAACTCGCGTCCTATTTTGTCAGCGGTAATGTTGGAGTGCCCGTCTTCCCTAATGTCACAATCTACATCAATGTAGGAACATTATTTTTGATGTGCACGAGAACACACAAACTCTTAGCATGGTTAAATAGCAATATTAATATCAGTATGCAGCGCTTCGATTCTGCGCTGAACACAGGATAAGATGAAGTATTTCACTAGGGCTGGGAGCTTTCACCACGATTTATGTAGATTGCAATGTCCGCGTAGCTCAACAAACCCACAGATAAACTAAATATCAACTTGACACACTAGAAGACGAGCCTAGAGCATTTTTTATGCACCTGAATACCCAAAATCTCTCCCAGATATTGTCCAGCTGCAGACAAGGTTTCCCCGCATAAGTTTTTGCTAACCTACTATCAACTCATGAACTGCAACCCTTTTTTATCTCCTCAACCATTTAACTACAAATTACACTATCGGCCATTTCCATTCTCATTTAAGTAATCCGTAAAGCACTATCACCAGTCCCCTGCATTCGTAAAAATGCATACTTATATTGAAAAATGCTCGTTATTAGCCGCGAGGATATGGGCGCGGTTTCCCGGTTGTGTTGTCAAGGAGAATACAGAACCTTTGTAATTACGCATAGTTATGAACATAATATCAAGTCGTTGATTTAAACAGTTGCCTCTTTTGAGCAGCGCTCTATTCGACCACCCTCTACGCTGCCTTAAACCTCCAAGAGTCATTTCTATTTGAGGTTTTTCCTTTTAATAAATTGTTTTGGTGAATAGGTATTCACTAACCTTGTGTTTCTCAGGGCCGTTTTTGTGGTCTATAAAGCCTAAATTCCGAATCTCGATCTTTTTTATAGGATCATTTACATAGTCGATTTAAAGTGGCTTTGCACATCTTCATTCATCATCTACTCTTTCTCGCTGCCTTGTTCTCACTTCATCGCCACCTAGTCATCTATTTTGGTTCTGTCTAACTACGCTTTACAACTCTTCATATAACTTCCTCTGACAGTTTATTAATGAAGGTTTTCAAATCGTTTTAATGTGTTGTCGCCTGATTTGCTAATTTATGCTGTTAGGTATGGATAGCAAAATGAACGATGCTTCAATGATCCTTCTGTCATGACTTTCCTCGAATTGAATTTGTCAAATGTGCGCCTCCGGTGACGCCTGGGTTCGACTGCCAATGTAGCACCCAGAGTCCCCCCCCCCTAAATTGTCAATAAGTCACGTTAGCATGGGAGCCAGTGAAAAAGACTGAAAGGTCACGCAAATATGGCAGAAGTACAACCGGGAGGACTAATGGGTCCACGCAGTTATGCCTACGGCTGTTGAAGGTATTAAATCACGACAACTACATTTATACCTCAAATATCTAGCGAATTGAGTTAAAATGTCTCAAACAGCTCATTTTCCATTCCGAATGATGGTGAAGTTCAAAAATTTTGCTTCGTAGCAGCAATTACCAAATTTAACGTCTTATAAATTCATCCACATTTCAGTGACAATTTATAAGAGAAAGTGTTAGTGCATGTTCCTCGCAAGCGAAAACCTCTAAATGGCCGTTGGATACATGCAGTTTTTTCGGAAGTGAGTGCTTATGTAGTTACCCACGAGTTGTTACGCCACGCCCGCTAATTCATGACTTGGCAGAGTGTACCAAAAGGGATTTCTAAATCACAGCCCTGTGCAACACATCAAGACTTCCCTGGAGACGAAAGAAAATATGACATTCAGCATATTGGAGCTACTGACATGTCCCGAAGACTAGCCTCCTCGGTGGAGCACCTAAGTGGACCATTTATTAAAAACTGAAAGCCAAACAAACCGGCCCTCTCCTCTTTTGAGCTCCGCTTCCGGCGCTACCCTTGGTTAATCTCCCGCGTCAGCAGTTGCAGCGCAATGGGTGCTGCAAGGAAACACCTACGAGCCAATCAGAGCAGTCATCGAATTCCCATGAGATTGGGAAGGTACTTAGTTGCATCATTACTGATTTCTTTTGGTAATTCTACTGAATCTCTATATTCGTCTTGCGTTGAAACTGGAATCAGTAACGTAGAATTGTGCTGACCATCAATTATGTCCATAGCTTATCATAGGAAAGCTGGTTTTAAAGCAGGGTCATAAAACAAATTATGATACTATCCAGCCAGTAGAGAAGTAGAGGTATCGTTAGACCACATAATTGATATCTTCAGATAGGTACTGCAGCTAGTTCCGTAAAGAACTTTCCCAGATGGTTCACCACCAGTGTTCCTTCTGTTGTAAAAAGCTTGCCTGCAGACGACTGGGCTGGAGGAGGTGCCGAAGATAGACGTCATTCTTGGCCCTTTTGTTAGGGTTCGTGACTAAAATCCCCCATCCTCATCATATGCCTTTCTTCCACTCCACTGCAGTTTATCACCCAGCAGTGTAGATCAAGGTAGATGTCCTTTAAGATCAGGTTCGTTATCCGCTGCTACCACTGTAGCGCTAAAAGACTTCCCTGAAGTCGCAAGTAGACACAATACTTGGGCAGTACACACCGGTATATATATTTGAAATAAAGAAGGGATTTGAGCTACTGGTATGGCCTGGAGACAGCCCACCCAGTTAAGGTACAATGACGAAGAGCCTAGGTGGACCTTTACCAAAATTATCAGTTAGGCAAACGACCAACCTATTGCACAAGATTATAAACGAAGATTCCAAATTCGCTCTCCAAAAGGTTCATTTTAAATAAATTCTTTCTGGTGTTAGAGACTGCCAGCAAACACATAATTTGATCGGTATCTTTGGTAGGCCGCATAAACTAAATGAGCTAAAGCGGTTGATGTGATGGCAAAATGAAAGCAGTCCTGCTTCTCTTTCATCACATCACAACACATAAATCTCAGTGTATTATTTGCTCTCGATTTTCTATCGTCGATCCTGATCAACGTGACTATTAAAATCCGCCATTTGGAGGGTCTGCTCGTCCAATTTGCAGCAAAATATTAGTGCTTCTGTGACCTTTCAAATGCTTACCAATGAGTCATCACCAATCCTACAGACGAATGTGTCAATGACAAGTTGTTGTGAGGCTCCGTTAATGAACAGGGACGTTTCAATGCCTGAGCCGAAGTGGTGGTTACTGATTGGCTAATCGCAATGTTGGGGAAACAGATGCCCAGAACCAAGAGGTGTCATTCACGGTTGTGGTGGTGGTGGCGAAACAGGAGGGAAATAACTGCTGTCAAATGCTAATCCCGGTAAAAATGCACCCTAGGAGAAGAGACACAGAGGTGGGAAAGTCGAAGGCAGGTGACTGCCGTAAGGCCTGACCAGCGATGGTACCGCGTTGCCTCAAAGTGGCACTGAACGTTAAAAATACTACTTGTGACTAGCTTGCCAAATGAAAGATACCACATGTAGATAATAACAAGTCTAAGATTTGCCCAAAATGAGGGCATCATTATATTTCAGACACATCTAAAGGCTTGTTCACGTAAACAAAATCGCGAAACATTGAAAGACTAGCGGCAGGAACCAATCAGTCAAGCCTTACAGATGTAGAGGGTACATTTCACCACGCTAGGTCTTCATATTCTGCAGTTGCCACTTCCGACTTGATGAATCGTCTACTGGTTAAGGCTGCAGCCCTTCGGCCACCAAAAATAGAACAGTCTCTTGTCTACCAGCCTTCCCCAACATTAAAGAAGCTGCCTAGAGCTACAGTTATGTAGTGGTATAAACTTATACCCCTGTAGTTGTCAATGACAGGAGTTTTTGTACTGTCCCCTGTGCTTTTGAGTAGGACCGTCGTTTGTGCTGAAACAACGTGGGTCAAGGCTGACAACCTAAACTATCAAACGCAGGATGAGTTGAAGTAAGTTCAACGAAGGGTACGAATTTCCCCAATCCATGCTCTTTGTTTTAATTTGGTAAGCTACATTTTTAACTGTAGAAGTTGTATTGCTGGGAAATCGCCGTCATCGTGCGTAATGCTTTTGCCATTGGAAGGCTTGCCATTCACACCTAATGACACCGACACTGCATATTTTTATCGGTAAACAGACCAATCAAACAAAACCTTATTCCATGGAAGTCGCTTTAATCATCGCTATATCAACATCTTAATAAAAAGATATTTCACTTTTGTTCCCGGTTTACAAGGTCATTTGGGAAATCCGTCACCATGGCCCAGAAGTTTTATTGTTTTACCAGGACACCAATGAAACTGCTGCTAAAAGACATAACAGAATATAAGCTACTCCTAAACAAAAATACCATGCAGTTACCTCAGTTTCTTACTTTCAATCAATCTGCACGCGAGGGAGGCAGTAGTGCAACCACAGTGCTCGCCAACAGGAAAATTTCACGTGTTACGTATTTATGACATGCTGGATTTAGGAGGACAACAGCGGCTCCATCTTCATGTGAAATAGGTGACTAGTGGTGATTATGTGCATGAAAGGAGGGTTTTTTTATTATACACCGCCCAAAACAGTGTTTCAAGCATACGAATCCTTCGTCACAAATACGTGACACATGCTTCATGACGGTTTCATAAATAGCATCCGACATCACCAACCCGTTTTGAATTTGGCTACTGACAAGGCGGTTACGTCTCAGCAATTCCAAAGCCGCTTTAGCACGACAACGGTCACAACACAACGTGGAAACCCTCGTCTTGATCGATGCAGAATGACTTACAAGCGCATCACCTTCCCCTTGCCCCCGCCGAAACCCCCTCACTATCCCTTCCCGTTATCCCTATCAGATTGATAAAGTCCACGCAAGGCAGCTTAGTGGCATTTTTTTCCGACCACTTCACCATCCTCCAATCCATCAGAAAGTCAGCATTTATTGGAAAAATATCCTCTCATTCTGTTTGATAAGACTTCGCAAAACAAAACAATTTTAGCACAATGGTTGGGAGCCAGGTAGGCAGTATGGAGTAGTGACATAATATATGGGGCAGTGACCTCTAGACATCCTTGGTTTTGCTGATACTGGAGTATTGAAATTCGTCACCAGAATTGGCCTCCACTTCAACGCGCATCTGTAAAAACCAGCAAAAAAGTGCACAACAATGACCCACTGCTTGTAAACCCCACATTTTTCTACAAGCAAAGCCTGTTTAAATGTCTCCTGGGAAAAAATGTATCAAAAATGGACTTTGAGCGTTTATCACCTGCGTCACACATGTGATTCCCGTGCTTGCTTAGTTAGGGCTAGCATCACTAATATGCCACATGCCTTCTTCCTCAGGTCATGATAAGTGCATTTCTCACGGATTAACCAATCAGTGATGGGGGTCACTTCATGTTTTGATGATTAAACAAAAGTGTAGGCTAAGAACTGTTCAGGAATCGGATTTGACATGTAATTGGCAGTATCATGGTAATGGTGATTTGGTACTTTGTTTAACCGCGCGTCTACGTGAGTCTGCGCAGTAATATCTTGCCTCGGCAGCCTAGCCTTGGGGTAGTGCTAGCAGCCTCCCAGGTCCCTACTCATATGTTGGTAAGTAGTGTATTCCTCCAATGCAACTTCAACTTATTATAACCTCGGGGAGAACTGGGGGCGCTATGTAATCGACTGAAATAAAACAAAGCTGCGGCGCTGACCATAAAGCCGTAAATTTATCCACTATTTAGCCGACTTCTGCTTGAGCTCTGGACTGAATTTTCGGATTGAATTAATATTTTTTTTGAGTCAAAAGTCAGTAAAAAAGCCTTCTGGGTTTTTAACCACTCGAAGGGGAGGAAAGGTAAATGCCTTCGTTATTGGCGGGACTTTCCGGTACAGTAAAAGAAATAGGCCGTATCACACCAAACCAGACCATGGGATCGTGCACCAAAAGCCATCCAGGATCAAGACGAAATCTGGCATGCGAAAGGCAGACCTATGCATCGAGGACCCTCTTAATATGCTCTTCAACGGTGTCACACATATGTGACACCACAATTTCTCCACCTCCGCCTGCAAGTCGCACAGGCAACATATTAAATAAAGTCAAAATTGGGGAAGGAAAAAAAGCATGGTAAATGCCAGACAAACAGGTAACACAGTAGGATAATCATTGTGATCGGTATTGCTTCGAGACAGTCTCTATTGGTAAAGACGTTAGGCTTCCACCACACGCTCTTAATACCTCCAAAAATATCCCAACGACACACCAATTTTCACATCGCTTTATTCCTCTGCACCTGTGCAATCACCCAGAGGAGAAGTGAGTCACGACATTTGCAGTTAAATTCCCCTTAAAATGGGCAGTACGAGGTAGTGCATCAATGAGCCAGACCAAAAGGTAAGGACAGAAAGACCCTCTAGGTTGGGCTTTCATAGCGCTTCTCAGAGTCCTAATTAACAGTTTAAATAAAAAAAATCAACAACTTTTGCGTTTGACCTTACTGACCTCGGGACCAACAAGGACGAGTTAATCCAATCTCCTTTGATTGACCCCACAATACATCTAATTGATGCAAAGGCATGAATACGTGGTAGGCTTTTCATGCCTTAGAATGCTTAAACTGCTCCATTCCAAGGAGAGTCGACCACCACAAGCATCTTAGATGGTTCTGCAACACTTCGGTTGCTTGTTCAACTTCTCATTTTAGTTAACCTGGACACTTACCCCCGCGCCATTGTATATCCGACGGGAGGCATGACCTCCAGAACATGCCGGAAGCCTCTCAGCCCTTCTATACGTAGGCAATATATTTTCTGTCCAAGCACTGTGACTTCCTTCGTCTTCCAGAAGAACTCGACGCGTTACGTGGCATCAATGGCCATTTGTAAGACTTGTTGTTTGTCACAAATTTAAATCCTGTTTAGGGGGCTTTTAAAATCGGATTAACCTCAAACCTCTCTTTTTCGCAGAAAAAGAGAACAAAACCTCAACCAGTTTGTGTGCAGTGCTACTTGTCTTAACAAAATTTGTCATAGTCAACCAGAAGACGCAAGTTGCACCAGACGTGGGTGGGTAGACCACCGGGTGCCATGCGCTGTCAATTTATACCTCAAGTGGGCTACTCAACTATTTCTAGAGTTTAAATGAATCAATCGGTAGGACCCTTGATAAGGCCAGTTAAAATAAGACGACTCACCTTTTCATGAGCACGTTGGCGTTTGAGATCGTCTTTCATGAAACCTGTGGACAATGACAAAAAATGCAATAGGTCAAACTGAGCAGACGCCGGTGTTAGAAGGCGGAATGGGGAAGTCATCTTAAAAATCAGAATGTTTTTACGTGCGCTAACCTACCTCTATGATATGACAAGCAGCTGTCCTCATCAAGTGAGCCTTTTAGATTTCAACACAAAAGTCCGCATACTGGCACCTACTTTCCTCGGTTAATGGTTGCTTAGGCATCTATCTGGCACTCACTCCACCAAACTAAAGCTCATCTATTCTACTTTCTTGGGTCAGTGATTGAGCTTTCCCTTCGGTGCTTGAACCGTTCGGAGAACTCGACATCCACCACACCAGTGCTTTGACTACCTCCAAACTCCTCAACCCTTCCAGAGACGATGCGTCAATGTGTACGCATATTGTGTACACCAGCCGGCGAGGGTGAATCCACATTCATTACGTACCTCATTTTCACACAAGTCGTATGAATGAAAGCGATTTTGGGCAGTTGGTAAACTGGTTTTGTAACGAACTTAGACCCTGGAGTGACGTCTCAGCGGTTCCAGTGTAATACCACAAGTGGGTGAAGACTCTAGGCTAGTCTCTGATGTTAAAGGCAAGAATAGAATACAAAAATTAGCTTTAATGCCTTAACCAGACAAGAAGATACTATGACATGAAACTGCCTTTCTTAGTGGTTACGAAGTGGGCGGGTGAATTGCATAAACCAGTGAAATGGGTGTGCTAAATGAACTAGAAATTAAAAAGTTTCAAAGATACTTAACAGCTTGATCAGTAGCCTCAACAATTTGAAAGACTGATTTAATAGGGCAGATGAGAAAAGTGATCTCTAAAGGGAGGCGAATTTGAACAAGTGACCTTGAATTTAGCCAATACCGTAGCAAAGGCTGTCATTGGGTCGTCATTAATAAATTATATAAACAATAAAAGGGAATTATGACACCGAAAGCAAATAATACGAATGAGTAGACAGAATGCAGACTAGGGGGTAACTTACAGGCAGGCACACCGGCAATTGCCATGCAGACGAGGATAAAAATGTTTGTCGGGAGGGCGCCGTAGTTGCCGATCATAGCAGTTGCGACTTGGGTTAGGATGATGCCAAATATCTGCGCAGCCAAATAAGGCGGTCAAGAGAAGTGACACTGAGTGGGAGGTACCAGTAAAGAGCAGTAGAAAGGCATGCAAAGCCCAGTTTTGTTGGTGCTAGGACTATTTAAAAAGGCTGCCGTGATTCAAGAGGTACTAATTGTAAAATTAAAAAAGAATTATTTGGGAACAATTTCGCAACAAATGTCCCATGCTGAGAAAAAATAATGAGTCCGTGTTTGGCCTATTCGTTGGCGTTGTTCAACTCATGTTCCATACACAACATTCATAAGATCAACTTATTACCATTGTGTATTTAGGATGAATTGATGCCTTTGGAAGTGGCACCTCATTGCATGGTCCTTCTTTTTGTCTTACAGGAAGAGTTACATTCGATTTGATTTATTACTTCAATTGATGAGTCTCCATGGCCTGCCACGATTTGGCTGCTTGTATTTTGGCCTCCTCTGGAGTGATGATATCGTTGGCCAGACATTACATCAGTAGATGGTATGGCTGTGGATTTTAGAGTCTGTAAAATCTATATTCAGAAGAGGCTGCCTACCAATGGGCTCCGTATTGGGATCAGTAGTGAGGCAAAGCTGGCTATGAAATAACTGCTTACAAGGCCTGCAGGGAAATGAACTAAAACCGCGGCATGAAGGCTTAATGACTCTCCGGTTGCAAGAAGCTGTGTGGTCAAGACAGGACTGCCTCACGGATTGGAAATCTGACAATCCCCTAAAGGGCAACTCGGAAACTGTACAATGAAGTCGGTCCGCAAAACCTAAGTCACATGGAGGAGATAACGGGAAGGAGGAAGAGGAGGAGGAGCAAGACTTATTCCAATCGCAGATTACCCAAGCGATGAACGGTAGGGGTGTTGCATGCCTGCTTGACGCTGTCTAGTCATGGTTGGTGATGCGGTAATCAAAGACGATCGAGGAGGAAGACAACTTTTTGCTCTCTGACCTACGAGTGGCAATCTCATCCCCATTTCGACACTACCTCCAAAAGTTTCAATTCCCGATCATGTCACTACGAATGAGGGAAGCAAGAGGCAGAATCTGCCCAATCCTGGTGATCGAAGTAGCAAGCAGAGGAGCCGATGGTTGCTTAGCGATAGCTGTGAATTTTATTCAAACGTCGGCAACAATAGTGGAAATCAGCCACCGTGGACGGCCTGCAGATTGATCACATAACTAAGGTGAGGAGATTCTGGAAGTCAACATCGGCCCAAGCCTACCAAACAGACACACCAACGTTAAACTTCACCTTTCAAGGGAGCTAGGAAGGCGACGAACAAAGAGGGGGAAGACGTCAAATCTAACAACCCAACTTACATGAGCTGAAGTATTGAGAATTCCTGAAGTGAGACCCTCATCGATGGGGTAGGTGATTTCTGCCGCGTATTCGAATCCAAGGGGCAGAAAACCGGATTGGAAGAAGCTGTGAAGGTGAGACAGAATAAGAAGGATGACTAAATGCAAGTTATTTTAGCCAAGTAAACTTTAAACTGTTGATAGCACGACTTTGCAAACCCCATGCAAATTTACGATAGACTGCAGCGAATACGAGATTAACCGAAATAAAGGAGATGGGAAAAGACGATTCAAGACCTGGTGAATGCATTGGATGCGAGACGAAGTTTTCTGGTATTAATTCCCTCCAACCATATAAAATGGGTTTCATTGAGCCAAACCAGAGGATTCCTTGAACCTATCATAGAAGTCGCTGAGGATTACATTTTAAACAGCATCAAGGTACTTATTCTAGTCTTTCTCGCCCTTGTCAGGAGCGGAACTACTGATGACGAACTCCAAGTAGCCGATTTCCCCTCCGACCCTCGCCGATGGAGCGCATGCGGTGGAATCAACTCACCGAAGTATCTGGTTGGCTTCAAATAGCTGGAGCCTTTCTTATAGTCCCCTACCCTCAACTAGGAGGCCGGGAGGGAACTCCTTATTCTGACTAGCTAGCTCCACTTGTCAACCACTGGATTTCTCTCAAAGTCCAATCCGGCTGGATTACTGTTCTGAGTTTCTCCAGGGAGAACACAACTAAATCTTGCGAGAGAGACATCTTAAAAACCGTCCTGCCAAAGACGATAATTACAACCTGGAACAGGCGGTTGAAGGAACGAGTCAAGGAGTATCCTCAATCTCTGTGATGTGGAAAATTGATTTACCACACGAGACTTTCATGCCAAATTGGAGTACTTGAACTTGACAGGCATAGAAAAAGGGATGTTCCGTGAAGGTGCTTCCCATTCAGAACACCTGTTCTGAGTCACGGTGGGTCGTGACCCAGCCCATACCTTCCATGCGGTCTAGAGGTTCCGTCCCTTATCTCAAAATAGAGCACCTCAGCGATTAGAATTTTGGCAGGTTACACTAAGTGTCACTGAAATGTCTCTACCAGTAAAAGATTGATGATAACACACCAGAAGTGGTTATTTCACTTACCCAAGGAGGATCATAGTGAGGAAGACGGTGCCAATTAAGTTGCTGTAAAGGCTTCCCATAAAGGCTCCCATACTGATCACGCTGAGGAAGTAGAAGATGATCAAGACGAGCCTAAACGAGATTGGAAAAAAATCACTTGCCTTACCCTCAATAGGGGAAGACAGACCCATAACACATAAGACTGCATAACTGTCCTCATCACCTCACTGTCGACACTTGACAGCGATAGCGCTGGTCAATTATGACAGGCTAAGGTACAAAAGGGTGCAAAGGCACTGGGAATTGCAGAACAAAACCGCTTCAAACATACGCAGTATTGGTGCACATGGGGATTTTCCGAAGCACAGAGGGACATTAATGCCTTTTAATGGATCGGAGGTTAGCAAATATCTTTAAAATAAGCAGAAGTCAGACGGCTCAAATATTTGCATTTTCTGACTATCCGTAGGACTAAACAAGCCTTGTTTCATCAATTTTATGCACATAATTAAAATGCAAATCCGCGCGAAGGGTGTCGGTGTTCTCTTTATTTGTTTGACAGCGTTATCACATTCAGCACTGAGGCGTCACATATATGTGACGAAACGTCATGGCATCTGATTGCACCGATTCGTGAGTGTAAAACAGGTCACCTAAATTTAAAGCAGTGCAACTTGGAAGTATAATGTATTCAAATTTTGATTACTTGCATTTTCTTCAAGTTTTTTGGGTAAGAATCGAAGTGACTGTAACAAAGCCCAATGGCAGCTGAGGGCATAAAAGAGTCATAAAGTATTTGGCCAGTGATGGTGAATTCGCTTCCATAACCCTAGTAGCTAGCCAAAGCAGTACTACCTTGTAGATTAAAAATTCACAAGCAATCGAAGGAGGATGCGCTACGGTGTGTAGTCCACGAAATCCTGCACACACACACGCTCAAACCACTGGCAGTAAATTTTTTTGCCAGATAAACGACAATATCTTGAATGCAATGCAGGATTCGCCTGCGGAATGAAAAGTTTTGAAGTGGATTCAAGAGAATTTCAAGTGTGCCCTGGAGTCAACCGCATTAGTGAAAGCATTGCCACTGTGACCTTAAGTATCAATAGACGACAAAATTGAAGGAGATTGGCAGAAAGATGTTTTCAGACAATGGCTCCCAGTAGAGACATCAAAAAGCAATTCTTCATTCAGCAATTAGTTTAAAATCAAAATTCCACTTCTGCGTTCGCCTTTTCGTAAGCCTCACTGCTTAAAACATTTCAAGTGTGGCTGGAGGATTACAGTGCCTATGGAAAGAACTAGAAAGCAGTCACGTTAGTTATTTGGACGTGATGTGATGCGTCACTGCAGAAAAGGTAAAAAATTTGCTACAAAGCATTTAACCGACGTCTGTCCATAAACCTGCGAATAATCCCCGAGTAACTTTCAGTCGTGGTGTTAAATAAATCAGGGAACTTTGTCACCCCATTGGGAGGGTTGACACCGAAATCGGTTTCTTGGTGAACATTTTGAGCGCCAATTAAAGGTGAGAACCGCCATCATGGTTCCATTCCTGGCGAATTGATAATATGCATTCCCAGACTTTGTGGAGAAGCGGAAATACAAGAAACAGGCATCCTTTTGACCATATGAGAGCCTTTGAATGTGGTAACTTCGGCGGCTAATTGAAGAGGCATTCTATCAACGGGTGATTAGGACAGGGACATATCGTAGGAAATGAACTGGAACCCAGGCAATGTGAGGGATAATAATGGAGGAGGTGATTACTTGTGCTGTGTAATTATTTCTGCCTAAGCAGTCTGGTGTGGAAAATTCGTGCCTTGGGTTGGGGATGACTGCAAAAGGAAGGGGGTAGCGTTCAGGCATAGGTAGAAGATGTGGCCGGAAAAAAATGTTACCTTCTTCAGCAATTCGCTTACTGTGAGGACGCCTCAAGTCCAAAATGTAGTACCAGCCATGTTTGTGACTAGGTGGCATCAAAATATGGAAGGAAGCATTTTGACCACTCATTGTAGATTGACAACCGATCATATTTATAAGCTCATTTGAATGATAAATGACGGTGTTGATCTTTCCCACTCACCTGTACAAGCCAGTCTTCTTGAGCACCACCCCTGCAACGATCGAACCGACCAGTCCCGCAATCACCATGCTGAACCCGATCCATCCGATAGCTACTTGCTCCGTCTACAGGGGGAAATAAAGGACCAGAAATTAGGTTTGCACGACTGCAAAAAGTAGGAATCACAGTTTGCTGTTGTGGGTAAGGGCAGGCCCAAAAGATTGTCTGCTACGTCTTCAAGGGTATTTATCGTCTCCCTAAGAGTCTCCTGTTTCCTTTGAGGATCGGGATTGATCCTCTAAAAAAGAGGAGCTTCGATGAATAGCCAACTTGAGAAGATAATGCGAAAATATAAATAACAACTATGATGTTGCTACTGTTGGAGGAGGAGGACTTGACGTTGAAAACTTCCCTGCAACCGTGAAATGCTTCAAATTCTGAATTTCTCCTGACCGAAAATAATGCCAAAATGTCATGACAACAAACAGAAGAGATGGCAAATGTCACTTTATTGCACTGTTCTATTTGAGCGTGAAATGATTTATTCTTTTCGGGTATAGCGGGTCTCAAGCCAGTAGACGCGATGGAACAAGCATTTAAATCAAGAATACGTGATGGAGAAATGCCTTCGCAAGATGAATTTCAAAACTAGCGGAAGGATTACAGTGCCCTATTCGCGATTTTCCAGCATTTCAGCTGTCGTGCTCATCCACTTATGTGAAGAATGCTAAGGCAGGTTCTGGTCAAGTTCGAGTTCACGCCTACCATGGTGTTCCAAACTGCTGTGTGTGATAGCAGACCCTACCGATTTCACAAACAGGATAAGTAGAGATGAGACCCTTTAACAAATGGACAGCCTTGCCGACTAATGTGAGTAAGCCAGAAGCTCGCGACGCGCTAGCACGCACCTGTTGGCAGAGGACTGGAGACTACCAGGGCTTGCATTGTTCTGGAATGTCTAGCAGTCAGGAGCGATACACAAAGCTCCCAAAAAGTGGGACAAGAACGTTTTCTGGTTTTATAAACATTCCCAACAGAAGATTGCCCTGATAAACAGTCAACTTTTGGTTGATGAGATATTTTTAGTGACCACAGAGTGGCAAAAAAGCACGCCTTCAAAACACCTTAATTTAACATGTTTGCGGTGAATCGTCTCAACAACTAATCATCAAATAGAGCCGCAAAAAGATGGCCTCTTATGGCTGACCTCAGAATTCAAATTCAGGGACAGCTCATCACTGCCTTCAACGTCTTCTGAACCCGGAGAAGTGCAGAATTGGTCACTAGTCTAGAAAGAATGCTAGGAGATTAAATCAGCCAGATATCACAGAAGGGAGGTCTAACTCGATATTGACGCCACCAACGGCTGACGTCGGCGTTGTTCTATAGATGACTGCGAAGCATGAGAAGTCGTTCAGCTGGCGCTGCTGCAACAACAACGAGAAGGACACCTTCAACCAATGGGTTGAAGGGTCACAAAGCTGGAAAATTTAAAATGACATCTGTGAAAACAAAAAACGACAAACTCTTCCAGGTGGAGGGCAGGTCAAGATTTTATGACCCCGTCAACTCCAATTTAAACTTTGCTGACTGATTCAAACTAGCAAATGTCATATGGAAATCCCTTCAATTCGGCCATCCTTTACGACGTTGATTTGTTTCACTCCGGAAGGCGATTGCTTGACGCACATTTCAAGATCTGGAAACACCATTCGTGCTCCCTGTGCAGTCTTTCCGAAAGAAAAATTGCTATGCCTCAAAAAAGCACTTAACCATGGACAAGAAGTCACCTAAGTGTTGCTTTAGCATCTTCATGAGCTAATGGAGAGCGTTTGATGGAGTCTGAGCGGGAAGCAGTCCTCTTTGGAAATAAAGCAAAGATGAGGAGGACAGAAGTGACTATGAATGTTGGGTGTCAAATCACCTTACAGATATCTATTTCGGAAAATAGCCTAAAAAAGACAGCATTACTTCTCAGGTAATTTGTGGAAAAAAACGAATTAAATGCTACAAAATAATCAGCTTAACAACCGACAGCCATCAGCATCATCATCGCATCGAGAATTTATGGATACGGACAACACGCTTTTTTATATCCAGCATGACACAGGATTATGAAGATCTCCTGATGCCTAACAAACCTCACGCAATTCACAAACGGACATGAAGCGTTGGAATTGAGGCACTATTAATTTAAAGCCAATTGAACGAGGAGGTAAAGGTGAGGGCATCAAAGAAGTCGAGAAAGAGGAATTTGCGTAGCTTTAGTAGCGTGATTTATGCAAACGATGGACTGCGCTTCAGGGCGTGCCTACAGCCTCCCAGGCCTTCTGTACGCTAGTAAAAGGCCATCATTCGATATTAGTGGGCCTTACTGGGAGGCAAGAGAGAGCTACATGGTTTGTCGTAACGCTCTGATGTCAAAGAGGAAGTGGGTTAAAGACTGGCTCACCCACGGTGCCCGTTCATGAGTTTCATCGCGTTACCATGAGCGATCTGATACAAATGGCGTGACAGCTGGATGTGGAGATATCCACTACCTTGAAGTTAGCTCAGGTCAAACTCATGTCATGTGACAGGTTAGCATACTCTCTCCGATACTTTGAAATGTTGTCTGTAGAACTGAGTTTCTTGATTTACGCATGTACGAATGACAGGAAATGAAAATGGGAAAGTCGAACAGCGTGTGAATAATTAGCTTATCTAGCACACCTACCATGTGAGAACATTTCTTAAACGATTATAACAACTGACACGATGACATTCCTTACTATACAACAGCCTTCATTTTCAAATGCCTTTACTCTGAGGCACGAGGGAAGCTCGTCATACGTGAAACTTCCTGCCTACATATGGGTGTGTGAAACACCAAGTGAGTATTAGGTGTACCGCCCTCTAAATATGGAACGCCCTACTACTACTCGGCAGTGCACTTGCCTTAAGAGTCCAGCAATGATGTAAACGAGAGATTTTTGCCGTCTACCACACTGTAATGGTTATGGCACCTGTAGATGACTCCAAACTCTCGATGTCACATCTTGTAATACGGAACAAGTGAGTGCAGAATGCACTATTGCATAATAAATGGGTGCTCAAGTTAAGCCGAGGCTGGTAAATTTTCACCTTCTTACCAGAACATTAGAACTACAGCCCAGTAGGCAGAAAGGCTTTCATTGCGTCACGACTTGCGTGTCACCTGTGCCTGATTCAAATCTCCTAGTTTTTATATCTTTTTGGCCCCCTTCTTTACCACCTTTATGTGTCGTCATGCCTTAGCGTCTAATAAAACAGATTGACTAATCAGTGTAAATCACGGCTATTCCAAAGAATCTAGTTGTCTCCTTTATGTTAAGGCCTCCGTTTTCAGTTAGCAGTCCCTGAAATGGATTGTCCAACTAGTGAAAATTTATCAGCTAGGAGGAGGAGAAGGAGGATGAAACAAATCACAACCATATTCCAAACCAGATGGACACGTAGCATAACGTTTGAAAACTACAATTCTCGCCTTTTGAAGTGGCTGATTATAGAACTGTAGAAAAGAGAGGAGGTGAATAAACTTTTGCACCAATCACTAAGTCAAATTATGACGCTTTTATTAGGTGGAATAGCCCTCGGCAGCATTTTTAAACCCTCTTCTGTCAGAATGTACTTGACTCTGCACCCAGAAGGTAAACATAGTGTGAAAATGCTCAAGAAGGAGGTGTTGAGTTGGCATACCGTGGGTATTAGGTAACCTGCTACCCAGGCATTATACGAAAGCAAGCATAGACTTGGAAGAACGTTTTCTTTGACCTTTTGTGACTTCTATGACGAGGGTCACGTGCTTACAACTTTTGCAGAGAATCATATGGGTTATGCATTTATTCAAATCTTTTAAAATGCCAATTAAATTTCATTTTGAGGCAAGTAATACGCAAGGTTTACAATTAAAGCGAAAATTTTGCTTGGGAGGTAATTTAATTAGGAGATGGAAAGACAATGAAAAATCAATAACCGGTATCAAGATGAAAGCAATGAAATTGACGTCAGAGACGCAAGGGGACATGTTTGATGGCTAAAACCCCTTTGAAGTACATAAAAGTGCTTTTGACTAAGCATTTAAACAGTCTAAAATGAAAGTTAAATGTGTTTTGCCAATAGAGCAGAGCACACTTGCATCGATGACAAGTGGGGGGGTTCGCCGTAGCTTTGATGGGGGTAAGGCAACACTTTTGACTTCCCTCGAGATGATTAAACAAATTTTGCAAAATATAAGAGCGGAAAACACTTAAACTGTCTGCGTTTGCTTGGTATCAAGCAGAAGGTTTGGAAGCGGCCCTGACACTGGTGTGGAAGTCACTATGCGCTCCAGATATTTAGACTACAAAGTTCCGGGGTAGTACTCTTGAAAAACTCCATCCGGGTAAAGAAATCAACAGCCAAAGGGACTGCAGGAAAGCCGAATGCAAGTGCCGGGATCAACTTCTGCCCCAATTTAAAGCTGCTTCAAGCTCAGCAAAGCAGTTTTGGCAGGTGGATAACTAAGCACAAAGCATGGAACCATTAGACGTCACGGATGACGATTACTTAAGGAAAGAATGATACAACTCGCCAATACTTCAATGGACACTGTGACGGAAAACGAGAAGTTTTGCAAGTCCCTTGAAGTGTGGAATCTGCGTACCGTTTAGGAGTTATTTAGCGGGACTCAGTGTTCTTCCCTACGTTTAAGACCCTTTACTATATTTTTAAATTTAATAAAATCAAAGAGCAAGTTTTTTGAGGTCGGAAGAAAGCCATGCGTGAGTACTGAACCAGCTTCTATCCTGGCACATGCTAATCTCGTGATCCATGGTTTATCTCCAAGTTCAAGGGTAAGGTAACCTCCAAAAGTGGAGGTCACAACCCGATGGACGATTTGAACTGCCGAACCACCTATCTGTGGTGCGATTGAGGAAGCGTAATGAAAGATGTAATCACAAACTCGAATAAGACCAGAAACCTTATGTGATTTTTTTGAGGGAGATTAGACACATGTTTGAGTGGATGAAAGAAACTACCATAATCACCGTCACCGTTGTCATTAAACGCACCGGGAAAAACTCTGCGACAATGCTGTTCAGAAGGGTTCCAATTTCGTAGTACACACCCGTGTTCACACCTTCAAAAGGAAGAAGGAGAGCAGTGAGTTGGGAGACTTTTTAGTTGTCTCGCTCATTGAGTTCGTGAATGAGAGAGTGGATTGGCAAGGGAATTTGTGGGCTCCTTAACTAAGAGGGGAAGGGGGAATGAAATAGATGAACGATGAAATAAGAGTTGAGTGACTGAGAAGGCTGTTAGTTGACTGATT
Source organism: Echinococcus multilocularis (assembly GCA_000469725.3). Classification (NCBI taxonomy): domain Eukaryota; kingdom Metazoa; phylum Platyhelminthes; class Cestoda; order Cyclophyllidea; family Taeniidae; genus Echinococcus; species Echinococcus multilocularis. The sequence continues at coordinate 2,396,501 of LN902848.1, read as the reverse complement.
GAGAGACCATCTGAATGAGTGATTGAGTGAATGCTTTGGCAAGAGATGGCATATCCGCTCATCTGCAACTCACCATAGCAGATGTTGAGGTAGATGAAGCTGATACATTTGAAGGAATGCGCTACTTGGTGGAAGTAGCTCTGATTAACCAGCACCGACTCCTCCGCAGTCAAAACGGAGCTCTCATGGTCTGTAATAAGCAGATAAGTCATTAAACGTGGCCCATTTGGAAGTTTCACTTCTTGTTTGAAAGGCAAGTGTATCCAAATAACGCCTCCACTTCCATTCACCACAGACCGTTCAGCACAGAAGTACGGCAGTCGTCTTCATCCGATTGTTGCCTACCAGATGACTTGGAGTGACTACTTCAGGTGCCTCCATCTTTACAATCCAGAGCAATTCAATGAGATCCCAAAAGGGTGTTATGGCGGTGCTTGGCCAGAATAAGCTTGTTTCTGCTTTTGTGTAGATAACTGGTATTGGGGGTAAATTGCCAGGTTGACTACCGTCAGTAGGCAGGGCAAGCCCACAATTTCCCACCTGGTAACAAACACTGGCGGAAAATGTTACAATAAAGTTGACGGTCAGATAAAACGTCAGTTGCGGGACCGATATACTTGATACAGTATTTGTGAGCAACTCTATGCAAAGAATATGACTTAAAAAGCATTTGCTGACTATTGTCCGCCAACTGTGCCCATTGTGTCTTGAAAGGACGAGTTGGCATGGTTAATAAGGATAAATTGGCTAAAGTCACCTTGTCATCGGTTGATCTCGATCCAGTTAACTGTGTTCAATGTCTGGGAAAAGTGCGAGGAGCGTGGTACTTCAGTACACCATGCATTGGTTGCATTCCTATCCCATGGTTAATTGAAAAGAACTTCGTCTTCCAAATGACAGCTTCCGCTACCACTGCAATGTGTGTGCGACAATCTTTGTTGCAATTTCGTGCAAAAAGCAAGTGAAAATTTCGAGGAATAAGATGAGAAAATCCATCAACTGGGCAGTTTTACTTCAAACATAGAACCAAACGGAAGCAGAGGCAAATATTGACCAATGTCAAAGTAAATTCGAGTCACACTCTTTCTCCGAACTGCAAGATCGCTTCAGGCCTATTCGTCCAACGGGTCGCCATCCATGGCAAGACTTGACAAGCTTTACTAATGAGTGAGTTAAAGGCGCGTGGAGCGGCTATTGCAAACTACCAAATGATGAGGCAAGAAGGGAGACTGGGGCAAGTTAAATCCTTAAGTAAAAGCGAGAATACTAAAAGGGATGACTGACCAAAGGCAGAGGCAAAGTCAGCTTCGTCCGGTTTGTCACCTGCCAATTGAGCACGGCGTTGCAAAATCCGTTTGTACTGCGCTCGACTGGGTGCAATCTCCGGCTCCTCCTTGAAGACTGCATGCAAGGGAAAAGTGACAGTGAGGTTAGCTTGTATAAGGTGGAAGATTTCTCTGGGACCTAGACCCAATTGATATCATCACCTTGATTGTGTGGCTATCAGTTCTCACTCAATTGGCACTTTAGACCCGATGGGTATGAAATCCTGAGCCGATTACAAAGCCCTTATTATTATTATTTTATGGAAGCGATTTCATTTACTCGTGGAACCAAGAGACGAAGTAGCGTAAGAAGTGGTGTGACAGATCTGCCATCAAGGAGTTTGGCGGGGCAAGAGGATGATCTTCTGATGGACGCACAGTAAGTACACACCCACACATACACGCAGTGTGATGGCTACTTCCAACAGTGTGAACTGCATGGACAATAATGCAAACCATTTTGGTTATTAATTATGAAGCATGTGGTCTTTGACGTCTCTCCCGTGGTACATCACACCATGGCTGTTCGTCATTTTCCTCCTGGAGTCACGGAAGAGGCACTTCAATGCTGCCACAAATCACACGATTTCCAAGTGTATTTTTCATTTCCTTCCGGTAATTTCTCCTCTTTTTTTGTGAGGTTGTCTTATTTTCGTAAGCTCAAAGGTGTCACGTTTTGCGTACTGATCGAGTTCCATTGAATTGTCAATTTTGATGCAGAAATGGAACGCTGGAGAGAGGTAGGCAAAAAAGTGAGGCATTTGGCACGACGACAGTGCTAACACCTGTAGTAATCATGCGCACACCTACGAACAGTGGGAAATTCTATTTTAGCCGGAGATTTTAATAGGGTAAATGGGCCACATGGCATATGGTGACTTCATTCTCCTTTCTTTTCTTCTTGCAGGTATGAGTTAGTGACACGTTTTGATTACTTAAAAAACACCAATGGTCCAATCAAATGGGAGGAGTGGATAAGGGATAGGCGGACTGATCCAGGATGGAATGGTGCATGGCGGGATGGGTGGATCTATCCGGGTTAGACGAAGCGAGGAGAGCGTTAGGCAAGAAGTTGGTCACCACATAGGTTTTGGTCTTTTCTGTCATGCCTTGCCATTATTTACTGGCACTCACATTTAAGGTAATGCTTGTCAACTCATGCCCTAGTTTATCTGTGTACCTTCTGTCGTCGTGCCAGCATGCAACCTTTTAACTGGCGCAAATATTAACAAAAAGTGTTTCTCTATCGACAAATGGAGTTAAAATGAATGATTTTAGGAGGAAAATTCACAAAATACGGTCTTAAAATCATATGGCTACCAAATTTGAATGCGATTGACTGAAAGGGGGAGAGAGAGGGGGGTTATAGAGGGGAATGTAGACGTGACCCTTTGGCTTCACCTTTCTTGAAATGTGAAACAAACCTCGATTCTCCACCAGCTCAAGTTGAAGGCCCTTTTTGGTCCAAATGGAAGGCAAAATGGACAAAAACACATTCGGTACCTTCCAGTTCAGAACACCTCACCAAGCCACCCCAATTAGGTGGTTTAAAAATTACAAAAATTTTGGTGTGGGTGAAAAGAAAACTGCAACATATGCATTCCCATATCCATTAAAAAGCACATTTTCCAAAAAAGAAAATAGGTTAGAAGGTGGTCACGTTGGAACGCCGCCTGTGGCCATGCCTGTCTGTCGACCTAATTACCCCTCCCCGGAGGAATAAGGGAGGTGGGCGGGGAAAAAGACAATTTTAAGATTTGAATTTGCAAAACACTATTTAAAATAGTGCAGCAAAATAATTCAGATAGATATTACTCCGTAGAGACATTGAGGACGGATTAAAAAAAAATTTAGTGCAACTAGGAGGACTAGAGAAGGAAATGAAGAACGGTAGATGCATTGCCTAGGAAAATTGGGGGATTTCCTTTTTAACCGAATAAAAGTAAATTATAAAATTCTAGCATGAAGGTTTTGATGCTTGCATTTCGGTAAAAAAATAACATTCCAGACATGTTTCAAGGCAGATGTAGCCATTTCAGACAGCTTAAGGTCATGCGACAGAAGTCTCAGCATTGAGGGAGCAGACTTGGCTACTAGTACACCATAACTGTCCCATTGGAAAGCGATGTCTACAGTACTTACGTGGAGTGGCATAAATCAAGACCGGACGCTGGTCTTGCCAAATGACCGGCTGGTGGCTCGAAAAATGAAATCAGAACATCACTGCATGCTTGAGTCTTATTCCCCCGCTCGTTTAGAAAATGCAAGCCCTACACTACTTAACGCTGCCAAACTGCTGGTTGATTGCACAACTGTTACGCACAGCCATCCGTGGGAGGCATCAAGGCTGGTATCATTCCAGGTATTATTCCATTTCAGAATGTTTCCACAACAGGTGATAACGAAGACAACAAAGAACATAACCTTGACTTGCTAAATGGGGCGATCTTACCTCGAAAGGCAAATGCCACCCGCAGTTAGCCGCCATGGAATAGAATAGGTTTCTTAAATTTTAAACCTCCTTCCACGTCTTGGTAACAAAATATGTAAGAAGTGCTCGTTAAATACCACCGCCAAACTGTCTTCGCCATCCCCTGATAGAGCACCTTCAGCCAACTAATTCATTTTCCTTACCATAAAGACAGAGGTCAAGGGTTAAGCTTCCCTTTAAGCCTCCCCATCATGAAACATGAAAGTGCTTCAAAAAATCCGTCTGGAAAGGCAAGTTTTTCTACCAGTGGTCCAGAAAAAGAGGCACTTCAGATGAAGGCAACTTCAGAGTAATTTTTTTGCAGCTAACTGAAGCGCGAATCTCCAAGCGTTTCTTTTGCATGCCATAAAGGTCAAGATGTGCACATGATTAGCCCTTTGAAGGATTTAGATATTTGTTACAAGCTCTCGCTCAAACATTCCGAATAGTGAGCCGTTACCATCAGTTCAGCTTGCTGAATGATTATGGGAGAGTTCTTGGCGCAGTCAGACATTCAATGTGTTTAAAGGTTTGAAAGGGTCATTTGAACTGGAGTTTGGAAGCTTATAAAATATACAAGACCTGAATCTATGACAAAAGAAGCCTTCAGCGAATGGAATGCTTGATTCTACCGAGAAGATCCGATCAGATCTACGGTTAGGCAATGAGGGGGATCACGATGAATCGAAAAAATATGGAATAGAGGTGTCAATTTTTATCAATATTTACCATCACATCCATCTTGTTGGATAAGTGGCTCCTTCAAAAAGAGTGACTCTCAAGACTAGGAGAACTGCTTAGATCAATTTTGAGATAAAGCTGCCTGACGTCGCCCTTGCCTCTGAACGAAGACATTTCCTAGATCTTTTTATGCAACAAAGGAAGGTAAATTATCGGTAGATCCAGATGTGAATGAATGGTTGACTTACAAATGGCCACAAGTAGGAGGTCAAAAGACATGATTGCGGCTCCGCCATAGAACATAATGCGAAAACCCTTTCGGAAGTCCTCAAAATCTCCCACCCCGGTAGAACTTGTGACAGCAGGTACCATCAAGGGAGGCAGACCGAAGCCCAATGCACAGCCAACCTGAAAGAGGCGAAACAATGGCATCGTTGAATAAGTGGCGCGTGGTGATCTCTCAGGCTGAAATGTGGTTGTCTGTTAATTCAAAGCGACAATTTTGATTTTGCTTAAGGCGAAAATCACTATGATGATTGAAAATGGAATATAGTGTGGTGATGAGATAGCTGTAGATTCACAAAATTTGGCTGGTATCTTGATTAGTAGCGTGGGAAATGGTATGTGACACACACTGACTTCTGGCGTCGAGACAACAGCCAGTGAGTGCTGTGTGCAGGATCGTCACAGTCATGCCACCCTTAATGGAATGACTTAAACAGCTTTTAACAAAGGGCTCGCCTTTCACAGAATCAAGCGGAGGTATTATTGAAGGAATGTTTGTTAACATCACACCTCACCGCTGCTTCACCCTGCTATCATCAAAGTAAGCACACCGACTGTGATTTCATACCGTGAGTGCGACAAAAGAAAAGAAAAACGGGACTTCCTCAGTCCGCGTACAGGAGATGGGGAATGAAGTGGCACTCCGAGGTGACCTCTAATGCCAATCAACTGGTGAGCAGTGCTGTCTCCTGTGACATCAATGTGACGAGTAGTCAAACAATGGAAATATATAGTACTTTGGGACTTAAATAAGTAAAGATTTTACATCTATGCACACATTGAATTTTACAACTTTCTACTGTGGACTCATGCGGCAGTGCCCATTGACATGATGGGAATTATGTGGACCAAAGTAGGTAGAGAGAAGTTGGATTTCAGTGGACCTTATCCACTGTCTCAGCCGATTACTAGTTGTTCATGTGCTCGTAGACAAGCTTATCACCCAACTTCCAGACAAAACGAAAAGACCAACTCTTAATGCAGTAAAGAATATGCCCAAGCCAAAGGGGGACTTTTTCATTTCTTTGGAAGCAGAAGCAACGAAACTACTTGCAGTAAGCACTGACATACATGTCACCTATCAGTTCACGTGCCCTCAATCCAGGTAACTAGCAGTGGATCGCGATGAAATGAAGTTTCATTCTATTCAGCTATTGGGAAACCCCCTAAATCTCGGCTTGGATTGAACACTACTTGTATGTTGGTTGTTAGTAAAGATCTTGAGGTGGTGGTAATTTTGAAAAACGACGGATCGGAACCATTAAATTTCAAACGATCATATTCCTACAGATTTGAGCATAACAAAGAAGCAACGCCTCATGAAATATCTACCAGTTCCAGAAACAGGTAACTCCGTATTTTCCTATTAACTGCTTCACGATAAATGGGTCACAATAGTGTGCCACTCTAGTCACCAGGGCAACCGATGTTTCTCACTAAACCAATGCTCCCGTGACCTCCCAAGGGAGTAAATAAAGAGCTCTATAGGAAGGAAAATTCTTGGACAGAACTCTTTAGTATAATGGAGAGGGCTTCAATTTTTAAAACCTCTGCTAGAGCCAATTGTAGGAAGAATCTCTCAAAAAGACCATTCATATGTGTCTAGCTAGTTGTCAAGATCGAAGAATATCCCTAATCGTGACGCTGCTTCTGCAAGCCTTGAAAATGGCTTGTCATCAAAGACGTCGAAAATTTGTGATGAATTATGAAAGTATTTTAATGGAAGGAATCTAGATGATATAAAGGTGATTGTTAAACTCCTCAATAGCCATACGGTTTCCAACTCCTCCAATAGCTCCCCTAAGAGCAGAATGTCAGGTAGACTTGGAAAGAATATTTAATGAACAATAGATTGAGTGCCTAGCTGACCGCCACAGACTCTTGGTAGTTATAAGTTGAGTCTGAAAACAGCATGGTACACTCAGAGAGCGAGTCCTCTTCTAATTTTTAAACGCCAATACCTCTGAGTAGTGCCATATTACCCAAACAAGAAAAGCAATTCAAACAAAGGTAGCAGGCTGTCCAAATAGGCATCGAAGTCACCGGAAGCTCCATTTAGAACACCCCAAACAAAGTTGACAGCAAAATGATATGTTGTCTAGTCATCCTTTAAAATCACTAACGCCACCAGCTCAAGCAGGATTTCATCAAAAGGAACGACAAAATACCTTGCTATCTAGCAAAGACATCAGTGGGTCTAATGAAAGTATTGCTTTAATGAAAATCAAGGGAAGATTCAAAAGGGGGACGTAAAATTCACAGGGAGACAACAAGATAATTGACAAGTCCCGTCAAAGTTTTTAGTGATTAAATCAAAAGTCAAAAGACAAAAAGTCAACAGGATGTTTCACTAGCCTGGTTGCCAAAAACGCCGATAGCAGTGGCCATTGCGAGCTCTGACTTGCTGAACCACGTGGCGGCGAGTTGAGCGGGCACTCCAAGGAGGAACACCTGGCCCAGTGCGCACACCAGCTGAGCCACCATGAGGAGAGGGAAGGAGGCGTTGGAGGCGGGAGAGGAAATGGGTTGTGATAGCTCCATGGAAAGACATTTAATCCATGCACCCAGCATGTTCAGCATCGCCCCGATTAGGATACTCACACGTAGACCGTAGTGGTTGAGCAACCAGGTAGCTGGGAAGATCATGGGAATATAGACCAGCATGTAGAGCATCGAGAGCCAGGCAATCGCCACGTCCTTGCCCTGTTGGTCACCTAGAGGATATCAAGTCTACTGGTATATAAAAAAGGCAAATATAATCACACAGTCGAGTTAGGTGGCATACTTATCAATCAGAGAATGGTCACATTTAACTACATGGTTTGAGATCATAATAAAGGCAATCAGTTTAGCGCATTTTATTTTCTGAACAAAATACTACACTTTTGAACTAAAACAATTCATTAATAAGCTACCAAAAAAAAAAAAACAAAACACCAATTCAAATGCTAACTAACGAAAAGCAGATTTGGAAAGCTGAGATAGCTTGCAGTTCATAATAATCAAATACTAATACACGGATGCACCATCAAATAGAAGAATGAAATTTAAGAATTCAAAATGCATTGTCATGGTTGAAGTATATGGATATGTTTACTATAAATCAAAACACATTTATTATAAAAATGCCAAAGCTCACTTACTTGGTAATGAGCTATTCCAGAAAAAAATGGCACTTGGGAGCACAATGTTAATGTGCAACCACTGAAATGCATTCAACATCGAAACAGAAGAAAATAAAAACAACATCAGCCATCTTTTCCTAAAGAGAACTGGCTCGAAGCTGTCAGCATCGGCTTGGCGCTTCTGGTTCTCGACTGAAGAGTCAGAGTCCATTTCTGATCATAAGGCAAATAACTCAAGCGCACACAATTTGAGTGAGGACTCCTGAAGTCCACAGCTACGAAACCCCGCGCACACAGCTCTAAATAGTTAAGGTTCCATTAATTGGAAAATTCAAACAAGGATCTCACCTTGAAACTTCTCTATAGCAAAAGCTCGTAGGCATAATAAAAATTAGGATTATCAAGAAAATGTACAAACGCTAAGCCTTTGGGTATAAAAGCATAGGGGGTTATGAATGGGACACCTGAAATATGGCACGCAAACATAACTTAATGGTAGAAAAATGCTCAGAAGATAAATGCCGAAATGTTTCCTTATTATTGAATTAACAATCAAAATTTATTTATTAATCAGTGGCTAATTATTTTTTGGCCTTTCAAAATTTGCCACAATTTACATCTCTATGCGCCATTTCCTGCATTAGACGCAATGCTGTAATACCCATGCTGTTTTAATGTGCCATTCAGGGAGGAGGTAAGCAGGAAATTCGAGTCCCGTGACCGGATCGTCCTCTCCCTTACCTAGTGACTGCGGCTCCCATCCTTGAACATTGTATTTTCCCTCTCCATCTTGTCATCTTTGATAAATATGTCCAAAACGAATCAACCGGGCTTGTCTAAGAACTCTAGGAACAGGGAAGCGGAGACTGATGAGTCGCGCTTCACAATGCAGTTAAAAACACCAAGCCATGTAAAAATTAAATAATTACGCCAGAACTCTAAATGATGTTGCTAATATTTTTGGCAAATTTTACAGTGTGTATGCTCATGGCGCTTCGCCCTTTTCCTGCAGTCCTCGTAAGCTGTATTGGTGACGCTGAAGATTTTTTATCAACATTTGGTGACTAGAAGGTCGTAAGCATGGCCTGATGGCCATGCAGTCGGAAGGCCGTGTGATCTGCAGAGCCTTAAGAGGCTTTGTGCTTAAGCGTACATTGCTGCACAGCGCTACGAAATTACCACTTCTTTTTGATGCAGACACTTCCTTTTCGCCACCGTATTTGGATAATGTCGAAGAAAAATGTTTGATGGCCGATATTTCTCAGTATTTATTGACATTAACAAGTCTCATGAGAAAATGAAAAATAAAATCAGTGGTCACTGCTTAGAGGAGCTCTTGATCTTCTTCCATGGGATATAGAGTTTCGCATGGCCTTTGTCAACTAAGTAAAATAAAACCAATTAAGTGATTGCGCACATAAAACAATTTTGTTTCTTCATAGATATCTTTAAAATGCCCAGCCCACTCACATCTTCTAGTAAAACATTTGCAAAAAATTCCTCGGGGCCACTAGCAACACTTGCCACAAAAGATTCCAAATCCTCCTCCACCTCTACGTTAGTATATTCATCGGGAATCTAAAAGAGTGGGATAACTCTTTATTTTGAAGAAGAGCATACCTGTATTTTGTGTCCCACCAACTGTTCCACCTGTTTTTGCGTTATCTCCAACACCCGGGTAGCGGTATTCACCTGCCTTGGGTTGTGCACCGACATTTTATATTCTAGCAAAATGAGAAATAATGAGTCCATTTGAGAATAAGTTTTCTGGTTGAAAATCTGATTTGGTGTGTGAGTGAATCTGCTAGATTGGCTTCCATTCGTCCCTCCTTAAAATTGGGAATTGGCGACTTACTTTCCTCAGTAATGCAGAGCATCTGAAGTAACTTCCGCAGTGCTTCCCTTGTCTGCTGTAGGAATTGCGATGTGATGCAATCAACTTTTAAACAAGAAGCATAACATAAATAATTAGTAAAAAATGCACTTTAGAATTCGAAGGTGTCTAGGAATGTCAAGCAGTGGAGACTCAAGCCAGTTTTCTAGCACATTAACATACTTTGGGGAAAAATAGTGATAATAAACAATTTCGTTATGAGATCTATAAAACATGTAAAAACATAGTAGCCCAGATGATATGGACTGCTCACTTCCCTTTCACAGTCCTCCTGACCATTCTCATTGCAGTGCCTCGAACTTTGTTAAGAGCATTGACAGCAGTGCTGCGGACCTCCTGATACCGTCTTGTAAATGTCCTGATCTGCTCATTTTCAATTCTTAACATCACCTCTAATGTGATGACGACTCCTGGAGGGGAGAGCGGGAAGAAGGATGGGGAGAGTGCATAGAAAAATGGATTGTTGCCATGATCCTGGTAGATTAATGTTAGATCTCTCCCACTCACCATTAACATACGTTTCTCTGTCCGGTTTGAGGTAGTTGGATAGGGCCTTGTGCAACTGTTCTTCGGTTAGGCCATTTAGGACTACATAAATCAAACGATGGATGCTTAGTAGAATTTACAATCAATGAAGGCATCACTTACTTATTCATCAGTAAGTAGTATTTGCTCGACTAGTAATTTCGAAAGTCTTTGATCACAAACGTCGCTTTTAATGATTTAATTGGTGTTTCGGTAATTTTTTATGAGATTTAGGGTTTCTTGACAGTAAAATTTGGTTTTCTCTCCGTGGATTTTAAACACCGCTCCTAGTGATTAAAGAGTGGGGCAATATTCTATTCATGGTAGTCCCTTTGGATCTTCTGCAGCTTGATCTTTACGCTGGTGGCGTTGAACCGTCTTGTACACATTTGAGCCTCTTGACATCAGCACACTTCAGTCCGCTTCCAGTGAGCCCATCTCCTCCTGCGCACTCCACAAATAGGAGTATCACTTAAGTAGCAGTGATGCAAAAATCAGTTTACAATAATTAAACTGCCTAATTTGTTGCTTAAATGCGATATCTAAAAGTTACAGAAAGAAAAAACGGCATCCACTGTGGGTGGCTGAATCTGTGGAGAGACTCCCGGTAGGAGGGCTGACAAAACGGCGCTAATATTTGACAGCTCTTCCAACCTTGAATTCTGCTTAATAACCACCCACCTGGTGAGATCAGGTGGGAAATAAACTTACGGAGTCCATAAAACAAAAGCAACTTCAGTGGATATGAAAGCAATTACTTGCGATGCCGATAATTTTGAACTGGATTCCCCCCTACGTTGTGGTAATTTAGGAATGACCTCACCCTGTCAATAGATGTTGGCCATAGCACTTCTTTTATCAATCTAAAGGCTTTTGGCAAAGCCACTTGCAGGACTTATTAAGGCTTGAGTAAATAGTTAGGACCAAAATTTATCTACTTAAATAACTGATTAAGTAGTAGGTCCACAGGCTAACCAGGCTGATTGTCCTTGAACAAACTCTTGACGATAGTGTCGGAGGCGTGACCGCAGAGTTTGTCGGGGGAGCTGTCGTAAAACCACGGGCACTTTGCCGCTCTGTAGAAACTGCATTTGAAAAGGAAAAACATTCACACAAATATTAGCATCAAATTTTTGGTGGTAAAACCATGGAAAACTGCCATCTATGATCGTTCGCCTGGTTGTCCGGGCGTCTTTTTACACCTTACCAGCTGTCGCTTTTGCTTACATTTTTGTCCGACTATTCGCCCACTTCAGACTCCTCCAATTGGGTTCTATCCATTCTGCATCCATCTATCCGTCTCTCGTAGAGTTTTCATTCCTTCCTCCATTCGCAAAACTTCTTACTAAAGTACGAGGCGTATTTTCTAGCTAAACCACCATCTTAAGACCCCATCCATACGCTTCTACGGGATCACTTAGCAGCTGACTTTGATCGAGATTAACAGCAATGACTCCCCAAATGACTGCCGGTTAATGGAATAGAAAAACTTCCCAATTTACAACCCTGAACTCACATATCATGAGAACAGATACGACAGAGCGTTTCACCGTTATGGGCCTTGGTACAGCGTCTGCAAACTTCACGACGGCAGAGGCTGCAGGTCACGCGGGGATTGAGGAAGATTATGAATTGGCCTCTACATATGGTGCAGGCGTTAGCTGACCCTGGCAACGAAAGCGGTGCTTGACTGTCCTCTTGAAGCAGTCCGCTTCGAATTTTTCTTGAAGAACCATAAAAAAGAAACTTTGTAAGCCATTTTAACTACCGATTACTTAAACTGCGTCGTGCCCCAATTCACTGGGGCTCTTGCATGATCAGCGTCGTTGCTTAAATATCACTTAAGCAGCGTAAAGTGGACGAGGACTTTATCAAGTGGAAGCTAACTCTTTCAAAAGTTATCCATTTTAGCCAAAAGCGTTTTCCAATTCCCGACAATTTTTTCCTTCGTTGAGTTTAACGAACGTCGTAGTCTTCATGCCAATTAGATCACTGAAAATCAAAAAAGAAAACAAATTTCCAGAAAGATTTTTAAGTCAATCAATTTTAATGCCGTTGTTTAAATAAAATTGGGGCAAAAAGGAATCACTGATATAAGTTTTATTCTCCCATGCAAAACTCGTAAATTTTATCGCCTATAAAATAAGGCTTTTCTGCAGTTGAAACTCGCGAATATTTACAAGGGTGACACACCACCATCACACAATCTTTACTTCTTGCCACAAATTGGTTCATGCTCACCTCTAGACATAATTTTTGGGGGCACAAAGCTGGTGCTTTGCCTACCTTTTTGCAAAGCACGTAAAAAGTTTTAAAAGGGGGATCCATTTGACAAACCTCCCAGATGGAGTGTTCGTTCAGTCTCTCATAGCAGGCTACTTGGCTCAACAGAGGTTGACGCCAATCGTCAAACGTAGCTTGCTGACGTGACGTGTAACAAAGTTGCAAGTAAACACGCCAAGTCAACTTCCACCTTCTCACCTCCTCCAAAATTCTGCAGCAGTGAAGGAAAGTAAATATCAGGCATTATGATTGTTCATTGCTTTAGCGACCCAACTCATGGAGAGTTGAATAAACCACTGCCCGTTAAAGAGTCAGGAAGGGATTTTGGTGGAAAGAGATATTGAAAGGGAAGAGAAGGAAATTCCACTAGTTTGCTTTCCTACACAAAAAGGAGCAACGGGCGCGTTGTTTTTTAACTCCTAGAGTGATCTTGAAATGTAACTTTTGCAGTTTGCCAATTTTCTGATTCATCACACGTGACACAGTTACTACTTGAGCACTTGACAAGGGTTGATGGTTCTGCCAGCTTGTAAAATGTGAAGTCAGCTTTTTTCGCCATGTCATTAAATGAATGTGTGAGCAAGTAAAGAGAGTCAAATCATGTTTGTTTAACTTTTGTTTTCACTACTACCAGTGTTGAATGAGTAACGCTAGACGTGGACACATGATGTGGATTTGATAATTCACTGAACAATTAAAAGTATGATGCATAGATAATAAATGGAAAGTAAAAAGATGATTGACAATTTTAGTAGCTGCTGTACTGGCAGCGAAAAGGTGCATTGTAATTTTGAGAGGCAGCAGTGCCATCATTTTCCCTCCCTCCAAGTTGAGGCTAGTCAGTGTTTGGCGATATGGACCTGTCAACAGCCGCAAGCTTAAAACCTCTAAATGCAAGAAGTGAATGATTAATTGAGTTCAGGCAATTGTGCACCGTGATTTTTAACTATCTACTCCACAACAAATCTAATGAAGTAAGCATTCAACAAATTTGTGGGTGAATCAACTCCCGTTATTCAAAGGCGGAGAAAAAAGAGTTTAGTAGCGACGCTAATGAAACGAGTTATGATTATCATGTCCTCTTAAATGTTCGAATGATAGAAAAAGTACGATTTTAATGAAAGCTTGACCATAAGACGAAGTTTGGATACTGATTTAGTCGCTAGGTCATATGAGTGACACGTCGATCAATAATTCTATCACATGTTGACCTTGTGCCAAGCAGCTTGACTCTTATGGCTTGTGCATCCTTTGAAAAAGTGCCAGTACAAATTTTTTGCCTTCTGAAGCTGACAGGATGTATGATTCTATACCCACGAATTGAATTAGAAAGAACGGTAAAATGGTTATTTTAACTACGGATAAGAAAAAAGAGAAATTTTCACTCTTACTTCAGTCGATACTTCTCCATACACCGAATTTCTAAATCTCGCTTTACCACCGTGAGTATCGCTTCACGCTCCTCCTCGCTGAAGCGACCCAGACTGACGTCTAGGGCGGGGTTTGCATTGGCGTCCAGAGGTGGCACTAGGCTGCCGTTTTGTTGTGGTCCTTTGTTCTTAGACTGCCCTCTTGCTGCTCGCATTGGCTGCGTCTTCGCCTTTTGACAAAAGAGGGAATAGGTAAATTCATGTGAAAGGGAGGATTTACGCAGTGACCCATCCACTGGATCAAGCGCCGTGACATCCGGCCAAGTGATCGGACAATCCCTCAATCCTGTTAGTCCTTGGTATCTTAAATGTATCTATCAGTCCTTTTTATGTAATTAATTAAAGTATTAACAACTAACTCCTTAAACATAGTGTCTGAGGTTCACAAAAAATTGTAGGTGGTGGTGAGGGTGTCTCAGCATACGCTGAAGTAGCTGAGGACTGCCTCAACACAGTAGGCCGAATTTTCTCTCACGGGATGGGTTGATCTAAGGTGTGGTGAAATGCGCGTTTGGTAAACAAGTATCACCCCTACATCTTCGCTAGAAAGCAGAAAATAAACAGCTTTGTTTTCTTCATTTGATGAAGCAGTACACTCCTCTGGCAATTCATTTGTTCCTTTACGGTAGGGCGGGGCTGGGAAATGACATCCCGATGTGTAGTAAATGGCACGCCTAGGTCAGGCTATCAATCTACTGCGCGAGATGAATTCTACGAGAGCGAATGAGACACGACATTCACGAGGACCAGGTTATGCAAAGGCTGGAAATCCAGCACTATTTGCTAAATAAGCGTAAAAGTGGTTTTGGGTACATTGTTGAAATAAGTAAATTTTGTCACTTGTGTCAAAATAAGGTCGAGTCTGCGTAAAAACAAAGCATTTCGCGAAAAGCGGGATAAGCGGTTAACTACGACCGGCTATACTGGTTAGCAGTGCCCTAAGACGAGTTTTAATTGAGCAGTGGTGGTTTTTGATTATGAAAAGCTTCTAAGTAGTAATAATATCTTAACAATTTTATGAATTCCTTTCAGAATTTACTGTTACTAGGCGATAGTTGTTAAGTACCACGAGTGACTAGAGCAGTCGAAGCATGAATAATTATTCACGTGTTTGGTAGAAAAAAGACAACAAATTAGAATCAAAATATCCAAATAAACAAACAAGGAAAATGTAAACCTCTACTAACTCAACGTCTCAGTTGAAGGCATGAGTAAAGTGGGGCTTGGGAGGCTCTTCTTTAAAGTGGCCTTGAAACTACACACACGCACAACCACTGCGCTAAGATGGCATCGCCAAGCCAACCAATTTCCGTGCACCCGCCAGCCACAAAGTCAGGGCTGGAGGTGGCACAAGTAAGCACACATAAGTGAGAAGAGATGAGTGTTTTTTGGGTGATTGGATGTGAAAGCCAACATGTTAGAGGCTAACTAGCAGTGAAGAATTCAGGAAGGAGGTGACTAGCTAGGCATTCCCTTTGCAAATGTCATCGCCTTCTGTATAGACTCGTGCCGAAATCACCAAAAATAGGTTTGACTTAATAACAAAACTAAAAAAACCACCCTTTTAACAAGTTGTTCATGATAAAAATTATGCATTAGAGATGAATATAATGAATGCAATTTTGAAAAATATGGGAGCGATTTTGCATCAGCCGTGTTTGTGCATTATCACCTTATATGCCTAGCCGAAATTACAGTAATTGTTTAATTCCTACTAACACGATGAACTTCTCACAAAAATGCAAATTAAATACGTTTTATTGGGAAAAATGAAGGTCGTAGCTATGGTGGCGGACTTCATTTTGGGCTTTCGGTGTCTATATGGCGAGATATTGATTTTCTCCTCTTGGGGAGGCGATCGATACGCCGTGTGAGTCAGAGGCGTAGACATCGCTTGCGCATGCCACGGGGCTGACTGGATGCATGGACCTCAAGCTATAAGCAGCCTTTCTTGGTATACTCCCTTGTAAACAACATATTTCACAGGTATTTATGTAGTTTAGTAGTCGCGACTGCCTACTTCGTCATTTTGTACTTTGATCGCCTGTTTACATCTGTGTTTTGGTAGGCGAGCACCGAAGTCTCTGCGGTCTGGGCCATGCCAATAGCCCATAAGCCGTACTACAGGTTAGAAATGCGCTTTCTGTTGGAGTACTATGACTTCCTGTGGCCTTGAGGAAGACTTGGAACGGACCAGGACTCAGCAGGCTCATTTGCACATGTTTGGAATGCATGAAAGGATAAGTAAAGGGCACTGTCAAGGTACAAGCAGTGCCTACAGCTGAGCACCAGGCCCATGCAGTGATGCTTCAAACTTTTTTTTTTCTTTTTTTAAATCTACTTGTAACTCTGGCTAGAATGTGTGAACGTCGTGGGTTGGAAATGCGCAATGCTGATGCCTCTTGTATTTCGTTGTTTGTAGTGATGGCTGAAAGTACGCATTCCCGAATCCATCACTCAAAGTAAATGAAAAGCAGTCTTATGAATGAAGGCATTGTGAGTTCATCTGCGTTCATTCTGTCATCGAAGGGAGCAAATAAAAATTGCAACCGTTGAATGGAATGGCATTTACCAGTACCTACGCATGCTTCCAAATGCTACGGGGAAAAGCATAAAGACGGTTTGGTTTAGGCTGTAGGCACAAGGAGTGAATGCAATTGACGGTGACCCAAATTTGTTTTAAATCACCCTTTCAAGAGCAAGCCTTTTGCATACACAAATAACTACTTAAATAACAGGTAAGCATTTCTTGGGAAAGTACAATTCTTAGGGAAAAATTGACCATTGTGTTTCAGATGCTTTGCTGTTTCAGTAATGAGGTCGATGCCATACTTTGATTATTTGGTTAACTCTTCATTTTGGCTTCAAGGACACATAAGGCCTTGCATTATACTCCCGCCCAGAGGCATGAGCTATGAACCTCCAAATTCAGCTCGTCCGTAAATCGGTTATATATATTTTGCCCATATATCATGTTTTTCCTCGTCTTCAGGGGAGGCTCTTGGCCCTGCATGGGTCGCATCGGAAAGAGAATCGGATTCTAAATGGCAACTGCTTATGCTGAGGATGGAAGAATCTGTGAAGACCCCTAACTGGGGAATTGGAAATGACGCTTTCCTTCAGCAAATACTCTGGTTCCGTATTTTGTAGGGATACCATTAAAAATTGGAAGGACGTCAGTCATGAACCATCTCGAAAAGCCCACTATGGAGCTGTCTACGGTATTTGCATAAAAATGCGAATTAGGTGAATTCGCGACACCTCATCCACCTCCCTACTAGCTGGTTAGAACCCAGCTGGATATGTCTGGGCAACGCTGAGGTGAGGATAAGGTGGCAAGGAGGAATGGACGCAATACCTTATCTCCACAAAACCGTTGTTATGTGACAATTTGTTGTCTAGCGCTCTTACGAATAACAATTGACCTGCTTAAGGGTCAGCACATTTTGTCCTCCTGCTAAGCAGTTCTCAAGCAGGACGAAAGTGCAGATCTAGCAGAAATGCCAAGAGGGATCAGTGGTGGGGTAGTCAGGTGTCTTTGCAGGTGCAGGTACGTTTGCTGTGTGGGTGTTTTTACACAGCATCGTCCAAGTACACTGCGCAACTGATCGATCCGTCTGCTGCTAAAAAAACAAAAAACGCATTATTTCTCATATTCGGAACATTCTACACCCGAAACAATAAAGGAAATTGCTTCAGACTCACACAATTCGTTTGCAATATGATTTGCACTAAATTTCTACCACAAATTGGTAGGAGGCACGCAAGAAGTGTATATGACGTTGGTGGGTAGTGCGATAATGCGTCTATTTCTGCTAAAACACGGTTCAGTGGTCAAACTGTTTATATTGAAAAATCCTGCACCAGGAATTAAAGCTTCAGGCCATGAGGTACTGGCAAGAGGGAAACCGCATTTTTTGGATCGTGGAAATGGAATTTTTGGTTTTTCACGAACCGCTGCTGAGTGACGTGAAATTCTAGTAGTGACGAATGAATATGATGACAGAATAAAATAGAAAAATGGTGAAATACATAAGCCGTGACCCAACACTTTGTTTAAATGTGTATTAGGCTCAGCAGATGGTAGCCTACGAAGCTTGTGCTTCTAACGTGCAGTCTGGCCTTAGGGACAATAAAGTAGTTCTCGTCCTTATATGACCATACTTATTCTGTATTTAAAAGAGAAATGTGCGAGAAATACCACTCTAGTGTATGCGGCTATGGGTGATGTACTTGCGGACGTAAGAAAAACATTGTTGAAATCTTATTGCTTTCTAAAAAATCCGGTTGGATTACAACTTGGATATGAAAAGCCCATTGCTGCAGAGCCTTGTTCTATCCTCCTAATTACGGTAGCGATAGTTATTCATCAAATGGTAAAATTTAACATGTAGAAGCTGAACATCTGCGTAGGGGCAAGTTTGATCCGGACAAGACATATCCGGAATTTAGGGGGGTGCGTACATTTATACAAACTTAAACTCTGGTGTTTCCTATAACAACTGCGTGCCTATTCTATATATAAGCAACGACAAATGACTTGATCGTAGTCATAGTAGCTCATTTTAGATAAAAACTGCCTTATCAATATATTTTTTTTCAGAGATTGTTAAGCAGCAGCTAGATATATATTTTGTGCATGATTGATGAAAGTGGCGTGAAATTAAAAGTAAATACAGATCTTTACTATAAAGGCGGCGATCACAACTATAGTGTTTAGTTTTAACAAGGTGAGCCTGCGGCGCCATCTTGCTGATATTTGCTGGCTTTAGGTGTGTTCTGGAATCTTCTGGCGTTCCCTTGTTTTTCCTACTGTCTCACGCTGCGCCACACTTTAGTTACCACTTATTTCTAGGTTGATTTAGCTAGTGTTTGCTTTGCATTGTGTTTGTTATCAAGGATTCTCGGAAGCTTTCAAAGTCTGCTAAGCCTTTACTTGGTCAAAGTTGACCCATTTTACTACAGCCATTTTTTTCTCTGATTTTCGATTGTGGTCCTTGTAATTATGTTTGCTGAGTGCCAACTTTTCTATCTTAGCATGATGTATTGTGTTAGCTTACTTTAATTTCGATTTACCATTTTCTTTTTAATGGCATTTGCAGCTCTATATAACATGAATTTTGCTGCCAAACTTTGTCAATGCAACGGACGTCTCTTTGCCGGTGTTACCAGTCTTCGCTTACAAACTCTAACTCTTCGTGAGTTCAGTTCAGGCAATTCGCTGCGAACTTCAATGCGCCATCGAATGGACCGCATTCGTCGTCAGGTAGAAAATCGCACTCCTTTCACCCGCACGGAGACAGTTTGTGAGTTGAACCTGACCCTTTTTGTATGCCGATTTTGCTAGGTCTTGATCTTATATAAGTTGTTGTTCATCTCTACTCTTCCGTGGTTACATTGTTCATAGCATTACCTAAGTTCATGTTCATTATTATAAAGGTGAATCTTTGGAAATGGTTGCTATGTCATGTGATGTGAAGAAAGATCATTCTTCGGCGTCACTTTTACCTGTGTTGATTATAATCTATCCAACCCCTGTCAATTACCTGATGTGTTTGAAGTGCACCATTTTACTTTTGCTAATTTGTTGTCTTCTTAAAAATCGCCAGCCTCTTCCGCATCCATAAGTTTACGAATGCTTTTCGCGTATTTAGCCTTGACCCTGGGTCTTTCTTTGCAGCCCTGGATGGTAACCGCGCGATAATTCTGGGCGGCGCGGCACTGGGTCTGGGCGGTCTCTGCCTCTACGGGATTTACGCAGCCAATGCAGGAGCCAACAGCCTCTCAGTGCTGGATAGAGCAGCGGTTTGGCCAGACTATGTGCGTCAGCGTATCCACTCGACCTATGCTTACCTGGCGGGCGGAGCGGCTGTTGCCGCCGCCTCCGCTACTGCTCTCGCCCGCTCGCCCGCCTTTGTCCGCGCTATGGCCGGTGGTGGTGTCCTCGCCCCACTGGCGATGCTGGCTGCAAGCATCGGTGCTGGTGTTGTTTGTCAGGTTTGTGGTGCCTTTTTCTTTGATTTCCTTGGCGTTGGCGTCTGGTTACGTTGTTATCTTAATATTCATTTCTTATTAAAGAATCTTAACCTTTTAATCCAGGAAGTGGTCATTTTTCCTGGTTACTGCGTTGCATTCCAGATGGCTTTTTATTTCATATTTCATTTGCTCACTTCATTTTTTTGCCTATCGCATTATATTAGGTTAGTGGCTGCGAACTCTCTTGTCTAAAACTGGAACTTCGTATTATTATTCAAATTATTTTAGTTGAACAATAGTGAGGTACGCCAGCTTTGGATCCTAGTTCAGGACTTTTTTAATTCAAAGTATTGACGAATTTGCATTATGGAGGATCTGGGTGCATGACCGAATCAAATGAACAGTCGCGAGGCATGATTTAAGTTGTTTTAATAGATTATGACAATTAAATTTTTGGCGGCTTAGTAATTACACTAATTTAAACATACGTACATGTGCCATACTAGTGTGATGCCAAAAGATCTCGGTGATTTGTTGCAGCAGTATTCTAAATAGCTTCTTTGTACGAACAAATTCCCCCATTCTATCACGACTATGCAAAACTGGCGATTGAGGGTCAGTGGGATTTCGATGGTTTTTCTGTGGGTTTTCCATTGGTAACCACATTTAAAGCAGACCATAAATCGACTTCCATGAGTGGTATCGCACTTGCATGTAAGCTATATGATAGCTGAATTACTGTCTTACGGAAGGTCAGAGGGACAAATAGCTTTACATGTCACCAGTGATGTATTTTTGCCCGACATGAGGGCTTTAACGTCACATAATACCATGTAAGGAAAGAAGGCGCTTCTGCTACCGTTATAGATGGTGCCTTACCCCGCAGACGGCAGCAAGTTCAACGTAAAGCATTTGGCATGGCTGCTTTACGCGGTAAGCCTGGGTGGTGTTGTCGCTCCCATCTGTCTGCTCGGCGGGCCTATCTTGACTCGTGCCGCGGTCTACACCGGTGGCATCGTCGGTGGTCTTTCTGTTGTTGCCATCTCTGCGCCATCCGATCGTTTTCTGCGCTGGGGCGGACCTCTCGCAATCGGTCTCGGGGTAGTTTTTGTCTCCTCCCTCGGTGAGACATTTCCTCTCCCTTCTAATGTGCTGTTCCGTGTCTGCTTTAGCGTTTCTCTCATTTCTCGTCAATCAGTTTTTTGTTCACACTGCTTCTCTTCGCTCGGGACAATGTGTACCCTTCTTCCCCTTTTTTAATCCTCTGCTAAATCGAGAATTCGCCGCATGGAAATTCATTTAATGTACTGGAAGCTCTCGCTGGAAGACATTTTCGACTTATTTTTCATTATAATTCTGCAAATAATCAATTATGTAAGACTCACCTGTGGTGCCTATCATATAGTGGTCAATCTGTCCGCCTAAACCCAAGCCGTTGAATTATTAGAGAAGTCTATTCCACCGCTAGCATCAATGTAACAATTGAGTTGCATAAAGCATGCACAACAGTTGAGAGATTGATAGCACAACCCACATGAGTATGATCTTGTGTCATTGTTGGGGAAGGCCCGCTCAGTCAAGGGAAGTATTGCGCCATAATCCACTGGCGGCCTTTTCTGATAAGCCTGCATTTAAATTATTTTATTTTTAACCGAGTACTTGTAGCTCCTATTGTCGGATTTCATAGGTGCACCAATGCCTATGGGCACGAATATCATAATCGGTCTTTCAAACACCCCTTAAATATTCAGGGCGTTTTCTTAATGCTCTCTGGTACATGTTCAAGTAATAGGCAGGTTCTTGTCACGCCTACTTTTATAAATGGCAATCCGATATTCAAAGAGCGAATGGCGGAATGTTTCCAAGGTGAAGAAAGTGAGAGTGTTTACCTTATAGGCAGCATGTTCTTATCACCTATGGGTCGACTGGGCGCGGGCCTCTACAGCATCAGTCTTTACGGCGGTCTGATTCTCTTCTCCTGCTTCCTCCTCTACGACACTCAAATGGTTGTCCACCGCGCCGAACAGCATCCACCACCACCCTCTCGTTCCCCCTATTCTGCTGGGCCCGCCTTCCCCATGGTTGTTCGGCCCTTTGACCCTATTAACAAGTGAGTTTGGGCGTACTGTGATTAGCCATCCGCTGTCTTCTTTACTTTGATTTTGCCACCATCATCTTTGTTCTCATTTATGATTGAAATTGAGATAGTTGCCAAATGGCTGGCCGATGGATTTTAGCGGGATTGCTTACTGTTTACTTGAACAAAGCACGTCGTTTTCAGAACTGAAAATTGCCAAGGTAGGTGAGATGTGAAAAGAGTACCCTTTAATAACTTAAATTTATTGCCTTGACGTGAACTTAATTGTTCATTTAGAACTAGATAGTGGTCTTAACAACGTCTTATTTATTAATGGGTCTCACACAAAAATAATTTACTTTGTTGTCGCATTGGGTCAAATCAATGTCACCACGTGACATGCGAGTCATTTACAGTATGCATGTACGCACGGTGCAAGGATAACGAGTCACATGCTGGCGTTAGCAATTTGGAAAAGTCGTCTCCATTTGCTAAGGTAAAAAGGGTTAACTAAGGGATAATTTTGGAATAGATAGTTTCACGGAGTAAATTTCGACCCAAATGGATGGTCGGGGTTATTAAATTACATGAACTTGTCGTTTTAAAAGGCGTACCATGGTTTGCACTAATCGACCCTGTTGTTATTCTGTTTCTAGTTCCATTAAGATCCTCCTGGATACCCTCAACATTTTCGTACGGATGGTCGCCATTTTCGCTGGCGGTGGTCAGCGGAGAAAGTGAAGAGGAGCGGGGGACAATACCCCCACCTACAGCTATTGTGAACTCTCCGCATTACTCGAAGACCCTTTTTCGAAGCTAACTTTTCCACCGTAGGGAGCTTTCGCTTCTTGCTCTTTACGACATGGTGGAGGCCATTTCGACCACAGCTGTACCCGTCACTCGTATTGTCATTCGCTTAATAAATTTGTCATATAGGAATGACTTTCCTGCTATGATTAAGTCTGCCTTGGCAACCTGTACCACAGGGGTACCCCGGGGTATTGTCTGCTAGAACGAAACTCGATGGAGTTCTGCATTAGGCGGTGAAATACGAGGCGCACAGGAGGATCTATAACCCTTCCAAGGGATGAGTGTGGTAGTGCATTGTTATGCATTGGAGGTTCGGGAGGGGTTTTGAGTAGAGTAATGGAATGGTGGTGATGGGAGAGCTCTGTATGGGTTGTCACAGCGTGGACGTTAAAGGGATTGGAAAGTGCCAGGTCTGGGCCCTAAGGGCTTGATCAGTGCAAAGTAACATCTTCAGTACGGAAGATTTAAACCGCAACTTTCAGGATGTCCAACCTCCGAGTATGATTGAAAAAGGTAGGGGATGCCACCACTGCAATAAGACTACCTTACTAAGCGGTGTGTGTTCACATGCATCACACAACTGCGCACAGGGATCGCAAGCAAGGTAATCGACACCCTGGTCCGGTGCTAAGAGTGAAGTCGTATGACACCCTCAGAAAGGCCTCATTGAAACGCATGGCGGCCTCAGATAGAACGCAACTCCGAGGACTATCACTGGTCGTCAAACTTGGTGATCGATATCAGCCCCATCCACTAGGAAATATTCGGAGCCTGATAGAATCGGTGAAAATTGACGACTCCCTTCTTCGATAGAGCAATTAAATTTTGCCCTCCTTACTTCCAAACAAGGGAGCTACCTTGTCTTCTAAACATCACGACAACATCCTGGAAGGGATGGCGAAAATGGTCTCTGGCGCTCACGATTGCTTATTCGCCTCTACAGTGCATCGAGTGTCGCCATTTGTTTCACTAACTTATGCATGTCAATGGCCTCTCTGCCACCCTTAAATTCCGGCACACACGGATGGATGCAATACAGGCACAAATAAACACATTAACGTACTTGAGATCGAGTCGCGTCACCAAATTATTGTGATTCGGCAAACTGCTTGATACGGAGTTCTGGAGGCCTAGGCTTGACAACACCAGTTCTAAAATTGTTCGTCTAAAGTGCAGGAAAAATAAATCACGCTTGACTTCGAAGACAATGAATGTGGAAAATTTGAACGTATCCAAGTCGGTGGATGAACGTAATTGTTACGTAAATAGTAATCGAAATGAACCTATGAAAAATGGTAAGAACATTTAGATATTTGGAGCATAAAGAAAAGCCACAAAAATGGTGTCAACTCCACTCAGAAAAAAAATTAGTAAGACAAGCCTCAAGAGTAAAGACTATCCAAAAGCACTGCAACTGGTTCCTTATTTAACTCTTCTTCTCTGGCCTTCAAACCCCTCAAACAGGCTAGTCGGCAAAGGAATGTTCACTTGCAGGAGGTAGTAGGAAAGAGCACAGCTTCAGGAGAATCTGTGTTCTGAAATCTCTTCTGCATCGAGAAATTTTGAAGAGCCCTCCGATATCAAAACCTTGATCATCCACGTTTCTAGCCTAAGAGGCAATTGTAACGGCACAAGCATTGCAGTGTTCCTAAGCAATTTGTTTTGTGAATGCAAAATGGGAGTAGTCCAGATGACACAAATAACACGTGCAATAATTTTTGAACAAAGTCGGCCATTTAACTAATCTGCTGTTGAAAACATGGTCCTTATTTCTAGCCATTTATCGGCATAGAAAATCAAATACTTGTTAACTTAAAGCACAAATAAGTGCAACAGTGCTCATCTTGTTAAATTATCATAACAATGAAGCTTATAAATCAGATATTAAAATTTGCGAAACGCTAAACCAATAAGGTTTATGCAACTTCGTGCCTGTTTATAATAAGACTTGACTCGGGTGGTCATTTCAGTGCCGGTAACGTCTTCATTTTTAACCAACTTTCCTTATTACATCAGCTATTTATTTGAAATCTCAGGAATTGTTTTGATATTTATTAGGACACTGGATCGCCGGCTTTTTATGTTACATTTATCCGTGATACTTGTTCGCTTGTTTGATGTCAACCAAAATATTTAATATAGGGAACAGATGTCACGAAAATCCAACTCAAAAATGCGTTAAACGTACTACACATTTTAACACGCATTTGCTGCTTAAAAACCTCGTGTACTTTTTAAGTTATTCCACTTAGAATTTTAACCACATTTAAATATGACTCACTTTTGTCCCTTCTAGACCTTGTCAAAATGCTTGTTCGGCTAGTTAATGCTGTGTTGCAGCGTTTTCTTGGTCAGTACGTGGAAAACCTCGACACCGAGCGCCTTTCTTACAGCCTCGGTTACTCTGGCAACGTAGCTCTGACTGATCTTCATCTCAAAGCCGATGCTTTCAGTCGCATTTTGGGTCTTCCACTCCGTTTGAAGTCTGGCCTCATCGCGCGTGTCCAACTGAGCATCCCTTTAACCCAGTTGAGATCACAACCCTGGTGCATCACTATCGAGGATGCTGAACTCGTTATTTACCCGAGTAACAACGATGACATTGACACTAATTCTGCCCCCTCCGCCGCCACCATCACTTCCACCGGTGCCAATACGGACGTTAGTATTATTGAAGAATCCCGAAAAGCTTACCTGGACCGCCTGGAATCCCGTTGGTGGCAGGTGGTACGAGAGGGCGGCCTCGTGGATGCTGTCGCCACCACCTCCCCCACCGACTCCTCCTGGTGGTCTTACGGTGTTTCCCTCATTTATGGCATCATCAGCAACCTCCATGTCGAAATCCGCAACGTTCACTTTTCCTTCATTGACGAGAATGGCCTGATAGGGAAACACTTTACTTGGGGTATTCGTCTTGAGCGGATGACCATTCAGGCCACCGATGAGAGCTGGGTACGTATCGTCATTAAAGTTTTGATAGCCTTCTTCCCTAGAATCCTACAGGACGTTCTTCAAATCAGCAAATCGAGTTCAAATCCATCGACATTGTTGGGTTCTCCGTTTACTACGTGGAAGAAGGAAAGGTAAAACAACACTACCTCATTCCACCCAGCCAATTTTCGGTGCATCTATTGAGTCGGACGACACCTGAACTTTTGACTAGCGAGTCCACACCTCGTATCGAGATGGAAGCTAAGTTGACCTCCTTGGACGTGGATGTCTCACAAGGAGTACTCGCCTACTCACATCGGTTGATGGATTTCTTTAAACGACAGTCGAAACCTCCGCATCGTCCGCTTGCGCGGCCTCTAAAACAGTAGGTGCCTTTCCTCTACTTAGGCGTCTAATCTGTGTTTCGTTCTGCTTCCTTTTCTAGACCTGCCGCGTGGTGGAGATACGCTGTTGGCGAGGTAGTGCCCACTTTGCGACACCACCATCGGGGATGTCGATCGGCGGATTTGATTCTTCAGCAGTTGGCGGAAGCTGCAGCTCTCACAAATCGATACGTGCACGCGTATGAGGCGCACCTGCTGCAGGGACTTGGTCTTGACGGTGATGATGATTTTGAAGAAATTGCTAACCATGAAGCCCTTGAGGAGACTATGTCTCTTGACCGCGTAATCCTTCTGCGACAGGTTGCCATGCGACGCGCAGCAAGGGTACTAAGGCAACAGAAACCCTTGGTGGTTAGTTCGACCGCTGTCGTTAATATTTGTGTTCTAGGGTGATATTAGTAGCAGCATAGGGTGTCGTGATATGATCATTCCTTTTTACTATTGCTAGAAAGAACCGAGCGCATTTAGAATGTTAGAATTTATAGGATCTGACGGCTAGCCCATAGGACGATAGGTCATTTCACTAGCCGTTTTCGAAGACAACAGAAACTGCTTGGGTTCCGCAGGTAATATACTTGACAGTATGATATTTTGCGGTTTCACAGGTGAAACGACATCTTGGCTCTTTTTGAGTAAATTTTATGACGCTTGAAAATGAAAGTATGCTTTCTATGGAATTGTGATGATGACACATCTTTGCAATACCTAAAAAATTGAGAGGCTTTGAGTTATGGAAGATGGCTTAGTAACGGAAAAAATTTGCGGATCTGATCTCTTTACTGGAACATATATGGAACGGTTTATTTTTTTTTGGGTCGAATCACGAAGCACTATAGTCATATCATTTAAGTTGACATTGCAATAGTTTTATGGAAGACAGAAGAATAATATAGTAATTGACTAAAATTAGTTAATGCATCCCTCATTGTCTCATTTTATTTCCTGCGACAAACCACAACTAGTCTCTTATGGTCTCGATGTTTCAGTGATTAGCGATATAAATTCAGCCTTTACTCGGTCCTTATGCAACAATCTTTATTGAACCACTAATGGTATCCCTAGATTGCGATTTATTTCCTCAACCTCTTATTCACTTAGATCGTGCTTGACGGAATGGTCACCTGCTTTTTTCGACAAGGCGAGAATCTCTGTTGGCTAAATTTTTAACGAAACTAGATTCTTCGTCTTGGCTATTCTTGCATGCTTTTAAGACCAAAGCCTCTGGTAAAACCTGTAATTTACCTACTCATTATTTAAGTAAAACTCAAGTCGATATCCGGTGTCTATCTACTGCTGGTCTAAGTACATAATGTGTCTGCCCTTTCTATTCTATTTGTGACGTTAAAAGTACCACCCAGTTGTACTCACACAGTCTTATTTTGCCACCCATTATTGCTAGTTTGATTTTGATTGCCAAAATGTTACAGGCTAAAGGCAAACTGTTCCCCTTCCTCCATTCTTCTAAGATGCTTCACTCAGGGTTGCAAAATTACTTAAATCGCCTACTCTATGCTCTTGTGTTCTATTGTTTGTAAAAACTTCATTTACTTTGAGGCCATGATTTTACGGGAGTAAAGTCTTGAGAGGTGAGACCTGGAAGACAATCGTCCTTGGGGGAGTTCTGTGATGTTTCTTGCCTCATTCTCTAGAATCCAATTCACTTGCCATAGTGTGAACGGTATACGTTGCCGAATACTTTTCCTCTTCTAATTAATCTGAAGCGATTATTTTCGGATTACAAAGCTTTCCCACTGCATTGCGAGTAAGAAGACCTAGGGTAGTAATTATTTCAGATCATAATATAAGACTAGTAACTCGTCTGCACCATTAGCAACCGACGAAAGCTCCAAAATGTTTGGAAGACCGAGATTCATCACCCGGGACGTATAAAGTCTGCTTTATCTACCAAGCAACAAGAAATTTTTCATTTAAACTTCTCTCTGCAGTTGCTTGTAGTGGTTGTTTCATGGGGATCAATCTAGATGGTTGTTTCATTACTGGCAACGTTGCAACTTGGTTGTTATCACAGACTGACCGGTCACTTCATGGATAACGTCAATGCAGCGCTGGAGCTTGGGGCCGGATTCGTTTCATTGCTGTTTTGATCTCGTCACCTTTTTCTAAAAATTGATTCACCAAGACAACTTCACTTCTGACTGATACAAAGCAAAACTTTTAAAGACAAGACCACGCCGGTCTATTTCAGATGATGCAATGTGCTGTAATAGTAACACCAAGGGCTCACTGGTTTGCCTTATTAGGATTTGTCCATTGCAGATCCCTCAGTTTTGTTTGTCAATTGTGAAACGAAGTGCTTTGAACCGCTAGCTTGTTGTGTGTGGACTCTGTTTTTTTTTGTTTAATTTGGCTTGTCTATTCACCTCGTTGGATGTTTTTCGTTCGAAAAGAATCCGTTGAATTGGTCTTAGATTTCGATTTCATTTTCCCCATTCAGTCTGTTCATTTGAGAACTAGAGGGTGGCTTTAACTACTGGCATTTTGTTCTCAGATTGTTTCATCACTTATTCTAACTTATTCAGCTATTGTATTGAATGTCTGGGAAAGGTAATCCGCCTTGGCCCCATCAGGCGTTAGTATGTGGCGGTGCTAAACTGTTTTCCGTCTTGCTACAAAGAACGGAGGCTTCCCCTCCCCTCATGCATTAATTATAACACATTTAGCATTTCTGTGGTACCGAGTTGTACCAAAAAATCTACTGTAGTTGCGGTGGTAATGGCTGATACTGATTAGGCTCCAAAATTGAACCGCTTCTTCAGAATAACATTTTCCGTCTCTCCGTTTCTTAAATAAAGCATCAAGTTTAACCATTGGCGTCCTCATACATTACGTACTTCATTGATGTAGCCAATTTCCTCTGCAACTCGACTGAAGGGAATTATGATGTATCAGTAATCGACTTCCTCTTTGAAGTAGATTTTTTCATTCCGAATGATTTGATTACTTTGTATTAACAGCACTAGGATCGAAGCAATCTACAAAGTATCATTCCATTGTTATGAAATTACCTACGCCGTTTGTTCTCTATGAAATTAAGTCTTTTTAGCTGGTTTCATGCCAAAATTTTATTCACTCATTGAAATAATTAATCTAGTACCACTTTTTTTTCTTATAGAAGAGGTCGAAAGATCCTCCTGTGGCAAATAACCAGCGCTTCCAGTCCTGGTGGCCGAGCTTCCTCACCTCGACTACTGCCTCAGGTACCACCGCCACCGATGAGAGGGCGACGGCGGAGGCCCAGACAGCGGTGGCTGGTGCGGGAGAAGACGAGGCACCGCGCCCATGGCGTCTCTGGTGGTGGTTCTCTACTGCCCCTCCTCACCCTTCTCCACAGATTGCTTCGAATGCGAAGGCGGAGGTGACCACCACTGCCGCCTCGGCTGAAGCTGCACTGATGCTGCTCAATGAGCTAGTTGCTGCGCACGATGTTGGTCAGGTGCTGACTCACGACCGCCTGTTCTGTCGCCTTACCTGCAGTGTCGATCGTTTCCGACTGGGGTTGCAGGAGAGGGATGATCAGGTGGGGCAGACGTCTTCTTGATTTTTTTGTTTTTACTTCACGTTCCTATCTTATATTAATTCTATAGAAGGGTCTTTAATGCCATATGTTTTCTCCTTCTCTGAACTGTTTAAATGAGTTTTTTTGGTGTCAAATTCTCTCGAAGATAGTTATTTTGTTATGCCGCAGTATTTTGTTCTTCCCGGATAGCTGTTGAAAGTCTGAAGAGGTTTTGATGTCCCGGCTCTTCCGAATTGAGAAATTCCAACCTGTTTTTTGTAGGTGACCCGGACATTGTAACCGTCTAAGCAAATAGGCCACATCGATGGTTTCTTCTCTTATCTTATTCATAACACTATCGAAGGATTGTTGATTGCGTTCTTTTCGTCCAAATCGTTCCACAACCGTCCACTGCTGATGGTCTTTTTTGCACCGTAGTGAAGTGTCACTGTAATGGTACGATTTTTAATACCCCACTTTACTTTCATTCTCCTTTTTTTGGTTAAAAACCTAAAGGTCGTAATGTCTCAATCACATAAATCTGTTTGAAGGAAATGACTATTTTTCGCAGCAGGATTTGATTATGAAGACTTGTTTTTTTACCTAAGGTTTAAAGATGACTCGACGAATTAAATGTTGTGCCTCTGTTTTAAATCGCTTTTACACGGCTGGATTAGTAAGGTACGGAAAACCTTGCCTCTGCTTAACAGTGCGTAATTTGAGATGGATGGATGCGTATATCGCTAAAACTGGCCTTTAACTTCTCGATGTTGTTCTCTGCCTCGACCTTAGATCCATATGGTGATTGGCCCATTGGTGATGACGACAGCGTCGACAAAGATCGCCTTTCGAGGGATTTCTTGATCACCATATCAATACATTGACTGGCTACCGTTCCTAAGAATTTTCATCATTTTACAAGAAGTTATCAAAAAGATGATCCTAATTACGCGGGCTTTTAGATGGATGGGTCGGTCGTTTTTCTGCAACTGCTGTTCAGCTCAGCACAACCCTTAATCTTGGTCTCTAAACCAAGACTGTCAGAAAATTTGTCATTCAGGTAATCGGTTAACTTACTGCGCATGAGTTCTGTACTCATTCTTGGGAAATTCAGTCATCCGCGGTAAAAACCACATTTCATGAGGCTTCCATGTGATGTTTGGCTGGGAATTTTTGAAGGTAGAAACTAACCTTTGTTTCTCTTACATGCATAGTTTCGGATGTAGCTACTCTTATGACATTTGGTTTCAGCTCACCTACATTGGTTCGTGATTTGTTTAAAGTTTTTAAATCGTCTTTCAGAAGGGAGTTACTCACTTACATCATCGATTTTTGCCATGCATCTTGTGCGTTGATTGGCTCATCTTGTCTTCGCCTCAACAAAGTATTGTATTATTATTTTAAGCTGCTGGATTAATTTTCCCATGCAATTCAAACGTAAAAATAACATAAATTACTCGTTAAGCCATCCACGGCTTTGAAAACGTGACTGGCAGCCTAATTTACTTAAACTATGTTGGTGTCTCAGGTGATTTGTCCACCACTTTCAATGCTGCTACCTTCAGCCCACTCACACTGTTCATTTGGGTCTCAATTTAAGTTTTACATATGCTGCACCAGAACTATCATTGTTTTTTGTGTGGTCCTTATTAGCCAGTCACGCCTTCTCCTTGCCAAACAATGCACTTGCTGAATTTATTCTTGATTTAATGAGAAAGAGGCTTTAGCTGTAATGATGCTTCGAAAGATGGTAAACTTAGACTGGAACTGAACTTCCATTAAAATGATGAAATCTAATGAAATTACTTAATTTAACCAAGAAAATACGCAAACGAGTTTGATTATAATGCACCGCTTGCAGCTGGGATACAACTCTTTTGGATAGTTGAATATGAGGCGTTATAATTTAATTAGAAAAGTCAGTTAAGTTGAATCACTTGAATTCTTCCAGAGCCTCTGCAGCTTGCGCGCGGACAACCTACAGCTGTGCGTGGAGACACGCCCACGCGAAGAGGGCTTACATTTCAGTGCTCGCCTCCACTCACTTCTGGTGAGAGATGAGCGCTGTCGTAGCGGTCACCAGAGTCCCTTCTTTCCCATCGTTATCTCGCCCCTCCTCCATGCACCCTCATCCTCCTCGTCGGACCTCTTCCGACTGGACTACACCTCAACACAACTGGCCGATGAGGCGTCATTACCGCCTACCAGGTTAGCTGATCTACCTACATTTCCATTTTCTCTCTGCCTGAGAATGTGGCAACTTTACCCCTAAATTAGTGGTTCTATGCATTCATTGGTCGATGCTTGTTCACTTTGAGGTGCGATGGCGTCTTCCTCCTTAGATTAGCAAATGACCCATAATTTCAAGGCAAAACAGCGCCTAAAGTGACAGTTTTATCTATATCTATTCGTCAATATGATTATGTGGGAATTAAATCTGATTATTTTAGTTGCATCACATGTGAGGAGCCTGAAAACACGTTTTTGGGCTTAAATTGTGTTGATAAAACCCCACAGAACTGCTGCTGAAAGTGTAGCTACATGTGTTTGCCTCCTTGCCTGTATTCGTAAAAATTGGACTGGTTTTGGTTGCTACAAAAAGGCGCCCATTCTTCCAACCGCAGTATGAGAAATAACCTTTTTTTCTTTCCTTTGGAATGAGGAATCGGCGATAATCCTAAAAAGCAGGGCTACTTCTTGAAAGAACACTTGTTTGTGTGCTTGTTCGATGTCTGTGTATACAATTGGTACTGTGTTTATTTCTGGTGAGTCTGTGAGCATGCTTCCTTGAGACGGTACCGTGATGTCTAGACTCGGGAAAGATCGTGTTAATTTAGATCTTGAACTACTCGTAGTTGTTTTGGAATTCGAGTGTGTGTCGACTGACGGACGTCTGAAGAGTCAACAAGCCTGGCTATTTGCTTCTGGAA
The DNA here is from genome assembly GCA_000469725.3 of Echinococcus multilocularis. Taxonomy (NCBI): domain Eukaryota; kingdom Metazoa; phylum Platyhelminthes; class Cestoda; order Cyclophyllidea; family Taeniidae; genus Echinococcus; species Echinococcus multilocularis. Next base: position 2,363,838 of record LN902848.1, on the reverse strand, counting down.
TGAGATGGCTTGTTTGTCTTCCCCCTGTTTGGTAACTAGGCATCACACTTCCATCCCTCGATTCTTTAGCTTCCTTTAATCTACCGTCTTCTAGTAGTTTTTAACTGTAAGAAATCCAAGCTCCAGCACCAGCAAACATTTTATTCGAATATTTTTCAATAGATCGGGTACTCAGCTAGCGTATGAATTAACAAACTTAAGTTTGGACTTGCACGTCTGTTCAGTCCAGGCCGTCTATCCTAAGTCTGGGTTTAGCCAGCTCCAGTTTCCCAGCATTGTCTTTAAACATCTCTTTTTTTCGATCTTGGGATTGTTTCATTCTCTGTGATTTTGGCTGTAGTTGATCAGACGTCCCAAAGGCTTTAATTCTGTCACATCAGCACTCCATTCTTGGGGTTTAATACAGTAGAACATCCTATTTATAATCTGTTGATTCAATAAGCTCGTCTTTCCACTATATTCCTTACATGGCAGGTCACCGTTCCTTTTTAATGTGGCTTTTGTATTACCTTCACGGTTCACTTTACCTGATATTAGTAATGTTGTTACCTCAAAGACAGAGGTAGCTTCATGGCATTCTTAAGCACCTGTAATTTATCCTTGTTTCTGCCTTGTACTGTCTGAGGTTATGCAACGATGCTTTAGATTTTTAAGCAGGGGATTCCTGAAATAGCAATTCACCCGCAATGACTATCTGCGCATCATATCAGGTTCCATCTTAAAGCATTTATTTAATAGCATCACTTGCACAGCTCATAAAAGTTGGTGAACTCTTGGTAGCCCTTTTACTGATGATCCTGAGGAAGGGGAGACAGCTTTTACCACAATCCCCTTTCGGAGTGGCCTGTCTACCTCTGAGAAATTCACAATTGTTTCACCTTAAGCTATCGCATCTTCTGTAGTCTATTTGCCCTGTGCAGGTGAATATCATGGCCTCACAGAATTTTAAAATGTGGCTTGAAAATCAAAAACATTATTGGTGGATTAGTATTTTTTTATTCCTAAATTCATTAATCCATCTTCATTGTACTTTGATCAAACTATTCCCTACTGATTAATCAACCATTTTTGACCCTCCGTTTCAAGTAATTACTTCTAATATCATTTGTCCATCAATAAAATAACTGTTAGTATATTCTACGTACTTGACGATAGTTGGGGGAAACTGTGGCTTGCAAAACAAATTAAAATTAATAGTGCCTTCCTCTCTTCCAGTCTAAACATTCGAACGGATCCTCTGCGTGTGGTTTGCCAACCCGAGCTCTTCAGTCGCGTTGTGCGCTTCATCGCCTATGCGTTCAACAAATCGTTAAGCCAGACACCAGGTAAGATACCTTTGGCTTTCTGCACTACAGTTACTATCAATCTCTAATGTGTTTGGCTCACCTCTGTTTGCGTTTCTTAGTTTTATTTTTTTTTTAACTGAAATGATAAGGAGGTTACTTTGTACTGCTTTGTTTTGACTTTATATAATTTTATTCCGTTGATGTAGTCGCGTCTAATAATAAATTATTTACATAAGATGTTCCAGCTGGACCATGAATTCAGGACATCCCGTTCCCTTGCTAAAAATGCCATTTATCTCCCCATTTTGATTTTCATTGGTTCATTAATATGTACCTATTTGTATGTATCTATTACCTCCTTGCTAGTTCATAAATTGACCAAAGCGCTTGTTTAACTAGCTCTCCTATCTGTGATCAATTGATGTTTTTATCAGTGATGTGTTGATTCCTTTCGAGATGTTTTTTTTTGCAAAATAGATTATTTTTAATTGAAGCAAGATGGCAACATTTCAACCCCTCCTAAGATCGTCTTCGCGTGTACCCCTTGGTGATATCCATTAGTAATGTTAGAACGTAATGTGCAATCTCGGTATTATTTTTTCCACCTTGACGCGTTTAAAAATGGTTTGCCATTCGCTCTAACCTGTGTTCATGGGCGTTGCTTCAATAAACCAAACGTAAGTAGGCCTTTTAATTTTGGCTTGCTTTATTTGTAAATGATTCATTTAAAAAGGTCGTAGCTTTATATTCTGATTTGTTTCCGTATAAGTCACTCCGTGAAGTAATTTCCTAATTATTGCTAATTGTGAAAGTTAGTTCATTTCTAAGCATGTGGAATGCAAGAAAGTTTGCTAGCACCGTTGGGAGACCAAAAAGTGATTTTTATTATGTCGCATGACCATCTTATCTTCGACGCCTTCTTCGGCGCCTCTGTTGATTACTCCTACCCCTTAGATATCATAGCAATATTCGAATAAATTAAGGCAACTTCGAGACAGAAACGAAAGCAGCACAATAATTTTTATCAATTTGAGAAACTGTCCAATCTCAGTGATAGCAGTACCTCTTATATGTGTGATGGGACAAATTTATCACTTCCTGACTAGAATTTATGTGACAAGAGTTGCTTGAGCTTAAGCGATGCATATACCAATTGCACTTTGTGGTGAACTTAATCCAACAGACGCATGGCAAAAGGTAGCCTCTCGAAGCTTTGTGCCGACTCCAGTTCGCAATTCTTGTTTTATTGCCAGTTATATGACAATCTGCGGCCTTATGGTGTTTTTCGCATTTTGATAGTTTTTTTCCCTAGTTTTCTGCTCTTGTTTGATATTCCACTATCTTCTTTTTTGCATTATTAGGTTTTTGAGTCATATTGTCTATTCCTTGCTCCTCTTTTACTCTTAATTTATCAACCACTTAATAATTTCTACTTTTTCTTGTTTACTGACTGGAATCTAACATGTTAGAAGTGTTGTTGCACCTACGTTTGACTACTTGATATTATTGTGTGTATGCCGCCAATTGGTCTTATGTTTCTTCCCTTTGAAACTAGTTCTAAGGAGAAGAACTATCATTAAATTTGTTTACCAGAGGCGGCTTTATTCCGACCCAAGGATCTGATTTTTTTCTAGAGGTTTCGCCACTTTTTAAAAACGCCACTGCCGTCCGCGAGCTCTCCCAGCCACTTCGTTTTAGTTTCGTAGCTCATTTTTTTGAAGACTTGCTTTTAAAAAGTGTTATTCATCACAGTCTATTGGCTATGCTCCGCGTCTTTCCTGAAATCGTAAAAAGTTGCAGTAGTATGGCAGATCATGTATTATCGACGTGGTAAAGAGCTGAGGCTGCTGGCGCGGCCTGGGCGCTGTCGTTGAATGGAAGTGCAATCTGCGGAAAATGAAGCTCCTGCATGTCCAAACGTAAAGTTAAATAAACTATCAACGCGTTGTATATCCCCTTACTTCGACTTCTTAGAGAGGGTATTAGCTATATTCCTCGGAGAGTAGCACTTAGGAGGCATTTAAGTGTATACGCATGCGCTTCATAGACTCCACCCTTTTTCAATGACGTTCTCAGTGTTCTCCGCATCCTCTCCTCTATGTCCAACGCTGGACTAATTTCTTAATTAAGTTGAAATTAGTAACAGTGAGTTTATTAAAAGTCGCTTGAGTAGGCCGCAAATTAAACACAAAATGCCAAATGCAATATCGCTTTTTTCATATCCAAGGCTCTAGCGATTTGGGCCAACTTTGAATCTCTGCTAAAAGTTATTCCTTTAAGATTTGCAAATTCGACGCAAAAATCTTCATGGTCGAGTGGAAATGTTGGCAATACGTGTAAAGAGAAGAAACAAAATATCTGATTCGGAAGATCGAGTCTTAAGCCAATTGTCTTTTAGTCATCGGATTTACAAGATGCTGTTCTCGATCACCAACTCCTCATTTTTATTGCCCATTCAATTTGCCATCATTACGAAGCAACATTACCTTTGCCTTTGTAGAACCTTTATTTCACCAATGATTGATGACTAAACACCCGGTTTAAATCGCGTGAGGTTACAATTTTGTGGATGGGAGAGAAATTGTACCTCTGCTCGCATGTCACACCGATCCCGAAATCACTGATTCTGGTTTAGCTTTATATCTTTTAGTACTTCAAAGTGAAGCATGCATTCTCTACTAACCTCCTTCTCACATTGGTCTCAGCTTACGCCTTCATTGAAAAACTTGACTGATGTTGATTAATTCGCTGATCTGCCGAGCTTCTACCCCCGATTTCACGTCAAATCTCACTGGATTGGCAATAACGATGCCACAGCGGCATTGAATATTCAGCCTTTTAGACGGCGGTACAACCTTCGTAACCTGCCTATCATTTCATATTTCTCCAGGAGCGTGATTACTTTTTGGGCATGGCATATATAATGGTAGTGTTACAAATGGATTTTACGTATATAAGTTAGCGGAATCTTCCTGAAGGAATACTCAATATTACCAGTAGGGAAGGTCATTGAGGATTCCACTGGACTCACTGAATGGCTACTAGCCCATTTTTTACTATTTTTTTGGTTTCGTCGAAGTCACGTATGGCCACACTTTGTTAGCAGATGTCAGTGCCGTCTTAATGCCTTTGGGACAAAGCTGGAAGGGTGGCGTGAACTTTCATCCTGTAAATGTTTGCGGTGAAAAAGGTGTTACTGTTGTGGATGTCAAGTTGAAAAGAGTTAATTAAAGTTAATCTTGAATTTGGTGAAGGTAGGCTACACAAACCGCTTTGTTACTCATTCAGTTACCAGTTGACTATCTTTTTGCTATAAAGTTTGAAGTGCCCGATTTTCTCAAGTGATCTTATAGCTCCTGGGATTTCGATCTATTTTTCTGCCGTCATTGTGATGATGCACCACTATCACTGTTTCCTGTACATAATTTCTAGCTTCTTGGGAATTATTTTTACAACGGTGCATTTTTAAATCCAGTTTTTATCTTGGTATCCATACAATCCAGTGGCAAAACTACCAGGTGACATGAAATAATGTGGTGTTTGGCATGGTGTGGGTGTGGCTTAACAATGAGCCCACAAAACGATGTGCCGGTTGATGGTAGACAAGACCATTTTATTACTGTTAACGGTAAATAAGTCATATGTCAGCTGAGAGGTCTGAACCCCGTGCAAAGTGATGGATAGCGGTGAATTGTTTTGAAGGGGGGCAGATATACCGGTTCATCTCAAATTACACGTGATTCAGCAGCAGTGGGGTTTGCGATGCGAGTATTACTGAAGTCAGTACTGGATTGAATCATGTGAAATAAACGGATAGGGTTTCTCCTTCATATGAATTAAACCCGTAAGCATCAGAAGAGAAATCCTGTTATCTTGTTCTTATCAATCTTCCTGATTAAAGCGCTGGGTGGGGTATCAAGGACTCCATATATCCGAGATACATACTTTACCATTACTTCCCTTTTTCGTAAATTAGGCTTTTGTTATTACTGGGATTTTAAACTACCCCAGTTTTCTGATTTCTAAACTCTGTGATAGTTCAGTCTCTACTCAAAAGTCCAGTGTTACTGTCTGACGATATTCCTCATCTACACCCACTCACAGATGACTCTAGCGCCTACGACACAATCAAGTTACATACAAAAGCTAATCTTCGTGCCGTACTGCACAACGCCGAGACGGCGGACGAGGGCTCAGCATCAGCGACGTCTACGTCTTTCACTGCTGCTGCAACTCCATTACAAACTCCGTTAGCATCGCCGTCATCGACACCGTCGATTCTGCGACTGCACTTAGACATTGCGGCACCGCGGATCCTCTTCCCCGAGCGCCTCTGGCCATGTCCGACAGAGGCTGAGGCGGAGGTGGAGGGCAACGTGCCATGTCCTCCGGCCAGCCTCCTTGGTGTGATTTGCGACCTCGGACGCTTCCGACTCTCCAATTGGGAACCGTCGGCCGCTGTTGCCGATGATTACGAGAACACCAAAGAGGTAGGTATCCTAGCTTGTGATCGGCCTAGCATTTCTTACTAGTTTTTAATGTTAGAAGAAGTAGGGGATATTTTATCCCATTTTTATTTAAAAAAGGGGGATAGAAGGCCTGGATGTTTTACAATGACCACTGTCATGGCTGCGGTGTACCGTAATTGTTAACATGTGGTCCATGTTTGGTTAAATTTTCCTCCCTCCGGAGGTCCAATGTTTTAAATTCTTCTCTGATTTGAATGTGTGTATGACTAGTTTCCGCTGAAAATAAGACATGTTGAACCTCAATACTATGTTTAAGAACTTTGTATTGGTTATTGACTTTCGATGTTTTTTATTCAAAAAAATGTAAAGACGTCCGGCGGTTTTTTGTTGGTTTAACTGTAAATTTACTATTAAAGTTGACTGATGGCTTTGACTTCTTACTGTATTCTCAATTCTCTTGGTTTTACCTTTACAAGGCCTTGAGATGTCAAAATGAGCTCTCAGTATATCCTATTTTTGTGTCAGTTTCCCTCTACTACGCAGATAGACGGATGTATCAATGACTAGACTAGTCGAAATTAAAACTATTCGTTAGCCTGAGGTGGTTGCTGAACCTGCACGTGTTTCGTATGCCTACACTTTTTTCACTCCCGCTAGGCACAAACTCCTGGCAGGCAAAAGGAAGAAGCGACTAGTGAATTACAGAAAAAAGCAGATTACGATGAGGATGACGAAAGCGATGGGGATGAAGAAGTGGATATATTTGCAACACCCTGTGGCACACCCGTTCAATCCGATTCTGAGACACCGTAAGTTCGCGTGCCTTTTATTGACGGATTGCACAGTCACTTTATCATAGATAAAGAAGTCTTCTTGCCACTGACTTCCTCGTTCTCTCCACAGACCATTACCAAGTGCGAAGAGCTTCGCTTCTGCCCGGAAACGCTCCTTGCAGAGGCGTCCACGACAGAGTCGCAGACTTTATGTGACCTACCTCCTGGAGTTGGACGAGTTTCGTATTCTGGCGGGTCGTTTGGACGAGCTTCAGGTATCTGGGCTGTGGCCTGACCTTCTTCCTAAGTGTTCCATTTCAACCACTGGTGAGTGAATGGGGCTGTCAATTTTTTTCTGCAAACATCACCTTATTTCCTCAGGCAAAAACTTAATTTTAACGAGAAGCAAATCTGTATTTCCAACTTCTGTGATTGCTTAACTTTAGTGCACACAACTGAGCATTTTCATGAGAATTGGCAAGCTTGTCCTTCACCAATTGCATTATTATCTGCCTCAATACGCCTCCTAAGGCTACTGCTTGCGCTTATCAGGTGATCTTGATTTCTGTCGATCACAGTGACCTTAATACCGGCAGATTATGACAATTTTTTGCCATCCTGATCACTCTTGTTGAAAGCTTTACGAAAGGTTCTCCAAATATGATACTTTAAATGGTGCAAAGTGAGAGTTGGCAGGAGGATGAACGTTAAGGCTGACATGATTGTGACGTGTTTCAGTTCTCGACTCTCAGGTCGTGCGGGCCGCATGAGATGGATTAGGCTGTCAGTGGTGCTAATTGATGTTTCAGAGTCCCTAAGGCTTTATTATTTTTCAAGATTATGCTCTGAACAAGTTGAAATTTTCGGGATTATCCGATCACAAGTGATTTTTTTTCTTTTCTACCATAGGCTTAACGCTTTCATTAGAGCCCAGTAGACCCTATCTTACCGATTTGAAGCTGTAGGCTAAGTTTCACGTGCGCTTGTTTTACATTAGGTCTTGTTAGATGAGATACCGGATTTCTTGAAGGATTAGCACTTGGTTTGAAATTGATACTGTTTTTGTGATTATAATTAGCTTCTCGTCTATTCTTGAAATGCTTTTATTTTCAATGGTTTGATTTTTTTAAGTTATGGGTATCACTATTCTTTTGAATACAACTTTGGAGTCAGTTTTAAAGTCGTCGCCTACAGTGCTCCATTCTTGTTACTTTCATCACGTATGATTCTTTGTTGCCTTTACTGTAAACACAGTGTCGTAATCATCCCAAGCAAGCCTAGATAAATGTACTCGTGCTTTGTGCTTTCCCGGAATACCTTTTTTGTGAAGACATACCTCAATGCAACTGAGGAATCACATTCCTCTGTAGTTGTGAGCCCCAGTAATTTCGTCTTGCTTTCGCATTGTCTTTTGGAAACGATGCGCGCCCTAGTAACTTGTTTTATTCCTTTTTTGTGAATCAGTTTGCCAGTTGGGTTATGAATTCCTACTGCTTATAGCATCTCTTATGACCTTCTAAGTGTCTGAGTTGGACACTTTAAATTGCATTTTTATGCCTTTTAATGTTATAAAGCTCGTTTTCTTGGCTTACCTCACATAATCGCTTTTTGGCTGATTGCTTGTTGGGACTTCACGTAATAACTGAGGATAGTTTTGTTCTTCAATCGCCTAACATCCTTTTGCACATATGGTTTGTAACTTGAGTTGTAAGGTTGCTGACAGTAGCGAATAAAAGACCGAAACTTATTAGCGGTTTTTGATAAGCATAACTGATCCCTAAATTTCATGTCAATAATGTATTAGGGGCAATCTACGGAGTATTTATTCTTTTACTTGCTTTAATTGGAGCCATTAACCTAAAGCGCAATGCCAGTATCGTCACTTCAATCATAAGTGAGCAGAGTATTTCTCTTCCCCTTTCAGTTGACGGTCGTCCTATCACCCAGGTAGCCTCCCAAGTCCACCTCGTGGACCGCTTCAGTCTGGCTATTTGGATCACCCGGCGTGTAGTACCAATGGCGCGGCTCCGCTCCTCTTCCAACTCCACCATCACTGCTTCTCTTCCTCCACCCCCGCCTACTATTCCCGCCGACCTGCCTGGGCTTCTGGTATGCCTGGAGCAGCGACACTGTGTTTTTCGTCTCTCTGATGCTCGTGTTACCGCGCTCCGCCTATGCCTCACTGCTGTAGCGTCGGCAGCAGCAGAGCAAACAGAGGAGGCGACAGAGGGTTACCCACCACCGCTATCAGTGCCAGTGCCACAAAGTTCAGAGATTCGGCGATCGAAACGCTCCAAACAACAGTTCCAAACGTCCCTCATGATGCCCGCAGCATCAGCGCTACGACGAACGATTGTGGTCACTTTCAGCATGCACGAACTCATCCTCCAACTTGACGCGCGGGGTCGTCCACTGGCGGAGTGTCGGTTGGCCTCCACCACAGCCCGATTTAGTAGATCAACTGACCCAGTACACTCCACAACCACGTATGAAATCTGCTTGCAAGTGCACAGCCTCACCGTCGCTGATGCTCTTTGCGGTCTGGGAGGAGACTTTGACCTATTGGCGGCGTCACATCGTGATGTCCGGTACGACTTTATGCCCTTCTCTTTTTCTGTGTGGATTAAATAACTTAGTAGAGAGTACTGGCGTCACATATGTTTGGCGCCTCGATTTTCTTAACTGTGCTTTCACGACGCGAGTAGTATTTGTCTCTTTTATATATTTTTTTGTAACTGTGGTTTACCAGATCGTGTCACGAACATATCGGTCAAACTTAAAATAATATGGTGAATATAGGATAGTCTTGAACTTTTTTGGCTTGGGGATGGCGATAGTGCAAGTTCTACTGCTAAAGGAGAACAGTAAAATTCATAGGTTGCTTCGGCAAATTTTCCTCTAACACTGTCAAGGTTGGAGGCTCTTCTTTGACTTCCTACACATTAAAAAGTATCCAACAGAAATGAGGTGTAATTTTTTAGCGTAAAGGAGTTTTGTATTCCAAACTACAAATAAAGTGTTATGTGAGTTCGTTCTTGTCAACAGCGTCATCTCTGGAGCCTCCTCTTGAGGAATTTTCTATTTTCAGCTGTCATGAGCCTTTTTGTGAATTGTAAGGAATAGTAAAAGTATACCTCAAGAGAGGAATGGTGGCATCATTGAATTTCACGTACCCTATGAGAAAAATTGCATTGGTAGAGTTTAATGCTTGGGGCTGTGCTAAGGGCCATCTGATGTTCTGGGGTAAATATATTTCTGCCAAACGTTTTGCATAGTAACAAATACTCTATGCGACAGGAGGTTGTCATGCCTTTCATATTGTGGTATGAATAACTGCTCCTAGAACAATTGAAAGCTGTCATTTAAGGGGTATTTTCAATCTTTCATGTCCAGCCTAGCGTCAGCATTACTGGCTGTATTACGAAAGTGCGATCGAAATAAATTTTGAGGGGTCGGTGAAACTTTGACAATCTCTCCTTTATGATTAGCCACTACTTCAACCATCTGCATTCAATACCGTTCTTCTGTGAATTCTACTTTTGCCGTTTATACAGTTACGTCCGATATTTTGTTTATTTGTACCAAGTCTTCTTGCGGTTTTCACTAATACAGTACCTTGATTCCTCTTTGATAAATCTGAATGCTTCTAGGTGAAACTTTTATTACAAATGCGTACAGAAGGGCCATGTCAACAAAACGTTTTGAACAAAACCCATACATACTGCTTAAATGGTCGTCTTTTTATTAAATCACGAAAAACCCATTGTTTTATTCCTTGCCTTCTTTGTTTTCTTTGTTCAGGTTAGACACGCTTTCGGGTAGTCTAAACGTCAGCAGCGGTGCCGATGGTAATTACGTTAAGCGTCGTTCTCGACAGCAACTGGTACGCGGTAGCGGTAGCAATTTCATTGTGACACGGCCCTTCTTCGATCCTATTGGTGACGGTGGTGAAGGTAGTCGAAGTGGATCTTGCTTGGTGTCATTTAGTAAACTACTCATTGTGCTAGTTCCACGTCGTTTTGTAGACTCCTCTACGGCGTTAATTCGGGTGAAGTACTTCCAGTCTTCAACAGGAAGGAAAACTTCTCGTCTTTTTGATGTTAAATTTCGACATTTGGATCTTTTGGGTGAGCGATTGGCCATGTGCGATGGGATATATGCGAGAGATCTGGTAAGAGCAAACTAGCACTTTGATTTGAAAATTTAGAGACCAGGGTATGGATCATAATCCAATGTGTTTAGAGGTCTGTGTGCCCGTGTCAACATCATGAAGTTGTCGTCGTTGGTGTAAGAGTCTTTTATTAAGGGGGTAGTGGACTAGGAGAGCACTTTGCTGAAATATTTACACCATTATTTTTATGTCTATGATTAGGCGGTATTTAGATATCGATCTTCGCGATGTAATATATACATACCTTTAAGTCCAGCTAGCTATAGCCATCAACACCAGAAAAGTGAATACTTATTCTGTATTTTATAAGTAACTAGTAGAAATGCTTACGCCCAGACATTTGGGACCGCCAGTTTTTGCCGTTATTAAACCACAGATCCACTACTGACTTTATTTCACGTGCAGGAAACTTGGACATCCTCGTGGAGTTAATCGAATTCGTGCGCTGTGTTGTACCGGAGTTTGAGTCCAGAAATAAACCACACAACTCCGACTTATCCACTGCCCCCATGATCTCTACGGCTGCTGTAGGTGTCGAAAACGACGGTAGTGATGGTGATCCCAACTCAAATGACAGCATAGAAATGTCGATAAGCGTGGAGCGACTCAGTCTCGTGTTAATTCGTGTGAAGGCGGCACCTGAGGCGAAGGATACGACAGAAGGCAATGGCGTGGTGGTGGAGGAGGAAGAGCAGTACCCATTTTCTCCTCCAGCAGCCACTGCAGAACGTCTCGCCACCATCACTCTCCTTGGTGCGCATTTTCGATCTCAAGACAGTAAGTTGGAACACCTCCTGGTTAATATCCCAACCCATGTGTTTCCGCCATCACAGGCATTCATCAGTTCTCGGTCAATTTTCTTACTTTGACGAATCGAAAATGTTCTACCCCCTTAAATGTCTTGATCATGACAGGCATTTATCGCTTACTACTACAGACCACAATAACTTGCGTGTGAGCCTGGCCGGTCTGCAGGTGTTAGATCTGATGGAGGCGGAGTCGAGCTCTCGGGCACCGGACAAAGTACAGCATCGTCATATCTTCGCCGCGGGTCGCTGCCTTGATCCCGAGTTGCCCGATGCTGTGCTCGCTTGGTCCGCTGCAAAATCTGTTTTTACGCTTACTGCGCGCTGTCATAGTGGCTCCGGATACCACATCATGGTAAATAGCATCATTTTCTGTATATTTTTACATTTCCTCCCTTAGTTCGGGGAAGGTCTCTCTTTGTTCTCTGATGCAGTAAGGGGCTTCTTGCTCTCCTTCCTTAATCAATTTGTCGCTCTTATTATCTTTTTGTACTTTTTTCTGCCCTGATACATAACTTGGTTGATAATTTCATTCTCCCCTTTAATTCAGTTTCTCCATCGTCTCGCGTGGGATATACCTTCTGTCTTTGTCTGTTTTGAGGCGTCACTGAAACAGTTCTATAGTCCGAAACCCAGCCCCACCATTTCCCTTTTTCATTAAAATATATCAGGCATGTCCCAACGCAATGTCACTAATATAGCTCTTACGTTTTTCTCGAAAACGGAATAGCGGATGGCAGGTGAGTTTAATGTCACCGGTTAAAGTGCCTCACTGATGAGTCACATAGATGGGGGTCATCAGAGCCTCATACCAGCTGTGTTGCTTCCCACTCACAGGCGACCAGAAAGCATCTACATAATGCTGTACATGCTTTCATTGTCCACTTAAATCACTTTCTGCCTCTCTCAATTCCTTTATGCCTTTTCGTTTTGCTCTTTCGAGGTCTTCATCTATTTCTGTTTTTCGGCTTATTTAAGAATCTGAATAATAATGCTAAAGTAGGTCTATTTTGTGCAACAGGATTGAACAAAAAGTGTTCTTTTATTCCGCATTTGATCGAGCACTTTAGGGCTCCCAATTTAAGCCGAAAGGCTAGGATTTTTTCAGCATTCATTTGGTAATCACAAAAGAATTCTCTCTTTAAAACGAGAGTTTCCCTATTAATTTTAACTGATGAAAATTTGTCTATCACTACTCTCAGGGTAGGATTTACTCATCTATCCTTTTCCGTAGTTGGAGGTCTCCAGTCCCGTGTACATACACAAACCACGCGCTCTGCATGAGATCTCCTCTTGGTTTTGCCGTCTTTATCACCGCAACACGGAGGTGGGTGTCCTGGCACTCCGACTGGCCAAGTCAGCAGTCAACTCCGCTGTCGCTGCTGCTACTGCACCCCCGCAGCAGCCAGCGCCATTATCTTCTCCGTCTTCTTCAAGTCTCGCCTCCCTGCATGCCATCTTCGAGCAACCAGTCATCGTGCTTCCCGCCGGTCCCGTCTCTCCTCAAGTCCTCATCGCGCGTCTGGGTCGCTTGACGCTGTACGATGGTGGGGATAACTTCATTCCGTTGCGTTTCGTGCAACTCAGCGTGGCTCAGGCGTCTCTCTCCGCCCTCGATGTTTCTGACGAACGTGGAGTGCCAAAAGTGCGGGACACCTCTGAGGCGGTGCAAGCGATGCTTGTGCTCGCTCACTACCTCGGCCTTGTCACCTCACCTATGGAACAGTGTGTGCTGGAGGATATATCTGCCGACATAATGGTGGGTCTGAGAGCGATATTGGCGAGCGTATTGAATTTTTTTTTTATCTCCTCTAGGTAAAGCGGCAGATTCTTTCTAGGCCACGAGGCGAAACGGAGTCGAGTGCAATAAATTGGCCAGATGATTTCAATCCCATAGAGACGAACTTCCCTTTTGATGAAGATGAAGAGTTAGGAGCGTCAGAGGAGGCTTCAGGAAAATCAGAATTGTGGATCACGATATCAGCGTGCCTCACACAACCCCTCTATGTGCGACTTTCAAAGAACGTCTACCATCAACTTCTACAGACTGTGGAAAACCTTACCAATTTTGGAGGGACGGTTGGTGGGGAAGATGATAGTGAGAATAGTGCAGCATCCTCACGAAGGTCCAGCAGGGATCCGATTAACACTGGGGTAGGTCGCTTGTCTGCATGCCGAATTTTTTGCACCTGGTTTAATCGTTTTGTGCATTCTCTTAATTTATCCTTTTTTTAAAAGTGAGTTTGGTGGTTTTACGGGTTTTTTGAACCGTAAGATGACGGTAGTATTGATATCTTAATTTCCTTGAATTCTTACCGTTCTTCTCGAATAGTTTGCTCCAATTCAAAACTCCCACTCCTTATCTTTGGACTACGAAAAGACATTCCATCTTATAGCGCTTCTATCTATACCAGTTATTCTCTTTCTTAAGCCCTCCTCATCCGTTTGATCTATATTTTCGACTTTTTCCTCTCTCCATGGAGTGATCTCTTCCCAAATTTTTGTCTTCTGTACTGGACGTCAATCTGCATTTTTACTGTCAATAAAGTCCACTTTCTCTTGATACACAATGTTTAGCATGTTCCTGGATCCTGTGTATTCAGAGTCGGATGAAGGGAGGGGGGCGTAATCACTTTAGGCTTGATTCGGGAAGTTACTAAATGAGGTCAGAAGTCGAAGCTGCGGCAGGCTAAATGGTTGCTTCTCGTTCTTCAGAAGATCAATTCACAATTCGCGGTAGAAGAGGTGGCTTCAGCAGTGATGGTGCCGGGCCTAGCGATGAGATTCCATATGCCTCGATTGATGGTGGAGACCTTCATGGAGATGAGCGGTGAGGTGCATCCTGTGGGACTGACCCGACTGAGCCTTTGCGAGTTTTTTGTCGCTGCTTCACGAGTCCCTTCTGCGTCCAATGAGAACGGTGCCAGCGGACTAACGCACATCGAGGCTACGCTGGCTTCGCTGTTGTTAGAAAACCTTCTTCCGGGTTAGTTACCGAGTTTACTCGAGTTCACTGTCGTAATTATCATTTTTAATTTATTCAGATTCCGATTCATTCAGGCTGTGCCATATCCTCATTATCAATTATACTTTCTAATGCAAGATATCCTCACGCTTTTTATAGAGGCACACCAGTATTCATCAATTAATGGCATAAAGTTTTTCATCTAACTTGTGTACTGTTGATCAACTATCACCGTAATGATGTTATAAAGTCTATTTTTGGTTAGTTTTCTGTTCATTCAAGTCTAATACAATAATAACTCATACCGACGTCCCACACGCTTACACAAATAACTACGAGAAGAGTCATCGTAGGTAGGAGGTTGTAATTTAAAGTCCAAAAGCTATTGGTTTACCTTCTTCTGGGAATATATTCCACCTTAAAGCTCTTCTCTTGCTCTAGAGTCGGGGATGAGTTCAACTTTTAAAGGATTGTTGGGGTAGCAGTTGTTTACAAATAGAAGGTTGTCATCTCATCCTCAATCCATCGCTCAGTCTACTTCTGGACCAGTCTTTGATGTAATGCAGCTGTACTCGATCCTCTCATCGGCTTTTGTTGAATTGAAACCCTTCTCTGATGCGAGTAGTTCCTCACTTCAAGAGCTCTTCATTAATTGATCTAGTGGACTATTCGTCGGCTTTCACACTCTAGCTATATCAAAAATACTTTTAACAGACCCCCTCTCCCCCGTAAAGTGTTGAATGCTTGATCCCTTAATATACCCACCACTCATCTTGAGCTTAGGCTACCGCATACAACTTCTACCCCCTTCCGTGTCCGGTCTTTGAGCATTTAAGACGATGTTACTGGCTTTCTGTAACCATCACTCAAGTCTAAAACAGATTGATGTTTGGAAGTGTAAGGTTGTCCTCAATTTTATAGAGTACTGGTTAAATTTGGTAATACTTTGATTATCTCTCTCGGCTAAAGCCTATAGCTTTTTGCTACGGAACGTATGTCTTCGAATCCCTGCTAAATTACCTGACAACGATCAGTGTATCATCGCATCCTTCAGGCTACAGCGAGGAGAATCGCTACCTTCTTTATTCTCACCTTCCTTCACAATCACAACCGTCATCACCGCCATGGCCTCGCAATCGCCGTCAACGTCCACTGGCCTCCTCCTGTCCGAGTCTCATTGAGAGCTCTTCCTGGCCTCCCTTCACTGATGCCGTCACTCTTGCCTTCTCAAAAAGTCTTCAGAGACCCGCCCCTTCATCCCGTTTCAGTTTCTGCGACAGTGAGAAAGAGGAGGAGAGAACGGGGGTGAAAGTGATGCCGGGCGACAAATGCAGGGTACGGCGAAGTGTCCTTGTATTTTTTTTTTGCCTAGGGCGAATGATCTGATTCTATTTCGCTTGTTATTTAGTTGTCAATTTCCCACATTCAGAACTTCCATCTTATAATTCAGATCCCTTTTTCTGATTTTGTTGGACTATTTTCCCCTACTATAATTTTCTCGATCTATCTAATGAGGCCTCTCGAACTACTCAATATGCGGAGCTCCTTCACTTTGGAATATCGTCCTATTCAACACGCCTTTGTTATGACAGATCGATTCCCCTGTCAAGTCCTGGATGTTCATCTTATTTTTGGTTTTATAATGGGTTAGGGCATTTTGAAATGCGTACATTTTTATTGGGTTCATGACATTGTTTGGGGTTTGCAGGATTTTTGTACCACTAAGGTTGTTTCATCAACTCCATTCGTTTAATTACGAAACGAAGTTTCCCTTCACCTCTCTACGCATCCAAATGGCGAAACATGATGGTTTACTTTTTACTCCGTATTATTGCCATTTGACCTTGCAGGTTAACAATAGGGTCATTACGCTGGGGTAAGGGTTGCCCTTGAAAGTTCTGTATCAACTTGACTGATGACGAAGAAACGACATTCAGCTAAACACTGAGTATCGTGTACATAAAGGAAGTTGTCGAAAAATTTATCCTTATCAGAACGTCGAATATGATCGCATTAGTGTGACTAATATAATTCTTCAGACGCAGTCCAACCCTAAAACCAATTCGCAACAGATGTAAGGAAGATAGTTGTACGGGTTGCAGAAAATCTGGATGCGAGTATGGGATCTACATAAGCCCAAGCACTTTAAAATTGGTTGCGGATGCTTTAACTTCTAAATGTGCAAGGTAGTTTCAGAAACTTTCTGTTTATTATCTTTTCCAAGAACACATCTGTTACCTCGCAGGAAGCGAAAGATTTTGTCTGATGCATGATATTCTATACCCCAAATTTTCTCTGAAAAAGTCAAATTTGCTCCCATCTGTTCGCTTTTCCGCATTATCCAAATCAGTGGGTGCCATATTTGAGGGAATTTATGTGTGATGGAAATTGTATATTTTTTATTGAAAATGCTTGATGGTTTTTTAATTTTAAATAACTTCTTTCTCGAATTCTCCACTTTAGCGCCATTCATCATTACAGACTGGACAGCTTCAACAGCTAGCTGGAGAAAAAGCACGTGAGGGAGAGGGTGATCAGTTTGTTCGAATTCGTGCTCTTCTGGTGGATCGGAGCTCCCCTCTTTTCACTACAAAGTACCGATCAGTGAGTTTGTAATTGAATAATTTTTTTTGCTTCGCCTAATTTTGGCAAGGTGATTTCTAAAGGGAATATGGTCTACCGGTTTCTCATTGGTCAGTAATTTGACCAATGATCAGTTGATCCTAGCTATATTGGCTTAGTTATCTAAGTGGTCCGATTTTAAGCTTCTTTCGGTATTCCGGTGCCAAAGCGACAACAAAAATGAAGCGAAAGTTGTAATTATTTAATTATTCCCGGAAAGACTTCACGTAGAAGTCACTTTGACCAGTAAATCTGGTTAGTGTTTGGATTCGACTGTATTTTTACCACTTGTAGCCACTAAGTCTACTTTATGTTTTTTATAGAGATATCTCCAAATCGTTCGGTAAAGCACTATGGTAACCTAGAACCTATGGTTGCATAAAACTAATCAAGGCCAATCCGTGTAGCTTGGTTTAGGAAGTTGGATCCTATCAACAAGCTGAAATGTAGTTAAAAGCTACCATTTTACCTCCTGACAACACCATCGCCTTCATTGGTTTATTTTCTCGCCGCCACTCAGACACGTGGATTCGTGGACTTAGCCTTCTCATCCCTCACCTGCTACTTTAGTCTCCACCCTTGGGTGCTGCTGTTGGATTTCCTCGGTTTGGGCTCACCTCTCACTGCTTGTGACGAGTTTGACGCTCCGATAATATCCGCCACGCCCTCCTCCTCTTCCATTGCTGCACCGGCTGGTAAGGGCATTGCTTGCTCAGTTGTTAAATAATTTTAAAGATTTACCAACACATGCGCATTTTGTTAAACATTAGGTCATTCACTGGCTTAGTTTAGTCAGTCGCTCATTCACCTGCTAAATCAATTGCTCACTCATTCAAATAATGTTAACCTTTTTAATAATTTGTAATCTATCCATTGATTCAAAATTCCATTCATGTATCCATTTCGTCATTCATCCATTAATACATTCGACTCTTTACTCTTCCATCTATGCATTTATTCATCTATCCATTCATCCTTGCGCTTTTCCACCCTGGATTCGTCCACTCGACACGTGTTCATGCATTCATTCACCCATTCTTACAGCCATTCACTTAACCGGTCATTCAGTCACTAATTCACTCACACTTATTTAGATCTCTACAGTCTAAATTACGGCGAAAGCCAGACCCAAATCACCCCTACTTGTGCTTATTCAGGTCGCCACATAACGGAATGCTCAGACCACGTTCTGTTTTAATTTCAGTATCCACAGTAGACAGTGACTTCCAAATGGTTAAAGATACAGAACCGTCGCCATTGGAACTGGAAGCGTTAACGGTAATAACTTTGAGTGTCTCAACCTTCACCATTCTCCTCGACACTGTTCCGAAGGGCTCCCACCCAGTGTTGCCCCTTCTGCGCGCCTCCGCTAGCCGCCTCCATCTCCGCCTCACTAACCATAGTCGACACATTGACGCCGGTGGCGATTGGTTGCACCTTGCCGGCCGTCTTGCCTCTGCCTCCGTCCATGATCTCACGCCGCTAGGGCGCCAACTCTACCCTCAGCGCTTCCTAGCTGGTGGTGGCGGTGATGGCTGCGGTGACTACCTCGTCTTCGCGCTCACAAAGTACCAATTGCCCGATCCCGAGGTGACACGTCGTACTGAAGATGGAAGACTGGAGTTGAAGCTGGGCCCGGCCTACTATGTGCATACACAAGCCTTCCTATCCACCACCATTGACGCACTGGACAGCTTTTTACAGTACCAGGATCTCATGAATAGGGTCAGAGCGTCGTCAGAGGGGTATAAGGTGAGTAAATAGTGTCCACCATCACTTACTTAAATAACTTTTTGGTTGATGGAAACAATGAGTCTGTATCGCTGGCACTATCAGGAACTTTTAAATGGCAATAGAGACTCTTTAAAAGACTTTAAGGTGTATGGTTCCGCAGGTCGCTGTGGGAAATAGGCAGAGTGGGGTGTATGTTTTGATTTCCATATGATGGTTCCATAACAAAGAACAGGCTTTTATCATTTTTATATTTGAAGATTTTATTGAGGTTATCTTCTCCGGTGAATTTCTGAGGATGCTTTACTGTGTGGAAGGGTGAGAAGTTAAGCAGGCTGAATGTAATTTTCTCAAAATTGCATCTTGTTACATCCCGATTGTCGTTCCTGAGTACTTACTGCTGTCAGTCCCATACCAGCTATCTAGGTTATTCGGCTGCAAACCTTCTTTAAAGCGCTAATGGGAGCTTTCATATTCTTTTAAATAAGCGAAAAGCGTTGGGCACGTCCTGCCATGATATCACTCACTTAACGCTCGTGTTATCCCTGAGGGAATTGTAAAGCTCAAGGATATGTAGAAGCCTCAACAGAAGCGTGAGTTGAGCTTCTTCCCACTGCCGTGAAGTTTGAATCTCAGGAAAGGCTTAAAATATCCACGTAAAAAAATGAACATTCGTTCCGTCAGTGACTCATTTGTCCGCCCGATTTCCTGTAGGTTCGCCAAGGTGCACCCATCTCAATGCGTCTTCGGCTGGATGTGAAGGCAGAGGCGCCGATTCTCGTGGTACCCGTCTCTGCTGCCAGTGAGAGTGTCCTGGTTTGCAATCTGGGCACTCTCACTGCTGCCAACGACTTCTGCTGGCATACCGATGTTGTCAAGCGTGAAGGTGGTGGTGATCCTTCACATGAGGCGCTGAGGGATAGTATACTGCAGCAGCATCAGCAACAGTCATGCAAACACTGCTCCAGTAACCTCTGGTGGTGGTGAGTGTTTCTGGATAAGCGGGTGGATTGAGATAGCTATGAAAATGTCCGTGCTTACTCGTGTACGTAGTTGTGATGGAAGTTAATTCTGAGGCGCAGTTTTTAGGGTTAGGCGGCGCCCAACAAAAGTATTTATGCTGGAAAATAAATGTAACTGTTGAAACCAGGGTGCTCTGAGATGCAACAGAGGAACATAATTATTCCTGAGCTGGCATGTTTGGTGCCGAAATGAAACTCCCCCAACAGCTTATGACTCTTCTTCAGTGTTATTGCTGAAAATAAGTAAAAAATTCGTACTATATATCAATCCCTCTGTAAACTGCACTATAGACGTATGTAAGGGCTGGAGGTTCGGTGGCGTTGGTCACAAGAGCGGTATTTGATGGCTTTATTATGGAGGTCGAATCACGTGGGATTGAAAAGTCTTCCCCAATTACAAATATATTTTAAGACAGAAACACCTCTGATGCTCAGTCTTCGTCATGTTTTGAGTTTCGTCTTTAGCTCTTCCAAGAACTACTTTTTGCATTTCCGATCATCAAATTCGAAACGGATTGCGAATCAGGAACGATACTTATCCACCACGGCTGAAGCCCTTCTAATCTTTAAGATTTGAATGAAATTTTCAATCGTGCTTTGTTTCCTAACTTAGTTGAAAAGTTATGCGGAAGACCTATGAGTTAGACTTGTGCTGACTGCAATTGCTCATGCTACTGCCGTAGAGACTGAATAACGGGTGACCGAAGAGGTTGGTGTAACTCAATAGGTGATTAAAATGTCACTTGCCTACAAATCAAGTAAACAAAGATTTGCCAAGGAACTTTTTATTCATGTAGTCGAGATCGGTCAAGGTCGTAGAGGTGGGCCAACCAATCCCTTTACACAAAGTCATGCGGCTCCACAAGCATGTGAGGATTGAATTAGGAAGCCTTTCCATCTAGTTTACGGGGTCTTGAGCAAACCGATTCCTAGGACGTAGACCATATTCTATTAGCTTTGAACCAATATTGAGGTTAAACCAAAAAGGTACCAATAGCATTTAACTAGCATTTTAGTATTTCCATTTTTCTGACTTCTTTAAATTGACTTGTTCTTGATGCAGTAGAAAAGAAGTTTTGATGGCAGAAGCTGAATTACATGTGAAACAAGTGTTTCATACCTACTAACTGTCTTCTTCTTCCCACCTTGTCTTAGCGATGACCTCGTCGAAGCCGGTTCGAAGGATGTAATGACCCAGGGCTTCTATCCAGCCTCAGCCATTTTTAAGGGTAATAATTGTTCGTCTCTGTCGATATCTCTTGTCTGGCCGCTTAACCTCGTGTCGTCTTTCCTTTCAGACATGTCTCATCCCAGCGCTGCAGATAGTGCCAACACACCATGTCTGTTGGATCGCATTCAATTTAATCTCGACCAAATTGAGGTGTATATAGGCAAACGACACGATGTCAAAGGTGTGAATTGTCTCTTTTCAAATACTTTTTTACTGTCAAGTAGTTCGAATAAAGAAGCTGCCGTCTTACACGATGTTACGTTCAAATTCAATGAAAGGACTAGGTCAGCACATTTGAAAGTGTAGATTTATGGTCTTATATCCAAAACTGTTTTATTCATTCTCTCCAGCATCACATATTTCTACTTTTTTTCTCTAGTTAAGTGCCATTACTAGTTGTGGCTTCCATTTGGCCTTCAGAATGTGATTCTGGTTTATAAGTTAAGTCACGTTGAAAGGACGTTTCCATCTTGGTCATGAATTCGCTAATTGTATTTATTGTTTAGCCACAGACGGAGGCAATTTTGCTACTTTTGTAGTTGCCTCGAAGAAAGGTGATAAAGCGCCTTCATGGAGGGCAGATATGCTTAAATCCCGGTACGACCTAATAGTCCAGCATAAATGCTTGTGTGCACGCGTTTGTAATTAAGTTCGGCTTTTGGTGGTGTGGTGGAATGTGATGCTAAGGGGGTGATTGGTAGCAATTATGCGTAATTAAAAACACTTGTTTGGTTCGATCTTGATTTGTTTTTTGTGAAAAAAGCAAAACAAATCGATGATTGAAAATCTAAAGTTATGTATTTTTTGTGCCGGTTCTGTAACTATGGTGTAATTACCTCCACCCTTTGAATAGTCCGCATTTGATCGGGCAAATGAAAGTGTCCCCTGCTTATCAGCTAATCGTAGATCGCTATTCTTGCCCCCACGTAATAATTAAAACTCTGCAGACTTCAAAGTAAGCATCTTTATTCTCATATTTTTTTCACTTATACTTTTTGCTTATGCATCGTTACAGGTAGCTTAGAGAATAGTGAACGTCACGAAGTCATTTTCACTATACTACCGCATCTAGGTTACCTCTAAAGGTCTGCAAAACTGGAAACATGGGTAGCATGAGTTCATAGGTAGACCTAGTCTTTAAGGAGGTCGCAAGGTAGTTGTGCTCTATGATCCTTATCTTGTTTTGAGCTGCGTCCTTTGCAGTTCTTGTGCCTTCACTTCTATACTGGTCATCATAACAACGTCCCAATGCTTTAAAACTTTTTAACTGAGACTAAAAATGACGTGATGATTTCGCATCATATTGTATGCATTCTTTAGTTTTGAGTCTCTGTGGAAACCACTAATTTTGTTTTCGTTAGATATCGGGAGCAGAGTGACTTGATTTTTGCCTTTCTGATACTTCTAAACGGTTGGCATTATTGATTTTTGGTAAAATCCATCTATTATTCCTTTCACAAACAGTCTCGAAGACGGATCTAGCTCTCCGGTAAACTAACACTTCTCAATCACATGTATCGAATGAAATGTTTAGTTGAGTTTCTAACGCTTGCGTTGTTTCATAAAAATGTTATGAAGACTATAATCCATCTTATTCTAAGGTATCTCCAAGATGGACGAATGATAGAGATGGACAGGTGAGTAGACGGACTGGTGGAAGAATGAGAAATTGGAGGTTTAGCAGAGAAACATATCCTGGATGGTTGAGGTGGTGAATCGATGGAAAATTGGGTGAATGAATATGTTGATTGTAAGATGGACATCTGGATAGACGATGAAAGCATAGATTAATTTTGAGGTGGATGGCTTGGATCCATAACTTTTAAATGGGCGGTTGGATGTTTCGGTATATGGGTAGATGCTGAAAGGAAAGGTTGATGGACGAATGATTGGATAATATCAAAAGCTGACGTAAAGTTGAACGATTAAATAATTGAGTGAATGTATGGGTGAAATTATAGGGGAATTCATGGAATTTCAGACAATTTTTTGTGCTGAATCATGAGAAACAGAAATTAGATCGAGACTATACATACGACAGGCTTGGAGGCTATAATCTAGTGCCCCTGAAGGCTATATGTACCCGCTTCAAGCACCGTCACTTCTTTTAATGCCATCAGGTGCTGCCAGCGTGGAATGCTCACGTGTTCTGCACTTCAACGACTTCTGTATTCTGCCTGAGGCTGCGGCACTGACGCAACTCTTCGGACTTAGCATAGTGGTGGAACGTAATTTGTGCGGAGGACGCGGACAGCACGCGGTTCCCGATTGGCGCCTCTCTGCGCGCCTCCGCCCCACCTCACCCCTGCACGTCGGCCTCCACGACTACACCCTCCTGCGAGGCATCCTTGCACACAACATTGCTGCTCCACCTCCTGCAGCTGCTGTGGCAGCCGCTACTTCTGTCTTGGTTACATCTAAGTGGGGTACTTCAGCTACCACTGCAAATGAGGTAGGTTGAATTGGTTTGCTGAGTGATTAACAAATGGATCTGGAACTACCCTTATCTGCAATTGATCATGGGTGTGGGTATAAGGATTCTGGGTGGATGGACGGAAACCGGATGGATAGCAGATTGTGGGATGCGTAGACGGACGAATGGGTTGCAATGCCTGAATAGTTGTGTGGATAAGTGACTACGTTGGTGAAGAGATGGACCTAAGAAGGAGCGAAGGATTGATGAAGGAGCGAAGGAATGCATAGATTAATTAGCTGGTGAAGGGTAAGTTACATAAGCAGATAATTGATGGTTTTCAGAAAAGATAATTTATCTAAAAATTGTGAATAGATACAGGATAGATGATGAAATATGTAAATAGACGTATAAATAGCAAGTTCAGTGAATAAGTGGATGAAAAGATGAATGAAGGAATATTTTAGTAGATTTTGCATGAGTAATAAATGTACGGTTTGATGGATGAGTAGTTGAATGGCAGAGGGATAAATTGCGGGATGGGTGAGCAAATAAACGAAATAATGAAGAAATGGTGGCTGAGTGGGTGGATGAAGTAATAAATCACCGCGTGGATGGTTCACTAAACGTGGATTTGGGTAAATGATTGAGTGGATCGGGATTTAATGAATTGTAAGATGAATAAGAGGACTTTTCCCACCTGTATTACCGCCTCAGTTATCTGTGTTCCTAAGTAGCATTATTGATAATGTCTGGCAATCTCTTTTGAACTCTTACCACACTACCTACAGAACCGAGAGCCTGTGTACACCCAGCGACCGTACAGAGCGCTGGCCTTCACCTTTGACCTCGAGGACGTTTCCATCTACCTGTCTGTACCTCCGGACTGGCCCTCTCAGCGTCATCTGAAAGCCATCTCGGACGCTTCCTTCTGTCGTCTCGATTTGACGCGCTCTCGCCTCGCCTATGATAGCTTCTCCTGCGGTGGACACGTTGTCGACCTTGCTTGCACCGCCGTCACCTTCACTGACACGCGTTTTGAAAGTGCGTTACTCTCTTGTCCATCTCTTGCGGTTCTGTGGATGCTAGTAAACATTTAATTTATGGATGGCTTAAAATTAAACCAATCAAGAGTAAATATTTTTCCCCACTTTTGATGGCGTGGCAG
Organism: Echinococcus multilocularis; assembly: GCA_000469725.3. NCBI lineage: Eukaryota > Metazoa > Platyhelminthes > Cestoda > Cyclophyllidea > Taeniidae > Echinococcus > Echinococcus multilocularis. Next base: position 2,339,181 of record LN902848.1, on the reverse strand, counting down.
GGCTAGTAAAGAAGTCGATGAAGAAGGCAGATTCAACCGCATGTTACAACGCTAAAGGCTAGATTGTTGAGAAATTGCCATGTATTTATTGCATTATGCTAATCTCATGTGGTGCTCGAAATATTCATCATTTCTTAATGTTTCATTCCGTTCTCTAGATTCCCCAGAGCCGCAAAATCTCTTTCCGGCCATTCTTTCCGCCCTTGCCAAACCGCAGCAGCATAACCACGACGACAAAACCGTTGCCTCACCTCAATTTCGCGTTACTCAAGTGGTCACCCCTGTGGGGTGCGGCGTTGGAAACATCACCTCTGCAACCACCTCCAGCATCATGACCTTTAACCTACGCTCCATGCGTCTCATTCTTGCACTGGACTGGCTCGTGGATCTGCATCGCTTCCTCACCACCCCACCCATGCTACCCTCCTCTTTATCCTCTGCCTCAACATCCCCGCCCCCAACCGATGCCTTCCTCCGTGGTGGTGGTGCACAAACGGATGAAGAGCATAATAAGTATTTTCAGTCTTATGTAAATGTTTTTTTTCTGACATGATTTAGTTGTTTTTCGTGGGAAAATGATTACTGCTTCCTTCTAATCATCATCATTTTTAGAGGCAGAATTTAGGAGAGATTGAAAGGTTAAGAACAGGTGACTGGATGGATGGGCAGTTAGATTTATGGACAGTTTTGTGGTAGATGTATGGGTCTGTGACGAACCCATGAATTATCATAGGGAGGATTATAATGCGATTCGGTGCCAAGTATGGGAGCCCTCTCTTTTGTGGCTTTTCCTTCCCTAAAATATTCCTTTCCGAATGGACAGCCTGGTTTATGCGCTGCAAAGATTATTCCGGATCAGTTAGCTGTTGCTTGCATAGTAATTCCCTTGAATAATGCTCGTGTAATTGACAGTTGGCCATTGTCATTCTCCTCACTATCCTATTTCGTGTTGTAATGCTTATAAAAGGGTTATTTAGAATGAAATGTTTAATTCCGACCCAAAGTAAATGACAGTTTGCCCATAGAAACCGTCTCATTCTTCTCCACCTTATCAAGTCATTGTTTTGAACGAATGCTTGATGAATAGCTGTCAGCACAACCATGAGGTGGTTATTTGCTGCATCTTTGTCCGGATCACCAATGCTTACCCAGTCGATGGGTCATTCGTTATTACTATTCTGAAGCAAGCACGACATTTGTGTATTTTCCACGAGTTAATGCCTCAAACTTTACATTAAGCGATATGAAAACGACTGATATTACGATTTTTTATAAAAACAGGTTGGCAAATTAATCATTGTCACAACATTTATTTTTATTCATTTCTCTATGCACACACAGTGATGAAATTTCAGCGATATGCGTTTTGTTCCCTACTTCATAAGTGAATGGCTTTTGTTTAAGTCATTTTAAGGGTATTTTTAAAAGCTAAACATTCCTTTAATTCCTTTGTACCTCTTAAGCAACTTGCATTCATTGCTTTCCCGAATACGTCTCTTCTTTTTTTCTGCTACCGGAATTTTGTGCTCTCGTTCTCTCTCACAAGCCATCCACGGAGTCCGCTAACCGTCGAAACGAATCAGGTCGAAGAGCAACAACAACAAGCGGTACTACAAGGCACCTCAGACCTTTGCGTCTTCGCTGATCAGACGGAATTCGTCATTATGGAGAATCCAGCCGAACTAGACACCAACACTGTCGTTCTCAGTGTGAGTTCATTTCGGACTAAAAAAGACATTATGCAATATGGAGAGTTGATGACATATCCTCTAGAGTGTTTTTTTTTTCACTCGATGGCGCGTTGATTTCGTCAAATCCGAACCTTGTGTAATTCACTTCTTTATTCCTCACCTGTTCCAGGTTCGTCTCTATCTTGGCCATCCTAATGATTATTTGAAACAAGGTTTTAATGCTTTATAAAACATCAATGACAATATTTATTGCTGTTCATAAAAGGCTTTAGGTAATGTTTTAGTAGAGCCAGAATCAATGTAGTGTACAGGTTCGTACCAATAGCTTTATGTTGGAGTGTTATTAATCATACCCCGTGTTATTCGTTACAATTAGTGGTGAAGCGTTGCCTTTCATGAAATACACTACACCTAGAAATCATTTGCATCTGTCATATCTACTCCATTTCTCAACTCTAGAACGTGCGACACAAGTGAAATTTTAGTAATCTGACTACTTTCCTTCATTTTCGTAGCAAGTATTTGATCACTTTTCCAGGGCGCAATGTGCTTTCTGTTGCGTTCGGGTGGTGCGCTGAGCCAAGCACTGATGCATCTCTGTCTTCATAGCGTCGGTCTCTACACATTCAACGGTCGCACAGATGACTCCCGTGCCGTCATTATCGAGCCCACAGACCTTACGGCGGCTCTCACACCTCCTACCATTCAAATCGACCATAATCGCCAATCTCCGTCACCAGTGTGTGCTGGGCTTCAGGTAAGCACCAATTTTGCTATATTTATCAATTGGCGAAGGTTTTCACCTGTTCTGTTATGGTTTCCGTGTATTTTTTTTGTTCGATCAACCGTATGACATCTTTTTGTTGATTGTCTCGTCCTGTATGTCTGAAGTCCAAATACAAAGTTTATGATACTATTCAGCTCCAAGGCGCGGTCTAGTTTATTGGATGGACGAGGTTTTACTCGTATCATTCATAAATTCATGTGTTGCTCACCATTAAACATTAAATGTCTTCTTTTTATCCATTTTTACCATTGTAGGATCTGGCTCCACGCGCCGATCTCGAAGTGAGAACGTCAACTCTGCGTACCCATTTCTCCTACACTGATGGTTTGCTCTTCTTGGCTCTACTGGATTCGTTCAGAGAACAGACCACCTATGCTTTTGGCTCTCCCACCACAACCACAGATTCTACTTTTGCACCTCCCTCTGCCGCCAGTACTACCTCCTTTGGTGAGGTTGAATTCTTTACTCTTGTTAGCGGTAATTCTCACTTGAGAATACTTCTCTGATTGATCTCTCATAATTGCTGACCCCCAAACCTTTTCTCTGCCCCTATTTCGGTCCCAAATTCAAATAGGGTAACGCTTTTGGGATTTCTCTGTTTCCGAAAAGTTTCGATCCCCATGAACATTGTTTCTATTGTATACGGCGTTATCATCAATCGCACCAATTTGTGCCGCAATTTCCTTTTACTCGCACTAATGACACGCATTCGGTGCTTTTCTCCCACCCCTTCCTCCACCCCTTGCAGACCATTCAATCGCTAAGCTCGTTGAGATGGGTTTCTCGACAAAAAAGGCAGCGCAGGCTCTGCGCGCCACCGGTGGACGTCTAGACAAAGCAATTTTTATTCTCGTTGCCCCTCAGCCACCTAATGCCCTCACCGAGCCGCCCCAGTCGTGCGTAGTCCTTTGGCTACGCAGCTTTATCGATCATTTGACACCTTATGCCTCCAACATTAATGTTAGTGTTTCCTTTTTCCCATTTTTGATTGGTTACACAATTGCTTTGCCTATATGTCTCACACTATCTTGTTTATATTGTGTTTCTAGTTCCACTCACACTTCTCGTTGTGCCTTATCGACGATTGTATGGATGCGGACGTTCCGCTGGCCGAAGTTACTATCACAGGTTAATTTCTGTATTCCAGCCTCGAGAAGTTGTTGCTAAACGCTTGGTTATGGTCATACGCATGGATTTTCGAGTACTGGGTTCAGTGCTGTATTTATATCAAATGAAGAGTTGCAAATATATGCTTAAATTTTTTACAAATCGCTGTTATCATGGACCATTTTATTCAAATACTCGCTTTACTGCATTAATTTCCCAATCGAAGATGGCGAAAATGGTTACGTTCATCAATTCTTGCTGCAGTTGGTGGTGTATGTTCCACTGGCTTCCACTGCACTTAGTCTTCAGCTCCGCTTTTGGACTTGATCTAGATGATAAATCGTCTACCAGATGATTACATCTTGCTGCCACCGCAAAATCATCATTTGATAAGCTACCATTTAGTTGGCTATCAACCTGATGATTGTCTGCGTTGCTTTATTAGTTGGAGAAGTGACTCCATTGCAGACCCGACTAACATTTACAACAAATATTTTTGGCCCATTTAACTCTTCTCCTCGGTTCTCTCATAGACATTTCATTAAATTGGAACCTCACCGGTTGGGCTGTGGGCCGAGCCATGGGTCAGCTGGCAGTGAAGTACTACAACCGTGATCTTTCTGCACTCGAACCTGCCATTGAGCCGTTCCGGTGAGTCTACTTCGATCAAGAAGTAGGAATGATATACTCTTTTTTGATTTTTAAAGCCGATTTAGATAGCGAAAATGTACCCACTTTATCGGTATTAGTTCATACTTTTAGTGGAAGAGAGAACAATTTTTCTAATTTTCTCCTCCTTTTTCTCACAGATGGATCTGCCACTGGCGTCTTTGTGATGGTGGCTTGCCAAAAGGGGACCGTGCTATCATCGAAGTCCATTGTACATAATTCTTTACCAATTATTGGTTTTTTTAACTATCATTAGTTGTTTTCCAAAACCGATTTTTTAAATTTCCGTCTACGGTTAACTATGAGTAATTAGTGCCTATCTTGTGGCCAGGTGGTCGGTTCTTTAGTGTTTTGTGGTGCCTATTTGATGCTTTCTGATCGTTGTTAGTCGTTGGTAGCTACTACCACTTTCACTGTCAAATTTTGGCGTTTATCAGACATCCACATAGCTAATTTTGATTACCTTTACCCTTCATCACTCATTTGCCACCAGCATATCGCCTACCCAGATGATCAATCAATTGATCACACCACTGCTTTTCTTCGGCTCCAGACTCCGTGTCGCATCGCTTGAGGACTTAATGCAGCATAGCACTGCTTCCAATCTAAATACTGAGTCTTTCTTACTCTCTTACGGGTTTCCTCCTCGTACTGCAGCTCCGGATACGATAAATGTCAATCTTACGGTGGCTCTGGTGCGTCTTATCCAACTGGTGATACAGAAGACGCGGTCGACGTGGCTAGATCGGCAACTGCGCTCTCGCCGACGTCGCCCACGTGCGCCCTTTGTGCCCTTTTGTCTTGCCAATCAGACTGGGGAGGCACTACGCTTCAAGAAGGCCACTGCCTCCTCATGCTATGGGTGAGTTAGCTCTCTTTTCTGGTCCGACCTTGTCGATTTGCTGTCAAGTTTTGTCAATTTCTAGAGACTGATATGCTTACTTCAAACCACGTGTGATTTGGTGGGAGCAAGGTTTAGTACTGTCTTCATTCTGTTAGATTCCTCTACCACAGTCTCGAATGAGCTACGAATCATATGGAAAACAAACCTGAGGGGAGGTCGGGGTGATGAGTGACGGGATTCATAATTCAGCACCTTCAGTCTTCCCTGAACTGTTAGTAGGCTATACCAGTATGGAGCTGGACGTACCTTTAGCATTCAAAAGGACTGATACTATGGCCGTAGTCTGGCGACTACAACACCCAGTGTAAGCACATTCTGACAATACTGAAGATGCGCCATAGTTCAATCTACAGTTAAACAAAGCATCAAAATACTACAATAAACCGATTTTAAAGTTTTGTTAAGATGGAACATTTACGACACTTTGATAGTCAGCTCTTCCATGTATTTCATAAGCAATTCAGTGCCCCCCTTCTATTGCCTTCTTGAGGCATGATTTCATAGTCGATTCAACAACTTATAAATACCACCAGATTACGTCTTTTTACTAACCAACCAACCCCATTTGTAGTACTGACGACGAGGGGGGCGAGTGGACTCTGGTGGAGGTTGGCTCTTGTGTGGAGTTGCCTTTCCAGTCCGCCCTTGCGGCCACGGGTCGCGGCCAGGGCCAGGTTCAAGGCTCCGGCCGAGTTGCTCATCGTCATCTGACTACGACACCACGACTATTCCTCCAGGTAGAAGGCTGGACACCCGCCTATCCGGTAGCACTGGATAGGCTTGGTGTCTTCTGGAGAACCATCCGCTTGCAGCAGAAGCAGGTGCGAATGCCGGTGGTTGGATACTACCGTCATTTCATCAACACTGCTGTTAAATTAGAACGAGAAGAAGCACCCGAACTACGATAATTGATTTTCTAATGAGGCGTCAGCCTTAGGTCAGGCCACGAGGATCCGCATCGACCTGAAGAGTTGGCTGGTTTATAATTCTGCAAGAAGTTGAGAAAGATCGATTGAATGGAAGTCTGAGCTCTTTTGTGTAGAGAAAACCAGCTCTTCCACTTGAGTACATCACAAGGCCAAATATCTTTGCCCTTTGGAGGCAAGACTGCAGGTTTGAAATGAAGTGGTGTCTTGAAGTGACCCCAAAATGACCTTTTTTTAGTAGAGGCATAATGAAATTTTAATCAGGGGTACTAAGAATCCAGGGTGGAGCACAATTGTGTCTTGAGATAGCACTGTATTGAATCGGTCAAAAGCATAACTAGCTTTTGACTCACTTGAAAATTTCGGGTAATCCGACTACTTGTACACTTGAAATAAAAGGGGACTCCAAAATGCTCCGCATAGACAGCTCCACTGCTCAAGCTACAGACATAAGCCTATCCATGAAAGTTTTATCATTTATGTTTCTGTTCACCTGTTCTCCAAGCGTATAACAGCTCTTCTTTTTTGGCCTATCTCCGCTTTAGAACCATAAACTCTCGCCAGTGACTCGTCTGGTGATTGAGATAGTGCGCCGCGGTTCTGCACAGAATCTCGTAATTGTACGTTCCGGTCTAACTCTCACTAATCGGCTTTCACCCCATCTTGCGCTCGAAGTTGGCCTCGCCCATACCCATTCCCTTCCGTCATCCCCCGCCACTGCCTCCGCTGTTGAAGAACCTGGCACAAAGGCAGTGGTAGTGCGGAGCGGAGTTCGCTTGGCTTTCGGTGAAACGCGCGCCCTCCCCCTCAGTCTGGCTGCGCGTAGCAACAGAGACGGCGGTGAAAGGCTCTGTTTCCGACCTGTCCTCGTTACAAACGGAGGCGCCGATGACACCTCTCATTCCGGCATGCTTTTTGATTGGTCGCAGCAACTTTGCCTTCAACACTTCGACCACCGTGGAAGTGCGGAAGTCGAGATGAGATTTCCTTCCTCATTACAGGAAGTGATGGACTGGAGGCGGCTCGCTAATCCTGGTCAGCAGAAACATTGGTTTTCTTCCCCGTTGCTGGTAAATCAGCTCTCCACTCACCACCCTCTCTTTTCAGGTGATTTTGATGAGTGCGTAATGGTGTGTCGCCGGCTTAAATCAGGCAGCGAAATTGGTCTCTACTCAGCAACCGTAGCTTCGCCTAAACACTCCACAGTGGGTTCCGCTCAGAAGCAGCTGCCGTGGCTTTTTTGTGTTGCTGCTGTGCGTGACTCCTTCCCACCTGATCCTCTCTTTCGTGAAGGTTATTTCCAGATCTGTTTCTGCCCTCTCCTCCACACTGGCTTCTTTTTTCACCGGATCTTCTTTGTCTTTGTTAACTAGTGTCTCTCGTTCTACCCGGCCATCATCTGACCGTGGGACCGGCTCTTCGTATCGTTAATCTCTTACCGTGTGACCTGACCTACTTCATCGAGGGTACACCTATTAGTGCTCGCCTTCCTGCCAACAAGGCTGCCTCGGTATTCGAGGTCAGCTGTACTGATGCGCTCCGGTTCGGTGTGCATTTGGAGAACTTCCAGCGCTGCAAACCCATTCGCATTCCTCCTGCCACCTTTTCTGACACTGTCCTGATCAACCTCTTTGATCAATTTGGAAGGCTGCTTCAAATAAAGGTCCATTTTCTTTATTCCTTCCTTATTGTGAAATCCTTTAACCTATTGGTAATTTTTTTATCAATTCAGGCAGAGGTGTATACTCGAGCTCTCGGCGCGCGACACGTAACTCTCTCCGCAGTATGTTGGCTTATCAATCACTCGGGTCTGCCGCTGGTCTTCGCCGCACAAGCACCCTCTTCCCTGGCCTCTTTTCCAGAGTGGCAGACTCTTGGATCACCGGAACATCGGTCGCTGGCTGCAGGACAGTCGGAGGAACAGGAAGTAGCACGTCTCGCCTCGCCTCTTCTTTTTTCTCCAGCTACTACCGCTGCCGTCTCTGGTAACTCCACTGGAGTCGGTGCCGCGGGTGGTGGTGGCGGAGGTAGGGTCGATGAAAGTGGCGGTGGTCGATTACACGTTTCGTGGAGTCTGCAAGTGCGTCTTGGTGCTTTCTACAAACCCACAGAGGGTAAAGACGAGGACGATGGGCCCTGGCTGCCGCGATGGAGCGCGCCGGTAGCACTGAACAAGACCGGAGATGCGCTGATGCTGCGCTTGAAATCAGTGGGGATGGAATCTCGCCCCGACCTTCTCTATAGTGTCGGTGTGGAGGTTCGAAAGGGTGTGGGTCTCCATGACACAACAACTATTGTCACCTTTGTGCCCCGGTTCATGATCAGCAATCAGACCAATTTTCAGCTGCAGTTTGCTCAGCGATTCTGTCTGGACTCCACGGCGCATAAACCCAGTAAGTTTGACCGATGTCACCGAAATTTATGCGTTTTGACCGCTCTAGTAATCTGCTTCCTGCGCTTTTGAGGATCCGCTTAAATTCTGGTATTGTTCTTCGATTTAAATAATTTTTTGAAGAATGATTGCTATTGGTCATGTACCGAGGTTAATTTAAACTTTACTTCATTCCTGTTAGATGAACTTGGGTGTGGCTCTTTACCTACTAGGAGTTTTGCATCCACGTAGCACGTGACATTTTCATCGTTTTAAGAAGGGAATGCCATGGTGTGGGAACCTTGAAGCCACAATGCATGTTATATCCTCGATTCTAAGAATAGGTATCCATCGACCGCTCAACCATAAACTCATTCACTAGAACAGCGTAAATAATTTATTTCTATTGGTTTGGAAGAATGGACTTCTATTTTAACTACTCGCTTGTTTCAAAACTGATGTTTGTATTTAAAAACTGGATTAGGCTGAGATTTATTCCGTAGTCACTGCACACATTGAGACGCCTGTATAAATTTGCTAAAGCGTTTGTTTCACTTTACAGTGAACATCCATCCACAATGCAGATTACCTTTCCACTGGCCTCGGCAAGATCTGGATCAGCTCCTGTGCTTCCGCGCTCTCATTCGTGGTGAGACTTGTCTGTCCAATCGACAGACTGACGCCGCCCTCATTGCTACCCACTGGTCTGGTGGAGTGCAGATTGATAAGCCTCGGTCCTACCACCTTATGCTGCGGTGAGTCCCTGCTTTCATCTGATCAACCTTTTTAATCGCCAATCTCTCCACTATGTCATCTGCGTCTTTCCATTCACCTATTTCTACGTTCTGAGACTTCATCTACCCAAGAAGGATTGCCGATAACACCTGAATGGGTGTGGGGAAATTTTAAAGATGCTTCGCTTAAAGATTATGATTGAATGTCTGCCCGATAAAGAGAGCAACCCAATTTGCTTCCTCGTCTATCTGTGTGTTGCCCTTTGCCAAGCATTCCCTCTGCCTGCCTCTCGGGAAAAAAATAAAATATTCGGCGTGTTGAACCTTTCTTCTCCACGTAGGATGCCAACGCGTCCTCAAACGGGGTCCTCGATATCGATATCGTCCCCAGAAGAGTCACTTTTCCTCCGCATCGATGTGGTGCTCCGCAGCGCTACCCTCTTTGTCATCATTAGCGACGCTACCCACCTGCCTCCACCCTACCGAATCGAGAATTGCAGTCCAGTCGCCCTTTACTACCAACAATCCATCGACAATGGCGGGCTTGAGGCTCCACCGCCTGCGTCACCCACTTCCATACGCAATACCAACAGGCGATGTTTCGACAGCATTCCCCTAAATCGGCTTCCACCTCGATCCATGATTAACTACGCGCCAGAGGAACCCCTTCTTCCACCTCGTCTTTCTGTTGGAATTCATGTGAGTGCCGTCAAAGAGATATAATTGAAAGATGGCAAATTCCACTAAACTTCCTTTCCTATTTCACTTCAGGGTGACTTGAACAATTTTTACGATCTCTCCAAGCTGGGGCCGGGCTCCCGTTTAGTCTACGACAATTGCGTCTACATCGGTATCAGTGGCGTCGCTGGGGACGATAGCCGAAGCCTTCTAGACTCTCAAATTAGTCAAGATTTGGGGAGTTATTTTCCTGTCCTTGACGTGGTCACCGAGTCCGAGAAGGTACGACGCGTAGTACTGCGCAAGAAACAACCCGGTGAGCGCTCCCAGCTCTGGTACCTCTCTAGTCAAGGGTTCCTAGTGCACGAGGGTTCCACAGCTCCGCAGGCTCCAATACGTCGACCTGGACGTCTACTCTCCAAACGAAGCAGCTGGGTTCTAGATGTAGATACCTCGGAGATGGCATTGGAGAAGGCGATAATGCGATGCCCGCTGGATTCAGGCACGCTTGAAAACTTTGAACTTGGTGTTCTGTGTTTGGCTCGTCTTACTTCTCGGCGTAAGAATACTCAAAATTGGAGGTTTGACCGCGGATTCCTGATCAATGCGGCGTCGTTTTGCGTCCAAGCGCGACGCAGCCACCGGAAGATGGGTGTCACTTCTGACACAGTCTTTGTTGCCCGTCCACGAATTCGTGGTATCAGCGGCGGTGGAAGGGAAGGAGATAGAGGCGAACATCGGAGCCTTGTGAGTGAAAGCCTTGGAGCAGCGCGGATCTTTCACACCTGGCTGCGACCTGGGTCTGGCTCCCTCCATGTGGAAGTGCTCACAGACGGCCCAGTCCGAGTCCTGCGCATCTCCGACCCACAGGAACCTGATCAAGTTTTTCCGGCTCTCTCCCTCTATCACCATGATCATTCATTTATCGCTTCCAGCCATCTTCGCCTTCTTCTCGACCTACCCTCAGGTCTTGGTGTGTCAGTGATCTCTGCACGATGCGAAGAACTTTGCTACGCTAGTCTTCTGGGTCTGCGTTTTGCTCTAGATCGGTACTATCCCGGTAGTGGATCGATTGATGTAGGACAGGAGGTCACGGAAACCGAGGTTGCGGTCGATGACGATACCGTATTTGTAGACGTTCCCGACCAGTCTCGAAGTTGTGGTGGTAGTGATGGAGATGAGATTGTGGACGGGCTTATCGTACAAGGTCGTCCGGTGGAACAGTTCAGCCTCCATTTGGGAAAGATTCAGATCGATAACCAGATTGCGGGAGCGTCTCTACCGGTTCTGCTATTCTGTGCAGCACCTGTTAAAACTCCCACTGCTGCCACCGCTTCAAAGACAATGTCGAAAGGCGTGGTAGAAGGGCGATTGCTTCGGCTCTCTGAGGGTGGTGAAGGGATCCATGGACGTGAGTTGGAACGTCTCTTCCAAACTGGGGGCGAGCCTGCGCGCACTGCGTCAAAGTCCGATCGAGAGGCCATCAACTGGCCACACCTCATCGTGCGATCTCTGCGACTTCTTCACACCGGATGGAAGGCAGAAATCTTTGCGCTAATGGAGGTAAGTTGTTGGTAAAGGGATTTAGTCCTGGAATAGCTTGCTACATTTAATCTCTACTGACTCCTTTTCTTTATAGGTACGACTGAACCGAATGGTGGTGCAAGCGGAGGAGCTATTGCTGTTGAAACTGATTCAGTTTAGCCGACACTTCAGGAGCCCCACACCTATCGCAATTATGTCGACAGAAGAGGCGAAATCGATCGATTTTCTCGAGCAGGCGGTCTTGGAGGCTGAGGGTAGCTACTCCAGGTAGGTCGAGGAGAATAAACCAAAAGTATTTGAAATGATGACTTTTTCACATTTGTTCTTGGGGTGTATGTGCAGACAAGTTTCACCTCCGAGCATTACGTCTGACGACTTCCTCTATTTTGATCATCTGCGAGTCCTGTTCTCACCGATTCGTGTAACTATGCAGACGGCGGAGGGACGTCTGGGGCCCGAGTTTTACGACGTCCATCGCCTTATACCGAAGCTCATGTCGTTTACCGATGCGGACATACGGTTGGGTGAGTTGCGTTTGTCTTTTCATTCCATCCACTTAACCATCTTTAGTGGATCCATCCATCACTGCTTCACCTATCCATTTCTCCATCCCTCTGTCTGTTCATCACATTTCATTCCGTGCCCAGGGGAGTTCGTACGTGATCACTGCTTGGAGTCGAGTCGCTTTTTGATGGAGCAGCTGTCTCAACACTTCGAGGCACGACTGCGGGCACAGGCCCTGCGCATCTTTGGATCAGCGGATGTTTTGGGCAACCCACTTGGCTTTATGTCCGATATCTCCTCGGGCATCTGCGATCTCGCCGATATGGACTTTTCGGGCCTTGTGCGTAACGTCGCTCATGGTGTCGGTGATAGCACTGCCAAGGCATGTCCCCTTTATCGCTATCCGCTTGCCCACCCTATTGTGGTTCTTAGCTTGAAATTTAGTATTTCTAAAGGAATCTTTCATGAATTATTTTTAAAGGGAAAGAGGACCTTTTTCACGACTTTGTCAAGTTAATCAGCATTGTGTTTGTTTTCACGAGAGTCATAGCAAGTTATTGGGCTGAAAATCTTTTGGATCCGTTCAAAAATTTGTCGTTTCCTGTATTCACTATCTCATCTGCCTATTTATTCGCTTATCATAAGCACGTCAATCAACTAACATCCCATTCATCCTTCCACGGATTTGATAAACCGTCTGTTTAGTTAAACATCCCATATTCACCCATCCTCCATCCATCCATACCGTATCCATCCATCGCAGATCCATCCTTTTTTGCTGGTTATTGTGCTGGGACAGCGTCCTTTATTAAATCATTTCTAATGTCCGTTCGGTACCTTCTCCAAAGGTGGTAGGAAGTGTATCCCAACTGGTGCACACCCTCTCCATGGATGAAAACCACCAACTCCGACGCCGTGAAATTATGGGATCGCCACGACGAGGTCCAGGCTCTGGTACTCTCACTTCCTCCTCTTCTATCTCCTCTGCTTACGCCGCTAGGTCGAGAGCTGCGGAGGCAGAGGTAGAGGAGCGCCTCGACGACTTCGAGATCACCGCACTGTCCTCGGCCAAGATGGCGGATGGTAACCGGAGCAGTGGTAGCCGTGACACTCTCTTCGACCAAACAGCACCATTCCGTGCTGGACTGCGTGGTTTTGTGCACGGCGTAGTGGGCGGTGTCACCTCCATGGTCACCCAGCCCATCCATGGTGCCCGTGAGGAGGACGGTCTCAAGGTAAGCCCTAATTAGGGTCTATTAATATTTAGTGGTTCTACTTTTATTCTCCCTTCCTCCCTCCTTCCAACCATGCATTCGTCCGCTTCGATAATACTTACTACCAACACGGAGTCAGTGTCGGTGTGCGATCTAGCATTTTGAAATTGATGGTCCGTCCATGATTCTTCGGTGGGTGGACCACTTTATGCCTGCCTTTCGACACCTCTTATAGTGCCTACATCGCTGCCCTTCTATTTGGACTCCTTAGTAAACGGTTAATAGGATTTAATTGCATAATTTAAATCAAAATTGAACATTTTAACGTCAACACCCTGAGTAGCCATCTCACAATTCGACCATTCTCTCCGAAGGGTTTTGTCTACGGTGTGGGTCGAGGTCTACTAGGCACTGTGACAAAGCCAGTCGGCGGAGTCCTTGATCTTGTCTCAGGTGCGATGACGTCGCTGCGTGAGGCTGCCCGTCCCTCCTCTAGTGGACGTCCGCGTCGTATGCGTCCACGGAGAGCACTTTCCATGCCGCTGCGCGCTTACTCCCTAGGCGCAGCTGTGGGTCAGTTGCTGTTGCGACGTCTCAGTGTGCGCTCCTATAGCGCCGCCTACGAGCCCTCCGCTGTAGTTATACTCTCACTAGGTGACCTCAACGACTCTGAAGGTACATTTTCCCAACTGTCTTGCGTAATAAGGACGGCAGTTGTTTTCTTTACGCCAATACACCATGATAAAGAAATTAAAGTCGATGGAAAATTATTTAGCATTGCCTATGTAATGTGAATTGCATGGACCCTCTTGATTTACCATTTAGGGTTGGCAAAGCAGCATCAGCTTTAATCCTCACGAACATATTTATTCTTCAGGTTGCTCAGTGAATCATTTGCTAAAGGCTTCAAGACAGCAATGGGAAGATGAGAGACCGGAGGTGGTGATTTGTGTGCTGAAATGTCAGTCGGCAGCGGTCAGCGTCATTGTTACCGATCGCGCTGTCTGGTGTGTCCGTAATTTTACGCTCCAAGGTGTGAAACGAACCTCAGAGACATTCGTAGGTTCTCGTTCACTCACTCAATTCACCAAAAATCGTCTTCTCGATGCTATGTAGTGTTTCCAATCTTTTAGTTCGGTAATGAGGATTGCGATGCCACAAATGTAATGTTCATCGTCCCTTACTTCTACCTCAAAAGCGTGCGTCTATCTCAACGTGTACTCAGTAAGGAGAAGAAAGGTGGACCTCGGGGTGTCGTGACGTCAGGTGTCACGTCAGGTGTCGCCGTGACAGCAGAGTCCTCCTACCTGGAGTTTCAGCTCGAACGGCGGCAACGCGAGTTGCGTTTCGATTGCGTGGAGTGGGCGCAGGACGTGTTGGCGGAGGTATCGGAGGCACATTTTCGGTACGTGCAGGGCTTGATGGAACTGCCTCGCGATAGGCCAGTAGATTTGGCGTTGCATACACACCCTCTGGCCCTGCCTTTTGGACCGTCGCTCATTGACGCAGCACACCTTGCTCAAATTGACGAATGTGAAGAATATGAAGACGAATAGAAGCCGTAGCTTCATAGATTTGTAAAGATGTAGAGCCTTTATATTTTTTTTTGTAAAACGTATTTGTTATGACGATTTATGTGTTCTCAATTGTAATCTACGCAGTATCAGCCGGGCTTGTACAATGATGATAATGGGGATGAATTTTGAAACAAACTCAGCAATATGTCTCCCTGTACCTATTATTTCAATAGGCTTACCTGAATTTTGACCATCGGGACGTAAAATAAGTTTTAAACTTTTCTATGCCAAATCAGGTGTTGATATGGTTGTTTGTGAGTGAGTTCTTAAGACATAACAACGACTAACCATTCAGGAGAATAAAGTAAGGTTCTTATGTGTTTCAAACGCTTTGTTAAAATAAAATCTGACAAAAGCAGTACAAATAATCAAAGTATACATTGCAGAGCTGCCGGAAATAAATGCCATGTAAACATGTCAAAGGAGGAGGGAGATGGAGGTGTCATATGAGTTAGTCCACGGTTCTCAGTTGGGCCCCTTCTTAAAGTTGCAAAGCTTCTGGAAGCCTATCCTGTTTGTGGCCTATGATGCATTAACCTCTCGTTTTACAGGTACATCTCTCTTCAGGCTTTATGCTACTCATTGTAGCCTCAATATGCATTCCACAGCCTATAAGAAGATAAGAAGGAAACAAATCTTGCCAGCCCAAGTTTTCTTCCCACATTTTTTACACGTGGCGACATAACACATTTTGGGGATTGAACTTAAATTGGTAAGAGAAAAGCAGGCGTTGTCGCGATATCACCGAACAAACCGAGAAAATGCTCTCACCTTTTCGAGGTGATAGTTTAAACAATGCATCGTTTATGAAAAATGCAATCTGATATCGTCTCAAACACCATTAAGGATCTGGAACGGCGACATGTTCATCAATGAGACCAGATTTCACCTACAAACCATCTTTAAAATTTACTGACTACTATTTCTAAACCAAGTGTTACAAAATGCAAATTTAAATTGTACCGTGTAAAAAAGTGCTAGAAAGCCGAATAAATGGTGAAAAATGAGAAAATCTTAGTGAAAATTACCTTGGCGTGATCTTGCTTTTAGGAATGGTAATAACTTAAATCTAATGCAGCCAATAAAGTCAAATGATATTAGAAACGGAAAAGAAAAATTAGCAATTCATTCCCATCCATGAGAATTTGCCTACGTATGCTTCGAGTCTTTTTAACACTTTAAGACTTGTAAATCCGAATCTATTCTCAATGATTACTCGCGGGACTAAATTGGCTTATCTCCTCCTCCCTTGCTTTCATATCCTTGGAACGATGAGGTTGGTTGGATCTTGACATGTTTATCGCTCATATTAGTCACGAGGTTGGAATCCTCTGCCTGCTTCCTCTTCGAAAGGTACATTAAGACAACGTAGATATTTCATAGTCCCCTCATCCTCTCAGCAACGTCCCCAGTGCTACCATTTGAGTATCTCCAAAGTTATCACCCAGTGGTTTCCTGTCTTCCGAAAGGGCGTATATCTCACCTTTGTAGCCAACCAGTGGTACCCCTTTGCAGTGTCGCATCTTATTGTGGTGAAAGGTCACCAGTTGGGTACTTGGTTATGCGTTGCAAACGCGGTGGTTTGTAGGTGGTAGCACTACATGGGTAATGAAACTTGCGGTGCATTCCAGGTATGGGAATGGGTTTATAAATCTGCACTAAATCACCTTCTTAGTAGACGTTCGTCTGGCCGTATTGGTCGTGACATTTCTTCTGCCTTCTAAAAGACAGGTGTAAATGTTTGCATGCAATGTTAAAAGGTTTTCTGCGCCTTCTTTTAGCCACAGTATCTACTCTGGAATATTGCTAGCTGCTTCGGCTGTGTTTACAAGGAAGGCACCCTCATTTTACTACTTATGAGCATCTTGAGCGGAGAATTGCCTGGTGACGTATGGACCGTAGGCCCGTATGTGATGAAGACGCGTCCTTGGCTGATTTTCCAGTCATCTAGTTGTGTGTTTTTAGTGAAGGAATTTAGTAGTTTTATCAGATTGCGATTCGTTCTTTCCACCTGTTCATTACCTTGCAGATGTCCAGGTATCGTGTGTGTGTCTTTAAGATCTGGAAGGTCTTACATAGTTAGGTTGGGCGTTGACTCTAGAAGTTAGGGTCTTGGTCATTATAAACAGATCAGGCACTCCTTGTTGGCAACTAAAGGAAACTGGAGCAACTGTTTTAGTACCATATGACTTCAAGCGTTCTGTCTTAGCAGCTTTCATGAAGTAGTATATCATAATCAAAATATATCGGTTTCATCTCTTGATGGGCGATAGAGGACTCGCAATGTCTATACATACTTTTCTCCTGGGAAACCTGTAGACATGGGTTGTAGAGGTACGATGAATGTAGGATGCGACTTTCGAAGCAGATCCAGGTGGTACAGTTACGGCAGATGTCTAGTACGTTGGAGGTGAGCGAAAGCCATCAATATCTTTTGCTCGAGGCATTTGACATCTTCTTCCCACTCACCTGGTCGAATTGCTTGTGCACTAACGAGGCAGAGACCATTAGGCTCTTACGGTCTTTTTGGTGTTGTAAAACCTTATCCTTTAAGGGGGGTCTCGGCCACTATTGCCAAATCCATCTGGCTGCCACGCTAGATGATGTCAACTCCTCCGCTGCGGGCTGGTGTTATAATGTTAAGAACTTGTACATCAAACTCGTGTTAGAATCCTTACTATACCTACTTCTTCAATGATGTTTAGCTGGGTCGCTCAAGAACATCACCTGCTTTTGCTCAAATAGGTCTGGGGGTTGAGCATTCGCTTCATCATGCCAATTTCCTTCTCCGTATTAAACTATAGAGCTATATTGCTGTAGTTCTTTGTACCAATATGCAAGTGAGCAATCGATCTCCTTCATTGTTTCTAACTCAGTTCTAACGATAAACTTTCTCACTATCAGGTAATGTCTAAAGTGTTTAACCATTGAGTAAATAGCGAACAGATCACGTCGTATTACACTTTTCTCTATTTTTTTTACTGAGTCTGAACTTGCATAGGCGATGACGTGTTCCCTTCCTTTTTTCCCTTTGTTAGAGTACACCGCCCATGGCCGCGTCGCTCATATCCGTATGCATTAGGAAGAGTAAAGCGCTTGAGCCGACGTTTGACAGTACTAGAAGCGGTGCGGGGCAGAGTGTTTGCCTCATTTCTTTGAGTGCCTCATCATGTATCTTTGATAGCAATGGGTATTCGATTTGTAAGCACAATCATTTTTTGGATTTACTCTGGCGTAGTCATTTGTAAACTTATTTCTCTTAAAAACATCGGTGTAGCGATCTTCTGTAAAAGTTATTTTGAAATGAATTGTTCAAATCCTATTTGTTATTAATGTTTTGTCCTTTGCTCACACGCTAAAAGATGCTGTATCTCCATTCTTTAGCCAATATTATTCTGTAGCTCTTATTTTATTTTGCAATTTGGCCAAGTTATTTACTTAGACAGTTGTAAAAATACTATTTTTTGTCCTTTTGTGGACACATTGTTTGAAGTTGTGCGTTGAGCCTAATTCCTTTCAAATTCGCTGCTGTGCTTTTGATTGGTTAACTTTGGCATGCCGTGATGGCTGGGGAGGTGGTGGAATCAAGTGACGTCGTCGTCGAGAGTAATCCTCTCTCTGAAATGTCCTATGAAGAAAAACTTACCTTTGCCTCTGTTATTGCAAAACCTATGGCTTCTGAAAAACTCACTAAGCGTCTCGGGAGGCTAATGAAGAAGGCGAAGAACAATGGATTACTCGCATGTGGCGTAAAAGACTCTGTGAAGCAGATTGTTAAAAAGAAGTCTGAAGGCATTTTGGTGATTGCTGGGGACGTCAATCCAATCGACACCGTTACACACATTCCGCTCATATGCGAGTCTCATAACGTACCCTACTGCTACGTTCCCTCACGCTTCGACCTCGGATGTACTTCCGCATCTACCGTTACTTCCGTATGCGTTTTCATCAGAAAACACGATAGTTACGAGAAGCTATTTAATAAGTGCTACAAAGTCGTCGACGAGCTGCCCCTACCCATCCACTAAGTCATCGCCGTGTACATGTATCCCGCTGCATTACTACTAGGTTCGTCTTCGTGGTTTTTTGCTTGTTAATGTGTGCATTGAAACGGCTACCTTCGTAGCCCTTTGCTATCTTGGTTTTTTGTACAAAATAAATGCTGTTTGTTTGATTTTGTTTATTGAATATTGTCCGCGTATTATGTCAGACAAAAGGAGCAAATTGTTCTGAAAAATTGACATTATAATGGTGATCACAGTTTGCGTGGGGTGATGCCTGCCACTTTACTCCTCAAGGCCGTCCAGCTCTTCCAGTATCTCGCGTTCAAGGTTGTCATCGATGACGACGGTGTTCTCAAAGTCGCTGCCTTCCAGCATCAGTTCCGCCTCGATTTCGTCGACGCTCAAGTCTGCAATATTCAAAGAAGGGTATGACAGTTAATGTACCGAAAAATTATCACCTGATGCAAGACTGAGAGCAACGGGTGAGGAGAAAGAGGAAGAGAGGTTCCGTTTTGGGTTCTCTTCCTCGGGGGCCTCTGATCCATTCACACCGCCTGTAGTAAAAAATAAAAACGGGCTCAAGTGTCATTCCGTATGTTTAAAATCAAGATTAATGTAAGTCAGTTACCTCCTTCCGCCTTCACTTTCGTCAGCTGATCAGTGTCTCGGCGAATTGGTTTGGCGTCTGTTATAAAAGGTGAGAGCAAAGCACTAGAGTGGTAGTCTACTTTATTTATACCAAAGGATGAAGCAGTTAGTACCTTCATTCTTCACAATAGCAGCTGGTCCGTCTTGAGAGCCTAGACAAGAGAAGAGCCATGAGAGCAACTCAGCTTGTATATGCATTAAAAGAAGTAATGATAAAAAGTACCTTCAGCAGCGACTGGTTTTGAGATTGAAGGAAAGATTTCGATGGGAAGATTTTCGCTCTGGCGTATGAGGGAGACACGATAGAAGTAGTTTCGCCAAAAGTCATCCTCTTTCACTCTAGGTTCGGGGAGTGCAGGGAAAAATATTTACAAAATAGCTCAGTACGGTTCTAGGTCAGTGGAAATCAAGAGAGGAAGAAAAGTTAGTTCGTTTTGAGTCAGGCAATGACAAGTGGTTTTCGGTAGTCGAATACGCCTACCACTGTAAAGTAGCAGCCTTACCAATCACGTGAGAAATTGAGGTACGTCAATTTCGTTGACGGCTTCCTATGGCAGTCACAAAAGCACACACAGAGGTAAGACCATACGCTCTAAGACACGAGACAGGCAATAAGTAAAAAAAACTCAGTAGGCTTGATAGCCTGAGTACAAAACGGAGTGGTAAGGGAAACAAGGGAATGGTGAGACTTCTAAAACCCAGTAAGGAAGTTCCACAGGAGGCGCCGTTAACTAACAAATGTCTGGTTCCCATTTGTTCTTTCACGTGATGTATAGAAAAGTCTATTTTGGTGAATGATAATACACGCATATCTCTGGCACAATTCTCTTCAATTATTACCTTCAGAAACAAGATTTTGACGAGATAAGAATGCGCTAAAGAGAAGATCAGAGCGTGAGGAACTCAGATTTACTGCTCTTCGTTCTAAGGCCCACTATAAAGCTCTGCTGCGAAGAAGGACAAAGTGAAGGATGAAACAAGGATGTGGAACCGAAGCAGATAATGATGGAATGGGAATAGTGATGCTGAGGATGGATGAATACATCTGCCTGCATAAGAGACAAATCAAATAATTTCCAATTCGAATAAATGCATTGGAAATGAACGGTTGACGTATGCCAACGCCTGAATGCAATGGTAAGAAGAGAAATAATTTTTCGTGGAAAAAAAATTACTACTCAAGTTGCAGGTAGAAACGGCTTTAAATGGTTAGAGTGGAAGGCTAGTGGCAAAACAGTCGACGGAAACAATGTGAGGCGCGTACCTTCGTGGAACAAGTCGAAATCGCAAGGCAGCCAAGTTGGCGTCCTCCTGAAGCAGAGCCGTCGCAATCGGTATGTACTGCCTGGCTAGCTGCTGGTCCCACTGGAAGCTCGACCCATGGGGTGGTGGCCGAAGAAAATTCTGCTCTTCTAGAGAGAGGTGCAATATCTGTTCCTTTACCCGTTGCTGCCGTTGTTGATCTTTCTCATCGTAAGATTTCCCATTGGGTGAAACAAGGAGAAGAGAACCTGATGATGATAGGGGTGTGTCAGCTTCACACCCTTCTTTCTTCTTTGCCAAAACAAAGTCTGACTGTGCTCGATCGAATTCGATGAAGGGGGCTGACGAACTTATCTAACCGAAGATATGTATGCACGATTGCAACATACTTTCTCTGAAATCTGCTTAGCCGTATTCCTCAGTTCGCCTGCAAGTTTTGTTGATGATTCCTTAGCGAGCGCTATTATATCTTTCAGTACAATGGACAATAGCAAGAAAAATACCTTTTAGACCACCGACAAACTTGTCGTCTCTATTAGAGGCGTAGATATCTTCAACTTCCTGGACAGGATTTTGTGATGTGGTTCCAGACTTATTACTGTTTTGAAGTTCAGTGGTTTCTGGGACAAATTGTGCAGTTAGATAGGACCGCAGAGAGGACAGCATTTTATCAAATTGTGTACGAACATATTAGAGTAAATAAAAAGTGCCTAAAGCAGTTCTCATATAATACTGACCTTAGAAAATGGTAAATAAGTGCCAAAATTTAAATTAAATTGGGTCAATAAACTTCGCATCAAACTATTGATCCCTATGATAGTAAGGAATGGTAAATATAGGCAATGCCATTATTAATAACTGTCCATAGTATTGATCTGCTTTGTTTTTTAGCATGCAGGTTTGCGTTTAAAAAAAGGCAACAAAGTTAGTGGTGTACAGGGGATGAACCAGTCATATCGCAGGTATTGCAATCATTGAATATGAGCCCTCCATGACCCGTTATAAAGTCATTTGCTGCCTTTAAACTACTTTTAAAGCTAAAAATATTTGCTTGATTATGTAAACAAATGCTAGATAGCGAGCAAATATTCCGAGGGGATTGCTTTAGTTTTAACCGATACTAATTGGCTGCGCATTGGTCAAGGACTCGACGGCTTTTGACTGTGCTTTTTTGATCGAATGGTGTTTTCGCTTTTTCCTTTACGTGCATGACAAATGCTAGCCTGTAGTGCTCTAAATACAGCCTTCCGTAGACAGCAGATTGAGTCATGGGAAGCTTCAGAAATGAACAAGGAAATCGTCACACCGCGGCCAGCTGATCGGGTTAACTTCCCCATTGAGGTGCAGTTTCATGCAGCTTGTAAAAATTCGGAATTGGATGAAGTCAAAGAACTTCTTTCTAAGGGGGTGGATATTGACGTCGCAAATGTTGATGGCTTAACTGTTCTTCACCAGGTGCAGAATATTTATGAATTTCTTATGCATTCTAAAATAGGCCTGTATCGATAATAATTACGAAGTTGTACAGTTTCTTCTATCTAATAATGCAAATGTTAATGCTCAAGATAATGAAGGATGGACTCCCCTCCATGCCTGCGCTTCCTGTTCCTACACTGAGCTTGCAAAGTAAGTTTCAGCGTTACACTCTTTCCTCAAATCGGTTCCTCGTTTACAAGTGTAAACTTTACTTCGATTTACAGTTTTTTATGCTGCTGTGGGCTTATGCTTCTTGTGTCCTGCACCACCTGTCTAAGTTGTCGTTGAATTTTAATAGTTAGTTAATTTTGAAGATTAAATTTGGCGACCTGCTCCAACTGCAATCCTTTTTGGAATTCTCCTATTCTTGGGCGATTTCGACAACATGTTAGTATTTATTTTGCATGCATCAACTAAAGTTGCCATTTTACTTCTCTAAAAACGTTGTTTTCGACTGTTGATTGGTGTTGTATTCGTGTAATTACATTGTTGGTTTCCCTGTTATTTTACCATTGCCCATTCTTAAACTTCTTCTTATGAACTTCTCTTAGATTATTTGAGAGTTGTGAACCTTAAAATGCTGCCTTAGAGCATTCTATTGGTTGGCATTTGAAATCCACATGTTTTTCTACGCCAGCTTTTAATCCTTTATTTTCTTTTTAATAGCATGTTGATTAGCTGCGCTGCTCTAATGCAACACGTGAATCACAACGGAAATGACCTCCAGAAGTCGATGGCTTTTACGTAAATACTCTCCGAATTTCTAATTAGTAAAAGAGTAGCCTCCCTTCTTCCGCAGTCCACCTATTTTTTTCTGAAATCCATTTTATTGGAAAGCGGAGCATAGTCTAACTGAAGCCAATCTTATTGCTGCTTCTTTACAGAGACATTAGAAAGTGTGAATTGGCGTCTACTTTGATGTTTTCGAGATCTTGATTTTCTCTGCTCAGGATATCAACTTGTTTTCGTTGATGGCCATATTTTATCCCAGTTTCAATAATTACAAAATAGGATTTATATTCATTGGGGCTCCTCCCGCATTCATCCACTTGACTACTGAATACCTTCATTCTCATTTGTCTTATGTACGGTCCCATTTAGAAACCCTGATTTGTTCTTGTTTTACTTTGTTTGCCGGTGTCTATCCCCTTTGTTTGCAAAAGTGTGTTTGCACAGTAAAATGCATCTGAGTGCCGTCGTGTGAATTTGTGAATGTTATTCTCTCCATTTCGTTTCTTTTGAGATTTAAGTAGTATCTCATGGGGACTTTGGATAGATCCATTGTTTGATGAATCAGAAATAAGTCTTGCAAACGTGCGTTTTTAAGCTTTATCACATGTTCGTGGACTCTAGCATATTACTTATCTGTTTAAAATTCCATTGCCTGGTTTTGTGTGTGCGTGTGTCATACCTTTTTTTCTGTGGGAATTTCTCTTCTCATCATAGAACAGCTCCCACCGAAAGGCTGTGAATGGGTTGAGTAGATTTAATTAGTGTACCTCCAGTGGGACTGATGCGGATATTGTAAAAGCAGCAATTGGAGCACATTTTTATCGCAACTTTCTATTTTGATAGCGGTTGAATCGGCAGATTTAGGTATTTTTAACCAGCTTTCGGTAAAGGCATCACGGTCTAGATAGGTTGTATACATCCCTTTTGGCCTTAAACTTCCTTCTGAATGTTGTGTGCCCGAATCTGAAACACTTAGTTTAAAGACCAAATTTATTTTGTTAGTGATCCTTTAAATTTTGGTGATGATTTAAATGCTTAGTGAGTACTTCTGATCTTGTCTTTGTAAATGCAGTACACTACGTCGTATAACAAGGTAGTTACTTTTTAAATTTCTTTGCCCAATAAAAACGGCCGGCTCATTCAAGAGAGTCCAATGAGTAGTTTATGAAGGATGAAAAGGGCTTTGGGATTGCTTAGTCAAGTTAGTGATTAGCCGAAGGAATTTGGTTCAAGAGTAATCAGTATGAGTTTCAGTCTATTCTGGAAGTTGCTTAAATCCACTTTTGTGCATGACGGACGACCAAAAATAATGGCCAGCAGGGTTTCAATTTCATTTTCAAGTAACATTGAATGCTTAAGCGCCTGAATGTGTATGACAGTCGTTCGTGATGCGTTGATAGGCTGGTTCATTTCAGTATGATTCACTCTGAAGTTGTTCATTTTCTGCGATTTCATGAATTGTACCTTTAAATCAGAAGCGTAGGCGGAAAGTTCTTTAAACACTGGTTTTACAGTGTGGTTAAGGTGATAAAAATTGCAATTTTCCCATCTACGCTTATCCAAAACGGTAATCTAAATCCTCTTTTTCGTGATTGGTGAAATTAAAATATAGTTATACGAGGTTGAATGACAGACATGTGGGGAGGGCTCACTAATGAGTCGGAATGAGTTTGCTGCTTACAGCACAACGAAAGCAATCAAATTATTGGGTTGATTGCTTGCAGACTGTTCGGCATATGTGTCGAATGGAATGCGCGTAATTGGCGGAGGGAGTCGGCCCGTTGTTCTAGCTCCCTAATCACCAGACTATTCATTTTGGTGGGTTTGTCTCCAATTTTTTTACTTCGTTCGTTATGGGATCACATCTTGCTGCTAATTTAAGCAGTTTTAGTTTGACGTACCCACTTTTTTTCTCTGCAGTTGCTTTCAGTTCATCCAATTTATCCACCACCTCGGTCTCAGCTCGGGTTTATCTCTCAGCGCTTGGTTCATTTGGAATCAGTATTGAAATCGTCCACCAGGAGGAAACTTCTTGATTCATCACATCGATTTATGGGTTAGCCGTACCCTTATCCCTTTCACAAGTTCTTTAGCTGATGTTTGAAGCTGCATTAGTTCTAAGACGTGATTTAACTTTGAAAGCCTAGATATGATCTCATAAAAAGAGCTGGAAGGTTGATAAGCGGACCTCACCGGTGTTGATGGCAAGAAGCTATTCGTTTATCTCCACTACGCCCTCTTTCCAATTATCCACCTTGGTATGAGTTGAAGTGTCTCTCCTAGCCAAAACTGAAATCTCCAATCCAACTGAAACTTTTCAAATTCTTTAACTAACGTACTTTGCACGAGTCCAGTGACTCGTCAAGTGCTTACTTCCAAGCTCTACTTATCCATGATGTCAGGAAAGACTGGTTCTCTTAAGTCCAATGCTGACACCGATGAATCTTCACAGTACACTTAAGGCAAGTGTCTTCAATTTGTTGCTGCTACTTAAATTATCAAGCACATGCACGGCTAACATTCGTTTGTGCACCCCCCGACAGCCACCACCACCTTGCCGTACGCCACAAGAAGGGTGGCTTTATCGTAATCACTGTTACAGAAGGCGTGGGGTGAAAATTCACCTGCGCTCACACATACTCTTGTATTTCATCACTCCACTTTGTTTCTGTGTGTGAGCTGCCCTGTGTATAACCTGATAGTGCCTGCTCTTCACGGGATTGTTTGCAGGACCTATTGGGGCGACCGCTTTCTATCGATTTCTTGCTTTGGACGTGAATTAGAGCGGAGCCGGAGTGAGGCAGGAGGCGAAGCAATGAAAGAAGTCGCAAAAGAAGAGGCTTTTCAGCTAGTTTGCTTGTATGTGTGCGTGTGTGAAGCGTCGTTTTATTGATTCAAGTGTGCGACGCACGCATTAGCGTGGTTTTCTGTGTTTGGCGCACGCTTACGCACACGCTTAGCCAATCAAGTAACGCGTAGGCATTCATCGATTCGGAGGGGAAGAAGATTCTTTCAGTCCTTGGGTGTGTGCTTTGCTTTGGACGGTTGGACTGTCATCTGGCTTTCATGGCAGGTGAAGCAACCTGACAGACAATAAATTATTAACTTCCCAGGCTTAGGAGACAGGCAGGAGAAGAGGACAAAATTTTTTTCCTCATCAAGCAAATGCTGATTCTCCAACACTTCCTCTCTGCTAGTTAGAAATCGTAAAACTAGCGTCTATCGAAGTAGTTGAATGTGAAATGTCACACTTATGGGAAGTGGTGAGATTGCTGCGAAAAGTATTTTTTATGCCTAGTTGGGTGGATTTGATTTTAATGTGGTCCAATAGCTTAATCACACAGTAAATGGCCATTGAGAAGATGTGTCTTTTATCTTTTGTGAAAATGGGTTTCTCCTCTTGTTCACTTAGTAGAGGTGAAAGCTTACCTCAGACGTTAGCTGCTGGACTTTTTTTATTTGTTTCAGGTAATCAATTATTTCTTCTTTTTATGGGCGACGGTCATTTTGTGTTGAACGGTTGTATTTACTGCTTTTTCTTAAAAATTCTTTTACCTTACACAACTACCTGCTCATTCATGTTATAGATTTGACCTACCTGCCAGAACGAAACTTTTCATTCGATACCAAGACTCTGTGTGGAACATTGACACGGTTCATACTTCTTTCATGAGATGATGGATAGCTCTTTCTAGCGTTTAGCTCCCTCTGCTCTATCTATTTTCGTAATGCCAATTCAAGATTAGTGTCCCCTGCCATAAGGGCAACTTTTCAGCTCATCACGCTTGCCCACGTACTGTTTGCCTCTTGCATCCCGTAACTGGCCAAACGCTTCGCTCCACGAATAAAATCAAGAATTCAAGACTGATTTCTTCATTGTTTGATAAAACTTGTTCAAGAAATTGAAAGTGAATTTTGGTATAGGTGGATATATCCACATCCACTGCATCTGGCATGCAGATCATCCACCTTATTTGCCATCATGTTCTTGACTCAGATCCATGTCTCGAGTGGCACACGGTGGATTTGTGATCTCTTCCATTGTGATGAGAACCAAACACTGTTACTCAAAAGCACACGCTTTTTTTGTGCATTTAGCAGACTCTTGTTTGTACACAAAGGCCGTTATTGCTACATTTCGGTGCAGCTCGGTGTTTGACCAAAAGGCAAAGTGGAAGGTCTTATACGTGTGTGTGCCCATTTCTCAAAGTACCAAGGTTCACAACCATCCGTTACGGGTACAAATTCCACGTTCTGTGTTTCGGTTAAGGCATTTTAGCCCCTTTTTGAACGGTTACATGTGCTATCACCTTTATTGTGCAGCCTCAGTTCCCCTAATAGTTTACACCTTTTCTTGATCATTTGGGTCGATTCCCTACTTGAGAAGTTCGCTTATGTCTAACCGGGAACACTTAGTTTACAAATTAAGGTGAAAAACAAACTTCAAAATGTGGAAACTGCTTCTCCCTTTCGTTACACAGAGTCCTCTACTACATTTATTTACATACTTATGTAATCACTCAAGCATTGAGAAGAAGCATTTTCACCACATAATGGTCAGTCAGTTGAACAACTCCAGAACAGCCTACTACGCTTTGTCACTGGTACTGAAATATTGATCACCTAGTGGAGACTAAATGTGCCTGAGTGATATTGTTGCATT
Organism: Echinococcus multilocularis; assembly: GCA_000469725.3. Classification (NCBI taxonomy): domain Eukaryota; kingdom Metazoa; phylum Platyhelminthes; class Cestoda; order Cyclophyllidea; family Taeniidae; genus Echinococcus; species Echinococcus multilocularis. The sequence goes on along the minus strand of LN902848.1, from coordinate 2,311,688 downwards.
CAGCGCTCCCACAGAAAGGCTTGTGTCTTGTTCTCTTCGGCGGTAGACTACTCCTTGATCATCTATCCAGATTAGGGATGGTGTTCAACAAAATTGGATGAATTTTCATAGTAATTGTTGTGCTGTGGGTTAGAAATCATTACGGGTCGGATCGCCATCTCCCACCGTGACGATGGTGGCCGTCTTTGAAATGCATCGGTGATCGAGGTGTCCTACTGCTTGATGTGGGAGCTTCCTATCACCATGGTGTTTGATGGTACTGTGTTGGAAGCTGTTTGTAGGTGGAAGGTAGTTGAGAGTTTAAGTTGTATGCCTTGGCTAGGAGGTAGCCGTACACCACACGCTGTCCCATGTTATGTGCGCACGGTTGGTATTGCTTGTCATCTTGATTAAGGGGACGGTGTGGACTGGACGACTGATGCACGGCATTTGCACTGACTGTTAGCACTCGCAATGGGACATACCTGGCAATTACTACATCGTGCAGCACCGCCACGTAGCATGCTTCTTCATCGAATGCATGAGTCACCTACATACTGCCATTCTCTAGTATCCATCGTTAGTTTTCTTTCACTTACGTAAGGCAGTCTGCTTAACAAGTAGTGGTCGATGCTCACTAACCAAAAGGTACTATGTGGTCCCTAGAAAGTGGACTTTTCTTCATTGGTGTAGGTAGGAGATGTATACTGGGAGCATGAGTTTATCAACTTGCAGATATACTGCTTAAATCAGGGAGCTTGTTGTCTTTGAATTGATGGGCATTTTGAAGGTGCCTGTAGTACTAGTGTATTTGACAGAGGGCGTTCCTAGCTTTTACAAGGGCTGGAGGATGAATGCTGAAAATAATTTGCAAAGTCAGAAAATAACCAGCTTAATGAGTTTCAGGTGGGCTATGTGTGGCCACCTGATCTTTCCCTCTCCTGCACTGGTTCGCGGGATGAATACCTACCTAGGTAAATGTCGTAACTAATTTAGGAAAGTGCATTGCAAATACAAGTGACTAGTGCAAAAAGGTGGTAAAGGACATCAGAATAATCTGCTGGAAGCTTTAATGATCTCGGCAAGGAAGCATCTCCAGATGTGATGCATTGTAAGCTTTAATGATCCTGCTGGGTTTTTGGATGCAATCCGGAAATTCTTCTCGTCTATGAATAGATGATGGTTAAGTAAATCAATGGATAAACTCGAGATTGGTAAGTTGGTGGATGGACTCAAAGTTGAGGGATGGATCCAGGATTGATGAAAGGATTCAGTTTATAGAAGTGGATCTGATGTGGATGAATCGCCGAAACGGTCGATGCTAGGATGGGCTAATTTAAAGCATAACTGTCTCATATTTCTAGAAATCCATACAAGCTGAAGTTAAGGTAACTTTGAGGGTAGAGTCGGAGTATCTTTATCCCTACTGTTCAGACAGGGAAAACAGTTTCTCCATTGAGCGGCCGTAGCAAAATAAAAGGCTTTTATTACCTTATTCTTCCGGTAGGCTGTTACTTGAACATGGAGCGGACGCTGGCATCGTGAGTTTTGAGCAGGAACTGCCGTTGGACGTAGCACAGGGTGGAGATATGGTAGCCCTGCTGAAGGACTGGATGCAGCGCCAATCAATCGACGAGAAGGCTGCGCGCGGTGCCGAGGAGCAGCAGATGCTAAACGATGCTCGGGAGTGGCTTAGATCTGGACAGTATCCGTAAGTCACTCTCGACTCTACAGTCTCGCTGTCCCACTATATACGCACACAGTATCTCTTGATTATAACACTATTCGTTTATTTGCCAATAAAATAATAACTGTAAGCCACGTCTGTTCTCTTTAAGCTCTCTCCACTTTCCGTTCCCCATTGGCATGTTCACGTTATCCTACCTTGTACCTGCATTTTCAATTGCACGGCAATAGTAAATCATTAAAAATGAAGCATTTAGTGATTGCAAGTCAAACTCGCTGCCTCTGCATTTGATTCACTTTTGCTTTTTCCCGTCGATAATGCCTTTGTTATTCTCATCCTCTGTCCCTTTTCGTATGTTGCACTTCTTCATAACCTCCTCCCTTTCCAGATATGGAGCATTCTTAGATCAGTCGCCATAAAGTTGCGGTATTTGTAATTCATCCTTTCTCCCTTTTCTTGAACTGAGGATTCTCATCCGCCTTTTATTCTAATCGCCGTCTTCGCATAAAAAGTGTGTTGTAATTTCTTGCCTTTATATCCAGTCTTCCTTGGGGACTAATAGCATCAAAAAATTTTGGTTAGTTGACGTTGCTTGCATTAAATTTCATCTTGGATGTTTCCGATTTCTTGTCATAGTAATTTGGAAGATTTGGGGTCGTCATTGTTATCGTCATCGTTGCTATTTCAAAGGTACATCTTTCCGTCTCTACGGCTTATCTTGGGATTATCTCTGCATATCTGTCTCATACCTCCAACAAGGGAGAGCGGGATTAGCTACCAAATATACCGAATATATGTGTCGATTCACAGCTTGGACTGTGTTCCGTAGTCGCAGGAGGTAACCTGAACCGAAAGCTACCCATAGCGAAAGCATCTGATACATCCACCTCAAACTACTCGCGGAATGTGTGTAATGAGGTTCTGCGCATATACCTTTTGCGTAAAGTGACTCCATGATGTGATGACTTGTTGTAACTTAAAAGGTCATCCAGGCAAACCTACGTGTGCGTTACTTCATCGGTGCAATGATCCTCGATATTCTCTGATCTCATTTGAACCAGGTGGATGTGATTCCAGGTCAGCTACTTTACCGACTGACTTTAAAGGGATTTTAAGGTGGAATCTGTGGCTACTCGAGAGATTTTGTTCCATAGAATTTGGAGGACTTGCGTTAGAATATTGTACCATTCATGAACGATTTAAACCAACTTGGTTTTGGTGGTGAACCTCTTAGTGGTAGATACGTCTCATCCTCTATTCTTAATTATTCCTGACTGCTCAATGTGATGTGAAGATTTGAAGTTTTCCTTTGCCAGGCCACTTGATTCCTCATCATTGTTCAAGCGCCGCTTGAGGAAGGGAATTAAACTAAACCCAAGGCAGTAGTGCGTAACGTGGATCGTCTAAAAGTGAGGTTTAATTAAGGTGGATGAAGTATCACTCTCAACTTACGTGCAAATTATCAGCAGTATCGAGACTTGGGATACGTTGACATCCTCATGTCCTAATGCATTAAACGTCTACGTATTAGCTTAAATTTTAAGGGATGTCGTATTGGCCGTATCGAGTTACGCTTTACTTTTCTGCGAAATTGTTTTCGATAATCATTGTATATGTCTATCGAAATCCTTCCTTTTAAAAAGCAGACCAATTTTTTGTTGGAACTAGAACCTTTCAATGGATAATTACTTGTTATGCGTGAGTATGAATTTCACAGAGTACCCAGTGTACAGTTGCTGATGTTATGGGAAAAAACGGCGAACGTCTGAATGTTGTTAACCTCTCTCCTTTGCTTTCGCTACAGAAGTGTGGTTGATCCAAGAACCGGGGCTACAGCGTTACACATTGCGGCGGCAAAGGGCTATTCGGAGGTTCTGGAGCTCCTTTTAAAGCTGCCTAATGTGGAGATTGACGCCACGGACGTTGATGGGTGGACGCCATTGCACGCCGCCGCGCACTGGGCAAAGGAGAAGCCGCTAAGGCTTCTTGCTGCCGCCGGTGCTTCTTTCGATACCATCACGCTCACTGTGAGTTCTCCCTTTTTTCGTGGGTGTTTATTGACTTCCTCTTTGCTTGTTCATATGCTTGTCATTCCCTTAGGCTACATCTTGGCCTATCAATCTTTGATCCATCCATTATTTACTTTATCCACTCATTCACTGCCTCAGTCAACAAACCAATCACCAATTTTCATTCAATTTGCAGAATCAATCAATTTACGACGTAGCCGACCGCAATGTGACCATGCTACTGCGACAGCTGCGTATCGTGAGTTTTCGCCTCCACCTTTACTCAATCGGTTTCCTCTTTATGTTGTTCTCATCCGTCCTCATTCCTCTTCACCTGTAGGAACAGCAGCGTGCGGCAGCGGCAGCAGCGGAGGAGAAACCGGTGGTTGCTTCGCCCACCGTTGCAACTCGAAGAAAGTATGCACTCATTTGTTCACTTTTTGTTGAGTGAAAGGGCGACTTCATTTCCGCCTTAAGAAGAGGTGTTCATTCACTGCTTTCAGTGAAGTTTATTCGGACTCCGGGTTTAGTAGTTAAGGCCTTACCGCAATTTGGGCTAGAGGGCCTGTTTAAATCACAGACTCTATCATAAAATGATGGAGGGTTTCCTAGCCACTTTTTGCTTAAAGCGTCAAATCTAGACTGCGCCATTACATTACCTACTTGCGACAAGTCAGCTTTATTTTCTGAATGCTTTTTTTTCAGAAAAGGTTTGGCCTTTGGTTTTTTACCGGTCGGTCAAGATCGTTTCGCTTTGAAATGATTCTCCGACAATGCTTCATTTCGCAGGCATCCTCTCTCGTTGGATGATTCCCTGATTGACGATACTTTGATCTCTGTGTGTCTAGCTGGTCATTGATTTGTGACTGACTCGTTACGATGTTTTCACTACGAGTTCAACTTTACTGACACTTTTGACCACTTAGTAAGGCATGCTCAAATTTGGATTAGACGAGAGATGAATATTTGAGGCACGAAAGTAATTTGACCTCATAAAGACTTTCATTCTGTAATATTTAGGCATGTGCAGGAAGTGCCTACAAACCGTTTATGCCCGTCAACTCATAAGCATTAGCTTTCGAACCCTTGGCAATCACTAGAGTCTTTCCTATAGGACCAAACCGCTCCTGATCCTATAAGCTTTGTTTTCCATACGATTTGTGGAATTGGCGATTTTGCGGCCTCGAATCGTGATAAAATTTACCAGCTCCTCCTTCCCTTATGTGGTGATTAGGGTAGGGCGATTTCCTGACCAATTTATTGGCTTCAATCAGCAAGCCACCATTAAGAACAGAACCCGCTTTGTTGTCATACTTAGAGAAATTTAAAATCTTAAGAGGAATTCTATAACTTACTCAAATATAGCAACGAAAAGTGTATTTTCGCCATTAGTAGTTACTAAAGTTATAAGTGTGGAAGTTGAAGTGGGTGCATCAATCTTGCAAAATAGTGCAACCACCTTATTACATGTGTTCAGTTAAATAGAGCAAAAAGAAACGTTTTTTCTAATTTTGCCTAAACAAACTACTGCACAACAGGAAATGTTAACATTGGCAATGGAGAAATTCGGACGATCTTTCATCTTTGCACAATTTCTCAATGTCTGGAGGGAGCGTTCCATGTCTGAGAATTTTTAGAGGTGCTGGCAAATTTCTTTTCTCGTAGCCTCTCCCTTCAATGAGTGTGGCAGGTCACTTACTGAGGAGGTGTTGTAGTTAACAACTTTTAGCTGCCCAATAAGTCTTCCCTTCTAGAGCTGAGGATGACGAGAAAGAGATTTCAAAATCAAGGAAAATGATGGAGGTGGAAGAAGAAAGGATTAAAGTTGAGGACGATGTCAAACCAGCTGCTTTGAAAGTCTCAAAAACCACTCAAGATAACGAAGAAAAGGAGGCAGAAGAGGAGGAGGAAGAGCAGGAGGTAACACTGCCGAAAGTGCAGAAAGACGAGATTGCAATGAAGATTGAAAAGGAAGAAGAAAAGAAAGCGAGGGAACGTCTGTTGGAGAAAGAGGAGGTGAAGGAGGCGGAGAAACCATCTTCTTCTTCGCCATCACAACCAAAAGTGGCGCCACCTATTAAAGGTAAATGAGGCCGATGTAGCGTGCCAATTTGTTAGGTCAATATGAAGCTCTTTCTCCACTTGGCCATTTGACCCTAGTCAAAGCGTCTTTCCGGCCTCTGCTAGATTTAGCCTTTACCACTGTCTTTTTTGTATATTTTAGCAGTTTTTTTCTGGCTTAGTCAGTCCTAACGACTTATTAGGACGTGTCGACTTTTTTATCACTGAATGAAAGGGCTGGAAGCGGGTATCATGTTAATCGTAGTACATCATCCACATTTGTTCCATTCTCCATGCTGAGGTGGTTGCCAAAAGTCGATGTCGTTTTGTCCATCTCTATCAGATGGGTGATTTTTTATTATCAATCCTTTGTTTAACACCCCGCTTTATTGAGCCAAGGAAAGAGCCGTTGTAATTCCTTTGACGCTGTATTTGAAATCGTAATGAAATCACACCAGTGTGGATGCACAGATTTATAGATGAGCCGAAAGTCTGCCATGTTGTATACGAAATTGACTGTTTTTAATTATCCAGTAAAATATATTTTCATTCTCTCTTCCTTTCTATCCGCTTTGTAACTGCTAGTGCGTGTTGTTTTGAATTATTAAAGTATGCCATTTTCTACATCGGTAGAAAGGGTATTTAAGAATAGTGAATCGATTGTTGCTAAGTTAATTTCACTTCCTTTACATTTAATCGCAAAGAAGTGGTAATTTCCGGCAATTTTTAATAGATGGATTTTTTATTGCACGAGCAGTGTATGAACCGTGCGGGGCATGAGGCACCTTCCACTCGCCATTCAACAGTCCATATGTTTCGACAACAATCAATACCTTGAATTCCAGTGGGATCCTTTGTGTCGGGTGAACTACTGACGACCCTTCTTAATCATTCGCATGGTCCTTTTAGAAGAAGAGGAGTCAAAGGTTGAGGAGCAGCCGACAACCCCAATGAAGGAGGTGGAAAAAGTCGGTGAAAAGTCGGCAGTACCATCGCCACCGCCACCGCAACCACAAACTGCGAATGTTGCGGGTGTCTCCTCTGTGAAAACTCCAGTAAGCCACTTCTTTCATACTTAGTGGTAAAATGAACGATCTTCTACTTGGGTTTCACCTTCACTTGCATGCACGAAGGCCTTGATGCAAAACTAAACATGGTTCACCTACAACGTTGCAGTGATTTACCGTAAAGTCTTATGACCGCCTTTAAGTTTTGGTTTCAGAAACCTAGTTCAAAATGCCAGCCTACCAGCTTTTTAGTTATAGAATCGCCACTTCACACGGCCTTGGTGATAGGATGGTCTTTTGCCGAGATGTTTCAGAGCTTTGGACATGGAAAGCTGGGACTATTTCATGAAGTAGAGCAGACGTTGTTTTGCTATTTCTCAGTACATTAAGTGTTAAGGCATAAGCAATTCCGATTTTGGGAACATTGTAGTTGACAAACTGGATAATGGAGCCGCCTGTCACTAGCTAACTTCGCACTAAGACCACCAACTGGTGTGCTGTACGTTAACCCGCTATTCAAATATCTCGTTTGTTGCTGTTCCAACCTGATTTTCGCGCTACTGTATGGCAGCTCTGCTGCTGAACCCGTTTTTGGAAAAAAAAATTACTGTTGATCTATGATTGTACCTGAGTTCACGCAAAATGTGCTGTTTGAAACAGACAAAAGGGCAGTCGTGGAGAAGTTGCATTTTTGATGCCGATTTTGGAGTATAGTTCTTAAAGGGAAATGCCAGTGTCACGCGTTTTTATTATTCACCATTTTCTCTTTCATCAATGTATCTTTTGCATCATTGCCAAAGCACTGACGTTGACTGTTGGTGAATTTCGACTATCGAAGGTTTTACATTTCGCATGTCATATTTATATTCCATTGGCATAAATTAATGCTTCCGTGAGGTAGTTTGAGCCAAAAAAATCTACAAGCTCAGAAATGCATTGTTCCTCTTCCTTTTTCAGTACTCGACCAATCAGAACAGCCAGGTGTCGGAGACTGTGGTGACCTTGGACACAACTAGTATACCCACCGGTAGCGGCCCTAGTCGAAGGTGAGTTCTCCCCCTCCTCTTTACACCCCTCTTTGTGTATCATTTCCTTTTGATGCCAGGTTGTCTATTTCGCATATCCACCACCAGCTCACGTTACGGTAGGAAGGACACCGCGACTATCAAACGGTAGGCCCACAAATGCCGCTCTCTAACCCTGGCTAACCGCTTATGAGGAAGAAGGTTACACTGCTGCTGTTTGATTTACCTCATGAAGTACGGAATGTTTTTCATGAATTCAAATAGCATGTCGCACCTTTCCACACTGGTAACAGAGAGCCATCAGCGTGTTAAGGTGACAGAAAAACCGTGCCAACGACAGCAGCCTAGTTGCGTAACCGCTCTACTGTGGGAATCATGTCTTTCTGTACTTAGGAATAAAATGTTTCACGTCTAACGAAATCGCCCGGGTGTTACAGTGAAACCTTGGGTTTAGTGGCATTGATAAGTGGCGAGAGTGTAATCTTTTTTTCCACGCTCTTCTGATTCTAACGCTTTCGTACTTTCTTTTGTCCATTCTGCACAATTTACTTTTACTTGTAACCGGGCCGCATTGCTTTCTGCCCCCTGTTTGCCCAAACAATAATAGGGTAATGCAGCTGAGGCACTCACTGACTATCCCTTTCACTGCATTGCAATCCACATTTATTCCATTATCTAAAAGGTCAAAAATTTCTAAGGAGACGATGAATGATAAATCATTGCTTGATCCTTTTTTTAAAATTTGGGGAGGATCGGTACCTCCGCGTAACTTTGGGTCTAAAGTCACTCCATTAGCTTAAAGAGGGCTACATAAGGGGGGTTTGCTGTGTTCAGGGCAAGACTACTCCCTTTAGATATAGTCCTCATGTAAATAAATGAGTTGATTTGTCCTCGATCCTCCGAAGCAATTATGCAAAGTGGAATTGGTGTCTGGATTTCCTGAATCGCCTTATCAGCCAGGCACACACTGCTTGTGGCTAGATTGGGCGCACCTCCATCACAAGAAGCCGTTAAACGCTCTTTTTAGCGCCTCTTTCCTAACTTCCTCAATCGGCAGGTTCGTCCGCTGTCACTGCTCTGACATCAGAAGTCTAATCTAATTTCAGCCTTACAAACTTTTTGATTCAAAATTAAACTCAGGTCAGTCTGTGTTAAAGAGATACCATTGAATGAGAAACTACTCCTTACCTCACATCAACTACACTGTTCACCTGTATCTTTGGCCGTTTATCCGTGGTAGGATCTCGGCGGTGCTGGCGCCCGCTCGCTCGGAAGAGACGGAGGCTCAGCGGAGCAGCAAGGCACGTCTAGTGCGCTCTACTCGTCGCTCTACGCAGGGCATCGCCAATGATGTTCTTGAAGAGGCCAAACGTCTCAGTGTTGCCGGTGCTTCCACCCCAACCTCCTCTACCACTACTGCTGCCGTAGCCGCCATTGTCTCACCCACGCTAGTTCAGGTAGGACCATAAGATTTTCTTTCCACCTTCCCTCCACGTCACTCCTTTGTGCAGCGATGTTGTGTCCATGGGTCAGCTGTGCTTTGGAGGCAAGAACGAAGGTTATGGTCAATTCATTCCACATCTATGATATTGCAGACGGCTAACAGCTATGGTGAGCCTTGGCATTCACCAACATATGGATAGAAGTTGCAGAAGACCTGTGTCGGAATCTACAGTATGGGATAGATAAGTAGATAGGTGAATGGAGGGACAGCAAGTATTTCTGACGTATGTCCTGGTTACGGCATCTCAGTATGCCGCCTTGGTTTTTTTTTTCGAATCAAGCGTTTGCTCATACCAGTCTCCATTGCCTTCGTCATTTGCTGAATGTGTCCATCGCCTACACCTTGTTTTCCTGCTTCATTCTCCCTAGCTTTTATTATGGATAGCGTCATCGCATAGCTGAAATTAAGTAATAATTGGTCAATCCATCCACTGCCTGACCAACTATCATTTATGTTTTGGTGCGCTTTTGTGGTTGGCAATGTTACAGGCTACCCACAGTGGTGTGTTCTAATTGCTCGATTTTTTTCTACCTCATTGTTTCTTATCCCCCTCTCCTTACTCATCACATTCTGATTGACAAGGCGGTAGCAGCCCTGCATTGCATTATGCTTCCCTTCCGTGTTAATAAGCCGCTTCGCTGGGTTAGGTGCAATAACGCCTTCAGCACGTGTCTGGAAGTGTTTCGGTAAGAAAAAAATAAGAGCACATTTTCCATGGATAGAAGTCCTTTTGCGTAATTTGTAAATTAACTTGTATAAAACTTGTTGTTGTCTTTGCTTCTCAATACCTCCTCGCCGTAGAAATTCAAATGCGTATTTTTGAGTTTGGAGAAGAAATAATTCCTGCAAGTGCAAACTTTCTCCCACTTTTCGACATAATTCTCTTGTATATCTATGCGTTCATTGCTTCCACCTCGTCTCGGTACCTGGCGTGTGGTAAGACATCGAGATCAGAAATGTGTCCGAAGTCGTTTGTAGACAGAATGAGATAGGTAGGAACTATAGTTATACGCTTTGACTGAGAGGTAGCTTTATCACCCACCACTGTTGCTTGCCATCTTGATTAAGGGGACAGTGGGAACTGGACCATTGGTCTACGGTAATTGGACAGACTGTTAGTACTCGCAATGGGGCCCACTTGGTGCTTACCGCGTTTTGTAGCTACTGCCACACTTTGAAGTAGGTATAACCCTTGGTGTTTTGTTCTTGTCATTTTTTATATGATTCCACACTTTGCCCTATCTTATAATTAATTGTTTGACAAATTTTTTATATAGCCTCTAAAATTCCATTTCATGACCGGAAATTGAACTTTAATGCTTACAAGAAGTCGTTGAAACCTATAGTGTCATGGGAATCATCAAATGACCTTGAAGGTCAGAAATGCACATTTTAAGTATCTCAGTACTTTTCTATATTTTTATTTTGGCCTATTCACGTCTATTTTTCTTCACGATATCTTCTTTCAGTCAATTTTCAGTTTGGTCGCTTATTTTTTCCTATTGAATTCGCGCTTTGCTTGCCCAATTTTGTTGATAATTCTTGCTAAATCATCTTCCACGTGGACTTTTTGGTGGTCATTCCGCTCCGTTTTAGAAATTGGTTGTTTATTTTACCCACTATTTGTTGTTGGTAATGCCAAACCTTGTCCTATCGGTCGTGTGCCCTTCAGATATTTCAGGCAACTCTTTTTGATTATCACTACTCGTGCCTTCTGGGATCCTTTCCAATCGCCTCCGATCAAACCAACGCACCAGGCGTTTATTGGGGAGGCCATATTTTGTTTAATCAAGTTTTATTTTGTGTTGCATCTTAATATTTCATTTCCTTGTTTATTTCGATCACTTCGCGTCAATATCTTGTGTTCTTACCTGGCAATCATCTTGAGTTCTTCAGTTGACATCAACTGGTAACAATGAGGTGACATCCTATTGGTCAATGAAGCTGTTCCAATACTTGCCACTATTCCATTCAGGCAAGGTTTTTTCCGTGACTGGAAGTTTAAATCCTGACTTATTAGATGCCCCCTAATTTAACCAACACAACATTCGGGCACTTTTTTAAACCTGGTTGACCATTAGCAACCAAGATGTTGGGTCATCATTTTCCTTTACTTCAGACTAATTTTACACTAACTTTAAAGTATAAGTAGTTTATTTGGTCGATTTACCAAGTAATCTTGAACACTTTAGAAACGCATCCCTTGTTGACTCCCATTTAAGGCACCTTCTGAACACCCTGTCAAGTACTGAATTCCATATTGAAAAGATCCTTACCGTTTTAGTTTTGATCGGAGTAGGAAATGGGGTCCACATTCAATCACCTCTGTGTGTATGTTTGTGTGTGTGCTTCAGCCAATTGACAAAGCCATAGCCAGCTCATTCACTTCATCATTCATCTCGCCGGTAAGTGCTGTAGCATTTCCCCTCTTTCTCCACATGCATGATCGTCTCTGCCTAGTTTGCGGAATACCATCGAAGGTGGCACGAGCACCAGAGATGAAGCAGGTGAACTGTTTAGTATGTGTGCGGTGCCTCTTGTTCGAAGTATTGACGCCACTCATCCATCCGCATGCCAATTTTAGGGTGGTAGTAATAACAGTGGTACACATTCTTTTTCCCCTGTCGACAGGCCATGTTTTTCAAAAACAAACAAAACCACAAAGTCCGTGTTTTCATCCCCTTCCTGTGAATGCATTGACAATAGCGCGCTCATTTCGCCTCACATCAACTTGGCTAAGCTATTCACCCTATTGCCGAAAGAAAGCTTTCTGGCTCCTGCCAGCATGTGTGTGTGAGGCTGCGCACCAGCTTCCGTGTTGAATTTTCCTTCTCTTCCTATGACTTTTCACTCGTAGAATTCATCAACACAACTACAGCTACCGCCACAACCACCAAAATCACCACCGCCATCCTTTGCCTCGAAGGTCACACTGGGTCACCTTGCTCGACCGGTGAGATGTTTCTTATTCTTACCCCTCTCTGCCTTTCCCACTTTTTTGCCAAAAAGATAACTCCTCAACCTGACTCTCAGTCGTTGATAAGTCGTCTGCATCGTAACGCCTTTATCGGCAGAGTAAACCGCTCTGAGCCTTTTGAGGTGTCTGCGTAGATTGCTCCCTCGTGCTTGCCCTCCTGTGGTTTGATCGGTTCCCCACTCTTAGTGAATGCCTCTGTTTTTTTTTATCTCTGCGTATTTTCGCTGACACTTCTAACCCAGGAGTACTTCATGTAAATCCAGCGTTCCCTAGATGGCGAGACAACTGCAGACACGGCTGAGGTGAGTTGTAGTTACAAACAGCACGAAATTTTCCCCTCCGCTCGGAATGTTTCACACCAAAGTTGATGTGTGTGTGTGCGCGTGTAGTAAAGCTCAAATTAGTTCACACCACTCCTTTCAGATCTCCTGCGAAGACACTGAGAGCCGCGTGAGCCCACCGCGTGGGCCCCCATTATCAATTTCTCTTCGAAGTGTTCGATGTCTGGTAGGCACACTATGAAAAAAAGTCCCAGTCGCAAACTCTAAATTCACTTCTACTTTACCTAAATAAGTAGTAAAACCAACTGATACCTGTTCTTTCTTTCAGCCCGCACGGAAGCTGCCCGCCGATTTGGACCTTGACGAGACGGAACAGAAACCGACGTCATTCACTTCTACCACACACGTCTCCAAGGCGACGATTACTCCCACTCAGTCCTCTTCTGCGGCCACAACTGCTCCGGGTAAGCGTCCTATGCGTCTGCTTTTATTGCTTCCAAACACCTATTGTGTCTGGTGATTATTTTCCTCTTATAGCTGCGGACACTTCGCCCTCATCAATAATCACGCATACACGAGCACGTCGTGCGGCCCGGGATAGAGTCCCCACGGGTCGATTGAATACGAATGACGTGCTGGCGGCAGCGAAACAAGTGGAGCAGAATGCCTCCATCGATAACACTGCCGCTGCCACTACTACTACTACCACTACAGTCGCCGATCCCATTCCACGCGTGAGTAATCACCCATAAAATTAATCCTGCCAAAATCTTAAAGTATATAAGTTTGTTCGGTAGAAGTCACACCTCTGCTTTATTTTATCAAGCCAACAACGCGTGCTCTTCGCTCGACAATTTTAAATACCACTCCATTGACCACCACCAACGACGCTGTGAGCAATGGTGCGGGTGGAGACCGGCATAACTCGCCAGCTACATCTCAGCTCCCCCCAACTTCCTCCTCCGCTTCCCCCGTCTCCTCTGTTGGCAAGCTGGGTGATCAGCGGTACAACTGGCGCGAGGTAGCTCCCTTTAGCAATCAGTTTATTGTCCTAAAGCCCGTTACCAGTTACCCTTTGTGGTTGCTACGGGGAATACTTTTCTGTTGAAGTGCAGAAAAGCCTTCCTCCCATTTTATAACCTGGTAAATCCATTTTGAGGTCTCAACTCTACATGTTGAATTTGCGCTGTCTTTACAGTGCATGTGAAATCCTGTTCTATTCGGCTATTTCATCTGATAATGTTTTGGTATCTGTTGTTGCGTCCACGCACCGTACCAGTCTGGAATCAGCCGTATTAGAGGCTGGAGGCTAATGGTATGAGTGGCGCATGTAGAGCTTCGCCCTACCAGTGCGTAATCTAAACAATGACAAATTCAGGCAAATTAACAGTTGGTATCTGCGTGTTCTGTGCGCTTTACAGAACCTGGACTACCGCCTCCTGTACGAAGAGGAGCGGAGCGAGAAGGAGCGATTAAAGCGCACTCTTGATCAGGTCAATCGCGAGGTGGCCGCGCTACGTAGCGAACTAGCTCGTCTTCACGTCTCCAACTCCGCCTCCGCCACCCTTACTGCGAACAGGCGCGGTAGTTCGGCGTCCAACACCGACGCATCCCCTGCTGCGGTATGTTTACGTCTGTCAGCTTGTTTCAGTCATCCTCCACTGGCTTGGTGTTGTGTGTTCTACATTGTTGCTCGAGTTACAGCTAATGCATGCCCTTTGAAACACAATATGATTGGTTATCCGGCGAAAGGAAGGATATTGGTTGATAATGTCATTGAAGGCTGTCTGAGTATGAGACATCCGATTGGGCGAGTCAGTTATTTTTAAAATTAGAGTATCCTATACGTCAAAATCTAGTTTGCACCATTTCTACCGCTTTGACGGTTTTTGTTTTCAATTCGTCATTGATGTATACCCTTGGTAGCGTTGGACGGTCGGCACCCGGCGCATAACTCATTTGTATCCAATGCAATGGTGAATGTGAGTACTGGGGCTGTCTGCAACCCCTGAAAACGTCCCAATTTCAATTTTCTAGAAGTTTCCCTCCGAACATTGTACCATGAATGCTTGATAATGAGAGCACTGTGTGTCTCCAGCATTCAGCCGCCAGGCATGCGTACACACGCGCTCCACTCCCGGCTCGTCCCTACGAGTATTCCGAGTCGGCTACAAAAACATCTGCATTGCAGTCTTTGTTTCTCTGTTATTCTGGTAGTGACTTTCATGCAAAATCAACTCTACAGGGACTTCACAGATGACCTGTGGAGACCCCAACAGGTGCAATTCCACCTTCAACAGATGGGTGTTCATTTTGCGAAAATGCAGTTTAAACAAAGGCAGACTCCATGCCACACCGTGCTTAGCCTCAGCGTTGAATGTTGTGCCTTATTTGCTTTGCAGCTTCAACGACGCCCCGTGGATTTCTTTGAAGACCAAGCCAAGGTGTGCATGCCCTCTCGCCTCTTTGTCCTCTTGCTCCCCCTCTCCTCTGCTCGTTCACTATTTTGCTAGTTTGCTTGCATGCATGCGCAAATGCGTTTCTTTTCCTGTCACTTAGTGTTCGTTTGTTGTTCCAAGTTTTATGTGTTAAAATCTCTGTGAATAAAGAGGAACGGTTCCCATTACCGTCGTTTTTTATCAACAGGAAATAGATCGGCTGCGTCAGGAGAATGCGCGCATGGCAGACGAAAACAAGTCGTTAATTCGAGTGATCAGTAAGTTATCGGCGCGCACAACTTCGTAATGTCTTCCGTGTCGACTCACCTTGTCCTGATCTGCCTCCTACCATATCGCTATTGGACATGAACTGGTTTCACCTGCTCCGTCCGCCTCTGCTCTTGTACATAGTAATGAAGAGGTCATCACCAACACTACCGATACCCCAACACCGTCGTCCGAGCCCTTCTACTTGAAAGTGAACAAAAATGTTTCATTTTGTGCCTCTTCTTCAACAGCGTCTTCTCTTTGCCTGTTCCCCTCACTCCTCATCTCTTTACTGCCCAGCCTTTTATAGGAAGAACCAGAACAGATACATGCAGAACACTAGAATCGACGACCGTCACAATGCCTTGTGTCCAACTTCTTGTTGGGATTGGGAGGAAAGGAAATACATTGGATTTGGAATTAGGGTTACCTAATTGATGACTCCCGAACGGGTGGACCGATTACTAAGCAACATGGTAGTGATTTTTTAAAAGATCAGACAATATGTGCGTAGACTGCACGATTTATTTGGTAGAGGTGTTAAAATGCAAAAGCACCTTTAGCATACGGTCAGAAACGCGAGTAGGGGTTGTAGCGGTGTGTTCCGGTTCCACCACTTCGTCCCCGAGGATGTCTGTCTCTTCCCATCGGCTGTCGCCTATTCCCTGCCAGCAGGGCTGCCACGAGGGGATGTGGTTGTTGCCGGCGCCTCTCCTCCTCCGTTCTCAAGGCTGCCGGTTGCACCGCAATTTGTGAGGTGCTGCGTAATGCCGCTTCAATGCGTCGTACTGCCTGCCTGTTCTGCGCGTGGCTTAGTTCTATCAAAAACACGAATAATGATGTGCAAGATCCTCCACATTACTGGTCAATTTATCGGCACTCATCAATCGATTCATGCATCTCTAGTTTTTTTTTTTTTATTTAATCCATTCCCTTTTTAGATATATCCACCAACCAATCATAGCAATCATTTAAGCACTATCCACTACCCAATTTTCCCAGATTTGTCCACTATTTCCGCTGTCATCGCCCAAAAAATCCACTCAGAAAAGGAAAAAACTTACTTGGGGGAGAAGGAGGTTGAGCAGTCGGTTTGGCTGAAACTATCCCCAACTTTCCATAAAGGTCGGGAACAGAGGTGGTCGACCTATGTCTATCTCCAGGCTGCGTCAAGATGTGGGGCCGTGGTCAACATGAAAGAGGAAATAGGAAAAAAAGAACAAAATGATGAATTTTGCTGTTCAAAGGTTGGACAAGATTTCTGTCTGGAGGGGTACAGACTTTACTCAAGGTGACACGCAACAGTAGTGGTGTGCATACTGCATGTCGCAGCGTGCTGTGCGGTGAGTGATGAAGTTGCCCCCTAGTTAAGCCGCAAAACTACAACTTCCAGCTATTTCCTCCTACCTAAAAGCCACTTCCAGCAAAGTGCCTCCAAAAATCACGTCAAGCAACAGGACACCTCAGTCACCAGTGCAGACGTTTCTAGGGCAACAGTCATCTTTATTGGCATAGTGAGAAGCGGCAATCCCACACGTGACGGTTCCTAAACCATAGCACTACAGCCAATTCCGTGAACATTCATTCAACGCCATTCTTATTCCGAACAGGGGATTTGCAAGTAGTCTACCCCGAAATGGAACAAGACACAAACCTTTCGATGGAAACGCTGAGTGCAATGACGTCACTCACGAACATTTAGAGTCTCCATACGTTAGCCAGCACTAAGGATCAACATTTCAGCACCAATGAAGAAGCGAAGCTGGCCGTCCTGGAAAAACTCAGTCGTATTGGCAGATCCTCCTTTGGCGAAACTGCTCCTAACTGCTTGGACGATTGGATAAGCGTGTATATGAATGTACCAGGGGGCTCTGTGTGCCGAGAGGTAGATGCGCTTTCCACCTCTTGAAATTTGTCCCCTCATATCACAAAACCAGACATAACTGAATCAATACCTTTTGACAGGGGACATAAATCACCGGACAAGAGCATTTGAACAAATCACTGAGATCAAAAGCCTGCAATTTGATCCAATTTGGATTTACAGTCTGATAAAAGCTAACGCTTCATCATTTAAAGTCAGTCACAAGCTTTCTTCCAAAAAATCGGCATTATTAGTGATTACGAGTTAAAGTATGGTCGGTCAACACCATTTAAAGCTCAAATCAACCTCCAAAACCAACAAACCTTTACACTCCAGTTGTGGAATGGCAATAGGTTGGTCTAACGGAAACAGGGAGGATACATGGCTTATCGACAACAGAAACACAATAAGTACCGTGAATAACACAAAATGGAGAACGCTCAAAAACTGACACAACAACGATGACTTTTAGTGTTGATAACTGCAAAAAAAGTGAAATCCGTACAGTCACTCAGTTTGAACAGTCTGATCATGGGACACTAAAGCAGAATCGGTGTTAATCCATGTAAATCCCAAGTTTAGGGACTCATAAGAAAAAACTACTTCCTGATTTTCATTCAAAATAAGCTTTTACGAAAATATGGATGAAGTAAAGGAGCAATTAAAAGGAGAATTGTGATCTCAGATCAACAGGAGTTGGTTATTGAGAAGGCACTTGAAGCAAATTTTCTCCTATTTTAGAGTAGGAAACGGAGTTGACCATATCCCCATGACGTGGCATTCTACTAGCCACGGCTTGATTCTGTTTTGATCAGTGCAAAAAAAGCATAAATCGACCTGGTTTGAGCTCAAAATCCAACTTAAAAACTCACGAATCTCCATGCACAAACTTTGAGAGAGCAATGGGACAATTTGAGTGGAAGGCACTACTTACCGAGAGCCGCCATCATCATCAGCGAAAGAAGCGGTGGTAGTGAGGAGAGAGGAAGAAGTTGCATTGAGTCTTTGAGCGAGCTCCTCCTCGCGTCGCTGTCTATCGGCTTCAATGCGTGCTCGTTGCGCCTCCTCGCGTGCCTCCCACCACTGCGCCAACATCTCACGCGTTGGCCGAGCACGTTGCGCCGATAGTACAGAGCCGTAGAATTGCCGCCCGTTTAGACTGTAAGGACCGTCGCCAAACATAAGAGCTCACAGCCCTGCAATCTCTTTATGTCTAGTGGTCCAAACTTATACTCCGAGGCCTGAGTAGGCTTTGGTGCCTTTTTTGTGAGAAATAACTCTCTGTTAGACCTGGCAAGACGAAGCCAATATCGCAGAAGTTGACTGGGTTTGCAAAGTTAACTAACAACAATTGATATTTTTAATTTTCCACGGTTTCAACTACAGCTTTGACCACTAATTAGATTCCGGCAAAGTGGCAACTAGAAAGTGGCATTGCTTCCGTCTTCATTTCGTGATAAGTTGGATTCTTTTATCTGTGATTTAGATCGCGTCTATAGACCAAACTTTAGCAAAGCGGAGACCGCATTAAAAGACGCAAATGAGCCTCCTATTCCTGTCTCTAATGAATGAAATTTCTCTCCATTTGAGACAATTTAGTCTACATCTTTAAACACTGGCTAGAGTCCACTAAAACGATAAACTGTGAGTATTACAGAGAGTAGAAGTGGAAACTTAAGCCTGCAGTAGATATGGTGTCGACGTTGAATCCTAATCAATGGAATTTACTCCTATTCACAATGACTTAGACAACATTTTTGGTTTTTAGTTTGATATGGGTCAAGTAGTAACTGAGTCTTAAGTCGTAAGGTCTGTAAACGAAACTCCATTCCATCCAATGTCACTGAGAAATAACTCCCATTTACCATCCAGATATCAGTGACATACCACACCCTAGATGTCAACTGCAACCTCTAAGAGAATATCACGAGAAGTGCTACAATAAATCCTGAAACTAGCACCAACTACCGCATTGCGAAAAGGGTATGAATGAGGGATGAATTAATGGAAATATCATAACTGATAAGGAAAGCATTGGAAGTAGAGTTCGAGCGATAATAGCAATGAATACTGTTACATTTCGCATCAAGTAGGGGCACAGAAATTCAAAAAATCCTGTTGTAAGTTAGTAATGTTGCCAAAATGGAATGCAAGAGGGGACAGATCTGGTCATGAATCTAGGAGTATATATTTAACATAGCCATAAGACAATGATGCATATACATAAGACAGCCATGGAAACCCCTAAAGCTAGCCTTCTCAATAGGTTAATTGAGCCAGATTAATTACCGAAGTTCTTCAATGAGAAATGCTGAAATGCTAATTAAAACAGGCCAAACCTTTCCATTGCCTTGAGAGCACATTCTTCTGCGGCAAATGTGACGAAGCAATAACCAAGTGTAGAACCCTGCAAAAGACCTCCAGATTGATGAACAGGAAAATTGAAATCTAGAATTCTGCCAAACGGTCGAACTAGTTGCAAAACAGCAAACTCTGTTGACTTTGGAGGGAGATTCGCCAGCCATACCCGCCTAGGATCAACAGTGGCCTCACATGGATCGCTATCCATTAGTTTTAGCACCTAATTGTGAAAAAAGTTATTCTAAGAGAGGCTGGACAAAGTGTACAATAACTCACGAGGACTATGACGAGCTGGAGGAAAATACTACCGACCACAGCCGCAAACCCAAAGGTGATTGGGTTACTGACTAGTTTTATAAGGGTTCCAACATTGCTAATATTTAAAACCAAGGTAGTGATATTTCTTGCAAAGCATTTGAAACAAGGCTTATTGTTTTGCTAATTTCACTTTGGGTGCTTACGAAAAATGTAACATCAGTTTACGTACCGAGGTGTGCATCATCCGATGTACGAGCCAGCCATTTTCTTAAGACGTGAAATTCGAAGTTTGTGTCATGTTTTAATGAACTCATTTCCCATGGCTCTGGAGTTATGTAATACCATAAATTACGTTATGACACAGCGTTGAAAACTACGGCTTTCTTGGGAGCGGGATGTATTTCAAATTAAATCAAAATAAATGCACAGACAAAGTTCCCAAAGTGCTTTTCTTAAATAAAATTAGACTGTAGGTTGATGAAGTCCTTTGCAGTATGTAGACTAACATTAGTTCAATTCTTACTTCTAACACTCGGCAACACGTAGCTCCACGAGACTTCCCTGAAGCTAAAAGCAAATATAATCCCATGAGCAAACGAAAATTAAGGTATAACAGAACCTCTCTCCTATTTTAAGTTCGTTTTCAGCGTTCCTCTTGGACAGCTTCCCACTTACACCATCACAAAGTAATTTTAGATGCAGAAAAATGTCCATGCGCTAGTAATTGGGTTTTCAAAAAATTGAAAACTTATTGGATCGCAACATCACTGACTTCTTTGAGCAATTGCATTATTGCGTAAGAAAAAGCAAACTTTGCAAGTTTTTTAAATATAGATAGATAATTTTGCCTGGTATGTCTTTTAGATACATTTTGGCTAATCGAGGTTTAGTAATCTGTGCTATTTTTGTAAACCTGCACTTCTCACAAGTTTGTTTGAGTTAATTCAAAAGGGGCGGCTTATTCCGGGTGGTGTTTCTGTTGATACGCGGTCGTTTGTCCACTACTACTACGCCAATCGTAAGAGGTTTTCTAATCCATCGATCCTGACAACTGCCCTAGGAAAGAACATCCTCCCCAATGCTATGGTCACAATCACAGTTATTCGAAAATTAAGTGGTCACTCATCCATGTTATTTTAGCTTTGGGTAAATGATTTGGTGAACAGAGGAATGAATACATAATGGGTAGAGTTACGTGATGGAAGGATGGATGAGTAAGGGATGTATAGATATACGTAGGGTGGATGTTATCTGGCACTCGGAAGTTAACTTCACACATATATTTACCTGGCCAACTCAGCGTACATTCCATTCCACGCTATTTTAAATCGCTTTAGGGAATCGCATTAAAAGCCACAACGAATGGATTTGATTTTAACTTACAGCATTATGAAGGTCTTAATACCGGTACGGTTTGATCCACCTTGAAATAACCTTCGTGCTCCCCGGGCGACGTGAGGGTAGGACATGGCCGAATACACCTTGCCTTTCTGGGATACCACAAATGTCGAAAACGAAGCGCCTCTGTCATTGATGAGGTATCTGTCCATGACAGCTACGTTTGCCTCATTTCTACATAGTCTAACTTCACTTGTGCAATTAGTAAGTGGAGCAATCTTTTACCCATCGTTATCAACCTATTTTATACTTCGTCGTAAATTTGTCGTGTTTCTCTGCCATCAAGAAAATGAGGTGATGTTCAAGCTTTGATGGCTGAATCTATTGATTGTAAGAAAGGAAATCGAATGGACTCCTCACGTTACAAGCAAATATAATGTGTAGTGTGCAGCTTCCGACGTGAACCAAGTGGTTACTGTTAGGTAATATCCAGTTTGTAAAAGCAAGTCTTGACTTAATACAATTAGCTGGTGTTATCTGCTGTCCTTCATCTCAGGGCAATCTGGCGCTGGCCACCTCCACTTTCCCCTCGCGTTTTTCCACCTGCCTGTTCATCCTATTTTAAGTTGGGATGGGAATTCATTTCATCTAACTTTTGCTGACCTTTGCGAATTTGGAGAACATGTGGGACCATGCAAATAAGGAGGTTAATACCTAAATTTGTAGCAGTGATTTGTAATAACTGATGGAAACTGCTTGCTTTTGCTTTTAGATGGTGAAATATTCCAGGCAAATAAGGGGTCGCAGCAATCTTGTTCTGATAGACGGTGTGCCCAACAAAACATGAGCGCCTATATTTGCACCACATCTTCAAGAAACAATGATCTTGCTGAACTTTCACTGCAGTTTGGACAACCATTGGAGGCCCCCTTTGCAAATCAAGTCTCGATCACTGGTGCGCTTATGCATCTGTTTCCAAAGAAAACGTGCGAATATTTAGGATAGAATTGGATTCGGTGTCAACCTTCCTTTGGATTTAGTGCTTCTCCGAATAGGAGGTGTGAATTGGCCATTGCCTCAAGCTTCAACGGAAAGTTTAGTATTTGGCGACCAGGAAGCGCGATTACCTACTCTCCATGCTGATTACGACTCTGAGCAATCAAGAATTATATCCTCCCTTGGTTCTTAAATGAAGAGTCATTGTTTTCGGAAGCTGGCTTTTACTTAGATACTTAACCACCTTGCGGAAATTTTGAATTTGTTTCACTTAATCTACGGATGTAATTCATTTCTGAAATTATTGCAAATTCTACTTTGCCTATTCCAACCAATTTTTCGGCGTCCCGTCTTAATTGAATTGCGACGGTGATGGAAGCCGGTTTAGTTTTGTATTCTCCCTTTCCACTTTTGACGCCATAACAAAAATGAAAAAGAATGCTTTACTCAGTAAGCGTGATCAAAGTATTCAGCCATACACAGACACCAAACGGTATTATGATTAACTGGATTGTTTCTCCAGGAATATCTGATAGCAAGCACTATCATTCGATATTAGTTTACGCTTAAGAGGATGCTTCTCGTTGAGCTAGCAACCCCGAGCGTTCCTCACCCGTCACCGCAAGTACTAACCCCGCCCGACGTAGCACAACCTCGATGGTGTGACGGAGACAGCAGGTGTCTACGTAATGTAGTGACTAGCCTTATTTCGCACTTTGCGTCTTATATTTTATTGTGCACTCCTTCCATCCAACTGCGCATTGCATTATTTACCTCTTCCTCCAACTTCTGCACTGTTTTCGTCAGCAAATTCCGACCACACTTACATTCATTAATTCACTGTTTCATTCCTTTATTGATTCATCACTGGTTCCTTTCCATCTCTCTGTCCATCATACCGTGGATTCCTGCCATCACATGCAAATACACGTTAAATCACTTAGAGTTTCTCCTCAAACTCCTCGTTTATTCCTTTGATGTAGAACAACCCCTCATTTTCTAGCTGGGAAATAGCCTCTTGACTGCGCACTTTTAAATTTGCCAGAGTATGCACTCGCAGCTTAGTTGAAACTTCGAGGCAAAATGTCTCCAACGCTCGTGACAATACGAGCCTGTCGTGTAAGGAGAAGTCGGAGTAGTGATGGTAAACACTCAGATTGCTTGCTCGCACAGTGCGCAATAACTAATTCTACTATGGTACAATTCCCGTTGGCATTGCTAGACGTAACTAACGGCTGTCAAGATAAAGCATTTATTAATCGCATTGCAATTGCCTGCCTTTATTTCCATGTTTGGTAAACGGCCAAAGTACACGCACAGTTACACTGCCAGTCGAAAACTGACTCATGTCCCAGCAGTACTCTTTGTGCGAGTGTACGTCATACACTTGTTGAATTTGCCGTTTATCGCTTTACCATCTAACTCGGTTCCCCTGGAAAGAGTAGAACGTTTATTCAGCTTGTAACTTGTGCACTACCTGCATTTCTTGGCTCAATACGATTGGATTTTTATGCGTACTTTTCAAATTCAGTCGCTTTTTCATAGAATGTTTCCCATGCCATGCAGTTAAATCATCCGCCTTTTCCCTTCTAGATCAGTCTGAAATCAGTGAATGCGCATGTAAAAAAGGAATTATGTGCAATGGGGGGACTCACCAGGCCATTCTGAGGTCAGAGCATGTGTAATATTATACCTTCAATGCGAGCGTTGCTAAAGAATAAAACTCACCTCTAAAGTTATTATCACTGAGACAAATATTCGCTTTCCGTTCCAAATATTTAATCCAGTTTTCGTAAAATACAACTGGCAGAGCGCTGTAATTTTTTACAAAACCACAAAAAAACATCAGTATGAAGCAGTTTAATACGGAAGACGATGGACAGGGGGAGGGGGGAAATTCACAAAATCAGGAGGTGGGCAGAGTGCACTTACGGCAAATGCATGCTTTGTTTAAAAGTGAATACTACGCTGTTCAACCGAATGCTAGGCCCCACGGTTTCATCTCACCAAAGTGTACTTCGCACGGTGGTACAGTTGGTGAGCCATGCCAATGTCATTTAACCATTCTCTGGGCCTGGGATGATTGGTCGTCCACGCTCTCCGCAACGGCTTGCACAAAAACATGCGCAGAAATGCCTCCTATCAAGTGTTTTCACGGTTCTCTTTTCAAGGCAATTTCGTGATTAGAAGCATTCCTTTGACTGCCGCAGGAAATGGCACTAATTGGCAGAATGTCGTCACGTCATTCCCAGCACTTGCTACCCCGGAAAGGGTACTGTAATGCCATGTTGTGTGTCTCTCAAGTCTAGGGGATACTTGGACAGGGTGCCTAATGCAACTTCCTGTGTAGCATATTTTGGGCACCTTTCAGGTGTCATGACCAAGTTTAAGATGCGTAATGGGACAGTGAAAAGGAAATTACTATTATTACTAGTGTGGATATTAAAATTGGCTTCAGAGATGTTGCCTCCGAATTGATTGGAATGGTGTAATCCACCGAAATCGGTGAATCATAAAATGCAAACAAAAACGGTCTGTCTTAGCCTAACCAGCTACAGTGCAAAACCTCCAAGAAATGGCAGTCTCTGGTGCTCTTCATTACTCGGGTTCGTGCACAAAAGTCTAATCGTTGGTTACAGAAGACATCTGTCATTATGTCCTCGTCTGTTCCTCATTTGACAGCTCATCAACAATAAATGTCGAGGTTCTAGAGATTGGCAACACAGGTTATGACATTTGCAACGGGTGTCAAATTGCTAGCGCGCTTTATGACTCTTCCAGTCTAAAACCCAAAATAAAGGCATATTTGTAAGCCCGTCATTAACAGTGTGATGGAAAAACAACCGCCACAAATTAGTGGAGCTAAAGATTGGATCAACGTAATATCCGCAGGTAATTTCACATCACAAAGTTTCATAGAAACCTGTGGCATTTCTTTGCCTTGTTCTCTTCCTCAGCTTTCCCACCTCATCGCAAAATCTTCACCATTTAAAGGTCTGGCTCAACAACAAGTCTATTTAAACCTACTCTGACATCCTCAACCGCCGATAACTCTCACCGTTGCAAATGACAGCTCTTGGGCTTGGGAATTTTCAGTTAAATTTACTCGTAAAACAAATTACGAATTTAACGCATTGGAATTTTGAGTGTGGGCTCCAAGCATGGAAATTCAGTCCAACTGTGTACCTTAGCTTAGATACGAATTATTTGGGGCTTCTGCCTACTAGTGATTTTTACATTAAGTAGTGACTGATTGGGGAAGAAAAGTCTTGATTGGAACAATTTGAAGTGAAAGCTGAGGCATTACCTAGAAATAAGCCACTATGGCTTTCTGCCCTGCACTTGTCGCTAAACACGTAGAAGGTTAGGCTATCGAGGAATTGTTTGCTGCCTAACCAAACTGCCACCAACTACAAGGTGATCGAAGAAGAAGCCGTGCCCCTAACTTCCACCGCAATGATCATTATCAAAAACACGTGCATTTATCAAGTTGTGTTGACGCAAACCTTACTGCGAGAAGCAGCCTTTGATATGTCTATCAAAATTTCCCACTTAAACCTTGTTTTGGGAAGCAATGTGCAGTGCTTTCATCACATTTCTCCCCTGCCTCAAGTTGTGTCCATTTGGACCTAAAATGATGTTCCAGGGCCAATTTTCTCCTTGGGAAGCGACGACGTGCGCGCAAACACCATGTCTGGGCAATTTGTCCCCCTGCCAATCGAAAGGTGTATTCAAACAATCACTGCAAACAGGCAAAACACAGGCACCCTCCTTATTATAAACTGACTATTTTGTTGCTCAGCGATTGGGCAAAGTACGGTTATTTGTTCGTTGTTTATAAACTGTTCCTCATAATTCCTCGTCTGAACTGCGAAAGCATGGTAAACACGTTCACTGCACGTACACGTAATCGTTGGGTGTTTGTGCATCAAGAGTGACCTTGGTCACCATGTTTCCAAGGCCATCCTTTGCTATGACCTGCTACTTTGTTTGGATGCACGTTCGCTTAGACCCTCACCTCAGTTTACACCAGTAATGCTTTCGCTCTGCCGCATAACTTTAAGAATTAACATCCCAAATCTTAAGCACGTTGGTAGGCAGTGTGTTCTTATACAGTAATTTAATGTATTACTGCACCAAGACGAACTGCGCAGACTGCAGCCCAACCGATCACTACATCTGAACCAATTTACCACAATGTGGTTTGAATTGCGCGCATAATATCTTACAGTTTTGTCCAATGAACTGCCCATAATCTGTTTTACTTTACTTTACTTTAAGTGGCTTGCCGCTTAAAGCCACTTTACTTTGAGCCATCTTTTAAGCACGTACCTACAGCCAAGCGTTATTAATATCGTTCATATGTCAAAGTAACAATGTCTTTTGTGCTAGACATGCCACCGTAATTGTTTTGTCAAGAATATTGCGATTCCGAAATCCATCAAGCCCCCCTTAGCAGTGCTGCCACAGATCTCGTATCGGACTCGCTGTGAACTTCGCTGCTATTGGAATGAGCCACACCGAAAGTAGAATTTCTCTGTACCAATTTCATTATTAACTTTGAGGAATCTGCGTGAAACAACCAAGAGTTGTGCATATTTTAGTACCTTTTCTGTTCCACCACCGTGACTTTTTACGACTTCAGACAAGATCCGATATGTTGCGTTTCAATAAAGCAATCGTGGATAACGGGAAAAAATTATGTTTGTCATATTCCGTAATGCAAAGTAATTTGCGGCTGACCTTGTCCGAGCAAGCATCAACATCTCCTTCAGTTGTCATATCCACTTTGGGTCTTTCTCTCTGTTTCAAGTGCTCCGTTCTTCAACGGCCTGTCTCAGACCCTGAAAATGGGAAGATTGAGCAGATGGTTATATCTCATTCTACCCCAGTGTAAGGGAGCTTGACGACTAACAACGCTTAAAAAGAGGAGTTCGTCTCCTCCACTAAAGGAATGATTTCAGTAGTCCAGTTCTTACCGGGAACAGTGAGGGGGCAACTGGAAATGATAAACTTTGTATCTTCACTCCTATATTCCATAAAAGGTCATTTCGAGGCTCATGTTTTATTGCAGATTGAAGAGCACTGTGTGAGTAAAATGAGTTTTTGTAATATGTGGTTCAACGAAACTAGGACAATGTTTCTCCTCCAAAGTGAAAATTACTGTTGGTTTTTTCGGTAGCATTCTAAGCATGACTATCAGTGACATTGTTGCAACTGACAAGCATACTGAAAGCAAAACTGACACCCCGATCCACTGAATGCAGGAACGCGGACAAATGGCTGGGCGGCGACAGGCGAGTGAGGGAGAGCGAGGGGTAGTAACACAGGGCCAACGAAGAGAGCCATCATTTAACGCAGTTTTGTGTGAACAGATGGTCCCTTTGTTAGTAATGAGGCTGAATAGCAAAACATCGAAGTTTTTTAAGAGTAAGTCTTTGTTTTTCGCAAGCAGGATGCGACGGGGTAAATACATCGGAGCTAATCACTATCATTTGATTGGGGAGTTCGTTAATTTAACTCCGGGGATTACAAATTTGATGGTTGGCACAGGAGAGAAGACCCAAATCCTCGGAATGGCAGCATAATTGCAGGTTTCTAAGGCCAGATCGTGCAGCAGTCTGCATGCACGGGTGCCCGTCCCGAGATGAAGCCGTCGCTATGCTAGATAGGCGTTTTGGGAGGACAAACGCCTACACGGTACAGGAGCGGACTGGCAGACTGAATATTTTCACATGCACACCACGCCTAACACGCGCTCAGTTCCCTGTTCGCTGGCTCCTTAGAGTTGAACCCGCTGGCCTATGTCAATGCCTTTGAGCCATTCCATTATGGACGTGGCTGTTCGCACGCCCGCATCTATACATGATGAATATTTTAACGTCTACTGCCTGCCTACAGGCCAACCTTAGTTAACGCGAGGTGTGTGTGCTTCTTCATCATTTCCCTCGAAACAAGAAGAGAAAGTGGATAAATAAGCTCAATTGAAAACCACCAATTTCGTGCAAAGCTTACACTTTACTTTTGACCACTCTATTGGAAAAATTAAATATGCTGAAAGAGAAATCAGAAGGAGATTGGCAAAACTTACCGTCAAGGGTAGGTGGTTGAATGAATGAATACAAAAATGGATAGATAGATAGATAGATAGATAGATAGATAGATAGATAGATAGATAGATAGATAGATAGATAGTGAGCGCGATGGATAAACCACTGTACGAATGAACACAAGGTGGGTGGAAGAATGATTTACTTAATTAATTAATAGAGAATGACTGAATACATGAAAGATTGATTTAATTATGTATGAATCAGGAATGTTTGGATGAATGAATTTGAGGGGCGTGGCTCTGATTCCAAATATTTACCTTGATCTTGGCTGCGTGCTTACCCCCTCAACTGTTCAATCATTCGCTGCAGCTGGAACTGAAGAGTTGATTTAATTGCAGGCCCACATTCCACTCTTTCGAAGTAATAAATGATAACTGAGTTGCTTAACTGTGTAGATTTGGCAGTGAAAGTTGTAGGAGTTCCTTTATTACTCTTTCGTAAGACAAAAATTGTCCCTGTTTTACATAAACAATAGTGTACAGCCAAATTTGAAGGTTCTATTTTTGCAAAATGACACGGAAGAAGAACTCACAGCTGCTCACATATCGCTTAATTCTTCTAACAGAAAACTACTTTTCACCCATATCTATTTGACTTTTTTCATTTATCTGTAGGCACCCTGTCAAAGTTGCCATGGCCAGGCAAAGCAACGTTGGGCGAAATTTACGAATCACACTTCCAATTAACCACGTCAGTTCCCCATTCTTGGCACTACAATTTCGTGTTTTACATCTTTTAGTAGGTGGACAATAAGACTGGACTGGAGCCTTCGAGCAGAGGAACATTTCCCACCATCCGCCGGCATACCCATATTGACTTTGAAGGATGACTGTGTAATTGTACTGATCACTCGGGTCACACGAGGACATGTGATCCAAGTGTTATGTCCAGTGCACATAATGACATCTGTAGAATCGAGAAGGCTGTCAAAAAAGGCGAAATTATAACACAGTAAATTAAAAGGGGGAGAAAGCGAAGGTTTTTGGAAGCAGTTGCTGCGATCAGAGTCGTCGTACTCCTTATTGGCAATCCACATCTACAGAGAAGTAGACGAAGAGGTCAGGGTAAGAATACACATCCAAAATGAGTTTTTGCTTTTCGATAGGGCAATAATTTTGCTCTCCGCGTTGGTTGACAGCTCATAATTAAGGATAGGGTTGCAGTTGGTCTTGTGGTGGTCTCCTACATCCAACTCCGATCCAGACGAGATTAGGTTGCATTGGCTTTCAGTGGCAACACTTACATCCTCCCCCCTCCACACACCGCTGAAGTTCCTTCCTCCATTCCTATCATCCATCTAATGCACAATCTCTCCAATCTCTAACACCTCTTTTCCCTCCATTCAATTCTTCTTGTCCACCTTTGACTGGAAGGTTGATGTGCAACCAAGAGAAGGACCAGGAGAAATATCGCCTTTAAGACAAACTTAATGCAATATCATCGGCTTTGTGGTAAGGTACAGGAGGCGGCTAAGTTGACCCCGCAAGAGTTGCACATTCAATGAAGTGCCTGATTAGCGTTAGAGGGGAAAATTCGTGTTCATAATTTGCTCATATAAATAGACTTGGCTCAGTTTTGCATAGAGGGAAAGACGGTGAAGGGCAGGTCAGGCCAGATCAGATGTGACTGAATCAGATCAGGTCAGGACAGTGCAGAACGTCAATTCGCGTCCAAAGATGACACGATTTCGGCAATCGGAAAGAACATCCTCCCCAATGTTATGGTCACTTTCCAATCAATGAAAACTAAACAAAAGTGCATGTCCCCATGTCATCAAACGAGATGTCTAGGGCACTGCTAAGCTTCATTCTATTTGCATGTAGCACACTCAACGAAACTGAAAGCACCATCCAATCACACATTAACTCTCAATCGGTGCAAAAGTAAACATGAGCAGAAGTTGTGCTAGCGTTGAAACATCACGTTCTTCTATAATTACAAGATCGTTCACAGCTTGCATTGCCTTCGATAACGTTAGCTGTCAATGTGGTAGTGGCCAAAGCCCTCACATTGGTCCAGGTCTGGTTGACACGTCTGCGAATATCTCACGGAATACACTCCCCGCAGTAGCGGCATATGGTAGCTGAAATGGAACTCAAGTGAGGAGGCTAAGCATGTCCAAGTGCCTGTGCATCGAGGCCTACCCTCCTACCTCTATAGCATTCGGCTTGCATATTCTTTTTTACAGAAGGGAGTGAGGCTTGAGATGTCGAGTTGTAGAACCTGCCGACAGTGGTGGTCTGCAGAAGTTTTACGTCTCTTAGGAATGGTACAAGGATGTACACAAGAACAAACAAATAGTCGTTGAGTTGGGAGACGAGATAAATGTCTTTTCTTTTGCAAATGACATGTGCTTATGTGTGCTGAGCAGGAAAAGGAACCAAGCTTCTTCAGGTGCGTGTAGGAAAAGTTTCCTTGATTATCTCCTTTCGGTAACAAGTGGACGTAATACACACCTCGTAGCTGAGCAAACACTGACATTGCCCCAGGAATCATACAAACGCTTTCTTCCCATTACACCATATTAAGAAGCAAACTTTTTCTCTTTCACACTCATTGCTTCCTCCATGCTGGCTACCGGTCAAATGACCAGCAACCGGAAGCAGACGAGAGAAACACTGCACCTGAAAAGAAAAATGCCTGTAACCTTACCATTTGTTTAAAACACATGACTGCATCTCAACACAAAATAGGTTGCTGCATTGTCTAATTCCTTCAGCTGAATGTATTTACCTGGTGATTAGGCAAATAATCTCTCCCCCAGGACAAGACGAAATAGGTGCCTTATGTGCTAACTTCGAATTCAATCACAACTGCGAGTTCTAAAGGTACAAACCACATTTACAAGCTTCTGCCTTCTTCAGCTGCTTGGCGAAAAATCGTTTTAAATAGTCATTGGCCAGTGAAAGTTCAAATCTTGTGAACGGAATGGGAGCAAGTCTTTCGGCCTGTGTATTGACCAGTGCTGATAATATTTATGTTGCTGTAAATCATTTTAAGCTAAAACACACCAAAGAAAGGGGTGGTTTGCTTTGATTTTATTTGCAAATTCGTATTTTGGTTGGTTTAAGTGGGTAGCTTAGAGCTTATTTGACGCCCAAATGTGCGTCGATCTTTTGGTGTCATAATTCCATCGTAAGTTCCGCTGATTGTTAATATGTTTCAGATAAACACTTGCCTACGAGACTGATGGCGGCAGCATTGAAATCTAGCCCCTTGCATGAATCAGATGAGCCCGAAGGAAACAAGAGAGACAACGATGGAGGGGTGCAGCAACAAGTAGACAAATATTTTTATTATTAGATGTGCATCATTGCAGGTAGTGCTGCATAAAGTTTCGCAATACTATCAAGCTTATTATTGCTTTTCTAGCAAGTGGAAAATTTTCCACCTCAATGTTTGGTCTTTAACTACTTTGCTTTAACACATACTGCCCTATCCGGTTGTTAAGAATGAATATGTCGGTTGTTTTGCACAGGTCATTATTTTACCACATCGCAAGGGTGCTACTTCCTCTACGAAACCAAGGGGTTTTATAATCGTTTGACGGCTAACTAGACAGGCAACAGGCTTACTTCTGGAACCATTATAGCCAAGAAAGTGTGGTAAATGTTCACTATGAAGTAACCCATTGTAAATGGCAAAAGTCACATCGCTAAGGCCTCATTACTTGCATTTGCATACTGTCTACCGTTTGCCACAATTTGCTGCAGAACGTGTATGTTTGCCTGTGATCTCGAACACGCTGAGTAGCATTCCTGTTTTACATGCCCAGCTCTATCAATTTGGCATTATTCGAACAAGAGTGATTTATCTGCAGAATATGTAGGGCTTGTTCTTGCGGTGCAAAGCGATCTGTGCATTGAAGAACCGTTGTGATGTTATGTAAACTAGAGAACTTACTTGACAGTAGCAGACAGAAACAGGAAGAAGTAGAATAAGTCGGTGGCGCGACACAAAGGAGGATTGCTTTGGAGTCTTTTGTGAGAATATTTGCGAAAGCAACGCGTTCAAAGCAGAAAATCGAGTAATTTATCATTATTGCTTTTGTGTGGTTGAGTATTTGTGAAGAAGGCTCTCAGTTGAGGCACTCTTGAATGTCGATTGAATTGTAAACAAGTGAATGTTGTGAGAATTTACTTGCTATACGATGACAGTATACCACGAGACAATTAACGCCACATTTGTTAAGTAGTGGAAGGCTTTCAGTGGAACTGAGCCGCATCACTCGAAGCTGGAATAATGGGATTGTGGTTAACTAGAAGAGGGTTGAAGTCTGACATATATCATGAGAATGCATTAAGTTTGTCTGTTTTACGCAATAGATGGACGACGTACAACGGGAAGCGCGGGGGCTTTCACGAGACTGCAACGACTCAAATGGCAGCTCATTCGCCACCCTCTTTTGTTCCTCCTCTCACCTATTTACTGAAAGCAATGCGTCATGGAAATCGCCCTCTCCCAAGGCTTTTGCTACCGCTTCTGTGCCCCCACTTCCAACGCCTAATGTGGCTGCGAATCCACAAGCAGTAGGATCGACCTCCAGTATTTGCCAAGACGGTTTCTATTTTTGTCGAATCTGTCGAGAATCCAATGAATTCACAAATGAAGGAAAGCTGGACTCCTGCGGACGATTGATTGCACCTTGCATGTGCGACGGAAGTTTGAAGTATGTGCACGAGAGGTGTGTCCAACATTGGATTGAAGTCAGTCAATCGAGGAATTGCGAGGTGTGCCGCTTTGAATATGAGATTCGCACCTGTGCAAAGGTTGTGCGAATTAGAGCAGAACCCTAACCAGACCTATCAGGAACTCACTAGTGCACTAATAAATTTGGCAATCAAATAATTTCCGAAAAAGCACTTGTCAACCGACTATCCTGCATCCTTGGCTCTGCAACCATCAGTTCACAAATTTATCTTCAATTTGTCCAGTTACCCATCTATTCCTCAACCGCTAACTGGTCTCTACTGGATACTCTCACCTCTGGCTCAAGCTTCCAACCACTTACAATCCACACATTTAATCTCATCCATTCACTGACTCTTCCAACTTATCTCCTCCTTCCAAAAACTCATTCCTCCATCTCACCCGTCCTTCCTTCATTTTTATTCCTCCTTCTCATGCCCCCTTCTATCCACTAATACCTCCAAGCAACCACCAAAGTCTACCTTCTATTTAATTTTTCCTCGTGTGGCATCCTTTCTGTCTTTGTTGCCTTCCTTCGTACATGAATTTGCTCGATCGTTCTACCTTTATTCACTCGCACATTTACCCATCTATCCAAATAGCCTCACTTGATGCACCTATTAGCTCGCTTCCCACCCCACCATCCATTAACTCACCAAACGTTCAAAACTTCGCTGTGTAATCAGTGTAGTGGTATCAACTATAGAGCTTTCGACAGCCTTCCACCCCTTCCATCTCTTCCTTTTTAGTGGAAGCGCCGTCTCTTCTTCTCTCGCATGCTCTTCAATCTCCTCACTTTTGATTCCATCACCCTTCTTCTCACGGCCCTAGTGATTTGGTGGTGCGTCTTCGTCGTCACCGATTTTGATGTCTACAAACACTTCCCTGCAATGCCTTTTGGTGTATCAATCCCGATCATCATAATGGCTATTCCGCTTTCCGTTTTCGGCATGATAGTTTTCATATTTACAACTCGCTTCTACCGTAAATTGAGCGATCTCTGGTGTCGTCTCAATTGCGTGAGTGTGGTGGGAGAACCACCCGAGGAACGAATCGCTAGCTTAAGGCTGCAACACCATTCACAATGCATCCAAGCCCACGTTGACGACGAAAGTGACATCTTCACCGCGATTCCTTGAGGGTCGGAGGGGCGGAAGAAGGTGCAGATGGTGGTGGGGTTTTTTCCCTTCTCCTACCCTCCTCGTTTAACATGTCTTTCGTGCTCTTGGTCAATCGCACATGATTGAGCTTACCCACCCCTGCTTACTACAACTAACGTTCATGTCCTCCATTTGGAACCCAAGCATTCCGAACAATGCTTTTTTTCTCCATTTTGTATCAGTATTCTCCACTGTACGGGAGAATAGATATTACTTAATAATTTGCAAGCATTTTTCAGTTGAGCTCTCCCCCAACCCCCCTAGTTTGTCCACCACAGCTGGAGGAATGCATCTCAGACTGATCCATCTTTCTTTTCTCTTCACCTGTCCATTAAACGATGTGGCTATTCAATGTAGTAGTTGAGAAGACTGCAATCAGGAGAGTTGGGCGACCTGATCTGGAAACAGCATAGTCGTGCCACGTTCCCGTCCCAATGTGAGGCGCTTGCTGTCAGCCTGACGATGCAATTGGTCATGGCAGTAGTGAAAAGAGGGAAGTGAACTGTGAGAGTGCTGAATTAATGACTAGTTGGTGGTGTTTGTGTCACGGCTAACAGGCATGACCAGCGACAAAATCAGGCTGACAGCAAGTGCCTCACATTGCTGTTTGGAGCGCAGAAAATCAAGACAGTCTTTAATTGACATTGCTAATGAAAGTGATTTTAATCAGCATGATGCTAACAAATGCTTGCAGCAGCATGGCAAGGAGTGAGTGGAGTTGTTGGAGGCCTCATCGGTATGGGAGAGGGGCTCTAAGCGTCATCACACAATCATACTTTTGCCTGACACAGAAGGTGGATGTGGAAGGCATTTGTGAAATCTTGTATGGCGCGCTGTGAATGACGTATTGAAGGGGTATTTTGGTGGAGTCAAACAAGTCACGTATCACAAGTGCTTGTCTGCTCAAGCATTGACGAAAGCGAGGTGGTTGCGCTTAGTAGTTTCTGATACGGGAAAGCCACACCTATATGACTTCTTTCACCAAAATGCATTTATAGTAGGTTGGCCAAGGGGCGCGCCGGAGATGGCACTAAAAAGAGGAGAGAGACTGTGTAATGCGATGGCTGTTTATCTCTCGGTTTTGGTGGCAGGCCACTTCTGGCTCAGTCTTTGTAGCACGCCGGTCGGGCTGGCCTTCGGAACATGCCAGCGGCCCAAATGCCTTCTCTGTGAAGAACATATATGCATTTTGCCCGAATATTATGCTTTTCGTCTTCGGGGGAGTATCGGGACGCTACGTACGACTATGCTTCGTGTAACTGAGGTCGGTCCTTATATCTACGTGAATTGTTGTTTTTTATTATTAAACATAACATAATTTGGGAGGTGTGAGCATAAATGTGTATCATTGTAATTTCATCCATATATAAGTTGGTAGGCGTTATAACAACCTTCATTACAAATATTAGTAACGCGACGTAAGGCTGTGCAAGGAAGAATGTCTGTGTGATCAGAATCTCTGTGATGTTGCAGACAGATAAATTTGAGGAAGGAAATTTGGCAGCCCTCACACAGACGTTGAACAAGTCTTAAAGGGAATGGGTTCACCGACCGTTGGAAAGAAACGGTTCCGCATCTCTACGAATAACTGGGGACCATGAAAAGGCGATATTTTCAAAAGCATTGGAAGGCAATTCTGTATTTTACGTTTGAAAAACCGGAATAAGGATAGCAAACACGGGTGTTCATATTAGTCTCCCTAGTAAAATCAAATAACTGTAATCGCCTAAATATTTGTCATCGCGATGGTGCTTAAGGATGCGATGGTTCTAACTGTTGCGCACTCTATGAGGTCAGAAGTGTGGTATCAGGTCCACTGTACTTCTTCCCTGAGTCCAAGCTAATAATGGAAAGGCAGAACTGTACTTCATTATACCTAGCCGGACACAATTCAGTGTAATACAATGGTGGTTTACCCTCGGTATTGATGAGGCACCACATTTGTGCTCTGAATCAGCCTTCTTGTACCTCGCTGGTTGTACTGGCCTTTGGGCTATGCCAGTAGCCCAGGCACCTTCTCCGTGTTGAATACACGCACTCTGCCTCAGTATTGTATCTTCCTCCGTCTTCAGGAAAAGACCGCAAGCTACTTCTAAGCATAGGATCTGAGTTTGCAGACCCTGTCAAAATGTACCTGGTTACAGTTCGGTAGAGAAAATCAGATTATGCATCCCATTTTAGGACCAAAGTCAACACGCCGGTACTCGGAATTGATGTAGCGTCCCGAGCCTCTCTGAAGACGAAGGAAGACAACATACTCGGGCAGAATATGTATTCAGGGCTGAGAATGTGTCTGAGCTATCGTCATGGCCCAAAAGGCCAGCCCACCCAGCGAGGTACAAGGGGACTAGTTCAAGGTACAAAAGTGGCGCCTCACCAGAACTGAGGGATAAGCCACTATCGTATTACATTGAGGGTTAAGGGTTTCGACGCCAATGCAAAAATTATGATCGTGTTCCTAATTTGGCTTGAAATCTTCCCAACCTACGCTAGACTATAAAAAATGAACATAAATATGTTTTGGGGCATTTTTGCTTAAGTAAAAGTAAATTTTGCAAGTTTTTTTAATGTAGATAGATGACTTCGCCTAAAATGTCTTTTAAATATATTTGGCTAATC
This sequence comes from Echinococcus multilocularis, assembly GCA_000469725.3. Classification (NCBI taxonomy): domain Eukaryota; kingdom Metazoa; phylum Platyhelminthes; class Cestoda; order Cyclophyllidea; family Taeniidae; genus Echinococcus; species Echinococcus multilocularis. Next base: position 2,275,055 of record LN902848.1, on the reverse strand, counting down.
AAGGCTCAGTAATCTGTGCAAATTTTGTAAACCTGCACCTCGCACAAGTTTGTTTGAGTTAATTCAAACGGGGCGGCTTATTCCGGGTGGTATTTCTGTTGACGCGCGGTCGTTTGTCCACTACTATGCAGCTAAGTGATGGGAAGTTGCACTCCGCGCCAATCGTAAGAGGTTTTCTAATCCATCGATCCTGACAAGTGCCCTTGGAGGTTAAAATCACTGAAGTCAGCTTGTTAATGGAACCAACTACTGCCTCAATGCGCCGCGAAAGATGCTTGGAGCAGCGGATCTTGTGGGTTAAACACGGTAATGGGTTTTGACATCCTCAAATCCACAAGGTCCTACCTTGCCACGGAGGCGAAATAAGGGTGTATAGGAGCAAGATTGCTGCCGCTTGGGGTGCTCAAACTCAATTCTATTCTCTAAAACCCTTCTATCTACATTTCTCTGTCTAATCTTGGTCAACAGTCCAGTTTTCCTGTTTTTATTGTTTAAATGCTCGAAATCCGATGCAACGACTCGCTCTTCCATTGGCTTCTACCGGCTAGTAATTATTCTTTTTTAGACTGTCTTTCTCCATGTTTCCCTAAACATTGATGCTGTGTAATTGCTTTATCGAATTCATGAGTTATGCTTGCTGCTTGGTTGTTAGGCACAAACATGGCTGGTAAGTCATGCTGGTGTAGTACTTGAACTACACCCGCTATCGTCAATTAGCCAAATGTGGCAATTTATTGTTTCGTTTAACTGTGTGTCGAAATACACAGACACTTGGGTCTACGAAAATTGTACTTTTTCTCTGCAGCACGGCCTTCGCGTCATGCTTATAACCTCCAGGAGGGTTAACGCGGTTCCGTAGGGGTTAAGCTTTGCGTTCACTCCTAAGTTCTTACCGTTTACCCACTTAGGAGCTGCTCAGCTATACCTATCTGAGTCTCGCCTAGCTAGTAGAGAAGTGGCGGAGGTATCGTGAGTCCACAGTTGATATTTTTATGCAGATAAAGTTGACAGCTTGTACCAAACTTCCAGGTAGTTTGCGAAGGTGGCTAGTGTTGCTCTAGTTGTTAATAGCTTTACTGTGGAACATGGCACTAGGGTAGTTACCGAAGCTTGACATCATTTTCAGCCCTTCTGCTGGGTATCGTCACGCATTGTTTCGTCTACAGAGCAGACACCTTACCGTCACACCAAGGTCCACCACTTGGCAACGAAAACCATGGTAGTCGTCATCTAGAATAGGCTTGGCTTTTCGCTAATAGCATTTTAGCCCTGCGTGGCTCGCCTGTAGACGAAAGAAGACATAGCAGTTGGGCGGGGATACATTGTCGACGTGCATGAAGTCCAAGGCTGCTCAGTGACCCGTTACCAAAACCAAGAGTTGAGCAAGCAATCGACGCATCACAAAACGGCGCACATGCACGAAATCTAGTCGTCATTAGGAGTTGATCCTGTGAATGCAGGAAGCGGGTCCCAGATTATCAGGCATTAAATCTGTGTTCCGTTTGTGTTTTTTACAAAAATAGTGCACACACGAACCGTTGTTGCCCATTTTAAATATTCAAAGCACTCGGCAACATCGTTTCAACTTATTTACTAGGAGAAAGATAACAGAACAAATATGTGTGCGTAATTGTGTAGAGACTCGAAATCAAGCATGCCAAGCCAACTTTAATGATAACGGAATAAGTCTTCCAGACTTCATAGAAATTGTGCATATGCGCTGACAGCTGAGGTACAGAAGGAGGTGTGCTCTCCTCCTCTTTTGTGCATATGGGTTTTAACTCGTCCGCAAAGGTTGAGCAATCATCGGTTGGCATTGCGATGCTCGAAGTCTCAAATTCACCAAATGCGTGGTTACTGCCTCATTTAATTCAGTCGTTCCGACCGTGAGAAGAAGTGCCGTTTATTGGAAAATCACTTGCACGAATTGTTTCGTAACAGTCGAATGCGGGCCTTTCATGGCAATGGAATATCTTCTAAATACAATGCTTATTTTAATAAAACGCCAGAATGACAGCAGCTTTATTTGAGAGTCTCTTGAGCCAGCTAAGGCTTGGTAAACCATCTAACCATCCGCTATTGCAACTGAAGCAATGGATTGCATCGACGCTCACCAGTCCTATGGCACCTGCATTTTCTTGACGGCAGAGATGCAGGTCCATCATCGTCAAAGCGTTTGTAGTTCAAAAACAAATTGTCCCCTTAAAGAAATTTTTATGCATACAAATAAACACTTAGAAGGATCGCGCAATTTCGATAGACACACGCTTTTTGGCTTCAGGTTGATAATAATAAGCACAATCGGAAGGACAAAGGCATGCTAGAAATGAGCACCAGACCTGCTTATTCTAGGGTATACCGGTCCCAGTTGTGACATCATTAGAGCTAAACAAGTAGGTGCAAGGAAAATATTCCTATGAATCAGAAATTTGCCTTTCTGTCGAGATAGTGACGATGGTACACATCAGATACTCGTCGAATCATCACTTCGCAATCGAAAGCAAACGAGGGGCCAGTGAAACACCACCATCGAGCGTGTGCTACCAAGGACGAAATGAGGTATAGGAAACAGGCGGAGTGTCCAAGTCTACAGGGAATGATCAAGGATTTGCCGCGTGAAGTTTCGCAATGACAATCTGGTAGGGGTAGAAAAGATCCACCTGGTGAATTGAGGGGTCAGTGGCTGCAACAGACAGGCAAGAGCTATGACTACTCGCCATTTAAAATGTAAGACAGACCGAAATGGCAATTCTAACCAGTAATGGATGATGGGTCGGAAATGTCCGTTACTGCAAGGAGCACATTTTGAGTGCAGTAACAGACTAACTTGAAAGCTAGCACTGCAGCTCTAGAGGTTGTAATGGACAAGTTCACATAACAAGAGGTCAAGTAATAACTGCACTCTCACAAATGTTCTTTTCCACACCAAAGTGCATCAGAAAGTCCATTTGATTGGCATTGTTTAGCTGCTTTTCTTTAGCCCACTCTCTCCAATCCCTTAGCTTCTGCATGCACATCAGTGCCCACAGGCTGTACTTCCACTCCACGCTACCGTCCTGTGGAGCATCAGTGACATTCCGTACCGTAACTACCGCACGCCGGTAGTTAGCATGGTCTTCCACACTCCTCGGGCTGTTTACGACTGCAGGAGAGAAGTTAACCAACCAAATTATTGGCTGCAAGAATGACCGAAAATGCACAGAAATGTCTTTCAAGTGTGACAACATGCCAAGGGATCTCCTAAGGTTATAGTGTTTATGTAAATCTGTTGAGAGGATACTTGCAGCACCTAAAAAGCCTTCCACTCCCACTTCACAAGATTCACATTTTCGCAGCTGATTCACGAGCAACCTAGAGTCATGCTTTACCTCAATCCATCCTGATTAGCTAAGGTCACGTATTGCTGCACTCTAAGCGCACCAATCATCACCCCAACACCAAGGTCAATCGTCTGCTATAAGTAGGCCTATTGAAATTCACCAACTCAGACTCGAATCTGGGCTCCGACTCAGACTCAGACTGAGACGCAGTCTAGGACTAAGGCCCGGGTAGCCCAGTCAAACCGGTGGCCGAGGTCCTACACGCTCACTGTATCTCCATCCACTTACTCATATGCGTTGGCAAATAAATGCCTCCACAATGAAGTCGCTTCTGTTATGGCTTATTAGGTCGGGAGCACGAAGGAAACCAGGTCTGCGTACAGTCGACACTAGTTTGTAACAAAGTCCTTTCACAATTCACCTCTGGCTATCGTTGCGTCTTGAGAACCAAAGCTGTATTTTCCAGAAATGCGAGCAGATCAGAGCAGAAAGGGAGGCAGCCCGAAAAATGAAGAAAAAAAGAACAATGATCTGCTACATTTGACAAGAGTTCGACCGCAAGTCAGTGCAGCCGAAGAGTAGAATACCCCACTAATTGGGCCGTCGTTTACCGTCGCTCTACTTTGTATGTAGCTCTATTTCCTTGAGGACATTAAGTCAGCCGCCCTCGACGGAAACTTATGCTTAATGCGGGCCGATATTTACATACAACGGTCACTCCGCATTTGCGTCACACTCATCACACGCTTGTCAGGAATGCGAGGAGTGACGATCCCTCCTTCACTCCACACATTCTTACCGCGAGCACTACCTAATCCGTGGGTAGATTTTACCTCCTGTGATTTCGCATCCACATTCACGGAGACGACGAACTCCCACCAATGCACTGAATAAACGCCTTTGCTCCACCGACTTCCTACATACGGAAGTGTGACTGCAAATGATCGCCTGTTGTGAGTGCTTCGGATGAAGGGATAGGATGAAGATGGGAGATGAGGGGAAAGGGGGAGATGAATGAAAAGGAAAACTAGGCGATTCCAAAGGGTTGGGGTTAGGAGGCGGAGTTAGGCCATTCAGTCCGACACTGACTTCCGAGTCGGTTTTGGCGGAGTTAAGTAGTAATGTTTTCTGATCATCAGCTTTTTCGAAAGGAAATGCTCCTGTTTAAAAGACGCTGGTAAAACTAATGGCTAAGTGCAGCATTGTTGTTGGTTTGCATCGCGTAAAGCTACTATTGCCAAGAAATCTTTTACTGAAGGCCATTCATGTGGCTGTCTGTAGGTGGTTTGGACGGCTTAGCTGGGAAACTTAAATGCAAAGGCAAGAGATTGGTTTCTTCCCTGAGAAGGATAATGTAAAGGAGAAGCAGCACCATTGAGAGGCTCTGGGGATCAAATTTATCAACAAATGCCCGAAGCGCCAAACAAAAATTGAGACGATTTCACACTGAAGTGTGGATAATTGAAGGACTTCAGCTAGGAAGTAGACGCTGAGGGAAATGTTGACTCTACGCCTCTCATCATTGGAAGATTGCAAAACCTGTTCTAGCAGATGCTCCTGCAATGAGTAATTCAATGAAGGAATAGCTACTCTATGGAGCTTTCTCCCGGCTAAGGTTAAGGCAGATACGTAAGCAAAACTTACTTTATAACGCTGTTGGCCAGTAGGGCGTGAGGGGTTGACAACTTCTGTTGAGTCTGCAGGACACATTAATGGGACATTAAATCTGCAAAGCCGATATTTATTGCAGCAATATTTGTATTAAAGTGGATGCGAAAGTGGTTCCACCACTGCCTGTATGTATACGCATGGCGATAAAATACTTAAGGCATTTCAACTGTGATGCGAGAAATGGCACGAGTTAAGCAAGTACTGCTCATGCACTACTCATGCGACAGCAGCAAGTAGTTGATTTGTTGTCTGCTTAAAACTATGCCACTAGTCTCTCCAGTTTGATTTCAGCGTCAACTTGAGCATCATGTCTGAGACCCAGCATGGATGTAGGTCAGCTAGTCGCTGATGCATCACGCTTCGCCTTAGTGTCTCCCTTCCTCTTACTTTACGCACCAGGTGGTAGGGCATTGGAGTTTGAAAGCAAAATAGGTTCCTTGTCCAGAAATCACACACCATGTCCGCATTCCCTGCTCCCTCACTGTTGTGACAGCGCTACCGTCCGCAACGCAGATGTACACAGTCTAGGCGATTCAGCAAGGGCCTCCTTACAATGGACTACGGTTTTCCGCTAAATACTCTTGTTTAACATCCGGGTGAGCGACTCTTGTGCTTGGACGGATTCCCATGGCCAAAATGCCTAGCAAATTGCCGTCTTCAGTGCATATTTGAGCCACGCAAGTGAGCCCACGTCTTTGACTGTCAGTTTGGAATGTCCTCCGTACGCTTTATGTCTCTTTCTGTTTGCACTTACACGCAATTACCGCCTGCGCGCTTCTCGGCGCACCGGAGTAATTTTGTTGCTTTAACGCTATTGGTGCCTCTGTGGCACGCACTCGCGTGTCCTAATGGAATACTCAGGAGATTGTCGCGACAATGAAGCTACTTCCGCCTTACGCATCAAATATTTCGTACCGGTAAAATTACTTCCTCATAAATGAGCAGGTGACCCCTCCAACGACAAAACACTCCATTGTGTAGGGATTGGTCGATATTGGTCACACCCTATTGGTTGATTGGAGCGGCCACATTTGATTGACCGGTTTGGGGTCAGGGACTCGCTATCTGCCAACTGGGCGAAAGGCATTTTCTTCCACCATCAAAGTGCATACGGATGAAATTTTAAGCAGCGACAGTGACGACTACTAGTTTCGTCGTGCATGCACATTAACAAAACGGTAGCTGGAAATTTCACACCAGTTAATATTTAACTCAAGCCCCCTAAACCACTGTGTTGTTGCAAGGTATTAGGCAGGATAGCTAGATCCAAAATCCACTGTATTTTAAGGCTGGAAGGCGATAAACTAAGAAAAGAGTCATATGCCTCTGTGAATCCTTAAAATCACTTTCTGTGGACAACATGGTGTGAAGCAGGGCGAAGAAAAGCAATGCAAGTGATGACCAGAATGCTCTTTCTCAGAAGCCATATTCTCCTCTAAAGTCAATTTCACTTTCATTGTTCAGTTGCTCTTGCTTAGCACACTTTCTTTACTCCGTCCAACTCTAACGGCACTTCAGTCTTCGCTGAATGTACTTCCACTCTTTGGCACAGCCTTCGGACAGTACTAGTGGCTGGTGGCCTCCCAACATCTTCCACACTCCACGGGCCAATTATGCCTTTGATTGAAATTCCATTCAGACAAATTGTTAACCTCAAACAATTCTCAGAACTTTCTCGAGTTCCCTTAAAGTGTAACAACTCGTGAAGGGAGTCCTCACGATTGTAGTAAGCATGCACATGAACTACAGGCGCCCTCAATCACAGAAAAGCTTTCCTACCCCACTCTCTCCACGTTCGCCTATTCGCAGACAATCCACACGCGTGCTGGGGAGTCGTGTCTCTGTCCACTCCCTCCTCATTGGCTCAGATCACGTCTACCTGTGCTTGAAGCGCGCCAATTGGTACCCAAACACCCATCAACTAACACCGATCGCTCATGCCCAATCAGACGGTGAGGGTGGCCTTAAATGACTAGCCGATCTCTGTTTAGTAACAGCAGAGCATCAGGTGGCAGTTAGGCGTTTTCGGGTATCACTGAGACGCATGTAGGAGTGTCAAGCGACAGCGCTGGCAACAACTACTTCCGTCATTTGAGCTTGTTTGAGAACTGGAGGCTTTAGGTGTTTCACCATTGAAGTTCTCAACTCAAGCTACTCCATCCATCTGATTGTTGTGGGAAGTCAGGTAGACTTACCAGACTGATACGAACTGCAATGTTAGGTTTGGAGAAGATGGCATGGAACAAAAGCCGTGTATCATCGTCAAGCCAAGCCAAGTGCACTTGGGGTGAAGGCGAATGGAGATAAATGCCTTTCTCCATGCATATCATCTGCACACAATCTTAGTTAACACATAAGTAAGTAGAAAGTGTTGTGTCACATTCATTCAAAGAAACACTCAGCATCACTGTGAACGATGCTACACCTGAGGGGGAGAAGATGCATATCTTCTTGACAAATAAAACGAAACAGAGGCCGGAATGCCGAATCTGACGGCAAGATGAAGTTAGGCAGACTGTGTACCTGATCAATCCAACCAGTGACGGTGGACAGGTTTATCTGACAAGAAGTTGAAAAATCGACTCCGCTCTCATGAATGCCCTTTTTCAGATGACACGATTTCCTTAAAACGCCTATTTTATTATTATTAGCGTTCAAGTGATATGCTAAAGCCACCTTCTCCACTCAGTTCACTTCTGCGGACACATCAGTTCCCACAGCTTGTGCTTCCAACCCACCCCACGGTCCTGTGCTCGCACTATCGGTATTCCGAATCTCCTAAACACTCGGGTTAGTTATGACTGCAGAAGAGAAGTTAGTCGACCAAAATAATGACCTAAAGAATGGCCTTTAATGTCTAAAAATCACCAAAATTATGGCGAATTCTAAAGGCTCATTTAAGATTACAATGATTGTACAAATCCGCTGGGGATGCCTACACATCCCACCTTCAAATGAATGCATTTTCTCTCCGTTATTCTCAAGGTTTCCATTCACGCGGCTATTTCACACACATTACAGATAGTCGGGCACTCACTCCTTCCTGATTGGCTGAAATCAAGTCTTGTGGCACTTTAAACACGCAATCATGACCCCAACACCAAGGTCAATCACTTACTCCAAGTAGACTCATCGAAAATCAGTGACTCACACTCGGACTCGGACCCAGACCCGTGCCCGAACCTCGACTCAAGCTCAGAGAAGAGCAGGCAGGACCAGTTGGTGGTCGGGCGCCTACACACTCACTGTATTTCCTTCTCCTTACTCATCTGCGTCGGTAAATAAATATCTCTGCAATGAAGTCTCTTTCCTTATTGCTTATCAGGTTGGGAGCACGAGGAGGAACAGGCCCACTTGCAATCAACACTAGTTTGCGGCAAAATCCTTCCGCAATTCACCTCTAGCCACAGGCCCATTTTAAGAACATAAATTGCGCTTTCCAAAAATGAGAGTATATCAGAGCAGAAAGACGGACAGCTTGAAGCATGAATAGCGATGTTCTGAGTTCTGATTTGTTTGACAAGCGTTCGACTGCAATCAGTGTAGCCGGAGGGTGGAACACACGACTAACCGGATCATAGTTTATGGTTGCTTTATTGCATGTGTAGATCTGTTTACTTAAGAGCACTCTATTATGCTCCGCCACTATCAAGTACTCCTCTACCTGATCAGAGTCCTCTCCATATGTAATCAACAATTTGGGCATATCTATTGTCTGTGTTCAAACAAAATCTCCTTAAATAGGTTCGTGGCAAAAGGAGTTACGAATGAAGAGGATGTCACCATTTCAAGTGCCCAGAAATAAACCTCTACACCACAATGAACTTAGCGGAAGGAGGAAGGTCAATCAAAGGGAGCAGGAGACTACTTCGAAACGGGTGGAAGACACTTGGGAAGCCAAAATACACTTTACCAATGACAGTCCAATCACTTAATGGGAATAAATGGCACAATAACGTCGGTGGCAATGTCTCTCAACTGCGAATATTCAGTGGTGTCTGTTAGTCCTTCCATGGGCAGTAGCTGAAGGCACTTCTCCACTAGAAACATGCAAGGCAGTATTTCCTGCCACAGCCATTTTTGGCAGGGCCGAGCATCAGGCAAGCCTCGGCAATGTAGACTTGCGGTCCATCACAATTCAATGGCATCAACCCGCTTTTTCATTCAACTATGTACTTCATTCTGCAAGGCACAATCCCCTTCCAACTATCCCTCTTCTACTCCCACCCACACTCCTCCTTCCACCTACACGCCAAACAATCTGGGGCTGGCGAATGACGCTCATTCGACAAGTCTACTCAATTGAAAGCAGCCAAAACGCTTGCTTAGTGTGAGCTACTCCACACAGAACTATTCCATCTGCCTATCCCGCACAGTCGATACCGATCGGGGTGCATTTTCGTCACTCCTCACACACTTGTCAGGTATGCGAGGAGTGACGATCCCTCCTTCACTCCACACATTCTTACCGCGAGCACTACCTAATCCGTGGGGAGATTTTACCTCCTGTGATTTCCGCATCCACATTCACGGAGACGACGAACTCCCACCAATGCACTGAATAAACGCCTTTGCTCCACCGACTGCCTACTTATGGAAGTGTGACTGCAACTGATCGCCTGTTGTGAGTGCTTCGGATGAAGGGATAGGATGAAGATAGGAGATGAGGGCAAGAAAAGAGACGAATAAAACGGATACGCCAAACATCACATCTCGCTCACATTCACTGTTCGTTCTCTAAGGTAATAATACATGCAACAAGCCCATTCAGCGGCACACAAGGCTAGGACTGGGAGGGCACGAACAGTAGCACTGCCACACCGTGTAGACGCCACCTACGTGGTCGCTACACGCTCCAATCCACTCGAACATGGACCCACCACCAAACACCTTTCGCCTTGTGAGTTGACACCACTGCGCCCACATCAGTACTCCTATAGCCACCTGCTTTCCCTTCCTCTGAGGGTGACATCCTCAACAATTGCTACTTCATTGAATGCACCTCCTGACTTCGTGTTTCCCACTCAATAAATCAACTGCCTTTCAACAACTTGTTATGCACATTCCCACCTACTACTGAACTAGTGACCCGGTGATTAGAAGACGCATCCACACAGTCTGCTCGAGACACTGACACTGCCGTGACACTCCTCCAGGAAATGGCCCACACAGCAGCATGTTTTCCATTCCATATTCCCACACACCAATTTCACTGTGAAAAGAGACTGCACAGTTAGGCAAAGGGTTAGATAGGCAGGCAGGCGGGCAGGCATCTAGTTAGGTAGGTGGGAAGACACCACTACTTTAATGCCTTCCACACCGATGTTTACAAAGCATCATGTTGCACTGCGAAGTCAACTGTATTAGTCAGGGAAGAGAACTGACAAAGCGCCTGAATTTGGGGTCACTGAAGTAGCGTAGATCACTCACACCTTCAAACGCCCATCGCACCTCCTCCTCACTCAGCGGTCGTTGTGCATCACTCGTTGGTGCCATGTGGGCGCTCAATATCACGCTATCAGCAGGACAGTATTGTTGAGGTGGAGATACTTGTGGCACTGAAACTGCACTGCTCAATGTGCTGTCATGTTGTTGAGCACCAACTCGCATGGGATGCTGAGGCAGAGTGGAGACACTGGAAGGCAGGCACATTCTCGAGCGCGTTCCTTGACGATACAGCTGTGATGTCGCGACATGTGCATTCACGTAGGCACCGTCGGCATCATAACCAACACCACTGCTATTGCCAACGCTGCCACTACCGCTACCGCCACTGATGCCGTTGCTGTTACTGCTCTTTTTACTGCAGCTGGTGATGCCGTTACTGCCGTTGTAGTCGTAATTGCGGTTGCTGTTGCCTTGGCATCGATTCATTCTGTCAGGATTGGTTATGGAAAGAATTGGCAATGGTTGCATCAAATGCACATATCAGTCACACCGAGACACCACGTCTCACCTGCAAATGCCTCACCCACCTGACATCACATCACTTGATGCGACGACCAGCCAAGTGAGCAGGCCTTTTTGGACGCTCGAACTCGTCACGCCCTCCTTTCCTCCCACCCTCGCCCACACACGCTACTCACCCATCCGCCTATAGCTGAATCATGCAACCATCCACCTTCCCTGCTTTACCCCTTCGTGAGCAAACAGACCCACGCTATCCTGTCTGCGATGCTACTCATTCGCCTCATCATTGCCAACTCAAATGATCACCAGTGTGCAGGCGACTCCCGGTGCCAACTAAACCACATTCCACTTCCTCTTTGCGAATCAATTCCTTCGCTGTCGACACGTGTGCTTGGGTAGCTGCACCCGCATTTCTTCTCAGTCCTTCTTGTTTGCCGCACCAAGGCATTTCATTGAGTTTCCTCAGTCGCACACAGCACATGATCACCGCATCACAGGTTCATTAGCAAAAGTACTTCCAGTAGGTGCACCCTCGAGGTGAGGCTCACTGAAGAACCGGCATTTGTTGTGAGATTGTGTGCCTGCTATCCTGCGTGTTGCTGCTGCACGAATGAGTAGTGAGAGACCGTATATGGACCAACGATCTGACAATGCCAAGACAGTGGACTCTCTCCCATTCAGGCATTTGACTTGCCTTGATGCATACTCTGCACTAAAACCGCCTTCCTCAGCCATGCAGTTGTGCGGCCATGTTTCAGGGCAATCCCACCTCTCCTCTCTACTTCACCTCACCTCACCTCACCTCACCCCACCTCACCTCACCTCACCTCACCCCACCTCAATATACTCTACTCACTGCCTTCAACTCATCTCCCTGTCTCTGACATGACGCCACCTCCCATTTCATTTGCAATGACCTGCCTCTTCATCCACATCCTGACGCATTCCTCACTTCATGCGATCCGCTTCATTACACACACAGACAGTGAATACATGCGTGCATGAAGGTTCAACGCATAAATGCATTAGCAGTATGAGACAGAATGAGTCGCGATTGAATGAATAAATGAAAAGGGAATAAGCAAAAGAATGAATGCATGCATGTCTAGTGGGTGCTCAGTAGAAGTGAACAAAAAGAGCCACAGGCAAATATCGACAGCAGCAAATTCAAGACAATCTTACGTTGAGTGAGCAGGACTACCGAGATCCAACTGGACTCAACCACCGCCAGTGGCGTTTGCAAATGGCTAACGCAACTGAGCAGTCACATTGCAATTCTACTTCACAGTTTACGGTCACGTGTCGTCGTCCTCGTCGTCGCCAGTCAGGATGCGGGTGCCATCGATTTGACGGTCAAATGGCTGCTCCAGCTCAACCAATGCCTTCTCATGTGCCACCACTCTCATTGGCCAACTACCACCACCGCCACCACCACCGCCACCACCATCACCATCACCACTGGTTCAGTCTCACCAACCAGTCGACCATACAAGTGTCGGCGTAAGCGAACACGCTGGTTGAGTGGCAGACACACCAAAACACATCAAAACAGACTACATGTCATCCACTCACCCTCACCTACGTCGCTTCCACCACTCTTCCCTGTGTGGCAGCACCATCTACACCCGGTCGTGGAATGCAATGGCTTGAATTGACAAGACATGGATGCTACACTCTGCTGCGAATATGTTGAGAGGTCTTTTGAGCTCAAGTTGCTCAACACGTGTGCCGTGCCATGCCCGTACTTTTCCTACCCACATTCAACACTGCCGTGGACGTGAAGCACTTCGCAAACCCGCTTTGTCACTTGAGTCAACTAAATGCCAACTGAAGAATACCCTGAATTAGCAGTTGCATTGCATGCATTCATTTCTCTCCTCATCTGTCGCCCAACGGAGTGAAGGTCTGATGACCAACCCCAGTCACTGGGCCAATTGAGGTGGTTGTGAGGTAGCTCAGACAGCCTCATCATTGGTCAAAATGAGCGCAGGGTAATGGAGACACTAGCAGAGGGTGAGGTGGTGAAACGATACGAGAAATGCTGCAAGAGTGATGACTTTCCCCTACCATTCTGACAACTTCGTACTTGTAGAGGCAGTGCCTAGATGATAGGGGTGGGAATCTCCATTGAGAGAGAGAGAGCTGGTAACTTGTTTGTTGAGCAGGTTTGCGGACTTGGTGGTTTGTCATCAGAGTGGAGTACAAGGCACCACTTTCAGTGGGCAGCTTTTCTTGATTTTACTGTTAAAAAGCGACCCCACTGGAGATTTGCGTGCCTCAGATGTTTAATCTCGGCACTCATTGCCATTGTGTGTACAGGAGTAGGAGACGCTGACAGCAGATTCTTTAATACATCGATTATGCATGACTACATCAACAAAGTGTCTCGGTAGGAATGCTTTTCATAGCAGAAGTGGGCAAACTGACTCTATGATGAATTGTCACGTGTCTGTGAAACAGTCGATAAAGGGCTAAATGAGTGACTTCATCCTCGACCCTACGCATCCATCTCGGATCGATACGATTCTTTGAGGCCCTCGCCTTACTCCCTTTGTCAAATGAAACTAGACAGCTCTTGAGACGACCAATATGATGGAAGAAAATGGGAGCAAGAGTAGGAAGAAGGAGAGAAGATGACAGAAGAAAGAGTACAAATTTGCTTATTTAACGAAAGGAAACGAGAGCAAAAGAATAACGCGTCATTATAGAATCCTTCAGCCGATCGAGCTCTGCATTTATGCCTTATTAAATAGGTTTTCCTGTGCAAATCAGGTGGTGGGTCAAACAGGAGGTAAGTAAAGATGCCCAATCACGCAGATACGCCGAATGCTCCCGACGTTGGCAGAGACGCATGAGAAGAAGAGAGGCATGGAGAAGGTGGGGAAGCTGCAAACCTATTTGTATTGCCTTCTTACCTCATCGCCTCACCGAGTCTCTCTCGCACTCTTTCTTACTCCACGTTACGAAGCCACGGAATACCAATCACTCTCCATGCCCTTTGCACGTTCTACGGAGTTCGTGGTCGTTGGTGTATAGTGATACACGGTTCTAGGAAATGTTTCGGAGGAAACTGCAGTCATAAACTTCAGCCATATGTTAGTGAAATTTTGACGTGGAACTATGACGCACTCGTAATGCCAATGACAGTAAAAAGCAACATTTTAACTAATCTCTTTTCTATAAAATGGGATATGTATAAGTGACAACCGAGGCTTTTAGTCGATCGGATGCAAACGTGCATATCTAAGAGGAGGAGCGCCAGTCAGTCTGTTGGTGCCCTTTTAAAACAAGACAGAATTTCGAAAAAAACACGGAATGAATTGAGTGGAATTGAGTGCACAAATGAGAAGTGAAAGGCAAAGTAATATACCTTAACAGCTAGCAAGTGCAAAGAAAATGTGGTCATGAATTAAAGGCGATCGTATCTACCCTCTATTAGGTGACCTAAAGTGTTCAAGTCGGTGGAATGGGGTCTCTTAAGACGGACCATGGTCGCGTCTCCTTTCTGGCGAAATTGATCGTAGTGTTATCCTTTTCCAAACATTTACTTGTTGTATGAAGTTTGCAAATTCGTTTCCCACTTTTTGCGACAAATTTCGCCTATATTTCCTTCTCAATATCAGACTACTCAATAAATTAACAAAGTGTCGTTATCACCATCCCTGCCATCAACCTGAGTAGGCGCTAACCCAACCACCTCAAGAATTCCACTTCCTTAGACGAAGAGGCATTCATTTCCACTGAGGCTGCAAGTGAAATGTGCAGCTCCCACATCTCAAAGCCACTTAGTTCGAAAGTTGTAAGTGCCTGTGAGTGTATTGGCAAGTGCATCACGATGACCAATAATTTTGATAGTTCAAGAGAATTTCGTATTAGCCGCATTATATGCAACGCCTTACTTTATAGGCCTTACTTGCGTCCAGGTTTTTTGGAAAGGAGAGCAGAAAAGGCGCTTGCTCGTCTGGCGGAAGTAAATTAATTTGGCTCTCAGAATAGATCTGTTAACCGATCATTTGTGAATTCGCATTTAAACACAATAACATAGGTCAAGTTTAGGTCTGTCACCCTTACTCTAAAACGCTTCATCCGAGCAAGAGCTCGTGTGTGCGCATTAAGGTCGGCCATGTGATGTAGTTGAAGCTACCATGCCGACGTGTCCACTAATTGTTTCTTTTTTGAGAATAACAAACTTTTAATGGCTGTATTCTGGTGCAAATTTGAATTTTTCAAGAAAAGAGCAAATACAGATGGGAACTCAGTCTTATTAGAAACCGTTGTGATTGCTCTAAAAAGCACTAAAGAAGCGGTTTGCAGTGAATAAGTCGAAGATTGCGGGCTTTACTTTCCATTCAACACATTAGGAGACAGCTTAGTACGGATCAGGAATTGGCGATTCTTTAAAATAACGGCTTGAAAGGGAATAGTGGGGATTATAAACTCCTCATATAGGCTCTTCTTCAATTACCCCTTCATTTTGTCCTCACTATAGAGCCGGAGACAATAATGATGTTAATTGCTATCACCTCAGTTTTTTATTTCTCGGTGCTAAAATTTAGTATCACCTTAATTGCCTTCACTTCTTTTTGACCTACTACGTTCAGACTGAAGTGGTAATCTAACCATTCGGTTGATGCCGAGACACCTCTGAGAGTACATAATGAAAGCACAGAGGTGTTCACAGTTGTGCTTATCTTTCTACTTTCAAAGGCCAATCAGCGATAGTTCGTCATTAATTTTCCTGTATGGAAAACCTAAATTTACAGATCCATACCCTCATTTCATTTTGGATTTGTAGCCCCCTTCCATTTTAAGAGGTTTCATCACTTGCTCGGGAGTATTCAGAGCACCTCCCTCAGTTTAACCCTTAACTCCTTATTTACAAAATTTTATGTTCACCTACCTTTCAAGGAGGGTTTGTTCCTATTACTCATTCTGTTTCAGATCTTAAGCTTAGTCAATTGCTAAAATCTGTCGTGAATTCAGCAACTCTTTTAATTGGAAGAACTCAGAAATCTGTTTTTTCTCTAAGATCCGTTACACTAGAAAATTAAACAGTTAAATAATCACTCTAAAACCATGGTAGTACATCAACAAGGGTGAAATAATGATCCACGGGACTCAGAAAGCTTAATATGTATCCTGGTTCTCCAGCATCAGAGCGGCCTTTGAATAACCTACTTAGAAGTTCATGTCATCCACAAATTTCTCATTCGGAAAACAAATCCCCTTTTCCATGCTACTTATAGTGCTACGAATCTTACCTGAAGTCGCCAGAAGCCATAATACGAGGGCAGAGAAAGGGTTTTTTACCTACAGGAGGCTGTGAAGCTACCGATATGGCTCGGAGGACATGCTGGAGAGTAAAATTTTTAATGGCGGAGCCTCAAGTAACTGCGCAAATGAAACGCAAAGTTAAACAAACTAGCTAAACGTTACATACTGTTGTTGCACTCAAAATCCTCACTGTTACTCTACACTCTTGCCAGATTAATTTTTTCCAATTCAAAGAAGTAGTCTGCATTTGCTTATTTCATTTTGTTTGAGAAATGAATAAAAAAGTCCACATCGTTGTTCGAACCCGCAATTCGTCACTACCGCGGTGAATGAGGAGGGAGAAAACTCAAGAAACGCAGTACGAATTACGCACAAGAGGTAACAAGAAAAAGTTATCAGCGTCTAAAAATAAATTTACATCAAAATGTCGTTTACCACTATGATTTGTCATCATTCGAAAAGTATAAAAAAGAGTAAGACCAACTATTCGGATAGACAGGCTTTGCAGTCCGCCCTGTGCACCTTAAAGGAGGAAGTAATGTTCTTTACTGACTTAAAAGGTCACTTTTATAGTACTTTTCTTTTAATGTAGAAAAAAAGCCAAATAATCTTTCATTTTTAGGACTACTCTGAAATGCTGCCAAGAAAGAGGGCTCCTTCCCCATCGAGGAAATATCTCGTTTGATCTGTAAGGGGAGTCATGTTGTACCTCTCCATGAAAACCACTACTTCAAATGATATAAACACCTTCCTGTAAAATCCGCATAATCATGGTCACTGTTAGCTGTCACGCTGTATTCAAACACATCAAGGCTAGCAGAGTCCGAATTTTCTTGGTAAACTTGTTTTGCTTTGAGAGCACGTACGCGAGGGACCCGGTCATTAGTGGATTATCTCTATGCCTATTGCTTCACACAACAAATTCGGCCTCCTACCATATTACCGAAATTCCATTTTTCTCCAACAATGCTACCTGGTTGCACCATGACACCTCGCGTTTTGGCAGTGATCGCGTTTACAGCCTGTTCTCCTCACCACCATTCAGCGGCATTCTAGATGAGCGAATCCACAGAGCAAGAAAAGGAATGTGAGGGCAAACAGCCGCTATTAAAAAAAAATCACGAATGTGCTTTGCTTGCGAAGACCGACACCTGCAGGAGCAAGCGATGCAAAGAATAATCGAAAAGGATCACCTGGAATATCAAACAATCAGTACAAAGATTGTACCTAATTTTCTAATGCCATACTATCTGCACCATAATGACAGAAGACGGTCCTATAATGTGGGCTATAGTGGAGCCAGCAAGAACTAAGGAATCAGCAAGCACCTACCATCTTTAATATATTGTTCTTTATCCCTTGGAACCGTGTACGATGACTAACCAGAATTGCAGTGGTATGAAGGTGTTAAGTCTATTCTAGATAACTCTAAACTTACAGTCCATTTGTGGAGTGGCGTTAGTCAAAGTGGAAATTAATATAAACTTTTCTGGTCACCTGTAAACAATCAAGCCGTAGCTCTTTGCCTTTCATCCCTTATTTGTGTACTCGGTTCTGCTCCATTCATGCCGTAGTTTGCACAATTTCGCCGAAAGACAGCAACAGACTAATTGAGTCTCCTTTACGTAAAGATGCACATTTCCATGAGTCCGGCTAGGAGATGTACACATCATCATTACCTACACTCCGCAGTGCTCATGCATTGTGAACGCCACACATATATGCCGTTGAGCAGAAAGGAGATAAACTGAAACCATCTTCGTTACTACCGCTGTCAATGCTTCCATGACTCCATGTCACAATTCTATCAGAAGGACTTTTTGAGACGGTGGTGTGCATGCTCCCTTAAAACCTATTCCGGTACCGTGCACCAACATCTACCATTTACTACTTGTTAACAATAAGTAGCGTGTAATATGCAGTAGATTCCGCTGCACTGAAGGGATTAAGGTGAGATGGGAGAAGAGACTAGACGAGATGACGAGAGGTGAGTGGAGGGAAAAGGTGGCGATAAAATAAGAATACAGCACGAATGCACGAGTTAGCCCTCCACGTTCCTCAAGCCTCGCCTCTTCTTATTTGCCCCCACCAGCGTCGGCAGCATTGAGTATTGCTGCATGAGTCTCATCCGAAATAGCAAGTTTATCGAGCAAGTTTTATTTGCCTTCTGTTTGGTTAACCACCTGATACACACGGAAAAGCTTACTCAGTAAGACACAAATGTTTAGCTCGATCGGCTAAAAGTTATGTCAATGCATTGACTGAGTACGACGACTTCCTCAAAGGGCCAGGGTGAAGTGCTTTAAATTTCCGTCTTGAGCAAACACGCTTAGTGGCTGGATGTCAGTAAAATAGTCAATCAGCAGTGTAAATGGGTAACTTTTGACCCTACCTGTCCCTGTCTCAAACCGCATCTCTCTATCGCTGTAGCTGAGTGTCTGATTAAGTGCTTCGATCTTTTAGGGCTTCGTATGACTCTCAGCAGCCGAATTAATCTCGCCAACTTTTAGGGTGGCTGAACATGGTGGAAGAGAGTTACTGTAAAAAAGAATGGGGAGAAAGGTTAGAGGGGAAATAAGTGGAAAGAGGAGGAGGGGGAGAATGGATTTGCATATTTGAAAAAAGGGAATCATGGCAAAGATTTGACGTGACGTACGATGATTTACCCTACTAACCTGTAGTGCTATCACCGTCTACACCTACTCCTGTACACACAATGGCAATGAGTGCCGAGATAAACATCTGAGGCACGCAAATCTCCAGTGGGGTCGCTTTTTTACAGTAAAATCAAGAAAAGCTGCCCACTGAAAGTGGTGCCTTGTACTCCACTCTGATGACAAACCACCAAGTCCGCAAACCTGCTCAACAAACAAGTTACCAGCTCTCTCTCTCTCAATGGAGATTCCCACCCCTATCATCTAGGCACTGCCTCTACAAGTACGAAGTTGTCAGAATGGTAGGGGAAAGTCATCACTCTTGCAGCATTTCTCGTATCGTTTCACCACCTCACCCTCTGCTAGTGTCTCCATTACCCTGCGCTCATTTTGACCAATGATGAGGCTGTCTGAGCTACCTCACAACCACCTCAATTGGCCCAGTGACTGGGGTTGGTCATCAGACCTTCACTCCGTTGGGCGACAGATGAGGAGAGAAATGAATGCATGCAATGCAACTGCTAATTCAGGGTATTCTTCAGTTGGCATTTAGTTGACTCAAGTGACAAAGCGGGTTTGCGAAGTGCTTCACGTCCACGGCAGTGTTGAATGTGGGTAGGAAAAGTACGGGCATGGCACGGCACACGTGTTGAGCAACTTGAGCTCAAAAGACCTCTCAACATATTCGCAGCAGAGTGTAGCATCCATGTCTTGTCAATTCAAGCCATTGCATTCCACGACCGGGTGTAGATGGTGCTGCCACACAGGGAAGAGTGGTGGAAGCGACGTAGGTGAGGGTGAGTGGATGACATGTAGTCTGTTTTGATGTGTTTTGGTGTGTCTGCCACTCAACCAGCGTGTTCGCTTACGCCGACACTTGTATGGTCGACTGGTTGGTGAGACTGAACCAGTGGTGATGGTGATGGTGGTGGCGGTGGTGGTGGCGGTGGTGGTAGTTGGCCAATGAGAGTGGTGGCACATGAGAAGGCATTGGTTGAGCTGGAGCAGCCATTTGACCGTCAAATCGATGGCACCCGCATCCTGACTGGCGACGACGAGGACGACGACACGTGACCGTAAACTGTGAAGTAGAATTGCAATGTGACTGCTCAGTTGCGTTAGCCATTTGCAAACGCCACTGGCGGTGGTTGAGTCCAGTTGGATCTCGGTAGTCCTGCTCACTCAACGTAAGATTGTCTTGAATTTGCTGCTGTCGATATTTGCCTGTGGCTCTTTTTGTTCACTTCTACTGAGCACCCACTAGACATGCATGCATTCATTCTTTTGCTTATTCCCTTTTCATTTATTCATTCAATCGCGACTCATTCTGTCTCATACTGCTAATGCATTTATGCGTTGAACCTTCATGCACGCATGTATTCACTGTCTGTGTGTGTAATGAAGCGGATCGCATGAAGTGAGGAATGCGTCAGGATGTGGATGAAGAGGCAGGTCATTGCAAATGAAATGGGAGGTGGCGTCATGTCAGAGACAGGGAGATGAGTTGAAGGCAGTGAGTAGAGTATATTGAGGTGGGGTGAGGTGAGGTGAGGTGAGGTGGGGTGAGGTGAGGTGAGGTGAGGTGAAGTAGAGAGGAGAGGTGGGATTGCCCTGAAACATGGCCGCACAACTGCATGGCTGAGGAAGGCGGTTTTAGTGCAGAGTATGCATCAAGGCAAGTCAAATGCCTGAATGGGAGAGAGTCCACTGTCTTGGCATTGTCAGATCGTTGGTCCATATACGGTCTCTCACTACTCATTCGTGCAGCAGCAACACGCAGGATAGCAGGCACACAATCTCACAACAAATGCCGGTTCTTCAGTGAGCCTCACCTCGAGGGTGCACCTACTGGAAGTACTTTTGCTAATGAACCTGTGATGCGGTGATCATGTGCTGTGTGCGACTGAGGAAACTCAATGAAATGCCTTGGTGCGGCAAACAAGAAGGACTGAGAAGAAATGCGGGTGCAGCTACCCAAGCACACGTGTCGACAGCGAAGGAATTGATTCGCAAAGAGGAAGTGGAATGTGGTTTAGTTGGCACCGGGAGTCGCCTGCACACTGGTGATCATTTGAGTTGGCAATGATGAGGCGAATGAGTAGCATCGCAGACAGGATAGCGTGGGTCTGTTTGCTCACGAAGGGGTAAAGCAGGGAAGGTGGATGGTTGCATGATTCAGCTATAGGCGGATGGGTGAGTAGCGTGTGTGGGCGAGGGTGGGAGGAAAGGAGGGCGTGACGAGTTCGAGCGTCCAAAAAGGCCTGCTCACTTGGCTGGTCGTCGCATCAAGTGATGTGATGTCAGGTGGGTGAGGCATTTGCAGGTGAGACGTGGTGTCTCGGTGTGACTGATATGTGCATTTGATGCAACCATTGCCAATTCTTTCCATAACCAATCCTGACAGAATGAATCGATGCCAAGGCAACAGCAACCGCAATTACGACTACAACGGCAGTAACGGCATCACCAGCTGCAGTAAAAAGAGCAGTAACAGCAACGGCATCAGTGGCGGTAGCGGTAGTGGCAGCGTTGGCAATAGCAGTGGTGTTGGTTATGATGCCGACGGTGCCTACGTGAATGCACATGTCGCGACATCACAGCTGTATCGTCAAGGAACGCGCTCGAGAATGTGCCTGCCTTCCAGTGTCTCCACTCTGCCTCAGCATCCCATGCGAGTTGGTGCTCAACAACATGACAGCACATTGAGCAGTGCAGTTTCAGTGCCACAAGTATCTCCACCTCAACAATACTGTCCTGCTGATAGCGTGATATTGAGCGCCCACATGGCACCAACGAGTGATGCACAACGACCGCTGAGTGAGGAGGAGGTGCGATGGGCGTTTGAAGGTGTGAGTGATCTACGCTACTTCAGTGACCCCAAATTCAGGCGCTTTGTCAGTTCTCTTCCCTGACTAATACAGTTGACTTCGCAGTGCAACATGATGCTTTGTAAACATCGGTGTGGAAGGCATTAAAGTAGTGGTGTCTTCCCACCTACCTAACTAGATGCCTGCCCGCCTGCCTGCCTATCTAACCCTTTGCCTAACTGTGCAGTCTCTTTTCACAGTGAAATTGGTGTGTGGGAATATGGAATGGAAAACATGCTGCTGTGTGGGCCATTTCCTGGAGGAGTGTCACGGCAGTGTCAGTGTCTCGAGCAGACTGTGTGGATGCGTCTTCTAATCACCGGGTCACTAGTTCAGTAGTAGGTGGGAATGTGCATAACAAGTTGTTGAAAGGCAGTTGATTTATTGAGTGGGAAACACGAAGTCAGGAGGTGCATTCAATGAAGTAGCAATTGTTGAGGATGTCACCCTCAGAGGAAGGGAAAGCAGGTGGCTATAGGAGTACTGATGTGGGCGCAGTGGTGTCAACTCACAAGGCGAAAGGTGTTTGGTGGTGGGTCCATGTTCGAGTGGATTGGAGCGTGTAGCGACCACGTAGGTGGCGTCTACACGGTGTGGCAGTGCTACTGTTCGTGCCCTCCCAGTCCTAGCCTTGTGTGCCGCTGAATGGGCTTGTTGCATGTATTATTACCTTAGAGAACGAACAGTGAATGTGAGCGAGATGTGATGTTTGGCGTATCCGTTTTATTCGTCTCTTTTCTTGCCCTCATCTCCTATCTTCATCCTATCCCTTCATCCGAAGCACTCACAACAGGCGATCAGTTGCAGTCACACTTCCATAAGTAGGCAGTCGGTGGAGCAAAGGCGTTTATTCAGTGCATTGGTGGGAGTTCGTCGTCTCCGTGAATGTGGATGCGGAAATCACAGGAGGTAAAATCTCCCCACGGATTAGGTAGTGCTCGCGGTAAGAATGTGTGGAGTGAAGGAGGGATCGTCACTCCTCGCATACCTGACAAGTGTGTGAGGAGTGACGAAAATGCACCCCGATCGGTATCGACTGTGCGGGATAGGCAGATGGAATAGTTCTGTGTGGAGTAGCTCACACTAAGCAAGCGTTTTGGCTGCTTTCAATTGAGTAGACTTGTCGAATGAGCGTCATTCGCCAGCCCCAGATTGTTTGGCGTGTAGGTGGAAGGAGGAGTGTGGGTGGGAGTAGAAGAGGGATAGTTGGAAGGGGATTGTGCCTTGCAGAATGAAGTACATAGTTGAATGAAAAAGCGGGTTGATGCCATTGAATTGTGATGGACCGCAAGTCTACATTGCCGAGGCTTGCCTGATGCTCGGCCCTGCCAAAAATGGCTGTGGCAGGAAATACTGCCTTGCATGTTTCTAGTGGAGAAGTGCCTTCAGCTACTGCCCATGGAAGGACTAACAGACACCACTGAATATTCGCAGTTGAGAGACATTGCCACCGACGTTATTGTGCCATTTATTCCCATTAAGTGATTGGACTGTCATTGGTAAAGTGTATTTTGGCTTCCCAAGTGTCTTCCACCCGTTTCGAAGTAGTCTCCTGCTCCCTTTGATTGACCTTCCTCCTTCCGCTAAGTTCATTGTGGTGTAGAGGTTTATTTCTGGGCACTTGAAATGGTGACATCCTCTTCATTCGTAACTCCTTTTGCCACGAACCTATTTAAGGAGATTTTGTTTGAACACAGACAATAGATATGCCCAAATTGTTGATTACATATGGAGAGGACTCTGATCAGGTAGAGGAGTACTTGATAGTGGCGGAGCATAATAGAGTGCTCTTAAGTAAACAGATCTACACATGCAATAAAGCAACCATAAACTATGATCCGGTTAGTCGTGTGTTCCACCCTCCGGCTACACTGATTGCAGTCGAACGCTTGTCAAACAAATCAGAACTCAGAACATCGCTATTCATGCTTCAAGCTGTCCGTCTTTCTGCTCTGATATACTCTCATTTTTGGAAAGCGCAATTTATGTTCTTAAAATGGGCCTGTGGCTAGAGGTGAATTGCGGAAGGATTTTGCCGCAAACTAGTGTTGATTGCAAGTGGGCCTGTTCCTCCTCGTGCTCCCAACCTGATAAGCAATAAGGAAAGAGACTTCATTGCAGAGATATTTATTTACCGACGCAGATGAGTAAGGAGAAGGAAATACAGTGAGTGTGTAGGCGCCCGACCACCAACTGGTCCTGCCTGCTCTTCTCTGAGCTTGAGTCGAGGTTCGGGCACGGGTCTGGGTCCGAGTCCGAGTGTGAGTCACTGATTTTCGATGAGTCTACTTGGAGTAAGTGATTGACCTTGGTGTTGGGGTCATGATTGCGTGTTTAAAGTGCCACAAGACTTGATTTCAGCCAATCAGGAAGGAGTGAGTGCCCGACTATCTGTAATGTGTGTGAAATAGCCGCGTGAATGGAAACCTTGAGAATAACGGAGAGAAAATGCATTCATTTGAAGGTGGGATGTGTAGGCATCCCCAGCGGATTTGTACAATCATTGTAATCTTAAATGAGCCTTTAGAATTCGCCATAATTTTGGTGATTTTTAGACATTAAAGGCCATTCTTTAGGTCATTATTTTGGTCGACTAACTTCTCTTCTGCAGTCATAACTAACCCGAGTGTTTAGGAGATTCGGAATACCGATAGTGCGAGCACAGGACCGTGGGGTGGGTTGGAAGCACAAGCTGTGGGAACTGATGTGTCCGCAGAAGTGAACTGAGTGGAGAAGGTGGCTTTAGCATATCACTTGAACGCTAATAATAATAAAATAGGCGTTTTAAGGAAATCGTGTCATCTGAAAAAGGGCATTCATGAGAGCGGAGTCGATTTTTCAACTTCTTGTCAGATAAACCTGTCCACCGTCACTGGTTGGATTGATCAGGTACACAGTCTGCCTAACTTCATCTTGCCGTCAGATTCGGCATTCCGGCCTCTGTTTCGTTTTATTTGTCAAGAAGATATGCATCTTCTCCCCCTCAGGTGTAGCATCGTTCACAGTGATGCTGAGTGTTTCTTTGAATGAATGTGACACAACACTTTCTACTTACTTATGTGTTAACTAAGATTGTGTGCAGATGATATGCATGGAGAAAGGCATTTATCTCCATTCGCCTTCACCCCAAGTGCACTTGGCTTGGCTTGACGATGATACACGGCTTTTGTTCCATGCCATCTTCTCCAAACCTAACATTGCAGTTCGTATCAGTCTGGTAAGTCTACCTGACTTCCCACAACAATCAGATGGATGGAGTAGCTTGAGTTGAGAACTTCAATGGTGAAACACCTAAAGCCTCCAGTTCTCAAACAAGCTCAAATGACGGAAGTAGTTGTTGCCAGCGCTGTCGCTTGACACTCCTACATGCGTCTCAGTGATACCCGAAAACGCCTAACTGCCACCTGATGCTCTGCTGTTACTAAACAGAGATCGGCTAGTCATTTAAGGCCACCCCCACCGTCTGATTGGGCATGAGCGATCGGTGTTAGTTGATGGGTGTTTGGGTTCCAATTGGCGCGCTTCAAGCACAGGTAGACGTGATCTGAGCCAATGAGGAGGGAGTGGACAGAGACACGACTCCCCAGCACGCGTGTGGATTGTCTGCGAATAGGCGAACGTGGAGAGAGTGGGGTAGGAAAGCTTTTCTGTGATTGAGGGCGCCTGTAGTTCATGTGCATGCTTACTACAATCGTGAGGACTCCCTTCACGAGTTGTTACACTTTAAGGGAACTCGAGAAAGTTCTGAGAATTGTTTGAGGTTAACAATTTGTCTGAATGGAATTTCAATCAAAGGCATAATTGGCCCGTGGAGTGTGGAAGATGTTGGGAGGCCACCAGCCACTAGTACTGTCCGAAGGCTGTGCCAAAGAGTGGAAGTACATTCAGCGAAGACTGAAGTGCCGTTAGAGTTGGACGGAGTAAAGAAAGTGTGCTAAGCAAGAGCAACTGAACAATGAAAGTGAAATTGACTTTAGAGGAGAATATGGCTTCTGAGAAAGAGCATTCTGGTCATCACTTGCATTGCTTTTCTTCGCCCTGCTTCACACCATGTTGTCCACAGAAAGTGATTTTAAGGATTCACAGAGGCATATGACTCTTTTCTTAGTTTATCGCCTTCCAGCCTTAAAATACAGTGGATTTTGGATCTAGCTATCCTGCCTAATACCTTGCAACAACACAGTGGTTTAGGGGGCTTGAGTTAAATATTAACTGGTGTGAAATTTCCAGCTACCGTTTTGTTAATGTGCATGCACGACGAAACTAGTAGTCGTCACTGTCGCTGCTTAAAATTTCATCCGTATGCACTTTGATGGTGGAAGAAAATGCCTTTCGCCCAGTTGGCAGATAGCGAGTCCCTGACCCCAAACCGGTCAATCAAATGTGGCCGCTCCAATCAACCAATAGGGTGTGACCAATATCGACCAATCCCTACACAATGGAGTGTTTTGTCGTTGGAGGGGTCACCTGCTCATTTATGAGGAAGTAATTTTACCGGTACGAAATATTTGATGCGTAAGGCGGAAGTAGCTTCATTGTCGCGACAATCTCCTGAGTATTCCATTAGGACACGCGAGTGCGTGCCACAGAGGCACCAATAGCGTTAAAGCAACAAAATTACTCCGGTGCGCCGAGAAGCGCGCAGGCGGTAATTGCGTGTAAGTGCAAACAGAAAGAGACATAAAGCGTACGGAGGACATTCCAAACTGACAGTCAAAGACGTGGGCTCACTTGCGTGGCTCAAATATGCACTGAAGACGGCAATTTGCTAGGCATTTTGGCCATGGGAATCCGTCCAAGCACAAGAGTCGCTCACCCGGATGTTAAACAAGAGTATTTAGCGGAAAACCGTAGTCCATTGTAAGGAGGCCCTTGCTGAATCGCCTAGACTGTGTACATCTGCGTTGCGGACGGTAGCGCTGTCACAACAGTGAGGGAGCAGGGAATGCGGACATGGTGTGTGATTTCTGGACAAGGAACCTATTTTGCTTTCAAACTCCAATGCCCTACCACCTGGTGCGTAAAGTAAGAGGAAGGGAGACACTAAGGCGAAGCGTGATGCATCAGCGACTAGCTGACCTACATCCATGCTGGGTCTCAGACATGATGCTCAAGTTGACGCTGAAATCAAACTGGAGAGACTAGTGGCATAGTTTTAAGCAGACAACAAATCAACTACTTGCTGCTGTCGCATGAGTAGTGCATGAGCAGTACTTGCTTAACTCGTGCCATTTCTCGCATCACAGTTGAAATGCCTTAAGTATTTTATCGCCATGCGTATACATACAGGCAGTGGTGGAACCACTTTCGCATCCACTTTAATACAAATATTGCTGCAATAAATATCGGCTTTGCAGATTTAATGTCCCATTAATGTGTCCTGCAGACTCAACAGAAGTTGTCAACCCCTCACGCCCTACTGGCCAACAGCGTTATAAAGTAAGTTTTGCTTACGTATCTGCCTTAACCTTAGCCGGGAGAAAGCTCCATAGAGTAGCTATTCCTTCATTGAATTACTCATTGCAGGAGCATCTGCTAGAACAGGTTTTGCAATCTTCCAATGATGAGAGGCGTAGAGTCAACATTTCCCTCAGCGTCTACTTCCTAGCTGAAGTCCTTCAATTATCCACACTTCAGTGTGAAATCGTCTCAATTTTTGTTTGGCGCTTCGGGCATTTGTTGATAAATTTGATCCCCAGAGCCTCTCAATGGTGCTGCTTCTCCTTTACATTATCCTTCTCAGGGAAGAAACCAATCTCTTGCCTTTGCATTTAAGTTTCCCAGCTAAGCCGTCCAAACCACCTACAGACAGCCACATGAATGGCCTTCAGTAAAAGATTTCTTGGCAATAGTAGCTTTACGCGATGCAAACCAACAACAATGCTGCACTTAGCCATTAGTTTTACCAGCGTCTTTTAAACAGGAGCATTTCCTTTCGAAAAAGCTGATGATCAGAAAACATTACTACTTAACTCCGCCAAAACCGACTCGGAAGTCAGTGTCGGACTGAATGGCCTAACTCCGCCTCCTAACCCCAACCCTTTGAAATCGCCATAGTTTTCCTTTTCATTCATCTCCCCCTTTCCCCTCATCTCCCATCTTCATCCTATCCCTTCATCCGAAGCACTCACAACAGGCGATCATTTGCAGTCACACTTCCGTATGTAGGAAGTCGGTGGAGCAAAGGCGTTTATTCAGTGCATTGGTGGGAGTTCGTCGTCTCCGTGAATGTGGATGCGAAATCACAGGAGGTAAAATCTACCCACGGATTAGGTAGTGCTCGCGGTAAGAATGTGTGGAGTGAAGGAGGGATCGTCACTCCTCGCATTCCTGACAAGCGTGTGATGAGTGTGACGCAAATGCGGAGTGACCGTTGTATGTAAATATCGGCCCGCATTAAGCATAAGTTTCCGTCGAGGGCGGCTGACTTAATGTCCTCAAGGAAATAGAGCTACATACAAAGTAGAGCGACGGTAAACGACGGCCCAATTAGTGGGGTATTCTACTCTTCGGCTGCACTGACTTGCGGTCGAACTCTTGTCAAATGTAGCAGATCATTGTTCTTTTTTTCTTCATTTTTCGGGCTGCCTCCCTTTCTGCTCTGATCTGCTCGCATTTCTGGAAAATACAGCTTTGGTTCTCAAGACGCAACGATAGCCAGAGGTGAATTGTGAAAGGACTTTGTTACAAACTAGTGTCGACTGTACGCAGACCTGGTTTCCTTCGTGCTCCCGACCTAATAAGCCATAACAGAAGCGACTTCATTGTGGAGGCATTTATTTGCCAACGCATATGAGTAAGTGGATGGAGATACAGTGAGCGTGTAGGACCTCGGCCACCGGTTTGACTGGGCTACCCGGGCCTTAGTCCTAGACTGCGTCTCAGTCTGAGTCTGAGTCGGAGCCCAGATTCGAGTCTGAGTTGGTGAATTTCAATAGGCCTACTTATAGCAGACGATTGACCTTGGTGTTGGGGTGATGATTGGTGCGCTTAGAGTGCAGCAATACGTGACCTTAGCTAATCAGGATGGATTGAGGTAAAGCATGACTCTAGGTTGCTCGTGAATCAGCTGCGAAAATGTGAATCTTGTGAAGTGGGAGTGGAAGGCTTTTTAGGTGCTGCAAGTATCCTCTCAACAGATTTACATAAACACTATAACCTTAGGAGATCCCTTGGCATGTTGTCACACTTGAAAGACATTTCTGTGCATTTTCGGTCATTCTTGCAGCCAATAATTTGGTTGGTTAACTTCTCTCCTGCAGTCGTAAACAGCCCGAGGAGTGTGGAAGACCATGCTAACTACCGGCGTGCGGTAGTTACGGTACGGAATGTCACTGATGCTCCACAGGACGGTAGCGTGGAGTGGAAGTACAGCCTGTGGGCACTGATGTGCATGCAGAAGCTAAGGGATTGGAGAGAGTGGGCTAAAGAAAAGCAGCTAAACAATGCCAATCAAATGGACTTTCTGATGCACTTTGGTGTGGAAAAGAACATTTGTGAGAGTGCAGTTATTACTTGACCTCTTGTTATGTGAACTTGTCCATTACAACCTCTAGAGCTGCAGTGCTAGCTTTCAAGTTAGTCTGTTACTGCACTCAAAATGTGCTCCTTGCAGTAACGGACATTTCCGACCCATCATCCATTACTGGTTAGAATTGCCATTTCGGTCTGTCTTACATTTTAAATGGCGAGTAGTCATAGCTCTTGCCTGTCTGTTGCAGCCACTGACCCCTCCTTTCACCAGGTGGATCTTTTCTACCCCTACCAGATTGTCATTGCGAAACTTCACGCGGCAAATCCTTGATCATTCCCTGTAGACTTGGACACTCCGCCTGTTTCCTATACCTCATTTCGTCCTTGGTAGCACACGCTCGATGGTGGTGTTTCACTGGCCCCTCGTTTGCTTTCGATTGCGAAGTGATGATTCGACGAGTATCTGATGTGTACCATCGTCACTATCTCGACAGAAAGGCAAATTTCTGATTCATAGGAATATTTTCCTTGCACCTACTTGTTTAGCTCTAATGATGTCACAACTGGGACCGGTATACCCTAGAATAAGCAGGTCTGGTGCTCATTTCTAGCATGCCTTTGTCCTTCCGATTGTGCTTATTATTATCAACCTGAAGCCAAAAAGCGTGTGTCTATCGAAATTGCGCGATCCTTCTAAGTGTTTATTTGTATGCATAAAAATTTCTTTAAGGGGACAATTTGTTTTTGAACTACAAACGCTTTGACGATGATGGACCTGCATCTCTGCCGTCAAGAAAATGCAGGTGCCATAGGACTGGTGAGCGTCGATGCAATCCATTGCTTCAGTTGCAATAGCGGATGGTTAGATGGTTTACCAAGCCTTAGCTGGCTCAAGAGACTCTCAAATAAAGCTGCTGTCATTCTGGCGTTTTATTAAAATAAGCATTGTATTTAGAAGATATTCCATTGCCATGAAAGGCCCGCATTCGACTGTTACGAAACAATTCGTGCAAGTGATTTTCCAATAAACGGCACTTCTTCTCACGGTCGGAACGACTGAATTAAATGAGGCAGTAACCACGCATTTGGTGAATTTGAGACTTCGAGCATCGCAATGCCAACCGATGATTGCTCAACCTTTGCGGACGAGTTAAAACCCATATGCACAAAAGAGGAGGAGAGCACACCTCCTTCTGTACCTCAGCTGTCAGCGCATATGCACAATTTCTATGAAGTCTGGAAGACTTATTCCGTTATCATTAAAGTTGGCTTGGCATGCTTGATTTCGAGTCTCTACACAATTACGCACACATATTTGTTCTGTTATCTTTCTCCTAGTAAATAAGTTGAAACGATGTTGCCGAGTGCTTTGAATATTTAAAATGGGCAACAACGGTTCGTGTGTGCACTATTTTTGTAAAAAACACAAACGGAACACAGATTTAATGCCTGATAATCTGGGACCCGCTTCCTGCATTCACAGGATCAACTCCTAATGACAACTAGATTTCGTGCATGTGCGCCGTTTTGTGATGCGTCGATTGCTTGCTCAACTCTTGGTTTTGGTAACGGGTCACTGAGCAGCCTTGGACTTCATGCACGTCGACAATGTATCCCCGCCCAACTGCTATGTCTTCTTTCGTCTACAGGCGAGCCACGCAGGGCTAAAATGCTATTAGCGAAAAGCCAAGCCTATTCTAGATGACGACTACCATGGTTTTCCTTGCCAAGTGGTGGACCTTGGGGTACCGGTAAGGTGTCTGCTCTGTAGACGAAACAATGCGTGACGATACCCAGCAGAAGGGCTGAAAATGATGTCAAGCTTCGGTAACTACCCTAGTGCCATGTTCCACAGTAAAGCTATTAACAACTAGAGCAACACTAGCCACCTTCGCAAACTACCTGGAAGTTTGGTACAAGCTGTCAACTTTATCTGCATAAAAATATCAACTGTGGACTCACGATACCTCCGCCACTTCTCTACTAGCTAGGCGAGACTCAGATAGGTATAGCTGAGCAGCTCCTAAGTGGGTAAACGGTAAGAACTTAGGAGTGAACGCAAAGCTTAACCCCTACGGAACCGCGTTAACCCTCCTGGAGGTTATAAGCATGACGCGAAGGCCGTGCTGCAGAGAAAAAGTACAATTTTCGTAGACCCAAGTGTCTGTGTATTTCGACACACAGTTAAACGAAACAATAAATTGCCACATTTGGCTAATTGACGATAGCGGGTGTAGTTCAAGTACTACACCAGCATGACTTACCAGCCATGTTTGTGCCTAACAACCAAGCAGCAAGCATAACTCATGAATTCGATAAAGCAATTACACAGCATCAATGTTTAGGGAAACATGGAGAAAGACAGTCTAAAAAAGAATAATTACTAGCCGGTAGAAGCCAATGGAAGAGCGAGTCGTTGCATCGGATTTCGAGCATTTAAACAATAAAAACAGGAAAACTGGACTGTTGACCAAGATTAGACAGAGAAATGTAGATAGAAGGGTTTTAGAGAATAGAATTGAGTTTGAGCACCCCAAGCGGCAGCAATCTTGCTCCTATACACCCTTATTTCGCCTCCGTGGCAAGGTAGGACCTTGTGGATTTGAGGATGTCAAAACCCATTACCGTGTTTAACCCACAAGATCCGCTGCTCCAAGCATCTTTCGCGGCGCATTGAGGCAGTAGTTGGTTCCATTAACAAGCTGACTTCAGTGATTTTAACCTCCAAGGGCACTTGTCAGGATCGATGGATTAGAAAACCTCTTACGATTGGCGCGGAGTGCAACTTCCCATCACTTAGCTGCATAGTAGTGGACAAACGACCGCGCGTCAACAGAAATACCACCCGGAATAAGCCGCCCCGTTTGAATTAACTCAAACAAACTTGTGCGAGGTGCAGGTTTACAAAATTTGCACAGATTACTGAGCCTTGATTAGCCAAATATATTTAAAAGACATTTTAGGCGAAGTCATCTATCTACATTAAAAAAACTTGCAAAATTTACTTTTACTTAAGCAAAAATGCCCCAAAACATATTTATGTTCATTTTTTATAGTCTAGCGTAGGTTGGGAAGATTTCAAGCCAAATTAGGAACACGATCATAATTTTTGCATTGGCGTCGAAACCCTTAACCCTCAATGTAATACGATAGTGGCTTATCCCTCAGTTCTGGTGAGGCGCCACTTTTGTACCTTGAACTAGTCCCCTTGTACCTCGCTGGGTGGGCTGGCCTTTTGGGCCATGACGATAGCTCAGACACCTTCTCAGCCCTGAATACATATTCTGCCCGAGTATGTTGTCTTCCTTCGTCTTCAGAGAGGCTCGGGACGCTACATCAATTCCGAGTACCGGCGTGTTGACTTTGGTCCTAAAATGGGATGCATAATCTGATTTTCTCTACCGGACTGTAACCAGGTACATTTTGACAGGGTCTGCAAACTCAGATCCTATGCTCAGAAGTAGCTTGCGGTCTTTTCCTGAAGACGGAGGAAGATACAATACTGAGGCAGAGTGCGTGTATTCAACACGGAGAAGGTGCCTGGGCTACTGGCATAGCCCAAAGGCCAGTACAACCAGCGAGGTACAAGAAGGCTGATTCAGAGCACAAATGTGGTGCCTCATCAATACCGAGGGTAAACCACCATTGTATTACACTGAATTGTGTCCGGCTAGGTATAATGAAGTACAGTTCTGCCTTTCCATTATTAGCTTGGACTCAGGGAAGAAGTACAGTGGACCTGATACCACACTTCTGACCTCATAGAGTGCGCAACAGTTAGAACCATCGCATCCTTAAGCACCATCGCGATGACAAATATTTAGGCGATTACAGTTATTTGATTTTACTAGGGAGACTAATATGAACACCCGTGTTTGCTATCCTTATTCCGGTTTTTCAAACGTAAAATACAGAATTGCCTTCCAATGCTTTTGAAAATATCGCCTTTTCATGGTCCCCAGTTATTCGTAGAGATGCGGAACCGTTTCTTTCCAACGGTCGGTGAACCCATTCCCTTTAAGACTTGTTCAACGTCTGTGTGAGGGCTGCCAAATTTCCTTCCTCAAATTTATCTGTCTGCAACATCACAGAGATTCTGATCACACAGACATTCTTCCTTGCACAGCCTTACGTCGCGTTACTAATATTTGTAATGAAGGTTGTGTATACGCCTACCAACTTATATATGGATGAAATTACATGATACACATTTATGCTCACACCTCCCAAATTATGTTATGTTTAATAATAAAAAACAACAATTCACGTAGATATAAGGACCGACCTCAGTTACACGAAGCATAGTCGTACGTAGCGTCCCGATACTCCCCCGAAGACGAAAAGCATAATATTCGGGCAAAATGCATATATGTTCTTCACAGAGAAGGCATTTGGGCCGCTGGCATGTTCCGAAGGCCAGCCCGACCGGCGTGCTACAAAGACTGAGCCAGAAGTGGCCTGCCACCAAAACCGAGAGATAAACAGCCATCGCATTACACAGTCTCTCTCCTCTTTTTAGTGCCATCTCCGGCGCGCCCCTTGGCCAACCTACTATAAATGCATTTTGGTGAAAGAAGTCATATAGGTGTGGCTTTCCCGTATCAGAAACTACTAAGCGCAACCACCTCGCTTTCGTCAATGCTTGAGCAGACAAGCACTTGTGATACGTGACTTGTTTGACTCCACCAAAATACCCCTTCAATACGTCATTCACAGCGCGCCATACAAGATTTCACAAATGCCTTCCACATCCACCTTCTGTGTCAGGCAAAAGTATGATTGTGTGATGACGCTTAGAGCCCCTCTCCCATACCGATGAGGCCTCCAACAACTCCACTCACTCCTTGCCATGCTGCTGCAAGCATTTGTTAGCATCATGCTGATTAAAATCACTTTCATTAGCAATGTCAATTAAAGACTGTCTTGATTTTCTGCGCTCCAAACAGCAATGTGAGGCACTTGCTGTCAGCCTGATTTTGTCGCTGGTCATGCCTGTTAGCCGTGACACAAACACCACCAACTAGTCATTAATTCAGCACTCTCACAGTTCACTTCCCTCTTTTCACTACTGCCATGACCAATTGCATCGTCAGGCTGACAGCAAGCGCCTCACATTGGGACGGGAACGTGGCACGACTATGCTGTTTCCAGATCAGGTCGCCCAACTCTCCTGATTGCAGTCTTCTCAACTACTACATTGAATAGCCACATCGTTTAATGGACAGGTGAAGAGAAAAGAAAGATGGATCAGTCTGAGATGCATTCCTCCAGCTGTGGTGGACAAACTAGGGGGGTTGGGGGAGAGCTCAACTGAAAAATGCTTGCAAATTATTAAGTAATATCTATTCTCCCGTACAGTGGAGAATACTGATACAAAATGGAGAAAAAAAGCATTGTTCGGAATGCTTGGGTTCCAAATGGAGGACATGAACGTTAGTTGTAGTAAGCAGGGGTGGGTAAGCTCAATCATGTGCGATTGACCAAGAGCACGAAAGACATGTTAAACGAGGAGGGTAGGAGAAGGGAAAAAACCCCACCACCATCTGCACCTTCTTCCGCCCCTCCGACCCTCAAGGAATCGCGGTGAAGATGTCACTTTCGTCGTCAACGTGGGCTTGGATGCATTGTGAATGGTGTTGCAGCCTTAAGCTAGCGATTCGTTCCTCGGGTGGTTCTCCCACCACACTCACGCAATTGAGACGACACCAGAGATCGCTCAATTTACGGTAGAAGCGAGTTGTAAATATGAAAACTATCATGCCGAAAACGGAAAGCGGAATAGCCATTATGATGATCGGGATTGATACACCAAAAGGCATTGCAGGGAAGTGTTTGTAGACATCAAAATCGGTGACGACGAAGACGCACCACCAAATCACTAGGGCCGTGAGAAGAAGGGTGATGGAATCAAAAGTGAGGAGATTGAAGAGCATGCGAGAGAAGAAGAGACGGCGCTTCCACTAAAAAGGAAGAGATGGAAGGGGTGGAAGGCTGTCGAAAGCTCTATAGTTGATACCACTACACTGATTACACAGCGAAGTTTTGAACGTTTGGTGAGTTAATGGATGGTGGGGTGGGAAGCGAGCTAATAGGTGCATCAAGTGAGGCTATTTGGATAGATGGGTAAATGTGCGAGTGAATAAAGGTAGAACGATCGAGCAAATTCATGTACGAAGGAAAGGCACAAAGACAGAAAGGATGCCACACGAGGAAAAATTAAATAGAAGGTAGACTTTGGTGGTTGCTTGGAGGTATTAGTGGATAGAAGGGGGCATGAGAAGGAGGAATAAAAATGAAGGAAGGACGGGTGAGATGGAGGAATGAGTTTTTGGAAGGAGGAGATAAGTTGGAAGAGTCAGTGAATGGATGAGATTAAATGTGTGGATTGTAAGTGGTTGGAAGCTTGAGCCAGAGGTGAGAGTATCCAGTAGAGACCAGTTAGCGGTTGAGGAATAGATGGGTAACTGGACAAATTGAAGATAAATTTGTGAACTGATGGTTGCAGAGCCAAGGATGCAGGATAGTCGGTTGACAAGTGCTTTTTCGGAAATTATTTGATTGCCAAATTTATTAGTGCACTAGTGAGTTCCTGATAGGTCTGGTTAGGGTTCTGCTCTAATTCGCACAACCTTTGCACAGGTGCGAATCTCATATTCAAAGCGGCACACCTCGCAATTCCTCGATTGACTGACTTCAATCCAATGTTGGACACACCTCTCGTGCACATACTTCAAACTTCCGTCGCACATGCAAGGTGCAATCAATCGTCCGCAGGAGTCCAGCTTTCCTTCATTTGTGAATTCATTGGATTCTCGACAGATTCGACAAAAATAGAAACCGTCTTGGCAAATACTGGAGGTCGATCCTACTGCTTGTGGATTCGCAGCCACATTAGGCGTTGGAAGTGGGGGCACAGAAGCGGTAGCAAAGCCTTGGGAGAGGGCGATTTCCATGACGCATTGCTTTCCGTAAATAGGTGAGAGGGGGACCAAAGAGGGGGCGAATGAACTGCCATTTGAGTCGTTGCAGTCTCGTGAAAGCCCCCCCGCTTCCCGTTGTAACATCGCCCTTTATTGGCGAAAACAGAACAATTTTATGCTTTCTCCTGAAATATGTCGAACTTTCGCCCCCCTTTCTTGTAACCCCAATCCCATTATTCCAGCTTCGAGTGATGCGGCTCAGTTCCACTGAAAGCCTTCCACTACTTAACAAATGTGGCGTTAATTGTCTCGTGGTATACTGTCATCGTATAGCAAGTAAATTCTCACAACATTCACTTGTTTACAATTCAATCGACATTCAAGAGTGCCTCAACTGAGAGCCTTCTTCACAAATACTCAACCACACAAAAGCAATAATGATAAATTACTCGATTTTCTGCTTTGAACGCGTTGCTTTCGCAAATATTCTCACAAAAGACTCCAAAGCAATCCTCCTTTGTGTCGCGCCACCGACTTATTCTACTTCTTCCTGTTTCTGTCTGCTACTGTCAAGTAAGTTCTCTAGTTTACATAACATCACAACGGTTCTTCAATGCACAGATCGCTTTGCACCGCAAGAACAAGCCCTACATATTCTGCAGATAAATCACTCTTGTTCGAATAATGCCAAATTGATAGAGCTGGGCATGTAAAACAGGAATGCTACTCAGCGTGTTCGAGATCACAGGCAAACATACACGTTCTGCAGCAAATTGTGGCAAACGGTAGACAGTATGCAAATGCAAGTAATGAGGCCTTAGCGATGTGACTTTTGCCATTTACAATGGGTTACTTCATAGTGAACATTTACCACACTTTCTTGGCTATAATGGTTCCAGAAGTAAGCCTGTTGCCTGTCTAGTTAGCCGTCAAACGATTATAAAACCCCTTGGTTTCGTAGAGGAAGTAGCACCCTTGCGATGTGGTAAAATAATGACCTGTGCAAAACAACCGACATATTCATTCTTAACAACCGGATAGGGCAGTATGTGTTAAAGCAAAGTAGTTAAAGACCAAACATTGAGGTGGAAAATTTTCCACTTGCTAGAAAAGCAATAATAAGCTTGATAGTATTGCGAAACTTTATGCAGCACTACCTGCAATGATGCACATCTAATAATAAAAATATTTGTCTACTTGTTGCTGCACCCCTCCATCGTTGTCTCTCTTGTTTCCTTCGGGCTCATCTGATTCATGCAAGGGGCTAGATTTCAATGCTGCCGCCATCAGTCTCGTAGGCAAGTGTTTATCTGAAACATATTAACAATCAGCGGAACTTACGATGGAATTATGACACCAAAAGATCGACGCACATTTGGGCGTCAAATAAGCTCTAAGCTACCCACTTAAACCAACCAAAATACGAATTTGCAAATAAAATCAAAGCAAACCACCCCTTTCTTTGGTGTGTTTTAGCTTAAAATGATTTACAGCAACATAAATATTATCAGCACTGGTCAATACACAGGCCGAAAGACTTGCTCCCATTCCGTTCACAAGATTTGAACTTTCACTGGCCAATGACTATTTAAAACGATTTTTCGCCAAGCAGCTGAAGAAGGCAGAAGCTTGTAAATGTGGTTTGTACCTTTAGAACTCGCAGTTGTGATTGAATTCGAAGTTAGCACATAAGGCACCTATTTCGTCTTGTCCTGGGGGAGAGATTATTTGCCTAATCACCAGGTAAATACATTCAGCTGAAGGAATTAGACAATGCAGCAACCTATTTTGTGTTGAGATGCAGTCATGTGTTTTAAACAAATGGTAAGGTTACAGGCATTTTTCTTTTCAGGTGCAGTGTTTCTCTCGTCTGCTTCCGGTTGCTGGTCATTTGACCGGTAGCCAGCATGGAGGAAGCAATGAGTGTGAAAGAGAAAAAGTTTGCTTCTTAATATGGTGTAATGGGAAGAAAGCGTTTGTATGATTCCTGGGGCAATGTCAGTGTTTGCTCAGCTACGAGGTGTGTATTACGTCCACTTGTTACCGAAAGGAGATAATCAAGGAAACTTTTCCTACACGCACCTGAAGAAGCTTGGTTCCTTTTCCTGCTCAGCACACATAAGCACATGTCATTTGCAAAAGAAAAGACATTTATCTCGTCTCCCAACTCAACGACTATTTGTTTGTTCTTGTGTACATCCTTGTACCATTCCTAAGAGACGTAAAACTTCTGCAGACCACCACTGTCGGCAGGTTCTACAACTCGACATCTCAAGCCTCACTCCCTTCTGTAAAAAAGAATATGCAAGCCGAATGCTATAGAGGTAGGAGGGTAGGCCTCGATGCACAGGCACTTGGACATGCTTAGCCTCCTCACTTGAGTTCCATTTCAGCTACCATATGCCGCTACTGCGGGGAGTGTATTCCGTGAGATATTCGCAGACGTGTCAACCAGACCTGGACCAATGTGAGGGCTTTGGCCACTACCACATTGACAGCTAACGTTATCGAAGGCAATGCAAGCTGTGAACGATCTTGTAATTATAGAAGAACGTGATGTTTCAACGCTAGCACAACTTCTGCTCATGTTTACTTTTGCACCGATTGAGAGTTAATGTGTGATTGGATGGTGCTTTCAGTTTCGTTGAGTGTGCTACATGCAAATAGAATGAAGCTTAGCAGTGCCCTAGACATCTCGTTTGATGACATGGGGACATGCACTTTTGTTTAGTTTTCATTGATTGGAAAGTGACCATAACATTGGGGAGGATGTTCTTTCCGATTGCCGAAATCGTGTCATCTTTGGACGCGAATTGACGTTCTGCACTGTCCTGACCTGATCTGATTCAGTCACATCTGATCTGGCCTGACCTGCCCTTCACCGTCTTTCCCTCTATGCAAAACTGAGCCAAGTCTATTTATATGAGCAAATTATGAACACGAATTTTCCCCTCTAACGCTAATCAGGCACTTCATTGAATGTGCAACTCTTGCGGGGTCAACTTAGCCGCCTCCTGTACCTTACCACAAAGCCGATGATATTGCATTAAGTTTGTCTTAAAGGCGATATTTCTCCTGGTCCTTCTCTTGGTTGCACATCAACCTTCCAGTCAAAGGTGGACAAGAAGAATTGAATGGAGGGAAAAGAGGTGTTAGAGATTGGAGAGATTGTGCATTAGATGGATGATAGGAATGGAGGAAGGAACTTCAGCGGTGTGTGGAGGGGGGAGGATGTAAGTGTTGCCACTGAAAGCCAATGCAACCTAATCTCGTCTGGATCGGAGTTGGATGTAGGAGACCACCACAAGACCAACTGCAACCCTATCCTTAATTATGAGCTGTCAACCAACGCGGAGAGCAAAATTATTGCCCTATCGAAAAGCAAAAACTCATTTTGGATGTGTATTCTTACCCTGACCTCTTCGTCTACTTCTCTGTAGATGTGGATTGCCAATAAGGAGTACGACGACTCTGATCGCAGCAACTGCTTCCAAAAACCTTCGCTTTCTCCCCCTTTTAATTTACTGTGTTATAATTTCGCCTTTTTTGACAGCCTTCTCGATTCTACAGATGTCATTATGTGCACTGGACATAACACTTGGATCACATGTCCTCGTGTGACCCGAGTGATCAGTACAATTACACAGTCATCCTTCAAAGTCAATATGGGTATGCCGGCGGATGGTGGGAAATGTTCCTCTGCTCGAAGGCTCCAGTCCAGTCTTATTGTCCACCTACTAAAAGATGTAAAACACGAAATTGTAGTGCCAAGAATGGGGAACTGACGTGGTTAATTGGAAGTGTGATTCGTAAATTTCGCCCAACGTTGCTTTGCCTGGCCATGGCAACTTTGACAGGGTGCCTACAGATAAATGAAAAAAGTCAAATAGATATGGGTGAAAAGTAGTTTTCTGTTAGAAGAATTAAGCGATATGTGAGCAGCTGTGAGTTCTTCTTCCGTGTCATTTTGCAAAAATAGAACCTTCAAATTTGGCTGTACACTATTGTTTATGTAAAACAGGGACAATTTTTGTCTTACGAAAGAGTAATAAAGGAACTCCTACAACTTTCACTGCCAAATCTACACAGTTAAGCAACTCAGTTATCATTTATTACTTCGAAAGAGTGGAATGTGGGCCTGCAATTAAATCAACTCTTCAGTTCCAGCTGCAGCGAATGATTGAACAGTTGAGGGGGTAAGCACGCAGCCAAGATCAAGGTAAATATTTGGAATCAGAGCCACGCCCCTCAAATTCATTCATCCAAACATTCCTGATTCATACATAATTAAATCAATCTTTCATGTATTCAGTCATTCTCTATTAATTAATTAAGTAAATCATTCTTCCACCCACCTTGTGTTCATTCGTACAGTGGTTTATCCATCGCGCTCACTATCTATCTATCTATCTATCTATCTATCTATCTATCTATCCATCTATCTATCTATCTATCTATCTATCTTTGTATTCATTCATTCAACCACCTACCCTTGACGGTAAGTTTTGCCAATCTCCTTCTGATTTCTCTTTCAGCATATTTAATTTTTCCAATAGAGTGGTCAAAAGTAAAGTGTAAGCTTTGCACGAAATTGGTGGTTTTCAATTGAGCTTATTTATCCACTTTCTCTTCTTGTTTCGAGGGAAATGATGAAGAAGCACACACACCTCGCGTTAACTAAGGTTGGCCTGTAGGCAGGCAGTAGACGTTAAAATATTCATCATGTATAGATGCGGGCGTGCGAACAGCCACGTCCATAATGGAATGGCTCAAAGGCATTGACATAGGCCAGCGGGTTCAACTCTAAGGAGCCAGCGAACAGGGAACTGAGCGCGTGTTAGGCGTGGTGTGCATGTGAAAATATTCAGTCTGCCAGTCCGCTCCTGTACCGTGTAGGCGTTTGTCCTCCCAAAACGCCTATCTAGCATAGCGACGGCTTCATCTCGGGACGGGCACCCGTGCATGCAGACTGCTGCACGATCTGGCCTTAGAAACCTGCAATTATGCTGCCATTCCGAGGATTTGGGTCTTCTCTCCTGTGCCAACCATCAAATTTGTAATCCCCGGAGTTAAATTAACGAACTCCCCAATCAAATGATAGTGATTAGCTCCGATGTATTTACCCCGTCGCATCCTGCTTGCGAAAAACAAAGACTTACTCTTAAAAAACTTCGATGTTTTGCTATTCAGCCTCATTACTAACAAAGGGACCATCTGTTCACACAAAACTGCGTTAAATGATGGCTCTCTTCGTTGGCCCTGTGTTACTACCCCTCGCTCTCCCTCACTCGCCTGTCGCCGCCCAGCCATTTGTCCGCGTTCCTGCATTCAGTGGATCGGGGTGTCAGTTTTGCTTTCAGTATGCTTGTCAGTTGCAACAATGTCACTGATAGTCATGCTTAGAATGCTACCGAAAAAACCAACAGTAATTTTCACTTTGGAGGAGAAACATTGTCCTAGTTTCGTTGAACCACATATTACAAAAACTCATTTTACTCACACAGTGCTCTTCAATCTGCAATAAAACATGAGCCTCGAAATGACCTTTTATGGAATATAGGAGTGAAGATACAAAGTTTATCATTTCCAGTTGCCCCCTCACTGTTCCCGGTAAGAACTGGACTACTGAAATCATTCCTTTAGTGGAGGAGACGAACTCCTCTTTTTAAGCGTTGTTAGTCGTCAAGCTCCCTTACACTGGGGTAGAATGAGATATAACCATCTGCTCAATCTTCCCATTTTCAGGGTCTGAGACAGGCCGTTGAAGAACGGAGCACTTGAAACAGAGAGAAAGACCCAAAGTGGATATGACAACTGAAGGAGATGTTGATGCTTGCTCGGACAAGGTCAGCCGCAAATTACTTTGCATTACGGAATATGACAAACATAATTTTTTCCCGTTATCCACGATTGCTTTATTGAAACGCAACATATCGGATCTTGTCTGAAGTCGTAAAAAGTCACGGTGGTGGAACAGAAAAGGTACTAAAATATGCACAACTCTTGGTTGTTTCACGCAGATTCCTCAAAGTTAATAATGAAATTGGTACAGAGAAATTCTACTTTCGGTGTGGCTCATTCCAATAGCAGCGAAGTCCACAGCGAGTCCGATACGAGATCTGTGGCAGCACTGCTAAGGGGGGCTTGATGGATTTCGGAATCGCAATATTCTTGACAAAACAATTACGGTGGCATGTCTAGCACAAAAGACATTGTTACTTTGACATATGAACGATATTAATAACGCTTGGCTGTAGGTACGTGCTTAAAAGATGGCTCAAAGTAAAGTGGCTTTAAGCGGCAAGCCACTTAAAGTAAAGTAAAGTAAAACAGATTATGGGCAGTTCATTGGACAAAACTGTAAGATATTATGCGCGCAATTCAAACCACATTGTGGTAAATTGGTTCAGATGTAGTGATCGGTTGGGCTGCAGTCTGCGCAGTTCGTCTTGGTGCA
The DNA here is from genome assembly GCA_000469725.3 of Echinococcus multilocularis. Lineage (NCBI taxonomy): Eukaryota > Metazoa > Platyhelminthes > Cestoda > Cyclophyllidea > Taeniidae > Echinococcus > Echinococcus multilocularis. Next base: position 2,232,509 of record LN902848.1, on the reverse strand, counting down.
GTAATACATTAAATTACTGTATAAGAACACACTGCCTACCAACGTGCTTAAGATTTGGGATGTTAATTCTTAAAGTTATGCGGCAGAGCGAAAGCATTACTGGTGTAAACTGAGGTGAGGGTCTAAGCGAACGTGCATCCAAACAAAGTAGCAGGTCATAGCAAAGGATGGCCTTGGAAACATGGTGACCAAGGTCACTCTTGATGCACAAACACCCAACGATTACGTGTACGTGCAGTGAACGTGTTTACCATGCTTTCGCAGTTCAGACGAGGAATTATGAGGAACAGTTTATAAACAACGAACAAATAACCGTACTTTGCCCAATCGCTGAGCAACAAAATAGTCAGTTTATAATAAGGAGGGTGCCTGTGTTTTGCCTGTTTGCAGTGATTGTTTGAATACACCTTTCGATTGGCAGGGGGACAAATTGCCCAGACATGGTGTTTGCGCGCACGTCGTCGCTTCCCAAGGAGAAAATTGGCCCTGGAACATCATTTTAGGTCCAAATGGACACAACTTGAGGCAGGGGAGAAATGTGATGAAAGCACTGCACATTGCTTCCCAAAACAAGGTTTAAGTGGGAAATTTTGATAGACATATCAAAGGCTGCTTCTCGCAGTAAGGTTTGCGTCAACACAACTTGATAAATGCACGTGTTTTTGATAATGATCATTGCGGTGGAAGTTAGGGGCACGGCTTCTTCTTCGATCACCTTGTAGTTGGTGGCAGTTTGGTTAGGCAGCAAACAATTCCTCGATAGCCTAACCTTCTACGTGTTTAGCGACAAGTGCAGGGCAGAAAGCCATAGTGGCTTATTTCTAGGTAATGCCTCAGCTTTCACTTCAAATTGTTCCAATCAAGACTTTTCTTCCCCAATCAGTCACTACTTAATGTAAAAATCACTAGTAGGCAGAAGCCCCAAATAATTCGTATCTAAGCTAAGGTACACAGTTGGACTGAATTTCCATGCTTGGAGCCCACACTCAAAATTCCAATGCGTTAAATTCGTAATTTGTTTTACGAGTAAATTTAACTGAAAATTCCCAAGCCCAAGAGCTGTCATTTGCAACGGTGAGAGTTATCGGCGGTTGAGGATGTCAGAGTAGGTTTAAATAGACTTGTTGTTGAGCCAGACCTTTAAATGGTGAAGATTTTGCGATGAGGTGGGAAAGCTGAGGAAGAGAACAAGGCAAAGAAATGCCACAGGTTTCTATGAAACTTTGTGATGTGAAATTACCTGCGGATATTACGTTGATCCAATCTTTAGCTCCACTAATTTGTGGCGGTTGTTTTTCCATCACACTGTTAATGACGGGCTTACAAATATGCCTTTATTTTGGGTTTTAGACTGGAAGAGTCATAAAGCGCGCTAGCAATTTGACACCCGTTGCAAATGTCATAACCTGTGTTGCCAATCTCTAGAACCTCGACATTTATTGTTGATGAGCTGTCAAATGAGGAACAGACGAGGACATAATGACAGATGTCTTCTGTAACCAACGATTAGACTTTTGTGCACGAACCCGAGTAATGAAGAGCACCAGAGACTGCCATTTCTTGGAGGTTTTGCACTGTAGCTGGTTAGGCTAAGACAGACCGTTTTTGTTTGCATTTTATGATTCACCGATTTCGGTGGATTACACCATTCCAATCAATTCGGAGGCAACATCTCTGAAGCCAATTTTAATATCCACACTAGTAATAATAGTAATTTCCTTTTCACTGTCCCATTACGCATCTTAAACTTGGTCATGACACCTGAAAGGTGCCCAAAATATGCTACACAGGAAGTTGCATTAGGCACCCTGTCCAAGTATCCCCTAGACTTGAGAGACACACAACATGGCATTACAGTACCCTTTCCGGGGTAGCAAGTGCTGGGAATGACGTGACGACATTCTGCCAATTAGTGCCATTTCCTGCGGCAGTCAAAGGAATGCTTCTAATCACGAAATTGCCTTGAAAAGAGAACCGTGAAAACACTTGATAGGAGGCATTTCTGCGCATGTTTTTGTGCAAGCCGTTGCGGAGAGCGTGGACGACCAATCATCCCAGGCCCAGAGAATGGTTAAATGACATTGGCATGGCTCACCAACTGTACCACCGTGCGAAGTACACTTTGGTGAGATGAAACCGTGGGGCCTAGCATTCGGTTGAACAGCGTAGTATTCACTTTTAAACAAAGCATGCATTTGCCGTAAGTGCACTCTGCCCACCTCCTGATTTTGTGAATTTCCCCCCTCCCCCTGTCCATCGTCTTCCGTATTAAACTGCTTCATACTGATGTTTTTTTGTGGTTTTGTAAAAAATTACAGCGCTCTGCCAGTTGTATTTTACGAAAACTGGATTAAATATTTGGAACGGAAAGCGAATATTTGTCTCAGTGATAATAACTTTAGAGGTGAGTTTTATTCTTTAGCAACGCTCGCATTGAAGGTATAATATTACACATGCTCTGACCTCAGAATGGCCTGGTGAGTCCCCCCATTGCACATAATTCCTTTTTTACATGCGCATTCACTGATTTCAGACTGATCTAGAAGGGAAAAGGCGGATGATTTAACTGCATGGCATGGGAAACATTCTATGAAAAAGCGACTGAATTTGAAAAGTACGCATAAAAATCCAATCGTATTGAGCCAAGAAATGCAGGTAGTGCACAAGTTACAAGCTGAATAAACGTTCTACTCTTTCCAGGGGAACCGAGTTAGATGGTAAAGCGATAAACGGCAAATTCAACAAGTGTATGACGTACACTCGCACAAAGAGTACTGCTGGGACATGAGTCAGTTTTCGACTGGCAGTGTAACTGTGCGTGTACTTTGGCCGTTTACCAAACATGGAAATAAAGGCAGGCAATTGCAATGCGATTAATAAATGCTTTATCTTGACAGCCGTTAGTTACGTCTAGCAATGCCAACGGGAATTGTACCATAGTAGAATTAGTTATTGCGCACTGTGCGAGCAAGCAATCTGAGTGTTTACCATCACTACTCCGACTTCTCCTTACACGACAGGCTCGTATTGTCACGAGCGTTGGAGACATTTTGCCTCGAAGTTTCAACTAAGCTGCGAGTGCATACTCTGGCAAATTTAAAAGTGCGCAGTCAAGAGGCTATTTCCCAGCTAGAAAATGAGGGGTTGTTCTACATCAAAGGAATAAACGAGGAGTTTGAGGAGAAACTCTAAGTGATTTAACGTGTATTTGCATGTGATGGCAGGAATCCACGGTATGATGGACAGAGAGATGGAAAGGAACCAGTGATGAATCAATAAAGGAATGAAACAGTGAATTAATGAATGTAAGTGTGGTCGGAATTTGCTGACGAAAACAGTGCAGAAGTTGGAGGAAGAGGTAAATAATGCAATGCGCAGTTGGATGGAAGGAGTGCACAATAAAATATAAGACGCAAAGTGCGAAATAAGGCTAGTCACTACATTACGTAGACACCTGCTGTCTCCGTCACACCATCGAGGTTGTGCTACGTCGGGCGGGGTTAGTACTTGCGGTGACGGGTGAGGAACGCTCGGGGTTGCTAGCTCAACGAGAAGCATCCTCTTAAGCGTAAACTAATATCGAATGATAGTGCTTGCTATCAGATATTCCTGGAGAAACAATCCAGTTAATCATAATACCGTTTGGTGTCTGTGTATGGCTGAATACTTTGATCACGCTTACTGAGTAAAGCATTCTTTTTCATTTTTGTTATGGCGTCAAAAGTGGAAAGGGAGAATACAAAACTAAACCGGCTTCCATCACCGTCGCAATTCAATTAAGACGGGACGCCGAAAAATTGGTTGGAATAGGCAAAGTAGAATTTGCAATAATTTCAGAAATGAATTACATCCGTAGATTAAGTGAAACAAATTCAAAATTTCCGCAAGGTGGTTAAGTATCTAAGTAAAAGCCAGCTTCCGAAAACAATGACTCTTCATTTAAGAACCAAGGGAGGATATAATTCTTGATTGCTCAGAGTCGTAATCAGCATGGAGAGTAGGTAATCGCGCTTCCTGGTCGCCAAATACTAAACTTTCCGTTGAAGCTTGAGGCAATGGCCAATTCACACCTCCTATTCGGAGAAGCACTAAATCCAAAGGAAGGTTGACACCGAATCCAATTCTATCCTAAATATTCGCACGTTTTCTTTGGAAACAGATGCATAAGCGCACCAGTGATCGAGACTTGATTTGCAAAGGGGGCCTCCAATGGTTGTCCAAACTGCAGTGAAAGTTCAGCAAGATCATTGTTTCTTGAAGATGTGGTGCAAATATAGGCGCTCATGTTTTGTTGGGCACACCGTCTATCAGAACAAGATTGCTGCGACCCCTTATTTGCCTGGAATATTTCACCATCTAAAAGCAAAAGCAAGCAGTTTCCATCAGTTATTACAAATCACTGCTACAAATTTAGGTATTAACCTCCTTATTTGCATGGTCCCACATGTTCTCCAAATTCGCAAAGGTCAGCAAAAGTTAGATGAAATGAATTCCCATCCCAACTTAAAATAGGATGAACAGGCAGGTGGAAAAACGCGAGGGGAAAGTGGAGGTGGCCAGCGCCAGATTGCCCTGAGATGAAGGACAGCAGATAACACCAGCTAATTGTATTAAGTCAAGACTTGCTTTTACAAACTGGATATTACCTAACAGTAACCACTTGGTTCACGTCGGAAGCTGCACACTACACATTATATTTGCTTGTAACGTGAGGAGTCCATTCGATTTCCTTTCTTACAATCAATAGATTCAGCCATCAAAGCTTGAACATCACCTCATTTTCTTGATGGCAGAGAAACACGACAAATTTACGACGAAGTATAAAATAGGTTGATAACGATGGGTAAAAGATTGCTCCACTTACTAATTGCACAAGTGAAGTTAGACTATGTAGAAATGAGGCAAACGTAGCTGTCATGGACAGATACCTCATCAATGACAGAGGCGCTTCGTTTTCGACATTTGTGGTATCCCAGAAAGGCAAGGTGTATTCGGCCATGTCCTACCCTCACGTCGCCCGGGGAGCACGAAGGTTATTTCAAGGTGGATCAAACCGTACCGGTATTAAGACCTTCATAATGCTGTAAGTTAAAATCAAATCCATTCGTTGTGGCTTTTAATGCGATTCCCTAAAGCGATTTAAAATAGCGTGGAATGGAATGTACGCTGAGTTGGCCAGGTAAATATATGTGTGAAGTTAACTTCCGAGTGCCAGATAACATCCACCCTACGTATATCTATACATCCCTTACTCATCCATCCTTCCATCACGTAACTCTACCCATTATGTATTCATTCCTCTGTTCACCAAATCATTTACCCAAAGCTAAAATAACATGGATGAGTGACCACTTAATTTTCGAATAACTGTGATTGTGAGAATGGGTTTAGCGTGCACCAATCGCACCTCCACCAATGCGGAAGTTTCACTTTCGGACCACAGCGACGCACCACACTAATAGTCCTGTGCAGTCGATTGTGTCGTACTTGATCAGAAAAAAACCCCTCCGCGCACGTTTATTCCGCCCTTATTCCCAATGTCAACGCCATTGACAATTTTGATAATTGAAAGGTTAGGAACTAGGGCCACTATAAGGCACGTGTAGTGGGTGACACATTCAACCCTATCGTCGGAATTGGGGATGGACAATGAAGACGCGTCGCATCAGTGTGAACCGAGATACGTGTCAGAAGCCTGACATGATTCGACGAATGCGTTAGCTAGTTAGATCTGATACAGAGCGTTCAGCATAGCTGTGGTGTCTATCACGCTGTGCAAACTGCTATTTTGTGTTTGTAAATAGGCGAAAGTGCGATGAGTTCGTCTGCCGGCTATGCTTTTGATAAGAATCGCTGTTGCTTTTATCCAACAAAAGCCACCCATATTTACACTAATCAGCGGAGGAAATACAGGCGGAGCATATGACAAATCGAGTGCCAAATTCCTTTGCTCTGGACACTTAAGGTCATAATTGGTACAAAAGCTATAATTGTTCAAGCACAAATATGATGAAACAAATAGCGGAGAACGGATTTTGAGTCTGCACAATGTCAATAGGCACACCAGAAATTGGCCACCACTTGGGTCGCCCATTGCCTATTTAAGGCAGTTATCTCGCACTTACACTAAATTTCGTCAAAATGAAGGAATGCTGTTTCATCCTTTCACGAGTACCTTATCCCTCTCTTCACTTTGAAAACAGCCATAAGGAGCGTTAAAGTTAAATCGGAACCTAGTAGTTTTTGGATTGCTATGCAAACCTGCTGCAAAACCATGTTATCAGGTGCGACGTCGCATGCTGCGTTACACGTGGATGAGCGCATTCCTCGGCATTGAGGTGCAGGTATGGACACCCGTATATCTTCTCCTTCCTAATCGAGGATTTTAAGCACAACCACAAGCCGATCCCGAGCATTGACGACCTCTACTTTGGTGGTAGCCAACCCATACACTGGATTGGCATTAGGCAGCACGTAGAACACGTGAATTGATTGGTGGATGCATGGACTGTTGAATTGTTAATTGGACGGACGAATGAAAGCGTAAATGGTTCGTTGGTTGGTTAAATCGACTGATGCGGTATAGGTGGTAGGATGTATGGGTACAGGAGGGTTGATGAATGAATGACTGGTTGTTTGCCCAGATGGATGGCTGGTTGGGCAGATGGATGAATAAGGCTTAAAGAATACGGAATGCATGTATGCAATATGAATACTCAGGTAGCCAACAGTTTGTGCTGTTGTACAAAGGAATGATTCACCTAGCAGGACCAAATTGCATCCATGTTGGAAATTCACTCACCTTGCCGGAATTTTCCATGCCATAATTGAATGCTGGACCAGGTCCGCACATCATCTCTCGTGTTGTCTACCACTCCAACCAACACGACCCCTGCTACCGTCTTCCTCACTGCCATCATCAGCGCCAGCGCCTCTCCTACATTCGTCGTTTCACAAGTAGGTCAAAGCCTCTCATTATTTAGCTCATGAAACCCTTAAAAATCTCAACCCTTTTTCAGTGTGTAGGCGCGAATACCAATGCAGTGAGCGATGAAATGTGAAAAGCAAACGGTAAAATAATGGCAGCGACTACACCACGTGGTAACCTCTGGTTCCCGTCACACCGTCGAGTTTGTGCTCTGTTGGGCTGGGATAGTACATACGAAGGTGACGGGTGAGGAATGCTCGGGGTCGCTGGCACAATTAAACGCACCCTTCGCCTTTATACCTAAGCCTATTTCCCCCACCTCTCCCACCTTCTTCTCCTCTCTTTTCTCCCATGTAATATTCGTATTTTAAAACTGTAGATTTTCCTCCCAGTTCTCTTCTTTTCAGGATTGTAATTTCTTCAGTCTTCAGCCTTTTTAGAGAACTGTAAATGAATTTTTTCTTGTATTGGCTTTGTGTAATGTCAATTAACTATGAAGAAAATGGAAACTTTTGACAGACCACATGGCAAATGGATGGATGATTCAGTCAAAACATAGAAAGAATAGAAGAGTGTTTCAAGAACAAACCCGAAATTGGCCACTTAGTAGTGCTGAATTCTCTGCTTCAACCCTTTATCAAAATAACAAATGTTCAAACTCTTAAATTTCACTAATTTGATATGTTAAGAGTATTAAGGTGTTTGACTAATTTGGGTCGACGGCTTTGGTGCGCGAAGATGTGACCCCTATTGACATAAGGTATTTCGTACCCATCACACACAAATTTCATGTCTATAACGCCAAGTTCTAGCTTTATTAGTACTTATTTGAAGGCGATACGTAACTACCAGTTAGTCAGAATTTCAAAACTTACAAACTTCGCGTATGTCCATTCCACAACTCGTTGGATGAACGGGTTAATTAAATGAAGGGGTACTTCTCACCTGTTATTTGCATATATCCATGCATACACATCAATCTAATTTGGCAAAATACGGTGAAGCATGATTCAAGTGTCGAACTGAAATTGCACTGTACAGATAAAAATGATTTTTGCTCAGTGCAAAGAATAATATGTAACTAAATTGCCTAAAAGTGATTTAGCTTAGCTTATAATCAACCATTTTACAAACCTTTTACCAATACATCACAGTGTATCACCAAGTGGAAAATTCTCTTTCCAACTTACCAAAATCTGTAACAGGTTTATCAAAGCACGTCTTCTGCAAATTAGCACAAAATCCATCCACCAGCTAGCGATGAGGTTTCCTCGCTCATGCACTATCGCCACATTACGTAGTAAACGAGAGTAGAATTTACGAGTCAACAAGTAGGTGTGGTGAATGATCAAATAATGTCAAAATATGAAAGTACTTAAAGTAGGTAAGTATTTGAAATAAAAACATGGGACTATGCTATAGGCCAAATGACCTGATGTTGAGCAAGCATTGCAAATTAGAAGGTTGGCAAAGGCCTATTAAAGACCACCTTTCCTACATTTATTTAGCATTCACTCCTTTGGCCTAGATTTATTCATTTTATCCATTTCCTAATTAACTCATCCCAATATAAACATGTCATTCTCAAGCACTTATTCACCCATCTAACCTCTATGCTATAGATATTTTTCTTTCTTATGCCAATACATCAAGACAGATTCCATTTTCGCAGCTAATGATTGCTCTATAATTTAGTAATATAGTGAAAGTGGAAGGGGCTCCTTAACCTGCATTAGGATATCTCACCGATATGTCGGAATAGGGAGGACGTGAAGGAGGGAAGCGGACTATCAGGCGAAGCTAAGTGAATGCTCATACGTTTCATTGTAGATGGAAAGCAGAAATGAGGAGAAGTTGGAATCCCTATTTACAAAATCCAGCTCTTACTTCTACTTTGTTACACCACTTATAGTTGGTATGTGCACGTGCCTAGCTTGATTAAAGTACCAGCTGAATAACTAAGGCATGCTTGTGATATCAACTTTAGTCTGCTTGCACCAATGTTTCAATTCAGTCCACCGTAATTGTCTCCTGCTTCACCTACTCATGCGGCAGTAACTGCTAAGCACGTGCACCTCCACTGGCACAAGCAGTGCTAACCATGATCAGTTCTGTTTTTCTGAATTCAGCTGAGGTGAGATGATAATTGGCTACAGCGTAGTGGGGGCGAATGCCGAATTAGTGCCATACAGTAAACTCGTATTTGTAAAATAAAAAATTATGAGTCAAAGCAAGAATATACTGCGACTACGCAGCACTGAAAATGGACTAGCCAAAGAAGGGAAAATTGCACGGCAATTAAGGCATTGGTAGTAAATGCTGCGATGGAAGTGACGTCACTGTCAACTGGTGCCGAATCCAACAGGACTGATTGACCTCTTAACCAGTTACAGTCAAACAAATGATTCCACTTATAATTTTGCCTCAAATAACACAAAATGTGAGAACAAAACACTTTGCAAAGGGAATTTTCCTTGGTAGGAACTCTATTCATCTCAAAATGTCTGGTTTGGAAGTAAATGGCATATCTTAGGACAAATGCACAGCACGCTTGTATAAGTGCGAATTTAGAACTGCTAAAGGCATTAGCAGGTGATACTTCTGCACATAAACTAATACAGGTTAAACGCAAGAGGATATTAAATTACACCGAGCACGATCTCAGTCGAGGTTTGATACATCTTGATGGAGCACTCCTCCACTAGTAAAACTTGTAAATGTCAGTTACTGAGGGTATTCACCTGGCAAACTCTGGGTAGCACTGCTACTATTTCTTGCCTAATATCACCTTATTTGAGAGACGGAATTGAAGCCCCTTTCCTTTTTCACAACTTCGTGGATATGTTTGACCGAAGTAAGTTAGGCCAAATAGTTTGCTTACTCTTGTGATAAGGCACTCGCTACAGCCCCGAGGAAGATGCGTATATCTTTCCTGTAGTCTACTGAAACGTCTTTAGTGATGGCTGTGTTGGCCCCCTTTAAAATCGCCTCTACATCTGCTGTTGCATTGTCACTAAAAGAGGTGATTCTAGGACCCTTAGGAGAAATACACCAAGGACTAAATGGATGCGATGTACAATTTGGAGCCAACAAGTTCAAGTGAAACCCACTAACTACGGAGCAGCTACACAGACGAATCGAAGCATTTGAATGACCGTACCAGCCACCGTATTCGAAGGGGATAACTTTGAGGTGCTCAGTCTACATTCAGCCATGAGCACTTGCTAATTAAAATGGGAACATAATGAGATAGGTGACATTTGGAAACCTGTGAAACATACTGGTAGCGTGCAGACCATAGCAGAAATGGTTCTACCAATATCGAGTCCATGACATTTTTAGATTTACGCGATAAAACGCATTTTGATTAGAGTTGATTTCGAAAGACACCAGCCTTGAGCAAAATCTCCGGGTCATTAGACATGCGTCAAACAAGCAATTACTAACTGAACTACTGTCCCTCTTACGACAGCCTTTCTTTGCATTTCCGATGCAATAACCTACCACATATTTTTAAATGTTTATAATGATTACTTGAATTCAAGCTACGATTAACATTAAACATCGGCCAACTGCGGTGCCTCCGTAGAGGTGCTGGAAATGCGAGGACATGGTCATTTTTGTAGTGACACTGGCTACATGTGCTGCGTTTGAGTTTTGAATATAGCAGAAATAATAACAGATGATCACAAGTAAGTTGTTTATGCGTCTACAACTTACTTTACCACGAATCCACTAAGAAAGCATGAAAATTGAAGAGGCATGGAGAATGGTTTAAAGGCAATTTTAAAAGTAGAATGAGAAGCAGTGATGAAGTAGTCAAGACCTAGGCAGCGACTTTTGTTAGAGCAACGCTTACTGACCAACAAAAGGTCTTTACTTGCAGATGCATTAGTCTTGCAATCGCTTCCCCCTGTCTGTGTACTAAAGTTTGCTCTCGGTTGAAATTTTTACCGAATTTAAATCATCCTTTTTTTAAATGGAGAACCGCGTAGACATCTCTGAGGGACGTTGATCTGTGCCATTAGAACAGAATTCTTATCTGTCTGCCACATTTCTAGTAGCTTTAATGCTATTCTTAAAATATTACTCACCTACTACACGTCACGAGTATGGTTATTCAAGCTTCTGCCTAGAAAGTGGACAAAATGACCAAGCACCAATTTTTCTCGATATCTGTACAATGGAGGATTCTATCAGTTGGTTAGGATAGAATAGGAGAAAATTAATGCCACGCCAAAATGTATTTGAGAGGTGGTATTTTGACCTTTAACCCAGGGACAATCTGTGGCTAAGATTCATAAAACTGTTTTTAAACCTGTTAAATGCTACTAAATATTCACTCTTTACACTTTTGAAAATTATGCTTTAAATTTGGAGCCAAATTAATAAACACAATCGAAAGGCATTTTAATCTATCTTTGAAAAGTCTTGTCCCTCTTAAAGCTATGAACTAGTCAGTGCACCGCACTCACATATTTAGACGCACTGGGTAATCATCAACCTCATTTTTGAGGTAGCCGTATAACGACTCACTATGAGTGAAAGTGGTTAAAAAAAGGGAACACTGCTTTATAGATTCATACCTAAATCTTTTCTTGAAGCCCAAGAGCCGTGATTTGCCCTAATGGTCTACATGGAAAGGATGCGAGTCATCGGTTTTGAGGATATTGCAATAGGGTTAAACTGACTTATTGCCAAGCCAGACCCTATAATGCTGCAGATTTTGCGATGCAATGAACAAATTTAAGAAGAGAACAGGACAAAGAAATGCCACAGACTTCCCTGAAACTTTGCGAAGTGAAATTACCAGCAAATATCATGACGGTCCGATCTTAGTCTCCACCGATTTCTGGCATCTGCTTCTTCTTCACACTGTTGGTGACAAGCTTACAAATATGCAGTTATTTCGGGTTTTCGACTAGAACTGTTGTAATGTGCCTTACCACTTTTTACACCCTGTTGCAAATGTCATAACCTGTGTTGCCAGTTTCTGGAGCACAAAGATTTAATGTCGGTGAGCTGTCAAATAATCAAAAGGCAGGGACATAATAGCAGGCATCTTTGGTGACTGATTTGCGTGTAAGCACAAAGATTAGACTTATGTGTACGAACCCGGATAATAAAGAGCACCAGAGACTGCTATTTTTTGGAGGTTTTGCACTATAGCTGGTTAGGCTAAAACAGGCCCTTTTTGTTCTCATTTCACAATTCACCGATTTCTATGGTTTACGCCATCCTAATCAATTCGAAGGCACTATCTTCAAAGCCAGTTTTAGGATAACCTTATTACTATTAGTAATGGTAGTTCACTTTTTACTGTTCCCTTACGCATCCTAAACTTGGTCATGACGCCTAAATGGTGCTCAACATATATCACAAAGAAAGCTACATTAGGAGCACCATGTCCTGGCTATCCTCGTTAACAATGACTGAAGGTCACGATGGGACACTGCAACGCGTGCTTCCACAGACAGTGCAATTTATTTCTCCATTCCTGTACAAACCAGCACAGGACACTGGGTGTCTGCCCAAGTTAACAGAGCAAATTTTTTCGTTTCTCTCTTAAAACCAAAACATACAGTAACTTCGTGTTAGTAGTAAAGGTAATGCAATCACGCCAGTAGATGGCACGATGTTAGCCCTTCGTGGACTAGTTAAATGACATAGAGGTGTATGCGAAATCCTATGTCCCCAGTGGGGATGAAGGTTTTGTCGTAACATGGAGTTTTGCCAATACTTTATGAACTGAGCATTAAATGCATCCTGTCTTACGGATTTAGGCGAGCTGCCTTCACAAGTGTGAGGGTGTGTAGTTTCATGGCATGCGACATTTTGCCCTATTGTTGAATTGCCTATACCTCTTTTCGAAAGAGAAAAGAAACCTGGATTTTACCAACTGATAAGGTCAAAACGCATTTTTTAGTTTTTTCACTGGAGGACCCGACCATAATCAGACACTGCGAGAAAATGCAAGTCAGACCCAATCCAAGCAACCAGAAGGCACTCATTTTACATCCAATTTATCAAGCTGTGCGTTTCCTCGTCCTTTGTTAAATGGACCTCAGCACGCTTTCATTTCTTGCATGACAGCTAACTCAACTGCACTTCCTTTCCTAAAAATCGCCCTGCGCTTTTGCGTCCACTGTTCCTAATTATAACGGCTGCTTAAACGAAGTACGCAAGTCTTATCAAATCCTGTGTGGGAGAGCTGAATGACATCCACAAATGCGAACAATACTGTAAAAGTGCACTCCAAGGCTGCTTCCAGAGAGATGCTGCTTGGAATAGGCATTTGAATGATAAGTTAGGTGGATCATCCACCTCTCCAACCAATCTTGCATTCAGCCAGTTTCAAATCATGCTACAATCTGGTTGGTGAGATTCGAATCATTTCTCAACTCACCTCTCAACGCATTGGCGAAGACAGAGTCGGCTGCAAGGAAAAGGCTCAGTCTCGTTTAAATTCTGCAGGAAAACAGCCATGCGAATGATTGTGGCCGTGTTGCAGCAAGGCACTTAGAGATGGCAACTATTCAACATATGGGGACAATGCAGAACGGAGAAGAAGGGCAAACCCTTACTTTAATGGTTCTCAGAAGCCTTAATTCATCCCACCATCGCACGAAAAGTGGATGAGCTGCCTGAGCCCCCAGCCAGAAAACTCCTAAGATAACTCTATTTGACTTGAAACATATTATTTTTCTTGTTTTGATTCAAATAGGACAAATTTTATTGCTGATTTGAGCTAAAGCACGATAAAGAAGGACTGCAGTTTAGCTGGATTTCAACATTGCATCTGCTAGAGGTTATTGATGGGTTGTCGATTATGAAAAAAAATTGACAAGGAAGGAGGAAGACTGTCAAGTCATGGAAGAATTGGTTAGGATTTAACTTTATTCAAAAATCACTGAAAAACATTTGATTTGTCATTCTAGATAGCGTGCTCATCTGCCACGTAGGTGCACCGGTCTAGCTGAGCTTCCAATGACTTTGCAAAACAAGATCAAAATGTCATAATGTCAGCTTATTCTAAATAGATTATCCTGGTAAGTAAAAATGTCAGTTGTTTTATTCAGAAGCGTACCGTAGGCCGACTGAGAAAAGCGTTATGAATGCTGGAAAGAGCCCAACCTTAAAAGGATCAGCAGTGTAACCAAGAAATTCAATGCCACATCACATAAAATAAGTGATTGAAACGAGCTGTGTAAGAGGTTCTTAAAAATGACGAATAGTTATTTAGCAACAGTATATGCATCATTCTTGCAGTCTTTTCTTCCCACATGCGCAAATGGATTCGTCGTTGGCAAAATTTCACTTCGACTCATGCAAAGGCTCGTGGACATTCCCGACTGACGTGATTTTGTGCTCCTGCGTCGGAATGCTAATTTACAAGCAATGCTGATGAATACACTCAATTCTATGCAAGGTGAAATAAGCGCTTCAATGCTGCACGTAGAAGGCCCTTAAAATTCCTAAAACTGGCAAATTAGAGTGTACACGGCCTAGAAGCTTGACACAGACCGCAGTGATAAGGACAGTTCGGAGCGAGGTAGGGACATTCGCCTCTGGGCCCGACAATGACAATACCTTTGTAGCTGGGTTCTCACCACAACTGCTTTGCAGTGCCTGGGCATTGAAAACGCGAGCACACAAGCCAGTTGAAGTTTCGTGCCTCTACAGTAGCATTCGGAATGAAATAGTGGACCTGTTTATTACTTCTCCTGCTTGAGTTTGAACATGTTTACACCACGTTTTTCCAATTTACTTGCAATGTAATCTGTCTTGGACCACTTGGACTGCTTGGCTTTGGAGCGTAGAATAACTGCAAATTGAATGAGTATTCCATAGACGCCGCATGTACTCACACATATTCATCCTTAGCATTATGTTTGCGGGGCGTTTCAATTCAGAGAGCAGATGTGTGTTTCTGGTCTGTTTCGTTCCGTCAGTGCCAGACGCACCGATTTGGATGGCGACGCGTGACCAGCCAATTCTCGCGATGCTGCTTCAGCGTCATCAAATTTACTGCTCTTTTATGGAACAAATCGACATTTCAGTCCACCACGAGGTACTCTGGAATGACGTGCTTCATGTAATAAGTGTTCCGCCCTAACAAGTGTCTGGAGAAGGAAGCAACGTGACGCAAAATCCACCAAACCTACGCGGACGGCGAGAATAATGTCCAGCTTACTCTTTCCAATTTCCAAACGCAGTTTAGAGCTGCCTCGCAAAGTAGCCTAAATGTCCCATCAATTGATGGCAACTCGGCCGTGCCAGACTTTGGATCATGGTGTAAGGTTCGCAGCTGTGTGCGGTTTCTGATCGTGGATTGCAGTTCCATCGCCCCATTATTCAGTTGACCTCAAGAAACTGGCAGTGCCATCCGCATTCCTAAGTTTTAGCAACCCTTCTGCAGGCCTGATGCTGTACTCCTCTCCTTTTGCCTGCGCACATTCCAGTATCACCGCAGTCTCGGATGTCACGCCGAAGGCGAGCATGGGGTAATTGGAAAAGCAAATTGTTTTATTGAAAGCAAACAGAGCACACATTTTGGCTGACTTTATATCCATGCTATATAAGCAAATTGTGAGTTTGATTTCTTTATCTGCCTTTGGTTGTCCTTAATAAGATGAATCCATTTCTTTCCAATTGCCCATAATCCGTTTGCTTCAAGACTGCACCCAGTATGTGTGTGGTCTGCCAAATATCCTTTCGGAATGTCACCTGCCTCCAACATCACAGAGACCTGATTCACGCAGGTATTCCTCGTCCCACTGCCTTGCATTATGTTATCCGATACATTTCACGCAATTTTGTGCATTCACCCACACATATTCCCCTTATTTTAAATAGGGATAGGAAATAGCGCTCTCCGACGTTTACTGCAATATCATAAATTCAGAGGATATATGAAAATACGCGTTCGAGGTGGGAATTGCTCAAATGCAGGGCAAGTATTTGAACAAGTAAACAATTTCTTTGACTCTACTTCTATAACTTGCGAGACTTTGGGGCAATGAGGATCTGAGCCGCAATCCCCTCCCCCCTGAAATCCGGTACGTTCAGTAAACCATAAACGGCTTTGCCTGCTATGCAACTTCATGAGAATGCAATTTCACTTAACTTCCACTGTAGCTTGGACCACTGCTGGAGGTCTTGTTTGTCAGTCATGCCTCCAACGTCAGTGCCTTCGTATATTTGCTTCCGAGAAGGGTGCGCGTAAGCTGGCATAGAATAGGATTTGTTGCAGATTTCTGTTGTTTACGATCCTCCGAATGGTAGGGGAGAGTGTATTTTGAGGTTGAGCCTTATAGTCCACCTCGGTGTTCCTTACAAGGACATGGTATCACGAATTTGCGATGCTGATGGCACCGCTACGAGTGGTGGAGAGTGAAGTCCTCCTGCCATCTTCGCTTTGCAATGTTCTGTGGAAAATTTTCGCAGGTGTCTGCCCATCTGGCATTTCAGTTTTGGTCAAGAATTGCTTGTGCATATTGAGTGGTAAATCGGAATGTATTGGCATTAAATAAATGTGTGATGTGAGACCTTTAACGCTACCGAGTTCCTTATTACAAACACGCTCCTAAGACCTCCTCACAGTCACTCCATACTTCAGCAAGATTGTCAGCCAAACGACCACTTTGTGATATGACATTCCAAATTGTCTGCCAAAGCCTAAATTTTAATCCATCGTTACAGGTACTGCAAAGAACCACTGATAGCACATACGCCCTTGAAGTACAGCCATCCTCCTTTACTACCACTTTCATACAACAAGCTAAGTGCAAGACCAAGTTGTGCGGATTTTCGGCTTACTAACATTGGTTTTGAGGTTAAATAGATGGTCAGGGAATGAAAGCCTAGGGGCAAACACTTGGATGGGAACAGCATGACATAAGCAGTGAACAATTCTAGTTGACTCTCCTACTAACGCCCTTAGCTACGCACATAGGCATTTAAATTAGGGGCAAATGTCCTAGTAGCATCAAACGGCAGCGTTTTGGGAGATTGCACAATGCGAAGTGTCTGCGGCCATATTTTTCAAAATTCCACAAATGGCGCGCCTAGGACGCAAAGTGGAAGTGGACTGCTTAGTGGAGACGTTCCATGCTAATATTGTTATGAACAGGCTGCAGTGATTAGGACTATACATGTTTGGGGTGAATTTTCTCTCTCGTGCGCAGATGATGCTTATTGCCTAAATGCCGAATTTAAATAAGCATGAAATGTAACTACAGCGTAATTGTCCCACACAATCCTAACCAATTTACTAATGTGCAGAATTTCATGCTGCTCAGCCTCGAGTGCCTAACCGGCAACTCAAAATAGGCAATCACTTGAACGGAATTTGAAAGGAGAAATTACTGGCCCCATACTAGGCAGAAACACACTCAAGCGTACATTTCATTATATCATGCAAATAGAACTCATACGATTGTGTCGAGCTCAACAAGAAATTGGGTTTGGAAATGTGCAAGCGAAATGGAAATTAGGAATAAGGTGAGGACAGGGATATGGAGTGAGAACATTATACCGAATTGTAATGTGTTCCCCTGAAATGACATTTACGTGGAGCAGAATGGATAAAGGGAGGGATGCACATAGAGATTAACAATCTTTGTCAAATGCTAACTAGGACCACAGGAAGTTGCACAACTTCACTTACTTACATAAGCAAGCATGCACTGATTAGTGATTACTTCAATTTATGCCCTCTTTGATGAACATGTCCGACATTTACATGGATGACTTTCGTTAGTTGCGGATGAAAGACGTTGGAAGTAGCCCACTTTTGGGCTCCTATCCACCTGCCACTCTTTTACCTAAATGATTTGCCTGAAGGAGGTGGAAATGATCAAGGCATCATGAATGCTCATCAAGTAACAAAATGCCTTCCGCGTCTGGTTAAAGAGCTGCTAGATTAGGCCACTACATTTTTTGCTTGAGATACTTACAGAGGTTATAGATAGGGAATAACCAATCCGTATTCTAGGATATGATGGCTGCCAACTTTGCTGGCAGGGGCATCCAAGTCAACGGATGACAACCAATTTTAGCACCACCAACCCCTCCTTAGTTGGAAAACAGGAAGTCAGAATAGGGGGCACATCTTGCCAAGAGATGTACTGCGATGGTGAAGGCGACTTTTGCCAAGTGCGATATGATTGTCCCTTCCTGAATAGTTCGGTTCGGAACGTAGGGCTCATCCAAAGTGTGCTTTGGCCTGAATAACCACAATCCAATGCCATACTGCAGGAGCTTTCTCCTATTATTTAAGTGGAACTAGTTGCTGTTGCAAACGAGACCAGGAAAAGCATTGGTCAATATCATGCAACATCACACTCTGACCCTCTTCGCTGCACAAAGGCACCGATCATTGCAACTGCTTGACACTATGAACGAGGCGATCTCTTAATCATCAGGAAGTTCTACGAAACCACTTATCAGTCCTTTACAGAAAAGGCGGCATTTTCTAGAGGAATGAATGTAGATAATTGTGCAAGTGCCTTGCAAATTTCGGCGGAGAGAAATGGGGTGGACTGGTGAATCTGCATTTGCCCTTAGCACTTGTGGCAGAGGGAAGATGACCAAGCAATGTCACCCAATTCGAAGTCGAAGCCAATGTTCAGCAATGGATTGAGTGGACTCAAGGGCTGACACAACACTCCAACCACTGAATTCTTCAGCGCAAATGGACATATTTGTAAAGGCGCACATTCGCATTAATGAATGCTGTAACCATTATTACATGACGTCAGATGCGGTGTAACGGTCTGCACCATAAGCGGACATAAAGATGGATTTTGTTGTGATGGGCAGGATAGAAGTGATGGAGCGATTGAATTCAGCCTGGCCGCAAAACCTACCTGACCCCTGCTTGCCTCCGTACATGCTACCTGGTGTTGAACTTGAGAGGATGGATCAAACCCAAGCCCGCATTGGCTAGGCCGAAGCGATTTTGGTGACGCCTTAATATGTCGACTGTAGTAAGAATTGCGGTGTTTGGCCATGAGGGTGGTTGTGCCTGGGAAGGTCAGCAATGGAATATTCAAATTGTCGAGTGTAACAGTCGAGAGGTACTCCACCAGTTTATGTTGATTTGTTCACTGTTGCCGAGGACCGTATAATGCAGCTTCTTCCCGATGGTGATGTTCAAAGGAATATTAGCATTCATGTTCCGCGTTACAAATAATACTTACCAGCGGCCACAACCATTCGTGTAGGCCTTGTTTCGAGTTTGCACCCACACAAATGCCTAGTGGATTTGCGCTATTTCCAGCATCCATTCAGGGATAGACGCGAGAAGAAGGGAAGGCCGAATTGTCAACAGAAGTTAGTTCGGAGGTTGCACGAGGAAGGTGAGGTTAACAATAAGTGGAATGACTCCATTTCATTAGTCGCAAATGCTACTTGCGACGCAAACGTTAAATCCTGCCTTATTTTCTTTGTCAGCCGACCAATTTGTATCGTTACTTGGTCTCAACAAATGCTTGTCTCGATCACAATTTCTAATGCCATGCGTTTCATGTGATGAAGTCGGTATTCTCCTCCGCCGTAAAGATGATTCCATGCGTCTGCCCAACGGAGATGGCGATTGAGTAACAGAACAGGATCAAACGCTCGTACTGCTCAAAGCACGTCTCTTTGGTTATGTACCCGTCCAGTCGTTCAAGCAGTTTCATTGAACGAAGTAGAGGTGATCCGTGTTGCGCAGAACTGAGACCATTGCGTGGGAGTACTAAGAGAATGCGAACCTTTCAGCAGTGAAGTCGTTGGATTTATGCGACCTAGCTAGCGGATTGGAAAACATACTCCCCTAGCTCCTAGCCATCGCATTCAAGATTATTTAGTTCATGTATCTTGACCGAATCTATCTGCTTGTTCAAAATATTGAAGGCTAGGGCGAAAGTGCTTGACGTTAGCCTGCTGCTTTAACTATAAAAGTCCATCTGAAAAATGTATCAGACGCCATTGTGTTGTCGATTTGATCTGTTAGGGTAAAGCATCTCAGTTCTAACTTGGTGTTTAGATTAAATAATGTTGAATTAGTGTGAGGAGCAATTGCAAATGCCTGACTGAATAAGTCTAACTGCTTATAAAAACTGAGAAGCCTTCCTTGTGTGCACTCCGGTTGTATTAAACAGACAAATCATGCCGGTAACTGTCACATACATTCATCTTATTCCAGATATGCCCAAGTAGTTCAAACACCTTAGCAAGGTCGGTGCCTAATGGGCGGAAGTGATTGCATCTTCTATCAATGCTCCTGTTTGAGTGCGCCTCACCAAGAACACGAAAGGTATTTAGAGATTGAGTCTCTTCTGCGTGAACAGAAAGTCAACTTAACGCAAGCGAATTACCAGTTTCACTTCCTGCTCATGCTGCAAAACTATGCCACTAGTTTGTCCTATTTGCTTCCGACACTTCAGGTACCACCGTCAACTTCAGGTCCATTTTAATGCAATGCACACAGGTACGTACTCCCAAATGCCTCTCACTCATCTATTTAGCATTTAAATCTCGAGTGTTCTTCATCCATTTCCGTTTGAGTATATATACCCTTATTATTTAGTACAATAAGACAATATTCTGAACGGAGATTTTAAAAAATATCCTTCAATCACTACAGAGTTGGGACGTTTCACGTGCGTTCCT
The DNA here is from genome assembly GCA_000469725.3 of Echinococcus multilocularis. Lineage (NCBI taxonomy): Eukaryota > Metazoa > Platyhelminthes > Cestoda > Cyclophyllidea > Taeniidae > Echinococcus > Echinococcus multilocularis. Next base: position 2,211,922 of record LN902848.1, on the reverse strand, counting down.
TGCAAAACCACCTACCGATTCTTTCCCTGTCTGCAAGGTCATATGAGTCACTTTCACAACGGCAAGTTAACTCGACGTTTAGTTCTGAGGTGAAGAAGTTTTGACTTCAAAACCATATGTAAAATTCTGTTCTAATGGGAGCTTCACCCAAGATGTGAAAACGATACTAGCCTCCACGATAAATGAACTGTCCATTACTTTGCCATTTTAAAGCATGAACAAGCATACCCCTGTAGAGATTGAGAATTTTGCTTCTCCTTAGGGATGCTGACTCACTCAAATGAAATTTCTACATTGGAAGACCACTTCTTCTGTCTGTTTATGGAGACAAGACAAAGAGGTAAATTAAACTCGCCTTTCGTGAGTATTGCAAATGACCTAATATAACTTACAATTTTTGGCAGAATTTCAGGCTGCCTCTTTTCTTCCCCAGTCCTTTCCTGACTCAATTTTAATGAACTTTGGTGCGTAGGTCTTAACAAGTCGGTTCTGCACAAAAGTGTAACTACTTTTGTACTTGTTATGTGCTTGCTTTCCCATTTTAGATCAGTACGATGTCCCCAAATGCGACTATTGTGGTGGACCTAATTGTGAGAGGTTGTTCTACTTGAGAATCAGAGGCAGGTTTGCCATTTATTGTTTCTTTACTATTATACAATAAGATGGCAATATTTGATGTCACTTTGCATAACATAAATGAGGTGATATTTTGTCTTTGCAGGTAGCGATTCCGTTGTGGAATTGGTTTCAGCATTGTCAACTCTAGAGCAGCCTGCTGTAAACTATTTACCATTCATCTCGTGACAATATAGATGAAGATGATGATGAAGTGTGTAATTAAAGTTCAAAATTGCTTTACGTAGCATTCACGCCGGTTGGGAAGGACTATGTCAAAGTGAGGCTCAGGCAATTCAAATGGATGGGCATCTCCATCGATATTAGAGTGGATCAGTGACAAATTCAGTATATTAAAATGGATGGGAGAGAAGGGGCTGATACGGATGAGACAGTAAACATGCATGAGACAAGTGTGCAAGAATGGCAAGATAAATTAAGGAAAGGAAAATGGGAAAACAGTATAAAAGCTAGGAGAGGCGAGAGGAAGCGAGTAATTGGATCAAGAATATAGGGGGAAGAGATGGAGAAGTAAGAAATGGTGGAAATGACAGTGCTTATTTAGACCCAGTGGTAGGAATGTTATTACAATTTGGTGGTCATGATGTAGTTAAATTAAGGCGAGAAAAACAGTGAGAGGTGAGAATGCAAGGGGCAGTCAAGCTAACTGAGGGTTGTGGGCACGCACCTATAAAACTTCAGACATTCGAACACACTCGACTCAATCTAAAAAAAAACAGTTTTGCAGCTCCGGCAGGCCTTTAGTTTAGCTGTTAATCATTTTGACTTTGACATTATAGCTGTGGCTGCACAAATTACACAAAGGAAGGGCACAGAAGGCTAATGTGGACAGTGCTAGCATGCACTCTGTTGCCATTGCATGCGTATTAATGGAAATGGCTAAGCTAAACAAATCATTTCCAGATTAGCCTGTGCAATCTCAGACTATGACTTGTGTGCTGAGTACAGTATACTGACATTATTCCTAGTATTCTCAGAATTTTCAGTTTCATGTTTACATTCATAAACCAGGCAAACCAACAGAACCTTAACCATAATTGTCCAAAACATCCAATTGCTATTCTCATTATAAAAAGTCATGACCCTTAAATTTCAATTAAAATTAGGCCAAAACATGGCATTCAGCTGAATAGGAGCTTCTCTTTGTCAATAAAATGGGTGGAAAGTGGCACCTTTAGCATCTGATTAGTAATAAAGCGTATCATCACTTGAGGCCTTGTGTAGACCTGTATAAAGTATCCATTTGTAGCAGAATATAAAAATCCAACTAATATTCTGCTAGTTTTTAGAAATAAGCCATTTAAATCAAGATATCCGACTATTAGGAGTTCTCCTCATTGCCATCCGCTATGCAAAAAGATTGATACCTTACAATAAAAAATCAAATAAAATTTCTCCATTGTGTGAGATGCTTTACCCTAACAGATCAAATCGACAACACAATGGCGTCTGATACATTTTTCAGATGGACTTTTATAGTTAAAGCAGCAGGCTAACGTCAAGCACTTTCGCCCTAGCCTTCAATATTTTGAACAAGCAGATAGATTCGGTCAAGATACATGAACTAAATAATCTTGAATGCGATGGCTAGGAGCTAGGGGAGTATGTTTTCCAATCCGCTAGCTAGGTCGCATAAATCCAACGACTTCACTGCTGAAAGGTTCGCATTCTCTTAGTACTCCCACGCAATGGTCTCAGTTCTGCGCAACACGGATCACCTCTACTTCGTTCAATGAAACTGCTTGAACGACTGGACGGGTACATAACCAAAGAGACGTGCTTTGAGCAGTACGAGCGTTTGATCCTGTTCTGTTACTCAATCGCCATCTCCGTTGGGCAGACGCATGGAATCATCTTTACGGCGGAGGAGAATACCGACTTCATCACATGAAACGCATGGCATTAGAAATTGTGATCGAGAGCAGCATTTGTTGAGACCAAGTAACGATACAAATTGGTCGGCTGACAAAGAAAATAAGGCAGGATTTAACGTTTGCGTCGCAAGTAGCATTTGCGACTAATGAAATGGAGTCATTCCACTTATTGTTAACCTCACCTTCCTCGTGCAACCTCCGAACTAACTTCTGTTGACAATTCGGCCTTCCCTTCTTCTCGCGTCTATCCCTGAATGGATGCTGGAAATAGCGCAAATCCACTAGGCATTTGTGTGGGTGCAAACTCGAAACAAGGCCTACACGAATGGTTGTGGCCGCTGGTAAGTATTATTTGTAACGCGGAACATGAATGCTAATATTCCTTTGAACATCACCATCGGGAAGAAGCTGCATTATACGGTCCTCGGCAACAGTGAACAAATCAACATAAACTGGTGGAGTACCTCTCGACTGTTACACTCGACAATTTGAATATTCCATTGCTGACCTTCCCAGGCACAACCACCCTCATGGCCAAACACCGCAATTCTTACTACAGTCGACATATTAAGGCGTCACCAAAATCGCTTCGGCCTAGCCAATGCGGGCTTGGGTTTGATCCATCCTCTCAAGTTCAACACCAGGTAGCATGTACGGAGGCAAGCAGGGGTCAGGTAGGTTTTGCGGCCAGGCTGAATTCAATCGCTCCATCACTTCTATCCTGCCCATCACAACAAAATCCATCTTTATGTCCGCTTATGGTGCAGACCGTTACACCGCATCTGACGTCATGTAATAATGGTTACAGCATTCATTAATGCGAATGTGCGCCTTTACAAATATGTCCATTTGCGCTGAAGAATTCAGTGGTTGGAGTGTTGTGTCAGCCCTTGAGTCCACTCAATCCATTGCTGAACATTGGCTTCGACTTCGAATTGGGTGACATTGCTTGGTCATCTTCCCTCTGCCACAAGTGCTAAGGGCAAATGCAGATTCACCAGTCCACCCCATTTCTCTCCGCCGAAATTTGCAAGGCACTTGCACAATTATCTACATTCATTCCTCTAGAAAATGCCGCCTTTTCTGTAAAGGACTGATAAGTGGTTTCGTAGAACTTCCTGATGATTAAGAGATCGCCTCGTTCATAGTGTCAAGCAGTTGCAATGATCGGTGCCTTTGTGCAGCGAAGAGGGTCAGAGTGTGATGTTGCATGATATTGACCAATGCTTTTCCTGGTCTCGTTTGCAACAGCAACTAGTTCCACTTAAATAATAGGAGAAAGCTCCTGCAGTATGGCATTGGATTGTGGTTATTCAGGCCAAAGCACACTTTGGATGAGCCCTACGTTCCGAACCGAACTATTCAGGAAGGGACAATCATATCGCACTTGGCAAAAGTCGCCTTCACCATCGCAGTACATCTCTTGGCAAGATGTGCCCCCTATTCTGACTTCCTGTTTTCCAACTAAGGAGGGGTTGGTGGTGCTAAAATTGGTTGTCATCCGTTGACTTGGATGCCCCTGCCAGCAAAGTTGGCAGCCATCATATCCTAGAATACGGATTGGTTATTCCCTATCTATAACCTCTGTAAGTATCTCAAGCAAAAAATGTAGTGGCCTAATCTAGCAGCTCTTTAACCAGACGCGGAAGGCATTTTGTTACTTGATGAGCATTCATGATGCCTTGATCATTTCCACCTCCTTCAGGCAAATCATTTAGGTAAAAGAGTGGCAGGTGGATAGGAGCCCAAAAGTGGGCTACTTCCAACGTCTTTCATCCGCAACTAACGAAAGTCATCCATGTAAATGTCGGACATGTTCATCAAAGAGGGCATAAATTGAAGTAATCACTAATCAGTGCATGCTTGCTTATGTAAGTAAGTGAAGTTGTGCAACTTCCTGTGGTCCTAGTTAGCATTTGACAAAGATTGTTAATCTCTATGTGCATCCCTCCCTTTATCCATTCTGCTCCACGTAAATGTCATTTCAGGGGAACACATTACAATTCGGTATAATGTTCTCACTCCATATCCCTGTCCTCACCTTATTCCTAATTTCCATTTCGCTTGCACATTTCCAAACCCAATTTCTTGTTGAGCTCGACACAATCGTATGAGTTCTATTTGCATGATATAATGAAATGTACGCTTGAGTGTGTTTCTGCCTAGTATGGGGCCAGTAATTTCTCCTTTCAAATTCCGTTCAAGTGATTGCCTATTTTGAGTTGCCGGTTAGGCACTCGAGGCTGAGCAGCATGAAATTCTGCACATTAGTAAATTGGTTAGGATTGTGTGGGACAATTACGCTGTAGTTACATTTCATGCTTATTTAAATTCGGCATTTAGGCAATAAGCATCATCTGCGCACGAGAGAGAAAATTCACCCCAAACATGTATAGTCCTAATCACTGCAGCCTGTTCATAACAATATTAGCATGGAACGTCTCCACTAAGCAGTCCACTTCCACTTTGCGTCCTAGGCGCGCCATTTGTGGAATTTTGAAAAATATGGCCGCAGACACTTCGCATTGTGCAATCTCCCAAAACGCTGCCGTTTGATGCTACTAGGACATTTGCCCCTAATTTAAATGCCTATGTGCGTAGCTAAGGGCGTTAGTAGGAGAGTCAACTAGAATTGTTCACTGCTTATGTCATGCTGTTCCCATCCAAGTGTTTGCCCCTAGGCTTTCATTCCCTGACCATCTATTTAACCTCAAAACCAATGTTAGTAAGCCGAAAATCCGCACAACTTGGTCTTGCACTTAGCTTGTTGTATGAAAGTGGTAGTAAAGGAGGATGGCTGTACTTCAAGGGCGTATGTGCTATCAGTGGTTCTTTGCAGTACCTGTAACGATGGATTAAAATTTAGGCTTTGGCAGACAATTTGGAATGTCATATCACAAAGTGGTCGTTTGGCTGACAATCTTGCTGAAGTATGGAGTGACTGTGAGGAGGTCTTAGGAGCGTGTTTGTAATAAGGAACTCGGTAGCGTTAAAGGTCTCACATCACACATTTATTTAATGCCAATACATTCCGATTTACCACTCAATATGCACAAGCAATTCTTGACCAAAACTGAAATGCCAGATGGGCAGACACCTGCGAAAATTTTCCACAGAACATTGCAAAGCGAAGATGGCAGGAGGACTTCACTCTCCACCACTCGTAGCGGTGCCATCAGCATCGCAAATTCGTGATACCATGTCCTTGTAAGGAACACCGAGGTGGACTATAAGGCTCAACCTCAAAATACACTCTCCCCTACCATTCGGAGGATCGTAAACAACAGAAATCTGCAACAAATCCTATTCTATGCCAGCTTACGCGCACCCTTCTCGGAAGCAAATATACGAAGGCACTGACGTTGGAGGCATGACTGACAAACAAGACCTCCAGCAGTGGTCCAAGCTACAGTGGAAGTTAAGTGAAATTGCATTCTCATGAAGTTGCATAGCAGGCAAAGCCGTTTATGGTTTACTGAACGTACCGGATTTCAGGGGGGAGGGGATTGCGGCTCAGATCCTCATTGCCCCAAAGTCTCGCAAGTTATAGAAGTAGAGTCAAAGAAATTGTTTACTTGTTCAAATACTTGCCCTGCATTTGAGCAATTCCCACCTCGAACGCGTATTTTCATATATCCTCTGAATTTATGATATTGCAGTAAACGTCGGAGAGCGCTATTTCCTATCCCTATTTAAAATAAGGGGAATATGTGTGGGTGAATGCACAAAATTGCGTGAAATGTATCGGATAACATAATGCAAGGCAGTGGGACGAGGAATACCTGCGTGAATCAGGTCTCTGTGATGTTGGAGGCAGGTGACATTCCGAAAGGATATTTGGCAGACCACACACATACTGGGTGCAGTCTTGAAGCAAACGGATTATGGGCAATTGGAAAGAAATGGATTCATCTTATTAAGGACAACCAAAGGCAGATAAAGAAATCAAACTCACAATTTGCTTATATAGCATGGATATAAAGTCAGCCAAAATGTGTGCTCTGTTTGCTTTCAATAAAACAATTTGCTTTTCCAATTACCCCATGCTCGCCTTCGGCGTGACATCCGAGACTGCGGTGATACTGGAATGTGCGCAGGCAAAAGGAGAGGAGTACAGCATCAGGCCTGCAGAAGGGTTGCTAAAACTTAGGAATGCGGATGGCACTGCCAGTTTCTTGAGGTCAACTGAATAATGGGGCGATGGAACTGCAATCCACGATCAGAAACCGCACACAGCTGCGAACCTTACACCATGATCCAAAGTCTGGCACGGCCGAGTTGCCATCAATTGATGGGACATTTAGGCTACTTTGCGAGGCAGCTCTAAACTGCGTTTGGAAATTGGAAAGAGTAAGCTGGACATTATTCTCGCCGTCCGCGTAGGTTTGGTGGATTTTGCGTCACGTTGCTTCCTTCTCCAGACACTTGTTAGGGCGGAACACTTATTACATGAAGCACGTCATTCCAGAGTACCTCGTGGTGGACTGAAATGTCGATTTGTTCCATAAAAGAGCAGTAAATTTGATGACGCTGAAGCAGCATCGCGAGAATTGGCTGGTCACGCGTCGCCATCCAAATCGGTGCGTCTGGCACTGACGGAACGAAACAGACCAGAAACACACATCTGCTCTCTGAATTGAAACGCCCCGCAAACATAATGCTAAGGATGAATATGTGTGAGTACATGCGGCGTCTATGGAATACTCATTCAATTTGCAGTTATTCTACGCTCCAAAGCCAAGCAGTCCAAGTGGTCCAAGACAGATTACATTGCAAGTAAATTGGAAAAACGTGGTGTAAACATGTTCAAACTCAAGCAGGAGAAGTAATAAACAGGTCCACTATTTCATTCCGAATGCTACTGTAGAGGCACGAAACTTCAACTGGCTTGTGTGCTCACGTTTTCAATGCCCAGGCACTGCAAAGCAGTTGTGGTGAGAACCCAGCTACAAAGGTATTGTCATTGTCGGGCCCAGAGGCGAATGTCCCTACCTCGCTCCGAACTGTCCTTATCACTGCGGTCTGTGTCAAGCTTCTAGGCCGTGTACACTCTAATTTGCCAGTTTTAGGAATTTTAAGGGCCTTCTACGTGCAGCATTGAAGCGCTTATTTCACCTTGCATAGAATTGAGTGTATTCATCAGCATTGCTTGTAAATTAGCATTCCGACGCAGGAGCACAAAATCACGTCAGTCGGGAATGTCCACGAGCCTTTGCATGAGTCGAAGTGAAATTTTGCCAACGACGAATCCATTTGCGCATGTGGGAAGAAAAGACTGCAAGAATGATGCATATACTGTTGCTAAATAACTATTCGTCATTTTTAAGAACCTCTTACACAGCTCGTTTCAATCACTTATTTTATGTGATGTGGCATTGAATTTCTTGGTTACACTGCTGATCCTTTTAAGGTTGGGCTCTTTCCAGCATTCATAACGCTTTTCTCAGTCGGCCTACGGTACGCTTCTGAATAAAACAACTGACATTTTTACTTACCAGGATAATATAGAATGCAGTGGTCACTTTCAGCCACCGGAAAGGATTCAGCAAGGAAGTGCCTTCTGATGATATCTTCTAGGCGCCCTGTGTTGCATCCGCTGGAGAGGAAATCATGTCTTATTCCTTATCCGAACCATCAGTGAGAATGCCTTTTAGCCATCTTTGAAAAGATGCAAAACATTGAGGATTTGTGCAATAAACTTTCAATGCTGGATTAAAAAAATCAAAAAAACTTGATTTATGGATGGAATCCGGTTAGAGCTACTGGCATGTCCTGAAGGCCAGTCCACCTGACGTAGTACATTGATCAGGCCTAACGTGGCCCCTCACCAAAACCATAGGGACAAAATACATCGCATTACACCACATCGCCCTTTTGAGAGAAGGTGGCCAGTTGACTCGGATCTTGTAATGGAGAAATGATCAGAAAACTTTCGAAGCGGAGAGGAGCTCGGTCTCCCTATTGCCTTGGGCCCGTACATATTTCTGTTAACTCCGACTAATTGATGAACATGTTCCAGTTATATTAGCCTTTTCGTTCAAAGAACTGGAGGACAAGAAATGAGAAAAAAATGATGAAACTTGCAATGCAAAGGCAACAATCTCATCGATCATGCTATGATTTGCCACAGCGTGGATTTTTGTAAGTAGAATAGAAATATTTACCTGTTTCTCCATCAACATTGAATCCTATGTATAGCTTTTTCAAAATTTCACACTTTAATTATAGCTTTCAGTACACATTTTTGAGGCACGACACTGTTGCATTTAGATTTTGTTAAAATATAGCTTTTAGGGTATAGTCTTGTACAATATCGAAAAGTGGCATTTTCGATTTTGCGCCCTAGTGCTTGTGCATAAGTAGACAACAATGAGTATGCAATTCCTAAATTATAACAATAGTATTTTTTAGATTATTTTTTTTAATGCAATATTGCAAATATGAAAACTCATAAACATCAGGAAAATACTAAAATATTTGCATTCATTAATGAGGAGATGACAATTTCTGTTCAACAAAATCAGGCAGGAGTATAAAATGACTGAAGGAAATTTCGAAAAATTTAAATAGATTGGGTAGGTCGGAGTAACTGAGAACTCGATTAGACAAGTTTCAATAATATTAATAAGGTATAGTTTCGTCTAACCTATGCTTACCTGCTCAACGATGTCGCTCCAACTGTTCCTCTGAGGCTTGCGGATTTATTAATGGGTGTCTAACATATTACTTTTGGCCATACAAGGAATCACTGCACACTTCAGGCAAAACATCATAGATGAAGCAACCAAATGTTCTTGTGTAGACCTTTGTCCAAGGGCCTAATACTGATATAGCTTATTGAATAAATATTTAATGCAGCATGTCTTAGTTGTAGCCCAGTTTTCATTTATTGTAGGTTTTTCAAAACCGACAAATTCATCGTCCAATGCTAGGTAAACAAAATGTTCTTTTTGCATTACAGTGCTCTCACAAACAAGAAATCAACATGACTGATTAGCAAGCCATTTATCCATTCTCGCGACAACTGGTCAATGGGAGTTTGTCGTCTTATGCTCCAACATTCCACCTCATGCTGGGGGAATTAATGTTATCTGCTGCATCTATTTGTGGTACACAATTATTTCCAAACTGCAAATCAGCGGATTTATTCTACACAGGCCCAACTTTTACAACGGATATAATCAGACTCACAACAGTTCTTGGTTTAGAGTTTACTTTTGTATTAGGAATATTGACATCAAGAGGTAAAGTTGGTGGCTGACAAATATTACTTTTTCATTTCTTCGCCCAAGATATCCATCACAAGAGGATGAAGTAGGCTTTCCGTTTAAAAACTTACCAAACAGCTAAGGCGTTGAGGTTTTGAGTAACGCCTTAGAGGTTTATTAACAAGGCTTTAAACGTACCTGGTAAATGGGATGCATGCTGTCCGGATAGGCACGGTCTCATTTGGACCCATTTACAGTTGATAAATGGGGGAAAGAGAAGTCACTTTAGAACCAGCATCCATGAATTTGGTTTAAGCACTAGCTGGGCAATCGACTGTCAATTACTCCTACAAACAGTTAATTTGGAAGAAGAGAATGCACTGTGAAGCAGTTTCATTCATGGGCATTAACACTTTAAATAATTCCACCAACTCGATGGAATAGAGACATCATGATAGGTAGAGGTTGAAGTGCTTGTGTATGCTCAAAGCCTCTTCAGTATGTTAGCCGGAAGTCCGCTCAAGCTGAAACGGGAAGGAAATTTTTAAACTGTGTTTACTCTGTAGTGTGCAAGGAGAGGGTACGAGATGGGAGGATCAGTCGAGTCGACCTGATAAGCCAAACTGTGTAAACTTGTTAAATGAGCCCTTTAGTAAGCTTATTAGAGTTTAAGTCAGAAATTCACATAAAAGTTGGGTGACACATTTCAGTATACACTTTAAGCACCAAATTGGGAACCAGTGTAATATTGCTTAAGAGATGGGATGATGTCATAACCATGGTCAACGTTCTTTTACCCGTGAGGATGATGCATTTGTTTGGTGGCATCTTGTACTACCACATATTTCTGCGAATAAGCAAGCCTATGTTTCATGCACAATCATGGTTTGATTGGCGATTTTCAAAACAGAGGCGGCAACCTCTGCCTTTACAAGCAACTGGCATTAGACGCGAGCATTAAGATTAATCTCGCATTCTACATCGATAGTAAAAGCATAGAAGAGTGAAAACATGGATAAATAGGTAAGAGTAGAAGCAAATCATGTACTAGCTTCCTGCGTTTAATTACTCAACAAAAGCTCTCTAGGCTTTTATGGTGCATTCAAGGCCACACCTAAACCCACATGTACTACTCTATAAATTTGGTGTCTTTTTTCGAATCCCCCACAAAAACGAATTAGTTATCAGCAGGGCTAAAACCAGAAAACGTGTGAATATACGGTCCATCAACTATTGTGGTGAGATATAAACGATGCCTCATGTAATGTAGGTATTACCACCTGTGCTGTGTAGTTTGATACTCCTTCCACGATTCACCTGACAGCGGACTTCTGCGTAAAGGCTTTTCATGAATCACTCAAGATAAAAGCGACTTAGTTTTATCCAGAGATTATATCCATCAGGGCGTTCGGGTAGCCGAAGGCATATTTTGTGACTGGCTATGCAGAAACCTTGCTTTGCGGTCCTTTTCTTTCCCTACTGCAGCCGGTTATTAGTGACTAACCACCCATTCATCAGTTAAGATTATCAAGAATTGGAGGAAGAAGGGGAGGATAAGGTGCATAAACTGCCTGCGGTTGTGATGAATGCTAAAACGAAGTAGAAGCTAGAGGAAGCAGGACGACGTGGGCTGACGAAGTGACAGATTGGTAGATGGTTGGACAGATATCCGCAAATCAAGCATGCTAATAAAGTTCTCAACCTATTGACTGATAATTAAAACGAAAAAAACCTTCCCTCGCTGCAACTTTTCCTCCCCTTGCCGAAGTTTGCAAGGGTTTTAAAACCCAAAACATTATGAGATTCATCATTTTCTTTAGTGGTCAGACAGACCAAACCTTTAGTTGAAACCGCGCCAAGAATTTCTTTTGAGCGCTCTCAAAATATGAATGCGTTGTAAACTAGATAGATAGGGAGTGGTGGAATCACTTTTCCATTTCGCCTCAACCCTCAAACATTGTTAACTGATTTGGCATCTTAGAAAAGCTGACATCTTTTACCACCCATGCTAAAATTACATTCGCATTATAGTAAGTTTATTTTTTCAATTTTATTTTCTGCGAAAGCGATTCTTACATATGCAAGAACCCATTCTGCTCATTTCAGCCAGCCAGGTAAGGTCTTCATGCATGTGAGGTAGCACCATTACGACAAAATTAACGCGGTGGTAGAGAATGGGCGAAATGAAGACTTTTGGTACAACGACGTACATTAAGAAGGACTCACATTTGACATCACAGCAGAAGTTGCTTCCTAGCAAACGCAGTTAATGCAGGTGTCCAGACTCCCCTCAAATGCTCACAAGTAGGCGGACTTACCAGTGTGCAGTTCATCTGACCAGGGCAAACACTCATTCACTGAAATTAAGTAATGAGACTTCAGGATTATTACCAAGACGTTATGTTCTCTATCTCTGAAGCAGCCGAAAATTTATTACCTGTGTGAATGGATGATGTGGCAACCTAGACGGAGAGGTAGTAAGAGCCACATTAATCTTTCCTTGCGTTTTGGCTGCATGTAGTAAGGGATTTTCATCTAAAAGAATAACAAATTTTTTTACTTTAGTGCGAATCCAAGACACAGAACATTACCTGCAACACCATCACCCCAGTAAGTCATTGGGCTGCAGCAGAAGCACCATTGCATTTGCTTGCCAGATAAAAGTCAAACTACCAAAATTCCTTAGTATCATTATGACATGATGTCGTACACACCTCAACCAATCCACCTATCTACAGCCTACATTGGACGATTTAATGAATAAGTAGATGGATGGATATGCACATAAACAGTTAAGTGGTCACTTTAGCATATTTAAATGTCAACTTTAGCTGTCCTCCACCACCGCAGCTGCCACCAATTGCACCTCAGTAAGTCATTGTATTGCATCAAAAGCATTTGCATGCCGGAAAAAAGTTAAACTACAAAGTGTGTTGGCTTCATTTTCATAGAATGTCTCACCCAAGTTAGCCAATTTGCTTATCTGCATGCTGCATTAGACTATTTGATGCAAAGAACGAAAACATAAACGGTTACATGAGTCAGGTCAAATGTCTCGGCAATGGTTAAGAAGAAGCATTTGAAGGACCAACATGAGACCTTAGCAGAGTTGTGCACTCGAGCAAAAGGAAATGATTTTCCAAAACTAAGTCACACTGAGTTTGTAGAATTAGGCAAAATGGGGTCTTGCAGCATACTGTCAACAGCATGGTGTGTGCTGTGCGATTACACGGGATGATGATCAAATTACAGGAATAGGATGTGCTTTGCAAGTGGGTAACATAATGTCTGCATAGGCTGCATTACATGATTAGCCAAGTGACCAGTGATAAAGTCTTCAAGGACCAGTGAGAAACTGTGGGAGGGCTGCACAATTGATCTCGAAGAAGATGTTTACAAAAGAATTGATTTGGCCGACTTTCAAATGTAGATGGAACCGTGCTCGCAATCCATCGTCGATACCGTGAGTCTTTGATTTATCTCAAAACCATTGCTGCACTTGTGTACGAGAGACTTAGCAACTTCCATATGTCATCAACTTATCCGCACCAGAATTCACAAAGTCGAAATAGACGTTACATTCTGTGTAAACACACAACTGTTGCATTCGTCAGCAATAAACCAACTGAAATCTCACACAGGCGTAAGAATAATCGCATGTTGCATTATTGTGAGGACCACCCGTCAACTGATGTTACGTTAGCATGGATTTGCCCGCAACCATTGAAGGCGCGTGATGTGAAGCACTTGTAAAATTCATTTCACTGTTTCAATTGGGCCGCAATAGACACTAACTCACCAGGTTTGATAAGGTCTTGATCTTAGGTGAGGGAATGCTAAGCCACTTCATTCGGAGCAGTGTATCAAATCTGACACCACCATTTTACGTATTGAGTGCTTCTTTTGCGTTCTAATAGTTAACTTTCCTAAAGTAAGTATAAAACCTCCTCATTTTAGGGAAGCCATAGGGATCTATGAGAACGACGGTGGCTACATCAAGACGAACGCGTATGTTCACAATACTTCCTTAAACAAGAGCAGATTCTTAATGCTATATTTTGAGGCACCATTTAGAAGAAATTCCATTTTCGCTGAAGGACGGCAGTTAATAGCCACGAGCACATTGAAAGTGGGAAGACTTGAACGGAATGTTGGATTAACTGTGCATTTAATTTTGCACCCTCTATGTCATGAGGCAGGCGGATTATCAGTAGTCAGTGATGGTGGCACAGAAGCAGCCTCAGTCAGTAAAGCGAGTCGTATTTTCTCTGTGGCGAAGCCTAACCGAATGATGGAGTGATGCAGGACCGACTGTGAAATTACGTTTATAAGCAAGGAGAATTTATTGGCTCATCAAAATTAATTTGACGAGATGGAAGATTAGATAGTGCATACTAAACGAATGTTGTCGTCCTTGTGAAAGGTAGGGTCTGTGTGTGTAAGCTGTCACAACCGCAGGAGCGTAAGCTGTGCCAACAGAGGTGGAGAGACAGAGGAGGTAAGCGAATGGCGAGTCATTAGGTGAAATGACGTAGATGAATTAGGGACTCACATTCGGCATCTCAGCAAGAGTTGTCTGTAGGAGAATAGGCCTCTTTCACAGGTTCGATTGCGAGAATAATTTCCGTCAAGTTTCCTATTTGACAATGGTCAACCCCTGTCGATGTATTGAGCAATCCGATGCTATAATCAACATCCTAACGTCATGCCACCGAGATATCCAGCAACGGAGAAGTTGAGAAACTATCTGGAGAGGTGTTGTGGCAACCAAGTTAGAATGGTAGGTAGAGAGTGAGCCACGTTAAACTGTTCACGCGTTATGGCGGTACATGAAGAGCAGTAAAGAACGGAAACAAACCCGTGTCTGATAAGATGTACCTACAAAAAATGATTCATTTGTTCCATCCCACGGTTCTGCCACTACTGGTGCCACCACTATCGCTAAATAAGTGAGTAATTGGGTTGCATCAGAGGCGCCACTGCGTTTGCCCTTTGGAGAAAAGGCAAACTGCGAGAGTTCTTTACACGTCAGCCAAGTTACCCATCTCCATTCTGCACTAGATATGAATGTGTATATGGAGATGGAGGGGTATAAAGTTGGATGAGCAATAGATGGATGGATGGATGGATGGATGTGTACGGGGATATTTGAATAGATGCTCTGTCAGATCAAATGTCACGGCATCACTGAGAGAGGGGCATTTGAAGACTAACACAAAAGTTTGGAATGGTTTTATACACGTCGGCAGTAAGAAGAGAATTTCACATAATTCATCGTGCCTCATTACACACTTCAGATCCAATCAGCCCGTCAACCTACCACCAAGAGCGTAAGTGAATGCATTGCCTAAGAATCGCCGCTGCACTTGCCCTCGAATGACTGTCGAGTATCGCAATTTTGTCGACGTCACTGTGATAGAATGTGCTCTACAGCTCAGCCACCTTACTCATTTACAAGCTACGCTAGATGATTAGACGGATGAATAAATGCATAGGAATTTGGTCGAATGACGTTATTAATCCATTCAGATATGACAGCAATGCTTAAAATGACTTTTTTGAAAAATCGCTATGAATCTTTTAAATATTGCCTATCCAAGCTTAAGTAATTAATTGCCAAAGCAATCGTGCCGCTTTTGCATTTAAAAGGTCACTCTACGCCAATGCAATGGCTCCCCCGTGAGTCTTTCATTTGTCTACTAACCAACGTTGCACCTGCATACCGGAGACGAAGCGGGTTCCAAATTGCCTTTAATGCCACAGCATCAAAGTGCACTTAGTATTTCCAAGTCACACAATTGCTGTGCTTTCACATAAAGGTCTGAAGGCTTACATTGGTGCGAGGACGCTCACTCACTGCTTTCTTGATTGGATCACCTATGGACTGTTGTCAACTTAGTGTAGACTTAAAGACTGGCGACGCCTAGCACAGGGCACTGAACAACCAAATTTTGCTCATTGAACAGCACCACGAAGGATGGTAGGGCACCTAAGCAGATTAAATGACTAAAACACTTGGAATAATCATGCTATCACTTAAATTCAAGTTACCGCAACGTGTGCTTACTTCAGGCAGTGACCACGAGACAAACAAGCGTCGATTCATTTCACTCAGATCAGCGGAGCACTGTCAGCAACAAACATTCATGTAGAGACTTCTCTGTGTATATTTTGTTATATTTTGTCAAGAAAACGAATGAAACCTATATTATAGTTTGCCTAACAAGGAGTACGCCAATCAACGTGGCAGCAACGGAGGGCACTAGTAAGTACGGAGCACTTTCCTTCAACCAAAGTTGAAACCCAATGCTGCTTTAATAGCTTTTATCCAACAGGTAGCTTTTCTTCTGCAGCAACATAGGGTTTCTATATCCTTAATCACATTAACTTTTTTACTTCCTTCATGTCAGTAAGTAGACATATTGCATGAAGTCAGTGAGGGAAGTACGGGTGTGCAGTCGCAGTCTGTAAGCAGAGTTGGGCGCCTCATTTATGTTGGCATTTTAGGAATGACCAAAACGTCTCATTGCCTTATTAGGAATAGTCTATACTCCAGAATTGTTTGCAGTTTTTTAAATTTCTTTACAGTTGTGCCACTCCTAGATACGCAAACCTATAAGCACAGCCCCCTCCTAAGGGTAAGGTCTATGTGTGTGTTCGTTGGCATAACTCTAAGCCAGCAATTTGCACCAGAGTGGGCAAACGGCGAGACTATCGCTGATTTGACGTGCATGGATTTGGAGCTCACTTTCGACATCTTGGCGGGGGTCGCCTCTAAGAGAACTGACCCGGTGTAGGAGACTAGACCCATTTCAATGGCTCAATTGGCTGTGCAATTCTCATCCTCTTTCCCATTCGATTATAGTAGACATCGGAAACTGATAGCATGAGGTCCTGGCACCACAGTGCCCTTCTATATGTTGCATTAGATACACAGGTAGGTAGAACAATCGGTCAGCCTGCTGTGGCCGCAGTGGAATGAAGTTGTGCTAAAGTAGCACAGACGAATTGCATTTGTAGTCTTTTGCCAAAAGAAGTGACAAAATATTGCACTAACGTATTTTTTTTGCTTTAGAGGAATGTGCAAGACCATGCCGCAGGGTTTAACAAGGCCTTTTAGTCGTAAAAGCATCGCTTCTCAACTGCGTGCTGGGGGCAATGTAAACCATGAATTTTTGACGCCTTTTGCATACATGCACTTTGAATCCGCAACTTTGCTTTAAACACTAGGAACGATTTCCGCTTTACTTTACTTCTCACTCCCGCTAAATTTATGCATCTATCCCAATGTTTAAGTAAAATCCAGAAATGAGTTCCATGAGGAAAAGCTATCCTTAAGTCTAAATTCTATTGAAACAATTTAAGCACCCGTTGGGAGCTAAAATTATGCATAGTCGGCCTCGTTATTTCCGTGAAGAGAATTATTCTTGTATACCCTCGTGATTGGCTACGGTGATGCGCAAATTACCAAGTCAAGATAAGGCTTTTTAGTCACTGAAAAAATTCAAAGAAATGGCAGTTATTCTGCGGCCTAGGAAATAACAAATACACCGGGATGAGCACTGGAAGACTGACTTTGATTGATGGTGTCGACGCTTTACTTATCCACATGGCTTGCGTGTGGGTGAGACTTGACATGATTCATTTGACATCTTCTGTATAAAGGCACACGATAAATACTTGCCTCCAGACTACTCTCAATTTAAGTAGGAGTTTGCTCGCTACTCATTTAAATGACTGTAGAATGCAAACTAAAGCCATTCACTGACACTCAACTGACCATCCGTTTGTCTAAGTCAGCCCTAATTTCCCCCCATGTGAAACTGCCAAAATTTATTCTCATTAGTATTATTTATTTTGTTTTATTTCCTTGTCTAACAGTCAACTAGTGCGTTCACTTTGCCAAGTGGTATGGCTCAGTGTCTTCCATTGGCACATCCTTTGAAAAGCCTCTCTTCAAATTCACCTTTTCAACAGAAAGAAATTATCTACACAAAGTACCATGCGCATAAACCTGTGGTAATGCGGAAAAGTGCTCCTGCCTGATCAGCTATTGCCAGTTATTCGTACCATGTACACCATTGGAAAGAGTGGAGATTTAAATAAGCGGAAGTTTTAAACTCGACTAGTCAAATGCAAGCAAGTTGTGGGATGTTTTAAAGGGTTCGTGCAGTGGTCATTTATCGCAGGGCAGCCGGCTTACGAAGCCAAATATGTTAAGGCATACCCAAAGTGAGTTCATTGCCATCTATTTAAGTGAACTGGTGCTTTGGGAGTAGCAACCCAAAAACCTAATGTAAAGGAATTTCTAAATAGGCGTTTTGTCCGGTGGCAGCAGTCATCAGTATTGTTTTCCTGAGGGTAAGAACGCCATTACATAATGAGCCTACGTGTGTCAGTGAATAACGTGAACATTTTATGGTAAGAAGTATGCCTTCCTGCAGTTAGGCTGATTGATTTACGATTACAAGTGCTCCGTGTGTCATTCGTAATGCTTGTTGCCTCATTTACCTAATCCTTTCCTGACTATGTTTTGTCTCTGCAGGTAGGCAGCAATAAATAGTCATTGGATAGGTAAACTGCACGAAGAAAAGTAAAAAAGCCTGAGATCATTTGTGGTTGGAATAATTGCAAACACCAAATGCAATTAAATCCACACCTTTAATTGAATACCAGCATTTTGCTACAACTTAACAAATACCAACACCATGCTGCCATTTGTATTCATAAGCTTCTGTCAATGAAATTGCTCTAAATCCTGAAAGTTTGAGCTAAACCTCCGTATAAGGTGTAGTGACTAATTAATAGTGTACGACAAAATATCAGGAATTTTTAGCTGTTCCCTTCCAGCCATAGGATTTGTTGCATAACATTTCTTTTGGTGCAATTTAATGGGCTTTAAACATGGGTAGATGAAAGGTGCACTTTGAAATGAGAAGTGGATATGAAGTTGGGACAGCTTTGGCGCCCTGTATACTTTCGTACTTGGAAAAAGTCGAGGCAGTAGTATTAGCAGCACATACTGCACACTGACAAAGAACATGCAAAAAAACCGGCTGAAATGGTCCAAAGGAAGATGAAAGAGTGGATACACACTACTGAGATCCTTAAGTTGACCCATTTGTACTAAATTAGCATATCCACATTTGTTTTGATGAAAACTTGACTAACAGGCATTAATAAAGATGTAACCCTTTACGAACAAAAAGCCTCTTTTTATTAGTATTTATATAAACGGGCGGCTTGCATAAAAAGATCTTTGCATATGCGAAAACTAATGCTGGGGAAACTCATGCAGGATGGGGCAAACAGAGTTAACTGTGTAAGTGCAAAAGACTACTTTAAGCTTGTATATATGTAAATGTTGCAAATGTTTTTGATGGGACAGGCATGGGTTAAATGGGCTTCAATACATTGTTATCGCTGGCAAAATGTTTTATGATTGAATTCGTTTCGCGTCAAGGTCAAAGACCTTGGGCAATGTAAACAAACCCTTGCATGCAATTTACTTAAACACAGTTTTTAATTCATGTGTTTTTCAAAAAATGAATTTCTGCAATTATAGGTGCCAGTTCATATGCAGGCACGCTTATTCCGTTGTTAGGCGAACAAGGATTAGGAAAGGTGCTTTGGTCAAACACTTCAGGTTGATCAAAATGGTACACTGCAGAGCAAAATCACAATTAGTGAAACACGAGTACACCCATGTTTAAGCGCAAGGCAGAGAAAGAAGGAGGCATGTCGCTTTACGTGCTTTACGCGTCTTCAAACAGTTGAAACTGGAATCTGTGACATTTTGAGCCGCTTTTGCTGCATTTATTGATATCTTACTGGTGGTGAACTAGTTGCATTTTACTATGTGATGTGATAATTACAACTGCTTTCATACCTTCCAGGGTTTATAGGTAATGCTTGGAATCATTCGCGTTTTACACACGTGGAATTCGGGGTGACAGTTAAAGCCCAAAAAGCACAAATTTCTCGACCACCTCATATGCACGTGTCGGTAGGTCAAAATTTTTTTTTAGAAAAAAAACCACCTGTTTTATTTTTTGTCTGGATGGTCACCGTTTCGCATACACTGCTTAAGGAAATTGATTTGGACTCACTCTGAACAGTGAACAAGAATATCTATGTTGTGGTTAGTAAGACTAATTTTATCCAGAAGCCATACAGTAGAAGTTGTACACCAACGAAGATGTGCGAAAATGGTTAACCTGAAATGGCCAATAGCTCCTACGGCATAATGGCGTTCGTTTGGCACAAAAGACAAAGACATTAAGAGAGATTGGCCGGCCTTTTCTCCCTGTCTTCTGTCTGCCCATCGGACATTTAAAATCAATGCAGGCAGAAGTCCCGTCAGTTGGAAATGACAATAATTTCGGGCCACGGGTTGTAGTGGGAACGTGGTTGGTGGGTCTTCTCCATAGGCTGAAGCGATCAATGCCATACGTTAAATCAGGAACAGCATTGGAAGGACCCATTTGCAAAGCATGAAGGGATGTGATGTGGGTGAGCAGCAGTGGAGTTGCGACTTGGTTTCATGGGCGTGGGCTCCACTTGAATAGCAGAAGGAGCCCCTAAACAGGGCATTCAACAGAAAAAGGCTCCATTGGCGATGCCTATTTGCCAAGATCACGCGTATGTGACAGGGGACTCAGTGAAAACTTGTTTACGTGCATTTCATGACCAAACTTCTCAATGCTGCATATTTACTCTATGCTTGGTGCATAAATCCTTTTTTTATTTCAGGCTGATTTTGTTACCTTTATTGCTAGGTCCTGGTATTGATGAAGCAGCCACATTTTGCTGCGCATTTTGGCCGATGCAAATGATTCCATGTTTTTTAAAGGCTAGGTTTAACCCGCAGTATCTGCTGCTCTACAAGCGAGGACATTAGAGTGACATCTGCGACCCAAAACAACACGAATGGCGTGGTCACCTCATATACATCTGGTGATGCAGCAGCTGTATTTTGAAGAGAAAAACCAGTCAGCTTTGTTATTACTTTTGTTATGAGCCGCCTATTCTTAAAATTTACCCAAGAAAATCGAGGTGGAGCCTCTTTGAACTCCTTAATTACCCATACATGCAAAAAACGAAATTTTGAAGCTCTGCTTGTGTTTTGCCCAGAAGTTATGCAGTTCGGGCAGCATAAGAAACGCCTCCGACTTCTCACAGCCGCCCTTAACCTGCGAAGTTTTGCCACAAATTATAGTCATTTTGAGAGAAATGGGCTGTTTGATCCGCCTGATCCGCAATTCCAATGCCTTGGTGCTCCATTCCTGGCAAATCATTCTTTACCACGGATGACTCGGTAAGCTTCCCAGTGCTGCTAGGCTTATCAATCCCTCTGACACTCTGGTGCCCTTGATTCACTGCAGCAGCAAAGGCACAATTCTCCCTGATTTTACCTGCAAATCTTTTGACCAATGGAAAATAAAAGGCATTTATTTTCCTATTTATTTGTGTCGAATAGAGGTGCATTGGCCACTAGTCTTGCTAAGGGGAATCACAGTGATTACAGCATCTGGCTATTTCAATGACCGTGTTACTAGTTTTCTGTGCGAATATGTCTCTCGTTCCTCTGCTGCCTGACCTGTAACTAGGGGCCTAGAAACCGCTTCAGCAAGTTGTAATGCACCCGCAGGTGGACACTCGACCCAGCCAACAGGCAATCACCATTCAGTGTAGAGGTGCGCACTATCTCCTGAAGGTCCGAGCAGCCACATTATGGAATCGCATTAAAATCACTGACTGCTTCCCAAAGGCCGAAGACGAGTCAATTGGTAGAAAACATGTATTTAATTGCACCTTGAATGAAAACGGTAAACCTAGCTAATACCAGGTACAACCGCCTCCTTGAAGTGGAAGTATCAAAATGTAAAATTCCTCATCGTATATTACCGCGTCTTGCATGTAGAAAGGGGAAGTATTGAGGCGTCCTACCACAATAGGGAAGTCGCATGCTCGTAGTGTGTCAACTACGAGGCTGTGGTTGTACCACATGGCCCGACATGGGCATTCGAACAACAAATCTAGGATATGTGGGAAAAGATAGTTACGGACCATGCTCGGCGCCATAAGAATTGAGCTGCCATTTGAGAACTCATAATTAAAACTGCAACACTCAGAGAGCAAAAAGTTGTAGGCTTTTCTAATTTCCATCCGCAGAGGCAACAGAGGTGATGCAAATAAGTTTAAACTCGCGATGCATGAACTCGAATCACTGTGGGATGGACGGGCGAATGAAAAGCCAAGTCGGAGTTGTTTAAAACAACGTGCAAATAGAAGTGCGATTTTGGTTTCCTTTACCTTTTATCTGTACATAACGGTTAAATATTTTGTGCAATTAATGGAATTAGTGGGCAGGGAAAGAAAGCTATTTTAAAAGATTGTTATCATAAATGCATGATTGATGACATATTTTATGAAAGTGCCATCACATTTAATAAAATCTTTTTTACGATTCTGAGCAAAGTTTCGAATTTTTTGTTATTTAGGGTGTTTACTTTAAATTTGAATGTCTCTCAGCACTATTTCAAGGACTCTTCATGCCGAATGCTTTCTGCAAAACATATTTTATTAATTGCTACTTACAACGTTTCAGTAAGGTAAATACATTCAGACTGCTGACCGATGGTAATTTTTCGCGTACGTTTTGCATGCAACTTCACGGACACATATTCTAAAGCCAAATTCCTTCATTTTCTAATTATCTCACATGCCTACCTCTCAATATCTCACGTGCTTCTGAATTAACACTTCAGTCATCCATTTCTCCCAGATCAAAGCTTGAGCCTCACTCTGGTTCCCAAGTAAACGTACCACAAACTCCAAATTTAATTTCTTTGAGGCAGCACCTGATCCCCATAGCACTGATTGCTCCCCTCAATCAGTCGGAAGTCTTGCATGCTGCTCTACCTGTTTCTCCATACTAGTCCTCTACCTGCTTAACCTATCAAGACAGTGCTCAGGTACTTCGAAGTTCATCTTTCAGCAGTAACTCCTAGAACTGGCAAGATTTGTAAAATCTGTTGCCTGTGTAGTTTGTGAAACCCATTTGAGCCCTGTAAACTTGCTTAGCCCCTCTCGAATGCCGGCTGTAGCCAATCTATGGCATTTACAATAACCAAGTTTACTTTGGCAGATAATCTGCCTAACTTTTTGTCATGTTCTTTCACCGTCTACAACTCAAGACGAGTTATTTCATGTAACTATTTATAAATTAATCTTCAGAACCAGTCCTTTCATAGCTTACGAGGGAATTAGTTTGCCTCACTTAATTTTCATTTCTTATTTGACAAAGTCTCTGAATAATGCCATCGACTTATAAAACTGTGCAGAAATAGAAGGCATTGTCTGTCAAGTTTAGTCATTCCATTGTCAGCGACCTCCTAGGTTTTCTTCCCCCCTGAATCAGGAGTGAAGTAATGATACACTAGGATGCCGTCCTACCTAATGACTTAATATGGAATCTCATCACATATCACAGGAAAGTGCTTCTAAGACCAAATTCACGACCAACTCATGGTGATCACAGGTGGTAGACTACCTCATTGTCTACTGCGTGGATGTGTGTAGTGTTTTGAGCTGCCTTTTAACAAACTATAAGTCGATGACGGCATAACGTATTCCAGCATTAATCATACATCACCAAGATTCTGAATGAGGCCAGCAGAGGTGCATGTAGTTAAATGCATACTAAGAGCCTTCCTGTGAGTCAAATATAGAGGGTCGAGAGACGAGGTTGTTTTCTGGCTTTGACGTCTGTGCTGCTGGAGTATTATTTTTGGAATTATATGCCCTAGGAGTGTAGGCTACTGCTTATTTGCTGCATATACTATATCTGCGGTTAGAACTTAGGAGTAAGTGTATATATGCAGCACAGTACTCTGTTAAGTAGCAATTTAGATGTCCACCTCGTATAGCCTACATTTCCTGTATAAACCTCAAGATACCTACTTAATTTTAATGGTCACCGTAAGCACCGAATAAGAGTAAAAGGCATGCACAGCGAATATTACATGTGTCAATAGAATTTCCTATACCACATCGTTATTTTCTCTATATTAAGAATGCTTTCTTATTATTTGGGACAATCGGTGAGTAGTAAGCAGTACTTTGGCTAAAGAATCTCAAATTAGAGGGTTGTAATCAAATTATGAGTTTAATCACTGTTTTTAAGTTGGTCACTGCCTCGAAAAGTAAAATAAGGGGATTTGCTTGTAGGAGAAGGAGGAGATTAGGAAATGGGGTACGGGTTTTGCCACTCGACATATTTTGATCGCACTTGCTGTGCAGGAGATGCAAACACGAAGATTATGTTGCTGGGCGACAGTTAATAGGGCACATATCATTGAGTTATTGGTGGTCGACAGACATATGACTCTATTCCCCCCTTCGATCACACAGCCGATCGCACTTCTGGAGCGCTGGCTTCATGCAGCCCAACCGTGGAGCCGACTAGCGCATGCGGTTCTCTGGGCACACTTCTAGTTCTAACTCTACTTCTGCTTTCCTCGGTAATTCCATGTCAATCTATTCAAACCCACACGCACCTACTGTAGGTAGGACGTGATGGTGTCATAGATTCACACGCCATGGTATTGTTGAGACCAATGCAAGTATAAGTTTTCCTGTGAAGCCACCTACAAAAGTCTACTAATTGAAGTTGGCTAGACTGCAGTGGGAACATTTTAGCCCCCTCCCCCGTAGACTGGTCGACCTGCCATCCGACACGTTTACATGCATAGGCACAATTCCCGAACGTGGAGGAGGTAGCCAGAGTTTACTTTATCAATAGCTCTATGCAGGTGGAGTAGAGAAACTCTGTAGCAAAACTTTTACAAGTAGCTGATGCTTATTGGCGCTTCAATTGTTAAAAGCCTTCCTACAAACATGCGAATGGAGTAGTTACCGAAAGTAGGCGTCAATTTCAGCCCTTTTGTTTAAGATTATCGCCTATTCTCCTATCTGAAGCACAGGAACTTCTTCCACCCCGTTAAGCTTTGCCTTTTAGCAGTAGAAATCAGCATAAACCTCCTCTGCACTACAGCTTGCTTTCCACTGCCACCAATGTAGCACCCAGTGACTTCCCTAAAGACAAAAGAAGACATAATACTACAACAAAAACATATTTCACATGTAGAATGCATTAGGGCAAGTAGATTATGCATTGCCAAACCAAAATTCTTCTTAATTGAAATTGGGCAGATTTAAAGCAATTTACGGCCACTTAACCAATATTCAATTTATTCTGTTGTGTTTGCTTTACGTCATTTAACGATGCAAACGTCGACCAGCTCGAGAAGAATTAACCTGTTACACTTGTTTGAGGTGTCTGAACCTAAAAATAACCTTCAATTTCATACAACCAAGCAAAATGTACTCGCCATATTTTACCTAGTTTCTTAAGCATCCTCTGCTAAAATACATTTGCGCCACTTTAACAAAGTTGTGCAAGTAGCAGGTGCAGTTCGCATTTGACAAACAACCATGAAGTGGGGAAAACTGGTTTCCAGAGTCATCGTTGCAGTCCCAGTAGATCAAAGCAGCAATACTAGCAAGTATCAGCTGCAAAATTAGCTGTGCCTCTTAGATTTATTTGACTATAAAGCAGATTTCATTAATCTATGATATTGTTACTGTTGTCCAGAATGGCTTGATGGTTGCCACAATTCAGGACAGTCGAATTGATAAATGGAATATGCAGGGATTGACTGGATGATCCATAAAATGGATGGGATAGCCGAAAGGTGAGTCACGAAAAGAAATGGAATGAATTAGATGGAGATAAGACATGCAAAATACATGCATACAAAATGGATTCCAGGAGATTGATGGCTGAATGAATACAGAGATGGGTGCATGAATCACGGGAATAGTGTTAGATAAATAGATGAGGACTGAGCAAAACCACTGCTTGGATAAACTTACTAGAAGCAGTACAGGTACTACATCTTTTAACTATACATTTAAGTGCAGCTAGCCAGTTGCGCATTGTAGGGCCTCAGTGGCCAAATGATGGCGGGAATTATGCAGCATGCCATCAAATTGAAACGACTGACAATGTGGGCGACATCAGCGTCAACACCCCAGCATCTACCAACATCAGATAAGCCACTTTCTTGGTAAGGTGAGAGAGAAAAGGTGCTTTTGACAAGAGACTGAGTAAAGATGAAACTCTGCCGATGCATTTCGTTGCCTACCTTCAGCATTTCCCGTCATCAACATCGATTTTCATCAAACCGCTTTATGGGTGCTTTTTCCTCATTTTTATTCACCTAGCGTCTAAATAACCGGAAAAATAACATTTAACTAGTTTCAGGAAATATTTGATGCCTTGTTGCGAGTAATCCTTTTACGTTTTAAATTCGTAATACTATTTCATTACTTTTA
This sequence comes from Echinococcus multilocularis, assembly GCA_000469725.3. Lineage (NCBI taxonomy): Eukaryota > Metazoa > Platyhelminthes > Cestoda > Cyclophyllidea > Taeniidae > Echinococcus > Echinococcus multilocularis. The sequence goes on along the minus strand of LN902848.1, from coordinate 2,185,803 downwards.
TAACTCGGTTGGAGGTTGTTCTCACTTGTTTAGTGCCTTTGCCTTTTCTTTCATTCAATCGACTAGGCAGGTACCAACAGTCATAACTTATAGTTGAAAATGCAGTTGGTTTTGCGGTTCTTATCCGGCATGCATTAAGCTTGTTACATCTTCCTTCTCTAGCAGAAATAATATCACACTTGTCTTCATCAAAGACGTAAGGCTTTTTTCACATAAGTAGGTGGATCTGTTTAGATGAGTCTTAGCAGGCATTAAAAAATAAAATTTGGCTCCGGGTGAAAAGTGAAACCGCCAAACACGGGTTTATTTTCAACCTCTAACTCACAAGAGTTGTGTGTCATTATTTGGTGTTCATACCTCATCAGTGTTATTTACATTTATCATCGTGATAAAAATGCATGTAGTGGCCATTGACACATGCGCCCCCACTATGTGCCGTTAGGAGTGGCAGTTTGATTGACGTCATTGTTTCGAAGGAACAATGGTATTTCTGTTAAGCTCTCTCTCGTCTCTAACAAGCCTAGCCTTGTTTAAAGGAAAGCAGCCGCATGCTCACGTACAATCCTACAAAAGCTAATTTATTTAACCTTCTGCCAATTAGTTAAGATAACGCTGATGAAAGAAAACTTCACAAAATTCTTCGAGAGAGATGTAAAATTGAAAAAATGGGTGCGTTTAATTTGCATTTGAGATAGTCGGCCTGGCAAAGGGTAGGCAGGCATGCAGTGGATTCAGAAGCGAGGAATGCGGACTTGGTGTTGGCTTCCGCCTACATTCCTCTGGCTGCACGGCAACCAACTTGTTCTGCAGAACAGCCATGCAATTAAGCATCCAGCGATCAAAATGGTCCCATAATCAAGGCTTCTTTTTGGTTGACCGTTACACCTGTGCCACCCTAAAAAACACTCAAGTTCTCTAATTCACCTATCAAAACTTCATTGTTATAGAAATCCAATTAAATGGAAATAAATTATCCATAGTGAATGAACGTTCTGATATAGACAGGTAAAAGTAGTGAAAGAGGGAAAGGCAAGCTGTAGTTTAGGTTGAATTAAGAGGGTTGCGCATGTTTATTCGAAATACTCAGGCATGCCTAGATATTAGGCTTATAAAAGGCATAAAGAATGGTCAAGCACGCTCTCCACCATTACTTAAAGCTTGAGACCACTTTGATATAATAGCGCATTGCTTGGTGACTTCTCGCGCCCTAGTCTCCTGTATGCGTTGCTTAGCTCCACGATCGCACCCTCTGCTCCCTTTGTGCCTCAGATCAACAGCGATCAGTTGTATTTGCTAAGTTGCAAGACCACAAAAGTAGCAATGGGCGTGCACAGACCTCCGTCTCATTATGAATAATGCAAATAAAAAAGGGTACTCACTCCCAAATTTTGAAGTTTTCATTTCTGCCTTTTGTGATTTCATGTTTTGCAGGATCTAATGGAGGAAAATCGTTTAACTTGCAAGCCATAAAATATAGTGGAAGTAAACAGCCATGCATCCATCCAACGATAAGCAGTATTTCTAACTTGACGTGATTCACAATTCTACACAGTTGCGTTTTAAATTGGTCCTATAATTTGCCTTGGCTTTCACAGAGGCGGTTTTAGACCTCAGTACTAGTCGCCATTTAAGCATTGCTCTACAAAATGATGCGCAAATCCCAGTCGAGAGCGACATTGTGACATTCTCATTTCCTAAATAGATTAGCCCGCCCAAGTTTGATGGCGCACTGGCTATAATTAATATGGATACTGACATGACAGAAGGCTAATTGTCTTTCCAGGCTCATTGAAAGATGTCTTTGATGCTGCAAAGATCTGCCACTTTAAGGTGGACTTCTACTTGGTCTACCTTGTCACAGGTAGCCGGAGATCTATCCCCATATTTTATGATGAGGAGCATATTAGGTGGCAGCCCTCATCCACCGACCATCTCGCCATTCGTTTCTGGATTAAGAAGCCGGCGGCTCGTGTTAAAGCATTTGTTATCTGCATTCAGAAGCTTCATCCTGAATAGTTGACGAAAATGCATTTAAAACAATTGTTTGTAAGTACTTGGAAGGCAAAATCAATTAAAGCAACCCACATTTTAAGTTTAAATCAAGGACCATTATCAAAATTTCCGCCCTTATAAAAAATATAGGGTAAAGTGAATGAGGTAGTCTTTTTCTGGTACTTCATGGGCCATAGCCAAAATTCAGATTAATAAATGAGGAGTATGTTAAGATGAATGGGGATGGGTAAATTAATGGCAAAATGGGTGCATAAAGACTTTAATGAATGTTAGCAGATGCAGTTACCGAAGTGTAAAATGGTAACAATTCGCAGTGGATAAGAATTAACAGTTAAATAATCTCATCTAAGTGGGTACATTTCAGAGTTTTTTGGTCTATTTTTGGTGAGGTCGAATGAGGGATTGATGATTTAATGTGCACATCTGTCCTTTTCTCTATTCCCATCTTTGCGCTGGCAAACCGAATTTCTTCATTGCCATAATAGGGCTGCACCCGATCTCAGAGTTCAACGCATTTCTTTGTAGTCGACCTTTGTGGCTTGTTTATTAGTGTCCACCCTTTGCATCATCTCCTCACACATCTTACTTAGAGCTATTCGATACAAAGCTGGTGTCCTTTGCTTTGTCTCGTCATCCTTGAATTTGCATTTTATCTTGTGGATGTAGTCCACTAACATAGTCTTTGCAGCCATCCTATCCCTCTCCTCCTTATCTATCCGCGTGAACACCTCCTCGTCATTCAACATTTGCTATATCTTCTCCTCCAATAGGCGGCCTCTGTAGCTGGTAATGGGGATGCTGTTTTTGTTCCCGGACGACTTGTCCACCGCTGACACATTGAGAATACCGTTTTCGTCAGTTGCAGAGGTCACCTCAATGTGAGACTTACCTAGTAGGGCCATTGAATTATCCAAAACATCAAAGTTGCCAACAAGTTGCTGTCATTCACCATCACACTCTCAAATTTAAGCACCTCGAGCATTACCATTGTTTGATTGTTATCGGCCGTAGAAATGATGTGTGTCTGTTTCCTTGGAATTAGTACGTTACGCTCTATCACCGTCGACATCACACCATCCTTTACCTCCACACCTATCGAGAGTGGCGTCACTTCCAGCAACATCAAATCCTGCACCCCCTCTGACCTGTCACTGGTCAAGTTGGCTGCTAGCATTGCCGCACCACACACCACTGCCTCGTCTGCATTGATATACCTTTTTAATTCCTTGCCCTTAAAAAAAATCTTGTAACATCCTCTTCATCCTTGGTATACGCGTCGATCCACCAACCAGCAATATCTCGTGGATATCAGCTTTATCCATCTTGGCATCACTCAAAGCCATCTTTACTGCATGCAGCGCCCAATTAAAAAGGTCGGAGCACAACTGCTCAAATACGGCCCGTGTGAGATTCGTACTGAATACGATGTTCTCGAGCAACGTTTCTACTTCTATCTTCGTGTATTCAGCTAAACTCAGCATCTTCTCTGCCTCCTCACATGCCATTCTTAAGCAGCTGATATCTTTCTTATTGGTTAAGTTCTTTCCCACGTGCGCTTGCTTGAACTCCTCCACAAAGTAGTCCATCAGTAGAAAATCAAAGTCATCACCACCCGGATACGTGTCACCACCAACCTCCAGCACCTCAAATTTACCATTCTTGATGGACAGGATGGACACATTGAGGATACCACCACCCAAATCGAAGACGAGAATATTGCACTGGCCGTCAAACCCCTTGTCTAAACTGTGTGCAATGGCAGCAGCGGTTGGCGCATTGATGAGACGCAGCACGTTTAATCGGCTACTTTTCCTGCATCCATCGTAGCATGACGTTGGTTGATATTGAAATATGCCAGCACAGTGATCACTACGTTTGTCACTGTCTCACCTAGGTACACCTCCGCTGACTCCTTCATCTTCGACGTATCATGGACGAGATCTGCTCGGCAGTGAAATACTCCGTCTTACCGCAGTGCTCTACCTCAATCTTCGGTATCTCACCCAAATTCTTAACTTTGAAGGGCCAGCACTACATGTCACCCTGTACTGACTCATCGTCAAATCTGCGTCTTATCAGACGCTTTGCATCGAACACCGTATTAATGGATTCATAGCCACCTAGTTCCTTGCGGCATCACCGATGAGACGTTCCTTGTTTCTGAAGGCCACATAACTCGGTAATTTTAGTGATTCTGATCGTCGGATAAGATTTTCACCCTGCCTCCATGAAAAACACCAACGCACAAGATGGACGTCCCCAAATCAGTGCTAATAGCTGGACCTTTTGGCATGCTTTCGTAGGATGCGCAAAAGCCAAAGCTTGGCGTCTGATAACCATGACCACCAAAATCACTGAAGCTCTTTACATCATGTGAAGCTAATTATGCAGAACCAATCCAAACTGAGCGCTAACCCTAAAAACCTTTCATCCATTCAGGAGCTGCTGCTATTTCGTGATACTTCTCATTTGCTGGCAAATGTGCGCTAGAAAACAATGGCACGCATTGCAGTCTCTGGCTCGAGCGTGCCGCTGAAAGAGCCTGTGTGAGTGGTGGAGTCGGCTTCGTTTTGATGTGTAGGTGACAGAAATGCAGCATGGTAGGAAGACCAACTAAATAACTAATGACTGGTAACATCCTAGTGTCTTTTAGGCCCTCTGTAATGAGCTAGGAAGGTAATTGCAGATTGTTCCTATCTTCCTTTTTGCTCGGGCTGTCTTCAGCGCAAAAGCTATACAGAAAATCCGAATATAATATTGGCGCACTGCAGAATTTTAAAGTTAAAAGCGTGTCGCAAGCTTATGTTACCATTTGGGATCATCATTGGGTTTTCTCAAAGTCCACAATTTTATTCATGAGAATAAGGTTAACTGTTTTCAGCTATGACCAAGAAACAGGGCTTACGAGGGCGCCTCTGTGGAATCCAATCGAAAGACGTTGGTAATGCAGCCCACAACTACATTCGGCATTGTTTTGTGGCCGTTTCTCAGGGGTCGAATTGCCAAGTAAAAGGCGCCAAGAGAAAGTACAAAGAATTCGTTTGCAAAAGTTGAGAACTCCAATGCCACTTTGGGTTGATTGAGCATTTATTGACATGTGCAGGAGTTAAAACCTGATGTCACCAAACAGCACTTGCCTTTCTTCATGTCAATGATGCTCCACCATTCACTTTAAACCACCCTACATAGGATGCCCTATGAGGATGATGTTTTATTAGTCAATATAGAGGCAATAGCATTGCTTAATAAAGCCAAAACTTGAAACGGTTACTTCGAACGTTGTTTTTAAATGGTGGCATTCGTTTTGTTAATAAAATGACCACCACTTCAATAGCGTGGTGTAATGTGATTAGAATGGTACCACGCCGTTCCAGAAATCTCAGAAGCATTAAGGCTTGTGTTGCGCGTGCGAACTTCTTTGCAACACTGAGCCAACAGGGCTGCCATCATTACACCTTTTCTTCTCAACTGATGTATCATCGTGGAAATTTCACTGGTGAATACTCTCTTCCGTCTCTTTCTAGCATCGCAACAGCGGTGCCATCATTAGATCAGTAAGCCACAATCACATAATCACACCATTCAATAATTAAGCCGGCTTTGAGTGTGAATGCTATGTGTTCTGCTCAGATGGAACCTTAATCAATGGACTGCTAGACCTACTGTCCTCATTCAACTGACATAATGCTTTTCAATTCACATTTCAACATTAGACTGCCAATCAAACACGATACCGGCAAAACAGCGCTATTCGGTAATGACATGCTTCCACTGCACTTCCTGGAATCGTAGTGGCAAAATGATGACAAATTCGAGTCCTAAATGACATTATGGTGATGGCAGCTACCAGAACACTTGGCTAGCGGCTATTTGTACCGGAAAAGGCATGTAAGCAAATAGATAGCAGGTCCTACTACTGATCAAAACATTCCAACGAGGTGGGCTGAAATTGGTGCAAAGTGTCCTCAAATGGTAATAAAGTCATTAAGAAGGCTTTAGGGGCGTCCAAAATCAGCATTTAAGAAGTCCTATAAGCAGTGATTTCTCAAAATAAAGAAGATAAGCTAGATTTAGTAATCTGATGCATTAACTACTTCATTACTGACCCTGCTATCGATTTACATATTGTTTTTCGTTAGCATTCATCCTCACACTCCGGTCACTTTCAACCAATCTATTACATTATGCGTCACTATGTGGATTTTCATGTTGGTACTTTTAATGAGCTCAGCCGATGAAATAAAGATTGAAATTAAGAATCGGATGGCTTTAAGTGCACAGCGTAAGTGACTGCAATGAGAGCGACAAACAGGACATTTTCTGTGAAATGTGTGCTCAAGTACCGATGTAGAGACTAACATCTATGTTGTAAGTAGACAGGCACACCTTCGTATGAACAAACACTGGGCGAAAGGCAACAGGCCAATCAAAGGCAGTGGTTAATGAACGGGGATTGCAAAATTGTGAAGTAGTATCATATGTTAGCACAAGATGAGATGTCTGGAAGGGGTCTAGGGTTATCACAGTGAAATATGTGATGGTGTTGGAAGGAATTCGCGAAGATCATCCTTCCACAACTCACAACATTTGTTTGAATTTACTGTTGTATTTGATTGCAAATAATTGGCGGGTTCAGAATTATCTCACTACTCTAACACCAGGTGTGTTACTGTTTCAAAGGAAATGATCGTCGTCCCCTTGCTAATAGATACGAAGCGATCACACTGGCAAGATATGTAGCAATGAAACAGGGGTCAAAATACCCCTTTTGGCGCCAAGTGAGATATGCGGCACACTGAAGGTCGTTTAGTTCGAAATGGCAAGTGAATCTGAGCACAGAGCTGAATAAAGATGTGCATCCCCTGTGCTAAAGCTTATAAAGTTGAAACCCAAAGATCATCGCAAACAGCCTTTCCATAATGCAAAAATTTTTAAATTAGGTATTTTATTTGTAAAAGACAGTCTGTGAAACTTTTGTCAAGCAGTATGTCCTGAACAACAGAGCGAGGCCTCCTCCCCACAGAATTATTTGTGCCGAAACAAAAGCAAGGAACGGGTACAGCAACACTAGCCACTTTTAATAACATTTTAGCTAACAGCAATGCAGTGTCAAGGGCCATTGCCGTACACTGAAAGACAACAGTGATGCAACTGAATGCAGAGTTTCAGTTGGCGTAGAATTCTACTACTGCTTTAACTCACCTGTCATGTACTGTCCCCTATGTACTCTCTCTCTATTCCTCCCTCCCCTGCACACCTCCACCCCGATATACGCAATTACCCTTGAGTAATCCAGCTGAAGTGTTCGGCACCTGTTTAGAAACCCTGATATTGCGCTCCTACTAGCCCATTTCGGACTGGTGTCACTAGTTCACTGTTGCTGATTAGACCCCACCCAGACATCGCTACAATGAAAAGAAGCCAACCTATTGGTCAGAAGCAGGAAAATTAACACTAACAAAGGATGTCCTGATAAAACAGCAATAGCAAACCCATATTATTTTCCAGTTTTCACAGAGCCCAATGAGAAAACGCTGAGCTGTGTCTAATTCTCACGTTACAAGAGTCGTTGATGACTCCAAGGATAGAAGTTCAGAACCCACTTCTATGCTTGTCTCACATTCTGTTATTCCTTCATCATGAAAAACAATATAGAGGAATCCACCAATCATAATGATCCACAAATGTTTTCTACGAAACCACCTACCCGTAATCTCAATGTTGCCGATTCCACTTCCATATTTATAATGAGTAATTCACAGTCCGCACTTTCAACAAATCCGCACCTTCATACACTACAAATTTGGATTCAGGTACCCTGAAACCTTGTGTAGGATATCTTAAATCTGGAAGCATTTTAATGCATGTGCTCTCTTTATTTGTTCAAAAGGGTAGTGAGGCTCCATACTGCAATAACCCATTGAAGTGGTAGGGTGGACATTCGCAATGGCTCTATGCTTCCGCCGTTTCACGATTTCATCAGGGCTCAGATTCTGACAGCCCTTTGAATAAACATCGAATGGTCAAGCATCTTGGCTACCGCAAAAAAGACTTGCGAGTAAAGGTGGCACTAAAGTAGCTGAATCCATGTTTGCAGAATACGAAGGTGCAGACTTGTTGCAAGCAGTGCCTCTCACTTGTCCACGGATTAGAAGGGAAGGCAATCAGCGGCACTACGATTGCAGATACACGAATTCTGCTCAGTGGTGGAATGGAGTAGGTGTTGTTTTCTCATCTGTTGATTGTTTGTAAGCTTAGGCAGCTTAGAACAGGGAAAGAACCAAAACAATTCCAGCATGGTCACGACAGCTGGCTACCAAATTAGGCGAAGCTTGATTAATCACATGCCTTCTTATAAAGTTTAACCTGCAAACTTTTTACCCACCAACTCACTTTTTTTCGCCTTCCACTATGTAAAATGACAATTTGAAAAAACCTTAATGAGTGATAATTGCCCATGAAATGCAGGAGATGCGAGGCACCAAAGTATCCACTCTCGTTGTCATACGCCGTCAGACGGTTAATAAACTCAAGGAGGAAATAGTGGAAAACAGACCATAAGCGGAGTATAATCTCAAAGGAAGGCTAGCGTTGTGTTAAACTTTGCACGAAGCACTTGACTTACTCTCTTTAGATGGAAATGCAGTTATAGGCATCTTCGAATTCGACAGCACTCAATGTTATCCTTATTATGTGTTAATCAATAAATTTGAGTGATATTACTTGAGTAAAGTATGCATTCCAATTTCTTGCATGCTTGCATCTCATCAACATGCCTTAGGTCCCAATGTCTAATGCCTCAAATATTTCAAGACGTTTACACACACTACTCATTTCTCATCAGCAAAGTGCAGTTATGTGGGAGGAGATGCCGCGCCAAAGATTAACAAATGCAATTGCAAGCGTGGTTTTATATCCGCCTTCAATTTCGAATTACAGCAAAATTGGAGGGGACTTGGTGAGTTCTCACCTTTTCTATATCCATCATGTCAATCCTACAAGCCTTCACAAATAAACACACGTTAACATAGTTGGAGATCCTCCTCTAATTCCCAGTCTCACTTCATTTCTTACCCTCAATGTCACGCTCACACTCTTCATTATGCCATTGCCAATAGAAATGGCATAAGAGAATGCAGTACGGAATGTGCGAACGAAGCTTAAGCAAGACGATAATCCGGCTCATGCCATGTAACACGCGTTGTGCTGATTTCATCTAATAAATAATATTACAAATGCTATATAAATTAGCAGTAAAAAAGCTTTGAAATTAACAAAGGGCTGTCACAAGCATTTTTTACATACTTTACATGGATTCAAAAATTCACATTCCTACCGTTAGTTTAAATCATGAGCAGTTGTTAAATAACTAAAAATAGGGTTAGTGTGGTTACCTCTGCACTCCTGGACCTACTTAAATGACCTATAAGCAAAACAGACTTCTACCAATGTCTGGGTTCCGCTTCAAAATATTTCTAGGCACAGGAACTATCGCACGAAATAATGAGCATTACATCACCGACGTAATGCGTACCTTGCTGAAGCATACCCTAGCCTTTCGAGACTTTCATGGAGACTTAATAATCCAGCAAATAGATATACATATTCGACAAAGAAAAGGTATTAGTGTTACTGGCATGGCCCGAAGATTAGCCTACCTGAAGTGGTGCAATAGCCAATTGAAGTTTGACTCATCGCCAAAACCGAGAGATAATCAACCACCTTAGTACATATCCCTCTCCCATTTTTAGACCGCCCCCAGCATCTACCATGGTTAACCTCCCTCGTCATCCATCGCAACGAAGTCAGTGCTGCAGGCAAGCATTTGCGGTTTGGCCGTGCCTGTCACCAAATTTCTATGCTACTGAGGCGATTCTTGACCGCAATGTCACTGATACCTCTTGGAAGTTTAGCTGGATCTGGGGTTTCGTTCGCCATGAGAACTGGAATTAGGAACACAGAATCGTGATGGCAAACATACATGTCTCCTGGCAGATGCAGAATTACTAGCCTTAAAGCTGATTAGTCTAGGAAAGGACTGGAGGTAATACAAATCCGTGAATAAGGGTTTCGCAACAATTCTTCCTTGACGCGTTACTCCTACTTTGGAGCTGCCCAGCCATATCTGTCCCAGCAGTATTCAGCCAGTGGAACAATGGAGAAGGTAGCGCAAATTTACTTTTACAACAGCTTAATGCAGGTACAGTAGGGAGGGTCTGTAACAAGGCTTGAGGATAGTATACGGTTATTGTCGCTTCAGTTGTCAATAGCCTTCCTGCAGAACACGGTACTGGGGTAGATGCCGAACGTAGACGGAAATTTCAGCCTTTCTGTTTGGGGTCATCACCATTCCCTCTTCCGCAGAGCATGTACTTCTTCCGCCCTGCTGCTTTATCACCTTGCAGTGTAAACCAGGATTGATGTTCTTTAGGATTAAGTTCACTTTTTCGCAGCCACCTTTGCAGACTCCCATGACTTCCATGATGATAAAAGAAGACATAATACTCGGGCAGAATATATATATTTAACACATAAAGGTACTAGGGCTGCAGGCATGGCCCGAAGGGGGATCACCTGGTTTGGTACAACAACCAAGTCGAAAGTGACTCATCATTTATACCTGAGAGATAAACAACACTGTATTACAGTATTCTTTCCGGGGTAGCAAATGCTGTGAATTAGTGCAGTTTCCCACAGGACTTACTGAATTGTCAATTAATCGCAGTCAAAAGAATGCTTCTAAGCATAAATGCTCCTTGAAAAGAGAACTGTGCATATGCTTGATGGGAGGTATTTCAGTGCATATGCTTATACAAGTCATAGGGGCAAACATAGATAATTAATCATCACTAGCCTATAGAATTGTTGAATTGGATTAGCATAGCTTACCATCTGTGCCACCATGGAAAGTACACTCTGATCAGACGAAACAATTGGTCTGGCATTTACTTGAACAATGTTGCATGCTGTTTTTGTAAGTGAATTCTGCCTACGTCCTGATATTGTGAACATTCCTCCCTGTCTATCGCCTTCTGCATTAAATTGTTCTATACTGTTTTTTTTTCCTGCTTTAGCAAATGTTACCGAGCTTTGCAAGTTGTATTTTATGAAAGTCGGATTAAATAGCTGGAACGGAAAGCGAGTATTTTTTTGGTGATTGTGTATTTAGAGGTGAGTTTTATTGCTAAGCAATACTCACATAGAGAGAGTAATATCACAAATACTCTGATTTTAAAAACGGCCTAGTAATCTAGTCACTCATTATAGCAGAATATGATGGTAGCAAGAGCTAGATTTTCCTCACTTTTTCCTCCAAGTAAAAAGCTCCTTTCACATCTAGGTCCATTTTAATATTTTCATTTATTGATATCAGACTGATCTGAAAGGGAAAGGCAGATGATTTAACTGCATGACATGGGAAACTTTCCATGAGAGAACAACTGAATTCGAAAAGTGAGCATAAAACTCCAATCGCATTGAGCCAAGAATTGCAAGTGATGCATAAGTTACAAGCTACATAACTACGTTATTCTTTCCAAGGGAACAAAGGTTGGTGGTAAAGCGATAAAAGGTGAATTTGATGTGTGCATCACGCATTGCTTCATCGTACAAAGAGCACTACTGAGGCCTGAGTCAGTCTTCTATTGTCATAAAGCTCTGTGTACTTTGGCCATTTACCAAACATGGAAATGAAGGCATGCAATCCCTCTATGATAAGTAAATGCTTCCTCTTAACAGCCATTGGTTAGGTCTTACAATGTCAATTAGACTCGCCCTATCGATGGAATTATTTTTGTGTATTGGACGAGCAAGCAGTCTGAGTGTTTACCACCACTACTCCGACTTCTTCTCACATGACAGGTTGTTATTGTAGCAATCGTTGGCTACATTCTCCCTCGAAGTCTCAGCTGAGCTGGCAAATCTAAAAGTGCTCCATCTAAAGTTACTCCTCATCTAGAAGATGATTTATTTTTTTCACACAAAAACAATGAAGCGGGAGATTAAGGAGGAACTCCCTTTATCTGCACATTTCCAAACCCAATTTCTTGTTGAGCTCGACACAATCGTATGAGTTCTATTTGCATGATATAATGAAATGTACGCTTGAGTGTGTTTCTGCCTAGTATGGGGCCAGTAATTTCTCCTTTCAAATTCCGTTCAAGTGATTGCCTATTTTGAGTTGCCGGTTAGGCACTCGAGGCTGAGCAGCATGAAATTCTGCACATTAGTAAATTGGTTAGGATTGTGTGGGACAATTACGCTGTAGTTACATTTCATGCTTATTTAAATTCGGCATTTAGGCAATAAGCATCATCTGCGCACGAGAGAGAAAATTCACCCCAAACATGTATAGTCCTAATCACTGCAGCCTGTTCATAACAATATTAGCATGGAACGTCTCCACTAAGCAGTCCACTTCCACTTTGCGTCCTAGGCGCGCCATTTGTGGAATTTTGAAAAATATGGCCGCAGACACTTCGCATTGTGCAATCTCCCAAAACGCTGCCGTTTGATGCTACTAGGACATTTGCCCCTAATTTAAATGCCTATGTGCGTAGCTAAGGGCGTTAGTAGGAGAGTCAACTAGAATTGTTCACTGCTTATGTCATGCTGTTCCCATCCAAGTGTTTGCCCCTAGGCTTTCATTCCCTGACCATCTATTTAACCTCAAAACCAATGTTAGTAAGCCGAAAATCCGCACAACTTGGTCTTGCACTTAGCTTGTTGTATGAAAGTGGTAGTAAAGGAGGATGGCTGTACTTCAAGGGCGTATGTGCTATCAGTGGTTCTTTGCAGTACCTGTAACGATGGATTAAAATTTAGGCTTTGGCAGACAATTTGGAATGTCATATCACAAAGTGGTCGTTTGGCTGACAATCTTGCTGAAGTATGGAGTGACTGTGAGGAGGTCTTAGGAGCGTGTTTGTAATAAGGAACTCGGTAGCGTTAAAGGTCTCACATCACACATTTATTTAATGCCAATACATTCCGATTTACCACTCAATATGCACAAGCAATTCTTGACCAAAACTGAAATGCCAGATGGGCAGACACCTGCGAAAATTTTCCACAGAACATTGCAAAGCGAAGATGGCAGTGAATTGTATTCCAATTCCACCAGGACATTTACTTCCATGACCAGCTCTCCCACGTGTTTCTGGTTCCTGGATATTTATCAGACGTCGAGTGACAGGCTGCAAAATTTGGGCCCGGAATGTTGAAAAATAGGTTAACCATTGCCACACGCCTTTGCAATTGCCATGACTAGTGTCGCCACATTCAATAACCTAGCATTCCTATTTTCATGAGCTAGCTGGCTCCTGTCACATTCTCAATCAAATGCGAGGGAGACAAGGACTTGGATGTGGACGTCTTCATTGACCAGCGCGTGTGTGCGGACGTGTGAGCACCAGCATGAGACGTGAGTGTGCAAACCCGGCAGCCAGATGGTGAAGAAGGTGGAAGGTAGTGTAATTTTCCTGAGGTGATACTTAATGGCTGATCTTTGAGCATGCAAGATGGATGTGCTTCCCACCTCATCCTTCTCCATCAGCCCATGCTAAGTGGAGGTGTAATAAAAGTGCACTGGTAACGACTGGAAGGCCAGGTGCACACAAGCATTACAAAATAAACACCTACACCAGATTTCATGCATGGGTTTGCGAATTTAGGCTCGGGCGGTGTTCACATTCTGGCCTATATGGCGAGCAATTGCAATTCGTATCCACCTTGCTTCCTCACTGCGTAGGGAATAGGAATCATGTCCGAAGCGGTAATGTCAGGCATTCCAGCGTTTCCAAGTGGAAGAAACTAGATGAGCATTAGAAGTCAATTCCTATGCCATTAAATTTAGAACAATCTACACACTCAATTATTTCACTATGTAAGCCTTAACTTTTGGTATCGCTCACTTCCTCAGCTCTTTCAGCCCATCTGTTGTCCTCAAATGTTCGGTCATGTGCAGTCGCTTGAGCGAATTAATTAGAGAAAAACTCAGCGAAAATGTCTTGGATCTACAATATCCAACCAGTGCCACATATCTTACAAAACTCGTTATTTGTTAAATGGACTTCCCAGATGCAAAAGAGTACTTTATAATCTCACATCGAAATCATTCGTCTTTGCAGATTGAATAGTCTATAGCTGTTACAATCTTCGTTGATGCTTTGCCACGATACACGGCCTAAGAAATCAATACAGTTGCCTATGAATCAGGCTCTAGCGTTAGGTCTTATTCTGGTTTGTTAATTAGCGGCACCCGCACATAAGACGAATTATCACTGCACTATTTTAGCAATGAAATGTCATATGCACAGCTCATGGCCATGCCACCAAAGAAAATGCAACCTTTTGAAGCTGAACAGCCAGCTTGATCTAGCGCAAAAATAGACAATGCCTTATACTACCATAGAAATGCGGACCCTGCAGTCTTCCTAAATGAAAAGTCAACATTGCGTTGATACAAGCAATTCTACGTGCTATTGCTCCTTGCATCAAACCGTTTTAAACTGCAATATTTTGTTGCAGCTTTTGGGTGAATTATGGTGCTGTACAACCTGCAATTTACTATGCTCGATTATTTAAGTAGAGGAAGAAAATGTGGAGACATTCCCACTCTATTAATTGATTAAAAATAAGGGCTATTTTGGAAGGCAGAACTAAAACTAGCATAAAAAATGCTAAAAATTAGCCTGACATTATTCTTACCATCTGCGTGATTGTAGTAAGCATTGGGCCACCCTCCTTCCTTCTCCAGACACTTGTTAGGGCGGAACACTTATTACATGAAGCACGTCATTCCAGAGTACCTCGTGGTGGACTGAAATGTCGATTTGTTCCATAAAAGAGCAGTAAATTTGATGACGCTGAAGCAGCATCGCGAGAATTGGCTGGTCACGCGTCGCCATCCAAATCGGTGCGTCTGGCACTGACGGAACGAAACAGACCAGAAACACACATCTGCTCTCTGAATTGAAACGCCCCGCAAACATAATGCCAAGGATGAATATGTGTGAGTACATGCGGCGTCTATGGAATACTCATTCAATTTGCAGTTATTCTACGCTCCAAAGCCAAGCAGTCCAAGTGGTCCAAGACAGATTACATTGCAAGTAAATTGGAAAAACGTGGTGTAAACATGTTCAAACTCAAGCAGGAGAAGTAATAAACAGGTCCACTATTTCATTCCGAATGCTACTGTAGAGGCACGAAACTTCAACTGGCTTGTGTGCTCACGTTTTCAATGCCCAGGCACTGCAAAGCAGTTGTGGTGAGAACCCAGCTACAAAGGTATTGTCATTGTCGGGCCCAGAGGCGAATGTCCCTACCTCGCTCCGAACTGTCCTTATCACTGCGGTCTGTGTCAAGCTTCTAGGCCGTGTACACTCTAATTTGCCAGTTTTAGGAATTTTAAGGGCCTTCTACGTGCAGCATTGAAGCGCTTATTTCACCTTGCATAGAATTGAGTGTATTCATCAGCATTGCTTGTAAATTAGCATTCCGACGCAGGAGCACAAAATCACGTCAGTCGGGAATGTCCACGAGCCTTTGCATGAATCGAAGTGAAATTTGGCTGATGACTATCCATATGCAAGGATAATAAGTTTACAATTGACAAAATTGTTCTTCACGGCTTTGAAAGACTTTTTTATGCACCCCGTTTCAACCATTTATTTTATTTGAAATGGCACTTAATTTCTTGGTTACATTACTGATCCCTTTAAGGTTGGTACCGGTCTTTGGCACGATTCTGAACAAAACAATAGTGCTTTATATATAATTGCATAATATGCCTAAAATAAGCAAATAACAACATTTGGATCTTGTTTGCTAGCTCAGTCGGAGGTTTGGCAAGGCTGGTACACCTTCGTAGTGGATGCGTATGCTATCTAGAAGTAACAAATCGTGTCAGATATCGGTGGCAAGGTTTTAAGAATGCAATCTCTCTCCGTCCTTGTCAATCTCTTTGTTATTCAACAACTCATCTTTCATCACCAGCCGATGCGACATGCTGAAATCCAGATCAGCTACAGCCCAATTTGACCATTCTTTGATATTGATGACTTTCAAATGTAGACGGAACCGTCCTTTCAATCCATCGTCTGTCGAGTGAGTCTTTGATTTATCTCAAAATCATCACTGCACTTGTGTACGAGAGGCTTAGCAACTTCCAAATGTCATCAAATTATTTGCACCAGAAGTCACAACGTCGAAATAAGTGTTATATTCTCTGTAAACACACAACTGTTACAAGTGTTAGCGTAAAACCCAACTGAAATCTCACACAGTGGTTAAGATAATCGCCTGTTGCATTCTTATGAGGGCCACTCCTCAAAAGATTTTACTTTTGCATGAATTCGTCCACAAAAGTTGATGGCACTTATACAAATTAAGTTCGTTCATTGAGTGAGACCATAACGGTCACTAACTTACTAAATCTTGATAAAATGACAAGAAAATGCCAAAGAATCACCACAACTATGCAAGTTATCGCATTAAATATTAATCTTGAGGTCATTACCTTGAGGAAAATAAATGCTAAATTATTCCAATTAAATCACTGGATCGAATTTGACAGCACCATTTTAAGCATTGAGTGTTTGTTTTGCATTCCAATAATTAGTTTTTCCTAAAGAAAGTTTGAAACTTTCCCATTTCAGGAAAGTCATCAGTAGCTACAATATCAATGGTGGTCCAAAATACTTCCTTAAACGAAAGCCGGTTCATAACTCTATATTTCAAGACTGCATTTGCACGAGTTTTAATCCTTCTGAAAAACGATAGTTAATATCCACGGAAACACTGAAAGTAAGAAGGCTGAAAGCAGAATGTTAAATTAGCCAAATATTTAATTTTGCATCCTCTATGTCATGAGGCAGGCAGATAACAAGTAGTCAGTGATGGAGGTACAGGAGCAGCCTTAATCAGTAAAATCAGTTGTGGTCTCTTTATGGTGACGTTTAAACCCTACTGTAATATTATATTTATAAGCAAGCAGAGCTTAGTATCTTATCAAAATTAATTTGCTAAGATAGCAGATCAGATCGTGCATACTAAACAAACGGTGTCATCCTCGTAAAAGGTAGGGTCTGTGTGTAAACAGGCACCACTGAAATGAAGTAATTTGTTTCAATACCCGTAGAAGGAGAAAGAAATAATGGGCGAACGAGCGATTTAGCCAACACGCTTAGTCGACCATGGTTAATTTCCAATCGGAGTAAAGAAGCATTTCTCTTAAATGACATTATTTTAATTAATTTCTACAACCATAAAGCGCGGTGAATTGCAGTAGCATGTTAACATATGTCCCCCAAAATACGCACCACACCCTTTCCCTGCAAAATACAAGCCTTGTGCTGAACTTCACTATTCGGCTAGTCCAAAGCAGACAAGCCTAAATTTTGCCGTTCGAATGCAGGTCGTGCAAAAGGAGCACTCACGGATCGTCAATCAGGTCAGATTTATGTGCGAATATGTCTCTCGTTCCTCTGCTGCCTGACCTGTAACTAGGGGCCTAGAAACCGCTTCAGCAAGTTGTAATGCACCCGCAGGTGGACACTCGACCCAGCCAACAGGCAATCACCATTCAGTGTAGAGGTGCGCACTATCTCCTGAAGGTCCGAGCAGCCACATTATGGAATCGCATTAAAATCACTGACTGCTTCCCAAAGGCCGAAGACGAGTCAATTGGTAGAAAACATGTATTTAATTGCACCTTGAATGAAAACGGTAAACCTAGCTAATACCAGGTACAACCGCCTCCTTGAAGTGGAAGTATCAAAATGTAAAATTCCTCATCGTATATTACCGCGTCTTGCATGTAGAAAGGGGAAGTATTGAGGCGTCCTACCACAATAGGGAAGTCGCATGCTCGTAGTGTGTCAACTACGAGGCTGTGGTTGTACCACATGGCCCGACATGGGCATTCGAACAACAAATCTAGGATATGTGGGAAAAGATAGTTACGGACCATGCTCGGCGCCATAAGAATTGAGCTGCCATTTGAGAACTCATAATTAAAACTGCAACACTCGGAGAGCAAAAAGTTGTAAACTCTTCTAATCGCCATTAGTAGATGTAACGGAGATGATGCAAATAAGTTTAAACTCGCGATGCATGAACTCGAATCACTGTGGGATGGACGGGCGAATGAAAAGCCAAGTCGGAGTTGTTTAAAACAACGTGCAAATAGAAGTGCGATTTTGGTTTCCTTTACCTTTTATCTGTACATAACGGTTAAATATTTTGTGCAATTAATGGAATTAGTGGGCAGGGAAAGAAAGCTATTTTAAAAGATTGTTATCATAAATGCATGATTGATGACATATTTTATGAAAGTGCCATCACATTTAATAAAATCTTTTTTACGATTCTGAGCAAAGTTTCGAATTTTTTGTTATTTAGGGTGTTTACTTTAAATTTGAATGTCTCTCAGCACTATTTCAAGGACTCTTCATGCCGAATGCTTTCTGCAAAACATATTTTATTAATTGCTACTTACAACGTTTCAGTAAGGTAAATACATTCAGACTGCTGACCGATGGTAATTTTTCGCGTAGGTTTTGCATGCAACTTCACGGACACATATTCTAAGGCCAATTTTCTTCCTTTTTTAATTATCTTACACTGTCTGCCTTGTAATATCTCACGTGCATACATCGGCACAATCCTTGAACGTAGAGGCGGTAGCCAGAGTTCGCTTTATCACTAGCTCTTTACAGGTGGTGTAGAAAAACACCGTAGCAAAAATTTTACAGGCACCTCACGTTTAATACCACTTCAATTTTCTAACAGCCTTTCTGCAAACATGCGAATGGAGTTTTTACCGAAAGTAGACGCCAATTTCAGCCCCTCCGTTTGGGATCATCACCTTTTCTCTAGAAAGTAAAACCGTGTAGACTGAGGGTTTTTTATTGTTACTCGAGCACCACATCTTCAAAATAATACCTTATTGATTCTTATGTATCTACTTGGAATCCCAATAGTCATGGTTAGTATAGGAAGGAGTAGGTCGTTACGGGATTTATTCAACTACACCTCAGGTTTCACAATAATCAAATTACACGTATTTGTTAAAATAAACTTAAAACTATGAGAGCTGCTGCGTTAACTGTCAATCGGTCATTGAAATTTCCTGTCGATATGGTGCATACAGGGACACCCGAGTTCGAAATCTGCCATATGTCTTGTAATAGCCGCGTTGGAGATGAGAATTTTAACTTTATAATGTTAGGTGTGTGCTGTATGCTAATGAAATAGAGTAATAATGCTTTTAAAGCAGGCTGTAAAGACATTTTTTTCATATACATTTGCAAAGTTAAATTTCCTTGCCATATTTTAGCAACATGACTGTAAATGCCACGAAGTGCATTATATTAAATGGACTTGAATTTGACGATGGTACTCTAAGTGTCTGAAGTAAACTGGACAAAAAAATGACGTGATGCCTTACGCAGAAGCAGAGACTAAAAGTAGTGAACTGCTTTCTTAAAGTTGGCTTTTTGTTCGCGAAGAGGTGCTTGATCTCTGACTGGCAATCATGCCGTTGGTGAGGCGCCCTCAAGCGGCCAGATTCGGCTGCAATATCATCTTGAGAAAAGATGCAATTTCATCTGCCTCTTAAGTGTTTACTTTGCTAGAGAACTTATAATGTTCGCGAAACTCTTGCATAAGGCTAAAATACTTGACTTTCTTTTACTAGATATCAATGTATTAGCTTCCTCAGTGAAGAATTGTTTTAATGGAAATGACGAAACAGTTTGTATTTTCATTAAGTGAGTAGGAAGAAAATGTCCATTTAGACCTTATGCAAACGTGGCCTCATGCAGATGTTGCCATTTTGTTTTGCTGCCGCGTCTCCTCCGAACGTATTGCAGCGAATCTTAAAAAAATATTAAGGGTGGGTTTCAATGGGTAAGAAAGTTAGGTAAAGTAGAACAAATAGGCTTTACACGTTTTTAAGAGTAGTAGCAAGTCACTTCAGTGTGTTATGCAAGCTACGTAAAGAAAACTAAAGCACTTTATCCCTTCTTAACCTTTCATGCTCAGTTTATTTGATAACAAAATCATTTGCTTTTTGTTTCAAAGGCTTTTAAGAAGGTTTCGCTTCAAATAATGCTTCCAATCATAAATCAGGCATTATTTTATCGCAACCAATAATATACAACTCCCTCGGTCTCTCACTCATGGTATTCAATAAAATGGTTTTTATGGAAAATACAGTAAAGAAAACGCTCATATGCTCTTTATTACAATAGCATACGCTTTTGGACCTAAATGTAGACATTAGTTGTGAGCAGTTTGTGAATTTATTTTACAAAACAGGGAATAAAGTGCTGATTTGGTACAGTTTATCTTTAAGCTCCTTTGATTCGACATCTCCCACCTCCATGTCTTAACAGTATAGATTGGTAAGCAAAGATTTAGGCCTCCTAAACACTATAAGTAAAATTTCGGCAACGAGAGTCGCTGTTGTCCCATCACCAAGGCCTGACATCGGGTCACTTTTCTCAAGATTTCGGAAAATAGTTGTACAGATAATAACTATTTGTTTAGCACTTGTCAAAGGACCTGCAGATTTTGCTAAAAGCCAGTGTCCTTTAAAAGTAACTGCATTACAGTGCGTCCCATCGCATGAATCAAAAGGAACCTTAGACTCAACATTTGTACAGCCATTTCTGCCACAGTATACGCACCACCGCTATGTTTCAATGGATTCTAAATGTCGCCTATCTCACTATGTTTCCACTTTATGTAGGAAGTGTTCACAGATGAATGTAGACTGAATACCTCAAAGTTATCCCTCTTAGAATTTAGTGACTGAAATGGCCGTTCAAATGCATCGATTTGTCTGCGCAGCTACTCAGAAATAGGTGGGTATCACTTTGACTTGTTAGATCGAAATTGTAGATCACAGCCAATTTACATCTTTCTGTGTTTTCTCTATAGATCCTAAGAATTACCTCTTTCGGTAACAGTACTGCAGTAGGCGCGGAGGCGATTTTAAAAGAGACTAAAGCAGCCATCACGAAAAAATTTCCTGCACACTGCAGAACAGACACACGCACATCTTCCCCGGGGCTGTGGCAAGTGTCCGATTGCTAAAGTAGGGGACCTAGTTGCTCTGATATATTTTAAGCAAGCATAATCCACAAGGTCGTGAAAAGAAAAAAAGGGCTTTTATTTCGCTTCTCAAAGGAGATGATAACAGGCAAGTAATGGTATTTGCGCCCATGCACTAAGAAGGGGGTCAAAATTTGTGGAAGATTGATGAGCTGAAGAACGAAAAGCTTTGACTTACTTGTAGAAAGTCAAACGTAGAAAAAACAGTAAGAAATCTGTTTGTGAGGCCAGTGTGGGTCCGGGTGGTAGAGAGCATGAGAGGTGATGTGTAGATGGTGGGTGGCGCGTACCATGGCATATTCGAGTGCCTAGCAGTCACTTTTGGTAAGGCAAGTGAATTATCAACATGAAAGAAACGTGGCCTTGCTGAGTGATTCATTGCTTTGTTTACCAGAGCTCACTGTTGACTACTCAAACATTCATACTGACTTCTATCTGGTGTTGGTGATTCTCTGAATAGGAGATTATGGTTAGACATTGCCCCACGCCTCAAAATCTACTTCAGTGTTCATCGACTAGCACACGCACTCACGCACTCCTCATACTGATGACGATGCTGAGCTTTTATTTAAATAGATAGGAATTTGGAATAAGTTTGCAGGAAGGAATGCACATATCAGCAGAATGTTGGTAGAAAAAATCCGCTGTGACTGTAGCGCACGTCATGCATGATTGTCGTCTACTATATCGCTTATTTATACGCAAGGATAGGCAAACGCTTCAGACCCAGCGGGTTGTACCTTCTGTCAAGGGAATAGACAGAGAATCATGCGCACACTTTCTCATCCTATCTACACTTCTACAAATTCATCTTTAATTCTAGTATTGCTATTTTAAGAAAGGCCTGGAGAGAGTGGCGATGAATGGTGTTATATTTTGTTTTGCAAGCGAGCCTGATCTAAAAACAACTGTACTAATTTGTTCGGTTCATAATAGCACTCATGTAGCATCAAAGATTGTATCTCCTATAGCCAGATAATTGTGCGGAGAAAGCGGACGGGATAGGCGAATACCTAGCATTATGCAGGAGAGCGATTGTTAGATCCACTGACAATAGGATTGAACGATTAGAGAGAAACCTACAAGAAAATGCTGGTACAAAAAATAACCGATGATTTATACATGACTTTTCAGTACTGACTGCTTCTTTGTATATGCCTTTGCGAACAGCCGTTTGTTCAAAGTGGATGCTATGAAGAAACCCATGACTATCTCTATGGAGGTCAAGACCCGTATGTAGGAAGGACTACAATGTCTTACTTGTTCCAATACACTTGGCACTCTAGACATCGAGTAGCATTGGTTCTTGCCAAAAGTGTCAAATTTTTAGGCTCCAGCTGGATTGACTTTACACATGGGATGCATTAGACGCTAAATTTTCTTGACAGAGCATCAAAGTCTTAGTTGTACTGTCAGTAGATTTGGACTTTGTCGCAAGAGCATTAATCTACGCTCCTCAGGGAATTCGTCAAAGTTGTGCATATATCCGAGTTACAGCTATAATTAGTACGCAGACCGTACGAGGCTTTTGCATGAATCACTTGTCTGCTGCTAGGGACTATTTACTTGGTCATTACGTGGTAGCCTACCAAAAGGCGCCCTTTATGTTTGAACCAACAGCACTACGTTTGGTTTTGGCATTAAAAGCTGTGCATGGAGTAATCTGCGTCCCACAATTCATTTGCGAAAATCTATTAGTCCTCATGCGATATTCGCCCATGACAGATATGTGGTGTCGCCAATGCCTCCAAAAAGGGACAGTATTCTAACATTTTCTGCAGTAGAGTAAGAGTGCGGAAGAAGGAAAGACGCCGTTTTCCGTACTGGTTTTTACATCTCTTTATACATTTATTTGTTTGTTCATGCACTCATCGCTGCATTGTTTCCATCTATTCATCCACCCTACTCTGCGTTTATTCCATCACATCAGATTGCGTGTCCAAATAGTCACAGTTCTTCCTCTATTCTTCAGTCTCTCTTCACATGAAGGCTTTATGCTGCCGTAATCATTCTTCCGCCCTCAAAAGTGTCCTTTTCCTTGAATTCTAACGAAAAACATAAAGAACCTCAAAATTGCCACTGCTGAGGATAGAAGATGAGCACATAGAAAAGCCTAATTAAGTGGATCGAGAAGCTGGCCGAGATAGATGATAATGCGGCAGTATCTCAATTTTATTTCAAACGACAGATCCTGCAATTAGTCATTTTGAAGCTAAAAAAGATGAAGCGAATATTAAATGGTCCCCAATAGTACTGTCACGCAGTCTAGTCTAAAGCTACATAACCGGCCATTTTGCAATTGCGGATAGATAGTTGGTTAACCTCACCACGTTATCCGATTCTTAGCACCTTACAAGGTGAGTCCACCCTTTGTCTTGGCTTGTCACTTCCTACTCGAGACGTATTAAAGTGGCGAAGGTTACATGAGCTTTTGGTTCGAGGCTCTGCAGCACAGAAGTCACAGCGTGTGATCCAGCCTTGCATCATCCAACGTCTCCAATTTCTTTTGCACTGATCAAATCTTTGTGCGAATCGCTGCACCAGCAGCAAAAAAAGGCTGTTTTAAACTGACTCCACCTGACAGTAGCATAGAAGGATAGCAAAAAAGCTGCCTCTTCTGTTATCCGTTTGATGTTAATAGCTGCTTTGTGTTTCGTAGTCGTAACCCACTTGTCTATCTTTAGGAACAATTCCGTCCATTTCCATTGATGCAGACGTAAATCAACTATTTCGTCACTTACATCAAAAGCATTTGTCAAATAATTATTGACACGTCAATCTCGATTTATTTTAATTAATATTGACACACCACTCTGTAAACAGTCTTGAGTTGTAGACGGTGAAAGAACATGACAAAAAGTTAGGCAGATTATCGGCCAAAGTAAACTTGGTTATTGTAAATGCCATGGATTGGCTACAGCCGGCATTCGAGAGGGGCTAAGCAAGTTTACAGGGCTCAAATGGGTTTCACAAACTACACAGGCAACAGATTTTACAAATCTTGCCAGTTCTAGGAGTTACTGCTGAAAGATGAACTTCGAAGTACCTGAGCACTGTCTTGATAGGTTAAGCAGGTAGAGGACTAGTATGGAGAAACAGGTAGAGCAGCATGCAAGACTTCCGACTGATTGAGGGGAGCAATCAGTGCTATGGGGATCAGGTGCTGCCTCAAAGAAATTAAATTTGGAGTTTGTGGTACGTTTACTTGGGAACCAGAGTGAGGCTCAAGCTTTGATCTGGGAGAAATGGATGACTGAAGTGTTAATTCAGAAGCACGTGAGATATTGAGAGGTAGGCATGTGAGATAATTAGAAAATGAAGGAATTTGGCTTTAGAATATGTGTCCGTGAATTCACATTTTTAATAACGATCTTTTAAATAGCTTTCATTCCCTGCCTACTAATGCCATTAATTACACAAAATATCTAACTGTTACATACAGATAGAAGGTAAAAAGTGGATTTTGACTTCTGTTTTACGTTTTGTTTTAAGTAACTCGGATTTGACCTATCGTTCGCCCGTATATCCGACAGTGATTTGAGTTCATGCATCGCGAGTTAAAGCTTCTTTGCGTCATTTCGGCCGCATCTACTGATGGTGAAT
Source organism: Echinococcus multilocularis (assembly GCA_000469725.3). NCBI lineage: Eukaryota > Metazoa > Platyhelminthes > Cestoda > Cyclophyllidea > Taeniidae > Echinococcus > Echinococcus multilocularis. Next base: position 2,161,065 of record LN902848.1, on the reverse strand, counting down.
CCGGGCGTCTACAATTTATTGCTTAATGAGTGCTGCAGTTTTAATTATCAATTCTCAAATGGCAGCTCAATTCTTATGGCGCCGGGCATGGTCCGTAACTCTCTTTTCCCACATATCTTAGATTTGTTATTCGAATGCCCATGTCGGGCTATGTGGTATAATCACAGCCTCATAGTTGACACCCTACGAGCAAGCGACTTGCCTCTTATAGTAGATCGCCTCCGATTTTCCCCATTTTACATGCGCGACGTCTTACAATACGAAGAGGATTTTTACATTTTGATACTTCCCCTTCAAGGAGGCTATGATGTCTTGTAATTCTTAGGTTTGCAGATTTTTTTTTTTTCAAAATCAAAAAACATGTGCTTCCTGATAATTGATTTGTTGGTGGTTTGAATGCGGTTTTATTACTTGGTTAATTTAACTTTTAAAAGTTAGTCGGCACCTCTACAGTGTATGATGATTGCCTGTTGGCTGGGTCGAGTGTCCACCTGCGGGTGCATTACAACTTGCTGAAGCTGTTTCTAGGCCCCTAGTTACAGGTCAGGCAGCAGAGGAACGAGAGACGTATTCGCACAGAAATATGACCTGATTGACGATACATGAGGTCTCCTTTTGCACAACCTGCATTCGAAAGGCAAAATTTATGCTTATCTGCTTTGGACTAACCGAAAAAGACCTGTATTATGCAGGGAAATGGTGTGGTGAGTGGTTTGGGGGACATATGTTGGTATTCCACTGTAATTTACGGTGCACCACTGCTGTAGAAATCAAATAAAGAAACGTTATTTGAGAGAAATGCTTCTTCACCTCGATCAAAAAATAAGCATTGTCGACTGGGCAGGTAGGCTCTAGCGCTGGCGTCAGCTTCGTGTTGGTAAAACTTGTGATGCAAGATGAGGGGTCACCTTTCGCACGTGGATATGCAACCACATGCGTTAGCCAGAACATTAAAGGAGATGCTTACAGAGCACGAGAAAAGAAGTGAGATTCCTTCATGAGTACTAAATGGGAGAATTTTACGCTTGACGAGTGGACATTGAGGTGGTCGTGTTTCTATCTTGGAGTTTGTTTAACGTGCAACGATAATGGGTGCTGTGTTGGGTGATGTCATGCCAATGTGTGGCATTTCCTTTCACCCTACTGACTTACTGCAGAAGTGCAACGAGCTATTTTGTTCAATTAGGTGCCAGATTCAGGCAGACCGGTCTGCGTCGACAATTCGGATTTAACCTGCATTAGATGTGATTATTTATTTGTTGGTTGGTTGTTTGGCCATTTAAATCTTCTGCAAGGTGAAGGATATGGGATTGCAACGAGCGCTTGACTTTCGAGGGAAGAAAGTGTCTGCTGTTTAGTTAATAAGGCTAGTTGATTAGTTTGTGCTAAGTTAAAAGGATTATTCGCCAAAGTCGTGCACATACATTAAGGCAAGTTATTCACTTTAAAACTGACGTTTGGTTGCCATGAAGCTGCGATTGGGTATGTGGGAAAGGGGAGGGGAAACTAGTAACACGGTCATTGAAATAGCCAGATGCTGTAATCACTGTGATTCCCCTTAGCAAGACTAGTGGCCAATGCACCTCTATTCGACACAAATAAATAGGAAAATAAATGCCTTTTATTTTCCATTGGTCAAAAGATTTGCAGGTAAAATCAGGGAGAATTGTGCCTTTGCTGCTGCAGTGAATCAAGGGCACCAGAGTGTCAGAGGGATTGATAAGCCTAGCAGCACTGGGAAGCTTACCGAGTCATCCGTGGTAAAGAATGATTTGCCAGGAATGGAGCACCAAGGCATTGGAATTGCGGATCAGGCGGATCAAACAGCCCATTTCTCTCAAAATGACTATAATTTGTGGCAAAACTTCGCAGGTTAAGGGCGGCTGTGAGAAGTCGGAGGCGTTTCTTATGCTGCCCGAACTGCATAACTTCTGGGCAAAACACAAGCAGAACTTCAAAATTTCGTTTTTTGCATGTATGGGTAATTAAGGAGTTCAAAGAGGCTCCACCTCGATTTTCTTGGGTAAATTTTAAGAATAGGCGGCTCATAACAAAAGTAATAACAAAGCTGACTGGTTTTTCTCTTCAAAATACAGCTGCTGCATCACCAGATGTATATGAGGTGACCACGCCATTCGTGTTGTTTTGGGTCGCAGATGTCACTCTAATGTCCTCGCTTGTAGAGCAGCAGATACTGCGGGTTAAACCTAGCCTTTAAAAAACATGGAATCATTTGCATCGGCCAAAATGCGCAGCAAAATGTGGCTGCTTCATCAATACCAGGACCTAGCAATAAAGGTAACAAAATCAGCCTGAAATAAAAAAAGGATTTATGCACCAAGCATAGAGTAAATATGCAGCATTGAGAAGTTTGGTCATGAAATGCACGTAAACAAGTTTTCACTGAGTCCCCTGTCACATACGCGTGATCTTGGCAAATAGGCATCGCCAATGGAGCCTTTTTCTGTTGAATGCCCTGTTTAGGGGCTCCTTCTGCTATTCAAGTGGAGCCCACGCCCATGAAACCAAGTCGCAACTCCACTGCTGCTCACCCACATCACATCCCTTCATGCTTTGCAAATGGGTCCTTCCAATGCTGTTCCTGATTTAACGTATGGCATTGATCGCTTCAGCCTATGGAGAAGACCCACCAACCACGTTCCCACTACAACCCGTGGCCCGAAATTATTGTCATTTCCAACTGACGGGACTTCTGCCTGCATTGATTTTAAATGTCCGATGGGCAGACAGAAGACAGGGAGAAAAGGCCGGCCAATCTCTCTTAATGTCTTTGTCTTTTGTGCCAAACGAACGCCATTATGCCGTAGGAGCTATTGGCCATTTCAGGTTAACCATTTTCGCACATCTTCGTTGGTGTACAACTTCTACTGTATGGCTTCTGGATAAAATTAGTCTTACTAACCACAACATAGATATTCTTGTTCACTGTTCAGAGTGAGTCCAAATCAATTTCCTTAAGCAGTGTATGCGAAACGGTGACCATCCAGACAAAAAATAAAACAGGTGGTTTTTTTTCTAAAAAAAAATTTTGACCTACCGACACGTGCATATGAGGTGGTCGAGAAATTTGTGCTTTTTGGGCTTTAACTGTCACCCCGAATTCCACGTGTGTAAAACGCGAATGATTCCAAGCATTACCTATAAACCCTGGAAGGTATGAAAGCAGTTGTAATTATCACATCACATAGTAAAATGCAACTAGTTCACCACCAGTAAGATATCAATAAATGCAGCAAAAGCGGCTCAAAATGTCACAGATTCCAGTTTCAACTGTTTGAAGACGCGTAAAGCACGTAAAGCGACATGCCTCCTTCTTTCTCTGCCTTGCGCTTAAACATGGGTGTACTCGTGTTTCACTAATTGTGATTTTGCTCTGCAGTGTACCATTTTGATCAACCTGAAGTGTTTGACCAAAGCACCTTTCCTAATCCTTGTTCGCCTAACAACGGAATAAGCGTGCCTGCATATGAATTGGCACCTATAATTGCAGAAATTCATTTTTTGAAAAACACATGAATTAAAAACTGTGTTTAAGTAAATTGCATGCAAGGGTTTGTTTACATTGCCCAAGGTCTTTGACCTTGACGCGAAACGAATTCAATCATAAAACATTTTGCCAGCGATAACAATGTATTGAAGCCCATTTAACCCATGCCTGTCCCATCAAAAACATTTGCAACATTTACATATATACAAGCTTAAAGTAGTCTTTTGCACTTACACAGTTAACTCTGTTTGCCCCATCCTGCATGAGTTTCCCCAGCATTAGTTTTCGCATATGCAAAGATCTTTTTATGCAAGCCGCCCGTTTATATAAATACTAATAAAAAGAGGCTTTTTGTTCGTAAAGGGTTACATCTTTATTAATGCCTGTTAGTCAAGTTTTCATCAAAACAAATGTGGATATGCTAATTTAGTACAAATGGGTCAACTTAAGGATCTCAGTAGTGTGTATCCACTCTTTCATCTTCCTTTGGACCATTTCAGCCGGTTTTTTTGCATGTTCTTTGTCAGTGTGCAGTATGTGCTGCTAATACTACTGCCTCGACTTTTTCCAAGTACGAAAGTATACAGGGCGCCAAAGCTGTCCCAACTTCATATCCACTTCTCATTTCAAAGTGCACCTTTCATCTACCCATGTTTAAAGCCCATTAAATTGCACCAAAAGAAATGTTATGCAACAAATCCTATGGCTGGAAGGGAACAGCTAAAAATTCCTGATATTTTGTCGTACACTATTAATTAGTCACTACACCTTATACGGAGGTTTAGCTCAAACTTTCAGGATTTAGAGCAATTTCATTGACAGAAGCTTATGAATACAAATGGCAGCATGGTGTTGGTATTTGTTAAGTTGTAGCAAAATGCTGGTATTCAATTAAAGGTGTGGATTTAATTGCATTTGGTGTTTGCAATTATTCCAACCACAAATGATCTCAGGCTTTTTTACTTTTCTTCGTGCAGTTTACCTATCCAATGACTATTTATTGCTGCCTACCTGCAGAGACAAAACATAGTCAGGAAAGGATTAGGTAAATGAGGCAACAAGCATTACGAATGACACACGGAGCACTTGTAATCGTAAATCAATCAGCCTAACTGCAGGAAGGCATACTTCTTACCATAAAATGTTCACGTTATTCACTGACACACGTAGGCTCATTATGTAATGGCGTTCTTACCCTCAGGAAAACAATACTGATGACTGCTGCCACCGGACAAAACGCCTATTTAGAAATTCCTTTACATTAGGTTTTTGGGTTGCTACTCCCAAAGCACCAGTTCACTTAAATAGATGGCAATGAACTCACTTTGGGTATGCCTTAACATATTTGGCTTCGTAAGCCGGCTGCCCTGCGATAAATGACCACTGCACGAACCCTTTAAAACATCCCACAACTTGCTTGCATTTGACTAGTCGAGTTTAAAACTTCCGCTTATTTAAATCTCCACTCTTTCCAATGGTGTACATGGTACGAATAACTGGCAATAGCTGATCAGGCAGGAGCACTTTTCCGCATTACCACAGGTTTATGCGCATGGTACTTTGTGTAGATAATTTCTTTCTGTTGAAAAGGTGAATTTGAAGAGAGGCTTTTCAAAGGATGTGCCAATGGAAGACACTGAGCCATACCACTTGGCAAAGTGAACGCACTAGTTGACTGTTAGACAAGGAAATAAAACAAAATAAATAATACTAATGAGAATAAATTTTGGCAGTTTCACATGGGGGGAAATTAGGGCTGACTTAGACAAACGGATGGTCAGTTGAGTGTCAGTGAATGGCTTTAGTTTGCATTCTACAGTCATTTAAATGAGTAGCGAGCAAACTCCTACTTAAATTGAGAGTAGTCTGGAGGCAAGTATTTATCGTGTGCCTTTATACAGAAGATGTCAAATGAATCATGTCAAGTCTCACCCACACGCAAGCCATGTGGATAAGTAAAGCGTCGACACCATCAATCAAAGTCAGTCTTCCAGTGCTCATCCCGGTGTATTTGTTATTTCCTAGGCCGCAGAATAACTGCCATTTCTTTGAATTTTTTCAGTGACTAAAAAGCCTTATCTTGACTTGGTAATTTGCGCATCACCGTAGCCAATCACGAGGGTATACAAGAATAATTCTCTTCACGGAAATAACGAGGCCGACTATGCATAATTTTAGCTCCCAACGGGTGCTTAAATTGTTTCAATAGAATTTAGACTTAAGGATAGCTTTTCCTCATGGAACTCATTTCTGGATTTTACTTAAACATTGGGATAGATGCATAAATTTAGCGGGAGTGAGAAGTAAAGTAAAGCGGAAATCGTTCCTAGTGTTTAAAGCAAAGTTGCGGATTCAAAGTGCATGTATGCAAAAGGCGTCAAAAATTCATGGTTTACATTGCCCCCAGCACGCAGTTGAGAAGCGATGCTTTTACGACTAAAAGGCCTTGTTAAACCCTGCGGCATGGTCTTGCACATTCCTCTAAAGCAAAAAAAATACGTTAGTGCAATATTTTGTCACTTCTTTTGGCAAAAGACTACAAATGCAATTCGTCTGTGCTACTTTAGCACAACTTCATTCCACTGCGGCCACAGCAGGCTGACCGATTGTTCTACCTACCTGTGTATCTAATGCAACATATAGAAGGGCACTGTGGTGCCAGGACCTCATGCTATCAGTTTCCGATGTCTACTATAATCGAATGGGAAAGAGGATGAGAATTGCACAGCCAATTGAGCCATTGAAATGGGTCTAGTCTCCTACACCGGGTCAGTTCTCTTAGAGGCGACCCCCGCCAAGATGTCGAAAGTGAGCTCCAAATCCATGCACGTCAAATCAGCGATAGTCTCGCCGTTTGCCCACTCTGGTGCAAATTGCTGGCTTAGAGTTATGCCAACGAACACACACATAGACCTTACCCTTAGGAGGGGGCTGTGCTTATAGGTTTGCGTATCTAGGAGTGGCACAACTGTAAAGAAATTTAAAAAACTGCAAACAATTCTGGAGTATAGACTATTCCTAATAAGGCAATGAGACGTTTTGGTCATTCCTAAAATGCCAACATAAATGAGGCGCCCAACTCTGCTTACAGACTGCGACTGCACACCCGTACTTCCCTCACTGACTTCATGCAATATGTCTACTTACTGACATGAAGGAAGTAAAAAAGTTAATGTGATTAAGGATATAGAAACCCTATGTTGCTGCAGAAGAAAAGCTACCTGTTGGATAAAAGCTATTAAAGCAGCATTGGGTTTCAACTTTGGTTGAAGGAAAGTGCTCCGTACTTACTAGTGCCCTCCGTTGCTGCCACGTTGATTGGCGTACTCCTTGTTAGGCAAACTATAATATAGGTTTCATTCGTTTTCTTGACAAAATATAACAAAATATACACAGAGAAGTCTCTACATGAATGTTTGTTGCTGACAGTGCTCCGCTGATCTGAGTGAAATGAATCGACGCTTGTTTGTCTCGTGGTCACTGCCTGAAGTAAGCACACGTTGCGGTAACTTGAATTTAAGTGATAGCATGATTATTCCAAGTGTTTTAGTCATTTAATCTGCTTAGGTGCCCTACCATCCTTCGTGGTGCTGTTCAATGAGCAAAATTTGGTTGTTCAGTGCCCTGTGCTAGGCGTCGCCAGTCTTTAAGTCTACACTAAGTTGACAACAGTCCATAGGTGATCCAATCAAGAAAGCAGTGAGTGAGCGTCCTCGCACCAATGTAAGCCTTCAGACCTTTATGTGAAAGCACAGCAATTGTGTGACTTGGAAATACTAAGTGCACTTTGATGCTGTGGCATTAAAGGCAATTTGGAACCCGCTTCGTCTCCGGTATGCAGGTGCAACGTTGGTTAGTAGACAAATGAAAGACTCACGGGGGAGCCATTGCATTGGCGTAGAGTGACCTTTTAAATGCAAAAGCGGCACGATTGCTTTGGCAATTAATTACTTAAGCTTGGATAGGCAATATTTAAAAGATTCATAGCGATTTTTCAAAAAAGTCATTTTAAGCATTGCTGTCATATCTGAATGGATTAATAACGTCATTCGACCAAATTCCTATGCATTTATTCATCCGTCTAATCATCTAGCGTAGCTTGTAAATGAGTAAGGTGGCTGAGCTGTAGAGCACATTCTATCACAGTGACGTCGACAAAATTGCGATACTCGACAGTCATTCGAGGGCAAGTGCAGCGGCGATTCTTAGGCAATGCATTCACTTACGCTCTTGGTGGTAGGTTGACGGGCTGATTGGATCTGAAGTGTGTAATGAGGCACGATGAATTATGTGAAATTCTCTTCTTACTGCCGACGTGTATAAAACCATTCCAAACTTTTGTGTTAGTCTTCAAATGCCCCTCTCTCAGTGATGCCGTGACATTTGATCTGACAGAGCATCTATTCAAATATCCCCGTACACATCCATCCATCCATCCATCCATCTATTGCTCATCCAACTTTATACCCCTCCATCTCCATATACACATTCATATCTAGTGCAGAATGGAGATGGGTAACTTGGCTGACGTGTAAAGAACTCTCGCAGTTTGCCTTTTCTCCAAAGGGCAAACGCAGTGGCGCCTCTGATGCAACCCAATTACTCACTTATTTAGCGATAGTGGTGGCACCAGTAGTGGCAGAACCGTGGGATGGAACAAATGAATCATTTTTTGTAGGTACATCTTATCAGACACGGGTTTGTTTCCGTTCTTTACTGCTCTTCATGTACCGCCATAACGCGTGAACAGTTTAACGTGGCTCACTCTCTACCTACCATTCTAACTTGGTTGCCACAACACCTCTCCAGATAGTTTCTCAACTTCTCCGTTGCTGGATATCTCGGTGGCATGACGTTAGGATGTTGATTATAGCATCGGATTGCTCAATACATCGACAGGGGTTGACCATTGTCAAATAGGAAACTTGACGGAAATTATTCTCGCAATCGAACCTGTGAAAGAGGCCTATTCTCCTACAGACAACTCTTGCTGAGATGCCGAATGTGAGTCCCTAATTCATCTACGTCATTTCACCTAATGACTCGCCATTCGCTTACCTCCTCTGTCTCTCCACCTCTGTTGGCACAGCTTACGCTCCTGCGGTTGTGACAGCTTACACACACAGACCCTACCTTTCACAAGGACGACAACATTCGTTTAGTATGCACTATCTAATCTTCCATCTCGTCAAATTAATTTTGATGAGCCAATAAATTCTCCTTGCTTATAAACGTAATTTCACAGTCGGTCCTGCATCACTCCATCATTCGGTTAGGCTTCGCCACAGAGAAAATACGACTCGCTTTACTGACTGAGGCTGCTTCTGTGCCACCATCACTGACTACTGATAATCCGCCTGCCTCATGACATAGAGGGTGCAAAATTAAATGCACAGTTAATCCAACATTCCGTTCAAGTCTTCCCACTTTCAATGTGCTCGTGGCTATTAACTGCCGTCCTTCAGCGAAAATGGAATTTCTTCTAAATGGTGCCTCAAAATATAGCATTAAGAATCTGCTCTTGTTTAAGGAAGTATTGTGAACATACGCGTTCGTCTTGATGTAGCCACCGTCGTTCTCATAGATCCCTATGGCTTCCCTAAAATGAGGAGGTTTTATACTTACTTTAGGAAAGTTAACTATTAGAACGCAAAAGAAGCACTCAATACGTAAAATGGTGGTGTCAGATTTGATACACTGCTCCGAATGAAGTGGCTTAGCATTCCCTCACCTAAGATCAAGACCTTATCAAACCTGGTGAGTTAGTGTCTATTGCGGCCCAATTGAAACAGTGAAATGAATTTTACAAGTGCTTCACATCACGCGCCTTCAATGGTTGCGGGCAAATCCATGCTAACGTGACCTGCGTTGGCGGGTGTTGCTCACCATACTGCACTAGCGATTACTTGTACCGCAAAGTGAGATTCCAATAGTTTATTGCTGACGAAGACAACAGTTGTGTATCTACCAAGAAAGTAACGTCTATTTCGACTATGTGAATTATGGGGCGGATAATTTGATGGCATACGAAAGTTTCTAAGTATCTCGTACACAAGTGCAGCAATGGTTGTGAGATAAATCAAAGTGTCACTGTGTCGCCGATGCAGTGCGAGCATGGTTGCATCTACATTTGAAAGTCGGCCAAATCAATTCTTTTGTGAACATTTTTTAGAGATCAATTAGGCAGCCCTGCCACAGTTTATCACTGGTCCTAGAAGACTTTATCACTGGTCACTTAGATAATCATGTAATGCAGCATATGCAGACATTATGTAAGCCACTGACAAAGCACATCCTATTCTGTAATTTGATCATCATCCGGTGTAATCGCACAGCACAGACCATGCTGTTGACAGTATGCTGCAAGACCCCATTTGCCTAATTCTACAAACTCAGTGTGACTTAGTTTTGGAAAATCATTTCCTTTTGCTCGAGTGCACAACTCTGCTAAGGTCTCATGGTGGTCCTTCAAATGCTTCTTCTTAACCATTGCCGAGACATTTGACCTGACTCATGTAACCGTTTATGTTTTCGTTCTTTGCATCAAATAGTCTAATGCAGCATGCAGATAAGCAAATTGGCTAACTTGGGTGAGACATTCTATGAAAATGAAGCCAACACACTTTGTAGTTTAACTTTTTTCCGGCATGCAAATGCTTTTGATGCAATACAATGACTTACTGAGGTGCAATTGGTGGCAGCTGCGGTGGTGGAGGACAGCTAAAGTTGACATTTAAATATGCTAAAGTGACCACTTAACTGTTTATGTGCATATCCATCCATCTACTTATTCATTAAATCGTCCAATGTAGGCTGTAGATAGGTGGATTGGTTGAGGTGTGTACGACATCATGTCATAATGATACTAAGGAATTTTGGTAGTTTGACTTTTATCTGGCAAGCAAATGCAATGGTGCTTCTGCTGCAGCCCAATGACTTACTGGGGTGATGGTGTTGCAGGTAATGTTCTGTGTCTTGGATTCGCACTAAAGTAAAAAAATTTGTTATTCTTTTAGATGAAAATCCCTTACTACATGCAGCCAAAACGCAAGGAAAGATTAATGTGGCTCTTACTACCTCTCCGTCTAGGTTGCCACATCATCCATTCACACAGGTAATAAATTTTCGGCTGCTTCAGAGATAGAGAACATAACGTCTTGGTAATAATCCTGAAGTCTCATTACTTAATTTCAGTGAATGAGTGTTTGCCCTGGTCAGATGAACTGCACACTGGTAAGTCCGCCTACTTGTGAGCATTTGAGGGGAGTCTGGACACCTGCATTAACTGCGTTTGCTAGGAAGCAACTTCTGCTGTGATGTCAAATGTGAGTCCTTCTTAATGTACGTCGTTGTACCAAAAGTCTTCATTTCGCCCATTCTCTACCACCGCGTTAATTTTGTCGTAATGGTGCTACCTCACATGCATGAAGACCTTACCTGGCTGGCTGAAATGAGCAGAATGGGTTCTTGCATATGTAAGAATCGCTTTCGCAGAAAATAAAATTGAAAAAATAAACTTACTATAATGCGAATGTAATTTTAGCATGGGTGGTAAAAGATGTCAGCTTTTCTAAGATGCCAAATCAGTTAACAATGTTTGAGGGTTGAGGCGAAATGGAAAAGTGATTCCACCACTCCCTATCTATCTAGTTTACAACGCATTCATATTTTGAGAGCGCTCAAAAGAAATTCTTGGCGCGGTTTCAACTAAAGGTTTGGTCTGTCTGACCACTAAAGAAAATGATGAATCTCATAATGTTTTGGGTTTTAAAACCCTTGCAAACTTCGGCAAGGGGAGGAAAAGTTGCAGCGAGGGAAGGTTTTTTTCGTTTTAATTATCAGTCAATAGGTTGAGAACTTTATTAGCATGCTTGATTTGCGGATATCTGTCCAACCATCTACCAATCTGTCACTTCGTCAGCCCACGTCGTCCTGCTTCCTCTAGCTTCTACTTCGTTTTAGCATTCATCACAACCGCAGGCAGTTTATGCACCTTATCCTCCCCTTCTTCCTCCAATTCTTGATAATCTTAACTGATGAATGGGTGGTTAGTCACTAATAACCGGCTGCAGTAGGGAAAGAAAAGGACCGCAAAGCAAGGTTTCTGCATAGCCAGTCACAAAATATGCCTTCGGCTACCCGAACACCCTGATGGATATAATCTCTGGATAAAACTAAGTCGCTTTTATCTTGAGTGATTCATGAAAAGCCTTTACGCAGAAGTCCGCTGTCAGGTGAATCGTGGAAGGAGTATCAAACTACACAGCACAGGTGGTAATACCTACATTACATGAGGCATCGTTTATATCTCACCACAATAGTTGATGGACCGTATATTCACACGTTCTCTGGTTTTGCTTCTCCTGACAATTGATTTGTTTTCATAGGGAATCCAAAAATAGGGCATCTAATTTATGCAGTAGTGCGTGTGGGTCTATATGTGTGCTTAAATATCTCAATAATTAAGTTTGGTGATGCGATTTTCACATTCATTCGAAGTAAAATGAAGATGTACTTCACATTTCTGTTCTATTGGTTGATCTATGTCATCATCGCTTCGTCTACGCGGAAACTTAATTTTTACTGGAATTTTTATGTCTGTTTTATGATTTCACAGTCATTTACATGCAGCATGCGAAAGGATATATTCATAAACTTCGAACTTTTAAAATGGACAAGTGGTCGAAGAGGGAGTGCTGGCAGCAATCTCTTGAGTAATGGCTAGATATTCCATTCACTGTGAAGGCACTACTTCCTGGTCTTATGCCCAACCCTACCACAGTGCTTAGACTCATCCAGCCTTTTAAACTACAGGAAATAACTTTGGCTATCCATCCTTTAATTAGTTTATACGTAGTTCCAATTGACCAGTTGCAAATCATTTGTAACTTTTGCAATTACTCATGCACCAATCCTGCCTATAGCTTCACTTGTTGCATTACTTTCGCCGAGGAGCTTCATGGGTCTCCTACAAATATAGTACCTAATTTTTCAAAAACGGAAAACTCTTCAGTCGTAGTGGTTGGCTATACGAACAAGGATAACTCAATGTTGAAAATTACAACCCAAGGGAATGTGTGGGAAGTCTAGCCTATGACACGCCTGTTCAACTTGTCATTGACGAGCGTGCCGGCAGAATGAAACTACCGTGGCATTCTAAAGTTTACTGAAATGACGAACACACCAAAAGCCTCTTGTGTTAGCATTATTCACTGTGACAAAGCAGTTCATTCAACCGATAAAATACCACGGAATATCAAGTGCTTACGTGCCTGAAAAGTACTTTCCAGCAATTGGACTATCAGTAAATGACGAACTTTTCATTTCTCGTGTTGTCTACTGCCACTGTTGCGAAGCGAAAATTAGTAGAGCCTGTCTGTTATCAAAATATTAAGGTGTCAAATATTGGCCCAGGGCAAATTGGAGATTACATCAATAAGGTAGGGTGAATATATGGTGAAAATATCATACTTTCCAATCTGCTGGTTGTTTCCATCAATTGGTTGGCTAAAATTCAAAGGGAATTTGTCAAAAATATCGCACATTGCCTTTTAATTTGATAAAAATCTTGTAAAAATTAAATTTTGATGCAATTAGTTCGTGAAGGCTCTGATTCGAGAATGAAGTTGTAAATGCTAAATGCTTGTCTAGTTCATTAAATAAGAACGGTTAAATATGTGTAAAGCCGCTGCCCACTACTGTCGTTAACTATTCCAGAATGCATGAATTAACTGTTTAAATCTCCGTTTTGTTCTCATGGTCATTAGAGGCTCCACAATCGTGCTTCCACTGGACGGCGCAGCCCTCGGGCAATGCCAGCAACCCTCCCCACAGCTTTCCTATGTCAAAAAACAGTATTCTACCCCAGTTTTATATCTAAATTCGTATGCACAAAGGCTCTAGGGACTGCATTTGTTCCTTTACACATAATTGCCGACGCTTTAGAGCCAAATAAACAATCTGTGAAGGTGTGGGAACAATCACGGCAATTTTGAGTTCCTCTGTTCTTTCAAATCACTCCATCACCGTACCTCGTTGTTACAAACAGGCCTAAATGACAGCAGTCATTTAATTTAGCCTCTTATCAATTCTGTTTGTTTGAGGTGTGCAGTAGGTTGAACTTTTACACTTCTTCCTTTCAACTAGAACACCATGTGCCCTTTCGTTTTGTCAAAGCAGCATAGAAAATTTGCCAGCTACGTTAAGCTCAAACAGAAATAAAATCATGTGCAATTAAAACTTTAGAGATTTTCAAGGCATTGCCAATTTATATCGCCTAATAAAAGAAATGCTGCCTGAATGTAGAGCTAATTTAAGCAAACTGATGCGTCGGCTGGTAGATTCTCCGTCGAAACGAAACACAAGTCAGTTCACATTTTAGGAAGATTTTGGAAGCAGTCAAACTGACTTTAGTTACTTGTGGAGACCTTCGCTAATGGAATGAACATATCAGAAGTGATTTTACAAAATAGTTATAATAAGAGCTATTTTTAAGTATGATAAATAAAACACGTACTTGGGTGCCTTGTCCTTAGTTTTACGGCGATGGAAGATGGTTATAGCCGCGACCACTGCGAGGAAGCCGACTGAAGCTCCGATGGCCAGTAAAGTTCCATGCGAATGACCAGTCTCTAAAGAAAACACTCGTAAGTCGGTTTTATAACTACACCTACTTGAGCATTACTTCTGCTCAGCTAATAACTATTACTGATATTCAGTGTGACTGCCTGTCTATGGATGCATGGAAATGGGAAGCATGTTCACATTGTGATACTTGCAAATGCACTCACTGGGTAGAGCCTCTGGATCCAACCTGAATCCCCGGATCGAAGTGACATAGAGAATGATAATGAGACAGAGATACTGGAGCAGCGGCACAAGGAGTGGCATTGTGATTGAGATGTGGTTTTGCTCAATTGAGCTATTTATAAGCGCATTACAGTATCCCGAGTATACCAGCTGAATCGCAGGCGATGCCTCGGATAAGCCAATAGTGCCTCTACATCGAAGGCTTTATTTTCTTAAATATTCTGCTTCAGACCATAGCCAACTCGCATCAAGCTGATAAGTGGTAATTAATTACAGTCGCCAAGCGCTTTATTCACCGCTCTATCATCATAAACTGAAAGGATATTTTTATCCCTTTATCGCAACTTTATTTCAGCGTCTTTTCTGTACGTTTACATGGGCAAACGCTTTGGTCGCCGCAACAACTGACACTTAGTCTTGAGAACTGCAAGAACTGCTCATGATAGTTGATTTAACAGGCCTCTATTTGGAGTAGACGCTTGTTTGTGTAAGCACAGATAGTCTTGCAATCCTAACTGATGTAATTAAGGGATGGGGCTTCGGGAAAGAAAAAATTCAGTGCTGGCATCGCATGTACAATTACAGCAAGAGATCCACTTCCGTGACTGAAGTGCAGTGCTGAGTGTTGGGCTGGTTCCGTCCTTGTCTATTCATAGTATTTTCGATAGCATTGACATTGCCGTGACTACAACTGCGAGTAGAATTTGACCCAACGTCATAGTGGTGAATGAAGAGAGTCCAACTGCAGCGAATATCAAAGCATACACCATAATCTTGAATCTGTTACTTTGCAAAATGTAATCAATAGAGCGTTAAAACTGTGGTGTTGCAGATACCTCAACTACCAACTAACCCCTCTCTCTCTTTACAATTCTCTTCACCAACTTTCTCATATGGAAGGGAACAGGTGGGAAAATGCATTTATAATTTAATACTTATGGGGTCAAGCAACCTGTGCTTTGATTGCTATTCGTTAATTTATTAACTCAGGAAAGCAACATTTATTCTATTGCGATACAGTTCCCACCAAATTCCCACTTCCCACTCTTTTTTATATTCAATGGAATCTTCAGACCTTCCAATTTTCTCCTCATTGCCAATTACGTGTGGGCATTTCTCCGGCATTACATCAAATGAAGCAAGACTGGAGCTACAGATAGAGCTTCTCCATCGCTACGCAGTTGAGAAGAATGAATGAAGTGGATGGCACAATGACAGTGGTAAACTTGCTAATGCCAGGCCCTTTATACATTGACATACCTTCTGCATTTTTGCCTAAATTGAGGGTTGGCTAAGCGCATGGTGAAGAGAGGTTATTGCAGAAGGGGATAGCAGTTGCATGACTTAAAGTCGAGACCTCATTAAATGAGTGGGTGCTGCTTTTGGCTCAAATAAATGAATTGAGCTTTTCATACACCATTAACCAATGAAACTACGGTAAACGCCTCTGTCAAGCTTTGGGAATTTTAAAGCACAATTCCCACATATTTTCTGACGTAATACATTCCTAACATCTATTCTACTCATTTGTCCTATGCAACGATGATGCTTGTGCAGGAATTTGGAACTAAAATGACATGTTTACAAGGCGTGAACACGAGGCGCTTGCTTCCACATTGAGTGATAATGTTTGGACTGGGCAGTGGAGTTGTGACCGGCGACATAAACATGCGATCCGGTTGAGTCATCATGCCAATAGACCCGAGCCATTCTCTACATCAACGATCAAGTTATCCCCTCTCCACTTTCCTCCTGTACTTCCTAGAAATGACTCGTTTCAAACACTGCCACTTAGATGAATTTAAGTGATGTCCCTTAAATAATTAGAAGCTCACAATCATCCAACTGGAAGAGAGACCAATGTTTTGGCCAGCCAACAAATGGCACTACCTTTTTGTCCACGTTGAGAGGCAGATTTGAAAACCAAGCTGGGTTTTTCGAAAAATTTACCTGAACCTCTTTATTTCGTGCCATCATTTGAATCATAACATTGCATTTAAGTAATTGATACTTTTTGTAGGCAGCAATCACATTGGTGACAGTCATACTGTCATTAATATGACTTCTTCATTCTTCCATTAATAAAGTTTAGGAAGACTAAAGTATCTAGTCTTAACCCTTGGCTGCTTGCACAAATGTAATTCCGCTTCTTCACATTAACTGATTCGATTCTCCGAAATGTTCAGGACTAGGTAATGAGATTCATTTCACCTCCGTCTACATCAGTAACTCTCGCCCTTTTTTATGATTACATTTCCCGCAGCGTTTGCTACATGTATAGGCCTTAGCATTAGACACAATCCTAGTATTAAAAACAGATCCTGCACTGTTGAAATGTATGCAAGCAAGGAGGGAACAGCAGATGCCAAGTGTCATTAAATATGTCGGCAATCCCTCCACACGATGTTAAAATAGGTCTTAAAGAGTGTTATTTTTAACGAGCAACGCAGAGATGGGATCATATTGGCTCGTGGGTACGCATCACAAACGAGGGCTTTTGTATGCAAGTACTTTATGCATGTGAGATAAAGGTTTCTTCACCTAGATTGAGAATAGACTCCCACTACCCATCGTTCTGTGTCACTTGAATTAAATAATTCACTTCTTTAGCTAATCATATCAACTGTGCACAAAAACCAGGCTTAGCTTTTGCTTTTTAGATCTTTGCATACTCCAATTAGGATCCTAAAGCGACTCATGAATATGCATTTTCATCAGAAAGTGTGCAACTGATTCGACTGCCAGATGGAAATAAAATAAATTTAGAATGTGTCAAGGTCAGCAATATTATGGTCTTGCAGACTTTTGGCTACCCAATCCCAACGCTAATACATCCTGTTCAAATTGACTCCCTCAGGCAACCTGCAATTAGCCTTCGGCTAGGTACGCACCATGTAGACGCCAAGTTTACATCTTAGCAGACACCTCCACAGATATCACCACAAAGATAGGTGTGGTTTAACCATGTGGGTGGTCATCGCATTACATTCACATTACCTCTTGCATTGGTAGGTAGGGCCGAATGAAGAGACGCGTGACACGGGAAGCTGGAATACCGCCGTGTGGCGTAACATAACCTACGGGAGTAGCGCCTTACTGGAAATCACTCTCCTCCCCACCTGTCTACCTATTCACCTTTCACATTTCCCGCGCCAGCATTGATCACAACAATTGAATCAAGGTCTGGTATTTTGTATCAACGCATCACACTTTACGTGTGCTGGAACAATCAGAGCTGTGCACACAATTCTTTCTATACCGCCAAAGTGGCTTTGGAAGCCTTCTACTTCCATTTTGTACCGTTATGTGCAAACTGACTACTGTGGTCCACTTCTGGGCAAATACTATGCCTTGTGCTTATTTGTTCAGTCACGAACTTCCTGGTGTCCTCATTAAAAAGGTATTTGACAGGTAAATTCCACCACAAGTGCTTGTAGCAGACAACCACTCCCACCTCACTTGCAAAAAATGTTAGGCAAAGGCTACGAGACCACTATTCGTCATCTGTCTACTGCTCCACACCGTCCATATTTCATCATCTTCTTGGTGGTCACTTTCATGCTCTTCTTTGAAAAGTGCTGCGAATGCGCCGCCAATGCCACCTTGCATAAACATCAGTCATGGCGATGATATGGCTTCATCCCGCATAGAGAAGCTAACCACTCTGTCATCGGGCGGATTCCATCACAGCCCTTTACAACATGTAAGTTGCATGTCATCCGTTGCAGATGGGGTTCACATTCCAAAGTCCGTACCTAAGCGTTTCTTCCGCTGCTTCAAATTTTGATGAAGCGCGGGCACAACAAACCATTTCAGGCACAGACGAGGCATTTACTAAAGGAACTACCATGAGGAGGTCCAATACTTGAGATCAATTTCCAATCAGTTATTCGACATTCGCGAGTTTTCTCAACACCCAACGACTGTCGTTAATAAAGTCCAGGTTTACCATTCCTGTTCATTCTTCCTGCTGTTTTGGTGCTACACACTTTCGTAATGTAATTGCAACCCCTCACGCGAAAGCACTTTAAATCCTGTCCTTTAGTAAATGACTCTGCTTTAATGTCAATGACCCTTCGACTAGAGGTGGATATTCGTGATGATCTGCAGATTCTCCCTTCCCCCAATAAGGTCCCCAATCAGGTTGAAAGCCCAGACTCAGCGAAAGTGTCAAGAGGAATCCGTGGCATCGAGGCCAAATATGCTCATAGATGAATGCAAGTTCGGTGCCTCTCCCACCAACTGGCGAGGTTTAGCAAGAGAAGTGCCAGACACAATGCTCAAAAGGAAAGGAGAACCGTGCGACACTTGGATTACTTACATAGCTCTTCGTTTTACTTGACTGGGCACTCCAATCTCCGCTATTGTACTACCAACCGATGATATGCCATATGAGCCATATCAGCAGCTTTCAGACCCTTCTCTATATTAGCAGGACATAATCTGGCCCAGTATTGGCCTCTCTCGCCTTTAGAGTAGTCATGGGGTGCTACATAATTTTGCTGTGTCAATGACTTCAGGACTTGTTTTATTTGTTGTAATAAAATTGTGCATCACGAAAGATAGACACCTCAAGTTATTAAAAGTATTACTTGCATAAAATTAAGTAAATTCCAACATAAAATCACTTGCGTTTAAAGGATAGATTCGCCTTCATGTGGGACTTTGACTTAGTAAAAACGATTTTGAGGCGATTCGCAGTGGCATGTATTTAACTTTACAAATGTGTTTGCAGAAATGAGGGATCTTCTCCTTTTATCACAATTGTCCCATGATGGATTTCGGTTCTTCAACAGTTTCACCTTCCACCTGGAATCAGATAAAAGGCTCTCGGAAAGTACTTAAATAACTGCAACTAAGAATATTCAATTGTGATTGTCCTACTCAGAATGTCATGGTTACCCCCGAGGGGTACAGGCTGGAGAGAATTCAAACGAGACCTGTCTAACAGAAGGCTATTCTAACATGCAGCGATAAAAGCAAGCGGGGCAAATGAACGAAAGACACCTTTTATCTCCTGCAAACAAGATTCTGCTTTCCAATGGATTCTATTCAGGTTCGGCAGACAGATCTCACCTCAGTCTGATGGTGTGAAATAACTTGTTGTCCTGTGGGAAGGGCCTTCTGAATTTTGGCCAATCCAGCCTCATAAATCTGACAATCGCAACCTTGAATGTTTGGATTTTCCTTCTAAAAAATTTACACAAACACAGACACTAACACGTGTTTTAGGTAAGCAAGCCTTTCCAATGCAAATGCTATTTAACAAAAGGAAAATCCGTTCATCCTGCTGAGTTTTACTGACAATACCAATGAGGGTGTTGATCGTATTTAAACCAAGTCATTTTCAGGATTTATTGTGAAAATGCACGATTTATAGGCGGTATTTCCATTTGATACTCCCATTTATTCAAAATTCAGTTTTCTAAGAGCTCATAAAGGGTTATTTGCATCGGCTTTGGGCAACTGTGCATTTCTATTTTGTTAGCCACTTTTTAGTTTGAAAAATGATATTTTACAAACTCAACCTCCCAGGCTCCGCCTACGCGCCCTGCAAAAGAGTAATTTTTTTTAGTCAATCATATTTCATTAAGGAAATCCTTGTCTCCCCTAATCTTTTCTTTAACCAACGAAATCAACCAAAGGACAGATAAAACAAAAAAAGGTTTTGTAATTGGTAAAATCGCAGCTAGTTTTGTCGTAATAGAAGCAAAGGAATTGTGGCTGTGACGGTGCACCAAGTGGGGCCTCGGTGCATGCAAACTCTCGGTTGGAGCGAAAAAATCGATTACGATGGTGAACGCGACGCGATCCGGCAGGCACAAAGGTAAGCATAAATTAAGGAAAAAATAGAGGAACGAAAATTGAATATTTCTTAAACAAAATCTTTGAAGGTCATTGGAATAGTAACAGTTTCATTGAATGCTGAAAACAAATATCCTCAATTTATTTCAAAACCTAATTTTGTTGATAAAAGTTGTATCGAGTGCCAGTAATTGCAAAACGTATCATGATATACTGGTAGGAATGTATAAAAGCAACCATTTAAGCTGGAATATTTGAGGGCAACTTACACCAGTTGATTGTATCTGAGGAGGGTTCAAGTTGGGAGCACTAACGATGTCTACCCTGAAAAATTTTGGTATAAAAACATCACGAATTTTGTCAAAAAGTACGTCCTCGTCATCATCAGAATTTGCTGGAGAAGAAGACAAAAGATTTCCCTCCATATACAGTAGGGAATCCTCACCGATGCATGACCCTCCCGCGAACTTCGGTTCACCTTTTCGGCAGGTACATAGAAGAAGTGATAGACTGATAAGAAGGACAGCAAAGACTCCGACAATTAATAAAGATGCTATAAGAAGAGGTATGGCATATCCTCTCCAAAGGTGGCTACAAAATCCACTGCGAAGTGGTACATGAATATGCATCATTTTGTCTGCACCGCAAAGAGTGACTAGAAGTAGCGAAGTGATTGTACGGAGTGCAGTGATAGCTAACTCTTCTCGCACTCAATAATCAATTAAAGGGCTGATTAATGCGCATGCATTCGTTGTGTCCAGTACGCGATCTCAAACTGACACAGAACTATGGGGTATTAAGATAAAATCTATTTCATTGTGTGCATATTTTGCCACAATTAACAATTCTTACCTAGCATACTTTAAAATTAGCTTTTAAGTAGCTATACGGAGCTACCCATAGCTATATTTAGGCGTGCCATTGAAATGCCTCCTCTCTTGTCCAAAAAAGTTAGATGTTTTTTGAAAATAAATTAGTTTTATTTAACTGTTATTAATTATTAAGTAAATATGTTTTCATAGATATATTTTAAAATGAAGTGTTTTTAGTGAATACTACAAAAATACTTCCTTGCATCACTTTTTTGTTTAAGTAATCTTTATATCATACATGTGGTTTAAATGGGCCTGGGGTCGTACATATAGTCATGCATCCCTCTTTCCCTTAATTCAAGTGCATAGTAGGAGAAATCTAATTTTTTGGGATTCCACTTTTGCGAAAGCAGATTTTTGACATTAGAAATACCAACCGTCGTGTCTCCTTGTGTAGTAGATCTCTTAATGAATGCCGCCTTCATTCTTGCCTCATCATTTTAAACCATGGACAAGGTGACTCAAATTCCGGTTGTAGAGCTTAATCATCTACTTACCTGCCATCTTTGCAAAGGCTACATCATTGACGCCACCACGGTCATTGAATGCTTACATTCCTTTTGCAAAACTTGTATTATCAACTACCTTGACAACCATAACACTTGCCCCGTTTGCGACACTCTCCTTCACAAAACACGTCCCCAGTGCGCTATCCGGTCAGACTATGCCATGCAGGCAATAGTGTACAAGTTGCTTCCTAAGGTATTCGACCGCGAAATGGCTTCCAGAAGAAATTTTTATAAGTGTAAGTTCCATCACTCGATTCCTGTTGCTTTATTGCAACCGATATTAAATCCTCGTACGTTTGATGCTTGTTAATCGGTCATGAATTTTGAATGAGTGGTTTGTTTTAGAGTTAGAACTATAGGGGCTTTAAATTTATTCTCCAAATTGATAAACATGACGTCTTGAGATTGTCCCATATTACAAGGGGAATCTTAACCATGCGTTAAATCATGGAGTGAATTGTCCCTAGTTTTGTGAAATTGTTCGGGTTCTTTAAAATGCATTGGAGTTTTTTGAAGCTCTGATCAAGTATTCCCACAATTGCATTTTTATGTATATTGTAACTTGGATTACTTACCCTAACAACCCGCCCCCATAAACGTGAGCGGGCTTATTATTCGTGCTCATAATAATGAGCCCTAGCGCTACTTGAGTGCCTTACGACCACTCGCAAGACAGGGAGTCACGTTTCACGACCTTGAAATCTAGAAAAGAGGTCTATCCCCTTAAGTGTCGTGCATTTCAAGGCTAGTCCCATCGTTAGTTCTTCGTTTTGAAGCGTAAAGAGATACAACTTAAGAGACAGGACTGAAACTTAGACATTACTGCACAATGGATGTGTAACTCGGGGGAGAAGATTATTTTAATTCATGGCCTTGCTCCATGACGTTTCATTTGCAACATCTTGCAGCGTAAATGGGTGAGAACCTTTAGTACTTCGCTGCGAGCGTTTTTGGAGTCATTCAATCCAATCCATAGTAGAAATCCTGTAGTTTTGCTGAGTTTTTTTCTCACGATTCGGCTGTTTTTATCACTCATAAAAGTCCTTCTCTTCTATTTTTCGTAAATGAAATCTGATGCTGCTTTGAGCCCTATACGCTGTTTTAGTAATTTCACGTTAAAAGCAAATTCAAAGGACTGGAAGACGGGTAGCATGGACAGTGTGAATAGAGCCCCGTGTCGTCAGTGTGGTAACCGAACCTCAAGAAACTGAAGTCTGACATAGTCAAATGTGCTTAATCACCTAGTCCATTGAGTGTTGCCTTCAACCTTCTCTATGGTCATTCTTCTGCTATGCATATCACAATAGCATTCTAACGAGTAGAAATTGGTCGTGGAACAGGAATGGGGGACCTGGAATGGTTTCCTACCACCATGATAAGACTCGACTTCAACGACAATTCTAACCGCGAACTGTACTGTGGGAAATCTTTTGCCATACTTTACTGAAAGGGGAACTATGTCGGCACTGCTTCGTTGGTAGTAACGAAGCTATTTAATAGACTTACTCCATGGACCTACGTTCTATATCCGATGTTTGGTAGTTTCCCCAGTTTAGGGTCGTGCTTCTCATCTTTCCCTTATTATTTACAGGTCTAGACACTCGCAACTAATTTCCCCTTTTTGTAGTGTTAAAGTTTGCCATACTGTCATCGAAATGGGAATTGATACTGTTCCCTTTTAGTAACTTTGCCGCTTCTGTCAATGTAGCCTTTCAACCGTCCCCGTAGGCGTTACAGAGCATGTAGATTTAAACCTACCTTTTCACTGATGAAAGAGTGTTGAAATATGAATATAGAAGTGATATGGTGTTTGGCTCTTAGCATTTTCTACCAAAGGCCTTAGAGGTAAGTCGGCAACAACGTCCTTCCTTTTCTACTTTGATATGGCAAATGGTTTTTACTTTTTATGGTCAGTTTAACTGCTACTCAGCGTATCTGATTGCCTCGCGATTTAGTGTAATTCATGGTTATAAACTCATGAAGCAGACGTCATACACTATGCTGCTAAACTCGTACAAATTATTCAGGCCCTTTTTTCGTCAACCTCACCAGCCCTTCTCCCGGAGGATCGCAGTCTTCTAAGCCCCGAGAAGCGCGGCGACATTAGTCTTAACGCGTACGTGGAGAAAGAGGAGGAGCGTGTTAGCATCGAGTTAAGTCTGTGGCGCGATCGATGCGGCCCATCGCTACCGGTGGGCATCCAGTCTACTACCTACCTTCTCTGCCCCCCTTCTCTCACCGTGGGCCATCTGGAGAAGTTGGTTCGCCTCAAGTTCGACCTTTCGCCGACTCAGCACGCGGTGGAATTCTTTTTTGTTGAGAATGGTGGCGTCAGTGAAGGAGAGCAGTTCACATCTGAATTCACGCTCTCTGACCTAGTGTGTATATACTCCTGCACGCAATCGTGGGTGCGAGCGAAGCGAAACGGCTATGTTAGTGGCGACGCAAGGCCGATGAAGCTCTTCTTCTCCATTTCACCATTTTCACCGAAAGTGGCAGAAACAGCGGAGGAGAGTGCAGTTACTGCTACCAGTGCTGTTGCTACGACCGCTGCCACAGTCGCTAGCAATCCTATCGCTCTGTCAACCGGTTAGAGGATAATGAAACAGGGGATAAAGCTTAGCTCACATTCCGCGTTTGAGCAGGACTGGAGAGGAAAATGCTTCAGTTATTAAGTCCATTGTACTTTCTCCTCAGCTATATGTGCACATGTGACGAGTTGTACAAATTTGTTTCCGGTGGAAAACAGAAAGTTGTATTATAGTCTCGAAGCATAGCTTTTTCTTCCTTTTTCTGTTTGATCTCAACAGATGAATCGGATTTGTACTTCACTGCACTTCGTGCTTTACTGTAATTTTTGAGATCAGCTTTTGTGGCTTTGTTTCCGTTTACTAGAAGTAAAATATGCATAGTATGTGTTGGAACTAGCATAAACATTAATTTTATACTTCTGGTAACTGAAGCTGAGCGCCCAATTCTTCTATTTGACCTTCCAAGGGTGTCAATTATTTGACCATTTCTTCATCAAATAATGCAGGTTTATGCTTTATACACGGGACTAGGATTGTTAAACCTGAATAGTACCGTGAGGTTTTTGTTCTTGTTTTGCGTAGTGCCTGATTACAAAGGGTTCTTCTGCCTTTTTGGTTTCTGCCTTCGCCTGATAACATGGTCTGTTGGGTGCGTCTATTTTTGCGTTAATCATGAACCTTCCCTGTTGCTGTGGCTTATTGCGACTTCAAGGAGTGCTTGTGATTCCTGAACTTTACCTGGAGACTGCATGAAGTGGTATTCAGGTTGTTAACGTGGATAACTGTCGCCAGGATGCTGTGCGTATTGTGGATGAGAATAAAGCAGTATTTACCGCCTTGTTCCCACTCTGAATTACATCGTGAGGTTTTCTCATGAGTAATTTTCACTATGTGAGGTTATGGGTCTCGTGTTATCATGTAAGTACAAGGTTTGGACTTTTCGCTCACTGATCCTGTGTATTTTAAAGTAAAGAAGTTTCCTTGACCCCCTTGGAGTTGCAGCGATTTGTATCGAGTAGGAAGACCTTGGTTGGATGGGACAGCAAATGGATTGTTTAGGTGGAAATAGTCAATTTTATGTCAACACTCGCTTAACAAACGTTGCAGCACGATAGGTACTTCTCATTACGAGTCAGCCAACAAGAAATCCACCCATGAGAAGAAGGAAGTGAAGACCAATGTGTCGACAGTTTTTCGAGTTTAGTTTCCTCTTTTAGGTGGTATAGGTGTGGACCAATTATTTATCTCTCAGTCAACCACAGTGCGAGGTTTTTAGCACGAAAATCTGTTAACGCTGGCACAATTCTTCGTATTCGGGAACAGGTGGTCGTTTTGAATATCAGTCTTTATACCATTTGGTTCTGGGAGGCATACTGTGTAACCACGCCTCCGCTAAGTTTCAACCACCATATTTTACAGGAAATTTTTGTAGTTTTGGGACCGAGGCTAACAGTTTCAGTAGGTTGGACGACGGTATTGCGAGCGTTGAAAATAACAGGAGATTGGTAGAGAGCAGGACACATCCACTGCATCCATGCATGAGAACACTTGCATGGGTTTCATATGATCCTACAGTTTCGAACGAGTGGTCGTAGCGGTCTGCACTGACAGCCTTTTGTCCTTTTTTCCATCCGCCAGTACCAGCGCACTTTTGGTAGGTATGTCATGATGGTCAAATGAGTTTATCCCTCAGGTCAGACACTTCTTTAATATTGACACCACATTAAGTACAGCTATAGCCTAGAAGGTCATCGGCACTGTTACTATGCCAGGTCAACAAAACGGCACAGATGTGCCAATCGGATTGTCGCATCAAGTTAATCAAGGAAAGGGGGAACAAGCAGTCCCTTTTTTTCAAAAATACGACTTTTATTTGGTTAAAACTCGATTCCAAAAAATTAACTCTTAAAGCTCATTCATAATCAGTTACCTTGCCTGCAAAATAGCCTTACGGGAAGCCACGGTGACAGCTTCTCTCTGGAATGCACTGTTAGTCAATCATGACCAGCCAGAAACTTCCTGCAGTCAAGCCAGTAACTTACCGTGCAGGATTCCTCTTTTCCTCCTTGTTCAATTGTAGTGATTATGCTGGGAGTAACGGTAAGTTGAATAGACTCTTGGATTTCCTTACTAATAGAATATGCAAAATGGTGGGGCTTTTAATGCCATATATTTATTGATTTTCTGTCAAAGCTTTAGAATTCCATCCAAAGCGCATTTTCTCCATCTTGAGAATAGGTGTCATGCCTATTATCATTCTTTGTAATGTGAAAAATCTAAATCGTATGTTTTGTTTTGTAAAAAGTGAGAAAAAATTGCCATCCATCATCTTTTGACAATTGCATGAGCCGAAGTGCACTAGAGCCTCTGACAGAATATTTAGAAATCCTGGTTTATGATTTTTCACTCACAAGATGTTAAAACAGTCTTCTTGGTTTTCTCAAAATTGGCGATAACGTAGAAAAGTGTTATTTTGGAGGGCAACCAAAGGTCACGAGAAATGCGACCAGGAGTTAGCTCTATTAGTGAGGAGTTCACTCAACTCCTTCCACCATGTTCTACGCAGAATCGTCTCAATCTGTCGTGATATGCATAAAAAGGAAGTTTTTGAAGTGTATTTTTCAAGACCTCCGTACTTTCTGCTACGAGAAGCGTAGAACCCCTCACATATCCGCCCTAATCAAAACTTCATCTGACCGAAATTCTCCCGCTTTATAAGCATCGACAGTTAACTGAATGAGGTTTACTTGTCATCAAGTAGTTTAAACAGAATCCACCTACTCAGGGATTGACCTTCAAGGAGTGGATGTCAGTCATGTCAATCGACCTTGACACTGCATGGCAAGTGATTGGATGAATTTGCTTACTTCCGAAAAAGCCGCATAAACAAGTAAACATGAAAAATACTTGTATGTTCATCTCAAAACATAAAATCAGAAAAAGTGAATATTTTTTATGCTTGTTTTGCACAGAATGACATGTGAGTGACAATTGTATCTGCTGCAACGTTGCACATCGACTGCGTTTAGTTGTAAACATCGCGAGAGAGATCCAGTGGTATTTAATCACACTGAATAATCAGTGCATCAAAAAGGTTCTCTTCTATTGGTTCGTTAGGCGAAACTTGTCAAATCAGGCTGTCAAATCGTGTTGGTTGTCACGTCTTGATATGCCACCGCCAATCACCTTGGCTACAGGTAATACGCATATTCCACCGTTTAATTCAACTTTATCTTTTAGCCTTGCTTTTATATAATTATTCTTCACTTTTCCAACCTAAAGAATAAAAGTTTAGTTTTTTTTCGTGAAAGTGGTTTATAATTCAAATTACGTTTGCTTCACAAGGGGTGTTGACGGCCACCATGATTTGGCCCTGGAATTACCGTCGGGGGATTTAATGCTTGCATAGTATCGCTTCACACTAACCTTACAAATGAATTGCGATTCGTGTTGTTGGGAAGTGGCCTTTTCTTCATTCCATACCTGCGAAAATGTCTTGATTTTCAAATTCTGCCTCCTAGCAGACTGAGTGGCTGTAATAGCTGTTGCAGCGTCTAGCGCAATACCGCATTCTCCATACCGATGCTGGGAAAATACCTTCCTCCGATGACCCTGACAGTGTTTTAATGGGGAAACCGTAAATTCAATTTTAATATGAATTTATCTATTCTCCCTCTATTCTGCTTCCACGTCAGTGGCATTGAGCTCTGCCGCTGGTACAGCTGCTGCTACTTCCAGACTCGAATCCCTGATCACCTCTTCAGAGGTAACTCTGGCACTGCAGCTGAGTTCCGATTGTCTCCTACAATCTGAGCTATTGCTGACCTTGTTCAGAGGTCAGAAGGGTTATAAGTGCCCCCTAAACAAGGGTCCTTGTAGTTACTACTTCTTGCTACCAGCAACGCGGGCCATTTCGAAGGGCAATTCACATTGCAGGGACCGGAGTCGCTCGGAAAGTATCATCTGACTTCTTCTTAGATAAATGAATGAATTTATTACCCGTGCAAATTTTACTGCCGTATGTTGTTGGCAAGACAAACTAATTACTGCCTTCCTTTGTGTGCACAGTCCCACCACTACATTCTGCTGAAATGGGGGTTACAACTTCGCCGCCATCACAAGGTGCCTAAATGCGCGCACACACACACACACACAGCGGCATGTGATCACACGTGTGGAAAGGTGTTTCCGTCGCCTGTCATTTGCCAACCTTGCAAATCCAGTGTTTGCAACAAAGATTTGTGCGAAGGCGATAGTTAGGCCCCGCAGTGAATACTGTCGTTGCAATGCGGAATCTGCTGATCAACTAAAAATAAGGAAAATTTTATTTTTTAGGTAGGGAAGATAGTAACAGAGCCAAAATTTGCCCATTAATGAGATATTTTGTATCTGATTTGTTTATGGGAATCACTTTTTAAGTTCAACTTAGGAGTCATTTAATATTTAACCTCCTTTCCTAATCAAAGGTGATTTTTAAGACAAATTGAGCCTTCCCATTTCCAGTTTAAAAGTCACGAGCTGATAAAATACAAATATCTCGCCTTGCTAATGGCCTAGGATGTAGCGCTGCAGGTTTACAGCTCCCTAATAGCTACTTATTACTCTGATCAGTAGACTAAATAAGATAAAAATTTCACTCCAGAGTGCCGTGAAAAAAAAAGTTCAAATCTCTTCAATTACTTGAATAAGACTAACGTATTAATTAAATCTCATTGAACAACCTTAGTTGCGCGGCACATATAGCGCATGTCTCTAACGCCTGCCTGCAAATTGAAAGAGAAGTTCCACTACTTCTGGATTGTCAGAAATGGGCGTGAAAAGGGAGAATTTACCTTTGTAAAATTAATGCCTTTGGATTTCAAGGAAAGAGAGAGTCTTCTAAAGCTGTAACTCTTGGAGATGCTCTAAACTACGGTAGCTTCGGGCTTGCAGGCTCCTGTGAGCATGCTATTCAACCTCCTTCTGGCCGGCTGATCGACACGCAACCAGGATGATATTTCAACAACGATGACAAAATTAAGCAAGCTGTCTTAGTATCTTTCCTTATCGAAATGTTTCAGGTACTAATGCGTAACTATAACAAGAGGCTATAAAAATGTGTGCACAGTTTTATTGTTTGCAATTTTTTTTCATTTTCATCCTTTGTTAAACCATGCGGATCCTGTGTTCAGTCGATCGCACTATTTTGTCATACGTCAAATTTAGTAAGTATTACTACAATATAAGCTCATACTTTGAGGTTTTTTATGTTTTTTGTTACCAAATTCGCGGTTACTTCAAATGGCATTTGGAGCTCTTGAATCTCATTGGCTGGAACTCACTGCCGTATAATGTCCAATGCAACATTTTCCGCCATACTATGTGTGAAGCTAAAATTCAAATCTCTGAAAAGGGCTTTGGGAAGAATGGCTAATTTATTCGATGCCACAAGGGATATTTTATGATCTTTCTTTTTCCGAGGAGTGAAGCCATGTGTCTTAATTGGGTATGGCTGATTTTTCATGCAACTATTCATGTTCGATCGTTATACACGCATGCCTATTTAATTGTTTACTTTTTAAGTCTTTGTTTCCTATTTGAAACACCCTACGAAAAGTTATTAGTGTTGACCTTTTCATAAGTTTTTTGCCATTTAGGTTAGTAAAGAATAATGATTGTGCGGCAAATAATGTATGTAGGGTCTGGGGTAGTCCAAAAAGCATCATACCACATATTAACCAGAAGCTAGTTTTATTTGCCGCTAACCTACAGAAAGTTTTGGAAACAAACGCTACTGGTCCATGGCGTCGCCGTGGTGGTCGGATTGTGTGTGAGAACAAAAGGAAAAACAAGCGCCGACTTGCCACTGCGTGTTGAGTTTGATGGACCAGATTTTTGCTCCACCTTAACTAACCTTACGACCCAAAATATGGACTGCTCCTTTGGCAAGATATGGTCTACCCAAACTTCCTTCGAAGTAACTCTTTAGACTTGCTTTCAAATTCATTAATTTTTGATCTAACCAATGCTTGTTTTGAACAGATCTTGTTGTTTTGCAAAGGTCGCGTCATTTCACTGCTTCCGTCAGACCAACTTGCTATTCTTGTACTTTGCTACGTAAGTAGTCAATCTGCTATCAAAATGGAGGTATAACTTCATCAAAATCTTTAACCTTATTTGTTGGCATAATATGAAATCCAATCATTGAAATAGACTTCGCCATCGTAGAATCGTGTTGGTGTGATGAATGCAGACCACTGCAGCCACTTAATTAACCACAGCCACGATCACGTAGCACGAAGGTGGGACTTTATACCTGATTCCCCAAAGGCAACGAATGACATTGCAAATAGGTCTTTGATGCTTCACACAAAAAATTGAGCACCAGAAAGCAGAACATGCAGTATTTTCCTCAAAAATGTCTTAAGTTTCTAAATAACTGATGCAATTTGTACGCATGCAACTAAGACGAATCATCTACTAAACAAATAATTGCCATGGTAACCATGTCAAAACAATAAACATACATACAATAATGAAACATAAACCAATTTCTAATGGAAGATAAATTCTACCTCTTCTGGTGCCAGAAAGTTACCATTAATCCTTCCACTGTAGTTAAGTGAATCCATACTCCGAATTTATGCGTTGATAAATTCTTAAGAAACTAAAAACTCTTCATACTTTTACTGCGCAATTTGACGTCACTGTACGTAGTTGTGTACATAATCGTGGTGGTGAAGTTTTGACCTTCATTTTGTTAGTCTTGCAAACAAAACATTGGATTGAAGGAAATATTTGGACAGGGACAGATATAACATGTTTCCTTTTAGCCACATAGCACGATAGGCGGAAATTTGCGCGCATATGATGCAAGAAAAAAACAATTTATTTGTTCGAATTTTTATTGGCTATTAACGATCCATTCCAGGTGTGATGATTGGTTCATCGAAGATTATTAATTGGGAAGCTATAAATATTAGAAAACCGTCGATATGAACAGCACAGTGCTTACAACATGAGTAATGCATTGACAACCCAAAAATCTTGCCTGAGTTTGAAGGGAGACTACAAATTGCCCTCCGATATGTTAAGAAATAAACTGGCCTAGAAAGCGCTATTGGTTACCATGAGCAGAGCTACAAGTCATTGACATTACAACGTACTTGCTTTGTAACGTGGGTGATGCAAACTAACAACAGCATACTCCAATGTGACTCATAATATCCGCCATAATGCAGCTTTTGACCTCAAATCAAATCGTTTTAGTGAAATAATGTAATGTCTCTCAAATGCTATACTCGGCTTGTTGATAGGGCAACAACTTTCCAACTGCAAAACACATTTTAAATGATTTGGCTAAGACAGTGCAACGGAATTATTTTTCAGTAGTTTATTTGCCGATTCAGATTCGCTGGCTCCGTAAGTCTAGCTCGCTATCGTACTGTCATGATGCTATGCTTGTGTTCCTCATTTCTGTCAACAGTCTAATCCTTTTTACGCACAATTTTATCGCGTAGTTTTATCTAGAAGTACTAGAGCTCATATTTTCCTCAGAAAAACTCGGTTGTAACACTGGTAAGCTAGTAATTGTTCAGTTTTACTACTCATAGTTAATTCGCTTCAATAGCAGCTGACCTCACCTTTTGAAATAGCTCGATTGAATTTTTGATTGCCACACAAATCCATCATCTTCGGATTTTCTTATTAAATGATTGCTTGAATAAGGAAAGGCTAAATTTGTTTAGTGCTACCAACTTAATGATGGGTTAGAGTGTGGTAGCACTCTAAAAGCAATTGCCACAGGAGTCATATTAAAATACAACCTAAGTATACATTATGCCCATGGCCCTACGATGATATAAAAGACCGATCTAGTTGATCTGTGTCAAGGAGAAAGTGACAGTCTTCAAGTTCAGCTCCTGCTTGTGATTTAACTTGCATGGAGCTTCTCGAGACGCGGGAACTAGGTCAACTTTTACAAGGCAATCAAATTCGCTACTTGCACATAATTATTCTACGCAGTGCTTACAACTCAATCCATTTTACGCTCCTTTCATGGTTTCTATAATCCCTCTGTTGTGAGTCTATGCTAAACCTGCTGTTCGCATTGAACACCTCTCCTCCCTGACGTTGAGGCATGATTTTATTCTTATAAAAATTGGATTATTTTATTTGAATCGAACTTGTTGATGCCACCACGGATGTTTTAACCAAGTTACCCTCAAAATCGCAACATCGAACACAAACTAGATCGCAGAAGGGCCCACAGGCATGGGTGGGCCGTCATGATACCTAAATGGCGTTGAGATCAGCTGTGATTAACGAGTCGGCTTAAACATTTAAATGAAATATTATTCTGTCTCTACTTAAAGGTTTACTAATCATCGGCAGCATTTGCCATCACCTCAGCCCAGCTCTTCCTGCTTTTTCCAGGATAAAAGAACAAATTGTCTCGATTACACCTAAAATGTAGTAACAACAAGTTTAAACGTAACATAACTATTACGATGCAAATTTAGGTTAAGATTATTAATTTGGTTGGGACTTTCCACAAAAAGAATTCACTCTATTCTCTTTTCAGTAGTCCTTTTCATTTTCACCATTACCATGACAACATGGGCTTGCCAAAACGAGATTCAGCGTCTCCACTTGGCGATTCAATTGAAAAGAGTGCGGAGTGTACAAACCACAGAAGAGAGCAAGCCAAAAGCGTTCAAGTGGAGAGCAAATTCGGCAAAAAACGATTGGATGGCCACTGTGAGCAGGAACCTCCCCGTCAATCGGCCCTGTGCCAATGTCTTCTGTGCTCCTAGTTGGCTGCCCTGTCGTTATGACTGCGATTGCTGCGAAGGCCTTCGCTGTGAAAAAGATCACCTGCCATCTCTCTGTGCTCCGCCTGTGAGGAACGTGGAAAGCTAATTACTGTCCTGCGGGGCGCTATTCATTCATCTCCAATCATTAATTTATTTCATTAGCTATGCACGTGAATTAAAAGTGCATCAAATTGAAAAGAACCAAGAAAATTGAGCCAAACAGGTGGCTTTTCACTTTCTAATTTTTCTTTAAAAATAAACCAGGCTTAGTATTGGAACCCGCAAAAGGAAAATTGGGGTTTACCCCTGTTCGATTGAATGTTAACCTGAATTATGTACCATCTTATGTACACGAGTCCAGATTTTGCTTAATATGGGACAATTTATGGCCATAATAAGTACAGTAAGACCCTATGGAAATTGTGGATTGAATTGAATAGCCATTATTTAAATCCATTTTATGTTGCTAATTGAAAATAATTAGTGGGCACCTGACAATTTTATCAAATAGTGCTAAGAACTTTAAAAGTCTAGCTTATTAGTAGTCTAAAATGTAAAACGTTGAGAGTATTTCCAACTAGCAGAATAAAACGGAATTTAAAGGAAGTGCGAAGCATCCCGGCAAAGACAGCGCGCTTTCTTGCGGACGGCCAATGGGAAAGAGAACGGATGAGTCACACACGTACGCCTAGCAGAGTATCTGACCAATGAAAGTCGCGTGGAATGTGTGGATAATGGGATTGGGTAGCGTGGTTTTCGCACGATTATGAAAGGTGGTGGCTTTGAAGACTTATAGTTTTTGCTTCTCTTCCAAAGCTTTCATTTGGCTGTTTTTACATTTTTCGATTCCAAAAGTGTACTTCTAAGGCCCTATAAAGCAGAAGCTAAGGTCAACTTTTAGAACCCATTGAGAATATTAGTTAAGAAAAGAATAATTCTGCATAATCCAAGTAAGAGACTATTTGTAATCGAGGTGGAGAAAATTTCGTCCTCTAAGATTACAGTTTTTATACATCGAAGCACTATTATATCACACATACGGTGGGATCCCCGGGTACCTCCATCCGTTCTGGGTTATAATGTTTCCTCCTTGTAGGGAACATTAGTGTCTTTAGTAGGGAAATATTGAGGATAATTGTTGGTGGAATTTCTGCTTACTTTTCATGACTGAAGCTTTCAGTGAACAAAAGAAAGAGCAGGAAGTGGAAAATTGGAAGAAGTTTTGTATCGCAATAAGGCAAATGCTGCTGTCGTGAATTGAATACACTTTTTACGAATCAACAATCGAAACACGAGTTGCCTGATCCCATAAGTGCCAGGTGTTTAATACCGTTTCCGATCGCCTTCCTCGTATGTAAGGACGGTGGTGAAGAGAATTGTTTAGAGAGAGGGGCTGTTTGAAAGTAGAGGTGTCTACAATATCATCGTTTAAACACCCTAGAAATTACATTTTGAAACGTAACACGTTAGAGGTAATGGAATATGTTTTAATATTCTCGGCAGTTGGACTCGTCTCTTAAACCACTATGACGTGGGGTCCAACTCTACTTGTAGCTGTAGTCACGGTAAGGTCAATGCCATTGAAAATAATGTGCATAGACAAGGACACTCAGCACTTGCACTACAGTCACGGAAGTGGATATCTTGCTGTGGTTGTACATACGATGTCAGCACTGAAGTTCTTGCTTTCCCGAATGCTTTGGTTAGGATCTCGAGACAGTCTGTGCTTACACAATTAAACGTCAGCTCATAACTGGGTCTGTTAAGTGAACTGCCGTAGGCAGATCCCCTTGTTCTCGAGATGCAGTGTCGATCGTTGTGGCAACCATTATGATATGGAGTCAAACTCTACCTGTAGTTATTGTCACGGTGAGGTCAGAGTCGTTCAAAATAGGCTTGAATGAAACCAGAGCAATACTCATCACAAGAAGCACGGCTGCGCACGTAAATGTCATGACCTTGCTCTACTTGCTTTTTCCTTATGTATTATCTCTTAATTACTTCAGTTTTGATCGTGATATCATCTATGTCGACAAAGCATGCTGTTAACTAAACTGGCGTGAGCGGGTCCCCTTGTTGCTGAGAAACAGCAGTTGAAACCGCAGGTGCTAGGGCATTTGCATAGTTAAACATCCAGAAAAGGCATTTAAAAAGTTTGCCCTACTTAAACAAATTGATGTTACTAAATTATGGGTGGTTGAGCTATTAGCAAAGGTCTTGGCAACCACGACTGATCAGCATCCATTAGTTAGCCACAAATTAATTATTGCCCTAACCAGAAGACCCAAAAATGAAGACTTTGAAATAGGGGTCTGCATTAATTTGGTTCTGGGGATGGATAAAAATCGACATCTTTAGAATACTGCAGCATATAAAAAGTCCAAAGTCCCCCAAATGCGTCTTTTTGGATAAACTTGAGGTACGCAAAAATGCCTCCTCACGTAAAATCAAGCAAACATGGAGAGACTTAGGTCAGTGCTAACTGCAAGTACTACTAGAATATTAGGAAGTGGGACTTAATTTGTGGTAGTGATAAAATCGTATGGGATGTCAAAATGGGGAACTGTTTTGTACAGGAAACATCCCATCACGTTGATCCTTGACCATGCACAAAAAAATGAATAAAAGGTGTCTCTTCGAATCCCGCTTATTGATTTATTTGTGTCTGCCATCTAAGTTCAAGATAGGGACGAAGGCAGTTTGGCGTGTTGTAGAGGTAATCAACGCTACACACATCCTCATAAAATGTCACAACACGAGTCATTGGGTGACTTTGGGTGCGTTAGCTCAAATACACCACTCACGCAGGGAGAAACATATAAAATAACCATTTCACTTACTTCTGTTGGGCATAACAATAGCTCAGTAAGCAAAGCCACATCTAAAAATCACAATGCCACTCCTTGTGCCGCTGCATCAACGTCTCTGTCTTATCACCATTCACCATGTCACTTCGATCCGGGGATTCAAGTTTGGACCTAGGGACTCTACTCAGTGAGTGCATTTGCACGTATCATAATATATACTTGCTCCTCCTTTCGATGCATCCATAAACAGGCAATCACACTGATTATCTGTAAAGTCTCCTATTTGGGAGGGAGTAATGTGCAAGTGGATGGAGTGAGGAAACTGGCTTATCATTGTTTTTCTTAGTTACGGATTTTTCCTACGGGACTTTACTGGTCACTGGAGCTTCAGTCGGCCAGCTCGCAGCGGTTGCATTTGTGACAACCTCATGCTACAAAAAAAAGGACTCGTCAGTCAAGTACGTGTTTGATTTATTTTACTTAAAAATTGTTTTTGTAATAAATTTTGTGAAGTCACTTCTGCTATTCTCATAAGTAAATGGTGGCAGTTTTACCACTTCCAAGATCTCAAAATGCTAATTAACCTGTGTTTTGTTTTGACAGAGTATCTACCTACCAATATATTTATAAATGATGCCTTTGGCCGAGCCAGTTAGGTGAACTTGTTTGTGTTCAGTGGAACAATTAGTCACTGGTCATAGCCGTGAAAGCAGTCAGTTAGTTGATCGACAATCGTGGCTTAGTGTGCGAATGTGAAATGAAGCTGAGTATGTTCGTGTATTTTAGTATTCAGTGTAAGGCAGAGGGAGAGAGAGCATTGAGAGATGGGATGGAAATTATATCCCCCTCTCAAACTAAGGCATAGAGTTTGTTCCAACTTTCCTTTGGAGACTGAAATAAACAATTCGAAAGTAAATAAAGGCAGAAGATAATGTCACTGTAAGAACACTTCTTAAGATGTTGACATTTTAACTTGCATAAATTAACTTTAAATTCAGGTAGCATTCATTTTATTGCGCTGTCAAAAATGGCAATGCCTTGAGAATCATGTATGATTCAGCTTTTAAATAACCAATCTGTTTGAGCTTAACATACCTTGCAAATTTTCCTTTCGACTTTCACAAAACGAAAGGGCTTATTTTGTTTGGCTGGAAGGAAGAAGTGTACAAGCTCAACCTACTGCACACTTCAAACAAACAGTAATGATAGCGGCCAAATTACGCTAATGCTGTCGTTTAGGCTTGTATGTGACAACGAGGTACGGTGGTGGATTGAAACGTAAGAACAGGGGAACTCAAAACTGCCGTGATTTTTCCCACACCTTCACAGATTGTTTAATTACCCATAAAGCGTTGGCATGTCTGTGTGGAGGCACAAATGCAGTCTCTGGAGCCTATATGTATACAAAAATTAGACATAACTGGGGTAGAATGTTGTTTGTCGACGTAGGAAAACTGTGGATGAGGGATACTGGCATGGCTCAAAGGCTGCACCGTCCAGTAGAGGCACGATCGCGGAGCCTCTAATGACCGTGAGACCAAAATGGAGATTTAAACAAGCAATTCATGCATTCCAAAATTGTTAAAGCCAGTAGTAGACAGGGTCTTTGCACATCTATAAACGTTCTCCTTCAAAGAACTAGACAAGCCTTTCGGATTAATTGGCATTAAGATTCTATCGCCATTAGTACTTTGTCAAATTAGGAAGAAAAGTTGTAACACGTCCTTGACAAATTTATATTAATTTTAGTCACTCAGATAATGAAAACAATCAGCAGATTATAAGGTATGTTATTTTTACCATAGATTCACCTTATTTTACTGATGCAATCGCCAAATCGCCCCGATTTAAAAATATTTGGCGCTTTTAGATTCGGAAAAAGGGCCGGCTCTACCGATTTTCACACCATATTAGTGGCGGTAGAAACCATCATAACTGGGATTATCAGCATTTTTTCTGATATTCCAAGTGCTGGAAAGTAATTTTTATTCACGTAGGCACTTAATATTTAGCAGTATTTTATTGGTTAAATGCACTGACTTGCCACAGCAAATAATACTAACACAAAAGGTATTTGATATGTTTTTCACTTCGGTAAACTACAGAAAGTCACGGTATTTTCACTCCACCGGCACGATTGTCAGTGTCATGTTGAACATGCGTATATCATGGGCAAGACTTCTCGCGTGTTCCCTTGTGTTGTAATTTGCGATCCCGAGTTAGCCTTGGCTACATAGCTGACCACTACGACCAAAGAATTTTCGGATTTAGGAAAAACTAGAAAATATCTATGAGAAACCCAATGATCTCTACTGCGAAGGTAATACATCAAGTAAAGCACTTTAATTTGAGGATGGAGGATCAAATATATTCCTTAACGTTAAAGCAGATAGGTGGCTCTAAGCACTGCGGTAGGGATGGGCTAAAGACTAGGAAGTAGTGTCCTCAAGTTGGCTGAAATATCTCACCTTTGCTGAAAACCGTGTCACCGGCATATCCTTTACAGTCACTAACCTTTTTTAAAAGTTTACAATTTGTAAAAAATGTAATTGGAAGTGCTGTATGTACTTGGCTGTAAATCATAAAACAGACAGTTTAACATAACACTGGTTTAATGACAACGATAAGCTTTGTTTCTTAATTAGTCAGTCTGTTTAATTTCTAATGAAAAATAGCCTTCATTTATTTGCTTGACCATATCAGCCAAATGAAAGAATTGCAATCTCCTTTTTAAGACGCCCTTTTAAAAAAACTTTTACAAGAAATTCAAGCTCTTTACTTGTTAATTCGCACCAACAACAACGAGAGAGTGCAGGATGTGTTCTTCTCCCACTCTAAAGCCCACCTATCGATAAATGGTTTGATTGAAGGCAAAAGGAGAAGTAGTCTCTTCCACCAAAATGACAAGTAACTCCTCCTCCTCCTCCTCATTTTAGGTAATAAATGATATGCGTGACTTATTTCGCCTTATGTAGGACTTTAGAGTAGGTGAGGATTTTAAAGCCCAACTCACGCAATATGTTTATTTGCTGATTAACTCAGTTGTGACAATTTGTCCAAAGAGAGACCAAAAATTTAGTTGAAATAAACTTTCAACGTAGACTAAGCTACTATGACACAGTTCTGTCAGTGGAATGGGACGTAATCTACACTGTACTTTGAATGAAGGTGAAAATCGCACCACTAACCGTAACCAATGAAGCATTCTTCCGGATGGGAATTCAAGGACCTGCCCGGGGCCATATGCGCTACTGCTTAAATTTAGAGGCTATTTTATCTCTTCCTTCAAAAAAGAAAATAACCGCTGGGAGGAGTAAAACCAGAGACCTTGTGCATAAGTGGTCCATCAACCATTATGTTAAGACACAAACGATGCGTCATGTAAAGAAGGTATTGCCGCCTGTGCGGTATAGTTTGATCCTCTTTCCACGATTTA
Source organism: Echinococcus multilocularis (assembly GCA_000469725.3). Classification (NCBI taxonomy): domain Eukaryota; kingdom Metazoa; phylum Platyhelminthes; class Cestoda; order Cyclophyllidea; family Taeniidae; genus Echinococcus; species Echinococcus multilocularis. The sequence goes on along the minus strand of LN902848.1, from coordinate 2,121,993 downwards.
TCCAGAAGCGGATTTCTGTGCAAAGGCCTTTTACGGATCACTCTAGCTAGAGGGGGTTGTATTGCTTCCCAGGAATTACAACCATTGGAATGTTAGGGCAATGGAAGGCATTTTTGCGACTGGTTACGCAAAAAATCCTGGTTTGTGGTCCTTTCCCTACTGCAGTTGGTTATTAGTTACTAACTACTCATCCATCAGTGGGGGTTGTCGGAAATTATGGGAAAAAGAGGAGAAAAGGACTATAAACTGCCTGTGGTTTTTGTAAATGACAAAGTGAGGTAGAAGCTAGAGGAAACGGGATGAATCGGGGTGACGAAGTGACAGATTTGTAGGTGATTGGGCAAATATCTGTAAAATCAAGCATACCATTAAAGTTTTTAGCTGATTGGCAGATAATGAAATGACTAATTAATATCATCTACTGCTTCTTTTCCTCTCCTTGCCAACAACCACAAGCACATGGAAATTTGGAACATCATGAGGTGAATCATTCCACTTTTAAGATCAGACAGAATAAACGGTCACTTGAGCCTGCCTTGATTTATTTTACAGCCTTTTAAAATATCAAGGCCGTTATAAATTAGATAGATGGGGAGTAGTGGAATCACTTTTCTGGTTAGCCTCAGTATGTAAACCGAGTTGACCAGTTTAATATTATAAGAAAAGCTGAAATCCTTCACCACCTAATTCAAAGTAATATTTATATAACAACATTTCTTTTCTTTTTTAATTTTTTTCTTTGCAGAAGCGACCAACACGCGTGCGCAAACCAAGCCGTATTTTCACAGCTGGAAAGGTAAGGTATGCATGTGTGTAGTCATGGAATATGCTTCATGACTAAGTCAAATTACTCAAATCCCTACTACAATAAATAATTTGATGGAGAGAGATAAATGAATAGATGGATGGATAGGTACATAAGTGGTTTTTAAAGGATCAGGATAAGATCTAAGAGAAGTTCAATGTATAAGCTGAAGAAAAAATTTGCCAAAAATAATCACGTCGACTTATAAATTTAGATGGATGGGACATGACAACCTACTACCAAATGTGTAAGTGTGTTGCGTCAGAATCACTACTGTGCAAATACACCAGATGATTGTCAAATTTCAGAATTGTTATAAAATGTGCTCAACAGCTCAGCCACACTACTCATTTACGGGCTATATTAGACGATTAGATGGGTGGATATATGCATGCATAGATGCCAAATTAAATAGCCGCATTATTATATTCAAATATAACCATAGTGCTTAAAAAGACATTTAAAAAGATCAGTATGAAACTTTGAAACTCAACTTGGTCGCTTTTTCTACATCCAGACGGATGCATTATGCCAAGCCAGTGCCTTTCATGTAAGCCTTTCATTCGTATTTGAACCATCTCTGCACTTGCATATCAAAGCCAAAGCAGGTTCTAAAATGCCATCAGCAACTTTTGCCTCCTGACACCAAACGTCACAACGTCAAAGTGCATTCACCAACAGCTCATCACACTATTGTTACATTTGTATCAATAAACACCGAATGAAGGCTTGCATTGACCCGAAAACACCCGCGCGTTGCTGTCACCTTTGCGTGGATTTGCACGTAACAATTAAGAGCGCGTAGCAACCACTACTTTGGAAGGAATTCTACCTTTGTGTAGAGTAAGACAGGAGTTGGACCACCTAAGGCAGATAATATAATTAAAAGCATTCGAAACATGCACACCACCGCGTAAGCACAAGTTACTATGGCAAATGTTTATTTCAAGGTCGTATCCTTGACGTAATCAAGTGTCGGTTTACTTTAACACTATCAATAGACCACGGCTGTCAGTAAACTTTTCATATGCAAATTTGATAGTTTTTTACAGACTAAATTTTAAAAGCTTCTACTGCAGGAGTACCAGTAAAGAATATGAAAATGGTGGCGACCCTATCGAAGAGAATGGGTAAGTACGGAACACTTCTTATCAGCCAAAGTAGTGCTTAACTGCTTCTTTGGTACCTTTCATTTAATAGGCAGCTCAACTTCTTCCAAAGCATTAATTTGTTTGCAGTCAAACAGTTTAAGCTTAGCGAACTAAAAGCAGAGTGAAGGATTAACCATGTGCTCTCTTCTTTGCATATTCTGCAACACAAAGCAGACAGATTACCTGTGGTTAGTGATGGAAGTGTAGATGTGTACTATTCATGTTACGCGTATGTTTCTTTCTTTCTCACATAAAATTGAAACTTGAACTAGCTCCAATTCCATTATTGTCCCAGTAACCTTGATCAAAATATCCCAGTAACACCATTTTCTTTGCTTGGACGGGATAATTTGGTTTTTGGTGAAAATGAACTCAGAGCTCAGCGCTTAAAAGTGAAGTCGCCTTTCCTACGCTGTAAAATATTATGTTTAGAAGCTATTTTAACGAGTCACCAATTCGTTATTTTATTCATTTAAGGCTAAAATCTCGGTATGGCAATGAACATCAGACTAATGTCAACCTCGCTCATTTCATTTAGCAGGACGTGTGAGTTTGCTCTTCCTTTGAATGGTCCATCTTGAAGTCTCCGAAGTAGAGGATGTGCTTAAAGATTCGCTATCTAGTTGCTAGTTTTGTTTACTAATGGCAGTAATACCAATAACTTTATTTTAAAGAGGTTGTAAGAACGATGAAGATCTGAGTACTGATCCATAATGGTCATCAAAATCGCCAACATTGTAATGAAGTAACTTAGTCGAAGAACATGTAGCTGTCATCATCTCACACCTATATTTAAGTCGCATTATGGAAAAAATTTTCACTGAAAATAAGCCAGATGATGTAAGTCCTAGACAAATATACTTGCTTTTGGAGACTATCATTGTTTTGGCGGGACTGAATAGTTCACTTAGTTTGGTCCAACAGCACCAGTGGAGGAAGCACAGTGCTAAAGTAGTGGCTCCGACTATCCATTTAAACTTCCCTTTTTGGCATTATTTTCCCTTTTTTGAGAAGAAAAAGTTAAAGTTAAACTTGTGTAAGGAACCTTACAAAAAGTTGGCGATTAAAATAAGTTGTTGTTTTTTGTCATCAAGATGAAGATGTTGTAGACTAGGACGCTGAAATGGTATTGTGTTCTTGACCTTGACAATTGTGCTTCACAATGTTAAACTAGACTGAGCCAGAGATCGTTTTAAGTCACCGTCATTTGTCACAGTGAGATCTCTTTTAGGAAGAAACGGAGTAACATCTTTCACTCCAAAGTTATCCATGGTGAAGTTAGGCGGCTATATCCCAACATGTTATGGTTGTAATTAAAAAGACAGGGAAAGTGTTTGAGTTTGCCCAAGTTCCACTAAAAGTTGTAGTTTTTGTTATGCTTCAAATGGCCGCAGAATACCAACCCAACATTACCTCAGTAAGTCAATGGGCTGTATCAGAATCACAACTGAGTTTTCATCCCGGAGAAGAGTCAAATGTCTAGCTTACGTGGACGTCATTGTCAAAGGATAGGCTTCACAACTCAGACACCTTCCTGAGCTACATGCCACATTAGACGGATGGCCAGGTAGAAAGATGGATGGATAGAGGGACAGATGGAGAGATAGGTGGAGGAAAAGGTAGATGGATAGATAGCCACAGTAATCTCTTTGCATGTTTTTTTAGCAGCCGAAGAGAACAACTTGAACAGAACAATGTGAAGTCTACTTGAGCGGATAAAAGCCCACTAGGATTGGCATGAGTGTTTTATTTTACCTTAGACGGTTGCTGAATTTCAACCAACCGCTACCACTACCCTAAGTCATTGGTTTGCATGGGAACTAACCACCAAATTGTACGCAGCATAAAAGTTGTAATTTAGGATTTCACTTAAGGCTTTTAATAAAATGATAAACTTCATGCCTCAGACATATCGCCGCCATAAATTTTGCATTAGTTACGCAGACAGGCGAAGCAAGTTATTCCCAGGCTACGGCCGTAATTAAGTTATTGAAAGGTAACCCCAAAAGGATGGAAGTTTGATCTCCTATCAAGTAAACTGCAACAATTGTTCCTTTTTTTCCTTGGGAGGAAGTTTAATACTATGCCATCAAGCCTTTGGTAGGTACTTCAGTTACATCCGTACCACCATCTTGCTTGTATACCAGAGAAAGGTCGAATTCCGACATTTTATTGACATTTTTTGTATACACTCCCCTGGCGATGATTGCATTGAGATTTGCTTCACGACTTAGCCTTAAAGGAAAGCTAATTTTGGCTCTCCTTTTCATGCCTTCAATTTCACTTAACGAAATAGGAGGCACAAGCTCTGCAAATGTCGCAATTTGGGGGAACAAAGATGATGGCATTCTTAATTTCGAAACTGCAAGAGGGCTCTTTCAAGTGGATCACATGGATGGAAACAATGGGCCACATTCTAAACAGGATTTGACAGAAGTCTCTGACATCCTGGAGCATTATTGAGGTACTAGAGGCACAAAGGATTGAGGGGTTTCCCAAATTCAACCGACAAAATTGCACGTATATTTGGTGGAATTTTTTTCAAAGTGTAGCAGTTAGGACATCGTCTAGGTCCTACTTCATTCCTTGTGTACTACCGGTATAAGACAGATTAAACGTTAGTCAGGTATCTAGGTTCAGGAATTTTAACGGCTAAATATTGACTAAAATGACCGCCGACCCTAAACCACCTTTTTCTTGTTAACAGAAATTACGCATCTCACCACAGGGTAGACATCCGCTGTGGTATGCGCCATCTTCTATTCGAAATTCCATCACTACACACACTTGCATGCAATCATTCTCATTCGTGCCTGTCATCATGGCTGAGAATGAGTGGGATGACCCAAGTCGTGTACCCGTTGAGTACTAACCCAGCACTCCATTAACCGCTGAGCGTGGCATCTCTTCTAACATCGGTGTTAAATTAAATCTCCCTTAAAGCTGCGGTGTTCATCGAAGTTGTTTTTGGGCGCATAATCACCGAAGAAACATCAAATGGAATGCATTTTCCACACTGGAAAAAAGCTTCATCACAATTCATTTCTGGTCATTTTTGAATCTTTGCTTTAATAGAAAATAGGATGAACTTTTATGGTTCATAACTGTTAAAAGATTTTAGCAAATAAAAGGAAGTATATCCATTTTTTTACAGCTATGCACCTGATCCTTGAGTTCCATGTGAGTGGTAAGTCTTTGGCTCTAAAATTTTAGTTTGCCCCGTCTTAAAACAGCAAAAGTTTGTGGAACTTCACTTTTTAATGTAAAAGTTAGTATTTTAAATTTCAAATAACTTTAGCTTAATCTAAAATCATGAAGGCGGACACTAATTACCCATAAATCTTCTTGTTGCTGCTTCAGTATTCATGTGTGGATGGACTTAAAGGGTGCCGATGTGAATGGCAGGTTTGACAACAAGTTTACGGTTGAACCAGCAAAAAACTGAAACCTCACTCAAGCAAATATTGCCATTAAAACGTCCTCCAACCAAAAACGAGTCTTTTTACTGATCCTGAGTAAGCGTAACGATGACACCAATAATTGACATCGCGAATCGAATGAAGTCTACTAGCAGTAAAACATTCTGTAGAGCATGGCACCCTCTCTTAGATGAAGCCTTCTGAGAAATATGTGACTTGGGAGGTAGTGCTTCGACTAATGTATACCGATGAAATATCCTGCCCATTATCACCTTCAGAGTCCTTCCATAACATAAATTTGAGCTTTTTGGAATCCAGCTTCTCTCCGTCGTCATAGACACTGATTATGAAGAACTTTAAATTGAAGGCTTCTCAGAAGTCAACTCGCTTTCAAACCTTTTGTAGTGGGCCTTTTTAAATTTAGTCACACTTAGCCAATGCGCATTCCAGAAGGCCTTAGTTTGATAACCAGCCAAGAAAACCAGAATTTCCAGTCGTTTGGAGTTGTTTCCTACTCCCACTACTACTACTAATCTGGTTTTGAGCTCTCACGACAAGATAAGGCACTCCTGTAGGGAATTGATAGCGGACTGAAGGCATACGTAGCAGGCCTGGCACCAGGATATTGGCGGTACCTGTAGAAAATGAGTTACCCCAGGTCTAAATGACCACTTGATGATCTTTACCGCACTGCATAACTGATGGTTTCTGTCACAAGGTACTGAGGACGCCATTATGTAGTGATACAAAATAAAAGGAATTGCACCCTCCTATCTGTTATCAATTTTTTTGTCTAGATCTACCACACACGAGTATGATAGGAAATATGCGTAAGTTACTGTCGTTTGTTCCTCATTTACTTCTTATGAAATTGTAGTCACTCTTGCTGACATTCACGAAGACTGAAAACGCGTTCCCATTACCAAAGTGTTAAATGGCTTCAAGTCACTTTGAAAAGCATAAATACACATGCCAAAATGTCAGGGTCTTATATTGGCATTTGTAAATCCATTTCATTTTTAGTTTGAAATAATATTGTTCACCGTTTTGATTTCGGGACGGTTGATTTTCGAAGAAATACAAGTAGATGCTAAAGTAATGCAGAGTTCTCGAAACGATTTTGTTTGTTTAGTCATCATTCAGAGTTGTTGGCAGGCGCTCAACAAAGTTAGTGGATGACCATTTGAGAAGGTGGTTGCAGTGGTGGTGATGGGCCTTCTTTATTAATTTGTACAGGAGTTATTTCACTTTGATCCATGGATGCAATGTAATAACTGACGAGAACAATTGTAAATTCTTCAAATATGATCTCTTGCCAAGAGAATTGCTTCAAAGTGCCGTTCCAAAACAAGCATAGGATTTTTTGAGTGCCTATACTGTTTCTTTCTTAAAGTAGGACAGGTTTGTGTAGCCCAATTTTACTTCCTTCAAGCCCATGCCCATGTTCAGAACCAAAAGTTATGCCTTACGTCCGAAGTAATTTACTTAAAGGATAAGTATGGACGTGCACTGCGAGAACAAGCATTAATTATTGATAAATTTTAACTTTACTATTACCTTTCAATGAAAACGCTCTTGGCTTTATAGCGATTCGAAAATAGGTTGGGAAGTATAGTTGCACCTTAGGCAAGCAGATGCATAAAATAAAGTGGTTAATTCTACAATAGCATCAAAGTATGTACATCTTCAATCCTCCTAATGTTATAAATAAAAATGAGGATCAATAGTAAATAAATGCTTTGAAAAAATTCCAGATAGCAAGCAAGATCTTTTGCTAAGCTATTTTAAAGCTAGAAAATCAATTAATTTTATGACGGTCATTTTTGCGCATATATCGTAGTTTATCTATTCTACGAATGGTAAAATAAATTTATGAAATTTTGATCTCACTCTCCTTTTTATTTTGCTTTAGCTCTAGGGAACTTCCAGAATCCGAAGATAGGAGGTAAACTTTTTCTTGTTTTACGGACTAGGATAGGTGTTCTTTAACTATCATAGCGTAGTTGGTGCTCGTACGACATCTCACAAGGCTGGGGACTGAATAGCCATTGGCATTGAAACATTTTCTTGATTTTGATAGTGTCACACTTCTAACCTCCCCGTGGCCTTCATTGAAGGGACTCATCGACTTCTTGCCGCTAAAGGCGGGTCAACGCTCTATAGCGTCTTCACTTTTTATTCCATCCGTGGACCCGCTTAAGAGAAAAGAAGAACTGGTGGTTCCAAAGCGTGCATGCAAACTTTTCTTTCAGTAATGGCAGCTCAACCATCCATTTGTTCTCAATTCAAAGATTACAAGCGTCGTCGCCTAAATACAATGATTTTGTGTTCAAAGAACGTCATTCTAAGAAATTACACCTTGATTCTGTTTTCCTATCCCAGTGTGTAAAGTGGCTTTTCAATTCATCGCCGGATGTGCAAGATCCATCTAAGAGCCTCGTAATATTTTTGAACTCATTCTAGAGTGCGGTTCTGTAGTAACGTGTAGCTCCTTCTCATCTCTATGTATCGGTGCGTAATTGAATGCAACTGAAGGCTCCATGTTGCATGATTTATTAAGAGCCATTAGGTCCTCATACCTAGGTGTTGGTTATTAGCACTGTTTGAAAGCAGTAATGGTAGATCCACAAGTTTCTTAAACCCGCACCTAGGATGAGCATTGAGGGGAATACATGAGCTTCGTGATTATTTAAACCAAAATTATGCAGACTATTTTCACTTTTACCGATTATTAAATCATCACATGCAATGAAGCTGCCCTGGTATTGAAATTTGGGTTGTTATTTTTTGGAGACCATCCAGACATCAAGGTTCAAGCTCAGCCACCGATGTTTGCCTATTTTTAACTCATTGCTTAATTGTTTTCACGAATGTAAACCACTGCAAAGAATAGAAAGGGTATCAAAATAGCAGAAGATGTGTAAATGAGCAACAAATTAAACTGGAGCCAAATTTATACACCTATCTTAATGTTTAGGTGAAATCCAGAAACGAGTTCTACGGGAAAAATCTGTCCAAATACCCAAATCATATTGTAGCCCCCAAAGTGTTTTGTGGGTACCAAAGTAGTACACAATCAGGTTCACGGTTCTTACAGGCAGAATCGCCTTTTTATGAAATTTCGCAATAGGTAGTGATGATGCATGAATTACCCATGCAAAATGAGGCTTTCTGTGCACCGAAAAAATTTAAAGAAGTGACAGATATTTCGCGGCCTGGACAATAATCACTAACAAAGGGAAATCGATTGTGTGTTAGTGTCAGTCAATCCCAATTTCCCCTCAATGTAAAATCATCCAAATTTATCCTCATCAACATTTTTTATTTTGGTTCCTTTTCACGTCTAACAGACAACTCGTGCATGCATTTTGTTAAGTGGTATGTATCAGCATCTTGCATTATCACATACTTCGAGGATCCTCTCTTCATATCCATACATTCCGAAGAAAGAAATTCTCCGCATAAAGTACCATGCCCATAAACCTGCAATAGTGGAGAATATACTCCCGCCTGATTCCAGAGCCTTAAGTTTTATTTCCTACGCAGTTTTACAACCTTTTCGAAATGTATACGTCATTTGGCTACCCTTTTAACGTTTTTTATCCCCTAAAGCCTCTACCACAAGACCTCAGCGCCTTATTCCTCTTGTGCTATTCATTTTGAGTGGGTTTTGCATACACGCTAGTCAGTAACTTTCCATAATTAGGCATTTACTTAAGCTCTCTAAGGGTCAGCCTATTAAATGAAAAAGTCCCTTCTTGTTCTTGTTTCTGATTTCACTTTAGGCCTAAGTGGGACCGTATGTTTGGTGGTAATACTTGAAAATGTGGAATGTAACTGTTACAAACAAAGAAAATTTACTAGAAGATTTCGTCCATTCACCGAAACCCCCAAAAATGAATGTGATTTGTAAACAGCTCTCTATATTTCTTACTGCTTAAAAGATACAGGTAAATTTATCATCTGTTTGAAAATTTTGGAAAAAAATGCCTTCAAAATTGCTGGAGTTTGGGGCAAACGCAACTGGAACCAGAGACTTAGGAAATACAAGGCCAACTTTTCTCCTATTTAACTTCTAATTAAAATAAAAAAGATTACAATACCTTGTCTTTTGCCTCTCTTATGCTGCCTAGGGATATGGCACAAATGAGTAGCTTTTTATACTTGACGCTACTTCTGTGTTTCTTTTCTTCAGCTTGCAAAAATCATATGATGAGGGATATTTAAGCTACAGGGTTCTCTCTTATGTTTTACTCAATCCAGTGCAACCCTTATTGTCGTCGAGACACTCCCTTTGACTTATTACCAAGACATATTTTATGGCATTATTTTGTAGCGAAGACACGAGTGAAGTGAGAAAATTGCCATCATAAGCGTGTACGTTGTTAAAAAGAACCTTTAAGGCCTTAATATATATATAAAGAATGTTATATGCGAGTGCACCTATTTATCTCGTACAAATGTTTGCTCAAATTGCGGCGAAATTTCATCCTGCATTTGCTGCCCTTTAGTGCATCTAGGATACCTGTTCCGTGAGCCTCCAATGCATCTGAGTAAGGATTCGGAATACCTTGAAGGCATTCTGTCCTCCCATCTGTGCCATCTGAGCTCATTCTCTGCCATTTTATTCATCCATTTGCATTACTATGGCTTTAACTTGTTCAGCATTGTGCCGAAACAGTCGCACTGAAGCAATTATGATCCACTTCAATAAAAAATGTCGTAAGATAATGGGAAAATATTATCAAGCAGTCCTATAATAGTGTTGGAAAATGTAGAAATCTGAGGACTTAAATGCACAACTAATAGAGGTGCGGTGAAACCGGCTTCACGCTTATTTTACCGCCATGTCAAGCACTTCTTGCTCCACCAACATCCGGTTTGCTTACAGAAATTAAGGCCGGTATCCACATAATCGTGAATTAGAAGAACAAATGGCTACTTGGACATTTGTGTAGTAGTGCGATGACCCACTTATCTTTAGAGGTGACGAGGTCTAACCTGGCCAATGTCGCACTCCTTGCACTTCATTTGTTAATAATAAACGCTCATACTTTCCCCACTAATTTAGAACCACCTCTGCCTGATTGGCTTAACTAGTTTTTAAAACATCTTGCCTTCTGAATATTCCATCAAAATCACATGAGTTGAATTGACCTTCATAGTGTTGACTACAAAGCCTCTCTTATTTAATCGCGACAATAGCAAGAAAAGCCTGACTCAAACCCTCCTGTTTGGAAGAATAACTGGTTATCATCGATGATTCATATCTAAGGTAATGGAAGGCACTTCTCCCTGGAAGTGGGTGATGTAGTCACTGTTACCATAAGTGGCTCTTAGTTGTCCTTGCAATGGATGCGTAATTTTTTATAATTTACTCTAACAATGGCATTCATCGACTTTAAAATTGTGTTTATTTCTTTGAAGATTACTTAATTTGGGCACAGTGCTATGAGAACTATAAAAACAAGAAGAATCTTATATTGTTTACTAAGGAATGCATAGAATAGGTTAAACATACGCCACAAGTAATTCGTGTTCATTCTTTTCTTATCTATTATACGAATTTCCTGCCTGTTTTCTGCTCCTTTTTGCTATCAGTCGCCAAAAATTAACAACTCCACATAATGTTTCAGCAGCCATTCAAGGTTCTAAGCAAACTAAAAGGTGACATGTTTCCGTAAACAAGAAGAATTTTCGGAGGTTTTCATTGCTATGTAAGGCCGTGATATTCTCTTGAAATGCAAAAGCTCTCTAGTCTCCAAAGGCTGTATTTACGCCTTCACCGCTGCTTTTGTTGTGTGTCAATAGCCTCCCATCTTTGCTGCACGTTAGTAAGTAGTATATCCCCTCCTACCACTTCTGCGTGTTGCAACTCTATGGGAAACTCGAAAAGACGCTCTGGTACATAACTATGTGGATGTCATTGTGCTACACTCAATTTTCGGCAATTTTCATCTGTTAGAGCAGTTAATTTTATTGAACGTGCATTAGTATTTTCATAATATTCTCTGTGATTTTGTATAATCCCGCCTAATGTAGAATTAGATAATGATTATGTGCACTTTGACAAAGAACAAGGATGTAGGAGATCTATTTACAAAGATTTGTTAACAGATTTTCCGCATAATCATGCACATCCTTCTTTGGGTGATGATTATTCCAAGAGATAGCACCCGATTGTGCACTTTTCTTATTTATAGAGAAATTAGATGGCAAGATCAAGAAAGCTCATTGCAAGTTACTTTTACGGTGAAAAGCATACAGAAGAAAGAGTAAAAATTTAAAACAACTGAAAACCCTGGCTCTCTGTAAAAAAATGCAGGTAAGTTATATGATCATTTAAAATGTCTATAGGGTGATAAATGATCAAAATGTAGTTCGTTTACAATGCCAAATATACTAGAATCTATCGAGAATGAAAGCATTGATATTTAGTGAGGCGAGTTGTCCCTTTAGATGGTAGTACCTGTGGAAAGAAAAAAGCGAGAGTGACGAAATTTTAACACGATATTTGACTTAGTCGTACCAATCACTTGTATTGTCTTGTTGAAGATAGGAATGTTCTTAAAATAAGACACTCGCATTTGCCTCTGAAAATTGTAAATATTTTATACTGAATTTGTGCATTTCTACAGTTATAGAGGTACAATTACAAGCTGTCCGAGAGTCCATTCTAATGCCACCCTTTCGTCAAATTAACCTCTTTACGTGATTATCAATATTTTTAATGCTGTCATTTGAATTTTAGATCTTCTATCAACGCCAAATTGTTTTAGACCATGAACATTTGAAATAAACGTCTGCTTAAAGTTTTGTGACTTACCGATATTCTGTAATAACAAATGGCAAAACTGAATATTTGCTTTATGCTATGGAATTCATTGTTTAACCTTTCTTATGGTGTAATTTGACGATGTTTTAAAAATGAGCGGTGCTAAGTGCAGTATTTATGTGAGAAGTGGGCATGAAGTTAGGACAGCTATGGCTCCTCAGGTACTTTCTCAATTTGAAACAAGTCCAAATACTAGTACCTACTGACGTACAAAATAGGCATGAGGCTGTAAGAATGATAAAATAGAAGGAGGTGGGGTGAAAGTATCAAGTGTGGATACAGTTGCCTTACCCTATCATAGCTTTTATGCTAACTTCAATTTGCGCCGGTACAAAATTACTCTTAAGGAACTCATAAGTTTTAAATCATACTAGTGTTTTCGAAATAATTGGTCTGCTGTGTAAATGAAAATGGACTAGTAGATGCAGACCAAGGTTAAACAAGTGCTTTCATGAAATATTTACCACTTTTTAGCAAGATTGCATGACGCAAACTATGCAACTGAAGCATTACCTAGAGAATAAAAAAAAACACTTCAGGGCAAAAAGTCCAGGCAGTCATGCAAATGTTTTGCAACAAAATGCTGTTCTTGTACAGCAAATGTTTTAAATTTATTAAACGAAGTAGGTATTAGCTAAATAGATATAAATTCACTTTCTTATCGATGACAAAGTGTGCGACAAATGAATTCGTTTGGCGTCAAGGTCAAAAGTCATAGCTGACTTAAACAAATAGCGGCGATATAAAGCACTCTTAAATTTAAATTAATACAAAAAATTATGCCATTTTTAGCAAACAAAGCAATTTAGAGGGCCACCGTAAACTTAAACGGCAACGACACAACAATTTGCGCATATTTTGCTCTCCTCATTACTGTAATATTTATGTTGCTCTAATCTTTCTTTTAGATAGGAGGTGGGCCGATGAATTGAACATCGAGACCAAGATTTCAGCGTCCTGATACCTGAAGAGCAATTCTACGTCCATATCTCTTTAAACTTGTACTTGCTTCCTCCATTTAATTAACCTAATAAACACGCCGAAGTCAAATCAACCTGGGTGTTCTTAGAGTATGAGGACCAGAAAAGAGGGGAACTGCGACCATTGTTCTACACTAGTAGTAGCGATGGATATCAAGTCCACGCTCTTTCAAAACATTTTGATTAAAAATACGACGCTACAGAGCAGCAGTCTCATTTTAAGGTACAGGCATTCGTATTCTGTCGGTAAGCTAACAGAAACTGAAGGGCTTGGACAGAAATGCCTAATGCATAGTGAAAGCAAAATTTGTGGTGACGCAAGTATTTGCATATCTTAACACATAAATAAACAGAGGAGAAATCATGTGGCCTAATGCGCCTCACAGCTATATGGCTTGTTCAAACATTTCATGCCTGAATCTGTTCCAATTTTGAGCTAACTTTGATGCATTTATTGACAAGTCCCGACTGCAATAAGTCAGACACATATCACTGAGCATTGTGTTCATTGCAAATGTTTCCGTTTTTTGAAGTTTAGACATAATGCATAGAGCCGGTCTCGTTTTGCGGGAGCGGAAGTCAGGGAGGCAAGCTAAACTCCAATTTCTTGACCACCTCGTGTGGATTCACTAACTTATTAGCTGTAGTTTGCAAAGAAAAAGAAAAAAAAACAACTTAATTTTTTTGTCGTTTTTGTAGATTGATAATTTCTAAATTTTAATCGAGGAAGTGAACTAGAAACAATATAAACTCGTCTTCTGGTCTATTTTTTTTGAAAAAAAACCAATGTTTATATGTTTTGCATAATGAAACCTATTTTATGCAAGAGGAACATACTAGAGATCGACGAAGACGTACGAAAGTTGTGGGTAACTTTTACCTCAGTATGGCGGAAAAGACGAAGACATTGAGAGAGTCGATTTACGTTTTCTCTCTGTCTTCTGTTTTGCCTATAAGACATTTAGAATCAACTTGAAATGATAACAATATCGGCGATGGGATGTGGTGGAAACGTGGTTAGTGAGTCTTCTCCATAAGCTGAAGAGATCAATCGCATACGCTAATTAAAGAACAGCAGTGGGTGGACCTGTTCACGATGCATTGAAGGGCTGTGATGTGGGTGGGCGGCAGTGGAGTTGTGACCTAGTTTCAAGGGCTCTAGTTGGATGGCAGAAGGGGCCCTCAACCAGAACATTCAACGGAGAAGGGCTCCATCGGAGACGTCTATTTGCCATGACAGATGACTCAGTAAAAACCTGCTTATGCGTATTTAATGCCTAGCTTCGCAGTGCTGCCAGGGTTATCTATCCCACAGATACTCTGGTGCCCTTGATTTTACTGCAGCAGTAAAGGCACAGTTCGCCCTCATTGGGCCTGCAAATCTTTTATCCGCAGAAAAATAAAAAGCGTTCATCTTTATATTTCATCATGTAGAATAGATGTTCATTTGACATTAGTCTTGCTGACTAAGTGGAATCGCTGTGATTACAACCTCTAGTTATTTGTGTGGCCCTATTACAAGTTTCACCTTCCCTTTCCCACACACCCAATCGTGTCTTCTTGTCAGCCCCACATCAGTTTGGAAGAGAATGACTTACCTCAATGTCTGTACACGGCGTTGGCGAAAATCATTTTAGCTTAGCACAAACTGATCAACTAACCTTATTAACTAAATAGCAGGGACTACCTTCTCTCAAACGATAGGCGCTCGTTGGGATCCCATATCCCTCAATTTGCAGAAGGCTTGAATGACCAACCAACTGACCAACAAACTATGCAACAAATAAATAATCGCATCTAATGCAGGTTAGATCAGATTTATCTGCGCAGACCTGTCTGCCTGGATCTGACAATTGACTGATCAATGCCGCTCATTGCATTTCAGCGGTAAGTCAGTGGGGTGAGAGGAAATGCCACACATTGGCACAACATCACCCAACACAGCACTCACCATCATTGCACATTAAACAAACTCCAAGATGGAAACACAACTACCTCAATGATCAGGCACCGAGCATAAAATTTTTCCCATTTAGTACTTATGAAGGAATTGCGCGTCTTTTCTCGTGCACCATAAGCATTTCCTTTTAAGTTCTGGCTAACAGATGTAGCTGCATATCCACATGTGACAAGTGACCTCTCATAGTGCAGCGCACGTTTTACCAACTCGAAGCTGACCCCAATTTGGAGTAAAGATGCTTAACTCTCAAATGACACTATTTCATTTAATTTCTGCAGCAATGGGGAACCATGAAATGCTATGGAATGCCAACATCTGTCCCCCAAAACCACTCACCACACCATTTCCCTGCATAACACAGGTCTTTTTCAGTTAGTCCAAAGCAGATATGCCTAAATTTTGCCATTCAAATGCAGGTCATGCAAGAGGAGAACTCACGGATTGTCAATCAGGTCAGATTTCTGTGCGATTACGTCTCTCGTTCCTCTGCTGCCTGACCTGTAGTAAGGGGCCTGGAAACCGCTTCAGCAAGTTGTAATGCACCCACCAATGGGCAATCGACCCAGGTAATAGGCAATCATCATACACTGTGGAGGTGCCGACTAACTTCTGAAAGTCCCAGTAACCACGTTATAAAATCGCATTAAAACCACTGACAGCTTCCCAAAGGCAGAGGTCAAATCAATTAGCAAAAAAACTTGTCTCGTGGTACATTTTGAAAATACTACAAACATAACTATTAGAAGATATCATATTCTCCTTGAACGGGTAGATTCAACATGTATGAATCCATATTGTATTGTACGAAGTCGAGCAAGTAAAAGGGCGAATATTGGAGGCGATCTACTATAAGAGGCACGTCGCTTGCTCGTAGGGAGTCAACTATGAGGGCGTTGTTGTACCAAACGATGCGGCAAGGGCACTGGAAGAACAAATCAGTGATATGTGGGAACATAGGATTGTCAAGCATGCCAGGCTCCATAAGAATTGAACTACCATCTGGGAAGGGATAGCGAAGTGTGCAACACTCAGTGAGGATAATGCCAAGCGGACCCGGAGCAGGCACTGGTACTTGCGACTGGGGTGGAGGGAAGTTTGTCCCCTCCATGTAGTCAGGACTGCACGAACTCAAATCACTTTTGAAAGAACGCGTGAAAGAAAGGTCGAGCCACAGTTATTTGAAACAAACATCTGGACAAAATTCAACTTTCGTAATTTAAAGTTGTACATTCGCCAATAACACCTTACATAATTGAACATAGTCCATAGGTACAAAAAGAAGACTAATCTTGTTGAAATGATGCCTGGTGAAAAAATAAATAGGCTTTGAGGAGATGGGAAAAATGAGATTGCCTTTATCAAAATCCTTTTTTGTAATTCTGAGCTGCATTCTATTCAGTTAACTGTTAACCTAAGGATTCGCCTTCAATTTGAATGACTAAACAATTTTTAGAGACACATTCTGTTAAATGCCATTGGCAAAATGTATTTCAATCATTGCCACTTGCAGCACTTTGGTAGAATTAAGAAGATATGGACCAATTTGTATACTTATGTTGTTTTAATGGGCCATTCAGAGAGGAGGCAATTGAGAAATTCGAACCTGGTAACTGGATTGTCCTCTCCCTTACCTTCTGACTGCGGTTCCCCTCCCTCTTGAATGTTGTATTTTCCCTATCCATCTTGTTGTCTTTAATAAAGATGTCCAAAGTAAATCAACCTGGCTTGTCTAGGAACTCTAAGAAACGGGAAGCGGAGACCGAGGAATCTCGCCCCACAAATTAACCAATAAATATTTATGCCCAAGTTTAACAAGTTCCTTCACGAACATTTACTCTAGTATCAAGTCCCTTATTTCCTTTATTAATTTGCACTGTGGGTCATGTCCTCCTTATTTGATGGAATGCAACTTCAGGCTTCCCTCAGCTCCATTTCCTAAATGTAGTCTAGTTTTCCATGAACCTCAGGTATGCTTACTAGTTCATATTTGTTACCTCAACTTGTAGTTCATATTCTGATACCACAAAAAACAAAGCTCGTTTTTTTCTTTAGTGTCAAAAACCAATTTGATCTTCAGGACTCAAACAGGTAAAGCCTATTCTTTTGCTCAATTCGCCACTTCCTAAACTCTTATTGTTGTTGTTATAAGTGGCCCAATGCCATGACTTCACTGCACTTCCTCTCTGTGAACATGCTCTTAAAATGTGCAAATGGAACAAGAATCTACCAATCACGAAATTTCCTATCGACTAAACACAACTCCAGTATATTTAATACAGCTTAGCCTACCACTTCAAGAGTAGACATAAACAGGCCCTTAGAATACTTTTAATAGCGTCTACTGCTAACGCTTCTTAAACAAAGTCATAGCCCAAGATATTCGCTCGGTTAGTGAATTAAACTAGCTAAGCACTTATTTCTCATCTATATGGGCCTATAAAATGTTTTTACTGGGAAAAAAGTAGTGAGTAATGGATAAAAATTGACTAATGGTTACAGTAAGCACTTTCTCATTTGATGAATAAGGCCTGATAAGCGTACTCGATCATTCCATCATTGCTGATATTTAAAACTTACAGTCTTCGTGTGGATCCTTTGTTTTATGACACTATCTTCCCAAGTACCTGCCCTAAATGTCGAGAAAATATATTATATTATAAGTAGAGTTAATCACTTCACATTTGAGACATAGCACATTGTTGAATGCATTTCAAAAGCCACATTTCCAAACCATACGCTCTTGACTACCTAACACTTGAACTAGATCGAGAGGGCTTCGAAAACCTGGAGCGTAGCAGTACTTTAAATAGTTTAGAAGACATCGTCATATTCTCTGGACAACTAGAGTCGCATTCTTGAACACCTCTGCTACTTGTCTACCAATTAACTTAAACAGAGGTCTCTATCATTATGCAAAGGTACCGGCGAAATTATTTGGCCTTAAAGGCTTTGAGATTTTGCCTTGATTAAGTAGGTGGATTTGATTACGCATGGCAAATCTTCAAGATCTTGCTACAGTTCTAACGTTTGTGCATAATATGCTTCCGTCTCCCACTTCTTTATCCAAATTATCGGGATTTCAAACTTATTTCGGTGGATTTGGGAGGTGCAATGCTGTGGAATGCTTATGTGGCATGGCGACCCCTTCGAATGCCTTGCAAAAGTGGGATTTGGTCTTACTTGTTTAATTGTTAACTGCCACTACCACTAAGGTTTGCATTAGCCTTAAGCTTGTTAATTTCACCAGTGCGTAGCTATGCAGGGTGTCAGCAAAGCAATGCATTAAATGTACCAATGTGTGGTTGTTCCTGTTTTAGTTAAGACGATAATATGAAGTGCATAAACTAAGAGTGTAGAAGTGGTAGCAGAAACTACAGAATGGTGAAGAGAAATGGCAAAGCACTTGCCTCCTGTCTGCTTAACGTAAAGGGTCATTCTGATCATTGTCATTCAAATGTTACTGGGCATACCAACGAGATGGAGAATCAGGTTTCTAGGTTGATGTGTTGGCACCGCTAATTTCTACCACCTGATGTAACCTTATACTGGGTCTTACACATTTAAGTTCAAAATGGGTCTTGTTTTAAGCAGAATAAGATGATCACGATGGGATATTTAATGTGCCAACAATAGGTACTATTACAAAGTCAAATCATAATGGTAAAGTAAACCACAACTAGTTCACACAATGCCCATCCCCTTCCAACCCATAAATTTCATCTTTAAAAGCCGCTGTGGATTTGTTATCACGACACCACACCAATAGGGAAAAGGAGTGAATGTGAAACCGACTGTAGGCAGCAAGGCCGAGAAATCATGGGCAAAGCCAAAAGGTTGTGCTTCTGAAGACGAAAAACAAATTGCGGTGGCTGAAAAGCCCACACAGTTGGTCGTGCAAAGAAACAAAGTAAGAAGCGCCATAGGCATCACAGGAGACTAAATATAATGACTGTTTAGGGCCTTCCAGAAGTACTTCGCCGATTTAGATCAATGATGGCTCAGTATCAGAGAACGGTAAATTGCCCTTTGATGATGTGAAATTTACCTCTAGCACGTCCTCTTCCACCATTGCCGCATAACTAATTTTCCACATTTTCATGCACACTCGCCTTCGGGTGTTAATTCTCCCGTGCAATAAAACCATCCTATGACACAAAATGTACATGAATGTTTTTATGATGAATAAGAAGAATTTCGCCAGTTTCACTTAGAGTAATTTATGCCAAAACTGCAATAAAACTCATTGTGAGTTCCTTAAAACAACTAGACATCATTTCAAAACATGAAAGGGCGTCTTTAATTACTGAGGATTACGGCAAATTGACTGATGTTACCAGGTTTCAGTTATGTTTGCAATGAAGAATGATTATACAGTAGTTGATTTTCAAAGCCGAACACATGTGATTATACTGATAACAAGCGCTTTAACCTTTAACAGGACAAGTACTCCCCCCAACTACGTAAATGAACATATTCTCCACGCTTGAATGGGCAGCATGCTAGTGAAAGCGAAATTCTTTGTTCACCTCTACCAAAAGTTTTACAATATTTCGGGCACTTTACAGGTTACCTCTTTACAAGGCCTGCATGAAGCCATTAAAGTAACCAGGAGAAGTGTGTGGATTGGTTGAACTTGAGTTTGGACATTACGTTTGGTTTAGGATGCTTCACAGTTAGGCAACATGGATGGAATACGGGTGAGCTGGATGCAACCGGACCACGAGTAAACGATTGGTTTCCAGGAGCGCACTGTGAAATGGCATGTTGCAGTGAATGGGATGTACAAGACAAGTCCGTCTCAAGTCGTCCGAGTGTTTTATATGTTTGTCAAAGGATGTTGTTTTGTTTGCAAATCGTAGCGAATGCATTTCACAGTGTATTTTACTCTGTTTTAAAGGCTATTCCATTTTGTACAACTGTCTTATCCACTTATTGGGTTTGCCATCACTTGGCCAAATTATTAATGACCATAACTTACGGTTCGCTCTGTCTGGGTAAGGTTACACTGGATGAAGTATGGGTTTATAAAGGTGGTCCCGTTTCCGCGTGACATCTTTTGTACTCATTGCTTTTGGATCTATTGTGAACAATATCGCATTTAACCTGTCTCCATGTCATCTGCCTGTCAAGAGGTGTCCTGCGAGAAGGCAAAATGTAAAAAGCATTGAAATATTTAAAGGAAAGGGGAAGGCACAGGCTGATCTGCAATATGGAAACAAGAGCCCTTATTGTAGGGCTTTTAGACATCTATCTTTTTAAAAATAATTGTGTTTTCTATAAAGCTAAGGTCATATTTGAATCTATAAAAAAAACCGGCATTTATTCCCTTCTAATGCACGTTGCGATCAGACGAGCTTCATTTTGAGTGAGGACCTTTTCCAAGTAATTCATATTATGATTTGAAGAAGCGCATTCTTTGTCCTTTCTTTTTTTGCCAAAATATCTATACTTATGCTTTGAGGTGTACACTGGGCAAAGCCTATTCTCTTGCTCATTTTACTGCTTTCAAAACTCTTCGTATTGTTATCCCTAGCTCAATACTATGACTTTAACGGACATTCTGTCTGCAAATATCCTCTTTAAAATGAACAAATTTTCCCAGGTGACCACTCATCATTAATTTGCCACTTCACCAAAAAACTAACTCCTATAGTTCTAATTGTTCTCAGCTTACTAGATAAATGACTGACATGATTACTCCTTTAGCCGTGTCTGCTGCCAACACTTTAACCACTTTCGCACCCCATCTTATCGCCAACGGTGTTCTCCTGGTAAGTTAAATTGCACTGGTTGCAAATTTAGACGCTATTTGGAAAGACTTTTGATCTAAGTCTTGCTCTACCTTTGAAATTGAGTCACGAGTAATCAGTGAAATTATGGTGCTTACAATAGGCATTTACTGAGCAGTTAGACAAGGCACAAAGCGAACGCGAATGCATTAACTAGTGCTGCTAATTTGAATTTGCACGCATTGTAGTGGATCCTTCGTTTTTCTGCCCCCCATTGCTCTTATTATTCGAGATAAACGCAAAGAAAATATTTCACATGTTGCGCTTGTCTTCGTTATAGGACCAGCTAACACGTATTTGCGAAGCCTTTTCCAAATGGCTAACAATGGGTGTTGAGTTGTGGAAGGCCGCATGATTGCAGCATTTAATTTTATTCTGTAGGTCACAATCAGATTGGAGTAAATCATTCTTCACATTCAGCTGCACCTCTGTATCTAGGGTAGTCTCCATAAATATTGTCAAAAGTAAACATTTTCCTAACTTCGTTGTGGGACCCATCACCTCAATTTATTTAAAAATTAAAGAATTTTTCATTTTAAGATTTTAATAATTTGGCTGAATAACGACAAATGCACCAAGTAGAGACAGTCGTGTAGAGAAAAGTTACTTATAAAACAAGGTGAAATACACAGTGCAAAATGTTTGCTGCGATTTGCAAACCAGGCAACATTCTTCGGCACACGCACACAAAACACTCGAGTGGAACAAGTCGGATTTCTCTTGCACTTCCAATTCACTCTTTTCGTCTCTTGCCCTATTTTGCACTTAAACGTTCTCTTAAGTAGCTGAATGAAGCAAAACCTTAAACGAACCGTGCATTTTGGGTCCCTCTTGTCCCAAAAACATTTTGAAATATGCCCAAAAAGGTATCAAATGTAAGCTTCAGAACAGGTCGTCAAGTTTGTACTAATAATCACATGCATTTATTTGATTTACAGTCATTATTGTCTTTGGCATGATTTTGCGCAGACCAGATCTTTTTTGCTAGTGTTTGTACCCGTGAATTTGATATTGCAATCGCGCTTGTCAGAAACGAAAGTAACACTCATTCTAAAAGATTTGGGCATCTCTACTACCGATGAGCCAGTGAATGTCTACCCTACTAGTCAGTGTTCTTATTTTTATTATTCTTAAAAAATTTGGGTTTGAAAAATGGGTAGGACTGAAGCATGAATAATTTGACAATTAAGCAATTAAGTTTACGCAAAATTTAGCACAAAAGCACTTTGCTCAAATAATTCTTTCATTTAAAGGGAACCTAAGACCAAATTTTAAAGAGGCAAGTTACAACACCACATGTTTACATGCGCCTCATGCAATCAGAGTAAAACCAGTGATGCATTTAGTTGACGCATTTTAGAAGTGGCGGTGCACGTCAGCAAAACCATAAAGAAACCAAAACATCTTTCGTTTATGCCTCTGGTACTTACCGTAAATAAGGTGTACGTAGAATGCACGGTTGGTGAGACAATGGATAGCCTGTGTAACAATGGTCTTCAAACTAAATCAGAAGACTTATTTAAGATTCTCCTCGCCATGTAAAGCTCAGTAGCTGCAGCAGTAAATGTGGCCTGTTCTCAAGCATTGATGAGTTCGGGTAAAAGAGAATAGGGATATGGAGAAGTGGATTATTTTGACACCGACTGAGTACCCAACCCACGCTTTAGGAATGGGTGAACTTTTACTTGCTGTTAAATTTAATGTCACATCTTGTCATTTGTCAAATTAGGTTAGCCAGATATGATAATCAAAGGTGGACATATATTATGTAAAATCAAAACCTATGTCATGTCTTAAGTTTTTATCGAGTCAATGTACAAATGATGAAGCTGGACGCATTGGTTTTTTTAGGCGCGAAAACAAACCCATTTGAATATGATTATGCGCTATTTCACTCACTTTTTCAGCATGCAAGTTGGCTCATCCCTGCCCGATAATGCAACAAATTGCACTTCTTACTTGAGAAAAAAGCAGACATTCTAGTCGAATTGTACCAATTTTTTATAGCAATGCGTATTCCATGCAGTCTAAATGGTTTAGAGCTTTTGAATTCTTGCCAACGAGGTTACTCTTCAAGACTGAACTCCCGCCTCTCCATATGGAGGCGTATCTTCTCAGCCATAACCTCACTTTGCAGTCAGCTTTCACAGCATCGATGCTTACATCTGTACAATTCTTCAGCAAGGATTACTAATTAGCCAATTTTCTTCCACAGCAATGAAATGTGTGTTTAGGCACTACGCGGTAGTCAAATTGAGATGGAACGCATCACATTGGTCTCTACAATTCCGTTTTACCATCTGCATTAACGTCTGCTCACAGCACTGATTCAGCCAATTCCACTCAAATGCTGATCCAAGGAATTATTTTAACTTTCTGCTCACGCCTAATCTTGAGGCGACTTCATTCGACTGACCACTAAGCAACATGAGTTTGTAGATGACCTCGGTTCCAATCAGGCCAATAAATAGTCATTTTCATTGCACACTCACTAACCGACATCCGCATTAACGTCGTGTTCTGCAAACTCGCATTAGTCTCGTCACTTTCTCTTGGCTCAACAAGTGCAGCAACAACGATACTGATGGTGCGCAGTAGTATTCCGCCTAGATACTCACCATATTCCATTACTTCCTTTCCTGCTGCCGCAGCATTCACGAACTCCTTCCTTCGTTCAATTGCAGGCAAAGAAATCCACTGCACCTGGTCCTAACGAATGATGGAGAGGAGTAGGCAGGAGCAAAGTCTCGCAACCCGAACTGGAAGATCGCAATGACAAGTATTTCTGCCTTTTTAAATGCATCTTCTGCTAGTAATCTTCATGCTTCTAGCTTACCACGTGGCAGTACTGCAAATACCAGTTCTGCTCCTCAACTTCTACTCCTGTTTCATGTGATTAAAATGGCAATGATGTTGGCTTCGAAGTCGGAAGATATGAAGCTCATCCTGCATTCATTCCACCTCAATTAAATGCTCTTTTATCAAAGCCTCATCCTGTGGATGCATCCACTAGTTGCAATGCCACACCTTCAAATTATGCGAATCTGAATTCATGCATTTTGGCATTATCTCTACTATTGCCTCATTCCTGCAACTGCTAGTGTGCGTAACCATCCCTTGTTCGCTCAAAGGCTGGTCAAAATTAGCACCACTTTCGGAGGTCCATCAGCGAATTTTGACGAAGGGTTATTCACTTCCACTTCTGTACACTCTTATCTTACCCCAAATGGAAAGCGTTTTGACAGATTGTCACTTGCACGCAATGTCTAAGACCCGATGTTGTGGCTATCGAACCACTGCGGTTGCGGTAATCCATTCAAGCAACACCAAATGATCAGCATGTCGGCATTCCTGTGCGTTGGATGAGGAGTGCATTGGTCCATCCAAAGACGCCGGATAGTACGCTTCTACACGTCAAACTCAAATTGCTCGTTAGGGCATCCAACAATACCTGTGCAGAGTGGAGATCGTCTTCATGTCTTCACATCTCAACACTACCTGGAGGATGGTAGCTGTAAAGGATTTGAGGAAGCTCTAGTTTCTCTTTAAAAGGTGGGACTACCTTCTGCAATTGTTCCTTAGGGTTATGTGAGGTAAGTTCCTTTTAAATATGTTGTACGAAGTAGGTGGTAGCATGTGAGTGATATTGAAAATCAAATTATACTAATGAAAAGTACGCATTATTTAAAAGGTGAATTCAATGCAGACCTTATTTTTGCCTCTCATTTGCCTCTTCGGACTTTCAACTGTAGTAACGTATTCGGGTTTGTAGACACGAAGGTGTTGTGAAGGCGTGTGAGTTCACACTCTGCATTTGCGTTGCTGGGAGGCCTGATTGTGCAGTCAGGATTTGACATTGGTGTGCTCAGCAGAAGCGTACGCTCCGACGTCTTTGGATGAGTGGATTCAACCGCTACAACTACGATGTGCTGGTCGCTTTTGCTGCTAAATACGTCCTCACAGCAAAGTGCAAATTAACTGCTTGTAAAATATGACAATTGCCCAAGATTTCTTCTGAACATTTGTACCGGTGATCGCATTTGCCGTAATTCTTGGTGAATATTGTGAATTAGTTGCAACCCTCCTCAAATTTGGCGATGAGTGGATATGTTTAAAACTTAAGGCACTAACTCTTTATTGCTCTGATGAAGGCATCAGGATATGCATCTTGAAACATTTAACTAGTCGCGGTCATATAGTGCATGAAATAACCCTTTGCTTTATCTTATAGAAATAGTATTTCTTCCTTACCAATTGCCCTACTAGTGACAGATGTATCTCACGAAGGATCTCATATCTCTCCTTCGAATTACATCTTAATTACTAAGTGGCCTTTCGTGGTAATTATTTGACCTTCGGTGACTGAACAGTTTGGCAGCTACTAACCCTAGAACTGTAAGAATGAAGTGATGCATGCTACAGAGATGTAGATGTGGATGAATTACATCTTATCGACTATAAAGCCTTCAGTGGCAATTACTTGACCTTTGCCGAGTAAACAGTTTCGTCTGCAGGTCATCGCGCAGCCAATAGCCGCAGAAATTTGGGAATGAAGTGATGCATTCTGCAGAGTTGTAGAACAGTGGGTAAATCGTCTCTGATGGCTGATGATTTGTCCTTCCTTTGCAAATGGCAAGTAAATCACAAGGGGACAACAAAAATTTCTAATCCTTGTCACATTGCCATTGACAAGGACTGATTTTATTAAGCCTGGATCAATTGAAAGGTCAAAATGCTGCTGACAGAACGTTGACAGAACCTAGAAAATAGATGCCATATCGTCTCCTCTTGCTCATGAAGGCACTTCTAAGTGTGTTTGAGTTTATTTTAAAACCTTGTAAATTTTGCATTGTAAGGTCATCTGTTTTCTAATTCCCAGACAGAAAATATTAAGCAATCGTACTAACTCCAGTTACCGTCAATATGTTAGAACCGAAGGCGATTATTTCGAAAGCCTAGCTCTCCTTGATAGGCAAAATGGAATGCTTAGAACTTTATTTTGTTCTTCTCACCACCAAACCAGGAAGCATATTATAATGATTTGTTTAACCGTCTGTCATATTTGCAGCTTCTCAAGACTTCCTTGAAGTCTAAACCTCACCAATGTGGCAAATTAGGAGACTTGTAGACCCGAACTTTTGATCCTGCCTCCAAGACGGAAGCATGATCTGCTTTTGCAGTCAAAATATTTAATCACTACCAGCATTTACTTCGCCTCAAGTTGGCCTTGCCAGGAAAATACACTCTTTAAATAGAGTTCTTTTTTTCCACTTCATGACTGGTAAGAACAGCCTGTTGAAAGACGAAGCTCAGTATTGCCTGGGTTTAACTAGCTGTCAATGACCTTGACACTATTAGAGGTAGGTCAAGTCAACAGCGTTTTCTATAACATCCAATTTTGAAGCCTCCACATTGAGAAAAAAATTATTTATCCATTCGCAAAAGTGAGAATACTCTGGAATCGTAGGTTTATCCGGTGCGATTTTAATGTTTTAAGTTGTATGCAAATGAGGTTTAGTGATCCGATAAACACTTTTGTCTGTTGTAGCTTAATGCAGCCGTAGATCTGAACGAGTATGATAAAGTGTAGAAAGAGGAGCAACGTAAATTACTTCCATTGCTGTCGCGCATTTCAATGTGAAGACATTTGATCCCCCCAAAGCAGTGATTTGCCTCAATTTTATTACCCTCCTTCACTCTAACCACCACTTTTGACATACATGTATATATAACCGTGTGTCGCTCTGCTCACAACTTAGAAGTATGCCTCTACATTAATATTCTCTACAACTTCTCATAGAGAGTGTCCTGTCTGTCGCTGATACTGTTACGAACTTAAAGCCACCGGGCTACTTCAATTAACTCATCATTAGTTAACCAACCTCATTAAAAGCACCTAGATGCAAAAGCACAAAGAGTCGCAAAAAAATTTAATGGATGGAAAGTAGACAGGAATGGCGGATAAATATGCGCAAAAAACATATTTAAAATAATAGCAAGGCCAGTAATACAATAGCCACAAAATCAGATCATTAAAGCCAACTGGTATTTGTTTGACCCTCAAAAGGTTGTTTAACTGACCGGATATTGCTAAAGACCTACTGGTGTATAATTAGTACTGGAGATGAAGAGCGTTTATCTGTGGCAGCCTCTAGGTCAACACGAATGTTACATATTCCACATGAATACACGCGACCGTGAGGCAACATCCACCATTGTTCCTCTTGTAGTAGGGTTGGCACTCCAATCGACTGTGGCTTACGGCAAAAGAAGTCTCATCTCATTTTGTGTGTGTGTGAGTCCAAAGAGAAAAACCTGGAGGTACAGAATGACTAAGAGAAACTGGACAATAGCCACTACCAAATTTTCTCCATAAATTGTAAAAGGATGCAGGTAAAGATAAAAATGGGTCTGGTAATGCGCGTGTCTGTAAACACCAACGACAAAGAGACAGCGGATCAGCTTTCATCCATCAAGCCTCAAACTACCATCGCCTTCGGATGTCACAATGATAGTAGGCAGTAGGGGTCGCAAAAATTTCTTTTTATTGCATAGCTAGTGTGCGACTTGAATAATAAGGAAATACATTCAATGCAACCTCAAAATAGCTCGCAATCAAGGCAAATTGAACTAAAACGAATCGCACTTAAATGTCCCCGTTGAAGGCAAAATGCATCGTATTCAGCCCATCAAAGAAGAAATAGTCAATCCCACTTGCTACAGCCTAAGACCAATAGTGAAAATTCATTGTGATAAGCTACTGTAAATATGAAAAATACATCATCCAAGATTTTAAAATGTTTTAGAAGCTGCATTTTTAGTTTTAATCGGGTTTCAAAATGGCCTAGCTAATGAAGTTCTTAAATCAAATTAGTTTGGTCTAGTTTTATTCTTCGTCAAAGTTTCATCGGAACTTGAGGCTCCGCTTTTACACATTTGCTAGGCTCCATGGTTCCGAACTAATTCAGTAGTCTCCAGTCTTTCCTTGCATTGTCAAAATATATTTTGCCTCATTATTTTGACTCGGCTCCCAAAAGGCTGATGGGAGAATCCGCAACGACCGCAAAGGGAAGGGTTGAGGATGATGTTGCCTTTGGCAAATAGCTCAACCTTGACCTTTGTAAGAATTCTATTAGTGACTAAAATAAAACTAACTGTGCCTGTAAACTATCTGAATAATTTCGTTGTAAAGCAATCTACGGTACGTATACGAAGATGCCAAGATCACCACATCCTTGGATTGCGGAACACATTTAAGGCATTTGGTAATTTTTTTGCAATGCCTTTTTTAGAGAAGCATCACGTAAGAAGTTGGCTACAAACTAGCTAGATTTTGCTACAAAATATAGCCTCCTGTCTAGGTACGCACTACGAATCCCTTCATTCAGCCAGTCTAAATATCCTTGTCATGGGAATTTTATTTATTTGTTCCCTATTTATGTTTAAGTCAGTTCGAATTGCTGGGCTTGCACTTAGGAAAAATAAGGAATAGACGGACAACCAATTCTGCATCATCATCTATCATCAATGGTGAAGGGGTGCGGGGTAGAAAGCTGGGAGAAGGAAGTAAGTCTGAGGGGGCAAAGTGTCGATTGGTGGAAAGGGCCGTGTCACCTTGTACCGACTCCTTACTTTCGTCACTTCAAAGTAGCTTAATGAACGAACCGACCTCTAATGACGGGTTTGCAAGTACACTTCTACGCCAACTTTGACTTCAAATGCAACTTACACTCCTCTCAACAATCTAATGTCTATAAATTTAAACCCACCCACAGCTTTGCAAGCTCTCACTACGTTAGATTGCTTAGACCGGTACAAGTTGAAGTTTGCCTGCGAAGGCGCCTTCACATGCCAGATGTGGAATTAGCTACATCGCAATGTGAATGCCTCAGTCCCTTCTCTCGGGCATCGCTCATCCTGCCACCCACGATTTTTTGTCTCCTTAGGCAAACTTCCCTCCCCTGCACATTCTGCAATGCACCGCTTTAACTCTCCGTGATACGTCAGCATCTCGTCATCGACATATGAAGGCCATCCACCAGTCAATCGTCGAGCCAATTTCCGGTGCGTGTTCATCTCAACCTCATTACCTATTCAAACAGTTGACGCTCAAAACTGCTTTGAATTCAAGCTGCAGTCGCAGTACCTATTATACCATTTGGATTGTGACAAGTCAGCCATATTTTACATCTTAATACCGTAAATGCAAATCGTCCCCCGTTTGCTATATGTTGAATGAATTGCCGTGGCATCGCGTCGGACCACGGCTAATGTCTTGTTGATAGGTAATTCGGAGACGAGTGTAGAGGCGCACTTGCAGTCGCATTTGTTACTCCATTCTACGCCCCTCCCTCCCGCCAAGTAACCGTTTTGCTCCGACTACTTACTATTGACAAGAAACAAGTAGTATAAGGGGGCGATTTTAAGTGATGCCGTTTTATGGATCGGCAGCATACGATGTGGTGATAAAAGGTACCAATTATAAGCGAATCCGTTGTTTGTTGTAATAAAGGAGTGTCATTTAATATGAATCGAGTTAACTGATAAAACTTGGCCTTGTGAATAATGAGGCACACACACTAGTTGGTGGAGGTGGGAGTTGGCAATACCCGAAACCAACTTCGAAGTGGTAAGTCATTTGCTTCTTTAGAGATACAAGGCAACATTAGCCTTCCTTTATATCGAATCCTCCTAGTTGGTCTCCTTTTCCATGAGATACATTAATGTTAGCTAGTTTACACCACAAGCGAGTATAAAATAACAACGCATTGGTAAATGCCAATGGAGTGATTCCATTGAAGCCTCGTAGCTCTTAAAATTTCCGGATAATAATCCAAAATACGCCCTTTCGTACTACCGTTTCTCGTGAACATTAGTGTGGGAAGTAAGTGAACCAGGGTTAGGTGAGTCGGATGGAGTGCTTGTATTTTCAGCGGCTTCTTATTCCTCACTCTGCCAAAATTGGAGTGAGCTGTTGCAAGCATACTAAGATTGTTCTTTTCCGGCATCTGCGCTGGACTGGCCAACCTCTTGATTCGTCAACCTGCGACGAAATGGTCACTGTATCATCCAGCTACTGAGCCAGCATTGCTTGCGTCTTTGTCTATTAAAATTTCATATGACACTTTGTGTAATGGGATGTGTTCGCTTCAACAGCATTATGACCTATTATTTTCATTTTATCCGAGGCTACGGATCAATTATTTGTTAACTAAGTTAGTAATGCAACACCGGTTGCCTATTTTGATGATGTGACATGGTATTTACTTAAGTAATGGCGAATGTTCCCCAATGTTTGCTGTTTCCCGATGGCATACAGGAAAGCGGTACTACTTCCCTCCAACGTCTCCAAGTATGCATTTACATCACCTTCTTGACATTTCCATAGCTGTCTCCATTTTGAACGTATAGTTGGGCAGATCACGCCAACTCATAAACACTCAAACAAAAGTATGAGAATGTGGGTGAACCTGGATACCAAGAGACACCTCATTTCTGGAGTGGTAACACCCACTACATACGAAGGTTCCCATAATTCTTATCATTATGTAGCATATCACTAGTTTACAAAACCATGTGTTTTGGAACATGCAAAAATTAGTGCATCGCCAATTATTGCAACATATTTTCCCTCCAACTCCATGCAATCTACGAAAGAATAGGCTAGTATGTCGTATCAGTAGTAAAGGACACAAAGGACATTAAAATTGCATAAGATGCAAATGCCAAAAAATTGACGTACTTGTGTCTATCGTTTGGAGTCTACTGGTATTTTCTGGAAAAACAATTATACCATTCCCAAGTAATAGAAGTGCAATTACAGACATTCGGTAGGACTTTGCCAATACCTGTTGTCTCCCTTCATTCATTAATAGCTGTGCGCTTGAAAATAAACAAAACAAAATCCTGCAAGAAGTGGAATTGGGCACGTCTGAAATAATTAGGTCTTACACAAATTATATTTTTCACTGCTACTTAACAACTATTTGGTTTGGCCTGCCATTTTTACTTTAGTACGAAATTTTTTTGCAACCGAACAAATACCAAGTGCAGCTATAAATGTGAGAAAATTGTTGTGCCTCCTGTCGTTACTGAAGTTCCACAAAGGCAAAGCAGCGACATGAGCACGTACTATTTACCATCGGCAAAATACGCTGTTTTCAAAATTTCTTTAACTGCTCAGTAGACGTTTCATGCCTTATTGCTAGTTTAGTTTCAGTTGAATTCTGTTAAATCAACTCCTTGTTGGTAAATATATTTGAACTAACACCTATAATAATCCTGACATACAGTGCAATAAAAGTATCTACTTCTGCTATTAAATTGCTTTTGTAAATGCTGTTCCTAAACTTAAATACTGCCTTGTTTAGCGCGTAAACTATAAAAAGCCTTGAGGTTGTGACCTTGACGCCAAACGAATTCAATTATCCGATGTTTTTAGATTCGAACATGCAATTACTCGTGCTCTTGCTAATTTTCTTATTAGGCTGCGGCGTTTGGATTAACCTTATCCTGCAAGACGGTTTGATTTTTCTTATCGTAGATAAGCACATCGTAGATTATTTGAACGACATTTATTACTTTGATTCGGGCCTGGAGTCGTTGCTCCCAGAACATGCTATAATTTTTCATGACTCTATTGCATAACCCTCAACTGACCACTCACTTTGCCAAGGACTTTTTTACATATTAATCAAACACGATTTCTAGAAATGAAGAAATCTACACCACTTTCAACATGTCATTTTGTGCTTCGACGAAATTGGCGACTTCTTAGAACCAACTAAATATTCTACCTCATTTTACATTAACGGGTTTAGATTGTATTCGTCCTAACCTGTTTTGTCATCCAACCGATATATTTGCTCATTTCCCTAGTCATTTTTTACCTACCTTCCGTTACATTAAAGCACACGCTCATAAAAATGAGTGATGCACGTGGGTGCTGTCGGTACCCAAGTCAAGGGGTCCACAGCAACTAATTTGGCTAAATACCCTACTTCGACCTAGAATGAGTAAGTTCAAGCTCTCCTGGGTATTTGACACCCATTGTCTTCAATTTAACTAGAGATGCATATTCTTTTGCACCCGTATGCGCGCATCACCTAATATTTCCTATTCACACATCCCGCATCTGCTGTCCACGTGCTACGTTTATGCACAAAAAATCTGTTAAAGCCTGGTTATGAAAACGTGTTTGCACGTGAACCAAAGTTTTGAGTCACAGCGTTATCACTAAAATCACATCTCGTGGATCTCAGCGTACTTCGGTATCTCACGCAGTTGTCAACCTCAGAGATCAAGTAGTGACTCACTCACATACAACAAATGCGGTATAATCGTGGATTCTTTCATTGTTTTCCACTACTGTTTTGATTTGCAATAGCCGTATTTTACTCTAACTTTTGCTCAAGGCATCAGCCCACCTCTCCTTTTCTATCACTCCTACATGCCTTCTTTCACCACACCACAGTTCCTCTGCTATCCTCATACGTATTATGCACCGCCACGTACAACCATGGGAGTCCTTTTACAAAGATCGGCAGCACAATGAGCAGCAGTGTTCTACTTGCGTTGAGCCCAAGGCAACTGCCTGAAAATCGCCCATCAGGAAGATCGCCTCCCCATAAACCCTTTTACACTGTAAAACCCAATTCAGTTTTCCAAGCACTCTTCCAAAATAGGCTTTTTTGATAATGACTAAACGCTTATCATCTCCTCTGTAGGCTTTCTTACTCACTTAGTAAATGTCAGTTTGGTGCCCTAACCTTCACAATGAAGTGTTGTCCTTTTTGTCTTCTTCCCACAAGGACACCAGTCTTAGATTCCAAATGGTTATTCATTGGGTTTAGATGGAGCC
The DNA here is from genome assembly GCA_000469725.3 of Echinococcus multilocularis. Classification (NCBI taxonomy): domain Eukaryota; kingdom Metazoa; phylum Platyhelminthes; class Cestoda; order Cyclophyllidea; family Taeniidae; genus Echinococcus; species Echinococcus multilocularis. Next base: position 2,089,194 of record LN902848.1, on the reverse strand, counting down.
TGCTCTAAGGATCCTAGTGGTAGTAGACGTAAAAGTTGTGCTAATTTTCACCGACACAAAACTATCAGTTAAGTTGAGCTGGGATGAATGGATGGAATTGACTACTCCACACCTGCACTTCAATGCAAACGCAGATCAAAATGACGACTTCTGTTTCAAATAATGCAGACCCACTCGACCCTGATCCAAAGGCATGCCGAACCAGTACTTAGACTTAAAAGTACAAGGCAGGCATTTACGACAAAAATCGTTCCAAATCTAGGCCTGAGTAATTCCATTACATAGATAACTAGCCAACGCGCTAGAAGGGGTTGTGAGGCCGAAAAGTTGGTTAGTTTAACTAATTTCCTCCTCTTTTCCTCCATTTTCAATGCTTTTTGATCATTTTAGTAGCAGCATTTGGTCAGTCAGACTATATATTGTCTGTTGAAGCCTGCTAGATATGTGAGCAAAGAAGTATGACTTAGTGTGCTGCATCAGCTTACACATCAAGTAGGCCTACTGAAGAGAGTTGTCCCTACCGAGCCTGTACCACAGCATTGTAAGCTAGATTGTGGTCGCATGTAGCGGTTTAAGCACTGCCAAGTAATTTGGTGTTGTAGTTTCGATATATGGTTTGTAATGTGCTTTTATGGACCTATTTGGTACAAAAGCTGTCTTACAGGTATGTTCTGAAGTTGTCACCGTCACCTTAATCAGGTTATAAGGCTATGATGGAGGACTCCTCCACCCCTTCCTCATATAATGAGTGGCGTTAAGGGATGGTGTGTTGCGATGCATACTACTGTCGTGGTACTGTAAAGCAGTCATCACCGACTGCGATTACTTGGCCATTCTCTCTGCTCACTTCAACAGCATAATCGCTTGTAATTTCTATTTTGAGCATTGGCTATAATTCAACAATTTGTTAACTATTTTCCAGGCATAACAGTGGTATCATACTAAACACGAACCCAATTGCTTTATGACCAAAATGGGTTTGATAATTTGATAGTGATTTCGCGTCCCTTTACGTAGTATGAAGCCGTTTTAAGAGCCTCTGGTTTATCTCTATGGAAATTCTTGCATATCGTCAAGACTTTATCCTTGCTTATCTGTGCTATGCAAGCTCGTCCTCTGCAACTTTACTCGTTCATCCTACCAGATATTTTGCTTTAGCTTTGTGATATTCAGTGTTGTTCAAGTAGAACAACAGTCAGTTGCATACTTGGTGTTAAAATGAAAAAGTAAGAGGAGCTTAATTTTGCCAAAAATTTTGCAAGGAATACGGCACTTATCTGTGTTTAAAGGGTACTGCATAAATGTACTTTGAATTAGCCCCCTTGTACCTCGCTGGGTGGGCTGGACTTTTTGGCCACGCCAATAGCCCAGACACCTTCTCCGTGCTGAATATGTATATACAAATTCTGCCCGAGTATTGTGTCTTCATACAAACGCTTTATATTAAAAGTTTCTTGCACAAAACCCTTTTAAAAATAATTGGATGCAAAGAGCAGTATTTAAAAAAGGTAGCTGTATACCTGAGGCAATTTTAGGCACAGAATATTTTGCTGAATTATTAGAAAATCAAGGTACTAGTGTTTGCATACACCACTAACTAAAGTAACATTTTTCTTGCCTCCACCAATTATTTTATATCTAATTTTTTAGAAGTATTTTAATTAAAAATTTGAGAACATTTGCATTTAAAAAATGCCGCATTATAGAGCGAATAGTTTGAATAATATAAAACTTGAGACCTTGACGTTGAACGAATTCAATTGCCCCAAGTATTGAGCTGCAGGGATGCGACTACTCGCGTTCTACCTACTCCTTTTGTTATATCGTGGCGTTTGGAGCAATTTAGTTCAACAAAATGGTTTGGTTTTGTTACGTTACAGATAAGCAAAGTGTAGATTATCCTGAAGATATTGATTACCTGGATATGGACCCAGATTCATTGCTCGCAGAAAATGCAATCATTGTTTCAAATGCGACTTGTGGAGAGAAAAAACGTGAATATTATTGCCGACTGGTTGAACACGCTGGATACGATTTTACGTACGTCACAATGCTTTTAAGGGTGTTGTCATTGATTTACAATTGGCAATGTATGAATTAAAAAATATTCATTTGTAGAGCTTTTAAAAGGACGAAGCGTCAAGTTTTTACTTATCCACAAGACGCTCGCACATACAAGGACGCTGATGGTAGCTTAGTTGAGTGTAATTATTGTGACGCACGGGATCAAAATCTTCGTCATCCAATCGAATACGCTGTTTCCGGTGATTCCAATTTATGGTGGCAGAGCCCGTCTCTGGCTGAGGGTCTTCAATACCACGCGGTCACCATTGATATTGATTTAAAGCAGGCAAGCAACTTTTTAAGCAATGCTGCTTGCTTTATCCGGAGCAGTGGTCTGAATACTCATTTTCCTTAGGTCTACCAAATTGTCTTCGTTCTTCTACGCATGGGTGATTCCCCTCGACCAGCGAATTGGATCCTCGAAAAATCGATTAATGGACAGGTCTTTCAGCCCTGGGTTTTTTTCGCCGAAAATGCTTACCAGTGTTACACGCTTTATCAACCTATGGTCAACGGCACACTTCGCATTACCAGCGACTCCCGTCCCCACAAACTGGGAAACACTGAGGTTTGTTGGTTTTCTACCTATGCTTTCTCATTTTTACGGTGATAAAACTGAGTTATTTGGTCTTTCTGACAGGTTTATTGCACAACATACTTCAGCCAACCGCAAAATCTTCAAGCAGGAGAGATCATTATCCCGCTAACGGTGGATCGTGAGGGCGCCTCAGCGTCTCGCTTTGAAGCAAACAAGCCGATTGATCCGGAACTTATAGTAAGTTCCTCAGGAGATCTTACATTTTTCGAACGATTTGATCTATCATCGAACCCACTGCTGCTTTTAGGATTTTCTTTCTTCTCGATTTGTGCGTTTGAGGTTCCAAAAGCTGCAGACTCTCTCAGGTGATTGGATGACCCTTAGAGATCAGCTTGATCCAACGGTGTACAACAGGGTTAGTTCCGTTGGATACTTGTGTTTGATTATGCGTTTGCATTGTGTATGTTTTAGGGGACCTCATGTTTTAGATACTCTTGGTAGTCCACCAATGTTCAGGTCTTTTTAGGGCTTAGATCACAAGCGGCGTATATTATATTGACTGTTTTTAAACAAAAAGTAAGTGTTCTTACGGTGTCAAAACTTCTCCTTTTTGAAGCAAAGGAATGATGCATCAAGGCTGTAGAATAAACTCAATCTCTTGAGAATCAACCGAAATTTAACTGCACATGGTCTATCAATCACTGTTTGTACCTGCGGTGTATCCTTTTTAAAGTACTTTCTAGAAATTTAGGCTTTTTTTCAAAAACCAAGAACTGAGTTCTTAATCGAGAAAACGGCTTTTTTGGTTTTTCCCAATAGTATTATTATTCTATTCGAAACATCAAAATTGGCGGAAAATGCATCTGCAACAGCCATGCCAACACCTGTGGACGTCAAATTATTGACGTAAGTGACAACGAAATTAGTTTTTTTGCCAGAGTATTATTTAAATGTCAAATCGCAATCAAAAAATCGGTCTCCATTGTCCTTCTTAGGGTGTACCAAGAGCGGTCTGCGATTGTCAGCACAACACCTGCGGCTACACTTGTGAGCGATGCTGTCCGCTCTTCAATCAACAACCTTGGAGGCCTGGTGCTATGTGTGAAGGTAGTTATTTTTCCAAAAAGGGTTTATTCTAAATGAATTAGAACAATAAATGAGTATTTCAAGTTACGCGTGCATGCTCCAAAACAAATTGATGTCTCAGTTATTCGTACAATTAGAGGGAACTCGGATCTTTCTTCTTCTCAGAGTGCAATTGCCATGGAAAGGCTGATTCCTGTGTGTACAACCAGACGGTAGCCAATCTTCAACTCAGTCTTAATCGCTACAACGTGCGTGAGGGAGGCGGTGTCTGCATTGGATGTCGGGTGGGTGTCTCTCCTTGCATCCAATTGCACTGTAGCATCAGCACCCTACCCTTCTCTTCTATCCTATAGGAACGAACCACGGGTATCAATTGTGAAGACTGCAGTCCCGGTTACTATCGTCCCCTGAATGTTGCGCCAGAGGCTAAGAATCCCTGTGTCCCATGTAACTGCAACCTGCACGGATCGACGGGTGTTTGTGTCTCAAATGATGCGATGATGCCGGAGAAGGTGAATCCCTTCGCAAATCTTTTGAAAGTCGCGCTTCATACAAATTCAAGCCTTCTGTTCAGGATGGTTTTGTCATTTTATGGCAGGAAATATCAGAGGCATTTAAGATTTCAGTTAGAGAGGAGAAAAAAACTTTTTTAACGTTCAAGTTTCATTTATACTCCGCGAACAATCGGAGAGGGATTTTTCTCACCTCCTTTTTAACTGCTGTTGAGAAGGTTTTTAACGGTCAAATGGACAGGGAGGTCTTTTCCAGTGGTCAAAATATTATTCGTTTTAATTTAAATCTTTTGAACTTTGTAACCAAACAGTAGCGGGTGAGGGGGTCGGGTCATGTGGATGCTAAAGGCATCGTGCACCCCTTACCTCCGCTCTCTTCAAGACGAGTAGACAATTTCAGGTGAACTGTGGTAACAAATAAACTGACACGCCACAGATGATCTCTGACAGGTCACGCAGTAGCCGATTCCAAGACAATAGCCTTCGTATGTGTGTGCGTGCATGTCGTGATGCAGTGTAGTGTTTACATTGACCGCAGGTTCTCCTACTGACCATGCTGGAAGCCTGCTTGACCGGACAGATGAATGGATGGTCTAAATAAACTGTCCCGCTACTTGTGTGTGTGATTTTTCAGAGGGTTAGTGCGTATTCTACCGTACGAACTATTGGTCTGCCATGTTTTGGCATTAACTGTTAGCCACCGATCTGCTGCCTTGTTGGACTACTCCTGAGGCTGGTTTGCTATTAAGGGTCAGTCGGAGGATACTCCAATGAGAAGAAACGCCTTCTGAAGGCTATAATGGGCTGGTTTTTTAACAAGATTTCTAATTTCCACCTATACAAAACAACTCATTGACGAGATGGTTCACTGTTGATTCTTCTCAGTAGTCTGGCAAACCATGAAGTCACCTCATTTCTCATTACCTGATTCTGGTTTTATCCTGCTTATGTTCTAATAGTACTTCCTCAGCAGTCTTCTTACCACCATTTGACAGTAGATAAACGTCTATTATAGCTTAGTTGTTAAAGAGACCATCATGGAATGCGCTAATCCATCCTCGGCGGTAGTCGTAAGAAGTTATAACAAATGAAATTGAAAAGAACAAGAAAGAGGTGAGACCCTGGTCAACTGAAGTGCAGATGATTGGCTTCGGAAATCCTCGTCCCATTTTAATTCTGGTAAACCTCTTCCAAAAGAGAATAGAATGTCTTCGATAATACCCGAAGACTTGGACATAAATTATCCATGACCCATAGCCTTGTTAAAATAAGTCGAAGAGATACTGTTGCAAAGCTTACCTCCTTTAACAATCATCAGTGATCGTCGAGAAGCCCATCCAATACTTTTTTCTTTGAACCTCTTCAAATGGCTAAAGCCGAAATATAAATCCTAGTTTTACCCTATTTTTGTAAAAGTGAATAGAGACTCTTATATACAACTTTCAATTTACCTAAAATATAGGAAAATCTGCTTTTTTATTGACAGTTATCCCAGCAGAGAAACCCCTATCCATAAGCGCATTGTCATCTTCCAGGTGTAGCACATACTACTGGGGCAGAGACAGTAGTATGCAAATGCTTTAAAAAAGCGTTTTTAAATTCAATATTTACCGGTTAACCACGTTTTATGATCCGCCCTAGCAACCTGGTGACTGCATTTGCCGCGAGGGTTTTGCAGGCCGCCTCTGTGATCGATGCGCGGAGGGCTACTACAAGTCGCCCATCACGCCCGGCGAGTGTCTCAAGTGTCCCTGCGATGTTGCCGGTTCCCACAGGGGTCAGGGCTACCGCTGTCAGCCGCCGTGCAACTGCAAAGTAGTTTTTGCTGAAATTTACCCCAGTAGTTGGTATTTTGACGCTAAGGCTGATCGCTGTTATTTTTGCCGCCCCCTAAACTTCTAGCCTAACGTGGATCCGGATTCGCTATGCAAGGCCTGTTTGCTGGGACATTTTAATCTGGATAACGAAGATCCGGAGGGATGTCAGGCCTGTTTCTGCATGGGATTAAGCAAAGAATGTCACAGTGTTTCGGTATCAACTGCCAGAGTAAGCCATTTCCGTGGTTATCATTAACTTGAATGGCACTTATTGAAACTACTTATTTTGCATTTTAGCGTCTCGAACAAGAGGGGAAATTAGGAACAGTAAGCAGAAAATTTTTCACACCTTTAATAGGCGAATCATTTTTGCAGTAAATGCTGCTTTTGAATGGATTGTAAGCATTTATCAAACTTGCTTTGTGGGCTTATAAATTCTCATGATGTTTGTTTGGTAAGAAGATTATCCAAGTTGATTAGTTAATTTCACATGGATGACAGCTACTGTTTATCTGTTTATATGGTTGAAATATTGTTTTTCAAACTGGTTTTCACATAAACACTTGACAGGTGACTGACTGGGGGGTCCTAGCATAGTCAATAAATGCGATCTCTCACGAATGCACAATTTGTAGGTAGTCAAACTTTGCCAAGAAAAACTCATTCTCGGTTGTCCGGATGCCATTACTTTAATGCCTTTACTTTTAATGCTTTCAGTAAAAACAGAAAAATTTACAAGGTTCTGAAAGTGACTCCTCAAGACCTCCCCTAGAAAATGCTTTTGTTTTGAAGCTAGCCTTAAGCCTTCAGGTTGCGAAATTCTATCTTGCAGTAATATGTCATATTTAGAAGCGATTGCGGCTAAATTCATTGTCTCCAGAACATTAACTATCGGTGTGAATCCTTCCCTCAAAGGTCGATACTCTAGATGGGTGGAGTCTCGTTGTGCCCTCATCTCCTCGTTCTCTGCCGGTTCCTCCAATCAGTGCCGGTGCATCGGTGGAGGCGGCAGCTTCGACTCGGATGCTCCGCATGAGCTCCGAAGACGCCGAATTCTCCCTCGGTCCTCCCGCCGCTGAACCGAGCCACGCCACCTACTGGAGCGCTCCTGCTATCTATCTAGGCAAACAGCTCACTGCGTATAGAGGTTACCTGGAGGTCATCACGCGCTTCGCTTCACCATCTATTCGCTCCACTGCAGCTGTCGCTACTTCGGTGTATGATAACTACACGTTATCGCGGATCTGGATCACCGAGCCAGATGTTGTGATTGAGGTTAGGGCTCAGAACCAATGGCACTATCACCCTCTCTAATTTAGAGGGAAGAAGAGGAGAATTGTATTACTCGAGATGCTTCCAAGTGGTACAGAAATAGTAAAGCTAGGAGAATTACTTACAATACCATAGCCATTCATGAAAAGCGCTCAGGATGGATGGTGGATTATTGCCAAGACTTACACGAATGAAACACCATTATTAAAATTTCATCCTCGACGCTCCTCTTAGTGACTGCACTGAGATAGGAAGACCAAAATCTGCGAGAAATGCCAATGCACTGCACCAAGTTCTTGACAAATCTGTCGCCCTTTTATACTTGATTCCCCCGTTTCTAGGGTCATGGAATCCGCCTGGGCTACAGCCCATCACCAGAAAACAGACAGATGCATCGCGTCCAGCGAATTCGCCTACATGAGTCAAATTTTCGCGTGTTGGTTGAGGCAGGCAGTGGCAATTTGGATCGCATTCCCATCCACCAAACGCAAGCCACTGGCACTGAAAGACAGACAGCCTATTCGGCTTCCACTTATGAACGAGGAAGGTAATTCCAATCTCATTTAAATGCAAAATTTTGTGTTTCCACCTAAACTGTCAACACAATTAGTTGAGTTGTCTCAAATGAGTGACGAAATCTATCAGAAGGTCTTAAATGTCAACCAGTAGGAGCATGGCATGTGCAAATCTGCATTTCATTTGGCTACCGATGGCAAAGAGGGTTCTGTTCTCGTAAAGTTACGGTACTTTGATTGTCCTTGACCCCTGTCCATCTTTAGCCTATCCGTAAGTAATATTGGCCAATCAGGGGGACAGAACGAGAGCTCAAGTTTTGAGATGTTCCAGGATGTCGAGAAAGTAGACGTGTTTTTTGAGGTTGCAAACTTTTTCGAAACCCAGAGAAACTCACTGAACTTCTCCTTTGCAGCATTAATAGGGTGGATTACACGAGAGCCGGGCGACCAGCAACCATTGTGGATGTTATGGCGGTTCTCTCGAATGTGACGAAGCTTTATGTGAAGGCGCGATACACTGACGATCAAGCATATTCGGAGTGAGTTTTTCTGCTAAACACAAAAATGCCAGCTGGATGGACGTAAAACGTAAAGTACTGCCTCATCCTCATCTGCCTTCTCTTGATTTTTCAACAATGAGAGTGAGAAATGGCACCAAACTTTGCCATATTTCCTTGCAGAAAAGCGCTCTGTGGTTATAGGTTAAATGTTTTTACCAGATCCGTCCTCGTCTTCTGGTTTCTAGACTCCGTCGTGTTGCTATGGAGCGTGCAGAACGCAGAAATAACACCCACATTTTGCTGGAAGGGATCCGCAGCGTGGAGGAGTGTCGGTGTCCTCCAGGTCATCGGGGCACCTCCTGCGAGGAATGCGAGACAGGCTACTGGCGTAATCCATCCATCCCACTCGCAGGTCAAGGTCAAGATGGGGCGATTACAGCTTTCCTTGGCCTAATGAACCCCATTTATCGACGTGTCTGTGTACCCTGCGAATGCAATGGAAGGGCGGATACGTGTGATCCGAATACGGGACACTGTCTGGTGTGTTGACTGGTAGATGTCGATGATACTGAAAGGCGTTTCATTCTTCATTAGTTGGTATCAAGATCATGTAACAATCTTACGAATTTGAGTGAATTTTTTCACTGACACGGATTTTAGGTTGCTTAAAAGAAGATTGTTGAGTCGAACATTGCCACTATTAACAGCCCTCCAGGTAATTCAAACTACGATCCCTGGTAAATTTGTTCCATTCACTGTCCTGTAGAACTGCAAGTACAACACGTATGGCCGAAATTGCGAACAATGCGCACCGGGATTCCACTTGGATCCGACCAAGTTTGGATCAGACATCTGCCAGCCCTGTGAATGTCCCAGCCTCTCGAATCAGAAGACCAATTCCTGTATCTCCCTGTCCGGCAGAAGTTTGGGCTCTTTTGGGTTCCCCGTTGAAAAGCCTTATGCCTGTATAGATTGTGAAGAAAAGTGAGTTGAAGAACTTCAGCATTACAGCGTTTTATTTGGCAGCTGGGTAGCTTTTAGCTAAAAAGATGTATTTTAACCTCTGAAACTGGTCAGTTGGGAGCATTTTCCAAAGCCATGGAAATAACAGCGTTTTAATTGGTTAGATCGCCATCTTCATTTATAGTGAATCTGTTCATTAGCTCGGATAATTAAATGCACCCTCGGGTATATTTTGGGAAAGCAGTGTATTACTGTATTTGCATATTTTGCCGGAAATATTTCGAGGTCTTTTAATGTATTCAATAGTCATAATGCAGATTAAGCAACCTTTAAATTTGTGAAATCCCAACTCCCGCTTGCAAATCAAAACGCCCCTTTTTCTGGTTAGTCGAGGTTCGCAGAATTTTGCATTTTTAATAAATTGTAGGCGGTGCGTAGGAATGATGATTAAACTAATAATTATGAGGCCCTTACCCCTCGTTTCCCATTCCTAATTGGACAAAAAAAATTTTGCTTCTATTTCGCCATGATTTTGACCTCTCCCGCGGTATTTCCAGCACCCGAGGTCAATTCTGCGAGACCTGCGCTGAGATGTTTTACGGTAACCCCCTATTGGGTCAGCCTTGTCGACCTTGTGACTGCGGCCTCATGGCGATTGGTTGTGATGGCATCACTGGAGAATGTCGGTGTGGCTACCACACCACGGGTCCGCGATGCACCGAATGCGAACCTGGCAGTTACGGTGATCCTCTGCAAAGTGAACCCTGCACTCGTGAGTTTAGATCTGTTTTAACTTTGAAGAAATTGAAAGTCGATAGACATTTGTCAGAGCTTTGCTTGAAAGAGTGGAATGTGGGCAAAATCTGATGTGTTTGATTCGCACTTTTCCTATGCCAACTAGCAAATAAGCGGTGCTTGAAAAGGTAAGATGCGGTACATGCTGAGATTTTTAAGAGTCCCTGAGTGATCTTATTTTTTGCACATTGGTCTTGTAGTGGATATTGACGCCTTTAAAGTGTTTCGTGATGATGTTGACAAGTCAGGAGGAATTCAAATATTCCTCCAATAAACTGCCATTTTGTAATTCTCACTGCTTTCTCCCGCGTCAAGCCTGCAGATGCCATCCCGTGGGTAGTCGGAGCATCGAATGCGATAAGGAGACAGGCCTGTGCCTCTGCAAGCTTTTCTATGAGGGGCGACACTGCGATCGCTGCGTGTCGGGTCGGGGTAATGTAGACGCTGGCTGTCCGTTTTGCAACTGTGACCCACTGGGCTCCCTGCCTCTCACCAACGGCTCGTGTGATCCCGTCACGGGTCAGTGCTACTGCAAACCTGGTGTTGGAGGAACACTTGAATGTGATAGATGTGATGACGGGTACTACAACCTCGGTATTAACGGCTGTCAATGTAAGTTACCGCAGAAATCTCATTTGTGTTGTAACTTATAATGGTTATCCAAGATCCTCGGATTAACCGATTGAACATCTAGAAGATGTGTGTGAATTACTAACGCTATTCTTAACAACATACTAAACTGATTATCATCCCAAAAATCATGCAACGAGGAGTTTTAAAACATTTTTACAGCTCCCTCCTTGATTCGTATTACTAAGCTTCTTAAGTTTTTGAATAGATTATCTCCAATGATCGGTGTTAGCATTGTGATTGGAAAAATTACTCTGAAGTTTCATTTATAGTTTTTACAAAACTCCATAAAAATTTGACCATTTGATCAACCCAAGCTCAAATAATCTTTCAACCAATCAGCTTGCGAGTGTTCAAATCGTGCGCTATCAACTGTCTGCCACCCAACCACTGGTCAGTGCGAATGTGGCGATAACGTGGTTGGTCAAAAGTGCGATCGTTGTCTGGTGAGTAATCCGCTCACATTTCGTCTGATTCAAGACGAAATTAGGCGATCCAGTTAATGTGTTCGTATTAGGCGGGCTATTACTGGAATGGAAGCGAGCCACACTGCATCTCCTGCGATTGTGGTGCCGGGTCTTTATCCACCAGTGGTTGTGACATGTTCACTGGCCAATGCCGCTGCGCGCCTTTCGTAACTGGTCGACGCTGCGACCAATGCGAGCCGGGATTTTGGGGACCTTCGCCTCAGGGCTGCAAACGTGAGTTTCCATGCACTTAGGTGGCATTTAGAATGCCAAATAACCTTTTCTCCAATGGAGACATAATTTTATTCATTTTAGGCTGTCCCCAATGCCCGAGTAGTCGAGTATGTGACCAACTTACTGGAAAATGCAGTTGTCCCAAAAATACAATTGGAGATCGGTGCGAGACCTGTGTCCCCAATTCCTACGATTATAACCCCATTTTTGGATGCAAAGTAAGAATGGCTTCGGACATATTAAACCATTAAGACTCGTAGTTAGGACATTTTTTGGGAAATTCGACTATATGATATTACTGTAAGATATAAGTTGACCTTGAGAAATATGCCTTATAGGACTGTAACTGCTCAAAGATCGGTTCGGTGAATGCATTGGGTGGCTGTGATCTTGTAACTGGCCAATGCACTTGCAAGAGTGGTTTCTCCGGTCGTGCCTGTGACAAATGTGCCCTCGGTTATTACGGCTACCCCGATTGCAAGCCTTGCATGTGCAGTTTGGAAGGAACTCTTCGAAATGCCAGCAACGGGGATCAGCTTGCATGCAATCCCGAAACTGGTGCCTGTCTCTGTAAGCCAAACGTCGAGGTGAGGTTTAGAAATTGGCAAAACAGAACTCTCACTGATTTGTTAGAATTTGTAACAATATTTTAACTTTCTGTAGGGAGAGAAGTGTGATCGGTGCATCCCAGGATCGTTTGGACTAAGCGCTGATTATCCCCTCGGTTGCTATGCTTGCTTCTGCTTCCCAACCTCGAGACCTCCACAATGTGAACAACTCAAGGGCTATCGATCGGTGCCAGAAATTCCTCGAAGACTTCAGGTATCATATTTGATCGAAAAAAAGATCCCTTCGCGTTAAGCATTGTAGTAATATGGTAGAGGTGTTAGATTTTTTATCCAATCTAGCATCGAACTGCAGTAACAATTAATTATCTGGCTTCCTTAAATTTTCTTGCACACCATGGGGTCGTGGAAACGTCATTCTTGTTATTTTATAGCTGGTGGGAACGGACAATCCGTACATGCCAGGCGGCCCCGTGATTGACCTCCAACTAACTTCAGAGGTTAGCACAGGATCCAGCCAGTTACCCGACCTGACAGTAGGCCAAAGCCAATTTAAGTGGCGCTTTTCAAAGAGCATGCCAACCTTCCTTATACTACCCGACGTGAAGGGAACCTATGTAAGTCCTAACTATCTCTCAAAGTGTTTGCTATTATCGTTAAAGTGCTTCGGACTAATTTAATTCGATAAAGCTAACTAAGGAATCATAATTTGATAGAAAACAGATTAAGGAACCATAACTCGGTAGTTAGAAGTGCAGACCAATTCACAACAACCGTCCTTTTACAGACACGAAGCTACGGGTCGATATTGGCGGAGGTTCACGTAGACTGCCTGCCAACGGCTAGCTGTGGCTTTGAGACGTCTGAGGACAATACAAGGCAGGAGGCACGCTGGGTGCCCTCCGCATATCAAACGGTGTTAGAGGACCCCAAAAAAGTCTTTGCTCGGATGACCGCTCTCAACGGCCAGCTTGAGTTTGAATATCAGCCCCAGGTATGACGAGACTAAAATGTACAACATTTTCGCTAGTAGTGGAGGTGGTTTGAATTCTATTTGTGCTATGAGAAGTAACTCAATATGATTCAATGCACGTATTACTCGGAAGCATAAATCATTTCTCGGATTCACTGTCTCTCAGAATCCACCACCGCATACTCCGGTGCCTGGAGGGGAGTTGGTGGCGCAGTACAACACAATTTGGATGCGCGAAGACGACTGGGTACTCACCCGCATCAACACACAACACCTTCGAGTGCGCCCCAGTCGGGCGGCCCTCATGCTAGCCCTCATCAACATCACCACCTTCTCCGTCCGCTTGGCTTTACCTGGTATTCCACTCAAGGCGATAAGGTGTATCTGCAAATTATCTGCAACCATTTTAATTTGCTTATTTTGCCTCTGAGGCAAGGCAATTCATTCCGTTTATTCATTCAGTGGCCATCAGGTTAGCCCACCGCAATTTTATATGACCCATGGTAGCCAGTCATGCAGGTTGAGTCCTAGGGTCACCTTACCAAATTACCACATAATTAAATTGCACTTCCATTAGGTGCTTTTGTTGCATTTTTATTATCAATGCCTAAATCTGTGTCTACAATTTCCCTCTAGTGTGAACTACCGGACGAGGACAGCAAAGAGCGAGGCGCTAACTCAACTGGGCACGCCGATCACCACGATTGAAACTTGCGTTTGCACCGACTCGGCTAAAGGCGATCACTGTGAAGTAAGTTGTCTACTTATAAAGCAATTAGTAGCTGGTTTATTTCAGTGCCCGATGAACAGAATTACGTTTCCTAAATCAGCTGCAAGTGTCAATTGGTTATCTTTTTTTGCATAGTTGAACAGGACTTAACTAATTTGTACCCTTTTTGCAAATGATTTGTGCAATTATTTGCACCGCATCTTAGATTGCTTATTATTTTAGAAACAGGAAATGTAGACAAGCCAATGCAGAAGTTCACTCAGCCAATTTATATCACATTTGTAGCTAGGCAGAGCAAAATGGATTTCTTGGTTTTTTAGATGGCCGACAAGCTGAGTTATTTCCCACCAATCGTGATTAAACCCGGTCCTGATGGCACCTTCTTCGACGAAATGACTGATATCTCTAAGCCCTCTGATAATGACTCCATTCCTGCTGGAGGAAGTGAGTGAACTTCCTGCTAATTAGAGAACCTAGGTAAAAACTAGGTCTCTCGATGTGTTTCAATCTAATACATTGTGGACGTTCAGTGTGGACTTTTAGTTAAACCAATTAGTAGCATCTACAAGCCGCATATGCAATTTCAAGGCTTTACTTTTCTGTTGCTCTTGTACGACAATAGCTATGTCATGTCAGGTACGAAAGATTTGGGGAACTTACCTATCAGGCTCAAATTGTGCTTACTGGAAATTCATCAACCCTGCACTAGCCGTTAGTGAAACCTTCACTACGAATCAGCATTGTTCATTTTGACGAATTTTAAGTTCTTTCAAGTGCTTTATCTCAGCTCACATAACAGTCTGGTGGGGCATTTCAGTCCTCTCGTTGTGGTAAAATGAAAATAATATCTTTCAGGAAACTTGTTTCTGTTGGCAACAGTTGGTTGGAGGCACTTTACTTCGTTTGGACAAGTCTGGCCAAAATTTTCAAAGAATTTTCTGTTCATTAGAACAAATTTGTAAACCCCTCAATCTTTTCAGTAATGAGGCCAGACAGATCGGCCTGACTGTAATGAGAATTGTCAGTTTTACCAAGTCTTCTCACTTTTTTAGAGCCCAGCTTCAGTTTTGAGGGCGGCGGTGTGTTGGATTGTGAATGTAACGGAATGGCAACAGAATGCGATCAACAAAGTGGCTTTTGTATAAACTGTGCGGGTAATACCGCCGGAGCGCACTGCGAAGTCTGTGCTGAGGGATACTCTGGCGACCCAGTCAAAGGCGTCCCCTGCGAAAGATGCCGGTGTCCAAGCGAAACCGCCAAGTAAATGTTACTTTTCTCCTCTCTGCACCTTAAATATGCTTATTTTGCAAGTAGACGCATATTTTACTACCGGCCTTGATTTTAACAAAATCATCTCTTCACCAATCAAAACTGACGATGATTCGTCTCACATACTCACCCGACTGGTTGCAGCTATGCGAAAACCTGCTATTCCATCGGTTCCTACGGTCAACACATTTGTGAATGCCTGCCGGGTTATGCGGGTCAACTGTGCGACCGTTGTGCCACTGGTTACTATGGCGACCCGTTGATGATGATCCCCTGTAAACCGTGTGCATGCAATCCGGCGGGCTCAAGGCATCAAAATTGCAATATGAAGACCGGCCAATGCGCCTGTCTTCCGGGTGTCAGCGGACGACAGTGCGATGAGTGTCCAGAGGGTCATATAGTCGATGCCGGACGCTGCATTGGTGAGTGTGCTTGACATTTTACTAGCAGACTGTGCAACACTTCGAATCCTGTAATGATGGATGGATAAAAAAATGAAACTGTTTACAATTCGGTGTAATAGAATAAATGGGTCCTCTTTATCGTCTCTCCCCCTTATAGATTGTCGTGGCGAATGCACGGGTGAATTACTTGAACGCGCAGCTGAAGTAAGCACCGAAATGGATGCAATCGACCTCACGGAGCTGGCCCGTCGAGGCTTAAATGACCTTCAAAATCGAGCAAAACAACTGCTAGATCGGTATAACCTTACCGGCACCCTTTACACCGAACGCGAACTTCTCGAACGTGCCTCCAAGATCACTGATGATTTGTCCCGTATTTCACTCACCATGGTAACCACGCTGCCTGCTAGCATAAAGGCAATTGATGAAGCTAGCTGCAACAGCACAAATAACACTGCCCGTTTATCACGGAAGCTTGTGGGCCTTGAGCGTCGTTTCAATGAATGGATCCAGTCGATGCAAAATTTCCGATCTGGTCCCGTGGACGAGGCTCTCATTCAACAGTGGCATCAGCAGGCTCGTTTGATTCGTCAGGAGGTCTCACGCATTGACCTTCAACCCACCAATGAGTGGGCGAGTGAGATGCTTGAAGCTACCAGACAATTGGATGAGCAGTTGGCCGCAATTTTAAAACGTACATCGGGAGTGAACTATGCGGTCAAAATCGACAGATTAGAGTACTACCAAAAGATGCTAGATTCTCATTTGAACACCCAATTGGAACGACTTTATAATATGGGTAATCAAACTCAACAGGAATTGGTAAGATTCAGAACAAGCGATGCTACTGATATCACTTGAGTAGAAAAAGTGACGCTAGCCCTTTCTGTTTTCTTGTAGGATGAAATTTTGAGCATTCAGGAGATGATGGATAATACCAGTGGCAGCGCAATTGACATGATCCACCTAAATCAGAGCATTTTTGAAGAACAATTGACTATTTTAAAAAACAACGTCTCGAACTTCCAGACTCCGACTCTGAGTGAACTAAACCGACTGGCTGATCTCTTGGAGAAGTCTCAGCCTTTTAACCAGGTTTAATATTTTTTTCAAAGTAAAGCACTTTAATAGTCCAAAAAGCTACTATGCTGATCAACTAAAAACTGTAGTGCCCGAGATAATCCCAACGATTAGGTGGTTCTAGGTAGGACAATAATATAAAATGCACGGATAGCCGACTGGTAAATAAAATGGCACACCACCCAGATACGGCAGCCGAATTCGCAAAAGCTGAAGACCTCATGTAGTTAAATAGATGTTAATGTAGTGCGTAGCCGTCTGTGGTCCTTCTGATGCACTAGCCAGCAAAGCGCAGTCGATGCTTTTAAAACTACCTACGGCAATGCGCGGAAAATTCCAACAAGTCGGGGAGACATTAATCTCAAGCCCTATTCTGCAGAACTTGGCGAATCGCGGGTAGCACCTTCTTTGTAAACTGCATCTCAAGGCTTCATTGGATTCTTACTATTCGAACCGGATGTCTTCTCACTTCAATTTTTAGAATTGGCGTCAAATCAATGGAAAAAGTAATTTTGTCCTTTAAAATTGATTTGGGTGGAAGGCATTCCCTAATTACGTTTGAAAACATTCTGAGATTGTGAACACAAAGGTAATGCTTGGTGGGGTGGTTTTCCCGTTAAGATTGTCAATGAAACTTGTAGAAACAAAAGAGCTCGTGTAAAACTAGACATAAAACTAAAACAAAATTTCCCCACAGTCGCACTCACTTCTCAACCACCGAAGCACATTCCAACATTGGCCTCAGATTTTCTTCTAAGTAGTAATACCTGTTCCTCCTCTCAGGTGCCAAATGTTGTGCCTCCGGAGGCGATAGGCAAAGCTCACAGTCTGGAGCGTGTTAGTAACCGCATTGTGGCGGCGTTGGATCGTGACGGTGTGGATCGGACGCTGGAGGTACGCGAATCCTACAAGAATATCGAAGACACCCTCATGGAGGCACGTGCTATCACCGACGATGCGATGCGTGCCATAGAGGCTGTTGGTGGTGAAGGCGTCTCTGCGGGTTCTATTGAAGCCTCTCTTGCTGATATTCAAAAGCGTCATGAGAAAACAGTGGTGGGTTTTGACTGGATCCTTTGAATCCTTCCTGAAAAGCCAGCAAAGACCGTACTTTTGTATTCAGGCATGTCGCAAAGTTAAAAACGCACCTTGCTTGCTTGCATGTAGTCTATTCAGGTTCACAAAAAAAGTCATATCTAGATTCTCAATCATTTCTTAAACCTATTAGGGTATTACATCCTCTCCTACTTACTCATAATAAGTAGCGACATTATCATGCTTTCAGGATAGAGTACAGCATTTAGATGATCGCCTGAATGACTCAAAGTTGATTGCCGATGCCAATGCGGATCGTTTGGCGACGTTGAAGAAGTCATTTGCTGACATCAGCGTAGTGTTGGAACGCACTCTGGAGACCTCCAAACTCACCAAAGAACGCGTGAATGGCCAACTGTCTCCTCTGGTGACTCTTACACGACCCAAACTGGATGCTCTTGCTGAAGAGGTGATGAAGGAGAGAAAAACTTTCAATAGGATTGACAAAGAGGTTCGAGCTATCGAAAAACAGTTCAATGAGATAGAAGGCACTGCCAACATGGCTGGTGAGCTATTCGGCTACGTTCTATTCTGTCTTTTACCATTTTTATGACGCTAAGCAGTTTATCTGGTCTAATTTCTCTCTGACCAAGATAAGTCCAGATAGAATTACATTATTTTACGGAAGGCCAGATATACTGCAGATCGATAAAGCCTGGTATTGCTTTGGCAACGACTCAAGAGTCAAAAATTAATATCATAGGTGGATTTTCCACCAAAGAGACCAGGAGTTCGGCCCCAGCGTTAGTAGAGTATTTCATTAATTTTGATGAGTTCAACGTTTTGCCCTCATTTTGATCTCAATTCTAGGGATTTACTTATTTGGCAGGAATCAGGTATCTATAAATCAGGATTTAGTAGACCGTCAATTGTTGTTCAATTTACATCTAGTAAACCAGGCCAACTCCACTCAGCGCAGCCTATTTGAGATGATCGCCAAGACAGAGGAACGAGCAGAGGCAGTAGATCGCAAAATGGCGACAGCGAGGCGCCTTGCCTCACTGGCACGTTCGCTGCTGGATCTCACCTACGGCAGTTTAGGCAAAGACCCCATTCCTCTGCGTCTTAGCGGTGGAGATTGCACCTACACCCTGGTGCCTTACCACACTACTCGCAGTCGTGTTTTCGACCTCGAATTCTGGTTTGCTCCTGCACTCCTGCGACGAAGCTCAACCTCCTCTCCTATAACCTCATCCGCCACCGGTATTCGAACAAACTCGGTACTGTTGGTCGGTAGACGCGCCTTCCCTGCACGAACGAGCATGTTTGCGGTCACTGTGGAGCCGAACAGGAACCTGAGATTTGCTTGGTCACAGCCAGATGTTGTGGGTGGAGAGCTGGGCATTGAGATTGGACCGCTCAATGGATCTACGACCAATAGGGTAAATTTGCGCAGATGACGAAACGCGCAAACTCCCAGTTATTAAAAAAATGGAATAACTTGTTACAGCCAAGTTACTAATGAAGCCATTATTAAGGAGCAGATGAGTTCGGAAGTAGGTTTGCAGTAGAACTGCAGATGAACTGAGGGATTAGTAGCTCAGACTGCCACAACAGAGCTTTCAACAGACAATTACTCCCACTAAACCGATTTAAGCGGCAGTCATTTTGCTCCTTCTCTGCAGGTTCGAGTGATTGGAGTGTCAGGCCGAGTGGATCTTTACCTCCAAGAGGTGCCAAAAGACCGCGAAACTCTCGACGGTCTACCAACTCGCTTGGAGACCTACATAGAAGAAAACGATGGTGAATCACTGCCCACGGGACTTCTTTTAGATAATCAATTGGAACTGCGTGTGGGTGGGGCCTTCCATAGCACTAGCACTTCGGAATTGAACGCTCCACCTTTAGAATCCTGGGGTGAGGGTGGTGCGGAGGAGATGTGGAGACGACTCATGAAGATGGAGCATGCAAAGGGATGTCTTTACGAACTAAAAATTGCCGGGCATCGGTTGGGTTTCCCCGATTTTGCTAAGGCCGATCCGGCTTGCTTGCAGCAGACGGAGGACTTCTGCAAGATGTGAGTTGAAGTTTAATTTTTCAGTTATCTCTAAAAATAGCCTCATTATGACCGTAGAGAGGAGTTAGGAGACTGATTGCAGAGCTACTTGATGGTAAAGTGAGAAATGGAAAAGTCTGGGCAATTTAATTGGTATCTCACTGTTCTCCTCTGTTCAAATCTCTTTTCTCACTTCCAACCAGTCACACAAATTTCCGCCCCATCGTGCGTGATGGCTACGTGTGGGAGAAGACAGCTGCTCTGAAGACAGGACTCACTATTACCCCCAGTCGCTCGAGGCCAAGAGAAGTCACATCTGCGGAGGTCTTTCTCGAGTACATGCAGCTTCACGACTTCGCAGCCACTGACGCCTACGCACGCATCACCAGCTACGATCATATCTCGCCCTGCGACCGAACTCTCAATATACATTTGCAGAAACTGGCGCCACAGATAGCCAACAGCATGGTTCTGACCTTTTACAATTACCGTGAAGTAGGTTGAACTATTTGGAACAGCCTCAGTTGATTGATAGTAGAAGAAGCTGTTAAAGTCGCTCTGATATGCCGCCGTCACCCACATTCATCCTGTATTCCTTGCACCGCACGTTGGCGTGGCCAGTTATCATAAAGGAGTCAAAATCAGGCGTCACATATTTGTGACGCTAATAACTAATATTATAGGTGAATCTGGAGCGATTGCTTATTCCGATTGACTTTAGTCTTCCTGTAACTAACCTTAAATTTCCTCACATTCATTGCTATTCGATTATATCGAATTTTATGATCTTCTATCAGCCAAGAAATGGCCTTTTATTCGCCAGTGGTATTACAGTGGATAGTATTCTGCTCCATTAAAAGGACTACGGCATCACCGTGGAGAGCAAAGGCTACGAGCTTTTCTGTAGCCGTTGGCACGGTAACCTCAAGGGCGGTATCAGTCACCGAACGCGTAGCATTCGGCCAATTCGGGTGTCTCCAATCGCCTCCAATTACTGGGCTCTTGAAGAGCGAGTGGCAGAGGACTGCGCATTGGCAAGAGAGGATGACTACGTCTTCTTCCTTGGTGGCATTCCACCCGGTCACTTTGAATTGCGCAAAGCCATGAAAGAGTAAGTGGAAGTCCACGAAACTTTATCCAATAAGGGTTGAGAAGAAGCTAACTTCTAAACTGTCTGATAACTAGCTTATTCGGATATATGTTGTGTTTCAAAAAAAAGCAGCAAAAGGCGGCCTCCAATGGTAACAGGGGTCAGTAGACTATCTCCATCAACAGTGACATGTGCTGTTTGCCCATAGGTATGGATTGTCCACAAGTGGCTTCCGAGGCCGTATTGGCCTGGCAACTTCAGGAGATCACATGCTTGGTTCCATTCTGATTGACTCCTATACGAAGACACCGATCCGTAACTACGGAGACACGCGATTTGCGGATATACGCCAGACAGAAGAGGCCTATGCCATTGTAAGTGACGCTGTTTGATCAGGGCTCCTGCTTACCACTCCTATCCCAAGTATGGTCTACAAGTAAAATATCGTCGGGTTTTCATGAGAGCACACATTTTAATAACTTCATTTACTCCGGCAGAAAAACATCTCACCAAGCAATCAGTATTGCCTGACCCTCATGCCTCTGACCAACTACACGAGCTTCGAGTTGAAACCGAGCAAGTTCTCGGCACCTTGGCTGCCTGAAATCAGCATGACCGTGCGTTTCCGACCTGTCGGCAATGACGAAATTAACCTGCTTCGAATGCAAGTAGCTGAGGTGAGATTGTCAAATTGAGCAAAATGATGCGCGTCTACTTGCAGTGTTTAAGTAACTGGTTCATTTTAGATTTGATAAGAACAAAAGAGGTGTCTGCTGTTACCGTTATTTTTGGTCCATGATTAGCGATCTCAATTATTACATCCGTTCCTGCCCTGAAATTGGGTTGCAGAGTTTGGTCCCTCCTGAGGTTGCAACGTAATTACGGCAGAATTTTTCCCTTCTCTCTGCAGCAAAACAATCTGTGGTTCCGAGTATGGCTGACTTCGGATCTGCGTGTTGGAATAGCGATTCCCAGTGACCCAACCAAGTTTATTACAAGGGAGATCTTTGGTGCGCCAGTCATTCGAGATCCAGCCAACAACCTCGCCGCGTTGAAGGCTCGGGAGGCACAGGTCTTCCAACAGCCTCTATTCACTGAATCCGTTCTCACGCTTCGTTTTGGTGGACCCGAATTCACCAGGTTCGCACAGTTGTAGATCCTTTTTAGAACAAATTTTGATTGGCCAGTTATTGGTGGATCTAGACCTGACGTTCGTGGAATCCTTTTTCTTTTCTTCTATGTTTCTTCAAGTCGTAAAAAGAAAAGGATGAATCTACCCTTGTAAATGAACCTCAATCTCTTACAAAACATCTGTTGCTCACTTTTTCTTGAGGGTATTGGCAAGGTTGCTTGTTAAATAAGTCTTAAAATCTGAATTTTTGTTAGAACTGCTTACTCCGACTTGCTTAACTACTTTCAGTTTGACAGGTCGTTGCATTGACTAGCAAAACCATTTCTTTTACAGACTAACCGTCCTCTTTGACCAACGCCCTGTTCATACATGGAAATTAAGTCAATCCATTCCAAAATCTGCCGTGTTACAAGTTTACGTCGGTCCTGAGTTGAATACTCTCTCTTACTACGGCTTCTCTATCAGTAATCTGATCATTGGAAAGCAGTAGGTCAAACTCTCTTAGTGTTTTCTTTTTCAAAGGACTTTGGTACATGCTTTAATGCCCGTTTAGCCGTGTTGACTTTGCCAACGACGTGGTTGATAGCCTGCGCAATAGGCCCTTCTATCGTTTCGGTGAGTGTGGAGGTCAACTTCGCCCGAGGTTTTTAACTCCATCAGACGAAAGTCACCCCTCTCCAACTACTGAATTCGTCTACCAGGGTCTTGACCTGTCTGCACCGCCAGCCGGCCGCCGTTTGCGCTCTGTCTTTGAAGACTGTGGTGACATCAACCCGCAGGTGGGTGGGTGACAACACCTAAGTGGCTTTGGACCAGCTTTCATTTTAAAATGAGTTGCCTCCTTTTGACTTTCAGTTGTGTGAGGCAATCAGTGACAATGTTACCAAGGAGTGGCCAATCATTATCCATTCACTTCTTTCGCCCAAACCGTCCCGTAGAGTTCGTGTTCGCAGCATGCAGTACGCTGGGAATGGAAAAAGCGCGAAGGTGGGGACTCCTTAAATGCCTATTCAAGTGGTTCCAGTATATTCTTGTTCTGCAATTGTTTCTACGCTGTTCGCGACGTGTTGTAGAACTGTCGAGAGGCGCAGGCATCGTCGGCTTGGTTTAACGGTGAAGCTCATTGGGAAGTGGAAAATGTCGCCAAAGTGCTAAGTGGAAATCCGTAAGCTTTCGTGTAGTACTTAAGATTTTGTGGATTCCTTTACCTTCCTTTCAAATTAATAACAAAAAAAGCTACCCCTATTGATTTTTTCATGCCATTTAGGGACTTCCGAGTGACCATCGGCTTCCGTACACGGGAACAAAACGATTCCAAAAACACAGTCGGACTTATAGGAGCCTTCAATTTCGGTTTCAAGGCTGGCACCTTCTTCATTCTCCTCGGCGAGCGTCAAATCCACTTGGTAGTGGAGAGTGGTGCTGATGGAAACAGCGATTTTTACTGGTCATCTCCACTCCTAGATCTTCGTGGCAACGCCTGGCATCGGCTGGAACTCCTCCCTGTCAATATGGAAACAAAAGACGCTCGGCGTGGTGTTCAAATCACCAAAATGCGGGTGTGTAGTTGTTCCTGAAACCTTCTTTAAGATTTTGCTAGTCAAATGTAATAACAAAGCCCTGGTTTTCGCTCATAGTTCATTCTTGACTACCACGAGGCGTGGATTGAAGAGCCAATTACTTGGCGTGTACCAGTGAGTGCGTTCATTGGCGGCTACCCAACCGCCCGTACAGTACGGATGGGCTCGGAGACTGTGAGTTTGGCGAGGTGTTAGGGATACACTTTCCACCTACTTTAATTTAAGTATAAATTATTTGTTTGTAGGTGAATTTAGCAAATTTGTTTGGTTGTGTGGATGAGTTGGCATTGGGTGGGCAGGAATTTGATTTATCCAAATCCAGACTACCACCCTGTCCGGATTGCTTTGTGCTAGACCCCAAAGCCGTTCATGTGCTGCCGAAGGTTCAGGATATTATTCAACCTGATCGTGGTCTACTTCTGCCGCTCAATTGTAAGTCACTCTTAAGTGAGAATGCACAATTTACTGGCTTTTGTGATTACCTCATTTAATTACCCTTTGAAAACCAGTAATTTTACTATCGATGGCGTTTTGGTTTGATCAGCTGAACCCACTGTCACAAATATGTGACATTTGTTCTTTGGTAAATTATAATAGTTGCAGTTGCACCAAATTGTGTTACTGAGCATCAAACAACATAATCCTTACTTAATAATGCCAATGTTTCTAGTGAACGTTGACTCCAAGGCCACGGAAAACATGACCTCCGTCAAATTCTCCTTCGAAGTCCTCTATGATGCACAAGTGATAGGCGTGGAAAGTCTCTTCGTGATGGTCTTTGAGAATTTGAACGAACCCGAGGAGCCAATTCGCATATGGATCTACCTTGATCGCTACATGGTATGCACACACACGCGCATACACACATTTCCTCATTCACAAAATGTCAGTCACGCAATGCCTCTCCATCTTAGGTCTACGTCACCGATATAACAATGGAGGAGAAGGTGAGTTTCAGTATCAGCACTGTGGAACCACTCGCCTGGCACTACGCCTCGGTGAAGATCAGTATGCAGGAATTTGCGTCCATCATTGAAATCAGTACCCAAGGCGAATCTGCCCAATCCTTGATTATGAATACTGTAGGTCCTCTAAGAGGTATCTTCTACGGTTCTGATGAAGGTGGGTCTCTTTTCCAAACGCCCAATATCTCTACGCCACACGTTCTAACCGCTTCCCCCCGCCCCTTCTCGTTTTCAGAAATTACACCGCAGATGCAATCGGATCACCATAGTGGAGCAGTGGTGCCGCCTTTCATGGGATGCCTGAGGAACTTAAAATTGTTCATCGATGAACGCATAGAGGCAGAAGTTGAATTCCCAGAATCCGGTCAACATCTCGTACACGGTGTTTGTACGCTCTGATTTTAACAACGGCAATTTGAATAACGGGTCAACGTCTTAACCTGACCCGTATTTGATTTGTGCTTGAATTGAAACATGTGGAGAACCCTTTCATATGTTTGCACAATAGTGATAAATGATGTTTTGTGCATTACCATGTAGCAGTTTTTAAATAATTAAAGTAGACTTTTCTCGATGCATTCCTGCTTGTTTATTAAAGCGAGAATAACAGCAAGTGAAGCTATTCAACTTATAAATGAATAAGAATATAAACAGAGAAAAGTAAGGAAAATGAGGAGATAAGTGGACCAGTAGATAGGGGACTTTGGCTTTGGTTGCCATTCCGTGGGACTAGTTTGGCGCACTTTTTCTACCCGCCTTCATTGAAAAAAGCAGTAGAAAACGAAATGATTTACCCGTGACCACGCAATTCTAGGATGCCTTCAGGAAGGTCTCAGACAGTAGACCCATGCCCAAGCATCTTCACGTGAACGACATAGGTGAGGCTGCAGTGAACTTACATCCAAAGAAAAAAATTACCGCGGCAGGGTAAGCAAGCCACACGGAATGCTTTATTCCTCCTCTCATTAGACGAAATCCAGTTTAATCGAAAGGCTGAAACAACACCCCGCTGCCCAGTCACAGAAACAACGTCCTAAGTCATATAAACTAAAATCTATCTGCTTTCCCCGCGTCAATTTAACGAGGAAGAAATACGGATCATTTCACATGAACCTCGGAATGGCGAAAATATCGCCCTTTAGCAATAATGGAGGAATTGGTAGACAACAATGGCAACCAAATATCCCACTTCGACACATCTGACACCCTGCACCACATAAGCGGAATTATGCGCACCCAGTGGGGATGCAGGAATCTCGACACATTGAGAGGTTGCCCCAACTTCCATCATCTTCATTACTGAATACGCATAGGCCTTAATCACTAGTAAGTCGATATGGTGTAGCAGCAATTTCGCTGACAACAGACAGCAAATTATCTACCGTGTGGCAATCTCGATCCACATGGACATCTAAACACATGAAGCATTGCAGAAATTAAAGAAGCGGAGCGTAAAAACGTAAAAGCTCGGTGAATTTCGAGGGAACTAGAGGAGTTTCACCGGCCACTAGGAATGCAGTAGCGACTAAAAAACATTGTCGCCACTTTAAACATTAGCTTCTCAGTAAAATCAATTTGACATTCCCAGCAGTTCCATGGGGATTGAAAACCAATCCCAAGTCTAGTGCATTACGTCCCAAAAGAAACGCGATATTGTGATTGTCACCAGCCTCACTCAATCGGATGAAGACACGATGCCCTCAACCAGAAATTCTAAATTAGCAAGTCCAACTAGAACACAAAACCCTCGACTTATTAGGTGGACACACCATCCAACAAGAAACTATTACCAGTAGAGCTTGCGTTCACGGAACTCGAGCTACTACACAAACCACCCAGTGTAGGCATATGAACTAAAAGAGGAAATTCCAATGGGCTACTTCAACCACACAAAGGTACGTAGATAATTGAAATGCCGCACGCGTGGAACCGGCTAGCGCCACAATTGCGACAAGCCACAGACACATACACATCTCCAGTGTCAAAATAGGTTCAAGACATGGAGCTGGATTCGGAGCTCGTCGCCGCCCCACAGACACCAACACATTAATAAATCTGACATTGCTGGTAACTCCACCGGAAGCAAGTCGACACAAAGGGGATGAAGACATGAAACTTGAACACGACTACCTATGGAACAAATAACAAGATCACAGGAACCAAGACGTAGAAAGCAACATTAACTTAATGCCATCAAGTCAGTAGCTTTGCGGAAACGTTCATCAAAATCTACACCAAATCAAGCAGAACTGAAATGAAAACAAGGTACCGTACTCTCCATTCACTTTACTCAAAAGCTTATTCAGCAGTGTGCATAAATTGCCAAACGTGGATACGATTATCAGTGTAGCCAGCAAAGAGGGTAGATCCGTCAGCTGACCATGCGAGGCATGTGCAGACAGGGAGCTTGGGTTTCTTCTTTGACTCCGTGTTGATGGCGGGTTCTACGCGGAGATCCTCCACTAATACCTTGTCCTCCAAATTCCAGATCTTAATAGAGGGGCCGGCAGCAGCACAGAGCCAGTAGCGAGTGGGGGAGAAGCAAAGGGCATTAATCTCAGCCCCACCAGGGAGGGTGTATAGGTATTTGCTGGCAGCCAGATCCCACAGCATCGCCTGTTCATCCTTTCCACCGCTAGCGCAGAGGGTACCATCGGGAGAGATAGTGACATTGTTAAGGTAACCAGTATGTCCAAAATGGTCAGTCTTCAACTTGCAGTTGCGCTGATTCCACACCTAAACAGCAAGTCATGAAGTCAGGTAAAAGACAACTTCCCCACCTTAACCACTTTATCCCAACCACAGCTAACTATGAGTGGAGTTTCCATATTGGGAGAGAAACGGACACAAGAAACCCAATCAGTATGGCCTTCATTGTCGAAGGTGTATTTGCACACACCAAGGGTATTCCAAAGTTTGGCAGTTCTATCGCGGGAACCAGAAACGATCTGACGGTTGTCAGCGCTGAAAGCGACGCTGAGAACGTCTCCATTATGGCCGGTGAAGCGCGTGGCAGTTTGGCCAGTGGTCAAATTCCACAAACGGAGGGTCTTGTCCCAGGAGCCAGAAATGGCAAATTGACCGTCAGATGACATGACAACATCACTGACAAAGTGGTTGTGACCGCGAAGAGCATGTTTGGCGACACCAAATTTACCCTGCTGGCCCTGAAGCTCCCATATTATTAGGGTTTTATCTACGAATACACGCAACCAAATAAACATACCTCGGGATGACGAAAGCAGAAGTTCGGGATGTTGAGCATTTGTTGCAAGTTGGGTAACCCAATCACTATGTCCGTCAAGCGTTCCACGATAATGCACTTCTTCACCCATTATGAAAAACAACTACACACAACGTGCTGCACACCGTTATTAGAAGTGATGAAGTGGCGACTAAAACAAATAGCAAATAAAAAGCTATTTGTAGTCTTATTCTCCATTCCTACAAAAATTCACTTAGGCAAGACATCAAAAATAATTTCTATTGTCAGACTTCCCACCATTATAACAACGATTAAAATAAAGGACAAAATAATTTGTTGTAGATTTTGAATACAAAAAGAATCAATTTTGAAGGCCTTGTACACAACAACGCTGCATAGTCACATTTGCAAGTAAATGCTCAACGCAACTTCTCATGCTACCTAGCCAGTTCAGTTAGGGCTTACTTAAATAAAGCTCATTAACAAAAACGATGTTAAGCAAATATCCAGCATAGTTCGCGCAACTGTTGCAACGTATCAAGAATCCTAGAAAATCGTGGGCTTATAACCAACTAAAACCAAAGGAAAGTTTTTATGCCCATGTAATCTTGGTGTAGAATGGTGCTCGTTCATCTACTCTCTCCTGGTCTTCGTACCATTAGAACAAGGGGACTGTTTAAATTTGGACAAATTTAATATAGGGCGCCAAAGGAGATAGATACAAGTATAGGTAGACCTGGATACGCTGGCCTTCTTTGGATTGAGAGATAATGGCCACCCCTCCATTACGAGATTTGAGGTGACTGTCTGCTTCTTCCTTGAAGGATGCATTTAGGCAATGAAATCATAACATTGAGCAAAAAAACTTGAAAGGATTACCCAGCACCAATGTAAGCACTTATACTTGTACAATTCATTTTTCCTGTGAAGATTGTTCGGTGTAACTTGCAAGTGAAGATACTTAATAAGTTGCCTAACCCAAGTTTCAGCGTTATTTGCCACTGATTTTCGACTGAATAGTGTAAAGTTGCTCTTGTTTAAATAGCACAGTTTGCTTTAAAAAAGACTAGAAAAATTAATTGCGCACATAGGAAGTTTAGCATGGTTATTTACTGCATTTTTATATTCTTTGGTTTATGCTCTTAATGCAAGCAGTTTTACAATATAAAACATTTAATTTTTTGCAAAGTAGCAAATTTTTTTCTTGTTACATAATTGCTAATCTTTTCGGCTTTAGAAGTAACCACTGATTGTGATTCAATACGCTAATTTACCGAAACTTCTCGAAGACTTAAACAAGGTGATATGTGCCATTTCAGCCAGTTTGCACGTGGTAACCTGGGGGGTCATAATGCGTCAGGGGGTTTGTTATATTCCTTACTTGATCTCTAGTTAATTAACGAATATCTTCGCGGCTACCTTTCACCGTAATGCGTAAATATTATCCTATTTAAACATAGAGTTGACGGAATCGTCGGCATTTACGTTTCTGACAAGGATGGGGCTCGAATGGTTGGAGGTGATTACTTAGCATGTCCTTATTTCTTCTTTAGTCTCTATTGAGGATGCTCCCGAACAAGCTTTTATGACTTATGTGGTTACATCTTTCATCGCATCAGTTCAACAGCTTCCTAAACTTGGCTTTGGTGAGGTTCAACATATGATAACAAAATACCAAGATATGACAGTGAGTTTGTCTTAGTTTAAAGCCTCACGCATTTGAAGGCAAGAAAATGTTTTTTTATGTAGAAGGTGTAATTTGATTTTCTTGCAGAATTTTATCCTGTATAAGTGGTTTCAGTCATTCATTGCTTATAGTGGACAATAAGTACTTACCTATCGAGAGAGTTCAAGTTAACTTTGGTCAGCGGTAATAGGGTCTGTCTAAGAAGGTAGTGGACAGCTTGCTATCTACTAGGCACGTTTTTGTTTTACAACTTTAGATATGTCAGTTTGTCTACGCTCCCAATGAATCAACCCCTCCAGTTTACCTAACCGCCGTGGGAACGAACGCTTGCGATCTTGGTCTGCTTTCCTCAGTACCAGCTCCCATATATCTTTTAGTAGTCAGGAGCAATTTTACATTTAGAGCAGTTTGTCTTGTTCTTAAAGGAATATATGTAGACTATTTAACAGATGCTTATGAATCCATTAGTTTTTGTGTATAGTCTCGCAATGGTCAGCTGGCCCACTATTTTGCAGTGTTGTTAGGCTGATGTAAAACACTCTTTTTGATTTGAGAAAGTATTATTTCTACTTATTTCAGGAGCGCTGACTTCCCTTGAGGTGCCGCTTCGACCATTACTTGGGGTTCTTGCATCGAAGGCAGCGGAACGCTTTGAACAGGAGGCTATGTTGACCCGCACTGATGCTGGTGGTCACTTCTATCGTATTCTTCGCACCGATGCCACTTGATTGCACCGGCATTCGGTTCATCTTGTAAAGCTCTATTTCATCGTGTCAAATCAACGCTATATTCATTTTATTTTCTTGTTGTTGAGATGGCTATTTTTCTGTTTTCGTTTATTGTGATAAGTTTTCACACAATGGGTTAGAACTGACAAGGCGTTATTCAAAATTGTACTGTTTCGGTTGAAAATATCCAGAGCCCAAATTTTGGAGGCAAATATGTAAGGTCGTTGCACTTCTTGATTTCTAAAATCCGACTTCTGGAGTAATTGGGATTGTGGTTGGTCTGCCATTGTTTTGGCCTTTAGCTAACCTGCGTGGCCAATGAGTGGCGGCCCGGCGTCAACTGGTGCAATGGTTGGAGGACGTTTCACCAATCAAAACATTGATTAATCAAGTAGCTGTAGGAGTCGCTGAGACCGCTTTAGCAATCGCTTTGTTAACCCTTTAGTCCGCCCTTTGATCAGCTCTAGTTGCTCTATCATGTGTGTCGGACGAGGTAAAGTGTTTCTGTGGGTGGCGATGGTGTTTGGCCTTATGCTTCTCGTGGAGTCTCGAAAAAATCGTGGAAAGCAAGTTTCGCCATTATATCTGCAATTCGTCTCTATGTTTCTGATGTGCAATAATGACCTCACTATATTTGTTAGGATTAATGAGACCACTTCGATATCTTTATAATCTGACTTTCTAGTTTATTCCCATGTTTCGACAAAGGTGAGGTAAGCATTTGTAATTCAGTACTCGAACTATAGCCTAACATTACTGTCCACACAAGCATCCATAAGCGTAGACAAGGCCTGACTAATAGCCTTATTATTCTGCAGGAGTCTTGACTTCGAGAAGCTGGTTAATAAGTTATGGGAGCTGGATGCAAATCGGTTTGAAATTAACAGGGACTTGGTCCTGAATCTACAGGGTGCGTTACCTTTTCTTTACTTTAATTTAGTTGGGGAAGTTGGTCGCATTGCTACCGGCTTAAACCGGATTTAGAGAGGTTGATAAATGAACTGTCGACTTTTGGTAATTACAAACGACTTTTGTGAGTTGCATCAGTTGAAATCCCCAATCTGCTACTGGACCAGTAGTTCTTTGCGTCCAATCTGTCATAATTGACAGTCATAAAGTTTTGATGACTAAAGAAAGATGCCATATGGCATTTTTCTAAAAAATATGATCTTCCAACTAGTTAGAAGTCCAAATTTACACCCCCAAGTCTACTATGATGTCAATACGCTACGATTATTCATGTTTATGCACTTATTCATGCAGAATAATTCTTTTTTAAGAATTTGTATCAAACCCATTGGAAGACAAAGCGCCTCAGCCGCTGTTTACCTTTGTCAATGGAACTCGGTTGTACAATACGCCTACATTTCGGGGTAATTTCCCTCTTTCTATTTACCAAAGGAGTTGAAATGGGAAGGTTACAGTTAGGTAGACGCTAATATTTGTTTATTTAAAGAATGTAAGTCCGGTTCTACTGGCGTATTCACTAAGTTGACTCGTGGCTTGGTTAATGAAGGTGAAATGAACTAGTGTTGACCAGAAATTCCTTTGTTTCATCTCCTTTTCAAACCAAGTACTTAGTGAATTGTTCAGATGACTTTTGGGCAGTAGCTTGTGGCTATCGCTTGCCATCGGAGAAGCTGATATGTCAATGAAGACATCACTAAGGTAAATGATGATGTCATAGTGTCTCCCTTCCTTTCCTAACTCGAGTTGTCAGTTTTACCTACCGATTTGCCATTCAGAAAATAGCGTCTGCTTCTTTGGAAGTAGAATTGGGAGGCAGGGAGAAAAATGGACTTTTGATTTAGGAGAAACATTTACCAGCCTATCAGCTTCCCTTCTTCATCAGATCTGAAAGCCAGTTCCCTTTTACTTGGTGATGGCAATAAGCCCGCTAAGTACGATTTGTCCGACCTTGAATTAAACATTTTTTGACTTTGGATTCATCAGTCAAAATCCTCCATAGCCAGCTGACCGTACTCTCATTTCAACGTTAGTTTACTGACGTTTTGACACGTTATTTACTCTTTCCACTACCAAGTTCATATTTAGGTTCCCTAACTAGCTGACAATTTCATATCTGGAGAATGTGGGAGATGTAAATGAGGATGAGGCAGTACTTTCCCCCATCTTAAGGTAGGGACCCACTCATGGATGAGTTTTATTAAAAGCGGTATGAGGAAGGGTCTAACCTTCCACTATCTCACTAGTCCTCTCTGCCTCAGAAGATTTTTTTCTGATAATCCCTTGAGCCGTATTACGTGGGCAAGCATCAGTGAGTGACCAACTCCGTCTGCAGTGAACCACACGCAAAGCAGGCTCAAATTTCTAGAGATGAGATGAGGTGAGTAGATCATTCGAGGTTGGAATTCGAAGATGCTTCATATTTACACATCACCTAATAGACAACCAAACATCGTGCTAGAAAGAACAAGCTGGCCATCCTCCAAGTTTTTAGTCTGTGACCCGTTGTTGATGCCATTTGAGTAGTACCACTCATTTGTTGTGACTTCCACGACTCTTGCCACCCAATTGGTGTAGATATAATGGACTTATTTAATCACTCATGCTGAACATTACTGAAAGCTGGGCTCATAACGTTGTTCTCGAATTTCATTAACGACGTTTGGTTCTCCCTAATCAAAAACAAATGCTGTTCCTTAAAGTTTTTTCTTTATCGCCAAGTTGCTGATCCAGACCGTTTCTGGGTGATACGCCCTGTTACTACACATCCTTCAAATGCTGTGAAATAAGTTTTGGGAGAGACTTCGGCACCTTTAGAATTGCAAAGCAGACAATTTCAGTCACATTACTTTCCGTCACTGCAGCACCAGCTAGGCCGAAAACACGATGGACCTGTTCGGCTACCTGAGTGTAATAAACAATCGGTCCAACAATCCAATTTCTTATAAATATGAACGAGAGTTTTGGTTGGCTTCTGCAGATAAACTGTCCTGTGAAATAAACTCATGTCTGCTTCCTGTAAAATGGCCTGAAATTATTCACGTACATAGTTATTATTTTAAATGTAGGCTTACTTAATATCATGCTTATGCGAATTGGGGCTTCCATGAAGTTTCATCTCTCATTTGCCATGAACTTGTATGGTTAATCTTTCCCTACCTTTAAAGTGAGGTCCACCAAATTCGAGATTTGATGAATACCAGGGAAGGATCTTACTCAATGATTTAGCTATCTCGAATCCCCTTTATTCTTGATGAAAGAGAACATGGTATGCAAAGATAATAGTTCCTTGCTAGACCACTTTTTGGGACTACTGAAATAAAAGGCTTTATCCAGACAGTATTGGCTAGCTGGTATCAAATTAGTGAGGGTAATTTTGAGGAGCTTTATGAAATCCGCAAAACTACCGTCCCGTTGGACGCATTTTGAGAAGAAAATGAGAATATTTCTGACAAAATCAAAAAATCTGCTTTCTTCTCAAATGATTTAATAGAACTTAAAATAATTATAATGTCAGATTCACTGTTGCGGACTGTAACCACGACGAAAACATTGAGAGTCTTGTTAGGTTTTCTAGGTTCTTACTTCGAGCGTCACGTCCTACCTTTTTGACCTGAACTTGCTAATGCAATTGTATTCAATGGGTGCAACTCGATTCTTTCCACCTCTTTTTAGCCTTCATCAAGTTGATGGGTTTTTATGAGCCAAACATCCTCGTAATTGAGACCTCGAACCCAGAGAAGGTTCAGAGTCAGATGGCCTTTCTCGATGCTATCCTAGCAACGCCAGTAATGGCAGAGGTGCGGCGTTATTTGGAGGAAAGGAAACTCGCATCTTCGGTTGACGAGGAGTTCAAGGAGATGCTCGGTCACATCTGGTTCACCGGTATTGAGCGCAAAAAGTGTGCCTCTGGACAATGTTACTGATGTCTTTTTATAATGAGGATCAATTTTATACCTGGATTTATTGATTAATCTAATCGTAAAATTTTCATTGCACAAAATCGGTTTTGTAAGAAGCAAAATCTAGGCAAAATCTGATTGGTTCTTTTTAAGCAATAAGTGAGCCCAGCAATTTAATTGGCGCTTTAAAGGTCACACACAAACGTTGCTTTTTTTCCATTGACTTTTTGAATCCATGGCATTTTAAGTCTTGTCAGTAAAACCTGATATTTTTGATTTTCTTTTTGTAGGCTTTTTTAAAGCATTTTGCTTACTTTTGTCACATTTATTACCATCTACCGTTTTTGTTGAAATGAGTCCAGGCGTCTGAGTTCCAGTGCCTTCGAACACGTGTTCCTGGGCGAGGGCAGAGGAGCACGGGTTCTAGGTTTCCACTACTGGCTTCCGCTTTATCTCCACGAACAGGAAGACGATTTAAATTACTTCGGTTTCTACGGCAAGGTGAGAATTTACTGAATTCGCAAAGTTTTTGAAGGTTTTTTTAAAAGGTCAACGTAGTGTTGCTTTGTGAACTTTATGACATATCCTGCCTTTCCGTAGACTCTGCCGTCAATTTTAGATGCCTTCCTTTAGTGATTTTTTGGCATAGTATCCAATTAGTAAAAAAATAGATTTTTTTCTCCATTCAGAGTCTATTTATCAGGGTCCAAGTTAACCTTTGATGAAGTTTTAAGTAAGATTTGTCCTTATTAAAAACAATACATCACCGCGACGAGCAGTTTGGACAGCACAGGTAGAACTGAAAGATGGGAAACGAATATTCTTTGATTTGGCGTCGTCATGACCGCTCATGGCAACCACTCATTGGTGGTAGCGATGCGGTTTTTTGTGAGGTTAGTGAATATCGTGTCCTTCGTACAGTGGGCTGTAATAGGCGGAATGTCAATTGGGAGAGATTTCTTTAGGCTAGCCGGTCTACGTCATCCACATTCCCTGTGACAGCCGCTTTTCGCGGAGGCTGCTAATTTACTGCCACCCATCCATTTCAGCAATTCCACCAAATGAATCACTCATCCTTATTAGATTGATATGAAATTGCAGCAAAGGTTTCGCAGAAGGAAGGCATCTTCCGTGAATAGTTAATTCTTCAGAAGGGTTGTTAAAGTGGGTTGACATCTTGACAAGGATTCCACACTAACTAATAGCGGGTCAAGACCGTGTTTCCATGCCCCATAATCGACCTCAAAGAACTGCTTATCACAGGTCGCAGAATGCAGCGATTAATGTCATAATCAGACTACAAAATAATCCTCATTCTTACATGGTTTTAAGGTAAATGCCTGTTGTAGAAAGTCATTCAGTGTTTAGCAATGATCTCCGGAGAAGCACCAATTGCTAGAAAGAGCGCAAGAATTCAGGAATCTCAGATGAGTCCTCTGCCATGGGCGGGACAAATTAGGTTTTCCCGGAACACAAAATTTGCTGTAACCTCTTTAATCTTGACCTCATCCAATAAAGCAACTAGATGGACTCTACACCTGAAAGGTATCCACAGTGGCGGTGAATAGTCTGCGTGAAGGAGCGGTCGCACCTATCCTAGGTAAAAAATAAAACAGCTGCTGTTTAATCAAAGTATTTGCCTCAACCAAACATACCCAAGCAACAACTTTTCATGATTAGTTTCTCGTCCGTGCCTTCACGCTTAAAATGGATGGCACGAAACTTGGAAATGAATGCTAGCCAAACTGTCAACGTGCTCCCTGTTGACGCCCATTCGTTGATGTCAGTAGTGTCTTGAGCTGTTTTAAGGCCATCCAAAAGTAATGCGGTGATTCTTCATCACGGTGAAAAGACATTCGCTTCGGTTCGATTTAATTGGTCCTTCACTTTTATTTCATTCCATTCCAGTCTATTTCATTATAATGCACTGGCATTGAAAAGCATTCCATTCAGTTTAATTCCATTCTTTTTCAATCATCCGGGTTGGATCTGACTTAACTCGACTTCATCGGCAGGATGGCATATTGAGTTAGACGAATCATCCAGTTGCAGCCAAGTAGCAAATAGCCGTATAGGCGGAGGTTTGTGTGGATGGCTGTTGGGTAAGGAATTCATTCAACTGCATTGCTCATAACTGACCAGTGTACGCGACGACCACTATCCAGCCTGCAAGTAACCACTTGTCCAAGCATTTAATAAAACGCATAACAAAGAGTGACCTTCCACAGACAAGTTTGCTTATCGTCATCCCGTCTGGTCACTCCGCCTCCATTTCAGTACTGCACGTCTCACCACCATCTGAGTCACCTCTCGATTCTGCCAACGTGGGGGAAGTACCACTTCCTCATCATTCACAATCAGTTGACAAGGGTGTGGTAATCCTGTTTCACTTCGACAGTCGTCGCTCTGCGCAAACGAATAAGAGGTTGAAATGGTCAGCCCATGTTGTGTGAGACTGCATGCACTATTCCATCCACAAGTGATGTCCGCCTTCTCTTCCACTCCATTTCATTCCCAGCCGGTCATCCCATCCCCTCCATTCCATTACGCGCAGGTGTAGCATGGAATGCGCACAATGGGATGCCATGAGAGGTGGTGTTCTCGTGCAATGCCATCGTTTCCGCCCACCGCCGCAACCAACGCAGTGTCCGCACAAGTCCTTCCCGCGGATGCAGTGATGAAATGGCACACCAGTCTGCAAGAAAGGCGTCTCATTTTCCATTGACTGAATGATTGGGTGATTACTAGCATTGATGATGCAACCAAGACGTCATGCGTGACACCAGTGTGACATTCCAACATCCCCGAGATGGTCGGCTGCTCAAATGCACAGTAAATGCACTAGTAAAATCCACCCAGGTCGATGCATCAATTTTATTTCTCCCTTCATTCACTCACTCGAATAGGCGTGCCCCTCATACAGTCATGGCGCATCTACCGCAGTCATTGTTGACGTTGTAGTCTGTGCTAGCGCCAGTGGTGGTGGTGGCGATGGTAGTGCCGGTGTCCTGCCATTTGCAATAACACTTGCATGGAGGACGTGCAAGTGGGCGGCGGAAACGGATGGGTGGTCGGTTTGACCACGTGTTTAAACGATTGCTGGACGTGATGGCGGTGGTGGTGGCATGACCTTGGTATGGTCGGTGTAGTCGGTGTGAGAAGACGTGTGTACATAACTTGCCGTCACGTTGACAAGGTGAACAACCGCATCTCCATGTCGTTTATGCAGGGCAGGGCATATCAGGAATGAGTGAGTGAGTGTGTGAATCCATTTACTGACCAAATAAATAATTGGAAAGTGCACCAGTCCACTGACCGGTCAAACAGCCGACGAGTCAGTCACTCGGGCAATTAGTCAATCCACTAGCAAAGCAGTTGAAGTGGATGTTGATCCTTCTGCTGGTCGTTTCACTCCATCCCATTCCATTGCATTGTCTGCGCCATGAAATCCATTGCCCAGAGTGGAAAGGGATCAGTTGGAAATGGACATGTCCTCCGCATTCTTCGTTCTGATCCACCGGTGCCAATGAGACACTGACTGCTTTTACACCGTCAAGTGATTCGCGATGATGCATACATTCCTGCAATTTCCTCCTACACTCGACCTCCTGCCTCACTCCCTTGTCCCAACTTTTGACTCGACAATTGACAGCACTATGTCTGCTGGCAGCTACTTGGTGGTGCTTTGAAGGACCCTTTTGAGGGCGCTTGCGAGGCATCATCGTGGGAGTGAGGAGCTGCCAGTTCATGTGGCTGTGGCACTCTCAAATGACAGTGGCGCCACACTTCAATGAGATGTGTAGGTGGGGAGATTGTCCATTCACACAATGCGCCCTTCACCTTCCTCCTATCCCATCCACCTAATGCAAATTTTGCACAAGTAATGCACTTCACATTGCCGCTTCCCTTCCCTCCTTTTTTATGCTCCTTCTCTCACTCTCTCGCTCTCTCTCCCCAATCTCCCTTTCCAAGTATGGCAAATTGAAAGGTGTGGAAACGGGAGGGTGAAACAGTGCCCGAGTGCTACTTATAATGTAGGCAGTCGTGGAGACAGTAGCACTTTAGGGCAATCGTGGATCCTGTGTTTGGCCGATCAACATACGTGCAGGCGTCTGACATTGTGATTCAGGAACACACGCACTCCCCTCACTCTCATCACCACCTCCACATCCCATATCCCAGTTTAGGCGGGGCATCTATCGAGGCTGCCACAATATTACAACCACTCATTCATCTTTTCTGCACATCATCTCGTGAGACAACTTGGACCCTTCTGAGTCTCACGAGGTGTGCTTCACTGCATCAGTCGTTTGCCTCATTGCACTGCATCGCTTGTCGTGAATACCACGCGGTGGAGTCACATTGACCATTCACCTGCTTCGTCCACTTGCCCCAAGTCTACGCACACTGCACTGGATGCACATGAGGTAGCACTTTAGGGCAATCATGGATTCTGTGCTTAGCCGATCGACATACGTGCAGGCGTCTGACATTGTGACTCAGGAACACGCGCATTGTGGTGTGGAAGGCAACACACCACAATGGAAGGGGCAATAGTTCAAGCCGAATGTGGAAGGGTGGTATTTTGGCACCTGAGTAGAGGATTGACAGGCCACCACCACTTCCCTCTAGGTGCCACCACCTCATTCTCAATTCAGTTGCGTTTTCCCGATGCTCGCTTCCTACATGTCATCCCACAATGGCCTTGCTGCCAATTGTTTGCTTTGACACCGTCGAGAGAAGGTGCCCTTGTCAAATTAAGACGCAGCGGTTGTATTGCAATTCACTGGTAATTGTGAAGCTGTCACTGACCTGTAAACAATGCCTCCGGTCGATTCATTTATAAAAAGCGATTTGCGAAGCGAGAAGAATGTGTGAAGGTAGAGGATTAACTTTATAAACATAAACCATCTGTGTTGGCAGTTGACATACCAAGAAAGGTGGTCGTACTGATCAGCCGAAATTTACTGGAAAATGAAATGTTGCATTACTTGAATGTGACCACAGATATGTCCCTCTCATAGGTTGAACTTGAGACGCTGAACTTGGAATGGTCTCCGGCCAGGCCTGATAGTTGTTTAGTCAAGACAATGTACAGTTCATGCATCTAACGTTAGTTATCTCAACCATTTCCAGACTGTTTATCCTAATTACGCTGCTGACTTATCGTCTGTCTGGTTTCCTCTCGCCATTAAGCCATGATAGAGGCACCTCATTTTACCCGAAAGCAACATTTTTATGCAACTTTTGTGGAATGTGCACTAGCCGAGACCGAATATTGATACTTTTGCCCTGATTTGGCGAAGCATTTTCATGAAAAGTAACCTTTTTGGTGACTTAATTGTGTAATCTACTGATCCGATGCTTCGCCTTGCTTTTTCCATTTGCGTCGATACTTGCACTTGAGTTCCCGCAGGTGCTGCTTTTAAGCGGTCACCCTAACATCCCTCCAGGTCTTCCCTCTAGTAATTTTCCTCATTCTGTCATATTACCGTAGCTCATGGAGACTTTAGGGAAGGTTCACAACACCGTGGGGAGGCAAATCAGCATTAGAGAAAACTGCTTTTTTTGTACAGAGTCCTAAGGGATTTAAAATGAAAATATTTATATATTTTGTTTGCAGCTCGTGGGAACCATTACAGCATATTTTTCATCCTGCCTCCCCTCCTACACCGCTTGCATTTATATGCTGACACCCTGTCATTACGGCTTTAATTCGGCCACTGAAAACAGTAGCTATATATCGTCTATCCAAACCGTTTGTGTATCTTCATACAAGTACCGTCAATGCTTCTATTTTAAGGTTATTGAGTAGCTAAAATCTGGCAACGCTCCAGATCTTGGCTGAATTCTTCTAGGTTACGAGGTGGGAAGCAGTTACAAATGGCCGACTTGATTTTAACAATCCTTTTGTTATAAGACTTCACTATTTTACCCAATATTGGAAGCTGTCTTTCCTCTGTGATGTAAGCGCTTGGTTGCCACCAAAAGCGGCGAGGATATTTGTCCTTTGGGATCGGATCTAGTTATCATTTTTAGCCTTGCAACATCTTGAGCCACCCACAAAAATACGTAGCATGGCACGAGTATTAAAGAAGGGTTATTGTTAGCACAGGGTCTTACCGTGAGTAGTAGTAGTACTCTGTAGTACTCCGATTGTTTGTTTAACCATTCGTTTTGGTAACGGGGCGCTGCAGGCCACAGCCAGTGTACTTCATCCTAGCGGCCCGGTCTCCAACCCATGCCAAATCTCCCCAGCCCCCTATTTTTATCATTGAATGATGATTCGTAACGTGATGGTAGGAGGGAACGTAATGCAGGTGGGTTGATAATAACATCTACCTCCAACAACTACTCCAGCTCCGTGTTCTGTAGAAATGCTATTAGCAACCAAAACGACACTATCCACGTATAATCTGGAAATGTTCGGCACAAAGCTATCAATGGTAGCTGTATAAAGATGTCCTCCACCTCACTACTATCTGGGTAGAACAAAGACACATTTTTGGACAGCACTTAAGCGAGAACAAACTAGTAGGGAGGATTAAATGCGAACCCCTTTCCACAAGGAACTATTTTAAACCCCATCCTTTATTAAATGGCTGCTTTTGCAGCAGTGTTCGTAAGAATAGTAGGAACTTGCATGACAGCCTGCAGATTTTCCCCTTCCCTAAAACAGTTCCAAAACCGTTGGGTCCCCTCTCAGTTGTACGCAAATTCGATCACTGGTGTGGTAAAGCTGTGGATGTTTATCTTACTGCACCGACTGCGTTACTATGGTGAATGAAGGAAGTTGATTACGGGGAGTGCCAGAGACAACGCTGAAAGGGTGAGAGGGAACTGAGTCTTGCTTTGATTATTTGTTTAACCCTTAGTTCTAGTTTCACGGGTACTGCGGGCCCCGTCTCTATAATTTCACTAAGTGGCATGGCCTACGGGTCATGTTGATAGCACCCAGCACATCTGTACGTCGGTAATACGTATTCTGCTCCAATATTATGGCCCCTTTCAGCTTCGGGAAAGGCTCGGGGCGTTGCAACACATCCCAAAGTTTCCAAATTTTTTGTAGCTTAGATTTATATTTAAATGTTACATGCATTTTAACAAATTGTAATAAAAAACGAACGATTTTAAATCTAAAAGCAGATCTGCTTGATAAAGGGAAATTCAATTAGTTTAATAAAATTAATTTACTCACATTTTCATTTAAAGATGGGAAATCTAACAGCTCCTGAAACCTCCACGCAGCAATGCCAACTCGGTGCTAGCGCAGCACCCCCGCCATTATCGATTTTTCTACGGCCCTGAGATGTGTTCAGACAGTGATGTCAAAACTATGGTTTTTTGTATATAAAAAGGCACTTGACAAGGTCGCTGTTTCATTTAATTAATAAATGGGTTAACTACCTCAAATAAATGTAATGAAATAAATTTTGAAATTATCCATTCTCTCAAAAAAGAAATTGAGGGAAAAATGAATTGATCGCCTCTTTGCACCTCACTCCTGCACATTTTGGAAACATTTGTAGTTATGGCACGTGAGGAATTCCCTCCAAATTCATCTCTATCCTACAACCATGACCCACTTGTTCTCAAGACATAAATGTACCGGAGACGACCTCTCCGTGTGCCCCGAGGATGCACGCACTGTAGCTGGAGCGGCACCCCGAGCCGGGGTGAAACATGTTTACCCTCTAAGGTCGTTTTGAGTTTTCCGTTTGGGGTTGAAACTAGTTAACTCAATGCATTAACCCTCTACATCTGTAGTCACTAATACGTAATTACATTTAAAGGTTGTTTAGATAAAGGAATAGATCTCCATGACGCATATTTAGTGCTTTTTTGTGCCATCCAGAAGGTCACAAAGTTGTCAATTTTTCCAGCTCAGAAGTCTCCTTAAACAACGTAATTAAAATATTTTCCTTTCATTTTGAAGATAGGTAATAAAGTGGTATACAACAATAAGTACTACCACGGCGCTATATTGGTCGAGTGGATAGTTTGTTGTTTCGCTAAAAAATGATGCGGTAGATCTTGTCAACACTTTTGACCACAACTACATTGCCTAAAAATAAGCAATTTCCATAGATTCTATTTAATTATGCCAATTTTAAGATGATGAAAAATCCATCCAAATCATCGATATTGCTTCAACACAGAAGGGTTCCATTCAGAAGGTATCGCTAAGATTTGGTTCTTTATACGAGGCGACTTGCAACATGACAAACATTTTATTTATAACAGAAATAATCATTTCCATAGGAAATAACGATTTTAGAATATCTTCATAGTTAGTTGTAATTGACTACTTCGGTTAAGTGGTTAGACAACGTAACAGGAGCCCAAAGTAACCTGTGTATTGCGATAGCACTGGATAGCCACTCGACTTTGGTTGACACGTAATGACAATGCATAGCGATATCCATTAGGCCAGATGGAGTTCATTGTCAGGAAGGCGGCGGTGTAGACACCCATTTCGAATTCTGGCGATGTGCCGAATAAGAATGTGGCGTAGTTCTTCATCCATTCAATCTTCCACTTGAAAGCTACAGAGAAGAGGTTCTTTAGACCACCGCGACTCTGCAAAATAATGAAGGAAGAAGAACCGATGGATTAGATAAGTTAGGCCCAACTCTCTTCCTTAGATTGCTTGAAACAAGAAGATGCAATTAAGCAATATCCATGGTTTATTATGTAGGCCTGGAGGGTTCTATGAACGCTACGGGGTCGCGAATACATCCATCATCGTGATGCCGTGGAACTTTATTCCTGACAGTTCTATAAACACCTAGCCAACCCTTCAGTACGCATTTCAATTCCTACTCATTCAATTTATAACATCTTCAAGGTTAAATCAAGGCGGCATATCCGTGATAGCGATTATCAAACGACTTTCAGGGCACATTTTTGACACCGTTGCAATGGAAACACAAGATGTTAAGGTGGAGGGGAAATTCTGTGAATGGTTGAATCTGCGAGGATCTACGAAACCAAGTCGTTATAAAAACCAGCCTGACCTTCGACACTAACCCAAACCTTACATCATGCAACGACAACTGAAAAGACAATAAAGCAGACTACTTAAAAACTAAAGTCATGAGGATTTCCATGATATTTCCGTAAATATTTACAATTTATTTTGGTAAGGGTATCTTCCCACGCCTCAACGACTAAAATAAAACTAGCTACATGAATCTTTACAATTGAATGAGTGCAGATGTCTGGAAATGGGTTCGAGGTAAGGCGAGCATCAAAAGCAATCAGGCCTGGCCGGAGACCATTCCAAGTTCAGCGTCTCAAGTTCAACCTATGAGAGGGACATATCTGTGGTCACATTCAAGTAATGCAACATTTCATTTTCCAGTAAATTTCGGCTGATCAGTACGACCACCTTTCTTGGTATGTCAACTGCCAACACAGATGGTTTATGTTTATAAAGTTAATCCTCTACCTTCACACATTCTTCTCGCTTCGCAAATCGCTTTTTATAAATGAATCGACCGGAGGCATTGTTTACAGGTCAGTGACAGCTTCACAATTACCAGTGAATTGCAATACAACCGCTGCGTCTTAATTTGACAAGGGCACCTTCTCTCGACGGTGTCAAAGCAAACAATTGGCAGCAAGGCCATTGTGGGATGACATGTAGGAAGCGAGCATCGGGAAAACGCAACTGAATTGAGAATGAGGTGGTGGCACCTAGAGGGAAGTGGTGGTGGCCTGTCAATCCTCTACTCAGGTGCCAAAATACCACCCTTCCACATTCGGCTTGAACTATTGCCCCTTCCATTGTGGTGTGTTGCCTTCCACACCACAATGCGCGTGTTCCTGAGTCACAATGTCAGACGCCTGCACGTATGTCGATCGGCTAAGCACAGAATCCATGATTGCCCTAAAGTGCTACCTCATGTGCATCCAGTGCAGTGTGCGTAGACTTGGGGCAAGTGGACGAAGCAGGTGAATGGTCAATGTGACTCCACCGCGTGGTATTCACGACAAGCGATGCAGTGCAATGAGGCAAACGACTGATGCAGTGAAGCACACCTCGTGAGACTCAGAAGGGTCCAAGTTGTCTCACGAGATGATGTGCAGAAAAGATGAATGAGTGGTTGTAATATTGTGGCAGCCTCGATAGATGCCCCGCCTAAACTGGGATATGGGATGTGGAGGTGGTGATGAGAGTGAGGGGAGTGCGTGTGTTCCTGAATCACAATGTCAGACGCCTGCACGTATGTTGATCGGCCAAACACAGGATCCACGATTGCCCTAAAGTGCTACTGTCTCCACGACTGCCTACATTATAAGTAGCACTCGGGCACTGTTTCACCCTCCCGTTTCCACACCTTTCAATTTGCCATACTTGGAAAGGGAGATTGGGGAGAGAGAGCGAGAGAGTGAGAGAAGGAGCATAAAAAAGGAG
Source organism: Echinococcus multilocularis (assembly GCA_000469725.3). NCBI lineage: Eukaryota > Metazoa > Platyhelminthes > Cestoda > Cyclophyllidea > Taeniidae > Echinococcus > Echinococcus multilocularis. Next base: position 2,045,012 of record LN902848.1, on the reverse strand, counting down.
GGAAGGGAAGCGGCAATGTGAAGTGCATTACTTGTGCAAAATTTGCATTAGGTGGATGGGATAGGAGGAAGGTGAAGGGCGCATTGTGTGAATGGACAATCTCCCCACCTACACATCTCATTGAAGTGTGGCGCCACTGTCATTTGAGAGTGCCACAGCCACATGAACTGGCAGCTCCTCACTCCCACGATGATGCCTCGCAAGCGCCCTCAAAAGGGTCCTTCAAAGCACCACCAAGTAGCTGCCAGCAGACATAGTGCTGTCAATTGTCGAGTCAAAAGTTGGGACAAGGGAGTGAGGCAGGAGGTCGAGTGTAGGAGGAAATTGCAGGAATGTATGCATCATCGCGAATCACTTGACGGTGTAAAAGCAGTCAGTGTCTCATTGGCACCGGTGGATCAGAACGAAGAATGCGGAGGACATGTCCATTTCCAACTGATCCCTTTCCACTCTGGGCAATGGATTTCATGGCGCAGACAATGCAATGGAATGGGATGGAGTGAAACGACCAGCAGAAGGATCAACATCCACTTCAACTGCTTTGCTAGTGGATTGACTAATTGCCCGAGTGACTGACTCGTCGGCTGTTTGACCGGTCAGTGGACTGGTGCACTTTCCAATTATTTATTTGGTCAGTAAATGGATTCACACACTCACTCACTCATTCCTGATATGCCCTGCCCTGCATAAACGACATGGAGATGCGGTTGTTCACCTTGTCAACGTGACGGCAAGTTATGTACACACGTCTTCTCACACCGACTACACCGACCATACCAAGGTCATGCCACCACCACCGCCATCACGTCCAGCAATCGTTTAAACACGTGGTCAAACCGACCACCCATCCGTTTCCGCCGCCCACTTGCACGTCCTCCATGCAAGTGTTATTGCAAATGGCAGGACACCGGCACTACCATCGCCACCACCACCACTGGCGCTAGCACAGACTACAACGTCAACAATGACTGCGGTAGATGCGCCATGACTGTATGAGGGGCACGCCTATTCGAGTGAGTGAATGAAGGGAGAAATAAAATTGATGCATCGACCTGGGTGGATTTTACTAGTGCATTTACTGTGCATTTGAGCAGCCGACCATCTCGGGGATGTTGGAATGTCACACTGGTGTCACGCATGACGTCTTGGTTGCATCATCAATGCTAGTAATCACCCAATCATTCAGTCAATGGAAAATGAGACGCCTTTCTTGCAGACTGGTGTGCCATTTCATCACTGCATCCGCGGGAAGGACTTGTGCGGACACTGCGTTGGTTGCGGCGGTGGGCGGAAACGATGGCATTGCACGAGAACACCACCTCTCATGGCATCCCATTGTGCGCATTCCATGCTACACCTGCGCGTAATGGAATGGAGGGGATGGGATGACCGGCTGGGAATGAAATGGAGTGGAAGAGAAGGCGGACATCACTTGTGGATGGAATAGTGCATGCAGTCTCACACAACATGGGCTGACCATTTCAACCTCTTATTCGTTTGCGCAGAGCGACGACTGTCGAAGTGAAACAGGATTACCACACCCTTGTCAACTGATTGTGAATGATGAGGAAGTGGTACTTCCCCCACGTTGGCAGAATCGAGAGGTGACTCAGATGGTGGTGAGACGTGCAGTACTGAAATGGAGGCGGAGTGACCAGACGGGATGACGATAAGCAAACTTGTCTGTGGAAGGTCACTCTTTGTTATGCGTTTTATTAAATGCTTGGACAAGTAGTGATTGGCTTGTTTACAGCCTTTGCCGTGTGGATTAGCTAGTATCGAGCGCCGTATGTTAATAAATTCTCCTTCCGATAGCCATTTAAACTTACCCGTCCCAACAATCACCTGCACTACTGTTTGCGAAGTGGTTACAAGTGGGAGATCCATTTAATTCTGCATGATGCAACACTGCGCTCGTAGTCGAGTTTATTTTTGTTAATTTGAAATTACTAGGGACCGATTACGATGTAATTTGATGTGGTACAATGGAATTGAAGCGATTTGGGTGAATTTCTTCTTTCCTTGTTGGGAAACCATCACATTTCCTTTTGTTGGTCCTGAAACTTTATGATTCCCTTTTGACCACAAGAATACCTGTCGCAAGAGAGCGTACTACTTTCCTCTTTGAAAGAGCTACATTGGCTTACTTACTTGCTTACAGGCTGCCTAGATGAGTCACTGACTGGATAATTTTCTGATCCGTTTTTTAATAGGCTTTTCAGTTGAACTGAACCACTGGATCTGCTTGAGGGCATTGCACTAGATGTTGAACGTAAAGCCTTTCACGATGAAGTAAGTGATTACTAGTCGTAAAAATTAGCAATGCTACAGTAGACCCCCATGACAGATTCATTTTGGCTCTCATTTGTCTCCTGGATTTATGTTACCATTTTTATGCATGAAGATGAGGACACGAACTGAAAGTTTATTTGGAGGAGATGTTTTGCTGAGATTAATGCTTTGATTAGATAGATGCTTGTTTACCATTCACCTAGGATGGACGTGACTACACCTCCACATGGACTATCTTTCAGGTTGTTTTTGTTATCCACTACCGTTGTGGAATCATTTCAGGTAGATCACTCTCTTAGAGTCAATGCGTTTGTGTTAAAGCTGATTCGGGGAGAGGTTCATTTTGGGATGAGTGCACGGCTTACAGTGCCTTATCCCTTGAATGGTCAAATAAGCCATAAAAAGTAGCCACCGTTCAAACATATTTTTAGACCTGAAGACAGTACATTTATGTGCAGCCACGAACTCAGTTAAAAAGAATTGAAAAAAGCGTCAACCCCCTCCGCGTTTATTCCAAACGTCGATTTTTGTAATTTCCCATGGCGAAACAGGAGGTACGCTGGATAGTACTCAATTCTAAATTGCTGTACCACATCCTAAAATGCACCAAGCAAAGTAATGTAGTGGATTCTTTAACTTTTGATGGCATCCTTATTTGATCGCATAAAAGTTTGTACGTAAAGCTCTCTCATAAGCTAGTTTGATTTAAAAAGCACTACTGAAGTTTTGTCAGTAAAATGTTAGTTTCGCTTGTGCTTATTAGATACATAATGGCACGAGTTCTGAGTTCGGCCTTCGTATAATTTTGTTTTCATTATCGTGGGAAAATGCATTCTTATCAATGACTGTTCTCATTTGCAAAATTTTGCATTAATAGGTTAGGCTGTACGATAATAAGGCTTAATAAAACAATCAGGTTCTTACCGAGAATTTGCTACCATCCAGTATAGCATAATATGCGTGAGGAGACCGTTCAGCTCTCGATTTGATAGAGCTTTCGGCAAAACAGCATGCAAAGCAGTTTGTCGTGGTCACGAGAATCACGACAGGCTGACTGTAACTCCGTTTTATGGCGTATTCTAATTGTCCCTTAATATGTTTTAGGTATCAAAAAAATAACAGCGGTTAAGAGGTGATGTCAACTTCTGTTAAAGCCTCATACTACTAGTCCAGCATTGGCCAATCCTCTGCCCGTGTGTGTGCCCGCGCTTGACTAATCATGACCTCAACCCTCCACCCCTTAGTTATGACTCACTCTGGGGGCCGTGCATTGCAACCCCTCGGACGTCATAATAATTGGTGGTCTCAGAACCCCGTCACCGGACTTTGTAACATCGGTTAAAAGGGTTGACTCAATAAACGAACGAGGCGTCTTATTCGCGATAGCGAAATTTTCTTCCCCCGACCCCTCTATACTCCAGTAAGTCCAACTCTCCTTGAAGGTCTCGTGGCGGCGTCATGTTTGTCAAAAGGAGAGAAATAAATAAATAAATAGATAAACAAGCAGCCTTGGTGAGTTTAGGTGGCACCACAAAATAGCATAGATTTTATTGTAACTAATTGAGAAAACGTCAACTTACGCGGGATATGATTTTCAAAATCTCGGGCATTCTGAAACTCTAAATGATGAAATTTTTTTACAATTGCAAGTAATTCTCATAGTGAAAACATCTATCTATCCGATATGGGTAACTAAGGTGTCTTTCAGTGCCTTAATTTCCAAAATAATCGTGCATCAAACGTAGACGCAGCACCACATAGCCTTCCACCATCAAATGCTGCTGGTGGTGATTTATGTGTATTTTAGAAGTGCGACAGGTTCCCCCCTTTATAAAGAAAAACCATTTTTCATCACATAATCCTGGAAATACAACAAAGGTGACGTCTTAGTCTGTAATACCTTCAACGCATTTTGTGGTTTAAAGAGCCGAAGAGGCCATCCTAATTTGGACTAATTAACCTCAGAAGGTGAAAAACTAGTTGAAGAACAAATAGCCCACCTAGACATGACCTCTCCAGGTTTGACTCATCAGTTAACCGGCTTTAGCTGTGCCTCTATGTTCTCACCATGCAAGCGGACCAATCAGCTAAGGCGTTGAGGTCACCTAAAGTGCTGATTGGTTGGTTGGTGGTGTTACGGGGAAGGCTACTTCCGATTTAACCGGTGAAAAGGGGCCCAAAGAATACCCCTAAAAATCGGTACTTATAGCGAGTAAAGTGACAAAAGAAAATAAAACACCATTTTTCAGTCAAATAGGCATGAAAATGGAAGCAGTGTTAAAACAATAAATTATAATAGCTAGAACATAGTCCAAACACAGAATAAGTATACAATATAAATGAAATTCTTACATAAAAAGAATAAGGTGCTTCTGTGAAAAAGTACAAAATATCGAGGTTTCCACTGGTATTTATGCATTTCCAGGACCACGGAAGCATTATTCCATATGCTAGAGCAGTTGGATCATCTCTCGTGATGTACTTCAAAGATGTACATGCAAAGAATCGCAACTGTGTACATGAAATTGTGCTTAAAACAAAAGCATAATAGCGAGACTTTATTCATCATATTAAAGTCATCCGGATGGTCGATAAACCAACTTTGTGGGGGACCCGGTACCTCGGAATCATCGACGATTTGAAAGGAGGTGTGCATTCATATCTTTTATTACACGTGTAGTGCTACTTACAAAGAACATAGGGTTTATTAAAGCTCTGATTTTATATGAACTTTTAAGCTCTCGATGAGATATTCATGCCTTTATTAAAAGGTCACCTTAAGGGGAAATCAACAACCGCTTTTGAAGGGGCATTTTTGCAACTTATGGGGGGACTTCTGATCCTAATCCAGCATGAAGAGACTTTGAATATCCACACCTTTTGAGATATCTTACTATATCTTAAGGTAAGAGCCTATCTCAAAGGGAACTTTACAATTACCGTCACCTAATTCTATATGTCACACATGTGTGACGTGCGGGTTTAGGTAGGCGTACTGGAACGTCGTATATGTATGACGCAGATAGCAAATGTAACAAGGGGACATGTCTTTCCCTTTATTCACAATTACCTCAAAGAGCTAGTTCCTTGTTTCAGAGACAGTTTGATGCCTAGCATAAACTTTGCTTGCTTATTTTAATGATCTCATTTTGCAGGTGAATTTGACTCACGATAGCAACTTCACCTGCCACTAGTCGTATTTTACTGTTAGGTAAAGTAAATTTGAGTGATTATTCACATATGATAGACAGCACAGAAAACCCTAGAGAAACCGTACACTGGCACTGGGGAGGCCGTATTTAAATATCAACTCCCCCCCCCCCCCAACCTCCCCAAGAAAAGGAAGCGTGTATCTGAGGCCTTCTCCTTAAAATTACTTAACATTGGATCGCCAAATTGTGATTTTCGTGCGTCTGATTTCAAGTATTGCTGCGGTTTTCACGATTCCGGGAACTCAGATGCCGTGTTTGGCAAACTTAGTGGAAAGGGAGGTTGAGAGTCACCTCTTGAGAACCCTGCCACATCTGGCGGTTTAACGTCTTACAAATACATAGCTGAGTTTTGACATGCCTGACAAAAGGTCATCTTCACGCCACCCCCTCTGGAGATTCTAGATAATAATCAGCCTGTCATAACTCTTCATATCTGTTCCATGAGTCAGTACCAAATTGTACCTTGGCAAATGACCAAGATTTTCATATTTACGTTTGGGACCTTGTCTGGGTATAAAATAATTTCACAGCACTGCTTTACATTGGCTTGATTGCATTGTTAAGTCGGCGTTCCAGTCAAAATGGGACAATCAGTGCCCTGATGCTTTAACAAGGGGTACGACTAAACCGGCCTGGATACTCGATTCAAAAATTAAAATCCCAAATTGCAAACACTTGTAAATGATAGTATTCACAATTTTCGAGGCGTTGCACTTGCTAAAATGCTCACGTAAATCAGGTGGAATTCACCACGGTCAGGAGCGTCACCGGGCTCCCGGCGCGCAACCATCTGTCAGTGGAGCGTTTACATTACTCATCTGTTTGACTACAAAGTGTTCTACTGGTGTCCCTAAAAGTCGTCTGCACACCCAGGAAGTAGTAATGTGGTGTTTTTACACCTTCTTCCATAAGTCAGTTCGCTTGTCACCTGCTAAATGGTGAATGTTGACATATTTTGTACTCTTGGCAGTATCGCCATGGTGCGACACCGCTTTCCTGATGAATTATTAGAGAACTGAACACATGAAAAATAGAATCTACGTAGAATTCTACTTGGTGATGTGATGGTGATGCCTTGGCAGATCAGCAGTTGAAAAATTCCACATTATGTTCCACCAACTCCTCTTGCATGAGTCACTGTTTCATAATTTTCCTAATAACCTTGTAACAGTAAACAGTCACCATCTACTAATTTTACGGGTCGTTTTTGTGGTTACCTTATGTAAAAATGCTCTTCACGTCCTCTTGCTCCGTCTTGGTAGAGGAGCGGGAGAACTTTGTAATCACGCCATCTTCTTGACCATTGAAAGATTTAAAAGACCCAGCAAAGGGGAATTCCCTTCACCGATAGTCTAAAACAGTAAAATGCTTATTTTTTGAATGCCAGCCATTGGAAGAAGGGACATGTACGAGATCATTGACTCAATCGTGATTTAAACGAATTCCAAACGGATGCCTCTAGATCTGACATCCATGGGGATAACAGAGGAGTGTCCTTACCTGTTTGCAAAGGCTTCAAACGCTTGTACGGTATTTTCGGATATGACTCAAATTTTAGAGATAAGAAAGAGCTCAAGAAAAGCTTGGCAGTATAAGGAACTATTCGCATGCAAATAAGGGATGTAGAAACGGGAGAATAATACGGTTCAACGAGAAGGAGTTCATCCCAAACTGGAGTGCTCCAAAGTTGACAAAGTGGTGCCCACCGCCTTCGAGTGAGGAGTTCCCTAAAAAAAAGAAAAAAAATAGAAAAAAAGTGTGTTTTCTGCACACAGAAGGCATTTAGGGCTAATGGCATGGCACGGGGGCTGGTCTACCCGCTGAGGACCAATGGCCAAGACAAAGTGGCCCTTTAGCAAAACAAACAGCCAACATATTTTAGCAACCATCTATCCACCCACACATTTATTTATTCATCCATCTATCCATCCTTTATCTACCGATGCCTATTTATCCAATAACCAGCTGTCCATCAGTCGGTATACCTGCTCACAGGTGTCGAAATGAAAAGATCTTCCCAAGTAAAATGCTTCGAATAAAAGTTATTTAATTAACCACTTAAAAAACACGTATTAGCCAAGAAACACTTAATAAATCGTGGGATTTGGCCTGAAAAGTGTATTTTGCGGCTTTATCTCAAAATTTCCAACCATTCTGCAAACGGATTCGCTGAAGAAGCTGTACAGAATAATTCCTGATCTTCTAATATTTTACTTTAACTTTAGCACAGAGAAGCCCAACTTTCCTTTAAAAATCAAAAATTTACATTTTTCTTGGGGCAGCATTGCACAAAAGAATTTGTTGCGGATGATGCGACACGATAGCCTATCGCCACTAGCCTACGTCTGCAACGTAAGCATTATGCGTTATGGTTGCAAGATTGTAGTGGGTCATTTGACCTTTTAACTAATCACTACGTTCAGCTTTTGTAGTATTGCTTGTTACAACGTCTATGGCCTCTAATTTTAATTACTAGGAACGGTCATTTCTACCCAAAACGTAATTTATCTGCCTCCATCTAAAGTTCCATGTGGCCGGTAATTGTCCAGTTCATCCGCGTATACACACCCTACATCGCCCTGCCCTTTGCCGCCATCGTAGGCTTCGTTGGTTTCGGTTTGGAATCGAGACTGCGAAGTCAGGACCGCCTTTCCAGCGCCTCTGCAACTCCCACCATGACCTTTGATGAGGCCCGTCTCGAGCGCCGCCTCAGAAACACCGACGACGACCTACCTGACAATTGGGAAGACGTCGTTACCTCACCGAAACTCCACTACCGCCGCGACCCCATGTTTGACAAAAACAAGTAGAAACCCGTAGAATGAACATGTATGCTCCAGCACATTAATTTACTTTCCACATGTTTTACATACATCAATGGTGAGTCCGTCTCATAAAATTCAAGACAACTAACAGGAATAGAAATAGGTCCCAGGCCGGTGTCCCAATTCTACATAGACCTTGTCACGAGTATCAAAATGGATAAAAGGTGATAGTTTTAGTATAAAAGCTTCCCGGCCATAAATGCCTTAGATGTGAAGTGGGTTAAAAATGCAACAGATAAAGGGAGGAGGAGGGAGATAGAAGACATCTAGTTAGTGTAGGCGAAGGCGGGGGCGGTCCCCGGGTCGGTCGCCTGTTGTTGCTGTTGGCGTGGCGGAGCAGCAGTTGTGGAGACAGCCTCCTCCGAACCAGCCAACGATGCCGCCTGGTAGTACGCTGTTTGGTAGGAAGATGAGGATGCAGTGGACGCAGTTGATTGCACAGAGTAGCCGCTGGGTCCCACGTCAAAAATCACCTGTGGTTGAACGGAACTCTGCGCCGCTTCGGTCACCACTGTTTTTGCCGTGGTCGCAGTCACATCTGTGGTTACCGCCGCCGCTGTTGTTGTAGTCACTGTTGCTGCCGTCAAAGGTGCAGGAAAGTATGGATTAGCAGTGGGAATGAGGGAGGTCGTGGCGGCGGCGGAGTTCGTCGACGCCGTACCGGCCTGAGGGAGGACAAAACCCTGACTCGGCTGGAAGCGAAAATAAAAATACCGGCAAATTAAACGTCTGCCAAAATTGAAGTCGCACCTGAGGAAGGGGATATACTCACCTGTGGCCAAAAGTAGTTGCCAGGAGAGAAAAGGCGAGCAGTTAGAGCCGCTGCAGCGGCCGGGTTGTAGGACAAACCCGAGGACACTGTGGCTTGTTGCGTTGCCTGTTGCTGCTGTTGTTGGTGCTGTCGCATTGCAGCTGCGTACTGGATGGTGGGAAACTGGTAGCCAGCAGCAGAGTACTGCTGACCGTAAAAGTAGCCATTATTCCCACCCCAGAAGTCAAAAGCTGGTTGAGCAGCCTGTTGCTGACTCTGTTGGTAACGATTGTAAAGCAGAAGGTTGGCTGCATTCCAGCCCGGGTGCTGGTAGAAACCGGAAGCGGTCGGAGCTACGGCAGATGCTGCTGCAGCTGTTATTCCCACAGTCGCATTTTCCATGGCTAACTTAGTAAAATCTGCCTCTTGCTGTGCCCTACTACGTTTCTTTTTCGAACCTAGGAAGAACATAATCACGCCACACAGAAACGATATCTTACCGTCCTGTGATCTTGCAGGGTTTCGTGAGGACTCAGCTGTCTGTTTAATTTGATGCTCCGTCCGAAGATGGCGATTTAAGAGGGATCGCATGAGAAAGACTTCATTGCATACAGTGCAGGGAAAAGTGATATCTTTGTTGTGGTGTTTTGCATGCTCCTGGAGCTTATCCCTGCATTAAAAAGCGACTAACTTCGAGATTGTTAAAAAAGAGATAAGGGGGGATAGACTGTCTGAAACTTACTTTCGAGCAAAGGCTTTGTTGCACACTTCACAAACAAACGGTCGTTCATTGCTATGAACCGATCGAAAGTGACGTCGAAGTTTGTCCTCCCTTACGAAGGCGCGACCACAGGTATTGCAAATGTGTTTAGCCTCGGCGTGAGCAATTTTGTGCTTGGATAAGAGCGAACGCTAAACGAGAGACAGACTTTACTAGGGAATTTAAGCGAAAAGAATTTTAATTTGAAAGGCAAGAACCCACGTCCGCAAAAACCTTGTGGCAAACATCGCATGCGTGACCTTTTTGCACCGGAGCATCATTTGATGTTGCAGTAGAGGATGATGAGCTAGGCTGCTGCTGCTGCTGAGTAAAATCACCGGTAAAGAGAGCACTGATGGAGGAAGGGGAGGGCTCCTCCTGCTTCAAAACAATACTTGAGAAGGGATTGGGATTGTCCATCTGTACAATGGGGCTACTGCCCTGAGCAGGAAAGCTTTGAATGTTAGATACGTTTGCTTGCTGAATCGTCGAAATAGGCGGTGGAAAATCACTGCATTGGGGAATACAACCTCCCCTCAAAAGTTCCATTGCACGAGGCTAAATGACAGAGAAGGAACGGCTGTTGCTCATGTAATTTCTATTGGACAAAACCCGGCCAATTAAGTTTGAATGTCATTCAAAGGTATCTTTAACCACATAATAGGTTTTCTCTTTACATAATTATCCAGAACTTGTAATGCCAAATTTAAGGTATCTCAATTTAAATATATAAAAATATGTAAATATATACCAGCGTACAACACGCAAACATATCCGCTGCGTACGCAACTTCCTAAAGTATTCTGCACCACACAAAAGAATTACTAGGGTAAGCAAGGAGCCTATTCCACCCACCTCCACCTACTACATAAAATCTCACCCAAACTTTTCCTTACCGAACGAGCTGTAGTAACACATCTAGTCCCCGATGACCCAGCACTCAGGAGCCTCCGCGGGAACGATAGAATGCACATTAGTGAAGCGGAACGCTCGCATATTTAACGCCTAGAAGGCTCTAAAGTTACTGTCACGGCCGAGGCTAGCTCACACGGTGCACGTACACCAACCAAGACGCAAAGAACCCCCTCCCCCACGGGGCACCAGAAACACACCAACTTGCAACCTCCCATCCGGCGACTAACTGCTAGGTACCCTAGTTCCACTAAAAGAGTGAACGCCCCCACCAACAGCTATTAACTTATGTAGCTCGATTCCAACTTGCCTTGATTGACGCAGTAAACACTTCCCAACTCACAGGATAAGTATACACAGACCGCTCTTCTTCTAAAGATTACCCGACACCAAAGAGCCTCAAGTACTCTTGCCTCAAACCGTCATGCGAAAGTACACCCTTTCTTAGCCACGCTTCCGTTCCCGCTCCCTTCCAACCATAAGCGGCCAGTAGTGCTTTGGTCGCCCGCTCCCGTAGCCTGTCCGGTGCGCCAATCCAACACTTCAGCTGTTTCCGCATTTGAGGCAATGTGCGGTAGAGACACCTCGATGGTGTTGGTTCGTGGACTAACAACTCGGGATAGGCTAATCTATGGGGTAAGAGGGGCACGCAGCCCACTGCAACTGCCTCCACTACTGCTACACCGAAGAATTCATGATTCGCAGTAGACACGACCACGTCACAATCGGTCAGTGTGCGCCAGTAGGTTTCTCGTGAGTCAACGAAACCCCAGACGGCGATATGACCGGTGGAGCGGAGATAGGACTCTGCTATGGGGAAGATCCGTGGCACGTCCTGACTGGCTCCGCCAATAACGCTGATCTGGAAGTTCGTCTGTGCCTGAGAGTAAAGAGAAGTAGGAGGGTTAGGGCAATTCATGCACACGAGGCATTTAGACCTTTTATATTATTTTCAGGTGTCAAAAATAGCTCCCTGAAGCTATCTAGCACAGTGTGTTTTATCGAGTGGTTCTACTTTTAGGCAAAGAGAGAGAGAGAGTAATTAATAATCTCTCCCAGTGGGTAAGCAGCATCACTTTTTAAAATGACTTCTTGTTTTAATGGCATTGTTACAGCATGAATTCCGTGCCTAGCTCGTAAGTGGTAAAGAAGGACCACAAGGTAGGGCTACATAAGAGGACGATATATATCTTCCAATTGCAATTCAGCTACGTGAACTGGTTGACTTTCGCAGGTTCCGATCAACATAAATTGGTGACACGTCGTCCCATTCGTGTGATTCAATGATTACCAGTTATACTATGCGACTGAAGGATCTAAGAAGGGAGGAACAGCGTCCGTCATACTGATTACCATCGATAGAAGGTGTATGCCACTGCCACGATTGAGAGGTTCAAAAGTGGTTGAGCTCCGTTTACTACCGGGAAGAATGAATAAAGTACTCCAAAACTAAGTTGTAAAACTATCAGTAATAGCGGTTAAAGATAATGGTACCCGGATGTAAGACAGGTTCAGTAAGGCTCATGCTCAGGCATGCGTAGAGAACGACCCGAACTCTACCTGCTTTGAGGGTGGTGGAGGCGGAGTTATTTCAGAAGGCGTCATAACATCACCAATGGAAGGTCGCAGAGTGGATCCGCCGAGGTTGAAGAGCTCCTCGTCTACACTTATGTTAGCAAGGTCAAAAATGACCTTAAAGAAATCCACTGGATTCTTGTCGTAGTCCCACCTGGAGGGAAGTAAAACAGATACAGTGTCATTTCGGTAACTAAGCCACTCATCTGGTCTGTGTTTACATTCCAGTACTGCATTCCAACAGACCATTGAATAGGAAATATCGGATTATGAAGCTCGGGATTACTTTATGCTTTAAAGGAGGATGCAACGCAAACGCACATATCCTTCCATATTGTCTAAAATCGCCTTACCCCCGTCTACCCCACGCATGCGATTCATTGTTGAGATTAAAATACAACTGGTCGCTCTCGAGCCATCGTCCAATGAAGTATGTACGTTTATAAATGCAAGCAGTAGCTTGCCGCACCTTCACTTCACCAAAGTGGTTTCATAGTTTCCTTAAAATTCAAAAACTGAATGAAATAAGGCCGCCGAAAAAGTGCTGTTCTTCGTTTGTCCAGCTATCAGTACCAACTTCGCCAGATTCAGTGCTTTTAAATGAGAGATTGGATAAATGGGACGAGTAAACAGACAGGTGGGTAAATAGTTAACGGAGAAGAGAAGTAATGACCGCATGGAGCCAGTGAGATGGCTCAATGCCTAACCTTTCAGCCTGAGCTCGGGCCTATCACCTAAATGATATGTGGCCAAATTATTTATGGCCCAAGTTATTAGAATCGTTTATTGAGATGGAAAAGCTTGCACTTACACCATTGAGTGCTAGTAGTGCGAGGTGGAGAATCAGTAGTCAGTCACTCACCAAATCTCAAAATGCAATGATCCGTTCCACGATGGAACAAACTCCCATTCGACAAGCACGACAAGAATCTACAACACATCCATGGTTTCACGAGATTTATTCTAAAAACTACAACTATTCAAAGGGTGTTCCGCGCCTGCAGTGGTGACGGGATATCTTCGAAACTGGAAAATCCAAATGCTCGAGAAGTTAAGGTATAATATCCGAGATTTCAGAGCCTCAAAATCATTCCTACTTAATAAGTCGGCCACTCCATATTTAATTAACCTCCTTACAGTCAAAAAATAGAACAAAATGACCTAGCAGTGGTCGCAAGAGAGAGACATCCTTGATTTAAGAGTCCTGTTAAAGGAAATGAGATTCTAGAATCCTGAACAGGGTGATAGTTAAACAAAGAAAGTGGTGCCTTGTAGAATCCTGTGAAAATACCTTATCATTTCACAACCCTCCCTCCAAACACCTAGAAAAACAGAGTTCTAGTTCCTCGAGCCTAATACCGAACAAATGAATCCGGAAATATGAAGTACTGCCTTCTTCAAGCCTATGGAAGTAAAATGGTCTGGAAAGAATCCACAGGAATAGTAAAACCTTGAGCTTTGTTCTAGTGGAATGAATGAGATCAAAAATAAAGGAAGAGGGTTAATTCAAAATTCTCTTACAATCCGGTATACGAAAAACCAATTCAAAAGATCTCACTCACCGATGATTCCACAAAATCCTCAGCGGCGCTCGACCTCTCGCCCTAATTCGCTCTGCTTGGAAGCGAATCGCAGCTTCAAAGTCCTCCACATCACCATGAAAGAGCACTGGGAGTGGGGGTGGTTCAACAAGGAAGTAAAGGACACGAGATTTAGGCTTTAGAAGTTTCTCCACTAGCTCTCGTGGCTCCGGCACTCGAGGGCTTGGTGGAGTGGGCAAACCTGCGGCGAGGAAAGCGGGCAGACGTTCATAGAAGGAGTGCATATTGAAGGAAGAGTTGAAGAGGACCAGGTCGGCTGCTAGGGCTGAGAGAACTTGAACGTAGCTGAGGGAGAGAGAAAGAAGACACGAGGAGTGTGCAAGTCGACATCTTTGAGATTAGAAAAGATAATGGGAATTTCGGATATATTCCAGTACTAAAACAACACTTATAAAGATTCCATATAGGAAGAATTTTCAGCACGCCTGAGCCACCCCAGGACATTCTGCACTGACCCAGACGACCATATCCAAGTAAAACTAGTTTAATTGACCTAGTTGGATTTGAAAATCCATTCACTAGAAAAGAAAATTTCGGCGATTGAGGAAGAAGAGCAAGTAAAGGGTTACCGACGACAGGACAGGGTGACAGACGGCTTTTCAATCACCTGCAATGGAGTCACCACGCCGATGACATGGGGCTCCCTGTTAATGGTACCACTGCCAATCTCTCAGCCCTTCTGCATGCTTAAAATCCGACTATCCAAACTAACCACCTATCAACTGCAGTTCATCATAAAAAGTGCACCTAAGATAGTGAAACTACATTCCTGATAGCACCTTAATTCCACTAAAAGGTAGAGGTCAGGATTTTCGTACTTGTTTTCGAAAAAATATATTTAATTCGGTTCTGGAGTATAAATAGCCGAGAATTATTGTGCAATTCAAACATTAAGATGAGCTTATTTATCACCGTTCTATAGCAACGACACCAAAGGTGGTAGTAAAATATCAAATCAGCACTTTCTAGCCGTTGATTTGCGATTTGACTTGCCAAAACTGTCAAGTTTATTTACAAAGATGACTGCAAATGAGGGTCATATTCTGCGACCCTTCTTTCCCAAAAAAGTTACACAATTTAAAAGACAGTCAACATCTAGTAATTGCAGAGGCATATTCAAACCACAGGACAAGGAAATTTGAGCATGTGTGATTCACTGTGGTCCTACTCTTAATCCTACAGTCTGCAAGAGTGAATGGTCGAAAAGCCCTCGTAGTCACGGTACCCTCTAGTTCTCCTGAACTGGACGCCTTTTAATACCCTAATTGGTTATTTAACTCTCAGTTTTAGTAATGGACCACTTAGGATGCCGCATTGTACCTTCGTCGAGTGGCCTGGCCTCCAAATAATGGCAATAGCCCCCAAGCCTTTCTGTACGTCGGCAACAGATATTCTGTTCGAGTATCATATCTTCTTTCGGCTTCAGGAAAGTATTGACGCACTACAGCATCAGTGTATCCTACTACCATGCATGAGGCGTCTTTAAGACGGTTATCCACCTACAAGCCAAATCCAGGACCCGTTAATGCCTGCTATGGGGAAAATTACGGTTGATGCAATTGAAGACTGAGGCCGTCTTGAAGGTCGTCCCGAAGTTGACGATGATTATTTGAAAAAAATTGCAATTTCCCCAACTGTATAAAGTAACACCAAGTTTTTAGGCAATTAAGGCATTATATCACTCCTATTCAGCCTATTTGTTTCCATCAAATGAGTACAAAAAATAGTGCCTACTTAATAACAAACTGACAAGTTATTCAGTAGCATGCTTAAATTTGAAGCAGTAAAATTGCATCTAAGTGTGTACCTACGTCGTAAGTAGCACTACCCCACGAATTGATTTATCACTTACGTTTCACACAAAATTAAGCAGAATCGCAAACCCATAGTTTACATACGCACACAAACAATTTGCGGGGTTAACTATGCGAAAAAGTGGTGAACAGTGCAGGTGACACAGAGGAGGTACAAACCAACTCTCCACTTTACAATGGAGCCTTCAATGGAAGCCACCTATCAAGGAAACAAATCTAGCAGGTGTGTGAACAAAACGGGGGAGTGATCACCTGGATAGGAGTTAATCTCATGGATTGCGATTAGATGTTAGCCTATTTTAATGAAAGAAAAAATGCACCAGCTACAGTCCCGTCAACTCAAATAGGTTGTAGACGGCAAATGGGGTCTTTTAACCCCTCACCCCCATGGAATGTAGGTGTCAATTTAGCTGGAACCAAGTCCATTTAATCAAACCACATTGGATGGAGTTTCCAAACTAACACTCTCATGGCGAAATTTGGACGAAGAAAAGACCTTCACAACACCGAGTTCTATCAAGAATGACCAGAAAGCAGACACCAAGGGAGAATTATTTGCAACCCTTGAAAATTAGCAGACGATGAATAAAACAAAATTCGCAAAACCTGGATCAGATATAGATATGCTTAACCCGCCCCCTGACTGACGCAGTCTTCAACCTCCCACTTCCAGAATACCTCCTTCGGTCGTGAAATAAGAAAAAACATTAGAGTATGAACAAGAGCCAAGACATCACACATCAAATGATATAAAAATTAGAAAGATATTTAAAAAGCCCTTAAACACCATAACCACTCAGACGGACTAGTATCGTGCCATTTTAATTGCCTCGAGATTTATTTAAATTCGCCAGGAGTGGTAAAACATTCCACAACACCCCAAATAAACTCACCCAAACTGGTAGTCTGGTTTTGCAGCATTTTTGTCGCCCTCTCTCAACGGATAGGTCAGTTGGTTTTCGTGAAAGTAAAGGTACTTGTGCGGTATGCTCGCCAGATCGGGCCGCAAAGCGAGTAATTCCGGGAGAGAGAAGACAGCGGAAGTGAAGAGGACGCGGAAACCGCCGTTAGCACGACTGCTTTTGGGAATCAGAGCTGCCAACGCAAGTGCCCCAGTTCGAGCTCGCCAATGCCACTTATTGGCAGGGAGGGATACCACGCACACCGTTTCCCCTGATCAAAAAAGAATTAGAGCAGCTGGTAGGATCTACCGTTTCTCTGGTCAAAAAGCACCAAATTGAATGGAATCGCCGTATCTTTGTTCGAAACTCTTCTGATGATCCAACAAGAAACAACAGATGTAGTACCTTTCCCGTGTAATCGCTAATGCAACAAGCTCCGAAAAACCAATGTCTCTCTGAAGGTATCGAATTTTACCGATGCACGCTGACGGTTTCCAAGAAGAGCCATCGACCCACACGTAGCTTAAACACGTTCACCATCCCGATTTTCTCATCCCAGTGAGGAATGATGGATGTTAATTCTGTGAAAGGGATCAAAGTTGCCTTGTAGCGCTGCAATTTTTCCTTGAAGTTATAATAGGCCATGCTAGTAAAAGAATTTACCCCTATTGTACGCAAGAGCTGAGAGAGTATGTGGATGGCGGGAGGACTAGGCTACCTAGGCGTAAGTACAAACTACGGAAGGTTAAGAGTCCAGGTAGTTAAGCATACAGCTAGACAGACGTCAAATCACTGGAGTTTTAAAGACTATGGAAATTTTAAACTCAAGCTTAAATATCAAGATAAAAAGCTAGGAATTTAAAAGATTCATTCAGATTGAGTCGGGATTCCCAATTATTCAAATTCGCAAAGACGTTTTTGAGTTGGTAGCTTCAGGAAAGTTTATTTAATCTCCAGAAATAATATAGCCTCTCCGTTGAAGATACTACTGATACCCTGTAAGCGACCTACAATCAGTGGACATTGAACCCAACTAGAGAATAAGCCAAATTCAAAAACATTTGACAGTATGCAAGGTCAGTGATTTCGCCCTAGCAACATTGCAGATACTGAGAGTAATTCCAAAATAAACACCATGGCAACGCAAACAGAAACCGTCACTGTGATAACCAGCTAACGACTTTGCCAGACAAGTCATTTTTTGGACAATAGATTGTAGAATTGGGGAAGTTTGCTTCCTGGAACGACACCAATAAGGACCAATGAAGGCTTCACAAATCAGTCCCTCCAATCTTACCAACTTGCAAGATTCATGGGCCTTCAAAATTCTCAAGGTTCACATTTGTAATTTATAAATAAGCTATTATTATAAAATAGCAGCCTAGAATATGGCAATAGGTAAGGGGAATTGTCAAATAGACACCGGTGCGCGGCTTTTAAGGGCTACCACGAGAGCAAGTTGTTTGCCCAATTGTAGCCATGCTAAGTGTATACCGATGCCTATTTACTTCGAGAGAATGCGTTGTTAAGGCAACCATCAAGTGATGTAACAGCATAGGGATTGATGCAACTCACTCCTGCTTAGGCTAAAAAAAGAATCACTATCACCTTGCTGTAAAAACTGGAAGTAACGAGAACACTGTCAATGGCAAAAAAAATTAGAGGCTCATTCCATTGAATACGCTTCCTCACCAGTTTAGAGAATACCAGAGCCGAGTACGTCGACAGGAGCTAGCTCGGCTTGCCTCAAATCTACCGCATTCAATCATATAGACAATAAATAGGCACTGTAAACTGGGAATTATTTACGATAGTTCCTAGCCCCTTGGTTCACCGAAAAGTGGACAGATGTGGAGGAGGGTACTTAGTGGAACCCTGCCTAAGGGCACATGACCGAAAAATTAACAACAATGTCCAACCAGAAGTTGGGACGTTAGCATTTCCTTTCACTTCCAACAATTGTCCTTCTGCCTTGTTTCTGCATCAATAATAACGAAGGCCTACCTTTCTCAGTCAGTAAGCCCTCGAGGGTAGAGATGAGTTGTTTGTGAGAGCCTCCGTTGAAGCCTTCGACAAGTAGAATGGTCGCATCAGATGCCTTTTGGATCATTTGGTCCATGACCTTGCAAAACTTTCCACAGGAAAAAACATTTTTAATTTGTCAGCGGTTATCATTACAAATGACTACAACAAAAAGTGTATCTAACAAAACCAGATCATAGCATCAATTAAATGCCGCTAGCATTATTGTAATCTTACCCCATACATTCTTTCAGCCAGGCTTCCGTGTGTGGAGGAGGAGAAGGAGTAGGAAAGGGAGGAGATTTTTAAAGATTATTTGATGGGCTAGCCAAACGAGCCTTCAAGGGCACGGGAAACAACACGGTACTCATTAATGTAAGTGGTAAAAAAGTTAAACAATGCAGTACAAGAAGTGAAACTAAGCTGATTCCACATCACATTAACGCCAGCTCGACTAGCTAATGCCGTCATGAATCAAAATAGCCCCAGCAGCATGATAGCAAATCACATTAAAAGGCAGTCTGAAAATGGATAACTGTATAAGTGTGGGTGGCGCGTCATGACAAAAAACTGCGAATATATGACTCCACCTAAATCATGCCTTAGTTATTTAGGGACTCATCTCACTGCAGTTAGCTTCTGTGAGGGCGTCATAACGCAGAATCTTGACTATCAGAAGTTGATGTAAAAGGAAGTCTCCAACCAATCTAAATTGAGCACCAACGGTCTGCCATCAGACACAGTAGACTCAAAGAAGTAAGGGCATCAAATGAAGTACACCACAATAGCTTGCATTTTACAATCAAAACGACCCATAACCTCGGCCTAAGTGAAGCCTAGAAACGCAGAAGGTACTCTAATTAAGTGGAACAATGAGCACAAACAACCGGGACTATATGTTTCCCCTCATGGGATAGTTCTCACATAGTCTATCAAGTCTCTAACATCTAGGAGCCAAAAAGAACGAAGCTAGACCGATGTCGCAAGTCACCCCACACTAGCCGAATTGAGGAAAACGCCTCAGCTTCCCATCACCTACAATCGGCAGTTCCATTTGACCTTTGACATCAGGAATGCAAATCGATTGACGAATACTACGCGCCATTATTGTATTGTTAAATGTAAAACGATCTCACTGTTCTTTGCTAGAAGTAACTGCGTTAAAAAAATTATTCCTACAATCCAATGATAACTCCTACTGCAGAATCAGGGCGTGATCAAGAAAACTTAGGAATCGATAGAAGACCTCTGGGGACTAATATGACAGATGAGTAAATGCCGACAGTGAACACTGCAAGCAGCCAGAAAAGAGACCAATGAACTATTCAATCTTCAACTTTGCTTGTCTACCATTACCCTATGTGACAATCACGGAGAAAGAAGCACTCTCAACCTCCTCTCCTCCCGACAAGACAGCAAAATAGGCAGAAAAAATAGGCCAAAACATCATTCTGAGTAGAGCAAACACACACACACGCGCACATCAGGCAAGGAGGAAAAAGCAGAGGATGAACATACAAAATACCGTCGTTTTTTGGTTCAATAATTAAGGACTGCCAAGAAACTGAAAAGAAGGTTAGGAAGGAGGTAAGGAGCAGAGAATCCATATGGCAAAGGAAAAAGGCCGCCACTTTCACACAAAAAGACGTATACACATGTGGAAAGAAGAAGGGCTTCCCCGACGAACAGTCATTACATCTGCTTGAATGAAGAAGAATCCTCACGCCGACCACATCTCCAAATTGGCTAATTCTGAAGCTTCCTCGGCTTTTTTCGAGGCTGAAATACATGAGGGGTGAAAAAGTGACGTAACTGTGGTGAAACCAGGATAGCATAGCTGACGCCATTAGATGCCTAATGGCATCACATGAGAATTTCAATATGCACACCAAATGTTAATGTGCGCAGATTTATTATCGGTACACTTTAAAAGAATAAGCTTTGAAGTAATAATGGGAGAACACCCGCCTAATGGATGTGGTCTGCGTTTCCCACAGGCATGCCTAATTCGAATAGAAAAAGGAGCTTACCCTTAGGTTTAGAGCGAGTAGGTTCGCCAACAGGGATGGAGGGAAGCTCGTCAACATTATGAACGTCGAGGAGCTTTTCAGCAACATCTTCCTCCTGTAAACGAAACGAAGAAAAATACATGACGACAATGTGTGAACATATGCAAAATCGGTTTACCGAGTAGACTTTATATCATAAAAAAACATACTGCAAGCTCTTCCAGTTCGCGAAGAAGTTCATCGTCGTCAACTAGGTCAGAACCCGTGGGCATGGAAATAGCGGCGGCAATTTCATTGGCAATATCCTGCTGCTCATTGACATCGTCCATTAAATCATGAACCTTATCGACGTCCCTAAGAAGCGAAAGCATGGGATTCCCCAAGAAACATACATATCCTTGTGAATGCCTCGCATAGCCGAGTTAACCGTCTTCATTGTGTCTAGAATATTCTTATTCATTAATGCACTATCAAGGGCATTGCGCTGAGCTTGGAGCTTCATGAGAGCACCATCATTTAATTCCAACTGCTTCTCATATAAAGCCTTTTTTCTCAAACATTCCAATGCGGCTGAACAAGTAAAATTCCTGCTGATTACTTACCACGTTTGTTTTTCAAACCAAATTTTTTGGCTTTGGCAATCTCTTCATTTATTTTCTTCTCCAAGAAAATCTGCTTCTTATTTAGCTGCTCCTCCGCTGTCTGCAATGCTTCTGCAGCTGTCTCTTGGGTAACTGCTTTCTTAGGAGCACCAAATAGCCGCTTCAAACTAGACATCTCCGAAGATGAAGAGCGGGTTCCAATAAACTGCCTAGCAAGCCATATCACTTCAAACAAGAAGACGGGATTAATTAGCAAATATTGATAGTATATTATTTAAGTAGTTTGTAAAAAAAAGTGTGCACCTTTTTTAATTTCATGTTAACTGTGGCGAAAAATTTACACGGATTTTTAGTTTAACAGGCACGAGTGAGAATCTGAAAGCCTCTGATATTATACACCATTTCATGGTCTTTACTCAGTAAATGCCGGCTTATATATGTTTTCTTCAGTAGCATTTACACGCAGGGACGCTTTTTAAAGCATGGCTTTTGAACAATCGAGATTAATTTTAGGAACCCGACCACTTTGCTTTGTGCGCTTGGGATCCTGCAACAGTGATCCAGTTATTAAGACATGTGGCATAAAAATTGGCTGCAAAATGCACTTATGTATTGAATAAATAAACGTTATAATAGATATTTTAAAAACACAAATTGCTGCATTCTTATTAAGCAATGATAGTTTTTTATAGTATGGAGTCCAAACTGCCATGTGCGCTCACCGTCGATGATATTGAAATTCCGTTGTTGTTCAACTCTCTGTTGTGGTAGGAAGCGTTTTTTGACTCGGCCATTGTTCAACGCCGGTTGGGCCATGCTGGTAGGTCACGCACTCTCTGTGTCGGACTTATGCAATCTGCTCGACTATTGTCGATCCTTTTGTCTTAAGAGAGGTCTCAGGTCTCTCCCATTATTGTTCTGTTCATTAAACAAGCTAACCTTTTTTTAAGTGAAGTGATACGTACCTCCCCTATGCTATACATATTTCCTACTTTTAAATCCGGGGCATATTTTTTTTGTTACAATCAGGTCTTGTAATTTTTTGTTCAAATCCTGTTGCTTTACTGCTAAGTGCTTTGTCGTGGTCTTGCGTTTTAAAGAGTGGAGTGCCAGTGGGTGTCAATTCAACGATCTGCACTAGTCCTTGGCACGGGTTAGGTTCATTATAAACTTTGAAAGCAGTTGGTGCTGTAGTTGTTGCATTTATACTAAACATATTAAAGCTCTTTGAGTCAGGCGGAAACCACGCTACTCAAACTCATGCACCTGATGCTGGCGGATTGGACACTCACGACCTTCATGAGGGAGAGGCTGTCCTTGGTGTTGTATGACATTTTGAATTTCATCCTATTTATGCTGTCTACTACCAAAGCTATCCGAAGGGGTGAAACGCATGATTATGGTGACAGGCAACGTCGCTACCGTCGTGTTCATCGAGGTTTTGAGTCTTTGAGCGTGTCATGCCATGAACATTAGATTTGAGGTTAGTTCCACACCATTGAGAAGTCAGTTTGTCCTCGTTTCAGTCAATTATATAGTGGGTGAGGCTTCCTACAAGCTTGAAGTTAGACTGTTATAGATAGATGAGGATTGCCGGATCGTTTAAGGATCTCACCAACGGAACCGGATTTCACGGCAAGCGGACAGTCAACGTAAGCTCGGGTGCCACCTAATCGATTAGACAACGACGGTTGTGTGGGTGCACAAGTTACATCATCGAATTTACTGAATTCTTCTTTTTTAAACTTCTCCCAATTTCCACTTCTTTCTATTTGCAACGCATTAAAAGCATTGGTTTCAAATTCAAGCTCGCTTTACTTCCCGCTCCCGTAGACATCTTGTCATCAAGACGACGGAGGAAGCGGTCTGGCAGCTTTTTACTCTTTCAGAATGCAGACTTGGAGGTGAAGGAGGACAATGGGACTAACAAACTGCATGATGTTACTCGCAAGAGTAGGTGGTTCAGCAATGGCAACTTAGGGTCACGTATGTTGCTGCCACGATTTTTTCAGCCAAGCCTGGCGTCAAAACTAGGTGACGCGTATTTATCAATTTTTGAGGTCTGGATGCATCAGATCACGTGCCATAAACGGATTTCCTGAGCTCGACAAACAGACGGTTGTGACGTGCCCACTGCAAGAGCAGGAATTTGGTAGCAAAACGTCACCAGGACTGTGGTGGTCAACTTTCCCGAGCTGGTAGCGGGCATGCCAGCTGTCTTAAGCAAGACAATAACCCAAAGGACGGTGATCACACCCCAGAAGTATTGAGCTCAAAGGTCGAGAAAACTTAATGGTTACTTACAAGGAAACATAGACCTCGACCGAAAACAGCCAGCTCACTCCAATTATGATCTCGGGAGATTCAAACTTCTCTCCTCGCAACTCGCCATGACAAAAGCACAAAATATTATGAAAAAAATAGTTTCATTTTTCTGTTTTACACAAAAAGGGAACAGCTTTACTTATTTTTCTGTATTGAGGGGTTTTCGAAGGACATTGAGAACGCATTTGTAGTGGTAGTGCAGCATGGAGTTCGGATCCTGTGTGAATGTTGAGGGTATCTTAACCTCCTCTTTCTACAAATTAAACAAAAAAAATAAGGACAACAGAGCAAGATTTGTACACTATATGCAAGACAAAAAACAGTTGCAATGCCATTATGAGGAGGAGGAATCAGCACGTCACGCATATGTGACACTGCACCACCTCTCAGTTATCCACCCTCAAAATAGTGGGTCAGACATCGGGAACAAACGCTCAAGGGGTTGCCTATTCTTTGGCTGCAGGTGTCCAGCCACCCATCAGAAAACGTAATTTACTGACTATAAGAGTCCCACGAATCATCACTATTCTACTGTTGCCGTGATTCACGTTAGGAGCCCTTCTTTCATACCTCGGAGGCCTGGTTTACAACCACCTAGTTGCTGGATCGTCAACCAAGGCCTCGTGTCAGCGGGGGTTAAAGTTTACGCGCCCGAAACAACTGCTCTTAGTAGCCCATGTGTGGCAAAGTCCTGTTCCTTTTCCTTTGATGCATTTCACATCTGAATTTTAAAAACACCGACCTGCAAATACGAGCCTTCTGCACCTAGTTTGCGGACAGGCTCATCAGCATCCGCCAACGCTTTGATCACGGGCCAGATCGGGTCCACCATCTGCATAATGCGTGGTAGATTCATTTGTGATTAGACAAAGACTAAAACCTGTCAGCCAACCACACCCTCACCTCTACAAAAAAATTTCTAACTTTTTGTAATTTGCTAAGTTAGTTTGGCCCTTAGGTGATATTGGTCTTGACTGCATAGTTAACGGCGCCGGTCTTTTCAGTCTTCCACGATGCGCTCCCCACGTTTGTAAGGCGGTCTCTGTACTGATATACCTTATAACACCCCCAGAAATGACTCGGAACTATACAATGGAGGTAGTGTCAGGCGATTCCGATCCTGATTTCGTTGGCTGCCTGAATGCCACGCTAAAACGTCCCAGATGACGAAGGTTGTAGAGCTCCACAACAGAAGGATCTTTGAAACGCTGACGACTTTTGATAACTACTGCAATCGCGCGGTCGCATAGTAGCCGAAAAATGGGGTGAATTCAAGTTTAAATAGAGGAGATTCCATAAAGGACGCAGTAACGTTTCCCGCGCTACCTTTAAGCAAGTGTTCCTACAGGAAGTGATTGACAAATGGAGTGTCAGCTGCCAAACACTGTTCATACCCTAACAACAATTCTAAAGTGGAACTACTCCTTCAGCAATGCGGTCCAAAGCTGACGATGGTCGAAGCAGGAGCGTGACCGCGAGGAGTCCTGCAGACGACGCCTCTGACGAGGAGGCTGTATAGCAGAAACAACACTTGTCTTACTTATTACAGCGGCATTAAGCTCATCATATCTGCATTCAACCATTCCGCATACTTACAAAAAGCCGCTTCTGGATAAGTGTGTCTCAGGAGTGACTCAAACTCTGCAGGTAACGAAATAATGAAGTGTCAAAGTTAGGATCTGTCGAAGGCTCTCAAACTAGACAGGAAACAAATCACCAACCAAGCTTGAGGTAGTAATCTGAATCAGTTTTGAAAGCAAGCAATGTTTAGGTCACTAGAGACAGTCGTCTCCCAGAATGGGAATTTTGCAATACTTTGAGCATCAAGAACACCTACCACAAACTCGAAGCCCATGAGTTGAATCGCTTTTCTCAATTCCTCGTAGCTTAGTTCAATTGAATCCTGTCCAGGAACATCCGCGAAGTGGTAGAGGAGAGGACCTACAAAGAGAGAAGGGAACAGTCGAATGTGTAGCAGCATTCACACGGAAACGCAGCCAACAGATAAAATTAAAATGCCTCAACGGACCAAAGTTAACCCAATAGCCACCGGGCACCAGTATCCTCCATATCGTGTCCAGATAGTCCAGAATGTTGTGCGCCGTATCGATGAAGTAGACTGTCGCCACACAGTCCCACGACTCTGACGGAAGAAAAAGGCGAACAATCAAAAGAGGATCTATTTAGCAAAGGAAAAAGGAAGGACTCTCACCAGGCTCCGAGTAGACTTCGACAAAATCGCCGGCAACCATGGAGAATTGCACGCCTGCTGGAATGTCCGTCGGCACGACGTCGGGCACGGTGACTGCGGTCGTCTGATTGTCGCGGGTCATATTATTGCAGAACTGGGTGACCCATGGATGCAGCGTGTACTCGCCCACCTTCTTGCACCTTAAGAGGACACCATAAAGTAAGTAGTATCAGACCCGCCTTAGTGACACAGACGACCAGCGTCCAGCCAGGGATTAAACCGGAAATTTTACTTTCAAATGCTTGTAAAGGAAATGGCACCGTGGCGTCAAAACAAACAACAGCGGGTGACAAGCACGTCAGTCTTGGGTGTAATAACAGGCAACGCACACTTCGTGGGTCAACCGGGTCCAGCCACTGCTAATCAAGATGTCGGCCAACAGTGGCATTTGCATACATAATCTAGGACAACATGAGTGGTGACCAAAGCTTCGTTGTGAAAGGAAACTTGTGTAGGAAACCAATTCACAGGAGGTTTTTAAGCTCAATTCGGTACAGTAATGGGATGCTTCACTGCTTAGGAGTAAACGGCCAGGTATTGAAAGTAGTGGTTGAGGTGTGTTAAAGGATAAAATCAGTTTACACTGCTTGAAATCTATTCTTTTCTGTCTAATGTAAACTCAAAAGTCGGAGCTTTACTTGAATATCCGTCGGAAATGGTTAAAGTCCTACCTACTGCATGCATTTATAAAGTTGTGACTGCATATTCACCCGGGCAGACTCTTCAGTTCCCGTAGATGAGTTTTATCATCCCTATACTACGATCCTATGGCTTCACTCACAACTACCAACTCTTTTGTGCGTTAATAGGGCACCAGTCTTGGGTGATAGGATACCTCATTACAGCTACATGGGTGAACCGGGACGCTGTGGAGCTATCTTGAATTGACAGCTACAGGAAATAATTTAACTTGTATTTTCACAGAGCCCAGCTATCATGACTGTTATTTGCCAATATATGTGGAGTTGACATAAGCCAATGCAAATGGCTTATTTATCGTGTTGACTAGGATAAACAATTGATTAAAATCATGGATTGACAAACAGACCTTTCCACTCTCCAATATTCAGTTCACAAATCCTTGTGATCTTAGTGAATGCCAGGCCGTCAAAAACGCCATCTCCACATTCGAATTGAAAATCCCCGATTAAGGCCGAAAACACCTGTTTTAGGTCAACTTCTCGAGATGGTCTACACTTTTTCCCATTAGTTGGTCACTTTTTCGGCAACCAGACCACTTTGTTGGTTTACACTTCGTGGTGCTGTTTTGATCTGAAACTAACTTTGATCTATCAGTAGTTTTACAAAGTTGTCAACAAACAATAAACACAAACTAAAGTAAAAGCTTCATAATCTGATGCATTGGAAAATCCACAACTCGCATCAAGCTGATAATGAGTAAACACCTCCATTAGAACCACATTACATTAGGCGGGTGTTGCCGTTTTGCTAGTCTCAAAATTGCATCAATGCCGACCAGCCCATAGTCTAGTGAATCTAGAACACAAAGTCCGTTGTGCAATTACCTTTAGTGAAAGAGTCCCCATCAAGCAATTTTAATTGCGATACAAGATAGACTGGAGTTGCAAATACGCAAATGAATGATAACGATGGTGACACACCCATTTCAAAACTACTGGCACGTTATCTACACATTCATGCCAATGATTAGGTAATTGCAACATATCCAAGGGCTAGAATGATCTTAAAGATAGACTTTCCTGCCACAATACAGGAATGCATAACATCAAGAGCGATGGTTTATGTCAGATAACGTTATGCGTCTGAAAATAGAAGAAAGAGTTTGGATTACAATGGGCGGACAAAATGACGCTAACAGACTAGTTAAGCTCCTGTTGTAGTAAGAGGACTCATTTGATGAGAAAATTTCGCTAACGCAACCAATGATGCTCAGCTCAAACTACAGGCACGTATACCTCGACCCTAC
This sequence comes from Echinococcus multilocularis, assembly GCA_000469725.3. Lineage (NCBI taxonomy): Eukaryota > Metazoa > Platyhelminthes > Cestoda > Cyclophyllidea > Taeniidae > Echinococcus > Echinococcus multilocularis. The sequence goes on along the minus strand of LN902848.1, from coordinate 2,017,211 downwards.
TCATTCAACTAACCGCGAAGGAAACATACCTGAGATTTTCTTTGGAGGTTTAACGAAACCATGGAAGGCGAGGCACGACAATAGCACACTTACGTATTGAGAATGAAATAGGCCGGTAGAAGCATATATAGACTCCACTCGTTGCCCTGGCAGGAAAAACCACAATTAGCCAACTCCCAAGCAAGGCGACCTAATCCCGCACCGGGAACGAGAATTCGGATGTCCGAGAGTTGTCTGAAGAAAACAAAATGAGTAAAAAAGAGCTTTTGTAAATTCAAACGAGGTGGCTATCGTCCTACTCAAACTAAACCGTTTTATACATCGGCGGGCATCTTTTTCAACAATTAAAGCAGCCTCGGTTAAAAGAAGAAATAACAACCTTCAAAACAAAAAACGATCCTGCATACCTATCCGAAGACCAATATAACTTCTTGATTTCTCCCAAAACCGGTTCATAGGACTGCTTTCTTTCTTCAACACCAACACTAGACCAGTCACGAACGAATTGCTTTAGAACAGAGTTGATTTTGTCCAAATCAGAACTTGTGATTGCAAAATCGGACTGAGAGTTTACAACCCCGCTTTGAACGAAATTCTCGATTGCATCATTTTGATTTGACAAGAACTAGAAATCAAGAGGACAAGGTGGGACACCTACATGATCCCCTTCGAATATATCTGGTTTAGCGTTCCCGAGGATTTGATTGATGAAAAATGCGTTATTTTCAATGCACTTTTTAATATTTTGCATGGCAATTAAAAAATCTGGAATGAGAGCCTTGTGCCTCTCTGAAAGTTTCTCATATATCTCTGTCTGCTCTGAAACCTTCTTCAAGGTATAGGATCTACCTGAAAATCACCAGCAAAAAGCGCACAAACCGATAGTATTTAAAGACAGCCAGTGTCTTCATAAAATGCTTCCGCTCTATATCATCCACGTCCATCCCCCCGTATTATCGAGCCAAAAACTATCACGATACCTCGCTACGAGCTGCGCTGATCATTAGTTGACTGAGTTGACCAATCATCTGCTGACCCAGAGAAGAGCAGATGGTTGTCATATTATGATGTATGGCCAGCACTTAATAGTAATATAGTTACAAATATAGATAACTCCTGTAAAAAGGAACAAAAACGTAACAAAAAATTCAATGTGATCTAGAATCATTCGCTTGGATCAAGTTCAAATATGACCTAACGAAATTTGCAGGAACTATAAAATCCATAATAAGCTCATACCATTTTATACGCATTAACTTAGTTGTTAAAAACACTTTGTTCAAGTCCGCTATTAAGTTATGTTGGCTATTTAAGTGGACTGAACCTTTTGCTAGAAGGTCATATAGTTGGTAACATAGGCCTGTTTACCGTTTTCTCGAGTTTCTCCAGGATGGCCTGGAGATCTACAGGAAGGACAAATGAAGAGCTGGTGAACAATTTGAAAAGTATATTTCCGTTTCTTTCCAATTTTAAGAACATAACGTTATATCCTCTGATCGTGTCCACAGCGTCATGATGGCTGTGGATCGTGGCTTCTTCATAAAATATAATCCCTATGAAGATCGTCCACAGTCTATTGGTTATAGCGCAACAATTAGTGCGCCACACATGGTACGTATGTAATCTAGGCTGGTTTTTTGTATTTTACTTTAACATGATTTAAGACGCCTGTGGTATGTTGGCTTGGTTTTTAATTACACCTATCTACTTTGTTTAATGCCCTCATAGAATCTCAGGTTTTCACCTACACTTTAGTCATGGGTACTGGTATGATGTTATGAGTGTAAATCCTGTTGTTTTACAAAAATAATACCCCTACGCGCTTGTGCTGCGTCTAGCGTTCCTCCTTTTTTCCTGTAATAGCATGCCTACACACTAAACGTCCTGGAGCCCAAATTACAACCAGGAGCCCGAGCATTGGATGTGGGCTCGGGAAGTGGGATTCTGACCGCTTGTTTTGCTTTAATGGTTGGTCATTGCCTCCCCGCTCCTTACCCCCTTTTCACCTTTCCTTATTCTCTTCGTTTAATTCCATAGGTTGGTACGAATGGTCTGGCGGTAGGAATAGAGCATGTGGAAGAGCTGACGAAGCTCTCCACTGTCAATGTACAATCTTGGTTGGACTCTAGACCTATGTATAACGGTTCTGAGGTGGATCTCAGGCTGGGTGAACAGGTCAAACTCGTCACCGGTGATGGTCGTCAAGGTTATCCTCCCGATGCACCGTATGACGCCATACATGTCGGTGCTGCTGCCCCATCTATACCGCAACCTGTGGGTGCTCCTCTGGTTAATCATTTTCTGTCTATCTAATATTGTAGGTGTTGGGATAGTTTTTTCGGCTAGAAATGTTCTAATTAGAGACTGGGGAACTACTAACTCTACTTTCTCTGAGATCGCTTGTTAAATTTTTTATAAGAGAATCAGGCGTGATTAATATTATTTCGCAGTAACTTATGGCACATGCGGTCCTGCGAAGTGGAATCTGTGACTGCAACGCGTGCTTCATATTCTTACGTCGTTCCTTTGGTTCTGTTGCATAAGAACTATATTTTGCAATTCTGGGTCAGCTGTTTCTGAGGTTATGGTGAAGTAGTGGTTACCAACTATTTTAGAGTATTCTTTGTGAATGAGTTTGACCACAAATTTTTCATATCTGCAAAAGCTGCTGGCTCAAACTGTGCTTTTACGATTTAATTTGGATCTTGCAGTTGATTGGTTTCCGTTGCGGAACGTTTGCGAACTGGTGTAGTTTTTCTTGTGATTTCTTCCTCAAAAATACCGTTTGTCCGCTGAGTCTAATTCATCTTCGCAAAGTACTTATTATGCGAGTAAAGTAAATATGCAATTGGTACACCCGCATATTTTTATCAGTAACAAACAGGATTATTTGAATAAATTCATAATAAACAAACGTACTTATTCTGATGCTGTGGGGTGATTTCTTGAATTCTTTTAAACTGCCTGACTCGGCAGCGTTGCATCGTAATTCCAAAAGTAGGTCTACTGTTATATGGGGGCCTACCTAAGGTAAGTATGCTAATGTTGTCAATCATGGATGATAGTTACTAAAGGCTTGTATTTAAAACCGGAACAATTTTGCACTTTCTTGCAGCTGAGAATGAGCAAATCGGTATGGTTAAATTGTCTCAGAGATATTCGAATCAGTAAGGTATCGATTTCTAAGAATTTGGTGCATAAATTGCTAAACTATTGCCGTGATTAATATTTTAGAATTTATGCCTGAATATATTCTTGTAATCATGACGGCATACGCCTTCATTATAGCATAGGCTGAATTGCTAACTGCTGGGGTTGGAATGCTCAGTAATTATGGTTTGCTTATAATTTTTGCAATTGATAGACAAATTTGAATGTAATCGGAGATCCAAGCCAAAAGTCTTTGGCTTCATGGCCTGATGAAGGCGCTCAATTTTCATCGTTTAGGAAATGCGTAATTCTGGATCAACCAGCTAGCTGTGCGTAATCTTGGCGTGAACAATTTAGTTTAATGAAAGGCGTTTTATTGCTTACAATGCGTGCTGCATTTGGTACAAAATGCAGCACGTTGTGCGAACAAGCGCTGTCTCGATTAGTCTCTCAAACAAAACCACTCACCTCCGTCAAAGTTTCGTCCAGCTAGGAAACAATATGTAGGAGCGGAATAATTCAGGGCGTTTTCTAATATAATAAACACTAAACGCAAAAAACACTTTTGTTCACCGTTCTTATCACTTCTCTACCTGTCTTCCACTTCGCATGTGACCATGTGCTCGTCTAATATTAATACAGAGGTAGGAGAAAGTGATTGTTACCTGGGAGTATCAGCATCAGGCGAGTGCGGAGGATGAAGTGATGCAGTATTTTTCTATCACCTTATTTGAAATTTAAATCTTCTCATGAGCCAGTTCTGTGACACTATGAGGTGTGAAGTTCCCGGCTGGGTTGGGTTTTCTTGCAGAAGTTGAATAGGACTTTCTCGCCGCTGATTCAATATCCAATTGTTTCCAGACAGGAAGTTGGTTGTATGCACTCGACATCGAATAGATAGGTCTCAGTCATGCTTGTATTCTGGAGTTCGGTCAGTCCATCTGCACTCCTTCATAGACAGAGAGAACAAGCATGATCTTGTGGGGTAAAGTGATGCGTACTCTAGAAGTGTGAGTTGGATGGTGATTTGTTAGCCCTTTAACGAAGGTTCGACCGTGGGCCATTTCTCATCACAAGTCAGTCAGCGAACGATTAAACATTGTAGCGTTTATAGAAGACAAAACGCAGAACGTACCGCTAGTTTTGAACCTTATTTCTGATTACCCGTTAATGCACAGTACGATTCACCCCCTAGCCTGGTAGCCTTTACGAATTTCTCTTCTTAACTGATGTAAACGTAAAGGAACTATTTCTTTACCACTCACATTAGACAGTCTTGTAAGCATTAACCTCCATTCGAGTGTAGGGCGGCATCTATCTTGAAGTGTTTTATCATCTGAAATAAATTTTTGACAGTATTTCTCTGTGCTACGCTCTATTACTGCGTACTACACCTCGGAATTCTATGCAATCAACTTGACAAAAGGCTGCGCTCTCAAAGTACAAAAGCTTGAATCACTCCCTCCCAGGGTTCAAAGGCCATTTTATGATATGCGAATTCAAGGTAGGCGGATAGACGGTCGCACATTGATTAAACATACAAACACTCGTTGGTGTTTTACAAGTCGTTTTGGTGCATTACGCAGACAACTACACGAGCCTTCTGATTACATGATAGCATTTCGCAATAATTAACCAGTTATGGTGGTTTTTATCGTGACTTCATGTAACTGTTTGTGAACGGTCTCCTCCGGTACGTCTAGTCACCACTGTCGACGTTTAGACACTCATGGAACCACCATCAAACTCCCAGAACTCCTATATCTAATAAATGGTGTTTCTTAAACGTTCCACATGGTCTAGGCTGACTTAATTTTATCATCATTGTTGCTTTTCTCTCTGTGGCAGTTAGTGGATCAGCTAAAACCGGGCGGACGTCTAGTGTGTCCTGTGGGTCCTCCGGGCGGCAATCAAGTCCTCTATCAAGTGGACAAGGATCGCACTGGACGCCACACCACGGTCACCGAACTGATGAGCGTCATCTACGTGCCCCTCACCGATCTTCATCTCCAGACTAAGATGTGAGTGTGCCTCCTCCATCAGTTTCTTTCATCGCCGGGTCTCGAGTAATGGTGAAGTCAGATTCATCCAGTCTATCCGTCCATCTTTTGCTAACTGGAAGTGACCCCCCTACCTTAATTTTATCCATTTTTTGGGTATCTACTCCAAAAGGGTAGCGGGTTCTGTGAGAATAGAAGGATTCTTGCTCATTTGCTGCCTCCTCATATCCCATCAAGGCGTTTGCGTGAGAGAAAGGTGAAAATTATCTTTCCTGCTAAGTTGGAAGTGTTCACCGAAACTCAACTCCACTTCAATGTTGGCTTTCGTTGTCAGGTTTCTAAAGAGGGAAAATTCTGACTCCGTTCAAGGTCGTCCCAACGCCATTAACCTCTCCAATTGTTTTCACATCTTTGCTATAAGTCATAAATTTGACAAATGTTTTTTAGCGCTTTGCTTGTCTGCTGCATCAAAGTAAAATAGCTTTTGGGTGTTCTTAATCTGATGGTAAAAAAATGAGTAACATTTGGTGTCAAATTAGAGCAAGGTGACATCTAAACTGCGGTGGTCAGTTTTCCTCTGACGTGTCACTCAAAGAACGGCGACTGATTCACTCAACATCTATCGTTAGAAGTGGTTGATTACTGGCATTTTGTTACTTATCTGAAGGTACTCTTCCTCTCGCTTTGAGGCCTTGAGAAAGGAGTGGAGGGTGTGAGTGGGGAAGAAAGTTTTTGCTACCAATTTCATGCTGCTTTTTTTGATATACCTTGACCACAGGTAGACGTTGAGTCTACTAGCTCAGTTATGATTGAATCTTTTTTTACTTTGGGCTTTTTTAAGTGCCCTTTTGATGGGATTTATCGCCAGATATCTTTATTTAATTAGTTTTTTTTTGCCTGATTCATTGCTTTTTCTTATTTAAGCGTTTAACATTTGTGAGCTCAGGTGGGAGTTGGTGTGTCACATATACGTGACGCTGAGACCTGGTGTGTTGAGGTTACGAAGTTGTCCCTTATGTTGGGCTCCTAAATAGTTCTCTTTCTCTCAAGATATCATTACATTAAAATTGAGCTTCGTGTCCTGGAATAAAGTAATGTGGGTGCGCGTCTTGTCACCGTCCCTGTCATTTCCCCGTGAGGATTATGATGAAACCACATCACCAATTTACCAAGCACATGGCGTGCAATTTTTTTACTTTTGCTAGCTTTACTTTGTGCCTGTCTTGCATTACTTCCTCTATAAAGAGCCATCCCAGCGCGGGCACGAATGATTTATCATGATCGCCTGCTTTTTTAATTTTCCTTTTTGTCTAGATTGTGGCATGTACCTTTTATTTGCATACATATTCGCGGTAATTGTTGCAGGGTCAACTGGGATCTTGTTATCGCTTTCCCTCTTTTATTTCTCGTTTTTTTTAGTTCACAGCCCACAAATCGAGAAGATTTATGAATTGTATTTCCCCTTCCACTTCTCCCTTATGGACCTCATACTTGCAAGGTTTGTCAGTAGTATTGACTCACCGTCTGACCTGATTTTCTTTGCAGAAACTGCGGATGACGGTGCTACAACAGGTTTTGACCTTATGGCTTGAGAGCGCAATTTTAAGTTTCGTTTTGCTCCATCCTTCCCTGTCGTTACGCTCTTAATTTTTCCTTTCATTGTTTGCTTTTAGCCAAAAAAATCTCCAACTTGAATTTTCACAGACATGCAGTATTTTGGCTTGATCGGTAAAGTAGCTTCTATGAACGCCATTTCGCGCGCGCACCATCCTTATGTTTTCATCCATGCTTATGCAAGCTCCCATACATACACTGATTTAATCCCTCTCCTTGCCTGTTTTCTTGGTTTGGGATGGGTTTACTCGTAAACGAGAATAGCCCAGGCAGACGATATAGACTTATTCCACTTTGACGTGGTCTTTTCAGGGTGTCTTGACCAACTACTGTATCTATAAACGGGTTCTTTGGTAATCGGTGATGTAGCGAATCTTCTTGCCATTGTGAAGTGCTGATCTTGAAATGTGTGACTCGTATCTGGCTGTTTGAATGCTGTGGCATCTGGACAGTCTACCATGACTATTGTGAAACTCGAAGCGACTTCGGGTGTTTAGAATTCGTTCATTCGTTTCAACAAATCGTTATGGTGTGTATGCTAATAAATCGGGTTTGTCCGACAAACTTGCGCTCCGTTCTTAACCATAGCGTGGCATAACTTTGGAAAGGCGTCCTCAGCGAAGCTTTCTTGGTCCGATATGTAAATTTCCGTGGTTGTATTCGTTTACCTTAGCCGTCTTTTGACAACCTAGCCCTTGAAACTGCTACAGGACACTGCTCTTGCATGGGTCAATTGGTTATCGTAGGGGAGAGCTGTCCAATACAGATGGCTGAATTGGTGGCGACTCGTGAGGGAGGGGTTGCTGAAATCACGTGGAATTTCGGTGAGAATCTCGACCTTGACATCACCATCTTTGCGACATGAGTTTTGGTTCACTATCACGAGGGTTGACTAATGTAGCGGCCGATGCTCCCCTGAAGATGTTTATAGATTGCATAATAAGGTGGAGAATTTTGTTGCCAAGTTTTGGTGCGATGATGATGAATTAACTAGCGTAGAGTGTCATGGCATCAAGATGTGGTGCTGAGATATGGGCAGATAAGCATATGAAATGGGGCAAGGAATTCCTCTGTAATGCCCGCTGGAATCGGCATATGCAAAAAAGAATGGACGAAATGCGGCTACCAATCACTTGTAAAGTTCCATCCTCTGAAAACTTCAATAGCCAGAGGCATCCTACGAATGGATACAAATGTGTCAGGTGGCCACCTGCAGTTTTGACAACCCATTTGGGATGCGCATTAGCCTCTCCAGACGGCCTTGAAGTCGTAACAGGGTGTAGTAGCACTTTTAGCATACCTCCGTCCAAACCGCTGATGGCGCGTAGTTAGATGCGCTGCAAAGGATTCCATGCTTCTTCCACCTCTGGTTTCATGCCTTTGGGGACGTGGAGAATGGATATAGGTGGGCATGTTTGTTTGAGAAATATGATGGAAGTTTGGAGCTTATCGAGGTTTAAAGGGAATGGGCGATAGGCTCCTCCTCAGCAGGGGTCGATGTCGCCGGCCATGTCACGTGGTTGGCCTTTCGTTTGTCCGCCTCGCCCGCCTAATGTCAGGCGGCTTGGTTTCGAGCCCCTCTTTCTTATAAGTCACTTTTGACCGTGGCTTTCCCCCTTGTCTCATGGCTTAGAATTAGTTCACGATCTAATCATCTTCTTGTTGGGATGACTTCCATCCATTTGCTTTTCTACCCTTTGATGCATTTACTCCTTACGCGTAAGAATGGACCAGAAGCTGCTCATTGCAACTAAAAGTCGACGGGATCTACATTCCCATCCCCACACCTAGTAGTGGCGACTCGGCGAGCTGATCATTCCTTTCCTCACTCATGCATGCTCTGCGTGCGCTAGAGGTAGATGACTTTCTAAATTTGGGGACATTCGGACAAGTCAGAGCAATTCATCACTGTCGAACGTTCCTTCAGTACTGTAAACGGGGGTTGTTCCAAGTTCCCCAATGTCGCGGATGCAGTATTATTGAGTGAAAGCGGGTGGAAACATCTCTTAGTTGGATACGAATATTGGTTTAGATCAATGAGCAAAGTGGGACATTCGTCTGTTTCAGGTGCCTGAAATAAGGCACCTACTGTTTCGAAAAGTGGCGAGGGCACCTGAAGTCGAGGTACGTGACTCTGTGCTTCCCTTGGCGTGAGTTGTCGGTATACTTATCTGCGAAAGTTACTTTAGTGGTTAATACGGCCAACATTATAAGCAGAGGATGCGTCGAGACTACATGAAGCCTTGGAAGACATTTTCTCTGCAAAGATGATGCGTTGTGGACTGTTTCAACTATGAATTGCAGTTCATTCTATAGCCCCTCCCGTCTTCTTGCATTTGATTGGCTATTACTGCGCCCTAATAATCCGCAATATTGGGAGATTGTTATTCGAAGCCCAGCATTAGGTCACCATTAAGCGTGCGTTTTGGCGGGACTTGTTTCCCGTTTAACTGAAATTGGGTAGATTTCAAGGAAATACCTCACCCATTCTGTACTTTTATTTACAAACAGGCACGCAGGATTTAGCCTGATGGACTTTAATAACCTTCTACAATCCGCTTGGGATGTGCCTTAGCTTCCCAAGCCCTCCTTTAATTCGTAATAGGCTATGTTAGTACCATTGGCCTATTCCCTCCCCAAACGGGAACACAGCCCGCAAATAGCGTGCAGTTAGACACACTAACGCATTTCGTGTTTCCTTCCACCTCTGGTTGCATACCTTTTTGAACGGGAGGGTTGGTTAGATGGGGGAATTTTTCTTGTTTACGAGGCATGGAGAAAGTTTACAACTTGACAAGGTCGAAAGGGGATGGGAGTTAGTTTCCTCCTCAAGGGCCGACGTCACTCACTCAATCACGGGGTTGGCCTTTCCTTTGCCTGCCTCGCTCAGTTTTTTTTGCATAATATGTAGTGGGTGGTTTGGTTTTGTGTCACCCTTTCTCATGAATCACCTTCGAGAGCGATTATCCTTGTGAAACGTTCTCAAATTATTTAGTTGTCAACTTGTTTAAGCTTATCACCCGGTTACGCTTTCGGATGGGGCCTTACCAGCCGATTGTAGCCAATAGTCGACGAGCTGCAGCCCTGGCCCTACTCCTATTGGTGGAAATTCAGGGAACCCATCATTCTTCGTTTTACTTTTAAAATTAACTTTAGAATTCACTTACTCTAATTCTAACTCGCAATAAAAATTGTAAAGATTCTGGCAAATACAAGGGAATGTTTTGATGGTTCCCCGCAATACCTCGTCACATTTGAATTTCTTGTAATTTGTGTATAGGCAGCCATGAATTCTTTTTTTTGGATGGACAAGCATCTTTATGTGACAGGTTTTATGGCGCCTTTGCTTATTTTCAAGACCTTTTTTAGTTTTGTGCAGTTCTGACTCTTCCCCCCAGTTCAGCTGTTCTTTATCAGTATGATACTGATAGCATTTTTAAAGGTACCGCGCTAGTCCCGACGCTTGAAAACAAATTTGTTTTTAAATAGGTTGATCAACAGGAAAAAACGATACAGTTTGAACTGCTTGAGCAGCGAAAATGATATCTGTAATGCTCTAAAATGTGTTGTAACTATTCTACCTGATTGTGTGGTTCCCTCAATGCAAAGATGTTGGTTAGTTCGCAGTTTAGTTGAAGATTGTCTTCATCCTACTTCTTGAGTTGGTAATTTACAGAGCATACGCTCTTTTCGTGCCGCGTGGAAGGGAACAAACTTCAAGATTGCCATTTGTGGCCGATTTTTAGCCCTTTCCTACGTACCGAATCATGAGGTTCGAAGACCGCTTTGTCCTTTTGAGCCTAAGCACATCCTAGTTTACAGAATAATCCCCAAAGATGGTTATTGTTTAACTCCCCGCTCTGGTTTCGCGGGCACTTTAAGGTTTCGCTGGACTGCATTGCCTGTTGGACATCTCGTTAGCTTCAAGCCCATCCCTACTTCGGCAATACTTATTCGTCCCAAGTATTATGCCTTCTTTCGTCTTTGGGAAAGTCTCGGGGCGCTTTATAAATCTAGAAACAGTAGAATTCACAAGAATAGCATATACTGCTTAAATGCATTGGACCAATGCTAACCCGAAATTGTGCCCACCGCGATCGTATTCATGGAGTTAGATTGCATCCATGTTAAAGGGCTTGGTCACGAACGGAGGTCCTTCAACAATCCACCCATTCACTCAATCTTAAAGTTGTCAGTTGATTTTTTGCGAAACACTTAATTTACTATTTCATTCTCTTGAAGTGTGTTCGCAAATCTGTTTAAGCCGATTTTAGAGAGAAACCAAATGAGTTGGAGTGTTTTACAATTGAATACGGTAGTTCTCTTCTCTTCATGTTGTTTGCGCCATTTTTAGCACCTGCTCCTTCCACACTCGTTTGAGCTCTTCCAGTGTGGAAAGGTGCTGGATATGCATCCTCCTTTTCCGCCGTTCCATCCCCACACCGATGGGATAGAGCCACTGGTCTCCCGATTCCTCTGTACATTGACAACTAAGCTACCTGGCTGCTCTTGCATTTCATATCGCTTTCAATGAAACAGGGATTCTGTTTATCTAAACTCCATTTGTCAAGGCGAACTTCCTAACATTCATGCTTGTCAGTGGATCACTTAATCCCCTAATCAATTATTCACCTGTCATCCGGACTGATATGTACTGGGGATTCCCTGTTTGGTTTTTAAAAAGCGTCAAAACATGCCATAGAGACGTTTACTTGCTCCGTCTTGCTTAATTGACCCATATCCATCCATCAGAGGTGACATTAACCCTACAGAGTTAGTGCAGAGGCGGAAAAAAATCAGACTCATTCCCTATCAGACTCTGCTCTTTGGTCGCCGGGGCCGTACCCCTTAACCGTACCTCCTTTGACTACTCAACACGCCAGGCAATAGAGACATCTGCTCCAATGTCCATCACTCGTTTGGTCGGTGCCCTAGAGAGGATCCAGGGTCGTGGCCATAAAATCGGCAGGCCAGTTTATAGCAGTTAGTGACGCACTTCGAAGCTAGCAGTGGAGTTAGTTACTTTTATATCCCCAAAGCCATCAACCCATTTCCCTAGGATATAATAGTTTCCCTCACCTTCCATTCTAAAACAAACTATCGAAGGGGGGTTCGATGAGCATGTAACCCCTTAGTGCCCCTGTTTTGCACTTTTTTTTGCTTCTGCCATAATTGTTTAGTGAACCCACCAATTTACCCTCCGGTTAATGCGAATTACCACGTCAAATCAAATCTATTTCATCTTTTGATCTTCCAGTCTCCTTCATGATTTAGAAGCGCTTAAACTAGCTGGAAATTGTAGTTTTGAATCCAAAAATGCGAGACTCATTTTTGGGTGGGCTAAATAAATTGTTAGTACCTCCCTTTTGATTCGGACACCTCCTTCAGCAACTTTTCCGCGAATCCTCGAATTTCAAGTTAACACGTTTACCTGCTTAGGCTTTTAAACGAAGTTTCCTACCAGTATGTACAAATTGTAGGTCTCAATACAAACTACCCTTGAGCGCCAGTTCAAGTTACTTCGCTGTGTCAGGCACATTTCATACATGTCGCTCTCATGCTCACCTTGAAAGCCTTCGATCAGTGAAGAGAAGTTAGCATTTAGCACCTTGTCAAGGCATACCGTTCCATTCTCTCCTATGATGGTAAAATGGAGTTCTGCCATGCTACTAGTCTCCCGCGTTTTCTGTACGCTTATCATAAAATTGATTCTAGGCTGGTGGGCCTTGCAACTTCCCCGGTAAACTAGTAATTTCCCTAATTTACGTGTAATTTGTTAAAGACACGCGACTGAAACACTTACGCTCCGGACTATCCACACGTACCAGTTAATTCCATCCCGACTTCAGCCGTTAGGATTTGCCGTCCCACGACGAGGCTCCACATCACCCGATGCTCAACCGAAATGTAATCGGCTTTACAAACCAAACACCAAGAGGAAGAGAGTCATCATAGAGGTAAAGGTCTCATGCTCAAATGTCTTCACATTCCTGAGAAGTCAAGCTTACACTGCGCACACAGAAAATGACAACTATGTAAAAGTTGATTATCCCAAAGGAAGGCAATGTGGATGGAGCAAGGAGGGAGGTAAAATACCCAACCTATTCAGACGTCTTCGTCCTCGTCACTCGCCTTGATACTCCCGTAGCGCGCAAGTCGATCGAAGAAGTGGATAAGGGGGCGGGTAGGTCGCCCTAGAAGAAGTCAAAGAATACAAAAATTGATGAACCCGCCAATTGTGTCAGAGAATGGTGCAAAAGGCGTACGATTTAGTTCTCAGTTCAAACCCGTACCTGATACCGTAGCACAGTAACAGAATCCGCACATTTCGAAATATCCACTGTTGCTCCGTTGTTTTTAACTTGGAAGGCAAAAAAGTCGTTGGAATTTTGGTCTACTTTGATGGTAGAAACTTCCACGATTCGCCTCCCATGGCAATGACACGGAGCCCAACTCAAGCCACCCTCTCAGTACTTCCGTGCTTTGCTGATAAAGCTGCCCCAGATTGGTATACTCACGGACATTCCCGAGGGGAACTCCAGTGAAACCAAGATAAAAACCGGAAATGTCATGGCATTTCTGCAGAGCATAACCAATGTAGCAAAGCAGATTGATGGTAAATATTCACGACAGTTTCAAAGCTAACAAATCCGCGATTTTTCGATGCTCATCAAATAATTAACGAAACAAACCAACCACCGCCACCACACAATATCAGAGGTCAGGCAACCTTGAGAGTTGGTTGTAGCACCTCACTCAATTATCACTGAACACAAATTTTATGGATGTCGTCTTACCAGCAAGTTGGAACAGGGAAACTACGCTGCCCATGGCCTCACGAACTACGTACGTTTTGAATGCAAAAAGGAATCCTTTACTAGAAATCATAGACTCAATGTTTACTTAGAAAAACTATGTAAACAAGTACACATGGTCTTTAAAATGCCATCTGTGACCTCCTTTAGTAAAAGATCGAGATCCATTGGCCCAGATCTCAAACTTTCGACATTTTCAAAAGTTCTATTGCCTCAAATTTTTATCCTCTAAAACACAAAATCCGAGTTTCAATAAGAGAACCAATATGACAAGAGACAGAACTCCAGTAGTGACGCTGTTAAGAGTAAAAACTTCACACATAAAACCCCGAACTAAATGGCGGAAAAAGCTTCATACAGTTGTCAAAAGCCACGTTCCTGACAGCCTAGATCTTATGTGTAATACCTCGTTTTGGGATACAACAGGGTAAGCCTTAGAACCGAGACCGAGTAGGCGATATTTTAATGACGCCGTGCCTTAGTATCTCATTTAAGCATATTTTTAAAAAACCATCTTTCAGTACTTTGCTCATGTAAAGTTTCTCACGGTTTCTAGTACTTTCAAGAGGCAAAAAAGCTCTCATTCAAATATTCAATTCATGAGTACCACAAATACTCAAATTGAGCTGCAAACCGCTGAGGCTAGGTGTCGAGATCAGACCTTCGAGTAGGATATATTCAAAAGTAAAAATGGTTTCTGAAATACGAAACCTGATCCCACTAATGAGAGTTCTCGCTGGAACGAATTTGTACGTAGTGCCCTCGAAGCATGCAACGTCATGTTGCAAAGTATGGAAAATAAAACAAAACTCCTCGAGACCGCCATCTCGAGGCGAGTCTTGAATGGAAGAATAAATGGAAGAACGCAGACCCACCTGTCATGCCTCGGCGCATGCCAGGGTCATCGCCGACGGTTTTCATCACCCCCGCAATGTCCAGGTGCACGAAGGGGATACGTGGGCTCACGAAGCTCTGCATAAGAGGGAAGGCGGCATGACGGTGACAAGGGAGCAGGTGAAAAGCAATAGGTGTAATACATATTAGTTAGTTGACGACAAAAAAATATTAGGCCGTAAAACGAAGTTGCACTTCGGGGGATGACATTTTAGACTTGTTTGACAAACGGTGAACATCGAATTCAGTTGACTCAATCAGTAAACTGAATGTGAAGAGTTGGCATTGTCAGACTGGAAGCAGTTGTTTCTGTGGCGTGTAGAGTAGTGGGATGAGTGACCGACTGGCTGGTAGAGACGAAAAATTTCGGGAACAGATGACAAAAGAACCCACCCTCCCAATTGATAAGTGTTCGCCAGTTATTACCAGTCGGGCTGTTACCATCAGATCCAGCAAACGGGCAAATAATGACACAAGCTCTCGAAACAATAGGGGAGAGGTACCAAACCTGCACATCGTCTGGAAATAGCGATAATCATTAGCGGAATAGCTCGATAGCTAATAAAGCCAGGTAGGTTAAATCCTGTGTCCCTGCTTGTAAAGAGCGTTACTTTTGAAAACCAAAAACATGTACAGAATGGGTGAGATATTTCCTTGAAATCTACCCAATTTCAGTTAAACGGGAAACAAGTCCCGCCAAAACGCACGCTTAATGGTGACCTAATGCTGGGCTTCGAATAACAATCTCCCAATATTGCGGATTATTAGGGCGCAGTAATAGCCAATCAAATGCAAGAAGACGGGAGGGGCTATAGAATGAACTGCAATTCATAGTTGAAACAGTCCACAACGCATCATCTTTGCAGAGAAAATGTCTTCCAAGGCTTCATGTAGTCTCGACGCATCCTCTGCTTATAATGTTGGCCGTATTAACCACTAAAGTAACTTTCGCAGATAAGTATACCGACAACTCACGCCAAGGGAAGCACAGAGTCACGTACCTCGACTTCAGGTGCCCTCGCCACTTTTCGAAACAGTAGGTGCCTTATTTCAGGCACCTGAAACAGACGAATGTCCCACTTTGCTCATTGATCTAAACCAATATTCGTATCCAACTAAGAGATGTTTCCACCCGCTTTCACTCAATAATACTGCATCCGCGACATTGGGGAACTTGGAACAACCCCCGTTTACAGTACTGAAGGAACGTTCGACAGTGATGAATTGCTCTGACTTGTCCGAATGTCCCCAAATTTAGAAAGTCATCTACCTCTAGCGCACGCAGAGCATGCATGAGTGAGGAAAGGAATGATCAGCTCGCCGAGTCGCCACTACTAGGTGTGGGGATGGGAATGTAGATCCCGTCGACTTTTAGTTGCAATGAGCAGCTTCTGGTCCATTCTTACGCGTAAGGAGTAAATGCATCAAAGGGTAGAAAAGCAAATGGATGGAAGTCATCCCAACAAGAAGATGATTAGATCGTGAACTAATTCTAAGCCATGAGACAAGGGGGAAAGCCACGGTCAAAAGTGACTTATAAGAAAGAGGGGCTCGAAACCAAGCCGCCTGACATTAGGCGGGCGAGGCGGACAAACGAAAGGCCAACCACGTGACATGGCCGGCGACATCGACCCCTGCTGAGGAGGAGCCTATCGCCCATTCCCTTTAAACCTCGATAAGCTCCAAACTTCCATCATATTTCTCAAACAAACATGCCCACCTATATCCATTCTCCACGTCCCCAAAGGCATGAAACCAGAGGTGGAAGAAGCATGGAATCCTTTGCAGCGCATCTAACTACGCGCCATCAGCGGTTTGGACGGAGGTATGCTAAAAGTGCTACTACACCCTGTTACGACTTCAAGGCCGTCTGGAGAGGCTAATGCGCATCCCAACTGGGTTGTCAAAACTGCAGGTGATCACGCGCCATACTTGACTTGCATTCGTCCTTAAGATACCTCTCTCCCTCTACGTAAATATAGTCGGTACTGGAATTGAATGGCACAGTAATAAGAACCGCAACCACTAAACAAAGCACCCAATTACTTGTTTATTCAAACAACAAGACGTTAGATTTCAGTCATTATCATTTTAACTTCAGTGATATCCCTTTAGAGCAACGTCTCCAAACACATAAATCGCGCCATGTGACGTTTGTCGCACAATGAAATAAAGTAGTAGTATCCAACTAAGAAGAGAGTAACTGCTAATGAAGGCGGGACATAGCACTCAACTTTAGGCAGATCCATGATCTCCAATCTGACAGATCTGAGGTAGAGATAGCTAATAATGCTAGCCACCCCAAACAGCAAGACTCGTAAAGTTGCTTTTATTCCACCACTAAAAATCCTACAAGGTAAAGCGGCCAGATGGATAGGCTGAGGTACGCAGCAAGGAACCAATTAGCGATTGTGCCCAAGACACCAACATATCGTACTTATTAATGGGAACCGAACATGATCCGCATTATCCTTAATGGGTTTGTGATTAAGGGAATGCTAAAACCAGACATCTCCATGACCGAGCATTAGCACACAATAGGGCCGATGAATAGACAACTCATTGGGGTAAAGGTCGCGCACCTGAAGGAAAGCCGAGGCAGCCCCCGACCCTCCAAGTTGGGCAAATGCACCACCGGTGATGTTGGCAATATCTGCATTGATGGAGCTCTCTTTCAGTTGCTTAAAGTAGAGGCTGGGCATGTGCCAGAATGGGTCGTTCTTCACCAGTCCACAGTGATTTAGCGACCCTATAATAGTAGGAATTTTGACAGAGGAGGTTTCGGTAGCGGTGCCAGAGGCAACGGAGGTTTCGTCCGAGACACCAACGACACCGGGAGGCCAAATATTTGATATATTGCGTTGCTGAACGATGCGATTGCAGAAAAGACCGGTGTACTGATCGCCCAGAGAGACGGATATCGCGCCTGTCAATGTCGCTGCGTCCAGCAGAAAGAGTGGATTTCGAGATTGAGCATAGTGCAAGGCATCCGCGAGGATTAGACGCCCTTCAGCATCGGTGTTGTCTACCTAAAGTGGTGCAAAGCTCGGAGTTATTACAAGGAGTGTTCAAGCCAACCTGAAACCTCAACTTCAAAAAAGAGCTGTCGCCGTGATGACAGTATACACAGCAGCAAACAACAGGCGAATGTTATTAGACGTAGACCTTCCAGACACTATTAATGAGGGCGTCAGCTAACAGTGGTAATGCGTGAATGCAGTGGTGTGATGCATGAAGTTATTGCCAATAAAAAGTTGAATCTGCGAACATCTGCGTTGGAAGTCTTCAGCTTTTGTGATGCTCTGACGCTCAGTGGTAAGATACACAGTATCAATGATAATCCAGGCCGCGGTAGTTCAGTTTTCAAATCAACCTCGGCGGGTGTTCCTGTGAATATTCAGCCTATGAATGCAAGGTGCGATCCTGAACACCTGATCGACGTATCGCCGGTGGTGAAACTGAACGAGAGACAAATTGCTATGTGGGAATCGTGAATTCAACATCAAAATTCTAGCGTGAGTTGGGTACAAGTATGGGTGAGGTGAAGCAGATTGCACCAAAATAGTTTAAGCGTATTGGCAAAACAGTCAAATGCTGGGAGAAGTGTGCTAGTGTAGCTCCAGAAAAACGCACGGGAGAGCGAGTACTTTATAACCCGTGACAGGTATTCTTTATTGACTCCTCTGAACTTAAAAGTTTCATCTTGACTTGATCACGCCTCTTAGATACTGCATCTGAGAAGAATTCGACATCAATCCTGCGGAACTTTTCGTTGATCGCATGGAATTCGGCGCGGTTGTTGAAGTTATTCCAATGATTTATTCATCTTTAATGGACCTATCAAACCAGTCTGTTAGTATTTTTTTATGAACACAACTGACCCCAATTTACCAACTACCACACAGTAGGTGATTCCCCTCTTTGCTTCCGAAAGAGCAAATGACTTATCTGAGTTCGCAATCCGATTCCTTGAAACGATACCAGCGTTACACGTACGCGACGCCTCGATTTCCTCACCGGCGGCTGGCACCACACGGTTGTGACATTTGTTCTCCATCAGTCAACGATGGCTGATCGTATCATATCATGCGTCGCTAACATAGTGGTTATTTAAAACAACAAAGTAGACGTGTTTTTTTTTTTCGACTGGGGAGGATACAATTGCATTTCTTCAGCTTTTGAACAGCGGTTTAATTGGCCATTTCGGCAATGCAAGTGTTGATGCTATAGTAGAACAATAAAATAATTGCCTTTAGGCCGTTGCAAAGTGAAAGGTTATTGAAACCGTCAAAGTTCCTTCATGAGTTACAGATGCCATCTGCGATGAACAGTTTAAAAAAAAATTCTAATTATGTTAATTAGCAGTCCCCCTGAATGCTTCCATTGGCCTCACAGTTATGCCAACACGATTGACAGACATCATGAAGTGCCCTTCGTGAGTTCATGTCAAAGTGGCTTTGACGTTGACTTCGCTTAAGGCTGGCATGGATTTGAGCATCATGAAGAGAACCAGTATTTGCATTCAGGTCTTTTACAAATCCTTCAAGGGTTATTCCTCCGTATTTACAAATCAGTTTCAGAGATTTTGCTTCACTCCTTGTGACCGTGGCTATAACTGGCTGCGTGTCCAGAGCAGTCAGCATTCTTCACACCATAGTTCCTAACTACTTTATTCTATGCTTATACCAAGCACACATCGACGGAGACGATTTGGACTTAACAACGCAACCACACGCCCTCTGTCCACAATGCTCTGTGTAAAATGGAAAGGTGTTCCTCATTCTTCTATTAGATTTACATGCAATTCTTGTACTTAACCACAAGAACACATTTGTTCATAACACCTTACTACTCCTCCTCTCCCTGGCAGCGCAGTCACCAAAAAGCGAAAAATCTTATTCTAAAGTCCCTCGCAGTGCACTCTATGGACTGTTTGCTCAACCGTAACTATGAGGATAAAACAGATTGCTTCAAGTGACATGCACGACAGAAGTTGGACGCCTGACGCCTAGAAATTTCTTTGCAAAAGCAGAAAATCAAGTAAGATAAATAGGAGACGTGAATCCAACTGATTTATCATAATTCAAGCTCTCTCTACTTGCTAAGAGACGAACTGTGGCAGCTCCCAAAACAAATGACACTCCATGCTTTCGCAAAAAGCCACGCTACCACACCCAGCAAACAGAAAAAATGCAGGCAAAAGTAAAGGTGCGAAGTTCTGGTGGACACTACTGATTGGAAGAAAAAAAGCAATGACGATGCAGCACCAAACAAAATTGCGGTTTTTGCCAGGCATATGATGCTAGGTTAAAAGGCGAGTTCATTAAAGCTTCTATTGTGATTGAGGCCTTAAGGGTGTTTTTTCTAGTAAATTGTTTATTTTGGAGCAGCTTATCCCTAAGTCATGAATAAAGACGTCGTGGAGTTTTCATACAAGGGTTCCCCAAGGGAACGAATAGATATGGATTGGAAAATAACAGTGATGTGACTAACTGGCAAAATCTAAATTACTGCTTGAAGGCCTTCCGTCTCCCGCAATTTGACTGTTGCGCTAGTGACATGAGGTTCTCTTCTTACTATCAACTACACCAATATTGACCCCGGCTCTGCACTACTTTTACCTCTTTCCTATCACAAGGACCTCAGAAATGTCTTCCATAGGGAAAACAAAGAATCAACTCGTACTTGAACGGTGGTCCCGCTGGCCATTCGGATGACGTCACCCGGACGAATAGCGTTGCCGTCAGGCATATTTTCCACCAACGGCAGATATGCACGAATATTAATTGGCGTCTGTAGTTGAATCAGACCTGTAATCACCGAAGTAATCACTGCTGCTCCTCCTGCAAGGTGAATAACGGAACCAGCATAATTAAAGCTAGATTGTCTGTAAATCTAAAAAAACCTTATATCTTCTAATGGGCACCTCGCTTTATATTAAAGATTAAATTTTAACAGGAATTTCAGTTATGCTGCAACAGAACTGACATTAGTTACGGAAGCTTGGCTACGTAGGTGTATAATATGATAAATAGGACGGAGGTTGCACAAAGGCATTACCTATGAAACGTTTGGACAAGAGGGTTCAACACGAGTCATTGTGTTGACTTGTCCGCAAAAAGCTATCCCACTTCTCTTCGCGTCGCGCTCATCTACGGACCTGTTACTCTAGTCTTCGAAAAGCTTGCTACCACAGCAAAACCATGGAGCTCTTTCCAAACCTCCACAATTAATTCTAGGCCCACGGCTCCACAGTTCCAGTGCCAATACTTCTGTACATCAAAAACAAAACCTTATGCATACTTGCAAACTCTACATAGGGGGTTCATGGATAATTTGGGTGCTACAAAAGTTTTTGCGTCTTCATCCAAACCCTGGAATCAGACTGACACACGAGAGTGGAAGCCCACCAATTTGTTGGAAAAATAAAAACATTTCAAAAAACATTTAGGACAGCAAGCGGAATAACTGATGAGTTTTAACAATCTAAACGTACTTTTTACCAGACCCTTAAATATGGAAGGACCCACCTTGGAGCAAAGCTTGGTTTTGTGATTCCTTTCCCCACTCTCCCTCTGTTTAACGACACTATTTCACTGTTCCTTTCCTCCCCAGTCGAATTTATTCCCCTTTAACTAAGTACGACTTGAAGACCGTGGTCACACGTGTGTGTAACGTGGGTAGAGAGCGTATTGGGGAAGTCTTATTTTCCATTTTTCTTAACCTAACAACTCAGACATAGCTCGAACGCCATGGCGCAGCAAAAATGACTACAAGAACCTCCAATTGATGGTCAGCTGCCTATGCCGCCTGCAAAACACCCACAGTCTCACAAAACTAAAAAGGCGGTAATTTAAGAAGTGACAATTTACAAGAAAAAGTAAGACTGAGACTTTGGAAAGGACTACAACCCAAAAAAATCCGGGATTAAGTAATAAGAGACCTCCAAATAGTCCAAAACAGGGAGCGTAGAGAAAAAGAAAAGAGATTTACCCATATCAGCACGCATATCCCCCATTCCAGCGGAGGGTTTGATGGAGATACCTCCGGCATCGAAAGTCACACCCTTACCCACCAAAGCAATATGATCGTTGAGCCGCGAAGGATCACCCTGAGCAAAAAAGGACAGTGAAGATCAACAAAAGAGACAGATTAAGGGAGAAGAAAAGGAATACTGTTGACGTCTTGTCGAGTGAAGTTTGACTTGACCTATGGATTGGACGAGAGTACAAGAGACAGATTACGGTTAGGCAGCCAACTAAATGTGATTTATGGAAACAAATAAATCATGATACTGATAAAAATACAAAAAAGTGCATTCTTGTGAATACAAATAAGCTTCATCACAATCTCCTAGCCCTCCTGACCAAGTATTCGGAATGAACTATGTTGGGATGTCAAAATTAGGTCATAGATGCCAGTTTTATTAAAGTGCTTCCTGTTTAATGTCCATAGCTAAAAAGCTTACTTGCTTAAAGTCAAAATCCCCGCATTTACAAACAATCAGATGGTAGTGAAGCGAAAACGGTGATGACCATCATTGCTTTTATGAGATAAAAAGGTAACTCTCGATAATAATTAAAGCTGTCGCGTGGACAACATTCCGATAAGACAGAGTAAGACTATATAATAACTGACATCAGAGTAGAAAGAACAACGACAAAGGTGAATATTTGGTGAAACAGTCGCTATGTTGGACCAAATGTCCATTACTCACTGTCCCAACATCTTGAGGTGGAAAATATGACTAGATTAACGAAAAGGAAGAAACATCTCAGAGCAGCTAGACAACAGGATTATTGCAAGTTGTGAAGGCAAGGTAATAAAGCTGGTAAGTGGGAAGAAAGGAAGCAGGAGTGAGCCTGGCCCTTTTAAAAATCAAAAATACTCAGAGTGGGAACTAAGACCCCCAAATCGTTTGAGACAGCTCGACAGTGAAATCAAGTGCTCGGCAAAGTTCTGGTACCTTTATGGAATATTTTTTTTGAGATCCACTGTGATCTGTGGTGCGTTGAATAATGGAAAATTTAGCAATTAATCAGTAAACGACAGGAACCATTTATAGGAAAGGAAATGAAGTTGAAACTTTAGTTGCACATATTGGATTAACTAGTTATTAAGTGTTATTAACAAAGAAGACTTAAAAAGCTTTGAATAAGGTGTATCGTCATTTCATAGCCCTATTGACATCCTTAATTCCAAACAATCTGTGTCGTTACGACTGTCACCATCAGGGAGTTAAACGAAACATTGATGGCCCTACCCTTCATTGAAGACGAAGAGCCTAAACAGACTTGATGGTTCGAAATCTGGTTTTACACAAGTAAGGGCATAAAGGGAGGGCTAAGCCTTCGATGGTAAAAAGAATGAAGCCTTAAGACTCGAGATAAAGCGGTATGATTGGTTCATGAGCGAAAACCGAACAAGTGATAGCAACAGCCCACCAATTTGAAATGATGAGGGAATTCGCGGCTAGGTGGGGCCATTGTCAGAAGCTAATTTGAAGAGAGCAAAGTTAAGTAATCAGTAGCACTTATCAGATCAATTAACTACCAACAATAGCGTTCAAGCATCAAAGCAAACGGTACCGAAGCGAAGGGTAAAAGCCATCATAAAGACATCTAGGAAAAGAAGTGAAAAGATCTAGAGAGAGCACAAAAAGCGACGTAGGGTGAGGAAGTAACGGACGCAAAAGTTTTGAGAGTTAAAAATACAAAAAGGCGAAGGTTTAAGAAGAAAAGGTAGCAAAGAATGACAGCAATGTGTAGTATGTTGATCTCCTTTGGAACTACATGCAGTGTCGCCCCATCACTTGCGGATTGCTTGGGGTACTCAGCAGATGTATTTTTCCCCAATACCATTAATAAAGGCGGAAAACGATGAGTCAGCCAAGAAACTTTAACGTGGTATCTCGAGTAGTTACCAAACTTTTCTAGTACCCCCACACACCTCATACACCTCAATGTCTGGAATAAATTGCTGACTTATGATCACCAACGATGTGCGCCTGAATTGTCATAATAGCAAAGAAGTTGAGTTTGCCTTTTAACGAGAATCAAGGAAATGATAACGACCTCAGAGTATGGAATTTACAGGATAAGAAAAAAAACTTGATGTAATGAACTTGTCTTTAATAATTTCTCACTTCCAAAGAGATTATCACTTGGTGCAATTTGGTAGAAGTAATGACATCAAAGCCACTAAATGAAATCCTAGAGGGTAATTCTAAGACATAAATCGGAAGATGATGCAGCCGTCCAAAAAAGCGGATTTTATCTTTCAAAATTTAGCACTAAATCCAAACTTAAGGAAGTAATTAATAAATTTGCCATTTTTAAGAGCTCCAAGTCATCATAAAACTGATCACTGCAAAGAAAAACGCAACTCATGGAATGAATTTAACCACGAGTAGGCATAAAGAAAACATGAATAAAATTGGAACAAAATTTACTTTTGTGGAGCAGAAAAACGAAGTTCATGATTAAATTCGAGGAAAAAACGAAAAAAAAAGATCATCGAGAAGCAGACTCAAGTGGCGAGCCTGACAACAATGCAACCATACAAAAAGAAAGTGCATAAAAGGAGAATTGAAGTTGGACGATTAGGTTATGGTCATTAGACTTCTCAACCCACCACAAAATTAATTTCCACAAAACATGGAGGTCGAGTGGAACCCCTAGCAACGCCCAGAACTCCACCCATGTCCTGTTGTTCAATCCACGTCTTGTCATGGATCTCCACAGTCAGAGAGGCATCACCCGCTGCGGATTTCGAAGCCTCGGAAAGCGCTTCTTCAATCTCGTGAGCAAAGACCTCCGGGGGAAACAGATTTGCTGGCATCTCCATCCATCGCCTCGCTTGATTCTGTGCTTGCGCGAGAATCCGACCCCGATTCCAAGCAGCTAGGAGCCTAGAATAAGGAGGTAAGAAAGACGACACCATGCTCACTTTCTACGAGTCTGGAACCCATCCGGATCATTGTCAAAATGTGCGGTAAAACAGGAAATTGGAGGTTGATTGACACGGGATTTTGGGTTCTTCAACTCATCAAATGAATAGGCGGCGAGGTGGGCTGTTTCCGCCGCCATCTCTGCGTCGGTAAAAGGATCAACAAATATTTCTGAGACCCCCTGTCTCTAGAAGGACATAATGACCATCAATGACACCTTAAGCGCAATGAAGGATCTTACCTGCAGCGTCTGAACGCCCCGACCAATACACATTTGCAACTTGTCATGATAGATACGACGCCATGACGAAGGACCCTGCCCTGGGTCATCTTTAAAATCACATTCTTTGTTTTGAGCTGATCTAATTATTAAGGGATTACAAACTATGCAATATTGGCTCTGCAGGAATGTCGCATTGCACAGATCCATTGCACCTATTTTGGAGAGACAACATCTAACCAGGATTGTGCGCTTGATAAAACTAACTTTGAGATGCGATCTTTAATCCCACCATTTAGGAAGACCTCGTCAACATAGGCGATGGCCGGCGATAGCAATCCTTGGTTGTGCCGCTGCACTGCATAACCACCAACGAGACCTGCCAATTTCCTCTAATGTGGTGTTGGCAATAAAAAAACAAATACTTCACGTTGGTATTCACTGCTTTCCTCTGAAAAATGCCGCTTGGATGCGTAAATACGGCCCAGACTAGCAGGAGCCAACAGCCCCAGACCTCCCCGCATTATGGAAAGCATGCGACGGTAGCGCGCAAATAACGTGCTCTTACTGGACGATTTAAACAAAACAAATATATTACAGTTTTACACAAACGCGCAGAACTCGTACAAGAACAAACACCCGACACCACTCCCAGATTTATGAACAGTCTTTCTGAGGTTGAATATCTCCTGTCGAACGGTTCGACGACGCCAAGGGCTGGTTCTGGAATCGATCGAACAGGTTCCCGCGAAATCGACCTTGATCGCCCGCATCCACCTCCAAAGTCAGCGACTCGGTGGGCTTAACAGGATTTCTCTCGCTTGAGTCCATTGGATTCGAAGGAGACTCTGTCTCGGCAGGCGGACTTCCATTCTAAGTTCAAATAAATATGACAATAATCGGGTAATCACAAATGTCAACCAAAGGTAACGATAACCCTAGTGGACCTAAATTTGAACAAATATAACCAGAAACGCCATGCCCACACTTGAGGTTGGAATATCTCTATTTGTCTTGCGACTCACCCATCTGTGAAAACTTTGGGACCATAGATAAATAATAGCAAACACCGTGCGCCATGTTTCAGATAAAGCGAATGGCGGCTTCGAGTAAGTTTATTTTTATTAATACATTGGGCTATTTCATTCATTTATATAACCTTTGAAAATAGTATAGTTTCATGTAAGATGAATACAGAAAAAAAGACCTTTGGGTAATAGCAAAGCAAGCCATACAAATGAACTCAGCAGACCCGTGAAATGAGGAAATTTTCCGATATATGCAAACAACATTCCGTTTTCAAAGCACATATTTCGGGGAAAAAATCATTGAACATTTGACCAAATCAAACAAATCAGCATAGTTTCTCAGCATTTTTCAGCAACAGACCAGCAAAAGGGTAAGGTCGATTCCCAGCCAGAGAAAAATAAATTACCACAACCCTAAAATAAAATGTGGCAAAACGCAAATAACGAATTCAATGCAATTACTACCACTATGAGCCCGTTACAGGAACGTTGCACATATGTGACGGGTTGTTAGTTGACAATAAGTGACTATGGGAAATTGGAAGTTATTGTAGATGAAGACAAATACATTCCTGTTGGTGTCCACTAGAACAATAAAATATGGGCTGTAATGGTGGAGTTTCCTTTGAGAAAGGTGCCATGATCTCAAATGTGCTACTTGGATGCAACATCACAGCAAACAAAAAAGATATGAAATGCCAAAACCAGTCAGCCAGATGAGTTGAGCGTAGAGTCCAGACTACATCATTTCAAGCACGGCACGGACAGTAGAGCCGATGACGACCCAAACACATTCAAAAATTGTTTTGGACACGATTCAAAGGGACGAGCAGTCAAATGCACACACGCACACAGTAAGTGACGTTCAGACAATGACAATTGGGAGAAAAAGCACGAGCGCTAAACCTACGGGATCGACCTTGACGGCGTCTGTTACCGTCGTCACGGTGACAGACAGAGGGGCTAGAAGAGGATGAATTTGAGTGTCGGTGGGGGGAGGCTTAGATCCAAGCCACGCCTTGAAGGTTTTCTTGCAATTGGCCACGAGACAGGCTGTGGAGCAGTAGTTCAAATTCCAGCGAGAGTCAAACACCACGGCTTGTTGGCAAGGTGGATTGGTACACCGGGGGGTATTTTGCGAAGCCTACAAAGTTAGCCAAAGGCAAATGGACGGTCCACCTCTCTCAAATTATGTGTAAAACACAGCGACAGTAGGGTTTGATGCTGCTATTAATCCACCAGCAGCATTGTTGAACCGTTCGGTTCCGCGACCTGGGAAGAAAAGCAAAGCTGAATAGCTAGAAGGATTTCACTTCCACGTGAAATGGAAACCGGCGAAGGTCGGAAGATAAGCTTGTTATTCAGAAATATGAACCCGAATTATGGTGCATCTTTCGTATTTGTTGGCACAAAAAACCCAAAAATCCAGCACATAGATGGCTGGAAAGTTAGCAGCAACGTTTGTCACGCGCCCGTTATTGTAGGGCCCGAAATCATAGCTGCTCTAATTCATCGCACAGACTAAAGGAAGATTAACTTGTTTCACCTCCTGGTCGCTACACGAACTACTCCAAATAGCATCATTGTTACAAGTATCAAGAAAAGGAGAGTCACCAGTCATGTAGGGCAGATCGTCTTCAGTAAAATTCGACAGAATTCAAACATGGAAAACATAAGCAACGAAAAGGAAACAAAAGAGGACGCCTTACCACTGTTCGAAGTTTGGTGCGATGATCAAGCAAATGCTGGGTGTAGGAGGCCTTCGAATGTAAAGCTCGTTTCCGGTAAACCTATAAAACATGCACAAAACAAAAGAGGACAACACCTTTAAATCACGAAACAATATCTTAGCATCTCTCAAAAACTATGGTTTGGCAAACTACCTCTTGGTCTGACAAGAATTGACAACAAAACACTTTGGCGAAGGGAGATTATCATACCGACGAAGAGGTACTGGAGTCAAATTACCAAAGCAAGACGAATGAATTTGACAATGAAAGACAAAGTCTCTACGCCTCCCATTCCTCTAGAGAAATAAAATTTTATATTGCCGCTTGGAATGGTTGACCAAAGTGACACCACGTGAGATGACAGTCAAATATGAGGCACCTCGTCTTCGGGACAAACGCTTTCACCGAAAATATATTGAATCAGAGGCTCTTCGTCTTCTCATTATTCAACGAAACATGGAAATCACAGGCGACAAAATGATCGCTACTACCGGATGATGACCGACATGCAGGTCTGCATCTTCAATGAATCACACTTCCAACAAATTGGTGATCATAGAAGCATGACCACAGATTGAATCACAATCACTTCAATTCAAGAGTACGGGTTAACTTTATGCGATTTATTCGCCCTTCTCCAACTAAACTCCGCTTCTTAGTTGAGATTTCGCCTCAATTAAAATCACAGAGAAAAATTTTTCATAAGCCATAAACTCACTTCACGGAAACACAATCGCAGACCACATCAATTATCGCCCGCTAGACCCTTACAAGCAGTAGAAACTCTAATCACGATAGTCCTGAATTTACCTAATCTTGTACCACCTTAGGAGGAAGAAGTAACAAAGGAAGCAATACCAAGGTAAGCCTTGTAAAAAAGGACCTGGTTATGGGGATATCTACACCGAATTGTTCAACTGAGCCTATTTGCGACTGGGATTCCAGAAAGCGAGACAGTCCCAAATCAACCCAGGTTTCAACTTTGTTAGCGTTGCTTCGAGACAACTTGAGTGTTAATTGAGACTGCCACATTCAGTAACGAGACAGGCTTGACAAAATTCCGCTATGGTGATAGTGGAGCACCAACTGCAAACAGAAGTGCCACGAAGTTTACACCAATTCAGGCACAATGGCGATGCCATCTCGCAAGTGTGACGTTTAAATCTACCGTATCCAAAACTTCCTGATCACGGAAATATACCCTTTCCTAGGCATAAGATCAATCACCTATTTTTAGAATTAGACTAAACTTCACTTTGACCTTGGGCAGAGAGAGCATGGTTACGACATCAAATGCTGTGTCCGACTTCCAGTCAATAGAAAGCCTCAGAGATGTCGGTCAGGGTCAACGGACTACAGCCACTTTCCAAGAATTCCGTGACTTTTGTTGTCACCATTCATATCGTTCCTCACCTTATTACCCTCCGTCGGATGGGGAAGCAGAGTAGTATACATATTCAAGCAGACTACTGAAGTCACGGAAGTAGGCAACTGGTAACATCCTGTAGAAGTTATTACAGCCTTACCAGGCACTTCTAAGAGTTTGGAAAGGACAATCACCAGCCGAGGGGGTGGTAGGAAGTAAACTTTGCTCAGCTAAGACCGTGATGATTACAGGACCACGAAACTACTCCGCAAGCCGCCCAGTGGGAAATTCGGCGCACTTTTAAGCAAATATCACCCTATGCACAACCATTAAAGTGCTGGTCAAATTGTACATAAATGTTGGAATCGGCACCGAAACCAGTTGTTCCTGCGGTGTGTTGAAGAACTAACAGCTCGACATGACACTATACCAACAGACGCCTTACAAAAACTACAACCATCTGTGCTCCCCGCTCCACAGACGGAGAAGATATAATCAACTCCTCATTGAACTATTCCGTCTACGAAGACGATGGAACAGTAGACGTAGAAACAGGACACAGCTTCAAGATGAGGCAAAAAAACTCCCCTAGATTTTTTACGCGGAAATGTGCCAGAGATATTTTTAATTTCACGTTTGAAGAATTTATATCATTTTGGAAAATCCAAAATCCTCCTTTTGCGAGCTTTTTGGAGCGGTCAATTTCCCCTTATGCTGCATCACATGCATGTTGATATTTCCCCCCGTGTTGGGGTCCTTTCAGGGCATAAAAGTGAGAGACCTCAACAACCGATTTAACCCAAACTACTCCAAAGTTATTGTCTTGTTTGGTGTTCAAGTGGGATCACAAGAAACCAAGACTTTGGCCAATCCTTAGAAAGCTGTTAGACCATATCTGTGCTTAATACACGGGCTCAATTCACAAAAGCGAGAAAGCACAAAGGAGAGAGAGAGGAATGGGGAGAGATGAACGAACGGTAACTTACGTGACGCTCCTCTGGGGAAAGTCGCCTCCACTGGGCCATCGCGTCTTCAACAGTCTCACCGAAACTGCGCTGTATCATCGCCGTCGTGGGTGGGGAATGGTTACTCGCAGCGCAGAGAGTCTCGTGGAAAAAGATCACAAAGGAGCGCGGTATTCTATAACAACACAAGCAGACACAGGTAGATAAACAAGGTGATCATTTGTCTCTATCGTGGCGCCTTATCTTAGCCCAACACTGCAACTACCTCGGAGGATCAAATTACTTACTTGAATGGCTTCGATTATTTTTGAATTTGAAGCTTCTACGATGACACATGCTATATCACTATCGTGGTACCCCTCTAGAACACAATCGACTTCCTTAAAATGACATCTAGACGTGTAAATAGACGCCTGAACTACTAAGTGTCAAAAGATGTGCCCTTGATTGCATCGAGTCAGTGAAATTTATACCAATTACACATATAAGTAAAATCATACTAGCGAGTTAAGTACATTATTCCAAGTATCTGACCGCGAGGTTGATTGCTTAAAAACAAATCCACTTCTCGATCGCTTTGAAAAAGGACTATGTATCGCGTAATTCTTAAAAAGAGAGAACGACGAAAATAAACCATTTGAATTTCAGCCTCGAACAGAAAAGAAATTGGCGATACACAACTGTTGGTAGACATCGATGCAACTGGTCTTGACACAAAGAACAGACCACGCAAGAGACACAACCAGTTGTCAGGATTACATGTTTTAAGTATGGGGAATCTATAAGCAACCACAGGTTCTCTTGAAATTAAACTGTAGTACTTTGATTGGTCGTTTGACTCTTCGAGCAGTTAGGCTTTGCCTCTGTACTTCCACTGGGCGACATGCCCTTCGAGTTATGCCAGCACCCTCTGTACGTCGGCGTTACATATTCTGCCCTAGCTCTATGACTTTCAACCTCAGGAAAGTCGCAATGACTAATGTCAGCCAAAAAGAAACTTTAATCCCCAGTTTATTTGAAATTCGGTAGAAGTGTAAACGAACAAATTTCTAATGCAACAGTTTCTTTAATTTGGCGGAACTCGACGTCTTCCCAATTACGCTTCTGCAGTGGACATCATGGCTTTCACAACTGTTCTCCACAATTGAGTGAATCAGACGTACCCCCAAATTATGCAGCCTTTATGGAAAAAGTAGTTGTAAACGACTCAAGGCTCAGTACCATCAATTACTACAAATGTGGCCTATCAGGGTGAGCTAGAAAGCGACATTATCAAGACCGGTGGTACAGCCGCAAGCAAATTGTTGGTAATGACGCAAATCTAGTGAAAAGAGGGTAAGCAGTACGGCAATAAAACAAATGTCGTAAACATACATGAAGTTAATGTCAAAGATATTAAGACCAGTGCTACAGATTGCTTGGGAAGAAACAAAGAACGGTTTAGTGAATTTCAGGTGGGTCAGCACATTGTTTAATTACTTGGAGATGCTTCTGAATCACAAAGATCTTGAAACTTATGAAGGAGACTTACAGAGTTTCCTGAAAAAGTGGACATTCACGTGCCGTTAGTGCCCCCTTTCCCTTCCCGGTGCTTCAACTTCTTCGAAAACCACATCCTTTCAAGAACGCAAATTGCCATAGGCATTTAACTTCAAAGCTGAAAGATGCGGCGTCGACCTTTCACATTCAAAGCTTGAACGACACTTGTTTTGTAATGGTGAGGATTTATGCAAGCAAAAGACGTGGTATTTGTCGAAATGCACTAGTTTCGAGTCTTTACTTCTTTACAATTTAAAAACTGAGGATAATTTGACTTTTAAAAAAGCCTAAAATAGCAGGAATCCGAGCTCTATCACAGCAGTCACATGTCTTGGTGTCTAGCACTTCAAGAACAATCGAAGTTGACATTAGTCACCTTAACCATTTCGAAATTGGTAGAGATATATTCTTCGGCGGATGAAATCGCCTCTGGTCATGGCAGCCAAAGTGACAGATGTCAAGCGACTTCCGTCAGACTGCCGCAAGGATTTAAAACGGTGCAGCCACAGCCCTGCGATCAAGTATCATCAAATTCATATTCACATCCGCAGTTAGCAATAAAATTTAAAGAATCTGCTTTGAAAACTTAACCTCAAGCGTACACAGTGAAACGACCTTCCAAGAATCCGATTTCTCCAAGAGGACTTTGTATTAAACGCTTGCACTTCAATTTTAATGGTAGTTGTCCTGATGACCATGGAGGAGTATGATCAAAAAGAGGCAAGAAAGGTAACACCCTTTAATGTATGCATCTTAGACGAGATAGTCAACATTCAACGCAGTTTCGTAGACAACTCAAAAATGAAGGGGAAAACCGGTGAACCATTCAAAATCTCCTATTTTGTCCAACTATTTCAAGCAGTAAACCAAAACTTGGGATTTCAGGAGAGGAATTCGAGTCTTAAAAAGCACTTGTTGAAAACGAACACGCACGTGCCATTATTAATTTTTTTGCTTTGTGTTTTACATCCTAAAAATGTTGTGAACTCATGAGGACATACACAGTGCATGCGATCTGCCAGACATTCTGCCAGCCAGCGATGGATGCATGCTACTAGTCCAACACATTCCAAGCGTTACCTCTCCAACTTTTTCCAGTGACGAGTTATGAATTAAAAGTCTGGAAAATCATGAATAGAAGGTAACGGAAGATGTATCACGATGTCGGCATACTCTGTTGCCGGAGACTTAAAGCAGCGTATCCAAATAACATGCTTTTAATACACACCAGCGAAGTCTTGGAGCAAGATTATCAAAGGTCTGAACCATGCCCCAACATATGCACAGCCACACTACCTCAGAGCCTAAAACATCAACCAAAAGTGACAATGGCTAGGTCAATTTTGGCAAAATCTTGTCTCAGACAATTTTTGGTCTAATCGCAGTAATGTCTCATAGGTACTCCAGATGACAATTGCGTCCATCACTGGCGTGGTGAGATTCAAAAATGAAGAAAATCACTGGAAATGTTCTGTAAAAATCTCAAGAGCTGAAGTTATCTAAGTGTTTTTCTGGCGTTTGTGAAGTGAAATGTCCGCGTAGAGGAGGCAAGAAATGTCACAACGACTAACACTCGATAACTTTTCCTGAAATGGCATGGAACCTATGAAGGCTTTTACTCTATGCACAACGAGTGTAGTAGCAAAGCTTGTTACTTCAAAAAAACGGTCCTGAGAAAACCTGACATAAAGAAACAATTTTGCAAGTTATTCAAAGGAGGGGCAAAAAACTTAAACGTTCAAGCTTTATTCGACCGTTTACAAACAACATTTGAATCCAGGTAACTTAGGCATTCATACCTGAAACCCACTTAAAGTCAAAGAACAGAGGCAAAAGATGGATGCGAAATCTGTTCTGCATTACGACACCTGGAGGAGCTGGAAACATGCTCTCCGAATCTAAGCTAAGACTGCTGCGAACACAATCTTCGAATACATCACCAAGTCCATTGGAAAACCTCAAATAGTCTCCTCTAGAAGACTCAGCCAAGAATGCTCTTATCCGATCGAAAAAGCAACAAAATCGCCCAAAAAGACACGGAACTTGAACTTATTCATCAAAAAGCGCCAATTTTCATTACATAGACTCACCTTCTTACGTAGTCCAGTAAATATTTCAATCAAGGAAAAAAAATTACCTCATTTTCTTGATAATCATAAGGCATACATTCTAATAAAAGAAGAAAGGCGAGACTTCACCAATAACGAACTGTAAAACCGTCTCTCAGCAAATTTGACTGAACCTGTAAAGAACGCCAAGGTGGAGGTAAACAGACGTGTCTAGAGGGCCGGATCGCAGAGAGACGTTGATAACAGCGACTTAAATCCGTTGCAAACACGTCAAGCGCGTAGCCTTCAACGCATACTACTTAGAAAAAAAAACCTATTACACAAGCAAAAACGAAAGATCCACCACTTATCCTCATAAATTCGACAAAAACGATGTTCAAGTTGATTTTACAAATGCTTCGAAGGTGATTCGTGCCACTTCTAAATATAATTCAACCAGTGCCATTTAGAATCCCGTGACAAAAGAAAGCATTAGAAGTGGAGAACATTCGGGGAAAGGGGACTCAAACGCACCTTTATGGGTACTTTGTGTGGTATGCAAACTCTGTCACCTACTTTAACCGCTCAGGAATGCGCAATGCCCACGAACTGTTGGGTGGAAATGAAAATTCGGACCGGTGAGATGTTCCATCGATTTTCCTCATTCAAAACTTCTCTTGTCCATGGACATTGGATTCAAAGTAATTCAGATTCTACTGTTTCAGAACATACAAAATGGACAGAGAAGGGACTGAGGTTATGACACAACCAGAGCACATCTTGTCATTTAAAATGGAGTAAAAAAACATGATGGGTGAAAGATTGATGTGAAGCTATTATCAGAAAACAGATAAAAATTTTTAGTAAAAAGTGGTCTTAAATGCGACTTAAAAGGCCAGTAGTACAGCTGCTTCGTTGATAGAAAAATTTACCAAGCAATCGCTAAGTAAAGTCGGACTTAGGGAAGCTTCAAAGTATAATCCAAATAACAAAGACTGTAAGAAAGCAGAGAATCCAAAGACTACTTTCCTACTTCCACAATACTCACTTTTCCTTTTCTTCGAAGACGGAGGATGAATGAGCGCGACGGAGTTGTTGAAGCGTGCTGGAATTCAGCAACTAAAAGAAAAAATTTAATAGAAAAAACGACATCCCTTTCATATCCAACTAGTGACCCCCATTTTAGGTCGAAGGTGAGATTTTCAGTCCCCAGTAAACCGGCTCTACTCATGTCACATACAGATAGTCTTCCCTTCAGGGATGTCAGGAAACAACCTGGAATTACTTATCGAAATTGAACCTTTCGTATTCAGAACACACGGTTCTGGGATAAAAAGTAAACTCCGAGATGACTGACCCATCTTTCTACAGTTCACGCCTCTCTGTTCATGTTGACAGTCAGCCAGTTGATTTACTTTCTTGATTAATCTCCACAACGTAACGGTGACAGTACTGACATATTTATATCTGTTAGAACTCATCCGCTAACTTTCAATACTGTTACCGTCAGTAATCGTTTCAGGTCTGTCTCATGCGAGCTAAGGTGCATTTTTAATCACGAAAGCAAGTGATAGAGAACGCAACTTTTTGAGGAAGCCACCAGCCATCTTGACAAAGGTTAGCTAAGTGAACTTATGGACCAGGTGCGACAACTAATTGAATACTGAATGCCCATTGTAACTCGTGACTATATCTAATAGCAAGTTTCTGAACTGTTGATAAATAAAAATATGTTGATATAATTAAATCAGTTTCTTCGCAAAGCCGACAATGCAGCAATGCATGCATGTTCAAAATGCCAAAGAAAGAAGGAAGCATTTAGTGAGAGGAGGATACGATTAGCTCACGAACGTAGATAAAACATTACGGGACGTTAGTTGATGCTTTGGGTAAGAAATATCCTTCTGTTAGGTGAATTGAGTGTCTCAGGTAAGATTTTGATTCGAGGTTGGGCATCAAGCACTTAAAAACTTAATACTATCTTCGGAAACTGAACTAACGGTTTTACGTACCTTGAGAAGGCTCATATGACCGGACTTTGACATGAGGGCAGCTACGTTTGCTTTCTCCTCCTTTTTCTCGTTGGGTTCGTCAGTATCGGAGGAGGAGTCAGAGGAGGGCGGTGGTGTCGACTCGTTGGTCAGATCGATAACCCCAACATCGCAGGCCGGGAATGGAGCAATATCCACTCGCATCTCCGACTAAAAGGCGGAGGACTTATTCAGGAGCAATGAAGGTGACCAATCCTGACAATCGCCTGAGTGCAGTCCATTTCGACGAGGAATAATAAGGTGCGCAGCAGGATAGTATTTTATTACGTGAGCCTTTTAGTTGTTCGAGAAGCAACCTCCACACTGACAGCATGAAACCCCACTCATGCACCTGTGTCAATTCAATACTTTTCCAGCCCTGCAGTACATTGATAGAACTACTACTTCCTAAAGCTTTAGAGATAACGGCAGTAAGGTAGCTCATTACAAAAAGAGCAACAATGCAAGCAGTGAAGTCTGAGAACTACGCTTAAACACAACAGAAAGAGCCTTCAGCAACAGATAGGTGGATCTGCTGAGCTCCATGACCTTAATATCGTGGATTATGAAATGAATAATAACAAAGCAATACAAGAATGGGAAGAACTAAACGCATTCATTACTATCCGATTTATGAAAAATTGACGCTTTCTCCACACCTGCAGTGGCAGAATAGAATCCAGGTAGGCGGAATTCAGAAGAAACGGTTTAGCAAGAAGGAATGAGCGCCACACACAGTGCCGTAGAGTTGCCATTTGTCAATTCGAAACCAAAACTAAGCACTTTACGGTACTCATTTATGGGCAAATGTTCGCATGAATTGACGCACGAAATACGCTTGGCGGGCACAATGATACGTCTAGAGTAATACCGATGCAATGATTCGCCATAATGGAAATCTCAGAGAAGGCAGCTGAATAGCTCGAAGCGCAACACTACCGCTGAGGCAATGAGTCTTTCCAGTATTACCGTATAACTTCCGTTATTTGTCGTATAGGCGGTCAAAACATCTTACTACCTTTTGGAGGGTGAAACAGAGGAACTACCATGGGGAGTGCTACGAACGACGCCCATGGAGAAAGGAGGGCCGTGTGACAGAACAACAAGGATTTTCATTACATCTAGACACATAGACTGCCATATTGTGGGCTGATAATAAAGCCACCTCGCTACCCATATGCCCAATGATTCCTCTAAAAGTAACTCAGATGCTGCAAACATCGGTACCCAATTAGATAAATCAGGCCCTGTCAAAATACTGCCAAGGTGGTAAGGTACATTAGATGCCATTCGCCCTCTTAAGTGAAAAAAACTTGAGAAGACATAAAACAGCAAAACCCAGTATTCTCAAAGGACTCCATTTCAAACTGGAATGACTCGCATCACAAAACTTGAAAGATAATACAGGTGTATTTTTTATGGCGGGTCGGTAGGGCGTTACACACCGTTGACCTCCCAAGAAGAATATTATTTGCTTTCGAGGAAAGCGTTTTGGAGGAACGACAACTGACGCTGATCACTAAAACAATGTAGACTCACAAGAGAGGAATCAAGGAAACCATGCTCAACTTCCCACTTCATATTTATTCTGTATCATGATCAGTAGCAGCAAAATAGATGGGTAAATCTAGTCGAACACCACAAAAATTCTGGGATCAAGTACCTTTCCAGTGGCGCAAGAAGCTAACAACAAATCATAAAAGCAGCTAGAGAGCACGGAAACAGAGAAACGTAACGACAATAGGAGGGTCTGGATACCTACCTTTCATCAACCGCTTCACTTCAGTGGGCTGTATTATTGCTTCAATTTTCAAACTATATACGGTGGACACACGAAACGCGTAGGATTCCATTCAGCCCTATTTGTCAAAATTAGTTTCTAACATACAATTCGCCTAACAGTGAATACAAAATCAATATTAGATGAGTTGGAAATTACCTAAATGCTCCACAAATCCAGTATGTCATCTTCATTTCCGTCTAGTGGATGGTTCCAAAGCAGTAAACAAAGTTGGTTTCCATTAAAGAACAAATTACAGATTTAGTTAAATAGACCCACCTCTCTAGAGCACTTCTAACGATTATATAAAAAACTGCTAAACTCCAAAGCCATAATACTCCTGCGAGTTTCAAGACTGTGAGGACGACTCAGATGAACGTTTTGACAGAATCTAATTAGTTACGTGGAAATGAGGTAGCCAACTAGTGATAGAAACATCTTGAAAAATGTGTAAAAGTATACAATGTAGGGAGAAACTATGTAGACTCACAGCAAATGCCCAGCTCATACTCGATCTGCAACATGATTACTAGTGGAGGTTGCAGAATTAGAATGGGAAAAAACTATCAAGCAAAATCCGAGCACCTGGTAACATTCCAAAGAAACAAGAAGTGGAACACAGCTCGTAATAACTCCTACAGAAATCAAAAAAGACAACTAGGTAAGAAATAGAGGTTTTGAGGTGTGTAGAAAGGAAATAACCGCTTAAAATATCCGACAAGTTACGAGAAGCCGAAGATATTACAAAGATGAGCAGCAGCACAACCGAGGGAAAAAGGAAATGGCTGAACAGAGAACCACCCTATATTTACCGCTATAAGCCGATTACTGACATAGTATTAAGCTCTAAAACCTGACAGTTTATGGAGAGCGGACAGCCCGAGAAAGACAGCTTTCTGATCGATTCAGTTAAATAAAACTGGCAGACCGCGGTTCAACCACGGTTAGAACTATTTGTGATGCTTCAACTCTCAAATAGCATTCCGACTGGAAATAAAGACAAGGCATACAAAGGGATCAGGCAACGAGTAAAAAAGCTTGAGAGAATAGTATCTTCACCCACTGGAGGCATGGTAGCTTCGAAATCGTCAATATCATCCTCCTCCTCATCTGAATTGTAGGTTGTGATGAGAGGCATTTTCTTTTTTGGTGGCTCATTCTGCTTCACCCTTGGGGAAGGATGTTCAACCTCCTCCATGTTTCTAGGGGAAATTTGAGAAAGGCGTTACATAATCTAAACCGACCATGCAAACAATTCATATGCGAATATACTAAAAATGCAAGCCTCTGTAGGGTGGAATAATATCCAAAACAAAACAAATGGAATCGAAGCACCTAAGGCCAAAACATGGGAAATAATCAAGCTATAACGCTTTTGAAGACTAAGTTGTCGAACTAAAGGAGCATTGGATAAATAAGGCGTGCAATACAGTTTGCAGAGGAAATATAGAAGGTCGTATAATTATATATGAGATACAATAACCACGTGTCATGATACAAAAAATCAGCGGTAGAATTAATAAAACTCCGTCTTAGCCTACAAAAGCATTGTAAACATTTACCACAGGGGCTAGTTGGACTGAATTACCGACCAACCACGTATGAGCAATAGCAATTGGCAAAATGATTGGATTAATCATCTGACTTGGTGACTTACAAATATCGGGCGATAACCCACCTTATGAAACATCATAGTATAAATTTTAGAGCAAAACTTAAGTGCATCAGACAAAGCAAAAATTATACAGTGGTTTACGCCTAAAAATGCTGTTGTCATGGCTATGTGTAGTCAAGCTATCAGGAGTAAATAATAGTTTGAAAGCAGAGATTATTTTGAGACGTGGTTGTGGATCTCAGCTTAGCAGCGAATGCATCAACGTTTGTGTTTTTGACTAATAATGTGTCTGCGAATAAAATTGGACCAATTCATTTAAAGAAATTGCTATTTTGCCTTTACTGCTTATGCCTTGGTTTGATAATACTTAGTGTACAATAAATTCGGTCACAACATTGGGTCTTTAAAGTCATAGAAGCACGTTATTTTATCGTCAGCCAAAATTCCTTTATTTGCTATCTCCGGAGCCCAAAATAGGTCATTTGTGGTGAGTTGTTGAAAATTGGATTTCGTTGTCATTGGTTTCGCAGTTAATCGCGAGGTGTTTTGAGCGTGAATATAATACTAACTAAAAGCCTACGCAAGTTCATCTTTGCTATTCTTTTTTGCGTGACTGTGCAGAATTTGCATTCTCTTTGCTATTTTGTGTACAACGATTGAAAATTGAATAATCACAAAAATAAATAGACTAGCTTGGGTTACTTTTGACCTGGCGCCACCCACCTTAGTAAGCATCGCATCATTGTAAAATTTATGAGATGTTTAATAAAAGATTAAGCAATTACTAATTTTTTGACTAACACTTTGTTTTCCTACTTTTACGTCATTGGCTCTAGTCCCCCAAGTCGTGGAAGGTCACTGTAGTAAAGAATAAAATGTATTGCTACCATATGGAAGAGGCGCGAGGCTGCTGCCATGGTCCAAGGGTCATACCGCCTAGCAGAAATGCAGTCTACTCACGTAATCAAACACAGAACTAAGTATGGTAAAACACCAAGCAAATTATTTGCAAGCACAACAAGGGATTATTTTGATCAAAAATGCATTAGCAAATGCTTTTGCTAAAAAAACAATTTAAATTATTACGCAAGACAGTTTATTAATTAACATGCCATAACGTGCATGACAGAAGTGATAAGTTTACCTGTTAGCTATTGAACGTTACCATTACACTCTCCTTAATGTGGACACTTTTAGGAAAATCCACACAAAGATGGTCGTTTGTAGCGCTATGCTTCGGCCATTTATCTACCTCTTTATTGTGGTTTCGTGGGCGCTTAGGTCTCCGCCTTTGTACCCACTCTGAACAAAATCGCCCCCAGTCCATGCCAATAGGCATTCCTCCAAGTTTTTCCATATGTCGGCTTCATTCGTCTTCAGGAAAGACTCAAACCGCCTTAAATGATTCAATTCTTGCCGATCTTGTTCATGATAACATCACCGAAGTAAAAGATTTGATAACACTTCTGTCCATTTGCTTGTTTTAGTCGGGCATTTGACTATGCGGGTTTCTCAGCCTTCATGCTTCCGGATTCCATCTCGGAAGTCGCATGAATCATCTTCATCACATCTTTTCAGCAGCCTTTTCATCCAATTATCAAGAAATTCTCTGAAGAACTGCATAGCCTACTGAATGCTAGTGAGAACTCAGGGTGATATAATACAGTAGCAAATAATGTCCTAAGGAATAACACCGTCACAGAGCTCTTTAATTTCCCCAAAATCCGAATGGTCACTGAATACAATCTATGCCAGCTGAAGCGCCCAAAGTCTTCTCCATAGTAGGCGGAAGACACAATGCTGGGGCAGAGTATGTTTTGTTGACGTACGGAAGGGCTGGGAGGCTACTGCCATGGCCCAACCACCACGCCACCGAGCGGAAGTAGAGAGGCAGAACCTAAACGTCCCGTAATGTCAAAATGAAGAGTAAACCAAACAGCCAAAGCATTACACAACACCTCAATAAGGTCCATTCAGCTAAGTAAGTCTTTTAAAAGACATACCTACAATTACGGGTCAAGTATAAGGCAAATGTGAGGTAATTTGAGTTACCCAGGTGACTGTAACTCTTTCCACAGGGCGGAGGTGTTTCCTAATTTGTTTAGAAACACGATTCTCTTATACAGGCACATGAAAGTCGTTTGCTACCGGCGTCGCATTGCGCGCCAACCCACCTTTCTCCCTTCAGTCCGTCGTCATCAAATCGTGACACGCGTTGTCTGTTTATGATGATAACTGGCTGTACTCAAATTAAGTGTGTTGGTAAAGAATAAAGCCGGTGTAGGGCACTTCCTATCCGAGGATCCTGCCATACCTGTGTTCTTGAGAAGCGGGATAAGTGACAGGGTAGACCAGTCCGGTAAAATTTTGATTGTAAAGTGTCGAAAAGAATGGCACACTGGCAGCGCAGCAGTAGTGTGGACACCGGTGCGGAAACTTAATTTCAGGAGCAATTCCTTGAAATCCTTCATCGGCTTCCCCCTTGGACACTACTCTGCTTTGGGCATTAAGAGAGATAGGTGGGAAAGAGACGAAGACTGTACTATGTTTTTGTATCACTGCCAGATAACTTTCGACTACAACGATTACTTACATTACAAAACACATCTCCGGCATTCATTTGTCCCTTCTTGGCTAAGGTTAAACGATAAGAAATAAAAAATCAGGAGTCGTTGTATTACAAGAAAGAGTAATAATTTGTTAGTCTTATGTCGCCTCGTTCCCTAGACAACATGGACAGCTCTAGAGTGGCGTTGATGAGAAAGTTGAAGCAATGCCATTGGTTCATCTTTTACGAGAACCTGTCCATCCAGCCAGTTGATGCAGTATCGGGATTGCATAAGACCATGATCCGCGTGAATCGAATGACAAGGCAACAAGATAGTAATGGAGACCTACGAAGGTTCAAATTTCCACGTTCTTAAGTAAAAATTAAAACAAGTGTCGATTGGTTTATCATTCAGAATCGGTCACGACATCCATGGGCCAGAAATATGGGTTGCTCACCGACCTTTCCATCAATGCAAAAAGAAATCTTTTCTCAATTCTGGTTATGTATCTGGGTACACAGCTTTCTTCTCGTTGAGACCCTCAATTCCGGGATTAATCGCCTTGGGCTGAATAAGGGGGGGCAATGACCTGCAGAGCATGGTACCTATATGTCAGTCACTGCCCAACCGCAGTCATTTTGTAAAGCACATTGGTTAAAGTAACTTTGAAAAGCAAATGTTATGCATTCATTTCTCCTCGTTTTCTTGTTCCCATATTCAATGCTGCCCAATCGTCAATCTAGAAGAGTACTGAGGCGATTTATCCTCCTAAAGATGCTAAAGGGTGTCTCCCAATTGTTTAAGCCTAATACCACTGTCACTTCTTATTGTAAAGCATGTGCTTGAGGTATTTGTCAGAAGGTGATGTAATTTGGGAAGCGTTGTTAGTCTTCATCAATTCATCCATCGCCAGCAGATACCCCCCTTTCGTAAAGTCCAAGAAAAGCCTCAGTTATTGTTGCCTAGATGCGGATTCAGCCTCCGCTGTCAACAGTGTTGAGCCCGAGATCTCAGTGGACATGTTATAAATCATACCATTTCGGAAGGAACTTTGCCACCAGCGCCCAGACGAGCTGGCACAGCAGTGATTGCCTCCACTCCCCTAAATGGCTACCATATCGCGGGAGACAGGAGAATGCAAGATAAGCTGGTAGCTGTTGACGTCCAACAATATTCGCTAATAAAAACACAACACAGGACCAAAACACTGCTTCGGCTGGTCACAGGATTGACGAATTAAAGCACGCCAACTGTCATTGGTTAGCCCGCAATTCAGACGACTTGGTCCACTTGCACACACACGCACATGCAACCATAGACGACGAGGCCAGGGACGACAGGAATCATCACACCGACGACACGCAGTGGTGAGTGGGATAGAGCACAGCTGAGTGAGCGGCGGCAAGTGTGTTTCTAGGCGAATCACACCCTACCTGGATTACACAGTTTGCCTTCCAATTTGTACCCTTGCCCCGATCTTCGGGTACGTATATCATAAAATCTAGAAATATTCTATTTCTATACATAGACTGTCATTCATTTATTTGTTGAGTAATACCAGCATGGGTTTTTTCGCCCATATTCACCATCTGAGGCACCATAAAAATTTACTTGATTGTGATTACGAATTACCATCAACTATTCCCATGGATAGGTAAGATATGCAAGACTTTTATCCCACATAAATTTTTCCTTTAGTTGTGAATATTTACAAATTTACTTAAGGCTATGTTGGAAAATCTAAATTTATTAAGCCATTCATTCCTCATTGAACCATGATTAACCCTGAAATAAATCTGTCTAAAAAGTAAATGTGTACTAGAAAAAAACTTAAATGCTTTTTGGAGAGAAAGTGATTGGCGTCATTTGCCGGATGCCTCTCTGCCTCAAATTTTGGCAGAACATTATGATGCACTAAGTAGTTTCATTAGGCGGGGGATTTAACGACCTCTCAGTAAATAATAACAATTTCAATGATCAAATGACATCTTTTTACGGTGTGGCCACAAATAGGCGATTTCCCACCTTAAAAATTTCAGACATAGCACTCGTTGCAGTAAATGAAGAGGGGTGGCTTTCATCTTTCTTTCCACGGTGTAACATTTACGAATGCGCCTCCAACCAGATCAGCCTAAACTCTCTCTGCTCGAAACCTAGAGGAAAGAAAACTACGAAAATCTACTTCGCAGACTTTTTCAGGTCATGCACACATTTTCTCCTATCCGCGATAAATGCAGAAATAGTATTCAGGTATTGTCTCAAAAGAATCAAAATCTGACAAAGTGAGGAGCCTTAGCCACCGGGAACTTACTCGTCTAAAACTTTCGACGATATGCGATGATATTTTACCCCTCCCATGTAGGCGATTACGCGAAGGCGTATTTTTCAAGATCCGAAGAAAAAAGTGTTCGTTTTGTATGCATCAGTAAATTCGCCTGTTAAAATGTCAGCACACTTTTTGTATTGTGTATTAATCGCAACCGAATGGTTAAAAGTTGCTGATCAAGTTTAAATGCATGAATAAATGCCGCGAGGAGGCAAAACTTTTGCAAATAGCTTGTCAATTATGTGGGAAGGGGAAAACCTATGTATGCACTTCGAATAAGCAAGTCGAAGATCAACTTTTACTCCTAGCTAATTTGCTCCTCCCTAAAGAATAGTTTTTAGGCAAAGAAGTGCTAACCACATGTTTGGCAGTTTCGCAACAGCAACAAGATCAAAAGACATGAAATTCTAAACCTTTAATGCATTAGTTTTCCTTAAATTAACCTATTTTCTGTCTAAAGTTGAGTTTTGTGACCCCCTAGATATTCACCCATCTTTAAGGTAAAAATTTATCAGCACTTTTTGTAGGATTTGTTTACCTACCTTAAGTCAAGGAGTCCTTTTTTCATCCAAGTCATTAGCTTATTTTTTAACTAAGCATTCTTTTTTCTTATTTTTGCATGCTGACTCAGCAGTTTGTTTGGTGAATGTAGAGTTGAAGGTCATTGGGGCTTCTGAGGCACACTTGGAGTAAGGGGAAAAGGTCGTTCGGCACAAAGATTTAGTGCGTAAACTGATGCTTATTTGTTCCGAAATTCCGGAAATGTGGTCGAATTCCACTGGGACGAGGAAGATAATCGAAATTTGTTTTATTAATTCGAACTAATAACCAGCTTGTAAATTGTTGTTGTTGACCAAAAACTTTCCATTTCTCAGC
Source organism: Echinococcus multilocularis (assembly GCA_000469725.3). NCBI lineage: Eukaryota > Metazoa > Platyhelminthes > Cestoda > Cyclophyllidea > Taeniidae > Echinococcus > Echinococcus multilocularis. Next base: position 1,972,717 of record LN902848.1, on the reverse strand, counting down.
GCTATAGAGTAAAATAAAGATTAGAAAAGGGTTTAGCGTGCGTATTTGTCTAGAGGAGTATGTTGGTGAGTGCAGATTAGTAATTTTTTTAACAAATGACCCCTGGAATTAGCATATTTTTTATATACTGAGCCAGTTCAGTAGCGTCGGGGTTATTCAGCAGGGGAATGGATGTTGTTTGAGGTGAAGGGTTTTGTTGATTTTATAAGTTTATGGAGAGGTCCGCTTTTATTCCTTCTTTGGCAACGGGTAATGATGTAAAGTAACTGAATGACACCCCAAATGTGTATCCAAATAGGCATGTCCATATATACTAAGATTTGCGCTGGACGAATCTATGACATGGAGCAGTCAACCACTTGAATTGTATGCACAAAAATGAGTTGAGATGCCATTTAAATCGCCTAAATACTACCCTATTTCAGAATCTCTGAAGTAAACGAAAAAAATTTCTGTGTATTTGATTCTGTACTTATCGGAGAATGCCTCATTTATAAAAGCACCTTCATATCCTATTTAATCAGTTGATGAAGGCCTTGGTAAATGTGTTGGCACCCCACTTTTGTGCCTTAAGACAGTTTATGATTAGTCGGTTCAAGATGTTACAAGAAGACACGTGGCTACATGGATAGCGTCATTGGATTTTACATTTAAAGTTATGCAACTTGAATGTATTCAGCTGAAGTAAATCAAGCTAAAACCAACTTCTAGCAGCACAGAGTTGAATGCTATTTCTGATTTCACCCCAACTGCCTCTACGAACAGGGTATTAAATGTGAAAGCACTATCAATTGAAGCCGGTAATGTTCACCAAAATAGGCATTTTAAACTTCTTTGAGCAACTACGGGACTGGCTCTGCTTTTGAATCAAATTTCCCGTCATTTCACTACTTTTGAGTAATATTTTGAACAAGACTCTAATCAACTATCTTGGCATTTGATATCCTTCTGGCGTGGCGTTTTGACCAACCCACACCAAAACACATGTGAATTAGATATTTTGAGGTCAGTGAAGGTGGCGCCGACAATCTAAGGGTGCAAGCACAAAGAAGGAAGCTTCCAAGTGGAATGGAAATCGACTCATATCTCCCTTGGTATGCTGACGCATACCAGCCTTCCAGAGACAAGGTTAGAGCACTACCTGATTTCTACGGCCTATTTTTGGGGTGTAGCAATATTTGCTTAGCCCAGATGGATAGACACACTACCATTTTGTCGCTTTCACCGAGCGATGGGGCCCTCTTTAGTTTCTTTTATTTTCTTGGCAAACTAACAGGCTCTAATTTGGATAAATGAATGTGTCCCAAGAGCTGATCTCTAGAAGCCCTCATATGTTTACATCACATAATCTCGAATTCCACAACGAAGCTGAGATTGTTTGAAGCTTTAAACTTAAAATAATGAGTTGTTTTTTACATGGATGAGAAAAATGGCAAAAGAGTTGTAAGTCGGAGAACACTGCAACCCTTGTCTTCGAGTTTGACATTTCACCGACATCATTGGATTTCATGGTCACCGCCTCAAATTGCATCAAGTAAAGCGCTGAGACGTATTTCTCTTAGGAGGAGAGCGCGTTCTCTTCGTCCAACGCCTTATACCTCAGAGTCGTAATTATCCCTTAAACATGGGTGGTAGAGCTTCAAACTTTTTTTGTCGTTTGTTCATGCCCACAGCGTGTTGTGTATCCGCCTCAAGGAAGGATATTACGTCACTCAAATATCCCTTTCCTTATAAAAACTAGTCATTTTTGTGCTTTCCTTAAATACACAAAATTTTTGCCAAAAGACGAATTGCCTCTGTCATGCTTGTCATTGGGCAACGCTCTGAAATATTCCCGTCTTATCGAAATGGCCCCGATGCACGGATAGTATAAAACTCTTTAAAACTACCTTTCCTTAGGTACTTTGTGATTCTAAGACATTTTTAATCAAAGATAAATGACTTCTGCCGCATCTAGCACTGTCTATTGTGACAAGATTTAAGTGCATTTATTGCTTTGCTTAAGACGTGACTATCACTGCTTGTCAATGAGATGAAAATATTCTTCAAGCTTCTCATCGAATTTAAAAGATATGCGACCAATGTTTATTAATTTTGGCAAAGCTTTTTGCCTAAAATTAATAAATATTTGTAGGAACTGAAATTATTAATTCAGTTAATCATATCGTCTTCGGTTAAAGGGTAATTATGAGCTGATTGTTAAGTGGTTTTAGAGGTAGTTAATCGTCACAACCACAAGAACCTGCTACCCAAAACCACAAAAAACAGTCTAGTTATCTTCATGTACTGAGGGGATTCAGCGCCCATCTCATTTTTATGGTCACATCCAATTTAGTCTAACTGCTTGATTGATATAGCTTAGCAAATACAATGTCACATATTTGTGACGCTGCTCTCAGTTCTGAAATCAGGGTTTCATACAAATCTGGCTCCAGCGCTACAGCCATGCAATATGCAGAGATGTTTCTCTCTTACATCAGTACTTCCATGCCACAACACTCAGTATCGAAATTTCAATTTATCTTGCGGGCAAAGTGGATGGAGTTGGATGGGAGTTAGAATAGCTCCTACTCCTCCCCTTCCTCCTTTCTGTGCACTGTCTTTTAGGTTTTGCGTCTTGGATATACGAAGCATTTGCAGTCTGTAGGTGAACAAGAGGAAGAAATTGTAGCAACAGTTGCTCCACTGCTATCACCTTCATCTCTCCCACATTTACACAAGTTCGACTTGCACATAAAATTCTAGCCACACTCCACAAAGTGGATGCCATTCAGAGGAAATAATTACCTATTTTGGGCGATGAAACCAAATTCCCCTTTTGGTTTGTGATTATTTCCTGAATGAAAACGCAGAAAAAGCATTTTTTTTTAATATTTCATGGGTTCCAAGGACATAAGAGGGAAAGGTGAAATGTAACCTCGGAATGTGCTTTCCTTAACATACTATTCCTGGAAACGTTGGATTCACAGATAAGCTTTCTACATAAAGTAGGAGGTAAACTGTCATGTCGGCAGCATTGTAAAAGCCCTTTCATAGTTAATCAGAGGGACAACTACAAAAATGCCAGTACTTTAAGTAAACAACATCCTAATTCCCAAATAGGTAACTTCAAACGCATAAGCATGGTGGCGCTAGTGGAAACAGTGTGTTAAAAGAAAGAATATGGTTGACAATGCTTTCAGGGAAAGGCACCTTTTTGGCTGAAAAGGGAACAAAACTTTACTTTCGACTGTAACGCCAAATTGAAAAGAATGTTACAAAGTAACGTTTCCAAAAAGATATGCCACTTTAATTAACTGCCCAAGGAAAAAAATGCCGTAACGGTAGCATTCCGATTCCGAAATCGAGGCTATTAGGTAATGGAGATATGAGGGAATCAACAATCAAGAATAGTATCACTTTAGCAGGAGGCCCATCATTTTCGCATTTACAAGCGTAGAAAGCACATTTAGAGCAAGATAAATCATTAGAAATCTACGGCTTTCCCTAAATTTCAAATGTGTATCTTTTTTGAGGAAATATTGTGGTTCATTTCACGACTCCATTAATTCATTGTTCAGCCAAGTACTTGTTACTTAAACATGAAATATTTGTTTTGCAAAGTCGGGTGCAAAAAAATTCCGACTTCATTAATTTGAGAAAATAAATTCCGCTAAAGCTCAATTCAAATCTTTTTGGAAAACTAAAAGAAGGAATACGAGCTGTAAAACTCTAAAACAGCGAATAGCCTGTCAGGAATTTTGACACTTCATTAAAGGTCTAATTTTTAATGTAGCGTTTGTATTTCATAGAACCGCTAATTACTTACTACGGCACATTCGTCAAGCCATGATTTATTAGAGGTCATTTTGACACATGAGGTTCACTAAAACACACTTGAGGTGCCGTTATCTGTCAATCTACACAAAAGTTAAGCGTATTTTGCATCCAAAAACAAAGTAATCAAAATATTTTGAGTGTTTTAGCCGGTTTTTATTAAACAATGCTGGTTGTCCATATTATATAAACAAAAAATGAATAAATGAGAAGTTGTAAGTACACGTTTTGAAATCATAAATAATACGAAACATTGGATTGAGAGCTCTATTATCATCTGAACACAACCTGTCTCCCTGCTACTCACGATTTAAGGAGACTTTATCTACCAGATACCAGTCAAAAACACATGCTGTTTTCTTTGACCTTGCTGTCTTCTCTTCAACTGTTTGTTATAAACACGGACTTTCATATTTGACGACACGATAAAAAAGCTCTTCCATAACAAAATTTGGCAATAAACGGTTGGAATTTAGCCTTGCCCCCCATTTACCACCGGCCCGGGCTAAACGGAAGTAACGTTAAATTGAACCATCGCTTTATTGACTGACTCCTAAAAACTCAACATCTAAATGGCATATATTTCTAGCATTTAAACAATACTAAGCACCAAAATGAGAAGCTTTTAAGCGTGTGGCAGCGTTATATAGGCATGCAGGCACGATGATATGCCACAAAACAAAAGAGCCTTCTCCCTGGATGGAAACAGATGTAATCGTGTGTTTGCGAGAGATGATTACACATTCAGAGTGTAGATTGCGCAGTGAGGCTAATGGAAACACGTTGGGAGGATCGACATTCCTAGGGAGGCTAATGACTAGTATAATTGGCCTCCCAGATAGTTGAATGAAAAATTTATTATCGATGCTCATGAAAAAATAGGTGGCTTTTGATGAGACTATTAAATTTCGGCCCGCAAAATGACTTATTTTACTGTCTGTATGGAACGAGGCTTAGAAGGCCTCGAATTTTACAAAATTCAACTGTTTTTTCTCCAAGATATTTGTATAATTCTCCGCACTTGAGATAAAAACAAGACGAGATACTAATTATAAAACCGGCTCACTTTTGAGCAACTTCTCAAAACACAATAAATTTCCAACTAATTAGAAAGCAATCTACTTAGTTTTCTAACATAAAAACAAAAGGTGGGATCAGTCTACATGTTACGTCCCTTTAATTTGTTGCGAAGTCAAAAATTTAAAGTCGTCCCCAAGTTAAGAGGCCACAGAATTTCATCAAGGCGCTGAGAAATGAGGCCAAGTAGGCGGGAGGAAACAGGACAATTACAAATTTCGCCTCATCTCAACCACTTGCATTGTCCCGGAAGCCAATTCATAACGTGAGGGTGGAGAAGTCGCAACGTTATTTCAAGCTTATGAAAGACCAAACAGACAATAAAGGCAACTAAAGTAAGCAGTGCATTGTGTCATCTGGATGACAGTTAAAAACTTACTTAAGCACGTAACACTTTGACTTCGTTTTGGTTTCGTGGGCAATTGAGGTTCTGTCTTTGTAATTCTGCTGAGCTGGATGGCCTCTGAGCCCTACTATTAGCCCTGCTCTACGTCGGCAATGCATATTCTGGCCTAATATTATAACCACTTTCGTCTTCAGGAAAAACTCCGTGTGCTGTATATTCGTATTAATGCCGCATTCGAGGGTGCGTTATTATAATCTCATGAGATTCAAAGACACCTCTCGTGCCAATTTTAATGATAAACAATACGTCCATTACAGGAGACTACCGCTTTGTGAGGTCTGCCTTGGAATAGACCTGCTAAAAATCGTATGCCTTAGCTACACAAACGCCTACTATGTCATCAGACCGGTCTGGTTGGGATTGTGCTAATGGCCCCAGATAATAATTGCAGCTGCCTGTTAATCGGCCTCGTTGTTGTTGTCGTCGTTGTAAGGCATGAATTTGACACCGCGATGAGTCAACAGCACTCCCGTGAAGTGGTTTTTGATTTCAACAAATAACACACGGAGACGAAGCTACGCTTTATAAGGACGTATTCTTTTTCTGCCAAGGAAGGAGTGGCTCAACTGGGTGGCTTTTTGCTAATAGATAATGAATTTCTCAGTTGGCGGCTATATGCGCTACTGAAACCAGGTGTTTCCACCGCCTAATACTTTCCTAAGTGATGTATTTTCTCGACGAGGATCAACAACAAGAGAACATAAACCATCTTCTTCGGGTCCATTCTTAGTCTGGGAGGTTTGACATCCACTTTGCAATTAATGCAAAATTAGCTGTAACTATGATATAAGGGGAAGAAAGGACTTCTATTTGTACTATAAGGGAGTAAAACAAGGGAATGCTGATGGCATTTTGTTGATGAAAAGGGTTTAAAAATTTCCAACCAAATTTTAGCATTTCAAATTTTTCATCGAGTAAATGTTCTACTGCAAGCCCGACATTTTACAGGCACTTGTGGAATGAGGCCTACTTTAGGTAGAACTTCATCAGATTTACGCATGATTGATGCCTGGCATTGATGCTGTCACTTGGAACGTTGATTTGAGTCGCCTGCATGAAATACCAATGTCGACACTTGAAAATTAAAGACCTTTAACGAAGAAATTCTGTAATTTTTTTACTTTTGCCTTTTTGCTTACCTTTCTAAAATTATTTTCTGGAAAGGCATCTGACTGTTTGGCAGCTTCACCGCAACTACTTAAATAACTTTCCAATAGCTTAACCTTAAAAAAAAATAACAAGCCTATTTGTTGCAGTTTTCATATTTTTTAAGCTTTTCTTCCTAAAAGCACCTTACTTTCGGTTATAGCTGATTTGCATCAACTCGATGTCGAAGCAATGGAGATGTTAGAACCTGTCTAGCGAGTCTATCTTCATGTCTGCTGTTGGAGACTGCTAAAAAACCGTGTTCCACTTTCACCCATCAAAATGTAGGATACACCAAAATGACTTTTCATCCCCTATAATCATTATATTACAGTGGTTTAGAGTGAGCCTAAAGTGGTCGGACGGGTAGGGTGCCTCTAATGTGCCTCCCCGGCCAGTAATCACTACTGCATTCGAAACCTCCTCCTAAACAGATGTGATCACTCTACCCAAATGTCTTGATTTTAACAAAATTTCAAAGAGCTTCTACAGGATGACAGTTATGAATAAATTTTGCGGTCCAGGAAGTGGGAACATAAGGTGTTTGGGCGCTGCCCTGCTTCAGAGACGTGGGAGGCACACCAAGCGTAAATACGTACAGATGTCCACGATTGCACTAGTGGCATAGCCTCTAAGATCCGCTGATTTGGGTAGTCTCTGAGGCTATGCACAAGGTGGCTAACTCATTATGCCTTATATCCGTCTTGAAGAGAACACCGAAGAAGGTGATAATAATGACATACAACCATTGCCTGACTAGTGCAAGACCATTTTTTTCTTTTCTACTCCCAAGTTCTCCTAAAATATTCTTTGATACCAGTCCCGAAGGCGGTAGAGTGGGGAGAGCTTCATGTCAAAAAATCGCAAGTGAGTGACACGACCTAATAGGAGAAGCGGCCAGAAATCCAGTCTTTGTTGATTTACACCATATTTAATTTACCATTCAGTAAGTCCATTTAGAGTTGCCTTGTTCAACCCTGCTACCATTGTAGTCTCCACGACTTTGAAAGACAAGTTAAGAGGCAACTTCCTTCACTAGGCCAAGGGACTTTCGTGTTACCAATATGGGAGGGACGGAAAACCTCCTCACTATCATCACCCTATAGAGCGTTTGCTTTACTATCATCTCTTCCTCTAGTGTCACTACCTAGACCTCATTAGAAGTATGCATGGTGGTAAAATGGGTTGTTCTCGATTCTCCCCGCAGTCCAAAATTTCTTATTCCCTCACGATGACGAAATTCCTTAATAGCTGTCTGGCAATAAAAATCACTAAGACAGAATAATTGCCAGTCCGAGAGGGATTTTCTCACACCAGAATTCACCCTATGCTAGTTCGTCAGCTTGCCCAACCCAATACACATCCACCCTTTCATCCAGACATTCGTCTATCCATCCACACCTCTGCCTTTCATTTAAACGTTCAAGAGGCACCGGGTCGGATCTCTTAAGGAGCACCTAAACTCCCATTATTCATTGTTTCATGCATTTAACTTGTATCATTTAAAAGTGAAGAGGACTGCGAGTTCGTCACCGGATATCCCGATGGCATATACTGCAGCGCAAAGTTTGAACACCTGAAATGACACTAAAACCACTTGGCATTATGTTATGTCGGTGACATTTGTTTTCAAGACTTCATGTGTTAACAGATGAGATTACTTAATTTGTGAAGGCTTGTGTTATTAGGAATAGGCAAGTTGACATCCTCAGAGCTGCTTTGACAAGTTAAGAAGACGTATGATTTGAGGAAATGAAGTCCTACAAATGATTTGCAGTGATCACACCAAGATTCTGAAGCATTCAAGATCAAGCCCTCACAGTGTTAATTTCTAATGTACTAGGTAGAAAAAACGGTTGTCTCTCCTGATGACAAATGTGACGCGTAAAAGGGAAGCAAGGCTTATTTTTAACTTAACTGACAAGTAAATGGTTTGACTGATTGACATTACCGTATCCCCCGAAGTTAGCCTTACAGAGTCTAGAATTTTTAAAATCTGTGTTTCCAGAAAATTTTGGAGGCTTATTGTGAAATTCAGGACTCTTGCACTAACCTTCTGACTTGACTTTTTTGTCAAAAAAGGAAAACCATTTCATTGAGGTCATCACCGAACTGAAAGAAAGCGGGACCCTCTAACATTCTGGAAGAAACTTAAATAGACTAAAACTGAATGATTAGAAAAGACGGGATTCCATTTCTCCTTCACGTTTACTTCGCGAGAGGTGCATTGCATTTAAGGTGGAGCTTTTGTCGCCTTATCAGCAAAAACTCCCCAAAACCATAAATCATGAAAAGGGTTTAACCGGTGGATCGGCTTAACAGGCCCAGTCAACAGCCGTTACGGCGACTTGGTGAAGGCACAGCTGACGAGAGAGGAAAGGCCCGTCTGCCTGTTTGTGTACCACTGAACGTCATCCTTCTTCGAAGTAAACCGAATTTGCAGAGGCAACTAGGTGCATCTCTTTGATCCGATTTACCCAGACCCACCTTTGGAAAAGTCGCAGGAAAGGTAAATTATTATTGAAGAGGAAAAGTGTAACCGTAAGTTACACGAGGGATGAAAGTAAATTTAGCTAAAAATTAGGGGAAATTTGTTGGTGATAGGTCAGGATATCATGGACAAAATTAACAACACTCTTCATCCATCCATCCTGTGCCCATTTTTCCATCCCACATCTATCCTTCCAACCGTCCATTAGTTTGCCTAAACATCCAGCCACAATTTTATTCTTATCACGCTAGAGTTCTTGAAGACGACCAAACTTTACTGTTGAATATCGAGTTGTCTACGATTTTCCCATCAACTTCTTTCATTGTAGTTACCCTTTTCCCATTTTCTTTACCCCCATCCCCAATCTGTTTGGCTCTTTATGGAGACAGACTGAGCCTTGGATGAAGATTGCATGCGTGTGTGACACACGGCTTCAAATATAACTGACTAAAGGGCAATAAAATACGAAGCCGCACTAAGTACATCTTTAAAATGACCCAGTCAACCGAAGATCGGCAAAGTTTAACTTGTGACGTGTCATGATCCTGGACATCTAATTTTGCGCGCATCAATTTGAAGTGTCATTTTTTACCACACATTTTTGCGTCCACCGATAACACAAAGCCCTGTTTTATTGCAGCAGTAATTAAAGGTGCATTCAAATCGCATTTACTCTACAAGGCAGGGAGGCGCTCCTCTTCTTCATCCCCCTTTCTACCCATAGGTGAGTGGACGTGGATGTGACTAATGTCCTTGCCTAGCTGGCTGGTTTTCTAACCCCATCATCATCGCTAACGAAGCAGCAGCTGCTGTATGATGCAGTCACCAAATAGGTAGCTCTTACTTCATCTTCCCGTCTCTCCCTCACTTAGGCTTCTCCATCGTGGACACGTTAGTGGGTATAAGACGCGAGTTAACACCTAAAGGCATAAAGCTTAGAGGAAAATAACTGAGAAGGAAGATAAGGCGTAGAAGAGAATAAGTGACAAACACATGACCAGAATCAAACTCTAGTGGTATGGATGCCCTTGTGAGGTGCCCGTAAGTGGTAGATGGACCGAAGATGAAGGTATGGTGAAAGCGCATGGAGGATAATAAATTAAGGCATAAAAAAGTTGAAGAGCGTATGAATAATAAAAAGTGCGAATAGAGGGATGAGTAAGTAGGTGAAAGGTTAGATGGAGGTTGCATGAACAAAATGATCCAGAAGGAACAGCCAATTTAGAGATAAATGAATGAAGAGGCAGATGGCTAGAATGTTAGGAAGGTGGGAGAAATGTAGGATGATAAGACATAAAGACGGGGCCACGATGGAATGGTGGATCCAGGATCGTTTGAAGTGCAAGTAGATAAGAGTTGGATGGATAGGTCGCTTGATCAAGGAAACAAATGAGGGGTGGTTGGATGGATGGTGGAATGTTAGATGAAAGGTTGGACAGATTTGAAAGTGTCTGAAGGTGAGATAACGTAGTAACTCTTCTTCCGTTTGTCCCGGAAGCTCATTACAAAGGCATTTTTATCTGCAATTGAATTGTGTTGGAACAGATGGACGCAGAGAGATTTTAGATCTAGTCAGACTCTTCTTTGCAGACAATGCTCTCCACAGTTCACGCATCCACACAAAAGGCTATGGTTGCTAGATGTGTTGGCTGTAAAGTGGGGGTAGTAGGTTGCTTCAGAATCAACCAACGGTATGCTCTTTTGCGCTGTCAAATCAACTCTACAATAGAGAAACACTTCTCCTTACACATTGTCCCCTAACCAAACTGTCTGAACAAAGCAAACTTCCATTTACTCACCGTCTTCCCTGATTTCCTCCTCCCACCTCAGATGGATGTCAGCGTATTGGTACGCTCCAGTTGACGTCACATTAATGGTAGGCAACTGGTCATTCAGGAGTGAGCAGGACTGTCCTGCACGTGTTCCTATACACACATTCCTGAGTGTTGCATCACCACGACCAAAGTGTTTAAGCCACCTAATTAGGCTATGCTAATAATTGACGAGAACCTTCAGCAGCTCCGCAACTCAACTTAAATCCGTTAGTGGAGTGGACAAACCATAATCACGGATTTAACTACCAATGCTTATTGGGAATTCAAGAGGAAGGGAAGAGTGGAAGGAGCACGACGAGGAGCGTCATCTCTGAAGTGGTTGATGCCGCACAGGCTGCTCGCTAGTTAGGATCCTTCATTAAATCTAGCAAATATTCTATTCTTCCGTCAGTAATATGCCTCTTTGATTCCTCTCTGAGTGGAGTCTCATCCTCCTTACAAACTACGCTGCGCAGTGGAAATCGTTATAGCTAGTTGATGCGTGTCTCTGCCTTTCCGCGAAAGAAGGCTGTAACCATGACAAGAACATATACCAAGGCGATTGAAGATTCTGTGAAGTTGAATATGCAGGAACTAACCCCCTCTGGATTGCAGTTAGCATCCTCTGCATAATCCGCATGCCCTCCTCAACGCCTAATACAGCATGTCAGAATTTTGCGGTATTTTTGCCGCACAAATTCATAGAAAAGCAAAATATCCAAGTTGCTAAATAGACATGTAATCACAAAGACAAATAATAACACCGTCAGACTTGGGCGTCGGCGCCGGGCGATGCGCTGTAAATGAATACGTTTGGATACTTTTGAACAGTAAAATGGTAGACTAAGAATAGTAAACTTTAATCCAAGTTTAAAATTATCAGTTTTTTTTCCTCCTTACAATCACAAATTATCAGATTTGGAAAAATAATTGTAGTGCCTTATCGACCTTTTCTCTGCCCTGTTCGTTTTCTCCTCTTCCCAGGTACTGAATGAATGAAATACAAATGCTGTAAACCATCAATTAGGGATCAAAAGAGTGACTGCAGCATTTGTGTGCCACATAAATCCTTATAGCTGTAGGGACTTCCACTTACTCTAAGTGGTAGGTAAATCATTGCGAACGTGTTCTAAATGCACTTCTATCCTCACCCAAATTGGGCCATCAAGTCCACTTCTTTGTCTAACTGACTAAAAGCGGTTTTAATATTAATGAAAAAAAATGAGTTAAGCCTTTTTTGAAATGATTTGTGTCTCAGTATATCTAGCCTAGCAACATAAACTGTAGTATCTCATCTCTCCAGTGTCGGCTTTCCATGGTGCGGATTGAGGGTGCTCTTCCTTGCACTCTTTTTGTGGCGTTTTCTGCTTTCTAACGATCCTTTACTCCCGGATAAAATGAATGCAATGCTAACGAACCAGTGAGGGACATCGCTTAGTAGCGCTGACTGCGAAGTAGGCTCCTTTACTTTCTCTGGTTAGATTTCGGTGATTCAGAACGTGGCGACAAATTCGAGGCAGGAACAAGTGGTGTCTAATTTATGCACTACCCCGTAGGCTAAAAGGCATATTAATAGCAGCAACGTTTTACTTACTTAAGGTGAAAAAAAACGCCCAGCACCTTAAAAGCACAAATAGGGAGATGGCTACATTCGGCTTCCTATGCTGGAGCTAATTGGCCAAACATAAGGTTGTTGAATTCCTGTACAAAAGACGGCTCCAACTAAAGGAACTGATGTAAATGAATCCTTTTAGCCAAAGAACGAAAAAATACAAAGTGAAAGGATAATTTATGGGCTGACATTGATTTTTTAAATCCAAAATATTTACTTTTTCAAAAGGAATTGTCGTACTAATTTCATACTTGGTTTCGGATGAATAATTTTCCAATCTTTAGCATTTTATGGTAAAATCTGACAAATACAGGTCATTTTAAATAAAGGACTTGACAAATAAGCCACGAAAAGTGGGCTGCTCTTTTCATGGTGCACCATTTAACACTATCACCTAAGCAAGTTGACCATCATATTTGGCCAAGTATTCTCTTTCCACTGTGCGATATTGGGGCTTGTACCACTGGGCTATTCCCTTCAACCGGCATGCAAGAAGGCATCAGTAGGCTCGGATTAATACTATTTGATATCCGTATGGCAGTTTTGGCTCTATTAATCTGCTACCAGCTATAATAACCTGATATGCAACGTGTCACGTATTTGTGACATTTATACTTAACCAAGAAAGGCATTTGCAAATATGTTGATTTTCTTAAAATAGATGCTTTTGCTTTTGCGTATCCTCTGCTAGAGTTTCCAGGGAGTTCCATGCCTGGAGAGAAAAAGATGATTCAGCCCTAAGATCGGTTCTACAATATACATTTTGAAAGGGGGTAAAAAGAGCAAATTTGCTTGCTATAGGCAGGAAAAATTTCCACAAAGTGTAAAGGAAAAGCCTTTTCTTTTTGGAATACACTGTTTGTACAGTAATGGCGAAATTTGTTTGTGAAAATATACCCTTCCTTCTCTCCTTTGGAAGGACAATGCTACTGATGAGGCGGGCGATTTGTCAGTAGTTTCGGACAATTTTTGCAGCTTGCAGCATAATGGAAAATTTTCCGGTTATATGCATCTTTGTTACACCCAAAAAACGCTCAATTCTACCTTGTCGTGGATAGTAAATCTAGAAAAACCTGTAAATTTACATTTTATTTAAGATGAATAAAGCAAAGTGTTATGAAAAGGCCGTTTTTGGCATATAGTACTTGTAAAATGCTGAAGAGCTTTATTTGTAAATAAATGGTTTTTACTTTTTGAAACTACATTACTACTGATAGGGTGAGCTGGTATTCAGTAGTTTTAACAACCTCTGCACCTCGGCAAATACTTGCTTATGTAATAACGGAAACATTTCATGCTTCTTACAACTTTTGTCACGCCCAAAACAACTTTAAAACCATTGGTGTCCTAACCCAAATGACCTTTTCCTGGAGATCGAGCGAATAGAAGATCATTTAAATTTGTATTTTTTTAAGGCTATCAAGAACATTGTTTTGGCATTTTTGAAGCGTCTCTATTACAAGGAAAATGCATCGTAAAATACGCAGCTAATGTAGTAATTTCCCTTAAAAGAACTTTTGCATTTTTTACATGAAATTGGTCCACAGAATAACCAACTCGTAAGCGACAGGTGCACTCGCTAGGTTTTTTATTTCATTTCACTGATGTTTCTCTCGTTAGGTTGGAAAAAAGGCGCCATAAAATTCTTCGACGAAGTTTAGGCAGTCAGGGCTGCCAATTACCGTAAAATCAAGCGGATTTTCTTCTTTGAAAGCATCTAAATATTATTTGGCGGCAAGCGAAAAAGATTTTCCTATATGCTTCTGGGCAGCAAACACTGTCTGTACCGAAAGGAAAGTTACCTATGGAGGTAACTAGCCTATTATAGTGGAGACTGAGGAAAAAAAAGCTCCTTTTTAAGGGTCATTAAAATGGAATCAAAAATTTAACCAGAAACTTATTTCATTAAAAAATTAAAGTTGCAATTTTATAAAATTAGGTTGTTTTCTGCCGAAAAACCATTTTAATAGGTAAACTTGGGCAGTTTTTTAGTCTTGGATACACTCTTACACTTGACAGTTGTTTTGACTTGTCACGTGGCAAATGAATCAGTAGTGCACTCACCTGTCAATTTGACAGCTTTCATTTTGCGGTAATCTAGGCCAAACAAAGAGGGAGGTCGCCATGGCAGTCTAGGATGAAAAACATTGGATGCTTGGTTTAGCGTAGTTGACAGGCGCCCATTCTTGCCGTTGATCTGGTCCAACCTTGTCAGATCGTCACAGCACCAGTAGACTAATACACCAAGTTAGAGTTTTCCCCTCAAAATGCGTTCCAGCTTTCTACTACAAAGGGCTTAACTCTCACAGCTTTTCTTCCCCATTAGGTCTTTTGAATACTTCTTACCTCAAAGACTGGTTAGTATACTAATCCAACAGAAGAGAAAAAAGCGCACCCTCATAGAAGAACTTCTAATTAAATGTTGGTAGTTCCCGCCAAAATGGGTTGCAGCTGAACGCACCCAACAGTCAAAGCCATTGTTGGATAGGTGACCACATAAATTCAAAGTACTCGCCATTTCTCCAGGCCCACTACTATTAACTACTAAACAATTAACCGTTTCGTAAGCATTGCCAACTAGGGAAGTTTAACTCCTTTACAGTACAGCAAAATTTTCTCTCATCGTTGTTTCCAGATAGTCACTTTCACTTGGCAGGTCTAAAAAGGAGGCTAATAGAACGGTCGGGCGGGGGTAATAATCCCATTCGGGGTCGGTGGGACGGCGAAATTAGTCACACTGCCCTAAAGTAGTGGCGATGGCACGAAAGCACAAGCGAGAGAAAGGCAAAGGCGAGAGGGGGAAAGGCGTTTTTTTCCACAAGACAGGACAGTCACTCTGTAGCAGTCAATTTGGTCTGATGCTATGAGGCGAAGCCAACGGGAGTGTTTTTTCGCCGTCGGTGGTTGTTAACCCGCTACTACCACCACAACCACGGGTAGCGTCGATGTCACCATTTGTGTTAATGTGTTAACCCCTAAAAGGCGCTTAGTCATGAATAAGTAGAAGAGGCGGGGGGGGAGGAGGAGCATGGGGCGTGGAAAAAAGATTGCGGTAACAGTTGTGCCTTCCTGTTCGCATACAACAAAGCTACAACGATGAGACGAGTTAATATCTCCCATTCGTATGCTACTGCTGTCATTGTTGTTCCTGTTAGTGGTTTTTGCAAAGGAGGTGATTTGTTCCCTACATAAAAAGGCGGCAAATCATCAATGTAGCCCACCCAATTTAGCGTGTTGCAGCTACTACTAAACCCTACAGACATGATTCTTTTTAAAGAAATGAGTTAATACAGCATTCCTTTAAAAAAAGTAAGCTAACGTTTGCATAGGCATAAAAAGTAACCGTAATTCTTGGTGCCATTCTTTAATGAAGGACCGAATTTGGTTGAAAGCCTTGGCTACAAATGAAGTAACCTTTAATACAACTGACTGGTCGGTTTCTGTGGCCCAGAAAAATGTACCTTCGAACAATTAAAAAGGGATTTAAAGAGTCTCTTTCTGTCATTTTGATTTGTTGATTTAAGTAGGGATCAAGAGATGCTAGATGCCTTTAAATAGGACCGAAGAAATCTGTCTATACAGATACCAATCTACACCACCCACTCACACTACTGACGAGTTTTAAGTAGCTTAAAGCAGTCGAAACAAAAAATAGTGAAATTTCATTTTTAGTAATCGTAGCGTATACTTATGGGGGTACTTAAATACCAGGTGGTGGAAAGTGCTCGTAGGCATGGCAGCGTGTCTCACCACATTGTCTCCTTACCACTGCCACGGAGTTGTCAAATGCAGACAATCGCTTGTGACCACTTAGGGCTTGGATATGCGAAGGTATATCAGACGTCGTCGTTGCCCTTTATCTCTCTTCCATTTATTTTGGGAATCCAATATGATCGCTGTCTGTCTGCCCTACGAACTGCGAGGATTTGGGTCGAAGACCTGGAGAATCATCTCAGCAAATTTGTTGAGGTGGCAGTGGAAGAACGGACTTCCCAGAGAACTAACTTAAACGCTTTTGTCGTGATGAGGCACCACTCAGAAGCGTGCACACCAGGACATGAGAGAGGACTCTCCTTACGTTCGGATTAACTGAAGACCAAAAATGAGTTGAAACCTACTGGAGAAGAAAGAGAAGATCGTGGAAGGTAGAGATTTAGGAAGCGCCAGTTTGGTATTTGTTTCTTTTACGAATATGGGGAAATCGCGGAATGCATTTTAAAAGGGCAGTTTGAAGAAAGACGTGGGAAGAGAAGTAATTATGGACTGGAATATTGGTTAGACGGCACAAATGAGCACACCTTTGTTAACTCCAAAATAATCCCCTGTTCCCCACTTCCCAACCAGAACTTCCTTTTCCAGTAGCACTGCATCCTCAAAGGACTGTGTTTAGTGTGGGTGAGTGTGCACTGCAGATGGCGCTGTTCATTGTCAAGTCCATCTCCACGACTGAGATTCATCAACTAAGCAGGACACAATGTAAGCCTGCGCAAGAACAGCCTCCCTTCTTGACCGTGCCGCATTCATACACTCACAAGATAGCCCAAACATCCACCATGAGAAAACTTAGAATTTCCTTGGTTGGGTAGATTGAAAGGCAAAGGGATTTTGTCTTTTTATCGGCTTAATCCTTATTTTTCTCCCCAGTTCATCCTCTGCAGTCCTCTGATAATAATCACCTTTTCTAGGCGTTACTATTGCCACAGACATTAATATCACCTTAAATGCATACGTGATGGCATACGAAGTAGGAAAGACAAATGGGGAATTAAGAAAAGACGGCACTGGAGGTAATTATTGAATAGACAAAACCTTGCCTAAAATCTGCCGTATCTCATTGGTGGAGGATAGGTGATTGCAAACACAATTACTTTACGGAGTAGGAAGGGTCAATAGTTAAAGAGTTCCCAAGTTATTTTCTTCTTCTTATTCAAAATACCTCACTTGTTTCGTCACCATTCCTGCTATGCTTTGAAAGCTCAAACCATTGAGTTTAGGCCTAAAGGTGCCCACGATAAATTGCATTTGGAAGCTCGGAGGCTAACCCCTCAATTTCCTTATAAATACATATACATATTTTAAAATATATGTGACTTTTTGATATGAACTTAGGAGAGCTTAACACCTTAAATGTAAACGCAGTTACACCATTAATCCAACCAGTAAGGCACAACGAATAGGCTTACCCATACGCCTCCCTAATAGCTCATAAAACGATAGACTTTCCGTAAATATATGGAGCAATTTAAGGTAACATAGGGAAAATTAAGGAGCATTTGCGAGGTTTATCGTTGCCATCCACTACAAACGCTTGTACTAGGTGAATCGACTTCCCCAGATAAAAATCGTAGTCACCGAAAAACCACCTTAAAATCCCTTATCAGATCTTAGGCTAGGATGAGAGGAAGACGCTTTGATATAGATGCACATGTGGCCCCTTTAGTCCGCCTTGAAGTCGTAATGAGGCAAAGCAGTAATAACATGCACGAACTGCCAGATTAGAGAAGAGTGAGGAGACTAGTAACTTGGCCCAAGGGCCATGTTGCTGAGCTATCGGACCGCATATGTAAACTGAGGGCAAATACTTCACTAGAACGTATCGTGATGGTCAGCACATCTAGGGGATAATTGAAGCAAAAAAGAAGCAGTCCTGTCAAGTGACCCATTCGATCGGTAATTTGAAGTGAAACAAGCAGTAGAAGAAGGCATTAATGTCGGACTACAGATAGGTCAGTTGTTTGCTCTGCTTTGTATTAATAAGTAAGAAATGCGTCCATTTGATGGCTGGAGTCATTCATGGTGCATGGCCAAGAAGGCACCAAAAAGAGGGCAAACAACACGGCCAGAAAATAATTTTTTACTGATAACAATTTCAGTAGCAATAATTTCTACGAGACTGGATAACAGCTTTCAAAATCAAGATACACTGCAAAATAACTAAGCTAGTAGCATTTGTTTAATGTTTTAAAGACACGCAACCGGTGGATAATTAATTGGCAAAATAGCTCATAAAAGTAATGGGGGCTAAAAACACACCACGGTACAATATAACTACCAACAGCCACGATTGAGAGCTGCAATAATGACTAATAAAATGTTGAGAAAGAAAGATTCTGCCACAATTTGGTCAGTTGTGAGCAAGACTTGAGAAGAGCCAGTGAAACTTTGATTAATTTCTGTCAAAACTGGGAGCTCATCCTCTACCCTAATGGCATCAGCTGCCCCAAAATGTTGGGTCATAGCTTCTCTCACACTTCAGTTCCATTTATTAAGTCTATTTTTGCACGAAGCTGGTGCCCTTTGAAAGTGTTTAATGCCTAGCGCTTGGATGCACTATTGGTGGATAATAATAATAATAACTTTCCAAGAGAAAAATTAATTGTGTTAGATGATTGCATAAATTTGTGCCGTTACATTCAAACACCCTACTGTTGCCCATCCTGCCCTATAGCCAGGTGACGCCATAATGGGCCAAGGGTTGAAAGGAACATCCCGGCTATTTTTATGCCCCATTAAAGGAGGAGGCTTTTTGAGTTCATGTGGCCTGCATGGATTAAGACTTACAAATTTTACGACCTTGACAAATTTAAAAGCCCGAACACTCTTTGAAATATTCTTTTTTATTGGTGACTTGTAGGAGTTGTGGAGATTTTCCATCGGCCAATTGAAAGATTTAACACTCTGTCTTTTCCTACTAGCATTAATTGAGAGGAGAAAGAAGTAATTACATGCTACCTCATCTATCATTTGAGCATCCGAGAGCTAGAACTAGTGGTAGTATGCAAAAGCTGTCAGATGTGCGAACTTATTTTTCGCATTTCGGATGTAAATGTTAGTCCCCTGAAAGCCCTTTTTTGGGAACTAATCTGGTTAAAACAAAACAGATTCTTGAGGGTTAATAAAACGACAACTTTTTACCATCTATTGGGGACTATAAGGCAACCAAGTAGATTTCCTTGAATCATAACATTGAAGTGATCCCAACCACTGTCAAATATTTTCAACTTCTTCATGGAGCAGTCATCTTTGCAATCTACCATCCTCCACCAACGAGATATGTAGCCTTTTGTAAAAGGTTATATCTCCAGAAGCCGCCAAATAACTTGGCCATTCTATAAGAACCTCCGACGTCTACTAGCCTTAATTCCTCATTTGTCTATCCCGCTTTGTACGTCATCATGTGACGTCTAACACGATACCAGTGTCTATGGCAGTACCAGAGTAGATAGAAAGTGATAATCAGCAGTTGGGGTAATATCATTAGCGGCGCACGAAGGAGGAAAAGAGGTGGGAAAAGCGGAAAAATTTCTGTGTATTCCGTTCTAACTAAGCTCCAGGTCTTTCTCTAGGCAACTGTTAGGACAGTATGAAGTGGTGGGCTTTATGGCAATGATCCTACAGACGCTATTGCAAGGATGGCTGTTGGCGTTTGCGCTCTAATTGTATCCTCTGGAGTGGACGGATCTCAATCGTAAGGATGGATTTGACACTAGCCAAAGGCACGCGCGGCTCACACGCACGCACACACATGCACACACCGAGACAACGTATAACCTTTTGAGCCAGTCTTGCGGCGTCTTGTAAACATAACAATGACACTTTCTTTTTATAGGCTCCTCAGTCTCCACTGTCTCCAAAGAAGTGATTTACTGAGTTCTCGTATGAATTGTGTCCCATCGCGTGGACAGATCCAGCCTGTGGTTATTCCGCTCTCATTAAATAATTTGAGGTGAGTGTCCATGTCTGTAGCTAAATAAAAATGAAATTGGAAAAGTTTTTGATAAAAAATGCTAAGGAAGTGATAATTTCTTCCAAATAGTTTACATCCGTCAACTCTGAGGACCAATATGGTATTCACATCCCTAAGAAGGGGAATCATTGTATGGCTAAAGAGGCATATTTGGGTGCTGGGTGTCATCAGAATTAAGTAAGGTCAAAAAATATCGTAACTTTTATCTCACTAAATCATTGAATAGGACGAAAGATAGTCACTAGGCAAAAAAAAAGTTTTTCACCTTTGCAATCCCATGACTTTTAATCGAAGCCTCGCGTCACGCATGTGTGACGCGCTGGGTTAAAGGAAAGCAGTACCTTAAAGTTGAAAGCTTACTTGCAAAAGGGAAGTTTTTTGGGAGATGACTAGGGATACCCACTTTGCTATTAGTTTAATCAAGATCTTGGCAATTACGAAGAGAAAGAGAAAGCTGGGAGTCAGGATGCCTCACTGAAAGTTAAATGTATGTAACAACTTAAAGCGAGCTAGAAGAAGACGCTGAGTTAATCAGATAATTACTGTCATTCACAATCACTATGGCAACAATTTAGGTTGGTTGGTAGAGGACTTGAAAATTAGGTTTGCTTTCAAATCAGCTATCTAAGTCACACGGGAGGGTGAAAACGCCTTTCGATCATACGATGCTAAGGGAGACCGTGTCTTGGAGCTTGTACAGGAAGAAATTTCAAACAATTAAGGAACAAAAGCACAGCACATGCTTCCTTGCTTCACTTGGGATAACCTTGAAGTTTATAAACTTGTCAATTAGAGCACTGACAACCAACCAGATGACAGACCGATCAAAAGGCGGGGATTTCTGAGAGTGTAGCCCTACAGTCAGTCCTGTGGTTTAAGGCATCAATAATGTTTCTGATAGCCAGACATCATTAAATCTTAATAACTCTACAAACTAGGATAAAAATACACATTTTTCCAAAAAACTGAGTAATACAAGCAAAATTTGGTGTTTAAATGGACAAAAGGCGAAAATTTTAAGCTATCAAATCACGAGTGCCGCTTGAAAACTTTTTAATCACTTTTGAAAAAAGTCCTATGTTTTTGAAACCATTTGAGGATCTGCATTACCCCTAAAACAGGTCAAAGAATTCCCATCTAAGGTACAGTGACAGGTCTCACTCACTTTTCAACAATGGTCAAAGAAAACATGAGTTACTTAAGAGATGCCAATTTCCTGGCATTTACAGAACATTATGAAACAGTGAATAGGGTTTTGACAATTACGACAATGGGTTTGTCATTAGCGTCACGCGTCAGTGGCACTCCTCTTTTCCCGCCTCAGCTGACATGTCATTTGTGGACACGACACGTGTTTCTTAAGTGCCCCTTAGTAAACCGTTGGGTAGCAGAGATGGGTGCTGCAAACAGAGTGTTTTAGTTTAAAATAACACTAAAAAGGACTTTGAAGTTACCAATTCTGCCAAAAAATTTTTCCTCTCTGGTTTTTCCACGGCAGGTGAATTGGTTGACTCGGTAGCATAGCAAATTTGGAAAGACTGCAATACAAGAGCTTCCTCTAAGACAAAGTCTCCTGCCGGACTTGGTGGATGCTTTTGACAAAAATTAATAGATTTACTATGATTTTTTGTTGAAATTATGGCTAAACCAAGGTAGCCGCGAATGAATTACACAGATATTTGATTGGCTGACACTTTTAGAATGGCAAAGAGTTTCCCAACTTTAAACTCGATCCTAATTTCAAGAAATTTGTCGAATAAACTTTAAAACAAGCAGTTTTCCTAAATCTTTTATGTTATTTGGTATAATCAAAACTCCCTTCTTAAGTGGCATCTCAAAATTGTTTCAATCAAATCTAACAATAGCCTAAACGTATCAGCTACAATTGTATAGGGTATTGAAGAAATGCTTAAGAGAATTTGTTTCAGAAACAACCATAAAAGCTATTTATAACAACTTTTACTGAGTCCTTTTAGGCAAGAGTTAAGCAGGCCACGGAAGTGACAGAAAACTAATGTTGCTTAAATACTACTTAATTACATGCTCGCGTTATTAGTAGTTTTCTTTGTAGCTAGCCTGACTGCACTGGACAAAATATACAGACTTTTACCCCAATTACAGCCTCATTTTACGCCAATTAGAGATGTCCGGCATTGTTGGCTCTCTATTTAAATTGCAATACTAGCACCTCTTAAATATTTCCTTACCTCATTTCCGCACTTTCCGGGTCCTTACCAAACCCACTTTGTCCTGATATAATCAAGAATAAATTAGCTATTTATTGACTGACTATCCATTATCGCTAGTCAACCAGCTACGGCAGTTGGTTATTAGGCCTTTCTACAAATAAACTTTCCTTATTTAGCCGGCAAAGTTGATGAAAGGAATCTCTTCGCTTCTTCAAATGGGCGACATTTACCCGAGAGGAAGTTCAAATGTCAGGCTTGTTAGATCTCGACATGGTCATGAGCACGCTTGATGGTATGTTGACAGCGCGGGCTTATGAAGTATTCACGCTTCACCGGAAGGCAGGTAGACTGGAAAAAGCAATTTCCTGTACACTCCTTTTGCTTTACCAAAATTTCAGGCGAATTTTTCATCACTACGACTGACATTTTATCAAGCAATCAAGTCAATAGGTAGGTAGACAGGTAGGCGGGCAACAGCCACATTTTGTCAAAGAATGAATGAAAAATTCGGTTTTCTGATGGCGAGAGTTGGGTTGGCAACAGGTTATACTGGATGCGACTTGATGTCGCCTTGACCAAAAGTAAACGCTTTATGGCTTTTTTGTAGACAGCAGATCTAAGCTAATATTTATTCACGGGAATTACAAAAGGAATGGTAAATTTGGAGGTACTTTTTATCCTGTTTGATCCTGAATTTTGGCAAATATCTTATCGTAAACAAACTCGCGTCTGATGCTGTGGACTTTTGAGCATGTTTGTCCTAGAAGCCGTGTCGCCAAAACATCCTCGGAAATTAGACTAATTAAAAAATGCTTTTTATAACAATCTGTGAATACAATCTAGCTATTTTATCACTTAAACTGGACATTCGAAATTTATTTATCAAGTAAATAAGTCCTAACTATCCATTCCTAGTCCTTCCACAGTATACTGAACCTTTCAGTCCGTCCACCGCCTTGAACTCGTGGAAGCCGAACCTTTGATCCATGGTTCATAATGCGATCCTCTCGAGGAGGAATAGAAGCATCGGACTCTTAGGGGCAACTGGATGATCAGTCTTAGTCTACTCTTTCAGCCAAGACTGCTATTGGCTTCCGGCCCCCTAGCTTGACAAAAAAGACGTCCTAAATTGATCCGACCTTTTTTCTCCAAAAAGATGTACTGCATTCCTTCCCATTGGCCAGATTTTAAGATGAGTGAAGAGTTACTTTACCCGTAGAATTACCGTCTTTGATGATTTTTCATGCTTGTAAGTCGGTCCCAAACTTGGCTCAAAACGTCCTTCAAAATGTCTTTTAAAATGTCGAGCTGGAGGCACAATTTCCCGTTCATTCTACGTAAAAATTTCCAAAGCAAAGTGCATCCACCGGTTTAATGTATTTCTGAATACTTAAAGATAGCTTTTAGCCAAATCGTCTCGAAAGATACCATAACGCTACTTAAATGTACTTCTGAAGACAATGTTATCTATCTCCAAAACGTAAACTATAAGACGATATTTTCCAGAAAGGTGTGACACATTTGAACTGATCACCCTTTTATCATTATCTCTTGGCTGTGACAGGTCATATGACAAGGCGTTCATCAGGTCATCCAAACATTCCCGTCATTTTGTTTTTCACCAACTCATGTACTTTTAAAGTACGGTCAATCAAATTCTGTACCTTTTGGCCTCCCTTTGTTGAGCTTTGCGTTGAGTTTTGTTGGACCGGGAGGCACTAACACTGTGGTGGTGGAAAGTTATGCTGACATTGACTTCAGCTGAGCCGGTTTTGGGTGTGCATCACAGTCTCTTGAACAGACAGCGGCGGGGCTAGGAGGGACAAGGCGGGGAAGAGGGCGAAATTGGCTTCACGCAAGACGTCCATATTTTAAGTCCACCCAGTTGTTTCAATGAAACTATTTAATCTATAAAATATTTTCCCTGATGATTTTATCCTCGAAATGATGAGGCAAATTTTTCGTCACCAGTTTTTTATCACCAGTTCATCGATAGTTTTCGACGAGAAGTAACAAACAAGTAAAAGCGAATCTAATGATCTGATTAAAAACAAAAAATAACATTAAGGTGACAACTCAAGTGGTTTCATAAAGGGAATCGCTTTTTTTTCATTTGTCAAAAGGGCTTTTGACAACTGGGCCTCGGGCAATTCAAAGAGCTCGAGTCTGTGTTTTTAGGATGGCGGTTGTAGAGTCAGAACTTCCAAAGTTATTGGTAATGTCTGAAATCTCTCCATCTATCCGAATCCACCCATTCATCCATTATCCACCCGTTTGCCTATCCATCCAAATATCTATCTAATCTCCTCATCCATCCATTTCTCCATTTATCCCTCTATATCGTAAAAGATATAAAGTAAATGAGACCCTTTAACTGAAAGATGGATTTGAATTTCAGGCTTTATAATATAAATTAGAGCTTATCTCACGACTGGTTCGGCTGCTGTTCTGACGAAAGGAGTTGATGGATGATCGTTTGTCACCATAAATAAATAGCCAAAATTATCTGCGTTTTTGTGTCCCCATAATTTACAAGCCTTATTAAATTCCCAGCGTTTTTTTGATAAGCGCATATTAAAAGCACAACCACGACTTTTGTTTTTTGAGTTTATGTTTTTAGCTAGTCATTAATTTAGGGATTTTAAAAAGTATTTTTACTTATTTATTTAAGTCATTTTACTGGGGCAGAAGTTGCTTTGCCGATGTACAGGGGGCCATGGGGCTATTGCAGTGGCTTGGGGGTTACGCCCCCAGCGGGAGTCCAACGATGGAGACTTGATTACTCGCAAAATCAAAACAAAGAGTTGAATAAGCAATCCAAGCATTACACATCTTAACCTACAGACTCACTCAAAGGTGTTCGACTTTGTTTTTCCTAAGTAATGTTGGATACAAGTTCGACAGGCCAGTGCATCTAATCTCTTAATGACCCGCTTACTTTCTTGAAGGTTCAGATGCCGACAATCGCACTTCATTAGACGATTTTATCCTTTTCACAGTATACAAGACTAAAATCGCCAATAAACTTAATTGATGCTATTTAATATCCTAAACAAGTTTTCTAGTCCTTTAATTCGCATGGTTAAATCTGCCAACAATCACATAAAACAGTTTTGAGTCCGACTGTTAAGTAATTGGATACTTGTAATGAAGGTGGCACCACAATACCTAGGCACTAACGCAACTTTTCATAATCTATGACAAATTTGTTTAAATAGCAAAAAACAAGTCAAAAAATGGACCAAACTCGACGAGTCTGCCTAGTTGTTGACAAGCATATTAGGGCAGTTTGCCTGTTTCTAGCTAAATCTGTACTTTTCAGCCTATTTTGAGTCGCTTCATTAGCGTTGTTGGGCCTTCTTCGCTCTCGTGCCTCGAGGAGGAGGACGCAATTTTTTCGGTTGTTGCACCACAGCCCTACAAGAGGCAGTGCTTTTTACCATGCAATAGACCAGAGCAATCCACCGTAACTCACTTGAGCATGCACAAACAACACATCCATACACACACACAGGGAGAGAGGAAGGGAGGGAGGAAGGGTTATTTGCCATCTTTTGGGGAGGAGAGGAGGGAAAATGCGGAGAAGTAGGGGTGAGCTGGGGACAAATCACTATGCCAACATTAAAGTAACCACTCTTTAGGCAAGAGATGCGCCTAATGCACAGGATTTACCTCATGTTTCTGTCTAGAGGTAGCACAAATCTCCCGTTCGGCCAATTATTAGGTATTGCCTTCCAAGGTTATGCAAGTAGCGGATTTTATAGCTCTAAATAGTAAGTATTGGGAACTGATCCTGTTAGTCACTTCTGATTAATTTCATCCAACCAGAATCCAATCACTTAGTAATTAACCTCTCACGGGTAGTTATCATACTTTTTTCATCTAAAAGGTTCTACAATGTCATGTCACTGAATTGACAGCCCAAAGCAATGGTAACTCTGAGGCGCCTTCACCAAAGTATGCTTAACCATCATCAGTAAGCATAGGGAAAGGCTTTGCAGATAAGAAGCTTCAAGATTTACGTGTCCCTCCTATGAAAAATCTGCCGTGTTACCAGCCTTTAGATGGGCTACTCGTGTAGTGACTCACTTAATCAACCGTCATTTATTTAACAACTTCGGTTGCCGCAGCCAAAACAAACAGGCGTGAGTGAGTAAACAAATGCAGCCTCTCAGTTCCCCTATTTATCTTATTCCACTCCGCTATTAGTTCATTTCACATATATCATGTTAATGTTGGGTTGAAATATTTATACACCGGTGGAAGAGGGCTTGACTTGTGAGTACGAAAACAGAAATGGGTAATGGGCATCAGGCGGCACGTTTTCCAGGCACTTTACAAAGGCACCTTCATTTGCGTAATTTCTCACAATTCTAAACAAAATGATTTGGCGAAGCAGAACCATTTGGAAAAAGGGAAGTGGAGTGGAAGCCTACTTAATGCCTGACATTTGATTCAAAAAGGCGATTTGTCTTTGATTTTTTCCACCGCTGGATTTGGGATGGTAATCTTGTTCCAACTTCTTTGAAGTTGAAAAGTTATGAATAGAAGAAATGACTTTCCATTTATTATTATTAGTTAATGCTTAAAGTTTGTCTTAAATTGTAGTAAATCTCAAGGTAGAAAGCAGAAACCATGTTGGTGCAGATGAACATTCAATCGCTTAAATACTCCGCTAAATTCTTAAACGAATCTACGGGTGATTATCCGAATATTGTAATAAATTTCAAATAAAATACTAATTGTTAGTAATTACTCATTTGAGCGTGAAATCTTCTAAATGTCTACCAGTCCGGGCTGCCATCGGAGCCGTCACAGTTCTCATCGGTCGGTGCACAGAGGGGCCGGGAGACCAACATTACAGTAGACACTCTGTGTCACTAGCGCGAAGGTGGAATGTAAGGAATTTTCTTGGTGCCAAGAGTGAATTAAATAAGCACCACTTTGGTCCCCTCCAGTTTGGAGTTTCATGTTTGTTGCTCCTCTTATGCGTGTGTATGTGTCAAAGCATTCGCGGGTCAGGAATGAGGAGTATGGAATGATCTTCCTCACACTAAAAACACATTTAAATCCAAGAACATTTGCGGATTCTACAGGTTTAGATGGCCCACCTGTAAGGTTCCCCTTCATAGTTACTGGAACTAGACAATTTTTCTTAACTAATGCATTTATACATTAACGAAGCGGTTTTTGCTCCGACCTGAAAATATTTTGGCCATGGTCATTTGCTCCTATTAAAAAAGTCGAGTAGCGGGGTCTGGAAAGATCCGGATGATGTGGTTCGCAAGCTAGAGTCAACAGAACTTTTTGACAGACATTTCGCAGTTCCTGATTATCATGATTAACTTTTCGCTATAAGGGCACTCCAAGGTAAACAAAAACCATCTTTTAAATACGATGTGCTAGAAAATTTATTTAGAACCTTGGGACAGGAATGTTACGTTTACAACCATGCGATGATTACATCAAGCGCGCTAAAGATCAAGGGGAGGGTTAATGTATGCCTTTCCATCTACCAACTCTCATCTATTCATACGTTATCACTTTAAAGGACAGTCAAGTTCGTGCCCTTGAACAACCGACCTCTGCCTAATGCGTATTTACCAATTCATTGAGCACACAAAAGTACACTGATGCAAAACCATAAAACTGCAACCTTGAAATGGACACGAGTTCTTTGAAGTCACGACTAGAAACAATTTGTCATCCCCTTCCAAACTCGATTTGGGTCTTACACTTTCGCGGTAGAAACAGTATCCAGAATGCATTTTTAAACTGTTAACTGGTTTCGCCTCCGTGAAGATCTTGCAAGCTGCAAAGCAGATTCGGGTACCGAATGGAATTAGTCTGTTCGTGGAAAAGTCTGTAAAAGGCACAAGCCCAAAATGAAAAAAAAACAAATATAATATGGTAAAAAGCGATGAAGGATACAAGACTCCAAATGGGAGAAATTAGGGCTCCAGGTGGGCTAAATTGGCTATATTTATGGCTCAGTCAGACGTCTTGCGCCCACCTTATTGGCCGACCCAGCTAGCGCAAACGGCCTACAGACTGCCAATAGGGTTGAAGCGAACACACGCAGAGTGGAGAGACACCTGTTGCAAGAGACGCCTAGAGAGGCCTCCCTGCACGCTTCACTTTTAACTCTGCTAGCATTTCAACCCACACACAACCACACACAAGGGCGTGGATGTTACTCGGTTCCCCACCTTCCCTTTTCTCTGCCTAACGAACTACTTCACGTCGTCTTTGTCTGTTTGTCTGAGAGATTGTTTGATTGTTTGCTTTTTATTCTCACCAGTGTGACCCCCCAAGTTCGCGCATGTAATGCTCGCGCATGCCTGACCTCTGCCCCTTTGGACATCGAAAAAAATCGATAACTCGGTCATGCACATGCGACTTCGCTCCTCCTCTCCCTACGCCCTCCTCTCCTTCCTATTGGTGCTTTTTGGGCTAACGGATGCCTACAATCGAATCGGAGGTGAGTCAAAAGTTGTGTATTTTATCGAAAAAAAGGCTGTTTTTTGCATGTCCTTTTAAATGTGCCCTGCCCTGCTCTCCCCCTTTCCTTCCCTAACATCGCACCCTCATTGTGGGAACCCTGCCCGCAGAGGTTGCCACTTGGTTCGTATGATTTTGCGCATGCGAATTTTTGAGGGGCACTAGCAGTCCTCAAGCATAGTAGGCACTCGGGGAATTTTTTTTATTTGGTTCTTTGCCGCCTCTCGCGCCTAGGTTGTGAGGCGAAATTGTACAATCATTTTTCTTTCTTTTTTTGCCTTAATTTACGTTAGATAATTTGAAGATCTTTTGCAGAATGAGCCAATTTGTCGAGAAGGTGGTGATTTTCTTGCCTCTACAAATTTAGACACTTTTGCTGCAAATTTTAGCATCTCTTGGGAGGTTTTCTCTAGTCGGCAAGGCTCTTGGTACGTTTTGATTGTAAAGAAAATCTTTCTAATTATTTATTACCTGCGGTCGGCAGCTCCAAAAATCACCTTCATCACTAGTTCAGTGATC
Source organism: Echinococcus multilocularis (assembly GCA_000469725.3). NCBI lineage: Eukaryota > Metazoa > Platyhelminthes > Cestoda > Cyclophyllidea > Taeniidae > Echinococcus > Echinococcus multilocularis. Next base: position 1,943,399 of record LN902848.1, on the reverse strand, counting down.
TCTACAGCAGAGGTTGTTGAGGTGTTAGGTGCTACTCTAAAACGAAAAGTTTTTGATTTCTTCCTCCTCTCCTTTTTCTCCTCCTTCTTCGTCTTACCTTTTTGTACCGATTAGGTAGAGTAGAAAAGAAATTACAAGGTGAATTCATTTATGGCACACTAAATTACATATTGTTTCTTGCCTACTCAAAAGCGTAGTAGGTTTGCAAGAGGCTCGACTCATCGTAAGGCACTGGAAATATCATATAACAATGTTGGGCTCTTTCAGATAACCCTTACCATGATAGAATTTTGGGCCAAATTCACAGTTTTTTGAGTTTCGAACTCAACTTTTGCGTTCTACTACTGAGTAAAAACGGAGAAGAGGTTTGGTTTGCCATTTTGCAACTGCTTCTGTCTCACTTTTAGATGCTCCACTCATGGGTGGATTGTGGCCATCATCCCAACAAAATATAAAATGACTAGTAATGATCTTTTTCATTGAGAGCACATAAATGTAGCCATTTGTGGTGGATTTTACCCCGTTATACTAGCTGTGCCTGCGTTGGTTACTCTGGAACTCCGTACTAGCACGGTCCCTTTCAGCATTTCGACGTTCACTTAACGAGCTGTCTGCGTAAATTAAAAATATCTCCTTCAGAAATGGCCCTTTATGCGTAAAAAGAACTACAATTTTCTCGCCTATCCGATTTTTCACACTTCAGCAATCAGCTTCACGGGCATTTGGAGGGTCGATACTTGGGGTTTGGAAGTTTCTTTGATGGTGCTGTGTTTTCCATGTCCTTTCGTCCAAATTGCCATATGGGCCCACGTGCGTTATGCCTGTTATGTAGGTCATCCATATGCTTCAAGTTGAGGGAGTAGGACGTAAATACGTGAATAGAGGGGCTTGTAAAACACTCTATTAGTGTATTTATCGACCCTCCTTTAAGTAATGGTTAAATCGAAGCCTCATTTAAACAACTCTTTAAGGATGAGGCCATTAATTAATGTATTTTACTTTGCTCTCACCAAAATAATAATATCAAATCAGTCGTCTTTAATCATAAAATTGTCCACTTACTTTCTTTATTAACTAGATACTTTAAAAATAACTTTGTTTATTCCGTTACTTAAAGCAATTACCTACCTTTTAAGTACAACCATTAATTATTAGGTTTATGGCAACATTTGAGGGCATTTAGGTGGAATTATTTTGCAGTTCCAAGAAAATGCATTTTGGAGCTCAGGATTGGTTTGACTGCCAAAAGGAGGACGTAATTTATATGTGACTTGGTGTAGACTTAGCCATGAAAAAAGAAACTCCTCCTTTAATATTCAGCGGACATAACTGGAGTTGTTACCCTTTTCGCTCAGGATATTTTCCCAACGCTGTCATCGCTGGAACTGTTCGGGGAATGAGAGGAGATAATCTGGAAGAAACTATTATTATAGGGGCACTGCAGGTTTGGGTGAATATGAAAAAGCTCTGTGTTATCTCAGGAGACTGAAAGAGCTGCTTAGTTGAATAATCAGCTAAAAACTATCATCCATGAACGGTTTTTAATTTTAGTGAGCCAACATCCTGTAGACAGCGTTCCACGTGAATCACAAAGTAAAAATCCAAGTTTACATAATTATCGGTAGTCGAACTACGACCTGACAACCACGAAAAAATGTAGGTTTTTTGTCGCAAAAATGGGGATATAGAAAGAGGAAGTGAGAAGAGGCAGCGTGTGTTAGTGTGTGTGTGGTTGATGAATAATGCAGGTATTTATTTGCCTGGGCTTCAAAAATCAGACGTGGTCCCTCCTTTTTCATCCTCTCCTGTCACCTGGGACCACGCGCAGGCTTTTTTTCCCCTATCACTGCCTTTTACTTTGAGTTGTGAGTTTTTATGCCGACGTGGAACTCTGCCCTGCTCTGCTCTACTCTACTCTGCTCTCCTCTACTGATCCAACTCCGACTATTTTCTTGAACGCAACCCAACCGTTAGCAGAGAGGGTGAAAAGAGCTTTTCATGGCTTGCCTCGAGGAAAACTAATTCCATTTTTAAGGTTCAAAAATGTTTGAGGAATATAAAGAAGAAAGCACTGTAGAAAGAAGATGGGATTTTGCCTCTTTCCTCGGGTTCCGATCTCAAATATGTGATACATCCCTCTTTTTGCAGGCATATATGCTCCCATAAGTTTATCCTTCCCACTCTCTTGTGTCAACAAGCAAACAGCGTTTGGCTTTAACTCAAATATTACCCCAGAGGCGTTGACTAAAGTGTCTGTGCTTGTAGATATCCCCAAAGTGATTGCCCATTTCCAGCTAATTGTGTTGTTTGGAAAAGAGGCCGAACATATCCCCATGTCGGGATTGTAGTCTGTCCTTTTGGCCAGTTTAATAAAATAAGACCTAATTTTGGAGAAAGCATGGATATTCTCCTTATTTTAAAATATGAAAGTGAATTTAACAAACCCCACAAATTTTTACCTGTTGAGAGGGTGGGCGCCACAGATGGTGGTTGCCATCTTAGCTGAGTAGCACCAATGCTGGTTTAAACATGAAGCCTCTTCCTGGTTGACTTATTAGGCCTGGAGGGTAGGAAACACGGCTACCTTCAAGCATGTTGCAACGAGAATTGTAACACCTGCAACCGATTGACGTACACCTTCAACTTGTAGCTTTTAATTACTTCATCAAATGGAGGAGGATGTTTCTAAAATGTCATAATTTTCGATTTGACTACAGCATCCTTATCAGTAGTCCATCGTTATTTTTTCCTTTTTCCTTATCTGTTTTAGGTCCCAAATCATCCCACCATCTTCAGTGGTAGTGTGTTAATAAGTATTGAGAAAAGTCGGATTCTAAAATAGCACCTTTGTAATAAATTTAACCCTAGAAATGTTGAGCGAACACGGGGTTTGGGAGTGATTCTTGTCTAGATAATTAGACTCTTTTGAGACCCCGAGAGATGAGCATTAAGGCTCCAGTATGGTAGAAAGATAATTACTATACGAACCCTGGATCTCCACACAAAGAAAATGATATTATAGAGTAGTAAAAGAGGCAAGTCGTTAAGCCGTCCCTGAATTCCTCCGATTTGACAATTTTTTTTCTGAGGTAACGTGACAACCGAGTACCCACAGACGAGAGAATGAGAAACCTGCTATTGTTATCTCTCACTCTACTAAAACTTCAATCGTGCATTCACTTATTTGGAATGGAAAAAGGATATTGAGGGGGAGGAGGGTTGGGGAGAGGAAGCTGCGCTAATTTGCGGCGAGTGCGAATTCATAAGATCAAGCCGCAAGGCAAATTAGTCCGCGCCTTCTGTTGTTCATGTCACTGTGTCTCGCGCCAATGGGGGGGGGTGGGGTGTGTGTGTGCTCGTGTCCGGCTTTAGGTTGACAAGTTTTTACCCAATTTTCTGCCGATGAAAAGGAAAAACAAGATCCTCTTCCTCCTTCTCCGTTCCATGAAGATTTTTTACTCCGAAAATTCGTAAAATGTTAACTTGGCAAGGGTTTTTTAGCAATTACACATTAGATTTTGCCATTCAGTGATTCCTGAGCACGATTTCAGTAGTATATTAATCCTTCCAGTTAATTTGGAGATTAATTCTTGGTTAAAAATTTAAACTTTTCTACTTTTTATATCTGTACAAGAAAGCTTCATTACACAAACCCATTCAACCATTTTTTATCTCGATTGTCACTAATGATTGAGAAGGATTAAGCTACAGTCTTCTTTGCAAACCGCCTCCTACTTCACAAAAAAGTTATTTTTCCTTACACATATATAGTCCCTTGTTTACTTACTGGAGTAATGAAATGACTATTTTGGTTACAATACTGTCCGTACTTCGTGATTTGCTATACCATCAAACCTCTAAATGGGTGATATGGATTCACGGCCATTAGTCAAACGGCACATTTCAAGCCTGACTAGATCATGTCAACCTTTCATGTGAGACTTTCCAAAATCTCAAAGAAAATACACTAGTGATAAACTGAAAGAGGTGAATGTTAGACGATTGAAGTATCATTGGAGGTGGGAATGGTCTAATGCATTCCATACCTTTGAACTGCTTGATTTTCAGTAGGCGGCATATAGTCTCTTAAATGTGTGTCTTTTTGAGTATTTTTAGTGGAGAAAAAGGAGGGCGAATGAAAACCCTCATTGTCCACTTTATTTCCATAGGTTAAATAATTCATAGGGTATAGTTAAAATCCCTCCCATCTTCAACGACTAATTACTCCTGCTACCCCTCCAAGGTAGGAAAAGTAATTAGGGGAGATTTTTGTAGACCAAAAATGTACAAATAAATAAGTGAAACCAAAAAGCAGAAGATTTGCCCAAGACTTTTGATCCATACCGTTTCATTGGGCAACAAAGGCGTGTCTGTTTTGACCAAGCTGGCAAGGGCTGAAGTCCAGATTTCGGAGCTTACTCATGTCAACTGATCTTACTTTTCCCTTTTTTAATTACATCCTTTTCCTCATCCGCTTTTGGGTCTACTTGGCCACTTCTTTAATTCAACATCCTGTGATTCCATCTTTCCACTCACAGATACTTAAATTTCCGCGAACACAACCCACCCAATTGGGTAGTAACTTGAATACCCAAAACGGCCGTAAGTCATCATTGTTATAGCTACCACAATTGTAGAGCATAAGAGACTGGTGTTTATTACTCAGCAACAGCACCACCGCCACCACTATCACCGTGTACTTTGGTTGTGCATTTATGCTGGAGGCCTTTCGTGACACATTAAAGTTAACTGTAGATATCGTGATTCTGTTGGATCAAAGAGTTATGCTATACGATGTGTGTGTGTGGGTGTGTTTTTTCTTATGTCCCTTTATTGCCTTCCACCTCGAGGTGGAACGGTCCATGGACAACACCCACCGAACCCCTTGAGTAAGCAGAGCTCGTGCATGAGTTTGGCCGTGAGTACAGTTCCATGGGGCTGGCAATCTGATGAATCCCAACCCCGAATTTTGCTGTGGATATCGGTTCCATGCTACACCCTACTTATTTATCCATTGTTATGCGAAGAGAAGCAAAAAAGGCATTCATGCACACAGAAGCATAGACTCTATGATAGGCGAGAGATAAAAATGGGTGCTGTTGAGTGTTGGAGCTCTCCTCCTCGTCCACCGGCACTTTTCTGACCAAATATCCCAGTTTGATCTACAAAAAATCAAAAATTACAAATTATTTTTTAGGAAAGACAAATGACATTTTGAATGGATTGTATTTAGACTTTGTGCCCTGATGTCTTTCAAAAGTAGACACCTTCGAGCCTTCTTTTCTGCGCTTGTTCAAAGTCAAAATTGGAAGTATTTTTAGAGGCAAAGGTGGATCCGCTCAGACATAAACTGCTGAAGATAATGTGATTTAGTGGCTGCTTCCGGAGTAATAGACAGGTGACTGGAAAGTTGTTTGAATCGTTCGAAAATTTATCTTGATAAAGGCGCAAGAATTACGCGGTTATCTTCAGTGTCCCCAGTGGAGCTATCTCAAGGCTGGTTTTTCCACCCTACGATTGCCTACATTTTGAAAGATCCGGAACCAAATTTAGCTGGCCCTAAGCGAATGAAAGTGGTGTAATCAAAATTGTGGACCTTTTGGGTGTAGCCAGACCTCAGTGAGTTTATTTGGTTCATAAAAGGTAAATTAGTGGTTAATTTTTCAAAATAAATAGCCCATGATTTTCAGTTAGGCTCCTTGGAAGTATTTGGAGACATCGAAGCCCTGGACCATTTTGACCATCCTTGAAGGATTCTGTAGAGTAAAAGTAAATGCTGCATCTTGAGACTATAAAAGACAACGTTTACGACAAAAGCCGGACAATTACATTGAACTTGACGAGGAACTCCAAAGGCCGCGAACACTGATTCCAAGGCTGGCTAAGGGGACTTCTTTGCCACCGTAAAGAAGGGAGAAGACATGCTTTAGAAGGTAGCTTTAGGGGCAAGAGTGTAAAAACTGTCCAGATTTAGCCAAATAAATAATATTTGGTGCTCTGAGTATGTTCAGTGAATATACCCGTACTTGGATGAGAAATGGCCGAACTTCCTCAACGCACTTCATTTCCAACATTTAATTTCTCGCCTTTTTTGTCTTCGTTAGAGAGGAGATAAAAATTTCTACACTTAAGATCCGTGAGATTCCGAGGCATCAGTAATAATTTTGAAGGGGAGAAAGGGAAAATTGGTCCTTTCCCTCCGGAAGTCGTTATGCTCAACTTGCATTGTTTGCAACGCTGAAACCATTCCAGAGGTTGGATAAATGGACTTGTAATAACACTTGGTAAAGTACACTTATTTGCGTGGAAATTGAAAATCAAAATTCCTCCACATTGGCAATTTCATTTGCTAAGACTCGTTTTTTTCCGCAGATAGAGTAGAAATTTACCGAAGGGCAAGAAAATGTATTTTCCTGTCAGCCAAATATCACGAGCAGTTTTATAATCTTGTCAGCGGTAGAAATTTACCAACATTTTGGCTACTATTGAAAAGAAAGAAATAGACTTTTCTCCTTTTTTTCAAATTCGCACTCCCCTTACAAATGCAAATGTTTGGGGAAAATTACAAATTTAGGAGTTGGCTGAGTACAGTTCAATTACGGTTATTTGATTACTGGGGCCTAGCGGTGTTCAACTAGTTGTTAAATTCGCCGCAAGGGGATAGTAAAAGAGCCGAAAGTGGCCCACCGGCCTCTCGCCCTCTCTCTCTCTCTCTCGCTCCCGCACTCCCTGTCCGTTCCGTAACTACGCAGTTATTCCCGTTTTGTCTTTTGTGTTCCCTCGTGAAGTGGAGGTTTTGTTCCATCCAATTCATTATAATCAAAGCCACGTTTCTACTGGCTGCGCACTGCCTTCCGTGCAAGCAGACAGTTAATGCATGTATATATGCGGATGTACTCATGTAGCAGGAAATTGAAGGTGTTGTTAACCGGCGACGACAACCCCGCGTCTCTGTCACACCAGTGGCTACGCTCCCCAAGTGTTGTCAATTAGGAGGAAAGTTTGCTCACAATTTTGCCTTCTCCTCCTCCTCCTCAATCAACCTAGTAGTAGTTTAATTAATTACGACATTAAACTCTGCCATCATGGAGGTATGATCAACAGAAAGTATATTCCCAATTTCACTCGTTTTCAGTGAGACTTCATCTAGAGTAATTGCAGAAATTGGGGGCTTTTTCCAGAGAATTAGGGAATTTAACCTTAAAAAGCCGTCTCTGCTTGTACATAAAACTGTTTAGCGCCAAATAAATGGAAGAACGGGGATACGATGGGTCATTTAAGTCAAACTGGAACCTTCGACCCACACAATCTCAAGGTTTTGGATTGAATGTACTCTTGAATTACACGACGTGCTCCAAGTCTGCTGGATATTTCGATATTTTCGGGTTCGAGTTTGTGCTCAAGAGAAGCCTAGATCACCACTGAATGCACTAGAACGGATGCTCATCTTCTTGATGAGCAGTTTCTGGACTGCATTTCTTGATCGGTTTACGGCATACAGGGCCTCTCCAAGAGGCAGCAGTGCAACACTTGTCATTTCACTTCTCCACGTAGTGGGGTCACGGTGATAACCCTTTTTTTCGTCCCCTTAAATCAAGGTCAAATTTTTATTTTAAACTACTCAAGTAAATGTCGGAAACCTTATTGGCAGATTTACTAATCACCAAACGTCAGTCCATGATTTATGGAAGGAAGCCATGGGAAGGAGTAGATGAACAGTACCCATGGCTTTAATGTGTCCCTCTTTTTATCCAACCCTGAGCCGCGGTACAATTTCCTACCAGCACACTTTCAACATCATCCGAGAACTTGAAATAATGTGCTGCAGACACGTATTTATTTAAACGGTTCGATACTTTTGATACAAAACTTTAACAGGGGAACCCAACGCTACAGACTAGATATCCTATTGTTCTAGTTAAGCCCTGTTCATCAAGAAAAAAAAGGAAGAAAATGATCTTCAAGGTAGAAGTTCACCAAGTTCATCTGCTACATGATTTGGTGTAAAACACTGACCGTTAAAACGGTAAAAAAAGGTGTCACGTATTTGTGACGCGCGGAGCGGAGTTCACTCCGCTTGAGCTATCGATCGTGATGAAAAAAAAACAAGTTCGAGAGGTGAGGCAGAGGCGGAAACGGCGTGAACAGAACTCAGATAGCGACCCTCGACTCCCATCGTGAATCATCCACTCACATGTATTGCGTCCACAATCTCGACCGCCCACCTAGTTTGCACCACGACAATCGATTGGGATGAACAGGGCTCAAGTTTACACCACGGCTACTGATAGGACTTAACGGGGCTCAGAGTTCGAGGGGCTAGGTGTGGAGGGAAGGCAGTGAATAGAGCTCAGCTAGCGGTAATCGAGGCCCATCGTGAATCATCCACCCACGTGTATTGCGTCCACAATCTCGAACGCCCACGTAGTTTTCACCACGGCCACCAACAGCTGCTGTCCCGGTATGCGTCATTGCGCACCCTCGGCCGTGTACACACACGAACCGCCGTTGCTACCGCCGTCAGGAGCGGTGAAAGCGCAATTGATGAAGCTTTTTTCACATGAGTGAATTCTAGCCTTGAAGTCCTGTAAGCAAGACATGTGGAACCACAGAAAGGCAAAATCAACTTAAAGGTCCTATTTGCTGACGTTATTAACATCATTTAGGACCCGATATCATCGTTTGCGGGCGTTAAAATACATTTGAGTTATTGAGCAGCTTAATCTAGGGTGCACTTTGGGAACTGTTCTTTCACTTCAGTCAGTATATGGCAGTTGGATGTATTAAAACCGCCCATGAGACAGGTTTGAGGACTACACATCTCAACGATGGTAGTGGGTACACCCACCACCCCTCTCTTTGCGAAACGATATCTTTTGATGAGTGCTGGACGTTATTCTACCTTGAGCACAGCCTGTTCTTCGATCTCTTTTTATATGAGCCATTCGGTAGGACACAATCTAAAGCAACTTTGAGATTCACTTGTTAACTCTTGATTTCCTTTAACCTTCTCTTTAAACTATTTCCAACTGCCTACTACATAAAGAATATCTGCTTTCCATGTTTCCCTTATTACTTTCCAATTGCCCTCTTACGTAGTTCCCTTGTAGACGATTCCGCCCAGTTCAAGTACTCCCTCTTGATTAATAGTTGGGTAGACAGGAAGTACTCAATAGTGTGGTAGATAGCGGATATAAATACAACGTCAGAGGCCCTTTTTCACGAATCTTCATAGATTTTATCTTCCACTGGGAAAGCAACCTTTCCACCACATTTTGGTGGTAGCTCCACCCATCCCATCACTACCTCTTATTCCGAATTATTGTTAACCATGTTATCATTAATTCGACTGAAAAGTTATCAATCCTCTATCATATCAGTGATTTGAAACTATTTTCCAAGCTAATTTTAGCTCTAACAATGATGAAAGGTCACTGACTGCTGTCAAAAATGCATACCCTCTTGAACAGTTGCAACTAGGGTCATTTCGGCATCAGGAGGTTGAGGCGAATAGGCCACAAATAAGGCTAATTAGCAGAGGTAACGAAGAGACGAAAACCACCATTTATCACAATTCGGCTACCTTGAGAGCTTCAACTTTCGAGACGGTGTCATGCTGGGACAGGAGGTTCCTTTAAGGATAATCAACTTGATTGATGGCTTGGGGCAATGCTGCAATTCTATGGGATGAGGTCAAGGCGAATCAACATCTGGACTGTGGCCCAACGATTACCTAATTTCCACTCTCTGAGGCTTCATTCTAGCAAAAATAAGGTGGATATGTGTTGGGAGGGGGGACGGGCCTACGATTGCTGTCTTGACAAACTGCAGGTTCCTGTGGGAAACAGGTCTTCAAAGAAAATTTGATTGGGTGGTTGCGGTGCACACATAGATGAAACCTGGGGGGTAAGGCGGTTGCAGTGTAAAACCGACCACCAAAACCCAAGAGGTTTCCTGTTCCAATGCTTTTATTCTACTTCCACCGACCGTACCCATCTAGAAGCCATGAAACACGAAATCATTCCCCCAGACTAGGGAGTTCTACATTTATTAGTTTCACTTAACCTTAATCTATTTCCGGCATGATTTGATGCAGAATGGATAAGGACCGCGTGTCACATATATGTGACGCTGGTAATGGAACTAGATTTTAGGGGTTCTGTATCTCCTTGGCCGTTTAGGTAAGAAGCCATCTTTTGTAAAACAATTGAGACTGTGCACAAACTGCACTGGCGGATAGTTTAAGTGAGAAGCTCAATTTTGGCCCACCATTGCAACTTTGAAAGCCGGTTATGTGTTATGACGCTGAAGGCGGACCTGAAGTGAGAGCAAAATGAGCGAATTGAAGGTAATCTGTGGTATTGCATTAATTATCAACATTCTGCTGATCTTAGACTGATTATGATAGGGTAAATGTACATCATGGGAAGAGTAATGCTGATTTCGTGTGTTAGTACATGCTGCGGAGTCAGTCGTGATTTTCGGACCATCCCGTTCTCTACAAGACGAAATGCATCAGGAGGGAAGTAAACTTGAAAAACCTTTCACGATGAAACTATTACGCACACCAGCCCTTTTTTAATAATAACATTTGCTTGAAAGCACCGTGATGAGGAGGAAGAGGAGCATCGTATCTATGGGCCCTGAAAGGAGTCTCTTTTTTTATAGGTGCAGCAACAAGTTCCGCTAGAAGTACCTCGATAATGTTAGCTGGCACAATCGTGAACTCAAGATTGGGGTAGATGCCAAAAATTTGACACTTCTTTTACTATCCCCTTCTATTGTGTGCCTACGCCGCCGACTCGGCCATTCCAATAGCAGACGCCCTCTTTCTGTGGCAATATAGACGTGGCATCCAGCCACTTTGGAGTGGATTTAGTACCTCAAGTCATTTCTAGGGCAACAAATGCTAGCTGAAAGCCTATAAGCATGGATGATAAGCTGTCCGACTGAAACTACGGCGTGGGAAACTCTTGCACAATTTAATCTATCATTCGAACGAATGGTGCCACGAAAAGATAGATAATGCACTTGTCGAACAAAAAAAGTGACACTTACGGTTTGCTGTCATGTGTCAGTCACTGCTATTGTGTGTCTAATAATCTAGCTGAAAGGCCACACCTGGTAGAGTGTACAAGGTAGACCTTTAGCTCTTGTAGCACTTTTTACCCACAAAAACCCACCTACATACGCATGGGTGTACGAGCCTTTTTCCTGCCTTCACGTCAATTGACAACTTGCCTTTCGTGATAACCGGTGATAACACTTAGCGCAGTACTAATGAACTACCGTACGAGCATTGGAAAGGACAAACAAACGCACACTCAATTAATCACTACCTTCTCGTGATCGTATTACTCCAGCCCACTACCACCGCCACCACCTTATTCTTCTCCTCCTCCTCATCCCAACCTCTCTATTGCTACTACCACCTTCCTTCCTCTGTCTTGTTCTCCAATCACTGCGTAATGATCTCGAATGTTGGGACTGTGACTCGGCAGCTTATGGGAAGGAGGTAGGGGAGCAGTGGTACTGCTGATAATAATATGGATAATGGGGGATGTATCAATCGCAGTGGACTGTGTGTTATGCGGCGATAACTGACAACCAGTTAGGACAGTCCACATATTTCTGCTCCCATTTTCTAGCAGTTTTGGAATCACTTTTCCTATTAATTAGATGACTGAATACAGGAAATATACTTTTAGAAGGGGCTATCAGAGCAGGCCCCTTCAATAAAGCAATTTACGTAAATCTTGGCATCTAGATGTAATTTGCCACTTCTCGATTTTCTTTAAATTCTTCCAATTCTCCTTGTTGCTCTCTTAGCACTCTTCCCCACTTTCTCCTTCTCGTGCTGTGCCCCAAAATTTTCTTGAAGCCCCTCAAATCGAAAGGCAGTCTGACCCACTTTGTAACAAAGAGGGCTGATGGGGTGAAGCCGTCCTGATGTGGGTATGCAACAAAGTAGACGATTTTCACAGCTCCTCTTCACCGCTTTCCTTGATTATTCACCTGAGATGCAAGTGTGGTCAGAAAGCCGTGGGAACGCTGTTGGTGGAATCATGTATGCAAAGCCACCAGGGGCTCTTCCTATTCTAAATCCAGAGTCCACATGGCTTTTACGTACGAAAAATTTCTGGCATGATTTAATCTACAGAAAAGGTGAGGTCATATGCGACCATGAGATGGTGATAAAAACCATAAAGCATCCCTTCGCGATCTTCTGACTCAACTTCTTCCAACTTCTTGAAATCTTTAGCACATACTTCTGCATCGAGGCAGGTGCGTTGACTGGACCCAGGTTTTCATTGAAGGTGCACGGCACCGGGATAAACGAATTTTGATTATCAGATCTTACATTTATCTTTCATCAATTTATACTGGATGAAATCCTAGATACTCCAAGAATGACGGGACTTCAGGGCATCAAATTACGCAAACTACTCCCTATCATACAAAGTATTTCTTGGCCCAGTTAATTTTTTCTAAATCGTGAGTTGAAGTGAAGAAACCCCCTTAATCTACCCTTCTTGAAGACCCATGACACTACTGGCTGTAAATTTTTATCTCCAGACGTGATGCTAGTATCGTTGTAAGCTGAGCCGAGGTAGAGTCTCACTTGTCTACCCTCTAAACACAATCGAGTGCTACTTCCGACTGTCTAGATGTTTGTTTCTACTCCTACTTCTATTTGAAGGAATATTTATTTGGGACACTATCTTTTAGTTGCCTAGGGGGGTTAGGTCCAATACGGTTTTCCTCTCTTAGACGCGGAGGGAAAGTTCTTAAATCAGCATTCGAAGAAAGTGGAGGAACTCTAGCTGCTACAGTCGCTACTCCGGGGTTCGCTTATCTGTTCTGTGCGTGGCCCTTCGGTCCCTCCCCAAAAGGCTAACTGACCACTAGTCCAGTGTCTAATGTGCCCCGGTCTAATTAAATTACACCATTCGTAATCTCTTTCTGCATATTTTGTTACCACGCTGTGGTTTGGATTAGCACTTCTTCCACCCCCCCATTGTGTTAGACGTAAAGGTCATTGCCATGGGAGATGAATAGGTTTTCCTCTCCCTCTCTCTTCATGGCTGACCTTTTCGGCTTTTGGGCGCTTTCTACATTGCGGTTAGGTAGATGTTGTCATATTTGATACGTGCGTTCATCCCCACATACACTCACGTTTTCTGGGGCTTAATCACAGTCGACATTTGGTGTGTGTGGAAACAAAGAGGAAAGGCCCTTAGCCTGTATGATTAACCACTATTTTCCAGTTAACTACGACGCTATTCAAGTGAGGGAAGGACTGCTGTGTGGAGTGGAGATTGTGTTTATCAGTTTTACTTGTAAATAACGCTGAGAAAGCAGCTTCAGTACACTGGATTCCCAACTTTTAAGATCGCAAATGCCCCTGAATGACTGTGCTCACCAATCCCATGAAGGCCTGTACATTCATCGTAGATTATACCTCGATCAGGCGATTCAAAAGTAGTCATCCCACGCAATGAGCCTTCACGGGATTAACCCTCATGGGTTACTGACAGTCACCTCTTTCAAATGTCGCATCCTTTGTCCAATCGTCATACCATGGAGGTGCTTGGATTCTTCTGTACAAGTACATAGGTCCCCTAACTCGAGTTTTATGGCCTTGTTCTTGTTCCTAAGGCACGTCTTTTATGGCTACACATTATCCGACGCCCATCCCCCAGTCCTCTCTCCTACCGCCTCGGTTGGCGGTATCTGGGTTGGACTGGAGCAAACCGGTCCACGGCATGTGCGTCGGCCAGTAGAAGAGATAATGGACACACATCCTGATTACCTCGGCACAGTGATAAATCCCACAAATTACTACCCTCGTAGAATGATTTTAGACGCACACCGTTTTTTTGGCTTTTTCACAAGTTAATCTTGCCCCTCAAGAGGAGCAGGGGCTTTATCAGATATGCGCCCTTAAAAGCACCGCTATCTAAGATATTTCATAATCCCTCATATAGGAGTCTTCAGGTTTGAGATAAAAACAGTTTAAAGCGAGAAGAAATATATATTTTTTCGTGGGGATAAGTTTATGACTTAATTGTCTGTTAATCTAACAAATAAAATTGACCATAAATGCCACAGTTTCAATAAAATTCTGTGTATTTTTGAAGGAAGGCTAACTTTTCAGACTCTCTGTCATTCATCAGGGTTTTAAAAGGTGTGTTTGCTATAAATAGGTCAACCAAAATATTAATAAATACCTCAACAAAAAGGTGAGAAAAATGTTCCTGTTTGTTTCTTCTCTTCTCCTCTGACAGATCTGCTAAACTTGCCAGTGAATGGAAGCTTGGTACATCATGTTGGATCGTCCTGATCACCACGGCTAGTTGTGGAGCCTTTTAAGGAAGGGTAAACACATGAATGTCCTTCTCTTAGGTGGGAAATGGATGGAGAGAGAATTTAATAGCCCTCAGAAATTGAGAGGAACATGATGGCTCAATTGAGGTCATCTGGGGTCACAAATTTCATTCCCCTCCGCCGCGTCATCCGTTTATGACTTGCGGTTTTGTTTATTATGCAACTTGTTGACCCGTGAGTTTTGCACTAAAATCTTTGCCAAATACCTCCTGAAAGGTCTCCAAAATCTCCCAATTTGGGATCGGGTAAAGCGCCTTTTAGACGGAGATTGCTAGAAGAGTGCACCTTAACTGTTAATTAGACCGGGCAAATAATTTATACCCTTTTAAAGGGACCTTAAAAAATTTTGGGATTTGGTAATCAAATCCCTCATCTGCGAGCCTTTTGAAAGGGCATTATGTTGCTTGAGTAAGTATTTTTCTATGTAAGAAGGTTTTTTTCCACGAAATCAAACTCAGGGACGATAATTCAAGGATCATAAAATATTTATGTCTTTCCTCCCTATGTTAACACATTCCTTTCATTGCAGTAAAATCAGAGAGTCATCTGTAACTAACTCCTAAAATAGACTACTCTTTACCACCAGTAAAAGGCACACGAATGGTACTTTTTTCGAATAAAGTGACAGAGGAGTTTCGATGGGTGTATCGAGGTGTAAAAGAGGGATAGTTATCTATACAAAGTAAGGTAACCTCTCACCTCTTATTCGTTCGCTCGATCGGTCGCTTATATATTCATCCATCCTGTATCCATCCATCCATCCATTTATCTCATATCTATTCATTCGTCTGTTCGTCTATACATCAATTAGTTCGAAATTTATTCAATTTGGCGTTTTCATTCACTCTTCAATGCATTCGTACAGCAACCAGCTAAAAGTCATGTCTAGAGGCAATTTAATCTACCTACGGTCATTAAAACTGTAGGGCTTAATCACCCCAAAAATGAGGTAGGTAGTTATGCACAGAAGTTTTCTTGGCGGCGACGTAATTGAAGAAAAATGAGCCGACAAGGTCAGCGAGGTCATTCAGGCGGCTGGGAGACTAGCTAGTTTGGTTTTATGGGTTATAAAAGACGGCAGCGTCACCTGACCAAAGGGAAGGATAAACGCGCGGTCTAGACCACTTAAGCACACCTGTTAGCCGTGTTTACACAGGCGAATCTAAGAAAGAGAGAAAAAGGGACGTCTCGTGTGGGGATTGACAGAATGACAACGAAAGCAAACCTACAGCGGTGGCGCTTAGCACCTTTTTGATGTGACGGGAAGTGCATGACAGCCTAGATGATCAAGTAATCATATCCCAGGGATGATTTAACTAGCCCTATTTAATTATTTCCCTCATGATCAAATAGAAATTACAGGTGAATTGCTAATTTTCCATTTCCCTCCAAGTCGAAATATGCAGTTTTTCATGACATTCGCATCTGGGTTAGAAGAAAGATTCAATGGGAAATGATTGATTAAAAGGTTAAGATTGCGTGTTCACAGGAAAAGGAACTAAGAAGAAAGAGTTGTTCGTGCAACCTTTATTTCTAACGAAACCTTCATTGCTCGAATATGGTTTTCTGGAGATTAAACAGTTCTCTGCACACACTAGTTTCTTCCTTTTCCATTTCCTTCCTTCATAATCCAATTGGAGAGATTTCCTTCGGGGGTCTAGAGATATTCATTTGCGATTAGAAAAGTTGTCCTTTTAAGTATGATTGACTGGGAAATAGTAGGTGTCTTCTTCACAAAAATTCCCAAAAGGTGTGATATTAAAGTGCAGTTATGATTTAAATGTGAAGAGCAACCACATTCGCCGGTGATTGGCTGCCAATCTCGCATGAAGCTGTTTCATTGGTTATCTCCAAGCCTTGACATCTAAGAGCCGCTATGCAGAGTTAAAGGGGGAATTTCACCAAAAATTTGCAAAAGTAGTGGGAAACAAAAAGTACCACCTTCGAAAACTTCTTTTCTTTTATTTTATATATTTCTGTGGTAAAGGATATAAGCGAAATCCCAAAGTTGGCCTGAAATTACCGCATTTTGATGATAGACGTCATTGATCCATTGCAACAAATTAAAGCCTTTTTCTCAAAAAAATTCACAGTACTATTGTGAAACCGACTACCAAGGATATGACATCTAAAGCTTAAAAATATAATAATGAGCCACTAAATGAAGGACTATGGACTGTCTGGAACATTCGCAAGACATCGAAATATCCTTTGTCTTGGAGACCTTATGCAGCGTCACGATCCCTCCCTGAAGACAAAAGAAGACATGATACTGGGGAATGATATGCACTGACGGCGTACAGAACGTATATGTTGAATTACAGGAAGGGGAGGGAGTACAAAAATGGCGAGGAGGTTCTGCTTGAGCAAGGGAACTAATTCCAATAGGATAGTATGCTTGCTTTTAATTTTTCTAGCGTACAGGCGAATATTTTGGAGTTGTTTGTCATAAGCGCTTCCAAGTTATTTGAGCCGACACCTTTTTGAACAATTTGGCATAGGTTGTCTGGACTTTTGCTGATGTAACTCGTGCCTCAGCAGCCATTCTCGGCATCGCCCTTAATCATCAAACATTTTGTTAAACCACCGAATTCAGATAGTTTATTTCTACTTGTTTAAAAAGTTATTAGTCTACATCGTTGTCATGGGGCATATTTCACTCGAGTATAAGCGGTTTTTTAGAGAAAATAGAGAGGAACGCCCTAAAAGGAAAAGAGCATCTAAAAGGGTGTCGGTCAGCTTCCCCTTCATTACATAAGTTTCTCTCACTAATCCATTAAATTGGGGTCAAGCCTGCCTGTCTTACACCACATCGCCAATTTAACGACCTTCACCACCGCTGAATGCATGGATCTTCCGCTTACGGTGATCACACTGCTGTTAGGGCGCAAGTGAGAGGTCTCCTCCGCGTATTTACACAACTTCTCCAAATTTCTACCCACATTTGCAATGTGTAACGATAGATTGAACAAATACCATTCAACATTGAAAAGAAATGTGGTAGTTTATTTACTCCTGTCGACAGCGTGAGATATGCATGCATGCATATTAAATTACCGTTTCACATGTTAATTGTCAAAACAAATGTGACACTTTTTTTGCTCCATTCTCGCAGATGAAGCATTGTGTTTCCACCCATTAGTAGGCGATCGACAATTGCAGCGATTTTTTGTTACCTAGCTCTGCAAAACACATTAACCTGCCTCCTTTTTTTATAGCAAAGTAGTTTGTGAACCTATTGTTGATTTTTGAGAGGAATTTAATTTCATATCTTTGTAGTTCCAGAAGTGTAGGATTTAGATACAGCCAAGTGGAGTGAAACGGAAGTGCATTTTTGGGCTCTGTACCAACGGATAAATCCTTTCATTAGACTTCCCTCTTACTGCTTCATCTACTTAACTCGCACACATTGAAGTACTGCACAAATTTATGGGGAGAACTCACTGCTCCTACAACTGTTACTCTTGCCAGTTTCTGCTGCTACTGCTGTGAAACCAGCATTAAATATTTATCAGTCTGTGTATGGCGAGTGCAGAGGACAGTGAGGGGGATGCTGTAGAGGTGGTGTGCAGAATAGGTTCCTTTCATGCCCTTGCTGCATAATAGGCAACGTGATGGGTGGACAGGTGGGGAAAAGTGGAGCAACCTGATGTTGCATATGTATAGTCCAAGGTGGAAAATTAAGTCTACTTACAGTTTGTAAGTAGAAATAGCGATTAATGACGCTAATGCTGAAGGACAGAATAATGGATCATGTGCATCCCCCCAAAATATTATAAAACTATTGAATTGCTTTAATTTCGATGCATTTATTGCTTTTACCTGGTCCAAATTAATCTTTTTTATCATCGATTTGGTGATGAAATTGTTCAAGCTGCAATATTTGGATCATTTTAAAGTGAATCTCTAAATTCGCGTGCCGCTCTTTGATAGCTTATAAATCTCCGCCATTGTTTTCCATCATTTCTGCTCCGTCTTAAAATTCATTGCAGAAGTTTTGCATTTTAAATAGGTTTTACGTTAAATTAGTCCAGAAGTGAATTTACTATCATTCCAAAGAAGAGCCAAGGAGCAATCAGAATGAATGGCAGAAGTAGAGCTTCTTACCTTTGTTGAGGAGGCCTAATCACAATTAACCAGAAAGACCTGCGTATTTCTGGGCATAAATGAATCAGGCACCATTCCAGTTGAAGCCATTAAGTCCTGATTGTATAATTAATAATTAAAAAAGTAATAAGTTGAATTGGTCCAGTCTGAGTGTACCCTTCTAGAAAAACAAAACAGGCTGCTGTCATCTTTCAAACATGTTCTAAACTACACCGAAACACAATGGTAAACGTATTTTAGACTCCTCGTCATTTCCCACCTTATAATAAGTATTAATGCAACAATTCTGACTTTTTCTTTCCATTTGGCATTTTTTGAGGAAAAAGAATAGATATAAATATAAATGTATACATAAATATTTTCCTATCTGTATCAGTCGTCTTATCGGTGGATAGGCATGACTTCAACCGACACCGCCAATGGCCAATACGTGTATCTGCTCAGCACTGATTGGCTAGGGGAGTAGATAAGTCTCACTGCCATCCACTCACACACACAGTAGCAAACTGGCTAACCCTTTGAGACGGAGTAAGAGGTGACGACGTCTATTCTGCAATCCATGGGAATCCACCCTCGCACGCCTCGGTTAGCCTCATGACTAGACAGCTTGTGGTAATTTCCCCGCCTCTAGTCCGTTCACGTCGCTTCCTCTACCTCTGCCTTCTATGTCTCCTCTTCTCTCTCATCGTATCACGTTGTTCTGGTCAGGCTTTTCTGTTGCAAGATCTTGAGGAATTATCCGACCTGTTGCTCAGTAAAGGTGAGAAAAAGAAGCGACTAAGAAGTATTACTATTTTCAGATGTAATAGTCAAGTTGTCCTATTCATACGCAAAAAGTCAATTTTCTTGTTAAAGAGTTTCAAGAGGCTTTTTAGGAATTTTATTCCACTGACGTCTTCATTTGCCTAATCTAAGAAACATCTTCTGAACGAAAATCTTGAAAAAGTGACTGTCCTCTTCACTGAAACGAAACACCCTTTTCAGGGTTTTGCTAGAGCTCTCAACTATGGGGTGTTATACCAGAAGTGGGGGTAGGAGAATGGCATCGTGTATCGTCTCTGACGATTTTATACAGTTAATGATAGCCATGAAGGTTGTGGACTCCTCGCATCGTCCAAAGGCCTGCAGATTTTGAACACACACCACAAGGTTAATTTATGAACTGCTGATTGTTAAAATGCAACAGGTAAACAGCACCTTTTTTGATGGATTTCACCGCAGAAGTAGGAATATTCTTCAAATCTGGATGTTCTGTTTTCCTTCCTCTTTTGCTATTTGCAATGTTTTTTGAACGTAAGACTACTTAAAACGAAGCTTTACTAAGAAGATGTTCTGCAAAACCCCAAAGTTCAAAAATTACTAGGAATTTTTTTATTCTTTATTGTTTTACCCACATCTTCACTTGTCGTTTTAAAACAAATTAAACTATTATTGCTTGTTTAATAACAATCTCACCGCCCATAAGTAATTATGAAAAAAATGGAGATAAGAATAAAAAAATATTAAATTAAATCCCAGACAGGCTGAATTGGTTAATTTAAGTGTTTCATTAAGATTAGAGAGGTCTTCCTGATGCGAGCGGATTAACAGGTGCGTAAAACAGGCATCATTTCTAGTTCTCTCCCCCTGGTTGACAGGTAAGACACCCTATTGTTCCACGAAAGTAATCACCTGTGGCAGGTCGTTTGACACCCATTTTAGTTTCCATGGGAGTAGCTTTGGATTTAAATGTGGAACGCCCAAATACGCAGAAATTTCTGTCTTACAAGCGAACTATCAGAGAGTAATGGAATAACAAAGCCATTCTTAATAGCGCTAGTTTATAGGCAGTTGGGCTATTAATAGCAAAGGTGCAAATTCTCTTCTTTTTTTTCGACTAAACAGATCTATATTTGAAGATGTTAAACAAAGTGGATTGTTTTGGTCATCAGACCTTTAAAGTCCACAACGCTACAGTTTATGTTCATGTGGAATAGTCTTAACTGATCAAACTGTTTTGAAGTGTAGAATGGGATAATATGGAATAGTCACCACCGTCTTCGTTTTTTGTGGAATGGAGTAGTTAGCGAAAGACATCTCTTAACGTCAAATGCCATACAACTTGCCTAGAAGTGCTTTTTGAGATTTCCCTTTTCAGTCTAAAAAGGTACGGACGTAATGACTAAGAAAAGGGCATCGAGGTTGCTAATAGCCCCAAAATTATTTCCTGCTTATGCATCGTGTTGCATACCACTGCATGCCTCTTTGGTGCCTTTTTAAGTGTTGTTCGTATGTTTGTCGGTGCGTTTGTAAGTAGTATCTCCTCTCCTCCTCTCACCCTTTCCTTGTGTCATCACTCACCTCCTCTATCTCCTTCTCCCCTCAACTCGCCTTATCTTCGGTCGCTACCTGTCTGCCTCTTTGAAAAACCGAAACCTAAAATGATATGTGGCTATGACTGTGGCAAATAAAAGCAGAAGGCTGGCGACCGAAGGAGGTGTTTCAGGCAGGAGCTGCAGCCAATGTGTCTGGGGCGTCAGAGCCCATGTACTACGTACCGCGTAAGTGACCACTCATTCTTCTACCGCTAGCCGGCGAAAGTGGTTTTAGCCTCCCTGTTTAAGCTTTGTACTTTAGAATTAAATTACGGCTAAAGCTAAGTGCTCCGCTTTTTAATGCAAGTTTTTGCGAGTTCCTTGATGTATTCAATTACTGGCTGTACCCTTGGGAGACACCCATTAATTAGCCATTGTTTACAGTGGTATCGCAATATTAGACATAAAGTACTTATATACTGCTGAATATTACAATTAAAAAGCAATTATTTTTTGGTATAAAAGAAGTTTTGCCTGTTTGCAAGGCTTCACTCCGACTGGGAATTCCCCAGTTTTATTGGGCAATCAAATCCCGAATATTTTATTTATATTACGGTGTCTGTGAATACAAACTCTTTAAAAACAGTAGAAAATGCAACATTTTAAGGCAAAATAATGAGTACTTTAGGTGATGACTTTGCGATCGTTCCATTTTCGTTTGATACTACAGCTGTAGGTAGTAAACAATTTTACTGCTCTAAGGTTTGACGAGTGAAATTTCTTTTTAGCTGTGAATATTCTCCCATAAAAGCTAATTTTTATAAGCCGCTGTTAACCATTTTTCGCTTATTTTATTGAGAAGGAGGGTTTTTATCATGACACCTTTAATAGGGATCAAGATGGTCACCTCGCATTGGTGCAAATAACACTTTAATTATTTCTTTTAGAAAACTAAAAAATTGTTTCATCTAACTCAATTTATTACTTTTACTTTGTTTATGCACAGCCAAATATTTTTTAGCTACTGTTTAGGAAATTTCGCAATTGAGTGTACATCTCTCCTCCCATTTATTTACTTGGCAACAACATGTCTTAAGGGAATTCATGAAGCATATGTGATTAAAAAAAGGTACTCCGTGTTCTTTAAATACACTTCATTGTTAACTAGTTTCCATATTTTCTATGTTGCAATATTAAAAATTTTGTTTTGGAATGTCAATTGACTTAAGTAGTTTATTCAGTGGCATCAAATGCAAGGCTGCATGTAGATTAGAATAAACTTACAGGTTTTCATTTACTAGTGGAAGAACTGTTTTATCGGGGGCATTGAAATGCTCGCTCTTAGAGGTGCTACCTTAGTAAATATTTCAGATTTTAGTACTAATAGCTCCAAACTGTATCGGCAACCTAAAGAAGTGGCCATGACGAAATATTGTCACTTTTCGACCATTTGTTACGTCTTTCCTGGCAAATATTCCTCTTATGCACTTTTTCTCTAAAAATTAATTGTTTTGTGCAGATTTGTACGAAGTAGCATAGCATTTTTATCCATCCACAAAGAATTCCCAGCATATTTCCATCAAGCACACTGCTAAGGATGTACTTGTAAAGACTTCGCAAGTGACAAATTTGCTCACTTATTATTTTGCGAAATAAAACATGAAGCTATGCAATTTGCGTCTTTTATAAAGGAAACATTTTAAAGATATTTTATTTAATACAATTGCGTAAGATGACGTCTACCTGCCAGGTTTAACGCATCTATACCAAAGCCTGGAGTGTAGGCTTCGAAGTTTCAGTACCGCGGAGCCTCCTCAATGATGCCGCCTTTGAATGAGGCATTATCAGTTTAGTGCAATTTCCGAGGCAATTCGTTATAATACCTTCTCTTATCCCATAAAGATATGCGAAACGCTATTGTTTACTTGCATTATTAAGCATAGATAAGCGCCAGTCTTTAATTGGCTCTCCTAGTACTCTCCTATCGCTTCCGACAATCGTACAATATCATTTCAACGAACCGGAAGTGAGTTGGCATCATCTGCTCCAATTTGGTACGCAGGATTGGAAGAAGATTCTGTAGGCGGTAGGAGGAGAATGTACCATCCAGAAATGGTGATGGATGCAGTAGACGTCATGAATTACAGTTACCTGTCTCTCCTGATTTGGGTAACTGAGATTGGTGCGTTAAAAAAACATTTTCTGGTGATGCTTAATGTCAGCAACCCCGGAAAAAAATACTTGTTGGACACATGCAGGAGCTGGCAAGGAAGACTATTGAAAGCTATTGTGCAGAAGGCGTTTACATGCATCAACAACGGGTAGCAATTGGCCTGAGGGACCACAAATTTTTGCTTCTTTTCCTTCTGATGCATGATAAACCACGTCGTTTTGATATTCCCTGCTGGCTAGCTTGTGATGGGGAGGGGCTCATGAGTACCGCCTTTCCCTCAACGATCAAACATATCACCGCTTGCCTCGAAAACCATCCACATTTCTAGGGCACACACCACTTCAGCCTTGGAAGATTGTTTGCTCTACCGGTGTGGTGACTTGCAGATGTTGCGTCACGAAGATTCGTTTACCCACTTAGAGGCAAACACTAGCTGGGGCTAAGACCTGCCTCCTCAATGTGATACAACTTGCAGGTGTTTAGGAATCCTTTATTAGAAATAGCAAGAAGCTGTGAATCCGTGAAGTAGGACAAAGGACAACGCAAGAACTTCTCCCTCCTAAATAAATATACTCCCGTACCTAAACCTCCGTATCCTGCTTCATTTCTCCAAGCAAGCTCCACCCCTTCATGGCTTTAGACAGTCACCTAGCCGCATGGAAAGAAGAAGAAACGCTGGACAGTAGTAAATATGAAATGGGCTAGGACTTACTTTTCTACCCTTTGGTTAATACAATGAGAAAACTCCTTTAAATTTGCGCTTTTAAACACCTGAGGAGCAAACAAAGTCGACCTTGCTTACAAGGCATGACGTTGGAGGGGAGAGAGAGATAGAAATCGACTGCAGTAAAGTTTATTAGCAAATAAAAGGAAATAGTCCCTTATGATTCACCACGGGATCTCCATTAAACTCGTTGTTATCAGGTCTAGGCTAAAATGCTGCTGCTTTAGGAACAAAATCTGTATGGTGTAACCAACTATTGGGCTGAGTTAAAAGTGATATCTGTAATGGATAATCATTCCTATTTGTGTGTTAAAATATCCTTAAAAGTTGCGACGGTACTTCCTCTAAGTGCCTTATTTCGTACCATTTCCTCTCCGTTGTCAATAAATGTTGTCTTGGGGTGGGGGGAAATACATGAAACGCTTTCTAGAGAACCCTTATCCAACCACTAGAAAGCCCTTGAAGAATTCTTATTGTCGCTTTCTCTTCCACAGAGAAACCCCGGATCGTTCAACCCCTGAAGTCGGAGAAGGTAATCTCTGGACAGCCCGTTCTTTTCGTCTGTATGGTCGAGGGGAATCCGTCTCCACAGGTTCAATGGACGGTTAGTTGATTCGTTCCCACTATTTTCGTGTTTATAATTTCTTAAAACCAGAAAATACTCCCCTTTCGGCCCCAGATAGGGTGGGTATTATCCACAACAATGATTATCATAAAAAAGCGATTTTTAGTTTTGCCTATTTTTGATCCTTCGCGATCGTCTCTGAATGTAGTACCGAATGCGAGCTTGGAGTGATAGTCGAACTTCAATAAGCGTTTATGGGGCCTTCGATTACGAGTTTTGTAGATACGACCATCCACAACTGGCCCATTCCCTCTGTGACGCTTAAATTTGGTATCAGAATACTAAAATGACGGTTTTAGTCACCTCGGCTAAAAGCGAGACGCTCTGATTCACCACCCCTTGCAAAGACTTCATAGGGGTGTATGAGAACAGAGGAGCCCTGAAATTTGGGTCATGGAGCATACGTCACGACGCCGAGATGAGGGCAGACGATTTGATGGTCGAGGAGCTTGTCTAGCTGGACATATAGCCACCACAAATGGAACTAAGTAAACTATTCCACTTCTGATGCTACTAAGGGATAATTTCTCTTCAGTAATTGAAGGAAGAACAATGAGTAGAATGTCTTTCCGAGGCAGCTAAAGTATGGAATTCTTTTTAATGCGATTTCTTTGTAAAATCACGAATACACAGGACTTATAGAACTAATTTTAAAGTTCAAACCATTGTTGAATTTCGCGGAGTGGATTGCCTTTTGGACCGCAGTGGTATTCCTCGGCAATCGTTTGTACTACCAGCCATAAAAGACGCTTTGTCCATTGAATTCTGTATCATTTTCTCTGAAACCCATTGACAGAGGGGCCAAGAACACCTTGATTTATTTACCAAGTAGGCATTATATCACCATAACTGACCGAATTTTATGGCCCCCTAACAATAAACATAAAGGTAGAAAGTACCATTTTCTTTACCAATCGCTGTAGCATAAAAAAACTCCATAAAGTAGTCTTTTCTAGAAATTTCTTTTTGTTTTGGCCTCAGATACTTTCAAAATGTTTATTTTAGGAAAATTTTTACCTAAATCTATCTGTAGAAAGCTAGCCCATGACGTTTTGAGTCATCCACGCCATTGCAACTCGGTATGAAATAGTCATGAAAGGTCGTCGGACATGAATGAGACGCCGTGGTACCTACGTCACAGTGGTGGGACTGCAGGGAGCAAATAGCTCGAGATATATTAACATTTTGTCACTATGTTTGCCACTGTGTTTGATTTTTGCAGTCTCTCTCCCAAAAGCCTTGAGTTTGTGAATACGTCTGAATGGCGGATGACGGGGACAACTGCTTGTCCTTAGTTTACGATGTGAAGGGCTGCATTTCTGGATACTTGGGAAGCGATTCATTGAGGGATGTTATGAACACACCGAAACCGTGTTTTGCTCCATTACTGGACGTTATGTGAAACTCAAGGCAGAAATGATTGCAAAATGTCAATGTGCTTTGTGTTTGTGAGTATCTCCGGGAGATAACCTCCCTTGGTAATGCTTGAATGTGGTATTTCGCCAAAAAATTGGATTCCTTGCTCACGTGGATGACGACCGTTGACAAATTTCATCTACTTGCCCTCATTAGTCATTCTTTAAGACAGGTGGTTGTAGGCAGCCAAAATATTGACTGATTCGGCGAGATTTTATGTCGAGGAGCTTCACAACTGTGGCGAGTGGGCGAACTCTGTGCTTGGTTGGATTTGAGCAGCAGAAGGCTCGTTTTACTAGAAGTCAGAGGTTCCTAGCCTAATTTGTCTGTCCAATTTTTAGTAGGGGGAAAAGAACTGCTAATGAGCTGGGATAAGACAGTACAGCATCTTTCCAAATCGGTGCTCGGGGTTGTCTCGGCCTCTACGGTGGTCCAGGATAGGCAATGTGGTTCCTGAGATTGGGGTGGAATCAGAGGTTAAATTTTCTGTAACGTTTAAATAGTCAGGTACTAGATTAATTTATAAAAAAGACGCTCATACAACTCCCGAATTGATAAAATAACAAGATTTTAAGGGACAAGGTTGTTGAACAATTGCAATAGATGCTGGTTCCAGCCTGCACTACTCGCATCTTTTCTATTTCACATCAAAAGAGCTACACAGTTCCGGAAGTACCTACAGAGCGAAAGTAAAAGTTCTTTTTCGCGTTTGTGCATATTCTACCGTTTTATTTACAAAAGACGCCCCTGTTTTACTTTTTGTATGTGGAATTCTGCATAGCTGTTTCTCGTCATGATTTATTGCTACTTGTCTGTGTCCCAAAGCCAAACAACCGACCTTCCTCTCTGCCTACCTGGTAGTTTTCCCGATTCAGAAAGTAGACAATTCTTTCCTTTCCATCCGTATTCACATAATTGACACAGCGTAGTAGGTCAAGCTCAGCTTATGACCACACCTATTGCTGCATTCGTCTATTAAATGATTAAAAAGTTGTTGACTAGTGCAGCAGAGAGATAGACAGCGATGAAGGAAGGAAGGAGGGAAAATTTTGCGTAAAAAACTTGACACTATGATAATACCATAAATAGTTGTGCTCTAGCAGTGGAGGAATTTTTTTAGAGGAAATAAAATGTGTTAAATATTTTTTTTAAAAATTTGAACGAAGTAGGGATTGGGTGTCCATTTCGGTGGTAACATTAACTGGCCAATGAGAATCATATAGTTGGGAATTCGCCACTCTCATATCATAGTCTCTCAACGATTTACGCAGTGGGTTTTCTGAGGCACCGTACTTCTATGCCATCTTCAATAGTCTCTCCTAGCTATTCGCTTCTTCTTGTAAGCACATTCAAAATTGCAGGGCCTCCTTATTAAGAACAGTCCATTTTTGGTGGAATAATGTGGAGAGTGTCGAATTTGCACAGATTCTGTTATCCTTCTCTGTAATGTATATATGCACGGGAGTTGGCAACGTCGTTTCTTCGAGTCCTCACTTCACTTTTTTTCTCAGAGCAGATATCGACGACTGAAAAGT
The DNA here is from genome assembly GCA_000469725.3 of Echinococcus multilocularis. Classification (NCBI taxonomy): domain Eukaryota; kingdom Metazoa; phylum Platyhelminthes; class Cestoda; order Cyclophyllidea; family Taeniidae; genus Echinococcus; species Echinococcus multilocularis. Next base: position 1,916,137 of record LN902848.1, on the reverse strand, counting down.
ATAGTGAGGAACGCCTAGTTGGATCTCATTTTCTACCCTTCTATTGTCCGTTTCCAGGGACCTTTTGAGCAAGTAGGAAGTGATCTCGTTTGAAACTGTTTCACATCATGACCTTCGCATTGCTCCTAAATTATCCATCACCGCAATGCTAAAATTAGTTCCACTGACGGCATACAAGTTAGGATTCTGTGATCAGCCTAATCCCAGGAGTAGCGACGGGGTGGGCAACTTGAAATATGATTGAAGGGAGAGATTGTAATCCCGTTTACAAAAATCCGCATTAAATTTCCTTTCACTAAAACAAGTCCAAGAAATATCATTCTTACTGAATTCCTCCCTTTCTGTTAATTCACAAAATCGCCTTTTTAAGCAAAAGTTGCGTGTCAGTCACTACAGCAGAGCGACTTGATCAACTTACAGGTACCTCAAAGATTTAAGTTACCTTAAAGTAAGATCAGGGCTGTCGCATGTATTTGAAATAACTTTTAGACGGTCTTTCAACCTGGGAAAATGTTACTGCTAGTCAAGATTTTAAAAGAGGCCTCCATCATTTACTTGTCATCCTTTATCTGTACATCAGTTTATGGGCTATTTTTAGCCTTCTGGACACAAAAAATGTTTGAGTCGAAAAATTACTCAAAAACAGACTTTAAAGGCGATACAAGGACTCAAAATCACCATCATTTGAGTTTCACAATTTAAATAAGGCCAGAAAAGGAAAAGTGTGCACAAAATCCATAAAATATTTATTTATTGCAGGATTAGTAAGTGCATGGAAGGAAAAGAGCTGCAAAATTCGATCAGATAAGCGGATGTGACGGAGGGTGGAGGGGGGGTGAGGTGTGGGGCGGGAAAAAGTCATTCTAAAACTGTGTAATTTGCTTGCTTTCTCCTTACAACTACAGCAAGAGTTAGACGCTGAACAAATGAAATTTTGCCATTCATTCGGGGACAGGAGAATTGGCCTTCCAGACAAATGCAAAGCTGATTGAAACATGATAAATCGAGTAAAGTGAATCAAACAGAGAGTGCGTGTTTCCACATTTACCTAATGAAGTTTTTTGTTTGGTAAACAGGAAAATTCCTACTTCGGAGGGAGCAATTTTTTTCGGTTTACTATTTGCACACAATAAAATTAACCAGGTTAAGGCATGGAACGCGAATCGCCTCGTAATTTATGTGTAAAAAGTGGACGTTTTATAAACGTCTAGAAAGCCTTGAAGATTGACGACTTTGAGATTGTAAGCAGGTCTTCCTGCAACCATTATTGAAAGTTCTGTTATTTTCCCATGTCTTCAAGTACATGAGAGACCTATAACTGGAATAATACCTGAATTCCAATTTATTCAAAGCAGAGGATGGAAATATGGTCCTCTTCTTCAAAATTATTGATTTTTCTTTCAGATCTCTGGTATATCCGTTTTCTCATCACCCCAGTTTGGAGAGGTGATTGCGATGCCTCGAGGTTCGGTGCTTCGCATTGCCAACGCTCTACCAACACTTAACGGCTCTGCTGTCGTCTGTATTGCTGAAAATGCCCTCGGACACGCTGAGGCCACGGCTCGGCTCTTTGTCTACCAGAATGAAGAGGGTAAGATCTTACTCGCTAAAGAACTTGGGGTGGACTCTCAGTCCGTCACCGCGGTTATTAGTTAAAATAGCCCACAATGCTTTGACATTATTTGACAAGAGAGTGAAAACAACTCTTTCATCAATACACAGAGGAGTTTATGAACTCGAAACATAGGTGATATGAGCTTCATGACATCGTTGTAAAGGTGGATCGCTCAAGATTAAAATACCCCGCTTAGATACATACAAAATTAAAACAAAGCGCAGTTAATGCCATCGCTGCCTCTTGGAATACTATTGGGTTAGGTTTCAGAATCAAGGAACTTGATTTCTTTGACTACTTGGTCTGGCGTAGGAGAGCGGCAGAAGAGGTTATTTACTGGGACCTACAAAATACAAGAAAGCTTAAATAATGCGATAACAATGTTTTTAACTTTGAATTTCTTCTTCAGTTTCCCTTATGCACTCAAGTACTCTTACTCTGACAGAAAAAGAAGGTAACTAATGTGCATTAGCTCATCCCCCTTTTGCCTTTATCCATTTTAAGCCTGTCTTTCCAGTATTAAGCACGCTTGTGTGCTTGTGCGTATGCGTGAGGGAGAGTGAATACTATCAGACGAAGAGACGGGAAGACGGAGGCAGAGGCAGGTAGGCAGGCGGGCAAAAGGAGTGACGCGTAGGCAGTAAGGCAAAGAGTGGGGAAACAATGTGAAAGGGGGACAGTAGAAGTAGAGGTGGGAAGAGAGGCGGAGTAACAGTGAGAAAGATGGCAGTGTGTAGTTTAGTACGTCACGGCATGGCTGCTGACACGGCACAACGTGAAGAGAGGAGGACTGCAGTGAAGTAATGATATGCGAGGTGATTTAACGTACCCCTGCTGGTTTAGCGGTTAGGTTTGCTGGCTTCCAACCAGGTTTGTCGGTCCAGCTTTAACTGCTGGTCAGGAAGGTCTCTTCGACTTATCGCGCACCATTGCCATCAACACTGGCTGCTCGCCTGTCTGTCTACATGGTTGTCCGATTGGCTAGCTGGGTGTCTGATAGGACGGAGGTTAAAAGGCATCACCTCCAGGCGTCATTACTTCGAGGCTAAAAGTCTCCTGTTGAAAGTATAGTCTTTATCCCCGCATATCTGGCATAACATTTGTATGACATCCAAAAGCCAGCCGGTTATACCGTCACCAGTCAGATATTTCATCCACTGTTTCAAGCCACCAGTGGTGCAGTTTTGGTAGAAAAATCGTATTAGGTCAATACAAACTTCTGGCATCCTTAAATTGCCAATTCCACTGGTATTGTAAGGATAAATTCATCACTAAGGTAATTTGAGTGGATCAGTTTTCGTCTTCTAGATCAAGCCATAAGATTATCTTTGAACAAGTGTGTTCCATAGCGAATATCTAACCGAGTGCCATATAAAATGGTGAAACAGAGGAAGACAATCTGGTAAAATCTCGCTTCCGTTCAGCGAGACGAGCCGAAAGTGGTACTGTTCAAAACTTTCCACTTTTTAATTCTCCGCCTCTCACCCGCACTGGAGCTTGGATTTAGAGCGGCAGGGTCGGCGGGGGGGTGGGAAAGAGAACGGTGAGAACCATATGAACCCCTAATCGTCACAAGCCTTTCCTTCTCCTAAATAGAAATGTAGATGGAAACAATGGAGCAGCTGTTTGGGAGAAAGGCTATCCATTTGTGTGGCTGTGGCAAATGCGGGAGATTTAGCAGACTCATTCCAAAATTTTATCCTAGACGGAATTCCACTTGGAAAACAGTGTCAAAGATCGGGCAGTGTGTTATACAGCGGACATCAATTACATTCTGGGAGACTTTTTTTCCCAGAAATAGCATGAGAAATATGAGCATCATAGTCTTGTATCATAGTATAAATTATTTTGTACCGAATTCCTTTTTGGACAATTTTGATTCATCGTCCAAGAGTCGAAGCCACTCCGCCAACCCTTCTGGATCCGAGATCCATCAGACTTAATTGTTTACGGCAGATGTCTTTATTCCGTAGCATTTAGAATTCATCTAGTTTGAGGAAGTACGGTTTTTTTACATGACTGGGGTTTGCCTTCCTCCGCCACCAAAAAACAACGTCCTAAGTCATTTTAGAAGTCGTTATCACATCCCCGCTTGGGGATATCAATGCATGCTTATAGGATTGAACCTATAAGCCTTAGTCACCGGGTCACTACCTGCCCTATGCACAATTAAAATCGAAGAGCTCGAAGTGTCGAAGCAATGAACAGCAGAAAACGTCAAATGTTTACTCTCTTTTAAGTCCCCCTCTATTTTTTGTAAAAAACCTGACTATTAAATATCCGTTTATCATATGAATATCACCAACTAAAATCTTGCCCTGTTAGAGTTGGCATTTTTTGCTACGCTTTTGTCGTCATTAAGTGGTGGTATGGGGCGATGGGGACTATAAATACACCGAGCATTCATATTGTAATACAGGGCAACCAAGAGTAAGTAAATGAACCTAATTCACTCGTCAAAAATATTTGTGGTTTTCGCAAGCCAAGAAATTGATCCTTAGCGTGATTTTGTGAAGTGTATGGAATATAAAAAGGTTTAGTGTAATATTTCCAAATATGGTAGCAGGTTCATTCCCAGCGTCACATATGTGTGACACGATTGAAGAGAGTGCATTTAACTTGAAGCCATGCTCGAGGCAAAAAAATTTGCGCCACTGCCAGACCCCCAAACTTTAATGTTTCTGAAGCCTCCACTTATCTTTTACTATTCAGATGATCTTGAAAGATGCAGTGAATTTGAATCCATGATAGAATAGTATGGAATTCCCTATTGTTATGAGTCAACGATAACAAGCTCAAATACGTTGGATTTTGCTGTCATTTTCAGTTCATTTGAAGTGCTTTGTCAAAGTTCAGGTCCTAAGTTAATCTAATCAGTCGTGACCTAACTCTGACAATTTGCATGGATCTCGGAGGAGCATCACCCCCTATAACCAACGTGCCTCATTTATACACTGTGATATCACCCTCCATTTTTTGCTCAATCCAACCTCGTGCCCGGAGACAACAAAGGTACATTCACATCCGGATTAGAAACGTCCTGCTTTAAGTCCAATAAATGTTTGATACACCGGTTTTTCAATTATAAACTACTTCAGGGCACGCGTCACGTATTTGTGTCGACGGACTCAGGTAGAGAATATTGCCGTAAAATCACGTTATAAACTATGTTCAAACTTTTCAGACATAGATTCTGACAGGAAAAAAGGTTCTTCTTGGCTTAGTCTCGCCTTATGCCACAAGAATTGCCATTCACTACCTTTTTTCCATGAATTTTGACAGGTTAACTGCAACTTTAATAGGTCATAATTTTAGTGTCCTGATTGACGGAGACGGCCATCCGGTGTAGTCGTGATCACTACCTGTTTTACCTGTTACGTAGTAAAAGAATTTGGGAGTATAAAATTGTCCATTCCAAAGTGGAGAGCAGTGCTGGCACGGTCCCACACTTCCATCTTCGGCATAAAAAGACTTGAGAGGTTGACTGAAATATTTCGGGAAAGGTGATTTTGCAGCGTCTGCGGCACAACAAACTATCTTAATACCGAGGGCTTACAAATTCCTCAAAATTGCACGAAAATTTTAACTATTAGGACGATGATGCGATGGTCTGTGCGGTGACTACCTAGGATCCAGCATCCCACGCGCTGGATATTCGCTCAGACCACTGGCGTAGACTACCATAGTCACTATCATAACTGATAGGCATGCAGACGATTCAGATGGTTTAATTTAGCATCTGAAGTAGACTGTAAAAACAAAAGGGTGTCCACGAGTTCTAGTTTTACCCCTTTTTCCACAGAAAGTTTTGCCTCCGTTGCGTGTACTCTTACCTACCATTGCGACTAAGAGGCTCAAGTCATATAGACCGACTGTTAGGAGTAGAACAGGCTTACCATTACTGTTGCGTGCAGTACAGCCATAGTAACATCCCTTTTATGTCCTTGTTTTAAGTAAAAGTTTCCCTTGCCCTCGTTATTGGCATCTGGGAGGGCCGAAACACTAATGCCGCTGGTGGCGTTTGTCGACCTCCCTACCGCCAGCGCAGGGGCTAAAACATCGGAGGCTGGAAAGATTCAAACAGTCACTAAAGCTTGTATACTTGATTTTAATTTTCTTTTCTAATATGAGAAAAAGAGTGGCGGAAATAAAAACTGTCTGGTTTACTGAATTTGATACCGAGGGGATGAAGGATCTGATACCCGGGTCGGGTAAACCGCTGATACTCCGTTCCATAACAGCTTCGGCAAGATGTTCTCCAATTGTCGTGAGACCAAGTCGTTGCATAAAACTTTAAGGAGAACAGTGAATTTAGCCAGCTTTAGCCCTATGTCACCTGAATTTTCACTAAGAAAGTAAAAATTCATAGTAGTATGGAAACGATTTTATTATCACCGGTGGGCTATAAATAGGGTTGGGACTGTCGTAATACTGATATAACGACCAAATCATGGGAAATAATGAATCCTGTCTCTTCTTTTGCGTGATATCCCAGACATATGAGCCTTCCGGTCAGCCACAAGATGACTAACGATGATATCGTAGGTGTGCCTTTCAGAAAGAATGCCGCCTGGTAATGGTGGCCTGCACCACAAATCTGTTTGATTCTTTACTACCGAGTCTCGTGCAGTGCAAAATACACCGAGAAGAGTCCATTAGGTGTATGATGCAAAAGATTGGATAATATTCTACAGCTGGCGCATTTCATGTGTACCTCTCCTGCAGCAAGACGAAAATGGAAGAAATTTTAAGTCTTTGACTCTCGAAATAAGCAAGCGTATTTAGTGCAAAATTAGAAGCACCCTTTTTAAGGGGTGCAAAACTCAAGGTTGACAGGTTAGCCCAAAGTCGACTTAATTTTGACGGCTTTTCCCACTTAAGTCTTCGAGTGATCAATCATTCTCATAGAGGATGCCTATCGCCTATAACGTTGGAATGTGGATTCTGGCCAACAAGGCTGGGATGCCGTCCATTTTCAACAGATTTTCGTCTCGTTTTACCAAATCTGAGCTCCGTACTGCAGTCATAGGGTTAAATTAAGGATCCCTGAACTTGGTTGTATCGTTCAGCGACACAAAAGGGATCTAGGAATCGTCCACCTCTTTGTAGCAGTTGATAAAGTTACTTTTTAGGTATTTTTAATCTTTTTGGTCGGCTAGAAAAGATTGATTTGTTAATTACTCAGCCTGGCAGTCATCAGTCAGAACCGTCTTTTGTCCTTGTCTGCTTGATTAATTTGTTTTGCGGTGGAAAACTATGAGTCCTTTGGCTTTAGCTTTTAGTTAATTTTCTAAGCCATTCATGAGAAACGACCAAAAACACTGAAATGAAGGGAGTGTTTATAATGTGATCTTTAATTTTTAGACATCTTTTGCTGTAATTTGGCCATCATTGGTCTGGTTAAAACGATTGGAAGTAACTACTAATACATACTACTCAAAAGAATGCTAAGAAGTACTATACAACTTTTGAATGAGAATTTATATTTCACTACAGAAGTGGAGGTTTTGAAACCCATAAAACAGTAGCTTTTAGACTAAGGTCTAAAAATCTTCTAGAAAACACTAACCGTCTCGACCAAGGGTGTTTAGAGTGGACTGGTCCGTGATACACCCACTGGGTCTTAGTCAAAAGTCGGGCATGTCACTTCTCAGCATGTGTGGCGCAACCATTGTGCTCTAATGCATTTGGAAGTTTTGGTTTGTCTTGAATGAATGCAGAAAATTTTCTTCCTGGCAACACCCACCTATAAAAAGAAAATTTTGACAAAATTTTTAGGCCAGCCACATTGAAGACAATAGAAACTAGTCCCAAAAGGCTTCAGATTTCCGAAGGAAAGAATTTGCTAAAAGCACTTTTCTTCCACAAGTCAAATTGCCATTTTTGTTATTTCAGTAGCTCCATCGGGATTTCCTCGCTTCCTGAATGTCTTCTCCGTTATTGTGGCGAAGAAGAACGACAAAGTGGAACTGGAGTGTCGAACCCAGGGCGAGCCTTCACCTTTGGTCCGGTGGTTCAAGGACAGCACCCCAATTGATCTCACCAACACTCGATTTTTAGTTACGCGTAGGTCGTCTACTTTTGTCAGCCAAATGGCTAGATGAAGTTAAAATTCTTCCACCTCTGATCAGTCGCAGAGATAATGGCTTAGTTCCCACTCTCACCTCATTGGAAGGTAGCACATAGTGGAACTCGTTGCCGCCTTTTTTCTCCTCTTAATTCACTTATCAGTGAAAATTTTTACCATCTCATGAAGAGTGATTTACAAATTTTAAAGTTTTGGGTCGACTAGTGAAAGCGGGAAGAAGGATTTCTGGATGAGCATAGATTTTAAAATATCAAGAATGAGGGTCTGCTGGAAATGTTGTAATGAAAAGTAATGATACAACAAAGTCAATTTTTAACATTAGGTAAACACGTATTTAATTTGTTTTATTTATTAAACAATTTGTCATCATGCAAAAGTTCGTAGGAATGTCAAAGTGGAAATTTGCTACTTAAACGGGCCGCCAAAGCGAAAGGGCATATTCTGATGGGTCTCTTATTGGGCAACATCAAAATGAAATAGGGATTACAAACTAGAAAAAAAAACATGACCAAAAATTACAACTTTTTGAAGCTTTTCTGCTATTAAATATACAGAATAAAAGACAAAGAAGGCGCGGGGAGTACTGGGTGCCTATTAACAATTTTCCGCACTTACGGAGGAGACATTGGTAGGGGTGACTTGAAATCAGGAGAATTACTAGAATATTTCGGCAAAAAGTTGGCGCGAAAAATTTCATTTTGACTGTTTCTTTTTTCCATGTTCTGGAGTTGGGTGCAATGAGAAATATTGCCATTTTGCAGGTATTCATGGGTATTATTGCTTTTGATCTATCCGTATAAAGTGCAAGAAAGAATGACGCCTGCATGGAGAAAATGCTATTTTCTGAGAGAACCAAAATGCAGTAAAAGATTCCCAAAGAGGCGAGTTAATGGCTCTGGGAAGCGTTCCTTTTTCGTTCCACTTCTCTCAATCTAAACATTGCAGTCATGAGTGATTCAAGTAAATGAGGGCTGGTAACTCATCGTTTCAGCATTGATTGATTTGGCTAGATGTCCGGAAAAAGAGAACAAGGAAGAATGTAAAGGAGAAGCAAATGAGGTGGAGGTAAGTTAACTAGGTAGATTTGAGCAAGCTATGGACCATCTAATGTAACTAATGTGGTCAGTGTTATGACAGAGCGTAGGCATGCTGCAATCTTAGGGCCAAAATTCACACCGCGAGATAAATTAACGCACATTTTTAGGAGGCTAGTGACAACAGAGCTGCCCATATATGCCTTTTTTGACACCTGACAGAGATGACCACTTTTCATTGGTGCCGTTTAAAGCGTCCTATCCGTTATAGCATGCACACAACCCTGATAGAAGCCTCTTTACAAACGTAAGAACGAGCTGTAAGGTTCACCACATCGTCACGGTGGCTGGAAATATCCAGTTGATGAGAGATATCAGCACACTTAACACCAAAGTTGCCTCCACCTAGTTTTTGAACTGATGGATTTTTAACGTAATATTTTTTGCACCGAGATGGCTGGAAAATAATTAAATCAAAGTTTTAAACTAGTCGGCTGTAGAGCAAAGCAGTAAAACCCACACATCGGTCTTCTCACATAAGTACAGACAGGCTTTTCTCATTTCATTACGCAACCACAAAACAGGAGGCACCTTTTCCCCACCTTTTGTGTTCCACTTAGCTAGTCGTCTGTTCTCTCAAATTCCGCTTCCTCATCAGTCGGCTAAAGACTCCCCGTTTTACCCGTTATCACGGGGCAATACAACCCTAGGTTGCACAATCGTGCCTCCACGAGCTTGGTAATTATCCCGCCTATGACAAAAGTGAGGAAAAGGGAGGAGAGGAGTGGAGCGGAAAAGAGAGGAGAATCAAGCACTTAGACACAGTTTATGGTGGTATATTAAGAGCTGCTGCTTCGGTTATCTCCCTTAGCCAGCTTATTTATTGCACCTCTTGGGAGGTACGTACATTGCAGCACGCACACAATAAATCGAGGTGAGGTTTTTTGTTGAATGAGTAAAGCTGCCGCTCTCCCCACTTCTCGCTTCCACTCCATGTCTACCTTCTCGACTGGCTTCGAGGAGGAGGCATTCGACACAATTGATCACCTCTAGTAGGGACTAAATGACTCCTCCAGCTAACTAAAGAGGGGGAAAGGGAGTGAAGGGCGGGTAGATAGGCGAACTTCCTAGGCACTATATTATTTATGAATAGGGATAAATATAATTTAAAGCAGAGTAACGTGAACCTATATTTCAACTTTTAGATTTGGTAGACCGCTGATAAGTTGCCATCAGTGATCAGAGAATTTGCCTTCGTACAAAATTATTGTCATCGGCTCGGGGGCCAGGCCACCCATCGGAAGTACAAAAACCAAGCCTTAAATGACAGCGCCATTAAAATTCAGACTCAAGCAAGCAAAATACGCATTACAATCTGATTACCTCATCTACTTTTCAGTTTATGTTGACTCCCGTTCAGATTTAGATGGGAGAATCAGCGGGATAGCCTAACGTGGGTCAAGTTTCAATGCTTTCAAGTGGGACCCAACTCAATGACGCAGTTAAACTAATCAAAAGTACTACCAGTCTCCTTTGTTAAAGTGCTATCCAATTTCTTTTTCCTCTTCAACAAAAAGGTCGACAAATTTGCCCGAATTTGCTTTAATTTGATTGAAGTGCTTTTGAATTCCATAGGCTTGAAATTTAGTCTATCCACTTGAAGGGAAGCGTCTCACCTTTTTTACCCCTTTTTGGTAGGATAGATAACTGGTCATTTTAGATAAGGTGATTGTTTACATTAACAAGGTTTAATGTTTACCATTATTCCCTAAACAAACAACTTTTTGCTTTCATGTCGCATAAGCTCCAAGGCGGAGTTGGATGATAGGGGAAGGTCGCGTTGTATATTTTCGCCCTTCCAACAGCGGGTCTAGTCGTTGCAGCTATTAGACAATCTGTTCCCAATGGGTTATTTTTATATTTTATTTGTGCTGAATAATTTAGGGGGTTTTTTTCATCCGTCTTCTTGGTTTATCACCAATTCAGAGTTTCGAGATGCATATTACCGGTCTCCGCAATTCCCGAATTAGACTACCTTTCTTCCGGTACCCTCGACAGTGATGCGTGTCACCAGTTTATTTTACTAACTATTATGAGGGTAATAGAGGCTTGCTGTGTATATTACCGTCTCTTAATTCTTCGTTATAAGGGTTGGATGGTACTTCAGAAAGCGCTGCGTAGTTTTCCGTGGAATTCATATTATAAACGACTTAAAAACTTTGAATAGCAAGTTCTGTTGCCCACCAGCCTTGACAAGAAGCTTGTGGGACTTTGGAATAGACTGCAACCTGTTTCGTAGAGTAAGAAGGGTTCAATCACTTCCATCTAGTTTAATCGACACAGTAAAGAGCACCGTACTAATAGAGTGACACCTCTCTATGCTTTATGAGACGTTTTTACAAACAATTAATTGCATTTTACAGCTACCTGTAAGTTATAACAAGGCACTACAGAGACCTGGGTTAAAAATAGTATGAATTTTCAATCACTTGATAGGTGATATAACCTGTTCTAAGGCAATCCAAAGTTGAAAAACGAATACTAAATATTTTAACTGAGTTTGTTAAGACAATTTGCTCTTTAGAATAATTCCTTCGCAAGTAAACGGAAAAGCTACGTTAATGTAGTGTCCGAGTTATTCATGAGGACGCAACATGACCTCACTCTAAAGGTGACCCCGTAACCAGAGCGGAGAATAGCTGTGGAACCATTAGTGTGGTTGTGGCACGAAAAAGAGACCTCAGCATCAACATGGAAGTGGGAGAGTCGGTGACTGAAGGTGACCACTTGGTTGGGCACACAATTAAGGGAAGTGACATTTCACCATTCAATAATGAATATGTAAGAGTGAGAAGTAGTGTTAATCCATTTCTTCCTTATAAGCCAGCAAGCTATATAAGTGACCTTAGATTTAGGTCATACTTTTCTAACTACTTAAAAATTTCGATAAAATAGAATTGCTTAGAATGAGCAGTCTATGGTGCACCTCATCATAAATAATTTGGAATTATCAGGTTTTAATGCAAAATTATAACATATAAAATGAGTAGACAATATACGAAATAATTTGTAAGAAAATTGTTTTAGAACTTATCTGCCATCAAAATCTAAGTTCATTGCTCTTGTCTTTCTGATTGAGAGTTAGTTGGATGCAATTATCACATACATTGCGGTTTAACAAAGGCACCCCACTATCAGGCATCATGGAGATAGCGAAAACACTTGCAGTCACAAACAACCAAGACATGTGCACAAAATTTCCTATTTTCTTTGTAAAGGCAAGGAATGGTGATTCTAGTGTTTCGCTTTCCTCCATCCCCCCCTCCTTCCGTCTTTTATTGTCACCACTGCTGCTACAACTTCTGTAGTAGGAGAACCAGCAGCATAAACTTTATAACCTCTACTGAGTGGGGATAAGAGCAGTGACATTAAGGGGTAAGCTCCCTCCCCCCTATTTTTTCAATCTGCTCCATGCTGCACTAACCGAGCACACAAAAGAAAACTTATTTCCCTCCTCTCACTAATGCAGCCACGACAACGGAACTGTTTGTGTGTGTGTGTGTGTGTGTACCTCTCGAAATTCCGATTGTCTGTGATCTTAAAAGGCTACAGCATTGGAAATGGCGGTTTTGATGGAAAACCATTTGTCCCCCCTGACTAACTCTTGAAGCGGCACTTCGATCCAGTGCAACTTAGGTTTGAATCAGTGTAGTAATTACATTTTCTGCTAATGCAATCGGAAAGGACCACTTTTTGGAGGGCCATGAGTACATGACGACAAAGAGTTTTCATTGAATTTTGGTTACTTAAAATTTGCCTCGTAACGGTTTACACTATTTCTCATTATAAACGGCATATTCGTGGGAAAAAAAGAGGGAAAAAGTGAAAATACACCTTTACTAGGGGTGTCCCAATCCTTGTCTAGTTTATATGAGCCACCAACTGGACTTTTCGAAAAATCCAAAACCTATCCGAAAAAGAGAAAAAGGAGCCAATTAGCTGATTTGGGATACCTTTAGGTAAATTTTGCGTTTGTTTTTTTTTGAACTCGGGCTTAAGTGAATACCTGATAAGGAATGTGGACAGGATTTATTAATTAACGCCATTTTCTCGAGACAGATCCGCCTTAGTCATTCTAAAGTACTGCCGGACGGTACTTGAGTAAGGTCTCGCTTTAGTAACTTTTTCTATAAATGAATTCTAACATGAATTTGCACCGATGCCTGTAGCAAAAAGAATAACTTGATTAATTTGGAGAAAATTCGTATAAAATATAGCTCCCGATCCTGCCTTGAAGACGGATACAGTCATAATACTGGTGGGGAACATGTATTTCTGTCATGCAGTGTGGCCTCAGGGCTACTGACCTGGCACAAAGGCCATTCTGCTAATAAAACTTACAAAGATAGAGGTTTGAAGTGCCCTTGAAGTCAAAATGACGAGATGAACAAATAATGAAAACATTACAACTTGATATGATGCATGGGGTACCCTCATCGGTTCGGGTGCTTCTTAGCAAATATCCAAAATCGTTTATATGAAGCACTTTTAAAAAATACTGGGTAAAATTGGGGTGAAATCCCTTAAAGTAATTTTAAACATTTATAAAGTTATGAAATGCCATAAATGACTGCCATAATTTTTTTGCCCAAATCTAATTTGCCCTTTTAAAGTCAATTTTCGGCAATATTTATGAGTCGATTTTAGTAATAAGTTCTGGAAATTCAAGTTTATCTGTTTTAGCATTTACATTATTAATTGCCTACCTTATTTGAATCGTAATTTAGTACCAATAGCTTTCATACACGTTTTAACAGCATATATATTTAAAATTCTGTAATCTTTTACTTAAACGAACCATCTTTGTTACGAAAACCCTTAAATATAGGATTTAGATGAGGTTAATGTGATATCGTCCACAGCTTTATAAATTTTAAACTGTCTTCATGGGTTATCTCTAGGCCATCTATCCAATTGTCTATTCCAAAGGGCAAGAGTACCACTGACTTGGGGAAATATGAGGAAATGAATTTCAACACTCTTGAGTCCCTAAAGTGCACATTGCCTCCTTATAAACACCCTGGAATATTGCAATGTCTTCCAAGCTTTCCACTACTGTGATCAAAAATATTCTTTTAGCCACTGAATATAATGTGGTTCAAGGCGAGGACTTTTTCTCAGTTCCGCTTTCAACGTGACTGAAAGTTGTTTGAGCGGAGTGTGTAAAACAACAGAGGAATTACTCGAGTGTAAAATACAAATGTGCCGTGAGGTTGGTCTAATTTATTGTCAGCTTGACATGAAATGTGAGTTAACTTCCTTGATTCTTTGACTAGGACTTTAGTACAATTCGTTTGAAATGATTTTTAGCACTTTGCCAATAAGAATTCTACATTCAGAGTGTATTCTCTGGAAGGAGCGGTCATAGCAGGGGTGTAGCTGAAATGCTGATCACTTACCTTGGTTGCATTATAGAAAAATTTGCTTTAATTATCATAAAAATTTTCTTCAAAATATAATTTTATGGCTCAGAAATTACTTCCAGACCGAGAGAAAGATACCTTTTATTGTTGGTTCTACTAAAAGCATTGTAGAGGTCACAAGGTTGCATCTTAATTCGAGAGAGTTGGAAATTTCCTATTTCCGTTCACCTATATGGATCACGGTAAACAGACAAGGAATTGACCAAAAATGTAGACAATTCTCTAAACGGAATATTGAAACGTGGACAAATTAATGGCAAAGAAGCATTCCAAAGATCGCACAGTTGGTGAATTCATCGCTACCACTCATTTTTGACTATTGCATGTAAAATCTCCAAAAATGTGCAATTTAAATAAATCCGGAAGTGTGCATGCTGATTTAATATTTGACAGTTTGCACTTTGAAAAGTATACCAAGTAAAAATCATTTGAGTTTATTTTCAAAGAAAAAACATAAAGGATCCCTATAACAGTCGTACTTTTGATTGATGGAATGGTTGTAATCGCAATGGAAAAAGTGTCGACAACAGCATTCCATTCTACTCCACAAGTGACAGCGTCACTTATTTCTCTGGGACAAAGAAATCCTCCTGTTATTGCTGTTAAAAATGGACTGCCAATTATCTCTAAAGATATCATATTACAGAGTAGTTCAGAGTTTGTACAGGACCAGCACAAGCGGAGCTCTATTAGCTATGTCATGGAGGCTGAGTCGTGGCAATATCAAGTATTCCATTTATAGCATTGTCAGGCTATTAATCTAGCTGACATTGACCTGTCACATGAATAGGTGTCAAAATCTTGAGGTAGTAGACACCGAAAAATCCCCTGGCACCACATTATAGTATATGAGTGCTTGTGTTTTCCAAGTAGTAGGGAAGACATCCACCTATGTATCCTTTACTCCTCTATTGCAGCTGCAGGCAGCCTGGAAATTGTGCGACTGATGGAAGATGACGAGGGCAAGTATGAGTGTGCAGCCACAAACTCGCATGGCACACGCATCTCCCCAGGAGAAAATCTCATGGTGCGAGGTAAGCGCGTCTTCCTACTGGACCAAAGTTGCTGTCGCCAATACTACTTACATCGGCCGTTTTGTGAAATCAGCAGACTCGGCTGAGAATTTTGAGGACACACCTCCATACTTGTAGCTACAGTCAATTTTCTTACAAGAATAAAAAGTTTGCTTTTAAATGCCCAACAAAGATCAATTCATTTACCCTGTGTATTATGTCAAAATTCAAAATTTTGCCAGCTCGAAGTTAAATTTACTTACAACTTACAAAAATATTATCTTTATTTGTCATCAATCTGTGCAATTTTATTTTTCCAATTTATTGTTTTATTCAAAATAGACTTTTACAATTCTTAAAAATATCCTAGAACAGTTACACAATGCCAGTGTTAGTTGATTTTCATGCCCGGGAACAATATAAATAATGTAAATGCTTATCTCTTCGGGGATCGCTTTAGAATTTTGTTATAAAATCGTGGTAGCAAGGCAGTAAATAAATTCGGGGATTGGTTCGTTGTTTTTAACTCATCGATGCTGGAGAAATAAAACTACAAGGTTTTAATTTATCATGGAAGTTGATACGAATCTATTCAGCTCATTTTATCATTTTTTACAACACAAAAAATAAAAAAGCTACGAAAATGAAGTAAATAAATTCAAATTTTATAATATATAAGATGTTTTTATTTTTTCTATAAATGCTGATAACAAAATACCCATTCTGAAACCCAAATTTGACCTATAATATATCAACTGCTTGAGACTTGTATCTTAGCAAGCTTCCATGTTATAATTAATATGGGCTGCTTAATTTTCCAAGAAAACTATTTTCTTAAAGCGCCTTCTTTCTTGCAGAGGATATTGAGGAGGCCCTGCAGATCATAGCCCTCAAAAGTAGGTCGCTGCTTTCAAGCTTGCGCTCCTCCAAATGGAGATGGAATGAGTCAAAGAGGGAATGAATGAACGAAGCACGAATTTGGTGTGGCTATCTTAAAACCTCTTTCCTTGCCTATTGCATGATGCCTCGGCTTGCTTGTGCGTGTAAAAGCTCATTTCAGCTGTCAATGGGTACAACACGGCCATTTGCATGACATGATTAGCCAAATTTGATTGGTTCTTTCGAATTTTCGCCCTAAATTTTCCATTGGTTGAAATTTTTAGTGAGGAGGCTCAAACAAGAAATCATAGGTTAATTTAATTTAAAAAAGTCTTCCTATTTTTAAATGTCACAGATGTGTCTGTACATATATTTTGCATTTGCCAATTAGTTATTACCCATAGTTATCAAACTAATTTGCTGTTTCAAACATCCAAGAAATGCTACAATTGATCTACTCTCCGCTTCCAATCGTCCTCCAAATGCTCCATTTTCCTAGTTGAAAAATGGGACTTATAAGCCTTGCTAGTGACATTTCACACAATCCACCCTTCTGGTTGAAATAGTTCGTTTCTAGATTTACACGAACGATATATACTTTTTGCTAGGGAGACCGGATTTCAGACTTTTATTCCTAGACGAAAAAATTCAGGTTTTTATGAATGCCTCGTGCAGTTGCAAGCTCCTGGTTTCGGCTCCTCGGTCTTTTGGCTTCCGGAATGTTATCCATTCTTGCCAGTGCAAGTTTGTTTATTTTTCTCCTTCTTTCCCCTACTCAGCGGAGCGCTTTCGTCCACACTTCACCTCAGTCCCCGCGACCCAACAGGTGGTGCCACCGGGTGGACAGATTGCACTGACCTGTACTGCAGTGGGAGTTCCTGTACCCACAGTGGCGTGGTTTGAACATGGGACCCAACTCTTCCACAACATGCTCGATCGACAACCACCCGGCACGGCACGATTGTCGCTGACAAATCTGAAGGAGTCGCGCAATGTGTCCTGCGTGGCGGCATCGGCCATGGGCCAGGCGACTCATTACGTCACTATTGTAGTGAAGGGTTGGTTCAAATCAGCATTTGGCAGTCTAAAAAGGGCCTTTTATACTTTGTAAATAGTAAAAAGACAGCTCTTTTTAATGTAGCTGCGAGTGTTTTTGCAGCGGATTCCTATTCATTCCAATGCGGTTAGGCTTCAATACTGTCAAACCGTGACACCATGTTAGAGGCCTTTCTGTGTTGTGTATTTTTTAACCGGCATAGTCGGAACTGTTATTTCTTTTTTGGAAACGAACTTACCTTTACAGCCAAAGTAGAGTTAGAATCATTTCTAAAGACACCATGAGGAGTATGATTCCGAGCGAAGACCGACTAGGTGACCGGCAGGACAGATGGTAGCGTGAGCATGTCACCAATACGGATGCCAAATCAAAGCAAATATCATCCTCGACAGTAACATTCATCTCGTGGTGAATCCATAGTCAAGTTTTAAATATTTTGGTCGATTAGAACCTCTGAAAACGCCAACTATCCATGGTCAAATCAGTAAAAATCTTCTTTTACTAATGTTTGAAGTTGTTTGAACTATTCCAACAGTTCATTTCATGACAACTTTGATGCCACAAAAAGCACAAGTCTCTTTTACCTATGGTACGCGAATAAAACCAGTAGCAATCGTATTAAGGCCTCACTTCAGTTTTTCTTATCACTTGAAGGTAGATGCCTCTGGCTGCGCATATATTTTCTAAATATATGCTAAAAATGTTCTAGGTCAACGACTTCGACTGTCTTTGATTGGTTTTAGACATTCATGAAACGCAAATTTGTTTCACAGCCTAGATTTTACTTACTTTAGCTCATTGTATCACTTAGGCACGTTATTTGTCCCGTACAGAAGAGTAAGGTAAGTCTTTCAGTGGCAAAGTAGTAAAAACTTCAATTGGAGATTCCTAGCTCATTGTGCATTATTCAGTGAAGTTGCATATGACACCACATATGGGTGTATCTCCCTTGGACTTCCTTGAAGACGGGAGAAGACATAATACTGGGGCAAAATATACATATTTATCGTACAGAAGGCACTGAGGCTACTGGCTTGACTTAGAGGCCAGCCCACGTGATAAAGGTAGAACAGCCATAAAATTAAGTGACCCTTTACCAAAACCAGGAGTTAAACAGACAACCGGCATGTTACATGTGCACCATGTGTTGTTTATAAAATCTAATAACCATTTGCTTCCGATTAAGTGACCCAAAACAATTGGCTAAGTTTAAAACAATAAACTGGGCGGAAAAATTCTTGACAGGTGGGAATAATTGCAGGTCGAAATGCAATTGTTAAAGTAGCAGATGAATGTTTCAAAAGTCAATTTGTGCTTGGTGCCGATTTGGGGTGCCTATTTGAACTTATAATCCGTTGAATAACAAAACTAGGTTATTCATGATGGATCCGGCGATTAAAATGAGTAAATTAGTGAATGAGTTCGGAAAAAAATGGACTCACCACTATAAATAATTAGTAAATTTAGGCGTTTTTTTATTTTGGGAAATCAGAATATTTTAAAAATAGTTTAGTAAAGCTGCTGCTCAAAATTCAACCCTTTCTTAAACTAGTAATCATTAAGGCGACGAGAATTTTTCTCCAAATCGAGTTATTTTCATTTTTACAATAACACATTTTTAAGTAAGTCTTCAAAATGACCTTTCATTCACACAGTGTGAATATTGCAAACTTCTTACCATTAGTAGCGAACTTATCATAATCCATCATAAACATACAGAGAAACAAATGACCATTTTTTGTACAGATGGTGGAGAAAAAAATTAACAATTGTTTACTTTGCACAGGCATTTTTAACGAATTACATGAAATTCGTGGCAAATAAGCCAAAATATACTTACCTTTTTTGGTTGAGTCATTGAATGACTTTTCTAGATAATATGCCCTCTTTTTGTTTTCTGGAAAGGAATAAACAGGTTTGTGATAAATTACACCGTTTGCTTTATTAAACCACGAGACTGAGTGGAAGAAGAATACGAGGTACTGAATGTCGCTTTATGCGTTGTGAAACAAATGGAATGCTGGAAAAGCAGCTATTTTTGATGCTAAAGTTTGATTATTCGCCTTCGTCTGTCAAAGTTTATTTTCACGAAATTTATTTGTTTTTTTTGAAAAACAGTGCACTTGTCACCCTTGTAACAATATCCAGGGCCGCCATCAACATAATTAAATGATACACAAATGGACAAAAATAGTAAAATTTTACGCTTCCTTAAAAGTGATTGGTTCATGAAAAAATATACACATATCTGTGCTTGTTTCACACCATAATTAGATAGTTGATGTCGGATTTTGCTGGTTTCCTTCCTATTGGTCTTAAAAAACCTTAAAATTAGCAAGAATGACAAAAAAGACTTTCTAAACCCCAAAAAATTTTGAATTTGTTTCTACTTCAAAGACCGATTAATGCATGGTATGTACACCTAGAAAAAATTGCTTTTTTCATTATTTTTTATTTGTTACCTCTACAGCTATTTCAAATTTAATATTCGTATCCCTAAACCTCCTTTCTGTGCGTTTGCGTCGAAGTGACTTCGAAATTCATAAGTTCCACTACTTTGCCATCTCAGTACATTCTAATCTGGTGAACGCTGAAGATAAAAAGGAAGTTTCTAATGTCTTCAAGTCACGTATTTTTTCTTTTGCGTTTACGGCTGCTTTCAGCCTGCCCCTGTTCACTATACTCCTTGCCAAGGTTTCATCTTCGAGATTACAATCGACTGTCAGAACAGTATTTCTTATTCGAACCAGTAAAACAATAAAGAACGCACAGCATTTTGTATTTCCTCCCCAAGGCGCAATAAATCACCCCATTTTTGGTTACTGAGCTGTTTGGTGGCCCATTTTTGCTGCTAAAAAGAAGCTCACTGGTTAACAGCAAATAAATTCTAACAGTTCATTAATTTGAGAAATTGGCTTCAAAAATAGTCCAAAAAGTGGTGATAATGCAGCGAATGCAAGGCTATTTCCCCCAAATCGAAACTCTTTTCTAAGGACATGTACCTCTTTCTTAGCAGCCTGTTTGCTTACTCCGTAATGAGATTTGAGTATCCAGACCTTTCTGGCACAAACCAGCGCTAGGGTGAACAATTCTTATCTTCCTTATCTTTCAGAGCTTCCGCCAACACCTGGCGAACCGCGAGTGCTACACCAGCTTAAACCCGGTGAAGTGACCCTCGTCTTTGACAGACCACTGTCATTCACCACTGTCACAGCTACCAACACCATCACAACGGCACCGGATATAGCCGCTTTCGTGGTGCAGTGGATCGAGAGCCGCTACTTTCTACGTGATTACCTCAACTCTCTCTCACCGGATATTGCAGCCGCTATCCACCCAATCGGTGGTAACAGTGTCCTCTTTCCACCTCATTTATCCGCTACGGTAGCCACCGCTGCTACCGAGGCTAGCAGTCAGGTAGGATTTCAGAAATCTTGCTAGTGGGTCCAGCTATTTTTTGTCGCAGAGGGGAGGTTTCCTTCATGCCTTACATAATGACAATAAAGGCTTGTTCATGGATCACTCTGAAAAGCTTCTTACATCATGGCTATTTGTTAGAGCTACAAATTTGTCCATTTCGTCCATGTGTGCGAGTCGTTATTCCAGTTTAATACACCTGGAATCAATACAACTGTCTGAGTTTGTTTGGAGTTTGTCTCGTTTCAATAATGGCCAAGTCTGCAATGGATGTACAAGGACTAGCCATTTATTTTTCCAGACATTTTCTGTTATTACTGGGGAAGAAAACATGACCATGAAGGACGACATGGGCTCCGCCTATTTTGGCCTTTTGATTTATCTGTTGGCCAGGAAATTTGTCACCATTTGTGGACGTGACTCTCTGGAATGATTTGTAACTCTAGAGAACCTATAAGATAAGAGAATTTTAAGGATTCAGTTGGTCAGTACGCCTCATTGTGTTTGATTTGTGTGTCTCTGCGTAAAGCTTCAAAAGCGTTGAATGTGGAAGGAATGGAAGTGGTTTAAGTAATTGAATTTCAACAATGAAGCACTTAATTATAGATTCATTCAATTTAAAAACACGCTCTTCTACATAATAAGGAATCGCAAGTCAGTGGTGACACTGATAAGGCTTAACTTCTTTTAGCTAGGTGGGGAAGGTCATGAAAGAGCAAGCAAATGACTAGCAATTAACAAAACCAACAAGTAACAACAAGCTTGGAAGACAATGTACGTGTTCTTCACAACTTTTTCTGGCTTTTAGAGAGAAGAGGCTTTTGTATTTGCTTTCAAGTGAACTAACTCAGCATTGGTCATCCTCCACTTACTACTTCACTTCTCCTTGGCACTCACAGCTCCGTTCTCAGAAATTTTACTTGGTGTGTGCATTTTGAGGAACTGCAGGCGCAAATTTTACCAAAAGAAAGTGTTCACTAGCTGAAGGCAAAGCAGCAGTTACGGATGAAGCCTAAGTTGATGCAACTTTAGGGTTTCCAAAAGTAGAACATCCCTGGGAATTGGCAGTTCTATTAAATTAGTGGAAAAAAATTGACATTCTTTTCAGGCAACGTAAGACTTTACCCGCATGCACTATACCAAGAGAAAACGGAGCCTCATCCTTCCTATTGTTTTTCTATTTTCCTAAGAAGTTATTGCCTTTTCTCGGTGTTGGACAAACACATAATCGCACACAAATTAGAATGGACAGTCGGACAAAGAATTGGGGTGGGAAAAGACTGACTATGGCTGGGTTTCTTTATTTAATAAATGTGGGATTTAAAGGTGTACGGCTCGACTGCATTTGACCAGACCTAATCAAACCGGATCAGGTTTGAGGGCATTTACTTGGTTGAGATTAGGCTGGGTTAAATGGGAGTAGCTTAGATGAAATGAACATTACACCAAATAGTCTTACTCTTTCGTCATGAGGACGCCTAAGTAACTACCATCTGTTTCACTGCATCGCAATTTCTACACTCAACACTTTCAAATGCGCTGCCGACCTGGATCCAATGCATCGCTCGGCGCAACGCTCAGTACGATGTCTCGTATCACCTCGAAGTTTGCCCGAGATATGCCCACCTACACTTGATCATTTTACTGGTGAAAATATCTACGGAATTATTCTAGATTTACCGCCTTTTTTATCAATTTACCGAATTGCCCACGTCCATTTTTTTTTCCTCCGGTAATAATTGCAGCGTAGTTCGGTGTTGCAATTAACCTATTTGCGCTGAGGAGCTGTAAATTTTATGCAATTTTTTATGACAATTTTGCAGTCCCCGGCTAATTTGACACCCTTATCTTTTCTACCTATCAACTGAAGCACAGGGATAATTGAAAAAAGGTTACATCCACTTTAACGACTCGCTGAAGAAACCGAGGACTTGGAGATGGGAAAGGTTGTGGTGGATGATGAATAACCTTTACAATGATGAGGAAAAAGCCGATTTTGCTGCTCTACAGAGCTAATAAATCATTAATTGTCCTAATATAAAACTGACAAGGTAGTGGTGAACGAGCTCTTCAGTGAAATTTTCTCATAAATCTTGTAGAAAATCCAGAAATCGGTAGTTTAAATTGCAGTCGCCTGAAAGTGTTGCATTCTCTTTGACAATTTTTAGCTGTTTTTGGGGTCTCATAAAGTTATTTTAGGTCAAGGGTGTCTTTTTTAGAAGCAAAACAGGGGTTTTGAAGAAACAAAAATAGCGAATTGGTTACTGAACGCTTCTAAGTGGCAGTCCACCACATCCTCCGCCTCGATTAAGGTGTATGTTGAACCTTCGTAAAGCATTTATAATTCCCAGTGTTCATCGAGTTTGTGGTGTATCCAATGGACAGTCTTATTTTCCAGCCAAAAGTTCGTCGGCCGTGCTGAATTACCACCTTTTCATTTGTTCATCAACTTACAGGAATAGACAAATGGCAGCTCTTGCGGGTGAAGGAATGCCTCAAACAAGTGGGCCTAATTTCACTAAAAAGGTCTCACTAAATAATGCAGCAAACAAATTACAGGCTTTGAGAAAGACGCACAAAAATGCAGCAATTAGCCAAATAAATTGTTTCATTTCACTTGTTTACACTAATTGTCCTAGCCAAAGGCTAATTGAATGGGAAAAAAGAGGAAGGGTATAAATTGTCCCATATTTAATTCATCTTTTCCAATGCGAAAAAAATTGCTTTTTTTCCTTAAAGAGTAACCCGTTTAATCACTATGGAAACCAGATTTTTAAAAATTACACGCAAGTAAATATCTTGAGCTTTAATATTGTCCATATCAGCTTGAGAAGCTAAATTTGACACTTCCCTATTTACAAAAGTCAAAATTTTCCTAAGAGAAAAGGGATTCGGTTTGAAGAGAGAAAAATCGGGCTAAGTGTAGTGTAGGGGGTCATCCTTGAAGAGTATAAAACAAATAAGGTTGCAGGGCCTGGAAGACCAGTTGCATGGGTGACACCTTGAGCAGAGCTCCATACCACCAGAGACTGAGAGGAGACACGTTTATGTGGTACGAGGGTTTTTCCATATTGTTTCCAGCTCCTACCTATAATAGTGCATATCCCACCATTAAGCCTAGTCCCTAGAGGCAGTCGCGGCAGACGTGCATGTATTCATGCCTCCACAACCATCGTCACTGCCTGACAATGTGATTAACGGTGTCCGAATTGGCCCGGCCTGCGAAAATAGCGACGAATATAGAAGATAGTAATGGAACATAATTGCCGCCTGCTACTGTGTGCAGTATTCCACCCTTTTATTGGCCGTCGGATCAGTGATTCCAGTTTAGCTTGAATGACACTTTGTAAGAAGAGTAGAGGATGGTTCTTTAACATTTAAGTCAAGGAACTACCAAACCGATTTTGTACTTTTGGATGCAGATAAAGCTTTCTCAGAGAAACACTAATTTGCGTTTTAAACACCCGTCCATTTTGCCCATTTGCTTTTGTCTGTTTTGATTGAAATCCACCATACGACAGTTCAAAATATTAATGAAATGTGTGAACGGTTGGGGAGAAAAAGTCCAGCGTTCCCATGATTCGTACCGATTCAACTAACGCAGTGGGTGGTGGATGCACAAATGAACGAATGGACAGTCAAAGACGAGGAGAGGAGGGGCGGGAGGAGCGGAGGCTGAAAGGGATAGCCGACTTGCGTTCACAGACCTAGAAAACATTCAAAAGCATTTTGCTTAGTGCAATTTTGATAGATGATTACGATTAAATTCCAAGTCTGGTATGCGCTAGGTAAATGCATTTTGAAATTAATCCCACACTCCGCTTAATTCAGACGGTATTACATGCAATAGTAGGTGATGAGTATAGTCTGTCAGTGCTTCTAGTAAGCGATGCGTATGTCGTGCACAGTTCATGCCGGACACCGCTATTTGCAACGCCAGACCACAATTTTTGCCAAACAAATTTGTAAACTTTAGCCAAGCAGTTATCTACTTCCATAAAAGTGGTTAGGTTTGGTACAACAGTAGCAGGAAGATTGGTGAGATGTCTATATGCCAGCGATTATCTCGGCTATGGCGCCCCTCATATCATTATCCGCTGCAGTCATTCCTGCAAACGCATATCCTGGACGTAGATTCGACGCAAAACTCGCAATGAAATTGAGTCGGATTCGAACCTTTCAGTGAGCGGAGCGATGAAAACAACTGAATATTCATGCATATTAACACTTGCAGTTACAGACGTTGGTGTATGGTTGGTATCGAGGCTGACGAAGTAAAGGAGACTGTTTTTATTTACCTAGACAAAATAAAAAACTCAAGACGACTTGAAAGTCTACCATATCTGCTGGCAGAAGAGATTCGCGATGAGTCTCCAAATAAATAAATACGGTTTTCAAGTGAGCCCCATCAACACTAAACGAGATTTTGATTCTGCGGAGATGCCGAATATCTGCTCTCTTAAATGCGACTCGAGTGCATGAGTCTATTATATAGTCAAGAAAAGAGGATGACGAGGTTGTGGCGTTTAATATGTATAAAAATACACTTATTTTAGTTGGTTAGTTGGTAATCAAAAAATACTACTTAAATTATATAAGTTTCTCAGTTTAATCAAAATACCCCCTTGTCTCTAACTTTTAATATAAATGTTCACAATGTCAGTTTTACTATTTGAGCGATGAACTGAGTTAATTTTTGGGAGCACAATTTTACTGTTGTTGAATGAGTTTCAGGCTATACCATAAAATGCTTTTATGGCAAAAATCACATGGTCTAAAAGGGGTGAAATAACTCTAATCAATTAGGCTGACGTATTAAAGAAATAAAGTTTGTTCCTTTAGGTTGGTCTACAGTTCCGACTGATCCCCATAGCAGAGACAGAGCAGGGAGAGTTAAAAGTGAAATCCAAGCTGACTGGACTGAAGCCCTACACCAACTACACGGTCTGGTGCAGATCTGTCGGTGTAAATGGGGATGTTTCACCATCAACCAAACCTGCTCACTTCACTACTGATCAGGAAGGTGAGAATCATCATTTCATAATTTCTCAGCTTCATTCTGCCTCCGCACATATACCAGATATCAGACTTCAGCGTCACAAATGTGTGACGTGTGCTTGATAAAGAGTAGCTGGGCCTAGACATATTGATTAGTCTTAAAATGCCAAAGTGGATGTAGAAGATTTTTTATTTTAAGTAACTGCTAGGAAAATAGTTGCCAATATGTCATACTATGTAACTACTCATTTGGCCCATAGGGTCAATTATCCTCTGAGGCCCAGGTACAAGTGCTCAGGAGTTCCTCCTAAACTACAATTTGCCAATTTTGAATGGAGAAGTTAAACAACGAACTGTAAGGCAAATATTTTGGTTTTAGCTCCATCTTCACCACCTTTGCGCATTCGAGCATCAGCAATTTCCATTGCGGCAGTTTCTGTCTCGTGGGATCAACCATTGCAGACAAA
This sequence comes from Echinococcus multilocularis, assembly GCA_000469725.3. Taxonomy (NCBI): domain Eukaryota; kingdom Metazoa; phylum Platyhelminthes; class Cestoda; order Cyclophyllidea; family Taeniidae; genus Echinococcus; species Echinococcus multilocularis. The sequence goes on along the minus strand of LN902848.1, from coordinate 1,890,086 downwards.
TGGTCCAATTACGGTAAACTTATCTTAGTTGTCTTTTTTACTTTCTAAAACGGGACTTATGCTTGTATTAGAGCCGGAATCCTGCTACTTACATCTCATTAACTCCTACTTTTTCCCCTAAAGCTATCACTACTCTATAAAGAAACAGTTCGTATCTGGGTAGTTACCAGTAAATTTCCCTGAAAATTCGAATTTAAAAACCTTTGCAACTAAACTTGCCGTTTTTATACAAACTTTTTCAAAATGAGGACCAGGTAGCGGCCAAGACTTCCTGGAGACGAAGGAAGGAACAGAAATGGGATAGAATATGTACTGCCGTCGTACAGACGGGCTGAGGGACTACTGGCACAGCCCGGAGGCCGCACTGCTCAGTGGAAGCACAAAGGCGCGGCCATAAGTGTCTTGACGAAGAGCTAAACAAACAACAAAGGTGTTACACCTTTTCTATCGATAAACTTTCTTTCTACCATGGGTCAAAGAATCGAGATAAAGTAAAATTACTTTTTTCTTTACTGGCCTATAGGCGAATCGGAGCCGTATTGAAATAATTTTTTTAACAGCAACTGTCAGGCTATTTGCAAAGCCATGCTCTTATAAATGAGGGATAAGTTTTTTTTCACCCTGATTTACGTTTCAGCCAAAAAATCAGCGTTTAAATCAGATAAGAAGTGTCGCATATGTAACGCTAGAAAACACCTTCCACTGCACAAATAGCAACGATGTAGAAAAAAAGATGAAAACTTTTCATAGAGAAAAAGTCTGGAGCAATGCATTGGGTGTTTTGGTCCGTATTCACTCTTCCCTCCAGTGTCGACTCATTCGAGTGTTGGAAACTCTGCCGTTTGTAGGCTAAAGGAATCGTTTGTTATTTGGGACCGATGCCATGTTTCGGGGTTAAAATTCCCTCCTCTTATTTTCAACTATTTCTGTGAATCTCTTTTCCAAAAGATGACATTATTAACAAATAAAGGTCAACATGGCGTTGGTATTCTTCTTTAAAAGTCCACTTGACAGTGTAAAAATTAGTGATTTGAGAGCGCTAAAGACTTTTAATTATTAAAAGATTACCTCCATCAGAAGAGGTTATGTCATTGAAAAGGGACGAATTTCTTAGATTTTTACATGTCGTTATGCCGTTTAAGCCTCTCCTAAAAAATTCATATAACGAACGTCTTTTCAGCCCATCCCTAACCATGGGATAACTTGCCCAAGGGCAAAGTCACTTAGAACAGTTTATAATTTGGGTAGCTTTGGAGACCTAATAGCCAACATTCCTTTCCGTTTGCTTCCTTTTTCTCATATAAATGCTCTCCAACAGTCCGTCTGGGTCCCAATCAGTTACACTGAACATGCTGACACACCCCTTATTTGGGCAGTTTGGACCTTTTAGGTTGTATCACGTCCCGCTTCACTTGTCAAAGGTAGACAATCAAAAGGAGATTTGACCTTGGTGACCTCTAACAGATTAAACACTTACAGAACCGGCAATGGAATTTGGACACTGCTTTTTACTGCTTTTGCTTACCTCTGTCACTAGCATGGTGGTCCGGAGACGGTACATTTACTATGAATCTTGTCAGACGGTTTGGGGGGGAGTTTGCGGGGTTTATACGAATGGAATCCCACTTAACGATGGAAAACTTCGGGAACCGAAATATCTCTGTGGTTAGACACACATCTTAAACAAATATAATTGGATGGTGGGAATGATTTTCCAAACTTCTTCCTCAGTTAAGTGGTTAGTGGAGTCTTTAACTGTTTTAAAAACTTTTGGCCTTGCAAAAGTTCAAAATAAGCCTAGTATATACGGATGAAGCGGATTACTAGCGAATCACTTATTTGTTCATCTTTCATCCGTACTATCGGGCATGAATTAGTGGTATAAAAACCGAAAATTCGTAAAGTTAATAGTTCAAAATTAAGAAGGAAAAAGTGGAGCAAGTGAATAACTTCTTTTACATACCATGATGAGTCCTAAAGATTTTGAAAGACCGAAATGGTCACTGAATTTTAGACGTGAAACTGAGTGCCCCATTACCCTGTCGTACTTTTCTTGGAGTCTTTAGTACAATTTGGTAACCACGGCTTCGTATTTCATCTACTCTTTGATAAGAATCGGCGTTCACTGCCACCACCCTGTTGCATTGCCGTGACCTGGTAGGAAGCCCCAACCTCTACTGTCTGATGATACCGGCATTGAACCTATCCACTGCACAGGAGTCGAACACTAGAGGTGTTGCGAAGATTCGCTTGACACGTTTGATAGGTATCTAGCTTGAAAAAATTACTTAATGAGTCTACGCTCGCCTATCCCCCAAAGACGCATCATTAGCAAGCATCTGAAATCACGTCTTTCCTACAGACGTTAGTTAGTAGACCCTTACTTCTGTCTCGCCGTCTGTCTGTCTTTCTGTTTAATTCACAATCACACCAGGTTTCAATAAACTTCCTATCGCCTTCATTCATGCCTCTCCGTTCGCCTAACGCTGTTTTTAGGACGCCTAATGTGAATGCACCTTTATTTTGCGACTATTTGTCCAATCTGGCACAAGGGGAGGCGGCCAAAAGCAGGTAGGAGAATGGAAAAACCACCGCAGATTGGCCATCCGATCGCATTTGTGGTAGTGCTACCAAGTTTGAAGGTACCGGTTTGGCTTACAGTCCCATAAGCGTAGTTGTCATTTCAAATCATCACTTTCACGATGGCCATCAAATAGGACCATTAATTTACGAAGTAGCCGAAACTTTGCTTTTTTATTAGCAACCATCTTTGAAAGTGTTTGGTTCTTTATTAATTTCGTAGTTTAATGCGTTTTTCTTCTCAACATCACTGCCTTCGTGTAGGCTTTCAAGAAAGTAGACTCAGATGTGTACTTTAGAAAGGCACATTGGGTTCTGCGGCCAATCTTGGGAGGCGTCTTGAAATTGGACTACCTCGAGTGGTCGGTCTAAAAATTTTTATTGAGTCTGTCTTCTGTGTCAACTCATCAACCATCGTCGAGTGTTTGGATCTTCATTAAGAAAGATGTTTTGAGAGGAAATTTAGACGTGCTTTTCCACGATTATCATGGTTTTCCATCGAAAGTCGCAGTATTACAGTGAGGGAAAATATGTGATGTGCGTCATTTCAAAGCGGTTGGATCACAGACGGGGTTATCTACCATCCTGTTACAACTAAAGATGAGTAGGACTCATCAAAAATGCGTAGATTTTGGAGCCTTAGTTACCTTTTTTTCCACTTCTTTCTTGTTAAAGTCAATAAAACTCAAACCAAACTTCAGAGGAAATGAACTATTCGGGTGTACGTGTCTCTTGTTATGATCTTCATTTACTGCTGTTACAAAACTAGGGTGACCAAGGCGACGCTTTAAGCGCAGCTAATGATAGCCCATCAACAAAGACAACATTCGACAGAAGTGAGGAAAATTGATCTCTTGGAGACAAAAAAGACAGAATACAAGTTAATTTTACCGATGACTGTCATATGAACTCCGTCACTTCACCTTTAAGTGGCCTTGTCTCCATCATCCTCCATATCACCTTGGTCGCAGTCAACGTCTTCCACAGATCACGTGGTTCACTGCCAGGAATAAAGGTGGCTGGAATGCAAATTCATGCTTTGCATGTCTTTAGTGGTCTTGTCATCGCTGTCACGACGAGATTTGACGATGACATTTTACGGCTTCGCTTGTGATTTCACCAAAGGTCAATTTTGTTTCCGCAAGAGTTCAAAAGCTTATGTTGTATTTAGACATTAACCCACAATCAAATAGGACGTCCATACCTTTGAGGAGGTTCATTTCCCGATTGCCTCATCAATCATCATGAGGTTCTGTAATAATCTCAAGACACGTTAGTCATGCTCCACTTTTATGATTCCTCAAAAGTAAAATGAAGAATTGGAATAGTGGGATAAAGGTGTCTGCCAGGTATTTTGCAGTACCTCGAGTCATCTCCGAAGTCGTAATAAAGTACACCACTGCGGAAGAACAGTCTATAATTAGTGCGGAGAAGGACAGAAAGGATGGTGAATATGTCTAGGCCGACTCAATTGCTGGATGGATCTTCGTGGATTAATTGGGTCTGGCAAAAACTTTGCTGCTAGTTTAGGTTTTTGGAATACGGGATTAGTGTCATTAATAATGACAAAATGTGGGTTCAACAGGCCTTCTTTTGTCAGTCTGTACAGACTAAGCCATTTTAGGATAAAAACCCCACATTTTAGCGTTGAGATTTGGGTTTTCTAAATGTTTATTGGCAATTTTGACTCCATCAACTTGTCGTTGTCACTGATGCACCAATCCTCTTGTTACCCATGAAAGTATGACAAGGCAAAATAATAGAGGAGAGTGGTCTGGGAAGTGGTATAACTAAGGACTGGGGAACAGTGGGACTGACCAAAAATCTCGCGCCCCGAGAAGACTGAAGAGGCCTAATTGTTAAACTTAACCAAGCTTCTCTTGCTTACACTTTCATAAAATTTCAGTAAAAGTACGTATTTGATAACCAAATTATTTCGATCTACGTGGCTACAAAGCTTGTTCTCCTTTTTTGAAGCAAATAAAAGCATTGACTTTATGTCACTGATTGCTAGTTCCTACAAGTGGGAGTACTTCACCATGAATCACATGATGCTTCCGATTGGCTAATCATTCCCGGCAATATAAAATTATCAGGAACCTTTTCCTTTGAGACAGAGCCAGCATTTCCGACAGTAATAGGCATCGATGAGTGGGTTGGTGGTGTTTAAAAAGGGTGAAAGTGGTGGGATTTCAGTGGTTTTATTTGGTCTCAGTTCCACCGAAGCTGAAGGCATCCATGTCTGGTGCGTTCCGATCGCTTAACGAAATATACACCTATATGGACGGAAGCTTGAATGTACCACTACATATGTTCCTAAGGTCACATTCTTTTTGTGACTTTCGCCATGAATAGTGAATCTTGGACTCTCAACGAATGGCTTTTGAAATTGCACGTGGAGGGAAAAGTAGCAAAATTATTTGCATTGTCACCAGAGTTTGAATGCTTCTTTTGGACATTTTTTTGAACAGATGGAGTATTTCTGAGACATGATTGCACTAGTAATACTGCTTATTTTTGTAAATTTCGCGTTTTACTAGTCAGACTAGCAATCCATACACATACTGCCAGTGTCTGGCTGTTTTAAAATAGATTAAAGGCGCCGCTTTATTCAGAGCGGGCAGGTAAGGCAGACTACTTACCAAATGTTGGGATACTAGACGGTAAGGAAACGCAGAAACGGGATTTAATTTCAACCAACACGAGGTCCATTTTCTCCTTTTTTCATTTTTAGGACAGCGTTGACTTTTAATGGAGAATTATGGGCATGTTTTGTTGAATTACCAAATCACAACGCAATTTTAAATTCGGTTCAAGGTCACGTGAATTTGATTGGCCGAATTCACCTTCAGCTGGCCATTCCAGTGAAAACTCAAAAAGGATATTAGTGATATATGGTCCACTTTAATGCTTGAACCATCTTAAAATACTAAAAATCATCTAGTACACTTTTGTTTCCTTGCAGATGTACAGAGTATACTACACGGAAGATCCTAAGCTGCCATTGGCTGATTGGAGCGTTAAATTGGTTCAGGTGGACTCAGCCCTGAGCCAATCCGATTTGACCGGCAGCACCAGCACTCTAACGCTGTTGACTCATTTGCGCACAAATGCCACCTATCATATTCGTGTCAGTGCTTCCAATATCAAAGGCGATGGACCGATTTCACCGCCGTACCCCGTCATTGTTAGACCTGGAGGTTTGTGAGATGTGACCTCAGCCTTATAAGTTAATTTAGTTGGTTAGATAGATTAGCTAATAAAAGGGCTGAGTTATTAATAGTTTGGTTTGATTTGTAGCACAGATCTTAAAGTATCGTTTTTTTGCTGAGGTTACTGATGACTCTGTGAAATATTCTCTGAATAATAGTAGTACCTCAGAATGGCCGGATCCAACACGCTTTAGCTTGTGATAATGGTAATAAATTAACCAGGAAAGCTAAATGAAATTAGTCGACTTGGAACGCATCACATTTGCCGAGGTGTAAGCGAGAGCAAGAATTTGTACACTTATATCGGTGAGCTCCTGCGAAGAGTTTTGAAGTGCCTAGGTGTTGCAGCTCCTCCACGGTTCTACATCCAGAGCATAGTTGATGTCTGAAACAGACTCAGCAATATCATAATGGTCGGTAGGATAAATTGTCCAAGTTGACCAAAGCATTTTTCGGTAGATGAAACTGTCCAGATGTCCATTTTCTTGACCATAGTCCTCTTCTCCAATGGTACTTGATTTCATTGGGTCTAGACCGAAGGCTAAGGCAGCAGTGGGCATCAAAATGATCCCCGTAGTGCAGATTTGCTGGTTAGTAATTCTTTTAACTCCGTTATAAATAAAGCATTATATTGAATTTAATGATGAAAAGAGCTAGAAAAGACACAGTAATGCTCTACTCACGATTCTCACAGGTTACTTGAGAGAAGCTACTCTCGTTGAAGCATGCAATGCCTACTCCGAGCAACTTTCTTGAACCAGCGGGAAACGTTGTTTTATAACTCCACAGCAAAGCCTTTTTTAGCCATTGTTTGTCCTGTATTCACAATGACCCTAGTAGTAGTATTGTCCCAGTTTTCGATATTGTGAACATTTGTGCTGGAAACCCTCTCAACAGTGCTCCGAACAAAGCAAACCAAGTGATTTGGATCAAGAGACTTGTGGAGGTAACATAGTCGTGAAGCATTCCACCTACCCACTTCTTGATTCTACATTTTAATTGAGAAGGAGTAGAATCCTCTCGAAACGTGTTAGGTTTCTCCTGAGCAATTCTCTTGATCTGGGGCTTGACAACTTACTAAGCAAAATCGTAGTAGGTCACAATGATATTCAATAACCTGTCAAAATTCCATACGATGGAAATTTGGAAATAATTTGATGATAATTCGGTATTTTACAACTTTTAACTGCTTATGATAGGGATCACGGCTCTTTTTTTGTCCAAGACACGAAAAATTTGGTGCCACTTATAAAGGGTACATTCTCAAATTCTAAGTTAAAACTGTGTCCGTGATAAGTTCTTTCCTTTACAATAGGCTCTTTCACTTAAAAGCACTTTTATTTAGCTACTTAATAGAAGACACGCCCCATACTCTGAACTTTTGGCGATGTCATAATTTCATAAGTCATTCTCATAAATAATTAATAAGGGTCTACTTTTGCATTGGTCATCAATTTATTTAGACGCTTTACAAGTTTGAAAGCCTTTATGAAATGTAATAATTGTTTTTTACTCCGATATAGCCTTGCCGCCGCCAGTGAACTTCAAAGCCGTCTCCAAATCTGCCCATGAGGTGTCGCTTCACTGGGATACTCCAGACACCCAACAACGCGAACCTCCTTTGGTGAATTACGAACTCATCGTAACTCCTCTGGATGGAGAGGGAAACATGGAGGCAACTTCTCGGCAAATTTTCATTGAGCCCAGTTTATATAACTATTTGGTGAATGGCCTTTTACCAAATACAAAGTATGAATTCCGTCTGGCCGCAGTATCCGAAACCGGTGCTGGCATTCAAGCGGAGACCACTGCAAAAACGAAGGAATATGGTATGTTGACTTTTTTTGTGATGATGAGTGGATTAGCCGGAGAAGAGGTAATCGGCGTTCGATGGAATGATGATTGGTTGATGTTGGGTATTTAAATAAGCCAATAAGATTAATGCCGTAAACGCCGTTTTAATCCGCGTTCCTTCGGCTATATAAAATGGAGTGGGAAAAAAATTTACTGATTGAGAAAGACTTACTTTGACCGTAGAGAAGGACGTGACAAAAGCCGCCAAATAAAAAGTCTGGCTTGTTTTTGTGCTGCAATGGCGGCACCTCTAATGCTGTAAGCAGTCCAAATACGGGACACTTAGAAGAGGTAGCAAGGACCTAACCACACTTGGGTGACCTAAAAGTGGGTAGCTTGAAACGCGTCCAGCGATGGTCATGTGATAACAATTGACAGGCCTACTGACAGATTTCAGTTAATATACAAAGTTGGCTGAGTGGAAGGTTTACAATTTTAGTCAAAAATTTTCAGTTGTTTGATCTAAAAATTAAGTCCACCTTTGTGGACTTACTTGATTCTTCCACAACGTTTTCGACATCCCCCTCAGCGACGTAAGAAAGTCATCAAGTTACATAACCATTAAACTTTTAGATCATTCTTTACTAAGTTGTTCAAGCAGTGTGCTGGAAAAAGGTGAGCAAGTCTCTCCGATTAGTCTTAAATTCGTCCACTGCGTCTAAGTTCAGGCTTCGTATCTATCCTAAAGCCTTGTAAGGAAAAACAATGGAAAGTGGGATATGGAGTTTACTGATTTTCAATTTTTGTCAAAGCACCTCTGTCTACTCCAAAGGAAACTGTAGTTTCTATTCATAAGCATGAATTTCTATTTGACATTGAGAGCAGAATACAAAATTTAGGATCAAACTTGACAGGCAGAATGAATTGCAGAGCGCGTAGATCATATATACCTCTAACTTATTGAAAATGTCAGTTAGTCAGTCAGTCGACTTCAGTAAGTATTCTCCCAGTAGTATTACCTAAACCATTATTCTGGAAAAGAATTTGTAAAATTCATGAAAAATTTTCGAATTTGTAATTTCAAGCATCGCTTAATTTCGGCCCCTAGTTCCCGGACCCCCGAATCGAGTGACTGTCGAGGCGACAGGAAGTGATCGCTTGCGGGTCACGTGGACACCACCGAAGGAGTCAATTTTGCCCTCCCTTCTTGTCAATATGGGGCAACGGGCGAACGAACTGCGGATCGCCTTCTATGACATTGACATCCGCACTACTGATGCCAAGGTAAAAAACGTCTAAATGTAGGTTTGTACAAAGGTCGGGTATTTAAGGTCGTTTAGGGTCAAAGTTTTCGTCATTTTAAGCAAAATTTAACCATCGGATGTAAAGCCTAGAAAGACTTTTTGGGGAGTTGATTAAAGGAGGTCAAAAGGCCGACTATTCCTTTAGTGCCAGAAGCTCTCGTTATCATTTTGGTGCGGACTCCTCGAACAAATATCATGACTTCTTTTTGATTAATTTAAAGCTTAAATTTGGATGTTGATTCGTGAAACTGCCATTATTGAATTGTTCTTTTTTAAGAAAACGAGGAAAATTTTACAAGATCCCTCTCGAAAATTAATTGACTAATTTTACAGTGCACATTTTGGAGCATTGGAAGGAAATCAACTGCCACACTTTAAGTTTTCGTTACTCTTACATGACACTAGCGCTCACATTACCGGACTGCTCGAAGTCTAAAACAGTGAATTTATCTCCACCCTACGGATTTCTTCCATCAACACCACTTTGGACCATTATGATTGTCATAAGCTGATAAGAAACACATGTCACATATGTGTGACGTTGAATCTAAATAAGGAAACGGGGACGTTCTATAATAACTATTCCCCTCTAAGTTACGCCAATGCATTTTAATTTATGTAAGCCTATTTCTTATATTTTACTTCATTTAAAATCAAATGAACAATCGGTATTGAATGATTGTGTCTGCGCCTGCATTTTACCACGCATACACAGCAAGCGCGATCTTCTGGGGACGGAGGGATGCTTACCTTGGGACTGTGATTTGGGCGAAAAATAGACCGTTTGGGCGACAATAACCAACGATACGCTGGTTCAGTTAAGTGGTATTATAATCAAATTCAGTAGCTCCTTCTCATCAAAATTCACCCGGCAAACAATTCACCAACACTCCGCGGTCTTATAACCGACATGAACGAGCCAACTCAATTTGACGGACTTCACGATGTCCATTGTCTGTCACCTCTAATACTTGATGGTGGGTGGGAAGTGCGTGCTCATTTCCATCCAATTCGCCTCCCCGTTTGATGTAGATACAAACGTTTGCTTTCCTCACTCAAGTTGAGCAGTAACAACTGCTGTGCCTAACGCCCTCATTTTGAAAAATCTGTGTCACCGTTATCAGCTAAATCTTCATTACGTGAACTGAATTTTCATCCCTTCACTTTTAGGTGTTTCATCTCCGTAGCCACACTCATTTAAAATGCTTCTGAGTGATAGGTTCCACCAAATAATTCTTTTAGATTGCTAATGACCTCTTTGAGAAATAACCTTCCCCATAAATCAAGATTATTAAGATACGCCTCGGTAGGGACACATTTCCCAGTTTTTCTTTCATCCAATCCAAGGCACCGGATAACTCAAACGAATTTATTTTGCATGTTTAAGCTAGGTAAAGTGGCAGGACAAAAACCAGCTGCAAGAATAAAAACCCACTGATGCAAGTGGAGAGCTGTAGTAAAAGAGTGACAGCCATTTTTTACTTCCTTCTCTCCATCGAAAGTATTTGGCTGAATAGGAAATGGGGTAGATTTACTGTTCCAAGGGACCTAAGGTAAAATTGTCCTTTCTCCATGCATTTCGACAATTTTTTTCTAGTTTAATATTCTACGTATGCGTGACACTGATGGTAAAGGTCGATGATATTGTTGCCAGTGAAACTAGTAAAATGCGGAGAAGTAATAACTGGCTAATCTAACAATTTATTTTTTAACTTGGTTTCTTTGCTTTTAGCATATTTTCTTCTAATCAAATGTGTCGCGTATATGTGACGCCGTCCGTGAACGACTTAAAAGAAAGTTGATGATATTATTGCTGGAATAAAAATATTTGTAAAATTAAGGGCATACAGAATCAGCTAATTTGGCAAATCGCCTTCTTTTTTCTTGTTTTTCTTTCTTTAAGTCAGATAAATTAACTCGTAACCAAACATGTCACGTATGTGTGACGCTGGCAGGTAGACCCTGTTATTACCCGAAAGTAGAAGACTTGTGAAACGGAAAGTGTGAGGGGCTAGTAGATTTAAGAAGTGCTTTTATACTTTGTTTATTATTTTAAATGAACTAAATTACCCTCCAATTAAATGTGTCATGTATATGCGACAGCGGTGATAAACGAGTAAAACTGTGGTAGAGTAACTTACTACCGGACTGTAGAAGACTTGCAAAACTAAAAGCATGAGGAATCGGGGATCCTTAAAGTTTGCCTACATTTAAAATAAATACCCAAATGGAAAAGGAATTTCATTGGCTTATTTATCCCCCGATTTAAAGTGCACACCCAACTAACCAATCAGAAATGAGATAAGGAAAAGTATTGCACTTCGGACCTAATTTGAAGAAAATATAATGAGGTTAGGGTAATTTTAGATACTGGTTTAGAGGTCTTCACCTAATAAAATAAAATGTTGAAAATAATTATATAGTTAAGGGAAATTAACTGGACCGCGATGATTTTGTATACAAGAGATCTTACATTACTCTAAAAAAATACCAGTCGTCATTTGAAATCTAACTTTCAAGTGCCAGGTGAGATTTCTGATCAAAATTTCTTGAAGTTTTTGAATAGAATAATATCCGTCTTGTGGGAATATCTTCATATAGTCGTTCCTCTTTTTCACATTTGTCCATTTTATTACAACATAACTTGCTGAAAAATTTTCATATTTTCTTTTTTAATGTGAAGCTTACACCTTTGTGGAAATTCCAACTTGTAACCATAAATTATTTAACACTGAAGACAGAATTTGTTGCCGAAAGTATAAGCGACTTCGGTGGCTGGAAGTCGCGGAAGATCCCGCCATCCACGGTAGATGCATTTCTTTGGCAACGATGGAACTTAGAGACCACTTGGAGAGATAAGATGTTCCAGCAGTAAAGGGAGTTTATCATCGTTATGCAGGAAGGCGGGAGGTTCTCAGCATAGGAGACTTGCAAGACCTATTTAAACTTGAAATTGTTTTGTCGGTCTCAATGAAATGATTAACAATTTTGCTATCATTATTTAGCATTATTTTCAAATACAATTGGCGACATTTGCTTCCTTCTGTCAAAGAACATACAAATCTCTTTCAGGGTAACTGGCTAAGTGGACCGCAGTATGGAACATTGGACCAACAAAGACCCCTAAGACAACAGTCAACCTCTGAGCGAAAAATTGAAGAGGCACGAGGCAAATTGGCATATACGAGGGAGATCGCTGGCCTCCGTCCCAGCACTTATTATGTCGTTCACATCCGCGCTGTTTCCAGATCTGGGTCGGGTGATAGAGCCAAATCGAATCCCACGATGACTTGGCCTTTGCGTGAGTCGAAATACATTACAACGTCCGAGCCATCTCTCATGAAATCGTTCACATAAATTACTGTCAAATTGTCTTTGACATTTTCTCTTTTAATTATCAAATTTCTTTGAGTTGATTTCAGTTTGCTGCAAAAGACGAATGATAGAGTAGTCCCATTCAGCATAAAACATTTCTCTTCTACTTATGGTGTCGGTTTGGCGTTTAAATTACACTAAAAGATGTTGAAAAGCTTTCAACCCAGCAAGTAGCTTTGTTATGAGCTCCACAAAGACGGTTTTGAACGAACCGCTTAAATAATTTAATCCGTACTCTTCGAATCCGTACTTCATAGCTCCAAATCGCCCAACATCCCTGAAACTGCGAACAGCGGTATCACCAAATTCAGGGCGTCGAATTCTGCAAGTGCAATGGGGACCTCCGCTGCAGGAGAAAGTTCCCATGGGAGGATTCAAGTATCGCGTTCAATGGAGGCTTCTAATTCAACCAAAAGGTACAGCGGGATATGATAACGCAAGTCTGGAACCCGTGTCACCTGAGAGGGCCAAGGAATTGGGTATTATGGAGGAGTTGATTGGAGGTGAAGAGAATGTGACGAAACTCAACTGGGACTCACCTTCAGGAAGACTGCGTAAGATTTAACTTTATAGAAAATGTGACAAAACGCAATTTAATGCGAGTTGTCAGTGGCTCCATTGATCCTATTTTAGTTGGTGGGCTCTCCTACGAGTTGCGAGTGGCCACAATGGACGAATATCAGACGGGAGAAAGTGTCATCGGACGGATTGAGCTGCCAGATGACAGTGAGTTGCCCTGTTCGAGTTACACCCAAGTGGTCAGCTGACTGCTGTGCCGAGTCTGGCCTCGACCGATAAATTTTCGGGGGCAAGGTCCGACCGATATTTTTTTTGGCCTTAATTACGACCAATAAATCTGCACCGTGCGGTGCGCCAGGCCTCACGAACTCACCAATCGATAAATGACTCTTTGAACGCGGCGCTGTTAAATTTTAATCTTTAAAAGACTTGAAGATACTAGAACAGTTGGATTTTATGAACTGGCTTTTTAATGGATTAAACATGCAAAAAATCGTACAATTTAGCCAACTGGGAGGTTTTGGCAGCTACACTATATATCAGCAACAAAATTTATTTTTAAATAAAAGAACGGTCATCGATTTGGAGAAGGCTTTTTTAATTTTAGGGATGAAATTATTTGCCCACAGAGGTTAGATAGTTTCCTTAAAATTTCGAATTCACGTTCGCCTTCTATCAGTAGGTTGGGTACATGTCTAATGTTCCATTCAATAGATTAAAGTATGACTTTAATGGATACTTATACACTAAACGACTTATTTCCCAATAATCTACCAAAATTTGCCTCTGATTCTAGTCTCAGCAAAATTTTCAGTTTATTTGAAAGGGAAAATGTTGTTTTAATTGTCGCCAAATGCTAAACGCCTTTGACATTTTGTGAAAACAATTCTTCCTTTGATAAATTTGTTCAAATACTTAGCAAAGTTGCTCTTAAAAGGCCTAAAATTACTCTCTTTGAAATTAGGACTCGTGATCAAATTGATTTAAATTCTCTATTAAACTGTATTTTATTTGCGTTACTTATAAAAGAGGAGCTGCTCTGCTGTTAATGTTGCAAAACAACAAAAACACCTTATATGGAAAAAAAGTTATTAGATGAGTGCTTTCGTAGCTCCTTTCAAAGTGGAAAAGGAAAGACCACTTATATAAGGCTAATTTTATCAAAAGTACTTTCCGAAAATTCTCAATGAAAAATAGTCGTCCAAGTAGTTCCCTTTTTCAACTTCATGTTCAGTTTGAGCTGTAGGGTTTCTTTTTGCAGGAATTTCAGCATATTTCATCATTTAAACAAAAATCAAATAAAGGACTATTTTTTCTTTCCTCTTATTCCCCGACCAAAATAAATTTTGCACTATTTCGCATTTCAAGGAACTGACGAAAAAGCGTTGCAACACTCATCTCTAACCAATCTGTTTCGCTACGTTGCTGAGATTTCAAGCTTAAAATGTACATTTTTACTTAGAATTTCAACATTATTTGTCATAAAGGCTGTCAAATTCGAGTATTTTTTGACAGCAGCAGAATCAGTGACAGGGTGGAGACCAAAAAGGTACGGGTTGTAGTCTCAAGCAGACATGATTTTGTTATAAAGCCTTCGTGATGTCTCCAGCGTGACCTTATCAGTTATGACGACAAAGTTCAATGGAGTGCAAGCACACCATTAGATGGAAATAAAGATGATTTCATGAACTTTTATTACAACCAAAATAAGCTCCGATTCAGTGATTGTATTTCTTTCCATAGTTGTAGAAGAGTTTCATCTATTATATCTCCTCTTGACCAATTGTCTGACGCAGGTTACCTCCTCTAAGGCTCTTTTACAATGCTACTCATAGAGGAGATCTAAAGACTGGTAGCATGAGTTTTGACGAGAGTTTCATGCCGACACCGCAAAAGGAGATTTGTGAAAGACCTAAGGAGTCCCCCTCATTGTTGCAATAATTCCTTTTTTGACCTTTGCAGTCCCCACTCTGCCCCCCTCTGGTGTTCGCATCGACACCACCTCGCCCCATCTCCTCCTCCACTGGAAGGCTCTACCTCTAGAAGCTCGAAATGGGCGTCTGGTAGCCTACGAAGTAGAATGCTCTTGGGTTGACGCGTCTCAGAGTTTCACAGATTCCTGGCAGACGAGATCTGTCAAAATTATCCCAGAGGATTCTTCTCCGCCTTCAACACTTTTTTGGCCTCCAGGTCGTGTTTCTCTGCTGAACATTTCCACATTAGCTGCCGCCTCCTTTGGAACTGTCTATCGAGGTCGTGTTCGTGCTTGGACTCCAGCCGATGCAGGACCATGGTCGGAATTCGTATCGTTGAATCTAAAAAACCTCGGTGAGTTGCTTATGTCTGCTCCTGGAAATGCTTTTGTGTACAACATTATGCTGTCTTCCATTACCCGTTGGAGAGAATAAAAACAGACGGTATCCAGTGTCATTGATTTAAAAGAAATTTGTAGACTCATCAGTCCTTGTTTTTTGTATTAGCTAAATCCCCCATTTTGATGACGGGCCTAATGCAATAGTAAAGATCAAAGGGCAAAGAGGTGGAGATAGTCAATTAAACTGTCCCCAAATAACTTTCCCGATTACGAGTCTGTCAAGCTAGTTTAGCCACTTTTGTCTCCATTGACTTCAAATGGGATCCTTTTTCCCTCATTTAAATTCATAAATGAGAACTTCAACTGAAAAGCTCTTAAAAGGCTAAATTTTGATCTCTTCTTGGCAAAATGACATCATAGAATGCGGATTCCTGGAAGGAACTGGGTTTTTAATGTACAAAAGGCCTTGCAAGCCGTCAATATTAATTTGCACCGCTAAGGGAACGCCGTATTACCGAGACGGAGGACTGCAACCCATTAATTTGAAGAGAGTACGTAGGTAAAGACACAACTTAAACAAATGCTGATATCTTTGCTAAGGAGTTTGGAAAGAAGTATGTACAGGTCGCACAACCCTGTAGAGCATCTGCCTCTATTACCATGGGTTTGATGGAACAACCTGTCCCAACTTCCAGCGATTGGTCAAATACCTTTGGTTGTTCATATATTGGCATTATCAAGCATGGATAGGCACGATTCCAACAGTGAAGTACTATTTGAATCTTTGTGTCATAACATGGTGGCTGAACTTGGGTTGATGTTCCTCGAATGTGTCTACTTAACGAACTGAATGGAACCAAATTCCAATTTCTTGGAACCCTTTTGTCGAATTCGGGAGAATCATTCGCAGAAAGTGTGGTTTGCAGAAGCACAACTTACCTCCACCAACTTTGCCGTGGCGAAGGGTCGCTTAAACATAAGTGTATTAGATTAAGGAGAAACGATCCATTGCTCTTCATAACGAGGAATTGCTTATTAACGATGATCAGGATTCTTCGAAATGTAAACACTTGCTTACACCTGTATCAAGTACGGAGGCGAAGTGAATGAAGATAAGCACTGACTTCTCGCCCGTCTACAATGGACGCTGAAGTCCATCACTTTGGTTGTCTACTCGTTCACGTAGGTCATAAAAAGCAATGAGTTGGTGGATTGTTAGCCGAGGGACTTGTGATGGGAAGGATATTTTGCATTTCATTCCAGTGATTGCTACGCATACAGTTCTGAGGTACGCACCTCCTCGTTCCCAGAAGATGGTAAATGATGTGTGTGGCTGTGTGCTTGCGTGTGTGGTGGAATTTGGACGCAGACGCAATCATTCACCATGGATTGCCCACTTGTTCAATGCCAAATAGCATAACTGAAAGTCGAGCAATAAAAGTTTCCACAAGGAGGCATTGCAGTTCTCATTCGACAGTATAGGATATCACACCTTATATCCCAAATCTGAACCTTCGAAAAATAGGAGGAAGAAGGAAGGCGATACTGCTTCCTTCTTATTCTCCCCATATTTGTTTACCTTAGAAAAAAATCAAGTCCTTAGCAATTTGCCATTTATCCAAAATGAATTCCAATTCATCTCAAATGCGAAGACTCCATTTTCTTACAAACTTGTCCTTCAGTACGCATTGTCTCTGGCTTTAAAGCCTGATGGCTAGGGAATTAAAGCAAGTATTGTTCAAGGAAATAAACAAATACGACAAGAACTGTTCGTTTTCTACCTTCCAACTTCCTATCTATCTTGTTTTTGTTCTTTCTGGTAAAGAGAAGGAAGTACTCGGCAGTTTTTTGCCGATCCTGTATATTGCGTGATTAACCAACCCTTTTGTCCGCCTTCGAATGTATGAAGAAGTGAGCGCTTTGCTTCATGCAATATGAAAGCCTTCCATCTGACTGCATTCTATTTGATCCCGTGCGTGATTTCTATCGCCAGATTTCTTGCCAACATTTAATCGTCTCAATTTCCTCCTGCATTTCTCCCATTACTGTTTATTTAGGGTAGAAAAATGCCGTTTGAGTGCCTTTTTATGCTGTCCTTTTGTCCCACAAACCTTACTAGTGCCAAAGGAACCAACTTCCGTGAATGCGGTCTGCATCGAGAAGAAGGGTGTTCTCGTTACCTGGGCAATGCCTGAGGGCTTTATACAAACCTCTCACCAACGTGAGAAAGCAAGGAGCAAAACGGGCGCCAAATCCATTATCTACCGCCAGTTTGTTGTGGAATATGCCAAACAGGTGAACATCGCACAGCCTACAGTATGGATGGCTTCGAAAACTGCGGGACCACAGACAAGTGTTACACTGGTATGTCATTTGTCTGCTCCTTTAAATTAGTCAAAATGCTGTTGTGGTAGTTAAGACATCTCTGAGGCCATCCTGAAGTATGCAAATCCAGAAGAAGCTGGAGGACTAATGACTAGCCTATCACCGGCTTGGAGGCTGAATCGCATTGATTAGAGTGCTTTAAAAAAACCTTCCCTTCCGTTTGTACACCACTGTCGTCCATGTGCTTGTCCATTACCTGTCATTCATTTTACAATGCTTTTTTCCCCGTTTGGCATTTGCTGGCGAAACGCAACTAAGGTCGCATCAAACTTACTGGGTCCAATTTCGCATCGTTTCACACCCGCTGCAAAGTGAGAAAGAAGAGGAAAAAAGTGTCTAATTAAGAGCGTTTATTTATGTTGTCTCTAGGTCGTTGGCCTTGCCTCCCGGGAGGGAGAGTGAGTTACACAGAGGGAGAGGGAGACGGGGTTAATTGAATTTTATATTCAGCACCACAATTTAGTGTACGTGGGTGGTTTTGACGTTAGTTAAGATAAAACGGTGATGTAAATAATTCAACAAGTTGCAAAGAAAGTTGCAACTTTCTAGGTGGATGGGCCGAGAAAATTTGCCTGGATTTTGCCCAACGTTTTTATCATTCGGCGCACTGTGTCTGGGAAACTGGTGGCATAGGCATGACATGACCAGAGCCCCATACTCCCGTGGCACAGGCGAAATCGTGGGAATGGTAAAATCATACAAAACTATGCAAAGGGAAGAACTAACAGCCTTCATCCTGTTTTGAGCTCCGAATCTGGCACTCCCGGTGATCACTCTTTTGTGTTAGTCTTACTGAAATCAACTGTGAGAGGGAAACAAGAGAGGGATGGGAATTCACTAGAAGCCTGAAATCTCGTAGATCCTGAAAACTTTATTCATCGTAACTTTAGTTGACAAGTAGCACTTGAACTTGTTTCACTATGTCCAGCAGCTAGCTCACGCCATGACTCGACCTCTTTCCTATGATCTTTTGCATAGCCCGACTTGTAACTTTTAATGTTGTCCAGTATCACGAATGGCACCTACGGAGCCAAATTATGAGAGACTAAAAAGGGTAAAGTATCTTTCCGAAATGTCACAATAAACAATTTCCGTATTTTTTGTCCCTATGCAGCCCATTCTTGAGAATCCCGAAAATTATGTCGTGCGTGTACAATCAGTTGGAATTGCCAACTTGCACAGTGAATGGTCGGCCCCAATTTTGGTTCAGAAAGTACATTCAACAGATTCTATAGCTGTTGAAAACCTTAAATGTCAAGCTGTCACTGGAAATGGAAGTAATGCTGAGCTGGAACTTACTTGGAATCTTGTGGAACTGCCCACCCCTCCAAGAATTATCCACTACTTGGTAGGTCAGCATCATTTTTTTAAACAGCTAAAGAAACTTTAACCATGTAATTCGAGTTTGTCATCAACTTTAGGTCAATTACACCAGTGGAAGGGTCTATCTTAATGCGGATGGCCATCGTATCCGAGAATCTCAGGGGGAACGCGAACAATCATTGCGAGCCCCTGAAGTCTCCTTCGGTATGGTCGTACACCGCCTCGTTGGGCTGAACTTCAATAGTGCTTATCAGGTCGACGTGCTTCCCATTTTTAAACGTTCCGTGACATCTGGAGTCTTTGGTGAAGCAAAATCTGTGTTCTGTCGTACGCTGTCAAAACGTAAGTCTCCAGCGCTTTGTTCAGTTTTAAGGCTCGTAAATTATAAAGCTGAGTGATGACATTCCAACCACCACTTAGCACCACAATTTGTCCCTGCACCTGATTTTCATCGTTCACCAAACGGAGGAGCCGGTCTTATTACGGTTTATCGCGCGGATGAACAGAATGGAACAGTAGCCACCTACGAAATCCTGGCCAGAGAGGCCGGTCCGATCGGTAAAACTCAGGCTCTTGCGGTATTGGCGCAGTTTCCAGCTGTCACACTATTCAGACCACTTACCAAAGTGGTGCGCGTGATACTAAATGGATCCGCAGGAGCGAATGCGGGCGGAGAAGGTGGAACCTTCTTTGCCCCGCCACTTATGCCCGGCCAGGCATACCAGGTCGCTGTAAGGGCCTGTGTTGAGGTAATAATTACACCTACTGGAATGAAATCAGTAGATATTTTGTTTATCTGGTCTTTGAAAATAATATAAAATTGGAATCCTACTACCCGCTTTGCCATCTTAATGCTGGGAGTTTTATAGCAGATTGCTGTCATGACAAACGCTTGACTATGTACGTTGGCTTTGCATTTTTTCTCCATATTGAGTTTTGTTACATCAGTGACATGTCATAAATAAAATTTGATTTTTCTTTGTGAAGAAAATAAACAAAACCGTATCTTCAAGATTTTAACTGGCAAAAAGCAAGCTAAAGTCTTAATTTATTGATTTGTGGATGGAGCTGAAAGCATATGGCATTGCGCTTTTATAAGACATCCCCTATCTATTTACCCACGCTGATATACATAATTTCCTGGTGCTTTCGTTTATTTTGCTAGGGTCATGATGCAATTGCCTCAGAGGTTAATCTTATTAGAGGCGGAGACTTGAGTGCAGCCTCGCTCTGCAGTACGAGTGATTGGTCGGGTCTGGAACCGAGAAATTCCGACCTATCAAAAACAAGCCAATCAGCTCCTCAGGTCCGATATGACCTTGAGGAAGATGACCCATTATGGCCAGCCATTGTGAGAGAAAACATAAGCGCTATTGCAACTGCAGTGCAGACGCCTTTCAACGATGCTGCTACAGGTAGGTTGTAGGGTCCAAAGTCAAGCATTACTAAAGCCAAAGTGGGAATATTTATGCTTTGCAGCGGGCTGGATACTTCACGCAAGGTTTAGGAATGAAAACTGTATGACTTTGGGACTAACTTTGTTACGAATGTACAGAAAGGTTGAGAGATTGCATGTATTCGGTGAGATTGAGTGTAGCGTGGGCAGTAGGATGTTACAATAAATGACATAAATGCAGTAGTGTCACCAAAAGGGTGAAAGAAATAAGGCAATTCAAGAAGTCCTGGTAGCTAAATGTATAATCGAAACAAATGTCACTCTACTACAGCACAGACGGTGACTGAATAGAGGAAAAAGATCCGGCTAGTCAGAGAGTATCATTCTCTTATTAGTTCCACGTCTGGGAGAGCAGGATTTAATTTCCACGGAAATTTACTTCCCCTCCGCCAATGGAATTGTCCACGTGGCACATCCAGTCCCACGTACTGCAGCTGTCCCCATCGCTGGTTCCTCGCACAGCGACCGGATCCAGATCATCGTCGCCGCTCTCTCCATCATCGTCGGGGTCTGCATTCTCGCCTTCGTCTGTTTCCTTATAATCCGACACTTCCAGCATCATGGAGGTCATTCTCAGCACCAACACGACCATCATGGTGGGAAATTTGGTGGAAACGGCAACACCATAAAGCCACTAGAAGCCGCTCAGATGAAACCCAATCACGGAGGAATTTCTAACTTTTCCTCCTCCACTGCTCCCCTCCTCCGTTACGAACCTTTAGTGTCGGGTCAAGGGATGCGTTCGCCTGATGGCCTTTCACTACACTCAGAGCTGCTAGGTACCGCGTCGCTCGGCCGCTTTGGTGGCGGTGAAAGTGCGGCGATGATGTCAATGGGTAACAATTGTGTTTGTTCAACACCGACGGCAACTGGAACGGCAGTTTCGTTGGAAATGCTATCAACGGGATTAGGTGGGCGGCAACCACCACCACCCTACTTCATGAACCCACCACCTCCGCTTGTACCTGACATGTTAAGTGAGTAAACAGTTTCAAGGCATCCAATCGGTCTTGTTTTTTAGCTCATGTTTAGTGAACAGGAAAGGGCGACTACTAAAAATTCTAAGGTAAAAAGTAGAAATATTGGTTGGAAAAAATAGCAGGTCAGCTCAGAGCGTTACTAGCAGTCTAACTCGACTATATAAGTTGGAAACGGCCAGTGGATAGATTCAAAAGTTCTTTTCTGCTTTTTTATTGGTCAGATGACCAGGCGACATCCCAGCCGGTGGCACTCGAAGACTTGGCCTCCCACGTCGAGCAGTTGAAACAGAACCAAGGTCTCCTTCTTTCTGCAGAGTTCGAATCCATTGATCCGGGGGGTCAATTCACTTGGGAGCATTCCAGCCGCCCCTCAAATCGACCCAAAAATCGATATGCCAACGTAGTCACCTATGATCACTCACGTGTTATTCTTAGTCGAGTGGATGGGGATCTAGAAAGTGATTATATCAATGCAAACTTCCTTGATGGCTACAACCGAAAACGAGCCTATATTGCCACCCAGGTTTGTGACAATTACTTATTCAAAATTTCTTTTGTGGTTACGAAGTTGCTTTTGAGAAGGCAGCTAATGTCTGCTTTGCTCTTTGTCCAAGGGACCACTTCCAAATACAGTTTGTGACTTTTGGCGAATGGTATGGGAGCAGCGTTCGAGCACAATCGTTGCGATGACGCGATTGGAGGAGAGAGAGAGGATCAAGTGTGAACAGTACTGGCCAGGCAGTGGTCTACCGGCCAGCTCGCGACTCAGTCCAACGAAAAGCGTTGATTGGCTCTCACCAAGGACAACCATGATCACAAACTCCGAGAGTGCGCAAACTATTACAACTGCTTCTGCTTCGCCGATAGCAACCACAACGTATGGACAGATTACTGTCAGTTTGATGGAGGTTATGGAACTGGCTTATTACACTGTGAGGACCTTCACAGTCCAGAAAAGTGGGTAAGTCATCGAAAAGACAAGTTTTTGTAAATCATTGAAATTCCCAAAGTAAATGCTGCAAAAGGATAGTCATCGAGGTTGAACCCATCACCGATTGACCATCTTTGAGGTATTAAAACTGCACGGTTGTAATTGGGATGGAGGCCTTCTGTACTAATCGGTGTCTGAGGGTTGATGTTCTGCCTAATCAAATCAGCTTTTCGATGAAGGCGTTAGAGATTTATCTAAGGCTTGAAACAATAGAAATAAGGCGCCGCCACGTGGCGATGGAAATTATCCCTTATAGTAATTCAAAAAAAGATCTCAATGCATCTAGACCTTTTAAACTGACAGAGCTGCCTATAAGG
The DNA here is from genome assembly GCA_000469725.3 of Echinococcus multilocularis. NCBI lineage: Eukaryota > Metazoa > Platyhelminthes > Cestoda > Cyclophyllidea > Taeniidae > Echinococcus > Echinococcus multilocularis. The sequence continues at coordinate 1,867,536 of LN902848.1, read as the reverse complement.
ACATCACTTTCTTGAACGGAAAGCAAAAGGTGGAAGATCCTTTTGTTCTCATTACCTTGACTACATTTTAGATTACTTTAATTCTTACAATAACTCAGCCCTACCTTTAAGTGGGATACCACATACTCTGTCCTTTAATTCTCCCACTGCAGATGTCGGGAGAAACGTGAAATTCGTCATTTGCAATTCACCGCGTGGCCAGATCATGGAGTCCCCAATCATCCTGCACCTCTACTCATGTTTCTACGGCGAGTGAACGCAGAATTTGTGCCTGATGCTGGACCAATCATCGTTCACTGCTCAGCCGGAGTTGGACGCACAGGTCGGTGCTCACGGCTGGTCGTATTTTTGTTGATTTTGGCATTACTATGGCCGGTTTAAGTTATCCTACCCCTACAATCAAAAAAATTTAACTAAATTGTCATAATCTGTCTTATTAAGCGATAAGAAAACTGCGCTGTCACATATATGTGACACAGAGAGAAGACGTGCTTGTAACTAATCTGCCTAGTACCTGTTGCCATTTGACGTTTAGCCCCGAACCTCTCAAATTTGCATTAATAAATATACTCACAAATATATAAGTGGTAATCTGGACTTCCTTATTACTAGGCGCCTACATAGTGTTGGATATTCTCCTACAACAAATGCACCACGAGAACGCGGTCAACGTCCTCGCTGTGGTAACTCAACTTCGTGGCCAACGCAACTTTGTGGTTCAAACCAAAGAGCAGTACATTTTCATCTACGAGGCCCTATTAGAGGCCGTGTTGAGTGGAAATACCGAGCTTCCAGCGCGTCAGCTACGTGGTCACTGGCACAAACTGATAGTACCCTGCTGCTCCGAGGAGGAGTCAATTACAACGCCACCGCTGGAGCCAAACCATGACCCTCTTGCTAACACCGGTCTAGCCTTAGAGTTCGGTCAACTGGTTAACCAGACGGCTGGACCATTTGCAGCGCTGATTGCGCATCAATCCCCAGGCGGACTGCTAGCCTGTTGCGATAGTTTTACGGACTCACCAGGGAATGTTCTGAGTGGAGCTTTACCGGTGAGTGTCGAAGAAGATAATTTCTCCTCTGGTAACTCCAATTCGAGTAAGGAAGGATGCTACTTTTTCCAAAAAGCCCAAATTAGTAGATGCAAAGTAAGAAAAAGTAATTTTGGTGGTTGTTTGGATCGCCGCAAATTCCTCACCGAATTGGAATAAAAAGTGGCTCTACTTGCTTTATTGCTTTAGGTAAACATACCAAAGAATAGGCGCGGCACCGACTTCGTACCCTATGAGAGTAACCGAGTGAAATTATCGTCAATTAGAGGGGTTGAGGGTTCTGATTACATCAACGCCTCCTACGTCGATAGTTATCGGTCGAGATCAGCTTTTATCGCTACGCAGACACCAATGATGCCGTTTGTGGAAGACTTCTGGCGAATGATATGGGAATCTGGTTCTTGCATAATAGTGCAACTCGATTCCTACGAATTCGACAAAGGAGTACGTGAACATCCTGTCACTTTTATTGATTGCACAAGTAGATGTATATCTTTTGACTAATTAACAGACAAATTTTGGGTTATAAATTAAATTCGGGAGATTTTCTTAATTTTGATCGTTAACTGAGAAGAAAATCGCAATGCTTTTTTCTAGCCACCCTATTGGCCAGTGGAAGAAGCAACAAGGTTCGGATTTTTAGTGGCAGAGGCCCTGGCTTCTTACGATATGACGGCTTATGTTCTACGGGAATTCCGATTAACGGATGCCAAGAGCAGTCAATCTCGAATAATTCGTCTTTTTGAAGCTTCACACCTCACTTTTCTGATTGGCCGAGCAATAGCCTCCCCTCGACACATGAACCAATCCATTGCGAGTGATGTTGCGCTGCCACCTTCACTACCACCATTGGCTGAGTGGCTGCCCAATCGCTCATTGGCAAATAATACTCCTACTTTTGGGTTCATCAATGGTGGAACTAATTACTATCGATCTGTCTCTACTGACAGTTATGGGAAGGGCGTATTTGACGACCCGACATGTCAAAAGGCTTCTGTCAGTCTGATTGACCTGATTGAACAGGTGCATAAAACTCAAGAACAATTTGGGCTGGAGGGACCAATCACCGTTCACTGCAGGTGAGTTTCCACTGCGATTAGTAAATAAAATGAATTGCTAAATAAAGCGAGGTAATTTTGAATAACGTGACAGTATTAATAAGAAGTGTTTTAGTGATATCGAGAACTGGGGTTTTGGAAAAAAAGAATGTCAAAAAAACCAATTTTATGGGGTTGGAATTGCATTTAAGTCGCCTCAGCATAGCTTCCTACTTTTACACCGTTATGTGCAATTACGTCGGTGTCAAATTAGCACTTTCAAAGCATCTTCAACGTAGAGGAATTGGATACTAGGAATTAATCATCATCACATCTTGGGGGAGTCTGTTTTACTCCATCCTTGGCCTAAAGCGAAAACCCGTCCCTGTTTTCAGCGTGAAAATGCTCTTGAACCCTTTATCCCACAGAAAGATTTGTCTCTGGTGCGTCGATAATGCATCTACGGTCAGGTATTAAATGCTCTGAATGTCCTTCATTAGGAATGACAGTCAAAACTGTGGGATGGAAACATCAAGCCCTGTGGCGTCGCTGCTGTTATTTCGACAATGAGTTGCTGGGCGTTGTACTACTGCAACTTATCACAAGTTGACTCTACGGGTGGATGTCCGCTCATTTACTCTAAAATTTGTTAATCGCCACCCGTCAGTTCATAGAAGACTTTTGGCTGATGCCTTGATTAAAAGTGTCTGGATTAGCTCGAGCTAGGTCGCATAATAGGTTATGCCTAATATTTCCTTCATGTACATCCCTCGTATACAAGAACATTTATATTGTTTGGCATAACTTATAAGAAGCTCCACTCATTCGATATCAGTAGACATGATATCTATGTTTTAACAGGACCGGGACTGGCTACACAGGCATGTTTCTGATGCTCTCCATCCTCTTCGATCGAATGCGTGTCGAAGGCGTTGTTGACGCCTTTCAGACTACAAAACTACTCTGGTGGCAGCGGCGTGGTCTTGTCGAGACCCCCACGGAGTATGCCTTCTGCTATACCACTGCACTGGAGTATTTAAATCTCTACGAACCACTTCCTGTCAACCAAATGATTGCACAAACGCCCTCTTCCACCCTCTCCTAGATTGTCCAGTCTTTTTAATTTTCCTTCCACTTTTCTGGTGCTCTTTCACGCCCTACAGTTATACATACCCTCTCTTGAGTACTTTTTTCAAAAATCATGAATAACTTGCTTGATGTGTTCGCCTCCCGCCAAGCATTTCTGTACATAGACAGTCAGACCAAGGTTTGGTGTGAATGAATGTATGTAAGCACTGATAGCCTGTGACCAAATGAGAGTAGAAAATGTCAAACATGTTCTGAGTTTTCTTTCAAGATCGGACTGAGGTGCTATTCGACATGTTTCCTGCCAAGGTTTGACTTTATCATATCCTTAACCTTCTGCTGGTGGAAGTGGCTTTCTTTATCATAGATGGTGGCCTTTGTTAATAAAAACATTCAAAGTTTATTACACAATTAGAAATCTGAACTGGATTTGATTGGTTTTGCAATAAAGATTCTATCCTGCATATCATTTTGTGCAACCAGTCATCGTAAGCTGGCGAAGGACGTGCGTCACGTATACGTGACGTAGGTGCAGAATTCAAAACCTCGATCAGATATTTCAAGGACGTGAATACCTTATACGGGCATTTAATGACCACTGATTTCTTCAAAAGCATCAAGTTGCTGCAGTAAGCAGTACGAGAAAATCAAGAAATCTTTCTATTTTCACCTCAAATTCTCAACAAGCATGACTCAGGTCACAAAAAAGCTTCAAATGAAGGGTAAATGTAGGAAAAATTTCAGCAAAAGTAGTGCTTGGTGCAATACCGATCGCAAAAGGACCAAAAGCATAACCCATTGAGTCGTAAATTACGCAAGTGTGTGCTACCTGATAGTCTGTAAGAAAGGAAGACTTGGAAGCATTGAGAAGAGGAAAGTACACATAAATGACTTATGCAAGAAGAGATTCATCAATTTCTACCGCTCTCTTACCGTCAATGGTAGTGCAAAGAGAGTACCTTTGAGGTGGAGTAGAGCACAGAATAGAAGAGTGGAGTGGAATCGACGCAATAGAGTCTAGGCATCCAGATAACTTTACTGACCTCTAAGACCTCCACTAAGAGTTTAAATACGCAAAAAAAGCAAAAAAGCAGTATAATACAGCGGAGTAGAGTAGCTGGGTAAGTGGTGAGATGCAGCTTTGCTGTAACCAAGGCGCACATGGTGGGCCTACCAATCAGTCGGTTTGGCATCCACTTAACCAACAGTCCTTCCTCTTGGCGTCATTTTTATTTCTACAGTCGTGTGACAAAAAATAGGTTTCTTTCGTAAGCACTGCTGCACATGACAAGGTTGGCCACTTTTGTCGCAGTTGCCATGGTATCACGTAGTAAACATTTTTATCAGTTAATCTAAATTTTAAGACCGACATTGCACAGGTTATAAAACAACGATGGCGGTGGAGCTATAAAACTTAATCAAGGAATCTGAGTAAAGAATTTCTTATCAAAGTTAGAATGAAGTCGGGTTTGCATCAACCAGAAGTACTGGAGGAAATACAACTTCTTCTCGTACATACTCCTAGTAGGGGAGTCGCCTTAAGAACTTGACTTTGAACAGGCAGTGGCTTCGTTTTCGAACCCGTAAAATACACACATTTCTATATGCAGGAACGATAATAACAAATCCCTTGTCAAAATCTTACAGGGAAATGATCACCATAGCCCAGACGGCCATTAGTTTTGATTAAGCTACAAGCCCTGACGCCTCAAGTCAGGTACCTAGAAAAACACACTGCCATCGTGTCCAAACGAAATCATTCCGTTTACAACAGGCAACTGAGCGCAAGCACAAATGAAGGGACAACTGCACCATATTAGCCGTACGATCAGTTGTCAATCAGGTGTCACAATACATATTTACACTACTCAGCACGTTAAATGCCCTCCAGTCTAAAAGCATTTTAGGTGTAACAAAGAGAAACCGGGAAACACCTGCTGCTTCACCAATACTGTAAGACTAAAATCACACTTTTTTCAATCCACTAACAACTCTTGGCCTAAAATTGGCAGCAGAATTTAAACGATGCCTTGTGCTGCCACGAGAGGACGTCTCTGTCCTTCATGCCAGAAGGCAACGTCATGGAAGGGAATACACGTCCCTGAAGCTCCAGCGTGGAAGTAGAAAATCTTGGAAAAGATTATGAGCATGCACTTCCTCTTCTCGGCGCCTTAACTGGCAGTTCAAAGAAATTTCTCAAAATCGAGTGAATATTTGCCTTTGATTTACATTTACAAATGGAATGGTTTTGACTCCATTAAAGCTTTTTTCCTCCATAATAAATTAGAATGGAAGCCCTATGAAAAATCAAATGGTCCAGTGAAAGTTCACGGTATCAGAGAATTAAAATGGAAGTTTGCATTCAAATAGCGGAGGGACTTTTCGAATCCCGCAACGAAAAATTTGCTGAAGTATGTTTGCTTGAGACTCGATTATCTTACTAGTGAGCTGAAAGGGAGGCCTTTTTGACTAAACTGTGCGACATTTACGCTGCAGCTATCCTTTCACTAACAAACTCACACTGCTATGGAAGGTGCCACATCATCTCAGTAAAATTTTGATTCTGATTGCAGCCTGTGTTTGTGCAGTGGGATTAGACATCCATCTACCCGATTTGGTGTATCACGACATAATTCATGCGAAAAAGAAAAAAATTAGTTCTGCTTTTGATTCACTTTTTTTGGATAAAACCAGAAAGTTTTGACCATATAAGGAAGCCCCCTGTCCCTTACCCTCATGACCCACTCCTCGTTTCTAAATTCACATTGTAAAGCTAAAATTTGGGAACACTTCCCCAATGGTTAGGAGACAGAAAGAAGAAAGCAAAGGCTGATAGTATTTTTTCATTTAATAAATATTATCGCTTCCATTCACTAGCACTTGCCTATTAGAAACCTTGATTTTGCAGCTTTGATAAGTGGGTTTCGGATTTGGCAGGTAGGGCTAGACGTCATGGGATGGATGTGACCAGAATGGTTGAATGTACAATATATCCAGCACATTCTGATCTCTGATAATCCTTAGGGTTATGGAAGATGCTAATACTTTCTTACCTCATTCCTATATCCTGCGACCCCATAATCAAGGTAGCAGTTTACACCTGGACGATGTCGAACATTGCCTAACATTAAATCAAACTTACCGCTAGTTAAGTCTTACCCAAGGGACATCTTCATGTATCGGCACCACTTTGCTCCACTTTAAATGGTCTGTACAAATCAGTATTGCATGGCTCTAAATGTCTATGATAATGTGGCCTTCTGAATGCTTTCTTTAGACATTCTGTAATATCATTTTCGAAGACCGAGTACCCAACACACCTGATAGACGACTGACCTACTCATTGATGTCCACTGCTATCAAGATCGTCTATTTTAAGCTACTTTGAGGTAGATGCAATTTCCTGAGGGGTGGACAAATCTGTGATTTTTATAATCCAAAATAGCAAATTTGACTACACTTTTCTGCAAGGGACCTTTGAAATGACTTTGTGAAACTCAGCAATCTGTCGGTGGCTGTTTAACACTTCCATTCAAACATATTCGACAAACCCCTGCGCAGCTGAAGAAAATTTTTAAGCAATAAATGTTGAAAATAACTGAGGTCTGCACTTAATCATTAGGTGTAAATTTTACGGACAAATTTGGCCGCCGCTTCTTCAACTTAAGAACAAAGTCAGGATATTAATTCAAAGTTACGATAGCTACCACAAACCCCTTCTCCCTTGCAGCGATATCAAGAAAAACTGTGATAATTATCACTCCTAAATCTTCTGCAGAATACTCAAACTGCTTGACCGAATCCGACAATTTTTTAAAGGTTTGGTATTGCTTCTTGTTTAGAGATGTCTAGTACCTCACAAGAACGAGACCCCCTTACGTCGCCCGACTGAACGAGATATCGAGGTTAACTTACGTAGCTAGACACTATTCCAGTGTCTGTTATTTCCAACCTACGTTTGAAGGAGGCATGAAAATTGGTTGCATTTGAAATGACCAGGACATCACCTCTATGGGTAATGTTAAAGCTTAGGAAAGGCGAAAAGAAAAACGAATAAGAGAAAAAAGGAAGAGAAGGCGAAAAGGAAGCCTTAAGTGGAAAAGTAAAACCTCAGCGCTGATACGAATAAATAAATTCGTCGACAGCATGAACTGGCAAAGGATGGCATGCAGTAGTACACTAGCCAAGGACTAATCATGTAAATCATTTTAAACATAAGCTCAAATTAACTTTCGGTTGCCACCTACTACTTTTATTCTGTAAGTAACATCGGTTGATTTGTTTCTCTGTAATGTAATAGACGCTAATCTTAGTCACAAATGTCTATAATCTCAAACTTAGTACAAACTTTTCATCAGGCGAATTATTCGTTTCCTGCTTCATTTATTCACCTGCCTAAAACTTTGAAATTAAGGAATTAAGAATAGTTCTATTCCACAAACACTTGACATGACATTCAGGGAGTGTATTTCATTTCTGTATCCCATTCTGGCTACCTACTGCAAATTTCAATAAAAAATTTTAGTCAAGCTTTCAAAATATCTAAGGAGAAAGAATCTCATTCGAATGCACCTCAGCGCACTCACGAAGAGATCATTGAATCCACCAACACTTGCCTTCCTTATTTACCTTGACCTTCTGATTGCCATGATGTAAAATAGTTGCCACCCAATATCTGCACCACGTCTAAACTTATTTCTTACGCATCGCCAACTCCACACCATTCCCTACAGGTGTGTGCAAGGGTTACACATTGATCATATTTTCCGTTTGGCACCCTGACAAAATTATGGTATCCACGCAACTGGCAGAAGGTAAACAACAACTTGAAAAGACATCTTTTTAGTATTTCCCAGGTTCAATGAAGAGATTTCCCACAAAGTGTAAGGTTAGGTTGAGAAGGATGTGCTTTAAGTGCCGACTTTGTACTCCTTCCTCGAAATACTTTCAGGTGGAGGAAGAATCAAGGAGAACGTAAGCAGACATGCGTTGTCTTTCCGTTTTCAGCTCCACACGTGATAAAAAAAGAAGTTCATTTTGCTACTCATATTACAGCTTCTCTGACACGCACTGTTTGAGCCACCTTAAAGTACTTTTGCTGTGTTCTGTTCAAGCAGTTACCCTGTTCCGCTTCTTCTAGCACGACGATGCAAAGGCTAAATATATTTCTATTTTCCCCTCCTCGCCCAAAAAAAATTTTTTCTAATATAACCGCAGATTGCTGATGCGTCAATTTAAGGCTTGTTGGGTGTGTTTACCTATTCAAAACCAATACGGAAAATGAACATTAAATATCCAAAACGCTGCTTTCCATTAGTGAAAATGTGGAGGTAAATGGAAATTTTGTGTTGGTCTCCTGTGCTGCTTGTAAGTAATTGACCACACCCAATGAATTACAGATTCTCTTGCATTTTCCAACACTAAAGAGTGTCTGGCGGCCTCCTTTTTCGCCCCGAATTCTACTCCAAAATGTACAGCTTTCTGTAAAATAGCTTTACTTTGGAGCAGCTAAATTTAATGCACATTGACACCCCTGCAGGTGAACACTGACATGGACAGTCCACTACACACACGCCCGCGCGAACAGACAAACATAGAAAACGGACACATTGACCTTAGCATGGCGTGACACATATCTTAAAAGTATATAGTAGATGATAAATAAAATCGGCTGAGCAGGGATATGCTCCTTCCAAACATGAACAGTGAAATTCAAAGGCCACTTCTCAGAGGAGGTCAGTCAGTTAGCTGACTATAGAAATGAAATGTAGAGCGGGTTTTTTAAAGTAGAGACAAAAAGTGAGGATCAAATAAGCAGCTCTTCAAGCTCATTGTCATTTTTTAAGTAAAAATCCATCTGCGGAACCGCTTCCTTCCTTTTTGCATGTAGGTGCAAAAAAATACCACGATACACAAGTAAATATTGCTGTTACACGCATTCCCTTCATTATCAAGCGTGGAGAACCTTCCTTCCTTTGAGTGGTTTACCACTAACCTCAATGTAATGAAATTGCTTCTGGATGACAAGTCTTGGTGCTGCCCACCCCAACTCCTCTGTGCTCTTGAAACCGATTTCAACCCTCCACGCCAAGACGACGAGATTGCATAGCATCACATGCTTTTAATAATCATTTTGTACAGTTTCCAAATGGTGGAAAAGTAGCAGGGTAGGCATTAAATAGACCCTAACGATTGTGCTATGCACAAGTGTCAACAACGTACAAAGGTAGCTTTAGTGGACGTCTAATCGCTTTTTAAGCATACCATAAAAGTGTGAGAACTTTTCCTGCATCTACAAAAGGTGTTTTTCTAGTTAATTTGTGATTATTTAAGCGTGGTGTGTGATCTGCTTTGATATCCCCCCAAGGAGTGAATGCAACTTGTGAATGAAATTGGGGCCAACTGAACCCCTCTCGCAAGCATCACATGCCCTAGGTCAGTCTTCACAAAATTTGTTAAAAAAATTGGCACCAATGACTTTGCTTACTCACGGCTCCTTTTCGCCTCAGACAGCTTATGGAATTTCTAGGTCGACAGACAAAAATTGATTCACTAGTTCTCCCACTGCAAGCCACTTCTACTACCCATTGTTTACTTCTGTTGATGGCACTATGGCTGGCAATAAAATCATGACCACCGATAGCAGGTTGTTGTGGTGAACATTCCTAGATAATCAAGAAAACTTCTTTTTCCTCATCTCGTATTTGCAAGGAGCATGCTCCAGTCCGCAAAAAAGCTTCAGAAACAGTGCAGACATGAGAGCATTTGATAGTTGAAGTCGAATTAGATGTGATATGGTCGTAAAAGGCCCAAAAGCAGGACTTAGGGGGGTGAAATTTATACAAAGGGGCATTAACAACCTGACTCTACAAAAGGAGGACTCTGTAGTGTTGAAGAGGAAAGTACATCTAGATGTCACAGAGTTGAGCAACTCCAACATGAATTAAGCGCCAGACTGTCCAGAAATTCCCACCTTCGGTAGGGAGTAAAGAGCGCAAGAGCGCAGCAAGACAGAGGAGAACAATAGAATAGAGCGGAGTAGAGTAGAGCACAACACAGCACTGTGCCTGAGAATTGAGATGGCTTTCCTATTCTCCAAACATCTCCACTAGGTTTTCGACTATTCAGAAACCAGAGTTGACATTTTTTGCATTATCTGCAAACAAACCTAATCCGGACAATCCCATTCGCACCTAATCTATAAGATCACTTTTCCATGACAAATTACTTGTCCGGATCGTATCGGAAATCTTTCTTCAATGTAGGCTCCCAAGGTCCGTTCAAAGGAGGAATGAGCCGACTGCAATCACGTTGAATGCTACAACAGCTCAAGGTAGCCCAAGTACTGACGTCTTCACTGCGAAGTAAATGAAGTCAAGATTTCACAGTGGTCTATTGAACATGGCAACTGCAGTGCAGAGAAGACGTAAAACATCATTTCTGTTGTTTCAAAACAGTCGAAGCATACTACAAGGAAAGAACTGGCACAATTCATTGTACCAAGTAATCGGTTGGATTGATGGATTTTACAGCAGGCTAAAACGCTTTCCACCTCCTTTTAAAATCGTCTCCAACTCCACACGACTGGGTGAGTAGAAGTAGGCACCGGTGAGGGGACGAGTGAAGTGGAACAACCCGTCCTCGATACGATCATGCGACAGGCCTGCCATGCGATCCAGTGCCCAGTCGAAGATTTGAGGTGACTTTGTGTAGGCTACAAAGAAGAGACCGCATTCGCCTGAGGCGATGCCGTATGGTAGTGAGTGGCGCACCATTCGTCCTGTCATGTCGCTTGTGTCCGCAGCATCTGAAAATGTCAAAAACATTTGATTACCATCCCACTGCTTGCTTCAGCTACTACATTAGCTCACTCCCCTCATGGAGAATCTCCCTCTACCAAGGCGGAGATGGGATGAAAACACCTTGTTGCCTAACACAAGTGTACTACCAAAAAGGGATGCCAATACAGCGGCAATATAAGCTTTAAGGTGTGTCGAATCTTCTCTTACTACTACCACTACTAAATTCTTTAGTCAAAAGGCAGACGATGGTACTAGTGTGGGTCCTCATCCAACACCGCATGGTGAGGAAAGGAGCAGCAGCCAAGTTAGGAGTCAACCCCGACCCCACGACCATCTTATACCGGATACAAAATCCCTATATGCGCAGAAGACTTCAGGCGCATTTTGCACGCTGATGACACTCCTATCCACTGCTCATCCAATCCACTGTGAGACATTTGATCTGAAGATGTAACTGCGCGGGAGACAGATGTACGACTACCCCATCTATGGTGGTTATCATTCCACAGTTTCAATAACTGCTTCTGCAAAAGTTCTGCTAATGGCCTCGTAAGTCTGTTACACCTGGTCTATCCACCACCTAACGCGGAGTTTTACAAGAAACCATCCACTCTCACTTAGCTTACATTGGGTGCCACTGCGGACAGGATGTTCCGTAATGATTCAACCAATGCTGCGTGGCAGTTATGATGTGTTGTCTAAACGTCACTATTTGTGGGAATGTTTAAGCAGGATAGTTATGTATTCACACCCTCTAAATATCCCTGCAAATCAACGCCTCCCCTGTAGCAACAACAAAGAATATCTGTTTCCATTGCAATTAGTGGTGAGAGGGACCTTCCTCAAGTACAACCAATATGCTTCTCTCAATTCTTACCAAGTAGTTCTATTTCTTACTCAAGTAAAACCGCTCCTAGATGGGGAAAAGGCAATACAGTATCACAACGGCATTCAAAGTCACAAATGAGGCAATTGCCCACCAACTGTACTTCCACATCGGCTTTCAAGGAGAAAGTAAACCTTTGAACATGCAATTCCATAAATCTATTCCAAGGAGTAATTAAAGGATGCATTTCGTGTGCAACTCACCACGTTTGACCCGACCAAGATGCGAGGTGGGCGCAATCGGTTCTATCCTAATGTTGTCCGTTTTTGTACGGCCGACATTAGCCTCCATTGTTTTCACTACAAAAAGAGGAAAAGAAGTGGAATGTACGTTTTTTTACCACTGATCCTGAAAAACCCTCTAACAGCCTCCTCCTACCTAGCACTGGTTTTTCTCTACAAAAAATAAAGTGAAATGCGTTGCTGAAAATAGATGACACAAAGAGAGAGGGATTCCCATTGTTAAAGCTAATTTGTTTGATTAAATCATGACGAGATATTTTACTGTGACGCAAAGTTGGGAAAAAAAGATGCTATTGAGTCAATTTGTTCGCTACTGTATAGTCTGCTCCATTCCATATTTCTCCCTTCAGGACGACAGACAAAGCTACTCGGACATGCCTTCGTCCAAACGCACGCGGTGATGAACATTCTACATTGGTGACAGAAATGCATGAACTCTTTCAACTGTCCGCGATTCGATGTTCTTCACGGTAGCATTCATACACCCTCCTCATCCAAACAGATCATTCCTTCCGAATTACTTTTTTGATTATTTTGACGCTGATGTGGTGGTAAAACCCTATTCTGGGACTATTTCGATTCCTATCTTTTAAGGACTTTCAAACAGGGAAGTGCGAAATCAAACACAACGGCTTCTTTACTATGAGGTTCAAGCAGTATGTTCCTACCTCTAGTACCAGTTTTGTGCATGGATGTCAGATATAAGCCCTTTGGGTGCGAAATATGGCAAAAACACTTGACACAGAAAGTAGTAAGTCTATGATTGCGTAATGTTGAGGCAGAATCGTGACGGCTATGTGGGAGCAGGTAATTGCAAACGCCACAAAAAGTACCTCCTTCAAAACATTTCTCAGCAGTATGTCTCTCTACAGCACAATATTAACCTTTTTTGGAGATGACGCAACGATCATTGCAAAGAAGACCGAAGCGCGTGTGACGTACCATTTTCGGAGGCAATCTTCTTCATGTCGTGCAACCATCGCTGAGTGAGGACGTAGCTCCCACCCGTTGTCTCACTAACTGCAGCTTCAATGCGATCAGTCTCGTCGGCAGGATTTGCTGTGCCTGTAACGAAACAGAAAAGCCAAAATAATTATTCGCGCAACCTAAGCGACCGACTGACAAACTCTCCTGGGATTGACGTCATAGACACTGGCAGACTATGGTAGTTAATGCGGATAATAGCAGCGAAATCATGGCTGGTGGAAATTGTAGTATCAAAGAAGCAGTAAGAAATTAATCTTGCTTATCACAAGTGCAGAATAAAGCTGTCGAGTGCAGAAATCTGTCCGTCAAAGAATAGGGTAACCAGATGGATATACGAATACTTGATAAGTTTGGAGTAATGGATTACAGTCGAAAAAAAGACAAAAATGTAAGCGAACCCACCATCGACGAATCCGCTCAAATCGCGACCATCACGATAGGTAAACCCGTACGTCTCTTCCGTACTTTGCACCGCACCTTTCGGCATGTCGTTTAACACCGCCTGCGCCAATTCGAAGAGCTTTCCTTGCTCTCCACACACTGCGTGCACCAAAATGTCACCACCTTTTTAAAAAAATAAGCAAAAGTTTGCAAGTATATAAGTACTTCCAACTGCTTTATAACTCGACGGTCATCCGATTCAAAGCCATCAATTTACCACCTGCCGAAAACGAATTTTTCCATCTATAGAAATCTGCTTTTTCAGAGTCGGTATTTCTTTAGGCTTCTAAACATCAGCAAGCTTGGTGAATTAGCAAAAATAATACGCCTAATTAACAGATGGCCTAATAATGTAATCATAACTAACTTCCGTTCTGGAAGGCACTTTGGGCCCTTAGAAACAAGGCAAAACTGTGAAATACTAAAGCCCAAACCTACTTAGGTATTTTAGAATGATGGAGTAAAAGGTGTTTGCGAGCATGTGTGTTTAAGGGAATATTTTCAAAAATTAAAATATCAACTGCAGTAGGTAGAAGAAGCCTCTGTGTGGATATTCTGTCATAATCTTTAAATTGCTCGGCTGGTTTGAAGGCTAGGTGGATGCTAAAATGCTGCCATGAATTACTATAGAAACATAAACTGGCGTTATTGCAGTGGAGATTTCTGTCAGTCAGGCAGCCAGCCATTCAAAATCCCTTCTTTTAACGTCATTTCTACTTCCGCCTTCGTGTGGCAAAAATACGCCTCTTTCGTAGGTTCCTTTCTACAGAACAAAAGCAACCACGTTTAACTCGGTTATCAAGACGTCATGTGCAGATAAAATAACTGCTAAGTACGAACACCAAGAATCCTCCGTCTGAATGGGTACTATTGTGGAAACCCTGTCGAATTTTATGAAGGGATCAGAAATCAAACGGTTGGCTTGTAGTTCAACACTGACAACTGTCAGGTCTAAGATTTACACATCGTTAATAAAGCATTTTCAAAGAACATTTGTCTCTAAATTGAAATGCCCCTACCGTTCACTTAAAGCGTGATTCCAACAGAGATTAAGGATCCCTTACTCGGAAAGGGAACAATATGTATGGTACTTGGACTACCATTCCTATCAGAATTGCCAAATTACAAAAGTGACAAGCCCATTCAGCTCGCAGTGTTTTAGTCAGTGGTTACGCATCCGCAGCCTTTGAAGTCAAAAAAGTTTCACAGATGATTTTACGACTGAATAGCAGTTCGCACTAACTACCTGCGTCACTACACAGCACCATTCTAGTAGCCACTACAATAATGCAAAGTTTCACAATGGACATACTTCAATAAGAGCTTCTCAGGAAGCAAACTTTGCACTAGAGTAAGGTGAGATCGAAAGTTTTATGGTTAATAATTACAGTATGTGGTGAAAATTTACCGGTTGAAGGCATCTGCACCAATTTGCCCTTGCGTTCACTGAAGGGAAAAGGCTCAACTCCATTTTTGCCTGCATCAGGATAGATTTTTGCGAGAAACTCCTGACCGAACGCCAAACCGACTATCAACTCGTTGTCTTCATCTCGAATGTCTTTCGGTGAGATTCGATCGACGTGGGCCTAAGCGAAGGTGACAAGAATGGCCTTGAATAAAGTCAGCTAACCACAATTGCTCAAAGTTGATAGCAATATTTAAAGAAAGGCTTCACACGTGCTTAAGCAAATGACATTTTGCAGCGTTGCCAAAATTTTACTGCAATGGGGAGACGTTGAAGTCCCTTGGGTGTGAAAACAACATTTTTAAGAGGAATGGGGATAATTTGAACAATCCAAGGGAATTTGGTGACATTAGTGGACCTGCTAAACTCTCACCTTATATTTACGTTAACAAATGGAACGGGAATTGCTTGTCTTCACCTTTCCTGGGGTGCTTCCTACACAACTAAATGAAATGGAGAAGCACTGAAAGAACAGATGGTCCAGTACATCCTTAAGACAAAGGTTTGCAGGCGGAGAGCAAGGGAGCTGCCATACTCCTTATCATGAAAGTTGATAGCGTATGTTTGGTCGAGACACTCCTCATTCTCGCACAGGGTAAACGATTCACAAATGACTAATTTGAGTCACCACAGTCCACTATGTTTGCAGCATCGTTGAGAGGATCATCATCAATCATGTCCACAATATGGCATGAGGGCTTACTTTCATTGGCTGACCTTTATCCTATTCGTAGGAGCAAAATTACCCAAATTCCACTGACAAAAAATCCATCTCGAGGTGGATAGCAATTATCCTCCTACAATACCTGTCTAGATAAATATTTTGGCAAATGAATTTTTACACTTTGAGGTTACTTTTTAAGGCACGAGACGATAAGCCATTCTGTGTGCCCTATTGAGGGCACAAGCTATATGGATTTCATAGAAAAGGAACATGAGATGCGACATATGCTTTGACATCTAATAATTGTCCCAAAATTTTCACCTGACTAAGATTTCCTAGAAAAGTCCATTTAAGTAATTTCTTTTGGATAAAGACTTCAAATAGCCTCAAAATCGATAAAATTTATGAACAACCAACCCGGATCTTTCGTAGCGCTTGAACACAGTCCTTCGCTGAAGCATGAGGATGGAGGTGGAGGATGAGAAAGAGCCCATGTGCCTTGTCCTCCCGAATTACCTAGACCCAAGTCGTTGACGTTAAAGTTACAAGGATAACCTACGATATCCTGACACTTGTATTCGCTCTCCGCTCTGGCCATCAGTAGTCCGCCTTTAGCAGTTTCGTTGCCCATGCAAGTAGCAAATTCGCGTGCTAAAAGGGAGGCCTTTTTGATAAAACTGCATGATGCCTCTGTTTGCAGCAGCACATAAGCGCCAAGTCCACCAATCGCTACTGGCCACACCCGTCGCGTCACTAAGCCCATGGATCGTGTTAAAGTCTGCAGGCGACTCGAGTAACTCATTTTTCTATAACAAGTCATAAATTATACTAACAACGTATGGCTTTGTTCAAGAGGTATGAAGAGTCGTAACAGGGTCATAGGCAGTAGCAAGTTTAAGGGAAATATATGAACGATTATCGGCCACCAATAATCCATTCGGTACAAACACCGTTGAATTTAATGGCGTGTTTAAAAAAATACCAGAAGATGTCCCACTAATCACATCTCAAATCTACGCGTAACTAATAAAGGTATGCTTGAATGAGCTAAAGATTAAGCTTGTATAGCGTCATGATAGGCAGCAGAAGGTATCAAAAGTGATGTAAAACAAATACTGAAAAATACAAAGACGAATATATTTTATTTACAATCCAAATCAAAATCAAAAACTTAATCTAAGTCAAAAAAATGCTCCATTGCCGTGAAGCTAACCCACAGGTGCAAGTGTTATATAAAGTTCTGGGTAGCTGTGTACATAAAATAATAGACGACCAATGCAGCAGTCAAGTAGCAGACCGACAATTTGGTAATCATCGGCAAATCAAAACCTCTCATCGAACAACCTTGAAATCAAAAGCGTGTACAACTTTAGAAAGCGTCCGCCAGAGCTACAAAACAAATAGCTACAGATTCGGAATTTATTTCAAAATAAATGCACTAACACGCAACCCATATTTTACATATTTCAAAAGCTTATTTTATTAATTCATCTGATTAACAAGATTAAGGCGATTGGAAGCCACCTCTGAATTAGTGTGCATTAGCATTGTATTATTCTCCCTATCATTTAAGGCATATACAGTTTAATTTACAAACTTGTTTTGTAGCTTTAGCAATTTTTTAAATTCGCTACCTTCTTAAGGTAATTATTTTTTCCGTAGATGTTGATCTGAAAGTTTGATTTGTCATTGCATACAACTAAGAAAGTTACTTTTATTTGGAGCTTGGAAAATAAATGGGCAAATGCCTTTAATTGTATAATTACAATTTTTTCATTTGGATTTTGCGCAAATGAATTTTTTTACACTAGGGATGGAGATACGCTCTACTACAAAAGTTATTAAAAAAATGTATGAAACTTACACCAAGTGTTGGAAGCAACAATTTGACCCCTGTTCCACTTCTCACTCAGCATTGGACAATTCGTTGGTGTGTATGCTGATGCAGTGCAGGCTTGTGGCTGCGTCTAGTATGTAATGAAACTGCGGCTCAAATTTGGAAGTCAGTTTAAAGTGGCTGAGGTGGACGAGGAGTCATTGTTAAGCTCTCTGGTAGAAAAAGCAGCCTCCTTGTTTAACCTTACAACGTAATTTACCTTGCGATTTACCCAGTGTATGACTACAACATGCTGTCTTTTGCAGTTCCTTGATATTGGTTGTTTCATTTATGCTCCTCACTACTGTTGGATAAGTTTGTTTGGGGGTTATTTGAATTGAAAATATGCCTCTTACTCTTTCCTTCCCACCTCCTCGTCTTTTGAAACTTCAACGTTCTCCATAGAAGTAACGTTCTCGTCAGCTTAAATGCAACTGATTTCTATGCCTCCTCCGATGGTCGATTAAAACTAAAAGATATTGGAATTGTTTCCGGTGACATAATTTACGTCCAGTCTCTAGTTCAGTCGGACGACATAAGGAAGGCCCGTTCTAGTGAGGTACCTCCCGCTTTCTACTGAGATGTATTGGCAGGCCTTTGAAAAATTGTCGAATTCCGTAAAGGAGCTGAAATATTCTTCAGAGGAATTGGGCGTTAGAATAGGTATGGGTCCTCTGGATGTCAGTGCAAGGAGTAAGAGCTTGATGGTAGCGTTTGTAAAGTTGAATTTGCATCTGTATAGAGCCCTTGTGTTGCAGAAGCGACGTCCGAGTTAGTTCGTATAACATACGCTTATTGTTATGGTGATGATGATGTTCGAGCCTTAATTACTTTCACCATATTCTCCTGTGGGGATTTCATGAGCTATGCTGGTAAGTCGCCTCTTGCTAACTCTTCTTCAGCAAGTGTTGCCAACTATGAAATCCGAAAACAAATCTCCATTAAATATGACAATTTTTTCGTTGATCCACAAAGAGTTGATGCCAGTATGTTAGGATCCGTGTCGATTTCATGCATTTATACAGATTCTCGGGGGAATCTTCCCGTTATTTACAAAAATCCACAAGATCTCATTATCAAACTGTCGGATGGGCTTATTGAACCTATTCTAGTTGACATCCATGAAGGTAAGAGTGCAGCTGAGATCATGTTTCCTACCCTAGAGTTCGTTCTCCCACCCCGTTTTGGACTAATGAATTTGCCAGAGGCAGTTTTGGTAAGTCGCCTTTTTTTTACGTAAGTAGTGCATTTTCATTCAGTAATAAGAATCGTACTTGATGTTCTCTACAGTATATGCTGCCCAGATGACTTAAGTAAGGCTTTTACTTTTCGTTCTTTTGATAATGTATTTCGTAGGTTAACATTTTTGATCGCCTTCCGTTGGGCGATTTGGCCTGTGTCTCACTGTCTTCTCACAAGGTGAACAGCTTCATCAATTCTTGTGAAGCGCTTTGGCGCCGCAAGTTAAACCGCATTGTTGGGTCCTCTCCTGCTGGTGGTATGTCGGAAAATCAGGCTTATTTTTCCATTTGATAAATACATTCCCAAATCTCACGGCATTTTATTTCAGTGATAAACTCAGAATTTTTGTCAGACGGTTCAGCGGCCCTGTTTGGCAAATGTCCATCACTTTTGGTAGGTATATGCTTTTCTTTTTTTTTCAATGGCCAATTTACGGTTTCTAGGCATTCCGTAATGTCTATCTGGTCAGAAAGTCCTCCTCAAGGGTGCGCTTTTGAATCAACCATAGCCTTCTGCCTGAGAAAATATACTTCATGCAGCTGTTATTGTTGTTATTTTTTTGATGTTATCATAAAAGACGTTAGTTTTGTAAATAAGTTCGAAAGAAAGTGCGTAATGTTCCACTTTTCGTGTTGTTGAGGTACACATTAACCCTCTATGATTTTTGTCTGCTGTTACATGGGGGAGAATCGTGTGTATGCGTACTTAAGATCTCTACTTTGGATTGTGCAATTTGTGTTGCTTTCTTGAAATTACTTGTTACGAGGAATAGGGATAGATGCTTACGTCTAAGCTGAATCGCTAATTTTACCATCCAAAAGCAAGGTAAGTACGTAGGTCATTTCGAAATCTTACGAGGTTCATCTCTTTTGCGACTGGGACACCACCCTGGAGGTAGTGTCCTATTCGCGCTTGCTAACGTCGAAGCTGAGGCGACACTAGCTCTAATTGGCTGTTGGCTGTGGGGACTCTCCAGTCTATGGGAGCTGAAATCCCTCGACCCTTCTGGACCCTAGTTGTGATACGATTTTCGACGTTGGTAAGCCTTATTGTGTCTCCGAAAACCACCCGGGGCCAGTTTTAGGCCCTTTTCATTTAAGTACTGCATCTAAAAGTAGTTTGGTTTTTCTTTTTTTATGGTGCAAAGTGCAACATGTGGTTGGCGAAAAATTTAGGGAAAACTTACATTCCTGTATCTGGGATGAGAAATGCAATCTTTGAGGATTGCGTTTGCGTGTTACTAATGCGAAGGAAAGTGAAATAGTCACAAAATTAGCTATTGTGGTTTGTGTAAAGTAGTGTGGTCATGGTGTACTGTCTCACGTCTTTCCTGATGTCGGAACGAGCGAAGATGGTGTAGACGAAAGTGCTTCTAGCGTGTAGGACTGTTGGAAGATCACTAGCGCGGCTTGAATCTTATGGAGGCAAAATTTGTGCAGGTCCAGGCGCTCCAGTAGTTCAACACATAATTAGATAGACGCCCAATTCCCTATAGTAGCTTTAAACGCCTAATCCACGAGCTGGGGCCAGTGACATACGCATGCACGGGGATTACCACGAGGGGTGGGGCCGCGCTGCAGTACTTTAGGCGTTTGTTTAACATTCAAGTTTATGTAACGGACCATTTAGGGGCCGCACAATTGCACACCTGGCGGATGGTCAACCTCTATGCTATGCCACTAAACCTGGGACCTTCTGTAAGTCGGCGTTATACATTCCGCCCGAGTGCTACGTCTCTTGTCGTCTTTGGGGAAGTCTCGAAGGGCTGCATTGGTGATAAACCTCAGCGTGACAGAAGAATTACTCTTACTTTGGATGGGGAAGTTTGCGACGGTCCCTAACAAAGCAATCGAAAATAACGTTAACTTCCGGTAACCACTCCAGCCCCGTATTTGGCGGCAAAGCTAACAGCATTGGAGTCGATGCTAGCTGTGAACCATCTAGTAGTTCCGTTACAAAGTTATCTGCCGCGACCGTATGAAGATGTCAATGAATTGGCCTTGCGATACCTTCTTGCCTCTTTACTAGCTAAATAGAATCCAGCAGCATGGCAACGACGTGAAACTCTACCCCTGCGGAACTATGTCAAACCCCATCCTTTATTATATGGTTGTTTTTAAGTCACCGTGATGGCCAGAACACACTTTTTTGTCCCTCAATAAAGCTCCCATACAAAACAAAACTACTGATCCTGTAGAGGTGTTAAGAGGGTTCAGACATCTCCTACGTTGCATGGAAATTCCATAAGTGGTACGGTTGGTTCGTGGGTGTTCGTCTAATACCTGACGGCAGCCGCAGAAGTTTGGCCATGTAGGGCTCTGGAGACGAACCTCAAAAGGGGAAAAGAGCTATTCAGTTATTTAAGTGATCATTTAACTCTTGGAATCAGTAATGGACTACTTAGGATTCCGCCACTGTACAACCCCTGGTCGGCCCGGCCCCCGCACCATGCCAGTAGATACAGGCCCATCTACAAGTTGGTAATGTATATTCCGCCTCAGCTTTATGTACTTTTGACGTCTTCAAAAAGTCTCAGGGCACTGTAGTCGTAGTTGCTTTGGCGCCAGACAAATTATTTAAATGTAATAGTGATGCAGCTTTCCGGGAATGTTTAATGCCTACAACATCCTCCATTTCCTAGTTATGAGGCTTCTGACAGGCGAATTGAGAAAATCAGTATTTAGAAAGAATTTTTTAAGTTACACAACCTGCAGTTAAAATTCTGATGCAGGAAGAATAGCGACTACTTACACGTAATAATCACTTCAAAAGGAGTTCCGAAAATTGGCAAGACAAAAGTTAACTCAGATAGTCTTGCTTGCACCAAAAGTATCATTGTATTTGTCTGGGTTTTCAAAAGACTTAGATAAAAAAAGAAATTTTTTGTAAAAACAAACATGTGGTGCCCTATTTTGCAACAGCAATGCATATAGCAGTACTTTTATTTGTGAGTAGCCCACAAGATCTTAAAACGTCTGTTTTATTTATGTAAAATTAATTTGTTTAGTAGCATGACTTTGATTGCTAAATGCGTTGACGCCTATAAATGCAAGGTCGCTACGGCCCCCCGCGGCTTCTTTGAGCGTAGGTCTCAGTGTGGTTCGCAGGGCTCCCTTGTGATAGCAGTTTTTTTCGGCCTTACTTAATGCAGACTATTTCCAAATTCTTTTCCACTCGCCCGTACCACAATTTTTTGACCTTTAAGTCGCCAAACTTGTGCACAATTTTTTTAGGTTACGAGCAAGTCTCAGAAAGATGTGGTCGCAAGTTGAAATGGGTCCCCCGGACTTCGTTTTGGGTATCACAGAGGCTTTTAAGCGTGATACAAATCCTAGCAAAGTTAATCTTGGCGTTGGTGCCTACCGAGATGATAACTCTAAACCTTGGGTCCTTCCATCTGTTCGTGAAGCTGAGGAACGTATTTTGAGTCGTCATTTGGATCACGAATATCTTCCTATTAGCGGTCTTTCTTCTTTCTGCAAATTAGCCATTGAATTTGCTCTTGGCGCAGACTGTCCTGTTTTTAAGGAAGGGCGAGTGAGTATGGTGTTTCATACCATTATAAGTTTGGACGACTTTTTCATACACTTAATTTTTTCAGAATGCCACAGTTCAATGCCTTTCGGGCACAGGATCTCTTCGCATCGGAGCTGCATTTTTGGGTCGCTTTTCGAAGGTAAAGGAAGTTTGGGTGCCCAAACCCACCTGGGCAAACCATATACCGGTCTTCAGGGACAGTGGCATCGCCGTACAATACTACCGCTACTATGATTCGAAAACCTGCGGTTTGGATGAATCTGGCTGGCTAGAAGATATTTCGCACATTCCGGGAGGTAGTATCATCTTGCTGCACGCTTGTGCGCATAATCCGACCGGTGTGGATCCGAGTCAAGAGCAGTGGAAGCGTGCAGGAAAGATAATCAAAGAACGTGATCTCATTCCTTTCTTCGATATGGCTTACCAGGGATTTGCTTCCGGCGATCCGGACCGTGATTCCTGGGCTCTGCGATATTTTGTCCGTGATCTTCATTTTAAAACTCTCTTTTTGGCTCAAAGCTTTGCCAAGAATATGGGTCTTTACGGTGAACGGTGTGGTGCCTTTACCCTTATTTGCGAGTCAAAGGATGAGGCTGAACGATGCATGTCGCAACTCAAGATCCTCATCCGCCCAATTATCAGTAATCCACCCCTCTATGGTGCTAGAATTGCCGCAGAAATTCTTGGTGATCCTGAGCTTAAAGCCAAATGGTAGGTGGTAGGATATGGAGTTTTCGACCTTCAACTTTGGTGCTCCTTTTAGGATGGTGGACCTTAAGAGCATGGCACATCGGATAATTGGTATGAGAAGTTCTCTGAGGGAGGAACTAGCAAAGGCTGGCTCAAAGCGCAATTGGGAGCACATCACAAGCCAGATCGGGATGTTCTGCTATACGGGGCTTTTGCCTGATCAGGTTTGTATGCAGATTCGTTCGTGTAGATTTTCCTGAATTTTAGCTTCTTGACATCAATTTCTTGTAACTTAGGTAGAACGGTTGACCAAAGAGTTCTCCATCTATCTGACAAAAGATGGACGAATTAGTATGGCTGGAGTGACCTCCAAGAACGTTGCATATGTGGCCCAGGCGATACACGCAGTGACGAAGTAGGAGAGCAGTCATCTTATGACACACCATCTTCCTTTTCCCCTTATATAACCTTAACCTTTTGTACCACGCGTTTTGGTCGATTGTCACTAGTAATGTTCATGCTTGGCAAATTTGCCATAATCGTGAAATCATTGTTTCTATTTAATAAAATTATCAACTAGATGAATAGGTATATTCGGATTTCGGGATTTCCTGCTTAGCGATTTCTTGTTGCCATAAGTTCGCGTGACATTGAAAAGTAGTAGAGGAGAAGGCGTATATGATTTGGATTATTTGTGGGGTCTTTTGCGTCCATCCGTTGAGGCATAGGTTTAAAAACTAGGGAAGGTAATTTGAAAGCAATTTTTTTGTGGATTTCAGCATTCATAGCTTTCTAATTTAAAAGTAAAATGCGATGTACCTTAGTGATACGGGGTGAGCACTGTATTCAAGGGAGTAGGGGTCTGTCTGGTCGCTTGTAGGCAATCTTTCCAATGAAGATTTAAATGTGGATTCTTCCTGTTATTCCATTTTACACGAAGGATCATTCCCACTTAAACAGAAATGTATTGACTGAGTACTTTAATCCATTTTCAATCCCTGAAGGTAAACTGGTGCATTGGTTTCAGGTCTCAGACGTTCTTCATTAACAGTATTTTGGTCCTGGGGGAATAGGCTCAAAGCAGCTGATAGTGTTTGATGCGGGTGGAATGGCATCGAAAACTCTCAAAACCAATGGTTTTCACAAAGATGATTGGTCCGACGAAAACTTGACTACAGTTGTGTTGCTAAACTTGATCCTGATTGAGACGAGTTGTAGGCGAAGTGGAGGCCGTTTGAAATACACACATGATCTCCACTGAACAAAGACCATTGGGTGAAAGCAAGCAGCTCTGAACTCTCCATTTTCACAACTAGAAGCTGGCAGTTGAACGAGGATGTTTACACTCTTGGCTACCAGTGCTTTGGAATAATTTATTCTTCAGTAATGGGGAGCTTTTACTGTGTTGAAAACAATTTCATCAGGCAATAAATTCACAAGAAGACGCAGTGCAAGTGTGGATTCCGCTTTTATTAAACAACACACAATGAAAATATTGTCTTTTGGGAACGAAGTGGTACGTGCCTTAGTGGTGATTGGCTGTCGAATGAACGGTTCAAGTGGGGGTAACCAATGGCGTACGCTGGAATGCGAAACCCATTTCCCATCACAAATGAGGTAACAAATTAACACTCTAAAATAATTATTGCATTTTCATAAAGAGAGTAAAGGCTAGGAGTCTTTATAGTACACTGAGATTCAATGGCTTAGTAATCACGACCTCCCCGGTGGATGGGGAAAGTCGTTCATGACACGAAAATTGCAAATCACTTCGCTAAGTTGTAATACGCGAGTCTTCATCCTCATGAGCAGACAATCTTCTATCCCTAATGTGATTCATCCATCCACCAGCAGAACCAAGTTCTTGATCCATTTCCACCACCGTATTTTCTTTAAAATTTTGCAAGAAGTTTTACAGGGAGAATCAATCGACTGACGCTTATCCAATGCTGCATAAAGCGTAGAGGGCATCACACACATTTCACTAGTGTTAATAAATGAATAATTGCCTGTTGTTATGGATGGAACTCACACAATCAACTCTGGTCATCTGATGTTAGCCACACCTTCTCGTGAGACGCCTCATGGAAACGTTCAAAAGTGGAAATGTCAACTTCTTATAGAGAGGAGAATCTTCGCAATTCTAATGACTGCGTTCTTTGCTACTTGATCATACAGATGTGGAAAATGGTGGCTGCTTTAGATGATGGGCTGTTGTGAGCTCCCGATATCCTGTACAAGCCAAGAAGAGATAAAAAGCGAGATAGGCGGGTCTTGCTAAAAAAGGCCGCCATAAGGGTTGACAGATGTGGCCTGTCAGGCATTGCTAGGAAGAATTTGTAGTCGTCAAAGCCACACCTCGGCCATATTATAGGATAATTTACTTCGTTTTTCTTAAAGAACAAAATAATTGGATGCTTTGGTTTTATTCTATAGGTAAGATTCTATGATCTTGAGGTATGTAAATGTTTTCCTGCAACCAAAACTGGGTGCCAAGTTTCAGACACCGTTTTTCTCCTAAACCTTAGTCAGTTTCGAGTAAAAATTGTCTCCCATAGTCCACGCTAGCAACCGCAAATTGAACAATCCAACTGTAATTGCCCTCAAACCAGTCATCATGGACTGATGATAACGCGGGTCACACATTTGTGACGCCCTGCTTACTCAGGCAAATCGTAAAGTTACCCTTTTGTGCTGCTAACGGTGAACGATCTGAGAATGGAAAAAATAGACACAGTGACATCTCTACGTTCTTCAACCCAACCCTCTTTGCCAGGTCGTAGATTGAAGGAGAGATCCGAGACAATAATGTGCAAATTCGCATAAATCCCCAGTCCAGACGGATTTAAGCCTGTCTAAGCCCAAGTCACGTGTCTAGACCCGACTAAAGAAAACAAAGGTCATGAATTTTTAAAGGCAACACACCTTTTTTTGGCTCCCTCTCAATTACCACATAGGTGAGACGCTAAAGACCTGATTGTAGACGAGAGTAGATGGAGAACTGGAGAGTAGTGCTGATCCGTTCAGCGCTGCAGCTCATAGAAAAAAACACTTCAAAGAAAAAAAAATAAAGGAGATCAATTGCCAGACACTACCGATTAATTCAATCGTAAGAAGGTCGGTAAAAAGATATGGAAAGTGGGAAAGGAAAAAGAAGGTCAACTGCACTTGATAGGTGGAATGATTTGCTTTGATCGTGGACAACTGACGTTGTTCTAACAAATGCAAATATGAGGTATTAACTCTTTTCTAAACAAGCATCAATTTACAGTATTTTAAAATAGCTCTTTATATGTTACCCTGACAGTGGTTACATTTCAGATCGTAATTTCTCAGAGTAGACTCCCACCGACTGAATAATGACTTAAAACCTCAGGGTTTAAAAAGCAATCCCATTAGGAGGGTGGGATTAAAAAAAATTTAAATTGGAAAGCAAAGACCTTAAAGCACGGAGGGGGCCCTCCGCGGCCCAATTCTGTTAAAACTTAAGAACTATTTTAGGTCCTCTCCAAGGTGTACAAAATGTTGAATTTGGAAGAGGCCAACAGGTAATTGAAACCCCCTAATTGTTTTAATCTCGCACCAGAAAGCATTGAAACTAAGCCATTAGTTGGCAAATTCCTTAACTAAACGCTACTATACTCAACCAATCAGATGCATGCAACATTATGAGGACCAATCATATGCGTGCTGCATCCCGCGGGTCAATCAGATGCATAGTAGCATTTGCCCCTCTTAAATGGCCAAAATGAACGGCTTTCAAAGGGACGCCAAGTTGGTGTAACGGCGGCAAGTACGTATTTTGTCTTCGAAATCAGAGGTCAAAGCAGGCCTATGATTAATGCCTAAACAAAAATTTGGTTTTGAAATCCGGCGCATTCGTGTGTCAATCTAAATAACGTTTATGTTAACATTCAAGTGTTTTTCGTACTTGAAATGATTATGCAAAATCCCACCATTAGCGCCATGAAAAAAGCTGGAGGACACCCCAGAAACGGTTAAGTGTAAGGCATAAGTGTGCGCATTTTGGGTTTGTCATCAGTAAGGGGGCTGCTTTGGTCTCAAGGGCAAATATTGGTGCTCTTTGTCTCCGATATGCGCTCTCGGTGTTGTGCTTCCTTGGGAACAAACTGACAGTAAGTGGTCTCACGTTTACATTGCTTTTCAAAAAAGCGGTCACTCGAAGTCGATGGTAGGGTGCTGTCAACTGCATCAACTTCCGTCCGGTCGGATCCAACTATTCACTCATCACGCCCAGTGGTATGCATGGGTGTGCCGTTGAGCGTCAAGGGCCACTAGATTGTGCTAAAGTACTCTAAGGTATTTTGGACTGTAGTGGACACAATTTTCGAGTCAAAAATATGATATAAAATATGCACTACAGAGACTTCCTTACAGACCGAAGAAGAAATAACACTCCAACCGCACAGGCATTGTCGACCTACAGGAGCCGCGCGGAGGCCGCTGCAGGGTCCAGAGGTCAGGCTGCCCGAAGGAGCCCTAAGTGGCCCACCATCCGAAACCGAGGGTTAAACAAGGCACTACATTACTACCTAGGCAGTGGCAATGTTTTAAAATCGTTGGCTCTGCCATTTGTGACGCTTGGTGTTGGAAGCCACCACTAAAGTGATTGGAATCAAAAGTGTTGGTCCAGACCTGATACGTCATAAATTCCAGTGACAGCCAATGTTTGTTGGCTCAAAAAAAGCTCGCACTTCTTCCAGTCGACTTTGTTTTTCTTCTCGGTCTTGTGAACGTCTATTTAGCGTGATTAAATACCAAAAATTCTTATTCGAATTCGCAATTTTGGCAAGTAGTCACATATACCTTTTCCGCCTCTGTCTTTGAGCCCTTGGCATGAGCAAACTGGTTGGATGAGGACATTTTTATTGGAGAGGTGCTATAGAAGGGGTACAGAAATCGCGGTTGTAAGGGTTTGAGGCGCTTTTTTTCGCCTCGACAACCAATGGCGCGTCCCCTCGGCTATGAGACTCGTATAAACTTGCAGTGCGCCAAGTCTTCACTGCAGGCAAAAGAAGACATACAGAACCGCTTGGAGGCTACTGACATGGCCCATAGGCCAGGCCGCCCGGTGGTGGTACAATGGCGGAGCCCGTACTACATATTGGCCCCTTCTTGCCTAAAAGGCGCATTCAAACAACCACGTATTACACTTGTATCAGGAAATAGGCACGTTCTTGTGTCTAAAAGAGGCAACGCAATGCTTCTAGGCCCTACTTAGAATGACATGCCGTTTCAAGATAGTCAACCCCGTTAGAAACACAGTATTGACGCTCAAAGTAAGGTGAAATGGTATAAATGTTACTTTTTGCTAACTTCCAGCAACGCTAAGGCTTAACTTTTTGCCTAATAAACAAGAAAAGCTAAAAAGTGCAACAAAATATGACAGAAAAAAGGTGATGGCTTGAATTTTCCACCGGTTTTTGGATTACCAAATGCTGAGGAGTTAACAAGATTGCTTATAAATGGAGCAGGTGGGAGACACACAATCAGTAAATCATTTTAAAGCTACTTTCTAATTCTATCAGCAGTCAAGAACAACCCTACTAGAATACAATGCTTACCGCTATTTAAATAGACAAATAAATAAATAAACAAATGACAATGTTGGATGGAATACGCGAACCATTGGAACCCCGAGAAGGAAGCGAGCCTCAAACCCAAATAGCCTCGATCCTCTGTGAGCCATTACAACACAATCCAATAGAAAGTGCCCTCATGCATCCGGTCTCCGCATTTCTGTATTGTGTTCTCTATGTTCAAGAAGACCAATTCCAGCCCAACGAGACGATCGCAAAATCATGCCAAAACGTTTACTTTCTAATGTCGCGTCTACGTCGCGACTGCGGCTTCCCTTCCTCATCCGATAATGCCAACTGAATGGATCAAATCCAATTGCCATTGAATTGACTAAAATTAAATAAAATAATAAAGCAGACGAGATATATTATCGGTTAATGACTAGTTTAATCTATTCCTAGTTTTAGGCAGTGCAAATAAAGTGGTGCACAATTTTGTAGGCTGTGATAGCTGACCTCCACCTGATGCCTTGGTAAAGAACGTGGCGAAGAAGTTGTCGAACTTGGGTGCAGACAATAGCAAAGAACGATTTATTATTTACTGCCATCAAGAACAATGTCGTCGTTAAGACTACACATCAATTGCAGAATACGCATTTGCATGGGTTAAGAGGGTCGTAAAGAGAGGTAGGTAGATGGATATGAGGCGGATGGATGGACGCTAGAATGAATGACGAGGTGAAAAGAGAGATGAGTTGACGGACTGTAAGATAGACAGAAATAAAGTTCTTAGATGGGAAAAAAATTATTCATGCTCAATTGGCACATGCCGAAACCGGTACCGTCAAAAAGACTGGGTCGAGAGAAGGGCCGCTTTGTGACGTCGGCGAGGTGAGACAAAGCCCAAGGCTCAGTCTTTCGCACAAGTTTTGACAAGCCGCACTTTTGGCGTTGCCATAGTATGGACAGAAGGTAACGGCCTCGAAGTTGGTCCTCCAGCAAGAACACGCAATTTCTAAACCTTGGTGGAATGCCTATTCATCCCGTAAGATAACCACAGTTTAAAAGCTGGTGAGATCAAACATATTTTTTGTCTAGACATCAAGAGGTTCTTCAGATGCAACTTTAATTTGGGATTACATCATCCTGGAAGAGATCGAATTCAATGAGAAACGATTGGATGGAGATTAAAAGAAAGTAAAGAAAAAAGACTCAAAACTACGTCCCTTGTTCAAATGATTTTGAGAGGGAATTTAATCGGGACTAGTTTACTGCTCCAGACTAATCACGAGCCTCCTCTTTTAATAATTGCGCGCCCGCTCACTGCCTTTAAAATAATTTCTAAAAGGGAAACACGGGTCGACCTCTACGACCCTTATGAGCAAAGCATTTGTTGCCTACAAAACCGCCTTCACCTCACTATCATCCAGCTTTCCGTTTCAGACTGAGTCGCCAATAAAACGAGTCCTTCTTAAGGTTCAAATTACTAACCTTATTCATCCGTGGTTTCATGGATCTGCTGAAGACTTCTGATTGGCTGTGCAAAAGTTAAGTGCTTCCCTCTTCTCCCTTGATTTTGTTCAACGGTGTTCAATTTCATGCCACTTTTTGGCGAAGCAACACTAAAGCGCTGCTGATAAGACCGAGATTTCATCAAAAAATAGGATTAACTGCATTTTCGCAAACGAAATTACGCATATCAACAACGGGTCACTACCATGGTTACCAAATGCGAACTTATGAAGAAGCGACGTCAAACCAAAGGCATAGAATACAAATAAGCTTTTAGATCTTCGTGACATGGAACATTTCACTCTTAGAAATTGGAGTTATTGAAGAAAAAGTTGACGATCTACCCGAACTAGGTAAGAGATCGCTCGAGTCTGGCGGTAGCTTCATAATGGATGTTTGGACGGGCTGATTATGGAGACGGCATGAACCTGGGGCTGAAATGGTGACTGAAGAGCTGCCGTCGGTAAGCGTACAATTTGGGCACATGATTTTTAGTCCCATTTCTTTTGATAATTCCCCTCGGAGTCTCCCACAGCCAAGATGTGGCCAGTAATCACAGGGACGTCAATGAACTGGGAACGAGAGCCTCCCACCGACTTTTTATTAAGACGAGGAGACACCTTCTTTGAGCGGCAGTGATTTGTATTGTCGATTGTGGTGGTACCACAGTCGTAGCCTCCATGTAGACTCCTTTACAGAGACTCACTGGCTTCGTACCACGGTCTCTAGCAATCCATGAGTGTGAAAGGGCTGGCGAATGGCTAACGCGACTGATACAAACTAAACCCAGCACCGTCAAGATGGTGACCGGGAATTGCTGAGACCTGTTTACAAATGTTCATTGACAACAATATAATTCTCAGCAGAAGGACATTTGCTTGAATTTTCTACTGGACCTAGAAATAAAGTGCAATGCCGCGCAGACACGCAAGGTACCACAGCTGCAAGAGAGGCACACATGAATGTTTATTTACTAAATAAAACGAAGTCAATATAGCCTGCCATCATAACAGCAAGACTAATAGACGAAAATTCCGCCGATGGGAATGGAGCAGCGGCACACTATTGCAGGCAAGAGGGGCGTGTGGGCCATTACGTCAGCTATTGCTTATGTGGTTTCCTAAACTGGACGTGAAACTGGTATGACAAATTTTGCGAGTCCCGAACTACCTCCCAACCACGTCAACAGCTGCTACCACGAGCAAATAGGAAAGAAACCTGGGGGAAAATCACGAATTCAAAATAGTAGTTGGTAATGTTACAGGAAAGATGAATGGCATGGCTTGTGATAATTTGGTCCTCAAGCTCGGTAACGAGTGTGATTGCGTACCAGGTAGGTGCCCAAATAGTTGATGGAAGGCCATAAGCCAAAGCGAAGGCACTAAATAAGCAGCGTGGGATAATGCATCCGTAAACTCAAATTGAAGGCAAATTAGAGTCACTACAGTTAACAGGTAAGGCAGATATTCAAAGCGCTCTTCTAAAATCAGGGCTGTAACATTATCAACTACATTGACCTTTTAAAAATGTCTGTTTACTGCTAGTTTATTTTCAACTAGGTGGGTGGAGAAGCGATGGGTGTGGTCACTTTTCCAGTGGCGTTTAACTGTCGGCGAATTACGGTGAGCGACGCCAACATATTCAGCACCAAGTTAAACACAGTCTTGACTATATTGACTTCGTCGTTTAGTGGCACCACCCTAAGGCAGGTACAAGGCGTTTGAGGGTTAACAATCAACCAGACACCTACTCCACCCCTAAGCCACTGGTCGTCCAGACCATTAACGGCCTGATATCGAAAACCCTTCCAAACCCCTCTGTCCTAAACGGTCTTTATCAATGGCTCCAGTATTGAAATCAGTTAATTGATCGGCTGTAACTAGGCCTCCTCGACGGTGCCATAGAGATACCAAACTTTCATCCCCCTCGTACGTCAACATGCGTATCAGGGATCTCAGAAACAACTCAATTGTCATATGGGTAGCAAGGTTAAGCAAATTTACCCCAAAAAAGCAGACACTGTTTACAGATATTGATATACTGACAATTACAGGAAGACCCGACACCTATTTAAGAATGAAGCCTTGGACTTACTACAACCTATGCTACAATCGTCCATTACAAAGCTAAACTCATATTTATGCAAAAAACGAAGACACTTCAATTGAATTATAAAGACCTTAATATCTTTGGTCTCCCAGGAATTGCACAGGCAAAAAACCACCGAACTACTGTACAAAATCCTACCAGCTTTCTGCGCGGCTTATTCATACTTGCCCGGACCTCGAATTTCCAGGGCGGTTGCACAAATCGCAGGAGAATATGGTGGAGGACACCGTTAAGTGTTCAAATACTTACAGCATTACCATGGACTCGATTTAAACAAAATGCGGGGGAAATCGCAAGTGTCCTATAATGAGGCACAAAATTTCCATCATTTCTTTGCGCAATGGCTACTCTGCGTCGTATCACACCATTTCAACGAGAGAAAACAGACATTCAAATTTATCAGATCAAATCAAGGATACACTTAGAGATCAAAGGCACTGAGCAGCATAAACGCCTATCAAAGTGAACAGCTTGCCAATGTTGAGACAAAGGCAATGTGCAACAATTCTCCCCATTTAATAAAACCATCCATTTCAAGAGATATTTTGTTATTCATAGTCCAGGAAAAGCATCACAAACAACTAAAGCAATAAAAGTATTTACAAACAAGCGGAATCTATGCCTTCTCTTTACTTACACACCTTCTGGATAGTCTTCCATTTCCGCATCGTCGACATCATCGTCAGTAGCACTTTCGCTGGAGTTAACACTATCTAAAGTAGCAGGGGAAACGGAAGCGGGTTCATTAGCATCAATCTCTTCGTCACTGTCTTTAAAAGTGGAAGCGGAAAGCCGTCCAAAACACTGACGTCCTCGTTGCGTTCGTGTTCGAAATGCAACAACTTCAGATTTGACAGATTCGTTATCGAAACCTCCAAGATTATCGTCGATTTGTACCCTTTCTTCTTCTTCTTCTTCTTTTTCTTCTTCATCTTCTTCAAGGGTTCTGGAGTTCAAAGTGAGCGCAGATGATAACATTGCGCCGGACTGGACAAAACGAGCACGTTTCTTTCCAGACACTGGGCGGAAGAGAATTCGTCCCGGTCGTGTATCATCGGCACTCGGAAGGGGACCTTCAACCTTACCCTCCTAAAGAAGACGCGATCAAAGAATTATGCTACTGATAATTAGTGGGCAGACGGGATTTTAAAATATGCAACTGAGCGGACCCGTATTTCACGCCGACGTCGCAGTTCGCGCATCAAGTCGGCGGCAATTTTCCGATCAGCACGCCCACCTAGTCCGGCATCTTCATCAATGTCTGCAAGGCTATAGTGAGTCCACTTGGAGGGGTCGCGTCGAGGAACCTCCGAAAACCGATAAGCACCGCATTCGTCACCGCTGCCTCGTCGTTTAGACACACGTGGTGGTGGTAGAGTTGGCACTTTAAAGAGACTTTCCGAACCTGCTCTCGGCACGTTTTGTCCATTCCGCTAAAATGATGAAAGCAGTAAATTGATAGTGGGGATATTTTGTGAAATTACGGAAGCAACGCAATTAAAATTAGCCACTGTGACCAGGTCTTCCATGGTGTCTCAAAGAGGCGACAAAATTACTCAAGGAATGAGATGATTTTCCCAAAAAGGATGGGGGTTGGGAAATGCCAAGTCTGGAAAACCACTCACAAACTCCTTTTCAGCTCCTAAAGATTCTACAGCAGGTTTTGCCAGACGCCAAGTCATTTTCTTGACCAGAAGCCGCTCGGCCTTAGTTTCCTTAGTAACTTTATTGTGTGCATCTTCTAAGGCTTGAAGGCTGCCAAATGTATCCAGTTGACGCCGCGAGAACACAGAAGACGAGCCACGCAGAACAAAGGGAATGGAAGGATTTGAGGAACTGCTTCTTGTGTCCGGCATGTATCTACTGAACAGATAAAAAAGCCTCATAGCAAAGAGAACGCAATAATATGTCCAGTGATTGAAGCCCAACTATTAAATAAACAGAAACTTGGTGTTATGTAAAGACGCACCAAGATTACAAACTAGGCCCTTATAAAGTTCCATCAATTACCAGCTCTAAGTATTAACTGAGCAGACTATTAATGACCGATCAAAAAGCATCAACTACTTAAAACTGATGTTAGTGAAAGCCCAGCCATTTGGGAACACCAATAGTCAGGGGACAATGCCCCCATATAATAACACCTAGCTTGCAAACTTTGGTAGAAATAAAAGTAAGTGAAACTTTTGTAAAGCATCGAAAGAAGCCAGTAAACTCAAAGAATTCAATTGGATATTACCTAGCTACGGCATTAAATGAGGCGGCGAAACAGATGCATTTAAACTGTCCGGTCGAAATGATAAAATATATTTATATGCCAAAATTTAGTAGCTATAAAAACACGCTTACTTATTCCGTACATAATAATGTCAGGAATTAAAGCGTAGGAATCGAAGCAGCTTGTTAATTTTGCTGATAGCCTACCATTGCCGACAACAAAGTTGCATCGTTTCAAATAAAATTTTAGGCAAAAAAATCTGCTATTTTTAGGTTTTCCGTGTGATGTTTTATGCATCTGATTTGACGAGGTACCTTTTGTGGTGTGTACGGTCGTTGCACGTTAGTGTCTGTCTCATGCTTTTACTTATTCTCCCTTTTCGTCATTCTACGTGAAGTTTCTTGATTTTACTCATGAACTCTGCGTTTAGCGGTCATGAACAAGCCTTGAATTTCTTGTCTTTCCTTAAAGCACATTATAAATGCTTGTGTCGCTCATTTTACTCAGTTTCTAACACCCCTCTAAATGAAAGTGTAAACGGTGGTGAGTTTTGCTCATTATTTATAACAAAGGAGGCTGACGCTTATGTTTCTGAGAAGAATGCTTTTTGTCTTAGCGAGTAGAGCAGCAGATTTTTGTTTGTTTTAGCCTTAGGCGACGATGAGCCCTTACAACTCTCCTACACACACTCCTCCAGACTGGGATCCAAGTACCGCTGATGATGGGGATTATCTAGTGGAAGGCGAGCCCTTTGAAATTGTAGAGGCGCCTTCAGACCGAGGTGATTCATATTCCATCTGTTTTGCTTCTGATCGTATTTTCTTCCTTTCATACTGCATTGGTGAATATTTGGATACTAGTAGTTGTGCTCAATTATTTGATTACCTATATTTCAATCGGATTTCATTGAATCTAACCAGAATCCATCTCCGATGGCGAGGGGGAGATGCAGGAAGCTGCTCCGATCACAGATAACTCTAAGTTAGTGTTGAAAAAACACAAGGGTATGTTTCAAAATTTCTTGCTTTTTGCACTGTTTGTGTTACATGATTACACAAATTCTTAATTCCTCAAACCCAAACCTGTGAAACATTCTTTTAGTCACCCATCACTTTCTGTTGATTACAAAAGGGTGCATATGGTGTTTCTAAAAGGTGTCAAATAATGTGTAAATAAACAATAATACGTAAGTGTTGATCCTGCAATTGTACATGTTCACAAACATTATCACCACGTTGTTAGCTTGATGCTGCGTTGGTTTCTGCATATCAAGGCTGAAACCAATCACATCCAACTGAAATGTCACCAGGATATTGAAATAAGTTTTTTGGAATATAATACTACTTGCGGGAAGATATTCTGAAATAGTTAGTCAGGTATGCACATTTTGTAGTTAATAACGGGTCGATGAGAGGAGCAATTATCTTACTTTATCCTTTCTTAGATAGCGTCTTCTGTGTGGATGTCCACCCCAACGGCAGAATTCTTGCCACTGGATCTCAGGACCACACTGCAGTTGTTTGGGATCTCGCAACAGCTAGCGACCTTTTCACCTGTACAGGTGGGTCAAAAACTTGAGAAGTTTTAAATGCATTTTCTCCAAGAGTACTATTAACCACTTAGATAAATGGCATGCTAAAGGGAATGTGAAGGACTTGGTTACTAGAGCATTTGATAAATGGCACAGGCTTGCCCATCATTTGATGTCCCATGCTGACGGCAAAGAGAGAAGTGTTCTACTATGTTGGCTAAATGGACGTTCGAATGGAGGCTTTTGTATTTGCGGCTTGTAACAGGAGTTTTATGGTGTTTTTAAATGATTTCAGTCATTCAGCCACTTGATAGTAAGCATTACCCAAAAAGTATTTCAAACTGTAGCTTCTTGAACTCTCAAATAGCCAAGGGTCTTCGTGCCCTGACTTTTCGTCCTCTGGATAAAAAACATTCTGCATGCGATACTTAAGCCATTGTAGTTTTTGAAGTTGTACTCTTGTCCAGTAAGGCTACCAAAGTGAACATTGGTGAATTGTTTTCCACCCCAATGTCATTTCTCTCCAGCTACCAACCTTTATCCTCACAATTAATAATGCGGTAAATTTTTCGGTAGTAGTGTAAAATGGAGCCACGACCTATACATCTGCATGTCATAATCGCACTAAACTTCACTGCTGAGGTGTTGTTTTAGCCGAAAAGGAATTTCATGAAGGGGTATTTTTTCACTATTTTCCCTCTGTAGGTGGCATGTTAAATTAGCGGTTTCGGTATAGCAGAATGTTTGGAATTTACTCATGAAACATTTTGTCATGCATCGTGGTTTCATCCAAATGTGCCATCCAAGAAAGAGGACAAACATCACTTCTCAATTGGGATTAAAACTTATCCTTTCTCCTATCATTCTTTCTTTGTAGTCCGTCAAAAGGAAGTAGAGGAATTTAATAAATTAGTAGCATTTTAGGATTCATGCGTCTGCTTTCAACAGGTCACGAGGACTCAGTCATCTGCGTCAATTTCAGTCCTGGCGATGGTCAGTATCTCGCAACCGGCGATATGGCAGGAAGCGTTCAAATCTGGCGTCTGGGATCATCAGCTTCTTCCCCATTTGCGTCCAACGGCGTCGCTGTTACTCTACATCGGAGTCTCTCGTTGGGCGAATTGATTTGGCTCTGTTGGTGGCAACTTCCGACATCTACGGCTGGAAAACATGCTCCTCTGGTTCTATTTACTGGTTCTGAAGATGGTCTCGTCTCGGCCTCTCTTGTCACCGCAGCCAGTGGGGGTGATGAACGACCTCCCAAGTACCTCATGGGTAAGTTGTTGTCTGTGAAAGAACGATCCCAGGGATTACAGATAACAGTAAGAATTACATGTTACTTTTAGCAATGCCCCCTTTTGAGTTTTATGTCACCACTGAAAGAGTGAAAATATCTGAAAGAAGTTTTGTTACCAATGTGCAGGCGTGATATCAGGACAGTGCCACCAAGTGGGGCTCAATATTCTGCGTGGTTAAGCGTATTGTTAATCAAAATATCCATCAATATGAGCATAGGATTGGTTCCATTATCGTTCTGGCTTATAGCCCTTTGATCTCGTCTACTAATCACTGCCCTCGCCATTCCTTGGAAGCACTTTTTCATTTCAGTTATTATCACGTGGTCGAAGGTGGCGAGGCATTTCGTAGATTTTTCTGTGACTCCCTCTGCTACGTCTCCTTTACAAACTCCATTGTGAAGGTTAATCGACCTTGTATTGCTCAAGGCCAAATACCATTCCTTGGCGATCGTATTTCCTATCGCGGCAGCATGGCGTAGCAACATTCGTCTAAAGGCAAAATTATCTGATTAAACACAAGATATAAGATTGCTTCAAGAAGCTATCTACAGGATTCGTTTATAATTCAGTTTTTCTCAGGCTCTTGTAATGTGAACAGTTTTCATTTCTTGTGTAACTCTCATAACAGTATTTTTGTAGACTGTGAGCAGCTTGTTGACATGCTGCGTTTTGTGTCTAGGCATTGTACAGAACTCGACAGTGGATTGATTGCCAAAAAGTGCTTTTCATAGTACATCTATTGTGTTCCTGTAGAACCATCCTTCTACGGCAATGGTGCTGCACTTCCACTGTTGCTAACCCCTTTTGGTTGTTAAGGAATTTGCGTCGGTTTCATCAGTCTGATGGTAATTAGCTTGGCTTAGTGAATAGCGTCTCTCTAGTACCTTTTATTGACGATTTTAGTGCAATATTGAAGATTTTGGAGGGATGAGGTGACAGAGCCTCTACTAAAATAATGCAAATGGCATTTGTATTGTAGGTTCCGGTTCTGCAGTCGTGGGTGCAGCTGTAGTGCCCTCGACCTATGCTACAGAGCGGCCTTTCCTGGCTGTAGTCGGTCGCGATGGCGATTTCCGTGTCTGGGACCTCAAATCCGAAATGGTGCTTCTTCACGCTATCCTCCAAACACCATCTTCGTCTTCAAGACGTCGACAGGATGACGGGAATGGAGAGGATGTCGAAATGGAGGATGAAGAAAGGAATGAATCAACCTCAGGTTATCTCTGTATGGCTGCTCCTCAGCCCAATACTCCCCCTACCTCGAACATTGTCGACATTGTTGCGGTGGCGGGCTACGAAACAATTGTCTTTGTGCCTTGTCGACCGCCACCATTGGAGGAAGTCGAAAATGGACCGAAGAAGATTCCTACGAATGCGGTACCTGCATCTGTTTCTTGCCCTTTTCATTGATAGATGAGTCAAATTGACGGATAGAAATCTTCTTTGAACTGACATTAAAATAGTTTATTTTATACCGATTGTCGATTTGAATTAAGTTAGAACTGGGGATTAGCTACTTACAGGAGTTAGTATTTGTGCTTTTTAGGTTAAAGGCATCAACATTTCTACAGTCTTCATGTACATCTATATTTACCAAGTCAGTTCAGCAAATAATAAGTTATGATGGGTGAATGCTTCTAGACTGATTTAAGATGAGGAGTGCTATGATTTGATCTTTGAGTCCGAGAGATCTGACCGTCTTGAGTAATACTACGTCAAGTCCAATCATCTTGGTTATAAGTATTTTCGTTCCACTACAAATTCCGTAACAGAACAAACCAATTCAATTGTCTACAGAGCAGCTAGAGTCCTAATTGAACAAAGGATTGGGTGAAACGAAGGGCATAATTATTTGAGTGAAACGAAGTATGCTATGTATAGTTATTTGTGCAATGGTTTTAGTGAAAGTTCCGATTTCCTCGTAGGAGTAGACCGGGCTGAGCATAGGGTGGTGGAGATGATGACGCTGAGTTAAATGCTAACTAGTTTTTTAAAACGCGGATACATCCATATACCCTGTATCCATCTGTACATGCGCGCAAGCATGCATTCATCCTTTCACCCACCCACCCATCCATCTATCCACCACGTATGCATTTACCTCTATTATTTGAATTTAAAACAACCTTGGAGAATTCCCCTGATTGACGTTGTGCATGTGGAAGTAACAGACGGTTTTGATATGGATGGGTTTTGAATGTCGCTAACAAGGTGACACCATAGTTGTCTGACGTAAGTATCATCCCTCCGATCTTTTTTGGCTGGTCATCGCTCAAATTTTCTACACGAAAACGTTACTACAATTACCGCCAGATGTCTTTTCGCTATAATATAACAATGCAATTAATTCTTCTCAGCAATCGGGCCTCAAACACTGAAGGATGTAGTTACCCTTAAGTCAAGAACATCTTAAAAAATGAGTTGGTGAAAGACAATTGGGTGCAACCAATTGTAGTAGGCTGGTAGAACGGACGTCACGTATATTTGATGAACTTTATTTTCCTCAGCTTTTCATACCTTTGTCCATAATGGTTTGCTCTTTATGCAAACATTACTACACAGAAGAAGACCCTATTTTCGGCAACTTACTTGAACAAATAATGCTGTTTGCCTTCCCTCGCCATGCAGTTGACGAGTGTCGCGCTGGAAGGTGCAGGAACGGTTGAGGCCATGCAGTTCTGCACAACGTAAGTGCCTGTCATCTCATCTGTTTGGCTCCATTCCTCATTTTCTGCTCGCATTTTTGTCTTCTCTATAGTGTTCCACAACCAACCAGTCAAAGGTGTATGTTATGGTAGTCACCTTAATTGAAATGTTAAAATATTACCTGAGATTAGGCCATAATGGGGTTGTGGGATTCCTATCCTCTCCTCCCCTCTGTATGCAGTCTTGCTTACAGTTGTGACACCTTCACTGTGTTTGATCTGACCCCTAAGTTCGTGCACTTTTCATCTCGTTATACTTAAAGCCTTCTAACCTTGCTAAAACACTTATATAGGCCCGTTTTCTAAAGCTATTCCTCATAAATAATCTTACTATGATGACGAGGTCACAAATGTGAGGTGAGAATCGGATTAGCTGGTGGTTGCCTCAATGTTGATGTTAAAAAGTGGTGTGGAGTTAGTGACAGAAAAGTTGGACGATTTTTACCCTGCACACGGATTTCTAATACGTTAATATTGTTTGCATCTTAAAGTAGTATGCTGCACCTGATTGATGAGTCGTTTCGGTTTCCAAGATTTCAGTTAAAACCTTACCAAACCCATGCCCCTGTTGCTGCTTCGAGATTCTTGCTTGAGAGAAAACGGACTCTTAAAACGTGGCTAATTCTATACATTAAATTATACCTCGGGGCAAGGTAGCGTTGCACGTTGTTTAGACTTGCTTAGTACTGTGACTACTTTTATACCCAGAGGCACCATAGACAAAGATGATAGTCACAAATGAATGCGTGCCAAACGCAAAGTGAGGATTGGGACCAAATGAGTACTTAAACGTAGTTCCACGTGAGGAAATCAATGGAAGTTCATGGGTGGTGACAGTCAGTGGTGGATGGCTGCTAAACTGACCGAATTGCCCATCTATTGAAGCTAAGGTAGGGGATTTGGTCAGTTCATGATTGGGGACTGGCAATGTTCGCAGTATTTTTCTCCGTACACTTCCGAAATCGCATTGCAGAGGAAGTGGTCTGTCCAGCTTGGAATCTGCAATGGAACACGTCTTGCTTTGTGGTGACTAGCTTGCTACCAGCAATGCCGATTTGGTTCCTCAGCGGAAAAGTAATTGTAAAGTTAATCACAGCAAAACGCACGTTTTACAGCCTGGTGTTCACACCTGTATATATCGTTCCCGAGGCCTCATTCATTGCCCAATTGAGACCCTAGTGTTTTTTGATGATCCTGAGAGTTCCATTCAGAAAATAAAAAGGCTTAGTTTTCTCTTTCAATAAACCTAATTAACTTTAAACATGACATTTCCAATCTATAAAACGATTTGAAGATCTTTCGGTGTAGCTCACAGCAAGGCGATGTGAAATCCATGCCGATGTTTACAGGCTCGTGTCACGAGGCATGGATAGGCCCTGGTCTGCTTTAAAGACTGTGTTGAAATTGGTTTCAAAACTGCAGAGAATGCTATGTAGCACACCACTAGAAGGAGGTGCGCTTTGTAGTGCAAAGCCTACTAGAAATGTAATTCTTTCAGCAAATCACTTAAATATGGACCACGTTGGGCAGGAAAGATTCTTCATTCTTGGAAAAAGGAATGAGTTGCCTGTCGAGGTGTCAAGGCCTACTTTCAGTTACGTTGAACTTGAGCGGTAGTGAGTCAACTCGATTGCAACTGCATCCACTAGAACAGTAAAGTCGTAGAAGGTACTGACCAGATGGATGACACAAGATCTGACATCAGGTGACATTGCCGTGTACTTGAGACCGTTTGCTGAGGAATGGATTCAGTACTCTATTCCAACTTTTCTTAGGCTAACAAATACTTCCTTGGTCGCCCTCATCCAAACGACCCATCCACCACTCAAACCACACCACTCGAAATGGAGAGGGACAGAGGTACTGCCCCATCCTCCATGCTCTCCTCAATGAGAGCTTCACAAGTGATGGTTTTCACGCAATCTCGGCATTGGCAGTTCGTAATTAGGCGATTACTTGTTAAATGGAATAGATAGTTGAGAAATGAATCTAATGCAGAGGAAACGGTGGTGGTTAGAATTGGAATGTTTGTTTCCAGACGCGAAAGAGCTTGTAAAGGTAGAAATCCCGCCCTTGTGCCTCGTTGGAAAAGTGATAGTACTATTGAGTAGAACAACGGTTATTCCAATGAAGATAACCTTTCATGGAACTTCCAACAGTCATTCCAAAGGTAACGACTGCATTGTCGAGCATTTCATATTTGAATATACCTTTCAAGTTGACCAGTTCATATTTAATGACATGGTGAGGATTTTGGGAGGTAGTGGCGTCTGAGGAAGCAGTACATTGCATGCTTGACGATCGTCTGTAATTATTGAGGTTTTTCTCCATCTTCAGACATCCTTTCCTGGCATTTGGAACTGTAGCCGGACAAGTGGGCGTCTTCGATACGAGTTGCATGCGAATACGACAATTGTGGACCTATTCGGATCCCACTGCTGGAGTGAGTTGATCTTCCCATTTTCCGTTTGCTCTTGAAGCCGCTGAAAGCCGTTTGAGCTTGGAGAGAAGAGTGTCATAGATGTACACATGCATCCAGAGTCTAACAAATATATCGTCCACCTCGTGGTTACATTCAACCTTACTGTAAATGTAAAATTACTCGTATCTTCTTTTCAAGAGGAGGCATTCCTTCTCTCTTTACAGACAGAAGAAGGTTTTGGCATCACTGCGCTGAGGTGGAGTCGTGCCAATCCCCTTACCTTCTTCACAGCCACTCTGGCCGCCACCGTGGTTGGTTGGAGTGCCGCTGGTGGGGGCACGCCACTGGTTGTTTGGCGTGGTCACTCAGAGGCCGTCCTTGATATTGCATTAAGTGTACCAACGGGAGAGCCGCCTCGTGAAGAGTTCATTGCTTCGGCCTCTGACGATGCGACTGT
Organism: Echinococcus multilocularis; assembly: GCA_000469725.3. Lineage (NCBI taxonomy): Eukaryota > Metazoa > Platyhelminthes > Cestoda > Cyclophyllidea > Taeniidae > Echinococcus > Echinococcus multilocularis. The sequence continues at coordinate 1,824,737 of LN902848.1, read as the reverse complement.
GCGAATTTATGATATGACAGAGGTCGCTAACCTCCCTCAGTGATATTTGGATAGAGTTGTGATGCTAATAGTCAACTGTACACTTGCTTCTCCTCCGCAGTTACGGACACGTACGTATTATTCACATAACTGAACATATTTGACAGATTCGAGCTTGCCTGTCTGTTTTGATGCACCTGAACAAAGATAAAGTAGCAATCTGGATAAAAAAAGAGGTGGAATTGTGCCGTCACTGACAAACAAGACAATTAGTCGTCGATGTGTAGAGTCCTGAGTTATTTTTTAAGAGATGATGAAGGATGAGCGCGTTTGGAGCTGGAAGTCTGCAACATTAAGATTGTAGTCAAGTGTATGGAGGTTGGAAAGTCCACGCAGTATAGTGAACAATTGGGAAAAGTCGTGCGTCTCTGCAACTGACATCTGGAGGTTATCAAGTAGAAATTTGTGCTGAGAAATAAAAGATATTCTTTAGCGCGAAAGTTCGTTTAATAGTAGACATTGGCAGACAGCTGAGAAATCACATCATTTGATGAAATGCCTAAGTCCAAGTTGTGTTTGGGGATGGATTTTTGCCTACTTGACTGAATGAATGAAGTCGTATGATTTCTTTGGCTTATGCTTGTAATGCATTGCTTACGTTTCACTATTAAAGGCAGATTTTTTCACTTGATTTTAACTTCATTCTCCTATTGGTCATCAGAAAATATTGAGCTCGGAATATTTGCTGAATGTTGACTCGATTTTGGTTGCACCTCTTGTGAGTCACCCCATCGCGCCATCTACAGTAGGTCCTTCCCTTCTTTGACGTTTTGCTATGGTATTAGCCACTAAAACAAGGAACTGTGGGTGTCTCTATGCCGTAGATAGCACGGATTTTGAGTCATCTCTAAAGAAGATACACGGCACACGAGTCTGAAGATGGAGGTTACCAGGAACCCACAGGAGAGCTGGGACAGAAGTAACATTAGGATTGTTGGAATCCTGAATAATGACAGCCAACGATATCTCCGTTGAAACCAAATACGCGATCTATTTCTCAGCACAAGTGGGTCAGTTAGCTATCAAACAACCTGAAGTACGCGGCGATTTTTGCAGCAGAGGTGAAGGAAGTGGAGAATAATTTGATGGCCTTTCAAGCTACTTGTTTGCACGACCCATCTGATTAGGAGCTTCTACGGCCTACCCTTCTGGTTGATGTTGTTGCAAACGAATTGTTTCACTACCCGTCTTGTCCACCATAGCTAAAAGTTGGTCCTGATAGCTTAAAGTGGTCCGTCTTTGAGTGGTCCACTACTAAAATTGCATTTCTGGAACATTTGTGTACGGTATCTTCTGTAACGTCATGCTAGAACTCGCTCATGTTATGACGTACATCTGTCAAGAAGGGCCCTTTCAAAACGCGAGAATGATCACCAACTCACCCACTTTTATGAGGCACGACGAGAATTTAAAGAGGGAACTGGTGAAGAGTATGGTGAAGGTAATCCTACGAATAGACTGAAGCATCTAATCCACGCTTTTCTTGTCAACCATGTAAGCAGTGGCTTGCATTTAGCCAATCTGTGCAGGTTACAAGTCACTGTCTTGTCATACCAAAAATCGCCTAGTTTTTTTGGCTATCTAACACTGCTTCTCCTTTCCGTTGTTACTGCACCGTCACAAATTGTTATTTTGAATTCATTCTGACTAACTGCATTTTCAAAATGCAGGAGGAATCACAAGTTAGCCTGCCTCCATGATCTACATCACGGCACCCTTCCGATGGTACGCATTATTTTCTCCAAGTTGTTTTCCCTACTAACGTTGCTAGCAATAGCGAATTAAAATACATTTGCACGCTGATTGTTAAACAAGCAGTGGGATGGCATGCTCCAAGCTGAAATCTGTGAAAAGTGGCTTGGGGTTCCATAAAAGTGCTTAAGATCTACAAACTGCATACTTTGCAGTTATTCTATACCAGTGCAAGTTACGATGCACCTTGGAAACGAACAGCACCCTTCGCCTTCGTTTTTTGTTCATGACCCATGCAAACCAAGCCGTTTCGACCAACGTTTGCAGTATCAATGAAATCCTTGACACCAAAAAACAAAACTGATTCCATATTTTGCAAGTGGAACTTCTGAAGTTAACAAGCTAATCAAAAGTCTTTTCGGTGAATTTGGGCTCAGTGGATGCAACAACTCAACGATCTAAGAGGGAGATGTGATGAAGGTTGCATCTTTACAGATAGATTTGCGTGGAAACTCATACAATCTACTTGGTCATGCTCGTCTACGGCGTTTCTAGCAATCGACCTCTTGTTTGAGGCGGAAAGGAAGACCACCTGTTTATTTATAGAGGGACAAAGTTTATGGAACTCAAAGATGGCGGGGCGTCTCAGCCGTGTCACAAAATCAATCTATCTTCACCTTTGCAGATAGGCTACAGTGAAAGCATTTGCTCTGTGAGTGTTATATAAGAGTCAATGCTGCCACTGACTGGTCAAAAGTAGAATGCAACAATTCTTCCCCCTATTCTTCCATTCTCTGTCGAACTGTTCAAGACAGCAGACTGTAGCATACCAGCCATCCATTAAAACGGTGTCAGGTGCTTAAATCAATCCCTCTTTAAGACCTCTAAGTTAACAGTCAGTCCGTTAGTCAAGTGGATAACTATTGAGTTTTATGACAACGAGGTGTGTCCCTTATCAAACCTTATTGAGAACCGAATGTTGGGGTTTAAGGTTGCATTATTATGAGTGCAGCATAAAGCACGCTCGTTCCATGCCACATTTGTGAAGGCTGTGTGGTTGTATGCTGACTGACCCACTGCATACACAAACAGGCGCTGATTCGTAGATACTATTGGGCCTATATTTGAGTGAGACATTACTTTTTTACGGACTCTTCATACATGAAGTTTGGAACATTGTGGTAACCGTAGTGGAACCCTACACGTGAGAGCAACAAGTCGCATCAACGCATTTTGAAGCTCCCATCAATGTTGTTCCATCCATCGTCCAAGTGAATTTGCCATCTGCTACGTTCACATCTATTATACTCCCTCAATGATAGTAAAACGAAAGACTTGCAGTGACAACAAAAATGTATTGACTAGATCACAGTACTGTCCATTCGAAAGTTCCGATATTTCAGTCTACTCTTCTCCCTTCATTATCATTCCAGTTGCATTCAGACCAAACACTAAGTAATACCTTACTTATTCTTTGAGGCTGTTAGCATGAAGATGCCAAGTAAGTCAGTGCCACTTGTCCCTTATCATCCTTGCTACTAATTTCACCATCCAAATGTCCCCTCAAGTGGGTGCAATCGTAATTTTGCCATTCAGAGAATGCATCCTCAGCATGCTAGCAACTGCAAGCAAGGTGTTTTTTTTGAATGTAACATTCAAATGACAAATGAGAGTTTCTATAAGGGACCCAATTTTGGGCGGATATCGCAATCCTAAAGGTGGAGATAAGCTCCGACATCCCACAGACTGTTGGAGGCATAAACTGAGTAACAATCGACGTGAGATGAGCAACCATGAGACGCAAACCCGGTGTCCTCAATTCATCACTGGGTCCTGTTTTAGCATCTTAATTCATCGGTAACAATGGTTTTCCTAATCACTTGGTCGAAACAGTCGCATTAGCTACCGATTGCAGTCATCATAACTAAAATGCTGTTGAGCTATCTTGAGGACTGAAATGCTTCTTAGCTTATGGATATAACACACACCTAACTGGTTACCCATTTTACAAACAATGGACGAACTGACCACACAGATACTAGAGGTGACCTCGTAATTGTGCGCGGGCTATGCGCTGGCAGATCAGCTTTTCACCTTCATTGGAGTACGTAGCACAAAAAGAGTTTAATATTAGGCCAAAAGTGGACCTAAACTGGAGAAGGGGCTACGAAAACTGGAAAGAGAGTGATGTGGTCATCGTTCAAGCAGTGATGACTGGTAATTTGAAGCATTGGCTGAACCAATTGGAAGCGGCGTCAACGAAATCACATTGCCCACTTCTGTAAGTAAAAATTGTGTGTGTCTAACATCATTTAACAGGTATAGGATCATAATAAAGACAATTGTGACAACCGCAGGATGTGCTTAATTGAAATAAAATGATGCGTTGACAAACTTGATCACTTCAAATGGAGGATGGGCGAAATGACATCGTCCATAAAAGATGTCATTTACTCCTTATGTTGAGGCGTGGCAATAAACTGGTTCAATCTATCATTAATGGAGCTAAATAGAAGTCATTAAGGTAACCAAATTTGCATTCATGCCTTCTCTGACGGTCTGTTGATGGCAGAAGGGATATAAATAACTCTTTGCGCCGGTGTATGTCTCTTGAAAAATGAATGAATGTAGTGGAACATCGATTGCCCTCATGTTCAGTAACGCTTCTTCTGTTTATCTCTGCGCACCTCTCAGTGGGGCTCATCACGTCCTTCTCACGAACTGTGTGGCAAGGGATCATCTTCCAGTCATGGATTGAGGCTGTATGATGCCTTTCGTATGCCAATCGCTTTTAGTTAAACTTTTGTCCCGAACAAATATTCCGTTGTCTACAACTAGACGAAAAGTTGAACCCAAGGAATGTTGACCAAATCAGTGACATGGGAATGACTAAAGCACCAACATAATCTCAGTAGAATTCTCTGCTTAAAACCTGTCGTGTCTAAGGTATGTACATGTAAAATGGATGTAAATTAATTAATTTCCAGCCCAAATGGGAAATGGTGAGTGACGATGAAGGGAGGAATACAAAGATGTGGACTGCTCTCCACATTGGCACTGCGATTTCACACACACACTATTTGTCACACAAAAAAATTACCAATGGTGGTTAATCGGCATACTATATAGAAGCATAATTCTACATCTCTTGCATTTCACCATGCATAATCTCGTCACAATCATGAAAAATTGCATTCACACACGCGATATGACAATCATGAAATGTGGCAGAGGCATCTATTTTTACTGTACTGGTATTTCCATAACCTTTTACTTCCTATCCCCTCCTTACCTCCTTAACATTATTTGCGTCTCTTCGCACCAATCACAATCAAGCATTCATTCATCGGTGCTTGTGCATCCCGACTCAGACAACACAAAAAGTCCTATCATCCCTCCTTTTTTCTGTCCACCACAGGCGCTGCTTGAGATGCTTGACGGCATATCCTGTCGCCACACTGCCCAACGTCTTCATCGTCTACACTGGTGCTCTCTGTAATCCCGCGTCGGTATTGTAGTCTGAGCCATGAAAAATGGTGGCAAGTCAAACATCTTTTATCCGAGGTTAGACGCAGAAATCGACCCAAATGACACCATAGGTGGAAAACCGTTGGGAAGTGAAGGTAAGGGATGACGCGGACATGATCGGGGGAGCAAGTGTGCAGTTCGAATATAGGTAGGTTTGACGATAACCCCTACGATGTCAAAGAGGCCACCAGCGACAAGTTTGCTCACACTTATAGTAAAGAAAGTGGCTTAGGTCGGGCCTTTGACCACATCATGGGTGAACATCGAAGCAGCGTGAAGTGCAGAAGAACTGGCGAGGACATGAGGACTGCCAGTACCACTGCTTGACCAATAATGAAATAGCTGGAGAAAAGAGTTCCTGAAGCACACGTGGCAGCACCAGCTTTTACTCCGATGGCAGTTCGTTATTGTTCAAGCAGCGCTTGTGCTGTACTGGCGACAACTGCTCCCGTCAGATGTGCTAAATATGTTGGTGGTGATAAGGCATCGAGAGGACACCATGAAGGTGTGCAGTGTTCGTGCAGAAATTACCTACGCTGAAGTCCAGTGTGACAGCAGATGCAGCCTAGGCTCAACACCCTTACATTGTCGGCATATTCTGCCACTTCGTTAGCTGACGAGGACCATCAAGGGAGGAGTAGAATAGCCGATAATGGATGATGGACTTGATGTGCTATCACGGAAGCTCTTTCGCGCTTAGTGCAATTGGCAAAGTGCTGGAGAGAAGGCACGATTTGTTAAAATGTGAAAGAACCATCAGCGCTGTCTGCCAGCCACCGTCAAAGACATTGGAAGCTGATGTCCAAGGGAGTCAGTGAAAATAATAACTAGTGCAGAACTCGCAAACTGTAGGTCAAAAAGCGCTTTTACTACTATTCATTAAGTTTATTCAAGTTTTAGCTGAAATGTGTTAAATGGTCCCGTGGAATCGTAAACGCCTGGCGACTCCACTTAACCTCATGCTGAACAGTGGTTCCGTACGGGTGCAAAGTATACTGCATGCTGACAACGAACAACACCCTCCGCTTGCGTCCCACATTCGGCGCCTATGAAAACAAAGCAGTTTCATCCAACGGTATTGGTATTAATGTACTCCTAGCAAATGGGACTTACGAAGTCAAACAAATTGACTGAAATGTGTACGGAGGCATCCGTCATCAGTGGATGAAGAAACTCAGTGATTTGGAATGGAGCTACAAGGCGCGATTTAGTAATAAATGCAGAAAGCATTATCTCTTCAACGCATTCCTCTCATCGTCAATCCCAGTGAGACACCGCTCGCGATGGCGCCCCACGACGTGTGCATCGAAGAAATATGTACCGCTTACATGATGTCCCAACGAGATAGTAGAAATTGGGGAAAGCGCAGTAGCAAGCGTCAATAGAGTCTGCAAGAATGATGTCACCTACTTGACCAGACAAGAGCATTCCCGTGACAGAAAAAAGTTAGGTGATTTAACTAACCAAACCCTTAAGGTTATGGCATAGGCTGGAAACGAGAAGACAAAACTCCGACCTTCTGAATCATAATCAGCACCTGCTATGAAACATTTGCCCACTAGTCGTCTAGTCAAGTGGTCCATCGAAGCACGACCAGACAGCAGTGCGTGTAACACTTGGTGGCACGGGTTATGACATGTTCCACCTCTCATCGCCGCACACTTTTGCAGTGTGATGCACAGGCAACATTAGACTAACTCCACACAACATGATGAGTGCAACTGCACATGGCCATCCTTTCTGCGTATCCTGTCAAATTAATGCATACTCCTGGGGAACAATGCACTGACTCGTGTTTCACATACTTCTTATGCGGCAAGCAATTGTGTTTGCGAATGTTGCTTTCAATATGCGAAGTAATTTGCACCACAAATTGTGTGAAACCGCACCACCTCCAGTCCCCTATCATTCGCAACCTGCTGTGCCTCTCTGCTTAAGTAATGTGGATCCTATCCCCCATCAGACCTGATAAGTTAGGCAATGAGTAGATCGGGCTTTGTGCTAATACGCCTCACATTTCGAGCTTACGTTTGAGACTGGGACCAAGCCGAGCTTCTATCTCCTGACCACTATTGCCTTCAGCTGTTGCAAGGGAGAATGAAACTGTAATTGAGGAATTGGAGATGCATTTAACGAATTACAGCTGCCGGTTTTCTCAGTCCATCCTGTGTGGGGACGGACCGGAAGGAGCTGACGGAAAGCTACCACAGATCCGAGTTGTGAGCCTCGTCAGCAGAATGGCAGCGGAAATTGTCGGTCAAATAATGCTAGTAGGTTAGTGTAAACAAGTGGATTCGTTGCAGCTTCATTTTGCCGAATGCCCATATGTATGCAGCTTTACATATACAAATACACACATGTGCATAATATTCTCAAAATAAATCATTACATAGCATCGGCAATGTTTGGAGAATATCTGCTGTGCCATCAACAGGCGCCGAAATGCTTGACTTCTACCGAAGGCGTTCGTCAGAGAAAGTGGAGCAGGAATCATGACGCTTGGTGCCGAAACGTCGTTACACTTATTTACTCGCCACCATTCCACCCTCATTCCAACCGACAAGCCCACAGGCATGTCAGCACATTCAATCTGTCACTACCGAGGGCATGTGGGCGGATGGGGCAATCGTCAATATCTTGTCAAGGTGTCTACTCACATATCGGACTATTCCGAGCAACTTGTACAAAGTGGCCAGTTGGTGGCAGAGGTGGCACTACTACTCACTCTCTCTCTCTCTCTCTCTGAATCAAGTTATTAGCACCAACTTCTCTCTTCCCTCCTCTACTACACAGCACTGAAGTTGTTGACACTTGCCTTATTATCAAAGTGGCATTTGCATCGCTACTTTCCATGCCTGAATTGTTGGCCCTAGTCCGTCGCATCACTTCGGGCTGAGGTTATGCAGTCCATGTAGCCACTATCATGCACTGCTGAAATTACTACTCACAGCCAAGAAGTAACGTCTGAACGACATCACGTCGTACCGCGCTTGGGGTTAGTAGAGCACTATGAAAGTATAATCATAAATCACTGAAATACTAGCGCTAATAAGTTTTCTGGTCAGATGAGTGCAGATGGACCAAATGAGTGAGGCTTTGCTCGGCACTGCCGTCAATCCTAGTACTTGCTTTCGACTAATTTCATTTGAATAAGAATCATTCCTGATAGGAGTTTCGATTAAGGTCAATGCCCACGTGTTAAATGACAGTAAAATTAGCCTCAAAAACCTTAGTATTGTGATGTGGAATTCCTAATTTACACAGTCCGCATTTATGCGTTGAGAGGCGATTTCTTATTTTTTCAACCGTCTGTAAATTCATTCGCTGAAGTCCACATCAAGTGTTTGTGGGACTGTCAAATTCCCCTTCCTGATTCCATCTGCCATCACCATCTTGGCATTTACCTCATAAAGGTGTTCCAGCTTTTGCAACCACTTTAATAGAAGTAAAGCATTTACCAAATGAAAAATTCCGTGCTCTATTACCAAGTCATCACTGGGGTCTAGGCGGTCGTCTTACTTCCAATGCACATTGCTCATTGGTGTTTACTGCCTGGAGAGATGTCTGGTCTTCTGGCTTTCAGTTTACTCTTTCCATCTCGTTGCCCTCGATGATGATTATAATGGAGTTGGTCTTGCTATTGACTCTGACGATGGTGATGATGGTGGCGGTATTGGTGGTGTTTCTGCATCCATAATTCCAAAATAAAGTTTCTCTTGTAGACAATTCATGTTTGAATATATCGCTTGCTCGGCTATCCACTTAAGACCCACTCACTCTATGTCTGTTTGGTTCTAATCGCTTACCTGGTTCTAAATTCACAGCGTCCAATACAACACAAATTCTTGATTTTTTGACCAACTGCTCCGAATGTGCGTTGTTGTCTTAGGAGGCATTACCTCAGCTACACGGCGAAATTAACACCCACACCGTTATCTTTAACAGTACAGTGCAACATCTACAGCTCCAGCACCCCAAAATTATCGGCATTGTCTGTTAGTGCATTCAATGCACTGAAAAGGAAGTAAAAAGAAAATATTTAAAGACAAAAACGAAAAATATAGAAGGCGATACTGCCAATTGCGGCAGCTTCAATCCACTATCGTATGGGCATTAACGGAAATGTGAACAGGAATATCAAGGATGAGTCACGTTGTCAACACATTTATTACATAGATTGCCTCAATAATGAGGAATTCTGAATAAATTTCTTTTGTCCTAAAGACTTAGTTGTAGTTGCCATGTCCATCCTTCGCAAGGGAGCTGTTTCAACGCGTTTACTAGCTGCTGCGTTTGCACTGCGATAACCACAACAGGTGATGACTGGTGGGAAGAGGATGGCAGAGAGCCATCACGCATTCGCTGCAGTCACCCTAGTCAATGTTTTTCATTCACGGTCCAATGAATGAGAGTGACTTGTGACACTCTCGACCTAATCCGCTGCACGGTGAGTGGATTCTTCAATTATTGTGCATGGCACATGTAAAATGCACGTGGAAAATGCAAAAGCATCCATTTGAATTTCATTGACAATGAAAAAGACAATAGGACTGTGGTAGCTATTTGCCAATGATAGTTTTGGAATTCATGAAAGTTCCACTTCTGCAGTTCCATTTTGTCTGTGTACTTTAATTTGTGGATAAACTTCTCCCTCTTGCAACTGCACCGTAGCAATTTCACTGGCGTTGTAGCAGCCTCTGCGTTGTGACTAAATAGGAACAACAGTTATTTGATACCATCATAAAGCAGGCATATTGAATATTACAGACGCAGGTAGTCAAGTAATTGAGATTATTTGTGTGCTACCTCAAGGTGGTCACCCGTGAATTAGATGTCGATCTACGTTGAGCTGCCATGTTTGTTGGAAGTCAAACCAATCTCACTTTGCAGCAGTAGACATGCGCAGACAACCACCAAATTTCGGGGTGTGCAGGAATCCAACACCCTCCCTTTTCGTGATTATTGCCTGTTGCTTGTCCAGTCCTTCCCTCAGTCATTCATTGGTTGCGTTAGCATCGGTATCAATTTAAGTGCATCAGTAGTCATTACTGACAGAGCATTGAATACTCACTAATATGTACCTGCGACTCAACCAATGGAGTGACTCGAACACACTCTGCTCAGGCCCAGAATCAAGAACAAGCTTATTCTCCGAGGCATACCCATGCGGACTCTAGTATCCAGCTGCTGGATGTACACACCTACGTCGCGTATGTGCGTTGAGCCACACACGTTGATCGACGAGTCCATTCATTCAAGCATACAACCGCTGAATGCTATGATGATTAGCATTTCAATTCATAGCAAATTCAGGTAAAGTGCGTTTGGATTACAATAGATATTTAAGAGAACATTTACAAGCAGTGTCTGCCAATAAGAGGCATGCAAACCACGGCTCACAACCAGTTGTTCCCTGTGGTCGTGCACACAAGTCTGCTTTAGGTTTTAATAACTTTCGGGAAACAAGGTAGCATGATATAAAAACTAGTTTCTGGGCATCTTGAAAAAAGGGGACATATCATATCCCATGCTGCCAAGTATAGCAAGTAATATAAGCTGGTCTCGATCTGATCGAACTGCCAACGAGACAGTGGATGGGTAAAGGCTTCACGGCAGATGGATTAATGTTCTAAGGTGCTGGTGTGCGCTTATTGCTCCTAAAGTGGATGGTATGAATGAACGGAGAGTGCTTCTAGGTTCCGTTTCTACCTTTAGACGGAAGTATGTCTTGGGGGGCAATTAGCACACTTCAATTACGGCTACCGCAGCCACCACCTAAAGATGAGGCGCTGACTGAGCATGAGCATCGCTAGTAGAATGCACTGCGGCTAACACCACAAAAGCATCCCTAATATTGAAGAAGGTCGCCGTTATGTAATTGCAGAGGTGTCTACTATTGTTCCCTCAAAAGTTGCCGCATCACCTGATATTAGGTGCATTCAGAGAATGCATGAATGCACAATTTGAATTGTAGGTCAAGAACAGACCACTTAATAGGCTATCATGAGTCCACAACATTTGTATAAGTACAGCGTACGTTGATCGTAAATATAACTTGCTTCTGTACCCGAGATATCTCTCCAACTCCGTCTCCTCTTGTTGGCATCACTTTATTATTCGTGGAGAATTGGCAGTGGCACTCGATAAATTACCCACTTCCTAATGCTCTACTCTTGTCAGCACACGTGTATAACCACTTAGGCAAATAAATGTTTTTGTTTAATAGGTGAATTTGGCAGGAAGAGCAAAATGCTCCCTAGCATTTACTTAGCTGGAAATAGGAAGCGGTGACTTAATTGCTTTCTCTCGTGTCTAATCACACTGCACAATATAGGAGTCAACTTAATATGATGATTTATACGAAATAGTCATGACAATACATAATTCTGATGGCGCAGATGGAGATTTCAATGGTTTCAGAATCATGATAAAGACAGCAGATATAGACGCATAAACAACCTGGTATTCAGTGGCCAGGTCGACTGCTGGAGAGAGCAAATATCACTAACAATGCTGCCTATGCAGTTAGGCAGAAGCAGAGGTATTGAAAGTAATAAATTCAGATCTGTTTACCTTCCCACTATAGCCGGTCTGCCTTTATGCAAGCTGTGGCTGCTTCTCGTCCATTCACCTTCGTGCTAGACATTTACGCATCAATCCTCATTCACTTGGCGACACAAAAGATTTTATCACAACTCCAGCCATAATGATATAAGTATACTCGTATTGTGCTGAGGGGGTCGGGTGTTCTCCGAAATGTGACTGTGGATAGCATTGGTCCACAAACGGTGCCTATGGTAAGGGATCGGCTGGCTGAATCTTAAGGTTGCGTTACTAGCCAGCTCAACCGATGCATTAAATATGGCTGGTGACAGGGATGTTCCCTTCCCTCCCCAATTCTCTTCAATTCCATCACCCAATTGGAGGCAGGACAAAGTGTTTCTTCCTCTGTGACTGCACGCAATTACCCAAATTCTCCGATCCAATTTGAGTATTTGGTATTCTCCAGTGAACACGCGACACCGGCTGCACCACAATAGGAAGGCGTTTAGTCCTCCCTCTACTTATTTTATCCAACACTGCTATGAATCGAAATTGACTGGAATACTATGAAATAAGCCTAAAACAGCGCCCTTTAGGCACTACTTCATCATCTCATCACCTCCACAAAATCGACTGACCATAATGAAACAGGTGTAGTCGGCAAGGATGTCGCAAATGCTCCATAATGCACACTTAGCAATTAGGTAGTGTAAATGCATTACCAGAGATCATAAAGGTAATGTCTCGTTTTGGATAGAAGGTGAAGGTGCAACTGTCACAACTAGGGGATCTGCATCGACCTCTGTAATTTCAACGACGAGCAGATCCACGCAGACACTTGTGATTGCTGCAGCAGGGATGTTTGCTTTGAATCCAGCCATGTTAACTTCCATGGTATTGGTCTTTGGATGAAATTCCTCGTAAGTCTCTGTAAATTGCTAACCACTTTACCTGCCATTTTTTATTCACGTCTATACTTATCTACCAATTTCCTAGCCACAATGAGTAACTCCTAAATGAATATTGCGAATTTTATCATTTTACTTAAATTCCATTATACCTTAAATAGCTTCACTCCTCTGAGGAGATTTGGGCAAACCAGTCTGACTTATAAGTGGGCTGTTAGGGTGGTATGCCGATTGTGATTGCGCACAAGAAGTTTGAAACTATAATATATTGCCACAAGGTATTACTTTAGCCAATATAGAGAGAGCGCTCAATAAAGAGATCCAAATTTGTGAATTGCCCACCAGGGCTCATTCATCAAATGTTGCACTTGATTGTTCGTAACTTTCTTCTGTGCCTGTAGATTGGTACATCATTTATGGACATGCTATTTCAAGAAACAGCAGAGGCATTTAGTTTCGGTATCCCCATCGCAGCGATGGAATCAGCCAACACACCTTCCCAATTCAATCAGTCTCTAAGACTATATTCTGCAAATGAAAACGTTTATCGACATTGATCCTGCAGTAGTTAACTAACCCTAAACATATACGCCATGGTTGCTTACATAGTGAACATTTTGCCTTTCCTGATACCGCTTCTATTTTCCGTAACTAACGGAAACAATTACTTCTGCCATCTCTTTTGCAAACACTGACTACATTGATACCTTCACTTTTACTTTAGCACCACTTCATAATGCAACCACAATAAACATTATTCAAAGACTACCACTATGGAAGTAAACAGAGCTGCAGAGTTGAAACGGTCGGAGCAGATGTGCTGGTGATGATTACGGGAATGGAAGTAGAACCAACTGATGATGTGATGGCAAGCGTGGAGAGAGATGTAGCTGGTGTGATGATAACAAAAGCCTAATTAGACCCACCACTTGTGGCAAATACAACAGTCGAGGCAGGGCATATTGACTCGACGATTGCTGAATTTGAATCGGACATCCATGACGTGGCAATTGCAGGAATCTGGGCAGGTCTTCTCGTGGTTGTGTTTACAAGGTTGGATGCAGATCCCCTAATTGTGGCAGCTGCACCTTCCCTTCTATCCACAGCAAGACATCCCCATTATGATCGCTGTTAATACATGTAGACCACCTAACTTCTATATCTGCATAAAGGAGGATTTGCGATGTCCTTGCCAGCTGCATCCGTTTCCCATTAAGTGTTGTGATCAATTGGAAGTGACTTGGGGAATTTTGACGGTAGCGTAACAAATGTGCATATCTAGGCTTATTTTAAGTATTCTAGTCAATTCTGATTCACAGGATAGTCCTTGATAGAACTTGGAGAGAAGTAGCCTTCACCATACTGTAGTGTATTTATTGTCACAATTCCGCTGCGAGAACCTATGCAGTCAAACTGCATCGAAGAATCCAGGTGGTTGGGTGCACAAACAGAGACGGAAAGGTTTTGCTGAACCTTTGATTGAGTGAAGCCAAGTAATCAACTTCTTAAGTCATGGAGCGACTAAATGGGCTGTAGTTGTGCGTTGGAGGTAAGATGAATGCAGGAGAGGAATTCAAATAAATAGCAGAGCAGTGTATGGCTTAGTTGCGACTTTTTGAAGCTGCTGCGTGGAACTCAAGTGCGGCTAACATCACATCCAACCAGGATGAGTCCAGGCCACCAGGTCCTTTCAGTTAAGGCGTCTGGCACCTTTTTTCACACGAGTGGTCCTCTGCTCTGTGACTCTTGGAGAGCTCACAGTGCCAACAAATCTGTGGCCACCAGACACTTAGGGAAAGTAACATACACGATCTTCGACAGAGAGAGTACCCTGTGTCTAAGAGGCGTGCGGTAGTCTGAGCGATGTAGGGATCAACAGTTAGGTAGAGCGAACGATTTGGTCGTTCGTTTGAAGAACACTGATATGCAAAAGACTTCCGCTAAGAATTTTTCTGGCAGCAAATGACTTAGAAGCAGCGCACTTTATATAATTTGCTAAAGTGGTGGAGAATAAGCTGGTATCTTTTGCAGTCTTTTTTTTGCCTTCTGTTAAACACTGGCATCTGGCCAGTAAATACTTGTCGAAATCATGCACCTCCCCTCACTCCCTTACACACTTGATGCAGACAGGAGCCCAATGTATCACTGCACCATTCGTTTCGGTTCTTGGCGCATGACTCCCTAATTAACTCATTCAGTTGCTACACGCTTTTGTGTGGATTTTAAAGGACGAAACGATTATTAGAAGGTAAGAATTTTTGTCGAGTGTAAGAGTCGCTCAACTACTTTGAAATGACTAGCAAACTGGGTGCCTAAGATGCCGAAGATCATTGTATCCTCCCTTACAACGACAATTGTGAAGCCAAATTTTACACGTTTTCGTGCACTTCATTAGGGCCTAGGATGCCATTCAGCAATGTAAGCCCATCGCTGTGAAGAGGAAGTCGGTATTCCACTATTTCACGGCAAAGGCATCGAGCAGGTAGACATGCATTGGTGAAATGCAGTGGCATTTCAGTTCTGCCATTACTCTCTTCAAAGATATGTAGACTTGGAACACTTATAAAATATTGAGATCTCCTCCACCGTACAACTTTTGTGATTTCGGCAAGAAAAGTTTTGTTCTGGCTTTAATTAGACTGTGTGCACGTTATGAGAGTATATGATGACTGAAAAATGTTAGGGCTGCAGTGAATATTAGAACGCTTTAATTACAAATAACTCATCTCCAGGTGTGGGCAATGAAACTGCAACTTGACTTCCACTTGTCCAATGTGCACTTCTGTTGAGTTCTCCTGCTCTTTCTTTGCTATTAGTTTCCCTTAATAAAAGCCTAGCAATTTTGTTGTTGATTACCATCTCCACTTTTTATATAAATAGTTTACATTTAGTTTCTCTACATGGGATAAAGTGATCAGAATTTAGTGGAGGTAATACGATACTTTAGGGCACTACTTTAACACCCTTAATTGCTATTCTGAGTTAAAGTGCTACCTGCCCACTTTTTGCATTTGTCAAAAAGCAATTCTTAAGAATATCAAGGTGAGGACAATGCTTAGGTGTGGCTCCCATGATATCAGAAACAGCGAATAGAGCGGCCTCATTCATTCGTCTTTTATGCGGTCAACTTTGAGTGGCAAAAAAGAAATTGACTGGAATGTAGGGTAATGGAGGGAAAAATGAAGCATAAATGCCAGGGTCGAAAGCCTGGCCTGTCATACTGCGGTGATTTAAATTTCGGATGGATAGGTGGCATTGAGAGAGGTGCAGTCTATTGGTATATCTTCCCTTGCCACTGCTAGTGTCCTGGATATAAACACATTGACAGGAGCCATAAAATATAGTTAGGATGAGAATGAGTCTACATTTCTGCTAATTTAGGAGTTAAATGCGTGATAGCAAAATGAATTCTAGTTGTGGAAATCCTTTCATGATGCTCAACATGTTTGTTTTGCTTTACTATCCCCATGTGCAGCATGACGTGATGTCATTCACACGGTACTTCTTTGCTGTGAGTAGTAGTTTCAGCAATGCACGATGGTAGTTGCATGGACTGCATAACCGTGGAAGGATGATGTGATGGTCTAGGGCCAATAATGCACGCGTAGAAGGTGGAGATGGGAATACCATTTTGATGGTAAGGCAAGTGTCAACAACTTTAGTTTTGGTGTAGTGCATCAGAGCACATGAAGGGGTTAGCACCACTAACTTGCTTCATGGAAAGAGTGAGGAGGAGTGGCACTTCGGCCTCTGACAGGCCATTTTGTACAAATTATTCAGTATAGTCCCAAATGCAAGCAGACACGTTGATGAGCTATTGACGATTGCCCCATCCCCACGTATCCTCAGTAGTAATAGATTAAACGTGTGTGCTTGTAGGCTGGAATGAGAGTGAATTGATGGAGAGAAAACAAGTGCAATGGCATTTCGGCACCAAATGTTACGAAGTAAGCACAAAATGAATTGTCTTGTGCTGTCTCTGACCAACATCTCTGGTAGACTGAGATAGCTGATGAGTCGAATTAGCATTCTACCGCCTCGGTGTCTGTTATTGGGACAGTAGATATATTCCAAACACTTTTTTCTTTTGTCAATATTGCACACATTTATATGGCCGAAAACACATCGTTGGCATTACATGATGGCAATTTGTGGGTATGCATTTGATGCGATGCTATGACAATAGACTTGTAACCAATACAAAGTGTAGTAGGCTGATCACGGAGCCTGAAACTATCCATAAAGTTAAATGACCAGAAGACAAGTCGGGCTATTTGATTCACTGTCCCTCATTAACTTCGACTGCCACTACCAACGATTCCAAAAGCATTCCACTCGTTGATTTGTCATGATACACGAAGTGTGCACGAGCTGATTCCTTTTCGTACGCCATCGACTAAAGTCAAACCACATTGGACCTTTACTTTCTGAAAGGTTTTCACTGTTGGGCCCCATTCTAGCAGCACTAATTTTAAGCACTCGATGAAGGAAGGCGACAAAAAAGAACTGCAAAATTAAATAATATAAATATCATTAGTACCACACACACGCAGATTTAGATAAATGGGCTTTTCCCCTCTACGCGAATCCCAACACGAAGTAAGACGGCACTCAAGGCAATTGGAGGTACCAAATGCTGTGTTTGATAGGTGCACTGCTAAAATGACCATCTAGCGATTCCACTTTATGCTACTCGGGTGAAAATGTTGAGCTTAAGTCAGTGTCTAAATCTTGGACAAAGTCTGAAATCAAAAGCTAATGTAAGGTGTCAAGACGGTGAATAATGCCGACATCTGTGAAAACACATGGGTCATTACATTTCCAATGACCAACTTGAATTCGTGCGTCATCGGCTGTCAGATGGGCGTGGATATATTAGTCTTAAGAGCATCGTGCAGAGCATTGTTAGAATCATACTTCTGGCCTTGCATGGCCGCATTGGAAACGTTTTTCGGAATGGACTGGAAACCTAGTAAATGGTTCTATTTCTACGTTCCGTTCGAGGGGTACGTTTTAAGCACCACTGGATAAAACAAGCTAATAAGGTGTATTTGCAGAACCTAAGTCAGGAGTACACTTAAAAATCTGACATGGCATGGGCATGGATGGCAAACGAAGTAGGTAGAAGAAGGCGTAGCGTATTAAAGACTACTGTGAAAACATAGAGGTCAGAGGTGAACAGTTGAGAAAGCCGACGTGAAGTATCACGCCATGGGTTAAAAAGAAGTTGTTATGAGAGCTGTCTGAGCAGAGTACGTCTGCAACCCAATGCATACTTCTGTTTCTATCTATTTGACATATCAATAATTGTGACTGATTGTCTAGCATTTCAGAAAGTGTCGGTCTAGCTCAGCCCCATCTGAAGGTACTAGAGTACTCAGAATTTTAGCTCACCTCTACACGTAATCACATTCGTGTGGCAAATACTTCTATCTCCCCTGAGTCATGAAGTAATACCCTGGTACTGGCACTGTGGCACTGGTGTCACCGATCAACTTTGCAATGCCCAACTAGGGTCTTAGAATTACAGCAATTGCTGTGCTGTAACGCCAACAAGTAAAAGCATGTAATACGTATAAAAAGAATCACGTTTGAAGCATCGAATCGTTCCGAGAAATCTCTGTTACTTAACCAGCGGACACAGAGAGGCTCGATTGCTGCTTTAGCTCTTCAGCCATCATGGGCTACCAGAGATGCTAGTCAAAGGCAACAAAGGTCATTCTTGCATGGGCTGAAGGCATAAGCTCCAAATAGTGTCATGACACGTATGTGTCCACCGTCGTTTCACCCTCATCGTAACGGACAAGTGGGCAGGTATGTTGACATGCTTAAAGAAGCACCACTGGTGTCGTGGGAGGATGGAGTGAATATCGGATTGCTACAAATGATTTATACGAAGTGGCTAGTCAGTGGCAGAAGCACTAATGCTACTCACACGCCTTCTGAGAGGCAAGTTGGTAGCGCTAATCCCTTCATTTGCTCTGACGGAGTAGGCAAAGACTGCAATTTTTTCTCCTATGTACCCTCCGAAATGGTATTCGCACAAATACTTTCTATGCTTACATTATTGGTCCCAGTCCATCAGATCATCTTAATTCATGCAGTCTCCGTATACTCGATTCATTGCCCTGATGAACAAATGTGCAGAAAAGGGTACCGCAAATTGTGGATTTTGGAGGCCCATCAATCTAGTAGCCATGCTGACAACATCGTTCCTTACCAACCATAGCACACCCAAGTACACTTCGCTTCTGATATTTAGCTGTAATGACTGAACTCCAAGTCAATCTGTTTGGAACTTGCAACCGAATTTTATTGCTAACCTCATTGACATTTTCGCTGCTTCGTCCTCTGCAGAAAATAATCCACTTAGTTGGACTGCTTTGATTAGGGCAAGTATTATCATTTCAGCTCTGCAGAATTGCTTCTGGATCTAAAAGATTATCGTTATTGATCAAACATTATTCTTTATTGCAAGGTGGATATTGAATTTAAGGGGATGAATTATCCTGCAACGCAGCTTCCGTGGACTTCTAATGCTGTCTGCCACTCCATCTGGTTGACTGGAAATCATCGTCATCAACGTCTTGACTGCAGAGGCACAACTAAACACCGTCCATCGCCCACCGGATGGTGCGACGCCTTCTCTTCTCCATGTTCAGTGCCAGTAAGTAGATGTGGTGCATGTAGAGCATCAACACTGTCAGTATTGCTGAGGCCTGATGCTCTTTCAATTTTACTGGTCATCGCTGCATATCTTGAATAGTGAAACCATGCAAATATTGTTTTTCAGATACTTCTGTGCATGGGCATTTTTCTCCAAACATTGTCCTTAATTATTTAAAACTTGCCCTTTTTTTAAATGATGCACATGAACAAGTTGGTCGTCTATCATTTGAAAAACGGTTCGTAGTAATCCATATCATCCATATTCCCCTTACGACAAATCACGATAGGTATTTGCAAACTGTGCAAATCCCAAATTTGTGGGCATTTCTGCATTTCATCAGACACTACCAAACAAATTAGCACTGTTTACCTAATTTTACTGTTCCATTCGGAATCAATGCTAATGGCATTTAATGTAAGGACGTTGATCTTAATTGGAAATGCCCTGGAAATTATTCTTATTCAAATGAAATTAATCAAAAACAAATTTTATGAGTGTTAACAGTGCAAACCAATGCCATTCTCAGTTGGTTTACCTGCATTCATCAGACCAAAAACTTATCGGAGCTAGCATTGCAATGAGTTGTGAAAATCTTTTCATGGTGCTCAACATGTTTGTTTCGCTTTACTAACCCCAAGTGCTCCATGACTTGATATCATTCACACATTACTTCCTGCCTGTGGGTAGTAGTTGCAGGAGTGCATGATGGTTGTTACATGGACTGCATAACCTGGCGTGATATTGTGATAGACTGAGGCCAATAATGTAAGCATGTAAAGTAGTAATGCAAATGTCATTTTGATGGGAAGGTAAGTGTCAACAAATTCAGTGTCGCACAGAACATGAGAGAGAATGGAGGGGTTAGCACTACTAACTTGCTTTACAGAGTGAGTAGTGGTGGCGCTTCTGCCACCGACTAGCCATTTTGTACAAGTTCTTCGGAATAGTCCGATATGTGAGTAGACACCTTGATAAGGTATCGATAATTGCCCCATCCGCCCAAATACCCTCAGTAGTAACAGATTGAAGGTGTTGACATGCCTGTGAACTTGTCGGTTGGAATGAGGGTGAAATGGTGGCGAGTAAATAAGTGTAATAGCATTTTGACACCAAATGTTACGAAGTAAGCACAAAATGAATCGAATGTGCTGTCTCTGGTTGGCAATCGGGGCTACTCTTAGGTCTAAGTGTAACGTAATGCTATTGCAATCGACTTGTAATCAATGCAAAGCTGATGGATGACACAAGAACTACAGGTAGCATTAGTATTACTTGATGGTATGAGCGTGGTAGGCGGATCAAGGAGCCTGAAAATGTCCGTAGAATTAGATATGTGGGATAAAGACCAGGCCATCTGCTCCACGGTCTTCTTTTGCATTTAAGTGCTACCACCAACGCTTTCGTCTGCATTACTCTCGTTCATTTGTCATCATGCGGTCCGCCAAACGGACTTGTAATTTATGCGAGGATTTATAACAAGAGTAAAATGCTATTCAACTCATCGACATCTGTATACCATGAGATTCTCGGTAGATCCAATTGCCTAATTGCATTTTGTGTCTTTTTCAATATGAAACTGCCCTTTGACCGCATATCCCATGTGAAAACTTACCTCATTATGGAACCGCTATAACAAATGGATGCAAATGTGTGTCATATCAACCTGGATCTTTTCCTTACTCAACTCCTTTGTTCACCGTGTAGACGTTCCGAATGTTATAATATGTCCGAATTTAAGCCAAATATCTTGCTTAGACCCATTCAATCCTGCCTTTTGGCAACTTTATTTATAGCGAATCACTTACGTAGGATGCGACTTCGAGAGTCCAGCATTTACAAGTCCCATCAGATTCAGTCTTCTGCATTAGATGTACTCCTGTTGTTGTTTGTATTTTCACCATCTATTCAATGAAATTGGGTCGTCAGTCATTTGGTCAGGAATTGCTCACAAATGTCATAGACGTAAATTGCAGGGCGACTCGAGGTGATATTTACCCACACTAAACGAAAGACACGTTTATCATTGGCGTATGAGGAAGTTGTAGGTTATGGACACGGACACAGAATTGCAGCACTGCGAGGTGACTGGTGGTGGGAATTGAGGTGACTGTGCACTTTACCACTTCATGTCCACCTATATTTGTTTTGACCAGATAACTTTATTTTGTTTTATTATCACCTTAGAGGTTTCATCAATATCAAATTTTGTTAACATGTACGTTATTGTTTACGGCCGACGAATCGTGGGAACTTGGATCACTCACCGACATCATACTGTCCCAACCTCATTTTGCGACAGCACAAGGAAAGACAACTGATGGAGGAATTTGAGCCTCCCAATCTAGTAAGATGTCACAACTCTTATAAGTAGCCCATTCCCATTGACCTTTTTGTGCTCACCGCCGGTGTGTATGAATAACTCAGACCCGAGCTCCAAGATGGACGGCCCTTCGTGACCGTGTGCATTGGTGAGTTGTTACTTCTCCTCCATCCACGATTCTCCCACATTTTAAATCACCACAAGCTAATATGATATGGAAACTCCTGGCACCGTAAGGACTCCTTCTTGCATAATGCTTGTAATTGTAGCCTCTATTAGTGAGCGGCGCTCCTTCTAATCAACTGATGACCTGATGACGTGGCCCATTGAGTGCTAATTTGTGTTGGATACTGGTACGATCGTATCAAGGCCATGAAACGCAATCGGTCAATGATACAGGCACGATTTCTCATTCAAATTGATTTAGTGTTTGGACTATTTCCCACTACTATTTTGACTTTCTTCTGGATTTGCAGCATATCCGCCTTACCGATAGATGTTGAAAAATTCCTTCTGCATTGCCGGTATTAATTATGCTATATTATGAGTAGTGGCAATAGGCTGGTTTAGTGTATCAATGCAGAAGCTTAGTAGAGAGGATTGTACGAATCACAGTTTGCGTTCGTGCCTTCTTTGACGTTCTGCTGGTGGCGAAGAGGGCATAGATAAGCCTTTGTTCCCACTCATGCACTTGAATGGAATCAAATCTAGTGGAATGGAAGCGGCTCCTACTGCCAACGAGGCCGCTTTTGGCTATCTGCGTGCATCTATTAGTGGGGTTAGTAAAATATTTCTGCTATCAAAAGCACTTTCTGTATTTGCCTAAATTCAACAGCATGCAAATTTTAGGGTTATTCTACTAGGCTTGCAAACTGGTTCAACAGCATATATCGCTATGCTCTACATGATCTTCAAATGGCGCTTTATAGCACATCAGATTAAAGGGTAGTTTGCTGTCGTCATCGAGAACGGCTGGCAGACTATTGACACAGCAAAGCACGTCGCAGTATTAGACATAAAATCAAAATTGCTAAGATAGGAGATCTGACGTATTCCAACTTGCATTGAAAAGTGTTAGTTTTACAGGAAGGCTATATTTTTATCAAGTTTGTGGACTGTGGAACTCCTGCCATTATTGAAACGAAATCTGTTTACATGCATGACACATCAGAGGCGTGAGTCATTGCTTCATTTGGGCATTCTCCCTCATTGCTGCTACCATCTCTCCTCTATCAGCACACCATCATGTTAAAAGCGAGTGGTAATGAGAGATTGAGTGTGTTAGTGAATCAGTGATTTGTACTACAAACTCTAGTGGAAAGGGGAATTCGTGGCAGCAGAGACGTAAGGAGAGTGATTGACCGAGATGAATCTAAGTGTCATCCATTACCACTGGCAGACAATAAACTCAAAGTGCGATCAATTTAGAGTTCTGCAGTTCCATCACCTACTCAATAAACGCGTGATGTGTATTTTTGATCGTTTACCAACACACGAGTTGACTACCTCATGATCGATCTTTGTCAGTGGCTAACAGAAGGAGGATAGGTTAGTCTACTACTCCACAATTGTCAGCAATGCATCCATTAGTGTAAGCACCAAGCGGAAAAAAATAGAAGAAAAAAGGAGAAAATAAGTGGTGCTGTTAATTGCAGCAGCTCGAATCCACCATCGTGTGGGCATTTATAGGACGGCGAAGAAGAGCATCAAGGGCGAGCCCCGTCGTCGCCATATTTTTTACATATTTTGCTGCGAGAATGCAAAGTCCTGAATTGGGTTCTTTTCTCCCAAAGTTCCAGTTGCACTTGCTATGTCCATCCGTCGCAAGCGAGTTGTGGCAACGTATTTACTAGCTGTTGCAACGTGAGTGGATTCTGCAATCATTGCGCAAAACACGTGTAAAATGCGCGTGATAGATACAAAAGTAAACCATTTAAATTACACTGAAAACGGAAAAGAAGATCGGACTGTGCTAGCTGTTTGCCAATGGTAGTTTCTGGAATTCAAGAAATCTTCAGTGATTCAGCTCATTTCTGTCTGTTTAAAAAACTGCCTTTGGATAAACTTTTCACTAATGCAACTTCACCGTGGCAATTTCACCTGCTTTGCGGTAGCCTATGATGTCTTAACCAAATAATAACGACAGTTATTTGACACCATCACAAAGCGAACATGTTAAATATTACAGTTACAGGTAGCTAAAAAATTGAGATTATTTATGCCCTGCCTCAAAATAGCCAAATGTGAACTGGAGGCTGATCTACGTTGAGCTGTTAAACTTGACTGAAGCCAAACCAATCTCACTCCACATCAGTAGACATGCAAAGACAACCACCAAATTTCTAGGAGTGTAGAACGCCAAAACCTTCCAATTCCGTAATGAATAACGGTTTCTTGCCTACTCATTCCCTCAGTCATTCATTGGTTGCGATTGCGTCAGTTGCAATTGAAGTGTATCAGTGGTCATTATTGACGGAGAATTGAATACTCACTAATATGTACTCAACCGACATAGTGACTGGATACACTCTGCTCAGTTCCAGAATCAAGCCCAAGCTTATGCTTATGCTTATCCTCGGAGGCACACCCATGCAGGATCCACCATCCAGCCGCTGTATGCACACACAGACTTCGCATGTGCGCGTTGAGCCACACACGTTGATCAATGAGTCCATCTGTCCCGAAGCAGTATCTACTTCTCTGACTCCTGTGACTTACCTTACCTAATCATTTGATGTAGATGAGAGCCCAATGCATCATCATTCACTCCAAATCGTACATTTGTTTCCATTCTTAGCGTATCAGTCTCTTATTTACTCAATCATTTTCTGCACGCTATTATGCGGATTTTGAAGGAAGGTAAGTGCTTTCGGCTAATAAGGAGCTGCTTAAGTAATTTGGACTGACTAGCAAAGTGGGTGCCTAAGATGACAGAGACCATTGCATTCTCTCTTTTGGCAGCAATCGTTAAGCCAAATCTTACCCGTTTGAGTGCACCTTTTTAGGGCCTCGGATGCCAATCGGTAATGGTAGCTCATGGCTGTGAAGTGGTGGTCGACTTTCCACTATTAAATCACTACCTCATCTCATCGATGTCGAGCAAGTAGATATGTGCTGGTAAAATACGATGGCACTTCAGTTCTGCCATTACTATCTTCCCAGATGTATAGACTTGGGATACTTGTAAAATGCTTAGATCTCCTCCGCCGTACAACTTTTGCTATTTCGGCAAGAAACGTCAGAAAGTAACTCGCAAGAAACTCAAGGTGAGCATATTGCTTAGGTGTGACTCCCCTGATATGGAGAAGTATAAATAGAGCAGCCTCATACCTTCGTCTTTTATCCAGTCAACTTTAAGCGATAAGGAAGAAAGTGACTGGAATTTTGGGGTACGCAGGGGGATATGAAGCATAAATGCCAGAGGTCAAAATAACCCACAAAGTACAGGTAAATGCGGGTACTCATAGACGGATTTTGGTGCAGTAGGCCGAGTAGAAGGCTGAACAGCTCGTGTTGAGGCATTTGAATTCGCAGTCACTTTTAGCGATTTTATAAGTCTACACTGAGGAGTGACCCTCATCCCTTCCCTCCCGCCTTTTTTCCTGTTCTTTCACTTCCCTCCTCTCTTCATTTCTGGCTAGGTCATGCAGTCACCTCTCTCCCGCTGCATTGTGGCGAGTTCAGAAAGTTGTACCGCAGCAATTTCAAGCTTTCATCATGGAAAGTGAACTCGTGAATTTCATTCTTCATTAGTAACACCGAAGTTCCCCGACTACGCATACTACATTTCTGCTAAATTTGGAGTCAAATGCGTAAGAGCAAAAGGAATCATTGAGGGTCACAGTGAGCCTGCAAGCTGCTGCTACTGTAAGCAGTCAATAACAGCAATTTCGGCCGTACATTGGTGGCGCGAACCAACCTGTGTTTCCGCCACAGCTTAGCCAACTCTGTTGGATTTATTGTGCATCGTTGAGTTAATTAACGTAGGGGGGAATACTCAGGGTAAGTGATCCATTGGTGGATGATGAAAATGTACAATCTCGAGGACGTAAAGCTGGCAGGCCAGGACGTCAGTCTCTTGAATGCAGTTTCTACCGTAACTGGTAGATCTCTACATGTTTCATCAAAAATATGACAAATTTTAGAGTATGTTAATAAATTGCTCTTCAAATCACGTTCTTTTGAACGGAAGCAGGAAAGGAGTCCTTCTTTTGTGTGGGACTATATTACCTCCAGGAAATAACTTCATAGCGAATTTACTGAAAATACCTGTGTCTCCTTTAGTAGTGAGCGAATTCTGGAAGTTTAGACGATCCCATTAATACTTCACACGATCATCACCAGATAATATTCTGAACAGCCTGTGCAGTCTTCACAACGATAGACAGCTGATCTCATGATATAGCATCGAAACATAATTGCCAGCCTCTCTAATGATGGCAGATCATTGCATGGTTCCTATCACTGATGAAAATTGTCACAAGAAACTCAAATAGACCTGATGAAATGCGGGAGATTTGGCTCTGGTTGGCATTCATGATGCTACTTATTTTGATCAGTAAGGTGGGTCTTACTTTATTTGTAGAAATCTATCGGAATACTAACGTAATCACCTTTTAGGAATGGCTTATTTTCCGTGACTTCACAAACAATTCCCGGTGTTTTTCCAGGCTAATTTTACTGTCCCTTTAGGAATCAATGCCAATGTCATTTAACACGTGGGCATTGACCTTAATCGAAACTCCTATCAGGAATGATTCTTATTCAAATGAAATTAGTCGAAAGCAAGTACTAGGATTGACGGCAGTGCCGAGCAAAGCCTCACTCATTTGGTCCATCTGCACTCATCTGACCAGAAAACTTATTAGCGCTAGTATTTCAGTGATTTATGATTATACTTTCATAGTGCTCTACTAACCCCAAGCGCGGTACGACGTGATGTCGTTCAGACGTTACTTCTTGGCTGTGAGTAGTAATTTCAGCAGTGCATGATAGTGGCTACATGGACTGCATAACCTCAGCCCGAAGTGATGCGACGGACTAGGGCCAACAATTCAGGCATGGAAAGTAGCGATGCAAATGCCACTTTGATAATAAGGCAAGTGTCAACAACTTCAGTGCTGTGTAGTAGAGGAGGGAAGAGAGAAGTTGGTGCTAATAACTTGATTCAGAGAGAGAGAGAGAGAGAGTGAGTAGTAGTGCCACCTCTGCCACCAACTGGCCACTTTGTACAAGTTGCTCGGAATAGTCCGATATGTGAGTAGACACCTTGACAAGATATTGACGATTGCCCCATCCGCCCACATGCCCTCGGTAGTGACAGATTGAATGTGCTGACATGCCTGTGGGCTTGTCGGTTGGAATGAGGGTGGAATGGTGGCGAGTAAATAAGTGTAACGACGTTTCGGCACCAAGCGTCATGATTCCTGCTCCACTTTCTCTGACGAACGCCTTCGGTAGAAGTCAAGCATTTCGGCGCCTGTTGATGGCACAGCAGATATTCTCCAAACATTGCCGATGCTATGTAATGATTTATTTTGAGAATATTATGCACATGTGTGTATTTGTATATGTAAAGCTGCATACATATGGGCATTCGGCAAAATGAAGCTGCAACGAATCCACTTGTTTACACTAACCTACTAGCATTATTTGACCGACAATTTCCGCTGCCATTCTGCTGACGAGGCTCACAACTCGGATCTGTGGTAGCTTTCCGTCAGCTCCTTCCGGTCCGTCCCCACACAGGATGGACTGAGAAAACCGGCAGCTGTAATTCGTTAAATGCATCTCCAATTCCTCAATTACAGTTTCATTCTCCCTTGCAACAGCTGAAGGCAATAGTGGTCAGGAGATAGAAGCTCGGCTTGGTCCCAGTCTCAAACGTAAGCTCGAAATGTGAGGCGTATTAGCACAAAGCCCGATCTACTCATTGCCTAACTTATCAGGTCTGATGGGGGATAGGATCCACATTACTTAAGCAGAGAGGCACAGCAGGTTGCGAATGATAGGGGACTGGAGGTGGTGCGGTTTCACACAATTTGTGGTGCAAATTACTTCGCATATTGAAAGCAACATTCGCAAACACAATTGCTTGCCGCATAAGAAGTATGTGAAACACGAGTCAGTGCATTGTTCCCCAGGAGTATGCATTAATTTGACAGGATACGCAGAAAGGATGGCCATGTGCAGTTGCACTCATCATGTTGTGTGGAGTTAGTCTAATGTTGCCTGTGCATCACACTGCAAAAGTGTGCGGCGATGAGAGGTGGAACATGTCATAACCCGTGCCACCAAGTGTTACACGCACTGCTGTCTGGTCGTGCTTCGATGGACCACTTGACTAGACGACTAGTGGGCAAATGTTTCATAGCAGGTGCTGATTATGATTCAGAAGGTCGGAGTTTTGTCTTCTCGTTTCCAGCCTATGCCATAACCTTAAGGGTTTGGTTAGTTAAATCACCTAACTTTTTTCTGTCACGGGAATGCTCTTGTCTGGTCAAGTAGGTGACATCATTCTTGCAGACTCTATTGACGCTTGCTACTGCGCTTTCCCCAATTTCTACTATCTCGTTGGGACATCATGTAAGCGGTACATATTTCTTCGATGCACACGTCGTGGGGCGCCATCGCGAGCGGTGTCTCACTGGGATTGACGATGAGAGGAATGCGTTGAAGAGATAATGCTTTCTGCATTTATTACTAAATCGCGCCTTGTAGCTCCATTCCAAATCACTGAGTTTCTTCATCCACTGATGACGGATGCCTCCGTACACATTTCAGTCAATTTGTTTGACTTCGTAAGTCCCATTTGCTAGGAGTACATTAATACCAATACCGTTGGATGAAACTGCTTTGTTTTCATAGGCGCCGAATGTGGGACGCAAGCGGAGGGTGTTGTTCGTTGTCAGCATGCAGTATACTTTGCACCCGTACGGAACCACTGTTCAGCATGAGGTTAAGTGGAGTCGCCAGGCGTTTACGATTCCACGGGACCATTTAACACATTTCAGCTAAAACTTGAATAAACTTAATGAATAGTAGTAAAAGCGCTTTTTGACCTACAGTTTGCGAGTTCTGCACTAGTTATTATTTTCACTGACTCCCTTGGACATCAGCTTCCAATGTCTTTGACGGTGGCTGGCAGACAGCGCTGATGGTTCTTTCACATTTTAACAAATCGTGCCTTCTCTCCAGCACTTTGCCAATTGCACTAAGCGCGAAAGAGCTTCCGTGATAGCACATCAAGTCCATCATCCATTATCGGCTATTCTACTCCTCCCTTGATGGTCCTCGTCAGCTAACGAAGTGGCAGAATATGCCGACAATGTAAGGGTGTTGAGCCTAGGCTGCATCTGCTGTCACACTGGACTTCAGCGTAGGTAATTTCTGCACGAACACTGCACACCTTCATGGTGTCCTCTCGATGCCTTATCACCACCAACATATTTAGCACATCTGACGGGAGCAGTTGTCGCCAGTACAGCACAAGCGCTGCTTGAACAATAACGAACTGCCATCGGAGTAAAAGCTGGTGCTGCCACGTGTGCTTCAGGAACTCTTTTCTCCAGCTATTTCATTATTGGTCAAGCAGTGGTACTGGCAGTCCTCATGTCCTCGCCAGTTCTTCTGCACTTCACGCTGCTTCGATGTTCACCCATGATGTGGTCAAAGGCCCGACCTAAGCCACTTTCTTTACTATAAGTGTGAGCAAACTTGTCGCTGGTGGCCTCTTTGACATCGTAGGGGTTATCGTCAAACCTACCTATATTCGAACTGCACACTTGCTCCCCCGATCATGTCCGCGTCATCCCTTACCTTCACTTCCCAACGGTTTTCCACCTATGGTGTCATTTGGGTCGATTTCTGCGTCTAACCTCGGATAAAAGATGTTTGACTTGCCACCATTTTTCATGGCTCAGACTACAATACCGACGCGGGATTACAGAGAGCACCAGTGTAGACGATGAAGACGTTGGGCAGTGTGGCGACAGGATATGCCGTCAAGCATCTCAAGCAGCGCCTGTGGTGGACAGAAAAAAGGAGGGATGATAGGACTTTTTGTGTTGTCTGAGTCGGGATGCACAAGCACCGATGAATGAATGCTTGATTGTGATTGGTGCGAAGAGACGCAAATAATGTTAAGGAGGTAAGGAGGGGATAGGAAGTAAAAGGTTATGGAAATACCAGTACAGTAAAAATAGATGCCTCTGCCACATTTCATGATTGTCATATCGCGTGTGTGAATGCAATTTTTCATGATTGTGACGAGATTATGCATGGTGAAATGCAAGAGATGTAGAATTATGCTTCTATATAGTATGCCGATTAACCACCATTGGTAATTTTTTTGTGTGACAAATAGTGTGTGTGTGAAATCGCAGTGCCAATGTGGAGAGCAGTCCACATCTTTGTATTCCTCCCTTCATCGTCACTCACCATTTCCCATTTGGGCTGGAAATTAATTAATTTACATCCATTTTACATGTACATACCTTAGACACGACAGGTTTTAAGCAGAGAATTCTACTGAGATTATGTTGGTGCTTTAGTCATTCCCATGTCACTGATTTGGTCAACATTCCTTGGGTTCAACTTTTCGTCTAGTTGTAGACAACGGAATATTTGTTCGGGACAAAAGTTTAACTAAAAGCGATTGGCATACGAAAGGCATCATACAGCCTCAATCCATGACTGGAAGATGATCCCTTGCCACACAGTTCGTGAGAAGGACGTGATGAGCCCCACTGAGAGATGCGCAGAGCTGGTTTATATGCTGCAATCTGTGCAATGGTTTTAGCTTAAATCACTTTCACCTCGAAATTCAATTCCGCAGAATGAGGGGATGAATAAGGTCACTTGCCCCTGGAGTGGTTACAGGGCACCAGTACATTTTATTCGAGGCGTTGCCTACATTATTTTTGCCCTCGTTATCCAATTACCTGTGTTATTCACGGGAAATTCCTTGTGCCAACAGGATGGCACCGCTGGGTGCTTAACACATCCAAGTATTTCTTGTTACAATAAAACAACGGAATGGACAAGAAGTCACATGTTGATGACCATATCACGACTTGCAATCCCTCCTTTCGCCACTAAACATCATGACATCAGTCAGTCCCTTCTTCTTCAAAACCATAAGCAACACTTTGATGTAAAGTGAAAATTTATGCTCCTTTTTAGCGCAGCTGATGTACCACAGTTAAGTGACCACATTCTAAACTACTTCTTTACCCTGTTAGTAAGAGTACAGCAAATATTTGGGTTGATCTTTTCCGAAGGTAATATTGCATTAACCCAAGTATCAGATAACAATACTTCCTGGCAGAAAATCAACGACAAAATCACACGGCAATTATTTCCTGACTCACTAGTACTGTCATTTTGCACCCCAACTTTAAATTTAATCGCTTATTTGAGGACGCGTAATTATCCTCTTCAACCTCCCATGACATTTGCTTCTTTCACACAGATCAACACGATATACATGCATATTATTATGGTTTTGAACCTAGCTGTGCATGAAGGTTTCGGTGGAGATCAGTGAAGGTAACGCAGCAATATTTACTGGGTTTCTTGAATCTGGCAATGGCTCTTTTACCTTTAATTAAAAAAATTAGTTTTACGCAGCCATGCTGTTGTCCTGTTCTTATTGCTTGTGCGAATTTCAGCATCTGCGCAGCTTTCAGTGGAACGTCATAAAAATGACTATTTGGGCACGAATAAGTCCTTATTTGCACTAAGGAAAGGAATGGCTGCACAGGTTTTTCTAACCCCGCTTCCACCCTTCGGGTAAAGACACCAAATCAAAACTAACAATGTTGTTGGCAATCTTTTCTTTCCTCAGTCTTCACTTATGGCTTGAGAGGCAAAACTGGTTTTTCGAAACCGTCGGTGAATCCAATGGCTACGAAGCAGAAGACTGAGGTAGTGGATGGTTTAGGAATATTCGTTAGCATGCTGCTTTTCTCTGGAGACTATGGAGAGCTAGTGCACAAAGTCGCTTGCAAGGAAGGTTTCTTATCATTAATCAGACAGTCAATCAGATGTATGGCCACAGTCTCTGTAAGGCCGCTTTGCACATCTTTCTGCGTTTAACAAATTTGTCTAACGAATTCCGATTGACCTTCCAGAAGCACTTTTGTCAGACAGCAACCCCCATTTAAAGGTACATAAACCGACTTTGTTCTGCAATCCAGTCACAAATGCGACGAAGCTGCATCTTAGATGAATTCAGGTAGGTGTGTCACCAACGTTCGAATTAGACCCTCCAAGGCACTAAAGATTAACCAATCAATTCTCTCTGGCCATGAACCATGCAGGTTTTCTTGGACTACGACTTACATCGTGGCAAATGCAGAAGAAGACTAGCTAAAGTAAGAGTTAAAGATAACTGTTAAAGTAGAGGGCTAGATAGTCCAGCGACATTTCCTCTCGTCATTGTTATCCAACTACGCTGACCTCTCAGCCACTACGCGTTTAAGTCACCATCTCGTTGAATAAAGGCTTCTCTTGATGCACAAATGCGTCTAAACACTTGCTGCACAGTCTCACGCAGACTTGCACAGCTCTTATTATGCAAGCAGACGAGACTCGGATAATACGACACGGTCACTCTTAAAAACAGAATTCCTTGCAACAATTTAAATCGTTTGTCTTTCAAATGAGGAGTTCACAACCGGCAGATAATACTTGTTGCACTATCGTAGGAAGACTGCGGACAATTGCAGAATTGTCCAGTTTAATTACAACCGAGCTCTGTATTCAGACACAACTCTTGGAGAGCAAGGCGAACGGTAGCAGCTCACTGGAAATAACAGATCCATTTGAAGCATTGCTGTAAAAGGAGGATTGTGGAAGAAGTGGGAATAAAAGAAGACAGACAGTTTGGAGGGTCGTTGAAGTGGCTTGATCGTGGTTAGACCCACGCGTTCACCTGGCAGCATAAAAACGCACTCGAGGATGCTCAGTTTTCAGACGGTTGTGTGGTTTGATTCAACATGGGGAAGGATGGATGGATTTGATATTATCATTTCTTTTGATCCCAGTTCCTCCGGCAGAGATGGCGACCTTATTTTCCCTTTGAATTTTATACTGGTTATACGCAACCCTCTAAATGGTAGCCCTCAATGGGTAGAAGGTTGGAGGTATAATAATCTCGAAGGTGCTTTGTTACACACCCTCGAGTCATACACGCTGTGCGTTAAGGAACAACGTCTTTGCTGCGCATATTGAACCCCCTTCTTCTGTCTTTATTGGCATTGCAAACTGCTCTACTCTCATTAAGGTCCTAAGAACAAAAGTGCAGAATTATTTCAAAGAGCGTTGTGAATCATCAAGTACCTATTGTCAGCTTCGTGTGAGGAAATTCTGTGAGTAAATAAGGGCAAGTTTATTTCTCTTTATCCCAGAATAAAGCAGCATTAAGCAAATATTCAAAGATTAAGCAATCCAGCCGGGCACAGCTAGATAACGAATGCTTCCAAGAGGGACAAAAGCATTTCTAGTTGAATGAAACAAGCTTGTCTCGGACTGATGATGTTTCTCCTCTGAGGTTGGCTACTGGAACCATCTGATCTTGGGAAGACTGCAGGCATACTTTCGGTAAATAAATAAACATCAAATAAAATACAACAGTTCATGGGGTTCAAATAGATGCAAGTGAGGGAATCTATACGAGTATGACTTATTTACTCGTGTAAATAAATCGCAGCAGCTGGATAAATTATACTGGTATTACCTACTAAGTAGCAATTTCGATTTGCATAAAGAAATATTGTAGCGGGATAGTCCAAGAAGATCAATGCTAGTTTTTTGAAAAATTGATGCTTTGATGTTTAGTGAGAACAAAAAATAATTCAATTAATAAGAGTAGTCCCTAAATAGGATACCAAAATAACGATAAATGACAAAATCGACATGAACATTTTTACCACTAACGAGAGCAGTAACAATAATAACTACTTGTAATACTTGCACTGCTTGTCTAAATCCCGGTTTCCGTAATGGATTACCGGGGCTCTGACATTGCACTTCCAAGCAGCCCCACGCCTTACTCTACGTCGACAATTCATATTATGCCTGGGTGTCATGTCTACTTTCATTGTCGGAACAAATTTCCTAAAGCTAAATTAGAGTCTTCAAAAACGGGACGCATCCCAATAGACACCTACCTTGATTTCTCCTACTAGTGCTAAATATGAATGTGACAGAGTGTGAACGTATTCCGCGAATGAGGAAAATTAGCAATAACCCCTGGATAAAGGGTCGCGCACATGCTCACTTCCCTCAATAGAGTTCCTCAACGAGAAGAAACCCAGATTTAGTAGAAATACCAGAGGCGATAAGCAATTTTGCAGACAAGGGTATTTCTTCAGACTCGTGCAAATTGGATGAGTGGCCGCGCTGGTATGTGAGTGTAGTCCTGACAGCACCAATTTCGTTGTGATGGCTGACGAGGGATGTTGTCCAAGGGAACCACAATAGGCAGTGCTCAAGCGGAAAGAGGGGAATATGGTAATGATCTGTTAAAGCCTTGCCATTGCCCTTCTGCGAAACGGCCTGGCCTCTAGGCAGAAATATGGATTTAATTTAAGCATTATTTACATTCGAGGCTTTACATAAAAATAAAGGGAAACAAGAGGGCCATTGCGCTGATTATGCTGTTATTTTACTGCCATTTTTCATCAGTTATGATGCAAATTTTGTTGGCTCATGTCCAGGCACCAACAACTTATTTTTAACACTTGGATACAAGTCATGTTTTCCAGTAGATTTCTGCATCTCATTGGGCCCAACTTTCATGCCTAATACAAAACAACTTAAGTCTAAGAGCTTTGATTTGTTACGACATTAAAAGGATCTGGTGCAAAGCATGATGCAAGAAACGAAAACTGTGACTTGTTCATAAGTTGACATGACAAGATTTAATAATATTTCTCATCTGTCGCCAATTGCTTCGCATTGATAAATAACTACACCTCTTTTACGCTGTATTGCACGTAGTTTTGGACTGCTTGAACTTAAAACAAATTTGGACATTGGTGTTTTATAATGCTATGTTGATATACCTCGACCTTAAGCATCGACAATATGTACTGCACGGCGTGCCCCGCTCGCTTTGACATAGCGCTTTTTGTGATCACAAAGTGATGGCGATGAACATTTAGAGTTGCTGTGGAGGGAAACATTAGATGTGGAAAGTCCATATTCCTCAATTATTTCAAGGAGCTCTCACTTACAATTTGAGTTTTGCCTGAAACCATTGAGCTGTGGAATAACGTGAAAGGATTTCAATTTATCGTGAGTTTACCAAAGTTTATTTTACGTTAACCACAGAAATCATTTTATGCTCATCCAGAGAGGTGGAGTGCACCTCTTCAAAGTCGAGTTATGGTCACAGCATTCAAGCGACAGGCTAAAATACAAGTTACCTATCGTCCGTTTGCTCTGTTGTTCTCTTTACTTTATTACGATTTGCATTTTGTTCGCCAGACTGCTCCTGCGCAATTATTTGAGCGCTCCATCAACTGTGGCAGACATTGCTTTATTGAGGAGTTGCTTAGGAAGCAAATGCTATTAAATAACTCAGGCTAGTTTTTACTCCTATGCTAAGCTTTATGATAACAATTTACAACATTTAAGGGTGCAGACGGATTGACTTGTGTTATTTGTTTCCACTAATCTTAATAATTCGCCAACACAATATACAAAAATAACCTTTCTTCTGTTCCAGTAGTCATATACTCGAAGAAGAAGTAAAGGTTTATGATGAATTCCATGAGTGGGACATGAACTTGCCTATCTTTCAGCTTGAGCTCATCGGTGCGTCATTTTCTGCTAGCTGTCAAAGTTCCTTCCTTCACCCACATCCTCTGCTCAACAATGTCTCTCTTTGCACTCACAGTCTATCTGCGATGTTCTCCTGCAATCTGTGCCGAAAGAATACGCAAGCGTACGTAGGGGTGAAAGCGCCATCTCAATGGTGAATCTGCTGGTCAAGTAAATAGAAACTGATGTCCCTTTGCCTGGTTCGCGCATCTTTTGCCTACACTTCTTGCCGATGTGTTTCAATGGACTGCATGTCAGCCTTGTTAGCGATACAATATTCTTTACTGCCTCTACTTTGATTCAATCTGAACGGCCTTTGGTGGGTGTTTGGGAGGACTTATTTTTCTAAGGCACTGCTGCTCACTCAGCACTTGCCACTTTGACGTCATTTTGAGGTCAATGGATCAAAGTGTGACAAATGTTACTTGTGTATGTGCAGTTTCAGTCTTCTCCAGAGACAACAAACCGGTTTTTGGATTTGCAATGTGGAAAACAAAAATTGGCTTGTCATTAATAAAGTCCCTGCGTATTGAGAACGCTGATACCGCTTACACGTCCATGCAAACGAGTTATTGCCTAAAGTAATGCAAATGACCAAATCACTCTCGCTTTCAGAGGAACAGTCCCCTCTGTTGATCGCGTATGTGCGGCACCTGTTGCTTGGTCATGTATGACGTAAAGATCTTACCAAATTGGGCATTTTATTTCTGTTTTATGCATATTGCCTTTAAAGAGACGAATCCTGTTTCTTTCAAGCATATAGCATCATTAGCAGTCTTGCAGACGTGGACTTGTCAACACATTTTGTGGGTTTGCACAAACATGGCTTCCCAATAAGTGATTTTTTTTGTATGATTGCTTTTATTCTGGAGTACATTTATTCCCCAGACTGAAAACGCCTTTTTAATCGGCATTGCTGTGTGGCTGTATGGAAGTGGAGGTTATTGTTTGGCAAAAGGGGCATGTGATGAATGTTACGATTTTGCCAAGCAAGACATCACTTAATGGCAGGTTTTCACCACCACAACAAGCAAATGCTTTTGTTTCTACGTTGCAATGTAAACACTTCGCCTCTTTTCCCTGCATTTCTCCCTTTTACACTCCCGATAAATTGAGCTGCGCATCGTAACCTTGGGTTGTTTTGACTACGTTTGCACTTTTGTCGTTTGTGTTCTGCCACCTCTGTGATGCTTGTGCGCCTTAGAATGGAGAGCAAAAACTGACCTCCCAGCAAACAGAATGCCTTGACACACTTCGAATAGAATGCATGGAATTTGTGTGTTGGCCTTTCTAGATTTTGTAACTGAGCCATGCTGATGATTGTCTTGCAGGACTACCTGAATCAGTTGCACGAACTGCATGAAGACTGGCTTTTGGGCAGCAAGAGGGATTGTGTCGGGGCTCCTGTTATAGTATATTACCACGCCCATGAAATATGTCAAGTTAACCCAAATGCGACATGATTTATTCATTCAGAAGTTAGCCCTCTTCCAAACTTTGATATTTTCTGCGACGATATTGACGAAAAAATGTTCACTGACGCAGTACTACGTTACTCCTGAATGTGCAAATTAGAAGGTGGTTTTACTGTCATTATTTGAAAGAGCTGAGACTGACGGCATGGATATAGCTCCATACCACTGTTGTGGAAGGCTGTCCACGGAGGAAGTAATAAATATGCTGCAGTAGTCTACAATTGATGGCGTTTTCGGATAAGAAGGAAGAGGACGCGATGATATCAGTGCGAGGATAGACGTTGTTGGCAGCAGTCAGCATTCATCACCTCCTTTCCTGATAGGTATTTGACTCCAATGAGCCATTGGAGATTTTGACAGACGTCCATTTTCAGCGTTGAGATCAGGTCCTCTCTGGTGTTTTTGTTTAAACCGGCATGACTATTCCTTCCCCTCTGACGTTTTTATCCTACCCTTATTCACATCCCCACTCGCCCTCTGCTCTTCTAATTCGCTATCGTGATGATTGTAATCCTAACGAGATTTACGTCGATTTGGTTCATTACTGAATTTGAAGGGGATATGGGTTTTGCGTAATGTAGGGTTACGACTTCTAACTCAGTTAAGCCGGTTTTTCTCTACCAAACATTTAACATGCACACTGATTCCTTATCTTTCGACAGTCCGCTCGAACGTGAGTGACCGAGTGCCTGCTTATTTCAAATGCAATTTAAAAACCTTGTTTTGGTTAACAAAGAGAAGTGCATGTGAACGAGTTAACGACGAGGCTTTAGCTTCGTCAGCATGCAGACGATGTTTAAGTCAGACTGAAAGCGGATTCTCTTCGTGGTAGAAGGGTGTGTAGAGATGGGTACCAGGTGCGTCCTACTATAAACGGTAGTCGTCTGTATTGGGGACCAGTCTAGACAGCAAAACCAGTGGTGCTGGAATGCAACGGTCTTCAGTGGCGAGCCCGTTTTTCTGTAAACTAAGGCGTAAGCTGGAGGATATCCACGCACGAAGTCGGATGTGGTATGACGACAGGAGTATTGTTAAACGTTCCAAGCCATTGTACACTTGGCATTGGGTTGGGACTGAAGATGAGTTGCCTACAGAATTTACCCTCCTTACTACCATACCATAAGTGCCATGCTTGGAAAAAGGGAAATGTTTAAATTTATCGTTTTTTTGCATGAAAACATAGGAGTGATACTTTTCACTGTATCTTCGGCACTTCGAATTAGACATCAACAAGGAAGGAACGAAAAGTACAGAGCAATTGTTGGGATATCACAGAAAGACTTCGGATAATTGCAAAAATGTCCACTTCAGTAGCATCCAATCGCAGTATTCAGCCACAACTCTCGAAAAACAATGCAAAAGGAGGCGATTCAAGTGAAAGTGCATACCCATCCAGAGTAGTCGGGGAATCGAGACAGTGTGATAAGAAATGAGTTGTCAAAGGAGCAAGCCCAGGAACGAATACAGAGAGTCTGGAAGGCGTTCCAGGTACAACCCCTAAGCCAATTTAAGCTTGAATGCAGTTGGAGCCACGCGTTCACCTGACAGCAACGCGCTCAAGGAGGCTCATTTTTCGGGTGGTCGGATGGTCCGATTCAGCATCAAGGAGATTCGACGGATTTGACACTATCGCTTCGTGCAGCGCAGGTCCCTCAAACGGAAGTCGCGACGCTGTTCCACCCTCCGCTAACTTCTGCTGTTGCTGTTGTTGATATTGCGCTGGTGTTGTCAGAGCTTCCAGAATACGCAGGCTCTCATCCATTTAGCCAATGTAATGGGAACACTGCCTGATTGTTGGCGGCCTGCAAATAATGCACATTCTTGACGATAACGACTTTACTTTCTTTCTGGATTGTATCGTGATTATTCATAACCCCCTATTTAACAGCCCTCAACCAAAAGAAGCCAAATGGAAAAAGTATTATGAAGACGCTCGGCTACACACTCCTGAATCATGTAATCTGCGTAAATATCAGCAGTGTAAACTCTCCGTTAGCATTTGGATCCTTCGAAATAAATATGCAACACATTTTAAAGGGTGATGTAAATCATTGAGTACAAGAGGTCTACTCCTCGTGGGAATCAGGTAAATTTGAGAGTAGAACATGATAAGCGATATTGGATGGACTCCAAAATCAAGTACAGTCAAGCAAATGGCTAGAAATTAAGAAAACCAGACGAAAGTTTGAACGAAAGCAACACACATTTCCGGTTCCTTAAAATGTGTCTGTCCTAAAGTAATGATATTATCTTCCAAGATGCTGTTGGCATCAACAATCTCTTGGTAGACTGCAGACATGCTTTTCAGTAATCAGCTCAACTGTCCCAAATGCAGCATTTCAAAGAGATTCAAATCGGAGAGCTACTTGTTTTCATAAAAAGTTGCCGACAACTCGACTGACCATTCTACCTTGTAATTGTTAAGTAGTAATACTGATTACATGGAAGATTATTGATACGAGATAATTACAGGATGCTGGAGCTGGTTTGGCCAAAAAAAAATTCTACGACACTAATCCAAGACACTTGCAAAAAGGTGAATAATTTTCGGCCAATGAAATCACAACAAAAATCAGGTAGATAAAAGTATTCAGTTAATGAAAAGCAAAATAACCTCAACATATGTAAAGAGATGGCGTTAAAAAATAAACACATGCACTCACTGCAACATTTGATGGATCCAACTCCAATACCTCACGAAATAGTCTTTTAGCCTCGTTGAAATGACCGCTGGTGATATGAAGCATAGTACTAAGGTCGAAAAAAAAAAATCAAGCACTACAAACCTAAATTTATTAAAAAATATATTTCAATCAATGTGGAGTAACACTGACCACTTTTACGACAGAAATGCGTACCTATACGTGAGCTATTGAATGCTCGTAATAGTCAGATCGGGCAATGCATCTTTCAAGGCCTCCTTGAACATTTCTTCAGCTGAATCCACATCTCCAATCTACGTTATAACGCGAGTACACAGTAACATATCAAGGTATTAGGGAAATACCGTAATATTATCATACCCCCAGGTATATGCGTCCCAAAGTCCCGTAGAGGAACCTGTGGTCTCCCAAGGGTTTCAGCTTATCGATCATTTGATCAACTGTTTCGATTGCAGAGGGATAATCCTGGTTGACAAGGTAGACTGACGCCTCCATATCACCAATGAGCCTAGAAGCCACAGTTAACTATGACAGCTCATCAAATATTACATGTTCAGATTACACTTGAAAGGACACTCACTGATTTTGTAGGCTTTGTTTGGATAGCTCGCACTCTCATCCTCGGTGTAGTCACTTTCCAGGTTGCTGATCATCTAGAAATTGACAACAGTGGGGGGACATAGATTTACTCGAGCCACGACAGCAGCAGGGAAATAGAGGCGATAAAGAGCCTCCCCTGACCGATTCAAATATTGCGGCAACTTCGTGTGAAGTAGTCGCACCGAGAAGGGGATTATTGGACCCTATAGACGCAGATAAAACGTAGAATACTAAATACCGATTAAGAATTATCATACAAGTTAGTGTATTATTAAAATGAACCTTTACGACGGGGATGTAGGTTGAGTGCATGTTCAAAGTAGATGTTAGGATTGTCCAGCCTATCAAAAGCGGCCAATTCGCGTTCCAGCAGATCGAACTGCTGGATCTGTTTCAAAAGCACGAAGCACACTAGCCAGAGCTGTAACGAGAATGGGGTCAGCCTAGTCTCGGTATCAGAGGGGAAACTGCAAACAGTTAGGAGGCGACTTGTTAAATCTCTTGCAGCATGGTACCATCGACCCTTCTAGGAAGTAAATGAAAAGTATTCTAGTGAAAGCGTTATGCTAAAATTTGGTAAAACAAAGCATTATCAGTGACAAAATAAACCAAAAATGATATTTTTAGTGAAACGGGAACTAAATTCACCCAATACGAGGAGGGAGCAAGTTAAACATGGACAGTCATCATTAACAATGACGAATCTAAATACCTCCACTGCTCTGATATTATTGCTGATACTGCAAACTAGAATATTCAGGTCCTCCTTTCTAAGGCGATCTTTCGATTCAATGAAGCGTTTAACTCTCCTGCATTGGAAAAAAAAGGAAAAGTGTCTCGGTATTCGCATTCTAAAGCGATGCCATAGAATTGTTTTGGACAAACTTAAAGTGAGTACCAGGGGGGTGTCATTGTAGCTTAGCCCAGGATTTGTCACTGAAGTAAATATGACGGCAAAACTGCGCGTGTATGTAAAGAGGGTATATTCACTTCCACCGGCACCCTTACTCAATATGGAGATAAAATTTTCCCCCTCATGAAGGCGAATTCAATGCCAAAAATGATGGAAGCAATTTGACAAATGCAGAACGCCACAGACATCTAGGGACAAAGGAGCACACAAAATTCCTATTAACAACAGAAGGGATAATGGGAAAGTTCAGCGCGAGTGCTCTATCTATCTCTGGTGCTTCGATTCATGACAACTCCAATTGTAGTGTGTCTATCCAAGCATTGGACAGACAAGCTTATGCACAACTGCTTGAACGCCGCATCATAAATTGTTCGCGGATTTCACGAAGACGACACCAGCGCATTTCGGGTGATAGCAATAATGCGTAAAAGATGTTTGGTTCAAGGTTCTTTATAATTAATAGAATCCAGGATACAAATGGAAGAATAAGTAGGGTATGATGAGTTGGAAAAGACCACCAGTGTGCTAACAAGAATCACAAAAAATGAAATTCATTAAAATTTTTTTAAAGCCATTATGGCTAATAACTATCAATGATGTAGTCTACTCAGAAAGTGCATCAAGATTCAGTGCCCTTTGCTACAAAAAGAACAGATTCAGTCATAAGGACTTTTCAACAAGGGCCATCGAAGCATCTACCTATATAGGTGATGCTAGTCCACTCATAGCTCCGGATCCAATAGCCTTCAACAGAGATCTTGATGAAAGGTTTAATTGAATTTAAAACATAATTTTAAGTTTTATCTTCCCTCAAGAGCCACAAGCTTAAGCACAAGATTTTTATAAGTAAGGGAAGGAAACACGACAGCAAAGCCTAAAAAACTCTTGCGTGCTTTAAATCCGCAATGAAGGAGAATTGCGAGAAACTTCTAGTTAGAAACCCCAAAGAGCATCAAAGTTTTTCGTTTCATCAAGCCCGGTTGGCGGAATAGCATTAACTCACTAGAAATGCCTGGATTTCGTATTCCCTTCAACAAAAGAAAAGAGGTTGAGGAATTGGAACTCTTCAAAACTCTCGAAACATTTGTGTTTTATTAGATTGATAAAGTGATAATCGCAACTATACCAGAAAGCTCCCAAGCTCAATACTCATTACAATAAATAGATTTAAGGATGTGAAGATTGGGAAAATGAATACCACACAATAAGTTAAAAGAGACTATCGCAGTCCTGCAAGACCAAAGCAGCAGTAATAACGGGACGAATGGCATCAGCACGCACATCCGATCGATAGCAGTTTACAAGTTGTCGGTGAATCGGATCGGCCGTATCGAATGGTGAGGGCGGAGCAGGAAGACATGGAGCGGTGGAGGCTAAACCACCACTGACACCCTCTAGCAAGCATCGACGCGTCGTTTATGAGGGAAGTCAGGCATCGGTTTTGCGGAGTTCATGCAGTTCTACCTCTGACAGCTCTATTACTGACTGAAAGGCAGAGAGAGAGAGATATGGCCTTTCCTTCAATAAACTTGGATTAGAACGAGGGCTAGATAGGATCCCGCAGTTATGAGAGCCTGATCACCTCTAAAATGCACCTTGCTACCTAAACAAATGTCTCAAGATCCAAATTAGGTAACTTCATTGGTTTGCTGTCGCGCCATTCACTTTCCTGGGTTTCCAAAAATTCTTTAAAACCTAGCATGTGGGGATTCAGACAAGATAGCCAGTATGGCTGCTATTGTGAAACCCAACAGCAGAATATCTTAGTTTCCAGTGAAAAGTTCCAACTCAAGGATATGTTATGCTATTTAATAAATGGGTTTTTCTAATGGATTGAACCTTTGAAATGATAGCTTAAGCATTGCTTAGACTCATGTATGCATCAATGCTACTTTTCTCTCAACATTTTCCTCTGATAAATATCAACAGAAGAGAATCAGAAGCAAAAAATTAAAGGTAAAGAACGGCAGGACTAGATGTTAAT
Source organism: Echinococcus multilocularis (assembly GCA_000469725.3). Classification (NCBI taxonomy): domain Eukaryota; kingdom Metazoa; phylum Platyhelminthes; class Cestoda; order Cyclophyllidea; family Taeniidae; genus Echinococcus; species Echinococcus multilocularis. Next base: position 1,781,572 of record LN902848.1, on the reverse strand, counting down.
GAATAAGTACCGAAGGTTCAATTAAACGGAAAAAAATCACGAAAATGGGGTCAATGTTTTGCTTAAAAAAGAAAAGACTTTGGCAAAATATGCGAGAAGAGAGCATGGGAAGCTAATAAGTGTACGAATTAAAATGGGAACGTAGCAAATTCTCCCCCAGTAAGCATAGTAGGTACACGAATGTATGGCAATTCGGAAGAAAGGATTATAACAAATATTTGCTACTGGGCTCCCCACTACACACTCCAGCAAACTGGAAAACTATACTAGTATATGATAAAAAGCAAGACGAAAGTGTTAGATGCAAATATCAGCTGCAAAGGAGCTGTTTAATTAATAAAAATACGTTAGTAAGAGCACAAGATTATAAGAGAAAACAGTTAAGATTACTTAAAACACTATGGCACAAACGATTGAGACGCAAGAACTCACAGAAACTTACAAGGTCTGAAAAAATGCACCACGCTATCGTTTTTCGGAGCGTCTAGAAATCCAGTTGGATGGTTCCCTACTTCCAAACAGTGCGGTATCGCACGATATGTGCATAAAGAGATATGTATTATAATCCTGCATAACCAAGCGGATATGATTTTTTTTACTTTGTCTAACTGTTTAGTCAAGCTCTAAATAATTCAGATAAGCTTTGCCTTCTGACATCCTCCTCATTCGAAACCTGAAATGGCACAATGCACACACCCAGATTTGGATCATAATCTCACCCGTGATGGCCTTTTAACCCATAATTAGGTCACCTACCCGACCCCTCAACTATTAATGCTTGCCACGACCCAAAAGACTCCATAAACCCGCTCTCCTTTAAGTAACCCCTCCCACGTCTCCAAAGCTAATTCCCAAACCTACAATCTAGCCCCATTAGGAAGCACTCTTGACGCCGCCAAGTTATTCGACAATTCACCCAATCATTTGCCGGATTTCACAGGGATACACAGCTCCCACCCCTCGCACGTTTATTAGCGGGCACCAACGGACGGGCGGCAAACCCAACTTACAGTGGGAAATAACAAAAAGATTGAGCCTCAAGAAGAATCAGATATCAGGAAAGATGACTCATAAAAGTGTAAATCGATGCACAACCACGGCAAGTCCAACCAAAGCGCATGTACACAACGCCACCACCAGCCGAAACCGCCTCGCAGTTTTTGCTTGCAGCAGCTCTAAACAGGCATCCACTTGCTCTGCCAGCCCGGCAAAGTCCCCGTCGACCTCATTGTCCAGCACAGTGGTGGAAGGTGCAACTCTATCTGCTAAAGGCATCTGTGTAGCGATTAAGGAGAGAGCAGTGCTGCCAGATAGATTGGTATTGCGTTTTAAGAGACGAGAGTTGAACCTCGGGGAAACTGAAAAGGATGACGACTAACCGTCAATTCGACTCCATATTTATGAGTTGAATACAGCACAACATAAGGGACAGTGGAAACGGTGTGCTTCTCTTAAGCAAAGTGATAGAGGAGAGGGCTTTGAATAAAGGCTTTTCCATGACTGAAAGCTAATCATTGACTAATTGATGGCTAAGCATACGGAGAAGTCTATCCATTGCGCCCAGTTAGCCTATTTGAACTCCGATTTACGAGAGATTAAAGGGGTGCTAGGGACGACGTAATCACTCAATTACTCAGCTGAGACAATAAGGTGATTGTAAGGCAAATAATGAGTAGTTCTCAACAACATTCAGGTAAAAAACATTGGGACAAATGTTTGGCTGAAGTGGAGTTGTTCACTCAATTGCATTTCCTCGTATCCATTGCTATTCTCAGCAAAGCCGTTGTTATCAAAAGAGGAATTGGTAGCAATACGCATGAGACTCTGCCAATTCAAAGGCCGGATATTGGTTTAAACAGATACTTTTACTGGAATAAAAAAAAAGAATGCAAAGAAATCTTCCACAGAGAAGTACCCGCACTTGTCTTACCCAGATGTGAAGCCTTTAAAAAGTGAAAACCACACAAAAAAAAATAACTTGGAGATAAAGTTAAAGGACAAAAAGTGCTTTTCATGTGAGCCGAATCCACGGGTGGATGAGGGAATTGAAAAAGGTCTTTTCTGGACAGCTAGGCATTCAAGAAACTCTATTTCATTTAGCGTGTTCGTATTTTCAAAAAGGGAAACAGTTGCCGAGGAAGAAATCGTCCAGTAGGCTTATGAATGAGTCGATTGTATCTCAATTAATTTGAATGTGGTTTAAACAGATACGAAAAGTTCCTCCAAGGGATTAGCAATATCACCTCACTTAAATCTAAGTGAACACCACCGTAAGTACGTCACCTTCAGAACTGGAGTCACTAAGATTCACTCACAAACAAGCCTAGAAAACCATCTAAGTTCAAACTTAAAAGGTTTCTCTTAACATTGCTTCTACTTGAAAGTGACAAAATCGGGGAAGAGAGCAGTGTTTGGCAATAACTAAGTTGTCATGGGACTTACACCTGAAAGCCCCATTTGATGCGACAACTTTCGCCATGTGAGATGAACATAGCCGTTATATAGTACAGGGAGATATGCTTGAGTCACAGCTTTATCCACGTGTCCTATGTAGGAAAAAGGAATGGTCGAAAGGAACCCAGCTCGCTTCCTCCTACGCCAACGATCCGATGATTGGGTAAATATCCAGAATATATTCAAGGGAAGGAGAAAAAAGAGCTCAAGGGAATTCGAAAAAGCATAACACTTCCATTACTTCTAGCCTCAGATTCCGTAAATAGCGTACCAGGTGGGTGCCTAACCAGATACTAATATAGGGGAGAAATAGCAGGCACTTAGATTTCTAATTTTCGCACCCCATATATGACTATGAAAGGGAAATGATCACGTGGTACTAATGATAAATTTTACTAACAAAAACGGCCCATTCAACTCCTCTTCATCTGGTCTGTTTCAGGTTATATGAAATCGGATTATGGAAAGGAACAACCACTTAAGAAAGGCACAAACAAGCTTCCAGTAGAATTGCGTAAAATGCGACTGTTCATGCGCATTATCAAGCTTACATAGGCATCAGTCAACCCGAACTCCCACCGCTCATTTTGAACCCCCACAATGTTAAGTATCAGTTGGATGAACCTCATGAATGTGACTTGAACTTGTTAGCCGTGGAAACAAAGTTCAAGTTGGTTTCAAAGCTGAGGGTTCTTCACGTAGCACATAACTTGTAGTATATATGGCGTGCGGTGATAGAACGTACCACTCAAAGACAGATAAAATGCCTTTGTAAGTTTCCATATTCTTGAAAGTAACAAAGAATTACGCACCATTGCTAATTAAAGTATCTAACGATTAACATGCCAGGAACAACCTCCAGTAATGTAACGTAACGTGAAAGATGAAACGATTCATTTAAAACTGTATCAACTGAGGGGTAAAGTCGCTGAGTCGAAGAAGATAAACACTGCATGCGCTAACATCACAATAAGTTTCAAAGACTACCAATTTCATTTGTAGTACAAAAAAGACGCCACTACCAAGTTAAGCTGTCTGAAATAAGAATAAGAGCTCCTGAACAAGGGGCATTAATTTAGACTTCCCATATTTCAAACCCTTCTGGCAACGACAAAAGTAAGAGGAGTGGGAATAGCAAACTAAAACTCACTACTCCTACAGTTTGGAAGAAATAATTGGCGCCGCGCAGAATACAAACCGTTGTGAAACTAATACGTAAGCTGCATCAAAAAGGGAGGATCTGTACTAATTCAAGCGTTGGACATTGTAGACAAAATATACGTGGGAATACTAGAAGAACAAATTTGTATCCGTTGGAATGAATTGGAATAAAGTTCTCCCTATTATAGTTATCCATAAGTCCATCGAAACCCCAATACCAACAAAGCTGGTTAAAGACCGCAGTATGAACACTGAGCGGTAATGAAATAGAGGAAAATTAGTAGAAAATGGTTTATAATGAAGTAATGTCGAGCTTACCAAGAAACGACGATTATATCCGATAAAAGCACAACATGGTGCGGCTTTCAAAAAGCAATGGTATGTCCAGAACGACAATAGCCCGTCCTGAAAAAAATATTGCGCAGAATCTGAACAACGATGCGTCTAAACACAATGGCATAGATGATCCTATTGAGAACCTTCCGTTTTTCGAGATCAGCTAAGACAATTTCACCTAGTTTATTCCTCCCCACACGAGTTCCATCTACTTTAAAAACTGAGGGTCAGAAAGCCTTAAGAATACCTCTCTGCACTTGTCTGTCGTGGTCAACAACTATTAATCAATTGCGTATACATGAAATGCCCACGATCTATTGATATTATGTCGGCATCAATAACTGCGACATTCTTCTCCTTTAATATGGCTAAAGCAGTTGCGACACCACTTGTCAGCCCTACAATAAGCGTTTTAGCAGCCCCTGCTTCAACCGTTACACTGACATCGCAGCGGCGAGCATTGAGGCTAGTGAAACAAGGCTAAATAGGGCAGCAAATAGTCATTAATGCAGTTTGGAATGTAATTTAATAGTTGGTTAAATATACAGGCTTGAACATCTGGTAGTTTATTTTGTTTAATCATTACGGTACACAGATTAATATATTTGGACACACAGAAATGTCGTTTGAAAGTCAGTGGCACTGTAATCTAACTAATATGACTTGTGCAAAGGCATTTGTGAGTTGATACTGCAAGTTATTTGAATTATGTAATTTCCAACTTCTAAAACAGCAGAACCAAATTATTTCTTAGTTCTGCTACTAAATGAGGATATGAAGAAATGGATTTATTCACCCTCCTTTAAAAAGGATATTTCAAACGCTTTGGATTCCCAGCATCTCAAGTTATTTCCTCAGCAGCTCCTGGACTGAAATGATTCCACTTATCTACTGCATTCTTATTATTTTTTGTTTCACCTAATATGCTGTTATATTTGCATTGTGTTATGAAAATGTAAGGTCCGCATTTCACTGAAACATCAGGGTTATACTGAATTAGAAAAGTGCGTGGAGTCGTTCTGGAAGTGATTGAATGAGTGGGCAATGTTAACATGATGCACCCCAAGTAGGTTAGATTTCAGAAAAAAATATTTAAGTATGAAATCTAATTTGGATCTAAAATGCTCTTCTTTAACGAACTTTTATGTAGCACTTTTGCATGCGCAAAACAATAACGCTCATAGGTAGTTCTATGTAACGCATGATATTTTTTAAGTGTCTTCTAGGTGAGAAACACTCAGGAAACACAAGTTTGGTAGAGAAGGAGTCGTGAATGCTCTTTACAGGCGAAAGTGAGTTTAGAACTCAGATTCAACCTTCTTACTAGTGCCGTTATCTTTTCTTAACAACCCTTGATTTTCTCCTGAAAATTAAAGTGGAACTAAGTCCAAGTTACGTATTCATCCTACTAATAGTGTGTAAGGCGAAGTTCACTCATATATTACAAAAGATGAGTTTGTGTTTGGCACAGATTCTGCAACCATTCACTCTTTCAAAGTAGGAGAAACTGACTTACCGCAGTAAAAGAGTCAGTCTGTGCTTGTGGATGCATTTCGCCGACTCTGACGCATGTCATTTTATTCAATTCAAATTTTATCACCTTTCAAGCGTTGCCTCAGATTCCTGACTTAACGAGATTAAATTTCAAACTGCGGATAAGATGTAGTCCATACCTAAAGGGACAGACATAAAAGAGGAGAGAATGGGTACAGGAATTGCAGAAGCCGTAAAAGCGGAAGTAGAGGCAGGAAGGATAGGAAAGTTGGAGAGAAGTAAGGGAAGAGAGGAGGAGATGCGAGAGGAATGAAATGAGGAATGAGCAACAGGTGCTAAGTGCTTATTGAAAGTTGCAGGTTTTCTGTTGAAAGGAATTTTGCGTTTTTGCTCTAATAGCCTTGCATTACAACAAGTTATAAAATTACGATTCAAGAAAGCTGTTGTTATTCTCGTTTAAAGCAGACCATGAGAGTAAAACAAATCACTTATGATTTGCCTTTCTAGCCAAATGATTTTGGGACAAGGGGAATTTGGGGTACTCCATGACCGTCCCCACCACCTCCTCTGCATACCGGTGCATATGTATGAAGACTCACCATAAACTTCATTTTGGTCCCATTTGCTGATCTTGAAATGGGACGAAGGTGACCCGATTCAGAGGTCAAGCGACCGTTGGTGAATATCTGTGTCACAGTGCAATTAATTGAACGACCTTTATAGTGCCTCATTGATGCGATATCGAGCGGTAGGAGGTTGAACTCTAAAACGATAAAGTGCGGCTATATCTAATCCTGAGTCTTGATTTTATTTCCCAGAAAAGAATAAATACATCAACATCCACCTTGGTATGTGCATATATACGTGCATTTCTTGCCCCCAAAATGACGGCTACTTCTGAGGCACTGCTGATAATAAAGTATGACAGGATGCAACATATTACAGCACAATGCATCATGCGCATTGCCTACAACATGGCGTTAAACCTGTGAATTCGTGATTTAATGGTCGTCTGCTCACCTATTGTACTGTGTCCCCAGATCAGTTTGCGTCGGGTATTGTAAGATTGCACTGGAAATTTCTATTCACTAACACGGTGTCTGGACAATCAAAGCTGTAAGTGAAGTAGAAATCAACCTGACGAAGCTTCTTTGACGATTTGTGCCCATGAAGACTCTAGATACACATTGGAGCGAAATTGCACCAGTTGTGCTTTCACATGCAGGTACTGCTGCAAGTAACAGGCCAATGTCCTCATCCTTAGCAAATCTGTTCAAAGGAACAATCTTTTCATTAAATTATGGTCAACATAAAGGCAGTGTGTATAAAAAGGGATAAAAGAACTTTTCCTTACCATAAAAAAGAACCGTTATGGCACTTGTATTGCGAGGGCTTGTTGTCTCTATGTTATATGTACCCCTTTGAGCAAGTGATGCTAAAGTTATAAAAACTGGAACAATGGACAACTCCTGTGCTACCCGCAACGGTAATTGTATCACTTTTGAGTACCAATTCTTTCCACAGAGATGGACGAAATACATGACACATGAGCGGGGTTGGCAATGGGTACGGGAATGCCGCATTTATCTAAATAAATGGGTAGTCTCAGGAGCTGCCAATGTAACAATAAATGACATGTGCTACATTAGTGACAGAAGCAGACAAACGCATATTTGAATGGAGAATAAAGCAGTTCACCTCGTCCAAAGGCCGTGAAGAGCATGACTGCTTCTACTAAAAAACGATTCGTATGCGACACACGCCAGCTGTCAAACATGTACCAATTCATAGCATCATTCCACAATTTACCTTCTTTACAGTTAATCTAATTGCCAACAAGATTGCGATAGAAAACGTACTAATATTCTTTACTGAGGTTAGTATGCCATTTCAAAGTCCATTCTTTCTTAAAGTTGATCAGATTTTGTACAAAGTTCACAAACTAGTAAAGAAGCGACTAATAAGATAACCCATTGCATTATAATGGCTAAGAGAAACCGATGAAATAGCTTACGACAATGCAATTAAGTTGGTATAAGAAGTGTAAATGAAGTCGGGGGCTTTTGTGCTTTCTCTTTGGAGGTACGCGCCTCTTTTAAACCCCTTTAGCTCATGCAGTGCCCTTCTTAATAGAGGCGATGGTGAGATTTCTTATAATTGGTGAGACTTCTAACGAAAGGCCGGAACGCAGAATAAAAGGCGTCAGTGATGATAAATTGCAGCTACTCGAGTTTTCCCTGAAGTCGTTGTACGTCACAGTCCTCCCTTAAAGGGGTGGCTGCAGGTACGGATTTACCCGATGACACAATCAGACTGCTGCGCTGTGGTTGGGTGGCATTACTCAAAGTGGAGATAGGCGTATCGCCAATTGTTTTCTTATTTAGGCCATTTGGTCAATCGCTTACCTACGAATTGTCCTTTTTTTTGTTACGAAATGCCATATTGCGACATAATATGCACAGTACCTAATCCAAAATCATTTGCAAATACGGTACATGACTTTACTAGATAAGCATTTCAGCCTTTTCTTTTTAACAAAACCTAAGGAAATGTCCGGAAGGTAGTAGTATAATGAGTGGAATAGTCAAATTTTTGTATACAAATGTTTTTTGAGAAAAATTGCCCTAGCAAGGACATCAAGCTCATAGTTGTTCCCATTCCTGCACTACTACCAGTACGATCCCTCGAGTGCTTTTACATTTTGGCGAGCATTTGTCGACCTCTGCATGGAAATGTGGCTAAATGAGTTGTTTCTAATGTCGACACACGGAGCTTGAAGTAGGCAGCATGAAACAAAGAAAAACCTACCTGGCCATCTTGTCAATTTGTTGTATCACCTCCCTGAAGATGCAGTATTGCATAATGATATGCGGCAGAAGGCGGTAGACATGTTCGAATAACCAGGCTGTGGAGGAGGCGTACAAATTACGAGGACTCAGGAGTCTGTGTTTAAATGCACAGTTAAATAAATTTCAAAGCACGAAACAGTAAGGTGATAGCAAAAGCGTGGTTTTCCGGTGTAATAAAAAAATGCTTGCCAGCGTGTTACCGCAGAACATCCAGAAATATGTGATGGACAAAATCTTATTTCGCCCAAATTTAATTTATGGTTCCCCTATTTCACCAGACTGCCCAAATGTTGGAGACCAAAAACCTCCGCAGCGGCAACACTCAAGCGCTATGTGGTGAGTTGACTTACTTTTACATAAAGATTAAATTAAAATCCATAGAAGTGGTCGTAATGGGTTAATCTTTTTTTTTAACAGGGACGGTTGAGAAGGGTGAAACACGACTTTCAAAAGTAACCGTTCCGAAACCCAAGGGTATGCTAAGCTTGTGTGTCTACTACATGGCACAGGATTTCTATCGTCTATGTCAAGTAGGATTCTGTAAGTGTAGGGAAAGATCCCGATTAAGGGAACAAATATTTTTTTGATTTTCGTTGATGCAATTCACTATATCGTAGACATGTTTTCCAAAGTAATAAATTTGGCAATCGTTGATGGTACTGTAAAAAGGGATATGAAAGACTGGACTAGAGCCCGGGTTCCTGGGGGTAGGGACGTATCTTTAGTAGACTGTGCTCGTCAACATCTTCTGCAACCATTAGTAGAGGTAAGAATAACGGTGAGTCTGTTGGAATGTAGGGGAGAACATGCAATATCCAGATGGATGTGTTTAGAATTTGTGTCAGGAAAGGGCAACGCAGCAATAGCGGGTCAAATGTCAGCATTTAGCTTATTCTGCAAAAGATGTATGGCTTTGCTTATCGTCGTGTATCTTTCTCCATTTCTGACAAATAAATCTATCTTGGAGAAGTTTTGGGTCGAGGTTGACCAGGGAGTTGAAGGGAAAATAGGAACGCTTGAAAACCTTGTGATGAACGCGATACGAAGCATTACGTCTTAATCGGCCGGGTTTAGGCATCACATGTGTTAGTAAAATTATACTGAAAGGGGGAAATTTGAAAAATTTAAAATAGAGGGTGCTGCCAGTTTGAAATCGGAGCGTTGGGCTGGAAAAAGACTTCTACATCAAAGATGTGCTGTAAGTGACGCAGTGGAAAGCACGGCGATGCTTTTACAGCTGTAAGTGCTAGAAAATCCAATCATTTGGAACACTTTTGGATACAGTGTGAACGGCACGTTAAAATCTACGAAATATATGCAGCGCGAAAATGGACATTCAAGTACGTGTCTAAAGTGCTTGACAGAAAAGCAGGTAACGGGTATCTGTTTCAAACGCTGACCCGTTGCCATAAATGTGCCGTGTATGCAGAAGCTACGACGGAAGAGGCAAATCTGGCCTTTGGGTCATGCTAGTAGTCCCCCATTCCCTCTGATATTTGTTAATGTGCCACTCCATTGTGCTTTAGCTCATTATAGGGCGCTAGTAAATGCTCCTGACGGCACATTGACAACCAAGTAGACCCTCATTAGTGCTGCAGTTCCCTCTCCCAATTTATGTCTTCTCGATCCACTTGCTGGCTTTGAGAGTTACTAGATACCCACTCTCTTCTGCAACATCATTGAAGACCTTACAATGGGGGAAGCACCTGGCGGCGTATTCCAAAATAACACCTATTTGATTTCTCACGTATCTACATCTACAAAAGGTTTGAATTTTTACTATAGCTGTCTTGTGAAAGCTTACTTATGTGCCAGTGGTCAGTGGTCAGATTTCACGTCAACTTCAGTCAGTCAGACTTTTAATCCAAGTAGCAGCTGGTTAGGCGCTGTCCCACACCGCATCCATCACGGACCCACTTTATGCAGTACGCAACGTCGAGGTTATTACCGAGGCAAGACGCTCCCTCATAACTCTTCTGCACAGAGTCGCCATGTCTTCAGCTATCCCCAGTATATTCCTTTCTTCCGTGGGCCCAATACTTGGTAAACAAGGGAAGCAATGGAGACAGTTGTCCTTTTACTTGCCATTTCCATCAACGCACCCCACCTAGTTGTTCCTTCAAGGGGATTAGTGCATACCAATACGAAGGTGACTTCTTTGACGAATAAAGAACACTGAACACTGACCACAACCAGGAAATTAAACTGGGACCGCACAGATTGAGTGCCCTGAGCACCTCAAAACATGCAGTTGAGCAAGTGCCTGATGGCCGCATATTTACATCTTCAAGAACAATAGAATTAGTCTTCCCCCTCATGGACTGCGATGGAGGATATTTAAACAGAGACAAAAAGCGGAAATCTCTGACTGGCGGTGCCAAAAATTAACTAGAAAAGCATGTTCAGTCGAAACTCAACACCAAGCAAGACGGGCCCGGACCGACCCCCCAACGCATCAATCACAAAGTATCTTGCCACCGTTAGACTCGAATGAATAGCAACATTTGCTACTCATCCTAAGCCCCTATGCTGTCGACATCCTCGCCTCATTCTCGACGCCTCTGTCGTTTAGGTTATACCCTATAGCTAGTTTTCTCATTCTGCACTTTTCTACCCTGTCCTAAACACGCCAATGTCCAAAATACCACTGATAGATTTATCAACTCCATACGTAGGAAGAACTTTACCTGAAGGATGCCAGTTAGAGGTCTATATTCCTTACACCTAATGCCCTCCTATCTCGTGCTGACTTGATTGAGTGAACGAGTAGAACGAAACAAAGAACATGAGTAGGCAGATCCTAGTACCGCATGAACGCACCGACATGGGGCTCCCTTCCCCTTGCACCTCCTCATTCTTCTTCAGCTAAAATACCATTATCCTCTGGTTCTACCTCGCAGGTTAAAACTCCATGTCCCGCCTCCTCAGTGGAAGGCGCTGGTTTGCGTAGAAACAAAGACACTGGTAAGAATGCCTAGGGGTGAGTCCTTAATTCCTTTTATGCATTCATACCTCCTACTTCCAGCACAGCACACTCCTGTTGCCTCCTTTGACACATCTACAGCCACAAAAGCATTAGCAACGCGACACCCGCCGACTTGCGTTAACTCGTTCCATACCACTAGCCTACTCCTTTCGAAGCATAGTAGCACATTTTCATGGAGTATCCCCCTTGTCGTCCACATTCCCTCATATGGCACACCAGATCAACTTTGAAGAGGTCGAACCTAAAAAGAGCTTACTCTACGTGCATGGCAGATCCTAGGTATCTACACATGCACCCAAAACTAGCCAGCAACCTCAAAGTGAGGAAGCCAACTAACCCCCCGCCCCACCCATTCACTCCCAAGTTCCATTTCAGTGACCATCCAAATTTTCTTCACAAACTGGCCAAACTGCTCGCCTACGACCCACCCACCGCATTGCTCATGTCCCCGTTTTTCCATCTATCCCCATTTTGGATTGAGATGAGCACCCGATAGTGGGAGCAGGAAGTTCCAAAAAGGTATGAGGACAAAAAAAGCGAAAGAAGAGGCAAATGTTGGCAACCTTGACAAAGCGAAGCAGCAAAATAGGCAAATTGATGGAGACGTCTCCATGGAGGATGGAGATAGTTCGTCGCCCGAATTGCTAGAATTGGAAGAAACCTATGCAGGCATTGAACCATGAGCCCCATGAAATAAAGCGTGAAATGAAAGAAGGTTCAATCAAAAGCGAAACTCACAAGAGCCCAAGTCACAGGTGAACCAAAAAGAAATATTTAAAATTACTACTTGTACGTGAAAGTACGATAAAAAATTGAGGTAATGAGTGGCCGAGCTCTATGATGACATGGAGATTCATGATTCCGTTACGCGTGTTCCAATAATCCAAGTCCGATTGCAACGACCTGAAAATGAAGGAATGGTGCAACGGACTAAAATAAACAAATGAAAGAGGAAAGCGAAGGATAATTCTGCCGTCAGATACACTCCCTCCATAACAGAAGTGTTTTCTGACCAATTTGGCCCTTTGCGCTTTCTTCTTGGACATCTTGTCCAGCCAGAACCAGTTTACCAATATTACTTCTAGTACCACAATCTTCCACCATAGAGCAATTGAATATATAAGTCAAGAGATCACACCCAAGATTCTCAAGATAGGTCAATCGAATCGTGCTTTAATCCCAATCAACTGCAGTTTATGGATATATTTAGGACTATGATCTACACTAAAGAAACTTCAGAAACTCAAAAATTCAGCTTCTCGTTCAAAAAAATGGAAAATGTTTGCCTTCCTTCAAAATCAAGTTGAGAACAGGCTCCGGCATGTCATCGATTCCTAAAGCAGATTCTTCCTAACACGTGGAGGAATCTACCTGAACCTATCGAGCATTATAAAGGCTACAATTTAGAAGCCTGATAAGAATGTATACGAAAAGTTAGAAGTATTTGACTACTCATTAAAAAAATTATAAAGCTCATACTATCTATATTCTCACATCAAGTAGGTGACACGACACCTACCTCAAAAATACCTCCATCACAAAAGGCCATATGGTAACGAATTGTCCTTCATGCACAGAAACACCAGGCACACAAACTCGCTCCTAAATCAGGCCATCCCAAAAGGCAGACGGTTGAGGAGACCTAGCACTTTCTGCAGCAAATATTTGACACAACCCCATCAGCCGTTGCATAGAAATGGCCTTTTCCAAACAAATGATGAATGAATATAGTTTCGTTAAAATGGTCACGGATCCAAAAAATGCCTGTACATAGAACATCCGCAAGCAGCAAATTGAGGAAAAGAATAAAGCACATTCGAGGAAGCTAATTCAATATGAGGATTAGCACCATGCAAAGTTCCTTGGGAGTATCATAATCAACTTCTCCGAGAATGACCACCGGCAGTGGATGCTGCAAAAATGACTACGCACCACCTTGGTGTGCCAGAGATATAAATCGAATACTTGCGTTAGTTTATGCCCCTCCTACGCATACAGTTGTGGGCAAAAATAAGATAAAATACCACAAGGAAGTGATCCACATACCTTATGGAAGCAGAAATAACGACCTGAGGAACTGAACCTGCATCGAACGTATAATAAAGAAGGCTATGTTTGCAAACGACCTTTGAGAGATTTAAGTAGAGGAAATCAAATGTTTAATTTGCACCGCTTTTGTACACCATTAAAAGTACAAACCTATCTGTACACCACCACTGGAGCATCGCCCTGGCAGGTCTCAAAGCCTGAGCTCAACATTCGATTAACGGCCTTTTGTGCGCCCTCGTTGTCCGCCTCTCTTATTGATTTTTGCTATGCAACGTTGAAACCTTGGACAGTTTAGCTACTGAACTTCCTCCTGCGCTTCATCCGCTCCATATGGAAGCTGGTACTGGTGTTTGGAAGAGCGGAACTGCTTTCAGTAGTTTTTGTATGCGCTGCTTTGTACACCTACCGCAGCCTCGATGGTCCAAAGAAGGGGACTGTCTTTTCCGGTGAGTTGCCCGCTGAATTCCGATCTTTTTTAACCCATGAGATTCATTAATTTTACACCAGTCAGATATTTGATGTGTTGGTGCGATCTCTTTGATGAACTGATTAAAACTATTTATTTTGTTCGATACTGTCGAGTTAAACTTGAATTTCAGTTAATGTTTAATTGCAGTAGTATTCCCTGTTGTGGTCACCTTTTTGATGGCTTTGTGGAATTTGGTAGTATTTGCGGAATTTCCTACACGGCCATGTGAACCATTTGCTCCCCTGCCAGTTCGTTTATTTGTTAAATTAGTTTCCTCGATATGTGTTTACAACTTTCTGGATTTTGTTTACTTTAAGGTAACTTCTAGTAGATTTTGGTGTGTAATTTTGTGGAATGTTTCAAACACCATCTTTTATGATCCGTGGATGATGGCAAAGCATTCGCTTAAGTAAATGCTTATCATTGAATTGGAAGGTGCTTTCAGATTACATCCAGTCGGACATCAAGTGTAACATTAACTTCTTCCAGTTGCCTCGTAGATTTCCCTTTTTTCATTACTTCTTGAACAAACGTATTTATTCGGTGTGTGCTCCCAACTTTATTGCCGCTTGTTTTAGCATTCCTTGATGACAACTAAAGCTGTGCTTACTGCCACATTTCTGCGTGAATCTGCTTCCTTGGTTTCACTTTAGCCAAACAGAATTCCATTGAAATTGTGGCTACCTAAGTGTTGCTTCTTTCATAACGTCAGCAAATCCTTTCGGAAAGCCGTAAAATGTGGAAACTAGGTTTGGCTAATTCTGTGTAAAAATTGGACAGTTTATTGACTCCTCGTTTCACCTCTGCGTGGATTCCAAGTGTGCGGGATCTGTTCTTTTCTTTCCTTGTGCTTTGTCGGTATTTGAAACACTACGCACAGCATGAGCGACACACTTTAGACTGTTGTAAATGCGAACACGGGTAGATTTAAGTCTCCCCCAGCTCCGTACTCGTGGATCAGTTCTGTGATTCCATATTCATTCCTTAAGGTTTTAGGCGTATCGAACTGAACGTCCGGAGCGTTCCGTATCCACAATGCAAGCAAAACAGAGTTTAGAATTCTCAGTGTAGCTTTAAGCAACCCTTTGATAGGTGGACTTTATTCTGATATAGAGTGCGCATGTCTGTCTAGGTGAATTGGGTTTTCTGTTTTTATTTGGCAACTGTTACCGTTTCAAATGAAAACAATCCTCACGGTGAATCGTAGGATCCGCCGACATCCCATGGGAGACATATACAATTCCTGATCACTGTCATTTTGACAATGACAATTCTCTGAAGGACTGAAGATTGTGGAACGGTTCCTTCTCACGGCATCTAGAGTTGTTAAAATTACCCCTGCTCTTCCCCAAAAAATTGATTTTTTTCACTTAAGTTGGAGTAAAATAAACTAATACAAAGTCAGCGGCCTCGGATGACCGTGTTCACGTTTCTCCCAGAATATCTAAGCCATTTTGGTTCGCAGAAGGGTAAAAATTTGCTTTGAAAAATGAGATCCTGTAGACTCCTTGAGCCTTGATCTCACAACAGCGTGTGTTGTTTCTTTACGGCCGTTTTGGCTGTTTGTTTGAACCGAACGTTGACAATATTCCATAGCTGCGGTCCCATTTTTAGCCAAAGCCAAGCAAGCTTGTAATCAGGAGCAATGAGCCAGAAAAAAACAACCTGGGATGTATTTTATTAGTCGAAATGGTGTGGATTACAGTAACTCTTTGTCAGTGAGGCACAAGTTCGCCGCGAATTTCACCTATGCAATTATATGCTTCTAGAAGCAAAAGAGTGGCATAAGCTACCAGACGGCATGGTGGCGCGTGTCTTAGGCGTGTAGGCGAGTAGTGGGTGGATATCTCGGAGAGAGACAATAGTCAATTCTCCCGCCTAACAAGCATTATATTGGACTGCAAAGGTCATTTCTCGGCAAGAGGCAATTTAAAGTACAAGGAGGAAATGCAAAGTAACGAATTGACAGTCATAGCCTCACGTCTTTTAGTCAGCGCACAGGCATTTAAACGAACCGCATTTACTCAGCCGCTTTCACGTCTTTTCCTCATTGGTGTGAAATGTTGGCGTGATTTATTTCTGATTCGTACTAGATACGATTTACTATAAAAGGCAAGCAGGAGTAGAGCAACAACCTTGTTTGATAGTTAAAACCCCTTCTAAGCAGTTCGTTCTACAATCTCACCTTCCCCAACTGCTGTTCAGCACGCTTTACTCGAGCTTATTCTGAGATTTTGGAACCAAGTTCAAGCGGGTTCGTAAGAGGAGACAAGCCACAGTTCATGCGCTCTTCGTTCAGCCAGCACTTTATGGGTGTTGGAAATAAGAGAAAAGTGGTACAGTGCCCACTGAAAGGCACCGCGATTGGTGTTTGATGCGCCTGCGTGCAAACAGTTGGTTGCGCCTTTGTAGCCCTTGCAATTGGCACCAAGTTCTTGGGGCATTACGTAGGACCCAGCACAAACCTTTGTCTTGGAAGTTAAAGCAATCAAACTTCACTGTATCCCATTTGGCTGTAAACGGTCTTCTCAGACTTACTTTCTTCCACAAAATGGAATATTCAGTAGTTTTTAGGTTGGGAAGGAATGAGAAGGCATTGGGAGGTGACAGCACCATAAAAGCGGAGTGGACTTTCTGAATTCGTCATTCTTTGGTACACCCGTTAGTCTATTCATACTTGAAGGCAAATAATCACATTTCTTTACATCATACCGCAAACTTGTCAGTTGCTGTCAGTCTCCAGTTTTGTGTTCCTTGAATTACGTTGGGAGAGGCAGTGCATTGTCTTTCCAACTTTGTCTTCCACTTCATTGTAAATCCACCATCTCACTCACTTTCCAAACCAACTCACCAGTCAGCCTTTCTGTTTATGTAGCACCCTTTCTTTGCGAAACTATTAGCAGGCAGGTGGGTCCCTAATTCCTCCTTCCCTCAATCACCTCTCTTGTGTTTCTTCCAGCCCGGGTCCAAACTATGGGCTCACAATTATCGCATTCTGTCGTTTTTTCGATTCATTACCCTCGAAAAGCGGCTATGGATCCATTGATAAGTAATGTAAAAAGCCAGATCCAACCACCACGAGATTATAGGGCACTCGAGTTCGCAAATAACCTTAGTGTTCGTGGGATGATGTGAAGAGTTGAAATTTTAACCGAGATTTTGGGAGATAAGAGGTGCCGCGTCGTTGTGTGTGTAGATGAAAGTGCGTATCAGGTCTGTTTCGCAGTCCTTGACTTTTTCCAGAATCGTTCCTCCGAGTTAGGATGGCATCATAAGTCTTTATACGATAACGCTTCCTCAAAATGAGGAGACCCTCGAGTGTGGTGGCAGTTAGATGTTTGGTCGGCCTGAATGGAATTTACTTTTAACGTCCTTCTCACGAGCTACATTGCAAGGAATCATCTGCCAGGCTATGCGATGCTTTTGGCATGTGACCCACTTTTTATTTAAATTTCTAACCCAAAATGACTTTCCCTGTCATGCGCAAGTTAAACTAAAAGTGACTTTTAGGAATGTCTCCAAATTAGTGGCATGACAACGGTCAAAGTACTAGCATTATCTAAGCAAGGTTGTCAATATATTCCTTGATGAGCAGTAATTTCGTATATGAAAACCATACATTATTTAATAGTTTTCTGATCGCAGTTAGAAATGGTGACTTTGTTGACAAAATATGTGCCTGTCAATGAAAAGAGGAAGACAAAGACTGACAATAGTTGCATCGTGATTTCACACAAAATTATGTAACACAAAAATGAGAGAAACAAAAGCCAATTTTTAGTCTATCAAATGGAATCGAGGTTCTCACAACTCTTAGATTTCACTAACCATAATTTTGTCACAACCGTTAGAAATTCACATTCATGCACACAAATGTACACTTACTTATGGTGGCAGAGACATGCCTATTGTTTATCTATACTACAATTTTCTTCGTTCTCCACTTTACTTGGTCTTTCCCTTTTCAAATGTGGTAAGGGGAACACCAGCATCAGCCGCCTCCCTCTCTTCCTCATCCTCCTCCTCCTTCTCCTGCTCCGTCTCTTCCACAACAGCATCCCTTTGTTTGATCGACACCTCCACCGCCTTCACTGCGTCAATCTCCTTGGTGTCACTTATAATCGAGTGTCCATTCACCGGTGCTTGCGCCTCCCGACGCATGCATTGAAAGAAGTCCCGTTGTCCCTCCAGTTTCCCGGCCAACCACAGTCGGTGCATGAGGTATGAGACCGAAGTACTCACCACCAGACTACCCAACATCGCAATCGTCTTAACTGGTGCGCGCTGTAATCCTGCCTCGTAGTCATAGCCGGGATAGCGGAAAAGTGCTGGTAAGCCAATTGTCTTTTCGCCCGAGGTTAGACGTAGAAATAGGCCTAAATGACACGAAATTACAGCTTTGATTCCTCCTTTGGCTCAGTAAATTAATTTAATGACATTGAACCTACCGACGAGGAAGCCAGCAAGAGAGCCATAGGTGTTTGTGAAGGGGATAAAAAGGACTGATATGAGTTGAGGGAAGAGAATGACGTAGACAAGATCGGAGGAGAGAAACCACAAATCGTAGATAGATTTTATCATGATACCAAGGAGGCAAGCGAGACCACCAACGACAAGGATGCTGCCCTTCATGGCGAAGAGAATGCAACGCTCAGAAGTAGCGGGAAAGAGGGCTTTTACCACGTTGTGGGCGAACATTGAAGCGGCAGAAAAGACGGAGGAATCGGCAGAGGACATGACAGCGGCCGAAACAGCTCCAAGACCCACAAAAGAAACTGCTGGTGGACAGAGGTACTGCAGCACCAGTGGTAGCACCAGCTTTCGTTCTGACGGGATTATAATATTGTCAAGCGTGCCATTGTACTCGGTCGCTGACCAATCCGTACTGGCGGCTACCGCTCCGATCAAAATCGATGGAATGGCCATGATTAGACACCCCAATGACGCCATATAGCTGAGCATTTGAGCTCCACGAGCTGTTCTTGCAGAAAGAACCCGTTGGAAGTACACTTGCCAGGGGATGCCGCCGAGGATGAGCATCAATAGGTTGTCAACATACTGAGCTGCGTCGCCAGCTGACAAGGAGCCAATCCAGCGCGTTGAATTTGTTGTAATTGAATGCACGGCCGGATGTGTCATTGCAAATGGAATCGATAGCCACTTTGAAGAAAGAACATATTTCCTAGTTTATCGCAGAATCTTAAAAGAGAGTGGCAATGAAAAAGACAGCTTTTGGAGAGTTAAAATTAAGTTAGATCTTGTTGTGCTTTGTACTTTGGCTAATACGACCATGGGAGCTTCGGCACAGCTTTGTAAAGTCGTCCCGGACCAGTTGCTCTACGCGGTTCTATTAATAATGGTGAGTCATTTAAGACAGCTATCCAACGATGCGCCCATTGTCTACCATCAGGCTTTCCGCTGCTCTCGGGATGCTTATTGAATTAACTATCTTGCTGTGTTGTCTGGACGCAATTATCACAGTCGCAATCATCGCGACCAGACGTAGGAGGATCTCCCAAACATATGCGTCATTCCAATGTCTTAGCGCTGTGTGAGTGCCTCCGCGTGTGCTACCTAGCTTCGCATCACTCTACCATTTGGTAATGCGTTATGCTGCGCTGTTTCGTGCTCCAAGTCTTCCGTGGATACAAGTGGATAACACCAGTCCGTATTTCACCCAGTCATTCACGCTCACAACCAAGATCGTCCATTACCACATGGTACCGTCTAATTTTAACTCTTCAAAAATGAGTCTCGTTTGTACTCAAAAGCCCTCCTAGGAGTGCTAGCATAAGAGATTTGAAGCTAGCTTACCAGACCAACGAAAATGCAGAAGAGTTGAACTACATCGGTATATGCGACAGCATAGAGGCCTCCAAATAATGTGTAAAGCATGGCGATGCACGCCGATACAATGACCGAAATGGTGCCGTTGACTCCAATCACTACGGCTATTGTAGCACCTGTTAAATTTTAAAAGGCGAGCAATTGAGTAGACATTATTTTAAGCACTGAAACGAAAGGAGTAGTGAAAGAATTGTGCTACCTAGAGCAGCAAGAATAGCAGCGGACCAGAAGATTTCACCCAGAAGAGCTGGAATGAAGAGGAGGCCACACATGCGTTCGCCGTACTTTGCCTGCAGCGGATCCAGCATTGTCACATACCCCAGGGAGCGCATCTTGTTGGCAAAGAACACTCCACCTGTATTTGACACATGCGGAGACAATGTGTTACTCCTCTTAGAGTTAAATGCGCCAAAAACAATAGTTTAAGAAATCCTATTTGTAGTTAATTTGGGCGCCAATGAGTTGGGTTAGTGAAGCATTTCATTTTTGTTGGCTCTGAAGCGTTTGGGGTGTTTTTCTGCAAAGCATAGTTTTCCATTTTTAATGCACACGTTGCATTCAAGTAATTTCTGGAATAAACGAGATCTAATTGACACTTTCGATAATTATTGGTGCGAAAATCGTAACAATGGCAACATTACACCCTTCGTACCATGTTTGCTTATCTATTCAGAAAAATTTGTAATCCTTTTAGTTCAGTAATGTTAACTTTTAATTGTTAAAGCCATGATTCTTTATGCTCCCACCTTTGTCTAATTTCATAAATGATTCCGCATACTTACCTACTTTTTCAAACCTGAGAGCACTACGTTTTTCACTTTCTGCAAAAAAATCTGTACTTGAGGTCGGGGAGACCATTCTCGGTTAATTTCCCACCATGGAGAAGCCGATCAACAGCGCAGTTAACTCACCGACCACCAGACTGAGGGCATAACCAATGGGAGCTTGACAGAGCAGGAGACCTTGCAGTGGATCGTAGACAGCCTCTGCTGTCCCGTTGATGTATCCTCCACCCACCCATGTGGCTTGAGGGCAAAAACGGGCAGGAAAATAATGTCACTTAATGACGACAGTACCATTTCATCCACTGTGACACCCTAAATTTGCGAATCTGTGTGCGTCCCACAAAATCTCACTGTTTCAACTGGCAATATTTTTGTGCTAGAGTGAACCGTTTCGTTTTTGTCTTTTTTTTGTTTTTCAGTAAGATAAAAAGTTTTGTCGGACAAACGTTGGAGTTTCGAGGAAATAGGGTTTGAAGTAAAATGATTAACATTACCACCACTTCATCTCCTCCAAATATGTTGAACTGTATGTTTTAACATGCCTGAAGAACATTCTCAAATATTCGAAGGTGTGACTTATTTATTAGTATGGTTCTTCGTATGATACAACACAGATTTTTCTGCCTCCATTTAAATAATATGGACGCACGGGATATTAACTAACATTGCTTTAAATTTTGCCACTTTTAAAACAAAATGAGCATAGAATTACCAGTCATGGTGAAGACCCCAACGGAGAGACCGATGTCTCTACCTGCCAGCATAACGTCCTCCGAATCGGTCATTCCGGCCCCCTCAGGTGTATCGGTATTCTGTGGATTTCGTGTAGCCGAGGAGGGCTTCTTTGACTTTCGTGCCGCCCAAAGTCCCACACCGAGGATAAAAAGGTAGAAGCAGATGATACCGACTATGCCCGGGATGTTCACTGACACCATTTTTTGTCACTTTCTTGGAATTCCTGTTTCTTCCGGCTCTCGTGAAGTTGCTAGAAATAAGCAAATAGATTAAGAACGTTAGGCATATATGAGAAGATATTACACTATACAAATCGGTGAGATCGAAGTGTAAGAAGTGCTACCTGTCTTGCAATAGCAGGGTACGTTCGTGTAAAAGTGACAGTCTTAATCACGCAGAGTTATACTTGGATGATACCGTTATGGCGCCATGCACAACAGTCTTCGCACATATGGTAACACATCCCAGCCCAGACACTGTAGTCACGAAGCCAGACAACGGTAGTAGTGTGTGAATGAAAAGGAATACGCGAAATTCGGACTGGCGTTTTTTGCTTGCATCCGCGAAAGACTTGAAGCATAGCACAGCAGAGTACAGTGACAAGAAGCTCAGCAGCTTAGTCGCAGAACAATAACACATTGGAATGGTGTACACGTTTGGGAGGCTGTCACGCATCCATCAGTGGCGATCTTGATCGTAGTGGCTGCGTTTGCACTGCATTGCACAGCACAGCAAACATTTCAATGAACATCCAGGCAGCAGCTGGAAGCTCGATGGCGGATAATCTGTCCATCAGAGCATAACCCCTTAGGTAGTGAAATTGCACAATAGACAAATTTTGCAATCATTTGAGAATAATAGCTGTCTTGAATAAATACCGCACCTCAGATGTTCCAGGAAGGATCATTTGTAATGACAGTCACTCCCACTTGAAGCGCCAACAGGTAATATTTAATCTAACGTTGATAAAAGTAGAAATTCACCAAAGAAAAATATGTCAATCTTACAAGCATTAAAGATCTGCGTTCTTCTTCCTAGTAAACCCCAAATTTCCTGTTAGACAAGATTGTGTATCGAGCAGACAAACATTAATACGGCAATTTCGTATGAAGCCAAATAGATTCCAAATGTTCCCGTTTACGCCAAAAGCCATTTTAAACCCTTTCTTATTTTTAAATACTTTTGTTTATTTATTTTTTTGTTTGATTATAAATTAAGTTGATTAGTTATAAGAGCAAGAACAGCAATTTAAGTGTTACCATGATGATTAAACTTCCCGGCAGATAAATTTGTGTTATCATCAGGACCGAAAAAGATAACATCTTTGTATAGTTTAATAGTACATCATAAGAAGATTCCAATGAAATTTCTATTTTCTACCAACAAGAATATCGCAAAATCTGAATGGCAACGTTTATGTTAAGAGATGAAGGGAACCTCTCCCAGATGAATTTACGTTGTTTGATAAGTGACTCAATCGTCCGCTTTTTTCCTCATTTACCGGATGCTGGCACAGAAATGCACAGTACGTATTCACAAAGTACGGAAATGAAGTGTGAAACAGCACCTTGATTGCCCTTCAAGTTTATTGTCCGCCACTTGTTAATGGAAGACATGCACAGAGCTCAGTTCTTCACATTCCTTACTTCTCAGCCTCCACGAATTTCCCTTTCAATTTGATCCGACGTGGAAGCCATTGATCAAGTGACTGGCTCACTCACCCACTCACCGGCCACGTTAAAAGTGACGGTGTTTTAAGTGGGGGAAAATAGTTGGGGCCATGGGGAGAGCAGTACCGAAATGAAATAATGACTCACATGTAAATAAGCGTATTTGACAAGCTTTGACTCGTCAAATCATGTCATCTCAGAAGTCAGGAAAAAATGGATGAAATTGTACAGAGAGCGAACTTGATGGAAGTATTTCAAATGCAGAAAATTTAATCTTACTGAATAAACCTAGTAATTTGCAATCTTTTCTCAAAGCCCCCCAAATCGCAGGTGTTTGATGGATCCCTCGAAAAGATACACATGGATAAGCAAAATTGGTCTTAATGACAAAAGGGGTAGTTGGTTAATCTAGTCGATTGGATTTTTTTAAGAGTTATGAGTGGCATCAAGAACGCATTTATATTCACCATCAGACTATTAAAAGCATCTGAACAAATTGTAATTCCTTCAGTCATCTCTGTTCAGTACCTTTAAAGACAAACTAAACCAGCTTATTACTACGACTCAAGGTTTGACATAAGTGACGCAGAGGATGATCAAAAAGGAATCTCTCAGTATTTACCAGTAATTATGAAACACCATGAATCCACAGGATTGTTAGGATAGTGGTGAAATTCAGTCCCATCTTTTCATCATTTCGGATGAGTGCTTATGCATTTATCGCCTACCGGTTCCATTCCATATCCTCCTTAAGATCTCCCCACTAACCAACATACACCAGTTCTAAATTGATCGCGTCAGCAGCCTACCAGTCGATCAAGAGCGGCGGCAGTCTTTACCAAAAGTTGAAATCAAAAATTAGATGCAAAAAGCAGGATACATAGTGACGCAAGTGTCCAAACCACATTTGCTTGTCCTACTTAAAAGTGTGGAAAACGCGGGTGAAAGAGAAGGAACAATTCACCAATGCACACGGTCGTGGATGTTGGTCTAACGTGAAGCTCAGGACACCGATGCTTACACAGATTTGTGGTGGTCATGAAATGACACCAATGGGGATTTGTTGAGTATAAAAGCTGTTACACCTTACTAGATTACACCTTTCAACGTCCGTGATTGGTTTCCATAACTTGTGATATCGCAAGATGAGTTCAAAGTAGTATGAGGTCAGCAATTTAAATTTTCACAGACCAGCAGTCGTAAACAATGGTGTGATAGTGAAATTTGACCTTAAAAACATCAAATGAGTTGGTTAAAACAGCATAAAACCATCTGGCTAGACAAATATGCGCCAGCATGACGTAGTAAACTGCGCAGACACCACCGTTTTCACAGCTTGTCACCGTCTCAATGCTACGACACCCTGTCCGTACCTCAACCTCCCCATATCTTAATGGTAAACCTGTCTTCGAATGTATATGGCCAAACGCTTCTTAAAATGACCTAAAAGGTATAGTAATGGCAACAGTAGGCAAATCCTGTCCAAACGAACAACAGTTGCAGTTTTGTTAACTGGAAAGCAGAAATGTGTCAATAAAAGAAAGGCATAGGCTGCAGACGACTGAATCTAGGGCGATTTACACAAAAGGGGTTATCAAAACCGCCATGAGGTTGATCAATTGGTTCCAATTAGACTGACAAAAAGGCTGAATTAAGAGTCTTATAAAAGGGTGTCTATTTTTTGCACAGTTTAAGGAACCGGCCTTAAACTAGAGCAACAGCTAAACAACTTTAAGACGTTAACACAATGGAAGGGAGTGTTCAGTAGATAAAACACGGGTTTGCATGTGTTTGCGTAAGTGCTTTCATTTTAAGGCAAAGGTTAGCAATGAGACATGCGATCCCCCTAAAACATCGTCATATCTTGTGTTATGCATGGCCGTGAACGGCCCACAATGCGTTTGGAGAAGTCAATTTGTTGACAGCTTCATGGTGCATAAATATCGACAGACTCAACTGTCTTCCTCTCCAAATAAAAGATCATTGCATAATTTTCTTGTTTGTTCAGTGGCTGTCCACATATCAGCCGAGTACCTCATGACAAACGAACCAAAAGAGTAGTCTCTGAGGGTGTCGGGAACGACACTCAAAGAGGGAAGGAAGGATGTGCTGTAGAAGGCCTGATGTTTTACCAACACGTATAACGTTGCGGACTTTTAGAGACACCATGATCCGGTTATCACGCTATTGCCATGAGCAAGGGCTTTCTGCCAACTGTGGAACTGGTAGCCTAGACCTTTTGTGCATTGACGCTAAGACTATCTTAAGCAGTGTCTCACAAGTAGCCAAGAATTTCCTCAGCATAGTAGCCACATTAACTTTAAATCGGAGAGCTATTAAAAAATAATCGGAAAACTGACCGTTAAATAACTTTTAAATACTTAAAATCTATGAAAAACCCCTACACCTCTCATTTCCAAATACGTGGAGTGATGTGTACGCATGTGCCTATGTGGGGGTTGGAGGCGGTAATGAGTAGATCCTTTGGATGAGGAATAACTAATGGCGCTGTCTTTCGTTGAACAATCATTGAAATAAAGTAAAAAAGCCATTACTGATTAAAAATATTAAAAATGCACAGCACTTGCTTATAAAGTACGGGGAAGATGTGTGTGGAAAATTAGGGTAAAGGTCAGTTACTCGCTCACCTTCCTTACTTCTCAACTTTCGCGAATTTCTTTCTAATTCTAGCTTGACGTAGAAAGCACCGATTGACTGACTGACTTACTCGCTCACTCACGCATCAACAATCGCGTTGAAAGTGATGGTGGTTTAAATAGGGGAGATGTTTGGGTTCACGATCAAATGGAATAGTGACTCACACCTCTGCCGTGCCATGCACGCAAATGATTGTACTTGGCAGGTCCTGTCAGCTCACAGCAATGTCAATGCAGCGGAATGAAATAAAACCCGCCCGAACTTTTTCGGTCATTTGATTGAAAGTGCAAACATATAAAATGCAATAAAATATTATCGTTTCTTCCATAAAATCTTTGAAAATAAAAGGAGTCGACTTATCAGTTATTACCCAAATGAA
Organism: Echinococcus multilocularis; assembly: GCA_000469725.3. NCBI lineage: Eukaryota > Metazoa > Platyhelminthes > Cestoda > Cyclophyllidea > Taeniidae > Echinococcus > Echinococcus multilocularis. The sequence continues at coordinate 1,755,700 of LN902848.1, read as the reverse complement.
AATCTACATCCACTGCCTTGCTCTGTTGTACCCGCTTTACAAATAAAGTTTCTGCCTATTTTAAGCAGACCATTCTAAGATGCCGATTTATTTTAAATCAGTCCATTTTATAAAGTTAATTTACAGTGTATGAGAGCGATTTGCCAGTGAAAAGATCTGCGTACATTTATAAAATTAGCTCTTAAATAAAATAGCTCAATTTTTCTACTTCAAAAAGACTACAAAGGGTGCAATGCTTCTAGCCTAAGTTTTACTTTTTAAGGATGAAACCGCCTTACCTATTTTGCACCAGTATTGCTGTCCTCCATTTGGTTTCACCCCAAGGTAAGAACCTCCTTTAAGGATTTTAAACAGTCAATTACATTCACTCTGGAAATCCCCAATTACTGATGGTTAAATTTAATCCTATTGTCCACCGGGGCAGGGAAGAAAAAACGACACTTAATTGTTTGGCCGACAAGCTTCTTCAGAAATGCATTTCTTGCTATTAGGAGTTTTAAGGTTGTTAATTCTTCCCTCAAAGTATGCAAATTGCGTTGTAAAGGTCATCCAGTGCAGGAACCGCAGCCGATTGCTGGGGTAGTTGAGTAAGAATGGGAAACTTTAATTCAGTTTTTAAATCTCCCATCTACTTGAGCTTTTTTCACTTAAAAACCAAGTATATTAAGAAATGATTTGCATATTTTGAATGGACAACCCCTACCAGAAGATGGCTAGAATATTTTCTCAATAAAAGAAAAAATACGTGGAATATTTCAAGAGACAAGTGGGGAACATCTACCTTCACAAAAAGTGCCAGAATTATTTAAGGACTGTTTTATTTACTCGACGCGTTCTCTTTCCTTGAAATCTGGGTTTTTCATCCTCTAGATTTCTGCAGAATCTGGAAGTCGTCTAATATCAAACGCCTTTTGAAAAAGGGAGTGGAATTTTAAAAATGGCTAACAGATGAAAATGTCTACCGAAAAAGGTCAAGACGCCGCTGTCCATAATTTGTTTAAGTATTTAGTTAATCGGGATAGGGAAAAAATGGAACCAGTCAACTTTGCCTACTGCCAAAACAGACGTATGCAACACCTCCACAAGCGGCAGTAATCACAGGACTCAAGGCAGGTTTGTTGCTATAATGCAAGAGGAGTTTTAAGATTTTAGCATAAATAACGCTTCATCTAACCAAGATCAAAGTACTGTGTAAGAGCGACAACTGCAACAATGGGATCGACAAAATTTTCCTTCAAATATACCACAACATTACGCTACTTACGATTTGTGCACTGCCGGAACGCAAGGCCAGACGACTGCTTTGCCCAAGTCGGTCGAAAGGAAACGCACATCGCATCGCCATCTCTTGACGGTGGTGGCCAATGAGGGCACCTCAGCTCAGCCCAGAGGACGAATCAAATTACACTTGGGGTGTTTTAATCGAAGTGAAATACGAGTGGACGAACGGAGGAGGGAGGCAAGGCAGGCATCCAAGACTCACTTGAAATCAGCCTGCAACATTGCAACTCAAAGTACTGCTAATGACGCTTTGGGGTAAGAAAAAAATGAGGAGGCGAAATAGCTGCTGGTTTGCTATAAAGTATGAAGTTTAGGCAGCAATTAAAAATTTTGTTAGAGTTGGAAAATTTTCAAATTTATTTCTATTTATTGAGTACAGCTACTAGGAAGGCAGTCAGGTATTGTCCACGGCTAATAACAGACTAAAATAATATTTTTTTAAGCATAAAATTTTATTTGTGTCCCGTCTTCTAGTGATCAAGATACACAAGAATTGGTTGATAAAGTTGGTTTGTTAGAGTCCCGTCTACCTCCGCAAAATAAATTTCCACCACCGCAGATGAAGCCCTCCTCACACCAAAATTATGCTAGAAAATTAAGTTTACAGCAGATCCTTCAGTTCCATCGGCGACACCTAGACAACTGTTCTTTAAACCCTTTCGTAAAAGTACTTTTTGTTTGATTAGTAGTAAATCAAATGCTAACATTTTCATCTCGACTGTGTGTCTACCTTTGTGATCGTCTTCAGACTATTGCATCATGGGTTTTCGTGGCGTTTCGCTTAGCAGCCAGCCAGTCTTCCTGTGCACCTACAATGGAGTTCCACCCCAACTCACTCCCAGGAAGATGGCTACAGTGAAGACTTGATGTTGATCTCATCATCATAACTCTGCAAAGGCAGTTCCATACTGGATCAAAGTTTCGCAGATCACTAGAGATGACGTTTGTTGGACCTTATGTATGGCTTTATGGGTAGTGTCAGTAATATATTTTGATATTTTAAAACATGCTTTTAAAAAACCAAACAAAACCTTAATCCCGAACTCCCTCATTCATGAACAATGCAAAATCTTCTAACTTTGTGCCCTTTCTTAAGCGATCATAAGAGTTGATTTTATTTTTTGTTAGAAAGGAGTAAGGTAGAAAAATCGCATAAATTTTAATAAAGTCAGCGGAACCTTTTCTAAACATTTTGAGCAAAGACGGCTTTTGCAAGAACAGAACCATCCAGAGCGTCCATTTTACATTTCTTCAAATGAAGCAACTGAGGGATAATGAACGCTATGTAATGCCTTCAACAATTACTCTTTTGCACCGTACTTAAGACGTGGCCATTGCTATTTATGAATGAGGAAATCGAATTCACCATGGAATATAAAAAAGTGGAAATAAAACAATTGTGAAAGACAAAACTACTAATCGATGTAAAAATCAGTCTCGCATGGATACAAATTTGAAGGTAACAGAAAATCCTTTTTCTGCGATTATGTCTTAGTTTTTTTTATTCTATGCAAAGGAAAAGTTATTCAATGGCTGCAACTTATCAATGTTGCTCTCCGAGACTTCCTCGGGGAGTATTTATAATTGACATACTGCAGGGCTTGGGGCTAGTAGCATAGCCTGAAGCCAAGCCGCCCGACGGAGGTACAATGGCCGAGACCCAAAGAAGTCCCTGTACCAAAATCCAGAGCTAAACAGCAGACGTATTACAACCAATGCTTTTATCCAATTCATAATCCTTTCGTTAGTTGCAATACGGTATCTCATTTTAAGGAAAAAAAAAGAGCTGGATGTCCGACTGCTTTATGTTACCTATATTTAATAAAAAAGTATTAAAAAGGTTCATTTAAATCAAGTCTAACCTCTGGTTACCAGTTCACATATGTACATGGGAGAAATTTTGGTAAATTTGGAGGAAAATAAAACAAATATGTACACCCAATTCAAATTGTTGCTACTTATGAACATCAAATGTGTTTTTTGAAAAAGGGATCCTTTTTGTAATCCAGCTGAGTCAGTTACGTGAGGATGTATTCTACTGTCACAGATTGGAATTCCGCCTAACCCACCATGCATTTTGGTATGATGTTATGAACTTGGGTCCTGTCAATCTCCCAATCAGAGTGATTAATCGACAGGGTCTTTGGTGACTTTACTTGCTGACAAGTATGAGCAAGGAAGGGGCTACGAGGTGGAGAGGGCGGCTTCAAGATGACCGCGCGACTAGCGTAGGATGCCCGAGTCACGGTGGTTTCAATTGACCCTGGTCTTGAGGGTACATCTGTGACTGATATCTACCAATCAGGAGCAACCACGTGAGATAACGACTCCCTGAGACACTAAGGAATTGCTGTAGAAAATGAAATCTTTTGGAAAATTAAATTAGGTGCATTTTCTGAGGATCTATTCGATCTCAGCATATGTGCTACTTACAAATGAAATAAGTAACGATGCTTACCCTTGGAGTAGCATGTCAAACTTTTTCCTACAGTTACAAATATTAAGCGGCGTTAATTTCCACAAGTTTGGGTGTGTCCTTAAAATTAGTTTAAGACCAAAAATTCCTTTATTTCGAGCTTTATAAGCATATTTTAAGTGCTTTATAAAGTGAGACTGAGACTTGTTGACTTTTCAAAATTACAAAATCAGCAATATGCCTAAGGAATTTTGGCTCTTTCTCAGAGCAGATGAAATCGCACTACTTTCAAAAGTATTGTCTTCCAGCGATTTGTACATTCTATGTAAGCAATCAAGAAATGGCCACAAAGTAAACCGTTCAAAAAGAAGTTCGAATTAACGCTACCTCATGCAGTCATAATTTTTCCTTCCCCCCGCAAAAAAATGGTATGCAACGGCCAAACTGTAAACCGTCCGAACTGCATATCTCAAGCCCACACAGGTGAGTAAAGCCTTGAGTGTAGGCGACTTGATTGTGAAAAAAAAGAGGACAACTTGTCATTGCCATTTGGACGTTTGAAAAGGCATGTTTATGTGAGTTATCATAATTCCGCAAACCACTTTGGACGTATGCAAGGATGGAATCTCTTACGAGTTCCATAATTTAAAGTAGGAAGATAATCTAAACGCATTGGTTATTTAAAACTCCGGTTTAGTAAAAGGCTCACCTTTTGTCTTGGCCACAGTGCCTTCGCTGGGTGGTCTGGTCTCTGGACCCCAGGCGCTACCCTATGCGTGTACGACGTCTTCTTTCGTCTTCAGAAAAATCTCAGGGTACTACAATGGTTTTACTCATATTTAGTTCTATAATTTGCACATAACTGCTAAGAAGACAAGTTTATCATTGAATGTATTATTAAAATTCTGGAACAAAGAATTCCAGGATAAATAAGCTTTAGCATCCAATCAAGCTCTGCGATAAACAATCGCCCTAGTTGCTTTAAGGCAGAAGAAACACCTACTTCAGCAGATACACTTCCTTTATCTTAACCCTCCATTACTCAGCCAAGCAGTAAAAAGAAGGCAAGCTCAGTAATTATTCACTTATATGCTAATGACATCGACTCCTTGACATCTCTTCCATCGGTTGAGGTGAAACAATACGGAAAAAAACATGAGCCTACTTCTGCAAGTCAGACAGGCTTAAGTCCGCCGGTATTAATTCTACCTACTTCTGTGACCAGAGCATTCCTCAAATCTTTAAAATGTTCAAAGTAACGAAATACATGAAGTCATGGAAAAGATTACGATAAAGAACGAGAAAATTAAACAACAACGGATTCCTTTTTAAAAGCCAAAAAACACTCCATACGACTTAGCAAGTGCCGAAGTGCGCCGCTGGCAGTGATTTTACCGATATGAGGTATGTTGACACGAAATACTGCACGACATCACGCTTCCACACAAATGAAACGCAGCATATTCATGAGAAATCGGAAGGGTCAGAAGCACAGTAAAAGATTTGGGTTGGTAAAGAAAAACAAAAAACCGGACAGTTGACGACTGACGCAAACTGTGCCGCCACTTGTTATGTACGGCGCTTCATACGTTCCAGTGACTTCCAACAGGCTAGTCGACGGACTTCGTAGCAGACGCCTTTATTGACTGACGTATGGAAGTACACAAAAGGGGGTACGGTGAGTGGATATGCGCTCGACAGGCAGAGAGCTGAGACCGCTCAGCCATCAATGATTTGGGCTACAAGTAACTATGGTAAGTGATTGACCTTGACCCTCGAATGACCATCAGTACACTTAAAACACATCTTTGTTCGATATGAACAGATCAGGAGGGAGTGGAGGACAGGATGGGTTTTCAGAAGGCCAGGCAATTGGCCATCAATTAAGACTTCTAGAAAACCGAACAGGTACGCTTTCTGGAATTGCAAAGATTACCAACAATGACTTGTGTCGAGTGTGCAAATCAAATCCCTGGGACAATAATAGACGGGGCGAAGTCTTTCGTTGTGATTGAATCACCACGATTTGGTTTGAATATTTAACCACTCACATGGATTGACCACGTAGCTTGATCGGTGGTGGACAAGCAAGGTAGTTGCCAGTTCCCAGCTAGATTTGCAGCCCCTACATGAATGCAAAATCCATGGATAACCTTGGGCATGTACCACTATGACGATGCAAGGGATAAGGACAATCCAGGAGGCAGCCATGAGATGCGTATATTCCATAAATCGAAATTCAAAAACTCCCTAGTTATACAACCACATCACGATATCGGTCCTGATAGGCAAAAAGTAAACAAAAACCTTTTTAAATCGCAAAGCAAGCGACTTACTCACAAATTGCCCATACGGATAAAAAACACTGTTTTTACTTCAAAGAGTAGTAACATTTGGTATGATAAACATTTGAGACACCGGAAAGGTGGCTGGTGTCTTCTTCCAAAATTGATCTTTCTCTATTACGCAAACAGCGAACTTGAAAGGCAAAAGCAGGCCAAAAAGCCCGGGTGACAGAGTCATTATCATGGATGAATAAAAGTAGTCTTTCTCACAGTGGAAAAACGCAACAACTAATCATCATCACAAATTGCACGGAGGAGAGGGATGTCAGATAATGGGGAATGACAGAGACCAAATGGACTCAGGAGTCTGGGGCGGCATCGGGAGAGGGTGGTGGCGGAGGCACTTCAGACCCACCAGTAACTGAGGTGGAGGAAGATTTAGGAGGAGGACGCGGTTTCCCTACCTTTGCACCGGGCTTGCGACCGCCCTTCCCCTTATTCTTCAACGCCTCCAACCGCTCCTGAGCTCTAGCTTGAGCTGCTGCGTGCGCCGCTTCTCGAGCTAAAAAAGGAGATATGCAAAAGTTACTTACAATACGAAACTAGAATCACCATTACTGATTAAATGCCCGAGAAGCCAGTAGTGTTCAGGAATCTCTACTACCTTCATAGAGGCCTTCCGAGTTATTCGAAGGCAACTAGTATGAAGGCAGCTTTACTAACAGACAAACTGTAAAATTAAAGATAGCCTCATTGCAGAACTAAACGATTAAAAAGAGAACTCCACACCACCATTGTTGAGGCCGCTTTGCAAGAAGCTAAAGGCTCAGAGAATAGCAGGCATAATTAGAGAGCTGGTAGTTAATAAGAATACTGATTTCAGCTTCAAAGGTGCTACTAGACATAGGAGACTGAAAAAAAGTTGTTACAAGGCTGAAAAGGGTCTGGTGATTAGCAGTACAGAAGCTGCATAAACAGACTTGTTTGGTCAACTTAGAAGCCGCCTGGATAAGTCATCATTGAAATTATGTTGCATGAGAGCTCTGTAAAATAGCTTCAAGGACTCCGCCAATCAGGAAACGTTGACTTACTTAACACTCATTTGGCAAAGTGTAAAGTAAAACAATTGCTGGATAGAAAATCTATTTCCACCCGTCAGAGTGTATCAGATATTACTAAATATGATCGTCGTGGTTATGGGTCATCAGTCTTGTGCGTAATCGACAGCTAAAATTGTAATATGCAAGTAGGCCCCATGGGTAAGGACCTTTTTTCAGTCAATGGGAAAAGATATAAAATGGCTCATTTAAAGGAGAAGGCGCTAACCCTCTTTATATATCATAAAGTTGCGTTTTGAGAGCAAAACAAAGCACACATAGGCAGAACACCGTAGCAAATTGAGTAAAAGCAGTCTAAAAAAGTACCGTGAAATCCGAACGGTCTTTCTCTTGAGGTTATGGAGAAAGTACATCTTATTCAAGCTACAAAGTGCAAATAGGTTAGGTCTTAGTTTTTGAAAAAAAAGTTGGCAAACTTCGGAAAAAGTGCACATTTTATGGTATTAATTCATTGTGCATACAACAGAAAACGAGGTAAATGATTTGATCACCCCTCCACTACGAGACGAAATTGGTTAACGTGATTTTTTTCTAACATGGCTCAAAAATGGGAAGTCACTAAACCGTCAGCCCTGACAGCATACGAGTGAGATGTGTCGACCAAGGAGGTGACCAAGCGAGGCGCTAGTCAGAGTGAATCGAAATTCCTTAAATGAAAATCACCAAAATTAGCACAGCTGAAAACAAGAGGGAAATTTAAGGACGTAGTGAATGACCAAGTGAATTTACGGATAATTTCTTATTTTGGTCATAGGAACTAATTTATTTACAATCTGACAGAAAGCAAGAGGAATCATCAGAAGCCGCATTAGCATTATAAGTAACAAACCACGAAAGAAGAAAGCAAAAATGAGATATTTTGGGTTGGCAACAACCGCGCGCACGTGAAACCAGAAAGGCAAATTTGTGTTCACTGTATCCTGCTGCTATTTTGGCACAAGAAAAAAGTTTTAACTCTTCTCCGTTTCCTTTTTTCATCAACCTGACGGTAACTCGCTTACCGTAAAAAAAGATGTTCAACTCATCAACATCAGGATAAAAGTATGAGGTTTGTAATTAAGTCACTGTAGAACTAACGATGCTTAAAAAAGGCAACAAAAAAAACCGTCTGACTATCTAGTCACCGTAAGGAGACCTGTTGGCAAAGACAACAAACTTTGGAGCAATTTTCCCCCTAAGAAGTGCCTGCCAATCAACCTGGTCCAGGCTCACATAATCCACATGGCACATGAGCCGTTTTCTGACCACTTCGTCCGTCAGAAAATTTCCCACTCCAACATCCTTCTAATGATGTACATAAAGAACATAAAAGCAAACCACAGTCGTTAAAACTCCCATCTGTCTGCTCTCTAACTTACTCTTAATTTCACCGGAAAAAGGGTAGAAACTTTATTTCCTTTTTTATTATTTTTAATAAAATGACAAACAAGAAAGTTGAGAATGATTACAAACTGAAAAAATATATATGCAATTATAAAAGACCAGAGGAGGAATTGGGTGCTCTAGTAGGGTTATACTGTGTCCAAAATAATCATTAATTCTTCGAGATGCAGAAGCAACATCTTCAGAATGCCAAATTCAGCAACAAAATCAATCGTTGCCCAGGAAACAAGACCCATCAAACGAGATGACACAAAATCACTCCCCTAAGCCTAGGTTAGTACATAAATTCTTATTTTACTGATAAGGAGAAGTACTTTCCCCCGAGCATTTATTTCCAGCTCTTCCGTTCGCCCACGCGAGCGGAACGGCAGAGCACTTTTTTTTTCATTCGACCCAACGTCTCGCCTCTCCTCACCCTGCCAATTCGAGACGCTTGTCCTGATCAAAACAACGCCCACGATAGTGAAAAAGGGTAAACCAAGGCCGAATCCACCCCCTATTTCCCCAATTTAAGTAACCCCGAGTAACGAAACGTATCACGAGTGAATTTCAAAGTAATCAGATGGCATTTGGAAGGCTGCGTAAATACAATCTCTATTTTTACTGAGGCGAATAGAATTCAATGTAAAGATTTCAAGCGATCTGACAGAGGGAAGATAACCACATACTATTAGAATATCTTGGGAAAAATTTTCAAAATATGCTATCCTTGGACCCTGTTCGGCTAAACTATTCTAAAATGGCCGCTCTTTCAACGCTGCAGTTTTATTTCATCTATTTTAAGAAACGGTGAAGAAAACGAAGAAAGCGCCGAGAATATGCTGTTTCAAGAAAACGTTTGAGATAATATTGGCTAGGAGAGTAGTGACTAAAGAAACTCATTAAATAACTTCTGTTAAGAACAAATCCCCAGGTGTCAAAGAAAAGAGCCGAAAACTAAAGGACTGATGACAACCTTTATCCACGGTAGACAAATCATTCTTCTACTCGCTCAAAGTCCACTACAAAATCACCAAGTGCTGCTTAAAGAAACAGCAAAAGAATGCATCAGAACAAGAAGTGTATCGCGAAGTCGAGGAAATTCATCAGAAGTGAAACAATCAAGAATGCGTATCATCAGCAAAATGAGTAGCTGGTTTCGAAGGATTTCGCGCAAAGGCAAAGATGTGGTCTCGCTGGTAAAAGGAAAATGTGACCTGAATGCTTGAAAGTTATTTAAACTAAGTGAAAGATTTCGATTGGGAAATGTAGAGGTTCCGGTCCGATAGGGGCCTAACTCAAATTGAGGCAGTGCCAGGAATGAAGAATACAGTCACACTGCAAAGAGAATCCCATACGTAAAATTAAAATTGAAAGAGTCATGCTAAAGAGGTATGAATGCAGATTATCCATAGAAAGTGAGGAATGGAGAATAGACCAAAAAATGACAAAATCAACACAGTTGGAGAACGATTCATCTTCGTGTTCAGTATATCACTAATAAACAATTACAACTTCATCAAAAACATTTCATTTTGGATGGGATTTGGAACCAGTTGAATTAGTTGAAAATAAGAGCTTTAGTTTTACACAAATCAGGCTTATTTGGGACCTCTTTACCTAATTTACAGAAGAAATCAACATGAAAGAACGAGTAGCTAAAGTCGAATTAAAAAAAATCTTAAACGAGGTTTGAGAGCATAACCTCTAACTCAACTTCACATCAAAGAAACACAGCTTGAGCGAAAGATACCAAAAAATGAGGCCACAAATGTGTAGAAAGTACGTCGTTTTCATAACAAAACACCTTCCATCACACAAACTAAAAGGGAACTGCCAGTGGCAATGACCTTATTATACCAAATTAAAACCTCCTGATGAGTTAACTCATCCAAATGGAAAAAAAACCCGGAATGAATATCAAATCAAAGAGTTCGAAGTTGCAACATCGGAAGAGTAATATAGGACACTGAATAATCATTACTAATGTCAACAATACAAATGAATTACTGTTGGTTTTATGGACAAACGCGAGACGCCAAAATTACCAGAATAGAAGATAAAAGGACTCTTCTGGGTTGGTGAGCTTACAATGGTAGGAATGGAATAGTCCGTAAGGCAATGCAATGCGAAAAACAAAACATCCTTAAAATGGTAAATCGAGAGTGAGTAATGATCCAAAGAAAAGCTTTAAGACAAAAACGAGTAATAGCCATCTTTTGATTGAAAATTAAAACAATTCGAAGCATTATTTAATCATGAGGGTGAATGGGTGCAAATTTGACGCACGGGAACTGACACTGACAATTCTCCAACTCATGAAATGATGGAATCAAATTCAAAGGACAAAAAACAACTCATTAGGAAAACGAAAACAAAGACTTTTATGTTCATTTAAATAATACTAAAATGAAAAACGGGGAAAATGATGTAAAAGTTTCAAAAGCGAAGTAGTGGAAATGAGAGAGACACAAGTTCGATTTAAATGAAGACTAAGTGACAGACTGGGTGACGGTCAATGGTTCAGAAAAAAAATTAATGACAAAAAAACTTTAAATTAATTGGTACCTGATACACAATTCACACAATCTCTATTAAATCCCTAGGCATGGTTAATGATAAAAATTGCGCACACAACCAAGGTCATGAAAATGAAATGCTATAGTATTTGCAAATAGCTTTGATAAAAGATGACGTGTTTAATGAATTTGCGTATTTGGGAGAACTGACAGACCAAATATTGGGGATTAATAACTCTCTTGATCAAAGTGCTGAAAGATAAATAAGGTTTTTAATTAAAAATAAAATTTTACAAGCAAAACAGGCGTGGAGATCTATCAAAACCCACGTAAAATGTCCTCAAAAATCGTTCAGCCCCAAATCGTACAAAGCACTAGAAAACACTTCCGATAAAAAAATTGGAAGTCCTGGTTCGGTTGGAATTAAACGTAAAACTTGATACTAAAACAGGTTGGTAGACACAAAGTAGCAAACACACCCTCATGGCCCTAGGAGTCAAAGTTGTATCAAAAAGTTCTGCACAGAGCAATGGAAAGGTGTCTCATGCCCTGCTTAAAATGGAATTGAGAGTGCCTACCCGAAGATCGGAGATGGTTATAAAGGACAAAATTTAACAAATAAGGGGGATTTCAGAGTTAAAAATTCGGTTAGAAAACAGGGATTATTTTAACTCATATCGAATCGTAGAGGATGAGTCGTGCGAAACAATGAGGCATTTTAGCATCCGTTTCGGCTGGAATCAACCCAAATAGGTGTGACTACACGAAAAGCACTTAAACGAAAAGAAGCGATAGCCCTCTTACCCTTCTTCTCCTCCTCCCACTTCCTCTCTCTCGGTTCCCGCCGCCTGCGTACAAGTTTAAGGCGGGCTAAATCGCGCTCCAATTCCATTTTCGGTTTCAACGACAGTGGATCCATGGCGGAATCGCTAAAAACAGCAAATTCGGAAATTTTGGAGCTGAGGATGGGTCCACGCAATTCTTACATCCGTATCAACAATTGGCTTGTATCGAGCAGGATTTAAAATTCCACATTACAATATAGCGTACGCTTTATAGAACTACGCAAGCATTAATAACCACTAGCTAAACGACGAATACCAACTCATTTTAAAGGTGTCAAGAGATGACTCAGCAACCATACTATTGCATACGAAAACAACTAAAAAGTAGGTAATTTTTTGCCAAGCTTAGTCCAGCTGTCATTAATTTGTGAAAACTTTCCCCATTCCAAGACTTTGTTCATGGCGTTAAACAAAAAACAAAACTCCACTTACCGCTCCTTCCGAGACATCGGAGCATCGTCGCGATTGGCGGGTTTACCAGTTCGGTTCGGGTTATGTGTCGCGATTAGGTGAGAGACACCATTGTGTCTAGGAACTTCAGGTTCCTCCTCCTCCCTATCATCATAACCATCATCGCCTGAGGAATTGAGAGGAGCGGCCGAGTCGATTACGGCCTAAAAAACGCAGAAAAAAAATAATAGTTACTTGCACTAACTTTAGTAGAAATATCAGAGCCCAAAAGAAAAGGAGAATCTCAACTAGGCATACTCGAAATAAAATTTCCTCATTAATAGAGTTTCAGCATACTGACATCTGATCATTTCTTACTAAAAATGAGGGAGACTTCACTCCTGAAGGATTGAACAAGGTCCGTGTGACAAGTAAAAAGTTGGAAATATTTAAAGTTTGGTGTTCAGCAATAACAGAACGACTTGACTGCAACAACTAATGATGAATTAGAGAATGGCGCAACTCGATAGTGAACCCGAAAATCACATGGCAGGTACCCAAAGCGGAATTGTGGAAGCACAATGGCCCATTAGCTGACGCATCGAGAAAAGGTGGGTTTGGAGAGCCTGATCCGACAAGAAATTAAATACGAAACTCTGCCTTGAGTTGATGCACACTCCGAAATAACACTGAGATGACAAAGTAGGTCAGCAAAAAGAATGCAATGATTGTTTTCTCGTTAATCATGCTATAATTGACTAACGACCACTGAAATGCACTTATTATAAAACGTAACGCACCCAACCAACCATAAATTTAACGAATTCTAATGGCGCCGCAATAGGCTAGTGGGAAAGTACGACAAATGGTTCCGTCAGACGTGAGTTCACCAATGAATTTTGGCAAAATCGCCCAGTAAAATCGCTCTGTTACATTACAGACCTTATGGCGGCGAATGAACAGACAGCTATACATATAGGGACGAAAAGAGTAAAATGCAGGGGAATAATTGGTAAAACCTGGGAAATTTGAAGCAAAAGCATTACCAGCTGCTGATGTCTAATTTCACTCTTAGTTCGATAGTGCCCTTAGGACAGTAAACATTAAGGAAGTGAAGAGCTACCCGCGGAAACGAGAATAAAACGCGGACATCTAAGGTCATTTTTATCAAAGGCGCTTGAGCCAGAGCCAGGATAGTGCTCACAGCAGTTTCGAAACTGCGTTTGATTGGTGGAAAGCTACGGTTTGCTCTGCATAGAGAAAAATTAAGGCCATTTGTCAAAACCATTCAAGAAAGGTTAGAGTGGTAGTCAGGAGCACTTCATCTACCGAGCATCTTATTTAAATACCACCCATCCACAAAATTCAATAGGACCAGTATCTAACCTACCTAACGAGCAAAATCGCAAACAAACATAGGGGAAGCACAGCAAGATTTTGAAAAACACATTGAAATTGTCTTATGTTTGCACGTCAAACAGTGAACTTCGTCCACTGCAACAAAGTGACCAAGTGCATCCAAAGTTCTAGAAGGACCACTTTTGTGATATTCTACATTATATCACAGAAACCAAACAATATGCTCATAATCGAAGGAGTTTCTGAGGTCTCTGATTAACATGCAGACCCGGATGCTAAATAGATCTGCTGACAAAAGTATTTAGCATTAACGGATAAACCGACTAACGTTAATATGATTTTTGCAATGCTTCCTGAAACTTCGATCAGATGAAGTACCTAAGCAGTCCAAAGGGAATTCCTAAATATGCTCGACCACAGAATACCACTCACATCCTGCAGCATAAGTTCCTCTGGGTCCGTAAATGCATGGCCACCACCACGTTTCGGTTTTCTGTCTAAAGCAGGAAAAATAAACTGAAAATCAGACCCAGCTAAAAGTATATACCAAGTGCCTAAGCGCAACGTAACACCTCATTAATATTTTAATAGAAGCATGGCAAATTTGAATTCACAAATATACACAAACGCACTCACTAGACATGTCACGCAAGCCGGACACACCTCAACATACAAGGCATTGGTACAAGCTTAAATATAATAACGACGATCCAATGCTTTAAACAAATAGGTGATTTATTTAAAATAAAGCCGTAATATTACTGAAACTAACTTTTATAAAAATTACATCAGTCGACAATTATGTGAACTATTTGCGTCATGGCACTATATTTTATTATTTTGATGCAAAATGTAATACTGGTTATTTTTGAGCTTGTACATTGATTTTCCAAGTTTCTGTGTTTTCTTCTTTTTAAGAATGCACAAGCTCTAATTTTACACGAGTTGTTTTAATGCCTTTGTTGTTGGTCCCTTTTATTTTTGGTTTTAACCCCCCTTCTCAAAAAAGAGGCTTAAGGATGCAATTTTATTTTTTGGGCACGAGTTTTGGCGAATGATCGAAGTTTTCTGTGCGGTCGGATCCTATCTCCATATAGGAGTTCGATGGAACCCTCTCATTTATGTGGCTGGTCCCACTGCAGCGTCCCGAGACTCCCTGAAGAAGAAATAACACACGATACTCGTGCAGAATATATGCATTTAGCACAGAGAAGGTGTATGGGCTATTGGCATGGCCCAAAAGGCCAGCCCACCCAGCGAGGTACAAGGGGGCTAGTTCAAAGTCCAAAAGTGGAGCCTCACCAGAACCGAGGGATAAACCACTATCGTATTACACCACTGTTGAAGAAACATGAATTGCGCATATTTATAAAAATCCACAAATATTCGCAAATATTCAATTAGTCCCCTGACATTTAGACAAAATATGCGTACAAATCGAGTTGTTGTCGCTATGACTAAACGGATTTTTAGGGTTTTTATTGTTACCAATAACAAATACCGTAAATCTCCCTTTATCGTTTTGGTCACTTATGCCGTAGTGACTCATTTGTTCCGATGAGTCAAATAGTACCTGGGGTTTTTTCATAAGTTGTAGGAGTCACATTTTTTCCAGCAAATTTACGTCTCAATATCAGTACCATATAGGGCTCCATGGTGGACATCAAAACGCTTTAGATTTGGCGTTGCTTCAGCTTGTAATGCTTTTGCATACTAGTGTTTTATTAAATGGTTGCAGAAAATAGCGAGATCCCGACGGGAGTATTCGGAAAATCGGACGCCAGGAGAACGAGGCCTTCAATACTGATAAAGCATATCCACTTAGAAGAGGACATCCTCGTGCGTATGCAATGACTGAAGCGCTATGCCGAGTTGACCCATTCTAGGGAGTTTATAGTAGCTTAAATGGCCTTGACCTTATCGTGACTACAGCTTCGTACAGAGTGGATTTCCACATCATGTTTACCCATTAAAATATCCACAAAATAAACTTACCTCTTTCCCCTTCCTTTTTCGTTGAATGGAAACATCGAAGAAGGAAAGACATAAAGGTAGTAAACCCTATTACTACCTTGGGATGACTTAGAAGCCTGCGTTAATGGCGAACTGCATTCTAAAGACCAACATTCCAATTTCCTCTACCTGGATGCAATACCTGAACCTCATATAAGGCGCCTTTCCTAGATGGTCATACGATAAGTCAGTAACAGACTACTACCCGATTCCAACCAACTAAGGACCCATTTTAAAACTCCTTGCAGTATTGCCAAGAGAGCGACGACTTGTGGTAGGACTTGAATCCCCAATACACATCTCCTACATATTGTAATAAGGCGAATTTTCAAACGGAATGTAATTATTGCACCAGTTTCTCTCGCTTTCATAACCTGATCCGGGTTCAAACAACTTTGATGTCTTGATGCCACCACAACAATAGCTTGAGCTCTGCAGTTTGCTCCCTATTAAAAATTGTTTCGCATTTAGATCTATCTTCCTTGCAAACCTCTCTTCAAAATTGGTATTTCTTTTTTTTTGGAAGTTCCAGACTAAATTCATTGGCCCATTTGCTGCTGACTAAAATAGTTTGCGAAGTTGTTTAACCGTCCTTGATCGCCTCCAGCGGTTCATTAAAATCCACATAGATACTCATAGTGTGGCCATGCAAAGTGCTCACAGCAAAAGAATAATTTCATTGACTTCACTGACTTTCAGTTCTCGCCTCTTTTGTTACCATCTAAACATTGGGGCAAGTCCATTCTCCCACTTCTGCACCCTAACAATAACCCTGTTTTTACACCACTGCGCCTTGAACATGCTATCCAGGTTATCGCCTAAAAAGGACTTCATTCGGTTCGCCCTACTTTTACAATTTTTACGACTAGCTTACTGAGAAAAAAATTGAGGTGACTGTTTGGTCCGAAAGTTGACAAAGGTGGGAGAGGTTAAAACCAGTCCAACAAACACGGTATTCCCTGCCGATACCATTTAGGCTTCGTCCTGCTAAAAGGATAGACAGTTTCCACACTATGCCGTTGTAGCTATTTTATTTTCGATTCTGGACCAAGGTTCCATCAAACCTGTAAGATGTTATTATTAATTCCTCAGGTAATTACACGCCACAGCAAACAATGGTCCTACGCTTGCAGTTTGTATTTTTTTTTTCTCTTCTATCCTCGGCTACCGACACCTTCATCAAGACTGGCTATAAGGGGGACGTCTTAGGTTACGTAATTTGGGTAGGTACCAAAGAGTCTCCTCCTCTGCAATTTGGGACGTTGGCATGGCCACTAGAATGGAGGATGCTGACCCCCAGTATTTGAGGAACTTCCTAAAAAACATTTCATACAAAAAAGAACCGTCAATTCTTTTTTTATGGAAGAACTTGCAAAATTTCCATTTGATATCCCTTTAAATACTAAAATCCACTCCAATTTTGTTTAAAAGCGGCTACTTTGGAGGCTCTGCTAGTGCGAGTAGCTGCTTATATTCTGCATGATTTACATAAAATGCCAAGTCACCTGAATTGGACTTGACACCATGACACCAGGTTCGTTACTTTCTACGTCTTATAGCCAACTTATACTGCATCAGATACACCTAAGTATAGCATAAATGCATTTTATTAGTAGTATATAATGTTTCGTGTTTTGACCAGTATCCTTTCAATTGGTTTTGACGACGGTGGCATGGAACTGTACTTTTGCTTCTTGTATTACAGGCATCTCAACCCTTTCATACGCTTATTATAAGATCACTTCCGGTACCGTGTACTCATATTTTGATTGCCACGACACTTATGATGTCTTTGATTGAGCCACCAAGTAGACTAGTAAAGACAGATCGAGCCACCACCAACTCAGGCACTTCTCATTAGCTCAACGACTGCGGAACTTCTAAACAAGCTCTATTTGGAATCTCTGATGACGATGTTATCTTTCTGCCGTAGTTTTGATCCCCTACACTCACTTCTCCATTGTGCACAACAAAACGCGTTTCAACGTAGACTTCATATTGAGTGGGCAGAGGGGTAAGGTACTCTTTTCCTCGGTATTGAGAGTTGTTGTGTGGCTTGAGAAACTTCTTCCCTAAAATGTTGTTTCTAAAACAAGTCTTTGCATAGTTTTAAAGCCAAGCTCTCATTGGATAAAAGATGTATCGTAAACATTCAGCCTGGAAAATATTTGCTACTATTCGCTTTCTTAAGTATTTTTGAGCTAAGAGATTAAAATTAAATATTTCATTTGGCAAATTCATTAAATTTATCTCCAGCCATTTTCATCTTTAACTAGCGATAGCCCTTTTATGGTCAATTTATTCTCAATCAAGAAACTGTTCCACTCTTACACTGCACTAAATTTGAAGTGCCTCGTCACAATGAACGGTGTGAGTTCCAAAAACAAGACCTGGAAAAGAACATCTTTTCCATCTCAAAGTTTTGTTATTTGATTCTTAGCAAAGGAACAGTTACCTACACCAGCGCTCTAATCTCCGTGGGTCCGGTAGCCGTGCCGTTCTCTCCATCCCTCCCTCTATCCATTCAGGAACAACCCGAACACAGGAATTGTGGCAGCTATTAGTAAACCACGGTTAAGTGAGTAATGTACTTAATCTAAAAAATGAAGAAAGAAAATTATGTTGTGGGAGGCTTGAATCGCGGAGACGCAGAAATTAGAAAACTAACGGCCGGAGTAAATTCACTCATGAGCCAATTGGATACGCAACTTTGCAGCTGTCTACGGGAATAAACAACACCCCTCAGACTGACAGCTAAGGTCACCACATAGTGAGACAAGCAATGTCGGAAGGGTACCGAAGTAAATAAGAAGCATTTGCACCAGCCTTTTCATCCAAACCAACGGGATTTTTAACGGTACTGAGACAAAAAAATCTTGGATTGATGTGGAGCTAATATTTGATCTTCTATTCCAGCTGGTAGGCGATTATTACGGAGCCAACAGAAAGGAATGTCCATGGGCCGAGCCAAGAATGCAGTCCAAAAGTTGAAGTCCATGCGATGGAATAATAATTACTTAATTTATGCATTTGGCTGAGCGAGTTTTTTTCCTTCTGAGGATTGAGTTTTTGCACCATGGTGTTCCGTTTACGCCTGCAGCTTCTTTGCCCCACTTCAGGTTGGCAATGCATCCGCCTCCGTATGAATATTTGTCAAGAATGGCGGGGATCTCCATGATATCTCTCTACTCAAAGCACTTGTGGTGATACTTATTCTATCAACTATTTGGTGTTGTTTTCGGGTTGACGAATCCTTGCTTCGAAGAGATTCAAACAAGGAAGGTGAGGTAGAACTAAGCCTGCTTGAGGAACTGAAACCTGGATGAGAGATACCTGGGCGTCTTTTATTCCAAAATGCCTGAAATAGATCTCGTGAAAGAAATATGCGGTAAATGGCATGGACTTTTGGGGCTAAAATGAAAAAAAGATAGGTGATTCACGTGATAGTGAGATTTGGTCAATATGTTTAAACGATAACAAGTTCTCGTTTGTCACACTTTCCAGCAACACTACAAAGACAGGTAGGATTGTTCATGGACTGATTCTTGGATGCTAAGAAAGGCAAGAATCTGAAGAAAGCATAAAACTAAACAGTAGTTTACTTGGTATTCCAATTCCTACTACGATTTGCGGCTTATTTGATGATTCTAGTGGGAGAAATCGGGAAGCTTTTCAAAGTAACAAATTTATCAGTTGACTTACTCGCCATTTATATCCATTTGAAAGGATCAGAGGATAGCCACCATTACAAATTTATCTTTAAAAGTAAGAAGTCTATAACTGACCACCACCTTTCTTATCTCAATTTTATTCTATTGTGCATGTGACCATTCTACTATCTGATGGAAAGTCCAAGAATAGGATACAAACAACCTCTAGTGAAACAACAGCAGGATATGGGGTCCCAACATAACCCTCCTACCCCCTTGTCACCCTCCAACCGTAAAGTACAAACTTCCCTGTGTAAGTTTTGCAATATACAGCATGAAGTAGGACGCAGTCCACTACGAATTCCAAATGACTGGCTACACCTTGTTGTTCCCGACTTTTGAGGTATATCGTAACCAGTGGATAAATTTAGTCGCATTTGCTGTTTAGCCTTCAGGCAATACAGAGCACTAAGCACTGTCAACGGGGATAAAGCAACGAGTTTATTAGATTTAAGGAAGAGATGGACACTTTGTCGGTTGTGCATAATCAACGGAAGGATCTCTTGTTAATCAAACTTTGCAACAAGATACAAAATCTCTCCTTATCTCGTTTAGTCCTTCAGCGATTGTAACGTATACGATGAAAAGAGTGAAGGACAAATGGATGGGCAATCGAGCTGGGTGCTATCTTTTAGTGTGTGTGGGCTGATCTATTAACTTGGCAGTTTCCATGACTTTGTCAATTGTGGTGTAGGTGAATTGTTTCATCATCACTCGCTCCAGGCAAGACAGAAATCTCTCCTTGACAGATTAGTCCCGTATTACCATAAAAAGCAGGGAAGCGTAATTCTTCGCCATGCCCAGGGACAGATGGTCTCTCCTCCCACACGTGGTGCATGCCTTCGAGCTTTTTATGGGCAGAATAACATTTAATGAGTAATTTCTACGTGGTAGGTTATTCTGCTGCCGCGCAATCTCCAAATATGATACAATGATTTGATGAGAAAATCCTGCAGTTTCGAAACTTAGTTAACCTTATTCCGTGAAATAAACAAACTTGGTTAATTTTACAGACATGTTGTGTATATTTGGCTCATGGTATGAGAAAATCATTACAAATTACAAAAGATAGTACTACGTCAAGAGGCTGTCACCTATTTATGATTCGTAATGCATGTAAACAACTCCACGCATTTCACTGATCCCTCCAACTCAAGCATGTGAGGCGAGTGATAATAGTGTTTGACATAAGGAGGAAAAATGCCAAACTACCAAAAATTAACTAAATGATTTCTTAAATAAACGCACTTATTTCTGCAACAGCGGTGACAACTTCTTTAGAAAAGGTAAAGTTGCAGGTAAGATCTCATCAGAACTAACGCCTCAAATGTTATTTTAGTTGGAGGCTTAACTGAAAAATTCCGACCTGCACTGCTTGAAATTTCATTTTCCAGTTGGCTAATGCAGCTCTCTTGCCCATATTGTTTTCTGCTTTTTGGCCAGGGTGGTCTGACCTCATTACCGTCAAGCATCTACCAGCCCTTCTGCTTTTAGCCATAATTCTACAACTGCAACGCCCTCAGTAAGGACTCCAGAACCGTAGCTTCAACATTTTGTGTCTCACGGACAAAAGAGAGTTACTCTTTAGTACCGAAAATAAATGGTCACTGCCTTTTATATTTTTTTCAAAGAATTATTGTAGCCCAAATTTTATGGTTGTATTACAATAACCAACTACCAATGCAGCTTAAATAAAAGCTTTCAATGAATACCCACAGCGGCTTTTTTTACAAAGGGGTGTTTAAACATAATCGTCCTCTACTTAGAGTAATTATTACAAAGTTAAACTGTCCCATTGCCTCCAACTGATAACAATAAAATTCACAAAAATGGATGAGAAATTTGGTACTTTTTCACTTATTTCTTCCTTTTCTGTCTTCCTTCTTCTTCTTCTTCTCCTTCTCTAGTCTGTTGGTTGGTAAATAGCACAATGGAGGAGTAGGAAGGGAAAAAGGGTGGGAGCAGCCATTGTGTAAAATAAGCATTAGGTCGTGAAAGGTTTTGTGTAGGATGGAAGTCAAAACGCGTCATTTCTTGGACATTTGGCGTTGCACACGGAGCATCATCTTCAACTCGTCTATGTAGATTTTCCCATCCTTATCGGCATCCCAGTCCGTTAAGATGGCATCCTTGATACAACGCAAATCCTCGTCGTCGTAGTCCTATCAATGTGCGGTAGGAATTGCAAGGAGAGGTTATTTATAGTAGGTTCATTTATACGTCGACTTAGCGTATTGGTCTGTGATGGGCCGCAGACCAATCTAGCTACTTTCAATCAGGATGGCGAGGAACATTAGTGATAGTGAATGAATGAAACAATATGATTAGTAAGGAAGTTTTTTTTTGTGAAATATGGTACGAAGCCTAAACCTACGAACATTTACAAAATTTGTATTGTGATGGGATGTCAAACCAATCAGTAATAAGATAGTTGAATGGGTATTAACTTTTACAGACAATATCTTTTCTGTCGCTGACGATCCCGACCTCGGTAGCGATTCCACAGATATAATTCCTGTGATCTGGCAACTAACACTGAAGTTACCAAAGCCTGCAGCCCTGATTAGTGCATAACTTGAGAGGGCAGAAATAAAAGTACTATCAAATGTTAGCGGTGGCCAAGAGTTAGCAGACACACAGTACCAAGGCAGCTTTTGAGATAAAAACTCGTGACTGAAGATACTGGAGTTCTCTGAATCGCATTACTATCTGTCGCGAAATCTAGAAAGGTCTATTCTTTCCAGAGCCAAAATGAGCATCAAAGCAGTGTGAGCATGCCTATGCAGCACCAGTACTGATAATAAAGTGAATCAAGCACACATAAAAGCGCAGATATCTCGGTTTGATTTGAATACCCACCACGTATGCGTGCTAAAATCAGGGAGGCTTGTTAGTGATTTGCGCCGATACGTTCCACTTTGTTGAGATGATACTGTATTTATGTTACCTATGCTACCCAGGCTATGAAATTTTACAGCAATGGTACTGCTCAAATAACCGTCAATGCTAACTCAGAATAGTCTACTCTAAAGCGGAAAAAACCTTCGCTTTCCATGTCCTAGAAAAACTGTGCCAAGGCATCAAAGTGAAGGATATTTGCAATTGACTACTAAGTTTATTGAGAATTGTAGAAAAGGTGGTTAAATTGTTACGAATTTCGGTCAGCCTTGGCTTCTGCACGATAGCTAAGACTGAGGGCTCAACGATATTTCTGTTAACATAATTACTCACATTCATAAGTTGAGAACATAACATTTACAGAGATTAGGATGTGGGACGCTCTGGCTGCAAAACATATTTGAGTCTCCACACCCTCCACTGGAAAGAATCTCTTCTAGACCCAGACTTCCTAACAGAGAACATGATGTAGTAAGACTCGAAAATATTTACCCTCGTCTCGGAGTTGACTAGAGGCCACAGAATGGTAAGAAGTGAAGACAAGAGGCGTCAGTTTAGGGAACCTACGAGGAAGGTGAGCATTTTTCACCTACATGAAGGTCTTTTCGAAATCCCGTGGTTCGTCTTCAGCGTTGGGATTCCATTTCTGACGACTACGCTACCAGTCCTTTCAATATTCTCTAAGTGCACAAAGAAGTTGCTCCTGGAATTGCAGATTTAACAACGTCCCCATTAAGATAAGCTCGAAACTTCTCCTGCACATTACGCTATTAATCACCGAAAGCAATAACTTTTAATTTCCTTTCCGTCGCTGGTAATCCTATGCCATAACTTTCAGTGATGCATCACACTTTGGAGTCAGCAACTCTCCGCAAAAACAAGAGGGAAATGTATTCGGGGGATTAGCTAAGGAACTTCTTCGTATATTTTAGAGAATGAGATCTTTTACATCCATCCTTACCTTCGTAGCTCGGTAACAAAAGAAATATTTTGAGTGGAAATGATTACACGGTCCCGATAGAGGGGGCTCGGTGTAAAATATTTTTACCATTCCTCGGTTCAGAGAGACATGAAGGTGAGTACAGAAAAGTCAAAAAAATCGAAACAACAGTGTTACACGCAAACTGTGCTGATATTCTCCATAATAAGTAGCCTTTAGTTCAACAGCATTCAAGAATTCGTCCAATTAAGAAATCATATATAAATAGTCGAAAGAAGGAGTAACTACAGTAAAGTACGTTTATGCATCTTATCAGGACCAGAAAATACCCACTTTTCCCAGTATAGCATTTCGGTATGTGTAGAGAATTGTAAAAGCATGTGATTGTCCGTGCACATCAAAAAGCACAGATAAGCGATGCTGTCTTTCTCTCTCCTTTGTACTTTATCCCCAGCTTTTTCTGCTACCTTCATTCCTAATGCACAAAATGTCCATTTCGACTTGTTTATTTCACTTGCAGAAGGCGTAGTAGTGCAACAGGTTACCATCAAGAACTGAGGCATGAAATGTGATTCTTGTCATGGATCATT
Organism: Echinococcus multilocularis; assembly: GCA_000469725.3. Classification (NCBI taxonomy): domain Eukaryota; kingdom Metazoa; phylum Platyhelminthes; class Cestoda; order Cyclophyllidea; family Taeniidae; genus Echinococcus; species Echinococcus multilocularis. The sequence continues at coordinate 1,731,974 of LN902848.1, read as the reverse complement.
CGAAGACACGCACCATGTATGGGAGAAGAGATTCTCTGTTCCTGTCACAACTCTGTCGAGAAGGGCTTTCTATCGTAGCTAAAGTAGATGATGAGGAAACAATCGGCCTACACTTACATCACGAGTGACAAAGTCATAGGAGGCATTAAGTGATGGGTTCCGATCACATTGCATTAACGGATAAAGCCGGGCTCGACAGACCATCCATTTGTTCCCCATTTTTTCAAAGGCGTTTTAACACACGGACTGACTAACTTGCAATACAAAGAGCTTCCATATCTTGTCGCAAAATTTGTTGAACAAAAGACCCTACCGTTGATTCTTCACAGACGATTTACGCTCTATCCATTCCATAAATGACATAAACTCATTACTTTACAAACCAAAGACTGTGCCTTTTTAGTGTGTGATACACTGCTGATGGAATTGGTCGCTTAAGGTTCTTTGCTATCCAAGGGTTAAACACTGACTGCATTTGAGTGTAGTCTGCTCGATGTGCTGCAACTCGAAGATGGGAAACAAAAGGGATCAGTCAATCCGTCAAAATCATGGCCTATTGCTAGAGAACAATGTAAGACTTCATTTTGCATGTAGTGGGGCTTACAAGTAGGGAAATTTGCATATCGGTGTGAGAGGGGGAGAGTGGAAAGAAGGAAGAAAGATTTTGGTTTACCTTATCCTTGTCCTCTGTATTCCCCCGTTGATATTTCACTAAGAGCTGTTAATCACGTCTTTTTGGTCATTGAATTTGACGGTGGAATGACCATGCGGACAAAATAATAAAACTGAGTTTGGGTATTCTTTCGAAATTCCATTCCAAAACCTACTTTAAAATAAATCATTGTATATTTCATTTTGTTTCATCATCTTCCGAGAAGTTTGGATTATGCACTTGTGTTGACTCATTTACCTCACCTTTATCAAAATAAACAACACTAAGTAAATAAACTTCCATGGTCATATGATGCATGTTTGTTTGGATAAACTTTTGAGGTGAAAAGCAGTCAGATTCTACCAATCCCATGGCTAAGCGGACACCATTGACCCCTTTGATGGGTTGTAAACCTCTACTCCTCCCACTACACAACACACCTTCCCCCGACCAATCTTCTCCATTCTAGAGTTCGCGAATGAAAGTGGAAGAGAGACAATAAACACATTGTAGCCAAAACAGATAATTTTTAAAAAATTGATGGGATTTACACCATCTATGGGTGATACTTGCCACTTAGATAGGGTGGAATTTGATTAACAAAGGGGAACCGACTTGGTTAGTTGTCACAAATTGTGAAGAGGAAATAAACTGGAAATAGGATGTAACGTTTCAAGGCCTAGATACCCAGCATCCGTAGTCACTTTTACTCGGCATTAAAAATGAGCCAACAAAACTAAGTTTATAAATAAAGAAGCAATCAGAAAACACTCTCAATATTCCTGTGATCATCAGATTCATTTCAAGCCCTAAAATGGCATCTCATTGATTCAGGTGTCAATGTGTCAGTGACGGGTGACCAGGCCAACTTCTGTAACAAGAAGGGGTGAGTTAAGTTTAAAACGCTAAAATGGGTAATAAGTTGATGCTCTTGGCCTAAGGCTAATCAAAGCGTGGGAATGACTTTAAACAGACGATGCCTTTTGTTACCCTCGGTCGCCACTTTTTCATTCAAGCTCGCAGAAGTGATTGTATTGGGCAAGGAAATCCTCACTGAATGCCAAATATTCTCCGAAACTTTTGGAAAAAACACACTACGCATTATTTCGTTACAAATATAAACAAATTAAAAATTTGGTTCTTTTTGAAATTAATCTCAAATTTGACAAGTTCGTCTGCTCGCCTAAATATGCTTCATTTTAAAACGTCCATCTGGAAGGATTTTCTAATTATGCTACAATTTTGGGCAAAAATTAAAATGAAGTCCTGCTTAGCTAGGGGAAACACAACAAAGGGTAAGACATTTAATACCTTGATTAATTGTCTACCTCTTCATTTTGGTTCCGTTTTGTACTTAAGCCGGGCGAAATGGCCTCCAGACATAGCCACCAGCACCCATCCCCTCTGCTCAAATATTATCGTCTTTCGCCTTAAGATAGGTCTCGGCGTACTAGACAGGGTTCTGCTGGAAATTGTGCCAAATTCCTACTGCAAAGAGAAAGGTCCAGGAATTCTGAGTTGTTTACTCGTTTTCATGTTAATTAGGTAATTATGGTCAGGCTGAAATGCCATGTCCGCAGTTCATGGCATAACGGGGTCCTGTTTAACTGCCTGCCAAGTAATTTGACATAATTTCCATCTCTTATTTGGCAAAGTGTCTTTTTTCCTCCCTCATATTAGTCCTGCATTATTTACAATATGCAGCTTTGTTCACCTCTAAGCTGAGACGACTTAAAAAAGGAAAAGTAGCATGAAGGAATGACGCATCATATATTCGTCATTTTTTTTCATTATTTATTGAGTTATTAAGTAGGAAACACTGGCATTCCTCTGGGGGAAGGCAACAGGTACAACCATTTCCCATTCTACGCAATTAAATGCTCCCTTTCATCTGCGCGCCGACTTCAGGGATTTGTGGAGTTGCTTGCGCAGTTCATCAATAATACATTTAAAGCCACCATGGGAGTTGGAGCTCCATAAACGCACGATTCACTGCTCATTTATCTCAATGTGTCTCAGGGCTAATCCTCAGCCTAGCCCACACCCTGTGGCCTCGGATGTAGGCAGTAGGTAATTGAGCAAATAGCTAATTTACAAAAAACACTTTGTCAATTAAACTTGCATTTTAAGCAATGAATAGGTGGGGGCGTTCCGCTTTTAAACTGCTTATCTCTACTGAATGACAACAAAGTGCACTAGTCTCTAGTGTGTACCTGAATTTTATTATCAAATTTATAATTGATGCTTCCGAGAGGTAAGAAATTTAAGTACAGGAGACGCGGTTATATAGAACGGGACTTTTGAAGCCTGTTCGTTGAAGAAATGGATACTTCGTCCACCATATTGAAGTCATTTATTATGGCGGGTAAACGGAGTTGGGACTGTTAATCTGAAACTCCTGTGTGATTTTGAAGAATAGCAAAAAATTGGGATGGGATAGGCGTTTTTAGTACCCATTTTTGAGTACAATATTTCTATCGGCTAGTATTTAGAAACTAAGATGCCAAGAGACGGAGATACAGCAAATTTCATATAAAGGGATTGGGAAGGGAAACAATCACCCGTTGAAAACTCCTGGTCTGGTGTAAAAATTGTGATGAGATTGAGTTTATTTTAGCTATCTCTGAAGCCCTCTAGAAAATGCCTTTTACAAAGGAGTCTCCAAAGGTTCTAACATCTCTGATCTGCTCCAATTTACAAATCGGATATCTGGAGAAATCTTGAAGGTGCCATAAATCAGACTATCAATCCCTCAATCAATCCACTAGTAGGTTTTATAAAATAAGGGTTTTAAGGGCCAGGTATAAATGATCACGTAGTAATGAAACCGAGATGATGTTTGTCACTAGCTTCTAAGTTGATACAGTTTACAATAGATCGCACCTCGGTCTCATTGGTGCACCGTTCTTGTCAATCGACTCCAGACTACATTTTTGGAAAGAAAAACAAAATTAGATTCTCCTCTTTCGTAAAACGTTTCCCAGGTTTTCAATGTATATATAAAACCATTAATTACTACATAAAAGTGAGGCAAAACAACGACGACTTAATAGCAAAGGCATCCCATAAATTTCGACTTTCAAGAACTGGTTGATGAAAATCTGCCATTTTTAAATTGGGAATCAAACCAATGCTAGAAATCTACTCCTTAAACAGATTGGTCAACATTCCAGGGTGAAGCGATAAAACACGGAACTGTTTAACAGATGTGCCTTCTTAGTTGACAATCGGACAGTTGGCACTAACCTCGTTGGTAGTCAGACGTCACCGATTCTCGGGGAAACAAGCACAGGCCTTACATAAAATTCAGATAATTGCTAAAACCACCCCAATTCTTGCAACCAGGCATGAGATGTCATCCTTTGACTAACTTTTTCGATTCATATGAAAATATTGCAGTAGGAACCACAACAACTGGGAGTATCCATGTGCGATAATTCATTGCATATTGAAACAACTTTCCACTTTTCGACTCTTAGAAGTATTTCTAACAGAGAATTGTTTCAAGCGTTGATTTTTTACAATTAAATTGTCCTCTCATAAAATTTATTCCCATGTATGCATCCGCGCATAAATACGTAAAAGCAAAACGAAATTTGGGCATCCATTCTGAGCTGCGCAAAATCGGTGTCCGTTTATGAATTAGCTTTAAAATATTAGATCCCCTGGACTCATAGCATTCTCGGAGGAAAGGAAATGGGCAAATTAATGCCTAAAAATATCACTTTATTGAGATTTTCCAGCCTCGGTCAAAAGGTAGGGTGCATCATTTTTAAGTGATCAACCCAAGTTTCCTCAAAAGGAGGATGCTTCATTTTCCTTTTCAAACAAATCAGAGGATAGAGTAATTACAAAAAAAACCTTAAAAACAAGTAGCAATTTGGTCTTTTTCAAAATTGTATGAAAGTTTCCTTTGCTGGCCTAACAATGATTTCGCATGTCAGAAATTTGCTATGAACACATGAAAGTGGCCCTTGAACCCACGTCATGCACTGCTTGACAGTGAAAACCGTGTTGACAAGGCTAATATATGGAAATATTGCAGAATAGTCTGACAATAGCAGAAATTTTGGATTTAAAAGTTGTTAAATTAACTTAAATAATTGCTTACTTCCTGTGTAAGGTCGAGAAGATCTTTGAAGAATGCTGCTAGTTCTTCATCCTGCATATAACCATTATGGTCCTAAAATAAAAACTTTTCTCTTTCAGTTCCGAGATCTTGGCAAAAGAGGAAACTTGATCACTTTGAATTATCAGTTTTTCCAAGGTGAAAGCCTTGAAGGAGTTGATTAAGTCGCTCATGTCGACAGTACCATACACACGAGCGGCTGCATGCTTGAGTGTACAAAAGAAATTAGGGGAATAAGCAGGAATTTCATTTGCTCAACCGCCGGACATTTAAACAACGCCTTGAAACCAGCTTCAATTGAACCGTCTCATCACAGAACACTCTACTTCACTTTGACTTGATATTCAGCGTCCAATAACTGCCCAAAGCCACAAATGTTTGTGAATTTTCCCTTTTTCCGTTCTTTCCACAGAAAGATTAGTCTCTTTTACAATCTTGGATCAAGCAAAGCAACAGGCCTTGAAAGGTTGCCATGGCTCGGAAATGATCTCTCAACTCCTGAGTGGCTCATTGCCATTTCGCAAGACCAAAAGCCTTCTATTTTGGACTACTCTATGTCTCCACTGATAAAAAATGTCCTCACAGGCTGTTATTCGCCATTTGGACTAATGGCTTCTGAACAGGTTTTAGATCCACTTGCCGAATTTTATTTAAAAAGCAGAATTACCTCTTGCTAATGAGTGGACTGCAACTGCGGTTGTCCGTTTTGTATCGTTGCAAAACTAAAGGCCCGCTATGACTTAAACATCCCTTTTACGAAAAGATTAATTACTGAATTAAGTTTAGAGTCCTTAAGCAACTTAACCTATCGGACACCAAACGCACTTGCGGACAGTTTATCTCTATGGACTGAAGACTTTTCTGTCCTTCTGCAGACAAGCACTTTCTTTCTTACTATCTGATACTCCCGAAAAGTCGACATTGTGTTATTTAGTAGACTTTTGGCTGAAAAGCATGCACATCTCAGTACAATACTTATTGTGTGCTTGGACACAAAAGAGCTGATTCACATTGCCAACAAGTGGCCTTAGAAATGCCTTTTTAAATTGCTTACCACTGAATTATTTAAAAAGGATTCGGTTACTCCGACGAGCTGTCCAGTTGATGGCCGCCTTCGTAACTATACTTTTAAATACACTAACGATACAATTTTCTTTGGCAACATTTCAAAGTTACATAGTAAGTTCATTGGAAAATTTCTGTCCCCTGCTCATTATAGTTTTCATTTATGACCAAATTTCAATGCCTTATTTGATCTTTCTCTCTGTGGGACCCAAAATTTCACACAACTATAGCGGGATAAATTAGTAGATAAATGACGTCCTTGATCAAGTGATGTGAAGATAGAGATTAGCGGGAATTAAGCATTACGCAAGCGAATGGCAGTTTGAGAAGGGAAAGTGGGGAATGGGAGGGATTTACCTCATCATAGTAGCTGAAGACCCGATCAATATCGTCGTCGGTTATTTTTCCAGGACTCTTAAAAAAGGGTCTTTTCAGAAAGTTTTCCTTTACTGGAACTAATCTAAAATGAGGAATTAATAATATACCCAAACATTTGCTTTGAAAATTATATTTTTTCCCAAAAAATATCCCGAGAACTGTGGAAATTTTACTTACCAAAGAAGTCGATTAAAATATGCGTAGTTAATGCATGATCTCGTACACAAAAAAAATCTGTTTGACTAACTAAAAATGAATATACAAACGGCTTTTAGGGCTTTGAGCAATATTTGCGCACAAATTAAGCACTAGAAAAGGAAAACAATAATGTAATAGTGACAGCTTCGTCTTAGAAAGAGCTGCGTAAACATTATGGAAGCAGGCATCAAGTTTGCGACCAAATTCATCTGAAGAGTTGGCATGAAGTTTAAAAACAATTCAAAAGTTGTTTCACCCAATTCATTACCTTGCCATTTCACTGAGCTGTAATTTCCTGTCCTTGTTCTTGTCAAATATTCGTAGCTAAAACCAAGCAAAAAAAGGATGTTTTGCTCCCCCCGGAATAATTTTAAGCATCTTTCTAGGTGGAGGAGAGACTTACAATATTATCGGTGTATTCGATGAGCTTGTCTTCTGAAATCAAGTTGCCCTTCGGTGAGTGCTTGAACAGCTCCTTGAGGAAGTCCTTCAATTTACAAGAAAGGAATAGCTCGAGGTAATAAAAGCCTAGCGTAAACCTGCGTAAAGCAACAAGTAGCAAGTAAAAATGCAACCTTTAGTTCGTCGGCCTCGATAAATCCACTTTTGTCTTTGTCAAACATCTTCCACACCTAAGAATAAGTAGAGCGATTTAGTCATTTATCCGTGATTTGTGATGATAGAGTATGGTGTACTTGAACCTACACCTCCTCATGCGTTCCATCCAGCTTGACAGTTGACACCGGTATTACAGAAAATGGCAAAGTTTACACCATTGGTAACAGAAATGAGGTTTACTGAATTACCGTTCGCACAGTTTAGCTATATCTTAGAGACCATCTGCTTAAGGCTTGGGCAAATTTCTAGAGTAACCTAACCGCCACTAAAATGCAACCTTTGGTATGCATTAACGCCTCAATCTTTTGCTTTATATGATAGATCATAAAGGAAAGACCATCCCAAATATATGCCAGCTGGAAGGTGCACCTGTTTCCTTGCATAAAAGTTGTTAAAGTACTTTGAATTGCCGCCTTTCAATGGGAGGTTCTTGAAACAAACGGGTTGATGCAGAAAGCATTACCTCACCCGATGTTTTGTTAAACTCGTCTGATTAAAGCTCCTTTCATGAATCTTTCTGCATAATTTCATCAAATTATTTGGCATTGTGGGAATTTCACTTCCCGTATGTAGTTTCACGAGACCAAAATGAAGGGGGATTTAAGTTTCCAATCTACTTCTTTAAGACTTGAGTGAATCAAAGTAAGGCTGAAGTAAGTTTGAATTTCCTAGTCTCCGTTTTGACAAAATAGTACCATTAGATATTTGTCAGTTGTTGGAAATCGGCCTAATGCATCACTTCATCTGTTGAAGATGCATCAATGGATGCTCCAAGCCGGATTTTTGTGTTCCACCATCAGCCTGTGTGTCTACGCGCTTTCCTACTTTACTAATTCCGGTTTTTTTACGAGAGCGTGGGGATATAAAACTATATATACGAAACAAATTAAGCGCCCCTGCATTAAGGCTAAACTTGACCACTTTGTCGCAGAGCTAGGGAAGTGATTTTCAGGGCATAAGGCCCCTTACGAACGGGTTAATAAAGAATCCGCATAAAATTAGGCCCAAATTTAGTTCTGTTGTAAAAAAGAATACAATCTTCATTTTTATCCGGTGGATGTGTTCATTAATTTGGTTTCGAGGCATAATCGAGATATGCAATCACGCCTATTAGGTGGTTAATAGAGAAGTTTGGATGCCAAAACGACGTAGTTTTTATGGGATTACATGAAGCGTAGTACCTGCATCAGATATTCGTCCAAGCGCTTTCCAGGGTAAAGTTAAAGTCACAATTCTTTGCTCTACTTTCACACATTTTCACCACACAGTAAAATAAGCGATATAGGTGGGAACAAACTATTCATTTAAAAATTTCCCCTAAGTAGGTGGGTTTTCCTCACATTTGACACTAAAAACTTATTTTAGATTGTGAAAAAAATCCATCAAGCAAGGTCTTATACTGGCTAGCCAAGTTCCATTTTTATTGTGGAATATTGCAAAAAACTACGTGGAATTTAAAATGTGAGCCTGGTCCAAAGTGGGTTGTAACTAGCAAAATGAATATTTCTCTAATTCAGAACTTTATTTCGGCCCCTGTTTGATCAGTTCCACCTTTTGTTTTTGTCGCCTCCCAAACACCTTCAAGCCAATGGGTTTCATGACTTGTGTCACCTCAAGGACTTAATCCTTTTCCATTATAAGTCGTAATTTCTCACTTTGTCAGATGATAAAGAAACGTCTTTTATGCCTTTTAGTGTAAAAAGAAAAGCTAAAGGGCAGAATTTGTCACTTGCTCGCATAAAATCCACACTTGATTGGACGAAATGTTCACGAAAAAAGAGGAAAATGAACTCCTCCTCTGTCGGCAAGAGTTGGGCCAGCTAAAGCACAAAAAAGCATACTTTTCATCAGTTGTCATCCAAACTTGACAGCAAAATGTGTCTCCCTAGAATTTTAGAATTTATCAGCAAGAATTAACTGTGATGGAAGCCATTTTCCGACACCCTATTTTCAGATTACCTGGAAAATCGTATAACTATCTGATTTAGGTGAAAGGCAACTATTCGGACTCCATTTATGAAGGTGGGATGGCAATTTCTGCTTTCCCATTTTGCAAGACTTCTTTAGCGTCGTCAAAAATTTTCAAACAAAGAGAAGCTTTACTCCTTCCATAGATATAAAATGACCAAGTTGCTTGCAGCACTTAAAGAAATCTTGATAAAAGCGCTGAAATCATGCACTGATAGAGTATGTCAAATTGACCCGGGAAAAACTCTATTCGTTTCCTTCTCAGAGGTTTCCTTTGTAAATATAGCAATACAGGTCCAAAATTTTGGTTTCTTATCTTTCATTCAAAGAGAACCGAAATATCTTTTATGGAAAAAAATGGTGATGCTTTTATGTTTAGAATCCGTTATCACCAATTTTTGATGGCAAACTTAACCCATTATAAAAAGCACATTTAATATTTGAAATATAAGTGGGGAAATTTAATTAAAGTTTCAGTTAGTTGCTCGACGAAAGGTCTGTAGTCTTTTGAAGCCATAGAATGATTTAAGCAGTATTTAACAGATGTAGATCCACTTTAAATCACCCGTCGGCATTTTTTCTTCTTGGCTATTTATTTTACCAACAGGCTTCTACTTAAGTTGCTTGAATTAAGAACAATCCTCCTCCCCTAGCAGAAGGAGGCACCAAGTAACTACACTAAAATTCTTCATCCTCAATCAAGTAAAGTAAATGTGAAAGTACTCTTTTGATTTACCCCTGAAAAGAGATATTTCAACACCTAATGCTTTATGCGAATAATCACTGGTTAAAATAGTAGGTCTCTTTTATAACTACTCTTTTTGAAACTTATAGGTTGCACACTTTCTGAACTAACTCGGTGCATCTGCCACGTTTAGAGTTAAGTCGACTTTATTTTTCTTTTTCAAAGTTAGGAGTGATCATTTAAACAATTAGTGACTGACAGAAAGTTTGTTTTTATTCACCTAGAAGGTGTAAATTATTATGGTGTGTCTCCCTGAAAAATAGGGAGTATACTGCATTAATAGGTGACCTTGCATATTGCAACATTATGTTGCTCTTTCTTTCGTAACCTGAACTGGGAACAGCTTTCTATTTCCAATTAAGTTGAGACCGTAGCTTTCCTGCCATCAAATCCATGGACGCCTTTTGCTAAGCGTGGCTGGAATGGCTATCAACAACTATACTGGTATAAACAGGAAGTTGGATAATTTCAAAGTTTAATAATGGCAACGCTATAAAGTGGCTTTATTGAAGAAAAAACTATATTTATGGTATTTAAAATGGGATAAGATAACAGGGGAATAAGTTTACTCCCTAAGAAGTGTAAATCTTCCAACCACTCGTGGAATAAGCGTCTCCCGGTTACTAAGCTAGCAGCTATTCTCGTCTACGTTAGGTAATTCCACTAATTTTACGCATAGAGAAAATAAAGCCTCCAGCGTAACGAACAAAAGATGTTTTGTTTTGTGCACATTAAAATGCCTATTTCTGTAAAAATTATGAATTATCTATTTATTTTAAAGTAAACAGATAGCATTACCTCCGAGATATCAATCCGATCATCATCGTTTTTGTCGAGGCTTTCACGTAGTTCAGCTATCAACTGGTCAATTTCTTCATTGAGCATACGCTGAAATATTTTAAAAGAAGAAATTCATCCTCAGAATTGCAAAAACCATAAGAGACATAGAATCTGATCGAGTCAGTCTGTTATAAAAAAAGGGAGGCAAAAAATGAACATCAACTGATTTCTTTTGCCTGTTTGCATGGATTCTGTGGGGATAATAAGAAGTAAGAAAATTATTTGGCACTTAGCAAGAGTAGGGAGCAGATTTGCCTGTTTTAAGTCGTCGGGAACAATTGCATCGAGGAGCTCTGAGAAGAATAGATGCATTTCATCGCCTTCAATAAATCCGTTTCCTGAAAATAAAATTCCGCACTCATATCGCTTTGATTAGTAGGTCTTTCCTTCTTGGCTTTTATATCCCTTGGTATTTTATCACCCACTGTGGCTTGGTCTTTCATAAATTTTGAAAATTTTACAAACATGAAGAGATAACTTTGTATTTGACTTACTTTACGTAATGTGTTAGCCTTTTCGTAGCTACTTACTTATGACATTTTTTTGAAAAATAATAAGTTTAAATTCCTGTCATATGCTTTATTTTTGAATAACTTAAGTCCCACAACATTTGACAATTTAGATGTTTGATATGGATAATTTTGTGGCATAAGGTAGGCTGTTTTGTGGAACGACCTTTGTTGGCACCACAATTTTCAACTGTTTGGCTTTGTCTCGTGTGAAACAATAGGATTTTCTGCCTAAAACTTTCCTTGTTGTTCAAGCTGACACAGGAGTTATTTCAGACTGGTGAAGTTCGAACTACTAGGTCAATCAAAGATCTTTGCAAAAGTCCACGTCGTGTCGATTATGTGGATAGAATTTTGACACTGGTAAACCCTAAAACCCCATTTGGTGCTCGCCATAGTTAAAAAGTTAGTCTATATCCCTTCTTTTGCATTGGAATAAAAGTGGCTTTGGCCGTATATAAACTGCTAGCTGCAGAAGGAAATTAAAAGCGGGGAGGAAAACGAACTTTTGAACCCAATCACGATTTTGGGAATTAAACTTTTGAATCTCAAACGTCACATATGTGTGACGAATGTTCTTTATCAGCTTCAGATGACTTCGGCCCTGTAAAACTAAGAGCTACGAACTAGTAAAATAAGCGTAGGCTATTTTATGCTTCCTGATGATGATTTCATTTGTCTGCTTTAAATGAGTTAATTTTACATGGAACGCATCTACTGCCGGAGGCAGATCCAGATAATAAACGTGCTAGTGAAACTGGGGGAGATCTCATCCATGCACTCAAGACACCTCCAAGGACACTTACATTTTCCCACCAGCACGTTTTGGGTAGTTCGAGTGGATTGTTTCATAAAATTGCAAGTTGTAAATGCCTTTAAAGCAGACAAATAAAGGACCCATGAAGGCTAAGTAAAATGTCATGGGAATAAATCCATTTGACCTCTTTGTATATTCCGACATGACCTTTACTTACACACAGTAATTTGTTAAAGTTTTCCTTGAATAATATAAAAGGATGAGAAAACAGGAAGAGCTAATTTTCCTAAAGAATGTAATAAAGTAATCTGTGACGAAGTTACATTGAATCGGTGCTTCGGTCTAGTGGCAAATATTTTGAGGAAACAGTTCGTCAAAAACCTTGACAAACTAAAACTAGTATATTTTTGGCCTGCATTGGAGGCATCAGTTTAAAAGCAACTAAGGATAGAAAAGGGAATGATTTACAAGGCATTATCATACTTACCGCCTTTGGTACAGCTTTTTAGGTTAAATTCCTCCTAAAGAGCTGAGATTTAATTAGGAAGTTCGGCTAATTTCTCTAAAATGCTCATCGTTTTTACATCCCATGTTTATCTACGTTGATTGATCAGTAGTCCCATATTTTCGTCACTATCTTGATACCGCGGTTCCCTGTTCATAACATTTGTGCTGTGCCACTAGCAAACTAGCCATTCTGCTCAGACCCAACCCATAATCCCACAGCATTTTAAGGCAAAACTAGTCGTTTAAGCTTCACTTAATGCTTCCATTTAGGATGTTTATAATTAAAAGATCATTTTTACTGATTAAAGGAATTAAATTCACCCTTTTCTTTTCCGGGTTTAAAATTAAAATTTTGGGTATCCTGCTAAAGACATGTCGTCGCTTCTGAAAATCCGTTCAAACTTATGTAATTAAGGGCGATGTTGGACGATAAAAAATTGAGGCGCTTGAGCACAACGCCCCTACTAATATGCACATGGATATAATAGTAATTTTAATACAAGAAACGCCTTCACAACCGCTATTCACTTGAATTAAGGGTATTTTTTAAGTCCCGATATTTGATTTACTTCAAATGACTTGGTCATAAAAAGTAACTTTTCAAAACAAGCAATGCCATTAGAGCTGTAATTTAAAAGTGGGTACTTTAAGCAGCCTTGTTTATTCTGTCTACTACTTAGTCCTGAGCATTTGTATCTCGTTTTATTACTCGTATAAGCAAATCTAAGCATACTTTAAATCACTTCTTTATACTTTTTTGTTTTAAACTTCGTGGGGTAAATTTATCGCCTAAGAAAAGTCACCTTGTCATTTTTTTTCAAAATAAGGACCGAACACCTTCCCCAGCAATTTGATTCGTTTGGAGTCGGGTAGATTGTCACTGCTCATCGATCAAATCACAAAGTTAAGGCGCACTTCCTAATCAATGTGTGCTGACAACGACCTGGCGAGATAATAGATTTAAAAAAAAATAACCAAGGACTGGTAGAAGTGAAGGCGATTGATGATCAAGATAAGTTGAATTAAGCATTTATATGGAAACCAAATAACATCGAATCACCAGAGGATGTGGATATATGCTACCTTTTAACTAGCCGCGACGTTGCTTGAATAACTAAACAAACGAGGAATGTAAAAGAAAAATGAAGGCAGAATACGCTTCCACTCAATCAATCCGTCTCACTGAAAATGTATTGTATGTGGTAGCTGAGTTGGAAATAAGACACTAGCTAAGTTACTGTAGTAAGTCAAAAAGACGAAGAAGTTACCAAGGGACGGGATAGAAAGTTTCAAACCCGAAGTACTTTACCGAGGTCTCATTTTACTCTAAAATCTGTCATAAGACATCAGGAAAATTGACCATTTAAGGATCACTCACTAAAGGTCCACACTTATTGAGCAAGTACGACTAAAAGCAGATAAGAAACTGGGTGACAATTCCTCATTTGAACTAGTTTATGAGACATAATTAAGGTCTACTGAATTCTTCAAGTCTCAGTACCAAATTAACGCAAAAATTGAAATGAGTCATCAAAAGCAAGAAGCGAAGGCTGTTTCAAAGCATTGAAACCTATAAAACATAAAAGTAGCTTATTGAAAATCAAGCTGCAAGCATCTGGTACATATGAGTGTAAAATTTTAGTCCACCACTCACCGTCTCTGTCGTAGCGAAGCCACACATCGGCGAACTGTTCAGCCGAGACGTGACGGAACTTGAGCTCCTTCTCGTCGAAGTAGTCCTTCAGCAGATTTCGCTGTTGCGCGTGTGGTGTACATTCATTTAGTAGAGGCTCGCTGGCTGCCATGGTGCCGGTGGTTATGCTGTCACACTTACTCCCTTGGTTCTCCATTCTCCGCCTTCCAGGTTGGCTTGCCCGCCCGCCTGTCTCGTCCGCTCGCTAATAAACGCTAGCATGTGAGCACACGCACGCACGCTAGCGCTTCACTTAGGGCGCGGTTACGCATCTACTGTTGCTCATACGCTTGATTAGCTTATATTCTCATACTTAGACGTTGCACAAGTTAAAGCGACCTTCCTGAACTTACTAATGACGCCAAACCGCAAATTTCATCTACCAACATCTAAATTGGTCTTAATCATATTCTCTCCTACCAGACTAATGCACTTAACCCAGAATCTAACCCTAAAATTTCCAATCAGTTTGTGCACACAAAATTTTGTCAGTACGGCTGATTCCACCGAAACAGCCTGCCTCAGATCTGCATCAATTCCGGTCATCAATCCACATGCCCACACTACTGTGGGATTCAGTTTGACATTTTCGTTCTGTCGCACACGGTGACATGGTCCAGAAAGTCCTAGCCTCTGGCGAAAATTTCTCTCGAGCTTATCCGTTTTCGTCTAAAGCTAAAACCTATATTAGTATCTCCTTTGTAACCCTGCCTTACAAAGTCGTTAATGCTCGACGCGGAATATGCCCGATGATCTCTCGGAAAGACTCGTGCTGTGTACAATTTCGCCTCACGACAACTTGAACAGCAATAAGACTTCTGAAATTGGGCTAGGTTTTTCAAGGAAAAATTACTGGACCATTTGATCATTATAGCCGTGTCCGTCACTGATTCGAAGATGTAATACCATCTTTTAACCAGCTTTATCATTCCAATGTCTTCTCTACTGCATTCGCTCCTCGTGTAAATCGTATTTGAAGTCTTTCGTGTTAGGAGACCTTCACGGGTCGCACGATTTAGTTAACAGGGAAGTCTTTATCGCCGCACTTTTGTACGAAAGAAAACCTACCATGGAGGTCCCTAGCTGTGCATGTGATAAAAAACGCGCCTGCTACGAAGTGTAATGCCATACCGCAGCGTTACTTTCATGAGTCCATCAAAGTTCGGTTACCCCTTCGACTTGAACTCCACTAGTGATTTTATTCCATCAAGTATGAGGCGGTTCACGAAAAGTCGGTGCTGAAGTACAAGTATGCGCACTGGCTTGATTTTCTTGTTGTGATAAAAAAATTTCCTAGTGATCAGAATAGTAGAAGCGGCTTTCACTTTCCCCTGCCTCTTTTGAAGTCCAGTGACACGCAAAATTTTGAACTCATTAAAATTATATCAACACTCGCCTTTAAAAGAAATTCTTTGAAATTAAACAACCATGACCTTGACTTAGTATCACATTGTGATCGGATGTACATTACCCGGGTTTTTAATAAAAGCAATTTCAGGACCACTCTCAGCTGTTGCTTGACAAAGAAAAGAAATAAATTCGTTAAAACATTTGTACATTTCAAGGAGTTTAACCGTAGACCCTTTATTAAGGCTGTGCGCAAATTGCTCAACAGGATAAATTACAGGAGATCGGGTGGGGTCACGTCACCTGAGTAGGCGGTATCTGTAGCGATGAAGGCCTCTGCCTTAATTTTCCCTCCGTCATTATTGTGAAGACCATTCAGAAACAATGGGTAGGACTCCACCCATCTTGATGTAAAAGAAAACAGTGAATGATGAGCTAAAGTGAGAAAGGTACTATTAGCTCTTCTTCCTACAATTTCCCTACACTTGTGTTGCTGGAGAGTGTGAATTTGAAGTTCTCGCATTTTAACAATGACATATTACGACTTGCCTCTTCTTTTAAGTTAACAATAGGCCATAGCAATAAAAAAATTTGTTAGGTTACAGGAGGACTGAAAGACTACTAGAATATTCTCGGAACTTTAGTGTCAGGTGAAAGTATCAATTGCAGCGACTGAAAAGTCCATGTATTTGGAAGCCCAAACAAAATAAAAAAACCTCTATTTGAAGAGATGCTGGTGTTACGCAACCGAACTTATAAAAAAACTGTCCCAATTCTTCTTGTCCATTTTCAAATTACTTTAAATTTGCTCGTTCTCGTTCGCTTTGGGACCACAAATACACCGCAGAGTAGCCTTGAAAATGCCGACTAGCATGTCCGCCTCTAAAGTTTTCCACTTATCATGAAGGTTCTCAAAGTTCTTTTTTAATGACTTGGAATTGGCATATTTTTGTTCAATTCCGACATCATGTAAACGATGCTAAATGAGCGTAAGTCTCTTTTATCTGCCTCTTTTTATGTTGATGGTAATAAATAACTACTTTACCCTCCGGTCCAAAATGGTTAGATAACTTCTTCAACCACAATTAATTAGCAGCCTTGTGCTGTTAAATTCTCTCCCTCAAAACCGATTAGTGAAAAATTTTTGGCTTAGAATGAAGGCCTTGCAATATGTCTCTTTACCTTTTAGAAAGAGGTATCATTTCGAAGGAAGCAATATGAGCGAAGAAATTAAGACCGTACGGGATACCATGCGGGCAATAAATTTTATCTCTAGTTTTTATTGCAAGCCCTCATTCACTTAGTAGTCTTTGGCTGTTACACAGCTCTCTCTTTTAAGAATGATATAAGGTAGATAATACCAAATTGGGCTGTTCCATTAAGTTCTTCAAAAAGGCTGCAACAGTAATGTAGGTATCCACCGCCAGCCCCCGCATGGACCACCTCAAAGTGCTTTTAAATAATTTAAGACAGCGTCTATTGTTTAAGCACTCCCACACCTTTTATTTGCTGATATTTTCAGCAATCATACCATAGCGACGAGATGCTGGGTAATGAAATCCCACTTCCATTTCATCATACCGGTTAGCCCTGGTTATTGAACTGAGGCAGGAAAAAAGGAAACCTTTAGAGCATCGCTGTTCGCTAGCAATAAGCAAATTCCTTTCTGCACGTTTGGACCACTTGTACCATACAACTACGCTGACTTACAAAGATTATCCCATCGATGGTTTATGTGATTTTGGATAGTTGGCAACATCTTAATTTTATGCCCCGTTATCTCTAATTTGTCGTCAAGATATTCAGAGGTCGTTGTAAGAGTGAATTTTGTTGAATCGCTTCATGGCCTTCTTTTGTGTACTCAATTCCTTCCACATCTTACCGGTTTAAAATCAATGTCTCACAATTCCTCAACGGCAATGGGTAATGCATATTTCAAGCTCTGTTAAGCTTTAAAGTACCAGGACTTCCTCTAAGATCACCCTTTTTATATGACCGTATTTAGATCCGTTCATGTGATTGGACCATTAAGAAATTTTGAATTATTATAAGGAGCAATTTTTAAATTTAGGCTTAAATGCACGGTCTGTTTTGGCAGGTCATGTCATGCAGATTCATACGAAGTTGGCACAAAAAGGTCCGCACGATAAAGCGTGTTGTAAAAAGTAGTAATACGAAAAATTTCAGGGCAATCATAAAAGCAAATGACGAAAATGAACTTCTTGACTCGTAAAGTTCGCAATTTTGACATCCAAAAAGTAATTTTAAACTTGATTTTATTTCGAATGCTTTTTGGGGGAATTTTTTCGTAAACTAGGTGCACCATTAAGTCGGTTGTTGAGTAGCCTCATAATTCAAATTTGGATGCCACAATTAAGGGCCTTTTTGGTTTAAAAGTCCAAAACTCCATCATTTTATAAGGGTAATCATATTTAGGGGTAGATTTTCTTTATTTTATCCCATATAAGGAGAAAATTTTTCTGAACCTTATAACTTCAAGAGCGGTGACTTCAAAATTCAAAGCATCAAACGCACCTCTGCGCTCTATCTCATAATTGAAAATGGCATCTTCAATAGATAAGTTGACATGCAAATTTATGGACAATGCACAATAAACTATTATTTTCTTGTACTGGGAGTGCATCCAAGCTCAACCTTTAGTCTTGGCGAATTGAGAGCCTCACAATGGTGGTGCGCCGTTTCCCACAAGTGGATTTTTAATAACTAACCAGTCTCTCTATGCGGATCCATTCTGACTCCTGCGTTCCGGAATCCTTAAACTTCAAAGGAAATGCCCTCCCTACCCTTTACCATTCAGGTCATATAACATCGAAAGGGGAATCTAAGCATTCCACCCTAATCATGTCGACCTATTAAAAGGTAGCTGGCACTATTGTAACTAAACTGATGCTTTGGTCTCTTCCCAGAGCCAAAAACATGGACCTATCAAAATGAGCTAGGTAGATTACGAAGGATGGGAAATCTGAGCAAGATGTCCATTTTTTGTCGCGTGGGCATTTTAAAAGGCAGAGAATATTGACGGCGATGCCTCGCGGAAGTGGAGATTCTTTAAATGTGTTGATTTGTAAGTTAAATCAAGCACACTTTCCACCCAGCGAGATTTCGGTTACCATATCTCAGTGTCGTGACGGGCTATTCCCGTTCCCATTTTTAACAGCCCACCAAATAATAAAGTTTTGCCCCTGTTTGTAAATTCCATAACTTCCTCTTACAGAGCTGCACATTTGGTGGTTTTTCTTTTGCATGTTGGCTGTTTCCAAGCAATGGGGACATTCCACATTGCTCGACTGATTTTAGCTAGAAAACGGACATGGTAAGAGCTATTTAGTCTTTTTTCACTGTGTTCTGACCACAGATAAGACAGCAGTGATCACGAGAATAATAATTTTTCTCTCTTTTGGAGTTAAGCAATCTTGCATTGTCTTCGGCTAGATGATGAAAGGGATCAAATTAATCGTGAGTCCATTCTATGGCCTACATCCCATTAGCACTAACAACAAAAGAATGGAAATCACTTTGAAGCCTTTGAAAAAGATAAAAGAAGGCATACTATTTGAAAGTCATCATTTGAAAAAGCCTTTCTATTCTACTGAATCATGTGTTACATAAACGTACATTTTTCTCATTTCACCGAAAATTAAAAAGGCAAATAACACTGTAGGAGTTACACCACTTTAAGGAGGTATAAATGCGCAACTTTTAAGTAAAACTTAAACTAAGATCATTAGCTATTTTCCATGGAGGAAGTTTAATCTTGTGCCGGAATATAAACCCTTCATGATTAATTTGTTGGGGGTATTAGAGCGCCTCTTCACACTAGTTAAATCTTCTTTGAGCATCAAAGAACGCCTTCGACACCAATGTCTCTATTTGCCCTTTTGTTTAATTATGGCGAGTGCACACGTGGCAGGTACCGAGGTAGTGGATAATACAGGAGACAGTTGCGTCCCACTTCCAATCTCGTCAAGCTGAATAAACTTGTCCTTACAGTGCTTATTAAAGTTCTTGATGCCCATCTGCACGTAATGTTGGCTTATGAAGAGGCCCATTGAGCTGAGGTGCAACATTCTGAAATGTTTGAGAATCTGTCATGCAATTGAAAATGTTTTCTGGTCTACCAGACAGCCTTTGTAATCACACGAAATATTGTGGCAGTGGCAATTAGTTTCCACTTTCTGTGACAGGGAACTTCTGTGCGGTTGAAAATTTGCTCAGTATCTTGCAATAGAAGGATACTTCATTGCATTTTTGTTTAGATAGGTCAGTAGGAATGCTACTGAAGGCAGTTACGGCCATGATGGTGCTATAAACGATATCGCGTAAGTGAATTTTAACTCTGCAAATACTTCCTGCATCCTTATAAAATAGCCACTCGTAGGACTTTGTTTCAACGTTTCGGACATTGCTCAGTATTATTGAATAATTCGGTAAATGGGATTATTGTAACAATTCAAGCTGTTCTGCTATTTATTTACCTTTAAATCTATTTTAAAACGAGAAAAAGTACACGTTTTAGAGTTTTAGTGTAAAAAAGGAAATTATTTTACATTTGTTAAATACCGGAATGCATTTGTCGTGCATGTGATTGATGCGGAGATCTTTTGACAGCATACAAAATTACGTTGAGATGTTTGATATGTTGATGCTTAAAAGTAGATCTCAATATCAACGAGGCGTGGGGTAACTTGTGGTAAAACAAAAAATTTAGCCCACTCAAGGAGTAGCATTGTGGAAATTTAGGAATTTTATCCCACCGAAGGCGGAGTGCCGCCCCGTAGCATGTACATTACACATGCTGGTCGCTTTTATCTACTGAAAACGTTGAAAAGTACTAGCTCATAAATATCGCAGCACTTCTGTGCTGGATCCTGAGACCACCACGCCTTCCAAACGCCTTTTTAAAAACTGGATGCTAGAATTTGTTCTAGCAATGAATGTGTCTTTGAAAACTCTTCTGTTGTGAGTCCTTACAGACTTACTTCTCCTCGACATTTTCTGCCTCAAATCACGTCTACAACTAAAAAATGCGGGACTATTCCCATCTAGACAATTTCCGCTTGCCGTTATCAACAGTTTGGCACATTAAGCTATTTGTGAGAGTAATAAACGCTTTATAACCTATGTAAAGTAGCAGCAGAATATGTTCATGGATAGGTGCCCACGCCACCAGGATATCCGTAGAACACCTGGAAACGGAAGAGCCCGCGTGGTCAAATAAGCATATAAACACGCGCAGTTTTATTGCTGTACAGTCACGATGTGGAAGTCAGATTTCCGCTACGGGTAAATTGATGTCTGGTCTCTGTATGCCCTGGAGAACGAGATAAAAGTGATGTAATTAAGACCTCTTCTACTATGTTTTGCAATGCGTTTTTCAAGGAAACCGAAAACTGAAACTTTCCCAAGACTGATAAATTTACTCCTGCTTCATTTGATTATCATGCAGGAGCTAATCTACCCGAATCTTTTTAATGGTTAAGGAAGAAGATGTTAGCTAGATTCACTATATTAAACAAATCTGACTTCGTTTATGCCTTTGGACAATCCTTTTATCCGTCTGTGAATGTATCTAACTCTCATAATTATCACCCTTCCCACAGGCTAGCCCCGGCTAGTTTAAGGACTTAAACAAATTGTATAGGCGTAGACTGACACACGACTAGTTTTTGACTCTTTTTATAATTGGGCTATTTTAGTACAGCTACTGGGTACATTCGACCTCCTCAACTCGATGCAATTGTAAAAAGACTTCTAATAATATAGGCGAATAAAGTGAGTACACTTGTCCTCATCTTCAAGGGCAAAGTTGGCTGTACACCTCCGACTCCTCCAAGAGGGCGTCATGAGACCACGACTTAATTATAAGCGCTGAGAACGGTTGCCGGACTGTTGAAGGGTATGGCATGCAGAGAAATCCATACCACCGAGAAGACGGAACAATGGATGCAGTCAAATGAAGCACTAAAATTCATTGTTTCACTTTAAAAAACAGAAAGCGAAAAGATTGATATACCCTGATGAGCAGTCGGTCTTTGTTAATCCCTTCGTGCAAAACAATAATGGGGATAAGGAGTAGCATAGAATTCGCCATGCACCAGCGATTTGGGTATATTTTAAGGCATGTAAAGTGGTCAATTAAGCAGAAAGAAATTTTTACAGACTCAATTGGTTTCGAAAGTTCTCCTCCTACCTCATTTCCACGGAGCAGAGGACCGCGTGAATGTTAAAGAGGACCAAACTTAGTTCCGAGAAGGAATTTTCTGGGTTACAAAAATTAGAAAACTGGAAAACTAAAACTCCACCTTTTTGTGCGGTGATTAAAATTTGGCGTTGATTTATCCTTACAGTATCTCTTTTAAGAAGGATATTCTCGAATCCCTTTAACTTAAAATGATGACTTTTAGCCTAAAGTATCAAGTAAACTTCAAAACTCCATCACCAAGTTTCAGGAGACGGCTTTTGTAACGAAACCATGATTTTCTTGTGCTATATTTTTTCCGTGCTAAATCTTCATTCTCGGTGAAATCTGGTCGTCACATTGGTAGTAGCCACCCTTTCCCTCCCCTCTCAAGTCATTTGTGTTGACAGCCCACGAGTCCGTCAACTTATTTGTAGTCATGGTTATACTGCTTGCAGTTCGTGACTCTTCAGTAACAATGCCCTTCTCACCCAACAACATTTTAACTCCTATGACAGTGGTGGAGTAATCCACGCATTCTTACATAAATATAGCTGTTTAATGGGCGCAAGCACCTTTAAGTCCTCCCTAAGCTTTACTGGTGTCAACTAATGGCTAAGTCCTGCTGAAATACAACTGACAAAACAAATGCCAAAAGAAACTGTTTGGCAGATTAAATGCCCTGCTTTGAAACAATGGTCTAAAAATGGTGGCATTACATGCTTAGACTAGCCCCTTAAAGTCTACAAGGTGAAGTAATGCGGATTGGTCTGATCACCGCAACATTTCTCTCACTGGTTTTGTCATAGGACATTCAAAGAAAAGGTGCTTTTAAGTAATAAGTGACAAACCAAAAATGAAGTAGAAATGTTGTTTTAACCCAAGAATTACTCACCGTCATAAGGACCTCATTTAGGGGGGGCACTTCCATCCTTGACTAAAAGGGAGAAGTTCTTGTCGCTAGGTTGATTATTAACTGATGTGCTGGGAACAACGTTTAAGGTAAGCAATGTAAGTGCTGGAACGTTTCGTCTACATCCTAATCAGTTAAGAAGGTCGTGATGGGAAACAAGTTCCACCCTATTCCCATCAATTTACCGATGGCAATATACCGCTGCAATCATGGCTTGCTTCCCTATTTTTACGTACACCATGCAGTTTTAATTTTTTACTTACTAATAAACTGGCATCGAGGAATGGTCTTTGTATTCCAACTTTTTGCATGAGGACGAGCCTCTCATTTGTCCTTCTCAAAAGACCCACCCAACCTTCTGAGGCACGCGTCACTCCATCCTCAGGAGACTATGCATTTCTTTGAGGGCATTTGTGTAATGGCCTGTGGAGGCAATTGTTCGCTATAAATTACTTACTTAATGAAGACCAAATAATTAATGAAATCGGCACATATCTACTCAATACGACTCAATGAAAGTGTATTCTTAGTCACTTAGGCCTGGTAAACCAGTATGAAGAGTCTCCTATCCTTGCAATAGAAAAAAGAGATCTCTTACCTCAAAATTTACAACAACAGATTGCTTTCTCTCATAAAACCTATTCACAAGATTTTTGCTTTTGAGTAAGAAAGTGAGATGGTAAAAAATGCCCATTCTCTGTGATCGCCTAATGCCATTCAAGTACCTTCTACCATTTCTTGGCATCACACAGCCAAAGCATCAAATTTAAAATAAAAATGTGAAATACTTCGAAAATAGAATTAAAATGACCGGCTCTAAGTTTTCTGCCTTATTAAGTAAAATGAAAGTAGCAGAGACGAGGAATCAGAAAATGGGTGCAGAGGAGAAAAATGGGAACTGCTTATCATCAAATTGATAAAATGACAACTCATCACCTCAAACGAAGGTTTCTGTGCGTCAAACAGGAAATCGTGGAAGACGAATTCACAAATTTATATTACATCCACAAGGGAATATTGCAAACTGCCCCAAACAACAATTCAAAACGTCAAAATGTCTTATGGATACCTTCTGTACTTCATTCACACAAATAATAAAATGATTTTTTGTAGCTTTTGCATTAGTCTACATTCTTGACGTCAAGGCGGTTTGCTTCTATTCGTGGATTGACAAGAAACACTCTGTCATACCAAAATGGAATATTGCATGTCCTGAGGTGAGCGGATGGCTGGGATCGCCAAAACAACCACTTCATTAATGCTTAATGAACAGGTCGCTCAAATCGAAGGACAAATTTGGATCCATGTGTTTATCATGGTGACTACACTTGATTGTTTATGATACATTGGGTACACGTAAGTTCATGGGCGCAAACTCCTCTTTCAACAAAGTTATCACTGATGTATCCAAACAAAACAGCGAGCAGTTGCAAAGCTTGATCCGAAGTTTTTGTAAGTGAAAAGTTACCTTTTGAGAAAATGAACTACAAATCGGGTATATATGCAAATGCAATAAGATAAATCTACAAAGGAATTAAGGAAATACACTTTGCATGCGATCCAGATGAGT
Organism: Echinococcus multilocularis; assembly: GCA_000469725.3. NCBI lineage: Eukaryota > Metazoa > Platyhelminthes > Cestoda > Cyclophyllidea > Taeniidae > Echinococcus > Echinococcus multilocularis. Next base: position 1,707,886 of record LN902848.1, on the reverse strand, counting down.
GATGAGTTAAGTAATTGCTGCCTCAGCATGCTACTTAAAAGCGCCACTACTACTGGAACGCTGTCATTGCTATTGGTCAACTTACAAGTCATAGAAATGCAATATTTCAGTAAAAATATACAAATATTAAATGCGATTCTTCTGATCAGAGGCGTTTTGCTCTCACAGTTTGTCTGAAAAAAGCTAAAATAGCAGTAGGGGACTGTGTTTTATTTATTGTGCCCAAGTATTTGATATGCATGCATACTGAAAGCACGCATTTGTACTATTTAATGAGAAAAGACAAAATTTTTGTTAGATTTAGGGAACTCACGCTTCTCATTGTAACTAAATCTTGTAGATTTAAAGTACATTTGAAATTCCGGATTTTCTTCTCAAAATCTGAGCTTTTGCAACATTTTTCACAAAAAAGTTGACAAACTTTTGTTGATGTAATGAATAAATTTCTTTGTTCGATTAATGCTTATTATCCGGATGGTTTATCTCGTCAAAGATAAAATTACCCCTGAGCGGCTCATTTGGATGCCTGAGCCATTTATGCCCACCATGAAACCCTCCAACAAAAGGAATTGAATGAAAATCATCGGGGCTTTAGTCTCTCCCTCAGCCAGCCCACAGGTCATTTCCGGGGCTCACATCTTTCATTCTCATCATTCCGCTTAGTGGGATTACCGACTAATGATTGGGGCAGTCAAGCCGCTCGCAAATTCCCCACATCAGTGCTACCGTTCCCACCCAAAATGGGGAGAAGAGGTAAAATACGGCAACCAAACCTGACAGTCATCCCGCTGATACTTTTCAAGTTTTGAGGGCAGTGTCAACAAAATGCACTGTCAATGCACACTCACCCAACTTGTCAAGTTATTCACGTTGCATTTGGGCAAAAGGGTTTGGAGTCTCATGACTTCGATTAAGGGGACAGTTTTGTTACACTAAACAAGCCCATTTATATCAACTGATCAGGGGTGACTTTTAAAGGCCTAACTTATCCCAGAAATTATGGTTATCATGCTCCACTAAGCCATGTAATTTTACCTTTTTTCTCACCTTTATCTTACCAAATAATTAAGGCACATTTGTTCCGTCTAAAATGAATGTTGTCCCAATACGGGTAAGTAGGGAGATTAGGTGCCCGAGTCTTTCTCAAAGTCAAAAGTAGAGTTAATACCGGGGCAGAATATGTGGTACTGGCAATAAAGAAGAGTTGGAGTGGGGCTACTGGCACGGTTCAGAGATCATACTCTCCAGCGGAAGTATAAAGGCGGAGCCCCAAATGCCTGCGAAGCCAAACGGGGGAGTTAAACAAATAGTCAAAATGCTGCAAAGATTCACGGAAATTGATTTTATGATTTTTATAAATGTCTCAAACAGAAAAAAAGGTATTTGGGGACTTGTATAAGGTGTACAAGCGAAGTAAGTGCCCATTCGCGAAAGTCAGTCAGTGGGTTAGGAGGAGGAGGAGGTCAAGGTGTGTCAGACGTCTGGTACCGCCTAACTGACTTTTACACACATTTTTAGGGTAATTTAAAGGAAAATCCACCTTGTAAATGGGTAGTTAAGCGTATTTTTAAGGTATCGATCCACAGAACTAAGAAACGAAAGAAAAATGCTCCACGAAAGCCAAGTGAATCTTTTCTAGCATAAGGAAAACTTGATTAGAAAATGGTCTGTGACAATAATCTTGGTTTTTTCACTCCTTAATTTGAATTGCGTTGATTTTGATTTCATTTAATTGCGTATTTAACTGCACTGCCTTTCGGATGGGTCCATAACCCTCCACTGGTTTGCCTTCTTGCAGCTTTAGGGAAGACTCGTTGCTCCAATAATGTAACCAAGTCTGAAAAGGATCCCTTTATGTAGGTCCCTCTTTAACAAGGGGGCCAGAATTCTAACCCCCAAGACTTTAGTAACTCTCCTCCAAAGCCTTTTTTATTAGCCGCCATCATTATAAGTAGGTAACATTGACCTAGGGCTCAGTAGCAAGCTCAAACAATGCACCGGTTTGTGGGCAGACTCCATTTTAAGTAACTACCTAAGTTATATAATAAAGCGTTGCAAAATTATGTAATCCACATGTAATCGACAATACGTCGTCATGGCTAGGGTTTCGGCATTATGCATCAGACGTTACATGCAGTTGTTATTGGCAACCCCTAGATTGCCCAACTTTAATTCTATCATCGCCTCTACACCCCATGCGAAAAGTTATTTGGACCCAACTTCTAAATGCGATTCAAAAAAGCACTTATTTTAAGACTGCCCCCTTAAGTCGAACAGTTTCTTCAAAGCAATGCAGCAAAACGCGTTGCAACTTTGAATGGTTTGCGAGTGGAGGATATAGGATTTTAAAAAATATTGAGTAAGGTGGAATTTTTGACAATTCCTTAATAAAAATGTAAAATTTCATGCTGCAAGCAAAATGATGTACTCACCTTGCCTCTAAAGGCAGCTTAAATATAACAGGTATAAAGACGTCCTAACAAAGAGGAATGGCAAATTTAAATAGGGATTTGAGTTTACAAATGAGGAGGAACTAAATTCGAAGGGTTGGAAATTTCAGACTTATTCTTATTCCAGGATATAGATAACACCTAAAACGGCGATTTGAGATGGATTGGTTCACCAAGTCATCTAAATCAACGTGCTGCCTTTCCGAAATTGCAATTATGGAGAGGTGAATTGTCCATCGTTCCCACTGAAAGCTTGTCTCTTGTTTAAAATTACCACAAGCCTTGATCAGACAATATTGTCTACCGAGGCTGTAATCACCACGACTGACATCGCTGCTGACGTACAGACCTGCGGCTGTACTTGAAACCCTCACGCCACTTAAATGGTCTTCACAAGGTCCTTCATTGCTACACCCTGTTCTCTGAGCCTCCACAAGTTTAAGCGTCTACGGTAGATTTCTTCGTTCTGTAGACTTTTGGCTGTAGCACCCAGTCACTGTGAAGGCGAAATTCTTGTTTGCTCACACTACCACAAGTGCTACACTTGAGCTACCTCCTACGACGTAGTGATGTACGTCAGTCTAAATGTAAGTTAAGCATGAAACTCCTTATTACCTATGACATCCGTGGTGCAGTGCCTCTTTGTTTAGGCTAATTCTTTAATCACAAAGTTCTCCTCAAGTCAGGGGGCCGAATGAATAGGGTCACAGAATTCGTGTTGAAGGCCAAATATCGGCGCCTAGGGAGGTCGAGAGAGGTCCGCTTAATCTTCCTGCCAATTTTACTTTTGTATTGCAAATATGCGTTCAAATGTACTTTTATGCAAAATAAGTTGCCTGCCTTCTTATCATGGATTCAGCGGTTTTGAGAAAGTGAAAGCAGTTTTACTTATATCAAATTGCTTGCATGCTGACCCTGCGGATGCGGTCAGTTGCGGGGAGGGGGGGGGAGGAGGGGCAACAGTTCAATCGCTTTTCAAACCATAGGCTGCTGAGGGAGCAAGTGCTAAAAAACCAGATGAAAACCACCCCTAAATTTAGCAAAATCAGAGAAATAAAACATGTTTGCTGTGAGCTCTGGAGGATGACCAAAGTTGGCATGTCCTGAGTCAACACCTTCAGTGTGACACAACAAAGGGTAAGGATGAAAAAGTTTTAAGGTCAAAATCCTGAGTAGGTAAAATATAAAGGCCCCACAACATTAATCATGAAGCATTGGTGGTTAAAATGAAATTGGAGATTGGCCACTTATTAATTTGTTAATTAGGGTCATTCGAAAGATGCTACTTAAGGTAGGTAAATAATTTAAATGCTGAAGACGCCGGGTCGATTAAAAGAGAAGTAAAAATAAGTTTTAATTATCTATTAAAGTAATTTCCGGAAAAACAAAAGAGGAAAAGTAGGAAATAGGTATGCCGATTGACGTCTACGGCTTTTACGGCAAGGCTTGCAAAGCAGATGCATCCTTGTTCTTCCCAAAGTTAATAAATTTTTCCAACCTAAAATCACGAAGACTCACGAAAAAAAGACTTATGCTAGGATTTAAAATTGTTATGTTTAATACATGCGCTCCGCGATAAAACCCTTTCGTTGGAGCATCTTTGTGAGGAATAATGAGGAATATCGGGATATTCTTTTGCTTATCCAAATCACTGGAAACTTAATCATCTTAGGAGGCGATAACTTTGGAAAGGAGAGGTAGAACCGCTGTGGGAAGAAGCTGCAGCAATAGCATGATAAGCAATTAATTTGGGTGTATGCCAAACTACTCGTCTACATAAACAAAAAAGCCTAATTTAAAAAGGGCAACTTGATGATTTGAATAGGTTTGTATTTAAAATAAACGGAAGATATTTTCCTATCATACTAAAACGCCACTATGACCGTTTTGGAGTGGGTCGAAGAGCAGTCACCAAGTAGTAAAGTACAACCGCAGGCCGCATTGTGTGGGCATAAAATACTTATCAGCTCTGTACTACTTGTGTTATTTAAATGGACCTTTCAGAGAGGAAGCGGGGAGTCGACTCAAACCTATTGAGTGAATGTAATACTTAGATTATTTTGATGTACCTTTCAGAGGGGAGGCAGGATTACAATTCGAATCTAGGGGCAAGGTCGGCGTCTCCCAAGCCTGAGAGCGATTGCGGATCCTCTTCTTGCTAAACTGCATACTTGTTACCCCAAATCACTTCCCTCTAATAACTATGTCGAAATCAATCCAACCTAGCTGTTCTAAGAGAACGAGGAACAGATATTAGGAGAACTACGAGTCTTACTCTACATGGAGTGTGGGAAATATCTGCCGAACCAGAGAAGTGCTCTATGCCCGTTTAAGCTAACCAAAGAATACGTCCAAATTCAACCAGACTGAGTGTTCTAAGGGTATTAAGGCTAGGGTAGAGGAGATAAAAGGGGACCGTGCTACAATTTAGTATGCTGATAAGAGCAAAATGGTCAAGTAGTAGTACATTTGGCAAGATCCTGATTTACCAATAACTCAACGAGAATAATGACTCTTTGGGGTTGCCGGTTTTCTTTAATTCAGAATAGGGACAAGTAATATTCCATACATGCTGATCATTTGTTTCATGGACTAAAAGGCAGACAAGTAATAATTGACCTTGCAGAATAAAAAAGGTGATATAGACCAAAAGAAATTTTAAAATGCTGTAATGTGAGAAATCCATCTATCAGAAGTAAATTAGTTTAGCAATATTAGGTGGACTGTTATTTCCAAAAACACAATAATGCATAAATTGAATTGGAAGTCCTTGAAGAGCTTGTTGGAATACGAGTGGTAGGTTAGGCCTCCATTAAGATAAACGCTTGCAAGTCACTTGTTATGTTTTGCAAGTAAAAGCCCTATTGCCAATTTTAGACGACTTGTAAGGGTTTCAAAAATGCAGTAAAAAATATGTAAATAAAGCCAAATGTTTGACCGTAACACCATGCCATAATTTGCAAAAATAAAAACATGTTTAATTTATTGAAGGATTACTTTTAACGAATTTGCATAGGTGTGTTTTGGTCTTTTTTGCGTTTGGTTTGTTTACACGTGTCAAATTCGCTCTAACAAGTGACCTCAAGTCGGGTAGTCCAATTTGAGTTGCTTCGTCTGGATAAGCCAGGGAGATGCCTGTGAACAATGCCTATATAAAGTCCATTTCTGGCCTTATCAAGGCCTCTATATGTCTCGTCTTGATTATTACCCTCATTTGTGCATGTATTAACTGCGTATCCTACCGGATTTTCTTCCTTCTGGTTTCTCTTTTTGGTTTCCTCGTTGAATTTGGATTCTTCCTATGCTATCTCTTTAGCTTAACGGGCAAGCTTAGCTTGAATTGGCCCTTTGCAGTAAGTATCAAGCTCTTATCCCAGGAATTTGGTGGCAAATGCTTACTGACCAATTTTTTGGGTTGACTTGGTTTTTTGAAGTCTATAGGATTTTCTTTTCTATTTCATTGACCTTAGGTCTTGTTGCATTTTGTACCCCAATAAAATTAACCACTTTAAATCCAATTTTAGGACTTTATAGCGTCGGTGGTGATGGTAGCTCTCTCCTTTATTAACTTTTGCGTCTCTTGCTACGGGGCTAGTTTGAGGGCCCCACAGGACGGTGCTGCAGCTGTAGGTTTTGGCCATATATCCTCATTTTTAGCATCTTATTCATTTTTCCACCTTGATACTTTGTGTACTTGTAGTTTTTTTGGATTGTGGCATTGCTTCTCTTTTGCGTGGACTGCTACTACGGCTACCGTGCCTGGAGAGGTGGCTCTCATGGTCCCGCTGCTACCACGACTGTCGGGCCCTCCTTCGTCTCAGAACCGCCGCCAGCTAGCGGGCCTTCCTACCCAGGCTATCCGAAGGACTCCTCTCAGGCTGGTTTCGAATACTCAAACTAGAGGTAGATAACGTCAGTCTCCTTACAGTAAGGCTCGATAATATTAATAATGACAATGAAGTTATATTATTTTAATCTATCTTAATATTTCTACTTCATTGAGTTTTCCTTTTGCTGGAGGTTTGCCAAGTGAATCGTCTTAAAAAATCGACTTAAAAGCTTTTAGATATAGCCTCTCACTATTCGCTCGTTATTCGGTGTTCCCTTATTTTCAGTTCTCCCTTTCATGGATGCTTATCGGAAAATGTTTGTGTAGTGGGGGCATTTCAGTCCACTCCTAGTTACCCTTCTTAGCAAATCTTCAGAATAACTTCTTAATCTTAAATAGCTCATATTTACCTCTTCACTGAATCCTAGAAGATTCTTCTCACGTTAACAGCTAATTTACCAGTAAATGCTAGCCTAATCACGCGATTTTTCCAAACTAGGAACTACTTAAAGGAAGTTTGAGCGCGCTTTAATTCACCCTAGGCGGGGCCGTACTTGCCAAGCGTTTCCAAGTTAGTCGTTTTGCTTATGAACAAAGGAAACTTTATACTTACAGTTGATTCGAGTAGATACAAGCCTACCAGGTGCCCTGGCTAATTAATTGCTTATTTTGTTAAGATAATTGTCCCAACACATTTGCCAAAAATGCGAAAATAACTGCCCAGCGACCCTAAATATTGACGCATCTTTTAGCAGTAGTTACTAAGGTATAATCATATTTGTGATTATTAAATGATACACCGGTCTTAGCTTCAAAAGCAGTGGCGTGGGAAAAATTTTGGTTAGTTTACGGCTCCCAATGTCTTGCTTGACGGATGTTTTATAAGTAATTTTAAATAATCATCTGATAAGTGCGGCCAATTCTTTTATATTGCTTTTTAAAAGGTTAGTCGCTTCATGATCTGATTTTTTACTCTCCTTTTCACTTTCTGCTGATTTTGAATGGTGAAAATGAAGGAATGGCCCCGTTTAATTGGCATTTTCTAATCATCGTCAAGTTGGTTGCTTATGCGATTGAAACTTAAAAGATCCAGTCATTCCCAGGTTCAAAATATGAGTACTAAAGTTGAATCAAATTTCTGCTTTGTCGGCGATGCTTTTAGACAAGTTCCCAGCTTTGTGACCTCTTTCTTCCAAAAATGCCCCATCACTGGTAGGTACCAAGCTAAATCTTTATGAGAGATGCGAAAATTGGATGATCCTCTGCTGAGTGAGCATTAAATGCAGGCCTGCGCCCCATTAAACTCCATCCAGAATCAAGAAAGTGGGCCACATCACACGTCCTCCACCCTTGTAACTGTAACTTGAAATTTTGTATCGAAAGAGAGTGAAAAATCGCTGAGGGTCAAAATATTTCGTCTTTACTATGGGTCCTAGAAGACTGCTTTAGCTTTAGTCCTTATTTACGTAGTGGCAGGTCCTACAAATCCGATCAAAATAAATGTAATATTAGATGAGTAACTATTCATCCAGTTTATCTCATAATTGACATATCTCATGTCCCTGCTCATAGGGGAGATTAAATAGGAGACTTCCATACTTTTTTTTGTCTTACATGTGTATGGAGTGAGCGTTCAAAGTATGGGGAGACTTTCAAGTAGTTACACATAAGGTGAATCGGGTGTATTTTCCTATTTTATAACAAGAATTGACCTTAACTTTGGCTAGCCAAGCAACCAGTACACTGTGAGGATGGTTGTCTCACGACAGTTTTGGAGACCTGATGAGTCAAAAAGCTGGTTCATTTATGCACACCATGGAGGAAAAAACCCCCAAACTTCCAAAACATGTGCCCTGAATGCATTGAAAAAGGTATTTCACCATTTTTATTCACCTACTGCAGTCTATCCTATTTTTGAGGCCTGTTAATACATTGTCGGTAATTTATTTACCATTTCTACATAAAAATGCATTCTTACCTCCCTTATTATTTATCCTACATGTTTCGGAGTGAATGAGTAAAATGTTGGAATTAATGGAATTAGGATTTTGTTTCCCACTATCCACATCGAAGGTTGACGACCCTAAATTCCCCAAAACATGTTTATATTTACGAAATGGTGTGTGGTATTATTAAACTTCACCATTTCATTTTGACCCCATAATCTATCCATTTGCATAAATTAGCGAGGAGAAAGATCCGGCTTCCCTTTCTATTATATGAGATTAGTCTCTCCTTCATTTAGTCGAGGGACTCAATATTACTTGAGATTATCTGCTGTATATGCGGAAATTGGCTCTGCTGTAAGTAATCATAGTCAGGCGCGCATACGCAACACAATGCCTTAAAGATGCGATTTTCTTGGGGCTATTGGCAAAGGAGCATGCCCTCAGGCAAGAAGACATGTCGTATCATGACTTGTGAGTGTGCTCTTCGCGCATACCTGCATGAGTGTGCTTGCAGGCTGAAGACATGTCCTACACTTGTAAGTAACACGGTGCCGCCATGTCATCGTACGTTGGGCCACGCGTGCTGTATAACTCATGGAAGGCTCGTGAAGAGTATGAGAAAGAAGGCGTATCTGAGGCGTATTGAGTTGTTTGAGTTCTCATGTCAGGCGCGGATCGTCGAGGGCACATTGGATTTTGACATCCTGCGGCATAACATAGCCGCGTTGGATAAATTGTATCCAAAAGTTTGCCTCCAAGTATCCAGTCTTCAGGACCTGCTGGTGCATTTCAATCTCCAGACCCCATAATTGAAGCTTTTTACTAAAAAATTGATCCTTTTCTTTGAAAAATCCCAAATTAATGATTGTGGCTGACAAAAAAGTTGTAAAATAGTAGATGGATTTTGTTTACATTCGTGTTAATGTCCATGAAGTCTCATTGCCACTTTTCACTGGTACCGTTTTGCTTCATGACGGGATTTGCCTTTGACAGTTTTGACAAATTATTTCCCCTTATCGCCTCAAATTTTGTTTCTTTTTTTGGTTTTTTTTTGTTTTTTTCTCCGCATGTGTGAAAGAAATTCACGCACAAACATGCACACACCTGCATCCAGGCTCTTTGAAATAAAAGCTGGTTCAGAACACCAAAAGGTAGATGCAGGTTATGACTTTCTATTTGTTTAATTTTCTCAAGAAACTAATTTTCTCAATGAAATATCTCAAAAAACGATTTTCTTTAAAAGTTCTGATGGATTTGAGCTAATGTGGCATGATAACCGCTTCTGAATTGGACAGTGAAGGAAAAGATGCCTCAGCAAGTCGCCATCATTTGTTGTTTCTTCTAATCTACACGACTTTAAACCTTCAAGGCTTCAAGTGTTTATTTTAGAACTCTGAGTGAACTTAGCAAGCCTTGTTTTTTTCCTTTTAGTTTGGTCAATAAGTACAAACCATTGACTGTTTCAAGTCGAGCAGGACTTTTCGCGGGGAGAATAAACTAAGGTGTCGATACAAATCCTTGCTCTCTTTTGTACAACCACGCTATTCATCATGCTACTCCCCTCTGCCAACTTGATATATTTGCCATTAAATCTCTCCACCCCATTCTCCTCCTCCTCCCCATCAAACCGTACAAATGATAAGCGGTTTAAGAATTATGAGCGTCATTTGAAGCCATAAGGGTGTCTAGTGTCCAACACCTGAGGAATACTTCGTAAATGAGATCATGAAGTTTATTTCTGATATTAAGGCCAATATTTGAGGGTATTTTTCGAATGAAAAGAATAAAACAGTGGTTACAAAGTGATACCAACAAAAAATAGCGATAGGATGCGACTGTGAATATACCTTTAAGAAGAAAGTGAGATTTTAATAAGGGAGCATGCTTGGATGAATTCATTTTGGACAAAACTGAGATTTCACTCTCTGGAAGTCTCATATTTGCCTCAAGGCGAACCAATCACTTTCGGATGATGTAATAAATCTCGGTAGAGTACTGTGAAGCAATGCCTTACTTCATGTACCAACGACGCCCTCATTCTGGTTGTGCCGCTTTTCTTCCTGCCAATCGCCAACTGCGTTTCACCGCAGGACCTTTGGAATGAATGGCGCTTTCGAAATACTGTGAATTTCCCACATTTTGGATGTGAGTCGAATCATTTCGAGCAATTACCACGAAGAAAAAGTATTTTCCATAAGGGTGCGCCTCTGATTAACCATAAAAACACAATCCTTATGCATAAAACTTGCGCAACCGCCTATAAGATGCCCATACAATTATTCTACCATTGCGATCGCAAGTCACATGGCAAAATAGTCACCTCACTTTGGAAATATGTCATGACCACTCGCGGATTACACTTCTGGTGGAAGTATTTTTAGCTCATTCGTATGAGACGATTACGTAAATTCCCATGAAATTACCTAGGAATGGGTCGAATTCATCCATAGGAATTTAGGAGAAATGACCAGATTTTAGATTTTGGTGAGTTGAAGTGGATAGCAAAATTTGTTCTACTGGATGGTATGGTGAATTTCACTTTAAATCTATTCAATCTTTTGTAAAAAAAACTTGGTATTTTTAATAGATTTTAAGAATTAACGCATTAACATTTTTTTGCTACTCAAGTCCCGGAGGAAAAGCAACTCCAAGAAGGCGAGAAATGCGGGTCCTGTTAAAGTTATGCTGCTTAAAAGATAAAACAAACTGAAGTATATGCAGAAAATGACTATCCAGCCCAAAAAACTCTGCCTGTAGGACGAGTTAGTGGTACCAGCTAAAAGTGGTGCGACATTGAGAATGACCATGTCGAATCCTACTATTCAAAATAGCGGCAGTAATTTACTAAATCTTACTAATTTGCTCACCTCTCTACCTACTCATGGATAATCTGAGGTGTTAACTCGACGGCCTCAATGTTGTAAGGATTACTACTTATTCAATTTTTTTTGAAAAGAACACCAATTAGTACCAGGCTGACCGTTAACTTTACTGAGTTAGTATATTGGGTGAAGTCAGTTAAATATATTTTGGCTGAGAGTTGAGAAACAAAATCCCTTACTTATACAAATTCTACGCTAAAAGCATTTACAAATCAAGCTTTGAGGAAAAGCGAATAAGTAAATGTAAACTTCCTTTGAAATTCGACATCTTTGAGAAAAGCAGACAGGCCGACGTGGTGCTTAAGGAGGGCCTCAAAAGGTGCGAGTTTTCGCAACATCCACCTAAAATAGATTTTATGAAATTAGCCTGTGAAAGTGCTTCCTGTTTTAGTGGCACTTATTGGCTACTTGGTTAAGACTAATGTCAAAAAGGTTATTTTTTTTCTCAAAAACCACTGTAAGCAAGGTGAAAGCACCGAGTTCTTACTTTAAGGTGTCATGGATTTTGTGACTACCTTTTGGTAATCTCCAGGGAAATGGTTTACAAAATCAAACGTTGCTACCAACAACCAGCCTAATGAATGGTAAATTCCATTTGCTTAGTTTTGATTTCTATCACTAATTTAGTCGGTAACATACGGCAAATTATTTCAGCAATAGCCAAGATAACAAATAAGACGGCAGCGATTAAAGTGAAACCATGAGACAATTTTTTTATTTAGGCGGTTAACCACCCAAACACTTTAGTATTCTCATCTTTTACCTCCACTATGTGGCGAGATCTTCAGGCTTTGCTAATACCCTCCCGGCTTCCCTCGTGCGTCAGCAACAACCAGAAGTACTGAAGTACACCTGTTTGCAAATGTAAGGGCGTTATACTCAAGTGTTCATTTGCGTGGGCTTCGAATCCGTTATACTCCTGACCGGATGGCTTAATAAATATTCTGATGTAGACGTCTTTACCCCCCCCCCCTTCACTCAATGCGTATGAGTTAGCGGGGGGCGGGGGCACGACGTGTGTACACTTGACACCTGATTGGTTAGCTAGGTAACAGAGAATGCCGCAAACACGAGGTTATCCACAGTCTCGCCTATTTGATGGGAGATGCGACTCCTCTTCACTCACTTCTTACCATATTCCTTACCAAAAGTGTTGGAGAATTATGCATCCAAACCCAATATGTCAATGTACTTTGTCAACTCGAGTAATTCAAGCCCTGTTTATCAAACCAATTGGGTGTCATCAAGCAAACTGGCAGTTTTATGCAAGATTAATCTTGAGGAGAATTGCAGTTTCTGCTCTCTGTTTTTAAAAGCGTTTTTTCAGAAGATCCCATCGGCATAAGGTGTTCCCATGCTTCCTTTAAATGGTTGTTTCTTATGTCATTCTGAAGTGGTTTTAGGAAGATTCACCTCTTTAAAAAGAGATTTACTTCTCATACGAATTACTAAAATTCTGGGAATATAGAGCCGCAAAGATTGCAAAGCTCCAAAAGGTACGTGTCAAACACACGAATTAAAATGGAATCCATGGAGCAAACCGATGGATTGGATTTCAATTACTTTCTTGGAATCGCTCAAAGTAAGGCCGACAAAAGTGTTTTAAGATTTTTCTCTGATACTTCCTGTTTTATCCTACTGAAGGCCAACCTTCAAATATGAAAAACTGATTAAATGCCACAACATTCAGAATCCTTTTTTAAAGCTCTCGCTTCTTGAACAGTAAGGAAAATAATTTAAAATCAACTAATCAGGAAAAAAAAGCAAAAGTCTCTTTTTTCGGCATTTTTTAAGACTGGGAACTAAAAACGTTAAATATCCTGAAAATTTGGTGGATTCTTTTTAGCCCACACAACCTGGAAGTTATTTATTTTTAGATGGAGAATATATTTTTATGCTCCTCCTAGGTCTGCAGAATTTATGACGGCACAAATGAGTGTGCTTGTTTCCATTAGATCAGAATTTAAAAATTTATGACCTTTTAATTACTACAACGGGGCAAAGCATTAGTCAGACTCGAAGCTTTAGCCATAGCATCGGTTTTTGGGTTGTAAGCTGGCAGGAAAGTCACTTGACAGGATGATTAGGTAGCGTGAGTGGCGTCACATGATGCATCGTATTGACTGATAGAAGTCATTTTTGGCTAAGGAGGGCCACGTATTTGGCACCCTAAACTTGGAATTAGAGTTGTGGCAGAGTGGATTTGTATATGAACTATTACTACATCTTCAGCTATTGAAAGTAATTGACTTTCTTAATAAAGTCTACTTTCCTTGCAATCATTTGCTCGTTGATGAAAATGGACCTCTAGCGAAAGTCTATCCGACTAATCTACTGCTTGTTTTCTCCCCCTATACACCAGCACCTTGATAATCACCTATGTATCTATCTTCATTTCTGCTGTTTTGCCTATCTACTTTAACACCTGTTCATTTTAATGCATCTTGTGGATTGGATTAGACACTTGAATGAACAGACGTCATCTATCCGCAAGGAGGAGCCCGACTCTTATTAACGTCATGTACCGTGAAAATGGGAAAGTTTACCAAATAATTAAACATTGGCAGGGCACGTCGGAGTTTGACTTCCTCCTCCTCCTCCAAAATCGATGACGCCTTGAAGGCACGACTTTGATCCGATCTTGTCGTTTGGCCCCTAGAAGGCCCATTCAAACAAGTCCTATTTGCCCTCCATTCCACGCGTTTGGCTATTTCGGCTTGATTGATTAAAGATGTCACTAAACTTCTTAGAATAGTTTGACTTTGGATGGTTTTTTTTTGGATGGTTTTGTCAATGGATGGTTTTTGTCAATCAAGCTTCAAGTATGGTGAAGGTACATTGGACGTCGAATGAAAGTGTCTTAATCTATTGTAAGGTTTGATCCTTGAAATGTTTTAGATTAATTGGCTATGGATATGAACTTTCTCTGTGGTAACCAAAGAGGATGTGTCTGATTTAAATAATTCCGTGCTGGATACTTCCAGGAAAATGGGATGTTAAAGGTTGTCTAAAGTCAAGCTGACTGTGTATGATATAAATCATGTTTATGGATTTACCTAGAGGTGTCCAGCTAGTTTTTGTGGGGTACGGAAAGACATCAGAGAAACATTTTGATCTCTCAAAGTCATTTGCACACCAACACTGGCTTGCCTACCTTCGACTCGTGAGGGAACAGCAGGTCCTGCTATCAATAGATCGCTTTGGTCCTACGGTACAATTAATCATTTCATCTCCTAGCCTGCCTAAAGGGTGATTACAAGGACAAAAGATCTTCCCAACTAGCGAATCAGGGTGTGATCTGCATTTCTGACTTGAGGACTGTTTTTAAGGTTCTAGCAATGTTTCAGTAATCGGAGCAGCAGAGTTACCATGGCGACAACTACAGACAGCACTCAAAAGACAAGGAGGAAGGATTATTAGTCTCTAGACTTGGTATCACCAGGTTAGACGACCCAGAAAGTTGCTGTTCTTGTAGTAAAACACCATCAAATTTTGAACCAAATTTTGCAATGAAACGGGTCGAGATATGAACAATGTCTGCTTACCCATTTTAAAGTATGCGCTTGTTTCCAAATTCATGACGAATCCTCCTTTTCAACGTAATAAACCACAGTTAATCTCTGAGACAGTGTGAACGTTAGATGCAATTTATTATTAAATTACTTGGAGAAGAAACCCAAAGGCACCTTTACTATTTCTTTGATGCGGTGACGGAACGAATGCTCGCGACAACTACACAAGTAGTCAGGCCTCAGTCTGTCACGTGACAGACACCTCTGAGTCAAACGGTAACACAAAACCCTCAAATACGCGTAGGTGAGCGTTTACGCTAAGCTGTGTACGTGAATTCTCTACCGAGGTCCTGTTCTCCAACAGCGCCTCAAAGCATAATCTCATCATAACACAGGTCAGCAGCTCTTTTCTCTCATAATGGCCAGGCTGTACTGCAGGGTAGTTGGTGCCTCGGTGGTGGCCTCCACTTAGTAGGAATTAGAAATTACGGTTGCAAGCTATTGGGGAAGAGAAGCTTTTAGTATTTGCTTAAATGTCTTTGACTATAGTTAGTGCGATTTGGAATGGGAGTTTTGACTCTCCAAATTTTCAAAACGACTGTCGCTTAAAATGCTGATGGATTTTAGCTAAAAAAATCAAATGTAAAAGTGGTTTATTTAGAAGAGAGGAGAGTGAAGTTCTACAGCTTTCTCTTTTAAGGTACCCAGTTATTTCTGAATAGAGAAGTGGCAATGAAATTACAAAATGATTAGCTAGTTCGCAGATTCATTGCAAACTAATTCATTATCCTGCGCAACTTTTAAAAAGATTCTTTTGAAAGGAAAGAATGAGGCAAATAAAGCATCGGATTGTACTACTGATCCTAAATTAAGAGCAAACTTTTATTATGCGGATCTGTCGTTCATAAGGTAACCCTTTCGCCTAGTTGATCGCGAGTCCCAGGTGATACTGTCCTGTTAGGTAATAATAAAATTCCAAATTAAAGCGCAAACCACTAATACAAGAAAACATTGAAATATTAAAAACCATATGAAATCGGTAAAATATCTTAGGTGAGCACACTCAAGAGTTACCACCGAAGACAAAGGCGTTTGTTCCTCTTAGAAAGGTACGTACACTTTTCAGGTCCTTTTAACGCATTTAGAAATTTATTTTTCAAGAAAAAGAATGGAAGGATTTATCCAAAGAGATCTGTTTCTCTATCAAAGCCTTGAACTATGAATGGGTGGACTGGCCGATGAATGCTTCGATAGGAATATAGGAACCCTTGTCTTCCTTGAAAAAATGGAAGAACAGGCGATTAAGTAACGTGGAGAAGGGTTTGGGAGACCTTTAAAATTCCACAGAATGGGATCAAAACTTATGGGGCCTCGGACCTCCCCGTAGATGACCACCCAAAGGCCTAAAATAGATTTTGCGGCACCGAAAAGCTAAATAGACTGCAAAAGCCTTTTTCGCTCCAAAATAATCACCGAAAATTGTTGTCAAAAATTTTTTGCTTACCTTAAAAGTGAGCTTTATCCATTTTGGCATGTAAGCAGCGCCCGTGCATACTAAACGTGATAGGCTTCGAATGCCCTTACCTTACGTCAAAAAGTCGTTATTTTCTTCGTTGCAGCCTTAATTTTACATGCCAGGGACTTCTAGAAGATCGCATCAAGTAAACTCGGAGAGAAATATGAAAAAAATTTTACTCCTGATTCTAGGTCATTTGAAGCGGTCTGTCTTTGAAAAAAAGGAATTGTAGAGCGGCAAATATTCACCAATTTTTCCAGAAACTTCAACCATTAATTGAAGGTAAAGGTATATAACATAAGGGTTTCTAAGGGGAAATAAATCTGCCAATCTTGCTTTAAATGACATCTATTTCAGTTGTAGGGATTTGCAAGGGCATTAATGGCTCTAAGAGATCCATCTTCATCAGTTTTTCTGCCAAATGCTTTAATGACAAAAGACGCTCACCATCATTCGTATGGGTCTGTTCAAAGAAGTTGATAATGGTGGAAAATTTTTCCAGGCAAGTCCAAAGTTCAGAGGTGTGTAGCCCTTCGAGTACGTTTCCGTTCTTTGATTTTACCTTATTGTGCTCCTGATGTGGTCTGTTTTCCGTCAAAAACCACGAAAAGCATATTAACATTAGGAGCTGAGTTTTGCCAAAAAACTGTCATCAGATTGTTGCGATTTCACTGTGCTGAATGCAAAAGTAACTATTGCAGGTTTAGCTAAAAACTGGTGCTATTTGTCTACACTGATGGTGCTACGTGATGGTCGTTAGGACAGAGCTCGGACCATATTCCACCGCGCCAAGTTGATTGCGTTGTTGTAATACCTCGAAATGGTATGAGAACCAAAATTTTTCAGAGGGTTTCCTGCCATAATTTGGCTCAGATAGGGTACAAAAATGTTCAGTTGGATAAGCTATAGTCGGAGAGATACGACATTTTGCACAAATATCTTGCTTTCTTAAGTCCATAAATTGTTAACAAAACACTCTTCCACATGGATTTTAGGGTAGACGGTGATACATTTGCTGATTGCATGCAAGACAGCCGTCTGATGGCCTGTGGAAGGAGACAATCTAACAATCCAAAAAACAAATTTGATTTGTGTTTGGCGTAAAATGGTTAGCTCAACGTGTCATTAAAGTGCAATGCATTAGGAAAGCAGCTTAGAAGTAAGCAAGACATTTTATCTATTTACTACTTTTAAATCTACTTTTGGTTTATCACTTTGAGCTGCACATTTTCACAATCTATTATAGAGAAAGAAAAACAATGATTTAAGCAACTTTTTTATGAATGAGCCCACCTGAATGCTAATATGTCAGCTAAAAGTTGTGCGATACTTTTACGGCTTATTTTTCATCAACCTTTAGGAAATTACTACTGAAATGGAATAGTCGCTTAAATTGAATGACCTGCTAAAAATTACGAAGGGAAATAAATTTAGATCAGGATATTTTTTAATTGTTTGAAATGCCTGATACCCTGACAATAATGGACTCGGTGGTGGGTGACCGATCCAGGCACATTTAGAGAAGGCGGGTGGCAGCATTCGTGAAACAACTTTTGACTTAATAGAAAGTACAAAACTAGTGGATATCTGGGAAGGACTTCGGGTTCAGCTGCTCAGAAGTAAGCCATTTGACCGGTGTATTCATATCGATGACAATCAAGGCTACCTACTCTCCACTCAGGGCCCCGGAAGTCAATCCTTTGAACATTAAGCGCTTGCTACTTTATAAACTTTAGCGGATTAACTAACTTCATCAATATTTAAACTTAGCCCTCCAAAAGATTCCATTACACTGGATTTTAGCAGCGCTTTTTAATAACCAAACGTACTTTGGTTGTATATTTTATTTGTTTCCTTAGTGTGTTAATCTCAAACATAACTGCCATCGACGGTGACGACATAACAGGATCGCGGCCGTAGCGGTTTCTTAAAGGAAAGTGTAATTTTAGTGAGCTGGATGCTTTGTTAACTTTCGGCTCTGGTAAAGGGAACGCTTTGATTTTTGCTACTGTGCCTTCAACGGATAAGCAGGTCTCCAGCCCATGCCAGTAGTCCTAATCCCTTCTGGGTGTCATATATATATATATATATATATATATTCCGCCCGAGCATTAAGTGTTCTTGTATATTTGGGGGAGTGTCGTAGTGCCGCAATGGTGGCAACAGAAAGCGAATCCTATCTTAAAGAGCATTAGGAGAGCAGAAGAAGAGCATATGCTGCAAATGGGGTAATGGTCCTTATCAAAAGGGATGAAAATTAGGTCTACCTCAGGCAGCTACTCCAGTCTTATGGTCTGCAGGAAAGCTTTTAACATCTGGAACGACACCAGCCTTGAACTATCCAGAAAATTCCGTCAAGGTGCTGTCTACCGATTCTGCAGAAAGATATCAACTATTCTAACTGGCGATACCTCCTTCAATTCTCCGAGAGCCGGATAAAACCCAGACAAATACAGCTAGGCGGCTCTGAAGTGCGAAAAATGTGGTAAGGAGGAATACAACTAAAACCATACCCCCACGAAACTATGTTCAATACCCTCCTTTGATGTATGACTGGGTTTTGTCCTGTGTTTCAACGACTAGTGATGGACACACGTGATGACCATCACATTCCCCCTTCCTTGAATCCACTTCGTATGCACGATGAAGCCGCAGATAGAATAGAATTTTCAAGAGATTTAGCGATGGTACAGTTTGGTAGCCCCTCAATTGCATAGAACTTTGATGACTAGCGCAGTTGATTCGTGGGTGATTTTCCTTTCAGCATTGAGTACGTTGCGATGGCTGAGGCTAGAGGCTAGTGTAAGGGAGCGCCGGGACGCAGCTCAAAAGCGGACAGGGGCTATGTAATAATTTAGTTGTTTGTTTGTTTAACTCCCAGTTTTGGTAAAGGGACAACTATAGGTCACCGCTACTGCACCTTCGCCTGGCGAGCTGGCTTCTGGTCCATGCCAGTAGGTTTAATATATACGTCTTTCTTCTTCAGAGAAGTTTTGGGGCGCTACAATGGCATCGGTGAAATTACCTTTAAATTTAGAGGATATTTAAGTGCACACCGATGGGGGGCCTTTAGGGACTGAAAATTTTGATATTGCGTGAAGTGGTTTTCGTCACTTCTAAAAACAATCCGACGTGCATTCTATAACTTTGTCACAAAATTTTATCCATTTAAAAAAAACACTAAAATTTGATAAAAAAATTCCAATTATTTTTATAAATAAGCAGGAAAAACACTCAAAATCAATTCAATAACATTTTACAGCTACTATCGTAATTAGTATATTTTATATTACTATTAGTCAAGGGATATGCTTTATAAGCAATTGTGCAGATAAGAACAAATACCAAGTCGGTGTCTGCTTTGATTATAGAGGGAAATAGGCGCACTTTCCTTTGAATATCATTAAATTACCTCATTGGCATCTTGGATGACTTTGCATCTTCCCTCTCCACCAACTTGAGCATCAATTCCGCAACACAATCTTGCTTTGGCAAACATAAGCAGTGACTAAATGATCCACTTATTCAGCACTGCATCTCTCGTCTCTCCTAAGCGGGCTCTTGTGAACACAAAATAATGTCTCATCGAATCGTCAAGACGCATCCGAGGTGTGATGCAGACGAATTGGGGAACATATGAATGAATAAACATTCTTGTGATTATTGCTGAATCAGTAAGGTCTATTTAGGAGGGGACAATGGGGTGAGGCCAATGCAGTACCGGCAATTGAAGATTTGAGCCTTATGCAGTTTTGGTCGAATGGCAAAAGAGCCCCCTCACCTGCGGATATTTTATAAGGCAGGTGAAAAATTCCCTCCAAATTGGCATTGAGAATACTTGTTAGTTCTTTTTCAACCAGTAAATTATGATCTCGAATGAACTACAAATAGAATTCGTGATTTATGAAAGAGTTTGGGTATATTAGTAGTCAAAATTCTAAGAATTTAAGCAAAATTTTTCTGCTACATATTCTATTACAATGGTAATGGAGAAAAGAGCTATACAAGAATGAGTTGATATTAAAATGAGGTCACCTTCGTTCAAAAGGAACCAGAAATGCTGTAACACTGTAGGGCACTCAGCCAATATCCACCGCATTTTTATGGAGGTAGAGGGGAAGCCACTGTAATCCTGTGACAAGTGGATTGCAATGTCCGATTATGCTATTTTGGCCAAATACAGAAAGATCAACAGCTAACCTCCAGTGTAGTTCTGGTTGACAGTGTGGCTCCAGTCCATTTCCACTAGTTCAGCTTAACCACACTAACGTGCCTTATCAAAAAACTACTCGAATTCACTCAGATCAGTTCTATGCAAACTAATTTTTACAGACTTTGCAATTGGTTAGAGAAATCACCTATTTTAAGGGTACACCTTGACGCTAGTGACTGCTAGAAGCCTACGGGAGTGAAACAAATTACTTTTCTAAAATAAAGTAGAATTTATTAATTCTGAGAACTCAAACGGAATCCGAAAGTGTTACTTCTACTGCTTGGTAATTTGCCACAAGTAAATCTAATATGCAATTTCTTTCTTATTTGTAGTTGTCAGACATTTTATAATAAGCAAAAGTAGGTATAACCAACAATAGATTTAAGATATTTCTGGAATATTTTCATTTCTTCTCACAGAGGCTGATATCGTAGGTCTTGCAAAATACATGAGACGGAAGGGAAGGAGGAGTCCGGCTAAAATCGCAAGATGATCCTCATTAATAAGTATGGAAAAAATTTAAACACTTTTGCCAAATCTGATTTTGGAAAGTAAGATCTTCCTTTGGAAGGCGTTTACCTCTGAAACAGCCAAATTTATTGTTAAGGATGTTTATTTGCAGGTGAAAAGAAAATAACGCGGAAGTAAGGCCTAAAGCACTTGAACTTCGTTTTGTTTTTTAGAAAATGACTGTAACAAAAGTTGAGCCAGAGCATGTACTTTTAATTAACTTGGCAGACATTCTTGGCAGTACATGGACAAAGCTGCATGAGATGGCAGGCGTAAAGCATGACTACGGATGACTAGTAGTACAAAGGGCTCAAAACACAGTGAAGGATGGCGATGCGGCATCCAACGGCTCAACATTACGGCACTCGAATTGTATGAACGCCTTAAATGTGTTCGTGTATTTGCTTTTGACGGTCTCTGCCTCAGTTTTTCTCGGTCTATATCCCGTCTGTTGGCGCAAGCAACACTTTTGACCATTTCATAAAGTATCTGCGTCCCGGATACCTAGAATGTCCTCGAATGATATAGATGTACTGACCCATTTGTTGATTTCAGGATGGCTTTTTAAGTATTAACAAACTGTTAAAATGGCCACATAAGTGAGCTAAGTGAGTAGGTCCACTCTTGGAACCTTTGGGACCTTTAAGAAACGTACAATTCTTGATATATCTTAAGCAATCCTCATGCCAAGTAGGTGGTTATTTGCGGAATTAAGATATTTGCACTAATAAAACTATGTGGGGTCATCAAATTCATCTTCTAATATAACTTGTTTTGTTTACTCGTTAAATTATTTTTTAAAGTGTCTTAATTGATATTAAGCGATTTAGAAAATCATTTAGATCCCATTTCCCATGTTTCACATTCCCCAGTTCAATGTCAGCTTTCCTTTATATTTTAAAAGGGTTGCTAAAAAACTTAATTCGCCAATGGTTATGGAATTAATGAAACCCACCCTTCAACATCGTTGAAAGGTATTTCATCAAAGGCGTGGTAGCATGGATCATCTCCGGGGACCAGATGTAGGTGTTTGGGGTGGTACCATTGAATGGGGAGTGTCGCTTATTGGCAATGAAAGGAAGCTGTGGATACTGAAACGTCAAAGCGTAAATGGGGTCCTAGATTTCATCTTTTAGTTAACACCGTGACACACCTGTGACGCCCTAATTTTTTCCTCTTATCCTGTTGTGAAAGTTTCTTGATAAATGCAACATCTTATTTTATGCTAACGTATTTCATTGGCTCGTGTGCTACAGACATGGATGTGGATTGCTCCTTTCTTGTCAGAGTAACTACGCATTTTAGTTTTTAAGCAGAAATTGAATGTGTTGCAAAGGTAATGTAAATTTTGTGCCGCATTAGAACCATAGAATAAGTGGACAGTAGCGGCAGCCCTACTATGGGGACAGGCCGTGGTAACTGACGTGTTAGTCCGTCTGAAAATATATGGATAGTCAAGTAGATTTTTATTCAGATACAGTGTTTAGATACTTGGGTGAAGTCCCTTTAGTCATTTAATCATTTCGTATGTAGGATTTAAATGATAGATTCACCAAAATAACTTACCCAAATGCAACCAAAATTATGTGCAAGACTGTGAAATTATATACTTTCTTTCCATGTTAATAAAATTTTAGCTATGATATTTAACTGTTAAGCATTTTCAACTTTATATCACGAATACTCAAAACTACTCAATTGCTTATCAGTAGCTGGCCCAATATTAATGGTCGAATTTAACGTCAACATGAGTTGCCTCACTGCAGAATAGTATCACCAATACTCCCGGTTACCTATTTTAACATATGAATCAAGCGATATAACGACCTCGTCCTGTTTTCATTTAGTACTTTTTTAACCGATTATCTACGGTTAGTGGAACTTACGTCGCGGAGAGATGGTGAGAGCCTATTACTTAATGGGTCAAAAAGCAAATTAGACCCATTTTATTAAGTTAGATCAGATGGTTTTTTGTATTTTTGACGTTAATTACACAGGCCACACATGACCGGTTGTGGTGATAGAGCAGTTTGGTTGATCTTCTCAAAATACAACAAATCAAAACTAGATTGTGCAAGAGTCCGCATCAAACCTAACTAATAATGAAGAAAGTAGTAAACTCTTCACATCAGGCCAAAAATTCTTGATATACTTTTATTGTATTTATTTTGCGCCATGAAGGAATAAAAAAATGCATGGGTGACTGCGCATTCTAAGCCCACCGATCGGAGCTATCAAAACATCCATTTCATATCATTTTGACCGAGCGACATTTATCAGTTAATCCCTCACATCTCAAACATGAGCTGAAATATGGCTACTTAAATTACAAACAAAAATTATCAGTGCTTATTTTTTTGAAAAAAAAATTCAAGCAGACCCATGAGGTTTTATTATTTCACAGAATGTCAAATAGAAAACGGTGTGAAAAAAAGTTAGAAACGATATAATTACAGAAGGAATAATGAGAATCTGCCACCCCAAAAATCTGCGTTTAAATTTTCAGAAGGGTGGTAGACGATAAAAGAAGCCTTTTAAGTTGTTTTGGTGATATGGTTAACAGATGGAATACTTTCAGACACACCCTTTGTACTTTCAGTGTTTGATAGGTCAACTGCACGCCATCTTCTCCACTTCATTTGTGACCTTAATTGGGTGAGGCATAATGCAATTTTCCATACTCACCTACCCAGCTGTACTTCATTTTTCGGCGCCACAATTCATTTAAACTTAGCTATTTTCTATTTGTATGTTACTTCGGCAATTTATATGCATTCCTTTCAAATCCGGTATGTGTTTCTGCGAGAAAGAAGTGTAGATTGTAAAATTATGGTATTTTTTTATTGCTGATCTAAGATGGAATATCTAATTCCTAATCAATAGCAAAGGTCAAACCATTGGATTTTTCGCTGTTTAAGGTGCGTTGTGGAGAAAGATGCAACCATTTGCTTGATTAGAGACAAAATTTTAAGGGTGAAACTGAGAATCTGCTTGAAAGCCTTACTACTATGAATTTAGGGAATAGTTTATGCAGTTCTTCAGTAAAATGACCCACTCAGTGATTGCGAGTGTACCCATGGGGTGGAGTGCTGGAGTGGTGCCATGATTGCCTAGCTCTATTATCCTGATTGGTCATGAGCTTGTCCACTCAGGAGACACGCAGCTCCTCTCTTCTAAAAAGCTCGAGATAAAGATCTTGTAGGAGTTCTAAAGTGCATACTCTTGTTCGGGGTTTGTAAGCATCTCCTTTAGTGTTTTTTTTTTACTTGGAATTAACGGTTTGGGTATTTCTCACCACCTTATCGCTACTGTAAAGCCTACATTTTTCTAGAGTAGATTTTCTTGATGAAACTCCTCGAAAACACACAAAAGAACTGCAAGATTTGTAGTCTAAGTTAAGGAAACCTAATGGGTTTTGGAGAAAGTCGTTTGTTATTCCCTTACTATTGCAATGTAGTCCAAACCATTTCAATGTTTGATTTCCTTGAACTACGATTTTCACTTGATTTATAAATGTATGTATTAACCAATACCAAAAAGGGGGCTAAACAAGCCAAATTCTTCCAAAACTATTAAGGGGATTTGGAGAGGCACATTTTTGTGTTTTATCGACATCTGTTCGGTGTATAGAAAGTGAAAATCCAGTTTTGTGCGATCGTGGATGCCCACTGACACCTTTATCATATCCACTCGATGGTGCGTTTTAGTGCCTTAAAAACGTTTTGTTGCGTAAATCTCAAGAAAGGATATAAGTTATTAATTCGGCTATTTTAAATTCTGCTCTAGCCAGCATCGTTCATCAGTAACCAAAACCCGTCTGCAAAAAAATGAAGAGAAGTTTAACAATAATGGAATCAACTTGCTGGGGTGACTTCAACCCCATAAAAGCGATCTTGTTTTGTTTTACTAACTCTAATTGATGATGTATTCCTGAGCTCTCTAGGGCGCACTTTGACTCACTCTCTTCCCCTTCCCCTCCCTTCGGACAGGCTCATATCAGGCAGCGATGTGCTGGCTTGAAGGCCAAGATTAATCAGCTACTATAACTTCGCGTCACTTAAGTTGCCTACATTAACGCAGGCTCACACTCAAGCAGGCAGTCTTCACTCGTTGCCAGGCCCGTTCACACCGACAGTACCCCCTTCATTTACTCACTAATTTGGAGATAAAACATCTGCTCTGAAGTCTTCGTCTATCGCCTGTCTGGTCGCGAACTCCATAGGATACCTTCCACTCGATCTCACGACGCCTAAGTGGTAGTAATTGGCGGCATGGGCAGCTACAATAAAGGGCGGCTTTGAAAAAATTAGACCATTAAACTTAAATAACTTCCTAATTCTAATGCGAATGCCTATTTAGGTAAGGCCGATACAGACTGGCAGTACTTCACGGGAGGCCTACAACTATGGCCTAGAATAAGCCACCCACGTTTCAACAATATTGTGAGTTCTCCTACACACATTTATTAATTCTTTTTTTGGTGCCCATGGTTAATTTTTAACGCATGAAATTACAGCAGACAATAAGCCACCGCGTGAAGGAATATCAAAGGGATTGATTAACATTAGTGAAGAGGTTTCCATAGTAGTAAAGCATGTATAATTTTCAAAGAATAGCATTATAGTCTGCCAGAGAGAAAGTTATGCGGGATATAAAGAGAGATGCCAGGCCTCCTCGACTTCTGTGGTTCTGTGGTGTGAGCCACCTAATAACAGTGACAGTAAGTTGCGGCCCGAACAAATGGACCTTATAACGCCGTCATGGGAGAATGCAGAGAGGAAATACAATTAAATGATAGCACATTATGTATTGGTAAGGAAAAGCCATCACCTCCAACATAGAGACACCGGCTCATGAAAGTCACTCTTAATTCTTCTGTTCAAATATCAGGAGTTCATTATAAACTTGTAAAAGTAGCAGCTGCCTTAAGGCTTCCCCACCAAGGTGTTTCATTCTTCAGGTCATTTCAGTGTCGCCTAGGTGGCTCAATTTTTTACCACTTAAAAAATTGGTCGTGTTTTACCCTTTTTTCTCTAAAAAGTATCATACTTCTTACTATGTTCAAATCAGATAGTTCAGTATGCATTTGGATTCAATGGCGGGCTGCAAAATATCCAAATTTTTCCTCAGGAATAATGCTAGTGGCTTTCATTTCTGGGTGGATACCACTCAAGAAAACCTCAAGGATACAAATTGAGCCATTGAATTATTCCAAGAAGAACCAGAAATTTTTGGAAAATCTGGATTTGCTCGTGTTTTGTAGTAGGGAGGGGTGATTAGCTTCTACACTTTCGGTGCCTTAATAAGCGACGACACAAGTAGTCTGCTTCACATCACCTTCACTTGAATTTGACCTCTGAATTTTGTCTGGCAACTGTGATAAATTGGGTGAATAGTCCTCCATTAAAGTAACAAGTGGGTGTCTGGTGCAAAATAGAGGAAAGGAAACTCCTTACCAAAATAGGTGGGATGGGACTGATGAAGCTGAGCACAAACAGAGTGAAAACGCAAAGTCATTGTCAAATCCTCTCAAAACGAGTAACTATTTGTCTTGCTAAGGAGTGAGTAGAATTAGCTTGTTCAGTCGAAGGTAATTACAATTGGAGAAAACAACAATCCTGGTAAGATATCTTTTTTCGCTCCAGAAATTTTTTCGTTGAGCAAAGTAGTGTGGATGTGATTCTAACAGGTGTATTTCCCCTCTTAGTAATGTAATGCTTTTGATAGACCTACAGGCGCGCCTTTACACAATCACGGCTAAAATATTCTTTCATCTTAGCAAGGAGGAGACGAAAATTTGACAAAACTCCTAGTTAAGAGACTCAAATTTTCCAGTAAGTACGAATGTCTATCCCCCTCTTGTTAAAACCACACTAGTCGATCAGAGGTGATGCTAGATTCTGGAAATCCAGCGGAATTTGCTCCCAGCTTAATCCCTATTTCTAACTATATTCTCTCCTGATGAGTCTCAAACCAGAGAATTTACACTTTTAATACAAGTTATTCCTCCACTGTTTTCAGAGGGCTCACCGTTTTGCGTCCATCACTCATAAAACATCCGCATCACCTTTGAATTTGTGGTAAGATAAAACGGGGTTTACTGGGACCCTCATTAGTAGTTAGTGAAATTCACCTTTAATGAATTCTACAGTCGATTGCTTATGTGATAATTTCCTCGCAGCTGCTTGTTGGAGCATTAAAACCCTTTAATTTCAGGTGAAATTTTTCGTATTTAATCCACTGGTCTGTTTTCACTCAACTAATTCAAATTTTTCAATGGTCCAGTTTTGCCATTGCCAAAGAGGCAAAAGTACGGATATTTGGAGGCCGAAGTTTTGGAATAGATAAATCAAATTAAATGCGATCCCTTAAGGCTCTAGGCACGATTACAAAATAGACGGACTTAGCAATGACACTTGAAAGGTCGCAATGATCTGGAAAACCTTCTTCTTATGTGCAAATGACTCAAAGTATGCGTGAATGCATGGTGACAAACCACACAGACTCCTTTTCTTCATCGTTTACATGGTAACAACAATGCAGACTCAAAAACATCTTTTAGAGTGGATTGTGTCGATACGAGTCCCTCAGCCCTAATCTGTCAAGTCCACCACCAATCTCTACCATATTCCATGACCAAGAAGTGTACGGCCTTACTAATAATACGGCCAAGGTTTATGCACTTCTATTTGCCGTTTTCCGCCTTAGCCGCCTAACATCTTAAATTCAGTGGCTAAAAGCCGTAGTTACTGCTTATTTTGTTATAAAAAAGGAAGTAGTCATTTGAGTCATTTCCAAGACGAATCATTAAGACTCCATGGACTAACCCTGAATTCTTTCCTTACATTGGACCAATAAACCGAGCAATGAACATGAAGGAGCTAAATGGTGGGATATTTTCTTTATGCCCAGATTAACTTGTATCTGAAACTTTTTCCATTTTCTTTAAATAAACCACAACTTTATTGAAACCATGGTGAAGTCGAATTCATTATTCTATTTGCAGTGATTGCTTGCATTACAACAAAACAACAAATCGTCTCTATTTGTTCCACAATCTCCATAACAATCATACATCTGAGAAGGGTGTTGACCAATAACTCATCTATCTTGTGTTTCTAGCTTGAACAAAGGTAAGCTCGAACTCATGAATGTGACAAAAAGTTTTCCACCGTCCAACAAAAAGTGATAGGAAAAGCTGAGAAATCTAAATGGAATAATTTTAAATGGAATTAACATTGTAGTGCTGAATAAAGCTGACTGATGCAAAAAACAAAAAATTTCTACAACTAAGCAAATTTATCATTCGCTTGGTTAGAAATAAAATTTCAAAGCAGTTAAAATGGATGTCTGAGATCCACAATTGAATGGTTGAGCCAACGAGAGGCGAGAAGAGAGTTAACCAATCGGCTAGTGCGAGTCAACAAAACATGAGGTATAAAAGACGATTCAACAATATTCTGTTGTCATTTACAATCAAGATGAAATTCGAAATTTTGGGCCAATGTCTAGTCATCTTCACATTCATCTACTCTGCTTACTGCGCTAACAAGGTGCTGTTCATCTCCTTCGATGGATTCCGACACGACTACCTCGACATGGCTGAAAAGGCGGGCAGGAATATTTCTGCCTTCAAACGAATCCGCGATGCCGGGTTTCAAGCTGAAGTGCAGAATGTGATGATAACACTGACATTCCCCTCACACTACGCCATGGCGACTGGTCGCAATGTGGAGAATCACGGTCTTGTGGGCAATGATTTCTACGATCCCATACAGAACATGTCGTATAGCTATAAGAAGTCGGAAAGAAATTTGGAATCACCATGGTTCGAATATGCGGGTGCAGAACCACTGTGGAGCACAAATGAACGACATGGAAGCAGAAGCTGTGTCTTCCAATGGGTGGGCAGTGAGGCGAGAGTGCATAACAGAATGGCGTTTGCCACCTCGGGAGTCTATAACGGGGACTATTCTCTAGACTACCGTGTAGATCGAATCATGGATTGGATATCGCGTGACGAGTTCACTCTGGCCATGATGTACTACAACCAACCCGATAGTAATGGTCACAGATACGGACCCAATTCGACGGAGGTGATGGATGCTGTGGAAGAGACGAATGGTGCAGTCGCCTTACTGCTGCAGAGAATAGAGCAGACACCTTCGCTCAAGGGCAAAATCAACATTGTCATTTCCTCTGATCACGGAATGACATATGTAAACCCAGATTCAACAGTAATTGATTTGTACACTCGGTTAAAAAACATAAGCAAACAACTCATTCTGGATAGTTCTCCGGCTACTCTCGGTTTGTGGATCAGAAATGGATCAAATATTACACTAGAAGAGGTGTTTAATCGTGTCAATGGTACGGCGCATCTTAATGTGTACTACAAGGATGATATTCCGGAGAGATACCACTTCAAGAATAATTACAGAATCGCACCAATCTACGCCATCGCAGACAATGGATGGATGATCAATACAAAAGAGAGCAAATACACTAATTTGTGTATGTTCACTGTTTAATCACTTCTATTCACTGCTTGTATCAAACTATAGCATTTGCATTGTGACACTTTCATTTTCACCTTTTCCTCGCCTTACTTCTTCCTCGCCACCACAGACGGAATGCACGGCTACGACAACGAGGAAAGCGACATGCATCCCATCATGCTGGCCATGGGTCCCGACATTCCTCATTTGACAGAACGACAACACTTCTACCAGATTGACCTCTACCCATACATCTGTGCCATGTTGGGACTGGACAAGCCGAACAAAATCGACGGACTGATTGACCGTGTGTTGCCGTATTTGAAGGAAAGACCGAGTGAGCAATACCTCGAACGATTCCGTCTCTACGCATCCGGCACACTTACGACTTAACAAGTTTAGAGACAATTAAAATGTCACTTTAATTATTAAACGACTGCTTATTTTTGCTTCTTCTCGCCCTCTTATTTCTGATGGTTGGTAATTGTAAATTTTGCAGACAGCTATTACTACTATCACCCAGTTAACTACCTCTCTACCTAATTATTCCGCAAAAAAAATACTGCTTAATGATATTTGCGTAGTTTCTTGGATAACAAATAGTACTCTATCACATTCCATTTAAAACGATGCATTGTGGATAACTACGATTTTAACAATTCCTATAGTATTGTCGTAAGAATGCCATATTTCTGACGACCCACCAACCTGCTTTCAGGTCAGCATACGTGACTGGTAGAGGTGACATAGTATCTTGGTCGGGTGGAAGCCACGGTTTCACGCGCAAAGCAAATGTGTCACTCAGTAGGCATCGAGTGAAGTTTCAAAAGTACTCGGTACACTGCTTTAATTTCAATGAAGTCGATGCAGGTGTGATAAACACATCCATAAACTTTAGTGTGCCCACTAGTTCAATGAAGCCAACTCCTGAGTCGTTTTCACTTTGGCATTATCAAATTAAGGGCACACCCTTTAAAATGAGCCACTTGGTCCTCTCACACATGCGCACATGGCACAGGAATAAGGATACATCTAGGCGACTCCACCACAGCACTCACGAACTGAGCAGTCTTAAAACTTACATTGTTTTAAAAGATCTTGTTAAAGTCTTACATATAGATAATATTGCCTACCAGACCATGCAACGGGTTTAAAATCTTTAGTAAAAAGGGCAGAAGAACACCCCTTGGCACTCCTTTTAAATATCGCCACTTAAATGATTCGTATCCGGGTCCCTTCCACTTAAAGGACAAATTAATAAATTGGAATTCCTACCTTGTTCGTTTTATTATCCTACGTAATGCGAACAATAGCGATGATGATATTTTGCGATGGTTACAACATCCACAGTTCCCAAAATCGCATTTTACTTGAAAGATGAAGTTTTATTGCCGAAATAAAATGCTTATTTCTGCATTTCCATGTGGTCTTTCAATAGTGCCTACGTTTTGCGGCCATTTTTTACTGTTGGTGGATAATACTGCGGGTTCAGGAAAGAATTAATGCATTACAATGCTAGTAGTAGTAAGCAGATTTAATCTAAGTAGGCGACAAATCAACCTTTGATAATGAATTCCACGTTAAACCGTTGAAGGAGGAAGAAATCCAACTTGAGTAGCTCGATCTGAGGGATTCACGATAAAGCGAAATTATAAGTAAACAAGATTTATTTAATATTAACCCACCTTAAAGAAAAATTTCGTTGTGTATCTTGGAACGAAGTAATTTCCTAAGAGGACAATCCTAGCGTTTATCTTAGGCAAATGCTTCAAAGAAAAGCAACTGGTGTATAAATAACACCTACTGTATAGCATCATCAATTCATTGGCGCTGAGCACGAGATGCATTCGCCCAGGTTCTCTTCACCCAACACAAATTGGAATATATGTTGACCACTCTATTACATTATTATGTATAAATATAATGCTCGATACTTTGATAGTTTGCTTGATTCTGCATTTGCATGTGTGACAGCGCTTAAACACCCCCGGTTGTACCTCTCTCGGCGGCATGGTCTCTGTTCATCCCGTGGCCTCCTACTTTGCATTTTCTGCCGTAATGCTTTGACTTCATTTCAGATTAATTTAATTCACAAATCGTTAGTTTGTTCACCACTTATACATCCTAATTCATTTATTAATCTATTCATCAAAGTTACACACACTAATTATAATTCAGAGTCATTCATTCCATTCTTCATTCAACACTTCATTCACAGTTCATTCTTTACTTCAATTAGACTCATTTATTTGAAACTCACTCATTCATTTTCCATTTATTTGCAAAAAGATCATAAATTCAAAAACTACTTGAAATCCTCTTTCCAGACTCACACAATCATTAATTCTCAAATCATTTAATCATTCGTCAATCTAGCTCTTCCCTGATTGGTGACGTTGAATGATTAGTGGCGCCTTCAAATATAAAAGCAGCAATATCATTCGCCTGTTCCGTTTCCAGCTCAAAATGCAAATGCTTCTTACACTTGTGGTTCTGCTTTTTGGCACATGCTACTCGCAAAAAGTCATCTTGATCTCCCTTGACGGCTTCCGTCACGATTACATCGAATACGCCCTTAAAAATGGCAGGAATGTTTCCGCTTTCCAAAAAATCGCCAGTAAGGGCTTTCGTGGCATGAAAGTTCAGAGCGTGATGGTCACACTCACATTCCCATCACACTTTACTCTCGCTACTGGACGCAATGTCGAACGCCATGGCCTCGTGGGCAATACATTCTACGACCCAGACTTTGATGAAGGCTACAAATACACTGACGCGAAAATAAACCTTCAGTCCAAATGGTTCACCATGAACAACAACGAGCAGATATGGCTCACTAACCAGAGAAACGGTGGGAAGAGTGGCGTCGTCTATTGGCCAGGCAGTGATTCTCGCATGTACGGCGAGATGGAGTATGTCAATTTCGGTCTCTACAGCAGTCTGCCAAGCATCAGATATCGGGTGGATCGAGTCATGGATTGGATCACTAAGCCCGACGTGAACTTCGTTGCCATGTATTACAACGAACCGGACTCAAGCGGCCACAAGTATGGCCCCGATTCAAAGGAGGTTCTTCAGGCGGTGGAAGAGGTGAACGACGGTATTGCTTACTTGCTGCAAAGAATCGAGGAGTCGAATGACTTCGATGAACCTCCAAACATCATAGTGACAAGTGATCATGGCATGACAAGAGTCAACCACACCAAAATTGTCAATGTGAGTAGTGTCCTGTCTCCGAGTCAGTATCGATTTGGCGTGGACGGTTCGCCTGCCACACTGGGTATATGGCAGACACCGGGTGGTTAGTCAAAGATCACCTTTATTCTTTTGCTGTGTGTTTGCAACCACTTAATTGAAGGCGCTGTTAACCCCGTTTTTAGGTTTATCATTGGAGGAAATGTACACCAAACTCAAGACGTTGAAGAATTGCGACGTGTACTGGAAGAAGGACATTCCCGCCGAATACCACTTTAAGGACAATAAGAGAATTGCACCGATCGTTGTCTTCCCACATATCGGTTGGATGGTTCAAACCAATGCTTCTGATCCATACAAGAATACCCTCAGTAAGTCTTTTACTTGTCGATGGAAGTTCATTTCACATCCAGCGGTACTGCTGGGATGAGTAACCACTGATCTGTAATGCTACAGATGGTATGCACGGTTACAACAACTCCGAGCCTGACATGCATCCCTTCATTGTCGCCATGGGACCGGGCATTCGAAATCTGGGCACAGTACCGGTGTTCTACCAGGTCGATGTCTACGCTCTCATCTGCCTCCTGCTGAAGATTTACAAGCCGAACGCGGTTGACAGTGATGTGTACCGTGTTGCGCCATTCGTCAAATACCTGCCTTCGATGGATGTGTTGAAACAGTTTGACCGATACGCCAAGGGCTTGGATCCACTTTCTGGTGGTTCGATGATGCTCGCAGGTGGGAATTAGTTTTGCTCTTAGAGCCGCATCGATGCCACTAAGTTGGGCTTGTCTTCACCTTGTTTGATTTGTCTTACCGTTTTAGGCAACATCTCTCTGATGATCGTCCTCATGTTGGCTACACAACTAATTCTGCGCCACTGATGCATATGGATGAGTTTTGTTCAAAAATACATTTTTAAATCATGTCTTTTTTTGTTATATGTAATTTGGAAAAATTTTCTGTTTGAAGCCAGCTCCAAATAAAATGGGTTCTTTGTAACACAGACTCCTTAACTGTGGGATTAGTACGATAAACGATCCTACGCATTTTTGAAGCGATCTGTTAAAAAGGTTCGATTTTAGTTTAAAGAACTGAACAATACAATAACAGAGTTCCCGCTCCTGTTGGAACATATTAGATAGGGGAATATTTAAACTAAATGCTAACAGTTAGGATTTAGTCCAAATTGAGGGGAAATGGAGGAAGAACGGAAGGCGATTACGTTACGTGTTTGGATCTCTAAGACGTAATTGTTAACATTACTTGTCAATCCAGTGACGCAATCAAGGTGTTTCAAGTAGGGGGGTGGAGAACTCCAAAATACCTCGGCGCTACCTCAGCCTCGATGGTTCTGGAAGGCTTGGGATTTTGGGTAATAAGCATTATCAGTGTTGGATATTTCTAGGCACACCCGGGAGTATTCAGTGCCCCTACAAAGAACGCTTGCGTTAAGTGTAGTCTTTTGAAATAATTTTTTTACCCCGTAATAATATCAGCATGAAAAATGTAGGCAAATTTAGAAAGCTTCATGCTGAAAAAGAATTAACGGCCTAACTTTATCAGCATTAACTCCAAAGCTTCGTCAAATTTGGAATCAGTGTTGACAGTAATGTGAACACATGAGCAAGTGAAAATAAGTGACATCGATGGGAAATTGGACAGAGGTAAGCAATACGAATCGCCAACAGAAAACAAATACCAGAGAGCAAGTTTTAAATACCTAATTAAAGTAAGAAATAGAACTTTATTAATGGGAAAATGCACAATTTTACAAGAGACGGTAGGTGTTAATGTGTTAGTGTGCCGGATGCGTAGAGACGGAATCGTTCGAGGTATTGCTCACTCGGTCTTTCCTTCAAATACGGCAACACACGGTCAATCAGTCCGTCGATTTTGTTCGGCTTGTCCAGTCCCAACATGGCACAGATGTATGGGTAGAGGTCAATCTGGTAGAAGTGTTGTCGTTCTGTCAAATGAGGAATGTCGGGACCCATGGCCAGCATGAAGGGATGCATGTCGCTTTCCTCGTTGTCGTAGCCGTGCATTCCGTCTGTGGTGGCGAGGGAAAGGTGAAGAATGAAAGTGTTGCTCTACTATTATGAGAGGTTAATGCAAGAAAGAAATGACGAGTGCTGATTGCGAAGTGAACTTACACAAATCATTGTATCCACCCTTTTGTGTAGATATTAGCCATCCATTGTCTGCGATGGCGTAGATTGGTGCGATTCTGTAATTATTCTTGAAGTGGTATCTCTCCGGAATATCATCCTTGTAGTACACATTAAGGTGTGGTGTGCCATTAATTCTCTTGAATACTTCCGCAATTGGAGCCATTGTTTCATTCTTGGTCCACAAACCGAGAGTTGCTGGAGAAGTGTCTAACGTCAGGTATTTGCTTATGTTTTTCAACGGCTCATGTAAGTTAACTACCGTTGTACTTGGGTTTACATATGTCATTCCGTGATCAGAGGAAATGACAATGTTGATTTTGCCCTTGAGCGAAGGTGTCTGCTCTATTCTCTGCAGCAGTAAGGCGACTGCACCATTCGTCTCTTCCACAGCATCCATCACCTCCGTCGAATTGGGTCCGTATCTGTGACCATTACTATCGGGTTGGTTGTAGTACATCATGGCCAGAGTGAACTCGTCACGCGATATCCAATCCATGATTCGATCTACACGGTAGTCTAGAGAATAGTCCCCGTTATAGACTCCCGAGGTGGCAAACGCCATTCTGTTATGCACTCTCGCCTCACTGCCCACCCATTGGAAGACACAGCTTCTGCTTCCATGTCGTTCATTTGTGCTCCACAGTGGTTCTGCACCCGCATATTCGAACCATGGTGATTCCAAATTTCTTTCCGACTTCTTATAGCTATACTTCTTCCCTAATTCAGGATCGTAGAAGTTATTGCCCACAAGACCGTGATTCTCCACGTTGCGACCAGTCGCCATGGCGTAGTGTGAGGGGAATGTCAGTGTTATCATCACATTCTGCACTTCAGCTTGAAACCCGGCACCGCGGATTCGTTTGAAGGCAGAAATATTCCTGCCCGCCTTTTCAGCCATGTCGAGGTAGTCGTGTCGAAATCCATCGAAGGAGATGAACAGCACCTTGTTAGCGCAGAAAGTGGAGTAGATGAATGTAAGGAGGAGTAGACAGTGGCCTACCAACGTGTATCTCAGCATTTTTGGAGATAATGACAACCTACATCTGAAATTCTTTTATACGTGGCAGTGGTACCTTGACGCAGCCTGAGTGGTTCAACAAATCTCGACTTTCCATTTGTGGAGACATCTGGGTGTGGTTCTGTTCATTTAATTATCAAAATCTTTTTTGCAAGAATTCTTGTTATTCTAAATCTTTTCCATCCTTTGCAATTGACTTTCTAAACGCCAAGGATTGCATTTAAAAATTACCTAAAATGTAGGAGTTCATTTACACAGAAGTTCAGTCCCCCTCAAAAACTTTTTGCAGTGAGATTATTAAACTACTCATATTATTGCATACACCTTTCTGAGTTTTGGAGAACTCTTCAGTTTCTCATTTGTACTGAACTATTGATTTTTTTTTAAGGTGAATCTTCGGAAACTTAAACTTTGCTTACAAGTCCACTATGTTCCAGCATCATATTTACGGCAACCATTACTGTTTATCACTACTGACATTGCACATGAATCATACTAGGAGTCCATGTTGGACCAAAGTAAGTTGATAGAGGCTTGTCGAATGTTTATTTGCAGCCTTACCAAACGAGAATCATTTGGAAGTTTACCATGAATATCTGTACTTTAAAAAAGCTCTTGGATTCACTTTGACTTGATAGACTTCTCTTTGCATTTGTATTGTCATATGATCCGTACCACCCTAGCCGAGGAGATTCCAGTAGACGCCTATTAAAGAGAACAGTTAATTATCTAGAGCAATCCAAATGAAGCAAATGTCCCTCAGTAATTTTTATTTTATTAGCCTTGCGAAGTGCACTTTTCTACATAATGCAACGTTAAGTGGTGATGGCAACTTAAAGGAAGTTGTATATAGTGGAAAATGTCACTATTCTTTCGCATTTAGAAAGCCACTGAATAAAATCTAAAGTTAAATGATGCGCAGCACACATAATATGGTCAAAATCTCCCAGGCTGCTATCCCATGACGAAATATTACTTTAAATTCAATGCTAGCTACAGTACGGAGCAAAAATATTTTCACTGAGGACTACTGATGATCAAAGGGTTAGACTTCACATATAAATATCGCTCTTCAGGAAGCAAGTTCTGTGTGACGAAAGCGAAATAGTGCCAAATTTTTGCTATCATGTAATCATGACAACTTTTAATTGTCCCAAAAATAATTAAGTATGAATAAGGTTTCATGGACAAGTTTGAGGAATTCCAAAGTAGACATTTTGCACCCTTGTACATTAACAAGATGCTGATAGATGGGAGCATTCTCTAGACGCCCAACTGGAAGTATCCTGTGTTGATGAAACTAGTCCAATGCCGCTCTATCCTTTCATATGATTCTATCTTTACTGAATAACAGGAACTGACAAATAAAAAAAGGTCCGGATGACTGCTTGATGAGTATTAATACATTAACTAGGCAAAAATTGCCACCAAACACGTGCTTATTTTTCTGTAGTGTATGATGGCAACTGCATACATCATGAAGGTGATGTTTTTAAGTCCATTTATCCACCCATCCTGTATCTATCAACCCACACACCTTTCTACACAAATATCTGTCTCATCCACCTAGGTTTTTGACCTCAGTCCCTCTTTCCTTACATATCTATTTAACCATCAGCCCATTCATCAATCTAACCATAATCTCTCCGTCTGTCTGGACCTTTGACCGACTATGTGTCTTTGTGGCATCCTCCTTGCTTACTTATCCGTGTATTTGCCCCTCCATAAATGCATGCTTTACTTGGCTTTTTCATCGCCTCATCGTGAATAGGGAGAAATGTCGCATTGAATTCACGAAGAAACCTTGGAACTGACCACTGTCACCTTGATTTCTGTACCCTCTAATATTGACGTGTTCACAAACTGTTTACTCAAATTCTTTGTCTTTCTGAAGTTCCTTATTCAGTCAACACAGTTCTAAGTCAGTAGAGCCTTTTTACAAAGACAAAATGTCTTCAAATTAATGCGGGATAATTTACAATAGATTATAACCCATGTGCGATACTATCCATCTTCAAATAATGTGACTGGTGCATTGCATGTTGACTTGATTGTACCTTTTAAGAGACAATCAGCTGCTTTACGTCAACCTCGTAGAAAAAATATCGCCACCGATCCCCAAGGGGGAAGAAAACAATCAGTAGAATCATTACACTACACAAGTGTACTATACTTTTGCTAACTTAACCTCCGCGCAAAGTTCCGGAGCTGAAGAGGTAGAAGGGAGGAGTGAACAAGATGAGTCGGTTTTGGGTAATAGGAGGGATTCCCTTATTAAGCTCCAATGGAAAGTTTACAGGACAGAACAAAAGTTTATACAAACAATGATTAAAAAAGACAAATGGATAGTGTTTGCTTACAGTTGGGTTGGAAATCGCGTAAATTCTGTCTTCCGGATGTAGGGATGACGGTATTTATAACTTTTTTATTTACAAATTATCTTTAAACCATAAACTCTGTACACCGAGAATTTTAGACGCGGAAAAGTGAATTTTGTCTAACACTGCAGTCAACACAGCAAATGTCCTTTTTATATGAACTTTAGTTAGTTAAAGAAGGTAATTTAAGTGACTTGGAGCAAATTACTGCAAAGTCGAATTCAGCAGAAGTTTGGCGCAGTAGCCACTTAAAACCTAAATGTTTCACAGACTGACACTTTTCTGGCCAATACTTATCCAACATTGGTTTGATAGAGAAAAATAATTAGAAAGGGGTGATTTTCTTGGCCTAAATGTTTACTTTCCGTCAACACCAATCATTCGTTCAGTTAAATGTCACAAATTTCAATTTTCTGCGCAAAATACAATTACTTTGTTGTAGAGTCCCGGAGACTCCCTAAAGACGAAAGAAGACACAATGCTAGGGCAGAATTTGTATATATATATTTAGCAGAGAGAAGGTGTCCGGGCTATTGGCATGGCCCAAAAGGCCAGCCCACCCAGCGAGGTACAAGGGAGCTGATTCAAAGAACAAAAGTGGCGCCTCACCAGTACTGAGGGATAAACCACTATGGTATTACATTGTCATTAGTGTTTTCGCAATTCTGCCATTAACAAAAGTAATTTCAATGTCTTCTAATACCTTGCATCATGACTACGTCTAATATACGGTTTATAATAGGGAAAAGATCTTTCTTTTCGTAGAATCGCTAAAGAGGGCTTTCGCAAAACACAAGTTAAGAATGCGATGTTCACATTCACTTTCACAACGAATTTTGCTCTTGCAACCACTCGCACTGTCAAATACTATGACTTGGTTGACAACACATTTTATTTCAAAGGGTTGTTCAAAGATTAATTATTTTGCATTAATTTGCTTCTGCTTAGTTGATAATGTTGAGCAACACGAGTTAAGGAGCACAGAAGGGTGAAATATGCTACCTATTAAAAGCCATTTCTGATTGAGGCATATCCAATAAATACCCTTTTAAGGAAAATGGCCAATATCCCAGGTTGTTGTTCTTCCACATATTGGTTGAATAGATCAAACCTATCCTACTAATCCATACAAGGAAGTTCATTTCACATCCAGCGGTACTGCTGGGATGAGTAACCACTGATCTGTAATGCTACAGATGGTATGCACGGTTACAACAACTCCGAGCCTGACATGCATCCCTTCATTGTCGCCATGGGACCGGGCATTCGAAATCTGGGCACAGTACCGGTGTTCTACCAGGTCGATGTCTACGCTCTCATCTGCCTCCTGCTGAAGATTTACAAGCCGAACGCGGTTGACAGTGATGTGTACCGTGTTGCGCCATTCGTCAAATACCTGCCTTCGATGGATGTGTTGAAACAGTTTGACCGATACGCCAAGGGCTTGGATCCACTTTCTGGTGGTTCGATGATGCTCGCAGGTAGAGTTTGCTTCTGCTCTCGATGCCTTGCATCACATCACTGTCGTTCGAGGTGGACACGTTTTAACTTTGTTTAATTTTCCTTACCATTGTAGGCAGCAATGTCTTTCTGATGGTCTTCCTTGTGTTTGCTCTGCAATTATTTCTGTGTCCGTGAATGAAACCCACCTTTTCCTTATCAAAATAAATTTCATTAAAAATATTTTTTATGTTTCCCATTTCTTTCCTTTTCTTCTTAAGCCTCTAGTGGGAAGGTTACAGGAGATAGGCATATAGGCTTCTAGGATTTGTTTCTAAGGAGTTTAAAATCAGATTATTACAAAACAATCTGTTGATCTGATACTCGCGTTTAGAAAGAAGCAATGCATTCACAAATTTCTCTTTTTTATCACGATATTTTAGATAAGAAAATTAGTGAAGCTGTATGCTGACAGTTGCTATTTAGTCTCCATTGTAAAAGGTTGAAAGAAAGACAGGAAGTTTCTATTCCACTTTTTAGTCTCTAAGACGATATTGCGGTGACTACTTGTCATTTGAAGGATGCGATCAAGGTGTGTCAAGTACGGGTGTAGACAAGGGCGGAGTGGCAAAGTTCAAAGTGCGTAGCCTCTACTTTGATGATTTAGGAAGGCATTGGATTGAGGGGTAAGCGCTATCATTGCCGGATACCTCCAAGCACACTTGAGAGTTTTTAATGTGTCTTCAAAAAGTACTTGCGTCAGTTACAGTCCTTCTGCCACAAAAATTTAAATTCTTAACCTAAAATGATAAGCCAGTGCGGATTGTAAAAAATTGATGCCTTTTAATGAAGCCGGTTTAAAGGCTTTATTTTCGTGGCAAGATAAATAAAAAAGAGAACACAAAACAAAACAAAGCCCTGTGAACCCCATACAGCAGCCAAATATTGGCTTCGCAGTTTATTACAAGATGGAAAAGATGTTAAGTCGTAAGTGTGCCGGATGCGTAGAGACGGAATCGTTCGAGGTATTGCTCACTCGGTCTTTCCTTCAAATACGGCAACACACGGTCAATCAGTCCGTCGATTTTGTTCGGCTTGTCCAGTCCCAACATGGCACAGATGTATGGGTAGAGGTCAATCTGGTAGAAGTGTTGTCGTTCTGTCAAATGAGGAATGTCGGGACCCATGGACAGCATGAAGGGATGCATGTCGCTTTCCTCGTTGTCGTAGCCGTGCATTCCGTCTGTGGTGGCGAGGGAAAGGTGAAGAATGAAAGTGTTGCTCTACTATTATGAGAGGTTAATGCCAGAAAGAAATGACGAGTGCTGATTGCGAAGTGAACTTACACAAATCATTGTATCCACCCTGTTGTGTAGATATTAGTCATCCATTGACTGCGATGGCGTAAACGCGCATTCTGTTATGCACTCTCGCCTCACTGCCCACTCATTGGAAGACACAGCTTCTGCTTCCATGTCGTTCATTTGTGCTCCACAGTGGTTCTGCACCCGCATATTCGAACCATGGTGATTCCAAATTTCTTTCCGACTTCTTATAGCTATACTTCTTCCCTAATTCAGGATCGTAGAAGTTATTGCCCACAAGACCGTGATTCTCCACGTTGCGACCAGTCGCCATGGCGTAGTGTGAGGGGAATGTCAGTGTTATCATCACATTCTGCACTTCAGCTTGAAACCCGGCACCGCGGATTCGTTTGAAGGCAGAAATATTCCTGCCCGCCTTTTCAGCCATGTCGAGGTAGTCGTGTCGAAATCCATCGAAGGAGATGAACAGCACCTTGTTAGCGCAGAAAGTGGAGTAGATGAATGTAAGGAGGAGTAGACAGTGGCCTACCAACGTGTATCTCAGCATTTTTGGAGATAATGACAACCTACATCTGAAATTCTTTTATACGTGGCAGTGGTACCTTGACGCAGCCTGAGTGGTTCAACAAATCTCGACTTCGTATTGGCGCAGATTTTTAGTTGTGTTTCTCTCCAGCTATTTTCCTATTTTTTAATAAAATTCTTGATTGGGAAAAGCTTTTTGCCTTTTAAAGCTAACGTTTAATGCATCATGCAATCTTTAGGAAGTACATGATATGCGGATGCGGTATTCACGGGAGTGTACAACAATACTTTGAAATTTTGGCAATATTTTTTGCACTAACGATGCATTAGGTTCATTCTCCTTTGGATTTCACCTAAATTTTGCATATTTGTCTTTAAGTTAAAGTGTTGAAATGATGCGAAATTGGCTTTTACTCGCCCATCTATTATGTTCGTGTAGTTAAACAATGCAGTCGTTATTGTTTATTGCTACTGAAATTGCACAAGCAGCATTGTCGTGGAGAATGCGGCCTCAGTGAACGCTAATCATTTAAAATCTCGACAGGAATGTCTTTGCTTTACGATAACTACTATCTTGGTACGTGAAGCACCAGAATTCATTTTGTCCCAATAGGTTTGTCTTTGTCTTTGCTTTGTCATATGATTTGCACCCAAGCAGAAATAAGGGCTGATTATCTAGAACAAAGCTGCTTTTTGCTCACTACCCATCACAGTCAACCGAATTAAACTTCTTCCGACAACTTTATTAGTATTATTAGCTTCATTATCACATTCTGCGCCTCAGATTGAGAACTAACTTTGCAGACTCTAAGCTGAAGTATAAAATATTCTAACCTGCATTTTCAGCCATGTGGAGGTAGTCATGTGGTAGTCCATCGAGGAGCTAAAAGACACCACATTTGAGCGGTATGAGGTGTAGATAAATGCAAGAATGTGTAGAAACAGGGCTACTGACGCATATCTTAGCATTTTTGCAGATGGTGGAACCCCGCGCCGAAAATCCTTCTTGCTTACGTGAGCTAAGTTACTTCGGCGATATAACGGTGGTTCCACGAATAGCGCCTTTGCATTAGTGCAGATGCTTAGGTGTGGTTCTCTCAACGCAATTGCCAAGTCTTTTCCTTAAGACCCCTTAATACTGGCTATGTTTTGTAGTGAGGCGGATTTTCCATAAACAGCATCCCAAATTTATGAAGTATATGCCTTTGGGAGATTTTGAACCAGAGGTAGTGTGTCCATATTTACTTAAAACATTATCAAACTCTTCACAGTTTTTATCCTGCAACCTTTGAATTTTGCACAAACTTGGTAGAAATTCTCGTTGGGAGTAAATTGCTGATATTTTCTACGTTAGTGAAATAATACTGAGCTTTTCGCATAGATCCATTATATGCGAGAATTGCATCTACGGAGTCGTTACTACATACTGCTACTAAAATTGTTCAAGTAGCGTGATAGAATTCCATAGTAGACCGATTCAGATAAGTGAAAAGCCGTCGAACCTGAACCCGAAACATTTAAAAGCTTGGCATGTACATTGCCGCTGTAAAAGCACTGGCATGGTGTATGCGGTGTGTGTGCTTGCTTTGTCATGTGATCTGCACAACCCTAGCCAAGAAATTTCTTTTACACGTCAGGCAGAAATAAGGGCTAATTGCCCAAAACAAAGCTGGTTTCTGCTCACTACCTATCAAAATCAACCGAAAAAAACTTCCTCCGATAACTATATTTTCCTATTTCCCCAAAGCACAATTTTAT
This sequence comes from Echinococcus multilocularis, assembly GCA_000469725.3. Classification (NCBI taxonomy): domain Eukaryota; kingdom Metazoa; phylum Platyhelminthes; class Cestoda; order Cyclophyllidea; family Taeniidae; genus Echinococcus; species Echinococcus multilocularis. The sequence continues at coordinate 1,664,711 of LN902848.1, read as the reverse complement.
CTACATCCACGATATGTAGGAGTTGATGGTAACCCTAATTCAGCTGTATATGCTAATGACCATCACCAGGCTTGAGCATTTAGAAGAAGCATTTAACAAACCTGAAGTGTTATACTGTGTGACAAACAAAACACCGTCAACATTTCCTGGAATGATGACATATTGCTTCAGATTCAATGTTATGCATATTAAGGAGCAAAAATTGCGTTCCACACTGAAGACTACTTATGATGGGGTGGCTAGAGTATACAGGCATCAAATCTCGTGCTTCAGAAAACAACTGCTGTTCAAGTAAACAATGTTAGGAAAAGGTTTCGCCATTATCTATTCTCAGCAGCTTTTTTTTAATCGATGTAAAATTCATATGTGTCTCCACTAGGTGCTACTGATAATGCAATAAGTACAATGTGAAACAGATTTTTTTTATTGAAGCGGGGAAAAGCAATTTAGCGTATTCATAGACGCCATTCTGAAGCAAATTATGACGCACGGAGTTACAAGCACTGATAGATCAAGTAAAAGGCCCCGTTGGGCATTTGTTGGGCATTAACGCACTGAGCGGAAAAATAAGTGGACAAAAGCGACTAAATGTGGATGAATTAATGATATGTCTTTAGATCAATCCATTCTATATGCATAAATCTATCAGGCGGTTTCCTTCACCTCACTACCTTCATTTAATTCGCTCTATCTACATACCCATCTAAGTTATAAACAATCCATTGATTCAATTAGTAAAGCATTCCCAATGCATTATTTCATTTCTAGGTCCATTTCCGATTCATTCTGTTAAGCATTCTCAAATCATTCAGTCATTCGCTAACTGAGCTCTTTCCTGATTGGTCGAGGTAAAGGTCAATAGGCATCTGCAAATATAAAAGCAGCAATATCATTCGCCTGTTCCGTTTCCAGCTCAAAATGCAAATGCTTCTTACACTTGTGGTTCTGCTTTTTGGCACATGCTACTCGCAAAAAGTCATCTTGATCTCCCTTGACGGCTTCCGTCACGATTACATCGAATACGCCCTTAAAAATGGCAGGAATGTTTCCGCTTTCCAAAAAATCGCCAGTAAGGGCTTTCGTGGCATGAAAGTTCAGAGCGTGATGGTCACACTCACATTCCCATCACACTTTACTCTCGCTACTGGACGCAATGTCGAACGCCATGGCCTCGTGGGCAATACATTCTACGACCCAGACTTTGATGAAGGCTACAAATACACTGACGCGAAAATAAACCTTCAGTCCAAATGGTTCACCATGAACAACAACGAGCAGATATGGCTCACTAACCAGAGAAACGGTGGGAAGAGTGGCGTCGTCTATTGGCCAGGCAGTGATTCTCGCATGTACGGCGAGATGGAGTATGTCAATTTCGGTCTCTACAGCAGTCTGCCAAGCATCAGATATCGGGTGGATCGAGTCATGGATTGGATCACTAAGCCCGACGTGAACTTCGTTGCCATGTATTACAACGAACCGGACTCAAGCGGCCACAAGTATGGCCCCGATTCACAGGAGGTTCTTCAGGCGGTGGAAGAGGTGAACGACGGTATTGCTTACTTGCTGCAAAGAATCGAGGAGTCGAATGACTTCGATGAACCTCCAAACATCATAGTGACAAGTGATCATGGCATGACAAGAGTCAACCACACCAAAATTGTCAATGTGAGTAGTGTCCTGTCTCCGAGTCAGTATCGATTTGGCGTGGACGGTTCGCCTGCCACACTGGGTATATGGCAGACACCGGGTGGTTAGTCAAAGATCACCTTTATTCTTTTGCTGTGTGTTTGCAACCACTTAATTGAAGGCGCTGTTAACCCCGTTTTTAGGTTTATCATTGGAGGAAATGTACACCAAACTCAAGACGTTGAAGAATTGCGACGTGTACTGGAAGAAGGACATTCCCGCCGAATACCACTTTAAGGACAATAAGAGAATTGCACCGATCGTTGTCTTCCCACATATCGGTTGGATGGTTCAAACCGATGCTTCCAGGCCATACAAGAATACCCTCAGTAAGTCTTTTACTTGTCGATGGAAGTTCATTTCACATCTAGCGGTACTGCTGGGATGAGTAACCACTGATCTGTAATGCTACAGATGGTATGCACGGTTACAACAACTCCGAGCCTGACATGCATCCCTTCATTGTCGCCATGGGACCGGGCATTCGAAATCTGGGCACAGTACCGGTGTTCTACCAGGTCGATGTCTACGCTCTCATCTGCCTCCTGCTGAAGATTTACAAGCCGAACGCGGTTGACAGTGATGTGTACCGTGTTGCGCCATTCGTCAAATACCTGCCTTCGATGGATGTGTTGAAACAGTTTGACCGATACGCCAAGGGCTTGGATCCACTTTCTGGTGGTTCGATGATGCTCGCAGGTAGAGTTTGCTTCTGCTCTCGATGCCTTGCATCACATCACTGTCGTTCGAGGTGGACACGTTTTAACTTTGTTTAATTTTCCTTACCATTGTAGGCAGCAATGTCTTTCTGATGGTCTTCCTTGTGTTTGCTCTGCAATTATTTCTGTGTCCGTGAATGAAACCCACCTTTTCCTTAATTGAATAAATCCTGTTTCTAATTCCTCAAATTGCGTTTAAGCCTACTTCTTCCCTTAGTCTTACCTCTGGATCCTCTTTCCTTCTTGGCTATCATACCGAACAATGGCAACAACATCTGAAAGAAAGAAAATAGCTCAACATTAACCTCTTTTGCTTATTATTGAAACATGTCCCGACTGAGTAGATTGGACTGTCTGGAGAGGCGTACGTGAGTGTCTAGTTGGCGTTGCCTAGACATGTCATCATCCCTGTGTCTTTTACAAATATGGCGATGGACTTGGCAACTGGATTCTAAAGATTTAATTTCTGGTTTGATCAACTTGAGCACAAAGGGCTGAGAGTTTGACCCATTGAACTTATGAGCATAATGAAATTTTGGGTGTGAACACAACGCCCTCATTGAATTATTTGAAAGCAAAGCATTCAGTCTGCCAAGTCCTTTCGAAATGCCACTCGTTGATGATTGAGTGATACACTTGTTTAGCTCATGAAACCACGGCTGTCACCTGGCCAAACGACTTTGCGACTTCACTCAGCCACGGCTGCTGATCTGAAGGCAGGTTGAGGCAATGTGGGAAGAGTAGAAGCAAATGAATAAAATAGAGCAAGTTTGGTGGTCTGGACGCTCCCACAGAATTCATTAATCACTAACTCTGTTTCGGGAACAAAGAGAAGGAGAGGCAGTCGGTTGGGTGGTAGTAGTAGAAGTAGTAGTATTAGCTTTAATCATGGAAGTTGTTTAAATCATAAAAAAAGTAGTTATTTATTGTTGAAATGGACACTTTAATTATCTCTAAACCTGTTAAGGCGTAAGTGTGCCGGATGCGTAGAGACGGAATCGTTCGAGGTATTGCTCACTCGGTCTTTCCTTCAAATACGGCAACACACGGTCAATCAGTCCGTCGATTTTGTTCGGCTTGTCCAGTCCCAACATGGCACAGATGTATGGGTAGAGGTCAATCTGGTAGAAGTGTTGTCGTTCTGTCAAATGAGGAATGTCGGGACCCATGGCCAGCATGAAGGGATGCATGTCGCTTTCCTCGTTGTCGTAGCCGTGCATTCCGTCTGTGGTGGCGAGGAAGAAGTAAGGCGAGGAAAAGGTGAAAATGAAAGTGTCACAATGCAAATGCTATAGTTTGATACAAGCAGTGAATAGAAGTGATTAAACAGTGAACATACACAAATTAGTGTATTTGCTCTCTTTTGTATTGATCATCCATCCATTGTCTGCGATGGCGTAGATTGGTGCGATTCTGTAATTATTCTTGAAGTGGTATCTCTCCGGAATATCATCCTTGTAGTACACATTAAGGTGCGCTGTGCCATTAATTCTATTAAATACTTCCGCAATTGGAGCCATTGTTTCATTCTTGGTCCACAAACCGAGAGTTGCTGGAGAAGTGTCTAACGTCAGGTATTTGCTTATGTTTTTCAACGGCTCATGTAAGTTAACTACCGTTGTACTTGGGTTTACATATGTCATTCCGTGATCAGAGGAAATGACAATGTTGATTTTGCCCTTGAGCGAAGGTGTCTGCTCTATTCTCTGCAGCAGTAAGGCGACTGCACCATTCGTCTCTTCCACAGCATCCATCACCTCCGTCGAATTGGGTCCGTATCTGTGACCATTACTATCGGGTTGGTTGTAGTACATCATGGCCAGAGTGAACTCGTCACGCGATATCCAATCCATGATTCGATCTACACGGTAGTCTAGAGAATAGTCCCCGTTATAGACTCCCGAGGTGGCAAACGCCATTCTGTTATGCACTCTCGCCTCACTGCCCACCCATTGGAAGACACAGCTTCTGCTTCCATGTCGTTCATTTGTGCTCCACAGTGGTTCTGCACCCGCATATTCGAACCATGGTGATTCCAAATTTCTTTCCGACTTCTTATAGCTATACTTCTTCCCTAATTCAGGATCGTAGAAGTTATTGCCCACAAGACCGTGATTCTCCACGTTGCGACCAGTCGCCATGGCGTAGTGTGAGGGGAATGTCAGTGTTATCATCACATTCTGCACTTCAGCTTGAAACCCGGCATCGCGGATTCGTTTGAAGGCAGAAATATTCCTGCCCGCCTTTTCAGCCATGTCGAGGTAGTCGTGTCGGAATCCATCGAAGGAGATGAACAGCACCTTGTTAGCGCAGAAAGTGGAGTAGATGAATGCAAAGAGAAAAAGGCACTGACCCACAATTGCGCACCCCATTTTGATGCCAAACAGCTACACAATATTCTTGATCATTCTCTTATACCTCACGTGTATGTGCCCTCGTTCCCGCTGATTGGTCCACATCCATCACACCCGTCACTGGATTGAATTTACTCATTGTTCTTAAATTCTCCTTCCATTGAAATGATTAACAGATTTGTTTGGTAAAATGATTTCCTCAACTTATTACATCAGTCCACTGTGTTCAGCATCACTTTGTTCCTCCTTCCAAAAAATTGCCTTTTGATTCCTACACTTTTCGCATCACCTTCATTGAGACAGTGGAAACAATTTGCATCATTTTTAAGGCGCCGACTTTTGTTCAAACTCAGAATGTATGACAGACAGTTAATTCGGTAGCACCGTTCTCAGGTGCAGGCTGCATGTAGAGATGGTGGTGCAAATGAAGAGGAATGCTTGTTTCATTACATTCCAAGGAGTCGTTGCACATGATACACTGAACATTCCTTTCCCATGAAGGCTTCACTGAAGTAGTCGTTCAACTCCAGTGAGTGGATATGAAGTCGCAGAAACAACAATGACATCTTGGCGTGGTGGTAACATCCCACCACCTTGCCCATTTATTTCTCATTTTGCAGTTTATTGGTACCATTTAAAGGAAGAAATTGGCTTTAGCCTACAGATTTGCAGCAAAATTGTCTTGGAAATGGCACGAACAACAATTTCACCTATTATCACAATCAAATGCTAGAGACGTCAAGAACGGCAGAGAGAATTGCATTAGACCCGGTCACATTTGCGGTAGGATGGCACTCCTCAGTTGATGGCAAAATTAACACCCAATGGCTCATCAAATCGCATCTACGTGGGGAATTTTTTGATCCGCGACAGTGCTACCACGAAAGCGATGGATGGCTTACTATCACACATTCATGCATGATTTTTACCATTTGTTGATAAAGAGAAGAAGGTATTCTGGGGCGAAATGCCCTTTTGAATTAGCACAATTAAGAATAAAACTTAACTCCACAGCTGGAGTTCTTCAACTCCCAAATACCTATTATTGGTGCTTCCTGAAGATTTAAGACTAGAGCATTAAGGAAACTAGAATGATTAGATTAAAAGCAGAATAAATAACTATGCAGGAAAAAGGTACACCAGCTCCAGTAAGTATCTGAGGCACAATTTTCATCGGGACAATGGCCTGCAGAACTCAACAATGCAGAATCCACGAGGTAGCCGTGAGTGCTCCAGTGATCTTCGTTTTATCTAATCATAAATGCCGAAGAGATGCAGGCGTTTGATGACTGACAGACACAACACGTTAAATCCCAAATTGTCAAGGCCAAAATAATAACGCGTTATGCTAGAGCAACTGGCGATCATCCACTACACGTTCTCAACACGTGATTCCACACGTCCTGAAGAGTCAAGCCCCACATTTGATCGCTCAGGAGAAGGAGTATCGAGTCTTCTTAATCATAATTTTTATCCAATTTTTCTCCTCTCCTTATTTGTAGAAAGAGAATAATTCAATGGGGTTGAGTAAATGTGGACCTGAATGCCACCCACGCCAATTGGCTCTTACCAGAGGCGGTCTTTCTCCCAATCGTAATAGCCTTAACTAAACAAGGTGATCCGCCTCACTTACTAGCAACAAGTATTACGCCAATCATCTTGTTTGGTTTTAACAATAACTTCGCATTCGTACCGAGCTTCACCCACTCTCACTGCAGGCACCTTAATCTCCGCCTACTCTGGCTTGGGGCTTTCTACCCTTTTATTTTGCGCCAGACACTCGCTCGTTAGTTCAACGAATGGCTGCCCATTCAATTGGTTGCCCCCCTCGGCAATCAACTTCGAATTTGGGCGCTGTGAAGCAAGTCACTTGTATGATAGCCTACTAATGCACTAAGATTGTAGAAAGAATTTTCCCCATTCTGCAACAAAAATGAGCCGATTCAGATTTCTTAGATGTTTCCGCCCCTGTTTGGAATATTAATATGGCGTTAGTTGTAGTGTTGACTTAGCTGAGGGGTAACTGACGCAAAGAAATGAAAGTCACAAAAGTTCTCAATGCATGCCAATGTCAGACACCTTGCATAACGCTGTTGATAAAAAAATGGAAATACAAATTGAAGCATCTGAGGTGAATATGGTGCGATGAGGGATACACTTTAGAGGTGAAGCGATGAGCGGTGCTTTGTAAGCTTGTAACCAAATTGCTGGAGTAACCTTCGTGATAATGGAATAATCCTGTGAATAGTGTAAATTGGAGGTGAGCCCTGAAGTTGGGGATTAATTTATGCTGATAATTGCAATGAGCATCTAATGTGCATCCAGTAGTACTTGGAACGACTTTACGCATCTGACAACCTCAGGCTGCGTTTTTGAGGGGCTGACATAGGGAAGGATTTTGACAGTTTGCCATCTAGAGCCGCACACAATGCTAACCAAGCATAACAAACTAGAAGCGCAAAAAAAAACATTTCTTTTGTGTCTGAATTTGTAAACACCCCCTGCGGAATCTTAGCATTGTTACGACGCTCTAACTTTGGGATGATGGAGGTCATTGTTGAACAGCATGTGAGTGCTATCGCCGCCTTCACCGAAGCTTAAAAGTCGGTTTAGTGGATTGGCTTGAAAGCTGACAAAGTTTTACACTGCACTTTTAGCCAATTTCGGGGCAATGGGGTTGTGTGCCCTCAGAGATGAAAATCGCCTCCTAGCCTTTAGCGCTTCCACGCGACACTTTTCAGCCACTTCCTTTTGTGTACCTACCTCTTCCTCATTAATGCGCAAATGCATTCGCTCGGCTTTCCATTCACCACCGCAAGCCTACCTGTCATTCAGAAAGCAGCATTCCAGACGGATGAGCCGTGGCGATTGCGCATAAGCACAGTTTTCACCTCCTTGCGACATTTGGCACTGGCACGTGATTTACGGAACCCCATTTTCAGGCGACTTCGTCATGTCCCTCCAGTTTCGCCTTAATGCAAACACATGTAGAAATCGATCCGCCTCTACCTTTCACACCCAATCTTCATCACCACTGCTCTCTTTTCACCTAACCGCAAAGCAGGAAATGTAATTTCATTATTTATTTATGAAACCAACAGTTGCGATGGGAGGCTAACAAAGAGTACGCGCGATATACACTTTGAAGCTGGCGGTTATGGGGAAGATGGGACAGGGAAGAGCATTCACGTTGAGGTATGCGTTTATTTACACTTCGAAACACTGCACTTGCGAGAGTTGGAAACCGTCGAAAGAGCCCCTGTGGATGGAAAAATAAACGAGCAGATGTAGAAGGGAATTGTGATAATGGTTTCCTGCAAAGCATTGTCTACCAAACCTTCACACGTTTGAGCACAGGCTCTGAGGTGACAGCTTTGCGTTAACGAAAACGGGCAAGTTGGAAGTGGGTAAATAGACGGACCGAAACCCTCTTAAGATAACCAAACGAAACGACAGGAAAGCGGACAAATGAAAGGGCAATCTGTTGGAGACCTGACCATTTGTTTTCAAGGTGTTGACAACAGGCTTTAAGCAAAACGGAAACCCCGCCGTCAACTCCCCCCTAGTTATCAGTAAGTGAAGAATCAGCACTGGTGGCAGATGACATTTCTATCAGCATGTACGAAAAACTTTCTCAATTGTCATGCCTGACAAGTATTTAGACTCTGGATTATGGTCCAAACAATAGAAATAGAGGACAACTACTCTTCATCCATAATGCGATGAAAGGTCTAAAGATAACGTCCCCGCGACACTCAAATTCGTCTGTTCTTCATTCATTTTGCTTGTAAATGTTTCACTATGTGCTTTTACTTGTTCAGCTTTACCTCAGTAAAACTGTTTTGGACACTCAGTATTCAAACCAATTAGAAAGTCGGCTTATTTTCGGGCTTGCTAGCCTTGTGAAACTGAGCCAGCTGAACTGAACTGGGACCTAAGTAACAAATGCCAGTGATGAGCTGAAAGCCTCAGCACTTGTCCTCTGGAAACCACAAATGATTAGATGACCTAGTTAGAGTTGAAGTGGAGATATCAATACGGGTAGAGATTACTGCTGAAACAGAAGAATAGACGGACAAGAGAAGGGGAGAATGCGCCCGATGCAGAGCAAACACAGTAACTAAATCAAGGCCTGAACAACCTTGTATGGGCCGATTCAAACACCATCGTTGGAGAAATTTTTGTGGCAAATCTGAAAAATACTATATCTCCTCAAATAGACAATTGACAGCAATAAGCGAACTTCTACCGTAGATACTACTTTTGCCGCAAAAGCTTTTTTGGGGAAACGTGAACCAGATCTTCAAAAGCATTCCATACCTATATAATCGATATCGGCTTCTACAACTTAATATTTTTATTATTTTGACCATGATGTGCTATACTCCGCTTCTTGTTTCTGTTTGACATTTCCCTGGGAAAACAACGCCAGTGACAAGTAGAAAGATGACTTAGTTGCAAAACTAGCATGACTGTCGTCAACGAATCGCAGGAGAGGACATTTGCTAAGGTTTTTAAGTCCCCCACTTTGACTTCGACAAGGGGATTGAGCCAACCTTCGGGGAAGTAGGACCCCAGATGCAGCCTAGAGGAGTTAGGGATAACTACATTTGATATTTTTGATGCGAAATAGATGGTAAGATGGTTGGAATTAAAATACATGCACTGATCAATGACAACTAAGAACAAGGTAGTCAAAAACTGTCATGTCAACGTGGCAAGGCATATGGGAAACCAGCACACTGCCTTATTCATGATTATTGTCTAATTCTCACTGCTACAAGGTGATAAAGGTCACTTTCCTAATAATGACAACAACATGGACCGAAATGCAATATGGAACACGTGGTAGCGAGGTACGGTTGATTTGCTTTGATCTCCAGATTTTCCACCCAACAACATCCTTAGCAGGACCACTTAAAGTGAAATTCCGAATCACACGTACTGCTGCCACTGCGTGGTTGCACAACTTGACAAACCACGGCCCTTTTGGGGATCTTTAAACATATTAAAGCCGTTTAAAAACCTTAGGCATCAATACGGGTATTGTGTATGAAATCGCTTTTGGAGAGGCAGAAACAGTGGAGCTATTACTGAAATGGGTTTAACTGCAAGTACGCAACTAAATTAATACCCTCCTAGAGAAAAGTAGTCCTCAAACTCACCCACCTGGTGCCAATTCCACATTTTCCATTCATCGCCACTCTCATTAATAAAATAACGTCATTTATTCGTTAGTATCATCTCCACCGTACAGAAATCATTTTACCACAGAGTAGAGTTAAAACAGGATATCTTTGAAAACCAGTACCGTACAAGATTCAGCGGTAATAAATCCCAAAAATACCTTCCCTATTCCACCATCACCCGCCTGTAGTGACCCATTTCTCCCCCGATGGGGTAAAAAAGTAGGTCCTCCAGACGACTTGGCAAAGCCCACGACCTAAGCTTAAATTATCCAGCGCCCAATGGTTCTGTTTCACCAATAACTAGTAGGACAAAAGCAATCTACATCAAACTTCTCGGGAATTCGCCAGAAAAGCTGGAGGTGGTATGCACACTCACTACTCAGTGCACCAGTAGCGAGAGTTGACCCGAAATTCAGCAAACTTTTGCAAGACAATATATAAACAGATTTTAGAAGCCGTCAGATCCGAATGCAAGCAACGGTATGCTGTTAAAAGGGTACATGGTGTTTACTTCGATCTGGGCATCTTTGGACTTATCAAAGTCGTTTTTTGGAGAATTCTGGACTGTTTTTGGATCTAATGGCTTTTCGGGGCCTAGATTCGAGTCATTATGATCTCTTTGATTTAAAAATCTATTAGCTTTAGCATCATCAATTGAAGCTTTGAAGCAATATACGGATGAACACTTGTTAAAATTTTACCGGCCTACTTCCAAGCTTTACATACTATCAAGCAACTTTAAGACGGTTACTAAGGTAATACAAGCCATATGATATCTCCAAGTAATGTTAGTTGGTGATCACATGAGGTATTTGAAAATCCCATTGTACTTTTTGCACACCCGCAAAGCTGCTTGTAACATTTAAGTAGAGCATGTCAGCCTCCGCTTACTCGCGAGCCAAGCCTCTAAAGGAAAAGGCTACAAATCACCAACCAGACCGAGGGCTTACAGGCTACACAAATGAAGGGCTGGTGGACGGTTAGTGTACAGCTTTCAACCTGAATTGTCAGGGCATAGCAATGGATGGGAAGGCAGAGCAGCAGCATCCAACCAGCTGCTTCAAAGACTCCCAACGCCAAATCAGGAAAATATAGTGAATCATACGACAACTGGGAAGACGTTAAAGCAAGGTACCCCTATATTCTGTTCCTTTAAAAAAGTTAACTTTTGGTAAACCAGCAGAACACGTAGTCGACTTATGTACTGTGATTCTCTGCAAGTTTAGTTTAAAATTAAAGCGGCGCCTTTCCATAATTTAAAATAACTCGAGAAGATTGTCAGCATTAATCAAACTGCTTAACTCAAAGGCGGTCAACCAACAGTGCATTCGCTAATTACTTCAAAAATGGCTAGCAAATCATGCCAATAGTGCCAGAAATATGAATGGAAGAGTGGGAGTCTAGGAAGCCTTACGCAAGTGAGTTTTATAATATTTCCACGTATTATTAACTCGGTAAGTTTACAAAATCCCACTCCACCTTTATGGCTAGTTTTTGGCACTTTAGTAATGGTTGTTCCTTCCATCTCGCCAAAGTATTCCTCCCCAAACTGCTTTATTTATTTACTGAAAAATAAATTTAAATCAGCAATTTAGAGAAGTTCATGCTTTTGAATTGCTGGTATAGTTTAGGTCATCCATCAGCCACTGCTCTCGAGATCCGGATGAAACCGGAACTACTGAAGCGTTGAAAGTAGCGACCTTAGCGACAAACTTTGCCCCAACAAAGGTGAGCCAACTGGATCAACATAGCCAATGGCCTAGAAGCTTACTTACTTAAATCCATCAAAAGAGCAGTTGTCAACACGTCTACGACTCTGGTGATTTAACCAAAAATAATTTGCTTGAGATTGGGAAGCGGAAAACCTTCTTAAAACCCTCCATTAATCGCTCCTATTGAGTCATCAAGTAGCGTAAAACTGACCTAAAGATAAGGCAAATGACCTCACAACGGCGCTCATCCACCGAGAACAACTGGGAAACTTTCGGGGCTAAACTTCACTCGCTAAATACTAGGCTTAAAAGGAGTCACTTCCTGCAATACTGTAGGCAATATATAGCATCAAGTGGTGTAGTAGTGCCTAGAGAGGCATTCGTCTACAGCCCCAGCATGGTCCGACTGGGGCAAAAAGGACAATAAGGGTTTTAACTTGAAACTCTCAGAGTGGCCCACCTATGAATGCTAAAATGGTCCGCTTGTTTTTGTTAAACAAATTCTCGCATGTAAATAGGCCAGTTTTTAAAACAGACTTCAAACGCTGAAATGCAAGGGAGGTTCGTCCGCCATCGGGGCAATTCAAACATCAATGCCCTTTGTTCAGCAGCCACCAACCTAACCGTGGACAATACTACATCAGGATTTTAACCCCTGCTTTAAGGGTTTGCCAATCCCCGGAAACAATGCTTTCGTATAACCAAGTGGTGTTTACCTTAAATAATTCACTGAAACAAGAGAGCGGCCTGAATTTTGCATCGGTTTAATGCTTGCTATCAATCTTGCATGCGTAAGCTGTCAGATTTAATAAATGAACTTCGTATGACCCGAACTGCTGGGAAACGACACTCCAAAAATCAAGCATTGCCAAAGATGAAAAATAAGCGCTTTATGATTTCGTGGCACGTTAAGTTAGCAAATTGAGTAAAATAAGCCTGAAGCTAGAAAAATTACGCAGCACAACTCAGTCTCCCAGTCCGCCATGCCAGGCAAGTCCATTATTCATAAGGAACAAACACAATCTACTAGGAACCAGCATGGCACCCTGTGCCAGAAATAAAATTTTCTACTAGGAAAATGGCAATCTTCCCCGAATTCAACCTCGTTGTTCAACATGTGCACTTGTAAAGTTAGTAAAATTCATTAAAAATCGGCCGCCCTCGCGAGCTACTAGTCAATTTAGCTGTATTACAGATGGTGTCATTGAAAGCATTAACAGTCACCTTAAAATGGTAGCGAGGATCGACTCCACTTCAAACTGCCTAAATTAATTCAACTTGAAGGCTTATTCCCAGGCAGGCTTACCACATGGAGGGCCGCCCATCGATGCGCACCCCCAGATAAGCGGGTAAATTGAAACGTAAATAGGATGCCTAACCGCCCTGGTATCCCCATTCCATCCTTATTAGGGTCAAGGTGAAGGACACGCGCACCTCCCAACTTCAGTCGACACTAGAAATACTTTAAAAAGACAAGCGTCAGTGTGCCTATTCACCAGTAGGTGCGCAGTTTACTGCTTTGGGAGTAACGGTCTTGCCTTTCAGAGGGCAAACTTATGACACTAGGAGCATAAATACCTGGAAATGTGCATATTACCATTGCAGCATATTCACCTACCACAAGGCTTAGGTCCGCAATAGTAAAGCCGAACTAAGGGACTGAAATGCCAAGCATGGGAAATTCCCTAATTCAACGAGCATTTTGCCACCTTGCAATTTAACTCGACTAAACTACATGAACACCAACTGGATCGCTGTTTTCGCAATTGCACATCAACTCACTAGCACCTAGGTAACAAGTCAAATCCGGCACTGCAGATATTTTAACAAAGGTTTAATCGATTATCACAAGTTTAAATGTAGATATTAAAGGTAATCGGGTATGAATAGCTCGCCTAACGAAAGCAAGTGACGTGGATTCTTAGGAGCAAAAAAAACGAAAACGCAACTGGTTGCTTTAGACCGAATTTTAAATTAAGACGGTGCGCCTGGCAACTTTGACACGATATTGTTTCTGTCAGATGGCACGAACAGGCCACCAGAGCATAGTTTAGGAATAAAAGGGACAATACTTTTTGGTAACGCATTAAAATAGCATCCCTGATGCAGTAAGGTGTTTTGCGTCTACGAACTCAACGAAAGTGAAGCGCTTGGCACTCCCCCGGCCGTTGCCGAAATCCAACTACGTACCCATACTGAGACGCGGGTCAAACGGACGCAGTTAGGGGTATAAGCTTAATTCAACACACCATATAAGAACAATACAGTTAGATCGGTACTCGACACGGGGGACTCCTTGACTCCATTTTCAATTTGAGATTTTTCTGAAACTGATTTTTCCTGAATCACAAGAAGCCTCAAACAAAACCACTGATTGTAACTGCAAATCCTAATCCCACTTACACGAGTTAAACTGTGGAACGCACTGGCTACAATTCAGCGCATACGCCTTACCAAATCACCGGTATCGGCCCAAGAGCATGAGTATGACCGTTTTCACAATTCTTGCTTCCACCAAATACGCCTCATGGCAAATGCCAACACTTCATATCCTGCATAAAAACGGCTAAAACGCCTTAACTGAAGGAGCAAATCAAGCACTCTTTCCTGCGGCCATGTTATCGGTTGATCCGTCATCACGCACAGTTCGGACGGCTATCAAACAACTGTTCACTCAAATGCGGAAGACCAAAAGGCACAGATGAACAGTGTGATATGAGCTAAGCTGCAACGGAGCTTACTTTTAGGAACACTGGCCCAATGTAGTCGATGACCCTTTCTGCAGCCACCAAATGAAATACGCATATGACAAATTTGATCCCAAATACACGCTGTGGTGCGTCCTTAATTGGTCTAACCACTTCCATCCAAATACAACCTTAGCAACTATGGGCGTGCACGCACTAGAGCCCTCTGATAAGTCCTCCAGAAAGCACACAGGATTAACTGGCGACCCCGCGGGGAATACCACCTTTGCGCTTTTACCACCAACACATTCTCAAGTTGCAAATTAAAAAGTTGCATTAGTCTGCTCTACTGCTTGTTGAGGGGCACATAAGCAACTAATACATATTTCATCGATATGAACCAAGTAGGGACCTGTTGGGTTTACACGTTTTAAAGTAATCAAACTGCTGTAATAACACCGGTAAAGAACTTTGAGATAGCTTTTGCATTATTTTGCGAGCTTGTAAGACAGCAGAAAACCTATCCAATAAAAGTCATTAGGGCTGACATTAAATTCACTTTTCTAAGATACCGTAAACTCCTATGACAAATAAAAGGCCAATCCTTACACAACTCTCCATTTCATCAAGAATAATATCTACACCAAATGCCGACAAATACCACCAGTGGACGGCTTACATTTTAGGACTGCTTTCGTTTCGTAAATGATGATTTTCCGCGTGCATATTCGGACATCAGGACAGGAATCGAGCAGATGTAAACTCGGCGACATTCACACAAACAGAAGGGAAGGGAGTGTGGTGTGTGCATTTGCTCTCCGCAAACTCCCCTTATGCACACAATCACTCAAATAGACAAAAAGGCGCGCACTAAAATCAAACAATGGCGTTAGGAGTACCCTCTTCCTACCAGAACAATGAAGCAGTTAAACGAAGCCTCAGCCCAACCTTAGCGGTGGAAATAGGCTGTCGAACGACATGCTGATTTCAGTCATGATTTGGCGACGCAACTAACAAGTTTGACCTGGTTTCCATTTCGCATTCCTCGAAAGCAAGGACCAATTCCCAAAAACACGTTCACCCAGTTTATTCGCGATCCTAGGCATCAAATGCAGAGACAACTGCATCGAATGTGCAGACGGGCCCGATGTTTCACAAATGCAGTAGCAATCCCCATTCCCTCTAGGTAAATCAAGTCATGGAAGGAAGTAGGTTCAGGTGCATACCCCGAGCGATTTTCTCAATGGGAAAGAGTCGTAGAAGGCTGCCTCACATGTCTTGCGTTACAAATTAACAAGGCACTAGCCAAATCTAATAATCCTACAAAATCATTCCTAAAAACTTGAATACAATCATAAGAAACTGATACCTGACAAAGTCGCACAATTTAGTTCCAACCGTAAACAGATATATGGGTGGCACTACTTATTTCATGCAAAATACAAAAAACTATCTGAAAGCATCACCGTAATCCACCGAGTACCAGCCAATTAAACCGTGAAAAGCCCAGACTACTATGCGGTTCTTGTATCCTCAAGTCACCTTTCAATCAACAGACTTGGATAAACAAGTTATGATATCGCAATCGCAGTAGTCCGGCTAACACCTCTTCCCTCTGTTGGGAAAAATCAATGACAAACGCCGAATGAAGCCGAGCTGTAGTCGCTCTCACACCGAGACCTAACTCTGAACACTCCTGACAAACACTCATATTATTGAACAATCTAATCGCCAAACGTAACCCCATACGCGAAGGGTAGACTGCGACATTCGGTGCACGGTTGCCATGTTCCACTAGCGTTACGGACCCATAGGCAAATTTTCGGCTGCTGGTACATGGGATCAGGGCTCAAAGATCCGCTTGGATCCCAAACTGCTGGAAAAGTTACATAAAAGCACTGAAAAAGTGTAGAGCATCTTCCAGCCCCAGACCAGTCATCACTCATCCAGAACTTATTATCGCAAACTATGTTAATGAGGTATGTTGACATTACTGCAAAACCTGTGCTGAAGTACATGCCTGATTCAAAGAGCTTCACGTTGCGACCATACAATTGTAGGGAGCATTTGCGTTACACTGCAAACCTCCAGGTCATACGTGTACCCACATTAGAAAAACACCCTGCATCACAAGCGTTTTTTGTCAATAAAAAAGCTATTTAATGAAGTGTGTCAAAAATTTCGGACAATTCAATCAGGTAAATCGTGTCATTCATACTAAAAAAATACTCCAATCACAAAACTCGCAAGCAAGCCCTACACTTATTCATGCTAGCAAGATATCGTTTAAACTAAAAATGGGCTATTAAAATAAAATCTTACCGAGGAAAAAAACATCGACACACCTAAAAAAGGGAAAATAACTTCGGCGTCTGCTACTGTTGGTGGATTCGAACAGAGAGGCTATTGTTGAAGAGCCGAAACATGTTGGTTTCATGCGCTGCTCGCTCCGCGTCCCCAAAGCAGCCAAAAGAAATTAACGCCTCGCCCATTTGATTTCCACGGTGGTCACGGCGGAAACGAAGCGAACCCGGGAGGGGACGGAATGGCCGAAAGACGTCCAGTACCGCATTAGGAGGGCAGTTGGGTGGGAGATTGGATATGTGCACGCTAACGGCCACCGGAGGACCGGGCCTACGGAATTGTGGTGGTGGAGGACCAGGCGGCGGGAAGGGCGGTCTGGGGTGTGTCCCCCTTGGTGGTGTAGGAAGAGGCGGTTGAGGATGATGGTAACGAGGCGCAGTTGGCCTGGACTCGCCGCGATCACTATCAGTGGTTTGCGATTTTGTTTGGCTCTCGGTATCCTGAAGCTTTTGTTCAAATTCCGCCTTTGATATGGCACGCATACAAAGGTTCCGATGCACTTTCTTAAGCTCACTTTCTGCAGCTGAAAAGTCGCGCAAAGCCGTCTTGCAACTGTCCTCGCTAATGAAATCAATTACCGCAGCGCGACTGCTTGACAACAGATGAATAGAATCGCCCGGGATGAACACACTGGGGAAGATTTTTGAAATCTCAAAGATCGTCATATTCCGCGAGAAACCGTAAATAAAGCAACAAGTTTTGGCCGCTGCCGGGGTTTCTGGGGTTGCTTGTTTAGTTACGCCATCCGTCTGTTTGGACTGGGGAGATCTGGGCACTGAATGAACAAATTGCATGGCAGAAATTGCCATAAGCTTAACGTTTTGCGCCTGATTTCGGCTAAAAGGACGCGGTGGTGCGCCCAGGAGGATGTCCAAGTCACGGGCAGAGGGGAGACGAACTAGGGCCACAGCGGACCCCCGAGGCCCACCCTGCACAATCTTGACGTTCTCTTCACTGAGTCCCGGTACACCAAGGAAACTAACAATATCCCTCTCAGTAACATCGTTTGGGATCTCGGAGATTTCAATACATCCCTCGCTGTAGTAGTTTGGCTTTGTGGAGGCTCTTGGCGGAATCCTTTCAAGGAGAGCCGGAGGACACCTACTCTGGAAACTGCTGTCGGTAACCTTGAAGTATTCTTCCGCCGACGAGTTGACCACTAGAACTTTAGCACCACGGAAAACATTACCGTCGCACGCTAAAGCCCGATGATGTGATTGAGGACAAGTGAGCATACAGTAGACGTTCCCAGTGTATCGTTTTAGAGCGTCTTCCTCCACCCTAATACCAAACTTGGGAACAATATTTACACCGCGGAGAAGATCAAAAACACTTTTCACCGTGACATCTGAAGGACGCATGGAAACCTTTACAACGAAGTCCAGACATGGTACCTCCGAACTTTGTGGCTGAATTTCCTCCTGCCGGTAACGTTTATAGGGAGCTGCATCAATGCCAGCAGAGTCAGGAGGACCTGATCTTTTGGCAAAATGACTATCTTCATCTCTGAGCCAGGGCGGCCTAACTGAAAAATCACGTTCACCATTTGGGAACATAGGAGCATTTTCGCGATAATAGCCCGATTCTTCATAGTGCATGTCGCCTTCATAACCGTTACCATAACCGTAGTAACCGTCTCCCGTCGGCGGTGGTGGTCGACCCTCGTAGGCTCCATTGTAGCCGCTGTATCCATCGCCACCACCCTTATGAGGAGGAAAAACCCCATCACTCCCCTGAGACTCCGACGGTCTAGGTGGCCCACTTTGTTCCTTGCTATAGCCACTGTACCCCAGTTGATTCCCATCATGATCATTGCCCCAGATCTCAGAGCGATCGTAACCGTGACCATATGTAGTATCTGAATGAGATGCAGGTCCTTTATCGGACGGAACCTGGTGAGGAGCATGGGATGATGACTGTGCATACGGTCCACCGGTAGAGCTGATGCCGGGCGGACCAGAGGGGCGAGTGTAGGACTGAGAATGAGCAGAAATAGTGCTAGAAGATGGGTTATACTGACCAGGAGGTCTTGGAACGGTTTCTTGAGCGGTGGGAGGCTGTTGAGATGCCATGATTACGGAACAACGAGCTGTCTCTATGACAGACTGCATCTCGGCCTTACTGCTGAGAAATAAGCGAATCTGAGC
The DNA here is from genome assembly GCA_000469725.3 of Echinococcus multilocularis. Lineage (NCBI taxonomy): Eukaryota > Metazoa > Platyhelminthes > Cestoda > Cyclophyllidea > Taeniidae > Echinococcus > Echinococcus multilocularis. The sequence continues at coordinate 1,645,850 of LN902848.1, read as the reverse complement.
AGAATTAATATACTGGTGATCCAAAAGCATCGCCTTTCGAGCATCTTCGTCGGTAGCAAATGCTATAAATGCATCGCCTTTCTCGCCGCCAACAATGTGTACGCCCCCTCCGGAATATTTAAACCACCAAAAAAGCGACGAATATTCGATGCATTCGCCGTCATTGGCAGATTTTGCAGGCGGATAATGACGGAAGTCATCTAGAAAAGCAATCGTAAGACAGACCTACAAACCTTAGACGACAGACTCCGATATCGAAACGCTGAATGATTGAAACAAACAATCCAAATCAGTTCAATCTGCAAAGTTGTATTGTCAAATTTAATGGCAAGTTTTCTGTATCAAGACGTTATTAAACTAAACTTAAAATTTTACTCACAAAATTTAATAAACCTATAAAGTTTGCAAATTTTATGTTTAAAATTGTTAGTAGAGTTTTTACTTACACAAGTTCTATGCTTTAATTACGCTTTTCTTAACAATTTTTACTTTATTGTGTATCTTTTACTTGAAACGCGTCACATTTTTAGAGAAAACGGCACTGCGCGTTAATCTTTCATGCATCTTTGCTCTATATTCTCAATTATACTACAGAAAAATTTTATGGTAAATATTTAGTCGTTACTGATGAGAAATCAAATAACGCCGACCTAGGCTTTACACAGAATCAATATAGTTCATGCGAATTTTCCTTGATATCGCAGAAAATGATATAAATGTATGTGAAGACTAATTTTTGAAATACGAAAGGGCTTGAGGGATTAATCATTCAACGTAGCTAAATATACACGCAAATAATAAGTCCAACAATATTTTCTTCCGGTTTTTAACAAAATCTACTTGTCCGGCAACCCCTCCGTATCAGCAAAGATGCTTCTGCATGGCATGTTTCTTACAACAGCTGAGACCAAGTGTATTCTTGAGCTGTATTAGTGGCTACGACTCAAACCTTTGGGAAAAGTATCCGATTGGTAGTAACCAGTTTTTTAAGGCGTAAGTGTTCCTTGTTGTTTCGGAGTAAACCCTGCACGGATGGTAATGAGATCATGATCAAGACGCTACATTCGATGAAAGGACTTGAGGTTTGGGACGTCCATCAACTAGTGGATGCGAATTCGGGGAAGGGCGTGCAGTTTTCCGAAGCACTTTCCCAGAAGCCAAAGTGCTTCTGCATAGCCTTCTTGTGACTCAAGGACTGTTTGGTGATGAATGACTTTAGAAGCCTTGTTTTCGTCAGCCAAAATGAATTACTTTATCAGGCAAACACGAGTGATCATGCATTTATCTAAACTTGCATGGAATTTTTGAGTTAATGCCAAATGAATTTGTGCTGGTAGTGAATGGAGGGCTTCAATCAACTTTTGGAACTTTTTGGATTCGTCTGTGCTGGTGCATTTTGAGGTTCCCTTTGGCGACAGCTCGCTTAGAGGGATGGGCACCAAGGCAGCCGACGAATCGACGTAAGTTCGGCCAGCATCTAGACGGTCTGACGGCTACGGTGTAGGCGGACGAATTACATTATCGAGCATAATGGAATTTCCTTTTTACTCTTTCAAATTCCTAATTTCCTTTACAATTCTACTTTTTACAATGCCATCGTGGTGGTGGACGCAACAATCGTCCAACCTTCAACTCTACTTCATTTTACTTTTCAAGATAACTCCTGATAAATATAAATTTTACTTCAACCATACTCTGACGTGCTAATACAAATGGCGATCATTTGGGTTGGTAAGGTGTAGCGCCGACCTTGTGCTCAGAAGCTGGATGGCGCACGGGCTATCTGATAGAGCAATTCCACAGACAAGTAGTTGGCCGTAGCTTCAACAACTAGTTCCTCAATCTATTTCATTAACTTATTTGTATAATAATCATGAATGAGGGAGCTATTCTCCGCCAAAGGCAACCTCCACACAATAAAAGTAATAAAACAAAGTAAAGCATAAAGTTGGAAATTTGAATGGAGGTATCCATTACGCACCACAGCCTGATTTCGCCAGACATTTCACGATGTAAAATTGAGCATCGTAAATATTGTGAGTAAAAAGGTCAAGGACTTGGGCTTATTCAATGAGACAACTATACCATGCGTATGCAGGCTCTCGAGCATGACAGACTTGCAGTACTTCCGTTTTAAATCAGCTACCACTGCAAAATATTTCCACCTTCGACCTCCTACATTTAACTTTGTGGAAGCAGAATGAGGAAGAATATGAGGTGCTGACTAGGGTCGGTGAAGCAGGCGTTGGCAACTTAATGAGATGACTGCCTCAAATTACTAGACTCATACCAACAGAGGCTATTCACTTGACACCATTAGTTAGATGTTGTTGGCAGGCTAAGCACTTACGATTTTGGGGGTGAATTCTTGGATAGGTGCAGAAGAAACATTTTGGTAATATGATATATATATACATATATGTATATATATATATATATGTAAGAAATCGAAAGTAGAAAAATGTTACTATCATTTGATCAAGTTAATGGACCACGACAGTGTCCTGTTTGAAGTCCGTGCGCGTATTGAGGGCGCAATTCTTGTTGATCTTCAACTCAAATATAGCTAATGATCTGTTGCACTCATGTAACTCTGGAGGAGTTTGTTTGACATCCAGACAACAAGGATATCTGCAACCCATCAATTTTGATATGAGATTACCAAGCCTGCATCAAATCGTAGAGGTTATGATCCCGCGACAGGTCGTTATGTCGGTTGCGTCCACAGTAGATGCAGAGGCAATGCAAACCGCTTTAAAACAATGAATGAATGCAGCCATACCTGTGCTAATGCGTTCATAAAGAAGAAAAACTAAATTTACTCTAATCAAAAGATAGCTTTTATTTTGTATCCTTTCCAAATGACACTAAATGAACCTCAATTCAGCACAAACTTATCTATCTTTGTCGATCCGGCGTTGTTTTAGAGGTATTGGCATTTTCTGTCCTTTTAGCGGGTAGTGGAGCTTATTCGGATACACCTAGACTGACAAAGCAATTCCATTTGTTGGTTTAAACACAGCACGTAATAAGCAGCACTATGGTGATGAACTAGAGCAAGGAGACACTTGGCATTGCGTCCGACGGCAGTGGTTGACCACCACATCATTGTTAAAGGTGGCTGGATGTGTGCTCATAAGATCCCAGTTTGCTACTCTAAGTAAGATGCAATGCACGCTCATAATCCGAGTAAAGCTGGGTTAAAGACACTTTCTTAGTTATCCTGATCAAACTTTATATAAAATTGGCATAAAAGGCAACCCTCTTAATGGCTGTGGCATTCTCTTTCTTAGGCTCGTTTCAAAGACCGGTCAATTTCAATTGCTCTCAACCAAGGTGATGTAGACTTTTAAATAAATCATCCTTATCCAATTCATTCCCTCTGCAGGTTTGCTAATGAAGGACATGCGTTAAAAGATCGAACATAAAGATAGCCTGCCTTCCTGACCTCTCTTGCGCCAATAAGTTTGCAGTCAGTAAGCTGTGTAAATCACGCATTGCTTTATTGACAAAACTAACTTATTTGGTGCCACAAATGCTACTTTACTGTGATTGCAGTTGCAAGTGATACATAAATTCCTGAAAGGTATATTTTAGGTAGAAAACCCTGTTTGTAAATAGGTGTTAGGGTCCATAATTTGTGTTGCAGAAGTTGATTTCACAGTAGCTGGCACTAGCTAACCCATTCAAAGCAAGAAATCTTCTGTCGCCTTCACGAAGTATTGGCGGCCTGAAACCTCCTTATTCTTAAGTTGTTGTAAGGAAAATTCGACAGCGCCTGCCCCGATTAAGCTACTTAAAGGCTTGTAAGTAGCATCATCATCTGAAGTGTTGTGAGTACAAAAAGCAAATTTACTAAGTAATTAGGGAAATGAAGCTTGAGCGGTCCTTAAACCTTCCTATCTAGCTGTAGATAACCTGTTTGTTATCATCCTAACACCTACCACTTACGATCTGAGTAAAGTTTGGTAGCCGGGCATGCCAAAGAGAAAAACAAGTGATGACAATCTTCTATCTCGTTTACACGTCCGTTGCAGAGCCTAAGTAACGCCCGGGAGGTGGCTCTGGTATAGGGAGCGCATTAGCACATCCGAACTACAGTAGTACTCCCCTCGCATTCAAAAGTTAGCCAGAGTGAACTAACTCTATGTAGGTGCCCATGTTCGTCTCCACAAACATTTATATCCTCTGTTGCCATAGAAAGCTGCTTATTCTGTTCTACTTTATCGTAGAATCAGACAATTTGTCTACAAATTTCCACAGAAATATCAACCGAATGCGTAAGTTAAGATTTTCATACGCAGAATTGTCACAGAGGTCTTCGCGCATTATCACCGTCAAACTAGTCTTAATCACGCACCCTGTTCGTGTTGCTGTTAGTGCTGGTTTTTGCATTCGTGTTCCTGCAAATGACCCTGCTCCAGGCATGCCCTTTCTGCTTCTTAAGGTCATCATTGAAGGCGCCCAAACGGATCCTAGAGTAGCTCACCTCCACTCTTGTGCTCTCGCACTCATTGCTGTGTTTTTCCCACCACACTTACCTTTTTACGCCTATAAGATGGGACGGGAAGGAATAGGAGATTTAGACTCGGCTTTACTAGGTGAAAAACAGCCTCCGTTCAAGGTAAAAAAGGATGGAGTGAGAATAGCCAGAGGTCCAGATCTTTTTGATGAAATAATGCAGGATTTTACACGACTGACGAAATTTGTGCAAAATTTCATGGAGGATGGCAAATAAACAACAATGGCGTGGAGAAATCAGATGCGTGACCTTGGTCAGCGTCAATTTTTTTAATGTCGCTTAACATAACCAGGTAGTAAACGCCACAAATCCAACCACTGCCCTTCTGGTACTCACCCATTTATTGGGTATCCATAGGGTATCCATTAACCCACTCCTTACCAAGCATTCATTATGACCCCCACTCAACATGCCATTAGCTGTCGTGTGTAGGCGGCGTGAACGTGAACCTGCCACTGAAATTGGTTGAATTGGGCCACTGTTTAGCACATACCTCGAGATGGGGAGACGGGCCTTCCACTGCATACCTAAAAAGACGTCCTATTGGTCTACTGTGGCTGCTGTGGCACCTGTTATGTGTACGTAATCATGCCTGCTCCAGACAGACTGATGAGAGGCTTCCTAGGAATATAATTGGTATTGACTTCACAGTTTAGAGTTACATGTTTGTCCACCCATCTGAGTACACTATAGCGGCCATAAATGAAGACTTCAAATCCTCAAGTGGTTGTTTAGAAGGCAAGAAGGCAATTTATAAGGTGAGCTTTTTTACATTTAACAGACCAGATGGCCCATTTGGATGGCAATACTTGGGTCAAGTATGAGAAAGCACTTAATTAAAATATTATAAAGGATAAATGTAGACAATCGGGTACTAGCATGAGTACGTGGTGAGTTTAGATTGTGGGAGAATTCGCCCACATTGGGTTACGCTGATGGCAACATAATAGTTCCGAACAATCACTTTCCCCATTATATGTGTCTATTTGTTTGTTCCACAGCTTCACCTCATTTGTATTCATAAATTGGGAAAAATCGTGAATATTTTGACTTTGGTGGATAAGTGCATATTTGAGGGTCAAAAAATAAGGCCTCGGATCCTTCTTGTCAAAGTGTGAAGAAGCTCAACTTAAGGGCCCCTTAAAAGCCACGTCAATGCTCTACTGCAACCCTAGATGAGGATTCTGCTTAAAGACCAGAAGTAAAGTGGTTAGGTTACGGTGAATAGACTGGTAGAGCCAACTTTTGGTTACTGTCAAACATGTCATCACTTCAGTTTGTTTGGCTCAGTTTGGCTCGGGGGCAAAGACATTGGCATCACCTTTGCTGTCAGAATGCAACTTTATGTACTAGGCATCTTTCCTTTGTCCGCTGATGTACTCTTAATCCAACGGACATTCAAGAGCGCAATACTCACGCCACAAAGTGAGGAGTGACTTCCGGTGTCTTGAAAAGGTTTAGACTAAAATATGGGACAACACCGAATAATTTTATAAGAAGGCACTGATCGCCTATTCATGTTTTCTTGATTAGTTTAGGCGCATCTCAAATGTCACTAATGCCATTCATATTTGCCAGTGTTCAGCAAAACTATGGGCAACAATCTACGAACTTCAAATACAATGGATGCAATGTGTCGGGCTTTCGGGCGTCAAGAATATCTGCATCATTCCAATCGACGCAGGGCCCCTCCAATCCTGCATCAAGGTGTGGGGCTTCCTGCACCACGAGAGTCTCAGATCATTGCTCCATTTTTTTGGATCTACTCCTTCGTTTCCAATTTATACTCTATACATCACGTTCATCTTCGCCTCTTCATTTTACCACTTAAGATGCGGCTTGGTAACAATGGCTTCTCCGCCATAGTTTCCAGCTTTTTCGCCAATAGAGATGACGATCTGTGGCTCATGCATTAAACTCCACCACTGCATGACAGACATGCAATCTGATCAGTAATTTTGCCTACCAATTGTCCCATTTTTCAATGTGCCTACGAATCATAAGGGAGTCATTTTCCTCCAAGTGCATCCTCGACACAAGACGGAGCGTTTGATACATTTAAATAAAATATAATAAAACTGTGTTTGCCAATTTGAATGACGTCATCTCTTGAAAATCGTGCTTGAAATTAGTTAGTTTCATGCAAGGGACCCAATTTGTTTTGCGTTGCCTCACTTTGTGTGACAAAACCTCAGTTCAGCTCACCTTACCCCACCTTGCCTTGTCATGCCAAGTTAGGGGACATGACCAAGGGTACATTGTATCACATCGAGTGCCACAGGAGATTTGCTACCATATAATACATTGTAATCAACTTTCTGCACAAAATTCCTTCTGATTTGAGGCCTCGAATTTGGCCCCTATCCTTCACCCATAAACTTGAGTGGAAGAACAGTCTGCTTAGTGTTTAATAACCACCTTCCGACCTAATTGAATGTCTCCGAACCATCCCACATGCACTTACACACGTGTTGAATGTCCTTTTCACTTTCGACACTGAAAGTAAAGGTGCAATGGCTGAAGGAGAAAAATTCCTCATCTTTGAACAAATTGCCACACAATTGCTGTGACGTGCCAATAAACACGTGATATATTTCCATACTGGTGAGAACTAACCTCCCAAAATGGCCTATCGAGGCGAGATATGAAATGATTAAAAAGAAATTATGCATTGCTTCCTCTGTCTTGTTTAACAGCCATCATCGCGACATGTTTCTATCTCTTTTAACCCTCACAGTTAGCTCTGCGTTTTCTACTGCAACCGTAATAACAAAACAAATTGAATGGATGGTCCAAACTAAGTTCATGACACGTGACACTCGCTATTGTTTACCATGGCATGTTTTCACTTTCAATGGAGCAGTAAATTGCATCCACTAGTTACTATGTGGTCCGTGAATGACCTTCAGTGTTTACTGTGAGTGTATCATTTGATGCCGCATCTCCACAAAATGTTCAAAGTAAAATAAACGCAAATCGGATCAGCTTCTTTAAACCACATTTATACCCTTTCCAATCCTGCCCTATGATACGTCGTGACATGGCTTGATGTGGCAAGATATGGAGGCACGAAAGTAGTATAGCAAGATATCGCGAAAAACGAAATGACTTTGCAGGTCACCATATTTAGTAGCTATATTAAACTGTTTTATTACTTCACCTTTTCGTGATAACAATCGGACATAGACGCAGTGTCTTAACCTCGGTTTATCTGTTAGTCGGCATAACTAATCATTCAGCCAAAGAAAAACATGGTATAACATCCGACAGGTACGTGTGCAAACCTGAGAATTTGCTGTGATGATCCACATGAAAAGAGAACACCGCATATGCCTACCAACCTTATTTATGAAGCTGCGATGAGACAGCTAACAGTCCTTGCAGCCGGAAGGATCAATTTAGTCCTAGTCCGCAATGGTCAATGGCAACTAACCTAGCAGCATCACACATTGCTTTTTCAGAAATATTTGCTTCTCCATCAGCACCTCCCTAATCACCGAAACCAGAGGCTCTGTATATCATTCGGCAAGGTGACGCTCAAGCCCTCCTCCAGTAATTCATCCAACGGCAAAGATGGATATGAGTAAAGCTTGAACGAGATAATTCCAGGCACGACCCCTTCCACTTGGCACTCTATGATCATCCTGATATTTCCTTTTGACTTGACACTAGTGCAATCATGCATCCAAATTAGGCAGCCTTCGTGCAAGGTACTTTAGCCTAACCTTGTGACTTGCATTGCAAACCATGGCCTACAACTACCAATCGCATCCCCTAAGACCCGTTTACTTGACCTAATCAAATAAGCACTGGAGGATCGCATATAAAAGGGGAAGTGTGCATTGGCACCGAACCGGGTGAAAACAACACCAGTTTGTGTGGACAATGATCGCCCTTTTGCCTCTCCTGCTACTTTGTGTTGCCAACCTCAGCCAAGGTAAGTGAACAGCTATTCCTGTGTACTGTTGATCCTTTCGCTACTCTCCTCCACACCTACTTCAAGTGAAGTGGCGTTTGGACCCACTACACATCAACTACACTGTGAGACCAACCCCGATTCTGTAGTAGTATTTTCAAAAGGAGGAGTACGTTGCTGCCCGAAACACGAGAAAATTCGCTTATGCTTGATTGAGTACTTATGATTAAAAACAGCACCTTGTTTAATGTCCTTTCGCTTTCATGGATTCACTGGTATCTCTGTAATTCTTAAGTGAATGCAGTGGGATATGGCTTCGATTCAGGCGAAGAGGATGTCTGCAACCTACCAATGAGGACTGGACCCTGCCTAGCCTACTTCAGAGTGTGGGGCTATAATCGGGCATTGGATCAATGTGAGAGCTTCATCTACGGTGGTTGTGGAGGCAACGCCAACCGTTTCGAAGAAAAGAAGGAATGCGAGCGTACTTGTGTTAAAAATTTGCACTTATAGAATCATAAACTTTTCTCTGATCATATTGTAGCTGGAAAAATACTTGCTCTTCTGTTGATACTAAGTAAAGGCACCTAAATTTACCAAAAGATATTCGTAATTTTTGGCACCGATGGAGACATGGAAGTCCAAAGAGGGAGGCCGTCAAATAAGACGTATCATTTTCATTAACACCCCTACAGGTAAACAGCGGTGTTGTGTGATAAATCATGACTTTATCCTCAATCACTGAGAAAATTGGGCCAACTTGAAGTCTTCATGTGTTACATCTGCCTGACTACTTCCATGCAATCGTGAGTGTTGAAGGTGCATCTCTAATACCACTGACACTACTTCTACTGTTGATACTAATCATTTTTACCTACTGCTGACACAAATTTGGCCAATACTCTTTAAAATCCAGGTAGCCTTAATCTAGTTTGATTGGCTATTAGGCTATACAGGAATCTGTGACTGTCCAATTCTTGTGCAAACCACCCATTTACATGTCTGCAAAATTCAAGTGACTGTGATGCAATTTAATTGGCTGCCAGGCAATACGGCGATCTGCCACAGTCAAATTTTACCCAGACCATTCATGCCAATGTAAATTAATAAGGGCTGTGGTAGCAAAATATCTGGAATACTGAAGTTCGTGTTGACTGAGGCAACATGAACGGACGAGGCTTGCGTTGGGTCACCCAACTTCTTCTACAGTCAGTCATCACTCTATAACAGAACTTGACAATATACCGGCTGGAGAATGCTCCTGCACGGCGTAACGCCAGACAGTCATCAGAAGGACCATCGACTGTAGTGGCTCAGCCGGTACAACATTCGACACCTAGTGAAACCTTGGCACACAAAGGGAATGATGAAACTCCATCAAAGGCAGGAATTCTGCCTTAGGTCGATTTGCACTAAGAGGTGAATAAAAACGGCGTAGTCCGTGACGATTTGGGATGGGATGGACCTGCCACGGCGTCCATAGTAGACGAATATGCCACCTTTAGATTTATATGATCAACGCACCTAAAGTCCCCTACTCTGGCCATGGTAAAGAGAGACATAGTTCAACTACCTACTGTTGAAAGTCAACGTAGAGGGCACTGCATGTGGCCATTCACGATAGGGCAAATGCATTACCACTGGAGCACAACAAAGTGTCCTAATGATTGGGAGGATGAGGGTAGATGGTCATGTTTGTGGGTAGGAAAACGAATTGTAATGTGGAAGGATGGATGGGTGGATGTGGGAATAATGAAATTTCCTACCTCGTTTCCATTTACTTCCTTAAAAATTAACAAGATGACAAAGCTTAATCATCTCATTTCTGCATGCCGAATTCATCCATTTACCATCCACCACGAAACATTGCATTGTTTAGCCAAGTGAATTCATTACCTATGGCCTTCAAGAGCCGACATTTAATCCTGCGTCAGGAATCGCTATACTTCACCAAGAGAACATTTTCTTTTAAGATTGCTACATGTATCGCTTATTATGGCTAGGGCGTATAAAACGCACTTTAAAAGCCCCACTTTCTTGATCCAACAAAACAAACACTCGCGAATTGTGTATATAAGTGGAAGGGTGCTTTTACACAAAGCAAGGTGACTGCTCCACTGCATCGCAATGACCAAGCTCGCACTTCTAGCTCTCATGCTGCTCTGTGTTGCCAGTCTCAGTCAAGGTGAGTGGACAACTTCTCTTGTGTCGTTTTGCTTGTCTTCACTTTGTCGCCATCCAGCAAAGTGTCCATTGGACTCACTAATTACCACTCGAGTCTAGACATGACGGCGTGATATCAGCTTCCTTTGTTGGGAAGTATGCGCATATGCACTCGTACATATGCTTTGAAATGTCAGTGCTTCATTACAATATCAACGGAAAAGTTTAGCCTTCTTTTTCCTAATACCTATCTACTTTTCACTTTGAACCCCTACTCTTTGCTTTCAGCCTTGAGGAAGTAGCTTAAGGAGGAGCATGAGGTACTTCATCATCCATGGTGTATGTCGTGCTGACAGCCTGATAAGCTAATTGATGCAAAAAGGTTGAGACGAATCAGTAGACTGGGTACATGCCATTTTGGTGGAGACTGCTGGAGCAGATATGGAAGAAGAACTTAGCTGCTGACATGTGACCGACAACAAAGAAAGAGGTGGTAGTAGGAAGCGTACGCGGTGAGCACGAAATGGGGAAGGATTCGCCAACCTTTGGTTAAGTTCTGCGGATCCACAACAATGCTTTATATGATGTCTGCCTACTTCCACGCACTGGTCAATATTTCAGGTGCATCTCCCATACCAATAACACTACGCATGGTTTTCGAGGTTTAACACAAATATGAACATTAACCTGTGAAGTTCGGACAAAATTGGTTTGGCTTTTAGGCGAGGAGGATATCTGCAGCCTACCCATTCGGGTGGGAATCTGCCGATTCCGCATCAGTGTTTGGGGCTTTGATTCCAAAAAAGGGCATTGTGTCAATTTTCTCTACAGTGGATGCATGGGCAACGCCAATCGCTTTGTAGATCGGAGGACCTGCGAACGCGCCTGTCTTAAATCTTCACCATCGAAAAAGCACTAACTTCTCTCTAATCAAAGCATAACTTTCTAAATGCATGCCTCCCATTGTCGCTAATTCAATAAACCTGAATTTATTAAACGTTTTCGTTCCTTTTCCATCTGGTCCAGTTTCTACCGTACTATCATTTATTTCTGCCCTGCCAAAGTGTAGCAGGTATGGAAATTCACTGGATGGTTTGGGTTGACCGTGTAGCAGATGAGACTTTGTGGTGAGGCGAAGGAGGGGGGCACTTCTCTCCGAGGTCCAAGAGCGACCTACATAACTACTACATTACTGGGGGTTGGTAGAAGTGGTGGTGTTTATAGAAAGCCTTGTTATTTGCTCGAGGTAAAATCGAATGCCTGCTCAGAAGCAGAGTGGAGCAGAGTGAGGTGTCAAAACATTCACTCATCAGTCTGTTAGGCACCAGAATGTCATTCACCTCCGAATGCAACCTCCACACCATGCTGGACACCTGACGCATCCCAATTGAGCAAGGATAAACACGAGGTAGCCAATTTGAATGAAGTCATCTCTAATGTGCCTATCGTGAGAGCAAGAGTTTGAAAAGAATTAAAAGATGTCCATACACCTATTCAGCGAATCTACTTTGCCTCACTTCTTGTTCCACCTCCTCATCTTATCTCACCGGACACCACTTCACCTTGCATTGCTTTCCCATGCTCGAGCGCATACTCAACAGTACATTGTACCAAATGTTTCTTGCAGGAGTACCCCTATCATAAGATTTATTGTAACCAACTATCTGCGAACAATCCGGCCCGTTTCAAAGCCTCGAATTGGGATCTCACATGCCACCCATCACTGTAACTGGGTGAGCAATCAGCTTGGAGCAGATTGGTCACCTCCCACCCTAAGCAAATATCACCAAATCATCCACTAGAAGCATAGGCAGAAGTGGTAATTCCCTTTCATTTTCAACACTGGAGGTGGAGATGTAATGGCTGTGGGAGAGTAATCAATCGCATTTATACAATTTTCTTACGTATCATGGGGATGTGTCAATGCTAACTAGTATTATTTCATAACTGGTAAGAATTGAGTATCCGGGAAGGCCTACCAAAGCGAGATCTAAGATCTTGGCCATAATGGGAGGCTTTACACTGCAAATGGCACGTCTGTCATCGTTTACCTTAGCATATTTTCACTTGGAATGGGATGGTAAACCACATCTAATGGATGCGCTTTGGTCCACTAATGGCGACTACCCTTTACCAGGGTTGTACTATTTATTGCCGCACGAGTTGCGTAGTCGCCAAATGCTGTGCAGTCATTATTATCGCACTCTTCTGCCACTTTGAAAGTCATTTTGCGTTTTTTTACAAAAATTAATGCAAATTGGGTCAGTCCCTTTTGAGTCCGATTTGTGCTCATTCCGCCCTATCATACGGCATGAAGTGAAACTTGACCACGTCATTTTGCCGGCCTATTAGCCACCTAGCCAACCAACAAGACCAATCATTCAACAACACATGAAACAAGAGGCACGACGAAGTGGCTACATTCAATTTGATGTCTCTAACATGTCACAGTGATACTTTGGGGTTCTGCTGGCTTTTCAACAGTCGCGGCATGTGGCGGAGGGAGGACAAATTTCTGCGAAACATGCATTTTTTGGTGTTGCACTTTCAAAAGGTAAACAGGCGGCGACCGACAAGGAAGACGACTTGCTGCTCTCGTGGACAAATAACCAACGTCACCAAAGTTTACACTGAATCTTGTTTGAAGTGGTTCCGTCTACCCCTTCATTTTTCAAGTTAGAACAGAGCATTTATCCTGTTTAAACACGATTTGACAGGTGGGCGTGTCAGAAGGGTTGGCTTTATACAAAGCCGTATTTTCACCGTCGATGGGGATGCCGCATAGCGTTTGTCACGAAAATCATGTGTGACCTTCCTTGAGTTGGGTCTTTTAAACACAGATGGTTCCTAATTTGTCAGTTCCTTTTACACAAGAGGGGTTGTTTCCACTAGTTGCTCTCAAATGTTACCTCGTCAAACCACGGAGTCGCATCGATGGGCGTTAATGTCACCATCGGTCACTGGCTATTTGGTGAATCATGTGGTGTTCTTGTGACAAAAAATGACTATAGAGAAAATGTAGTTGGATAAATGCTACTAGATCCTAGTGCCTTACGTACTCTGGTAATCAGGCTACTTCCTTAGCCATATATTTGGTAGCTTCCACAGGAGGCCCTCTAGCATGCCTATGGTAGCAACACCACTGAGTCACAGCAGTGGTGAAACCAACACTCTTACCCGTACCTTGGTAATCAAGCTGTTTTCACAAAATGGTACATTTTAGAACTTTTTACTTTGAATGGTTCCGGGTTACTTTGTCCTCGAACACTTCTCCTAACTTTTTAGCGGAAAATAAGAAAAGGTGGCAAAGAGCTTGCTTGTGATGCATATTTTCCTCATTTACCGCTTCCATATCACGTGAAAAATAGACAAGTGGGTGCAACTTGAATTTTCCCGAATCGCACACTAGTTTTGTGTTTTGAGCTACCAGCTACTCTGTCTGTGTATGAGACAGCAATGCTCAGCATAAGGACTAGGAAGAAACACTAAATGGATTTGTTGATTTCATACACGCCAATATTGGGGCTGGTAATCAGTCCTTCGAAACTCGACATCTGGAAAGAATTGGCTTGCATCGCAAATATTTTTTTTCACCAATTAGAATGTCTCCCCACATATCGCACATATTTCTAAACTCAAAAGTCAACTGTTTCGTGTGAAAATGCTGATTGGCAAATTCGGACTCATCACAGTGGCATAAGTGGAGTTCGTGTACACCAGACTGCGACATGTAGGAATTTGTGCGGAGTATTCACCTCTCTCCCATTAGGCTTAATGGTGAATATGAAGAATTAAGTTCTCCAGTCTCTCATGAAGCGGCTTTCTGGCACTGCGTTCAGTGAGGTGTTTGGTCGAAGCACAGCGCATAAATCTGCCACTGGTGGGTCCACGTGTCCGACTTTCGTTTGTCATCGATGTGTCAGTGTCAATAGTTATGTGTGACGCAAAGGACGAAAGAAATGACGACTGAGAGACGATTGATTAAGGTGTGTGTCGCAAGTGGAATACTAGAAATGACTACGACGACTCTGACTTACACTTCATTCACCCCATCCCTACACATCCAATCTAAACTATTTCAACTAGATGAGCCGGTGAGCCGCGACTTTGCCAATCCGCGTGACATGAGAAGGAAGAAGCCCAGACATCGACAAGTCGTATAGCCCCAAGTAAAACCAAACAAGCTCAGGGGGTGAGGTTGTTCAAACTTTCGTGGTATTTAAGCAGAAAGACTTGGCTTTTCCAGCCACGAATCCAACTACCACATAAACATGAACTGCTTGCTATATTTGTAGATAGATAAGTGATTTAGCAACTGACAAAATGTGAGAGCTGGGTTGATAAACACATCCACGTGGCTAAAAAATGCATTATCATCTAGCAATCAACGTATAAATGCACACACACACTCACATAGGTGTCAGATTCGTGCATTGAAAGCCCCGATGAATGTGACTGATATCTTGCTGTCGTCATCATCATCGTCGTCATCATCATCATCATCATCATCCCCACCTAGGAGCATTCAATGCGGAATTAGCCTAGGGTTGAGAACAAGAGAACACTGGTAGGGTTAGTGGTGGTTGAGAGGAAGAAAACCCGACGAGTGAATCATTAATGTCTGTAAAAACTGCATCCCCACCGGGCACCGAGACATCGCAAGCTGCATTCATTGCCTCGGTATCGTCAATGCATTTGATAGCCTTCTTGAGCATTCTTGAAAGCCATACCGCCACATCTCCATGAAATTTTCTTTACGGAATGACTCAGTTCAAGTGGATTTTGTGGTTAGAGAACAGTTATATGATTAGGCCAAATTTGTCTTCCCATCTTCTTGCTGTGATGCACTACAGCCAAGTACCGTGGAATAATCCAACTTTGGTGGAATTCGGCAAGACGAAGACTTGTTTACTTTAGCTGCCTCTTCGTTACTCAAAGTTGTGCACAAAAGAGAACAACACTGCAGAAATGGAATCCTTGTGAAGTGTGAAGTACAGCATCACAGAATGCAACCGGAAACATGAATATTGCGTCAACTTTCCATCATGGATAATACAATGGCAAACATTTGTCATTATGCGTATCCTACAATTACTAGTTTTTAAATGTTCTTTGAAATTGCCATTTATTTGGGCAGCAACTATAGTTTGCATCCTTCTAAAAACAATTTTATACCTTAGTGAGCTGTGTGTCCATAAGAGTGTCTACATGCAGGTGAAATGATTATACCAACCCCTACGTACCACTTTTCATAGCAGCTCACATCGCCTTTCGCATATACCGCATTTCCGCTTGCTTCAAATGCAGAATCACTTTGACACTGCACTGCGCATCTCATCGCATCACATCACACCTCAGCACAATACACCACACCGCCTCACTGCACAGCGTGTCACATCAATCCATCTAACTCGACTAAAACACCGCAAGTGACTGAATGCTTGGAAACACGTCAGCAAAAGGTTATTTGGAATCGCACAACTCCATTATGCACAATGTCACTGTCTACCACAGGCCTTATGAAATACCTCGTTGTCTGAAGGCTGAGGGAGAATTGGAAGCGCCTACATCGTGAACAACTACTTAAAATACTAAGCCTCTAATCCTCCATGAAGCTAACTGCAGGAGGTAAATTGAGAAGACATATTTTGTCACGAGAGGAGAAACCGGAGTTGATTTGCTCGATTACTCAAATTATATGCTTTGTAACCACACAAGTGCCCACCCGTGTGCCACCGATGTGTGGAGTAACCGACAATGTCACCACGGTGAAGTCTTGTTTATCCAAGAATTTAGACCATCGGTTCGCCTACACTCACCCGAATTCGCAAATGAGTCACCGTAGCTGTTTCTAATTTTAGAAATTAGTCACTTGAAAAAAACTGGTTAATTACTTGCATTTAACGTCAAATAAATGTATTCACCTCTCAACCTATTTTCAACAGTGGGATCATGCACTGGTTACAGATGGTTTCCAACTCTGCAGTCATCGAAATGTTATTCAGCACAAAATGAGGTGACGCGCCTAGAGAGTTAGCGGAACAATTAGTGAGTCCACCGAGGTCCGTGCGTTGTTCGATTTAATCTAGCCTCTTGGATGGCTTTTCAACTTGGTCCGCGATGCAGCAATCATTGATGCATGTGGATATCTAGTGGTGTCAAGTATATCGTCACAAGTCATTCAGCATCTCTTTATGATGGCAAGCATTTGAACTGCAAAACACAAGAGAAAGAAACTTCTTGCCAAAACATTTCAGAGTATCATACGAATGACAAAATATGCCAAGATTAATGGTGAGAAACAAGTAAAGGTTAATAAAATGCAGAAATCTTACAATTGACATAAAAAATTGCGATTTTGCATACACCCAGGAGACGAGGACTGAGCACGAGCCCCACCCAAACACCCACTTCTCTACGTTCTAGAATATTCAGATATTAGGCATTTCTAGCAATGGAACTTGCAAACACTCAAATAAGAAGGTACACTTGGGTTCTCACACACGTCATCATCTGAGCACTTTAACTAATTAGCACATCATCTTGTAGGAAAGTCAGCACTGGTGATGTCTAGTGCCGACTTGTCGTCATTGTGGCCCAAGACTTAACTTACCAAACCGATGCCTTGGTAGAAATGTTGGGTTATCCCAGATCTCTTCCGCCATTTGGAGGTCGCATCTCTTTCTGGAAGGTGTTCATAAGTGCACCCATTGATAAGTAACGTGTTAAGCTGCTGATTCCTCAGTTTATCACAGTTGCATTTAGTTGTGATGGCTCATGCAGTGCCCTTTCCAATTTCAGCAACGAATAAGACCTTACCGCATTTGAGTCAAATCCAACTGACAAGCCACTAATCATGTCTTGGACAATTATCACGGATGGAGATGTCATTGGCAGTTGTGAGTCTCATCCAGATTTGCGGTTCATGAACATTAAAGACGTTGTCCGATCTAGGTGCCATCACTTTGTTGACCGAGAGCGGCTTACTTTGCATTATTACTGCGACTAGTGCTTCATGGTTTGGTATGCAAGCGTCCATTGCAGTTCTGTCAGTAGAAACCTGTCCAAGACATCAGCAGTCACCTCGCCTTGACTCACTTGACTCTATCGACATGGGAGTGGAGAACAGGAGAGACAGAACGAGTGGTGGCATGCTGACAGAGGTGGTGATGCAACTATTTTTACCTCCAAACCTGACTAAGGCAGACTAAACGAAAGTGATGACACGCTTTACGTTGATCAAACGTTGGCTCCGTTAAGCTCATCATTGTCGCCTAATCAAGCTATTTTTGATAGTTGCACCAAAGTCGAATTTGGGGCAGCCGTCATTTGTTGATGTGGCTTCAATAGGTCCTTGTGTTGGGCTTCTTCACCGCTTCTGCACGATGAATCAGACGCCTTACTCCTAGACACTCAGATTCGCCACTTATCCACTGAAATCACAATTTCCCAAATTCTTCTCACCTCAGAAACGCAAATTAAATGGAGCTATGAAGTCAAAAAATGGCGGAATTTGGCGCAATTATAGGCATGCCAATAACGTAATCAAATGAGGGGTATTCTTTCACAAATCGTGTGTAACACTTTCAAGCCTGTGCTTAACCAGCCTGCACTTTTCAGCAAAACACTTGAATCTAACTTTGCGATGCATATCTATTATCATGACTTGAATCTAGACTCCACTTCACAGGACTTGTTCTCTTGAATTAATTAAATAAGCACTCGTAGACTGCGTATATAATGGGAGGGTTGCTTTCACACAAAGCGAGTTCACTACACCACCGACTGACGATGACCAAGCTCCTTCTTCTAGCTCTCATGTTGCTTTGTGTTGTCTGCCTCAGCCAAGGTAAGCCAACAGCCCTTCTTGTGTCGGTTCTACCATTTCATCTCTATCCACTACGCATTCATTGTGGAAAGTGGTTATTTTCGTCACCAATCGTCAAAGACCAGGTGGGTCTAATCACGATAGCAACCCTATTCATGCAACAGTATTTCTATAGGAGGGAAATACCATCCTCCGCTATGCACGACCTAACCTCTTCGTTTATCCCTGAGAGATTGGCAAGGGGAAGTGCATGAGGCACTTACTTAGCCTTGGCGAATGACCTACTGACAACTTGATGCTTAGATTGATAGGAACCCGTAGAAGCAACCCGTAGAAGCATTTAGTTGGATGTTGTTGGCAGGTTAGGCACTTGTCAAGTTGATGGAGGTTTCTGGATTTGATAGAGGAGGAACAATATGGTGACATGTTGTAAACGAGAGCGTTGAAGTTGTAAGTGCCATTAGGGGCCAAAGTATGGCTGACTTCAGTGCATTTGGCTAGAGCCTTTGGATCCACAAAATTAGGCTCTTTTGATCTCCGTCTACTTCCATGCATTGATGAGGATTGAGGGTACCGATCTGTGTTATTCAGGTGAACCTAATGCAACTTGGTTGGCTTTTAGGTAGAGCAGATATCTGCAATCTGAAAATCGAGAGAGGAAATTGCCAATCCCACATCAAAGTCTATGGCTATAATCGCAAAAAGGGTCATTGCGAGCATTTCATTTACAGCGGCTGCGGAGGTAATGCAAACCGCTTCAATGACAGGAGTGAATGCAAGCGCGTCTGTGGTAACCCTTGACAGAAGAAGAAGAGGAGGCACTCATCTCCCTCCATCCAAAGCATATATCCGCAAATGCATCCATCCTTACTATTACAAATAAAACAAATGTGGAATTAGCAAAATTTTCCCTGCCTTTTCCTATCTGGTCTAAATAATTTCTATATTAATATTTAATTGTTCCTGGTGAAATCCAGGTGGACAGGGGGATTGACTGACTTTTTAAGGGTCACCTAAGAAGGGAGACACATGGTGTTGAGTTTCATGAGGGATGTGAGACACTGCCACATAACTACTGATGGATGTTGGAAGGTCTTTTGTTTAGAAATTCGAGTCAACTACTCCCTACATCAACTCATTATTTACTTCACTCACTTAATTGCTCATTTTCCACTTTTATCCTCTACTTTTCCTGTACTCATTTCACTTAGTTGCATTAAATCAATAGACTTGGTCTCTTCACTTTGTCGCTCATGGCAACACTGGCTTCTCGTCTAATTTTGCTCACGGTTATGCCAGTGCGAATGGCCATCATTTTAGATGGTGAATGTCAACTGACACGGTCTGATCGGTAGGGCCGAAATCATGCTCAGAATTTGCAGAAGATCCATAGAAAAGTACTTGCCAGCACCTTTTACAACTTGGTCTTCATTCTATTCCATTACTCGACGTGCCTACGTATCACGGTCGGCAGAGTTAATCTCCTCCAAGTGCCACCTTTGCGCAAGAACGAGTGTCTAACGCATTTCAGTAGAGCAAAGGTAAATACGAGGTTGGAATTTTGAATGAGAGCGTCTACCGTGTTGCATACTATGTATTTCGTCTGAGGGCATTGGGATATGCCCAACCACTCGCACCTATTCTTTTAAACTATTTTGCATTGCATTGCACCATCTTGACTCACCTCACGCCGTCTCACTTCGCGTTATCTAGTCTTGCCATGCAATTCACTTCCGCATTCGTGTGTCTACGCAAAAGTGTATTGCACCACATGAAGTTCCACATGGTAGTCGCCATTACATGGCATACAATAATAACAATTTGGTCTACAATTGGCCCTACCGCGAAGCTGAGAAGTGAGTCTCTACCAGTCAAGTAGAACGGTTACCTCTCGCCCTGTACGAATCACATTAAAACCATCCCGCTAGAAAGTACAAGGAATCGGACATTACCTTTTCAGTTTGACACCAAATGTGGGAGTGTAATGGTTGTTATAGAAAAATTTATGACGTTAGGCAATTTCCTTGAGAGTTAATCGTTGCCTGCCAATGACTGCGCAAAAGAAATAGGCACTAATAGGCGTGCAGCACCCAAAACGGCTTATTAACGCCAGATCTAGGAAGACGTAAGTCTCCTCCTGTCCCTTAGCAGTCTTACAGGTAGCAGGAGGCTTTCAACCGCAACTTTGAAGACGGAGCAATTGCACTGGATTGTCAAAACCAAATTCTTAACAAAGGCCCGTTTAAATTATCTACCTTGGCATGGTTTTACTTGTAATGAGGCAGTGCACTACATCAAGCGAATACGCTATGATCCGCTAATGACCTTCATCGTTCACGTTGACTGTATAATTTGTTGATGTCGCATGCCGATTCTCTTTCCGCTACTATGCATTCAATGCAACCGGATACTTCTGCTACTCAACTAGTCAAACCAAACTTTGATATGCAAGTAAACGCAAATCGAGCTAATCTTCACTTGAATCCAGTTATATTCTATTCTCTCATGTGACATAAGATGGTACCATAGTGGCATAATGTATTATAAAACAGTCTGATATTTCGAGGTAGGTTCAGCAAGCGATAGCGATACTTACAATGGCTTTAACAAACACCTCATTAAGAAACAATGTTTGGTTGTTCTGCTGCTCTGCTTTTTAGTGATAAAAGTAGACTTAAATCCAGTGATTAAGCGTCGACACTTCATTTTGCCGGCCATCCAGCAACACAAACACACGATCATTCAGTTGACGAGAAAGGTCATTCATTCAACAACCGCCGAAACGGTGGATGAGGTCAAAAAGAACTATTTAACGAACATTTGTATAAAACCAACGTGAGAATGTGATTAATTCGGAGTGAAGCTTAAAATTATGCGATTGTAAGAGGAGGGGAGAGAAGAGGCGCTAGGTGGACATGCTACTTACGTCGACTGCATCGTCAACGTTTCCTCTAGTCACATGGAATATCTTTTTAACCTAAAATCACCTCTTCTATTTTTGTTTAAGTAAGAAGAGAATATTCGCTTAATTTAAGCCAAATTTGATAACTGGATGTGTTAGAGGTATCGGCTATGCACAAAGAGGGACTTTTTCCTCAATGAATGTGATCCACGTCCTATCGTCATGAAAATCATGCTGGACCTTCTTCGCGTTGTTCGCCCGAAGGACATATGCTGATGAGCCACACGTTTGCAGACTACAGTGACATGCACAGCTAAATTTTGAAGCCCTGCCGAAGTACCTACTGTCCTTTTTAGTAAAAGCTATCCCTCCAGTCCCAATCCCACTCAATGTCAATCCGTGTTAATTTACCTTTGTACAGCACCCATAATTTTTGTTGGAAGAGTGGCCTCCCTGGCTTCCTTTACCATTGTCCACCTCTATAAAGGGAAAGATTCGTTAGTTATTTAGTAAGTTGACGCTGAAGACTACTTAACACGTCGAGTCCCGCAGGAGAATCGCTCTCAGTGAATGCACTGTAATCGAATTTTGCAGCAAATCCGCTCTGTTTTGAGACCTCCAGGTCTGCCTTTTTCCTTCAACCATAGCTGCGAGCAGAAGAACAATCGGCTTAGTCCTCGATCACTACCTTCCCCCCTACACGAATATCACCAAACCGTCCCACATGCACTTACACAGACTCAGAAATCCATCCTCAATTTCGACACTGGAAGTAAAGCTACAATGGCAGTTGGAGAACAATCCCTCAACTTGGAACAAATTGCTACGCAATTGCTGTGACGTGCCAACATGAAGTTATCAGAAAGAAATAGTGCTTAGCTCCTCCTCTCCTGCCTAACTGCCACCACCGCAGCCTTTGTTTGTCTACTACTATAGCTGTGACAACAAAACCGATCAATCGAATGGTTCAAAGTGAGTTCATGACAGGTGACACTTGCCATCGTTTACCAGGACATGTATTCACTTTCAACGGAGCAGCAAGCTGCATCCAATCCCTGCCATTTGGTTTATAAATGACCTTCAGTGTTTGCTGTTACTAGATCATTTGATGTCGCGGTATGCCGCATCTCGATTAGCACCTCCCTAATCACCGAAACCAGAGGCTCTGTATATCATTCGGCAAGGTGACGCTCAAGCCCTCCTCCAGTAATTCATCCAACGGCAAAGATGGATATGAGTAAAGCTTGAACGAGATAATTCCAGGCACGACCCCTTCCACTTGGCACTCTATGATCATCCTGATATTTCCTTTTGACTTGACACTAGTGCAATCATGCATCCAAATTAGGCAGCCTTCGTGCAAGGTACTTTAGCCTAACCTTGTGACTTGCATTGCAAACCATGGCCTACAACTACCAATCGCATCCCCTAAGACCCGTTTACTTGACCTAATCAAATAAGCACTGGAGGATCGCATATAAAAGGGGAAGTGTGCATTGGCACCGAACCGGGTGAAAACAACACCAGTTTGTGTGGACAATGATCGCCCTTTTGCCTCTCCTGCTACTTTGTGTTGCCAACCTCAGCCAAGGTAAGTGAACAGCTATTCCTGTGTACTGTTGATCCTTTCGCTACTCTCCTCCACACCTACTTCAAGTGAAGTGGCGTTTGGACCCACTACACATCAACTACACTGTGAGACCAACCCCGATTCTGTAGTAGTATTTTCAAAAGGAGGAGTACGTTGCTGCCCGAAACACGAGAAAATTCGCTTATGCTTGATTGAGTACTTATGATTAAAAACAGCACCTTGTTTAATGTCCTTTCGCTTTCATGGATTCACTGGTATCTCTGTAATTCTTAAGTGAATGCAGTGGGATATGGCTTCGATTCAGGCGAAGAGGATGTCTGCAACCTACCAATGAGGACTGGACCCTGCCTAGCCTACTTCAGAGTGTGGGGCTATAATCGGGCATTGGATCAATGTGAGAGCTTCATCTACGGTGGTTGTGGAGGCAACGCCAACCGTTTCGAAGAAAAGAAGGAATGCGAGCGTACTTGTGTTAAAAATTTGCACTTATAAAAGCATAAGCTTCTCTCCCGTCAAACAGTATTTGTAAAAGTTTCTGCTCTTTTATTACTACTGAATAAAGCCATTTGAAATTTTTTAAGTGTTTTTGTCATTTTCTGCATTTATAGGCTTTATCATGTCAAGCCATTGTTCCATCCATGCAAAGTGCAATTTTCGTAACAGGTGAATTTGTGATAGACACCTCATCATTATTCTAACCGCTATATCATAACTGTCTAATTTTTATATGCTTGGTTAGTCACAACACTCGGTTCTCCGTCAGTCTGCGAAGCCCAACGTCATTACTTCGGGTGCTTGAACGGGTCCACAAATTTCTCAGTCCCACACTCACCACTGACTGCTGTGTATCATTCAACCTGGCTGGCTCTTATCCCTGTATGATTAAAAGGGATGAGGCAAGACGAGATGAAATTCATGTGATTATTCTTTACCATACTAAACTATCGCCGCATTTCCTTCTCTAACTTCACCACTTCACTAATCTTGGTCATTGCTAGTACCTACTGTCGGGAAGCACCACCTCGACAGCAAGGAGAGGCTGATATCAGCAAGGCCATGCAAGTCAACGTAAACGCTTTGATAGGCATAACAATTCATCAACTAGCCTAAGATGAATTGTGGTACTGAAGAGGGTAGGCAGTGCCTGTTCTGTTCGTACTATACATCTCCACCGAATCAGCCTATGGAGTTAGTGAAATTCATCCAAATGCACCCAGGATGACAAAGATGTCGCATTAGGTGGTCTATAGCCACAAGGCAGAAGATGGCATTTCGGCGAATATCTAGAGGTAGGAGAAAGTATATTTAGTGACTTCTGAGAAAATCATGTTACTACTGCATTGTTGGAGGTAGCTAGAAGCGTTGTGGTTTAAAGTTTCAATTTATTTTGATGCATTGCCTCTTTCATTCACTCACAACTTATTCTGAATTCATTTTCACCCCACTCGCTCTCCCAATCAGCATTTTAACTTGAAGAATCAAATCACTCCACTGCGTCGCCCCACTTTACCTCCCAGGAAGGTGCATCAACACGCTGGATGCTCTCCTAACTGCCTCTTTCTTCTGCCAATGCTAGGTACCGTCATTTCACATAGTTGGCGAGTTGCGACTCACATTGTTTGATGTGTAGCAGGCACATTGTAGGCGGAAGCCGTATGGCAGACGAGCCATCCCATCAGTCGACGCATAGTCAAGTGGTTGGCAGTAACTACTGCGACGTCCAGTTCCATTCCATTCCTTAAGTGACACGCCTACGACTCATGAACCATGGACGAGGTGTCACAGTACTGGGCAATGGAGAGCAATCTTCGTTGAAATGCAGCATCGACAAAGTGGGGAGTGCCTAGTGCAATCGAATAAAAAGGATGAATGGCTGAGGTGGGTGATTCAGGATGGGAGCATCGGTGACGAATTTAAGCAGAAGGATTGAAAATTGGTTCTGCAAGAAAACTGTTAACATCTGAAGCGACGCTAGCCGTGGTCTATCAGGCAAAGTTTGTTGTGGAGCTCTCTACCGTTCCTGGATAAAGACATCAGTTATGTAAACCCTCATTTTCCTCCCCTTTTAATTTTTTTTTTAGCTGGATAGAGGACAGATAAATACGGGTGGGCATCACTAAAGTAAAACCATGCGGCGAGGAAGAATATACACTAGAGTCTACTCCAATGCAACTATATGCACACCTTTCTTTTCCACTCTACTTTTAGGACAGTGTTCCCTTCAATTGGCCGCGGACACGTGATAGACTCCATATTCTCCTGCCCCTAAATCCCGTTCCCACACTAAAACCACAGTCCACAGATCCGGTTGAAATTCCAAGAGGAATTGGCGACCTTGCGATCGAGTATCTCCTTAGTCGCATGGAGAAGTCGATGACTGGCATGATTTGCAAGTGGATGATTTAACTTCCAGCATTAATTACGATGCGCTGGCTGCCACAGGATGTTGACAAAGGGGGATCGCCAGGTCGGCATTGGTTTTCCGTTTAACTCTCGGTTTTGGTATCAGTTCTGCTTAATCGCTTTTGCCAATTCACATCGGCTGATCTCTTGGCCATGTCAGTAGCCCCAAGCCCTTCCTCACTTTGCCAGTGCATATTCTTTTCAAGCAATTTGCATTCTTTCATCTTCAGGAAAGTCTCGGGTCTCAACGCTACCACAAGGTTATCACTTACTTAAAATGGTTTTGTTACCCTTAGCAATGCATCCAGGTACAACTTTTTTAATTGACCCTAATCCGATTGAACTCCAGTAAAGTTTAGTAATGTGTAAATCATCCGGCTGACTTGCTCCGTATTTGCAGCTGCAATTGAGTACACCCTGCTAAACGGTATAATTGGGCAGGGGACAGGAAATTACTAGTGCGCAAATACTCAAACCAGACAGGCGAAGTCAAGACACATTTGATATTATTCAGATTTATTTATCTATCTAATGTTAATTAAAAATCGGGTGCTTTCCAGTTTATGATTTGACCAGAGAGAAGTCACTTTTGCCCCTTCATCTGGGGTAAGCCACAGACACGTCTGCATTCGTCTAAAGTTCTGAACCAGTTCGCGTTACCGAAGCAAGCGGTGTAGCCGAAAAGTAAACAAAGTTGTAATTTGGTACTGTAACTTCACCTTAAATAGTAGCCTCAGTACATTCCAATCCTAATCGACAGGCTGCAGATTTCTGGCTTGTCTGAAAGGCAAGTAAATAGGATCAGCTTTGCTTGAGTTCCACCTATTACCACACATAGTTGCATTGCTGGGCAAGAGCAGCCTCTGAGGTGAACCTTAACACTGTTATGGAATCAAAGAACCTAATCATATGTGGGTCAATCCGTTCACATTTTGGGCGGAACACTTTCTCCTAAAACAGTCCACTTCTGCTCTGTCGTTGATACGGTTCACCGTGATATAATGCTTGAACTAGAGTGGCCATTGGTGAGCGCACTGAGCACGTCACTGGATGGAGATGTGACAAAGGGAAAGAAAAGTACGGGCAGGACATAAGAAGAGCTGTTGGCTTACCTTGACTGAGGCATACGACAGCGAGTAGCGTGACAGCTAGAAGAACGAGCATGGTCACGGCGATGCAGTGGTGTGATCAGATGGCTTTGTGTAACGGCGTCCTCCCTTCCTTATATACGTACAATAGTGGTGCGGTTATTTGACTGGGTCAAGAAGACACACTTTAGTGAATGCAGTCTCGATGAGCAAACTAGGATTTCAGATGCATGTGGCAACAATAAATTACTAAATTTTACTGGGAGGCATGTGCAATTTGAATTAGCTATCTTCACTGGAGTCGACTGCAAAGGAAAGAGCACCATGGTGAAAGTGTCTTGATAGGCAGGGGATGCCTTATTATTTCTTGTTTCCTACTTACTCATTTATCGTTGCTCTGTGCCAAAAACCGCCTGGAGCAGGCTTGAACGTTGCCTTACTGAACGATGACCGAAGTCGACCATGGTGTGGGATAGTGCCTGATGGTGAGGTTTATTGCTTCACTAACTGTTGAATGAGAAGTCTTGCTTGCTGGATGGATGGAAGATAGGCTACCTGTCTGCATGACCGAAATGTTGTGTGGCTGGATGACTATGTGGCTGAGTGGCTACAACTGTGGGAATACTCATGCTTGCATGCCTGCAGGTCGACTCTAGAGGATTATGCCGAGTATCTGTGATGGCAAAATAGTAAGGCAGGGCTCGTAAACGAGGAGACCTCAATAAACTTCGTGGTGTTTGCCATTCCACACTGCACTTATTCCAAACCGTCGTATCACTGTCCTGTCAATGCCACTCATAACATGCTAGGTAATGTGGTGGGATATAAATGAGGCTTAGAGAAGCTGGTGCAAGTCGCGTTTAATTGCATTGCAAAGTGCAAATTAACCTGCGAATTTGCAGGGTCGTTTGTAGAAGTGATGCCTCCATTCTACTTGGAGGAGATGCTGCATACGGCAACATGAAATGCAGCAGTCAAATGAACCGACGACGGTCACATGTCACTGGCACATCAAAGTGCCTTCACTTGGTGTACATTCTTGCTGTGTTCCAAGCGAATCTATGCCATGCTAAACGACCCAATCGCCATTTGGCAAGAAGTCTGTTAGAACATTCCAGTCCTGTAGCCTTATCATGACAGTTGCGGTGGGGAGCATCCTGCTAACAGTGACACCCGCAAGGGAAAGGAAAGTGTCAGATGGACGACAGCTAGGCTGGATGGGCGTAGACGAGGAGGTTTTCATTTAACGCAAGATGAGATGCAGCGCTGTCAGTCTATTCCACATGCTCAATTCTTGCCAGTAATTCGTAATTACGTGTGGCCATCGTCCTGTCATTGGCATTCACAGCGAATTTGCTCGACTTCAATTGACTCCCTCTTATAGTGTCAGAACTAAAGAATATTTTTGCCTCTGATGAGGTTCTCCTCGGATGGCTTAGTGAAATTTGGACGAAGTGAGATTCAGCCATGTCACTCCAATCCAACTATTCTGTCAGTGACAGTTGTGATTGACATGGCAAAGACCAATTGACGAATACGTCGATGGATAGAAATGTAGTCTTTCCATGTCATATAACAGTAATTTAATTTGTGGTGCTCCAAGTGGCACAATTTGCTTTTGGGTGTGTGCTCACTCAGGGAAGTTGAGGCGAGGCCGTGCGTGGTGAATTTGGGCCAGGTGGCATGATGCTGTATAAAGTGAGACGATGATGCAATTTAAACAAGTTTTAGTGAATGAGTGCAACTGCATGGGCTAAGCAAAGCTGTCTATTTGGTGCTCATGCCCACATCCTGAATCACCCACCTCAGCCATTCATCCTTTTTATTCGATTGCACTAGGCACTCCCCACTTTGTCGATGCTGCATTTCAACGAAGATTGCTCTCCATTGCCCAGTACTGTGACACCTCGTCCATGGTTCATGAGTCGTAGGCGTGTCACTTAAGGAATGGAATGGAACTGGACGTCGCAGTAGTTACTGCCAACCACTTGACTATGCGTCGACTGATGGGATGGCTCGTCTGCCATACGGCTTCCGCCTACAATGTGCCTGCTACACATCAAACAATGTGAGTCGCAACTCGCCAACTATGTGAAATGACGGTACCTAGCATTGGCAGAAGAAAGAGGCAGTTAGGAGAGCATCCAGCGTGTTGATGCACCTTCCTGGGAGGTAAAGTGGGGCGACGCAGTGGAGTGATTTGATTCTTCAAGTTAAAATGCTGATTGGGAGAGCGAGTGGGGTGAAAATGAATTCAGAATAAGTTGTGAGTGAATTGATGAGTGAAGGAGCAAATGAATGGAGTAATGAATTAAAATTAATTGCAGTGTCAAAGCACAAGCACTTACATCTACCTGCGACAATGCAGAAGCAAAATAAATTTCTCTCAAATCACGAACTTCAGTCACTTCTACCTCAAGATAAGCACTGGATTGAGATCACCCAATTCGACATCTTTGTCAGCCTGGATCCATTTGAATTATATCCACCAACCACTACAATCGCACGAAGGAAAATGTATGCCACAGAAGGAAAATTTAAGTCAGGCAGGAGAGGTCGGTATGCATTTTGATATTTCAATGGTAATTATTCAGTTGCAGAATTATTTAAAGTTATACCTTGGTCGGGGATCAGCTATTTTTTCTTCTTTCTTGAACTTGCAATGCAGGCACTACTGTAATCAAGCTTTAATGTGAAGGGAATCGCATTGTATCTGCAACCGCCATAGATAAACATACACAATGGTGCTTTGTGGCATCATAGCCCACGATTCCATGTAGAATCGGCGAATTTCCCCCTCCACCGCTTTGCTGCTATTATGCCTGATGCTCGAAGCCCTAACAAATTGCACCAAATTTACTTGCATCTCACCGATCACTGACCATGAATGCATTGCAAATGAGCAAAGGCAGGTTCCCCAAGTATTAGAAATACGCACAAATGATCGGAAGTGAGGGATTATTAAAGGACACAATTGTCTAAATACAAATAACCAAAACAGTAAAGTTTACTACTTTATTACAGCCTAATGATTGGCATCCGTTAGCATGGACAAGTCATGCATACTGTACATCAACCTGTGCCTTAGTTGTCCTTTCACCTTAACAGTTGTATGGCTGCATAAACTAAACTTCAGCTTCCACATTTCCTCTTCCACCTACCACTACACAGAAGTCAAATTCCTAAATACAGTTCGCCTTCAGTTCATTGCTTAAACATTTGCTCTGTTTTATGGATTAACAGTAAGGTACTGTACGAAGAAAGAAATTATGGCCTGATTGTTGAAGGAGGGCTTAAAATGTATGACCTGTGTGGATGATCATGAATGAAAGAGTTCTCGATTACCAGTGTATTCAAAAGAATGAGTTGGTGAAGAAATGTAGGAGGAAAGGAAGGGATGTGACCAGCAGCCATTAGCGAGGCTTTCCTTTAATTGTTAGAGAAGGCATTGTGTCTACAGAACCTTTGGCCAAATCGACCACCTTGAGACCATCAATGCGCTTCATCACTCAAACCGTGTTTTTTTCCACTATTGCTAGAGACTACGACTTGTTGAATTTGAACGCGGCACAAAGAAAATAGCGATTCCATCTTGAAGGATGAGATGAACTGGTGCTATCCAGTTGACTTGTTTTTTACTCCACCATGTATGTGCCCTCCAATTTCAGAAGTTACCACTTTAGATTGGTTTCTAGGAAAAGACTACTTGTGTTAAAAAGGTAATAACAACATCAGGCAAATGCAAACACTGCCTTTTGTGAGGGGATGGATGGATGGAGGGATAGTCGGGGAGATGAGCGGGAGGAGAGAATGTTGGTTGGAGGGAAGGGTGACTGGACGCGGAATAGGTGGATAACTGGAAGGATGGATGAGTGTGTGGAAGTGGGTGAATATCAGGGAAAGTGGTGGAAGAATATTAGCTTTTATTTAAATCTATTCCATTCAAGTCCCAGTGACGTGGCGCCACCCTAACTTTACCAGTTCCGTAGAAATAATAGTGAAAGGGGAAAGTAAATCAGCCTCTGCTTAAATATTTACCAAGGTGATTAAGGAGAATGAGGAGGGCAGAGCTGCATGGTCATTAAACTGAGCTGACAAAAGTGCTTTCAACAGTCTTCGTAGAGCCTATTAAAACGACTTGCTGTACACTGCAAAGAAGGAGGTTGTAAAGTGTTCACCACTGCTTACCAACGTGCACCCTGAAACGCAGTCTATCAGCTTTAGCACTGCCTTATTTTTGTCCTACACTCCTCCCCTTATTTGCTCACTCGTACGAAACGTCGCGTGGTAGTCAATGTGCCATTACCACCCTCTTGTATGATTCTTCCTTCAAAAGTGGTTTTTGGCAATTACTTGAGTGTTGAAAGAAGGGAAAATCCCTACAACAGCACTTTTCTGCGCAGCACTAGACAGTGTTTAAGCATCCCCTCTATTGTTGGACACATGAACCAATTTAACTGCCTTGAAGACAGTTCAGCGTGACCAAAGAAGCCTGTCTACTTTGGTGTGTCATGCTTTATTCAATATTATGTTATTTCCACGAAGGCCTGTCAGCCCGTTTGTCCACATATGAAGGGGTCTTGTCCACATTTCTACAGCACCCTGCGGCATTTTGACTGACAAATTTGTTGGGAAAGACGTGTCATGGCCTTGACTGGTGGGCGAGTTTGTATAAACTCCAGAAGGATGGATATTTGGCAAACCGCAGTACTCAGGTCCACTACTAAAGCAAGATCCTATTCCAACATTATCAGCCATGATTTCGCCAAGCAATCTAAGACCCACCTTTTTTAATCCTGTTTCCAAGTGTAGGCAGCTGAATATAACAAAATGCCAAATTGTGCTGTGCTTCGTTTGCTTCGAAAACCTACAAGGCGAGACTGTGATGGCTGGGAATTGAGTGCATCACTTGTAGTGTCCCTCTGACCCGCACAGATACCAGCATTGTCAACTTGTCCATCCACCTCTTGTTAGGATGGCTTGTCTGTCACGATCAGCATTGGGCGTCTGAGTGCAATGCATGCACTATAGACCAAACAATGCTAGCTACACTCCACCACATGGCCATTTTATCCAACACTGTCGCAGAGATGAGAAGCCCTGACAAGAAGGTATGATCAGAGAGAGGATATGTCAACAAGTTGGAGTGTTCAGTACACCAAAATGGGGCGAAACCGAAATGCACGATGTTGTTATAATCTCTAATGAAAGGCCATGCCCGGTTGAGTACTTGCTTTAATAAAACCACTTTGTATTTACTTCTGTCAGTACTTTAGATAGATGCAAAGACAAGTATGGGAAAGTAGTGAGATAGAATTTGCCAAGTACCTCCCCTCCTTCCTGAGACTCTTCCATTGAGGTATACTTATCTTGTAATCCACTCCACTCAACCATAATAAGAAACGTGAAGGTACTTTTGTGCAGAACACTTTATTGTAGCATTGTCATATGCATCCCCTACTGTGACCAGGGCTCACGGGCTACAATCACTAAAGTCTATAGTCATGACCCAAATAAATAAGCACTGGAGGATTGTGTGTATATTGGGAGGCCGCATTTACTCAAGGACAGTTGATCACACCATCGGATGGCGATGACCAAACTCATTCTCCTAGCTCTCATAACACTGTGTTTTGCCAACCTTAATGAAAGTAAGTGAACAACTTTCCCTGTGCCTCCACACTCCAGCACATTCGTACCATATATATACCGCCACTAATATGTGCAGCTTGTCCCTTCAGTTCTTTCTCACTCCCCGTCTTGTAAAGTGTCCACTGGACTCATCAATCACCCATCTTCCCTCGCTACCCGAGTCCAATCAAGATAGAGTGGAAAAGTAATGTACGACAAGCTAAATGCAGTGGGTGCTAGGATACCACTAAAAGGTGGACTACTCCCGCCAACATTTCTTGCATCCTTAACGGTGCTCCATACAATGTGCATCCGCTGCCATGGAATTACAATTGTTGATAGCGCATCGCTAATACCGCTGATACTTGTACTGCAGCCCACTCTACAGATGGATTTTAAAGTTTAAACATGCCATAAGCAATAGACTGCCAAACTCAAAGGCATTTAATTAAATGTGGGTCAAATTTTAGGCAGAGAGAATGTCTGCAACCTAACAATAGATAGAGGACACGGTCCATTCCACCTCAGAGCTTTTGCCTTTAATTCCACGTCGGGACGTTGTCAGGTTTTCGTCTACCGCGGTTATGGAGGCAATGCTAACGTCTTCAAATCAAGGAGGCTATGCCGGCGTGCCTGCATTAAAGAACCAAAGAAGGGGAGGAAAATTAGCACCCAGCCGATACAAGCATAATTTGGAAACCGACTTATTCTAATACAATAAATCTATGGAATATTACATCATTGCCTGACTTTTCTTGTCTGTTCTACATTGTCCCTGACATACTTACATTTGTTAACACACTTATCAAAATAAAATGAGTGGTGGAATTCCTTCAACCACGATGCAGATACCGAAGCGATTGAACTGGTTGGTTTGCACTCAACAGGCAGAATATGGCAATGTTTGCTGAAATAGAGGAAGGAAGTTCTCTGCTCCGCATGTTACGAGAGAATTCCATGACCACTGCATTGGTGCGAGTTGGTAGAATTGTTTGTGTTGTAAAACTGCAGCTAACTGCTCGGTGCATTGTCTGGCTAATTACCATATTAACTCTATCACTCACTAAAGTCCCAAATCGTTCATTCACCCACCCCCTCACTTACTCATTTGTTCATTATTCCTCCTTCCTAACTCACTCCCTCAACTCCCTTTTCCATTTTCCTGCATCAAATTAATCTACCCTGCCTCCTCATTTTGCCTCGTTGCTGTGTCACTACCGTTTCAGCTGAGGAATTGCGACCACAAGACATGCATGGTACTCTGACGTTGTAAGTCGCACAGGCCACCTGATCAGCAGACGCACAGCCAAGTGGATGGTAGTCTCTCCCTCAACTTGCACGCCATTTTCATTTAATTACTTAAAGTACATGCAAATAATGCATCGTGGTTGAGGAATCATGGTAATTACTGCCAAGGAGCAATTTCTCATCAAATGCAGCCTCCACACAGGACCGACCGCCCGAGGCAGTCCAATGGAATAAACGGAACCATGAGGTGAACAAGTGGAAAGAAAGCATCTGTTACGTACCACGCCAAGAATTTGTCGCATACTACATGTCGGAGACTTAAGCATCATAGAGGTCTTATTATTTAGTCCACACATTAACACTTATTCAATAAAACTCCCTTATATTGCGTTGACCCACTTCACACCGCACCACGCCACCACGCCTCACTTCACCACTCATGGCCTCACCTCAACTTTCCACGCCTGAACACATACCCAGAAGAACATTGCGTCAGGTGGAGCATCACAAATTAAATTGCTATTATATGACAGGAAAAAATTACGTTTCAGTGCAAAATCAACCCATCG
Organism: Echinococcus multilocularis; assembly: GCA_000469725.3. NCBI lineage: Eukaryota > Metazoa > Platyhelminthes > Cestoda > Cyclophyllidea > Taeniidae > Echinococcus > Echinococcus multilocularis. The sequence continues at coordinate 1,611,989 of LN902848.1, read as the reverse complement.
ACAAATCCCCCAACTGGTCCTTTTCCTGTCACTTACAACTGCCACCGACAGAACAGTTGACTTACCGTGACGTGGCTACATCTCGCCCTGCCCAAATCTCACTTAGCCATCCTAGGAGTACCTTAATAGAGGCATAAACATACTTTGGGTCCTTCACTGAATGTGAAAATCTGGTGCTGCCGTAAGAGAACAGTAAAATGTCGTCAAAAAAAATTTCTCCTATTTGTCATTGACGACTGAATAATTTGGGAATGCATGCATTCTAATTAATGTTAACCAAATGTACTTGACTTTATTGCAAATGCAACCCTCTTTTCAGATCTGGTCTTGACTTTGTCATGCTGGCATTTGATGGTTTCATGCACTACTCCAGCTGGCAGCATGATCATTCAAATGTAGCTGGTTGCACTAAGGTTATGCAAATGATTTTCTATTGATGCCAATACTACTAACTTTCACTGAACTTTTACACAGCTGTGGTTAGCAATGCATGAAACGCAGATGCACGTGATGGATTTTGTTTGACTTGCAGGCGGCAGGATTAACTGCCGTCTACTACTTTCCCTAATACCCTGCAGAGACCACCACAGAATGTGATGCTGCAATGCCGCAAGTGGTCTTTGTATGCGTGATTGCCACGACACGAGAGACTCTGGTCACTACTGCATTGTCAGGATTTGTCAGGAATTATGCAAATTCAGTTAATCCTTCAAATTCGGATGCATTGTAGGCATTTTTTGAACACTTGAATGGATGTCTATCAGTTAAGTGGCATTTTGAACCACAAATATGCGTCATGTCTACTTCTATTCCAATTCATCTGCTAATTGAACCTGGGAATTTGAGTTATTATGTACCTTTACTTCATCTCACCTCGATCCACCTCATCTGTTGCATATGAGAAGGCAAGTGTGTTTGTGCCAAAGACTGCAGTGAGTGCATTTGCACAAGTGTGGAGGTGTCCAACTCGTGGATCCTCCCAGGAGCCCTTTGTAATGACATTATTTAAAAGAGATTGAGCATGCCGGCTGCGTTTGTAGGAGCATGAATGTGAACACCATTAAAACAGCAACACAAAGAGGGTGTGGGATGAAGACTTGTGGTAGTAGTAGTTCGACAGAGATACTACAGCAGCTGGATTGATGATGTGAACGTCACAATGAATCCTGTCACGATTTCGCCTATGGCTGCCTTGGCTCATAATTTCACCTGGCACTTCCGTGGTGATCGAGTGAAAGGTGCACAGTTACGTATTTTAATGTCAGTAGGTAGTTAGGTGCATTCAAATATAGTCTACTCTTCCTTCCAGTAAACTTTTCAAATACATCAGCTCCTTCAACCGATCACTTATGTGATTCCCGTAGTCTAGATGAGGACATTTCTACCCAAGGTTATCAGACTTGCAAAGGTACGAGGTAGTCGATATGACCTTCCAACACTTAATCAGATAAGCACATTTCTGACGCTCATGCTACGTGAAGTTGACAAAGGATTACGCTCTTCGAAACGGTTGGCCACTTTCTGTTACCGTGCAATCAACTTACTCCTCCACAACCAAATATGGCACCTCATGTCCATTTGCATCCTCTTTTCCAGTGTTGATTCTGTCTAATCAAGAATTTGTGCACTATTTGTTATTACGATCACAGTTGAGCAGGATTTGTGACACCAAATAACATGGCTTGGCACAAGACAATGCGTGATTGGCGTACAGCAATTGCATTCGTGTCCACCAGCAGCAGACATCAAGGCGTCCGTGGTATTAGAGTCAGAAGGGAGGGCATGCTTCCTCGCTTGTTGTCTCTATTCTCACATAGACGGCGGAATTACCGACACAAAGGCTTCAGACCACGCTGATGCATCTTCCGAGACATTCACCGTCTACACTTGATTAACGTAGGTTTCATGAAAAGCTGTGGACTCTGTTGAAGCACACGTAAGCGGATTTATCTATTTTGGCAATGGGCACCATCTCCATCATGTCAGTTGCATTTACCTACTGCTCTGAATGGGCGTATTTGTAGGGTAGCTGAATTGCTGGTCGTTGGATTGCTTGAATTAATATGTCTTAACTTCAGGATGCACGAGACATCCACACTAAACGGTCAACAGAAATGGTGCAAGCCAAGAAATCCACACTACAACGCAATCCAGTGTACTTGATGAAGTGTGTGTTAAGTGAGGAAGTGGAGTCCACTTTGCCTACTCTGCAACACCCTTCAACCAACAATTCACCTTGACGACTCGTCATGTGTCGCCAGGTGTGACTCATATTTTGTCCAGGTCACTACGTCCAAAAGCAATTTGTCACTATGACAACGATCATGCTGTGAGTGACAGGAAAAGGACCAGTTGGGGGATTTGTCGATGGGTTGATTTTGCACTGAAACGTAATTTTTTCCTGTCATATAATAGCAATTTAATTTGTGATGCTCCACCTGACGCAATGTTCTTCTGGGTATGTGTTCAGGCGTGGAAAGTTGAGGTGAGGCCATGAGTGGTGAAGTGAGGCGTGGTGGCGTGGTGCGGTGTGAAGTGGGTCAACGCAATATAAGGGAGTTTTATTGAATAAGTGTTAATGTGTGGACTAAATAATAAGACCTCTATGATGCTTAAGTCTCCGACATGTAGTATGCGACAAATTCTTGGCGTGGTACGTAACAGATGCTTTCTTTCCACTTGTTCACCTCATGGTTCCGTTTATTCCATTGGACTGCCTCGGGCGGTCGGTCCTGTGTGGAGGCTGCATTTGATGAGAAATTGCTCCTTGGCAGTAATTACCATGATTCCTCAACCACGATGCATTATTTGCATGTACTTTAAGTAATTAAATGAAAATGGCGTGCAAGTTGAGGGAGAGACTACCATCCACTTGGCTGTGCGTCTGCTGATCAGGTGGCCTGTGCGACTTACAACGTCAGAGTACCATGCATGTCTTGTGGTCGCAATTCCTCAGCTGAAACGGTAGTGACACAGCAACGAGGCAAAATGAGGAGGCAGGGTAGATTAATTTGATGCAGGAAAATGGAAAAGGGAGTTGAGGGAGTGAGTTAGGAAGGAGGAATAATGAACAAATGAGTAAGTGAGGGGGTGGGTGAATGAACGATTTGGGACTTTAGTGAGTGATAGAGTTAATATGGTAATTAGCCAGACAATGCACCGAGCAGTTAGCTGCAGTTTTACAACACAAACAATTCTACCAACTCGCACCAATGCAGTGGACGAACGGGCTGACAGGCCTTAGTGGAAATTACATGATATTGAGTGCAGCCTGACACACCATCGTACACAGGCTTCTTTGGTCACGCTGCACTGTCTTCAAGGCAGTTAAATTGGTTAATGTGTCCAACAATGCAGGGGATGTTGAAACACTGTCTGGTGATATGCAGATAGGTGCTGTTGTAGAGACTTCCCCTATCAAAATATTTTTTCTCCTTCCTAATTAAACCTGATAGCCAGTCACATTTCCTTGTCCTCTGTCCAGCTTCTAAGCTATTCAGCTGCTAGGGAAGGCATAGTTTGCACAAGAATGACTGCTTTTCATATTGACTTAAATTTGGGTACGAGTAATCGAAATCATCATCTCCTCACTGGCCATATACCACACCACAGCACTTCCTAACTGCATTCTGTTTGGATAAGTAAGGAGGTCCCCTTCTCTGTGCTTCAATCTGTACCACTGCAACTCAGCGTACATCACAACCCACCTCGATTAATCAACTGGCGTTTCACATCACCCAACACTTCCATCAGCCTCCAACAGTGGGGCAGTGAACCAAATCTCTCTTGGCACACGAAGCAAAGTGCCTCTACCTTCCCGATCAGCAGTGAAAGGCCATCCGCTGTGTTCTAAACCTTGACCAGCCAATCCCGTTGCCTGCACATCCTCTTTGAGTTTGAATGAATCCCACCACTCGCCAGAATTTGACATGGACCAAGAAAGTGCCAGTTCGACAGCAGGTAAATTGGGTAAAGAAAGGGTAGAAAAATTTTAGACAATTCCAGTTTTATTTAAGTATTATCAGATTTAACAAGTGCATTGCACAAGCTATCCATTGGCCAGATGGGAGGGAGTCTTTATTTTTCTTTTGGTCTTTTTAACACAGGTACGCCTACATTCCTTCTTAGTGTTGAATCGGTTTTTATTGCCTCCGCAACCACCGTAGATGAATTTCTCACAATTACCTGATGTAGCATTGAAGCCCCACCTTTCGATGTAGGCTCGACAGGGTCCAGTATATATTGGTTCTTTGCAGACATTCTCTTCCGCTGAAAGCCAACAACATTGCATCATTTTGGCATTTGTTAAAGACGGACAAGAGTGTATAGCATAAGCTGCCTTAGAGATGTGCACCAAATACTCCCAAATGCATGGAAGCAAGCGGACGTTAAACCTGGCACTGTTCAGGATTCAAAGCACCCTACTGCAAGTTGGCGAATTCACCCACATTACCGTCACTACTCTTTTTCTTCCTGGAACCCTTCACTTTGCCTTGTGGTTCGTATCACGTCACACCACTACAATGATCTGACACCAGTGGTGATTGGTCACTGGTGGCACCAACAGACGCCTCACTTCATGGAGGAGCAATGAAGAGAGAGGAAAGGAGTGAGAGGACACAAGAAAAGGTGTTTGCTTACCTTGAATGATGTTGGCAACACAAAGCAGCAAGAGAAGTGGAAGGGCGATCATTGCCAGTGTGAAGTAGTGGAGTGGTCACTTGGTTGTGTGTTTAAGCACCCTTCCCTTTATATACGCATTGCGCAGGTACCTAAATGGTTGAGTTAAGAAAGTAGGCCGTAGAGAGTGCAGTGCCCAGGGTCAAAGCCATGGCAAGCGATGCAAATAACAAGGTTAAAATGAAGTACCATGCACAAAAGCACACCTGCTATTGAGGTGATGGTTTCATTGAAGGGGTTACATAAGCAGCAGCAACTCAATCGGAGAGTATCTAGTAAACGTGGATGGGGTACCACCGATATCGTTGTAGACTGCTGCAGTCATTAGCAAGTGGCAATGACATGCCCGATTTCCTTATCAGGATCTTGGATGCAGTCAACGAAGCTCTCGTCACGACTGTATCTCCACCCATAATTCCACAGATGGATGTCAGCAACTATTTTTTCATACCTGCATAGAATTCGCTCTAAAAGGGCAACTGTCTAGCCTGTTGAGAGCTGACAATAATGTCTAGCGATTATGCTCATGCTCCTTGCATATTTTGCCTCGTTGCCTTAATAATGTGGGTAATGTAAAAGTGGTAATATCCTAAACGGCCACCCATGGCAACTATATTTCCATCTTACTCTTGATCTTACTCCATGATGGGAAATTAAAACGGCATGTACTGACAAACTTTGAAGTGAGTAGCTACTTTACATGAAGGAAGTCTTTCATTTCTCTGTCTTGACCAGTGGCGCTAGCGCACGAATATTAGCAGAACATATGGACCTTGTATCAGTGGAGCTTGTCACGGCAACCACCGAAGTCAAATGTGATATTTTTGGCTTCAATGGCTTTTCCATAGGACCCTCTCCTCATCTGAAGAGCATGTGCCAAACGGAGGCAGTGCTTGAATTGTTTCAGCATCAAGCCCATATATGTGGGATATATACGTGGTGTGTGCGCCACCACTGATGCACTAAGAGCTGTCTTGGCGACAACGTGGATGGATCTGTGAATGCAGGATGCATACGAGGATGGATGGCACCTACCTCGTCATTTTGGTGTACGTGTGAACCTTCGAAGGAGGACAGACTGTCCTTAGGTGATTCAGACGTACGACTGATCACCTTCTAGGTATTAGTTAGACTGATATAAACGGGTAGATGCGACAGGAGATTATGGTCACAAACTCTCTTATTTCCTTTCATGGCAAACATAGAAGACGACATCCTTCTCAAAGAATTCCAGTCTCTACTTTAATCATGCACGGATGGTGGTAGGATGATGATGAACATGCGAAATGCAGACTAACGATTGGATAGGCGGGATTGTCGGCGTCTGTTTTGATTCAAGGAAATTATGTCTTTTCATGGATATTGCATATGCTCGACTGGAAAATGTCCATACATTCATACATACATGAGATGACAGGAGACCTTTGCCATCCTAAAGTGCTTTTACTTAACATTATGTAGAAGGCAGATAGTTATTTTCAAAGAGAAGTTTGTGCTTATACAGGAGTGTAGTTTCAACGCAGTCACGCTCGCATTCCACCTTTTCTATGAACCAACGTATCTGTCCTGCTTCTTTGAACGCAGAAAGTTGTCCTCCCTCCGCCACATACCGCAGCTGTTGAAAAGTCAGCAGAACCCCAAAGCATCACTGCAGTTACTTCGTCCTGCTAATTGTTTCATGGGGTATTGAATGACTGTTCTAGTTGGTTGGCTAGGTGGCTAAAGTGAAGTTATAAAAGCCGCACGCTATTCCCTACCATGCCATATGACAGGGTAGAATAGGATAAAATCGGGTGTAAGTGAGACCAATCAAATATGCATTTACTTTTATGATAAAGTAGAAGAAAACTTTTAAAGTAGCAGAAGAGTCCGGTATTAATGACTGCATGGTATTCGGAGACGACGAGACTAATGGCGGCATCAAATGATGCAACCAGAGTAAAGGTGAGGACCATTAGTGTGCCAAAGAGCATCCAATACATGTAGTTTCCTGCCCCATTTTAAGTGAAAACATGCCAGCGTAAAAATGACGAACATGCCGTTTGCCATGAACTCCTTTGAAACTATCCTCTCCACTCACTTTGTCGTCCCACCTGCAGTGGAAAGCCTCTCGGTATGGTAGTTAGACCAAATAGGAATGAAGAAGCTAAGCACCTTCACTTTTGTAATGACCTCAGATCTCTCTGTGGTAGGTCTTTCGTATCACTCAATTCTTACCGGTAATGAAATATTACCTGTTACCATGACACGTCCCCATGATTCGCAATGAAATTGTTGGAACGCAATTATTCAAACTCCTACAGCCATTAAATTTCCACCTCTAGTGTCGAAAATGAAGGGGAATTATCACCTCTGCCTGCGTTCCCATGGGATCGTTTGGCGGGTGTGAGGTGGTCATTCCACTCTAAGCCACTTGTTCTCCCAGTCGTAGTCATGGGTGACATGTGGAATCCCAATTCAAGGATTCAAAGCAGGGCGGATTCTACAGGTGGTTGATTACAATGCTACATATGCTAGCGACTCTCTTGTTGCATTGGGAGGTGGATGACTTCCGGGATTTTACGCAGATAGTTAGTTACAATGTACCATGTGATAGCGATTCTCCTGTGGACCCATCGTGTACCGCGTACTGTTGAGTGTGAGCTCAAGCAAGGCACGGCAATGCAAGGCTAGGTGAGGTGTTGTGAGGTGAGTGAAGGTGAGGCAAAGTACTTTCAGTGAATAAGTACACGGACTTTTCCAACTCTTTTCATCGCTTGTTTTAACGTTGGGCAGTTTGATTTGAGTAAATTGGGCAAAAGTGGAGCAATAATGAATGAATGAATGAGTGGAAGAATAACCAAATGATAGATTAATCAGTCCATACGCCTTTTTCTTCAGTAATTAAGGCAATTCTGGTCATTCGGCTTTGCTCTGCTTCTGAGCGTGCACTTTGTATTATCTCGAGCAAACAACTAGGCTTTCTATAACATTAGCACTTCTACCAACCTCCAACAATGCGGTGGTGATATAAGCCTCTCTCGGGCCTAGAAGCGATGTGTCTGCTTCCTTCCTTCGCTTGCTTCGCATTTGCCACATGGTCAACTTAAACCAACCAGTGAATCCCCCTACCTGCTACACTTCGGCAAGGCGGAAATAAATGCTAGTCAGCTACAAATTGGACCGGATGGGAAAAGAAGGAAAACGTCTGATATATTCAAACAAATTTAACTAACGGTTATGACGATACGTGCATTTATCATGTTATGCTCTTTTTAAAGAGAAGTTAGTCCTTGGTAGATGGTGAAGATTTAAGACAGGCTCGTTCGCAGGCCCTCCGATGTTTGAAACGGTTGGCATTGCCTCCGCAACCACCGTAGACAAAATTGATACACTGACCCGTTTTGGGATTAAAGCCCCAAGCTCTGATGCGCGATCGACAGGGTCCTACCTCAATGGGTAGGCTGCAGATATCCTCGTTGCCTAAAGTCAAACAGATTTTATTTGGATTTCGCAGGTAATTGTCCATGGTTGTGTTAAACTTCCACGAAATTGTGCAGTATAACTGGTATGGAAGACACGTCTGAAATATTGACCAGTGTGGATATCAAACAAAGAGTTGTTTTGGATCCAAAGAACATAACCAAACGTTGGCCAATCCTTCTGCATTTCGGGTTTACCGCGTAATTCTCCTTCCACCATCTGCTATTGCATTCTTGTTAATCAGCAACAAAATCCTCCTCTGATATCTGCTCCCATAATCGCTACCGAAATTGCAAACACCTGGTTTACTGATTTCCATCTAGTGATTTGAGTCAATTAACCTATTAGACTGTCAGTACGTCATACACCATTGGTGATGAAGTACCTCATGCACCTCCTTATGCTTATCTCACGAAGATTAAAATTAGGGTAGAGGATTCAGAGTGAGAATTAGATAGGCATTAGAAGGGAGAAGGCTGGACTTTTCTGGTAGCATAGTACTGTTGCACTGAAATTTCTGCAAGCCTAACACCTCAAATCATGCTTACGTACTGGTGCATATATACATGTTGCCTAAGGAAGAAAGCTGATATCACGCTGTCATGTCTAGACTTGAGTGGCGATTTGTGAGTCTAATGGACACTTTACTCGATGGACATGTAGTGAAGAGACAAAAAGGGCACGCAATACACAATAAACGGTGTCCACTTACCTTGACTGAAACTGGCAACACCGAGCAGCATGAGGAGTAGAAGTGCGAGATTGGTCATTGTAATGCAGTGGAGCAGTCACCTTGCTCTGTGTGAGAGCACTCTTCCCCTTATATACGCAATTCGCATGTGTTTGTTTGATTAGATCAGAGGGGTAAACCTTGTGTAGTGCAGTTCCTACGATCTAACCACAGTAAGCGATACATGTAGCAATTTTAAAGAAAGTGTGCCTTTGGGGAAGTACAATGTTTCATATTGCGAGATTGAAAGTTTTCTCTTTAAGGCAATAGTCATATAAATCTAAAGGCAGTATATTCGTCTACGATGGTTGCCGTGACAAATCCATTCCATCCCAACTACTAAATTTTGGTCCGGCAAACCGAGTCAACCAATTCACCAAGCTGTCAGCGTCCCAATCACCAAGACTAGGTCGGTGCCTTGTGCTCTTGAGCACTCTATTCCATCCAAGATGGAAGTGGAGCTTAGGGCAGATGACGAAGCTACTCAGACAAGTTGGTAGTGTGGCATCGAATGGGTTGAAGATGCTTGTACATGCATATATAGGCTGATGTCACTCTCTAATGATCAATCTCGAGTGGCGACTGCTGACTGATGCGTTCAAGGGACAATTCGCTGGATGGAGGTGTTGTGAAGAGAAAAGGCATGACGAACGGGAAAAGTGGTTGACTTACCTTGACTGAAGCATGAGAGCTGTGCGATCGAGTTTAAACATTCCTATGGAGGAGTAGGATCAACTGACTGCATGATAGCACCCTTCCTAGTGCTTAGTTCTTGCCCGTTTGGGTAAAGAAAAAAGGCCCGCCCACTGGTGAGGAATGCGAGTGAATAGATTATATTGAAGTGTTTACCCAAATTACATCAAATGCTGATACCATAGTTTAAATGAAGTGAGTTCGAAAGAAGTAGCTCCTTTATCAAGGTGTCCCGAATTAGAGACGTACTTGAGAATATCTCTTTCGCAATGCTCTTATATTTAGCGTTGTGATTTGCCGAATTACCGTAAGTAGACCTAAACATCACCTTATTGAATGATAAACGAAACCATCTTAGTATGGAGGTAAACGATGGCAAAGGAAATTAGAGAAAGCCTTTTTCAGGCAAAACTATGGGTGCGGTATTAAGGTAAATTGGCACGGATAGACACAGAGCAGAATAAAATTAGGACAAGAGGGATACTTTTGACTAAAAACATTATTTGGAGCCTCAACAGACCTTCGAAATGTGGCTCATCAATATGTGTTTCGTAGACGACCAACCAGAAAAGTTCTGGCAGGGTTTTCCTGTAGATAGGATGTGGACCACCTTTATTGACGGTAAAATCAAATCATGTTTTTAAATTAAGCAAATATTCACTTCTTACTTAAACGGAAAATAGGAGTGGTGATTTCAAGTTAAAAAGGTATTCATGGAACTAGTGGAGACGTTGGTGATGTAGTCGATGTAAGTAGTATGTCCGTCTAACACCCCTTCTCGCCCCGCCCCCTCTGACAATCGCATAATTTCAAGCTTCACTCAAAATTCACTACATTCTTACGTTGGTTTTATACGAATGCTGGTGGAATAATTCTTTTTGACTTCATCCTTTTGGTCAACTGAATGGTTGTGTGTTTGTGTCGCTGGACGGCTGGCAAAACGAAGTGTCGACGTTTTATCACTAGGTCTAAGTACATTCATATTATGTTTAAATAAAGGAGTAAAGCATTTTTACATTATTCTCAAACAAGGTAATAATGAAAGCCATTGTAGGAATCGCTATTCCTTGTTGTATCTATTTCGAACCATCACACCGTATTATTGCACACTCTGCCAACATAATCCCGTATCATGTCATATCAGAGGATAGAACATCACTGGATGTGAAAGATGATGGTGCCAATTGCATCTATTGGCACCACAAAGTTTAAGTTGGCCTGCAAAGTAGCTGAAGTGTTCTGTTATATTGACTGCATGCTATCTGGGAGAGATCCGGCTTACGATATCAACAACTGGTGAATTCAAAGTAAACGGTAAAGGTTATTACCAGGTCAAAGTGTACCTATTATATGTAGTTCACTGCCCCGTTGCCAGTACAACCATGTCAAGATAGACAGTGACTATCACTATCTAGAATAATGACCATTCGCATTGGCATAGCCGTGAGCAAAATTAGAGGAGAGTCCAGTGTTGTCACGAAGCAACTTGAAAGACAAATTAAAGAGGCCAGAACAATTGATTTGACGCATCAATATTAAATGAGTACAGGAAAGGTAAATAGGAGAAAAGGTGGGAGTAAAGGGATAAGCGAGTGAAACACATAATCAGTTAAGGTATGGAGTAATTAATTGGGTATTCATAATGCAGGAACATCCAACATCATCCAGCAACTAGACACCAAGTGCATCCCTTCTTAGTTGACACTTGGAAAGTCAGTCAGCCCCTCTACCCACCAGAATTTTACTGGGAACAATAAAATACCACAATGGAAATAATTTAAACAAAATTTGAAAAGACTGAAAAATTTTGTTAATTCCAGGTTTTTTTAATTGGTAATAATAAGGAAGGATGCATTTGTCGAGAAATGCTTTGGAAGGGGGAAGTTAATGCTTCTTCTTTCGTGAAAATTTGCCACAAATGCGCTTGCAGTCCCTTTTGTGTTTGAAGCGGTTCCCATTGCCTCCACATCCGCTATAAGTGAAACGTTCACAACTACCCTTGCGGGGATTATAGCCATAGACTTTGACGCGGGATCGGCATTGACCTTTCTCTAGCGGCAGATTGCAGATATTCACTCTACCTAAAATCCAGCCAAATTACATCAGGTTCATTTAAATCTCGCAAATCGGTACCCTCATTCTTCACCAATGGATGAAAGTAGACGGAGATCAAAAGAGCCTAATTTTGTGGATCCAAAGGCTCTAGCCAAATGCACTGAAGTCAGCCATACTTTGGCCCCTAATGGCACTTACAACTTCAACGCTCTCGTTTACAACATGTCACCATATTGTTCCTCCTCTATCAAATCCAGAAACCTCCATCAACTTGACAAGTGCCTAACCTGCCAACAACATCCAACTAAATGCTTCTACGGGTTCCTATCAATCTAAGCATCAAGTTGTCAGTAGGTCATTCGCCAAGGCTAAGTAAGTGCCTCATGCACTTCCCCTTGCCAATCTCTCAGGGATAAACGAAGAGGTTAGGTCGTGCATAGCGGAGGATGGTATTTCCCTCCTATAGAAATACTGTTGCATGAATAGGGTTGCTATCGTGATTAGACCCACCTGGTCTTTGACGATTGGTGACGAAAATAACCACTTTCCACAATGGATGCGTAGTGGATAGAGATGAAATGGTAGAACCGACACAAGAAGGGCTGTTGGCTTACCTTGGCTGAGGCAGACAACACAAAGCAACATGAGAGCTAGAAGAAGGAGCTTGGTCATCGTCAGTCGGTGGTGTAGTGAACTCGCTTTGTGTGAAAGCAACCCTCCCATTATATACGCAGTCTACGAGTGCTCATTTGATTGGTTCAAGAGAACAAGTCCTGTGAAGTGGAGTCTAGATTCAAGTCATGATAATAGATATGCATCGCAAAGTTAGATTCAAGTGTTTTGCTGAAAAGTACAGGCTGGTTAAGCACAGGCTTGAAAGCCACCAACTTTAAACATTACCAAAATCTCTCCTAGAGGTATTAAATAATGGAAATGGAAAGTATGGTAGGAAGGATTATCGTGGCAAATGAATGCAGGGCTGCATATGACTGCCACAGTTTATTTGATATTTCATTGAGGAGAGCGAATTAACGTCTATGGAAAGCAGAAATTAGATAATAGACCCTAGTAAGATTTTGAAAGTGTGTGCATCAATACCAGACAGGAAAGTACATGCATCCCGCATCCAGCCCATTCACTCATTCCCCACTCACCGACTAATCCACCTCGTATTCACTAACTCAAAAAGACAATTTGTTATCCATCCGTTGTGGCACGCTCTACTATAAAGGGTTGAACGCAGTCTTTATTTGACACATGCCTCCATAGAGGTGGTGATCCTTTGGTCATATGCGTATAAATGTGCCAAATTCGTCCATGATTGTTGCCGTAGCAATTTTAGCCTATCAAAATCCGTTGGGTGCACCTCATTTGTGTGCGCTCACAAGACTATTCGAGACAGACTGGTGGAAGACATTGCCTCCTTCCTTGGGTTAGCAGAGTTGGCAGTTTACCAGCAACACGCACATGTACACACTGCCTCTTCAAGCGCCAAACTGTGCATTCACAATTCTCGCTATGCAATGAGATTTATCGTATAACGGAAACTCAATCATTCTACTTGGTTATGCTTGTGGTGTTTGCTTTTGAATCCTCCCACAGCATCCAGACATGGGAGCAATTCATAAGAAGTAGAGGAAAGATGATCGCATTATGCATAATGCGGGTATGTGGTTCGGGAAATCACTTAACCGCTAGATGCGTATTTGAAGATTAGGTAATTTGCGGAGCTGTTCACTGCATGTGTGCCTCTTTCTCAGTAGAGCCTAATCAGTGTGCTAAATTTTGCGGGATTTCGTGCATAGGCTCGACACTTGTCTTTTGATAGTGATTTCTGAGGCAGGTAGGAGAGAAGCATTTTAATGAAATGCTGTGCACTACAAAGATAAAGCGGTTAGTGCGAGATGAAGTACGCGTTAAACACGGAATGTGGGAGAATCCGCCCACATTTGGTTACGTTGTTAACAAGCACAAAATTGCTCCACATTCCGCCATGTTTTGACTCCACAGCTTCATATTTTTGCATGCTTGGTGTGTTAAGAAAAAAGAAAAAGGCGGAATTTTGATTTCAGTGGATCAGTGGCGAATCTAGGTGGCAAAGTGGCAAGCATCTGCTCTGTTATGCTGAAACTGTGGAGAGGCTGAACACAAAGACCTGTTAGAGCCACATCAACACTTGACAGCTACTTCAGATTTGACTTCTGTGTAACAATCAAAAATAGCTTGATTGGGCTGTAATGATGAGATTAACAGGACTAGCGTTTGGTCAACGTCAAGCGTGTCAAAAATGTCTTTTAGTCTGGTTGAGTTTTGATTAAGGACAAAGACAGTTGTTTTACCACAGCTGTCAGTACGTCACCACATACTCCGCCTCCCCTGTTTTCCACTGTCATGTTGATACATTCAAATGAGCTCTACTGAAGTTACGAAGGATAAGGTAACTGCTGATGTCTTTGACATGTTTCTATTGATGCAAAAACTGTAACGAACACTTCAGCATCAAACCATGAAACATTTTTGGAAGCATTAATGCGGTGCATGCCTCGCTCGGTCAACAAAGCAATGGCACTTGCATCAGCCACCGTTTTGAATCTTAATGAGCCGAAAGTCTGAGCTGGACTCATAACTGCCACTGACACAAACATAGGCGATTATTGACCAAGTCCTGATCATTGGCTTGTCAAATAGATTTGACTCAGATCCACTAAGGTCAAATTTATTACTGAAATTGGAAAGGGCACTGCATAAGGCATCCCAAGTAATCGTTTACCTGGTAAACTGAGGAAGTGTCAGCTTAACACTGATGGAACCTTCCAGAAAGAGATATAGCCTACAAATGGTGGAAAATATCTGGGACATCCCAACGCATGTAGCATAGCGTTGGTTTGGTAGGTTAAGTCTTGCGTCACAATGAGGACAAGTCAGCACTAGAAATCACCAGTGCTAACTTTCCTACAAGATGATGTGCTGATTAGTTAAAGTGCTCAGTCGATGGGTTGTGTGCAAACCAAAATATACCTTCCTATGTGATTGCCTAAAAGTTCTTTTGTTGGAAACGCCTAATCTTTGAATATTCTAGAACGTGAGTAGGTGAGTGTTTGGGTGGGGCTCGCGCTCAGTCCCTGGCTATTGAGTGCGTGTAAAACCACAACGCTTAATGTCAGTCGTGTGATTTCTGCACCTCATCGTTGTTCACTTGCTTTGCTCTACAAATCTTGACGTATTTTTCCATTCGTGTGACACTCTGAAGTGTTTTGGCGAAGCGTTTTCTTCTCCTGTGCTTTGTATTTTCAATGCTTGCTATTATGAGGAGAGGTTCAATCATCGGTGACAATATATTTTACACCACTAGACATCAATGATTGCTGCATCGTGGACAACTTTTAGAAGCCATCCAAGGGGCCAGATTAACGTGAACCCCATGGGGTCCTCGGGATACTCTCTAGATGTGCCATCTTAGGACCTCTTTTTGTACTAAATAACATTTCGGTGATTTCAGAGTTGGGGTTCGTCTACAACTAGTGCATGAACTCACTGTTGAAAATTGGTTGAGACATGAATGATTAACAGTGGATAGAATACTGCAAACGAAAACATTTCACCAGCTGTCCACTTTCATTCGACGTTAAATGCAAATAATTCACTAATTTTCTGGAGTGAATATTTACCTAAAGTGTAACAGCTGCAGTGACTCATTCGCAAATTGAGGTGAGTGTTGGTGAAACTGTTTAGACCTCAGGCGAACCAGTCATCTAATTTCCAGGATATACAAGACTGCACCTTGGTGAAATTAGCAGTTGCTTCACAAATTATCGGCACACGCATGGCCACTGATGTGGTTACAAGGCGGGTGATTTGACTAAGCCATCAAATTAACCCCGATTTCACCTCTAATGACAAAATATGTCTTCTCGATTCACCTCCTACAGCAAGCTTCGTGGAGAAGAAAACGTTTAAATTCCTAAGCGGTTGTTCAATCTGTAGGCGCTTATAAGTCTCCCTCAGCCTTTAGACATCGAGGCAACTTACATGGCCTGTGGGAGACAGTGACATTGTGCATAATGGAGTTATGTGATGCAGAATAACACCTTACTGACATGTTTACAAGCATCCACTCACTTGCAGTGCCTAAGTCAAGTGAAGTGGATTGATGTGTCATGCTGTGCAGTGAGGCGGTGTGGTGCATTGTGCTGAGGTGTAATGTGATGCGATGCGATCCGATGCATTGTTCAGCGTCATAGTGATTTTGTATTTGAAACATTGGCTTGGTTTGTGGTGGTTGTGAGGAAGAAAAACTGGCAGCTGAATAATTGGTGCTGGCAACTTCTGCATCTTCACCGGGTATTGGGACATAGTAAGCTACCACACCAGGAGCTGCCTTCAGTTCAGGTAAATTCTGTGATTAGGGAACAGTTACATGATTAGGCGGAATTTGGTGTCTCGTCCTCTTTCTGTGCTGTACTACAGTCAAGCGCCCTTGAATAATCCAACTTTGGTGGAAGCTTGAAAGCCAAAGACCTACTTATTTTAGCTGTCTCTTCGTTACACTTGTTTTGATTTGTATCGCGGAAGCATGGCGAGTAGAAGAAGTGAACCAGTCAGGAGGTGAAAAACAATGTGTGCATTCCTCGGTTTACTTACAAAGAAACGGTGAAATTTATTTGAAGAAATTGTGCAAAATTTTGGCATCATTTGCTGATAGTTGTGTACAAAAGAGGAGACACTAAAGAAATAAAATTCTTGACCATAACGTTGTAGAATGCAAACGGAAATATGATTATCGAGTCTTCTTGCATCAAAGATGAAGGTAACTGTCAACGCAGCCTTTTTAAGTAGGCAGTAGCAATAGTTAGCACCCTCCCAATTTGTTTTTGTACTGCAATTTAGCAGACGGACCGGGTAAGCTGTTTGCCTAAAAGCGTGTCTACACATTCTCAAGATGGCAATGTCGATCCTTATGTGCCAATTTTCCACAGTAGCGTCAATTACCTTTCGCATCGTCCACATTCCCGCTTTCTCCAAGCACTGGAATAGCTTAAAACCGTAGTAATCTAAATTACGAAGTACGATGTTGCACACCTCTCCACTGTACTTGACTAAGGCACTGCAAATGACTGAACACTTGATGGCATGCCAAGTAACAAGTTGTCATTCTGAATCACACATTTTTGTAGTGTGCATTGGGCTTACATTTCTCCTTGAAATCTCTCAGAGCTTAAAAAAATCACTTAAAGTGACTACTTTTTTATTTCTCGGTGAAAGTTACTGCATAAAGAAAATCAGAGGACAGGAGTAGTCATACATGTACTGTTGACCTGTAAAATTAATAGCAGTTCGACCTTGAGGGGAAGGGCTTATTGCCCAAGGTATGTGCTGGCATATTATTAGTCACATTTGTGTTGAGAATCAAGAGCCTGAAATTTTGAGTTTTGCGTTTTTTGCATATATCAACGAACATAATTTGACATCTGGTGACACTTATCAGTTCGTCACCAGAAATACTATTATCATTCCTAAAACACGCCTAATCCAAATTACTTGCTACTCAAACCAACTTCAGTAAATCGATTCATAAAACAATATTTATTCCGAGGGGGGTGACGAAGCGGCACACCAGGCAAGCTAACCTAGCAGCTAAAGTCAAGGAACCTCTAGAAGGTGATGCTTTCGATTAAATTGTGAGGTTAATCCTAAACAACTGCACTATTCTTACCTTTCTACAATAATAGAGTCAGAAATCCAGTGGCAATGCGGTTTTCCATAAATAATGGCCAAATTTTTGCAGCACCATCGGTTTATAGATGACTCCTCGTGATTGTCGGATAATTTGTCGCTAAGGCCTCGGTAGAATCAACCAAAATATATTCTAAAACGACGACAATGAAAGTGTATTTCTATTGCCACTACTCTTTTCTAGAACTTCATGCACTTTCGTAATCAGGCTATTTCAACTCTCATATGCCTAAATGCCTGTTCAAAAATAACGCGAGCATGACATTAGTGACATCACCAGAGATATACAGAACTGCTAAAGAGGGATAGCAGTGGTGAACGCAACAGTGCGTGCCACAATTAGGAGGCCATCAATCAATGCTTTGGTGGACACGAAACATGACCCGAACGGTGAAAAACAGGTCTACCGTCTCCTTCCTATGTTTTCATACCTTATCCCAGTTGTTTATAGCAATCAAAACATCAAGTCTTTAGCACGTCATTCCTTAAAATTGAGCAAGTACTTTATGTACTCCCCCCTGCTGATGCCACAGAGCGGACAGTGGAAGGTAGAAAGTGAAAGGTGGAACCGTTCCGCCATGGTAGTAATTGCTTGACCACGTCTGGTTTAGTGTTCTACAACTTTTTCGCGTCCCGTATAGTGTGTAACAAAGGTGAATGAATTCGTAGAGGAAATCTCGATGGCATAGCCTCCTCTAGAGGCAGTGAGAGAGGGGATAATTATCACACAGAGTTTTTGCCCAAGGTGACGACTTTATTTCTTTGTTACAAAAAAAACTTTTTCCATTGTTCTCGACCTTATGCCTGTGATGCCCTACCTGACTTAATCTACCATGGCCATCCACTTACTGTTGCTGCTGCTATACTTTGGGCTTATGCTACTCAGTGAGCTTCTTCGCTTGTTGACGTGGCTCAACCACATGCGAGAAACCCTCGACAATCAGTGCAGCAGTAAGATCGCCCGTTCAAGGCTGCATTTATTTCCCTCCGTTTTTGCGCGCGTCTTAAGTAATCCTGCAGCTTCTTGTAACCGCCATCACATCCACTGCTCTTCTTTTCAGTGGTGGAAGTCCGCTGGCACAGGGGACGGGTGCCTCTAAGGCCTATTTGCAGCTCCCTACTCCAAATGGCGGATTGATAGGTTCCAATGCGTTTCCGAGCTGCCTCAGCCAACTCCTGTTCCTTCTTCTAGCCTACCAGATGCAGTCGCAATAGCTACTATTCCGAGCCTACGTCGACTAGCATGCTAAGGAACTTGCAAAACAGGGCAAGACAGGGTTATAAGAGGAGGTAGTCGGGTTTCCGGTGGCAAGGATGAGTAGGCTGTGATAGTGCTGCAGCCGATCTGCGGCTGCAGTGACGCCAGTGGTTCAAACCTTTCAAAGGAACATAAGATTTTAAGGGCAAATATACGATTATAAATGATGCATAAATTCCTTTAAAGGGTTGAATTTTTTATGTATACACATGTGTAGGAATGTATGAGGACTGAAATCACTTGTTCAATAGTGATTTTGAGAACATGTGTACCTCTATTTTTGAGTAAAAATCTTGTGGACTTTTTGGGTAAGAGTGAATTGGGGCTTGTTTGCCTACAAGTCAATAATCTTGGTGTTTAGATTTACTCCTGCAATTGCAAAATTAAAGGTATGCATAAGTAGTAAATCAAATTGTGAGGATATGATGCTTTGGTTGATGAAGGGTCACTGTCTTGACCAATGTACCTCGCTTGGTGGGTTGTCCTTAGGGCCAAGTAGAGAGCGATGATACCTTCTGTATTTCGAATATGTGTGCATATATATTGCCCAAGTATAACAACTTTTTCTGTTTGTAAAAAGACTCAAGAGGCTTCAGTTGACATGTTTGTTCAATCGTTTTATTGTGATTTTTTAAAACGCATGCAAGTATGGCATACTCATGTTTTTAAGCCATGGTTCGTGCTGATCAGAATGTATTTATGACATCCTTTAAAATTTGAAAATGCAATTGCATTTTAGAGCCATTATGGCGTATTTTTGTAGTTTCGCGATTCCGATCGTATATGTTTAGGTGTCCATACCATAAAGGCGCCTCATTTGGACGTGCGCATGTTCGTTCTTAGCGGGTTTGTTTGGCATTATTTTATTTCGGTGAAAATACATGATTGTTTTTTGAGCGCATTTTATATCGCACACTTAGAAGACATACAGTGTAGTATACGAAGAGCGCAATACATGATAGTGAGTGGATTTGGTTCTTTGAGCCTTTTATGTGTTCTGCATAATTTTGTAAGTGAAGTTATAATTAAGTGCATAATTTAATGTGTGGTTTGAGCCTTTTACTTTCCTCATATATAGTCATATACACCTTTTTTCCGGACACTTTTCTGGCTATGTTATGTGGGGAAGCTTTTCTAAGTATTCTTTAGTTTGCTTTACTGCTTTACTCTCGGCTTCACCCTGTGACTGAATGTGCATTGCGACCCGTATGAATTCTTTAACATTATTTCCCATGAATTCCCTCAGAAGTGTAGCAGTGAACCAGGACTTTGGGGGTCCGCAAAGCAAAGTTCTGTTTTATCCTATTTTAGCACAACTGATTCATTTGCTGCTCACTAGATTGTTTCTTTAGCCTAGCTGTATTTCATTGAATTCCCCATCCTGTCAGAACATGATACGGAGCCGATAAATGCCTAGACGGCAAAATTCAGATCGGATAGGAAAAGACAGCCATCCAATAACTCCACATTCCCTTTTTTGTATTAATTGATAATTGTGCATTGTTAAGTTATCCTTCTATCAAAGAGAATTCAGTGCTTCTTTTTCTTCTTCTGTTGCTGCTTGTAATGCTTAACACAGGCGAGTAAGCATTCTATTTTGTGTTCGAAGCGGTTTGGGTTGCCTCCACAACCAGTGTAGATGAAACGCACGCAACGGTCTTCTGCGCTATCATAGGCATATGATTTAACGTAGCCTCGGCATTGACCTCCCTCAATTGGTAGGCTACACATACTCTCTCCATCTAGAAGCCAAAAAAATCCTCACATTCACATGAGGCTGAAAGATCATTGACCGTAGTTGTGGCGAACTTCAGCCTGAAAGGTGCATCTGAAACAGTTTCAGATGCATAGAACTAGACGGGCATTGAGCAGAGCTTGGTGTTATGTATCCAAAGAACTTACACAACAATGGACGAATCCTCCATATTTTGGATTTAACACGTGCACTTCTTATCGCCTGCTACTTTTGCATCGTTTTTTATACAGTGCCACCAAAATGCTTCCCCCATACCTACTTCAGAAGGCGCCAACAAATTGGTAATATGGGGCAATCAGCTCATCAAGCTGTCAGTACGTCGTTCACCTAGCGTGAGTGAGTGCCTCATGCTACTTCGTCAAGAACAAAAGTAGGTAGTAAAAGGCGAAATTTCTCCTCTACGGTAGTGTCGCTGCATTGAAAGCACCTAAAGTGTGTGTGCGTGCATATACGTGGGCTAGCATGGAAGGCTGACTCCACTCTATCATGACTGGACTCGATTTGGTAGTGGCGATTCCCATGGATACTTCACTTGATAAGGGTTTGATGAAGAGAAAGAAATGGACTGACAGGACACAAGAAAAGTTGTTCACTTACCTTGACTGGAGCTGGTAACATAAAGTAGTAGGAGAGCTAAAAGAGCGTTCTTGATCATTGCGATCTAGTGCTATGATCACCTGGCTTTGTGTAAAAGCAACATTCTCGTCCCTTACGCTATTCATGAGTGCTCATTTGATTGGACTAAGAAAATAGGCCTTACTAATTGCTGTCTCTCAAGCCTGGTCATGCTAATAGTTGCAAATCATGAGATTAAAAGAAGGTGTTTTGCGGAAAAGTGCAGCCAAGTTTGATGCTAACTTGAAGGTTCTCTTGTATGCTGGTTGCAATTTCGCCATCAAGGTTTACTTATATGTATGCGGTAGCACGGCCGTTCAGGATGGACTGTTGAAAGACCTTCCCTTTGTCCAGAAGCAAATATGACTCCCTCAAGATAAAGGTGCTTTTAACTTTCCATGTTAGTGGTACATGTATGGCCACTCTTGTGGGGACACCGTGGATGCTTTGACTAGATAACGGATAGAAACTAGATCCCTCTTCAAGTGGCAAAATGTGTCTTCCTAGTACACGCTAAGGAGTAAGTTCCACTGTAAAAGAAATCCTTAATCTCTTTAAGTGGTTGTTTTAGATATAGGTGCTTTCAACTATTCTCCAATATTCAAGCATCAAACAACTCACAAGGGGTGAAGGAAAGATAATTACTCTACATTGTAGGATATGATGCTGGGTACAGTGTTGATCAAGTATTGTGAAGCCTAGTGCTGCTGTGTGCTCTACAGTGAAGTGGGAATGCAAAAGGTGGAAATCAAAAGCGGCACCCTCGTGGAAATTGGTCTTCAATGATCAGGAGCGCTGTTCCACCTGTATATGGAGGAGCATTTGCCCACATCTATCTACTCAATTGAGAACAAATACCAAAGCGGCAAAAAGTTTATACATCATATAAGATGGCAAAATGGTGTAGTATTAGGTGGGGGATGATGCCACAAACTGTATTTAACAGTGAGATCATGCTCCAATTGCACAAACCCCTCTCCAACTCCAAAGTCATTGAAATGGCCCCAATACGAAGTTATGTGCTGAGGTGACCCACCACGACAACCGGATTTATTATCATTTGCCTAACCGTTTCCACGAGATTAACTCGAGCGTGACACTGATGGCAAAGCCGGCAACACGAAGCTCAGCCGTCGAGTGGTGACAGTGGTGGGCTCAGCACTCTGACCCTCTTGCGGACCATCGAAGCAGTGAGTGCTGCCTCTAGAACACCATCACTCAATTAATCCTTCGGTGGGTGCCGTACATCCTCTGAATGATGAATTGCGGATATGTCAACTCATTTGCATGCTTCTGGTGACTAGTCCGTCGGCAAGATCGAGCAAGTTGAGTCTACTGATTTGAGTCTGGAGATTTAAAGCAACCACCTCATCAAGTTGTCGATGTGTCAGTCACCTAAAGTAAGTTCCTCATACTTTTCCTCATGCGGCCTTGTCAAGAACCAAAGTTTATGTTGGAATTTAGAGATTGGGAAGCAGAACCTCTCTGCCAAGGTAGTAGTGCTGCAAGTAAGTACTTGGGCTCGTATATATACGGACCTGTGGAGGAGGCTGACTTCACTTCGTCCTGATCAGTGCGTTCGAAGAATGAAGGTATAGGGAAGAGAAAAGAAAAGAGAAGCAGGACAGAAGAAAAGCTGTTTACCTCCGTATACCGAGGCCGGCAATACAAAGTGTCATGAGTGTTAGAATTGTGATTATTGTCAACACGATCTGGTGGTATCATCGGCTGGCCCTACATGTGAAAGCACCCCTCCCTCTACATCCGCAATCCTCCAGCACTTAGTATTTTGAGTAGAAAAGGCTTTAGTGAGTGAAGAATCTTGGTCCTGGTCAGGATAAGGCATCCATAGCACAATTCTTAAGGTAAATAAATGGATTTCATTTCTTTTAACATTATGTTGCATTCCTTGTGTCCTTCATGAATTCTAAGCTTTTCGATGGCTGTAGAAGGCATCGACTCGGTGGGCGCGAAAAATTGAAACTGTCTCCTTCTGACGGGGTTTTAAAAGTAGCACAGGAAAGATAACGCCATGGTCAAGATGACCGTCGAAGCCGGCTTTGCTCCGCTTCACCCAGCTTCACTCTGCTGATGAATGTGCTTCATATCCCATCTCGAGGAAGCAACCGGGTTCTCCTAACACCAGCACTTGCATCAACCTCAAACAATGCAGTAGTGTACAACAATCTCTTCCTTTAGATAAGCACAGCTAATTCAGTTGTGACCCGCCGATCCCAAACCAGTCCGTCAAATTTCTTCGTCAACCTGGCTGTCCTTGAATGACTTCCTCTCCCCGTAAGAAATCTCCGAAAGACAGGAAAATGCCAGTAAGATAAAAATTTCGAAGCAATTTGAAATAAAAGTGGACAAAATTTGATAACTCCAGGTACACTTTATTTGTATTAATTGGGAATTACGTATTGTCAATTTTGTCTTTGACAGAGTGGGGTTAGGCACTTTTCTTCGTCTTCTAAAAGCGATATTTAAAACAGCTGAATACACATTTCAGCCTGTATTTGAAACGGTTTGCGTTGCCTCCACAACCGCTGTAGTAGAAGCGCACACAACGACGTGAGGTGATATTAAAGGCCCACAAGCTCATGCGGTTACTGCAGTTTCCTTCCACAATTGGTAGGTAGCAGACATCCTTGCTGCCTAGAATTCAGACCAAATTCATCATGTACACTCGAGTCTCACAGATTACTGACCACTGCTGCGTTAAAAAACGGCAAAATTTAGTTCCACCAACAGCTTTGGAGATGAACTTTCAAGGCTCGAGAATGTATGGAAGTTGACAAGCATTAAGGAGAACTTAATGTCGTGGATCCAGTACAAATATGCGCAATAACTCCTACTTTTTGAACTTGACAAGTGCCCTTCATCACGCCTGCTACTTCTGCTTTCTCGTTTACAATGTGCCACCCAAGTGCTTCTCCCTTACCTGCTTCAGAAGTCACCAGCAAAATGACAAGTGACACGTCTGTCAATAGAATCCAATAAATTAAATCTACTGATTTAAGGCAATCGTCTCATCAATTTGTAAACACATCATTCATCTTGGTTAAGCACCTCATGCTCCTCCTTATTATACTCCCACATGGAAAAATGTGGTGATAAGAGTGTGGTGGATGGGAATTAGAAGATGGGTCAACTAATTCTAGGTGGTAGTGTTGCATTGAAGGTACCGCATGTGCGTTTGCATGTATGGGCATGGACTGACACAGGGGGCTGACTTCACTCCAACACAATCGGACTTGAGTGGGGACCGGTGGGTTTAGTAGACACTTCAATAAAAAGAAAGGAAAGGAAGTGTGGGAGGTAAGAAAATTTCTTCACTCACCTTGGCTGAGGCAGACAACACAAAGCACTATGAGAGCTAGAAGAGCGAGCCTGGACATCGAGATCTAGTGCTGTGGTCACCTGGCTTTGTGTGGAAGCAGCTATCTCGTCATTTTCGCAATTCACGAGTACTTTTTTGATTGGACTAAGAGAATAGGCTTCATGAGGTGCTGTCCTTCGGCGACAATAGATGCAAATCACAGGTTCAAATTAAAGTATTTTACAGAAAAGTACAACCATGTCAGATACAGACTTGAAAGTCGTTTGACTAAATCATAGACATGACCTCTTTTCAAGGCAGTAAACTGTGGAAAGAGAAGGTATTGAAGAAATGATTTTCATAGCAAAATAATTTTATATGCCTGTCACTTGGTCATTATGCGATTTTAAGGTGAGAGGCACCGTCCATCCTCGCATCCATCCATCTACCCATGTATTCACTCTTTACCCACCCACTCATCAGGACAATTGTTTGTGCGTCAGTAGTGACCCACTCCACATGCAGGTGCCGCATATGTGGGCCTACAACTGCAACTGCGGTCCCTCCGGCCATATCCGTCTACCGCGTTTGCACTGATAATTTCTACCAATTCAACTTCGTCAGAATCTGCTGATGCGCTTGCGCTAACACGATTGTGCATAACGGGCCGATGGACGTCTCCTTCAAGATAAAGTTGTTAGAGTTGTGGGCACGCCGCAGATGCCTCAATTTAACAAGAGAAAGCACCCATATCCCTCGTCAAGTGGCAAAATGTCTTTTTTTAGTGCACGCTGTAAGAAGAAGACTTAATCGCATTACGCGGTTGTTTTAACTGTGACCATCTTCCGATCCTCCATCGCAGTGTACACTACGAAGGTATGTGCGTGAAGCAGAGCAACACTTGGCTTCTTTTTCTGCGTTCCAAGTTTTCAAACTATTGCAAGATGCTAGTCAAGTAAAGCGCAGCATTTTTATATGATGTGATGTAACGAACAATGTAGTGTAGGCACTTCTTTCATTTGGTCAAGCTGGAATGTCGGCCATACAGTTTGGGGAGAGCCACTCCGTCGAGAATTGATATACAAAGGTCGAAATTATTATCCCACCCCTATGTGCGCACACTTTTGTGCACAAAGGTCAGGAGGTTCATCTGCTTATTTGGGGTACAAACTCATGAAGCTGCCAAACAATTATGCTTCAAATTGGACTGCTAAAGGGTGGGACATCGGTAAAGTAGAAGTTACCACGTTTATTTTTTGGCTCTCTATAATACAATTTTTAGATTTCAGTCATCATTATTTTAACTGTGCTTAGGTGGAACTAATTCGTTTCAATAAGCGGACAACCATCAGTTTAGACGGTAAAAAGGAATAGACTGTGCTTTGACAACGTGAGCAAACTGTGTCACACGTCCTTCCACATTATCCAGCGTATCATGTCCTCCCAACCGTTCAGTTGCGCATACCAAACCGCCTTGCTGATCTCCTTGGACCCATCTGAACCGATGGCATTTTGATGTTGCGTGAGATGCTGCACATCATGTAGAAAGTGCGTTGATCAGAAATTGTCACCACTCATGAAGAATGTGCCATGTTCAATCGTCTATTGCTGATGTGCGCTAGCAGGCGCTCCGCTCAGGCCTGATCCACATTTGTAATGAAACTCAATTTGTCAGGTTACGAAAGACAATTAGGTAAAGTCTGCACTAATGTCGATGGGTACAAAAAATATAAACGAAGCGCGTATATTGGGAAGGTTTTACGATCAGCAATAGGAGGTGACCTTTGCGAAAACGATCTCGGAGTTTGGGGAAGATGGACAATTCTCACCTCGGATTGGTGTCTAGATAACATAAGCATTGTTTTAGCATCAATGGATGAGGCAGGAGGAAAGTGGAAGAATTACTTAAAGGTAGGAAGTCAGATGCGATATTGGTTTAGGTTTCAAACTCCCTTTGCAAAAGAAGAGACGGTAGAGGGTAGGAGATAGCCGGACTTACAGCCTAATGGACAAGGCATTTGTGTCGAGAATACTCAATTCTCTACAGTTGACAGTCGTTAAATGGCGTTAACCCCCTACCGCCAAGGTACGGCATGAGGTCAGACAATCCATTCGACCTCAAAATGTAGCTGATGACGGTGCGTGAGATCCCTTCGAGTAAAAAACTGTTGCGGAAATCTTTTAATAGGAATTTGAAATATCCGCAGAAGGCATTTTGCATTCTTTTGGAAAATGAAAAAGCATAGAATGCATTTTGCGTGAATTTCTGTGAATGGTCTACCATGCGAAGCGGTCATGTTATGCACATAAGAGTCAATTCTGTCGAAGCTGGTCATTCGGAAGGAGCAGGTACCAAGCCGTGGGGCAAAGTACGTCTACCCACTGGCTGTACGGAAGTCGTTACTTGCCTTTTAGCTCAAGATGTGCATGGAGATGAGTCTTTTAAGCACAGACTGCCCGATTTTTGTCAATTCTTTTTAAAGGGGTGTTTCCGCTACTTGCCCGCGTCATTGGTTGCTCATATCACAGTCAGTCACTAGTTGTTTGGTGAATCACATGACGTTTTTTTGGTGGAAAGTGACGACCGAGAAATTGTGGTTCGATTACTGCTGCTAGATCCTTGGGGCCCTTCATACCTTGACTAATCAGTCCACTCTCAAGCTCAATTTTCAGGTAGCATCCACAGAAGGAACTCGAGCATGGAGCTAATGGCAACGCCAGTGACAAAAAGCTCAGCCACCGTGTGGTAACAGTAGTGATTCCAAAATTCTGACCCTCTTATAAAGCACTGAGGTAATGGGTATCGAAGCCAGGCCGCCAACATTCAATCATTACATCGATGGACACCGTATATCATCTGAATGGTGAGTCCTGGGCATACCATCTTGTTCTCATGTTCCTGTCTCTCACGCCAATTAATACAACCGATCTTATTGAGTGTCTCCTTGTTTGTTTTCTAACTAAATCACATTTACTGCGTCATTGGGTGTTAGGTGGCCGAATGATAAGAGCCATTAGTCAAAGTCATGACATCTCCAGCACCTTATTTTCTATGCCACCACCTCAGAACCTTCTGTATTTCTTTTCTCTGCTAAACGAAGTCTACATTGAACTACGCATTCCAAGAGGTGACTTTCAGTCAAATCAGTCACAACAACAAAGGAGGTGTTTTTTATTTTTGTAAGATGGTGGTCCGTTAGTGCAAACAATGCAGTTTATAGAGGCATTCCCTTCTGGCAGATGCCGGTGATTTCGATCGGGGCTTGACCACATAAATGACCACAGTTTCCGGGGTGCATCATCGAAAGTTAAAAACAATTGTTTTCAAAAGTGCTCATCTCCTTGATTATCATTTGGTCTTGAAAATTAGCACGTTTACCTACACCCCGTAGGACTCCCTCTAACCCACCTCCACAATGATGACAAGCGACGCCGCCCATGTAGTCTACTACGTCCTTTTCTCACTTTCAAGGTGAACTAATTCCCCTTTTGCGTCTTCCAACATTGTCGGAAGTAAATCAAGCGCTACTAAGGTGACAGTGTTGTAAGATAAGCCCTGGATTCTTTACTCCATCCGAAAATGTGAGCACGTTCACCGTAGCTTGAAGGAAGGCCCCTACATTTGTAGGTCCATCAGTAATTGCGTAGAAGGGAGGGCTGTGAACCTAAACCAGACAAAGTGACCACCAACTTGACAAGTTTCCGTCAGTCCGTCATGTGTGATTGACCTTTCGTTTCAGAGCGAGTCATATTGTGGAGTATTCGCATAAATTACTTGAAGACTTATCCATCCAATATGAAAACTTTATGGTTTAGACGAAGAAAGCTAATACAATTAGCTTTTTACTCTAATGCTTTCAAAATAAATAAATAAATAGATTTTTGAAGCATTGTATTTGACAGTCTATCTGCTCTTCCCTCAGCGCCAAATCGGTCTCCCAATACCAGAAATTTTGCTTACTGATGGGGCGTAGACGAGCGTAGACAACCAGCAACTGGCAAAGATGCCACAAAATTCTTATCAGCACCCTAAATTTAGCTAAAAACTGCCTCGCCGAGCTTTTATGGTTACTTTTAGTTTTGCAGATGGATGGATAAGTGGGTGGATATTGGATGGATGAATTTCACGAAGGAGAGGAAAATGACAGCCAAATAAAAATTTAGCTTAGATGGGAAAAATAGGCAAAGAATTTGATGACTTCAGGCTCACTTTGCTTGCTTTATTGAAAAACATATTTTTCAAGTTAACCTCGAATCAAAAAGAATTTATTTCTTTTTCTTCTTTTCTGGAAGATCAATGCAGGCGCGTTTGCATATCGCACTAGTTCTGAACCGGTTGTCGTTGCCTCCGCAACCACTGTAGATGAAGCGCACACAACGATCCGTTGCAGCATTATAAGCCCACGATACTAATCGGGATCCACAAGTTCCTTTTACAATCGGTTGCTTGCAGTACTCACTTTTGCCTGAAATCCAAACGAATTCTGTCATGAAAATTTCGGTTTCACAGCAGCATTGAGAATGCACCTTCAGTGATATCAAATGAAACGAAGTGGATGAACATAAAACTGAGCCTAATATTTTGAATTCAAAGATGCTGCCCTCACAGTACCTACAACTTCTGCCTTCTCGTCTATAATATGTCAGTAAAATATTTCTCCAACGTCTGCTTTCGAAGTCGCTGCCAAAACGGTAGGTGAGAAGTCTGCCAGCTGCAGTCTACTGATTACCCTTTGGAAACATGAGTCTGCTGTTTTAAGGCAATCTCTTCGTAAAGTTGTCAATGCGTTATTCACCTAGAATAAGTGCCTCATGCTCTTCCTTATTATTACTCTCCCAAGGAAGAATGGAGAGACTAGGGCCTGGAGAGTAGAAGAGAGTAGGTGAAACTACTCTTTCAAAGTGGTAATACTGCACTGGTAGAACTACAATCGCAGAGAAGGCTGATTTTACTCCATTATGATAGAACTCGAGTGGTCGTTGGAGATCGGTTAATCTAGTGCACTCCATTCAATCAGGATGTAGTGAAGAGAAAGGAAAGAACCAACAGGATACAAGAAAACTTCTGCACTCACCTTGAATGAGACTGGCAACACAAAGCAGCATGAGAGCTGGAAGAGCAAGCATGGTCATCGCGATCCAGCAGTGTAGTCAAATGGATTTATGCTAAAAACATCCATCTCGTTATTTTCGCAATTCACGAGTGTCCATTTGATTGGTCCAAGAGAATTGGCTACACGGAGTGCTTTCTCTCGGTCGTAATCGTAATAATGGATGCAAATCACAAGGTTAGAAGAAAGTATTTTAAGAAAAAAGTACAGCCATGTTGCATGCAAGCTTGAAAGCTGTCTTGCTGAATGATCACCTAAATCTCTTCACAAGGCGGTAAACTACGGAAAGAGAAAACGTGGTAGGCGGGAAATTCTTGGCAAAACAGTGCAAGGTTTCATGCGACTGTTGAAATTTGTGTAGCATCTCATGGAAGATTACAAACGAGCAATGATGGTACGCCAAAATTAGATGATTAACCTTTGTCATTGAAAAGTCTTGAAATCGCGGTGGATGACGCCACCCACCGCCTTCGACACCTACTCTTTGAAACGCTTCTCTGTGCGTCATTAATCGTGTGCTCACTATAGTGGCGCCGTATGGGTCGGTTTGCTATTGTAACTAGTTGAATGCACCCCCTAAGGCCATATCCGTCTACGGTGGCTGCTTTGGCAAGTTCCACCGCCTCAAGCCCGTCAAGTACCATTAATACGCGTACTTTAACAACCTTGATTGAGGGAGACTGGATTGTGTGGGATACATTAGGAGGCTCCGTATCTCCACCGCCTCATTTTCTTGGTTTTGCTATCTGCGCCTCAAAGATGTATCGTCATTACTTCATCAGACCTGTTTTATTTTATCTATGGTGGAGAAATTTGACCTTGAACTAGGCACTTAGCTAGGTGGCTTCCATTCAAACCGGTTGCAACGTCAAAGAAAGTGCTTTGCAGTTTAACAAGGTGGTGGTCCGTTAGTGCAAACAATGCATTGGGCCAAGGTATTCTATTCTGGCAGGTTATGGTAATCTCGATCAGGGCTGGGCCACATGAATAATAGCTGTAGTTTTCGAGGTGCATAAATGAAAGTTAAAGACAGTCCTGCCAAAAAGTACCCATCTCTGTTTATTATTTAGTGTTTAAAATATCATGTTTACCTGTCCCTTGTCCGACTTCCGCAAATCTATTTCCACAGCCATGACATGCAGCACTGCCTATGTTCCCTGCCATGCCAGTCACTGGTCTCCCTTCCCTTCTGAACTTTTGTGGTGAACTGCTTTCCCTCCGTGTGCCTTTTAAAATTGCTAGAAGTTACTCAAGCGCTACAATTGTGACAGCATTTTAAGATATCCCTTAAATCCTTCACCTGATTCAACAGAATTGCTACATCCACTGGTGTCATAGGGAAGTCATATGCATGCAGATTAGCTGACAGCTGCGCAGAAGAGTACCTGCTTCAAAGACCTATGAAGCTGACCATGAACATCTCAACAAGACAAAGGCATCTGTTTTGTGTTATTCACAGTGAGGCCTCGGGATGCATTTGTTGAGCTTGGAAATATACGAATGTGGAGGTTTCATATAATTTACTCGAAGACCTGTACAATGGCCGTAAAAATTGACTGTCGGACGAAGAAAGCTAAAGCATTCGGCTTTTCATTGTACTTTATCTAAAAGAGGTAAATAAATAAAATACAAACGTAGCATCTCTGCAGATCATCGATACTTCCATCATCACTACATTTCTCATCCTTGGTGGGGCCCTCCTCTTTTCTGTTTTATCCACGTAATTGCAAATGAGAACACGGTTTCAGGCATTTCTTCACCATTCCTCAATGTCTACCTCCTACACTGTCTTTCTTCTGGCCTTTCTTGATTTCAAATTTAATGGGTTATCCTTTTTTGTCTTTCTTTTTCGAATCGTAAGCAGAACCTGGCCACGTCCTGGCCACCTTTTCTTGTCTCAGTACGGACACCCCACAATCCCAGACGTAGAGAATATTGCTGATATTTTAAAAGTATATATGGAAAGGTTTGATAAAGACCATCGTTTCTTTGGTCCAATGGAAGTGTTCACGCTTTACTCTTTGAGCGCAATGAGGATGTTGAAGGAGATTGCGTCTATATTTGCATGTGTAGGGATTCCATGTAAATGTCGGTTCACATCTTTTGTCCTCTTTCAAAAATATGTCTGAGGTGTCACATCTACTCGGTGTAAGGTATTTCATGGGCTATACTTACTCCATGTTAGGGGGGTTAGTAGATGTCATTGTCAATCATAGTAGTAGTAGCATTCAATACATTTCTCTTAAAATGGTTGAAAGTGGATTTGTGATGGGGTACACATTTGGCATCTCCAATGTACTATTCATTTAGATTGCTCGATTAAATATGCAATGCTTGACAAACAGAGGTGTTGCCAGATTTTTTCAGTGAATGCTTCGTTATTACGGTTGTAGTTGAATTTCTTAGGGTGGGTAGGAAAAGACACGACTAATTTCGGATAACTCCGGGTTCACTTTATTTGTACCCACTGGAAAGCATGCATCTTCACTATGGTCTACGTATACATTGAAAAATTTTCTTCCTTGCCTTTCTCCACCTCTTCCTTGCTTTCCTCTTTTTATAATGCTTAACACAGGCGGTCATGCATTTAATCTTATACCGGAACCGATTTGCATTGCCTCCACAACCGCCATAGATGAACGACACACAAGTATTTCTTGAGTTATCGTAGCCCCAAACTCTGGTGTAGTCGGTGCAGTTTCCTTCAGCAATTGGTAGCCTGCATCTCTTCTTTACGCCTAAAAAACAACAGATTACATCGTGCTTACTTCAATTTTACAAATTAGTGATTTAAGTTGCGTTGATGAGAGCTAGCAGTACGAAAGGTGCACCTGAAATACTCGCAAATGCATGGAAGTAGACGGGCATTGAATGGGCCTTAGTATTATGGATCCAAAGATCTAAACTACATTTTGCACTTGGCATGTACCCTTCTTAGCATCTAACTTTCTTGCTAGTAACCCATACCTGTCCCAGATATTACCAACAAAATAATAAGTTTGTGGCCTGTCAAAATAACCCATAGAGGGGCCCTACGGATTAGGCTCCACAGATATATGTCTAGTGATTTTAGGCAGTCAACTCATGAGGTTGACAATACGTCATTTACCAAGGGTAAGTAAGTACCTCATGCCCCCTCCATGTCACTTCCTTAAGGGTGAATTTGGAGATCAGAGATTGGGATGTAGTAATTACAACACGGCAATACTCTGCCAAGACAGAGGCGCTGCATTAAAAGGCCTGTAAGTACAGAGAAGCTTGACTTCGTTCTATCATAATTGGACCCGAGTGGCGACTGGTGAGTCCGACAGACACTTCACTGGATTGAGGTGAGGTGAGGAGCAACGAAAGCTTCGAACAGGCAACAGGAAAGCTTCATCACTTACCTTGATTGAGACTGGCAACGCAAAGCAGTATGAGAGCTGGAAGAGCGATCCTGATCATCGCGACCTAGCAGTGTGGTCACCTGGCTTAAAACGAAAGTACCCTTTCCGTTATATTTGCTATTCGCGAGTGCTTGTTTGATTGGATTAAGAAAGTAAGCCTTATTGAATGCCGTCTCGAGGCTTTAGACGTGGTAATTGATGCCAATCACAAGGTTAGGTAAAGTACGTTACTGCAAAGTACATCTATGTCAGATGCGAACTTGTAAGTAGTTTAATTAAGTTACAATCAAAACTTCTCCTCAAGGTGGTAAACTTGGGGAAGAAAAAGTATGCTAAGAAGGAACATTTTGGCAAAACAATGCAGGTTTTTGCATGACAAGTATTTCATTAAGGATAGCAAATGAACAACGAGAGCATTCGAAAATCAGATGATTGGCCTTCGCTATCATGCAGAAGATCCAATCTTTCCACCCATCTGTTTTGCTTCATTCAACTTGGCTTTGAGAAGTTTTAATATGGAATTTACTCTACTTTTTAATAATTTTTTTTAATGTCTAGTCATAAATTGCGTGTTTAAGAGTAGTAGTATATAAATGTACTTTTTAAAAAATAATAGCCCAGCCAAAAGATTGGAGCCTAAAATATCAGGCTTGTGTGAATTTCTAGACGTTTCGATGGACGGGGGATGAATGAAAAGGTGTGTTGGTGTTTATTTTTTAGGAATTATTATTTAATGGACAAATGAGGAAAGGAAGAATTGGACGGGAAGTACGCAGCAGCCAGTAGTGTGTCTTTATTACAAACTTTGCAAATGACGATGTGTCTGGCCAGCCCTTGGCTAAATTGACCTCCTCGAAACTAATGAAACCATTTATCCCGTTAATCTCAACACCTGTCTTGCCTACAGAACATGATGACTTAAAATCGAAAGACGACTCGTATTGAATGGTGATTCCATTATGAATGGACACGAACATTCCCCCACTGGAAAGATGAAGCCGAGCTGGTGCTATTTACTAGCATTGAGCTAATTTATACGTTGATCGACTAAGAATTTCTTGATCTATATACACAAATATGAAACTGAGTTTCAGGGCGTAACCATTCATTCGGTAACCTAGATATGCTACTTGTGCTTAAAAGTAACATTAACGTATTAAAAAATATACGTTTGTCAATGGATGGATTGAGAAAGGATACGGGATGGATGAATGGATTCTGGGGCATAATTTCCACAAAGAACATTTCTTGGAATTAGTTCAATGGTGTCATCGAATTTCGATGATTTGAATAGCAAACCACCCTTGCTCTTCCACCGTGATTTGCCTCATTAATTTTAATCCTTCGACTACCAAGGTATTCAGCAACACCCAAGGCTCTCTCTCACCATGGCAGTCTCTTTTATTTTCCTCAATTTTACCAATTTGCCTCTTACATTTCCACCATTTCACCTCCTACTGAATCATGAATGTTGGCTTATTCCACCGTCTGGCCACTCGTTTAATCCTCTTAAGGAAACTGCGAAAGTAGGAGTGACAAGCACGGAAGATGTTAGTCCGACTCGGGTAGCTGGACGCAGCAGGCAAGAAGTAGGTAAACAAAAGTTTCCAAAAATCGTCTGCTTCAGGATATCTAAAAATCCAACAACAATAACAGACATCAGTAGGGTAGCAATAAACTTCTAAAGCAGATGTAACGATCTGCTTGTGGAACTCACTCTGGAATGTGGAGGGGCTGTCGGACCACCATAGGGTTTGTAAAGTAAAATTGCCTGCATTTTTAATTTTAATTCAAAGAATCCGGTAGCAGCTGGCAAGTTCTTGTCTTTGAAACAAATATCTTTAATGGAAATGGTGTGAGACGTGTTCTTCAGGGCTGTAGCGAAAATATGGCCTCTCATTCTTTGTCAAGGTGAAGGAAGATGTAACAGCACCCGGACCTGAGGTAGCATTCCAGATCTCATCAACACTCACCTAGACGGTCTGGTTGTCACGAGGAAACGAAGGCAAAATTTTTGTCGACCTCACCTACTGTCCAATAAATCTAAAATATTTGTCACGAAAATTGCAGTCCATTCCACAGAATGCGTTTCCTTAAAACAGTCTATTCTTTTGCATGTTTTTTTCTATTTCAGCGCATTCTTCCGTTTCGTTGTGAGGAGGTCCATTCACGGTTGTTGTTGAATTGTGACCAGAGGTGACTAGATTTTATTAACCTCATTGCAGGTCATCGCCACACAACTTCAAGTCTGACTGAAGGCCATTAAGGCACGGAAAAGTATGGGGAATTGATGTCCTAGGTGCTTCTGTCTGCAATTTGAATCCATTCATTTCCTTCCAAGAAGGCCATTTGAACTCCAAAATTATGGACCAAGAGTTTAGGCCTCGATTTTGGTGAAGGGTCTGCTTTAGGTTCCACTATTGTGCCTTCGCTGGGCGGGCTGGTCTCTAGGGCATGCCAGTAGCCCGAAGGCCTTCTATAGGTCAAGTATTCTGTATTCTCTCCTCTCCAGAGAGGGCTGCAAGCGCTACATAGGAAGGAATGGAAAGCAAAGCCGCACCTAATGGACATCTCTCTTGACTTCCACTGCTGCGAGATATGCTCCAACGGAACGGAAGAAGTGCTTATGCCACGGATGGGAGCATCAGTGACGACTTTTAGCAGAAGGCTTGAAAATGGCGTCTGCCTTCGACAACTACCCCAATCCCAGGTTCTGCAGGAAAACCATTAACACCTGAAGCGATGCCAGCTGTGAACCATCAGGCAAAGTTTGTTAGGAAACTGTCTACCTTTCCTGAATAAAGACATCAATTATGTAAACTCTTGTTCCCCTCCCCTACCACTTCCCTTCTAGGTGGATAGAGTTCGGATGGATATGGCTGGGCATCGCTGAAGAGTAAACAACGTGGCAAGGAGGAACAGACGAAACTAAATCCAACCTTTCTTCTTTATGTGACTCTGCTTCTAGGCCAGGGTCCCCTTCAACTAGCCGTGGACACACGAGACAGCCACCACCTTCCCCAGATGCAGTTCAATTGCCAAGAGGAATCGGTGATGTTGCGGTCAAGTATCGTCTCAGTCGCAAGGAGATTCGCTGACTGGCACAGTTTGCTAGCGGGTAATTTTCCCTCCGGCACCGATTACGATGTGCCGGTTGCTGCGGGAGGTTGTCCAAGAGGGAGCGCAGGGCAGGACATTGGTTGTCTGTTTAACTCGCCGTTTCTATTATCGAGTCTTCCTACCTGCTCCGCCATTTCACTTTCACCCCGAGAGGCTGACCTCCGGACCATGCCAGCAACCCCAAGCCCTTCTTCACGTCACCAGTGGGTATTCTTTCCCATGGTTATGCATTCCTTCGTCTTCAGGATGCAGTGTGGAGGCGCTGTACTGCAACTCTTTGCATTGACCTTGACTCGACTGAACTCTAGTAGAGGCTAGTACCGCGTAAACCATCCAGTTGACCTGCTCTGGCGTCCTAGTTACAATTGAGTACACCCCTCCGCCTGGTAGAATTGGCCAGGAGACGGGGAACTCGGAGTGTGAATAAACTCAAACCAGAAAAGCGAAGTCAAGACACATTTAATGTTATTTAAATTTATTTATTTATTATTTATTAAAAACTATGTACTTTTTAAGTCATCCTTTAATACGAAAGAAGTCAGTTTTGATTGTTCATTGGAGCCACATTATTGAAACCTCTGTTGTTCCGGAAAACATTGAACTTGTTCGCGCTGAGGCAGTAACCAGCGCAGCCGAAACTCTCGCAACAACCCGGCGTGGGACAGTAGCTACACGCTCTGACGTTGCCATGATTGATTTCAGGCCTGAATGGCAGTCTGTAGATGTTCCTTGCGCCTGGAATGCAACCAAATTTGATCAAATTTGCTTGACCTCCACCAATTACCGATCATGATTGCGTTGAAGTGCATAAGCGGCAAATCGAGTGTACCATCCACTTTGGCAAATGCGTGGACGTGGATGGATATTAAACAGAGGAATGTTATGGATCCAAAGAACCGAATTAGATGTGGACGAGTTCTCACACACACTTGGAGATTAATACATTCACCTCCTCCTATCACAGTCCACTTAAGCTAAAATGTTTTAATCTAGAGTGGCGGTTGGTGAGTCCAGTGGACACCTCACTGGATGGAGGAGTAGCAAAGGGAAGGGTAGAGGGTGGAGAGGGGGGAGTAAGACACAGGAGAAGTTGTTTACTCACCTTGTCTAAGGCAGGCATCGCAAAGCAGCCTGACAGCTGGAATAACGGCTCTAGGCATGATGCCACTTGTTTCTCGTGGAAAGTGTTCTCGCCCTTTAAATACTTCATCCTCCAATAAATAAATTCTTTGTTGGGGTCAGGTCAACAGACCTTAACAAGTGGAGTTTCTAGGCACCATCCATGTTAAGGGATGCGTATCATGAGGTCAAAATAAGGTACCTTGTAAAAAAAATCTTTCAAATTTTTTGTCATGTTGAAATGTAAATTAAATGGAATGACAAGAATTAGCACCTTGATCAACATTTTTTCCATTAATTCATCCTGTGGTGGTGAAGCCTGGTGAGGTCTTCCCTGCTGGAGACAAGGTGTTGGTATAAAGGTTGGAGGAAACCTTGTCTCCTGTTGACCCAATCTTTCATATTTTCGTCACTGTGTGGCCAGTAGGCAAAACTTCAACTCGAAGACACCCGTTGTGGGAGAAGGGAACTTCCAAGCGGCGACGCATGTAGAGCCACCGCGGAGGAATGGTGGCTAACTGTTCTAAGCGAGGCACATTGTCTATGCCAACGTTGTGCTGGACATTGCCGCCTTCTAGTCTTCAGCAGTGGTATGGATGAAGGGGTCCGTGACGGCGTTCCCAACCGGTAGTGCTGCCGTTGCAGCGTCGATAGCATAGCAGTTTGTGGAAAGAACGAGTGGCGGGCTGCAAAAAAAACAATGCCAAGGATTTTTTCTTTCACTTGTCCCTAATGCCTTTCAACTGGCACAAGAGTCCACGAAGCGTGCATAACAGGTACAACGGGGCATGTTGTACCTCGGCTTTGACGTCGTAGGCATAAACGTGCGTCTGCAGGTATAAGAATCGGTAACCCTGGCATATAATGAAGTGGAAGAGGTTCGAGATTATCGTCACCTTCATCTGACTAAACGCAGTCCGGTCAACTGGTTTGCAAGCTCGCCAGGGATGCCGCCATTCACTGGAAGGATGGAACAAACTACGATTAGTATTCATGGTAAGCTATTAGCAACGTTGTGAGGCAGCTTCACCTTCAACATCTGCTTCAACTGGCGTCAGGCGGTTGATGCTTTGTTGTCTAGGAGCATTTTAACTTTTGTAGATGGTGAACGAGTCCTCCAGTCAGGGAAGCGGCTAATGGTGCTCCTGGAGAGTCGAAATGGGGCAGGTGGAGGAACAAGCATACATTCCGATGAGTGGGGTCGGTAAAATCAAATTTTAGCGTTGACAAGAGGGAACGAAGCAGCAGGCAGGGTTGTGTTTCCATTTGGCCAAAGCTGTGCAATAGCCTGTGCTAAATGATCAGGACCATGTCTCGGCGGGAAGCGAAGTGAAGCAAAAGTTATTGGCAAAATTTGCCGACATTGGTTGAATTGCATGAACCTTCGGAAATTGTGACAGAATTAAGCGCTTCATTGCTTCGCCCTAGGGTGTCAGGCACGACGACGATGGAACTGCTTAATCGTGCAACCCACACGTCAACCAACTCTAGGTCTTGCACTGAGTCTACATGGCGACAGTAGAATCGACTCGCTGCTACCAATTCCCCCAGCGGTTACCAGCCCTCCATGCTCCTTCCTCCACGTGGAGCGCATTTAGCCATCCAACCTTTCTGTCCCACATCAGTTTGTTTCACGACGCCAAATAGTGGCGAAGAGCAGCAACCTCATCCTTCAAGTCGTATGTTAATATGCAATTTCACAAACCGTCGATCACCGCCGTTCTCAGCTTGTTTACATAGCCCTGCACCTGCGGAGGTCAAGTATAGAGAAAATTGCCTTTCCAACTTCGCCAGAACCTCAATTCCCAAATCGTGGTGATCGCTTCCCCCTTCTCACTTTCTTTCAAGCCTGTACACACAAGTACAAGTCAAATAAAAAGCGGTGCCAGTGAGGGACACTCTCCGGTGTTGAGTGCGGTAGTACGCACTCTGTGGTACTACGGAGTACAGCAATGGGCACAATGAAGAAGAAAGCAAACTGCTCCAAAGATAGAGGCTTGCAAACTGTGTAACCATTGCGAACTGAGAGCCATTCACATGGGTGGGGTATCCGTACCCAAAACACGAAAAAGCGAACGCAAGATATGTTTCCATTTCCATACAACGTTGGAGGAAAGGGCTGCAATTAATGCAATGCAAAATGAACTTGTGGAGTTGGTCACTGCAGCGGCAAAACCCATCAACTGGGAACAAAGCGGCAACACTTAATGCAAATTTATGTAATTTTTTATTCACGAACCTTTTACGATACTGGAAACAAATATAAGTCCTTGATACAGAAGGCAATACAGAACGCACGCAGATCATAATATAAACAAAATTAACTCTACTTTTTGGAATGGCAGTAACTTGAGGACAAACGCAGCTTCTATTCTTAACTAAGCACTTGTTTTATAAAGGGAGGAAGAGAGCAGCATAATAATGGCAGTAATTCACAACAGTTAGGCAGCTTCAAGCCGTGGCTGACACGAGAATATCACGAGAAACGTATCCTGTCGGTCGTCTCCGTTGGTTGTAAATACTGCGAGTTGCCGACTGACCAAAGGTCTCAATATTGAGCTGGCGTTCAAGGCGGGCATGAGACATGATACCAGTGTGCCCAGGTCGGTTGGATCCTCCTTGCCCACGGCTTTTATCCTGTATGAGACGTCCACGCTCACCTTTTCCACTGCCGAATGGACCTCGAGGACCGCCCTCGGAGCGACTTATCTGGTCGAAGAAACACTTTTCCCGAACATAAAACTCACCCCTATAGTTTAATTGATTTCATAATCAAAGTGTTGCTCAAATTGTTGTCGTAAACACGCATCAAAACTGGTTTTTACCTTGACAAACTCTGAAAACCATTGGTATTTGTCGAAGATTCTGCCCCAGTGTTCACAATACCTGTAGAGGAGTCACCCGATGCGCCACTGTCAGATGTCTTGCCGTTATAATTAATACCAGTTTCGTTTGAGAGGCTACCAACTTGCCTGTCACCCGAGCTTGGAGTATTTTGACCGTCTGCGCATTCGGAATTCAAATTTATTTTGGCAAGTTCTACTTTGAGCTCTTCATTGGCAGTTTCAAAGTCATAGGGTTTGCTACAATCGACCTCTGCAAGGAAAAAACGAGTTAACTGAAGTGCTTTGCAATGTCGCGAGTTAGAATTTACGCACTAAAAATCGAAGAAATACCTGAGTCAGCCTGCTGGTTTGAAACGCCGCGAGCGGGTCCATTTCGACGTTCATAATTTCGTCTTCTTGCAGCATTGCGTGGTCCTTTAAAGTTTGATTGCGGTATTATATTCAAACCGTTTGACCGGTACAAAGACGTTAAATCGGGCGGCAAATACAAGAGCAAACCACCATTTCTGGTAGGCTGTGTATAAGGTGCTCTGCTTCTGCTATTACGCGGGCCGAGTCTGCGGGAGAACCGATTTTCCATTGGTGCCTCCCGAATTGGAACAGAGAACCGGCCACGAGTGGAAACTGGTGCTGGAACCGAAGCTGTATTATAAACTATGTAGGCCTGATGCGGAGTATCGGTATTTCTACCGCGGCGAAGATTGCCTGTGGGTAGTGGCGGCCTACGATTGGGCCTTCTCTCCTTATTGTTTTCTTGAGTCGGGTTGGTGGCAGCTGTTCCATTATCGCGATTTACAATCTAAAATTTAATAGTGATTAGTAAGAGCACGGAACAGAAAATAGCGAAAAAAAGCATTTTAAAAAACTTTTACCATAGGTTTAGCAGGTGAAGTATTCTTTTCGGCACCACTGGCCTCTTTAACTGCGATATCCCCAATTTCACTATTCACTTTGGCCTCATTGAGGACCGATATTTTCTTGATATTTGTTAGCCAAAAAGTTATAGACTCAAAACGAGTGCCAATTGAAGGAAATTTGGGTGTTTCATCTTTGTCTGCGCCAGTTTCGTTAACTTGACCATCTTTTCCCATAAACTTCACATTTTTAAGTGTGATGGTCATATCCGCCGAGTTGAAGGCAATGACGACGCCCTCATACTTGTATTGCACACTTGTCACGAGGCGCACAGTCGAGCCCATGGTGATTGTGCTGAATTGTGATTGTCGTCGAAGTTCTCTCTCCATAGCGAGTCACAAAAAAAATAGTATTTCTTCTTTAAATATCCGATTAGCTTCTAGAGATCTTCTGAAGTTCTGGTGCTAAGCTCTTGCACGAACCGTGTGATTAAGCACTCTGATTGCGTCTGCCTCTACCACCTGCGCGATTACGCGAGTTCAAATCTTTATCGATAACAGCTCACTGATCAATAAATCGATAAGGCGCATATTGCGAGCTGATTGGTCGGCGTGAGTTCACCTCGTCGACTAGAGCGCAAAACGAGCGCGGCTCAGATGTTGAGGCGTGTTTGCGGTGGCAAATTTTAAGTCAAAAAGCTTTCATTTTTAAGGATGAAAAATAATCTTATTTTCTGGGAAAAAATCCTTTTTAGGTCATCACTGGATTTGCGGTCAGCAGTTTATTAGCACATGAAATTTAGGGTTTTACAAAGTGTTCTATGGCAACAGAGATGCCATAGATTCAGCCTGCAGAGAAAAGATACTCTATTAATAAAGCATACTCTAACTATTCAGGGATAAGGGCGTTGGTGAGTACTTTAATACATAGGTTCTGCAGAGAATGCTTAAGCAGATAAACTCAAACCGCATACAGCTCTGAGACGCCCATCTCAAAACAAATCACACGCTCTCCAGAGAAAAACTAGTGGGACGAATTCAGTCTCAGTATTACTAACAGAAGAGACAAGTACCTAGACCACCGCCCTGGCACATCACAGCCTAAGAGACATAGAATCCAGCCAACGGAACCTCGTCCCATCCCCCTCAAAATTGCTAGGCGGAATTTCATTATAGAACCTAAGCTTAAGATGGCAGAGCTTCAACTGACTGACCCCACCACGTAACTCAATCATAATTCCACAAAACGCTCCGAAACACTCCACCATGTGCTGACGTTATCAAATGAATTATGTACAAACCAC
This sequence comes from Echinococcus multilocularis, assembly GCA_000469725.3. Taxonomy (NCBI): domain Eukaryota; kingdom Metazoa; phylum Platyhelminthes; class Cestoda; order Cyclophyllidea; family Taeniidae; genus Echinococcus; species Echinococcus multilocularis. The sequence continues at coordinate 1,569,948 of LN902848.1, read as the reverse complement.
ATAAACAGGGACAAGACAAGACTCGATTAAGACTGAGCAGCAGTCAGCTGGTTGACCATGGCTTCAAAGAGGTCACGAGCTCGTGAACAGAGCTGACCGTGGGGATCGAGATCGGTAGTGAGTGCCAGCAGCTGGGAGGATGGAAAGGTGGCTTTATCACCGGTGAAGGCGGAACCGGGACGGCCGCAGTAGACAGCGAAAACCCCGGGTACACGGCTATTATCACCCTTTTCCTTCTTGATGCGCTTCGCGTCTGAAGGCGCACTGACGGCTGGATGAGCGATATCGACTGCGACCATTGCGGCTGTAAGGAGAAGGTAATGATATGCCCAATATACTCTGTTCTAACAAAATGGGCAATTGATAGAAGCTGAGAGCCTTACGTCGCGAGTCAGGGTCAATTTCAGAGCTGCAAACCGCCACTACTGAGGCCTGAAGAGGAATTGAAGTTGGCAAAAGGGCCAGAGAGAGGGCATTAACGCAAGCTGCCATGGTAGCTGGATGTCCAGACACTCCAGAAATGATTTGAATTCGGACAATGAACTACAGTGAAACCGATACAATATGGGTGATTACGAAGTTTAGCAAAGGAAACAATTAGATTAAAGCAAATTAGCAGAAAGAAAAAAGTCATTGATCTTAAGGAAATATCACCACCCCGAGATTGTTCACTGAGGAATACAAAACATGAAGTGAATATATCGAAGTCATAATGGGTATGTGGATAATGAATTACATAAAGAGCAAGCGCATAACGCAGGGAATGAGGTACAACATCAAATACGCTGAAAAACCTAAAAACTAACCTGGTTTCTTGGATAGACCTTAACATCAATTAGCCTCTCCAAAAACTGCTGTAGATAAAACTCCATTTCGCTTTCGAAAGGAGTGTGAAGACCAGACGCAGGTAGGACAGAGACATCAATATAAGCTCGATGTGTTAATTCATTCGCCATACTAGCTTCCTTGGGACCGTAAACCGAAGCCATTACGTGAGCTCCACCGAAAGCCCAGGAGGCGGAGCCTGTCGCATTGCAGTCAGAATTACATTCAACAAAAAGATTCGACTCTTGCATTCGGAAACCACACGCCTTTCAGTGAGATAAAAACACCCTGCACCAACGGACTTGACCCTGACGAGATGTGAAACTATCCCAGAAAGTAAGGGCTTTAAGAAATTTTTATAGCTAAATGAAAAAAGATTAAAATCGTGAAAAACTCAATCTCTGGGCAATTTAAAAACTGCTGCATCATGCCCTTACTACTTACTTATTTTTTAACAGATTCACTTGTGCTGAGTCTAAAAAGTTGTTTTAAAGCTTTAATCCTTGTAAGGCGAAATGATTATTATGCTTTCATAGGTTCAACTTGCTATTCTTCTTGTGGCAAAGATAAATTTATTTTATGCTCAAGAACAGCCAAATTTATCACGGATGGTCTTATTAACAAATCAAAAATGCCATAAACATTCATATTTGCTTTGCTGACTTCTAGCTGTTTTGCCTGCATTCTGAGAGGCACCAATTAACCAATCAGAATGGCAAGTAAAACGGTACTAATTTAAAATTTGTTTGGTTATGTTCCGCGCACCCCTTCATGCGAGGGCTGAGAATTCCGATCCCCACAATATCCACGAAAAGACTTTGTTGGCTGCTAGGAGGTCAGGTGTCATATCTTTAAATGGACGTGGACTTTCCTACGGTAACGTTTGATCTGTTTTTTTGATTTTGTTGCGACTTTGGTTTCCTCTTTTGTACCCAAAGTAGTACTTAATTCTTGAGTAAAAACCGTTTCCACCTTCAAAGTATTTTGCTGATGTGTGTGGATTAAAGCACTCTTGGGACAATTTTTGTTTCTTTCTATGCATGCTGGAAATTTTGAGGAAGTGTTGGTAATCTTATTTTGTTCAGCCAATTTAGCTTATTTCTCGTAATGTCGCCTCAGTTTTTCTAGGACGTATATTTGTAGTACTTTATCAGATACAGAGGTAATCGAATGCTCCCTCTTTTTTAGTCCCACCAGTTATCTGGACGTTGAACAAGCACTTTTCAGAGGAGAAGCCCATCAGTTTCGAATCAGCTGGTGCTGACGATATTAAATGGTGGGAGGCTGAACCCATCACTCGACTCAATTTATTTGGTAATTCCATAAAAGAACTGCCTGGAGATGGTATCTCTCAGTTAGACAGTCTCGTAAACATAGACGTAAGTTACCTCATTAAATTTAATTGAATGGACTAGTTCAAACCAAGTCGGGAGACAAGGAATCAATTACTCATTGTTGGTGCATGTTATTCAGTCTCATACTTGTACCTTCTTTTTATTAGCTTTAAGGACGAATAGCATTGTGTAAAAGGGCTAAGGATTTATAATTACGGTTGGTGCTATGTGAGGCTCGTGAATTTATCTTGGGAGTCAAATGTTGAAATTCATTGTGATTTTTAAACACGATCTACATGGCACCATATGATGTTGTGACGGAGTGTGGTTATTTTTTTTTCCTTGCTGAAGATTCGCGACAACGAATTGACTGGTTTGCCCGAAGAAGTAGCAGCGTTAGTGAATTTGAAACAGCTTCTATTGAGGTAACTTAATTGTTGTCTTCAACCCCATTTTATACCCGCTAAAATGTCTAATAAGATATCGTGGGTTGAGTGGCATTTGATATACTAGGATTTCCTTTCATGCACTGACACGCCTTTAAATTTGGCACCAGTTTTAATTTTGCACAACTACGTTTCTTTCTCAGTGTTTTTAACTTTCAATTCATAAAGACTGTTATTCATGTCCACTCTGTACTTTGCATGCCAACTGTGGGTAATTTGAGTTGCGTTAGATACGATCGAACAATTGCGAGCTTTCTATGGTGTTCGTGTAACCAGGCGTCAGGTGCACCGTAAATTATTCCTAGTTTACCTTTTAAATCAAGGTGATGCCTTTAATCATAGTGGCTAAAAAGTGCCTCGGGTCTTGTTTTAGCATAATTTTCTTACTTCTAGTCCCCGTGATTTTACTACCAAAGTTTATCTCAGGCAAAGCGACCACCACCGCCTGCAAAAGCTGTTTCTGTTATGACATGATGATCTTCAGCCGAAGGGAATGCTACATCCATTGCACGGTTTTTGGCTCAATCAATCTGTTTACAGTGCACGATTTGATGCAGAACAAGTGCCGCATAGATCTGACGCTGGCAGCGAGCGCGTTAAAAGTGAGAAGACAATTAAAATCTTGTCCTCGTGTCTATCTTGGCGGCCTCCATAAGTTCTTGTTGTATGTCATCACGCGTTTTAGGCAAAACTCATGTGATTTGCATTGTATGCTTGATACAAATGTTGCGTTTCAAATCAATCAAAAGACCTGGTGAGTGATGACATGTATGGTAGGTCATGCCGCCAGGATGGTGACACGACTCGTGAATGTCGAAGAGCCTGCATTTGCAACATGCATTGCAAATAGCTTTCTTCCATGCCCGTCCACAGTTCGTGAACCTTGAGTAGGATGTTCATTTAATGGATTTCCGTATTCAAATCAGGTTGTTTCTTCCCATCCAAGTTGCAATTTAGATCCAACATCTCGAAAAAATGGTGCACATTTGTGAGGATGCAGGGGCAGAAATTGAAATGCAGTTTCAACTTACCACTGAATGTCTTAAAATTTGGAGGATTTGCTATACCTGCCTTTCGCTAGCCATCGTTATTTGGGACTCACGGTTTCAATCTGCTGCTAATCAAAAGTGCTGCCTTCTTTTGTTTTAGTCATAAAACAATCCCGTTTTCCATGGATGAGTCTACTTTTGATTAAAATTGAGGTTGGATCCCGCGGTGGTCTGTTTTGCATGCTTTCTACCAAGGGGTACAGCCAGAAAAGACACTTTGTTTACAACTATGTTGCTCAAAAATGTCGCCCCTCATCAGTTTTTACTGTTTTGCACTACGATCAATTGGTGCAGTCAGTTAAATCCTAAACTGGTACATAACACGCAGCACATGTGTGAACGTGTTCATCATCCTGATGATGTAACAAATTGATCGAGGGTCACCCTCCCTGAAGAGTGTAATGTCCACTTTGCCCCAGGAGAAGTGACAAAACTCGCAATCTCCCAACCGAATTCATTAAGGGACGTGCTTGAGAGTTAGGGGTTTCTTCAAGTTGGAGATGAATCTCCGGAAAGTGAAAACAAAAATTGGCATTCCACTAGACTTCATGTTCTTGAAAATCTCATCACTAATTTTGTATTAGGCCAAATTGTGGAGTCACTGTTCATTCCTTTGGTTATTAGTTTTGCATCTAGGAGTCCGACGCTTGTCAACTGTATGGAGTGGCTTGTGTCACCACATTTGAAAAGTTGCGCTTATTGGGGGAGAAGTGCTAAAACTTCCTTGCCACTTTGAAGTAGTACCGAACCGAAACTCTTTGAACTTCAGTTTATGGCTCCAGAAAGGCGTTGGGCTTAAATGGAATCCTATGAAATCCGAAAAGTATGAAGATGGTTTGGACTCAGATTCTCCCCCCCTTCTCCATTTCGCTTTTCTTTTTATCAAAAAGACTACTGCAATCAAAGCTTTTTAGCCATCAGCAGATTCTTACAGGTCATTGATACTGCTAGATATGATGAAGTTAAACTGGGACTTGCTTTCATGAGTGTAAGAGAGGATGTCGCAATGGCGGTGCTGTATCCAATTGGAAATAGCAAGTTCCCTACCATTCTTCGTGATGGTCGGTGTATGTGTTGTGGAGCAGTCCATATTACCCCAAACTAAGGTGGTAGAGAACGGTGGAGGTGTGTCGGTGTGAGCCAACTTGTCGCCTCTTACAAATGCAAGCAACAATTGCGAACCCGTGGATGTCTGGGAAAGAATTCAAGCGCGGTTTGTGTGCTGGTGTTGGGACAATCATCTGCTCAGTAGTAAGACATTATACTGATGCGATGGTTTCGCAGCTGGGTGTGCGTACCTCATGTTGTGAACACTCCAACCGCGATTTTTCTCTGTCGGTTCGCAGCCTCGGGAATAATTCCTGTTGCCTTCATTCTGAGCGTTGAATGCTCCATTTTGAAGGTCTAATCGAACTGTGGTCTGTGTGCAAGGTAATTGTCCACAGTCATTGGAATTGTGTACGAACACTCGAGATTTGGAAAAGCTAACTCCCTTTGGGCACCGACACAAGTAGGCGAATCATTGGTGGTGGAAAATCCATCTCCACTGAAATTTTGCGGGCGATGGTCGAGCGCTGCGGTGGATGTGAAAGAGCAGAAAGGCACTGTGTTGAAAGGGGATTTGGCTTTCACTTTTGAAATTCGTCGCACAAATGTTGAAGCTCTCTTTTGCATGTACGAAGTCTAACTGTGGTTTGCACTTTTCCTCCCTCCCGTCCACTATAGCTCGAACCAAATCTCCACGCTACCAAAGACCTTCACACAGTTGACGACTCTAGTGCTGTTGGATTTGGCGCACAACCGTCTCACCGCATTACCCGATGATTTGAAAAGTCTCACAGCGTTGGAGAAACTCGTACGTATCATTAAAGCTTTCATTTCTTTGCTCGCCTTTGAATAGTTGACAACTTTACTACAGAAAATTTATTTTGCGAAGTGATGTTTTATCACATCTGGCTGTTTTCCGTTTGGAAAGTTACTTATTCCTCTTTTGGTTGTCGGTATCGTGGTAATCTTTTATGCTCCCTTTGTAACCAAGGTATAGGTAGGTCACTGCTAATGAATGGGATTTTGTGTAACTGTTACTGTACGATTGTTCGTTTTGCCCAGCCTACTAAAGGTCTTTCCGCGAAATTACAAATTAAAGTGGATCCCGATCCATTTCATCTTGGCTAAACCACCGAAGACGGATTATTTTTGTTGACGTCAATTGAGGAATGTTTAAATATTCAAGTTCCACGTCCCAGTAGATTTATTCGTCGAAGTTGTCTACTGTAAGAACATTTGCCACGGCACATCTCCCCTGAATTCAAGCCTAGACGTCAATATTGCCGGTTCAGTACAAGTAAGCTTGTAGGTCTTAACCGAGACTTTTCTCTTTTCCTCTCAAGGACGTCTCAGATAACCAACTGAGCCAAGTTTCATCCAGTCTACCTCCTGCACTGTTCAGTTTAAATCTCAGCAGAAATCGGTTAATTCGTCTTCCTCAAGGGTGGATCCAATCTTGTCCAGGTGCATTTGCAAATTCCATCCTCTGCTTCATTTCTCTTTCTCGAATGACGCAGCCAAAACACCCTTCTTTTATTCAAAAAACTGGATGACTAGGCTTCTAGCGTAGACAGGGAGGGAGATAGTGGTAGGCAAATTTGGAATAAATGTGTACCTTTGGCAAACATATCCAAAATGTGACCTTTCAACTACTCATTTTCTCAAAACCGTACTGGTCAATTAATCCGCTGCTAACTTCTGCGCATCCGCCAAAGCTGTTTTTCCCTTAAACGTTCCCTCTAGCGATCATCTCATATCTGCGTCGTAGAATTTTATACATTATTTAACAATTTTAGTCATTTCCTTCTAAAATATAGGGCCTGTTTTCGAATACTAGATTTGTTAACTGCCTCTTCGTCTGCACCCTTCCCCCTATCTCTCTAGTGTTACGCGAATTCAATGCTTCCGACAACGACCTCGATGATGTTGGCATCACCGAGGACCCAAAGCTACTCACTCTTACCATTCTAACTCTTCACAAAAATCATCTTTGTACAATACCCCCACTCAGGGCCTTTCCACGCCTTAAAGACGTATCTCTTGGTGACAACCGAATCGATTCTTTCAATTTGGAGCCTTTCCAAGGCCTTTACGATTTAGCCACCCTTGAACTCAGTCGAAATCGTATTGCAGCTGTGCCAGACGGCATTCCGAAGGCCCTACCTGCTCTGGCTCGATTGGACCTCTCCAGTAACAAAATCAAGAGGTGGGACATAGGATAACATCTTCTGATGTTGCCATATGTAGGACTTTAACCCCACATTTCTGTGCAATTTCAGCATTCCAACTGAATTGGGTTTTATGGAGTCCCTAAATGTACTAGTTCTGGGTGCCAATCCATTTCGAAGCCTTGGACTAAATGTCATAAATTCAGGCACAGAGGCTATAAAGGCATTGCTAAGGGAGCGCCACAGGCCAGAAGGCGTTCAAGTACCCAAAAAAGAATCTTCGACAGCTCCTTGTGACAATGAGACAGCAGTGTCTACAAATCCCTACGATCACCTACCGGTTGTGGTTGCAGGCTCTGGTGTTCTTGACTGGGGACGACGAGGGAAAAAGCAAACCTGTGGACATCGATTCGGTGCGCCTACAGAAGATGAAAATGACAAACTACCACCGCTGGATGACCAGGAGGTGTGGAGGGCAGTGGCGCTCAGGGGGCGTGATGTGGACGTCGCAGTAAAGAAGATAATTCTCTCCAATCATGGGATCGAAACCTTCCCTAAGGGGTAAGTGGTCGGTAGCATTGTTTGCTTGGTATTGTACATTTGTGGGTCTTGTTTTGGCCGAAGGCTGAATTAGCTTCAGTTTTCAGGAATGTGAAAAACTAGTTCTTTTTCCTGTCGAACCCTTAAATGAAGTCAATTTTGTTTTTGGTCCAGTTGCAAATGCCTTTTTGTCGAGTGCAGGACCGGTAGATAGTCAAAAACGTTTTTTTCTCTGTGCCGTTTAGTTGTTCTTTAGGACTTTGTATGGTCTACCAACATATAATTGGATTTGTTGACGGTATACTGAAGGGTTGAGGACTGATGATATTAACCGTAACCATGACATTGGTGAAGTATGGAACTCGGACACATTATTTTCATCACTTTCAGTATTATGGCCTTTCAAGATTCTCTGGCAGTTCTGGATCTTTCCTACAATAAGCTTTCGCAACTTCCAAATGAAATTAGCTGTCTTCCGAGGCTGGAAATACTCAGCCTAAGGTGAGTCCGCACAACTACATTTTTTGGATCGACTGCTTAAATATCCCAGTAAAAAGAATCCTTTTCCTTATTCACAGTAACAATGTACTCACTTCACTTCCAATGAGCCTGTCCAAACTCTCAGCACTAGCAACGCTCGTTTTGGATTTTAATCCAGGGCTGGGACCTGAACTACCTTTAGAAATCCTCTTTGTTGAGCCGATTTGTCGGAGTCTGCAAGAAATATCAGCTCGTAGCTGTCGATTGACACGTCTGCCACCGGCTTCGGTGATTTCTGTTGACCGGATGCCACAACTACGCACGCTGAATGTCTCCGACAATGATATTGGCGCTCTTGAACCGGAGCTAGGTCGTTGCACACAGATTCAGTAAGTCGGCGTAAAAATGCTTACTTATCAAATTTAAGTAATCCTAATTTCTTGCCAATGGACGTTGTAAAGTAACGAGACGATTTCGTGCGTTTTCATTTATTAAGCCGGATTTTTATTGCTGTGGCATTGTTGGAGTGTGGTTTTATCATTCAGTTTTTTACTGAAGCCTTGGGATCTTTCAAGGAGTGGAAATTTTGTGCATTTTTCGACATAGTCAACTGATGCTACATTTATGTAGTTGTTGGCATGTTTGGCTCATAGCTGGGAAGGACTTTCAACGTGGAAATATTTATCAGTACGCCTAAACTATCCTGAGACAGCCTGTTCTGCTTTTTATTAAAGTTTTTGTGAGCCCTGACTCTTGAATTCACGAGTGATTGTGTAGGGATCGCCGCCACCACAGAATCACATCACAGGTTAGGTGATGTATTGCTTGGGCTTCCAGAACCGGCTCCTTTATTGACTAAACGAACGTCGACAGGGATGTTTACCTAATTACGACCACTAGATTCGACACTGGGTGATACACGTTCGACTGTTTTCGGGAAGCTAACTCTATTCAAATGTAGTATAGTTGATCTGCTGCCCGTCCAATCACTGTATCGTACTGCAGATATTCATGCGTCCGAGTTGCGCAACTCTTTTCATAAATGGACTCTTCTCTCCAAACATCTCACCCTTTCGGTTGTTTTTTCTGCATTTGTCAAGAGTAGAAAGTATAATGCATTACTGAACCCTAAAAATGACCTGTTTCACGATGTAAGTTTGAAATATTTACCCTAAATCTTATCTCAAAAACAATTTTATGAGAGACGTTAATGGTATGGGAAAATTCCCGTGCATTATAGATGCAGGTAGAGCCCTTTTTCGTTTGAATACGAAGTGGCTTAATTCAAATGGCTATTCTTTAGTTACAAAATACGTACCTACCGCTCCCACTTGATTTCAGCGAGCTTATTTGGGGAACATCCAGCTATTCGGGCATATCCATTTTGACCAGTTGGCGCAGGTACCTGTAGCATGAGCGCACTTGCGGGTTGGCCATTTCCTCACTGAAAGTGACCAGTCTAGTTTGCCAGTATCGTGGAGATGTGGTCATGCGCATCTGCCTAAGTAAACGATTTACATGGCAAGTAGCATCTCGTCCGGCTGCCTAGCCCTTCTATTATCTAAATCAGCCCTTGTGAATACCTACGCCAGCGCTTCTCTAAAGTTGAGCTGGCTCAAATGACACTCACTGAATTACCAACAGAAAAGCCTTCCTTACTAAATCGGCGCTCCGTCTAGCATGACCCGGCGGTTCAACAGTGCTAATGCTGATTAAGTGTGTTTTAGAAAGCATATTTGATTCAGTCTTTTATGTTACATTTCAAATCTGTTTAATCAAAAATGCAGCCGTTTTTGCAAACTTGATTTGCCAGAACATGAGCGATGCATCAATTATGTTCTGCCTGACAAACCGGTAATCAAGTTCTCCTACTCAGTGTGCTTTGCCATCGCTTGAATTTGATTGGAAGCCGCGCTTAGGATTGGATCACGTGCGCTGACAATGTCAACAAAAAATGCCGACATTGCAAGCTTTGATTAATGACCGAAGGCTATTCTCCATTGTTTAGTTTTTGCGTGCATTTTACAACCCCTTCAAGATGATGACGTCAGGATGCGGGTTCTGAACTAGATTGGACAAGATCCCGAGGTCATTCTACAAACATTAACACCAGAATGTCTGCGCTTGCTGAATTTGAAGTCTTACGCGAAGTTAATCCGAAAAGGGGTCATATGTAGCAAAGGCAGGTGGACACCATCCTCATCTTGCAAGAGGTGTGTTGATTGACACTGTGGGGTTTTGCGCCTCCAGCAATTGTCTCTGTTTCAGGTGCTCCCAAATCAGCTCCCGGGAAGTAGGCTATTACGGCAAAAATCATTGAGATATAACTAGCTGTCGAGTATCCGCCCAATCGCAAGTCTTGGAAGCGCTCAAAGACATACTATCACGTGTGTATCGGAGTGCACTAATCCAGAACCTGTTTCCCTTCAGTTGAATGCAATTTCGAACATTGTTGAAGTCTTTCATAAGACATGGAAGCACGTTGAACCACAAGCAAAGCGCTGCACCAAGTAGGTGGCCCGTAGTGCTTGGAGCGAATTGCTGAAAACCCTTGGTGATTCAGATTGCGCAGTTGATTTGATTGGTGTGTCGGTAAGCGAGGTCTTTGGATGGACTGTTAAACAAGGACGCAGTCGTTGCAGCCACATGGTCAGCAGTTGCCAGAGGTGCGTTTGCACAAACCTTTTGACTGTGCTCAAAATTTGAGACAATACTTGTTTTGGAAACCGGGAGTAGAACTGGTACAGCGGTGGCCCTTACGGAGACTGAAACCGAACGACCTTGGGGAAGTTGGTGTCATCGAGCCAGTGGTTGGATGAATCCACATCCATATATAAAATCTCTCAGCAGGGCTGGAGGCTACCTTTGAAATGCACTACCATTCCGGTAGACATTTTTGGGGAAACTTAAAGAAGGTAAATTTTTTGTCGACCCCAGTCTTGAGTCCCCGTTTAAATTGGGTCAAAGGGACTGCTGACTGTCAATACATACAAGAGATTGTTTTGCTACAAACTACTGGTTTTGAGGTCAAGACCGCCCCTGTTATGTTATGTTGACTGATATATCCATCTAGATACTGTGATTGTGAAGGGATCAGCTAAACCGATTGGGTGGATACGGTTTTCGGGTTCGGCTATTGTCAGTATGCCAACGATCAAGGTTTTTTGGGAACCATATTTTCCGATTATCTTTTTACCATATAATAGCAATGGAGCTAATCACCCACTTAAATGGTTGGCATTCTTGGCAAGGCAGAACTTTCTCTTTTGACATTTGATCATTTTCCCCATCAAGCACTCAAAGAAGAACGATACCACCCTCTTTCCTTTAATACCCTCTTGTACCTTACTCATAATCCTTATTTCTTCCTTTTTTCCTTTTCTGCTCCTTTTAGAAATCTCCATGTTACCGGCAACACTTTCAGAGTTCCACGGCCTGCGATTGTTGCCAAGGGAACAGCGACAATTTTGGAGTACTTGCGTTCGAGGATCGCTGAGTAGGCTATATTTTCTTCTTTCCTTTCTTGCTCCCTTTTCTCAGTTGCAGAAATATTGGTTCAATAGATTGTACCTCTTCAAGGTCGTATTATTATTATTTTTATCAAGTTTTGGGAAAATGAGAAGTTCTGTGACTTTTTGCCGATGCAAATTTGTTGTTGTGAATCTCTTGCCCCTTGTTGCCCTCTGAGTTGACGTGTTGTACAGACCACTGTCACGCGCAGTAGTAGGTGACAGGCATGTCATGTGGTTGCTCCCTCTGTTCAGCGCCAACATCGCGGATCAGTAGGGTTCCACTTTTCCTCATTGTGCCTCCCAGCCCTTCTGTGCGATAAGTAGTGCCTTTGTCCTTACTGCTGCCATCAGGGATGTAGAAGTGAAGTTTTTTCATAATGCATTAATCTTTGTCCCCTAGATTGTGAAAAAAACCGTCCAAATCTTTGTGCTTGATGGAAAGGCTAAGAGATGAAGAGGATTGATTATCTAGTATCTGGACCCATTCCATTGTTTTCTCTTTCTTACGTGCGACGTGTTTTTGTGAATGAACCTGAATCCCGCATGTCCAAAATGTTAATCTGGGTATCATGTAAACAATTTTTTGGTACAGATTGACATTGTGTGTGTGCGTGTGCAGCAGCACAGATTCCTTCGACCTTACCGTCGGAATAATCGAAATGACAACAATTTTAATATGGGGTCTTTGTTTCCAACCCGTGCACGCAATTCCTGCGTGCAGTGTGTCCGCTGGTGGATGTTGGCCGGAAGGTGGCATGGAAGAACACCAATATGGCGCATTTTCGGGTCTCGGACACATTGGCAGTTTATCTGCACCTGATAATGACCAATGAGACGAATTGACAGAGGACGTCAGCTGCGGGACGTTCTGAAAGGTTTGGAAGAAGGCGCGATACAGATGACTTCCAGAATATCAGAATGGGGACGCTTTCTGCGGTGCCGTTGACATCCTGTTGGCACTCCAAGCAGGGCCACCCGTGTTTACAAAATTGTAGATTAAAGTGGGAAAATATATATTCAGAAGTAGGGAAAATTTGACACTGTTCCACAATTTAAGACTTCTTTTTGCAATTCTCAAGCCCATTGCCAAGTGTGCAGTGCAGGTGAGGATATCTCCCTTTCCTCCCTTAAAAATTCTTACCAAAGTTTATGCATTTAATATTTTCTTTCCTCAGGTAGCCAAATAAATGTTTAGTATTTTTTATAATAAAATAAATTAGTTTCACACGCCTCGTCGTATGTCTCAGTCATAAAAATTCACCAGAGCCCCCTGTATTTCTTACTTATTTTCAATAGCTTTTTTTAAAAAAAAATGCCTGTTTTAAGGAGCAAAAGCCAAAAACCTCTCTCGCTAACCCTATTTCCATCCCACGTCTTGAATTCTCGTGCTCTGATATGCCATGTGACGGTCTGGTAAGCGCAGAATGACAGCCACGCAGAGAAAATATAAAATTAAGACGGTTATGGAGAATGGGTATGCGACAGTGTCTTTTTTTGCGCATCCTAAAGTGCGTCGTTAGGTCTTCTCATAAAAAGTTTTACAGCAGTTTTAGGTCTTCGCTTGTCTTATTATAAGTCTAGCGATTGCCTCCAACTAATTGCCTAGTCTTGACTTTTTCGAAGAAGTCAATTCAGCCCTCGACAGATGCTTGTGAATGGGATCCACTTGCTCAACAGCCTTCACGACAATCTCTCCTCACTTGGTGTTGATGCAAACCAAACGCCTTTTCATATGTTAAGCATTACTGTGATTTTTCTTTTGGGACTCACTCTCAAATCAACCTGTTACTGTCCTCCTGAAATTGCCACGTCACTGGGGGATTCATCACCGGAGTTAAGCGTCTTGAAAAATTTCTTGGTGTGCATTAAACTACCACCTATCGCACTTTGTCCAGGTGTTATGCCGTAAATCTGGCGAGAGGCCTCCGCAGTCTTGAAACCGAGGAAAGAAGTAGGCGGCTTTAAAAGGATTTCAATAAGGGGATACGGAGAGGCTGCCACATATTCATGTCTGGCAAAGCATTGTCGTGGACTGGTGTTTGCGTCCTGCCGAGGTCCTCACCAGAATTAATGAATGGGACAAAGACCTCAAGGCGGGCGTCTTCAGTGCCTGCTCGTATGAGTAAGTTGAAGGCGGCGCGCTTGTATATATGACTGTCGGCTGGCTGCAGACACAGGGTGTCGGACCAATCAAGCGGACTGAATGAAGAGGTGAGCTTCGAGATGTTCCAGGATGTTCGAGCGCTAGACATGAAAAGGGGAGATAAAGGTTCCCTGCGCCTGTCGACATCTCCAGAAGACAAAAACAGGTTCATGCATTTTTCAAGCTCCTAAATGTTACAACAAGTTGCAGCGAGCTATGCTGCGAACTGTGGGATTTCTTGACCACTTGAATCCCGGTTGTAGACGATGGGATTGGTATGTCGTCACTGTTGTCTTGACTTCCAATGGCTAGGATCCAAAGAGCCCATTGTGGTTAGATTCTACCACCAGATAGGACTTTCATCATCTGTTATACCTAATGAGACCGTTGGATTAATTTTGGTAGCCAGACATCGGAGACGGTTGTCAGGTCGTGACTGAATGCAGGTCGTGAAAACTTGATTAACGCATGCTCACCTATCGAGAAGCTTATACAAGTAGCAGATAAGGCGAGTGGAGATACTTTATACAAAATACCACGCTAAATCAAGCGGCTATTGATTTTTTGCTTGTGGTGCATACTACTTAATTCCACAAAGGCAGCGTCACGTATTTTTTTTAAGATTTGGCGTCGCGTCGAGATTATCGACTCCCTCACCCCCGGCATTTGAAAACTGGAACGCGCCTTACGCAACTTTTAGGAGGATTGGCATTTCCTCTCACTTCTTCCTTGTTGGTTAGTCTAGAAAGTGTCCTTATAATCCTACTTCCAATAGCGTGGGCACTTCATTCAAGTAGTACTTGTGGGTTACCATAGGTGATCACGGCGGTTAATGTCATGCATTCACGGGTAATTTCTCGACATAAAATTACTCATGCACTACATATTTCCGCATTTTTGTGGACAGCATTTCCACAGTTGTCAAAATTGTACACAGAATTTATTATTGCGACTACTGAGGTGAATACTTTTTTCCCAGTACAGGACTTGAGGTGTCCCATCGAAGTCTGCATGGCATTCTGTCAATTGTCGCAATATAGATTCGGTATATCAGCATTGCTTTCTTTGGGTAGATGTTTTCAAAGGAATTTGAGGAGGGTTCAAGTCAAACTGGGACTCGAGCTTGCTAGGAAGTGTAGGCTCTCCGGCAGGAAGATTTGTCAGTGCAGGAGAGCTGTCGTAGGACAGCCTAACCATCTTGATATCTAGCTTGTGCTTTACTTTGAAAATTCCAAGTGTTGATGAATGTTTGTGTCATCATTGTGCCTAGAGAAAGAACAGCTTCTTGATGTGGGTTAATCGAGCGTCCCTGACATCGAATGTTCACAGGACTGACTACTGTGACGTGGTTCGGGGCTCTCAAAGTAGGGAATATTTCACCTCCTGAAGGACTAAGTATCCCTCAGCTTTCCAGTGTGCTTGAAGTCTTCCATGAGCGTGGATATCAACGAGGAAATCCGCTCATCGTCACACGCCATCGCATGGATATGGAAACCGTGCCACCGCTATCCTCGACACCTACTACGATGCCACAGTAGTCTCCCAGGCATTGAATGTTCACGGAACTGACTGCTGTGGCCCGAGGCTCTTCAAAGCGAGGAACAACCTAACTCCTGAATAAATAAGTATTCCTCAGCTTTCCAGTGTGCTTGAAGTCTTCCATAAGCGTGGATATCAACGACAAACTTCGCTCATAGTCATACGCCGTTGCATAAACATGAAAGCCGTGCCACCACTATCCCCGGCACCTACTACGACGTGCTAGACTGCCACAGTAGTCTGCCTTTTTGTGGCTGCCCGAATGTCAGCTCCGACTCGAGTTGAGCTCATCGATGACAAGTATCGTGACTACGCAGGTGTCTTTAGTCCATTATGGCTTGATCGCCACACAAGTGGCATAAACCGGTGCTAAACAGAGGTACTACATCAGCCAATACCAAAACCAAAAAAGTCATTTCCACCAATGCCAAATTTTTACAAATAAGAATGAGAAGTTGCATGGTCTATGTTAGAAAAAAAATATGAGTTCCACTTTGTCAGAGGAAGGGATTAGCGCCTGCAACCGAGACATGATTGGTGGTTGAGGCTGAGGTGTAGACACCCGACAGTTGCGGTTGGCCAACCAATGCCTGCCAAGTCGGTTCGTGCGTAGCGAGTTGTTGGGAGGTCAGTGGCACCAGCTCCTTTGCTTGAGTGAGGGCGGGTTGTTGAACGGTTGAGAGTGACTTGATGAACGGGTGGAGAAATCGTATTAGTAAGACGAGGAATTATGTTTGAATTACCGAAATATATATTAAAAAGGTGGCTTACTACTCCACCTCCCCAGTTGAGTGAAGGTTGTCCATTGGCTCCAAATTTACTCATGGATGGTATCGAAGAGTTGTCAATTGCATTAAAGGAATTATCGCCAAAAATGTCCCTTATTCCATCTGGAGGTGCTAAATTGTAAGTAGAGAGTAAAATTATCCCTGGCACTCACTCACAACTATCGTCACACATATGTGACGCGTGGTTTTCATCAGTTGAACAAATTTGAGTCATTGAGTTCAAGGAAAGAGCACTGATAGAGAATATTTCGGATCTGAAAGCAATTAAAGTTAATAGTTTTTGACCGAAAAAGTTGGAGAGGGAGCGCATCCGCTGTGGGCTGGGACAAACGCTGAGGGGACCATCATACCCACTGAATATTTTCGTTCTAAGCTAAGAAGTTATTTGCACCATAGTCATTTCACTTGTAGTACTTCACAGCCAACACGTTGGAATAGTTGTTTTCACGTCTACGAGAGAAGAATTTTTACTTCCTCCAGACGCAACCTCAGGTCAAAACGTCTAAAGGATGACAGAACACTGTCCCCCCTTTCATCCTAGAGAGGCAACTGCCACGCTAACCTGCAGGAGTGCCACCAGTGCATAATTCAACGGAATGAGCATGTAAAGTTTGTCAACCCGCCCTCTAAATGATCCTAATAGGGAATAGTCGTGCGAGGATCAGACTAGCGACTTTTTACAAAGCAGTACAGATCGCCTTTTTACCGACCAAAATGACAAGAGCTTGTCTTTAGACAGAAAATTTTGACATCCAATGATAGTCAACGCATCTCTTAGGCCAGATTCCAAGATCAACCGTTCTGTCGCTTCATCATATGAGGATTGGAGACAAGAAAGAGAACGAAAATTTCCCATTTTATGATAACCATACCTAATAATGCTTCAAGGTCGAAGAATCTGACAGGCGTGTTCAATACATACATACTCAAGCACAAGCATGAACACCCACAGACACACTTTGAGGTGCCGGATAATTTACACTTCAGGGCAGTGCAAATCAACCGAATTCGCGTCTAATAAACTGCAAAAAAAGGTGTCAATATGACAGCTCCATTCGGAAATAAATTAGCTAACAAATGCAGCAAAGTAGAGATCAACGTTTATGCCATTTCGAGGGGTTCACGTTGCAGGTTGACAAATTTAAATGACTCACTGACGGGCTTTCTTAAGTATCTACTTGATCACATTTTTTGATTTGATAGTCTTTTTCGAGACATCAGCCTATCAGGGGTAATCGACAGTGATCTTTGGGGAAGATCAGAATGTCCTGACGCGACCCGAGAAACCCCTTGTTTTGATTAGAGTGAGGGGAGGGGAAGGATACCCTAAACCCAGATCGAAAAAAATCGCTTTCCTCTTGAAGACTATTTGGGGTCTTTAAACTCACATTTTTGAATGCCGCAGATATTTTCCAGATCCACCAAATCTCGATGATCGCCAAGCATGCTGGAGAGTTTGGAACCTCTCTGTTCTATGATTGTGGAAGGGTTTTTGGGCAAGATGGCAGTATTAAAAGCAGCAGCAGTGACAGCAGTAGAGGCAACAGCAGTGGCAGCAGGCGTAGCAGGAATAGCGGTTGAAGCCTTTCTCCTCGCCAGACTCTCAAAGTATTCATCCGCTGAGGTCTTATGGATAGGCAGTGTGGAGGGGGTCAAAGTTACCAGAGTGGTATCAGGCCCAGTGGTGCCTCCAAAATTGCCTAGCGATGGTCCCTCCGCTGGCGTGGAAATAGTCAGTGGATCTAAAATTGGTTAAGACTTTATATGAAGTCGTTTTACAAATGAAAAATTAGCATTTGTCGCCCATGCCAATTTAACCGCCGCATCTGAGGCCTCAGATCACGCACATGAGTTGCCAAAACGTGCTGTAAACATATTTGACCGCTTTTGAATTGTTTTACATTTAAAGTAAGGATTATTTTTTGTAGAAAAGCGGTGCTTGTAATTTGTGGGGTGAATGCAATTTCACAGCTCTGGTGGTCATTATGGTGATGATTTAGCCACGACAACAACCAATGTATACTCTGTGATCAAGTTAAAGCTTTTATCTCACCACTCGTCCTTGTCTAATTTCTGGAGTAGGCTCCTGAAAATCGTACTCTTTGAAAATTTTGCTCGAGAATGACTAAGTTGACCTCCAAGATGGTCTGGCTTTTTGAAATGATCCTTTTTCACAGCGCCATAAAAAGTGGAAATGAAAATTGCAAATTTATTACAAGGAAAAGGTCCGGAGTTGAAAAACACTAACTTTAACAATAGGTCTTGGTGTTGTAAACAATGGCAACTGTGGAGCCGATTGCCAAGCTCTGGATCAGTTTGGCTCCTTTGGAGTTCTTAGCCAGAATGATAGAACAGAGACATCAAAGCGGATGTCTTCAGTGCCTACGCCATTCGACAGTCGGGTGAAAGAGGACTGGGAACACAGGGTTGTCCTGTTCTCGAGACCTTCCAGAATGTTTGAGAGTTAGCCATGAAAAAAGGGAATATCGGAAGAATCAAACCAGGAATGTTTCCTAAGGTTGTAGACACCTCCACCACTCTGAATCGAGAGAGAGAGAGAGAGAGTCTTCCAACAAGGCGCTGCATGACCCTATTATCCTAGCTTTTCTGGCTTGAATCGTCTTTGAAATAAATTTCAGGGTTACCAGCAGTTTGCTGGGCATGACGTTCAATTCAAGACTTTAGTATTGTCATCCTGAATCCGCTACTCCACTCCGTTCATTTGTCCTGGTTTGGTGGAAACTCACCCATCTCCGACCCGCTCCCTTTCATCCGCAAATTACTGTTTTAATTTTTTTAAAAATCTTATTTTTATCGACAATGTGACAAGAAATTATAGCTCAGTGATCCAGACAGTGGAGTGACATGCATGATGCCACTTTGAGAATGCCTCCCCGACATCTCTTCTTTATCCACCGCCTTTATCTCTCCTCGGTTGGGCCCCCCCTTCCCCCCACCCCATCCCATCCCACACACAGCACGTGATCCATCTCAATCTCCACTGTAAAGAACCCTTTAATCCAAGTCACCACCAGTCAACATGCCTTATGTGTGCATTATTTGGCTAGACGAACCAGCACCTAGCTAAGTCCTTTGCTACTTGACATCTTAAAGTGCCAGTGACACAGTACCGACTCCATTAGGCTTGTGTTTGGTTTGTGCCGATGCCTGCATAGTTTGCAGCAGTGGTTACGTCTTATACTCCCTTTCAAGGTGCTAGGTAAGCATTAAAGATCCCTTTCCAGCATGTCATTGATTTATGGGTGGGAGAAGATGGAAATATCCACTTTCTACCACCACAGGAAACTGGCATTGCACCACCATTCACTGCCACCCTCACCTCACCTCTGCTTACGTCACCTCAAATAGTTTGTAGGTGATTTTCTGTTCAAAAATTTAAACTTTCTTGTCGGAAAAGACTGTTGACTCGCTGCATCACATCCTTAACAATTGCATACACTTTGCAATGTACCCCTTACTGGGAAGATTCCATCAAAGACAGACCCTTCCCTCCTTTTATAAGAATCGCTTAAAAGCAGTCCAATATGATGAATCAAAGCTATTCATTATGAAGATTGGGAACCACCATCTTGATCTAAAAGGTAAATCAATTCTACGAACCTAAAGCCGGAGGAAATTTGTCCTGGTGTTTCCACTTACAAAAGAACCTTCATCCGCTTAGCCGCTGAAATCCATTAAGTAGGATGGAGTTTTAGCTGTTTTGTAGCACAAAAAGTGGTAAATGCACCAAAAAGTGGGTCGTGTGATGCCACCCACATGACAGTTGTGAACATCTTTGCCAATCATGACGAAACAAATAGTGATTATTGCATTAAATACCAGTGGAGGAGGAGAAAAATATGGACCGGTTAATAAGACAATTTAAAAAAGTGGAGAGAGCACTAAAACGCACCGAAATCGAGTCCACTCAAGTCGGTCAAGGTGCCACTATTTTGGGAACCATTTGGGGCACTTAACAAAGGCATTTGCGTTGAAATTACACTCCACTTCTCCGCTGTGAGTGGAGCAGGACCTGTAAATAAAAGGAATCACCTTAGGTTGAGGGTTCTCGGTAGGATATCAGAGGGCAGTTTTCTCTCAGCTGCTTGAATGGGAAAATTGTGAGCGATATTTCCATTAAAATATTTTGTGTAGACTCATAAATGATGACTTCGGTCAGATTCGGTAAATGAGGTATTTAAACCAGCCTCTGGAAAAACGGAGGTGAGCAAGGTGGGGAAGGAGGGTACACTTGTTTTCTGTTAATAGCACCATTCGCCTAGTCCCTTGAAATAATTTTACAAAGCTGTAAAGCCATATACATTAGGGAGAATAGAATACTTTATGGATGAAATTGTCTGTTTGTTTATTTGCTTGAATAGCGGCTAAAATACGGCTACCAAGTGGAGGTCAGGCAACTGGGACCCCTCCAATTAGGGTGGCGGTAGATCCTTCCGTGTGTAAACAGATTACCATAACACGTCTTGGCACTAAACCGTCTAATTGCTGTCATTTTACACAATATCATCACATCCTAGACACCCATTCTCAAATTTTACAGCGTAGTGACCGAAGACCCATATGATGTGTCGCCGTTATTGACACCAACTTCACTGCCCTTACCTTGGCCGCGATTTAGACTACGTGTTTTGATGAGTGGTGTGTTTTTAATCAGTTAATAGAGAATAAAAAAGCTTGTTATTGTCTCAGAGGAGACCAACACTTAGATGATTCCATCACTCGCCTTAGAAGAAAAGAAGGAAAGTCACGCCGTAAGCACCAAGACAACCACAGCCCCTAGTTGGTAACTACCTCAACTTTGAGGCGGTAAGATCTTTCAAGAAGAGTGTGAGTCTTTTAATGCGGAAGATCCTTGGCGATATGCATGTGAACCGTAAATAAAGCGCGTAATTTAAAGGTCCAACACCTCCCTAGGCTTTATAGGCCTCAGCACATTCAGGATAGCTTTAGCCATGCCACATAGGGCTCCAGTTTCTTGGCTTTACGGAGTCCGTAGAAGCGACTAGAACGCTTTTACAGCAAATTGTAGACGTAAAGACTCCAACCCATCCCCTCATGAGATGAAAAGACAGCTACTATCACCACACTTGTTCCATGTCTATCGTTTTAGGTGGAAACCCGTGTGAATGTAAGCCCACACACACGTGTACACATATTCAATGGGATCATTTCACACCATGAAATCCAACACAGCAACGAGAGGACACTGAAATTTTATCAAAAAAAACACCAGCTCACCAATCAAACTAGAGGAGGGAGTGCAGAGATCGGAGGTGGATAAGCTGGCAAAGGGCTTGAAACGCGACTCCAACCATGAATTTAATCGCTTTGATTTGAGAGACTCATCATCAAGGAGATGCAAATCTTCGGTCTGCGTCTAAAATAGAGCCAAAGAGGAATCAGCTGAATATTTGAGGATATCTAATCAAAGAATGCGGTAATGCAGTAGCTTGAATCACTTAAAGTGCCTTCTTGATAATGGGGAGTGGTCGGATTACCCCAGTGACTGTGAAGCTTACCTCGATTGAGCCGACTGCAAACCTCTTCAGAAGGACGTCACCAATTAATACACGTAAGAATGGCGGAATGAAAAGCAATTAAACCCGGAAAAGGTGCTTTTATTTCCGAAGTCTATTTAAGACGAAAAAGAGTTCTACGCTCCTGCCATCAATGCAGACCGAAATCCCGCACCATTGATTGAATGTCGAACCAAAGTATTATGAAATAAAAGAAGTAAGCATTTCCGACGCTTTAGTACTCAGCTTTTAAACGCTTTGTCTATAGCAAGCCGGCTTTTGGATTATTCATTTCCAACACAAAGCAGAGAATCAGAAAAGACCATCACTTAATATTTTTTTCTAAACTTTGGGAAACAAAGTTGAGTGATTCTGTTTTCACATGTTGGAAATAGCTTGTAGCATAGAATCCCTTATTGTGTAGTCACCAATGTTGCAACAAAATGAATAGACAAGATAGAACCACTCATAGGCATGCGCCATCAAAAGTGAGAAATAACACTTCTGATCAGTTTCCAGTATATTAATGCCCTAGACTAGGGGATATAGGCACTCTTGATAAAGGTGGCCTTGAAAATCTTCTAGTAAAACGAAACAGTAAGTATTCATGGATAAATCTTCCAATATAACTAGCAATAACTTTTGGACAGCAGCAACACTTATGAAACTAAAAATACAGCCATAAAAATGCTACCCCTGTCAATCGAGCCGTAAACAATTTAATGAGCTGAGTGAGTCATCCTGCATCTGACCAAGCGTAATACCATTTAGGATTTAAATACACAAGGCTACTGCAAAAAATAAAACTCACGTTACTAGCCTTTCGTGAACTCTCCAACAGGGTGGGTTTGATGTCTGAGCCGGATTTTGTCGCCGAATTGTCGAAGGAGTCTTGAAGACTGAGGGTCATTGCCAGCCTAAGGTGTTCGCGTTCCTCTGACTCCGTGCGGGCCACATACTCATCCGAAGGATTATAGACCGATCTGGCACGACGTGTGTAATTGGGACTGCTACCTTTGTCTGAATAAATAGAGAGAGTACGTGACTGGAAGTTCACTGGACGAGAAAGAAATGCTACATTTTCAATCCAACACCTTCCTATCTGCCAACGTAAGAAGGTACAAACGCACCTTTCGGGCGGCTCATTCTAGCAGCGTGACGTTCCTGCTTGAGTAAATTTGCGTCTTTTAGGAGAGCTGCTATACGTTGGGCCTTTTCTCTAATAAGAAATCCGGCATTCGAATTTTGGTCGTATACATATACAAAGTCACAAAGGGTCAAAATCTGCGGAAGTTGAGCATAACATTCTTTGGAAAACTAAAATTTAAAACAAAGTTATGTGTTCAGATGCTCATGGTACACCAGTACAAAGTGTTACTCATGAGAAATAGAATTTTGTCAAAAATATGAATATAGAAGACATACCTGCATGCTTCCATACTGCAGACAGGCCTCAATGACAAAAAGAGCTTTATAGATATGTCGCCAATTTTTGCATTTATCATTTAGCCGCTTCCATATCATGGATGTAGTATCAGTGTAGAGGGTTTGCGCCATTGTCATATCTGCAATTTGAAGAAGAAGTTCCTGGCTAGGCATAGAGGAGTCGTTAGACGTAGCTTCCCTCACTAGGAGTTCAGCACGTGAATAATGGCCAACAGAGTTCTTGATTTTTCGTCGAACGGGCATCTTTAGAGAAACGACATGTACCCCGCTTCCAAAATGAGCTAAGGTCTTGGGTCAAGCAATTTTGGCATTCCATTAATTTAAACAAAAAAGAAATACAAATATTTGCACAAAATCAAACACACCTTTTACTTTAAAACTAGTTATTACCTAGCTATTGCTACAGGTTTAATTCCCGATTTAGACTTGTTTAATCAGGATGCTTCGTGTAATTTCGTCTTATTAAAAAACGAAAATTGCACAAAACAATTCCAATAGTTTGCTACTGCAACACTCTAACCATTTGTTTTGATTACATAGGAGTGGAACAAAGGCAATGGTATTGGTGACGCACAGAGCAGCTCAGTGGCCGCCAGTATCTTGAGAAGACATATCTCCCAGTCCCAGAGTTACGCAGGACATCAAAGCCTTGCAGTCGCCAAGAGCAACCACGGTAACGTCCAGAGTTTGTAAAATCATTCTGAGGAACTCGTGGACTGTGCATTGGCGGTTTACTAAGCAACACTTCGAATGCGACTTGACTGTAACAAGATTTCTCAGCAGAAGACGGGGATCCTGGCATGAGCCAACCCGGCTGCTCGCCCCCCGCCCGTAACAACACCGCAACCCCCAACAGCCCCATCAGTGATCCCCTGCCTGGCAAGCAATAGCGTTTTATAGTTGTTATTTACAGCACAGAAAAGAAAGAAAAAGAATACAATCCAGCCTGGAAGGCCTATCACAGAAATGTTAAAGTCGGGAAAATAAGAGAGACCAGTGGAGGGCGGTCAGAGCTCGAGGGAGTTGCTGCGGAGAGGGGTGAGAAGTGCGGAAAGGGTGGACAGGCTCTCGGAGCGAGACAAACAGGAGCCAGAACAACTGAAGGACGGCTGAAATCGTAGGTACGCCACCAGCCCCGGCGGCAGTCCCAAGTGATCCAGTGTGGTGTCGGCGTAGTACTGAAAAGGCATTAGTAGGAAATTGCCACTGACGCAGGATGTCTCCTGTGTTTTTATGCTACTAACAAGTAAAAAGCAGGAAGGTTATTTTGAGGCCACTAGTTCCTTGCCTGTCTAATCTTCTGTCTTGCAATTGCTTGCAGAGTAGGAGGAGGTTCAAGCTGATATACGAAAACCATCTCCTGCAGTTTTCGACGTCCTGGACTACTACTTCCAGTGTCTATCGAGGCGGATTTACCGGTGAGATGCGTCTCTTCCTCATTCCATGCATTTGTCTCCCAGTCTCCCTCTATCCAGTTGGGGCAGAGCTAAAAGCGATTTGTCAGTGATTCCAAGAGCATGTCAATTGGTCCAGCATTATGGCCTCTCCAGAATAATGGACAGCGAAAATAATCTCCTGGGCCCTATGAATTGACTCTACAAACTTTTTAAAGAGCTTTAAAATTGGAAATCATATTTACTCGATTTTTTTCGCATATTCCAGGGGATAATTCAAGATGAAACGAGTTATGCAGTAATACTTCTTACATGGCTACTACTCGGCCGATTTTGTGCCGTACCCGCGGTCACAGTCGCCGATTCAGGGATATTGAGGGTATTTATTCGCCTCCTTCTTGGTGTTCCACTGTTGCCCTCCATCTCCACCAAACCTCTCCTCCCTCCCCTGTACTTCCTTTTCACTCCACTACTACCAACACCAACGGTTGCTAAAGCAATTAGCGCCAGTCGGGCGCCACATCTGCTCATTATGGGCATATAGTTGGTTGGACAGGTGTGCAGAGGACAGAGCGGGCGATCAAAGCGAATTACTCGAAGCGTATTCAAACTGTCACTGTGGAAGACGGTGAGGAAAAGTGGAGTATATCCTGGGGGTGGAGGAGGGAGCTGGGTTGTAAAGGCACCTACTTCCCCAACACCACCCTCCCCGGTGCTCCAGTGTCGCTTAAGTGGAAAAATTGAAAAAACTTAGCAACCCAACGGAATCGTTACTTAAACATCAATTTAAGCAGTATTTTACTTGCTGAGACAGGTCTGGACTGTTTCCGAATCCCAATACGGCCTCACTAGAGCCGTGGCAGAAATTGTTGAAAAGCAAGGCCTGGGCCAATGATCCACATCTGCATGTCGACGCAGTTGTTACAACGGCGAAAATAAGATGACCGGCAGGGGAGTAGAAGACCTGGAGAATGTTTATTCCACTGCCCAATCGCCTGTCGGGTCGTTGCTCTTGTAAAAGCGAGTCTATAAAAGGACGGTAATGGCCTTACTTAAATGCTACAAGTAGGATGCACTACACGATCATGAAAATAGCGGCGGATAACTCAGTAGCTCAAATGGTCACTCAAGTAATATCGAGAACAGTGTCTTAGTTTAAGTCCTTTAAATAATGTTTCATTCCTTAAAAATAGGCAAGAAGCAGTTTCTGGCGGATTTTTAATTGATGTACAGTACCCAGGTTTACCCAACATTTTTTAACAAACTGGAAAAGTTTTCTTTATCACATTTTGGCAATTTTAGTCTGTATTCAGCATCTGGATTTCCAAATCAATTAAACTGTAATACGGTAGTGGTTTATCCCTCGGTACTGGTGAGGCGCCACTTTTGTACTCTGAATCGGCTCCTTTTACCTCGCTGGGTGGGCTGGCCTTTTGGGCCATGCCCATAGCCCAGACACCTTCTCTGCTCTTAGAACTTATTCTGCCCGAGTAATTTGTCTTCCTTCGTCTTCACGGAGTCTCGGAACGCTACAAACAGTTTTTTTGCCACAAAATGCCCAGAAGTGCTTCAAAAGTGTGACGTTTCTCGGATGAGTCGTCGCATGGGCACTAATGCTGAATGAAGGTAGGAGCCTATCATATTTATGGACTTTCCCATATTTAATATTTACATTGATCATCTAAAAAGTGTGTCAGAATATAACTTGTAAAGGTATGATTGGCTGGTTAAATTAGCCTCCAGTTAATAGCTCGCGCAGAAGTAAGATAAAAAAGCGATACACAAAATCACGCCTGTTAGCCTCCACAGGTTTAAAATGTTTATGTCACAATTTGCACTAACACTTGCCGTTAAGGGTTTGTGAAGTAAAAGTTTACGGCAACTCGCGATGGAAATTGGATCATTACTGTTGCATATCGGTAAAAGCGAAATGTTATCATTTGCGCTTTTTGCTGCATAAAATGCAGCAGCCAACTATTCGTAAGGACGTATTTATGACTGCGTTCAATGTCCCCTGCAAGCCAAAGCTGAAAGTATCACCACATTTTTTATAACTGCATTCCCCTTAGCAACTTATCAGAAGATTTAACAACCGCACATTTTCGTGGCAAAATTGCAGTCCTTTTTTGCCATAACTAATCATCTTTTCCAAATATTCGTCAAGTTTTCGGGGCGGCGCCTTTTTAACCATCTGATGACCTTGTATAAAGTTGTTTTGCCGCTGTCGATAAATCGGACGAATATGAAATCACCCACAAGACCCAGCAGCAATTTCCCTGAAGAGGAAAAGTTGAGGGGAGGCTCACCCCGGTAAAAAAGAATAAACAAACAAATAACTAAAACGAATTGTTGGGAGGAGTTCGGCAGCCTTCGGCTCTCCGGTCAGCATCGGCTGATACGGTCAAGTTTGCCGGTCACACCTCCTCCATCTATTCGAAAAGGTTCTTGACAAATAGCAAATTTACCCAAACATGGAAAATCTTGAAATAATTCATTTTATCCTCCTCCATTTTTGTAGATAAACTCAGCTTATGATGAAATTCATCTGTCGGAAAAACTATTAATCATTCATTTATTCCACACTTCTTATTTGTGTTGTAAAGGATCACAGCTCTCTTTAAAAAACGTAAAACTTTATATTTTTAGTGCTGCCTCCTTTAAATAAAAGAAAAAGAAACGCCAAAAGCTTTTTGCACAAAAACTCAGCAATTATTACATTCTTTTTGCCTATTAAAAAGGTTC
Organism: Echinococcus multilocularis; assembly: GCA_000469725.3. NCBI lineage: Eukaryota > Metazoa > Platyhelminthes > Cestoda > Cyclophyllidea > Taeniidae > Echinococcus > Echinococcus multilocularis. The sequence goes on along the minus strand of LN902848.1, from coordinate 1,542,958 downwards.
ACTTTTGGCAATAACTGAGGCGACGGGTCAATAAAAAGTAGATCGCATTTAGAAGGATGAGGCCGAGAAAACGAAACACCAAAATGGATGTTTGGAATACTTTTTCTCCCCAATGTACTATGAACTTTTAAGCTACGGTGAGATTTTGTGAATTTTGAAAGGCGAAATCGGTTAGGTGAGGGGACCGCCAACGGGTAAGCCGATGTCATCAAAGAGCACGCTTATACATTTATCCGTCCATCTGCTACCTGTTTGCCCAAAACTTGAGCGGCTGGCCACTTCCGACGATGAGTGGAGTGTGAGCGCTCGGCAAGAATTGGCACAAGGAACAGATCATCACTTAAAAGTCACCAAAATACAATCGAGAAACAAAAGCCCTTCGTCCAGCCTCAGACCACACTTTCCAAAAAAACATTTCCAATGTAACTCATTCCAAAAGACACAGCGCATAGAAGCATTCCATAGTTGATTTCGAATTATTGTTCTTCATTTCAACCCCATTCTCTTCTACTCTCTAAATTCACGTCAAAACTTTTTAAACTATCCCACAGAAAAGAACTGACAGGGACATTAAATGAAAAGCGGAAATCGTGGAAAAAAATTGAACTTTTTTTGCCAATAAGTCTTTCATATCAGCCATAAAACCGATCTCGATGATGGTGACACAAGACTAGTCTTCCAGCTCCCCTGTTAACTCATAAATATTGGCTACCAGGAGTTTTGCATCCAACCCTCCAAATGTCCATCCAATCGACCTGCCTGACTGCATGTAGGTCCATCAGCTTGACAAGCTATATGTCAATCAACTAGACTACACACTCACCCTTGTTTAGGTCGTATGCTAGTTATTTTGTCCCCCTATGCACCTGTCAGTTTACTTATCTGCTTTTCTGTGTACTCCTCCAGGAATCACAGAGAACTGATAAATTGGTCATCGGTCCACCCACTCACGTTTCTTAGTGAACCATCGCGCACTCACCAGGTAATCCACCGAAGTCTCGTGTCTTTGCGATTCTCTGCCATGAAGGAAGTCGTACAAGGGACAGACACGGTGCCTGCGCTTCGAAGAAGCCCTCACCCAGTGAAAATCGTCTATGGTAGTGTTGCAACGAAGAGTACCCCGAGTTTCGTTGTGTTTGCACAAAATGCACGTTGGCGAGGAGGATTCGTGAATTTTCAAACCTCGGATCAAAGTCGAAGAGAATAGCACTGGGTCGATTGTAGCCGCCAAAAGCGCAAACAGGCTCCGGCGTCTCCTCGTTTCGATCTTGTAGATCTGTTTGAACGGACGCGGTGTCGTCCTCAAAACCGGTAAAGCTCGACGTAGTTGGTGTGGGAGTGTTGACGGGATTCAGCCGAAGCGTAGCAGTCGTCAAGGGCAGCTCGGTAATCAATTCGCGAGTTCTGAGGCTGTAAAGCTGTAATTTAAGAAAGTAAATAATCTAAGCAATTTGATCAAATCAATTTAAAGTGATCATTTCTCTTCGACAGTTGCTGTACAGTAGCACCTTTTAAACAGAAATAATGACGAAGAGTAGCTTTTTCCCGTCCATATCTTAGATGCTTAACGCAGCGGTCCACCCACGCTAGCCACTCACGAACGCTGCCCCCAATGAAAGCGTCTACACATTTACGGGAGAAGGTTACACAGCAAGTACGTTTAACCGAAGAATAGGTCGATTCGTGACTGTTTTATCCAAAAGAGCTACGGAAAAGAATCAAATCAAAACGTCGGGAAGGGAAGTAGTACCAACGGCTTTCCCGTTCACCGCAAGTACCGCGGCATGTGATGAACAAAGACCGCGGTAGTACCAATCTCATGTTTTTTTGCTGTTTAGTGCAGCTACTCAACAAAATACGGCGACTCTTTGTTCAATAGGTCGCCATCACAATTTCACTATGGCTTTTCCCCAATGTAAACACTTGTCAAATTAACGACTAGTTTGTGTATTTTGCGGATAATTTGTATTGAAAAAAGGGCAAGTGACATTTACAAGTTAGGCAAGTCTTTGTAAACAAGCTTGAAATATTTTCAATAAGTTAAGGACTAGCATTCACTCGTTATTTTTGTCAATTCTTCTCGAAACATTGCCACGGTGTCAAAACGCCTTTTGTCTTCAATAGTTTGGGGTGGAATATTGTCTATTTAACCTGTGCGCGGGGGAATTCAACCACTACAGCCAAAATAGCTCACTTCTTCTAGGGTAACGCCGGCTATTTTCAGAATTAACTCATAACATCCAAAGTGCTAATTGAAGTGAAAAAATTCCGAGGCTGTTTACCTATTCCAAATACCACCAATCTGCTTGCACCACACGATTAGGTGCAAACAGTTACCGTAAACTGATAAGGAACACATGACACAAATATGCAAAACCCGATCTAGGGAAGGCTATTCAGGAATCGCTCATGTGTAACTGCGGTAGCAAATGTTATAAACGATATTGCAAGCTTTATAAACCCTAAGCTATTAAAAACATCCTTGGCGGGTGGGAACAATTCGTCTCATTATTCGCAAAAGTCACGAGTTAAAAAGACAAGGTTTGATTTCACAATCGAGTATTAGAGTAGTTTTAAGAGAGGTGGAATTTGGCCCAGGCTCCACGGCTACACTAAACAGGAAGTACTGTGCCAGCGCTGCAAGATTTTCACCTACCGGAAGTTTGAAAAGGGGATACAATTCCTAACCTTAATACTCTACTCCTTTTTAAAACTTCCTTTTACTTAAACCGGAAAAGGATTTAAAATTAAAATCATGTAGGTGGGCAACGGGATGCATGTCATTGGTTGATTGGAAACCAATAGCAGAGTGAGGAGATGTGCTCCACCAATCAAATTCCTGAGATTTAGTCAGTTACTTAATTCACTGACTTAGGTAACAAATAAGTAATGTAGTAACCAAATGCTCACTTCTTAAGAACCTTATAAATATATAAAAACCTTACTCTTTTTGAATGCTTTCAGGGTCTCTTTAAGACAAGTTACAGAGAACGCATCGATTCATAAGGATTGATATTATTGGTTGATGAGCAGCCAATATCAGATCGATTAGAGGTTAAGCACCAATGAGAACGGAGCGATCTGCATGACCATGAAGCTCAAATTTACAGATCGCCAATTTCTTGACATCAATGTAAAAAAGGCAAACAGTTATGAAACTATGAAAAAGTTGAGAAATTCGCAAATCTGAATGCAGAGTAATAATCCTTTTGTACTAACTTGGGCTATATAATTCCTGTTCTCCAAAACAAATAAAAATCTGCTTCCCTCACTTAAACTGTCTGCTCTAACAGGCGATAACATCGATAAAAGTGGTACTGAAAGGGAAGAAAAACAAGATGCTTAGGAATTCTATGGAAAAAAAGGTACCTAGAATGCATGTTCACTTTCGAGGGCTTGTCTTGTCATTTCATTTAAGTGACAGCACTGGAGATGACAAGTGAAAAGGAGCAAAAGTGAAATGCAATGGGTGCTCCATCTAACTGCTTACAATGTCAAAATAAATCGCGTTGTTGTGCAGATTCATTACCAAGTGCGGTTGGTACTGAGGCGCAAAAAACTAGATTTCAATGCGGCTAGCTGAAGTGAGTAGGGAAAAGAAAGTGAAAGAGATGATACAAGATGGGAGAGAGAACGGTTTGAAAAAGAGAGGTAAGAGGAAAGAAGGGCAGTACTATCCCCCAAAAGGGAGGGAATGATGCACGCCGGTGTCCCCATCTACATCCAATTTCGTTGAAGAAGCTGCATCACACCTTTGCGATGCGCGTTCGAGGGGGTTAGTCAAGCCAAGGCGGAGAGAGCCACCGGCGATCGGGTTAGAGTTTCAGGTTTGATTAATCTAGAAGAGCTTGAAGGAAGGTACGGCACTATTGGATAGACAGATAATGGCAGAAAAGGCGAAGAGAATCCGGAATGACAAGACGGGTGGCTTGATGAATGGAGTGAAGGGTGGATTCCAAATGGATGGTCAAAAGAATGGCCGAGAGAGGGGCTATGGGTCAGACGAATAAATAAACTTAAATAAATGGTTGGACAAATGAAGCAATCAGTGGATGTATCAAAGACAGACGGGCAAATGATACGTGGATTTGGGGAAGTAGGGAGAAGGGGACAGGTGAAAGTCATCAACAAATATACACTCCTTTCATGTGTGCTCCTTTCGTCTCACCCCCTTCCCCCTTAATAAAAGTGGAGACAACGATGATCACAAGGACTCGCACTCGAAGTAAATCAAGAAAGGAGGCATTCTTTGTCAAAATAACAGCAGAAGGAACCACTATTGAAATGAGGAGATGCTCCTCAGCCTCACTCTCGAACCCATCTCTGCCTCTGGCAATCGAAAAACTCAAAAAATTGGCTTTAACAATGTGTCAATTGTTTGTATAAATCAGCGCTGACTTGAGGGAACTTGAAATTGAGCGGAATTGAACCTTCAAAGTGAGGCGGAAAGGCTGTTAAAAAGGTCCTCTTCAAAATCTCACTTTTGCGTAACCATACATCAATATGACTTATTAAATGGCATCCCTGACTTTCTAGGCCCGCCTTCATTTAAAAACCCGTAAATCATTCATCCTCAACCAGTGTGTGGATGAGTAATTACGCACAACAGTAAAATGCCTTTCTAAGGGCCTGTCATACCATGAAGGAGGTGAGCTTCATGCCATTATTCAGCCTGAGATGTGCGTTTCTTCTCATTCTCAGTGATTTTGAGTTGTGCGTGTCAAATTGGGGACTTTCCTGGCAGATGTCATGTCCCAACCACTTGAAGGAGGTGTTCACATGCCTAGCGATATCCTGCTCAAACGACTCCTGGTAATCCCACCACCTGCCACGTCAAAATGGGACTAACGACTGGCAAATTGTGAGACTTTGAAAGCCAGTTGTCAGTTTGGGCAAAAAACTTCCATATTGGCAGGCGATTTGGCCATTAACCAAAAGTGGGCCACGAGGCACCTAAGGCACAGGCCGGAGCTCATATCGTGGGCTACATAAATAAGGGTTGATGCTCAGCTAGCATGGAAGCGGATTCACTCATTTTAAACAATTTGTTCTAAGAACTGAACGGAAGGGCGAATCTTCAAATGGGAGAATGCATAGGTAGATGGATGGATGGATACGGGATGGATGGACGAGAGGGTCTTAGATGAATAAATGGTTAATAAATGGATTGGTCCTTGATAGAAAGACAAACAAGTAGATAAAAAGCCTCCAACTAAATGAATCCTAGAAGAAATAATGGGGAATGATACGGTATGTAAGAATGAAAATCAAGTAGATGCACGGATGGATGGAGAAATGGGTGAAAACAAATTCGCTTAGAGCAGTCGTTCAAAGTATTAATAAACTAAGTTATATTTGTTACCCCCATAAAGGTAATTTCTCAGCAGAATTCGGTACTTTGGTGTCAAAAAAGGGCTCATGGTAGAATGCGTCGATGGCTGTTGCATTTCAGCAGTATCCAACGTTCTTTATAAATCTCTTGCCTCCTTGGTCAACAAAGGAGTGAAAGTCTCTCAATATGCATTGAATGAGACTTCAACCCACCCATTCAGTGGCCACCAGGCGGCCCAAACGTAGAGGACGTAAAAAGAGTGTACATTAGGCGATGGTGTTCACTTGCCCGGCGATTACTAGTCCATCTGTCAGCTTCTTTACATATTTAATCTACTTGCTCCTCCCCATCCATCAAGATTCTGTCTATTGCACTTTCTCGATCACACCCATCCATCCATCCTAACTATGCACACCTTGAATTCATTATTTCACAGATGCTGCAAACCTACATGAAACTATTCTGTGTCCACTTTCCGCCTCAAATCTATGCGCTGTCCACCCACTCTTCTGTCTTTCCTGGCCGCTGCCCTGAATCCGGTATGATTGTGTTTGGTCGAGGGCGCAAAACGCACCACCACCCTTCTTTGATGTGGCCCCTGAGATAGCGGCTTTTTCTTTTCTTTCATTTTTTTTCCTTAAGACATTTCATTATTCTATCTGGTGTCATCCCCTCTCCTCTCTGCTCGTTGTGGCCAGCTTTTTGAGACTTAGCTTTTCTCATAAAAGGAACAAAGGACGGTGGAGAAGAAAGTGTGCCGAGTACTAAGTACGCAGTACTAGGCAATCCACTTCACCTGTTGTTCGGATACCGTAAAGGGTAAGATGAAGTGCCTACCACACCCCATTCGACTCCTCTTCACTTGTCACCTTCAATGCTGCCATTCAGTAGACTGGAGCGGAAGGACAGTGAAGCTTAAAAGTCAAGAGGAGTTCTTAATGCCTTTTGAAAGGGAAAGTAATAGAGCTAAGTGATCTTAGATTTAATCAAGTCTCTACTGCAACATTCGTCACTAGAATCATCATCTTATCATCAACAGCACCTCATAAAGTGGAAAGGGAATGCTAGACTTGTTAGCTAACCGAGAAATAAAAAAGATTCTCAGTTTTTGGTGTACCTTGCTGCAGTTTCATGATGTGAGATGTCGAGACTCAGAAAGTGGCGGTTGAAACCGGTAGGCGCAACTTTGAAAACTGATCTGCCTTACAAACTGCAGGAGGGCAATCTCATGGTCTCAGCATTTGGCGATGATGGAGCAGCAGAGCACATCACCCATCCCTCTTTGAGGGAGTCATCACGTCTCTGAGGTCTCTCCGCTCTTGACAATACGGAATATTGCTAGTGGCATGAATGATGGAACACTTCCACATCAACTGGAAAAGTCGAGGAAACTGCTAACAGGTGACAGGTACTAAAAGTTAAAGGCTACCAATTTACTGTCCTTCGCTTATTCCACTTTGAAATGTCTGTGAGGTAACTGACTTGTGGTAAGAAATGACGTTTTATTTCAGGATTTCCCCCTACAAATCAATTATTTCAAACTCCACACTACCTCAAACCAGGGAGGCTGTCTGTACTCCGCCTGTGTTCCACAACTGGAGGGGAAGCAGGAATGACGACGGAGATGGCTCTACTCAATACACGATCAAACACCTCGAAGGTGTCCAAGAAGAAGAAGTCCCCTGCTCAGAACCAGGCACAAATATAAAGACAGTGAAAAGGAAGTTTTATTCTTACATGACAACACAACGCCAGATGTCTCATTTCATGCAGCATTGAATTGTCCATAGGGGAAGGAGCAGAGGTACTACCCCATCCCCATCCTCCAATCCCTCTCAAAGATAGTTCTCCAAGTACTGATGATCACTTTCCCTGGACTGTGACAATCTTATGGGAAACGGTGGAAAAGAACGTTTTATAAAGGCGGGATTGGTAGTAACCTCGTGGCTCGATGGGAAGGGATGGTAAAGGCACGACAAACAAATAGTTCAACGCATGAAATTTGCCAAGTTGCAAATCTTCCCGACGGTCACTCCAAAAAGATCGTATAGATCTGTCGACTTATTTCATACTCTGATGAAAAGATTGGATTCAGCCTCATCAATCCCTGAGTACCCATTAAAGAATTATTTTAGTTGCTTAAATTTTTCATGTCCCGTGTATACTGCTGCCGCCAAAAGGTGCTTTAGATCTAAAAATGGGATTTCGGCATTGCTTCTTTTTCGTCCTTACAAATTCATGAAAGCAGAAAATGCTTCTTTCCATAGCCAGGTTAGCAGGTGACTCTGAAAAGTGCTTAAGGATCAAAGCAGGCACCCTTTCAAGCTTTATTCCCACGCATACTGCAATGCAAGGGATATGATGACATCCAGCCTCGTGGTTGGGCAGAAGTCGCTGAGGACCCAAGGTGAGGGCAAATGCTGATTTTCCCATAAAACTTGGATGATTTGTAACCTCCCCTGCCACTCCGCCCCCCAACGCCACACAATATGGGATGCCTTCCTCTAGCCAATCTCCTCAATCCCAGGGCCTGAAGTGACAGGTCGAAGTGAGAGAGCAAGAGGCAGCGGGAATGTTCCAGTCAAAGTGCCCGATTTTAATTAACCAGTGGAATTCACACCAAGCATAGAGCGGGTACTCGCTGTGTGTACATCAGTCGGGAAAAATTATTAATTTCACCATAAAATTTCCGCCTTGGCAGTTTACGGTGCTACGAGGGGAAGAAACAGTGGTGCGTAAAATTCTAAGAAGAAAAATACTAACTTTTAAGAGGGGGGAGGCAAAAAAACTTTCAATGCCTCACTGCCCTCCAAATGAAATTGTAACGAACGCCTTCTCCTTTGGCCTACATTTTGACACCACTCATTGCAAAAGGATACACATCGCTGTGATGAAGTCGAGGGAGAGGCAATTTACCGTCGAATCATTAAAAAGAAGCATTTTCATTCACTGGAAGTAAAACATTAATTTGCCTTTTCAATTTCGCTAATGAATCCGAAATCGTGTTTAGGTCATAGGAGGGCATATTCGATTCCCCTTTTCGCTATCATGAGGCGCCAAAGCACCGCTGATAAGTTTTCCCCTTCCCGATGGGACCCAATTCAAACCCTTAGAAAGCAAAAACAAACTCCGCATGCATTAACACCTAACTTTTGGGGAGCAAGGGGAACAAAGTGTGCCCCTGGTAAGCATTTTAGTAGTCGATTGGCAAATACACCAGGTTTTTTGCCACCCTGTCAGTTGTGAATGGGAATCCTCTTTAAAAAAAAGGAATATAATTGTTTAAAAATGACTTCCATTCAAACGGCTGTTTGTTTTGCTTGAACAATTGTGATTGCTGCATGAACAAAAGGAGGCCTACACTAATTCGCCGGTCATAGCCACTCGGTACAAGCATTTCCAGGTCACCGCACAACTTTCTAAAGTGCAAAAAACAATTGCTTTTTCGCATGAAAGTCCTGACACTGGGAACTAGACTATGACAGCCTGTTTTGCCCCGGGAGGTAGGACAGGAAGAAGGCTACGAGACAGCCAAAAAAAAAACAGCAATCAAGTCTCCCACCAGTTGGAGTGAAGAAAAGGCTTATTCATCATAGCCGCATAAATTTATGTAGGAAGCTTTTAGCTCTACCAAGGTCTGTTGTCCCTTTTCTCGCCCCTATTTGTTTACATACTCACTCTAATGTGGTCCAGTGTGGCGATAGATTCTGCTATTCTCGCTCTTTTTATGGCCAAATTATGTTTTGAACGCTGAGGAAAAAGACTAAGAAAAGATTAATTTCGTTGATCAGCCTCATTTTTTCTCCTCTTTATGTCAACTCTCTCTCCCAATGGATGCTCTAATTGCGAAAGCAGCCTTCATTTGTCCTCCATTAACAGCGATACCCGCTATTAATTCAAGTTAAACCGTTTCGAAAAGAACAAGAAAACAAATATGGAAGACAAGAAAGACATTTGTCTTTTTGCATGTCGTAATCTCCCTCTCCATGTATCTACCTGAAAGTTTAGACGCGGTGCCATCTGGCTGTGGAACCAGTCTCTTTCCCCTCTCCCCTCTTCCGGCTACGCCCTCCGACGTTTTCCAATGCTCTACACCGGTGGAGGTGTCATTGAATATGTCCTCAAAATTCTACTTCTCTCTGAAAAAGGTGATTTTTTTAGCTAGTGACTTGGTGGATTGGCTTGGTGCTGCTCAAAAAGTGCCGTGAAAAAAGACAGGAGTTTGCTATGCATGACTGAACCTACAAAAGTACAGCTGAAGAACGCAAGAAGTTGCTACATAATCCGGAACTAAGAGGCAGAAAGCTGAAGACAATCCAAGTGGTCACCTGGTCAGCAACAGATTTTAGCGAAATGGGAGAAATGGACCTGCTAGATGAAGTTTTTTACCAGTAAGACCTTCCATGGAAGAGTGATTAGCTCACAAAACGCTATCGTTCCAGATTGACGGTGAAGGACGACACCAACGATCCCCGCCCATTGCCTGATTTTTGAAGTAATTACTCCATAGAACAGGCACCAAAATAAGCATGTGCGGGGGCGATAACGCACTATGACACGTTTTTTAACCTCCCATCAATCTGATTAGTGATTCACCTCCCCTCGACCTGACATTTGCTGGCCTCTCAATCAATAAGATGACCCAGGAAATAAGTAAATTAATAAGCCTATACTTCCTGAAATTCCTGCAGCACTGAAAGAATACCTCCTTGCGTGCCTGTCTCAAGGAAAGCGCCCCAATCGAGCTTTTTCCCCAGAATCAGAGATTTCGACGAAACTTCCTGTCTTCATTTTTTTAAAAAGAGGGAAAGACTTATCGACAAGGCTCGCAAGGTTCGGGTTTACTACAAGAGGGGAAAAACAACTCAAGGTAAAGTATTTACCATGATTTATTTTCTTTTATTTGTTAATAGAGCTAAAGGAATATGCTCCTGCCCATTTCTTAATTTTGCCCTATTTTTAGATTAAAACTTTAAATTAAACGACTTACCAGCTCCTTTTTTTTAAAAATTAGATACAACAAGACCTGCAACTATTCATCACAAGTACAAAAAGGTTGCTTTCTGAATCTGATTAGGGTGTCGGCGCCGAACGCATGAATCGCCAAGATGTGATTGGTTGGTCACTGCCGGATGTCGTTACAGTGCTGTACCCTGTCTCGTGAATAATTAGGAAAATCTTTTATCCCCTCATCATCCTCAAAGAATAGACCTCAAAAAGCGACGGCCCTTTACATTTGTGTCGAAATCAAAGGCCTAAAAGCTGATTCATTAAAGCAATGATCCCATCTAACTTTTCCGGATGGACATGCTGTTACCTTTAAAAGTATTTTGCAATGTTAGATCTCAAATCCTTTGTTGTCAAGGCTTCAAAGTCTTCATAAAGTCCAGAATTTAAAAGCAAAGCAGCCAAGGAAAGCCCCTTTAATTAACCTTTCAACAGATGCCCAAACACAAATAACTATAGGCTAAAGTCCCCTAGCAGAATGGGTTAGAACCGGTTGTTGTTTATTTAATGTCAAACTACAACTTACCAGTGAGGGGGAGGAGTAATCAAATAACTTCAATTTATGAACGGGTGAGACAAATGTAAGTGCAGTGGGTGTATTTTATTTACGAGTAAATACAAATTGTTTACTTATTAGCTCCATCAGGGAACCGCCTTAAAGTAAATTCTATGTGTCAGAGATTGCGAGAAAATGCGCAGAATTGCAATTGTTTCGGTGATGCACATCAATGTCAGAGATCCATGCAGATCCCTGCAATCTCATTGGTGCATAGACTCCAATCGATTTTAGGCCGGTTATCCATCAACCAATGAGATCGGCCCTACCACCAATTGACAAATTATTTGCGCTAGTTTCCTAGGACTTTTGAAACCGTCAAGAATGCAGTAGAATTAGCTTTCTCAAAATTTATGTAGGAAGGTCATCCCGCACACAGAAAACTGAAAAAAGCACTTGTACAACCGATCTTGAGATTTAGTTAAAAAGGCCCAAAAAATAACTGTAAAAACGTTGAGCTTTTACGATACACAATTTCATGGGAAGCGAAATTTTCATTTACTGAGAAGTTTTTCTGCCACATTTCGTCCAAATTTCGGATGAAAAAAAATCCAACCCGATTTGGGTTTTTTTTAGAGGTTTACTCAGAGGAGTAAATCTCTTCAGATGGCACACAAACGTGACACCTCTTCCTAGCAGTAAAAGATTACATTTTTGTACCTCCATTAGTCGTGCACCTCGTTGTGGCGTTACGGCGTCCCTCGACATGGCATTTCTCTGGTTAATTTGCTTACCCCCTCCCCTCCCCCTCCATCTACAAATGACGAAGAGGATTCGAAGTCGCACGACTGCATGACAGTAGACTAGGCGTGTTTTACTCTACAAACTTCATGTCTCAATTTTAATTATGGAGGTTAGAGACTTATCATGTGGGGAAAAAAAGCACGCCTCTCCTATTTCATTCCTTCTCACGGTGTACAGTTTCGTTTCGGACAGATTAATTTGGACGCGAGTGCACCAAATACTTCACTTGTCAAATGGAAGCATACAAATTCTTCCCTTGGTAAAAAACTTCTGGATAATTTACCGAAAATTAAAATAGTTTTTCGATCGGTGATTGGTTAACTAATAGCATGAAAAAAAAACTAAAAAAAAAACAGCTAAATTGACTTTAGGCCGAAAGTGACATTTTAAATCGTTAATTGGTGGAACATAAGGTAAAAATTTGCCACCTTGCAGTATAAGCCTCCCCAAACGCAATTTAAAAAGGCACTGCCCACACTAAATGGGCGGCCGTACGGTTTTTTTCGCCTCGTTTACGGCTCTCCCGGCAATGATGATAATGTGGTGGTGGTAGTAAGTAACCGGGCTTGGAGACTCCCGTCTTACACTCCTACGTCCGTTGTTGAGCGAATCGGAGTTGAGGAAAGTGGGACTGGAGTCCATCTTTTGGACAAGATTCTATCGTGGATATATATTCACACAGGAAGTGCTGGATTATTTTATTTACTTAATAAGGGATTGTAGTTTCATTTGAGAAGTTAATTAAAATAAAATGGAACTACATCTGACAGCGCTTTTCAATCATGCAGGGAGCAGGACAGGTGGGGGGAAGGCATGAGGCAAGGCTTTCGGTCATGGCGGTCAGGCCCAGATACCACCTCGTGGGGTGACGAGGTCTCTTTTATGGCCAACATTTTTTCTTTCTCCTCTTTCTGGCATTATGCTGGGACGGCAGGGGGCATAAAATAATGGTGACTTCATAAGTTAGTTTATAAAGACTAAAATAATCTCTCGGCTCACGTCTCTCTCTTCAGGAGATTCATTTAAGGTCAAAGGCAAAAAGCACATTTTCATCCGCAAACCCAATCCTTTTTTACAAAAAGGGGTGAGGCTACCCCTTCAATCGACATTTTAAGTGATTTTAAAGGCAACCCCTGTATTTCTGTCTTGTGAAAGAATCTGAGAATTGACATGTTCTGTGTGCTCAATTGTCACCCAAAGAAATGTCTATATGTCAAATCTAAAAAAGGTTTTTTTGTTTAGGAAAAATGTTTTTCTTCGCTTTGAAGAAAAAAAAAGGCGTAAATCTTCCACCTCGTGGGGAAAAACAGAGGGGGGGATTGAGAACATCCCGATCATTTAGGCACCCAACGGTGGGAGTCACATTTAACCATGACAACCGAATGACGCCTCCCGCATCTTACTTTCTGAAAAAAGGGATCAGTAAAATCAAGTAGACGCAGCTTTTTTGAAACCGGAAGGAAAAATTAGAGCTATAATTCTAGAAGGAGGGGCGGATTTTGGTCCAATTGGATGATCCGAAGGAAACGGCGAAACCACCACTGCCCTATTGACAGTGACAAGTGGAGTTACCTTTTTGCAATAACATCAAGAGAATTTAATGGTAGGTGGAAAACAAAATAAATATCTCCACGTCAACAAATTATGCCTTTCTAACTCATTTTATGAGCACATTCAATGTAGTTGCCAATGCTTCGACACCTCGGAGTCTGTAACCAATGAGACTCCCACTACCAACTTATCGCATAAAGGGTGGGGGAAAGGTTCAAACACCAAGGAGATTTGCTAAACCACATCATTTTGGTGTTTTAAAAAGCATGTTTCCAAGTCCTAGTTTAGTTTATGAGGGATTTTGTAACACCCGGTAATTTGACTGTAATATTTAGGCGAGAGACGGTGAGTAAATGCAAACCTCACGGCGGATCGGACGCCATCGGTCCCCGTCCACGAGGAGGAAACGTGCTCCGGACACGCATAAGCGTGATACCTCTGCCCCCTTTATTATTGCCACTCAACTAAGCATGTCCTCGACTAACCCGTCTGCTCGTTCCACGGGTATGAAGACTGAGGAGTGGGGAGAACCACGGAATGGACGAAAAGGTTGCTTGTCTTCTAACAAGTTATTCGGGATAACAAACAACTCCAATGCATTTCTTACGATTTGAAAATCTTTAAACTGCCTAATTAATCACTTTTGGGAACCGGTTTGTCTAAGGAAGGGGAAAAACATCAGTCCTCCCTTTCCTAGGAGGTAACTTAATAACCGGTTTACAAGATACCGGTCACCCGTTTGTCTTAACATCGGGAGGAAAATGTGGGTTGGGATGAGAATCTGCTGTTCCATGAGGCCAAAAATTCTCACTGCTAATAATGTCAGGGCATTTAAAACTTGACCACCACATCTAAAGGCGAACACAAGGTCAAGGTCACACTCGAGGACCAGCGCATCAATTAGCCAACAAATACGGGATTTCAAATGGGGAAACAGAAGATTACTGTTCTATACGAAAAATATACGAGAGAGGTATTTCAGAGTTTCTTATTCCCTAATTCTTTCCTCAAACTCTCCTACTTTGATAGGGGAGGGAAAAAGAACACAAGAGTAGTGAAGTTCCCGCACCAATGATTTGGTACAAAGATACCTACATGGGTACATAGTATTTCTTTTTTATAACAAAATAAGGACAAATTGGAGTATGACTAGGTACGTATGCTTTTGCAGTAAAAGAAGGTTCTCTTAGAAGAGACGGAAAACTCGTTTTGAACACGCAATTCGGACGTTAAGTCGCCTCGATTTTGGGTCGGTGTAAACAAACGCAATTACAATTTATGGGATGGGTCTAAAAATGTCCCTATTTAAGGTGGTCTTGAGTGGTGGATGGGCAGATTGGACGGACCTTGTAATTAAGAGGGCGAGTGGCGGGAAAAATCTCCGATTCAGTCATCGTTTGTAAAGCCCTACACTCGCCCAGCACCGGGTGTCCTAGTTTATGAAGCCGGAGACAAAAGGGCAAGACAGTAAAAATATTGCGCTTAGTGCGCAAGACCTCATGCTAGGAAAAGATTTACAAGCCACCAAATAAACTTACACCTTTGAAAAGCCAAGATACCACTTGGATCTCCCGAGCCTGCGATCTGATTGGCCACTTTTCAACACAAGTCCAGTGGTATGAAAGTGTTTTTTCCCCTTTTTTCTTATTTTGTCTTTTTAAAAAAGGTCTGAAGTATATCAAAAAGTTTTTGAATTTAAATTTCTTAGAAGAAAGGAAATGACCAATGAAATGAGCGAAGTAAGTGATAATTAAGTGGTGAATCGCTGCTTCGATGCAATGCGCTGAGCGCCTCGATCTCGACAAGCTGCATCTTTGTTCTGCGGTACGGTCCTTGGACTAGGCTAGTGGTCTTTCCGCCTTTCTGTGGTATTACTACGTCTGCGTCCTCACTACTATGACTTATTACGACTTCGAGGGAGACACAGGACGCTACAATAATTTGTAACCACTTGTCAGGCAGACAAAAACACAGTAAAAAGATAAGTTTGCGTGGTGTTAAAAAGTCCTTTCCTTGGAAAAACACGTAAGGAACACGAGCGCATAAGTCACATGAGATCATTAAAGAAGCGCACCATCTATGAGACAATAGTCAGAACTGTGGAGGCATTGATAGGACAAAAAGTGGATGGACAGTAATGAATTTGGAGGAAAGTTTAGAGCCAAATAACCTGTACAAGCGTAGTGGTGGCAGAACTTGTTTCATGTGCATGTTTACAGCACTCTTTCTTTATTAGTAGAGATAAGTTATGAATGGTTAATTATGTGGGCAGTCGAGGAGGCAGAAAACAAGAACGATGAGCTTCAAAACCGGCACCTCATTTCATGTAACACAAGTCCCACCGTGTTTCTTAGCTGCTATTCAGCAGATTACACTCAGACGTTGACTGACTACTGGACTGAAGTCCTCAAAAAAGTACGAAATGAAGAGCAAAGTTCCCCCATTTAAGCTACTTTTTTGAACAAAGAAAAAATGCGAAGCATTCAATCAGCTAATTCTTGCGTGATCAAGCGCAAAGCGTTGAGACAGGCAAGAGGCCTTTCAGACAATGCATTTTAGATTTCCAGGTTCAGTGAGCTTTTTTAAAGATTTATCTTAAAGCCGATAAAATCGCCATCACGAACTTATTGTGTTCTTGTTTTAGCCACCTAGTGCCACGGATACAAAAAGCATTCAAAGTTGGTGATAACTGCACAAAAAAGTTGTCTAAAAAAGGCAAAAGAGCGTTAAAGTTTGAAATTTTGTGAAATTTTTGTTGCAAATAAAAGCATTACCAAATGGAGAAAGTGAGTTACGCACTCAGTCCATAAGATATAACAAAGCAAGAAACCAGGAACTGCATAATCGACTGCAAATTTCGTTTCATAGGCCGAATAGAGGGGAAATAGTTTCTTCTCTCCATATGCTTGCTCTGCAATAAAGTGCAAGTGGATTTATCCACACAATTATGTAGGTTTATTGCGTTGAGGTGGACAAAACAAATGTCCAATTTTAAGTCAATATTTAGTAACAAAATGAAAGAAAAGGTCTAAATGGTTTTAAAAAAATTCGGAGGACAAACAACTCATTTTTACAGTAATTCTTTATCAAGAGGTCAAATGGAATATGCATTGAAATCCACAGTCAATTACTTGAGCAAATCGAAAAATCAAGTCAAATTTTCTCTGGTAAAATAAAATAAAAGTACGCGTAGAAACAAGCATGCGTATTTCAAAAAGGTACAAGATGGTAATTCGGTTTACAAAGAATCACTTAGAAAAAGAGGACAATAGATCTCCAGCCTGATTTTCTTAAATACCTTAAATAAGCTATTTGGACTTCACAATACACTGTAAATTATTTAACTTCCAAAACTCGTAAAGCATGTCAAGCAAAACTTTTAAACATGAAACCACAAGTTAAAGAGAACACACGAACCTGCAAAGTAGTAACACGGCTGATTCGTGACCACGGCAAACGAATGAGACAGAGGGACGAGTCAGGAGAAATTCGTGCGGCAACGGAGTCGGGTGAATACTTTACAGACTGCCTACCGAAGGTGCCCAAAAACTTGTGGATGTGAAGATCTACGATGCCGAACTGAGTTATGAGATTCCTTGCCAAGTGGACGATTGCCAGGCCGTTACGAGTGCACAAAATGGATTTGAAATGAAGGTTTTGCACCGAGGATAGATGTGCCGGTATATGGTTATACTCAAAATGTTCTGCGAGTTTAGAATACTTGTTGTGCTTGTGAAAGGGGAAGGTTCCTCGGCGTTTACTCAGATTGACAATGTTTTGCTTGCTAAGACAGAAGGCGTTGGTGCACTCTATAGGTTTGCTATATGGACATTCCATAGTACTGCTGCTAAAGTTATATAAAGCTAAAGAGGTAAAACTTAAAATCTGTTTTACCGCTGTATTTCTTCCTCCAGGCCTCTAATGAACAACTTTGTACGAGTGTCCACGGTCGTCCAGTCACCCGAGAGAATGGATGTAAAAATTGGTCCGCATGGCGTTGTGAGTCAGCAAGTTTGCTTTCCTCAACACCCATTTCAAACGTAACAAACAAGGCTTCGTAAAAACCACAACGTGAGGGCAATCATGAGGGCGCCCGCACCTTTGAATGGTGCGTAAATTACAAACTTATTAAAATGGAGCGACAAAACAAACAACGGAGAGACTCAAAAAGCACTGTACTTAAAACACAGCCTTGAATCACAAAAATCGTGGTCCTTTATCTATTTGACCTTTAATTAGGTTTATTTTAAATCCTTTGGGCTCGTGGCTAGAGTAAACCTGGAGAATTTTACAGAGAGTTAGTAGAGCAAGCCCTCTGACACCAAAGTGCTCTAAAACAGGCAAGCCTCCAAAACGCTTAAATATTACTTGCATTTACAAGCGTCTTTTTCATTTATGCTCTGTGGAAAATTGCAGCATACTTAAAATAGAAGACTCGCCTAACTCTATTAACACTGAGCTTAACAAAAAACCAAAAAACACTTTTTTAATGAAAAGCTATCTTTTCCCGCCCATTGTGCATCACTGGATTGTTGACCTCTTAACCATGCTAGTAACCAAATGCCTTCATTTGCCGATCACATATATTTTTTTCCCGAGTTGTATGTCTACCTCTAGGAAAGAATTAAACCACTGCATAAAACTCCTTTTATAGACATTTAGGTTTATTTTTATTTCATCTCGCGAGACAATCTTAAAAGGACACTATCGTGCCATGAATTAAATAAACCCGTCCCAACCGCACAAAGCAACTTTAGCAGCTCCCAGTGGTTAATAGTTGTGGGTGTCATTTTAAAAGTTCTAAATTTACCAATCATACACAAGTTATTCGATGTCCCGCTTGCGCTAGAAATGACTTATTCAATAGCTAATTTCTTCTTGCTTATAGTGGGAACGTTCTCCTACGGAATAATAAGTGCTTTAACACGTTGACAAAAGTTTTTTGACGACTAATGCTCTAAGAAATCTTATGGTAGGAGTTGTGGTTTTCTAAAGCAGTTCCAAAATAATAATTTTGATTTCATAAAACAAAGCGCCTCTTTGAGTGTCTTACGCGTCTTGAACTCAAAAATAAGCATCTATTTAACTTGTTAAGTATGTGATGTGATTAGACACCTCTAGCTCTAAAGCATAAGAAAACTTGCTCTTGCTCTTCAGAGTATCACCCGCTCGGTTAGTGCGTTCTTAAAGGGTTGTTAGTCATCTATTGGTATCATTTAAATTCAAGTTGTTTTTGCTTAGATTTTTGTATCAAGATGCCAAATTACTTTTAAGATGTAAATGACTTTATGCCATAGTTACATCATCGTGTTGACTTAGATGATTCGATCGTGGTTTTTCTAAATAGGCTCATAACGCCAAAATTTAGCACAAAACTGTTTTTAGAAAAAGGCAGTCCTAATAAACCTCTAAAAAGTTTCTTCTTTATTTGTGCTTTTTTCGCATCCACGAATAACTTGCACTAAATTACGAAAATTTGGTGGAGAGCCACTTTAGCCTGCTTTTTCGTGCTCGCTGCCATTCTGGCCTTGTTGCAAAGATGAGTATTGGTGCAATTCCAACTGCAATGATCCCTCCAGCTGCTCCCGGTGTACCTGGACATACTGCTGGTATGGCATCAACAGCACCCATTCTGCCTCCAAATCACACCATTTATATTAATAATCTTAATGAAAAGATTAAGACTGACGAGTTGAAGAAATCCCTTTATGCGGTTTTTGTTCAGTTTGGACAGATCCTCGACATCATTACGGGTAAGCTGGCTTTAGAACATGAAGCCCCTGTGGTCTTTTAGGGCTCATCCAGTAAGTGACCTAGTGTTTTTTCTTCCAGGTAAGTCTGTAAAGATGCGAGGTCAGGCGTTTGTTGTCTTCTCCGAAATTAGTTCCGCTCGTAGCGCTCTCGAAGCAATGCGTGGTTTCCCACTCTATGAGAAGCCTATGTGCATAAATTTTGCTCGCACTACCTCCGATATCATCGCCAAACGCGAAGGGACTTACGTTGAACGTCCTAAGCGTCAGCCGCCACCACCACCACTTCCACAACCGACGCAGCAACAAAATTCTACAATCGATGCAGCCGCGCTGATCGGCGGTGGCAGTGCACGTGCTATCCGCCGTCGGCAGCAACGTCTTGCTGCTGCTCAGGCCGCTGCTTTGGCAGCAGAAAATGGTGGTTCAACAGCCGGGGGACCTTCTCCATCACAGCAGTCGTCGTCAACTTCTGCATCGCAATCTCATCCACCGCCCATAAACCCAGCCACCATTCCCGACCAGCCGCCGAACAAAATCCTCTTCCTCACTAATCTTCCAGAGGATGCCAATGAAGCCATGTTGGGCATGCTTTTCGCGCCGTTTGTCGGTTTCCGGGAAATCAGAATGGTCCCTTCTCGTCACGACATCGCCTTTGTAGAGTTCTCCAGTGAAACGGAAGCCGCCACAGCTAAACATGGTCTTCAGGGCTTTAATATTCGCCCCGGTCATCCATTGCGAATCACTTTTGCAAAGAAGTGATTGTCGTTTAATCTGTGCTCCCGTTATATTATTAATAAAGCGTTCTCCCTTTAACTGTCTCTCTCGTTTTCTATTCTCTTTTGAAAGCTGTGTTTTACCTTACGGACCATGGTTGTTGTTACAATTTTTAAGGTGATGGATATCCGCCCAAATCACACTCTTTACGTGAACAACCTGAACGATAAGATGAAAAAAGCGGACTTGAAGAGGGCTCTTTACTACCTCTTCTCGCCTTACGGACGCGTTCTGGAGATAATTGCAATGAAGACGCCTAAAATGCGAGGACAGGCTTTTATCATCTTCCAGGCTATCACCTCGGCTACTACGGCGTTAAGGGTGCTACAAGGATTCCAACTATTTGACAAGGTGATTTTGTCTCCCTCTCGATGGAGCTTTTTTAAATCGGGCTAATCTGTGGGCGCTCTTGTCACTTTTTTTTAATTTTTAAAACGATTGGTGAGGACCGTTTTTCGATGCGATGATAAGCTGGCTTGAAGAATTTTAAAAACGGTTTCCACTTTTACGTTCTTTGGAGTTTTTACTTTCCATCTTCCCTGTTATGTTTTGCTCGATGTCAAGGGTGTCTTTATTGAGCTATTTTAGTGCGTTACTGTTCCGATTTTCATTTAAATAGCAATAGGTTCAAAGAGCCGGAGACAAACTCACATTTGAGTAGTTACAGCTATGTGTTGTCCAGCGATTGAGGCAACAATCATATCGGTAAATTTGATGTCATCCCAGCACCTTTTTAAAATATCTCTTCGTGTTAGTCTATTATTCCACTGCAAAGATTTCCTATTTTAATTTATGCTTGATTCTTCCATTATTCAATTTCTCTTAACCTCGCTCGGCTTCTTAACTCTGCTTCTCCTCGACGCTCAACGGCGGTTCCATTATATGAAAATCAACTCATTTCAGATTTGCTAAACCTCATGCCATCAAAGGGTTTGAAATGGTTTTAAGTACGCAGTGCTATATTTTGAAAAGAAGCAAATTCTACTAGTTCTTGATTCACTTTATCCTTAGTTATCTATCCTAAAATCTCATTCATCTTGCCCCCTCCATATAGCCCATGCGGATCCAGTACGCGCGGAAAAACTCGACGCAAATCGAGGTGTTGCAGGGTGTGAATGCGGAGACCCAGAAGAAGAAGGAGGAGGAGCGGGAGAAACGGCGCAGAAGGAAGTTGGCTCAACGACAGGCCGCTGCTGCTGCCGCCGCTGCAGCCGGTGCTGCTGGTGCCGTCGTCAATGGGCAAGTTGGGGTAAGCCATCCACTCATTCAAAACTCAATCAACAGTTTGCCGATGCTCTTTTTTCAAGCCGGAATTTCATTCAATCTTACTTTGGTATGCTTTTTGGTTTCCACTCACCGAACTGATGAAATCTTTGCTATCTTGTTTCGTAAGGTGGCATCTTCAAAAGTCGCTGTTTTTGTTTAATAAGACAGACATTCTTGGAGACCTGTAATTGAGTCCAAGGTGACTTTAAAATCTTCAAGCTTCATTGGATGCAAATAGTGTTCTCTCACATGTCATACATTGTGAATAAAGACTAAGATACAAAATCATCTCTATTGTATGGTTAGGGATCGGTTATGGTGTTGTAAAGAGGCTATACCAATTTCGCAGACACAGGGTGCCTTGGACGTCCTGGTTGGCTTCGTTCAGGACCTCTATAAATGGATGCTAAAAGGGTTATAGTGGAGGAAGTTTCAGAGAAACTGGTTATTTCGTGTCTGCTCAAGTCCTGCTTCCTGGCAGCCCAATTTTCAGTAGTGTGCCGGCAGCGGAGGATTGAGGTATGTGCCAACCATCTGCAGCAAGTGGTCGCGCAGATGCTGGAAGTGGATTTCAAAACGGCAATAAATCCTACCATTATTGGTTCTAAACCTGCACGCTTTGTTTTCCACAAAATTAAGTGATCCCGTCTACTCTTGTGTTAGGGTGTTGTCTTCAGAATGTCCTACCTACAGATCACCTAGTAGCCGGTGTATTTCCCTTTCAGGCTGATGGTGAAATCGACACCGAGCCACCTAATCGTGTGCTCTTTGTCAGCAACCTACCCGAGGAGACTACTGACGCAATGCTGACAATGCTCTTCAACCAATTCAGCGGTTTCAAGGAGGCTCGTCGAGCCGTGGGTGGAATCGGTTTTGTGGAGTACGAGACGGAGGCCCAAGCGACGGCCGCGAAGGTGACCTACCACGGCTTCAAACTGACGCGTACCCATGCCATCAGCGTCACCTATGCCAAGCACTGATGTTGGTCCACCATTGAGTTGTAATAACTTTGCCTTTATGTACAGTCCTGTGTATGAATTCTTATGCCATAAAGGGCCCTCTTTCCTACTCTTAGAATGTGTGTCTAAAGACAATTTAAATGGATGAATTTTAGTTCTTGCATCTAGCTCTAAATTGGCCGGTGAAATTCCTTTTTCCGGTGCTTGTTTCAAGGTTTTATAAATGGTGGAATTTGATTGGTGGATCATTGGAAAACTCAACATTTCATCTGACGTATTTGTATCCTCATTTTGTCGCGAGCCTGTTGATGTCCTTTTTTTGTCCGCCATGACGGAGGCATTGTTGAATCGAGTAAGAGTTTTTGTTTTCTATCTCAACTTGGTGACTTAAATCAGTGTTTGGTATTTGAGATTGCTGATTTGAGCGACTTTGTCATCTATGACTTGGGTGAGCATAAGTTCCTGCTACGAGAATTTAGTGTGGGAACCGTGGGTGCTCAAGTCGACCTGAGGCGTTTGGTTTTACGACCAAAAGGGTGGTACTTTGCATGTGTCAAGCTGCAATTTCCAATCGCCATCAAGCATGCCGTGGGGAACTGCCGTCTAGCCTGGATCCCGTTAATCGAGATTCCAGGTGTTCGTGTCATCAAGTGTCAAGGCGACATCGAGGCTATCAAATTCCAACCCGGTGGTGGCCAGCTTATTTGTGCGGCATTTGAATGGCATAAGCTTTTCAAGAACGGCCATCAGCAACGATCACGATCGTGATGATTTCTCGCCTATCCATGGAATGCTCTTGTTGGGTGGCTAGGTATTGATCTAAGAGCCCCTTCCTGATCACAACATACCTGGCAGGGAATCTAAAATCGCTGCCATATTTCTATGCCTTTCTTGGAAGGTGTCTTTGGAGCTTTTGCATGGAGCTTATTTCCTTAGTACCATTCCTGGTTTTCTTTACTGATGAAGGTGAGGATAGATTGTTGCCCTTGGAACGGCAGTGTCGACTTACATTAATCAGTGGAGGCTATTCTTCATTTTCATCAGGCGTAAAGAGGTATTCTTGAAGGTGAGGCATCCATCCTGAGGTGATTCGTCACCATCTCTGAGTGGTGCGCTCTACTACCTCCACATCACCGGTTTTGATTTGGTTTTAGCACGAGGTTTGGTTTTTTTAGTCCACGAGTTAACTGACCAATTTTTGCCCCGAACTTTGCCTTCCAAATCGACAAATTTACGGGGGGAACTTTTAGGTATGTTTCCTTTTCCTGTGTTGCTGTGATTGACTCCGTTTCTTGTGTCACTTTACGATGACAGGTAAACTAGGCGGATAATCTGCGCCAATCGCATTTTACAAGCACCTTTTTCGTAACTTTTAGTATAAGGGAAAAAAAGCCAAATTTAGTCGCCGTTGTCATTTTTAGTGACACGCGAGTCGATTGTTGTCGTGTAATGGGCGGTCACATCCTATCGCACCGCAAACAGATTCGGCATTGTAAAACCAAGAAAGGCACCAAGCTAAGTCCGTCAGTTCATTGTTGGTGGCAGAGTTGAATGGTGAATCATTCGGGCCTTGGGGGAAAGGGGAGGAGGGCAGTCGATCCTTCCTCTCCCCGAGCCCATTTAAGTAGTAACGGTTCCACAGCCTAAAGCAACTTTTTATTTGTGTACTTCTCTTTCCTTTATTTAATAGAAATCAGGTTTTCATTCCACCTGGTTATTTTTCCCTACAGTGGGTTGTCAAAGGAGGGTATTTTGGCAACACCCCTTTGTGGGTTGCCTTCTATAACGCTAAATTTTTTTTAACGAAGAACTGTCACTCAACCCCTCTAGCCTCATCCTCTGGTAGCTGTCAATTTGACCACCAAATGATTAAACACCCAGTTGGCGATTCCATTTTGGGACGATCTCTTCTTCTCCTCCGAGGTCATGACTCCAAGCACGTTGTGCTCGAATCCTCTCTGAAGATGACAGACGATGGATGGGAGAGCGAGAGACTCCATGTGGTTGCGCGTACCCACATTCGATTGAATACAACTGACGGTCCTGACATGCATGACGTGTGAATTGTGACAGGAGTAGCTGAAAGCACACGTAATTGCGCCGACACAATTTACCTTGTCTGTCTGTAATACCAATGCCAAAAATTGGAGTTTCCAGGTTTGTGAAGTCGCATTGGACTTTCATCTACTGCACGAAGGCTTCAGAGGAGATGTCTGCTTTGACCGAGGTGAAACGTGAGCGTACAAGCGGACCGAGTCCGAGTCGCTCCATCTTCTGACTGACCTTGGCCCCCGGGGTAAATAGTGTCACGAGACACTAAGGTGCCTCCATGAAGCAAGCAAGCAATCAGGAAGACGTGAGTAAGAACACAATCATTTCTAATGTTTGGAGGGTGGCAGTCAGTGGAAATTGCTGGAGACTCGAGCAAGAAGCAACTTCAGTGGAGGAAACACGCTTTCCGATTCATCAAACCTTTCAATTCGCATTTCAAATGTGCAGAATAACGATCTGTCAAACATACGACTGAGGAAATGATGGTGACTTTTGCGACTAAATTACTACACATTGGAGTATAGAGAGCGTCCAGCTTGAATAATGGCAAGTGGAATGCCGAACCACCCTTGAATGGTCAGAAATTGAAGGAAGGACACTTGCAGGGGTCGTTTAATTAAAACCGGAACTCCGGTTACTTTAAAAGTCTGACAGATGCGGTCTTTATTCGTCAGTTTGGTACGCTATCATCTGGAAAACCTAGAACGCACACGGATTTCCCATCAGCTCTGAATTAGTTTTACTCTGCAACAGCTTGCTTCATTTAATCTCCCTTGGCAACCGCCACGTGCTAACGTCCCGATGGCAGGAAGACTCGTGAACTCCTCTATCCAGGACAAGTTGCACGTAGGTGAACGGTGTAGGAGGAGGAGGAGGCGGAAGAAGGGCAGGTTACTTCTTGAATGTTTCCAGAAATGATTGCTGTGCTGTCGACTCGAAAGTCGGTACACCCAGACTTACAGCAGGTGGACGTGTGGCCGATTACTTCCATCCGCTAACAATATTCCACTGCCCTACCGTACGGCCGAGCGTGCTACCCCCGCACCATTTCATGTCGTGCTGTGCTGTGCCTTGTTGCATTTACAGACAGTCTGGTGCCTAATGTCTGGATTGGATGAGATTGGATTGAGCTAGATTTCACTGAACCACACTGAAATGAGACGGAGTGGTGCAGAGTGATGCAAGGTGAAGGGTGGGGTGGCTCCTACAACTCGCAATGGGGCACTTGGGCGGCCTACCTGCCACCGTTTTGGACAGGTGACTGAATACGAAGCCCTTTTTTGATTTCAACATCCTTTTGTTAACATCCACTGTCAAATGTGGAGAGATTAATTAATTGACGTTAGGAATGCGCTGCGGAAGAACTGGCTTTCTGTTAATTTAATTTTTTTGCCACCCATGCGGTCTTCTCGAATCCCATTTAGCCAATCCGCCCTATCTCCACCGTTACCCACACAATGCAGGCTGATAATGTAGGCTATGCTTCAGAACAAAACTACACTAACACCTTCTTAGTGAACCAATGCAGTTTGATTGAGGCTTTAATTGTGTAATTTTTTTTTCGATATCCTACCCATGCTTCAATTGTGGGATACTTGGCTCCTCTATTGCTGCCATCATGCCTGTCACGATGCGGGGAATCAGTATTGCTCATATGGATTCACCTCAGCAGCAATGTAGTGTCACAAAAAGCTTCACCTTTTGCTCATTCCCTTACTCACTATGAGACCCTAGCATGATCCAAGGCCGTATATCTTTCACCATCGCACTTCATGCCCCACTTTCCCGACTGCTCGTAGCTTCTCTTAATACGGAAACACTTTTTTTGTTGGTCACTGTTTTTTTGGAAACATTGATATGGCTGCGACTTGCTGATACTTATCTTTCCCGTTTTCCATTGTTTTGACAGGAAATTTGGCGGTTCTGATCCCATAATGCCCGTTTTTGCTCGGGGACTTGTAAGAGGCTGTCTACTGATCTGTTTATAAGTAGCATGAGGCGGCACTGTGTCATTGGTTATATAAGACTACACTATTAGAAATGGTTTCCCAAAAGTAGCTTTCTTCTACATTGACGGAAGAGTCGTGGGGTTTTCAGCATAGAAATGATAGGAGCAAGGCTCAGCAACGTGTTAGCCGAAATGAAAGGGTTCACCTAATCAAGTATCTCTCCGGAATTTTATTTTAACTTTCGCAAATTTCTCGTGCTATGAGTTAGGTTGTCTGCACTAAAATTCACTTTATCTTAGACTACTTAATGCTTATATAATGCCGGTCTCTGTTTTCATCTTTCTATTGATGAACTGACCTTTTTTCAGTGTGGCAAAACCCTCTTAGCGCAAAAGCACTTTTGAAAGTCTTTAGAGGCATAAACTGCTACACACAACACAAGTGGCGTAATTCGAACTGGTTCCATTATACTTCTTTCAGCCAAGCATTAAAAAGTAATAGGTAAGTGAGGCTGAGTGCAGTACCATTGATGTAGTCCACACTAACCTTGAGAAGTAGCGTGACCCAACGGCGTGTATCGCAACCTCCCCTACTGCTGTAATTGCGTCTTCAAATGATTTAAAAGCTTTTAAATAACTGCCTAAATGTTAATTTGATCATTTGAAAATACATACTTAGACCAATCACTGATTGACTCTTTTGCCGTCAAGTTTATTTCTACCTACTTTGTCTGTAGTTCAAGTCAAGCTGTGCTTTAATGACTTGCATATAAGAGAAGAATTTCCGCTGTGTTTAGTAGATTTATTATCCTTCACCATGCGACAGGCCTATCAAATAAGAAGTTGGATTACACAACATGATCTTAGCAGACGTGAATGCACAAACTAGCTTCGGTCACTTTCTCCCTCTCGCTCTGTGTCTGTATCTGTCTTATGTTTTCGTTGTGCATTTAAAGCCAAACTTAAAAATGACTGCAACATTACAAAGCACTCATCCTCTTGCAAGTAAATAGTGATTAAGTTAATTTGTTCATTAGTGAGACGTAGATTACTTGGAAGTGTTGGAATGACTCAGGAGTACAAATTCTTTTACTCATCCAGTGCTCATAATGCATTTAAGGTATCAAATGCACTTCTTTTTGTCTTTTACTATATCTTTCCTTGTTGAATGAATACCAAAGTGATTGAAGGTGTTTGAAATAATCAATCTAAAGGTTGTATCAACAAAATAAAAGTGCGGGAGCAGTGAAAACGTTGTCGAGGCCTTAAAAAGTGACAAAGAGAAGAAGCCATTATTTGCATCCTTTTTAAATTTTTTAATTAAATTTCTTGGTAAATTTTTGTTTATTGTTGGAAGGAGTTCACTCTTTCCTAGACTAAAATTGTCTTTCGAAATTTGATTTTTTGCCAAGACATCACTGAAACACTTTTTACGAAGGTTGGGAATGTATTGTTTTGGTTTATTTTTGTCTTGGCTGCTTAATTGTAGGGGAATTTTTGTCCCACCCTAAGGATGAGGCACTTCGGAGACATTTACATCCCTTTAGTATTTCCCTACGTTAAAATTTACTGGCTCTTTCGCACTGATGTGGCTTATGACAGCTATTAAGGTGACTCAAGATGCTATTACGTAAAAAACTGTGGAGCACAGGTCAACTTTGAATGCGTTTTATGATATCCAAATACTGTAACATTTCCATCAACATGATCACTGCCGAGCAAAGTGTAAATGTTTTAGTGGATCATTGTGAATAACATGCAAGTTAGACCCCGATTTTAACGTTTCTACAAGTCTTTGTTGCAGCATTTGCGGAGTGAATGCTGCTTTTAGTTGCACCAATGCCTGGAAAATCCAGGTACAATCAGTTTTCCCGCTATGCCTGAGTCACCCTCCTCTATGACATCCCACTTCACTTCGCCTCCCAGGAATATTCTTAATCTGCTCTGCTTAACGTTATCACTGTACGAGTTTCACATTGGTTGAGATTTTGGCAGGAGGAGTTGGCCTACCAAATGTGTACAGGCATGACTGCTGTCCTATCGCCGCATAAATCGAAATATCCAGACTTGTAACAAATGGATGTATAATTGCCTGTCCTAGTCATGACAGTTATATGCCTGTCGTACTTTTGAGCGACTGTGCGGCCTACCATTCCATCATCGTACACTATCGCAGCGTACCCTATCGTATTGTGGTGTATAGGTTCAGCCATGCCGTAGCATGCTGCATTTAAAGCCTGTTGTGGATGAGTTATTTAGGTGACATTTTGCACCTTTATTCTCGCTAATAAGAAAGGCAGTGAATCAGTGCAGCTTGCACATACTCGTTACCATTGATGGTTGTCATCTGAATCAAAGGTGTCGGATGACTGGTGTCTGGAGTGAGTTGAAATGGACTGCACTACGCAGTGTAAAATTAAGTGCAGTTTTAAGCAACTTGAAGTGAAGAGTGGTAGGGTGCAGTGGCCTACCACTGTGCCTCCCATCCCCTCGGACAGATGGCGATTGTTAAGTTCCGGATTCTTTTAAACGCCAATCCCTTGAATTTCGGCTATCATTAGTGAAGGGATTATTTATTCTACAGGTGATGGGGTCGTTTTAAATCCTCTTTAACCCATTTGGATCTCGCTTTACCACCACACTGCACATCACCTGCTCTTCCTCTACCTACTCACTCACCCGTGAGTTTTTTTCTTTTAGAATGTGTAGCAGACATAGCCTCGTTCTTTTCTACATCCTTGATTGTTTTTTAGTCTTCCCCTAGACAATTAAAACCCCTTATAGTCACCAGACAGTTGCGGGCGGAACAAAAACTACATTTGGAGTGGAAAATTTGGTTGATTTGAAACCGAGATTTGCTCCTAGTTCATTTCTCTCGGGCAATGACTCATGTCAGCTCTCTGTCTCATCGTTTCCGTCGTCTTCACTTCCAGCGACTCTCAATGGAATTTGATGGTATCTGTGTGACTTCAAGCCCCTTGACATCGAACTGATCGAGTGTGAAGACGACACTGACGCCATATTCAGTCAAATTAGGTCCTAGGCATGATTTGTTCCAGGCTATCACGAGTAACCAGCATGATCCCACCTGTCAAAGAGGTTGGTGACACGTGTGCCGTTTGGCAGGTCTATTCTAGTTCTCACATTTCACTACTCTCCCATTTAATTGTCTTTTCTAAAAAAGCTTTGTGTAAAAAAAGTAAAATGGTGTAGTTGTTTTGTTCACTTCAGATTTATAAACGGACGTCTAGCTTTTGATTCTTCTGGTATTTAAGCTCCTCATTCCCAAAGTGATTATTTCCCATGACTCAACTCGGGTCCGATTGCAGTGTATGATGGTTGTAGACGCTCTTCAATAATAAATTCTTGTGGCTAATGAATCAAGTCAGCGTTTACCGGATTTGGATGAACTTGAGTCCAAAGAGGCAAACCTATTTTGATAGAACTTATTTGTAATGCTCTCTACACTGATAAAGAGATTTAAAATGTGACAGGAAGATGCGTGTTTAAGGTTGCATCTCACCAACACCATAGCGTCTTCCCTCTGCCCATAGCTACCCACTCCGTAGGTTAGTTTAGAGCAGGCTGATCTACTACAAATATGGGTCCAAAGAGGATGCCCACCCTCCAAGAACAAGATCAGCCCTTTGTCAAACCAAATATTTCAATGAGAAATAAGATGCTGCTTTCTGTTTATCTCTACGTGTGCTATGATTGCGCGGGTACTTAAGATTCCGCAGGTTACACTTCCACTCTGCGGTGCGACCTTCGGGGCATTCCGGTAGTCCCGTAGCCCGCCTTCTTACTTCGCCTTAAGAGCTGATTCCAAATTCGCTTTTGATTATTCGAGCCTAAAATTTCTTTATGCCTTGACGTGCAATCTTCGAATCCAGACAGATAAGTCGCAACCAGCAAAACATAAAAATGGTGGAAAATTGAAATTCTAGTTTGTTTTTTATCCGGAATATTCAGGCAAACCTCGCCTTTTTCCTATGGAGAAAAAAATCACTGCCAGATGATTGAAGGAGAACATTGTGACAGTGCTTTGTGCACCTCATCAGCAGTGGAGGAGCAATCACAGAGCATAGGAAAATAGGCAGAAAATTTACATGAGAAGTCTGAAAGTATCTCTCATTAAAACACCTCACGGAAAGCGAGTTTTAACCGCTTAAAATTAGCATTTTTTTATGGCGGAGGGGAGGACTTTGATTAATTCACCTCGCAATAGTGTGTTGTTGAATTTCCTTCTTTTTAATTAACGGCTTTCAAACTTCCGTGGTATTCATTCGTTAATAAACATCTCTCCTCGTACTGTTTGACAAGCCTATGAGCTAGCAACTTGTTTAACCTTGACGCCTTTTTGGGTGGCGCTTAACACCATTTGCGAAACCTGAAG
Source organism: Echinococcus multilocularis (assembly GCA_000469725.3). Classification (NCBI taxonomy): domain Eukaryota; kingdom Metazoa; phylum Platyhelminthes; class Cestoda; order Cyclophyllidea; family Taeniidae; genus Echinococcus; species Echinococcus multilocularis. Next base: position 1,512,620 of record LN902848.1, on the reverse strand, counting down.
GAGGCGCTCTGTCTGCTTCGAACCCTAATTAAAATCCGAATACTTGCGTATATGTTCGCACTTATCAATCTAACTTACATCTTTTGTTTCTACCGTGGTTTAGTGAAAAGCGAGGCGTTTGAGGGGGCGGAGGAAGATCCTAACGCCCATACCCTCTCATTCACTAGATGATGCAATAAACCTGAACGCGTCATGAGACAACCCAAATACTGTTTTGCGTTTGAATCTATGTTAACATCTCCCTAATTGAGAAGAATTTCGAATTGTGGTGCCTTGTTAATACAGTCTCCAATGTACCTGTCTCCAGCCCACTTGCCTCCTCAAAATGAGCGTTTTTTAAAATTGTCTCTAGTTGGTTTATATGTGAGGTTGGTAGCGATATGGGTAACTAAAAGAAAGATCCAGAAAAGTCTCTTTTATTGAGATGAAGCTAATGTTTTAGTGGATGGCAGTTATTTGGAGGTAAAAGTAATGAACGAATAAAGGTACCAAAGCAGTAGTGCAGGAGGTCTGGTGATTCTCTCTTCCGCCCCAGCCTTCATACCCCTTGGCACAAGCAGACAGATTAGACGATGACTCATTTTTACTTGTTGTAAAAACGGGTTCAGGGGACCGCGGTTGCGCAAAATTTATAGTTTACTCCGTCCTCAGAGGCCAGTTGCGTCCGCTCAGTCACGAGGATCGTATGTACTGACCGCTTCTCGCCTCACAGGCATACTCAGTAGTGCAATTTAGCAGATATTTTTCTTACTTTGAAAGACTTACTACCAGCATTACATGAGCCCCTTATTACACTCTCTCACGCATGTCCTTACCAAACCAGTTGGTTAAGGTTGTTTGGATAGGTGCAGGGTGTTAGCGGCTTGAACCAAAAAACCGCTGCTTGTGAAGACCTTGACCGCCGCAATTTCAAATGGAACAGGTCTTCTGTAAACTTTAACCGCCAACTTTCCTTTGGGCGTGCATCAGTGAACGCAGTAAAATGGTTGGTATTGTAGACACGTGGGAGGAATTCTCGCCCCTGAAACGGAAGGAGAGTTAGAAGCTAATAACAGGGCTTTCCGGCTGCACTCTAAGCGTCGAGCAAGCACCACCACTCATCTTCGAGCTGGCTCTAACTGACGACAGCAAGAGGGAGGGATTCTTGACTGATCTTATTTGGGATTCGCAGTCCTACCTTCAGCGTGTTGGAGTGTTACAAAGTCGTGCTTTTGCACAAACCCTCAATTGCTTCAACCACATAACGCAAATTTTGACCGCCACCTTTAACATTCTATGCAGTGCAAGAAAATCTACCGATGCATTTTGCTGACACTCATGAGGATTTGTTGAGCCAGTCTTTTCAAATCTTTGAATCTACGATACCCCACCACATTCGCCGACACCGAAGACTCAGTTTTGCTCTCCTTTGTAACTCACCCAAACCTCCAGCGATCTCTCTACTGCCCAGTTCATTCGGCCTGTCAAATAATACAGTAGTATCGCCACCATCACCGTTTCAACTTCCGCCACCAACTTCGATGCACCACCTCCGCAAAAAAAATCACATGGGGTAGGAGGAAAACCCACTCCACTTCTTAGGGCACAGTCAAGAGGTCAGAGTGTAAATATCTGCTTGTCACCCAAGAAACGGTTTCAGACAAACGTGTACCACGGTATTTTGACGGCTCACTCATTAATTATTCATCATTCTCTCTTTGTTGCCTTAACTTGACATTGTTTTCTATCAGCTGGTAATCGTGTAGCCGATTGAACGCTTAATGAGCTCCGGATTTCAAACACACTTTTAGAGTCTCTTAAGGGGGGTGGGGAAGCGAGCGAGAAAAAGAAACTTGATTACTGTACTGAAGTTAATTTGTTTTGCTGACTTAAGCGTCTACTGTCTGCAACACCCCATTTGTGAAGCAAATCATGCGACCACCTTCACTCCGGGGGTGACGCCTTGCACCAGACTCCAAGGCCAGGATGTCTGTCAGGCGTAAGCGTAAAGTAAGGGCCCAGAGTGGACCGCTCTGCACCATCCTGTGTCCAGCAGAAGAAAATGCAAAAGTTAAAATAGCCTACTTTTGCGGTTATTTAACTGACTGATTTAAAGTGGGTGGATGGGATGGGACCTTTCCTACTCCGGTGGCGATTGGGTATGCAGTGGCATTCGCTCCTGTCCAGAAACCTATCGTGATAAGGAACATTAAGACTTGCTTACTTTTTCCATTTGCCAAAGTTTGTATCCTTCCAATGCAACGGTAGCTGTGTAGATAAAGTCATGCAGATCCCTTCTGGTTTTTACAAGTTATTGAAGCATCCACAGTGTAAGTAAAAACCCAAGATTTAAGTTGTCAGCTAAAAGGAGGCTCAAGGTATGTTGATTTCATCAATAAGTTTCGAAATATTATCCATTCAAGGTAGAAATTGTGTGTTACGCCAACACTATTTGGCATAAAGCGGCAATACGACCCTCACCTGGAAGTGTCACCTCCGTATAAGCTTGACAAAGAAGTGAACGTCTACTGTGGCGGATGGCTTTGAGCCTCAATTTCACTCCACTAGGGTGAATCTATCATTGGCCGCGGCTTTTACACCCGTGTTGATCACATGGCCTTCCATTGACGCCCATTGCCCCAATCCATCTAGCTCTGAACCTCATCCATCCATCCTGCATCCATCCATCTATTCAAAGGTGGCGTCTGCCTTTAGCATCCTAGTAGTTAATTCAAAGTTCTCCACAGTAACTCATAAAGAAATTGATGTGAGGGCTCAATGAAATGCCTTGTCTGTCTACCCGCCTGTCCATCTAGAAGACTTCATCCCATTTTCTTTACCTTGTTAAGCACAAGGCATCAATGTGAATAGCTATAGATGTCGGCTACATGTTAGTTGCTGGAAGGTGTCAAGCCTTAAGCATCATCTCGACGGTGATTTCTTGCCCGATCCACTAAGTAGCACAGACACCTCGATTATGTGGAATCCCTACTGCACCTGGAGGATGCAATCGACACTTCCACTGTCACCGTCCACTACCTTATTTCATGACTGTCAAACACTGACACCAATAGGAGCAGTCGCTATTAATCTGGATGGTGAAGTGGGCACAGGCAGCGGCGGAGACAGTATCCAAAAGAAGTCGGCTATATGGTCCAAACCGATTGTACCTCTGTCTTGGTGGCATGGCCTTCACCTATTCCACCATGAACTTCATGCTAGTGCCTTTTAAGGTCACACCTATAACCTTGTAGCTAACCCATTCGGAGAGATGCTGTAATCAAAAAGGCTTTCAGAACCTAGTCTTATTTTTTAAGAAATAGGTGATGGCTTTACTTGACGAGACGTGTCAAGTACCACATCTACGAGCCTGGCCAGTACGCGTGATGAGGACCAACTCCCACCGCGAGACTACCCTTACGGTCCGGGTAAAGACATCACTCCCAAATTCCGAATCGGTGATGATGATTAACTTCGGCGCCTCCCTATCCTATTGTATGGCACTTTCCCGCTTTCTTTTTTGGTGCCTAACCCATCTCATTGTACAGATGACAATACTGCTTCTACCTGTCTTTCAACTTAATTGGGGTTTTTTGAAATCTGGGGTTAAAGTAACTCTCTCTCTCTCTCTCTTGTCTTTCAATAAGATGGATCAGGTAAAGGCGATTTAGCTGAAGAGCGAATTCCACCTCGAAGGTAGTAATTGAATAGAACGACATATGGACGATAGGTTCCTCTGACACCACGTGGCTGGGTAAACCAATCTCCGTATCCAACCCAGTTTATCCTAATGAGGGGATGAGAAAGTTATGACAAGGGGTTTAGGGGAGAGGCTCAAGTGCATTCAACACCTTCAAGAGAGGCAGTTCACTGAATGGAAGGTACACCAATTGACTCTGTCCCTCTGCCTGACACTTTAGGCAGCAACTGATGGCAAGAGCTTGCTTGAAAGGTGGGGATCAGAGAGGGCATTTCTCTGGTTTGGCTAACACTTCGAAGTGGTTGAATCCACGCCCTTTTTTATCACATCACCGAATCAAATGACAGTTAGGATGATTTTTTTGTAAGAAGCAAGATGAGACCAAACTTCCCACTTCCACGTGATTTTGACGCCTTCAACTTCCACTGCCACCATTTCCCCATTCTGCCACTCAAATTCGTATACCTTTACAGGAAGAAAAAGCCTGGATTAAGTCCACCCCATAGCTTTCCAACAGTGCCATAGGCCTTTGAGAAGAAGGTGAATAACTACTTTGAAGTCGCTGATTCCGTGATGTCAGTTAATGTTAAAACGGCGCATTTTATGCATTACGGTTTTTATGCAATTTGAGTTTTGACTCAAGACTACCACACACTTGTGATGAAAGCTGTGTACCATTAGAAGTGATGTGACAATGCGTCTTGTGGTGCACGTCAAGAGGGTATGACAACAGCTGCGAAGAGCCTCCTTTCAAGTGATGCTTGTAGCATGACTTTGATTTGCACCAATCTCACATTCCACACCTTCAAATTACCGCGGCTACAGCATGGCTCGTCCGTCAAAGCACTCCATGCTCAACCAAGGGGTGATTTACTTACAAGGCTCATCTTAACCACCACTTCCAATTGCACATTCCAACATTCACCTCTTCCTCTCACGTCCTCAACATCTCCACAGCAGTCACCACATCCACACTCCTCACAAAGTGATTGCAACGAACAGCTAGTCTACCTGTTGTTCCACAGATATATACAGGGGGCTTGCTCACTGCAACAACAGGCAGCAGGCATTTCAACACGTTGTCGGATTGAATGCTCACAGGCACCACTGCAGAGATTGTGGACAAACAGCAGTCACCGCTGTGTTCCTCGCTGGTGGGCTGTCAATAGAGTCGTCTGAAAACACACCGACTTTATTCCAATGAAACACCGAGGTAGACTAACACACAATCACTTCCTTCGTGTATCCTTTACAGAATACAGTAAATCCTCCACTAAGTTGCCAAAGTAGTGTGTGCAAGTGGCAAAACTTTCATGGTACGACAATTACCGTGTCCCCACTCTGCAACCTTATTGTTTGATCGTAGTTGTGGGCAATTTTTCAGCCATTTATGGTTTCTACTGCTCATACTTCGCCTAATGTGTCTAGCCGAGCATATTAAGATGGCGGCTAATGGTTCCACAAGGCCAAATTTCAAGTCTGACACTTTACAACATTCTCCTCACTCGCTTGATACGCTGACTGCTACACTCGAGTTACGCCTGAAGCAGTTGCCTTGAAGGCAGCAGTTTGGAAACATCTGGCAGTGCGGCTACCACATAACCATCACTGCAGTTTAGCCATGCAAACAGAGATGCAACTGTTAATGTAGCTCTATATCGCTGAAATCTTAATTTGGAAGCAATGAAGAAGACTTCGACGAATTCTAACATCTTCCAGTGAGGGAAGAGTGCATTTGAGGAATTAGCTCAGAAGCCCAGGTAAATAAAGTCACTTCTTTATTGCTCATTGGTTGTATTTGTATGCGAAACGACCTCCGCTATTGTCAAATAAGAACTGTGGACGCTTTGATAAACTGCATTCCCAAAGATCACTATCCACCTGCGTGATTGGCTACCAGCTGACCAATAGAATTATGGTCGCAAAGAGTTCACCAATCAGAGATGTTGACGGGATTGTTCTAAGACGGAAGTTAAAGTGGGCGACAAACCTGTTTACGACTTGACAATTTGGAGTGTCTCTGTCAGCTTTACATAAATATCTACGCAAATTAGGTAAACGCGAGATGTGCAGCACCAAGTTCTCACGACTTTTCCTTCAACTCGCGTCTCTGGGAGTTTGACTTCAAATAAAAAAAACCGTTTCTGAAGTAGGCTTTGGGATTTTGCAGTTCTGAAAGATATGGGAATAAAAAGGAATCTGCTTAACATTATCAACTGAGAAATCTGACAGAGATCATATCCTAGTGAGCTGTGCATCCAAATACTCGAGCTGCAGCCTACGCAATTAGTGATAATAATGTAACATCACCTTTTCAGTGAGTTTTGAACTATTTTGCATTCAAAGTATAAATTGCACTTTACTTAAACAACATCTGGGATGAAATGCAATTCGACCTTCACCTGCAGTGCCACCCATGCTCCATAGAAGTTTATACCTTGCATACGCATGAAGAAGTGAACATATACCCTGACGAGTTGTTGGTCGGCTCAACTGCGCCCTACATGGCAGAACCCATCATCGGCTGCCGCCCTTACTTTCGCCTTGATCACGTGGCTCTCCAGTCGCGCCCGTAAACCCTAGCCATCTAACCGCGTCGCATACCTTAAAACCGAAAAATGGGACAGCAATATGGGGGGTGGGGTCAATAGCCAGTGCACAGATGGCTTAGCAAAGCCATAATGTCTGGTTGGATGGATAGGTGAACTGATGGATGGCTAGGCCTTATGCAGTAAATAGTTTGTGCGTGCTTCTTCATGCGTATGCAAGGCGTGAACTTCTACGGAGTGTGGGTGGCACTGCCTTTTAAAGCTACATTAACAGTTGCATCTCTGTTTGCATGGCTAAACTGCAGTGATGGTTATGTGGTAGCCGCACTGCCAGATGTTTCCAAACTGCTGCCTTCAAGGCAACTGCTTCAGGCGTAACTCGAGTGTAGCAGTCAGCGTATCAAGCGAGTGAGGAGAATGTTGTAAAGTGTCAGACTTGAAATTTGGCCTTGTGGAACCATTAGCCGCCATCTTAATATGCTCGGCTAGACACATTAGGCGAAGTATGAGCAGTAGAAACCATAAATGGCTGAAAAATTGCCCACAACTACGATCAAACAATAAGGTTGCAGAGTGGGGACACGGTAATTGTCGTACCATGAAAGTTTTGCCACTTGCACACACTACTTTGGCAACTTAGTGGAGGATTTACTGTATTCTGTAAAGGATACACGAAGGAAGTGATTGTGTGTTAGTCTACCTCGGTGTTTCATTGGAATAAAGTCGGTGTGTTTTCAGACGACTCTATTGACAGCCCACCAGCGAGGAACACAGCGGTGACTGCTGTTTGTCCACAATCTCTGCAGTGGTGCCTGTGAGCATTCAATCCGACAACGTGTTGAAATGCCTGCTGCCTGTTGTTGCAGTGAGCAAGCCCCCTGTATATATCTGTGGAACAACAGGTAGACTAGCTGTTCGTTGCAATCACTTTGTGAGGAGTGTGGATGTGGTGACTGCTGTGGAGATGTTGAGGACGTGAGAGGAAGAGGTGAATGTTGGAATGTGCAATTGGAAGTGGTGGTTAAGATGAGCCTTGTAAGTAAATCACCCCTTGGTTGAGCATGGAGTGCTTTGACGGACGAGCCATGCTGTAGCCGCGGTAATTTGAAGGTGTGGAATGTGAGATTGGTGCAAATCAAAGTCATGCTACAAGCATCACTTGAAAGGAGGCTCTTCGCAGCTGTTGTCATACCCTCTTGACGTGCACCACAAGACGCATTGTCACATCACTTCTAATGGTACACAGCTTTCATCACAAGTGTGTGGTAGTCTTGAGTCAAAACTCAAATTGCATAAAAACCGTAATGCATAAAATGCGCCGTTTTAACATTAACTGACATCACGGAATCAGCGACTTCAAAGTAGTTATTCACCTTCTTCTCAAAGGCCTATGGCACTGTTGGAAAGCTATGGGGTGGACTTAATCCAGGCTTTTTCTTCCTGTAAAGGTATACGAATTTGAGTGGCAGAATGGGGAAATGGTGGCAGTGGAAGTTGAAGGCGTCAAAATCACGTGGAAGTGGGAAGTTTGGTCTCATCTTGCTTCTTACAAAAAAATCATCCTAACTGTCATTTGATTCGGTGATGTGATAAAAAAGGGCGTGGATTCAACCACTTCGAAGTGTTAGCCAAACCAGAGAAATGCCCTCTCTGATCCCCACCTTTCAAGCAAGCTCTTGCCATCAGTTGCTGCCTAAAGTGTCAGGCAGAGGGACAGAGTCAATTGGTGTACCTTCCATTCAGTGAACTGCCTCTCTTGAAGGTGTTGAATGCACTTGAGCCTCTCCCCTAAACCCCTTGTCATAACTTTCTCATCCCCTCATTAGGATAAACTGGGTTGGATACGGAGATTGGTTTACCCAGCCACGTGGTGTCAGAGGAACCTATCGTCCATATGTCGTTCTATTCAATTACTACCTTCGAGGTGGAATTCGCTCTTCAGCTAAATCGCCTTTACCTGATCCATCTTATTGAAAGACAAGAGAGAGAGAGAGAGAGTTACTTTAACCCCAGATTTCAAAAAACCCCAATTAAGTTGAAAGACAGGTAGAAGCAGTATTGTCATCTGTACAATGAGATGGGTTAGGCACCAAAAAAGAAAGCGGGAAAGTGCCATACAATAGGATAGGGAGGCGCCGAAGTTAATCATCATCACCGATTCGGAATTTGGGAGTGATGTCTTTACCCGGACCGTAAGGGTAGTCTCGCGGTGGGAGTTGGTCCTCATCACGCGTACTGGCCAGGCTCGTAGATGTGGTATTGACACGACCTGGTTGTGTTGCAAGACGATTTTTAGCCGTGTTCTCTGCGGTTTGTTGGGCTCTCCTCCTCTCCAGCTCACTGTCTTCATCATATCCATCCTCACTTCTACCATCACTTGTCTTGGCCTTGTGTTTTCTCAGTCTCAGTATTCTTGACGCCCTTGCTTTGGATCTTAAGACGCTGAAGAACTCCTTTTCAAAGTTTCCTTCTCCTCCTTTGTCTATCACACCCGATTTGCGACGCCATTGAGGACCAACAAATGCTTCGGCGTTGTCCAGGTCAACCGTATTGTCAAAAGTAACTTTGTGCCCATGAAGATCTTCTATGGATTCTTGAGATTGAGCATTGAGGTTGGTGGAAGAGTCTTGATTTTGACCTGAAGTGAAGTATTCCAGCAATCTCGAATCCGACAAACTCACTGCAAGGGATGGCAAATGGAGAGTTGAGTCGCCACTCTCAAGCATATGCTTCTGCCTAATGGTCTCTGGGAGGCCTTGTAGATAAGATGAAGACTTTGACGGTTTAATGGTGGCGTAGTGCAGCTTCAGCGCGATGTTCTCGTACGTTCGGACGATTCGCTCGTCATGAGTCTCCGGATTTCGTTGAAGCCAACGACGGGTGAATCGATCATCGAGTCGAGTGAAGAAGACGCGGATACGATTGCGTCCATTTGAACCTATCATCGCCTCCACACCAGCTAGGACGTGATCCAGAACATTTCCATTGAGATCGCCAAAAAGAGAGAGCTCCTCCTTTCCAGCTAACTTGATGTGGAATAATTTTACCAAGGGTTTCATTGTCAGGCCCATCAAGCCAACCGTAAAGAGAATGATGAAAAGGGTTCCGGTGACTATTGTTTTTCGCACGTGCACTCCATTTGGACCCAGTTCTTGATTCTCCACAAGAAGACCGAGGGAAAAAGCCACAGCTCCCCGAAGACCACCGTAAATCAGAATAGCTTGCTGCTTAAATGTGACACGCAGATTGTTCACGTTGATCCAGTTGATAATGAAGGTGAGTAGCAGGACAGCAATTGCTCGAGCGATGAGACAGACCACCATACCCCAAAGACAGAAGCCTGTGTTCCACTCAATCTCAGCGGAGAAAAGTTGCACACCAATAAGGAAGAAGATGAAAGCTTCACTCACTTCGGCGATCTCCTTGATCACCAAACGAACGCTGGTTAGAGCAGAGGATGAGATGTTATGAAAGGCATAGTCGGCTTGTACCAGACCACATCCAATCATCGAGATAATACCTGACCATCCTACAGTCTCACCGAAGATGTACGAGAAGTATGCCATGAGCATGATGAGGAAGCAGCCAAAGTGGCCTGTCCAACGGGTAAAGAGACTGGTAATTAGGCCGATTATCACCCCAACGATGAGACCACCGAAAGAAATGGTGAAGAAGGAACCAATTCCAAGCCCAATCTGTGCACCATCGACATTGGTCACTCCCACAAATTCACTCATAATACGGTAGAGCACAACTGTTACCGCGTCGTTGAGTAGGGACTCCCCAAAGACCATATAGTAAAGGCCCGGCTCTACACCGATGTCTTGGAAGATTGCCAACACAGCAACGGGGTCTACAGCAACGATGAGTGACGCAAAGAGGAGGTAAGCATTGAAGGTTATGTCCACTGATTTGCTGCCCATTGCTCCGGCCACGTCTAGCCCATACATCAATGGGCCGATGATAAGAAAGTTGAGCACAGTTCCGACCACAGCATAGATAAGAATGCTGCCAAGATAGTCAAGAAACGTTCGATTGTAAAGACTATATGCGGCATCCAGGACAATGGGTGGGAGAAGAAAGTGGAAGAACATATCTGGACTCAGTTTCCACAGCGTATTTTCCAAACCCTGGTGAGTGATGGCATTGAGGATAGCGCCAAAGATAACGCCAATAACGATGAGGAGGAGAGACTGTGGAATATAGTCTGGCACGTAGGGCACCTTTGGGTAATACATCTTGAAGAGCGTGATCCCCAGGAGGGTTAGAATGACAGAGAAGTAGATCGAAAACTCCGAGATATGCCATGCGGCTAGTTTAACGCCACCCTCTATCGGGTCCTCCGCTGTGTCGTTTTCATTTTGTGCTGTGAGGAGAACCGGATAGAGGATGAGAAGTGGGAGGCATGGCCCGAACGCTCCATGACGCACACCCATAATCTTTCTGTCGGTCAACAAGTCAGTCGACTGTTCCAGCGGATAGACTGAGCTGCTTTTTAATAGGTCTCTGCACTCCCTCGCACTTCATGCTGCGACGTCATCCCGGTGTAAGTTGGTCCTCTTCTCCGCCTCCTCTGCAATTGGCACTGAAGATATCACATGCTCGTATATTATTGGCTCACTGCATTCGCGTGCGGTGCCACAGACGCACCTAGAAGCTGGCACGCACGCACGCACGCAGATAGGTCAGCCTTAAGCCGCCTTTTCAAGCCTGTCCCATATTCAATTTCCCCAGTTGTTGTTTAGTGCATGTTCTTTTTTCTCACTAAACTGTGCAAGTAATAAGAGGTCACATGAGTATTTCTTTTTTGGAATTTTTTGTGCACTGTTATGGCAGAAATTTATCATCGTGTGGGAAAAAAATTCTGCAGGTTCCTTGACTCCCACTAAATGAAGGCTTTTTGAGTAGAGCAGATCTATTTACCTGTTTGTATGTCTGAAACTTCCCATATTTGGTTGTACTTAGCTGTTTTATGATTGGATGCCCAATTAAGGTGACCCGGTAACTTATTAGCTGCATTTTCTTGCAAAGACTGTTGATCTTGAAACAGGGTGAAATCAAGACCCGTGTTAGTTACTCTCATCTGACAAGTTGGTATGATTTACTGTATAAGGTTTAAAACTTTCTTCTTTTCTTCCCTCATCGAAGAGAGCTGTACATGAATCCATGTGGGAAGATTTTACAAATTTTCGTGACTTTTAAGGAATTTGTTTTTGTTTTCATAGTTTTGTTCTGATTGAAGGCAGACAAATCAAACATCTGTAAGAGAACTAGTACGGCTTTTATCCTTCCGACGGGCTTTGCAAATAAACAAGTTAGCAAGCGAAATGGCTTATTTCTACTGGTTTATGGTTGTCGCCTTATGGGATAACACTGTAGAGCCCCGACACTTCTCTGAAGACGAAAGAAGACATAACACTTGGACAGGATAAGCGTTGTTGACCTACATTACAATTGTGAAAGCCTAAGTAATCCATTATCAAGATCGGGCGTTAAACACATTGCCCATGAGCTCTGACTATCTGCTCCCCCCATTAAGAAGTTGTTTGCTGAAAGAAAATCTCTTTCATTACTTTTAGGAGCTAATCCCACCTCAAATTTTCATTAAAATGGGTGAGTATCTGAATGAAAAAGGCCTAAAATTTGAGCATATAAGGCACACAAACAACTGCTGGTTAAGCGTTAGGAAAACTTGCCTCCTCTCGACCTTTGCCAACATGTCTTTCCTCGCAAGGACTTTTATATGGCGTTAAGAGTGTTTTACACAGTGGAACGTCAAAAATTGTGCTTTATTAAAGCAGTTGGTAAAGTTTGATTTCTCCTTTGTCATCAGTCAGTGGTCGACATACAAAGAAGACATCTATAGCATTGCCTCAATCTGATTGGCCAGTAGGAGCGGACCAATCACACTGTGGAAAAACCATCAATCGCACTAACGACAATATGGCATTTAAAAATTGAAATCTCAAATCAGTTGTGGGGTAATTTTTCCTATTTCTCATCAAAAAATAGGGCAGTTAGTAATAAATAACTCAAAATGGCGCAGTTTTGCACAGTAGAACAAGGAGAATTCGAGTACTTTTAATTGGCATATTGATTATTGTCTTTTCACCTTAAAATTGCGTCTGGATATCTTTTTTATTAATAAAAATGTTTATTGCATTTCGCTCTTCCTTCACTGATTTATCAAATGAATTATTAAATAAAAGCGTAAATCTATTTCCTAAGGCATGCTTTGACGTGGCTCAAAGGAACAATGAAAATTTTCCCTACGAAATCGTACCTATGACTGTACTCACACAAATAACCAATTAACGTTAAAAGAGACCAAAAAGAATATAAGTTCTTTGACATCGGATGTCGGTGCTGTCAAAAAGGCGTGAAACCAAAATGTTTCTCATAAACAATGCAAAAAGTGACTACACGGGTTTAGTTGGCAACTTACATGAGGATGTGGTTGAGCCACCATTCAGACGTATGCAGGCGTTGACACTAAAGTACTAACGAAAAGGTGCTGGTAGGCCTGTCTATCTTTATCGCTTTGTTTTTCCGGCCAATAAAGTCGTAACAACTAGACGCTCTTTTCTAATTAGCCGCATGCTCCGATTGCTGGCACGTCCTGGAGGCAGGCGTCAGGCCGTCACTTCCGTGCATTTCCTGCTGCTTTTAGAGGTTTTTTGCAAAACATCTTTTTAAAATTACAGTAGCTAACAAATTTTAAAGTAGTATCAAAGCTTCAAGGCAGAAATAGTGGTGAATTTAACAATGCGTTCGGCAAAAATCTATGAGCAAATTAAAACTCATCCACGAGCATTTCGCGACTGCATGGGAACCCTTGAAACGACACCCAAGTTGCATATCTTGGGAGGTATATCCGTCTTTTAGCATCAGTGCAAGTTCATTAATTTCCCATTCAATTAAGCGTTTCAAGTGGCAGAAGGAGAAGAGGATTCATATGATATTGACAGGGGTTATCTAGGAGTGATTGAGGTATAGCACGTACATTCTCTAGCAAAACACCCATAACTACGCACTGCAATTCGGAAATCGCAGTGGTGACGTGTTTGTTTACACGAAAATATGGCACTCTTGAGGATGGAAGGCTGTTGCCAGACATTCCATAATTAAAAGGAGGTGGTTTTAGGAAAGTGCTAGTCGTTAAGAGCAAATGCAAAGTGGTTAACTTAAAAGAACAAATACGAGAAAGCGGTTAAAGAGTACAAAAGCACGAGCAACCACAGCATTTCAGCATAGGCAGCACCCTAAGAACGAAACGGAGCTCCTCTGCAATACACAGAATGGCAAAATGAAACAAGTTTAGGAAGCTTGGCCAACACCTGTAGATAAGACACAAGAAATGGTGACAAGGTAGGCGGCAAAACACGTCACACCAAATCTATTACCACTGAGGATGTCAATTTCTGTCAACACTCACTTCACGTTCGAATGGCGATGGATAATGCAGAGGGAGATTGGAACAGAAATTGACATGTTGATAAGGACTGGGACGAGGATGAGGGTCAAGTGTGGGAATGAAAATGAGGATGCAGATGGAGGTAGGCTGATATACCCGTGACCCCCTCATGCATATCCGTTAACACCTCCATCTGATCCAACCCGATCCGATCCAGGTGGCACAGACACTTTCGCAGATGGCCGACCTTCGATCGTGACACTTGATATTCATCTAACGGATCCACTTCTATGCTGCCAAAAACAGAATGCCAGATGAGGCACAGCAGATCTTAAATAGCATTAAGTTAAAATCTGGGGTACAAAAAGAAGTTCATTCAGCTTCTCCATTGTTTTCTTGAAGATAGGCCTTTTTTCCCTATCAGATCCTCGCCTTCATCTCACCGCTTTTGTCTCACAAACAGTGTGAGATCGCCTTCCACCCACGGAAATACATTGAAATGAAGTCGTCACCAATCCTGCTTCCTTCCACCCAATAGCCCAATGCTCCAGAAGATGGTGCCTAGTACAAAATAATGAAACCAACTTCCAGCGATACAAATCAAGCCCATTTTCTACCAAACACTTCGACTGATTTCCTGTCAAATGGTCACTGTGACACTGTGAACAGTTAGTAAGTGTTAATGGTAGAGACACCCTGGTGGACAACGAATGCTTCATGGAGTGTGCTCTCGACAATGTGGAGAGATAGACGACCGTCCTCATTATTTGGTCACTCCCTATTCCACACAAACCGTCCATTCTCCCTCTCACCTACTTCCATTCAATCACACAGCATTCAACCTCACTTGTACTGTTCACAACCGATAGTGACAAAATGCGACAATGGTTGAGAGGAGGTGGTTTTGAAACAGTGTGTGGTGGTGGCGTGTTGAGAATGACTACCAATGATTCCCATCATAGCTAGCTCAGGAAACATGATCAGCATCGACAATCACAAACAGTCCTTCAATGTGTTAGAAAAAAGCCTTGTGAAAGCCATTCAATGCAAAGCACATCTGTTCCACCCACATCTACCTCCTCCTCCCTCCTCCCCCCTCCCCCCTCCCCCTCCCTCCTCCCCCCTCCCCCCTCCCCCCTCCCTCCCTCCCTCCCTCCACTTCCTCATTCCTCTCCTCCAATCTGTCCTTCCATTGGTCCATTTCTACTTGCCAAGTCGACATTTCTCGTGTGAATGAGTTAGCTGACACCCAACACAGGACGACGACTACGAACACCAGAAACGATGTGTTTGTTTACTCCACATTCCTGTGCACCACGTCATTATGTTGTGGTGACTGGTGCACAGGACAGGCCAAGACACGATGAGACAGGAAAAGGCAGGAAAAGGCGAGTCAGGACACGAGAGACTACCAGTGGGGAAAGGTCAAGTTAGGTGTGAGATGCCACACGGTGGAGGTTGGCGCATGAACAAATCGGACCAGTGAAAATTACTGGAACACTCAACCCAACCAAGTGGTGGAGTAGGTAAGCACCTCGTCGAGTGGACTCAATTCGCTTCGAGTAAGTGGCGAGTCGAGTCCAGTCGAGTCGAGTCACATGGAATCGACACAACAAACTGCCTCACCGTGGTCCTGTTGTGGTAGAGATTGCAAGGGCTCCCTCAAGGTGATGCCGCCTACACCAACTCCCTCCAATTCCCTCCAACTCCATCTCACTCCCTCTGACCCTCCTTTACTCACTCCCTATCCACTCACTTAAACGCAACATCACTAATAATGCCTGCTACTATCTCACTTCGATGATACCTTTGGCAACAGCTCACCCCCTCCACCTTCTTCCCACCCATGCGCCTCCTTTCTTCGCGCGCCCTTCCAATTACACTCATGGCTGCATTCTCATCGGGAAAGGCCTCACGGTGCCACATAGAGACAAACAAACAAACAAGTAAATAAGTGTAAGGAGGAATCATGAGGGGTTGGTGTGGCGCGAATAGACCCTTCTTTCTCTGGTGACCTCTCAGTTACCAGAAGGCGTCGCACGTACACAGTGATGCACCATGGGCGCACAATGATTCCTCTCCTTCCCTCCTGATGCATCAAATCATGCGAGAGCGACTCCGATTCACTAATGCCCCTCCCTTTGCTCACTCCTTGTGTGCTCTCGTGGATTGAGTTGCTCGTGAAGGCAAAAGTGGCCAGAAATTGGCCTCTAAATCTACTTCTACTTCTGTTTCCACCACCACCAACACTGGTGCTTGCTGATGTGTCGCTTCATCCTCACTAACTGTGCTTGTGTCTCCTCATCCTCCCTAGCTTCTTCTTCTTCTTCACCCACAACCACCACCCACTCTCACTTCCCACTTCTACTTCGAAATGGTGCGTTGTCGAGCCAACGACCTCCTACTTCACCTTCCTACTGTCAACTCACTCAACAAGCGAAGCAGATGCTGCAGCAGTATTGGTGACAGTCAAATTCCACTATCAGATGCCATCAGGATGGAAGCCCAGCTGTTGTCTCTTCCACTTGGCCAACTTTTCACACACAAAAGCGAGAAATTGCATCATGTAAATGGAGAGGTGGACTTCCGAGGACTTGGGAGGAAAGCGGAGCTCCTTTGGCAGGCAGATGCGAAGCATGATTGGAACAACCCACACGCATTATTCAATACACTTTCAAATCATTCTTTTGGGGAGTTTCTTATTCCTCAGTCAATTTCCTGGCCCAAACGTCGTTGATTGGAAGACCTATCCGAGGAATTCACTAGCAGAGGGGTTATCACTTGCGATATTTGCCTCCAAAGCGCATCCACATCTCAAACCCACCGCTAGAGCCGTAGCGCCTTGCTGGCAGATGGAAGGAGGTTATCACCATCCAGCAATCGTATTAACCTCGTTATTTACTGTTTCGGGCTTAAAGTTCGAAAGCCTCTTTTATAATCTAAGTTAACAGCTCTTCCTCTTGGCTGAGTGAGAAACCGCAAGTAAAATTCTTTAGTCTGCATCACTTCTTAAATAAAAATTTTTCGATCTCCCACCTCCGATAAGTACCTACTAACTCTAGCAAACCCCTTAATGCTTCCTTTCTCACTTATACCATCAGTCTACTGGATAGAGGCAGACGTGATGATTTAGCCTTTCGTTCCCTATCTAACTTACCACTTTTAATCTTTTAACAAGGTAACCCCCTATTCATTAAAGGAAATCCAACTGAAAGAGAGCCTACACCAGTCTGGGCCCCTTCGTTACTCCTTTGAGCCTCCACCAGGCACCCGTCTTTTCACTCTCATCTTGTAGAGTGCCTGCTTACCTAGTTATATGGGTTTAGATGGGGTGGGTGAAGAAATTTCTACTTCTTTCTCGGCATATTCCACGCACACATACATACAAACTAGACTGATCATGCTAATTAATTTGATTGCATTTACTTGAAGGACCACCATCACTCAGGTGCTTCGTCTTGACAATTTTTTGTCAATATTTTTTCCACTTCTCACGTGTTATAGCATACCTCCACCTACTTTGCTGAGGGTTGACGATATTTTGGGGTAATTTGTTCGTGGAGATACCAAATAGTCTTGTATTCCACGAAGCGACAGTGTGGCAAGCGAAGTGAGCAAAAATGTATTATTTTGACAAGTGATTTGAATCATGCATCACTCGAGGGTGACGTTAAAGACAGGTCTGGCTTATGACCACCGTTGCAGTGAATGACATTACACAAGAAAGAGTCGTGAATTCGTTTATGTTTGCAGTGAACTGAGCTTGGGATAACCTGCAGCCTATTTGGGCATTTTTTACCAGTACTCCAGCTTTTATTTGATGATTGGAATGTGGCTTTGGACTGGAAGAGTTCATTTGTACAGCTTAACCCTTCCTGGAATTGTCTGCACCACGTAACTCCTGCTAGTCATGGTATCTATCGAGCCGTTATGCTTCGACTAGCCATCCAGGATCGTGCAGAAACCACCTGGTCCTTAAGCCAGGGACTGCAACAGTTAGGCTCCTCCCAAACCGACGCACAATCACTCACCTTTGAGGGGTTTATTTAAATAGAGGGTCTATACAGCTGAAGCGCCGTGTCGCCTTTGCTTCAGGTGTCCACACAATTTTCTTTGGCTCATAAGCTGGCCTCTAGGTTGAAATCAACTGATCCTTAGATGGCCTGTACGCTGGGTGTTAGAGGTCACGACTTTTTCCCTCTTTGCCGTGTAGAGCAGCATCTGTGGCCTCCACCTTTAGGGCAAATCTAGAAGGTAGAACCTTAAGTCCCACTTTGATGTGTACGCCCATGCATTTGTCCAAAAAACAAAAGTCAACCGAACTAGCATTGATTGGTAGGCTTTGGAGAAAAAAGACCATGGTTTTGATTTCTCTCACTTTAAAAACTAGCCATGAAATTAAGCATTGAAGAAAGCATCTGACATCGAGATTCAGGTCCGCTTCCAGCTTTCGGGGTTCTTCTGTTAGTACTGTTTCTACGCGGATAAACCTCTTGATTTAGGGGTTTTTTGAGTCCTTTTTCGCTTTATTAATGTCCAAGATTTTGCTTAGAAAAAAGTGACCTTGTATAGCATGCTTTATCCTATTCAGTCAATTTTGCTCAGACGTAGCAGAGTGAAGGATGGTAAAGTCGAACAGTCAAAGGACCTCTTCTAGCCGAAGTAAAGGGGAAAATATGCGGATCTCCTTCTTCTTAATCACCGCGAAAAGCAGTTTTTGAAAAAATTTGAATAAAAATAGACGGTCAGTTCCAAGGGAAGCCCCGAGATCTAAAAAAACCTTCCCTAGAGTGAAGGCCTCGTTTGGATCCACCTTCTTTCACTAACTGTGTCACGGTTGCAATTGTCACGCCACTTTTGACAAAGACTGAAAGGGCAGAAAGGGTAGAAAAACTACCAAGTGGCCCTCTATGGCCCCCTCTCCTGCCCACCCTTAATGCAGCACCCTTACGTAAGCCGATCTGCGCTTCTATGCGCTGTCAAACAGGAGTGAGCTTGTAATTTTCCTATGTCAAACGCATGATCGACCTGGATAAGTGCCTCAAAAAAATCCTCTCATTCTTCACCGCAATGTTTTGCATATGGAAAATGCCAAGTCTATTAGCCCCCTTGATGTGGGGAATGTAAAAATCAAACACCTCTTTGGCAACTGCTTCTCTTCTTGAGGCTTTTCTTGAAGAAGAGATGGAGGATGGAGGAAGGGGCAAAGGACGGCCTAAATATCGTGGAGGTTAGTTTAGTCAATACCAAAAATGTTGTAAAGCCTCCTACTAGGTAGCTCAAATGAGCGGCAGCAAAGTTTTAAGGGGTTGAGGAGACCAACTTTACAGTACGTAGGGGTAATGTTTTGAAATGTGACTTTATTCTTCGTAGAAAATCGTGATATTTTCATTGAGCTTGTTTCAAGTGGTTCATTTTATGGCATAAGTAATCAAGTGGATGGAAGAGGACACATAGCTCAAACACAGGAATCTTTTACTAGGTAGTTCTTTTCAATATGGTGCCACCAAAGTTAAATTTTTTGTGATTTAAGTAAACTTAAACTTTCTGCTCTAGAGTAACTCATAGATTTCTGTGACCTGTGATAGCCCGATGTCCAGGTGAGTGGCTGTAGGTTCCGCAGATCCATCCAAGAATGACTTATTCGAAAGGGAATTTCGCAAGCCTATTCAAGGTCACCTTGCTGATGGAAGAAGCCCAGGGCCCTTTAAATGCAGCTATGACTAGTATGTGCCACAGTGGGTCGCAAATGCTTCCATCTTAGGCCCGAGTGATGAATTTGACTCGTCTTCGACGCAGTTAGCATACTTAAATAAGTAACAAGTTGAAAGTTCTTCATCCCAATCAAAGTACGCAACTCTCTCCTCTCCAACTCTGTTACACTTTCTTGCCTTTTTTCAATTTTTTATGTCACTGCATCTCATGATTTTCATGTGGAGGGGGACTTGGTTACTACCGGGACTGAGATGATTAAATCTAAGTGGAAGGCGGTTGGCACCCTAGCTTTTTCAGCCTTCTTTCCAGCTGCCAAAAGTAAGCCAAATTGAATACAACCGAACGACTTTCAGGTAATTATGGCTGCAATAGGAAAAAATACTGTTTCCTTGCGGGTCACCAACATATCTTCCGACAGTAAAGTAGATCTTGGAACATCTCCAAAAAAGTTGCTTCAAAATGAGGCCTTTAGAAGGTGGTAGTGGACAGATAGGCTGGGGGACTTTCGGTGCGACGGGATTGCCAAGGTGGGGACCAAATCCCAGGTAAGCGAAGACGTCCAAGGTGGTAGATGTGTAGTTAAAAAGAGGGGTAGCGTCGCCCTCTAGACTAATCTAACTTGAAATCTCTCTCTACACTGACAAGTCGTGGCCTCTATCTGGTTTCAGTCAGTTACTTGCCTTCACGGATTGAAGAAATAAGCTTCAAGCGGTACCACACTAACGTAAAATCAAAAATTTAACACAAAACAGATTTCGGTCTTCTTTTTACCTAAATATGCATTTTAATTAAAACAGAAAATCCCAGTTAAGCAACTTCAAAAGCTGCTATTCACGGACTTTGTGGCTAGTCTGTTTGCCTCAGGTATGAAGAGTGAAACCGGTTATAGGGATACATCCCCATGGACAAGGCGAGAAAAAAGTTTAATGAGCTCTCTGTTCTTAAGGCAAAACACAAAACAAAGTCCTGTTAAAGTACGTCTCTTCTTTCATTCTTTTGTTCTCCCTCTCAAAGATGCGTGCTTAACTTGGCAGTAATGGATGGGTGTGTATTCGGTGTAGCATGCATCTAGAAAACTTTCCAGTGTGATCCTCTTTCGGTGCATTTCTAAAATAAAATGTTTAATTCACAGTGCTCAAGTTGGAAAAGCTAACTGAGGAATAAGAAACTCCCCAAAAGAATGATTTGAAAGTGTATTGAATAATGCGTGTGGGTTGTTCCAATCATGCTTCGCATCTGCCTGCCAAAGGAGCTCCGCTTTCCTCCCAAGTCCTCGGAAGTCCACCTCTCCATTTACATGATGCAATTTCTCGCTTTTGTGTGTGAAAAGTTGGCCAAGTGGAAGAGACAACAGCTGGGCTTCCATCCTGATGGCATCTGATAGTGGAATTTGACTGTCACCAATACTGCTGCAGCATCTGCTTCGCTTGTTGAGTGAGTTGACAGTAGGAAGGTGAAGTAGGAGGTCGTTGGCTCGACAACGCACCATTTCGAAGTAGAAGTGGGAAGTGAGAGTGGGTGGTGGTTGTGGGTGAAGAAGAAGAAGAAGCTAGGGAGGATGAGGAGACACAAGCACAGTTAGTGAGGATGAAGCGACACATCAGCAAGCACCAGTGTTGGTGGTGGTGGAAACAGAAGTAGAAGTAGATTTAGAGGCCAATTTCTGGCCACTTTTGCCTTCACGAGCAACTCAATCCACGAGAGCACACAAGGAGTGAGCAAAGGGAGGGGCATTAGTGAATCGGAGTCGCTCTCGCATGATTTGATGCATCAGGAGGGAAGGAGAGGAATCATTGTGCGCCCATGGTGCATCACTGTGTACGTGCGACGCCTTCTGGTAACTGAGAGGTCACCAGAGAAAGAAGGGTCTATTCGCGCCACACCAACCCCTCATGATTCCTCCTTACACTTATTTACTTGTTTGTTTGTTTGTCTCTATGTGGCACCGTGAGGCCTTTCCCGATGAGAATGCAGCCATGAGTGTAATTGGAAGGGCGCGCGAAGAAAGGAGGCGCATGGGTGGGAAGAAGGTGGAGGGGGTGAGCTGTTGCCAAAGGTATCATCGAAGTGAGATAGTAGCAGGCATTATTAGTGATGTTGCGTTTAAGTGAGTGGATAGGGAGTGAGTAAAGGAGGGTCAGAGGGAGTGAGATGGAGTTGGAGGGAATTGGAGGGAGTTGGTGTAGGCGGCATCACCTTGAGGGAGCCCTTGCAATCTCTACCACAACAGGACCACGGTGAGGCAGTTTGTTGTGTCGATTCCATGTGACTCGACTCGACTGGACTCGACTCGCCACTTACTCGAAGCGAATTGAGTCCACTCGACGAGGTGCTTACCTACTCCACCACTTGGTTGGGTTGAGTGTTCCAGTAATTTTCACTGGTCCGATTTGTTCATGCGCCAACCTCCACCGTGTGGCATCTCACACCTAACTTGACCTTTCCCCACTGGTAGTCTCTCGTGTCCTGACTCGCCTTTTCCTGCCTTTTCCTGTCTCATCGTGTCTTGGCCTGTCCTGTGCACCAGTCACCACAACATAATGACGTGGTGCACAGGAATGTGGAGTAAACAAACACATCGTTTCTGGTGTTCGTAGTCGTCGTCCTGTGTTGGGTGTCAGCTAACTCATTCACACGAGAAATGTCGACTTGGCAAGTAGAAATGGACCAATGGAAGGACAGATTGGAGGAGAGGAATGAGGAAGTGGAGGGAGGGGGGAGGGGGGAGGAGGATGTATTTGTTGACTGTGAGCTTAGATGTTGGGGTGAGGGACCTTTGTCACTGCTTTCGAATTCGTGAGAGTGGCAAGCAATGACCATGACGAGTTTTTCCTTTTAACCTCTCTTCTAAATGTGGAAGTGGATGGTGGTTGTGGTGGAAGAGGTGTGTTTGTAGAGATTCGGCATAGGACAATGAGCAGAGAGGTTTCCTTGAGGAATCGTAGATATACAGTGGTAGTGATAAATGATAGCCTCTGAAATTGCGTCTCGCATAGCCATGCAACTCATCATAACGTTATGTAATGTGAAATGATATGGATAGGAAGAGTTGTTTAAGAAATGCGAGGAGACATCAACCCGATAGCTCTGGAGCAGATGTGAGGAACACGGCAATGCGGAAGCTAGAGACGTGACAGCTGTCATAGGCATTCACGTTATGTCGACTAGACTTTCAGTGTTGGCACCACTCGGGTGTCTCCCCCATTAACACATATTAACTGTTCACAGTGTCACAGTGACCATTTGACAGGAAATCAGGCGAAGTGTTTGGTAGAAAACGGGCTTGATTTGTATCGCTGGAAGTTGGTTTCATTATTTTGTACTAGTCACCACCTTCTGGAGCATCGGGCTATTGGGTGGAGGGAAGCAAGATTGGTGATGACTTTCCTGCTGTGTATTTTCGTAGGTGGAAGGTAATGGCGCACTGCTAGCAAGTCAATGACAGCGAGAGAAAGGAGAGGATCGGATGGGGGAATGCGTCCGCCTTCCAGAAAACAATTGGGAAGCTGAATGAACGTCTGTTTGTACCCGGTGAGTAGCCACTCGTCTTTTTGAGCTGCCTGCCCCTTTTTAATGACAAGGTACCCGAAAACGACCTTTTAGTCCTAAGAAAAGTGATGTAGACAAACTTTCTACTTGCAGCTATTGGTTTGGAGTTTTCCACTAGAGGGGGCGGTTGTCACATCGTGATTACTCGTAAATGACTCCTTGTCAGTGTCACATGGGTCCTCTTCTTCCTCTGTCATTTGAAATGCTTAATTAAACGGGCAATTAACAAGCAAGTGTAAATTAGACTTTCCCCTACTGATCACTTGCCCCTCATTCTGTGCAATTTTTAATTGATAACCCTCATCTACCAAGTGTTTTTCAAAGGTGAAAATTTTGCCTTTTAGAGCTTCATACCCTTTTTTAAATTTTTTGACCATCCGCTGATTGTAACTTAAATTTAAAGAATAAAATGTCAAGCTTCATCGGCACACTTGCTGCAATGCATTGCCCTTTGACCCTTAACCAGAGCTTATCAAATCCATGCTAGTTGTGAATGCTCCTAAACCCACGCTTCAGGCCCCACGGCCTTAGGACACAACCTTGGGGTACTTAACGCCTCGATCAGATCTTCTGTCTTCACCCATAATACAATACCACAGAGACTCACTCAACTTATAATGTCTTCAGGCGCTACGCTGGTGACGACAGACCAGTCTCATCTATTATTGAAGGGAACAGGGTAACAGACCGAATTAGCCTTTCAAAGGGCACTCGTTGTAAGACATGTTACAACCCCCAGTTATTAATCTCAATGGAACCTTAATGCTGTGAATCTGGATGGACTAATTCCCGTGGAAAGTAGCGGGAGACAACCCTACTCATTTCTGAGTTTGGAGCGGTACTCGAAGCCCCGCTTGTCGAATGCTTTCCACTGTAATTTGGTACTTGCCACCTCATGAAGCTACTGGCATATGACCACTTCTGTTTGTGCTAGAAGTGGTATTATGAGTTTTTCCTTAATTCAGACGCACCTACACATCACAACATGGTAAATTGAGTGAAGCGAAGTACTCAAGCCTGAAGTGGCAATGGATTTTAAGACATAGACTGAGCCTTCTCGTCTTCACATGATTCGGAAAAAAGAAAGAGAATATGGGGGGTGCTAATTTACTGTTGATAGTGAGATTAAGTGAACATTCACGACCGCTGCTCAATGCTATGAAGATTATTCTCGTTGTTCTAATTTGTTAAACAAATTCCGTGTATTCCGTTAAAGGCAATAAATTTTTTGCATAACCACTTTTAGACTGACGTTCATGAAGTTATAGACCACTTTTGAATAACAATGCACCTGGATGTTGGAAATGAAAAACTCGAAGTCCTACTCAATGTCCTTCACAAATGTTATTGTAAATATTGCGCCAAAATTTTTGTAGTTTAAAATACATACAATTTTCCTCCATTTATTGCGAATTCTAATTCAAAAAGTCGAAAAATAATTTGAATATGCAAAAGGTGGATAATTTAGAAAAGGCATATCTTACGTGGGCAATGAGTTTCCTCTCACAATCGCTCATTAAAAACTTTAAGAGGAATAAATTGTTTGTTATATACACAGCAAATCTTATTATGCAGAGTTTCAGCATGAAATTGTTACAAATTTCTCAACACCATAAGTGGTGATGGGGAGAAAAGTGCATTTTTGATTAGTAGCTGTGCCTTATGCAATCATCAAAACTTAACGTATTTAAAAGCCAAATTGCTTTATTTTTAGTTGTTTAGGCACACGGGTAATTAATTTAGGCACTTATGATGTTCTAAATAAGCTTTGAAAATAATCAGCAATGACGCAAGACAGTTGAGGCAAAAAATGATATTATATGCCTTGAATTTCTTCATGCATTTATGCACACTTCAACTTACATTGATGCAATAACCATGTCTTTTATCCTAGCAATTTCCCACTTATTTATGTTGACTGAGATTCACCCGCATCTTTCAGGAAATCCAGTGCACAAAATTCCATTTCGCTTGTTTTTTTGCTTTTGTAAGGACATATAAGCGTAAAGGTGATTTGAGGCCACTAGCAACATAATGTAGAATTCTACATAAACTGTGGGTTCAGTCAGTTTACTCAGTAGGGTTTTCCTACATTCTTTTCACCACTAGTTTTTATTATCAATGCAGGGGCTTATTGTTGTCATTTCTTTTAGAATAACTGCGAACGCAAACAATGAGCTACTCCTCGTACGAAGGTAGACTTCTGGAGGTGTTTTCTCACTTTGGGATGATCCAAAAAGACGCTTCCGAAGAGGGCGAGGACGCGCTGATCAGTGTGATATTGAAAATTCCAAAGACACGCCTGCTTAAAGACATTGGACAGTTGACAGAGGCGTATCTTGCTATGCAATCCCTTAATCCATCCAACGCGGTAAATTACCTGAGTTTCGTGACTGGAACCCTTTTCGAACTGGTTAGTCATCCTGATCCTGACGTCCGAACGGCGGCTGACGAGGGCATTAACCAGATTGTTAAGGTAATGTGCCCCTCTTTGGTATCTTTTTTTGGTTGGTGCTCCTCTAATAAAGTTCTTGGAGTGTCTTCTCATTGTGGCGAGTTATTTTAGCACCCTTTGGTTTTATTCTCCACTTCTCTCTGATTAAAAAGCAGTCTCTTTACTTGTATTGGTTCCATTCTCCCCTAGGTCTAAGTGGGAGTAGGGACAAGTAAGGCTGTTCATTCATTGTAAGTTTGGGGCCTCCTTCTGAACAGAAGAGTTCGATCCCTTTCTACCTCCTTAACTAAAAGCGGATTTCTGGTCTTATTAACATGGTTTGCTTTGGGACTAACGCATTCACTACTAGTGTTGTGACGTTGTTAACTCGATCATTTCGGTAGTGTGTTGGTGCCATGATTGGACAATGAAGCATTTGACCTACGTGGTGGATTCTACTCTGAAATCTTGGCAGTTGAAATGATGTCATCGTCTACCTTGTTTCTGTCGCGCTCTTATTTCTTATTCACACATTGTGCTTTAGACGTTCTCATATGATTGTGTAATGCCAGGACAAGGTGGTAATCGCTTACAGAAATAGAAAAGGAATGGGGACAAAGTGAGGCAGCACGTCGCAGCCATCGGAACTGAAGCGTTAGTTTTCTGTTGGGTACGAGGTGATGTGTTGTTGTTTTGCTGGAATAATAATAGGGCCAGTTCTGTTTATTTCAAAAGAATTTTTTCACTGTACATCTTTGAGTTGTGTCGTGTAGGTAGATCTTGTGTATAACTGCCTAGCCTTTAGTGAGCGAACAATTCCTAGTGAATATTTGCCTCTAAACACGACAGCACAGTCATTTGGTGTGAGGTGATAAATCCGCTTAACTAAGGTTGGAATACAATGACACTTCTTATTACAAGTCAGTATCAGCCGATCCAAGAGTCATACGCTCTCATAAGTTGAGGGAAATGAAGAACAGCTAATTGCTAATCTCCTGTTTTTATGGATGTTTGCCAATGTGTTGGTGGGACCCACAAGTTTTAAATTACGTAAGCTTTGTTTTAAATTCTGCAGGCAATATCCTGCTTCTCCAGTTTTCTGTGCTTGAATGCGACAGCCTTTGCTTGTGTGTTCCGTACTCTACTGCAACAATGAATTTGTATTAAATTGTTGCACATGGACTCTCATTAAACAATCGCCTCGGGATGCATAGGAAAACTGATCTTTTCTGTGGTAGTGAACAAACTGTGCCGTCTTACAGAGATGGTTTGATTCATTTGGGAATAACCAGTCGCACAGAAAACTCGTCCCTCATCCTGTGTCAGCTAAAAGGCCATTTAAACCTGGTGTATTTTTAGAACTCTTGCGTAGATAAGTTAGGAAAAGGCGGGCATCGAGTACGTGTGGGTGGGCGCCATTTGCTTAGTGGCTTTCTTGGTTTTTTCTTGGCAGTTGATGTAGGTTTAAATAGTTTCGTCATTGCCTAATGCGGTTGGGAGTGATCCAACCTAGTCGTTCCTTCTTCAGAATACTCGATCTTGTTAGTGTCACTCCGACAACAGTGCGTTGTAAAAATGTTACACAATAGAAGAGTAATTGAACTGCGGCGACGATGATGCGACGTCAAAATAGTATCAAGCACAGAGATGATCTCCATCCTCACTCAAATCTCGAGTTGCTAAAGGGGATGGAGTGTGATCTGACGCGTGCGGTCCGTCCGCCAGTCCAGTCTAAACGTCGTCAGTCAAGTTGACATGCCAGGTAACAGTGGTATGTTATGATGGGCAAGAGGGTAGAAGCCCAAGCTCAGTACGCCTCAGTAGTAAGATATTTCAAAGCGGGCTGTAACTGCGCCTCTTTACAACGACCTCTGGCGTGTTGGGTCCGCTCCCAGCCCGCAGTTCCCCTAGTCAAGCGCTTAGAACGTCTTGTTCTGTGTAATCTGTGAGAAATATGTTATAAGGTTTCACTGAAGACTGATTTTTCGATTGAAAATAAATAAGCGCAATATAATACGTGACTGGCGGGAAACAAACTGCTTCCACTTCTTGAAGTTTGCTATTTTCCTTCCAAAATCTCGATTTGACTTGAACGACTTCCAGTACTAATGAATAAGGTCCGACATGTCATCTCTCTTTCACCAATAGTAAGCTATTGGACAGTGTAAAGTTAGGCCGCCTTCCTCTTTTTTCTTCCATTTTTTAGTTTGCAAATATTCATCTGGTTCAATGCGTAATTTGTGAGGTCTTTTTGGAAATTAAACGCAGCCTCCACGCCCGCTCCCTGTCCTCAGCTCTACGCAAGTTTTCAGCCTGCATCGGTCAGATTAATCCCAAGAAACGGAGGTTAGTCCCACTTCTTATTTTTTTATTTGAGCTAATTCAGCTGGTCAATTCGTTATGCTCTACTGCGATATAACTTTGACAAATTTGAGTGATCTTCGTCTTTTTTGATGTTCCATCAACCCTAGCACATGTTGGAATTCGGATTCTACTATCGGGAGTTGACCTAGACTTTAGCCTCAAATATTGATAATCGAGCTCGTAGGTCTGCCGAGAATCAACCATGGAGGAGATTAACGACGGTTGACGCCATGTAAAGAGTATTGATAACGCATGGAATGTATCGGAGGTCTTCAGACCAAATTGGGACCTTTCAGTCTGTAAAAGGGTAGTATAAATGATCAAAGTAGTTTTGCCACAGTTCCGGTAGTACGGCTTTGTCATCGCATCCAACGTGTGCTAGCTTTTGTGATTTTCACATCTTCGTGAACCATCAGTGTGACATTTCTTGTGCAATTTAGTGAGGGATTAGCCCTTGATCAGGCGGTCCTTGGTCTAAATAAGCTTTCACAATACTCGGGGGGCTGAAACTCTGGACCAAGAACCGCCGCGATTGGGTTCGTCAATAATGTCAATACGTAAGGCTGAGCATCTTCCGAATTCTCACACCATTTGCATGGTCTACTCCGATTAAAGGTCGCGTTGTCCTCCGATTCCACGCATTGCTCACGAGACACTTCGTCATTCGGGGTTGTTCGTGCATCCACTATCACTGTTGCCCGCTACTTTAATTGGCAATTGGGGCCGGCGCTAGCAGCATTGGTGTTGTCGGGCTTCATTACCCGCGCCGGATAGAGCCGGAGGGATTGTTAGCGGAACCTCAAATCACCGTCCTGGAGCCCGACTCGCAGGGCGCTGAAAAGGTCCACACAACACTATTCGCCTCCCTCCACCTGTTTTGAGCGTCGCCCGCACCGCCTCTAGACTGGTGAGATTGGTACGAAGGTTATGGACGAATTGATAGAATCCCTCAACTTTTCGTCGGGTCGTCTCCTGCCCTGTTGGGATAATTCACTCGAGAATCCGACGTGAAGATTGTGTGTAATGTTACCGGGGCGCAGCACCACCGGATTGAAACATGCGTCAACAAAGCCCTAACACATGTTGCTCTGGATTTTTTTTTTTTTTAATTTGAATTGATAAGTGTCACCAAAGTGACTTACCGTTTGAGTAGTGACCTTTGGATGTAAACTTTATTTTGGTTCTTTGTAAAGTAATGAGGAAACTAGAAGAAATGTCCTTCTTTGCAATCGTAAAATCGAGAATGTTGGCTTATTACCAACTTGCAGGTCATGTAGGATTTCATGTGGGCAGTAGTACAGGTCCTCTACGAAAAAAATGTTTTTGCATCCGTCAGTGAAGCAGTTATGTCGAGTCTCCAATCTTCTTAATAGTCCAGTCAGGAGCACGTTAGCTCTTGGGTATTGTAGACGTGCTTGTTGGTATGCCTTCCCATCCCAGTTTCTACCGTAGTAGTCAGGATTGTCTAAATTAGGGAAGTTTTTTTTGATTTTCTCATCTTGCGTTGCATTGACTCCGTGAAAAGGAGAAGTTCAATTGGAATCTTCTAGTTCTAGGGCTTGACAACCGCCTGCATTATCGGGGTGGTTAGATTAACGCCTTGGTCCTGAGAAAAGTGCGGAGGGACATTTTCAGTAAGGATTAAAAGTACTTTTAAGATTTGTAAAAGGAGTGGAGAATCCCTTATGCCCTGTCAAACTCGTGCGCAGAGACCGTGGATCTTGATATTTCAGTGGATTTTTATACCATATTGACGAGTCCGATTTATGTGACACCTCAAGTAATCATTTTTCCTTCCTGTCTACTTATATCTCAGATAAGTAGCTTGAACTCCGCTATGGAAAACTCAACGTCCCATTGGCGATTTTGTTCTAGGATATACGCCGTCAACATTCTACCGGCTCTGAACGGACTGATAAACCGTGAGGAGGAAATGGTGTGGGACTGTTTTGCTGAAACTATTGAACCCATCGCTATCTTTATCTTCCCTCACACCAGCCAACAGGAACTCATTACAGTAAGAATGATGTGCTACTTAAATTAAGAAATAAGTAGTTTGATTCCCGATGCTTGGCTTTTCAATCATTCTTAAACTTACTAGTGTGTGAGCTCGTAAGTACTTGGACAATTTCATTCGGGGAAATCGTGGAGTTTGTTCAAATTTTCTTTTTTGAACCCTTCTACATTCTCATTTTTAACTACATTCCTTAATAATTTTTTCCTTATCTGTTAAAGTCGTTGCTAGAATCTCATGGGAAAGTGCAAGAAAAAGATGTACTTTGTTTATAGTTACGCTATTCATAGACCAAAAGATATCATTATCCTCAGGCCAACGATAGCTCACATATATTGCCGACATTTTGGCGGCAAAATAGGGTGCAACCATGGTCCACAGATTGACCAAGAACACGTCACGTGTATGTGACACTGAAGCCGAATGCGTTATTTTCAAACGAAACGCTAATGCTTTTGCTTCAGAAGATTATTTCCAAGGGAAAAAAGCATTATATTCATAACCTGTTCTAAGGTTTCATTGTTTTGTAGAATGATTGAATGAATGTAATGTTAGGGTTTATTGAGCTGAAACTTTTCGTTTGAGGGCCGATAGAAGTGGCTTATTGTTTCTTTTTCTTCAAATGCCGCATTGTGGCGATAGCTCCTTCTAAGGGGTTTGTTGGAGAGGGTAGAATGCGATAAGAATTACATTAGACGATCGGCGGCTACGATCCTCGCGTCTTCAGTGGTGCACTCGCGACTACCGCATGAGCTCTCTTATCTACTAATTCAGCAGCTCGTTGGTGAGTTGTCGGATCAGTCCTTTGTCTCTTTTGGATTAATTCATCTGTCCATCCATTCATCTCTAAGTCGTCGATCTCGGATTCAATCATTTATTTACTGCCTTCTTCCATCTATCCACCAGTTAGCGGTTCGTCCACCCACTCATGCACCTTGAACTCTTATTCCATTTATTCCTGTTTCATTCAGCCAACCGGCGATCCATCTGATCTTCCTTTTTCTATCTTAGCCCCATCTATTTATCTTTTTTGCATCCCTTGGCTCATCTATTTGTTATCCATACCACTGAGCACTTCTGTAATCATTTTAATCCGCTTAACCTTTTATACATTCATTTCCCCTTCCATTCATGCAGTTGTCCGACCTCTCCATTTCTGTCCTTTTCTTTATGTTCTTTCTACACCAATCCATGCATCCAGCTAATCCTACACGCGCTCATTCATCCATTAGAGCAGGACCCATTTTATTCTAATCCATAGACTTAACTGTTCCTGCTCCTTCCAACGTACCAATTGCCCCTTCAGCACCCATATTTTAATTCACCCTTTCTATCTACTTCATCCATTTCCGGCTTGCTCATATGCTCGTCTACTTATTCATCCTCCTTTCAAACGATTACGCACTCATTTGTTCTGGGTCACACCTACACTATGATATATCCACCTAATCATCTATTTGTCTATCCCTCTGTCCCAGGTCGAGCTACTCTTTCCATTATTCCAAATTCATTGATTTCCTCATCCCTCCATCCATTCAATCATCTTCCCACCGGCACCCATATATCCATGATCTTTCAACTTTAGCGTTGGTGGCTCACTCTTACGTTTTTTTAGAACGCTGATGATTCTTCAGTAGCACTTTAGAAACTTGATTTAGAATTACTGTGAATAGTAACTGAGAAAACGGGAGTTTGCCGGTTCTTGCTGGATTCTAAGCCATCCTGTTTTGTGTTGAAAGAAGGCGACAACAATTAATTAGACTTCTAGTCGTTCACCAATATTCTTTTTCCTCCACTTCAGGTCGTGTGCTAGTGCTAAAACAGCGTTTTTTGTTGCGAGGATCCGGAGGTATGGTGGCGACGGCGGCAGTGGGCCTTCAGGGCTGCCTCTGCACTCTTCGCAATCTCGCCTCGCTCTATTCACGGATTCCGACAACTGCGTTAGTGAATGAACGCACTAAATCCAAAGGTATGCTTAGTGGATGGAACCATGAAAGGCATTTCTTCACAACTTGCAGGCAGAAATAAGTACGGTGTTCCCCTGATCTTGTTCTGAACCTCGTCTACAACCCTTTTACGAATTGCCGCACCTACTTAAATGCTGACTAAGTAATATGAGGAAGGATTGTTGGCAGCTTATTAAGCAGTGAGATTTCTGGGTTTTCTCTGAAGGCCTGCTCGCCTAGAAGCGGGTTTATTACTAACGTGTACAGAATACCTTGGAGACTAGCGTAAGGCCTCCACACCGTCGTCATGTTAACCTAAAAGGTACAACTTGAACACTACACTGCTTCACACCCCTTCTTCCTCTTCTGAATATCCTTCTTGGTGCTTTTCATGCCCACCATTCCGATTTTATCTTCACCAGGTAATCAGTTGTATTCTGACCGCTTGTGAGGCAGGAATGAAGGGCGTGTTATGTTTGCATACCACAATGGAAATACACTCCAGCCTTGCACCTCTCGATGAGTACTGTCTTGTAGAAACTCATCTGAACTTTCTTCTGAGCGCTGAGCGATATCTTGTAGCGAGTTAAGTATGTTGATCACTCCCTCTGGTGGAATCTGTTTAAAGCAGAATTCTTTTAATAAATCACCTCACTCAGGAAGTTTTTTAATCAACCGGTGCCAATGATTGGATGTTCTTTCCATGGTTCTTTGTTGACTCCTTTTTCAAGGTCGACCTTCGCCCTCCACCTACCTATCAGCTTCATTGATTGACCTGGGTGTGGGGATTGCAGATTTTGCAAACTGGTCTCGCGAAAGCCTGGAGTTCTTTTGGTGGAGTGTGGTGCGTCTCCTCTGCCTGCAGCTGGCATGCCGTAAACATCAAGCATCATCGTCGTCTACGATGGTCTGCACAGCGGCGCTGGAGTGTCTTTTGGAGATTCTCTCGTCCACACCTGCGGGCCGTCCCATCACGGAACTTCCTGAGGGATTTCAGGAGGCCTTGGGGGCCTTTTGTAGTACGACATGGCCTCATTCTCCGTCAGCAGTGCTGCATCTGGATGACTATGACTCGTGTAAGTAGTGAGGAAGGAATGAAACCAAAATACTTGGAAAAGACCCATCTGGGAAATTATTTGATCCATTGTTCATTGAAAACTTTTAAGCACAAGCATAATTTTTTCGATGGACAGTTAGAAAAGGGTGCAATGCTCTACCCGTGGACCGTTAAAGCAATCATAATTATACGTTAGCAGTTCTACTCATTCGTGGCTCCTCTTGGTCCGCATTTTAGCGGTGGATGCCTCCGACGCAGACGATGTCAGTTCAGTGACCTCTCATTCTGCAATACCACTTACTTCCACCATCGTTGAAAGTGAAGGAGAAAAAGTGTCCCTAGTAAAGCGAAACCTTCTTCCCCCTACATCGTCGACACCCGGTACGTATTCCATCTCCTGAAGTTCTTCGTTCTGTTGGATTTACATGAATGGACATTTATTCCTCCCTCTGTTTGTAGCTCAGCGAGAAACAGAGGCGCCTCCCAGCGATCTTCCATGTGAGTTGTTTTGTTTCAACTTCACATGACCACATCTTGTCGGAAAACTTGATGGAGTGCTATTTTGGCTTCACAAGTAGATGCTCCTGATGGACCAGAATTTGAGGATGAAAATGAGATCGTTGCCACCTCCTCACTGCACAGTTTTTTGGGTCTCTTTGCACACCGATTTGGTCTCCTGTCGGGTGCTCAATTAACGGCTCGTGCCGCGGCACAATCGCTGGCGGTGGCGTGTTTGGCGAAACTGTCGCTTACACTTCCTCCAGAGTTATTTTTTGAACCACTCTCGGAAGAAGAGGGCGAAGAGAAAAAAGCCGTTACTGGAAGTAAGTGAAGTTGATTTGCCGATCGGATGTACAATTTTTCTTCTTGTAACTCCTCTTCTTTTAGTTGAAATGGCTCTTCACTTGATGCACCACAGCGATCCTCAGGTACGCGGCAATGCATGTCTCCTCGTAGGAAATATTCTGCATTCCACTGCAACATACGCTTTGATCAAACCGACGTCAAGTCTGAATATGCATCAGCATCTGCAAATTTACCGTCTCATCAGTGGTCTCGACGATCTCCTTGCCTCTGAGGTAACCGTCTCTACTTTTACGAATTAAAAGCCAGTTGCTTAGGGCACATTTCTTCAGTCCATAGAAGCGAGTGGTTAATGCTCCTGGAGATCTAATAGGTTCTTTCCTACCGAGATGTTTTAGCTAAGTAACCAACCAAAGAAATCAAGGATTTTTTTCACTTGAATCTGTTCTGCCTATCGTTACCTTTACTGTAGCTCTTTAAGCAACTCCTAACAGTGTCCTCTTGTTCTACAGAATTTAATAAGACGTTCTCCTCCTCTCCACCCAGAGATCGGGCATCACTTACCGCATGGCTCTGAAGGCCCTTCGTTCCTGCGCCAACACACTTCTCCATTTGCCAGCCGTCACTTCTACCGTTGACATGGAAACAGAGTCGGCGTCTGTACGTTTGTTGCAGTGTATAGCCTCCCGACTAGTGGACTGCGCTCGACATCCTTACCGCCTGGTGCGACGCGAGACTCTACTTCTGGTCGCTGGTCTCGACTGGGACCAGCTGGAACATTTGGAACGGGCTTGGGTACGTGCGTGGCAATTCGGTTCGTGTCGTCAGCGCCTTTCTCTTGTCTGTCAATCAAACTGTCAGAAGTATTCTCTTACGAATACCGGCAGTTGGTGTACATGTCGTTGGCAAGCAAGACGGTACTTCCTAAACTCCACTTTTCACACTTCATTTTCAGTTCGGCCGTCATAGAAACAGAACTTCCACGCGTCTTGTGGCGGCCACGCCGTTGTCGATTGTCGCTTGGAACGAATGCCTCCGATTGTTCGCTGATGCTGATCGTTCCCTTGGTCGGGAGGCATTCCATTCCCTCCTAGCTCTCGCTAAACGCACTCCATCCGCTGATCTTCAAAGGACACAGATGAGTGGTGTCGATTTGGAATCGGTTGATACCGTTGCTGCCCATCTTTTCGAGCATTCGGCTCTCACAGGTTTGATTCCGTGTCATATCGTCAATTTTCCGAGGGGTATACCAATCTGCCTCATTCTGCTGCAGGTCAAAACGCCGTTGCGTGTGATCTTCCGGTTGCTCAAGGCAATTACACCCCCATCGTTAGTGGTTTCACAGACGATTTGCGTTGCGTGACCAAGAACCTCCCTGTGTATTTGAGGTTTTCGGCTCCGCCATCCCCTTCTACTCAACTAAAGTCATCAACAACTCATAGGCGCCGTTTGTGGCGGCATCGACACATTCGTGGGCTGCATCGGGTGTTTCGGGAGCTTGTGGATAGTTTTCTGGAACTGTCACCTGTCTGTGATAGTCCGGAGAATCGGAGCATGATGGTTAGACCTAGAGAATATTCCTAATTATTACAGCATAGCCCACTTAATTACCTTATAACACTTGCTTAGCATTCGTTAATCTTCGGTCTGGCCGAACTGCTCGGTCGTCCGCCAATAACCTCGAATCATCTCCTCTGGTACACTCCATCCCCCTTTCCACAACCCTTGGATGAAGGCAATGAAAATACGGGGGTCTCTCCCGCCCGTTTCGCCTTGCAACACTACCAACGACGTCCCAAGATGGCCCTCCTTCTGTGGCACTGTATCTCCCAGCTCGCAATTTCACCCCTTGCCTTAACCGATCTGGCTTTGCAAGCTCAACTGCTTTGTCTGGCTTCAGGATGCGCCCTGCGTGAGTTATTGACCCTTGTTTTCTCAATAACAATGTGAGGATGGCAGTGTTGGCATTTAAAGGGATAGATGTAGTTTTTCAGCTCCTACTTTGTGGTTCATTGCCTCGAGATCAGTCTTCCCGTTACATAAATCTTCTTTAATGCCAAATCGGATGTTTTGTACCTACTAACCTACACTGGGTGCCATTGAGGATGATGATTCTTTACGCACAGTTTCACTTTCGTTGGCAGCTCTCATTGCGTAAATTTTCCTTTGGAATTCGTAGGTTGGGGCGTTAGCAGCCTATTGGAAGGAAGTGTTCCAGCAGGTGGAAAAATGGAACTGCATCATGATCATGCCTTCACTCGTGCATCTGGAGCTCTTCTCAAGCACGTCATCAAGTTAGTCCCCCTTTCCTTTTTCTTTGCTCTATTCATGAACCCAGAGTATTCGATTCTCAATGACATGCTAAAGTAGTGTCGCTACTTAATTTGCTTATGAGTAGGCAGTAAGTGGGGTCCATTGTCATCCCGCAACATTGGAAATCCATTTGTTGAATTTCAATGGACAATAACGAGTTACTCCTTGAAGTGATGTGTACATACCCTCATAATACCTCTCCAGACGGTTATTAAAAAGGCTTTAGGCCAGGAGAAAGGCTGGAAGCCTCATGGTTTGTGCAGATTGTACGAAAAGGATTTTAACCTTGTCGGGACCCAGATGCAAGCCGATTGTCCCTCGGATGCTTTTTCAGACTATTGGCAATGTTCTGGCACGTCTTCAAGGGAGTGAAACCGAGTTCGACGGCATCTACCACCTCCACCAATATCATCTCCAACTTTGTTGGGGGTAATCTGGCCACCTCCTCGGTCCCATTCGCCAGCGCATCGATTGGAGGTGCCTCTGCCGGTCCCTCCACCATCGTCACTACAACGATAACTACCAGTCAGACTAAGTCCAAGTCCATTTTCGGCTTACAGTTTGTTCAAACTACCGAAACTGAAGGTCAGTTTGCATCTAGGGGTAATTTGGGAGGTTCCAATTTTTCTTGCATTTAAATTTTCCTTGGAACGAGTGCATGTGGGTATTTAGGTATAGGCTTTCCTATGACATTTAACCCTTGAAAATGCTTAAATTTATTTGTGTCACCGAAAAACAGGCCCCATATATATCTTTCAGCGCCATTTACTGAGTCTTTTCTTTCCTCGATTCGAAGATTAGAGGTTTCCTTTCACTTTTCAAATTCTTGGAATTCGATCTCAACAACAACGAGTCAAATCAATTTGACTCATCTTCAGCGTCTAAGTAATTCAGGTCTGAAGGTCAGCTAGGGTGCTAGAAATAGCTCATGAGGTCCTCCTCAGTTTCCAATCATTGTGTATCTGGTTTAGACACTATTCTCTTGGAGGTTAGTATGCTTTGATCCATTTGATTGGTTTTTAGTGCAGATTTTCCATTTGTTTGAACATTTATATTTTCGTGTTACTTTCCGCTTCCTTAGAAGAGGAGAACCGCTTGGTGCTTGGTAGTCGGGAGACTCACGGCTACTTTGCCGATTCCCTGGAGTACATGCAACTCTACAATACCATCAGAGCGTCCTTTGAAGCATTTAAGGTAGGTCTTGGGGATGTGGGGCGGGGAAAATTGGGGAAGTAGGGTGATTTCTTGAATTCTTCTTCATCTGCTTTAAAAAAAACTCGTAATCAAAAGTTAATAGTTTTGGTATCTTGATGGTTACATGGAACTAATATTCTACAATCCTTTCTCCTTTCTGCCTTGTTCTCACTCTGATGTCTTCCAGTCCCCAATGTAGGTTTCGTTTAGCAACTGGGTACGGAGGGATATCTAAGTATAAATATCGTAGGTGTCTTTAACACAGACGTCGAAGTCTGGTGTCGTGCGAGATTGTAAGCATTGCTTGAACCGCAGGGGGTTTTTATGACCTACAGATTCATTCCCGGGAAGCCGAAGTCTTCCTTTCACGATATTCGGAATTTCGGTTCATTGAAACCGGCTAGTGACCTGGGAAAGTGGCCTGGGAGACTCTAGACATTACATTCCAAAGAAGATGGGCTAGAAGGAGCTTTTTCAGTAGAAGAGTACCCGTTTGACTGTCGAACCCCCAAGCTGTTGAAAGAAGCTTCATGGTTGCTGGCGCCAAAGCTGACCACTTTGAAGCTCGTGTCTTCATGCCACGTGATACACCCAGGGTCGAATTCTGCCGCCCCGAGCTCTCGAGAACCACCGAACTATGCAGGGCTCACTGCACTACACCGATCTTGAGCACCGACCTTTTAATCCTGCTTGTGATAACGTTCTCTTCATTGATCTGGAATACTTACCTCCAAACACGCCTATGTTGACGTTTGACAATGACTTCAGGTCTATATGCTATCCAGGAATAACTATTCCCCTCTACATAGCCGGTCCCATGTTGGTTTTGCGCTTAAAGTGTGAACAAGCCTCCGATGAAGACAGTGACAGCTTCTTTTATGACTTGGAAGCAGAGGAGGTTCAGCCACCAACGCCGGAGAATCCCCAATGCGAGGTGTGCCGTTTGGTCGACTGGCTGTTGAGAGATTGTGAGGACTACAGGGACTGTTATGAGTACTTGCAAAGCAAATCTCAGACCATAATCTACGAGGTAATGAAGGAGATTTGGTGTCGTCTGGAACCCAAGCCACTTCTCATTTCTGAGTGCCTTATTTCAATCTCAAGAAACATTGATTTGAAGAGGCTCACCAGAATTAGAAGCCTTTCCTTCCCAGGCGATTCGAAATGCCTCACGCGGAACCTGGATTGGCCGACTCGAAGGGCCTATTCGGTGACATGGATGAATGCCATCATCCGTGCTGTTCGTCAAACTCTAGATTGTGGAGGCATCTTCAATGATGTCGCATGCTTTATCTTCGCCAATCTCACTCGAATTTTGCAGGATTTTGTGATGCGGGTATCAAACGCTCCGGCCAATTATGATTGTATCAACCAATTTTACATCCTTGATGCCATTCGACGTCGACCCATCACGGTGAGGACTGCAATTATGCGGCTGGCTAAGGAGGTCAGCCTCCATCTCACGCATGTGGATGATAGTTGGTACGCGGGTGGGGGTTGTGGTGGGGAGGGGGGACGGGAGGACCCCAGAGACATATATACTGGTGATGCACTAGCACAAGGCGTGGTTGAAAATATTTTTGTTATGAATATGCCCCAACTGTTCTGCAGAAATGTCTCCCCCTACCAGCTGTACGTGCACCATCGTGATTGTCAAAGGCACCCGGAACGGTGTCCTTGTCGGTATGCTCGATACGCAGGCGTGCGGATGTGCTAGCGTTTTCTTTTCTTGCTCCTAAAGCATTCCTAACATTCGGTTTAACTAGTTTTCATTACTTCTAAAGGGCTGTCATGTCCTTATTAAAAAAAAAGTCAGTTCATATTTTCCATTCAAGTGACAATTGTCCCCTTTTGGTCTTTTACCTCTCGTACGGTGCTGGCAGTCTACTTATTTTTTTAAGTAAAAGTGGCTCCTAAATGAATAGCTATTGAGTTTGTACTAGGTAATAATAATGATAGGGGGTAAAAATGACAACACTTCCCAGCACCGCATTAGCCATGGGGCGCTCCACGGGTTCAGGCTTGACAACTCCGTTAACAAACAAAATCCCACTTATTAGTTCACATTGTTTTGTGGACATCCACGCCACTGTCTTTGCTGTCTGCTATCTCAGCTAATCTAGACTGCTTCACTCACGGTGTGTCACGATGCATGTGAAATCAAACGTCCCAGTTTGACTTCAACACCCCTCGCAGTCCCACGTGACGCACACCTAGGGTCGATTTTCGCGACAGCTCGTGTATGTGTAGGTGTGCGTTTGTCTGGTCTCTCTAGGACCTTAATTCATCCAACGATGCAAGAAGTGTTAGAGCTAGAGCCACAAGTATATAACCCTCGACATGAGTCTGAACTACTTCATCGGCCGTTTGATCCACAAATCGACACAGACCTCTACATTGACCTGGAGAACTTGCCTCCAGACACACCAATGATGACATTTGGGAATGACTACGATTTGCTGTCAGATGAAGGTATTAGCATCCCCCTCTTTATAGCAGGTCCAATGAAGGTGCTGCGTAGCATTAATGACGAGCGTGGAATTCAACACCCTGATAACTTCTTGCTTGATCTCGACTATAGGCTAATATACGATCCAACACCCTATGAGCCTCAGTGTGATGTGTGCGAGTTGGTGCGGTGGCTCTTGACGGAATGCGAGAATTATGGTCAATGCTTAGAAGAGTTGTTTGGCCTACAACAGATTGTAATTTTTGAGATTATGCGAGAAATTTGGTGTCGGTTGCGTCCAAAACCCTTGGCCTTTTCGGGGCGACATCTCCAGCACGCATTAAGGATCAACTATTTCATGCTGCCGGCCTCTAATATTTTTGTTTCTCCCATGACTCCGATGTTAGGGGAGATCTTACCGGGCTGGGAGGAAATGCGATATTCTTCGTTGGAGTGGACTAACGGCTTCATGTTTCTCATTCGCGACGACATTGACAGTGCTGGTCCACTGGGTCATATATCGGGTTTCCTTTTTGCCAACCTCATTCGGCTTTTGCGTGTACACCTTGAAAATGAATTGCCCCAATTGGCCGAAGGTACAAACTCGGAGTTTTACGTCTTAGATGCTATCCGAGCAAACCCATTAGTAGTGCTGCAAGCAGTCATGAAGCTGGGAAGAGCTGTCTTTCTGACGCTCACGGCACTGGAGGGAGATTGGCTCCCCTACGATACCCCACCGCCCCGAGGTTTTCGTAAAGAGGAGAGCCAGTGGTATCGTCGCAGTGTACGACGCATTGTGGAGAATATGCTGATGATGAACTTGGCTGAATTATTTTTTAATGCTAGCAATGCAGAAAGCTTTTACAGACACCGTGATGACTGTACAATCTCCCCACATACGTGTCTTTGTCGCTTTGCACGATTTCTTGAAAGTACAAATTAGCTCTCTCCTGAGCGGGAGAGGAGGCTATTTGCAATGCGCCTGACGAGTCCGTGTCTCGCCATTGTCATGACTCCACGATGGAGTGCACAATTTAGTTAAAATAATACATGCAATCAATTTAATTGTGCTATCTGGATGTTTCGTTTTTTTTCTTTTTTTTGCATAGAGCTGGAGAATTAAGACAACAGAGGGTGCTTGACATTACTTTGAGATGTCTGAATTACTACTCTTTTCTACTTCTTGTAAGCAATGATGCGAAAGCGTGACTAGAAATTTTGAGTGCAATTTTTGTAACCCACGTCAAACAGGGACACTCCTTTACCTTTGATGTTTGACTTGTGCTGTCTAGAGGTGGTGGATGGGTCATCATAATTGATCCTCTGGCATCCTGTGACTTGGACTCACGTGACAGAGGATCAATCTCGGCTACGGTGGATGCTCGTGAAGGTGTGTAGATATCATGAATTTCGAAAGTTCTGCCTGTTCTCCCCGTCACGCCTGCGGTGTTCTGCATCGCGAATTTGATCCTCAGTGTGATGAGCATCTCTACATTAATTTGGACTGCATGTCCCTGGGGACGCCCATGGTGGCATTTGATGACAAATACAAATGCTGTGTGGAACAGGGTGTAGAAATACCCGTCTTCATAGCAGGTCCGTTGATGGTATTGCGTACTCTCGTTGAAAGGAGTCAAGATTGCAACTCTGGCAGTTTCTTCGATTGTCTCGACTATACTGCAATATACGATCCAACACCAGAGAACCCTCAGTGTTTGGTTTGCTGCCTAGTGCGGTGGCTGCTGACGCAGTGTTGCAGTTTTCGGGAGTGCATGGATAGCTTGTACAAACATGACCAGATAGTCGTGTTTGAAGTGATGCGAGAGATTGTTGTTCGCCTGCAACCCAAGCCACTGTCCATTTCACCTCGACATATTGAACATGCAAAGCGGTTCAACTACATTGGTCTGCCATTCCATAACTTCTTGCTCTGCCCCATGGGCT
The DNA here is from genome assembly GCA_000469725.3 of Echinococcus multilocularis. NCBI lineage: Eukaryota > Metazoa > Platyhelminthes > Cestoda > Cyclophyllidea > Taeniidae > Echinococcus > Echinococcus multilocularis. The sequence goes on along the minus strand of LN902848.1, from coordinate 1,471,195 downwards.
CCAATTCTACCATGAAATGCGCCGATTGGACTACACAGTTGCTGGGTTCATTGGAGTGGACAAATGGATTTATGTACCTCATGTACTTGGACATCGGTGATCGAGGCATACACAGCCACGTGGCGCGCTTCATCCTCGTTAATATTATCCGAATTTTGCGTCGATACAGCGAGGTTGCGTTTCCTCCGCAGTGTGATTCAGGGTTTCCACAATACTACATGCTTGAGGCTGTCCGATGCCATCAGAGAGCAGCACTACAGCCAATCATGAAGTTGGCAAGATCGCTCTTCTTGGCCCTCCTCGAATACGACCCGGATGGGTTTGTGTGTGAAACTCCACCAGTGCCGGGCTATCGGAAGGAGGAAGGCTACTCCTATCAACACAATATGCGGCGCATTATGGAGAATATTTTAATGATGAATGTTACTGATATATTCTACAACAACGTGGACCTTAATTGCGCAATTGTTCATACCCTTGAGAATCACGATACACCCAACACTTGCGCATGTCGCTTCGCCCAAGCCCTTGAAAAGGAGGACTGCTAACTCCACCACATTTGAAGCAAAACGAAAAAAAAGAAGCAGAAGAGATGTCTTGAACTATGGCATGCCATCAAGACTGTGAATGCTAAATTCAACCAAAATTAATAAATTTACGAAATATGTGGGGCGTTGATTTTATTATTTCACTTTCCGATGTGGGTGTTAGGTTAGGCGGTAATTTTGATCATAATTGTGTCAGGCGCATTGGTGTAGGGGTCATAGCTGTGGTCCCGGCACCATCCACCACTGCTCTGCACGATTCCGGAGCCAAAATTGGGAAATTGAGAGCTTGTGACTTAGTTTCACGTGACTCGTCACTTTCAACTACCGGGGCATGGTGGAGGTTGAGGACCTTAGTTCAACGACAGAAGAAGAGGAAGAGGAGGAGGAAGAAGAAGAAGAAGAAGGAGTGAATCCGATTCATGCCACTGACCTTGTGCATCGGGAGTACGACTCCTGTTGCGATTCGAAGATGCTAATTGATTTGGAGGACTTGCCTGCAAACACGGCTATGATGGGATTTGAGGTGACCCTTAACGCAGTAGGCGATCCACAAATCCAAATCCCCCTTTTCGTAGCTGGACCTATGTTGATTTTTCGTCTTCAGTGCGAAAATCAACCGCCCTCTTGCTTTAACACCTTCTTAAGCAAAGTGTCCGCTGACCAACGGCGACAACCAACACCCGAGAATCCAGAATGTGAGGTTTGTTGCCTAGTTCATTGGCTGCTGACGGAGTGTCGAGACTATGAGGAGTGCTATCAACGCCTGTACCATAAGCCTCAGGTCATTGTCTACGAGGTCATGAAGGAGATATGGCTTCGTTTTTATTTCAAACCACTGCTTATCTCACGAAAACATCTTCTAGTCACTAAACAAATCAACTTTTTTACTCTCGCATCTGGCGGACCTTTCATCTTTCCTGGAGACCCGAAACGCAGCCAGTACAATCTCGATTGGCCGCTGAAAAAGGCCAATTCGTTATTGTGGACTAATGCGATTGCCTACACACTGCGTCAGACGTTAAATTGTGGAGGCATGCAGAACGATATTGCCTGTTTCCTCCTCTTGAACGTCATCCGAATTGTGCGGCAATTCCTGGCCGCTGTCACACCGTTCCTCCCCACTCAGGAGATTTGTGATGAATTTCTTGTTTTCGATAGTGTCCATAATTTCCCTCTCATTGCGCACCCAGTGGTTGTGTTATTCGCGACGGATGTGAGTAATCTCCTCCTTCGACTGGATGACTTTTGGAATGTCAACGAGTGCGGTCAAGAGGAGTGTGCATGCGATGACCTGGAGAGGTATGACTCTTACACTTATAAGTCGGCAATGAATCTCCTCCTCATGAATATGACCCGCATTTTCTATAGAAACGATTCAACACAGTTATACGTGCACTATCACGACTGTCAGCGACACCCAGAACGCTGTCTCTGTCGATATGCCCGATTTTTGGAACAGACCGACCAAAAATGCTAAATTGTTTTTTATTGGCGAAAAAGTAAACCCAATTCCTGGCCCGTTTTGCCTTAAGCGAGCGTGAATGTCCGTGGTAATAGCATTGGAACTGGGTTGAAGCGTTGACTTCAGTAAAAAATAAAGATTTCTGGATCATTTCATCCCCTTTTTCAGCTGTGAATGCAAAAAAGTACTTTCACAGATGTTGTGCTGAGAGGTCATAGTCCTTCTACTTATTTTTTTAAGTAGCATTAATATTTTGGTTAATCACCGGAGTTTGGAAGTGATCTTGTCTAAGCATCCCATGCGACCGGGGCTATCCAACACGTCAATTGCCTCCTAAGATGGTGGTAGCCGCAAAAATTTTTGCTTCAGAAGGAAAGGAATGGGGCTGTCATGTCTAGGCGTGGGTTTGTTTAAATTATGAACTCATTTCCTTCCTCTTCGGGTTGTCGATGAGTGAATTTGAGCCGAGACACCTAATTGGGCACATCTGCGACCGCGAGAAAATGAAAAAAGAAACTCAATCTAGCTTACTGCACACTCATCTGTACTCTTTTTTCTCTACTTCTTTCCATCCATAGTCGTCTTTCTCGGAGCCGTCGACGGAGGACCTTACGATGAATCTGTTGGCAGCCACTTTGCTCGCATTTTCACGATTGATGGAGGTACTACGCTTTGCCGAAGTGGTGACCTGGGTTGAAGAGGTCCTTTGCTACCTTGAAGCTGCCTTTGTGTGGAGCCCAACCCTCGTCCTCGATGCTGCCGTCAATGTACGCACTTGGAGTCTGCCCATTTATGATTGGAAAGTAGTGATGATGGGATAGAGTTGAGATTTGGCTGAGGTGCTGTCATAGATGGGTTTATGAATGCGGCTGGACAATCCCAGGATACCTAGCTTCGCAAATCTGCCTTAGTATTTAGCTGATCCTCTTCAAGGAGAGATTTGTCTCGTGGGCAACTTTGCTGCAGATTGTGTGTAGGAAAGGCGTTCGGTTGAATGTCCCTATGGATGTCCGTTGTGCTGTAGGCTGGAGATAGAGTTCCCGTGGCTAGGACCACTACATCGGTTGTTTGCCGTTGCTGTACTGTGCTGTACTTGAAGTATCCCTTGGATAGGAGCAAGTATTACCTAAGTTCGTGTTTGGCACCCTTGTTTGCGCGGAATTTCGGGCATGGTCAATAAGCAGCGGAATGTCCTTTTTTACCGTTGCATTCTTTTAGCTTTTGAGGGCTTTATTCGGTACTAACCTGACGAGCATCTGGAACCCTGAATTAGCAGACAAATTCCGCTCTGTTTTGGACCCTAAGACATCGACGATGACTGGTAGGAATGCTATTCCTGTGTTTCTTGTTTCATCTATTCCACCCTACCCTAATTTCGTTTGCCACTGAACAAGGCGCTGATGGCCTGGACGTCCAAATCCGACACCTCTGTGAGGCACACTTCGAAATCGCGGAAAAGTTCTGCTCCTTCAATACTATTGGTCGATCATTTTTGGACTGGTTGTACGCTGCGCGTCAATTTAATCAGCCAGCTATGCTTCGCCCCTCCTCTCTACCCTCTAATATTCAACAGGTGTGATCATTTCTTGTCGAGTTACACTTTTTAGCCCAATCTAGCCTACTACATCCGATTGTTTGAACCGCTGGTGCTTCAATGTCTGCATGAATATCACCTTCGCACCGACGCGGCGGTTCAAGCGAAAATTCTTCACATTTTGACGGTCCTAATCGAACTTGGAGTCAACTATTCCCAGCTGGATGAAGAATTCGTAAGCTGTACTTAAGTACCAAATTAAGTAGCACGCTTATTTGGTTGAAGGCGTCTAACTCTTATCATAACTTCCTCTTCCTGTTCAACCTTTAATTTGCCATCGTTGGCATCTTTCTCTTGCGGTGTAAAAACCTCCCTGGAAGTGACCTAGCCTCGTAAACCAACTTTTTTACCCTTCTTAAATTTTTATTAAGTAGGAATTATTTTTTAATTTGTCGCGTTTCCGCATTCAGCGCTTCCTCAAAACCGTGATGGCTCAATGCGAGTCGATGCAACACGACAATGCCACAGCCTCCTACAACCACAAAACGTCGTCCAAAGAAGTCACTCAGTTGGTGTCTAACATGTTCCAGTTCTTCGTTGCTCTTACTCATGAGAAAAAAATCAGTCTTGGCACCACTTCTGATGCAAAAGCTGTGCTTTCGCTGTCTGAGGTGAGTTAAATTGCCTAAAGAAGCCACATCTCATGCAGAACAATTAGTAGATTACTTTTTTGCTTCTTGAAGGTAGTACACTTAGTGGGGGTGCTTGCGGCTGGAGGCGTGGATGTGGATTCCTTTGTTGTTCCTGCTCTTGCTCCGCTGATAATCGATGTCTATGTAGTTCGGGGCGTCCAATATCGCTCCGCTCTTCGTGTCAAGTGGCAAAATTCACAACAGCAACGTCTTATTGACTTGAAAGATCAACTATTTAAGGATTTGTGGTAAGTGCAGATTGTTCAATCGACTTATGTTGCATATTAGCGACTGGAACGCACACCGAGAGCATCTATTGGGGTTTCTGATGCCCAAATTTATCGGGCATTCAAGGATTTTTGACTTTCTGTGTGTAATTTTGGAGGATGCCTCCTTGACGGATGCTGTTTTGAAGGTGCCGTTTGATGCTGGAAGTGATTCGACGGCAAACAAAACTGCAACTGAGGTAAGTCTAATGTCTGCTGAATTTGTCAAGGTACTTATGAGTGGGTGAACTTGATCCTCTCCCCTCCTTCACATTCATTACAGATCTGTCGACACTTTCTATCGGCCCTGGCCGACTGTCGTCTTACCATAGACACCTGTGGAGACGTAGAAGCCTACCTTCGCCTTATTAAACGTCTAGCCTTACCACCATGGCCCACTGCAGTCATCCATGACTTCCTCCTTCGCCAACTCATCCCCATCCTCTTTCATCGCCCTGCCCAAGGCTTCTTCTTTAAAGAGGTGAGAACGAAAGAAATGCCTGGTTTGTTTTTTTTTTTTGTTTATTAATCCTGACTCGCCATTTTTTGTAGTCGTTGGAGCAATCCCATCGTTGGATAGCGTGCAAGTTCGTGTGTCTTCGTTTTCTCCTCCTCCTCGCCATAAAACAACCCTCGACACTTCTACCCGCCCTTCGTGAGTTTGGTGCCTGTGGTGAGGCAGATCCACGGACTGTTCTATTTGGGTGAGTGGACAACCATTGAATCTCTAAATGGAATTTTATTTACCCGAATGCCATGTGCTGCTAGTGGATATCGGTAGGAGGTAGCAACGCCCTGTCGACAAGTTGCATTACGTTTTAACCCCTTTACAATCTTTCTATCCAAATTTTTTAGCAGTCGTTTAAAATTTTCCGTTTTTCAAGGCATTTACTGGATCTTTTGGAGACTACTTGCGAGGCTCTTCTTGCCCATCTACCGGATTTCGTGGACGAGGTCATCTCGAATTCCTCATCACCATCAACGGGAGAAGCCTACCCTGCCTTCATTGGACAACTGTTACTGGCTCTTGAACTTGAAATCCTAACCTTTGGTCGCCTGCGTGAGTTTTCATCGCTCCATTCTATTGCTTCACGAGAGACGAAATAATAATCTTTTTGGGACCCCATTTTAGACGCTCTTTCACCGAGTGAAATACCACAAGAAAAGGTAAAACATCTTTTACCCCTTTCCTTACTCGTAACCTTAACCAATTACCGTCTTGCTTCCCCTTCTTCAAGGTGGAACGTCTGGACGAGTTGCTGATGATCTACGGTCGTCTAAAACCCCTTCCTCTAATCCTCTGGCATCAAATTCGTATCGAGTTATTCCGCAACCTTAGCAGAAACGATCTCCACACCGCACCATACCACCGCAATAGCGTATGCTTCCGTAGGACCGTGTTCTTGCTTAACTTTCGAAGCAAGCAAGACGAGCCAACGGATGACCTCAACTTTTCGCCTGCTGCTGATTTGTTGAGTCTTTTGAAGACCTCCGAGGTGCATGGAATGATTGCTTCCGTCAAAGACGTGGAGAAACGCTCGGTGCTCCTTAAGGAGGTCCTTTCTACTCTTATCACTGGAGTTAACGACGCTAAGGTAGGCGTGGAAGGAAATTGAGAAACTCATTTTTTGTCTATGTAAAATTGATTGGCTAGCATATTCAGGGCAAAGGTTTTGAGGTGTAGATACTGAACTCGGTTTCTACTCTCTTTCGGCGATGGAAGAGCTTTCAGAGATAGGTCAACCTCATCACCCTTTGGTAATTATGATATTCAAAAACAATGGAAATTTCCTAGTGAATGAGGGTGCAGTGCTTATGGCTACTCGACTCTCCGTTTCTACAACCTGGGAATATATTTTTATTCTTTATAGACCCCTACCGAAGCTGTCGCACTGCTTGAAGACTTAAAAAAGTTGACGCAAGAGCTCTCCGGTTTGATTGCTCATAAAAGTGACAGAAAAGCTGTTCTGTTGTCACTGCTTCTCCCAATCGAGAAGTGGTTTTTTCCAACTTCTCAATACCTTATTTTTAAATTGCCTGCCATTCGAAGGGAGATGGAACTTCTTCTAGCCACCTGCCTTCGTGAAATCGACAAATCCAAGGTTTGTGGGGGAGACAATTTTTTTGTGGATCCTTCGGTTAGGGGTAGGAATGTTTATGCTTGTAAAATTGACAACTAAGCTTTGAAGAATGCCATCTTGATTGATGCCGTGTAGGCTGAATCGGCTTAAGGCACCGATTTGACTCGAATGTTCTTCGTAGATGGACGAGATTCCAGAGACTCTAGCCACATTCCTTGCCTCCCTCGATCTCCCTACCACTACCTTCTTCACTCGTAAACTTCCTGATGCTCTAACCGACTTGCGGCATCGTTTTTCGCGAGCTGTTAACAGCGAGGCGACAGCCTCTAACCGGGAGGGTCACTTCGTGGAGAGTCTAATCGAAGCTGTCCTGCAGAAATCCTTGCGTGTCTCCACGAAAGATGCTGGCCTGTTGGCAGCTAAACTCCTTCAACTGAGGCGCGCCAAGGGAGGTGCCAATCTTCCTGAAGCGGTGCCTCCAAGACTTCTTCAGCACATCGTTCGACTGGGTTTTGTGGAAACGATGAAGCGATTCAACAACGACGATGTGGGGACCTTTGGGACCGATCCATTGTGGCAGCTGGGGTAGGCAATTTTTGGTCCATTGAATGCCCAGACGACTAATCGTTTCTTACTTTGGAGATGTGGGAGATGTTGAGTAGTACCAGGATCCGGTCCTTTAATGGCAAATTGGTCCCTCTCCAAGTTTGTAGAAATCCAGTTCCATGAATCGGAGCTCCACAAATATGGATGATGAAGAATAGTGTCTTGATCAGAAAGTACCAAGAATGGCTCCTAAAGGCGCATCCTTCAGTTCACATCCCTGTGTCCGATTCGCGCTATCATCCATCACGAATGCCTGCACTGAGCAAGGCGTCACATATGTGACTCGTGTTCTTTATCAGTTTATGATAGCTAGCTGCTGCATATCATAGTAAACCACGTAGGATTTTGTAACCAATCGTCCTTTGAGACTGGTAACGAGGAGGTTAAAGCAACTACAAGTATAGTGACGAATTTTTAATACCTTTATTATCCCTTTTTCAGGAAGGAACTTCTCTTCAAGAGACTCTCCACCTTCTCTGAGAGAGCCGATGGAAAAGGTAGATTATTTGTAGCAGCCTTCGTTATCTCTTCTGTCGTCCTAAACGCACTTGGTACTAACGTCCCTAGAGAGTTTTCTGGACTCGTCACAGCGTCAACTGGCAGGAATTGCAGCAGCTACAACTGATTTTCTTCTCCTCTCCACCCGCCTCCCGCTGCCTTCTGCCTGTTCAAAGGACGAAATCAACTCCATTTCTGCCTTCCTTTGTTATTTAATGCAGGTTAGTCTACTCCACCCCTCCTCCCTCTCCACCACTTTTCTTCCAAAATACTTTAATTGAAGTTGCGTCCCTCTCGTAGAATTTCATCCATTTGACGAGTGAAATCAAGTTCCTGCGACCTTGTCTTCTAAGCCTTCCACTTCTGACACTTCGATTATCAGTCGTCCTGTCAGCCTCAAGTGATTCCAAAGATCTGGATTTTGGGAAACTCCCACTGGAGACCTTTGTCCAATTTGCGGAAGCGCTGGATGTTTCAGGTAAATTGGATGCAGTTGTCATGACTCGTAGTCAGGTTAGACTAGGACTTTTTGAGCCTCGCAGAGGCAGAAAGAACGCAGTTCAAAGGACACAAACTGTATACATGGAAGTAGGCAGAGGATCAGCAAGATAATAGGTCTTATATCCACCTTCCTACAGCCTCTCTTTCGCGTCCTGCCACCCTCATGGACTCGCATCCCTCCGTTGAAGTCAACGATGACGACACACGTCTAGATCACCTTATCTCACGTCTCCGTTGTCTCCTGGTGCCTCGACAACCAGGTATCTTCCGTTTCACAACCTCCGCCTACACCTTGACGCGTTTTACTGAGGTGCTGAATAGCTTTGCTGCGAACGCGGGTACCACTAGCGGTGTTGTTGGTGGTGTCGGTGCAAGTGACAAAAGCAGGGTGGCGCTTGCCAGCGTCATGGGCTTGTGTCGACTCTCACCTGCCGGCCTTCGTTACGCCCACGCCCTCAAAATGGACAGTACAGACATTGCTGGACAGTTTTCTGCCTTCCTGATTGGTGAGTTGAGGAATAAAAAAAGGGGATCATGGATGAATGGATCATAAATCAAAGATGGATAAACATGGAGCTAGGTGGACGGATAAATAATGTGCGAAGCGTCCTCTCCCTCTCTGTTATCCTCTCAGCTCTCTGTCGCCGTCCCGAGGTGATGTTCCGGCTCCGTCAGCCTAGCGCCTTCACCCATCTCGCCATGGGAGACACCGCCACCAACGATACCGGTGGTGGGGATGGTTGTGATAGCTACACGAATGGTCACCAATGGAACCCCGACCGTGTGATTGAGATGGATCGCGATGCTCTGGCCGAGGCCTCCTCGTGGTTCCTTTCACTAGGCTGGCTCAATCGCTCCATGTTTGAGTCCACCTGGAATGCTCTACTGGCAGTTTGCACTCCACCACCGCCGCCGCCGTCTCCATCTTCATCGTTGGATGTGGAGATGGAGGAGAATCCATTTGTGAACAGCAAGGAGGTAGGGAAGGTTTCAATATTAGGTGTGGGAATTTCCTCGAACTGCTGAAGTCGCTGTAACCTCCTATAAAATCAAAAGCCTCATTTTAATTTGAACTCCTTTTGTAAATTAGCTAATCCAATCCTCTATTCTATTCCTCCACCCTTCCACGTTCAGGAACTGGTAGAAATAAATCACTGTCGCGTTCTGGGTCTTAATGCTCTAACTCGTCTTCTTCTCAACGCCGCGCATCGTCCACGACCCGGAGACCCGTTGAACAGCTCACCATTGCATCAACCGCGTCTTTCCCTGCCTCCACAATTCATGCACACTCGGTAGGTCTTATCATTGTGTCTTAATTGAACACACAATCTTATCGCGATTCTGCTGCTCCGTGTAGACTCGGCGGGAGAATTGGTTGCGTGTTGAGCCGCCTGGATCAGGAAGCAAGAACATGGTTCTATGACATTCCCTCGACCAACGCAGTGATTGGTTCCGATGCTGGCAAATCGGAGGAATGCCTGTCCTGGCTCTCCACCAATTTGGATCTTGAGCATCCAGCAGACTTGGACTCGGTTGCTAACCAAGTTCCGATCGAATGCTTGGTGAAGTGGATGCTTCATTCACTTAGTGGTTAGTCAGCAGACTGCGGTTTGGCTAAAAGTAATCCTAGCCCTTAATTGCTCTTGTTCCTTTCAGAACCAGTGGGCTTCGAAGCAGACACTATCTTCTCCTGCCTCCAGTCTCTGCGTTTGGTTCACCACGCATGGCTTCGTCCCCTTGAAGAGCGTCTTCTCAACCGCGCTCGCGGTTTGGGTGAAGCAGGCAGCACCGCCTCAACATCTTCACAGCGAAAAAAGTTCGTCCAATTCTTTAAACGTAATGTTCGATCTTCGTCTTCTCTTGATTCTACTCCTCATCCTCCACTGGCTTTCGGCGAGTCCATCCTTCTCACTGGGGTTCTATCCAGCGGGGATAAAGCGTTTACAGAGTCCTCAACAGAGGTGGAAAGCGTCGATGAGTCGCTGTTGACAGTTCCAGAGATTGTGGCTTCCTCAGATCAGCTGGTACCGTCTCTATCAGTTCTCACTGCAGTGGTCAAATCTGCGGTCCTTTGTAGCGATCTCTTTACCACTAGGGAGCAGTTTCTCTGGCTCGTTGGTTGCCTGCAAGCCGGTACGCCTTCCCGTAAAGCCGATTAGCTAAGTAAACTTTTCCGAAAAAATTTTATGTTATAAACCGCTGATGATACAAATAAGGGGCATGTGACTACTGATTAACTAGAGCCAAATTTGACTCAAGATGTGACTTATGAATTTGTAGTCAGAGTATCACCATACTAATAGTGTTTAAACGTCACCGACCAATATTCCAGATCGCTGATTTTGTAAGCAGTATATGTTCTCTCTAGCCTGCCAAAAGCTGCGGAAAATTTTATCTACTGATTGCATCAAATAAGTAGCATATTCTGTGCTAGTTTACCAGAACCTGCCACGCATCGAAGAGGGCTTTGAGGCACCGATCTACATTTGGCTCACCACGGGACTGGCTCGATGCACCGCTGTGCTAGAGGCCACGATGCTGCCTGGGACGGAGTTTGGTGCGATCCCTCCGACAGCATCGTCTACGGAGGCAGAGGAGGGGACGGACGGAGCAGCGACAGCAGCCCCACAGCAGCATCACTCGGCGCCCATTCTCTTGACTGCGAACCTGCAGGCCGCGGTGTCGGTGGCGACCGCGGCAATGGGGTCGACAGCCGCGGTGCCACTGCAGGATGCAGGTCTTCGCGCCGCAATGGATCTACTTCAAGCTGCTCTTCTGCTTCGTGCAACGCGACATCCTGCGCTACAGCAGCCAACACTGCTAGCGAATCCACCAACTGGTTCGCTGCTACTCAACTCTTTGTTGATACAGGTGATGAGAGGTCACAAGGATGGATTCGATGCTAGTTTAGAATGGGCTGCCAGATGTGTGCATGAATCCATGGTGGATGGGAGAGCAAGGGTTGCATAATAATCTAAAACCAGTTTTTTCCTCTCTTGCAAAGGTCTGCCTCTACCTGGACAGTCGGCTAGACAATCTATTTGAGTCTGAGGCCACACTGGAGAAACGCTGGTCAACTACAAAAGACAGTGGCTTTGCTTCTCTGCGAATTGCTGGCAGCGGTGGCAGCAGCGGTGTCGCTAAAATCACCGCCGGGCTTGTCCGAACTGCCTCCACTTCCGGTCGCGGCGTCAATTCTGCTCTAAACCGGGCAGGTAGGTTGAGAAAAAAAAAAAAAGTGTACTGACCCCCTACTTATAATTCAATTTAAGTAGCGCTGACGTCCCTTCCACCTCTCCAGCCGACATCCCCTTCAAACCGCGTCCACCAACTGAATGGGCGGCGGAATGCACTGCATCGCATCAGTGCACCGTCCTCGCCACTGCCTTCTACATCGTCGAGCAGTTCTCTCCGCTGGTGACAAACGAGTCGACTGCTCTTAGTCGGCTGATTCCCCGACTCATCAATCACCTTGTCAGGCTGGCTAACGCAATGCTACGAGACACTTCGCCTGTCTTCACACCGCCAATGCGTCTGGCTGAGGTAACGCCAAGAAGAGGGGCCCAGGAGGGGGGGGGGGGAAGTTAAACTCGAAAATGATTCTTTTCTGATTTTCTTTCCTTCGAGGTGTTCAAAAATCATTTCGCAGACACCCAAGCAACCCTAGTGTGCGCGGATTCGGTTGTGGTGGCGTGGACTCGTGGAATGCAGCGACTACTTCTAAGTGGAACACTTCGGAGGGAGGAATGCGAGGTACCTTTTTGGATGTTGGTTGTCAAACATTTGGGTGCATTAGAGGTGTATGGGGGGTCTAACAAACCAGTAGGTGAGAGAAACCGGCATAGTTCGAAATTCACTACTCATGTCATTCTCCTCTTCCAAGATGTTGGCCAAGCAGGCAGCGGAACGCCTATCCTGCGCCAATTCCATGCGTCTTCGTCTACTAGCTCTTAGTCTTCTCACCACCAATCTCTACGTCCTCAACGCCGACTTCCTCTTGCGTGCATCTCCAGATCGTAGCGTCAGTGCCAATGGTGACGGCGGGATTAAGTCTTCTCTGGATCAACCTTCAACGGACGTGTTGTTGAGCACCTCCACGGAGTACCTGACCAGTCTCTGGCAGTGCCTTCGTGGGCTCGGCAGCCCTACCAATCGTCCACCTCCCATTGGTTCACACACCTCTCCTCTCGAGGCGCGTTGCATCTCCCTAAGTCTGAGCAGTTTTCTGGAAGACCTTGGCAGATGCCTTCTAGCTGCCGCATCCTCCCCTTCTCCCTCTTTCTCCACCATTCTGGGAGGTCTTGTGAACAAAGCGGTGGCGGAGGTGGCGCGTACAGACCAGGCCTACGTCCGTCTGGCCACTGCAGTGCTTCGTGCAGCCGTAGTGACTGTTTGTGGTGTCCAGAGGGGAGCTAAAGTGGCTCGAGAGTTGGTGCTTTTGACACTCCCCTCCATTCTCCACCAGACGTCCCCAAGAGCCCTTCGTTGTCACAGTTATTGGGTGGCGGCTGTGTGCACTCTGTTGCTCGAATGTGGCACGGAGTTGAATTGTGAGACAATACATTCCATGTCAGTTGCATGCCTTGGTGCGATCCGTCACTTTTCCCTTTTCCTTATGTCTGTTTTGAGACGTCGACTGATAGAACGATGGGGGTATTAAAATTACGTCGTCTTTGACTTCTTTCATGACGGTCCATTCACCTCTAAAATGTCCAGAAAGTGCCTAAGGGAGGTTAAAAGTCGTTGCTTAGCTGCGAGTCCTCATTCTTTTTTTCCTCGAGTTGGAAACGATTCACTTTGGACGTGTATATTGTCTAGCACGCCTTGGAGACCTCGTAGACGATTAAATAGTGTTCCTGGAAGTCTCTTGTGGTTGCCTTTTTGTACCATCCATCACAACGATAGCGTTTCTTCATGGAAAACCAAAGCAATTCGCTTCAACGGAGGTGGGATCTGTTTTCGTTTCCATCTCAGACACAAATGAATCACCGATTAATCGTTCCCTTCTAGATTAGCCATCAGTCTAGCCCACCTTCCTTCACCTGAGTGGTTCCAGTGGGAGGAAAGGGATGAAGAGAAGCAGTGTCTGGATCTGCTTCGAGCTGCATCGTTCCTCCTCCCGCCATCGTCTTCATCAAGCACTGAAGATGGTGGATTCAGAGATCACTTTCTCGACATTCTCCGCACCGCTGCTGCTGCCCCCAACTCTTTGGAACCCTGTGCAACCGCGGACGGTCTGGCAGGCATCTGCGAGGCGATGAAGAAGATCTAATCGATTGTATGCGCGTTCGTGTTTTTCCTTACCTGTGATGACTACTATTTTTGTTTGCCATTTTTTTTCCTTCTTGACGTCTGTGTGGTTGAATAAATCTCAAATGACATTTGTGATGTGGACTTCTTGTCACTCCATTGATCTTGCTGTAGTAAATCAGCTTCTGCTCCTAGCAATGCGGTGAGTGCAACCGTCAATCAGATCAGCGGTGTCCGCGATCTTGGCCTCACCTTTGGCCTCTTTCGGTTGGCGAGGAGGGGATCACTTTGTGATTCATGCCAAATCGTTAATCACCACGCCGTATGTCCCCCGCGTTCATTGGCTGGCCATACTCGCGCCTCGCTGAATACGTCGTTATTCGACGGTTAGAAGCCTCCTTGCTGGTGCATAAATCCAGCAAGCAGAATTGTTTTTTAGAAAGACTCCGCCACTTCCACCATCCATCGGATTCGTCCCATACCTCCAGGTGTAGGTCGCTTTGAATCGATTGTTCCAGAAGGGAGGGGTAAGGGGAGACAAATGGGGAATTTGTTTGTAAGGCGGGACTGGAAACAGACTCTAGAAAACGACCTCGAGTAAACCATGAACGCTTCCACCTCTTGAATTCCGTGACAATTTAAGTTTTTCAGAAGACTAACCAACTTAACTGCCTTATACTATTCACCCTTCTTTCCGTCTGTTCAACCGTCCGTTTGACTCCCGCCAACCTCCAAGCGGTCGACTTGTGCGTTTTTCGTGAACAAAACAGAACACCATTTGGACGAAAAAAAGAATGCCATTTGCTCATCTCACTTGTACCCTCAAGATGGTAGATCCTCTGTGAGGTCATAATGTTGTCACTTCCAGACCTGTCCATCCGATCGTCAAGTGCTGAAGCGAGGAACATCCCAACGTGGGTTTCCATGAGACTCGAGTCTTTTCACAAACCCTGTCGCTGTTGAGCAAATTAAACTCGAAGGTGGAACGCGTTCTCTGTCAAACCTCGACGTACCTCAGGCAGTATCCAGCAACTAAATCGACTCGGAGTAGTCCATAGTGAAGATGTGACGGGTGGGAAGTCACCGAAATCTACGATGCAGAAGGCGGTGCTTGATCTTCCTCGCCCTGGAAGTAGATTCAGGGAACGCCCAGAAAGACTCACGACACAAGATGGAGGCTAGCAGGCACATCAGGCCTTTTCGGTACCTGGCAATTCGGCCTCCACTACAGAAGCACGAGTCTCTCACTTCCAGACTCCAGCACCTCATCAGCACCTGCTAGGATAAGCCCTTCTGCTGAACGACGCCAACAAAGAGGCTTAATAAATCTCACTCCGCTTTATTACCCAATAAAATCAACACTTGGTTTGGTATGAACAAGCAAACAGGCGGAAGAGACCCACTGCGCCTCGGTCTGTCACATACACGGTACACAAAGAGGGGGTGGAAGCGATACAAAGGGAGGACAAACCTGTCTTCTCAACGCCGTTGATGATGATGCTTCGCCTTCTTGGCAGGTCGTGGACTGGGTGACCGATGCCGCTTCTTTGCTCGCACCGCATCATCATGCTCGCGTTTTCGATCCTCTGTCAAAACAGGGAAGGAGAGTACAATTAAAGGAGCTCAAATGGCTGAAGAGAAGCAAAAAATTCAGGACGAAGCAAACCTCGGATAGCCTCTCGCTCCAGTTCCTCCCAGTCCTTGCCCTCCGACTCGTCGGAGTCGAGGGAGCCCTCAGCAGAAGACTCCTCTTCGGCATCCCAGTCCTCCTCCTCATCGTCGTCATCATCATCGTTGTATTCGCTACCACTACCGTCTCCATCCTCATCACCGCCACCTCCGCCTTCGTCGTCTTCCGCGTCAGAGTCCATCGACGGTTGGTAGCTCTCGTCGTCGGCATCGGAGTCGAAGCCGTCTTCGTCTTCATCGTCGTCCTATTGAAAGGAAAAGGCGGTGTAACTTGTTAAATGATACCTAGACGCATAACTCAGACGAGAAATATGTTTTCAGTTTCATCTACCGTGAATGATGCATATTCAAACATCCGCACGTTTTCTTTTCTCGACTAGGAACCCAGTAGACAAATTGTTCTTGTGGAAGGTGAAAGTGGAGAAAAGCATCCATTTCCTAACTATCTGACTTTTTGGAGACAGAGGAGCTCGTCCTTAAATTCACCTTGAGGTGGCTACAGATTCTCTCTTATTCTCGTACTTCGAACCCAGGCTTCACACTCACGTCGATATTAATGACTTCGTTGATGCTGGAAGAGCCACTTGTAAAGGCATAAGAGTTTATCAAGGTCTCGAACCGTGGAAGACCTTCTTTATTCCATTAATTAAATACTAAAACCACATGCAGTGCCTCGTCCCCTGAACACCGCGTTATACTCCAGTTCAGGGGCCCAAGGCAAAATCACGGGTCCATTTCTGTCAGCAATAAACAAGGACGAGATTTCCGATTTTTTGAGATGCCGATTCAACAGAAGTTGAAAATCCCGCCTGTTTCATGACGTTTAGTGAATCTAGAAGCGATGGAAGGACCACTTTCTAAAGTCCCTGAGCTACTTTTAAAGGATTCTAAAGCGGTTCCTCCCTAACTCAAAATCAGAAGTGAATGGTTTTCATTTTAAAAACGAGGGACTGGAAGCGAGAAAATGTCGAATAGGACAGTTGTCCAGATGAAAGAGAAATAAACAACTATTTCTGAATGACTTCACAACTCGGCACTTCTTCTAAAAGGCAACGCTGTGGGATTAACTCTTTCGCTACAGACAAACTCGATTATTTTGTCTGGCAGATGATCAACAAACAAATCCAAATATTGTAGAATTCGTATTCCGCCTAGATGACAACATCAAGCCGATCATTTCACGAGTAAATCTACCTTACCCTTATGGATTAAGCGATTACACCATCAATCCAATCAAATCTGATTATACTAATCAAAATCACAATTCAATCGATAATTAAGAAGTTCAAGGCCATTGGAAGTTTGATTAACACTTAGGCGGCGGCAGCAGCAAACTGATCATTTCTAGGAGGGAGGCAGTGCTTTTAGAGTTGTATGGAGTGAAAAACTTACATCATCCGGCGAGATGAAGGCCCATCCATTCTGCTCCAAAAAGTCCTCCGGATCGTCAATGATGGTCTTCATCAATTTCGGCCAATTCATCGACCGCACGCCCTCCGCGTAGTAGATGTCACAGGAGCTGGTGACAAAACAGACACCAAACAAAAGCCGATGATAACCTGCCTAGAAATGGGAACCCTACTTTATCGACAGCTGGACCTAAGGTGTCAGCTTGTCAGCCACTTAGTAGAGGATGACTGGAGAGTGTAGTGACGAGAAGAGGGGGTGGGGGTGGGTGGGAAGGCGCAGTCTACGCCATGGACAATTCACAGAGATTCTGCCTCAAAGTTCCAAAAACTTGACTTGCCAAGAAAAAAAAAACTTCAGGGCAAGTAGTTTGGATTTTAGTCCTGAGATTCAAAGCAAGGAGGCTCAAAGTTAGCGCCTATTAAATGAAGCGCTCTTTAAGAGGAAAAATCCTGGTAATTTAGTTAAATTAATATGTGCAAAGTGGTCGATCATCATAGAGGATAAAGGGTCGTGTTTACCCTCTTACATACCACGAATCCGCCTCCACGCATGAGAGAAAACAATAAGACTAAAGGTTGCAGAATAGGCTCAAGTCTTGCACAACCAGTGGCTTGAAGAGTTCACTCGATGGAATAGCTTGCTTGAGATTGTTCGCACGCATTACGAGGCGCTAATATGCGGCAGTCCAACGGTGCTCCCGACCGTCTCCCTCTCACTTTCAGCCCACCCACATATGAATGAAAGTGGTTGCCGGGCCAATCTGATAAATGCTGTATCACAAAAAGGTTGTCGCATGACACTTGAAAATGACGTGGTAGCAGAACGCATCACTACACATCGTAGCTACCGATGTGTAGTTCTTCATACTGAAGTATGGAGGGTTCTCCTGAGTCTGACGCATGTTTCTTTGAGTAATTCGTCAATGGAACGATGCTTTTAACCATTCAGTTCTAAGTGATGCGTTCTGCTACCACGTCATTTTTCAAGTGTCATGCGACAACCTTTTTGTGATACAGCATTTATCAGATTGGCCCGGCAACCACTTTCATTCATATGTGGGTGGGCTGAAAGTGAGAGCTACTGATGGAACGCGTCGTTGATACCGACCTCAACTGCAAAGAGGTAGTGGAAGCTGCTGACAGACAGAAGTTTACGTCTATTTGTTTGTTCTTCGCTCCTTTCATACATTTTGCAGGTTGTTTGCTGGCTGATAAGAAGTGGCTTTCGTATTCCAGCATTCGTTCAGGGAACAAACGCACCACCATCCACCCGCATACTTTAAAGGCAGGAACCGCTTTGCTCCCATAAGGCTACACAGCTATCTCAAGCACCACCAGCACCCCGATGGAGTTGCTGAATGCGGGTGCTAGCACACAAAGCAAAGTCACAATCACAGTTGATGCGAGTGAACTCAGCGTCACAAGAGATGTGACAACAAGATAATAGTTCCAAAGCCTAAAGCGAAACCTGCAATATCTAGAACCTGGCAAATAGCACGGATCTCAGATCACAAGCATCTCGCAATCAACCACAGACTTCATGACCCCAGGTGTTGCATTCTTGAGATGGGGACTCTCGCACTCAAAAAGGAAGGAGAACTCTTGAAAGGACTGCAAGTACAACCGAGAGGTCCACATGTGTGCTGAATCTGTGGAACAAAGAAGTAACAGTCCCCGTCAGCTGCCAACAAGAGGGACTCTACATGCAGAGGGTCATTTCCACAGAGACAGCTATTCACCCAGTTGGTGCGGTAACTGAGCATCAAGCAAAAGGTCCTCATGAAGACTCCAATAACCGTTTCATGCCCACGCCGAGACCCTGATCCAACAAACTCACCAAATGACAAAGGTATTTCCACCAAGTGACAAATCTTGTGTCTCAAGGTTGTCAAATTTGCAAAAGGCTCTAGACGGAGTTGCTTGAATGGAGGGATCGACACGTACTCCATCGTTGAAAAAGGGGATGATTTAATTGGTACTGTGGAGAAACCTCGATAGATATACCAGCAAGATTTCAACTCTACAAGCTGGGCGTTAAAGGCTGCTTACATGAAGAGCTACTGAAAGACCAAGTCTCGAACTCACAGAATCCACTCCTTTACATGATCCAGCGAGTTGCTGGGGATCGAGGTAATCATGGCGGGTTTGATACGGTAATCCTTGAACACAAATATCATGTCAAAGGTCTTGATGGAGAGGGAGACACGCTCAAACATCACCAGTTCCACCTCCTCCAGGGTGATCACGAAGGGCGGCCATTCACTGAGGCTAACCAGGCAACTGCTCGTTGGCATCATGAAGACAGTGGTTCTAAGGAAAACAGACACATCGTAAAGCAACCGGCCGGCGGCTGTGTCCGTACAATTTCACCTGCAGGCTACCTTAGCGGACAACCGTAGAAGCCGAGATCGCGGAAGGGCACCTCAAACTCCAGGTTGTAACGTTTGGCCAGGTTTTCCACGCGCTCCACAAAAGTCTTAAAGGCCGTTTTAATCTGTTCTCGCATCTCCCGTTCCCGCTGCTCAGCCTCCAAATCGTCGCGGTCGTACATTCGACTGTGGCTTTTGCCCAAATCCGTGGTCAGTTCACCCACCTCGGTGTAGAATTGGATGTTATCCTGTTTCTTCTTTCCATACATAATGGCGTTCTAAAGTGTAGCAAAATGAGATCCCCTTATCCATTAATTGAGTAAGGTATTAGCGTTTGTATTTCACGCACCTTGAGGTTGAAATGCAGTAGGATGATCATTTCACCATCACAGGGCTGGTAGAAGGCGTGCTTGATATTGTTGTACAGAATGTCCACCTTATCGCCACGTATGGAGGTGAAACGGAAACCATTGCTGTGCGCCTCCAGCGTACCTGAAAGCGACGGCGGTGATGGCAAAAAGTGGGGAGTAATTCAAGAACAAAGGGTAGTAAAGAGTACAGTCAACAAGATGGTAAACTGGACCCACCAGTGATGCGTTTGGCCACGATGTTGGGTCGAATGTAGAGGTCGCGCAGCCGAAAAGCCGTTTTTCCCGGTTCAATGACCAGGTTGTCCTGCTCCACCAAGTTGGCGCGCTCCTTCTCCTCGGCTTCGCGAGAGCGGAACTTCTTCAACACCTCCTTGATGATGCGATAGGCGTTGTTCAGGTTCGTTGACGGGCTCGTCGTCTCCCCATGGTGACGCTGATTTGATGCCCGGTAGGTCATCTCCTTCAGAAAGGTAGCCTGTGGATTCTGTGGAACAAAAAAAACTACGTTTACGTGCTAGTGGCAAGACCAGTTTTGTACTGACATGCCTAATTACGGCTTGAAAGGCACCTCGAACTGGACCCAGAAAACAAGGAATGTCTGAATCTGCGAAGACACTATGGGAGGGCTTCTGGCGAGTCCTAATTCCAGGATCTGCGTGGTGTTGATGGTGAAGCCAAACTAAACCTTTCATTTTCCAGACATGGATGAAAAAGGCGAAAAATTGTGGCGGCACTAAGTTACAAATGGCCTCAATTAACTTCACCACTAGCTGGTGCACCGCAGGGGGCAGTCCAATTCAGACACCGTTAATCAAGTTGGCAATCAGCAGTGGTAGTAAACGCGTACACGCAACAACCTGTGGTGATTTAAGAGGCTTCTCGAGAAGGGAGGTGTAGAACCCAAACCCGCAAACACTCGCACCTCTCCAGAGGCCTTCAAACACATTACGTTATGCGGGCGCAACCTACAGCAGGAGATCGTCAGAACGGATGATTCCAGAACGGACGCCCTTATGTCAGTGACAATTCCAAATACGGTGCCTCCCAATTCATAGGCCTAACAATCATTCAGGGCATAAAACGCCCGATCAACCCATTGCCTGTCATAAAATAGTACAGACAATGGCTACACCGAAGCCACTTTTAGGTGCTGAGGAAACACTGAGGACTATGAGGAAAAAGAATGTAGCTTCTACTCGCCAGAATATGTTCTTTTACAAACACCAAAAGTCCTGAGGTGACTTGAAAACCCTTCATAGTACCAGATTTCAGGACTCCCACACCTTTAACTCCCCATTACCATTAGGACAACGCCTTCAAGGATGGTTGCAAGCATTCACTTGGGGCAACAGGGTGGAGTGGATCGTCGGCTGGTTGCCAAACCTAAGTGTCAAAAGAGGAAGACATCTGCTATGGAGGGCTGAAGTCTCGAAACGACGTCTACTTCTGGGCAGGCTCCTCTTTTCGGACTCTGCACAATGCTGCGGATCAAGTCTCAAGGATTGAAAAGTCCTACTACAGGATCCTAGACACGGTAATCTCTTTCCTAGCCTGACGTAAACATGATACTCTCTCGCTCCTCGTGGCACTTTGGGACAAATGCTGCCAAGAAAAGTGACTGGTGCACCATAGGTTAATACCCGGCCTGTGGTACTTTTCCCCAAATGAATCCACCCTTAAATCAGCTCGCCATACAGAAGATACGGGAATCATAAATTATACCTTAAACCGTTACCATAAAAGCTACTTGGCAGAAACTTCCTCCCCAGTGCCCTGCATCACCGAGTCTTCAGAATGAATGGATGATAGATGCTAGGCTTCAAGCACCCACCTGGAAGTTAGAGGCATCCTTGGGACCAACAACAGCGCCGGGATGGTGGAAGTTGATTCGCAGATATGTGTAATCGGCTTCGATGGATGAGGATACGTTTTTGATGGTACTGATGTGGAAGGGTGTGGGATGGCCAAAGATGGGCAGAATAACCGTTTCGTACTTCTTATCTAGATGTCAAGGCAAAACAAAGCAATAGTGCGGTGCCAACCTAATTTGACTGAACGAGATAAGGGACATGCAAGAAGCAAAGGGGTAGGGAAGCTGACTCACCGACGAAGATGCGCAGCTTGCGAACGTCGTCCTCCTTGGGCATCTGCCCAGCGCCCTTGTAGGCCACATTAGATTTTGCCTTCTGACCCGTCTCCCCGTCCGCCTTGAGACCCGAGAGACGATTGCGTGCACTCACCTGGAGTTGTTGGAAGAGCTCGCGGCGCTGTTGCAATCGCTTTTCCTCCGCGGTCTGCTCGCTCTACAAGTCGGTGCGAAAAGGTGGGAAAGACGGATGATCGTCATCTCTTGTTCATCAAAAGATCTAGTCAAGGAACGACCGGTTTCTCTTTCCATAAGCGCTGGGAATGAAGACTTTTGGGACTAATCTCAATAACGAACTCCCCTTTCACTGAATCAGATGAAAACCCTTCATCATATCAATAATATTGATAAAACTCATACCCTGGTTTTTTGATCCAAAATAGCCCTCCGATGCCCCCTGCCAAGGGCTTCCGGACCTCCATCAACATCACCGTTTTCAAGACCGCCACCACCGCCAGAACCCGGCCTGGACCCATCCTTAGAAGCACCTGAGACCTCTTTTTTGCGTCTTTTCGCATCGGCACCTTCCCCATCCACATTCTCATCTGCCCCTTCCGCCTCCTCCTCTTCATCTTCTTCGATATACAACGAGACAGCGCGGGGTCGACGCTTGGCCGCAGCCGTGAGCACTTGGTTGGTGCGATTTTCTCCCAACCCAAGGATGACAATGTCACCCAACCAGAGAGCGTAGTGTTTGTCCTTTTCAGACTCAGCCTCTTCATTCAGCAGGTCCTACAAAGAAAAAAAACACTTTTCAGTTATAGAAACAGCTGTCGAATGCATAAGGACTTTAAGTTATCAAAACTGTGAACTCTACATATACACCGCGTTTCCGAAAAGGCGATTCAGGATAGTTTGAACTCCCAAAGCCGAAACATGGATAATGCCAACGTAAAATCCAAAAGGCTAGTCATTACGACAAAATTGAGAATTTAAAGCTAAACCTCCGTAGCGTCAGAATCAACGTTTGGAAGGTATCATTTCAGAGCTTCAGAAGCTCCAAAGTCACGACTAAAAGCGATTGAAGAGATGAGCTCTCCAAAAGGCCTCAATGTAAAACGCTTTGTTGTCAAGGTATAGTCAGAGCAAAAAAAGGCTTTTACACTTGCTTTTGCCAATTTCCACTCCACTTTTTCCTAAGAAGAAAGAAACGATGGTAAGCTTAATGTTGAATTGGAGGTCTCCTAGACCTGATACTCAGGTTCGAATATTCAGATGAAGTTGGAGATAGATTTAGCTAGTAATACAACATTCCGAGTATCACGGGGATGGAAATTAAGCATTAGGGAGGTATTGGCGACATAATTTGGAAAAATTGTCAAAATCGAACCCTTGGTGAAGGGTTAAATCTATTTGAAAAACAAGTCTCGCGTTCCCGGAGGGCTTCTACTGAATAAAATCATGGCTCATAGAGATTTAGAACTCCACGAATTCTGGGATCTTAAAGCCGCAAAAACACATAAGACAACAGCCGGAAAGCCTGCCACTTTTTCTCCTAGCCAGCAATAAAGACAAAATCAAGAATCCAAAATCCTTGTGTCCAGATGGGATCTGAGCTTGCTGCTGTACCACGGCCAAGTAAAAGCGGTATAATGAAGGCATACCTGCCGACCCAACGCCTACTAAGAGACAAGAAAAGACGATGAAAAGTATAGCTAAAAAAAACGCTATGACTGATCTAAGGGTGGATAAGGACGATCTCAGCTAAGTAACACGGACAGTGCAATGGTGAGTCCGACTCCCAAAAAGGAAGTCGAAAATAGGAATAAATAGGAATTGAAGTTCAACAAGGTAAGTTGCGGTTTTAGTGCAATATCTCCCTGACTAATGATAAAGATAACTATTCCAAAGACGTGATTCCACTTCAGGGAAAGAAGGTTCCAAGCGCTCGGCTATTCCCTGTCTCAGTATTACAACATCCGTACCATATCTAACCAAAGCACTTCGAATCATTCCAGGTGAAACCATTTACTGAGTGTCACATATGTGCAACGTCCCCACCTCATCAGTGTGAGCTCGGCTTTAAATACATGCAAAGAAGTGCATGATGAATAAACTCCATACACGCCTCAACGTCACATACGTGTCGGCCCATGAAATTCTCTATTCCACCTAGGACGTTATGAATATTGCCTGGAGAAATCAAGCGCAGTCAGTATCCTTAGAATAATAAAACGAGTGGACTGTGGTGGCCAAAGCCAGTGCAGGAAACAAATGAAATAAGCAAAGTTTAATTCATTAGTGGCAGGCATGTCGATAAGGAACCTAGGTAAGGTACCATGCTAGAAAAAAGGAAAACCAGGTGGGAAGGTAAACCTTGTTTGAAATTCGACAGACAACGCACAATTTTTCAGTCGAAATTGCCACAATTTGAGCGAAGAAAACCAGCCACGGCAAGAAGAGCAAGAAAAGCGTAGCCAAAATCCGAGAATCTCAAACTTGAATGGCAAAACCTGATGAAATGGATCTCCTTGCAATAATTCTAAACAAGCGACCCACCTGAAATCCCAAGTTGATGTTGACGGACATGCCTTCGCGGAAAACTGCGGAGCTCTTCGGACCGATAACGTAGTTCCCATCGCGAAACTCAATGCCAGTTACAAAACTAGACAAAAGGCGATCATGATCTCACGTCTTTTGAACAAAAATTCACCTTTAACAAGAATAAACCCACCCGAAGGTTCGAATCAGCTTATCGACGAGCTCAGGATGGTCCACTTTCACCTTATTGACAATCGTATTGTAAAAATTGGAAAATACAACACCCGGTTTCATCTGTTCAATAGCCCAGTCGAGTAGGTTGTGCAGGTACTCGTAATAAGTCGACTGCTTGGCATTGGGATTGACGATGAGAGTTCGGACAATGTTGGAACAGTAGGACCGATATCGAACTCCCAGTGAACAAATAATAGTCCCGAAATGCATTGGCTTTTTGTCACTAAAAACCAATTGAATTTAGGCAGAAAGGACATACTTTTCGGCGCTAAATTTAAGATTGTAATTGCCACCACTCTGAATGATTGGATCATAGCAGATCTCAAGGAACTCCTGTTCATAACCCCTTGTCAGGTCCCTATTCTTCAAGGCCTCCTGACAACCATCTGACAAGCTTTGATGAGACACTTTCTACAGACGCAAAAAATTACATTTACTTGGCAAAACACACCTTGTCGTCATCGATCACATCCATTATCTTCTCTTTAAGATGTTTCGAAAAGAGAATACAAGTAACCTCACTGGCTTTCCTGAGATACTGCACTTCGACCTCCTCTTTGGCAGCAAAAAACTGACTAAACATCAAAGAACTGTCGACGGCTTCCTTCGCTTTTGACTTCAGAGTCGAAGCGACAGACTTGGCAAATTCACTCTCGGAGTTGCGTTCAATCTCCTTCGAGAAGACACCCAACTTTTCTCCATTGCCGCTTGACAAGAAGTCCTTGGCAAGAAAGGCTACATTTGCCTTGTCTGCATCATCTTGAGGCCTTGTTAGTAAAGTAAAAGTCAGGTTCTCAACGCCAGAGGAATTCAAAGGCTTCAAGAATTCCACTTTCTTTCTGCTACTAAGAATGGTTATGCCCTTCTTGGCGATAAGCATTGCCGTTTCTTGCAGTTCATAACCGAAAAAATAAGTCTACCAAGAGCTAAGATCCAAAATGCATTACCTGTGTAGATATCGTTTTACCGTAAATGTCTTCTGATTTACCGTTGAGCACAAGAAAAGCGTCCACGTCAGAGAATTTGCTTTCCGGAGACTAAAAATTTATTAATAGCTAACCCATATTACCTCCCATTGTTCGTAAAAACGTTTGATACGTGAGGCAAAAAGTTTAACATCCAACGAAGCAGTCATATTTTGATTTTACGAACAGGGCGCCGAACTCAATATGCTAAGCCGACAAATTTTCTGTCCAATCAACTGCCAGTATATGTGACACCTATTGAGGCTGAAGTTTAGTAAAGGAAAAGCGCAAAAGAATGACTTATTGATTTGAAAACATAACATTGTATTATTTGTCAAAAAACTCCTAACAAAAGGCATAGCGCTTCTCCTAACAGATGCTCCTGATTTGATGCTGGTAATACCAACTACTTTTCTACGATAAAGATACAAGAACCCGCATCCTAAACCATAAACTGAAACAGGGCCTAGCATGCGCTGAAAAAGGATGCAGACTATATAATGCCACAAGAGACCTTAAGATACCAAAAATGTAGCTATTAAAACACAGGATTGTGCCTTGGACGATTTAAACCGAGTCATGGACAGATAGCTACCTAAAACTCTTAAAACATTTGCTTTTCTGTTTTTATTTAGGTAAAGTTTTAATTTTTGACAAACGTTTGCCCTCATGATATGATGAAACCGCTCGACATAAAGCAATGCGAATAAAACATTAGAATTTTTCTTGTTTGGGAAGTATTAAAATATTACGATTTAAATGCGTCAAAAGTGCAGTTGCAGCTCTTGGTTACTCTACTGAAAGTGGGGGAGGCTACAATTTTAGAGCAGAATTCGCATATTCGACATGCAGAATGTATTAAGGCCACCGGAGTGGCCTGGAGGTCAGCCCACCTGGCGAGGTGCAATAGTCAACAGAAAGTAGCCCTTTGCAGAAATCGACTAGTAAGCAAACGGTTTTTGTACAATTGTGATAATTTTAGAGGCCTTGACGATAAGTAGAAAAACGTTAGTGCTAAGAAAAAAGTCTTACCTGCATTTGCTAATCATTCATTGAAAAAACAACTTATTGTGAAAGAAAGTTGTTTGCAAAGAAGATCTAGAGTACATTTTACCTTACACCAACCATCACTTAGGAACCCTCATTTTCTGAACATGTAGATACATTATACAGAAGTACGTGCTAAATTTTTTAGTTTTAATTATAGGTTACTTTATACATCAAACTTTGATGTGTCGGTATGCAGTAAACAACAATATGGGTCTATTGTGTTAAGTTATTTACAAAAATTGCATAAAGTGGCGCGTGGTCAGAACCTAGCGTCTGGCCATTGGTGGTGTGGGTTATGGAGTATCGGCTTCTTCGTATTTACTTGGCTGATGGATTCTAAGTTTTGTTTGCTGCAAATAAGAGTTTTCTGTCATCGGTGTATTCACCTGTTTTAATCCCACGAAAATTTGTGTGTTTAGTCGAGCATGTCTAATTTGGAAAGGTGCTTCTGATTCTTCACTTCCCTTAATCATGGTTTCTTATGCGCGACTGACATCTTTGTCCATATAGGCCTTGCTCTTTTTTTCGCTACTACGTTTGCATGTGACTGGTACTTGGCAAGTGTACAACATTTTTACGCCCAACATTTTCCTTACCGCCTTTTTAATAGTGTATAGCCTTGGAGACTTCAAGTTTCTTGTTATCCATGTAGTTGTATTTCCCCCCCCTTTTTTTTGAACAAAAGTTTTTAACCTGTAATTTTTCCTTTTATGGTGCTCAGTAATCTGTATATCTGTTTGGGTTTCATTTTCTTAACGAAACCATTTTTCATGTACCATGCTCTTAGAAATTTTGTGCACACAGTTGTTGTACCTTTTATCTTATCTTTACTTACAGTTTCGTTTTTAAACCATATTTTCAGTGCGTTTGAAAAGTGAGGCTTTTTAAGCGTTACGATGTCGTCGGCGATCCGAGAATCGAATGAGGAGTTTGAAGATCAGTTTCGACTTCAACAGGAGGCTGCCGAGCGTGAAAAGCTCGCTGGTAGTCAGACCAAAAAAACACGCGTCGATGATGATGGTACTGTAATGGAATGGGACGAGGAGAAACGGGCATGGTTCCCGAAGATCGATGACGATTTTATTGCATCTTATCAGATGAACTTTGGTGTGCAAAACGAACAAGAGAGTGCCCACACAGCTTGGCGCCAATTTGCCGCCCAAGTCGAAAAGTTAAAGGCCGAACGGGGGGATGAGGATGAGGAAGTGAAAAAGGCTGTTGCTTCTCTGGGTGAATATTATCGGTCGCCTGCTTATAGGGCTTGGTACGATGAGTACCAAAAGCGGCAGAAAGATTCGAAAGAGGAGGAACGAGTGCGTCTTGAAACGAAACACCGGCTGCAAAAGGTCGTGGAAGTTTCAGCGGATGATGCCTTGAAACGCGCTGAAGAGGAACAGAGGCTAGGTGTCCCGATCGCCAAATCGGAGACGGAAAAGGTAAAGGCTGTTCAACCGGAGGGAGAAACCTCCTCAGATGGTCATTCAAGGAAGAGGAAAAAGAAGGGTGCCCCAGAGTGGTATGAGGTAAACCAGTAGTAGCTCAACACCCCTTCCTTTAGATAACCGACGATAAGAACACCCATGTTTACGTGTCAGGTCTTCCGCCAACCATAACAGAGGCGGAATTCACGGCTTTGATGTCCAAATGTGGCATAATTATGAACGATCCGTTGACGGATAAGTTGAGGATTAAATTGTACCGTGACGAGGAGGGTAAACCCAAGGGTGACGGTCGTTGCTGCTACATTAAGGTGCGTCGTGCGAAATCACTATCACCTTTATTAAATGAAAGTGAAAACGGTCTTTTGATCCCAACATTAACCTTTAGATTGAATCAGTCGACCTAGCGCTGCAGATATTGGATGGGCTGCAATACGAACCCGGCTACATTCTACATGTGGAACGTGCGAAATTCCAACCCAAAAAGGATTTTGACTATACCAAACATCGTCGGTTAACGGCAAAGGAGAAGAAGAAATTTAAGCAGAAGCAGGAAAAGTGAGTGTGCAGCGCATCACACTAGCTCCTTAAAGATGAAATGCCCCCGTTGGAGCTGATAGGTGCATCTTTTTAGCCTCTTTAAGTGGAAACCGGATGCAAATAAACTCATCCGGGGCAAGAAGGAACGTGTAATCATCCTACGAGGCGTCTTCGACGAGAAAGATCTTGGAGTAGGTTAAATAGATAGAAATCCATTTTTTTGCCTTCTTGATTTAGCAGTTATTTCTTAGGAATTGAGACGGGAGAGGTAAGAATAGAGGTAGTAGCCTTGAATTCCAATCCCACGTGGTCGTTTTCAAGTTATTTTGTGTAAGATATGTCGCTATTTGGAGAGTACGGGGGCTTTTGGAGTCGAGCGTAAAAGTGGTCCGGTGTTGTGGCATCAAACCAACGCCTTACAGCTGTTCTGGTAATCTTAGTAGAGTAGACATTTCATAAGTCCTCGTGCGACATTGTCAACAACAAGGAAAGGCCGAGGAATAATTCTCTCTCCACGGTTTGAAAGTGTTCTCTTTACTAATTTTAAAATGAAGGAGAGCAGCTTATTCCTGGTGCAGTGGTTGTGAAAAATTGCTTATTTGTTAGGCCCTTACTGTATTGCTTTCTCCTGCCCCCCCTCCCCCTACAGCTGGACGTCAGCCTTATTCCGGAGATTCGAGAGCGCGTGCGGACTCAGTGCGCCAAAGTGGGTGCTATCAAGAAGATTGTTGTCTACGATGTGAGTTTACTTTTCTTCCTTTTCACCGTCCTCTATATCAGGCAAACATGGATTGTTACTCTGCTGGTTTGAATGTCTACTTTTAGTTGATGAGGAAATTCAAGTTGAGAATTTGGGTTGGTTCGGTAGATAATAATTTCCACCAACCGTTGTTATTTATGCGTCGAGGGTGTCTGAAATTAACAAGTTATGCGATTTATAGTCTTTCTTTGGTCTAAAGTCCAGCATTGTTGAATGAAGGGAATTTGTTTTGCCAATCTCTACATTTGACCTAAACTAACCTGTTGAATGATGTATCTTTGAACGAGGCCGTTAAACACCTTTTTTGACGTCCGAGTTATCCCTGGAAGGTGTTATGACTCAGAGAAGAGCTGTACGATTAGTAGCATAGAAGTGGCAAGAGCTGAGCTGCCGTTTTGGACTTCTGGTAGTCCACAAAGGTCCTACCGACTGGGCAATCAAGTATCCCTTTGAAGTCTGAGAGGGCGAAACTAGAATCTAGGGTCCAGAAAGGTTAACAATATTAGTGGAGCCCATTCAACTTGAAATAACTAATCAAGTGTTTTTTTGCCCCAATTTGTAACAGACCAATCAAATCGTCGTCCTCTGACCTGACTTTATAGAGTGTTCCAAGCAATCCGATTAAAATTTTCTTCTCGACCACTCCACCTTGAAAGAGACTAGTCAAAGGGACAAGTATAAGATCGAGGAGCCGGACTAGTGATCTACAGGAAAATCGTTATTCATGGGTATTTTGTGATGTGAAAGCAAATTGGAATCAAGTAACATCTCCCAAAGTCGACCTCGTCTTCCTTCTCACTTTGTTATAGACCAATCCTGAAGGTGTGGTCTCAGTAACCTTTAGCACACCAGAGGAGGCAGACGTAGCGGTGGGCTTTCTGGACAAGGCTCTCTTCACCTACCGAGCACCAGTTGTCGAAGGCACCGGTGACAGTGGAGGTCAGCGGACTCGACAGCTGCGCGTCGAGCGATGGGATGGGCGCGAGCGTTTTGATAAGTGTGGCGAAAGTGCAGAGGCAGAGGCAGAGCGGTTGGAACGGTGGAATCGATTCATTGGTGAAGATCCCGATGCTGACGATGGCGATGGAGACGGTAGTGAGAAGTCTGGTGTTGATGATGTTGAAGCAACGGATACGGACGAAGAGCTGGAGGCGAGGTGTGGTGATTCGGGTGCAGAAACGGAGTGATTTGAGCAGTCGCAATGTAAAAAGGAATACGATAAATGAGTTTGATCTATTTTAAGTTCCTTATTTATTGTTCGGGCTGCATATTGGAGTGTGTATTCTCCTATTCAGGGGCTTCTTCCTTTTCGAAAAGTCGTAGTGATAGGGCATCTTCCTGTGTGGACTCCATTGAATATCGAAATTTGGTGTTGATATTCTGGCTACTATAAGCTTGGTAGACGAGGAGAAGTGATTGCAAACCCATTAAGGAATTCTTATCTTGGGGCGTGAGTGGGTAGTGCGATTGGCAGAACTAGTTCGGTTTGGTGCCGAGGTGGAGGCGGTTTCTCCTCTATAAGTGCTGGCCTTACTAAACAATCGCTCGAAGAGTTTAGCATTAGCTACAAAGGGAACAGGTAGGATTCTTCCAATGTAAGAAACGGCTGAAATAAATATTCCATTCTTTCGGATAGCAAAATATGAATAAGTTTTGAATTTTTGATATCGTGGTGATTTACTGCCCGAGCAGAGTTGCTTTCTAATGATTCTAGTAGGCAAAATCAATCTAAGCGTAAATTTGAATTTTATGAGCATGCATGATTAGAGAGTAGGAAAGTGGATTTACCCTATTGCAATTTAAACTCTCTGAATTAGTTATCTGTCTAAGTTCGAGCGATCACAATGAAGGGACTGATGTAACGACTCCCCTCGCTCTTTTGGCCCAGCTTAGTCATCAATCAGACTTTAATTTTAGCTGCCAAAAAAGGATGAGGGGGTCTAATTTACTTTCGCAGAGCAATTATTTTCAAATGTCGATTTAAGGCTGCTATGTATGCCCTCAATCCACTCTAATCCGATGGTGCTTTATTTGCTAATTTAATTCCTGAAGGGCTATATGAAAAAACCGGTTAATTAATGGATTTTGCAGTGCTTTTGAACATCATCATTAGGCGGGCTAGTGCGCTTCCTTGCAGCGGGACATCTACTTCTAGTTCGTACCGAAATTAATATTTATTACAAGTGAAACAAGCCTAGTATATGATTATACCAGGCTCTAACAAAGAAATATATATGGCACGTGTGACAAACTTTAACCCAAGACATAGTTAAGTAGGACAGAAAGGGTGAAGGGTGCAGGTGCTAAATCTAACCTAGCTCGGAAAATTCTATTCTTTATAACAGATTTTAAGAATTCTGGGTGTTAGAGCCAAATGAAGACCTAAAGTTTGCCTTACTCCCTGCTTGGTTACACAGGGTCGTAAGTTCACAGATTGTGTTAGTAGACTCGGTCCCTTAAATAATAGTATGTAGCTGATTCCTCATTACTAGACCTTCTTATGACTTTGAATAGAATGGGTGCGTTGTGCGAATAGTACGTGACACTCGACATCTTGTTGCTGTTTCGTCACTATGATCACCACGTCACAATATCTGTGACGCCTAAATTTATTGAAGAGTGACACTGACGAGATAAATAAAACTTGTGCACCAAACCACGGATCTATCATTCGTAATCGGTGTTTTGAAGAGATGATATGTCTAAACAAATTGACTTTTACAGCACTATTAGTAGCAATGCTTAATGCACTGCAGAAGCACAAAAAAATTATGTAGTCAACCTGACAAAATGTCTTTTAGCTTGCGAAGGGAAATACTGTGGCATTGCATTTTATTCTTACAAAAATGAATTGATTTTTTTTCTAGTTATCAGATTGTTGAAAACCCCTTTTAAAATTGTTATAATAGTGTGTTTCAAACGTATTTTATGCGGTCTCATTTATACCGGTGTTCTAACAGCTGGGGGTACGGAGTTGTAAGACAAAGTTATGGCTGGGAGCAGTTCGATGAGTATGGGTGACGACACGCCCCTTCTCTTTGCTGACTTTAATCAGGATTTTACGCAAGTTTTCTCTTCTTTGTAGTAACACATTTTGGTGCCTTTCTTGATAGTGTATGTTTGGTTCAGTTGTTGCACTTTGATATTTTTACTGGTAGTTTACATGGGAGTTAATAAACTCAAGACTTCCAAGTTCACTTTCGCATCATTCCGTCTGTTTTAGAACGCTTTGCATTGGAACACGGCACGGTTACAGTCTGCTGTCGACAGATAATCATGAAGTTCTAGAGACTTACGGTGTTAGTAAGTTCTCATCACATTCTTTTTCGAATATTGTTACTTTATTTCAGATGGTGAGCCAATGTGTCTCGTGGGCCGTCTCTTCACCAGCAACTTGGTCGTTCTCGTTTCCCTCCATGATATGCGCAAACTGCTGATCTTTCATTCTCGTCGTGATTCTCTCATCTGTGATTACCGCTATACTAACACCATCCTGTCTGTCAGAATGAATCGTCAAGTGAGTCTATGACGGTTATGATCCTCGTTTCTGTTTTTCCAATAAAAAGAAAAGAAATCACGGGTAAGTCATCAGGCTGAAGTCCAGCTTTTGAACGTTTTTATTGTCTGGTCGTTTTGTCCTTTTAGTCTAATGGTTGGATTTTCTGATAACTTCCGGCCAAACTGCTCAGAAATTGACCGTTGAGGTAGGTGCCGGAACAGCATTTTCCTTTGGAAGGCCATGAATAGGTGTATCCATATCCCAAGAAAGCTGAGTTATCTCAGCTGCCTGCTCGACGAATCGGAAGTCATTTAGGCGTTCTTTACCACCCCGTTCGGCATTTCCAAGTTTCTTTTGAAGTGCTTAGGTGGTGAATAAGGGGTTGTGTTATCCTGATAATCTCCTTATACCTATTGAGAAAATTGCAAATCTTTGGGTACTTTTGTCCAATAGAAACTTGGCTCCTTAAATCCACTTTTAGGCTTTTGTTCTTAATCGTTTTATCCTATACCTGAGGTCTCACCCTGTTTGTAGAAGCGAGCTGAGTTTTTTCCCTTATTTGCAAACGTTAAATAAGATTTAGTTATTCAAGGAGGAACACTGCGTCAGTACCGGCCTGACGAAATCGCATTCCTGTGACAGAAAGGCCACCAGCTTAATTAACAGCGACTGGAGGGGGATTACGTCACCTGGGTCGTGTTACGGAGGCCTGAACAATCCTCATTTTGGAATTCATTTCGTATGCAAATCAAACTGCTCAGTCGATTACTGCTACGAAAGGAAAGAATCGTTCTGTTCCAGTTGGATTATTTTTTCAGTTTCGATCCTGTCCAGGCACGTATCTAGGCTACCTTTTCGGGCTTATCCCATATGCTATAAAGGAATCATTTTTTGTGCTGAGCACTGGATTAATCTTGGTCGTACGAATCCTGGAGGTAAATATGGAGTTCTGCCGTCTCGTACTGTTCCGCAATTACGTCAGTCTGTGTCCCTTCTTCATTTCTTCCCTTAAGAAAGGGAAATTTAGGTCGTGACTGCAATATTTCATATGGCACAAGGTACGGAGTGAGAGGGATTATTTCGGCTGGACCTTCTAAGTTTCTGTCCTGTGTTACTCTCCCAGTTCTACCCGAAGGTATTAAAGGTTTATGCCTGATTATAACTTCATAAATTTACAGGATCACTAAACTGTTGATGGAGGTGATCTGAAACCCCTGGGAGTGAAAAGTCTGTGTAGTTGAGCGTTCAGTCTAGCTTATTCCAAGTTCTCCATCCCGTTCTGACTGACCTTCAACGTCTATACCTATATAGTGGCTAATCGAAAGTGGCTAAGCTGCCATACCTGCCTAGCTTTCCTAATTGCTGTTTACAGAGATGAGTTTGTCATCGAAAATGTGTAGCCATTGGAATAGCCAATTTTTGGGGTAAATACGGAAGTAAATAATTCCCGAATCGCTTTGGCGCCTAATCTTCTGTGTAATTGGATACGAAAGTGGATCCAGTCAATCTGTTGGGCAGGGATAAGGATAGGTGATTGTTGAGGCAGTGTAGACCTTCAATGCTTCAGATTGATGAAGTCTTGAAGTATTAAATAGAGATGATAACAAAATCTCCCCTTCTACTGTAGCGGCTGGTAGTGTGTCTGGAGAATGAGATCTTCATCCACAACATCAGAGACATGACGGTATTGCATCGGATAGAGGACACACCGTCGAACCGCAACGGTGTTGTCGCCTTCTCCACCTGTCCTGACAAATGCCTCCTCGCCTACCCCGGGTCCAGTCGAGTGGGCACTGTCTACATCTTCGATGCGTCCACCTTTACGGTCTGTGGTTTTCTTTGTCTTGCTTTTTTGACATGTCTCGAAGTTCCTCCTTCGTTTCGAATTCACTTGCATCCAATACCCGTCCACCGACTTCAGCTTCATTGACCTCTGAGTCATCTGCACATGACCTTTCCACTTATTCGTTCATTCCACCGATAGAAGATAACGCGTAATCGCTATCCGTTTATCCAACCACCCGCACATCACTAATTCATCGCAGAGCCTCCAATTCACCCACCCATCATTAATTTACAGAACAACGCGTTTTAGTTGATCCTGCCATTTCCGATCATTTAGCCGTCCTTTTATCTTTCGCTGCTCTAGCCCCCTCTGCATCGGCATTCATGGAAGGTTTTCCTCCCCTTTTCGTCCTTTTTAACTTCCTGGAGGAGCAAGTTAATGTGGAATCGAAAGTAGACCTTCGCTTTGATTAACTGCGTATATGTATGTGTACCTGTAAATTCGTACTTTTAGGGGTCACATTCACATGACAACCGTGTACGGGAGCGAGGAATAGACCTGCAGTGTTTTTCCTCCTCATTTCGAATGAGGATGAGGATGAGATAGGAATGTTGGCTTCATTTTGGGGGCTTCACGATATTTGGTCGTACGAAAATGGGATCATTGGGAATGCGTTGTTCGGCGGTTTATTTGGAGCTGACGTTAACTTTGCGTTTTCCGTCCAGAGTTAGTCTATGTGGCCATGGCGCCTCGCATACATTCATTTCTCTGGCCACGACCGCCTGACTTATTTCGTCCATCTCCCTTTATTCAGTGGCCTGATTGGCCTATCTACCTTGGAACCAACTTATCCATTCTTCTGCCCCTTAACCTTCGTCTTCATCCATCCTTACTAGCCTTGTCCGTAGCCCATATCCATCCACCCACCTCATTTTTCAAGCGGTTCAGTTTTCCTTGAGATCGGTAAATGTGTGGTTCATGGTTTTATTGACAGTGACATGTCATCTGCTTAGGTCGCCTGGCGCTGCGGGAGATGGAGATGGTCGACAGCTAAGACACGATGCATATACGTGGTGACTTTACCACACTCGTTGACGGGGTCTGTTGCCGAAATCATTTGGTTGTTCCACCAATCGTAATCATTCTCAGATGGAGCTCCTCGGGTCAGAAACTCGGGGAGTTAGATGTATGTTTCGCTGACCAGACCTCATCTTAGACTCTGCTCATTTAAACTTGCCTCAACTGTCACGTTGGTGTGACCGCAGATCAGGCATCCCGAGCGTTTCTAACGCATTCAGGGGTGAAGGTTACGTGTCATTGGGGGAGCTTGAGTTGTCACGTCTGTGTTTGTGTGTTTACTAGCTGGTCATGTTCTCGCCTCGACAAACGGATTTCGCTTTTCCTTCATTCTTTTGATAATTTGCCTAGCTTTCTAATCTTTGAAATGTCTAGAATAGTGGTGACTTTGAGGCGTGGTGTTGGAAGTGGAGGTATTGGTGATGGTGATGAACCTCCATTCCATATCTTCAGCATTCACTCAATCATCTAACTTTCCATTTGGCCTTGTTCAGCCCATCCCTTATCCAGCAACCCTGTTTACATCATTTGTGACCATTGCAAATAGGAGAAATGGAAGTAGAGTGGACAGTAGACTAGTCAGCTACTGATGCTTCATCCATCGTGATTATTTCCCTTCCATCGGTCCAACTGTTCGTAGGTATTGAATCCTCCCATCCACCTAATCATTCGTCGTGGTCCTTTTCCTTCCCCTTGAATCCGCCTGTTTATCTGCCTATTCGGCTCTTACCCATTCCATCGTTCACCCGTCTCGGTCCATCCATTCAGGATCGTCACATCCGGCTATCCATATCAAATACGTCAGTCCATCCATTGCCCTCAGGTTTTGTATTCTCACATTATACCTATCTTGGATCTTTTCATCTACCCAATGGTCTCATCCGTCCTCTCATCCTGTATTCATTCAGTTGTTTGTTCTTTTCAGATCTACTTATTAATCTATTTGTCCCTCTTGCGCTCATGTACCCGCCTCTTGAAACTGCAGTCCATTCTGGATTCTGCCTTCTTTATCTTGCCAAGTTGTTGAAACCGCTTGAGTTGGTTTTGTAAGGGTTGAATCACCTCCAGTGCGGATGGTTACCGTCTCAAACATCCCTCCACTTGTTCAATCCCCCTCTCTCTGTTCCGCTCACACATCTGACAATCCATGCATCGCCTCATCCTGTATCTATCCCTTCATCCATACATTAGTCACGTACTCTTCCCGATTCTACCTATTTAGCCGTCTACTCACCCCCAATCACCTCACTCCCGACCAGTTTTATCTTCAATCGCCTATCATCTTCTCCGTCTCATCCATTCACTTCATTGAGTCATCCATACATCCCTCATAGAGCATTCTCTCGACTCAAATCCTTTCATCTTCACAGAACATCACATCTATCGCGGCACACGATGGACTGCTGGCAGCTCTCGCATTCAACGTGTCCTCGACCCTCCTTGCAACTGCTTCAGAGCGTGGCACAGTCGTCCGAGTCTTCTCCATTCCCGCTGGTGACAAATTGATGGAATTCCGGCGTGGTCTGGCCCGGTGCGTTCTTAGTCCACATTTATTTACCCGCATTTTCCCCCTCTTTCCCTGTCCCGCGGTACCCTTCTTTCATCCACCTACAGTCCGAAGTCCGATCCCATTAGGACACGCTATCGATACTAGTCATTGTTTCCGTCAAACCCGATTTGTGGGGTACGTGAAATCACTGCTAGACTGTCTTGTAACTCCGCTGCTGTGTCGACTTGACCTTTCCACAGCCGTGCATAAGCTACCCTGGAGTCGGATGTTTTCCTCTCCTCCCTCGTCGGTGCCAATTTGTGAAACCGCTTAAGTAAACAAATTGTGTAGACCCTGTAGGTACGTCAGCTGTCACGCTTTTACCTTGACCTGACAGGCTCCAACGTGAAACTACAAGTCGGAAATTGCATCGACCGAGATTTAAGTTACATTTAAGTAGCATGTTGTTCTCCGATACCTATTGCCTTCTCTGTTGCATTTCACGCATTTTCAAACCTTTTTCGAGGTGCCACTGCATTTCGGCTCTTCGGTTCCACTTCTACAGCGTCTAGGGATCCAAATTTGAATAGCGGGAACACTCCCACCACTTTCCCTCCGATATTTTATGGACACTGTTTTCCTTCCTTGTCTTTTATCAGCTACGCGTCTATTTGTTCCCTTAATTTCTCGACGGATAATCGATTTCTGGTGTGCGCAAGCAACACGGAGACCGTTCACGTCTTCAAGCTCTACGGGCCGGCTTCTCCCCCCTCATCTTTTTGCAAGTAAGTGAAACATCAAGCAAAATTGAGGGGATTTGTCATTTTACATTGAAATGTGGTAGTTTTGTGGCAGTAGACGTTAGACGTCGAAATGCTGGTGTGATTTTGCGATTAGGTTCAGTTCATCCATCACCTTTCTTCACAGAGCCGAGGATAGTGCCTGCACACCAGGATCCTCCACGCATGGCAGCGACGCTAATGCCAGTTCTTCCACCGACGACGCAGCCTCTACTGGCAGTTGGACCGGCAGTCTAGTAAGCTGGGTTGGCGGAGCCTTGAAGGCAGGTGCTGCCTACCTCCCGAATCCCGTGGCGGAGGTCTTTTCACAAGACCGCTCTTTCGCTTTTGCTTGGATTCCTTCTGCTGCTGCTGCCAACTTGGCGAGTGTAAATTCACCCGCCTCTGTCAGTCACGTCACCGCCGCCAGCGCGTCTCCTCACGGTGACGTTGAGCATGGAGGTAGTGGGCAAGTTGGCACAGCGTTCAAGAAGGCCGCTGCTCTTCTCTGGTGAGAAGGAAAAGAATGTAACTGTTGGGCCTATGAATTCATTCTTATCTTCTATTTTCCTTTTTTTTCAGCCACGGTGACCAGTACCGACTTCTGGTGGCGGGATTGGACGGTTATCTCCACATCTTCACCTTTGATTCGGCCCGTGGGGGTGAGGCGACCCTGCTGCGAACTCAGAGGTGAGTGTCCGCGTAATTTTTTCACCCTGCTACGTCTAATCTTCTCCGCCTTCCTTTCTTTTCTACAATTTATACGGCATGCTTTTGCATTCATCTTTTGTTTACAGGCCTAGTGGTATCAAGAAGGCTGCGAGTTATCGACTGATTTACTCCAAAAATGTTAAATACTTGTCGTGAGTGTAGTCGGTTGCTCTGACGTGATATCTCTCTTGCCCATGGTAGATCAGATGGCTGGAAATGGAGGCCTATCCGGATGTTTCTTCTTTTTTGCCTTCATTTCTCCTCCCCAGCCGTCTGGTTGTCTGGTCATCTAAGCACTCCTTTTCCCAGATTCCAATTATTTCACGTGTCCTGTTGCGGTTGTTGTCGCTTTTGTTTAACCCAATTTTTGGGTGTTGATTCGACTGTTTTTTTGAGGTAATGGAAGAGTCTTTTCAATTTAGGCCTTTTTTTCTCTATACGCTTGACGAAGAATAGGAAACCAATGAGTGTGCAGCGGCCTTGAGGCATTAGCCAATCAGGGAGGGCTGGCTTTAAGACTTCCTTCCGCTCTCCCATAGAGCGTACTTTTTCTTTTTCAGCCTAGCCGATATCATATGCATAAGGTAAGCTGTGTCAGATGGTAAGATCTCTGTGAACTGGGAAAGAGTTGGACTAGTAAGGTGGCGCGACTAGCGCCTCTTCGATTAGTGTAGTTGTGGGAGCGCGCCCTTTTTCGCCGTTTATCCACTTTTTCAAACTTTTGTGTGAGATACGTTTTTGTAGAAACGAGTACATTGAAAGGCGGAAGCGGAATGGGAAGAAGACAGTTGCATTCGACCCGTTGCCAGTGCTAGATAAGTAAGTAGCTACCAACATCCAGTGGAAATGCAGGTCTCTTGAAAAGCATTAGTCAAGCACTGAATTCCGTCACTTGTTTTTTGTCTGAATTCGTATTCCTTGCAGGAATTTTCAAAATTGTGAGCGAATTGGAAATAGATATGCTTCAGCTGTACAATTGTTCATCGAGGATGCATTGTTTGGGGACAAGGAGTAAGTATCTGTGTAGTTAGTTGGTGGCAGCGATGTCATTGACACAGGAGCCAATCAAATGATTAGAAATGGGATTTTGATCTTCTTGTTGCGTTTTCGTCTCCCTCTCCTCCCCCACCCTGGTTCTA
Source organism: Echinococcus multilocularis (assembly GCA_000469725.3). Lineage (NCBI taxonomy): Eukaryota > Metazoa > Platyhelminthes > Cestoda > Cyclophyllidea > Taeniidae > Echinococcus > Echinococcus multilocularis. Next base: position 1,431,824 of record LN902848.1, on the reverse strand, counting down.
CCCGTTTTGCCTTTTGTGTGTGAGAGTTATTCAGAAAAGAGAACTTGGAGCTTCGCGTTTCGGTGTTCTTGGGGCCCCCCAAGCTCCGCCTTTCACCCTTTGTGTTTTTGGGGCTCACCTGCCTTCTTTTTTGGGAAAATTAAACGCTCACCTTTATCACTAGGGCAGGCGTCTTCAAAACTCGGGTTATGCGGTCCCTGTGCGTCACTAATTGACACTCAAAACTCGCCCCTTGGCTTCCTTACCTCTAGAGTAGGCCTGTAAGACTGAGTTGCCTTTTTCAGCCTCATCGATTCGGGAAGCGTGAGTCTCGCTCCTTCGGGTATCTCAGTTCAACAACACAAACAGACTGAAGGATCCACAGATGCCGCCTCTTCTTCGCATCGTAGTTTCGCAGCCGTCGCCGGTTCAAGCATGGAGCCCTCAGCCAGTCGTGAGTTATCTATTTTAGATTTACTCTACTTAAATACGCATCAGTAGCCATTGTTTTGTTTGTGGAATTGCTGCAGAGGATTTGCTGGCGACGGAGGTGATGCTGTTGGTCACCCCCTCGACTGCTCCTCAGGGTTACTGCTACGAAACGGAGTTCCCCACCATCCAGTCTTCTCACCACACTCCTTCGAGAAAAAAGTGCTAGCCGTGCGACTTATATTTGGTCTGTTTTTTTATCCCTGCCTTTAGAGCAATCGAAAAACGTTCCTTGTCATCCGCACCAGCAGCAGTAACGCTAGTGGTGGGGTGTATGTTGGATTCTTGCGGTCGTAAATGCGTGATAAGAGACAAGGTGCTTCATCCGTGAGTCACCCCGTTCCCTCTCCTCTCAGCTCTCAACTCTTCCATCTCGTTCCTCCATTTTGATTTCCGCTGTGTGTATGTTTAGCCGGACAGCGGTTCTCTTCTCTGTGACATTTTCCTGGACCTTTTCATGTTTTACCTTGGCGGACAACAGCTCTTCATGTATACGTTTGCTCTGGACACAACTATTGTCTATGTGTATGTGTGTGGGAGAGACAGCTCTATACGATTAAAGCTATTATTTGTTTAAAGCTTTCCTCCATTAGAACTTTTAGTTTTGCTAAATTTAATTTTGGGGTTCCTTAAAGTATAAATCTCTTTACGGCGTAAATGGTGACCAGTCTAAACTGGATTCCCCAAAGAAGACTAGTCCAGGCGTTGCATCCATCAGGTTAGTTCAGCCAATACTTTTGTGATAGATGGAGGTGAATTTCTGCGTTATAATGTAGCTAAATAGTTTTATGCCTTTGGCAGTCCTCCACCAGTTCATCGCGTTGAACTGAAAATCATACTTTTTTGGAGTTACCTGATAACCACTGGCTATGAGGTACCAACGTGCGTAATTGGTTTATCAGGGCGATATAGAAGGGTTGGAACACCGAAGCCGATTTCTGGCAACGGGAAGTGTGCCCTTTCAGTTGGAGGAATGTATCACTGACACTAACACCTCTTACTGGCATTCTCTGAAATGTCATTGAAAAATATCTAGGTTGCATGTAATATAAAAAAGCGCTGATTTGCTTTGCTTGCGGTTAGGCCTTCCATGGGTTAGGGATAAATCTCACGCTCTAGGGGAGATGAGGGGTGCAACATCCAAACCGGCTTAGATGTAGCTGTGTGTGAATAGTTAGAACTTCGAATACATATTTCTTGCATTCAGGTAGTCAAAATTACGAAAGAAAGTATTTAGGTCTTAGAGACGAGCTCCCTTTTTCTGTTGCAAGCTCTGAAATCGTCTAATTTTGGAAGCGAGTCTACTAACGCAAATTCAGTAGTACACGTCAGGATTACATTTATTGTACATTTTGCGTTTCGTTAGCCAAAATAGTGAATAAAGGTGGAAGATGTAGAACTAACTTTCAAGGAAGTAAAGCTGGCGTCGTATTTGCATCCAGGCATTGTGCAGCCCATTACCTGCTCTCTGGAAACGCACTATGGACCTGAAATGAACAATTGAGAGAAATCAAAAGGGAGACGAAGTACAAACTGCAAATTTGCTTTAAACCGGAGAGGGAGAGAGAAACTCACGAGAAGGACTTCTCCCCAAAGCTTTACGATTTGATGCTAATGTGTGTTGATTTGTTTTGACAGCAGTTTTCTTAAGGGCTCTGGAGACATAGCTTTCAATTAGTGGAAATTCGGGCTGACAGCGAATGTTACGCGTTGGTGAAGATTTACCAGCTCTTGCTTAATAAGTGGATAAGTTGATTGATAAATTATTCTCTCCAATTTACGGGTGCTTAATTTGGGTAGATAAAAACAAAAGTCCCCTATTTGTTACCTCATTTTTTTACACCAGCTTCTGAACTTTAGAGGCCTTGCTCACGATTTCCTGTCTCCCTGACGTCAGAGAACTTGGTTGCTCTAATTCCTTTACTTCAAGCTGACAGATTTAACCACCGTTCTAGTTTTTAGGTCAGAGGGGCTTGACAAACCTGGAATTACAAAGCTTAGCGTTACTCTCCTCATATTTGCTCAGCTCCTGAGAAATGAGCCCGAGTAGTCAATCATGTAGCCCTCCACCACTGCGACAATCTTATACGACTAGTCCTCAAATTTATTTGTGCAAACTGAGTCGCTCTCCTACCCCTCCCTACCCAAAAAAGTTAATTTTGTAACTTAATGGGCCAAAGTCAGGTTTTAAAGACACCAGACACCTCTTCTTACACCTGTATCTGGGCCATTTGTGTTTGTCGCCTGTCCCCTACCAAAGTGATGTCAAAAAATGAGACGATTGTGGAGGTGGTGTAGAAATTAATCACAACATCTTTTGACATACACACAAGGCGGTGGAGCGGGATTTCGGATCCCGGGAAGTGTTATGGACTGAGCCAATTGCCAAATGCTGTAGACTGGATTCACTACGCTCGCGTAGCCAGCTACATAATCAAAGGATAAAAACTTCAGAAAAAGGCGTTGAGTGGGTAGTGGTGGATGCGAGAGGCTGAGTCGGAGTGCGTCGGTGTTAGTAACTGAGTGGCCTTGACCTTCGCGCTATTACCGGTACACTTGAAGCGCATCTCCGTACGATATGTGCCAAGTAGGGAGAAATGGGCGATAGCACGAGTCTCTGGGATGTCCACCGATTAGACATCAATCGGAAATCCTGGAAATTCGAGTGGGAACGTCTTTTCGGAGTTGCGGGCATCCCCATCAGGAGGATCATTTTTACGATCATGACTAACGACTGTCGCTGGGGAGGCGTAACTCCTGACTCGCAGCCACCTATCCATGTCAATCGGCGGTTTTGAAAGTAGTGCCACTCTTAAGTAGGATTGAAGTCCACTGCTAAAAGGCTTCAGAGTGGAATTTTACAGCAACGCCAAGTCTTCTACTATAACGAACATGCAAATCAGTCAAACGACTCTTTACGAGCATACTTCCAACCCATTGTGTCAAATTAATAAATGACCACTCCAGAAACCCAACTGATTAAAGGTAACATTTTCATTCCCTCTCTAGACATGAAATAGTAACCCAAATGGCTAATGATAAGCAATACGGGTTCCCTCCAGTCTTTCACTCGTGGAATTTCTGGTTCAGGTATCCCAGAGGCTAAACTTAGTGTAGTGAAGCCCCGAAAGTTGCCCTTTTAAGGGGGCCAAGTTGGAGGCATGGAACCGAGAAGTGTTTGGAATATCGATACATGTGTCTACTACAGTCGGATATCACTTTTAGGCCTCCCGCGCGCAACGTGGGGAGCATTAACGCTTAACAATACTTCTCTTTGTTCTCAAGTGCATCAGTTTTAAGGCTAGACCCATAATAGAGAGAGTTATACGCGAGTACTTAAAGGCTGTGTTGTTTCGCCATAATTTTTAACTATGAAACAGGAGCTTAAAGACAGTTGAGGGGCATAAAAATACCAGAAACACCGTGCATTAGGATCCGATACTACTTAATCGATTTAAGCGTCTCTTATTTCAATGCTTGATATTGAACAACTGACATCTACCCCAGTGAGCAGTTTTTAATGTAGACAGTTTGGCACTCCTTTTGGCAGAATTGACACGAGTTCACGCCGAACGAACCGCTTCTTTTGGTGCTTAATACGCTATTGATTTAATTCCAAAATTCCTGCTCAACTCCTCCACTCGTCTGTAAGCAAATCCCCGCCTACGTGATCGGCATGAGGGGTGACAGGGCGACGTCTCAACCACCCTACTTGAATTTAAAAATATGTCCTCAAAAATTATTAAGATATGATGGAAAAGGACGCATCTTATGCTAAGTTAACCAGGTCCTCCCTAGTAACTTTAATATGGGATCGATTCAACTACCCGTTGGACAGGAGGCCAACCGATTTAAAAATAATATCTATTGCCGACGTAGAGGGGAGTTAAGGGGGCTATTAGCATGGCTGAGAGACCACGCTGCCTAGCGAAATCACAAGCACCGAGCCTTATATGCCTGCGTAGCCAACACATAGACTTAAGTCGACAAAGTGTAACGCGAAAGACCCTTTTTTGATCGGCTTCCTTGGCACTCGCCTTGGACACCCCTCCCCAATTCAGCCATCAAAATGTAGTCGCTACTATGAGAAAGATACTCTCGAATGAACCACCCTAGTTATCGAATTTGCGTGTAAATAGGAAGGCATCTGACCGCCACACCACTGATTTATCTTGACAAATCTACTGGTTTAGAGATTTCGTCGTCATGTTTGAGAACACCAAACCATCCATCATCTAAAAAGCGGAGTTATTTAATAAAGGATGGGGTTAAAAATAGTTTTGTGGAGATATAGTTGCACGTTCATTCATTCTTGCCACTTTTCATTTCCTTCGGTGCTGCCAGGCCATAAATTCCCCCGGTTCTATCTGACTAGGCGAGAGGTGGCGGATGTATTGCACGTTAACTTAAGAGACATCTAGAGAGGTAGAGCTCCGTGACGAAGTGTTTGAAATGGTATATGGCTAGTGTCACCTCATTTCTAATAGCATTCCTGTAAAACACGTCTAAAATAAGCATCTTTTTTAGCTCTAAGCTGCAGATGTCATTTTCTTGTCATGGTATGGTCTGCCGTTCGGAATAGAAAATCAGATTAGTTGTTCCTTAGCATAGGGTTTGCTTGCCAACGCCACCTATGTTACGGCTGGAGGCCTTCCCAAAGTTAAAGAAGCTATCAACGAGGACAAAAAATGTGCTACCAGTGTAGAGAACGGGTGGGAACTACTGGTAAAATCCGAATGTCATGCCACCGAGAGCAGGTACAATTGGCGGAGCCTTAATTGCCTGCGTCATCAAACACTAAGTTGAACAAACTATCACAGACTTACAACAATATAAGAACTCATCGTCAGTATGCTAGTAGAGCCATTTAGACCTTTAAATGCTGTCAGCTTGCATCTCATTGGCTACCTTCTAATCAATCAGTTCCATCAACCAATCAACGATCAGGAAGGAATCTCCAAGTTTAAAAATGACATAAAGTTGGATTGTGACAAATAATTTCCAGGAAGTATCAAAATAGTCATCAGTCTACTCTAAATTAGGACAACAGTTCATTGATTCACCAAATGTGAGTAAACTACAATTGCAAGCGATAGGAAGCATGAAAAGTTGGCTTCATATATTTTGGCCCCTTGAAGAGGGCTATCTATTCTGTAAACAACTTTAACACACTTAATTTTAAAAAGAGTTCACCTTTCATTTAAAGTGGAAGGGGACCAGTTGGAGGAATTGCTTTCAATCACTGACCCGATCGCAGGGTGTAGCTGCATAATCTCACAATAAGCCGAGGTGCGGAAGTCAATTTTGCTCCGAGTTTCAGTATTACCTCGTCCTCTTCCACTGTCTCCTTCCGAAATCTTAAAGAAACTTGTTACAGTATCATAAAGTTTTGGTAAAAGAGCGATTCTATAACAATTTCAGACCTTTTCCTTACCCCACCCTCACGACATACCTATCCAACTAAGGACGACTAAAAGTAGTAATCTGATGCCTTTGTTTAACTGTTTGTGATAAACTGCTTTGACTCTTTGATCGCTGAAGGTTGTATTTCCACACTGCGGCCTTTGGGCCCTGCTGATAATCTGCCAGCTACTCCCTATGGTAGTAAGTAGTGTCTTCCACCACCACTATTTGCACTACTAAGCAGACTGACTCTGCTGTTCCCACTCCTACATTAGTGTTATAAATCCAAAGCTTTTGACTAAGATGCACAATTTAGCGCACTCATCTCTTGAATATCTAATTTAAAAAGGAAGAAATCCAAGCGTCACGGATATGTGACGCTAGGGCAGCATGCATTCCCACTTTTGCAAACTACTTAATTCCCTCCTTTGCATCTAAAATATTAGAGAGACTAGATTGTGTCTCTCAAATTAAAAGGTGGATTTTCCAACATTAGAGGACTTTGGAAGTGGGTCTGAGATGAGCCATATCTATCCCTCCAACCCTAGAGCTGTTCATCTGACCAAATAAAAAAAAATTTGGGGACAAAACTCCTTTTCAGTGTTTTCACTTCTTTAGTTTGCCAAACCACTCCCCACCGGATGAGGAGCTACAACCTCCTCATGCTCCGTTTTGGAGTTGGACATAAAAAAGCGGGACTTTTGACATGCTCCTGGCTAAATTCGTTTTAAAAAGAGAAAATATACATTTCGTTGTGACAACGAAGCATGCAAGGTAGATAAATGATTGATAACGCAGAAATTCCAAATGTAGCAAAAAGAAAAAGGAGGAGGTAGAGGAGGAGAAGCAAGCGTTACAGCACCGACATCTCTGGGGACTGCCGCAGTCTGGAAGTGTGAAAGTAATTTCACAGAGTTGACTGTCCTTTTCTCTTATTCCTTTTTATTTTTTTAGAGGAAAATAAATGCTTCTGCCAACTTGAACCTTCTGTTTAAGGAAGTTTGTCTATTAAGAAAATAGTGAAAAATGAAGAAGTTTGCTTTATTACTTTGTGGTAATTATTTAGAAAGAAAATATCAATTCTTTTAAATTTTGTATAAATTTTTTGCTAATTTACAACAAAATTGAATGACTAAAAAGATATATCATTCTTGAAACTGAAGTATGGTAGCATCTACTTAAAAGCAACATGTGAATATCTTCGCTATCAGTGTCACTCATATGTGACGCCCCAGGTCCCTTACTAGAGCCCACCGACGCAATTGCGTAATGCTCGATCTTCATACTCTTACGATAACTGGATAAAATAAGTTCTGTTTCAAACTATTTAATTAAATTTAAAACAATAAAATAAATGTTGAACTCTCCAAGTCGCCATCAAGAGTCATGCATAAACCGAGATGGTCAGTCGGTGCCTTACTACTTTCCGTGGATGGAAATTTCTCCCAATACATTCTGTGGTTAAGACCCAGCTTTCTTGAGGAAAAACAGATATCCAAACATTGATAATAATGACACTCTTTGGCATAGTGCCAAACAGGCTAAAAGCTTAAAAGGCATACATAAAACTCATCAACTGTTACAATCTTTTTAATGATAAGCAGTCCCTACTAAGGATTTAAGAATATTTAGGTGAATGATTTATTTCTAGGATTTCCGGTAAACAAATCTTCAAGAATGTCGGTGCAATTACCTCCTATTAGACAAAATGAGAGGTGGAGGAGGAGCTGGGTAGGACTAGAAGGGCATTTTGCTATTTTAAAGGGTGGAGTAGAGCATTGGGGCTGCATCCAGTTTTAATTACTTTTTTCAACTTTGTTACCGATTTAGCGTTACAAAGCCATGTGGAGGGGCACAGGGTGGTTAAACCTCCAACTTATTTAGTTATTCTGTTTACAGTGGAGTAAAATTACCTTGTGATTCTCCAATCTCCGCAATCCTTGGGGCTAAAGCAGTTGACAAAGACTGGCAGGACTTTATTGTAGGTATTCGAAGCTTTAACCCGACATAGAGGATAAATTTATCGTATTTGGCTGTTTTAATGGTATTCTAATGCTAAACTAGAGATATTTGTACCTCTAGTGTGACCTAGTCATCCAGGTCACTTGAGTGGCTCTCTGGGGTCAAAAAGAGGTGCGAAAAACAGTGACGCTTCTAAGATTTAAAACACCTATTTAATTGGTGAAAGTTCGCTAATTTGCTAAATCAGATGATCAGTCAACTTTTGACGTATCGCTCGATCGATCGCCGTTAACACCTATCAGCTGATTAATCAGCGACCAAGTGCCAATCAGCTGTTTAAACAGCTGACTGCAGAACGCGCGTTGTAAACGCTCTTAAAGTTTTGTTCTAATTCATATAAATAGTTCATAATTACCCATATGGGTACTATAAACTCCTTCCTCCATTAAACAACTTCCCCACTGGAAAATTACTTGTATATTCCGGTGATTTTCCAACCATTAAAAATCTAGCGACATAACCTACTTAATTTTACTTCGATTTTATATTTTTCCAACCTTATGATGATTATTTATTATAAAGTGGCTTTTTCAGCGATCCGAATAGTAGTCTTCTTGACATTCAGTGGAATGGAAATTAATTAGCCTATGGTAGACTTAATTTTTTGACACGAACGACAAGCCCGCATCCGCACAAAAGCATCTGTTGAATGTCAGCAGCTTGCTAGACCTGTCTTACAGAAACCCAGCTAAATTTCTGGTCTCCGAGTTATCTTTTGCTACTTTTCGAGACAAGATGTCTAGGGGTAGCCTAATGCTTGACAAACTTTGAGGCCAGAAGCAAAGACGTGACATGAGCAAAGCTTCAAACAACCAACTGGATTGGCGCTTTAGCCTCGAAGGACTAAAAAGACCCCTACAGAGCTACAAACGACCAAAATGAGCAAAAATCTTTGTTGGAAAAAGGGAAATTTTTCTAAGTTTTTTAGATGTGTCGTGCCATTTACGCAAGGACAAATATCCCCAAATCTTATGCTTTCCATTGGTATAATCAAATTTTAATCTGATCAGTCCCAATCCAGAGTTGAACATGCTTTCCCTTTCCCTTTTCCGCTGGATAAAATGTAACAAAAAGAGTTTAATGCTTGTTTTTTTCCACTCTCCCCTTTCACTTGTGACAGAAGGAGGAGAAGCAAGAGCAGGAGTGAAAGTGACGGCGACGACAGACGCTAATTCAATGCCTCCTTTCCTTTCTCTCCTTCTTCAGATCATAGACAGGACAAAGTGGGACCTTTGTCATGTCTCCAGCGGCTTTATGACATCCCAGTTGTCAGCGTCCTCCAATGTGCATATCACTGTAGAGACAGAAAGCGGGGAAAGGAGGAGGTGAAGCTGGATGGGCACAAAACGTTTCTTGGCAAGCAAATGTCTTTCCGTCTACCAAAAACAGAAAGAAAAACGCTTTCATCAAGAGAAATAGCCTAAAAAGGGTTTGTGTAGCCTAACCTGTCCAATCAGCCCATTTTAAATGCGTTAACGACGTTTTAAAGAAAAAGTAAGCAAGAATTCACTGATCCGGCTAAAAAACCATGCTCCTCTATCCTTTGTAGCTAAGTGGTAGGATATTGGATAAATGTCACCTGACGAGTAAGGAAAACACTCCTTTTAGAAGGCCAAACAGGGGCCACGTGGTGGCTCCGTCAATGTACTCACAGCTGGTGGTCTGGCCCCTAACCCAAGTCAGTAGGCACTGGCCTTCTGCACGCCGGCATTACAGAATCGGGCTGCGTATTACGTCCTCCTTCGTATTCCGGGAACCTTCGGGGTGCTACCTGGTATCGTCTATTACATTTGCAAGCTTTTTTTTATTCGTGTTTACAAAAGCTATTATTTATTCTCCAACATTGGTTAAAATTGGTCTTAAACGTGGTATCTACTTACAGTTTAAGATCAAATGGATGGCGAGGGTGGTTTAGAGCAGAACATCTTGAATGCTGGCATTGTAGGCTGTGTGTGGAGCAGAGTTTGTCGCTTCCTCCCCTGGGATGGACTGATGGGGTCTGCTCAGCCAAGTGGGGCGTTGCTCTTCACCACTTTTCTCCTAAAAAAGTGTATCCAATCAAGCATATAATACCGACAATTAGGTGACCAATTATATTCCAAGATTACCAGCAGACCTTTTATACACTGAGGAATTGAAGTATGTATCAATCAGATGCAGAAGTTTGTGTCATTTCTAGGGAAAGAGAAAAAGCAGCAGACGGATTTTTTTTCCACTCGACTGCCCATCCAATTTGAAAACAACATTAGGACATTGAAACAAACCCTCCCTCCTTTTCAGGAAGTAGGGATTGGATTACTTTCTTTAAAATTAGTAGTTGAGAGAAATAAAGGTCTTTGAGGAATTTTTAAATATGTCAAGCTGTTTGGGAACTTATTTTTGTGTTCACTATCTCCTTCATTTAAGGATGATGGGTGGAGCATACCTAGCCCTCAATTTTCCCTCTACTTTGTAATAATATGCTCACCACAAAATCTAAATTGTTTTAAAGGCAGTCACTAACTGGAAAGTTGTGTATTTGAAGATCATCGAAGGTTTCTTGACTGTAAGGCTACCGCAAAGCGCTGAGTAGATTACGAACGAGGGTTCCGTTCTCTTTGGTTTTCTAGATCTCATGATTTGAGGGAAAACCCTTGGTGAGGCTTGCGCTTCAGCACGTCAAAAGCAGAGAGGACTTCGTCTTAAATGTCCTTGGGGAGAAATTACTACGCCGGTGATGATTTCTCGTTAAAAATAATCCCTTCCGCTTACCCCACCTCTTGTTTACTTTTTCATCATTCAGAGTAGCACCAGTGACGCAGTCGACATCTCAAATAATGCGAGTTTCACTTCAATCCTAGGATTTACATAAAGACATTTTTTGGTGCAATAAAATAACTCGCCACAAATGGCAACTTTGGAGGAGGGGAGGGTTTAATGACCCAACCATTAAGGCTTCGAACAAAGTCACGTATTTGAGTCACTTTGATTGGCTCAGAGAAAATGAGAAAGAGAGAGCTCATTTATGCAAATTTTACAAGGAGATTTTATTTTGTTACTCCTTTTTCAAAGTGCTATAATTTTACGCAGAAGTTTAAATTATTCTACAGTGTCCAGCAGCGTATACTACTTATATATAATAAGGAGCCTAGAATGACACTCGCACTTTTGCAACTTGATGTGAATTTCGACGCTAAAGCCAATCCTCGTTAACAATGACAGTGAATTATTTCAAAGGTTATCAAGAGTCAAGTGGCTGATCCTCTTGACTGAAATATATTGAGAATGATTAAGCAGATATTTGGGTGGGACCTTGTTCTCCCATCCGATTGAAAGCCTACACTCTGCTCAAATTAGGAAGGATTATTAAAGAATAAGAAAGAATCTTTTGTCTTTAAATGGATCAGTGTAAAATGGCATAAAGACAGGATTAATGGGCTATTTTGTATCGCCTCACCACCCCCACCGCCAATTTAAGGCCTCAAGTCATATCGAAGAGTCTATCAATGAATACCAGCGAGGAAAGGTTTACCGCCAACAAACTGAAGGGATGCAAATTCAGCAGAATAGTCGTAATGCTGTGTCACCAGGATGGTCACCCTAACCGGCAGGGGTTGTGGAGTTCTTGCATTGAAGCTCCTTGATTTAAGGGACTTAATTTACGGCAATACTCCGAAACCTGCATGACTCACCACCGTCACTTTTTGATTAACCACTCTCTTTTTATTATTGATAAGCCCAAAAGGCAAGTGGTTAGTCAGCCAGTCCTCAAGCTATCAATCAACTAGTTAGTCAGTCAGTAGAACGCCGTGGTCTAACCACCGCCACTCAGGGATTTGAGCAGGCAGGCCAGCAGCTACTATTTTCGCCTTTTCCCAAGCTGTCCATCAAATTTTAACCATCTCTGCATGCGTGGCACAGATATCGGCTGCAATGTGCTTTGTTTAGTCGCCATTCTTAGCAGGAAAATGGGACGTATACAGTACGTCTTTTTGTTGTGGCAGCAACAAAGGTTGATTATGGGTAGAGACGATTACTTTGTAGGGTCTTCAGTTCCTACAAGTTCCTACTTCCCAGTAATTCCTTCTTCTGCCCACGTGACCGAAGAAGATAAGACAAAGGAAACAAATCCGTTACTGTGGCAGGAATGATATGCATAAATTATTCCTGCCTGGTGACTTATTAAATTTTTACAATCAACAGCTTAGTCATCACCAGTAATGTTGGTGGTCGTCAGTCTGTTTGTCCATTCCCTTAGTGTAAGTCCAGCTCTGTGAAAAAAATAAACATCTTAACAAAAATATGCTCTGCTGACACAATAATGGCTTATTTAAAGAGGAAAAATAATATTTTATTTGACCCTAGGGGAGTTGAAAGCTGACACCACCGCCAAGTCGGTTTCGCAGGTAGATTTATCATGTCCGCAATTGATAGCTTCCTCTATCACAGCCTTTTGTTTAATTAATTTAAACAAACGCCAAAATTTACAAGTGTTGGAAAATCCTGGCCATCTCTTTCAATAAATAATTTTAAGTAGTTTTTAAATGGATGGTTGTCACAAGTTCCCTTAAAGTTCAATCCAACACCCGATGGTTTAGTCAGTTAGAGGAGCAAAAGTAAAGAAGCGGAAGGCAAATTACAATGTACAGACGAATAGAAGTTGAAAGAAAAGGCTATTTTGTGTCTTTTAAAAGCAATATTTTTGTCGCTTTAGCATGAGATAAAATCAACTTATGGTAAGTCAAAATAGACGATTCTTCCGATAATTTGGTGGAAAAGAACTTATTTGATGGCATGTCGATATAATCTTAGGTGCGCTTGCTACTAGTATTCATGTCGCCTTTAACAACCCTTCTAAGCGTCAGATGCCTCATCTTGTTGGACCCAATTAGTTTGTAAAGGAAACTTTCTACAGGGTTTTTGGTCATCGTTCGCCACTCCAGCCTTCATGTCACCCATACTGCTAGTCTCACAGCCCTCCTTGTGAGTTCATGATAAACCTTCTGTTCTCTCTCTGAAAATATGAAGCAAATCCGATTCATATGGACAACAGTGTCTATTTCCTTGACTGGATACAACATAAAAGCTTTACAGGAGAAGAATGTGAGGTTTAAATGGTTAAAATCAGTGGAGTCGCACCGCAAAGAATGGCATTGCCAAAACTGAGTCGATGCTTTGATAAGCATCCCAAGCCCCCCTCTTGTGCAAGGAAGTAGACGAAAATTTGAAAGGTTAAAAACATCCTTCTAGGGGTAATTCGGCATGAACACACTTATCTAATAACATGATTCCCACTGCTGATTACGACGACTTATAGCCGTCCATGACGAGTGCATAGGTCAGCTGGTTTTAACTAGTTTGACCTCCTCTGTGGCTCTTTCGCCAGCTCTTTTGAACACCAGTAATAAGCTTTCTTGCCCTTTGCCATACCTTACTGCTTCTTTAGCTATTAAATCAGGGGGTGAAATACAACTTATTCGCTATCACAGTCTATAATTTTCCCGCTGAAAGCAAAATCTAACTCTAGCCACGTGAATGAAATAGAGGAGATGAAGCAGTATCTCTCTCCCTTCTTAAACAATGTTATATGGTCCATTTTTCAGAGCGTGTTGTCCTGAATGTTTCGCTTCGTATCAATCAGAAGAGAAGGCTCTCCTTCAACTTAACGACTATTCGTGGTTGCTTCTGAAGAAATTTTTTCTTGCAAGAATTCGAGCAAGTCCACTTGTTTGGCCTTTGGCACATCAACGAGTCCCACCGAACAATTGCATCGACAGATAATCCTTAATGTCGTGGATCCTTGCTTAGCGTCGTTTAAGTTCAGATCCAACCAATATTTCCTACTCGAGAGTTTAAAATAAAGGGAAAGGAAGGGGTGTGAGTTGGCGTAGAGAACCCTTAAGCGTACCTTCCGAATGGGCCCACAACGCCCGACCTAGTCATTTTTCAGCCCTTTTGTTTGCTCGTATTTACATCTCTCTGTTGTCGCTATTGCTGTTAATTAAAGTGCTAAAAAGAATGAGTGAAAATTCACCTTTCTGATGATTAAAAGTGACAAATTTCGTAGAGAAAAGACATTTCCCATGTGCTGGTTAGTTACTTTATTTGCGCAACTGCCAAGAGGGAAGGGCCAGAGGCCAGCGCTAACTACGCCAGGGCTGTGATGCTGGACGTAAGAGAGAAGAAGAGTGGAAAAAATCTTTTCTTTGCTTATTTCGACAAATAAGCCAATCCTTGCAAGATGAAGGCATTTTCACACAGTAATGCTTCCATAAATGAGGGAAAAATTTCATGGGTGGACTATTTTATGGGGATCTCAATTTTCCAGACAAATAAACAGTCGAATTGACTTCTTTGTAGGTCAAAACTCCTCATGACACTGTGAAACTCCTCCGTACTGGCAGCCGTCCAGCCTCCAGGAGGTGCGATACGGATGTCCATGAAGGCGACTTTTACCTCCCCGGTAGGTGGAGGAAACTAGGCCAGACTACCGGGCACTCTAATACTAGCCATCATATTCTTGCAAAGAATCGTCTAGCCCTCAGCATGATTAGGTCAGTGAATCCCTCTAATGTCACACACGCGGAGGCCAAAATTGCGGATCCGTGGAAGCCACTTGGATGCAATGTCTTCTCCTCTTAAGTGTACAATCTTCGCGTCGACCACGTAGTGATGGCCGAGGCTGAAAGTTGAGACGATGCTTCAGAAAGAGGGGAAAAGTTTTCCTCCAGTCTCCGAATCAGCTCTCTGTTCATGTATTGAGCCTCTCAGATCTTCTGGACACTGAAAATAAATCTTCTCCTCCACAAGTATTTCCTATCCAGATCCCAGAGGTGAAGCAAGCTTTGCGGCAGTTTGTAATCGGGGCACACTAAGACGACTTCCCCTCCCCTTTTTCTCTTGTTTATCCTCACTGTTGCAGTGTTATTAATTAAGGCGTGAGAGAGAGTCGGAAGTTTATTTACCCCTCCATGTTGAGTCCTCATTTCTCCTACTAATTAAAAAGCTCAACAAAAAATGGCAAGTAAGGACAGCACGATCTCGCAATGCTTTGCAGCCATATTCATCGAACCTCATCACACCTGAAGAGTCGTGAAAACATGATAAGCAATTGAAGGTTGCGAATAAAGGAAATGCGTTTGAGTTGGGGAGGATTATAAGCCCTCCTACAAGTTTCCATTATCTCTATTTTGGATGAACTGATTTGGGCACCGAAGAACAAACCAAAATCTGAAAAAGAATCAATCAGAGATCATCCACGAAACCCGCCAAATGCCTCTTGTCAGTGGTAGACCCCGGGAATGTCAGCAAGGCGATTTAAATGGCACTCTCTCGCTTTTCCTTCACAAGTTTGCAGCATTACATCATCAAGGAGGGGTGTCAAGCCCTGGGTCGGGGGGTCGTGCCAGCATGCCTTTCATCAAAGCTCCAGTGCCTCGCCTGTTAGCCACATCACCAGCATATAACCTCTTCAACCGTTTGATTGGAAACTCTTTGGAATGAGTCGTTTGAGGAGGTGTGGAAGAGATAACCTCGAAACCTTATTTCAATACTTCAAGGTTGTCTGCACGCACCAAACATGGATGATTGACACCTGGGCAGCTAACGCAGTAGTTCAAGAGATCTTTTGAAGCTTATTCTGGCCAACAAAATGCGTAAATTGCTCCTCTCAAGCCTCAATGGGGTTAGTTGGATAATTTCTCGCCTTCTTTGTTCTCCCTTTAGAGCGGTTTTTATGATGATGATGATGATGATTCCAAAAATGGAGCCAAGCTGAATTTTATGGCTAATTGTGCTTCTCTATCAAAAGACTGACGTCCAGTTAACAAGCTGAGCTCTTGATTCCGGAAGTTGCCGTCTTACCTTCACAAACTACCTGCCTATCTTCAGCAGCCATCTCTAGGTTTATTATTACTCATGGCCACCCCACCCCTTTGAACCAGATTCAACCCATAAGGTATGCCGGTATCTGAATAGTATAATCTCTCCTCCTTCGTTTAAATGAAGCATGAAATTCAACACATTTTTTATTTTACTGGTAAGTCAATCAGACTGGGAGATTTCTCTCATCAATTTTATGGGGCTGAGGCTAGTTTGAAGGCGGTGGAGGAAGGGATTTGCCCCATCAAACTTTACGGGGTCAACAAAGCCTTTATAAAGACTCCAAATAAAAGGGTTAAAATTGGCGGCTACCTTCGGCAACTAATTCGGCCCCATGACCCGTAGGAAGGCTTCTAACAACTGAAGCGATACCAGTCGTTGCCGTGGTCCATCTGGGACGTCCACGGTAACTGGATGAGGATGTCCATTAAGTGACAACGTGATACCTATGCCCCCTCTACTATCTGGATAGATTGTACTGAGAAACCGTGGCAAGGAGGAACGAAACAATTCTAAACTCCTTCCTCATAGTCTGTATTCTTACGTCTAGAGATGGACGTAGACGATGGTCTACTCATTCCCCTTTCTCTCAATACAGTTCCTAAACAGGACAATACCCCAGATCCAGTGAAATTGCCAAGAGGGATTAGTGTTTTTGAGGTCAGGCATCATCTCAGTTGCATGGACATTCAATTAATGTCACACTTGGCTCGTGGGTATCTTTCCAACAGCACTGAATACGTTACGATATCCCACGCAGAAAGTTGACCAAAGGGAGCGCCGAGGACGACGCTCAAAAGAGGCAGGCGGAACTATGCAATACCTTAATTGTTTGTTCAGCTCTTCGTTCTGGTTATGTGACTACTCGAGGCTTCTCTTTTGTACTTTTCCTAGGTGGCATAGACTGCCGGTCATGCCGGTAGCCCCTCAACCGTCATCTACCTCGACAATGCATATTCTTTTTTAACATTACGTCTTCTTTCGCCTTCGGAAAAGGCTTGGTGCTTTGCAATAAAATTTAACTAATTCACTATAACTTTTCACTTCATTTTAAAATTTTTTTCTCTTATCCTACCCTCAGCCGCCCTCTTCGGCAGACACTCGAAAATTCAAAGCCCCGAAATCCTATCTGCCATGTTTTCTTCAAACATAAAGGATGTTGTCTAAACGCGAGGTCCGCTTTTTGTGTTGTAATTTAAGTTACACACATCCTGTCCAGGGGGTGGAATAGGGGAGGGGAAGCAAGATCAAAAGGCACCGTTTGGCACAAACTGAACGGCGCAACAAGACATGGAGACTGACTAACGGTGGTATCATTTTCAAGAGGCCTGTCAGCGATTGTGGTATCATCGAGGAAGCGAGGAGATTCAAGTAATTGGGTTTGCAAAGAATGACGCTCCCGAGGCTAATTTGAAGTCTAAAAAGTCATAGAAGCTTGATAGAAGGTATATTACTAGTACACAGAAGAGCCGAAGGTCTTTCGGCCTAGTCCGGAGGCCATGTCGGATATAGGAGGTGTAATGACGAAGCTCAAGGTCCTCTGTTTTACCAAAATGAATAAAAAATCGCCTTAAATAATCAAACCGCTGCCTTTTTAGGGTCGCTGCGTCTAAACCAAGCCAACATCACCTCCGGTTAACCCTCAATATCGAAAACTCCTTCTCAAGGAAAGCGATGGGATGAAGCTAATTAGACATTTCAGCTCTTCTGCAGGCGTGGCCATGGAATTGTTTCCCTTTTAATCTGGACTGGAATGAAGAAGGGGGAAGACAAAGTTAGTTTTATGCAGACACCCACGACGAAGGAAACAGGCGAACCGAACCTCGGGTAGGCGGACCTCCTCAAGACGTGTAATTAACTCCACGACACATCAGTTGCGCCTCACGGTCTAAGTCTATAATTTACCCACCTACATCCGCCACATTTTTTGTAGCTGGAAAGACATCTGAGGGAAAAACTATTCTCTTCTTAGATATGGGACGATAGAAGAACAATGGTGTCGGATTTTGAAATATGAAGCGCCATATTGTGGTGGTCCAAGCTTAGAGTGCCCCCTAGACCGGAGGGCAACCGAGGGCTGAAAAGTTTGCGACACTCAGCACAGCACAGCTACATCTACGCGAGAAGTCTGGACGGAGGTCGAAGGCAGTCGTGGACAGTAGGGGAGATTGTCAACAGCTCAACAGTCTCTAGCTCTGTTGCTCTAGCCTTCGTTGAAGGCCCTGGCTTCTCCATAAGGTATTGTAGGGATATTACAATTACCTTGTCCATTTCTTTACGGTCTCACTTCAACAGAGTGAAGTTAAAAAGCCCTCTGTGGTTGCTTGTTGGCTTCAGCACCAATAACGAAGACCTCATGATAAGCTCTAGCTCAACAGTGGAGTTGTTTACGTAAATCGTGCTCAAACTCCTGAATCTCCCTGACTCTTCGGGGTGAACCGCATCATATAGGAATTCATCACTGCAGTGGTGTAAAGGTCTGAAGACATTTTTGAGGTTCAAAAAACATTTTTTTCAGGAGGAAGTTACCTTTGAGAAGAACGAGGAAGGAGTCTATAACGCTTAAGACCATCACGTCCAGAAAACCTTTCCTGAAGCCTCGGTCCACCTACACGGAACTAAAAATCAGATTAGTTCCCGAAGGTGAACAGCATTTATGTATTTAGCCTCCATCCTTCGGTCAACAAAATCAGCCTCTTTGTTTACCTGAAATGGAACGCTTGCCACTGCTATCAATGTAGAGGCCCAAGTTATCTCGGAGGGCACATCTCCATGGAATGTGGCTTAATCTCAACCTCCAGAGCGGTTAAGAGGCTAAAAACATAGTCAGGAGGACACAAAACCAAACCGTGGGGATTGAAGGACTCATACAAAATAAATGTGTAAAAGTTTAAAAGGTCATCTGACAGAAGCAATTGCAAAAGGCCTCGATTTGTCAGAAAGCGAAGGCACTGAATCATGCCAGGGATGGTAGATGAGATGCACACTCTCCACCTCCCCGGTCTGGTCTTCTCATAAAAGTCATTTGTCTGCCGTATCAGAAGCAAAAGAACAGCACAACACGGCACTACCCTTCAAAGGGAAGTACATTAATTGGCACAACAGTTGTGCTGTTTTGTTGCTGGCACCGCAGAAGGACAGCGGGGGAAGGAGGGGGCGGGGGACGTCAAGGTGGTACGGAGGTGAAGGTGTACTGAGTCGGGTAGACATCAAAGACTTCAATTTTTTGCCGCTGACACTACAACTCCATCAGCACTGTGTACTTTGTCAATATGTTGCTGTCTACAAATACAACTCCCTACAGGATGGAGGAGAGGGTTGTTAAAATCCTTGTGCTTGATTAATCACGCATAGCTGGTGAGTGGGTGTCTATTTTCAAATTAAATGAAGACGCAGTCTATCTATCCATAAATACTTTATTCAGTCGCCCTTGAAACATCTACCTTGCCTCTGACAATCCGTGCATTCCCTTATCCTTTCATTCACAGCGTCGTTTGCCCCGATAAAAGCCCGTCTACCCAAATTCTTGCCCAGCTGTCTTTCCACCCATCACACCATTTATTCACTAGTCTGTCTGTAGCTGTCTGTTTTGATTTATTGTTTGGCCTTTTCTGGTTTTATAAACTTCGTCTCTTCGTCTTACCACTCGTCTATTGGTCGTTCTTCCCCCCATTTGTCCCCCATCGCGTACCCATCCTGTATCCATTTTACAAATTCAGTAGCGGTGAAAGACATCAAACCGACTTTTGAGTCTCTTTTCCAAAAAATGAAGGATGCTATCTTAGCTTTCCTTCCTTTCTTTCTCCTACTAAGTTAAGAAGTAAATTCTTAATGTCACTCACTTCTCCAATCCCAAGCGCATATTCCGCGCCTGAATGGGCAGGTGGGGGAGGGCATGAAAAAATATTTTTTGGCTTTGCCAAATGCCAACGCAGCGTCTGTCAAGATGGGCTTTACTGGGAAAAATGATGGTTTTTTAACGACCTGCCAAGCGCCTCCTCTGAGAGGAAGCACGCAAAGAAAGGGAGGAAAAGGCGTGTAAAATTTGACGAAAGAGAAGTTGAATTTGCTCTACAAACCGTCGGTAAAGAGAGGAAAAATGTGGGTACATTTGTTTTCAAGTAATTAAGTGATTCATCCATCTAATTGACTTCCTTTAGCCTCTGTTAGATTGGACCTCATTACCCCTCTTTCGGTGGAATAGGTGCGTACGTCTGACCTTACCGCGACCACTATTTGAGGAGTTTGAAGTGGATCTATTCACCTCTTTTACTGCGGTGGATTAGCTTTTAGCCCAGCCTCAACCCAAATCACGTGGTACATAGATAGGCGGAGTACAGCCACATTTAGGGCTTCCTGCCTTTGGCTAGCCACAGCCTTACCTTGTTGGACAGGCCTCGCTCATATGGTGACGTTTTGTGTTGTCAAAGAGACTCCTTGATAGAGCTCATCCTTTTTCCAGTCTTATGATTATTTTTGGCCGACACACTACCCCAAGTGGAATGGTTTATGGGGTGAGTAAACTCATTGATAAGCGAACGTCAGCGATCCTTAGGGAGGAGACAAGCACTGATCTCTCCATAAGAATATAAGATGTCTTCCTCAAGCTAAACTCCTCGTTCCATGCGCCTGAAACTGGAGGTAAAAAGTACAAAACAATTAATATAACGTATTTGCACCTAGTACACCTCCTCTGACTAAAGATTTACATTTTTAAGGGTAAAGGAATCTTTTCCATCAAAATTTGATAGGTTTTGATCCCTTCATAAATAAAGGCAGATTCATGCTTTCCTTCTCTCCTCAAATGTTGTAGACAAAATCCTAATGGCAGATTGGAAGCAGAAGAGATGGATTTTGTTGAGACGATGCGCTTTGTGTTTTTCTTGTTCTGTACTCACCAAATTTATCCTCACCTGGAAAGGTGCGGTTGCGACCTCCATCCTCGAAAGGGAGTCCAAAGTCAAGGCGGTGACTGAGATCGTTCAACATAGTTCAAAACATCTAGAAGCAGGTGTAGGTGGGAACTACGGCGTTTTCAAGCGGGAAAAGATGTAAAGTGACTTCAAAAGGACTGTAATAGTAAGGACAAAGTATCAAAGGGTTTAAAAGTGGCTTTGTTAAAGGAGAGAATGAACTGCAGATCCAGGGGGGCTAACTAAAATAAAGTCCATAACCCATCAAGTAAGTTTATGTCGGAACCCGATAATCGCTGGCAAAAAGTGCGTCGTGGAGAAATCAGTTGATGACCAGACCGATGTCTTTTTTTGCCAGGGAAAGAGCTGTAGGACCAGCACTACAGAAATGCATTCAACTTAAGAGGTAATTAGGGTCATTAAGATCTTTAACTTGAGTTCTGACAGTTAAACGGCTGCAGGAAGACGTTCTTGGGCTGGACACACCTCTGTGCGACACCTTCGAATAAAGCACATCTTTAGTGACTGTAGCGGTCGACTTTACCCCCTCAGAATCCGTGTAATTAAGCTTTTTTATTAAAAACTTCAAATAAATGACAATTGAAAGATCAAATTTAGCTTAACTAGTTTATCCACACCAGGTGGGTAAATCAAACAGCAGTCCGGAGGAGGAGGTGCCACTGATCGAACTTATTTGCACGACCCCACCACCGCCACCACAGTAATTGTATCATCTTAATCAATGAGGTGATACTGGCGCCTATCCAGGACGCACGACATTCGGGTGAGGTGGTCGAACGTGAGGGCCGGTGGGGCAGAGGAGAGCGGATGGCGGCACAACATCAAAGTTGAGTAATGCGACACCTTATCTGACAAAATGCGAGCCTGTAGGCGTATTCATCAGAGATTTAGAGACTGTTTTGTAATTAAGGAGGGTAGAAAAGGAAGGTGAAGTGAACAATCCCTGCCGGAAACCACAAACTTGTCATATTTAACAACAGGAAGGGGGGAGAGTAAACAGGCCTTGACAGCAGATTGCGGTAGTTGTCCGAAAATATTAATACTAAGTAGAGTAGTTAAAGAGATTATATCAGAGGGTGCACAATAGGAATGGTTGGAGCTCGTGAACTTCGACGAAGTGAATTCAGATGAAGCAGTTGACAATGCCTATAGTGTAAAAATGATTGCATCAAATATCAGGGCACTTTAATACAAAGGCACACTTTCACCGCCTGGACCAAGGTCTCTAGGGCCACTTCAGAGAAGGGTTGTTAGAATGTCTTTCCAAGGGCACACCAAGACCCTCAAGGTGGTAGTCGAAATCGCAAAGTCTGGATAGCCTACAAGTTTAAAGGCCCACGCTTCGTTCGTGACAATTCTCGAGCAGAACCTGAGACAATTTCAACAAATTCGTTTGCTCAAATGATTTCTCACCTTCACCACAGGACATACGACTCTCAGGCACGGAAAACGTACGTATTCCCAAATCAAGAACAGCATTTAACATCTTCTACAGTTTTAGGCTTTACCAGTCTATTTTTGGCACAACTAGATGCAACTACGCCTGTTAAAATCAGTCACACATGCGTGACGCTAGTGGTCGACTTGCTAACTTGTTCCAAAGCACTGAGTACATTAGCAAGACTTTCCAAATGAGTTGCTCCAAGGTCAAAACAAAAGTTGCACTTCTACAAGAAGGCACTACCACTGTTACTGCTACAAATCGTGTCTACATTTGGCTTGTGATTACCAACACTTAGGCCAACACCCTCTCCACCAAATCGCTACGGATTTGCCACGTCTTTGTGCAAACCAAACAATCTGCCAATGCGTGGACTTCAAGGATCAGATTTGCCTAAATGAATTAAGGATAGGCAATATTTGCATGCACCTTGCAGGTGTCAATTTCCACCTATCAACAACGGGAATCTCAGACAAATTGCAGCTGGCTAACCGCGCAAAAGGAGTTTCCCCTGGGCAACAGTGGAGGTGAGTGATTTCCACGGTATGCGGAACTCAGCGCTGCACCAATCATGCCCCAGCTTTCGTGGCATTTGATCCAACATGATTAGTAACACTGGATTAAAGCATGGGGAGAGGTTAAGGAGCCTCTCAAGTCTGAGTAGCTGCCCTGGCCTACGAGGGACTGCCAACAGGAGGCAGCGTAGTCACCAACCGATGTCAGGGCAAGTTGCACCACCGAAGTAACTAAAGTCGACACCTCATAAGCACAGCTATTTCATGCTGGAGATGCCCATTCCCTGTTTCCTCAGCTGGGTGTGCACTGCTGAGTTCAAGCACCTCCATTCGCATACATCAATCAGACTGCCGTCTGCAAGGCGTCGCGAGCATCTTGTGCAGTCATTCAGAAGCCTTCTCTACGCACCCAGTGTGGTTTGGCATGAGGAGTTGGGCATTCAAGAGGAACGTAGTTGCTTTAGAACCGAGATAGCCGAAGGATATTACTACAACCAACCAAGTCCAAGGAAGTGCTTTGAGACGTCGAATTTGCCACACCTTGCAATTCCTCATCAAATTACAAGGCGGAAGGAAGTCAGTTCGAGGCCATGCGTTACTATCTACCGCCTTCCCACTTTGATGTGCGCTCCATGAGAAGTGGAGTAAGGTGAAGAAAAAGTGGTGGTCCAGTGCAGACGTTTTGTTCCATCTTTGTTTCCCTCTCGGTCCACCGACTCCTCCACCCACTCTTCGCCTTTTTCGTCGTTAGTCATCAGACGAGGAGAAAGGAGAGGTGAAGCGAGGCGAGGCGAGGCGAGACGAGGTGAGGTGAGGCAAGGCGAGGCGAGGCGAGGCGAGGTGAGGTGAGGTGAGGAGGGGGGAGGGGAGGGGAGGAGATGCATTGAGGAGGAGAGAGTGATTTATACGGAGGTTAGAGGACAAGCGGTAGACAGGCAGACGGGCAAGCAGACAGACAATCCATCATCCCTCCAATTTCCTTGCCAGAAAGGGTGCACCACCAGAAGGCCGCTAATTGGTGTATCCATGTCCATTGAAGATACCTAAATTGACTTGAGTAGTATCAGCCCCATGCATTGAATTCCGTCAGTCTCCTTTCCGTCCTCCCCAGGGTAGGGTAGGGTGGGGTAGAGTAGCTTCACTCCCCCTCCATTATTTTTTTGTTCCCACACATTTCAGTCTTCCTCATGGAGCAAAAACTGCTTCCCGGTGTAAGGTAAATTATCTACGATGACACGATAAGCTGTTGATGAGTAAAAACGTTTCCTTTGAAAGTGACCACAATTTCCTCATCAGTGGTAACACCACCTAAAACAACTGCCCGCTTTTGGTGTGATTGTCAAAAGCTCTCATTTCAAAGCTCGATGTATGGGCTCCCCTGTGAAGACGAATCCAGTGCAATGAGTCAAACGAATATGTCTAAATCAGCGTTCGACAGCGCAGCCTCAAGTTGGCTAGCCCACAAGGCAGACCGTCTGTTAATGAAATAATGACTTCTGCTCAAAACAAACTGGGCAAAATTGCACGTACTCCTTAACTGCTCTCTTGCAACTGTCCGCTTCCCAGTTGGATGGAGGGTGAGGTGAAAACAGAGCAGAGGGCGTCCCCTCCCACCACGCCAATGACACCGTAGGTAGGCGGTTGTCTCATCCACTCGCCTTCCAGGAATCAAAGGCGGTAAGATTGCTCGTATGTCTGCGTGATAACCCGCTACTGATTGCATATTCAAACAAGTGACTTTTATGGCGATTACCCTTCGATCCCTCCATCTCTCCATCTCTCAACCTATTAACCTGCGTCTGCCTGCCTGCCTGCCTGTCTGTCAGTTCTATATGCGATAAGTCAAACAGCACAGGGGTTGCCAGCAGCGACGATGGAAGACAGGACTTCTGCTTCTGCTTCTGCTTCTGCTTCTTCTACATTCACAGTCCATACATATGCCACATGCAAAGGGTGGCATCGTTGCTACCACTTCTCCGGGTGCTTCGGCTAAAGCAGTAAGGAAAGGCCTCGTGCTACTTAAACCACCCCAAGTAGTAGCTCGTCTTGTCTCCATTTCCTCTGTACTGCTGCAATCATACAGTCCCTAGGAAGTCGTCAATTAAGATGCTTCTCCACTCCCTTCGCATCCGGTGAGAATAAGGCGTCTGCTTTGGATCTTTCTGTGGTGCTCTCCAAGAGGGAATGGTCTCTTGGTGAACCGTCACACGCGAGGACTGCAAAACCCTCCAAACACAAATGGCAATTGTGCATATTCCCACTATCACGAGACACTGGTCTGATGAAGACGGATGGAGAGAGAGAGAGAGAAGGAGAAAAAGGAAGAAAAGGAGGGAATGAGTGGAGGAAGGAGAAGATGAAAGCCTGAAGGCGAAACGTGGGAAGCGATTTGAGGTTTGCGTGACAGGCGACGCGACGAAGTCGCCTGCTTTCAAACGCTGTCACCGTGGGAGAAAAGTGTTTATTTTTACTACTCTACTTAACCATAGTCACACATTTAAATGACTGACATGTTTAATTTCATTTTGTCTTGGATCATAGCTCCTCCACCCCACATCACGACCTTTTAATTTCGGCGCCTGCCTGCGGTGATGTCGTTGGGATAGCAAACTCATCTAAACACGGAGTCCTGGAGCTTTAGTTGGCAGAACAACTTTATGGTCACAGACTTAGAGTAGCTACGAGCCGACCACCCCTGTCCCTTCTTCTGTCATTCCATTCAGCCCACCTACCGACACAACATCAAAGCGCAAAATGGCACCAGTCGGCGGCTTCTCTTCTCACCTACTTAAGGCGATTGTGAAATGTGATATGCAACCTGAAAAACCACACACGCACAGACACACACCAACCCAGTCAGTCACTCCAATTCGAGCAATTAAACATCAAAGTGTGCGAGGCCCCGACCAAGGCGCGGAGGCAGAGGCAGAAGGCTGGGGGACGCAAAATGTCTTTAAATGCTAAACTATCAAATGGTACCATGGTTATGTCGAAGAGGGGAGGGAAGGGGAAAGTGGGACACGCCGCCCCTCCTTTATATCCCCTCTGTAGTTCGCTGTTGTGCCTCATTTACTGCGGTAGAAATTGCGGCTGTGAAAGCAGATGGAAATCGCGCAGGCGCGCAACACAAATTGCGGAAACGCGGATGACTCCTCCACTAATTAGGTTTTTTGTGCCTTGACATCTCAAGTAGACTTGCTCATAGACAACGTGACATTGTAAATTTGCAGCCAACATTTGCGGCTTGTGCTTTCTTGGCGGCCTATTAAATTATTACAGCGAATTCGCTTTGAGGAGTGTAAACATGTTTACCTTCAACTAAGAAAAATATTCCCTGATCATTTATTCATAGCACCTTGCTATCACGCATCACGAATTTTCATTTTTCTTTTTTGATTTACCCACCAAAACAACAATTGGTGGAAATTATTCGTAAAAAGTGTTTAACTCAAGCTAGATGTCCCCTTGGTAAGATCTTTTTAGCTAAAGGTCAAACCTTCTTCTCTGCCGGGGACACCAAATAGTCATATTGAACAGCAGAAGGTGCCAGAACCTGTAAAAGGACTTGGTCATAGGTAAACAGAAAGTCTGAGAGCCTAGTAGCATAGGCGTCACGATAAAGGTTATCTTACACTGGCAATCAACTCTGCCATTCGTTTTAAGTAGTATCACCGAATAAATTCTTCCACAGAACTTCCGTAAGACAGAAAAGGAGGCAGCATGACGAATAAGCATTACCAGTAATAATTAGTCCTTAATTAGAGCAAATAACCTGCTAACTCTACCCTGCACCTACTTATATGCATTAAGTAGAATGAATGGTGGAATGGAGTTGCAACTACTTAATTAGACATGTTGGATTAAGTAGTAGATACAGACCAAATAGGCACAGTGATGATAACACATTGACCATGCGACAACATAATAGGGCGGTGTATGGTCACGCGTTGCTGTTTAAACACCGCCACTTGTAACAGATGACTATTTTGGCTGGGAGCTGAGGTGTGGAGCTGTGTCCCGCCTCGTCCCGCTTCGCTTTTCCTTCTGTTTACTTTTAGCCTCCCTCACATAGCCTCCCATTATGAAATAGAGTTGTGATGCCTGATCTGCAATGTCCAGTTGGAAAGGAAAAATGCATCGAAAAGGCGCTGTAAGACTAGATGGGGGCTAGCGATCTCGGCATGGTATGAACAAAGAGCGAATGTGCAAGTGAAAATCGTCTTTGGAAAGATCTGACTATGGCAGCTAAAGAAATAGAGCATTTTGGTCAGCGACATGAGATATTGGGGTAGTTAGAAAGCTGAGGACAAAAATACTCCTAAGTAGTGCATTTAAAACTCTGCTCTCGGAGAACAACAAAGCCGCATAAAAAAAAATCACATTTCAAGACGAGGAAAAGACTCAAAAGGCTATGAGTACCTTTCAGGGTTAGGTTTTGTGATGTCAATGTTATTTCTTTAATGGCCACGGTAACTACCACCACCACTTTAGCAGCACTAGCAACAGCAACCACCTCGGTAAGTCCTGTACACACTGTCGCCAACTGACTAATCGTATGTACAAATGTGCTGTAAACAACAAAACACGTTCTTCCACCCTCTCCCCCTCCCCTCTTTTCTCATCGGTGCTATCACGTGCAGCCTCTCGCTAGCGTTCCCCCTGTCTCAGCTCCTCCACGTCGTGGTGTCCAAAGCCCAGGAATTGCACATCCACCCACCGGTCTTCCTGCTCTCCGTCTAAGTGTCTCCACAGCTGTGCAAATTTAATGAACAGTCGTTTTCCTACTCTGACGAAGTATAGAAAGGAAAGAATTACTTTGAAGACGGTGGAGATAATGGTGCCTGCTCCTGTAGGGGTTTCTTGCCAGAGAGAAAAAGGGAGAGAGGCCAGAGCTGCACAAAGTCACGTATGCACTAAAAATAGCGGAGTTGGGGGCGCAGTTGGATTCCTTGTTGAACTAAGGAAAAGTTAGTAGTTTGGATTGAAACCTAATCAAAGAAATCAACATTTTTCAAGGGAAAAACTTGGCACCCCTTTCATATGGTCACCGGATGTGCTGGAAGAGGCTTCCTTGCTAAAGAAGGAAATAAATTATTGCTATGGTCAACTTTTTCCCTTGTCAGTGTCAATGGCAGGTATCGCGAAATATTCCACGCGGCTTTTAGGTCGTGGAAGGAGGATAAAAAGCTCAAATGGAAACCCCTTCAGTGAGTCAGTCTAACCTTCTTATTTCGTCCCCATGGCGGTGGTCCTGGCTGTAGACAGCCAGACATCTGAGGCTCTTTACGACTGTCAAGTTAGTGTTTGTTAATGCCCCCACAGGTAACTCGATGAAGGAGAAGTTCATAGCCGTACCAACTGATGGAAGTTGGTCTCTTCTCTCGGCACGCACACACACACACGCGATCTTCTCTCCGTTATAGACTGTGCAGGTGGAATACGAGGTAGAAGTTGTATTCACATCCACCGGGTTAGGTTATGCAACAAATATTATGATTTGAAGGTAACAATTGCGAAAAGTTACTGCGGAGGGGTTTGTCAGCCTCTAGTAGTCACAAGTTATGTTACCAAACAACACCTAAATTCCCACAAACCTCTTTGACGTCCTAGTATGCCAGCAAGGTATTCATGATGGCGATTGTACTTCCTTAAACAGTAAACACATTCCTTTCCTTGTCCTGAAATTCCCCAGTTGTCTGCATACTTCCCAATGGAAAGGGGCAAGTGGAGATTTATATAGACGAAATCACGTTCACTGAAGAAAAAGTTATTTCCCGCCACTGGGTGTTTGGGTTAAGGTTTAGAGCTCCGAAAGCGGCCTATTCGGGGTAATAAGAAAGTGTTCCATACCAAAAGGAAGAATGGTGAGATAGAACACACTGAAAGGGACAATCTTATCAAGAATTCAAGTGTTGAGATGACATCTTCTTCCCAGTCTGATGCACATGCCATCGTCAAGTCGGTTCCTAGCGCCCTGTGACCACCAGACCTAGAGTAGCCATTCTTGCACATCCAAGCCGAACAATAGGTCAGGTAGGAGAGAGGGGAAAGAACCTTGTCCCATTCTGAGGCGAATTTAGTGCTCAGGGTCATGTCCAACTCTTACCAACCCTTCATCACTCCAGGAATGCACGTCAGACGCCGAAACGTACAGAGGTCTCAACCAGAGAGAAGCGGTCAAATGGCGCGTTCCATGTCCTATCTTCAAGCCCCACTTCTTTGACCGAGTCCCTTACCCACAGAAAATGTCAAAAGAATATTGCTGTGACATTCTATATATGTGTGAGGGGTTAAAAGTGCCCTAAATTCACGACACTTGTAGATCTCAGTCTGGTAGCCATCCCTCTCAGCTCGGTCACTCACTGTCTTACCTCATGTTGAGTTTTATGGCTCTGGCGGTATCTTTAAAGCGCCCTTTGAACACATCTGCATGGGTGAGCGCGAGCGTGCGTGCGTGAGTGGAAGTGTTTACCCCATAACTGTTGATGTTGTTGTTGTTGTCGCTGATGTTGGCGCAGTGAGTTGGTTGGGCGGGTGCACTTCCCACATTTCATTTTGCAGATGTTTATCATTGCCCGCCCTGGCTGCCCTCATCGCCACCACCTTAAAATCACCCATGCACAACTCAGTAAGAAGGGGACGCTTCAGTTTACCTAATTGGTCCTTAGGATCTCATGCAGATCAGCTCTGCCTCATTTAGACATTAAATGGACCAACAAAGGCAAGAGTTAAATGCCAAATCAGAGACTGTGGACTTGGGGATTTACACAAGGTGCGTTCAAGTCCAAGGAGAATTTCTGGGGTATACAAAAGGCGCCATTAGCGATTACCAAAATCCTGTAAAGCATTTTTGGTATAAAGGCTTGCCAGTACTGTTGAATTATCCATTCTTAGTCAGTTGTGCAGTCAAAAGTGGAAGGCTCTCTTCCTTCGTGCATCCTGCCGACTTGCAGGATGAGACGTCAGATTTTATGGAACCAGGAGCCGTTATATTTCGTGCTGACGACCAACTGTGCGACAGTAGTGTAGTTTCCTGTGCTTACTCTCGGCTGTAAATAATCGTTGTGGAGTCAAATTTCAAGCCTTTGTTCCTCATCACGCGCTGTTACCGAGGTCCACCATCATGGATTGGCTCTTGACACGCGCCTTAGCCAAAAGTACTCGTGGTACGATACGAAAAAGTACGTCCCGCAGCATAACCGGACTGGAATTTTGGGAAAATTAGTCCCTTTCTAGTCAATGTAAGGTTCAATAGGGTTCTCACGATTGAGGTATCAACTTATCCGGTTCCTCGTAGACTAGACTTGATCCGGATTCGTTCATTTGTGGCCATTTAGTTCAATCGACGGAAGGAATGCAATGGCGACGGCTTCAGATGCACGGTTTCTGGGGTAGCGATAGCAGAAGCCAAGACTGACACCAAAACTGGATGCGGTTTCGCCCCTCTTGTCGCTTCCTTGTTTAATTTAAGCACATGAACTTCTTCACTTACCCACTCAGCACCTTCGACTTGTCGACTCTCACCCTTCAGGCCTTGGGTAAACTCACGTCTGACTGGAGATGTATCTGACCAGGCCTTGGGTCATCTGACACAAATTTATGCTACCACCTTGGCTGTTCCCAAATCGCTTCCGATTGACGCTCTTTTATGGACCATGTCATGACTATCACTATAAGGGTTTGCAGTCTAAACAATTTATTAGCTGGATTTTCCAGCGCTATGTTCCTGTCTTAAGCCGCATATTCGGAAGATCAAACAACTAAAAAATAGGTTGTCTTGCTCGGGTCTGGCGTTACTTTTTATCAAAGAGGCTTCGTGATGCATTATTCAAACACCTCCACAGTTGTACATTTAGGTGGAGGCGGGGCTAGGGGTGGAGAGGTGCGGAGGAAAAAGCGAACGCTGTAACAGTTATGTGACCGCCTCTGTCTGATTTGCTGTCTGCCCTTTCATCCTAGCTTCTGGGAGTAGACAATCAGATGGGATTACGTAAACTGCACTAAGAAGGGGGAAGACACAGAGTTATGTTCTTTCGGTGGAGATCATGAATAAAAGACACAGAAACTGCTATTTGCTGTTGACATGCGTGCTCAGAGGGAAATTGGAGGTCCCTCTCTCACGGTCGTGCTGATGTAATGAATGCAAGGCATTGCGAAGCTCAAGTCGATGGTATTTTCTAGCCATGGCAGATCTTTTGCTCCCTTCTCTTGTACGTCCTAATCCTTCACGTTCTCACGATGATGATGTCTTTACAACAATCGTGCGATTAAATGTAAAGTGGAAGAGACAACTGAGACACGATGGGGAGGCGGATAGGGCTTGATTGTTTGCATCCAAAAGAAAAAATGATCTTAAAAAGTGTCTTAACGTCTCAAGGAGCGACCTGTTATAATTAGACCTACTTTAGACTGTCCCTGTATGGAAGAATGGCCGTCCAGACTAGCTTGGCAAAATGCTCACCTGACTGGGGTAGAGATGTCTACATAATTGGGCCAAAGTAAAGGGGACAGCAGTTTGCTGAAATCAGATAGTGTTCCAAAAACAGCGTCCAGTTGTATGCCCTGTCCAGCGGCAGCTGATGCAATGAAGGCTGAAGAATGATACTGAGGAGCTTCCAGAAAGGCCAACCTCTGCATCTAAGCGTGGAGATCCTAATCACCTTTGGGGTTAGATAAATTGTATTATTTCCCATTAAGGGAATCATAGTTCAGTTTGCTTTAGATTTTACCTACAATCGAATCCATCATCATTCCCTTTCTTCCACCACTCTTTTACATCATCCTGACATCCGCCTCCATCAGACAAAATTTAGTAGGTGCTAAAAAAGAGAAAAAAGGCAAAAAAAACAAACACCAGCAGCAGTAATCGTATTTCTGTGAATGTCAAAACAGCCTCGGCTGATTGGCTTTTGATTTGCGATGTCGGTCGGTTGGTCGGTCAGTCAGTCGGTCATGTGTCGGGCTTGTCAGAAGACCGACTGTCGGCAATGAAATGACAACCCTGCCGCTGCTACTGTAAGCCTAAAAGCAGTGAATCAGCAGACAGAGGTAAAAACACGGATCTCCTTTTTGCTGGGTTAGGGGATAGATGGAACGAGGAGAGTGTACTAGCCCAATGCCATCAAATTTACAATCTATCAGAGGATAAAACTACACTTTCCTATAGTAAAAACCTAACCATTTCTGGCCTCATGGGAGAAGGTAAAGGTGGAGAAAGTTTACGTTGTCAATCACCCAGATGATAAGTCGAAATTAGAAAAATTTTGGGAGAAAGAAAGCGCCTAAACAGACTGAATTCGCGTTCCTCCGACGCTCCCTTTAAGGTACTCTGATAAAACAAATTATTCGATGCGTTGACCATTGGCAACTTCCACGAGTTAACCTCCTCAGTAGCGTAATCCGACTTTGCTTGTTTGGCTTCTATACTACGTGCTAGTTCCTTAGCGCGGACTCGTGGCCTGGTTTATTTCTTCAAGAAGAAGACGGCATATGGCCTAGTGGACGTAGCCTGACCTTGACCTTTATGTGTGGCACTACTTCTTTGGGGTTAATTCAGCGATACATATTTTGATTGATAAATCTAGCGCTTAGTAAGCTTGGAGTTCCATTCTGTTTCCAGAAAGACTTGACGTGCCCTTCCGCCCTTTCAGTACATAGGCCTAGAAAAGACTTAAGTAGTATATCGAGAGTGTCTTAACAATTCCAGATGCAACTAGCTCTCTATTTCAGAGAAAAATGAAATCACTATGGCACAAAGAGTCTTCCCAAAAGAAGAAAAACATATGCTACTTGACCATAATATGTGCTGCTGACGTGTAGAAGGACTTAAAGGCCAGGCTATCTGGCAAAGGTACAGTGTCTGAGCCCCTGAATGATCCACCATTAAAACCGAGAGTTAAACAAACAAGTAAAGTATTGCATCACAGCCATCATAAAACAGAATTTGTTAGATTTCCTACGGAAGTAATTTTACAAAAAAACGTCCTGATATTTTGGATTAAGAAGCTTTTCAAGATTCCTGTCAACAATCTGTGTCGAGGGATGCCATTTCTCAAGACCCCTTCTCTTTTAAGTAACCTAGGTTTCCAAAAAGAACTACCCAGATTGTAGGAATTGAGGAGGAGACTGATTTTTGTGTCAGAGGGTCTAAAGGGTGTAAGAAGGTGCCCTCTGAATGGTGTTACCAGCAGTTTTTTCGGTTAACACTAGATTTCAGGAGCTGCAAACAGGCATAATGACTTTTTCTCAAAAGAAAAATTTTTAACATTTCATAGAGCAAAAACGAAGCAATTTTGCCTTCTGTGGAACCCCTCATTAGCATGCTTATTTATCTCACCAAAGGACACCACTTCCTGTCAGGAGTTATACGAAACAGTCTCAAATTGATGATTAAAGGCCGTTGTGATTGCAGTGGGATGGCTGCTGTTGCGGCTTTTCGACAGAAAAAAAGTCCTCAAGATGACCAGAACTTCGAAGAACATTGAATTTGAGTGAGAGGGTAGGAAAAGCTAACCTGATGTATGTGACTTGAGCCCGTCCGGCTTGAGTACTCGGTTAAACGGCTGGCCTTCTTCATCTGGCTAAAGTGTCTCGAAGGAGGGAATAGTTCTTGAAAGAATCAACTTAGAGAAATATCAGAGCCCGTCTTCTTTGCCTCGTACCCAGCCTTCAATTTACCTAGCCCCTGTGTCTTCCACCCTGTACTTATCTACATCAATGGAACCTCTCACATCAATTTCTCCTCAAGTTGTTGACACTAATCCTTCATCTCCACCACGAAGCCGTTTCATCCGTGAAGCAGACATAAATGGTGGTCACGAACCGGAAACCGTGTAAAGAGCAGTGTTAACAACTACTCTATTCCACATCCGATTGTATTGAACCAGTGGTAAATCCCTCA
Organism: Echinococcus multilocularis; assembly: GCA_000469725.3. NCBI lineage: Eukaryota > Metazoa > Platyhelminthes > Cestoda > Cyclophyllidea > Taeniidae > Echinococcus > Echinococcus multilocularis. Next base: position 1,398,281 of record LN902848.1, on the reverse strand, counting down.
GGAGGCAGGATGAGACCCGCAGTTATCTTATGCCCTCCCTCTATCTGCCACCATTTAGACAGCTTGCCAACGCCTGTCCATTTCAATTCACCCCATCAGAGCGAGCTAATTTTTTTTGTTTTTTGGGGTAAAAGGGATGCTGTCAAGTTGAAGGAGGGGGGACAGGAGAAAGCCGGAGTCATATCAGGCGACGGAGGGAACTAACTGATTGGGGGTGGTGAGTAGCCCTGAGCCTTGAAAGCCCGGCACTGGGTGACAGCTTATGACATGAGGTGATATTATCAGTCATTTATGCTGAGGTAGGGGGATTCGACCTTGTCAGAAATGTGTCATTTCTTGACGGTAATGTCCTCTACTGCATTTCATTTTTTAAAAAAAAATTGACAGCTTGGGAGGGCGAGCTAGAGAGAGGTAGGGGCGGGAGACTAGTGCAGTATGTCAGATGGAATATGGAATGGCTAAGTGTGCAGCATTGGTGTGTGAGGATTAGGATGTGGTTTAAATAATTAAAATGTGGGTAAGGCGCTTTTGCGTGACTTCCTCCTTCCTTCTCAGAGCGAAGCAGAAGGGCTAACTCATAAAATAGCTATAAACAGGGGGAAGGGAAGAAGGAAAGGATAAGTTATGGCCTCTTTTAATTGCCAGTCATACATGTGAATAAGTTGCCAAGGGAGGCGGATTAAAAGTATCGTTTGTAAATGATACATCATCGTGAGAGGTTAGGAGCATCCTCAATGCAGCCTTCATAATGAGTGCATACCTTTGCCTCCGAGGAACCTTACCCATTGGCCGAAATTAGGCAACCAGTCATCTTAGCTTGTCAGTGAGCTCAAAAAACCAAGTTCAAGACCTTCAAATGGGATAAATAAGATAATTTGTGTGGATCCAAGGCCTGACAACCGTCTTTAATGCTCGGTCTGGATGTACAAACCGCTGTAGTCTTTGCACCTCCTGACCAATCACGTGGCGCTTATTTCTGGGTCACAACAAAGTGTTGAGATTTATCTCACGAAAGCTCACGAAAGAAAATCTCATTTTACATGCATGTAATGAGACACGATCGTAAACATAATCAGTTCGTGGTTGAAATAAGAAAACAGAGCGAAGGATACCTCACACTCCTTTGATGTTTGCTCCAAGGCGGAGCCACAGAAAACTCGCCCCCTGCCTCCTTTTTCCAAATGGGTCCTGTTTTTGAGACAACAAATAAAGATGCTCCACCGGGTGCAACTTCTGTTGTTTGCATTAGTGGCCGTGCTAATTGTCGTCATCGTCTTCGTCCAAACCACTCGGATTTGGTGGTTGATGGCGGCGGTGGTGATGCTGGTGGTCCAATGTTTCCAAATGCGAGACGGCGCTGCAGAGGTCTGTGGAACCTTTGATGACTGGTCTTATAGTGATTCATTATTTCATCCGTTTACTTAGTCACTCATCTGACCTGTCAGTGTGATGTACCACCGCGTTCTCTAGCTCATTCCGTAATTCCTTTGCATCGAGTTGTGCTGCGGTTTCCGCAAACAACAGATTAAGGTGTCATCATTCATTTGGCTCCCAGTACTATTTCTGCCATTCCTCTAGGTTATTTATCTGTTGTCACCCGTTCAAGGCAGAATTGACTTCTCTACTACTAGTATCCGTAACTTCTTCTACTCTGTTGTACGCGATTGGCTCATTGGAACCCTAACACGCCTTAAAGTATAGTTCTCGGGAATCTTCACTACTGTGCCACAAATCTAGCTCTTAACTCACTCCTCCAGGACGACACAGGGCGCGCAATTATGGAAATGATGGGAAAGTGGTAGTATAAGTGGTATGAGAGGAAAGCCCTGCTACTATCGTAATGACCACATCAGAGGACTCCAAAAGACAATCCACTTTTAGGTAACTGACGTTAGTACAAAAACACCTGGGTACATACTACTTATAGTCATCTAAGGCATTAAGCATAATATTCGATGAAAATAATGCGAAAACAGCAGGAGTTGCGATGAAGGTCTTTCCGATTTACCTTGATTGGGTAGCCACGACTGTTTTGTATCACCCGTGCTCCCAGTAACTCAGTCTTTCTGCGGGCCTATATCAAAGCCACTTCAAGTCCAGTGGCGTCTGTGGTGACTGCAAAGTTGTACTTTAGAAGGCGTCGTATGTGAGTTGAAGCGACTAGGCTACCAGAACCGTCTCGACTGTTGCGCCAAGCAGGTGTACATTTATGACAGTGATAGATGAAGTGTGCCACCCCTCAGAGGTCTACCCCAATGTACGCCACTGCAGGCACTCGTACCACGGCGTGTGGCACAACAGCTGCGCTAAATAGGTGAAGGTAAACTTTGAAGCTTCCAATCCAAGGGCATACCTAAACGACATCGATACTTTTGTGGTGAGCGCAAGTTACACTCGGTAAGGGTTTCAGCACACAAAGTACTCTGAGAGTCCAACCAAATGTAATCACGGCCACAGAGAATACAAACGAGCCCTAAAACTGCCTTACAACTAGGAAAAATGCTGCATTTTTGGTGCATTACCGAATTAATACTTTAAAGGAATCAGCAGAATCACCATTTGGTCAATCTTACAGGTTTAATTTCACCATTAGGTAAAATCTTCATATTGTCCCCACTTTGGAGAGTTGTCATGTCAATGGACAAGGCATCTACTCTGATCGTGCAGCATCAGAGCTATGGCCAGGCAAAAGAGCTACACTATCACCATATTTTATTGTGGGACCGCAGCCACAGAAGATGTGCCCTTGATGCAAATCCTCCTCTCCCAAAGTGTTAGAGATCTGCCTATCTGAGGGCTTTGGAGTTAGCTAGAAGGAAGATGTTAAAATATGTCACTGCGTTACAAGTGTGTGCAGAAGGCCCGCTGAACTATTAACGGGAGTAAAATGAAGAAAGCATCATAATACCAGGATGACCACAAGAACCACTGAGGAACTGCGAAGCGTGTGCAGTTAATTCGTCGACTTAAATGCAGCACTCCATTCAAATTTAAATTGCCAACGTGTCTTTAATGGCTACTTGGAAATAAATAATTTGTTAGCGGCGCCATTCTTTATCCGATTAAGCGACCCACAATATTGCAATTGATGGTATGCATCTCAGCTACTGAAACTGAATTTCAGTAGGCTCCATTTGCACCATAAGTGCAGACATGTACTCGCCCTAAATTTTTTCTATTTTCTTTTAAAAACTCCTATGTAACTGGTCAACTATATAAATAATCATTGCTGAGGCGCCATTGTCCTAATAATAACCCTGAAGTCATTCACAGTGTACTTTGGCATTTTCTTCTCCCACGGACGCACCCACTGCTGCACGCACGTTTGCAAACGTCACAGCTTTTCCTTACGTCAATTGGTCTTCCTGTAACCAATCAACGCCACCGTCTCCTTAAATGATTGGGGCTTAGCCCTTCTGCTCTCTGATTGGTTGTAGAGGCAACTATAAGTTAAATGTATCAAGGTGGTTTCTTCACTGTTTGGTAAGCCATGCTCCTTGGGGCCGTGGTGAGTGTTTGGATTTCTCGCTTTTTGTCGTACTAGTAATGGGATTAAATGCCTTATCCATTAGAAGTGGGTAATACTAACTGTAGGTTTTCTTTTTCAATCTGGTAGCGCATTGCACCTGCCAATCGCTGTCTCCCACCCATCCCAGACAATGAAAGCCTGACTCCCACCACCATCCAAAGACCGCGTGTGCCCCGAATGGGTACTTGCGTACCCCCACGTCCTCCTACTACTCCTACAACATCGAATTCTAGGTCGCCTTGCCATTCACGAGTTGATAGTGGTTATAATAGAAATTCCTGCGAATTAGTTGTAAAAAACAACCATGATGATGATGGTGACGACGATGGCAGCGGTGAGTTTACGTAGTTGAATAGTGTCTGTAGCAGTCTGTAGCATTATGCTCCGATAAACATCAGCAGCGCCTGTCTTGTTATGAGTAATTCACCTTCCAGTCTGTCAGTCACTTTCGACGTTTTTTGGAATTGTCGGAACATGCTGGATTTTGGAAAGTCGACACTGCCTCCTTTGTATATATATATATATATATATATATATATATATATATGCCGTGTATTTCACTGCAAGCTTTGGGGGGAGTAAGGCGGGGGTTGGGCTGAATTGACAGTCGGCTCTCCCCACCATCCTTCCTGCTGCTTCCCCCACCCCAGGCCGGTCTATTGGCTGTGTCCGTTGTTTAATTCTCCCGCTTCTTGGCACTGTCACGTATGTTCAGAATGGTGGTCATTTTTACAGTGCAGCCGTAGTATTCTGGTCAGCTGTGCTCACACAACTGGTGACAGGTTTGATCGCATTTTTACGCCTCAATTAAAAGTGGACATAATTTAACACCACTGCCTTCTTGATCCTGCTTGATGTAGTTATGCCACTCAGTTGCCATGGGGGGATTTTATCGACGAGCAGTTAGCTGATTTCTTGCGGCAGGATTGGGGAGAAAGAGTCAGCTGATTTTCTGCTCTCCGATTGGACGGTTTAAACAGCTGATCAACTGAGTCTGAAAATCGGTTAAGGAACAGCTGATTGATCAGTAATTGGAAGTATCAAATAAGTGTGATATTTTTGTGGATTTTCTCCCGACTTTTGTAACAAACGGGCTGTTTATGCTTGCCCAGAGTTTCGTCCCAGTTCGGCACCTTCAGAGCATTCCTACGCGGTGTACTTGACTACTCCATTGCGACAACTGACTCAGCAACGTAGTTCTTCCCCAAAGAATCCACGACGTGAGGTCTGGTGTCCTACCAAGGCGGTGATTGGGTGCCACTCGCGTCGCTCCCACTCGTCCAACACTGTGGCGCCTAAGACGACATCGGTGTCGACGATAACCTCCGGCAATCTGGACATCATCAACGGGATGTATCGCCTGAAAGTGAAGCGGTCCAGTGAGACCCCATTTCAGAGTGAGTTCCTAGGGAACAAAAGTCTTATCAGAAAATATCGCCAACGTCGAGGAGGGCGCAAACGCCATCGATCGAAGGAGGAGGCAGAGGAAGGGGAGACAGGAGAGGGAGGAAATTGTGAGTACGGCTTAGTGGAGACAAACAATGAGGAGGGATTGAAGGAAGACACCCAAGTGCCTTCTTTGAATCCACCGATGGTTCAGGCTGCTGCATCATCCCTACTGACCCAACACATCACTCGTAGTCAAAGGAGGAGTGGCAAACAGCATCATCATCACCACCAGTCCAGTTATGATTCGCCTTGCCGGCTTGTCACCATGCTTGTCATCTAGCCTTGTTGCATGCATTCTTGTCCCCTTCTTCTTCACCCGTCCTGTACATAGCATTATTTTTCTATCATCGTCCAAGCAGCAAATAAAAGTCATCTGTCTCACTTAAGGCAACTTTCAGTGTAAAAAATAAGGAGTAGTTAGACAATAGATGGAGTTGATAGAGATAAGGGGGGTGATGTTTTTGGCTGTGGTGCCTCTATTTTTACTTTGGGTAGGTAAATGGCAAATTTTATGAACGCTAGGTGATCTTTGCAACCTCCACATTGGATCCTGGTCCTCAATAATGGTGCACTTTTAAAATGTCCCTTGCTGGAGTTTGTGTTTTGATTCACTTTTGTTTTAATTAAGATTACAGGCCAAAGTAAGATCTGAATGTCCAACATGTGTGGCAGTAGTGGTAGAGATGTCTTTCATTTCGGTGCCTTGTCTGTGCACGGTAATCGGCGGTTTAAATGCAGAGGTAGGTAAAAAGATGGATTAAAATTCCGAAGGATGCAGCTCTCTATCCACAAAACACTTTCGCCCTGTGTAAACCATTGATTCTTGTTTTTTCTCGAGACGCAGGAGTGATATATGAATTTTACAGAATCTTCAAGAAGCGAAAAGGGTTCAGTGATTTCAAACAGACCAGTCCTACCCAATTCGCTTGCACAGTGGCATTGTTTGCAGGTAGGCGATTTCGTCGCGTCGCCTGTCACGCAAACCTCAAATCGCTTCCCACGTTTCGCCTTCAGGCTTTCATCTTCTCCTTCCTCCACTCATTCCCTCCTTTTCTTCCTTTTTCTCCTTCTCTCTCTCTCTCTCCATCCGTCTTCATCAGACCAGTGTCTCGTGATAGTGGGAATATGCACAATTGCCATTTGTGTTTGGAGGGTTTTGCAGTCCTCGCGTGTGACGGTTCACCAAGAGACCATTCCCTCTTGGAGAGCACCACAGAAAGATCCAAAGCAGACGCCTTATTCTCACCGGATGCGAAGGGAGTGGAGAAGCATCTTAATTGACGACTTCCTAGGGACTGTATGATTGCAGCAGTACAGAGGAAATGGAGACAAGACGAGCTACTACTTGGGGTGGTTTAAGTAGCACGAGGCCTTTCCTTACTGCTTTAGCCGAAGCACCCGGAGAAGTGGTAGCAACGATGCCACCCTTTGCATGTGGCATATGTATGGACTGTGAATGTAGAAGAAGCAGAAGCAGAAGCAGAAGCAGAAGTCCTGTCTTCCATCGTCGCTGCTGGCAACCCCTGTGCTGTTTGACTTATCGCATATAGAACTGACAGACAGGCAGGCAGGCAGGCAGACGCAGGTTAATAGGTTGAGAGATGGAGAGATGGAGGGATCGAAGGGTAATCGCCATAAAAGTCACTTGTTTGAATATGCAATCAGTAGCGGGTTATCACGCAGACATACGAGCAATCTTACCGCCTTTGATTCCTGGAAGGCGAGTGGATGAGACAACCGCCTACCTACGGTGTCATTGGCGTGGTGGGAGGGGACGCCCTCTGCTCTGTTTTCACCTCACCCTCCATCCAACTGGGAAGCGGACAGTTGCAAGAGAGCAGTTAAGGAGTACGTGCAATTTTGCCCAGTTTGTTTTGAGCAGAAGTCATTATTTCATTAACAGACGGTCTGCCTTGTGGGCTAGCCAACTTGAGGCTGCGCTGTCGAACGCTGATTTAGACATATTCGTTTGACTCATTGCACTGGATTCGTCTTCACAGGGGAGCCCATACATCGAGCTTTGAAATGAGAGCTTTTGACAATCACACCAAAAGCGGGCAGTTGTTTTAGGTGGTGTTACCACTGATGAGGAAATTGTGGTCACTTTCAAAGGAAACGTTTTTACTCATCAACAGCTTATCGTGTCATCGTAGATAATTTACCTTACACCGGGAAGCAGTTTTTGCTCCATGAGGAAGACTGAAATGTGTGGGAACAAAAAAATAATGGAGGGGGAGTGAAGCTACTCTACCCCACCCTACCCTACCCTGGGGAGGACGGAAAGGAGACTGACGGAATTCAATGCATGGGGCTGATACTACTCAAGTCAATTTAGGTATCTTCAATGGACATGGATACACCAATTAGCGGCCTTCTGGTGGTGCACCCTTTCTGGCAAGGAAATTGGAGGGATGATGGATTGTCTGTCTGCTTGCCCGTCTGCCTGTCTACCGCTTGTCCTCTAACCTCCGTATAAATCACTCTCTCCTCCTCAATGCATCTCCTCCCCTCCCCTCCCCCCTCCTCACCTCACCTCACCTCGCCTCGCCTCGCCTCGCCTTGCCTCACCTCACCTCGTCTCGCCTCGCCTCGCCTCGCTTCACCTCTCCTTTCTCCTCGTCTGATGACTAACGACGAAAAAGGCGAAGAGTGGGTGGAGGAGTCGGTGGACCGAGAGGGAAACAAAGATGGAACAAAACGTCTGCACTGGACCACCACTTTTTCTTCACCTTACTCCACTTCTCATGGAGCGCACATCAAAGTGGGAAGGCGGTAGATAGTAACGCATGGCCTCGAACTGACTTCCTTCCGCCTTGTAATTTGATGAGGAATTGCAAGGTGTGGCAAATTCGACGTCTCAAAGCACTTCCTTGGACTTGGTTGGTTGTAGTAATATCCTTCGGCTATCTCGGTTCTAAAGCAACTACGTTCCTCTTGAATGCCCAACTCCTCATGCCAAACCACACTGGGTGCGTAGAGAAGGCTTCTGAATGACTGCACAAGATGCTCGCGACGCCTTGCAGACGGCAGTCTGATTGATGTATGCGAATGGAGGTGCTTGAACTCAGCAGTGCACACCCAGCTGAGGAAACAGGGAATGGGCATCTCCAGCATGAAATAGCTGTGCTTATGAGGTGTCGACTTTAGTTACTTCGGTGGTGCAACTTGCCCTGACATCGGTTGGTGACTACGCTGCCTCCTGTTGGCAGTCCCTCGTAGGCCAGGGCAGCTACTCAGACTTGAGAGGCTCCTTAACCTCTCCCCATGCTTTAATCCAGTGTTACTAATCATGTTGGATCAAATGCCACGAAAGCTGGGGCATGATTGGTGCAGCGCTGAGTTCCGCATACCGTGGAAATCACTCACCTCCACTGTTGCCCAGGGGAAACTCCTTTTGCGCGGTTAGCCAGCTGCAATTTGTCTGAGATTCCCGTTGTTGATAGGTGGAAATTGACACCTGCAAGGTGCATGCAAATATTGCCTATCCTTAATTCATTTAGGCAAATCTGATCCTTGAAGTCCACGCATTGGCAGATTGTTTGGTTTGCACAAAGACGTGGCAAATCCGTAGCGATTTGGTGGAGAGGGTGTTGGCCTAAGTGTTGGTAATCACAAGCCAAATGTAGACACGATTTGTAGCAGTAACAGTGGTAGTGCCTTCTTGTAGAAGTGCAACTTTTGTTTTGACCTTGGAGCAACTCATTTGGAAGGTCTTGCTAATGTACTCAGTGCTTTGGAACACGTTAATAAGCTAGCATTAAGCGTCACACTTATGTGACATGTGTTTTGATTGATTTGTGGCAGACACAATTGCATCATGTTGTGGTCTCCCATCCACGCCATCAACCGCTGAAACACAAAATACTAACCGGGAGGAGCACCAGACTTTATTAGTAAGAGCACGTTTCCTATCGACGTGGCTGAAGAAGTAGTGATGAAGCCAATCTTCTATAATCTACCAGGAGGGGCAAATGAGAGTATCCTATCAAAAAAATTTGACAAAGTCATTAGCAATTTGCTAAGAGACGTATTTAGGTTGTAGGAATTTGCTTTTGCCTCATTACTGAAGGTCTGACTGGCAAGAGAATGACTAGAAGGCGATTCTCTCTCTCATGCAGCCGTCATCACCTCGTCAATATCGGTAGCACTACTGTTTCCCTGTCAGACTGACAGCTCACGAGGCTGTAAGCATTTACCTCCCACGAAATTTACACCCATGACAAACACAACCAATCGGATGAACTCATTTCTCCTACCCGACAAGCTAACTCCCTTCTGCATTGTTCGTAGAAACTAGTATGCGACGCAGTTGCTCTTTCTAGCATTTCGATGACACTCCTGCCCGTGTATAAGGCAGAGAATTGAAATAGATAACTTTTTGTCTATCCAGAAATAGAAATTTGGAAGCTTCTTTTAAATAATCCAAGCTATCTTTGTATTTACAAAAAAGGAGGCCAAAATGTCATAACTGAAGCAGATCAAAGGCACTACCTCTGATGGATGCGTTCGTTGAATGGGAGAGGGAAAATCAAGCGCCTTTTTTGCCTCTTCTCCGGTCAAGGAAATGTGGTTCTCCTTCGAGTGCTTACCGACCTCTTGATGTGTACTTAGCAAGGACGCAACGACAGGAATTGAGAAGATGAGTTTATGGCTAAGTAGCTACGATGGTCTGCAGAAAGTGGCTATTTGTAGCTTCGATATTTGCGGAGGAAGTGCTACCATTCCCCCATGAGGGGTGCTGGCTATTGAAAAGAAGCGTTAAGAGTTATCTTTGAGTAGAGGCTTCCATAAGGCATTCCTTTTAATCTTCCTTTCCACCATAAGGCAAAAAATTGCCTCAAATTTGAGGCTTTTAGTCTGTCGCAAGGACTTCTGATCCACCTTGTGGTGAGTTGTGCCAGTAATTGTCAGTGAGGCAGAGCTGTTTACTTATTTTGTCCTGCCAAATGGCACACCAGCAGCTCTATCTCCCACTTTGACTACGCTAGTCGATTCCGTGTGTAAGTAGTGTTTCCAACTTTATTTCCTCTTTTTGATAGAAAAGGGTTAGCTAAATTATCTCATTTTGATGGATTAATTTTCCGAGGAGAGTTAACTAGTAAGTGGCAGTTGGTCCTCAATTTAGATTGGTGCACTGCAATAAGGGTTTGTTTGAATGTATCCTTTTTAGGTGGCAGGTGAGTGGTTTAAACTCAAAAGGAGGCATCAATTTCCAAGGCCGAGGAGGAGAGGGAGGAGGAGAAGGCAAACTCTAATACCCCTTAATAAACTTTGACAAATTGTCAGGTCCCTCATTAACACAATACAAGATGCCTTCCCCAATCAGTCTTCTCAATTTAAGGGAGCGAATTCGGTGTTGGAAGATCAGAACAAAGGTAAAATTCTGTGTGTTTTGTATAACATTAACTTCACCGCGGTCGCCAACTTCTCAACTATTGAGGACTTGGGGGTGGAGGAATTGCGAGACCGAACGAGGCAGCGGCAAATCTGGCAGGTTGGAGGAGGTGAGAATGTCACCACAATGAGTTGGAAAAGTTTCTTAAAGATCGTCGTTGTTCGGTCTGTCCTGTCAATCGACAAGTCTAATGGTTATCTTCTGTCAAATCTATCAACCCCATACTGGTTTTATTTTCAACGAGTTGCTCGCCCTACAAAAATGGATGGAAAAACAAAAAGTTTTTTTTAAAACGTCTACTCGAGTTGTGAGATGTCCCACCAGTACGGCTTTTGCGCAGGGGTGGAAGGGAAAGGGCATTGTCAAAAATGACAAGCCAGGATGGGGTGTTGATCTTATCCACACTAATGGGATGAGGTGCTGAGTCTCAGATACTATCTTAGATGAAGAGGTTATTTATGTTCTGACCTTAGAAGGACGCAATTAAATGGGGAATTTGCTACGTAGCGTCTAGGACGTATATCACGACAAAGCACCATCATCATCTACTGAAGTGGGGCTGTAAAACGTGAATGGACTAGCGGAGGAGGGGGTCAATACGGACAGAGAATTCAGCCCCCTCGCCTAAGTTTTCTACGGGTCATAAATCGCCCATCCTTGAGTAAGCAGAAAATATGATTGGATGGAGGGTGATCAGTAAAGCATATTGCTAACCAGAAAGTTGAGGTCTTCTTTATACCCGACATGACAACGGCAAACTTGACGAAAGAGGGAGCCGAAGGGAAGGCGGGAGCAGTTTGTAGAATGGTGATTTTGACGAGAAGGAAGGAAAAGACTAGAAAATTCTCTTTCTCTCTGCATTTACTCTTTGGGGTTGGCAGGGCAACCGTCTGTGTCAGATGACCTATTAATGACAACATTGTCGTGAGTTGTGCCAGAAATGTCAGGCGAGGTTTGGCGAAGGTGATGTTTCATCACAACAATCACCTGCCAATCAAACTGTTCCTCAGCCAAGTGGAAAGTCAAAACGACTGCCAAATATTTTGATTCTTTTTCCCATTCTTCTTCTAATGCAGTTAGTGTGGGATGGTGGTCTCAAAAGCCAAGCTTTGTGCATCTGGGATGACAGAAAATGGATGAGTCCAAATATTTTCTTGACAATATTTATGGAAGCCTTCATCTTAAGATATGCCTTCATCTTAAGTGATATTAGCGACCCAAGTACATGCTACTTAAGTAGGGCCAGACTTAAATAAGTAGGACTGAAAATGGAATAAAACTCATTCAAATCGGTTATGCAAATTTTACATTTTTTTTGTTCACATTACCAAAAGTTGAGCAGTTTTTTTGGGTGCAAGAACTGCTCTTATTCTTACAAGAGAGTACAATACTTCACATCGCTGCAAAACCGACATCTGCGAAGGCTTGTGTCTTAAAGTGAGACATAGCAAAGGAGGGAGAAAATAAAAAAACGGCCCATCCTCCCATCAGTCTGATTATGTTTCCTTGAGGTGATGACCGTCACCTCCTCTTGGCCTTAGACAATCGCCCAACGGACAGGCTTGTATTGAGAATGGGTTTGAAATAAATGTGGCTCAATTTCGTATTTTGCAAGGTAAGAGCATTCCATTCCATCTTCCCCCAAACCTAGCTTGATGTGCTTAGCAAAGGATTTGGCCTAAAAGATGAAAAATTAAGTTGCCCATTCCCAAAGCCTTTGTCTTCACATTCATTTTCAGTCTTTGAGAGACTTTTTTTAAAGCAATTTAACATTTCAAAAGTCCAGGGTTGTGGCGTCTTGAAATCACCCATCAAACGTTTAAGCACGTCGTAACTTGTCAACTCAAAGATTTGATGGTCTTTAATTGCGACCTCAAGCTGTGCCAAATGACTGTTAGAGGAGAAGGAAAACACCATCCGCGTCACCACCTACCCACAATCAAACTGTCCACCAGACATGGCACTATATTCTCTAATCTAACATCACTTATTTGTTACATCTGCTCATCTCCTAATAAGGTAGGGCCCCCGCACCAGAGCTAGAGAATGATATATCAGAGATAAAAAAAGACATGCGAAATGAAGTCAAGGCTGCAGAATATAAAATGATGCATCTAAATTGAATTCCAATTTACCAGCACGAGAAGTAACAGATGTTGCCTTTCGTTAGGAGGAAAAGAAATAAGCCGCACATTTTCGGCTGAAAAACCAAAAAAATATAAATCCTTTACAAGATGATACTACTCAAATTACAAATTTCAGTAGTTACCTTCTGTACATTTAACATAACATTAGAGTCATCCATGGCATCAACAACAGGAAGAGGAGAATGTGGGAAGTCGATTCTTTCTGCTCCTTCCTTCTCTTCCCCTTCCCCTTCAGCTTCCTCCTCTCTCCACTCATCTTCCTTCTCCACCCTCCTCCTCTGATGGCAAAGTTGCGGTATCTCAATCACAGTCCAGGCAGAACACAAAGGGGTCCACTCCTTTGTCTCACTGCATGCCATCACCCAAAGTAGTTGCGCTTCGAGTTGCAACTTATCGCATCGTCAAGTGTGCTTTCCTCCACCTCCTTCTCTCCTTCCCTTTTACGCATCTCCCAACATTCACAACAAACCTTCCCTTGGAGGCCACCAATCCATTCAAACACCAGTTACTTCAGTCAAATCACCGAGAGGGGAAGTCGAAGCACACAGAGTGAGGAGGAGACTCTCCTACTCAACAGTCGAATAGGCACCAGCTTCGAGCACACACATTCCTATCAAATACGAGTTTCTGCCATCTTGTCCATCACCCACTTCCAACAACCCACCATCCAGTACTCACCACTGCTACGAAGTCCGTAGGTGTGCCAACAACCTAGAGCAGAAATGATTATTTTTGCATCAAACAGAGCAATTCAACTGCTCTGCATCTCAAACGCACAGAAGGATGTGCTCGCAGACACTTGGCACATTTTGTATAACCACATCATGCCACACCATAAATGCTGTTGAAGATGGAAGGACTGTCTGCCACTTCCACTACTCCATCTAGAAACTACTAATTCAATGCAGTCACGACTCGCAGCACAATGAATTGAAGGTGGATGTCTCACCTCACCACCTCATTCTCCAATCGACGCACAAGGCACAGGTCTCCCCTCTCACCAACTGACCAACTCGTCTCATGCAATCACGCATCTCTTCTGGATACCATCAGGTCAATTCAAGAACACTCTAGTAGCCACGACGTCGGTTGTACACTCACACTTTCCCCCTCACACTACACTCACTTCCTCAATTTTTTGGGCTCATTCACCACGGTTGGACAGCAATAAATGGACCATTCGCCTTCCTTTTTCCCAATTCCACATCATGCACCATTGACAGGCTCACATTTTGACGTGGAAATCCTCCCACCAGTGAGTGCGGTCACCCACTTCCAACAGTCACTGTTTACACATCGGTTGTCAATCAGTGTGGAAAAGCATGGCACTAAAATGACATCCCATCATTTGTGGAAGTGCAAGGTGGAGGCAACCACGACATCGCAAACACATCTCACATCATGCTTCAGTTGTCACAACTCTGTGTGCGTGCTGCCATGCCATCCACTAATGACCACGTCAATTGTGAGAATTTGCAGTCATCTGGGATGCATCACCAAATGGGAACGCACAGTGCGGGTTCTTGGTGGACGGAGAGAAGAATGCAATGAAGAATCTGCTTCCCCTGGTGTAACACCGTCTTCCCCATCCACAGGTGCATCTATTTCACTTCCAGTGACAAGTCGTCTTGACATGCTGCACTACCATCTGGTCTGCTCACTTCCATTCTGTATCCAACACCCAACAGCAACACCCACTGCCACCAACACCACCTCCACCACAGCACTTCACTGCCACCACTTCAGGTATCCAATACCACTCATTACCGGTTTCCCACCACTTCAACCACTTCCACACCACACATTGCGAACCACCAGAACACACTGCAGAGATGATGGAATTGTGGCGCATTTGCACAACAACACCTCCGAGGCCAACAACACTCAGCATTGCGTTCTCTCCCATTCCATCCACCTCAAGAGGCCACACTTTCCTCATTCGCACATGGAATGCCACATTCGCCTCCACTCATTCATAGAGAATGCTTTGCTTCATCTCGACGTGCCCAATTGTGGTGGGTGGTAGGTGCTACCACTTCCCCATTAGTCTCAGTCACAACTAGTTAGGTCATCCAAATCACCACAAGTCACTTGTCATGGGAGCAGATGTGACGTCCGCTTCCGACGACAACTCACGCTCAGCTACTCACACCTCCCTTCCATTCACTCATTCCTGCATTCTATTCACCTCCATTCTCCACGCAGCAGCCTCCCCTCCCAGTTCCCCGATTACTCTCTCCCTCCCTCCATCCATCCCTTCCTCACTCCCTCCCCCTCTACCTCCCCTCCCTCCCCCACCCCACCCCAACACCCTCTCTTCTGCCCCAAATAAACAGACCACTACCTCAATCTGGCAGAACAAACAGTGCCTTCTCCATTCACTTCCCTCATGGAGTGCAACCGACATCACAGTGTGAGCGACTAACAGTTCACCACACTACCACATTCATTCCTTCCCACTTGACCTCCCATCCCATCCCATCTCAGTTACACTAATTTGCAGATCTCCAAAACATCTGCCACCTCAATCTCAACGCCTCACTTATGCACTTCTACTGGCGAGAGATGGCGTCTGGTGGCTGGTCTTTGGTTAACCATGACAATCCAATCCACCGCCTTTCCAATGTCCTTCAAGTGTCCCACGTTGTTTCAACACAATGGCTTGTGAATTGCTTAAACATGGGAAAACGGTGCATTCCTTCCACCTACTTTTTCCAAACTGCAACAATTAGCAGCACTTCTCTCAACCTCTCCCGCCCACTCCTCCCTTCTACCTCGTTGGAAAAACTGCACTTTTTGTTTCAGTTGCAGGAAAACAAACTTCGCCTTCGCCTCCAAACTTCCCTCTTTGGTACTAATGAAGACTTCATTTTCTCCCACCTCCCTCCTCTTTCTCCTTCCTTTCGTCTTCCTATTCCTCCTTTCTGATGCTCGATGGAGTGGCATTTCACCAACAGTGTGCATACGACCGAGGCTTGATTCAATGAAGGCTCGTATTTTACTTACCCTCCTCCTCCTCCTCCTTATTCTGACTTCCTCCACTTTTTTCTTTTCTATCATAAACGAACCACTAGCAAAATCGACAAACATTCCCCTTACCCACAATAAACATCTCACTCCTCAGAAAAACCAAAGTCAGTCGAATATGTGGAAAGGAATGTGGTTGTTTGATCACCTGTCGGATTTATCTACTCTTCGTTTTGCTATAGGGTTAAGTGTGGGTAAATATAAGAGGCTCCTTTTTATTTTGGCGACTTGACCACCAGTTGGTAGACTAATAGTACACGTTCACTGAGATGGAACCCTCTGTAGGTTTGCATTTTTAATGACGTTATTCCGTACGATGCCATGGTAATGTTTCTCGTCTCCTTACATTTTTCCCAACACTACTAATCACGAATTTTTTGCTTCTTTAGAATTTGTTTGCTTTGCTTATTCAAATCCAAAACAACTAGGCAAGTTTCCCAAGGATTTTTAAATCGAATTGTGAGAACAAATTCTCCAGAAGGTGGACTTCTATTATTTCTTTGTTTTCTTGCTTTTCCTCTACCCTCTGGTAGATTTGACTTTTGGAGATTAAAGTCACCTTTCCTAGCGGTTCCCACACCACGCAGTGACATTTCCCTTGTCTAAAACCACCCACAAAAGTTCCCATTTTTTGTGGCGAATGAGGTAATCAAAGGTGGGATTTAAGTTGTCCATAATGGTGTATTCTAAAGGAGAGGCCTGACGGTAACTAATGCTTGAGAGTCAGACGGAGAATGGGTTGCGGACCACTGAAAACACGACTTTACAATGGGAAAAAGTGTGTATCTTCCCCTCCTTTCTCTACCCACATTTTTAGGACAAAAAAGGGGGCCAGTTATCTTCCTGCTTAATTTTCTGCACTTCTTTACCGGCGAAAAAGGAGATAAAAACGTAAATGCTAAAGCCGAAACGCTGGACCAAAAGAGGCGAAAATGAGGGAGAATATCTCACCTAATCTCAAGAAATGAGGCAGCAAAGGGACTGGGTCTGGTGGAGATGGAGAGCATAAATGGCTCGATGTTACGGCTCTCAAATAAGGCTTTCTTGCAGATGTTATCGTACAGCTGAAAGAATTGAAAAATACATGATAAAGACAGGTGGCGTTACGTCTCCTCGTGAGTGTGGGTGAGGCGTACCACAATGTCAAGACTTAAGCCCCAAAAATGCCTCCATAGGGGGAGGCTGGGTAACTCATGCCAATCGTAGCCACACACATACACACACACACACAGACAACTGTCAACGCAAGTACACAATTAGTCTGCCGAGTGGTGAGGAGGATCCTCTCATATTCACCCAAAACTTAACCCTATAGGCAAACGAAGAGTAGATAAATCCGACAGGTGATCAAACAACCACATTCCTTTCCACATATTCGACTGACTTTGGTTTTTCTGAGGAGTGAGATGTTTATTGTGGGTAAGGGGAATGTTTGTCGATTTTGCTAGTGGTTCGTTTATGATAGAAAAGAAAAAAGTGGAGGAAGTCAGAATAAGGAGGAGGAGGAGGAGGGTAAGTAAAATACGAGCCTTCATTGAATCAAGCCTCGGTCGTATGCACACTGTTGGTGAAATGCCACTCCATCGAGCATCAGAAAGGAGGAATAGGAAGACGAAAGGAAGGAGAAAGAGGAGGGAGGTGGGAGAAAATGAAGTCTTCATTAGTACCAAAGAGGGAAGTTTGGAGGCGAAGGCGAAGTTTGTTTTCCTGCAACTGAAACAAAAAGTGCAGTTTTTCCAACGAGGTAGAAGGGAGGAGTGGGCGGGAGAGGTTGAGAGAAGTGCTGCTAATTGTTGCAGTTTGGAAAAAGTAGGTGGAAGGAATGCACCGTTTTCCCATGTTTAAGCAATTCACAAGCCATTGTGTTGAAACAACGTGGGACACTTGAAGGACATTGGAAAGGCGGTGGATTGGATTGTCATGGTTAACCAAAGACCAGCCACCAGACGCCATCTCTCGCCAGTAGAAGTGCATAAGTGAGGCGTTGAGATTGAGGTGGCAGATGTTTTGGAGATCTGCAAATTAGTGTAACTGAGATGGGATGGGATGGGAGGTCAAGTGGGAAGGAATGAATGTGGTAGTGTGGTGAACTGTTAGTCGCTCACACTGTGATGTCGGTTGCACTCCATGAGGGAAGTGAATGGAGAAGGCACTGTTTGTTCTGCCAGATTGAGGTAGTGGTCTGTTTATTTGGGGCAGAAGAGAGGGTGTTGGGGTGGGGTGGGGGAGGGAGGGGAGGTAGAGGGGGAGGGAGTGAGGAAGGGATGGATGGAGGGAGGGAGAGAGTAATCGGGGAACTGGGAGGGGAGGCTGCTGCGTGGAGAATGGAGGTGAATAGAATGCAGGAATGAGTGAATGGAAGGGAGGTGTGAGTAGCTGAGCGTGAGTTGTCGTCGGAAGCGGACGTCACATCTGCTCCACATGACAAGTGACTTGTGGTGATTTGGATGACCTAACTAGTTGTGACTGAGACTAATGGGGAAGTGGTAGCACCTACCACCCACCACAATTGGGCACGTCGAGATGAAGCAAAGCATTCTCTATGAATGAGTGGAGGCGAATGTGGCATTCCATGTGCGAATGAGGAAAGTGTGGCCTCTTGAGGTGGATGGAATGGGAGAGAACGCAATGCTGAGTGTTGTTGGCCTCGGAGGTGTTGTTGTGCAAATGCGCCACAATTCCATCATCTCTGCAGTGTGTTCTGGTGGTTCGCAATGTGTGGTGTGGAAGTGGTTGAAGTGGTGGGAAACCGGTAATGAGTGGTATTGGATACCTGAAGTGGTGGCAGTGAAGTGCTGTGGTGGAGGTGGTGTTGGTGGCAGTGGGTGTTGCTGTTGGGTGTTGGATACAGAATGGAAGTGAGCAGACCAGATGGTAGTGCAGCATGTCAAGACGACTTGTCACTGGAAGTGAAATAGATGCACCTGTGGATGGGGAAGACGGTGTTACACCAGGGGAAGCAGATTCTTCATTGCATTCTTCTCTCCGTCCACCAAGAACCCGCACTGTGCGTTCCCATTTGGTGATGCATCCCAGATGACTGCAAATTCTCACAATTGACGTGGTCATTAGTGGATGGCATGGCAGCACGCACACAGAGTTGTGACAACTGAAGCATGATGTGAGATGTGTTTGCGATGTCGTGGTTGCCTCCACCTTGCACTTCCACAAATGATGGGATGTCATTTAGTTGCCATGCTTTTCCCACACTGATTGACAACCGATGTGTAAACAGTGACTGTTGGAGTGGGTGACGCCACTCACTGGTGGGAGGATTTCCACGTCAAAATGTGAGCCTGTCAATGGTGCATGATGTGGAATTGGGAAGAGGGGAGGCGAATGGTCCATTTAATGGCTGTACAACCAGTGTGAAGTGAGCCACAGAAGATTGAGGAAGTGAGTGTAGTGTGAGGGGGAAAGTGTGAGTGTACAACCGACGTCGTGGCTACTAGAGTGTTCTTGAATTGACCTGATGGTATCCAGAAGAGATGCGTGATTGCATGAGACGAGTTGGTCAGTTGGTGAGAGGGGAGACCTGTGCCTTGTGCGTCGATTGGAGAATGAGGTGGTGAGGTGAGACATCCACCTTCAATTCATTGTGCTGCGAGTCGTGACTGCATTGAATTAGTAGTTTCTAGATGGAGTAGTGGAAGTGGCAGACAGTCCTTCCATCTTCAACAGCATTTATGGTGTGGCATGATGTGGTTATACAAAATGTGCCAAGTGTCTGCGAGCACATCCTTCTGTGCGTTTGAGATGCAGAGCAGTTGAATTGCTCTGTTTGATGCAAAAATAATCATTTCTGCTCTAGGTTGTTGGCACACCTACGGACTTCGTAGCAGTGGTGAGTACTGGATGGTGGGTTGTTGGAAGTGGGTGATGGACAAGATGGCAGAAACTCGTATTTGATAGGAATGTGTGTGCTCGAAGCTGGTGCCTATTCGACTGTTGAGTAGGAGAGTCTCCTCCTCACTCTGTGTGCTTCGACTTCCCCTCTCGGTGATTTGACTGAAGTAACTGGTGTTTGAATGGATTGGTGGCCTCCAAGGGAAGGTTTGTTGTGAATGTTGGGAGATGCGTAAAAGGGAAGGAGAGAAGGAGGTGGAGGAAAGCACACTTGACGATGCGATAAGTTGCAACTCGAAGCGCAACTACTTTGGGTGATGGCATGCAGTGAGACAAAGGAGTGGACCCCTTTGTGTTCTGCCTGGACTGTGATTGAGATACCGCAACTTTGCCATCAGAGGAGGAGGGTGGAGAAGGAAGATGAGTGGAGAGAGGAGGAAGCTGAAGGGGAAGGGGAAGAGAAGGAAGGAGCAGAAAGAATCGACTTCCCACATTCTCCTCTTCCTGTTGTTGATGCCGTGGATGACTCTGGTGTTGAAGTAGGTAAGAAAGTGGTTTTCTTTTGAAGAGGGCTGAAGTGGGAGAAAGAATACAGAAAGGTGTACTTTTGGAGAGTCATGTGTCCTCCGAAGAGTAGAGGATTAGATCAACGACAATGGACGCTAATGATGCTGCACTTACCTCATTGTTTTGCCTACCTTTCCGGTCTAAACTTCTAACCGAAGCCACTGAGGTACTTTACACGAAAGTATGCGAAGTGCTTCACTGCAAGAAACTCGCCATTCATGCTGGGACCGGCAAAATCTAGCAATTATAGTGAAAATTCTTCGTTTTGTTGCAGCTTCCGACACCGTGGTATCTGATTAGGAGTAAGTTAAAAGCAGGAAAATGGAATTCTTTTTACCCAACTACTCGCAACTTTCGAGACAAGCACAGTATTTGCAGATGCGAGAAGGGGATTCTTCTCGAACTAGTGATTAAAGGTGGCTCCTAACCTCTACCACCTCTGCCTCCCGCCTCTTGCTTCTTGACAGACTGTGTGAATGGGATTGGTTAAAGGCGAATCCAGAGGATGAAGCCTACCACTTTGGCCACCGTCACCACACAGTTATGAGAGTCTGGTCTTCCCCTTTTAGCAAGACGCCTAATGCAGCCTTTGACGTGTGTTCTTTCCTCACCTGGTGGTGGATTACTCCAGTCACTTGTGTATCGCACATGGTGTTGCATGGAGTGGTTGGACTGGCGTGTCGGTGTTGGTGTTGTTTGTCGATTTGGTGAGCTGGAAGTAGTCAGCGCTTGTGTACAAGTAAGGGATGAGATGTGGGTAATTGGTGGCCACACACGTGATCTCATCTCTATGCCGCTGCAGTGATTAGCATAATCCTTGCACAAATGAGATTATCGCGGTGGAGGAGGTCATCAAATTGCCAGCATAATTGAATAACATGACTCATTGTCCCATTTGTTTTTCTCTGTTTCTCTTCTTGTCCCATCTCTTTTCCTCTCCTCTCATTCCGCCCTACTTCGTCTCCTCTCTTCTTACCTCTTGGTGTTTTTTATGCCCAATTAAAGCTCTGAATTGTGGGACTACAGAATCTTCAACTTTTTCTGCGTCATTAGTCACTAGAAGTAGAGAGGGCGGACACGTCTCAAGATAGGTTATGCGGATGTAACTTAAATACGGAAATTTTTTAGCGATGTTTTAAATTCTTCTACTGACTGGAGGTTGGTTTGATTGGCTAATGGGAAGTAAGTTTGCTTTTTCGTTGAGTTGACAAATCCTATTGTAATTGCTCATCTCGTTGACAGGTTAAAAGATTTTGGAAAAGTCAAGACAGGTAAATACATGGTAATTCACCACCTAGCTGACTACAATGTTAAGTGTATGAACGGACGTCATATGCACTCAGTTTCAGATTGTCAATCAGTGACATTCCCGACAAGTAGCGTCCAGCATTTAAGGCATACTACTGGTTTTGCCCCTCCTCAAGCCCTCGATTTCTGAGAAGTCGGCTTCCAAGAAAGGAAATCGAATCCCCCACAACTTCTCGAATAACACCCAGCTCCTATTCATCTGGTGCAAAATTCTCAAGTAGTAATAAATTCCACTTTGATGAGGCCAAAGGACACAAGTAGTGATTAGACGAGTAAGAAATATAGGGTAAACACTTTTTTGGGCATTCACCTGACTAGTAGCCGATTTGACTTGCGGCTGGACATAAGGGTAAGTTTTTTCATCTCCCCTGACATTCATCAGACACAACTCACTCCCTTGTTTAGCAGAAAATTCTCCAGGCGATTAATCCCCTCATTGATGGCTCAGAAATGCTCCAAGTTATACCGTCTTAAGATGTAAAAGGAGGGCGTTGAGGCCTATCCGGAATCAGGGGTTCTGGAAGTGTCCAACTGTTAATGCTCCGCCCGTCTACACATGCCAGATAGCGCAGAATTGAGTGACACCTCAAAAGCAGGCGATCAAACTCATTTGTTTGGAGCTTCTTCGTGGCAAGAGAGCTGACAAGTTGCTACCATCCTCTTCTACACATTCGCTACCAGGTGCTGCAATAAATCCTACTCTGACCGAAGGTGAAAACGTTCAGGCAAGCAGAATCATACATTTTGTAGGGAGATACTTTTAACCCTTGAAACGATACGTTCATCTGAGATGTGTCGCCTTATCAAATGTTGAAAATTTTACGCATTCAATCTCTATCTGTTTAATTTTACTTACAAGCAGACTTGACGTTTGACATTTTGACAACTCCCGTGCAACTTTTGGCATTCAAACCCGCCAATTGACTTAATGCTCACTTTTCATGCCATTCCAATCGAATAATTTTTGTTTCCCTACTCTTGTCGTCGATTGTTTTTATTGAAAGTTGGAAGAGAAAATGTTTTTTTCTTTGCTTTACCTCCCATCCCTAAGTGAAAAAATAGCGGCATTCTCCTCGTGGTACGTAGTCGTCGTTGTTGTCGTTACAGAGGCGGAGGCGGAGTAAAAAAAGCACCGCGCTCTACACACATGCACATTTCCGACATCGCGTTAAGAGGAAAATGTTTTTCCCCGATAAAATCACGGCGTCGGAGGTTACAGCAAGGGCGACAGAAAAAGGAGGCAGTGATGGTGATTATTTTCGAGTCAAGGGTGAGAGAAAAGGGGTTAAGGGCGAAATTCTCTTTTCTGGGTAAGGCGAAATCCAACTAATCAGTTTGATTATTTGAGTCAGTAATCTCCATCGTTAAATAGTTTAGCAATCTTACGCTACAAGTCCATCATCTCTTCCTAGTCTAATATCCTTAGCTGTCACCTGGACGCTTTGTTTCATTGAAGCTGAATGTTTACGCAGCACGTCGACTGTGAGGCGAACTGTCGGCACGATAAATCTCACTGGGGAGCGTTAATCAACAGGCAACTCGTGGAAGGGTTCCTGGTATTTCCTATCCCGAAAATCCCAAACTGCATAGATATCTCTCACTTTTCGCACATCCTTTGAAGGCGGGGCCTTTGAAGAGCGGAGAAAAAGTATACTTCAGAGGCAGAAAAAAAGCCTCCTTCTAACTACACGATACACACACGAGGTCGGAAAGCGGTGTCAGAACAGAAACGGCTTCTGTTCTGTGGAGCTTATTCCCAACCTCCCGCCCCGCATCCTGTGTCGCTGCTCTCTGGTTGGGTTTTTTTTTCATACTTTTCGGGTCGGACAGCCGTTTAACAAAGTAGCCTCCCATCATCTATCTCAGCCGCTCGCCCTCCTCCTCCACTCTAACCCCGGTAACGCAAAGCGACGAATTTTTCTTCCAGTTTGGTTTCTGCGCTCTGAATGCTGCCGACAAAGCGGTCGCTTATTGTGTGGCTTGGATTGAAAGACCTTTTTTTCTTGGTTGGGCATATTTTTTTGTGCCCACTGGCGCGAATCACCCCTTGAGTTTTTTGAATAAACCAATAAGTAGATATCAAGTGTGATGGCGTTGAGTTTCGGCTCTAGAACCAATTCATTTTGGCAGGCGATCCTGCTAGTCTTGCTTATGCATGAGCCACTTCTCACGTGAAATGCAGGAGTGATGGAGGCACAGTGTGGTGGAAAATGAGGAGATAAAGCTTGAATTGTTATAAGGGTGATTCTCCACGATTGATGCTGAACTCATGCTAATCACAGGTGAGGGGAAGGGAGGCTGTGGTAAAGGTGGGCACGATTTCACTTAAGCAGATCGTCTCATCTCTGGGTGCAAACAACCCGGTCTCGATTCCATACACCCATCCACTTGATTTTGTTTCTTTCCTAGCCGTCCCACTTCCCATCAGTCTCTTCTCTTTTGTTTTGCACATGATCATATTTTTTGAGATCGTCTAATGGCACCAAGTCAGGAAACCGTAGTAATCGCCATCTGAAGGAACATTACCAGAAGTGTCAGTTGGAACAACAAATAAAGAAATAGTTTCGGATAACTCGACCACTAAAGGTGGCTAACAGGAAGCTCTTGAAGGCACCCCAATTCTCGGAAAAGGTGGTGGATAATTTGGCTAAATTGGCAACCTTGGCACAAGTAATGACTGCTTCTGACTGCCAAGCCCTTTCTGTATCTTTAAACCTGATTATCTAAACTGGAGTGGTAATTAGCTACCGAGATCTCCATAATCTACCGAATTGGCCATCAGGGACCACTTTTTTTCTTTCAAACGCAGGTAGTAGTGAATGGCAATTGTCTTTAACGATTGGATGGAGTTGTTGCAAGTTAAGCCTTTCAAGTGGGAACACATAACAATAGGCGGAAAATCTTTATCTCTAGCAGAATAGGCTGACTAAAAGGCGCTGTTATTGGTCGCCCTGTTTATGGACATAGGTGGACAAAAGTCGGTCCCAATATGCGGTTAGCCACTAGATGTGGTCTAATCTGCTTGTCTAGAGAACTCCAAAATTTAAAAATTCATGATTGGTTTTGGACAGAGAATTTATGCGCTACTTCCTTGCATGTCGGCGACCCTATTATCAAACTGTACTGTCAACAAGGGTCAGGGCTCTAACTGCTTGGGTAATGAGAATAACAAATGGAGCCTAAATAGGTAATCTTAGCCCTTACCGAGAAGATAATTTGTCTGCAACTCCAAAGGCATCCAAAATGTTTGTCCCCAAAGCACTGGAATTGCTTCTGTACCCAAGTTGCCTTAACACCACAAAAGCGCCAGTCTGCTAATGCAAGTGAGAGAGCGTCGAGCAAACTCCAGCACATATTTTTCCCCTTGAGCTTGTTTAAAAGTTTTCTCATGCATGAGCGTTACCTACCCACCCCATTTGTACACCCCGCTTAATGTTTGCCTGCCGGCCCAGTCGGTTTCTGCTTTTTCTTTTCTCCGTGTGCGTGACTGGTAATTGATGGATGACAGGCAATGTGGGCGTCATTGCGTCCAGCCATTCTCTGCTATTGTGACAGTTGATAAGGCTCTCTCTTGCAGATTGGCACACAACCCTCTAGGTGCGATCAGCAGTCTAAGTCTAGTCTATCTCAAGCCGAAGTTTAGGGTGGGCTCCCTGTTTAGTTAGTAGTTTAGCCAACAAAGCCCGCGTGAATCAGAGGGAATCTTTAAGTTCTAGGTCCTCAAAAGCTGGTATAAATAGAGTCTATCTTGTTGTGCTATCCTCCTTTGGCAAGAATAACACCATCTAATTTACCTGGACGGTTATTTCCAGGGATATTTACACTTCAATCGACAAACTGATGAGGCATGAGACTAGCTTCCGTTCTTTTCCAAGTTTGATGCATGAATTAGGGGGTAAGTATCAACTTCCTGTCTTCTCTGGTAAATATAACCTGATTAATTTATACAAAGCGGGTGGTCAGTTTTTGAATGGAAATGAGGTCAAGTGCCTCTCCATCCCGTCTCTATCACACAGATAACACATGAATAAACAGGTTTATGATTCTATCGGGTCTTCGTTGTTTAGATTATCTAATTGTATCCGCTAAAATAAACAAACCTTCACTGTTTTTCCTCACTTCTAACCTACATTTTAGCTATGGAGGTGGAATGAGGCTCATAAAAGGTGTCCAACTTCCGTCTACTAATGAGGTCGGCCCGTTGCAATCAAAAGGCTTACACGCTCATTTCTCATCACTCACCATTTTTGATGTATTCAGAAGTACCATTCCTGTCTCCGGGGTTTCTTTAATGGAATAGTTCCGGTAGATACCGCTTGGATTCCCCTCTCCCCCAAGCCCGCCTTCACGGAGCTCCCTTAACCCATCGACTTTTAAAAAAGGCTTTCTTGAATTTCAGATAAGAGCCGGGTCATTCTCCTCGGATAGCCTACCATGTCGTCTGCCGGGCTGGTATAAGCAGAGAGTTACAGAACAGGTTATGCAAAACTCTATCACACTGCTCGTGCTTTTCTCATCTCCTTTAAGCTCTTCATCTTCAGAAGCTGACGCGAGAAGTGAGATGGAAGTCGCCATTCCTACATGCCGGAAAAAGAAATTACATTTTTCTCGACTGAGAACACTTGGGCGTCATCCACCCGGTTCCGAACAAAGCGCCTCGCCTTATCTCCACTCGCTGCGCCACGCTGAGCTGAGCTGTGCCTCGGCTCCCCCTCCCAAGGAGAATAAAATATTGTCACTTGCCATCCTTCTTCCCTCTCCTTCCTTCCGTTCTGCCCTCCTTCCCACGCTCCTTAGGTCTGTTTACACAAGGGACCGTGGGAACGCCTTTAGCTGCCAACTCGCAACTCCACGTGTCATCGGTTGACAGGGTAAGGCTTTCAAGCTGTCGAAACAAGCGGGTTCTTTTGAAGAGATATACATGAGTTTTGAACTGTTTGGCCCTACCCGATTTTTTATGTATAAGATTAAAGGGCTTTGGAATAACAAAAGCATGTAGACAATTCCGCAATCCTTCAGTAGGTGATTGATGTAATGAGCAACTGCGGTGGTTTCCTAACTCATTGACGCGGCAACCAACATCCACCTGCCACCATCCATCATCCCTGCTGAACTACGTACAAGTTGGCTACGTTTCTACTTCAGTAAAAATTTTGTCTCTGGAGGCAAAAAAGTAAAACACGATTGGAGCTTGAAATTCATTTACCAATCCTGTCCCTCATTAGGAAGACCCATCGAAACACTTCATCCCATTTCCTCTTTTGTAGATAACTTGAAATCTCCCCTCCTCGACCTGCCACCCTCTGCGGAGTCATTTCCGAAGGCAACACAGGGGATGCTAACATAGAAGAAGGGTTTGTTATCAATGTACACATTAAAGGCAGTGGCGGAATTGGTGAAGACTGCAGAGTTCGTAAAGGCTGGTCCGTTTGGTGGTGTTTTTTTAGCCCGTCCAAGGGGGAAGAGGGGCGAGGTAAGGGACTGGCATGAGTAAGGTTTCATGGCTCTCATGTGTGGGCCGAATTGGGGAGGACTGAAAGGGCACCTACGGGACCCGCCATGATTCCCCCATTCGCGTTGAATAGCTGTTCTTCCGCCATTTTTGATGCGATGCAGTGCATCGGCCTCCACTTGCCTCTTTGAAGAGCTTCATTGCTATTAGTGAGATACGTTGCAGCTACCAGTACCCAAATCACTCCCGAAGCCTCCAGTTTTCACTACACATTAAAAATAGACTTTCACTACAGTAAGGTGAAGTGGGCTGTATTAATAAAATCTCATGGGATTTGAAGTCTCTCATTACCACTCCACATTTACTTTAAGTAATCTTGAAGGAATCTCCCCATATAATTCCGAAAATTCTCCCATTTTAAGCACCTTTTACTCACCAATTAAAACGTTAGTCGCCAAGGTAAGTAAAGTGAACGGAAGAGTTTGTAAACAATACTAGACAGACAAGACCGACTTCGAGGGTACTTATTCCCTCCGAAATTCAAAATCCCCTAATGGTTACTTATCCCTCTAAGGCAGGAAGGAGTAATAAATTGATGCAATGTCAGTTTCTTCGCCCTCCTCTTCTTCCACCTTGCGGTCCCCTTCTACTGAATTGACAGTTTTGACTTAGTTGTGGTTGTGAGTGTACTCTTGCGGAGACAAGACCCCCCTCCCCCCTCCTCCCATGTGACACTTTGACTGTCAAAAGTGGTAAAGTTTTAAGTCAGAGTTGATATTCAGTTCCCTCGTTATCCATGCAAATGGGGTTGATTACAAGTAAACCAAATGGATCGTCAAACAGGGCTATTTTTGTAAAGAGACAGGTGTGGAAGATTAATTAATCCGCTGCGGAGAAATGGAGAAGAGGTGGTGTGCGTGTGTGGGCTTCACACTTTCCTGTATGCTACGCTTTGACCATCCAACTGGTATCCAGGCTCTTCATGGCCCTATTGTGCGTCTGTAACAAAGGTCATTGCGATGTTTGCAGGCACTAAGAAAAAGGGTCACGTTTTTCTGTGATCTTAAAGTCCAATAAAAGTGCAATTTCGGAAGAATTAAAATTATATTTTGTCCATTTCATTTGTCTGTATAAGTCAAGGTTGTTTGGACATTCACCTAAATCCCTTTGTTCGAGGCTGACAAAAAGTGACCATTTAAAGGGAAATAAACCAATCAAAAGGGCTCTCCTAACACTTACGCCATCAGTCGCCTCTTCTACTATACATTTGTTTAAAAAAAAATATTTTCGGGGTGTTTTCTGGTCTTTTCAGACGCGGTGGGCTGGACTGCCTCTTGGCGACATTATCCTTCTGACCTCTCAACCCTTCAAGGATCCCAATGTACCTCCATACTGCCACCTCAGGAAAGCCCTGATGGCTTAACTTTGGCGGTGTTGGCAAGTGCAACTCGTCAAAACCTCGGCTGTGCAGAGAAGGCTGCATCTAGTGATAGTGTCAGCAGAGAATTGGACATACCTCACCCTAAAAAGGCGTGTGCTTATTTACATCCACGGGGTATCCTAAGGGCCACACCACTCTGTCCACTCAAATGCTAGTACGGATCGTCGCTTTCATGTAAGAAGACAGAGGGACAACAACGTTACACCCACTGAGGCATACAACTGAAGGGGAGGAGCTACCTGACCGCTAGTAAGGGTAAACGTTTTCCACTTCCCAGCATCAGCTAGATGGATTAATTCATCGTCGGCAGCATGTTGTTGTATTAAGGAGAAAGAGCAACAAGAAGCCGACGCCATTCCCACGCTTGTACAAGACTGCACCTAAAGTGTACTGCAAAGTGGGGGGACAAAAGGCAGAGGAGGAGGGGGAGGAGGAGGAGGGGGAGGAGGAATATACCCTATTTTCTCATCCCATTTTCGGGTCAAACATTCGCTGAAGGCAAAGCTGGGAGAGAGCGCGGGGGGAGGGCGGGAGAGTGGAGATTGGAGTGGAGCAGATGGGAGAAAAATGTAAGGAAAGTGAAAGTTTTTATTCACTTCTCTTTCCCCCCTCGACATTTTGAAATGTTGCCGCTAGTGTTGCCACTAGCGTGAGAACCACATGGTTGGCACGTAATGGACTGGTAAGAAAAAGAATAGGGTTTGATTGATAACTAACCGGTGTCAAAGCTCTGCCATTCATTATAAGCGAATGTTGCCAAGGTGGCGTCACAATTACCAGTAAATGCCATTTGTGATGGACAAACCATGAATTCAGTCACATCTTTTATTTTCTTGTTCTGGCTTTGTCAAGACACTCTAGAAGTGGGCTTGAAGGCGTGACAAGGTAAACGATTGACCTTCGCCTACTTCCACCAGCATAGATGTAGGCTTTACCGTTTTCTAGACTAAGACAACGTCTTCATGCGTCAAGAGACTTCAAATTTGTAAGGCCTTTTGCAGTCTCAAGGGCGGACACTTTCTATCTCCAGGTGGATGATTTACTAAGGCGACTCCTTTTATCAAGCCTCTTTCAGGTCCAACCAAATTCGCCTTTTGCGGTTTCTCATACACCGAATTCCATAAACGATTTAGCTGTCATTTGTTCAACTTTTCCTTCAGCAGGCATGTTCTTAACCACCGTATCGCTCTTCCACCTTTCTTGAAGTCCTTCCAAATAGAGTTGAGCAGGAAAACCTCAGGTTCTCAGATGGTGGTACCAGTGGTTTTGGACTTTTCGGCTCCCCTTTCCCTTATCTAGCTCGCTTATCTTTCTTGAAGCTGAATGACCTTTTTTACTGAATCATTTACAAACGATGGTCCGCAGAGTTCTAACTGACCATCCAACTCTTATTTTATGAGAGGCGTGGGTACGCCAGATCTTCTCGTTCATCCAAATCTTTGAATGCGTCGTCCCCATCGAAGGCCTTCTACCTTCCAGGCCTCCGTTAGACCGGCTGTCCAACGTTAATAATGGACAATTCCACCAACTCTCTCCCTTCATCAGATCCTGTTGGAAGCAACAAGACACTGGACTACCGAAATTCCTTCCATCGTGTCTCCCTTGTCTCTTATGTCAATGAGCATTTTATGACCAAAAACAGTAAAAAAAGTTGGGGGAACACCTCGGAAGCTGCGACGGGTACAGAGGTACTCCAAATCAGGTAACCAGGGGCTCCCTTTTCTCCTCTTTAATCTGTGCACTTGCAAGGAAATCTTGCAAGTAGGCATGAACTCGAAAATCCGAAGAAAGGTAACTTTTTCTGATAAAATACCTTCCTCAGGTTTTTGATTGACTAAGAAATCTAGGCCAAATGCAAGTAGTCATACTTTCAGGAAGTCACCTTGGTCACTCTTAAATGATTCTTTTAACAAATAAAATTGTACCCGCAGTAGGATACATCCTCCAGCGAGATTTATGGCTTTCCTGGACGTCTTTCTCAACAAGAAGTCATCCACATGCATCATAAATTTTTCTACCTTGTTTTCCTTTAACTCTGCGGTATCTCTCGTGGACTTACAAGCCCAGGGGAAGTGGCATTTTGCGAGCCGAGGGGTGGGGACACCCCCCCCTAATCCAGGTCAGCTTCGAGTGCCCGTGCACGCGCACCGCAGTCACGTGCCACACCTAACCGCCTCCTCCTCCCTGTCCTGCCTTTCGCTTCCCCTTCTCTTTGTCCGGCGGCGCAACATCAAAGTGCCGCGCCAAAGATGGGGACTAGAATATCCGCAACCACCGACGGCCTGCGTGCCTATCATTGTGTGTATGTGTGACCCGGTTTTGAGAAACAGGGCCTCTGGTACCGCCTTTGCTTTCAAGTTGTAACTCCATCGAGAGAGGTGCTCGGTTGTCAAGTCTGTGGCAGTGGTGGAAGGGTGAGTTTAGAGGACACAGCACAAACCCCCAGATGTGCCGCTTTGTTTGGCGAATAGAACGTACACGTCAAAGTAGTTGATGGATCAAAGAATGGATAAACAGGTCGCAATAATGGAGCGTTTACAATAAAAAAATTTGGTGGATGAAGATTAGACTTTTAGTAAACTTTTCCCAGGTAAAGAAAAATATGGACTTAATGGATTGGAGTAAGTCAGAAGACGTTTAAAGGAGCTGAAGGACCATGATCAGATGGTGTGGTGAGTGCCACTCACAACTGGTGTGGAGGTCAGGCAAGTCTGAAAGAAGCTTTATCATTTCAACCACAAAAGAGCTGTTGACCTATTGGCAGAGGCTCACGATACTGGAGTGGATATCAGTTCATAAAGAAAGAAAGGGATCTAGGTGGTTCCAGATCATCTTTCTTTGAGCCTCAAACTTGTGGCTCTTGATTGTTCGGCGTCTCCGTTGGCTGGCGATGAGCTGGGGGGAGAGTAGTGATCCGAAGTCAGTGTCTTCACAGAGGTCATCCACTTGAAGAAGTTGGCAACTTATCAATCATTTTGAATTGCTGTGGCGGTTGTTTTAAATTTAGAGTTGTGTGGGTTACTACCTGCGTGGCGTTCTCCGGTAAGATTATACGGGTCCAGAGGCAGCAGTGACGAGGGCAGGACATAAAACCAGGCCAACAAACAATTTAAATAAGCAACCGCTCTGTGTCTGTAGTGATTAATCAGGTGAACAGCCAGTCCTACAGGAAAGTGGTAGCAACAGCAATATTGGTGAAGCCATTGTCCGCTGATGTCTACAATGGAGGCGACGGCGGTCCTTTGAACACGACCTAGTAATGACGACAACACTGATTTAAACAAAAGGTAAAAAAGAGACATAACAGCACTGACGTCATCTTTTGTCAAAGTGAAATATTTAGCTGTCTACAAAGTTGCCTATTGCAGACCAATTCCTTCGGATTATCGTTTTTTATGGCAGGAGGGCCCATATCACCTCTGAGACCATTAAAAATCAGTAATTCACCGGCTAGTCACTAGTGGAAATAGTTGTCCGGTCAGGCAAAGGCGATCAACTAACTAACTTTACCTCAAATTATGGACGAAGTTATTTTTTCACCTCCGTCTTATGTCGGCCACGCAAATTAGATCAAAGAGTACGTCAAAAAGGACTTTTTTGGGGAGGTAGTCAAAAAAACACTCCCGTCTAGACGACAAGGTAGCTTGAACGTGGACACAGATTTTTTTGTGCGTCCACGCTTACAAAAAGGCCACGCCACTACTTTTTTAAGGGCATTGTCCTAATTGAAAGGGGCTAATATCTCCTCTCATGCCTCCGCTGTCATTGATATGGGGTGAAGGGTTGTTGGTCAAAATGCAAACGGTTAATCAGCCGCAGCGGCCACATGCAATCCAATTCTAATACCGAAATCAATGGCGGTAACAAATGAAAATAAAGAAAAACAAGCAGTAAAGGGAGAATGAGCTTCATGTAACACAGGAGTGGCCTGGAGTACTCTAAATCATTTATGCGGTAACGGAAGCAAGGTACGACCAACATACCGCGCAGCCCAAAGGATGTCTAAACCTCTTTAGCCAAACAGCTGTCATTAAGCTGTTGTTGCTCTGACAATGGCACAGAGTTTGGAGGAAAGCCCACAAGCACAGATTAAACAAATAATAGCAGTCTAATGGAGGTGGAGGGAGAAACACTGGTTGGTTGTGTGTGAAGAGTAGCAACGGATTACACGCAAAGAAAACAAAGACGTCTAAACGCTCCTCAGTTAGCTTCACCTCCTTGCAAAGGAATTAATCCGCCGCAAATCAAATTTTCTATGACAAATCAAATTATGTCAGTTGGCGACTTTCTGTAAAGGAAATTTAATAAAATGCCTCTATGAGAAAGAGGGAACTTCAAATAATTCAAAGTCCACCGACTCATCAAATGGCGGTTAGAGGACACCAGGTGGAAGGCTGAACCTTAGAAACGGCTACGGTTGTTCTTCACCACCTCCATCTACATCTGAATCGAAGTCCTTTATTCGCACCTTCCTCAAGGCACATATGAAAACGTAACTCCCGTTTTCAAGAAGACGTCCTCCCTGTCGTCCAGAGACTCACAATCACCCTTTTTTTCAAATAAATCCAACATGAGTGTAGATTTTATAACGTCTGTACTTAGGAACCAATACTACCACCACTACCTCC
Source organism: Echinococcus multilocularis (assembly GCA_000469725.3). NCBI lineage: Eukaryota > Metazoa > Platyhelminthes > Cestoda > Cyclophyllidea > Taeniidae > Echinococcus > Echinococcus multilocularis. The sequence continues at coordinate 1,365,492 of LN902848.1, read as the reverse complement.
GTCGCCCCCTTCCATTATACCATCAACATTTTTGGAAATTTTTTAGCTAAATACTGGTGATGCCGTACTGTGCCAGCCACTTTCCTTGACGCACACGTTGATGACAACGTCTGGGACATGAAAGACAAGGGGGGATGGCGAGGTAGATGCGGGGGGACGTAAAAAGGTCCCCCTGTGGTGTTCGAGTTCAGTGGCGCAGGCCAGAAGCGTTTGAAGTGGCGCGGACGCAGTTTTGTCGCATTTTGGGGTGATAAGGCGTGGTGAAAAACCAACGACTGGAACTGATTTTTGCTTCAGTTGGGATAGTGTGGCATAGCATGGGGTGGAGTGGATTGGAATGGGACAGTGGTGTGTCTTTGATCTCCCCTTTGCAGTTGTTTCTATCAAAAGGCAAACTTAGCGGTCTGGTGAAGTTAAAAATCGCATTTACTAAGAAGGCCACTTCAAAGGGTTGCAGATCATTGCAAATAGAGTTCCATCAGATCGCCTCATTCCAGGGAATTCCGCCAAAAACCAAAGTTTATTTTAATCCTCCTTAGCTCCCCATTCTCCGATGAAACTGCCTATTTCTAATACACCCTCCTCAACTTTTCACTTGAAAAATAAAACACGTCTCTTGCAATGCCATCAGCTAGTCAAGGAGCTGCTGAGATTGGGGAAAATAGCGGTGAAGGTCAAATTCCTCAAAGTAGAGTTTTCTCCACTCTGTTTTGTTAGTTGACAAATATGTTAAGAGCATGATGACCTTAAATGACCTTAGTGGGTAAATGGACTGTCGTAGCTAGGTTATCAAAACAGGCTTGTTGATTCCTACAATGCATTTCAACCCATTTTTTCTTTTGACAAGAGTTTTCACTCAGATTTTGTTAAAAATACGACATTCAAATTCCGCCAATAGCCGCAAACACTGGGGATTTGACTGCATTGCTATGGTTGCTTGCAATGGGCCTTCTTCAACAGCCAGTCAGCATGCGAAATACCTCAATCCAATCGCAGGATAGCACCAAACGGATTAAATGGAGCCAAATTTGTGGATGAATTCGAAGAAGAAGTAGAAAAAAGCAGACTAGATGACTGGTTTGCCTGTTCACATGGCTAGTCGAGTTATCTGGCCGTATGCCAAATTTGCTGGTGTTTATGCATACCTGTCAGAATTCATTAGCATCAAATTTCTCCACCCTTTACGGGGTTTTAGGGGTCTTTGAGGCTTCATACCTAGCCAGCTTGCTAGCTAACCACCTAGGTAACTAGTCCACCAATTGCTTCCTTCCTCCTCTTCATGTTGCTGTCATGCTGTGACAAGGCGGCTAAAATTTGCTGTGCTCCAGGTTTTGGCTAAGTGAACTGTCCTTTGTCATTGGAAAAGAAATTTAAATACTGAGCTAGGGAATATCTGATTCCACGCTCCAGATAACCCTGACTATTTTACGAGGCATGCGTATCTGAAGGTGGCATTATTATTAGCTTAGGGAAGATATGAAGGACGAGCAATTGATGGTACCTCGCCACCCTCGTGGACGCCAAACCGTGCAGGAACGAAAATATTCACACAACACTACTACCTAGCGTTCTATCCAGACTCAAATGTGTCAGAAAAAGCTGCAACTTTTTATTTTCTCACTTCGGCTTGTCAGAAGGCCTTCCCGTGGTGGGCCGATTACTTATCCACCTCCCTCCACCGGTATGTTGTCACATTGTCGGCTTGCCCTTTCCCCCCCTCCCCTGTGTGTCTGTAAATTGACGGACGGCAAGCAAGGCGGGCGTCAAATTATGCAGTCATTGTTCGTCTCCTGTTATTGTGGCAAGTGATAAGACGCGCCCTCTTTCAGGTTGGCGGACCAGTGAAGGAGTCATGGCAACTGGGGTGTGGCAAGGCGCCTCTGGTGACATGATGGATAGTGGAGTCCGGTCTTGATCAAACTGAACTTTTTGCCGCGATTGTAGTGATTTGAATTCTTTGAAATCAGCGGTCTGTCCGACGATGTCGGGATGTCATCCAAGGCAGTAATGCAGGTTGTTTATTCAAGGATGATTTAAAAATCAGACTAGCTATCAAGTTCAAAGGCATTTCCAGCCAGTTCCATAGTAAACGTCCTTTCTCTGTGACATTCAATCAGTGCAATTAAGTCGCCAACACTGGCACAAATGCATTGCCCAAAGAGCTTTTTAGCTATTACACTTGCACTGTTCTTTTATAGATGTATAAGAAGCCTTGGATACTGGAGATGGGGATCTGTGCAACCATGGGAGATTAAAAAATTACAGCTTCCATTTTGTATCACCTCTTAAATCACTTTTTAACGGTGGCACCCTCTGAGACCCATTCTTTATCACCATCGTCCTCCTTTTCTCTACCCCGACCATTCAGTCGTGGAGCGTGCATCCGGTTACATAGATAAAGAGCCACAGAGCCAAATCACGGCTGACACCTCCACAGGACGTTGAGTCTACAAATAGCTAATCCATATTGCCAATTTCTGTTCTCCTCAACTTTAAAATGTATTCCGACAAGGTTTTTTCTTTCCTTCTAAAACGTGGACTCCACAAAGAAGTTAAATTATGTCAATTTTGATTCGGCAGCGTCAGTGAGGCTACTTCTGTGGGGCGCACCAATCATCCCTACGCCAGGATACGGTAGCCGCAAAAAATTTGTAACCTTTCGGAAGGTGGCAAATGAAATTAGTTTACCACTGTACCTAAATCAAACCATTTTATTGCAGAACAAGCAACTGATGCTTGTGAGGCGAAATTACCCTGGTAAAAGCAATTTGGGGCGATAAAATATGAGGCTGTAGGTTGAAATAGTGTGGATTCAGTTATTTTACACGACTTGGGAAATACAAGTGGTGCATTGTAAACGGATTTTGCCCCAACGTATGGGGTCTAACTGACAAATACGGAAAGGAAAGTGTGGACACCCCGCATCATCTCAAATGCAGCCAAATAGACCCTGAATACATAAATCCTCCACTTCTCCATGTTCCACTGCCGCTTTGAGGTAGTCTTTTACCCACAAGAACTCTTTTAATTCACCAGATCACTAGGCGCATTTTGGATGAAAGAGACGCCACTCTCCCTTTCCACTCCACCCCACGCCATGCCACACCATCCCAACTGAAGCACAAATCAGTTCTAGTGGTTATTTTTTAGCCACGCCGTACCACCACACAATGTGACAAAATTTGCGCACAAACCACTTTAAACGCGTCTGTCCCGTTTAACTGAATTCGAGCACTGAAAGTGGGACTTTTTGTCCCTCCACGGTCCCCCCGCCCTCCACGTCGACAACGTTGCCATCATTGTGTAAGTCAATGGTATTGGACGGCATGGACTAAAATCTGAACCCTTACCGGAATTAATTGGGCAAGTGGGTGTCCAGACGACAGGGTGGATGTCCCTTTTACAACGGCGAAAAGCGGTCGCATTTCAGGGTGTTGCGTGCATGCAGCAATTAGATGCAGGCGCAATTAAAAGTGGAGGTGGAGTGGAAATTAACCTTTAAGTGCTGCGTCGTCTTTCCATAGTCAAAAATCTCACTTCCTATATGGGCCATCCGAGCATCCTCTCCTTGGACTGGTTTGTTAGGCGTTGGTTCTGCCAAATCATGGGTAGTTTAAGGCCAGAATCTATTTCAAGTAGCAATTCTAGGCTAACCACTTCTGTTTTAGAGTAGGACACTTCTTCTATGTGGGACGCTGATCATTTTTATTTCTACCTTCCCCTTTGGCAGTTCTCTATTATCTTTATCAATGTCGGCTATGAAAGGCACTAAAGTGGTGCAGCTTTTTCAGACTTAAAAAAATATTCCATAGAGAAGGAGGGAAGGATGGGGGAGGAGGAAGAGGAAATTATCAAGAGGGCACTAGCCTATAAAGGGGTGGTGACGCTTTTTTTACGTTGTGCGGACAGAAAAAAATTTACCATGTCCTTGTCCGATTTGAACAGGGAGGTGCACTCGGAGTGTCTAGACGCGGATGCTGTATTTTGAATGACATGGGATAGCACTGAAAGAAAAAAAGATACTTTGATGTAATTTAATGTAAAAAAATAATCTTACATCTAGCTTGGTGGCATTCTCACACCTGGTCAATCAATCTCGTATAAATTTTTTCTGGTCCGATGCCTCCCTAGAGCGGCAAGGATTTCTTTAAATCTAGAGGAATAGATAGAGGGGGAAAATTGTCTAAAACGCGAAGCTTTGTAAGCGTTTGAACTCTTAATCCTCGGAAAACTTGCCCCGTAAAGGTTTAACCAACCACCTGAGATTTGTAGATGCTGTCACACATGTGTCTTTAGAAGGATGAGATTAATCAACCCAAAGAATGGTGCAGCCGTGCAGCAACCCTTAAAGAAAGGCAAAATATTAAAAGCGACTGTCAAACTTGGTGACACTACTTAAAGAAGTACACTTCAAGATTAAGGAACAGAAATGGGAAGGTGGACGCATTTGAATGCTGTCCGCCGTTTTCTAAATCGGTGAGCAAAATATAGAGAGATGATTTTGTGCGCTGGAGGTACCTTTCACAGTCAACATCCCTACAGTAGCAGTGGTAGCGGCAATGCCGAAGACGTCTGGAAGATGTGTTACTCAACAACACCTGTGACAATCAATTCGCTGTCCACCTCCTGGTCAACGCAGCAGTCACAAAATTCAAATCAGCAATCGTTCACCTTGTCCCTCTTCAATGTCATTGTGTTAGGAATTGATGCCCCATTACTTGGCGCCTGAATAGGGCTGTAGAGCCGGGCAGGGAGAATCCATTATCATCCTGAGAAGTGAAGGCCTGCTAGAGGTAATGCCTTACCACAAACTCTCGTTAATCCATATAAGATAGAATATGGGAATACAATTACAGGCCTTCGTCTAAGGTACAGCCATTCCATCGCGAGTTTGTCGGAATGGATTATCATAAAAGCCCTAGAATGTGCATGCGCATTTAGCCAGCGGCATTAGACTTCCTCTTCAAGAAGTAGTCCAACTTTGAAGCAACATTAGTGGGTTAAAGCCAGTGCTTGAGGGTAGGAAAGTAGTCTAAACAGTTAGGCAACGAAAAGGAGTTTTTAAGCTGATAATAGAGCGTTTCTGTCTTCTGACGATCTTGAATATTTCCTAAAATCATCGCGCCTTACTTGAGGAGGAGGAGGAGGAGTTAGCGAAGTGTAATGTAGGACGAATGGGAGGATTCGGTCGATCCTTTCTATAGCTAGGTCCAGTAACTGGTTTTTAAGGTATTATACTTTTCGAGCGCTTCCAAACGGTGAGGTAGCCTTTATTCTCCCTTTTACTGTTTCCCTCTCGTGTTAAACTCACCTTTGTCTGGACTAATTTGATGGAGGAGATGCGAAGGAGAAACAAAAATTTACGTGAATTGACCGGAAAAGAAAGCATTTCCTATATAGAGTAAATCAAGCGGATGAGAGCTGTAGTGTTCATTATTCATGGGGAGATACGTTATCCAAGTTGTCACGCATGGCCCATTTACTATTTTACAATCTCCAGTCTAGCTTACTATCCACTGTAAGAATGGGTTAAGAGGTTACTGAGTCTATCATCTACACGCTACCCATCCAAGGCATCACTAAGGCCGTCACTTTCAAAGCTTGCACTACCGCTTAGACCAAAGCAGCTCGAGCATCGAATGATTTAATCCACCGTCCGACCCGCTTATCTCCTTCAAAGGCATTTCAAGTACAAAAAAATATTTCCACTCCTTCTCTGTGTACCTCGGTGCTGCTGTGAGAGCGTTTTCGGTGCATTTTTTCCTGTTCTGTTCTGCGTGTCGCGGTGTCTTTTAAACCTTACTGGTGGGGTGGAGCAAGACACACGTGGACGTTGAGGGGGCCTTTATTTTTTCTCCCTCCTCCTCTTCCTCTGTAGACCGGTTGTCTTGCGATTCGGAACGCCCACACCGACATCAATCAGTTCAGTGCGTGCGACTCGGTAAGGAGCTGCGTTTTTTGGTTCTGCTCCAGCATGTACAAATGGTTAGGCTAATCACCTACTAAGTGAGAGGTTAAACTCTCGAGGTGTTTGAGGAATCCCACTTATGGGAAAGCTCTAATTGGAGCAACATTCATCTTTAAAAATGACTGAAATTTGGGCTTTTGGAGGTCCGTTCGATTGATAACGTTTCTGGAATCTCTTGAAACAGTCATTTTAGAATTACATATTTAGATTTTTAAGCTTTAAGCGTAGTAGAATGGCAAAAAACTTTGGAAGAAGGCTGATAAGCCATTTACAGAAATGGCATGGTTTTATTTTGGCTACTTATGATCGCCACCACCTCGTACTCTGCGAGGTAACTGGCAACCAGATCTGAGTGATCTCAAAACATCAAATTTTGAAACAATCCTCAGAAAATAGATTAAATGTGAGGACTTATTTAAGATTCAATTCAATTCAGCGCTATCTAGCAGTCTATCTGAGCTTCGTATAGCATAAAAAGACCTGGAGAGAGTCTCCTTTGAGTAGTAGGCACGAAATTCGGGGTCAATCGAAATCGACGATGCAGATAACTGACGTTGGACTCAAATGCTTTATTCTAGTTCTAGTTTCTAGACTTTGGATGGGTTTCATAATGATGACCGTGCTGTGATGGTCAGTGCAGTAGAAGACTGACCACCGGAAGTTCGTAGATGTCGACTGTTCAGCTACCCAAGTTCCTTAGCCGCTGCTGGTTGTGGTTGAAATCAACATGGAATGTCGTTCCAGTTGTCACTTTTATCACTATCCGGTCCACCCTTCTGTAGGCAACAAAAAAGCAATTTGCATCTGCCTCTACTTGTTTTATAGTACGGAGGACTCCGACGCTACCAAACTCCAGTGTAGTGCTTAATTTCTGTGAAAAATCTCGCCGGATGGATTTGACGACCTGAAAGCACATCTGACAAACCTTTCAATTAACTTCTTGAATAAGCATTTACCTAACCTCTGGCCAAGTGGTTGTAGATCGAGTTGTCATGGTAACAAGGGGGTTGATTTTTGCCCTGGGAAAGGGGAAGGATTTAGAAGTGGGAAAAGGGTTGACCGCCAGGCCACCCAGAGTTCAACTGTCCATCTCCAGAGGCTTAAATCATCTCCCTTGAAGGAAAGTGGGAGTTTAAGGAGGTCACTAATGGCAGGTTTTCATAGGTTATTTCAAATTATTTTACTGTGCTTTTATAGAAAAAGGAAGAATTTCCAGCTGGATTTTTGTAACGGGTCAGTTAGGCTCCATGTTATTGCACCTCCACCGGATGGCCTGGTCCCCAGTCCATGACAGTAGCTCATCCAAGTTAACATTACATTTTCTGCCCTAGTAGAATAAATTCTTCCGCCTTTAGGAGAGTACCGGGGTACTGCAGATGGAGTGAGTTTCCCTCTAAACTCGTAAATTTTTACTGAAAATGAAGTGTTATTTCAAAGCTTCCTCCATTTTAAGGAGGGTCAACTTTATGGCCTAATTTGTGTGCAGCCCAATGTTGCTTGTGGGTTGTCACAGCCACTTGGCCCAGGCTATTATAAATAGACGCACGAAACGACTGGAGGTCAGAGAAAGTTTGGAGGGGTGAGGGGGTGAGAGGAAGAGGTGACGGACCACCTACAAAGTCGTCACAGGCCTCAATAAATCCTCGGTCAGATATATTAATGTCTGTGGTGCTAGCAACATAAAAGTTGGACCTCCAGACTGTCTAAGAGACTGGAATACCCACTAATCATAGAGAAGAAAAAAATTGTCAGAAAAACTCCATTCCCTTTCATTTTTGGGGTATTGTAGTAATTCCATCATCTAATCTGGTGGAAAATATCCCGGACATTGCCTGTTACTATAAAGCCACAGTAGCTGTACGCATTGGACAAGGAATGTGTCGCCATCACTACCTAATTAATTAGTAGAACAAAGGGAGGTTGGGGTGGAGTATATCAATCACCCGGTTTCCAACGCTGTCCACACACGCGACAGCAGGTGCCATTAATCATGGCTGTTCCACTACTAGGTTATACTAAGACTCTCGCAGGAGACAAACCCCAAGAAACATTAATGACCCGAAGCTCATTAGCAAAGGAGTCTGATTAACCACTGTGGAAATAGATGATACAGCAATTCAAGTTTGGAAGACCAGGAAAGCAAATTAGTGAGATGAAACGACAAACGTGGAGAATATAACTAGACAAGAGGTCGGATCGAAGTTAGGGACAGAGGGTTCCGTGCTCCGCATTGACAACATCGGTGTACACTAAAAAAGGAAAGAGCAAAGACAAGTCCGCCTGTCTAGACTGTACCGTCTGCTTCACTGATGAGGTGCAATTTATCACCGGAATACTACCACCCACCTCTCACCACCTTTGCATATCTAAGTTCAAGTGCCGTCCACCTGCGCACCCAAACAGATGTCGTATTCGTGTCACAGCCAGTCGACATCTACTTGACAATGACGATCAAACAATCAAGCACAAGTTAGTATCCATCCCATTGACCATATTTTCGACTTAGCATCAGCTCAATTCATTATCTCATTCTCCCTGAGGCTCTTTCCATGGTCTGGTCTGCATTTCATTCCTCTCGGTCATCCATCTCACAACTCACACTCGGTTAACCAGCCGCCTCCACGAGTCTTTGACATTTGGATATTGACTAGACACAACTCACCACTTAATCCTCGCTTATCAAGCTGAACATAACACGTACCTACCTAAGGTTACAAACAATAAGGCTATTAGAAGACCATGCATTGGTGCTTCAACATTCGACTCTCGGAAATGGCCTTGACGACGATCGCTTGCCTTAACTGTCTATAAATCGTGCAAATCTGACCCACTGGCATGTCCTGGTGACGACTGAGTTCAGTGAAGCAAGTGAGAAATGGATGTGGTGAGGGCGTACCACAAACATATCTGTTGGTGACACGATCTGGCACCGATACTTACCACAGCAAGCCAAGTGTGTCACAACTGGCAAACAAGAGAGCACTAAGAGCAATTGTGATGATTTGGTGTCGAAGGTGTTGCTCAAATCCCTTCTCTGAACGGCGGTTACTGGTTCACGAAGGTGGGTGTCCTGACTCACCTCACACAATCCACGCTATCCACTCCTACTGGATGCAGTTGGGATACAGAAGAAGACATCAACGCTGGCATCACTTGCTCTCTACCTCTTTCCCTCTCGCCTCCTCTCACATCTTTCGTCCACAGGCCTGTTTATTTACGACATTAGACCAGAAGCAAACTAACCTTAAGTGTGTCCCTACCTCCAAGTAAGTTTGACGGCGTGGAGGGTAACCCCTTATATTTCAACCTTTCTTTGATGACTTCTCCTTGGTCTACTTGACCGGAAATCATTGCACAGTCACACATTCTCCAGAGACGCAGGATTCTAGACAAAGTGGTGCCAGAATGGGTGAAGGAAATACTACAGATGGTAAAGTAGTGTGGGTCTAAAATTAAAGATGTACGCTGTAAAACACTACATAAAGTGGAAAACACCTTTGGTTCTGCCATAAGTTCTAACCTTGTAAACAATTTTCGCATTGGCATCGGTCTAGCGATAGAGCAGTGATGTATGGTTTGGACACCTCTCGCAAGTGCTAAGTCGCAGCCACTTGACATTCCGCTTCCAACGCAGAGGTGACAGGCATCATCTTACAACAGTGTGTGCGAACACTTTAATCTTTTTATCTTTGAAACTCTGCTGATTATGACGACTGCCATCTAAATATTATGGAGTGGAAGTAAAGTCCCGTCTCAGTCAGTAAATGCGCAGTTTGGTGCCATGTTTGTAGAAGTCGGTCTTTCACTTGTGCAAAGGCAAATTCGACAATCAGGCAAAAGTGAGAAGCAAGCTGCTGAAATTTCTAAAATTGTTGTTCACTAGACATCATCTTAATGCATCGAAGCTGTGGCAGAAATGCTTTGATGTTCGGCTTCAAGCTACCCTGACGACATCAGATTCATCTGCCCATTTGGCGTGTATCTGCTACACCAAAATCTGTGAGACCTCCCCTCCTCCCACACCACCACCAACCCTCCTCTATCCTCATTTCCCTCAACTCCACTCACCTACTTAACCGACCCTTGGCGAACCACTTCCTCACCCACCCAGCTGTCCCAATCACCTACTTCCTGCAGTCCCACCAAATGACATCAAATTCGCCACTGATGACAAACGGCAAAAGTCGATGTCTGGGTGACACCAACCTAGCAACAGCAACGACACAGGCCAAATTTAACAACCCTGACGCGTGTCAAATCACAGTCACCTGACTCGACATGTGGGAAAAGAAAACATCACAGCATTTCGCTGTTGGCTGAAGGCTTGACGACCCACTCAGTTGCATTAGCCTCGACCATGGAGACCAACACCATGACAGGAAAATGTCACCCGCCCGTCTAACTCCACTCAAAGTCAACCAGTGCTGAATTTGGAGATGAAGACGATCCAACTTCCTGTCTTTCTTTACTTCTTTGTGTATAAATAAAACTGAAGGTAATAGAGGAGTGGTGACACCTCCATGTGCATCATGGCATCCCATTCGCATGAATACGTGAGTGCTTTAACTGTCTCAGAAGTGAACCGGTCCTCCGTAATTACCACACCTCTGCACAACTCACTGGAAGAGCTTGGGAGTTTCAGAACATTGCTGCACTAATCACAACAGGAAATAATTGCAGCATAATTCACTTTCCACGTCGTGATGAATCATGAAACCCTCTGATATCATGGTTTGCTGTTAGTGCGATTTCCCCAACAGTTAGATTGCTTCATCGAGCAAAGGCAAGAGAAAAACACACTAGCATTTACCTCTACTTCGTGATGTCGCAATCGGCGGTATTTTGAAACATCTGCATGCTTTTTAGGGACACAAATCACAGAAGGACCGACTGTACACAAGCCATTTCCTCTTTTTCTCACTCACACACACACTACCAACTTGAAGATTACTTTTTCGCCTTTTTTCCACTCAAAATTTCCCCACTCAAACAAAACTTTTGTGAGCAGGAGCTTACATCGTCATGTCCGCCTAAAATTGACTGCCGTCCAGTGGTCTGGAGTGCAGTGGTCTTATCATTTCCCTACCTAAGTGCTTGTCTAGCCGTCTGGTCACTCTACTTCTATCCTCTCAGGTTGCACCTCCACTTTGCGCCACGCCTTTCGCATCCGGACCTGGACAATAGTAGCTAGCTATTCGCTACCTTGGAAGTGCACATTCCACTTATAATGACATCACCAAGATAGTGGGACGCTCCAATACACCACACTACACTGCAATGCACTGCACTCACAGTTGTGAGCTTCACTGACATACTACTGAGAGAGCACTTCAGTACCTCCCCACCTCATGCCAATGTGATGCAGGTCCGCAAAGCAGGGTAACACTCATAACGTGCAAATGTGACATCACCATCAAACAGATGGCCACGAAATTACATCCGCCATTCAGTAAACAAGTCAATGTCATTAGCTGCGTTGCTTCCACTTTCCCTATTCTCAATAACAGTGACTAACCTACTGTTTGCCTTGTGAAAAGAGTAAGGAAAGAGAAAATGAAGACATCATTGAAATCGTGTTTGTTTCAAGTCGGCAACGGAAGCAGCGACGGTGTTGCCGACTACACCACTGATTTCACTGGTGACCTGGACGATACATGAATATGAAAGGGTAACCACAACCCACTGCTAATTGCCATTTCCACTAATTTGGTTGGTCAATGTTGAACTGGTACACTTCACCGAGCACATCGTGAACAAACGCCCCGAACAGGGAACACCTTATTGTTGCCCCTGCATGAGTTGCAGTCAACTTGGCGAAGGTAGTGCTGTAACTCGACGCCACTCCATTTTCCAATGCCTGAGTTGAACAGAAAGACGAATAAGTGCACAGGCTTCTGACAATGAGTTGGATGGATGGAGAAAGGAGGGGGAAGGAGGACACGGTCACACACACACACACAACTGTTGTAAAGATTGGGGTTTGATGCACTGAAGTGTTCACTTCATACTCCTACTCTACTTCCACATGTTCCACTGACCATCTCCTCTCCCACTTCGCCCTCCACAATCCCACTCATTCCTACACACCTCGCGCACCACACGCCACGCACACAGCCAATCAATGCAGAGTTCACCAGCTATTCACATGACATGCAACACTACCCACACCTCTACTCAGTAGATGTCTCGTGGAGTGCTCCGCAAGAAAACACCATCTCCCACTCTACCAGCCATTCACGCCTTCCCCATTACAATCAACTTCTTCAATGCATTCTCATAACTTAATGACTAATCTTTTTGTTTTCCTTGTTGGAAAAGAGGCAAAAAGCAAGTAGCAAGGAGGGGGATGTCGGCGAGAGGAGGGTGGCCAGAGCAGCGAGAAGAGGGGTGGGGCGGGGGAAGAGAGGAGAGCAGGCGAGAAGTGAGAGAGAAAAAGAGTGAACAAACAAAAGCGGTGGTGTTTTTTACGTTCTTCTATTACAATCTTGATGGCGGAAACGGCGGTGTCGGTAGCAAAGAAGCACATATTTTTAATAAATCTCACAGGACACACCACTACCGACATCGACACAGACACCGATCACAGCACCAACCACGACACCGACACCGATGCCGACATCGAGCACACACAGCAAGGAAGCATGCGCTTGTGCTGCTCATTCTCTCTTCCCCCTCCTCCATCCACCTTCACATTCCTTCTTTCCACGGCATTGTTTTCTTCACTCTCCTCATATCTCTGGTAAGAGAGTGCATACTCAAAATCGGTTGCATGCCTTGGGTCAGTTCGTGGAGTGGACTGAATGTAGTCATTAAGCAAAACATGTTTGGATAACTCCACTACCTTTTCAACAATAGGCCTCAATTGCAAATCATTTTGGGAGACAAACCTCCATTATCTCTCCTAATTATCCCCTCACATATAATGCAGCTGGTGACCTGAGGAGGAGAGAGTTGTTTCCCCCACTCTCAACTAAAGAATCAAATCTGTAGGGTCATGTCAAATTTTGGCTTTTAGTTTGTGGGGAAAAAGCATTTGGATAAAATACAATGTTAAACTTCGCTTTTTTTTCCTCAGAGGCATGTTAGTTGTGCGTCTCCACACCCCTCTGTTTGACGGCAGTTAACATGAATGACAAGAATGAAACTTCATGTTACCAAAAATGTGGAGCCTAAAAGGTCCGTCTAGTTGAGCAGCTGATTAGGCCGGATGTCATTTCCCTGCAAGAGTGTGCCAAGCTCAATTTCCAGTCTGGGGTTTGGCCTTGTCCAAGACGCCAGAGCTACATCCAAAGGTCAGAAGTGAATATGCACTGTGCTAATGATGACTAAATGATAAGACTGGTTAATCTACTCGTTAATTCTCCCTCCTTTTTTTGGCTGCCTGCATAGTCAGTGATATATTAAACTTTTGTGAGTGCCAAGAAAACACATTAATTTCTGCCCTCATTTTGTGTAAAAATCACTCCCTCCTTTCCCTCCGCCTTTCCTGACCATGGCCTTTCTGTTGGTTAAAGTTAAACACAAAATGCGTGGGATGTGGAGGGTCAGGGCTAAGAATATGATGACCGACGATGATGGGCCTACTATCAAATGTAGTGACGATAGTGAACCAATGCTTCTAACAGTGTGGCCAGACCATTTAAAATAAATGAGGGTTACAAAGAAACCATACTCTCGATCAAGACTTTTTTCACTCCTCTGTTGTCATAAAATAAAAAGCAATCTTTTTGAGTTCTTCTACTTCAAAGAAAATTGACGGTCAAATGCAAGTAGGGCATATCAGTGTATAAAATAGTTGAGAGGACCAGAACGGCTAAAGGACGGATTGGAAGCTACGGTACAAAAGTGGTAATCAAACGTGAAGCCAAAGAACCCGTGTAGTGAAATGTGCCATCAAGAAGATCGTTTGATTAAAGTGCAACTTCATTTGTGTGGTTGACAGGCCATTGGGAGCATTCAATAAACGTTTGTCGGCCTCCCTTTGTTTAATCCACTATGAGGGCTGTGGGAGCTCAACTTCACTAGACGAAGGTGAAAAAAAAAAACCACTCGTGTCAGGCAAACGCACTCACCCACTTCCACACAAGATGAGCGGGATGGGAAGAGAAGGCGAACTGGAGCTACTTTTTGCGTGTGCACTTACCTCCATTCTACCTCATCCTCCGGGTATGTGGAGTAGAGATTAAAATTGGTGGCTAGGTTGGCGGAAGGGGAAAAAGGGAACGTCGCCTCCGTAAACCCACACAGACAGCCATTCAGACAGACCGACGGAGGGGCGGCTTATTCAACTGATTGGAGCGGTATCCACCTCAAAGGGAGCGAGCGCTTCAGGTTCTATTTTCTTTTAGTTCTTGTATGGCGATATTTTCGCTCCATTTTGGGGATGAAACATTGCAAAAGAAACTCCCTCCGATTTTCGGAAGGCCTAGGCATCTTATCCTAAGGTCCTGGGTGACCTTGTTTACAACGTGTTCCATTTGACCGCCTTGCCTTTGACCGGTAAATTGTCGCTCTACAAGTAAAACTATGTAAGGAGCACTTTTTTGTGATAGCGCACTAAAAGCCTGAAAATCCAGTCGAATATACTACTCAAGCACTACTTCGTAAGTAGTATACTTAAGTGTTAAGTAATAACCAACTTGCCTATGTTGGGTAAAGAAGAAGATAAAAATAAACTTCGTTCTCAACAGAGCAAGCTACAAAGGACCACAAGCCTAGTAGAATTCGTATAGAAGTGCTGGTGAGCCCGGGCTACTCGGGTCAGCGTCATTTGACATGCCTCATGAAGCAGAGAGACCGGAAGCGCGGAAGTGGGATGGGCAGAGCCAAATACCACTGTTGGGGTGACGCGTGGGCTACCAAAAGTTCATTTGGCTATGAAGCATGCCATTCTCCTCGTCATAGTTTACAACCACAGTGATTCTTATGTTGTTTCTTTTCCGGACGCTATTAGATCCGTCCAGTTGTCGATCATGCTGAAGCGAAAAAAAGTGGAATTTTTTTCCACAAGGTAGTATAATCCATGCAACGAACTGAATTATGTGACGATTGAAGGTGGTAGTTAATTTATGGATGGGGAAATATGCCTATTTGCATCTCATTCAACCTGTGGGATAAAAGAATTGATGATCGAGAGCTTCGATGATTACTCAACGACCTTGTGCTTACCGTGTTTTCGTCTTCAGGATTAAGACTATTTCTTCGGTTAACTCTTTGGATAATACCATTGGAAAGAAATGTCGCATTAAAATTTTGGTATTAAGTTCGTTAGCTGAATGAGGGTACAATTCCGTGACTTCAGGAGCCACCTCACCTTAGCAACGCCATGGGAAGGAAAGGCGGAGGGAAAGGAGGGAGTGATTTTTATCCTAAATGAGGGCAGAAATTAATGTGTTTTCTTGGCACTCACAAAAGTTTAATATATCACTGACTATGCAGGCAGCCAAAAAAAGGAGGGAGAATTAACGAGTAGATTAACCAGTCTTATCATTTAGTCATCATTAGCACAGTGCATATTCACTTCTGACCTTTGGATGTAGCTCTGGCGTCTTGGACAAAGGCCAAACCCCAGACTGGAAATTGAGCTTGGCACACTCTTGCAGGGAAATGACATCCGGCCTAATCAGCTGCTCAACTAGGCGGACCTTTTAGGCTCCACAGTTTTGGTAACATGAAGTTTCATTCTTGTCATTCATGTTAACTGCCGTCAAACAGAGGGGTGTGGAGACTCGCACAACTAACAAGATCTGAGGAAAAAAAAGCGAAGGCTAACATCCTTTACAATTGAAATGATTA
Source organism: Echinococcus multilocularis (assembly GCA_000469725.3). Lineage (NCBI taxonomy): Eukaryota > Metazoa > Platyhelminthes > Cestoda > Cyclophyllidea > Taeniidae > Echinococcus > Echinococcus multilocularis. The sequence continues at coordinate 1,349,729 of LN902848.1, read as the reverse complement.
TCCCCTACATAATGAAGATCAAATTTTGATAAGAGGCATGACACGACCCTACAAATTCGAAGGCCCAAAAGGGCAAGGGAACTGTCTCTTACTTCAGATGACCAGCCATTATATGTGAGGGGATAATTAGGAGAGATAATGGAGGTTTGTCTCCCAAAATGATTTGCAATTGAGGCCTATTGTTGAAAAGGTAGTGGAGTTATCCAAACATGTTTTGCTTAATGACTACATTCAGTCCACTCCACGAACTGACCCAAGGCATGCAACCGATTTTGAGTATGCACTCTCTTACCAGAGATATGAGGAGAGTGAAGAAAACAATGCCGTGGAAAGAAGGAATGTGAAGGTGGATGGAGGAGGGGGAAGAGAGAATGAGCAGCACAAGCGCATGCTTCCTTGCTGTGTGTGCTCGATGTCGGCATCGGTGTCGGTGTCGTGGTTGGTGCTGTGATCGGTGTCTGTGTCGATGTCGGTAGTGGTGTGTCCTGTGAGATTTATTAAAAATATGTGCTTCTTTGCTACCGACACCGCCGTTTCCGCCATCAAGATTGTAATAGAAGAACGTAAAAAACACCACCGCTTTTGTTTGTTCACTCTTTTTCTCTCTCACTTCTCGCCTGCTCTCCTCTCTTCCCCCGCCCCACCCCTCTTCTCGCTGCTCTGGCCACCCTCCTCTCGCCGACATCCCCCTCCTTGCTACTTGCTTTTTGCCTCTTTTCCAACAAGGAAAACAAAAAGATTAGTCATTAAGTTATGAGAATGCATTGAAGAAGTTGATTGTAATGGGGAAGGCGTGAATGGCTGGTAGAGTGGGAGATGGTGTTTTCTTGCGGAGCACTCCACGAGACATCTACTGAGTAGAGGTGTGGGTAGTGTTGCATGTCATGTGAATAGCTGGTGAACTCTGCATTGATTGGCTGTGTGCGTGGCGTGTGGTGCGCGAGGTGTGTAGGAATGAGTGGGATTGTGGAGGGCGAAGTGGGAGAGGAGATGGTCAGTGGAACATGTGGAAGTAGAGTAGGAGTATGAAGTGAACACTTCAGTGCATCAAACCCCAATCTTTACAACAGTTGTGTGTGTGTGTGTGACCGTGTCCTCCTTCCCCCTCCTTTCTCCATCCATCCAACTCATTGTCAGAAGCCTGTGCACTTATTCGTCTTTCTGTTCAACTCAGGCATTGGAAAATGGAGTGGCGTCGAGTTACAGCACTACCTTCGCCAAGTTGACTGCAACTCATGCAGGGGCAACAATAAGGTGTTCCCTGTTCGGGGCGTTTGTTCACGATGTGCTCGGTGAAGTGTACCAGTTCAACATTGACCAACCAAATTAGTGGAAATGGCAATTAGCAGTGGGTTGTGGTTACCCTTTCATATTCATGTATCGTCCAGGTCACCAGTGAAATCAGTGGTGTAGTCGGCAACACCGTCGCTGCTTCCGTTGCCGACTTGAAACAAACACGATTTCAATGATGTCTTCATTTTCTCTTTCCTTACTCTTTTCACAAGGCAAACAGTAGGTTAGTCACTGTTATTGAGAATAGGGAAAGTGGAAGCAACGCAGCTAATGACATTGACTTGTTTACTGAATGGCGGATGTAATTTCGTGGCCATCTGTTTGATGGTGATGTCACATTTGCACGTTATGAGTGTTACCCTGCTTTGCGGACCTGCATCACATTGGCATGAGGTGGGGAGGTACTGAAGTGCTCTCTCAGTAGTATGTCAGTGAAGCTCACAACTGTGAGTGCAGTGCATTGCAGTGTAGTGTGGTGTATTGGAGCGTCCCACTATCTTGGTGATGTCATTATAAGTGGAATGTGCACTTCCAAGGTAGCGAATAGCTAGCTACTATTGTCCAGGTCCGGATGCGAAAGGCGTGGCGCAAAGTGGAGGTGCAACCTGAGAGGATAGAAGTAGAGTGACCAGACGGCTAGACAAGCACTTAGGTAGGGAAATGATAAGACCACTGCACTCCAGACCACTGGACGGCAGTCAATTTTAGGCGGACATGACGATGTAAGCTCCTGCTCACAAAAGTTTTGTTTGAGTGGGGAAATTTTGAGTGGAAAAAAGGCGAAAAAGTAATCTTCAAGTTGGTAGTGTGTGTGTGAGTGAGAAAAAGAGGAAATGGCTTGTGTACAGTCGGTCCTTCTGTGATTTGTGTCCCTAAAAAGCATGCAGATGTTTCAAAATACCGCCGATTGCGACATCACGAAGTAGAGGTAAATGCTAGTGTGTTTTTCTCTTGCCTTTGCTCGATGAAGCAATCTAACTGTTGGGGAAATCGCACTAACAGCAAACCATGATATCAGAGGGTTTCATGATTCATCACGACGTGGAAAGTGAATTATGCTGCAATTATTTCCTGTTGTGATTAGTGCAGCAATGTTCTGAAACTCCCAAGCTCTTCCAGTGAGTTGTGCAGAGGTGTGGTAATTACGGAGGACCGGTTCACTTCTGAGACAGTTAAAGCACTCACGTATTCATGCGAATGGGATGCCATGATGCACATGGAGGTGTCACCACTCCTCTATTACCTTCAGTTTTATTTATACACAAAGAAGTAAAGAAAGACAGGAAGTTGGATCGTCTTCATCTCCAAATTCAGCACTGGTTGACTTTGAGTGGAGTTAGACGGGCGGGTGACATTTTCCTGTCATGGTGTTGGTCTCCATGGTCGAGGCTAATGCAACTGAGTGGGTCGTCAAGCCTTCAGCCAACAGCGAAATGCTGCGATGTTTTCTTTTCCCACATGTCGAGTCAGGTGACTGTGATTTGACACGCGTCAGGGTTGTTAAATTTGGCCTGTGTCGTTGCTGTTGCTAGGTTGGTGTCACCCAGACATCGACTTTTGCCGTTTGTCATCAGTGGCGAATTTGATGTCATTTGGTGGGACTGCAGGAAGTAGGTGATTGGGACAGCTGGGTGGGTGAGGAAGTGGTTCGCCAAGGGTCGGTTAAGTAGGTGAGTGGAGTTGAGGGAAATGAGGATAGAGGAGGGTTGGTGGTGGTGTGGGAGGAGGGGAGGTCTCACAGATTTTGGTGTAGCAGATACACGCCAAATGGGCAGATGAATCTGATGTCGTCAGGGTAGCTTGAAGCCGAACATCAAAGCATTTCTGCCACAGCTTCGATGCATTAAGATGATGTCTAGTGAACAACAATTTTAGAAATTTCAGCAGCTTGCTTCTCACTTTTGCCTGATTGTCGAATTTGCCTTTGCACAAGTGAAAGACCGACTTCTACAAACATGGCACCAAACTGCGCATTTACTGACTGAGACGGGACTTTACTTCCACTCCATAATATTTAGATGGCAGTCGTCATAATCAGCAGAGTTTCAAAGATAAAAAGATTAAAGTGTTCGCACACACTGTTGTAAGATGATGCCTGTCACCTCTGCGTTGGAAGCGGAATGTCAAGTGGCTGCGACTTAGCACTTGCGAGAGGTGTCCAAACCATACATCACTGCTCTATCGCTAGACCGATGCCAATGCGAAAATTGTTTACAAGGTTAGAACTTATGGCAGAACCAAAGGTGTTTTCCACTTTATGTAGTGTTTTACAGCGTACATCTTTAATTTTAGACCCACACTACTTTACCATCTGTAGTATTTCCTTCACCCATTCTGGCACCACTTTGTCTAGAATCCTGCGTCTCTGGAGAATGTGTGACTGTGCAATGATTTCCGGTCAAGTAGACCAAGGAGAAGTCATCAAAGAAAGGTTGAAATATAAGGGGTTACCCTCCACGCCGTCAAACTTACTTGGAGGTAGGGACACACTTAAGGTTAGTTTGCTTCTGGTCTAATGTCGTAAATAAACAGGCCTGTGGACGAAAGATGTGAGAGGAGGCGAGAGGGAAAGAGGTAGAGAGCAAGTGATGCCAGCGTTGATGTCTTCTTCTGTATCCCAACTGCATCCAGTAGGAGTGGATAGCGTGGATTGTGTGAGGTGAGTCAGGACACCCACCTTCGTGAACCAGTAACCGCCGTTCAGAGAAGGGATTTGAGCAACACCTTCGACACCAAATCATCACAATTGCTCTTAGTGCTCTCTTGTTTGCCAGTTGTGACACACTTGGCTTGCTGTGGTAAGTATCGGTGCCAGATCGTGTCACCAACAGATATGTTTGTGGTACGCCCTCACCACATCCATTTCTCACTTGCTTCACTGAACTCAGTCGTCACCAGGACATGCCAGTGGGTCGGATTTGCACGATTTATAGACAGTTAAGGCAAGCGATCGTCGTCAAGGCCATTTCCGAGAGTCGAATGTTGAAGCACCAATGCATGGTCTTCTAATAGCCTTATTGTTTGTAACCTTAGGTAGGTACGTGTTATGTTCAGCTTGATAAGCGAGGATTAAGTGGTGAGTTGTGTCTAGTCAATATCCAAATGTCAAAGACTCGTGGAGGCGGCTGGTTAATCGAGTGTGAGTTGTGAGATGGATGACCGAGAGGAATGAAATGCAGACCAGACCATGGAAAGAGCCTCAGGGAGAATGAGATAATGAATTACGCTGATGCTTCGATGCGTAAGTCTGATTCAATGTGGGCAATGGTGGTCTGGCAATAAATTACTCTACCCTAATGAATTTGTGTCAGTTAATTTGAATGACTCGTGATTGAGTTGTCCTTTGTTGAACTGCAAATTTTAAATGTATACCTTTTCTCAGTATTAATTTTGTTTCCTTTTTCAATCTGATGCATAATTAATGTTCACTTCTATTGGGGCTGAAAAAAGAAAATCGTGAATTAGTCACACATGGCGTTGAAATGCTGACGGATTAATCATTGTAGGTGCGTTGATACCTCGATTCAAATTAGAGTTGAATGTAACGAGCCAGATAGACTGTAATATCAAGCGTTTATCCACTGGAATGCTTTGATTTGCTTTTACTTTTAGACAGTACAATAGGACAAGATTTTAGTCACTTTGATTATCATTTGATTTTGTTGATAACTAAGCCACGCTTTTAAGGAAATTTTCCTTTGCAAAGCCCTTAATGAAACTGTACCTATGCTGAATAAGAACCAATCAATCAGCCAATCAGTGTAGCCAATCAATCTCAAGTACGAAACAGTTCTTCGTTTGGAGCGGTCCTTGAAGCCTTCACGTTGTTTTGTCATCAGAAAATGGATTAAATGTTGATGAGATGCAATTGGTTGATCTAAAATTCCTCGACCAATACGGATCATACTTCGACAGCTGATGACTCAACGCTATCGATTTTTCCCCATCGAAAAGCGATCAGCTGTCCTCTAATCGATCGAAACAGCTGATCGGGCAGTTTGGATTATCTAGTTTCTGATTGGTTGTTTAAGTTATATCAGTGTGGTAGAAAATTTAACAAAGTGAGACAGAGATTCTTCTTAAAACCTTTAATGACAAGAAAATTCCAAACCTAGTAGGCGCCTCATTTGAGCCAAATGCAGGACTGCTAATTGTGATGAAAAAGTGTTTAGTCTCACAATCACAGGTAACCACTAAGACATGCACAAATAATGCTTTAACGACTGCCGTAAATCACCTTCTTACGGTTAACGGGTTAAGTCGTTTTCTGTGGTACTAGCCGCCCTCTCAGAGGTAAAAACAACCAAGAGTCGAAATTTCCTATCATTGCTAGAGCTTGTTGTCAAACAGGAATCGCATTGGAGACCGATTCTCATTCTGTTTTAGCAAAGGCAAGTGAAGCTTGACCTGCGGAAGACTGTTGTTATGGTTCTGTTGAGTAGAACGCAGCTTCACGTTTCTGCAAGACATGATAATATGGTGTGGAACTATGCACAAGGATTAAAGGTAAATATGGCTGTGTAAATCCAATCTACTTTTTTTAGATTAAAGTTTTAAAAAAGTTGCCTTTGTACAAAGCAACGACAAACCACAATTTTGATTAATGTGTTTGTATTAATCATTCCTTCTCAATTAGAGTTACTACAATTTCTTTACGATCATGCGGCAATTTAGCCAATTATCCCGCCTTGGTAACTTTTCGAGTAGTTTAACAATAATAACACTTGAATGTCAGAAATATCCACCCCTTCTATTGTAGCCATTTTTAATTAAAAAAATTTGCACTCATGATCCTGCAGTCACCACAAGTTTAATATAGTAAAGCATTTTTCGTTCTGTTCCTAACCCTGTTTTCGGTGCCTCCAGCGATTGTTCTAATTTTGTCAGGCGGTACAGAAGTATTTAGGGACAGCAGAAATCAGTCACGAAGCAGAAACAAAGATTATGAAACGATTGCTTGATGTAAAGACGACTTTCTGCTACAATCTATTTGTCAACTGGATTACCGAGAGTTAAAGGCCAATTGTGCCATGGAGCAGGACGACGTTGTACAGTAGTTACACGAAGTCGCATTCTGCTTCCCTTTCTACATCGCCTTTTATTACCATTTCATCACCACTTGCTAAATGCTAGGGACTGGTCAAATGCATTTTTAACATTGGAATGCGTTGGGTCTTCAGACCGCATTAATCATTCACCATTTTAATGTCAGAGCATTGTAGACTGTTCTTTTTATGATTGCCTTTTACCAATTGGTCTCTGATGTCCCTCTGCTACTGCCCATCATTCCAACTTCGAGGATGAGGCAGCTGTTAGTCCTCGTGGATTGTTCACAATAGATACCTTGACGCTAGAGCAACCAGTCCATCTTTTGGAAAGCTTTAGCGAAGGTGTCAAATTATGGATATGTAAGACGCATCCAACCCCGGTACTCCTTTGTACACCCCACACCCCTGAACTCCCTCCGGTGGCTTAATGTGACTCCTCTCTAGAAGTAACTGCATTATTGCTGTACATAGCGGGGGTGTAAGACTAAGAACGTCTGCGCATTAACATATTTAATTTAAAACGTACGATTCGGCTGTCAATTTCACCGATAAAACTGAACGACCCTCAAAGACAGTGCCAATAAAAAAGATGACACCTGTGAGTCACAAGGTAAAAAAAGAAAAGCAAAGCACTTAGGCACCTCTAAGTCTAGACTGGTCAATGGACTGACTCATTTGGCAGTCTGATACCGGCACTGCACTGCTGTTACTGCTCGCACCATTGTCATCGTCGACTTTGGCATTGCTAACCTCTTTTTATTCTCTTATTTCACGTGCGTATCCTCTATTCACTCATATTCGCACCTTCCTCCCTCCATCGAACCGTCTACACCGAGGAGAAGGCTAAAAATTGGGTTAGTTTATTGGCAGAGATTAACTCTCTGCCTTTGCCCCTCTCCTCACATTCTCCCCATTCACCTCATTCACAATGCCAGGCGTAATCATCAGCCTTATTCAAGTGCCTAGATGGGATGAATATTTTTCCTATCTAGCGTCATATAGCTCAGGGTATTGCCAAGATACATGGCAGTGTTGGAATTTCATGATTTGGCTTTAGCAATGGTGGTATAGAACTCTATCAGTCCTTCAATCCTGCCGTATGACCTTAATAAATTTTCCTTATAACTAGCACATCTCATTGCTTCTTCAGAGCTGACTCGAGTACCACACATTGATGGCGATACTAAGCGAGTCCTCCCCGAAGGAATCTTAATTCCAACAACTTTGTCGTCCGGGTGGTTTAGTCAACGGACATTTGTAATAGCATAGACTTTTAACAACTGACCCCACCTCAAGCAGTTGGGTGGGACCACATCAGAACAAATCCAAGTAGCTTACAAGACGGGTTTATAAAAATCCTACCCCTAGGACTTCAAACCTCCCTGTATCACGATTTTAAATGAATATCTTAGGTTAAAGGTCATGTGACATTGCGATGGTAGGGGTGATAACGTGTTGATTAGACAGATAGGTAGATGAATGTCCGGTTGGCACTTGTACTTGTTAAAGTGACAGCGTACAGAGAGCTCCTGAAGTCCAGTCGGTTACATCTCTGACTATAAGGAGTGGTGATATAACCTTAATACCACCTTACAATAACAGAGGAATAGCAGTCAAAGAGGCAGTTAGAAGGCCTAATATAGGTGAAAGTTCACCAAAGCTATGATCTCGGACAGGTCTGGAATCTGTGAGGCAGATCTTTAGTTAATTTGTCAAATCAGAATTTTAAAACGCCCTTGTCAGGTCAGTGAATCAAAACACCCCGAGTTGGCCACGACGCTGCCCTTTTGACCTACCTTCTTAAAAGAGGGACGTTTTACAATCGAAGTGGGAAGACTAAACTGGGAAGGTGACTATTTCCTGTTACCTAAGCAACTGTGAATCCTAAGACTTTTTTTAAGAGCTCAATACCACAAGGTAGTCAAATAATTCTGTGCTGTCTTTGTAATAAGACAAGGTACAAGATGGATGTGGAGTCCACGTTTCCATAAGTTCCCATCTCTGGAAGTAAACGGCTACGACCGTCTATAGCCACCTCTGTTTATGCCTCAGCCTGTTTGTGAACAATTTTCTAAGGTCAGGGAGAACTGATTATTTCCACTTGGAGAAATATCATCATCTGGGGATTGAGGAGGACAAGAATGAGGCAGTATCTCCCATCCCATCATACAGTCAGTATGAGGTCTTCTTAGGAGAAGGTTTTACGACTTTATGAGACCTTTCAAAAATAAAACTTTCTTTCCACTAATTTATCAACCATGTCTTTTTCTAATAAGTACATTTAGGAAAATACTACTACCTTTTCTGCCTTTTGCCCTTAAAATTGCCTGCTGTATTGGTTCTCCTGTAGCCTCCGTGAAAGCTGTTCAGTTGTCTATCTGTTGAATTCTCAGCTAGTCGAAATGTTTAGAAACACCTAATCTTAGGTTTTTATGGACTTTTTTGCAACAAGAGACCAGTTACCTTTAACCCATTCAGTCCAGGTTAATTTGCTTACCAAATCTAAATCCTGCATGGAATAAAGAGGCCAGTTAATGTCGCTCCGCGTCGGCTTGTTTAGTCGTAATCTTAAGGCTGACCTGGGCAGACGCTAGTTATCTTTGAAGTGTCGGTAAATGTGACCCAGAAAGTGGCAAATACTGCAATTATTCGTGCCACTGCTAAACTTGTCACTAGGACGCGCTGGCTTTACATACGCTGAACAGTATAGCCACCGTCCCTGTGCCCGTACCACCACTGAAAGGCCACCATGAGAAGCAGAAAGATAGTTGAAATCAAATTGTGGTAGCATAGAAAGGATAAAAGTATAGACACCAAAACAAGGTGACCAGACATGACGCAGGCTGAAGTGATGGATGAATGAATAATTGTCTGACTGACCAATGGACAGGAGTAAGTGGATGGATACGAGACGAATAGTTGGATACAGAATGGATGGATACGGGGTGCGTACAGGCTGGATGGATCTGACACAAGTAAATGAAGGGAAGAATAGGTCACACTTTACGCTGTTAACTATTTAGCCAGCTAGTCATGCTCGTGGTTAGAGTGGCTTAGATCTACAACCGCATAGAAACTACGGCGATAGCAGCCTTCAATTCCTATTTCAGGAACAGATGTCTAGACTACCGCCACCAGCTTAAACACCTACACACATATGAGTGTGTACTTGGCTTGTGTCAGTCATCCCCCAATCGGGGGTAGAGCCATCGGATGCTTTCGGGCATAATTGACGTTGCCACTGGTCGGCATGGTTACACACCCGAGAAACCGTTATTTCGCCGAAAGGAAGAATAAGCAAATGCATCAAACACTAGTTCGTTTGCAGCTTCCCAGGATATCGCCATCTTTAAGATGCTCATTCTAGGTGGAGAATGGGCCAATTCTCCTAACGCCGATTTTTTATTTTAAAATGGAAGGTTTTGAACAAGTTGATACTTAAAGTTTTATAAATTATTGTGCCGCTGTCAACTGTGACTGAAATTTTACCCTTTTCTACCAATATTTGTAGCGTTCTGAGTCCTTCCAGAGGTCATAAGAAACCATAGTGTTGTAGCAGAAATGCTTTACAGACATACCGAAGGCCTGACAGGCTAGTGGCTTTGCTTGGACGCCTTGCCGCCAAGAGTAAGTACAGGGGCAGAGCCTTTGGTACCCGTTACACTAAAACCCGATACTTAACCAACAGTCGAAGCATTATAGAGCCCCTCTTCTTTTGGATGAGGCCCGAGGCGTTCTCCTTGGTCAACCTCAGGCGTCGACCCTCACAGTACAGTTGGTGCAGTTAGAAAGACTTCCACGAGCTGATCGCCTCAGTCACCAATATTTTATGCATCTGAAGAAATACCTGAACGCAACGTTGCCTACCCATTTTGGCAATTTCAATGGAACTGGAATTTTGCCCTGTTTAAAGTGTGTTGGGGAAGAGGGTAGGTGCTGGCCATCTAGTATGTTCATCGCCAGTCGGAAGAATACTGACCAGAGAAAAGGGATTCAAAATGGTTTTGTGAAGGATTTGGTCTCTTATCAATTCCACTTTGCTACGATGTTCTCACCTCAGCGTTCTCCAGCCTTAAGTCCGTCCAGCTGGAAGACTTAATCAACCTTTTCAGTTAATTTACGGCCACCATGGCTTACTTGTTAATAACTATCCTGCAGAACTCGAATTTGGGTAGTTGGGGAAGGTAGACATCATTTCCAACCCATCTGTTAGGGATCTTTGCAGATTTGCCCATTCACAACCCAAGGCCTTCTTCCATTACGTCGAGGATTCGCATTCAGGAGTTAAGATCAAAATGACGGTCATTTAGGCTCGGGTCTGCTTTTCTCCACAATCACTAAAGTCCGAAGAAGGCTAGCGAAATGGCCCAGCAGACATACCAGCAAGCGGAAGTACAATTTGCGGAGACTTAAGTCGCTGCGTTAAGAAAATGAAGACCCAGACATGCAATCAAAGAATTGCCGAGAGTAGCTAATCAGCCTTCTCTTCCTTTTCCCTATCAAAAATCTGCTGCTTTGGAATGTTAACAAAGCCAGTATTAATTTTAACCCCCCACCCCTAGATCTCCTTATAGCTTTTATTTTTTTTTCTCTGGTGTGAGTTAAGTGGCATCGTCAGTGTTTTTGAAGGTTCACGTTGAGGTGGCAAAATTGAGAGAGGCGGAGAAGGACGACCGCAGCCACCTGCGGTAGACTACGCAGCCTGCAAGAGGGGATAATTTATCCCCTTTGTTAGTGTTGCTGATTTACGGCAGTTGTTTTACAGCTCTCTCGGTCAAGCAGTCGATGCGGTGGTCATTTTGAAAGAGGACCGCAAATTGCTGTCCCAAATGCTAGAGGAATAACAAATTTTTATCAGGAAAGCTGCAATGATATGAAATGAGAATGAGACCTGAATATGTGAGCCTTTTTTGGCATCCTAATATCATCGGGTTTCTTTTGTACCTTTAATCGTTACAAGCCTCCCAGTCTCTCTACGAGTTAATAATAGAGTCAACTCCTTAAAGATAGCAAGCGACGGTGGTGAGTCAAATCTCTTTAAAGGAAAGCCGATTTTGCCCATCGAGAGACACCTGAACTTGAATTTTCCTGCTGTCCGTTGCTTTGGCATTCATCTGACACACATTCTTTACTCAGCTCTGGGCTATTGTGAACTGGAGAGTATCTGTCAAATAGCTGTCATTGTCAAATTCTTGCACAGGTGTCTCCACGAAGGGGCACACTTTTGCCATAGTAGGAATACACGATGTTGAAGGTGAATTATTGGCTGTTCTTGCCCCTTCGCTAGATTTTGCCCACGCCATCTGCTACCATTTTCTCTCCTCTGCTCCAACCAAACTGTCATTTGTAAGGCGAAAGAGCGGTAAAAACACAAAATAAAGCTTCCAGCGAAGGTAAATAGTACATAAAATTGTAAATTCTTCTTGATGACAATAGGCTGAGTCTCCCAGGACACTTAGACCCCTCCGGAACTTGTTAATTTCTTCTCATTCATTCATTCCATCCCAATTACAACTGTTGGAAAGGCAAACGGCAGTGGACTCAACTTCAGCTCTTAAATTCTAGTAGGCTACTTTTTCATGTAATTTAGCAACCCCCAAGCGATGTTGAGCTAATCACCATGACCTTAGCCAAATAATGACGACAAATGTACTTCCTCCCCATTAGGAGCCATAAATTTCCCACCATCAAGATGGTGATGGAGGCTAAGGTGCTCGGGTTCAAGTTAGGAAGTTATGAACTATAAAAGTACGTGAGCTGGAATTGCAAGACTTTGTTTGCCTTTTTGCTTTTTTTTGCTAGGAGGAAGGGAAAAGGTGAGGAAATTAACTGCACAGACGTCTACGTGAACGCAAGCGATCGACGGTATGAACCCATCCCAGCCATGCTGGGATGGGTGACACTTAGGCTGACCCTGCCCCTCTGTAATTGATCATCTGAACTCTCCCCATTCTATGTGCAGTTGCCAACCTCCAAAAATGAATATTCCTAATATGGAGGTGTTAGAGAATACCCTGTTGGCTAACATAAAAGAAATGCCAGTGGGCAGTGCTTCGATTTCTCCGTTTCATCAGAAGCATGTTCGGATGCGACATTGTGAACCGGTAGTTTCTTTCAACGGCTCACCTTGTGTGCTGCTAAAGCTGCGAGTGTCATTGTTACCACAAAAGTGCTTGACTCTTCAACTCACAGTCTCCGAAATTGCGACTATGGTGTGACCTGAAAAAGTGTAACTGGAGGTGAGAAGTTCAGAGACGAATTTGAGAGCACCTCAGTACACCTACCGCAATTTGTAGCCGTTAATGAAAGTAAATGGATTTTGTTCCCTACTTTTTTGACAATTTTTAATGGCACTAGCTCACCCCTGTAAGCTGTGGAATCACCTTGCCTTTGTAACAATGGCTGTAGAATGGCATATGAAGGTGGTTGGAATTTGTTTGCTTCTTTTGACAATTTCCATCGCACCAACTGGATCGTGAACGGTATAGTTGTATTTGACATCGCAAACCGATCATCATCGTTGGGCTACGCACTCAGAGCACAAACTGACTCATTCTTAGCAGTCGAACGCTCCATCCAAGCTGCAGCCCGTAGTCGTAATTTGTTGTCGTGGATGAATGCAGAATGAGGTTTCTTTGTGACCGTTGATGGTAGTGACGATGTTATGGTGAAACAGACGACGACTGTAGAGACACGCACGTGGTGAATGCTTTGTTCTAGGCAGAAGATTGTAAAAAAATGTGAAACAGAGCACAGCAGAGCAGAATAGGACAGAGCAGTATGAGAGGCACCTTTTTTCGTCGGCCCAAAGTGATTGACGCATGGTCAAAGCTAGACGAATACAAGCATGCGTGAAAACAATGGTAATGTACACAAGTTCAATAAGAGAAGGAGGAGAGGGGGGAAAATTTTCTCATTCTATTTCTCTTGTATTTTGAAATCTAAAAATGCTGTTACGAGAAGATGGAAAAATCGTTGCAGAGCCTCATAACTACAACGCTGTAAGAAGGGATTTTGGTAGGTGTTTATCCTCAAAACCGTTTAAAATTTGGTCGAAAAATGTAGATCGTATATCAATTACGGGTGCCAAAGTGAATTAATCACTAAAATCTGGTAAAATTCTTGATTAAAAGCCTGCCAGTATCATGTCTTCTATAGAATTACATGCTGTAGAGGTAGAAATCACGGCAATGCAACTGCAATTAATAAGCTCATACCCAAGCCATGCCCAAATCCTGATTCCTTTGATGCCAGAGCACATCGCATCCTTGCCACTGTCGGCTAGAGGCTTCAAAGAAAGCTCGTTTTTTAGACACTACAATGATGGCAGTCTTGACATGGCAGTGCATGAATTTTTAGGCAAATGCTAAAAAAATGGATCTTGCCTTTGGAGAAGGTAATTCCTTACTACAAAAGCATGAGTACAGGGCTACAAACCTCATTTTTACTAATTAATGGGACCCGTGAAGACTGAATAACGTTGCATTTGAGAAAGTATATTATTATGGGAGAGGATAGGAGGTGAAGGCGTGGGCCGAAAATATCCACTTTTGTCTGTTTTGTGCTGTCTTAACCAATAAACAGCTTCCAGAGTGAAAATCAGCATATTGATTGGCTAACTAAACGAAAATTGATTTTGCCGGGGACGAATCAAATTCCGACTTCTATTTTATTTGACTTATAAACAGGATTTTGTGAATAATATATTTTTTTCTAAAAAATTGACACAGTTTTAAAAAGGATTCATAAAGAGTGCTGATGCAATAATGAGTGCGATGTCTGCTAAGTTTGAGATCGACACACACCTACTGACGGTTGGATGCGAACGGAGAAGATCCGGTGGTAATCCATATGGCATTGGAGGGACGAGTCAAGCAGTTTGACATCGATGAACACAATGGTCTGTGGTGAGGGTTTTTTTTAATGGGAACAATCACCAGGTCCAAATATCGCGTTTTTAATTCTTTAGACTATTACATAGCCAACTGGCTTCGCCCAAATTTTTTATGCTCGTTGCAAGCGAAGTGGGAGTTGGGTAATAAGAATAAACCAATCGCAAATGGTAACCGCGTTTGTGGAAGGGGTTCTAGGGTTTTGAGACGGCCTGATAACTCACCCTTTCCCCAAGGTATTCTCATTTTCTTCTCTGAAGTGTGTGCCTGGGTATTTGTTTACTCTTCCAACTCCTCCCCTAATTATATTAATCCCCAGAGGCATACAGGCAAGCTGACTAAAGTTAATTAGAAATGCCTTTGCAGGATGGTCTTGGTTACCTCAAAGGGGGCTCTACTTGGCCCTTTGAACTCTCTCCATCCAGATCCCTGCCTGTATGGAATCGGTGGTCCGACCCATTCAAAACTTACTTGAGAAGTTTATTTTATAAAATAATTTACCAGGATGGCTCTTGTTAAGGCAATGTAAAACTGGGTTTGCTTATACCATTTTTTGATTGGTGGATGGGTTATTTAGTGTCTTAACACAACAATTCGCCCCCAAATTGACCGTGAAGCAGAGGGCAATATGGTCTTCGGGGGAGAGGTGAGCCTAAGCCCTCTTTGCAAATGATTCATCAACGGCTAATCATGCCCTGCTGGAGGAATCCTAACTTATGCCAGGCCACAGGTGGTTCTATCTCCATTCACCAATCGGACCACAGCAAAGTGGGTTAAAATGAAACGGATCAACAGTTGTTGCCACCGTTTATTTAGGCGAGATAGTTGAGCATACCCTTTAAAAGCTCAGATCATCATAGTCTGGGAGAAGTCAACCATTCGGTGGTACTTCTTTGGGCAAGCGACACCCCCAACTTTTCGAGAATAAAAGTGAGAAATGGAAGAGGCCACACGAATGCTCATCCTATGGCAGACGCCAAAACTTCTTGACGCCGCAGAGTGTTAATGGTTTGTTGAACTCTGCGTTTGATTTCGTGGGTGCCAAAGTATCCGTAGATTGTGCTTTCGCCCTGTGGTATGGCCCCTCCTTCAACCGCGACTTCTTACTAATTTAGGGAATACTCGAGGCGCTACATTACCACTAGTTATAAAGCTTCCATCTTTAATTAGCAGATTGAATCCGATCTTGAGTTTTTTGGCTGGTTCCGGAACATGGATCTGGGATCCATCCTACACCCTTCCATCCCCAGATTCTTCAGTCTTAGTTCCTTTGGTGTGTTGGGAGCTATACTTATTTATGTATAGGGAAACGTGCTTTAGAATGTTCTGTCACATCTTCTGAGCAGAAATTAAATGTCTTTTGGTGAATCAAGGAGACAGCGAAGATCGATATTTGCCTGCTGCAAACCCTTTCCTGATTGGCTTGTCACCTCTGACCAGTTGACCAATCAAATAAGCCGAAACCCACCTCAACTTCCAGACATGGTGATTTGACGAAGCTGTGATGAATGTGCACTCCACCGACAGGTTGATTCGACAGACCTCAAATCCAGACACCTCGAAAGACATATGTCAATTGCCAGGGCAATCACCCTCAAGTCAAGCTGCTGCACTGAATCGCCTGTCCAGATCTCTCGTAGCGATGGAAAACAAACCTATCAACTGGTAAACTGCTAACAATTCTTCATTATTGTATTTTTGCATCCATCCCAAACGTTGGCTACGCTTTTAAGTCGTCGGTGACGACTTCCGGTTGTGGGCATGATCATCGCATTTTGAAGTTGTGGACATCGTGACGTTTAGCTACAAGGAACAAACTACACTGAGTTCAGTCCAGTAAGCCAAGACCTAAAGACTAAACGACCATTCCGGAAGCACTGATCATATCTACCTCACTCCTCCTCATGTGGAGCGCAACAATCACGCCCCGAGAGCGATGCACGGAGCAGGCATAAATTAGCAGCCATTTGTCATCATCATCGCCGTGCCAGCGCCTCGCACCCTCCCGTGAGAGACAAACACTTGGTGATTGACACCTCCAGATGCCGAGTTTCGATTAGACAAAAACAAAACAAAACAAAGCAAAGAGGGGCGAAGAGAAAAGGTTTGCACGGACACGTGGTTGACAGACGGGTGGAAAGTCGGCGAATTGACGTGCATTATTCATGCACCAATTTAGAGCAATCAAGTCGAATTATTCGCTTTACTTTGCATTTGCATGCATTGGGTAGAAAATAAAAAAAAGAGGTGAAAAAAATGACAACTAAATCGCAAAGTTTGGTGTCGTTCCTCATCAATCGATCGGCAAACCCCGGGGGTGTGGAAATGGCTCATCACTTGAAAAACTTGACATGCAAATTATGTTTCATGGAAGAGGGAATTACAAATGGGCTGATTTTTTTTCAAATTTGCACAAATTGTTTAGGAATTACGTCAAGAGGAAAAAAATTACGGCCAAATTGATGCACTCGAAGCGCTGGGTGTTTGAATATTCCTCACTAATCGATCAATCAATAAGTATTGACGGGTGAGTTATTGCTTGACAGATCTGATACAAAAAATTTCTACTTGGACTGGTTCTGCTTTCAGAATTTACTCAAAATAGGTGAGAGCAATGGCTAGTGTTTACGTGGCTTTGCTGGTGGGCTTAGAGGGGTCCGGGGTGGAGGCATGGGAGGGGAGACAATCCAGTCTCCAGAGCATAAAACACAATACTGGACGAATAACAAACAATTCCGCGTTTGTTTTCTTTGTCATGGTACTAACTGTACAGAATGTAAAGGGGAAACCCACAACCAAAGAGGTGAGAGTAATAACACCATCGGTAAGTGACTGCCCCCATTCCCCAACCCCCCTCGGTAGCTCAAAAAATGGAAGCGGTGGTGGTCTTGTGAATGTCTCTCAGCAATGGCTGCAGGAGTAGCAAAGTGGTAGAAAAAGCGGGGAACAAAACAACAAAGAAGCAGGCGACACTTGGTGTTGGTTACTTATAAGCCGACTGAAAAAACAACTAGCCACATTCTTTGTCCAGACAGTGGAAAGGAGAAAGGAATCCTTTCACCTGTGTTTGCATGTGTGGGAAAGGGGTGAGTGAAAAAGAGCCGATTGAGATGGTAAAGGAGGAAATAAATGGAACAAACAAGCAAGCTTCAAATCCCATCTGCAGTTTTATTTGATTTCGATGTTAGTGGTGATGGTGCGACGAAGAGACAAGGCGGCGCTCAGAGGGGGAGAGAGAAGAAAATGAGTGGAGAATAATTCTATTTGGCAAGGCACTTTGAGCGCCACCACAGTTGGAACTGACATACTTCAAGTAGGCGGCACCTTGGAACAAAAAGCGCAGGTTTCTGGGCTGTGCTGCTTTGGTTTTGTTGTCGGGAGGCAAAGTGAACTCTGGCCGCGGTGTCAAAAATCCGATGGTACGGCAAAATCGGCTCTTCCTGGACACTTCCAACTCGATGAATCACTTCCTTCAAGGTGGAAACTCTTTTATCTTAACTTACAAGTTAGTTAACGCCAGGATCGGATTTGAGTGCAATTGTTGATGGCAAATGTCGTGATGTCAAGGTGGTGGACTCGGTAACGTCGAAATCGTGAGACCCAACAGTACCTTATCATCCGTCCAAATGACGTCGATATTGAGTTAAATAACAGCGTCAAAGGCTACCGGGGACAGCACTGACATCTGTCAGAAGTGACGATCATAATGGAGGGTCTGAAGAGGTTTGCATCACCATAGATGTAAAGTGGGCCGTTCTTTCTAGATGCAGGACTCAAAAAATTTACTGATCGAAAGTGAACATTACCAAAGTGGTTGACAGATAACTATCAAGTGGCTATCAGCAGTCATTTTTGATTGATTGGAGGGAAATCACAGTGATTCTAGAGTGAACTGTTTAATAATTTATTACGAGGGAAGGAATGAAGGATGGATGAAGGGGGCGGGGGAAAGGAAAGAAAAAAGGAAATGGGCAACTGTCTGGGGGTCTTCCCAACTATTTCCCTCCGCCATATTAAGTCTGGAAGCAGAAGATCAGGCAGATAGTGGAACAGGGAGGCAGACGGATGGGACAGTGTTGTGGCAATCTCCTAGAGGGTACGTTTGGCTCGTTTAGAACAGATTGAGGACAAACGCGATCCCAGTTATTCACTCTTTCCCTTTATCTCTCCTTAACAGTCTTTCCACCTTCTGATGATGACGATGATGACTTGGTCCTTTTCAGTGGGTCTGCGGATTGACTAGCGAAAGAAGGACACGGATATGCTCTGATTTCTCCCACCAGGAATCGCATCCACACTGGTCTCTTCTGCCCGCTTTAGTCACCTTGTGGTCCATGTTCTGCTCAGCGGAGGACTTGGACATGCCACCCACAGTCCCCCCACCTTCACACACACCCTCCAAACATCAGTTAAAGACGGGAGTAATCCAGTCTACTTGAGTAGTTTTAACTACTTTGGTTATAAGTAGTATAGTATAGGGTCTCGTCAATCACTCGACAATGCGAGTGGATGATGGCTTCATTTATACCCCTTGTGAACCTCCGTACCCTCCCCACTGACACTCCTCGTTGACTCCTATGCCTCCTGCTCTGGGGGGCTAACTCCCATGTTGTAGGCTCCTCTTCACACAACCCCCCCCCCTAGAATGACAATGACGTGTGAAATGTGAAAGGAATGTTTACGCTATCACCTTGTCAATGACAGTGACAAGGGAACTGGAGAGTAAACAAGTGATGCAGTTATGACTTGAACATCTTCAAGTTATTCCCTCCTTTGAATGCAGTACTTGAATAAATAGAGCGGTTGACAGGACCCCTAGGGGCTCTGTCAGACACGTGTGTCTGACAGGACACTATGATTAGTGGACAGGGTGAAGATAATGAAATTGACGTGTGGAGACTGGACATCCCCCCACCTTGACGAGATGTAGAACGGTATTTCTTGTTAATTTTGATGGACTTCATCCATCCTGAGGATTAGACGCTTTTCCTCGGCTAATACATTTTGACGCCGTGGCTGACGGTATGTCGGCAGGGCTGTAACTCTTCCATGAGGTTGTATTTGAGGTTCTCTCAGACTGATACGCCTTCGGGAATGAGGAAGCTCACCCACAAGGAAAAATAATTTCGAGAGAAAGTGTCGTCTGGAAGTGCCTAAATCTGGAAAGCCCCGCACCTGAAGACTATGGAAACCGGGTCGACTTTTGCCTATCACTTCGATGGGGTGGCAAGTTATAAAACTAATCCAAATGCCAGGTGACACCTCTTCAAGTTAAAATTGGGGCAACTGCTCATTGTCGAACATAGTCTAGGCGTCAACATCGCACAATCGCGGTGAATCACCCCCCGCGGTTCGAACTTCCCTATCCACTAGAAGACCTTCCACGGCCAAAGAGGTCAAGCATTCAGTGGAGAGGCGTCGAGAACGACGTTCTAGGAAAGAGAGCCATCTAGTTATCGAACGTATTGACTGCCTGAACCTCTGATTCGACTTCCAAGTTAACGTTGTGCGGCGCCGTCATCCTTCCAAAAACAGGAATACCTTGTTGCATGGCTCGGATGCTTCCGCAGAACCTTGAGCGATTCTGAAGGGAACTACTCAGTGGCGAACGTTATCGAAGCCCACAAAACTCAATGCGGCTCTCAAATGCCAACCTGTTTCTGCCGCTGGGGCGGTGCGTCAGTCCGGAAGTATCACAGCCTAGAAGAACTTCAGAATCGACGGAAGTCATTTGCTTCCAGCTCTTCTCTTCCACATAATTTACGCCCTCCTGAACCCATTAGCAACGCTCAACAAGCCTATCGCAGTGATGACAAAGTGGTGTGCATGTGTCTAGACGTCTGGTCATCCCGACCAGATGTCAGAGCAGTGGGGGGTAGACATTAACTCCAGATGAATAACCACTCCCTTCCACCCCAATCCCTTCACAGCAAAGAGGAGGTGTCGTGATGTTGACATAAATAGGTTTATAGATTATCGGATGAAAAAATACCGTCATATGTACATAAGCGAAAATGTAACTTTCCTTGTTCTCCTCGTCGTCGTTGCCGTCACTTAGACGACCAACATGGTGACCAAACGACAGGGAGAGCTGCACCCGCCCCCTCCACGTCTTAGTCTATCCTGTTGATGGTGAAGATGTTTCTTCTGCTCTCGGTCCAAAGAAACGGTTTTTGGAGGTGCCTCCACACCCTCCCGCCGTTTCATTCGATACTTGCGTACCAGACGTTTGTTTCCGTGGAACTGGATGGAGGCGGTGGTGGACGTGGTTGATTTAACCTTCAGACGGTACATCCCATCCAATGGGAGGTCTGAGTCTTTGCCATTTGTGCAGACGAGAGTGCTTTCGTCATCGAAGGAGGACGATGAGGTAAGTGAGGAAGCGATGGAGTGTGGACGTCTGGATTCCTGGGTTTTGGAAGCCCTCTCCGTCTGAATGGGATTAGGCGAAGGCTGATAATTGTGGCGATGATGGTGGTGTGGATCCTTTAGACTATCCAACGGATTCAATGAAGTATAGCCATCGTCGGAATCCTGATAACCTGCCTCCAAATTGATGAGGCAGGACTGCGAGGTGATTTTCATATAGTCGTCTGATGACCTTTGACGAGATTCTGTAAAAGGACGAGGAAGGGTTACTAAAAACGATACTTTTCACGCCCAAAATTAAGCCCAATTCCCTCGACAGAATATTGGCGAAGGGATTTGCGTGCCGAACATCTAGACCTAGAGCCAACGCTCTTTAGACTCGGTTATCTTCTAGGTCAAATGCCCCTTCGAAACCCACCAATTATGGCGTCTTCACAGCCAGAAGATGAGGAGGAAGATGAAGAAGATGGCGAAGAAGATGATAGAAGGGAGACGGTAACTTGTTCATTGACATCACAGACAGTGGAGGCTGAAGGCTGGCTTCCACGCGGATGACTGCGAGTGCCCATTCGTGGGACCACTCGACGATTTTGTGATGTTTTTGTAGTGGAACTCATAATAGTTGCATTTACCGTTGCTGTCTTGTTCACTGAAGGCCGTCGGTGTCGTAAAGCTGCTGCCGCCGCTTCCTCCTCTGCTGTAGGGATTGGTGGCAGTGGACGGTTTGGAGGTGGTGGGGCTATTGCACGCTAAAGCGGAAGAAAGGGAAACTGACTAGGCTATGTATTTACCTACTTTGACCCTTTAATCTCCACGCATTAGGTATCTCAGTTGGTGGAACGGCTTTTTATCCATACCTACAGCCCTGCAGACCAATCCCTATGTGCCGGCAGACTGCGTTCTTTCAGGTTGGCAGGACTTACAAGGTTTTGGAGATTACTCAGTGCTGAGGGGTTTTTTGGCAGTTTGACGCGCAGTTGGGGGCCTTCATTAACCAAAATGCAGATGTAGAGGTAGTTAAACTCACCAATCATCCCCAATTCGAGCAAACTTTAAGGCGAAATTCGATCTAAAATCGCTTTCTCCTGTCAAGCACAATGCAACAGATTAAAAGCTTTGCCGGAACTAGACGAAAAAGTTGGTCAAATAATAAAAGCATGGAGACTTGTAATCAAGGGATTAAACATAACCGCACTTTGTTGTCATAAAAGGGATCTGAGCAACATCAAATTTGGGCTCTACAAACTTCCTTCCCCAGAAGGTCACTATCACGGGGTATCTGGAGCTGCACTTGATAAACTTTGAAGACTTCCAGTTTACAAAAGACATGCACACTTTCATGGAAAAAGACCGGTCTGATTTACTTTTCCAGTCAACCTTGGGGCTTTTGTTGGGTATCTGGGAGGAGTTCTTGACTGCTAAAAAAACATAATGCCTCAACTCAGGGTGGAGTAGATTCTACTTTCACTAAGCAATAGAAGCATTTGTTTCCCTCTGCTTAATGACCTACTCACACTCAATAGCTCCTGCATTCACAAGGACCTGAGGAAAGGATGAACCACCGAAGCGGAACCAAGGAAAGCAGTTCTTCAGTCTAAAAACCAGCTTATCGTTTGAAGAAAAAAAAGTAAACAAACAACTAAATTGGGTCCCAAAGGTTATTCTTTAACTAATGGTCGACGAAAAGCTCCATTATTCAGTCTGTGAGTCCCTCCTTCATCCAACCTTCGGGTAAAAAGGTGCAGTATTCTTTTACAAAATACGAGAAAATGATGTATGACCAGTTTCAAGAATGTAGAAAGCATTAGTGATGAAATTGGGAGGAAGTAAAACCAGATGAAGTACACGAAATGACTAAAAATTGTTATTTTTCTAGCAAATTGCGATTCCGTTAAATTCGAAGCTGAATGAAAACAAGGGAAAATTGCCCTTCTGTTGGATCAGCTTCCTTATTATTTCCCCAAAGAGATTTTTAATTTTGAAAATACAAGACAGAAACATGGAGGTCCTCCGCTCACACAAGGCAAAATAAAAGAAATAAACCGTTCAAGGCACTCTTTATTATTTGGGAAAACAGTTCAAAGGCTATGAATGAAAACCTGGAGGGGCGCATTAAATGGCCGAGGCAGTTCTCACTGTCCATTCTGTTCAAAACAAAAATGCGTTTAAAATTATTTGCCAATGCAAGAAAAAATCAACTTTAATCCATTTTCCTCAGATATCACGCAGATCAAGAATGTAGAATAGGCACTATAAGATCCTATCCACGAGCGAAAAGGTATTTGGGAAATGAACAAAAGTTGGAATCGTCCAATAGAAATCAACCACAATTTTTAAGCTTTCAGCAATGATGTTTGATTTCTTCCAAGACAAAATTTCAAAGAGAAGGCGCACACAGAACACGGGGAAACTCGAACCTGCTACATATTTTATGACTTGAAGAGCCGAGGTCTTTGCAAGGTTAATTTAAACGAAGACAGTTATGTTTATAGATTCTATCACAAGTCGTAAAAAGCGTAAGAAAATTTCAAATGCAGAACCAATTAGACGTTTTCTCGAAAAATGACTGTCATACAAAATCCTAGGCGTCCAGGTCTACCTGCCTATGTACCAAAAGACGAAAACCAATTTTTCAAAATCAGTCCCTTATAAGCACGAAGAATAGTAAAGTTAAATAAGCCTCTGAGTCATTGCTTAAAAGTCGCAGGTCTAAATTTTAGAACTAGAACAAACTTACAAGCCATAGCTTATCCATGAGGCTGAGGAAAAAGTAAATTGCCAATAAAACTCGTTCTGTGTAAAAAATGTGCCACAAAGTGTTTGCAAAAAAGCACAAACTAAGCGTCTGCATTTCATGCCATGAATCCCTTTAGATACTCTTATTTTTGCCGCTCACAGCTCCATATCAACTCAAACGCTAAATTAGAGCAAAAAAATAAATATGCCAGTTCACATTGTTATCAGACTTACCGGTCTCGACTTTGTGAGCATTGAGAGAGGCTGGTAGCAGTCGCTAGATTGCCTACTGTCAGCGTCAGTTTCTATTAATATAACCTCCCGCAGCCAATAGAAAAGCCGATGCGTGAGCGGTAGCCGATTGGCTAAGACCAACGAATGGGGATCGTGCGCGCGCATGTTCTCACGCTGATTGACAATCCACAACTGACCAATTGCAGCATGAAGGTGTTACAGGTTTGGTCAATTAGTTAATTTAAAGGGCAATGGTGGACATGTTTACTAATAAATTATTGCAAATAAAAAAGTTTTCGAGTCATTTTCGTAAGATTTTATCAAATTTGCAGTAATATACTGCTATTTATTTCAAGATGCCTTATTCAGTGTACAAATTTTACCTAGGAAGTAGGAGATTGAAAGGATGCTTGTCAACAGTGCGGCAACTTCATAATGGACTTTCAAGTCTTCCGCTGAGTTACTGAGTTTTTAGTTTGTGGGTTGATTCACCAAAATATCATTGACATCTTAAATTTACTATCATAAGTTGTCCATTAAATATTCCTACCACGGGTGTCATTACGAATACTAGACACGTCGTTCAGGCAACCGAGGTGAAAATTCAATATTTAGGCGAAGATTTCAAATTGGGATATCTATATTTCCCTAATTTCATTGTAGTATTCACTGACTTGCCATTCGTGAATATTAGACCTCCCAAATGAGGTGTCAGCCCTTCCTATTGTCTGTTTTAATGGGATACTGGACAACCCCTACTGTTCCATTTTCCTTTGATTCGGTGGTGTTAGGGTCTACTTACGTCACGCCTGATCTACACGTCCTCGACCTTATAGACATTCCGTATATTTAAAAATGCCACCTCAGTGTCTGAGGGACATACCCTAGGGCTAATTCAGACGCCAAGTTTATCAAGCCACCTTAACCAAAGGAGACAACAACTTAAAGATGTTTAAGCCTTAACTGCACTACCTGGTTATTCTCAAGTTTCCATTGCAGATGATGCGCTATGAGAAAGAATACTTTCTCAAATACTCCATTTTATTGCATTCCACTGTCACTGTCACTGGTACGAGATGATAGCGTAAACATGCGTTCCACATTTCACTTGTCATTATCATTCTTGAGATGATGTGTGGAGAGAAGTCAAAAACATGGGATTTAGTCCTTGAGAGCAAAGGGCGTAGAAGCCAGAGAATAACTTGACCTTGAAACTAGAGTAGATAGGGTGTGGAGGTCTACAAGACCACTGGAGAAGTCATCATCCACAAGTGAAATAGAGGCCGTAGCATCGACGAACGGTTGACGAGACTCCTCACTATACTACTTATAACCCAAGTAGCCGGAAAGAATAAAGCAGGTCAAATTACTCTCGACCTCAGATGTTGTGTCTACCGTCGTGAGCATGAAAACAACCATCATCCTCTCCAATTTGAGGAAGAACGTAGAGTAGAATGTTGAAATCATCAGGTATGTAAAATATGCCACGAGGTGTCTAGAGAGGATGACAATCTAGTGCGGATGTGATTTCTGGTGAAAGAAATACTAGATGTCTAAATGTCCCTTTCACTGGTCAATTCTCGGTAGTCATAATCCTTAAATGCCACTTTGACACTCCGAGAAAATCGTGACATCATCAACAACATCATCAGGAGGTGTGAAAAGAGCCCATTTAGGAGAGATGATATGAAATACCCAACTGAGACGGCGATCTGACTTCAGTCTGTTTTGAATGAGCCAAATGTGCCGTTCACAAAGAGTGTAACAACACCCTTACATCTATCCCTCCATCCACCTCTTTCCCTGTCCCCTAGTTTGGCTATTTTCTCACTTTATGAGATGGTGACTTCTTTCCCAACCCCCTGAGGAGTCTCACTGCCAACAATCTTATTTTATCTCTACTCTGATGCAAGGCCCAAAAATTTCTCAGCAAATGAATGAATTATTTAGAAGAGAAATGTTTCCACAACTTAAAAGTATTCTACCATTTTGCATGTGCCGTTGCAATTTTGCCGCTTATTTCTCTCATATGAAGTGCCTCCTCTCAGGTCATGAAAAATTAGGGGAGAGCTACCTTCAAAGAGGCATCGAGATGGGATCTACCCATCCATCCTCCCCTTGTATCTGCTCCCGCTCCTGCTCCCTCTTTTCATTCCATTTTTGCATTCTTTTCTCAGTGTTTCTCTTTCATCTCTCAGTATTCCCCTTTCTCTCACGTTGCCGGCTAATTGGCAGCCTGTAAATAAAACATTATCTTTGTCGCACCACCATCACCTGGACTGACATCAAACAAACGCTTCTCTGGAAGAGACAGTCCGTTTTTCTACCGCAGTCGGCCCGGTTTCACACGCAAAGGACTCGCGCAGTCTTTCAAATTCTTGATTTCTCTACCATTTAAATAGATGTGATGGCCAGCTATTCTAACTGGGAGACCTCATGCACCCTCCCTAAGACCCTCTTCTCAGCCACCCTAGAGGTCGGGATAAACCCAAACGCCTGAGGTGGAAGAATGATGCGTTAGCCTAGCTCAACTAGTCAGAAGATATTTGCCAGAGAGTTCCTCCACCACTACCAAATGGTGGGCGAAGACGACGCGGAGTTGACAAAGTACCTCCACCGTCTAGCAGGCCGAGCCCTCCACTACTCACCTGAATGGAAAACCATCCAGTTTATACATAAGGAAGCTCGGCGACGCTGAAATTATTTCCCTCAGTGAGCTGGCAAAGTTTGCAACGGTGAAGAAGTGTGAGGAGTTGCTCATGGTTTCGCACTACAATGACTGCAAGAGGTAACCAGACTCAACACTCTCTTATCAAAATCCTCCTCGTTATGCCCCACAAAATTGGCGAGTCTTCCTTTTACCCCCCCTGTTTGTTTCATGCAGGTGAGAAGGAAGTTAAATCAACCGGTAATCATCTTTCAGGACTCAATTTTTCCACTTATAATTTATTCTATACCTTTATTTTGGTTTATTAAAGTCAAAATTTAATTTTTCTTGCACTCCTGCACCATAGCTGTGTAGCAAGGTGAAAAGGAGGTAACGAAAACCGGGAGTGTCGAGATTACTCAGATTCCTACAGAAATAAATCTAATTATCCTGCTTTTAGCGGTATCGGCTTGTCGCGAAGGCGAAATCTTTTTTCACCCTCCCCATCTCTCTCTCTCAACCTCTCTGGCGTGGTGTTGGGGTTTGGCACAGCAGCAATAATACTTCCAGCCTCGTGTTAATATCGTGGAGGCAGCCAATTTCTCCTACTGTCAATAATAAATCAAAGCCGAAGGTGCTTTGTTCCGGTGGCTTTGGCGGACAAGAAATTTTGAGTGGATGAATCAAGGTGAATGAGTTACCTGCGAAGTTATTTATCCCTTATCCGAATTTTAAGTAGCAGTTGCCGTGAGGTTGATTAAAAACCAAGACCAACGCTTCTGTAGTTCGTCCATTTGGGAGACACCGCTTATTCTCCCTCTTTTGTTAGATTTTTTCTATAAACCAGGAAGGAAACTTATCTCAATCACTTAAGAACAAGTGGAACAATTTTTCGACTCCAATTGTCGGAGGCATTTACATTAGCAAAGTTGGTATTTAAATTCTTGGGAGAAATGGTTTTGTCTGTTAGCTGTAGGGCATATTTATTTTCTGCTTTTGTAGGGGTTGTGAAATAATGGTGTCAAGGGATAGATAAATGGATGGATGGATGTAAGGATAAAAATAGGGATAGTTGGATCCAGGACGGATACAGGATGGATAGACACACGACGGATGGATAGATGGATGGATGGATGGACGAATTTGAGGTTGATGGAAGAATTTAGGATGAAAGACTGAAATAATTGCAATATGCATGGCAAGGCTAGAATCCTTGATTAAAATAAACTGTCCTTTTTCAAAACAGACTGTCAAATCAAATACTCATCGAAATTCTTTACATTTTTCCTTTTGATTAGTTTTTTGAACAAGAAGGTCTGATAAAGTAGACACTGAAAGGCGATAAAATGGCGCTTCGACTGTCAGATTGTAAGCTATGAATGTTAAGTGAAATTTCTAACAGATTTCAGCCCATTTGGATCATTTGTCTCCCTTCTCTCCCTCTACTGGGTGAAAAAAGGTAGGCTTGGACACTACTCATCTCGAGTCTACTACCACTATTGCTTCTCAACTTCTTTCCTCCGCCTTTCCCTCCTCCAACTGCACCAATCTGGCAGTCGTAGCAGTGCGGATCCTCCCTATCCTTCCTTCAGCCCCTCTGTTTTTTGAAGTAAGGCACCCGACGACAGCAACGACAATGACTATATGAGAGGCCAAATTTGTTCAAAAAACTCACTTATAAAACCGACCGCTAGTCAGCTAGTCAGTCATTCGTTCGTTCATTTGGTCGGCCGGGCGGCGTCGGCAAATGCCGACATGACCGCAGTTAGAGCTTAGCCCAGGCGACACGTAGCAAGGCGAAGCGGAGCGGAAGAGGAAGGTAAAATTGAACTAAAAAGTCGTCAAAAGTAAGAAACTAGAGAAGGGGAAGCAGAAAGAAGAAGGAGAGAGGACTGAGTCTGTCGGGAGTTCCGTTTTTTTCTTTTCTTTTTTGCTTCTGGTTTTTATTTCGTTGAAGTTTTATAATACCTGAATCTGCTGCTTTACTCAAGGCGCTGTGCTTCCTGCATTAATTGAATGGACACCATCAATTAGTTCAAAACAGTCGGCTACCCTCTGCACACTCCCAAGACATAGAACTCTTAACCCTCACAATACAAAGCTTGCTTCTTGTGTTTATGCGTGGTAGATTACAAAGGGCTTCGTCTAGTCTGATTGTCTTGCTGAAGGCAAAACATCTATTTCTGAAATCTCGATGCACCTCGAAGTTGTACCAGACGGGTTGCCTTGGAAACAGTTTGGACAAGGAAAGGAGATGCTGTTTTATAAGAGATTAGGACCTCATGTGGCAAAGCCAACGTTCTAAATGATTTGAAATTGAGGGTGGGAGGGGGATTTCGTCTCCTCATCGTCCTACTGGTGCTTAAAGTCATTACCACGCCTTTCCTTGGCTTTGGATCAACGCAGCTTTACATGAATAGTGAAATAGACAGTTTTCAAATAAAATTAAGATGAATTTGAAGGTTATTCCTGACTTCTGGAGAAAAAAGTCTTTTTCACCAAGGTAAGGTTCTGAAATGTGTGCTTTTGTTTCTTTTAAGATGGACAAACACCATACATTGCAGCTTCTGTCAGCTTCTGCGTGAGGTCTACAACGCCTGCATAAGTTAAGTTGTTATTCATGGTAGCCCACCTTTGAAGATGACTTTGGAAAGTCCTTTCCACTGTCAATAGGCATCAAACTATACATATTTCGGACATTAGCAGCATGATTGCTGATAACCCTTTCAAGGTTCCCCCATGCACCTTCGCCAAAGAAGTCTTGAAGCAGGAGAGCCACATGCTCAAAGGCTGGGGATAAGCTCTGGCGTGGGTACGGGTTGTGCAGGCTTTAATCAAAATAACACAATTTCAGCAAAAGAGGTCTTATCTCCCCTTCTCGTTAGGAATGAAAAATGATGGATTCACGCAGTCGGCAAAATTCATATTCAGCAATAACATTCGTGTGGAATGATTAAGGAAGGAAATATTAGCCGAACGAAAAAAATGATAGATTAATATGTAAGCTGGAGATGGATGGATGGATGAGGGTGGACAGATAAATGGACGCGGGCTGGGTGAAGAGAGGGATGAGTGAATAAATGGATAAATAAATGATTTTTGTAGTGCCCTTTCGTCTCTATCCCTACAATCTGTACTTTCTTAATCAACCTCACTACCTAATTTTGAAGGCCACTGTCATCCCAAGAGCCTACTTCGACTGTTGTTAAGGTAAACATTGGGAAACCACTTAACACTTGAGGGGAAGAACCGTTGTATCAGCTGGGAACGAAATCATTGTATCAAGACGAGCTGTCGGATAAAGAAGTCAGCCATCCCCACTCCCCTGTCACTCAGACTGTGCAAAGAAGAGCGATCCCTGCTAATAGTACACATCAGCCAACCTCCTGATCTGTATCTTGACAGTCGCCATCTTAATGTCCGAACCCAGGGACAACGTCTGTTAATTTATGATTGTTTTCAGTTGATGTTTAGCGGTTCACATTGCCTCAACATCCCTGAAATAAACAAGCACACATTAAATATGACCATCTAGATTACTTTTACCATTTGTTTAACTAAACTTAGCTGTCACGACCGTCCGGCTTAATTAAAGTGCTCTTCTGTTAAAAAGGAAGTCCGGACAGGAAATTCCATTAAGCCAGTAACAGCCTAATTGAAAGGGGACACATAAATGTCGGAAAAAAATTAGCCTAAAGCCTTGCCCGCAACACAACCTTATTTTATAATTAATGAAAGGGCAGGATTCTGCCAAAGGTATCTACCTACTTATTTCCTATTTTTAGAGGAAAGTTGGACAAAACTTCAATGATGAAATGGGGAATATGTGGTTACCACACTTTTAATTTACGGATTAAAGTGGTAAAAATATTCGTAACTTTGCTAGATTAGAGGAGTGGGGATGATTACGGTGTAACCATCTATTTGTCTAGCCAATACCGATGGCTGGTTTCCGGTACCTAATGGACGTCACCAGCTTTATTTTGAGCCGGCTCAAAGTGATACTGGCCCCAGTCAAATTAGAAGTAGCCCTTCATTCAGATGCAGCTTACACTTTTGCAGGTTGAAAAGGTATGCTCCTGTGGTGTTACTTGATACAGTAGTGGATGACAAGTCCCCACTGTATCATAAGGCAGT
The DNA here is from genome assembly GCA_000469725.3 of Echinococcus multilocularis. NCBI lineage: Eukaryota > Metazoa > Platyhelminthes > Cestoda > Cyclophyllidea > Taeniidae > Echinococcus > Echinococcus multilocularis. The sequence continues at coordinate 1,319,373 of LN902848.1, read as the reverse complement.
CCAGTCTACTTCAGCCCTGCTTAGTCCAGATGCCATATTTTGGACAGTGCGCATTGCTGAAAGGAGAGGGAGACCTCAAGCAAGGAAGCATGATAGAATACTCAATCTCAGAGAGACATTTGGGTAGTGAAAAGGCTTCAGAGATGACTGTACCAGCTCCAGTCGTGGTGTTACCGTGATCGCAGACATTCTGGTAAACATTATCCTGAATGAAGATATCTGATCAACACACAACCCGAATCATTGGTTGAGACATTTAATAGAATACAACGGATAGAGTTGTAAGTATCGGTGTTGAAGCTACTCTTCCACATCTGTCACCTAAACATCTCTAAACGCAGATTTTAAGTGCGCTCTTCACTTCTTTTGTCTTTAACAGTGACTGGACGTCCAGAGGGCTCTGCATTCGCCACTCTAGTGCGACTCTTTTTAAGCTGGCCAATCTGCTCACAGACGTCTCGACAAGGGAGAAAAATTTGCTTTAACTTTGTTTACCAATGCCGAGGGTGATGAATACGTGTCCTCAAAGCATATCCATCCACAACACGCAGTGTGTGACAGCTCGCTGTTCCTTTCCCTTTGACGCGTAGTTGATAGTTCTGGCACCAGTCCGTCAGGCCAAAGAGTTTTTTCGATAGGAGCCAATACATAACATCTTTAGGAACTAGCAATTAGTATTTTTTTCTTTCTTGTATGAAATAACCTTCTACAGACTTATAGAAGTCGCTCCCCTTTTCTTTGACCTGTATCGAAACCTGTCTTACAGAAATCATGTCTTAAGAAAATTAAACTTATGGCCTGTATAATATTCCATTTTATCGTCTTAAGTTTGAATAACCTGGTTTTAGCCCACAATTTGGCACAACCTGTCATCATATACTAACCAAGCACGCGCGTCACTTATATGTGACTCGTGACAGGGAACATGATAATGGGTACCCCCGACTCCTCATTGCTCAAAATTAAGAAAAAACAAACTACTGCTTAACACTCACTCTTCAGCCCTCAAATATCTTAAAAGAACCTGAGCAATGGGTTGTGGTGGCATGAAACCACGTTACCGTCTCCATTGGCATTGTGAGAGATGCATAGTTTTCCGATGCCTGTGACAAATAAATATTTTTTTTTTCTGCCACTTAACTTTTTCCTCCAGTGTTCACCTTTTTTTCTCCTACAAAAATTTTGCTCTCTCATCACTTAACTTAAGGAGAAAGATAACAAGGTTTTAGTCTCTATTACTAATAATGGACACTGATTAACATTAATTTAATTGTCTGCTATTTGGATAAAAAATAAAAGAGCCTTTTAAAATGAATTTTATTTAGTTTTTTTGACCAGAAATCTGAGAAATACCCTTCAAGAAATGAACGTGGGATGATTTTTTGCTGGCTGTACTGCATATCCAACCGCACAGACTCTTCGGTTGTCAGCTGCTCGGCAATTTGTCGGTACCTATGGCCTATCAGCCATCCATCTATCTTCCATGCTAGTGTAGGCTGGTAAGACACAGGGAAGGACTCCAGACGCCACAGATGAAAGCGTTTTCATGAGCCGTAAAGGAATGGATAAAAACTTAGATAATCTGCCAACGCTAATAGCGACGCCATTACCTGGGTCCACCATCTCGTATAGGAGTAAGAGGAAGATTTGGGCGTTTGGACGACCTTATAGACGCCGCATAATTTGTATGCCCCCATTTTCGACCCTACCTTTTACTTCCACCTCAATACTAGAGAACAGATTAGAAAAGGCAATGGTGGAGGGTCGAATAGCCGGCACATGGCAGTGATCCCTAAACCTAAACTCAACTCTGGTTTGTCAAAACGGATAACCACTAAAACAGGTATTTTAATAAGTAAAGAATGTCTTTGTCAATGCAATGTGGTGTTACAAACTAGATTCTTACGCGTCCATGGTTTAGATCTTGAGGCAAAATGCAAAATCCAAATGAATCTGGTTATTGTAAGCTGAGAAGTCGGTGTAGACACGCCGCAAAGGTTAACAGGGATACCGTAATCAAGACGCTACTGCCGTAATTATGCGGTTCAACAACCTGGTTTGATAAAATGTTAAAAGTAGAAAATTTGGACTTCAACTAGGCTTGACAACATTTACTGCTATTTTTTGCTGCCCTTCCCCTCTTCCATCCGGTTTAAGGTCCTTCACTCAAAAAGACTGGTTAGAGGAAGACATCCTGCATGATGTAGCATGGTGGTTAAACAAATAATCAGAGAGACAGAGATCGTCTCCTCTAGGGGAACCAGTAAGGTCTGCCCATTCACGAGTTCAGTTTAATTTGTCCTCTTGCCGCCCGAAGGACGCATTCAAACAAACAGGTATTGCGGTGTGATCCACTGGAGACGTTGTCAAACTACGTCTCAACACAGCCACCCAACATGTCAAAGACAGACTCAAGAGTGCGGTCGAAAGCACCTTCTCAAAACTGGGCTGATTAGTAGTAAGTGATTCATTTGTAAAGGGAGATTAAAACCACCTTCCTCCTCCCCTCCCCCGAAGGTCACATTACTTTCGGCTTTGTGGCTAATTAGAGGTGAAGTTTTGCCCCTGAATATAAAACGAGCGTATACTTCCGTTCCACCTACCCACTTACCAACCGAGAGCATGAAAGCAAATTCGGCTTTGCATTCATTTCTAACAAAAACTCACTCGGATTAATTAATTTATGAAAGAAAAAACCTCCTCAACTGGATTTTGGATGGGTCAGCCCACCGACACAAACGCGAACACGGGGACAGTTCAGTGGGCCACCCAGAGTCCCCTTTGAAGTAAGCAAAGCCGCTCTGTAAAGGAATTTTTAATTAATATCAGCCAACTGCCTGCCTGCCTCTGAGGGTGAATATAATTTGGGACGGAGATGAAGGGGATAAACAAACACACACGAGGGGAGAAAAGAAGAACGCCTTGGGGAAGTAATGAGTTATCCGGCGGCCTCGAGCCCTTAGAACATCCACATCAAACGCGGTTGTTATTTGTGGTCATTTTGGTCCGAATTCTAATTGCTGTTTCTTCTGTGACAAGGATGATGACCGTCAGGGAAGCTTGTTCCCTACAAAGCAGTCCAAGTAATAAAAGACTTTTGAGGGACAAATTGATACTGTTTGTTATCATGGGCCCAGTAATTGTTCTCAGTTAAGAGTTATCACCACAGATCCTAGTGTTCATCATTGTCGTACTGCTCGATTTTCTATCCCAAATACCGGATTGATGACCTATTCTTCGGTTTTCGCCATCCAATCAGCAATCGGTGCGTTGATCTCGGAATCAGCAAAAAATGCAGAAATCGGACGGATAATTTAAGTAACTTCTGACGCCATATCTAGCCGTCATATTCCTATCTAAGATCGGTTAATTTACCCTCTACGATAAACAGGAAAAAAGCCGGATGCCTGCGTAAATGGCTGTATGATTGAAGGTTGTCAACATCATGAACTCAGAAGTTGACTTTTTTGAGTGATTGCCTTCTAATTAATCCCCACCGTTTGTCTAAATTCTAATCATCATCTGGGTACCCGTAAAATATGTGTTTGAAAATACCTCTTTTAACCTACTAGTGGTCCGTCCACGTAAACATCGCGGCTGAGCAGACGTAACCCGCCCCCGTGATGGAAACTATGTCTGATTCCCCTACGCTTCGATAATATGTAAGCCCTGCTCATGCTGGTCGAATAAAAGATGATCTCCTCCAATTCAGCTTTCCCTTCCAAGAATCCGAAGCCAGAAAGAGAAATGAGTGTAACTGAAAGATTGACTTTTTGGATTACATTCAAGATCAGGCTCCTTCTTGATCAAAAAAAGTAGTTTCATTTTCATGCATAAAACTTCCAACTATTAATATTCCACATCATTGATCAAAAAAATTTGAAATATATTCTGAAAAATGTACGAAATTAAAGGTCCAGTTTGAATCCTCGGCGGTCATTTTTTGCCTTCAATAGACTCATTTTTTGATTGGTTGGCCATGATCTTGTCCAATGAGCTTCCAGTGACTAACCAATCAGAGCATTAATTTGCTTTCAGATGTTAGTTACCCTACTGACAAGATCAAGGGAATTTTTCCGATAGGATTTTACGTACCAATTGCCCACTAACCCAGCAAAAGGTCATTGTAATTCTAATAAATTAATTTACCCCCAATTTTAAGTTGATAAAAGTTTTTATTACTTAAACTGGCCATTTTTTCGTGCATACTACTTAAATGCAATGCAATTCATTATTAATTGAGACAGACATAGGTGATCAAGCCATCTATCAGCGAAACTAGTCATTGCCTTGAAGGTAATTGTAAATGAAGGGTGCTTTAGAAGAGCCCGTGTTCCAAGGCCAGCACATAAAAAGGGTGTTTCCGACTAGGTGGGTAAATTTTTTAAAATTAATAATAAAAAGTGCAACTTTCGTTAAAGCCTTTAGCCGACATTATGGATTTGAGGATAGGCTTTGAGATTAAAAGGCCCAGGCAGTTGGGGTGTCACAAGGAACGCATTTAAACAATAGTAGTTCTGGTAGCTTTTTGAAATCTTTTTACAACGCCGCTGTCATGTTTTAGACGCATAATTTTGATAAACAAAAAAAACATTTACCAGCAGTTTGAAATACGCAAATTTTGTTTTTTGTTTGTTTTGTTCTTCATCCAAAAGCCGATTCGTCGATAGGGGGTCCAAGGTCACGCACTGTAACTGGACTTACGGTTCGCCTTTATGGAAGAGTTGATTGGCAGGTTAATGACTGGTTAGCTCTGTTGTTCGACATTTCTCGGTTGGGATTTTACGACTAAAAGTTGACAAAAGTCAGCAAAGGATTTCTTTCATGCCATAGGCGGAGAACAGCCGAGAGCTTGCCACCAGTTGATGATACGTGCCTCCCACAAGGTCGAAGATAAAATCAGATAACGCAAAAAACCGAAGTGGGAATTTTCTTCGTTTATAAATAACAAAAGTTTGCCCTATGCCGTGGCGGACAGCCCAGAAAGGAAAGCCATGGGGCATGGTACTGGGACAACACCCCAGGGTGGCATGTGGATGTGTGTGTGTTTGTCTGGCTGTGACCATGCGTCAATCACTTTGGGCCGACGAAAAAAAGCAACCGCTTATTCTGCTCTGCTCTTTTTTACCCTTTTTATCAATCTGCTGCGGAGAACAAAGCTCCCACCACGTGCAAGTGTCTCAACTGTCGCTTTCTTGCACCGCGCCACCGCCACCACCAGCAGCAGTCACACTGAAACCTCATTCCGTATTCTTCCACAACAGTAAATTGCGGCTTGGTTGAAAACTTCGACTGTACACTGCGTTTGCGATTCCACGATGGTGACTATCGACTGCTTCTATAGCATACAAGGGTGAGTTATCGCGATGGAAATCGCCAAAAGAACCAAATAAAGTTCATCAAAATTGAGGCAGATGTACTAACTAGGATGTTCTCAAGTTCGTCCTGAACCTCCTTACCTCAAGGAGTGCTTTATTGGGTCAGATCAAGGCTGTTGCCATCACGGAGAGGTGGATGGAGGCCAAGAGCATTTTTGGAGCGATAATGACATTCGCTTCATCATTCACAGCTTTATCATCCAACCTTTTGTGGAACAAAGAAATCAAAGTTATGTCCACTAGCAACAAGGAATTTTTCAGCACTTCTACATCAGGGATTTTCATTTGTTGAGGTTGGTAACTATACAAAGGCTAGAGAGAGCTCGGATCATCGATTGACGAGGCTAGGTCAACTTGCGTGTCAACTGCGCTTCCACGACTGTGATTGGTTGATTTACTTGATCGCTTGCCTGGATGTGTTCGTTGATGTAGTTGAGTTTCTGCTTCTTTTAACGGCAAAAAAAGGATAGTAGCAAACTTTTTTTTAGTAAATGTACTTTTCCTAACTTTCTACCCTGGCGTTGAGTGCTTCAGCCTCCATCACCATCATCCTGCTGGACAAATTTATGGCTGCTACTAGGGGTGGAAGTGCCTGTGTCACCGTTTTCTTGCTGAGATCATGGCGGTTAGCTCACCAGTGCTCGGTGAGTTAATAATATATTTGAGGAAGCAATCAATCAAAAGGCTGACCTTCTCTCTACTACCATTTATCTTCTTGGAGGTCGTAGTTTGGGATGGAGGTCACATTCAGGGGATTAATGAATTTTCCAAGAGGTCTGAATGTTGTGAAGGCATTGGCCAATTCGCATGAAGTAAGATTTTAGGTTTGCCCTACTTTCCTACCTTCCTTAAAAGCTATGATGAAAGGCAAGATAGGTGGCCTCTGCTTTTTTCTGACCTTGCCATTTGACAGCCTCCGCTTTGTGAGTTAACTACTCCTTCGGCTTACGACGAGAGTTGGGGTGAGGTAGGGGCAGGGCTGGGCGAAGCGAGGCGGGGCCAAGATGATTGCAGATGGCGTGGATGACATCCATCAAGGGGGAAGAGATAGCCTTCTATCATCCACTGAATAGCGAGTAAGAAGTGTGCTGGGGGCAGTAATTCACACTCACCATCATGTATTCGCGTTGGAGACAGCTGTAGAAGGAGTTGACAATGCTACTTGTTTGACAGGCGCAGAGCATCCCAGACTGCCGTTTGGACACCGTCACGACCACATTCCTGGGTTTTGGACAAGAGTAGCCTTAAATTGAGCAAAACGAGTTTGTCAGATGGGTGCCAAAGGGTGCTCCAAACCGCAGTGAAATGGAGGTAGCCTTATCGTTAGTGCACAGAGGACTTGACAAGTTAATTTATGGTTGCTACCGCGGCGACAAAAGTACATTCATAGGCGCTAGTTATGAGGCTCGAAACCCCCTTCGGTCTGTTTAAGTAGCAAAATCAGTCTAAAGCTCGATCACCCAAATAATTAACTTTTGTCACAACGGCCCAGTGAAGCCATCATCACTGAGGTAGATTTTTAGCTTATGCCTCTTTTATATTTTCCTTGGAAGTGGGATCTGGACCTGTGTCACCTTTCATTCGCCATGCCAATTGCTTTTGCAGTTCAAGAGATGTAACAAAGGGGCTACGAATTCAAACTAAACTGCAAATAATCAAAATATTGCACGGACCTTCCTTAGATAAAGCAAACTTCACCTACTCAATACAGCGGGCTCCTCCCTTTCCCCCTCTAGGGGGTGGTTTACACCTTTTCATGAAATTTCCTACCTAGGATCATCGAATTTGAGAAATCTTGCTCCGATCCGTTCCTTCACCAGCGTTGCAGTCTTTCGTGAGATCTCGAGAGACTGACTGTCTTCTTTTAGCGCAGCAGACTTGGATCTTCCTCTCGTGACCCGGCCTTTCGAGTACCGCGACTGAGTCAGCCTATTAGTTGCTTGTGATTGGCTTTTCAAATTGACCCTTCCCCCCCCCCCCCCACCATGGAAATGAACCCTCGAGAAGTGATCAAAGTAAAAAAACTAGACAAGGTTTTTTTAATTTCTCGAAAATAAAGATCTTTTGGATAAACAAGTACCGCACGTAAATTGAAACTCGTGTATGCACTTTAGCGGTCTCATCTCGTTTGCAATGCGCTTTTACTGCCGAGGTGGAAAAGTGTATCTATAAAACTGTCCTTCTGAAAAGTTGTGCATAACTAGACATTTACCCATTCGCGATGAGCCCCTTAGAAAATGTCCTCTTAAAAGTAGGGAATTGATAAGCCCTGCTCTGTGTCATACATGAATGACACTTATTTACCTCAAGCAATCCATCATTTGGGAGTCAGAAAGGAAGATTAATTGACTACTTTCTGTCAAAGCTTGGAGTGCAGTTTTCTTTGTATTTCTGTTGTGGCGTTGAGCATACTTGGCCACCACCCAAGGGTTGCCGACTTGTCCCCTCGGACGTGAACCGCCCTGAAGACAAGTAAAAAATTATCTCTCGTGTGTGGGATGGAAAGGTGTGGTGTGCATTCTGTCGTGCTGACATCAGTGCGATGTCGTAGTTAATTTTGTCAACTTTGAAAGGCTGAAAAACCAGGCACCAAGGTGGGGAGGCACCAGGCCTACCATAATCGAGTGTAAAGTGAGCAAAACATAATTTCCAGCGGTTTGCTTCTCACTGCTATGAAGCAAATATCTTTATAATTTTTACTATGCAAACGACAAGAAAATGAAAACTCTGCTTTTCTCCTTTATCATGATGGCGAAGACTGTGGTATGGTGAAATATCATTCGTTTCTGAAAACGGAAGGAAAAAATCTTACAAAAGAGACTGAAATGAGTTAAAGGAAGGTTTTTTTATTTTTGCTTAAGCAGTTACTCTTTCTCTTGCCAATCTTTTTGCAGAAATTTTACTTATATTTTGCAATTCGTGACCCTTCGCCAGTCCATTGGGGTAGAAAAAGGATCCATCAAGAAGTGCAAATTTAATGTATATTTTAGACAAACAAATGTAACGGAAGTGTGTCTCTGGCCAATAAAATACTTTATAAAATCTATAGAAAATTTGCTATTAGTCGTTGTAAAGTTGGCCAAGTAAAGTGTCAAGGTCAACAGAAATCTACTGGCTGATTATTAATTAATCAAATTAACAGGGCAAATCCTGTTGCCTTTATCAATGACTGATTGATTGACTAAAGAGTAAGTTAATCACTAATCCACTTTCTTTCTATCACTGCTTTTAAATAAGCCCAAATTCAGCATTTTTGCTTAAAACTCTGCCTATAACTGGACGAAAACGACTACGAATAGGCTTCCAGGAATAAATAAAGGAGGACGGTGAGATGGGGGCAATGGAAGGAAGCAAATATCAATCCTCCATTGTGCACTGATTAAGACACAGAAAACGTGGTAATTACTGTTTCTTCTGCTACATTTTCAGGACATGCGAGACCAGAGGGAGGAGAGAAGAATGGGCGGAGTAGGTGGGCAGGGCAGGGCAAGGCGGAAAAGGCGCGGAGAGTGCTATCTGGCAGAATCGAGAAGAAACAGGAGGACCAACAAAGCATAAAATCAGACAAAGAACATCGTAGGGCGTCATCGTGCCATCAAATCGGTACTCTATAGTTCTACCTTTCTGACACCCAAGCTTTTAATATTCTTTGCCATTTTTCCAAAATCCTCATTTGATCAGCGCCAACTCTTTGATATCCTGTTAATTATTTACTTTAAGTGGTGGGTCCTAATTTCCCCATGTTTACTGATCGACTTTGCCAAAGCGAAGCCGTTATTGCTGTTTTGCTGACTCATTTCAAGTCGTGCGGGATAATTTTCCTCCACTTTAAGGATTTCTCAAACCACTAATGGCAGTCTCTCCCGTCTTTTCGTGTCTTACGGCAGTGGGTAAGATTTAGGGGCTTGCCTGTGTGCGCTAGAGAAAAGAACACAAGCATACTTCCAACAAGAGAAGTCTGTCAACTACCAGTTTTGGGGGGAAAGCCTCACCAAATTTGGCAAAGCCTCAGGTCCGTTTCTTTGTGCTTTTTAAGAGGGGACTTGAGGAAATAAATGGATATTTCTTTAGGGTGGAATTTACTTAAACTTAATTCAAGTTCTAAATTCTCAAAAACTATGGCAGCATATTTCACTTTTTTTCAATAATAAATGTCGAAGTACCCTTGACTCACTCAATCAGGTTTGAGGTCATGTAGCAACCATTCAGAATGTAGCTCAATTTGGTAGATTATTTCGTAGGTCGCTTTTAGAAAATCATTCAGCAAATTAGGCGCTAATTGCACTTTTTGCAAACGCAATTAAAACAGTTGTGTACAATGTTGATAGAATAGTTTAAATTTAACAGCACCTTATATTAAAAATTACTGGCAATGTGCTCTCTTCCTATTGGTTACCACAACTTTACCCATCAATGATTTTCAATTCTGGCCTGTCGGGTCAAAATCTGCTTGGGCAAAGTTACAATCCGTGTAGAGGCTAGTTTAAGTGTCATCCTTGGCACAAAATCAGAGCCAAATCGCAGTTGACGAATGGAATCGGTCTTCGTGGGCAAAGCCGCCTCTTTGAGAGCTGTCTGAGTCACTTTTTATTGGGGTGGAGAGGGGAGGAATAGAGGGCTTGGCAAGCAGTGCTTTTTGGACAGGCGAGCTCCCCTTCGTGACTGTCGTCATCGTGTTGTAGAAGTAGCAGACCGTGTGTTTTCGTTGTTGTCGTCGTCATCATCGGCGGCATCGTTCTCAATTTGAGACTCACATCCGAGCCTCCGCCCGAAATAAGGCACCGTGCCAACGTGGATTTGTGGTTGGCACTCAGTCATATCACAGCAGATAAACAGACAGAAAGGTGTAAATAAATGGAGTTGATGGGTGTAAAATATGTAATTTTGTATACAATGAATGTTTTTTCGTTAGTAGTTTGCTCCATGCGGAGCGACAGTTGGTGTGTGCCTAGTGATCACTTTAGATTTTTGATGGGTTACGAATGCCACATAGTACCTCCACTTGCAGAATATCTGCCAAGATACCTTCTGGTAAAGAAGCTTTACTGCCGTGACCATGACGACAAAGAGTCTGGCATGTTATGCGTCCCACAGCGGCTGTGCACGGCATATGCTTCCAGGCCCCCAGACAATCTTAACGCACTCATTATCTGTTTACTTGCATCGCCTTTAAGTCTATTTTCCATTTGGAGGCATATATTGGAGGCAGGCAGAGAAATACGCCTTAATGTCAGAAATATAGGTCTAAAGAGTGCGGACTTGATGGCACAGGGACGCCAGCGTTGTTCTTTGTTTGATCCTCTGGTCTTCTGGTCCACCAATCTCTTCTCGCTTCTGCCAAAAGGCTCTCCCCATCCCCACTCTATCTTTGCCCAGTTTTGTCCTGTCCTGCACTGCTCATCTTCCTCTCGTCCTACTCTCCCCCCTCCAGTCTCACATGTCCTGAATTGATAGCGGAAGAAGCAGTAATTACTGGCTTGTCTGTGGCCTAATCAACGCACAATAGAGGACTGATATTTCCTCCTTCTCCCCAATCCCAATATTTGCTTGGTTGTTTGCGCCCAATTAAAGGAAGGGATTTCAACGAAGATGAATTGGTGCTATTAAGGAAGTTGTTTTTTAGGTGACTAGTCATTTGATCCACTATTGACAAACAGAGGCAGCACAATTCGACCTTTGAATTTGATTTGTCAATAAACAGTCAACAATTTTTCACTGATATTGCTGCTTAGCCCCTGAACTACTTTTGTGAGGTGGTTTTTAATACTTCTATTCCTTAAGAAACTAATCCGACATAGGTTTCGCATCTAAAGTGGTAAATTAGCCCCAGAGCTGTCAAGGTATGGCTTAGCCAAGCAAACAACCTTTCAAACAGGAGCCACTGTTCCGGTGGTCCTGGTAGTTTACTGGATACGTTTCCATCGCTGTTGAGGATGGAACGAATTTATTGTTTCCCCACGCCCTTGCGAAGCATTCATTTCGTCAACCTTAATTCTCACCAAGACTTTAACAGGTTAACCTCCTTACATCTATTATTCTCATAGGCTATTGTCATGCCAAAAGGGGCAGTAAAATAAATACTATGACTAGCCAGACCTCACCCCTTACATGAAGGTTTGGCAGCTCTTCTAAAATCTTGGAAACTTTTTCAAAAATTCCTTGTTATTTAAAAGTTTATAAGTAGAAAGTCCCGCGATAAGTTGCTTGATGGTTTGTGCATGGCACACATTTTCTTCCTCGCTCTCCCGAAATGAAATTAAAAGAAATCAAACGTTAAAGTGGCATAATGAATCTGACCATTCATTATTTAAATTTAATTGTGTTTTTGGCCTTAATGTCATGACATTTCCAGGACTTTTGATTTCCGTCACACGCTGTTTCGACAAATGATGCGGCTCACTTGCCCTCATTCGGAGCATCAGCATGCTCGCACGGAGGGGGCTAAGCTGTCGTTTCCAAAAATCTAGCAAAGCGACACAGACAGCGCTCTGGTTCTGCTGTACAATTTTCGAAATGCACATACAAACGTTCATTTTGAACGCCAGCAAAAAATGCCTGGCACACGTTCATTGCAAAAATATTTTCCACCATGAGACCCAAAAAATGGCGATACCAGAAGCACTCCTCTTTGCGCTGTGGCGTGGTTATTGTGTATTCCTGCAGAAGCCAATCTGGGTCAAATTCCGTGAGCACAAGGAAGACTGCTCTTGTAAGTTTTGCAATTGCCTGATTCACTTCTGTTGGTCTATCTCGGATTGCATGTAGCATTAGGAACTGGGGAAGCGAATCATTATACAACGGGTGTATCAGAGGTACAACATGGGCGCGCAGAAAATTGATAAGATGGATGAAGATGAAGCAAGCTACGTGGCTGTATATGCCACGTTCACCAATATCACCGCGAAGTAAAAACATGAATCCATTTGTCCATTCCAATGAAGCCACCATACGATCAGGCCATTCCATGTTTTCTGCTGGCTGGTCCAGACCCAAGGGGGATATGTAATTAGGATCTAGTGGAAGTGAAAGGTAGGATATACTCCTCGCGTATTGGAGATGTCGCTTCGAAAAGCGCAGAACTTTGGTGGTGAATCGACTCCATATTTCTCGCATAACCTCAAAAACTATGATTGGGTCCTCGGAATACATGGTATTCACAGCGGTTGCATAGGAAGGACATTCCGTCAAAAGCCATCTTACTAATTGACAGACTTTGCAGTTGGGATTCTCTGGTGTTGGGTCGTATACTAGACTAAAATCGAGGCTGTCAATAAAGTTGGTTTTATCGCCTAGAAACGGCCTTCCACACCTCCAACTCAAAGCCACCATGGGACCCACAATGAAGACTGGAATTTGAATGGTTCCAGTTGGCTCTACTGCAAAATTGTCATCTAAAGTAACTGTTGGAGTGTTCGTTGGTAAATTCTCCAGGTCGATGTAGAGGCCACCATCAATCACCGGATCAAATGGGGAATGTTGGACATTGGAAAAGTGGCGGAAATTCTGCATTATTGTTGATATAACAAACGAAAAACAAGGACACGCGCACCCCTGATTCCCTAAATCGACCGATCTTGTGTGTCACGTGGAGGTAAGCATCGCGCTTCAAACCAGCCCTCTGTAGGCGCTCAAATTGACTTCCCCCTCGCAGCACCATTCGATGTGCCAAAATCAGGCATTAGGCCAAACGCAGATGGGTTTTGAGACTCCTGGCAGATTTCTATGCCGTAATTACGGCTTATATGGCGATGTGCAGAGAGATATTGCTGAGTTGAGGAAATAAGTATTTTGGTGACCTCCTCTGCTTTCTGATGATGTTCACTTAGCTATCGTCCATGGAGTTGAAAGGCAATCTTCGGAGGATTACAACCTTCTTTTCGGAATTCAGTTTTTCTGAATGCCATTTATTTGGCATATTTTTGCAGTGCTACTGAGAGGATGCAAGTAGTTAATATATTATACTCTCGTCTCAACACTAAACTCACCTCTTCTTTCAAGCCATCATCAAACCTTTGGAAAAGGCAAATTTGTTGCAGGCATTGCTTAATTTCTACTTCTCTTTTTGCCTCAATGAGGAATTATTCCCACACCAAGGAGTTTTGTTTATGCCATTGGTTTTGGTGGCCTACCAATGTCTCACCAACTCGTACCCCTTAAATGTTAGTGAACGCGATCCAAATTAGGAACTCTCCTGATTTCATTGGATGGATATCAAGCTTAATTGTCAAAGAAAATATACCCAAGGGACGGCTGAAGGTGTCATCCAGGCGATGTCTGCTTTTGACAGCCAAATTTGAACGCCTAGTAGAGCAGTGCCTGCTTTGAGATTTGCTACGAATAAATGGGGTTTTATGAAGCTGTGTAGTGAAATTTTTTTAAAAAAACATTTCATTAAAAAAAGGCCTTTTCTTGAAATGAGCTACTACCACGTTAGATGCACTTCTTTTAAAATATCGGCTTATTTTGAGCAGTGGAATATCAGCCAATCCGAAGCCTAGGTCCCCAAAAATAGACCTCTTTAGGTTAAAGTTTGAAAATTTTTACTTTTTTGACAAATTTTCTGAAGCCGAAGATCTTTAAGTGGTTTATCTCTTGAAGGTGTTGACCTGCCTGCTTTGCGTGACACTATGATAAGCGTTCTCGTGACCTCTAGTCGATTTTGAATGTTGGCAATTGTGCGTCCAATGACTTTACGTGGCGACCTATAGCAGAGTGGTAAAGCGAAGTAGGGGAAACCATGCCACATCATTTAACCTTCCTGCAACATCCACCCTTCCAACCGAAATGTCACCAACACCTCTACATAAGTCTTGAACGCCTTCCGCCATCAACGCCGGCCCTGGCGTTCTCTCCTGACTTGAACACCTTCAGAAACCGGAACGGCTTTCCCATTCCCCTCTTCATTGCTGGTCCCATGATGATCCTGTTTGAGGGCAACATGTATCCATCCTGGTATTACGCTACTCACACATTTCTCACGGAAATTTCTATTGAACCGCGTTCGGACCCCACTCCAATGCATCCCGCGTGCGAGGTCTGTAAGTCCGTCCGTTGGCTACTACGGCACTGCACATCTTACAGGCAATGCAAGCAACACTTCCAAGGGACATCCCAGGGCTTCGTGTTTGAGGTACTACGAGAGATTTGCACCCGAATTAGACCGAAACTGCTGTCATTTTCGAGTGAAACTACTGCCCTCCTCGATTCGATTGAACTTATCCGGGTACAAGAGAATCCACCCTATCTCCTTAACATTCGTCAACTGCTGCCCAAAAAACCAGAACATGTCTCTGAGCTAACATTTGTGGAGCTGCAGCTCATCAACATAATGATCGTCTTCATTCATCGTGACTACCTTGCAGGATCGCCTAGATCCATCATTGGTGGTTTTGTGTTGACCAACTTTATACATATTTTTCGACTGATAATGATTAGACTGCAGCCCAATTTGAGGCATAGCTCACCTATAGATCCTGTTTACTCCCTGCCAGGAACATGGAATAAACCACTTGTGGTAATAGAGATGCTAAGGCTATTGGCCACGGCTCTCAGTCACTCGCTCATCGAGCTAGACATGAACAGAATCATGATGGCAGCAGAGGCAGGAAATACACCACTAGAAGATGCGATAGCTAGACGGTTTCTGTACGAGAGGAAGCTGGTGCAGGCGATGGAGAACCTAATGGCAATGAATATGCCTGAGGTGTTTGACAGGTTAAAGACGCTGTCACAGAAGTTGAATCATTGGCCTGACTGTCCCAGAAATTCGCGTAACTGTCTCTGCTACGTCGCCTCACAGATATCAGGCATGGATTGCAGCAGAAGATAAGGTTTAACTTTTAAATCCTTCCTCTTCCCTGCCGCCTGCCCCTCCCTCCATCATCCACGGGTTCGCCTCGTCCTGCCTCGTTTCCAACTTGGCTCCCTTACTTTGGGAATTTGTTTGCATGAAGATGTACAAATGTGGTGCAAATGTGGATGCAAGGCGAATAAAGTTTATTTAATCTCTGGACCTCTTCTGTGACTTTTGCCTTTTTTATCGTACTCAGTAACAATGAGGGCCCAGCCAACCTTTGCATTGAAAAGGAAGCTATCAGTGCCGAGCAGAGACTGTCAGTACCGTAAAAGGTAGGTGCGGCATCTGCCGCACTACCTAATAATAGAGGGCCTTAGACCCCCTAAAATTCCTGCTTTAAGGTTTCTGTACCAGAAGAGGTGCGGCAAATGGTTTATTTAGACCCCTTTGTTAAGAGGATTGTTCACTTATCCCTGCACGCAGTTGCACGGTGAAAGGAAGGCACTACCGGTATTGCCTGTTCCGGTTTGCTCTGATACGTCCAGTTTGGTCTGGACTTAAGTGACTTTATCTGCTTGAAATTAATCGGGGTCTCGTGCGTCGATTGCTAGAAGTGGTAAGGGGAGTAACTTTCCACACACTGGTGCCCGCAGGACCCTACTCCCAAGGCATTCCCTCTTATCCATGCCAGTCAAATAAAAGTTGTTGGCTTGAATTAAAAAAGCTTTTTAAGCTTAATGTTTTGCCTATCGCACTGTCATCGTGTTCATGTCACATAAGCTAATAAAATTCTAGTACTTTTATGCAAGGACGGTAAGCTTATTGTAGCCTTCCAACACCTTCAGAGGTGAAATTACCTCCACGCTATGAGTTTTATTACAAATCTGGCAAGTTATGCTAAACTGGCACTCAGTAAAGCTTACACGTGTACTCTCATTTTCACTATGGAAGTTGACGCAAAAACGCCTACTTAACTATAATAAGTAGAGTTTGATTTAGTGGTAACGGCCACCTTTCATATGATTTATTGTCTTTTTTAACAAAACCAGATTTGGTTTACTTGTGACTAGGCACGTCTTCTTCTTCCCTCCTCACTGGTTTGGAGGGCCGGCGGGAGGAGTCAGGGGAACAAACCGTCTCGCCACCTCTGCTTTGAATAGGTCAACAATGGCACTTGAGGCGTCGTCAAAACGAAAATCATCCAATTTGCAGCCACGTAGCCAGAGGCAGTTGATGTTACAGCAGAGTATATTCATCAGTGCCCTCCGTTTCATTTTAGCCTCTTCGTTATCTAGCCACTCCTGCGTGTCCACATACGACGACACATTGCTTTGGGCATACTTTTGAGCCACCCATCGTGGATCCAAGCAGATTAACTGCTCCGCAATAAAGTAGGCTAATTTGCTAATAATTAGACGAAGGTACTTGCTCTTAAATACCGCCCTGGGCATGAATAATGGACCGCTTGAAATATGATGATTTCTAAATTCCCTGAGTGCGACCTCACGAACCAAGATACAGAGGTTGTAGAAGATGTTACGTACCACGGCGCGATGAAAGTCGCATGGTATGCACATTAAGTCTTTATAAACGTAGCAATTAATGGCAGCCATCTGCATGGATATTCGCTGGCGGTAGACCACCGAGTTGGTTTCCATGCAGTACCGCTGTAACCTGTCCTCATTGGCCATATCTGTGGGAAAGAGGCCATCCATTCTGGAATCAGCAAAGGTGCCCAGCGGAAAGACCACGTTTGACTCATCTATAGCTGTACACGTATCGTAGTCAAGGTAGAGAATGGGTGGCCTGGTCTGCTTTAAGATCATTTTGAGGACATTGAAGTTAAAGAGAGCCGTCTGTTTTTCAACTACCGCCAAACAATCCTCGACACTGCGAGCCTCACGCAGCAGGAAGTGAGCAACTAGTCGAACATCTTCCAGAGGTGGAGCCGCCCTCCAGTAGTTAAGCAGCATAATGAAGGAGTGCGGATCATCCAAATCGAGGGTGGTTAAGTGTTCCACATGGATGTTTCTGAATAGAGCATAAAGACAGGCCGGCACCCGTTCTCTGCCCTCGGTGTCAATGACGAAGGGACATCTGCCTACGCGGATGGTGACCATGTCAGTGAAATGGTTGTATACTGGATGCGGGTCGTAGAGGGGGTCATGACCCTGGTTTGTCAAGGATGAATCATTGCTGGATGTCCCCATTCTTGAGCCTCACCCTTTGTGCGTACACAGCCGCTGACACCACACACGTGACAGTAGCCTCGTGAAATGTCAAACTTGGACAAGGAACTATCGATTTTGATGATGACCAAAATGGAAGTTGTAGCCCTTGGACTCTAGTGCCGTACAGGCATCCATTTACTAGTTCAATAACTCATCCATTCTTCCATCAGCGAGACACTTAATTTGTTCGTCCATCCATCCAACCATTTACCCATCCATAAATCTGGTCACTCAATTCTGGATCGACCCTTTCATCCCTTTATTCGTAAGATTGAACTGAAAATGTAGAGGCTGCCTTGCATATTGCGGCAATCGCGCCAGTCCTGGGGGCCCTTCTGCACAGGCTTAGGTGTCTAGGTGGAAATTTACTCGTTTCTAATCGAAGTGTCATAGAAGATCGGTATCCGAGGCGGACGGTGGGATGTGCAAAGACTCACAAAAGAGGCACTAAAAAACGTCGACTTTTGACATACTTCCTTAACCTCCACTCCTTCATCCTAAGGCGAGACGAGGCGAGAAAAGCTTAAACTTTGGGAGCAGTCTGAAGGCTCGAGGTATAAGGATCTGTCCATCTGGCTGAACCACCTCCTCCTAGGACAGCATGCTTCCCTTCTCGCATAATCAGGTTCCATAACCTCGCAGAGATGGTGATTTTAGGGTGAAAAATCGCGGTCCTTCTTCTTATTACCCGTCAAAGGTGGAGAGGTGTCATAGCACACAGTGTGGCCTCATCCTTCGATGAGCGACTGCGTTCAGCGTTTGCATAGAGGTCTCTATCTATTCTCCTCTCTCAAGATAAATCATTTTCTGGTTATGCGTTGACTAGGCGATGAAGTTGAGGTAGACGTTGCACGTCCGGGGGTAGACGTATCAAGTCTCACTACTCACTCTCAAAGGACCTCATCACCTTGTAGACGCTGCTTCAAGTGTTGTGTGAGAGTGGGTAGGCGGTAGCTTGTTGATGCGTGCCCACCCGAGCAAAGGTATTCCTAGGTTCTCGATGTAGGATTCCTTCTTGCGCTCTTTGGCGTACGCCTCTCCATTTTAACCCACCCTCCTGTCATAAGGTGTCGGCTAAGCCGATCCTCTCAATGTGATTTTAGTTTGTCAACCTTACGAACCCTTTCAAAATAACTTCCAAAGGTACCAAAGCTGGCACCATGTCGGCTTTGCTACCTAGCCCATAAGTTCTACCA
Source organism: Echinococcus multilocularis (assembly GCA_000469725.3). Taxonomy (NCBI): domain Eukaryota; kingdom Metazoa; phylum Platyhelminthes; class Cestoda; order Cyclophyllidea; family Taeniidae; genus Echinococcus; species Echinococcus multilocularis. Next base: position 1,300,772 of record LN902848.1, on the reverse strand, counting down.
AATACTGATCCTAGTGATTAGCATCTAGGAGGAAAAGATGCGTTTTTCTCATTCCTTGATTGTGTAGACATGAAAGCGGCGTCTGACGTGTCAAATCTGCGTTCAGTGGTGCTTGAAAGAAGTGACAAAGCGCTGGTTCTAGGGATGTCTACAACTTCAGAAAACGAGTTCCTCTTCCTCATACAATCTAGAATGCATTGTGCGAGTAGTCCTCTTTCTAAACTTTGTCTGCCAGGTCAAGATTTCCTTGCAGAGGCTTAACGTGTGCTAATAATTACTTGAAGGGTCAAGGTCATTCTAAACACTTCTGCTGGCCAACTGGTACGCGGGTATCCCGTTGCAGAAGTACCTAGGCTAACAAAGTCGTTATTTCTGTTCCCGTTGGTAAGATTAAATCCTGTTGAGTCTCTAAGCTGGAGTGATCAGCAGACAAAGTCATCCAGGCAGAAGTCTTCATTTGGCCAGTTGGCCAGTACGAATTACCACGGGAAGATTGCGGCTTTAGGACTTGTTCCTTCTTTGTACTCTGCGCGAAATCAGTTAAGCTGGAGGCTGCTACCGAAGACGCAACATTCTAGAAGGCTCGGAAATTCGCCATTAAAATTGCCAACTGGCACTAATATCGCGCTGGAGGCTCTCTTGAGAACTTTATGAACTGTTTGGGATCGGTACCCAGATGACCAATGGAGCATGTTTGAGCGTCGTGCCATTAAGGCGGTAAAATTTGACGAACCTGGGCAAATAGGTGGACATAACTTAAGCAGACATCCCTTGACCTCAAATACCAAGTAGTACGTGATCTGGAGGCTTCCGAGAATCTTGCAGGTACCGCTTCTGATTCTAAATGAAAGCAAGATGGCTAATTAGGGATTAGACAGGAAGCCGTCTTAAAATCGCATGGAGTCGTTCCTATTTTTTGACGGAAACAAAAACACCTTGACGAGGAATGAGTGGAGGAAGGCAATATGAATGCACAGATGGACGGGTGGATTGACAGGGCCCGAAAAGACAATAAGAACTAGATGGAAGGGTTGGTGGATAGATAGCTAGTCAGCTGTTATATACTACCACTCCACCTTAATATCTGAGAAAGTGGAGCGCCTATTCAAGGCAAAAAGAGGTCCCACTGCCTCCGGACGCGATTTATTGTAACAGAAAGACATACACGACTAGGTGAGTGTGCAACTTAAACCTTGTTTACAGTCTCAACGTACTCCTTAACAGCCTCATCTGACATAATTGCCTGTCTTACTTTGTATTCAGCACTCCTATCAAAGGGCTCTATCAAATTCGCTACCAAGAGGCTTCTCATGCAGTTCATTGCAGCCCACAAGTACAAATCCAGCTCGTCTCGGGCTGAAACAAACGTCATAAATTCGCAAGGCACGTAGTAATGCCTCTTTAGGTCAATTATACGTGGCGAGAGGGCAGCGGAGAGACCGGTCATTGCTCTTGACACCTCCGTTGGAAATTTACCGACTGCACGAAAAATGTAGTCTGAATCCTCCTGCTTCCCCTCCGCACATTTCAATTCACCGTTTACATAGGCTCGAAGCATGCGTTGCAGATTCGTCATTACACAGCAGAGGACATCAGTGTAGATGTCCTGATTTTGTAAATCCTTGAGGATAAGGAAGGATTGCATCTTGAGGAAGACCTCGAACTCCTCATTTGGCTTGGACGACGCCTCATCATCGGTGCCGGAGGGACAGGCAGCTCGGGGAATAAAGAACTGGCTTATCTTGACGAATTCATAGTGCATCAGAGAGTAGGGTACTAATTTTTGCTTCAGTCGACTCAACACCTCTTTGAGAATTTCAAAGAGGAAGACACTGTCTCGTGAACACCATCGAGCTTGGCAGTCATCGTAGCATCGACAGTCCTTGAGGAGCCACTTTACCTCTTGGCACACCTCACACTGGCAGATCTCTGGAGTTGGGTGGAGTGCAGGACGGCCAGAAATACGGCTGATGAAGGAGTCGGTGTTGTTGGCAATCTCCTCGCCTTGCCTACGACGTAGGAGCATCAGTGGACCCCCAATAAATACAGGGATCTTGCAACCTTTTCCACTTGCTAAACAACTATAGTCCGAGGTGAATATCATCATAGGTGTGTCAGGATCCAGATAGTAAAGGTCAATCAGGAGGTCTGAATGCCTTGCTGCACTGTAGGGTTGATGTGGGATGCAGGTTAGATGATGCTCTGGCATGGCTAGAAGAATTCACGAAGAGGTGATGTTCTAGTTTACGCAATTACGCTTTACCACCTGCCTGCTGCCCGGTGATTTGGACCAAATCAATTAAAGGTCACGTGTCCGGAGGGGAGCCTCAAATAGCTTCACGCACCAAATTGCCGCATTGTCATTTGAGGGAAGGGGTAAAATCATGTCAAATGAGGTTGGCGAGATCTGAGTTATCCCGTTGAGAGGTAAAGGGATCTAGACTTTCTCCATCCTTTGAGTTCGGGTGTTACTTCACGATTAGGAAAGAAAGTTTGCGTGGAAAGGAAGCTAATTTGGCCTTTCCGACGTTAAGGTCACACCGCCACACTGACATCTGCCGATTGTGGTGATTCCCAGCTGAACAGAACAGCAATGGCTCCTGTCTCTTGACACATGATTGGTTCACGACTCCTCGTGGCGTCAGGTAAGAGTCAGGGCATTCTAAGGGTATGGCGATTCCAAGTTGGCACACGTTTGGTGTCAATCAAGGAGCGAAGCTGAAGGCGTTGAGGCTGTCGAGGTTTTCCTTGAGACCTGAAATCATACACAAGTAGGGCGCTCGAGCTCTCTCTCCCCTCCCCACCTTCCAGCTCCAGCACACTCTGGACCAGTTCCTCTCATGAGCTAACAGGATGTAAAGAAGCTCTCTAGAGGTACAATGGCCACCGTAATGTCGAGTTCATTCCAAGTGGTGTAAGGCTATCAGATAACCTCGTTCATACGTGCTTAGGTTTAGGATGGGGACGCAAGTCCAAGGATGACGAACGGAGACGTTGGGGGGCTCCCCAATGCCCTTAGTGGGGAACCCATCGTTTAGCCCCACCCATTCACAAATAAAAGGAATCGACTAACAGACCTAATAAAGCTCCTTTGAAGAAGGGCTAATAGGTGCCTCTACAAGGACTGTCACCTTAAGGCGGCTTCGCCGTAATTTGAGGGTTAAATAGAATGCCGACACACCGTAGTCTCCAGGACTCGGCTATCAGGCTGATGGCATAGCGTCTTGTCAATGTTATTTAAGCCACTACTCAACGCCTGGCTCTTTGACACCTAATAATAGATTGATGTTCTTTTTTTCCAAGGATGGAGATGCTTTATGATTTAAGTGACCTCTCCTTCATTTGCCACCTTCGGTGTTCACATTAAGGCGGGACTATCAACAAAACCGGAAGAATGAATGATCAGAGTTAAATTTTCAATATATTTCCTTTTACAGTAGCAAAACACTTAAACATTGGACTTGTTTTAAAAATTATGACCCAAACGCTTGTCAATACGTTTAAATGTGGTCGTCTTATGCCATGGTCGAATGTTTCTTCACAGGAGTGATATATTCCGACCAGCTGGGGTCTCCAGGGCGTCTCCATTTCCCTCATTATCAATCGCAGACCTACGCCAACACTTCTTTAAACCGCTGATATCTCCAAAATGTCTTCATGCTTAGCAACGAAAGTTAGCATCACCATTTTAAGCCGCAGACATCATGGAGAGGAAACTTCGGTCAAATCCACTCTACCCTATTACGATCGTAATAAACGGTGTTTGGTCAATTCTAGTCTATGCTCTACTAGACTGGGTCATGTCACAATAACTTTGCATGCTCACAACATACTACTTTGCGCGTTACCTCCATGGTAGTGCCCATCTAACAGCCTCAACAAAGGAGTCCCGGCTTGACACGAACATCGGTTGAATAGACCTATTGAAATTAAAACTCGAGGCTGACATATTCACTAGCATTTATTTTTTCACGTAAAGAAAAACTAAATGCGATTCTTGATGCAAATGCAGTCAGCTTAGCATTGCAGATTTGTGGGCTATCCGGCTGTCTATTTATTGGTAGGCAAAGGCTGTCCGCAGGGGGAATGCTGTCGCGTTGCTTGAAGGATCTTGGAGAGCCTGCAAGCACAGAATTCCGCCACACAGCCCTCTCCATGCTCTTCAGTGTGGAAGAGGATGTCCTCGAATCCACATTTCGAATTCCAAGCCTGTTGTGTATTGCTGCAGAGGATGTTCATCATGATGTGAACTGCAAAAGCCTCTTTATGCTGACGCACCCACTGACGTCGGTCGGTGATGTCGGAGCGACAGTGCATTTGTTCAATGAACCAGGCACGATTCATATCGAATAGCACAGGGGCTATCTCCTCGGAGAGGCGCTGAATGAAGAGCTTTACAGAGGCGGGTCGTGATTTAGCGGCTTGAATCACGGAGAGTGGATCTGACTTTGCACAGAAGCAAGGAGTTGTGACGTTGCAGTAGGCGCGAACTAGATGCATCGCATTGACAATGATGAAGGCGACACAATCGCGAAGTTTTTTGTTTACTATCTTCTCTGCATCGAAATAGAGGGAGGCGTTGAAGAGGTTAAGGGCACAGATCTGTGCCTCCCTTGTGTAGGTGCATAGATAGTACTCCTGATCCATGCACCAATCCTTCGGAGTGGTGACGCCATCCGAAAGCTCTACAGTAGTCAGTGTCCATGCCTCCAACTCGTCCTTATAGATGGGGTTCCCATCGCGGAAGAAGCTTATATACTTGATAAGCCCACAGCTGGCATTAGAAATGGGAAGTGGGCAGGGTTTAATAAGCCTCACGATCTCCAGAATCACCTGCAAGGTGAAGTGAGCTGTTGCAGGCTCCAGGAACTCCATGCTCTCATTCACTGTACGGGTCATGTCGAGTAACCACAGCGCCACCTGTCGGATTTGCTCCTTACGTTTGTCGGTGAGTGGAGGCGCTCGATCAAGCAGGAAGTTGTGTGGTGGTTTCATCTCCAAGTGGTCGACATGCTTGCTCCTCAGCATCACCATAGCAATGGCCAAACCTTGGGGAATTTTAACACCGCACGACTCCGCGCAATCAACAAGATTTGGTTCAAATTGGATCTGGGGGAAGTCCCCCAGCTTAGTTGCCACGGTGCTGGCGGAGCTGGAAGTGGGGGGCCAAAGATCATCGTCGGGATACTTGCGCTCCTTTTTCGCTACCTTAGGATCCCTCTCGTCCGCCATCACAAGACGCCTCCCAATCGATGCACGTGACGTGTGACCCAGGGAAAAAGTTTGGAATTCTCACAGGCAGTGTGATCAAAATTGGCCTAGAAGATAGAGTTAATTACCACCGCTTCGTTTTTAGCCGCTTCATGAAACACAAAATTGAAATTTAGTCAGTGCAAATATCAAAGCAAAGTCTACTTATTTTTTTAAAGTAGTAGCGTGCTTCAAAGTAATTGGGAAATTAGGGAGTAAATGCAACCTCGTATATGTTAAGGAGGCTTTGACGTCAACACTTTGCTGCCTATTTCATGTATCTGATCAGTCTGATAAAAAGATGCCTAATACAAAGTAGGATTTCTTACTTAATGACACTCCTCAACGAATCACCTCCACGAAAAACATTTTCTCCGTTGATATTGGAAAAACTCCAAGCCCACCTTTACAATTTTCTTTATCTTTAGCTTATTCTGATCAAAGCTATAGAAATGATGTTAGGTTCTACCAAAACACTAGCATATATTATTCCATCTTTAAAATGCGTTTTGAATAAAATTTTGTGGCTGTACCTGTCAAATAGGAGGTAGTTTATGTAAAAGCTAACACAATCACTAGCTAAATGACTGACTTTAGGTAATTTATGAAATATGATTAATATTCGGACCCAGTCTTATATAATATATTAGTAAAATTTAACAGTTTTGGTCAAAACAATGTTTTGTGCCTTTGCTGCATTTTTTTGGAGAAAAACATTTGAAAAAATCAGAGGGCTGACTTGAATAAAAGCCCTATTATGTTGGTACTTCTGTCTAGATATAATAAATTGTACCTGTGCAATTTGAGGATTTTCGACAGCTCCATATTTTTCAGCAGTATCATTTTAAAAGTTTGGCACTTTAAAAACAACTCAAGTTAATTGCTTGCCGAATTTCTGCTTGAATATTTTCAGGAAGCCCTACATTCTTAAAGCAATTTTCAATGTACCACCATAATGCTATTGTTAATTATTTCTCCTGAAGCCTGCTCGAGCTTCCCAGTTAACCCACTTGCTTAAAACTCACGATGGATCAAGAGAAGTCCCCCCTAAGTTCTTTAACTCCTTCACAAAGGGCACAACTAGTAGATCAAATGAAGGCAGAAGTAGCTATTGCAAGCACTCGTGAGCTGATGGATGTAAGAAAATGTGCGTACTCGACTGTTTCCTTTTTAGCAACTAACTCAAAAGTGCTTTGAAAAGTGCGTATCTAGACCGGGTACTTCTCTCGACAACTCTGAACAAAAGTGTCTGGGCAACTGCATGGATCGCTACATGGACTCTGTAAATTTAGTCTCCAAGGTGTTTGCCAATCGTCTGCGGCAGGAGGCTAACAAATTACAACAACTTTCTTAGCTGACTAGGCTATGGAGTTTTTTGTAGTCTCTTAAGAATTTGTATAGGTTATGTGCAAACGATTTTTTGAATACAAATTTGAGTTAATGAGAGGAAGGGGTCTCTTTGGACTGTGGGTTTGTTCTTCGGCAAAAGGTGAGGGCTTTTCTACGTTGTCTCTTCTGAACTGTGGCGTCTTCGGTTTTCGTACGTTTCAAAAGTGTGGTTAGATACTGAAGACTCTACTTAAAGGCGTATCTCTTGTCTTACTAGTTTTTATGGGTCTAGTCAAGCTCTTTTTCAGATCTTTAAGTTTGTACTTCCCCGGATGTGTGGCTCCGTTTCATCTTTGTGCATGTTGGGACACTAGAAAACTTGTCCACAAATCTGATTTTTAACCTCCTTTCTTACGGCATATGTTTTACACGACTTTCGCAAAGATGAGGACATCTTATCTGAGGTTTTACTTGGCGTTTTTTGAGCATCACTGATCAAAGTATCGAAGAGTTTTTGTTATTACTTTTCGCAATCTTTAGTTTGCTCTTATTTGGTTTACTGTACTCGGGAATTATTGTTTTGATTTATTCTGATGCCACCTCGGTGGTCAATGCCACTGTAGCTAAATAGGATTTAGGAATTAGAGGTTGTGATTCATTTTTCCTTGTTGTGGCGTGGATCTCTCCTGCTTTGGCCTCGCGGTTGGTACCAAGCTAGAAAACTGAAGCGAATTGTGTGTTGTCACAGTCAATTTCAGGGTAAGTGCAATTAAACTACTTAACTTGGCTATTGAGCATGTCATGTAGCAGGAACGATTCCTGTCGGCTGTACAGAAAACACCGCGATCAGATGCCTCATTGATGGACTTAGCGCACACGAGTGGACGAGAAACCCCGTTCACCTCGCATTATTCCACGCTGGTACGCACTACCACAGTCGTTACTAGCCCCCACAATTAACGGTCTCGGGGCTGAATTGGCCAGCGATGTGTTCCATAACAATCTAGTACCTCCCCTTTATTTCCTACCCGTGAAACGGGAATCTCAAGCTGGCCTTAATCCCTATCGTATGAACAGTAACCGTCTAAGCAGAATGTCGGGACTAAACCCGCTTATCCGTAAGAAAGTAAATCTTATTTACTTATTAATGCTACTTAGTAGTCACGGCACCTCTTTCTAATCCCTTCGATTCTACACCCTATAGCACACCCGGGCGGGAATTTGTAAGGCCGTTTGGTTCCATTTGCCCACCACGTCACCGATTTACCTCGTGTCACCTCTGCTGCGCTAATATTGATCCGGTCACGTGAGACAAACAAGAGACAACCCTCGTAATAATGATGCCCAACGGAGGTGCGAGCCCCGTCCATCATCAGGAGGATGCGAATGTGGATGAATTTCTCAAGCAACTCCTCGATGGACCGAGTATGCGTTTTGATGAGACCCTCCTTAGACCAGTGGAATGTGGCGGTGTGCAGATTCCCGTCCCCCTCGGCGCAGTGTTCGTGACCCTCCACCGAAAGCACAATGAGCAGATGTCTGGCGAGCCCTTCTACAGCTTTCTGCAGGACGGAAACTTTGATTACAACATTAGCAGTGACATGGAGGATGCGGAGCTAGGCGCCACTCTTGATACCCTAGTGTCATCAAATATCACCCTAGAGGAGTGTTACAACACTCTGGATAAATACGATGCAGGGGCGCTATACCGACTCCTCTATCGTCTCATGCGCCGCCTCTCCTTTAAACCCTTTCCCATCTCTGGCAGATCCTGTGAAATTATCTCCACTATCGACTTGTTTGATGACACAGACCCAGTACTACGAGGCCACCTGAAGTTCTGGGAGAAGGAGCCGATTGGCATGGAGTTCGAGCAGCCGGAGTCCTTTCAATTACCGGAAATTGATGACAAGAACAGAAAAAAATTGGTAAGGGAGACCATCAATGTATGGCAATGGCGACACGAGCGTATTAGAGCAATGAATATGCTGAACAACTGTCTCTTCCATGATCAGCTACTGGTGGAGGATGTCAGAGTGCGTCACATGCTGCGTTTTATTGTGGCAAATTTGGTAGAACTGGTAAAAAGTTATGCTAAAAAGGCATTCAAGGAGGAACTCCTACCAAATGACGCAATGCTTCATGTGGCCGCGCTGATGTTGCATCCGGTGGAGATGAGGCGGATAATTTGTCGCATTGCCAGAACCTTCAGTCAAGTCCTCTTTCGACTGGAGATCAACTGGGTGACCAATAAGGTGCGTCAGTATCCCTACCGTCAAGACCGTGTGACCTGGGCCTGGGAACGCGCAATTTGGGATATGCAGGCTCACATTTTGAAGAACGCTCTCTGTGTCAACTACTCAAACTTTTGGAATCCACGCGTGGAGTTGAAGGAGAAGATCATTCATGATAACAAGGAGTGTAACCAGGCCGCGTGTGCGTGTAGATTCTTTGTGAATCCTGCATTACCCTGAAAGGCTCTAATTTAGTCCCGTGTTGTAGGCTTGACATAAGGTGGCGGCAAAGCAAAAAACCCGATTTGCGTTCTGTCCGATTATGTTGTTCATCTCGTGGAGGTGGCATAAATGCATATCAGAGGCCAATTTTGGGCAAGTAAGTAAACTAAGACAACTAAGGGTTCCAGAAATTGTTCCGGGAGAAAACTTCAATGGCGTTATCTTCAAAGGCTTGACTACTTAAATGCTACTACTTTTATTATATAAGTAAAAGCACCTTCCCAAGACTACCTCACGGCATAACCTTTAAATACTGATTAGAATGAGTCCTTTATGGCACAGATCTATAGCGGATCTCTGACCTGACTCACAGCAATCACTTGTACATTAACAAGATAACTGATACAATCCCCTATTCGGTGACTCCATGCATCCTTTTATAAATCCACACCACCGTGGCTCTCGCCCCCACTGCAGCGCGTGCCCTTACGCAGAGGGCGAATGACCTCAAACGCCGTCAACAAAACTGACGTGGATTTTTGCCATGCCAACCGGAGCATCGCTGTCTAGTGTGGTGCTTTTAAAGCGGTCACACTCGTGATGCGCTAACAGTCACCCTAAGTTATTACTCTTGAAGGAAAAGAGAAGTCACTAAAATTGAATTCGTTGCTTGAGTTTTCGCCCTCAAAACTCAAATATTATGCGTGGAGATAAGTCCAACTTAAGACAAACTTGGCCTGAATACGGCGTTTATTTAGCAACTTTTGCAGGATTTTCCCGCTTAGTTGTACTTTTCCTTCATCTAAAAAGTCCCAATACCTATTAAAAAGGCAGAGAATCATCAGGAACCTAAATGCAAAGCCCCCAGAAATCTGGTATCTAAATGGCAACACTTTGTGCCAAAAAATAGCTCTAAACTTGTTAGCATATAGGGACAGTAAGCAGATCAGCGCAGGTGTAGTTTCGTGCCTAAAAGTCGAAAGAAATGAAAGGTGAATTAAAGAGCTGTATTTTCAATCAATTAAGAAAGCGACTTGACTGACCTTGACGGTGGGTGGCGCGGATGTGAGAGGTGAGAAGGGCAGAGGTGGCAAGGCCCCATGGGCACTCCATGCAGAGGAAGTGCTGCGCAACCTGTAAATAAAAAGGCTACTTATTTTTTAATTAGTAGTAAATTATAACCAAGCAGCATTTCAGTGAGTTTCCAATTAACCGGCAATCTAAACAGCAGTAAAACAATTAAAGAGTTCATAAATTATCGAGCGAACACACAAACATTACTTAGACGGAAATGCAAGACTTTGCGCCATACCGCTTGATTCAGAAAGCTCTAGATGTCATTAACGTTTAGTTTATAAGACTCGATGCTAAACTTGCCCAAACAAAAATCGTAGCGACGAGTGAACGAATTTGCCTTTGTACCAGCTCTCATGTCTGAAAATACACTGAGAAAAACATGGGGAGAAGGATGTAGCATGCGTAACGGTTGGGACCTTTAAAGGGTGTAATCAAGATTTTAAAATCACGCCTTGTCCCATAGTTGATTGAAAAGACCTATGAGCCCCCATTTTATGGCGCTTTAACGTAATAGACAGATGGGGAAAGGCAAGACTACCAATTTTCAAGCATAAAAATGAATATAATGAGTTTCTAAGCATAAAGATATCATTATAGGTATTGTCAAGTAATTACAAGAACTTTTCTCTCATTGTGCTTTACTTACTGACATATGCAGCTGGAGCGTGGGCCTTCATCTTGGTGCACCAAGTGAAGGCGCCATCGCACTTCGGGCACATGTAGGATTTTGGCACGGGACGTGGCGGTGCCGATGGCTTGACTTTTACTGCAAACCGGCCAAATCGCACTTATTCCGTGTGAGTAGAAGAAAGGCCCTCAGACCATAACGGTCCACCAAATGAACACGATTTTTGAAGCTTTCTCATTACAGAGAAATTTCTAACTATGCATTCCAGTTGTAGGATTTAAGGAGAAAGACACCACTCCATTTACACGGCTCGATTAGGTTGATTTTGTCCTTTAACTAGCCCAACCAAAGCAATAAGCCAATATCTGGATACTGCTACTTAAACTAGATAAGTAGGTAACTCTAAAATCAGGCGTCTAAACGCTAAAATTTGTTGAGTATACCTATGCCAATTATAGCAGTATAGCTCACAACGATGTTTCATGCAGATATGAGCGGTTAAGCTGGCCGTTGTGACGAAACTCCTGGAGCAATCTCGACACACGAAAAGACGTAAAACTAAAACGAGGAGGAAAATAAGAATATTTGCATGATAAAAAATGATAATGCCAAATCGCTAATAATATGTGAAAATTTGCAATTTAATAAAATTCTAAGGACATGCTCCAAGCATGAAAAAGCGATAAAATTTGAAAAATGGCTGAACTCACTGCCATGTGGGGTGCGCGCGTGCAGTTCCAGCTGTGTGCCAGGTGAAGGCCGCTTGGCACTTCGGACAGACGTAGGGCTTGAGCAGAGGTCGCGATTGAGTCGGCGACTCAAGCTCCACTATTTAGGAAAGGGAGAACACGCTTCTCTTAATAATTGTGACGGGGGTTTGAACGAAATTGCCTGCCAGGAGGAAACTTCTTCAAACCGTCATTTAACATTATACAAACCACGTCAAAAAATCACAATTGTTTCATTTGAGCGTAGTTTCTTACAAGGCGTTTGACAGGGAAAAATATTGGTAATTAAAGTAGCAAAGTTGAGGACACATTGCTGCATTAGCCATCCAAACCAGTCAGCTAGTTCTTCTCCAAGATGTCCAAATCAAGCTAGTTTTCAGGGCAACCAACTTTGGTGAGGACTGACTTACCTGAGTGAGACAATCGCATGTGCTCCACAAGTTCACTTTGAAGCAAAAACGATTCCAAACAGTGGAAACACGGAATCCGTACTAGTGGAGGTCCATTTTCATCACTGGGTAGTGTGGCGTCATTTAGATGATGGCGATCATTAAAACTGTTTTCAACTCAGCAGATACCACCATTCAGTTCCTCTGTCGAGCTGACCAGCGGAAAGTGTCCTGAATAGATGGCCAAGGGCCGCGTCTACTGAATTCATGCAAGTAGGTGCTACCGTCAAATGTTTGAAACCTCACCTTTCACATCTTCATCTTTGTCTTCCTTTTCCACTTTAAGACCCTTTAAATGCAGTAAACTGGTGTGTTCCTTTAATTCATTCTCAAGAATGAATTTTTCATCGCATAGTTGGCAGGAGAAGCGCAGGAAAACGCCCTCTCTTCTCGCATCTTAAAAAGAGAGTACATAGCCATTTAAAACCCTGTCACCCTTTGACAATTCCAGTTAGGAAGTAACACGTGCCTCAGTTAACGGCATTTTTCAAGAAGTGTCTGAAACAGGAGACAATTGGCGAGCTGAAAAATGCGGGACCTACTGAGATGCATTCATAAGTAGTATACCACCTACTTTTCGAGTTAACACCGTGGGCCTCTTTTCATGTGGTTCACCAGCTCGCAATGTCAAGTAAAGGCTGTCCCACAAGTGGTGCAATCATGGGGTTTTGAAATCGTTAGCGGTCTAAGTCCCAGTGACACCTGATTCACCCCCATAGGAACTGAAACACAAAAGTAGGAAAGAAAATTTCTTTTTTTATTCTATCCGGAAACCAAATAAAACGGGGATCTTAAAAAATAATCTCAGTGGAGTGACTTTTCTTCATTTGATGGCTGAAGAAACTTTCATTGGCGAAAGCCTTCTTACAAATGGAACAAGTAAACGCCTTAGTGGCTGAAGAAAGGAAATAAGTAAAAAAAATGACTTCCAAAGTATTTAAAATAACTATTTTTAAAATACAGTTATAAATTGATAAAGGACAGTCTTGTAGAACTGGCACGAGGATGGGCTGGAAGTGAGGCGGAAACAAGAGAGAGAGTATCGTACTAATAGGCGGATGCCTACCCACCTCCCCCTTGGAACACTTGGAATATAAACAATTGCAAGCATTCAACAGCTGCCTACAGGTTTCAAGCAAGTCAATGTGGCGAGATACACCAAAACCGCAAGAAATCTTCTGGTCAACTAGAAGTAAAATGGAAAAGTTACGCGAGGCGATATGGACTCTCAGATCCTTGACACTGTAAAATAACTTATCACAATGATCACATAGCAGTCGATTTTAAACTAAAGCAAATTTTTGAGGCTATATAACCTTTAAAATGGACTTAGTCACCAAAGGTAAGAGGAAAATTTAAATTACTGATATGGCCTCCTAGATAAAGAAAACTTTTGGTACGATTCTATCCTCCTGTAGACAAAAAGGGACGTTACAGCGAGGAGAAACAAGTGTTGAGGGGTGAAGCAACTACCAAGATTACCTGTATGCTTCATCGTGGTGTGGATTTTCAGCGCGCCTCTTCCCCGGAACGTGACATCGCAAATATCACACCGGACCTCAACCTTCCCTAAAAGACGAAACAAAACGCCTACTGCGCATGCAAAAGTAGTAGTTCCTACACGATCCTACATCTAGAGAAAAAGTACAGGGTCATGGGGTATTTGAGATTTCTTTCATTTCCTTTGTAGGTTTAACTACAGCGACCGTTAAATTGCCCCCTGATGCAAAAAAAATGCAACTCTAGAGCTGTTAAATTCCACAATCTGCCTTGCAGGTGCTAGGCAGAATTTAATGAAAAAGTGGAAAGTTCTTATTTTTACCAAGTTGAATTTAAACTCCCAGTTACATCATGATGGCCAACACAGAAGTGTCCATAGAAGAGGGTGAAAACAATGTGTGAGAGAGGATAAGGACTGTGTAGTAGACTGCGGTGATAAGGCAGTTCGGTTAAGTAATTTCTGTCAGTAATCCGTCAGCCTTGCTGCACATCAAGGAAGAAGATTTCCATCCACACGTACACTCCTTACCATGTCTTTGGAGGTGATCCAAAAGCTAAGTGATCATAATATTTGCCTAGTCACATAATTTTGCAAACGGCATTCAAATAGTGGGTCTCAAGTTCTCACCCTTATGTAAGCTGAATATATATTTTCAATGACCTTTCAACGTCTCAAAGACGAGTTCGCAAACAGTGCAACCATTTTTTAAGCCAGATAAAACAATTTAATAAACAATAAAATTAAGTGTCCACATTTGAATGCACTTCACAGGTGGAAATCTGCCTAAACTCAAGTTGATAGAATTTTTGCTTGTGTCAAGAAAGCTCCTCTTGGTTAGCAAGTTTTCTGCCACAAATACCGCATGCAACCGGTTTTTTGTCTAAAAGGCATACCAAGGGCTTTCCTTGCACCTCAACAGAAAAAAATGATGCCCAAATACATTTTCTTTAAGTAGCAGAATAAACGCAACATTATGGGCAATTTCCATATGAAGTTTAAGACACGAAAAGGTACGAAAAGTCCGGTGACAAATAACAAATCGTTTTTCCAGTTCTAAAATTTGGCGCAAGTACAGTGGCATATTTCACCTGGTGATACAGGGCCTTTCCTTACGCTCTGCTGTTGGACGATAAAGAGCGCAGGTGATTGGAAAAAAGGCGCCAATCAGAAGCAAAATCTTTGCTTTTTAGCAAAAGGTAGGCACTAACGTTCAACAACCAATAAAATCGCAAGACTTCATTTACGAGTTGTCAGACACCCCGTTGATTGGCTGATCTGTGGATTGCATGACTCATCACAGAAGCCAATAAGAAGCTCAAGTTCTGTGGCCCTGCTTTCTGATTGGCTGCTGATAGGTTGTAAGCAAGGTGAGACTGTGGTCAGAAGGGCAGGAAACACCACATTCCTAATGACCGCTGGCCAGCGTGGTACCCGCGTGCATTAAATCGTGAATGCCTCCTGATTAAGTGTCAGCTTGTCAAGATGGTCTACGAAGAGACCGACCCTCGGACGTGTGCCAAGAGTGTGCAAGTTATGCCTGGCTGAGAATTTATTATTTCAAGTTCCATCCACCGTAAAAGGGTTTTGGAGTCTATCTTAAGGATGCAAGCTCCCGATAACTAGCCAAAAAAGTAGATGCGGAAGTTAGGGTTAGTTGCGATGGTAGAGGAATCTACGGCCGAAAAAAGATCATGAAACCGTGCACTAAGAAAGAACGCTTTTCAAGGCATTTGCGACTTACCACTGCGGCTCCCTAAAGTGAGTACACAGTTCGACCAAAATTACCGAGGAAAAATCAAAGGGTATATAAGCAGACGGGCGGATGGGACTGAAACAGATAGATGAATGCAAGAATGAGCTAGTGGAAGTGGGACGGATAACGCCGGGATAGATGGAGAACAGCTAGACGGATAAGTAGGTAAATGGAGAGATAAATGAATCTAACACAAATGAATAAGAGTTTGGATGGAACTTGAAATGTATACGCATTCATATGTATATGAGGTAGACAGACAAATGTACGGAGAACTGAGTGTATGAGTGAAAAACTAAATAACTGTTTGAATGTCAGTATTTATTGATATAGTAATATACGCTTCGATGAAGAGAAACATACTTACAAGTACTCACAAAGTGGCATATTTGTTTGGACCATTAGTAGAAGGGTAACCAAATACCTATTCAAAAAGGGCAAAATGAAAGATCAAGGCCCAAATATGCTAAAACGCATTTGATCACTAATCGTCCAAATAAAGTTTTTCACACCATTACGATGTGCATACATGCGTGTGCAGCTTGTAACCAATTAAACGGCACCAATCAACCGGTAAACTCACCTACTTAGGTGAGTGAGCTGCAACCTACTTTCATGCACATTTTTGACACGTCTTTGCAGGTCGTAGTTGCGATCGAAGGTGGAATTACGATGGTCACATTAGTAGGGTTTAACTCCTTTAAGCAAACAAATATGTAATTAGAACACCAAGAAATTCAATTACCTACCCTCGTGACTACGCCTGATGTGAACTTCCAAGCCTTGCATATTCAGAAAGGGTCGAGTGCAAACGCAACAGATATGGAGATGGAAATCTCGATGTTTTACATTTACGTGATTCCGTAAGGTATCGGCACTCTTGAGAACTTTCTCACAGCTTCAACGATGAAGGAAGGAAGTATGTTACAGGAAGTTGCCTGTCACCTCGGTAAAATGCCGTTGCAGGCCACGGGAGGCAGACAAGAAGACAGAATAACAGATAGATAGGCTTCATTTTTAAGTAAAATAGGAGCTAATGCTAGCTCACCAAAGAATAAGTCTGACAGGTGCTATTCGCAAACGCGTTTCGACAATTCGTCGTTACCAAAAAATTCGGAACTACAGACGTCAAAGGTGTAAGAGAGGATTATAACGAAATCAGTAGGAATAAAGCAAGTTAGATAAGTTCCGCAACAAATTAGAAAAATTGAGTCCACGCTTAATAGTTTTACAATATTTATAGACAACGCATTAATTGATAAGTTGTGTAAAAGTTACAGCTACCTTCAGAATTTTGCCCGTGGCATAAGGCGGGTACACTTTCTACCCTTGAGTCCAAGGATGCACCGTCCGGTTGATTTAGGATAACAACTTTAAATCCTTGAAGGTTCGCGATAGGTGCCAGGCTATTAACACTCATTTCATTGGTTCAACTAATGCGAATTGCAACCCCACCCTAAAGCGGCGCCTCAAAATCAGGAGTCTGACCTAGCTAATCGGTCCATTAAAATAGCAATTTGTAATGCTTACATTACGAATTACTATTACGTCGTTTACGTTGTTTTATGACCCCGAAAATTCCATTAAGGAATGTGCTAAACCTAGTTGTAGTAACTTTTCTAGAAAGCCGTGTTTTTATTCAATAATTTGGTTGCTTTTTTCCAACATTCTTTGTTCATCGACCAATTTTAAAGACAAAGATGCCTTTTTAGCTTTTCGGATAACAAGAGACTTAATTCTCAAAAGGAATGAAAGCAAGATTACCACTTAAGTGTTACTGTTTCCTGTAATATTAAAGCACTTTCAGTTTAATCAAGGTAGATGATATCGTGGCGTCCTGGGACTTCCCTGAAGACAAGGGAAGCCATAATACTCGGGCAGAATATATGTATTTAGCATACAGAAGGTAGTGGGGCTACTGGCGTGGTCCAAAGGCCAGGACACCCGGCTTGGTACAATGGCCAAGTCAAAAGTCGCTCTTCCATAAAACGGGGAGTAAAACAACCATTTAGTTATTTCTGGTCATTAAAAGTGTCGCAGTTTTAGAAATATGGTGCACTTTTACCACACATAATTTTTAAGCGACTTAAAACTATTTTTTGATTTCGGAAAGTTCTTCCATTCTGTTGGGCTTGTTAATAATTTGATTGCTTTTGTTTCGGTAAACAGAGGACGATTTTTGCATTCCATTTTTCATCGCTTTGTAGGTAAATGTCTCTTGGTTTATGAAACAGAGTAATTCATATAGGGAAATAATTTGATTAAGGTTAATCAAATCGATTGGTACTTTGGCGCCTTCTGCGGTTCACTCATCAACAAGAAGTAAAGTTTTTCGTGACCAATTTCAAAAGGCGTGATTCTACGTCCGAGACTGCCTAATATCGACCTCACAGCGTCACGTGAGGATGGAGCGCAACGACTTGAACGCGGGTCAGAACGCGGAGGTGGATGATCACCAAAATCCCGCATTCGCAGCAACAGAAGGAGAAGACCAGGCTGATAATGCTGACATTGCTGGTTTCGAAGGTGATGAAGATGATGACGATGAGGAGCTGACAGAATTACTGCAACAGCAGCAGCAGGAGGAGGTAACCGAACAACCGTGTCCGCCAGAGGAGGATCCGGAAGTGGATCTAGAATCGTTTCGTGTAAGAAACAGGCAGCCAGAGGTCACTTCGATCGACGGTGACGCTTTACTTGGATTGCCAATGATAAGGGTGGATTTTGACACCCTCACTCCAGACGCTGAGTCGGGTGTAGACATTCCTTTGTGCATAGCAGGACCCCTCTTCGGTATGCTTGAGGCTGTACGCTGTGAGATGAGATCTCGAAGCACAACACCATTCTTTGGCCGAATGGAGGAGCTTGTAGATGAGCAGAAGTATGTATATCTTGATAATAAAATTATGGGCTGGCTCGTTCAGACCTGTCGGCTTTACTCTGAAAGTAACTTCCTCTTTAAAGAAACTGACTCACTTTACGCCTTTCACGTTTTCACACGCATGCTCAATTTAATTGAACCCAAGCTCTTTCCCATCTCTCACCTACTTGCCCGGCAAGCTGAACAAACTAACTTATATTGCGCCAACACACCCTTTCTGGAAACGCGCCGAGTTGCCTCTGACGTGGTTGAGGATTGCGATGATGGTAGAACAATGGCGATGGAGGATCTTCTCCATCCAGAAAGAACCGAAGTATTTCTTAGCGTTATCAACAATCTCTACGCCATGATCTACTTTGATCTCTACCATATTGTGCGCCAAGAGAATCGTGATATTGTGCGCTTCATTTTTCTCATCCTTCTGCAGGCCTTCCGAGAGTACATAGAGGGGATGGGCTCCGAGCCTCCCATTCCCCGCGGTCCACTTTATAGTCTACATACAATTCTAAAGTTTCCCGAAATTTTCAAACCCATGTTGGGTTCTATTGGCGAGCGCGTAGGCAGGGCTCTTTTTGAAGTACCATTTTCCTGGATTCACGACGTCCATATCCGCCATATTGCACTTGATTTGATAGATCCCGAGGCGAGACAGTATCAACTCCAATTGGTAAAGAGGATCGTTGAGAGCATCTTCACCATTAACTCGCCCATGGTCTTCGCACGAGGCTCCGAACTGGGCAGTGTTATCTTTCACAACGCTGAGGAGGACGAACGATGTGTATGTCGTCTGCTGGATAAAAGAATTATGCAGCCGGACTACTGTCCGCATATTGTATAAAGCTCCACCCTCACACTTAATTCATTTGCTCGAGTCCTACTCGTACCGCCTGCTTTTACGCAAAAATAAAGCATGCTACTAATAAACCACTTTTTTATTTCAGTAGCTGAAACCTTTGCATTGGCAAAGCTTCAATCCTCTTCTAAATTAGGTTTTTAAAGAGTTTATAAAGGACCGTGTTTAGCCAAAAAGCAATTGTGTTAGTACACTACGGTTCTTAAAAGGGTCCTTAAACTACTGACTGCATGGGGGGTAAACCTTTACATCTGACCGGATCATGTGATGTGATTCAAAGGGCCACAGGAGAGACAAAGGCCCTACAAGCCGCATTATTGATCGAAGCGGTGAAGGAGATGGTGGAGGTGTGGAAGTATCCCGCAGCGGGGTGTCTCAATCAAGTCCAACAGCCAAACTTGAAAAGCTGTCCACCTACGCCAGATGCGAAGTCTCAAACGTCAAGAGCTGCCCAGTTTCGCAAACCGCCCATTCCTACTGTCGGGGGTCAGCGTGCAACTCCCTCGCAAAAATGCTCACCCGCTAGAGGTCTTGCTAATCAATATAGAACTAATATTGAAGGAAGCTCATCTTCTGGAGGATCACAATGCCCACCTGCATTCCACTCTAATCCGCATTTACCCATGATTTCCACCGGGACCAACATGCAAGCGGCTTTGCCTCCAAGAGGTCCACAGTATCCATCGGGAGTGCATTCTCAGGGGTGCTCACCTTCCAGAGCTCCTGTTAGTCAAACTGGAGCTCGTTCCGAATTGTCCTCACCCTTAAGGGGTCCACATTTTCCGCCGGGATTCTGCACCTCTTCAACTTCATCTATGGATCCACCGGAGAATAATATTCAAGGCTCTTTACCTCCGCGGG
The DNA here is from genome assembly GCA_000469725.3 of Echinococcus multilocularis. Lineage (NCBI taxonomy): Eukaryota > Metazoa > Platyhelminthes > Cestoda > Cyclophyllidea > Taeniidae > Echinococcus > Echinococcus multilocularis. The sequence goes on along the minus strand of LN902848.1, from coordinate 1,281,006 downwards.
AACACAAAAATCAAATGAGAGCTCATTCTGAAGGAAGCTCGCCTACGAGACAAAAGTGTCTACAGGGATGTGGTGCCTCTCCAACTCTACCCATGAAACCAACTACAGGTTTTAGTTATGGTTCTGCACCTCCAAGAGGTCCCCAGTATCTAGCTGCAGGGCGTTCTCAGGGATACTCGCCTTTCAGAGGCCCCGCAAACCAAAGTGAGCCTGGTTTTGGGGCGTACTCATCTGAGGGACCGCAATACCCACCTGCATTCCGTACGAATCAGACTTTGCCCATAATTTCCGCCTTGATCAACGCGCAAGGCTCTTCGTCCCCAAGAAGTCAATATGGAGTGCGTTCTGAGGGATGCTCATCTTGCACAGATCCTGTTAATCAAACTGGAACTCACTCGGAACTGTCTTCATCTTTTAAAGGTCTACAATATGTCCCAGGATTTCAAGCGTCTTCATCTCTACCTATAAACTCAATTACAGCTAATAGGCAAGGCTCCTTGCCCCCAAGAGATCTCCTGAATCAAATGCGAGCTCAGTCTGAAGGACGTTCTTCATTGCGTGAACAGTGCACACCAGGATTCTGTGCTGCCTCGACTCTATCCATGAAGCTGACTGGAGCTTCTACGCAAGGTTATTTACCTCCAAGGGGTTTTGTGAATCAATCCTATCCACCCTTTCAAAGTCTTCAGAATGTAAACGCTGTTGACTTCTCCACCTGTACTGCTCTAGAAGGTCTTCCAGACACAATCGGAGTTAAAACGCCAGAATTCCCATCCCTCAGAAGTCCATGTCCCCTTATTCAAGCTGGTCAGAGTGCTTCATGTAATCGACCTCACCAACGTTATGGATTGCCGATCTTTTTCCACGACCTCATTGTTCAACCTTCCAATGTTGTGGAACAGGCCCTCACCGAAGCTTTCGAGTGTCCGTCTTCTAACGAGCTAGCGGCTCAAAATATAGCCACTGATCAACCTTGCCCACCGCAAAGTGGTGCCCAAGATGAAAATGTCTGTCTCTCTGATCAACCCGAATGTGGGCAACAGCCCTGCTCATCGCCGAGTTGCTCCAAAGATGCAGATGTGCCCACGTCTGCTCATTCCGAAAATGAGCGACAACCTTGCCAATCGTCGGGTGGTTCTCAGGATGAAAATGTGTCTCCCACCGCTCTACCGGATCACCAACAACAACCTTGCCCACCATCTATTGCTCCCCAGCCTGCAAATGTGTGCCCCTCTCCTCAAACGAACTATCAGCAACAGCCTTGCATACTGTCCAGGGGGGCCCAGTCCGCGAATGTGTCGCCCTTCACTCGAGGCAACTATCAACAACAAATTTGTCCACCACCGAGGGGTGCCCAGTCTGCAAATGCGACTCTCTCTACTCCACCTGACTATCAACAACAACCTTGCCCACCATCTATTGCTCCTCAGCCTGCAAATGTGTGCCCCTCTCCTCAAACGGACTATCAGCAACAGCCTTGCATACTGTCCAGGGGGGCCCAGTCCGCGAATGTGTCGCCCTTCACTCGAGGCAACTATCAACAACAAATTTGTCCACCACCGAGGGGTGCCCAGTCTGCAAATGCGACTCTCTCTACTCTACCCGACTATCAACAACAACAACAACAACATCAACCTTGTCCATCGTCGGGTTTTTCCCAGGATGCAAACGTGTGTCCCTCTGCTCAAACGGAGCACCAGCAACAACCCTGCCCACCGCCGTGTGATCCAAAGTCTGCAAATGTGCCTCCCTCTGCTCAACCCGACTATCAGGACCAAGCAGAGCCATTTGATTTAGGGGCATTGGAATCTGTTGCACCAACTTGCCCATTTTTCAATTCGGATATACATCGAGATGCAATGCTTTATCAAGCGCGGCGATCGGCTAAGGCTTTCCAGAACCCAGGTAGACCTCCTGCAAGTAGTCGTCGACGTGGCGAGGCACCAGCACAGTCTTTTCAACCCACTAGGTATGGCCAGAAGGCGCGTAATCAGAGTGGTCAATCGTGTCCACCAGCGGAAAAGGCGAGGTCACGAGACAATGTAATGAAAGAGCCTATCCAGCCCTGTAAGTGTGGCCAGGAAACACGAGATCCTAGTGCTCAGTCGCGTCCGCCGCCAACAGAGATGTGGCAACGAGGCAATGTAATAAAGGGGCCTACCCAGCCTACTGAGTTTGGCCAGAAGGCACGTGATTCAAGTGCTCAATCGTGCCCACCGCCAACAGAGATGTGGTCACGTGGCAATGTGATAAAAGGGCTATACCAGACCACCGGATTTAACCACAACGCACGTGATTCTAGCGTTCAGTCGTGTCCACCACCGGAAACTATATGGAAACCGGACGAGGCACCATTATCCTGTAATCAAAGCACTGAAGGATGCCTGAATTTAAAAGGAATTAGTGATCAGTCGTATCTTCCTTCCAGAGGTTTTCACAATGCTGTTGGAGTAAATAATCTAGGATGTCAATCTTCAGGTGGAACTTGGAATCAGACCGGCAACATTGGCCAATATGGCCTACCTTATCAGAGACCTGACGATCAAACTTGGCCACCGATAATGGAAACTTGGATTCCATCCCGTGATTCAAATACATGTAGTCAATTTGTTCCACCCGGAGGTCAACCAGATGCAATGGATGAAGTTTCACAACAACTTCCACATTTTACAGGTCCTGCAAATCCCATCGGAGCTTGTGCTCAGTACAATGTACTGCCTGAGGCCAACCAAAACCTAGAACAAAAAATTGGCAACCCTCCTCAAGCAGTGGGTCTGGCTGCTTGGAACAAACAATATTTGGTCTTTGGTCCACATTTAGGTTCTGGCCACTCGTTCAATTGCAACACCTCTAGCGTTGAAACCGATACAGGTGTAGTTGGGCACCGTCCACGGTCGCTAAGACGTGCATCCAGATCCTTGAATTGCGTATCATCGATTTGAGAACAGCCTTGAGGAAAGGTATAAAATGCAGTTTCATTTTGCATCACAAAGCATGCAAATTATCATCCATGAATGCGTGAAGCATTGTGTGGAGGCTAACAGTGTTCATTAAAGCTATGCTCTCGGTTCTCTTCCCCTTCCCCTCCTTGTCAATTTCTTCATTGGCAGCTATAAGACTCTCTACTTATTTAGTTTCAGTAGCAACAGTCTAGTTGTGGGTTGACTGTCACGCATATGTGACGTGCCGTTTATCAATTTATGATAACAGATTACATAAAATCGGTTGCTGTATACCAAAGTGTTAAAATAGAGGAACAGAACAAGTGCTAGGTGCTTTGACAATGGTTGAGAGTTTGGTAACTAACCTCTTGTAAATGGTTATGACCAATCAGGACAATTGTCAATTTGACCGTGTTTAGTGGGTTAGTATCCGCCTATCATCAAAATTTTTACTCGTCGACCCTCAAAAGCAGGTGATGTGGAGTCACGTGAAGTTGATTAGAGTTGAATAGACCGAGGCCAGTAGACACTATTGATTGACACGTGTGGGCCGAGTATGGCGTCCAGGGCACCAGCCCGGACAGGGGCACGAGCAGGCGCAGGAGAGGGAGCTGGAGCTGGAGGGGTTACACAGGATGGAAGGTCGGTGGATTCGACGGAAGGCAGGCAATCTCCACCCCCATGGATTGGTGATCCACCGACATTTTGGCTAATGCATTTTATTACAACTCCCATCCCCAATTCCACGCTGTTTGGGGGTTCAAAAATATTTTTCGATCGCAGTCTATCAGTTCCCGGAAATGAGGGCGACTACGCCATACCCCTGGCCATTGCGGCGCCAATGATTTTCCTGCACCAGAAGCATAGGGAAGAATTGCTTCATGGACGTTCAGCAAGCTTCATCAACACTTTGGATCATCCAATCCCACCGGGTGCTTTGCCATGGCAGGTTATGAAAGAGTTGGTCCAATTATTGTTTCGGGCCTCCTCCCTTGATGGGTGCGTACAGCGGTTCAGTTCATTGACTGCGCGCATGATATTTGAGGTTCTGGTCAATGTGATTCAACGCGCTGAAAATCTGCGAGTGCACGTCACCTACTAAACCTCCTCCTCCATGGCTATTGCAGACTTCCTCAGGCCTGGATCCTGGTCTCAGCATCCACCTCCACAGCCAACACAGACAATGGAGGAGTACATGGAACAGGTGAAGAGTGCTATGATTGAAGAGGCGTATATGAAACTCTACTTTTACAATATCTTGCTTTACGAGCTCTACGAGGATTTAAAGCTACCGGAGAACCAACACTGCCACCTTATCCTCCGATACATCTTAGTTAATCTAACACGGTTGCTACGAGACTTCTGTATGGCTTCAGCTTTGCCTGATGGATTAAGGGACGATAGATCCCTCCTCTTCACTTATGCTGGGATGCGTGTGGAGTCGATGAGCACAATCTTGCGTGTACTGGGTCTCAAATTTGGGCGATATTTAATCCAAGCGCCTCCCACCTCCCTCCAGGGGAAGGAGCCAAATCAAGCTGAAGGGGCAGGCGATGGACAGCCTCCAATTCTAGCTGAACGTATTCTAACCAATGCAATCCTGATGAACACCCCCGAGGCGTGGTTCTGTGATGCCACTGTACCTGAGTTCCTCCTTCACAGCGTTCCCGATTGCAACCTCCAAAATCCACAATGTCTCTGTTGGAGCTTTCTACAAATCTTTCCTGGCGCTCTTGAGGGATGATCCAGCACAACACCAGACTGTGAAAGATAAATTGAACTTAAAAAAATAAAAAAGAAAAGGAAAGCAAGGAAGTACAAAACCTATGATGGTGATTGGCCTAGGATGGGAGATTGGTGGAGCCTTAAGTAGAGCCGTGATAAGTGACACTGACAGTTGCTAGCTTGGGTAGCCTTGGAATGGGCTGAGTGTCGTAGCACCAACACTTATCTATCAATTCTGCCACTAAATTGTGCCGCTTCCCCCCTAAGTCCCCTTTACTCCCTTTAAGGCTGCAGGAGGTAAAAATGATGGATGGAACCCTCTCTTGCCCTACCACCTCTATCATCTTTAAATCGCGTGACACTGGATCACATGAGGTCGAAAGGAGGGTGTTCGAAAGCCCCGACACTTGCACCACTATTGATTGATAGGTGTGGACCGATTATGGCAAGCACGGAGGGTGACAACTCTGACGGACCTACAGAACCGATGCCGGATAGGCGGTCTCCACCAGCGTATGGAAATGGTCCACCAATTTTTTGTCTAATGGATATTATTCGACCTGTCATTTCTGCTGATGAATTGTTTCGCCGTCCACGAGTAGCCTTTAGTGGTGATCTACTAACCCAAGCTAATCCGGGCGACTACTTTGTACCGCTGCCCATTGCGGCACCGATGCTCATTCTGCATGCAAAGCATACGGAAGAATTGAACCAAGACTATAGAAGGAGCTTCCTTTCCAGGCTCGATTTTCCGACCCTACCGAACACGGATCCACCAGAGATTATTGAGGAATTGACTATGTTTTTACGAGAAGCCGATACATTGGAGGAGTGTCAGGAAAGATTCGCGACTGTCTCCACACGCGTAGTTTTTGAAGTGTTGGTCGACGTGATCCAAGCGGTACAGTTCTTGTTTGTACCCATCTCCAATGATACAGCAATGGCAATGCTTAACGTGGACTTTATCAATCATAAGTACGGTGCATTGAACTATGCCTTTCCGCCAGCCGATTCGGAGAGTGCCTACGTGAATCAAGTGACTCAAGATATCATCGTGGACGACTTTTATAAGCGCCGAGCTCCAAACATCCTCCACTACCTCTGGTTCCGGGACCTAGAAAAGCTGGCGGACAAGGAGGTGGGACTTGTCTTTCGATTTCTTGTACTCAATCTCATGCAAATGTTGAGGCAATACTGCTTAGCTGCTGGTGCTTCGACTGCTGGTGTGGATGAGGGCCAATTCCTGCTCATCGATTACGCACAAATGCATGCTGGCGCCATAGAGGAGGTACTCCGGGTCCTGGGCAATAAACTAGGCAGGTATTTAATTCGTGCACCTGCTGCCTTCCACCGGCAGGTCTATCAAGTGTCGCCATTGCGTGAATTGTCAGAATTGGTTATCGGTGGCAAATTTCTCATAAATCTACTGCTAATGAACCAACCAGATGTGTGGTTCCCCGCGGCCGAGGTGCAAGATTTTATCCTTCATGACCAACCTGACTGCAACTTCCACGAGGAGCAATGCATCTGTCAGCCCTTTAAATCTCACTTTCCTCATGTGGTTGAAAGCATGACGGCTGGCGACTCACCATGAGGATGATAAATTTACCTGATCTGATAGCACTAACCACAATTATGTTACTGATTTGTGTAATGGTTGAGGAAAGACCAACCACTGTGCTTTAATTCCACTCCCGCCTTCTTAATCTCATGGGTTGTCTGGCTTGAGGAAGTATTTGGTTCCCTTCACCCCGGCCTCCCCTCTCCCCCTGTCCGCGAAGTTAGGCACTAGCATTGTGGCCAAGCGAAAAATGGAAAAGAAATAGTTTTACTAGAACCTCCCCCAGAAAAGATCAGCTGACGTAGGGTCACATGAGGTCGATTGAAAGGTGTCTGAAAGCCCAGGTCTGTGGATCATTATTGATTGTCGCGTGGGGAGCGAGCATGGCGGATACGGGATGCACAGACGCGGAGAATGAGGGCGGCTTGGGCTGTCTGCCCCCTCCGAGGGGTCCGCAACTCATGCCCTGTTTAATGGAACTCATTCGAACCCCCATCCCTGATTATGCATTTTTGGAGGGTGCAAAAATGCGCTTTCAATACGACCTGGTAACCCCGTGCGATGAGGGTCCGCACTGCATACCTTTGGCTCTTGCGGCTCCAATGCGCATATTGCATGAGAAGCATGAGGAACAGTTGGCTTGTGGATACAAGGGGAGCTTTCTGAGAAAGTTGGATTTTCCAGCGGTGTTGCAAAATATTCCACCCCAGAATATGGGAAAACTGACCCAGATTTTGTTGGAGGCTACTTGCTACGATCAGTGCAAATGTGCTCTCCAAAATCTCCCTGCAAACATGGTTTTTGAGGTTGTGGTTGATATAATACAACGAGTTCAAAATCTGCGGCAGCCGATCTCCCTTGACACAGCTATTGCTATGCGCAATGTGGACTTCACTCTCCACGGATTTGGAGCACCACTACAGTCTCAGCCTGAAACTGATGCAGAAGATGAACACTTGCGACAGATGGCGCAGGAGATGGCCACAGATGATTCTTATAAGCATAGGCTTCCAAACATCATCCATTTTCTCTGGTTTAGGGATCTGAGGGAGGTGGAGAATCAGCAGATGGCACTTGTGTTTCGATACATCGTACTCAATCTAATGCATTTACTCCGCCAATACTTTAAGTCTGCAGCTCTTCATAGTGAAGTAGAAGATAGTAGATTCCTTCTTATTGATTACACGCAAATGAATGTGGAGTCCATGGAACCAGTACTGAGAGTGTTGGGCAATAACCTGGGCGAATACTTAATTCAAGAACCACCCAACTTTTACTCACAGTGCTATCAACCTGAGACGCTTTGTAATATCACGCCATCAAGAATTGTGGGTACGTTTTTGATTGACTTGCTGCTGATGAACACACCAGAGGCGTGGTACCCCGATTCGGACGTGGAGTGCTTCATCATTCACGACTGTCCTAACTGTAACTTCCAAAATGACCAGTGCGTCTGCCAGGCGTTCAAAAATCGCTTTCCCGACGTTGTTGAAAACATACTAAACCCTCTACCGAATAACACATGTTAATAGGCACAGGATACAAAAGATCGCGAAAAATAGATTTTGAAGCAGCCGTAAATGGCGATTCTTGTCGACTCAAAAGGTTATGGAAGAAACACTACCTCACTACTATGTTTCCTTTTTCTGATCAAAGGATAAAATAAAGTAATTTAGAAAGAAAAGCAATTATTGACAATACGCGGAAGAAATATTCTAGTTAATGGTCTTAAAAGGAAAACACACTGGCGTCGATTTTAAGTTTTACGCCATTTCTCCAACCCATAGTTAAGCAATAAGATAAACGAAAATGCACTAATTTCAACGTAAACTTTTGGTTGGAAGCTGCACTGCTTCACCTTAAACTAGTTTTTATTTTGTTCTGCTTTAGGAGCACCAAGCTACGGCAAGAAAATGAGCTTTAAATTGATTTGCACTGCAGCACAATTACTTTTAGCACAAAGCTTTTAATATTTAGCTTGTTAATCATTAAAACTTTTATATTTAGAGGAATTTGAATTTACCAGAACGTTGATTCGAACGAACAACCTTGAGCCGCTCGTGAGAATAGCCGCAGGGGTGATTTGCCGTGCAGCTAGTTCTTCCGTAGCGTGGTCGAGGAAGATGGGCTCTATTGATCATTCTGATACGAAGCCCTGTAGACAGCATATATTCAAGGACTTTTGCGATGCTTCTGAGCATAGCCAGGCTTTTGTTGCTTCCCAACTGAGTAATCCGGTGAAAGGTCCTGAACTTTATAAGGAATCTTATTCTAAGGAGAAGGTAATTTGTACGAACTAAAAGAAAAAAAACACCCATTTAAGATTAAAACTATAAATGTAGCTCTTGTTGTGTGTCTTAACATGGACATTGATCCTCCGGATGTGCAAAAAATACCGCCCTATAGTCGCATCGAGGCTTGGGTCGATCCAGCTGACGCTGGCTATCGCGTCGTCGATATGATCGGTAAAAATCTTCAGGTTCGTTGTTTCATACAAACTCACTTTTCCTGCTCTTTTGGAACATTTACGGCTTTTATCCCTTTACTCTCCTTTAGTCTCAATATGAGCGTTGGCAGCCTAAAGGATGCTACAGACAGTGCCTAGATCCCAACTTGGAGGAAGTGAAGAAGATTTGCGTTAATATGCGTCGAAATGCCCGTGCGGATCGAATTCTCTTCCACTACAATGGACATGGTGTTCCTCGCCCCACAGAAAATGGTGAAATTTGGGTTTTTAATCGGGTACTTGAGTTGGTCTTTATTTCATTTTCCTTTTCGGCGTTCTTAGGCTTCACTTCTTTTTTAGACCTTTACTAAGTACATCCCACTGTCACTCTACGATCTCCAGCGTTGGTTGGGTGGACCGTCAGTCTATGTTATTGACTGTCAAAATGCCGGTCGGGTGCTCAAACTCTATGAGTACTTTTGTCAGCGCAGGCAAACAGAAGTGAGTTCGTGTTTTCTGATTTCTTTTGACCAGATTGCTTTTAGACGGCCTTCTCGATTGGTGCAATTTCCCCCCTGTTCATAGTTTGGTTCCAGGACTTTGGCCATGATCCGTGATCATGCTTATATCCCCATAGGCAACACTAAGGTACGAAGTCTCTATTAATGGTATATGGGAGAACACCTTCCCTCTCACCTTGGTGTAATTCGCGCTCAAGTTTTACAGATGCCCTCGTTTCAATAAGTAATAACCCTTATCGGTGGGAATCGCTTGAGGGACGGTTTTTATCACTGAGGGCGCGTGTAGCATTCACTGCTGATAGCAGCACGTGTTGCAAAATCCGCATAAACAACGGTACTTTCATCTCGGTCAAGACGTCCCATCACCCTGTGAGTGGACGCAATTGTTGGGAATTCAGTGGTCACAAGTTGGCAAGTTATTGTTTTCTAACTGGGATGAATCGCCCACGCTTCGTTATGCGTGGTGGTGCTTTCCTGGAAGTTTTTGTCTTTTTGGAACGTTCTGTCAACTCAGTGAAGCATTCAATTAGTCTACCATGATCAGAAGCAAAAGCTGTTTCGATATCCTCTATTCACAATTTTAACTGACAATGCTCATCGCTTCTATATGCATGCATCAGGTTCTCTTGCAATTCCTTCCATCGATGTCCTTCTACTTTCGTTAATAAGTTCGGTGGATTTGTTCTATTTCCGGTAGTTGCAACTGTAGTTGACTGGACTCCTGGGGCACCCTGCTTTCATCATGTCAGCGCGACCCCTTTTCAACACCTTCATATGCTCAAGGGAGATTCTTAGAGCACACATGACAATCTGTACTCCACGTACGCATCTTTCCTCATACGAGAGATTACCTCTCTTCCCCTTTGACAAAAACATTCGCTAATAACTCACTCAAGGCATGAAATAAAATGTGGGCTGTGATGGACATTCTGGTAACATTCTTCATCGTCCATTTCAAGATGACCAATCCACCTGATCCGAATTGTGGTATGGCTGCCGCAGATGGCGCTCAACAAGAAGCCAACGCTTTCAGTCATGTAAGTATGAGCGTTCCCCCTAATTAGATGTATCCAATGTGATCTCGTTTATTTACCTGTCCAACACTTATGAATGAGCTATTTTTGGGATCACCTTTTGTAGAAATGGGTGATGCTGGGAAGTTTGAATGAATGAGTGGATGGATGGTCGGTTTTGACCCAGAGCGAATGGTCAAATGCAGTTCATAAACAGGACAACTCCATCAAGAAATCTAACATAAATGGTTCTGTCTACAATTTTTTCACAGATTTAACTTTCAACCGCTGATGTCATTCTGCCCTGACGACTTTCATAGTAACCGCCTGGTTCAAATCTCGATACAAACCTTCTTTAAGGCTTTATTAGAAGTGAGAGGGATGGGAAAAGCCTGTGCAAAGTTATGTTGGGAATATGACCAGGCTGAAATGCAATTGGTGTGATCGTTGCAGGTAATCTGCCAGTCTTCGGCTCAAATAAACGAATAGATAGGTGGACAGAAGATAGGCGAATATATGAGTGAATGAACTACTTAATGGATAGATAGCCAGTGTTTCGAAGCCTGTTACTCCATCTCCCCAGGGACGTGTCAGCGCCCTACAGACAGTGAAGGTGAAGCCAGATGCAGAAGTGAATCTTAATGTCGATAGCATCGCTGTTGCCTTTTTTCAGGCCTATTCAAACCACGCCAGTGGGATGGGTCAAATGGCTGCCGCTGCTGTCGCCGCAGCAGCTATTGCCCCAGCTACCATGGAAAATACGATCATGTTGTGTGCCTGCGAGGAGAACGAGGATCTACCTCAACTGGCTGAACTGCCTGCGGATCTCTTTACGGCCTGTCTGACCACTCCCATTCGCACGGCGTTGCGGTGGCATTGGATGAAGTATAACAAGTCGTTTCCTGGTCAGTTCTCCTTTCCATCCCTGTTACTTGTAGATCGACTCTTAGTATTTCTATCTCTGGCGGCCTGAACAAACCTTATCCCCTTCTGTTTGGCACTGATACGTTTGGTTCGTAGTAACGCAACTTTGTGGAAACTTTCTTTGTACTCCAAAGTGGATCTTGTCAGTAGTTTCTACCATCCATTCTCTTCATTTCTCTCAGCTTTTCTTAGGCGGTTTCAACTGAAACCTTTTCAAAGGTAACTGTTTTTTCTCCATTTCTTTTATCTATCCTGCCATTTCACAAAGGAATGCGGTTTCGAATCGTTCAAGAAGGGCGTCTATAGAGATTGCTTCTAGCTTAAGTGTTCCTTCGCCATTAATCCTAAGGTATCAAGGTTCAAATAAAAGGCAGACCAAGCTCGCAGAAAGTATCTTTCCTTTTCCTCTTGCTGTTCTCCCTTCAGGTCATATTGACGAAGCCCTCCTGGATCACATTCCGGGCACCCATGGCAACCGAATGTCCCTGTTGGGGGAGATCAACTGGATATTCACTGCAGTGACTGATACTATTGCTTGGTGCAGCTTCCCCGTGGATCTTTTCCAAAAGCTCTTCCGTCAAGACCTCTTAGTTGCGAGCATTTTTCGCAACTACCTCCTCGCTCAACGTCTTATGCGCGCATTTGGCTGCCATCCCTGCTCCTGGCCCCGTCTCAACCCAACCCACGATCATCCCATATGGTGCGTGACTCGATGATTAACTCGTATCCTTCGTGTCATGACGACCTGATTGTATAGGCTTTCCTTCATTCATTAGTTTAAGTCTGAGAGAACTCATTCTACCCCTATCTGCCCTACAGGAGCGCCTGGGATCACTCTCTAGACCTTCTTTTCCACTACCTTCCACAAGTAATCTCTGTCATGCAAACAAGTCCGCGGGCGGATTTGGTGTTATTGCAGCAGCGTCAACAGAAGCCACAGCCGAATCTCCCGCTTCTACTGCCTTCGTCGGCATCGGCTGGGGGAATGGTAGACATTCCCAGGGATCTGCTAGAACTGACTTCAGAGTCGGCTCAACGTCTGACTACTCTGTTGAATGAGATCGATAAACAGGTGGAGGAAGGAAAGCAGAAAAAAGCGGGGCTGGTGGAAGAGGAAGCAAAGAGAGGGTATGGAGAACACAAACGGACTATGATTACCCCACCGCCGGGATATGAATCAAATAGTGGAGTTGTGAGTCTTCATTTTGTCCTATAAAGACTTTAACGGTTATTGAAGCGGAATGGGGTAAAATGATGGAAGGATTTGTTTTCGAAGAGGAAATTTTACATTGGACGTGCAGTTCATATATATACATATATATATAGACATGCTGCCGTGGTGACTGAACCACTGGTAACACTGCTAGAAGATTTCTGTTTGGTTGACCATCACCCTCGGACCGTCTGCCGATCCCTGTTAAAGGGAAAGATGAATTGATTGAGCTTTGAAGTGTCGGAGGAGAAGGAATGTCTACGTGAATCGACAGTAATCTGTCTTAAAATGGAATGCGATGAGGTTTACTGTGTCGATGAATTAATTTATGTCCTTTGGGAAGTTTTGTGGAGGAAAATGGAGGAGTTGCTAATTATGTGAATTTCACTAGCAGTGCTGAACCTTTGCATGGATCCAAAACGAAGCAACGGAAGGCTATATCCCCAATCTATTTACAATCAGTTACCCTTTTCCTTTATTCCTTCCAAGACCTCAAAATCTCGCCATCACGGAAGAGGCTCTACCTCGCTGTCGCCTCGAAAAGTCGCGAAATTCGTTGTGGAAACGCGTGAGCTCTCTCGTATCAGCGAGGAGGAGCGTTCGGCAGAAATCTCAACAGCTGTTACCGTTACTACCACTGCCACTGTTGCTCCATCAGCGAAATCGCATTCCTGTCCCTCCCACCTACCCCGCGGTCCAAGCACTCGAAATTCGGAGGAGCAAGGCGAGGAGGGACATCAGCACCACCATCATGTGAGTTTATTTGTCAAGTAAAATGAAGCGCATTTCACGCATGCGCGGGAGCGCGATGTTTCGCCTTATGCCTCCCATTCAGTTTTGGGTGCCTTTGGAGTGCTCCTTCCAATTACCCTTGGGTGCTACCCATCAAAACAACTTAAGGGGAATAAGGTGACTACTTTCTCGGTGTTGGTAGGGTTTTGATTCCGAAGAGACGGAGTTTTCTTCCAGCGACATTGACGTCGATGAAGATGATGTAACAGAAGACGAGGAGGAGGAAGAAGAGGAAGAGGACGACGATTACGGTGAGATGGAAGGTACGACACAACATCTTCGATCGCAAGAGACTGCAGAACATGGACAACGCCCTCAACATCAGACACCGAAACAGCAACAACAACAACTGAAGCAGCTTAATTTGGTGAGTTGTGAATGTGTGGGCGTCGTGGATCCATCTGTTCATTCTTTCGTCGGTTCGTCTTTCGGCTCATCCATTTACCAATCCTTTCCTTTGCCCATTTATTCTTTCATCAAATCAGTTTTTGCACTTGTCAATCATTCAGCGCACCAATTCCTCTTGTTTCAAACTATTGACTTGAAACTGTTTCTTCCATCCCAGCAACAAATTCACCAGCCTTCATCCACGAAATCCCCTCCAGAGGTCTCCCACCAACCTCCACGTCTGGGCCTTGCGTCTACACGCTCCTTCCGAGCGCATCTCCACGCAGCAGTAGGTGGTAGTGATGGCATCACTAGACCCAATCTCTCTCGTCCTTCCATATCCGCCGCCTCCCTCCTCGCGCGTTGTGCCCAGCCTCGCGTTGCCCCTGTGATTGGCCCTAACCCTCTGCCTCTCGTGCATGACTCATCACCACCCGACTACCGTCCCGCTTCCTTCTTCACCTCCCAAATGACCGCTTTTCAAGCATGGCTGCATCAAGCCTCTTCCAACCACACTGCCTACTGTCAACGCCAGTCCGCCATTCAACTCCCCATCCTCCTCCAAGTCCTCCTCTCTCAGACTCATCGCATTCGTGCCCTACAACTTCTTTCCGAGTTCCTCGACCTTGGCTCATGGGCGGTGTCGCACTGTATCACTGTGGGCATCCTCCCCTATATCGTCCGACTCTTTCATTCAAATGTGCTTGAGGTGAAGCCTCATTTGGTCTTCATTTGGGGCAAAATTATTAGCTCCGCACAAATTGATTTTAACCGGCACGAGGGCATTCGTGAGTCAGGGTATCGGTACTTTGTGGCGTGCCTACAGGACGATGCTAGTCTGTCGCCTCTTGTACGAACTATGGCTGCTTTTGCGCTGGCGAAGATGTTAGTCCGGGGGGAGACGGGCGCCCCTGATGTGCTGTTTCAGGAGGTCTACTACTCCTCAAAACCCGTCTCCTTCATCCATATTGCATCAGAAGAGTTGACTCGCGTTTCCGCTGTTGCGGCTGCGGAGGCAATGCGAGATGGACACAACTTTGATCACCTGAAAGTGTGGTTGCTACTGGCACTGGGGCGTGTGTGGATGCATTGTGACCCAGCCCGGCGGTTAGCGGTGAGAGCGGAGGGTGGGAGGGCGGTGGAGACAGCCATTTTCCCCAGGCTTTGTGATGCAGATCCGGTTGTGAGAGCAGCGGCAGTGTTTGCGTTGGGGACACTGATCGATCAGCCGGTTGAAGAGGGGAAGAAAAGTTCCCAGGAAGCTGATATGGTGAGTCGGAAAGTGCTTTTCCGTGATTTCTAGAAAATGTTGAGTAGAATTAGATGGATGGATGAGTACCCGAACTATTCTGCAGCTCAGTCACCAAGTGGGCATTCGCCTGGCCGAGCGAACCCGCGATCCCTCTCCCCTGGTTCGCTGTGAGGTAGTGGTCGCCCTTCGTAGCCTCGTGTTGCAGTGCGAGCCGCAGATGGTGGAACAGGCTCATCTCTACTACCGCAACATCCTTCGAAGTCTTCGAACCGCTCCCACCGAGTCCCACCTCACCGTCGCCACCGCAGCGGCTGCCGCCATCATCAATTCCGATCGTTCTCGGACCGGTGGGTTTTGTTTCTCTGGTGTTGTGTTGAAAGCCGTTTAAGTTTCTTCAATCAACTCCTTGAAAGCAAATGACTGGATACAATTCCTTTCCCTTAGTGCTACGGATCCCGTCCTTGAAATCCAAAACTGGGTCCGAGTCTTAAATCTCCTTCATCTTGATGCTTGATATCCTTCATCTTGTTGAATACACAAAGTCCTAAAGTTTTGATTCTCAAAGGAACTTTTATCCTTCATCTACGCATCATCCATTTCGTTTCCATGCTCTTTCGCCTGAAAAAACGGAAGCCTATCTTGGCCTCTTCATTTCCTTTACAGTCGGCAGTCCCATCGGATCCCCCTCCAGTGCTGCCGCTCTGCTTCGTGGAATGGCGGAACTAGGCCTCTCTCGACTCAGTCGATCCTCGCGTTGTCGCAGCCACAAGGATCTTCAGCGCACCTCCGTCAGTGAAACTACCTCTCTTTTTCTTCCCTCGGATGTCTCCGACAGCGCAGAGGATTACAATTCGGTGCCAACTTTCCTTGAAGGTGGGTTTGCTACCGCTTGCAGATGTACGATTCTGGAAGTAGCTTTATTTACAACCATAGAGAAGGGATAGGTAGCTATTGTCATCGGAGTGTGGATCGAGCCAAACTCTTTTTCGAAGTCCCGGAAGCTTCTCGTCAAATTCGTTACTTGGAGGAGGTGTTGTGTCAGGCCGTACCGTCCAGAAGTGCTGTCATTCAGGGAGACTTTCCATTCTGGATGAAGGGGAATTGCATATCAATGGTGGAACACCTTTACGATCGCCTTGTCAAGGACGTGAGTGGTGAAACAATGCGTTGACGATGACATCAACTGTCAAAGCCGGAAAGACTAAGCCGATGGATGAATGGATGGATACTTTAGGCTAGGCATCAGCTGTGGTTGAAATCTGCCTTTTCGATACAACTAGAATTTGTACGGGGAAAATTTCTTCAGACAATAGGATTGGTAGTTCAATGGAAAGCCAGTCCCTCGCACCGCTGCACACCATCCCTATGGAAATATTTGCTCTTTATGATGGGTGGGAACGAGGGAGATACTACCTCCTCCACATCTCCCGCATTCTCTTGGTGTTGCTATCCACCCGAGTCGTGGGTATCACCTTGACATTAGACAATCAAATCGGAAGTAAAATAGACAGTTGAATGGCAAAACGGGGGTAGAAATGAAAGGGGGCTAGCCCTGAGTACGGTTGTTCCCTTCTGTTGATAAACGTGGAATTCTCGGCTACCTTGTGTCTAATTGAGAGAGGGTGGTAAGGTTTAAGGAAACACCGCTGGGAAGCTTGCTACGAGTAGCGTTTCCCGTAGGTTTCTATGCCGTGGGCTGGCTGGTAGTACACTGAATCCGCCTCTTTTTCGCGCAGACTTTGAGCCCAACGTACCCGGGGGCACTTTTGCCCAACTTTGGGACATGATTCTTATTCTTGCCGCCGATCCCCATCCCTCCGTTGCGAAACTGGCCACAGTGATCTTCTTCCACATCGTTCGGGAGGTGAGTCTAGTCCATCACCACTCCTTTCCATTGCATGAGGAAATTTCTGGCTTATGATGGTCATCTGTGTGTCCAAGTCAGCCAGGCATCACGTCACTACCACCCCATGGTCAACAGTTGAATAAAGTTACATTAAATCCTGCCAAGTCGTAAGTGCGGCTGTCGCTCGTCCCTTTCTAGTCTTGAGCGTTTTGGTTGGCTACCCTGAGAGAGGACACAGCCGACACGCATTTGCACTAGTGCTGCAGCCACATCTTGATCGGTCCGAGTCCAGGTCCGCATGCATCTGGACATTCACGTAGCTTATTCTGCCTATCAAAGGCGCTATCACATTATTTCATATACCATCAAATAGCCTTTTGCGCCTCACTAGCAGGTCCATCCGTGTCTGTCTGTGTCGGAGGTCAGAGGTGATACAAATGCCAGAGGATTTTTTCGATGAGCAGGTGCAGTTTGCGCTCTTCAAAATGGCTCCCCGATTCTTCTTGTTTGGCTCTGACCCCCCTTAATCACATGCCAATGTCATCCTTTTCACGATTAATTTCAGTAGCCTCTGAGGCCTTGCATTTTTCTCAGTTCATATTAGAGTCACGTGACCTATAGGTCATCCTGCTACTACCACTAGTGCTAGCCTTACTCTGACCTTAAGGTGTGCCGTGATTTCTCACCTATTTGTCTAGCTTACTGTTTTTCACTAGTCGGACCTATTCTCCTCGGCAGATGTGGTTTCATGAATGCAATACCTGTTCATTACGGGTGTTTGGTATCCTAATTTTTCGCTGAGGGGGTAATCGAGGCACGTCAAAATGGAAAGGTTATTAATTGGCCACAGATGGGCTGACAGGCTGTCAGCGGAGGTGACATGAGTAGGGTAATGTACCACCACGATACTGAACGAGACTCACGTTGACTGAGCAGCCCGCGAAATTGAAGCTACTCTTGAAGCCACAAACTGCCTTTATATACGCGTTCTACTCCTCGCCTATAGTGATAGGCTCCTCTTTTCTTCCGTTTTAGTTAATCCGACGAGTGAGTTCAATCAATCCCCAATGAGTCTCTTCACTTCAAGGGCTGCTTATTGTTATCCTTCCCCCTTTTTGTGTGTAGCATGACATAGATCGAGAAGTTACTGTGGTGGGTGGACGCCTCTTCCTGCGCGATCCACCAACCCCAGGCGCCGGTGATGGAAGCAGCACCTTGGCTGAAGTGCAGGTGAAGACACCAGCGTGAGTGCTAGCCTTAGCCGGCCGTCTCATTCACCATTTGGGGATCATTTTCCTTTTGACAGCTTTATTTTGTGGTAAATCGCTTTTCTTTTTTCCCTCGCTGTTGTCTGCCGTTTCCAGACAACAATGCAACAATGCAGTTGCATTGCGTGGGTAGATGCCTGACCTGTAGGACGCTAGATGCGTTATTAGGGGATTTCTTATTGGTTTTCTTGTTGTGAACCTGCGGATTTGGAGGTGAACAGCAAACGCCCCCCTCTCGGTAGCAAAAGAACTTATTTTCGGGACGCAAGCCTCCGAAGCACTGAGGAAGGCGTCCGGATTCTTCGTAACGGAAATAGAGTGTATTGGGGTACATCCTACCGCACTGCCACCGGTGTAGACCTCGGAGACGCTTAGCTGTTACCCTGCCTCGTTACCGGCCATGATGTAGAACACGAGGTGCGGCACAGTTGTCAAGCAATGATTTTGACATTACCATGTTCTGGTTAGATATAGACCTTTTGCTACCTTGAAGACGCTACTGAGCTTATCAGTCTGGAGGTAGTGTCTTATTAAACAGAAGGGTTGAGGCACCCTAAGGATGGGTCCACATCGTCATCGTGGAGGTAGAATCGCGGGAGGCTGAGATGACCTACATCTACGTCCAAATAATTATTATGCATTGTTTATATGCTTCTTCTCCCACCTTATTTCACAGCCCATCACCGCAGCAACCACCGCCGACAGTCATGACGGCACAGCAAATTCCCCGACGAAGGCAGTACACTGGATTGGATAATGCCGTACGTCTGTTCGGCTGACTAGCACTTCTAGTCATCGACAACTGCTTTGTTGCTTCTATTTATCCGCGGTTGGATAAGTGTCCTTTTTGTCGGCAGAGTGGAAAAGATTCCGTCTTCTAGACAGCTTGAATAGCACATTTAGTCACTCACTTCTCAAGGTTGATCCAGAATCAACTTTGTACTGCTGGAACAGAACCCCTCAGCATTCATTCCTCCGTCCCATTTACAGTTTTTAAATTAACATTTCAATTTAAAATATAGTTAATTCGTCCTTTTCATTGATAGGAATCAACAGATAAGGCGGGCGTGATGGACGTCCGGACGGAGTTCTTTCAGTGGTGTTCGCAGTGGTTCAGCCAACCCCTTCTTCACAAGTATCCTGATGCTCTGCAAATTCAACAACCCCTAGGCAAGAGTGAGTCGATCCGCAATCACCATCGATCTCCTAGAGTCACGCTGACTGTTTTGTCGCATACCGTTCACCAACTACTTTGAAAGCATCTCCGACACAGATAGATCCACCAGCGCAACTAAATCATCTCATGCTAGCGCAGCCTGTTTCACATCTCACTGATGTGGGAGGGAGCGTGGGAACCTATCCTGGCACTCAGCATGCGTTCCCTTTCCATAAGACTTCGTCTTCATGGCTGATGATCGCATTGCAGTCACGGTGGTGGCAAAACAAATGCGCTGACTCGACTTTTGCTTCGTAAAACTGGACTACCATTGTCAGGTACTAGGTCGACTGTGTTGACACCGCATAAATGCGCTGCTGCTGAGTGACCGATCATGCCATCATCGTACCGTACCGTGGCGTAGTTTAACGCAACCTTCCGTACTGTGCTTGAGGTTCACTATAGATAAGGGTGAACGTCCACTTCTTCGGGTTCGGCGTCACAGTTGAAAGGAACTTTCGCTTACCACCACAGACCGTCGCATAATGACACACACTGCTACCACAATTGTCCGTCTTGCCATCTTGATTATCGGTGGATGGATTGGACTGGACTGAATGGAATGCGTGTCGGCTGTTGGCTCGGATGGTAGAAAGACAGACTTAGAATTGGTTACGAATCTTAACGGTCGAGATTTGGTGATCTTATCGAGGCGAAAAGACCTCGTTGAATTGGTTTTCTTGAATGATTTTGCCTTTAAAGGTTTTATTGCTGAACTGACAACTACGAAAATAAAATTCCATAAATTTTCAATGTTACTAACTCTACAATAATGTCAGGGGCTTCATAAGTAATTGCATAGAATTTCCGATTCTTCCAGCCCTACCGCATTCCATGGATCCACCCGTCCTCGCACCAACCCTGAGTCCGCAAAACCTCACCGATCTCTCCTCCATCTCCACCAACCCCAAAGCCCAGGACTTCTCTGACCACCTGCTTAACTTCAAGAAGCACTCAGCTGAGCGGTGTGGCGGTCGTCAGCGCTGGCACACCATTGCTACAGGCCAGAGGCTTTTCACTTCCTCCCCCTCCATTTCGGAACGCGACGAGATTCGCCGTTGTATGCGCCACCTCGTGCATCGCGCCTCCCGCGCCGCCTCCCCACTCTCCCCAACTCGTCGCAACTGCCGGCATGTCAATCGACTTACTGAGGATGCAGTTCGCTTCTGCTCCACCACCGTGTCGCCTCATCTCAGGCGATGCTTGGCCGATGCGGAGGCAACCGAAGCAGCGGAGAAAGAGGAGGGAGTGAATGTGGAGCTACAGCTGTTCCATATATTCCAGGCGGGTGTAGGAGTTGCTTCCGCAGGTACAGCGGCAGTAGCCTGTTTTCATCCCTACAAACCGCATCTCCTGGCAGCTGAAGCCGTGGCCAATGGTGAGGAGTATGTGGTGAGTGTATGGGGTGTGCATAGGTTGGAAGGGGTGCGGCGTCTAACTCTCACCGAGGGAGATGCAACAGCAGAACAATTGACGGTGTCTGATGCGCTGATGGAAGCTATTAAACGGCAACGGGCGCTGACGGAGGCGTATGAGTAAGTGACGTCGATTCCTCCCCCGGTGTTTGAAAGTATTTTACACCCTCTTATGCGCCATCTCCCTTCACCGTTTTCAGGGGACTGTTTAACTTATCAGAGTTTTAAGTGCCTTCTGTCGTCAAAGCGACGAATTCGACAAAGAGTTACGCCCCCATTTATTCATTTCCTTTGTTACCTTGACAACCACGTCGCAATTCAGTTTGGATGTCGTTGTCTTTGTTCTAAGCGGTCATATTTGTCTGGCCTCGACAACGGACTTCCTTCCATTTTTTGTCTGCCGCGAGCTTTGGGCGTGGAATAAAGCCTCTAAATCCTTCATAGCGTGAATAGTTAATGTCCTAAATCGATTCCATTTCCCATTTCTTCTACGGTTCTGAAGTAAATAAGGATGGTTTTATCGTCCAGGCCAACATTATGCAGACCGGGGGAATGGAGGTGCGTTCTCTGGAAGGAAACGCCTAACGTGGAAACTTTTGTCCCTCTTTTGGTCCTTTAGTCTGGCGCAGGTGACATCATTGGAGCTGTTAAATACGTTGGAGGAGAAAAGCCTCCTCCTCACCGCCTCCAGAGATGGATGCATTCGAGTGTGGCGCGACTACGATGGGAAACACGGAGCCACTCCCTTTCTCCTCACTGCCTGGTGAGATCTTTTGAGAGGTTTGGATGTCGTTTTAGCTCATGGTCTGGTAAATGACGCTTGAAGTTGATTCCATCTGGATCCTGGTTACTAAATCCAAAAATTCTATCCCACTTTTCTTCATCTAACGGAAAGTAGAAAGTTTAGCGCTCTCTTCTGCTCCAGGGTAGCCTTCGAGAACCAGGTGCCCCTGATCCGCGCCCGCCGGACGGCCGGCGTCGGTCTAGTAACAAGTTGGAGCGATTGCTCTCTCCATCATCTCCTTCACGTCTCTGGGGACGTTCGAGTTGTGCGCACCTTCGATACAGATCATGAGGCCTGCGTCGCCGACTTTGAGACCCATTCCGACTATCCAGTCACTAGGCTAGCTCGTGCCGCAAATGACAACGACCACATCTTCGCTGCGGGGTTTGCTGACTCGGCGGTGAAGATATTTGACACCCGACTATCTTCCCGCAAAGCGTGAGCAGCATTCCCCATCGACTTGTTGCCACGGAAGGTACCGGAGAGTTCTAGCACAGTTAATTGCGAAAATGTCATTCTCCTACAGAGTTGTCTTCGAGACTGTCTGTGGAGGTGGTCGTGTGCTGGATCTCGCATTTGCTCCCTACCAGGCGGACCGCCGGTTCTACGCCGTGACAAGTTCGGGCGCCCTAGGGGCGTGGCAACTGGAGGTGCCAGCAGCTAACGCCACCTGGCAATCAGTTGTGCCTCCTGCGGAGAGGAAGGCTGATGGCGATGCTCCCCACCCTCCTGCTGTTCCAATTTGCGGTATCAGAGCTGCGTGTCTTCAGGTGAGATTTCCTCGCTATCTACAGGTGTTTTGGGGCATCTTAAGTCAGAGACGGGAAATTTCACAGACGCCATCCTTCCTCCTTTCCTTTGCAGGTCTCGTTGCCCTGCACTCGCTCGCACATAGTGGCGTACGGCGGCCTGCGTCAGTTCAGTGTTGCTCGCCTCCACGATGGCCGAGTTATTGCCTCCTATCAACCAGCTCAGAATCTCTTTCCCACCGCTATTGCGATGCATCCCTACGAGGTGAGAGGAGGTGTTTTCCCCTCGACTTTGTCTATCAATTTCGGTACAGCATGATGTAGTTCATCGGGATTGAAAACGCCAAGCAATTCAGTTACTGGTGGAAGGGGCGAGGAAAGGATTGGAACTGTAAGGGCCGAGGAGGGGGTTGTGTTCTCCTAAGGAGATAGAGGGGTAGTTGGAATTGACTTCTCAAATGGAAACTATTTAGAGGGGTGAGGTGATGAAAAGCGACAACTTTGGCTCAATTCAAAGCCTTCCAAAGATGGAAAGGTTAAGGGGGGATGATCGCTCTCGAAGTCCCAATTGCAGCTTTTTTTAAAGCACTTCAATCGCAATTTTTGCCTCTGATTGAAGCCAATATCTTGCCTAAAGATGCGAGCGTCAATGGCGTAGAAATCATAAAATCCGAATTGATTTGCTTCCTCCTTCCGCGAAGAACTGGAATGACGACACCCAACTCGGTCCTGAATGGAGGAGAGAAGAGATTATCTAAATGCTTTTCAACCATCTAGATGTCGAAGTAGGAACTGAACTCGGATGATCTTCAAGGAAGTCGGTTTCTACGGGCTTAGTTAGTTTTGAACGAGGAACGATGCTATGGAGGGAATTGTCTACGGCTCGTCAAAGCTTCTTTCAGTGGTAGAAGACTCAACAACGAAATGTCTTTCTTGCGATAGCACTAGGTCACTTCTCAAAGCTTAACTCACTCGGATCTCGATGGAACAGAGGGGAGAAGCGGTGGGAATGATATCCACCTGGAGATGGAAGAAGCGACGGCGAAATGCCTCCGAGATGTGACTTGATTTCTTCCTTTTTTTCTTCGGTCGAAGACTGTTTTCTCCTTCCTCAAAGAACCGGAGGGTGAATAGGGTGGGGAGTCGGGATGCCCTTTGCTTTTTTCGAGGCCTCCTATGAGTGGAGGTGCTCTCATCATCTGCTGCCGGAGCAGACGATGAGCATGGTAGGTTTGTAGGAGAAGGTCCGTGAGGGTGAGTTGACTGGACTGGAAGGAGAGTTTTGACGTTCATTCCTGTTGTTTCTCTTTTGACAGCCGCTGATCGCTGTGGGAATGAGTGACGCATCGATCCACCTTCTCAAATTTCGACTCCCATCAACATCATGAGTCTTGTGGCAGAAAATCGTCTTTCACCACCCGTCAACGACATGCTGCGCCCCCGCAATTCGACTAGAGAAATTAAAGCAGAATCCTTTTCCCTCCTCCCCTCCCCTCGTGTCTCCATCTCACCCCCTGCCCTTCTCCTCCTCCTCAAGTCGATTTTTCGGATGAGGTGTGCCTCTCTCTCTCCTGCTTAGGGCCCTTTTTTTCCCTCACCATTATTCTCCCCTCCATCGCGCCTTTTGATGTGTATAAAGAGCAAAGTAGTAAATGATTTTCTTGTTCTCCTTTTCTTCCTTGGTCTTCCTCAACCCCCCTTTTCTCGATTTCCATTGCCGTGCCGGCAATCTGCAAGTGAGAGCGGCAACTGGGTAGGAATTCGATGCTCCCACTGGCTGAGTGGTACCGGGACGTGAACAAGCTGGCGAGGAGGGAGCAAGCTGGTGTAGGTTTTTCCCTGGGGTTGCGTCAAGTGTAATCTGTCAGGCATTTGCTCTTAGTGAACGTTGGCAGGGGCACAAGACACTCTCGTCGGTAAATTCTCCTTTCCTTAGTTTTGTCTGTGTTTGAGAAGGATCTCCAGATGCAATGACATCGTTCAGGTAAATTGGTATTGTAGTCAAGTACTTCCTCTCCTGGTCTTTACAGCATAGACTGCGTTCTGACGGCTGATGAAGGACCACTAGAGAATACTTTAGCGATGACACTCAAAAGCAGATGATAACAGTGTTGTAACCCGATATTTTGTTTAACTAAACGTCCGTCCACTAAGACCTCACAAAGTGCAGGCTAAACGTCCACACAGCAGCATATGCCTTCTGTCATGTCTACAGCAACTCAACCCTATCAGATGTTTATAATAAATTCTTCTTCGTATTCATATGACTTATCACGACTCTACTAAGGAATCGAAACACTGTGGTAAGTCAGGATGAGGGCTGGTGTGAACTTTTAATCACCAGGTTGATGTAAACACAAGTCAGCTAAAACACATTCACACTTATTGCATAAGTGGAAGTAATTGTAAGTGAACTGGTTCCTACACATTACCGTATGCTCTAGTAGTCTTACAATAGTCCATTAAAGCATTCAATGCATTCGTTCTTTTATTCAAGAACAGTAGAGATTAGCGCTAAATACGCAACACTAACCGGAAACTCGGTAGGTATAAACTTTAGCCCAAAATAAGTAAGACCTTTTTCATCCCTTTTACGGCTTCTTTTTACGTGAGGCATTTTTTGCCAGGAAAACTAATATTCCTACTGAACATCGAATTAGACTGCGTTTGCATTTGTTTGGATCAACCAGAGTTTCCTGCGTGACCTTAATATAAAATAGCAGTTTGCTAGCTGGGTTTCAGCGCGTTGGTTGAGTGCTCTGTTTGTCATGTTAGGTGGGTTGTCCACCTCTCCTTCTTGCAGTCGCATCTTTTCCTCATTATTCTGACAGGATATTTGCATATTTTTATTTACTTAATATTTTTTTTGCATCAGCTCTTAAGAAATTTTACTCCTTTTGTTGGTAGTTGCATACACGTCAAGTGTCATCTCATGGGCTTACAGTATTGTATTTATGACAATAATCAAGCTTGTTATCATTTTTTACCTTAAACTGTGTTGCGCCTGAAATTATTCTCTAATTTTTTAAAATATAATTTAATCTTTCTAATCCCTTTGTAGATCCGAAATCCATTTGCTAATGGCAAACTCATTCTCCTATTAAATGAGCTATCCACCGGGTTCTCTTCGCTCATGTCACGAAGCTGATGGTCGCAGCGACCGATCTGGTGGTTCTGGTGGCACTGGAAGTGGTAGCGGCTGCGGAAACGTTTACGGGAGTCTCTACGGGGCCTTTAGTGATTGTAAATGGCATTACCAAGCCCAGCAGCACCAACAGCAGCCCCATCACCAGGATCAAAAGTTACAACAGCAACTAGGGCAGGTCCAGTCTACATGGCAAAAATGGGCTGCCAGTTTCGATGCTTTACTAAACGATGGGGAGGGGGTGGCCCTTTTCAAATCCTACCTCGAGTCGGAGGGCTGTGGTAACCTCCTTGATTTCTGGTTTGCGATTCAGGGTTTCCGCAGCAAAGTTGACCCCTCTGACCGCAAGAAGATCCTGCAACTTATCAAGGTTATTTATCAAACCTACATTCGCGGCTCCACTTCCGCTTCTGCTGTTGCCTCGTCAAGCGGAGTCCCGCCTCCCTCCTCTACCACCACATCTCGCAGTCGACGTAATCATACCCCCGTCCGTTTGCGTCCAGAAACCCGCCGTTCAATCGCGGATCGTCTAGCGCACAAGAGCTCTCTGGACCAGACCGTCTTCGATGAAGCCCAAGCTGAAGTTGGTCACCTTCTCCGCACCACGGCGTATCAAGCCTTCCTCAAATCGGAAGCTTTTATCGCACACATTCAACAGGGTGGTCTGGGACCAAAGCCTGCTTTGATGTGCTCGGAGGATGAATTCACCCGTCATACCGCCTATCTACCCACAGTGGAGGAGGATAGAGAGTTGGGACAGGCGCCGCTGCCTCTGAGAGGTAGCTCTACACCTGCCACCTACCATTACTTCTGTGGACCCCCGATGCTGCAACAACAGTGTGCATGTCAGAGTGGGAATCCCTGGGGAGTGACCTACTATCCGCCACCCACACCACAGACCTGCTATCCTCCAGCGCCATTAACACAGGAGAATATTCAGATGACGCGTTTTCAGAGAGCTGAACTGCCCGTGCCTCAACACCTCGCCTGCTGTCCTCACTGCCAAACGCCCTTTCCACAACAGCAGCAAATTCCGGGACCCAGTAACCCCCTATCACCAACACAACATAAATTGATGGGAAGAATGACTGGGGCCGGCCAGAGGAAGTGGATGGATGCTGTTTGGTGAGTGTTCTATGTAAAATACTCAGAGGCGAGGAGGAGCACCGTTGGGGGATCCTCACCTTTCAAATGTCCACCTCCCATAGTCCTTCCCCTTTACTGGAGCTGCTTGTTTCGATTTTTAACTTGTTTAGTCTTTTAAATGGGATCTATGTCCAACTTAGCCTTAATTTACGAGGGTGAAACACTGTGCAACTTCCTTCCATTAAATGTCTTTTTCAGTACCCGTGAAAGACTAGAAGCCTTATTATTTTGTACCTATTGTGGGGCCTTTTCTGCGTTTTTTGGAGTACCACTCAATTTCTCTCAGTCTACACCGCTGAGTTGCAGCTTCTTTTCCACCAGACGAGTCTTACAAGCCTGGCCAGAAATGGGACACCGGTTACGTGGGTGGTTATTCTGTCCTGCAGTCGGGATGACAGGGGATAAAGTGAATGGAGGGGCAACACCTGCTTCTTATCAAACAGCGCACTGATTGGCAGTGACCAAATTTCTCTCTCCCTTTCCGACAGTGATTACAGTCGAGAAGAAATGGTTTGCTTGATCAGCTTTCTAGTGAGATACTACTTATATCGCTCCTGCTGATGGGATGGGATGCCAAATTGTCCGTTTTACTGACCCTTTACGAAAGCTCCCCCTGTTTGCACCTCATTCCTTTACATTCCAGTGAAAACCTTTTCATTTTAAAAGATATTTTGCCTTGAGGAAAAAGCGCTCTTATACCACGCGGATTAACTAATGCATTCCCACGAGATGGCACAGAAAAGTGGGTCGGGAAATAGCTTGTGTGAGGTTATGAGATGAAGGATTCACTTTATGCATTTAGCTCATGTTGGCACACAAAAATGCTGAAAATTTCCCACGATTTGGCTAAATCTTTCATCCCCTCTCCCTCCCACTCGCTATCATTTCAACCCTCTGATTGACACGGAAACGAGGGTGAGGATATGGGAAGGGGGGAACCCACGTCACTTCCCCCAAAAGGTCAGCCCAGTGGCGAAATTGAGGATCGGTGAAGCTTACCTCCATTTGACTCCTTTTTGGGACATTTTCAGGTGGGGCGAGAAAAGGGGCGGGGGGAAAGTTTTCACCTGAAGAGGAGGCTAGGGAAGGCAGGAAGTGGATGTGCGAACGGACCGATACCCAACCCGCTTGCAAACAAGTAAACGACCAGGCTTAAATGGCCCTGACACACCCTAGTCGGCTGATAAGAAGTGGGTACAAAAAGCTCAGTGGCTCTTCTTTGCATGCTCTGACTACCTGCCTGTTAAAGGGCCTTCAAAACTCTGTGGTAAGCGTTAAATCCTCCGACACGATCGCTATCAGCGTCGGATGTATGTGATGCGCCCGATCGCACAAATGTGGTTGCTCGTACATCCGTGTGACACGAATCAAGGATAGTAGATGCGGACTGTTTTTCGTCAGGTGGGGGAATAGTCTCGCCTCTGATTTGGTCAATTTGGCCGGAGGTGACTGACTCCCCCCTGAGGGTGACCTGAGCAGATGTTTCTATTCGCTCGTCCACCTACTTCGTTCCGTCTTCACTACTGGTGTTTAAATTGAAATTAACCACGTGTCGGGGTAATTTACTAGCTATTTTACCTTGCTCCAATCCCGTTCGATCGAAGCTTTGAGTTTGCCTGCCTCGTTAATTCAACAGATTCGATGCATTTGGCCTTCTCCTTTGAGTTGTCTGCCTTTTTGTTAACTGAATTTCATTAGTTTTGCTCTCTTTTCCGCTTTTCTTACCTCTGATCAATATGTGACATTGAAATTTCCCTCTTGTCAAAATTCTTTTACCTTTTCCCTCCCTCCTTCCCAACTTTTGATCATTGGCGCTGGCGGCGGGCGTGCAAAGGATGGCGAGGACGCAGAGGGAGGAAAGGGAGGAAGGAGGAGGGGCGAGGTGTGAATCTGTTTCCTTCTAACATTTCGATTTGTACATTTTTCCGATCCTGTTAAAGTGTAATGAAGCTGGAGTAAAATTGTGATAAAAAGCTGGGAAGAGCACAGACATATTGGTCCATCCGGGCAGTATTTTGACACCCGAACACTTGGAAGTACAGAAGCGCTTGCACACTACAAGGACAGGGACGGGGTGTTAGCATCGTCTTCTAATTGAGTGCACCAGACTCGCTCAGAAGACGGGACCGAAGTCGGTGTGGTGAATTTGCATCCCATCTGGAATTGCCTTGGTGGATTTCGTCAATCTCAGTAGAGGTCATCAATCAATCTGCTTTGAGGGCCGAACAAGGCACCAACTCCACTGCAACTTGATTGCTTGTGCACTTTAAAGCGTTTTAGAGGCAATAATGATGCAGGAAACACAGAAAGGTGAAGTTTGCGTCAAATTGGGACTTTTATGTTGACGTTCTGCTGGTGTGGCTGTGTCACATCCCTTGATAGGTGACAATTTGCCAGTCAGTTACAAGTAACAGTGGCTGCTGCATAGGTGGCGAACCTATCCAGTCAGGATGACATGACGGACGCATTCAATCGCGAAACAATAAGACATTCAAATTGGTTGGTGATGGATTTGGTGACGATTCAAATTGTGGTGTTTTCCTGCCTCCCATTCTCAGTATTCTCACCCTGTAGCCTAGAAGCCTCCATCTCAGCAGTCATTTCTGCAAACCCAT
The DNA here is from genome assembly GCA_000469725.3 of Echinococcus multilocularis. Classification (NCBI taxonomy): domain Eukaryota; kingdom Metazoa; phylum Platyhelminthes; class Cestoda; order Cyclophyllidea; family Taeniidae; genus Echinococcus; species Echinococcus multilocularis. The sequence continues at coordinate 1,252,046 of LN902848.1, read as the reverse complement.
GAATGAAGGGAACGAGCGTCTTTGTGGTACGGTTTTCAATATGAATGTAGCACAATCGCTCTTCATTACCACATAACCCCGCAATCGGAAGGAGTTGGTGCACGCAGGGTACGCAGAGAGGCAGCCGCATGGATATGGAAGCGAGGCAACATTTCACATTTGACGATGATTCAGCCGTACCAAGGCCACATAACAGGTATTCGGGCTAATCGCCTTGACACTACTCTTTCTCTCTCTCTGTGTGTGTGTATGTGGATGCAGGAGGTAGTGAGCTTGTTAGCGCTTCATAAAGTGTTTTTTCGTCCCTTGTCCCAGTTCAGCAGTTCCAACTCGATTTGAAAATGCGCCATCTACGTCTACAGCCACCTCTTGTTCTCGCTAGCCAGCGTCTTATAAATGCAAGCACTTAGGCTGAACAGGCGACAGTGTCTGTCAATCAAGGCGTGCAGCACTTAATTGAAGGCCAGTGAGCCAGATTCAGCCAGGGGCTGAGTGATAGGCTCTCTTAATGCCTTTTTAATCCACCCACACAGGTATACACACACACGAGACGGCTTGTGCACATGTATGCGTGTGGAGGCCTTTTTACACCTTCGGTGGATCAATCACTGCATATCTAATGAAGCCTCAACTTGGCATGAGCCGGTGCGTCTCTCACTCTCCATGCTTACTCCTGTCAATTCCACCTTCTTTTTTATCCTGCTCCTACTCCGCCGTCGTATCCGCTTGAAGGAACCACAAAAATTGATGCTTTGGAAACTCTGACAACCGAGCTGAGTTGGTCAAACCGATTCTAGTCCTCCATCGAATAACTGCATTCCAAGGTCTCCATGTCCAATCATTATCAAGTATCCTGGTCTCCACAAAAACCTGTCTTCTGCGTGGGCATCGTGGCGATGAGATCGCCAGTCGGAGGCAAATGTCTCACTGCACTCTACACTTCTATGCCGTGCTGTACGCCCGTAAGGTGGACGCACCCTGACCTCACCGACCTCGCCATATTTCAAGCCACTATCTGCGGTGTTTCATTGGCTTCTTTAAATTCACCATGGCAATCAACACACCCAGTGATTCACTCAATTTGCATCAGAACCTGAAGCTCTCTCGTGAGGATTTCAATGGGAGTCATGCATCAAGCTGAATGGTGTGGTTTGCCTTCCGTTAGCAGCTGAGTTGTGAGGATCATACATCATCTGGAATTGCGTTCAATTGACTTATTCTTCCATTCTCTACTTCCTGCTTCTCATTTGATATTTGTGATTTACAACGTCTACCTCAAATCGTTTCAAACGACGTCAGCCTTCCCCGACGAGGATGATTGACATGTACGCACATAGCTTCATAATTCGCCTTTACGGCGCTTGCCACCTCTGCCTTCTCCCTCGGTCTCATTCTAATTCGATGGATCATGCCAAGCACGGGTGTCGGGTTCCAGTGCCTATAGAGACCTGTCATGGCCTGGACGAATAAATTTGTCCATCAAGGCGATCCACTCTGTGGATGCATTCAACGAAAAATCGAAACTCATTCGCCATTGGTTGGGTCAAGGTCGAATGTGCTGTCACAATTGAATGCACGCAAGACGTGAATTCACACTTGGATGCGTTTGTTCCTCCCAGGGTTGTTTTTCCTAGCCCCTGTGACTGCTGTCAACGCACAAGATGCGCTCGAGGCGGTAGCCGCTGAGTGGAGGAGAGGCGGAGACAGGGGCGGGAGAAAAGGGAAAAAACTTTTGCGTTGATGGACACACGGTGCGTGTTTGCCGGATAACTTTTGCCAAATTTTTGTAGCGCAAAAGTGCTGCTTCCCGCTTGGTTGGGACGTATTTGTATTCATCTAGTGTTTGCGACTTCTTGTGCGCAGTGTTTCTTCCTTTTCTTCTTTAAATGCTGCTTTTTTCCCTTTTTCCGAAGAGGTAAAATCGAAAATCTGTATAATTAAGTAAATTTACACTTTTATGGTCTATATTTGAAAATTGGGGGTTTCACAGCCAATCAGAGATGATGTTCACATCAAGCCGGGACCTTTGGATCTACTTGTGCGGCAAAATGCAACACACTTCAATGAGCTCTAGCTGCATCCACTTTTTACATGTTCACTTCTTTTTATTCGTAAACGCACAGGGAGAGAGGAAGGGAGACGAGTGTCAAGGTGGTTAGTCCGAATACCTGCAATGCGGCCTCGATGCGGCTGAATCATCATCTGATGGGAAAACTTGCCTGGCTTCCACATCCATGCCAATGAAAACCGTGCGACTGCCTCTCTGCGTACCCTGCTTGCACCAACTTCTTCCGATTGCGAGGTTTTTTAGTAGCAAAGAGTGATTATTGTTGTGCTCATCGCTCCAAACCTTCCAACAGAGACGTGTTCTTGTCGGCGTTTAAGATTGTAAATTCAGGATCAGACAGGTGTTCCAGACGCTACTTCAGTTTTGTCGAGATTGTGGTGGGAACCACCCAGACTTTGGATCACTAATAGCTTTAGGATTATGGCTAACCGTCTTTGGAGCGTTGACACTAAACAAGTTGAATGTCTGACAGGAGCGGTTGAGGGCGTCGTCATCGACTGTGCAGTGACGTGGCGTGTAGTTGAATACTGTAGCATCGAGTAAGGTAGTGTGCCTTCCTAGAAGACCTACTTGTAAAGTCTGACTCATAATCCCCCTGATCAAGGTTCTCCAATTCATCAAAAGCCTAGTAGCGCGGAAGTTGAATCACACGAATTCTTTCTTCCAAGATTCTTCGAGACATGGTGTGTCCTCTTCTGTGGCACGATCAAGCATACATCGTTTCATTGTTTAATGGAAGACTAAGTTATTACTCCCGCTTCAACGATTTCGCCACTTATGTGTACACTTTACCTTGGTAACCTCTTTGAAGACTAATAAACACCGGCCTGATTGACATAAAACTACCTTTTTTCTCCCTATTTGTCCGTCCTCACCAGTTAAGCGCAACTGGAGAGAATTACCCTGTCTTGATTGATGTTGTGCAAGGAGGGAGGGTCACTTGAGCCAGTACCCTCCAGCGCATCGAGTGGCGTACAGTTGGGATTGCCGTTGGTGCTAATTCACGCGTGAGCTGAGATGCATGCGTCCACCGCCACCGCTACAGGCAACTTTCGGCTCATAGTCTCTCAAGTGGTGCGTGACTCAGTTGTATGATTAAAATCCCCTACCAGTAGAGGGGTGGGGCAGCCAACTACTTTCGCACCTGTAGCCCCGGCCATCGGACTTTACGCACCGCCCCTGCCGTACAATCAGTTGCAGCCATGATGATTCTGGTCGCGATGATTGTATGACCGAGGGAGCAGCCCTAGGCAGAGTAGAATAGCTGCGGTATCCTCTCAACCTCTCCGCACATACTTTAATGCCCAAATTTTTCCCATTCCAATGGGGCAAATTCAATGGCCCCTTGTACCCAATTTCGGCGGCTCCGCTTCATTATCGATTTTTTCTCCTGCGGGTCCACATTTCTAGTCCCAAGTACGAGTACTGCTCGCCTCCGCTGGCACCGCAAGGGGGATTTGCGCGGGCACCTCCCAATCCCTACCACGTCTCGTTTGCTCCGGTCTCTATGCAAGACTCGGAGCATCACAGCCTCTCTAGTGGCGCTCACACGGAGGAAAATCTCTCCCACATCGATGGCACGTGGTAAGTGAGAGTAAAAAGTTAACTTAAATTCTCTTTTTTTCTTCTCCAAAATGATTATTTTTTAGGCTTGATTTTGTTGCTCTCTCTCCTCTGTATAGGCGACCTATACAGACTGACTGTCGGGGTTGGTAAAACTTAGGGTATTAACTAAACCGTTGAGTGATCAAAAGGCCGTCATTAAATACTTCTTTTCAGTGCTTAGAAACCTTTTTCTTTTTTATGTTTGCTAAGCGGATTATCTAAGCCCTCTTTGTTCTTCTACGCGGATAAATTAAGTGTGTGCTATCGGGCATTTTACTTCTCTTTGATGTCTCTCACCCCATTTCTCGGGTTCTTGAAGTTGTTTAGTAGAGCGGAGCAAAGGAGAAGTTTGAATGCACTTTATTGTCCTCCATTTTGTTTCTGGAGTTTGGAAATTCATTTTAAATTTCCGAGCTTGAAGCAATTCTCCTTTGATGTCGTCTTTTGATCATCTGAAGTGGTGACTAACGCACTAAACCAACCAATGGGGACTGTATTGGTCGGTTCTTTGAGTCCCAAGGGGCAGGAGGGGGTAGGGGAGGTAATTAGGTAAACAAGATGTGATACGACGCCTCGGGATGTATCAATCCACATTTCTTGTAAATTGGAATATTTTGAAATTTCTACCCTCCTTTTTTGCCCTTCTGCTTCAATGGAGGTCGGAAAGGTCCTTTTCACTGCCAATCAAGTGGAGAGTAACTCTCTTCGATGTGACTGTTTGAATCTGCGAAAATGTGGAAAACTAAATCAGCAGTAAAGCTGCTCACAAGGTTTACTGTTCTGTTAGGCTCATCCACCTTTTGAAGTGTTGGATTTGGGGTCTGTGTTGCGTTCGGTACTCTCTTCCCTACGACAAGTGTTTTCTCCCGGCCGATGACTGCCGCCGGAGTATTTGAAGTTGTGAATTAGTCTAGTGTTGGATTAGGGCGCAAAGAAGGGGATTAATTGGACCAGAACTTGGCAGATTTTCCCCTCTGACGCCTGCAAAGGCCTCTCAGGTTCTCACCACTTTATTAGCTACCCTGGTTCCGCTGTCATCCTCTCTCGGCGGATTTGTTGTGTGTGGGTATGCTTGTGGCAGATTTTTTTCACACAGCCTCCGTCACTGCTACCAGACCACCTGGGGGATTTTATATCGTCCGTATTAGAATTGCTAGGTGTAAAAATGGGTTTTTTTGTATTTTACTACCATAAGTAGCAGTATCTGTGGCACCACTTGTAGTGCAATAACATGCCACAGTAACTGCTCAGTGTTTGAGTTGGCGGAAGGGAGCGTGGGTGGGGAGAGGGTGTTTCACATACCTGTAAGTCTCTCTCCCACCGTCCTGCCCTCCTTGAGCTCATGAACCACCAAGCCTCACACTTAGTCCCTTTTAAGAGTCACGTTTCCATTTCAAGCACGAACACTGCAATGTACAATTTGGTGGCCGATTTCATCTGCGTCACGCATACGCGACGCCCCAATTTCAGTTATTAAACTCGATTTAAAGGCTTGGAATGCGTATTCTTTATCACTCTATCCAATTGTGTATTGCAAATACATGTATTGATGTGAAACCATAAAAGGTAGAGGCAAAAAAACCGAACCTTGGGATGATGATTGATTGATTGGTTCACCTCTGCTATCCCACCAATGACCGTGCCAGTGCCATGACTACAAGCCGGAAATGCGTGGTTTTACGTTAAACTAATCCTCTTTATTTCTAACCTCGGTGGGAGATAAATTGCTGTCAAAAGCAGTAACCTTGAGATCCAAGGTTTACAGATTAGTTATTCCTGGCCTGCGATGACGTGGATCCTCAAGAGGTGCACTGAATTTTTGCACAGGTCGTTGTTTAAACCAGATGGATTGCGATCCGGATTGCGAATTGTTTGTTCAGGTTATATTAGGCTTTATTAAGGCTAGCGCATTAGCATGCACCTAGTAAATTGACGCTCTCTGCAGCCTTGTTTATGCAGTCCCATCCACCCAGGTGCCACCTCTAGTCTCCTTCTAGGTGTGTGTGCGTGTGAAAAGACTTGAAAAGTGAAGTTTATTTAAGAGGGTTGAAATTGGCGAACTGGTCGCCATAAACCGCTACCTTTCTGGTGCCCACAACTGCCACTTCTTCCACCCAATAGTTATTTCTCTCTCGTCTTCAACTAACCAATCAGGTAACGCCCTGGAGCGTAGTAATTCCACCATTCCTTTTCCGTTCTGCAATCGTATATACGCTCAAAAGCTAGGGAAGTGAGGGTTGCATGATGAATGGGTTGGTGCCGGTAATAGATTCTTCTTCCTTCCTTGTAAGATACGCTACTTATAACTCATGAGGCCGAGTCACATTTTTATCCATCGAATGGATCTCCAAAAAGGCGTATTTTTGTCTCTCAGCACTTCACAGCCGAGACGCAATCTTCCCATCTTCCAGTTTGTCATTTCAATCATCTTATTCTCCTCTCAAAAGGCATTGTCCTTCCTAATCGTTCCATTCGGTGCTGCACGTGATAGCGCTTTAGGAAACTCTGATGAAGTAACCAAGTGAGCAAGGCTGGAAGTGCCTTCAGAAGAGGAGTTCGGAGACTAATAGCGTAAAATTGGGATCAGTGGAGCTACAATCCACTGTCGGGGAGTCCAAATCCACAAAACGCTGAGAAGACTTTTCCACATGTTCCCCAAAACTGCCACCGAGGTTACCGGTTCTACCGTCTATCGGGAGGCTATCCGGGTCTAGTCCCCTCTCTCTGTCGGAATTACGGTTGCCAATCAGTTCACAATCAAAGCGCGTCAGCAACGGCAGTAGTAGCAGCAAGAGTGGGCCGTACCTGCTTCGCTTTTCTCTTATCCTCGGCGCTTTTTGCAGCCGTTGTTCCGCTTAGCCCTACGCAGTTTTTATCTACCTTTGCTACTGTAGAGGCTACTGTTGCTCCTGCTGCTTCTTTCTCCGCCTTTCCTCGTCCCTCTTGCCTTTTTCACCGAGACACGAGTGCTGGCGCGTAACGTAGGCGAGCAAGCCAGCCAGCCAACTCGCTCGCACGTTTGCACGCACCCACACACATTTATCATTTTGCCGACGGCACTGTTTTCTACCCTCCCGCCCGCCCATTCTCCCCTTTTGTCTTTCCTATTCTTTTTCCTGCCTCTCTGCTTGGCGGAAGCATTTTGTCTGTCGCGCTGGCTAGAATGCAAAATACCTGAGCCTTACTGGAGTGGAGGATTCGGTGGAAAAACTCGTCACCCTAGCACATTAGAGTGGCAAAAAAACCACCCGGTCGGCGCGCTGTGGACTGTTGTCATTGGAACCCGAGGAAGGTGTCAAGCGATGACCGAATGAAAAAGGTTTACAAATTTCACTTCGATTTCTTCTGTGAAGTCTGAAACTCCTGGAGCTTTAAGAGGGCGTAAATGAGTCTCGGCCCAGAACGATTTAACAACACGACTGGGCCGTCTTAGCCAAAGAAACCTGTCTTCACCTCCTCATCTGTGGTGCTCTGAGAGCAACAAATTTGCCGTTTCACAGAGATGTTGGCTCTTTCAGGCGTTCAGAATCCAGGATCCAAGATCAAGGACTCGGATTCGAGTAGGTCACGGAAGTGACTGTCAAGGTTGAGGGCTGTGGCTGGTTGTTATCGGCAATAAGATGCAAATAGATGGCTGTTTGTCCTTGAATTGTTGATACCATTCATCTGAACGCCTCACAGTCAACCTGCTGGGCGCGCCTTCACCTTCGCGTGGCGTGCCGTGAGGTGAAGCAGCGTTGACTAGAGTATTGTTATCCTTGAAGTCATCCATGGAGATGAGTAGATGCCGGGGTATTTGGGCTAGACACTTTGGTGTAGGGAAAATCCCGACGCACCCACGCAGGCACAGAAGCACTCACGCGCTATCACTGTTGCCTGTTACGTCGTCTTGATTAACGGTGTCTGGAATGGAAAGGAAAAGATTAGCGCACGACTATTTACTGGCAATTAGGAGCAATAGAAGTAGCGACGATGATCGTGGAACATTGACATTGACTAATTCGTGGTATGGGGAGAACTAGAGATGTCTGGCACATATTTCCTTTGTTATTAGTCAGGTTACTCTTGCATCCCCTAGAAATAGTTCAACAGTCTTGTTGCTGCCACAATCACCACCTTGGTCTGTTATCTCAAGATCCTTCACATTGTTGAAGTAGACATCAGTAAGAAGGCTAGACTACCGTCCCCTGCGTCTTTTTTTCTGACCAACTTCACCCCTTTTCCGTCTTGAGCGTCTGTCTGTGTTGACTGCATGGGACTTCCAGTCGGTCTGACTGATCTCCTCCCAACTTGTCAGCGATTTTGATGAGGACAACCACTACCCAAAGCAAAAATTTTTGGATATTCTATTAAATTAATCCAAAAGTAATCAGGGAAACAATCGAATGTGTCATGGCTACTATCACCACCCAGTGTTAGGGGTGAGCTATGCGCGTGTCCATTAGGGAAGGGTTGAGATATACAGGTCAGGATAAGAGCTTAATTAGGGCACTCAACGGCAGGTGTCCAGATGAAATCACGCCAACATCTCCATCATCACCACCACCACCAAACAGTATCACCACTGGTGACAGAAGCACTCAGGCTTATCTCTCCCTCGCTCTCCCTTCTAACTGTTGATGTGATCTCCTGTTTCCTCTGTTGCATAATTACTTCCAGTTAATTGTCTCATCAATTGGAGGAAAATTTGACTCTTGGCAGGCTTTCTTGGTAGACAGAAGTAAATCAAAAGTCCAACTCATTTTGGTGTAATATTGACGCGGAAGTAATCTGTTCTTAAGTGACCTGTGGAAGATAAGCCTGGGCCGAGCCAGACTCAGTAGCTTGTGGCATGTCGTAGCAGAAGGCAGTGGATACTCTCATCCATTTCTTTGCAATTGCGTCTGAATTGGCAGTATTATTTGGCCACTAATTTGTCGTTTTCCCTAGGGTGTCAAATTTCATCCTACAGGTCATTTCAGCTTTCATTAGCAAGACCTCATAGGCAGACTCCTACCACTATGCCATTCTGACATTTTATTACTCAACCGTGTTATCAACTTACACTAATTTGGCTTTTGTGAATTTTTTATCTACTTTATTTCCCTTTAAACTGTCACTTATATGTGACGTACAAATTTGGGCTAGAAAAGTCCATCTAGATGCTCTACCATTCTATCATGACATTAATTATCTTTTATCTGGCTTTTCTTGTACCTTTTAAATCTACTGCGTTTTCGTTGAATTGAACTGTCACATATGTGTGACGCACAGGTTTAGGCTAGAAAAGCAAGCATAATAGTTGCACTGGTGCACATTTTCCGTTTCAGACAAATAAATAATGTTTCAACTCATTTCCGTATCTCAAATTGGTTTTTAAAGTTGTATTACTGTCTCCCCTCCTCTGCCCCTGCCCATTTCCCTTTCTGTAATGACCCAGCTTTCAGCTAGCCTGGCGTTTGGCTTCGTCGTGCTAGCTCCTCCCCAAACTTTGATGACTAACACTAATAAAAACGGTGGAAAGAAAACAGCATTGACCTCAATCTTTTCTTAAAGAGAGCAAAGCAAACATTTAGTTAGCCCTTGATGTTGTGACCAGACCTGTTGATAGTCCCCCCCCCCACCTCCCACCCTCGAAACGCTGTAGTCCAGGGAGGTTCAAATCCAGTAAACGTGCATGCTGAAGTAGAGGTAAGCTGTCGTCCGTGTTTGGATGGTGACGGGTGCATTGCTCCTAAGATCTGTTGGGCGGAAAAGTGAGGAGACATGATGAAATCATTAACATGTTGGTCACGTCGTTCTGTCTCATCTCCTCTGCTAATATTCAATCATGGTGGAAGCTTCTTCAGTGCATTTCGGAGGGCCTTTTCTGTAGACGACATTCAAGAGGGGCGGCTGCGATTCTCCGATCAGGTCCAATAAGCGGATAGTCTCGGAAGCATCTCCGAACAAGCCCTGAAATATGATAGTCAACTCAGAGCTCTCCGACAGCAAAAACAAGATTATTTAATGAGACTGAATGAGAAAGCAAGAGGCAATTAACTCGAGCAATTTTTCTTCCTCTTCCGCCCTCCCGTCCCGTGCCTTTCCCCTCCACCCTCTGCATCTGCCTGTTAACCGGAATTTCGATTTTTTTGCCTGAACAAAGGTGGCAAAACGGGGTACTCGACTGCCCTACATCTACACCTCCCCTTTGGCCATAAAAGTCTGTCCTAAATTCGCCTCTTCTCAGACTGCAGTTCCACTTTTTTGACATTCGTTGTTTGCTCTCTCTATTGTCGGTTTGACTGACTGGCTCCGTGGTGAAGACTTTTTGTTGGGGAAGGGGCAAATGCTTTTTTGACCTACTTGTTGCATGGTTATTGGGGTGTCTGATGGTTGTCTGTTTGATTAGCTGACTGACCAAATGAATGGACAGTGAAAACAGAAGACGGCAGTATTGAAGTAGGACGTGATTTGAAGCCACCTTTGCAAGCAAGTGGACCATCTGATTGGTTGGTTAGGTACATGCTAGAGGGTCGAGTTCTGCGAGCATCTGTTCCAGAGGGAGGTTCTGGTACCACCTTGGTCGGTATGCGAAGGACTAGAGAAATGCAATTAACCTTCTTGGACAAAGTAATTCATCCCCCATCTTCCGCGATTTGGCGTCGGAACTTATCATTGAAGTGGTGCCACTCACCTGTCATTTGCTTGTGACGTTGATAGCGAGCGTGGGACTCTTAATGAATTCATTTTAAGGCTGAAGGCCTCGGGTCCTACCGACTGGGCTTCCTCGTCTCGTTTTAAGCGTCGCTCTGGACGTTCATGTTCGTCGTTACGTTTCCTGCACTTGTAATCGCAACGGCAGTTGTTGGGGCTCGTATTCTAAGGACGAAGGAAGCCTGATATACTCAAATTACAACGAGGAGGTTCTCCATTTCAGCAGATTTTCATCTATCAAATCTCATTCTGAAGATTGAACGATGTTGTATTGATCAGAACAGATTCACGAAATCAGAGGTCGTCTATGTGGCGTATTCTCTACTTCTTGCAACTTGGGGAGAGGTCAGAACTGGTTGAGGCAATCTTGGCCTTGCTCTGCTACTGCACTGAGGTGGTTTTCGTGCTCTTTTCTGTTCCTATAATGAAGAAACTGGACAAAAAGGCCACCACTGTTGTGTTCCCTCTTCAGTGATTGCGATTTAATCGAAGAAAGGACAAAAACGGCATCGAATTGGCCGTCAGCTATTCTAAAGTACGAGTTCATCGAAACCATTCATCACGCAGGCACACTTCTATCCCTCCTGTTGAAGTACTGATTCTCCTCCATGGGTTCTTTTGTCCGATGTAATCGGAATTGCACCGGTTGAAGGCTTAGCTCCACCGTGTGTGTGAGCCCGACCCAGCCCAACCTCTTCCGGGTGCTTTGGTTTGGCCTGACGTACTGGTCGTAATCATAGGCGGTAAATCGCTTAATCAACACCCAGGGAACAATGGCCATCGTACGACTGTACAGGGTTTTTTTCCGCCCTCCATGCTTGCGTCTGTTTACAGCGTTAGACGACGCTTTGTGCGTGTGCGTTCATGTCCTCGCGCTTGCCTCCTCACCTGCGTTATTCGGCACCTCATCGCGTTTGCATACGTGCGGACGTGCACTCCACGATCAAAAAGTGCCGGGGATGCAATTGAAAAAAAAAATTATAGCGCTAAAATAAACTATAATCATGCTCAAGTTGATGTTGAATGACACATCGTGGAAGTAAAAGCGGTAACAAGTGACAATCCTGTCCTATCATGCGCACTAACAGCCAGCTCGTGCCCTGCCGACCAGTCTGTTTCCGACGTACCTAGTCAATATGCAGTGACAGGCAAGCTCAGTTGCTAAATTGCATGATATCTAAGCTGAGTAGGCTCAGCACTCCCGACACCGGATAGGCACATGTTTGCGCTTTGTTGACGCTCTCCACCACGGCGATTTCGTTCCTAGCCTTCTCAGCGCTCCCAGTCCATAGGCTATGAATACTGAGGCAGTGCGTGGAAGACCTCCCCAATCCCGGGGATTGGACTCCCCAATACCACATGGTAGTGAGCCTAAAAACTTGCAATTGAAAGAAGTCTATGCACGCAGAGTACGTAGAAAAAAGTGCGTGCTTTTGCCCGACATAGATGCGAAGGTGGAGTAAGGTGGACCAGGTTGCAAGGGTCCAGTCATGTCGGCAAGTCATCCCTTAGCTAAGCTGCTTTGTGGAAATTAAATCGGATTGGTAAGATAAGTCGAGTAGACCCTGAGGAAAATTTGCTACATTTTGCGCACTTTCATGGGTCGGTAACTGCCTAAGAGACGCCAACTTTTCCTCTTTTTAAAGTGATGAAGCACGCTCCCGAATGCATCTCTCAGCTATCCGTCACACAACTCGAATATCTACTAATTACCCCGTCTTTGAGACATCCACGACTACCACTCCAGCCGCCGTCATTACTTCCGACGGCGGTGGTGGTGGCGGCGGTGCATTGGGTCATAAGCACAAAAGGGGCGTCAGTTCTTCACGGAGAGCTGCTGCAAACGGTGCTTCGACTGCTGCTGCTGGTGTCGCTGCCGCCAGTAAGACGGCGACGTTGAGGGACCAGAATATGGCCGAGTTGGATCCCTCGGGCTTTGCTCGACTCCTCAATGAACGCCTTCAACGCGTGGTGGAAGACAGAGCTGCTATGGAAAGACTTGAACGGCTTATGTCGGAGGTAAGTTTTATTAGTTGTAATACAACTTGGCTTTTCGATTCTACTCACCGGCTGCATTTTACAGGGTTATTACCAACTCATCTACTCTTCAGAGACATCATAATTCAATACCTCTATTGAAAAAAAAACTGATCATTTCAAGTCTTTGGGACGTTTAAATGATGGTTACTATGGCGGGCGCAGGACTTGGGTTTTTGCCGAAGTTTGACATGGTTTTAATAGGCCTTCTATCGTGAGTCCCCATAGAATCAACCGTCTCTCTCTACGCACTTGGCATAGTACCCAGCAAGCAGAGTCGACATTGTTATTATCATTGCGGAGTGGGGCCGCTTATCGCACCCACTTGAGTTATCCATGGAGTCGTGATAGAGAAGGCCTGAGGAACCATCGAAAGTCACAAGGACATCCCCGTTTGACCGTCTCAGTCGCCGATTGGTGGTTGCGTTTCGATCATCCACTTCTGATTGGTTCTACATGCCAACCAAATCGCCCAATCAGGGCACAATTAATGATTAAAATCAGTAACTACCTGCGTAGAAGGGGCGGAGGGGGCAGCGAGACATGATGGTGAGACCTCTTGTCAGGAAAGGCATGGTTGTTAGTCCTCGCCTGTCATCGGCGTCTGGGTTATTCCGTCCCTTAGTCATTGGTCCGAGGGGTTGATTGACATCTCCTGTGCGCGTGCAGGGTAGAGAGAGCAAGGTGGTGTGGGCGCACCTCTTTGTTTGAAAGAAGATGACTGAGCACATTTGCCATATCCGCCATTTGTCGCTGCGATCGGATGCTACGTGGTGACTTGCGCTAGTAGACGCGGCAAGATGGGACGAGAACAGTTCAACCACGAAAGGGTGTGTTTCCTTCCCCTTATTTACCCCCAAAATGCCGTTTGATCCTCATAATTAAGGTCTGCTTGCTACCTCCGCTTGTGATGCTACAATTTCTTCTCTGGAAGAGAATAAATTGCTTGTCTAATTGATAGAAGACATGCTGAAACACGATCCGTCTTCGAGTCGGACCCTACCTTGAGCAGTCGAATCGCTCTTCACTGTCGTTGTCATTCCAGATGATCTTCCAACCTTACTATTACTCTATTTGTAGCAGGATTTAGGCTGTCTTGAGGATAATCTAGTTCATGCTCTCCGATGATTTCTGATTCTGTGGGCTCAAAAAGTGGGAAGGTCAGCCATCGTGGCTATCCACAAGAGGCACTTTCTATGTATAAATGTTTTCCAAAACCCAAAAAACCTGTAGTTAACCTTGAGCCGTAAGCTTATTCACTTAGCTATTTTATTTTATATTTATTACACCCGATTCGCTGTAACCAGCTGCCCTAAAGTGGTAACCACCACACGTCACACATATGTGACGCTGGTATCGAATGTGTTGATTACTCTAAAAGCAGCATTCTTCCAGTCTCGTTGCAGCTACTTTTACATCGTCGATGTAGACAGGACGCTCAGGGGGTCAATTTTTTTCTTGGCCAAACTGCATTTGACAGGTGTCAGGTCAGGCGGTGGTATTCTGCAAGGAGCATATTTAGCATGGTAGTCTCTTGTAGCCAATATTTTGGGTAGTAGGGGATTTCTTTCCTTCCTCCCAACTTTTTTGCCATTTGAATGCTGCCTACACCGTCTATCAGGTTGACAGCCTCTTCTGGGGGAAGCGCATACTCCCTTAGATGTGCATCCTGCGGAGCCTGTGGTTGAGGTAGGTAGTCAAACCGAGTTACTCGGAAGATAAGGCGATGACATCTTGTTGCTCCGTGCCATGATATGTCATCAGTTTTCGATTTGTAGATGCGTCAAATCAGTCAGCTGACAGCTTTATGCACTTTCTTCCACCTGCCAATCGTTTGACGCCTGATTAGCTCAGTTGGGAGTGACCCGGACTTAGAGGGGATGAGGAACTTCTCACTTCATCATCGAGCTTAACATATACCAGCGGCGCTCGCTGTCCTTATCCTCCGTGGCCCCCCAAAATGCTTTATGCTTAATAATCCAGTCCTGACCGTTCAACCTTCGCGCGTTCATTTCCCATTTTGACTTGCTTCGTAATTAGTCATAGTAGCACCACGTTTGTGCATCTCCAGTCAATGGTCTGCCGTTGGTTGGTTGGTTGGTTGGTCGGTTCTCCTGACAGTTAGCACAAGCGAAACACCGAGAGTGAAAGGGAGTGAAAGAGGGGGAGTTGCAGTTCCGTTTTGCCTCTCTCTCTCAGTGTGCGTGCGAAACAGAATACCTATTTTTGGCATTCGAAACGCACCACGGCCTGTCATGCGCTATTCCTTCAGGCCTCTCCTGCTACAAGTAGCACTTGCGATTTGCCCTCATGCCCTCCGTGAATCTGCATTGACGTGCCCCAAGTGGGTGACGTTCGATGAATCGTTTGGTTAAAGGATATTGCCGCCTATTTTAACCGGTTAGGACTACGGTACATCGTGAAGCACCTCAACGACCGTAGTGCATTCGACAAATGAACCTACAGGTCAGTGGATCGCCAACAAGTGTTTATGTGGGGTGCTAAATACCGATGAACCGGAAGCAGCCTTAGTGGGTACAGAATTACGAGTCAAGAGGTTGCCTTATTATCGTCTTACAGTCCCTCGTTTTTGGTGCTCCTCATGGTCACTCTTCTGCTTCGGTCGGAACAGCTCTTCGAGTGGATTGTATTCATTCAGCAGAAGAGCATGAGGGTCAAACGACTAGTGGAGCATTTGGAGGGAACCCATAAACACTGCCTCCTCTATCAAGCTTGCTCTATCGAGGAGACTGGAAAATAAAAAGAGGGAGTGTTGTTTCCCCCGCCCTGATCGTGCGTCATTGTGTTGGCAAGGTGGAAATCTAGGTTGGAGGGATTGTCAACTGTCAGTATTTCTTTGCTATAGGTTTCCTTGAAGTGATTGGTCAAAGCTGTCATGGAAAATTCTCTAGGCCTTTGGAATCAGCTTTATCTTCGGCCCTGAGATGCTAAGAAAGAGGCCAAGAAGGCTCCACTTATTAGGTAGATGGTATTCACCTCATTTATTGACCAAAAAGTAGATCATATTGTTACCTCAGTACAGCCCAAACATCGGAGGGGTCTGCTCCTTAGTCAATGGTCGCATTTCACACATCACAATCTCCCTTGTTGTTATCCTCTTTTCCGTTTGACGGTTGGGGTGGGGCTAGGAGAGAGACTGAAGTGGTGGTGGTGCTTTGACAGCCTCACGTTGGTCGGATGACATTCGAGTGACCGTTATAGCTTCTACCCGACAGGAGGCGAGAACGGTAAGGGGGACACAGCCAACCTCAATTCTCGCATTACACCTCTTCCCCCCTCTCTCCCTCATCTTGATCGGCCCAGGCCTGCTCAGATTGCATGACAGGCCAAAAAGGCGATTGGTCCACACACACCAGGCAGCGAGAACATGGGATGAGGCGGAGTTGAAGGGGGGGGTGAGGGAGGAGCTACTTCCTTGTCTCTTCTCTTTTTCTCTCCTCCTGCTACTGCTTCCCATTCTCAGACAGGTATTGTGTCACTAGGTAGGAAGGAGCACTCATGAGAGGCAGTGGATGTGATCACTTTCAGGTGTGTATACTCTAAATTTTGATGTGGATTTTTAAGTATGGATCCGACTTGTCGGTTCGTTGCTAAATGCGCCTGCAAATGCATTTTAAGGGGTCACGGACAAGACTATGACTCAGACAGTAGCTGATCTCCTTCATTTTTTTCTTCACCAGGTCGGAAATGACGAGGAAGGAGAAGAAACCACAGAGATTCCGGACACGGGTCAAGAGAAGGAGGCCTCTACGAAGACCACGGAAGCTGTGAAGGTTGAGCCAAAGACAGAGACAGAGATGGCTTCAGCTACAAAGACACAGCAACCGCAGCCGCTGCTGACTACCGCAGAGAGTGAAGAATGCAGCATCTCCAAGGCAATGGCTAATCTCAGTGTTGCGTCGATATCGACAACAACAACAACAACAACGACGACTACCACAACAGCAACAGTATCAACAAAGTCTTCGGTTCTTCAGCGACCATGGGCCGATCGTCTACTGGCTGCTGCAAGGGTTCAGCATGCACAACAAGGCGATAATGCTCAGGTTGGTGTTGTGGCGCCTCCAGACAGCACTGACAGTTCCGCTTGTCTGAAAGGCACCCAGTACTGGTCAGATAGCGATTGGTAGGAAAACTGCTCCTTTCCTTTCAGCAGTTTCGGTAAAAAATGATTGCCTTTGCTTTGCAAGCAAAAGGTGGTAGTAATTGATGGCGAGAACAGAAGGAATCATTTAATCATTCGTAGGATGTAAGTTTCCTTTTCCCTTCACCCCAATCTCATTGGAAGAACGAACTGCCCACGTACATGCTTATGCAGTGATTGTACCTTTTACTTGCACAACTCTTCTGGGGTTTTTTGACTAAAGGAAGGAGAAATTTTTTGAGCAAAATGGAGGAACTGCGTGGTCCAAAAACGAGGCAGACAGACGGAGTGAATTTTTTGATGGCGAGGTGGCCTCACTTATTTGTGCGTGTGTGCGTGCGTGTAAAACCAAGCCACAGCTGCACGCACTCTCCTAAGAAAGGCTCGAAATACAGACGTCTAAACCAGTGTATCGCCTGAGTCATCTCTCTGGAGGTTGTGCAAGAAATGACGGGCCTGGAAGTGGCTTTGACGTTAACGCGCCGACGTCGTGGAGACTGAAAAGGTCGACTTAGGCATCTGCACACTATTCTATCTTATTGCTGTGGCTATAATATCGGTGGAAGGCAGACCGGAGGAGACTTTCTCATCAATTAGTGTTCCAATTCCAACACCTTGTGTGCAACCAGAGTAAGGGGGTGGACTCACATAATCACTCAGTGAGTGGAGGATATTTGAGGGTTGATTAACGGCAGTAAAGCGGTTTAGCTGTCAGCCAATAAGTTATCATAGACAAGCCAGCATGTCTGATCAATTTAAGCCAACACTGACACTTTCACTATTGGCGTCACATATATGTGACGCTTCGATTTTCTCTTACCTAACTCCGTAGGTCAGCCGAATGTAAAAGGGAAGCGGTTAAACTAGGAGGGCAAAGCAACCAAGAAGAATTTTTTTCTGCTTATAACTGCATCTAAGGTACCAAATAAACTGCGGAGCTATCCTACCCTGTGAAGTATTTGCGTGCGTAAACGCGTTTTCCAGGAGTTCGGACGTCGTCGTGTCAACGTTCCCACGCAGGCGTCGATGAGATGGGTGTGATTAATGCCTTCTGGCGTTCTCACGTAAAAAAAGGCTTTTCACATGCATGCACACTAGTGTGTGGGTGTGTCAGAGTGAGCATGATTGAAGCTTCGTCTACTGACGAATCTGCCTCTTCTTGGTCTTCGTCGTTGGTCTCCTCCGCATCCTCCCGCTTGGTCAGAATTGAGGTCACCTTGTGCTGTGCCTTGCGATGTTAAAGGGTGGATGGTGGTGAATCATTCCCATCCGATGAATTGGCTAATGCGATAAGTGGAGGAGTTGAATTTTGCCTCTTCAAGGCTTGCTAGAGGAGGATAGAGCAGACCTGACGTTACTGTTTTTTGCGGTGGGATCTTCCACACCGCAAGAGGTGCAGGTGATTGGTTCCAGAAGAATTCTTCTTGGTCATGATCTACCTGCACAATCAGGCTCTCAGTACGACGTTCACGTTTCTCAAATGAGTCTTCCTTTTCTTTTTCATCCAGGCTATTCTTGAGGATCACTGTTCTCGCATCTGGGACACATCAGCCGATCGGACACCAACAAGTAGTAGTGGCAGTGGAGGTGATGGGCACGGTGCATCCGCCTTACGACCTCGTTTGGATGCTGTCGGAAAGTCATCTGGAAAGATTGTGGAGACCTCAAGGCAAGCGACAACAGGAGGAGGAGGAGAGGAAGAAGAGGTTGAGGATGATTGTATCCACCCTCCACTGCTGCAAGAGTCCTCCTCTCCACCCAGTGCCACCACAACCACGACCACCAACTCTTCCACACGATTTGACTTCCACCAACAGGTTAATGAGAGCCAACTGGTTGATGTAAACACGATGCGACTGCAAGCACGGTGAGTACACCCGTTCCGCTCAATGTTGAGGGGAGGCGACGCTAGGGAATAAGTAATTAGGCTTGTCCCTTTATTCGTCTTCCTGTTTGTCTGCGCAGAGAAGAAAAGGGGAAAAAGCGGCACCGACCGACGCTGGTCTCCTTTTAATGTTGCCCCTTTTTCTCTTTGTTACCGCTAAAGCAACCGGCTGGGGTCAAAATTGAAGTAGAGAGATGGAAGAAGTGGTGCAAGAAGAAGAAAAAGAAGGTGTTTTACCTCCACCTCCCGGCTCTCAATTCCTCTATCCAATAATCCAGTCCTTTTGTGGAGGCTACTTCTGCCTCAATTTTGTGGTACCGAGAGTTGCTTGTAGGCTACTAGCCTTCGTGGGAGGAGTGAGGGGAAGGGGGCAGGAACTTTGCATTTCCTTTGAAGGTCTAGAGAGGTTTTGGATGATTTACTTGCCTAGGAAATAAGGAATGATTAAAAAACACTATGTAAAGCCATATCCTCACGCATGAAGCGTATTCTTCTTCCCCAAAAAGAAAAAGTAAGATTCGCTTTGGCCTTACCTAGCCGGTGGTTTTGTTTTTCCCTACCTTCTGTGGGACAGCCTAACCTGAGGAGGAGGGATATTGACTGGCGTGATTGACGGGAGGGAAAATGGACATGATTTTATCGTAGACCACCCAGCATCATAAAAGTTATTATCTTATTTCTCCTCAAATCGTTGGGGAAGGGCATCAAATCAGAAAAGTGTTGCCTTTGTGTGTGCATATCAGAAATGCGGATTTGATGTTTCTTTAGCTAAAATTTGGGAACTTATCTAATTTTCCCTTAATTGTTGTATTTTGATGGAGTACATACTTAATCCGTGTCACGTATAATATGACTCGTCATTTTTAATACTCCCACTCGCACGTCGCATATATGTGACACGTGCTACTCATTGGTTTAATAGAGATGTTCGCGTCGAATCAGGAAGTAGATACAAGAGGAAAATGATATCTTTCCGGCTTATTAACCCGCAGGCTCGGTGGCGGTGGATCGTCAACTCTATGCCGCCATGGTGGAGGTCGTTTCAAGGGTGGTATCACTCAGGAAGATTTCTGCTATCTAAATCAACTTTTATTCATTCCTCTTTTAGGTGTACCACATTGCCAACAGCGCCTTCAACTACTGGTGGTGGTGGCAGTGTTGGAAGTGGAGGTAGCAGTGGCAGTGGTGGATTGGTTGTCGGCTACTACCTCTGCGACGATCCAGTTCCCTATCGCAGTCAGTGGCCGTCAAACATTATCACTCTGGGACAATTCAAACACCTCGTGCCCAAGAAGGGTCTTTTTCGGTGAGTTACTAGTCCTCGCATTCCCCGCCGTTCAAAGTCCATTCGGCAGTCTGTCTACTTGTGTCTCGACTCTGAACTTTAGACTCACAAGATGGAGGAGACAGATGAGTTATGTTGTCCTGATTTTTTTTTTCGTGAGAGAGGCTTGTAATACTCCTCCTCTTCTCAAGATTGATGTGTCATTGTTTTCCCCTCCCCTTAACAAAGAAGGAATGTTGGTTCATCAGAGGGAGAGTGGGGGAGACGAGGGAGAGAAGAGGTTGCTTTTGTTATTTGCGTGTTCATTCACCTTCTTTTGTTTATTTTATCGTGTGGCCTGAATTGGTGGTCTGCCTTTTTTTATTCACTGAGGTAGAGGAAAATAATAATTGAAATTTTGAAAAAGGAGGAAGACAGTAACACAAAAATCACGTTTAATTGACGTTTAACTTCCTTCCTCCCCCAAACATCCCCCTTCTGGCTGAAGGAGAGGAATGGGCGTATCAGTGTTACCAAGTTAAATAAGTAGTAGAAAGATGTCTAGAAAATGCTTTTTTTTCCTTTAATGACTAACAATTGACAATTTAGAGTGCTGTTAAAGCCTGTTATCGTCTACGATGATTGATTTTCTTCCCCCTTGACACCTTGATGAGGCAGATATCATTGTTGAGGATGAGAAAAAAGCACCCAAGTGAATTGTAACTGGAGATTGGAAGAAGCAAGGCAAGGCTGGCAATGAAGCCGTGATAGTTTTGGAATGGGAAGAAAGCCAAGTGTCATTCCATCGCATTGTGTGCGGAAACAAAGGAGCCACATTGAAGGTGGTTGAGTCAAATCTTCTATGGCAACTGGATTGGTTGACTTCAGGACAAAGCAAACGAGAGGAGGGAGATGCTTGCAGTTCTCGAAAAGCAGGTGGATTGACCAAATTCCAGTGATGAAACATTGATGAATATTGGATGTATTAACTGAGAGGTGTCACACCTCGGCAAGGTAGAACACATTGACCCAAGAAAGGGACGGTCGTCACGACACATCTGGCAGTGACAAGAATATGCTTCTTCCTGCAACAAAGGTGTCCCTGCGATGTCAATCAAACTCTGTCGAAAAACATTGCGTGACTAAGCGGTGCCGTTGAGATACCCTCATAAAAGCCATCTTTTCACTGATTGGTGACACGGCTATCCATCGATTTTCATCCCGTCGTATTGATTGGCTGGAACTGTGTGGGGAACCAATGAGAGTTGGAATAATAAGAGAGGTCATAGAGGAGGTGAAATAAGGCATTTTTGGTTGGAAATTAATGTAGTCCTCCAGTTATTTCTGAGGAAATGCAACATGCAAACTCATCATTTAGCGCCCTAAAAGGTTGAATAAAAAAGTGACGTTTAAGTGATCTGAACGTAGTCCCATCCCGTCCCCGTGGAGACCCAAAGAATAATTTAATTGCCAGCAACTTTTTCTGCATAACACAAGTTCATCGTCTTCTTTTAGGGAGAGAGGAGCAACCACCGCATCCTGGATTCAAAAGTATTTGAATTCAGCTATATTTGTGCCTCTAAAATATTTCTGTCGGTCCAACTGTCACGTTTTGCTTGGACATTGCAGCGGAATTGCTTAAAGCTGGACAGACAACATGTTCTACTAGCAAGCGCACTCTCAGTGCTGCTACTGCATTAGCTAGCTACGTAGGGGATTCATCCTCACTTAGTTGTCAAACTTCCCAATTCTTTCACCCGCGATCCTCTCCATATTCAGCCATGAGATTGGAGGCTTTCACCTCCCCCTACGTCTTTTGATAGGTCTATTGGGATGTTGGGCATATTCCACCGGTCGATCACTGGTGCAGTATTGGTATTACCCCTGAAGAGCCCGAAGACCATTACCCTACATGCCAAGTTACCAGCACGTTAGTTCGGTGACAGTGCATTGAAAAGGTTAGTGAAACGGCATGCTCGGGGAAAATTAGTTAACAATCAGTTTCACCTATCCGTAGTCACTCTCTTTGCTGTGCGGCCGTCATTGTTACACGTTTTCACTGCAGTTTAGGCAGGCAGGGGAGCGAAGTAAAGCGGAATATGGATTCCAAAGCAGGATTTTATGGTCATGATTTCCCTCCCTCCACCACCACTAACTCCCGTCTCTCCACCCATTCTCCAATTTTTAAACTTGACAACAGTCTCGGCTGTCAAAACACTCATTCACCACGCGAGGAGATACAAACGATGACAGGAGCCGCGGCAGCAGCAGCATCATCGTTGCTAACCTCGTCGGTGTTTGTGTCAATTCGCCGACTCGTGAAAATGGCGGCAGCGGTAGTAGCGGTGGTGGCGGTGTGTGTATGAGAGAGAAGGACTGACAGCGATGTGATTGCCGCCGCTGCTGCTGCGCCCTCACCAAATTCGAGTCCTCCTAACGGGATCACTTTCGGGGGGGGGGGAAAAAGAACTACATGGAACTGATATTTGTACCATCTATTTCTGGCAGAGAAAGGGGTAGAAGAATACCGGAGTTTACTGCTGTCGAAAGAGTCGCCTGTTAGAATGTTGGTACGAAAAATGCTGTCTGAAAGCTCTGCTGCTAACATTAAGGTATTGGTGATGTTATTAATGGTCCTCAGGCAATTCAACGCCCCTCTCAAATCTCGTGAACCCAAGTCTACCCTCTTGAGTAGAGGGGGAAGGGGCAGCAGGAGTGGGTGGTCAACATAAGTAGTCGGACGTGTGCAATCTACGATGACAGCTACCGGCTTTGGCGGCAGTGGCAGCGGTAGCGGCGAATTTCAGACCACAATCCACACACACACCGACACGTATGACAACGCACCGACTCTTCCGACAGGACAGAAGTAGGGGAAGAGGGGAGGAGGAAAGGAAATGAACTGCGTGCTTTTGTAAGTGAGGGCAAAAACGCTATTTGTTTATTCAATAGACAATGTCTGATTTCCCCTTAATTAAGGCTGTGAGACCTGCTTAACCCTTACTTTACTATGCAATGGTTTATCTGGTCACCGTCTCTAAAAGGGTGTCCCCATTCTGGAGGACGAGTCCGTGAGCCACAAGTTTAGCCCTTAAAACTGCTTCGAGGATACCGTCAGACCGTTCAAACAAAAATCGACGGGACCAAGAGGCTTGCCTTCTTGGTGTCCAGATGCGTAATGCTGCATCCTAAGGCTAAAGAACGGAGGTCCGAGCCAAAGGTGGTCCGTCGTTCTACATGCAGAATGGATAGATCGGATGGAACTACATGAACGTATAACGATGGAAAAGAATGAGTGGAGGATACACTTAGCGATGAATGCTAGATTCCGGATGGAATGGGACAGTTGGAAAAATGAAGTGTGAATTCAGGATGAGTAGCTAGATAGATAAAGTGATCCATCAAAGGTTGTCCACATGGAGGCGCTCCTCATTCTCGTCCTTAAAGAACTTACCTAACCCTTCCTCCATTCCAATCGAAGTACTTTGTATCCACTGACATGCGCGTTTCTTTTTCCTCTTTTTCGCCCATAAAAGCGTTGACATTTCTGGAGACAAAAAAGTTAGAGAGAGAGAAAGCGAGAGGTAGGCAGACAGGTAAACAAACGCAAGGAGTGAAGCAGCGAAAGCAAGAACGATAGGAAGAGTAAACGTGACAGCAGCTTGACGTTACTCACAAAAGCGCAGACACGAAATCGCCCTACTTTCCTGTCCGCTCGCCTCACCTTACCCCATCCGCCCTGCCTCTGTGACAGTAGTAGATTCCATTTCCAGGGGAGGGGCACGCACGCACCGACCCATGATGACTGGCAATTTCTGTTTCGGTGAGGTGACATTTTACCGCGTCGGTGTGCTGCGGCGCGATGTCGTATCATGACAAGTCTTGCTGCTGCCGCTGCTAGGGTCGTCCAAGTCAAACAGGGACTTTGCAAGGTTGAAGAAGGCGAGCCACCAATAGCCGTCACAGATCTCGTGGGTCAGTGCATTCCAGGCACTACTGGCTACAATTTTTAGGCAATGCCTGTACGGAACCTCATGTACTTGTGGCGTTTCTTGTTCTCACCTTCCCCCGGTCATTTCATCATTTCTTTCCTTTTTTTCCTTCACGCAGATTCTTTTTCAAAACCACTTCTGACGAGTTTGACTCAGGTGTGGTGCATCAAGAGATCTCCAACGATGACGCTGTTCTGCCCCTATGGGAGGGTAAAGTAGTCGCCAAGGTGGAGCGTGTGGAGCAGTAGACGTCGACGTCGCCGTTTGTGTGGTCGTCGACGTTGGCATGGCAAACAGGGTACCCAACTCACTTCCCCGACTCCTCCTTCCTACCGAATTACCAGTAGTCTCTGCTCTCCACTTCCCTTCTTTATTCAGTCATCTGTGTAATAATAATTCTTTGATCCTCATTACCTCCCCTTGCCCTCTCCAAATTTTGCGAAGGCTATTGAAAATGAGCTTTTTATTATTCCTAATCAAAGGTGGTCTTTTATTTGTTGGCTATCGTTAGAAGGGGAGTGGCGTGAGCGAGGTCATTTCACGGTTGACTGAAATGTCTTGCGTAACCAACTGGCCAATCAGCAGGAGGGAGGGGGGTCGTTCCTGGCCTCTTGAGTTTTGCTATTCTTTTTTCACTACCACATAAGCCTTTCCTTCGTGAACCTGTGCCAGTCCTTCGCCAAGTATCTCTACCCCTAGCAAACAGGAGGGATGTGAAAGGCATGTCAAATGTTGGGTGATTTCCCTTGGAGCGAGCATTCCTAGTTTGCCTGGGAGGATAAGTGTATGATGATTTGCCAGTATGAGATAGTTCCTCTTTTTTTCTCTTATCTTTTCCGTGTATTTTTGTCCACTCCAAGACTTTGGGCCTGCACCTGCATTAAGCTTGACTTATGCAACCTTGGGAGGTAACATCGGTAACTTGTTTTAGACCTCATCTTCTTACTGTTCGCGATGCAGCTCATGGAAGTCAGGTGGCTGTCTCTAGAGTCCACACCTTCGATAGCTCCTTCTTTGGGTATATGGAATCAACCATTTGCCTGCCTTCTATGACACTTTGACGTAGTATCTAAGATGAGTTGGTAGATGTGACTCAGGCTCGGTACTTGGTTCAAGTAGTTGCTAAAGACACGGAAACTTTGTTGTCAAACGTGTTGAATCCAGTACCTCATTTGAAGAGCCACATGTCAAGACAAAGAAGTAAGCAACGAACAACTCATCTACACCTCCATCGAGTGAAGGAGTCATGGGAGTTACAGAACAAATACTTTTCACCTAGGTGTCGTATACTAACAGATGACAACAAGCCTCGAAGATTGCCCACCACTTTATCCCTCTTTGTCACCATGCTGGTGGCAAATGGTAGAGGCGATTTTCCAACATGCTTTTCTTACTAAAGCCCAAGGGGTGGGAAAGAGGTGTTCAGTTACACGGGGTGGGACAACATCAAGGCTCAAAGTCACTATATACTTTCCCTCGCAAGAGAACATCACCTTTACTTACGCAATAGATTAGGCTGTTAGGGAAGCAGAAGTGCAATGGAAAGGGGAGTAGGTAGGGTTGCCGTTAGGAGAGAATCATCAATTGTGCTGCCGTGCAGAGCTCCTTAGAAGATCTCTTTAGAAGATGAGATCATTTTGAAACACAGGAAGTGCACTTTTGGGTGAGTACTATAAGACATGGGTGCATAATATCCCCAGGCGAGTTGAAGCGATGAAGGAGGGAAGCATGATCTCCCAGAACAAGGTAGTTCCGCCCTTTTGTCAAGTCGCTATCAACTACTGTCTAGTGGCAATCACCTGCCCACTCCCCACTATGTGACGATCACCTTCCTATCGTTCTCAATTGTGACAATCCTGGAAGGTCTGTCCAACCTTCGACGCCTGGTCTATAGTTTCATACACACGACTAAGGAATAGCGTATCCTCATTAGTCTGCCGATATTTGGAAGTAATCGGATGACATTAGAAGCAGAGGAGATGCTGGTAGAAAATTGGAAGTACTTTTGTATTAACGAGGGCGTACCTTTACAGCGGCTCGGCAGAATTAAGGACCGTCCTTTTAATAGGCGTACTTTACCCTCCCAACTCATCCATATTTAATGAGGCGATAGTAACAACTCAACGTGGATCGTAGTCAGTGTTGATGAAGATAAAGGAACAGAGTGAGAGAGAAAGGGAAGGACCGATTTTAGGGAGGCAAGAGTACTTAACCATTGGTTAAAGCGACTTTTCACAAAATCCTGCCCGTTTACTCTCCTACAGACCCACCAATCTAATTGCCGACAATCGGTTGGTAATTAAAGGGCTGCACAAGAGCATTTGTATGGCATTTTCACATACCGCCCTCGAAGTTGTAGACCGCTTCTTAAAGAGCCTCTGGTGGTGGTCACTTCTATTCACTAGGTAAAGAGAGAGAGAGAGGATAATTGAAATGAAGAGGCGGCACTGGTGTACCCTCGTCCACTCTCATTTCCCCTGCCACCCCTCCACCCTTAACCTCAATTCCTCCGTCTTCATTTTCATTGTTTGTTGTTTGCTTTTCGTCCATGGCAAGAGGGTCGGCAACGGCAGCGGCAGCGGCGGCGGCGGTTGGGGTTTTCAAAGCCGACGCAGTTGTGTGCCGCTGCTTTTTCCGCGTGTTAGGGGCAGATGAAAGCAACATGGCCAGAATTAGCATTTAATTGTCTGTTTCAATTTACGGATTTAGGAGGAAAGTAATAAGAAAAATTAATTACAAGGGAAAATTGTCATGAAAGGAAGCGGGAAATTGAGATTTATGGGCAGCAAGGAAGGTAAAAAAGAGATGAAAAGTTGTTGGTCAAAATCGAATGGGAAAAAAATGATTTCTGCAAATATTGGAATGTCATTTCCGGAAAAAAATTAAGCAACAAAGGCAAAGTAAGACAAAAATCCATTTATCCCCCTAAACCATCAATCCGTTCCCTCATATCGCTTTCTCCTATTTACCCCTCCATAGAAGGTTGATATTTCCGTGGACTAACCAAGGAATGTGGCAGTCTCGAAGCACCACTGTTGAATGCTCGCCACTTCACTTCCTAAACAAAACACACACACACACACACACACACGTTGACCTCTCAATCACTGCACGTGGAAAGAACTCCACGTTGATGTTCTGCATCGCAGCGCCACTACATCTGGGGACAGGAGAGGAAACCGTTGCTGTCCCATACACAACGCACATCCACAGTCCACTTTGACTCACTCAACTGCAAGCAGCAGTGCCACTTGGAGTCACGAAAGGCACCAATAAAATGGCCATCAAAGTCACCGGTTTCAGCTTCCAACTCACCCTCCCTCTATAGCGCCGCTGACTAACCACCAAGTGAACCAACAAGCTAGACTAGTGGTGACCGTAAAAATTACTGCCCCACTGTCACCCTGAACCACTCTCCCCGAACCACACATTGCAGATATCGGTATGGTCATGCTAGTGGCCACACACAAAATTTTGTTTAAAATGGGTTTAGCATCTGAGTAAATCCATTCCTTCTTCATCCCTCTTCTCGCTTGTTTTTAAATTGCCAATTGGCATCAGATGAAGACGGACATACCACCAAATCTATTTATTTCTTTTTCTGCTCGTCTACCTGCTCTATCCGAGGCAGAGTGAGGCGAGAAGAGACAAAACGAGACAACTCATGGAGGGCTTTGAAGAGAGGCTGTTCAGATTTAAGGATAAGCAGATTTTTACAACCACAAAATGAGAAGCCTACACGAGATGACCTTGTTGCAGGAGAGGTGGAGAGTCCAAAAGCCAATCCTCACATCTGTGACCCAATGGGAGAAAAATTATAGAAGTAAGGGGATAGAAGTAAGGCAAGAGCGGAGGGAGGAAGTAGGAGGCAGGATCAAGGAAAAAAATGGGACAGGCATGATAGAGAGGGCTTGAGGTGGAAAGAAGAGAGGAGAGGATGTGGAAGAGCGACAGCCCTCATGGTAGAGACCAAATAATTGTTCTGTGTTTATTAGCGGTTTACAAAGGTCATTCCTTGCGCCTTTCTTTAGAGATAACATCTCAATAAACATGGACTTTCTCATCAAAATAACACCAGTAATTGATAGAGTTTGGCAAATTGTGATACTACTTAATACGATTTCATCGCCTATCACAGACAAACACGGATGTTGAAGGAGACAAAGGAGAGGATTAAGCAAAAAAGGAGTCATGAAATAATTATCCCAACATCACTATTGCTACCACTACCACTACTACTACTACCACCACGAATGATAATTTCTGTGGTGGACAGGAGAGGTGACAACAATAACCAAAATGTTTTCGGACATCCTTTGAAGAGTAGATGCTGCGTTTATTTCACATTTCTCTCTCGTCATCGCTCTCTCCCACTTTCTCTCACCCTCCTGTTGCGGCATTTCGCCATGGGAATGATTTGTTTACTGCGCCATCTCTCCACGTCTCACGTCCACCCTGTTCTTCCCCTCCTCCCCTACACTCTCGCCTAATCCTCACAAGAAAGGGGATTGGACTGAATTTTAACCAAGATCCAGAAACCGTGTTCAATGAATTGTTATGTGGTATGGTGTAGTGGGCTGTGGTGTGCAGATGAAAGAGAGAGCGCGTGTTTGGATTGACACGCCTCTACAATATGGCAGGAGACTCCCATAATGTGTGTAGTAGAGAAAAAAGACGTTAGTGAGCCCTAGGGGTTTTTACTCGATACTTCCTCTTAACACCAAGGAAAAGCTATATTTTCTGTAGTGGGGGAATCAGCATCTTTCCCTTTGATATGTGCTATCATTAGAAGTACTCCGTCCCAGTCACACGGGTAGAAGTGAGGATGGCATCGGAATCGCATGCGTGCCGTTATCCATTCACTTCACGCGATTTCATATTTTTTTGCTTTTCTACTCTCGCTCATGTGCCCTTTAAATTGTTAATTGACATTAGAGGGAGAAGGACATGGCAACAAATCAATCTGCCTCTTAGACTGCACCTCTGTCAGGACTAATTGGGACATTTATTCAAAATTGAATCTCAAGACGGGGTGAGGGGCAGCACACTAAATGCCTTGACGGAGGATAGAGGATAAGCAGGCTTTCCAACCACCAATTGACTTACCTGCTAGAGAAGACCGTATTGCTGGAGAGGAGGAGCATCCGGAAGTCAATTATCACATCTGCCGTCTAATGACGGAATAATTATGAAATGCGATGAATAAAATCGGTGGAGGGTAAGAGGCACAAAACAGGGAAGAAGGGGAGAGGACAGGAGTGAGGAGGGGAGGATGTAGAAGAAGCAGGCATTCCAACAGTTAATGGAGTTGTTTACGAAAGAGGTGACCTTATTATTGGAGAGGAGGGCTCATCAAAGGCAAATTCTCACATCTGTGGCCTGATGACAAAAGAGAAGGCAGGAACGAGGAGAGAAGGGATAGAAGATGAGTATGGGGCAGGATGGACAGAGGAGAAAGGAGAATGAGAAAGAGACCACCCTAGCTGAAAAAAAACCAATCGTCATGTGTGGTTTTATGGTTCCTCAAAGTCACTCCTTGTCCCATCTGTTATAGCCAAGGTGAGGGGCAAAGGCCTCTGAGTATCAACACCAACATCCAATCGCGTTTGGTGACGTGGGTCACCCTTCTGTGTCATTCCATCCTCCCTCAAATGTCCTTCCACCTATGTGGAGTGGAAGTGTCACCCTCCAAACGAGAACATGAACAGACGAGCATGGATGTCAAAGGAGACAAAGGAGGGCAATGCACAAAGAGGAGTGACGGAACATGGCTCCCCTCAACAATGGTGCCACCACTACCACCAATGCCATCCCCTCCACGGACGACAATACCTGACATGTCAACGTGGGTAGAGAGACGAGTTGACAAAAACAGACAGCAAATATTTTCGGACATCCTTTGAAAAGCAAATGCTATGCTTCCTTTACCCACTTTCCTCTCCCGCTCTCACTCTCCATCTCCTCTCGTTCCCCACCGCTTCCTCTCACCCTACTCTTGTGCCATGACGCCATGAGAGTGATTCATTTGCAGCGCCATCTCTCCATTTTCCTCTCCATTCCTCTCCACCCATCCTCGCCTCCACTCTATTCTACTATGCTCTACTCTACTCTACTCACAACACCTCGTGAGAATAAGCAGTGCGAGTGGTTGTGGTGGGATCGTGGTCACCAACATCAACTGCCAGTGCAATGCTGACCGGAGGGAATGCAAGTGCCATGCAGTGGAGAGAAGTGCGGTGCACCTAACCCGGTTAGGAGGTGCATTTGCAAAATAACTTAGATCCACCACACCCCAATCAACTGCCGCACCTTCCTCCCCCCCCTCCTCCTCCTCCTCCTCCTCCTCGTCCGCCACCACCATCGCTATCACGGCCACCACTACCGCCTCCACCTGGAATAAACTACGCAAAGTGACCAAAAGTGCCTCCTCGTTGGTGCTGCTGCTCTAGCCCACCCACTTGGCCATCGTCAGGTCACAATCACTGTAGGACGGAGGGGGTGATGCATTGCTTCACCATTTGGCGAGGCATAACTTGGAGGGCATGCCGCCCTCACATACGTCCATCCAGCCATCCATCACACCAGTCAAATCCACTCACAACCCCTCTATACTGAGCAACCAAGTGTATGCATGGGAGAATCCCACTTTTACATCCTCTACCACTACCACCGGCGGTGGAGTGAGAGGTGGACGCTATCACTCCACTTCTACTTAACAGCTTATCCCCCTCCTGTCACTTAGACCCACTCTAACTACCAAGTGCTCTTCCCAACCATCGTCGATGCACCAGACCGACACCTCCTCATCTCCTCATTCACTTCACCCATTTACTCAGTGTTGGAGAAGAACACTTGCATTTTCCAATTTGAACACACACTTATCTTCCTTCGGTGGACAGCATGATGCTGAAGTGTCGTGGGGTGGCGTACAACAGCCTCCTTATGGCCTCTGCTTCAACTTAGTGAGGAGAGTCCTCCTTATCCCATAGGAGGATCATCTCACCTCACTTGGAAGGCGCCATACGACATTCACGAGAGGGACAGCACTGCCTTCCTCCTCTTTCTACATCTCTTGCACGAAATCACCTCCTTCAGCCCTCCTATTCAGCACTGCTGCAAGTCCGCTTTAACACTTGTTGCTATCACGACGAATGAGAACTGTCATGAGGTAAAGGCAACAGGTGGAGTAGACTTTCAGTCTGCTTCAATACATTTAATGCCTTCTCTTGCCTCCAGCTAAGCATTTGTGACAATCCTGCCTCCCATTACCTTCATTAAAATGAGTGCTTTGCTGGTAGCAGAATTAGTTCTTTCCCTACATGGAAGGGTCTGACTGCTCGAATGCTTGAAGACACGTAGTGGTGAACGCTGTTTAGGGTAGATGGGACGAAACTTGTAAGTGAGCAAATGAAAAGGCGTCCCCAACCCCTTAGGAGGAGAAGGTGGAGGACGAGGAGAAGGAGGGGGGATGAGATCATCTCAAATTAGTTGTCAAATGTCGTAACAGTGCGCAGCTCCTTCCTCTAGCCAGTCTTCTCCATCCAGGAGTCCAGAATGCTGGTAGAGTAGAGACGCAGCTTCACTCTCACTTTCGTCTGCCTTACCATTCAATTTCTCTTCTTTTTATCTCTGATATCCCTTATGCTTTCTACAAGCCTTCATATTCTAAACCATTTCACCTTTCCTGTACAATCCGGAGGATGTGGTTTCCCAGGGAGAACAGGAGTTGCACAAGACGAATATACACCAAAAGGTAGTAAGAGATTGGCTAAATTCCCAACTTTGCCCACAAGCAACAAATTTCTGCTTAGGTGTGGCTTCATCAATCTCAATTTTCACCTCGGAAATGCAAATGTCTAGCCAACTTTCGTGTACCTCACTTTTCGGTGTTTCATCCTGTCCAGCTGTTAGTGGAATCGGCCTTACCTCAGACTTAAGGCCAATTTCCTGGCGAGTAAAAGCCCGTAGCTAACAAGACCAGTGAGTATCACCTCCACCCTACTCAAAATGCGTGCCTTTAAATACTTATTATCAATTAAGTAGCATATATTATGTTGCCAAAAAATCAAAAAATGGTAAAACAGAAGCCCTAAAAAATTAAATCCCTTTATTCCCTCACCACAAAGGGCATTTTCCTCACCTTTTTCCCTCTCTTTCTTCCCTCAGTGGCCTAATTTACGCATCGAGTGAATGGTCGCTGACGGTTAATCGAACACCTCACAAGTGAGTGCATGGAAAAGTAAATGTGTCAAATTTCTACTTTTTAAAAAGCGTTCTACTTTGTCTCCTTTAATTAAGTTCTTTTCTCACACATGTCATCCAGAGGTACTTTAGGAGAAGAGAAGAAAAAGTGGTCACTAAATGGAGAGTCTTTTCTTGTCAAGGGGTGTTGGTGCATATCCTATCGAATAATTGGCCGAAATTATCAAAAAGTACGAGTTAAAGGTGTCTATCTGCGAAAAAGAGAAAGCGTTTGTAAAGGTTTATTTACGTGCTGTTTGTTCTTGATCTCAATCTGGCTAATCTCCACTCCATCTTAAGGGGGACTGCATTTCGAGGCCTCCTTCGAGAAGGGGATTAAACCAACACCCTCCTCAAGAATAACATGGCCAAGTAAAATTTATCTCTCCAAATGCATGCTAGTTTAAGTAAAGCAGAGTATCTTATTAATTTGACATTTTTTGCTTCAAGAAATAACAATTGCCAGTGTATAAAGAGTCGGAAAAAATCTCCACACTGTGGTCTCTCATGTGTTCCCTTTTCACTCACCCCGCCCATCTAGCAGAAAAAGTCGCCCTGACTTTTGCATAGAATCGCAGAGAGGAGGGAGAGGGGGAGAAGGGAGAGGCAGGGTAACATCTGGCCAGTGAATGGGGTAATTTAAAGGCGTCTAGCCGTCAGTGTCTCCCCACCCCATCTAACAGAGCGATGGCGCAGATCAGAAGGCAGATAATCTCCCGTCCAAGCAAACTATCAAGGGATGTACAAAAAATTAAACACGAAGTAAGGAAAACTCCTTTGCATAATTTATCACGTGGCTATTTATGTAAATCCATCAATCAAGCTAGACGTTTAGTGGGGGGGGGAGGTAGGGGCGGTGGAGCTGCGGGCCATGGTGCGGTGGGGAGGGAGCGGAGCAGAACGGACGGAAAGTTAGATGCATCAAATTGCATTATTTCTTTCCAAGTTTAAAGTTTATTTCCCTCTTTTACAAACTTGGTAATCGGAAGGAGGTAATCGACTCAAAATCGTCCACCAAAGAAAACAAGTCGAATTTTCTTCTTTCAACTTAGTCGTCATTGTTGGGAGATGCAAACCAAAGACCTTTTTCCTCCTTTGTCTTTACCTACGCAAATTGGCTGCTTGGTTGAAGTTATCTCCAGTCAAAAGGAATCTGTCAAAGGATACTGGGGGAAGGGGAGCCATTAGTGGCAGATAATTGGAAACAGACTTAAATAGTTGTGTCCATGGTAAGCTTTCTACCAAATAAAGAAATCGAATATCTAAGATCAGCTCTATTAGAGTCCGGAGTATAACACGTTAATTGTGTGTTTAACTCTTGGTTGTGGTAAAGGAGCCTCCTTGGGGTCTCCGCCACTGTACCGGACCATTCCAGTAGCCCCCACACCCTTCTGTCCGCTATAAATGTCTTTTATAGTCTTCTGAGAAGTCTAGAGGCATCACAATGGGTTAACAAAAATTAATTCTTGCTGTTGCTTTTAATTAAGCCCTTATTTTAGTTCGCATCTCTTCCCTTTGATCTTTCCCAAACTGTGAGGTGCATGTTATCCACCTCCATCCCTGTGTTTGAGCAGCGACCACCGCTTAGGCATTTAAAGGGTTACATTAGAATAAATTTGGATAAAGTTTCTCTCTTTTTGTCTTCTCTCTTTCTGATTTTCCTTCCTTTTGATATCTGATGGGCCTGAGGAGAACTGTTCCAATTGTACAGTGGTGTATGAAGACAAAACCGCAATGACAGACGCGGTCAACTTCCAAGTCAATCGGTTGATGTCACTGAGGCGGCCAAGTTCTTGCCAAATTTTTTTAAAAAAAAGACCCTTTATAAAGGAAGTATAGCCGATAAGATGCAAACTTTGGGAGGAATAAGAGGACGTTATAATTTCTTTTTTCCGCTCTAAATAAAAGCACTCAAATGCATGCAGATCGGTGAAAAAATGTTCGAACCGGTAGACCACAACCTTTTCCCGAGTTTGACCTTTTAACCTTTGTTTCACAGCCCTGAATCGAAAATGGGTCTAACGTTTTGCAAAAGGTAAAGGTTATATGGAGGAATAGAAGTGTATCTCCCTACTTTTCCGCTTCGGCCCCCTCCACCTCCTCAGTCCTTGGGCGAACCCAAATTGCCCGCCTGCTACCCAAAAGGGGTGCATTCAAACAAACGCGCAACTGAAACTTATTTTTGCGGCTTGATCTCAAAAAACATCACCAGACGCAGAGGTCTGAAATGGCCTTTATTAACATTCAAGACTATTAGCTCCGCACCGCCTTCAAAGAGGCCATCAGAGCATCTACCTATCCATCTGCGCTGGAAAATAGGTACCTAATGGCACAGGCATTTTGACCCATATTCTCCCAGCCTTACAGGCTACCACAATTTCTGATTCCTTAAGCATCTTGTTTTTCCAACGACTCAGGAGGGGGATGGAGGGGTGGGATAAGAGACTAGGAACTGAGTCACAAGATTTTCCCACCGTCCTTTCCGTCAAAACGTGGTGTCCGAAAAACGAGAGCACGGGAGAAAGTGCCCGGTAAATCAGGTCGGTGGAAAGGAGGTGGGAGAAAGCGGAGCTAGTTGGCACTGCGGTCAGAAGTAGCGTCGGGAGGGAGGGAGGGGGAAGAGGGTGGTAACAGCCTTATTCTGAGGCCACGCGGGGTGGACGTGAATACACACACACAAACCGACAGAATCCCAGGCGAGCTTGTGAGTGATGGCAGCGTATTTACCCGTGGTTTAAATTCACAATGCAAGGCGTCAGCCTCAGAATGACATAAATCAAGTGTCAAAGAGAGCCCAAAGGAGAAAGATATTTTCTGTTTAGCAAATCGTTTTAATAAATGCATGCTTTC
The DNA here is from genome assembly GCA_000469725.3 of Echinococcus multilocularis. Taxonomy (NCBI): domain Eukaryota; kingdom Metazoa; phylum Platyhelminthes; class Cestoda; order Cyclophyllidea; family Taeniidae; genus Echinococcus; species Echinococcus multilocularis. The sequence goes on along the minus strand of LN902848.1, from coordinate 1,217,261 downwards.
TTTACCAAATGATCGAGCATTTCCGACAACTACGGTCATTTAACTATCAAGGGTTTTCCAATTATTCAAGTGTATGTAAGGGGATAATTTTTTTTCCTAGCAATTCGAAGAAAAGATATGAAAGTATTTGCCTTGCATTTGAGTTACCGATATGTACTTGGGTTTTTGATACTTGGACAAATTTGTTGAGTGATGGGAAAGGCCATTTTAAAAGTAAAATTCCCCATCCACAATGGATACATTTGAAAGGTTTTTATCTACTCTGACAGAATTTGCGCATAAACTACTGACCGACTAACATAAGTTATCTTTCTTAGAGTGAGTTGATCAGTGCTGATACTTTTTGATCAACTCAGGATACATATCGGGAGGGAATTTTAGGGAGATTTTAGATAATTTTCAGTAAGCGAAAAGAAAGGAAAAGGTAGCTTAACTCATTTCAAAAATGGATTATGATGGCTGTTGTTTGTCTAAAATTATTCGTTTACTTGTGAAAAGTAACAGATATAATCTTTCTGAAATCGCCTTAACATTAAGGTTTAATAAACATGCTGAAAAGGAAATTTCACATGTTTTAAAATGGGTTACTTGCTACGGTACTGATTCAATGGTGTGTTTCGCTATGTTCGGCAAGTAAAAGGGCATATCACCTATGTAGCGTTTTCTTTTCGGTGAAAATTAACAAGTGAGGATTTCAGAAAAAAAGGCCAAATAAAGCTGGAAATATTTGTATATCATTTTAAAGCATTTGTGATGTTTCCAAAGTGTGGCTGTGATGTTAAACAACAAAATCCAACATTGTTAGTGAGAGATTGTAATGAAATACCAGTTTTGAAAATTTCGTTTACCTTAATTTTTATCGTTTTTTTCTTAGACCGCTGGATTTGGTTTTTTTGCCTTCCTGAAGAAGAGGCATGTTGCAGCTTTTGAAACACAACATATGTTTGTTAGAATAAGCACCACCGTAATTGACTGCTTATGACCCTTCCGCAGTGAGATACAACCTTATCGCAGTCTATAATATTGTATAATATTTTACCTTAAAAAAGTTAACGAACAAATGCAGCTATATTTCTGTTTCAGCGGCTCCATTTACCAACTGCCTGTTCCGTCGCACATGCGGTCTTGTGATGTGAGGTGATGCGATATGGTGCAGTGGTCAAAAAGCAAGAAAAGGCAATAATCATAACTCATAAAGTGTCATAAAGTCCCATCCTAATCACCGTGTCAGCCTTCATACTGATGAGCATTCACTGGTTCACCTATCCTTCGTTTTTTTCTGTAAGGCTTCTTTTTCGTTCTTCTTGTTCAACATACTTTATTTGTACCAAATCAAGGCATTTCTATCCTGAAGAAGGTTTGGCCTCCACTAAGTGACTTATTTCGGGTGAACAACTTGTCTGTAATTCAGCGCACACACGTACACACAATGCTTGAGTAGACTTGTGAGGATGAAGTTTCGACAGCCCCAGAAGTCCCAGAAATATGGACTGACTCCTACTACTGGGCGGTGAGTGAATCACTTGGCGATAACCGATGACACTTAACCAAGGATGACCAACTTAGACTCATCCCACGTTGCTTTGCACTACAAAAACCATTTTTGTCACATCACAAGCCAGTTGAAAAACCATTTAAAAGCACCGCATTTCTACTGCATAAGTCAAGCCTTACTGTCGTCTGCTTTTTTTGTTTTATCAGGTTAAGATACACTCAGCCGTTAGACCCCACGACTCTCCCAATGGAGTCAAGCAGCGCGGGGCATGTTTTATTTTATTACTCTCGTCAAAAAAGCTTGAACCTCCTGACAGGTTAATCCTCTATTAATGTAATTTCTCATTATCTGAAATCGAGGATCTGCCTTAGCAAAACGCTTAAATCCCACAGTCATTTATCCCCACAAGAAGTTAGAAGTGGTACATCCTGGCGTAGCTGTACACCAAATCGGACGATAAGCTGCTGCAACTAGAGCTCTAGAACCGAGTTAAACTTGATTAATTTGGCAGATAGGCTAGAGTTACACCCCCTCTACCCACTTTACTCCTAGTGTAGTATGGGAGGAGTTAGTAGAGTGTATTGCATCAGCTAAAACCTGATGTAAACCTTTGCCTTCCATGGTGATTACCTAAATGATGCAAGATGGCACTGCGATGAGGCGCACCAATAAACTCACAGCAATCTTTATCAATCCTAGGCAAAACAAATCACATTTTGATCGCAACTGTAGGTTGAATAGTCAACTGTCTAGTCTATCAAACACACTTTTCGACATTTATTCGGCTAGGCGTGAATGAAATAACGGATGCTCTGTCTGGAGCGCTCTAAACAAAATTCTACTATCTTGACAAGCTAGGAAAGGGCAGTATATTACAAAGGTGGAGGAGGCCCGCAAGACTATTTAGCATGTTCCGCAGGCGCCACACCGCCAGACAGAAATACAGCCTACCCGCCCACATAATTTAAACACAGCTATTAGGATGCTAAGCTATAAAAAGGCCTTAAAGGCCTTTATCTGCACAAATTTTAAAAGAAGGATCAAGTCCAAATGTAGCTGGGAAGAATCTTCGTCTGTCCGTCTGGCTGTTGGATTGGGGAGACAGTTTCGATCAAGGCATTCATTATTATGCATTGAAGTGAATGCGTAAAGTACGTACAAATTTGCTGATTTTCACTTTTCAATGGGTAAAATATCAGATTACTTCTTTGAGAAAAAAATAATGGACAAAATTTATCAGAAAGCATAAAAGTGGAATGTTGGGACAGGTTCGAAGAGTACGAATTAAAGCTTCAACTTGATTGGGAAGTTGGAAGCTCTTCTTAGCTTCACCATATACTAACTATTGCCTTTTGCTTCATCTAAACACTTCAAAACTCCCTTTTGCCCTTATTAAAAAACCGCGGTCTTCTAAAGGGAATGCTTTAGTGCTGAATAGGAGGGCTGAAGGAGGTGATTTCGTGCAAGAGATGTAGAAAGAGGAGGAAGGCAGTGCTGTCCCTCTCGTGAATGTCGTATGGCGCCTTCCAAGTGAGGTGAGATGATCCTCCTATGGGATAAGGAGGACTCTCCTCACTAAGTTGAAGCAGAGGCCATAAGGAGGCTGTTGTACGCCACCCCACGACACTTCAGCATCATGCTGTCCACCGAAGGAAGATAAGTGTGTGTTCAAATTGGAAAATGCAAGTGTTCTTCTCCAACACTGAGTAAATGGGTGAAGTGAATGAGGAGATGAGGAGGTGTCGGTCTGGTGCATCGACGATGGTTGGGAAGAGCACTTGGTAGTTAGAGTGGGTCTAAGTGACAGGAGGGGGATAAGCTGTTAAGTAGAAGTGGAGTGATAGCGTCCACCTCTCACTCCACCGCCGGTGGTAGTGGTAGAGGATGTAAAAGTGGGATTCTCCCATGCATACACTTGGTTGCTCAGTATAGAGGGGTTGTGAGTGGATTTGACTGGTGTGATGGATGGCTGGATGGACGTATGTGAGGGCGGCATGCCCTCCAAGTTATGCCTCGCCAAATGGTGAAGCAATGCATCACCCCCTCCGTCCTACAGTGATTGTGACCTGACGATGGCCAAGTGGGTGGGCTAGAGCAGCAGCACCAACGAGGAGGCACTTTTGGTCACTTTGCGTAGTTTATTCCAGGTGGAGGCGGTAGTGGTGGCCGTGATAGCGATGGTGGTGGCGGACGAGGAGGAGGAGGAGGAGGAGGAGGGGGGGGAGGAAGGTGCGGCAGTTGATTGGGGTGTGGTGGATCTAAGTTATTTTGCAAATGCACCTCCTAACCGGGTTAGGTGCACCGCACTTCTCTCCACTGCATGGCACTTGCATTCCCTCCGGTCAGCATTGCACTGGCAGTTGATGTTGGTGACCACGATCCCACCACAACCACTCGCACTGCTTATTCTCACGAGGTGTTGTGAGTAGAGTAGAGTAGAGCATAGTAGAATAGAGCGTAGGCGAGGATGGGTGGAGAGGAATGGAGAGGAAAATGGAGAGATGGCGCTGCAAATGAATCACTCTCATGGCGTCATGGCACAAGAGTAGGGTGAGAGGAAGCGGTGGGGAACGAGAGGAGATGGAGAGTGAGAGCGGGAGAGGAAAGTGGGTAAAGGAAGCATAGCATTTGCTTTTCAAAGGATGTCCGAAAATATTTGCTGTCTGTTTTTGTCAACTCGTCTCTCTACCCACGTTGACATGTCAGGTATTGTCGTCCGTGGAGGGGATGGCATTGGTGGTAGTGGTGGCACCATTGTTGAGGGGAGCCATGTTCCGTCACTCCTCTTTGTGCATTGCCCTCCTTTGTCTCCTTTGACATCCATGCTCGTCTGTTCATGTTCTCGTTTGGAGGGTGACACTTCCACTCCACATAGGTGGAAGGACATTTGAGGGAGGATGGAATGACACAGAAGGGTGACCCACGTCACCAAACGCGATTGGATGTTGGTGTTGATACTCAGAGGCCTTTGCCCCTCACCTTGGCTATAACAGATGGGACAAGGAGTGACTTTGAGGAACCATAAAACCACACATGACGATTGGTTTTTTTTCAGCTAGGGTGGTCTCTTTCTCATTCTCCTTTCTCCTCTGTCCATCCTGCCCCATACTCATCTTCTATCCCTTCTCTCCTCGTTCCTGCCTTCTCTTTTGTCATCAGGCCACAGATGTGAGAATTTGCCTTTGATGAGCCCTCCTCTCCAATAATAAGGTCACCTCTTTCGTAAACAACTCCATTAACTGTTGGAATGCCTGCTTCTTCTACATCCTCCCCTCCTCACTCCCTGTCTCTCCCCTTCTTCCCTGTTTTGTGCTCTTACCCTCCACCGATTTTATTCATCGCATTTCATAATTATTCCGTCATTAGACGGCAGATGTGATAATTGACTTCCGGATGCTCCTCCTCTCCAGCAATACGGTCTTCTCTAGCAGGTAAGTCAATTGGTGGTTGGAAAGCCTGCTTATCCTCTATCCTCCGTCAAGGCATTTAGTGTGCTGCCCCTCACCCCGTCTTGAGATTCAATTTTGAATAAATGTCCCAATTAGTCCTGACAGAGGTGCAGTCTAAGAGGCAGATTGATTTGTTGCCATGTCCTTCTCCCTCTAATGTCAATTAACAATTTAAAGGGCACATGAGCGAGAGTAGAAAAGCAAAAAAATATGAAATCGCGTGAAGTGAATGGATAACGGCACGCATGCGATTCCGATGCCATCCTCACTTCTACCCGTGTGACTGGGACGGAGTACTTCTAATGATAGCACATATCAAAGGGAAAGATGCTGATTCCCCCACTACAGAAAATATAGCTTTTCCTTGGTTTAAGAGGAAGTATCGAGTAAAAACCCCTAGGGCTCACTAACGTCTTTTTTCTCTACTACACACATTATGGGAGTCTCCTGCCATATTGTAGAGGCGTGTCAATCCAAACACGCGCTCTCTCTTTCATCTGCACACCACAGCCCACTACACCATACCACATAACAATTCATTGAACACGGTTTCTGGATCTTGGTTAAAATTCAGTCCAATCCCCTTTCTTGTGAGGATTAGGCGAGAGTGTAGGGGAGGAGGGGAAGAACAGGGTGGACGTGAGACGTGGAGAGATGGCGCAGTAAACAAATCATTCCCATGGCGAAATGCCGCAACAGGAGGGTGAGAGAAAGTGGGAGAGAGCGATGACGAGAGAGAAATGTGAAATAAACGCAGCATCTACTCTTCAAAGGATGTCCGAAAACATTTTGGTTATTGTTGTCACCTCTCCTGTCCACCACAGAAATTATCATTCGTGGTGGTAGTAGTAGTAGTGGTAGTGGTAGCAATAGTGATGTTGGGATAATTATTTCATGACTCCTTTTTTGCTTAATCCTCTCCTTTGTCTCCTTCAACATCCGTGTTTGTCTGTGATAGGCGATGAAATCGTATTAAGTAGTATCACAATTTGCCAAACTCTATCAATTACTGGTGTTATTTTGATGAGAAAGTCCATGTTTATTGAGATGTTATCTCTAAAGAAAGGCGCAAGGAATGACCTTTGTAAACCGCTAATAAACACAGAACAATTATTTGGTCTCTACCATGAGGGCTGTCGCTCTTCCACATCCTCTCCTCTCTTCTTTCCACCTCAAGCCCTCTCTATCATGCCTGTCCCATTTTTTTCCTTGATCCTGCCTCCTACTTCCTCCCTCCGCTCTTGCCTTACTTCTATCCCCATTTCATAATTATTCCGTCATTAGACGGCAGATGTGATAATTGACTTCCGGATGCTCCTCCTCTCCAGCAATACGGTCTTCTCTAGCAGGTAAGTCAATTGGTGGTTGGAAAGCCTGCTTATCCTCTATCCTCCGTCAAGGCATTTAGTGTGCTGCCCCTCACCTCGTCTTGAGATTCAATTTTGACAGAATTCCTTTTAATGGCGCTGACAAAGATGCAGAATTAGAAGTAAATTGATTTGATTACATATCCTCTATCCTCTAGTGGGATTTCTGAATTTTAAATCTGTCGGGCGATAGCGAGAAGGCTCGAAGAGGACGGTAGAAATGGATTAACACAAATGGTCAATCCTTTGCAGAAAAAAACGATGTGTGGTTCAGGGTGACAGTGGGGCAGTAATTTTTACGGTCACCACTAGTCTAGCTTGTTGGTTCACTTGGTGGTTAGTCAGCGGCGCTATAGAGGGAGGGTGAGTTGGAAGCTGAAACCGGTGACTTTGATGGCCATTTTATTGGTGCCTTTCGTGACTCCAAGTGGCACTGCTGCTTGCAGTTGAGTGAGTCAAAGTGGACTGTGGATGTGCGTTGTGTATGGGACAGCAACGGTTTCCTCTCCTGTCCCCAGATGTAGTGGCGCTGCGATGCAGAACATCAACGTGGAGTTCTTTCCACGTGCAGTGATTGAGAGGTCAACGTGTGTGTGTGTGTGTGTGTGTGTTTTGTTTAGGAAGTGAAGTGGCGAGCATTCAACAGTGGTGCTTCGAGACTGCCACATTCCTTGGTTAGTCCACGGAAATATCAACCTTCTATGGAGGGGTAAATAGGAGAAAGCGATTTGAGCATATAACTGTGAAAGGGATTGATTGATAGCCTGACACTTGTGACAAGAACATGCAATGCACCTTGTAGGACACCACTTTTCATACGGAAGGACCTGCAAATGCAATTCAAACACAATAATTGACGTTGGACACACTTAATCTCTAAACTTTTGTCAGTCTATCAAAGTGTCCAGCTTCCTTAAGGTACTTGAATCTCAAGTGATAAGGAAGGAAAAAATTGTTGATTAGCCCCTTTAGAACAGAAAGTGCTTGGCACCAAACTAGAGTTATTAAATAATTAGCCTAATAAAATAAGTATATTATCAGATTGTAGGGTGCCTTTAAAAGTCACCATGCAATAGTGAAATTGGTATTTAGATAGACGAGTGGGTTTGGTTTAAGTAGAGAGGTAAATGATCAGTGAGATAGGTAAATAGATGGATAGATAAATTAAAAAATTAGGGAATGAAGGAAGAATGGAAGAAAAGATAGATGGAGGGAGGTACAGATTTCACTAAATGCATTCTCAAATTAACCCTCAAAAAAGCCATATTTTGGGGCGCGAATAGGGTCAATTTTGTACCTTGTCAGTCTTAAAGACGCAAATTCTGCCCGAGTTTCACTTTTCGCCCTCGGGAAGTGAAAAAAAGCAAGAAGTCGGATGAAGGGAGAGGGGGCGAAAGATGAAGAAAAAGAAGAAGAAGGGAGGAGGTGAGGAAGAGTGGAGATAGATAAGACGATACCAATGTCAGAACCTTGAGGCGCTTCGTGCTGCGATGCCATAAAAGATTGCATCTACCGACAATGCCGACCAGTTACCGCTGATCAGTGCCCCTGCTATCGCCGACTTTTTTTCTACTTCGTACAATGCAAAAAGACAGAGGAAAGAAGAGAGCGAGAACGAAAGCAAGAGGGAGCGACCGAGATAGTGTTTAAAAAAGCGACAACCACCTAAAATTTGCCTCGCATTTTTGGCAAATTTCCCGCTTGAGTTTGCCTTTATGTGCTCGGCAAGGAATCACTCGATCCTCTCCCAAGAAGGCGAGCTCATGAACTCTCTCCCCACTAGCAGGCTTGTAATGAGGTGAAAACTCGAAGAAATTTTAGCCAAATGAAAACTTGATTTTTGCTCATATATTCCAGTCGACGACAACTGAACAGAAAAAATTGTGTAACAGAGACGAGGATGGTTAAATAGGCAGATTTCTAACATATTCAGGAAAGAACCAGGAATTCGCGAATGCCAATCAGGAAGAAAACTTTCTGTTAATGACAACCTGATTAAATGCATTTGTACTCGTAAGAGAGAGGAAAAAAATAGCAGCCTAATTATGGCCGACAAAATGATAAACGATACTAATAAGTCTTCTTCTGCTATTTTTTTTACAAAAAGACCTTTTTAAAATAACGACTTCCTGCATTTTTTTGGCAGTCCTAGGGTCACAATCTCCCATCCAATGATCTCCTGCACCAAATATTTAGTTTAAAAGTTATCCAACTCAATGCTTTGTTATTTTAGTAAAACAGGGTATTACAGCTGGAATGCTGGAAGGAGCTAAAGGAAGTTACATTTGCCTTTCCTTAAAAACCACATACATAAATGCTTTTAGAGGAAAATGAGATTAATGAGGGGCGTGAAATAGACATGGTCCACAACGGGTAATTTTAATCCTCATTAATTAGGCTTTTGACAATAGCTAGAAGCCCTAGTGATCTTTGCATTGGCTCACAGCCGACGGTAATGATAAATACGCCTTCGAAATGCACGCCATGTTCACGAAGCATTGGCATTGCACAATATTTTCCCTCAATCATCTGACTGTCTTACTCGCCCTGGCAATTGGAGACTATTTACATTCACTTTTGTAAGGCACCAGCACAACTGTTTAAGGGGTATGCACTCGCTTAAATCATCAACACGCACACCTCAAGCGCTTTAAGTTGAACGGTTTTAATTACGCTGGGGAAAAAAGGAAAGGGAGAATTTTTCAACAGGCTGTTACACGTTGTGGTTTTGTAAATTGGGGACGTCATAAAGAAACAGCTAAAATTAACGTTTTAAATAGGAAAAACACAAAAATAAGGAAGCATGAAGGCACTGTAAATGGCCTGCTGGCTCGAGCAGAAATCAGCTGATATCGCTGGCTGGAATCAGCTAATTGAGGGGTGAAAAATCAATAGCAGTCAGCCTCTTGAATTGGTCAGCTGATTGCTGTCGGAAAAAATCGATAAATCGGTGTGCTTAGCGCTGCCACGACGTCACACCCCAAAACCATCGACTTTTAGGCGAGAAAAAGGTGGATTTGAAAGGAATTTTTTTGCCTTTATCATCTAAATAAATATTTCCTGCTGCTGGAGGCTGAAATGCGCAGCTCAAGTCGGTGGAGGCGGAGCAGAGGCAAGAAACGTCAACCTGTCAATTTGAGCAAGATGGAGACAGACAGGCGGGCGAACGAGCGAAAGATGCCGTCAATGCCTACTATCAGTTGACGGCCGTCAGAGAAGGATCGAGAGGTAGAGGTGGATAAATGGAGGGTGGAATGACTTCTCCTTCTGTCAATCATCCCATCCTTCTGCGCAGGCAATTAAATAACCAACCAACTTCCCTAGTATTCACGTTGCTACTGCCATGGCCAGCACGACATGGAAGAAAAAAACCTCTTGTCTTATTTATACATTCATTTTTTCTTACCAAAAGGAGAGGAAGAGGCTGAGGAATCAAAACCTGTATTTAAAGCCATTAAATAGTGCATGCTGCCAGTTTTATGATGAAGAGTAATAATCATAGCAATAACAGCGTGGTTGTGCTAGAAAAATAGGCAAGTTTTATTGGGTCTTTCTCAATAAAATAGAAAATATGTTAACAATTGTATACAATTTTATTGCCTAGCGCACCGGCAGACATTAAAATGTTTCTTTAAAAAATGTGTCAAATCTGAGGAAATCTGGAGTAAGAAAATAAGTCAAACGTTTTAAACTATTGATAGATTAAGTAAAAATTAATTGGATTTGCTTAATTTGAAGCCATTATAAATTATATGCCATCTTATTGGACCACCAGTGGGTGATGATGAAGTGCTTGAGCAATTGACTCAATTTTTGGTGCTCAAATTGATTGTGGATGCTAGTAAACTAGTCAGTAGAGAAATACTGGGGAAACGGTTATTTTGTACTCGAAAACCAACACTGCATATGCTTATCGATGATTCAGGAGTGATAAAAATATACCACAATGGAGGACACTGATATATAAATGCTTAGATCGCAACAGTAACAGGGGACAGGAGGCCACTGAGCTGTAACGCGACAGTCTGCAGAATCCCTTCGCCTTACTTTTAATTGTTAATCATAGCGACGAACGTAGAGGTAAAAAATGACCGATAAGTCACTAGGATAGACAAAGATAGTCATATCGGCCGACGCTGAAATTGAAATTAGTAGGCAAGTCATGGGAAATAAAAAAAGCTTAATTTGCCCTTTTCTCCTTTTACCCTTACTCCCTCTTGTTATTTTCATCTTTAGACAGTTGGCGTCGTTGTTGGATGGCGGTGGCGGCATGTCGGGTCTAGCTGACAGGTCCCAAAGGGAAGGTGCGCGCCATCTTCCTCTTCTTTCTGCATTTTTAATGACACGTGCACCCCTGTCTTCGCCTGCCCTGCCCCGTCTTGCTTCGTCTCGTCTTTCCTCTCCTATCTGCCTAAATACGCGTCGCTTTTTCTTTTCTCACCTTTTTACCAAAAGAAGGAAGAAAACCCATTCATTTCCGAGTGAATTTTAAGTCAGAAATGCAGCCTTCCAAATTATAAATTTTTGACGTTTTTCCCTTTGAAATGCTTGAAACGATTTTTAATGAGATGGTAGTGAACCAGTGTAACTCTTATGATCCAAAGGTAGGGCAAGAATCCATAAGCAATTCCGAGAGATGTTTCGATTGAAAGAGGAGAGAAGTGATGGAAGACGAAGGGGAGAAATCCAATCAAAATTTTATTTAAGGAAACTTTTCTTAGTTTTTTTATTCATCAACTCAAATTGTCCGCGAATGTAGTTATGATAGTCAAAGTAATCCATTTGCCCAAATACCGTCCTGAAATATCTCAAGGAAGGTGAAAGAGGTGTCTGACCCCACCCCCTCAAAGTTGCCTCCAAATATCAGTTGAAAAGCAGTTCTATTGCAAGCCATCGAATGGGCTTAGAGACCGGAGATAGATAGATAGGCTAAAATCAGCAGACGCGGAAGCTTGACCCAGCTTGACAACCTCCTTTCAGTATACCAGGTCTTCCACCAGCAAAAGCGATCTCATCAAAGTCTCCCTGCTCAAGACCAGCTTCCTATAATTTACGGGAGACAAAAATGTCCTAAAATTGCACGAGAGACTTGTTGAAAAGTGAGGCAGAAGTAAGGAGAAGGCGAAAAATGCTGCAGAAGTAATAAAAAAGGGGGAATTTTTTCAAGGGGAAGAAAGCAGTACGACAGAAGCAGAGCAGAAGTAGCAGTAGGGAGGTGGATTTTGAATAATGAAATAAGTCGGTGGCAGCCGACACCGCTACTTCCGCCAGTGCTTGCATATTGCCTGCATAATTGATACCTCAGACATGTGCCTCCTCTGACAGGTTGTCAGTGTCCCCTGCCATCACCAAATGATCCAATATAGCCAAAAGTCCTAAAGCACAGGTATGACCAGAACTAATAAATATGGGAGGACTGCTGCTGCGGAGCAGAGTAAATCAAAACTGGCACCTCGGATCCACTTTGTGGAGAGTAATATTGCAGTCTTAGAGAAAAATCTACCACCAAGGCTACACACAACACGAGGACCTAGCGAGTGCCACAACAGAACTGAGTAACTTAAGTGTTTTTACTTAAAATGGTAAGTATTCTAGAGGAGTAATATGTTTCACCCATTTTTATTGCTTTAGACCCAATCAAGCCGTCTGAGGCGCGGAATGCTGCAACCATATAAGGTGTCACACATATGTGACACAGCATGGCTACTTAAGGGTTTTTTGAAAATTGTAGGAAAAAACAGCTGTTTCTTTGTTTGAATTGTTAGGTGACCTTGTAGGTAATCTGAAGTCATTAATCAAGACTACGGCAGTATTTGAATGGCGTGTTAGCACGGACGGGAGGTGGCCTGTAAATAAGAACCCAACGTCCGAGGTTGGGGAGTCTAGGTGCGGTGGTGGGATCCACAGCAGCCCTGTAGTAATATATTTTAACCTTATGAACACCTCCAAAGTAGTGGCTACGGCCTTAATTGGTAGGCTGTTTCTACACATCCAATCTGCGCCGAACTTGTAGCAGAAGGCGTATACAGCCTCCGGAATTTAGTGTCCATCGAATAGCAAGGTAAGAAGGCTGCCTTAGAATGATGTAGGCATGTTGATAGATCTTGTGACCTCAAAGTGGTCCGTTAGATTTTAAGTTCGACGCTGGAATACACGTACAGACTCCTACACCGAGCTAACGACAAATTCCTTTCTTCCCATTAAGAAGTCAAGAACGTCACACAGGTGGTTGACGTTCTCCTCGCCTTGGAGGGTCACATATGGAAGTGGCACCGAGCCATGTGGAAGTCGGGGAACAGTTACTGCTTCTATCTAAAATGTGCCCACAAAATTTGGTGCCTTTTTGAGGGTGTTATCACCATCATCCTCGTCATCGCCCCCATTTTTTCCGCTTCTTTTTTTCCCTAATCACTTAGAGGTGAAAATATGGCATCACTTGGTGGTGAGTTAAATGGCGGTGGAGCATGAAACTGCCCTCCCAGAGCGGAGCTGTCATAAATGTTTAAGTGATGCAATCAAAAAAAGAAAACACAGTCAAATTTTCCTCTTTTGAGAACAAAATTTTAACTTTTTTCTGTTTTAAGAAGACTTAAATGAAGTCACACAACCTTTTTTGGGAGGCAATCAGGAAGTTGATCGTGTAAACACCTCTGACCACAACTGCGGGGAGAAATGCCAGTCCGGAGGCTCCTTCGGCACAAAACTCAACCACCGTGTGGGCAAGTGGTGGCATTGGGATTGAGATCAGTTAGTGGTAAAGTCAAAAATTTCGCCTACCTTTGTGTTTAAAGGGTTAATCCCAGCGCCCTCCTCCTTCCTCGACACTACCCCTGTGTCTGGTTGAACCATTGAAAAGCACACACCTCCTGACTAGGCAAGACTGCCGGGTAAGAGTCTGCATCAAAATTAGTGATTTCAATCACGTGTAATTTGTGGATGTGGACCAATCAGAAGAGACTAGGCGATGCTACGACTCTTTGAGAGGTATGACAATTATCCATCAACTTGACCTTCTGAAAAATTGAAAGGGGTTGTGGGCATTCCTCCTGCGGTGTTATAATGAGAAAATTGGACAAATGTTTTACCAGCCGAGGTCTTTCATATTTTAGGAGAAGAAAATATCTTTCATTTCGCATCGTACAGTTTTTCTTCATCTTCTTTAGGGGACCCTCCTTACTCGGTAAACTGTTGTTCTATTTATTCTTCCGTCGAAATCGGGATGTTTTTTAAAGTGAAGGCCGTTAAATTTTCTCCTACAAAAACGTCTTTTTACACGAGGGAAAGGAAAGGGAAAAAAGGAGAGAAGAAGAAGGACGACCAAACACCTTTTTGTCAAATTGATTTAACTAATACCTCGTCATTTGACTCGGAATCGTCCCCTCCGCCTCCCTCAACCTCGACCTGCTTCCCCACCTCGGGCTTTCCCCTCTTACCATCCCCCCTTCCCCTTTTCGCAATCAAATAAAGCCGATTTTTTTTATCTCATTCACTACCTCTTGCGCACTCTCTCTCCAACTTCCCTTGTTTACCTCTTTCCCATTTTTCACCATGCCTACATAAATAAAAACCGTACACACACCCACATGTACAAATGCCGCTCTTGCCGCGTTCAAATGAACCTCAGCGCTCCTCCTTTTTGCTCCCTATTTTTCCACAGGGCATGGGGAAGGAGGCAGAGGCGAAGGGGTGAAAAAGGGAAGGAGGCGGTGGGAGATGGGGGAGGAGGTAGCGCAGGGGTAATACGCTTTTTCTTTTTCTCTCGCCTTGCTTTTTTGCTTTCATAAAAGAGCGCAGAGAAAAGCCCAAACTTGGTGGAACTGTGAAGGAAAAAGCAAGATGAGTCTGACTTTCGTGCTCGATTTAATATTGTCAAACGCGTAAGCTGGCGGGAAACAAGAGTTCTTCCCTTTTTGGCCTTGTTTGTGATAAAATTAATAAGGAATAGTATATTCTTGGCTCCAAGCATGTCAAACTCTACCTAAATTGATTGTCTCCCACCGAGTCCATATTTCTGTCCTTCTGGAGAATTTAAAAGGGTACTTGAAGGATCACAGATCTGTTAAATGCAGAGGAACACTTTAAATACAGGAATTACATGGGAATATAGATGAATTCACCTAATTTACTCCGTGTGTGGCACGCTGTCGATAATAATAGGCTATAAGCAGCCGATAAAGTACTTGTGTCACACATATGTGACACTGGTGAATAATGAGTAAATAAACCTTAGAAAATGTGACCACAGCAATGTCTCGCTGTTAAAGATTTTGATGAGTTTCCTATGTAAAAAAGAATTTGGGGTGCCTTTGCAAATATATACTCTTCTCCAGTTTTTAACGATGCACCCAAAACAATAATAGTCTGCGGCTCTGTCCGTGCCACTCCAGCAAGCTCTGTCTCTCAGGTTCCTTCCATCTTTAAACAACCAGATTAACTTTTGACCTCAAACACTTGATAACTTCTTCAAGGTGGCCCACACTAGTTGACCGGCATTTTGCTCAATTCAACGATCAAACTCTGAGTCCTACCGATGAAAATTCAGCACACAAGTGACATCCTGTCATTTCCACAGACCCAAATCTACCGCCAATGTCTCGACTTTAACGGTGGAATTAAAGTACACCCATTGGTGATGGTTGTCAGGTTCCGGATCCGGAGAATTGCTTCTCAATTTTCAGTAATAAAAGCAGCATAACCAGTAAATACTGGAGTCAGTCTGCATCTTATACAGGGCTTTCACAACCATTTGAGATGCTGAATCAGTAAAAATTAAAACGAGAAAAATCATATTAGCTTCACCCCACTGGATGAATTTGATAGACGCGATTTATGGCCTTTACTATGACAAACTACTTTATACAAAATAAGTAAACAGTAAATTTAAGCGATCTTAGGCTCTGCGGCTATTAAAGGTGATAGCAAATCAGTGGCATTAAAAATTATAAAAGCCCTTTTGAATGCCAAACCTACTACTAAGATGATGATCAGTTGATCTAGTTTTTAAAACAAGGTAAAGCAGTATAATAAAGACATTCAAGGTTATTTTAGTGCCGAGTATAGGGCAACCCAAAGGAAACGAATTTTTTCTTTTTTAAAAAACCACTGAAATGTCTTGAATAATATGAGTCGAAGTCCAATTCCAACTCTAACTCTCCCGATTTTGTAATGTGTCGCCTTTTGAAGGGCTAGGGAAACACAGAATTTAGTCATTAGCTTTATGGTTTGGAGGAAAGTTCTAATAACTAAAGGAAAATATGCGTAACTGTTGAATAAACAATTTGCTTTTTTTTTCAAAATCTGTGTAATCAGCCTCAATTGGCTGGCAAGTCATGGAAGCCGGTAGCACAAAATTTGTTTGCTTATACTATCGCTGCCTCGCTGTCAGTCTGCTATTTTTTTCCCTTACCTGCCTGTCTCTCTGTTTGCCTCACAATTGCGACAGAAAGCGCAATCTCTGCTACAACCTCCTTCCGCCTTTTAGCAGGGTCCCTTAATTTATCCGAACCACACAAATTTAGTTTAAACAAGCTGGATTTTAGTGTAAACAATCGTATACCTACACACACACACAGCGAGGAATGAATGAATGGAGGAATGAACGATTGAATGCTGCACAAATAGTTGATGATGTAGTTGTCTTTGTTTATTTATTGCTAAGGCCTTAGTTCTGAAGGTGGTGGTGATGTTGATGGTCAAGATAGTAAATTTCATGCATCAACCTTGCTGTCCATAGACGCACCAAATCGATGCTGACGACGAGACAAATCACTCCCTTCCACCTTTATGTTCACGGCCGTAGGTGTGCTACCTAAAACCGTCTTATGAGTAGTAGTTTGCCACTCAAAACTTGCTTCGAATTTTGTCATCCTTTTTTCGACAGTTAATGATTGATAAGCAGTAAAGTGCTTCTTAAAAGGGGAGAAATTAGTAGTATAATGCTTCCAGCTCTTCACGTCAGTCTATAGAACATTTCCAATGCTTCCAACAACAAATTTTAAGCAATCTTTTATTTTTAAATTGCTGTGATGAGAAAATTTTGCAGAAACTTGGGTAAGGACTTTTTTACTCAGTCAAAGACGCAGAGCGCAAAAGCAAGATGGTAGTCACGGAAACAGAACAAAGTCACACGGTACCAAATTGGGTGAAGGTGGAGGCAAAACAACATTGTTTGTTGAATTTTTGGCAGGAGATTCAAAAAAAAGACAAAAAGGAAAAGTTTGTGACTAAACGTAGCACTAAACTGCGAGAAGTCTTAATGAAGGAAAACTATTTTGTGGCTATTCAACGGCATGTACCTCCTGCAGCCCGGTGCTCCGGAGCGATGTCAAATTTACTGACAAATCTTTTACGCCAAAAATGAGTTAGCTATCCCTAGGGAGGAAACTAAGAGATCCGTTTTGACCCCCTTATCCCCTCTGCCTTCTCAGTGTCGATGATGTGACCATAAGGAAAATGAGTTTCTATCGCAGGGAGTTGTGTTGATTCCCCAACTCCTCCCGTTAATTTATTTGTATTAAAAATGCCAGAAGGTAAGAATTAGTTTGAACTATTATGTTAGTAAAGAGAGCGAGAGTACTGGATTTTCGGACGCCCAGTGGTTGCCTTCGCCAGCAGCACTGTTTACCCAACACAACTTGGCGCAGCTGAAGTCAATGCGGCTTGGGAAGGTAAACAAGCGAGGCTTGAGAAACTGTTACTTCCACTGTTTTCTTATGTATTGTTGAATTATCACCACCTGTGAAAATTATCCCCACTGGATGGGAGGGATAAGGGGAGGAGAGTGTAAAACAGGCCAAGGTGGAGGTGGAGACAGGAATGTATGGCAAAACAAAAACATAGCATTTTAAAAAATAGAAAAAAAGCCTGATTAAATCTTTTTCTAATGGCTTTTTTCTGTTGATCTGTCAATCCACATGTGCAAGTATCATGTTCTTGTTGCCTCTAGGCAAGCCTGACAGCTAACGGTGCCATCACTTTATGTGAAGAGTCTTTTTTAGGAAAGTTTAATGGAGGCTCTCTAATTTTATTTAAAACGAATTAAAGGTGCCAATCTCTTGACAATTCCAAAAATACGAGTAGGCGACAGTGAGGTGAAGAAAAAAATTTTGTAGGATGTACTTATGATCGTGACTTCTGCGTGAAGAAAGGAACGAACGACTACGAATAACTCGAAATGTGTCTCAGGAGGATTTCTTTGATTACCCAAAAGTAAAAAAATTGGCACTCGGGAGAACCGTAGCTTGAAAGGATAATAAAAGGAAAAATTGTAAATTCATTGCCTCCTTTTTTCTCCCTAAAATCGCGATTAATGGAAGTGGTATGGAATGGTTCAACTGATTGAAAGGTAGTGCATCACAAACCGACAACGAGTAGCTCGATTTGAAGAAGAAATTGACGAATCTGTTGAGGAGGGCTGGCACTATGGCACAGGTGTAATGTAAAGAGTTGACTTCAGCATTCCAATTAGACATGGATCACATAAATCTCTGATGCCATATCACACCACATGGTCAGTGGAGGTGGGAGACAGCAGCAGTCTACGCAAATGTTGCCATGGAATGGGGCATGAATGAATGCAGTGGGGAGTTGACGTAGCAACATTTCGTCACGTAATTTATCCTTTCGGGATGAAGAAACTTGTCATTCGTGACGGCAATGTGAGGCATACAAGGCAAAAGCAATGTACATGTAACAACTTACCTCCATCCCACCACTACCAATACCTACTACCCCTCCTCCTCCTCCTCCTCCTCCTCCTAGCCCACACACACTATAACTGCCTAGCCTTCTCTCCCTTACTCCCTCCCTTCCCCTTTCCCCTCTCTCTCTCCCTCTCTCGCTCTGACTGTACCGCTGTCTCTTCCACCAAGCCAACTCTACCCTACCCAATCCAACACACCATATCACATCACACTACACCACACTACACTACATGCCTTAAAAGTACACACTCGGCATGTGGAGTGTCAAGTCAACTGCTTTGTTTATTGCTACGAAGCACAGCAGAGCACAGCACAGTGCACCACACAGGGAATCTAAAATAGGACCCCAAAAGCGAGCCTCATCTGCCTCGTAACGAGCGCCTCGCCGATTGCACAGCGAAGTGAGGGAGTGTGCACACCACCACTCCCTCGGGTAGGGTACCACTGTGTCGAGTTGGCACGACTTTTTTCACCTCATCATCAGTTTTGTATGCATCACATGCTTTGATGGGGTGGTAGAGGACCATCTCAACCACCTCCACCACCTCATGCATGGCAGTCACATCACTCAGGTTGACTGCAGATTCGTGACCCGCTCAGAAAGTAGGCATCTTCATTGGCGACTGAAGGCTGCTCACTTGCTTGCTCCCTCGTTCATTCATTCACTCACTCACTCACCCATCCACTGCAGGCGCTACTGAAGTACGCCCAACCACCACCATCCCCTCCTCCAACACATCTCACACTCGCCTTAACACGTCCTCATCTCTCGCACCTCCACACAGTCGCAGACAACCAAACAATCACCCACCGAATGCTTCACGACTCTGCAGTGCTGATGTCGGGTGTCACCTTCTCCTCTAACCACATGACAGAAAACACACACACACACACACACACACACATCGTTGTCAATGTGTGTGGTGTGCTCTGTGGTGGAGTTTGTGTTGTGGTTTGCAGTCTGTGGTAATTGCATTACCCCGTAGGCAGAGGAGGAAAGTGCTGCACCTGCATTTGTGTCATGGTGCCAATGCTCCTCTCACGCCTACCTCATTCACCAGCCTACACCTCTGACATCACCCATCTTCCTTTCGCACCCCTCGCCTTGCGTCACTGAGAAGATAGGAGGTACCTGAATTGGTTCGACACATGCTCCTCTGGCAGAGACTCCTGACACTCCTTTCCTTCCTTCTTCCCTCCTTCTCACTTACAACCTCGCATCCACTGAACAGGCAAATGAGAGTGAAATCGGCTTGGCGATCGACTGCAGTTGTCAGGTGGTTGTCAATTCACGTGACTGTGCTTGAGTAAGTAAGTGAGTGAGTGAGTAAGAGAGTGAGTGGTTCGACTACTCAAATGCTGAGTCTTGCCATCCACCTTGCACTGATTGCATTCTTACTACTAGCACTACCATAACACGTGAGGAATGTTGTTGTTCTCTCTTTTGTTCGTCTTCTTGTTATTGTTGTTGTGGTGGTGGTGGTGGTGGTAGTGGTGAGTCCACCGTTTCCACTAGATCACCTTCAATTCTGCCACATGGGTGGTCTCAGAGCACTCAGATGACAGTTGTTGCTGTGTTGATGTGCCTCAAACTACCCACCCTCATCTCTTCCACGTACCCTCTGATAACCGAGGCACCGAATTTGCCGCCTTCAAATATGGAGCAGTGTTTTGCGCATTTGCCGCTTCTGCTGCCATCTCACATGGTGTTGGCATCCTCAGTGCCCCCTGATCAATGTTGGGAGAGGTGGACAAACAAAGTGGCATGACGACAGACAGACAGACAGGCATTTGGCGAGATAGGTAGACAGGCAGAGAGATTGTAGGTGTAGACATTCCCTCAAACAACAGATTGGCCAAGTGGCTCAGACAGTCAATTAGAAAGTGTCAACGGTGTACGTAGGAGGAGATTTCACCGTTTGCTCCCTACTCACATAAGTGGTGGTGCCAGAGCACTTGACGCACCATCAGGTCTCACCTGTCGATAGTGGAGAAGGGGCCACATCACCTGCGGTTAGGACACACACAAACACGCACACACGGAGGGAGAGAGAGATGTGCGGTGAGACTGTACAGTTGAATGTGTGAAGCAGTGTTGGGTGCCAACCACCACACACACACGCACACACACACCTGTCTGGAAGTAGGATGGAGGACCGTTGGGAGGGATGACGTGGAGATGCTGGCATCACACCCACCAAGGGAGGTGGAGGTGACACCTCGCCTCGAGTGTGGTGCCACTCTCGGCTTCACTGCTCACTGGTGAGGAACACACTTAGCACGCAGCTGTAGGGAGGGCGGTGGTTTGTACTGACTCTGGTTGAGAGGGTGACCACATCTTACAACTGTTTGTTTCTACTACCCCTGGTGATGTCACACGACGTGCGCGTGCATGCTCAGACACACGCGAACGGAGGGAGAGAATTATGAGGCGATGGCAATTTTGTACGCCTGCTGACGCTTCACAAAAGCCCTCTTGAGAAGCTACACCTGAAAAAACGTTGCACTTAGGAGTCTCATTGCCGGTACTGCTTCCTCTCCCTGACTCTATGAACCTCACCTTCACTCGTTCTAATTTTGTGCTGGCACAAATTAAGAATGGGAAGATAATAAACCTGCAAACCTGTTGGATGTCGTTTACTCATGCGATTCGATGGGAACACTTCTGGGACTGCAATCAAAGCTCCATAGTCAGATTAGGAAAATTTATTTCATTCTGCTCCTCTGCTAGCCTCACCTCATCCACCCATCTGCCCACCTGCCGAAAGATTAGTGGGCTGACACACACACTCACTTCCATTAAGGCTGAAGAATAGCTCATTTTTCCATATTTTTGGTGGTAACATGAGCAACAAAATCCTGTGATAACAGTTTCTGCCCTATTCCCCTTAACCTCCAGACTGCCTTTCCTCAAGCTGTAAGTCGTAGGGCAATCGCCTTACAAAAGGCGCGGCTCTGTCAAGAACAACGGTGCCTGAAGCTTCTTGAGACAAAACTATTTACCACTTGTGTATTTTTAAAGATCCCTGTTCGACTCTTTTACAAAAAAAATTAAGAAGGAAAAAAACTACTAAAAGACATTGATGAAGGTTTTGCCAATCCTTTAAGCATTCGTTTTTGTTTTTCAGCATTCTTGAAGTGCTTTTTGTCGTACCTATATTAGGCTCTCAATTTTGAGACGCATTCTCTCTCCAATGCACAACAGCACATTTTTTTAGAACCTCTAAGAAACAGCGCCTAAAATCAGTTCTACTGCCTCCACCATGTAAATGCCTTTTCCATTAGCTCTTTACTTCGTGCTATTTAAGGGCTTAATTTGATCGCTTTCGCTCTGCTCTATTTTTTTAGAGCGCCTTCTTGATCACTTCACCTCATGAATGACTGCACTGCGCGTCATACTGACTTGCCTGGATTTGAGTCTTTTCAAGGCCTATTTATGATGTTTTTTTTGATTACCAATCTTTTACTCATCTAATTAATCGTGGAGGCGGTCTCTACTTGCCATCCCTCCTCGGGTACGCCGATTCACTGTGCTCACATAAGTTAATGTCATGGTTATACTTATGCACCATTCTAATGGCTTCTCAACAAGATAAATTATTTCTGCAATATTGCAGCCTACTCTTCAGAACCCTCAAACCTTTCCTTTCAGCTGTGGGAATACTACTCAATTCCTGGTTGAGTAGGGATTAAGGTTATTTTTGCGTCCTATAAAAATCTGCTCCGATGGCGGCTTTTCTGTGGCGTAGAGTGGTCAGCTGCACGTCTTTGGCATCACCACAAACTTGATGAAGCATGTCTTCTCACTAAATAGTTTTTTTCCAGAAAAAAGTACCCTAGTCGGCATACGAGAGAGCAAGTGTGTATGAGGAGTCAACGCGTTGGTAAGAAGCGCGAGAGAGGCAGGCAGAGAGAGCGCGTGAGGAGAAGGTGGGACTCAAACAGCACAGAGTGTTTTCCGTATCAAATGTTTAGTGCCAAATGTAACACACCCTGATTAAACAAATTAGTCGTGCTCGCACAAGAAGACCGCCGAAAGCTGTGATTGCCTGGCTAACTGCCTGACGGTCCGCATGTTTACCCACCTGCCTCCCGGGCTGTTTAATTGCCTAGACGATACATTAATCATTAATGAAGACTGATTTGTGTAAGAGCAGGGAAGTCTGGTGTTCCCGGCATTAGGGAGACTCGCTCTTATGCTGTGTGGAGCGATGATTTCTTTTCATTTTTTGAAAGACCAACTAGTTCTTGACTTGAAAGAGAAGGATTCCTTCTTTGGGTCCATGACAATGCCCTAACCCTTTACTGACTATCGGAGGAGAGAGAGTTTCAGCTGTTTTAGTATGATTGGTTGTTGCTATTCCTCCGCTATGAAGGCATTCTTCTGATTGGTTAACATCCATTTCAAGATTTCTTTACAGTTATAGTATCCACTCAAAAATAGCAAAATTTTTTTATCTTTTTTTTAGGTTATATTCAAACTAAGACCTCCTGTATAACGCTCTTTACAAGTGATCAGTGAGTTGCGGCATAGATTGTAGTGGATCAGTCCACTTCAGATGCTGTTCGTCAAAGTAAAAGAAGACGGCTATCGTAGCTCAGTTATTCATTAGTTAAACTTTTAAATGGTATAAACTTGCCATAAATGATCGCATATTTGGAACTGCCATCCCCACCCTCTTAAGAACAGTCAGGACATGGAAAGCCTGATTCTGGGAGAAGCGTTACGATCTGTCGTGAAGTTTGACAAGAGGTGGTGACTTTTTTAAAAATGCAGAGTGAAGCCAGACTGATTGGATAGACTACTTTTCCCTTTTTGATAAGCAGAGAGGGGGTGAACGACGAAGTGATGCGATCCAACTAAGAATGCTTTAGTCGCATCGTCAAGCTGATTTTCAGGTTGGTGTTTAACCCTGCACAATTTCTTTTGAATGCATTAGGTCAATATAACCATTTGGCTTTACACTCCGTGCAGTTTGACAATCGTTTTTTTTACAGTAAATCGAGAGGCATCTAGATTTAATCGGATTTCCACATTTTCCCCTGTCATTCTATGTTGCCTTCCTCCCCTCAAGCCACTTCCACTACCAACTTCTCATCTTCACGACTTTTCCACCTCTGCAAGGGGACTACCGTGCAAACCTACGTGTCTGAGGTCATCGCTAGTGGCAGTCGGAGTGCCACATTGCTACTTTCTCACGTTCGCTCTCTTTCTCTTCTTCTGTATTTCCAAAGTTAGGAGAATACCCTCCTCTTGGCATCCCCAATGAACCATCACGTGGACCATAGAGGGTAGACACTTGGAAGGTAGGATCGGGGTGTAAATAGGGGCTGTTAAAGTCAGGTTGCAGCTGATTTCTTGGAGATCAAACGTATCTTTTAGAAGGGTAATCAGTAGCTACTTTTTGCCCTCTTGAAACTGGCTGAAGATTGCATCATTGTCTATGTCAAAAAATAAAAGGAGCCAAGAACTTTTCTACGAAAGGTAAGTGTAGTTAGCGATTTTGCAAAATCGAAAAGAATTGCTTAATTTGGTGATTGGAATAGCTAGGAAGACTTTAAAACAGTCAAGCGCTTGAATTCAAGACAGTTGACAAACCCAAAGAAATCCATCGGCTAGTGCCCTTGAAGTATCTGATGATATGCTTTTCGCTATCCGATTAGTGTGGAAGAGAAGAGTGATCATGTCACCAAGAGAGGCGAATTATCCCGCCCATTTTAAATTTAAGGGGTAATGTAGTGCACCAGCTACTACTTTGGCAGTACTGAGTAGTATGTATGCCGACTTACTGAGTAGGTGATTGAGCAATCCTCACCAATGTGACGTCGTAAAATCCCTGTTAAACCAATCACATGGCTCTTCAGAAGACCATCATTTCCAACACATAGATCTGGTGTTTGTCCTTTGGTAAGCTAATGGAACGAGCCACTGCGAACAATTACTTCTGCACAGCTTGAAGATCACCAGAGACGGGGTACGGCAGCCATCTCTTGCAACAATTCATTCAGCAATCCGCCTTATAGCCAAGCAGCTCACTACTCCATCAACACAAGAAGGGATGGACGGCTCAGTAGCCTCTGCTGTTCACTGGCACCCCTTCCTCCATGGGTCAGGTGAGAGGTACCTACTTGTCCATTAGGTTCCACCACTTCCCCTATTGATGTGTGTCAATGTGTTGGCCCCCTGATGCATCAACTTCATCATCAGCATCAATCGTATTTAGCTTTACTAAACAAGAACAGTACTGCAAAGCCTTTGGCTTACAGCACTCTCCATTTCTGTCTGCTGTTGTTATTGGCAGGTCATCGTAACTTAACTCTCCCTGATGACTCTTGATGCGGGGGAAAAGGGTCCTTCCCTAGTCCTTACCTCCACGTTATGCATCAACCTGTGCCCTACATTGACAGGTTCGGTTGGAGTCATCACCACATTGGAGCTGTTGATTGGAGGCATTTGTAGTCTGCACCGTCTGTGAATGCGCCCACATTCCACTGCCCCCTTCAAATCCTCCACAACAACGAGTTTGCCGAGAGGTGAGCTTCTCCTAGGAGCATGTCAAACCGGTTTTACAAACCAGATTGGATAAGTACCCTATTATCAGGTGACGAAGGCCTGGAGGGGAGGGGGATGTGAGGGGTGGGTGAGAAGAGCTTTGGAGACAGCCCGGTGAGGAGTACCGCATTGATAGTCTGATGCAATTAGCCGATGCCCCTCATAATGCAGGCACATACACAATGTCACTTAGTACTAAACAAGTTCCACGACTGTGCCAATAAACCACTGTAGTGAGGGAAGTATAAAAGCCAGACAAACCTTTTTTCACCCGACAATTTATTTGTCTATTCATGCACCTGTTTATTTATTGCTTACCCTAAACACGGCGGACCGCTTTTACTGTGCCAACTCAAAGCTCCTTTGACGCACCTTTGAATTGTCAAAGGTGGAAAAGGAAATCGGTAGATCTGCATTGGCGTCTACTAGTGACATGACATTCTCCCCTTGTCACCTTGCCTCAATAGCTGATCTCTAAGTCGCAGTTATGCCGTCTTCAGTAGGGTTGTGGTGTGGTGGAATACGTCCTGCATTGATCATTACCCTGTGGATTGTTTCACAATTGGTATCGCGGGTGGATCTTAGGAGATCCTCAATAGAGGAGGCATGAAAACTACAATAATCCAGGAGGTAAGTGAGCACTAGAGAAGTTAAATTACCAGTAGACCAAACTAGACGACCTGACATTCCTCTGTAGCCTAAGACAAGGGTACAGACCTGTACAAAGTCATTGTTTCTGTATACTTCACCAGAGGGGTGAATGTTTACCCTAAGTTGTGATGAATGGCTTTATTAAAGGACCTTGTCAAACCTGTCAGAGGCATTCCTCACTACAATTTGAAAACACGTTAGCGTTAGGGCAAAAGATTAACCACATGAAGAAAGTAGGAATGATAATCTACATCCTCCCTCTGATGGTCTACATCGGTTCGGGGGCCCTCCTAACCATCAAAAGCACGTAACTTCTACAGTCTTCGAGTAAAATCTGATGAGTAGGAAGTAGGTAGACAGGTTCTCAACACACTCGAGGTCATTTTCAACCCCAGGACTTATCCTCTATGAGGTTTGGCAAAACTGAGGAAAGTTGATGTCTTCAGTACCGGCTGGATCGTTATCGTGCGCTAAGAAGATGACGGAGACCAACCGGTTGACTGCTTAGGAGCTGGTTCGTCGAGGCGGTTTACACCAAATTAGCAGCACGCTGTAACGGACAAACATTAGCCACCGTAGCAACCTCCGAATTGCAGATGTCGAACCCACCATGTATGCGTACGTGTGTTTGCGCTGAGGGCTGGAGTAAACGCTCGCACTCATCTGAGGGGTGGCGGCGGCGGTGGTTTACATCACTTTGCTTATTTGTACACACACACACCGATAAAACGACAATATACGATGGTGACAAAGGCCTCTACGCATACACAACCTTTTTCTGCACAAATAATTCCATTGTTTAAATGAACTCCGTCACTTGAAAAGTACACATTCTACATATACCATCAAACGACTACTTGTCAAATCGCTCATATAACCCGGCAAGGAGGCTTTCTTTATTTTGCTTCCTATCACTTAGAGGGTAAAAATTTCTTCCCCTTTAGGGAGAAGGGGAGCTTAAAAGAAAGCTTTTTTTTCGTTTCCATAGATTGAAGATAATCGAGTAGCTACACTTCGGCACCTTTTTACTGTAGGCTGATTGGTAAGAGGAAAAGCCATGCGGGCTTCGAGTCCTTGTGGGTGTCTTTTTAGCTTCCAAAGTCTTTAAGGAGGTTCCTGAAACCAAATTTGGGGGTGGAGATTAACACCACCTTGAGACTTTGTCAAGCCGGAAACCATTAAATGGAAATAGAGTGACAGGATCTAAAGGCCAGAGCTCGTTCCTGCAGTCCTTCTGCATTGAATCCGTTGTTACCTTACAAGGCGCCCATTCCGATGACGAAGCTTCAAGGCCTTGATTTCCTATGCTCTCTTTATGTATTGAATCGGGTTTGCTGTAGTCAACTGGCAGACACAACGATTACGGGCATAATTGAATTTAACCAAGATCATGCCTACACATTCTACTACAGGGCATATCTGGTCTGTCCTCCCCTGGTCCTCTCATCTCTCTCCTCCGCGTTGCCTTGCTTCATTCTTTTCTCTTGCTACCTCAATATCCCCTAACCTAACCTTCACTCGACGCCACGTCTGTACTTCTATTTTGGGTTCACGTTCTTTATCAATTAACGCGCTTTTCCACAATGCATTGCACCATCTTATTCAATCACTTATACTCACAGCTGCAGACCCTCGTGACCACTAACAACCTCCACTGCTTCCACCACAGTCATTGCTTTACTATACTCTGCTCTTCTCAATCCTGCTCGCCCCTTGCCTAATTTGGTTAAACTTCATCCATCTATTTATTCATCCATCCTATATCCACCCCTTTAACTCCCTATTGGCCATTAAACATTAGCGAACACCGGTGAGGGGAAGTCAGTCAAGCAGCACACGGAATGGCATCCATTCAGCACTTTGATATGATGTGAAAAGGCTTTGCGATTCCAGAGTCAGGTCGAGAAATGCAACTCCAAACAATTCCATGTAATATTTAGTAGAAATGTCATGGAGCCTCATCAGCGCAGATTGCTCTGCCAATCACCCAATAAGTCTGTCCATATACTACTCATTACTGTCAAAGTAGTAGTAACTGGGCCCCATTACCCATTTAACTATAATTAAGTGCGGTCGGCGCTTCGATTCGCCATGAAACCCCTCTCTGCAAGATTTAAGCTTCCCTTTCTGACAAACTTTATTTTCTCATTCCTATGATCTACTGCTTTACCCACCACGTCTGGTGAATGTCCTCTCCCCTAGGCTGTCGATGGTCCATTGTGAAAGTCCAGATGTCTACTTCCCAGGTATCAGAGCGGTAAAGATTTCATCTTTTCTGTGCAAAACGTGACCATCTTAATCCATCCCTCGATTGACTATGCTGGCAACGAAAGGCAGATCGGTTGATGCTTTGAGGTATCTCTTTGGACTCACCACTCATCACAGTTGACTTTGTGTGATTAAACTTTTGGAAATGTAATATCAACGACCCACCGAAAGGAAAAAAACATTGAGATTAAGTGCTTGCCTCACCCAGAAGTACATCAACAAATAGCCTACTCATTATTTGAAGTGCATTTCTGGGCCTCACGTGCCCCAAAATTCAACATGTCTTCAAAATCAACTTTTAAATGAGTTTGATATCTACCGCGAGGCACCATTCACATAAACGCCCACAAGAGGTAGATAGGGTGTTTATAAGTTTTTTCATGCATTCAATTGCATTTGTTTGGCTTCCACATTTACCACTCCATCCGTGCGGGCTTCAACCCCTCCATTCATCACCAAAGAAGAGAGACATTTCATTTGCTAAGGTCAAAGGTTGGCTTGCATACCTACCTTCAGCTGGAGTTACTTTGGTTGAAGGCATATTGAAGGGTAGACAGACTGCTCATCTAGTCGAAGCGACCGAGCTTAATGACATTGTCTTGAGACCTGAAGCGAAGGAGACTGCAAAGGCCTGTTTTATATTGCTGTATAACAAAGGGAGGAGATATGAGTAAAGGATAGGTGGAAAGGAGATCAATTAATGAGGAATTTTTGCTTAAAATGGAGAGAAAAAAGACAACCAATAGCCTTCGTATTGCATTAAAAATGCGGTAGAAATGGCCAATAAAAGTGATATAGCAGTTCTCATTAATAAAAATGGGGAGCACAGTCTTCTGTAGAAAAAGGATACCTGGTTCTCTTCCCGTGCTATCTATTGTCTTATAAAACAGGTTTAATCTCCTTCCAAACCAGTAGCTGCTGAGACAGCTGACTTTTTGGCATCCTCGTTGCTGCTGTTGTGGACGAGCAATGGAAGATAGGCTCAGTCACAGATCGAACCGAACCACTCAGGGCAGGAGTAGATACTTCATGTGGAGATGGAAAAGAAGGGGACTCTCTTTCTCCGCATCAAGAGTCACCAATGGGGATTGAGTTGGACAATTCACCACTGATTTAGGCAGACAAAAGTGGAGGAGCTTGCAGTACGCTGATGCATCAATTGGTTGAAACACTTGACACCTGACACACAAGTGTGGGGGAAGTGGAGAAACCTAACGGGTAAGTGCACACCTCTCACCTACCTGAAGAAGGAAGGGGAACCAGTGAGCAGCAGAGGCTACTGAGTTGTCCATCCCTTCTTGTGTTGATGAAGAAGTAAAAGGTGTGGCTATGAGGTGAATTGCTGACTGATTTTTAGTGGGAAATGGTTCTCGTATGGCGTTTTTGATGACCGACAAGCGGTACAAAATTTATTTTTTCACTGTGAATCGTTTGCCTACTTATGAAAGATCAAATTTCAGTTTTAAGTGAGACTGGCGGTGAGGTAGAACGGAATGGAATGCTATGGCTTAAGCGCGCTCTGTGGGTTTTAGCCTCCAAGGCGTTTACATCGAACCGCTCTAGTGACTGACTGACCTGCCAATTTGCAAGTTTATCGCTTGAACTTCCGCTATTTGTGTCAGTCTATCCTCCGTCAAAAAGGTGGCGTGAAGTAGGTACTAGGGGCAGTGAAACCTGCGCAATCGAAGTAAGGAGGGGATAAAAGCAGTATTCCCAACATTGCAACGATTTCCAAACTCCTGAATTAATAGCTGACTGAGGAGACGTGCCACCTTCGTCGGTTATGTGAAGCGTCAGCAGGCGTACAAAATTGCCATCGCCTCATAATTCTCTCCCTCCGTTCGCGTGTGTCTGAGCATGCACGCGCACGTCGTGTGACATCACCAGGGGTAGTAGAAACAAACAGTTGTAAGATGTGGTCACCCTCTCAACCAGAGTCAGTACAAACCACCGCCCTCCCTACAGCTGCGTGCTAAGTGTGTTCCTCACCAGTGAGCAGTGAAGCCGAGAGTGGCACCACACTCGAGGCGAGGTGTCACCTCCACCTCCCTTGGTGGGTGTGATGCCAGCATCTCCACGTCATCCCTCCCAACGGTCCTCCATCCTACTTCCAGACAGGTGTGTGTGTGCGTGTGTGTGTGGTGGTTGGCACCCAACACTGCTTCACACATTCAACTGTACAGTCTCACCGCACATCTCTCTCTCCCTCCGTGTGTGCGTGTTTGTGTGTGTCCTAACCGCAGGTGATGTGGCCCCTTCTCCACTATCGACAGGTGAGACCTGATGGTGCGTCAAGTGCTCTGGCACCACCACTTATGTGAGTAGGGAGCAAACGGTGAAATCTCCTCCTACGTACACCGTTGACACTTTCTAATTGACTGTCTGAGCCACTTGGCCAATCTGTTGTTTGAGGGAATGTCTACACCTACAATCTCTCTGCCTGTCTACCTATCTCGCCAAATGCCTGTCTGTCTGTCTGTCGTCATGCCACTTTGTTTGTCCACCTCTCCCAACATTGATCAGGGGGCACTGAGGATGCCAACACCATGTGAGATGGCAGCAGAAGCGGCAAATGCGCAAAACACTGCTCCATATTTGAAGGCGGCAAATTCGGTGCCTCGGTTATCAGAGGGTACGTGGAAGAGATGAGGGTGGGTAGTTTGAGGCACATCAACACAGCAACAACTGTCATCTGAGTGCTCTGAGACCACCCATGTGGCAGAATTGAAGGTGATCTAGTGGAAACGGTGGACTCACCACTACCACCACCACCACCACCACAACAACAATAACAAGAAGACGAACAAAAGAGAGAACAACAACATTCCTCACGTGTTATGGTAGTGCTAGTAGTAAGAATGCAATCAGTGCAAGGTGGATGGCAAGACTCAGCATTTGAGTAGTCGAACCACTCACTCTCTTACTCACTCACTCACTTACTTACTCAAGCACAGTCACGTGAATTGACAACCACCTGACAACTGCAGTCGATCGCCAAGCCGATTTCACTCTCATTTGCCTGTTCAGTGGATGCGAGGTTGTAAGTGAGAAGGAGGGAAGAAGGAAGGAAAGGAGTGTCAGGAGTCTCTGCCAGAGGAGCATGTGTCGAACCAATTCAGGTACCTCCTATCTTCTCAGTGACGCAAGGCGAGGGGTGCGAAAGGAAGATGGGTGATGTCAGAGGTGTAGGCTGGTGAATGAGGTAGGCGTGAGAGGAGCATTGGCACCATGACACAAATGCAGGTGCAGCACTTTCCTCCTCTGCCTACGGGGTAATGCAATTACCACAGACTGCAAACCACAACACAAACTCCACCACAGAGCACACCACACACATTGACAACGATGTGTGTGTGTGTGTGTGTGTGTGTGTTTTCTGTCATGTGGTTAGAGGAGAAGGTGACACCCGACATCAGCACTGCAGAGTCGTGAAGCATTCGGTGGGTGATTGTTTGGTTGTCTGCGACTGTGTGGAGGTGCGAGAGATGAGGACGTGTTAAGGCGAGTGTGAGATGTGTTGGAGGAGGGGATGGTGGTGGTTGGGCGTACTTCAGTAGCGCCTGCAGTGGATGGGTGAGTGAGTGAGTGAATGAATGAACGAGGGAGCAAGCAAGTGAGCAGCCTTCAGTCGCCAATGAAGATGCCTACTTTCTGAGCGGGTCACGAATCTGCAGTCAACCTGAGTGATGTGACTGCCATGCATGAGGTGGTGGAGGTGGTTGAGATGGTCCTCTACCACCCCATCAAAGCATGTGATGCATACAAAACTGATGATGAGGTGAAAAAAGTCGTGCCAACTCGACACAGTGGTACCCTACCCGAGGGAGTGGTGGTGTGCACACTCCCTCACTTCGCTGTGCAATCGGCGAGGCGCTCGTTACGAGGCAGATGAGGCTCGCTTTTGGGGTCCTATTTTAGATTCCCTGTGTGGTGCACTGTGCTGTGCTCTGCTGTGCTTCGTAGCAATAAACAAAGCAGTTGACTTGACACTCCACATGCCGAGTGTGTACTTTTAAGGCATGTAGTGTAGTGTGGTGTAGTGTGATGTGATATGGTGTGTTGGATTGGGTAGGGTAGAGTTGGCTTGGTGGAAGAGACAGCGGTACAGTCAGAGCGAGAGAGGGAGAGAGAGAGGGGAAAGGGGAAGGGAGGGAGTAAGGGAGAGAAGGCTAGGCAGTTATAGTGTGTGTGGGCTAGGAGGAGGAGGAGGAGGAGGAGGAGGGGTAGTAGGTATTGGTAGTGGTGGGATGGAGGTAAGTTGTTACATGTACATTGCTTTTGCCTTGTATGCCTCACATTGCCGTCACGAATGACAAGTTTCTTCATCCCGAAAGGATAAATTACGTGACGAAATGTTGCTACGTCAACTCCCCACTGCATTCATTCATGCCCCATTCCATGGCAACATTTGCGTAGACTGCTGCTGTCTCCCACCTCCACTGACATGTGGTGTGATATGGCATCAGAGATTTATGTGATCCATGTCTAATTGGAATGCTGAAGTCAACTCTTTACATTACACCTGTGCCGTAGTGACAGATTTCCGAAACGCATTCTACATTCTCACTGAGGAATTGCTCCCTCTTGAGTAGTCGGACTTTTTACTCCTTCACGTTGAACATCACCTTCCTGCTCTCAAGTCGGTCGTAGAGCCCTCAACAAGCCCTTCTAGCCTTCTTATTCCCCAGCAAACAGTTCCTTTATTGCCAAGCTCTACTGCTGTGAGTTATGCCTAGGTTTGAAGCAAATTTTTCCTATCTTTATTGAGCACCTCAACCCTCATTGCTTCACTCACTGAGACACACAAGAGTGTTTAAAAAGGAAATTAAAATAGCAAAATGTTGATGTGTGTGTTTATAGACCTGAAAGCATTTCGGTATACAGAACCAAAAGAGGGTAGAAAGGGGGCATGGAGATCACAACTGGCAGCAGTACTATCATCACCTACGTCAAACCAATCAACGAGGCAATTGAAAAGTTGTTTCCTGTCCGATCAGACGATTCGTTTGATGTCGATATCGGTGTTCTTGACATCGACACCGATTCAGTCGAAAGAGGAAGTTGTGAAGGTTGTTGCTGAAGTAGTGAGGGCGCCTGTTGAAGGCTTGGAGTTTGGAAACCCAATGGAGGAGGAATGGGAATGGAGATGGGAATAAAAACAGGATAGGGGGTGGGTGTTGCCAATGAGGCCGTAGCAACAGAATCAGAAACTTGTCGTCCGCCTGGATGACATCGTTTTTTCGACTCCTCCAACTTCTGTACTGGCAGACGAGATCGTCGTTTTCTCCGCCGATAATTTCCATGCTCAAACATGTCGTCAGCTCCTGTTGTGACTGTCCAATAGTTACCCTTCCCAGGGTGCGATTTATCTCGCCCCAACTTCACAAAACAGTCGTTCAGGCTGAGGTTGTGACGAATTGAGTTTTGCCAGCCTTGGCGGTGGTACCGGTAGTAGGGGAAGTGTTCCATTATGAAGTTGTAGATCCCTGAAAAGAGTCCAAGCATCAGTAAATTAGTCTTAATTGACAATCTGCTAACCTACGGGGGAGAATGCCTGTGTTTGATGGAGTCTTAATGGGTTTTTCGCTTCATTTAATCGCATAAAGTACGCTAGTCATTTTAACAGTCGGTATGTGTGTGCAGAGGGTAAGATTTATCGTTTTGTAAACAAGCTCCTTCGTCCAACCCGTGTGTGTTTGTGTATGTGTGACTCATTTGCGGGTGGGGTGGGGGCAGGGGAGCAGGAGGCTAGGGGAAGTGGCATGGCAGAGATTAGCATCTTGTTCTCGGGTCTGGCGGGCGCGTTAGTTCTCTCTCAAGGCTTGTGTAAACAAACCCGTCTTCGAAGCCGAATCAGAACACACGTGTTTGTGTATTTATATTTTCACAAATCTGACAGGCTTCAACTAGTAGTTTGCATGTGCGTGTGTGTACGTATACCAGTCAAATCCTCCTCCGAGCATTCACAGAGCGAGAGGGTAAGGTAAACACACATACGCACAAGCCCAAACACGCTCTAGTTAAACAAACACACGCATACACACAGCATCTTTCTGGGCCAAATGCACCTCCTTTTAATGACATGAGCAAGGGAGCAAGTTAAACCGACGACTCGACTCCATTCGGCGTGACGCGACGCGACGAATCAACTATCAAAGCCGACGCTGACAGGCAATAATGGAATTGTAACTTCAAGTAGATTGTTTACGCAGCAGAGCTGAATAGCACACACACACACGCAGCGAGAGAGATGTTGGGGGTCCGTCAATTATGGCTACACTGCGCACAGGCATTCACCCACTCACGCAGGCAGGGAGAAACACACAAACCTCAGCTAGGAAAATTCACAGCCATTAGCGTACAGGAAGAGAGCGAGGGCGAGAGAGAGTGAAGGATTATTGCCAGAATCGGGAGGCTGTAGCAATGGCTAATTTAAAACGCAAAACATGTAGAATGACCTAGTCTTCAAAGTGGAACAGGTATTTGAGCATCTTTGTGCCCCTTTCTCTGCGTGCGGATGTGTGTGTGTGTGTAGAAGTGCGCCTTTAATTCGTTTGTGTGGGATTTTGGCGATGCCTTGGCGTATTTTTCTTCCTTCTCCACCTCCCTCTCCTTCTCTTCTTCTTGCGATGATAATCACGGGTGCCTCGCATTCCTTTCTTCTGGTGTCACACACACACGCACAAGCACGCAAACACGCGCGCGAACAGTCACTCACTGAACCTGTTCCGAGTTACAATTGAGTCTATTTACACTTTACCTTTGTAGTGTAGCCTCTGGTGGATTGAGCCATGAGAAAAATGAGGTGCATTCGCCTGCCGTCAAGTGGACTGACAAGAACGAAAACAAGTCTAGCAGCTGTAATGTGCTCTCCCCTGATTGGCTTGGTGGACTTAATCACTGACAGTTTAGATGTGCATCTAATGCTTTGCTGGGTCTACTCATGACTTTGAGAAGGAGGCAGAGAGAAACAAGTTCTTCAACTCTTAAAGGGGGCAGGTGAAAAGTATAATTCCGGGGCACACATACTTACCGTTCAGGGTGATCTTCTTCTCTGGTGTGCTCTTGATCGCCATCGCGATGAGTGCAATGTAGGAATAGGGAGGTTTGTGCAGAGCGTCGGCCGGGAATTCAACCTCATCCACGGGTGTGTTTGCTCCACTTTCTGTCGCCGTGGAGGTATTCGTGTTGTTGGAGGTTGTCGCCGTAGATGCATTCGCCACTGAAGACGCGAAGTCATCAATCCTCTTCTTTAGTGCCAACGCTGTTGAAGTCAAATGATCCACTGGAATCGACTGACTCAGTTGTTCTTGTTGCTGCTGCTGTTGCTGATGACTTTGAATGTAGCTCATCAGGCGGCGAAATAGGTCCAAGGAGAGGGCACTTGAGTCGTAGCAAATACTCTCACTATTGGCAGTGTCCATTAAATCAACAATTTTTGGCACTTTTTTGGCAAATCACATACATCTATCCGTGCAGATACACACCCAGCCAACTACTTTATATATGACGCATCCGGCTCAGGCATCACACAACTGACCAATGGGAGGGCGCCAAGGCCTCAACCAATCAGACGGGTGGTTACGTATTCGATTGTCATTTGAATGTTTTGTGTAAACATTGATTAAAAGAGAGGCGCTTTTCGAGGTAAAACCGGTTTCTTCAAAACTTCTTGATTTATGTAAATACCTCTACCACTGCTGCTGCTTGTTACTATGCCTTATACTGAAGATTATGAAGGGTGGAGAGCTGAAAGCTTGTGACAGGCCAGGAAAGCAGTCACCAAATTCACATACCTTGCAACCAAATGCCACCACTTTAAGGGCTTAAGTAGAACTTGCAGCCAATTTTTTTGTTTTGCATTTTATGAGCAAAAAAAATATTTTTGCCGTCTAAACGAATAAATAAATTCAAATGCTAGTTCGAGGAGTTTGGCAAACCAGCGACTTTTGCGGAGTTATGACGCAATTATTGTTTTAGACCCTTCTCCACCCCCAAAAAGGAGACAACCGAAGAGAGGAACGAGTAGAAAAGTGCAGGAATTTGGCCTGGCCTTGAGATCAAATAAATAGGAGGAAAGTTTCCAGCCAAGAAGCCATAGCTAATTTTCTCTAGTTGGTCTTAGCTACCGATGGGGTAAGTGTGAGAAGGGCTAAATCAACTCCCTTCCAACCTCTTTGCCATCTTCTTCTTCTCTATCGCCTCTTTTTTATAGAACGTGCATATTTCACAAGAAATGGGGTCAAAAAGGGTGGAGGAGGAATCCAATCCCCCACTACATGCATAGACGCGGCTGTGATCCGCGATAATCGTATCATGTGAAATGAGGTTATTTTAATGGAATTAGAGGAAGCTATGGTTTCTCCGCAGTTAAAGGAATCTGGAAAATATTTATTATGTTTTAGTAGTAAAAAGAAATATACTCTTCGAGTCGACTCACGCACCAATAATAACCTTAAATTAGATCTCCTCATCATGATATAATTTCTTTGTTTTTATGGCAAATTCTCGACACTCATACCGGTGAATTGCCCTTTATTACTTATATAATTTGATTTGGTGTACTAAAATGTGTCCTCATTCATCTCCCCTCGCCTTCCCTCTTCTCGATCCGCTTCACCTTCCTTCTTTTCTTCCATCCCTGCTATGCTCATAATTAGCTTTCTTGTGGTTTTAAATAATTTTTTTGCTACTAGATCATGCCACTGTCTTCCTCTTTGGTGGGTCAAATATGTCTTGCAAACATTCGCCTTTAATGATTAGGATTTCTGGTTTTACATTTCGTTTTTAAGGACTGTCAGAAGAATAGAAAACATGAATATTTGCAATTTGTAGGTGCCATGAAAGAAAATGTGCCACTTGACTGTGATTAGTCTAAATTAGCCGATGACCTTGAGAAATGGGCATATATGATTGGCTGAAGAATTTGTAATTTACCCATGGGCCCTGCGCCTAGTCTGCTTGTAGTCAGGTGGATTTAAAGGCGAGGAACAACAATCGATTGCGAAAGGTGCTTGTCATAAAATATACGCCACGAGTCACCCAAATTATCCCTGAAGTTGTCGTTATCTGCGCTACCCTGTCTGGCTTAGAATCTATTTATAAATTGATAAAAGTACTGATGGGTTGTCAACAGAGAGGGAATGTGGTAACCAAAAATGCAAGGTATAAGGAACTCAAGTAGCTTATACAATTGCTATGTGGTTGTTTAGCCTTTGGTGATCCTTGCGATCACTCTCTTGCGCCGATTCGCACAACGCAGTTGATGATTTAAAAACCGCTTGCTAAGGTCGCTAATTGATTTTAGTGTCGGTGAAATACTTCATAGATTTCAATAATTCCAGCATTATGGTCACCGTGCCGACCGCATTGCTGGGGGTCACTGGCTTTTTGCTTCTCAAAGTGATCCACTGAGGTCTCAATTCATTGCCATTTGGCCATCCATCTAGGTTTTTGATCTTCCTTATCTGATTTCGACTAACTCCTTAATTTTCCTGTCGCAAGATCCTAGAATCTTCCCTTCATTGGTTCATCATCATATATCTTTTGGCCCTTGGATTTGGTGTATAGACGGTGAATTCATCATTGTATTCATCTTGACCGAGTTAACCAACCTCTGCCTTTAGTGAGGTGGTAGAGTCCTCCTTAAAGACCTTTTATGATGGACATAGCTGAAGGACCGCTAAAGATGGTTTTTAAAAATAACATGAACGCAACACCATGTTGTCAAGGCGATGACCAAAACTATCAGATGGTGAAGACCCCGATTACTGCAAGTCCTGATAAAAAATTAAAAGAAAAATTGAAATTTTAAGAGCAGGCCACGAAAAATAATGCCTGATTCGTGGCTTTTCCATTCACTTGCGATTGCGTAATGACGTTGAAATCCTACGCCCAGCAACTTGACCTTTCCGGCCTCATCGTGGTGCTATGGCGTGCAGTTCATGCCGTTTTAGCCACCACAAATGAAACCAGCCAGCCAGTCGGCCAGCTCTTTCTCGCAGTTACAGAAGGGTCATGGAAAATGCAACCCCTGCGGAGGAGGAGGGCGTTCGACCTTCCCAAATTCATCTGGGATAAGGCTAATCACAAGCTTTAAGTCGTTTTATCCCTGAAAAAACAATGTTGGTCGATTATTCCTGTTGAAGGCACTCTACGTAGAGATACTTCAGGACTTGCAATCATCATACTCGCAATGAAGTAGAAGGAGGTTTGACATTACAAGGTCATGATATTGATGCTATTGGAGTTGTCTCAGGCTCCCACGACTAGTCAAGGCCGAAAAAGCGGTGACAGAAGCTGCGACGTCAATTTGTCAATCATTTCCTTGAATGAATCACTTGGTAAAAAGTTTGTTTCAGCCTCTACTTTTTCCTCCTCTCCTGGAATGCTTGTGAGTCTGTGAAAGGATTTCAACAGTGTTTTAGAAAAGAGTAGCAAGAATCAGGGGGTTTTTTCTTGGCCTTTTTAGACAACAAAGTCCCATAAACGGGGAAGGGGGGTTGGGAGTGTTCCTGTTGAATTTCAAGGTAAAAAGTAGAAGAAAGTGGAGTAGAAGGTTGATTTTTATCAAAGACATCGGTGACTTGAGCATTTCTTTTCACTGATTGGTAGTAGTTGGGAGGGCATTCTAGGCATGCCTGAGTGCGGAGACTGTGAGTGTCCTTCCACAAAGCATCATGCTTCATGGATGGATTTATCTTCGCTTTACCTCTAGCTTGGAAAGGATCCCGGGATGTAAGGATATTCCGGAACAATTTCACTGGCCTAAGAGATCCGAAGGACCGTGTTCTATTTACCACCCTCATGAAAAGGCGCATTTCTTGTGCGATTTTTATACGATATTTTGTGTCCACCCGACCTTCAACATCTGCCATGGTACTCGCCAGATATTCACGAGAATTTCTGTTGAAGTTGTGATCTAGAACCGATACCAACACTGCCAAATTTGTCACTTTCCGACGCGAGGACAATCGTATTTGAATCCTTGACACCATTCAAATGTTCTGCTACAACCGAACAGTTTGCATCCCATCACCGTGCCACATGGTCCCGTACCACTTTTTACTGTGCTGCAGGAGTAGGTATGAGCTAAACTGCGATTCAAGGCTCGGTTGACACGACACGTCATTTGGCACCACGTACGGAGACCAAAATTTAAGCACAGGCGTCGTCTGCAGTGCGGCCACGTCTACTGGTCTCCTGTGTCCCCTTGACATTCATTCCACCGCATTTGCTGTCTGCGCGACTAGTCTTCCAATTCTTTAGTATTCTTACTGAATCCTGATTCTTAACTGCCTTCTTTCCCAGTACTTCGGAACATTTCTATTAATTAACCTTCCTTGGTCGTATTGAACTGACACCTTAGGAATAAGGTAAGTGGAAGTGGTGGTAAACGACGTGTCCTGTCAACCGAGCTTCTAAGCGCGTTTCAGATCGTGCCTACCTGTAGAGACGGCTTCCAGGACAGCAGACCACGACTTGGTATAGTTGGTGATGGGGCTTCCAACTGTTCAGTTGAAGCAGGACATTTGAATGATGTCAACCCTTCGAAGTAGATTGACTGTTAGTCATCAACGACTTTGGAGGTGGTAGTAACGTTTCCAGCTCACGGCCTTAACAGACAGTGGGTCCTGAAGGTCTGTTTGACACAAAATCCTACGTGCTAGCACACAAGAGAGGAGCCTTTCCATGGAAGCCAGAATTATCTGGGTCGCCAATGTTATGCGACAAAACGCGGTTGCACAATTTCTCGTCGGGGTCAGACAGACCTCAAGGTCGTGAAAACCTGCGCACACTAACGTCGCCATCGAAGTTAAGCAGATTGTCTTAGGCTTGTTCACCTGGTGAAGTTTTTAGGCAGTGGGTTGTCTCAAGTCCTTGGGCTGTCACCCCTTCTGCCTCCTCCTGTGGACTCAAAACTCCCGGTCCAACGAGCTGAATTCAAAAGCCCAGGAAAGTTTTACGGGGAGTAAAATTTCCTCCTCGCATTGTGGCGACGACGTTAGAGTCGGTACATACAGCTGACGTAGTTGTGTGGTAACCTCTGCAAGTGTGCCTCCACAATCCTTTCTAATCAGATTGGAAATTTGGGTGTTCCTGCCAAAGTTGCGAGCAAAGGAGAATTCTGAGAAGAACCTTATTTAAACAAACTCGACAAACTATTCCCCTCTAATACTGCTATGCCCTTGTAATGCCCAGGGTCCTACCCGAGGACGCGATATGGAAGACAATCATTTCCAAAGTCCTCCGGACTGTCCAGACAAAGGGAAAGGCCATAGGGGCATATCGAAATTCAGGTGACAACTGGGTGGCAACGAAAACCTTTGTGTGTAAGGTTTCAGTGTAGTTGAACACATATTATTACAGTAAGTAACCCTCTTCTGTGCCCTAATTACGCCTTCATGGGTGATTCAGGGTGCTACAATCGCACTCAAGAACATCAGATTAGTTTAATGTTATCATAGAGCCGCCAAGATAAGGCTGATAACAGGCAAAAAGTGAATTTCTCTAGAGCAGAGTTAAATGTGCAAGATCAAAAAATGCTACACGAAAAGCAAGAAACTCATACACAGATACCAAAACTGAAAGGTTGACAGAAGACACCAGATCTGCTGCTCACCCTAGCCTGCCAGGGACGTTGAAGACACAAATAATCAGGCGTCAGTTTGACAGGAGAGTAGAGAAGCCACATTCTCATGCATTTTATTCACATTAAATTACATGGATCAAAAGCAAACACAACAGATGTTTGCCTGTTTTTCTTCTGTCAAACCGTGAAATAAGTCAGTGCGCTGACTAAGTGTTCTGGCTTGGCTTATGAAAAAATTTTAGTCCCGAATATTCTCAAGATTGCACAAACTAAGAAATCTTACGATCCAGCAAACAAAAAGATAGATAAGGATAAAACACTTGAGTATTCAGAGAGTTAATGAGTAAAATTAAACAATGGGTGAAGTACCGGTCCAATGATTAGCCAGCGATTCCAAGGAATTTACTTGGCGTTAATGAGTAAGACAAATACCTTCAAATACGAGTGGATATGAAGCTACTTCATTAAATGGTCACTAAATTTTGGTGAAGGAGTTAACACTGACGTGATAGGAGAACTTGCCACGGTTTCACCTACCAGTTTGATAACGAAGGCCATGCTAGTTTTGTGACACGAAACTCGATAAAAACTCAGCTATTTTAAATAACAAGAGGTAAAATGCGTAAAGATTTCTCCGTAGAACGTGATACTGTGATTTGGCCCTGTGTCGAACTGTGTGATCGATTTAGTCGCCGTGCATTGCATTTCTGCTCTTGGATGTAACTTGCAAGCCAGACAAGTGGCTACCCAACTGTTCTTTGCATAAGCAGAATGTGTTACTCTACAGTACTTTGACTTGTTACGATAGCGGGGAAAACTGTGAGCGCCACAAATTGCTTAATGCCCAAAGCCACAAATTCAATATGGTGTTAAGTGATACTGCTAATATATTTAACACAAAGATAAAACAACTAAACTGGGGTATAAAATAAAAACTTAAATGTAAAATATTTGATAATTAGCAGCCTTAACCTCATTAGTTTGCCATAGGTTATATTTTACATGACTTTAGTGTCATCGCCAAATACGAAGTATGGCAGTTCAACTTTTTATATACCTCAAAAAATAAGTCATAAAATTTTTTGACTTTTGCCAATGTAATAAAATAGTGATGGTTTACAAAACGTGAGGTACGTTTGTATTAATTTCACAGGTGACACACTTACAAAATTGTGTGTAAGTGTTTTCACACGTTATATGTCACCAGAATTTGGGATTTTGTGCAACGATACTCATAAGTTACTGCCTAGTTTCCCGTATTTTATTAAGATTGTTGCACTTTGAATTATCTTTTGTCAATTTCAACCCATTACTTGGCAAACAAGTGGCGTTTTCAGTACATGTTCCGCGTTTATTCATGTAAAGCATACCCCCATATTTTGCAGATTTAAAGAAAAATGGCACCTCAAAACGCGCTTAGCATGGTAAAATCAGAGGTGTCGATGCTGCTCACTTCAATGAAGTGTGGCTACCGATCCAACTTTCGTTCCTCCCAGGATGATGCCAAAAGGGCTCTTCTTGACAGTTTGACATCCCTCCGACGCACGTTAAATGACGCCCCAGGTAGGCCTAGCCTTTAAAATCGTACTTAATTTTCGCCTTTTTTCAAGATTTGGACTCTCTTAATCCTCTAACCTACCTAACTCCCTTCCTCGACGTTATTCGTTCGGATGCGACCACCGGTCCAATCACTGGTCTCGCTTTAACCTCCGTGGAAAAGTTCCTTGCTTACGGCCTTCTCGAAGTTCGTCCAGATAGCTCTAATGCCTCGCAAAGCACTATCGGTATTGCTATGGAGACGATTGCGGATGCCGTGATTCAAGCCCGTTTCATCCGAAGTCGTCTAAGTTCAGATGAGGTGGTATTGATGAAGATCGTTCACCTCCTTCGCACCCTCCTCCTCATTCCCTCCGGGTGTCTTCTCTCCAACATGATGGTCCGTGAGATCCTCCAAAATTGTCTTCGAATCTGTCTGGAATCGCAATTGTCGGAACTGCTTCGACGCACTGCGGAACACTTCCTTGCCTCGATTGTGCAATTATTCTTCTCACGTCTGCCAGCTCTCCTTCTGGCTGCCGAAACTAGTCATCAGGTAGGATTGCTCTATTTCACTTTTTTATAAACCTTAATCCTGTAATATCAACAGGACGAGGAGGAGGGGGCCTTTTGCATAAGCGACGAAAGACTTTCAAGAAAAGGGAGTCGGAGGTCAACAATACACGCGGAGACGTCGCTAGATGGAGGAAGCTCCGAGGCTAATCAGGAGGAAGTTAAAACAGAAGGTACGTAACCTTTTGACTGAAAGTGGTGTATCTGTTGATTTCTGGCTAATCAAAGCGTAGATTCACAGCTTTGCTTGAAGTTGACGTGAAATTTTTCCTTTAAATCTTTTTGTATGCATATCCTCCCATTTCATTTTTGAAATGCTATAACGCTCACTTTAATCCGTAAGCTACACCCCAAAATCGTACTGTTGACTTTGGTTGTCCGGTGTTTTGTTTCCGTCAGCCTAGCCTTCCAAGGAGCTGGAATGTGCGAGTTGACCAGCTTGTAAATTTTAGTAGTTCAAGTAGTTTGTAATTTTGTGTCTTTCCACATTCAACGCTTCAGCTTGTACTCAAGGTGAGTGTGATAGCTCCTTTTGAGTAAACTGTCAAACTGCTTCCCATTTTGCGTCTGTCTTTTGTGCCTCAACTCGCATGTACGAATGAGGCAAAATGGAGACGTGGTCATTTTGCTTTTGAGCTCTTGTTTATTGTTGAAGCTGACGCTTTTTGCCCTTGAATGCAAAGTTTTTAGGTGGTTTCAGATTTCTGGCTGGAAGTTTATGTACCCTATGGCGCATTTCTGCGTACTGATGCCATCATCGAAATGACGGCATTATGGTGTGTGATGTTTACCCCCTAGGCCTCGTTCTCGCAGATTTTCTCCTTTTGCTAGCGCTGCATCGACTGATAATTTTTTGTCAGTTTGTTCAAACGCTTGTGTTGGAAGCTTCTGACATTATATAGATGTGATCAAATCAACTCGACTTACTCTAAGATGCACCAGTCATCAATACTACTTTCCATCCCTTGTTTTTGCCTGATTAAAAGTTACGACAGCTGTTTGGATTCCTAAAACTTTGGGCAGCTTCTGGTATACCTTGCCAAGGTACGCAGTCCTCTAGCCTTGTAGAGTGGTTTGGAGGCTTTCTTGAGTGCCTCTTTCTAAGAAATCCGAGTCTTTTTGTATTTAATTTCGGGGCTTGAAGCCATAATTTGACTTTATGAAGGCGTAAAACTAAGATGCATCAGAATTCCTTAATAGCTCAAAAATTGGGCTTTATTGCAGTTGGTAATTTTGTTAAGAATTTTCTCCTTAACGTTAAACCAATCAGGCGGAATTCTAATGTCAGTGTTACCCTCTAAAAGACTTCAAATTTATTCCTTGAAACTGTACTTTGTGCAGGAGTTATTCACCCTAAGGTAGGGCATGTTGAGATGGCATCGAGTAAGGAGACTCCACTGAGGATGGTTACATGGGACGGCTAAGCAGGCACGTATAATTTTTGTGATAAATAAGACTCAAGTCTGCAAGTTCCACTATCATGAAATGTTTTGTCTGTAGATGCCAACGATTGCTTATCTCTACGTCTATCTCGCTTTTATTTCCCAACTGACCATGCCATTCCGCCTATGTTTATCTAATGGCAAGGAGAGGTGGTGACCTTGACTTGGGGGAATAGCATTACCAAGGGAATACGAAGAATGTGAATTCAAAAGGGTTGCGAAAACATGGACGTTTGTTTTGTGCAGTCAAAAAGTCGGAAAATCGTGCAAAGCTCCCAGAAATGAAAAGGAAGGAAAGGTATTTGCTGAAATGATCCCCCACCATAGTCAGGCTGTCATCCTGTGACAACGAGACACAGATCTACCGAAACAGTACTGGAAGGTGGCCCTGAAGTCCCAGTCTCCACTTCTTTTGACGCGTCAGTAAGGCGGCGACTCGTCATTCTGTTCCATCCTCAACGCGATCTGGTGATGTAGCATTGCTATCCTGAAGAGATTCATCACTACAGTCGAGCTGTTGACTCGAAATACCACCTCTTAACTACGGCGCGTTGCTCCTTTTCCATCAGGCTCAACGAGGAGCCAGTTTGTGCAGCCACGGCGCCTAGAGGCTGAGTTGGATTGGAGCCGTAAAGCAGAAAAGTTTAAATCAAATCTACCAGGTGGTCAGTTCAACCGGTATTTCACGGAGGGAGGGCGAGTTGACAGCCCTGAAATCTTTCCACTTCCAAAGCTGGGTTCTTTTTTCGCACTTTTCAGGTCTCATATTTCCCCAGTTGATGTTTTCACTGCAAACTCATGCCTAAAGGTGGTACGCCTTCATGGTTTCGAAGTGCTTTTATTCGGTGATTCTTAAAAACTGTGTCTCTGCTCATCGATGGAAATGGCGACCCTATGCTCCCACCTCTAACCGCGGTGTTGCGTCATCAGAGACGCACGAAGAGAGAAGGAAGCATCAACTCTTCCTACGCGTTTGACAGGTTTGTTGTCTTGAGCCGTCTCAGG
Source organism: Echinococcus multilocularis (assembly GCA_000469725.3). Classification (NCBI taxonomy): domain Eukaryota; kingdom Metazoa; phylum Platyhelminthes; class Cestoda; order Cyclophyllidea; family Taeniidae; genus Echinococcus; species Echinococcus multilocularis. The sequence goes on along the minus strand of LN902848.1, from coordinate 1,172,628 downwards.
GATGAGTCGCTCACCACCATAGCCACTGATGATTTGACACCAGCTGTTGCACTTCCAATTTGATTAATTCAAGTGTTCCCACTCTACTTTCCAAACTAAAGACTGCCCTATCTCTGCTTTATTGTTTTGACCTCAACTAAACCACCACAAGAGGGTTAAGACCAGGCGTCACAAATGCGTGACATGCGGATTCAGATGGCAATGCTAGTTCTGCGAGCCAAATTTAAAAATGAATTAATAAGCTTAAAAGGAACAGATAGCTGTTTGTTTTGAGCCTTGCAACACTGGAATCAAGTAATTTTTCTTCTATAAAGGGAAAAATAGCTTAATCCCAAGTTTCACTTTCTCCAAAACATTCTTTTTCCATTTGATACCAACGGAATTCTTCTACTAACCGGTCACAGGTACGACTCCCCTCCTACATTGTGTTTGTAGAATATTAGGTTACAGGAACTGGCATTACCACCATGGCATAACTCAAAGCACTTTTTTATGGCTTAAATTGGAGGTATTTTTAGGCCTGAGTCATACCCTCTTCTTGGTCATTGGTACTGTGATTCTTTTTTTTCACGCAAATGTTTTTTTGACACACCGGTAAAGAGATCATGCTTGCTTAAGGGGAATGGATGTAACTGTGGCGCGTCAAGCCTTATCCCAATGCGAAAGATTTATTATTAGGGCGCGCAGCTACGGGTACGGACGCCTGACGATGATGGTAAACACTTTGGAGTGTGGGAAATTTCGCGTTGTTGTCTGTTGGAAGGGATCCGCAGAAGCTGTTAGTATTCTGATGACGAAATTCCCTTAGTCCATTCTCATCATTTTAGTGTGTGGCCTCATCAGTCGGGATTCCTTGAGGGAGAGCCAATGTTGAGATTTTCTTGCGACTTTGCGACTACACAAGGGCTTATGAAAAGGGCGGCTCCGCATAACCGAGGTAGTAGGCTCCTTTTCTACACATTTTCTTGTCTATGTCTTGATGTGATTGGCACTCTCGCCAAGAAAAGTTGGTAGGCTACCTCCTCAACCATCGGAGGCATGGGTTAGCACCTATGAGGCGGAAATGAAGGTGATATCGCAACGGCGGAGGCTCCTGGTCTCACCTGTAGCGACGTGGCCTGCAGACTTTTCTTGTCCCACCATTTCAACACTAACCAGAAGAATTGACTTGGTCATCGGTGCAAATGTTTAGTCTGGGCAAACACTTTTTTCCAAATAACAAATGTTCGCGGTGAATGTGTCTACTGTTTTCATCCCGTGTGGTTGTAAATCAATCAAGATACCTGTTTACAGGACTGATCGTTGCTGACACAAGTACGCTCTGTCGTCATTGTAGCTTTTGGGTGATCCAAAATGTCTTGATGCTGGAGGGGTGAGCATGGGTGAAGTCTGTGACCTCGATTTTAACGCCTTCGTGGGAATGGAACTTTGTCCATCGCCATGCAATGTACCATGGGCAGACCATCGTTGATTGGCCTACATCATGCGTACCATTAGTTAGTGCTCGTGAAAGGATGCGCTCCACACTTGGTACTGCGTTCTACCTCGACTTGGACATTTCGCATGATGTTGATGGCTGGTCAAGGTTCCACGGTGAACACAGTTTGAACACCAAGAATGGAAGAGGAAGGTGTAGCTTTCCATTGGCTGACGGTCTCTGGTGAATAATGTGTTCATCTTGATTGTTTCGCAGAATGTGGAGCCTTTTCGATGACAAGGATCTTTATCATTATCGGCTTTGTTTATTTTGTGCAGAGATTTTTTACAAATCTATCTTCCATCTGATCTTGAGACGATGCACCCAATTTATCAATTTCTACTTAGTTGTCAGATCGTGGTTGGGGTAACTCCACCAACATAGTCCAGGTTACTCTCTTACAGACGATGAAGAGGCTTTTCTCCTACTGTTCAAGTAACCGCTTCTGTTAGGAACTCCTTCATGGCTCCTGTATAAGCTGATGCAGCACTTCGTCTGTTATTCGCCTTCCATCTTCAATGACTGTCGGTCGAAATGACCTACCTGATGGTTCACGGAGCCACTTTAACTCAGTCTCTAAGCTCTATGGCTGCACAAACTGGCTCCTCGTTGAGCCTGATGGAAAAGGAGCAACGCGCCGTAGTTAAGAGGTGGTATTTCGAGTCAACAGCTCGACTGTAGTGATGAATCTCTTCAGGATAGCAATGCTACATCACCAGATCGCGTTGAGGATGGAACAGAATGACGAGTCGCCGCCTTACTGACGCGTCAAAAGAAGTGGAGACTGGGACTTCAGGGCCACCTTCCAGTACTGTTTCGGTAGATCTGTGTCTCGTTGTCACAGGATGACAGCCTGACTATGGTGGGGATCCCCTCAGATGCAATTTTGTCTGCTTTTTGCTTCAATTAATAGGAGGATTGCTTGCCTACTTGGCGCAGCTGCCCGATCCATTTTGCCTTCGATTTGGAGCCATTAACTCTCTTCTAGACCTTTCTGTCATTTGCGCTGCTTCAATCACGCGTATTTTTTATTATCCGTGAAGGTCTACAGTGGACAGTTGTCTTGTAAGCCCGGTTTTCATTGGTCTGCAGGAGGTGGTGGCTAGCGAAGGTTTTGCGCCTCTCTGACATTCTGACACGATTTCTTTTGATGAAAGATTGTCGTCTTATTCTCTATCCAAGAGATGCGAAAATGGTGTAAACTGCAACGAAAATGGAATAAGTTGGTGGTTCTTTGGTTTTGAATTGCGGCAATTAACAGTACTGTCCAATCTTTCCTCTTGGGTACTTTTCCTAGTGAGGAGTAGCTTGGTGTGTGAGCAGAAAAATGAAGGTGGCTTTCAAGATTTTTCGTATGTACCCAAATTCAATGATTGGCTTTTTTTTCCGAGGAAATCGTGGAGGGCATATTCCGGAGTCGCAATTTAGTTTGAATGAAAATACTGCAACGGTTATGCTTATCTCAAAGCAGTCCATCTGTTTCTTGTTGCCTAAAAACAAGGAGATCGAAATTGCTGGCAATTATTTATTTTTATGTAGGGTTAGGGAGAGAGGCTGCCTTTGGATTGCTTGATCTCTTTCAAAAGTACTCAATTTATCGTTCTGCTCGTAAATAAAGAAGAAGGTACATCTTGAGAAGACGAATAATTGGCTTTGTTTCTTTTAAAGGTAAGGCTGTCGGTAGGTTTGTAGGCGGTGTGGTTACTGAACTATCATCAAAGAACAGCACAATCCCTCAACATTTCTGAAAGTGAATCTGGGCGACCTCCCTGAGACACATTTTTAGCTTTGAATAGAATTTGTCGTTGAAAAAAGTAAGTGGCTTCCCCTTGCTTACCTGGCCTCGAAGCACTTCTTAGGAGTGTTCGACGCTTTTAGTCGCGACTATTTCACCTCAATTTTCTGCTCTTTGGCATCTTTTACCACGGGACTGGTCGTTTCTGTTGGCGACAGTAAAGTGGTGGATGTAACATGTTGCAGGAAATTTTCTAGGAATGGCTGTCGACTCCTTGAAATTTGGTGTCGTCTACTTACCATCATGATTAAAAACTCGAAGTTGGAGTGGTTGTCACCGGTTGACGTAGTTCCATTCTGTGTTTCTTAGTTTCTGCGGTAAATGTTAAAGCAACTCCGTGGATCTAAGTCTCCTTTCGTAGTGTTTCAACTGACTTCATCTAGCCAATCGTAAAAATGAGTGCCTAGTCTTAATGGACTTACTCATTCGTCTCATCTTCTCCGTCGTCTTGTCCTCTTTTTGCCATTCTTCAATAGTCTCTCTGGATCCATTCCAGCCGATCGGCGCGTGAGAGGAAGGGTTGTCGTCTCCTTCCTCTTCGTGCAAAATGCCGTTTGTATCTGGTTTCTAATTACACTTATCAGTATCTGTGGCTTTGATATTCCAGCACTTTTGGCCACTCACAGTAAATGTCTTCTTTATGCGTCGTTTCAACGTGTTTTCTAGATCCTTCAGCAGATAAATACCCACTTCGAGACGAGAGCATTTGCAGTTTGGGTGACCACTTGGTTGCGGATCGGCAGACACCGACGCCGACAGCAGCAATGTCAGCTGAAGCTCAACTGTTGCCGTCACCTTCGCCACATTCAACCGTCTCCTTCAGCGTGGAAATCGGTCAGGAGGCCGAGGAACACCTAGCTGAGGTCGAAGGTCAGATGGAAGTGCCTATAACTGAGAGTCATCATTGCCCCAGGCTTAACCTCTTAATGGTGACGCACTTTTTACGTTTAAGCAACCTCTATCTTCCCGGGTAGTAGAATGATAAGGAATGACGCAGCTGCGAACGGCCGTGTTTTCCGGTCCCACAACATCTCATTAACTCTTGAATCACAGGAAATAACGTTCATGAACTGTAATACCTTATTTTTTTATTCTCATATTCCCTCTGCAGACATAGATACCTCCAACCACCACATCTGTCGTCCCTACAACCTCCAAGCCGTACACAACCTCTTTGTTCTTCTCGTGAACCTCCTCAACCCGGAGGAACACCAGGAAGGAGTGATTAAGGTCTCCCTTAACCTCCTCACCGTGGCAATGGAGACAGGTGCGGATTTTTTACATGCCTGTCCCACTATTCTCCGACTGGTGGCCACTGATATGACCAAGTACCTCATGATGCTGCTTTATCGCGAACGCATCCCCCTTTTCGCCGCAACTTTGCGTCTTGCCTTTCTGCTCTTTGAGGCTTTGCGTATGCATCTGAAGTTGCAGCTTGAGGTCAGTTGAGGATCTTTATTAATCGACATTTTGAAGAAGTTGAACCCGCCAGAAGAGTCTGTAATGTCAGATAACTGTGGGAGGAGCGGTAGTGTAAATCATCGTAGTCCTAGAGGTACTGTTTCAAATAACTTTACCCCTCCAGATGAATGCATACTACTTGAAAGCTTTTACTTTACTGCTATGAACTGTCAATTGGTCTAAATTTTCACTTAATGAGGCTAGATAGGTTTCGCATGCTCTTGATTATCAGAGAATCAAGTAAGACATTTGAAGCAGTGGTTTAAAAGATCCAGATCCTCCTGAACTCCGGAAGGGTCTTAATCTTCTTTCAGGGACAAGGAGTGTAATTAATGTCACTATTGTGATTCTTTTCTTTATTTTGATCTGTTGAGAGAACTCAATTTACCTCCAATCACTGTTTGATGGATGGCGGCACCAAGGCGAAACATGGTGAAACTAGAGGATTCCAGAAGCCTTTAACTCTGACAGATTTTAATTTCCCTTGCATTGCTTGTGGAAGCTACATCTACTGAAGTTCATTAAAGTACGGTGCTCTTTAGGTCTACTTTCAACGCCTCATTGCGCTCATCTCCTCTGACAACGAGCGTATCACCTACGAGCATCGTGAAATCGCCCTAGACTCTGTTGTCCAACTCTTCCTCCTCCCTGGATTGGCTGCAGAGATCTACATGAACTATGACTGCGATCCATACTGCTCAAATCTCTTCGAGGATATCACAGAGATGCTCACCAAGAACGCTTATCCTGTGAACCGACTTGTGAGCATCAATATCATCGCTCTAGACGCTCTCCTCGCCGTGATTGACGCAATTGATATCCAGACCGGTGAAAGTGATGTGGAAGAGGTTGCGGAAAAGGTGGGAGTGGCATTTAGGATAGTTTTTTTTCAACACACCGTCTGTTGCTTTTTTCCACTTCTTGTTTTAACTTCGGAGCTGTCCAGTCGTCAACTATTAGGAAAGTAGAGGGGATATTATTAGCTGATATAAATAGCTTACAAATACTCCAATGGTTGTTTCCAACTCACCTGGGTCTGCGTACCTACAGCCTGTTCACTTTTAGAGGGTCTGTTTACTACTTCCTGGATTAGTCCTGAAGTAGTTACAAGGTTGGGATTGTGGACACTTCTAGCCTTATTCCCTAATTCCCTCTCCCTCTAGACGATTACGCGGCTGACAGATTTCAAGCGGTCAATTGTGCGACCTAACCGACATTGGATTCCCTCTTCAGTCATTCCAACTCACGAGAGTCTAGTAGCGCAGAAGACTCGTAAAAAGGTGATTTTTCTCTTTGTTCGATTTCTTCCACCATTGTCGAGGTCTTAGCTCATAAAGTGGGTGGATTTGGATCACCTTTTAGCTACTGATGAGCGGTTCAGATCGATTCAATCTGAAACAGAAGGATGGAATCGTGTTTTTGCAGAAGAATGGTCTCCTTTCCGACCCGCTGGATCCAGTGCAAATAGCTGCTTTTCTGGCCGAGAATCCGAGGTTGGATAAGAAGATGATTGGTGAATATTTAGCCAATCGTAAAAATACCGATATTTTGGTGGCGTTTGTCCGGTAAGTGGAGTTATTGTTATTTTGGCTGGCCTGTTGCTACTTAAATTGGTGGTCCTTTGGAAAGAGGATTTCTCCATGATTGAATTTAAATGACCGCTATAGGCACTTCAACTTCCGAGGCACGCAAATAGACGAGGCCCTTCGTGCCTACCTTGAGGCCTTTCGCATTCCCGGCGAGGCCCCACTGATTCAACACCTCATGGAGTCCTTCGCCGAGCAATGGTACGAGGCCAACGATGCACCCTTCGCCAACGTGGATGCCGCTTTCACACTAGCCTATGCGCTATTGATGCTTAACACCGATCAGCACAATCCCATCTCCCGGCGACAGAATGTCCCAATGACCTGTGCAGATTTTAAACGTAACTTAAAGGGGATGAACGGGGGCGGGGAGTTTGATTCAGAGCTGGTGGAGTCTGTATATAAGAGCATTCGGGAGAGGGAGATTGTGATGCCGAGTGAACAGACGGGCGCGGTGAGGGATAATTACTTGTGGAAGGTGAGTATTGGTGGGGCAACGATCCCGTCCATCCGTCTATCCATCTATCTTGGGTCCGTTTGTTAATCTATACTGAAGGATGGAAATATTTGTTCCCAACAGTTAATTTTCTGAAGCTAAAAAAATGCTTTCGGGGCACTGGGTAGACAACAGCCGCTCAATCTACTTATTTTCGCGAAGGCGAAAACCTATCTACAGGTAGCAATTAAGTAGTAGCTCCCTTTTTCTTAGTGCCTGGTCCGGCGCAGCAGCCAGTCATCCTTTCAGCATTATTTGCACCTACCACCGGGCCAATTCGATGTTGACCTCTTCACAATGCTCTGGGGCTCAACGGTGGCTGCACTCTCCTTCGTCCTTGACAAGTCTACCGATGTGGCACTGCAGGCCAAAACAATGGCCGGCTTTGTGCGGTGTGCACGCATTGCAGCGCATTTTCGTATGACCCAGGTCTTTGACAACCTCATCATCTCACTCTGCAAATTCACCCTCCTGCTCAGTCCTAATGAAGTAAGATTTTTATTATACTCAGAACCTTCCTGTACATTTTGCAGTCTATAAATCTAATCACGCTGCTTATTTCCTATCAAATTAATTTTTTATAAATAACTGCAAATGCGCAGTAGCAATTTTAATTTCCTTGACTCGACAAAGACATCGGAGTCGGTTGGCGTGGCGCTGGGGCGAAGCGCGAAGGCCCAGATGGCTACCCGGCTGGTCTTTGCACTGGCCGCGACTCACGGGGACATGTTGAGGGAGGGGTGGCGCTCCATCCTCCTCGACTGCCTTCTGCGCCTTCTGCATGCCCACCTCCTCCCACCTGGCCTGGTCCGTCCACCTCACTTCCTACCCGCCGGCACTTCTTCCGGTTTCTCCGCAGCTATGGACTCGAGCGAGCATCTTAATGATACCAGCGGTCGGTAGGTCACTCTCCGTGATGATTGAGAGCTCACGGAAACAGCCTCAACTTCTTTTCAATTTTCTCACTTCACTATCTTCACTCAGTTCCGATCGCGGTGTATTGGGCTCATTATACCATTATCTAACCCTCGGATCCTCAACCAATTTGGAGCCACTTTCCTCACCCCCATTTGACACACGCAACGCCCCGCAAAATCCCTTCGAGGAGCCTTCCACTCCCTCTCAGCCCCGGTGTTTCTCTAATGCCACGGGTCTCTTCCGGCTCATGGACGAATCCGCCATATCTGGCGCTGCTGCACTTCCCTTCACGTTACCGCAGTCTGTTCACGACGATGATTTCGCCGCCATCCAGGCTGCCAAGACAACCGTAGAAGCCTGTCAAATAGACACCCTTTTCGAGGAGTCTAAGTTCCTTATGCTGGAGTCGTTGCAGGAGCTCATTAAGGTGCATTGCTACTCAAACGTTTTTCTCTATTTCGTCTAATTCAAGGACCATTATAATTGTTTGTTTCCATCCTTAGGCTCTTCTCTATGGGTTGACTAATGATGGTAGGGGTACTGACGCCTGCGAATCCGTTGTTCCAGATACTGTGGGAGGTGAACGAAGTCAGATCTTCTGTTTGGAGCTGCTTTTACAAGTGCTCCTCTACAACAGGGATCGGATTGACCAACTCTGGCTCATGGTCCGAGGGGATTTGGTGGCGATTCTGAGGAGCGCTCGAGAACCGACTGCCCTAGCGGAATGCGTGGTGGCTGGAATGCTGAGATTGGCTCTGCAGTTATTGCGTCGACAGCAGGACTTGGCAACACAGGTGTGTTTAGGTGTAAATGCTCGGCTTCGTTTTTTGATAATCAAATTACCACGGTATAAACATGAGCTGGTGGTCATTGCCTCCTTACTAACAGTCCCCACAGATATAATAATGTGACTCGAAAATAACTTATGATTTATCCTTTTTTCAAACTTCTGTAGATTTTCGCTTGCTTGCTCACCATTCTTAAAGAACGCGGCGCCTACCTTCTCCGTCCCCCCTCCTCCCCCTCTCGGTCTACCACCCTTACCTCTTCCACCGCTACTGCTACCAGTGTCAACCCCGGCAGCCGTCGTCTGCTACACCGCCATCGCTCTTCCGAATTCACGAAAGCGGCAAGCGACGACGGAGGCAGCAGTTCCGTGGCCCGACAAGTGGTGTGGGGAGTTGACGCGCTACTATCAGAGGAGGGTGGAGCAATGGCGGTGGAGGTGCCCTCGCCACAAGACTGGCAACTCATTCTCGGACTACTCGAGGTGTGCGGTGCGGGAGCCTTTCCAATTACTCCAGCGGAGTTAGAAGGACAAGCGTGGGATCATCGACAGGGACGGCATCAGGAGGAGCCCAGGGGAATGCGGAGAGAGAATATGTGTGAGTTTTTTGCTCCACCAATTCACACTTTTTTCGTTCACCTCCATTGAGGCTTCCTTTCTTTTATACAGATTCCAGCCTCCAGAACGTGACATCCGATGCCGGAGCCGAGGTCTCACGCGATTTTGCCAGTGACAGCGAAAGCTGCGATGTCAAAGTGGAGGCCCTTCGGCAACATCCACCAACCAGCCTCAATGGAGGCGTCGGGGCAGCAGTTGAGTCCTGGGTGCTTGTCAATGTTGTGGATAGGCCGGAGACGACAGGTGCTCTTTTTTTCATACCAGGTTGACTATATTTTTAGATTCTCAACTTTGCTTAGCCACGATCCTGTTCTACTCTGAGCAGTCTTTTTAACCATCCCTCAAGGCTTGTCTTTTTGAGTCCCTAACATCGACTAACCCTCTTCTTCTTACTCTTCCATTTAGAAGCCGAAAAGGGGAGAGGAGTTGCAAACGAGGATGCCAAGAAGGGAAAAGCTGTCAGTGGAGGAGATCTAGTTCCCTCTTCACGACTCCGTCTACCCATCGTAATTGTCTTCCAGGACTGGTTTGCTCTCGAAAAGGCCTGCGGTTCCATCGCCTTTGTCGTCCGCGATCCAGCTCACATCACTCCAAACAATATTGAGGTTAGTCGAAGTTCAATTCCCTTGAATAATTGAACCACTTTTACCTGATTATTTAGTTTGTAAGTTCTAGGCGTTTACCCCCAGTTGACTAGGAGAATTAACTGAATGGCCCTAAACTCCTCTTTTTTTTATCAGTACTGCGTCCACACCCTGCGAGTGTTTATTGAAGCGGTTTTGACACCACCGAAGCCATCCATCATACGCAAGACGTTGGCCAACGGCACAAACGAGCGTGTCTCACCGCCTCCCTTCGATTTTTCCGAGGGTCGACCTCCGGAGCCGTTCACCAGTGGAATCGCCCTCCAGGTGAGTTCAGGTGACTTTTGAGATGTCCTTCACTTGGCGCTATTGGCTAAAATTGAGGAGTTGTTAAATCTTTCATCTAGCTGAGCAGATGGAAAGGGTAACAGACAGGTGAACAGATAGTCTGACGATAGGTTGAGTCCACTGAGGCAGGCAGAGAGACAGATAGGTAGTCGAACAGGTAGACATGGAGACGGATGCTAAAAGAGGCGGATAGACTAAGATGCAAGGATTAAAATAGAAGGGTACATGTGAATGTCTGATCAGTCCCGAAACCCCTCGATTGCTTTACGCTCATATTTATAAAGTGTTTCAGAACTCACCTCTTCTTTCAGCTTCTCGACCTCGCGTATACCCTCTTCAGTCGCGCACCCTCTATCTATGCAGAGTGGACAAAACCGACGGAAGTAGAAGATGGCGGGGAGGTGGAGTCAACGGGATACATGATAGAAGCAACTATTGACTGTCTCTGGCCCTCCTGTTGGCGAGCCCTACTGCAGGCCATTGCGCGTCTCTGTGTGGATGCCAGACGCGATGTTCGTGCTGATGCTCTCGCGTTCCTTCAACGCGCTCTTCTCTCCCCCATCCTGCATCTGTTGACGGGTCCTCAATGGCTCGACTGCTTCCTTCAGGTGGTTTAGTCTACTTAAATACGTCATGAGTAGCACAATGGGTTCTGGGTGTGTAGACGCAAAATGCAAGGGTCCAAATACTTCCTTCAGGCGCTTTTAAACTAGGGTAAACTCAGGTAGTAAATAAGTATGAAAGGGCTTTACTGCTTTTAACGATCTTTTTTATTTCCTCCACTGGTAGGTTCTCTTCCCTCTGCTGACCAACTTCCTTGAAAGTGTCACCTTCAACGACTCTACCCTTACAAACACCTCTCTAGGTGGTACGTCAGCCGCTTTCACCACTGCTACTGGTGTCGGCGTCGCCAACCGAGTAAGTCGTGATTCTGAAAGTCAAGGCAACCTCTCCACCGTTGGTTTCTTTTCCAACATCTTTGGTGGAGGCAGCGGCAACAGCGGAGGAGTTGAGTCGGCTCCAACAGTTCCCATGGTGCCCGGGGCGCTTGCTGAATACACGGATCCTCGAATGCGTGCTATTCCATTGTTGACAAAGGTCTTTCTTCAACATCTCAATCCGCTTTACGCGCTAGAAGCCTTTCCACAGCTATGGGAACGTATGTTGACCTACATGGAGAGGTATATCAAGGCCAATATCTCTGACTCTTTGGTGCGTTTTTTTAGGACCTGCTTAAACCGGGCGTATTAGTAGTATACTGGGCATCTTAATCACTCCTTTTCTTCACCCATCGTTCTCTGGTTAGAATGACGCGGTTCGCGAGTCGCTAAAGAACCTCCTACTGGTTCTCTACACCGGCACGCAGGACACCGCGCCAATTTTGGTGCGAGACGCACCGGAGGGTTCTAGAGAGGCGCTGTTGTGGTTCCAAACATATACCCACTTGGAGAGATTTATGCCAAATCTGATGGACCAACTATTCCCACCACCACCCCCGCCACCACCACCACCACCGCCACCGGAAGCAGTGGCAGGAACAACGGCAGCAGCAGTAGCAGGAGTACCTACTCCTGGGGTTGCCGAGTCTGCTCCATCATCAAATCCGACATGTAACTTAGACGGTTTGTGATACGTGTGTGTTGAAGTATTCGTGGAGTATTGAAGCGTTGAATGAGTAGGGCACCCCAATATCGATGTGGTAAAAATTTCTATTTACCACCATAAAAGTGTATTTGTTTATCGCCTTTCTACTTGGTTAGTGTTTTAGTAGTATAATCATACGAAAATAGTAATGTTCGACGTCAAAAGTGTCTAGAGATAAACCCAACCATTTGCTTATGTTATAATCAGACGCATTGCTATGTTGCCATCAGCTCTATCGACTGAGGTCCAATCGTCCAAACAGGCAATCCCGCTCACCGAAGCTCCCCACTATCCAACCGGCGAAGTTCGGATCCAGCTGCCCATGGAGGAGAGCGATTAAGAGAAGGGGTTTGGGGGAGGGATAAACCGAGACGTTCTTTCTCCCCCGCCTCATCTCCCTTCCCTCTCTCTGCGAGAAATTCTGTGATACTCCTCCTTCTCCCCTCACCTGTCACTGTGGTTGACTCACTTTTTCCTCTATTTCTACTTCATCCCATAAATAGTGAATGCGGTCAATGACATATACATACAGACAAACATGTGTCCCGTGGGTGGAGTTTGGCTGGCTCACTTTACGACTGGATTGGGGGAGGGAGGGCTTCGAAATTTGATTCTCATTGGTGGGAGTGAAGGTGTGACTCTGTTACTGACCAATGGGGGTCAAGCATTGGTCCCTTTTTTGAAGGAAATCAGTTAAATGCCGGCATTTGATTTAATTGGGTAGTTCTTGCGCAATAACTTTGCAGGAATACACTAATGTGATGGTGGGCGTTCTCACAAGTAACAATGGTGTGAATCTTTCGTCAACGAAGGTGCCCCTACTTATAGCGCCTCGGTAGTAGATGCGCGTGGCGTACTGGCAATTGCTGCGCTTGGTTACACATCATTCAGGTAGATACGGTATATGGTAGGGAAATGCAATTAAAGCTTAATTGGAGCCGATGGCCTTGTGGCTAGCCAATAGGGGTCGCCAATGAGTTCTGATTGGATAAGTAGTTTTGAATGGAATAACGCATTTTAGATGCAAAAATATGTTTCATTTGATAAGGCTCTAATTTCAGTAAGGTAAAATTTGAAAACTTTATAAAATTTTCGTGCTTTAGAAGGTGCTGCCTACTCAGAGCAGGTAGGTAAGCACCGAGGACCAACACTCGAACCGTCCAATCAGATGCCTTGAACTATTCCTCTTTCCGACTGAAGTCGAATAAATCCCACAAACACTGTCTAAAGAGGAAATTGTCCTCAGTCCTCCACCGTTTCTTTCCTTCAAAATTGTTTTGATGGCTTTTGGCGAGTTCAAGCTGTCATAACTTTAAAATTGACAACAAGTAGCCAAAGACGGCTTGACTCCAAATGTTTTATTTCAAGTTACCTCAAATTTTCCTGCAGTACTATAATGGGTTAGGCTGTCAACAAAAAGGCACCCTGGGAAGAATAAGGAATTTCTACTTAGAAAGTCGTTAGAAGGTGCTGGTCACCAATTTCTAGAGAGCTCTTGTACCCTTGCCAACGGTGGTTAATTTACTTTTCCTCTTGTTATATCAACGATATCGACCCTCAAAATGAGTGCTAATTAAAGAGGATAGACAGGTGCGGATGTAAAAGATAGATGAGGGTAGGCTGGATGGATCAAAAATACCACACGCAAATTGGGAGATGAATAAAGAGATAACGAAAGAGGTGGACAAGTGGATGATGAGTTGAGAGACAGATGGAGAGATAAGTAGGTGGGTGGATGGAATGATGTGTTGGCAGCATTGATCACTAAGGCTATTGCATCTTGATAATACAAGACAGATGATGCTAACTTGATCGACAAGGCCCCCTTTACCTGCGGGCATGAGGCCGATGAAAGCAGTGTCAGCTGTTTGGAAGAATGCAGCGCAACGAGTGTGCTTGACAGGTGGAGTCACTTAAAACAAACAAATCTACAAACACCCACGCACAAACAGAGAAACAGGGAAGGCTAACCATTTGCATCATGCCACGTTTTTATGTTGAAGGTAGAGTCTTTCGAGTGCCGCATAAGACATCCTCCGGTAGCACAAATGTCAGGTCTTCTCTTTGAACAAATCACCTCCGATTGGCATCACGCTCATTGGCGGGGCTTAAAACTCCTTTTTCGCTCGTAAGTTCAGACTCAAGAAGTGGACTATCTAGGGGACAGAAGGAGCAGAGGGTAGGCAATATGGTACACTGAAAGCGCTAACCTTGAGATTTGAAGGTTGCGCTTGCATGTGTGCGTGCGCGAGTGTGTGTGTGTGCTAGGGGTGCATTACACATTGTCATCATAGGCCCAACAAACACACACACAGGTTCACTCACAGGTGGGGAGTATCATTTTCATCCATGCCGATCTCTTATGTGGATGACATCTCCGCCGGTAGTGGAGCCTTCATTTTCCTGAAGATTCTCCGAAGGTAACACGCCCCCCTTTCTACCCCCTCCTACCCCCTCCCTACCTGCAAGTTTATATTTCTGTCATGTCTTGCCTCTTCCAACTGCCACACACCAAACACGCTCACGGGGTAACATCGGCGTCAATTAGCATGCTTGGCAGAACCCGCACTTACCCCTCATTGATTTTTTGATTACCGGCTTCAAGGTCTGAGTAGTGCTCAGGAGGCGCTCCGTTTTCCAATTTCATCATTTAATTAGGGCCTCGAAAATCGATCGCGATGCGGTAGGTTGATGGGCTTTTTATGAAGCGCGTTTCTCATTTAGCAGGTCACCCCTCATTTTGGCAGGTATTCTGGCAAATCATTTCTTCTAAATTATCAAGTTTTTTCGAATTTTTGTCATTCAGTGGAGAGGTTGGAGGCTAGTTGGTGTTTACAATAGGTGTCAAATTAATTGACGCATACTTTGCATTTTGTTGATCACATTCGAATGGAGCTTAATTCATCCCTTGATGGAGGAGAATCTAGGCGCCTCTACTTATCCATTCCGTATCCATCTATCCATTCTTTCCCTATTCTGCATCCATCCTGTATCCTTCTATCCCGCATCCATCTATCCTACATCCCTACAGCCATCCATCCCGTATCTATCCATCTCATACCCATCCATCTCGAATCCATCCATCAATTAATTGATTAACCTTCTTTGGAGGAGAATAGTCTTGGCTTCCGCACCCTTGAGTTGGCCTCACGAAGTACTGTCATGCAATATCCTTCAGAAGAACATCTTTACTGCATGGCATCGCTCAATCTATTGACACCGACAAGCCCATAACAAAGGCACATGCAAATTTTCAACAATACTAAATTACAAATTGAGGGCAGGGTAATTAGGACTTAATGGATGTGTTTTAAGTTCTTTTTTCTTGTACTTTTCTGTTCAACAGATGGAAAGGTAGCCTGTACAAACTGGTATGGGTCGATCTCCTACTTTATCTGTGCGCTTACTACGCAATAAGTCTGACCTACCGTCTTGCGCTTCCGGAGCCACAGAAAAGGTAGGCCTTTCTTTTTCTCCCTTTCAAAAATGCAAAAGTGGGAGAATCAATTACTTAGGTGAGAGTAGTTGTGCGAAAACAAGTGCCTCTTTGTTAGGGTAATTTCTATGAGGGTAAAATAGTGCATTATGCTTGAGCACCTACTGAACACCCATTGAAGACATCAAGGCCACAAAATCAACCGTACTCTGTTAAGACACAAGTGAGTGCCTATAAACACGTGTGGCTGCTGTCAAGTGGATGGTCAAGGTTGACAGCTTTTCCATTTTCTCCTATGGGGAGAGGACTGGTAGTTTCCAAGGCCATGAAATGTCTAAAGCTGCTTTTTTTAAAACTCATTCTTTTTACAGGATTTGACATTTGTCTCTTAAGTAGCTGTTCAATTTTTTCCTCTTTAGGGTATTCGAGGATGTTGTCCGCTTCTGCGAGGGTATGAAAGGCAATATTCCCGTCTCCTTCCTGTTAGGCTTCTTCGTCTCCGGGGTGATTGGACGATGGTATAAGATGTACATGCTCATTCCCTGGATGAATCAAATCGCTTACTCGACTATGGTAACTGGTAACAGACTGCCTCGCCATTTATAAATTTAATTCCATCCATAGGTGGTAAAAGAATAATCCAGTTAATCCATAAATAGCGTGATTAGTTCCTTCTGTCAATCAGAGGTTAACCAAACAGGAAATTGGATGAGCATTACGGAATGACGCATATATTACTTTAGATATTTGCTTAAAAAGTTAAATTTGTAGAAAAACCCGCCATTTTGGCTAAAGTTGGGCCAAGAAAGTGCTATTAAGGTATAGGATGGTGTTGGTTTCAGTCCTACGTGAATTGTGCCGACAAGACGATATCTCGTGGGATCCGACTTTCACTGATGCGCTATATGAATTTGGCCTGGATTCTTCTAATGCGACGAATTAGTGACCAAATCGCCGACCGTTTTAAGCAGTTGGATGAAGATTCCAATAGTGACGATGAGGGTATCAATAAGTACTGTGAATACCGTTCCACCAGATGCAAACGACGCACAAAGTTGAAGCATGCCAACCAACACCCTTGGAGCATTTCTCAGGTGAGTACTATCAATTATGCATTAATTCTGCTTCCGAAATCCTTGTACCTTTTAGCGATCTTTGAATAAGAGATTAGGCCTAGAGATAAGGAGTTTTATTTGTCGATCAACAACCTGGCACGTCATTTATGTGGAAATGCTATATTTTCTAATTCTTTGTCTAAACAGTTGAAAGCCAGTTTTCAAGCCTATAAGACTTCCTTTTTATATCATTTTGTCATCACATTATGCAATTATTTTTGAGCATTTTCATTTCAATTTATCGCTTGAATAGCATTCGATGTAACAAGCATCATTACCTTAGTGGCAGGTAAACTTATTTTAAAATAAAAGGTTAAAGTAAATGGTGATTTTCCTTTGCAAATAGATGAGGATGCTGGTTACCTTAAGACTTTTAAATGGACTTGTAAAATATGTAGTTGCTATAGCGACGCTAATAAATTATTTCAAAAACCGTGGCCAGCCAATTGTACAATTTTACAACAGTGACGTTACCTTTTTTACTAAGCCACGTGCACGCTGTTACATTTGCGGTGTTTGCACAAACCCCTTTCTTTTCTCATAAATAAATGTGTTTAAAAGTATTGCCGCTGATGTGCTGGCAAACACAGCAGGAGCCTTAAATTCTTTCAATCTTAGTGTCTAAGGACTTAAAAGGGGAAATGGTAAATAAGTCTTTTTTGGAAGAGATTTAGTGATCTTCAAATTGTTGATTTCAGGATTATTCAAATGGGCAGTTGGTGCTTATCTCATCGTGAAGGTTCCATCTCCCTCTGATTTAACCTAATTGCTTCTAATGTCCCGTATACTAGTCTCAAAGTTGCATATTTAAATCTGCTTACTGTGGGAATTACAAATAAAGGGAAAATTTAAATTGCCGTATTGGGACGATAAGATGTTCGGTTGAAATATAGCAGTAAATTTTTCTCCGAGATAGTTGTTGGCACGCTCTCATTTATTCCAACATGAGCGCATTTAAGTAGGCAGTGTGTTTTCTGTTCAGTTTACTTGTCGAATTTTGCCAAAATTGCAAGATTACTCTCGAAGCCGTTTCTTGTCGTTGGCCCCCCGCTTGTGAACATGACCGACTGATCTTGTATCACTGTTTCAAAACGCTCCTTTCAGAACCTATTTTATTCTCACAGAAGTTAAGTTTAAAACCATCACAGCTCCACTGGCCCTTGTTTTGCGTCTTTTTACGGACTTAGTTATCCACGGGAGGTAGAAACACTAGGAAAGTCAAGCATACCACATCAGTGTACCACTTGAATCACTCCTGGAGTCGTCGTCAGACGAACATTTACGGATAACCCTCATTATTTGCACTAAAAAGAGCCAAAGTAGACCTTTGTACCACCATTGCAGAAGTCTAGGCTTAAGCATTTTGAAAAATGGCGCCATAATATGAAATAGTTTGCTTGACTGTACAGCAGTAGCTTTGATTCTATATAGCGATTACTATCATAAATCAATTGTCCACTAGAACGCAAAGAATTGGCTTTACTCGTTACAAATGTACTCTAGTAAATTTGTCACCATTTTATTAGAAATGACTGTTGATACTGTAAGCTGCCTGTGTGGAGAGCCATTTCCAACACAGCACACTAAGGTAGTAGCATTCGGCCCTCTTCCACTTCCATTGCTGACAGTACCGCAGCAACTAAAGCACCAATCAAAAAGACTAAAGCCCTCCATCTAGTGACATTTAAATCTGTCTCAAAATCAGGGATGACTCCATCTTTTGCTTTTTTAACTTTCCAAAATGCAGTTTCGTCGCAGCCAGCACAGCGCCACTCGCACTCCGCGCACTCCATTCGATGGTGGGGTGGCGTTCTCATACAAACGAGCTAGCTTCTACCATTCGACATTGTTGACAGATGATTCTCCATCTTCTCTCACTCCACGGGAGCAAAGCATTGATATGTTCAATCCCTTTGAGGGGGATGACGAATGGAGCATTCGGGCGACGTTGCATGAATTCAACAAGGATAGAAGTAAGTTAATAATTTAATAAATTCAAAGACAGATGGTCGGGTGAATTTTTTCATCCATTTCATATTCCTGCGTCCTTTCATCTATCATGCACTATCCTATATCCACCCACACATCCATGAGTGGCCTCAGTGATCTCATTTAGCCAGTTAGTGGCTAGACTGTATTCACGCGGTGCGTTCTCATGATTATTCATACGCATCAGCAGATAAAGACAGCTCTGTCGTAGACATCAAAGGTGCTTTGAGAGTCTCGTCTAATGAATGATTGATAATCTATAAATGCGTGTTCGCCTCTTTTCCTTATCTTACTTCTCAACCCGAAATTTGATAAATTTCTGCATTTAGGCGACGCTTCGAGAATCCATTAGTGTGAGACGTCCTTTTCTCCATGACTAGTAAAATCATGCTAGTTGGACGTCATAGTCACAGATGACTCGAATTCGCCATACCAACTAAAGCTAGTCATTGAGCAGGAACCAATCAGATTCTGCCCGCTCGTGCTTGAGACCGCTCTTGGTTGCGCAGCCACGTAAGGCTATTCACTAGTCCCGAGCGTTCTGATTAGCTGTCTTGAACGAAAACAAATCCAAAAGGCACAACTACTTGTGGTGCAATCTTTCACAAGACAGCTCCGCGTACGGGCGTCTTAACACACTTGCTAGACACAGGGGTCCCGGTCTAGCTAGAAGATCGCTCGTATGAAATTGAAGGATTGTATTGAAATCTCCGAAAATCGAAACCAGGAAACACACAAATGCACCTTTCACGTTTTCGTCCTTTAGAAGTGCGAGAAACTTTCGGCAAGATAATTACTGAGCCCGAAATCCGCGCTTTTGAGGCAATTGCCAAGTATTACTTCAAACAGACTCGTCAACGCTACTTACCCGAGTACTGGGTGCCTCTCCAGTGGGCTGTTCGGCTGGTTCAAAAAGCCGGTCTGCATGGCAACATTCCTGATCCTCGTATGATCGGTGTCATGTTCAAGGTTGTAGATCTTAACTTTATTTTCTGTTGAAATTGTTTTAAATTTCGGCTTTTAAGACTAACTTTTTGTTAGCATGAATCCTTAACTCTTCTTAGAGCAGGTAGGGCTTTATTGTTAGTTTATTTTCCAGTAAACTTTGCTTGATTTTTACTAAAAGATGTAAAATTTTAATTGCAGTTTTTGAGATCTAAGTGCTCTACTCGCCAGTTAGATCACAAAAACCCAAAACACTATCCACCAGCCACAATTTTGCCCGATTTATTTGTTAAAAATAGCTGATTTCCTATAATTTATTTATAGGAAATTGGTGAATTCCGAACTCAGCTACAAACCTTGGAGGTATACAGCAGTATTATGATGCCCCTAGTCTACACTCAAGTGAGTTACCATGGCAATAAATCTTAGTCCGCTGACTCTGCGTCAATAGATAGTAAAATGCTTGCGACAGGGATCGTGTTACTGGCACCGATTCCTCTTAACTGAAGCATTTTTCTTACGCTAGGCTTAGTGATATTCACATTAAGGGCAGATACAGCAATTTCCAGGAGGGGGACATACCGCCTTGCGACTTTAGAAGTCCAATATCTGACATGGATTCATCTGAGGGTTACAAGTCCTTTATCTCTCCATGTACTCTGACTTCTGAGTCCCCCTTAAAAGCACACTAGTCAGGATGACAAATTGACTGTGGTGGATTGGCAAGAGAGATGGATGACTCGGTTGGAGCGCAGTGGCGCAGAGGCGATGAGTTAGTGCATTTTCCAGGTGTACCATAAGAGGAACTGAAAAAAAAATGATTCCGAGTCCTCAGACTAAAAAAAGAGGTTAATCACGAGAGGAATGTCAGACTGTCAGCTTGGCAGAGGTCAATTGCATCATATGTGAATGGAGATTCAGCTAAGACATTCCCAACTTTTCACAACGAGAGCGTCTATCCTACATTTATGCAATGCTTACTTATCTAACCTCCTCCTTGGCCAGGTGGTGATAATCGCAGTGTACAGCTACTTCGGTTGTGAAATTTTGGCCTCTCAATTTCTGGAAGTTGCCAAGGTGCCAGGAGAAGCTGTGGTGGATTTCTTTGTCCCTATTTTCAGTATCTTCTACTTTCTCTTCCTCATGGGATGGCTGAAGGTATGTTTTATGACCCATTGTAGAAATGTTTTCCATTGGTTGCTTCAGAAGTGCGTAGGTGGGTTAAGTGCGCAGTGTTTGACTTTTTTCTGTTTCATCAAGAAAATTAAGTCAAAATGCCATCCTCCGACTTTGTTTAGGTTGCCTTGTGCGTCATGAATCCGTTTGGAGACGATGACGAAGATTTTGAGACATCGGCTATCCTAAATTACAATCTAGACGTGAGTTATCGAAGCGTTTTGATGGATGAGTCGACGTATCCCGAGGGCTTAAGCGCAGCCACCTTCGAGACAAGTACAATGAAAGGTGTGGAGGATGACAACCTGGCCGAGTTCATCAAGAGTGTCTCTGATGAGTTGGCAAGGGTTGACAATGCAGTGGAAACGAACGAGTGAGTGTAAAACGCACAACCGTAACTTAGAGGCCAATCACTACAGTCCATCTCTGCAATCCTTCAAATTACTCGCCCATCCATCCAGCATGTCAACCTCATTGTTTTCATAATTACAGACTGACGAATCTGGAACTGAGGCACCATCTTTGCGACTGCTGTTTTAGACTTAAGCCAGCTAAAAAACAACGCTTAGGTAAGCTGCTCGGTTTGAGCCCCTCCTGTTATTCCTTATTAACCTATTTCCAATTAACATATTCTAATATATAACTGTTTCAGTAGATTTGATGCATTTATAGTGATATGGTAGCCTATTTGGGGTTTTTCCTTAAGTTATTGGTTCCTTATGATTTTTACAGCTTGCTAAAAAAAATTTTCTCTCTTTAGGCAGTAACGGATCACCCCCACAAATTCACCTTAACTCCAGAAATTACGGCGCGAAACACCAGCCCACAAGTGTTTAAACGAATCGATATAAGTGAATATGGCGACTCCTTCCTAACCTTCCTTCCTTCCTTCCTCCTTTGTAGCAAGCGACTTTATAAACCAAAAACTGGCGCAGTTATGTACGAAATACACGTAAACATAGATTAATTTCATGTTATTTAAAAGCCTCGAAATGGGAAACAATAACCGCTTTTTTGCGAGTGGAGGCTTCTTTGAAAGCAAATCTATCGAACGTTTTCTTACTGCCACAATGATACTCCTAGTGATTTAGTTTGGGGATTGTCATCGTTGGACGGATGAAAGGAATACGAAGCCTTTCGCCAATGACTTGAGCACTTTGGATAGATGGTGAGCGTAGTCTTCCCGACGTCCGTCTAGTCGGCTGCGGTTTTTAGAGGATGGAAAGTGAAGAGTAAAAGGGTGGCTTAGAAATGACCTACGAGAAGAGGAGGTCAGTGGTCAGGGGTATTTCTGTAGAGTTGGAGGTGCCTTCACGATATCGCGATACTTTAATTTTAATCAACTCCCAAAAATGACACTTCGGGGAACCAGAACCTGCATTTTTCTTCCCATTTCGGAGGCAGGCGAAAATCCGATGAATCAAACGTTTTTGCGCACTATTTACTTTATGATGTAACAAAACTGTATGAAAGTAACTTCATTATTGATGCACAGAAAGGCTGAGAGGGAGATTGACAGCAGGGCCTATACCACTACCTTCGAGAGGCTGAAAATTTGTGCCTGTGTGTGTGTAGTGAAGAATAAGAAAAACAAAGTCCCCAAATCTCTCACTACTTGTAGATTACAGTTACATCTATACATACAGGATTTATATGCACTGAAGACTGGGATAAACAAATTCGCAGGCATTCTTTAAGTGCCTGTCAATTTACCGGGTGCTTTCAACGATTTTGCCTGATTTTACTCCCAACGCATCCTTGTTCAGATCCTAGTGTTTCCTCCACAGACAGGATCAATCATACCAGTGTATGATAAACACGACTATTCTGCAGGATGCCGTGATGGCAGGTCAATCCGTGGCGATGGGAGAGGTCACGCTTTTGAAACTAAAGAAAAAAGTTACATCTATTCACTACAGTTTCCAGTTTAATCGACTAAGCAGGAATGCGTTGTAAATTTTTTCATGTTTGCTGTTATTAAGCAAAGGTGAAAAAGTGCAATTGAAGCCAAAAAACAAATAAATAAGGCCAAAGTTATAGCCAATAAGTGATAGGGATTCCAGATTATCCTGCTCTTGATTTGCTAGTAGTTGGCCATTAGGAATGGGAAACATTGCCGACTTGACCAATCATAGCTGCAGCATTATAAATAAATACTAATCAATGCCGCTACCTTTTTTCAGGGAAGAAAATGTTCTCCACTTGAACTTGACACCTACTTCTTACATTGTGCAGTTACCTACTCTTTAAACAAATGAGGGCATCTAACAATCCCTTTTTGGAGCAAAAAAATAACGCTTTGTAAGTATAGCTGTGGAAAGTTACCGCATTTAAACAGCCTACTACGGAGAGCCTGAAATTTAACAAAGACACTGGCTTCTGATTGGCTGGCGGTGTGTCACATTGGAGCACACATTTTAAGCCCAACTGAGTCAGCTATATGCATGTGTGTGTGTGCATGCGCATGTGCAGTTTCAGTTGATCGCAAAACCCACTAGAAGCATCGAATCAGATCTCCACGTAACCCTGATCCATGTCAATCTCATACCTGGATGACATTTCTGACGGAAGCGGGACATTTATCTTCCTGAAGCTGTTGGCGAGGTAAGATTTTTCAGAAGAAAATTGGTCTTTTAAAGAGCCTTAAAAAACTTCCAGTTGAATCCAATAATGACCCGAGAGTTAGCAGAATTAATCCTTGAAAGAGCCTCCACACATTTAAGTAGTATGCAGAACGAACTATCTAGTGCTCATCCGTTCATGCATTTTTCTACACACCCTTGCATATTCGACATGACTTTTTTTAAAACAAGACACAAGAACTAATTAGCTCAAGCTGTCATTGATCTTGGTGTTAAGGAATTCACCCGTGGAAGAAATAGCATGGCTCTATTTAAGCAGCATAACAACTATAGCGTTTGATTTTTCACTAGATTCAGACATATTCCCTTTTTGAAGCTGCCTGTTAGGTAATGGGCTATGCGCAGCCAATTTCCCTCCTTAAAGACGGTCCGATCAGAAGTCATAGCTGCTCATAAATCGCCAGGTCGCATTTAAATAGCATATGGGGGATTGTTTTTTATTGTAAGACTGCAGCAGAGTACATTTGAAATGACTGGAAGAAGCCTCGATTTGTTAGTTCTATCGAGATACAGCGCACCCTTTTACACTTGAAAAGAATTAGCCCTTAGAAGTGAAGAATTTTGCGTAGATAACAAAAATACGATAAACTGTTTCTATTTTGACGTCCTCAAATGAGATGTCTAGACCTGCTTTTACTGGTGTAATGGCATTGTTTATTACCTACTCAAGTAAGAAGGTGAGTATTGTGAGTCTCGTGACATGCATGTGACAGGGGTAACAAAAAATGGGCTGGATGGCAAGGAAAGCCTTATTTAGGTGAAAGCAAATTCATCCCGTCTACGATTTCTGGCAAAAAAAGTGACCTTGCGTACACAAATAACAGCAGTTTCCCGAAACTACTCCACACACCCCATCAGCGCCACAGAGGTAACAGGAATTTGTTGTATGGACGGAAAGGTCGATTAAATTGCCCTCAAAACAGACAAATATTTATTAATTCTGCTTATGTTTGTTGCATATGGTAAGATAGGTGTTTAAAGAGACGCCAAATCTTGCTTGCATTGCATCCTACACTTGACTACCTTAAAATGAGTTGTTCATTCTACAGTTTGATTCGACAATTACCGATAACACACGGGTTATATCTATGTCAGGCACAAATAAAATTACGTTTTCTTCGAGTAAAACTGATTGTACATTTTACCAGTCAATATCAATGGATCCATTATCATCTACTGACTTAGGAATTCAGTAGTAGATAACGCCTTCTTGGGTTTCAGCAAAAAAACGCTTCAACTAGAAATCGTGTTTAGGGGTCATATGCAAACTTTACTCACGGTCCTATTCTTTGGAAGTCCGAGCTCTGATTCCACTACAGTTAGATAGTGTAACATTCTCGTGACACATTGACAGCAGAGTAGATGTTTTCACATATTTTGGCAGCTACCTTGAATGATTTCCCTACCTACGTCCATCTCTCTTGTCGATGAGCTGTTTCCCTCCGACCACGGACCCTGAGTTTATGCCCCAGCCCAAGAACCTTGGTCGTATTAGTCATGTGTAGTTATAGTGACTTCCTGACCTTGACCTTCGAGTGGGTGCTAGAGGTATTTGGATGTTAATCAAACAGGCAGAAAGGGAGAAAGAACGCGACGTTCTGGGATGTTTGAAAATTAGCTCCCCACATGGAAACTTCCCAGCGCATCAAACGAGAACGTCTTCCTGGAGTTGCAGCACCCCTGACACTTCGTCACTCTCAAAATCCGACTTGAGCTCACCTCAGGTCTCTCTCATTGCCGCGATTAGAATCGCCGCCTGCCCAAGAGGAATTGCCTTGTTCTTGTTCAACTTTCTAGAGGTTTCCTAGTAATGTCTGTCTCCCGACCATTTCAGAGGCTCGTCCTCTCGCTCTCTCCCTTCTTATTAGAAAGGAATGCAACTTAAGTTCACCGATAGCCGCTCAAAGGTCAAGGCTAACGAATTCCTACAACTACCATTAACCGACTCGGACTGCACATATGTTAATATCCTCCAGCCGACTAGCCGTCATGTTCATGCACGCACGTCGCGACTCTGCACTTACTCAAGCGCGCGGGTTAACAAAGACATCTTCCTCGGCCTTGTCTGCTGGCTGTCGGGTGACGAGCTCGAGGGATCCGGACCACAAGCACAACATGTGATAAATGACTTATAAACTGTTTGCGGGATTGTATGACCATGGAAGCTGTGGTGATCCCTATGACGAAATCCGAGACATACTGTTTAAATACACTTGGCTGTGAGCATTCATGAATATACTAGAGGACTAGCGGTAACCAATTGGACCTATTTACAGCACTTTGTATGCCCATGACCTTGTGTAAATCGAGTGACAAATCAGGAAGAACTCAGCGGAGACAACAAATGGAGAGGTGTGACAGAGGGCTCAAGAATAGAGTGGGAAAAGAAGGGATCCAATTTCAAATCACAAATATTTAGAACGCTCGAAAGGAAGTATTTTGCTAGAGATACATAGCTTTTTAATTTTAAGCTATTGTTTTAATTATGCTTCGTGTCCATGCTAAATTCTGATCTTTGTGCTTCTTGAACGAATTACCGGCCATAAATCTCCCATTTCTCGAGTGACATAATCTGCTGTTGGCATTAGTGAATGTAATGCGGGACTTATTTTCACCACCTCTGGCAAACTTACCTCAACTGTCGTTTTAGTGATGAGTGAATGGGCTCAAATAGGATTATTCTTCTAAACCGGTATTCTACTTCCTCTTTCTGTCTCTCAGATGGAAGGGCAGCCTCTACAAGTTGGTGTGGTTGGATCTGCTTGGCTATCTTTTCCTTCACTACTTCGTCCAACTCATCTACTGGGTATTTCTCAACCACTCACAAAGAATGTAAGTGACCCACCACCTCAGTGTTACTCCAAGACGGCGATATCATTGGCTGGCTCAATGCCCCTATTTAAATGGTTTAAATTCAAGGTCACCAGTTGTTTAAGCATCTAGACATTATTGTTTCAGTTAAAAAATGAAAAAATTCTGCATCTTTTTATTTGAAAAGAGCTTTTAATGAAGTTGTGGACTACTGTGAGGAGATCCGTGGACAAGTACCCATCTCCTTTTTGCTCGGGTTTTTCGTCTCTGGTGTCATTGGACGCTGGTTTGATACCTACATGTACATTCCATGGCTCAACAACATCAGCTATCAAATCGCGGTGAGTAGGAAAATCTCGTGTCCCTTAAAATGTGAAATTGGCAAAATGGGTTATAGCCGAATTCGTTTTCTCCAGGCAACGATAAACTGTGCAGATCCCCGAGTGGCGTTGAGAGCTCGGCTGACGGTGATGCGACATCTCAATCTCTCTTGGATTCTCATGATGCGAACCATCAGTGACAGAATCTCCAATCGTTTTCGAATGCAGTGTACTGCCACAGAGGGCCATAAGAGGCAGCGGCTGCGGCACAATCGTCACGACATATTCCGGAGCTCTGAGGTATGTTTTACTACAACTATCCCAAGCTAGACACTGTAATTTACTCTTCGTGTATGAGTAGTGGTTACCTGCACTGGGGATGAATCTTTGGCTAGAAAGTTAATCAGTTACCGCATATTTGACGACCGTGGCAGTAACAATAATAAATAGATTTATAAGTCTTTTTTGAAGTTCACATAAGTCTCATCTGAAGGCTATATAGAGGCACAGAGGCTCTTCGTCACACCGCTAGGACGAAGTCACAAATCGTGTAGATGCTTCTGCGTATGGACGTCGTCGCCTGAGCTCACTGTGATCGTCCCTCTACCGCAGCCACGAGGCAGAATCGAAGCAGATAAAGAATTCGTAGGTATAGAGCAAGGGTATAGTCTATCAGTGGTTGCGCACGCTATAGGCCCAATTACGTCTTCCAAATATCGCGTTTTCGGTAAAGCAAGCTGCCTCTGAGAGGAATGGATTTATCGGTCAGTGATGGTAGTCTGGGCTCTCGTACCAATGTCTCGTTTCGAGTCCTCTCCTGAAGTCACAAAAAGCCATTCTGCTACAAAGGTAGAAAAAAATTATCAGTTGACAGGGACGGAGTTACAAATCACGAGGTGAACGACCACCTATTTTTAAGTACTACTTGGTCAGCTATGAGTAGTTACGTCCACCTATGAGAGACTAACTAGCTTTGCTTCTTAGCATGTTTAAACACAATTCGATAGGCGATTGAATTACAATTTGTGATACTTTTTTGCCAAACAAAGAAAAACAACGCAGAAACAAGGTCAACGGCAGAACCTATCATTTTAGTGTCCTGATGAAAAGTCGAAGAGATCTCATTCCAGGAAGCGAGGCTCTTCCCCCCTCACCGCAACCTCGCCCTTGCAGGCACAAACAAAACCATCCCCAACAGCCTCAGGAATCTTCAGCTTTAATAATCCGGATAACAGCCTCTTCGATGCGCCTGATGACTACGGGCTACGAGAGACGCTGAAGAGCATCAACAACGACAAAAGTAGGTCGCACACACTGTGGGGCGATTCAAGGCAGACTATAGGGTTTGACCTGACCACCGATTAAACAATTGGTTTCGTAACAATTTCGTGAGTCCCTTGACGGTATCTACGAATCTGAAAGCCACTTTTGAGTCTTTTAATACCTCTGACAACAAGCCAATTAAATCTAAGGACAATTGGATGTTGAGTCCGTCTTAGTAATGCAGACGGCTCGCAAAGCCTCGACACATTTCCCATGAGGTCCAGTAATGTAAATTACAAAAATTCACCAATTTCATCGCTTGAAATTAACCTAAACGGATAGTGCACACACCAGTGACGAATACGTTTATCCAAGATCACAGCATACTATTATCTAAGGAGTGGATAAAAACAGCGTCCACTACCCCTGTCTAGATAATTCATTTATCAGAAACTCTACTTCCTCAGAGCATTTTTAGATCGGAAATTGAAAATGCACTCCTATAAATCACAATTCTTTGAACAAGAACTAGGAATCTTTAGCGCTGATCTACTTGTACTCTAAAGAAAAATATAAATTATTAGAATATTTACTTTTTTGCCAATTGCGAACAACTTGCTGCCTCACCAATCCCCTCTGCAGCGTTCGAGGCTCGCGCGACCACAACGCCAGGTTCTGATTGGGTGAGAGGATGAGGCTCAACTCTGATTGGCCAAGAGGTAATTTTATTGCCGTTTGTCTTTTCAAGAGGTGCAGCAAACCTTTGGCAAGTTGATAACGGAGCCCGAGATCCGCGCATTCGAGGCAATTGGGAGGCGATACTTCCAAAAAACGCGTCAACGCTACCTGCCTGAGTACTGGGTGCCCCTCCAGTGGGCGGTGCGTGTGGTGCAGAAGACCGCTCTCCATGGCAACATCCCCGACCCGAAGATCATGATAACTGTCCTGAATGTGAGTTCCACCCATCTGTGTGTCCGCCTATCCACGAATCCGCCAGACCTCTGAGTCCGCCCATTCATCCACTCGCCCGTTTATTGAATTAATCATTCGCGACGATGGTGGTGCCAATAATGCTGCCAACTCTCTAAAATTGGCATAATTCATACTTCATGTTTATTTGGACCTTTAGGAGCCAAAAGTGTCCATCATTTCCTAGTTTTGGAAGATCTTCATTTGAAGCAAGATTTCCTGATCAACTCAATCAATCACCATCATAAGGGGAGGCATCTTCAAATTTCCTATTCTTAATTCCATCATATCTTGCTGATTCTTTTTTAGGAACTTGGAAAATTCCGGGAGCGGTTGCAACTACTTAAAACCTTCAGTAGTCTCACAATGCCACTTGTCTACACACAGGTATGAGGAATTAACTTTTTAAAATATGTCTCATTGGTACTTTAGACATAAAATAAGTTGGTTTAATAGAAAACAAAACATCTTCATGTTTCCTCACGAGCTTGAATGGCAGTTCTCTTAGCCTAGTAGTCAAAAGGAAAGACACAAAGTGGGTATAACTGACATGCTTCTTGAAGGTGGCGGTTATTGCGGTGTACAGCTACTTCATCTGTCAAATCCTGGCGACTCAGTACACCGAGCGTGCCGTGAACGAAACCAACATCAATGCCAGCATGCCAGTGCCTCTTTTCAGCGTCTTCTACTTCATCTTCCTTGTTGGATGGCTAAAGGTAACATTTCGATTAGCCAACCAACTTTGCTGGGGTGTTACTAACTAAACATAAGTAGAACCGCCGCCTAATTAAGTAGGGTTGGCAGACAACTAGAGCGCGATGAGTTGTGACGATTTGCTAAACGGAAAGATGAAATCTGTCAGGTTTTTCCCTACTACTTTTGCCCCCCACTAACCTCTCATTCTCCCCACCTATTGTGACCAACACGATTAGCTAGACGAGAGAGCAATCCTATGGGAAAACAGTAGTAACAGTGAAATCGGCAAAGCAAGTGCGCTTCAGGAGGCGATGACACAGCCCCATCAAAGGAGGATTATTATCAAGAG
This sequence comes from Echinococcus multilocularis, assembly GCA_000469725.3. Classification (NCBI taxonomy): domain Eukaryota; kingdom Metazoa; phylum Platyhelminthes; class Cestoda; order Cyclophyllidea; family Taeniidae; genus Echinococcus; species Echinococcus multilocularis. Next base: position 1,143,203 of record LN902848.1, on the reverse strand, counting down.
GGTGACATGGAGGACGGATGATGAGGATAAGGTACTACTGAACTGCTCACGAATAAGGCAGGCGGCGTATGTCGCCAAAATAAAGGCTATCTCTCCACCCATTGACGAGGCGAGAAAATCCGGAACGCGCATACACACCTCCAAGTCCTCCTTTGTTCCACCGAGTTGACAGATTTCAGCCATTGTGTCACTCGACAAGCGACTAAAAATCGGCGTGTTTGAAGAAGCGAGGGAAAGAAAGGCCAACCTTTGACGCGTGCATGGGTGGAACCGTTTTGCTTAACCTACACGACTTCTCTGGGCTATGTAAATGTTGACGAATTGCTTCATCCAGCACTTCAAGCAGGACTAAAAGCCACAACAATGGTACATAGCGATACTTCACCATCGAGATTATAGAGTTCTCCAAGCAAGATCCGAGCTGTTTCTTTAAACCATCTCTATAGGGTGTGCTCCGCTACAGCACTTTCCTAGAAGGCTCTACAACAGACGTTACAAGAAGCCCTTGCAACTGTGGAATCGGGTTAAAGTGGACGAGGTGGCGCCGCATTCAGAAAGGAAGGGTGGAACAGTAGGGACCACAACAGGTGGAGTTACAGCGGCTCATTGCCACAAGGTATTCCCAGAGGCACACAAACTTCCATGTTCCATCGATGGGCGATATGTCGATAGCCAATCGACGCAGTTCTGGCAGTCCTTTCCTCTCTTCTGTTTCCACTCTTCGCAAGCTCTGGCATTCACAGAGGAAACCTTCCTTCTGTGAAGTATATGAGATGAGCTCGCCAGCTCTGCCCGAGGACGACAAGACACTTGAATCCACAGATAGCCTTATTATTGACACAAAGGATGAAGATGACAAACCAGAAGATTGCGTAGCCTAATCAGAGACCCACGTCCCCGACAGGGAAGGTTAAAAAGATGGATGTGGATGGATTCCATGTCAAGAAGGAGCAAGCACGCTAAAGTGGACTCTACGACGTGCCACTAGTTGAGCCAGTCCACTTCGACAACAATGGCAGCTGAATGAAGGGAGCGGCGATTATGAAGTTGCTTGAAAAAGAACTCGTGTAACTCCTGAACTCCAAGCGTTAAAAATGTGATGAAACACTTGTCAGATGGTCAGTCGTATCAAAGATGATTTCGACTGCAATGGCAGTCTCCAGCCTAAGTCTTGGAAGCAACCCAGATCGATTGATGCACAACCCACCGTGAACTTATGTTCAAGGAGCTCGTCCTCCAGCGCGACCGTTAACTGCTTTCCATCGGCCATCCTGTGGAAGTCCCAGTCCTTCTAACAGGTCGCTATCCAATTCAACACCAAAGGTGGGTAAAAAATGCAACAGAGATCAGTGTGTCAAAAGACAAACGACCTTTGGATTCCTTAACACTTCTTTGAGAATGCCGCATAACTAGAGCACTACAAAAGCTGTGTGACTACTCGTGCCATCACAACGACATAAACGGTAGCAATTTGACCCATATTGTCATGGTTATTTCAAAAAAGTTGATATAATTGACAATCTCACACAAATTATTGGTAAGGTGTCATTGTGTTGACGCTATTCGGATCCATTCTTTCTAAACTTTCCTCTCAAGCCGCGGTGAGCTCGCAGACGACGTCGATTAGACGGGTCGCTGAATATGGCCTGGTAACGGCTGACGGGGAGTGCTTCTCTGTGTAAAAACTCCGGCTCCTTTGGTCCAACGTTTGGTGTGACGATCACCTCGCTGGCACTTGAGAAGGCCGTCTCATTCATCTGTAACGCCTCTGATGTGTCGATGCATAAGTGGGGTGAGGAAGACAAGCGGTGCACCAATGATTCAGCTGAAAGGAGGAGGAGGAGGAGGAGGAAAAAGACAGTTCGATTATCGACTTTGGGGAGGTTGCAAAGACCACATTCCGCCCCGTCCATCAGCCTAGCCCAGAACAACAGAGATGAAAATCGTGTTCCAGCCAAGGGTTGTTATTGACAATCTTGCTGTTGAGAAGTGGCGGCTCAAATAACAGTCGTCAGTCAACGCAGCAATGAAAAGAGCAAACGAGGCAAAAAAGAATAAACGCCGAGTTCAAGGAATTGGAAGGGGAAGATTAGGAGGATTGAGGAATGAAACAAGACTAGAATACTTTGAGCATGCCGTTCCCACAGGTGGCGCTTGAGTAGGAACAGTAGCTGCACCGGAAGCAGCAACAGCAGCAGTAGTTGCGCACCTGACCACATCAGTTGAACTTCTGACCGGATTGGCAGGTAGAGAGCATCGAGCCTGCAGTACTGTGCAGGGTGTCGAAGTGACATGGCCCCTTCCTCCTCCGCCTCTGAAGCTCGGGTAGAGTGTCTCCATGATACGGGCCTTCAAAGCCGCATTGGAGTTTACGCCTGCGTGGAATAGTGGAGAGTCAGTGCTACTACACACACCTCCATGGATTCGTCAGGTTCAACGAGCCACGATTAGGCTTCCAAAGCGGTAAAATGGAGTTCTTCTAGCTTAAGAGTCATTCAATTCCTCTGCAGACTTATAACAGCCCTGCCCATGGGATGGGTCAGACGGTACATTGGTGGCAAAGCAACGAAAACTCGATTGTGTTGGACGGATAGTACACACAACCAGTGCAAGAAGGAACCTACAACAGTCATCTCGACTTGCATCGAGCTTTCCACCGTGAGCAATGTCCATAGACGAATAATTGCATGGAGTGAAGAAAGTCTAAGCACAAAGTCCAGAATGACCCCGCGAAACGGTTGGGCAATATTGATTCGGCAAACTGGAAGGAGGGTGGCGCGGCGTGCTTTGTTAAAAAATAGGCCTCGGTTTTTAGGCAAATTTCCATACAATTAAGAAGTGGTACGTTACAAATGAAAACGTCATGACGTATCAACCAGATTTGGGAAATACAGAGAAAACGAACAGTTAAAATTCAGTCAGAAAAGAGGACAAGAATGGATGGTTCCATCGAAATCTATGAAATAGTTCCTTTCTCTTCCTTGAATCTAATGCTTTCTCGTATAGGTAGAAGCTTTTAAAGTGCAGACCGAGTTAAGTAGTGAAGAAGCAAAAAGGAAGGTTCGAAGACGAAAAGGCCACATGGGAGAACAAATCGTGATGGTATATTTAACCACTTGAGTGCCTCAAACCTTCCATGATCCAGCCACCTATAGATGAACGCGTCATCCAACCCAATCGGTGGCCAAACCACTATGCAACATCTGACCCTGACATCAACCGGGAAAGCTTAAAAACTAGACCTTCTATGGGTTTTGAAAGCTACAAAAAAGTACTGTTACTATCAGAAATATTACCTGCAGTGAGTTCGCTGGTCAATCGTGCGCGGCGTTGAGCAATGAAGGCGGAAATTTCGTCCAATTCGCCTACTGAGAGAATGCGCGAATCGGCTAGCATGCGAAGAAGCACTGCGACATGACGCGTTGGCGCCAAGAAGTTGGGATCGTCCGGTGCTGGAATTGTTTCTGCCCCCAACGCCGTTACAGATGTATCTGCCTCCTCCCTCGTCAAATGCTGTTGTTGCTGATGGTGATGGCGATGGTGTAGACGGAGTTGCTTCTGCTGTTGCGACTGATGGGACTTTCGCCTCGATTTCTGCAGGTGGTTTGACGAAGAGGTGGCCGAGGAGGAGGCACTTCTGAAGGACAGTGATGAGGAGGAGATAGAGGTGCAAGTGGAGAGGGACGAGAGGGAGGTGTGTCGATGCCGATGACGGCAACAGCGACGATGGTGATGCGTTTGCTGGTGACTTTGCTGCTGTTGAGATTGTTGTAAATGCTGTTGAAAAGTCGGTGATAGTGGTGCCGGCAGAGGAAGCGGGGAGGATGCTTTCAAAACGGCAACGCTGCCAGCCGAAGAAGGTGCTTCGGCTTCCAGGTAATCAGCGAAGTCTCGCAAAAGCAGGTCTATTGCATCGGGTAGCGGCATGTTGCGATGTTCTGTGGAGCAATTAAATCCTCCGATTATGAAACAGAGGGAACTGCATGGGAACTGAGCGATTAACGAAGCGTTACCTCGGACAGGCGGATTTGACAGCTATTACTGGGGGGGGGGGAGGTGGGGTTGTTCTTTATCACTCGCGACGGAGCATGCTGGCACCGCGTGAAAAGAATTAAAATGACCACCGCCAGGATTTTATATTTACCTAGGCGGAGTCTCAAAGGTCCTTAGGCTTCAATCACCACAGAGCTGTTCTAATGTACTTGTCACAGCTTTTGGCCAGGCCAATAGTTAACCCCTCTTCACACTGGTTTGGATTGTGTCTAGCTTTGCACTGGTGGCAATGGTAAGCTGACTCGAGCCGGGCGGGATAAGATCTAGACTTTACTGGCGGAATGCCACACCTAAATGTCACCGAGAGAACAACTACTGCGGAGATGAAAAAGGGGCTGTCAAGAGGACAGCAAGGTTTGCTAAGCTCTGATCTCGTGCTCTGTATAACGTCTATAAGCGAAGCAGGATCAAGTTTCAATGAGCAGAAATTGTTTTCTCGAAGGCCAAACCACGCATTGTGTGAGCAATTATTTACATCATAGTCACTCTATTTCTCATGTTGATCTAAAGCAAATTTTACTACGAAATGTGATAGGCGCATGGGCTATTGAAGATATGGTACAACTCCAATGGTTTTCTTCCATTGTTGTTCGCCTACCAAAAGACGAGATATCCGAGTATCACACCTAAATCTACATAAGCCAAATCCTCGTATAAAATACCGTCATCCTCATGATTTGAATTCATCGCATCACCACCTTTCCCATTTCAAAAGACCTGCGACAGTTGAAATAGAGAAATAATCATTGAGGTGCTGGGGACAACCTTCAGAAGAATGGAGAGCTATTTAGTAAAACGATATAGCGCATTAAACTATTGACGAACCGAAAGGCAGGAAGGCTGTGAGTAGGAATTGGGTGCTATGTTACTTTACTGGTAGACCATATTACATTTTCAGCAGCCAATTGCGTCCCTGCCTATGGTCTCGAAAATGAGTCAGTCCGTGAGGTACCTGACCTGAGAACAAAGGGGGTGGATAAATGTCAGCCGAGTAACAAAGCGAGTGGACTCATCTCAAGGGCTACGTCTGGGTAGGTCAACAATCCAAGTCGAAATGACACATTAGTGAGGCTTTACTACACGAAACAAACCATTCGGTACTAGAAGGCGAGCCGAGAAAACAGATTGTACTGGAGCAAGGAGACAGATATCGCCCACATTGACAGTGTTTGGTATATTTGAAGCTATAATTTTATAAGGTCACATCCAACAACCAACTAGAAGGTTGGCTTTGCACAACTTATAACACCCATCAAAAGTCCAAACCAGGTTAACTACGAACCCTGGAAAAGCTGTTAAGTTTTAAGAACTCAAATAGGTAACCGTATTATAGGGCTCAGACAACCAGATCTAGAACCATCAAGGACCTTGATGGAGCCTAGATTTTAGGCTCAAACGGACCGATACAAAACACACCCTGTTGCGTAGAGGAGTGTAGGATACGAAGAGTGCACGAGTTGTGCGTCATGTTGGCGACGTTGAGGAGGATGGCGAAGAGCACACCCTCCTCCCCAAGGTCCTGCATACAGGGCGCGATGTGGTCCACACTCATCAATACCATGATTTTCACCCTGGGTGAGCGGAAATGCAGTTCCGACACCTCCTGCTGCTGTTGCTTTTGCCGCTCGTGGTCTAAAAGCAAGCTTCCCTCCTCGATGGCGCGGCGATGGAGCAGAGCCTGCACCGTTTCCGCGTACTGCACCAGGTCGTGCGTAATGGCCAATACAGCCACGTCATATTCGCTGGAACTTTGAGAAGTGGAGAAGAGTTGACGAGAATGACGCTGATGTTGCAGTTGTGCCGAAGTCGTTGCCTCCCTCGACTCCTGAGCTGATGATTCGCGTTTGGGAGCCTGGATCTTGACATCTAGGCCGCGAGAGCCCAACGTTTTCAAACGACTGGACGGAAAGGGGGGAGGAAGTAGGTACCTTCAAGTTGAAATAAAATGTGTGCATCAAAACTTCTTTCCTGAGCTGTAGGTAGGGGAGGCAGCTGTAAGTAATGATGCCATTAGGATGAACAGTAGACAACTCATGGTACCACAGGGCAGCCCTTTTTGGAAAACCATGAATCAAGCCTTTGGCTGGGTGATAAAATACAAAATTAACGTGTTTATTGTTACATAAAATGCTGCTTGTGCGATCCAACTCCAGATGCGAAAGATAAGTCAGAAAACAGCCAGTTGAATATAACAAATAAAATCCAGCTTTGCTACTTACATGCGAAAGAAGTGAAAACTCGTTAACGAAGTTCATTATTACTGGTGACCTGAATGGACTGGAAACTAACATATTCGAAGGCAAATCTAAACCGTCAAGTACGCGCAAGAAGCAGCATAGGCCAGTAGATAAAGAGTACCGGATTCCGAATTTCGGAGGGAAAGACGAAAGCTAGTCACTTGCGAACAACTGAAGTGAAGGGAAAAAGCAAAGTGCTCCGAATTTAATAAAATGAGGGCTTAGCTTAGGCGCAAGTATTTCACTAGGATTAGAAGACGCAGCTAACAAGAGGTAGAGAAGTTGTCCAAAAATCAACAGATAAAAAAATACTTGGTGGTATTTTAGACCGATTCTTCAAATAGCTGGTAAGATACAAAGTTGGGGTTTTTCTCGCTTCATTGTTGAGCAAAATCAATGAGTATTTCAAGGCTTTTACGAAGTTTTGAGAATTATATTGGAATGAACCTTTCCGTTCAAATGAAAGGAATTGCATTATGTTCAGAGGTCTGGAAGGCCTAAAATGAATGATGCTAGGGGCGCTTCTAGATCCACCAGTCACACAAAAGCCAGGCAAATGCCATTTTCATATTAAATGATAAAAAGCAGGCTAAGATTTTAACAAAGACGAGCGGAAAGACCTCAGTAAAACCGATAGCATCAAGGTCAAAAAGGGGGTCGGACAATAACTCAAAAGTTTCGTATTAAAGATGGACACTAGTAGGAAATAATTTCTTACCATACTTTCGCAAATAGAGAAGTTTTAGTGATTCGACAACGGAATCCGACCCTCAATGATATGTTTTGATGAATGAGCAAGTAAAATTTAGTAGACTCAAATAGGAAGGAAAAGGATAAAAGAATTGGTCCAGTGATGCACAGAGAAGGCAGAAGAGATCAACAGCTAAATGGACACATTCAATGAAGGACAAGTCGAGTCAGTAGCATAGATGAGTATTTGAGAAGGGCAAAATAAATACAATTTTAGATGACCGAAGTGGATCACGAAAGTAGTTGAATTCTAATGTCCACCCTGCTTGATTAGCGGCATTCGAAAGCCGCGTTAGCGGATGATTATTTGTGTTATTTGTAGTGCGTCTAAAACGAAGGCATTGTGAGCACCAAGGACGGCGGCGAAACGAAAAATAATGAGACCATTTTGACACTCACGGCTTGCGAGCAGGTCTCGTAGACGACTCTGATTTAGAACTAGCACTGCGTCTCTGTTGCTGCGATAAAGACCTCTTCCGTCTGGAATGCCTTTGAATGAGCTGCCGTATTGTTTCCGAGTCAGCGAGGTGCACCTTGATGTTAGAGCCTGAGCTGCGAATCCCGTTCTCACATCGAACCGCTTCTGCTGCCTGTAGTTCCGAAGAGAACTTGACGACAAGGTTGTTGTAAAATCTTTCGATCTCTGCAAACGATAAATGAAGTTGATTCGTGAAGAAGTGCAGAGCTGTTTGCAAACTAGTAAACAATTTTGCTCCAAAGTCGTAACGAATGATGCAAGAATGCAAATCAAAAGTGATCGGTAGGGACCAAATATCCAGAGACGTGCTTGCCTTCAACGGTCCCATATCTTGCAAGCCAAGTGCGGATAGTGCTATCCTTGTCGAAAGGCGGTTTCAAACCCTCGATAACCACTCTTTTCAAACAGCCTTTGCTGGAAGAACGCGAAAGGTCACGACGAGAACGCATCAATGACGTTAGAGGAAAGTACTCATAAACCACAATGAGCTAGACACCACCCCAAACAAGGCTATGGTTGCCGCGCAGTTATCGAAACGCAGTCAAATTCCCGGATCCTATCAGTTAGATTAAACAAATATAAAAAGTGTGAAATTGCCACCAGATGTGACTTCAGGCGTTACGGATCGCTCCCTGAAATCTGTGCAAGTTCGCTGCTTAAATGTAAAAGAAGCAGCACTAGAAGGTAAAAGATTACCCAAAATCGAATGAATAATAAGATCGATTTCTGTAAAATTCAAAACATTAAATTCAAGATTAAATGTTTAAATATTTTTTTTAAATAAAAAAATTTTTAATTTACGAATTAGCAAATGCCTCATCTTTGAATTCGATTACTTTATATGCATTTCGAAGATTAGGCCGCCTACTGGCATCGTCAATGTGTAAGAAATTAAAGCAATACGGCAACGCGCAAATTTTGTGCTTTGCTTATTGGTTTTGTAGAGGGTTTACTTGAGCGCTACACTGAAACTTTTCAAGGTAGCCTAGCCTCCAAACTTTGCGAACAGCCGCAAGCTTTACTGTTAGCCAAACACACATTAGCTGCCAAGAAACTGTCATGATTTTACAGAAATTTGCACAGCTTAATGCTATTTTTTCCGCTAAAGATACCTGAGATTTTGTGCCTGTATTAATCACAAAAGAGCTAAAAATTTTTATTAATTTATTTAGCTTTAACACAAAATCCGCAATAAAATGTTTGTACTTTTTGAATCAGCTTTTGAATTATTTGAGGAACAATTTAATTAATGAAACTTTTATCTATTTCGTTAAGGTCCCGCCTCCACTAAATCTGTTGGCTGGCCTCAATCGGCGTGGCCTTCCATTTTGTTGATTCATGGATGAAATTGCCGATGATATTCCATGTGACGACTTCCTTCATTTTAGCGTAATTTTAGATAACTTTTTATATCTGCGTTGCATGTTACTACCCCTAGTACAGGCCTCCGCAGCTAACGTTAGAAGTTTTCCCATCCTTTAAATGATCACATATGCTTCGTTAGAAGTTATTGACCGCATATGTTGTACATGTGCGAGCACCATATTCGCTTGATCTCCTCTTCAGAAAATGTGTTCTAAATCAATTTTGCCCTATCAGCCTCTCCAGTATATGAATTTTATTGGCTTCAGAAACTTCTGCACGCTTGGCGTAAATCGGACGATCGCATAAACAACGAACTGAACGCAGCTCTGCCTACTGCTTCCTTCTCTGAATCTGTTGATGCTGCAAAGCAGTGTTCCCTGTTTTTTGACAAGGTTAGCTCTGATCTGGTAATATTGCCCCTCTTTATACTATTCTTTAAATGCTTTACCGCCTTGTGAGAGCAGTGCAAAATTGAGGGTTTTGCAAGTGAATTTATTGCCTTACAATATAAGTAGATATGCGATTTTGACTTTTCACTGATATCCGAGAATGACGCATTGAGGTGTGTGAGGTCTTGGATAGGTGTATAGGGATTCTGCTTACTACAAATTAAGTAGCATTTATTCTGTTCTCTTAGTTGACTGAGCTACACAAGCGCCGATTCACAGCCATCAAGCGTTGCATTGACGTCTCAACAAATCGTGTAAACGATCTTAAACAGAGGTACGAAAAGGACCCCACTTCCACAATTTTACCTGCTTCCATTCGGAAGGAGCAGTTGCAGGTGCAGACCGCCTACTTATTCCTCTCATAGCCGTACTCTCTTCCATTCTCATTTCTGACGTCTTTTGTGCTACGTTTAGTTACGTCAATTCAAATCGGAGACCCTAGAAGAGGAGATCATTCAGAACGCTGCCCTGAAGGTGCTCTATGAACGCTGTCGGGATCACTTCAGCAGTCCAATGTTTGAAAAGTTCAAGTAGGAGATGCCGCGCGCATTCCTAGTCCGTTATGCTGCTCCTGTCTTTACGACTTTTCTGTACAGTTTGTAGCTGGAAATGTACCTAGTAAGTCGAAATGAAATTAGGAATCGTTGATGTGCTGTATAGATCCATTGATGCAGTTTGGTTGGACGGAGCTTTTAGCAGTAGCCTTGTTTAGTTTGGGGTTTGGGGGTAGACCTCGACTTTTTGTGAATGCTTCGAGGGACAGCAGTCTAGGATTGAACAGTGCTGCGTTACAGCAGTAGATGGCAGGATGAATGAGTGAATAGCCCGAGCGCATCGGTGCGGGTAGATGAATCGGAGAAGTGAGGGGGTGCATTGATAAATAGAATGTTAGGCTGATGGAGGGACAGGTAGGGAAATACGGTGCTTTATCTACAGGGTGGGTGAAAGGGTAAACAAAGGTGCGAATGTGTGAAAACCCTACCAATCAGGAATATTTTCGTTTACTCTGGAATATGTCGCCACATTGCCTTGTTTGTACGCTAACGAGAAGTGCCAATCACAAGTGTCTTCGTGACAACAGAGGAATTTTGATATCTTACAATATTCTGGCGTGCCGATTCCGATTTAGCCCTGACAAGAGAATGATGGTAGCATCCTGGGTGCCCCTATGCCGATGTTGAGGCAGAGGCAAGCTCTTGTGGATGGTTCAGCAGAGCTGTCATTTCATCCCCGTTGCCTTTAAGCTTTGATGGAGGCTTCATTGAGGTCACTGCCACCTGAATGGAGGCCACTGGCTGCAGAGAAACCCCTGTTGCTACGGCTTTCCTGTAGAGATAGCGTGTTATTTGCATAATCAGGGCAGAAGGAAAAGGTGCCGTTCCCTACATAAAGTGTTAGCCCTCTGGTTTAAAAATAGCTATTCATTTTCTTGTACAAACTCCAAATCTCTAGCTTAACCTAAAGCTTCTTTACCACGAAAAAAACATTAAAACACGTGTCTTTGTCCTTGCTGATGTCACAAACCGGATCACAGTGACTTCGTAGGCCGAGACCTGCCATCCACCATCGTAGATGTAAGGAACTTAGTGGAGTGCTATGGCATCCACCTTTTAATGACGTGTGTAAACACCGACTGCGTAATTCCGGGTCCGCCGTGTACTGCGCACAACTACCTCCACAAGGATTTAGCTCTACCTACTGTCTCCTTTTATCCGTGATACTCCCCAATTTCCTCATATATTGCATCCCTTCCAAAAAGCCCCCTCTAAATTCACGCCTTTCGCGATTCTGATTGGCTGGTAAGTGAACGCCTTAAAGAGATCGAAGTAATTGCCAATCGATCGACCTATTGATCGGCAGATTGGTCGAACACTACTCACGCGTACATCCACGCGACGAGTTCAGTCAGAGAAAGCGAAGCGAGGCGTGGCGAGATAAACTGGACAGAAAGAAGCAGCCTCCACAGATGGAAGATTGTTTATGTCAAGTCTGCATGCTGGCGAGAGGGAGGGACGTGAAGTCACCTATTGATCCTCCTCCATTCCAAGTAGGTACGTAAATAAACTTTCGGGTGTTACTTTAGACTGCAATGATATCTCTTTTTGGAGTGATGGCTTCTTCCGCTTAAGAAAAAAGTGCGAACATCTATCGTTAAGGCAATTAAAATAATGAATGAGGTGGTAGCTGGGCTTTTTACAAATTCGAATGGTGTCGAACCATCAGTAAGTTTAGCTTTTCGTTGGCACACACGTTTTCGACAACTGTAGGTGTAGATTATTAAAAAGAGCTACCACTAGCCTTTATTAAGCTTCTTAAATAGCTATGGGTTGCCTAGGTGGTCTTTAAAACGGCCTGATAGGGGCCATAATCCAGTCACTGACATTGTGGACCTGCTTCTTGATAGTTGTCTTGAGGAAACGGCTAATGTAGTGGCCCAAGAGGTTGCTCGAGCACGAGGATTTCCAGTTACCCATTCTAGAATCACGCAAGCTATCCGAGCAGTGTAGAGACCCGTCAGCACCTCCTTTAATTCAGAACGCGATTACCATCCCAAATAACTGGATGTGGGCTTAAAAGAAAATGAACCAATTATCTTGTTGATGTGCCATAGTATTTTGCTGACTCTTTTCCTTTATAATTTCCTCCTTACTTCAAAATTGAAACACTTGAGTTCCTCGTGAACAAGGGCCTGTTAAGAGCTGCCTTAATAAACTTTGAAAGACTTCAAGCCTAGAAGGTAATCATTTCAAATAATTTTTTTGAGCCAACTGCTTATGATAGACTTCACTAAGAAAGAATCCGTTCTATTCACACAAATTTCTTCCCCCTTATTTTTTCTCAATATTGCATAATTGCAGAGCTGACTGATCGCGATTTAAAAGCTTTTAACTTACCCGATTTTTCAACCCGTGATCCAATCAAGCACAAAATGTTCACTTTGGTTCCAGATTATGGAACCGTTGTGATACCAACACCAATAGGTCAGTAAACTTGACTGACCAATCAGAGCACCGTGGAATCACACCAATTCAGGCATTACGGATAGGCGTTGGCATTTCTCGTGTAGAGCTTCTCTAGTTTGGTGGGTTTCTTTCTAATATCAACAGCACCGTGTAGACCCTAGTTCACTCATGTCTTTGTTATTCATCTATGAAAACATCAAAGACATTATTTTGTTTTAAGGAAAATGAAAGTCAGGGCTGGTTTTTAGTAATATAATGATCTTCTTTTGACGGGTATCAAATTTAAGTTAATTTATTTATTCAACTTGAGTTAGTTATTTGATACATTTAATATGTTGATGGATCAATTTTTACTCACAAGCTAGTTATAATAAAGCGTCAGAGTGGAATAAGCTGCCTGCTGTTATCTGACCAAGCTGTATACTTTCCATCCATCCTTTCCGTATCCATCCTCCCATCCATTCAGCCTGTGCTCATCCATCTAATTTTCTATTTTTGTTTAGTCTTTTTTCGCAATATTTGGGCAAAGTCTAGTGCATTCTCTCAATTTTCTTCATTAAGTAGATCACACAAACATAAAAAATTAATTGTGCCATTAAAGCTAACCCAATTTGTTACAAAGTGTTCAAACGTGATCATTTGGGATATCTTATAGAAGGCAAAAGTAGGAATAAAAGTTGCTCAAAATGTGATGGTTTTGGAAATAGATGAATCTTATTAAAAGATAAATTTTTAACTACAACGTCAATACATACCTACTTAGATTTGTTTTCCTTGACTTTAAAGACAAGTTGAGGTCACTATCTGTTTTCACGAGGCAAGGATTTTACTCTCATCACTTTAATAACTCCTCATTCAATTATGGCCCATATTTTTTATTTTATTCTATAAAAATTACTCATTTAAATTGAGGACAATTCTTCACCCCAATTAATCAAAATCTGATCTAGTGAGGCAGTGAGTTTCTTTACCGCATTCCTTATAGAAGAATGCCAGAAGTTCGAGTTCCTGCACTTCCAGACCTTCTAGAAGCTGCTGACAACAAATTTGTCAAGCTGTTCGGCTGCATTCCCTCGGTTCGCGTTGTTGCTCCTGGTCGAGTGAATCTGATGGGTGAGCATACGGATTACAATGAGGGCTACGTTTTACCAATGGTGAGAATTCCTAAGGACTGCTTTACTAGGAAAAAACCTTTAGTGGCCCATTTCTGTAAACCAACAGAATAAGTGGATAACTGGAAGCTTCCCAAAAGAGACATGGAATTGTCTCTGGAATCAGGCATCCTGGTCTCAACCATTACTTTTTTAATTTCATTATTAATCCCCAAATCATGTCCGACTTTACCAAGGAAAGACAGTAATCACAACGATAAACATAAGGGAAATATGAAGACTCAGATAAGGCCGTATCCATCTCCCACTCCGATTTGGGATTTTCCCAAGAGCGTTGCCTTAAGGCAAGAATAGGGCCATGTGGTGTTTCAAATGCCAAGATCCTTGTATGTATGTGACAAGATGTATGGATGTATGTGACAAGACTTTTTCATGCGCGCCTTCGAGTTATATGCTATCAACTGGATGGATCTCAGGCGTAAATGTTTCGCCTTCATCAAGAGGCCCATTTCGTCTACTGTAAACAAAACAAATGCATGGGACGTTTGGATCGTCCGTTTTTTAACTGCGGGTAACGTAAGCCCATTTTTTATTACAAGCCAGTCGGTTATCGCATAATCCAAAAAGTCGGGTTCTCCTAACCCGAGTAAAAGAATTGCACTTGGCATCCTCCCTCAGTTTACGTAGAGTGATTGCAGCAAAGTTTACAAAAATTGTGGACTTTGTAGACAATCTGGCGCTTGCAGTTGTTTTTTGGTCCCAAGTTAGGGCTAAATTGATTCCTCACGAGCCACTTACTTAAGTGGGGCGGTAAGGCCCATGGCTAAGCAATAATATGAATTCCTCATGGATAAGGAAGCATCATCTGACTTCTATTTCCTCTAAAAGAATTTATAAAACCTGTGTTAGAGACTGAGAGGTCAATCATGCATATCACATCAGACGAATTTTAAACCTGATACGACTTTGTTGGCAGACAAGTAAAGCGCTCACCAGAACCTACATTTCCATATAGGGAATGAAAAAACGAAATAGGCACTATCAGACCGCTTGACTTCCAAACTGTAGGGCAAGTTTTCATAAAAAATTCCACCTTAGACTCGTGTTTGGGCCTCATCATGCCAAAATATTTGCTGTGACATGCGTCCTTTGATTGTGACAACTGATTGCACCAAATAGTGTGGTGGAAAGAAGAGGCGCTGCTTTTATCTGGCGGTAATGACACCGGTTCTTAGTTTATCAGTAGCAGCGGTTGAATTGGTTAGCTGAACAAAAGTGAAGCACTTAAGCAACTCTGAATCCTACCAACAAACGTGCTAAGGCCTACACGGCCTACTACAGAAACCAGGAAGTAGTTTTTGGGCCGAACTTGTACCATCTGTAAACAAGCACCACTGCTTTGTGTGCTGGATGCAATTGACAAGGGTTTTCGTTGACGTCAGTCACTCCGAAAGGGTGGCAGGTGGATTCACCTGACACAATTTATAGTTCCTATCTGCCTTTTTGAAAATGTGAAAACTTGTCCTAGCTTTCCATCCTGAAACCTTTAACAATAATGGTTAATCACGTGAGAATTACTTGGCACCATTTTTTCGGAGGTGCCTTAGCAAACTGTAGACTGTGGAATGAGGAACAAGTAATCCAATAGGAAGACTACAGGAGCCGATGAAAAATGAGTAACCTTCGGGCTAAACCAAAGGAAATCTCAGCACCCCCTAGTAACCTCGAAATGGACCAATTAAAAATGGACTGGTGGTCTATAATGCAAAGAACGGAATATGCAATCAAATGTTGGTTTTATTGCGTCAGTCTCTTTATTGGCAATAAATAGGCCTTACCGATGGTAACGGTGATGGTGTCGGCGCCGAAAAGAGGGGAGGGTGACAAGGGCATCTGTTGCATACACACGATGTCGGAGCAGGAAGGCGAGCTCAGCACGGTGACCTTCAGTCTGACCGGTGTGGAAAAGAAGACGGTGGCCAAGGGCGAACGCTGGTCCACCTACATTCGTGGCGTCATTGCAGTCTTCCAACGTGAGTTTTTGGAGGGGATTTGCGATAGGAAGGTAATTTTGCATGCCAAAATGTGAAATTTAACGTAGAGCGGCATCTAATTAATTTCAAAGTTGATAAATAATTTAAAAGTAATTGCTTTAGTATTGACCATTGATAATTTGACCAACGTTTACTAAAAGCAATTGCTTTTTACTAGTAGTACACCCCTGTTTAATTAAAACAGGATTTTAGATCTTTACCAGCATACGAAGTCCCCTTCTCCGCAGGCAAACTGCTAAAAGCGCGTAAAATTGACAACCCTTTTATAACAAGACCCTTTCAAGCTTCTCTTTTATTCGCGGCAATATAGAAAAAATAGACTCTGACAACAGAAGAGCGTCAGGGTGGCAATATTTGACAGTGCCATCGAACTACATGGAACTGTCGCTGCATAAAAGATTGGCATGCTGCCTCTCGACCAAACCCGATGTACGAGTCTTTGAATTTACCTCGTTTCCTACCTTTACTTGCAAGGGTTGGACGAGATCTTGGATTACTTTGGAAGAGAAAACCTTTTTCTGATTGGCTGGACTACTCCTGACAGTTTCAAAAGTCGATTTGTTTTTTGCCCACCTTTTACGTCCATCAAGGACCTAACCGTGCTTTCACAGATCTTAGGAAATCAGAAAATTCCTATGGAACAGTCGAGACGGTAGTTTGCCACACGCTTACATACACACGCCTAAATCAAGGATGGTCTTCTGGGAGGGCTCTTTGATGGAATGTGGGTAAGTCGTCAGAGGGTAACCGATTAATTACGTGAAAGAAGTGAGTAATTAATTACTGGCCTTGGCAGCTCATCGGCAACTGTTTATACTTGGTACATGGGACTCATCATTACGAGTGAAGGGGCATTGCGTAACTCAAAACAAATACCGAATTTTCTGGGCCGCTTCTAAGTGGCAAGTTCCACTTCTGCGACTATGGAACCGGGTTCGGGTAGCATTTATCAAGTTGGTTCAACCGAGCAGCATAGATGGAGGCTGCCGTATCAGTAGACTGGTGAGCACCCGGTTGTCTTTGTACACAAGCAGCCGCACTTATGCGACAAGTACTCCCGAGGACGCAACAAGCCACTTCAGCAGACCACATCAAGGGTAGCTCTGAGGTTGAAAGAATTCATCTTCAAAACTGCTTTTTATGCCTTCACAGAATCCGGAGCGCCTCGCTTGCCGGCGTTCAATGCTGTTGTGGTTTCCAGTGTGCCCATCGGCGAGGGTCTGTCTAGCTCCGCGTCCTTGGAAGTGGCTACCCTCCTCACCTGCCAAAAACTCACCGACTTCGATAACTTTTCAGTAAGTTGGCAAAAGCAGCTAACTCATTCTTGCTCCTCGTCTGGCTTATTAGGGCGTTATTTGCATAGACTGCCGATACTCAACTGATGTGAGTTGATGTGATTGGCTGGGGATCGATGGAGCAACATGGAATCGTTCGTCTTGCCGCAACTACAAAATCCTCTTAAATGATGAGGTCGTCATGGTCTACCACCGGCTGAGCGACTTGTTGTTTGCTTGGAGTAGTACGTCATGCGCTGGATGATCTTCCAAAGGTAATCACAACGGATGCAGAAGGAGCTATCGGGGTGGGGTAAAAGCTGAATTAGCAACAGGTTGCACCTCCTCATCCTCCTCGAGCAGCCTACAAGACTCAAAACTGGGTAGCTGAAGACATTGGCTGTCGTATTGCCTTACCTTCTTATTATGTGACCTCTTTGGAAAGGGGAAGAGAAAGTGCTGCTTAGCGGGCGTGGTTGCAACACCGTGGAGTAATTCGTTTGGGTCTACATTAATTCAGGTGGCATGAACGATTTATGCGGAGGGGCAGGTAGGTTATAGTAAGTTAGGATTGAAATATGGTTGCAACGAGCACAGTCGTGATTCATTTTTTAACATGACAATTGACGTATTATTTCCAGCTTACCGACAGCGCACTCATTTGTCAACGCGCTGAGCACGAGTGGGCCGGGTCACCGTGCGGCCTGATGGACCAACTTGCCTGTCTTGGAGGTGTCCGTGGGCACGCCCTCTTTATCGACTGCAGGTAATGTCTCTCTGTTTAGAGGTTTGAACTGCCTCGAACCTTGAGCGTATGCCCATTGTAAAATCAAGTCATCTACTCAACTACATCTAAGTAGAAAGCACATCCCCAACTTGTCGGCACGGCAAAATGCGCATGAGTGACCACAGCCTCGCCAATCTGATCAGAGGTAAGGCAGATTTTTGACTACAAAGTATTTGTAATTTTTCCCGTGTGAATGGTGAAGAATTCGAGAAGATTCGAGACTGCTTACGTGGAATCACACGAAATCCGAGCCACAGGAAGAAGGCGTAAGTGGAACCTGTGCTTGGCGCATTGAAACTTCGGAGGAAGGGTGGACAGCTAGATGGAAAAGTTGAACAGACAAGCGAATGGCGGCACTAATTTAAATGGCAAATCTAAGCACACGCACCTACCACAGGATGTGGACGTTCATTCACTGTCAAGCATGCAGTGCTAATACAGCTGGTTGGCCCATTTCTGTAAGGTCCTACAGAAGAGGCGCATTCCACAAATGATGAATCATGCTTACAGATCTAACCACTGCGAGTCCGTGAAGATGGACTTTGAGGGTAAGGCAAAAGTGGTGATCGTCGCCAGCGGGGTGCACCATCGTATTGCCGCCGGTCAGTATCGCATTCGTCGCTCTGAATGCGAGGAGCTGGCAAAATACTTCAAGGTGTCCAGTCTCCGTGATCTGCAAAAGGAACTGCCACGGCTAGAGGAATTATGTGCGGGTAAGTTCTGTCAGTGGCCTCAAAGTCCCCTCACCACCTTCATTTGCCATCGTAGAAGCCTGTGAAGCCGTAAGCTTAACCTCCGGTAGACGACTTCACCACATCCTCACGGAAAATCAACGTGTTCTTGACGCTGTTGACGCCATAAAAACCGCCGACTGCATGAATCTCGGTCAGCTGATGCAACAGAGCCACACCTCCATGAAGTCGGCCTCACTTCTATCATTACCACGACTCACCATGCAGCATTGGAACTCGCTTCTTCCCCATTTCAGGTGCGACTATGAGGTGTCCTGCGAAGAGGTGGACCATTTGATCGACATTTGCATGTCAACTGACGGGGTCTACGGTGCCCGCATGACTGGTGGTGGATTTGGCGGCTCACTGGTAGTCCTCATCAAACCCGATGCTGTGAGCAGTCTCATCACGGCGATCGACGTAAGTGAAACCACCAGCTGAGCCGTCCACACTCCTCCCTTCCCTATCAATGCTACCTCCAACTGCTTTTGCCCTTCTTTGCCCCACTCCAGTCAATATACTCGCGCACTGCCAACATCTACGTCGCGGATGCATCGCTGGGAGCACACATTCTCCCAAAGGACAAGGAGCGGACCAATCAACCTCCAAGTGCAATCCGTAGCAGCTGACCTTTATCATCCCCCACCCCTCTACGCTTCTTTAAATATTAATACGCAAAAACGCAGTCTCACATCTCCCGTTTTAATCATGGTTTGGAAGTAATCCACGACATGCCTGGCTGCCACACAAACACGCCTTTCCACTGCCTCCACTGCCACACCGTTCACCATAGTCGTAGCACACCTCTTCGCCCTCACCAGGGAGTCAACACGAACGGGAATGACAGTTAAGTTGGGGTCACAGGAGTGGTTGATAAGACTGGAGAGTGGAAGGGCGTCGGATCCATCTCCCGCTCCGTCTACCACCGTCTCGAAGACCATTTCACCTGCCTCTCCAGCGAATTCTCGAACTGCCAACACATACACATGACCCACTGCACTGGCCTGCTTCGCTGATATCCTGCCAGCTTCACTGGGGTTGATGTAGAGTCCGCGATACACGCAGACAAACTCTCCACATCCAATGCTCCGCACGGCACATGCGCCCAGACCCTTGCAAGTTGTCTCCACCCTCCTAATTGCACTGAAGTCGTAGACACGATGTTGAGCTAGGCAGTCTGTGCAGGAGGCAGGATGACAGAAGGGACGAGATGCATTTGTAGATCGGACGGCGGAGAGGCGTTAATGTGGATGGGAGAAGAATGCGATTGTCAGGATGATAGTTGGGGGCCGCCGCAGCGACGGAGACAGGCACTTTGAAGGGGATCGACGTAGGCGTTGTCACAGTCGCAGACACGCAGTTGTGATACAATGAAGCCGAAGAGAAGGCTGCCACTGACCAGGAGGAGGAAAGGAAAGGCGGCACCTAGGGAGAAACGCAGCTCCCTTTAGGCGGAGTGATTGGTTGCACAACACGGACAAGCGGAGACCACAAGAACCAAAATACTGGGTAGGGACGTTAAACCACAGACAACATATCTTATTAGGAAATGAGTCCACTAGGGGACTCTTGACACACTACAGCCATTGCTTAAAAGGAACCACGGAAGGCTAAACGACTCGTTTCCCTTGAATACAGCGATACAAAGAGTAATAACAGAAAAGATGAGGTTTCAAATTGTCACGCATAAAACAACAAATGCAACAAAACGCCCGGGCGAAGCTGCCAAGATGTGTCGCATATTGGGTTAAGGGAGGTGCAAAGTTGTGATGGACATTTACCGAGGGAAAGAGGCGCCTAGGGAGAAAGGCACCTTCTTTTTGGCGGAGTGATTGGTCACGGAACCCGGGCAATCGGCGACAACAGGAAATGAAATACTGGGTAGGGACGTTAAACTATAGAAAACATAGTATTAGGGGAAACGCCCACTATAGGGCTTTTGACACTACGGCGATTGCTTAAAACGAACTACGGGGGGCCAAACGACTCGTCTCCCTTGAATACGGGGATACAAGGAGAAAGGATACAAAAGATGACGTTTTAAATTTTCATGTATAAAACAACAAATGCAACAAAACGCCTAGGCGAAATTCCCGGGATGTGTTGTAAATTAAGGGAAGGCCAAAGGTGTAAGTACGAAAACATGGTGAAGCAATAGCAGAGCACAATACAAAGTGACGAGAGAAGTGAAGTAAAATGAGATGCAAAACTAAAAAGTGCAGAAAATTACTGCACTTATTTCACGTCACATCAACGCAATTATGGAAAAACGCTGTTATAATAAACAGTATTAGTGGTGTACTGACAGTCAATTTGATACCCAAAAAAAAATCACAGCGCACTAAACAGTAAGTTTATGCAATCCAAGAAAGCAACACAAAACGAGCATGCCAGCTAGACACAATAAGACAACAAAGCATGCTTTTAAACAAATAATTTGGCGCAAAATGCTTCCACACCTTTTATTCTATTAAGCAGCTGCCAAACTCCGCCATCTCATCCGGGCGTACAACACCAGTTTGACTTGAGCGCAAAATTATTGTCCACGCTTATTATTAAGTTTGTTTGGGTATCAAACTTAATATGGCTGCTCTAATTTAAATGCCTAATTGCTATATGTGCTAGCTAAATTCTGTAAACAAGCCAATGCTTTTATAACATTTTCCTCAAAATAAATACGTGAAATGTGACGGCTATTTTATTAGGTAATTTGCAGTACACCGGTTGTTTTAAATCTTTTCCTTGAAGAGCTACTTTGGGCCTTGGGCATTGCAGCTGCGTGGCGTAGGTTGGCACTAGCGCCAAGCCGGCAGCCTTAGCTCCCTCTTTTTGTTCGATATGTATATGCAGGAAGAGGCTCATAGGTGTCCTCTTTCCATTCCTTTAACTCGTGCATCAGGTAGGTCTGCATGATTTCGACATGTTTATTGGGTGGGTGGGGGGGGGGGAGGAGCTGAATGGGAAAAACTGGTATAGAGTTTAGCGGGTATGGATCCGTAACCGCTCTCAGGCTTGCAAAACACGGACCCCTCTGTCACCAGATTACATTTGTTTTCCTGCCTCCTCTCTGAAAGAAATATTAAATATAACATGTGTATTTTATCCATTCATTTATTCTGCCCATCATGTTAACGTTCTGTAGTGAAATGGGTGTATTGGATCCGGTACCATGCGAATGCGTTTGAACAAAATTCAGAAAGGTTAGGACCGATTAAGCTGTTTACATAGATGAATCTGTTGAAAATTTTGAATAGCACGATAAGTGCGATGGCAGAGAAGAGGACGTTGAGGACGACTGCAGATGGCACTACGATAGGGACTTAGCTAAGTGTCCACCAAAGCTTATACTGTATATGGAGGTGGGAACAAAGGAGATAGTGGGTAATGAACAAATTTCTCCTCTGGTCGCCTAACCATCTGATGCATCCATTAGTCACAATCAAGTTCTTTCAATACTTGCAGAGTATTTTGTTCCGGTCCATATGTGTTTAACAAGGGGGGGGGGGTGTGGGTGGCGTGAATTGCAATGCGACGAGAATAAACTGGATGGAGATGAGCTTTGAAAGAGGCATTAGCAGGAGGTGGGTGAAGATAGGTAGAGTCTTGCCAGAGGTACAGATGTCAATTTGCATCAATCTGCATACGTGCGTGCATACCGCATCCGCAGCAAATGCATACATCTACACATTTATCCAAATCAACTTAAATCCACCCAAACTCCACTTTTTCCGTTTGCACACCATTTCTTCTTATGTTTCTTCATCCATTCATCCATCATTCGTTTCATTAATTCACCCTCTTTGAAAAATAAGAACATGATGAAATTTCCTCCACTTAAATGTGATATTTGGCAGCAGGCGGCACATGGCACTATTTTTTATTGAAGGATGTGGGTTAGAATAAAATAAAATAAAAATATTACGTGCTCTTATGCAACCATGCAGCTTACTTCTCGGTTAACCTAGTTCATTCGTCAGACACATAACTCAAAGGTCATTCCACCTAGCTGTCATGGAATCGACGAAGTGAAAAAACTGAGTAAAGGAGAAAATGCTAGAAGGAAGATTCGTCTCCTTCTTGAAGGTGAATATAAAATGGAGTGATTAAATGGTTTGATGGATAGATGAATGGGAGGAATGAATGAAAAAATGGCTGAATAGTGGATGCATGGTGGAATAGGATATGGAAGGAGAGATGAAAGGTTCACTGAAATGAGGGGGGGATAAATGGATGGATACGGGATGGGTGGATATGAGATGGATGGATGGATATGGAATGGATAGATAGACGGTGTCATGAATGAAGCGATGCCTCTCACTTTTCTAGCGTTATTACAAAATTCAGTAAAGTGGACATAGGGATCATTGCATTGCAAAGGACTCATCGCATTCTCCATCGCATCTACCGCTGTTCAACCATATGCCCAACCATTCCACGCTCCCTCTCACTAAGGACAGGATTTTCATTTCTGGCTTATCCTCCCTTACTTAGTTTGTTCTTCTTTCAATGCAAATTTACCTCCTTCACTATTCTATTATCACAATCCACTTCGCTCTTTAGCAGATATTTTCACACAGCTAACTCTTCACCCCGTCGACTCAATGCCAACCACGTGCAATGCCCTGCCAGCTCTGCGCCTCACGACGATGATTAAACTAGGTCGACGGAAATGCAAGCTACTTGGTTATGTAGGAGCACGCAATATTTCATTTCTTTCCTTCTAATCTGCCCCTTCGAATAAAAAATATTGCAGTGAGCCGCCTGTGGTAGTCATTGTCCCTCACTTTCATAGCCTGTCCCTATTCACCAAACTCCATTGCCAGACATCATAGTTAAGTTCAGGAAATTTCGTCAAGCTCCTCGTGTGGAAAGAGGAGAAGAGCGTCCTACCGGGAGGCGGTGGGAAGGAGTGGTAAGCGGACTACCAAGCAAGCATTGACGTGTGCTGTAGCAATTCGTGAATCTGCCTTCCGACTGAACAAGTGTCAGCCGAGGCATGAGGAATGTCAAGACATTGGCAAAAGTTGTGGCCTTATCTTCGGCAATGCAGCAGACGGTTCAACATTTGCATTAACTCATGCGGCCTGTAAAGCATTGCAAGCACGGTTAATGTAATGCGGAAGTGGCACCGACTCTGCCACCTCTGCACGTTGCCAGTCCTGCCAGCAGACATAGCGAAGGGCTGACGGATGTAGCTTT
The DNA here is from genome assembly GCA_000469725.3 of Echinococcus multilocularis. NCBI lineage: Eukaryota > Metazoa > Platyhelminthes > Cestoda > Cyclophyllidea > Taeniidae > Echinococcus > Echinococcus multilocularis. The sequence goes on along the minus strand of LN902848.1, from coordinate 1,119,751 downwards.
CTCGTCCCTCTTCACCACAGTCACACCGCTGCTTCCATGCTACCTTGAATTATCGCCTCTTCACCGAAGAGTGAGGGCACTGCAGGTTGGAATCTGAGTAGACACATACCCAGCTAACAGCCACAACCACTGATCTAGACAAGAGGATGTATAGAGAGGTAAAAAATTGAAAGAGGGCACGTTGCCAGTTCTGCCGTTCTGTGGAACTACGGTTGCAATTGCCACTAGCATGGCATTCTGCGTCTTCTCGTCAGTCGCAGTAAGAAGGAGGAGCTAGCACAGACGCAATGAAGCACCGCGAGGCTACAGATGTGGCTAAAGAGCCATGTCATCTGACAGAGACTGACGAGGTCTATTTTTTCTGTAAAGGCAACAAAAGGCTTTTACCCGGACCTCACCTTTTCCCTGCAAAGTCGAACGTTACTGCATGGTTTTTCGCTTTTCATCCTTCTGCTTATCACCTTCTATGTAAAGTTGTCGCATAGCCACAATGTCCTCTGTCAATGAAGGTATGGGACACTAAGGCGAATCCTCTCTCTCAGAATTTGTGTTGGCCATCATTTGTACGCTTGCACAAGCCCACTAGGCGGACGCTGGTTCTAAGCCGCATTCGCAGGCACCATGCTAGACTTTACCGCCCCGAGTGTGAATATAACAAGTGGGCACGACAAATCTCTGAGGTGGAAACTACAGAGGAGAAAATCGCGCAGTAAAGACCACCCAGCTCATCTACCATCTTGCTAAAAAGGGAAGTCTGTGGGTTGGCTGTACCTCTCACACAGCAATAAAAGACGTTTCTACGACAACCTATTGAGACAAGTTGAATGATTGTCAGAATGTTGGTTGTTTAGATGCGGAAAAGCGATCGCCTTCATTTAAAATTGAGACAGCTAAGCGTCTTTACACTAGGTTCAGTTTTCTGGAAGGATGACAGTTTTAATAGGTTGACAATAAGTGAGGAGAGTGACAAGGTATTGTTGTGGCAAGTCCTAGTATTACACTAATTGTATGATGCCTACCAACTGCGGCCCAAGTACTCAAACACACCTCGTTTCTGGCAACGACATTACGCTCAAGTGCTTCAAGAACAGTAGTCTGAATAGTAAGTAAATGATAGAATAGTGAAGGAAGTAGATCCGCATTGAAAGAAGTAACAAACTGAGTGAGGGAGAATATGCCACAAATGAAAATGGTGTCCTTCTTGAGAGTGTACTTGGGATGGTTGGGCATATGGTTGAACAGCGGTAGATGCAATCAGGAATGCAATGATTCCTTTGCGATGCAATGAACCCTGTGTCTACTCTACTGTATACTGGCAACTATGCTCGCAGATTGCGAGACAACGTTTCATGAATTCCAGCGCATATTCACGCATTTGTATCAAACTATCAATTCAGCCGGTACATATGCGTATCAATCTCTAAAACAATGCACATATCCATCCTCTACCACATTTCTTGACCTGTATTCATTTATCCGTCCTTTCGCCCGTCTATCTTACTATAAATCCATCCATCCGTCCATCCATCCATCAATACAAGCATCAATTATTCAAGCAGCTTTTTATGCATCTTTCATCCATGAATCTCGTGTTAATCAATCCCATATCCATCCAGAATGTATCCACTCCTCTATACATTCATTCGGTAGCCATCCATCCTATATCAACCCATCTTCTATCCTTCCATCTATTCATCCATCCATTCAACCACCCATCCATTGCTTCCTCCCTCAATTCAATTAACCTTCCATCTCTCCATCCAGATCCCATCCTTCCATCCATCCACTCTACGACCATCCTTTTATCCATTCCTCCATTTATGCATCCGCCTATTCGTCCGTGCAATAATCCATCCATCCACCCATCCATCCATTTCAACATCCTCATCGCTTTCTTCCGCCTTCCATTTGCCAACTCGTTCTTGATCACTCTGCATTGCACCGTATTTGAAATCACTCACGACTGCCAATTTGTCACTCTCCCAGCAATTGGCGCCATCGTCCCACACAGTTGGTCAAGGCCACTGTCAGCTGTATAGGACGCAAAATCAGTGCAGCTTCTCCATCTGAAGCGTAGAGATGAAGACTGCACTCCTCTTTGTCACCCTCTCTCTCGTCTTCTTTACCGCTTGGTGCAGCGCCGAGCCTAAACTCCCCTCCGATGGAACGCATTACATGGATGTGTTAAGTGGAAGCGTTGAGAGTGGAGATTTCGAAGAAGAAGGGAAGGATGGAGAAGGCAAGGACGACAAACTCTCTGACTCGTATGACACCGTAAGATACAAGCGGAGGGAACAACGCTTTGTAGGTTTGAAGTAAGATGGTGGAAAAGTGCGCAAATTTTCTCGTCTGTCCATTTATCAATTACATTTGTTGCTTTGCTTTAATCGAGTTCATTTAATAATTCCCCGGTGTTTTGTTCAATTTAATAAAGTATCTCACGAAATGACATTCTTGACCATATGGCTGAGTGGGAAGTGTAGAGATTGTGGATTCGCCAAAATTGAAGCACAACTAGCAGTTGAGGCGTGTTGGATCCCGTACCAACAATGGTGCGAGGGAGGTAATTCCTGATTGTTTGAATCTACAGATCCATCACGTGTTTGTCCATACATGAACTCTTTCATCCACCAATCTATGTATTTATCTATCCAACAATCCATCGTATTCATTTTGTTTCTCCATCCGCGCATTAAATCGTACTTTAATCTATGATTAAGTTTATTCAATCATTTTGTAATAAGTGAACGTTCATTTTAAATGTCTTCACTTCGTTTAACGCGACATATTCTCGCACAATCCGTCATGACCAACTGTATCTACACTAACAGAAGAAGACTCTGTTAGTCTTTGCCACGCTATAGTGTAGTTTGCTGTCTGGACGGACCAACGCCAGTCACAGTAGGCCTCATAGTACTAAGCATAATATGGAAGTGAAAGTGGAAAGCACGCTGTCAGGAGAGTTAGCAGGGGTAGACACAGTTCTGCGGTCGATTTTGGTAATAAAGATGAAGGGGGCTGACTGAGTGAAATGCGACAACGGTGAAGATTGCTATGTCTGCACACACAATTCTGACGATAATTTGGAATAGCACGATGAGTGCGATGGTGAGATGGACGACGAGGAGAATGACTACAGCTGGTACTACGAGAAGGACTTATCTAAGTACACGCCAAAGTGTGTACTGCCTAAGGAAGTTGGAACAACGGAGATAGTGGAAAAATGCGCAAATTTAGTCGTCTGGTCACTTAACAATTCCACTTCTAGCCACTTCTCGATTGAGATCTTCCCATAATCACCGAGTATTGTAACTCAACTAATAAAGTGGCTGACTTAATGATATTTCTTTCAACGTGAATGATTACGGTGTGCTGCAATGGTGCGTGAATTATCTAAGTGTTGGGTAAAGTCATGCCACCCATCCATCCATCCGTCTATCCACCCATCCATCAATCCATCCATTGAAACATATATTCATCCTACTGCCTATTTTGTACTTTTCCACTAACCCATTTATATTTTTTATGCATTACTTTCACCGTACTTTATGCTGGATTCAAACTGGTGAGCGCAACTTTTCTGCACTGTTTACCATCAGGCGATATCTACTACGGCAATTGGTCAAGGCCACTTTTATCTATATAAGCAGCAGAAAATGTAAACATTCTTCATCTAAAGTCCAAAGATGAAGACACCGTTGCTCATTTTCATTCTGTCTGTCCTCCTACTTGTTGCCTGGACCAATGCCGGGCACAACACTGAAGCTTCTGATGATGAAGATGAAGAGGACCATGTAGAATACGATGAGGATGATTACTACGATGTCTTAATATCCGACGATCAGGATACTGAAGAAGAAGATATGGAAGAAGGAGAGGACGACGAGGAAGAAGACGCAGAGGACATGGAAGAGGTCAAAAAAGACGAGTTGGACGAGGAGTAGTATGCGCGGTGCGCGCCTACGGAAATAGAAGATGAACAGGCAGTAGAAAAGTGAGCAACTTTTTCCTCTGGCAACCTAACAATTCCACTTATCAACTTGCTTTCATCAATTTACTTCAATAAACACCAAGGCCATTGTTCCAATTAGTAAAGCGTCTGATTAAATAAATTTTTTTACATGTCTGGTTGGTGTGTAGGACACTGGAATTTGAATAATGTGGAGGGAGTTGAGCTATGGGAGTAGCTTTGAAATAGGCACAGGCAGAAGTTGGGTAGAGTATTGACACCGGTACTGGTATCATTTCGCAGTAATCTGTATACAAGGGTGCGTGAAGCATCCACAGGAAACGCAGTCGAACCTACTTATGTCAAATGGTTTTAATCTTGGTCCCTACATCCATTTGCCCTTTTTTAATTGTATTTCCACTTATCCACCTATCATTCTTGCACCTCTACATGCATACATCCATCCATGCACTCCACGTCAATCCATGCCGTGTCATTCTACACCTATTTTGTTCCATTATGAATTCCTCATCAATCCATCTGCTAATTATCCATTCAGCCAACCATTCAACCTCTCTCCTTGCTTACTTTTATGGCTCTTCCAGCTAAGCCTGGGAGTAGAACGTGATAAATACGGGAACGCCGAATATTATGGTGTTGGTGGGCATAATTCTGTTAAAAAGACCAGAAGCAGGAAAGTGTGGAATGCATCGAGGACGACTGCAGTTGGTACTAGGAAGAGAACGGAGCAAGTTCAAGCCAACCAACCGTCCTTTATTTTATTAATGCACCCTCTGCCAAATTTATACCTATTCACAGGACTACCCATCTGGAGCAGCTGTGCTGAATTCCGTGGCTTTCAGACAGCGCAGGATGCCATGCGCAACACAAAGGACAGCTTTGACGCTAAGTAGAATGTCAGCAACCGCTATCACGTCCCAGGCCAGAATTGCATTTCGCTTCACAGTCGCCAACTTGACCAACTTATTTAAGTAGTTGGTGTTGTCGCCGCAGTGCTTGCTATTGATGATAATGGGTGGTGGGATTGCGCAGTCCTGTTTGAAGAAGAGCGATAGAATGCACGTTGTGTAAATGTTGAGGACGCCTAGCCTGCTACTCTGCGTCATTGCCGCCAGCATTTGTTAGGAAAGGAGGAATTGTGTGGCGAGACTCTGCTTTTGTTCATCAGTAGCGAATTGAGTGTGGATGAGGAAGCATTCGGCGCTGCCGATGTCTACTGTAGCCAAAACAAATCTCGATGAAGGTACATGGTACCATCCAAGCATTCCAAATCAATTTATACACCCATATGGTGACTTTTCTACTTGTTTTAATTTCAGCCTTTCCCAAGTAATATTTTAACAAACTCAGCTGTTTCACACAACTGCATGGTGTAATAGCTTGCAGGAAAAGCTACTGTTGTGCTGAGTTCGGAGGAGTCACTACATCTACGGCACTCCTGCGAGTGCATACGCGCTTTGCATAATGTCACCGTAAATGACATCGCTTCAGAACTAGGAGAATAGGACCAAGAGTAGTCTGGATTGCTCCAGCAGGATTTTACTCAAACACTTCCTCCTCTTCCCCTCCCAGTGTCAATATGTCACAAAAAGTGGACAGCCGAGGATATTCATGGTCATACGGTCACACGTTCTTCTAATTTGACTTTATAGGGAGAGGGGCAGAGAGAAAGCGCAACTCATCACACATGCTCTTAGTACCATAGAATAACTCGTTTAGCTCATGTGCCGTTCAGGTGACCTCTACAATTTATACGGAGATGGGGAGGGCGTGATATCAAGGCTCATTCACTTCCCAACAGGGCACAGAAGCCAAAACTGCCGTTTCACCAATGAAAGAAGTAATAATGCAGTAGCAGAAAATATGTACTCCAGATAGGCGAAGGTCTGGAGCTACTAGCATGGCCACAAGCCAGCCCACAGCGGGAAGTTACAATGGCCAATGCACAAAGTAAAACTACCAGATTCGTGAGTTCCACACCCAAAGTATTGCTGTAAACTAATTTCTGGGTTTTAGTAATTTACAAAGCCAAATTATACGGCAAATGTGGTTTGATATTCATACAAAGTTAGTTAATGCCTAATGGCAGTTAATTTGTAAAATTCACCTAAATTATACAGTAAATTTAGCCTTTTGAATGCAAATTCCTGCCATACCATTGCTTAGATGCAAAAGCAATCTCTGTAAAAATTTATCATTAATAAATCTGCCATTTATTGTGATTTGCAATTTTGTGCCTTTTTATTTATTTAAATTGCTAAACTTTGCGCTGAAGTCAAATTGTCGCCACATACTCCAGTGCAATGGTTGGTTTCCTGTGCCTGTTCGTTACAATAAAGAGTTGTAAGCCTTATTTTGGTTTGAAGTTCGTGACGGAGGGTGTGTCTTGTTTTATTATTGATGCCATCTAGTGCACCCATTTACTTGCTTTGTGTTAATTTCTTGGTTGAACAAATAAGTTCATTGTTCAGTAAGCTGTAGTCCCACAGTTTGTGAAGTAGACCGTGAACACGTCACGACTACCGTTCATTCCGAGGGAACTTTGACATGGCTGCATATATTGCACTGGTAAAATGTAATGAATCCCTAGTATCTTTAGTTTTGTATCGCATATCAGGTCCCTTCCCTCATCACCTTGTATGTCCTCTATAAATGCCTTACCATGTTTTCGTACTTGCTTCTTCTCTACGCCTTTCCCTAGTGCACAGTGCATTCTGGCACTCGTGCCTGGGTGCTTTTGTGTTCATTTTTTGTTCCTTGCGTCGCAGATGAAGATTGCACAACACATTTTGTTACTTCTCCTCCTATCGTCCCACTTAAAGGAGAGCGAGTTGTTAAACCTCCTTTGTTTTGTTTCGCACAATCGTTGTAATGTCTAAGGAATCATTTTTGGCGTATTTTAATTATTGCGATCTCCACTTGCTCGTGTTCTGCAACCAACCGCCTTGCCCTAAACAAGTTTTGTTTCTCTCTAGGTCTCCCTTTCTCCTCGTAGATGTTCTTCAGCGACAGCCTTCCTCCCGACCTCATCCTCTCCCAACTCCCTGGCTGCGACTGCCCCGATATCTGCGTTGATCCCCTTCAATGCGCCTGTCTGCGTAGTTGCGGTGGCCTCAACTACCATGCTGACACTCAAGTTCTTTTCCAATCCACCTTGTTGCCTCTCCGCCGTCCAATCTACGAATGCAACTCCTCCTGTACCTGTCATCCCGTCTGCTGCCCGAATCGCGTAGTTCAACACCGTGTGGACGACTTCAGTGCAATTAGGAGGGTGGAGACAACTTGCAAGGGTCTGGGCGCATGTGCCGTGCGGAGCATTGGATGTGGAGAGTTTGTCTGCGTGTATCGCGGACTCTACATCAACCCCAGTGAAGCTGGCAGGATATCAGCGAAGCAGGCCAGTGCAGTGGGTCATGTGTATGTGTTGGCAGTTCGAGAATTCGCTGGAGAGGCAGGTGAAATGGTCTTCGAGACGGTGGTAGACGGAGCGGGAGATGGATCCGACGCCCTTCCACTCTCCAGTCTTATCAACCACTCCTGTGACCCCAACTTAACTGTCATTCCCGTTCGAGTTGACTCCCTGCTGCCACTTCTGGCATTTTTTGCTCGACGCGACATTAGCGAGGGCGAAGAGGTGTGCTACGACTATGGTGAACGGTGTGGCAGTGGAGGCAGTGGAAAGGCGTGTTTATGTGGCAGCCAGGCATGTCGTGGATTCCTTCCAAACCATGATTAAAATGGAAGATGTGCGACTTCCTTTTAGCATATTGGTAATTAAAGGGGAGTCGGGTGGTGGGGGAGTGGAGAGAGTCAGCTGCTTTGGATTGCACGTGGAGGTGAATTTAATACACCTCATAGTCGCATCTGAAATGAGGGAGAAACGAGTTCCAATGCTGTTCGATGAGTTGTGGTTATGGGTGAGATGCGGCTGACCAAATGGAGGTGTGGCTCTGTTGCACCAGTGGGCTCGATCGCACACAGTTCCCGCAGCCGCGACGGCTCCTTTCGCGGATCGCGGAGACTGCGCACCTTGAAGTATTTTGCCAGCTCCTCGCATTCAGAGCGAAGAAAGCGATACTGACCGGTGGCGATGCAATGACGCACCCCGCTGGCGACTACCACCACCATTGCCTCGCACTCGAAGACCATCTTCACGAGCTCGCAGTGGTTAGACCTGTAAGCATGATTCATCTTCCAATATTATACCTGGGACATGGCTTCTGGCTAACCGACAGCGTACTCATTTGTCAACACGCCGACCGCGAGTGGGCTGCGCCACCATGCAGGCCGATGCACCAACTCGCCTCTCTCGAAGGCGTCCTTGGAGAGGCCTCCTACATCGACTGCAGGTAATGTCTCTCCGTCCAGAGGGTTCAACTCCCTCAAACTCCATGTGCGTGCGCCTTGTAAAATTCAGTCGTTTACTCAGAAACGTCTAGGTAGGAAGCCCATCTCTGTCTTGTCGTCAATGACAAGGTGGCATGGATTGATCAGTGCCCCGGCAATCCGATCTAGGTTGAGGCAGATTTTGTCTACGAAGTAATCATAATTCTGTCCCATGTGAATGGTGAGGCATTTGAGGAGATTCGGGACTGCCTGCGTGGAATCACACGAATGCTCAGTCACAAACAGAAAGTGTAGGGTGCCGAGCCCTCCCTGAAGACGAAAGAAGACAGAGTACTTGAGCAGAATATGCATATATATTCAGCACAGGGAAAGTGTTTGGGCTGCTGGCATGGCCGGAAAGCCAGCCCACCCAGCGTGGTACAAGAGGGCAAAAGTGGCGCCTCACCAGTACCGAGGGATAAACCACTATCGCATTACAACGGTACAAGTAGAATTCATGAGTGGTGCATCGATACCACGGAAGAAGGGTGGATTGTTGGATGGACAAATTGAACAGACAAGCGGACGGAGGCGCTACCTCAATTGGCTATGGTAAAAGAGTAAATCTAAGCAAATGAGCCTACCAGAGGATAAGGACATTCATTCACTGTCAAGCATGCACTGCTACTACACTTGGATGATCTATTTATGTGAAGTCCTACAGAAGGACCCTATTCAACCCTTGATAAGGTCTCCTCGACTTGCCCACAAATCTAACCAAAAGTTGGGCAATAAGCCATGCCCTCCGCCAGATTATTCAACCCAAAAAGGGCTTAAAACGCAGTATTCTGCCGAACAGGCACCAAACTCCCACCATTGCACCGGATTGTGCGACAACAATTTGGCTCCAGCGCCAAGTTGTACAATTAAAATAAATGAAACGGCAGACAAGTGCAAATCACAATGAATGACAAGATTACCATGGTGAATCCTATCGCAAATGCCGTCCACATTTAGGTAACAGTCTGACAGCAAACTTAGTCTTTGAGGCCCACGTTTCGTGCGCAATTCAGGTGGGATCAACAAATAAACTGCAATTATGCATTCACTAATTGTGTGGAAACATCCAACTAAACTTGCCAAAAAAATAGTTCAGTAAATAATTATAACTTAGTTAGTAGGTTTGGAACAAACTTTGGTAGGTCTTACTTCGTGCATTGGGCATGGTAGCTTTTCCGTGTGGCTGGCTTGCGGCCATGTCAGTAGCTACAGACTGTTTTCAATCTAGAAGAAGCGCTGCACTGACACGAATGCGTATATAAGCGGTGTGATGGATAAACCAGTAGCGCCGAATTAGGGAGGTACAGCAGGAAAGTACAGCATAGTGGACACGGGGCTCATTGCACCGCAAAGGAATCGTCGCATTCTCCATTGTATCTTCCAGTGTTCAAGCCAAATGCCCTACAATTTCACAGCTAACTTTGAGGAGGAGACGAATTTCCTTTGTGGCGTATTCTCCTCCACTCAGTTTGTTACTGCTTGCAACACGGATTAGCCTCCTGCAATGCTTTACCCCCCACAATCTACTTCGCTGTTTGGCAGATATTTTTGCATGATGAACTCTTCACCCCGTCTACTCCATGCCACCTACGTGGAATCCCCTTCGATGTCGGCGCCTGACACCTGAGCTACGTGGACCGAGAAGTAAGCTGCGTGGTTGCATGAAAGCATGCAATCTTCCAAGTCCTTTCTCCCAGCCTACAGCTTTGAATGGAAAATCTTACAGTGAGCTGCCTGCTTCAAGTCATTTCCCTCCAATTACACAGCTTTTGCCTCATGACCAAATCAGACTCCTAAATTTCATAGTTGAGTGCAGCAATATTCACGAAGCTTCTAATTTTGAAACAAGCGCTAAGCAAGAATGGCTAGTTATTGCAATAAATGATGCCTGAGGCTGGGCAATCGAAATAAAGAATGACAGTAAACTACAAATCACAACGAACGGCAGAAGCATCAATGGTAAATTTTCCTACAAACACCTTTACTTTTAGGTGATGGACTGGCAACAAATTTCAATTTCGGGGTACGCGTTTTGTGCGTATTTCAGGTGGAACGTACAAATTAACTGCGGTTATGCATCCACCAATTTTGTCGAAACATCAAACTAAATTTGCAAAAGCAATTAGTTTAGAAATTGACTGGAGCTTGGCAATTAGGTTTGGTGCAACACTTTGGCTGTGGAACGCGCGAATCTGCTGAAGTGCCACTTTGTGCATTGGCCATTGCAGCCTCTCGGTGTGAGCTGCCCTATGGCCATGTCAGTAACCGTAGACCTTCCCCTATTTTGAGTGTGCATATTCTGCCCTAGCACCAGGTCTTCCTTCAGTGGTGAAACAGCAGTGTTGGCTTCGGCGCCTTATTGGGAGGTGAAGGAGTCTTGATATTACACACCCCCCATCTGCGTATAAATTGTTGAGGGCACCTGAATGGAACTTGAGCTAAGTGAGTTAGTCTACAGTAATGTGAGCACGTTTGGTGGGTAACACTCTCTTTGAATCTCTCGATGAGGTCACATTTGAGGAAAGTGGGACGGTATGACCGCGAATCTCGTCGGCTGTGCACTTTTGGGTCTTGTAGACTGTGCGGGAGTGAGAAGGTAGAGAAGGAGCAAAGCTCTGCTGAAGCAGTCTAGGCCACCCTCGGTCCTGTTCCCCTACTCCTGACCAGGCGTCATCCAGGGTGATGTTATGCAAAGGGGGTGGTCGCTTGCATGTGGGCCGTAGGAGTGTTGACTTCTCCAAACTCAGCACTACAGCAGCCCTTCCCGCAAGTGTTTACGCAATGCAGTTATGTGGAATAGTTGACTCCGCGGAGTATTTCTTGGAAAAGCAACAATAAAAATAAGCACAAGCGTTGGCGTAGGGATGTTTATATTGAAATAGAATGGTTGGGTGCTACTTAGTACCTTCGACGTCTTTCCACCCTTGTTGACGCAATCGTCGTTGAATTAGACGGTGTCCATGTGAACTCCTCTACCGCATTTCACAACAATGTTGATGCTACCTGTGACATATGAGGAGCCACTCACCTCTTTGTGGTGCCCCCTGGGCCTGGCGTTATCCTGAGCTGTAAAACCGACCACAAACATGCTGAAGAGGAGGAATGGACTCTTCACTTTTGAGCTTTGACTGAAGGACACATGTACTAGATATGCAGGTGGTAGAGGCCTTGAACGATTGTACTGAAATATTTCCCTCTCCTGACGAGGCACAGGTAGACTTTGAAAGGTAAGGATATTGAAGAGGTGCAGTACCGCACAAAGAAGGATAAAGCCACAGCAAAAATGGCCCCTTGAAAAGTGGAATGGTTAAAGGAATGAATAAAAAGTAAATCAATGGCATGATGGATGAATTCGGGATGGAAATGCGGAACTTGGTTGCAAAGCTTCATCATCTAAATCATTGCCACCACTCTACACATCACAACTAATCTCCTGGGCAGGATTAAGGCTTAAACGCCTAACACTTACACCCAAATTTAACCTATTTTTCTTTGGTAAGCAAGACGTTGCAACCAAACCAAATGCGTGGAAAAGAATATGCCTGCAAAAATGTATTTAAAGGAGAAAACGATTTAATGATGGAGAATAGCTGGTCCTTTGGGCATATTACCGGATAAAGGTAAGTAAAGTAAGAAGAGCAGTTGAATATTCAGGCAACTGGTTGTGAAATTTTGTGCCTAGTTTATCCATTTTCCTTAATCCGGATAAACGGGAGCCTGGAAGGGGTAGAATTGTATGTTCCGATTGCCACCCTTCACCGACGATCCGTCAGGACTATTGCATTCATCATTATCCCCATTTCCACATCTCTGGGTGGGGCCCCCTCTAATCATGTCATTTGTTCCTCTCTCTCCACTCACTGCTGCTAAATTCTCCAGGTTCTTCTCCTCCCTCTTCCCCTTACTCACTTTCTTCCTACTCTTCGAGACTGGACTGAAGGAGTCCTTGCCATTATTATCTTCACCGTTCGCATTCCTTGGGTGCCTTTTAACGAAAACTGGACTGCGTCTGGCGTTGGTCCAGGCAACAAGCAGGATGACGGAGAGAGTGAAAAGGAGCAACGCTCCCCTCATCTTTGGACTTTTGACGAAGAATGCTCACATTTCCTGCTACTTATATAGACAGAAGTGGCCTTGACCGATTGCAGGTGTGGATGTTGCTAGATGGTGAAGTGTGGAGCGATTTTACGGTCACTGAATCGGATCTAGCGCAAAGAGGCGTGGAATAAGTGCATGAAAAAAGGACATAAAATTAATAAGTGGATCAGTGAAAAAAGGCGAAACGGTGATTGGATGGATCAATTGGCAAATTTTCGTAGAATTGGCAGAGCATAGGTGGACGAGCATAGGATAAATTTGTAAGTGGTATGATGAAGGGATTGCTGATGTATGCACCCGGTATAGATGCAGAATAAATGGACGGGTGGATGGATAAATAAATGGTGGATGGACAGGACCCAGAATTGACATACTAAGCATGGATTAATACAGGATTTATCGATGAGGCTAGGAATGCAGCGATCAACCCATGGAGGGGAGAGATAGACGGCGTGATGCGTGCGAAACGGCGGAATAGAGACGAAACGGACCTAAGTTTGAGTCTAAACATGACATATGCATGGATTTCGATTGCGCTGATTTCTCTTCAGAATTTTTGGCTAACATTCAATCTATTCCGCCTTAATTTCTACACATGCTTCGAGCACGGACACAATCCAAATCCAATTGTCGCTTAGATTAGTCATTCAGCACTGCAATGCAAGTAAACCAATTGTAGGGAATGCATTCGTTTAGCGTCTTTCTTGTGTTTCCTTTGAAAATAACTTAACTAACTTGAAATGCTGCGCATTTAATGGGCAACTGAATATTTCGGAAACTGGATGCGGATATCCACACATGGGCAATCTATTCAATCACTCCGGAAGGATGGGTCAGTAGTAGGGGCGGAATTGTGCACCTCCATTGCCACCCTTCTCTAGCAATCCATCAGGACTACTACATTTATCATTATCACCTCTTCCACGCTCCTGCGGGCGCCTCTCTCTGACTGTACAATCCACCCCCCACACTCCATTTTTCCGAGTCTGCTTCTCCACGTCTACCTCCTGCTACCGCCAGTAATCGTCCTCGCCAACTGCTCCGTCCTCACTTGCAGCATGTTTTGGACTTTTTCATTCTCCTCTACACTATTTTTAAGCATCGCACACACTGGCTTGTACTGGACCGCGTCCTCTTCCCAGCACCAGTTGCTGTCAAAATTGAGCTGTTCTAGCGTGACAGATGTAAAAATACTTTAATCTCAAAACATTATGAGGGGTTAGATTGTGAAAAAATGACGATTAAGGAGATTGCTGATGCGTTTTTGCTGAATTGACAGAAATATGCACGAATTATAATCTATTGAAAAAGGTGCATCAGGGAAGAGTTGGGGAGATGACTCTACAAAAAGCTTATCACCGCGAGCTTTAACTCCTTCTTCATCCAAATACCCCTTGTCTACCTTCTTCCCCATCCACTGACCAGCCTTCTTCCCACCAAGGAGTTATGAATTACCCATCCTCTGAGATGTCAAGTTCCCATGACGTTTGTTTCCTTGCCGGTGTTCTTTCGCATTCTCCATTAGCTCCGTATTCGCCGCACAACATGCAGGAAACACCGACTTGACCACAAAACCTTCTTTTCAGGAACGCAGTGCATGGACTACAACTGAAGCAAATGCTGGGGAAGTCTTAATTTGTGTGTTGAGGCCAATAGGTGTGAAGTTTATTATGCCTCACCGCTGGTGGAATGCTTCATTCATCCCTAGAGCACAGCACAACACAACACAACACAACACAACTTCTACTAACACGTCTTCTTTCCAGTATTGCCTTCCTTTACAGGTGACGTCTCCTGTCATCACTGCATGACCAGCCTCTTCACTGTCTGTCCTCTTTTTGTTTCCTCCTGTACAATTTTCTTGGTCATTCAATTCACGACCACTGGAAAGGGCGCTGTTTCTCTGCCCCACTAACCACGTTCAGGCTCAGTTGTGCCCGTCATGCTCATGTTACCTCATACTGCTGGCCTGAAACTGCAAGTTCTTACAGGCAAGAGTACAGTTGCATGTTTTTAAGGGAGGAAACGGAGCTTTAGCACTAGTATGCTAGTCCACGCTCTCCTGACCGCAAGACTTAAAACGTTTAACCTCATTCAAAGTACCAATTAGGCTGCATGCAAATAGCGACGTAAGAGGACGTTCCGATAACTTCCGGGAAGGGGGACAATCTTTTGTAAAAAGGAAAGACGGCACACAAAAGTTGAGGAATGTGATATACTCCCACCGCCTGCAATTGACGCCGCCTAGTTTCTCAGCCCATCTACTAGCATGACTCGGGTGGTGCTGCACTGGCCACATCGACGCGCCTACTTGAAGTGGACAGCAGAAAAAGCAATTTTTCAGAAGGGTGCAGTGGCGAGATGAGATCGAAATGGATGGATACGGGGTGGAAATGGGATGGATGGGTGGTTGGATGAACGGACGGGGGATGGACGGACAGATGCGTGAGTGGATACGGGCGGATAGAGGGATGTTCGCGACACCACTTTAACCTTCTCTCCGCGTTCCATATCCAAGTCGATGGAGCTGGAGGAGAATTGGCTACGCCAAATGTAAATGGCAGGATTCATGAGAAGCGCCATGCCTACCCTCACTGAGCTTGGTGGTTAGATAAGCAGACGAGGAGTGCAGTGCACCCTCCCTCCACTCATGCACTGGCTGATCTGCTCTGGCACGTGCTCATCTCGGTCTCTATCACGTCTGTGTCAGTAGTACTCTTCGTCCTCTTTGTCCAATCGCACATCGTTCTCAAATCCACCTTCACCTCGTCCACATTGCCCCCATATCCATTGCCACGCCTCCTTCTTCATGCCCGAAATCACCTTTCCAGTCATTCCCTTCACACTGTGCTATCATGGTCATCACCGTCTTCTTCTTCTTCTTCTTCACCTTCCTCCATTCCTCCCTGCCCTATGCTCGTGATCACCATCGCCTTCCTGTCCCACTTCTTCAACCACCAAACAACTTGCCCTCCCTCATTTTCACAGTCACCACAAAGCGTTTGCTTACCTCTGGTGCCACTATCGTCAGCAATACTTACAAGATACTTATTCATACTCCCCCACCCCCCCACCCTCCTACTTGCCGCTATCACTGCGGCGTTGCCAGAAGTGTGTGGAATGCCATCCGTCCACTTACGTTGTCCAGTAGATCTGCTGTTAACAATAGCAGCAAATGCGACACACTCCTCCTTTTCACCACAATCAATAATAGGTGATCACATTTCCCAAAAAATTAAGTAGGTAGAAGGGCTGCGACAGGCGGCGAGAGGCCATTTCTGCAGGTAAAGAAAGGTTAGACGATAATTCTTCGTCAGAGGTGTAGTGATGAAGACTGTGGAGAATCACATACAGGCGAGGCTAATCAAGCAATGATTATAATGACGATTTGGACAGACGCGCATTAGTATTTGGAGATGTATATGAGCATGTAAAAGGCGGCAGTCAGCGGATATGGAAATGACGTAGATGAACTGCGAGGTGATTGCGAGAGACGACAAACGCGACGACTATTTTGGGCAGAGTCACGTGAGCTGCAAAGAAGTCATTTTGCGAAAATCGGAATCCTTCTCACCTCCCTCTCCAACGTCCACCGATCCACCCATTTGTCTAACCGTCCATCTCCTCTCTATGCATTCTGTGCACATCTACTTATCCCTTACACCATCCACCACGCATCCAGCTCATATCCATCCGTTAGTCCATTCATCGGCCTGTCGCGTATCAAAGCATTGCCTTTCCCTTCATCCCATCTCCATCTATCCACCTATTCTTCCATTCTACTTTATTCCTCACCCTTTGTTCACTCATGAATGTGTCTCATTCCCCATTTAGCCAACCACCACACATCCATCTCCCTGACCACGCATCTTTAGCTTATCCATCTATTTGTTCCTCCCTCCCCCTCCATCCATCCATCAATCCATCCGTCCATCCATCCACCTGTGTAACCATCTACGCCTCCTCATCCACATTCACCCCGATTCCATCTATTTAACCCTACCACCAACTCCCCTATCCATGGAACCACTTTACGTGTGCGCGATTTGCCATTTTTACCAGCTACAGGGCTGCGTCTTAACCACTGGCCCGCAATATTTCCCCGCGATTTTATTATCGATAAAAAGCTCCCACGGTGGACCGACACCCTTCTACTTACATTCGCTATAGTAACAGGAGACCGCATATTATCAACAGCTGCAAAGTGAAGAGGGTCAGCCTCAATTCTGTTCTCTTTGCCAACATTAGTTCCACTCGACACCGTCAACTAGTAATCAAGCATTCATGCATCACTGGTAAAGTTGCATTGAAATCGAGAGCTGAAGACGTCGAGGATGATGTGCATGAACAGGAAGATGACGATGCGAACAGGGGACACATGCGTGTAGGAGACATGGATGACGATGGACATGGGCAAGGAGGGGAAGATGATAGCAGAATGAATGTGCGTAAGGAAAGCACAAAGACGATGGGCGTTCGAAATTTGGTAAAATGAAAGAATGCCATTTCGCTTGCCATGGTAAACACAAGTGCCAATTCACCTGGCAGTTGCTCATGTTTGTGAGTGCAAGCACTACTTGTTTTAAAGGAGTAGTACTATGCAGCAAGAGAATGGAGGCATGAGGAGACTGCGCATCAATGGCCAAGGTCTAATTACCCACCCTTCAGTGCTAAAGCTAACTAGCTACTATGCAAACGTGATGACAAATGGATTGGAGTGGTGGGAAGGCAGGCAACTAACATGAATTCTGTTTCACCTCCTCTATACCCGCTCCGTTTAATGATGAAATACCGCAGAATTTGGTCTCGGCACTTTCTTTGTCAAAGCCCTGCTGATCCCTCCTACATCCTACTTTCACGGCTAAGACTACACCCTCCAACATGGTACCGGTGATTTAATCGCCAGATAGGATGTTAGTCTGACCAGAATCGCCTCGGCTGTGAGAAAGGTAAAAGAGACTAAAAGCCCTTGTTTATTGTTTTTATTTTTTTCTTTTAAACAGAAGCTCTAGAGGTAAGTATTTAGGCCTTCCAACAAACCGTCTCCAAATGCCTGTCAATTGGAAACGAGCGGCGCTTTTTAGCACTCACCACCTCTGCTTGAGCACCTCGGCTACTGGGGAGGGTGGGGGCCAAGGTTGCCCGATGAGGCCATTTCAATCCTGGTGGTCTAAAGCCTGAAATGCGTAAGCGCATCCAGGAGGCAGCAGCTCAGGGTGCCGCACTTCTATTGCAATGCCCTCTCTTCCAGTCGGTACCTACAGCAGCCCTAGCAAACCACAAGTCTGCTCCAGCATCATATCCCACCGCCTAGTCGTTACTGCAAGCAGTGATGTCGACAGGTCTATCCTGGTCGATATTCGCCTGTTCATCATCCTGCTATTCACCAGTCCTCCACCCCTCACACTTTGCTGTTTGTACACGCAAGGACACCACATTCCTCATTATTCCCCTCTTCGTCATAGATCTCGCCCTATTCACCTCAGCACCATTAATTGCCGACATCATCATCATCATCATCATCATTCATCCCTTCCACAAATTCACTTTCCGTGTCTCTTCATTCGCCCCATTTTTGCGACAATCACCACAGCTTATTTCGCCCTCAGCGTGCACACCATCGATGGGACAGACGATGGCCTTGCGAATATCTCCATCACGTCAAACCCTGAAGTCGATTTTGCCAGTTATGTACTCATGGGGAACATCACACCAACTTCTCTTTCCCAGTAGGAGAGCAGCCAGTCCTACCAGTGACAAAGAGTGAAAAAGAGAAAGTAGATTGTTATTTTCAGAACCACAATACATGAGGGTCACTCCGTCCTGGAAAATGCGTGGGTGAATGAGGCCTGCAACAGTGGTGGGAGCAGTGCTTCCCAGAAGAGGATTTGCGCCAAGTGCAATGGTGCAAGGAAGAGGGACAAAAGTATTGCAGAAAGTGGATCCATGCATGCGTGTTTGCCTAAAGTGCAGGAGAAGGGATGGTTGCATGGGTGGTCAATGGGATGAGGGATAAATGGATAAATGAATGACAGCGTGTATGCGTGGATGTGGGATATATGCGCGAATGGATGGACAGATATGACATGGATGGATAAGGAATGAAAGGCCTACGCGATGGACTCACTTCTGCACATTCGCCAACGCACTAATCACCGAACCTTATCCCTTACACATGCTTCAAATCCATTGGAGCACGCGCGATTTCCAGATTATTAAGACCACACTCCCCCTCTATCCAACTAACTATGTCAAAAAAAAGGCATTTTCCAGATAAGTCTGACGTTTGTGGCACCTCTTCATGGTATCTAGCATTTACAACGGTAAGGAGAGCATAGAGAGGGAAGAGGAGGAACAAGTATTTTTTATATCAACGGGTATCGAAAGGTAGTCACAGGTGGATAAAATTTACGTGAGCGAAAAGCTCTTGACTGGTAGAGAGAGAAGGTTTCCGTGGATGATGAAAGACTGGACAAGTATTGTTGGACATTGATTTAATCACAATCGAAAAGTGGAAGAAACTTCTTAAGTGTGGGTAAGGAAGGATGGATAGAGAATGGAATGATGAATATCAAGATAAATGGATGAAATAAATGAATTGGTGGATAGAGAAACGGGTGAAAGGCTAGATGGAAAGGGGGTAGATAGGGGAATGAATGGCCAGATGGATGGCTGAATGGATAGAAGATGGATTAGGTGGATTAATCGGTTCCGAATTTCGCGAATTTGGCTTGCACCCAACAACTCTCAACGCTTTTGCCTCGCCAAATCCATGTACACCTAAACCAAACGCCTTCCAAATTGCATAAATTACACTCCATCACAGCCCGGCCAACTACGCTGAGACGGAGCACTCTTCGTACGTCTCTTTATTCTTCTTAAGGAAACATTAGTAGAATCACCAAAATGTTGCCGGAAATTGAAGAAGTCGAGGCTAACAAACCAGTGAAGCAATGACTAGGAAGGCAATCGAGGAGTGCAGCGTTCTCTCCCTCCACTCAGTCACTGTTACTTTGTTCTGGCATGTGCCTATCCTGATCTCCATCTTATCCGAATCAAGTGGACGCCTCGTCTTCGTCGCCACATCTTACATCATCCTCTTATTCATCTCCAGTCCTGTCCGCATTGTCCTCCCATCCATCGTTTACTACCTCTCATTCTCAACCGCATACGTCTTTCACATCGTATCCATCACAATCGGGTTCGCATCCATCACCGTCTTCTTCACGATACCACACGTCTCCCAGCCCCTCTCCATGATCCCTCCACTTCTGCACTCATTAGGATTCCCATTCCGCCTTCATTTTGCCAGTCGTCACAATGTGTTGCCTCACCACCGTGAACATTATCGTCGGTGGAAATAACAACGGCGTTGAGAACATTCTGATCACGTTTTTCTATCAATTCAATGCCTCCAGATATACATAAAAATTATGCCTCACTCCGTGCAGTCAGGTGGGTGTAGTGTTGGCACTAGCAGCAAATATGATGGCAAGCGAACAGACTGGAGCTGCAGACCACTAGCCAACTGTTGATGAAAGGCGGTCACATGTGACTGGATTGTGTGCGGGTGAATGCATCTTGGCAGATGGTAAGAGCGGATTTCTGTGTATGATGAAAGACCAAAAGGCACATTGTTGGTGGGTGGTTCAGAAACAGTGCATTTGAGGGCACATGAAATGAATAACTGCTCACGATTAATGGTTATGGGGATGGAGATGCAGATGCAATGCATTTAATTAGAGAATGGGATGGCATGATGTATAAGGAATGGATATATGCGAATGAATGTGGCGATGGACACTGAAGTGATGTATGCATAAATGAATATGAGGATAGATGCGGATGTGAAGGATAGATGGTGATGGATGACTGTGGAAATAGACGAATGGGTCTTTGGACATGTACGTGATGGAGGCAATTGAGATACGTAAGATGGGTGGATTAATGAAGGCAGACGCGTAGGTAGATGGAATTGGGGTGGAAGGGTTGGATGTTTGAAGCAATGGCCGGGGAGAAGATGGTAATATGCTGGCTGGTTGTTTGTATATTTGAATAGATGGGTGCAGATTATGAAAAAATTGCTTCTGCATCGCCGTCTTGACACCGGGCATTGCAATCACCTCTTCAATTTGGTCACCACGCATCCTCTCCTTAACGCGCACATCTTACGGACTTTTTAACTGGCGCTTCGTTACATCCCAACCATCTCCAAGGAAGTGAGAGGCGCTCCACCTCTCTCGAATCACTATGCACCCGTTCGTGTAGTCGTCATCATTGTCGTTACCATGCTCCTCTGAGTAGGGAGACAGTGTCTTCAATGACTTTTCTCCTCACTCCTCAATTGCACTAACCATTACTCCGTCCTGCATTCATTACTTTTCTTCAATTGCCAAATGGTGGGTGACTTGTCTTTTATCAAATAAAGAATTTGACACACCTGCCTTCATATCGACGCAGTTGATTGGGCTGAGCTGGGGTGCGAGCTCAATACTCTAGAAGGAGTAAGTGTTAAAACGGATTTAAGGCATGTCTAAGGGATAAGGGCTGTTGGGTAATGTCTTGGGGAATGTGTTGAAGCAAATTGAGATCTTTTTATCCACGCATCCAAATATACATCCAACCCTACGCACATCCACCCATCTGTTCACGCCCATCCCACTTGTTATCACTTTCACTTCCCTTCAGTCCTTCATTTATCCATCAATCGCGCATCTATGCATCTCGGATCCCTCCTAACTTCCATTCATCCCTTTCTTCTGCCCTCAACCTTCCCTCTTAACTCCATGTACCCACCCACTTTTCTACCCATCCTTTCAACCATCTATCCATCCTGTATGTAATTGTTCATCCCTCCATTCCTCCATCCATCCGTAAATTCATCTATGGCTACATTTTATTTTACTTTTCCAACTTTTCTCTCTGCTCTCGCTCTGAGACTACATCATTTACCAACCACATTTCTCCTTACTCTCATCATCCAATCGAATCCGCTTTTGAGATCAGTCAAGGCCACGCTAACGATATGAATTGCTTGCAAATGTGACCGCCTTTTATCAAGAGTCGGAGAATGAGGAGTGTGTTCCTCCTCGCTTGTCATTGTGCTTGCTGCTTGAGCTAACAATAGTCCTGCCTGACACCGTGAAGAGGCAGATGGTCCTTAACACATCTCCAGCAACATTGAATTTTTATGGAAACCTACTGACTTTGAGGTCAGGCATTAAGACGACGAAAAGCGCGCGTGCGCATTGAATAAGGCATTGATGTAGTTGAATATGAAGAGAGCGAAGGGGCCCATGAACTTGACTTGAAAGATGATGACTATTAGGATCGTGCTGAAGTCTGGGATGTCATAGTGGAGGGGATATGATCAAGAGGAAGATAATACAGGCAACTAGGTTACGAAAACCACGAGCACAGAGAAGGCGAGGAGGACAATGGGAAGAAGACAAGTGGGTTGAGAACGATGAAAAATATGATGGGGCCGACGATGTTGAAGACGATGGGAACCATGGTAAAAACGAAAATGAAGAATGATACGAGGAATATGAGAGAGAGGAGCATGAAGAAGACATAAATGTCGAAGGCGACGAGTATTATGATGAAGCCGAGGATGTTAAAGGCGACGGCGTCTATGAAGAAGACGATGATTATGGCAAAGTCCTGAATGGTGAAGGCTATCGGAACAGTGATGAAAAAGGAAAGATTTTGATGCTAATTTCCATATAATTGAAAGAGCTTGGTGAAAGGGAGATGTTAGAATTAATGTGTAGGTAAAAGCGATGAAAATCCATTCACCCATCATTTCTTTCTTCCATTCCTTCCTTCATCTACATGGCACCACTCGTTCGCATTTATTCATTTCCTCTACCAACAATGTTTCGCCACTCTATCGTCGTCACCATCGTCAGCAGGAGAAATTTTCTTCTACCCTCCGTCAGGACACTTTTATCCGCAAAAATTCCAGGGTAATGTGATTATATTTTATTAACAGTAGGAAATGAAGAGTACACACTTCCTTTCTGCTGCGCTTGCCATCTTATTTGCTGTCAATGCCAACGCTACACCTACTGGTCACCGTGAAGTGGCAAATGGCCCTCCACATATATCTAGCAACATCGGATTAATGTTGCAGCTTGGAGGCTGCGAGGACGATGGACGCACACATGAATAATACGACGCAGGAGAAAGACATGCGTGTGTGAAAGACTTCCAGAACGACGGACATGGGCATAAAAACGACCATGAGGATAAGGTACACAGACTGGTAGGGAACGTGTGGAATGCGATGACTAAGGGCATGAAGACAACCCCTTGTCATCCTCGTCATACATACCATCATCCTCAAATCCATCTCTCACTCTGGCCTCAACATACTCGCATCCATCTTCTCCGTAGTTCTCATCATAGCGGGATTGTCGACTCTCACCTTCTTTCCTTTCCTCTGGTTCTAGTTTCATCTCTCCTTCCTCTTCTACTCCTACATCCACTTCATCATCTGCAGCTCCTTCACAGTCCCACTCATCACAACTTTTTTCTTGCCTTCAGTAGCACTATCGCAAGTGGAAAGAATTAACAATCTCTTCATATTTGGCATTAAATTCAATGGTGCCTGAGGCATGTGGAGGATCATCCGCCACTTCACGCTGCCTGTTGAGTGTGTCAGTAATGGAGGCAGCAAATTGGACAGCAAAGAGGGCAGAGAGGCGGTGAGGACTCTTCATCCACTAACTGTTTATCAAAAATGCTCACATGATTCTGAAATATAAGTGGGTGGAGGGGTCTTGACCGATCGTACAATATAACTTCTGTGAATGAGGGAGGACTGGAGGAATATATAGTTGGTTAATGATTTAGGCAGTGCAGTAGAGCGGGTGTAAAATGAACAGCTCCATACGACAAATGGTTATATGGTTATGGTGGAGGAGAGGCATTTGTATGGGTAAATGCATTGATGTGTGGACACAGTACTAATTGATGTAGTGCTGGATGAATGAAGGGACAGGGGTTGGATGCAGAATGGATGTGGGAAGGTGGATTAATGGATAAAGCTGATAGATGCATAGATGGGTGGAGTGATGAATGGATTTGGAAAACATGTAAAATGGGAAAGGGGCTGATTAAGAACGATTGGATGGATCCAACTTATCTCGAATTAACAAAATTAACGGTTTCCTTACTTTCATTAACACTGCTTAACCCTAAATTAGGCCTTGAATAAAGCTACTTCCATACCCCACGCCTGCCTTTTATTTAGAGGCAGTTGTAGCGAGAACTTGATCAAGGTTAGACGACCGATGTAGTGTCGAGGCAACTGTGTGAGGAAAGTTAACCACCACTCCTCCTTTCAGTTGCGCTCAATAATAAATCCGACAGGTGTGAAATCTCATCTTTCATTTCGTACTCTTAGTAGATGCTGCCTTGCAGTGAGGGCCAGCGGTAACCATATTGTCTGTGAATATGTCTTCAGGTTGTATCGTATGGGTAGCTGTTGAGCCATTCCAAGAGAACGGTCGAGGATAATGGACTGTACGATTTGTGTCCACTACTTTATTCATTGGCGTGTACTTGTCTATCCACGGTTGTCTCCGCCTCAATGATGGTCGAGTTCATCTCTTTCCAACTTTGCATGGCTCGGTGTGTGCTTTTCCGGTTGTTCTAAGTCCGTCTTCTCATCATAACTGTATGAACCGTTATTGCTGTGATCTTGGTCTTCTTTTACTCACTCCTTCTTCCAACAACCGCCCGATGTTTGTCCACCTTCCGAGTCGCCATTGCTGATGAGTAAGATTATGTTTTTGTCGATTATCGCTTTACATTCCACCTCCAAGTTGATGTTGCCAGTAATGGTTTGGCAAAAATTAAACCGAAGCGGAGGCTGCAAACACGATCGGTGGGATTCATGTGTAACGCTATGCCATCTTCATGTTGCTTGGATGGTCTGGTGTTGGCTCAAATGGCAAAGACAATGAGAAGGTACATGGAGAATAAGAAGTGTGGAGGCTACACTCTTGCACTTTTGACAAAAAAGAGGTCGCATACTCTTGCGTCTTTTAAACGCGATGAATACCTTGACCTATTGTAAGAAGGATGTTTACGGTTGATGAAACATCACCTGACCTGAGAAGGTAATAAAATCGCACCAAGTGCACTACCAGGTGGATAAAAGAACAAAGCTGCACTGAAAAAGTTTCATGATTAGAGAAAGAATTGAATAAATGGATAGGCAAAGATTGATGTATGGAAGGGTAAGGAGGAAAAGTGGATGAATGGATGGAGAGGGAAGGATGAGTGTGTGGATGGAGGAGGGGAGGGAGAGAGGGATGGATGCATCGACTAGAGATAAGTGGTTGGCTTGATGGGTAAATTTAAGACGGATGGATGGAGAGATACGGGGTGGATGGATAAATGCATACAAAAGGGACTGGCAGCTAATTACGGGTGGTTAGATGAATGACTGGATAGATTCGACTGGATACAGAATAACTATTTGCATTCAGACATTAGTAACTTTGCATGACTCTACTGAACTCACCCAGACTCTTACCTATGCTCAAATTGAAGTTTCTCCTGAAACCACAAGCCTTCCAGATGAATGAGGATATTCAAAAACACAGCCAAAACACCCACCCTGAATAACATTACTTAGATGAAGTTTATAAAAGAAGCACTGGCAACCTGTTCAAGTTTAGAAGACAAATGGAATAACTAAGCAATCCGATAAGGAGATATTCACACCGACCTTCCATCCAGTAACGCATAAGAAAGCATATAGGCAACAAATTTTATCTCCTTCTTGACACCCTCCGTGAAGGGAAGGTGAAGAAGAAGACGGTGATGACCATGATAGCACAGTGTGAAGGGAATGACTGGAAAGGTGATTTCGGGCATGAAGAAGGAGGCGTGGCAATGGATATGGGGGCAATGTGGACGAGGTGAAGGTGGATTTGAGAACGATGTGCGATTGGACAAAGAGGACGAAGAGTACTACTGACACAGACGTGATAGAGACCGAGATGAGCACGTGCCAGAGCAGATCAGCCAGTGCATGAGTGGAGGGAGGGTGCACTGCACTCCTCGTCTGCTTATCTAACCACCAAGCTCAGTGAGGGTAGGCATGGCGCTTCTCATGAATCCTGCCATTTACATTTGGCGTAGCCAATTCTCCTCCAGCTCCATCGACTTGGATATGGAACGCGGAGAGAAGGTTAAAGTGGTGTCGCGAACATCCCTCTATCCGCCCGTATCCACTCACGCATCTGTCCGTCCATCCCCCGTCCGTTCATCCAACCACCCATCCATCCCATTTCCACCCCGTATCCATCCATTTCGATCTCATCTCGCCACTGCACCCTTCTGAAAAATTGCTTTTTCTGCTGTCCACTTCAAGTAGGCGCGTCGATGTGGCCAGTGCAGCACCACCCGAGTCATGCTTGTAGATGGGCTGAGAAACTAGGCGGCGTCAATTGCAGGCGGTGGGAGTATATCACATTCCTCAACTTTTGTGTGCCGTCTTTCCTTTTTACAAAAGATTGTCCCCCTTCCCGGAAGTTATCGGAACGTCCTCTTACGTCGCTATTTGCATGCAGCCTAATTGGTACTTTGAATGAGGTTAAACGTTTTAAGTCTTGCGGTCAGGAGAGCGTGGACTAGCATACTAGTGCTAAAGCTCCGTTTCCTCCCTTAAAAACATGCAACTGTACTCTTGCCTGTAAGAACTTGCAGTTTCAGGCCAGCAGTATGAGGTAACATGAGCATGACGGGCACAACTGAGCCTGAACGTGGTTAGTGGGGCAGAGAAACAGCGCCCTTTCCAGTGGTCGTGAATTGAATGACCAAGAAAATTGTACAGGAGGAAACAAAAAGAGGACAGACAGTGAAGAGGCTGGTCATGCAGTGATGACAGGAGACGTCACCTGTAAAGGAAGGCAATACTGGAAAGAAGACGTGTTAGTAGAAGTTGTGTTGTGTTGTGTTGTGTTGTGCTGTGCTCTAGGGATGAATGAAGCATTCCACCAGCGGTGAGGCATAATAAACTTCACACCTATTGGCCTCAACACACAAATTAAGACTTCCCCAGCATTTGCTTCAGTTGTAGTCCATGCACTGCGTTCCTGAAAAGAAGGTTTTGTGGTCAAGTCGGTGTTTCCTGCATGTTGTGCGGCGAATACGGAGCTAATGGAGAATGCGAAAGAACACCGGCAAGGAAACAAACGTCATGGGAACTTGACATCTCAGAGGATGGGTAATTCATAACTCCTTGGTGGGAAGAAGGCTGGTCAGTGGATGGGGAAGAAGGTAGACAAGGGGTATTTGGATGAAGAAGGAGTTAAAGCTCGCGGTGATAAGCTTTTTGTAGAGTCATCTCCCCAACTCTTCCCTGATGCACCTTTTTCAATAGATTATAATTCGTGCATATTTCTGTCAATTCAGCAAAAACGCATCAGCAATCTCCTTAATCGTCATTTTTTCACAATCTAACCCCTCATAATGTTTTGAGATTAAAGTATTTTTACATCTGTCACGCTAGAACAGCTCAATTTTGACAGCAACTGGTGCTGGGAAGAGGACGCGGTCCAGTACAAGCCAGTGTGTGCGATGCTTAAAAATAGTGTAGAGGAGAATGAAAAAGTCCAAAACATGCTGCAAGTGAGGACGGAGCAGTTGGCGAGGACGATTACTGGCGGTAGCAGGAGGTAGACGTGGAGAAGCAGACTCGGAAAAATGGAGTGTTGGGGGTGGATTGTACAGTCAGAGAGAGGCGCCCGCAGGAGCGTGGAAGAGGTGATAATGATAAATGTAGTAGTCCTGATGGATTGCTAGAGAAGGGTGGCAATGGAGGTGCACAATTCCGCCCCTACTACTGACCCATCCTTCTGGAGTGATTGAATAGATTGCCCATGTGTGGATATCCGCATCCAGTTTCCGAAATATTCAGTTGCCCATTAAATGCGCAGCATTTCAAGTTAGTTAAGTTATTTTCAAAGGAAACACAAGAAAGACGATAAACGAATGCATTCCCTACAATTGGTTTACTTGCATTGCAGTGCTGAATGACTAATCTAAGCGACAATTGGATTTGGATTGTGTCCGTGCTCGAAGCATGTGTAGAAATTAAGGCGGAATAGATTGAATGTTAGCCAAAAATTCTGAAGAGAAATCAGCGCAATCGAAATCCATGCATATGTCATGTTTAGACTCAAACTTAGGTCCGTTTCGTCTCTATTCCGCCGTTTCGCACGCATCACGCCGTCTATCTCTCCCCTCCATGGGTTGATCGCTGCATTCCTAGCCTCATCGATAAATCCTGTATTAATCCATGCTTAGTATGTCAATTCTGGGTCCTGTCCATCCACCATTTATTTATCCATCCACCCGTCCATTTATTCTGCATCTATACCGGGTGCATACATCAGCAATCCCTTCATCATACCACTTACAAATTTATCCTATGCTCGTCCACCTATGCTCTGCCAATTCTACGAAAATTTGCCAATTGATCCATCCAATCACCGTTTCGCCTTTTTTCACTGATCCACTTATTAATTTTATGTCCTTTTTTCATGCACTTATTCCACGCCTCTTTGCGCTAGATCCGATTCAGTGACCGTAAAATCGCTCCACACTTCACCATCTAGCAACATCCACACCTGCAATCGGTCAAGGCCACTTCTGTCTATATAAGTAGCAGGAAATGTGAGCATTCTTCGTCAAAAGTCCAAAGATGAGGGGAGCGTTGCTCCTTTTCACTCTCTCCGTCATCCTGCTTGTTGCCTGGACCAACGCCAGACGCAGTCCAGTTTTCGTTAAAAGGCACCCAAGGAATGCGAACGGTGAAGATAATAATGGCAAGGACTCCTTCAGTCCAGTCTCGAAGAGTAGGAAGAAAGTGAGTAAGGGGAAGAGGGAGGAGAAGAACCTGGAGAATTTAGCAGCAGTGAGTGGAGAGAGAGGAACAAATGACATGATTAGAGGGGGCCCCACCCAGAGATGTGGAAATGGGGATAATGATGAATGCAATAGTCCTGACGGATCGTCGGTGAAGGGTGGCAATCGGAACATACAATTCTACCCCTTCCAGGCTCCCGTTTATCCGGATTAAGGAAAATGGATAAACTAGGCACAAAATTTCACAACCAGTTGCCTGAATATTCAACTGCTCTTCTTACTTTACTTACCTTTATCCGGTAATATGCCCAAAGGACCAGCTATTCTCCATCATTAAATCGTTTTCTCCTTTAAATACATTTTTGCAGGCATATTCTTTTCCACGCATTTGGTTTGGTTGCAACGTCTTGCTTACCAAAGAAAAATAGGTTAAATTTGGGTGTAAGTGTTAGGCGTTTAAGCCTTAATCCTGCCCAGGAGATTAGTTGTGATGTGTAGAGTGGTGGCAATGATTTAGATGATGAAGCTTTGCAACCAAGTTCCGCATTTCCATCCCGAATTCATCCATCATGCCATTGATTTACTTTTTATTCATTCCTTTAACCATTCCACTTTTCAAGGGGCCATTTTTGCTGTGGCTTTATCCTTCTTTGTGCGGTACTGCACCTCTTCAATATCCTTACCTTTCAAAGTCTACCTGTGCCTCGTCAGGAGAGGGAAATATTTCAGTACAATCGTTCAAGGCCTCTACCACCTGCATATCTAGTACATGTGTCCTTCAGTCAAAGCTCAAAAGTGAAGAGTCCATTCCTCCTCTTCAGCATGTTTGTGGTCGGTTTTACAGCTCAGGATAACGCCAGGCCCAGGGGCACCACAAAGAGGTGAGTGGCTCCTCATATGTCACAGGTAGCATCAACATTGTTGTGAAATGCGGTAGAGGAGTTCACATGGACACCGTCTAATTCAACGACGATTGCGTCAACAAGGGTGGAAAGACGTCGAAGGTACTAAGTAGCACCCAACCATTCTATTTCAATATAAACATCCCTACGCCAACGCTTGTGCTTATTTTTATTGTTGCTTTTCCAAGAAATACTCCGCGGAGTCAACTATTCCACATAACTGCATTGCGTAAACACTTGCGGGAAGGGCTGCTGTAGTGCTGAGTTTGGAGAAGTCAACACTCCTACGGCCCACATGCAAGCGACCACCCCCTTTGCATAACATCACCCTGGATGACGCCTGGTCAGGAGTAGGGGAACAGGACCGAGGGTGGCCTAGACTGCTTCAGCAGAGCTTTGCTCCTTCTCTACCTTCTCACTCCCGCACAGTCTACAAGACCCAAAAGTGCACAGCCGACGAGATTCGCGGTCATACCGTCCCACTTTCCTCAAATGTGACCTCATCGAGAGATTCAAAGAGAGTGTTACCCACCAAACGTGCTCACATTACTGTAGACTAACTCACTTAGCTCAAGTTCCATTCAGGTGCCCTCAACAATTTATACGCAGATGGGGGGTGTGTAATATCAAGACTCCTTCACCTCCCAATAAGGCGCCGAAGCCAACACTGCTGTTTCACCACTGAAGGAAGACCTGGTGCTAGGGCAGAATATGCACACTCAAAATAGGGGAAGGTCTACGGTTACTGACATGGCCATAGGGCAGCTCACACCGAGAGGCTGCAATGGCCAATGCACAAAGTGGCACTTCAGCAGATTCGCGCGTTCCACAGCCAAAGTGTTGCACCAAACCTAATTGCCAAGCTCCAGTCAATTTCTAAACTAATTGCTTTTGCAAATTTAGTTTGATGTTTCGACAAAATTGGTGGATGCATAACCGCAGTTAATTTGTACGTTCCACCTGAAATACGCACAAAACGCGTACCCCGAAATTGAAATTTGTTGCCAGTCCATCACCTAAAAGTAAAGGTGTTTGTAGGAAAATTTACCATTGATGCTTCTGCCGTTCGTTGTGATTTGTAGTTTACTGTCATTCTTTATTTCGATTGCCCAGCCTCAGGCATCATTTATTGCAATAACTAGCCATTCTTGCTTAGCGCTTGTTTCAAAATTA
The DNA here is from genome assembly GCA_000469725.3 of Echinococcus multilocularis. NCBI lineage: Eukaryota > Metazoa > Platyhelminthes > Cestoda > Cyclophyllidea > Taeniidae > Echinococcus > Echinococcus multilocularis. The sequence goes on along the minus strand of LN902848.1, from coordinate 1,089,334 downwards.
GAAGCTTCGTGAATATTGCTGCACTCAACTATGAAATTTAGGAGTCTGATTTGGTCATGAGGCAAAAGCTGTGTAATTGGAGGGAAATGACTTGAAGCAGGCAGCTCACTGTAAGATTTTCCATTCAAAGCTGTAGGCTGGGAGAAAGGACTTGGAAGATTGCATGCTTTCATGCAACCACGCAGCTTACTTCTCGGTCCACGTAGCTCAGGTGTCAGGCGCCGACATCGAAGGGGATTCCACGTAGGTGGCATGGAGTAGACGGGGTGAAGAGTTCATCATGCAAAAATATCTGCCAAACAGCGAAGTAGATTGTGGGGGGTAAAGCATTGCAGGAGGCTAATCCGTGTTGCAAGCAGTAACAAACTGAGTGGAGGAGAATACGCCACAAAGGAAATTCGTCTCCTCCTCAAAGTTAGCTGTGAAATTGTAGGGCATTTGGCTTGAACACTGGAAGATACAATGGAGAATGCGACGATTCCTTTGCGGTGCAATGAGCCCCGTGTCCACTATGCTGTACTTTCCTGCTGTACCTCCCTCATTCGGAGCTCCTGGTGTATTCAACTTGCCATCAATTGATCCGGCACACATGTGTGTCATTTGCTGAAACAATGCACAAATCCATCCTGTACACACCCAACAAATCTGTACCCACCGATTGGTATGTCATACAGCCCGTCCGTCACTTCGTCCCTCCGTTTGCACAGCAGGATATGCTTTCATCCAATGGCAATGGAGGTGCACAATTCCGCCCCTACTACTGACCCATTTTTCCAGGGCGGTTGCATTCATAGACGATCTGTGAATTCTGGCGTCCGCTTGCCTAAACCTTCAGTTGTTACGCTGTCACTCTGATTATGTCATTCAGTAGTGCATTAAATACGGCAGCATTCAAATTAGTTGAATTATTTCAAACGAGAAAGAGCGAATATTTAAGAGGAATTTATTCATAAATAATGGCTTTTATTGCATTGCGATACTGAATGACTAATCAAAGCGAAAAATGTATTTGGAGTGTAACCGTACTGGAAGCATGTGTAGAAATTGAGGCGAATTGGGTAGAATGTTGGCCAAAAATTCAGAAGACAATTTGTCGCAATCGAAATCCATGCATGCATCACCTTCGACTTAACCTACATTCCACTTCGCATCTACTCCGTCCTCCCGCACCCACCACGACATCCCTTTCTCCCCTCCATGCCTTCTAGGTCCATCCATCCATTCACGCATCCATCCTGTGTATATTTATCCACCAATCCATCCATTGCCCTATCCATCAACTCATCAGTCTATTCTGTTTCTATTCACCCACAGTGTGTCCACTCCGCATCCCTTTATCCATCCATCCATCCATCCTGTACCCCTCCATACATCCTTTACCCATCCGTCCTAGTATTTATTCCTCCAACTATCCATCCAAGCGCTACTTTCGCTTTTTCCATTGGTTCATTTCTCTTTTGTTGTGTGCTGTTCCCACGCAATTTTAGGCTTGATTCCAATCGCTGACCTCTAAGCTGCTGCCATGCTCACCATTAGACGATATCTACACCCGCAATCGGTCAAGGCCACTTTCCCCTATATAAGTAGCAGACAATGTGAGCGCTCTTCATCACAAGTGGAAAGATGAAGACACCGTTATTCCTTCTCACTCTCTCCGCCATCCTCCTTGTTGCCTGCACCATGGCCAGGCCCTACCCAACTCCCATTGCCACGCAGTTGAGGGATGAGCGTGGTGAAGAGAGCAGTGGCAAGGACGCCGTCAGCCAAGCCGACGGCCACGATGAACAGGACGATGGTGGAGACTACGACGTCTTCATATACGATTCTTATAACGATACCGTGAAGGCCGATGCAGAAGAGGTGGAGGAGACCGAGGCTGCTGAAGAATATGACGAAGCGTACCACGACGACGAGTGGTATGCGAAGTATGCGCCAGTGTATGTAGACTTAGAGGAAAAGAAAGACGGTGACAAGGACAAAGAAGATGAGGGGGAAGGACTGCCCTTCAACGACGCGCGGTATACGCAGCATACGTCAGTATATAAAGAGGAGGAGGAAAAGGAGGAGACCGAGGCTGCTGAAGAATATGACGAAGCGTACTACGACGACGAGTGGTATGCGAAGTATGCGCCAGTGTATGTGTATTCTGATGAGAATGAGGAATAAAAGGCAGTGGAAAAGTGAGCAAATGTTCTCCTCTAACCTCCTAACAATTCCATTTTTCGCCTTGACTTCATCAAGTTCCTTTATCAAATCATCGAGTGCACTGTTCCAATTAATAAAGGTGTCTGACTGAATGATATTTATTTTACATGACTGGTTGGGGTGTAGTGCGTTGCCACGTGAATGGTGCGGAGGGAGAAGAGCTGTGGGAGGCGCTCTGGAATAGGCGCAAGCAGGAGTTGGGAGGAGGAGGAGGAGTTGGGTGGCATATTGTCACCGTTGCTGGTATCCGTTTGCAATATTCATCCATCTATGCATCACATATCCATTCATCGCGTACGTACCGTACCCACATGAAACACAAGAAACGCAGTCAAGCCTGCATCGCCACTGCATACCCGCAAGCATACATCCACCCATCCATCCAATCCCAATCAATTTATCACTCGTCCCTCAGCTTGTTGATCAACTCCTCCATCCATCTACCCATCCATCCACCCATCAAATCATCCTGAATCCGCTTGTCGTCCATTCATCCTGTTTGCGCCCAATTCTGCTTTCCATTTCTCTACCAATCCATTATTCCCGCCCTCCATCTCCTTAATGCACCCTCCACCAATTGTGCACTTATTCGCAAACCCTCCCATCTGCTGCAGCAGCAGCAGTGCTATACTCGGTGTCTCTGCGGCACTGCAGAATGTCCGTACCAACACTGACGACAGCTTTGACGCTGCGTAGAATGTCAGCACTCAGCATCACGTCTCATGCCACTTCTGCACTTACGATGCAAATCACTCTTTACGCTTTCTTCTTCTCTTCAAACCGTCGTGGTTGGGGCAAGTGGAGAGGTATGGAGTTGATGTGGGTATGTTGGTGTGGAGAAAGCGAATGCGTGAACTTGTTCAGGTGGTGTGGCAGTTACCTGAATGCATGGGAGGCGTGTGGGAGCAGACAGGCCAGGCTGAAGGAAGCGTGAGCTCATCTGGTGATGTCGTACGAAGGACGGCAATATGAAAGTGTTGGGATTGAGCATGCGTTGGACGTGTAGCGAAGTAGGCCTGCACGAATTGTCCGTCGCTTCTCCGTCGCCAACTTGATCAGGTGGACGGACGAGTTGGTGCTGTCGCTACAGTGCTTGTTATGGATGATAATGGGTGGTGGGACTGCGTGGTCCTGTTTGTAGGTGAGCGTTGGAAGGCATGTTGTGGTCGATGTAAAAGAGTATGTTTATTGGCGAAGGCGGTAGTGTGTGTGATGAGACTCTGTCTTTCCTCATCAATGACTAAGTAAGTGCAGTTGTGGCTGCATTGTTTGATGTGAGAGTGTCGGATGAAACTGGCCTCTACTGTAGGCGAAAACCAATGTTGGGGAGAGTAGGGTGGATGAGGGCTATCATCTGGCGTTGAGGATGGAGGCGGAGATCGTATGTAGCAGCTTTGAGTCCCTCCTCAAAATTATTGCCATCGCGTTGCAGAGTTGCCTTCTGCACCCGCATAAGGATAAAAATGGTGAGGATTAGCCACACCTCCACTACCTCTCTTCTTACTGGTCAGGGCTAAAGCAGAAATGCCTGGCCAACTTTGAAGTAGCAACAAGGTGGTAAGGAAAACAAAACGGAAAATCCACCTCACGACTCCGTGGTAGATCCATCTTTGCCTATTGTTGAATGCTTTACCTCTAAGTGTTCTAACAACTTGCTACTACAGGTGCCATGAGCACCACACCCAGCATACAAGACGAAGCTGCGGGTGCAGTGAAAGTGCAAAGAGGGCTCAGTGATGCTGTGCTCATGTTTCTCCTCAGTTGGATGGCATTTTGGTGACTGGCTGTGTTGAGACCTGTGTGATCTTCAGCACCGATGGCGTTGTGTTGTGTGAGGCGGAAGATTGTCGAAGGGAACGCTAGAGATGAGGCAGAGAAGAGGAGAGGGACTAGGTAACCAGTCGGCTGTTGTTTAGCTCTTTTAGCAAAGGGACAATTGGTGCCTTGAACAATCTTTCTTTGCCGTGTGTGCTTACCTCTGGTCCATGCCAGTAGCTGTGTGCCCCTTTACTTCACAATACTACATTCCATAGTTATATGCCTTCCCACTATTCCCTCTAATCACGTATTCCGGCAAGTGTTGATGCGCCACAGCAGAAATCTCGTCCTCTCGCATTCGGCTCTGCCATTCAACTATTTAATGCATGAGACAGATGGTTGGACGATGTATTGCTTCTTTGACATGAAGGCGGCTTCGGGACGAACAAGACTTATGGTGGATCAGCATAGCCACTTTTCCTTCGGCTTCAGCATAAGCGGAAGGTCTGTAAGGCTGTATGTCTCATGTCCTGCAGTTGAGGTAAGGAATGTGTGCACAGCGTGTGATTGGTAGCGGTTGTGATGCAGTCTTAACGTTCCCCGTGTTGTCAGTCATCTTCATGATTTCTTTTTTCACGGAAGTTTTCATCAAAACAGCAAATGCACACAATGGCCTGGCATTCACTGCATTGGATTAGAGTCGGTGTATGCTTACTCGCTATTTTAAGATGCAGTGTCGCCACTCTTAACTGATGAGGGACTAAGCCAAGGCAGCATAGGCGAAGGGGTACAACTGGCGTGGAGAGGGGCTAGAAGGCAGGGATGGGAGAGTCGGCGTGTATTCCACATTTCAATAACCATGACTGGGACGCCTTACATGCCGCATGAGAAAACTCAACTGTTCAACCATCTGCCGCATCCCAGAAGATTAAGCCACGGCATTTGCTACTGGCTAACCTTTCATAAATCCTTAGGTGGCATTTGATCAGTCGGAAGGCGGGTGCACGAATTGCCACATCGCACGTCAGTGCTTGCCTGGCAGTCTGCTTACCACTGCTTCCCTCTCCTTAATCAAACGCACTTTTCAAAGCCTCAGGCATCATTTATTGCAATAACTAGCCATTCTTGCTTAGCGCTTGTTTCAAAATTAGAAGCTTCGTGAATATTGCTGCACTCAACTATGAAATTTAGGAGTCTGATTTGGTCATGAGGCAAAAGCTGTGTAATTGGAGGGAAATGACTTGAAGCAGGCAGCTCACTGTAAGATTTTCCATTCAAAGCTGTAGGCTGGGAGAAAGGACTTGGAAGATTGCATGCTTTCATGCAACCACGCAGCTTACTTCTCGGTCCACGTAGCTCAGGTGTCAGGCGCCGACATCGAAGGGGATTCCACGTAGGTGGCATGGAGTAGACGGGGTGAAGAGTTCATCATGCAAAAATATCTGCCAAACAGCGAAGTAGATTGTGGGGGGTAAAGCATTGCAGGAGGCTAATCCGTGTTGCAAGCAGTAACAAACTGAGTGGAGGAGAATACGCCACAAAGGAAATTCGTCTCCTCCTCAAAGTTAGCTGTGAAATTGTAGGGCATTTGGCTTGAACACTGGAAGATACAATGGAGAATGCGACGATTCCTTTGCGGTGCAATGAGCCCCGTGTCCACTATGCTGTACTTTCCTGCTGTACCTCCCTAATTCGGCGCTACTGGTTTATCCATCACACCGCTTATATACGCATTCGTGTCAGTGCAGCGCTTCTTCTAGATTGAAAACAGTCTGTAGCTACTGACATGGCCGCAAGCCAGCCACACGGAAAAGCTACCATGCCCAATGCACGAAGTAAGACCTACCAAAGTTTGTTCCAAACCTACTAACTAAGTTATAATTATTTACTGAACTATTTTTTTGGCAAGTTTAGTTGGATGTTTCCACACAATTAGTGAATGCATAATTGCAGTTTATTTGTTGATCCCACCTGAATTGCGCACGAAACGTGGGCCTCAAAGACTAAGTTTGCTGTCAGACTGTTACCTAAATGTGGACGGCATTTGCGATAGGATTCACCATGGTAATCTTGTCATTCATTGTGATTTGCACTTGTCTGCCGTTTCATTTATTTTAATTGTACAACTTGGCGCTGGAGCCAAATTGTTGTCGCACAATCCGGTGCAATGGTGGGAGTTTGGTGCCTGTTCGGCAGAATACTGCGTTTTAAGCCCTTTTTGGGTTGAATAATCTGGCGGAGGGCATGGCTTATTGCCCAACTTTTGGTTAGATTTGTGGGCAAGTCGAGGAGACCTTATCAAGGGTTGAATAGGGTCCTTCTGTAGGACTTCACATAAATAGATCATCCAAGTGTAGTAGCAGTGCATGCTTGACAGTGAATGAATGTCCTTATCCTCTGGTAGGCTCATTTGCTTAGATTTACTCTTTTACCATAGCCAATTGAGGTAGCGCCTCCGTCCGCTTGTCTGTTCAATTTGTCCATCCAACAATCCACCCTTCTTCCGTGGTATCGATGCACCACTCATGAATTCTACTTGTACCGTTGTAATGCGATAGTGGTTTATCCCTCGGTACTGGTGAGGCGCCACTTTTGCCCTCTTGTACCACGCTGGGTGGGCTGGCTTTCCGGCCATGCCAGCAGCCCAAACACTTTCCCTGTGCTGAATATATATGCATATTCTGCTCAAGTACTCTGTCTTCTTTCGTCTTCAGGGAGGGCTCGGCACCCTACACTTTCTGTTTGTGACTGAGCATTCGTGTGATTCCACGCAGGCAGTCCCGAATCTCCTCAAATGCCTCACCATTCACATGGGACAGAATTATGATTACTTCGTAGACAAAATCTGCCTCAACCTAGATCGGATTGCCGGGGCACTGATCAATCCATGCCACCTTGTCATTGACGACAAGACAGAGATGGGCTTCCTACCTAGACGTTTCTGAGTAAACGACTGAATTTTACAAGGCGCACGCACATGGAGTTTGAGGGAGTTGAACCCTCTGGACGGAGAGACATTACCTGCAGTCGATGTAGGAGGCCTCTCCAAGGACGCCTTCGAGAGAGGCGAGTTGGTGCATCGGCCTGCATGGTGGCGCAGCCCACTCGCGGTCGGCGTGTTGACAAATGAGTACGCTGTCGGTTAGCCAGAAGCCATGTCCCAGGTATAATATTGGAAGATGAATCATGCTTACAGGTCTAACCACTGCGAGCTCGTGAAGATGGTCTTCGAGTGCGAGGCAATGGTGGTGGTAGTCGCCAGCGGGGTGCGTCATTGCATCGCCACCGGTCAGTATCGCTTTCTTCGCTCTGAATGCGAGGAGCTGGCAAAATACTTCAAGGTGCGCAGTCTCCGCGATCCGCGAAAGGAGCCGTCGCGGCTGCGGGAACTGTGTGCGATCGAGCCCACTGGTGCAACAGAGCCACACCTCCATTTGGTCAGCCGCATCTCACCCATAACCACAACTCATCGAACAGCATTGGAACTCGTTTCTCCCTCATTTCAAATGCGACTATGAGGTGTCCTGCAAGGAGGTGGACCACCTGATGGACATTTGCCTGTCACCTGACGGTGTCTACAATGCCCGCATAACCGACGACGAACTCGGTGGCTCACTGGTGGTCCTCAACGAGCCCAATGCCATCTCACCACACGCATGCATGGATCCACTTTCTGCAATACTTTTGTCCCTCTTCCTTGCACCATTGCACTTGGCGCAAATCCTCTTCTGGGAAGCACTGCTCCCACCACTGTTGCAGGCCTCATTCACCCACGCATTTTCCAGGACGGAGTGACCCTCATGTATTGTGGTTCTGAAAATAACAATCTACTTTCTCTTTTTCACTCTTTGTCACTGGTAGGACTGGCTGCTCTCCTACTGGGAAAGAGAAGTTGGTGTGATGTTCCCCATGAGTACATAACTGGCAAAATCGACTTCAGGGTTTGACGTGATGGAGATATTCGCAAGGCCATCGTCTGTCCCATCGATGGTGTGCACGCTGAGGGCGAAATAAGCTGTGGTGATTGTCGCAAAAATGGGGCGAATGAAGAGACACGGAAAGTGAATTTGTGGAAGGGATGAATGATGATGATGATGATGATGATGTCGGCAATTAATGGTGCTGAGGTGAATAGGGCGAGATCTATGACGAAGAGGGGAATAATGAGGAATGTGGTGTCCTTGCGTGTACAAACAGCAAAGTGTGAGGGGTGGAGGACTGGTGAATAGCAGGATGATGAACAGGCGAATATCGACCAGGATAGACCTGTCGACATCACTGCTTGCAGTAACGACTAGGCGGTGGGATATGATGCTGGAGCAGACTTGTGGTTTGCTAGGGCTGCTGTAGGTACCGACTGGAAGAGAGGGCATTGCAATAGAAGTGCGGCACCCTGAGCTGCTGCCTCCTGGATGCGCTTACGCATTTCAGGCTTTAGACCACCAGGATTGAAATGGCCTCATCGGGCAACCTTGGCCCCCACCCTCCCCAGTAGCCGAGGTGCTCAAGCAGAGGTGGTGAGTGCTAAAAAGCGCCGCTCGTTTCCAATTGACAGGCATTTGGAGACGGTTTGTTGGAAGGCCTAAATACTTACCTCTAGAGCTTCTGTTTAAAAGAAAAAAATAAAAACAATAAACAAGGGCTTTTAGTCTCTTTTACCTTTCTCACAGCCGAGGCGATTCTGGTCAGACTAACATCCTATCTGGCGATTAAATCACCGGTACCATGTTGGAGGGTGTAGTCTTAGCCGTGAAAGTAGGATGTAGGAGGGATCAGCAGGGCTTTGACAAAGAAAGTGCCGAGACCAAATTCTGCGGTATTTCATCATTAAACGGAGCGGGTATAGAGGAGGTGAAACAGAATTCATGTTAGTTGCCTGCCTTCCCACCACTCCAATCCATTTGTCATCACGTTTGCATAGTAGCTAGTTAGCTTTAGCACTGAAGGGTGGGTAATTAGACCTTGGCCATTGATGCGCAGTCTCCTCATGCCTCCATTCTCTTGCTGCATAGTACTACTCCTTTAAAACAAGTAGTGCTTGCACTCACAAACATGAGCAACTGCCAGGTGAATTGGCACTTGTGTTTACCATGGCAAGCGAAATGGCATTCTTTCATTTTACCAAATTTCGAACGCCCATCGTCTTTGTGCTTTCCTTACGCACATTCATTCTGCTATCATCTTCCCCTCCTTGCCCATGTCCATCGTCATCCATGTCTCCTACACGCATGTGTCCCCTGTTCGCATCGTCATCTTCCTGTTCATGCACATCATCCTCGACGTCTTCAGCTCTCGATTTCAATGCAACTTTACCAGTGATGCATGAATGCTTGATTACTAGTTGACGGTGTCGAGTGGAACTAATGTTGGCAAAGAGAACAGAATTGAGGCTGACCCTCTTCACTTTGCAGCTGTTGATAATATGCGGTCTCCTGTTACTATAGCGAATGTAAGTAGAAGGGTGTCGGTCCACCGTGGGAGCTTTTTATCGATAATAAAATCGCGGGGAAATATTGCGGGCCAGTGGTTAAGACGCAGCCCTGTAGCTGGTAAAAATGGCAAATCGCGCACACGTAAAGTGGTTCCATGGATAGGGGAGTTGGTGGTAGGGTTAAATAGATGGAATCGGGGTGAATGTGGATGAGGAGGCGTAGATGGTTACACAGGTGGATGGATGGATGGATGGATTGATGGATGGATGGAGGGGGAGGGAGGAACAAATAGATGGATAAGCTAAAGATGCGTGGTCAGGGAGATGGATGTGTGGTGGTTGGCTAAATGGGGAATGAGACACATTCATGAGTGAACAAAGGGTGAGGAATAAAGTAGAATGGAAGAATAGGTGGATAGATGGAGATGGGATGAAGGGAAAGGCAATGCTTTGATACGCGACAGGCCGATGAATGGACTAACGGATGGATATGAGCTGGATGCGTGGTGGATGGTGTAAGGGATAAGTAGATGTGCACAGAATGCATAGAGAGGAGATGGACGGTTAGACAAATGGGTGGATCGGTGGACGTTGGAGAGGGAGGTGAGAAGGATTCCGATTTTCGCAAAATGACTTCTTTGCAGCTCACGTGACTCTGCCCAAAATAGTCGTCGCGTTTGTCGTCTCTCGCAATCACCTCGCAGTTCATCTACGTCATTTCCATATCCGCTGACTGCCGCCTTTTACATGCTCATATACATCTCCAAATACTAATGCGCGTCTGTCCAAATCGTCATTATAATCATTGCTTGATTAGCCTCGCCTGTATGTGATTCTCCACAGTCTTCATCACTACACCTCTGACGAAGAATTATCGTCTAACCTTTCTTTACCTGCAGAAATGGCCTCTCGCCGCCTGTCGCAGCCCTTCTACCTACTTAATTTTTTGGGAAATGTGATCACCTATTATTGATTGTGGTGAAAAGGAGGAGTGTGTCGCATTTGCTGCTATTGTTAACAGCAGATCTACTGGACAACGTAAGTGGACGGATGGCATTCCACACACTTCTGGCAACGCCGCAGTGATAGCGGCAAGTAGGAGGGTGGGGGGGTGGGGGAGTATGAATAAGTATCTTGTAAGTATTGCTGACGATAGTGGCACCAGAGGTAAGCAAACGCTTTGTGGTGACTGTGAAAATGAGGGAGGGCAAGTTGTTTGGTGGTTGAAGAAGTGGGACAGGAAGGCGATGGTGATCACGAGCATAGGGCAGGGAGGAATGGAGGAAGGTGAAGAAGAAGAAGAAGAAGAAGACGGTGATGACCATGATAGCACAGTGTGAAGGGAATGACTGGAAAGGTGATTTCGGGCATGAAGAAGGAGGCGTGGCAATGGATATGGGGGCAATGTGGACGAGGTGAAGGTGGATTTGAGAACGATGTGCGATTGGACAAAGAGGACGAAGAGTACTACTGACACAGACGTGATAGAGACCGAGATGAGCACGTGCCAGAGCAGATCAACCAGTGCATGAGTGGAGGGAGGGTGCACTGCACTCCTCGTCTGCTTATCTAACCACCAAGCTCAGTGAGGGTAGGCATGGCGCTTCTCATGAATCCTGCCATTTGCATTTGGCGTAGCCAATTCTCCTCCAGCTCCATCGACTTGGATATGGAACGCGGAGAGAAGGTTAAAGTGGTGTCGCGAACATCCCTCTATCCGCCCGTATCCACTCACGCATCTGTCCGTCCATCCCCCGTCCGTTCATCCAACCACCCATCCATCCCATTTCCACCCCGTATCCATCCATTTCGATCTCATCTCGCCACTGCACCCTTCTGAAAAATTGCTTTTTCTGCTGTCCACTTCAAGTAGGCGCGTCGATGTGGCCAGTGCAGCACCACCCGAGTCATGCTAGTAGATGGGCTGAGAAACTAGGCGGCGTCAATTGCAGGCGGTGGGAGTATATCACATTCCTCAACTTTTGTGTGCCGTCTTTCCTTTTTACAAAAGATTGTCCCCCTTCCCGGAAGTTATCGGAACGTCCTCTTACGTCGCTATTTGCATGCAGCCTAATTGGTACTTTGAATGAGGTTAAACGTTTTAAGTCTTGCGGTCAGGAGAGCGTGGACTAGCATACTAGTGCTAAAGCTCCGTTTCCTCCCTTAAAAACATGCAACTGTACTCTTGCCTGTAAGAACTTGCAGTTTCAGGCCAGCAGTATGAGGTAACATGAGCATGACGGGCACAACTGAGCCTGAACGTGGTTAGTGGGGCAGAGAAACAGCGCCCTTTCCAGTGGTCGTGAATTGAATGACCAAGAAAATTGTACAGGAGGAAACAAAAAGAGGACAGACAGTGAAGAGGCTGGTCATGCAGTGATGACAGGAGACGTCACCTGTAAAGGAAGGCAATACTGGAAAGAAGACGTGTTAGTAGAAGTTGTGTTGTGTTGTGTTGTGCTGTGCTCTAGGGATGAATGAAGCATTCCACCAGCGGTGAGGCAGAAGTGACGTCGACTCTGCCACCTCTGTACTTTGCCATTCCTGCCAGGAGACACAGCATAGGACTGACGGATGTGGCTTTCTCGTCCCTCTTCATCACAGTCACACCGCTGCTTCTCTGCTGCCTTTTCTCATCGCCTCATCGGTGAAGAGTGAAAGCAGTGCAGGTGTTAAGCTGAGTAAACGCATATTTAGTCAACAGCCACAATAGCGTAGATAGGTACAAAATTGGAAGAGGGCTCATTGTACCAACTGCATTCCTCTTCGTCATCGTCTTCATCATCGTCCTTATAGTACTACTGCAAATTAGCAGTAGAATCACTTGTGTAGACAACTTACTCCGTCGCTACCACCTGTCTGAAATTTGTTCAAACACATTCGCCCTCCAACAAGGCACCAACGCCAACACAGTCATTTCACTACAGGGGGAAAACCCAATGGGCAGAATGCACCAATATTCATATGCAACATAGCGAAGGAGTTGGTGCTGCTGGCATGCCTCTAGTGCCGGCCTGCACTACGCACTTACAACAACCATTACAAAAGTGTCTCCTTAAGGAAAAAAGACAAACAACCAGTGCATTGCCTATCACTTAGCAAAGTGGATGTTTTTACAGAAGGCGTTCCTAATTTTGCTTACCAGTATCCAAATCCCAATATTTCCGAATAAAGTAGGAAGTCTGGGTCCAAAGCCGCTCTATTAAGGAGGATAAGAAGGAGGTCGAATTGTGGCAACTCGTCACCCTCCATTTTTATACACAATTTGCAACTGCAGCATCCCACAACTAGGCTTCTTAGATGTGGTTTTCGCTAAAGTTACTAATAAATGAATAAATTGCTTTTCCTACTTTCGTTTTGGCGAATTCATTAGTCATGATTGTAGCTAGACAAAGATTCTTGTGGACGTTTATCCACATACAACAGGAGGGAACTTTGTTGCAACAATAATTGCTTTTTGTACTGGTGTCAAGTTCCGTGTCAGCAAATCTACTTCTGAGGCAAACAACATCAAATAGAAGATACTGTCTGCACAATGGCCGAAATTTATAACTAAGAAGCAGCCAAAGTTAAATCGTTAACACTCACCTGCAGTAGGGAATATACGCAACCTTAAAAGGCTTCGCGATTTGGCTTTTTCGGAATGCCCTTCTTTCAATTTGACCTTCGATAATTCCAGAATGCTTAAGAGCTCGCGTCAAAGTCAAGTGGATGCAGACTTTGAATGTGCTGATAAGCACTACAAGGCAGGAGTCAGTCACACTGGCATGAGATAACAGAAAAGTTGGGGATTAAACGACACAAAATCACGACATGATTTGTATCACAAAAAGGGTCTCGTAAGCTGTAAGTTATTAAATGTTGGCGCCTTTACTATTGCAAAATTTCGATCAGCTATCTTGAAGAATTTGTCTCTCAGATAAGACACGAAGCGTCACTAGTTGACTTCAATAATTCTAGTGCTTTTAAAGGGAGCTTTTTAAAGGTGTGTACTTATTTTTTGTAGACACCCTTAATCTGCCTTTGAGGCCCTTACATGACTGCTTTCTTTACATCCCGCCATTTGGCATATCTAGTCCTGATAAAACCAACGTCACGTATGTGTGACAATGAACCAACTAAGGAAGTGGGGTCGTCACATACGTGTGACACCTGGACCAAGCATAAACAGCAACTTGAGAACAAGTTCACTTTTTAGGCTATTGTGCTTGAAGTACTTAAATGTAGCGCGGTCGCCAGCGACGAGGTGTGTTTGAGTACTTCGGCTGCTGTTGGTAGACATCATACGACTATCACTTACCTCGCTTTTTGTCAACCTACCAAAACTGTCATCCCTTATAGCAACTCTAATGAGCGCAGACACCTTCCCCTATCTTAATTTTAATTGATGAAAAATTTGAGCAGTAGGATACGAGCGATGGTGAAAACGATGACGAGGAGGACTGCAGTTGGCAAAGAGATTGGGAATTATCTGAGTGTGCAACATGCATGCTTTGTTTCATGAACGTTTCCTCTTCCAGTTTTGTTCCTATCTATGCATCCTCTTATGTGAAACAGCTACTGTGACTGCTGGCTGCGTATGTATTCATTCAACTTTTAATCTGTCTGTACTCAGCTTTTCACTTGCTGTGCCTTCACTCTTCGCTGATGAAGCGATAAGTCAAAGCGGCATATAAGAAGCGAAGCGCACATGACGGGTAGGGACTAAGAGGCTACGAACGTAGTTCCACGAGTATGTCACGTAGCAGAACTGGCAACATGCAGATGTGGTAGAGTCGGCACCCCTTGCGCATGCGGTGAATCAACAGTTGAACCGTCTGCTGAATTGCAGAATATTAGGCTACAAATTTCGCCACTGACTTACCATTCCTCATGGCTCGTCTGGCATTTGATCAGTCAGAAGTCTGGTGGAAGAATTGCCACAGCACGCATAAATGCTTGCTTGGTAGTCTGCTTACCACTTCCTCCTAGTGGGACGCTCTTCTCTATGTCTCAGGCGACAATTCATGAAATGAAATGCCATTCATGCAAAATGACTTTGTTAATAAAAATCACGTCGAAATTTCCTGCACTAAATATAGTGCTTGGCAGTTTAATGTGCTGAAAGTGAGGGAAAATGACTGGCAGTGAAAGGCTCTCTGCAATATTCCTCCCTCAAGTCGGCGGATGAGATGAAAGGAAGCATTGCGTGCTGCTATGCAATTATGCAGCACACATCTCCTTCGATGTGTTTCAAGCAAAGAATTCATTGTGTAAGAATTTCTGCCAAAGATTGAGGCAAATTGTGAGTAATAGAATGTTGCACACTCAGATGATTCTCCAACGTTGCACCAACGACACTCCTCCTCTTCATCTTTTCCAAAATAATTATTGTAGTTTTAAGAAGTGAAGAACTGATAGCTAATGTCAAAACACCTTTTTGTGTTTCTGCGAACAGCCATTAATTTCTGTCCCTTGCTGCACACTCTCAAGACTGCTACTAAAGTAATTAAGTAGACACTGCAAAACGAGTTACGACTCCATGTCTATGTTTTATTCATTTACTTTCTCCCTCACTGGCACATGAGTAACATTCCACTGTTTTTGCCTTTAGCTAGGAGTAGGTGCTAATGTACTCTCTCCAACTGCATCTTTACAAATTGGTGTTTGTGCACAAGGGCTCACATCCATTCGAGCTGCAAATGGTAGCATTAAAGGAGGCAGAGGATATTAACATGAACTTCATTGTTGCCAGACACTGGCGTATTCATACCAGTGTGACTGACTCCTGCCTTGCAGTGCTTATCAGCGCATTCGAAGTCTGCATGCACTTGACTTTGACGCGAGCTCTTAAGCATTCTGGAATTATCGAAGGTCAAATTGAAAGAAGGGCATTCCAAAAAAGCCAAACCGCGAAGCCTTTTAAGGTTGCAAATAATTCCGAGTGCAGATGTGAGGTGTAGATTTAAGTTTGGCTAATTTGTATCTATAAACTGTAGTTATAAAGTTAGTCCATGCTGCTGCCGTTGTGAGTAAGTGAGTGGAATAGTGGATGGATTGGCTGGTCTTTTACGAGGAAAAGGCAGAGGCTAAATTCTGCAACATTAATCATTAAAAGGAACGATTATACATGAGTTGAAACAGGATTAGTGCTACTTGACTAGATTCCCAGCACTTTAATTTATTTACCATTACGTCGCCGTGGTAATTACTTGCCTTCAGCACTGAAGAGTGGGTCATTAGAACTTGGCCTTTGATGGACAGTCTCCGCTACGTTTACTTTACTCTTCATGCTTCTCTTATCTCCTTGCACGGTACCACGCCTTTGAAAACAAGTAGTGCCTGCATCCACATATATGAGCGATTGCCAGGAGAGTTGACACTTGTGTCTGCCAAGGAAGGTATAATTATATTCTCTTAATTTTACTAAATTTTGAATGTCCACTGTTCTTCGTGCATTCTAGCCTCACTTCTACACTGCCATCATCAACGTCCCCTTGCCCATGTCCATCATCATCTACGTCTTCTACACGCATGTTTCTCTTGTCCATGTCGGCATCTTCACGTTCATGCACATCATTCGCGACGTCTTCAGCTCTCAATTTCAATTCAGCCGTGCCAGTGATATGTGATTGCTTAACTACTACCTCACAATGTCTGGTAGGAATGGCATTGACACTAACAGTGAACACGATAGCAGAGAAAATGGAGGACAAGAAGGTGCATTGTCTTAATTTTTTGCCTGTTGATAACCTCTGGTCCCGTGTCACTGGAATGAATGTGGGTGGAGGGGTCTTGGTCCACCGTGGGCGTGTTCTTATAGATAATAAAGCCTGGAGAAATATTGTTGGCTAATGACATAGACGCAGCGCTGTGGTGGGAAAAATTGGAAACTGCACAAGGAAAACCAGTTCCATGGACACAGGAGTGGATGGAAGGAGGTGTGGATGGATGGATTCGGTGTGGGTGGATGTGGACGCGCAAATGGTTACACAGGTGGACGGATGGGTGGATGGAGGGAGAGAGGGAGGGAGCGGGGAAGCGGGGAAGCGGGAAAGAGGGAGAGAGGTGAATGGAAGTTTTTACGGCAAAGACGCAAGGTCGGTAAGATGGGTGTTTGGTGGTTGGCTAAATGGGGGAAGAGATGCATTCGCGCATGCGCGTTTGCAACAATGCCGTATATGCTCAAATCCTCTACCTCCTGGAATGCTACCATTTGCAGCTCTAATGGATGCAAGCCCTCGTGCATAAACAGCAAATTGTAAAGTTGGTTTAACCAAGTCGTTGAGTAACCACCACTCTGCCTCCACAAATTTATGTCTTCGCTGAAGTTGGAGAGAGAACGTTAGCACTAGCTAAAAGCACAAAGAGTGGAAAGTTGCTCTTCTACTTGTGAAGGAGAAAGTACATGAACCACACTTAGACAACGAGGCGAAACTGGAATTGCAGTGTCTACTTAATTGCCCCAGTAGCAGGTTCTGAAGTGCGAGGCAAGCAACAGAAATAAATAGCTGTGTTGGCGTTATTTACTCATTGGAAGAAGGATTTTATTTGACATTATCTATCATGTCGTCCTTTCTTAAAAATACAGTAATTTACCCATGGCTGTTTTCTCTGCTCTGTTGGAGTGAGACGAGGTATTTTTGCCAGGTATTTTAGCCTGAAACTTAGATATCCTTTTTTAAGATAATTTAGGTTGAATGATTATTTTAGTTTAAATGCAGGCAAGCGAAATCGAGGTAGATGCACTATTAATCGACACGAGATCTCGACCAGCATATTATTGCAAAAAGCATTTTCTTCAGCAGTAAGTCACTGAGTAGTAGAGGATATACTACTAAAAAATTTCGCTCAGCACGGCTTAAGGTATTAACCTTTTAATCTAGTTTTCTATTCCTTCACATGACTTCTTTATTAGCAATCTGCCATTTGGCACATCCAGTCTTGATTGAACCAATGTCACGTATGTGCGACGCTGAAATAAAGTAAGGAAATGGGGTCGTCACACGCGTGTGACACCTAGACCAAGCAAGGACAGCAGCTTAAGAAGTAGTTCACTGGCTGTAGCCTATTCAGGCTACTATGCTTGAGGCACGTTAGTGTAACGTCATTGCCATATAGGAGGTGATTTGAAGTACTTGGGCTGCTGTGGGTAGGCATCACAGAATTAGTGCAGTACCATGCCTTACTAAGACAATACTTTATCACTCGCCTCACTAGCTGTCAACCTACCAAACTTGCCATCCTTTAAGGCAGCTAAAATGAGTGTTAAGAACCCTGGCTGTCTTAATTTTTACATGAAGGCGATCGCTTTTCCGCATCTAAACAACCAACATTCTGACAATCATTCAACTTGTCTCAATAGGTTTTCGTAGAAACGTCTTTTATTGCTGCGTAAGGGGTACAGTCAACCCACGGACATCCTTCTCAACAAGGTGATAGATGAGCTGGGTGGTCTTAACTGTGTGGTTTTCGCATCTGTAGTTTCCACCTCACAGATTTGTAGTAGAATTTGCGTCGACGTGATGTAGACGCAGGCAGTTCGGGTGGGAGGATGGATGAGAGGGAGGACGACATGCATTTGTAGGTTGGAAGGTGGAGAGACGTGAACGGCAATTGGAGAAGAACGTGATTGTAGGCATAGTGGTTGAGGCCACCACAGTGACGGAGGTGGGCACATTGTAGGCCAAATGGACGCAGTGGCTGCGACAGTTGCAGCCAGGCAGTTGCATGAGGATGAAGTCGGAGAGAAGGTTGTCACTGACCAGCACTACCCTAGGGAAGGGGCGCCCTGGAAGAAACGCAACTCCTTTTAGCCCAAGTGACTGCACGAGAAACACGGGCAGTGGGGACCGCAAGTGAAAGTAAATAGGGAAAGTCTATGAAATTGAGGGAAAATAACCACCACGGGCTGCTAACTTGAATATTTTTCTTTCGAAGAGGTAGATTTAAAGGAAAGAAATGAAATATTGAGTGCTCTTATGCAACAATCAGCTTACCTCTCCGTCGATCTAGTTGAATCATCGTCGTGAGGCGCAGAGCTGACAGGCCATTGCATGTGGTAGGCATTGAATTGACGGGGTGAAGAGTTAAATGTGTGAAAATATCTGCAAAATATAGAAGTAAATTGTGATTGATGAAATAGTGAAAGAGGTAAATCCGCATGGAAGGAAGTAACAAATATCAATTTCTACTATCAACCCATCACCCTCTATATATCCCACTATAACCATTACTCCTCTATCTACAATCGTGTATCCATTCATCCTGCATCCACCCACCCACACATTCAACCACGTATCCCGATACACCCCCATCCCGCATGCATCGGGAATGCATTTTCGATCAATTCATTCATCCTCCCATCTGTGTATACATCCCCTTTCCCATCCACCAATGCTTTCATCCATTCATTCAACATCTTTATAAGGCCTTTTCTCTCCATCTGTTCTGTTTGCACTCATCCTGCATCCATCTATCCACCAGCTACCCGTCAAAACATCATTTCAACCATTCGTTCATCGTCCATGCATCCAGATGTCCATCCTCCTCCCAGTCTATCACTATCCATCTATACATCCACCCTTTGTTCATTGATCGCACCCTCATTTCATTTAACCTTTCATCTCCCCTTCCATATCCTGTCCCACCAAGCATCCACTATTCATCCATTCTTTCACTCCTTCCTCCCACTCTGCGTCCATCTATTCCCCCATTCAACATTCTATCCTCCCATCCATCTGTCCACCAGACCACTTAATCACTCCCCTCGCCTTCTTCTTTTACCCCTCCATTTACCAACTCATCTTGCACCACGCTGCATTGCACTGCATTTGAAATCACTCACGACTGCCAATTTGTCACTCTCCCAGCAATTGGCGCCATCGTCCCACACAGTTGGTCAAGGCCACTGTCAGCTGTATAGGACGCAAAATCAGTGCAGCTTCTCCATCTGAAGCGTAGAGATGAAGACTGAACTCATCTTCGTCATCCTCTCTCTCGTCCTCTTCACCGCTTTTTTCAGCACCAAACCCGAACTCCTCTCCGATGGAACGCATCACATGGGTGTGCTTGCGTCTAGTGGAAGGCATGAGGAAGTAGTGAGAAGAGGGATGGAAAGGGCAAGGACACCGACAGCACAGGCGGCGAGTGGAGGCAACTATGTTAGGTGGATTCGAGGCACATATTTCCTGGTTCGCTCACCGTGTAATTACATTTGTTGCTTTGCCTTAGTCAAGTTCATCTAGTATTCACGAATTCATTTGTTCCATTAAATAAGGCATTTCACTAGGTGACATTCTGTGCCACGTGGCTGGGTAGGGTGTAGGGCAATGCCAAGCAAATAATGAGGAGTGAGTTGGCGTGAGTGAGTAGTTGTGAAATGGGCATTGGTAAGAGTTGGAGTTGGAGCTGGAGGTGGGTGGATGTGGGTGGGGTGATGGCATCGGTGCCGATGCCAATTCGTGGGAGGCTACAATGCACAGATGAATTATGCGTACACAGTAAAGGCATTCATCTACTTAGCATTTTGCATCTCTACATGCACACACCTCTTCTCTCCCCTACATACATTCCAGCTCGATTCCTCCCCATACTGATACTGATGGAAGAGACGACGTGTGCGATGATGGGGAGTATGACGTTGGAGACTGCAGATGTTACTGAGAGGAGGGCAGGTATAAGCAGGCTGAAGGCTACAGTCGGTAGAAAATGAAGTGGATCACAAAAGGCATTAAGTGAAGGCAAGGCGAAGGTGATGATGATGACTGCATCCATCCATCTTTTGATCTCACCCTTATTTCATTTAATTTTTCATCTCTTCATCCATATCCTTTCCTACCATGCATCCGCTATTCTCTATTCTTCCATTTATTCCTCCCTGTATGAGTTCTTGTTTTCGTGTTCCACGACCTGACTGGCCTGGAGTTATCGCCCTGTGCTCCGATCCCATTGTAGGAGCCACTGGTGTCGTCGCCTTGTCAGCTGTCGCAGCTTGCCTGGTGGTCGTCGCATTCCCCTCCACCGTGTTCACTCCTGGGGTGACACGATTGATACCGGCAACTGAACGAGAAATAATCACAAGGAAGTTCTGCTACGCAACGTATCCGTGGAACCACGGTTGTAACCTTTCTGTCCCTTCCCATCACGTGCGCTTCGCTTCTATGCCGCTTCATCAGCGAATAGTGAAGGCACTATAGGTAAAAAGCTGCCTAAAAACATACTTAGCAAATAGCCACAATAGCTTTTTCAAATGGGAAGTTGTATAGATAATAAAAATTGGAACAGGAAACGTAAATGAAATGATGCATGGATGGGGCGCTCTTAGATAATTCCCTGTTGCAGTACCAATTGCAGTTTTTCTCATCATCATTTATCAGAAAATTATTTTGGTTTCAAGAAATGACGAACTGATAGGTAATGTTGTAAAAAGAACCTTTTTGTGATTCTGCGAACAGCTATTTATTTCAGTCCCTTGCCACTCACTATTAAGCCTGCTACTGAAGTAATTAAGTAGACACTGGAAAATGAGTTACGACTCCTTGTTTATGTTTTATTCATTGACTTTCTTCTTCACAAGTACAGGTGATTTTATGTGGGATGTTTAGTATTTTGCATTTTGGCTAATATTCCTGCTTGTTTTCGGTTGGTCAATGGCTGTGAGACCTCAATGGAAATGGCACAGGATGTTAGCCATTTGGCGCAGACACCACTCTCGGAATATTTTCAAGACCATTTCGATGGGGAAGCAGGACGGAAGTTGGCTTTTGCTTGCTAGTGGATCTCTGCTTTGTCACATGCCACACTGCATTCGACAAACACATTGAAAGCTAGAACGCAGGCATATTTGTTGGCACAGTTAAATTGCCAAAGCGCTCCATGCTTTGTTTTGAAACTGAGTGTGACCGACTCGCCGCAATCGGAAATCCCCATGAAATACCTCCTCTAGCCTTCCCTATATGGGTTTCGTTTGACCTCTCGCATCAAGCGCAATTTCACAGTCCGAGTAGTGCTACACTGCAATTCCTGCAGTTGCTTTATGCTGCAAACCACTGTACCATACCCGTCTGAAGTCTTCCGTACTAGTGGAAGCCTCCGTTGCTATACACACTTCTCCAGTCACCAGTCACTGTAATCAACACTCCGCATGATCGACAACTCAATTGGCCTCTCGTGTGACACGCAAAGCAGTCATTAACGGCAGCTAAAGGAAAACTTGCCACTCATTTTTTACCAGGGCCTAATAAATCAGCACCGAAAACACCTTACAGTAAAATGCCTGACTGCTCTCTCTTATTTCATAATGATCCTAACGCAGGACACTAGTTGTGCTGTTTTCGTGTCCACTGTTTATGATAGCTACGCGCAGAGGCAGAAGATCGCATGACTGGCTGCAGGCGTCCACACTTCATGTAATCACCGTGGATTGTAAATAAATGACGATCATATAATTCACCTTTACTAATTCATTCCATATTTGGCCAAGCCTCACAGTTACAAATGCTGCTCTTTACCGACCGTGTGGGAGGCTGAGCGACACACCAAGCCTCTGGACATGCAGCTCATCACAATTTTTGTAAGTATAAACTACCATCATCTATAAAACAGTAGTCTGTGTTGCATATAACTAGATGAGGCCCTTTATTCTCTACCACTTCCACTACCGTCCTGAAGCCGTGTCGGTGGGCTGTCAGTCTGTGGGCACCCCGGAGTACCGTGCTCGAATTGCAGCACATCAGAAGAGAGGGGAGGCCATGAACTTGAATTGATGTGTAGGTCATTGAGAGAAGTCCTCGATAGGTGTCCTCTTTCTGAATTAGAGCCCTCATTGCAGTAATGGCACTACATTAGCCCTAACACCTGCTTCTGCGAAATTAATTTGTCTAGAAGAAGAAGAGGCTATTTGAAGGCTCCTCGACCCTTACAAACGAGGTGTTCAGCACGCCACCCACTCTCTGCATTCAGAAACTGATGGTATCAAATGCAAAGCACAATTTGTCATCTTTCAGGAAGTCTATGAATTTTGACTGTCTTTTTAACTCTTCTCTTGGTGGTGGTGTTTGATGAGCCGGAGTAGGAGTGCTGGCGACATTGATCGCGTTGTGTGCTACTTCCACCAACGAAGTGTCTTGAGGCATCACTGATGAAAGCTGGCCCACTATTCGCCCACAGAAGGGACTAGTGGCTGTGGTCGTGGCTAGAGATCGAAAGAGGGTCATGACTCCGAGGAATGGTCCACCACCGGTAGTTATTCCTCTTGTCTGTCAAAGTGAGGTGCTGTAGTAAGTGACTGACACCTCCAAGCCTAGGCGGTGATGGAAAACTGTAGGGTCCACATATTCAAGTAGTGTGTTAAGACAAAAACATACGTTCTCATGGTTTTCCTCCTCTCTGACGGTTACAAGACCTGTAGTGGTGAGCACTGCCTGCGTCATCAATCCATTCTAACAATCAACATCCTTTGCAGGTGGAACTGTGACAGTGGGAGGCTTTCTCGCATGTTCTTACTGTTAGTAGCTCTCCAAGCCCTCTCTTTGGGTGCACGAGACGCTTTTGCATGCCATTAAACCAGACCATCAACGGCGCCACATTCCAAAACAATGTGCTGTTTACATTTATCTCATGACTAGCTAATTCCGGAATGATTTGGTTCTCTTACATCCTTCATTGACTTTGTATCCTTCCTCCTCTCCTCAGGCCCACCAACACGAAAAGCCGGACCGCTGTAGAAAGGTGATTTGATCCCACTATCATCATAAAATAAGTGAGGGAAAAACCTACATAGGCCTTCTTTTGATAATGGTGATGTTGCCAGCACTGCCTATTTTGGCGATTTTTTTCTCATTTGAGAAGTGATTTGAGCTAAGGAGGTGCTGAAAGTGATGGGAGAGTTGCTTTTTGAATTCATTTAAGACCTCTGCGCCAAAACACTTCCCCTGGTGGGCAGGACTTTACCTCGCAAGTGAACGGATGGGTAAATATAGATGAATGGATTGATAGATACATAACTTTAACAAATCCTGTCATTGTTATCTATAGCAACATACAGGGAAGGCAAACAACTTTTAATTGCAAATTTTATTCTTTTGAAGAAACCGTCCTCTCTATCCTTCCCACATTGCGGTCACACTCTGCACGCTAGTGCTGCATGACCGTATTGGCCGCCACCAATTCGGCCCTGATTGGTAAGTGGTCAAGGTCATCATTGGGCTATAAAAGTCCGAATAAATTGGCTATTTTCATGTCTACTCGAGCCAAACATGAAAGTGAGCCGATTCTGCATTGGCATGACATTACTGGCCCTGTTGTCAGCTGGTCTGTATGCTGTACCCATAGAAAAAGAGGGTGATTTTAATTCGAATTTGGAGCAGACTCCCGAGGAGGACCAAGTCGATGACAATGTCCAAATGATATTCTGGTTCTGGGACAAAAGTGACGATGATAAAGACGCAGCTAACGCCTACGACAAAGACGATGGTGTTGATCGATATGATAAAGATGTCGAAAACGACGACGATGACAGCAGAAATGATGGAGATGAGGAAAAAGGCGACGACCCATATGATAGAGACGATGACGATATCAGGAATGATATTGATGACAACGACAAATCAGATAACGATGGCGGCAGTAGAAGAGGAAATCGATACGGGATTGGAAGGAGAAGAGACGATCGGTATGATGCCATGTGCGTCTGTGATGACAACAGCCGATATGATGCGGACGACGACGATATCGAAAGAAGTCGACACAGGATTGGAAGAGGAGGAGATTGTCAAAATGAACGAGATCTGGACACCGCTGAAGAGAATGATGAAGATGCCAGAAAATTCATTGATGACACCGATCTATGTGATGAGGATGACGACGGTAGAGGAAGAAATCGACACAGGGTTGGGTGGAGAAGAGGCAGTCGATTTGATGGATGCGTCTGCGATGGCAACAATCAATTTGATAGGGATGATGATGAAGGCAGAGAAATAAATTTGTATGGGACTGGAAAAATAGTACATCGTCAATTTGATAGAGATCTAGATGATGATGACGATGTAGGTAGTGATGAGAATGATGATGGTGACGCGCTTTGGGACATTGCCCGCAAAGTGAGACGGGTGAACATGCTCAGGCGAGATCGTGGGCGCCACGCCTATGCAGATGGCGAAGATTATGATGATAGATCCTTTCATCTAAACTAAAGTGAACATCAAACGATTCTACTCTACAACTTGTCTTTTACTTGGTTTAGATAAATAAACTCATCGACAAAAAATTTTTGGAACTTCTTTTACCTACTGGCCATTATAGAGGAGGAATAAAGGAAAGGAGGGGAAATCGCCTCCATCGTAGTCCACATATTTACAGCTTGTTAAACTGGTCCATTTTACCTTTGCACTGCATCAATCTATGCCAAATTTATAGTCACCGAAAGCCGGACTTACCGCTGTAGGGGCTAAATCGTGATAGAGGATGGATTAAGTCTTCCCAATTTTCCCTATTACAAAAGAATTTATTCTCAGAGGGTGTCTACTACTCCTACAAATCATTACTACTTCAAAACTCCGCAAGATTTTCCTTCCTGTCATTAGCCTTATAACTTGGACTCTCGACCGCTTCCTCTGATTGGTTACTGTAACCGATAGGTGGGTTTTAAAGGCACTAGCAGGTATGTCGGGGTTAGGGCCAGTCAAAACACGAAAACCCGTCAGAATAGCATCATCTGCCATCTCCAGCATTCAATCAGCAGTCAGCGTATCCACTTTGCTTACTCGTGAAAGGCTGATGATTGAGATATTCGTTTTGAAATCGCTCTCTCATTGGTTAGTCTATTCGTCAACTCAACGGACCTCGAGTTTACACTTCGTAGCCGTTATTTTCAACCTAGACAATCCCTCTTCATCATTTCGTCCCGGGAGAAGAGGGTGTGCGTTTGTGGTGGACTAGAAATGAACAGGCGGTCACGATGAATCTCTCACTCTGTTAGGGCCAAGCACTTGCCACTGGGATCTACCTTGTCAGCAAAACTCGGCCAAGTGGAAAGGAATCACTCTTTGAAGAAGCGGTAAGATGAGGTACTCGGTCTTAAGGAGGGGCTGTATGACCTGTAGTAGCTAACATTATCCCAGAAGCAAATAGTGCCTTTACAATGAATGAGTGATAGCACGTCAGGCCATCCTTCGAGTTGCCCTTTGAATTATCTCCTTTAATTTTTTACCTTCCTGGTGTCCAATGTCTTCCTGCCAGTCTGGCCAACCCTTATCTATTAATTTTTTCTAAGTGTTTGTGTGCCGCATAACAACCCTCGGTACTGTGTGATGACCAACTAGTGGCCCACACAACATTTGTGGGCGACAACTTGGTTGTGTATATTCAGATTCAAATAAATCATGATTCGCCAACGGCCCCTTTACCTCTGTGGCATTGGTTCCGCCTGAAGGTCAACGATGCCTTATAAATTGTCTGTTACAGTTGTTGATCGCTACATTTAACAAAGAAAATTACGTCCACCACCACTCGATTTTTCCTTTTTGTAGTGCTTCATTCTTGTCAGTGCTTAGCTTGCAAGTTCTCACGGTTGAAAGGGCACATGATGAAGACCCTTATTTAATAAGGGGAGAAGAGTCATGTTAAGAAAACATAAAAAAGGACCCAAGGGGGCTAAAGACTGGTGCGGATGAAGAGAGAGCACTTAAAAGTATCTGTGAAGAAGAAGCAAAGCATCAATACATGAATAACAAGAATCGCTGGGACGGAGGAAGAAGATCCTCTGACCATGGGAACGAGCGCGACTGGCTTAACAAATATAGAGGCTATGAGACGGATGAGATTATCATCCCACAGTGAACACGCAACCGATATGAGGCCACCGATGTTGCTCATGATGGAGGTGTCGAAGGCGACCGGTGCTATGAAATCCGACGCCCAAGAGACGGAAGATCTCGAGATGGCCCAGTTAGAAGGTTGTGTAAAGAGAATGACCCCGTCCTTAGTACTCTGAGAAGGCTATATCAGAAAAGTAAATCCGCTCTGATAAGGTGGCTCCAAAAAGTAGCTGGGCTTGAATAATTGTGCCGCTAGGACGCAGCTCTTCTTCCCCTTTCCTTTCCGGCCTTTTGGAGTACGAAAATCCCCCTCCGATTTTTAGACTGATGTATTATGAAGGGAAGTGTTTTTATGCCGGATTTTAAAATGACTGGGTAAAAATTATTTTCTAGAGTTCAAATTTACCACAAATTTTCTGACAGGTGAACAACAGTTTAGGCGATTAAACAGCCGTTTCGGTCTCCTTGTCACTAGTACCGATAGGCTTCTTAAGCAAATAAAATGTAGTTTTGGAGCCGACACTTTGACACTCAAACACCTAAGCTAAACATATTTGTTGATAAATTATGGCATTCGGTGTCACTGGCCGCCCTCAACAAGATCACATTCTCTACACCCCTGGGAGCGGCGCCTATTGGTAGGCTTTCAAGGTCGTCGATTTGCTATAAAAAGCTCTTGCTCACTGTTTATCCCATTGTGTGTGTGTGTGTGCCTCCATCAGGGCAGGTGATGCGAATAATACAACTCTCACTCCTCGCGTTGGTGCTAACACTGGCTCCTCATGAGGCCGAGGCTTCAATTTTTAAGGAGGATGCTGATAGAACTGTAAAAATAGTGGAGAAAATTTTGGTGGGTAAAGAAGATCGACAGGACTTAAAGTCTTTGAAATCGGCTTTTAAAATTAGCGATGAAGATGGTAATATGCAGTTGAAATTTTGGTTCCATGGCGATGATGATGAAGATGGGAAAAGTGATGTCGACAACGACGTAGACAACAACGGTGCTATTATCCCCGAAGATGGTGACAGCGATGATGCTGATGATGATGACTACGAAAGCTATGAAGGCCAACGCAGTCGATTTGGCCTTGAGAACAGGCGCAAATTTGGCAGAAGAAGACGTTATCAACATGAGGAGGAGAGAGAATTTGGTGAACAAAATAAAGTCTACCGATCCATAAGGTATGGATGCCTCGGTAGATATGGATATGGAGCCTATGATGACGATGAGGAATATGCTAACGACCCCTGGGAAAACTACTACAGAAGGCATGGTCACGGCAGAGGAGGCTACTACGGTCGGAGAAGAGATCTCTTTTCCAGCGGTGATGAGGAGAAAATCGACGAAATTTAACTCGTTTTTTGCCTCAAGAAATGAATAAAAAAAGTGGAACAGGGTGATTGTTTTTCATTTTTACTTCCTTTTTTGTTTAAAGAATAGAGTTATGCTCCATAATCCAGTTACTCATTCTTTATTTTTATTTCCTGATTATTGGGTGGTTAGTTATTGCCTCAAATTTGTGACTTTTTTAGACGGGATTACACTTTAAAACGCAACTACTTGAAAAGAAGGACGAGATTTTTATTTTTTGAGGTAACAGAGCCACAGTGTCCCAAGGTAAAGGTTAATTCGGAACAGAGACATTGCTCTTCACCAGTTCCTTACGATGTTCTTTTAAACTGTGTCTGTTTAAAACTCATCATTTCTTCTGAATATTTAAAAAGTAAAATACTACCCGGCCTAGACGAGGGCGGAGTACAAAAAGTGCAATTTGACGCTTATTTGACATTATAATGGTCTCAGATGGCGTCAATACAAAAACTTTCTTCAAAAAAGTAGAAAAGGGAGCAGGTATCTACACTTTTGTCCTATTTAGTAGTGGTGCAGTATAATGCCTACTTATAAAATATAAGTAGTAAAATTGTCTAACTAAGGGAGTTTGGGAGGTATGTTACGGGATTTAATTTAGAACGCAAACCGGTGTATATTCATTAAATTTGTCAGCTGTTATCAATTTTTTTACCGATTTCTAGAACATTAGTAGTTCAGTGTCTCAGGCTCCTTGTTTCACTACATTAAATTCAGCTTTATTCTAGACAACCGCTCTTCGTAGGTATCAAAAAACAAAGTTTTTCTCTAACTTAAATTCAAAACTCTAGAAAAAATCTGCTTAGCAAAGGCTGGTGTTTTTATTGTGGCCTCCCAGTGGGCATTTTGAACGTTTGTGTTTTTGATTCAAAAGTAGGGCTACGCTTTAGCGTTTAAGTAAACTCAAAATGGACTACAAACATACTCAAAGCACAAAAAACTCTAACCTTTCCATTTTTTTGATTAAGCTTGCCCAAAGGATTTGACATTATTGTAAAATGTACGAATAAATAGGCGGAATTTCGATTTAAAGTAATATGTGTTGCTTTCAGATTTGATCTCCATTCTCTGAAACCTCCTTGAGTAAAATCAAGAACTGGAGGTTGAAAAAGCGTAAATGCTTCTTTTGGGTATAAAATATCTATTACGAGTCTAAGAAAACATTAGGGAACTGGGCCATTGGCTGAAGTGTCATACCGTCGAGTGCACACGCACCCTACGGAGGCTTAATAACCATGTCATTGAAACAAAACTTAACGCACAATACCTAACCACTACAACTATTGGCGTCAAAATCCCGAAGTGAGTAAGTCCTCATAGATCATGAAGAAGACTGTGAAATCGAAACAGTCTGCAAATTTTAGTAAGCAGAGTGCCTAAATGCTAGGGTCGATACATTTTAAAAAAGCAAACTTAACACCGCCGACGGTAACAGAACTTTCCCTGCATTAAACCTACCAAAATAGTGCACATTTGTCAATTAAACCAAGTAATTCAGCAATCATGAACACATTATTGTTTTTACTACCTGCCTACTAAGTTAATTTCAGTAAACATTATCTTTATCCTATTAAGGAAAAAATTGTTCATGGCGTTAGCTCTAGGAATCGTGTAAATTGCTTTTCCATCAAAAAAAGCATTTTATTTGAATTGTTAGGTTAAAATATGTGTTTGAACACGTTTGATCTTTAGTCGCCACAGTTTGATGGTATTACACTCAACCCACACACTTTCTGCATTTAGTCAAGCAGTCGTTCCTTACATATGTGGCAATCCTTTACATATCTTCATGCATTGCGTGCTTACACTATTCCTGAGCGACGTAGAGAGCAATGTGTTTATCGGCTCATCACTTTGAAGCCTCGCTAATTTTAGTGCTGACTAAACTGCGCACTTCACAGAAGCTGAGGTAAAAATGAGCTCTTTGATTATTGCGCAGAAAATGGCCACAGAGCAAAGATCTTTGCAAAGAACTTTTGGTGAATTATTAAAGTAGGATTAAAAGAGTAAGGTTTACGCTAGACTTCGAGTTGTTTCCATTTGCAAAGCATTTAGCAATTAATAAAAAGTCTAACTGAAAAAAAACCATCACAAATTTGTCTGCATACATTTGCTCTCGCCCTCTCTCGCTCGCTCGATGGGGGAGTCCAGATACTGAAATCCGCCCCGCCACATGCAAATGTTGGTGCGCCCATATCAGCCAATCAAAATTTTGGGTGCCAATGTAAAGTTGATAGCACGCTCCAATTGGTTGATGTGTAGGCTTTGCTTTCTCCAAAAATTAGCTCTCAGCATTCCAATTTTTTCCGGCCTTAGAGAAAGAGGACTGTTTCAAAAAGGAAGGTGAGTCTGAATGTCTAGCCTCCGGTAACTTATCAGTTG
This sequence comes from Echinococcus multilocularis, assembly GCA_000469725.3. NCBI lineage: Eukaryota > Metazoa > Platyhelminthes > Cestoda > Cyclophyllidea > Taeniidae > Echinococcus > Echinococcus multilocularis. The sequence goes on along the minus strand of LN902848.1, from coordinate 1,059,393 downwards.
TTTCTAAGAGAGATCCTTTTCATTAGGAAGTGGCTTATGGAAAAAGGACAGACTTTAATTTTATTTTCTTATACAAACTCACCAAAGTAGCCTTCTTCCTGCCTTTGATTCCATTGCCTGGTTTTATGCGACTTTTAAAATAGTAAAATAGGTGATGCCGTTAAAGGAGGGGAATGTGTCCGTCCGGATATACCAGTGGATAAAAAGACCAGAAAAAAATTTCATTGGCATCGACTGTTTTTTTGTCATTTATCCTAATAAAAGCATTTGGTAAAACATCTTAAGTGCTTTGCAAGAGCATGTTCATTTAGAAAATTTTAACTTTTCATACATGACCCCTCTGTGCACTCTAAAGACGATCCTTCCTTACGATAATTGTTTAAGGTTTAGAGATCCAATTCACTCCAGATTGACCCTTAAATGCATTATGGCGATACCAATCTTAGGGTGCTTATGAAAAATGCTTTTAATGGCAAAATGTGCTGCAATGGCTGACATCTTCTTCTAGTACGTAATTTTGTATCCAAGAAGGAGAATTTTTCTGTCTCTCTAACAAATCGGTCAGTTGTTTAACGATACAAGTATACTGCTTCGTCAAGTTCGAGGTGTTTACTGGGGTGATTTAAAACAACTCTGGGTAGTTTGTCATAAACCAGTGTAGTTCTCAACGTTTTGCCAAAATAATAAGTTATTTCAAGCGGGGGAATCCTTAGAAATTTAATTTTCCTGCTAACATACGTTAGGGATATATGATGCACACCTGTGAATTTCTTTGAGTAAATGTTGCGCATTTATGAAAAAATACCATTTGTAGCTGTTTTGCTAGGTTTTTGTTGTCTAACGTCTGTTTTTGTTAGTATTTGAAACGATGTGCGCAGTGCAATGCACTAGATTATCCGTAAGTTTGCATATTGTTTTTCAAAACACACTTGAAAAAATGGGTAGAACTTAGGAAAATAGAAGTTCTATGCATTTTCGTATATCTAATACTGACTTTTTTGATTTCTTCTTTGACCGAAGAAAAGTAAATAATCCTTTAGTAGCAAAACTCATTTAACAGTACTAATTTTTTGGCCTTTAAACCAGACGACAGAAGTTGCTGTGGTAACTGCGGCTAGATGATGCCAGTGTCCAAATTCTAGTTTATTCAGAATAGGAATGCATATTCTTCTCTCCCTCCCTAGAAGGCATTGTCTCCTAAGAGGTCCATTTGTGCCTCGTGTTTCACACCCCGCGCAGTGTTTCCCCTCACTGCGCTAAGAAGACCCCCGAAAATGTCACTGTTTTAAGTGAAACGATAGATGTCAGGGTTCATCTTTTTCTCATGCAGACAACGAAATAAAAAACAAAATGTTGTTGGATTTGGCACTTTTGGCAGAAGTACATAGGGCTTGCTTCTATGGCAACTTGATCCCTCTTAAGAGGCTGTCATGTTTTAAGCGCTTCAAATTTTATCCACATCCGGCTCCTTTGAGAGCGTCAAACATCTAAAACCATCTCCTTAGCGTAAGAAATGTCCACTTCATTGAGTATATGTGGTACGAAGGGTTACCAGTTATAATCTCTCATTTTCTAGACGACAGTCCCCTTCTCTTTCTTGACTTTATTTGCTGCCTGACCTTCTCCTTGACAGCGGATCAGCACAGCTATGAGTATCAACGAGTGTCCCCTACTGCACATTGAACTACTCAACCCCACTCAACCAGCTCCATCTCCGGGTGAGTTGGAGACCTTCCCTCACATCACATTAAGTACCGATAGTATTGTGCACTTCGAGAAGCGCTCCAGAACTCCCCGACGAAGTGGTGCTCGGCTCTCCCGTTTCCGTACCCAACCAATCACAATTGCCGAGATCTCCGAAATCGATGGGAGGGCAGACGAGGAGAAGGTGAAGGCCTCCGAAGGAACAACCGCTGCAAAGTAAGGCATGGAAGAGATGAGGAGAAGGAGTTTGTACATTTTTTGACAACTGATTGCCATACTTGTGCTACCCACCTACCGCCATTGTGTCTGACTCTTTACGAGTGTAAAGCAGTCAAAAAGGATAAATCCCTTCTCAACAGGAGGTAAAGACTTTACAATCTGATTTACAGGCTCCCTGAGTTTCTTCTATTACTTAAGGGTGGTGTAACACCATATCAGTGGAACGTTCAGCAACGTTTTTTAAGTTATCTTAGCGTTGAAAGAGTACCTAGGTACTCTGACACCTGTCAGAAGAGGTCGACATGCAAGCACTGAACGCTTTAAGGGCAGGGGAGACACTAAAGGAATGGCTACTGTAATGGCGGGCTTGGAAACGGAATCCATACCCCTTCCATGGTTATTGACAGGGCGAGAGAGAGAGAGCTGTATCATAGCAGTTGAGGCTTTTGTCACTGTAGTGAAGCAAAGCTAGGTAGCTTAAAACCGCAGGAGGAAACTTGTGTCACAAATACTTGACGTTGGCTGTATATAGTCAAAATAAGGTGATCCTATTAGTCCATTTTACTCATCCACACCAAATTTTTGCCTGATTGTTACCATCTTGGAGGTAATTACACCCACGCCTGCGTGCTTTATTCCCATCCCCCTCTCATGCCACTCAGCCTCACCTCGCAGAGGCGTTGAATCGGAGGCGGGATGCTTGTTGGTCATTTGGGAGGTGGCAGTGTCGTTGGCATGTGATAGCAATAAAAGCATTAGTCAGTGATGGTTGATTTGCCATTTTAGACTAACCATAGAGATGTATGTGTGGGGGCAATAAAGCGGTAAAGCAGTCGCCTACTTCACGTGTCCCGTCACACCAGTCAGTCAGGTGGGACCTGTTAGGGCTTTCCCCGTCATCCGTCCTGCCATGGCGCTTGTTTGTATCTCTTATTTTTTGGCTTTTTCAAACAAGTTTGAAATGGAAAAAGGAGATTTTTGAAATCCTGATGAATTAGCTGACATCGGACAGGGATGGATCTTCCACAAACTGGGGTTATGTGGAAAGATAGATCATGGCCCCTCACGGTGATCAAAAGTAGTGTGTTGTTTCAAAGGCGCTAGAGGTTTGTCATATCCATCAGAAGCACTGATCTATCTACTTTACAAAACTGTGACTGCAAAGGAGTCGGTTTCGCCTCATATTGGCTGCTGAAGAGAGTTTGGAGGAGGTGCGATATGCGGTAGCACAACGTGCCCATCTAGAAGAAAAGGGGTTTCAGCTTTGAAGTTTTAAAAGGCTCTGCGTATCTCCTCTCCTAGAATGTTCTGGAGCAACTTTTCTGTTGATGAATGGTCGATGTGGCACGGAGACACCGTCGTCAACATGAGCAAGGTCGATCAAATTGCCACAAACAAGTGGAAATGGCATCAACCATCCCACCTATCCCCTTTTTTGAATCAGCACTACAAATGGTGGGCAAGCGCGTGAGTGTACGAAAGCTGTTGGCACTGTAGGCCTCCATTCTGGCGCCTCTATCTCGTAGCTGCTCAAACTCAAAGCCAGCTCGACGGTGTCTGTGCCTAAACACACAGTCCTTGCTTCCAGTAAGCATCGCATTGGTCTGAGGCGGTGATTTTTCTGACAGAGCTAGTGGTAAGGAGCAGATGCAGGCGTGTTGAATGCAACCACCCACGCTGGAGGAACGCGTCATCACCAGTAAATGCTTTACTGACTAGTCAGAAATGCCCTTTGTCTTAGCCAATTGTGGAAATACTCGTAATGCTCACCACAAGTCCTACCATCTCTTGACTCTGGATGCGGACATTGGGAGAGGCGTAGCCGTGTCATCAGTCTCGACAGCTCGACGAGACGCTCTAGACCTAAAGTTCTAACAAGACCTTAGCCACCGCCCGCGTGTTTGTCATGTCTACGCCCATTTAGCCTTCCACATCATCCAGCACATGTGTCGCTGATAAACAGCCTCCCATTCTGGTCCACCTGGCAAGAATGTTTATCATAAATCGGAGAGGTGGGACACATAGGCGGAAGTCGGACAAGCCAAAATGGCCTTATGGTACAAGCAACAAGTAGTGCGATAGCATGCGGGAGGGATGACCTGGCCTGATTAGCTTGGCAACTTACCATCCCCTCTTAACAAGGCGCGCAAGGTTGCTCTAAGCTCCTTCCTCCTCAGTTTATGGGACAAATTTGACTAATGCCACTTCAATTTTATTTTGACTGGCTGTTTTTGCATTTGACCGATTGACCGATATAGGAGACGAATAAGACTCTGTGAAATACGACAACCGCATCATTGAGGAAATGAGAGAGGGCGAGCTGGAGTGGATGAGGTATTGTTTCCCTTTCGCTTTTGTCCTCTCTTCCGCCATTCCTCACATCGCAAGTGAGGACCAAATCGCTTTATCGGTCAGGTTAGCGATAAGTTGAAAGAGGTCTTGCATTGGCTCGCCATGCCCAAGCCGATCCACTTCTGAAGGAGGAACACATGGAGAGCAGGACTAGTCTTTTGGAGAAGAAGTGGTGCCTGCCCTAGGGGTGTGGTGTGGGTAGTGAGTGGATCGCCTGGATGGTCACAGCCAACAACATTTGCATTGGGTGGTCAGTCGGTCGGCCAGCCAGACAACTAGTCCGACAGTCGGTGAATCAGTCATTCAGTCACCACTACAGATGTGAAGAGCCATAAAGTGACAGGCCTTAAAGTTTCTCGTCAAGTTTTTTAATCACCTGACAGCTGCGTGAACACCGTGTTTTGGCATTCTCTTGCATAAAAAGTAACTGGCGCCTGAAATGCATCTTCCGTGCAGCCACGAGCCAATCAATCAGCGTAACAAGTCAGCTCAATGTTTATTCCACTTTTCAGATCTCTTTTTTTTCAAAGTATGGTGCTTGGCACTTCAATAGGGCTTGTGTTTTGACAGATTTCACCCCCGCCTCCCCACTGCTGGGGCAACACCACGCCGTCGTGTCATTGGTCTAACGCACCTTCGAAGTGGTTGATAACCCACTAAGCCACCTCTGTGCTTGTCTCTCCACTGTTCCTAAGACATGACCTGACGTTTACCTCATCCTTGCTTGCCTTTTCCATGAGTGTAGGAAAAGCTGAGATGAGTCTTTTCTTTTTCTATGCCACTGGCTTGGGAAAGACGCGAGATGACTCAGCTTTATGAAAATAGAGAACTTGGCTACTTGCCGGTCTATCAACGCCTTTGCAGCCCATTCGCATCAAGACAAGTCATTTTTCATTGTTTGAATACACCACCTAGGAGGCACGTGGGCAGAGTGAACTAACTGCATGGGCGAGAAGACGCCGGCGGTTCCCCAGGCTGTTGCCAGGGCGGAGGAGGGGGAGGAGGAGGAAAAGGCAAACTCTAATTTTCTACACTACTACTGTGCAGAATGTCAATCTCGATTGGGACCCCTAAAAACAAAAATCACTTTTTAAAGGCAACCAATCACCATTTATTGGTGGAAAAAAGATTGGTAGACCAACTTCATCACCACTACTTCTCAGTACTTCAATCTTCGCTAATGTGTTAGAGGCTAGGAGGTGGAAAGGAGAAACGTTGTGAGTCTTCTGAACAGACGCAGAGACTAAGAAAAGATGCCTTTTTCCACACTCTCCCAAAACAAACTTTAGCGTCCAAGTCAAACCGAGAGGGGGCAAGTAAGCTACTGACAGGAGTGACATCAGTCGAACACACTGAAGTGATTGTATTCTAGATTTTAGTAGAATGGCTGCAGGAATATCTCTCATCAGACGACTTAACGTGCCAAGTCCTAAAAAATGGAAAGTGGAGAACAACAACCGTTCTGACTGACTGCAGAAGGGGTTAGCTTTGATAGAACATCTATCTCACCGGCACCTGACAAATTAGTGAGTAGTAAACGAAACCCATGACTCTGGTAGTTTTGATGCGACCCTATTACACCAGATAAACACAATACGCCTTTCACTTCAGTGTAAAGGGGGCACGAATTCTTGCCCTGTCAATGAACAGGGTAAGCACACCGAGGTTGCCTACCGCTTGTTATAAAGGAATGAGGCAGAGTGGACGATGAGCAGCACATTGAGCTGTAGCAACCAAATTTAGTAAATTGGCTTAGAGATAGGGGCTGTGGGGGATGGATATGGGGGCAGAAGTGGGTTGTTTACATGTCACCATGGCAGCACACTTGATTTGTCCGACATGCCAAAAGGCGGCCGTGAAATCGTCTTGTACAAAGGACGCCGTCCATTTCAAGTCTTTTACTTCCTCAGCTGTCTATGTGGCATTGACAAAGCGCAGGGTGGTTGGTCAAGAGTGCAAATTTGGCCAAGACTGGGGAAACGGAAGAGATTTCTCCGGTTGAAGGCATCCTCAGCAAAATAGCTGCAGTTTCGGTGTTTTATCGAACCATTCCGTAGACCTACTGGTATACCTTGCCAAACCTCCGGAGGCGACTAGATGTGCTACACTCTTGTAGATGGTAAATTAACTCGGTTTGGATAGTTGAAATCGTCCAGGTTTTTGACAAAAGGTCTCGTACCCTCAGCGATGTCTTTGCAGATTAGCAGCACCACCGAACCAAAGTGGAATTATTTGCCAAACCGCTTCCAACTTCCAAATGGAAGGCGGATGACAGTAAGGTGGAAAAGAGGAGCTTGAGCTGCGCCAACTGACTCGGTCGATTCACCCAACAAGATGGGGTGGCGATAAATTCTCTAAACCTGCATAAACCGTAAAAGGCACGTGTGCATGCTCTCATAGACAATGACACAACCTTTGCAAAGTTTGTTTGAACTACCCAAATACCTGAGCGGCCTCTTTGGAACCCCCGCAGTTCAGCCACCTCCTTGGCGCGATCAGCAGCTTTTTGAGCTAGCCGCCTTGTATTAAGTTTTCCTGAAAAATTGCCAAAATTTGGTGCTCTTTAGTGATCTTTTCTTTTAAAAGAAGAGGGGAGATAGAGTCAAGCGTCAGTTCTAACTGACGCATTAAAAAATGCGGACACAAGTCATCTCCTTAAGAGAGATGCAAGCCCCGCCTTAGGAGTCAGCAGTGCCATTCTGCAAGGCGTGGGTGGAAAATAGTCGGCCTTTTGCGCGGAATAAATTAAAGGAGAGAGAGAGAATTGTATAACGCCAGTGTGAAATACACCGAATCCAGTGACGAACGGGCATGCGGTGACAGGGTGAATGACCTCCGTCGCAGCGATTGGTTGACGCTTCGCGGGTTCATTGATTGCCCCTAATTATCCTGTGCCGGCGCCATTTAATCTTTTTTTTCAGTCCCAAAAATGCAAACAAAGCGAACATCATTCCGAAGTGAAATGAAATATGTGGGAAGGGGGAAAAGGGGAAAAGTATAGGCTAGATGTAAAGGCTGTTCTAAACTGGGCAAGTGGAAAACCAAATCTGCGTCATACCGCGGATTTTAAAAGTGCGTTGTAAAACAAATTAGTTTTTGTTTGTAAGAATCTAAAAGTAGTCACATGGTAAACGTAAGGAGGACGAGGAACTTTCATATCACCCTGGAACTGGGTAAGATTTACCATGGAGGGGAGCGAAAGGACAAACTTCCCTAAAAAGTAGTCTCTGGAAGGTAGCTTCGGTTAAAGGATGACTGATTATCCGGTAGATGTCCCCTAGACGGCCCTATGGGCCCCGACTTGGCGAAAGTGGTGGATGAATTTTGACGGATTCAGCAGTTGTGTAGCTCCATGATACGATCAGCCATTCCATGGGCTGACGAACGTGCTCAACGCTCGTTGCTAATAAGCTCGTCATCCCCCACCCTGCTGTGGTCAGGTTCTCCTCTGCATGAAGATACCCCCAGATTTGGATTTGGCCTCTTCTGTGGTGGCTCCTCGGAAATAAATACGCTTTCTTCCAAGTCATCAATGGCTGTCTGTAACTTAGATAATGAGTGGAAGGCGTTCGGACGGGAACATGTTGGTAAGGGGGGTGGAGGGGTAGGGAGAGGCTCGTGTAAACTACAAATTCAACAAAACCATCTTGCACACTGCCCTCAGATGAGTTCCAGTGCTTCCACGCCTCTTTTGGTCTTCCGAGGCTAGCGAAATCGACAGAAAAGTTTCCCAAGAGAACAAACTATTAAGTGCTTCCCCTACCTTATTCACCTTGAAGACAGGCCAATGAATGGTGTCGGTTCCAGCCTCGTGATTGGTTGTTTCCAGAGGAGGTCGTGGAAAGCCTTTCAATCGCGAAGCCAAAGCACTTCATCAGAGTGTGATGACAAAAATCTATGGCATTTTCCTAAACAATGCGGGCTTATTTCATGCTACATTATTTTTCTTAAGAACCAAAGTGGCTAAATTCATCATTTATGCTGTCAACGCTTCGCGATCCTTAATTGGTCGTTTGACATCGCCACGACCTTCAAAATAAACCACTTAAAGGACATTTGTTTCTCCTTTTTCTTCTTTTAGAAAGCAACTAGTGGGAATCTGGGGCAGAAAATATCTCCAGCTGACAAAGCACAAGGTCATTGACAGATTTCCCTAAAGCAGGGTCATAATAGCAGAAGGTTGCAGACCAACAAATTTGCATTGCGCACCGTGTCAGATGGCAGGTGGTGCATGGCGCCCACCGCACAGCTCTCTGCCTCGTTTGCACACCACGCGAGATACTGAGTGAGAGCCCATTTAGCTTTTAACTTTATGTCCACCCCTCGAGGCACCTCATGGTGTTCACGGAAGCAGTACAAAGGAAGTGTAGGGGGGTTGTTTACACTGCCCTTTATCAGGCAAGAAATGGAACAATTTTGTCTTTCCTTTGAATTTTTTTTAGTAGAAGCGTATTTTAGAGCAAAAGTACTTCTTTCGAACTACTAGAATGGCTCATGAATTTGGGAAGCGCAATAATTTGAGCCTTTAATCTAGGGGAGAGGTTAAACGCTTTTTGTTGGATCGTGCCAATCTCCAATTTGAGGAGAATAGTAGGGTGATGGCTTTTGAGGTGAAGTACGGGTGGCATCCGCATCCCTTCTAATGAAACCTCTAAGTTATGTGGTGTGTCCGAGGTTCTAAGCCCCCTTTTCTTGAAGTTGCGGTAGGATAGTAATAGGGGCTACACTACTTACTTACTTGTAAGTAGAAAATCAAGGGGCTATTAATATGGCTCGAAGGCTAAAATATAGACACTGAAGTGCCCGTGCAGGTGAACATACAGTCAAATAAAGCATCAATTCTTAAAATAGAAGGTGTAGATAAATATATCTTCCCCTATAAAAAAGAATAGTTTATTTTATTTTAATTTAGGAGAAGCTTATTCCAAATGGTTTTGGCACCACAGCCCGCCGAGTAGAATAGAGCCACTCAAAATCTTGTACTTTTTCCTGTACCGTGGAAAACGACTTACAGATTATGCCAGCACTAAAAAAGAGCTTGTGCGAAATGGTAATGCAAATATGCCCACCTAATGACGTCAATCGGTGTCGAGAGGTGTCGGATTGCCGAGACGAGGGCAATACATTAGTGAAAAGGTTGGCATATTGGCGTAACTTGTTAAAAATTTAAAACGTGAAGTGAAGTAACAGTGTATCGCAGCTAAGTGAAACTAGTTTAGGTCCAGTTCTCTATTAAACGCCTCTGCTATTCGATTAAATATCCTCCTAGATGGAAGATGGTAAGCGAGAAACTCCATTTGTACAACAACATCCTATCGGGTACAGTAGAAAGTCCGTGCAATTCCACTCTTGCCTCCTAGTTCGGTTCCCAAGCAGGACAAAACTCAGGTTTCCTGAAGAGCTGCCAAGGTGTGTTAGGGAGTGGCCTTTCTAAGGCACCGACGCGGAAAGTTGACAACTCTCAGAGAAAGAGAGGGCCTGTGCCGAGATTTGATGCTTTGTTTAACCATGTGAGCACTTTATTCTAGGCGGACTGTACTCCTCCATGCCCAGCTGTATGGCTTTCAAGTCATTATCGCTAGCATGGAAAGAGGAAGACTTATTCATGGAGTACAAGCCAAAATGAGGGACCACACTTTATGGGGTTTTTGTGTCCTGCCCGACTGCGACTTCGCTTAAGGAGAAAAAAACATTATGGTGCACAATACACTTTATTTATGGCACTTCTGATAACAGTCATCCAGCCTATCGTCAACCTTACCCAAACCTCTTATAACTGTTGAAATTTCAATATTTGACATTTTCGTTCATTTGTAAGTTTTATTGGAAAACGAGGAGTGGAGAAAAATTTGTGGTCTGCCGATTTGCCATTGATAAAAATATTTTCTTTCTTAGTAGTGGTGGGTTCTAATGCCGTCGATATTCCAGACTCCGTCATCGCGGGTGACAGGCATCAATGTATGCGCCTGAGTTGGAATAACGGCGGCTAATAAGGTGACTTGTAAACGCAAAATTTCTGCGCTATGAGGTAGTGTGACTCCTAGCCCTTCAACAGAAGGGTAGCTGGAAGGCATAAATGTTCCTGCTAACACAATGATGAGCAGTGTGCGCATGGTTGCAGGAACCGTGAGCACCACGGATTCCTCAGAATGACAGCAGTTATAGCAGATCTCTTTCTGTTGGAAATAATTTCCAATTACAGTCTAAGCAAAAGCCTATATCCTATAGAGTAATGAGCTTGAACTCCGCAATAGGCGGTAAAAATTCTTTTGGTTAAATGCAAAAAACCTTGCAGTGTCTGTACAATTTTCGATATGATCCTCTAAGAATATTAGACAATGTATGGAAGGCAAAATCGTTAGAAGTAAAAATTCCTTAAGTTTTTTTTAAAAAAATAACCCTTACTTAAGGCACCTAGTTAGACGGGTAAAGCTTAAATTACATAACAGACACCTTAATAACGAATTACTTGTCTGGGGTACAGGGATTTGAAGATGTTGTTAAGGTCGCATGCGATACGAACAAATAAATTTCAGAATTGTCAGTTCATTTAAGACCAAACGAGCGTCTTATTTTTCTCTGTCAAAGATATTAAAACGATTTAATATTTAGCGCCGGCATTTTATGACATGTTGAATGGTGATAGATGACAGTGGCAAGAAAAGCTCGAAATATTTGTGGGAAAAATGAATAACTATTTTTACTGTTGGTAATTTAAAATAAATTTTCATGCTCAATCAATATTTTATTTGATGAAGTACTTGGCACTTTGTGATTTTTCCCTTCACTTTCAAGAATGATTTGTCACTGCATACCAATAAAAATAATTCATCTCGCCTGCAACTCTCAGCTCTATCCTGTCGCCTTTCACACGTACAATGAATATTTACTTTGTCCAAAAAGGGTGGCAAATATGGTCAGGAAAAATGCAGCATCAAAGCAGTTGCGTAATGGGGAGTGTGAGAATGCGGAGGCGGAGGATGATGAGAGGACGGAAGCGGTATCTCTCTTCCCCTTTCTATCTCCTTTCCCTCTTTCCTCCTATTCCAATTAAAGCCCAAACATTTCTATTGAGTTCATTTCGTAACTTGCGATATTATCTCTCCCTACCTCTATTGTCTCTTCTGTCTTAAGGCGTAAATCATCGCAATGGTCACTTCACCAGTAAGCAACATGTTCTTGCATCAACACAAATTGTCTTCTATGTTAAAGAAGAAAAGGAAGACTTTATTTTTAGTGAACCACTCAAAAAATGGTATACATGACTAACTAATTTTTCTTACTAGTTTATCACTACAACTGTGACTGTGCCACTCATACTGTCAGTCTCAGCCTCTCTGCCTGCCTGTAAAAATCAGCCTTGCCGACGTCGGGACGCCCGCTGCTTAACATCGAAGTATTCTGGCATTTGGCTGAATTGGAGGTTAACGTCTTCTGCTGTAGCATGCATCCAAATTCCACCGTTTCTGTCAGTTCACCTAATCAGCAATGTCTGGGACTGGCCTGGACTAGATTGTCATCGCACGTCTCAGCCTAGGGGTCATGCTCGTAGCCTCCCTTGGCTTATCTCGAGTTTAGGCAACACTTGAGGCGCTCTACAATCGCCTACTTTGAAGTCTACACTATCATGGGAAAGGCTCGCTTCAGGCCTTTGCATTTTATTGTCCTGTGAACACTGGGAGCATACCCACCCGCATATGTTTGCAGTAGCGACAAGGCTGCTCCCACAGTTTGTCCATGGCCCATAAAAAATTGCTGAGGGCCATTCCGCCCTTACACCGATAGGAATAGGGAAACAAATGCACTCTTTCCATACTGTCGGGTATTTTATGATTTTCACTTAGATTTTGTAAGTGTGCTGAAAATTTACACTCATAAAGTGTGCGGCGTTTTCGTGATTTGTTTTACTGGGCGCTTAATTCCCCGGGCACCTTGGACTCCGCAGTCTCTATCAGCTCTTCCATGTGCTAATGGTAAGTGATCTTCCACGCTACCTATTGTGACCTTAACGAAGACCCGGGTGTCCACATTGGGGGTTCGTTATAAGCCCAATTATTAAAGGGGAGCATACTACTAACCAAGGGTATCAGTAGGTGGAATCTTTGCCTCCGTTTTCAGCCCAGTGTGGAAGCACAGCGGAAGAATGAAGTGCTAGAGTAGTTGAACGCCCCTACCAACCAATGCATAGAAATCCTACGCAAAAAAATAATAAATTATAGCCCTGAACAATTAAATTTATTCCTCGGACTTGATGGGTAAAGCTCTATCAATTTCAAGCATGAGTGATGCGCTTTCTTTATCAGGTTCTGACAGCTGGCTACGCCAAAATGCACTGTGAGTAGACTGGTGGCAGGAAAATGGAGGCTGCTAATGATTTTTCTGTGCTGTGGCAGCCACTTCATCCTTCCCAGTGATCCCCATGGCAAATGTTACTATCGCTTAGCGCTGTGAACTGACAGAAGGTGGCTATAAAGGAGGTCAAGGTTTAAGATACGGTGCTTCTTACGGGAAAAAAGACGCGCTTATCTTACCAGTATTTTGTGCTCCGAATTTTCCTCCCATTTTTTTCCATCGCCCTATTCCCCATTCAAACACGTGTCCAATCCTCCTTGTAAATGATACACAGCGCCGGAAGCAGGTGGCGGGTGGTGGGAGGCCAAAGGGTCCGACTGGCGTGTCAAATGGCATCGCGTGAGCAGGTGAAAAGTAGGGGTGGTTGTTAGGGCTAATCAAAATACCAGTCCGCCTTGTCATTTTGATGGGTAGGTGTCACGACAAAATAGGTGATGAGGTTATCTGCAGCTAAGCAGATTTGAAAAGCAAACTTAAAAATGTCATAAACAAATGAATTTTTTTTTAAAAAGCATTCATAACCGGAATAGGCGTTTATTTAGAACTGTGCATTCGACTACTCCGGTTCTTTCATCTTCATGACTCTGATTTTGCCATCCTTATTACAGTGAAAGGACAGAGCAGCTCAGTCCGATGGGCGCCAATCCTCTTTTGATGGCTTTATGGCAAGGGTTCACTCTCCGCGGTCCAATAAAATTCCGAGGTCACTTTTAGGGAGGACCTTGAGCCCTCTGTAACGTGATTGTTTCGATAAGCCAAGCGATTTCTTTTGGTTACCGACCATTTATAACCCCTCTTTTTGTTCTTTTTTTGCTTTAATTATTTTACTTCGACTTAAGAGAAGATAGGTTAGGAAAAAAGTTATTTTGTGTGATCATTTTATAGCAGAATCATTCAGATGATAGACTAAAGCGACGTTTTTTTTCATTTTCTTCCTTACTTATGTACCCACATGCGCTTTGTCTGTGTGCAATGCACACACTAACCTTTTTATGTTGTATCTCTCTGCAAAACAAGGTATTATGAAAGGGTAATCACTTAGAAGGCTAGTACTTACGTTCAGCACTTGCACCACTAGCGTCACATATATGTGACGACGCTTCTTTGCCTGTTTAAGACAGCCACCTTAACAGGAAATGCATTGTAAGCAGTAAGAGTAATAAAAAAGTAATAAAATAAATAATTTATGTGTTTAAAGGCATTTGGGTCTACTTCTTGTTTATTCCACCACATATAGTGAACTGTTTGGTCCACCACATTGGGACAACGAATCACCCGTTGTAAATTAAAGTAAACTTTTAAGTGCCTTTTTAAAGCTAAAAAGGAATGCCCTCTCAAATTGTTACTTTCCACTTTGTCAGCTTTTGCTCGCAGCAGTCATTTATTTGGCCGCCTTTTTTCCCAAAGGTCCATACAGGTCGTTCCATAGGACCGCTCCTGTGTGCGACTTCAGCTGGCTCTGTGATCGCCCATTACTGCGAGGTAATGATGTGCTTTTGATGTAGCTAGTCACCCAGAAGAATCCTTCTCTATAGAGTCCAAGATGTGCTAGGTGGGCCTTGAATGGTTGCCTTCAACGTGTTCACGATTAATGCAATGGGAGGTTCGAGTGCGTGGCACCGAGGTGTGAAAGTTGGCGATGTTATCTAGCAATAAAAAAGAAGCAGCAACAACGACAGTCTCCGTGACAGACCTTAGTAAAAGTTATCACCTATTTGTCATGCAGGTGGGCTGCAGGTATTTGTGGAAAAAATAAAGTGGGAAAAATCGGAAATTAGCCCTCCATACCTGGCTCCTAAATGACTTACCTTATCCGTAAGGTATAGCTTCTGTGGTGCTTCTCTCTCGGACTAAGCGGTTTTGATCTTTAAGGCTAAGTATCCAAAGGTATGCAAAAGTGTACTGATTGGATGAAATGCTTAGCCGTGTGTTTAACTTCGTGGGCACTTTCGTCTGTGGACGTTGTGCCTTTATTCCGACGCGGACCAAATTGCAACTAGGAAGGGAATCAATTCCTCCTAGCTTTTATTGATGACATCGACTGATGTCAGTAGCAGAGTCTGAGACTCAACCCACAATGTCACCACTTCCCAACGAACCCGTTGAATGGTTTGTGTTCTGGCCCATCATCTTTTGTGAGAAGTAAGTCCAGTGACGAAATATTTGGCACTGAAATATGTAGACTATTATACTCATTAAAATTCAACCCAGTAATAAAATTTGTTTTGCAAATCCTGTAAAATTACGCCTCATCACAGATCGTGCCTTGCACAGACACGCCTACTCACGATTTGTCAGTAGTAGTTGCTCTCTATATTCATTAGTGCCAAACTTATCATTCAGAGCCGTTATAAAGTTGACTGATGTGCTTTTGGTGGGGGGCATCTACCCCTTCAGAAAACGATTCTCATTTGAACTTTTTGGGAGTGGCTTTTCGAGGTCTATTCCCTCAGATCTGGCATAAGATTTGCAAACTTCCACTCTCAGTCCTCTTCATTGACTTTATACGACATGAAGACATATTTCATACTTACTTATGATCTTTGTAAGGTCAAGGTCATGCAAAGCATCACAAGTACGCTAGAGTGGAGTCATGCACTATCTCAACCAGCCAGCCAACAACCAAGGTAGCACACACCGTTGCCGGTTTCTCCACCCCGTTGTCTGGTAGAGATACTTGTGTTAACTTGTGGTGACTACAATGCCAATCTAAGCGACAATCACGCATTTGCGGGCTTCCACTCCCTCGGAGTGACAAAAAACCGAGGGTTTTTTTGAGTTATGTCTTTTAAGAGCCACGCAAATATCTCTTCCCACCCTAGCTGCACTACTTGCATCTCGCCACATTAGAGGGTGGAGGAAGGAAAGCGCGATTCCGTTTTGGATGGTAGAATTAGCGGAACCATCGCGACTAAATGGTGGTTCCCAGGCAATGTCGGCATAAAAGATTGTCAGGAGACGGGATTTGACAATCTCCGCAACCGAGAAAGGGATATACCTAGGCCAGGATTCAGGAGGTCGAGAATGGACAGAATGGAGGGTTATTTGGTGGCTCTGTGAGGCTACTCATCGGGTGGCCATTCCAGTCGCAAATAGCGGTTGAATTGTGGAATGGCCTCCTTTTTGAAGCATCATCATGTCGTTTTACGCCAATGGTCCCTTGCATCGCATCGCGTTGGGCGGACGATGGTAGGAGCATACCCGAACCTCTGGAGGGCTCTGCCGAGACCAATGTCAAAGTTCCTTCCACCCTAATGGAAGACTAATGGCTAATTACCGAGTCTTTTGACTCGTGACCGGTTTTTGAAGTTCTCAAAATGTTAGAACTGTTAAAATCAAAGACCTGCCTAGGGGAGGGTTTTAAACAACACTGTCAAGCAGCCATAGCAAGCTATTCCACTGAAACTTCACCAATCAAGATGCCTTAGGGGAGGGCTCGGGTCGGTTCATCATGATGCCACTTCAATCATCAATATACACCACTTAAAGATTGTTGTTCGGGTTTCTTGTCAATATCCCAGCTTCTGCCTTTCCCTTTAGCAACCAACTGACCCATTCAAAGCACAGCATCAGAAGGAGTTGCCACACCTTTCAGTGTTAAAATCTAAGGCGGTCCTGAAGACGTCATCAGTAGTCACAAGTGGGTTGTGAAAGGCTCATACCTGTGAAATGCTAAAAGCAAAGGGCCCTGCCGCCATAAAAGGTAGAGGAAACAACAGTTTCCGCGCCTTTCCCGCAACATCTTCTTTAATCGACCTCCTTCGTGTTGCCGAAGTCTAAGGAGGCCTACGCCTCACACTCTACCCGACAGTTCACCGTACGCACTGACAAAGTCACATGCTATCAGGGGCAAAGGGCGGTGCTCCGACGATGCGAACCCTTGGGTTGAGACTA
Source organism: Echinococcus multilocularis (assembly GCA_000469725.3). NCBI lineage: Eukaryota > Metazoa > Platyhelminthes > Cestoda > Cyclophyllidea > Taeniidae > Echinococcus > Echinococcus multilocularis. Next base: position 1,042,872 of record LN902848.1, on the reverse strand, counting down.
GAGTCAAGTGGTGCGTTGGTCGTAAGAATTTCATTGCACTGTTAAGATTGCAGAAGTCAAGTGATTTCTGCCTTCAGCGCCACTTTAGGCAAGATCGATAGAAAAGATGGCTATTAAGCATTTGCTGGCAATCTATCTGTCCCTCATCCATCCCGTACCTTTCCGTATATCCACCCATCTATCTATGCCTACGGGTAGAGGTGATTCCCGGAGCCGTAAGATACTAAGCTCCAAGCGGTAGTCACCACCTCGGCTTTGGAGACGGCTATTAAGAGGCGGGTCTGCCGTCAATTGCTGGCACATTCTCCAGCCAGTCTCTTCTCCTTCTTTACAGTCTGCATGGCTTTAGAGTGGATTGCCAAGAGCCGTTGCAATGATTTACTGCACCAGCTTCTTTAAAAAGGAGTCCATGAGGAGCGTCACCATTCATTCGGGCTTTTCATTTCATTGCTGGCTATAGCAACGGTCTTGCCGCAAATCAAAGCTCCTGCCACAGCAAACTTGACTCCGTTTCCACTTGTTAATTCTCTAATTTACACGCTATGTGACGTTAATTTAATTATTGACGATGACAACCAGTTCATGTACTTTAATTATGAGTTGCACTCCAATTGACGTTTAGCACTCAAGTTTACTCCAGCATCGATTATGCATCAAGCCTTGACTGGATGATGACAGCTGCACTCCTCTGTCTCCTTCCCTTATCCTTCCTCTCTTTCTGTGAGCCTATGCTGAGTAGAATCGATAACAATCCCTTTTTTGAGGACTTTAACAAAGAAAGATAAAGCTTGACGGGTACACCCGAGGTAAAATGACCTACCGCCCTCAGGTGCCTTCACCAATGCGAGATTGGTGGTTGGCATTTTTGTTACCTAGTTTCACAAAATCGTCTGTCTTACGCTGTAAGCTCAAGTTTAAAGGCAAAAAATGAAGTTGGGAGTATTTCTCTTCCTCATTTAGCACCTAAGTTAGTAACAAGGAGAGGTGATCACCTTGAGGGGTCAAGCGGGAGGCATCAAACCTTGCCGATAGAGCAAACATTGGAGATCACGGTAGTGAATAAGACTTGGGTAATGCATGTGCCGACAGGATCCGGGGGTTTAGAGAAGAATCTAAGCATGTACGTGCGCGATTCCACTGTTAATAGATCGTATAGATCGGATAGTCTTCTACTAATAATTTCATCAGCAGTATACCACTGACCCATCAAGGCATCAAAAATCAATTCTCTTAGTCAAGTTTTTGTAACGCTTTTAATACTGCTTTTACAAATAGGCCAAAGTTTCTTTTTGGGGGTTATTTTGCCATCAGGAGTCATTTGTTGCATTGTGTCACATATACGTGACAGCAAGGGGGACTGTATTATAGACCCTTCCGGGGAAAAATTATTAGCTGTACCATCTAAAACAAACCAAAGAGACTATCAATACTCGAATAAAGTAAAAAATTCTAAATTTGCTCTATTAGGGAGGGTCCCTTGCCGATTCAATGATTCGTCGAGAGTGTGGTGTCTAGGCATGAAGGGCTTTGGAGAGGCGACTCCTGTTCAGTAGCAAGCATATTCTTTTAAAATATGATTAAAAGTTAACTATAATGAAAGCACTTGACTAAGCGTACTGCTTAATAACATCCTGCCATACTTAAAGACTAGCAAACGGCGGTGGCAGCCTATTCAGCTCAAACGAAGCACCTCCCTTAATATGAGCTTAAAGCATGCAAACCTAGCTACCTCCACCTTTTTCCCCTCCTTTTTGGTTCTCTTCCCCTTTTTCTCCAGAAATTCGGCTATTTGTTAAAACATGTCCGAGTGGGCTGGTCTCGTCTCCACTCGGTTCCTCCAACGTCCTCGCAGGCGGCTATTGATTGGCGTCAAGGTCACACTTGAGCACACGACATACACACATGAAGTCAGTGGTTAAGTGGGTGTATTTTTAGACTAAATCGTCTAATATATTTTATTCGTCTTTACTTCTACGCCAGTGGAGGGGGGGTCGTCTTGTCGACCAATCAAAAGGCCCGCTCTCTATATCACGCATACACGCTCACCCACCGAGAGAGAGATTGCACAAATCACAATTTCCGCTGGCATATGTTTATATCAGTGGGACTGCCGTAAGTTCTATGCCTTTCCCTTTTTCACCGCCTGCTTTTGTATGATCCCACCTTCACGTTATCTGACTTCGCAATCTCACCTGTATGGGCGCTGATTTAAAATAAGTAGCACCCGAATTAATAGAAGTTACTCAACTGGCATTTATTAAATTAGTAGGATGGGTGAAAGCAAACTAATTTTAAATGGAATATCTTCTCATTTTGTTTTTCTTGCTGCTTTTTATTCCTTGATCTAACTCGTGTTGGGCTGCCGCGTGGTTTGAATTACTCGCCTGGTTGCCTGCTGGAAGCGGTGAAGACCACCACCATTGTTGATGCCTCATTCAGAGAGATCCAATTACTTAAACTGCCTACTCAGGAGAGCAGAAAAGCGTGGGAAATCAACTTTTTTTCGCCTTTTGCCTTAGCAATAAATGTAGTGAGGTGAATCATAAAAACGGTGAAAAGGCTTGAATCAGTGCAATAAAGGGGCTCCCAGAACCACCACGAATTTAGCGCACGAGGCCTGTACCAACAATTTCATCCCTCTTCTCGCTGAAGGGTAGGGAAAATAAAGCACGTCTAGGTACGTCACGTTGCTCCACTTGGCTTTGACACATCGACCTGAGTGAGCTATCGTCGCCTTGACCGCACCAATGGGGACGAAGACGATTAGCACCGACAAAGAGGGGACACCAACACCCCAGCCTACATCGGATAGGGTAGAAAGTGCGCGTGTATTGGTGGTACAGACTCATCTTCAATGTTTACAGCTCGGTGCAGGCAGAATTCTCTCTTTCCCCCCTTCGTCAAAAGTGACTAATGGAGGAACCTCCAAACCCTGTGCTGGTTGTAGAGATGCAAAATAGCTGATCTTAGCAGTTGAACGGATTTAAGGGGCCCAAGCTTTAGCCACTGGCTGGAGAAAATGAGAGAAAATGCGACAACCTCCCCTTTTTTTGTCCTTTTTCCAGCAAATGGCGCAAAAACGGAGTCTGATAGAGACCACTGATGGTCTTCCAAAAGTTCCACGATTGGAAGACTCCAGTATGGATTATCTTCTTCCTGTTGAATATGTTAGAAATGGCACTTCTCCTTGCATCTCCCAGATTGCCGCTGCACTGTTCAGTCTAGAAGAGAGAAAGGTGAGACGTGGTTTTTCGCTTCCCCCAACCTTTAATTTTAACGGCCCCATTGCCTAGGCAATGGAAACAATGGCTCAAGAACTCCCAAGGGATTTCCAAACCATTTACGGCATTCTTGAGGAGGTCAGCTAGGGTAGGCGAGATCAGACATACCCTTTTGACCCCCAGAAAAGCGCCGTCTGGTTTCTCCAGTTCACCTCCTTGAGCCCACCCATCGGCACATCCAACGGATCAGAGGCCTTCTAGCCTGAGAACTATTGTGTCTAGACTGTGATGTTTTAACTTCACAGAGTCGCTCACCTGCAGCTCTGATAGACAGAAGGCGTCAGACTTAATTCGCCACCCTGCCGCCACCAATTTCTCTTCAGTCTGTCCCACAAACAACTTTGGGCCTCATTCACTACAGCTTCTTGACCGATTCTTAGCCCTTTGCGGCTGTAGCAATCAAAACAATCATTTTTTTCTTCCTCTGAGTATCATCATTTACACTGACCATCATGGCAGTGCAAGTGCCGGGTGTTACTCCTGAGAGCCCACTGGCAGTGATTGACTGGTTTATGCATCCCTCGAAAGGGCGGCTTCAAATTCCACAACTTCCTGATCTTGCATCAGTGTCGCTTAGTCATTTGGGAGGCACTTAAATAACATCAACTTATTCGTCTTCTAATCACCTACCTCACCAGCCTCATCACTGCACTTTCTCTGTCAGCTATTCCGCAGCACTACCCCTATCTGGGTGCAATTTAGCCTATCTGAAAGATAATTATATCTCCAAACACCCTCATAAATGCTAAACATCTGACAAAATCCAGTTGCCTGGATGAAGTAGGCAAGGCTTTCTGAAAAAGACGCCTTTTTTCGCGGGTTTTTTAAGGATGTGAAGCCCGCGCCTAATTGGTTGGAGAGTATCCAATCACGAACAAGTCTGGCAACTCCATTAGCTGTCATTTCTGGAGCCTGAAAGAGTAGAATGTTTGAGAGGCTTTAGGTTATGCCACCAAGATGATGTTAGATTAAAGAGTCTACCCTCTTGACGGTCATCCACCCCTTGGACGACTCTCCACCACCTCATCCTGCCTCGATCAGCTTACGGTCCGCTGCTTGTTTAAATCACCCGCAAAGCAGGAATGATGATGATGATGACAATGATAATTGTGTAAAATGTTAACTCCTCCACTGGTTGATCGGGTTTATAAAATATTTTGCCCTGCACAAGGCGAATGACCTTCAGCTCTTTTAAGTGAACCGATGATTTCTCCACCACCACTCTCTGACATTCACGCCCGCAGACCATAAAATGGGTTGTGTAGGCATTGCAAAGTCGTTTCCAATTTACAGGAATCCCGTCTTGCTTTTCTATCTGGTTAGTGGCTCTTCCATCTGCCAGCTTTCGCTGATTTTAACTTACCCAAAAAGATGACGCACCTCCGTGACGTCTTTAATGTGGTAGGCAGTCATCAACAGGCTCCATATTGGCATCGAGTTGGTGCTCCTCCACCAGATTACCACTTCAACCGTAATTGGGCATTAATTATCGCAAATGCAGAAAAAGACTTCTCGTTGGTGAGCAGAAACCGTTGAGAGACAGCCCTAGGCGAGGTGGAATTTATGACCACTCAAGCATCCCTGTATCCACATTCACGCACTTAATTCTTTCCTTAATTCTCCACATGCAATGCCACTAAGTTTCTTTTACAGCCTACTTTATTGCCATAAAAATCGCGATTTGCAGTCTCATTTCTCAACCCTCTTTTTTGCCTCCTCCCCTGATAAAATAGCGCGCTGTTTCATCCGATGCCGGTACTCACCCAATTTCCCCCTCCATTGTTCTCAGGTCTGTCTGCTTTTTTTGTAAGCCTTGGGGGTCAAGAGGGTGACCGCGGTATAGGCTTGTTGAGTCAGCATGTCGTTTGAAGGCGGTTGATGTAGCCAACGCTACCAACGCACGTGGACTTTATCATCTCGCCATCGGATGGAGGGACAGATGAGAGGGTGGGGGAGGGGGGTGTGAGGACTCGATTGTACGCTCTCTCCATGCTGAGTTTACCACCAAAGCCCTTACAGTAAAAAGTGCTGTCCACCTGGTAAAGAGTTAAATGCTGGTGAAAGGGTGCGGAGGTCAGACGGACGGCCAGACTGGAGGCTGTCTGCTCAGAAGATAATACATCGTCCAGTCTAGACAGCTAGGTAGCCATTACTTAGAGCAGTCAATAGTGGCCTCTAATGGTGACAGACATCAAAGAGTTGGTCTTGACATCGTGATCAGGCCTGTTGCTAGGCTTCACAGCCTCAAGGGTGATGGGAACTTATGCCAAAGCTATGAAACCAGGCCTTTAACACATACTTTTTACTACTTTTGCATTTTTCAATTCTTGCCCAAAATCTGATAAATATTTATTTTTTTGAATTTTGGATGATCATAAATTATTTAAGAATCGGCCAATCAAATGTCAGCAGTGAAGCATATTCATTTATTTAGACATCTATTGTTTTTTTTGCAATTTCTAGTGCCTTTTTCAAAGCCTTTTTGTTATCGGCGAATCAAATTCCCAACAATTAAGCGGGAATCACTTCGTTGTGCCAAGTTTTGAGGAAGCCCTCATTGAGGTGAGTACATTAATTCTCCGTGTGTTTACTATCCACTTATTTCAGTTGACACAGTCTGTAGAACGGCATTGTCCACTTTCTGCTGTCACTATGGTAACCAAAGGACACAAAGGTCTCCGAAATGGCCTTCATCATGAAATGGTCCATTTGGACGTGAAAAAGTCGATCTCAGAGCAATCGTTTTGGTGGAGGTACTTTGAAATTAGTGATTTTTCGAGGAACAATGGTAACGAGCAACCTTTCCCCAATAATACTGCTTATACAGGAGTTGCCAAGGCAACAACCCCAGTAGCAAGGGTGGAATTGATGTGTGATGCCATTCGAAGGCATGTAATTGAAGGTAGGAACACGTTCTAGTGCCTCTTCGTCTGCGTTCAAATGAACTTTGTCTAAATTTCCCAAATTTATTGCAGGATATCCCCTCGGGACCCCGAGACAAATTAATCTCTCGTATTCGCACGCCAACATGTAAGTACGATCTTGAAAGGTTTTCCCATAAGAATTATCACTAGGGTTTGATTACCAACCCTTTAAGTGACCGATTTTGTCCCACCTTCACCTTAGCTAGCACCCACAATTCTCTCTCTTTAATAGTCTAGAAGGCACAAAACTGGCACCGGGTACTGTGGTTGAGATCCACCAGATACCCTGGACAGCCACGCCCTTCTCCATCGCAGTTTTCTTCCGTGGACTAAATATTCGACCCGGTGGAATTGCCGTCAAGATTGCCGATGGTCGTCGTAGCAATACTGCCTACGCAGCATTTGAGAGTGACCTTGATGCCCAACTGGCCTGTGAAAGAACCACACCAGAGGACTACGAGGTTTTAGACAGTCTTGAGAACTCGCCAACCACTCAGAGCAGCCGGCCACCCAATATGCAGATATCTATGACCTCGGAAGTGCTCTTCCTTCAGTATGCTGTCTGTAAGAGACATGCTACTCATCGTTTGAGAATCGACTATGGGTTTGACTAATTGGAAAATACCGACAACTTATCAGACAATTGTCTTTTCAGGTAGAATTCCTGGGGTAGCTCATTTCCTACAACAGTTGACGGATGAAAGCCAAACCGTTGTCCGTATTCGTGGACTGCCTTATGCTACAAAGAAGCCGGACATTGTGAGCAAAAAAAAATTACTCATATACCCACTAAAGTCTCCTATGTGGATTTCAACATATCGTGCAAATTCAAAGATCGTTCAAAAAAAGGTTATTCAAATATGACTTGCCTTAGCAAATTGTATGAGACAGAGTCTAGAATTTCGTAATCAGTCTTTTGTCTTTATTATAAATTTGTCCATCGAAAAGTGAAACCCAAGTTATGTCTCTGTGGTTTAGACCTTCAGGTAAGTGTCAATCCACATCGCTTTGGTGCAGCTGTGGTGCTAATGGTGGAGGTGATGGTTTCCAGATAAAACGCTTGTTTTGGTGGTGTTCTCTTTTGAAAAATGACAAACTTGGGATAGAATTTTGTCTAAAACAACAAAAACTTTCCGTGAATTCTCTGTATGCATGCCGGTGAGACACCTTGCCACAGGCTAAGACGTTTCTACTTGCTAATAATAAGTAGCCATAATTGCACCGTTTATTTTGCACAACTTTGGTTAACGATAAAGCACACTTTTTGAATTAAGGAATTACTTTCATAGTGCAAAAAACGTTTTTTAAGTACGAACCTACCGACCTATTGCGGGTGTTTTTACTCTAACTCAAGAGTTGCACAATGTCTGAAAATCCTTCCTTTATGAATTCCCAGTTCCCAATCACGCAGACCCTCACGACCAAAGCCTTTACGTAATCCCATGCCACGCTTCCGTGTCACAGAACAAGTTAAATTATTTCAGTCGAATTGAATTCGCACGATGGATATTTTAATGCCTTGTGCCTTCTTATTCTTTCAATGGCAGTATCTTAATGTAAATACTCGGTATGCTTATCAATAATGCCACAAATCGAGAATAATTTTTGCTCTAACCTGTATGCAATAACTATTTTTATAAATCTTATCCTGTTGTTTAACATGCCTGCTATCCCATTAATTTTAACATTCTATTTCCTCACTTTTGCCTTGAGTTAAAAATTAATGGAATTTCGTGTAATTTTGGTTATAAATAAAAATTAAATAAGCAGAACATTTGTGTAATTTCTCCTATAAATAATGAAATTTGCCTTTTACCAATTGGCTCTTTCGGTAACTGTGGCCAGGCCCAATGATTGGTTCACAGTAGGTGACCAATGACAAAGTGAAAATGCGGGAAAGCACGTCCCCCATTGGCTCTCACAGTCATCATTACTCTTGTGTCCTCCTTTTAGGTTAAATTCTTCAAACAAGTAAACGCGGAAATTCTAAACGGTGAGGATGGCATCTTCTTCGCCACCCACGCGGATTGCCGTCCGACCGGGGATGCTTTTGTCCTCTTTGTGGACAACGAAGCCTCTAATCGGGCGTTGACTCGCCATCGCAACTACCTCGGTCAGCGCTACGTAGAACTGTTCAAAGCCTCACCTTCAGAGGCTGTTCAGGTGCATCTTAGGAGTCACGATGATTTTATTGGCGCTAAATGAGTTTGTGGTAGGATAGGAGTTGATGGAAGATTAAAGTACAGGGGAATTTTCTCCTCCGAGATTTAACTGCTCATTCCCCGTGAAGTCTGAGTTCAATCCTGTACAGCTTAAAATACTGAGGTCTTTCTTTTTGACATTTTCTTACTTCGAGGTGTGCCAAAGTGCCCAACAGAGAGGTACCTCAAGCGGCAATAAGTCTGTAAGCTTAGGTGGTAAACCCTTGAAGCCACCGATGTCGACAGTGACAATCAAGAAAACTGTCCCCGCCCTACCCTTAGCTGCTGCTCCTCGTCCATCTCTACCTCCTCATTCTGCTTCTGTTCCAACTCCCAATTTTTCATCAGCTCTGACATTGTCAGAGGTTCCCTCCAGCCTCCTCAATCCCCTTCTCTTTCCATCTTCATTCCTCTCAGTTCCTCTGACAACAGCCTTTCCAATTACAACGGAATTTGTTGATCCGACGGATCCAAAATGTCTCTTCCCACGACCCCTACCCCCGGGTGGAGCCAAGTTCGTCCTTCAGATCATGGATCTGCCATCCACGTTCAGTAGACAGGAAATGCGGCTGTTTTTGGGAGTGGATATCTACGCCAAGGTCTTCAGGATGTGCAAAATCGTAAGCTGGGACTGAGGGCTTAATAATGAGAGCTGAGTTCTCCCTTCATATCTCTGCATTTTTTTAGTGAAAGATTCTACGTAGACCAGATTTAGCTGATTAAAATAGATAGATGTGAAAGACTGATGGAAGGAAAAAATAGATGCAAATGATCCTCAACTTGGACGGGAATGAATTGATTGACGAATGAATGAATAGACGGGCGATCCCAGGTACATAGATGGGTAGAAGTTGGATGGTCGAATGTCTTGACTCACAGAAGTATGAACAAAGAGGCGTGAAGATGTTGAGTGGTGGGGACAGTAATAACCATATCATCCAACGGGTAGTGAAAGGGACCGACTGAGAGAGAGACCTCTTTGACAACATTCAGACGACCTGTCTGACGGAGGGGTCATGGCTCCTCCTTATGGCCAGCTTGGCGGACACATTGTGGACGGTTGAAGAGCTCCTTCGAAGGCCCGCTCTACACTCCCGATTCCTCCTCTTCGAGGTAGACAGTAGGGTCTTCCAGCTGAACGTCCTACCCTCGAGTAGACTTCCTTCCCATTTGCCTCCGACGCGGGTGCTCAATCTGCAGATGGCAGTGCGATCGCCGACAAGGAACGCTGGTGGGTGTACCACGCAGTTTGCAGTCCATTTCCACAAGCCCCTTATGGCTCCATTAGGCTAAATGGAAAGTCTCTTAAAACAAATTCCTAAGGGCGTTGTTGGCTGCGGCTTCAAATGTAAATGTGAATGCACACTATCGCTTTGTGACTATGCAATGCCAGTTAGACCAGAAAAAACGGTAAATATTTGCAAAATTATGCCTAGTTTTAGTATCAAAATAAGCTTAGAAAGCATAAATTTGTTGGCATTTTTTTTGGTCTTAAAAAGGCGGAAAGTGTATCTTTTAACATTCATATTACAATTAGAAGAGCCATAAAAAATAGGAGGATGGAATCCATTTGCCATTCTCCAAATTCAAGGGTGTTGGATTCCAGGCTTATTGAAAACGGCTAGAATCAAGGAATGACGTGGAACATCAAAATAAACTAAGCTCCAAGCAACAAATAGGTTTGGTAAAGAGAGGCCTAGAAGTTTACGTTTCGCTTTTTTAAGAATTGAAGTATTCTTTTGGATCCTTTGGAAATGCCGAATGTTTCTTTTTCAAAATTTGCGACTTACAAATAGGGGCAACCCACTTCCTACTAAGAATTTTTAGCCTTTCTGACTTTTCAGATGAATTTGTTTGTGTTTAAATTAACTAATTTGATACAGCATAAATTAGCGTCACACTACTGTAGCAAAATTCTGTTAAGGCCACTCGTGCCGCATAAAAAATGCCAACTGTTCTGTTAAAAGTCTGAATACATTGAACCCTTTTTTAATAGCTTCTATTTGGGCGACATTTTTTAATTACTCGAAGTGCATTCCTCAAGGAAACAAAAAACACGCTTATTAAATAAAAAGTGATTTAGATGAGAATCTATCCATCTATGCAGGATTTTAGGTTGTATTAAAGGCGGTAGACCACAGGTGTTGCAAGTAAATCGCTATCCCGAAAATTATTAAAAGGTGTTTCACCCAAATCGGCTGTTTATAGTAAGTACTTTAAGTCAACTCAATTTGCCCCCAAGATTGACCGCTTTGGATGTGGTGACACCAACTACAATGCGCTGTCTATCTCTAGCTCTCCAGGTTGTTGGACTCGTTGGAATAGAGCCACAGGTAAATCCGTCGGCCATTTTTCCACAGAAACCCCTTGGAAATTTGCCAATGGGTCTGCCTTTGGACGGTACCTCCACACTGGCTGATTTTGCCAACTCGTGTGTTTTGCGAATCACCGGCTTGCCAAGAAATGTCACCCAACAGGAACTCGTCTCACTCTACGCCCCTGTTATCCACCTCCTCTCGGTAAGTAGGCCAAATACGCGAAGGCGATGGTATAATCCTACCTAAGGTGCTAAAACATAGAGTACTTATTACTAGTGGGTAGCACCTTCCATACCTTAGGATTTGACACCAATCACTCGAGTCACGGATTGAAACTAAGGGCAAGATTTCGATGACTTTTCAAACAGAAGCCGCTTGGAGGGCATTGAATAAAAGCTAGACGCACGACTTGAGTAAATAATTGCTGCGAATTCTGGCAATTGCGAAGACCTCTTCGGAGTCAGTCACCTGTGCTACACTTTCCAAAGGCAGCTCTGGTATAAACGGAAAGGAGTGTGTAATTGGCTAGTAAACTGTGCAATTAATCCCTTTTTCATTGATTCAAAGAGCCCGCCAAAATTCCTACCTCTTCTAACCATCGGTCAAGAGGCGACCGCCACCTACCTCGCCGTCTTTGCCACTCACAATGACGCCGCTCTCATGCTAACCCACTGTCGCCTCTGCAGTCTGCGCGATAACACGTTTGTTGTCATGATTGCCCCCATCAAACAGCTCCTCCCACCAACCACCCTTCTTCCTGGCTTCGCAAACTTCCCACAAAGTAGCAAACCTATTTAAAAAGCCCATTTTTACTTTTGGAGCCATTTTTATTATTTTTTTCCATATTTCCAATTTTCGGCACAACTTTGTCTTGTTTGTTGAGATAAAGGTTTCTTTTCCAAAAATCATCCTTCCGAAATCTACGGGAGATGCTGTGGTGAGAAAAAGATTAAACAACGGAAAAAAACGCAGAAATATTGAGCAGGTTGACCGTAAAACACTTTAATTCTCAACGTGAACCTGTGGGTTGAAAAACTGCTGCCGAAGTTTGATAAGTAGGCCGCAACGCCTTAATGCTGTATCATTTAAAACAAAAAATGGATGGACAAAAACTAGGGAATTTTGCACAGAACCCCACCTCATATACAGGGTGCCATATATTTTACAGGCTTGGCTACCTGCGAACTCCCAGGCTGCCTCTAAAATGGTTTGAAGGCACATTGGCGGGCGAGATTATTTACTTTTGGACTGAAGGATGGTTGGAAGGTCATAGGTGTTGTCACGGGGCTGTGATACCCACAGAAGATAACGGGGGCCTGCTTAAAGTGTGTATTAAAACAGATCCCCTTTTGGGCGTGGACGTTGGATGCTATCCATAGAATTTGTAGTCCGTATGGAAAGAAGATTCTACTTTAGTTCTACCGTGGTGGGGTGTTCACAGATTCGTCAATCCATGGCTTGCAAAACAAGAATTAAAGTCATATTTCTTTATTACCTTGATTGAGTCCCCTTAACGGATCTATCAATATAAGTATGGGGGTCTCTTACGGCATCGTAATGATCCATACGTAAAAGAAGCGATGTAAAGATATGAACCTAGGCAGAATTGCTCCGTCATGCCTAAGTACGGTTTACGGGGACTCACGCAGCAAATAGTCAAAGTTAACATCAAAATGTGTGCCAACTCTTGACACTCCATAATGAGGTCATGAACGCTTCCCGACAAGTGTTTTTACCTCCTATTTGGCGTAATAAAAATGGTACTTTGCAAACAAAAACAGCTTATATCTGAGTTGAGTTGCAAATCAATAGTTGGCCAATCATTATGGTAAATCAATCATTTGTACAAATTTGTGTTATTTAATTGTTTACTTTGCATGCTTATAGAAAATAGCCAAGATTCGTATAGCTTTTTATGACCTCAGGAAAGGCTGAAATGCCGCATTTTAGATGTATCAAATGCCTAAAATAATCCGTCAATAAGATAAAAAATTTTTTGCAGCAAGCTAAAATTTTACAGTCAATAACCCGTTTTAAACTGTTTTTCTTAGATATTCTAATTCAGCCAATCCTTCTTTTAACTGCTAAGAAGTGGTTTAATTTGAATTGAGCGCTTGCGATTTTCCGTAAGGCTGTTATAAAGCGCGCAGTTTGGGACAGCCATTGTTCTGAGGGGATGGATCCTGTGAATTGTGAGCATGTTACTGCTTTCCACCACTTTTGACTCAATTTTCACAAACAAATCTTTTAAGTTTGTTAGGTGGTGGGGATGTGTCATACTTTTTTCCCTTTCGTGCGGTATAGACGTGTCCATTGGCTTAAATTGGTTCTCATTTATTTTGCCACTGTTGAGAACCTTTGTCTTTGCACCAGTATTTCTTCACTTTTGGGGTGTGTTTTTCGATTTTTGTACTCAGCCTCCTATTTTTCTACCAATGGCATTATTCTTGTTTGTTATTTTTTTGCTCTAAGTTGCTAGTATTTCAAATCCTCCGTTAAAATGTAAGGAGACTGTTTTACACCCCCCAATGATTTTGCCTTTTGCTAAAGACCTTTGTGATATTTGAATATTGCAGGTTCCTAAGCTTCTACTTTTCGTCCCTAAAGCCGTCTCATTCGATCCCGATGTTAATTCATCTACCTATGAATATGGTGTTCAGGTTTGAACCATCTTCATCCTGGTATAGCCATGGAGTTGGAAAACGTACCTGTGGCCGCATATGTTTGCATTCCTTATTCACGACCGCTGTGATGCAATAGGATGAGTTTGAATCGTAGCTACCAGAATTTGGGTTCTAGCGTTCACATTCCCCATCAGATAAGCAAAGCCCATTTTTAGGGCGTTTCAGTCTTTTCTCACCGTCCTTGTTAGGTGAAGGATATAGAGCGCAGTTTTATACCTATCTTATAGTTGCTTTTACGGTATAGGCTAACTTTCTGAATTTTCCCCCCTCGCCTCACTTTTCCAGCATTCTTATGTCGTTTACTGGATTATCTAAGTCTAGCTTCTTGTGTTACCTGGAGGTACTGTGGCCCAAGGCTCTTTTTCCCAGTCAAGTTTTGGTGCCAAGCGTTCTCTGTTGCTTAAAATAGTAATTTTTCCATTGTTTTTTCTGCCACCCGGCTTCGTAACCGAGGTATTCCATTCTGATGCAATGTTGGGAGATGTTATTGCCCTACGTTACCGCCTTACCTAGGAGCGAAAACGGTTTTAACGATTCCGGTTCCACTCAGTTTTAGGCGATGAAGAATTTCATATATTTAGTCCTTGAAAAGCGTTGAGCCATTTGAATGTAAGTGCTTGATGGTTAATTGACCCTTGGACGGAGTTGAATTTTGCAAAGGTCTGTCATTCGCCGATGGGATATCGCATTTTAGGCGGTTTTCTGTTTAAAGTCTCCCAATTTTGCCGCTGGCCATTGCTATCATAAATCCTTACTGTCTTTGAACACCAAACTGAACGTTCTTCAACTCTTTAAACGCGATCCACTAAGTAGTGGTCGAGAAAGCCGACTGATTTAAAGTGGAATGGAGCGAAATTAGTGATTGATAGGGATCCCAGCTTTCCTTGTAATGCTATCCATTTATTTTTTGGGAATATTTTCTCATTTCAATGCCGTGTCGGAGGTCTTTACCTCAGTTAGTGCTAATTTAGAAGAAAGTTTCATTCTTGGGGCTTACCCGCTTCTCCTGCAAGTCCTCTCAGGACGTTGTGAGGGATGCAACTCTGAAAGCCACCTTATTGTAGGTGTAGAGTTATCGAGGTCCTCGCTGGCATCTCTGTTTTATGGACCTTTTGATTTGATGTTCAAACTTCAGTAGAAGAGGATTCAATTCACCCCGATAAGCTTCTACCCTTGGAATTAATGGGTGCCTTTATTTTCCCAACGTGTCTTAAATCTTGAAAACCATGGGTCGTAAATGAAAAGGTCTTCAATAGTTTGACTACGCTGTATGATATTAGAATAGTTTGTTTCCAACACCCTTCACTTTAGAGGAGGGGATATGCAGGGTTATACAGTCTCTGAAAAGAATAAAAGTAGTTCATCTGGTGAGGGTATCAATGGCCGCCTTAATACTTGCAAAGCAGAGGCTCCACACATGATGGCCCCGTTCAGAGAGGCTTGTCTACCAACTAGGTGACCGCTTTTATTCACTTCTTCTCAACAGCAGTGCTGAGTGCGGTCCGCTCTTTTCTGGCTGAGGATCTCTCCTGCCACTTTCTGCCTCCCCAGGTGGAGGAGAGACGCCAGGTCCTGTTGGAGCATTTGGATTTACTCACTTTTGGTCCCTGTCCGTCACCACCACCTCCACCTCGTTTTGGGATGTCGCCGCTGTCAGCTTCGGCGTCCCCGCATATCATGCAACATCCCCACCATCGCTGGTTGAAGAGACATTCCATGCCTCCGGCGGTTACAATTTCACAGTCTCTGTGAGTCTGCAATCTCATTTATCATTTACAGTGACCCGTGTTTATTAGACTTCAACGAGGCCTGCTTTATTGTTCTGAAGTCTGGCGGAAGGCACATCCTCTATCTTTTTTTTCCTCTTAGAAGAAACTAACAAATTATTGAAGTCCTTGAAACAGTGGTTTGTTTTTCGGCTGTGGTTAGTAGACTCTCACCACGTTCTCTACCAGCGTCGCATATATGTGACGCCCTCATTTTCCCTGACCTCAGTCTCGCACCATTCACTACCGTTGCCAGGGTTTCACAAAGGAACGGGAATGTGTCAAGAAGCTAGTTTTGCGGTAGTGTTGATGCATCTTCGCTATTGCCATAGTACTTTTTGGGCTTACTCGTCTTTATAGCCCCTGCCAGGATTCCATCCTTTTTTCTTGATCGTTTTAGTTACATTCTACTATGTTACCCTCTCAGCCACCTTTTCTGGTAGTAGGCCTTGTGACACTTGAATTAGTCACCTCCACAACCCCTCGATGATATATATTGTTTACTCCTTACCCTGACCTCCCATGCAGACCGATTTGACCTCGATGGTGTCACGCCATGCGGTATCTGACTGATTTTGATGGGGCTGTGCTGTTGCCATGGCTTTTGGAGGCCTTAAATCATAAATCCTCTTTTTCATTGAAACTTGATTCTCTCCTGAGGCTGTTGTTCCCTTGCTTAGTTTAACCTAGGCGTAGGGGTCAACAAAGGCAAGTGAGTACTACCATCAAGTGACGGATTGCTGCTGATTTGCCTTTGAAAGGCATTTCAGTAGTGTATAGTTGGCCAATTGCGTTTAATGAAGCCTCGCCATTAACATCCCTCTTCGACGCTGTGACGTGGTTGCAACACGGTATCGAGTGTTCCTCTGTTCCAGGATTTGCGAATGGGTTATCTAACCGCTGCCTCTTTCTTCCAGTGCTTTTACTTTGAATTACTTTGATTAGTCGATGCAACAGGCCGCCTTATGAAGACGAAGGAGTCATTTCTCAAAGGAAGAAGGCTTGGTTTTCTCTTCATTGAGGTTGGCATTTAACCCCCTTCAAGATTCTGTCGGGGCACACCGCATGACATTATGATCGGATCCGCTTACTTTCATTTCTGAAGTCGGGTGGTTTCAACGTGCATTTTTGTGCTTACTTAGTGTTACCTTGCCTTCTGATTGTTAGCAGCTGACAAAGCAGTTGGGTTTACCCACCTATAGACAGCGTTCGCTACTGGCGTCACGTATGTGTGACGTGTGCTGTTTATCCATTTGCAGTAAATGCGGTTTCACCAAGTCGTGTTTGGTGAAGTAGTGGAATGGAAGTAGGACGTTTTTTGGTTCGTGAATAACTACATTTTATGGTTCTTGAGCATGAGTTCAATTAATCTACGGTAAACACGGGACTGGTCATTTATGCTGCCCTATGGACCTTGTTCGTGTCTGCTATTCAATCTCTACTCCGGTAGTATGGAGCTCTGCACTTGCCACGCCTAGGTTACTTGTCTCCCAGGCCTCTTGGAACACTTACAACTAATGTTAGAGGCTTGTCACGTCTTAGGGAGTAATCTGGGTGCAACATGGTGAGGTGGTGCACCAAGGCTACTTAACAATGGCTTGGCGTAATCCCTTACCCCCTTGTCACAGTGGGGACACCCCTCCTATTATTGTATTGATTTATTACTGACAGGTTGAGGGGTCTAGCCCTCCTTTGAACGTGAGAAGGTGTGTGTAACGTTTAAAGGCCTCCGCGGTGTCCTCTCTTGTATCGATTTAGGGCTTTGAAATGTTTTAAGAGGAGGACGGAAACAAAGCTCCTCCCCTGGGAGTAGAGTCTTTTCATATGGAGCCATTCACAGTAGAGATGCCTTTCTCCTGTGATGTTTTGACGCATACGCCGTTGCCACTACCTCGACAGCTCCAACTCTTCTAGTGATGTGTAACTACTAGTGAATCAGGCAAATGTTACTCCACTACCGATTGTGTAGACTGTCGAGTTGGCTAAGACTACTGGATTGCGCGTCCTTTGGAGTGAAAATTGTATAGGGGACGGAGTGGTGAATAATGAATGTCACAAGTAGCTGTCCGTGGCAAGATCGTTAGCAGTTCAATCAAATGTCTCACATCCATTCTCACTTTGACCAAGCAGTGATGACCAAAGTCGACGCGGTTTTGATAAGTTTCCGAAATTTTCAGAAGATCTTCAGGTGTAACAAAAAGGTCGATTGTTCCTGTTTGAGTTAATTCGGTTATTGCTGCCACCAAGATTATCGCCTTGGTCACTATGGACAAATTTTTAGGATATGGGGGATGGGGCGTAGCAGAAATCTCTTTCCCGCTACTATTCCAGTAAGATGTGTTATTTATCATCACGGCAGCAAAAGGTCGAATAACTTTTTAATCGTCTTTGTAAGGGTACGGAATGTCATTCTCATTGAAAAATCAGCTGAATGAGGTCTTATCGTCCTTGGGTGCCTTCCCGAGGTACGTATGGGTCCACAATTTCCACATAGCACAGCCGCAGCTCCTTCTCCGACCAAGGGTATCCTGCGACTACCTTATGCTTGTTTAATCCTGCCCAATTGGTTCGTGGCACGATTTGTTTGATTCACTTACTATAAGCTCGTAAGGAGCGCATGGTACACGTTTGTGACTTGTTGGACGTCACGCACATGTGACGCCAGTGGCGAACCCACCTCGTGGGCTGGATTTCACTTGATTTTACCTAATTCAAGTTTGGAATAGTTTCTTTTCCCATCTTCTCTGCTTCTCTACAGTGTGACAATCGAAATATACAACCATCGAATCACGCAACCATATTTTGACGTGGGATAAACTCCTTGGTTTTTTAGCCGGGAAAAAAAACTACTGAGTTTTACAGAAGTTTGGGGATTAGTCTCTTCTCGTGCTACCCACGATTTGCAGCCGCAAAACGAATTCCGCCTCAAATCGTACTCCTCCTTTCCCAGTGTGTTGGCATTCCGCCACAGTTTAGTATCCCACACCCTTGAAATGTCAACCTCGGTTGTTGCGTTACTATGACGAGGTGCTGGTGCCATAGGCGCAACAGCCATGGCAATGGATGGATGAGTGAATGGCTCACACCGCAAGGCGATTCGTGACTCCTCCGCTCTTCGCTCAACTCCGTTAGTTTGTAGATTTTTGGGAAGAAGAGGTGTAATTGTTTCGGTACATTGCACGCACCTCCATTACTGGCAATTGTTTGAGGGTTTGCAATCCCTCAATCCCCCCACAGATGTACGTCGTGACTTCATTGCCAGTCTGAATCGACCAATTGCACAAAATTGTGCATCGCCAGCAGATTGGGTGGTGTGTTGAGAACACTGAAGTGGATTTTGGCTCCTTGAGTTTAAGCGGTCACCTCCGTGGTGCAGGCGGTGCGGTGGTGCAGTAGTGGTGTCACGTCTGAACAAACAAACCTCTTAACCTAGGAGTCATTCGTTTTTATGACTGCGTTTCCAATCCTCATTAACGCAAACCTTTGTCTTTAATTTGCGGAGATGTGTGGCCATATTTCAGTGCGCTTGTCGGTTAGTCATGGTGTTGTTAAAGGCTGGAGTGAACACCCTCGGTGGATTTGTGATTTTATGTGTTTCTCGCCAACTAAGAAGATTTGTCCCAGATGTTATATCGTTGATTGCACTTCAGTCACAATTCTTTTTGTGGTTAAGTCATTTGTACTTACGGTCAGCTCAAGAACTCAGCCAATTTGGTGCGGGTGTAGAGAATAATATCAGCGCGTCACATATATGTGACGTTGGTGTTGAGGGTATTGGTATTGTGTATTTATGCGTGCCTAACAGCCAGACCACGGGTTTATTCTTGGCAACCCTATCTACTAACTCTCTGGTATTACTAAAACCCGTAATTAGCCTGTTTAGATCTTTGCTGATGAACTTGCTCCTCTGTCAAGTTTACCCTTGTGCCCTCTTAGTGCCCCTCCTTCTAATTAAAGGCGTCTCTAGGATTGTTTAAGCCCCTCTTTAATTTGCTTTAATGATAATAAGGGGTTTTCCAGAAGAGAGTGCCCCTTTTGTCCAGAAAAAGAAAACAAATGATTCACACCTATATAGGTGAAGCTTCGGGCACAGCCTTGAAATCATCTCCTGCCTTTTGCGTTTATTTTGAACGATCCTAGTTCTTTCTATCCACCATGTCAGCTTAGCGATGCTCCATTAAATAGACTTTTGTTTAGGTGTGGTATTTACTCATCTTGCTTTTTTCTCCCCAGGGTTAGGGGGTTGGTGTTTTGGTTTGCCAAACAAAAGTTGAAGTGGTTAATTTTTTATTTCTTTTCGCATTTGGTTCAGTTATCACTCGCCTCAGTCCAGATGCTATAAAATGCTCTTGACCCCATTTGTTGCCAGGGTGTCTTGACCACCACTGCCCGGACACTTATTTATTGGGTCCTTTTTTCTGGTCCGGTCTTACTCCCCTCCCCTTATTTAATTGCGTCGCATATGTGGATGAAGTGAAGACCTCAGATGGGAAAATCGGGATGGGGCGTTGCGTCAAAATGGAGACTCTAGTGACGGGCATGATACTTCCCCTCTTGCCACTACTGACTTCGGTTAACCTCATAAAACTGGCGAATGAGATGTAATTTTGTCGCTTGGTTACATTTCTGTCTTTTTTGGATTAGCATGGAGATACTGAGGTGCAGTTGCTCTGTTTTGCTTCCTCTCGAGCCCATCCCACTCTAATTCCTTTTCCCAGGACTTTTTTGACATCCTCTTTCCCCTTGGAATCACCCCGCCGAAAGGTGTGATTGGTTCTCTCCGTTGACTTCCCCCTTTTCCGTGTGACCTCCTCCTCCTCCGCCACATTCAGTGCGGCAAGCGATTTCCAAACAATTGCTATGTGATTGCGCTTTCTCTTCTTGGTAATTTGCCTCCAAAATGAAAATTTTGCTTTTCTTTCCAAACATCGGGCTTGGTATTTTGCTTGTACAATGATGACAAGCGCAATTCGTGACTGTCTTTTCGACTTTGCGCAGTAGGAATTAATCATTCACTTTTTGCGGCTTTTTTACTCCTGGGCCGAACAGCTTTTTTAGCCTTCAAATTAAATCATACCTGACCTCTGATTATTTCTTGACCGGCCTCAAGCAAATTCCTGCCTTTTGTTGCACCCATCGCTCAAATGGCACGTCAACGCTTTCCTCATTAGCCACGTGATACAATCAATACTCCTTGATCTGATCTGTTCATTATCCCTAAGTCGGTTTCTTGAGGTCCGTGATTAATTTACCATCCCCCCTCTGCAACAAATGAAGCTTCCCTCCTAGCCCCCCATGCCACCGCCTCCTCTTCGAGTGTTGTCGACAGAAGGAATTTAGTGCAATGCTGACTTTGATTTTTTCCCTAATTCTTTGCCTAGTTGACGTGACATTTCTGTAGCTCATTCACTCTCCTCGTAGGTCGCTTTCTTACCGCTTATTTGCAATAGAGCAACATGGCAGGATGTTTTTCACATGAATTCAGAGTTGAGGATTATTTATTGCGTTCCGAAATAAATGCACGCTGAAAACGTGTTCCGTAGATGTTTCGTAGTGCCTTCGTAAACCTCAATCCTGTTCCTACACCTCTCACCTACTTACTTTGTTTTGGCCAATTTTCATTGGAGTTCTCTTCCTCCACTGTTCGTCCATAGACGCCTCCAAAAGCCTTCAGCCAACGATGTTCGTCTCTCCTCCTCCTCCTCTACCACCTCTGTTTATGCCACGCCCTATGGGCCCTCTCAACGCACCTCCTTGGAGACGGCGACTGAAGCTGAAGGTGAGACTGCCACCTCACCCCTGTACGAGGAGCCGGTCAATCTTATCCAGCGCCTCTCGCTGCAGCAACATGAGGCGTCGTCACCGATCTCTTCTGGCTGGAGTCCAGAACACCGCCCTTCCAAACGTTACCATCAAAACCCTCCTTTCCTGCAGCGACACTCGCTCTCATCGCAGCTGGGTGAGTTCACCATTGTATACTACTAACTTTTGAATAGCCATTTTTCCCTTTTCCAGTAGTTTTAACACTTCGCTTACCTAATTCCTCCTCTTTCAATCACTTTTAAGTTCATTCGTCGTTCCATTCTAGCGCCGAAGCTATTCCATTTGCTTTTTTATCTGTTGAAGTGAGATTCTAAGAGCTTCTATTTTCTCCAACTGAAGCAATACTTTTTCGTGCATCCCTTGTGTTTAATAATCGTCTAGTGTTTCAGTGTCAAACTATTCCTCTACGATTGTTACTCCACTGCCAAGGCGTAAAGCGTTTAATGCTTTTTGTTTGACCATGCAATTAGGGTTTATGGTCCTTTTGTCGGTGGACTTGTGAGGTTGGGAAAAAGGCTTCATTTGACAATTTACTCTCAGGGAAAGCTCCCAGAGAACACGCCCATCGTCTGCAACTATCAGGCCACAGATTTTATAATCGCTCTTTGCCTATTCATGAAGTTTTATCAACCTTTCAACCCCTTTTTTAATTAACCATCAGTGAGTTATGAACTGTGAAAATAGAGTCGGTTGTTTTCGGTAATAATAACCCTTTTTACGATTCTTACCTGGGCCATTCGACCAGTGATTTAAACGGTCGTCTTGGTTCCCCATAATTGTTGGAATTTGCGGGATCGGTTGCAGCTGTTTCTGGGTTACGCGCATTTTGCCGTGACTCAAATTTCAGTCCCGTCTGTCTCCTCGTTTCATGTTCTTTGTGAATTCTACTACCTCAGTTAAACTACCTTTCGCCACATCAGTATCCCCCCGTTTCCATTGGCCACTGCAGATCCTACAGGGATCCCTCATTTCTTGATTTTCAAAAGGCGGTAATTTGGAGGTAGCTATTGAGGAGAGCTTGTTTGAGAGCCTAATTTTGAACCGCTACTTTTCTTTTGTCGCAGTGATTGATGGATCGCCGGGTTATCCCGATTCAGGTCGAGGTCTCATCCCCCCGTCCCCTCGATGGTTGTCTGCAGTCACAAGGTCATGCAGTCAGTTGATGGCTTAAGTTTTCTTGCAATGTTAAACTCAAAGTCCTTGAAGCCTATATTTTCCGGATTGGTGTATCGATGAAGCTCTACCCGACTTCAAATTCGCAATCCATAACTTTCCATCTTTTTGTCCTATCAGAAATTTTTTGAGTACCTTTATTTGTTCGTAGATTCTTTGCGTTCTCCCTCCACCTAGTGTTTTTCATTACTCCCCACCATTCTTATCTTTGTACACCTCTCCTTTCATTTCTCGGACATTGTTTTTCTTGAGGTCAAAGTGTCTATTTTCACTTCCTACTTCTTCAGTCATATTGAATGTGTATGCCAAAACAGATACGGTTTTTGGTAGGGATCGTCGCAATGTCCTTCGTGCCATAATTCCTTTATTTGGCCGCATCATACCATGACATGTCAGTTAAACTAATCTGTTGAATGTGATTCAAGCTTGTCTACTCCATTAAATCCGGTCTAGCTAGGTCGTGAAATTGGGGCTGCAAAAGTTGGCTTCTCGTAACCAACTACTTGAGTGGGAGAGGCGAATTCCCTCCATGCTTAATAATAAAGATTTGTGCATCACTGGGAGGTTAAATTGCTCGGAAATAATCGTGCCATGAACAATGACAATGGCTTAGTGACCACCAACACCTCCACGACTAACTCCATTTCGTCCCCAGAGTACCACGTTTGATGAGGGTCAGGTCATGACGATTGAAATCTTCATTCTTGATACAGTAGAATTTAAAGCCGTGTTTCCTCCTCGTCTTTTGTGTTTCTCTAGCGAAGTTGTGTGGGCAGACAGGAAGTGAAGTGTGACGAAAAACCGTTGAGGTTTGATTGTTTTCTTTCAGCGGTAAGGTATTTTATGGTAGTGGAGTTCCTGCCAGGCTTGTCTTTGTTGTCAATGCTTATTTCACGCAGTGTCTTTGCGTGTGATTATTTACATCTTGTTGTACAAGCCACACTTCCTAATTGATGATGAAACGGTTCCCTCTACATGTCTTTTGTTTACCCTTTATAGGGCAGTGTCGCAAACCCACCTTGCATCCTCCATCCATTGTGTTTATAGTTAGTAGCTTCTCACCGAACCCAAATTAAGCTGTCAGATTGTGCTTCATCTCTGGCGATTTTTTTTTCTCTACTTCATGCGTCTACCAAATTCCTTCCTTTCCTGTTATACTGTCCCAAACGTCGTCATCCAGTCAACTTTATTGTGATTTGCTTGATTCTCAGCTTCATCGTGGATTTGAAGTTTGGCGGGATTCGTTGAATTTACGGGCTTGGGTGATGTCCTCTGGATCGTTAGAATTCCCTCTTATTCAGTTTCTAGATGAAGTAGTCAAGTAATTTCACTGAATTTAGCAGTTGATTATCATGCGGTAGCTTAAAACGCCGTGGGCTGATTAGCCGTACCCCTTTCCGGTGTGCTTGTCATTTTTGGACATCCCTAGCCGCCCCCAAAGGCGCAGGCTTCGATAATTTTAAGGTCGTGCCTCTCCTGAATCGTTGTGCACAGAGACCTTGTTGAATTCACCGGCAGTCTTGGTGATTAAATTCACCGATTCATCTAGTTAACTTTTCAGTTTATCCGATCGCTTTTCGATGTCATCATTGAATGTGCGCAAAACTGCAATGTGGCCACGACGAGAAGCCTTCCACTGTTAGTTGACAATTCTTTAGACATTGTGTTCTATGTTTAGACCTGTGTGCTCACACCAAGCCGTTAATGTCATAAAAATGAGAAGTGGGGGGTGTAGCACCCTGGCGGCGGGTGTCTACGTGGTTTTGGTTACTATTTTCGTCCGTCCACCTTCATCAGCCCCCCACAGCACACAACACGACGGCGCGGCGCGACGTGAATACGCACGATTGCATACGGGCTGAGAGAGTGGAGTGCGGGATGACTCATGTTGACGCAGGTTGCTTACTGATTGGCCTTTGGAGGGGTGTCGGGGCTGTGCTGATGACTCATGCCCTCTATTACCGTCTATTCACGCTCCCCATGGTGGAGATTCACTTTGAGTCTGAAGTAGACCTCGGACGCCAGAAAAGAAATTGTTTTGAAGGCGGACGTGATTCCCGACTCCGTTCCCTCCCTTCCCCAGTGTTTGTTGAAACCACTCATGGTACGCAGAAGTGAAGGTGTCGTGGAATAACCGTTCCTTGATCGCCGTAGTCACACTTATGCTTCGAGTTGATTAACTCGGAACGTGTTTTGTCAAATCGCGCTATGAATTTGCCTCGCTATACGAAGCATTCTGGTCTGGATGGTGGTATCCGGGTGGTGATTGCACGTGAGAGTCTGTTGAGAACGACGGTGTTATGATAGATTCGCGTAGCATAAAAAAGGCCCACCAATCTTGCAAACCTTCCCACCTTTCTATCCAAATTACCTTGGCAATTTCGAGGCGTCCATGAAGACGTCATAGAGCATAATGATCTAGAAAAGGTTAAGCCCAATTCGGAGGAGGTATGGGCAGGTCCTGGGAGTCTAATTGCGAGATACTGAAGAGAATCGCCTGCTCAAGTACGCGTCTAGTTCTCTGCTGTAAAATTGTATTATTAACAGGAGGAAATCACAGGGATCCACCGTTTTTTTCCAAGACAAGATGTAACTGGAAGCGCTACCACTTGAGTGTAAATTCATAATCTAGAGACTCCGGTGAAGAAAGGGTCTCTTCCACGGCATTTTAATCCAATATTGGGCTTCTAAGGAGGCGATGAAGAGCTTGGCTTACTGATACGTTTTAAGTTCTCCAAACTCATTATCTTTTAGAGTGCTCGATGTCGTTTACATCGCTGCCTCAACAAGCTCCTCATCCCTGTGGTGAATGCTCGCCTTCACCATCTCTACCCATTTCTTCGGCACCGACTGAGGTGTCTATCGACACAACAGATTTGGGAACATTGTTGTAAGTTAGACCTTCTTTTATTTCACTTGCTCTTTTAAGCCTGACTTAGAATGGTCCCGTTGTGAGGCACTCCACAGAAGGAGTTTTCATAGATTAGACTCGATTTTAGTGTATTGTTTTCGAAATTACCTCTTGAATGCGTTCTTTTTAAGCTACTTTAAATAGCCTCTACACTTTTAATATAACGGAGGGCTAAGTTTGTGAACTTTGCAAATTGGGGTTTGTGAGCCCCAGAAGGCGGTTCACAATGACAGCGGAGTTTCTTTGCTGCAGGCGATGTTGGATGTCCTCGTTCACGTAAAAGCAAACCGGGTTTTGAAGAGGGAAGTCTCCAAGTGCTTGTGCCTTTTATTGCTCTCTGTCAGCAGTTGCTTGGACGCTTCTCCTGCAGCATCCACTCTGCTCAACTGTAAACTGTCGTTGGTTGGAGGATCATAAGCAACCATAGCAGTTATACGCGCCTTTACTAAACTCTCTTCGTTTGCCATTCCTCTATTTTCATGAATCAGTTTTTGGGGTTTTTTACTTATTCTTTGTGATCGTATCTGAACGGTAGCATATCTACTCACAAATCTCTTTACCAACTTCCGGAAGCTGTCTTGAAATACTCCTGTCGAAGTAACTATTATTGAAGGATTCTGAGGTGGCAAAATCGTACCCAAACCGCCTTTAGGTGATGTCGGTTCTGGCCCAGAGGGAATTTCGGTCATGGTAAGGTTGAATCACGGAAAACACTTAATCCTTTCTTTCACACATGTTTACATCGCTGCACACACATGCAGTAAAATGAAATGACAAGTCCCCGGTTTTCTAAAATTAGCATTTACAAATATGTCTCCATTGTGAAAAAGTCATACTTCTGCTTCCTCTTCTCCTCTTACTCTTTCTTCGTCTTCTTTTGTTTGGTGGTGTTTGGTTTCTTGCATGTTGACACCATTTTCAATTTTTGTGTAAACTTACCCCAACCCCCTCGATCCGCCCCTTCTTTCCCCCCCACACTTCGACACTGTCCACATCTCCAGTCCCGACTGTGATTTCATGGCGAGGGTACACATCACATCCCACTGGCTCATTCTATTTCAATGCCTCTTCACTGGCCTTTATCGTCCCACAGGAACTCGAAACTGTCCAGCACGCGCTACTTTACCTATTCACTGGTCAAACCGTAAGTGGATCCTCATTCCCCCACCTACCGCACTTTGTGGATTCCAAAGGTGAAGGCGTAACTTTTTGACATTGGCGTTTACTGGCGAGTGGACGACTCAGACGCGCAAGCAGGTGGGACTCTAGTGTCCTCCTTTGACTTCTCGATCTGTTGGAACAATCCAACTGATCAGTGCACAGGTCTCGTTCCCAGAGTTCCGTTGTTCGCTCAAGAGATCAAGGAGCATCACATATCCGTTCTGCCTCAGTTGAAGGTTATACCTTAGGGGGAGACAAGGATTTCCAATTCATGAAGAGGAAGTAGACGGTAGATTGATTTCGAATTCGAACCCCAATGGATGAATGGATGGGTCTCGTTCGTCCACTCGCTCACTTTTCAGTAATCGGGAGGGGATTTGGAGTCCCTAATCGGATAGAGATGTCACTTCACTTCATTTCCAGCCTGTTACGCCGATGTAATCCATTTTGTTTGTGTCCCTTGTGTCTATGGTCTCTCCTCCCACACCCACTGCCGCCTCCGCTGCTATTGCCACAGCCACGGCTTTTATGTTCGGTGGACCAACTGTTGACGTTTGTGTGTGTGTGTGAACATCTGCCTTTTCACCCACTCATGGTTACTCGCACAGCCGACGTCTGTGTGAAGGAGGAGGTACTGATAAGGCCTCACCTACGCAATTCCCTCTCCCCTATACACTCCTTTTAACCGAGGTGAGTGGATTGATCTGATCTGGCAATTGTTATCAAAGGAGATGTTGTCGCAAATCTCCCGGTTTTTACGATGCTCTGGTGCTGTAGTAAAAGATGAATTAATTCGCTGTTGAAGGAGCGCTGTCTGATGCGTTCTCCTAGGGAACCTCATGGCTAGCCAATTTACCACTGGAATATCTGGAAATCTTTCTTGTGCGAAATCCTTTCACGCACTGTGACAAGAAAGTACTCGATCTAGAATTTGTACACAAGCTTCTGCGGTTAAAAGTAGCAACGCGCTCCTGCCTTGCCAGCAGCTTCCAGTGGCTGGAATCATAGTGATTAATTCGTCGACCTGCATAACCTTTCCGTAAAAGTGACTCGCACATTGTTGGAATCGGCGGATTCTCTCTCTCTCTCTCCTCTTCCCAACTTCAAATGCTATTGCATTGGCTCCAACCGAACTGATGCATCTTATTGGCCAACTCCTACACCTTTTTTTCCAAGAATCGTGATAGCACTGGGATTATCTTCTTTTGTTTATTAATTTACATTACGTCTAGCCGACTCGGTGTCAGTGGTGCCGGCGACGGCAGCAAAGGAGGCAACAGAGTTTAAAACTCGCGTCAGATCTTTTCGGCTTTTCATATTCAAAGGAGGCTGTGCATATGCACTTTTTGACGCGCACTCATCAGACTTGTCACCCTAATCGCTTTCGTCTTCATCATTGTCTCTGTCTAGTAGCGCAAATGATGAATGCCTTGTCATCATCAAGCAAATGTGATATCCTGGTGATTAAAGCAGAAGATATTAGTGAAGTTTTATGTCCGGGTGATGAATTGAAGTACATTGGAGATGAGACCGAATGGGTGAGTGGTTGTAGCTTAGATGAGTGTTTCAAGTTTAGATGGAGTGCTCCGAGACTGGATGGTGTGATTTACACTGATGAGGAGAGCGAAAGAGATGCAATGAAGCTTCGAATCCGATGTGGTAGGATATCATTTTGCAAAGTGATTCAAAGCCTTGAAGTTCAGATGTATCTGAAGCTTTGTTAGTGATGCTGTTAAATAAAGACGCGTTTTGTGTGATTTGCTTCAACGAAGGCGATTTACTTTCTGGCCACAATGTGTCTATAATGGCCTGTTAGGCTGTTTTCAAGTTGGAGTGAGTCATTTCACCACAATAATAGAGAAAGGCCGGGAGTACGAAGAAACATTATCATGCCCTTGTCTGCCTGGTAGAGATCGAAATTCCGTTGCCTCCCATTCCAAGAACTCTGGATTCTTTTCCACTTTCTGCACCGTATTCACATGGTAGACGGTGGATCGACATGATGGCGAGAATATTGCCGTTTTCAATACCACCACAGTGTCCTTGTTACTAATTCCTCTGTTATATCAGACTGTGAGCTCCATCTAAGAGGGATTTTTTTGTGATTGGAGACTCATTTCAACTGACCGCATGATTTGGCGAGAATTCCTGAGATGTTGGTGAATGGGAGAGAAGAGCTGCTTCCATCTTTTCGGTGAATTCTCCTTCAGCTAGAAGATGGTAAGATTATTTCTTGCATTCAATTCCCCACCCCCACCTCTTTCGTTCCAATGGTTCTATACGTAAGAGATGCTTTTGGAAACGCTTTTCTCTCCAGGTCGGAATTCCAAAACTAAAAACTATAGTTGGACGGATTTTTGGACTTCATCCTTGTGGTCACCCCAACCCCTTCCGAAGGGTTTAAGTAACTCTGTTTCGGGGGCGAATTCTTTGCTTTAATAACATCCCCTTCCCCACCCTCTTTTGTCATCCAGCGAGTCTCCTCTCACTTGAAGCAGTGGGCTTGCCGAAAAGGTACTCCTCAAAAATGGCAAAAAAATTTACGCATCACCTGCTTCAAATGAGCTCATTTCATGGACGAGGGACAAAATTTATTGATACTGTGATCGTTGGATGTTACCGTGTATTGCAAATTAAAAAATTGGGGGGAGACTTACAATCAAGGTTCATTAATTTAAATGCCTTCTAGTAGCAATTCTTGTGTCTGCTTAACCTGACACCGCCAGATGAGGCTGATTGCTTCTCTGGCTCACTCTGAGAGGGACGGTGGTCAACCATTCTACCAAACTCCTTTATATTTCAACCACCACAGCCTAGTTGCGGTAGTAACTGCGTTGAAAATTGCGTTGCTGAAGTTCTGCGTGGAATACTCCAGCTCAGTGATATTCGCTTTAATCGCGCATTAGGCAACGCGGTGGGATTTAGACCCGCCCTTTCCACTATGCCCATCATGAAACTGTCTGGGGACTTGGGTGTGCCATATGTCAGTCTTAGGGGTAACTCTGGCGCTAAACAGGCATCATGGCGGTAAGATGTGGTTGGGGTCCCCTCCGCAACCACGAGGAAGGCCTTTGTTGTTTAGTTGCTACACGAAAACCGGAGTAGAAAGATATCTGCCGCAGCTAATCATAGAAGGGTTATTGTAAACTCAGCAACCTTTGTTAACTGACCGGATGCCAAGTTCTGCAAAATTGAGGCTAAACGCGTTCAAAGTATCCTTTTGTTTGCCTACGACGAGCGAACCGGAGGGCAACCCAGGTAAACATCGCACAGTCGTAAAATGGAAAGAGAGTATAGAAACTAGGGCAAAACGCCGACGAGGGGTCCTTAATGTCATTCATCCTAGTGAATGGACCCGGTTTTAGGTAGATGCTCACTCAAGAAGGCGAATCGGCGGGTAGGACGGTCTCCCTGTTCAAATTGGGCCAACCAAATGCTTTTAATGAGGGTTAAGTCGGTCTTCGCAATACTGTCAAGACTCCAATCATAGACTACTTTCATCTCCACTTAAATTAGATAGCCCCTACAGGCCATCCGAAAGTTTCCATTTTTTTCATCTCGCTCATCGTGCTCCGCGCACCAGAAATGCACCAGGCCGTTCTGCTCTAATTTAGCCTGCCTTGTATGTCTTGTGATCCACTCGATCTTGGTCTCACGTAGTTCACTGTTCATACGGAGACAAAAATAACCAAGTCGTGCGGACCTATTGATGTGGTGTTTGGCCATTTGTTTACCCCACAGGGTTTATCCGTGTGTAGGCTTCATCATTTGAGGGCTCGATCTCGGCTATCACAGAGCCGAGGTTTGTCGGGTCCTTGATTGCCTTCAGATATTCATTGATCAGTAGATTGATTTATTGGTCAGTGCTTTCTTTTGTCTACTTACCCACAGGCTGCCTAAGAGGTCCGCCGTCTCCTCTCGCCGCGCTGCCCCGTCTTGCACACTGACCGGTGCGCTATACTACCGCTACAAGCCGCGCAAATGGTGCCGCCTCGGGCACTGCCTCTTGACGCCGGACGCTCACCTCCTCGGTTTCCGCTCTCCCCATGCCGCGCTCACCTCGCCGGCCGTAAGCCTCTTTGTCGCCGCTGCCTCCACCATGGCGGTGTATGCGGGTCGCGAGTCGGGAATGCAACATGTCTTCAAGGTCACGCACACTGCCGGCGTCAGTACTGCTCCTGGCACTGGTACTGTCGCCGCTGCTGCGACAGTTCATGGCGGCGGAGGTCGGGCTCTCGTATTCGCTGCAGACTGTGAAGTGGAGGCCCTGGCTTGGATCGCCGTTAGTCTCCTCTTTCTTCGTTCCTTTACTGTTACTAATTTTCTAGAGGATCCAGGTCTATCATTTGGGGGTCGGTAACCTGGAAAGTCATGATTCGGATGAGGGAAGGAGCGTTTCGTTTCCGCTTTTGATCAGCACTTGACCCTCTTTCATCTCCCCTTTTTGCTATATCGTAGTTTCCTGGAAGATCTCAGTTACGTGGTTGGGGCTTCAGGCTGGAGAAACTTGGGAATTTTGGTGAATAAAAAATGTAGCTAACTAATTTCTGACCGTTGTTTGGTCTGGACAGTAGATGGAGTTTTAGAAGCGTGTTTCTTGTCCTTGCCTTTGAAACTCAAGTCATATTTCTCGATTGTGGTTGGCATAGGTCTTGATGAAGTAAACCTTTCATTTCTTGGTGAATATTTGAGTCGAAATAGGAAGGAAGGTTGATAGGGGCGCCAAAAATTGGCGATTCTAGATCCGATTTCTCGGTCCCTTCGATTGCTTGTAATGGCTCTGGAGAGAGATGCAGAGTACCCTATTTCGTTGTTCGATCAAGTAAAAGTGTGCAATCCTCTCCGGAAAAGGGAGTAGTTATTTGCACACACATACCTAGGCCCACCACCGACGATGATGAGTAAAAAACTTTCTTTATGGAGATATGCGCGGCTCTAGGTCGGATCCGTGGACGGTTGATTTTGGCCAGAAGGCAAATTTTACCCTGCTTATCTGTGATCGTTCGGAAGGCGGAACGGTTTAACCGTTTCGAGAAAAAAGATTATGAATCCACTTTGTGTTATATCGCAATGGAGGCTTCCTCGTAGAACCATCAGCTTTCAATAGCTTCTGCGATAGAGGTCAACGTCGTCGATCTTCTCTTTTTCTCCGTTTTAGCAAATAAACCAGTACGCACAAGGCATCACACCAAGTCGCGCCGAGTCGTTCATCGGCCACTACTGTCGTCAGGCCCACCGTCAGCACCGTCGTCGTTCCAGTGATGTGGTGGATGCGCTCTCCCTCACCGATTTCGCACGAACCACTTCCACGATGTCAGCGGCGTCACGACGAAAAAGCATGGCTGGCGTGGAGTCCCGTCCCCACAGTCTCTTTCTACCTCCCATCCAGGCATCACCAACTTTTCTTGGTGGGGTAGAGATGACGCTGCCACAACGACAGCAACCGCCACCACCTCCACCTAACGCTTTTGATGCCAATCAGGTAGGTATCTTGATTAAGAAAACCAATTTCTCTTGAACAATTTTATTGGGCGCTTTTTTCCCCCTCGTTTATCTGGACAGGAGGACAGCGGATTTTCGGGTTTGATTTCCTCGAGCAGCTCCGCCACCGATGGAACTAATGGAGAGGTCTCTGATCAGAGAAATTCCTCGCTAGCAGCTACCAGTGTTGTTAATCCCTCTCCTTATCATCGCCAAAGCATATTCTCCATCACCTCCACATCTGTCTCCACCTACGATCTTTTTCAATCTCGAGCTTCAGGGTTGTTCTCCTCGGTTCGCAAGAAGGTGGTAGACTCGCTGAATCTCCCGAAACGACGATCACTTATCCTGCCTCCTCGACCATCGGATGGTCTGGAAATGGCTGAATCCTCATCGCCTCCGACGCTGTTGACAAGGTTTGGATGGACGCAGCTTGAAGCGGTGGTTGGAAGTGATGGGTCTGGTGGTGGGGTTGGTTCCATGACTTCACCGAGGACGCGAGCCTGGCACAGTGTTCGGGGATTAACGGGAAAGATGGCAATGCAGCATCAGGCGATGAAGTCATCGTCATCAACATCGTCTTCGTCAGCGAATACGAGCTTGGATGAATCGGTGCTGGCGGGTGAGTGAAGTCACTTTGCTGGCGTCTGTTTCGTGTTGGGCTATTTTTGTTGGTCGATTACTCATTTCCTAACTCTTTGGGATATCACTGCCACACACCACCAGGGTCATACTCGATATCCCGATTTTTTTGAAATATGTTTCCTATATTTTTGCGGTAGACGTCCGTTCCAAATTCGTGTGTCGCAAATGGATTGGTTGAGTTTGGAACAATAGGGCAACTTTTTCTATGCTTTGAGGACAACTACCTTAAGTTTTTTCGCTTTCGGGTAGCCGTAGTTGAAGTGACCAGCTTGGTAGCGGAAGCGCTCGAATGCCCTAGGGCTGGACCCAGTAGGGGACGTATCAAGAGGGAAAGTAGAAAGCATCAGACCTGCTCCACTACGCTACTTAACACCCATTTCGTATTCAGCCCGTTCCACGAACATTCATTCTGGACTGGGAATTGGCCACAACAGCAACTTTGTAATCCATTGTATTTTTAACTGCTTTTATCCTTCCCGTTTGGGAGAACGGCGCAGTTTTCAGGTTTAGGTTTTTCTCGATGCGATGCACTCTTAAGACAATGTTTTGGCTTGAACGACAGAGACATCAACTGTGCGTCAGTTCAGGGTCGAACAGCGCCCACGCCATAATTCATGTCATAGCACGTACATACCAGTCAGGCTCTACGGTAGAGGCAAATCGACCACCTTCACTACTACCATAGCCAAGCAGATGTTTTATTTGTCCCAAAATGGCACTAACCATCCCTCAACTTGCTTTTTCTTGTTTTTTTTCCTTTATTCGTTTTAATCTTATTCACCCGTGTAATTAAATGCATTACATGTGCATGTGCGTGCATGTGAAGAGAGGGTTGAATGGGTACGCTAACATATACGTGTGATTTAATGGCGCATATTTTTAGGCCATCACATTCCGCGCATCTGAGTATATTATTCCCATGACAGTTAGGATAAAGGGCATGCTCTGATCCTCAATCACCCCAGCCCGACTTCAATGTTCGGCGAATGTCGTTGTGCACCGCATAAATTTGGACTCCTCCTTCCCCTCCCGACCACGTGCTCTTTTGGTGACCTTTATTATACTAGTTCATTGGCCGGGTACTACTTAAGGCTATAAGGGGTTCTACATTTTCACACATCCACTGTTCCAATGTACATTTCGCGTCATTACCGGTGTTGAGGTGGAATGGGAGATCAAACGGTTACCAAGAGCCGATGCGATTTGATTTTCGTCCCCACGGTTTCAGCTATCCACAGCAGTCTTTCTTCTCTAGTGTTCTTCGTGTCGTGACTATCCGATCTTTTTGGACAAAAGCCTTCCCTATTGTTCTAGTTGAAGTCGTCAAATGGTTCTCAGGCGATAGTGTGTCAGAGCTAGGCTACTGGGCGGTGACCGATGTAGCGTCCGAGTTAGTCTATGAAGACGCTGTTAGCGTATAGAGGAGCTGTAAGGCTAGTGGAATAGGGGGTCTGTGGGTTGACATCGTCAAAAGGGTTCCAATCAGCGTCAGCAAGTGAGAAATAGAGGGGTTAGGTTAGGCGGGCACAGGAAGGATCACCTCGTAGCCATTAGGGAGCATCAGTAATGGTTCCTCTAACCAATACGGAGGTGATTCAAGTAATCTGGTCATCGCAGTTGAAATATTTTGATCAGCCGCTGTGCTACAGTCTGAGCCCTTCAGAAGCAGGTGGCGCGTAAAATGCGCATTCCTTCTAGATCGCAAAAAGGCGGTGACACGGCTGCGTCGAATGACGGAAGGCAAACATGTGACTCACCGAACGACAAGTAGCGGGTGCGAGGGAGACATTTTGAAAGGAAAAAGAGATGCAAATGAAACACAGAAAAGAGGGGTTTAAAATTATTTCCCCTTAGTCAAGGAAAAGGCTGTGCTTTCGAAAATGGGAAACATTCTGCTTCTTCCCCTTCATTTACGGCAGCTTTATGCTGCGTTGATGGTGCAAACGGCTCTCCTTCCTTCTATCATTGAATTCTCTAATGCTTCATCCACTTAAGGCAAATATTTGAGTTAAATGGAGTTTTTTAAGGAGAACGTAGGCACATTAATATTTCATGTGGAATTTGTAAAACGCGGAGGTATGGTGCCCTAGTACGGTGTGTGGAGTAATTCGGATTTCTTTCGAGGCTTGAGGCGGTATCAGGCCAATATCGCCTCCGCAGGTTCATTCAAAAATGATCCTAAAGCTGGCTTTTGCCTCTTTTTTCCCTTTTTCTCCCCACTTACATTTGGTACTAGTCATGTGCCTCGTCCGAAGTGGGTCCTGGAGCACGTTTTTCTAGGAAGAAGAGGGAGGCGGTAGTCCTTTTTACCGCCCTTGTTGAAGACGGCAAAGGTCAAGGGGTGGGGGTGTAGTTAAATGACTTCATCCACAAGTAGGTACTAGCAAAAATGGACCCTCCCTCCCCTCCCTAAGAGAGGGGTTTTTGTTGTAAGAGAAACGGTGTTTTATCTCCTACTCTAGGTACTGTGGGCAAGAGTTGTGCGTGCGTGCCTGGAGTTCAAAATTACCCTCCCGGACAGAAGAGACGTCTTATCGGGCAAATTCATCTATTCAATACATAAAAAAGTTCTAAAACTGGTGTAAACTTGATGTAATCATCGCCGTTTAGCGCTCTGGTCTCCATTCTTGACTACGAGAAGTTAGCAAAGGAGTGTGCAACCTCCACGCACAACCACAAAAACTGTTTGCGAGTGTTGGAGCCACCTACGCCGTCCTAGAATGTATGTGTGTGCTGAGTAGGCGCCTGAGTAGATACACCTGGGTGATTCCTTCTGAGTGGTGGCTGTAAAACAGGGTTACCACGAATTGAAAAGCGCCGATTTTCTGTTTAGGCTAGCTCTAAGAGCAAGTTTGCAGTGCACCCTTCCTAGGTGGCACCGACGCACACGCAAACAACGGAGCGGCCTACACGCAAGCGGTTGGACGTCATGACTAGGCTATCCTGTCGTTTTGATGCATAATCGTTTCCTTGAAAGGTTGAGATTGTCTTATAGGGGCTAAGACTACCCAGGAACTTCTCGTTTGCCGGTTTTAAATAATTTCATTCAGAAGGTTTGACCTTCGGTGCTGTCGACAGTCATTGCAAGACACATTATGCTGGCGATAGTCAGAAAAGGACAGGTTTGATAACCTGGACGCTTTGCTTGACTGCGTGTTGGTCCAACAACGCCTTTGTTTCGCCATCGTGTCGGTGGCAGACTGTGGGGCCGGGGATTTTGCACTTTCGCCATAGGTGGCCATCGGAGAATAAAGAGGCCTTCAGATGGGAAGCGGAGAGGGGAAATGCATAGGCAAACACTTGCTTTGTAGTTTAATCAACCTAAGATGCCCCTTTTCTCGCGATTTGGCCCACTTTTTCAACCCTTTACTTGACGTACTCTTAGCCCTCGCCATTTTGTGTGTGTGTGTATGTGTATGCGTTCCGTCGTAAGCAAACATTGGCATTCGCATGCACGAGCACAGAGAGAGGCAGGTAGGCAGGCATTCACATCGAATTACGTGATTATTATTTTTTTGGCTGTCAACCCTTCTCGCTGGTGCACACATGTATGCAAATCGTTTGTTCGTCCGTCCGTCTGCCCGCTCGCTAGCTAGCTTGCTCGTCAATTCACCATCTCTTAGGGGGGACAGCCCGGGTGGCTGTTGGGTGGATTGATCTTCGAGGTGTCGCACGTATTTATATCCATTGGGGAAGGAGTGAGAAATGGGGAGGAAGAGGAGGCGACCGAAGAAGGCGTTGTACTTATGCGTATTTGCCTGTGTCATGTGACGACACTGGCTTTGCTTGTAATCTAGCGAATTCGTTGTTTCTTGCTATGTTAAAGGTGACTGCGAGAATTCCACCCACAGGATAGAAAGCGGTGTTTCATCATGTGTTTGTGTGTTTGAGCTAGGCGTGCAAATTAGTCTTCTTTGACGTTGATGGAAGGAATGCAGAACGTTTCTGACCTCCAATCAGCCCCAAAACGGACTCATGACAGCAGTGAGATAGCTGTCTTGAGGATATTGCAAGCAAGCTGGAATACGTGGGTGTTGGATCTGCTTATACCAGCTAGGCGTTAGGTACGGTGAGTGTTTGGGGAGCTGAGGGAGGGAAATAAATAAAAGCTCATAAGTGTCCCCTTCTGGCATGTGGCTGGTTATCATTAAAGGCAGGCATGTTCTCCACTGGATGGTGATGGCCATTGGGGATAAAATGTAGCTTTTGCCACATGTGTATACAATTAAAACCTCCGCAGCATCTCCAGTGGTGCGGAGAAACTCGAGACTTGATCGTCTTTTGGCAATTAATTCCACGCAGCCTCTTCACCGTACCTAAACACGTGGAAAGCGAGTTGAGGGGCCAGAACCGGAACCTTTTCACGAATCCTTGGTGGTCTTACACTTGCGATTTATTTCATGAGACCTTCCGGGAGATGTCACTAGCTGGTTGGTGGTATTTACCTTCGGTGACTCTCGAGGGTTCTTTCCCTAGACCCATCACGACTGTGGAAGAGCTATCAGACGTGCCTACTTAAAGGGCAAGTGGGGTTGCCAATCCATGCCTTTTACGGAGAGGCATTCCCGTCCAACACCAAGTCACACACAGGAGAAATTCTTGGCAGTCAGGCTTTTTAAGCCCCTCGCTCTCCTTAGACGATTGGTGTAACGGTAGGAATAAAGTAGCTTCGCAGGTGGAAAAAAGTTGTGCCTGCTGCCCCGTGTTTGGATTGCACAAGAGGTTTTACGTCTGCCATGTGTTCATGTCTTTTTCAGCGACTCTGAGGCCAAGAGATCTATTAGTCCACTACAATGTTCATCCCCTTGTCTTATTGCCTTGTCGGGGTGAAAACCAACCTCATTATGAACTGAAGTTGATACCTATTTCTGGAACCTCAAAACAGAACACGCCTAGTCGATTTCTGGAATGGCAAGAGTTGCAATAAACCGTCATTCCACAACTTAAATCACGTGATGCCAATTTCAATCCCTAAGTACTCCTTCCCCTCGGATGATTTTTCTTCGACCCGAAGTGCCGGAGCTATCTGCTGGTTCTTCAACCTCAAGGATATTTTTCAGCCAACAGACGGCTCTCCCACTTCCGTCTTAGCAAAAGCCTATTTGTGGAATATTCCGATTCAACTACCATTTGAACAGTCGTATTTGTATTCCTCTAGGCGACATCTTTATCTCCATTCCTGGTCGCCTCTCGTGGACACGTCGGTATTGCGTGTTGCATGCCTCTATTTTGGAGATTTACGCCTCTACATTGGGCGTGGAATGTGGCAACAGCAATTCATCGCCTCGCCCTTCTCCTCCTCCCCTCCTCCTCAGTCTGCCATTGCAGCCGGGCGTAGTGGAAGTTGCCCCAGCCGCGGATAAACGCCACCCCTCTGCTGTCCGTCTGTCCGCACCATCTCTCACGTCCCTGCTGCTGCTCCTTGATGCTGGCGACACTGTAGTGATGGGTCGGTGGATCCGAGCTATCATTGAGGCTCTGGGGCACATTACTCCGTCCAATCCCGTTTCGAATGCCTCTAGTGCGGCTGGCGCTATTACCCCATCAATAAATGGCGGTAAGTTTGATGTAAAGAATGATTAGATTGTTGCAGAATTTCTTGCCTCTGTTTAGTGAAGGATTCGAGGTGAATTGATTCGCTGTCGCATTGCATAGACTCATCTACTCAGGCTTCGTCGAATCCTCTTGGATGTGTTTATTCACCAACCCAAGGTCTTAAAGTCTAGCTTCTTTCACCTTTGAGCCATCGGAGGATATCGTCCGAATTCGGCCCACTACGACAGCTCGTTCTCTCTCTCTTCATTACTACAAATCGCATTAAGCTGTCCAAAACGTCCGTTTCAAAAAAAACTACTGATGTTTTGTATGTGGTGAGTCATGAAACAGCTAGTAGGTACTGGTCTCTTGCCTCGTGTGAAAATTCAGCAGCATCTGATGCTAGATTGAAGTCTTGCCTATGCCACCGTCTCTACCAAAGCCACTGGAGCTGGTCTGACGAACCGAGATGAGAGGTAGTTTCACCATCTTGCAAACTTGGAGCATCAGGCACCTTATCTGCTATAGGAGAGAGAAGGAGAAGAAAATTACGGGCCAGCTAGCATCCCCATTTAATCCAGAATCGAGTGGATACACTTGGAAGCCTTCGCAAGAGAGGAGGTGGCGGGGCCTTGTGGAACATACTGATGACTATGCTGCCATCTCGCAGTCAAGTAGTACCTGCAGAAAGACGGTTTTGATGGTGGATATCGTGATATGAAGGAAGATGAACGAATGGATGCTGGAGGCGTACCGACAGGTTAGGTGGTTTTATCCAATGCCATCCTCATCGAATGGGAGTAAAGGCGCATTGTATGGAAAGAATACTATCTCAAAGGCTGTGGGAAGATCAGATAGCTTGAATATGTTGTCTAGATCAAAAATGTATATAAAAGAGGTAAGGCGGGGTCTGCCGAGCCGCAGGAGGGTGGTTTGTTTTGCCTGATGCTATTCGCCGTGGGACTAATTCAGAACCAGTAAGCGCTGCGCTTTGTGAAGGATGGACCCCTTGAATTCTCCATGTGACTAAGCCAGAATCAAATGTAAGTTATTGTCATGCACGGGATTCGCCCCTATTTCTTCACCAGGGCGGGGGGCTCCCATGCGACCGTTAGATGGATGAATTATGAATTTCAGTTATTTGTACTAGAGGAGATCGGAGGATAGATTTCCCACCAGTCAAAATGCGCAGTACTTGGAGCCACTTCAACCTGGGTCACGGTTGAGTACTGATGCTCTAAAGTCGCCAATATCTTTTTCCAGAGAACTAGACGGATTTGAAGGAGCGAGTGGAGTGCGTGCGCGTGTGCATTTGTTGGCGGGGTCTCATGGGAAATAAAGCACCGAAGCTGAGTGATGAGCGGGAAAAAAGAAACCGTCGACAGTTAATTGAAGGTGGAACCGGCAGGAGTAGCCATAAAGCAAGTTAGATAGATCCGTGGTGTAGGTATTTGGAAGGCTGATTATTTTTTTCCGGACGATCCACACAGGTTGGGATTGTGATCCAAGCCTGGACATCGTTTTCATTGCACGCAAGCTCAAGAGCGCACTTGAACGGCCCAAGTGGCCCGATGTGTTGGACTCTCCTCCCCAGTTAAAAACTAATTCATCCAATGCAACCTGTTCCAACAGTTCGTCACTTGGATGGGGGAGATTCTTCCGTACCTCGCGACTCCAATCGCAGATGATGTTCAGCGTTTCCTTTACGTGCGGAGTTTGAATCTGCCTCCTGATATCGTCACAAGGAGTCTATTTACAGTGGGCCTTAATGGAACAGAGAAGGTGAAACCTGAAAGTTATGCGGTTATTTGAGCCCGCTTCTGCCAATGTGGCAGTGTGGTCAAGCATTTTTTGGGTAACAACCTCCAATCCCACTTGCAAGTCACTCTTCCACATGTGGATTCCAAATCGACCATGATGAGATGTTTTATTACCCTGAAAACAAGTTACCATGACGTCTCGATTGAACTAACCGACTCATAGAAGGTGTAAACACTCCCTCCTCCCCTGATCGCTCGAGGCCGAAAGGGAACTCGTATATGGGGTAAGAAATCTCTGTTTTTTTAATGGCTAACAACCCACACAAAACGCGGAATTGTCCCTTATGGAAGTGAGGGTGCGTGGGTGAGACTTTATCAGCATCTCCCCTCTGTCACTTTGACATCTGCTCCGTGAATAATGTTTACCCACGCAACAAATGCCAAGAATCGGTGGGACCGACATAAAAGCTACTCTTGCGGTTGCGGCGGTGGTGGCGAGGCGAGGGGTGGGGGTTATGGGGACAAAGAAGATAAACAAAACGGATTGCCTCTTTCGGGTTCTTCAACTCCCCAATCTACGGACTCGGTTTTTTCCCTACTTCCCCACATTTTCATGAACTAGAAGTCCTTGGTTTACTCAGATAGATCGTTCCACTAAAGTGGAACGGATGTGTGTGTATATGACCTTCCTTGAACTCTTGGACGAACGGCAGGACTGGTTCATTGATCAGTTGCATTATTCCTACGAAATGGCGTGCCTTTTGAAGAACGACACTAGAGTCCCACCTCCTGCCTACTCCTCTGAGTCGTCATCAACAAGCTACACCTCTACCCTTGAACTTGGAATCTACAAAGTGTGGTAGGTTGGGCAACGAGGACCCACTGTTGGCTTGATCGGTGAACAGTTAAAAAGAGCTTGCTAGAAAGTCTCGAGTTGCCATGGCTCGGCAAAAGTCAGTGAAGAGGCATTGAAATAGACTGACCCAGTGGGATGTGATGTGTACCTCCACTATGGAATTACAAAGACTGGATCGGCGACAGTGTGGAGAGGAGGGAAGGGAACACACAAATTGAGCATGGTAGCAACTTTCAAGAAGCCACACGCCAACACACATAAAAGAAGATGAAGGAATGTAAGGAGTGCGACCTTTGCATTAGAAGAAAATACTTGCAAATGCTAATTTTAGAGGACCGAGTGGTTGTCTATTTATTTTTCTCTGTGCTTGTGTGTGTGTGTGCCAGTGTGCGCG
Organism: Echinococcus multilocularis; assembly: GCA_000469725.3. Taxonomy (NCBI): domain Eukaryota; kingdom Metazoa; phylum Platyhelminthes; class Cestoda; order Cyclophyllidea; family Taeniidae; genus Echinococcus; species Echinococcus multilocularis. The sequence continues at coordinate 1,001,959 of LN902848.1, read as the reverse complement.
CGCGATATGGTTCAACTTCACTTTGGCCGAGACTCTCCTCGCGCCAGAACCGACCATCATTTAAGGGTGCTTCGGTATGTGTTCCGCCCTCACAGTACTTGTCACTTTTGTCGATGGCAAGTTAATTTCAAACTAACCTGATTGGGCGGCTAGAAAGGTTCGCAACTGACTGAACTGTTGCGACGGATAGCGGGACCCTCGGGACGTCTATCCAACAGAGGTTGCAATCATGGGGAATGAATAAAGTGGAAAAAAAGTAGCTGCGGGACTCATTGGCGAGAGCAAAGGAAGAAGGATTGACGAATTTTGCAAGAGAGCTGAATGCGACTGTTGGATTCGCCTAGGATGTTCAGAGTCTTAGCAACCTTGAGTCCATCAAAGCGCTGGCATCAGATGGGCGGCTGGATCGCTCCTCGATTCTGCCAGTGCTTTGACGGTGACTTGAACGAGGTGGGCATATTGGAGATACTCGGATATATTCTCTCAGGGGCTCATTCCTGAGGTCTACGCCTTTCAAAACTCCTCCGACCAGTTAATTTCAGAGGTCAGACTTCGTACTCAATGCCATTCTCCCAAAGAGAATTTAAGAGGAATAAGATTTTTCAAGAGTGAAGCCTATCCTTCAAGCTCTCGTTGGTTTGGAACATCCTTAGTCCCGTAGTATTGTATTGTAGAAGGTCTGGATTCCCATTGGCTGAGTCGTGATTTCCTCCCCTCCTTTGCAGATCGCCCCTCCTCACTGTCGGCAGTGCCCTCGCGTCGACTCTCCGAGATCCTGCGCCCACCTTCTCCCGAACCTATCTACGACGAAGTGGCCGCCGTCACCACCGCATCAAAACGGTGGACATGGACAGCCCCGCCACCACAGACTGCTTGGCGTTCCGTTGTCATGGAGGTTACACCTCTACCCACCGTTCCCTCGGCCGGACCTAGCAGTCCCACTGGTAGCTCTCTTAATGGTGGTAACGGTGGTGGAGGCACCTATTCCGGCGTCTACTACGACTCCGTAATAGCGGTTGAAGAAGAAGAGGAGGAGGAGGAGGAGGAAGTATCCAAAGATGGAGATGCTCCTCCCCGGACGCATTCTCTGCATTCTAGGGTGCGTTATCCCCAGTGAAGATCGCCTACTTGTTACCTCATCGTAGACGCCCTATTTACCTCCTCACGTTTTTAGACTTCTCACGAGCAGCTCTCTCGCTCACTTTCAAGCCTCCTGATGCACTCCACTTTCTCCGCCTCCAACATCACCGAGGCCTCCTCCCTCCTCCGAAGTAGATACGATGGTGGTGGTGGTAGCGGCGGCGTTCGACTACGTCGCTATCGCAGTCTTGATTGGCACTTTCGTGTGAGGTCGGAGGCAGTTGACCTCCCCTCTATTCCTTGTTCTGCCGGGGACAAGGTGGCCTCATTCCTTGATCGCAGTTCCGGTGAGACTTGCCTACTTTTCCATTCCCTTCAAACAGCCGCCTTTCAACCATATGGAACAACGTTTTTAACCCTTAAGTTACAACACCGACAGCAGAGATGACAGCACTGCCGGCGCCGGTGGTGGTGGTGCGGAGCTATTCGTGCGCGGCGTCAACTCCAGCCAATCAGGCGGAGGCGGAAGGTGTTGTTGTAGCCAACCCGCGGGGAGTAACAGTACCACTGGGACGTGTCGCCTCGCCCCATGAGCCGCCGCGCGTCGAAGACGAGCACCAGCAACCCTTCATCGCCTCAAAATTCATCGAAGATGTTGACGAAGGCGTAGAGGAGGCGCTCAATGCTCTCGTGAGTTGTCGGTTTTTGCTCTTTGATCACTATAATCAGTTTTCCATTCCGAGGGTGATGAGGGATTTATGCATTGAGATAAGTTTTAGCTCCATCCATTCCCTCGGTAGAAACGTCTCTAATCCGAAACGATCTCTAAATAGCGTTGTTTCTCCACTTTGTAGGAGATTTTATCCCCCAGGTAGGTGTTTCATTTCAATTTGTAATTATGTTTCTCTTTTTTTCCCTTTCGCTTTTTTGGTTCTATTCGTCGCTCCTTTGCTTCCTAACCATCGAGTTCGATGGAATGCGCTCTCTTATGGCCACTTCGCTGCTTCTCCCTTTATCTTGTCAGGTCCAACTAACTTTCGCCACTAAAATTGACGCCCGCCCAACTGCTTGATTAGTTGGACGACTTTTTAGGGGGTCGGTTGCCCGTCACTTTTCGTTTGCTTCGTTTATGTTTTCTTTCTTTTACTGTGTCAAACTACTTCACGATTGGAAGTTGGATGCTCTAGACTTCTTTGTTCCACCGTCTTGACTCACTGCCTCTCGTCTGTTATCCAATGGTCTGGTGAATAAGTGACAGTTTGTTTTGCTGACCCCCGCGTTGTCAAATTCGCCCTTGGAGACGGGATACACTACGCTGCCGCAGTTTGTGCACCGTCTTGGCTGCGATTCGATGCGCAACTGCATTATTTTGTTCTGTCGCCTTGCCTTGACTGGCGTCGACTCACTGCCTCGGAGGTCACTGTCCTTCTGTTGACATCAGTCTCGACTGTCCTCTGACAGTCTCATGAATGGCCGGAAGTCGGTTTCCTTAGCCGAAATCCGAAAACTATTACAGCGTCGGCAGCAGTTCGTCCACTTAAGTTCTTCATCCACACAGAGTAGCCGTCTGGACTATTGGGGCGGTGTCCCCCCTCCCCATTCTCTCCAACTCCGGGAGCAATTGCATCTCCTACGGGATGCACTGGTAGTTGCCCTTGGTAGATCCTTCTCACAGTGATTATCCAAACTGGCAGTTTGTACTTTCAACGTTAAAATGTAACCTGTTTGCAGTCCACGAATTTGAGGGTTTTTTTGCGCTGAAAAGAGGTGACAGTATTCTTGACCTACCTTTGAGAGGACATGACATGCCATTTTCAGTCCAAATCGGGTTGATTGGAGCAGTGGATCGATTGCTCGTTCTACTTCGTGTTACAAATCGAACTGGTATTGGTTATGGATTGAGATTTCTACAGCCCTCTGGTGCGAGTCCTATCGAACCGTCCCGCTCTTCCCCCTCCCCCTCCACTCTTTAGGGCAGACGCCTTTCTAGACTGATGTAGGCTCGACGAGCGCGGACGAGTCTGGCAGCTAGCTAGTGGAGACTGTCAAATATTGGTTCGAGTTTGATTTGGAGCCACTGAGTCATCTTAGCCACTTGCAACTAGTAGTAACTTGTTGACCTTGAGTTTAAGGCGTAGCCAATCGTGAGAGGCTGAGCAGGAGGTGGAAACCGTTTCTGGAATGTTGGTGAAGGCAGCCCCGAGAATGAGAACTTCTCGAAGGTTTACCAAGAACCATTTTTTATGGGTTTGGCGGATAAACGGCCCCATTTTACTATGGGCCACCACGTCTGCGTATCTTGAATTTTACTGGACCGTTCTCCAAAAAGTAATCCCCCTTGCATTTTTTCCTTCTCATTCAGTCTGATGAAATGGGTTTTAAATATCTCCTCCCTCAATAGCAACTCAAACTGACTCCTTGTTCTTCTTGAAAGCAGGCACATCTTTCATGTTCCTCTATCTAGACACTATTTTGAATGCGAGGTCATTTCGAGATTAATACTTTCGCTGTTGGCGTCACGTATGTGTGACGTGTTCTTTGCACGGTTATGACAAATACTAGCACTGATTCGTGCCACAGAGTGATTGGCTTGAAGGTCTCATTGACAATCCTGTCGATTTGATTTTCTTTTGCAATTTTCGCAGCGGAGGTGGTACAGCTAGACGCCTAAGCGACATGACCTTTCGTCAATCTAGTTGATGAATGACCCTTTCCCCTCCTCGATAAGTTGTGAGCTACATGTTTTTTGCCTCCTCCAGGATGCAGTAACTAACGCAAGGTACTTTTTGGAGCCGGCGTCGTCATCTGCCACATCAGCTGCTGTAGTGGAGGTGGATGTGGAGCCGGAGGAGCTCCCTCAACGGGGTCAACTTAAACGGCGACGCAATAGACGGCGAAATTAGCTGCCCTTCGCTGTTTGGCTGCTAACTCTGCCGTCGCTGCCGCATTCCTCATGTACATTCTTGGTCCCCTCTTGTCCCACTTTCTCCCTATCTCCTTTTCAACATCACCGGCTCCAAGGTCATCCCCCCACGTTATCATCGTCATTATTTACACCACTATGCTAATTGTTTTTGATTGTGGTTGTTGCCGGGCCGTGTGTATGGGAGCTCTACACACCGCTTCAAAATTGTTGCTTTTTACTCACCGAAAAATTATAAACTAAGTTATTAACTCAATCATTAAGCACCGTGATTGTTTAATCTGCCTTCGACTGAAAGGCAAGCTGGTGGTCGTCAATCGCCCTCTCCTTGGCACTTTAGTTCGTCTCCGATTCCACCACCTGCAAGGGATTCTTATTTAAGGGGGTGGGGGATGTAAGGCGCCCAACTCTTCTTTTTAAATGGGATAAAATTAATTGGATCTTCCCCAAACCTGTCTAAGTGTCGTTCTGGGGCAATGACCCATCTGCACCCATGAGCAAAGACTACTTATACTTCATAAGTAGGCATGGTGTTTTGTCGTCAGGAAGTAGCATAACGATAAGCTTGCGACGTGGTCATAACTCCTACTTGTTTGCATGAGTTGAAAAATAAACTAAAGTGGTGTAAGTGAGTTTTTTTGGGAGACGGGGTTGTTTAATATTTCCCTGACGTCTCGTAGGATTAAATACCTTGAAGGGTTGCCTCCAAAGTGCCTTCCTCCAGCAAAGCTGTTTGCGCCTTCGGCTGCCACGCCACCACGCATATCCCTTGCTTGCAAATAATTTGTGCCTTTGGGAATCGACATTCTTCGAGTTTATCGCCAAATGTCTTTTCTTTCTAGACTCTAAAGTGCAAGAGTTTTGTATTATGGAAAGATTATAGGGGCCATCGACTATAATTTAATGCGGTTAACTAAGCACGGCTGTGTGAATACCCTTGTGGTACGTGACAGGCGGTCAAGAGTAAATTGCTATCGGCTAAGGCCATACGATTTGCCTAAAAAGACGTCCCCAGTGAGATAAAGACGCCACTACCCCTCTCGCCGTTCTGTAAGATCTTTTTTTTGAAAACAGGGAAATGATCGGACGAAGGTGTCAGTCTGAAACTGGGTCTATCCAACTGTACTACTAAGCAGAGAATCAGCTTTGCTTGATTATCAGGAGATGCGAGGTTGACTTCGATGATGGGCAGTTAGGACGACAAAGGGGAACTGGCATCGTGGATCAGTGTATCAGAGGTCTAGGAGACCTCATCCAGATAAACAGGAACCTTCAAATCCATAGGTCTTTAGTGTCGATTACCTGTGTAAACCTGGAATGCGGTGTCTGTGTGCGCCCCACAGGTTGAGATTGTTTCATCACTTGACCTTGATGTAGTGCTAAGCGGAGGTTTTGCTTTTATTTGCACATCGCCTCATCATACTCTTTCCCCCACTCAAAACTCCTCTCGATCTCATTTTCCGCCTTATGAGAGTTGAACTCTTCTGCTCGAGGTGATGGTAGGCGTCCAAGCGGCCGCCAAATCTGTCTAGCCTCATCAATCTCCATGGCCTGATCGTCGGCTTCATCACCACCTTCTGAGGTTGCGTTTCCTCGTCGGTCAGATGGGCGAGGTGGAAACGTGCGTCGTCTTAGAGCCTGCTCCATGGTTCGTGGCACAAACATCTTATGGTATCCTTCGAAGGATTTCATTCGCTTGGTTTTGTGCACTCGCAACCTCCATTCCCTAGCCCCATCACTTCGTGTGACCACTGTGGTGGGTTGGCATCACTTCACCCTCATCTGCACCCTTGACCTTAATAATGGAAGTTGGGTTATTTGCGTTTAGTGATTCGTGAAGAAGGAGTGGCACGTACGCCTACGTGTTCACTTCTTTCACACTTAAACAAAGGATGGACGCGAAGTAGAGCGACAGCAATACGCCAGGCCACTCAAACGCGGTGATTGGCTACGAGTCGTAGGTCAGAGGGTCAGATTTTTCAGCGCCCAAGGCGACCGCAACGGATCACGCGCCCATTCAAGAGAGGTCAGCATGATCGAGAGAAGCCCAAACACTACACTACTCCTCGTTTTTATCTCTTGTGGACTGTATGGTGGTCAACTTTTCTCTGAGGTTCTGACTGGCTGGTTTCATGCCCAAGGTTATTTATTTTTTTTCATTTGATCTTCTGTGTCCTGATGCCTTTGTGGACACCCACACACATACGTGCTGATAAACTGTGTGGTTATAAGCAATTCATTCTCTTCTAGAAGAAGAAAGGTGTGACTATTACGGTAGCCACATAGAGGACAAAAACAACATCGCTTTTCTGTACTTTTATAGCCTGCCTTTTAAAGGTGCATCGCGATGGCACCACGTGATGCGGGTATCTGACCCTTTCTTAGCCAACTGGTTCAAGGAAAGTTCGCTTCAAAGCGTGATATCCACTCGCTGTGGGAGGTAGATTGGACAGTGGAATTGTGTATTGCCCTGAGCCTTCCCCGTGACATTAGGTTCGTCTGTACCACCAACTCATCTCAACACCGAAAGGGGAAACGTTGGAGAGCCAGGGGTGAAGTATGGAGAGAATTTGCTGGCGTTTTTGATCTACCGTGCCTGAATTCTGGCCTTGGGATCCTTACTGTGCCAACACGCCCTCAAAATGTCGTGACAATCAACAGCCAAACACTGGAGGCAGTTATAAAACCCTATAAGGCCGTTCCTGTGGAATCTAGAAAAGCAGGACCGCTGTGTTCGCAAGATAATGTGACCACGCTCCTCATCTGGGTTCAGCTTGGTACGACGCTAAGATTGTCACCAACACGTTTACTCATAAAATGCTTGTTAAGATGCAGCACAGGCTGTAACATTGATGTGACCTAAAAATGCTATCAAGATGATGATAGTATGTTACTCACCTCTCAGATGTTTTCAGGTATCCTAGCATCACGCGTGTGTGACAGAGCTGTACCGAATCCCGTGATGCCAACGGTCCAGTTCGCTTTATAACGATGAAGGAGCTTCAACTTTTAAACAGCATTTGAGTAGATCAGTGAAAAACACGGTTTGTAAGAAAAATAGGTCGTCAGAATACGAAAATAAAAAAGGACGGAACTCATTAAGAAACCCGCTCTCTACTGTGACTAATAAGTCCAGGAAAGGAACTTCTAGGGAAGAGGACCCACCCAAAAATATGCAGAAAGCAAGAATGTAGATCATGTAATAATCAATCAGATTGAACAAAAAGACTAGGGGAAGAGCAGTGATTAAATGGATTTGGGGCTCCTCTGGTTAAGAATCGCGGTACCGATGTTGAGGTAGGAGGCAAATATTAAGTACAACAGGTAGGGGATCATCATACAGCCAGCAGCAGTACTTATCCCAGAGAATAGAATAGCAGATTGTGTCGCACAAATTGTGATGGCAATTATCACTCCCACTGACTGAAATTAATAAAGTACGTAATTAAAGAACCTGGTTAAAAATAAAAGATGTAAACCATTTTAGGGACTCACAATCTTCAATTTGCGCAACCCAAAGAAAGCGTACGGCCATGACCAGTTGAGTAACAACTGAGTGGAATAGAGGACGAGCGGAAGTGTAATGTTGGCACCAGGCTTAGCTTCCTGCAGAAGAATGAAAGAGGCGAGCCCCATACAGCCGTAGAGAATGCCCCATGCTGGACCAAAAAACCAAGGTGGGGGAGTAAATTTCGGTTTCTTCAAGGTCTTGTACCACTCCAAGTTCTTTGCGATCATTGAGGAGCCTATGATACCACCAATGTAGGGAAAGCCTACACAGGCACACAACTGTACTATATCCATAATCCTCCACCCGTCCAAATTGCGCGCTCCCATTTTCAAGGTGGTTTGGGATGAAATGCTGCTTTGAGTCATTTAAAAAAGGCACGGAACAATAAACAAGCCTGAGAAAAGAAGTATAAATACTTCTCATTTAAAAAAGTTATTAAACCGGAATGTTTAATAAATTTTACAGCATCATTTGGTGGGTGGCAAAGTTAAAAATGGCAATAATCACACAAAAATATCTTGCTTTAAACGACGCAAATCAATTATCTGGGATAAAAAAACACTTCAAGGTTTTCTCTAAAGTTGTGGCTCACTGGAAAGTCAGGTAGTTTTCTGCAGAGAATGTTAACTGCTACAAACAAAAATAACATCAACTAATTCACATGCTGTTATTAAAAAATATTGACACATTTTGTCCACATTTGCATCCGGATCGTTTTCAGCAGACTAAAGCACTGTTTGTAAGCTTCTAATCAATGGGAATTTCTCAAAGCCTTCACTGAAATGGAAGGTGTTGCTACAAGTGTCATAGGGAGACGAGCCACCACTGTCACAGTGACACATTATTATGTTGAAATCCAGGTCCTTTTAAGCAACGAAAAAGTCCAAATATTGTTAAGAATATGAACAAGTGATATAGGGAATAGCTGGACTTTGCTAGCACAGGCCAAAACCATACCGGATAGCGAAGGCAAAGTAGTTTCCTGTGTCTACCTTAAAGATGAAAGAAGGCATGGCACTAAAACAAAATATATATTTTCGACACACAAAAGGTATTAAAGCTACTGTTATGACCTTTTTATGATATTTTTCTGGACCTATCACTACTACCAAGTCAGGCCTTTTTCAAAAATTACACCTCACAGAACAATCCAAGAATGTTTAAAGATTATATTTGCCATTTTTTTATTAACGTCTTCTTGAACTTGTCTTTTTGTCGTTTTTAGCCTCAAGACACAAGCTAATTACGAATCATTAGACTGGCTAATCACCAAAGTGACATCTCAGAAAATAAATGCTGATTAGTCCTACCGGACGCTAGTTTTTTAAACCGGTTAGAGAAAATCAGCATGGGAATGCCTCTATAGACCCACTTGACTACTGTCAAGGGTCAGTTATCGAGATTCTCTAAGACAGCAAAGGCGATACTTAGTTAGTGAGAGGGAGGCATTAATTACGGACAACGTATTTACCTAATGGAGGTAAAGAGCGAATAGAGGGAGGAACGCGCTATTTATCTTTTGCCTAGACATTGCAGGAGACCCTGCTGAACTACCCTTCAGTTTGGCCATGTAAAAAAATGTCACGGACAAAACTTTGCGGCTGGTACCGTCGTAGCCTATTGCATCTTAGTTTGTCTAAAAGACAACTGTAAGCAAGTCGTTCTTTCTTGTCTCATCGGTTTATAGTCGGAATTCGTCTTGATTTCTTCTTACTCTTAGTGTCGTCTGCCTTAACGCCTTTAGGTCGGTTTAACACTTCCTCCTTTGACGATTTTGTAGACTTGTTTAAACAAGGTCAAGCATCTGCTTCTTTTGCCTCTTAAATACCTTTGAAGGTGAGGGAAATGCTTGCGTTTGCCTTTACGTCGAAGACCACCCACAAGAGAACACCCTCCTCAACCGTTTCTCTTCTAAGAGTTTACCTTAATAGCCAGCTGTGTAGCCAACAATTATTGTAAATCTTTTGTTTGACGGGTGTAGATCAAGCAGGTGGGATGTAGCCACTCTTCGGCTCATGGTTTCTTGGCTTAACCGCTGGTCTCCTTTTACCCTCAGTTGATCACTGAGGTGGACAATCTACAGAATTAGGGAAGAATTCTGACAGTTGGACAAAAGTGCTCAAAATTTAGCAATAAGGTAAAATGAGGACATTTGTTATATTAAAAGATGGGTTTAAGGACTTGCCTTTAGAAGTGCATGATTTTCATTAGCCATACTTTTTGATTGCACCGAAAAGAGCCCAGACTTACGTAATTTAATCTAAAATATTCTATCATCAGTATATGCTTTGTCTTGCTGCCTGTTTTTTGGGCTACGAAAATTCATTTCGATGAAATTTTATTAATTCTTAACGCATTCTACGTAACTAATTAACCCAGCTTTTAAAGTGTAACTTTGTTACTGTTTTGGCAGTTTACGACTTGTCTTTGTTATATGGATTTTGATCTTCTCGTGATTTGACTTGTAATTTACAACACTAACCTTTACTTGTTTGACTAGCCTGATTTATCATACGAGCGTCCCTGCCAATTGCCGCGCCACCCGACGTCTCCCCTCGACGCTATTGGTTCATCTGTGATTTCCTCTTTTCTTTACGTTGTAAATTTCACACTTTCCAAATATTATGACTGTGAGCGTCACACCTCGTTTACAAAGTGTTTCGGCCATTTGCAAACCGCAATTTTAGTGTGCTTTGAACGGATGCCTTACCAGTTTTAGGGCATTTGTATTATTTCTTTCTTCACACGTTTAATGTAGTGCAAAAAGTTGCTGGTTTTTTTTACACACCTGGTGACCCACGGCATTGTTTTCCTGTTGCTGTTGTACTATTAGTGCTTACTAATTCGTTCGCGTATCAGCATTGGTATTTTTTCTTGCGCTTTGCCCAATTTTATGTGAAAACTTAAGTACAGTGGTACATATCTAATGGGTTCCATTGTGGGTTTTTTTGTGAAGTGTGAGTGAGTCTACTGAGCTTTAAGGTAGAATCTACTACATTCACTCTACTTGGTGATCTATTGCCCACAAGATAGTCGTCTCGTAGGGTCCCGCGCCTTGGACCGAAAAAAATTCATTTTTGAGGAAAAATCTTTGAATTTGGTTGTATGTAAGTAAAAGGTCTTTTTCAACTTAGCACTATGTAATTCGGCCGTGATTACGTAAGTAGATCTCGCTAATCTTATCTCCAAGGTAAATTGGTTGTAAAATTTCCTGATTAGTTAGAAAATATCTAATCTCCAAAACCTACCTTTCTCTGAGGCGATAATTACAGTAAAGGAGGCGCAATCATCAAAAGTGCCAGAAACAAAGAAGACTAGGTAATGTCTAACTTGTAATGAAGTTTCATATTCTCACTGTTACATAAAGTCATCTGGCGAACCGTTTAGTATGTTTTCACTCTCTAAAAACGTTTCGATTTTCCTAACTGCTTTAGTGAAGATTTATTTATGAAACCTTGGGAAGCTTATTCGTTACAATTTGTTACTTGTAAGTTTGTTAGACCCAAAAAAGATTGTAGGTATGTATATTTTCGTAAATATATGATGCCAACTTAATCCAACACCTTGGTAGGTACTTTAAACACTGTCGGTCTGATCATATCACACATATCCTTCATTATTTTTCGCCTTGATCATATGTTCATGCATTTACGCCGGATCTATCCTTATTGGTTCCACTCACCTCCTCCTCCCATCCATCCCGTATTCATCGGATTAGTTTACCTAGTCAGGACCTCCTCTCTATCGACCATATTCCTTCTTTTTAGAGAGAACGTCTTTTGCCTACTACGCTAGCACCATTATTATGAGCACGGAACGAGAGGAGGAGGTGGTGGAGGCACCACAAGGGGACAAAATTGATAGAGAGAGAGGCAGCTACAGCGACCTGCGTCTCCTCGCGTCTGCGGAGACGGCAGACCTGACAGATCTGTCGACAGAAGTGCAGGCCATAGCTCATCGCTTCAACGCCGAATTTGAGGCAGTGCTGGCTGCAGGTGAGGCGGATTCAGGTGCTAGAGCGGCAATCGTGCAGCGTCTTCTGCCTACTGTGGTTGCAGTGTTGGAGCAGTTGGACGAGTTCTACAAGGACCATGCCGCTTACAAGGCGGAGGTGGTTCAACTTCGTGAGGAAACCACTTCCCTCTTCAGCCAACTGACCAAGGAAAAGTCTGCGCGCCGTGACACTGAAGACGTACGTCCGTTCTTCTTCCTGTTTCTTCTAGTCCAGTCACTTACCCTTGGAGGAGGGCGTCGTTTCAAGGGCAAACCAAATACTTTCTGAAGTGTCAGAATTATTTGTTTTATTTAATCGAGACCCTTTATTTACTTCTGTTCAACCACCGTCCAATCTGATGTTTTTTGCATCAGAGACCATCGATACAGCTTCGATCCGTACGCACTTCGCTGTTCATTTAACTGTCCATACATCATAGGATCATCCATTCATTCATCAATGCATTCATCCAACCCGTATCCATCCATCAATTCGACTCGTTATGTTTCCTCTATAACATCGCTTGACACCTTTTAAGGTCTGGAAAAGTACGTTTATTTATTAATCTGTTTATAACCCGTAATTCATAATGTCCTGAAGGCAAACAATATGGGTCACAAATGTCATCATCGCTCTTTACCACACCCTAGCAGGTTAGACGAAACAGCGCAAACGCATTTCCTGAATAAAACACCTTTTAGCCTGAATTTTCAGCATTTTTTCTTACAGCTCAAGAACTACTAATTGCTTATTGAAGGGATTTTTACACATCTCTTCTGTTTTCCTCCTTTGCAGCTGCTGATGCGAATGGAGGATCAATTTGAGAGTGAACGCAAGATCTTGAATGAAGCTCTGGCGCAAAACGAGACGCAGATTCGACGCCTTGAAATCAAGTCAAAGAACGTCGAGGAACAGCGTAAGTTATTGCGGTCACAGGCAAGAGAAAGAAAATGAGGAGCAAATTAAATTCTGCTGCGCAGTTCTCACATAAAACGTGCAATATTCAGGCCTTGAAATCAGTGGGCAGTGTTGCCAAAATCCTTTTTTTCTGTAATAAATAGATCATGTGAGCAAACCAGTGACAGCTAGATTTGTTATCGGGCTCGTCGTTAGTGACCACTGATAAAGACTAACCATAATTTAGGGACGACCGCTTAGCATTTGACCTGTGATACCTTGGATGGATGCTTAAGCAGGTTTTACCATCCAATGAGCTTAAAAGTGATAAACTTTTGCTGTCACTGAGGATCTACCATTGACAGGCACTTTGTAAATGGCTTTGAGGAGCCACTTTACTACTTGCAATTGCTTCACATAAAGTACTTTTCTGTTCATATGACAAAGAGTGGGTTAATTTGGAGGAGAATTTGATCAGCAGGTTGTCCTTTCTCTGTCTCTCTCTTGCAGTCGCACGAATGGAACAGAAGGAGCAAGAATCTTTGAAGGAGAATTCCAAACTCCACGAGCGAATCAACGAGTTGTTACGATCGCATGCCGAGTTGAACGATTCTCTGAAACAGTCGGCTGCAATGCCAGTCTACTCAGTGATGAAGCGACGGGACTCAGGTGAGCTCAAGGGTGATTACTTTTTTTAGGGGAGGGTGGGAGTTTTATAGAAGCCTCCCTTGTTTTATCAGACCTGCTTGAACAGGTTTCATTGAAATACATCTGACAAGGGATTTAAGTTGGGTAATTTGGACTTTGGAGTATTTTATGATAAGAAAGATAACCTTTACAACAATATTCCCTTTCCTCCCTTTCTCTCTCTGCCTAGCTACCGTACGGGTGCCTGGAAATGCCTTCGACACAACAGGGTGAGTTCTTCTCGCGCTGACACCTTCGATGCCGACCAAATCTGTCATACCCTTTGTGCTGAGTTCCCAATTTTCGGCCCCTTTTTAGTGCTGGAGTCGGTTTCGACGAGCTCTCCATGATCGAGAGCGATCCCAGTGCACTGGGTGATGAGGATCTAGGTAATTTGTTTCTCTCTACTAATCCCCGATTGGCCTTGAACTTTTTTGCTGTTGTGCTACCAATGTGGTGTTGGTGTTAACCTGATTGGTGATTTGGTGAGCCAATGGAGTTTCAAGTTGTGCATACATGTCGTTGATTGGTAGAGCAGTTAATCGCTTCCCTTTATTAGCGCATCCTCTTTCTCGACATTGGGTTAGGACTCACTTAGAATAAACAATCCTTCTAAATGAAGTGGATAATGCGAATTGTTTCAACCTAGTCCTCAATAATCTGGACTGTATTGCATCAGAAATAGGTTTTAATGTTGTCAAGACTCTAGCTGCGATTTGCATTATTGAAGCATGCACAATTTTCCTCTTTGCATGCCCCATTCCACTGCTGATTGGTTCTTCTACCCATGCTGGTGTTGATGATGCTGATTCTACTGAATTGCTTCGATTCTGCATGCATACTGCCATCGGCTCCATCAATCATCCGCATCATCATCCCCTTCTTCTTCTTCTTCATGAAATCGCATCCAGACGATCTGAGTCAAGCGGTTGGTAATAACTCTGAATCCGAAGCCATCCATGATCTAGGTAGGTCTTAAGGAGTCAAAAGCACTAAATCACTGATTTCCACCCTCAACTCCGTTTGCAATTTATTTTTAGACGGAATCCTATGTAAGGCACTCGATACGTTTCACTAATCATAGCCAAATATAATCACCCTAACGCGCACGTCTTTTGCATGTCTACACGTGCACATTTCACAGTTGTTCCTCACCTTTTTCCTCCACCCCTTTTCCTTTACACTTTCAGCTGGAATGCAGGGCGAGGTGAACAACCTGATTCGGGAGAACATGGAGCTAATGGAGACCAAGTGGGTTTTTTGACCACTTTGCCTTACACTTTATTCACATCTAGGAACGCGCTAAATGTTGTCAAGGACGATCTGCTCCTACAGAGGGATACCCTGAAGGCGTAAGTCAACGCAATCTGTATCCATCCACGATTGTTTAAATAGACGAATGAGTATTTGGATGGATGGAACAACTGTTGGGCTGTTGGATGAATGAATAGCTTGGTAGATGAATGGATGGATTAGTGTACGTATCAATGACCAGATAGATGGCTAACCTCCTGTCCCTGTTTTCAGAGATAATCAGCTGTTGATGGAGGCGGTGAAGCAGCTGACGGAGAAGCAGACCATGCTACAGCAGGAACTTGTCAGCTCAGATCAGATGCTCACGACTGCACGAACTGAGATAGAGTCGTTGAAGGCTACTGTGGAGAAATTGAAGCGAGAGGTAAGTGAAATGTTCACATCGTTTTGGCTTTTCATGGGCAGGTTTTGCTGTGGAATAGATATATACGAACTTGTAGTTTGGTTTCAGCTGACTTATTTTTATGAGGAATTTGTCGAGAATGCCGATTGGCGATCTCCCAGACTCCATTCTTTTTTCTCAATTTTGATTGGTTGGAAGCGTTGGTTGTACATTGATGACAAATTTCCTTCTTCTTCATCTCCCCTCCCTTCTACTTTTCACTGTATCGACAAAAAGCTCTCCACCAAGAGCTTTACCAAGGCGGAGATGATGCGCATCATCACCGACCGCAACTACTACAAGGAACGATTCATTGAGCTACGTGATGCAATCAAACTCATGGAGATGATTAGAGCGGGCCAGCGTGGCCATCCAGACTTGTTGCGTGACTTGCCACCCACTGTCACCGACGTGCAGGTGCATCAGGACGCCTCACCGCATCATCAGTTGAAAAGTGTTTTTGCTAGGATGTGAGTCGGTTTGCTCCTTGGCTCAAGATGAGACAGCCAGGCCTTGAGTTACGCCTACCTTCCACTTCAGCATGAATCTTATATCTCTTCCTCGCTTGGACTTCGGGTTGGATGCTATGATTCTCCCCGATGTGTAAGTCTTTCTTTGCTCGAGGCAAACGCCTTCCTGTTGCAGAGACGACTTGGAAAGGCGGCACGAGGACGGCCCCGATGCTAAGCCAGTGGCAACAACATCAGGTAGCGATGCTGCTTCCCTCACCTTCCAGTCACAGCAATGGATCAAGATCTACCAGTCTCCGACCACTGGGCTCACCTTTGGTTGGATCCGTGGGTTCGGACGTGTGCGACAGGGCAAGGCCGAGTTGTCCACGGCCAAGAATCCCACCTCCCTCTTCAGTCCCGTCGCTCATCCTGTACCCAAGAAGTGCCGCAGCATT
Organism: Echinococcus multilocularis; assembly: GCA_000469725.3. Classification (NCBI taxonomy): domain Eukaryota; kingdom Metazoa; phylum Platyhelminthes; class Cestoda; order Cyclophyllidea; family Taeniidae; genus Echinococcus; species Echinococcus multilocularis. The sequence continues at coordinate 986,264 of LN902848.1, read as the reverse complement.
GGACGCTCCACGCTACGAATTGAAGTGCGTTTTGCTATTTTGGTCAGCACTGCTAGATTTTTTCAAGAAATTCAAATTTCAACTCATTTTAATTATTGTTTTAGTTGACTGCTGCCCTGTCAGTAGCAGCTCCACTAGGAGGAAAGTGTGCGGTAAGTTTTTTTCGCAAAGAAATCCGATTAATTTATGCAAAAGTGCTACTCAAAGTGGCTAACTTGGGTCGTAAGATGCGATTTTCCTATTGGTCAATTACTGCCCAATGGAAAATCGATGTGGCTGTGAAATAGCCAATCACTTTTATGTAAGGGACTAACATAATGTTTTTAGTCACAGGGAGATAATTTTCAAGTTTAATTGCTGCAGAATTTGCTTCTTTTTGTGTTTCTTTCAGTTTTATGACTAATTGTCGCACCAAGCTGCATAGTGCATAAATTTCATCTAATACTAAGAATCCAACAGTTATCAGCTTTCGTGGCCTAGTTTTCTTTGGTTTGGCTTTGTTGGAGGATGTCCGAAATACCCAAAACATTCCTGTTTGAATTTAGAGAAGCTTTAATTTCCACTGACTCACTTCCAAGAATTCTAGAATGTTGCACTCTTCCTATTCCTCTTGATTGGCTGATTTTAAGCCCACTGCTACTCACAATAAGGCCAAGGCGAATCGGATGCTCCAGCTATGCAAGGCCAAAACCGTCGAATGTGTCCAGTTTCGTTCATTAGTCATCGGCCTTTCGCGTACCCATAGGAGCATGCCGAGATCCAAGCTCTCATCCACAAACCCCAGTTTGCGGATGAAAGCGGTTTAGTAGTACAGACGATGGATTTATTTAAAGTGGGATAGGTGTACTTACCTGACGATATGGTTGGAGCCTTTTACAGTAGCTATTGAGACTCTGGTTCAACGGGTTCGAAGATTGCGCAATCACGACCAGTAATAATGTATCTGACACTTAAAAAGGTTGATACGTTTGTTTCGGTGATAATAGTCAAAGTCTTTTCCTACTTCCACTATACATGCCTTTCACTAGTAAGTCTAATCACCGATTCTATAATGCTATCACCGTCGATCCATTCTACAATTATACACTCTCCCGAGTTTCTCCTTCAGGAGTTCGGGAAGGATCCACACAGGGCCAAGGCGCGGCCACTATTGAAGACGGCCGTCTTTGAAGTTGCCTTGTATTTCAGCTCCGAGAGACTCCACAAAACATCCGGTGCTACGTCAGTGATATGAAAATGTTGAAGATACAACTTTTTTGGTATTTTGAGAGGACCATTATCCACAGGAATCCACTAATGAGGTGGTTATTGTCACCTCTTTTGGAGGTTTATTGGTAACATTACAATGGTGGAGGGTTTCCCTCCACTACAAAGGTAGTTGTAGTGGAGATTTTTACACCTACGCATATGCGACCTACTCCATGGTTTAATTGCTCAAGTGATCAGCTAACAAGGCACGGGTGACGTTAGAAACCTTTTGATGTGTCTCATGAAGTCAAAAGTCGGAGGAAGTGTTTCTCTATTACTCATCATGGCGCAAACCACCTAAAAAGCTGATCAAATGCAGATGCAGATTCTACGCCGTGCCTTTTAGCAACATCTTTGGCTCATCGGTCGAGGCGCGGCGTCAGAGGCGGTGTCAGGAAAGAAGAAGCCGAAAAATGTCGGCAAATTATACATCTTTGATCCGCTTCAACTGACCGATGCGTTGGTAAGCATGGACCTCGATGACGACTTTCTACCCATCTCTGCGGGTCTCTTCTCCGTGGCAGGTGAGCTGTGGAACGCTGTGCTGATACCGTTGTCAAACTTTGAGCTTGTTTGTTGACAATTCCGTATCCATCCATCCCGTCTCCCTCCACTTTTACTTTGGTTGTAGACGTCGAAAGTGTCTCGACTTTTGGTAGGCTTTTTTACTGCCCTGGACGACTTATTTTAGGTCCCGAGAGCTCTCCACCGCTGGCGAAAAGTGGACGCTTCGTGGTGCGGGATTTCAGGAGTCTTTCCAACTCTAAAACACCAGTTGGTGAGTTGTCTCCACACCGCGCTGTTTAAAGATTTTCTTTTGTCGATCTGACATACTAGAATGGAGGCGTATGGATAAAGGGGGTATCGCCCTTATTTTGAGCTACCTCTGAGTTCCACCTGCACTGCAATGCATTTAAACCCAGTGAACCTTTATGTCTTACTGCGGGAGTCACCTTCCATTGCAGAGCCGCTGAACGACTACCGCGTTTTGATTGCCGCCTCAGATGGTCGTTTTCTCGTCTGCGCGACTACCAGCAATCCTGATGCCATCTCCAAGGAGGACGCCTGGAGGGTGACCCTCCTTTCCACCTTCAAAATGGCCAATCCGGGTGAAGCAGGCACCACAATTGTGTAAGTTAGTGGCGCTAGCAATTCATAGTGCGGATTGGTCGTACCTCCTGTCTAGCAAGCTGTATTCTCGTGGTGTTCTGTGAAATGTGATGGTCATGACCTTTTCACTCCTTAGCTCCTTCGACCACCGTATCTGCCTGGGAGTTCTTAACTCCACCGGATCTAACCAACTGGTCACCATAAAGTGGCATCTCGACTCGGGCACAGTGCCTGACAACGATATTGAGTTGAATCGGGTGCTACGGGCAACAGCTCTCTGCTTGCCAAGCGATTCTACGGCTCCCAGCGGACCTATCCTTCTCTCTCCCATCTTTGGACGCGCCTTCTGTTGCCTTGGCACTGCGGGTGGGGGCGCTCTGCATCGATTTGACATCAATGCTGATGCATTTGTCGCTCAGTGAGTGTCTGGTGGTTTTTGATCTTCCCAGTGGAAATATGGATCTGTGAATATCGTCTGGATGAGTTTTGCAGAATAATTTGAAGACGAGGCTTTAATGTGGAGGTCCTTTATGCTGCCGACTAGGTTACACAAGGATGACATCCATTTAAGGTGGCCTTGACCTTATAGTGATCAGTAGTACACACAAAGTGGATCTCCACGTCATTATTAGTAAGTGATGAGAAGAGTGTGGAAGTCGAGAAATGTTCTTGAACTTTTGAATAGTTGCCGATACTAGTGCTGCGCTCTTTGGGTGTAAGACAGCCTCCTTCCTTTTTTCCTAGCCTAACGCTCCCCTCACAGACGCCCTGTCTCCACGCCATCGCTGTCGGCGACGAAGAGGCAACATCGTCGGCTGAGACCTCGGCTTCAACTCCTCGGCGGCTAATTTGGCTGGCGGTGTCAGGCCAAAGTCCGCCAACACCGACGACACAGCAGCGCGGCAGTGTGGAGGGCGCGGAGGGTGTGTACCTCGGACCGCTCTCGCGACTCCTCTCGGTGTGTGCGGAGAAGCACATCTTCCTGCATAAAATCGACCTCACTAGTGTCCTTACCTCCATGATAGGTGGGTCCGCCTATCTGACTTCTTGTCTGTTTCCTTTTTTCCTCTGTCTTTCTGTCTCACTGATTGACTGGATTCACCATTGAAAGTTCCCTTGAAGGCATTGAAGGTGCCTTATGCTTCTTTAAACCTCAGCAAAATCCAGCTGCCATCCCAAAGGTAGATAATGATCACAGCATCTACGTTCTTGTTGTAGACACAACCGGTGTGTTTGATCCAGTGGACCTGACGGTCTCGCGTCTCCTTGTGCAGGGCAATGAGTGCATCTGGTTTGCCACACGCTGCGGTCTCATCGGCCGCTTTTTCATAGCCTTTCTCCTTAACGGTAAGTGCGTGTGCACACACTTCTTCGACCAAGCCTTTCTATTCGTTTTCTATCAACCTCTCCATTCAAAATGGGCCCAGCTCATCCATCCTGGTCATGGTCCATCCTCGTCTATCCATCCCATATCCACCATCCACCCATCTATCCTTACAAGAGGTCTCCTTAGAAGGATTGACAAGTACGGCCTGAATCTTAGTAACAGTAAAAGGTGTCGTGTATTTTCTATCTTACGGCAATCAGTTTGTTGCCCAAGATATTTCCCGCATTTCTGTGTTAATAAAGGCCATGATGTGTTAAACTGTCTCATTTCTCAGATGCAGCAGACGGTTCACCAACAGAGGTGCTTAGCCAGGACGCCATATCCCTCAGCTGTCATGGCTATAGGCGCCCCATCTCCGCACTGTTAGCCATCCGAAGTACGGACCCGAGTAACCCTTTCATCGGGGCGTTGCTGTTATTCCAATTGAACCCACATCCCATTGTGTCTTGTAGATCAGGTGGAGGGAAAGGAAAGGGACGCCACCACGTCAACGAGTCAGGCATCGTTCCTGGTGGTTGCCGTGGGACACGACTATGCGTATTTGCAGACCTCCTCACTCACCCCTCGAGTTTGCACTACTAAATCTCCTCTCGTTACTGGTGTGTCTACTTATTTTCAACAAGTAGTGTATCAGTGAACTTTAAAGTCATCATACCACTTAAATGTTTTAAGTAACTTGGCACAGCATCTAAACTCATCGAGCATAGAGAACTATTTTGCTTGCAAATCAGATCAGCTTGCGTTAAATAAATAAAAATGCGAGTTTTCTATTCGTAGAAAAATGCTAAAGAGCAAATGCACTCATTTCTTTATCAATTATAAAGTAAGGGTAAACAATTTCAGCGGTGAATCAACGCTTCCAGAGCTCGCCTGGTGCGCACGCTATTGTTTGGAGTGTCTCCATGTAACTGTGATAGAGTCATTGGCTTGCGAAAGAGAAGGGAATGGGGTTGATTTACTCACCCCTTTATTTTACTTTGCCCCCCCCCTTGGTTTTAACTTAAACTCTTTCCCCAACTTTCGGTTCCGGTAATTATTTGCATGCTCCCTTCTATTTTTGTTGTGTTTGTTGCGTCTTCATGACCATTCTTCTCTGACTAAGCCTGTCTACCTAACTCAGTTTTGACCATGCCACCTAAGCCTGTAACCCCTCATCTTTTACAGGATGGGCTTTTGAACTGATTTACCATTTCGAAGACGAGACTTAAATAAAGTGTAACGAAGTGAAATGCTTTGTTCGGAACAAGTGGAAAAGTGTACTTTACTTTAAGATTATTATTTGCGGCTTAGCTAATACGAATGTTACCCTTCCCTCGTTTTGGAATATCCGCTGCGTGCGGGGACTGCGCGTCTGATATAAGACCACTCATGCTGCAAAGAATCCTGTAAGAGCATCTTTTTGTTGAAGAGGTTAGGTGCGTGGTAAAGCACAACAGTGTGTGTATTTCCTCCATGAGTCATGTTCCTAGCCTCCCAGCTGCTCTAGTCTCAAACTTTATGCGATTCCATCGCTACAAGTAAAATTCGCACCACTTTAAAAAATTGGGGTGCCTAAAAGTACCTGCCCAAAAATGATAAACCACTTAGCGGGGTGAAGATGGGGGATAAGGAAGTAGCAGTAATGGAATGCCTAACTAGTGATAAGGGATAGTGGCTTGTGTTTTGCCGAAAGCAATAAATAAATAATACAAAACACGGCAAGTAAGCTGAGAAATGGGTCTTTGTGTGAGCTCATTGCCAAAAATTTTGCGATCAGGCCTTGGGCTCAAGAGTAAGTTTGGCAACTTGGGCACTTTTGTCTACACAGGCTGTAATTTCGCTCAACAGCATGACAACCAGGATATGGTGATGGTAGCATAGCGGTTTTCCAAGTCAGTAGCATCTGTCATTTGACTGTACATTTGCTTATCATGACTTAAAAAACCTTAGCTTGATAGATATATATATCTTCTATGACTGCGACCATATTAGCAAGTCTTGTAAGCTATTTTAAGAACAGACAGCAGAAAATAATCATGTTACGTATACGCCTCCTGTAAAGTTACATTAAATTTGATTATTTAGAGCTGATTACTAAAAAGAGTGGTATTTAATACAACAAACAAAAATTTGCAACAAATATTAAAACACGCTTCTTCTATAAAGGCGAAAATATTCTCAGCCTTCGTTTTAATTTGTGCTTAACAAGTGGCGTTCTTTGAACCTTCCTGTTTCTTCATTTCGCTTAATTGTTGCGTGTGTAGGACAAAGTGCTTCATTCATTTTTGAGTCTTAGATAAAAGGTATAGTCCCTTTTTAAACTCCTAGTTGAAATAGTTCTATGAATACCTTTTATTGGCTATTTGAATATGTGTGTGAATGTGTTCTATTCCGCTTATGGAATGCTCCAGGCACTATTTACGCACTTTAATCTCTAGTGGAGATTATTGACTTTATTCAACCGTCTTTTTAGCACTTTCGCCTCAGTTAGAAATATTTGGTAATGTCAGGGAGTGTTACTTTGCCTGACGGCCGACTAGTTGACTCGTTGAAAGTTGTGGAGCTTAAGAAGGAACTGGAAGTTCTTGGTTTGGATAAAAATGGGCTTAAAAAGGATCTCGTGCGACGTCTTTCAGCGGTAACATACTTTTGTGGTTGTATTTTCTCTTATAAGTGCTGTCTGATTGTCAGTCCTCGTTTGTTTATTTTCCATAGGCGCTCTCAGATTCTGTAACTTCTCAGCCTTCGTCAGAAGTGGAACTCGGCGAGAAGTAACCTAACAGTGTCCTATTAATTGATGTTTCTGTTCCTCGGATTTTAAATGCTCACCTTTCTCTGTTTTAGGGTCCCAGATGAAATGGTATGCTACTCGTTGTTCCAACTGGCTGCTCATAGTTTCTCACCGTCTATGCATCCCTTGAATGTTAATTTTTTGGATTTAGGGCTCCAGTGAGGTAGAAAGTGAAAAGGAATCTTATAAATTCGATGCAAAGTCGGGTAAACTACTACCATTTTCATTTATTCCTAAAATACCCATACGCTACTGTACTTTCCTGTTTTTGTTGCCAGATCAACCATCGGAATCTGATACGGACCAGGGTGAGGTTATTACTTCTTTGAACTGTGTAGACAATTAATTCTATGTCGGACCAGGTCTTTTTATATTTAGAGCCACCTTTAGAACCCGATACGAATCCGAGTAAGCTGATCCCCACTCTATGTTTTAAAACTATTCTCGAATTTGGTGATAACGTATTTTCTCCCGAAAGCGAAAGAATTGGTGGGAAACATTGAGGGCGTCAGTGAATCGAAAGCCTCAGTCGATGATGCCGCCCGCTCTCCAGAGAAGGTCGATCAGGTTGAACAGGCAATCGAGGTACTTGAACCAGCCTTTCCCATTAACTCTTTCACTTACCCTGAGCCCTAGTAATGCCTTGAAAGGTGAGCTCCCAATACAGACGGCATTTCTCTTCCCGTTTTTTTAATATTTTTCCTAAGACGTTGATGTTTGTTAAATTCTCTGCAACTTATTCCGTTATCAATTCAATAGCTCAGTATGAATCGAATATGATAGGGATTACCGATCCCTTCCCGTGAACCGTAACGGCATCTACAGCTCCCTCATTGCTATTAATCCTCATGAGGTAATTGATAGTTTCCAATTCGAACCGCCTCCTAATCCCACTTTTCCAATTTCTTCCATCAGATGCCAACCCAGGAGAAGGTGGAACCTCTAATTCAAACAGAAGTTGCAGCCCCACAACCTGAGATAACGAAGTCTCCGATAGCCCAAGACCACATTCGTGGAAGTTCACCATCAATCGTTGAAGTCAGTGTTCAACTGCACGAGGAAGAGGAGGACTATGGGGATGAGGAAGAGGAGGAGAAAGTGGAGAACACTCGCAAGGAGGAAGGGGTGGAAAAGCCCGTAATTGCGGTAAATGCGACCCCCAAAACTTCCCCCCCGGAAGGTGGTGATGGTGAAAACTCCGCCTTCAGAAAACCGGCTCCTCCTCCACCACCTTCTAATCCTTCTGTTCCGGCTCCAGTGAGGAAGGGTGAGTATCTTGAAGTATCTTATAATTACGTTTCCGTTCGCGACAGGGACTAGCTCTCTCCCTTTCTCATCACCTTTCATACAACCACGTACTGCTAACCTGAAAAGATTAACTCCTTCTACAGCCTTATTTGTGAAAGACTTATTCTTCCATTCCAAAATGAACACAACCTATTGCTCCATTTGGAGGCATTTTAGATTATTCATGCATATTCCTGAGCAAGGCGGTTAGTTTGTTACCACTTTTTTCCTTTCCACAGAGACTCGCGCAGTCGGTTTCACCGTGGAAGCCCCGGAACGCGTGAACTCTGCAGTGGAGGCCAAATGTCCTCCCTCGAGCCTTGTCTACATCCGGTGTCTCGTGCGTCCCTTCACCGCCGCTCAACTATCCACCATGCTGGAGACACACTTCGGCCATGTCTCTGAGCTCTGGCTCGATCGTATCAAGTCAACCGCTGTCGCCCGTTTCTCCAACGAAGAGGTGGCTGCTAGGTGAGTGAGATTCCCTCGTGACAAAACGTCCCCGAAAGAAATGTTCTGCAACTTCATTTGGACTTCTTCTCCTCCAGGTGTCGTGAGGGGCTGGATGGTTGTCGATGGCCCTCTATCAACCCACGCATTCTTCAGTGCGAATTCGCCTCAGAAGCCCTCCTCGTTTGGCTCAAAGAACATGGCGAGGCGGGTGACAAGCCTCCGCCTAGACATCTCCTCGGCGGCAGCAGTGCTGCTTCCACGAGTAAATTTCAATGATTGGTGTAATTCAGTGAATCGCTTTCCCAACTTCTCTTTTTTGTGCTCTTACAGATGAAACCAACGACAGTAGCGTGGAAAGAAAACGTCCGGAAAAGTCGATGGACGACACCGAGACCATGGGTGGCGCGAAGAGACGTAGGTTGCATGGTAGCGAGGGTTTAACGAAGGCGACGGAGAAGGAGGTAGAAGGGCGGGGCAAACGCGATACGAGAGGTACACCTCTGTCCTTCTTGCCTACCCTAGACCTTGTGACAACCTGATAGAGGTATTAACCCACTTTGATTTTGTAGGAGAGGAGTCCTCAAAGTCGCTGGACGATCTTTTCAAAAAGACTGAGGCGACCCCAAGTGTCTATTGGCTGCCCCTCACCGATGAAGCAGTAGGTTGGGAGCTCTTAAATTCACCCCTCATGAAATACATCAACTAGTTGAGGGTTCATTGAACTTAGGTCTGCTGTTCATCCAAAATTCTAAGCCTGGCAAGTGTGACGTACTTTGCTTACCCCCTAGGCGGCAGCACAATTGAAGGCGCGCAAACAGACGTATTTGGCGGAGAGCACACGCCGTCCAGTACCCAAACGCAATGTGGAGGAGCGAAGACGCGAAAATCGGAGTCCCTTTACCGGAGAATTCGGGAATGGACCCTCTTCCAACTCTGTCTCGAATCCTTTACTCCCTCCCAACGCTTCGGCCAGGGAGAAGAAACCACGAGAGAGGGTGAGTCAATGGCATTTCTGGAGGCCTTAGTGAGGACTTGGGAACGATCCAGTAGAAGGGTTGGAGCATTTTGGATCCACTTACTCTCAGCAATTTCAGAAATGGCTTCTACCCTTTCTATCTGTTCAAACAGACCCCATCGCCGGGGAACAAGCGTGTGATCCGCGAAAGACGTCGTTCTCCCTCGCCTAGACGACCGCGTTATGCCAATAGAACACCCTCACCCCGTTTTGGAGGGTCCTCTTTTGCTGCCTCCACCACCACCGCCGCCACTGCAGTTGATTCGCGACACCCACCTCCACCGTCGCCCCAGTCAAACTATCGCCGACGCACGCCACTTCGTCGATGAACATGGATGGAGGCAGAGTCAGCGGTTTTCAACCGCCTCTACTGATCCTTTACCTTACCGCCTACCATCTTTGTGTGTGTAATCAATTTAAAATGAGGTGTTTTTATCCGCTTCCTATTGGGACTTCTGCATTTCAAGGCTTGGAAGCCAGGAGCTGTTTTGTGCAGATGTTCTGCAAGGTGATGGTGGAGAGATATAACAAACACCTTTGGCTCCGTTCTCAACTCTCTTTCAGGTTTTTTCATCCTCTAAGGTTGTCGATATGGAGCAAGAAGTTCATTATCTCCTCTGGTTGCCTTGTGGAAGATGGAAAATCGGCCAGTCGTGAAGGTGCACGATGGAATGGAGTCAGACGCAGTACAGCGAGACGATTTGGTAGACGTTCTTGGGGCGGTTTTTAGGCCCAAAAATTCCTGGAATTCACCGCCCTTCATCTCGCAACCGCGGGGTTTGAGGTCGACATTTCGTCGTCCATTCAATGTGGTAGGTTATTCAATTCCCACCGCTTGGAAGGTGCGTTGCAAGAACTACCTGTTGCTTTGAGACGTGAGGTGAGTAATCATCTAGAAGATGAAGAGCACAACATCCGGCGGGTGGATGTAATTGAAATGTGCCCCCTGGGAGACGTCGTAACTCCTCCTTTGCAAGTGCTGATTCGCTCCCCTTGATCGTCGTTCGTTTTCAAGGCGATGCTGTCAAGTCATTTGCTGGTGTCGTCGTCGTCGCTCTTCGAGACAATGCTTAAATTCAACGTCAAGGGGCGTTGACGGTTCGTATGAGAGCTAGCAACCGTGAGATGTGGCTGGACCACCACAAAGTCATGAGGTCGGAAGCGGGAGTGCAGCGAATCATCTGGCGTTCTAGTTTTTTGGAAGGTGAAGACAGGTTCGTGACTATCCTCATATCCCAATCATTGTCTCGGTTGGAACAAACGGTTACTTGTGAATTGAAACGTCAATGACCAAAGCGGAGGCTTAGTTGACAGGAGATAATCACATACCGCCTGCAAAATAGAGCCGAAGTGACACGGTGACAATTAACAAGGCGCTGGTTGTCAACGTCAGAGCAGAAGCAGATAGTGGCTGTCTGACGGAATCACTATCACCGTCATTCACCTGCCAGACGGTTTAATATCACACGAAGGGTAGATTTCCCAGTCCTAGGTTTCGACCGGCAATTCACGAGTTCCTGGTCCCTTAGGGAGATTTTATGCAGGGCGGAACGGCTGGATGGATAAACTAGAGCTTCCCGCTGCTTTTCGTCAACAGTTTGCCTTCTCAATGGAGCGAAACGTCAACGAAGGATGCAGTTAGTGGGAATGCATCTGACGGTTCCAGGCGTGGTGCAAACCGCCTCTGCTAGTCTCTCAGCCTTCCTATGAGACCCGCGACGAAGACCCTCCCCAGGACCGTAGGAGCTAACCCAATGGAAGGCCCTTTCAACGACAAGACCCAATCGCTACTTAAAGAGTGGCAGTAGAACGCTCTCTGACCAATCTTTAGTCGAGACAATGACACGAACTGCTACGACCTCACTTTTGGCAACAGCACAAGTGGGGAGGGGAAGAAGAAAAAAGTACGTTTAAAATTCAAACTCTCTCTCCAACCGCGGCGGAGAAAGTGGAGCCGACACCATCAACAATGATATTAGCTGGAATCACAGATCACTGCCATTCATAATCAGCACGTCTTTTTTGAAGAGTAAATAATAATTGTGCTTTCAGGTGCATGAAAGACTAAAATGAGAAAAGAGATGAAAGCAGATGGAAAGAGCAAGCAGGAGCAAATTTACAAATGACAATTTCCGGCAGACAACTCAATGCCACGAGAGGTAATTGGGGCGGAGTCGAACGCGGCCTAGCAGCATGACGATGAAGGCGGTCTGTCGTCAACCAGCGTTACTCGTGTTCTGCTCCCTTGGGTAGGCATATCGTAGCCCTCCTTGATACCATCCCATCCGCTCACGGTCCCAAGCTACAAGGGGAAGGCAAATCACAGTGTATGCGCCCTCTGTCATCACCGTCTTCCACTAGGAACGGTTAGAGCAGTACCGATGACCATGAGCGGCAAGCATGATTCCAGCTACAAGGTAAACTGGTGTGTGTGACCCGGAGTAGGGTCAACCACTATTCCTGGTGGGGTGTGAGATCCCGTCACCTCAAAATGAACGATGGAAATGTGAATTAGGTGGCCAGGCAGAGAACAACGAAGATAAGAAAGTATTCTTGAGACGGCAGCTAGAGAAATACGCACTGCTCACGGAAAAGGAGTGGAAAATCAGGCGCTTTCGACTACATGACGCCAATCAAAAAATGAAAGCTAACCGCTTTAAGTGGCAAAGTGATGAATGATGAAATGTTGATGAATTCATTCAAGCACAGGCAAGGAGGGGAAACACTTTAGAGCTGTAAAGTCAGGTTGATCCAAGAAAAAAGTGCAAGGTCACAATGATGCGCTCTCAATGTTAGAAGCGCGTAGTTAAACGGGGGAAATTGGAGATGAAATTATACAAATTTTAAGGCGCGGTCTTATTTCAAAGGCCAAAGCTACGGACTAGGTGAAGTGGTAGATGAAACCAAGAAAGATGAACGTCTAGCGGTTACAAGAGACCGGGATTTTCACAACCTTCATATGATTTGCCAAAAACGGCAGATAGAGACGCTTTTGGGGAACTAAATGAGCCAATAATGGAAGAAATAACAATATTGGGGCATAAATGGATTAAACAAAACGAAGGGAAACTGTAAGAGCCAATCGGTGAGCCTTCAGAATGGAATAACGGATAACTACTCCAAGAGGGGGACATGAGGCACCGAAACAAACCGCAAGAACCGAGAGAGTAATGAAGGAGGGAGCAAATTGCTCTGACTTCCAAATTGGTGACATAAGGAATCTATAAATAGAAAATGACTTATAGCACGAAGAATCTGAAGGATTACGCTTTATTTCTTCATGGCAGTGAATAAGAAATAGACTGTACCAACACATTATTAAGACGTCAGAGAAAAAAACAGGCACGGTTATTTACAAGAGCTATTGTGCTTTCGTGGTAAGTTAAAAATCCCCAAGTTGAACTAAATTCAAGATGAATACCACAGCTTACATTCCTAAACGCCCCGGCCTGCATCTGTTGATAGACGGCTTCTGTGAGGGATTTGAACGCCAATTCAACGTTGTGACCTTGCAAAGCTGAGGTTTCAATATAGGGAATTCCAAGACTCTGAGCCAGAGCCTCTGCTTCCGACCTTGCCACCTAAGGAAATGATGAAGATAAAATGAACTCAGCCCACCTCTCGATGGCTGTCCAGATCTGACTTTTGTCCACAGAGAAGGAACATGGGGGATTGACATTTCATGTTAGCTGCAGCGTCCTCGTACCAACCCATAATGTGTTCAAATGAGGTGCGATTGGTGATGTCAAAAATCAAGAGAGCACCCACAGCATTGCGGTAGTATGATCGAGCTATTGATCTGCAAATTTTGAGTAGTGGAGCAAAAAAAATTTCAAATTACTTAAACTTCTCCTGACCAGCCGTATCCCAGAGGCGAAGCTTAATCACTATACCATTGGAAAGCACTACATTACGTGTGGAGAAATCAACACCCACAGTGGGCTCAGCTAAGGAGGACAGTTTACCCTCGCAAAAGTACTGAAGGAGGGACGATTTCCCGACAGTACTATCACCGATTAAAATAAAACGGAACTGATAACTGAATGAGGGGCCTGCCATCGGTACGAGACCAGAGGAGCCAAGGCTTTCAAGTGGAGCAACAAAGGCAAGAAAAACTCCTTTGTGCATTTGAAGCATTAAAACATTAAACATTTTCTAGCAAATTATAATAACACGCTAAGCTAGCTAAATCGTAACTAAGAGTATTTGTGCCAAAAAACCTTATTGGCTTCCAAAAATGAAGTTACAGGCATGCGATTAGGTAAATAAATGATACTTCCACTGCTAATTCAAGCCTTTGGTTTTATTTCAAAGGTTACTAAAGCTTTTTAAAACATTATTTAAATAAATTGTAGGCCATTTTATTGGCTTAATCTGCTTGAGATTAGGGCAATTATGAGTAGCCGAAAAATACCCATTAGGCATTCTGCTATTACTACGAAATTTGTTGACAGCCTAGCTTATAGCATTTAAATTTAATGTCATTAGCTTTAACTGTGTCTTGTTCTGTTACGGTTCAGTATAGACCCAGGGACACAGGGTAGTAACCATTGAGGCATATAAGACCTGATAACGTTCAGCAAACAACTCAATTCAAATAGTTCAATGGCTGCGTGACAAATATCATAACAATGTATTTAAAGAAGACAGCGCTGATCAAACATTTTTTGTGTAATTACCAAATAACAAGGGTGTAATTTTGGCAAATCCCTTTAGCATTGCAAATTTGCTTTTAAAGTTATAACGAGCTAAAACAATAGGGCATGATATTTATAACAATCCATAACAGTATCTCAATTAGTCTTCCCTAAAGACAAAAAAGATATAATATTTGGATCTGCAGAAGTGCTGGACTAAAAGTCGAGTCCCATAAAAAAGGACTGAATTGAACACAGTTTCGTAGTGGCGGAGTTCTGCACCTATTCCTCCTTTCTATTTTGTTTTCAGCCCAGGGCTGCTTAGCCACATCTGCCATCGTCCTATGCAACTAGTAGGGAAGTGGAAGAGGTATCACGCACCCACCTAATTGGCATCCTTATACGGGTACAATATAAGCTTTTGCAGATGGTTTACGATCATAACTAGTTTTGCATTAGTTGTTAATAGATTTTCTGTGGAAGAGGAAACCAGGTAACTGCCTTTGGCAGGCATCATTTTTAGCTCTCCCGTTAAGATGTGTCACTGATTTTCCCTTTTTGCAGCACGCACTTACACTACCGCGCTAATGCAAATTAAGGCCGATGATCTTTAGAATCGGATCCCCTTTTAATTCTTATCAGTGTAGTGCTCTGAATCTTTCCAATGCATGAATACAGGACATAATACTCAAACAGAATACGTGGTAATGGTTTTCGTTATTGTTTAAGGCTATTAGGATTGACTGTATGTCAGGCAGTCCGGCGAAGGTGCAGTCCCAAAAAGGGTAGTTTAGCATACAGCCAGCGTACTACAGTTATAAAACTGGTTTGTTCTATAACTTTTACACAGAAATTTCCTTGGCTGCAAATGTTATGAGTTGTAAATTTTTTCAACAGTGAAGGTCAATGAGCCTTCATGGGTTGTAAATTCGATTTGTAGTGGGCTCTCGGACAATATTGATGGACTTTGGCCCTTCTAGTAGTTAAAAAACATGTTTGTTAGTATCCTGGACCGTTGTGGTTTGTAAAAATATTTAAAAACCATTGTTTAGAGCTGGCGAATCACCTTTCCGGCCTACTAACTTACTTTTTGATTATTGGTGTAAATTCTCTCCTAGATAGCATATATTAGTGCTTCAACTTGGAAAGTGCTTTTGTCACAATTCAGTTTTTTCCCGGTACTGTGCACTAATTCAACCATTTGATTCATTAAAGACTCTCTGGACGCTGGAACCTAAGCCATTGAAATTATATTGGGTAGTATGTTCCCTTAGATGTCCAGACCATCTCTATGACCATGATACCCTAATATGTCTTAACGTGTTAAGACTTTTTCAAATATGAGAAGAGAACTAATGTTGGGGCTAAAAATACAATATTGACATACGGAAGACCTTAGGGTCATTGGCATGATCCGATGGCCAGGCAGTCCAGCAAGGATATAAAGGCGGCGCCTCTAAGTTGACTGTAGCTATACTGTGAAGCTAGGCAGATAGCTAATGCTTCGAAGCGTTGCATAAACTCTTCTTTCGTCACAAGGAAAGTTTCGGTGCGCCTCAGATTGTTCATAACCAGCATTGAAGGATAACGATGTGAACCATAAACATCCCAACTGAACCAATATAAAATGTGTTCTAGAAAGTTAAAAAATATTTTGTGTTTAGGGTGGACTATCTGTAATATTGCGATTCTGCTTAATAAAGTTAGTTTTAAAACTCCCAATATGTTTCGCACGCCCCTCAAACAAGTAATCCACCCTAAAAGAGGGCATCATTTATGGAGTCTATTCAGAGTTGCAGCCTTGAAATAAACATGCATCCAAGTAGAAACACGATTCGTTCGAAGCTGTTATGGCGCAAATATTTCATGCAATAATCGGACCAACTATTTTGCCCAAGCGAAGGAAGTAAAACAGATATCTAGTGTGATTGCGTAGTTTTCACTTTTAAATTGGCATTTCTATGGAAAAATCTAACCGACATGTTCTTTTAATTGTCTAGTAATAGGTCGCGCCGAAAGTCTCTTCATTCAACAAAAATTTACGTCAGGCGGAGGTGTGTCTTATTTCCATCATATCGGTAATTTCATTGTTTGTACTTTAATCCGTTTCTTATTTGTTCTGTCTTCGACATTCATTTTCCCTTTGGAAGAGCCTTTTATTAGGTCTCTGGATGCGTCTTTCTCCACATTAGTTAGTTACGTGTGCTTCTACGTCATCACATTAATTGCTGTTTTTGTTTTTTTCATTTTATACATAAGGTGCAAAATACACTCCGTTGTAAGTGTTCTGTAGCTAATGAGTTTTTTAAGCTTGTACTTCATGTTTTCCCAACTTTGGGGCAAATGTTATTCTTGTCATATTGGCTAAGATTATTTTGTCAATATTGCAACGGCTTATCATCCTTAGTATCGATTTTTTAAATTTCTTTCAACCGAATTGTTTTTCCACCCAAGCGTTTAAAATTGTCGATTGTTCTATGTTACTGGGCCTGTTACCCGCCTCATTCTTTAGATGCTTCCCCCAATGCAACCCGTGCAGCAGCAACCACAGCTGCAGTCAAATAATCAGAGCAGCTACCCAGCCTATATGTACCCTCAATCTGCTGCCGAACCCACGCTTTTACCAAAAAGTCATTCCACAAATGGGTAAAGTATCCCTTCTTAATTTCATCCCTGTTCTAGTCCACCCGTTCCCTCAGTACCCTGCCAAAACATAGATGACGCCGTCCTAGCAAATCAGGTTGGAGCCCTAAACTTGGGCTACTCAGACAACACCTATGCCGGTAGTTATGCGGCACCACCCCAGCAATATATGATGAACAAATACTCTCAACCGATGCCGTACAACAATAACCCCCACTCAATGCCGCCGGGGATGGCTAGTCCCCCTCCGATGTCGCCACCGACGATGGTTAATTCCCCTCTAATGCCGCCATCGGCTTCTCTACAGCCTAAGTACCCGGCGCCACAGTATGTCCAGCAAGTGCAGCCTACCCCCATACAACCACAGTCGTTGTATCGGGGCGGTTATCCACCGGTGGGAATGATGCCACCAACACCACCAGCTCCACAATCCGCTATGCCTCAGAAAACGCAGTCGGCTCGAGCGATGGCGGATAGTATGCCAAATGCTATTGAGGTAAATGTGCAATCTTGCATTGTATGCTGTAACTGGGGCTGCCGACTCGATTCTCTAGTGGACCGCATGTGTGCTTGCAGAAAGCTGAATCTCTAGAGAGTCTAATTCTTTTCTAAAAGGTTTGAATAATCGCGGTTTCATTACTTTTGCGCTGATTATAGCACAATCGCTTCCACAGATTTCTGACAGGTATTCTTTACCATCTTATGGCTGCACCAAGTTGTCGTCGACAGATGGCTGAGTTCTTGGTCTGAGGATACCTGCACGCTCTTTGGCACTCTTTAAGTCCATTCTACTGTCTCATTTGGACAAGATAACTTGTGGGTCATGGTGATCCCGTTTTTACTGAGGTAAAATAAAGACTGTTCCTCAGATGATTTAAACATATTAAGTGGGATCGTCTCGAATTCTGACAGTCCGTGTGGCTCCAAAATATCCCCAGGCGATGTTTAGGCTTTTGCTTGGAGTAACTGCTTTAATCCCCCCATGTTTTCGTAGTTGTTACAATAGATTAAAGCACCTTTGTGATCGTGCTGCCCTCTTGAAGTAGAGTCAATTTCGCATCGGGGAGACTCTTTTTTTCCATAACGTCAAAATTAAAGATTAGGAAGGTTTCTTTTGCCAGTTTTCTTAATGGTTTGACCCCAGAGGAGAGGCAGAAGGTTGTGTGTGGAGGAGACGTTGCTGAGTGCTGACTTTTCCCTGCTTCCACAGGTGATTGAGAATGATCGAGCTCAACGCGGTGCCGCCTCAGGAGTGGTCTTCCAGACTGGTGCGATGGGCGTAGCCCCGCCACTCTCCACCACGGACTTTGTTTGCCGCGACGAGGGCAATTGTAACCCACGTTTTGTACGCTCATCCCTCTACAACGTGCCAACAACAGCGGATCTGCAAAAACAGGTCGGTTTACCCTTTGTCCTCAGTATCCAGCCCTTCGCACACCTTCATCCAGACGACCAACCCCTCGTGCTCACCGACATGGGCCCACAGGTGAGACGTCGGCTCCCTTTTTCATGAACAAATCGCGTGTTTGAGATTTAGTCGTTGAAAGGTTGGGGTAGATCGTGTTTTAGGGGCGCGATGAGTAGAATCGACTTATATGCAGGAAATGTCGAGTGAGAGTTTGTATTTTGAGGGATTACTAGAAGCATAATTAATCTGTTATCTGGTCTTTTGGTTGACAGGCATTGTTCCTCATTCAGAAGGCACTTTTGAAAGGTCACAGATAACTTGAAGAGTTTGGTAATCCGAGTCGGGTCGTCTAGGTGTTCTTCGAAGCATAGCTCATTGTCACTAACATAGCGTCTCACTCTTGGGGGACTGAGAAAGCTCTTTCTGCCCTCTAGGGTCCTGTCCGTTGCGCCCGATGCAAGGCCTACATGTGCCCCTTCTTCGTGTTCATTGACGGAGGACGTCGTTTCCAATGCAGCCTCTGCGGAGCGTCCACAACAGTAGCGCAGGAATACTTTGCTCACTTGGATCACACAGGTCGTCGAATTGACGCCTTTCAACGCCCTGAACTTTGCCTCGGCTCCTACGAGGTAGTTGCCACAGCGGAGTACTGTCGTGACAACACACTGCCTTTGCCGCCAGTCTACATCTTCCTGTTGGATGTGTCAGCTACCTCAGTGAGATCGGGATTGGTCAATCTCTTCTGCTCCCGATTCATCACCGACATTCTACCACACCTGCCGAGGTAGCTTTTTCGCTTAAAAATACTACTGATCTGCATTTAAGTAGGTATCGGAAATCGACTCACTGTTTTTATAGTTTTTGAGATTTAGCAAGCAGAAACCGTTTTGACGTTTAAAGCCGCAGTATGTCAATTTGCTTTGGCATTAAAATCTGAAGTATAGTCACTGCAAAATCACTCTTGGAGTATTAAGGACAGTTTTTACTTTGTCTCATGTCTGAGTCGATGAATGTTTGGGCGATAATCCGCGATCTACCTTTCTTCTAGAGACAAGCAAGATATAGCTACCGGCATAGTGACGGAAAGCAGCTCGACACCAATCTCTATCGGTTTCATCACTTACGATAGTCAGTTACACTTCTACAACTTCGTTCGGGTCAACCCGACAGATACCAATTCAACGGCTCCTCCAAAGGCGCACATGAGTGTGGTTGCAGACACTGCGGAAGTTTTCGTCCCTTCTCTGGAGGGCTTTTTAGTGGAACCCAATGCAGCTGCCCTGACTCATCTGCTTAGCACTATTCCGGGTCAGTTTGCGCAGCTGCAGAACGCTGCAGCCAGCGCCAATCTCCCAACACCGGAACCGATCCTCGGACCCGCGGTGCAGGCTGGTCTGGAAGTTCTAAAAGCTGCAAATCGGTGCGGAAAACTCTTCATCATGCATTCGTCGCTGCCTACTGCTGATGCACCGGGAAAGCTGAAATTCAGGGAGGATAGACATCTTATCGGGACGGATAAGGAGAAGACTCTGCTTCAGCCGGCCACCGACTACTACACCAAACTGGGAAAGGAATGCGTAGAGGCAGGCGCTAGTGTTGATCTCTTTCTTTTCCCCAACTCTTTTATCGATGTCTCCACCATCAGTGAGGTGCCCAAGCTCACTTCGGGCAACCTCTTCAAATACTCATACTTCCAGGCCGATCTGCAAGGTGATCAGTTTATTGCAGATCTGCGAAATGCTGTGGCATTGCCGGAAGCCTTCAATGCTGTTATGCGAGTTCGCACCAGCACGGGAACGCGACCCTTTGAAACGCTGGGCAATATTAATTTGCCCAACACAACAGATGTAGAGTTTGCGACTTTGGATGCTAACCAGACGGTGGTATGTGAGATCAAGTATGATGATAAGTTGAGTGAGAATGACTTCGTCTTCATTCAGGTGAGTTGATCCTTCCAACTTGAAATTGGCTATTTGGCGTTCCTCTTCATTTTTCGACCTATTTAAGCCCAACTTCTCATCTTTGCATTGCTTTAGGTGGCAGTGCTTTACACCTCTGTAGGCGGTCACCGTCGCTTGCGCATTCACAACCTCTCCCTGGCCACCTCGTCAACGCCTGCGGATATTTTCCGTCTCGCTGATCTCGACACCCTTCTCACGTGGCACGCGCGTCTGGCGGTGCAACACGCCCCCGTCAGTCGCACTCCCTCCACCGCTCTGACTGAGGTCACTGCCGCGGTGGCTACGGCACTCGCTGGCTACCGCCACCTGTGCACCAATTCGAGTGGCGGTGGCCCGGGCGGCGGTGGCGCCAGTCCCGGTGAATTGGTACTGCCCGAGACCATCAAACTGATGCCACTCTACGCTCAGTGTCTGATCAAGACGGATGCCATCAAATCAGGTAGGTTGTTCGACGGTTGAGTGAACCGTTACTTTAATAGATGGTAGGTGCTGGAATGATTGTCACGATGCGAGAAAATTATTTTCACCTGGTTTTGTCGTGTAGCAAGGAATACCTCCATCGATGATCGTGCCTACCTCCTCTTCCTGCTGAACTCAATGAGTCCCAAGGCGACGAACAATTTTGTCTATCCACGAGTTTACCCTCTTGTAAGTCAGTTTTTTTCGGGTCGCTTTTGCATTCAATCAAGAATAGTTATTTCCACTGATTCCTTAAACTCTGTCTCTAGCACGAGGTAGTTCCAGAAACGGCTGGCAATGAATTGCCCACACCGATCCGCTGCTCATACGAGCGTCTTGATCCGGAAGGTGTTTACTTCGTCGAGAACGGCGTTTACGCCTTTCTATGGTGCGGTCTCCAGGTGAATCCTATATGGATTCAGCGGGTATTCGGTGTCACCGATGTCCACGTGCTACAACCTGAAAAGGTGAGTCCTTTTTCCACCCTTTTCGACTGATTCTGACGCAGTGGGAACCGACAATTGGTTGTGATCTCACCACAGTAGTCCGCCTTTCTATCGAATGTCTCCTAAATTGAAAATCCGTATTGGACTTGGACACAAAGTGGATTACCTCCCGTCAGGTATCTGGAAGGACGAGATTAGAGGCACCCTCTTTTTTGGTGTCCGAATCTAAACTTTTAATGGAATCTACCTCTACCTCTTTTATAGGCTACGTTAACCGAGTTGGACAATCCCCTCTCGAAGTGCATTTGCCGTCTGGTGCTTCCAGTGCTTTCTCAGTTCACCCACTTTCCTCGGGTAAGCCTCTTCTCCCCCTCTTGCCCCTTGTTTGTCCTTCTGATCTCAGCTGTGCTACTAATTTTGGGAATGAGCAGCACCGGTTGTATCTCATGTTGCTGAAATGGCCATGCCGTTAGTAGGGTCATTGATGGTAGGAGCTGAATATCGGCTCGTTGTAATCTTGACCTTGAGTGTTGCGTTCCATTTGAAACGTAATTCCGTCCATATCGATGTCAGTAGCATCGTAATTCATGCATCTAATTGCACAGGGAATGGGAAATGTGCACACTACTTGTATTGAGTTAGTAGTACATTGGTCCGCTATTAAACGCCTTAGGTAGTTGTTTTTGCCCTTTTCAGTTACGCGTTATCCGTCAGAACGAACTATCCGAGGCCTGGATTCGCCGCCTCATGTATGAGGATCGTGACGACTGTGGAAATGCCACCTACGTGGAATATCTCTGTCATGTGCACAAGGAGGTTCGAGCCCTTCTCAAGTAGTCCATTATTCCTCCTCCTCCTCTTCCCCCCTCTGCCCCCTGGTTTGACAATGGCTTTGACTTGCAACGCCAATAACATGTATTGACTTCCATCCGACTGCCTGCCTGCCTCGTTCTTCTTAATTACAGCTTACTTTGTCGCCAGCAAGACATCACAAAAGATAAAAATTTGCGATATCAGTTGGCATCTGTTTGACGTTGATAAAGACGTGAGTGATCCTTCTGTCGAAGCTGGGCAAGCGCTGAGTTCTCGCGTTTATCGATTTCCTCCATTTCATTAACAATTTGGGAGATCTCTGATTGAATTTGGGTCTTGTAGTCGGCGGCCTTGCCCAGCCTCCGCATCTCCTCAAGGAAGGTCTGACGATCTCGTAGCTCATCGAATACTAATCGGAGGTGGTTTTAGGAGTTGTAAAAGAGGTGCTTACACTCATCAAAACGACTGATGCAAGCTGAATTTTCTTCCGCAGTTCTGGCGGACCGGGTCTTCTCAATCTTGAGGTCCTCTCCATAGGCGAAGATAGACGCTAGGCGTTTTTTTTCTTCTTCACGGCTTTTAAATTCTGAGAATGTCATGAATAATATCAAAGGCAAGAATTCATGCCGAGTTGTGGTTTCAGAAAGAAGGCTAAAACTACTATTAACCTTTGGCAAGACGGGGTTTCGGTAATTCGTATGCGCCGCTGGCGATAATCTTATCGCGAGTTCTCAAGGCGCCGAGAGTGGGTCTCCTAAATTGGAATAAATAAAACACCACATTTTATGTTACTTATTCGATTGAGCGCAATTTTGGGTTTTTGATTTCACAGAGTCTTTAAAGGTGGACGGCAAAGGTTGGCCCTCTAGAGCACCATGCAGAGAGGTGGAGCCACCTTACTTGTTAATTTGTCCCTAATTTCACAACGAAATTTATTGGCCAATTTAGAATCGTTTATCAGGGCTAGAGGTGTTTTCAAACATAAAGGTTGTCATACTTTTCAAGAAATCTGCTGTGTCCTTGCTATAATGGGTAATATGGGAGTCCCAAACACATGATTGTTTCCCAGTGTCCATCGTCGTTGCCTGAGAAGCTTACCGACCTTCGAGTTCGAAGAGTAACTGAGTATGCAATTGATAAAAACAAAATGATTGTCATAAAAAGACATCACTGTTTCATTTTTGGGTACTTTAAAGCTTTAACAAGTTTTATTTAAAATTCTTATATGGTTTAAAATTTTTTTCTTTATATTTGACTCCTTAATTTGTTTTTTTATTCTTAAATAAATTGGCTAAAAAAGAAGTAGTTGGATACAATGTTTGAGGCTATGCTATCTAACACCACCCTACTTGCGCACTTCTAATTCGGGTGTGATTCAAACGCCAGTTCAATAGCAAACCTGATGGCGAATCCACTCAGGGTTGCCGTCTGAGCACACAATCCTCGCAGCTTCGTGAGAGTTAACTAGTATCCGAGTCGAAGAGCGCCAAGCAGGACCTCCACCACGGCTGCTCAACCCATAGAAACCTTAACCCCGCACTAAGAGAACACGAGTCCTTCTCTTCACAAAATCAAAACAAAGCACAGCCGAGACACAACTAAACTGGAGAGAGATAACATTAGTAACAAAAGAAGTCGACGTGAATGGTGGAATGTTTGTATTATGCACTGGAAGGTAGGCGAGAAGTGGACGGTGACAACACAGACGGGAATATACGGTTTGGCTGACAGTACCAGAACCACGCGCCACACGAAGATGAGGATCATCATTCCGCCAGTCTATGCTGCCTTGTTGCCCATTCGAATTCGAGAGGTCTATGGGAGGGTGAAAAAAAATACGCTCTCGAAAGTCAAATTGGGGAGAGTAATTTACTGCACTAGGTCTAGGCAATTAAGTGTCCTCCACTCACACAAAGAGTTTTACACAACCACCCACAGCAGGTGGAAACAAGTGACCTGTACGCGATGAGAAGCCACTTAAAAACCACCACATACATCCAAACCATCGGCCCAGGCCCAGTGTTTGATCCCATACAACTTTTCTACGCTTACTTCCCAAGGATCATGAGAAAACGGCCATGGACGGCACTGCCACAGCGTGACACGTAAGAGTGCTCTCCGGCTGGGATGAGTAAATGACTGACCCAGGACTAACCCAGCCTGGTGACTCCATAGATTTTGAGAACACTTTATTTTACCAGGAAATTACGGAACACTGCCGCATGAGGAGTCGCAGTATGCACAGGCCTACTCGATGTGTTGAAAATCCGTGTTTCCTACAATCTGTGAAGAATAACTGCAGATAAGCAGTAGGGGATGCAGGGTACGCTGACAGTTTGCCTGATCTTCGTGTCGTGGTGGAATTAGCGCTCAAGCTACCGATTGGGAAAGCGAGTAAGCCGACCAAAACTTTCCAGACATATTAAGTGGTCCGACATACACAAAGGGGCAAGGGATGACTGACAGGATGTTTAAATCTGAGCCCATAGTGGTACTCTCATGAAACCACTAAAAAATGTAAAAGTACGTTTGGATGAGTGATTACTTCACAAAACGCTCAAGAGCTAGACACCAGACAAGCCCCAATGAAGACAAATTTTGAAGATCCTGTAAGAAATACGTAAAATATGAGGTATAACTGATCACTTCTGTTAATATTTCAAAGAAGACATGTGATCAAATAAATTTTCACTATTGTATACAACCTTGCTGAGATAAATCAGGATAGATTATACAATACAAGGGACACACCTGAAGGATGGAGACAATAACACCGAATAGGCCAATGGCGGAGGCGAAGATCTCAATAATGAGGATCTTGACGAAAAGCGAGGGATTGGCGGCGTCAGCTAACGCAGCGCCCGAGCCCACTACACCCACGCAGACGCCACAGAAGAGGTTGCACAAACCCACTGTCAGTCCCCCACCGAACATTGCGTAGCCGGCTAAGTAGTTCGCTCGCACCACCGCTTCACTCACCACTGCGGGATTGAAGGGCTGAGCAGGGCAGCGGAAGGAATAAATTATGTTCGTTAGTCTATTAAACCCACCTATTTTAGTCATTGAATTAAAGCAATATGTTACCTTCACCAGGCCACCAATTTATAAATCCTGAAAAAACTATATCTACAGATTACTGCCAGACACCTCAATTCATTAACTTCGGCAGTTCTTCCTTTCCTTCCAATCAAATGTCCTCTCTGAGTTCAGTAGGGTTACTTGAGGTCTACAACTGAGTAGCTGCCGTGGTAGAGCATAACAGGAAACGATGACAATAGTCGACTGAAATGCCTCAAAGGAGTGATCTGCCCTATCACATTAACCTACTGATCTGACCTCTCAGTAGCAACCTTGTAACCTATCGCCTGGATTCATAACTTACCGATTTCCATCACATGAGCGCTAGCTGACACGTCTTACATGCAGCACAGCCACATTTAATGCTTCAACCAAGCAAATAAGTGCCCCGTCTCAACCTCAATTCCCGTAGCTACATCTTTACGACATGCTACCCTACGCCAACAGTTAAAGCAATGAAACAGAATGAGAAGCATGAATCTATCTGGATGGCATGAGTAACGGTAGTAGTAGCATATATTGCCTTTCTCTGCCTAGTGGTAGCAACAAATGTGGTGACTGCTAGGGATGGCCGCTACTTTGTCATAGCCGATGGCAGCAACATGATGCCTCAGGAAAAACATGAACCAGCCCCCACTTCATGAATACGAATAACACATAGGCGCTCAGCTGTGCAACAGCTGTCAGTAGTAGAGGAGTTGTAAATTATTTAAGAGAACGTGAATCACACCTTCTCAGCAATGTTATACCCCAGTAATAGAGGCAAAGGTGGAAGTGTCACAATAAACGTCTAAAAATGTGTGGTAGCTGCGAGTATGCAGCACGTCAGAGTATTCATATCAATACAAGGGAAAATCATGAAAAGAGTGAAATATCTTATAGGGATATGACAGACGTTCGTATAAGTATGATTAAAAAGGACCTTATTCAAACATCTTGAGACCAATTAGAAACGAATTAATGGAAGACTTACCTCAATCTGATTACCAATGACGATGGCCATAATGATTCCGTAGATGGCGACGGCTTCACAAAAAATGATGCTGATGAGGTTTTTGGTTCTAATGCGAGGAGCCTTAACACCAGCACCAACGATGCTCGACCCTGTCACATAGATGCCCCTACAATTAGTTTACGAGATGGTGTGAGTATTTGAAAAGGATAATTACCATATAAAGGATGGAAGAGTACCGGGGTTTACTTCTTGCAAATAGAAAGGCTCAATAGCAGAAAAATAAACATCACTAACACAATCCTGCGATTTAAAAAAGCTGACTAAAAATACAACATATTTATTCATACACAAACATTCAAACCACACGCAGGCACTATTCCAAATTTACCAAGCAGCACCGACTACGGAAAGTGAGATCGCGAGGCCGACACCGACACAGGCCCAAAGGTAGGGTGAAACACCCTCAAGGACCCACCCGATATCGAAACGATAGCCATTGCCACTTAGAAGGTAATACAAAGCTGTGAGGGATAAAAACAACGGGATATCTTACCAATATAAAAAAGAAATAGGGTAGCAAAGTAGAGGGGACCTTTAACAGCAACCGAAGCAGTCATCTTAGGAGAAATAAGAGTCAGCTATGTCAACGGTCTCACTAACCAATCAGATGCTGGAAAATATTAAAAGCAAGAAAGCTTGGATAGCATTTAAAAATTATTAAGCTTCTATATAAAATAAAAAAATATCGGCAAAAATAAAGTCTTAGCAAAATAGTCTCTGAGCAAAGTTTTGGCGACAACTGGGATGTTGCGAAGACCTAACTGGGAACCTTTTAAATTATCCTATGCATTTTACCCCATAGCGCATTTTAACAGAACACGACACTTTTTTCCAATTTACTGACTATAACCGATTAATATACGAGCACATCTTTATTTCGCTAGCCTAGATTTGTATAATGGGTGCGAAACATTCATCCGGGGAGTTCAGGCCTACAAATGCTAAGGGGAAATTGCAGTCGAAACATACCTTAAGACCGTAGTGCTCTGGGTCATTTTACAGTCGCACACTTTATATTAGCATGCCCGAAAGCACAAGGAAGCTATCAGCATGACTTAGAGGTGATGCTGAAGGGTAGATATTCTGTCTATCGAGACCTAGATGTCTGCACTGTCAAACGCCGTAAAAATTATTAATGAAGTTACTGTATGTCCTTCCCTACATTTTAAGTACCATCCTTGGGGCTCTCTTTGCCAAATCCTTCAAATCAGCATGCCCAACGTAATTGGTGCTGTAAGGAAAGCACCTACGAGTCACTTGTATCAGGAATAGAAATACCACTCAACTGAAGAGTTACTTGACCTCAACGTCATCGACTCCTCTCCGATATTCCACTGAATGTGGAGTTTCATTTTATGTGAGGACCGTGGTGGTGGAAGGAGGAATGTGCAGGCCATCCCATATTCCTATTGCAGGTTGTGAGACCACCGGTCTAAAAGCAGTTAGGTAACAATGGACGACCCTTAAAGGGGTTCCGTTGGGGTTAGGTTTCGCGCCTGTTCCTCCTTGCTACTTTATCCTCGCCCCAGTGCTGCTCAGCTAAATACCTGTCTGGATTCCATCCTGCTAGTAGAGATATGGCGAGTACACCTAGTTGACATCTCCAGGTGGATAGCGCGCACAGCTCCACAACAAACTCTTCCGGGGGTTCACACTCGCCGTCACTCTATGTAGTCGTAAAAAGCCGCAGCAGCATGACAGGCTATCGGCATGGCTTGGAGGCCACGCCGCCGAGTAGAAATACAATCTGCGGAGACCCAAGAGCTCGCGTGATCAAACATAGAGTTAAACAAACCATGAAAGCATTTTACAGCTATACACCTTTCCCATAGGACCAGATTTAGGCAGTACAGAATCAATCCCACCTTTGTCTCCGCCATGGAATCCATAGCCACAAATGACGGTGCCATGCTTGGCTTCTCACCTTTATCCACTTGCACTGACGACTCCGACGTTTCCCACACATCAACTGAATACTCCAAGGCTTCCTGACCTCTGCTGCCAACTTACTCATTACTCACAAGTTAATATATATGCAGTCATTCGCTCACAGGTTTGAGCACGATATGACCAAGAACAGATAAAGACTGACTAGAAGTCAAGATGTATTCGAGAAAGAGTACCCCAACCAAGCATGATGACACCTTTTAAGGACTAGGCGTCAAGTCTTCTCTTTGAGAGTAAAGTCGAAGTCGGGAAAGAAGAATTTGATTTCCTCCTCCGCTGACTCATCACCATCTAAAGCTATCGCATCAGAGTGGCGGTAAAGTAGTTCCCACCTGAACCATGAAAACCATTGCGTGTGTCAGTTAGACCCAGACATCCTCGAAGGCTGGTTGGTTCAAAAATCACGGTTCTGGAAGAAAAAGTAAAGAAGAAAACTGCAATTTAAACCTACTTATATGTCTTGGTTGGACCAATGAGTTCCCGCCACCTTGAAACGGCTGATTCGCCAGCCAGCACGTAAACACCGATCGGACCACTGAAGGGGCAGATAAAAGGAAGGATCAGGGCATCGGGATCAGCGGGGGAGCCATTGATGTCAACCGTCAAACGTATTTCAAGCCTCGTTACTCCTTCTTTTCACCAGGGATTAGAAGCTGATACATTGAGGTGTTCAGTGTTTAGAGAACAATCAGTAGAGTGTCTCAAATAAGCTAGCGAGGAGGGGTGAATCGGGAAGAGGACTTAAAATTCGTACTCTTACGCGATCATGTAGTTGACGAGACGCTGGTAGAAGAATTTGCCTGCATTTGAAAAGGCAGAAAAGAGAAACACTAGACCGCCTTAGCCAGGGTGGTGAGGAGACGGGAGGCAAGAAGAGGAGAAGGACAGAGGGGAAAGAAGTAGAAAAGCGCACCTCGATGTGCAGCATAGAAGTCCTCCGCGCGTCCTCGAGACATACGGAATTCGCGGTAGACCAGTGGTTTCAAACCGCTCCCTCGAATGGCCTCTTCCGCGTACTTAATGAACCAAAAAGAGAAGTAGATTAACAAGGAGTGGTGCCGTTAGACAAGATGGATGAAGATGTCACAGAACGAGAGGAGGATGGGTGAGCCAAGGATGAATAGGCTGATCAAAAAGGTGTCAATGTATCAAGTGCATAATGGACAAGAAGTTAAGAATGGCGGGGTGATCCAGCAATCTGAAGATATTTTAACAGATGACGCAAGAAGGAGTGAATTAACGTATGGTAGAGGGATTGATAAGCGGATCGACCAACGGACATCAACGAATGTCCACGGAATCGGATGAGTGGATTAAGACTGGGCGAGTGAAGAGGGAATGATCGGGAGAATGGGAATGTTTGAACCAAGGACGAATTGACAGACCACCCAACTCCGGTTGTCTTATTGACAATGGCTTAAGGTACTGGATTCTAAGAGGTGGAATGAGCTTGACATTTTGAATGGAACGCCTTTCAAACGACTCTTACAAGTGCATACGAGAGCGAGGGAGCTACTAGTCAAGTTCATGGAGTTAATCAGAAAGCCAAGAGACATGGTCCTCAATCCTCACATCAACCACCATCCCCCCAACAGTGATGAGGTTATCAAAGGGGTGGCGGACTAACCTGGCGGTAGACCTCAATTCGCTGCACGTCAGGTTTGAAAATGGCCAGAGTGAAGCGTCGTCCCACCGACATGCGGCTGAAATCAAAAGCTCAAACGTCACACTCGCTACTTATTTCATAATTAAGTAGGACCCTGACAGGTACAAGCCCTTCAAAGGACGCCAACACCGACTAGACCTTACTGTTACTAAAGGCCTCCCAGTCCATTACTTCCATCTCAAAATGCCAAGGCAAAGAACCGGTTAGAGGCGATGGAAAAGCACAACCCGGCAGGTGAATGCGAGCCGTTTAATCGGAAGCGGAGCTCCTCTAAATTGAGACGTCCCCTTCGGACAAACTCCACCACCAATCCATGCCTCCCAGCACACGTTCATTAAATTCGTAGCTGCACTACCCCCAGTGAAAGAAAGTCACCCAAATAAACACACACAGCAAAAGCAAGCCATGTTAACGCGGACAAGATTGACATAACTTTGAGAAATGAGAGAGCAACAAATAAGCACATATATTTGATCATCGAGACTCCTCTGCCTGTTCCGCTTATTTACAAATCGCTTCAATGTTTTCTGACACCTCCTGGAGGACCTTCAGAGGTCGCCCTGTCGCCTCCTCTGTCGACAATGCCGCCAGCTTCTCCGAGACCTGAAACAGAAGAGGGATGACAGTAACACAGCAGTTAGTAGTGAAGCTTGAAGTTCACCATCACCACTTTCCAAGTAGTAGTAGTTTGACAACCTAGCCAACGTACCTCTTGAATTTGGTCAGCTGCTCGTGTTATTTGAGCCAATTGGGAGGCGAATTGATGCAGACTCTCCACACCCCGTTGGAGGGCCACAATCTGCGAGGCAAGGTTCTGCGCAGACTCCGATAACGACGCAACCTCGACCTCTGAAGAGGGTGGTGGCTGACGCAACAGTTGTTCACGCAGAGACGAGATTTCCTGAGTCAATTGCGTGTGCGCTTCTATCCACTAAAAGGAGACTTTGTAACCCAACTTGTCCCAAAAGATCAGGGACGAATCCGCCCTACCCAAATGATCTGGGCCTGCAAAGGCACGGTGAAGTTTAAGATCTTAGTTCGCAACTGTAGGAGGGGGTTTCATTTCAATAAAGAGGAGGAAAATAAAAAATCCTAACCTCTTCCGAAACCTCTTGACCATAGATGGGTGGAAGCTCAGAGGGCGCAGAGGAAGAATGAACTGGTGATAAGGGAGCAGAAGACTCAACGTCCATCACTTCCGTCTGGAGGGAGAGAACATCAGTGGACGGCAATTCGTAAAAGCAGTCGATAACCTTGATTGCGAATTCTGCCGAGTTCGAGGCCATTAGTCTGCAGAAAAAGACGAGGTAGTTGATAAGTAAGCAGGAAATCGTCTTATCAGCCCTGGTAACAAAACCAGTCGCAGTATTAAAAATGCGTTTTATTAACATAATGACAAAGAGCCGTGACAATTCAGTCGGGATGATTCACCAGTGTCAGCATCAATCTAGCATGACAATCTCTTCGTCTTTATCCCCTTCGACGACACCATCATCTAGACCGAGTTTACGGACCTTTGACGGTTGTGAAGGCTCAGAATTGTCATCGGAAGAATAGACCTCTTCAATGTCGGAATCGTCCGTCTCACGCGTGCGTTTGGACCCGGTTGGAGGTGACTCGGGACCTGGGGAGAAAGTGGGAGAAAACGGAGAATTGTGAGGCCTAAAACGAACTACTTAAGGAGGTGTGACGTAGAGGAGTGCGATAGGCCTAAGGATGGCAGCAAGCCTTTCAAAACACAACGTACGATCTGTTTCTTTTGCAGCCTCCTGATCCAACGACTCGTATTCGCCCTCTACACACCAACTGGAATTGTCACGACTTCGCGGGCTGGAGACGATGCGCAGGTAGAAGGTCATATTCTGTCGGAAGTCGTCGCAGCGCAGGCGAGGGCAGCCTTGACCAGTCAGATTGAAGTCAAGCAGAGTTTCCTGTTCAATGTCTAGTTGAAAGAAAAGGCGTCGAGCTGTGGATAAGCCATTCCGATTTCAATCCAAATTGCTTGTTACTAATAATAACAGCATTCTTCCTAGCAGGCTCACCTCCACGTAGTCAAAGCGCACTTGCGCAGTTCCAACATCAAATTAAAAAGAAGAATTGACATTTCCAACCGGAAAATAATGATGCAGCACAGCAAAACGAGTAAATAAATGCTACGTCAAAAAGAAATGCACTGCGTACAAACTTTCAGTAGACATTTCCAACTCACCTTCTGTCTCATCGCCATCGGAGGAGATAAGGATGATTCCCTTACCCTCTATCTCCACATCTGGAGCAATCATGCCCAAATGCTTTATAAGCACATTCTCCTTCAGGTGAATCAGACGCATCATCGCAGGGTCGCAGTGAAGACGCAGCTCCTGTGTCTGTGCCCCCGAGCACACCAGGCAATTTGGATTCGGTGGAACCGGTCTACATGGTGCCAGAAAACGCCCGAAACCGGCCGGCTGTCGATGGAGGAACACTGTGCGGACCGCCTATGGAGCAAGAGAAAGTAGCAGCTTAACCCAATTCAACTGGCGCTTTAGTTTTTTTGACCTAAGGTGAAGGGAGGTTGCTTACATCAATTCGGCCCTGGAGAACATTGAGAGCTTGTAGCACCATAGCACCGGCGATGATGGCGTTGGTGGTAGCAATGGCGGGAATAATATTCCCAGCGAAAGATTTCACTGTGAAACGGGTCAACTCCTTGGCGCCGGGCACGTGGAAGAGGATGGCACGGATGATGGAAGCGGCGGCAACAAAATCCATGGCATCTCGGTCATCCTACACGTGGAGTGGAAGCACTCAAGTGGTTAGTACTTCACTAGCTGGGTTTAAGTGGGCCATACTGGCTGACTGGTTGGTTCATGAAATGGTTATCCAACGGAGAATGAGCCCCGTTGTGGGTTCCAGTAATAGGCGAATTCAACTAACCCCAGAAGCGTCAGGAATGGCAGATATTGGGGCAGCTCTTCGCACTCTTTCTGCTGTAGATTCTCCCAAAAAAGCTTTATCAGTTGCTCAAGTAATCGTTTTCCATGCCCGACGATGGGAGAGTAGATGAAGAAAGCAAACACCAACATTTGTGAAATATGCATCGCTGGCAATTTCCGTGGCATCCACCTTGCTCGAGTGACCTGAAACCGAGCTGCGGTGGATCCTGAACTCGCCACCACCCAAACAACCACTCCTCCTCCCCTCGCCTCCCGAACTAAACTACTCACCTCAGACACGCACCACTTCACCCATAAGACTACCCCTACCTTGTATGCACGTTTATGCGCGTGTAATGGAATGCAAACGGAATAGTTCACTTGCTGAAGGCCAAACAGCAATCACGGCTGAGGTCTATCCACGTTGACAAATGCAACGACAAGGCGTGTAATAAAGGCTTTTCCTTCTTCTCAAAAAACCAAATAGAGCTGGTGCACCAACCAGAACAACAAGGTCCTCGCACTATTCCTACGGGACTGACCTGTGGAAAGCCTTCCAATTTAGTTAGGAAGAGAGGGAGGGAGGACAAGGGTTAGTGGCCACCTATCCTCTTCATCGCTCGTACCCCCTAGGTGAAGGCAATTGCTCCTAGTTATGGTTGCCATCTTTTCTTGGCTTTAGATAATCACATGAGAAATAGGCAGTAGATAGTTGGTAACTAAGACCGTCAAGGCAGATAGAATAATAAACACGACGACAGGGCCAGCACTGAGGTGTCGTTGGATCCTGGAGACAAAGCATTACATAAAAGTGGAGTCCGCACCAACTCCAAGTCGCATTGGTACCGGACGAAACGGTAAAATGTTAGGTACCCTAACAAATAAAAACATCCTATTACCTAAGCCTAAGTTATAAAAAAACTACGGATACTTATTAGGTTGCGCCATGGCAACAAAATCCCATCAAACAAATACAATCAGTAATCTCACACTCCCATCCTTCAACGTCCCTAGCACAACATAAACGGCTCCTGAGAGGTAAAATAGAACCGCCACTGAGTTGCACCGCGGCATTCCCTTTGCTTTCAAATGGGAAGTTTTTTCTACACCAGTGGAGTTGAGACCCACAAGAAGAAGATTTGGCCTTCACAAATTGAAGTAAAGCTTTTCGTGTACACGAGGGTCACATTTCCGTCACCAACGATAATATTTAATGGAGTGAAGACTGTTTCGACGCCTCGATAAGCAGTGATCATGGCCCTTAGGTGCCCCTTCGCAGTCTTCGAAAAAGGCGAAAGGTCCCCATAAATAAGTGCGCAACTTTTGGTAAGTCTCCACCAGTCAACAACCGCTCTGCTTTGCCAAGAATGAAGTCTACGACCTGGCAGAGTTTTCTCAGATGAACCACTTCCAATAACTAGCGGCTCCAAAACTGACAATATGAGAAGGCATGATGAGCCTTTAAAATGACCCTCGGGGTTATTAGGAAACGTGTAGCAATGAAAGAAATGATGTGTTCAGTGGATTCTCACAGAGCACGATTCTTCCATGCATTGACTGAGGGAATACTATGAAATTTACCTCTCCCCCACTGATGGCAGCAAGAGCATCCGAATGCCAGACTTCTTGGTTCCTTAATAAAAGGCACTTCCTAACGTATTCTCCATCAACCTACACAAGACCATCACCCCCTTCCCTTAAATGCAGAGAGGCGTTGAAATAAGCGCAGTGAAGGAAGGGTGAAATGAGTTCGTGTACTTTAATGAGACTTTTTCCATTTCATTTGCCCAACGTGAGAGCCGATCCGGTCAGGGAATCTACTAGTCAACAGTAGTCTTTTGAGTTAAGATCCACTTTCCTTGAAGCAATTTCCGAATCCTACAGGATAAACTACTGTCTAGCCGGAGGAAAACAGCACCAGGGGTGGACTAGCCTCCGTAATTTCGTTCTTTTACAAACCATTCCGTATTTTTATGCCAAAACTGTTCAAACAGGCGGTAATATCAGTTTCATCTCAAATACATCCTGCAGCATTCCTAAAGCAGCCAAAAGCTTTTGTAATTTTTTGGCCAATCTAATTTCTCAGAATAATTTATTTGATAGGTGAATGAAAATGCCAGCAGGAAAAAAAGACGAGAAAAGACGCAATTTTAACACCTTTTACTACTGTTTCTGTTAGCGTCACCTGTATTTGACGCAAGTACTCCGTATTTATGAGAAATAATTGCGCAAAATCAGTGGGCAAACAGATTGGTTGAGTTAAAAAGCAACAAAGTATATGTACGATGCTCATTATTGAAGAATAGCGACCTGTTACCTTTGTAAACGGTGTTACTTGACCAGAAAAATAAAATGGGGTTGTAATGGCCGGTTGGTCTACGGGACAGAGCCAACAAGTGACGAGATCGCGGGACAAAGAAAAACAGCGCATAAACGACACCGAGGTCCTTTCAATTGGCATTCTGAGCAATAATCCTCTTCCTTTAAAACGTTGCTAACTCAATTCCAGTTAACTTACTGTCGCAATGGAGAGTATAGCAGAGCGAGTAGAAGAGAAGCGACCCACCTTATCCCACACGAGCGGTTTGTGATCCCCGGCCGCAGGGTCCTCGAGGCCTGCTTTCCCACGCAGCGCTCTGGTGCTGGAAAGGAAAAGACTGATCCAGCCCTCCAAACTCATTTGTCGCTGGTCTCGTAGGCCCTCTGCACCGTCTTTACCATCTAGACCTGGAAAAAAAATTCACGCGAACATAGGTGAAGGGCATAACCGGATACAAAGTGGTAGATGGATGCAACGACACGTACCTGGATGAGCTCTAGCCGCCTTCAACGTGCACGCATCCAGTGGACATGGTTCACGTCTATCTGGATGATCTACCCACAGGCTACGCATGCTCAACAACGTTGAGATGTCCCTGTTGAATAGTCGCAAAGCGAGGGACTCTTCGGGACTGATAGAGCCGTCGCAGGAATCAGCGGTTCGCGACCATAAGGAGCTGTTTCCTTCAGGTTTTTCATCATCCTGGTGGTTTTTGGAGTTCTGTGCTTCTGGGTCGTCCATATCGGGAGAAACTTCCTCGTTCTCAAAGTCCGCCTCTCCAAAAAGCTGACTGAAAGGCAAGACAGTGCATAGCAATTTCAAATCACACCACAAATTATTTCTGTATGAAAAAGAACTAACTTAAAGAGGAATTTCGCCCAGACAACGCAGTGAACCGGTTCTGAGGGAGTATTACGAATAGTACAAGTGGGATAAGTTCGTCTATCATTCGCCCTCGGGGTGCACTCAAAACAGGGTGCTTGAGGTCCTTTTGGAGTCCTCTCGGCGTAGACTAAAGGCTCCACTTGACCTAGATAACCCGCAGTTCCGGATTCAATAATGGGCTTGTTTAGGTAGACACACATTCGGTTTATGTGACGTCTTGCAGCTGGAAAGCAACAGTATTTAGCCCAATTTCCTGCACAAACCTTGATTATCAAGGGCACTGAAAACGATGTCAAACTGTTTGAAAAACTCATCATTGAATCGAGAACTGAATATGCTCGCATGGTAAGGTGTCAATTCAACATCGTTCCGCAATTGTTTGATGCTCTCAGAAGCCACCTAAGGGCAGAATACTGGACTAAATCGAAGATGTTACCTCAGCTTTAGATTTTCCAACGTGAATCTTTCGAAAGAGAAACTGTCTATTCAAATTGCTTACATCTATGGTGTCTAAGTCAATCTAACAAGTAAAAGATATTGAAGGGGCCTACTAGCGAGAGCTTCTTAAATCCGCTGTAAACGAGATTTTTCAAAAGTTCACAACCGATTCCACCGGCTCCGACGACAAGAACATTATAGCCTTCACCCAGCTTTGACATT
Organism: Echinococcus multilocularis; assembly: GCA_000469725.3. NCBI lineage: Eukaryota > Metazoa > Platyhelminthes > Cestoda > Cyclophyllidea > Taeniidae > Echinococcus > Echinococcus multilocularis. The sequence continues at coordinate 950,141 of LN902848.1, read as the reverse complement.
GCCCAGAGGCGAATGAGCACACGGGCTATAGGTGGGCAAGCACATCTCAACAAGATTTGCTCATGCCACGATAGGAGAATTACGAGGCTTCTCGTTAAGTATCAATATAGACAACAGACCATTCTCATCACCAATATTACTATCATTAAAAAGGCATACATAAGGGACGCACCGTGTCTGCAAGTTCCCATACAAAAGCATCTTAGTGCTGAGAATGCCTTGATTTTTAAACGTGTAGTAAAATTATGTCTAATGCAAATATTTATATTTGCATTTACTTAGAATGCAAACAGAATAAAAGGCATTTAGCTAGGATTGTAGTTTTCATCCTAACACTGTAGTTCCTTAACCCCCCCTCCCCCCCCCCCCCTAAAGTTGGCTGGAGAGAATTCTCGGACACAATACATATAGCTGATAGACAGCAGGTCTTGTGGCCAGCAGAGTGTTTTACAGGCCAGTCCACTAAGCCATGATACAACAGTCAAATCATAAGGTCCCTTTACTAAAGCCCGGAGTGATATGAAGAACCAACTTGTTACATAGTTCCTCTCCTATTTTGAACGTCATCCCTTTGCTCCCCTTGGTCAACCCTTTACATCCTCCATTATATAGTCAGGGCTAAAAAATACCGTTGAGCCAACCATGCCAGTGTTTACTTTTTTATGCCACTAAATGGATGCTCAACTGCATCGTCAGCGTTACCTCTTCGCAATTGTACTGAATTAGAATTTTTGCTCTGTTTTGAAACTAAATGTTGGAACCAGCAACTGTGCTATCTATCACGTGTGCTTGTGACTAAATGCAAAAACACTGGTTTAAAGGTCGATTTATAAAAGGGAGGTTATAATTCGGCACAGCTCCGGGGGGGTTAATTTTTGCATCTGTTTCTCCCTACCACTTTGTTCCCAATTCAGTCCTACCCAGCCACATATCAGCGTAATACTTACATTGTTATAACGTACCTTTCAAGGAAGGGGCAGTCTGGAATTTCGAATCTGGTGAATGGGTCGTCGCCAGATTGCGGTTTTTATCATCAATAAACATTGTACCATTCCTCCTAATCTTTCCTCCTTAAAAAAATGTTAAAACCAAATCAATCGGGCTGTTCTAGGAACACTAGGAATATGGTAGAGTGGATCGGTGAGTCTCGCCATATATCTGTCGATGCTCTATCCAGATAGTACCTTTGTACAGGTGTTGACAACTTTTCTGTAAAACCATAGCATGCGAATTTTTCCTCTCAGCTAAAGTTAGTCGCTTAACCGTAGGAATCAGGGTTCCTGTCCTCTAAAAAGAAGTTTGCTTTCGGCTGCCAGGAACGCAGAGATCAGAGACTTCCCTGAACACAAAAAAAGACACAGTACTCAGAAATATACACATGTAATGTGCGGTATGGTTTAGGGCTAGTAGAATAGCCAGTAGGCCGAAACATCTGGAGAAGGTAAAGTGGCCAGGATAAAAATAACCTTAAGCAAAATCGGGAGTTGAATAAACTACTTACGTATTGCATCTACTGCACACCTTTTCGTCAGACTTGTATACAATACCAACAATATATTAATGAATAGGTTTGTCGACTATTTCATGTGTCCGTTGTGTAAATCCGACACCAAATATCAGCATGTTAGAGCACATTTTTATAAAGTACATGAAACCGACACTTAGTAAGGCAGTGCCAAAGAACTATTTCTTAGGATAGCTTTAAACACTAAGACTCCGAAAAGCCGGAAATGACCTGTTTTGATGGCGAGGCCCTTTATGTGGACAAGAAAATGATATTACCCTCCTTGATAAAATTCTTTTAAAAATTAAGATAACTAAGGAATTTTAGCACGTGTTAAAGTAAAAAAACCTCTGAGATTGTCGACAGCTAATAAGTTTAACGGCCAAATGGATCTTCGGATTTTGTTTAATTGTTTCTGAAGTTACAGCGCTTCTTTGTAGATCGCTCGTGCTGCCCTCATCCGCGATGTCAGGTTACAATTTCAAGAGCATTACAGTTGTTCCTTCTTCAAAGGTGCGTTTCATTTCCTGTTTTATTCTTCTTCTAGGAATTCATTGACATCGTATTGTCAAAAACCCAAAGGAAAACCCCTACTGTTATTCACAAACAGTATCCTATGCCTCGTATTCGGAATTTTTACATGAGAAAAGTGAAGACTTGCCAGCAATTCTTCCATGATAAGCTGAATGCTATTGTTACTGAATTTCCTATGGTGGAGGTAATATGGTTGCGTTTTAAGGATGTTTTAGAGCATTCACCCATTTTACGCAGACTTGATCAACGTTCTCTACTCTAAAGATCATTATAAGTTGGCTCTTGGTCAGATTAATACAGCTAAAAATATCATTGACGGGTAAGTACTTTACTGCTGCGATAAACCCTAACTAGTATTGCTCGGGATCAAGTCAAGATGCTGAAATATGGCGAATCACTCTATCAATGCAAGACGCTGAAACGGACAGCTTTGGGCAGGTGAGCTTTACCCTCTTATTCTTCATTTGCTCTTCAGAATGTGTACTGTCATTAAGCGTCAAGCAAACAACCTCAAGTTCTTGGAGGACACCCGTCAACACCTCTCTCGACTACCCAGTATCAATCCGGATACGCGTACACTGATCGTTTGTGGCTTCCCCAATGTTGGAAAGTCTAGCTTCATCAACAAGGTACATCATTAGCCCTCTCAAAGCCAGTGCTTTAGATCACACGGGCAGACGTGGATGTTCAACCTTTCCCATTCACCACGAAATCACTCTTCCTGGGTCATACGGACTACAAGAACCTTCGATGGCAAGTTATCGACACTCCAGGCGTGTTAGACCGCCCGCTGGACGAACACAACACCATTGAAATGGTTGCTATTACTGCTCTGGCTCATCTTCAGGCCGCAGTTATCTATCTTATGGATCTGTCGGAACAATGCGGCTACTCTGTTGAGCAGCAGGTTTCTTTGTTCAAGAGCCTCAGCCCCCTATTCTCCAACAAACCGCTGCTGGTTGTCGCTAATAAGGTAAGATGGATAGCCTGCGTTTACATCTTTCCTGCTCCATAACAAAGCTAGAACGTGTCTATTGATAATAATGTGTTTATTGCATCCGGAAAAATTTCATAATCTGGGTCTGCTTTTGAGACAACAATAACAGTCTTGTTTATATGTAGTAAGCAGACCTTTAAATTTTTAGTCAGACGTGAAGAATCTGGCCTCACTCTCCGACGAGGATCGAGAACTTGTCACCGCAATATGTCGCCTCCCGGGCGAAGAGGAAACAGGGCAGGAGAAGCCACTCTTTATGGAGATGTCGACTCTCCTGGGCGACGGAGTCATGGAGGTGAGGGCTCGTGCCTGTGACGACCTTCTCACTCGCCGTGTGGAGGCAAAACTGCGAGCTGGTGCTGCTAGCCTCCGTGAAGGCTCGATTGCCAACCGACTGTACATTGCGCGACCCAAGGGGGCAAGTTGCAACCTCTCTAAATGCAGTATAAGTAAACTAATATCGTTTAAATTGAGCACCTCAGTGTGCTACTTCAACCGAAGGTTTTAATTCTAAAAATTACCAAAAGGTCTTGTACGTCTTGCCTTCCTTTATTGACTACATTGACACTTTTTCGCTACCTCCAGATTTTGGCCGATCGTCCGCCAAATATCCCAGAAACCGTGCTGGAAAAGCGTCGTCTGAAACGTGCAGCCGAGGAGACGACAGCCATGGAGATTGATGGAGACGCCTCAGCCCAGCCGCCAACAGCCAAGCGGCCGATGACAATGCGAGATCGCGAGTTGGCTGAAGGTGATGATTTCTACCTTAATCTGCGCGATCACTGGTTGTTGAAAAACCCACATGAACGAAACGACATTATTCCCGAGATTGTGGATGGTCACAATATCGCCGACTTCTTCGATCCCGATATTGAGGCTAGACTGAATGAATTGGAGGAGCAGGAAAAGGCTATGGAAGAGGCGGGAGTCTATGACGAGGAGGAGGACCCAGACGATGCTGATCCTGACATGCAAAAACTTAGGATTACGGCTAAGAAGTGAGTACTTGGACGTCTTTGCGCTAGTCTGTGGTGCTAACATTACACTCAGCCGGTTCACTGACTTATCATCCATTGATGTTGTAGAATTCGTGAGGCACGGGCACTGCGAATTCTCGAATCACAAGCTCGGAAGAATAAGGAGAAGGGACGCATTTCGCGTGCTGAAAAAGGTGTCTCTGCCAAGCAGATGAAAAAAGAATTTGGAAAACTCGGTCTACCGGTGGATGTTAGTCGAGAAGTGAGTTCGTCCGCATTTTCTGGTACTTGTGTCGAAATGTATTGCGGGTGCTCAATTAACGCACCGGTTCTTGCGCTCATAAAAGCGTGTTTCAACTGCCTGTCAATTTTCGCTCTCCGTTTCAGGTGGAGCAGAGTCGAGAACGCCGTCAGGCAGCGGCCAAGCGACGCGCGGCCTCGCTGTCGGTGGCGAGGAGCGAGGCGGCGCACGCAGCGGCGGTGGAACGAAGCTCGAAACCGCGCGCCCGCTCCGGTGTGCGCGACGACGCGGCACATGCGGCAGCTGTGCGGCGCGCACGCGTCGACGTGGCGCGTTGTGTGGGTGCAAAGTCACGCAAAGGCGAAGCAGACCGACACATCCCCAACCTCCGACCCAAACATCTCTTCTCGGGCAAGCGATCCATCGGCAAGACACAACGTCGTTAAGCTCCACTATCTCTTGTTCATAATTCCTCTCCCTACCTGCGGTTGATTAGCTTTTGTTACCTCTATAAAAATGTTTTTGCTTGTGAAAGCAGAGTAGTATTTGTCTGCTGTGTTGGTGTTTAGTTGGACATCCAAATTTTTCCGATTCGGTGTTGCTACATGACTAACTCAAGTGATTGGTGTGACACTGGAAGAGCAAAAGCTTCAGCAGAATTGGTGGGAAGGACTCGGAGACATTATTTAAAGAGTATTTGGTTATGGTTGAGTGTTCGCCTTTCCAACCCAGTCGAACGCAGTCCTAGGGGTGCTGTAGAGACATCATCACTCCTTGAATGTTACGAAGACCCCAGCGCGATTCAGTTCAAAAAGCAAGCAACCTTCAATCGTATCGGTTTCATTGGGCACGCTGAGAGGATTAATTATGAGGAGAAATTGGTAGAGAGCACAGTGGATAGAGGAAACCCTACCGATAGGCTGGCGTGCGCCCGTCTATGCTTTTCATAAGTCATCGAAATAAGCTCTCTCCGGGCCATGAGGTCCTCTTTGTTTCCCCAATAGCAGGAATCGTGGGATGGCTGAATGGAAGCAAGGTGTTACTGTCTAATTGCCCTCCAGCCGTTGTTTGGCATCCTCTGCTCTGTACAAGCCAACGTGCCTGCTGAAAGGTCGTCGAGATTCACGATGGGAACTATCTCTCTCGGTATACAAGTGTCTTTGTGGGGCTTTCGTTCCTGCCCTGTGATAGGCGGCGCGGAGTGGGGATCGTCAAATTGCCTTTTTTGATCGTTTAATTATGAGGTCGAAGCACCTTCAAGCCATCGCCAGCCTAGCTGTGCCGGCTGATCGTTTTTTCAGCTCTCAACCGTTCCACACTCGTACGCACACGGACACCTTCGTTGAATTCGGTCGTCTGAGGGATTCTCCACCGTTGTGAGATCTTATGAAGCCAATTGATCGGATTGGATAGAAATGCATCCTCGGATAGAATTGACCTTAATCTCCTCACCGAACACTGATGGTATCCAATTATTTGGACAAATCTAAAAGGCTTTTCTTCGGGAGAGTGTTTTTTTTTCGGCCAAATAACTCAAAACTAGTATCAAGGATTACCGTCTCAGGCTGGCACCGGAAACAGCCGGAACCCCCAGACGGCGAATACTACCTACATAACAAGTAGCCATTGCCAGGATTGAGTAGGATGGTATATGGTTGAAAATATTTTGATCATTACCCGCATGGTATACTTTTAATCCACAAGTCCAAGCATCATCAGCTTAGCCCGATAGGGAAAATAACCTAGACTGCTCTAACCTTTCGGGCTGCACATACCACTTATATGGGAAGTAGGCGTCAAAAAGCGGGGATGGGAGATACAAGGCGGGAATTGCGTGGATTGTTTGCTGTGTCGTGTTACCTCGGTCTCTGGACCATGCATTATCGCCCTAACTCGACAGCAGTTTTAATGAAGTAGCTTGATCTGTAGCAAGCCTTCTGACAGTAAGTACTACTTACGTTATAAGTAAGCAGAGTAAGAAGAGTTGGGAAGTGTAGACTTGAAAGTAATTGGATTGAATCCTGTGCAATGCTATGCAGGCCTCTACTTCAGGCATTGTCATCTTACACTGACACCAGAAACTGTATAAACTGTTGCCATCTTCCAGGTAGCAAATACTACTTATGTAACAGCTAGGTGTTGCGAGAAGTGAATTGGAAAACATGTAGTCGGAACTATTCGGTGTTTTTACCGTCTGGTGCTTTTTTAATTACTGAGTCAGACGTTGTCAGCTTAGCCTAATAATGCTTAAAATAACCTACAATGCTCCAACTCTTCCGACAACAAATACTGCTTATATAATAAGTAGGCACCATAATAAAGTGAAGTTTGAGGCTGTAAAGCGTGATCCACTTGGATTAGGTGCTGTGTAAAGTTATTCCGGCCTCTGGACCAAGCATTATTATCCCAACTCGACAGAAGATATAACAAAATGGGTCAAACTATCGCAGTCCGAAAGACACTACTTACGTAACAAGTTAGTGTTAAGAGATTTGGGAGGTGTAAGGTAAGAAGTGTTAGACTGGTCTGCTGTGCGGTGTTATTTAGGCCCCTGGAACAAACAGTCTTATCTCACCCTAACAGTGGGAACAGCTATAAGGGATGTAATCCCCCAGATGGTAAATACTACTTATATTATAGATCAGCACCACAAAAAACGGTTAGAAGATTTAAGGGGAGAAGTATTTGGAATATCACAGGCTTGATTTTACTTGGGCCTCTAAACCAGACATTGCCACCTTGCGTTGGTAGCAAAAACGGCACAAACTGTCGCAATATCTTTGATAGCAAAATACTACTTACAAAGCGAGTAGACAGCACTAAGCATGGATTGGAATGTGCAGCGTGGGAAATATTTTATTTATTTGCTCTGTAATACTACTTGGACCCCTAAAGCAGCCATTTGCATCTCTTCTGACAGTGGAAACAGCTAAAACGAGCGCAGGAAATGCTACTTATATAACAAGCAGGTATTGTTGGAAACGTGTTAAAGTGATAAACGGCTGTAAATTTTTGGAGCATTTACTGCTTGACATTGTTTTATCCTCTGAAACAAGCATTATCAGTCTAGTCTGACTGAAGAAATAATTGAGATTATTGCAACCCTATGAACACCACATACTGCTTATACAATAAGTAGGCATCAACAAGTGCAGTTGGGGGATATGAGGTGGGAGGTATTTTGACTCTATACCGTACAGTCTTATTTCGATGAGGTGGCTTGTATTGCTTCGCTCCCAGAGACAAAGCATACTACTTCGATAACAGATGGTCAACATGGAATTCGAGTTGAAGGATCTCGAGTCCCTTCCAGCCTTATTTCGTGCAAGCAGAATCAACCCGAAAAATAAAGTTGGGCTGCTAAAAATAGGATTAAGAACCGTTCTTTTGCTCTAGTCAGGGGGATTTTCTTGTTTGATGAGGATTTTTAATGGAGAGAGTAAAGAAAGGCCATGACCTACAACCTGGGCTACGACGCTGGGGCATTTCTCACCCGCCCAACGATCAGCTGACCCACGGCGTAAAAAATCGATTGAGCAGCAGCAACAACACTTTCAGATGCATCGGTCGCCGAGAGCATTACATCACCACCACTACCATCGCCACCGCCACGGGACATGCATCACGAGCCCAGCGAGGTTCTGGCCCGTCGTCTACGCCACAATTGGCTCCGACATAGCAACGAGTTCAAAGCCGCCCGCGGTGGACTTGAAGGTGATTGTGAGGACGATGGATCGTTGACGAATCTTGCTTGGCTCCAGGTCAGTTCCCAATCTGATGGTGTGCTTCACAGACCTCTTCAAGGATCACTTTTGCAACATCTTTATTTCTTCATAAATACTCCTATCAGTAGCTAATTAAGTAGTACATCTACCTGAGTAATAGAGGTCTGATCTCTTTTCATTGGATAAGCGCTTGGACTTTCCATGGCGTCAAGGAACTACTCGATTCCTGTTCTCTTTTAGAATATCAGTGTTAAAAAGCTGGCAGCTCCGCTGTCACCACTGTCACCCCCCTCGTCACCAACAAGGGATCTTCATCACACACAGCCCAACCATCAAAACACCCTCGAACTTTATCGCCAACACTGTCTTAATTATGGTCTGGGTCTGCATCAAAGTCCTCTTCCATCACGTTCAATATATCGGCAGACACTATCGACTTGGAGAATACAACAACGCGACACCAACAGGAATATTCGACCCCTCTTTAAACGACGCGGTACCCTTTTGAAGAGGTTTAAGAACTCGACGCCAGCGCTTCAGATCCTCAAGAGTCTTCCAGCCTCCAGCACCGTTTACACCACCTCTAATAACACCTGCCAACAACAACAGCTGCATACGCTGTGGACTGTGGAACCTATGCCCCTGCTAACCGACACCTCGTTGACTTCTTCTCTGCCAACGATTGAGGATGTAGCACCAGAGGAGCGAGTAGCATTCAGGGACAATCAGATGCTTCAACCGCCGTTTACTCACACTGCGCTAATCTGCATGAGTATGCAAGCGATGGGGAAGAACAAGATCACCTTAGATGAGATTTATAGCTGGGTGGCGGAGAATTTCGCCTTCTATCGAGACTCGGAGCCTACCTGGAAGGTGAGGAAAGTTCTCCTTCTCCCAGCCCAGTTAATAAGGTGTAGGCGTCGGAGCAGAAGGTCATGTAGCCTTAAACACGGTCTTGGCGAAAGATAAACCAACGTGATTGGCTTGATCGCATTAAATGCAGATCCACGTGGCAAAAACTCTCTATGGACTGGATTGGATTAAAAATAGCGCAAATGTAGGTAAGGGAATAATGTTGTCACGTACGTGTGACGTTGGCAGTGAGTGTTAGGTAAACCTCGCCCTTATCTTTGGGAATCTTCAAAATGCAAAACACTTCTAGCAGTAATGAAAATCCTTAGTTATTCTTTGTTTCTATCTCGATATTCTTTCTCGCAGACACGTCGCATTGAAAAACCTAGTTTAAATTTGAACGACCTACCAGAACCTCGCAAACGTGTGTTTAGGGTTGCAAGTACTCACTCACATATTCCCTCCTCTCGACTTGACAGCTAGCACTTCGACAGACACTAATGCGTAACGCCATATTTCAACGAGTTCCACGTCGCAAGGAGGAGCCCGGCGGGTGGGGTGATATGTGGCGTCTCCACCCTGACATCCGTTCTAAACGGCGAGACCTCAATCACCAGGATGTTTCACCACAGACGCTGTCCAAGTCATCTATCATTGCGCCCAAGCTGATTATTCAATCATTCATTAAGACTGAGGAGGAGGATGTGCCCCCGTCATCGGCTAGCCAACCGGCTGACAACGAGGAACCGCATCCGCGTCAGTGGGAGAATCAGGAGGATGAGAACCGCCTTTTAGTCAAGGACTTAAAATTGGAAATAGAGAATGAGGAGGAGCCGAGACTGGAAAACGATTGGTGGTCCAGAGACCTAAGTGAGAACGTGGACAGACTAATGGGAGATTTGGAGGGATCCAATCCCGATCTATACATGTCCCCAGACAGTCCGACAGCCTATTCTGTTGACAACCCAAACACTCCGACGGATGACCAACCCTGGGTGGACGATAGGCTAAATTTAGAAGAACTAGACAACATTCTTGGCTTAAAGTAGGCCAAACCACCCCAATCCTGTAAAAATGTGCACATAGATTCCGATGGCTACCCAGCTGCTAATTCATTTGTCACAAAAATATAGAAACTAGAAGCAAAGGCCCACCTCTTAGCTATTGTGAAAGCAAAAAGGGCGGGGGTAACCCGAGATTCCATCAGAGGCGGAGCGCTAGCAACTAGAATTTTACAAAACATGAGCGAGACTCGACACCAACGGCGGCCCGCCCGCGAACAATACTAGACAAGCACGAAGTTGAAAACGAGCCGCAGAACTCAACCCACAGCACAGGCAACATAATGGCGTCAGCCAACGAAGCAATAGGTCGGAACAAGAACCCACACCACTGCCACGGCAACTATAACACGGAAACATAACGATCGGAACGGAAGCACCCCCAGACCGAAACGTTTGCAGGTACACCCAACCAAACTCCACAAAAATGCCCCTTGCAAAGAGCCTTTATTTCTAAGTTTAAAATGAACAGATTGACAGGGCAAATCATGACGTGCAAACCAACAGAAGCGATGATAGCAAGGACAATGTTGATGCAGACAGGTAACCCAGTCGCCCAAAACGCCAGGTCGTTTTACGCAACCCTCACTTTTACCTGTTAAAAAAGGCTGCGTCAAACCATTGATTCAGCTTTCCGCACAGGTACAGCAAAATCATTCCCCATAAGCACTCACGGAACCAAGCCTGGCAATTTATAAAGTGTTTAACGCATGGTTACAGATGAAAAACCGGTAAAATTTTATCCACATTACTCGAATGCAGGTAAGAGCATCAAGCAACCCACCCATTGACTTCGGCATTAAATCCATCAGACATGCCTGAATAAAAAAAAACTCCATTAGCACAAAGTTTAAAAATCAGATGTTGTTTTCTGCACAAATAAGATAATGTAGGTAAGTCATCATGAGCAACTCACCATTTAGGCCAAGCAGGCATGATAGGCGAGCTCCCAACCCATCCTCACCAGGATATCTAAAAAGGGTAAATGCGTTTGTTGAGGTATCAGTGGAACATGCTACAGCAGTAACTCAGTCGAAAGATGGTAAGGCATCATGATCACGCATAAGGCAGTGTGTGTGCACTCACCAACGCAAATGAGAGATAAACAACGAGTTCTCATCTAAAAAGTAGGAGGAGGTACGAGAGAAAGTCAGTGGATAAGATTGCGCCATTACTTCGATTGATAGAGGGTCAGCCATCAATGAACCAAGGAGAACTCGGAAGCGACCCAACCACGCCAATCGTCGCAGGGATAACGCCGGAGGCGGCTGAGGCGGAACATATAAACAAATGAGTTTTAGTTATGTGAAAATTAGGCTTATGCTTATGCAGAATTGTGGCTGACTTTAAGGGACATAAGACCCAAGTAATTAAAACTGCTGCCTGCACTTCGCTCAACTAGTAAAGTCATAAAAACTATCGAATCAAGAAATACTTCGATAAAGTGCGTTTAAAGGCAAAGAAAGTAGTAAAGGCGGCTTTTGGAAGCATTTAAGCTTATCTGTAAATTGCATTCAAAATATTTAGTTTAATCACTGCCCATATCATAGCTTTATCAGGATGTTTTGACCATTTGAGTGCAGCGCCCAGAGACTTCCGTAAAGTCGAAATGAGACATAATACCCGTTCGAAATACATGTATTGGCAACTTAAAAGGTATGTGGACTACTGGTATGGCCTGGAGATGATCCCACCTCAAGTGGTACAAAGGCCACGTCAAAAGTGGCTTCCCACAAAAACTGAGAGATAACCAACCACCGTATTGCATGACATCTCAAGCATGAAACCGACATCCTAAAGTTAATCTCAGCTTGGTAAGCAATAATATTTTCTGGCACAGTTTCTGGCACGTTATCATCTATTAAGGCATATTTTAATTCAAGTTGCTCCGACTTCTTATGGTACCTATAGTTCTCCTGTCTGCCCCGTAGACCAGATACGCTTCAATACTAGGGTGGAATGTTTTTAATATGCAGAAGAACCTTTAACTACTAGCATAACATAGAGTTTAGTCCACCCAATGGATGTATAAGGGTTCAGATACAGAGTGGTCCTTGCAGCGTCCCGAGGTTTTCCTGAAGACTGAAGAAGACACAATACTCGGGCAGAATATATATTCAACACAGAGAAGATGCTTGGCCTACTGGCATGGCCCGAAGCCTAGCCCACCCAGCGAGGTACAAGAAGGCAAAATCAAAGGTCCAAAAGCGGCGCCTTACCAACGTAAAGATAACCCCTCTTTTTTGAGTCTTGTCTTCAGGGTTTCCCTTGGTCAATTTCTCGCGTCAACTATCAAGGCCAATTCAGCGTTGAAATAACACCCATGCACTAACCGTACCTGTCATTGACTATTCATGCAACTGAGTAGATACCTGACCTCAAAGTCACTGGCTTAATCTGATTATTCGAATTGATCTGCAGTTTCGTTCTGTATAAGAAGTGGAATTGACAAAGGAGAATTTTGTTAACCATCACGCTCGTCCATAGCTAGGCGTAGAAGAATGGGCCTAAGAGCAGAGTCAAGTAACAAGGAACGGGACCTGGCATGGTTCCGCGGGAGCAGAGTTCGGCGTCTAAATTTTCCGTATGTCCGGAACATGTTGGAATAGGTATTAGTTGTAAGTCACCTTTTCGATAAGAAACGGCAAGTACACTATAGTCCTGTGACCAAGCAGATGCTAGTGGCTCTGAATGGGAAAACAAATTTTAATCCTAATTAAACTCTGACTACTTGGGCATATTCGCTCTAGTTCTTAAATAGTGTATGTGCTCCTTAAGTCAGCCTTCTCGTTTTAAGTGTGCGTGGATGCAGAAGGGGGAGGAAGGAACGTTTAACCAGATAGAGCCTACCTTACACAATAATGCGGCATGTCTATACTTCATGTCAATATTCAGACACCGAGAAGCTGAAAGGAGGTTTGTAAAAAGTTAGGTTAATGTTTCACAGTGAGTAAACTCGGCAAATCAACCCCACGGCCCATTTTCACTTCGCTGACTGGAAACGCCCTTAATAGATGCTTCGAGATAATATGAAGAAATCAGAGACCATATACGTAGACCGCGACAGAAGTATTATTTTTCAGCAGTCTATCATGAAGTTGATTGTTATTTCTCCATTTTATAACGTTCTTTGTAATGCTTGTGTTATTTAAGTGTACCTTCTAAGGACGAAGTAAGCCGACGACTTGAACCTCTTGATAGAGGCGATCTCAGCATCTCCCGGACCAGAGCTGGTTCCCCCAAACTTATATCCATCCCATTGACACTGAGCAATCACTATGTCCCAATCCGGTCAGATTCTTCGTTATAAGGGTAAAAAGACTAAATAATGGGAAATATGATTGTACCGTTTTACGTTACCAATGCTAAACAGATTATAATAACCTAAATCCGAGTACCCTGCAAGTCTTCTTAGTCAACACCTGGGAATTGGAGATTAATTTTTATGCAAATTGGGTTATTTTTGCACTTCAAATTTAAAGTTTGCTTTAGAAACCTTTTTTTAATTGTATTGCTCACATTAAACCGTTTTTGATAGGCAATGGGTTGTTTCATTTTGCGATTTTGCTAGAAAACAGGTAAGGTGGGGAATAATTAAACCCTGCAAATTTTAATTCAAGCAACCAAAAATAAATAAGTAGCTAATAGATGGTTTTTCTTTCAGCCCCCTTGTTTGTACTCATTATTGCAATAAGATAGTAAGGTTAGGGAAATTACAAGAATGATTGAAGACGTTGAAGTGAGCTTGAATATTTACTTGTTAATCTTCCGTAAATTTCCTCATATATAAAAAATATAACCTGGTTTTGACCTTTTTACTCACACTTTGCGAGTCATGTTTAACATTGCCCGGTCGGAGATACGGACTTTATGCGCATCAGTTCTCATCCTCATGCACCAATAAACTATAAGTTACCGTCTTTTCCAGTTATCGAAGCGCCGGTTTGACTTCGCTTCACTCTTTTCCGCTCTACAACCCTCCACTAGGTGCGCTTTTATCTTACGTATCCGTTTTGTGGAATTCCCCCCCCCCGTTTTATTTTTTGCCTCCTCTACTTATTTACAAGTGTCTGCATGTTGGTTTACAAACTTTTCTGCTTTTTATGAGGTGCAGGGTAATACATTGATTTTGCATTATCCCAAACCCCCTCTCCCTCTTCTGAGAGGAATCAGAGCTCTATAACATTTGTTAACGCCACTCATTCTCATTACATTGCTTTCGCTTACTTGGGATCATTATTAACTTTAAGATTGAATAAAAATAAAGTCGATTGGTAGATGTCAGTTTTAACATTTTTTTCTTGACCGTCCAGAGGTTTTGCACTCTACAGCGCTGACCGTGGCCTTACGGTAGAGCCACTAGTGTAAACTTCCCTGACCGTAAAGACATGAACTTTTGAACGCGTTCTAGATTATGCTACACAAACTTTACGATCAATTATCTCGTTCCGTACACTAATTTAAGTCGAAAAAGGCAGCAAAGAAATGGAACTTTGTCGCATCGTTAAAATAATTTACCCTATGGAGCTCCCTTTCTCTTCTTTTGCATATTTTTTCGCTGGTTTAATTTCATGAGTTTATTGCTCGTAAAGCAACTTGCTCGCATGTATCCTTGCCGTGTTTGTGCATCCGGTTAAAGTTCTGCACCCCTCAAATGAAACATTAAGTTAGAACTTTTCTCATACAAAGCAACTATGAAATGAAGTGTAAAGTACTGAAAATATTTTATTTTATCCCTTTTCTAAGAACGCAAAATAGATTGGTGAAAATGAGCTGCCCCAATGCTTTTATGGCAGGTCATTGTCAGTTAGCAAAACAACAAGGTCATCCACCATGTGTACGTAGTTATCCAGTTTGTGTTTTGTTCTGTGTTGTTGTATATCACCCGTCAATTAGTGAGGCATGTTGTGGATAATGCTTGTCTTGTGCAATATTTGACAGGCTGCTCACAAGGAAATGAGCTCCAGACTGGTGAAAACGGGATGCGCGACCGCGCTGAAGGGTGTTGAACTCCTTCGGGACCCCTTCAAAAATAGGGTGAGTCCAGGAAGGGAATTCGATTTGGTCATGTTTCGTATGAGGCCGTGCATTAATATATTCTAGGTCATTTGTTGAATTGCGTCCCTTGCTAACATGGTTTCTTAGCGATCCTACTGCTTACTTCCTCAGTAGGTGACAAGAATTCGTAGTTACCACCGTATAGTCCTAGATTTCATGAAGGAACGGCACTGCAAATTTACTTGACGATTAGTATACGTGAATATTAAGCTCTTGTGGTACATATTTAACCATCCCACCGCTCCCATTTGTCATTCTACTTCCCCAGTAAAACAGAATCAGACCTCATCAGAAGATAATTTTCAAGGTAGGGATTTCAGTCCACAAAGGCGAGTCCCCTTGATAATTCTAACTTATGCTCGTTGAGCCTTGGTTTTTTCACAGAAACAACATTGACAGTCCATCTGGTGCATCTATGACTGACTTTCAGTCTCTGAATATGCGACTGCACACCTTTTTCTAGCCTGGACAACAGTACGTGTGACGCGGCATTTCCTGTTTACCAGCCTTCGACGATTCCGCTAACAAATAAAATTTAGTTTAAACTAAGGAGCAGATCGCACCGATTTGTTTGAAAAGTGGTGCGACTCTACAGTTCCTTACCACTATCCACTTTTCAGTAGTTAATAAGAGAACCAACATTTCTTTGTGGGATTACGTTTTCATGAAGGGATTGTCCTACAAAATCGTTAAAAGATCTTTAACCCAGAAAGATGACATTATTCATGAGATGTGTGCATTTCCCAAACCTTCGGAGGAAACCTTTTTGTCAAGAATAGTGGATCCACAAGTCCACCAAAACACTCCTTGAGGCATCAATTGTAGTCCATAGAGAAGCATTTGGTAGTCATTGTCACGCCACACGCACCCCTCCCCCACTTTACCTATAGGAGGGCGTGCTTTCTGATAATTGAAGGTACAGCATTATAGATCTGCTGGAACTTGGAACGGGGGCCGTTATTTAGCTTGGAGAGGCCCTCTATCCCTAGTTGCGATGTCCGCTTCCTCGTCAGATGGTACTCAGCAGCAGCTTCCATTCCATGAAGAAATTGAACTGAATGTCAACTGGAAGATGTGTTGATGGGGGAGTTTTCCTTCCAGTGATATTCCACACGACTTTAGGAAGCTACAAACTGACTGGTTAGTAAAGAATTTTCCTCCTCTACTCCCCGTTGATAGGCCTGTTAGACCATTTTTAGCCCAGTAAGGATGGGACGTATTTATTTACTTCGCTCTCGACGTCAAGAAGTCGATTTGCAGTTTTCCAGTTAGCTTCACAATCGAGAACTACTGCGTCTCCCTTGAAAAAGTATTGAGGGCCTCATTTTTAATCGCGGTGAGCGAAATTTATTCTCACCTCACTGAAAGCCACCTCTTTTCTGACGCGGCATTGATTGCAAGGACAATCGGGACTTTCGTTTCACCAAAATTCTAGTCTTCTTTGAGTCCTCTCGGTAATCTCTAACAAGAATAATGACGGTATTTTTATCTATTTGAAGAACTCAAGGCTTATGGTCGTTTGCATCAAATTTAGTTATCACTCTCGTCCATGTAGCGCGAGACCTCCCCTGCTGAAGGGTGTGGGCCCTATGGAAGGGGCCAGTGAGTTGTAAAATGATCTTCCCTGAGTGGAGCGCCACGTCGTCAAGATGCTAAGGGGCTCATGGCCACATGAACTAAAAAGTCCACTTAATTAAGTGGGCTATTGAAGTTGGCTTTGACTCTGGTAGATATCGCTCCGCGATCTCTCTTCCACATAGTCTATTGAAACGTACCCCACGAGTCAGAAACGGGAGATATTTGGTTTTATTTAAGCAATTTTAATAGGCTTATTCAAAGTTACGTCGTCTCCCTGTTTCAATTTCGGAAGACTGGGACGCTCAGTGCACAAGATGTTGAAGGATATAATTGACATTTGTAGTTTAGGTGGGACGAGACTCCCCAAAGTACTGGCTTCAAAGGTCCCAAATGTAAATCAATCATCGCGGCTCTGAATTTTTGTTACTCTAACTCGGCGCCGCTTTTCAGTCGTTTGTGTAGGTCATGCCTTTAAACACAAAAACAAGACTCGTTTACCCTCACGATCATAACATTCTCCATCTACTTTATTGTTCCAACCTTCACCCTTCTATTTGCAAAACATGTCACTGGTGTTTGTGTGTGTGTGACCGAGGAGAAGCAGAGTGGTGTTTTATATGCGTGCTATTGAAAATACTAGCGCTCCCAGTGCCTCTGCCTCGGTACTTTTACAGGGCCTCGATTTCACTGAGATGCAGCGCCGTGAGCACAAACTGACTGGCCTGCTGCCTGCATTGGTGGACAGTGGATCAGCCTTCCAGGAGCGCCTCAACATGGCTCGTCTTCATCGCTTTGCTGCGGACTTTGATAAGTACGAGTATCTGATGCACCTCTATGACTCTAATCGTGGCCTCTTCTTCCGTCTCATGAACCGCTATACCGCCGAACTGATGCCTCTTGTCTACACCCCCACCGTTGGCGCGGCCTGTCAGGAGTACTCTCTCGTCCATCAAAATGGAAGGTGCGTGTTGTCTACCTTTTATTTTTCGGCTGGTCACTCTGAACGTCTATGTTAGCCTCTCTATGAGCCGTTATTTTCGCTGACTCAGGTTAAAAGTCACTGGTTGATCGTCCAATTGATTGATCTGCGGGTCAGACGGAAGAAATAATGATGTTCCCCCAGGGGAGTATTTATTTCTTGATGGAATGTCACTGTTAAAGCCTGGTGGTCTTCACAACCAACGGATCTCCAATCATCAATTTTGTCTTGCTTAAACTGGAATTCTGCTTAAATACTGTCTGTCTTTCCTCAGAGATGTGGTAAATTTGTGTCTACCATTGCGTCAAGGCTCTGGAACGAATCCTGGAGGGCAGCGTTTGCCCACTCCATTGCTCCTTCGGATCCTCTTCCTCTCTCGCGTTACTTCCACCTCTCCGTACCCTTTAGAAATTGCGACTCTTTACATGTCCAAAAATGCATTCGCCAGTCTCGTGCACTTCCTCTGCTGCTTTACAACCGTTGTTTACTACGAGCGTGGAGTGACTGGCCAGTTGTTCCGTCGGTCAGGCGGTCAGCCAACTAGTTACTTTCTAACCTTTGAGGTGAAAAGAGAGACTAGCTGCGAATCGCTCAAATGTGATTCCCCTTGGTTAGTACCTGTTACTCCCCACGGCCACGGCTACTTCCACCTCCTTCCACATTAAATCATTCACGTAATGCGTGCGTTTCCAACCACCGCTTTTCCGATTGAAGGGCTAGAAGCAGAGTGAGCACGGAAATGGGTACAGTGAGGCATGTCAGCTGACTTCCTTCCTGCCTTGCCTCCTCTTACATTGAATATTTACAACCCTGTCATTCACACTCACTTGGAGGTGGAGTTGGGCTACGGTTCTCACTGCGCCATACCGCCTTGATGACTAAGCTCCCATAAAGCAGCAAAATGCCTCACAAGAAGGGGATTATCTGCACTCGTCGTTGATGCTTTGACTTGCTGCATTGCTTCCTCGTTGGATTTATCGTCCATTTCGCCTAAAAGACTGGTGCATCGCAAGCGGCCAAATTGCAGGCCAAAAGTGGTTGATCATGGGAATTTACTGAAGTGCGTGGGCGTCGAGGCGCTTTACTTGACCAAATCGGGCATCCCAGTCCTTGATTAAGCAGTACTTGAAATGGGTTAAACTCTTTCCACTTTTTGATTTCAGAGGCCTTTTCATTCCCATCACCGAGAGTGGCAACATTCGCGATTTGCTTCGCAACTGGCCCTACGTCGACAAGGTCAAGGTAAGGGGTTCTACTCAAAATTCTTTTTTGGAAGATATGCTGAACCGAATCGGTGTTAACTGGCAGTCTTCTGTTTCGTTGGCTCAATCTACTGAATTAGCACATGAGTAGTAGCCGGACTATTTAAGAGTACCGCATCTTGGCTGGCGCTTGATGCGCGTTTGTTGGTGCCGTGGTCTGTTTAGTTACAGTCTAGGTTAACTGCCATAACTCTCTTCCGTCGGCCTTGATTTTCTTCACCGAAATTGCCCAATCCCGAGATTGTTCGTGATCAGACAGTCTACTCAACCATGATTTAAGTAGCGCCCACCTGAATTCCAAAAGCTGCCTTGGAAAAGCGGTGGAAGTATTCTCTAGTGATTTGTCACCTAAATAGCCTCATATTTGCCGCATCACAGGTCATTGTTGTTACCGATGGGGAGCGAATCCTTGGTCTTGGCGATTTGGGTAGCTTTGGAATGGGCATTCCAGTGGGCAAACTGGCGCTCTGCACCGGTCTGGCTGGCGTTCCCTCCGATTCCCTACTTCCTATTGTCATCGATGTTGGCACCAACAACGAGGTGAGTGCGCTCTCGTCTCGGCGCTTTTGTTACCGAACTGACCTGTACAGCCTCTGCTGTAGAACTATTTGTCTCCACACAGAAGTTATAACCTTATATCTGCTTTCTTGCCCTAAATTCGCCTACACTGTTCACATATCGTTGGAGCTTAGGTAAGTGGAATGGAAAGTCGTGTGTACGTGACGCCAGTAGTGAGTGCGGTAAAATTTCACGATCATCTTTGCCTTTTGGAGAAATCGTGGAGTGACATAGTCACGAACCTTGTTTGAGAAAATGGTAGAACATAATGGTGATCTCCGACGGCAACCAGATGGATTCCTCATGAGAAGTGAGGCAGCCGCAGGATTTAAGTTGGTCGCAGATGGGCAATGCTAGAGAGATTGGCAAGGAACTGAATAAATGGGTTTTCGGGTGATAACGATCACTGAACCACATCTTCGTATTTGTGCCCTTTACACCCAACGATGAGGCCTTATCCCAATTTACCAAAATCAATGGCAGTGTGGGACTAACACTTCCTCCCTGTCCTTTTCCGCCCTTCAGAAGCTGCTTTCGAGTCCACTCTACTTTGGACTGCGTCAAAAACGCGTCACTGGAGAAGCCTATGATAACTTCGTGGACGAGTTCTTGCAGGCTTGTGTCGATGTGTGAGTTCCCTCTCCCCCTCTCTTTTGTCTTTCCCTTGCCAACAGCAGCTATCCTCTCAGGTCTCATTACCCTTATTGGAATTGACGAAGTTACTGGTTGATATGACTGGTGACATGAATGGAAGACATGCACTAGGAGGTGGTTCTCGTCGTGTTTTGAAGCCTCCTACGATTGCTCTTTTGTCAGCCATCACGATAATGGTCGCAGTTTTTAGTAGTATCGATCAGGCCATTTGGAAAGCTGTTTTCAAATCCTTCATCTAGTGGAAGTATAAGCTGACTGGATTGCTGTAACCCGTTTACGCTGCACTTCCAAATATGGGCTTCAACCTCAAAAATCAGCGTTACCTCCCATCGAATTTAGTGGATGTCATTGTATCACTCCCTACACCACCCCAACTGCGTTGAGGAGTTATTTAGCTCAAACTTGTTCATGCAAATGAGGTGATTGACAGAATGGGATCCCACCTATCTGCAGTCCCGTTGGATAGACCCTTGACTTTGCGTCACCATTGAGAGGAGAGAATTCGGAATATTTCGCTGCGTCTTCCGCCGACTTACTAGTCATTCTCTGCCCAACTTTAAGTACCCCAGGGTGGTGCTACATTCTTGTCTTGCCAACGCGCCCTCTACACACACTCCCCCAGGAGGTGGACCTACACGGTGTGAATTTTACTTCATCTCCCTTACCGCGGTCAAATATGGCTCCTACCCTCGGAATAGGTTCCAGCTGCACTTTTGAAGACGCCAGCCACCGTATCAGCACACGCTTGTTCAATGTTTATGCTTGTTTCACCTCCATGACAGGGTCTATCACTTATGGCAGAGGGGATCTGAAACTTGCTAATCCAAAAGAAATTCAGGCTCCTTCCCATCTTGCGCCGTGTTTGAGGTTGGATGATTCGGCCCTAGTTACTGTTATGATATGTCAAAGTACGCCCGTACCATCGTAATTGACATGTGTTTGGAAATGTATTTGGTCTAGCTCTGAAAAGCACCTTCTACAGTGGTAAAATATCCTGCGAGTAGCCCAGTCCAGCAAAATAAACCATCGCCATGCTTTGTAGTATAAGGGCGAGATGCGCAGTTATATTCTTTTTTGTGGCAGAAATAAGGTCAGCGTTACGATGGAAACGCGTAGGAGAGCTAACGCGATCTCCCTCTGCCAGCCCTCTGATTGGTCTGTTTTATTTGGCCACAGGAGGTCGCCTGATTCCATAAACAGCCTTTCTTGTTGCCCATTGGACAGCAGCTGCGAGGTCGGCTCATGTCAGCCAACTTGTAGATTATGGGAAACCTTTCTCAACTCAAACTGAGGGCGTGTTCCGCTCTGACTGGACGATTTTAAGGTCGCGGAATGTATCAACCTTTTTTTAAGGCCATAGTCTCTTCGGTTAAAAATGAATGGACACAAAAGAATGACCAGGAATGCTTTTTTTCTACAACCTCCTTCCAGTCCTGTCAGTCTATTGGATTTCTTTTGTCCCCATGGTGTCATGTTGCCCAGCAAAATCACATTTGTTGGTTTTACTATTAGTCTCTTCTCAAGGCGGAATGCGATGTCTTTTTTTCCTCCAGTACCTCCGTCCCTCCCCAATGGGTCCTTAAGCATCTTAGGGTTTTCTAACATCTGCCCTAATTCCTCCGTTGAGTATGGAAGCTGGTCTCTCTTTAAGCCAATTGGCCACTCCGAAGGTCAAAAGGAGATCTCAAATATAGCAGCCAATTAGCAACACATCTGCGTCAACTTTCCTTCATACTTATTGTCTTTTTTGATAGCTTCTTTGTTTCATGGCTTATCCTTGTCTAAACTCAGTCAGTTAATTTCTAAGACTTATGTATTGCCCTTATGAGCTGGGTGTTAAAAACCGCCGCCTCTGATTGGTCAACCACAGGTCGGTCTCCTCCTCACCAATACTTCTAAGCCCAAACTTGGAACAGATTCGTCTCATCCTTTTTCCTACCCACTGACTTCTTGAAGCCTATTTGATCTAGCTTTTAACAGCACTGAAGTAACTTTGTTAGCGAATAATGGGTGCTAAAACAGACCCTCCACTAGTTTCTTCTCTGAGTCGATTTTCATCTAAGGTTGTTTATTCTCCACCCACTTCCAGATCATGCTAAAGGTGACCAATCAAGAGTTGATTCACGATAAAGTCAAAAGGTGCAGACAACTACTTTTCCACATTGCCTTTCAACGACATATCCGGTATTTTGGAGTGTGGCCTAATCCACTTTCGATTGTCAAATGTTGTATTACAATCACTGGTTGTTATACACCTATCCAGCATTTCTAACATCGCAACCTTTTTTACCTCTATACCTATTTTAGCTTCGGGAAGGATGTGTTGATTCAGTTTGAGGACTTTGGCAATCACAACGCCTTCCGTTTCCTCAAGAAGTACCGCGAGAAGTACTGCACCTTCAATGACGATATTCAGGTAAGGCCGTGGCACGCCCACTGTATAATGTAAGGTACCACTGTGTAATCATTCCCCACCACAATGTGATAAACACTGCTAGATCCTATCATTAAAATAAGAACTCTAGAGTGACACTTCCTTCTGGCTGTGTAATTGACAGGGCCTAACCAGCTTAATTGACGGCGCCAGATGTGTGTTGGTCATTCCCGTGTCTTGGGTTCGGTTCCTACGGGCAACTTGCTGAGGTGTGGCTGAATGATCTGTGTGTGGTCATTAGGACCTCTTCAGCGTTGTCAAGAGTTTGACCTCTCACACGCAATCAGTTCCACCAGGTGTGAGCGTGGCGTCTTATCAAACAGATAAGGGACGGGATTGAAGTCAGTGTTTGGTTGGTTAATGCATCCACCCGTCCAGTTTGCGCGGAAATTTCTGCCCTAGCCGGTATACCTAAAGCTAAGGTCGTGGCCTGGTGAACTGGCAACTAGCTGTAGTGGGAGGAAGCAGACAAGCTGGTCTTAAATGGCGTTACTATTCCAAAGGCTTTGGCAAACTGTTTAGCTTCAGTGGATTTCCCAGGCTGAATAGCTTTAAAAGGTTGTGCTGAATGAGGTAGATAAGGTCTCATCCCTTTCTCCTGTACCTGGTCTACTCATCCAATTACGAATTCGGGTGCCTGTGGCATGCGAGGTCAGGTGAGAGGGAACCGGCGCGTCACGTATCTGTGGCGCTGGTAACAAAGGCGTTTATCCACTCATGTTCCATCATATCGGATGAAAAATACTTTACCCCAACTTTGGCGTTTACTTTCAGGGAACTGCTTCGGTGATTCTCTCTGGTATGCTCACAGCTTGTCGTGCGACGGGTCGTCGACTGAAGGAGGAGAATATTGTCTGTTTTGGTGCGGGCGAGTCGATGATCGGTTTTGCCAACCTCCTGGTCGAATGTCTCAAGTCGCGCTCTGGTCTGAGTGAGGAGGAAGCTAAGAGTCACTTGTGGATGGTTGACAGTCGTGGCCTCATTGTGGAGGGTCGTTCTTCGGGTGGAATTACCGCTGAGAAGGCACCTTTTGCACGACCTGCTGGCTCCGTCCCAGAGATCAAGGATTTGAAGGAGGTGAGCAATGGGGGAGATTGAGATTCCACAACTTTAGTCTTTTAGTCTGAATCAATCCATTCAGAATTTCATTCATCACTTCATCTATCATTTCCCCATTTTCATATCCACCTCTGATCCACCCATTCCAAAATCCATCCATTTCTCACGACTATCGCTTGCTTTTTCGTAAATCCATGGGGAATTCATCTATCCCGCCTCATTTCCATCTGTCACAACACTAAACTCTCTTTACTGAAAACTTCATTTATTGTGGATGTGAACTTTTCAATTGCCTTTTCTCTCTGTCTAGATAATCGTTAAGGCTAAAGCGACAACGCTGATCGGAGCTTCGGTAGTGCCGGGAGCCTTCAACGATCAAGTGCTCACCGCCATGGCAAAGCAGTGCTCTCAACCTCTCATCTTTGCCCTCAGCAACCCTACATACAAGTCGGAGTGCACCGCTCTCGCTGCCTACAGGGCCACAAAGGCATGTCACCACGTTTTTTCCCCATCCTTCTAGGAAATATCGGTCTCTGAAAGGTCTGGTCTATTGTTTCTGGTGAGGGATGGGAGCGGTAGTGGGCAGCAAAGGATGGAGGAATGGAAGCATTGCCTCATCCTTATCCTTCGTATTCTTCCGCTGCTGATATTCTTCCAAGTGATGGTTGTCATTTGCACTTGACATTCGAGTAGTTAGCGGATCAGATGGGGAGCAGATGTGTTCTACCTTAAGGAGGAGAACATTTTGTGAAGGTGAGATTGACAGTAACACTCGGTCTCGTCGAGGGGAAGTAATAAATTGCCTCGGTGTTGTCTAATTTTCCAAAGTCAATAGCCTGTCCAACATGGCAATGCCAATCTACATAGATCCGTTTTGAACTATTCTCCGGTCTAATTGAAGATAATCATGTCTTTGCCTCCTCTTGGATCCACGATTCGGATGTTAGGGGTGTAAGGTGTCTAGAATCCATAGAGATGAAAGATGCACCGTCGAAGTGCTCCGATCCACGAATGGGGAGTGGAACTTCGTGGAACTAATTCTTCCAACTACAAGCTTCAGTCGGTGCATACTTCTTTCTCCTTCCTACCCAGCAGTTCACCTTGTTTATCCGCATCACACTTGACTACTTTCTCTTGTTTAAGCGGATAACATTTCCAGCGGTGGCTTCTTGCCAGGAAATGACTCACTTCCCGAGCTTTTCCACAACAAAACCGCACTTGATAGAAAGAAGTAGGAGCGAGATTTGCCACAACCACGGGCTGCGTAGGATTGGCTCCAGTTTCGACCATATACTTTGTTGACCGTCCGAACACACCAGGCAGTCAGTACAATAGATCCACCGCCCCATCCCATGAAATGCTGTTGTTGCTATAAAGGCACTGATTGACGCACCTCATTGAATGAGATCCTGGTTGATAGGCAAGCCCGAGTAGTTTAGACCCACACTTTTGTGGCTCCTCGACTAACTGGGTAATTCCAGTCCCCACGCATTTTGATCGTGAGGTTCCCTCTCCAAATTTGCGCGTAAGCGGACTTTTGTTGGATGTGCAATGACTGGAATTTGAGTGATTGTCGGGGAGACAGTATGATCCAAGGGTATGCCAACTTCCGACACCTTAATGCCTGTCCGGGCGTGTGGTTGCGAATAGAGGAAATTTCCACCAGCTTCGCGGTGTCGCTTGCTGCATGCCATTCGTATTTTCCGCTTAGAAGATTCGTGGAGGTATTTTCATGCTCCCTACTTAGCTACGAGAAGTTGGAGATTCTATCGTTCACACCCCTGCTCCCTCAGAAGTTCAGAACGGGAAATGCAAAGACTACTGATGCGTGGAATCCCATTTCATGGTGCTCCAGTCCATCTCTACGAGTGTGTATACTCCGTGGGAAGCACAGATCCCTTCTGCAATGCCGTCTATGCGGCAAAAGGGAACTTCTAGATTGACCAACCACAGAATTGATGTTTTACTGCCCCTCCTCATCTTCCTTTCCTCCTTCCTTTCACCTTCAGGGTAGCTGTATCTTCGCCAGTGGCAGTCCCTTCGCTCCTCTGACTCTGGATGCCAGTGAAGTGCCACCGAACACATCACTGACGAGGAAGCCGGGCCAAGCTAATAACGCCTACATCTTCCCCGGCCTCGTGTTGGGCATCTCGTCCGCTAACATTCATCCAGTCACAGAGGAGGACTTTATTGTCGCTGCAGAGGTGAGTTTATCGCCTTCGTCATTAGGACTCTTTACTCGAGCTAGCGTAAAGATGATCCAGTTTCAAATTTATTTGGGCATTATTGAGCTTATAGAAGGGAGGGGTGTCCGGTTAAGCCATTCGTCGGCACGGTGCTTCACCTTCCCATCGACGCTGCGATACTCGGATACGCTAGGTTACTCTTTTCGGGGTCCACTCCGAACGGGCTTCGGGCTGTAGTGAGGTGTAGTGGGCAGTGCGAGCTGGCGAACAGTGAAATTACGCTGCCCTTTAGAGCTCACAGACGATCTCGGCTGTGGTTTCCTTTCCAATCGGATACTACTTCCACCTATTTCCCCGTGATATACCTTCCATTGAGAATGGTTACAACACTTGAAGCCTCGTGAAATTTGTGGATGTCTTCAGCGTGGTTTCCAGCAATTTTAGCACACCCTAGGACACACGTTGAATGGTTGGGAGGTCACACAACTTCCCTTTGTTGGCAGTTCTTTCTTGGTCTTAGGCTTTATCGGAGAACGTGGACGAGGTGGACTTGTGTCAGGGTAGCCTCTACCCACCGTGGGACAAGATACGCGGTGTCTCCCTCGCGATTGCAAGACAGGTAGCACACCGTGCCTTCGCTCAGAATCGCGTGTGGCTGAAACGCTGCGACGGACAGGAGGGTGGACTGCGTGAGGAGGATATCGACGCTGCCATTCTCAAGATGGCCAGCTATCCCGATCCTCCGTTGGTAGAGAAATCGGCTTCCTGCTAGATTCATAAGGTCAAAAAAACCTTTGGTGTGGCTTTCCTTGTTGTCGCTGTGCCTCTATCGCCTCCACTGACTTTGGTATTTAATTTTGACATTAAACGAACCCTCGCCTTTGCCTGATAATCGTATACACCCTTCTACAAGTTCTTCATCTTTGAGAGGCTCTTAAAGTAACAAGTAGTGGACTTTTAGTTCAGTCTTGACCCCTCTCTTTTGGGTTGGAAGTTGGTGGTGTAAGGAAGTGGGCAAGGATCTCTCTGTCCACCCATCTATCCTATGTCCATCTCGGGTCCATCCGTAGGCACGGAACGCCATCCACTCACTAGAGGCACTACGAGTAGCTGGGGGTTGCCAGAGGGCAGTTTGGAGGCCCCCCCCCCCAAACCTATTGAAACCGGAAGTGAGGGAAGGGTGAAGCAGAAAAGCTTTTCAAATTACCTTAAAAGGGCATAAAGTAAGATGTCGTTTGTGGCTTGCCCCTTTGGGAGTTGGATGATTTAACCTTGGGTGGTGATCGTAAAACCTCAACCCCGCGTCCGATTGGTTGCCTTACCTCCCCATCACCTTGAGAACGTCCTACCTCTAACTGTCAATGCGGCGAAAGGCGAAGGCATTTCTAACACAAAACATCAAAGTAAAAGTGGATTATAGATGTGGAAAGTGGGTGTCAACACTGAATCGATGCTGAATCTTTCATCTCTGGCAGTGAGTAAGCAGATTTATCACGAACTCTACCAGGTACATTGCTCAAAGGTGACAGGACTGCAAAAGTCGGTGGAAATTTTGACAGTAGGCGAGTTGGTTTGGCTTTGCCGCTTTCACCCGAAATTGCGGATTCAAGGGAGAACAGGCGCTATGGTCGAGGGCTGGTCGACCTTGGTACATCCTCGTCAGTGGGAAGTGGGTAACGGTGGGGTGGCCCATCCCATCCTCCACCCACCTCGTTTTTCATGGGTTGTCTCCCATCTACCATGACCGCTGCACCGTGATGGACGACGTGGGAGGTTGGCCCTGGAGACGACCCTCAAAGGCAGAGCGGAACTGCGTGGTGATTTGACACATCGTTTAATCGCCGTTTGTACTTCGAATGGCAGGCGCGGCCTCCACTAACCCATTCTAATTCCCTCGCACCACGCTACTCGCAGGCTGATAAGTAGTATATCCCCACCCCATGCATTTTGCTCTTTTACAGCATTAGGGAGGTCTTGGGATCACTTTGCCTCTTTACTAGCCTTTAACAGGCAAATAGATTGTGCAGAGATTCGTTTGCAAGTTGATTACTCAATCCTTCCAATGGGGCGAGAAATGTGTTCATTTGGTACCGCCACATGGCGTTTCATTTGCCTCATGTTTGACCATCTGTTGCTATTTCGGAGCTGGAAGGCGATTATTTAAATGTTTCTTCTCCACTATGATACTACTTGAGTGGGTTTCTCCTGGCAGCAGAATCGGGTAGCTCTTTGGTTACACATAAATTACAAAGAGGGACTCTTGCTTCCCTGCAATTTAAGCGACCACTGTGTCCACATAATCGGGTAGTAATTGTATGTCTAGCTATACGCGGAATTAATAGAGGCGTATCGATACGGAGGAGGGTTTATCGCCGGTGTGAAAATTTGTTGGCATAAATGCTATATCATACCACCCTGGCGTGGTCAAAGTGCCCAGATGGAAAAGTTTACCTCTCAAAAACACAGTATTCCTCTCGATGGCCGTGGAAGCCAAACTTCAGTCGGTTGTGGCACCGGAGTGGATGCAGCACCGTGAGTCGGTTTCGTTGGAAGTATCTACCCTCCTTCAATACTTGAGGTAATGTGCTCCAGACTTGGCCAGGATTGCAGCATATCAAGTATCCTCCTCAAAGATGACCACCTCGGGGAGAAATGCATCGGTGGCACACAGCTAAAGGCTGCACAATGGAACAAAACAAGTTCATTCCCTAAAGTAATCGCTGGTAAATGGAAAATTTGGGAAGCGTCGCAACCCCTCCTCTCCGCTTCATCCACACCTGGTCGCGTCCCTTTATGCTCCGTATAACCTTTCTCCTTAGTCAACAAAGGATGAGTTTTTCCTTCCAGATCAGGTTTGCACACTACAGTCCGAACAGGGAAAGGCGGGATTAACTAGTAGCGCATGAAGAGGAGGGACTAAACTGTCAGTAAGCGTGGAGGGATGGCAACTGAGGGGATCATGGAAATACCAAGGTGTTCCCGCGGTTTGGGATTCTAACTTGCCCTTCCGTTAAAAGGTGACTGTTTACCGCTTACTACTGGCTTGTGCTTCAGGCAAACAAATAAGGGGAGACGAAACCCTACAATCCAAGCAAATCAGCTATGCTGAATGGTGGGCATTCTCTTTGTTACTACAACGAAAGGTAGTCCAGTTGAATAGTATGATACACGCGGAGATAGCTTGTGCTGACTTGGCGCGATATTGTCCTGTCCATGCTGATGGCCGCCTCTCGACACCAGCCCGTTTATTCCTTGGCACTGAACATCCTGGTATGCTGGTACCCCTCGAGGGCAATATCGATGAACATGTGGCCTTGCAAGTTCTCGGGCAGCCTGATCCCTTCGTCTACTCTTCACTGATTGGGCGTTTGGTTTGCAGAATGGCCTCAGAAATGTGCTGGTAGTTTCCTTGTTTGATTTTTCGTAACCAAGGCGAACGATTGCACAATGCCACCGCAGTTGCTTACCATGCTTCAGTTGGGTAATAAAAAAGATTAGAGATACCTTCTCATGCCAGAATTGGGGACGTGGATGAGGTGACATCTAGGCGGCATCTGCCAACACAACTTTGATGGGTTATACCGCGGCTAAAATCACATTTAGAGGAATTTTTGCGCTCTAGCAAAAATAAGCAATTCATGAGGCGCAAAAAGGGTCAGTTTGGCAAAAATTTTTGCTTGAAATTCATGCGTTTTTAAAAGTCACGACAGTACGTGGTACTGTCCCCTACCATAAATGTGGCCCTGTCACCTCATGTGTTAGAACATATCTGCTCTGGTGAACACGGTCTACCAGGTCACCACACCTAACCTACCTGATGAATTGTTACGTCTCATGTCAGAAAGAAGGTGTCCAACAGATAGGACTTCACCGGTTATGCCACATCGCCCATTAAATAGTTCTTCATGACTGCGATTTCTGAGTGGGATTGGAGAAAGAGGGAAAGGATGTAAGAGGAAAAGTTTACTAAAGGCCCTAAGGGGTACATCAATCTGGTGTAGCCTTACAAATATTTTCCCGGGGTTGTGATGGGCCGCAGTAGAAGTAGAGAGCAGAAGTTATGGGAGGATACTAACATGAGTCAGAGGCCAATCTGCTGAGTAAAAGGCCAACAAGCAAATAAAAGGAAATCTGCGAAATTAAATGCATGGCATTATAATTTGACATATCACTATTTAATTGACTTTATACTTAAAGGGACTCATCCACTTAGTAGCTGCTTCTGGTGCACCTTTACTGCAATAACAAAAGATCAGCCTCTAAAATTTTTTAATTTTTAAATCACTAAAAACAATTTTTGATAAAAAAGTTTTTTTTAATTTAGTTAATATGATTTGCGATTTTTAACCTTTGATTTGTTTTAGCTTGTCACAATATTACAATTTTGTATTGGATAAATTTCAAAAAGGTGGGATTGAAGCAGCAGTTAGGGATGCTTGATTTTTCCGAAAAAATAGATGAGTGGAATCGGAATGCATTGGAGTTATTTCAGATTTCGGAGCTAAATGAGGTGGTTTTAACAAAATTGTGTCTAATACCCTCTTAATAACTTTGCTTTGCTTTGACACATAATTCTGGGCTGGTTGATCAAAACTTACTGTGTTCATGTCTCATTGTTAAATAAACAATCCTTTTCACATATTACAGCTAGTTTGAATATATGAATGCGAAAAAGCTTCCTGACTTGCATTTTTATATACCTGGCCTATCAAATATGACAATTATTTTGAGGTGATACATTCATATTGCACTTTTGCAGTAAGGAATAACTTTTGTAAGCTATTTTAAAAATAATTGTTTATATACTTCTATTCCCAGTCATTTTGCGCATTTGCTTGTACTTTATTCCTATTTTTATTTATTTCTTACCAGAACCAGGAGTTTTTTGGAGTAGTGCGCTTTTATTTTTATGGTCCATACGACAAGTACTACTCAAAATGCGTTCGAATTTCAAGTCACGCTACTGCACGACATTTGGTGAATGTGCTTGTAGAGAAATTTCATCCCGACTTACGCCTTCTCAAATCTGGACGCTACGCTCTCTACGAATATCATCCGTCCACAGGAGGTACCACTTTTCCTTCTTTAACAGTGACAAGAGGTTGTTCTTTGGTATTTATTTGAAAAGATCTAGTTTTTCTCTGTCACATGGAGAATGAGTAATAACATTTTATTTTTTGTCTTTGTTTTGCAATAAAAACTACAGAACGACGCCTGGGTGCTGAGGAACGACCTCTGATGAATCAAATCAATTGGAAGACTAATCAACGTGAAGGCCGCTTCATTTTACGCGACGAGTCTAAGCTCGACATGAGGGTGAGTTCAAACACCCCAATCCCGTTTATCATGCGGCAACATCACTTAAGGTGGTGACCTAGAATTCCCGCTTCTTAACCACCTTTACGTGAGAATCGAAGAGGTCAGCTTAAATTTATAAGAGCATAGTTTTGGGTCATTTCCCACCACCTCTAGCAATCACACACACACACACACACACACACATTTAAGTGTGTCAACGACAAATAATTGAGTGTCTAACATGCAAACGACCTTTAAAAGTGGCATTAGAATCTAGATTTAATTGCTCGATTTTTCGGGTACTCCGACTGCTTAAAAGATGACCTCAAGTGCCTCCACAAGTAGAATTGTCATCAGCAGTTTTCCCATCTGATCACAATCAGTTGATGTTGTCTTCCCCCACCTGTTTAAATTATCTTCAGGATAAGGACTCACTCCTGATAGTCGTCAATAAGGCCTAAATTGTTCACTTTCTTATCATGATTTTTAGTACCTTCCTTTCTAAAATTAATAAAAAGGGGAGAAAGTGGTGAATCATGAAAGGAGGTTGTCTAGACAAGTTATAGGGGCACGTCATCCGGCTGTCATACAGGCAATAGTTGAGAAGTGGGTAGTAACAGTCCTGTGAGCCAGTCAGCTTGGATGATGATAAACCAGGTTGGCTTTATTGCCCAAAATGGGTCTTAGGTGCTCACTCACGTCCGCACAATAAGGCGTCACCCTCCCCTTGGCCAATCACGTCTCCCCTCCTACCTTAAGCACAAGCTAGCTAAGTCCTACGGCCGGATGCGTGGGTTGGAGCTTAATCCAGACGTTTATCCACCCTCACCTGTCAATCGCGCCATGCTTCACTAAGAGGAAGAGTGAACACCAAATCACGATTTCATGAAGCTGGATGAACCTTGAACACGAAGGCAGGGAATCTTTCCAGGAGTCGAAGACATCTCCGTGTATAATTGGTCTTGGTGAGGACTGCCACTCAAACGGAAATGAAGAAAGCGTTGGAGATGAAGTGGTGAGAAAGCCCATTTGCGTGGGTGATTGGAAAGGAGACGGCCAGGCGCATAAATTAGGCGCAAATTCTCACACTCGACACGTGTGAAAGGCGAATTTCAATCACGCGGTTTCTCCTTGATCTCCACATGTGTAATTTTCTCACCGTTTAACGGACGTCATGGAATCTTCATGCGGATCAAAGAAAGCCCTTTTCGTTTTTGACATTAGATATTAAAAAAGGAAAAGCCGCGAGCTTTTGGTCTTATAAAGCTGTTTTGCTTCACTCTGGTAAGGCCTATGCGCAAACTCCAGAACTGAGTAGTTGAGACGATTTAGCTTTTGATAATAGGTCAATGTTCCTACCTTCTACCTCCGGATTTGGCTTCTTAGATGGAGATGATCGGGTGAATAAGGGGATCTACTTGGGCAGCACGGAGGAAAATTCACAGGATCTTACAGCGTAAGGGGGAGGAGGAGACCAGCGTTGGTCTCCGTCGTGGAGATCCGTGACGGCCACTCAACCAATCGAGAGGTTGGCACAAACTAACTGTAAGCAAACTCGAACTACGGTCGCTGGTAGGGAACACTTTGTTGCCTTTAGGGGGTAGATAAAGGTGGTCTGATTTTGACTTATAAGTGAGGTTTAAAAGGAAATTTTGCGCGATTCAAAAAACTAAACCTCGCGAAATCGAGTCGACTAGTGCAGCACTTTACTTCCACTTTAAAAACACAGAACTTTTGACAAAGACTCCATCACTTGCAAGTGTTTTCAGATCGAATTGAAGGCGAGTGCTGGTAATTCTTGAAGGTGGACTCTTACATGTCAGCATCCTACTTAACTTAATGCCGTGACGTGCCCTGGAGAGTCTGCAAAAGTCGTATGGCAGAACATGCGACTTATTACATATAATGGTTAGCAAATGGGAAAAGCGAGGTTTAAATCACTTTATGAAGTCATTTTATTGCAAAACGTGGTGTCCTAAGACCTCCCTAATGTCGTAACAAGGCAGTGGTATGAGTAGGAACATACTACTTACTACTCTGTGAGTAGCGCTGTGTGGGGTCACCAGCACGGGTCCGGTTTTTGGGCGCACCTGCCATTCGACGTACAAGCAGCGGAGACTAGTGTGCCCGTACAGTTCAGCACACACGGTTAAACGATGCGCAAAATCGCCTCGCAGTTCCACTCTGCCTTTGAGGGTCGTCTCCAGGGTCAACCTCTCACGCGGGCCATCATGGCGTAGCTATCGTGGTAGATGGGAGGCAGCCCACTAACCAGCAACACCAGTGACTGGACTAATTCCCCTCTAGGATGCACATGAGACATCATTTAATGCCATCGTCAAGGTCCACCATAATAGACGTCTCCAAGTGATTCAAGTGTGGCGTCGCTGCAGCTGTTGGACGTGTTTATTTCTTTTCGTCACAGCTGGTTCCTTTTCCATCTCAGATCAGGTCTGCCTTTGCCGCGTAACGCGTGTTCAAGATAAAAGTTGTCAAGTAAAAGGGTAGTTTCCAAACCACTATTTAACGAACTTTTTGGTGAATCTTTCACCAGACCCAAGTCTTTCTTCACTTCGTGAAACTCCTCGCTTAGTTGTGATGCCCTGTCTTTTGCACGATGGTGCCTCTCTACCACCATTACTACTACAAACTGGATGCCTCACTGCTGCACCATGATACCGAGACCGACGATACTGAAGTGGCTAGATCTGTGTCTGTTGAAAAGGCAAAACCTGATAGTGGTTCTCCTCTCAGGCTGAGCACATCATCCTCCACCAACTGCTCAGCCTGCAACCCAGCTCTCCATCACAAACTCACCACGAATGCAGGTCGTGCAAACTGTCACGAAAAGTGGGTCCTCACCTACATCCACACACGTATGTGACGCAATTGGTGGAGGTCTTCAGGCGACGCGTAGCCACTAGGTATCTTCGCAGTAACCCCAAAAAACACCTACAAGAATCGGTCATCTCATGCTTAACGACCTAGCAGTGCTATGGGGTGGTGGAGTATACGTCTTTCGGAGAGCGATTCGCATCTAATTATCTGGGCTGATTCAACGACTGACTCAGAGAAACGCAGAATCAGACGGTCGTTTATGCGGGAAAAGAAATCGCTCTCGTTGTGAGATGTTCCTCTTCGTCATTACTCTATTCTTCCTACATAAATTAGTAGTCATTTTGCCAATCGGACACCCTTTCGTACCTGCTGCTTATTTTGTTGATGCACTTAGCACGTTAGCCGCCACCATCACGTATATGTGACGCGCGATGTCTTCAACTGGTTCCACACAACACACACATATGTTACATTTAATTAAGGGCCAGTAGGAAAAGGTTTAACCAAATGCGTGGATTGAATGGATTAAGCGCAAGCAATATGGTTGCTTAGGCACCCGTCCAGTGCATACGCACCCGCACACACACATGACTAAAAGTTGGAGGTTGGAGGACTTGTGGTGTTGCAGGGGGAATTTACTGCCCGCGCTTAGTTCCCTTGCAACATCTTTTTTTGTAATATCAATACTTTCTCCTTCTATTCTTTGTGGTTGTGGATTCAGCTTGCCATCTGGGGTCAGCTTCATTCGCCATACGATCGTGGTTATTTGTGAGGAATTCCTCCTCTGTAGAGCAAAAATGTGTGCTCAGGCGCACACCTGCCCACGATATTCGCCTCCGTCTTAACTGAACCCTGTCCCCCCGCTTTGGTACAGTTTGTGTGCAAGCCTCACAGTCCTTCTGTGTGCTGTGGTGATAACTCCTTGACCGAATGCCAAAGGCGGCGAAATTCGGTTGACAGGGGGTGTCACGTGATTTATCATTTTCTTCTCATCTACTTTGCCAAAGTATTTTATATGTGAAGCGATTTCGAAAATCTAGTACCACATATTTAGGCAAATGCAGAAAATACTAAAAAGCTTTATTTTTCAGAAGGTGTTGATGCAGTTGTCCTCAACAGCACTTAATTTAAAGGGAAAATGAATTAACAGGAGAAAAAAATATTGACTGCCTTAACCACATTTGCGGGTTTCGTTGGTTGACGTGGCGCGGAAAATTGGTGCGATAAAAGCGGATATTTTTTGCATTTATCTAAGCAGCATAAGCTTTTGACTACTGTGCTTTTTCTTTGAATATCTTCATAGATGTGTTTTAATTTGTTGACTCACACTGGTTGCACAGCCAGCGAAAGTACTTTTGTAGGGAGGTAGTTTAAACGAGTCTCGTATCCAGGCGATTACAGAGACGTCTTGGATTTCTTATATGCCCACATCAATGTTACAGTACAAATATGGCTTAGGGCATTTTTTCTTAGTTGTTTTTTTAAAAGGAGTCCAGCTTTAACAAACTTCACAAGTAATAAGTTAGCCCAAGGCATCTGCTGCTAAAGAGTAGCAAGTCCACATTCCACGCCTTCAATTTGGGTGCTTTTTAGTTCGTAAATTAAATTAGGTGGGGTGGTTTGTTTCATTTATATGGAAATCCAGTGACATAAGAATAATACAATCTCATCGTCTATGTTAGATTGAGCCAAATGATTTATTTTAGCCAATAGGAAGAGGGCCCCCGCGTGACCTCACACCTGATTGGCCCGCTTAAGTTGAAAAGTTGATGAAACTGTAATCGGGTCGCGTTTTCGCCTCTTTCTCCGGGATTCTAATGTGATTCAACGTTTTTTCCTTTGAGTGAGCCGTCGTAGTGTCTCTTCCCCTTCCAACTGACATTGATTATGCTACAAAGTGGCATGCATAATCGGCCGGCAATAATGAAACACGCCTTACTGCGTATCTGCATTATTTTTTTTGTTCGGTCGGGCTGCGTAAATAAAAGTGCCTACACACGTATTGCTGAGCAAAGGCACGTTCCATGGTTTACTCCACGTTACCATGACTACCCTTGCAGCTGTTTCGCAGTTTCTTCTGACCTGTTAGGCCTACACACTGTCGTTTCAGTTTTTATTTTTTTTTGTCAAATCATTAAGTCCTTTTGAACTGGTAGGCATTTAGTTGTTGTTTCTGCCTCGCTTAAATGCAATCAAGCACTTTTAAGTTAGCCTAATTAAGAAGGGCACAATTGGAGACTTCACTTTACCTCTGTGTCCTGTCACTGTCAATTTTTTCGGTTCGTTTGCGTGTTTGATTTTGTTCACGCAATTCTTACAACGTGGCGTGACATTTGTAGTTATACTCGCCTGGAACATCACGAAGGTTGGCTAATTGGACTGTTAAATCACTGGTACCTGATATAGATTTATATTTGGCCATTTCACCTGCTTTTCCACCAATAGGAGGTCTCCCTTAGTAAGATGGGGTAGGGCAATCAACCATCAGGCAAATTTGCCGGTTACAATTGTACTGATTTCGTTGGCCATGTTATACTATCTCGCTTTAATTGCTCCCGGAAGTTGCTTAACGGGCATAATTAACTATCTTGCTCTGATACCGCAGTTACCAAATTGTTTTGCTAGCCCAAAAAACATTTTTTTGAAAGCGTTAGTGGAGGTGCGATTTTAGATTTTAAGTGCTCTCCTAATGTGTTTGAAGTTGGCTGAAAATCGCTTTCAGTACTTAAATTCTTGGTAGGCATGCCCATTTGGGGAGGGAGGGAGGGAGAAGGGGATCTCGTTTATCTCTTAGGCTTTGTACACCATATGTTGGCGCCAAACTCTAAAAGTAATGCCTAGTTGTCATAATTTCAGCCAAAAGAATAAGTAGGATAGGTTTTAACGTCACCTACTTGCCAAATTCCGTCGACTCACACTTTAGGTCAACCGCAATCCCCCGAATGTTGGCGATAGCAGTGGCAGTATCAACATGGCAAAGTGGCGCAGCGCAGGCAATCTCATAACTGAGACTTCTTCTGTGGAAGCCTACGCGAGGTCGCAAGAACCCATCGCCAGCAGCTCGGACGAGCTAGTCTTTGCTGTCGCCAACGAGGGGGAGAAAAATACCGCTTCCGGATCTACTAAAAAGAAGTCCAAATCGTTGAAGACCAATGGCAACATAAAGAAGAGGCAGAAGATGGCAGCTGCACTTGCAAGCAACCAGGCTGTTATACGAACCTCCTCCTTGCCGAATGTTTTTGACGAACCGGAGGCGCTAATGAATGCAAACCATGAAGGCATTGATCCGCAAAGTGAGTTTTTAGTTCTTAAAGACCTCTATCAAGACTTTAGGCGATGCATTGGTCTGATGGGAACTTTTCTGTTCTGAAAGTCGTTTACCCCTGCAGTTCAGCGCGAGCTAACTCCTCTCAGTGGGTAGAGGTGATTGTAAAAATCGTTGAAGAAGAGGGACCGAAATCTGTCATTAAATTGTGTCTCCCTTGTGAAGACAGAGCTCTCTATGGTGTAGTTTAGGGATCAGAAATGTAAAATTTGCAGAAATAACATTCGACCTATGGTTTTTTTGCAGCGGGGGCGCTAACAGTTTTCCTTCAATCCGCCAATCTGCCCACTCGCAGCCAAACACTGAAATCAACAGTTTTGGAGACGTCAGATCAGATAATTCAGCGAATTCTCGCCTCCTACGGTCGTCTGCAAAACCTCGGATCCTACTGCCTCGAGCAAGTCAACATTCCAACGAAAAGCGAAAATCTTCCGTAGGTTCCAGTGATCTTACAGCGCCTTCCTACTCACTAAAGTTCAGTAGCAATTGACCTTTAATTCGGTGCAGTTACAGCGTTCCACCCCGCCGTATACTTCGAACCGAGGAGAGACCACTTCACATTTTGTGGAGCATTCAGGCGAAGTTTCCCCGAGTTCGCACGGAATTCCATCTGGTCTTGCATCAGGATGAGAGCCTCTCGCTACATGAAGATGCGAGCTCGCGGCAACAGGACTACGCCAATATTTCGGTTAGGCGACCTGCACCACAGCTGGTAGAGGTGAATCCTAACGGGACGGCAAAGGTTGGGAAGGTTCTACGATTCAATCTCACCGGTCTTGTTCAACAAGGAGGTGGGAGACAAAAAGCAGGTGTTCCGATTAAGGTGGGCTCGCAGTTTGCGTCTGTCGGACCACCTCCGAATATAGTTCTCAGTGCGGTGAGTTAGTGATGTAAGGAGAAAAGCCGATTATCTCAATTCCATCAAAAGTTATCTGCCAGGATTTCTTTATAGAATCGATTCCCGGACATCCGTCCAGTACACTGTACGCTGCTTCCGGCATCTTCAGCAGTTGACGGTGAGAAAGGTGAAAGCACCAGTGCTGCAGTGCTCATCTCACCTGCTCTCGACATTACAACAAGGCCTCCAGGACCCACTGCAGTTTGTCTAGACGGTCGAAAAGTAGTACGTCCAACACCCCTTCGTCATGGGTGCATTGTGCAGTTAGGTCGATCCCTCTTTCTCAAGTTCCTCGAACAGGGCACCTCGTTGGAGAAGACACGACAGGTTCATGAACAAGTACCGAAGGGATCTATGCCCGACCTTACGTTCCAAGAAAGCCATAGAGGGTGGAGTCCCGAAAAACATTACAGAAGTAGGACTTCTTTGGTAATTGGAATGTCCAGATCTCGAGGTTTCGTGTTTGATCCATAGCTGATATTTCAGTTTGAGAGCTTGTCAATTTCCCCTCTTATTGAACAGAACCAACCGGCTTACACAAATACGGATCAACTGTTTCCCGATCGACTCCCAATCCTCGTGGATGTTTGCCTTCCTTCATCTGCTACTTCCACCACCACAGATGATTTTGCTGCCTGTCTCCATGAGGCTGCCTGCGACTCTGTCGATGCGGTGCTCAAACTGGCCACCAGTCTCTCATTCCACACTACGTCAGTCACTTCCGCCTCAAGCAGAAGTACGTCTAGACCGCCTATCTTTGTACTTACACCGGCTTTCCTGCTTTACGGTCTCCTTCGTGGATGCTTGCGACGGTGGAAGGTTGCTCATTTAACGAGGGAACAGCATGAGCACTATCTCAGTGGCCTACTCAATCATATTGGAAGTCAGATGTTCCAGGTGAGTGGTGAACGCTGTCTGATGACTGTTTCCAGAGTCCAAATGTGGTTTGCACACACAAGCAAAGCATCTAACGAACTTTCCCATTCCTTTATCCTCACTTCTAGTGTATCCAAACGTGCTGTCAAGGCGATTTCAGCACGTGGTTATCCATGCGTGTTATCTTCAATCAGCTACTTTTCTGGATGGCAAATTCCAGTGAACTCCTTAATTTCCTGCAAAATGACACTGATTTTTCCGAGGCTATCGCTACTTCCAGTCACCTCCTAGCCAATTGCATCGATTCCGCCTTCCATGAGTTGTGTCGAGGCTTTCTGGAGCTCCTAAAGTATCTCACACCAAGTCTTCTTTTCCCTGGAGACTTTGACCAACAAGACGATCTGCGTTTGGATGACAGACCCCTTCCTCCTACTGATGATATCTACTTGTCGTTGCCATCTACAAACCTGGAGCCGAACATTCAACGTCTCCTTCAGATTCTCGCTTTCATGATGCGGGGGATGCGTCAGGCGTGTGTGAACGTCTCCTTTGCGCTACAGCTCTTTGCTTATGTCTTTCATTCAATGGGAGCTTGGATCTTCAATTCCATAGTCCAGGCGAAGGATCATCAGGAGGGTAGAAAGGGGAGTGTAGGTAGTTTGTGGACCACCAGACTGGGTGCTGGACGTCTGATGCGACGTCTGCAAAGAGTGAATCAGTGGGCAACAAGGCATGGACTCGGCAGCGTCTGTGAGGTGCACCTCCTTATTCCCGTTCAGGTGCGTCAGAGATTTAATAATACTATGCCTACTTAATGTTACAAAAGTAGCGTATGTACTTCACGTCTATGAATCAGATCTCAGAAAGCACAGATGCAATATCAAGTAATTGTTTTGAGAAATTTGGCAAACTTTTTCCAGTACCTTTTAGATGTAAAAAGTTGCTGAGTTTGAAATGTTCCCTTTATTATTTTACTATTCGGATATGTTTTCCTTCACAGACTTGCCAACTTATCACCGCGGATCGCTCCAAATTCCGTCCATTCCAGAAGCGAGTGTTGGAGTTGCGTTCGTTGAACAGTGCTAGGGTAGAATGGCTTCTTACACATCTTGGTGACCCACCTCCATTGACCTCGGAATGGATCAAAAATATTACAAAGAGCGTTAGACAGGTCTGCTTTTTGCGAATCTACTTTGAATGAAAGCACTTGCACCCAAAGTATGACCTATGCACCTCTCCTTTTATTTCAGGAAATTGATCGTGAGATTATGGAGCAACACGGTTCCCCATCCAGTCGTGAGACCCGAGAACTGCTCTCATTACAGGTCCCAGTTGAGCTGCCTCTGCCCCTCATAGTACCTCCTGAGGGGTATGTCGCCACTAGCGGGTTGGTTGGGATTCCTGAGGGTTTCATGGAGACTGTACAACCTCTCGTGGAAGACGGGTGTTTGAGTGTGCGGAGGAATGAGCTAGCTTTTAAGGCACCACTTAACGGAATGTGGACTGGACACTTCAGGAATAGGGTGAGTGCGTCCTCTTTATTTGACTTCCTCACGACCCATTTGAACTACTACCACTAGCATGATGTCTAAGCAGTCATTAGAGTGACAGTTAAAAATATTCTTATCAATTTTTAGCCGTCTTATACCGAGGATATGCCAACACTGACAGCCAGTAGTACGGTCGTCTCTGCAGAGCATTAAATTTAAGACCTTTTGTCTGAGGAGTTTTTGATTGGTTTGTGCGTGAAATGCACCCATTTCCGTCCATTTTAGTCTGACTCGAGGTTGGCACCTAGTGGACATCCGACGAACAAGACTATCAACAACCAACCCGATGCTAATGTTGAACACCTTGCCAAGGAAGCTGGCGTCAAGCTGTCTACCGTGAAGCGCCTCGTTCTTCAAAAGAATGGCCAACCTTTAGGTCTTGGAATAGTTGCTGCAAAGGTAAAGCGCTTTCAAATAATCGGAGTCTAATGTCATATTATCAGTCGCCCGGTTTGCAAGCTAAGGGCTATGACAACAGCTGACAAGATTTTGACACTTTTGAGCTTTTGTTTCAGCCTGAAGGCAATGCGCCTTATGGCATCTACATCCGACACATCGTTCCGAGTAGCGTAGCTGCTCAAGACGGTCGCGTAGAGGTCGGAGATCAAATCCTTGCGATAGCTAATTCCTCTCTTGTCAACTGCGACCAATCGGAAGCCGCTGTATCCATTCTGGCACGTATTTCAACTGCCGTCCACTTAGTGGTCGCTAAACGGGCGGCTCAGGCAAGAGGGATCATGAATTTGATCAATTCGGCTCAGCGAGGGAGACCTATTCCAACTACGATGGCCCGTTCCACACCCTCTCTCAATCAGGCCAGTCATTGGAATCAGGAGGAGGACGATGATGAAGATGAAGACGACGACGATGATGATGGAGATGGAGTGCAGTTTGGGTCGAGAGTACCGCTTGGCAAAGGTGCCTCGCAGAGGCAGTCACAGCAGTCCGTGAGTGTTTTAATTAATAAACGAGAAGGATGCAGTAATTATAGTCTCGGTGGTCAAAAAAATGTCAGAGAAATGACAGTTTGCACTTTAATCCATCTTTGAACTCACTAGAACCCATAGGTGCCGAAAAATGCCTAAGAGATTTGGTTCCACCATGCTATCCGTGCTGCAGGGCTGATCGGCAGGTGTGCTGCGGAATGGTGGCCACCATGACTGAAATCGACACAGACACAGTGTCGCCTCTAGAACGTTGAAACAGTTCATGTCTCGTTTGCTAAGCAAAAGAATTGCGTTTAAAGTCTTCTGGAGGTACAAGTAGATGGTTGGGCGTCCTCGTTGTCATGACACTCCTTTCATCGCCACTCGTTGCTATGCCATTTACAGTATACTGCCCTGTTGTTCAACGATGTGCAGGGTGCTCTACAGCCTGAGTATTGGTTATCCAAGCGTAGAATTGTCACGTTGATATCCAAGTTGTATTCACGACTAAAGATTTCTAACTTGACTATTCCTTTTAACAGTTACACCGACCCAAGAGCGTGGACGGTTTGACCAACGGTCGAGGAGTGACTCAAGCACCCAAGATTCGCGAATTCGAGGTCTCTTCCGATGACATTTCCAGTGACGAGGGCAGCGATGAAGTCTGGAATTCGACAGAGAAGACCCTGAAACCAACTTCTAAATATGGTGGGAGACCTTCACCACCAGAAGTAAATCTCTCCTTCCAACCGTCGCCGGTGAGGTTGCAACCATTTCCGCAAATTCTCCCCTTCACCTCCGTTTCTGCTAGGAATTGGTTGCCAATAGTTGGCGAGTTTTTCATTTATGCCCTTCTATTACTTCCCTTCTGTAAGAATCTAGAGTCGTGTCTAGTCTGCAAAATTAGAATTGTCGGTTCCTTCGAAGAGAATTCGTTAATACTGCCACAGGTTTGCTCCTAATTCATCTGGATTCATTGATCTGAAAACTCCTCATTTCATCGATGTTCATAAAGTCTGTCTGACTGGTAGTCTGAGTGAATTTGGGAGAACTTCATGCCACCTGAGTTAGAGCCCCGAGGGACAGTGTAACCAAATAGTACAGCTTCCTTCTCTTCCATACAGGCCAGTGTTCAGGGGTCCCTTGACAGCTACAAATTCCGATCACAGCAGGATCTCCGATCCAGTGGACTGACAACACGACCCTCCAGCAACGGCGTTGACAATGAATCCAGTTCAACAGATTTGAATGACTTTGCCAAACGTAATGCTGAGGCGACTAACAGCCAGAAAAATGGTCCTTCCAAGCAAGATGTCTCGCCTTCATTGTCATCTCTTTCCTCGACATCGTCCATAATCACTCAGGAGATAAGGAAAGGTGGGTACCTTTTAAAGGTCAACATGTGTTAATTTAGACCCTCCGAATGTCACAAAACCTTCACAAGAAGGCGTCTACACGAATGCCTCTGAGATGACTTCGGAAAGTGAAGATATTATCACAAACGTTAAGCAAAGGATTCCTTCCGAAACTCGTGCTGCGACTGCTGAAAAGACCACATCTCCGTTGAACGCTTCTCCGGCTAGAAGCGTCACTGATAAGGCGATGCAAACAGTAGCAGAGTAAGTTCATGCGGCCCTTTTTTCATCCTGACATTATTATAGATCGAACGATACTAGAAATGTTTCCGAGTCGAAGAAGCCTCCCACTACGGTGTCTCTTCAAGCTTCTGCAGTACAGACAGAACCAGTTCGAATGGTTCAGGAGGAGGAGGACGTCGTTAGGTATACACCTCCATTAGATCGACTGCCACTGGTGCGAGTACAGGAAACTAGGAATGCCGCAGCTAGGCCAAATCCACCCTTAAATGGACCCACCCTAGTGGAGGACGTCACGAAGGCAGTGATTGATCCACAAGTTGGACGGTGAGTTGTGAAATCGCAGGATTAAAGCGACAGACAAACCTGGGTGCTATCACTT
Source organism: Echinococcus multilocularis (assembly GCA_000469725.3). Classification (NCBI taxonomy): domain Eukaryota; kingdom Metazoa; phylum Platyhelminthes; class Cestoda; order Cyclophyllidea; family Taeniidae; genus Echinococcus; species Echinococcus multilocularis. The sequence goes on along the minus strand of LN902848.1, from coordinate 906,794 downwards.
TCTTTCCCGTCTTGTATGCAGTTTTCATTATCAACCACTACCACCATCTAGACCGCTTCCAAAGCAGAAAATCGTGACCACCTCAGCCTCCTACTCAGATCTTCGTCCCCCTTACTCCACTACTAATGTGAATACAAGGGCGATCAATAGCCGTCCAGAACCGAGTACCATCCAATCAGGCGTAACCTATTGGTCCTCCCAGACCGATCTCGCAGTTTCTGGCGGTTCTCCACCTCCGGAACCAACCGCCAATTTCCCACAGTACCATCCGCCAGACAGCCTTGAGCCTTCTGATCTAGCGATCAAGTATGGTGATGTGGGACCTCCAAGAGGTCACAGATCGCCATCACTTTCTCCAACAGGGCCTTCGATGAGTGTGTATGGGCCTCCGGCTAGTCACTTTATCCCCCAGAGATCAAGCAGCAGGGGCAATTCACCAATGAGGCTGGATCTTATTCAGCGTTCGAGATCGGTAAAAACAATTAAAATAAGTATGAATGACAAGTGGTAAATCAGCTTGAGACACCAACTACTTAAGTGGGGAATAAGTAATATACTTCAGACAAATGAAATGGTTATACTATACGGTTTACATTGGCTACTGTAATAAAAAATTAGCAGTGTATCAGTTTAATCCGATGGACTATTTTTCGTAATTGCCAATGAGAAAATTTCTACCGTTTCATTCCCAGCTGTCGGCGTCCAATCACACCGTGCGTGCTGGCAGTTTGAATCGTGTGACACAGTCTGAGACGGTGGACAATGGGTCGCGACATCTGCAGGACCTGGCGCGTGGAATTCGTCAACTGGAGGATGCAGTGGAGGCTAATCCGAATGCTGATTTGATACGAGAGCTGGACCAACTGCGTGTGGAATATCGCTTTCAGCTGCAAATGAATGAGAGGAGTCGAACGCGGTCGCTGAATGCGCCCTACATGCACTCCCCTGGTGTGGTATGTTGGAATAGGAAGACACTTTTTTCCTCTAAAAAATCATCAACGAGTTCATCCATGGGAAGCTTAATGTTGACGTAGAGCGCTGGTGTTCTTACTTAACGATCTGGGAATGCTCATTTGACGAGAGCAAACCGACCCGAGCTTATTCCTAATTTGTGCTCGTCCAGCCAATGACAGAAAAAAAGGAGAAGGGACTCTTGTGATTTCAGAGTACCTAGCTGGACTTTAATATCAAACTGCCTGGAGGATTTCTAAAATTTCTGTTTTTTCTTTTGAATTTCAGGGCGCTCCACCGAAAGCTGGGCCCCCAGTTATGCCGAAGCCTCGACCGTTCGTGCCAAATATGCCTGCAACTAACGGATCGGCCGCTTCTCAACCGTGAGTTGTCGATTCTTGTCCCTTGGATCAGTGGTGGAAAGTAGTGGCATTACTGACATGGCGGTCTTTACTTGATCAACTGAAATGTTCGCCTAGTAAGACGGTAATTAAACCAAGCTGCAACGCCTAATAGCAACGGCACTTGAATGTGTTCAAATGCCTAAGAGGCAGAAGTGAAGATGGCTGCAGTGTAGAATGCTTACAGTGCAGCCGGAAGACTCCAAAATTTCAAGTCCAAAAAACATCTCGTAGATACTGATGGAATTCGTTAGATGGATTTAGGTGAAGTTAAAGGTTGGCCGAAACTGCCCCAGTTCTAATCTTCTCTTCGCCCCACAGCGAAGCTTGTACACAGATCCTTCCAACCTAGTCACAAGCCTTTCTCTCTTCAGCGGATTGACAGATCAAGTATAATGTCCTGATTTTCCTTACAGGTTTGACGACCTTGCCAACGAACGCTTGGAGGCACTTCGTGCGCAGGAGCAACGGGCACGCATCTACGAGGAAAATTTGAGTCGAAAACACGTACGACATTACCTTCTTTCGTTTCATATCAATGATCCTTCACGTGGAGTCATAGTAACAAAATGCTAGATTTTGGGAATACCTGTTCTTGAAGGAGAGGATGTCAGAGCACCAATTTGGTACGCGGAACCGCGGGGATTGAGGACTTCTCATAGCTAAATGTCAATTGAGTATAGGCCCCATTTGACGGGTGCTCGCCTTGATCACTCTTCGCTTACTACCATCATGAGTTCTCCTACGAATCGCTGTCACCAAAGAATCAGAAACGAAAGTGATAAGATGATTTCACGTTGAACAGAGAATAGTACTTACTTCAGTAGAGGCAGTGGTACATCAAGGCAACTAGGTGATGCTCTTGCTTTATTCAGCATACTCTGTCCCCCAAAAGACCTGTTTAAGGGGTAGTCGTGAGAGGGAGGAGTATCTGACCCGCAGACTGGATGAAGTCACTGGTCGAGGGCACATTGTGAGGGCCATTTGAAATTATGACCCACTATCTCACACAAGAAAGCTGACACCATTTCCCCACATATTCAGCTGTTTTCCTCCTTCTGATCGGTGAACTGTGGATTGTTATTCACTGGGAGCGGGTTCAGTTACCGCGGTCACCAACGCACCTTTTTGAGGCCTCTCTAGAACCATAGGCGAACACACCAACACATACGGATTTAACCTAACGCATAGAAAGGACAGAATGCTAATATGCACGGATGGAATGATCGAATATTTGAAGTTATTGTGCCATTTACTAGCCCCGCCTTTCACCTTCTTTATCTTTCAGAACTCCAATCTCAAGTCTTCCACCTCTGGCAATCTTCACTTCGCACCCCCGGCTACACCTGTTCCACCGCTGCAGCCGAAATATACCTACCAGGTGGAGTCGGGTGAGTCTAACACGCCTTTTCGGGGTAGAATCCCGATTCGATAAACTAAATGCTTTAACGGCTAGCCGCTCATTTCCATATAAGTAGCTCGCTTACTTGAGTCGATGTCAACAAGGTAGGGGGTGTCATTACCTACTAGCAGATAGTTTTCGGGACAAATAATATGCAGCACTCAACCAATCAGTCTATTGCAGGCGATCTATTCTAAGCCGTAGTTACCAGTAAAGAGCAAGAAAAAGGCGTAAGGAAGCACCATTTATATTTCTTGTCACAGGTCCACTGTACGAGGAGGATACCGGCGCGATGCCCAAAGTGTCGGTGACATCGCACTACTCCCGAACCGCTACTCTCCAGTCTCCACTCGCCTCCTCCCCCAATGCCGATGTCCGCTACTCACCGCTGACTCGCGGGACGGAGTTACGTGCCAGTAGGAAATCGGTGACATTTGACACGAATCTTGAGTCCGTAGCGCTCTACTCACCGCCCGAGACGCCTTCTGGACTAGCGGGAAAAACCTACCAACCCACCAATCAGGTGAGGCAGGCTCCAATGCGCGTGGAGAGCCAATCAGCTTCGCGGTTTAACAGGTCGACTGCAAGTAGGTTCTGCGATTGGTTAACCGATGCGATATGTTGATTGGTTAGCTGATTCTTAATGCGTTTTTTCTGCCTTCCAGGTGAGCCAAGAAGTCCAACTTACGGATCAGTAAGTTTTTTAGTCTTATTTCACTTGAATAGTTGTAAATTTTCTCAAAAATTTCAAAAAGACGGGTGGGAAAATAGGTAGAAATATGTTATCTCACTTCGCCTCAATTGAGTCCTCGATTCCCATAATTTCCTTTCTCTTCAGAGCGTAACACAACCAGAAAACGCGGAAAACCTTTCCTTCAAGGATAAGATGGCCTTTTTTGCTAAAACTATCGGTGAAGATATGCCGAAAGATCGTTACAAGGCCTCGCTAAAGGAACGACAAATAGCGAACAATTTGCTACGCTAACTTGATGTGATTTCCTGATTGTATTTGCTTGTAAATTATAACATTGTCCCGCCCCAACCCCGTCCCATATTCCTCTTCTTCCACTACTTATTTACTTCTTTTACGACTAAGGCGTTTTAATTCACTTCTGCGTAATTTGCAACTTGAGCAGTGAATAAATAATTTCTGCTTTTCGCTCTAGACCTGGATGTGTGATTTGAATCGTGCAGAGTTTGGAGATTCATTTGAGCCTCAATGGCTGATTGTTAATAAGTGTTTGCTCCCCTCCCCCCTCTTGCCCCCGTTGGATGAATGAGAGCCACAAGCCTACTATTTGTAGCGTTAGGGAAACATAGGATCCAAGGCATCATCAAACTTTCAAGAAAGGATGACTTCCCACCACCCATCATACTTTTATAGCCCAACAAATCATACTCCTCTGTCAAAGGCATTGCAATCGAATGTACATGAGAAAAACGGTGAACTACCGCTTCCACAAATATTATTGAACATGCAAAAAGAGCGTCAGAAAGTGGACCTTTTGTCTCACCGTCTACCACGCATTTTTCGGGTATGCGGCCTCCCATTCGGTGTCTCCCACTGTCTTTGTAACCTCACCATTGGTGTCTCTACTCATCACTCAGCAGTTAAGTTGATAGATTAGTTGCAATGAATGCATTCCGAGCAGCCCCAGGGCTGTTGCCACAGTGCTGAAGCAGATTAGGCACACGAAACTACCCAACTAGAAGGCCACTGTATTTGTGGTGAGGATAGAAATGTGAATGTTGGTATTTCGCTAGAATTCCACTGTGATTTGTGAATCTCCTGTCATTTACAACGACAGCTTGTTGCAGTGATAATGCGGACAGGACTTCTCAAATTCCGTAACGAAGTGATTTATGGAAATTCTACGCTGTCCTCTACGTCAAACCTTCATAGGAAAAATGCAACGACTTCATTGGAATGGTGCAGTGACTGTCCCCTTCACGATCGTCAACGCCTCCGGGTGTGGATCTGCAGCTTGATGGAATGTCTTGGATGACTGCATTCTGTGGCGAAGACCTAATCAGCAATATTCCTTGTAAAATAGTGAAATGCTTCAGTGTGTGTCATCAGAAAGGCAGGGTCGAGTAGGTGGTGCTGAGTGCCATTCCACACTTTGTAAATGGTTGCAAACCTACTAGACGAACTCTGTGGAAAGGCATGCTTTAAAGCACAGAATGCATTTGGTGCAGATTCTGAGGCCCTTCCACCTGCCGGGTTGACAAGTCCACCCTTGATGCCACTGGTGATGATTCCCCTGACGAATAAATGTTCTTGTTATAGAATGGACTGCATGTGGACGGTCACATTCACAAATGTTAAGGTTCGGCAATGTCGTCGGTGAGGTAGTGAATTTGGGAGACGTGGGATGTGTGAAGGATGGTGGAGAGGAGAAAGAGGGAGTGGAGGAGCGTCACTGGTCACAGTCCCACTAATGGTTGAGATATTGCTGTAACTCCGTGTTCATCCGATGAGAATTGTAGCAGATGTCGTCTCCTGCGTCGCAGGGGAGTATTTCATTGCGTGCACCGTGACGACAAGTATCCACCTTGCCTGAATCAGGCGCAAGTTGAAGTAAAAGTGTTGTGAGGTGGCACTTGACGCTTCCTCATCCTATTCTCGCGACTGAAGTGGGTGGGTGTGTCGAACTATCTGTCCATCTATGAATGTCGTCTGTTGTCTGTCGAGTTCAAAATAGACAAAAAATAACACAGCAATGGATGACCGTACTAACATATCGATGAGCCTGAGGCTGCCAAAGCTGAAGAAGACGTGGAACATTGTACAGTTGTGTGAGGAAAAGCATGGGATGAAGGAGTGGAGTGGAATGGATTCAGGGGGAATGTATAGGCACAGCCCTACGCCCTTCAGGCTGTGTTGCAATTCACAGATGGGTGTTGAGCAGAAGCAGAGACAAAGAAAAGTTTGTGGTTGTAGGGCTGAGGTCAGGATTATTAATACTAATAAAGGGCTACTAATTGCAACGCTTTGCTTCTATTATTTGTAAACGAATGTCATGGCCAAAAAACAGAAAGGACATTCTGCTTGCCCAATATCCAACCATGTGTAAGCTTACAGAGCTTAAGAGCTGAAGAGGGCAGAAGCTATGGGCGAGAAGGAGCTTAGGCGGACGCACGGCACTCGTTCGCGAAGCAAACCACTGGGCCTGAATGACTTGAGGAGAAAAGAGAAGGAAGGGCTTCCACAACCACCCTACCCTCACCCCACACCATTCCATCCTAACCCATCCCATAGTACTCACCACTCCACATCTATGCCATTTCCACAAAAACATGAAAACCACGAAAAGCATTGTTAGTTGCACCAATTCACTCGCAACTTTCACTTCTCCCCCAGTCTTAAGTATCGGTGGAAGTGCTTTGGAGCTCCTCAATGGGTTGGCTGACACTGCATCCAATGGGCACAGATAACCACCGAATCAAGATCAAAAGTGTGGAAAGGGAAACGCGTCAAGTGCTCTTCTTCCAATGTGGAATGTGGATGCATGGTGAGTCAGTGGAGTGCAGAAAGGCACGAACCTTTACAAGTTATTCGCTGCCTTCACCTCACCAATCAGACAGCCACATGTTCAACCAGACCAACACAAGACACTTCCTGCCTCAAGTTCCTTACCATGCTTCTACGACCAGTGGTAAGGAATTTCGTGGGGCAGACGAATAAACGAGTGGATTCGGCATAGATGAATGGATGCATAGCCCCATCAGGAGGGATTTTTCACGCACAAGTTGGCAAAGTCCAAACGTCTTCGACGAAAACACTCTCAGTATAATGGCACCCGTGATTATCAACTAACAGCCAATGGATCCTTCCAACCAGTCCGTCAATCAAGTAGTTCGACACCGAACACCTGTGACACGGCAACCCACACCACAAAGTTGGCCCATATCGAACCACTCCATCCCATACCCTTCTCTTCCCCCACAACCTCCCACTTCGTCACATCACATCTTTCCTTTTCCCAAACCTCAATCCAGGTAGTCCAAAGTGCAGCTCGACTCGGAATCCAAACACGGCTGGAGAGTTGCACCAACAAACATGACAACCACCCTCACTTCATCATCCAAAGCACATCCACCTCCTTGTCTCCATATCGCTTCTCTCTCTCTCTCATCTTCCACAGGCTAAGGCGGTGAGGTGACAGGAGTTGACTAAGGTTCAGGTTTGATTTAACAAACATGACAGATGAGGGTTTCATCTGCTGAAATAGGAGTGACCCGCTCCACCACACAGACTTACGTTATGCCCACACTGCTACAACACGACTGCCATTGTCCCACATCTACTTACTTAAACTAAGTAGCAAGCTTGACAAGCTGCCACATCACCTGCATTGTCAACTGACATCACCGAACAATGGCACTGCGTTCCCTCCACATTGATGGAAGAAAGCCAAGCAATCACGCATCATGCGGGGATAGAAGGCAGCCCTAGTGAAGTTGGATTTGGTTATTAGAGAGCCAGGTACCACGTGCAACGACTTCTCAACTCCTATGATCTGTAAAATTCCAACCTGTCAAAAGCAAAGGATGTGCCTCCATACTTAACCCTTTCGTCCAAAGGCGGAAAACCGCAGGTGAAAGATAACTACTGAAGCTACTGAACGAACAGAGCGGCGCAAAAGGCCCGGAACGAGTGTTTCAAATCAATTACGCGGACATACCAGTTTCCGAAAGATATGGCAAAAAACGCGTGGAGCAGCAATGCCACGGAAGCCACGACAAATCGAATCCACCACCGTCTGTACAGGTACCCCGTAGACGAATCCACCACAGTCGATCACAAAAAGCGGTTGTTGTAGAAATTACGTCCAATATTTTACAAAGAGGGGCGGCAAGGCCGCACAAACACCCTGGCCAGACTGAGCACACCTAAAGGCACCTCCCACAATCCTCGTTACCTATCCAAGTACATCGTTAAACTGCCAACAGCAATAACGCCACGACTTGCACCATTATGACAATGTGCGCAGTTTGGCCGTTTACGCAATTACAATACCAAAAACGTCAGCTAGTCCTCCCTTAGAACAAGATATTCGAAATGTCATTAATCGTAAGTACACTGCTCAGAGACAGTCCACTCCGCCAGATTCCCAACCAAAAGCAGCACACAGACGACCCACGTACCCCCTCCGCAGCCCCAATGCAAAAGTTATTAACATTAACTGCAAGACCTATGCTGCGTAACACATGCTCAGTCCACCTGGCACTTACTAACACGACAGCAACCGCAACAACTACAAGGATGAACGTCTGTCACCGACAGCGAAGACGTGAGGCAGATAAAGTGGGTAGCCCTTACCATCCTCAAAAGGCTACATCAGTTACAACATTTTCGCATTTTCCGTCTAAAAGGGACAAAAATCAAGAATTATCAGATGTCAATTTTCAACATGATGAAGAGAGTGCAGAGGCAATCACTTCAGATGAAGAAATTCTCACATCATTTACTATAACTCACTGGCCTATGGAGACCAACACATTCAGCCTGATTTTCCCAGTTCAAGAGTGGAAGCCCAGGGGTAACATTATCCTGTAATCCTCATGACGCAGGCACGTAGCTCCAGTCACACGCAGCAACCAGCCTCACTCTTTGCAAAAAGCCCTAGAGTGAAAATATCATAATGCTCAATTGTTTAAACCTACTTTTTAGGCGAGAAGCGACCAACAAAATCGACCACCCTGAACGAGAGAACGCCACTGGCCGCTAAGGAGAAAACCCACGAACCCATATAAAAGCGATTCACTGTTTAACAGCATCCCATAGAACACATCTTCATCTAACCACACTGATCGTTTTGGGGGCAAGAAGGCAGAAAAGGAGTGGCAAGAGCGAACCCACCCCCTTGAAATAGCAAAAAAGAACCCCGAGCCACACACCACAAGCGCACATGTATTCCAAACAAAGCCCGCCTTAAAGGTAGGTTCAGACAAACACAGCAGTTTTGCATGGTGCCTCTTAAAAATTTGACAACTAAACTTCAAGCCTGTGATTTCTTAGGTTTATTCCTTAGCGCGGCTACAAATAAAAGTTAGCTGCTGTAAGATACGACTAATTGTTATTCGGGATGTACATGATTTTCGTGTGTTCCTCAAGGTCAGAGTAACACTAGAGAGATTGGCAAATTTTTATGGCTTGTAAACAGATGTTGTTTTTAACAGAATTATTAATAGGTGTGGTAGTCGTCAAGCACAGTAAAAGCAAGTCATCAGGTCTATCAATGACAACAGAAAATTTAGTTAGTTGCCATACTTATATTGTTTTAATGTTCATTTCAGGGAGGAGGATGGGTACGAATCGAGCTTCGTGACAGGCTAATCGACGTCCTTCATGCAGGGGCGTGCTTGTGTGCTCGCGGCCGCCTAGATTCTGTACTAGTTCTCCCTGCTCACTTCCTTCAATAGATATATTGAAGTCAAACCAGCCTGGGTGTTTTAAGGGTATGATAAACGTTGAGGAGGAGACCTATGAGCCCCGACCTACACCAGTGGCAGCGCCGGTAGACCTCCCCTATTTCCGGGATGACATGAAGGTCGAAAACTGGTTCAAAACTGCTAAATTCAATCTCCAATTTAATCCTCAGTGCCAAAAATCCCCTAATTCTCTGCACCCTCCCCCATGATTTATTTTTGGCCGCAGTCGACGCCAACATCACCCACGACATCGACATTGACCAATGCTGCAATACACTAGCTCAACTCGTTATCGATCGTGAAGAGCAAACCGTTGCTAGAGACCTCTTTCTCCATTCCCAAGAAGCTGACTAGGACGACAAAGAATGTGCTAAGAACCTTCAACTTCTGGTGGAACGCGCTTTCAGTGGTTGTCCTCCAAACAAGGTCGCTAACTGTGTAACGGTCCAGTTTAGACATGGACGCCAACCTTCCACTTCGGTTGTGAAGCTCTGTGACGCAAAGACCAACTCGTTCAACCAAGAAGCGACAAGAACTCTAATCAACCCTGATCTTCCAGAAGCCTCAGAACTGATAAAAGTCAACATCCTCGCATCGTACTCCTCCCCCCGCACTACACTCCTAGTCTAGGTGAGTCTTCCTATTCCCTTTCCTGTCGGCTTCTAAATGGCTCCCATTCTTATATGCGGGGCCCTGGTAACTTGGAGGACGTTCCTGCAGTTTTCTTCTCGACTCTAGTGCAACTAGGTTAGTAGTGAACCTCCAAGCCCTCCCCACCCTTTGTAACAGAGTTAAGATCCTCTCCCCTTCTACAAATGTGCATTCAGTAGAAAGAAGGGAGATGCTAGTTAAAGGAGTCATCATTCAAAGTCTGCATGGGGAAGGAAACCTGGACAGTGAGATTCATTGTGTGTCCAGAACTTTCCGGGGTCGTGATACGTGGTGCCGATTTCCTACCCTACACCAAAGCCCTCCTAGATTTTGCAGAAAGAACCTTTTCCACTCATCGTGCCACCGGGGCTAACGCAGATACTTCGCTATCGAAAGATGACGCAGATGACATCTGCAACACCCTTTTTGAAACTGCAGCCATTCCTATGAACAATCTGGATGATCTTTGTGTGCAGCTGACTGACATTTCCAACTACGAGAGAAAAGAACTCCGTCAGCTCCCACTTAAATATGCGAACATCTCATGGCAAGGTGTAAGACTGGGACAAATAAATATCGTCAAGCATAAGATTGATACTGGTGAAGCTAGGCCCATTTGGCAACCATCCGGACTTATACCACCTCCTTTGCTGGAAGAAGTAAACCGACTGGTTGAAGAGATGCTTCGAGATGAGGCTATAAAGCCATCCAAGTCAACATGGGCCTCTCCTATAGCGCCGGTAAAGAAGAATGACGGCAGTCTGCGACTGTGCATCGGCTACAGGAAGTTGAATGCTGTAACTAAAACGGATGCCTTCCCCTCTCCCGCATAAATAACTCACTTGACTCCTTACATGGGTCGCAGTGGAATTTCACCCTTGATTTGAAGTCGGGATATTGGCAAGTGGAAGTAGCAGAAGCGGACAGAGAGGAGGCTGTTTTCATATTGCCAAACGAACTTTATGAATTCCAAACGATGTCCTTCGGACGCCGTAACGCAGCGGCTACTATCCAACGGCTAATGAAAATAACACTAACCGGCCTCTTCTCAAAACCTTGCATGATCTATCTCGATGACATTCTCGTTTTTGGTGGCGATATTCAAGAGCATAATGCCAACCTGAAACTAGTGCTGGATCGTCTACGAGATGCAGGGTTAACCCTGGACCCGAAGAAGTTCCGCTCCCTGAAACGCTTGGTCACCTTCCCGGGACACACGGTCTAGTCGAATGCGATTGCAGTCACCGAAGACCGTGCAAAACAAGTGAGGACATGGCCTACACTGCCCAACCATTCAGATTGAGCTCCGCACTTTCCCAGGTCCGGCAAGTTATTGCCGGCGTTTTGTTAAGGGTTTTACTAAGATCGCCAGCCCGCTACATCAATTAACCGAAAAGCAGAGGGAGAAGAATTTTAAATGGGAGAAAAAGCATTTAAAGAACTGAAGCGAATACTCTGCTCTGCGCCGATCCTAGCATTGCCAAACTTTGAATCGAGCGCTCCATCGTTTGTACTGGATACGGATACGAGTGACGCAGCCGTGGGCGGTGTACTCTCACAAAAGGACAAAGAAGGAAAGAAGGGAACACGCCATTGCCTACGCAAGTGCAAGGCTCAGTGAAAAAGTGCGACACAATAGTGTTACGCTGCGTGAGCTGTTTGATTTTTACTCTGTGGTTCGACACTTCAGACATAACCTGATAGCGAGGAAGTTCTTTGTGAGAACCGATCATCAGGCACTCACCTGGTTAAAAACGATGAAGGACATCGATCATTCAAGCGCACTCTGGTACGAAGAACTGCAATAGTATAATTTTACAGTTTAATGCGGAAAAGGAAGGAAGCATGGTAATGCGGATGCACTATCCCGCAGACCAACTCCAGCAGAAACAGCTGACGTTATGGTTCGCACCATATTATTAGGAGTTTTGGTTCATTCCCATATTTCCGTGAGCTTCCAAAATTTCGGGATTCAATAACAAATGTGCAGCATGTCATTTTAAATGAAAATTTTTGTCTCCTGTACCAGAAGCATATTTAAATTTTGAAAGCTATCAAAAAGTCTGCTTGAAGCATTCATTTGCATCTGATTGGTCAGTAAAGGTATGAGCATAATTATCATTGCTTTTTGGTCCTCGTGATCTATCAGTGGCTTGTGTTCCTTCCGAATGTTTTATTTTTAAGGTTGCGACTGCGTCGTTGCTGTTTCTTATGTGTGTTTGTGAGTAGTTCTTTTGCCCATTCATTACATAACTGTTTTGCCCTTCAGGTGGCTGTGGCTCTCAATTTTTTGTCATTGGGGTCCTCGAGGTTGTTATTGTGCTCATGTTGGTTCCTGACCCACAATTTCATATTCCACAGTTGGTGGCGCTTGGTAAGTTCGTTACTTTTATACACAAATAGTTGTAATATTTGTGCATGGGGTGTTTAAAATGCTGGTAGCAGAGTGGTGGTTTACGTTATAGTGGTATTAGTTTTTGCATAGGCGTAGTGTGGCTTTTAATTTTAAAGATATGAATTTGCATGCTGTTATGAGACTGGTATGTCAACTCTTTGTCGAGCAGGGTTACGCATTTTGGGACATGGGGAAGGACTGATCAAAATTACCTAATGATATTGCCTGTTTTACTCTTCCGTGTGTGATTTCATGGCCCTAGATCGGGAAGACTGGTTGGGAGAGACAATCCTTCTATTGTAATGTAAAAGTTAACAAATTGTGCAGGAACTGCGGGTGACTTGGAGTATACGTTGTTCTCTCTCGCTCTCCTGTTCTTCCCCTTGAAGGCCAACGACGCCTTGTAATTCACGAGGTTGGTGGGGAGGCTGGTGTAATCTGCCCGCTTGTCACCTAGAAAGCCATGTATTGTACATCCTCCTCGTTGTATTAAGCGCCGTCTTCATTGTTTTTCCCAGGGCTTGCATTTTCTGAGGCCGTTGGGATTGGGTTTCCTTCTTTTAGCATGCGTATCGCTTCGTCTTGTCTAATCGGCCATGTTTCTTTACGAGGCCACATTTTGCCATGACTGATTGTGATTGGCTGTGCACGTATTTTGTTTTGTATACAGCAAGGGGCCTCCTGTCGGTGAGATGACCTTTTTCCTTGTTCTGTATTAGGTTGGCAGCGTTTGTGGCCGTTGGTTTATTGTATGGCATACGAAAAGCGTAGGTGTTCGTTGGAGAGGTTGGACAATAATGCTAAGTCTTTTCTTAGTCGTGGTACTTACTCTAAGGTCCTGTGCATTCCTACTTTTCCATTTAGTAGGAGTGGCCCGTGACCATTTAAAATGTTGGAACGCCGATGGATGTATGGTATGCGGCTCTGTACTTTATGTCCACGGTACTGTCGTATAAATGAATCCCGTTCGTGGGATTGGGGGATCTTGCTAAGGAGCTTGAGGAGTCTGTTTAAATTTTTTTCCGATTAGTTCTGCCTATGCGTCACGTGATCACATGTTATAGTGCATTTATGAATCCAGTCTATCATTCTCTGAATGGAAGCGAACGCCATTTTCATTTTTAATCAAAGCAGGAAATTGGACTCCGTGTTAAAACTGAACCGTTACGCAGTTGGCGACCTTGTTTGGAGGACAGCCACGGAAAGCGCGTTCTGCCAGAAGTTGAAGGTTTTTAGCGTATCTTTGTCGTCATCGTCAGCTTTTTGGAAACGTAGAAAGAAGTCCCTGGCAAGGGTTTGTTCCTCACGATCGATGACAAGTTGAGCCAATGTATCACAGCATTGGTCAATGTCGGCGTCGTGGGTGATGCCGACTACGGCCACAAATAAATCATGGGGAGGAGCGCGGAGAATAAGGGGTATTCTTTGGCACTAAGAATTGAGATGGAGATTGAATTTAGCAGTTTTGAGCCAGTCTTCGAAGTTCATATCATCTCCGAACGTAGACTCTTCCGTGACAGGGTTTGATTCGTATCCCCGTCTCCCCTTTAGAAGGAACATTAAAACAGCATAATTATTACATTGCTCTCGTTCACTTGCAGTTTTATACACTTTAAACGCGAATATTGGGTAGGGGAGGAGGAGGAGGGCTTCTTTTACTCTCGACCGATGGTAAGGGTTTGCGGATTATGCGAGTTGTAAGGAAATTGGTGTTTGTTTCTTTTCCTACCCCTCCTCCATCTTTGGTGTTGATAGGCGTGGCGTTGTTCACCTACTGGAAGGTAAAGAGTTAAGGTGGAGATTTGTCCCAAACAAATGGAAGGTCTCCCTGTTTCCTTTATCTCTTCCCCTGAGGGGATGATGTTTCGTTGGGAAGGACAGGTAGATCCCAGTGGTACCTACTTCAGTGCAAACGCAATTCCCTGCAGTTATTTCATTTTTGTCAAAGGAACTGCCTGAACAAACTTATTGCCACCCCAGGGACGAAGACCCATTTCAGGTTATGAGGCAAGAGGTGGAAGGTAGGATCCATTTGTTGTTCCTCGAGGGGAGATTTCTGCAATGGGGCCAACTTTGTGGAGAGCTGTTAACATCAGGAGTTGGTGGAACTATCATGGTGTTACCACTTCCTCAGCAAGGTTCAAGGACAACCCAATTTCTGCATTGCTGGTCGCGTCAGTGAGCCCTTTGGGAAGACTTTCAAAGCACTCTCCGATCCCTCAAAGACGACTTATCAGTAGCGACATCTACGAAGGCTCACCATCGTTGGCTATCAGCACTTTTCGGTTCCGCTTCATGGTCCACCTTATCCATGAAAGAACTCCCAGCAACGGGCCCATTGACGCCTAACGGTTGAATTTCCTCAGAACCCACGAGCCGGAGGTATACTCCTCTTGACGGAGCACCACCCTGGTCCAGCCAACACAGGAGCGCTGAAAAAGGTGCTCAGAACTGTAATAAAGCCACGACGCAGGATGATGGCTTTGAGATCACCTTTTTAAGTCTCCCGGAGATACCTACAACCTCAAGTTTCTCCTCTTAGGCTGAATCTCGTCGACGTCTCATCCTTGGCGATTTGTGACGTGGGGGTCCATTCTCTACGCGCTGATAACCGCAATCTGTGGAATTTCAGCCATCCCGCCGGAAGGCACATTCGAGCACGCAGTGCCTTCTTGTGGACTCACATTACCAATAATAAAGGCAGTATCCTGATGGTTAGAGAATACAATTATCCTTCAATTATTGCTTTATCGTTTTATCACCGCTATGTGGTGCAATCGCACATCACGGGTGGATCAGTAACGCACGTCACATATTTGTGACAGTAGGCTCGAGTAAGAAAACCCAACCGTAAAGCCGAAGTGCTACTGTCAGCAATCTGTTTCCATGACATCGGCATACCTGAACAACGGAAAAAAGGATACGTGAGGTCACTAACTTGTTCTATTAATGGTTTCACATACTACTGAAAGCATAGATAGTAGGTACTCTGTTGTCTTACAGACAGGGGATGAGGCAGAAGACCAAGTCACTAGTATGCACCGGGAAGCTGTAGGGAGGACTGGTGATGACAAATCGGTTGTTTGCTGAATGCGGTCCTAGAGGTAAGTTCATTCTATCCACGAGCTTTTTAGTCTCTGTCGGCGGTTTCGTGTCCAGGCGCTCCTCGAAGAGAATCCGCATTTTCACTGGTTCAGGGGGACTGCAAGCACTTGCGCGTCTAACTGACGAGCCTTGCCTTTGCAACGAGCAGCTACTCGTCCCCACACGTCGAAGTGTTGCACTTGAGGTGTTTAGACGAAAGAGACCCAAACAGAGGATCCCGTGTTCTTCCAGAGCTCGACAAAAGAGGCTACCGAAAGTGATTCCTCCGGTATCGTTGCTATGATTCTCCAAAATGTGCGCCAGTCTTGGGTCGTTGAAACTTAATTGGGCAACAGTTGGACGTTTCGTGTTGTTGCGTCGTAAGGTTGCTAGGAATTCATTCACTTGAGCCTCTCCCGTATCAGTGATCTGTAAATTATCGTAGAAGTCACCGCCATATGCCGCCCACTGTTCCAGCACTGGTGTGGTTCCTCCAGTAACAAGATATCGAATCAACGTCATAGCATTCCTGTCGAAGTACGCAGTGGAGACGAGTGCATCCAACACCGAGCCGGTGAAAGCCAGACCTCTCGCGAACGGCATGGTCAAGAAGATGTCAATATCCGCGTTTCCAGTTTCGAAATCATCGGGATCCAGGAAGTGGATATTCGAGTCCATGCAGAGAGAGGTGAGAAGAGGAATTTCCGCTCCACTAGACCTTGCTGCAATTTCCTCGCTTACTGACTGTCGAAGTGATGGGGGGATCTTCAGAGCGCGGATGTTCAGGGAGCAGAGAATAGCCTCCTTATCTAGTAGGTAAGGGTCATCTACCTGATTGTTTTCCGAAACACCGATAACTACACAGACAGAGCAGAGTTGAATACGAGCAGCCCAGAGATCGCGACGATTCAATGGGGAACCAGGGAGGAAGTAGATATCCGGAAAGTTCTCCATCTCCCTCCACTCCTCGGCAATATACTTGTGCGAGGTGAGAAAGATGATGGGACGCAGTTCGTGGGCTGGAATGTTGCTGGCGCGCAGAGGAAGGACGAAGGATCGAAGGCCAAGACGGGGAGCCTTTTCACCAACTAGGAGGCAGACGAGGATGTGGTTTCGAAGATACTTGCTGGCTTCAACTTCGGAAATCTCACTCTCCACGTTGTGGTTGTTTGGAAGGATCGCGCAACTTAGGTGTCGCTTTGGACACCAGTAGTAGACGCCTAAATGATAGAATACAATATTCACATTCACATCTATCCACTCATCAATTTATACATCCATCTGTGGCCATTGTTTCAGCAGGCGACACTTTCAAATCATCATCAATGTGACCTTGTGTCCCAGTCTAGACTATGGTTAACTGAGATTCCCCTCAGACTAGCACCACTTACCAGTAATATCAATTTTATTTACACCGTTTTCTCCCTTAATCGACTTTTCGACCACCTCCGATACTTCCAACGGTGACAGAGGTGTCGTAGCAGATTGCTGAAAGAGTTTGAAAGCCGGCTGATTGAACGACGCAGGGGAGGTTGGCGCCATTCGGCTACTGGTCCGACTACTATCCCCGATTTCGGCCGAGATTCGGTCCCGCAAGTTCCGAATTCGCTCTCGAAAGCCCTGGGTCTTGCAGCCACATTTGCGAATTCGGTCAACAGTCGTAGCGTCCTTGTGACATCGCAGGCAGTAGTTTGTGGCACGACTTGCAATCTCCTGAAGACAAAAACAAAAAAATTGCAAGACTCCGCAGTTTCAGTTTTTATCCGCGGTGGTAATACCCAGGTTCCCACCCGTGTTCCTCACCTGTGAATCACAAATGAAGAATCCAATTGTTCCCTTATGAATAATTGAATGTGGAGTCGAGGGTGGGTTAATCACCAAGTAGGGGTAGTGTTCAGTGCTTCCATCTCCCTCCTCTTCAGCACTTTGTACCAAAATTGCAATCAACATCAACTCCAACCGCTGCATACACACCTTGGCCGCTTCTGCAAAGGTCATCCCATCAAATGCAGAGGAGAAATCCGCCGAGTAGAGTTCCATACTCACGCCATGAAGGTATTCTCTCAGCCAGGGAGCATTGGCTGCTGCCATAGCCTCTGCATTCGCTGCTGAGAGCGTGAGACCTCTCTCTAAACGATGGAGATTAATTAAACCCTGTGATCCACTTCCACCCTTTCGGTTGCGTCGAAGCGAGTTATTGTAGAGCTTTCGAAAGTTCTCCGAAAAGCGCAAAGCCAGACTCGGCATCGCTGCGGCATGCAGCTTCTTCTCGGAGGTTTCAGTAACGTCCTGTTGATCTGCATTACCAAAGCCAGACTCGGGGTCGCTGCGGCAGTTGCAGCTTCTTCTCGGAGGTTTCAGTAACGTCCTGTTGATCTGCATTACCACCGTCCGCGGTGGGGGTGACAGCGAGAGTTGTAGTAACGCCGGTTGCTTTAGCGACGTCTTCGATGGCAATAGCAGCGCCAGCTATGTCCTCCTGACCGTGGAGGGAGCGCATTGAGAAGAGGTTGGTAAGGAGGGTGGAGAATCCTGGTGCAAGGCAGCTTTGTGCCAAAAAACCGAGCTTGAGCTCAGAGAAACAGACGATCTCATCTCCCGCGTGCCAGTTCCATGTGGGGATATTTAAGAGATGGGACTGCGAATAGCAAAAGAAGTAAACAGGAGGGATTATTTCAAGTTAATTTAATCCTGTCTTTGCCACTAAGTTCACCTCCACTTAGCGGTGATCTTGTGTGACTCATGTTTTATCGATCTATTGGTTATTTGCCTGCCTTTCACTCTGTCAATTGGCGGAATATTACTCAACCACTCAGGTGACTAAACCAGGCACAAGAAATCAACCAATGAGCGGGTAATAGAGCGTTTATTGGCTTAGCCATAGGGCGTAAGAACTGATCAGCTTGCCGGCACGGGTGAATAACTCACCAGAATATCGATTGATGAGCTAGCAGTAACAACCGGAACTGCTAGTGCGCAGTCGGAGTAAAGGAAGAAAAAATGGAACAGAAAAGTTGTTTTTTTTATTACACCAATTACTCTTGTGGGATTAATTTAAAGGTTATTGGCTTTCATATCATTCTTTGCCCTGAATGCTGAATTATTTGGAAGCCAAAGAATAGGAAGCTAGACGACGTAGATAAGCAAAACTTTTTCCGATATGACAACGTAATTTCAATTCATCTGCGCCAGTAGATATGATTAAAACTGCCTAATTAATCTCAGTATGAAGATTTTTTGATCTTTTTTTGTACATGTAATGAAAAATGCTTTTGAGCTCACCTTTTTATAGCACTTTTTGTATATAAAAGTGGTCACGCTTTTCATGAGATTGTAATGCTAGTAAAAAGGAGGAAATATCCCTTTGTTTAGGCAAACAAAGTAACATTAAAATGATGTGTGCCGATGATGGGATACCTGAAAATAGACGTTGGTATGGGCACACAAATAAGGTCACGTAATCAATCTATTCACCTAGCTGCGCACGTGGAACGATATCATCTTTCTCCAAACCGCATCGCTGCAATGGAAACCTGAAGCTAAAGAAGGAAATAAGCCTTTGGAAATTCATTTTACTTTGTCTGTTGCAGAAGTGTCACCCTCTTCAAGTTTACTGGACCATGATGCATTGAGGCCAAAGTCGCTCAGACACCCACCTGACAACCGTATGGCCGTCATGTAGCAGAGTACCCAGGGCACATCCCTGCAGCCTTCTTAATTGTCATCCGAATTCTTTCGTGAGTTCAAGAAAAATACCTTTTATTCCCCATGGCCTTGATTGTGGCTGGCTCGATGTCCACAGTGCTATACCTCTGCCACACCACTTTTAGCTCTTTCAACCACCCACAGGCAGCCAAATTAGGGGGGAACTGTTTCTGCATATTGAGTACGTTTGGGTAGGGAGATGAGTACAAACGCACCTGTCGGCAATGCCCAATCTTGAAGAAAATGTCACTTTTCCTCTTTAGTAAGAAATAGAGCTCGTTTTATTTCATCATTACGATTTCGAGGGTGATGACAGTAAGAATAATTGACCTTCCAGAGGGAGGTTGCAGAGCAATATTAATTATCTCCCTTGATTCCATTTTGACCGGTTAGTCTTTAAAGCGTTTCTAAAAGAAATCTTCTTAAACATTTCACCTTAATTTTTGCAATTAAGTCTAACAAATGGGAATAGTCCATTCGGACTTGTCCCAAAAGAAAATCCTCCTCGGCAGAACCTAGGAAATGTAAATCACTCCAGCCATCGCGAAAAAATTCAACTGTTGAAGATTTTTCGCTCATATCTAGTGACTTGGTACTATAATTAGATGGAACTTTACCCAATGCAGTTGAACAAAGTGTTAGGGGATACCTGTGATCCGTATTTGTGGCTGTGGTCTCGTATACACCATTCTGTTTGGCCAAATTAAATGCTGATGTGCTTTGAGTGTGCCAGTATTTAGTGTAGGGTCAAGGTCGATCAAATGCCATAAATAATCTAGGCTGAAAATTACTGTGTCGCCTGTATTCCCATTATCAAGTCATGTATCGGGTCCGCAATATCAGCTAGCTCATACCAGTCGGCAAAGACGCCTGAACGGAAGCCTGTGTCGATTGCCAACTCTGGTTTAAAACTCGACAGGACCCAAGTCCGCGCCAATTTAGAACACAAAAAAATGAAGTGGTTGTACACGTAGGAATATTAAAAGGATCAGAGAGACTTGTGCATCGAAGAGGGGTCATGTCTCAATCTAATTCTGTTAATGTTTGATAAGTGTTAATTTAGGTGATTTCGGTTAATGATGGATGATGTGCATGTCCACCAGGTGTCGGTCTTGTTCATTTATCATTGCATCTATTATTTCAAATTCTCCTCCAGAGTAACGTTGAAAAAAAGGCTATCTTTCTACCAGCTTAAAAAAGGATAAAATTTGGCAAAATGGGTAGATTTTGTTTACCGAATGAGAAGAGATGGACAAAAACTATTTCAATGCCAAAGCGTCATTATTTAAAAAGAAGATTTCATCAAAAGCAGGCGCACATTCACTTTCATGATCAGAAAAAGTAAAAAAAGCCCATTTTAAACTCCTGCTTTTATTGAGTGATTTAAAACACGGCAACGCCCTAATTTTTCGCAAATGTCACCACTAGATGAGCTTATTTTTTAGGGTTTTACCAGCGATTTGTATGGCAATGTGAAAAGTTATTTTTTAGTTACTGGATAAGGCCAAAGCAAAAAAAATAATCACTGCTTGTAGATATGGTTGTGACCAATAGTCCGTGGCCTAAGCTGTCAAAATTATAATAATGATTTCGACGTGCTTTTTTGACCTAATTTTGTCTGTAATCCATACAATGTGGCTTGAAACACTGATTATCTTTTTTCCCTAAATCAGTCGCAGGAATCTCATACACCAAGTCGAGACGATACGTACTTGTCATCTCACCAAAAAGTCACAGATCTGCCACACATCGGTCTAATCTCACTCCTACACTGGAAATTTGTTGAAGGCTGTAGAGGAGACTTTTATTTCAGCAAGGCTTATAGAGGCAAGGCTTCGAACCATTGAGAAAGGGAAAAGTTCGATAGTGGTCAATTAGACTTTCATTTTTACAGGAAATCGGCCTCAGAGGGAGTTCAACTGCCTTGCCAAACACAATTTACTGCAAATGTTTATCGAAAGCTGATGGCAAACATATGTCACGAATATGTGACGCGCTGATTTAGGCGAGTTTATCCAGCAGTTATATAGTATTATAATCACTCAAAAAGAGCCTGAGCAATGATTTATAGTGGAGGAGTAAGATTAGGAGGCAAAAGAATAGGTTTTTCACCGGGGCAAGTGCTTCCATGATATACCATTGACACGTGAAGCAAGCTCACTGTAGGACACTACTGGTACCTACAAAATAAGGTTAAATATCACAAAAACCATCCATGGCAAGGGAACTCATTGCACGACTATCATTCCAGACCATTTCATTGGAATAATTCTGGCATGAACGTCGCAGACGAGTTATCACAGAGGTTGCCTAGAATGATGCTCCAACCAAGGGGTACAACAAAACAAAAAACGGTCACTTTCTCACCTTGTTGCATTGTTGCAGTAACTGAACGATGACGCGAACGTTGCTAGCGTAATTCTTCACGGCAACCACACGCATAATGTTGGCGGCATCCTCCTGGGCCGGATCCACTGCTCGACTGTTCGCTAAAATCAGACAGGCATCAGCGGTCGACATTTTCACTCGATCGAGGTCCACGTGACTCATCACGGTGCCCTAACAGAAATGAGGAAAAGGGGTAAGTGGGCCTTGTGACTTTCATTTGGAGACTATGCTAGTGTAACCTTACTCCTAAGGGAATAGGATCATTGTTGAAGCGTTTGACACCGACTGGATTTGATGTAGGCGTCGCACCGCTTCCAATCATGATTGAATACACAAAAAGTCCTTTTTTTCCATCACATCCTGCCAACGATATGTAACACCACTTCAAAGCATCTCCTTAGCTATACAGGCTCTTTTGCCCTCGCCAACCTTGGGGTCATTGGCACAGTGACATGCTGTCAACCGGCAGCTCTAGTGCGCATTTACTGAGGAAACGGGTATACGCACCATGCGACAGTTAAGTGATGGAAATGTCTACGTCAATCCCCCCTCCCCCCCCCCAGCTCCGACGATTTGGACTCCACTCCAGATATGGTTACCAACTCACCTGTCTTTTCTCTTCGTTCGTAGTGAAGCGGCTTACACGTGTGCATGGGCCTTAGTAGCAAAGTCTCTAGAGGCAAAGTAAGTATATTAGGGAGAAGAGCTTAAAAAACTGGCATATTTACTACCTTCAGCTGTCCGCTTTTGTCTTCTTGAACGGCTTAAAACACGTGATAAATGCGAGCGATACTTTGAAATAAAAGGCGTAGATGTCAAGATACAAAGTAGATAAATACACCTTTTATCCCGGGGCTAATTTAGTCCGATAGAATTGCATTGATGTGGTGGTTAGCTGCAGACTGCGCAACTTTCAACAGTTGCCTACACAAAGCAAATAATCTCATAAATCTGGCCCGTAAAACATAGCAGTGTTCATGTTTAGCCCTACCAGATGCCAAAGTATGGGGGGAGGGTAAGGTATCATAAAAACCGTGAAAAGGTTTGCAACCGCCTTGTACTGTGGCAATAAAAGCATCCCCCACCACTCGTAGTGTGTTTTGACAACAACGCAAATGACCAAACAGCCTGGCGTCCCCACAACTTGAAGGTCATGGGCTGGGTGAGCGGGCTCAACTTGGAGCAAAACCATCCCCTAAAAGTTCGTTCTCTTTAAAAAAGCAGACAATGAAGGTAATTCATCCACAGTTGATTATTTAGCAAATCCTTGCACCAATCCAATTTAGTCCATCCAGAAATCCACTTAAAGTTGCTCCCCTATTCCACACGAAAGTTGGTGATTCTTTTCCTCAAATAATTATGTTTAATCAAACTGGAAATTTTCCCTGGGTAGCCCTAAATGCTGCCGCATAAGTGGGTCCCCTTGGTGCTGTCTGTATTTGCCTACCTACAAATGTTTTACGTCGGGGAGGGGGAGGTGGGGACAGGGTGGACTCCCACGGATAAGTTTACTGTCATCCATTGGCTGGCGGCCTATTTTTAGATCCCCCTGTCGACACTGCGGTCAAGTTGAACTACTTCTAGGCATTTGTTTGGTCTGGAAAAAGATGCCTAACAAATAAATTTTCCTCCATTTAGTCGCAAAATGGTTTTTCTTCCATGTAAAATAGTCGGCATTTCTCTCCTTTTTGTCTTTCAAATATTGATAATTGATTGCCCGCAAATTTTTGCTGTCTAAAAATGATTTCTGAAATACCTAATCCTCATGAATATTTAAGTGCCAAAATGGAAAATAAACCCCCACATCATTTATCGTAAACATATTTTAGAGTAATTTTTGACAAATTAGGGGCGCATTTACTGGCCAATAGCTTGACAAGCAATTCGCCCTTCACTTAAAGGGCGTGGCTCCCAAGTGAGGATGTTCAACTACCCATATTTCGACTGCTCTTGCCTATTAAAAAGTTTAAAAAAGTCCTTTAAAGGCATTTTACCCGTTAAGGAAACCAATCGTGCAGTCTATCATTCTTCCGAGGTAGACAAGCGCTTGCTGCGAAGTGTTTTGCCACTGGGATCCAAGAGCCGCTGCCTACCACTCTTCCTCTCTCTCCCATCTAAAGTGCTGTACAGTCTTGGAAGAATCGGAATAGAACCTTTTTCCAATCGATTCAAAAATCCTGTCTCTACCTCAAGAAGAAGAAGAGGTTTTTCTTGCCCAACTTTAGTGCATATCGTATCAAATAGACCGATCTCAAATGTATTTTCTGCTTGACTATCAAGAAGGGGAAGTATTTTACTTCATTCTTAATCCAGGGACTTGTCAACTACCTTGTCCTACCTGTCAACTGTCTTTTTGACAAGCAACAAATTCTTGGTTTTTTAAGATAAGAATTAGAGCTCCAGGCCTTTGTTGAGGCACCTCGCAATGCCACGTGATGGGAAAAAAGGAGCCTCTAAATACTTAGATATTGTTTCAACTGTCACGTTTATCCCCGTAGTCTAGGGTGGCGAACAAAGTTCGTTTGCACAAAATAAAGGCGAGCCTTTGCAACACAGCTCCTTAAGCCACAAAAGTCTCTCTCTTTACAAGGGGGACAATTGCCTCTTTATTTCCACCTGGAAAATATTAAACGTCCTTTTCACTTCAGACATTCGATTCTGCCGTCTCCCTCTAGCCTGTCGTTACCCGCAACGCCCCAAGGTCTAACTTGCTGATGCCTGTCATCATTAAGGACGACAATTACGGTGGTAGTAATGCCATTGTTGGCTAAGTTGTCAGTTCTGTTTATCTACGAGGACTTCCTTGTCGCCACTGGCCCTTTCCCACGCTGGCAACAAAACTCTCTCTGGGCCACAATATATCATGGCGTCTTTGACAAAGATTTGGATATTGCAGCAATGTTTGCTTCTTTATGCGCAAGTTGGAAGGGAAAAAAAGGGAAATTTAAGGAAAATTAATCAGCACTGTCGATTCCGAAGTGAGTGATTTTTTATGGTCAGCGTTACCCATAGAATTTGCATAAGTGTTGGAAAAAAATTGTTTTCGATCATCTAATTACAAATATCAGAAGAGATGGTCAAAGAAAAGAGTTCTTTTGGAAAAAATGCATTGGAAAAGGATGTCATTTTGGTGCTTTGTAGCAAGTGGTTCAGGTGGAATTCAGTAGTATATGTAGGTACTTCATTCAAAGTCCCTGTTAGACCTCAGTTAAAAGCACATTTGTCCCATTTTAGACGCTGATTTATGACTGTCCGTGATAGCTGTCGTTAAGCCTTTCCTTCAAACAGTTAAAGTCTCCCTTTTGAAAGGCTGCACAATTCTCTTTAGAACATTACGCACGCTCATTTTCGATCCCATGAGTCCCTTTTGGGACTAAATGCTAATTTATGAAAGACATGTAACGCCTTTTTGAACAGCAAAGTCACGTTAGACCCAGGCGAGACTGGAATTGAAGAAAGTAATTTTGTCTGGACACATCATGTAACCACATCTGCTTACCATACCGGCGGCCACTTAGGTGAACTACCGGTTATTTGTCGTAGGGAGGTGGAGGGAGAGCGGGAGGAAGGAGAGATGAAGATGGCTGAAAAATGTTAATGCAAGTAACACCTTTGAGGGCATAATGGTGTAACCATTAGGGGTAACTACAGGGGTGTGTGACCAGGGTAGGGATGGTGTTTTCCCTGTTGTGGATTAATCAATTTCAGGGGGAACTGTATTTTGGTGTCCCGAATGCGGCGCGCCACGAATTTATTGCGGAAGTGATTCACGAAAGTTGGAGGGAACATTTGAAGAGATTGCATGGAGGCCATCTACGATGTCCTCATGTATGACACCCTTAAGCTCTATGGATGTCTAACCGACTAACAGAAAAGCAGAAACGCGGACGCTTTGACTTCTTTTTTGTTCAACAGGACAAATGTAGCATCAATCAGATCAGAGTGACAAGCGCGGTTAAGTACGTACTGTCACAATTTAGAGGATGGACAGCATTCGCAGGACGAGGCTTGTGAATGCAGCCGTTCAGCCGTCTGAAGCTCACCACGCACTTCACACCGCTGCAGTCATCGTTCCGTGCACGCATTGACGACTCTACAAGAGGGAGTCTCATCTTCACCCTGAGGCGCCAATGTTGCCAAAGTAAGCATTTCTGCTCACCTTACCCAGCAATGGATGGAACACCTTTGCCCCTCCTTTTCTCTACCTACCCTCTTTTGTCAGTTAGAGTAAGAGCTTAGTCATTACATTCATGTCAGGGTAACAGCACGAGTTAATAAATTACAAAGACGCCCAACTTGACAGATTGTCGAGTAACAGTGGGACCCACCCAGGCACAGGTGATTAATGACCCCTCTCCCTACAAAAGGAATTGTCACGATTTCAGAAAAACTTACAAAGGTAGGCAGGTGCTTTTTACTCCCACCTTCTGCCTAACATCGTGTAGGGTACAAGGAGGGATTGAAAACCCCGTATTGGATATTGTTTGGCCGGATGATACATCCCTCGGTGGCCAAAGAAGAAGGTAAATATTTATGACAGGATATCCATTGCATTAAATAATTCACGCAAATTAGGCAAATGCTGAAGATACCATTGCAGTCACTTGTAATTTCTACGGATGCATAAAAATGGCCGACCCTACCTATTGGTATTTGTGACACACTTTTCTTGGGTATACTAAATCCGTGTGCCCATGTCAAGTGGTCAAAACGACTCACGCGGTGTAGGACAGTCTCAGTTTGAGGATAGCTGCACCAGCTTTTTTTGCTTCTTCGGGCAGAAGCAATTACACTGATCAAAAGAATTGTTGTCATCAGTAATTATCCGAAATGCAAGGGTTTGCTGCCTCTGGAGACCCCAGCTAAAGAAACGAGCAGTCTGGAAGATCAGAGATCGTAAAACGTACTGGGGAGGTTTTGGCTGAACGAGGCCTGACCACTTTAAACTACTAGAGGGTTCTCATCAACCGCGTTGAGCGGGTCTACGAGATGTGCCGCTCTATCACTTGTAACTGACTCCAGAGCAAAGGCTACAAAGCTCAGGGAGGCAATAAGTTGGTGTGCTAAATTGGGGCAAAAAGAGATTAGAAATAATACTACTGATTTTCCACCACTTCTCGCATCTTCAACTCGTTGAGTTGACAATTGCGGAAATGTATGTAGCAGACGGTGGTAGGCGTTCTACACACGAATTACTGATAGACGTCCCATACGTCCTAAGCCAGTCCACTCCTACGTAATGCTCAAACACAAAAGTGGGAAAAATTGACCGTGAGAATCCTGTCTGGGGTGACTTTTTATCTCCTATCTTCAGCAGGTACTTTAATGCTTAAAACTCTGGTCTTGGTTAGCCTGATCTGCCCATTAAGTACTGCAGTAGCTTTCTACTTTTCACTTCTGACGCAGAAACAACAAACGGTTGTGTTAGGCAAGAAAAGGATCTCAAAACCCCACCTCTAGATACTTCACTCTGGAGAAGTGTCGCCTCAGCAGACTCTGCAGTCGTAGGTCCGGTTTTGATCGGTTCATAAAGACCACCTCCACATCGGTCCTACGTCTATCCGGGTGGAGAAAGTCGTCTAAGAAGTGTTTTACCGACTCTGTGGTCACATCACCACAGACCACAACATGTTGACGTCCAGGTCTGGAGGCGTAGGCACCGGAATACTTACTGGAGGCGAGGAACATCTCAACGATCTCGGGGATGCAAGAGGCAAAAGCAGCGAGAGCGCACAGAATAAAGAAGCTGGTGAAGATACGACCCAATGCCGTTTGGGGTGTGATATCACCGTAACCGACAGTTGACATGGTAACAATAGCGAAGTAGAGGCACTGGCCGTAGGTCAGACGAACTGAATTGTCGTAGGGTGGTGAGGTGAAGAAATCGCCGGTATTTTCCAACAGGAATATCATCCCAGCTCCTATAGAGTACCAAAGGGAGTCAATATTGCAGACTTTCCTCCCGGGATTTAAATGGTGCTAAGGGTTACTCCTACTTTTTGTGAAGGCCCAAAAAGTGTCATAATTTCAAGGTCATGTGGTACTAGTGTTTAATGACAGCAGCGCATTGAAATGGTGCCAAAGCAGTGAATCATGGACACTCATTCGTCTCTCGGACCTTCGTGCTTTACGGTAAAAATAGGCTTCTGTGCATTCCTCTACCCTAATTTACATCGTCAACAACAACCCGGAGGGACGAGGGGATTATTTTAGGGGCAGTAGGAAGCAAGGTCGTTCTGACTGAACAAAAAAGCCGCCTTTCCTTAGGTGTTTTTTTCAGACCCAAAGGCCACAGACGTAAGACATTTGCCGTGGATGATTGTTATGATTTCACAGCCAAATCACCAATCTATCACGCTCACTGCCAACACCACAGTTATGCGACACACATTTTTCTGCCGAGATGTAGCCATTGGTTGCACAAAATGCATCCACCGCCAACTAAACGGCGATGTTTTCACCTCCTCCCCCCTGTTCCCCAAATGAAGTTTTCCCCGTTAAAATGACTTTTTAACGCCCTAAATCAAAACATTCTGCAGGTATTTACAATTTGTCGAGTACGGAAGACCTGAGGTCCCCCTGCACTTCACTGCCCCGAAGACACATGCACACACTTTATTCCTGATTGTAGAGAAGTGATCCCCTTCCTCGAGTTCGAAAACCCCTGTCACCTCGGATCTTCTAAATAGAGATGCTCTTAAATGACAGCGAGAATGAGCCCCTTTCCCTCCTCCCAAGCATTTTACACCACAAACTGTCTGAAAATGGAATGATCCTAGTCAGGCAATAAGTCAATTTCTTTCGTTCTGGTTCAATGTTCACGTCCGCGAGACAGGACACCTGAGTTGCGGTGGTGGATCATCCTCAGAGATATTTTGGCTTCGAGGGTGGTAGTGGAATCTCCTCAGACTGTGGGTAAGACTTGACGTCAAGATCGAAAAAGGCATTGCGACTGATTGCTTTTTGCGGCGCGCCATGGAACCAGAAATTAACCATGGTATCCTACTGATGGATATATGGCTGGATATCTTCCAGACATCGCAGCTACAAGTGAACTTTGCTTCACAGAAGACTGTGGAGGAAAAAATCCAGCCTGGATCGTCTTGAGAAGGTGCAGGGCAGAATCGTTGAAGGGGAGGGGGAATACTGATGACGTCAACAACTTCAGAAAATGTTCCTATCTAGGGATTTCGGAGCGTTCCACCCTCACGGCTGATTCCTAAACATTCCGGAGTGTCATGATCTCACCCAGTAGTCACTATGAGGTCAAGGTCAAAAGAATGCTATAAACAAGCAAATTTGAACACATTTTGTCCTCATCGCTCTTCACTACCGCTTCAGATATCATGCAGTACGCCTTGCCTACCTGTACCTCTCAGTAGGTAGAGGTAGCTGTATCGTGACCTTTGGCTACTGATTACCCTGGCTTGGAGATCGACGAAATCCAGGATACTCAGCCTCAGAAACCGCCATCTCGTCTCACTTAAACATCCCCTCCCAATGTATCGAAGTTCAACACTCAAGTTCTTGATTCAAGATCGCATATAAAAGGTCTAACAACTTATTTCCACTTCTTACTTGCTAAAGTTATCGGGCTTTTATTTTTTAGTCAAAATCGGATTCTTGAAAAGGCGCCACCCCTGGGCCCAACTAAAGCAACCATTCGTCAATGTCTCCCGCCTCCTACATTTCGAGAGGGCAAAAAACGGGACGAAAGGTGCGCTTGCGAATTTGTTTTGTCCGCCTTGCCGTCTTGCTATTTGAGCCGATCTGGGAGGCCTTCTCCCCCCCTTTACCTCTTTTGTAGACATTTCCGTCATGCATTGGCCAGTCGTGATAATCCCCGCAGTTCTGCAGCACTCTCCCTGGGTCCAAGTGGACAATGGAATTAAGCCCTAAATCTTCTGGAGGTTAACCTTGACAGTGAAATTATCCACTTCTTTGTCATTTGGAAAATTGCAAGATTGATGTGTTGTAACTCAATTATGACTCGTCAGTTGACAAGTCAAAATCCAAAACTTGTTACGACAGATGGAGTCTTGTAGGTGGTCAGGTGTTATCGAATAAGTGGCGACCTGGCATTGGACTGGAGCCTCTTCGATGCGTGTGCGGTAGGGAGACCTTTTAATTCCCAACGCCTGGTCAGTTCTCAGATCGGATGGTTTTATCGACCGATGAGTGTGTACGAGCCTGGCGGATGGCACGTGGCGACTGCCGAAGTCTAAGTCGTCCTTCTCATGTCTCCCTATAGTGAATAATTGACCTTGACATTCTAGCCACGATTAGCCAATCAGGAGGGGCTATGAGGAAGCGCGACTCTTTGGAATGTTCAGGAAGTATACATGAAAAGGAGAAACTTCCAGTAGATTAGACAGGAACATGTTCCTGGACTTGGATCTGTTAAGCCATCGCCAAGTTAAAAAGCCTCTTTCTTTTCTACGCTGCCTTACAATTACCCCTTCATTAACCCTTCTCTCCGTTGGCTTTGCTTCACCCGAAGGCTGCTGAAGGGAACCAAGGCGCCATCATAGAGGTCATGCACCCGCATGGTACGCAATGAAGTGGAGCCTTAAATTTATGCGTGACACAGCTTCTGCGTCGTGGATATCGGAGCTCTGCCAGTACAACTAGTCTCCCATCTTTTCTACACGCTTGTGCAAGGCGTATTCAAATCAAAACTAAGAGTTCGTTCCGGCCTACACTCGTCACTTTAAAGCTACTCCTCAGGTGAATGCAATAGCGGCGGTAGCAAGGTGCTGCATCAACAAACAGACAGGCCTTCAAGTACTTGGAATCCTTGCTTTTGTTTTGACGATTTCCAAAAAGTTTCCGGTGCAAATCCTACAAATCCTGCAGGAATAACCCAAACCCTATAGGCTTAAAGAGGGGCGACTGATGAGCGGTCGGTGAGGGTAGAGTAAGACAACAAATGGGAGCTCACCGGCCAACCAAATCGCGAAAAAGAAGGAGGTGAGCTGGCAGAAACGCAATGCCGAGGCCGACTTGATGATATTCAAATTATGCAGCACCTCGGCCAAATTAAATAGCCGAAAGATGCGCATAAAACGCAGTCCCATCCACGATCTCTGTAGCGCAAACGCCAGGAGGCATGGTGGAACAGTACAGTAATCCAGCAGGGAGAAGGGATCGACCCAAAACATCAGCTTATTGTCGGCTGCTGCCCATCGAATAATGAAGTGGAGGAGGAAGAAGAGGTTGAAGAGGAAGTCGAGGAGACGATGAGTTCGACCCTTATGGCCACACTTCTCAATCTCATTGGGCCATTGGCTCGCCTCCGAGACGTAGATGCCGAAGGAGGCAAGGGAGAGAAACATAGAGAGAGCAATGAAAGTACGACCGGTAAAGTACTGGTAGCTCAGAAGACGGATTGCTGATGCTCGGAGACAGTCACAAATAGTGGAGTAGCCTGTGAAGGTAAAGTAATGCTTGTCAAAATATTGAAGCTAATATGCGAGGTGAGTTCAAGTCAAATTGGGACTTCGATAAAATAAGATGTCGTGACGATGTCAGCCTCGGTGGCTACTCCAAGAAACCTCAACGTGTGGAGCAAACTCTTCTTTGAGGTGTGACTGATAAATACTCCCTCTCTCTCTCTCTCTCTGGAAGCAACCCCACATGAAGGCCTCTAGATGTTCACAATTAAACACGAAGGCGTCATCGGAGGTAGAATGCTCTGAGGTGATTCAACCGTGCTGAGGAGGTGAAGATTCTACTCTTTAAACTTTATTCTCTCCTTTTCTTCCCCAAAGTTGGGAGTCCTTGTTTGGCTTGAACGAGCTTCGTAAATTACTTTTATGGAGAAAGCCCCACTTATCATCCAAACGTTCTAAGTAGTCCTTTGACATAATAACGTTCCACTGTAAGTCCGTGTTTATTATCTTCAAAGCTGAAAAGTCGTGGTGGCAGGTGCGCGCCTTTTTAATATTTCAAAGTCATTGCAAAGGTTTGGTTTTCTTACCTCAGAGTAAACTTTCTCATGAGAGGACATTTGCTGGGAGAGGGTTTTGGAAAGTATGATTTTTGACTTTGAGTTAAACCGCAGTTCTTCGGACCTCCGTTCCAACAATGCAGAAGTTTCTCCTAGAGTCTGCAGAATGCGCCGCAACAGGGCACACCCCAGGAGCATGGAAGTGGCATGTTTAGAAGATCCCTCTACCCCTTATGCTAAACAATTACGTGGCAACAGAGCCATGCCACTTTGAGAGGGAGAGCCGTGGAGGCTTAGCAAATGGACCTCACATACCATTACTCAATAGATGATGATGTGCGTCAAAGAAGCATTTTGCACTTTGAATCGTTCTCTGAGTGACTAATCATTGACAGGAAGTGGTTTTTTGCATTCCAACGTTCGTCAGACAAAGGAACATAGCATTAGTCACCCCTAAACGATTCACTGGCTTCTGCGGTACCACCTCACAACCAAAAAGTTATTACCCCCTTCTAGTGTAGGCACGTGCCGGAGCATGTAGGCGGGCAGAATGCAGACACCATTGCCCACCAATAAATAATGCACAACCTGGAGGCCGGCCCGCGATTACGGCTTAAATGTCTCTCGCCGTGGTTACTACGCGAGGTGGGGGAAGAGGGGGAGAAGCAGACAGTCTCAGCATTAGACGATCACGTGGGAAGGAGACAGGTGGTCGGGTAATGAAACCCTGAGATGGGGGCATAAATGTGGCTTAATTATTTGGACTGTTCGATAAGTTGTGTGAATATTTCACCCTTTGTGAGTGCATATTCACCCTCTTGATGGCATGGCGTCTATTTGGCACAATTTTACCTGGTCCTGCCTAACCACTCCTGCGATGGTCTATCCAGACTGACACAGCGCCATCGCCTCTTCACAGAGGAACCTGGCACTATCAAAAAGGTGGGTGAGTCAGACAACCTCGCTCCTGGCGTAACTCCAAGGCAGGGGTGATAACAGGCTTCTCGGTTAGAAACATCACTCTTTTACTACGCTAAATCAGAATTTAAAGTTGACAGGCACCATAATTGAAATTTTTTACCTTTTTCGCAAAAAAATAACTGGTTTTCATTGTCCTCTTTCTACCGCAGCAAAGTTGAGGGCAATTTGCTCACTTCTCAATTAAGCCACCTCACCCAGAAGGCGGTTAATATAAACAAATTTGCTCAAACACTGCAAAATTCATTGGATTGCTCAATTTTTAAGCTATCTACTTTTGTAGCATGGAACAATGATTATTAAATCCTTTTTTTATTTAATAAAAATTGAATGGCCCAACTTCTTTACCACCTTTCTGACGCGAGTCCCCAAATAACTGAGTATGAAAGAGCTGGGCGATGCGCATTCGAGAGAAGGTGACATGTAAAACACGCTGTTGTCAAGTCTATTCATCCTCGTTGTAAGGGCGTCGCTGCTGCGGTATCCAGGCGGCGTCATTCACAGGTGACGGTCTGATTTACAAACTCTTGGAGAGAACAAACGGTTGGAACCGCCTACAAAGGTGACGACTAGTCATGTCGTCGCCTCTGCCACTTCACCTGACGTCACGGCGAAGGCGCCATCAAACCTCAGTTGTCTCAAGATCTGATGCTACCTTAGTTGGCTTTGGTAGGATTTAACACGACCTGTTTACAACTGGTCTATCAGAGGCTATATGGACATTTTTTCACGTCCCCCTCCATGGTGATTAAGTAACCGCCGTTTGTGTTAATCCGGCAATCCTTCCGTAGAGGTGCCTTTGCGGGATGGTGCAGCCGAGCCACCAGATGTCAGGTAAGCATGGAAACTGGTATGTATAGACTGTCTCAGCGAGAAAGGAGGGAAGCGGAAAGGGAGAAGGGAATGCAATTCCCCCTCCTTGAAATCCCTTCTGTCGATCTCTCATTCCCAACGCAGCATCCACTTCATGGACGTAAGTAATTGCTTACCGCCCTTCTTGTTCTACTAAACTCCATTCAATGCCAAACCGTTTAAATTTCCTTTACGAGCTGTGCTTTGGCTTGACAGTTGAGAAGTTATTTGACAATATTCTACACGTCAAAATTAATTGGTTGTCTTCACCATTTAAAAAAAGTTTGGTTATTTTTCAGGCTTGTTTGAATTCACCTTTTTAGGTAACAAGCATTTGCATTGGACCAACTGCGAGGCCACCTTTCCAGAGAGTAGCTCAAAAGCACCGCAAAAAACGGCAGCCTCGCCACATTCTGGACTACTCGCTTGTGAAAACACAGTCTGGGCATTAAATCACTTCTTTCAATCCGCGGCACTACTAGTAGCGTTCAAGCATAACTGGAACTTCCGATTTTTGCAGGCATAAAATGGGCTTGTGTAATAATGTCGTACTTCGTGCCGCGGTACGTGACCAATGGTGGATGGACAAAGTCGCTTGTCAAGGAATGCGTCAAGTTTGCGGGCACTAGATTTGCCAAGGTACGCCGAACCTTTCAACTACGAGGCATTTAAATGCAATATTTCCCAACCTACATCTTCAGTACGTGAATGACATGGTGTGCAATTCAAAAAGAAGCAAATTTTCCTGTAGGAACACACACTCACCTTGCATAAATCGAACTGTGATCGTGCGATCCCGGTTACTGCACCGGTTGCTCCGACGATCCCATTGGTCTAGCCCCGAGAGTTGCGAGGTGTTCGCTGGCACGTCGAGGAAGATGCTCGATCCAACACCACTGCCGCCTTTGGCGTCGGCATGCCAACCACAGTGGGCAAATTGAGCAATGCGTCGACGTTTTGAGAACCAGGCGATACTGCGCACAAGCACCCGATACGCCAGGATCCACAACAGACCGCCAAAGAAGGTAGCCACTATGGAGGCCACGTAGTAGGGCCAGTAGTGCTCACCCATACAGGTGCGGGCCAAAGCTCGATAGTCCGCAGTGGTCAAGCTGCCATTCATTGTGGTGACTTGTTTCTACAATGGAAAGAGAGAAAGATGCAACGCATTCCAGCCGTTACCTTTGATTGTCTGACCCCGCGCAACATCACGAACACATGTGAGTTGCCAGGTCATGGTAACGGACTACGAAAAATCGTGTAGCAAACGGGGTGGTTGGGGCGCCTTCTTATTAGAAAATGACCTCGTTTTGGAGGAGGGGGGGGGGACACGTTAATGCAAATGTCATTGGGGGACAGAAGGGAACACCCGATGTAAGGTGGGCTCTACCCCTCCCCCCACCAAATTCAGTGCAGAGTCGTGGGGGTGGAAGGGGGTAAGAGATTGCCAAGGTAGCAGTGATCGAAGTCATTTTCTTTGTCGGAAACATCTTTACATTTCTGTTTAAAAAGTAGGACGTCATTATCAGTGATGAGCTACAAATAACCCCCGTGATTTGTTTTCCTCTTAGTTTGCTGGCATTTATGGGAAAGGGTGCTAGAAAAATTGACTTGGATTCCCCCGGAGGTTAACAACGGACGTTCTTTAAATCTCCATTAAATTTTGACGATTTCTTTTAAAAATTTTTAAAAAAAATAATCACTTTTGTTGATTTACAAGAAGGAATTGTATCAAAGTCTGCAATATCAACAATTTTATGGGCTGCTTGGTCCCTTTGATCCGCTTCCCTTTTCCCTTCTGATTAAGAAAGAAGTGAGTAAAAGGAAAAAGGGAAAAAGAGAAATTAAGGAATATTTTTCATTAATTATTTTCACATATGTATTTGGTCTTCTCTGTAGGCATGCGACAATAACACTACTGTCAGTGACCTGACATTGGCATTGGCTTCGGGACTTGGAGAACCTCATCTGAAATGACGCTAATATCTAATTCCTTCCCCTACCCTCTTCTCCTCTTCCTCACCTCCCCCTTAAACGGACCAGTGACGTCATCCAGCATCTTTGGCTAGTTGGTCATCTGCCAGGTCTGTTGGAATGAGGGTTGGTGCGCCAGGCTGTAGGCCCCTCCAGATTATTTTATTGCCCCTAACCCACCCTCCTCCACTCCTAGAACTGTTGCGTCGCCCTCCCCAAGTTTGTAAGCGCTAGAACAATGCGTCTTGGGGTTTGGGGGGGAAAAGATGGAAAAGGAAAGATGTTAAAATGTGATGCACTTATGACCACATGGGTGGGGAGGAGAAATGTCCCAGACCAAATCACTTTCCACAACATGTGTGGTGCGTGGATCCAACCGAAAGCACTTCGTGATCTACAAACTTGGGTATAGTCGAGCCAATCAGGAGTTGAGGCGAATGCGAACAGTATATCCATGACTGTCATTTTTTCCCCCTTCTTTTCAAGGAAGGTTCCCTCCTTAAGAAGGAGATAGAGGAGGGGGAACAGCATCCAGTCCCCCAGAAAACCTCCTTAATCTAAAAGGAGATGCTTGAATCCCGCCAAAGGGTACTCGCGAAATTTAGCATGGCCACTAACCCCCTAAGCCCTTCTAATACTTCTGACCCCCTTTGCTCCGACGGCTCCTTCACGAGCTTGAGAGGCTATTCAAACAAAAGAATGACGATTCATAAAAATAGGTATTTTGGCATTTAATGAGAGCGTTAACTAATTTTTTGAGAAGCAGTGCCACCACAAATGTTTTGACGGTGCCTTTTTTCAACAAGGATGTCCTTTTCTCCCACCCTTTCCCCTTCCCTGCTCCAGGCCAATCCTGTCACTCAACACCCACAGGGACACCATTGCTTGTTTAAAGCACAAAGAGCTTATTAATGTCTAGAATGAGTTTTCAGGTGTACAACAAAAAGGTGCAAGAAGTTGTCAAAAATAACCAAAAAATTTTGTTGGAATTTAGGAATATGTTTTCTCTCACTATACTACTGAATTCCACCTTCAGTAGATTGGATGCTTTTTAATTAAGAGGATCTAAGAATTAACGGGGGCTCTAGACTTTAAAACTTTGGGAGTTTGATTCTTTAAAAATGACAAAAACGATTTAATTTTTTGCTTTGAAACCTTAACGAAGAAGAAAATGGGCTGTCATCGTTCCCATTCAAGCAACGTGAGTGACAATAGCATTCACGTCAATGGTATGTGACATTGGCAGTAATGTGTGAAGGCAGGGATTCGCCTCAGAGCACATTCAAAATGTTTCACAGACTGGGAAAACTTTTTAACCAAAAGATGCCCAATTAGATGGATTTTCGGGGGACCAGCTCTGTGGTGTATCGACGCTCCCGTTTGTGTTGCGCACTCGGTGCAATGGGTTACAGATTTCTAGGGCCAAATTCTCCCACCCGAGTGTAGGTGCTACCTAACACCTACCAGCCTTACGTTCTCCCGTCGTTAAACAATGCACTGGGGTTGCTAAAATGGGCAGAAGTTCTTCAATGGCCGCATAAGTGATCATTTATAAAGAAGTTGGGTTCTTTGTTCCTCCTTGCCTTACGCCGTTAATGTGTGCCAACTAGTTGGGCGTTAGAACAATTAAACAGTTGGTCTGTGGTGGTGGTGGTTTCTTCCTCTCCCTCCTCTTTTTTGAGGCTGGACAAACAGCAAATGCGTTACTGGAGGTGCGGTTGACTCAGAGTATCACCTAGCCACCCCGTTAACAGGTCTGTAATACCGATCAGTCAGGCCATTCCATTACCCATTATGTAAGGAACTGGTTTCAACGTACACCTCCACTGTTGTAGTGGACAGACCTTGAACCATAGCAAAAGCTATTCGTCACCTTGGTGCTCACTCTGTCCAGTCAGCACTTCCTTGTGACAGGCACCACACTCTCCTCTCCCTCTGCCGCACTTTGGACGACCAAAATGCAGGCCGGTGTTAAAGGTTTCACCCCTCTGCACAGGTTCGAGCAAAAGCATGCAATTTTTAATATGAAAAGCCTTAAACATTTTCTGCGTTTAAATAAAGCCCGGATTTTAATAGCTAACTGTTTAAACACAAATGTGTGTCGGTGTCTCCGACAAGCAGTTAATTTTAAAACGTTGCGCATTTTTTGGTGACAATAAATGCAATCGTTTCTGGCCAAGGCTGTTCACCATTTGGGCCAAGAAAACGACGCCGTTTTGACGCCAAAAGCTGGACACTGCGCAGATTTTATGTCTAAATCAGGTTATAAAAAATTACAAAAAAAGACACGGGAAACGAAAGTACGCAATATCAAGCTTTTTAATCGCATTGCTTTTCAAGAAGTCATGACGTGGGTATATTGATTTAAATACACCTAAACAGGACTCCATATTGGTCTTCTTTTTGTCAAAATTGAGCAGCAGAGGTAAGAAGACAAGAAACGAAAAGTTTGCTGCCCTTCCTCTCGGGGACACATGGCGTCTACCTTGCGATGGTAATAACTTTGCTGCTGCCTCACCCTCTCCACTCTACGTTATCACGCGAATGCTGCCTTAAATAGGTTTAAGTTTGTAAACAGCAAAAATAACGTTTTTTATCCGAAAACTTCGCCTCAAGGCCACAACAGTAAAAGGTGTACTCGCATACTCATTCCTAACCACTCGTCTCAGCCAATCAAAATACTCAACCAATGAACTCACGAGGACTACCAGCCAATGGTATTCGTTACTCATCCCATGACCTGGGCTTAATTTGAGTTGAAAATGACAGGAGGGAGAGGGGGTGGGTTTTGATGGGCAAACCTCAGGAATGGGTACTGATCGACAGACCTTGATAGCCTACTGTGAGAGAAAATCCACTCACTGCTCTCTTTCAATTGAGAGGATGGCGCTGGGGAATGGCAGACCTTAACGACGCGATTGGGTGTGATGACGGTATGTAAAAATTCACATCAAATAATTTAGAATCGGATTTAATCCTACGAGAGGGGGTCTCTCCAAAACGTAGCGGATTTGCTGTGGCTTTTAACCAAAAGGTAACTTCAGACAAACCAGTGGAATAAACACCAAAAAATGCAACGCGCAAATCTCTTTTGGGAAAAAAGACTTGGTTAAGCCATGAAACTAGTCGTAATTATTCCATTAAAAGGTGTTATCTCTTTACTACAATTGTTCCACCCTGAGGAGGGTCCGCGAGGCAAGCTGGCCCCTACTGGTCACAGTCGTGCTTACTCTCAAGACTAAAAGACATCTAACTTGGGGTTTTACTCGAACTCGCCCAGTAGTCAGCAAAACGACGGCTGCAAATGACATCAAAACAAATGGTGTGAATTTGTGAGTCCTTGTAGGCAAAACTTCAAGTTATTTATTTAAAAGGGTGACAGTTGTCGATTAGCTAATTCGTAGGCATCAAAGAGGATAAGTTGGAGGTAGTATACTCAGAGGAAAGGATGCGGCTTTAAACTTTAGCAGAGAGCAGAGGAACGCACCTTATCTCTTCCGCAGTATGAATTTAATGCCTTCAAAAGCAGTGACAAGGAACAACACAACCAAAGCGCACGCATGCAGTAGGCATCGTTCATGGGCGAACCTGATTAGCTCCCTCTCCAGCCAATCAGCGAGGAGAGAGTGGGTGAACAAAAAGCAAGATGTTATATGCCTTAGCCACAGCTCCACCCCCCAGCCCATTTGGCTTTTTGATAGAAATTATTTGTGTTAGTAGGAATGGCAGGTGCACCTAGAACCTCCCAACACCCAGTTAGAGGTTGATGTGAGTTTGAGAATTCCCAAATGCCTTTGCAATAGAAAAGAGGAACAAAAATGCGGAACTAGTGACTGTCTTATCGGTGGTAGAAATAATCGTTACCTTCAATCGGTCTTGACCTCAGTAAAGGTAGTGCAATCTGTGGCTCACCTTCACCGAGATGGCATCTGCGGCCTCCTTGAAGGCACTGTAGTGTGAAGAAGTGGAGCGAAGTGTTGAATGGTTAAGCTGCTAGTAGGGATAGTGAACCTCCTAGGGATTGAAGAGCCCGTCTGGATAGGTAGACAGGCCAAACAAGTGCAGGCCTCTTTGGGAGGCCTCCTCGATGATCCTCGCGTTCCCGCTTTCATGGAGACAGGAGAGCCCGAGGTGAGGGATCTAGCATCTTGACTGATCCATCCTCTTTGTGAAACATATAGGGAAAAATTTACTCTCCAACCTGATCACCCTCTTTACCACCTTTTTAGCCTTTCATTTTTATTCATCGGCCTGGTCTTTGTGGTTACTTTCATCCACCGGGAGGTCAGAGAAAGTACATTCACTAAAAATGCTGTAGAAAGCTCCACAGGCGATGTCTTCCTTCCCTTCCTGTCTGGCCTCACCTTTAAAGGCGGAGTTGGGGCGACCGTCAATTTATTCAAAAGCCGTACCCCTCGGTCAATCCTTCGTAAATTTGGGCGAAATTGAGAGACCGTAATTTGATCACAATTATAGGGTATAAAACCCCGTCAAGGAGGGGTCGCATCTAAATGCGTGGGTAAAGAAAAGAAGGACTTGAAAGGGTTTTTAAGCCCTCACGCCAATGTTGACAACCGTACTGTTTATGCGATCCTCTTCACCACAGCCAACTCACCAGGTGGCATTTGCTTAGCCTTAACAACCTCTACACAAGCTTTAAACAAAATGTAATTATTGTATCCCCCTTGACTGTTTAAGGGTTTTTTCCCTTCCATGGACAGGAAAGACAATCATTTTGGCTCCGGCTGCAACTACCTGCTGGCCAAGTTTTGCGGCTTTTTTCCTCCGCGTACCTGCATGAATTCATTAGCACAGGGAGTCGGAAAAAGTGCAACTTCATCTATGCATTTATTTGTCCGAATCTGTCTGTCTACTTTAATAGACCAGGGGGTGGTCGCGTGATCAGTCGAACAAAAAAAGGCACGGGACAAGGCAATCAAATTTTGGCAGTTGTCTGGGCATTTAAGTGAAGAAAAAATGGCCCGCCACCTCTCGATTGCGGAGGAGGGGGCTTAAGGTGCAATCCGCTTTTTTGTGTGCGCAATAGGGAGGCTTTAAAAGTCACAGACTGAACAACCACTGGGGTGGAACATACTACTTACTAACGTGTGAGTAACCGGCTGGAAGGCTACTAGCATGGGTCAAAAGCCATGCAGCAGAGCGGAGACTAAAGTATCCGCGTTGTTGAATAACTGTCAAAGCTTTGTAAATCCGCCACCCCTCTCTTTAGAGTGTCGTCCTCTGCGTTCGCCCTCGCCATCCTCCTTGGGCAGGTCTTCATAACCTCGTAGTTGGGGCTTTAAAAATCACCCCGAGCTAAAAACACCAGCCATTTAAATGCTCTTAATATGAGAAGGAAATTGACCTAACGTCAAAGCCCATAATAGACCTCTTCAAAGGGCTCAAGTGCGAAATCTCTCCAGCTATAAGTGGGCTTCTTGCAGATCAGCGGATTGGGGTATTCACCTCGACCTTCTGTAAGGCGTCTTGACAGATTTCAGCCATCAGAACTTCTTCAGCATAACTTGTGAGCGATCTGGTACCCTAACCTGAAGGAGTATCTATCCCTCTTCCCTTGTTCGTGAATGGTTGGGGAAGACTCGCTTTGCCAGGTGTTGTAAGCCTCCTCCTCTTTTGGCTTTTTTTGGGCGTGATGGAGGAACTCTCCTACTGGAGTCTATTCGTTCTGCCATACACCGAGTTGGGCCACTGTCGGCGTCTGCAATTATGCCAACTTTTACTGCGTTCAAGAAAAGTTTCTGGACGTTGGCCTCAGCAAGTGCCGCTTTTCTGCCATTGGAGGACAGAACCAGAGGTTGAATCTGGCGTGGTGGAGCCATATGTGGGAGTTCGTCGGCACCGCTATCAGCATGAAACAGTAGTGTTCAAACAGGATGCAGCTTGTTCCACCGCCCAGTAGAGGTGAGTAAATGCAGTTAAAATTGCATTACTCAAGTGTTACTTTTGGGGGGACGGTTAGGTCCTCAGATCAGCTTAAAAACAGTGCCGTTACCACTATTTAATGCGATTTCTGTGGCAGACAATGACGGGAAGCTGTCTTGACACTGACTGTGTCAAGATAGAAAGTATGCTCGAGTGGGGACTTTCCTTGTGGAATTTCATGGCTAACAGCCGCTCCACCGACTAGCTGCATGTTCACGGGAATGACTGGTAACGGGATTGAGGGGCTGAGAAAACTCCAAGGCGGGGATCTTCACCGAAAGGCGTACAACCGAGCTTATTTGCAGGTTCCACAGCGTTCAAAGGAACAACTGAGCTTCCAACAGCTGGTGGAACCGTGCCTGCAGCCTCCTCTACAATGGCTTAAGGCCTCACCACGGTAGCACCTTGGTACGGCTACCTGCGACCCTCTATAATACGTCCCTCCTTCAAAGCTCTAAAAACAAACACTCCGCGGATAACGACCTCAGTGGCTTTTTCTTTATTGGTTAATACCCAGCAGAAAACTTTTGGAAGAGCTAACATCCACCACAAGGTCATGAAGGATCAAATAATGGGGTACCATTTTGTCGAGTGGTTATGCTGCTAGGTGTCCAACATCCCCCCTTCACTCCTCCCACCCCACCTGTGTAAACAGCAGTCCTCAACACACCCTTCTTGGTACTGCAGATTAGAGGACCGGGTGTGGATCCTAATCCAGGCGAAACATCCCAGCATTCCGAATCATTAATCAGCGGCATCTCCCACAACAGTAAAACGACATCTGTTTCGAGGAGGAGGAGGAGGAGGTATTTGTGTGAGGCTTCTCACTTCAAAGCGCTTCCATCAAGTCCACATTTGCCAAAATAACAATATTTTATGATAAATTGCCTTTTGGAGGGAGTTTTAAAAATCCCCTCCATTCATCGAGTGACACGCTTCAATTTGGAGGGTTCCTCCTCTCGCCTTTTTCCGAGTTACGGCCTTATTGGGATGACGGTGCCAGCCGGGGCTGGAGTAGCTTCTCAAACCGAACAGTCTTGTCATTATCCCACTCAAAACACCCACCACCTTTTCGGTACCCAAATCAACAGTTAGTATTGTTACATCAGGGACCTTTCCTTTATTACATTGCTACATTCTCCTTCCCCCCCCCCACAAATTTTAAACTCTCCCAAGAGGCTTTTTGAAATAATGTACCAGGATATGATTGCTTTTTAAATTCACCTATCCCAAGGTACCCATTAATGGAGGTTACAATCCACCGCCCTTGTGACAAAGGCCCCACTCTCCCCTATGTTGCCAAGCCTGGAATTGTGAGATGCGCCCACAAATCAAGCATCTATGGCCACTCCACGTTACAAGGAGTTATAAATACCCTAGCGCCCGGAATATTTTACCTCCACAGAATTAATCATCCAGTAGTCTGAATAAGCATTGACATGACATGCAGATGACTGATCTCAGGTGGCAGGTGGACTCACTACTCAAGGCGAATCACTCCATCTCGTACTGCACTTCATGCAGCCCTGACAGCCACCTTCTGGACACTTGGAGGGATTTGGATCCCTCACATCACATGCTCAGGTTGATTACCAACCCTTCAGCCTCACCCATGAATGACCCCCGGGCAGAAGTGACCTTTATCCGTGTGTGCATCAGCCGAAGTGACCTTGGCCTGGCAACACACATGCACTCAGCGTATGACAGATCAACTGTTGACACCTAAGTGTCACTTTCACAGTCAAATTTTCCATCAATCCAAGGTGACAAGCACAAGCAAAAAAGTGACCAGAAAGTGTAATGCGACTTGTCAAGTGTCAAATAAATTTGAAATTTCGATACTTTTGCTTGTTTGACTGTTGTGTGACGAATTAGGACACAACTGGGCGACTGATTTGTGGAAAGTGAAAGAGAAGATGAAGGAGAACTGCCAAATTCCACTCTTTACCAGTGAGTTGAGTGAATAATGGGCGTGAGATGCGCAATAAGTCTCTCGCGTCTGGTGGCGATGCGATGGCAAACTCAAGCATCTTCTCTCGTAAAATTTGGCACGCTGTCAAGCTCATTTAAGGTGTAATTGTCTAGGGACATGCAATTGTGCAAACGATTCTTGGCTCTTCAACCTACTCACACCACCTTTAGTAACTCCTTCCGTCCTTCCCTCGAAGGTCTAACTGTGGTCACGTGGGTAATCGGAGGACTCTACACCTGTTTCATCGGTTCCATCACCTTTCAAACACTTTTAATTTACTCTAAAAGGTCAAACTTTACCTTAGCGTCAGTTTTTCTCTGTGCACGGTGGCATACCTTCCACTTTAGCGGCAATAATAACTAACCTTAGGATCAGGTAAGCAAAACTCATGCCGTCACATATATGTAACTGAGCACCTAAAGTGCTTCGATTGGCCCAGTCGATCCCAAATTTAAGCATAAGAACATCAAAATTCTGTTCACTCTAAGTCACATCTATATATATATATATATAATATGTATAACTCTTTTTTCGCAGGGCCAGAACAGATGGGTAGACAAAAGGCCGGCCTAAAGGAAGCTAGTGTGCAGGTCGACTTGAAGAGAATAGGTGAGGTAATAGCTTCGGTGAATGGGCACAGAAAGGCGTGAAACATTAGGCACCATTTTCCTCGCTCTGACTCATATGCGCGAAGAAGACGTGGAGAAGGAAGAAGTTGAGACAAATGACAGCAATCAGCGAAAGGTTGGAGCGAAACCAATCCTGAAAGGAGAATAAAAAGAAGGAGATGCAGACAAGCTAAGAACTAAATACTATGGCGCATCTAGTAGCACCAGCAAGAGGCGCTACTCAGTGCTAGTTATTTCTCATCCTGACATGACTAGTAGATATGGGAAAGACGCGCAGAAATGACGTCAAAGGTTTCCAACAGGTAGTCTTTGTGCAATAATTTCCTTATCGATGTATTAGTAAATCTCTAGGATCGCAGATTGTGGCGCTTAGTGGGCTCAATGCACTTGAATGTGCGTTTGTTTTGGCATTTGACTGACATGACTTAAAATAGAGCGCTTCATGTGTAGTTCGGGGAGGTCGATTTTACGGCTAGGCCCTAGCAGCAGAAACGCTACAGTCGTAAAGTGGACCAACGTATTTGACATATCATCCAGTGCCCACAGAGATAACTGAGCCCGTCAGAGGGTCATTAAGTCTGCTGGCTACTGCCCGAAATCCGCGTTATACCACTAATAGAGTGGTTACTAATACCTTGCTGCCGCCAAAAAAACTGGCTCATTTACATGTATATGAAAATTTAAAACCACTTTTCATTTAAATTCCCCAACTTTTCCCCTTAGAAGTACACTTTTTCTGCAATATTGCAGGAATATTTTTATATAGCTTAAAATTTTAAAAACATAGACTGTACTGCGCACACATAAGTAGCAATTTTATCTCGCTTACGAAAATGTCGGAGACTTGTTGAAGCGAATGACTGCTATCGGTGGTGGGAATGAGATGATTCTGTGGACTATCCGCCAGCCCTCGGGACATTAGTTGCACGGCATCTTTGCCACCTTCCTGTGATCCGGGGACTATCTGGCTGAAAGAGGTGACAGAGGCCGAAGCGGAAGGAAAACCGTTCGCAGAAGGGACTGGACTTACTACTTCCCCATCTTTCGATACTTCCTGCATGATCAAAAGT
The DNA here is from genome assembly GCA_000469725.3 of Echinococcus multilocularis. NCBI lineage: Eukaryota > Metazoa > Platyhelminthes > Cestoda > Cyclophyllidea > Taeniidae > Echinococcus > Echinococcus multilocularis. The sequence continues at coordinate 862,012 of LN902848.1, read as the reverse complement.
GACTTTTCAGTTTGCACTCTATTCCAGAGGAATTGAAGATGGGTAATACTACCTCATCGAATTCTCCCTATTCCTCTAATGCATACTTCTCACCTTGGTGACTTACTTTCATTTACAATGGACAATCTCGTGACAAACCTCGATTTAGGTAGTCAAACAAAAATTTAAAAAATGAGAATGAGACATGAATTGTAGTGTCTGAGGACAGCATTTGGTGGTAGAAATGAGACATCTTAAGGAAAGCAGAATTTGCTGTCAGACCCACCTCATTTTTGCCCCAGGACCAGAAGGCGAGCTTTGAGAGGAAGCCGAACCCTTCACTATCCGTCGGTGAGACGACCTCTTTCGCCGAAGGTGTATATTCCATAGCCGCTGACACGGTCTTCTCCGGTTGAACCAATACTTCGGGTCGTGTGAGACGTGCCTGATGCAGTCCAGTGGTCGCTGTGGCCTTCACGGCGATCGGTGGAGGCAGGGTAGTGTAGTAGTCGAAGTGGTTGCTAAATAACGTCGGATTGGCTAGCAGTTTGGTGAGTGGACAGGCAGGAATTTCATACTGGTGTTCCAGTTCATTCACTAAAGGCACCAAAATATGCGAATCAGGAAGTTGCATATATTTTTAGAAACCTTTGCCTCCCCATTTTGCTTCTCTTCCATACTTAACAGACGCAGCTCTGACATACACTGAGTCGTCAAACATAATGAGAGACGATAAAAGCTAAAAAATTTACAGGACTCTCAGTCACTAATAACTGACTTCAAGGAAAAGACAAGATGTGGAAAGGAGAAAGTAAAATGTGGGCGAGGAGGCAAAGAGGACTTGGCTCCTGTTCTGGAAGTCCGTTTCTTCTTCCAGACTGACGGACCGGCAAACTGATGAACAATTGGGCAGTTAGGAAGGCATAGAAGTAATTTGGCGTTATTTATTTCACTTACTATCAGGAATCTCAACGTACGATCCATCGGTCTCTTCCATACCCGCATCCTCCTTTCTCCGTCTCGTTGTGTAGTTGCGCTTCACGCCTGGAACATGCAGAAACGCTCCTGGTGCAGTGTCGGCTTTTCCACTGGCATTTAGTGGCGCACTCTGCTGCCTCCGTCCGGACGTTGGCAGCATTTCCGTCGTCCATCGATCTGCCCTCTCCGTGCCAATGCTGCGCTCTGCTGTCGCTCTCCGCTCCGCCCCCGACGTCGACAGTTGGGAGGCGGCAGTGGCAGTGGCTGCGCGCTTTTTAGCTTCTTCTGTTTGCTGTTGAGCTTGTTGTTGTTGACGCTGTGCTTCTGCTGTGGTAGCAGCCATCACAGATTTGGGATCTTCGCCCATTAGGAGACGCTAGGAGGGAGGATAAACGAGAATTTCGGATTTAACTACTAAATATTCAATCTGTGAGATTCTGCGGTAGAGGGGATATCAAAACCACGCCGCCTTCTGGCAGATGCTACGATCTGGTTATCCTACTCCCCAATCTGTACTTCTCATTTGATAAACTGATTAAAAGTGGCGATTCCATTACCTCTCTGCGTCGCAGCTCCTCAGCCAGTTTCAAAGCTCTCGCGCGTCTCTGAGCTCGTACCGAACCTGCTCTCGACATAAGCAACTTCTTTTCCTGCAATTCACGAAGTTGGGATGAAAATTTGGGTGGCAAAGTTAGATCTTCTTCAGGTTGATTAGTTGTCTCCTCTTCCTCATCCTCTTCGCCTCCCCCTCGCGTCAAACCGCGAACAATCCCTGCCACAACATCTTTGGCTGACTGGAGGGCCGCCTCGAAGGTAGGACTGCCCTGTCGCGTAACCCGCATCATTCGAACTATGTCTTCGAGGTATTTGATGCCTGTCAGGAAACAGGAAAAAAAGAATAATGTATCAGAATCTACAGGCAAAGGTGAAAGATCTTGAGGGAGGGGTAAAGGACGGCTAAAATTGCAATACATCCTTCAAGCACACATTTGATCGCCTTTCCTGTAAACGGCATGCTTTCCGCCAGCAGGATGCTCTGGAAGCATTTTCTTAGTGGCTAACGCCTAAAAATTCTAGACACTCGCGTTTCCGTTTGATCCTTTCAATGTGATAATAGCCATCATAAGGTCAAGGTCGTGGCACCTGCTTACTCAAACACGTCGGGAAATGAAGATGTTCCTATTGAAGCCCTTGTCTCTTGACCATTCCAGCTGAGGTGATGGTGGAGGGGGGGGGGAGAGCAAAGCCACCAGGATCCACGTTCACTCAGAGATGCAAATACCAATTGATAAAAAGCGAGTCAGTCACGGCTGCCTCATTTCGCGAACTGTTATGGATGAGCACGGAAGGCGATGCAAGAGGCCTATAATGGCTTTACATTTGCGCACCCACCGTATGTGATTGACTGTGGCCTTACAATGGCTGCTGACTCACTCATAACGTGTCTGTACGTGTTAGAATCCAAGCAGGACAATGAGCAAGAACACATTTGAGGTCAATTAACCATCCCTCCAAACCACGGCAGTAGGTCCTCCCCAGCTTCACAAATTTTGATTTTGAGAAAATGAGGTCGTCTATTTTGCGCTTTCCTTTCCATTCACTGTGACCTACCCGGCTGCTCGAAGTCGGGATACATCTCGCGCACCAGTTCCCGCGCCTCCAGAGAATACTCCCGAGCGCAACTGGCGGCAGCTTTGGCCTTCTCAATGTAGTCCAACACCTTCATACTGACTCTGCATGCGAAGAGACACAAAAAAGCACGAAATATCATTAAAATATTCCACTGAATATCACGCCATTAGCTGTAGACCCCTAAAATGCATACTACTGAATACTTTGTTAGTAGCTGGCACGTGGCTTCTGATCTACGCTTGGAACAGGAAGAAAAAGGCGGTAAAACTCACTGTTCCCTCGCTTCAATAGCCTTCTTTTGTGCCTGTTCCCCAGACAACATTGCTCTATGCACCATTTTTTGCACTTCCTGCATGACATGTCGATTGTAGAGCACCATGTGGGGCTTGTTGCCTGCCGGCAGGGCGAGATACACCAACTTTCCGTTGTGATACTTGCCCTGTTCAAAAGTCCCATCAGGAAATCGCGTATGGCCAAAGCCGTGGCGCTGATTCTTGAACCACTGACCATAGTAGGCCAGACCATCGGTGCGTTCACAGACACCGTATCCATGACGCGCGTCGGAGAACCATTCGCCTGAATACACTTCGACGGTGTCATCGGCTATGAGATCCAATTCCAGCTAAAGAAAAGTAAAAATACTCTCCACACTACTTACCGTGTCATTTTCCGCGGGGATAATTTTAGGTAGGGAATTGAAGGAATTATACAAGTCCTTCATTTGTCGTACATAACTCGTTGGGAGGGTTGGCATTGTCTCCTCGGGATAGGTGAACAGCATCGAGAGCGATTGGGTTCGCTTTCGTTCTGGTGCCTCGGGTGTTGTACAACCAAAGGGGTTAATCCGTGGGTGCTTTAACTTGTTTAAGCGCTTTATGAACAACTCAGATCGTTTCGACGACAACATAAATCCACAACGCTGTGCCACCATCAGTCTGTAGGTGGCATTCTGATGTCGATGTCCCATTGCACACTCCAAATAGGATGTGGCATCACGAGGCGCTGTATAGGGCTCTGGATCGCACTCCTCTCCATCCATTACCCCGTCAACTCCGTCTGAATTATTCTCACTGCTCCAAACTGCTTCACAGGGCACATCGATGGAGCCCTGATCGAAAGACATTCGACGATCCAGATTGATTTTCAATGGAGAGGGCAATTTTCCGCGTTTGCGAAGATCCTCCAATTTACTGGAATTGGAGGCTTTCTTGATCTCCGGGTAGAGCTCCAGAACCTCGCCGTAGGTTATCGAGCGACGCACACCCAGCCCCTCACGGATGCCATTCTTGTAATCGCCACAGTAGGTACCTGCATGGAAAAAAGGAGGGCGAAACAGTGGAGTGTTTCCTTCTAAAGAAAACTGTTTATTAGTTCAGTCGAACTTGCGATTAGTTCGGTGGGGGAAATTTTTTTTTTTATCTTTAGGTCAAGTACTTACAAACACGGATGCTAACGCGGGAAATGGGAGGTCATAAATACTTCTTCCTCTGCACTACAAGGTCAAAAAACAAGCCCACGTGACGTTTAAGTCCGATTTGGGGAACGTAGTGCATATTTCTTTTTCTGGGTAATGGACCCCTGAATCCTACTGATTAATTCTTATAAGTAGCATGCAATATGAAATAGGGTCAACTATATTTACAACCACCAAATTTATTTATCTTTTAAGAACATTTATTCGATTTTGAGCTTGCTACAACTATACTTTGGAAAGTCAAAAAGAGGGGTATCTAAACAGTGCGAGAGCTTCGGACATGATAACTAACAAGCTCTTCAGAATATTTAAAATATGTCTTTTATCAGCCTCAGAAAGAATTCAGACGACATAAAGAGGAGCCTTCACTTGTTGACCCGGATACTGGGCCTAAATATCACGGAAAAGTGCTTCTGTAGCAGAACCTTGTTAATATGCGGTGACTCACGGCAGAATGGTTGGAAAAGTCACGTCCACTTTCGACAACTGCCAGACTGCAGTGATATAGTAGCCTAGTAAAGTGATTTTAAGTGGGACTAAACAGAGGGTAGGACAGCGCGTATGTGTCCACATTACTCTCTCATTGGTCGAATAAATCAGCGATGTACCCTTGAAAGACGTTACATCAAGGAAAGTATTAAACGGGGGAAGGAATATAAAACGCCTACTTCATGAGGCTAATTAACCCCTTTTTAATAATCTGGTAACTTTGTTTTAGACAAAATTCGCCAAAACATGTGTCATCCTGTGAGAAGTATTGGTTGCAAAGCACTCACCCACAATGTCATGAGGGGAGCAAAAGCGGTGGAGGCCCCCCAAACCCCTACCATAAATCCAATTCTTAAAAAGCACACTCTTCTTGGTCCAAGCTACACATCACGGACTCCATGGTCACCCTATTCAAGCGCCCTGTTTAAGCCCCATTAATGACATTCGGTTACCGCATTCCGATGTGTAGTAGTTAGAATGAGGGACCGAAGAAGGAGGGCTATCAAAGAGGCATTTGTTCAAGTAGTCTGCTTATTCATGAGTGCTCATCAATCACCATGGTGTCGATCACTGCCTTGGTTTCATGACGTCCAGCCTGTGCGATTTATTTTATTGACCCAATATTTACTCAGACCTTCGTGCTCGGCATAAACAAATAGTAAAAGTCAAGCGCTCTTCAACTTTGATCAAATTCTTACTTTTCATCTATATTTTACAAGTTTGCGCGGATGTATTCACTAAGATTTTATTTTTTTTAAACCTGAGGCACTGATGATTATGCAACGAATTTGTATTGACCAATCAACAATCAAGGATCAAATTTCCTCCAATTTCATTGGCTAGTTTCACAAAGCATCAAGTAAGGGTGGCGCGTCTAGCCAAATACCACATTAGCAGTCATAAGTGGGGTTCTCTCGTTAATTTTATTTAGAAAAAAAGGGAGCTTTTGCCTCAACTGGGCAAAATCCAGGATGGGAGGTGATGCAGTTACCTTGCGTCTATGGGCTGATGGAATTCAGAATTCCACTTTCTTTTAATTATGAAATGCCATTCTTGCTAACGCATGTGAGCTGACTTGTGAAACCTCTTAAGACGACTTAATGTGTCAGGCATCGTTATTTGCCGTATCGGCCATAAACACTCTGCTGATGCAAAAGGGGGACGACGAGACTAATCAGAAGGTCAAACGGGAAGACCCCTCCATTCATATTACTGTCATTCTACCAAGTTTTGAGTTATTTATTAGTGGATTAATCCATTTGGTCTTTCCTAATGCCTAACAAAGGCAGAGTGAGTTGCTGAAAACAAGATATGGCATGATTTTTCTGAATGATGAGCCCGAAAGTCTTCTGGTAGCGTCGTGAAGGACTTAGCCTATCGTCATGCTAGAGCTTCTTCTTGAGTTTATGCCTTGATTTGAAGGCGACGTCAGAATTATGCAGCCTATTCACGTTTCATTGTTCGGTGCAGCCTGTCCGCAAAGCAGGGAAAAAGGGGTCTCTTTTGCCACCAATTCGAATAGATGTTCCACGAATTCCAAATGATTCCATCAAAGGGAGTTTTATTTACCATCACTTTGTTTTCTGTTGCAGTTCTTCACTAGAACTTCCTTTTTTGGAAGTTCTAGTAGAGGACAAGGCGGGCATTTCACGTGGTCTACTGCACTTTTCCTAGTCGTGGCAAATTCCCTCAATCCTGTTGTCGCTTTAATCTCTCCACGCCCATTAGGGAGGCATAAAAGCGACCATGATGTGTTCTGCCCCAGGTTCCACGTTGAGTACGCCCCTTTTTAATAACTGGTTTGCAAACAGGTCTGATTTGTTCGCATTTTTGGAGTTCGTTAAGCACACAGCAACCACATCGAAAGGGAAGGGAATTTGCCTTGCAAGGTAGAGCCCCTTCGCTTATTTAAAACCATCAATCTTCTACTTTACAAACGAGACTTTTTCGTTAAAAAAAATAGCAGTTTTGTACGCTACGATCGCCAAAGTGTTGCTGTTTACTTTATTAGGAGCTTCCATTTTGGTGGCCGACTCCATGCACCTTCTAGAAGTTGTTCTCTTGCTCACCTCAGCTTACGTTGAGCTGACCTTTAAGTGCGTCAACAATCACCTTGATTCCAAGATCACCAAGTTAACAATTGCTGGATGAGTGGCCCACTCTTAGGCAGTCATCGCTGACCGGCCGCTAGAAGGCATGTACGCACTCACCGCGTTTCAATTGGATGGATCCAAGACACTCCCACAGACAAACTTGAGCACGCACCATTAAATGGAGGGAGTTTGAAAAGAATTTCAAATACAGAAGAAGCATTTAACGGGGGTAGAAGGAATCATGCAGGAAAATATGTCTGGTTGAGGTGTTCCGTGACCTGATGTGATGACTCGAGAGCCCTTCGATTCTGTGCTTAACTTCGTGGTCACTTCAGTCCCCTCTGCGGCATTACCTTCGGATCACATTGGTAAGTGGTACCTCCTCTCCCCTCGCCCCGACTACTCTAGCTTGTTGCAACTTTGGGGGGGGGGAAAGAATAGGGACGCTGCATTGCTACTATCTTTGAGTCTCAGATGGTGCGCACTGCCTTCAATCCAACTTGGAGGTCGGCCTTGAATGCACACACGTTTATATGCAAAAGATTTTAACCCTCAATTGGTAATTTGAACTAACCAGGTTGATGTGAGTTGAATCAAGCTTGATTTCAGGAGTAGAACTTGGTGCCAGGAATTACAAAATATATCCTTTAATTTTGTAGAAGTCGTGACAGTAGAATGTGGCATAAAACAAATGCATTGTACAATTTGCCTCTGGGGGTGGGTCATTAAAGAGTGGGTGATCTTGGAGTAGATCCCTCATGCTAGAGCTGGAACTTCTACGGCAGCTCCAGGCGCACTAAGTTCACTCCATCGAACCCTACGCCTGAATCTCCCCAATGGAAGATGGCGTGTGTGGATAAGCAGACCCAGGAATATTTAATCCTGACGGACTATCAAAATGGATTCAAATTCTTCCAAGCACACCCATGGGGCCATATTTAGGTTGGAAGGATAAGCAAAAGTGATATTGCGGCTTTAGGGCATCGGGAACTCAATTTTGATGTTCCCACCCCGCTTCTCAAAACTTGACCGCGACTAACCAGGTCGTTACTATGGTAGCACCTAATAAAGTGTTGTGAAAAGAATTAACCTTATTTATTCAAGGCTGAGTATTTAGTGTGAAAGATGAAATTGATAAGGTGAGCTAAGGAATAAAAATGGGTTTCAAAAAACCAGCCAAATACTAGAAGAACTTACATCCTAAAGTTGGTAACTTCGGAAATGACTGCTGTGTTATAACCGCAAAATTTTTTATTAAGTGGTCCATAACTTTTCTTTTTAAAGTTAGTAAAAATATTTTGCTCATTTTGAAGCAACCTTAGTATCTGAATCTTGCCAAAATTCCCAATTCTTTTTTAGGTTTCACAAGTTCATAATTAAAAAACAAGCGAAATGTGCAAATTCAAGATCACTTGTAAAAAGAGCAGTATAACCAGCTAAAAAACACTACAATTATTTTATAGGAAACATGGAAAAACCAGACTTTACGGTTTGTTGTAACCGATGATTAAAGAATTCGAGCAAAGTTATATTTTAGCCTAGAAAATTGCTCTGTTCGAAATTGGCCGCATTCAAGCACCGCTACGACAATTAGGTCATAAAGTGAACAAACCTCAACAAAAAAGCGAATTTTGCAACCACTAAATCTAAGTGCCATATTTTTGAAGTTAAGGCAACCACCCACCTTTATCTCCATAAGTCTCAACACCAAAAGCTGGAAATCCATTCTCGAATCGGCCCTCGAACTTCCCTGGTGCATTGTCCTTCCCCTTGACTCCCATGGTGATGAAATCGTCCTCAAACTTGCCCATTATCACCCAGTCCTCCCGATTGAACACACCAAATCCATTCCGTCGATTCATCGCCCACTCTCCCTCGTACATCGCTCCGGGCGCATTGGGCCAGAGAAAAACGCCCGACTTCTCCGATCCAGCTTCCCACAGACCGGTATACTCGCCTTGCGATTTGTCCTTTGTTATCAGACCCAAACCCACGGCCTTTTCGTCCAACCACTCACCAATGTAGATCCCATTGTCTCGAAACTCATACCTCCCAGCTGGCAGGCAGACTGGTTTCAAGGGGGATCCAGGCTCTTTAGCATTTGTTTTCCTTCCAGTAGTGGTGCCGTTTGTGGTGGCGTTCTGAGTCCCTCCTGTTGGTGCTGCTGTGGTGGTGGCGGTGATGGTGGAAACAGAGGTAGCAGGCGGTTGGACGATTTGGGAGACACCAAATGCTGGGTTGGACATTCTTCTTCTTCTTCTTCTTGCTCTTCCTTGGAGTCTATTCCTTCTCCACCAACATATGAACGAAAGTCTTAGTAGGTGAATGGCATGAAGCCTTTTACTAGCTGCTACTGCTTCTTTGGCCGTGGGCCTGGCCAACTCACCGATTGGTTGATCGGACACATCGATTGGAAGACACAACGCGACCTTGGCAGTGCAGATAAACACATGGGCGCACACAACACAACTGCACGAATAGATGGGGATGTGGGCAGGATATCACATGTGGACGCACATTTTAAAATATAGCTTTTGTTAAAGTTTTCTAGCTGGTCATTTGCAGTGATTTTAATGTTCCTCAGTAGCATGTAATGATGCCATTTTTCTTCGCGTCTTGTTACTACGTTAACATGGATTTTGGGAAACAATTTTGTGGTTAAAGCAAAATTTTTGACTTTGATAAGTAACCAATGACCATATCCCGCTTGATGGGACATTCTGGCCACACTAGTTTTGCAAAGAACGCATCGGACCATCTGGAGAGCTATTGTAAACTTCTGCCCGAATTCCTTCATCTTGTGGCACCTCTGAGGCGAGACCTGAGGGTGTCATACCAGTGGTGGTGGCTGACGGTTACCTTTAAAAGGCCAACAATTAGCGCTTTTTTGCGGAAGAAGGGAATTTGCTGTGAACAGTCTTAAAGACAAAAAGTTTATGTCATGATGAACTGAGAACGGATTTGAATTATTTGATGTCCACTGGAAAGCTTCATTAAGAACACAAAAGACACGTCAAATTGATGACAGAATTGTCATTTTAGTTATCATCTCAGACCACCTGATGTCGGACCATTCAGAGGTGTTGGGGCGACGATGGCGAGGGATGACAATACGTCTTTGACGGTCAGACACCAAGCTGTGCTACGCTGAGATCGCGCTTCTGTTTGACCTAGGCAGAAAAACCGCAGATTTTCATTAAAGTTGGGGAGTGGTGCCTAGCTTAACAGTTTTTGCTAGCTTCCACATTTATTTCCACCTTCACTGTGTGCAAAAATACGATAGATGAACCGAGTTATCGGCCGAATCGTCCGAGATGTTTGATTTCCCGCTTTTACTAAGGCAGCTAATTTTGGTGCATTTAAACAACTAAATCTAAAAATGTAAAGGAAGTACTAAGTGATGAAAATGGAGTCGTTTTGACTTTTACTTCTGACCATGCTGGTGAATTATGGCCATATCCCCCATCGTCACCATTCACAGAAGGCGTAATGACCTACGCCGGTTGGAAGGAAGATTTGTCGCTAAGGCGCGGTCATTTCGTTACGACGGAAGTTCAGATCTCGAAGATTGAAGAGTGCGTTCCGCTGCGCCAGCATTAAAGCCGCCCGTACTTCAATACTATTTTCGCCGCCTGTATAGAAAAATTCAGTTCATTGTCCTATTTGAAAGGGTACAGTAGAGCAGATCGACGGCGTCATGACTCCTGTTTTTGGCCTGTCCGTGTGGTTGATACCGGCCATTCCCTGCTCAATGTGAGGTAGTGGGCTTACTCTAGTCGTACCAACGCCACACGTTAGACAATTAAAACAAACGTTTAAGGTCATCTTGCGATTACTTAAAAAGAAAATTAGGCAACACCCAAAACATTTTCCTGCCCTGGAAAGAGAAGACGTCTCCATTCCTCTTGATCGGACATCAGCAACAACCAAACAACTTATATTGCTTGAATTACATGGTCATGACATTTCTGCGGTGCTAAAATAAGGCATCTCAGTATTGTGAGGTCAAGTGTAATAAAAGCTGGATTGACTGCACCTTTTAGGCCAGGAACTGTCGGTGCATGCGACTCCCCTGACTGCGTTAGCCCCCAAAGGGAAATTAACTCCGAAATCATTCAAAGGTGATCAGCTGCACTCTTTTATTACCCTACCCAATAAAAGATGCCCTCATCTGACCAGTTTACTAATAATTAAAAGTTCTTTGCCTATTCCTCACCATCTTCCTCCGCCTTTTGGACTTAGGTGAAGAACTATTTGGGAATAATCTGCTCTTCCTGGCATTCTTCCAACTCGGTGTCCGGAGTCATTCACGCTGTCACGCCAAACAAGAATGGGTTATGGGGGCGAGCACGTAGGAGGTAAAAACAGGGTTTAAGTCTGGCGTTTTCAAGCCACTACTCTTAGTTCATGTTGGGATTTTAAGTAAATCCCTAACCTCGGCATGAAAGACCCACTAACGAAGCCTCGTTAACTAACAATCTCTTTTCCTGTCCTCCCTTTCTCTCCTTGCAGAATGATTTCGACACTTGCGCTTCCATTCAGCTCGACTACGTTGTCAGTTTTGAATACAAAGGGACTTAAAAGATGTAGTCAAGGTCATCCGAAACAAATGTGATAGGCACATGCTGCAGCCTACCTCACGCAGATATGCCAACAGCGAAGCCTCTGCTTCCAAAGGCGCTATCTCTTCGACCACGAGCTCCCATACATACGCCTCAGATTATGGTGGGAGTTCCTCCAAAGGAGCCAAGTCAGCCCGGGTTTTCGAAATTTACAGGTTTAGCTGCTTTGTTAACGGTGTAATAATGTTGATCAACTTGCATTGACCACAGTACTCCTTCCGATATGTTAAATTTGCTGACCTTGAGACAAACAGACGACTAAGCGCAATTCTATTTGAGGCGCTCAAGTTGTCCGCAAACGTGTGCTACTGAAACAGGATATAAGTAGGGTAGGGGATATAGTTATTTCCCTAAAGTATGGACGCATCTTCAATCACATTTTTTATGTTTCTCTTCTGCGATTCTAAAGGACACCATACTTATAGACTTAAGGGATAAATCGCAGGCTTGGATTCTGACGGGGTGTCAGCCGGAGAGGTCAAAGGGACTCAGAGTCCTGAAACTGACGTACAACCGAGACACGTCACCTACTTGCGGATCCGCCAGCCAGGTGTCGAATCACGGCGAACGGACTCATTCTTATGAAAACATGTCATATGGACTGGTCATGACCATGTAGTGTCGCCACGACACAATGACCAATCCGGAGGGTCGGCGAGAGCATTAAAATGTTCCAAAAGTGTGGAAAAACTTCTAGAACTGCAAGGTGAAAGCACTACACTGATTGTAGAGCTATTATTAATGTCTTTGTAAAGAAGCTGGACACTTGAAAAGGGAAAGAGGGGCAAAGGCAGAGGTGCTGTGGCAGGAGGATTACATTATTCCTGTCATCCGGCGATTGGCCAAGTACCACATGTTAAATCCTTCCCTGTTGGAACGGGGAAGTCATGTATTCTAACATGCACAAGCAGGACATAAAAGGAGCCAACTCCTCTCTCTCTCACCTTAAACAAGAACCTATTTTTGACGGCTTGGTAATCGGCGAAATCATTCTTCCACTTGCTTATCAAGGATTTGCGCATCTTTTGATAAAACCACTCTTTAAAAGAATTGCCGCACTGACGATTTGATAAGCGAAACTTGCAGAGCGATCCATCGGGTACACTGATACCGATAAGACATGCATCCAGGGAGATCAAAATCGCCATCTTGCAGAAGATCCTTGCAATGGCTCCATTTTGGAGGAATGATTCGAAAGGACTTGACCTGTTGACAAGTCTTGTTGGTGGTCAACCTCAATTCAGTAAATCATCAGGAGCGCCTGGCATCCCAGAAAGCGGTCCTGCTAGAAATCATTTCCAATTCATTACTCTGTTTGATGAGATTAATTGCAGCCAAGCTCCCACCAGTTCAGAGAAATTCATATTTATTTATCGAGAAATTAAACGCTTCTTCAGTATCCCCACTATTTCTTTGCTGCATCAGGTAGTTCAGGAGAAATCAGACGTGTTGGAACCCCCAGGGACTTGTCGACTACATGCGTCATAAAGAAAAGATTTTCATCAGCCGTTTAGTATAAACGGATGCAGTCCAGTCCCAAATCTGTTAAGACTTCCTACAACAAAGCAGCTCTCTCCAAAGAGTTCGCCTCCCTGACTCCGTGCTCACCAACATGCACGAGTAATGAGGAAATTTCCTACAAGGGACCCAGTTCCGGTGTTTTTAGCCAGCTGGCCCACAATTGCATAGCAATGTTGATTCCATTGAGGTGACCTCGATGTGCCCATTGGATGTGCTAAAATCTGCTAACTACTTGGACCTTGAGACAAACCGACGACCACGCACAACGGCATCATAAGACGTGTCCTACTGAAATAGGATATTAGTAGAGGGCGAAAAAAAATTCTAAAGTAAGGACGCATTTTTCGTCTCTACCGTTTACAATTCCAAAAAGAATGGGATGAAAGCACTTCGTACTTCCTTGTGTTTTTCTATTCATGTATAATACAATCCCAAGGCGCCATAAAATAGGGGTTAAAATTTGCTTCTGCAGGGGAGGCGGGGGAAAACACTTGAGGGAAAACTGCGGATGTGTCAAAGCCAACACTTCGTTTCCAGATAGAGGGTCAAGTAAACCACCAAGCAAGCGGATTTCACAAGAATCACCCCCGCGATTTCTTCACTTCGCAGTATTTTCAAATTGACCGACTACCTTGTAGCAAGAAAGGGCGAAGCAAGCGAATCCACCACTGGTCATCCCCACCAAAACGACCTGCTATCCCATGTAATGTCTCTAAGGCGCGTACCACGTCATCCGTCACCTCCAAAAGACCACGCTTGCATTGTGTGTGCGGTAGGCTGGAGGCGGAATAATTCCCGCAATTCTTTTGCTGAAGGTCAAACAACAGTACCACCAATAGCGGGAGTATGTAATCAAAAAAGAAGTCTTTATATTGCCATTGCAAAAAACGGGGAAGGCACAAGATTGGCGCTTCAATTTGGCTGAGAGAAAGGAGTAGCCCCTCATCCCGAACCTCCGCAGTCCCATGATTTGTATCAGTTGGGTGTGCGGGTAATTGGAAACGACAAATTCGTGACAGGTGACAAGTTCACCGTCCTAATTTCACATACAATTACTCCAGATATGGGGAATGGCAGACTAACAGAGAAAGACGACTCTTGAGTTGCTCAATGGCGAACTCCGTGTAACCACAGGAGCCTTCCCGTGTGCTGATAATAAGGAGCCTTCCAAACCCGTCTGCTTCAATGAATAGCTTCTGATCAGGGATGACACACCACCTAGTCCTTCCAAACTGACGAAGCAAAGAAAGCAAGTAAGCAGAGGAAGACAAACTACACAGTTTTATACAGTCCGTCCCAACCTAAGAAGTCTTCTCTGTGTAAAGCCGTTTTACAGCCGACGCATAAGCCTCCAAATTGGCCTGCACGTCGGCGCCGACTACGGGTTCAAAGACCACATCCTTTATCTCAGGCCAGTGATAGTGACGCCGCTTCGGCTGCCTCCGGGGATGCTGCCATGGGCCCGTATTCTCCTCCGTAGGGGTGCGAAATATCGCCTCCAATGCTTCGCGGTAGGCCTTCACGGCGGGCATCTCATCCATCTGGAGGGAAAAGACAAACAAGTTTCGAAGAAGCAGTTGAATTATTACCCAACGAAACCGGTATAAAAGGTCAATAAGGTGGTAATCGCATAATTACGGATTCTTCAGAACATTTACGTGATTAGTCAGGAACAGAATATACTGATTAATTACTCACGTTTTGAGAGTAAAGTGTGGAATAATTAAGTACCTTTTAAAGCCTTTTAGAAGGTATTTGATGCCTCTGGAAGGATTCATTGATAACTTCAGACATCTGTGCCTGTACCAGGTTCACCAACCAGCACATTCAAGAAAATTAACTCAAAACTTGCTCCTAGAGAAAAATCTGGACAACAGTGCACTTTCGGCACAGTCAATAGGACTCACTTTAGAGGAATCACCTTCAAGCCTGAGGAGGTTGGAGATGCGTTTGCGATGTTTGGAGCGTTCCCACTTAAAGTCCAAGTAACTACCCGTCTCCTCGTCCTCCCAGGGCTCGTGTTTCTGCAAGGTGGGGAGGAGGAAAATAAAAAACAATTAACTGCTTTAGCAAATCGGTTGAGATGGCAACACTGAAAGCTATGATCTGTTGATTGTGGATCAATGAAATTACTTCAAATTTGTAGCGCCTAACACTCCAATTGAGTCAAGTTGATCTCATAACAACCCCCCACCCCACTTTTCAGGTGCTTAGGCCCTAAATAATCAAACAAACTGAAAACCCAAGGCATTTTAAACCTATTTAAACGCTTCTTTACTGCTTGAAGAGCTTTAAATGCGTAGGTATGGAGTTAGCAACTGAGACTCTGCCAAACTGAAAGTCTTTTCTCGCCTATCCACAAGCATTTCGGTAAGTTAACACCGGCCGTTAGGTCCTTTTCAGAAATCACATTCACTCCAAGAAAAAAAAACAGTCAAAAACTGGAAAATGAGGATAAGAGGTGACAAAACCCATAAACAACCCGAAAAAGCGATAAAACACCTAATAGAACAGGTCAAAAAGCCAATAAACGTTCTCCTTTACCTATTGGCTGGGATGCTAGCAAATTACATCTAGGGGGAGAACCAACAGCAGATTGGGTGAGAGGAGGGGCGATTCATGTTCCTTTATTTCCAGACAGGGGAGGCGGGATATCAACTTTTGATGGTTTGGGTTTCCAAAAGACAATGAATAGCCAATTTTACGAAGGAAGACGACAGATTTGAAACAAAAAAAATGTGAACATTATCTTTCAATAAGACATCCTAAAAGCACGGAATTCAACTGTATGGGATTTAAAACAAGCGGTGATCCACTCAGAAAATAAACACGAACCTTCGATTCCATTGTTAGTACGGTAAAAACGTAGATGAGGTAGTCGTAATTTTGATGCGAAGCTGGACACCGCTCCGAGGTTAGTTCCAGAACATCCTGGTCAGAGTAGAACTGAGCCATTCCACGCTCAAAGCCATAGGCCTTAGCCAGTCGCAGAAGCTTCAGTCGACCGCGTTCGTCCAAATTCAGGCACTTAAGTGAAACCTGGAAAGCAATATTCAGTGGAATTAAATCTACTGGAATACAAATAAGTAGACGGTGTTTGGGTCACGAAAGGTGGACGAACCCGAATAGTCACACGTCTCGCCCTCTTGTCGCGAATAGATGGAGCACTGTTCGTGAAGGAATGCGTAACCACCTCCACGGGGTAATTACAATCCACATCCTCATCAGTGCGGAGACCGCTGGGCCACTTGGTGGTGAATTCTGTGCACCAAAAGGAGGTGAATGGATGGAGTGCCGAAATATGAGGTGAGACTCACTTTGCAGCGCCTTGCAGTGCTTTTCAATATGGCGTGGAGTGAGATGAAGAAAGTTGGGAATTTTAAGGAGCTCCGCGTTCGCGTACTTGGCTGGAGAGAGGCCACCGTTCTCCACTAGATTCTGTTTAAAAAAAACGGCAACGTGCATTGCTAAATGGACTTCAATGTGTAAAAAATTACAACCTATCAAAATTACATCATATTAAGTACCCTGCATATGTTCAGTCAATTTGCAAAAAAAGCGAGTCGCTGTCTAAAAATATGGCACCAAAAACGCCTTACGATGCTTCTTTTCAGTGTAATCAAAACCAGATGTAAAAAGTTGACAAACCTTACTATGGCCCTGACGAATGGGAACCGGGAAAACATAAGGGCTGAAAAAGTTTTCACAAGGCCACACAGCCGGCCAGTCATCTTCCTCGATCTGCTGCTCATGGATCTCCGAAAACTAGCGTGGGAAGAAGAGAGAGCAAACACAAAGCTGAATACGAATGCAATTGAAGGCGCAAAATTGAGTTGCAAAATCATGCACAATTAACCGCTATCAGGTTTCAGATTTTTATAGTGAGCTAGAGCATGGCGAATTGCTGCTTACTGTTAAGAATGGAACATCACATGCACATATGATAATTAATGAGAAGAAAAAACAATGACCTTAACAACCACACCTAGTCCCATATTAAAACAGTTTTAGTTTTCAAAAATGAAAGAGCACAACGAAAATTTCAGTCCAAAAAATAGATCCAAGTAATCCAGCAACGCTAATTTAGTGCCACTTTAGGAAATTAATGAAAAGTACGATTTATTACCTTCGGTTGAAATAATTCCATCTGTCTCGTTTGTGCAGATGTTAGACCAGGAATAACAAGGGGTTTAATTTCTTTCTTATCCTCTACCACCTTCGATACAGCAGCAATTGATGGTGTTTCAATTTCTGTCAAGTTAGAAGACGCTAATCCACGAAAGATCCGATTGAAAAGGGAAGACGAAAAATACATGGGATGACGCAGCATGGCACTAAACAGAACGAGCGAAGACAAACTGCAAGAGAAAAAGCAAATTTTACAAAAGCCGATCCAATGAATTACAAATATGAATATGCAAGTAAGCTCAACAAATTTGGAAAAGAATTTGCCCAGATATCCACCCATCAGCCTTAGCAAAAAGGTCTAAGATGGCGTCAGCAAAGAGCAACAAACAACGAAGAAAAGCACACGAGAGTTAAGAATTAGATCCCAACTAGCCTTCATCAGCAAATAACCTAAAACTTCCCACTTACAAACGGCACCTTTATGCAAATACTTCGGGATCTCATTGGCTAGAGGGCATGCTTAAAAATACGGGTGGCGAATGATGATTAAAACAAGTGTACAAAAAGAGAAAACAACAGAATTAAAAGCTTAGAAAAAGCGATTAAAGATACAAAAAAACAAATTTTTAAAGTCACATTTTTATTATAGGGAACAATTTAATCAAAAGTGAAACGTCTTCTAAGCAATGGTTCAAAGTAGACTTTTTGCACATTATTCACAACGAATGCAACAAGTAAGACCTTGGGCATTTTCGCTGAAGCTGTATGTGCAATTAATTTAGCTAAGACGTACAATATAGCCGACTAAGCCCATAATTTACGAAAAAACCTTAGCACCAACTTGAGCACCAAATTTTTAGCGTGTTGCTTGATTTTGCTATCAATTGCCCCAAATAAAAGTCGTATACATGTAGCCAACTTTCTTTTTACTTATTGCTTGTAACTGACTTTTGCAGTGGATCCATTTACTCATAATCATGTATTTGAACGCTCCAGCGGTGTGAATTGCATGCACTTTGAATGTTGTTTTAATCACTGGGTGGTCTTTCTGAAGGTTGTTGTATTCTGCGGGAATACGTCTTGTAGCACCTTGAGTTCTCGGACGGACTTGGCTACTTTTCGGACTTTTTGCGCCAAACCCGCCATCGCAGCAATATCGTAAGTCTTTTCAATTTTTTGTTTTTGCTTGCTATTTAGATTAATAATCTTAAAGTTTAAGATTAACCGGATTTCTTTGATGTTCAAGCGAAACATGTGAGGAAAATGCAGCCGTGTGATAAATTTGTTAGCTTCCTAGTAGTAAAAAGGCGTCTTTGCTAGCTTGTTTCTTGTTCTTTATTAAGAACCTTATTTTTCCTATCCTTTGCTTATTCAGACTATTTATCTCTTCTTATAACCATTTTTATCATCTTTTATGGTGAAGCAATACTTGACTTTATTGCAAGTTTTTATACCTTTTTGGCAGAAGATAAATTGTGTTCTAAATATTTTTTTTTCATGTCATATATTCAGAACGCGTAAGATTGTGCATTCAACTATCGATGGATTTGTCTTTTTTGTAGTGTCATCATGCTTAAGGGTAATTACTTTCTAAGGAGTGTTTTTTTAGCATTTATGACAACACGAATGATAGTTCTTATAAAACAAAATATGCAAGCGTCCGCTTTTTAAGATTACCTTTTGTCATTTGCACGTCTCTTTATTAATTAGATCGTATTTTCCTAAACCTTTCTACGGGAACAATTTTCCGAGATATATATATATTCCGTTTTTGTATTTGAAATTTGCGTATTATACTTTCTCCATATCCCAATAAATTTTACCTATAAACAGCGTAATAATTAATGAACTTCAAAGGGTGGCATGAACAGGTAGTTTTAAAAATAACGTGCTGGAACATACTAAATTATTTCAGGCGAATTACCGGCCTTTTTTGCGGATACCACTAATCAGATGAAATATAATATGGGTTTAATTTTGTGAATAAAATTTACCACAACTCCTCGATTCCGCAATTGTTTTCAAGTTATGAAGACCTGTTATTCCATTAAAGGACAAATAAATGTGGTTGCGTTTGTTTAATGAGAGACTCCTTAGGTCTTTGATCGTGTTCGGCATTAAGAAACAATCCTGTTGCAAAGTGTAAACAGAAGGCCTGTAATGGTTTTCAGGGGTGGGCAACGATAGCCATGACCGCTCGTCCACATGCCAAAGAAATGATCATTCTAAGTGGTCCAAATGGGACCAAAACTTTTAAGGAGGGCAGATTCTAGTTGGCTTAACTGTCGCCAGATCGCTGCACAACCTCACTGATCCTCTCCCTCGCCAACGGACCAATTTTCCTTATTTTTTTTCTTCTTTCCTCCCACAATCTATGGTCTCTATTTTTAGCACGCGGTGGGGTTTTCGCGTCATCCAGAGATTAAGAGTCGCCTCATTACCCCTCTCCAACCAATGCGCGTGATCCACATTCCTCCCCGCCATGTCATGCATGCCCCACGCGTTTTGCCTTTTTCAAAGCCACCTCAAAAGTAGCGGTGAATAAGACTTGGCAAAGGGAAAATTGCGATGCTTAAAATAGAACCCGACAAGCGCTTAGCTTGAGGTTGTAAAATTCAACAAATTTATTTCGCATTTTTGGTGGGGGCGGGGGAGAAGAGCAGTTTCGACACAGAATTAACCGTTTGATTGACACAAGTGTCTTATCTGTCATGTTCAGACTTCCCCTTCGCCACAAGGACAAAAAAAACGGTCACTCAATGACTTCACGTTTCCAACTGTCACTTGGCTTTCCCATTACCCTAAGTTGTGGAGTCTTTTTCGGTTTTACCCTCGCATCTCTATGGCAATTTCCAGTTAATTGACTTGATTTAGAGCCTTGTTTTTCCTTGGTGAAAAAAACACAAAAGAAACAAGCCCCGTAATTGTTTTTTTTTCGTCCCGTTTCCTATTTTGACCCTCTCCTCCTCGCCCCACTCACCAATTTTGAGAGGGAAATGCGGTTGGATTTGGAGATTTACTGACAAAACTTTTAAAACGGTTTTCACCCAAATTTGCGTACTTCTTTCCCTTCTCGTGTAAGAAAAAGCTAACAGTAAACTCGGCGGTAGTGTAGTGACGATAGCGACGGATGTGGGGCCACAAGGGCGTGCATTGACTCCACACACCTGCAATTGCGTCTGACCCCAGATGACCCGTTGTGGTTAGCACCATTCTCCGCATCAGGCTAGGGGGGACAGGCCTGCCTTTGGACGTGGTGCACAATTGGGCATGGGGACTTGTGAAAAAGAGGTATACAAAGCCTTACGCCCCTCCATCCCCCAACCCCGATTTGAGGAGGGATTTGCCCCTTTTTCATTCGCTCACTTCCTTACGAGAAGATACGAGTTGGCCATAATCAAAGCTATAATATTATATACTTTTAATCACCCAAACTGCGCTTCGTTTGAAAAATCCGCTTGTTCGTCTTTTTTGTAACAACCGCCTTTTAAACGTGAGCTTTACCCCAATTTAGTCGTTTTCCGTCAGCAATTTTTGGAGGAGTATTTCATGGGAAAAGGCAGCTTTACTGTTCCTTTTTGCAAAAAAAGGGAATTAGTTTGACAATGAGTCGCCTTTTCCTTTTTTCCTCCTTCCTATACAAAAGAAAGAGACCTGTACAAGATTCACAAAAGCCTGGTCCATTACGACATGTGTTGTCAAGCGTCAAGGCTAATTTGACATTTTAAAAGCACCTCCCTCATTTTACCACTCCGATTCAAGTAGCTGCTCCTGCCCAGGTGATCAATTAAGGGGCGGTGAACTTAGGCGGATTGTTTTGAACGACGAGACAGAAGGCAAGCTATTTGAAAACAGAGCAGTAGGGGAACAAGGCAATTGTTTTTGCCAGGTGGATGACATTGAACGCAGACAATTTCTTAAAAATATGGTAACTTCTGCGAGAAAGAAGAACAGGGAATGGAGAATCTTCATGCTGAAACAGCAGTCGTTGGATTGGAGGGGGAGGAGAGGGGAGCGATACTGGAATAACTCGTAGGAGCCGAGTGACGAAAGAAGAGGAGGATTTCATCAGAGAGACCTCAAAGAGAAGTCTTTTTGTCTTTACAATCTTGACGACTTTTGATGGATTATGCGAATTTTTCTCATAAGCTCCTGGATGCGTGACTAATTGAAGCGCTTTCAAAGCTGTCAGTAAACTGGATGGTACGGCAATGTATTTCACTGGCAACCAATGCACCAGAACACTATGAAAAAAAGAGAAATAAAAAGAAACGGATCACACAAAGGCCGTTTAAGCCCTCTTCCGTACGACCCCTTCAACCTCCTACCATCGTAAACTCGGCAAGCAAAACTACTTATTTCTGTTTTAAGTAGTTAATGGTTGGTCCATCCAATCGTGAGCATCTTTTATTCGTATTTCTGACGGGGGCAGAGGCAATGAAATGAGAGAGCACGAAATAAGCACAAAAGAATGGAGTAAATGAACGCCCATATTTCTGTTGTCAGTGTAAAAAGACTCTTTGCGTTTTGGGCCATACAGCGGTCGAGTCGACCAGACGAAACGACTACCTCCCCAGAGTTTCCATCCTACGGGAGAAGAAACCTTGGCTAGAAATTCCTCGCAACACTAACACTTAGGTGAAGAGAAATTGAGGAAAGAGGTGGGGATACTTTTACTTTAGGGGAAAGTGAAACACCTTCCAATTGTAAGGAATTTGAAGCACTAGGCAATCATGAAAATGTGATAAAGGAAGACAGAAAAAGTAGACGGAACTGAAGAGGGTGAACTTGAACGCGAAATAGGAGGACTTTCCGGAGGTGTTTTGGGGGACGCTCCTCCACCTCCACCTATCGCTATGCATAAAAGTGAGAAACGCTTAGTTCTTCATTGTTTCTCACTTTTTCGGAAGAAAGAGGGAAGAATTTTGCACTTTTACACTACAAAACTGTAAAAGGCACTCCTTCGGGTGTATTAAAAAGACCGGACGAAGTTAGACTAGTCAGATCAGATAACTCCAAGTCTGGCTTCTTGAAATGATTCCAAAAAAATACTTTCCGTCCTTATTTTGAATAAGGGAGGAAAATTGCTTTTTTCCCTTTTTCTTCCAACCAAATTGTTATTAACACAATCCTAGCTGAGAAGTCGCTAGAATCTCTTTCAAAATGCGACAAATAGATGAGGAAAAATAAAACAAAATTAGAGGTGGTTGGAATAATCAGTAGGTTTATCATACATTTAAATTCCAGGCTTTTATTTTTAATTTGTACGCAAATTAAATTGATTAAATTTGCACTTCTTTGCTAAATCCCATAATTTTAAAAGAAAACAGTATTTACAGAAAATTCTGGTAAATTATATGCCAAAACTGCCAAACCAAACGAAAAATGAGATAAGTATGCATGAAGAGACAAAAATTTGACAAATTGTTAGGCATTTCAGTGCCTAAAATCTGTCCTTGTACTCCCCACATCATATTTTCCTCCGAATTTGACTTTATTTTTTTGTACCCGTGTTACAATTTTATTATCCACCACGGTTACCACGGTACGCCGCTTGCCTACAAACATTATATCCTCCTCCTTGGATCATTCGTCTTCATTAGGAATGATGCATCTGTGGAACATTCACTGCTCCCACCTCCTTCCTCCTCTATTAACGCTGCCAACTGTCAACAACTCGTGATCCCAGTCTCGTACGTACCCGTCGAAGCGGGCGGCGAATCCCTTCTGGAGGTAGCAAAACAAGAGAAGTCTGGTTGCGACACATCTACTGGGGATGTCTTAGTCCAATTATGGCAAGCGCCGGCTTTTTATCCTCCGCTCCAGTTTACTGGTGTTCTAATTATTCACTCCTGTCCAGAAGGGAGTTTCGAAGCCGAAAGTTTTGTTGGCACATATGAGTCATCCTGTGGCAAGTTGCCTGCTTCGGTACCTAAGGCACGCAAACTTGGTAAATGAATGTATTGTTGTTACTGTTCTGACAGAAGAATTCGTCGTATGTTTATGTTCACGACGGGTTAAGTGGTGATCAGAGGTACGAGTGTGATGAAGTGAGCTGAAGACCCAACCACAATGGCCCACATCGTCACAGACAGTCGATTGCTTCAAGGCAGTTGCACTATTCAAGCGTTAGACTGACTCCGACTTTTCGTCGCCACACTGCGATGCCTTTGGAGTCTTATTTTGGTTCGTTATCCGTGTTTTCGCTCGCAAGAAACCTCATCACATCACCCTGCGCACCCCCATGCCCGCGCACACAGCGCCAATGCTGTCTGCCAACTTGATTAATGGCATTTGTACTGGAATGGCCTACGACATGAGAGCGGGGTGTTGGGCTCCATTAAAGTACAAGCCCCACTCTCACCACT
The DNA here is from genome assembly GCA_000469725.3 of Echinococcus multilocularis. Taxonomy (NCBI): domain Eukaryota; kingdom Metazoa; phylum Platyhelminthes; class Cestoda; order Cyclophyllidea; family Taeniidae; genus Echinococcus; species Echinococcus multilocularis. Next base: position 838,728 of record LN902848.1, on the reverse strand, counting down.
GCGCACAAAACCATCTGGTGACCAGTCCCTTCAAACCTTTGAAGTGCTAAGCCCTTGAAAAACGAGGACGAACCCCACCCACCCCTAGACTTAGCTCTACATTGCCTGCAATGGGATTCCGCTATGTACAATAAATTAAGAAATGAGCTCCTGCGAAATGTGATGTTTCGTCTGAATGAAGAGTTCGGTTACCCCCGATTTTGTGACAGCTTTTTTATTAAAAACATTTTTGAGTTGTTCATAAATTATCAGGTCGTGGATAATCATACTACTCATAGAAGCAGCGAAGAATGAGTGCTTTCAACAATGTTAAAAGCGGTAATAGAGGAAAACCCAACGGCCTTGACTCTTTGTTGCCATAACTGATTGATCATCTGGATTTTTTAAACAATTATCAATTTTATTCACTCCTCTACCGTTTTTCCGTAATAGCAATAAAATTTAAAAAACAAGGCCAAGTTTTTGTAATACTTCTTAAATGTCGTCTTATTTTCCTATCTGTGATGAATCTTTTTGAAGTGTGAAATAGATTTTGCGACTTGTAACAACTTGTTAATAGATGTGGTCCACACATACAAAGTTTTGCTAGAATATTTCTAAAAATTGCCTTTATTTATAAATCATCCTCCCCTAATATGTAGGATTTTATTTCTCTGAAGCAATGCTTCTTGCAACATTTTTGCCAACCAAATTACAATCATTTAGGGTAGTTAAAGCGAGACGTGAAAATATATATTATTTACTATCCTTCCCTCAGTTACTGTTCCAAAATTTAAAAGCAAATTTTTAGTTGAAGGGCAATTATTCGGCCTCACAATTCCTTCCTGAGGTCCTCCCAGTGCGTAAGGCCTAAGTGATGCTCCATAACAGGAGTATTCCGTATGCCAGTCATTTTAAGAGGAAGTGATTGTTTACAAAGAACATTAAAAAGGAGAGATCGCTATTGGCAAAATCGTGGCTAATTTCCTTAGATGCATTGCATCCTCCTAAGTCTGGCCTAGCCCCTCCATGTAGAAATCGAGAGTGAGGAACCTGTCAGTAGGCAACTGCGATGCTTTCAGTTGCTCGCAGGTATCGCTACTCACGGCAGATGCCCCTTCTCTTCCTTCCTTTTGCCTAGTTAAGTCGAGTTTGCCTCACAACCATCTCTGAATGCGTAATAAGGTAGGCTGGTAGGGAGTAGGATCCAGTACAAGCGCATGAAAGTTCTGGGAGGCTATAAATACAGAAAAAGTGCAACCAAAAATGGGGGATCGTTAAGGGACTGCCCGGTTAAAGGTTTTGACAATACGTTAGCTCCAGGTAATTCAAGTCAGATTTTTCACCTCCTAACCCACTGATAAATCTACTCATCGTTTTACCGCCTTGGAATAATTTGAGCCTTTTTCCATATAAGGTGATTGGCATGTCAACGGAGCCACGGAACCTTGGTTACTGGGTTGACATCACGCATGGAAGTCTTACGAAGCCACTACGAAGTTGACAATCGCGGTGACACCTGCTTATCATCTTTTCGTCAAGTCTTTAGAAGTACCAGCTGCAGTCTCGGCATTTGCAACCCTCATCCACCGCCAAGTGAATCAAAGGTAGCTTCTGCTTTTTCCTGTTCTTCTACTTTTTGACCCACCCGCTTAAAGAGCTCCATTTCGGGCCTTTTTTGACAGTAGTGTAAAAAGCCCTATCTCTCATGACTGCCGGTCGACGGAAAAGGAAGTTGTCTAATTTCTTTTCAAAGAGGTTATTAAGGGCTTCAAGGCTAGGCTCTGTAAGTTGTACCACCCAGATTTTCTCACCAGACTTCAGCGTCACAAATATGTGACATCTAGACTGTCAGTTTTTGCTTCTAATCTTGCATGGGAGACAGACCGAGTGAGTAGTTAAAGTAGTAAAAGATAAATCCACCTCCTCCAGAGGGATAGCGATGATTGTTTTGGTGAAAAATCTGGCATGTGCTATCCTCACCATTTTGTACTGTGTTGAAAAGCTGAGGTGTTAACGGGCGTAATTTCTTTTCCTGTCATTCTTTTTCCTCTTCTTACTTTCCTTCCATCCCATCTCATTTTGATACCACCTAAAAAGCCCTAATTAACAGTGATACTGTTGGGGTAAAACGGGTCTTGAGGTTTTAAATGTCGCGGGTCTTGTTTGTCTGTTTGTTTTCCCTCAAAGATCAGGGCTAATTAAAAGTGATCCGCCAGAAAGTCCTGTCACCCAAGTAGAGCGATGCAAGTTTAAAAGTAGACTTTTCACCTTTTTCTTGCCGACTGTTTAAGTCAAACCCGCCAAATTTGAAGAGATCTGGCCTCTTTAAAGATCGCTTAAGTTACTACTGAATTGGGACTTTCAGGCCGACTCCCACCGAAACCGCTACCCCCCGTACCTTCCGTAAGCGCTGAAATCTTTACTTCAACGTGGCCAAAAAATGCTGACATAGAGGCGGTGAGATCACGGTGTCTTGTTACCTATCACAAGTGAATGATAAAAAACGTCAAGAGAAACGTTAATCGCCTTCAATTTAACCAAAATTTCGCCTCCTTTTGAAAGTTTTTGTGCTTAATTTGGTAATAATAAAGTGTAATGGATGTCACCAGACATGCGACATCATGGCAGACATGCAGCGTCGTTGTGCATCCCACAGTCTGAATGGGTTGCACATCTGCGGGCGGTAAACTGCCCCCAAACCTCCCCACCCCATGCGTCTCATCGGTAAGTGGCCACACACACATATCCAGACCAGACAATAAGCTCACACCCGAAGGTGAGATTAAGGAGGCTAAAACAATCGCCTTTTTCGAAACCAGCACCTTTCCAAAGGGAAAAAGGTAAGAAGTCACGCCTCTACGGTTTCGATGACACCCCGGTGGACACTTGACCTATCACAAAAGGTCACCGTAAATGAAACAAATGCCACATTGAGGTGATTTGATACATTGGTCATACTTTGATCAACACGTTGGATAAATGTTGCATGTGGCGAACACATTCGTCATGTGACATGAAAGTTTGAGCCAAAGTGTAGCTTTTTCCAGCCCCAAATTGAAGTAGCAACTTGCCTCCGGTGCTGCTCTTCGCAGAAGTGCACCTTTTATGAGTGTCTGATGCTATAAAATGATGCATCTTCCCCAAGGATTTTAAATAATTAAATTTTTAGCTTACTTATTCATTTGTAAATTGAAAGATAAAATTTCAGGTTCTTCATTTACCTTTGAATACCGGCCAGTCAAAGCTGGAGGATCATTTCCTCCTATTCCTGGTTTTCTGCATTACTTTGCCCTTTTTAAATGCTTTGCTTTTACAATATAAGCACAAATGTGCCTCTTCTTTATAAGTGCAGGCCCCTCTTGGCGATAAAATATCTGATTACTTGTGCTTTCTCCCCTTGGAGGAAGTTAAACCTACTACAATATTCTACTCCTATTGACCTGAGGCTCTCCCTCATTAGAAATGCATGCAAAAGTCAGGAAATGACAAAATCACCTATTTTTTTTGAAAGTAATCTCAAAAACTTTTGTGCCTTTTTATACAATAGCGAAACTTTCCAGGTATAGACAAACGCTATTGGCTGGATGTGAACCAATCATAAGGCAAAGGCTGTTCTAAGAGCCAATCACAGAATTAGGACAATTTTTTCCTCTTCTGCAAATTTCATTTTTATATTTTGCCCTCAATGCACTTTTTCGCGTCACAAATGAGCGCATTCAATCAGACTTCTTGCGTGAAAAGGCCAACGGGGTGACTTTTATGGGCACCTATATATTTATCACGTTTCGCATGCACCTACCTACAGCAGGAATGTAATTATCCGGTTAAATATCACCCCTCTCTAAATCACTACACACTTTTTCACTCAAAATACTTTTAAAAAGTCCTTTCTAGAAAAAAAATGGGAAGTTAGATAACACCGTTATGCAGTAAAATAAGGTGGGCGAATGGTGTGTCTGTGCAAAAGTGCGCTGTGAGGGTAAGGCAGCCTATTTTATTTTTATGCCTCCAACAAAGCTACTGTTAATTAGCTAAATTACTTTTGTAGAATACTGATAAAAAGGATAAAAGTGAGTATTTGTAATATGCCAATCCTCTCGGAGGTCGTTCCTTCCTCGAGGGGTAAAATTTCATTTGTTCCCCTTCTTACTACTCATTTTCCATTGTTTATTTAATATGGAAATTAACAAAGAGTATTTTCTGTATTTCTTAGTTAGCAGAAGATGAGGGGCTCTGTATGCGACAATTTTGACATTTGACTGGTAAAAGTGAGGACCCTTTACGCTTCGAATTGGTCAGTTTAGCAGCGATTCGCGCCCAAACGTGTGCCACTTGATGATGACTTAGATATCAGACTTTAAAAAGGTTAAATTAGGCCAAAAAATCTTCGAAAACGTCTGGTTAGAAATAGCGAGGAAGGACTGGCTAGAGAAGGGAAGCAAGGGAGGAGTGAGGCACCTTCTGAACAGTTTCCAAGCTTCGCTTGGCCCATCTTTCGGCTTAGACCTTTTACGGTTGACCCTAAAGTCGTTCGATAGAGCTACCCAAGGGGTTAATGTTTGTGTAATTAAGCACCCAAGCGGGTAACATGGTGTGGACTCTATCAGGTGATTGGAAGGGTTCGTGTAGTTCTTGGCTCATATCCCTGGGGATTGGTCATGTGCCTGTGTTATCAAGCAACTATAAATAGGTGCGCTTTTATTGCGTCTTTGCGCACTTTTGCTTTGTAACTTTTAAACCAACTGTGGTTTAAATCTCCGTTGGCTTGACAGGCATAAGCACGGATCAAAGGAAGCGTTAACCCTCCGTAAAATTTTGGAGTAGATACAGCAGTCGAACACGCCGGTCATAGGTGACTTAAGCGGGCGAATTTTAATGGTAGATCCCTCAAAAATCGGCTTTATAAGGTATAGGAATCCGAACTTAGAGTGTCAGGCGAAGGAAGACAAATTGCTTGCTCTTTCGACAACTGAGAAGAGCCGATTGACCGTACGACAGGGTGAGGGCTGTGATAGTGACCACTGGGAACGGTCCGCTACTCACCACTCACACCTTTATGACATTGCACTCCATTTCTGGAGTACTGTGTATGTCTTCTGTGCAAGGAAGAAGTTGATTTCCCTGAGGAGGCAGGACCTGACGAGTGAGGGGAACTCCATTTTAGTTGGGCTAGAAAGGGGAGAGGGAGGTAGGGGAAGAAAGCGAATGAAAGAAAGAGGAAAGGAGGAGTGGTGATACTATCTCGTTTCATCTTATTTCTCGAAAAACGTTTAGCACTCTTGACAGCCAGATGGAAATCGACTAGACAGGTATGAGGCTAAGCTGAGAAGGAAACAGGGCGGCATGGCCAGATTGTTGACTTCTGGAGATAACAAGGCGTTTTCTCTTCAATACCTTTAACAACTATACAATCTTAATGACCAATAAAGTCTTCATTTTTTAGAGTTTTTAGAAGTAAATAAAATGCTTTCGGCGCACTAAAATGCTTGTTCTAATAAGACGGTGCCATTGGAGACAAGTTGCTACATTATTTGAGGAGAAAATGTCATGTTTTGATCAAAGTACCACCAATGTATCGCATCACCTCTATGTGGCATTTGCATTGACCTGACATGGTATGTCAAGTGGCCACTCGGACTTCATAAAAATCGCCTAGCCAAGCCTATAATTCCAGAGGTATAATTTTTCATTCTCTTTATTTGAGAATGCGCTGTTTGTAAAGAAATTTTTAAACTCACCATCCGGTGTGCCTTTATTGTCTGAAAGTATGCGCAACAAGACCTGATATTGAGCATTTGATGAGCCTTTCTGATTGGTTTATTTTAAAGCAGCTTCAACTAATCAGATGTTTGGGTGGACTAGAACCAATTAGAATTGGAGATAGAGTACAAAAAATTCGCCAATGTTTTTAACCCTTTTTAAGCGCATTAAAAAGGCGATAAACTTCTTGCACTAAATGTGAAAGAGAAACAAATATAAAAGTTTTACGCAATAGCGGAAATAATTAAGTAACACTGAATAAACCGGCAAAAGGTAGATGCAGCTACTTTTTATTAGGCACGTCGGGAATCTAGCCTCCCACCCACCGAAAAGTGGGCAGTGGAACAGGCAATTTTGCTGTACTTAGATGTAAGACCCACTTACAATGCGTAAATCGGTAGTCTGATGACGAGGCCCCTTCTTTCCAGTAGCTGATGCAGGACATGTGGATGAAGTGCGTGCCTATCACCAAGTCCTAAACCGAAGTAAATGGGGGCAGGTAATCAGCCCCACTCACTTTCAAGCTTGGCTGAAAATGGAAGTAACGGTAGGGCATTTTGACGTAAATCTCCTTTCGAACGAGCAAATTGACACGTTAAAGCAGTCTGAAAAATTGAAGGGAAAAAAGCATGCGGACGAAATACTGCCTTGGTATCAGTATGTTGTCAAATGTAAGGAATTTAGGTAGTCCTTTTGGGTTATGGATTGACAGGTAAATAAATGACTTGGTTTGTGGCCAAGTAGGTAAACACAGACGTATAAACAAGAGACCTAGGTTGAGGACAAACACCTTGCTATCGGATGCCAGGTCACGTGCCCTCGCCTCTACCTGGCATTGACAACTGGTAAAGAGGTCGGGGTACACTAATCCACCTTAAAAATGAATTCACCCTTGAGAAAATCTATAATAGAGGGAACTGTGAAAAGAAAATAATTTTGGTTATCTATCTTTAGGAGCTCACAGGGATCATGTCAATGTTTTTTACCCTCCCTTTTATATCCTTTCCTTTCCGCAGCGACTCTTACTTAGGTTGATTAATTTTGCCTCCGGGTGATGTTATAAACCCAATTCGTCCAATTTTTGTGCAAAAAACAGCCCCATTCATCTCCCTGCCTTCTCTATCCTAATTTCTCCTTCTCCCAGCACTTTAATGCGGAGGTTATTTAAGCTGAAGTGCGAGAAAAGTTTGTCCTACACACAAAGGGCAAAAGGGGAGAGACAAAAGTGGAAACCATTTGACATAAAAATGGCGCCATTCTTGAAGGAAAAAATTAGAGAAGAGCATGAAATTGGGCTAAATTTAGGCCTTTTGAAAGACCTGACATTGCCCTGTCAGGGTCCAGCCTAAATTTAACTCAATGGAACGGTGTCGAGCCAAAACAAATGAATGGGGGAAAAACTGCCTGTCACTTTATAAGGCTTCTTGATTCTTTTCAGTCTGTTTACCCGAACGGCCGTTTTTTTCAGAGGAGGGAGATAGTTAACAAAAGCAACCTCTATTGACCAATTTTTTGCCCAAATAAAGAGGTGATACTCTTTTGCTTAGTCGCTTGTTTGAGTGGATTTTCTAAAGGGATAACTTAGGAGTTGTTTCTTAAAGCAGACAAACATTTTCCTTTTTGTGCACGAAATAACAAATGCCGCGTCTCCACGAAATGCTAAAACGGTTTGAGGAGACGAAAGACATCGGGAAACGTTTTTTGTTCTCCTTAGTCTACTACAGAATGGAAGAAGTCCTATACTTTATTTGTGATCCAATTTCATGCCCTTTTTGGTTAAAGCTATAGCGCTTTTACTATTTTTTTCCGTAAAATTGACTGCGGAAGTATTGGAAATGTAAAATTTGAGCACGCTTTCCTCACTTCCGATTGGTTCTGTATCATCCAGACAATTGATTGGTTGACACTGTTCCAATCAGAACCAGCCACCAAATGAAGTCTTGACAGCAGGTTTTATCAGTGTTGGGATGGATTCAAATTGACTAAAAAGAATATATATATAGATTTTTCCGAATAATTAACACCTTCTAGATGGAAAAAATTCTGCTGGAGGTCATGGCTGCCGAGGTCATTGGTGCTAATAAATTATCCTGCCTTCGTGGCCTTTGCACACTTTCCGGGGTGACCTCGACGGTCGAATGATCAAAGGTATATTCGAAGGAATCACGTACTGGAATACATTTTTGCCCTTTCCCCCTTTTAATTAATGCATGTACCACCTGAGGGAACAGATGTTTGCCCCAAATCCCCACTTTAAGGGGAAGAAGACTTGGTGGGGAGGGGGAGAGTTAGGTGGGAAGTGGCGGATGGAGCACTTTTAGAAGAAAAAGTGAAGTGAATAAACTCTACCACATACTTTAAGCTGACTAGATAAAACGGCTAGCACTTTCTGTTTAAGTTAGCTGACCTCTGAAAGGAATTTTTTGGCTGTACTCCTTTTTCCAGTCCAAAGGAAGTATTAATGCTCTGCTAGGTCCCCGAGAAAAGGCTTCTACCTCTATTTGGCAGGACATAGGATTTACGCATCTTTCCTACAACAAGTGTAAGACATCTTTGAAGAATGAGATATAATGTTTTGTTCACTTTCTTCATCGATGCCAATTCGGCTTGTGAATCGAAGACGACTTCAACGAAGGGAGCCTCTTCCTCCGCTTAACTATTGAAGCGCATTATTGTGTCATTCCATTTTGAAAATGACAAAGAACCTGACAGTCGGTCTGACTAGCCGTGATGCCTTCACGTCCTGTGAGTAGATCTTTCACTGATCCTGCCTGTCAGTTCCAGATCTCAACCGCACCCACAGTCGGTATATTTTTTTTAACAAAGCAACAGGCATCATAAGCCGACACTGCCTCTGTCTGTAGGTACTGCTTTAGTCCATGGGATAGGGGAAAGTGTGGAGCCACACATGTCCCTTCATCTGTCGAAGGCTCTGGCGAAGCCGCATCGTGGACGCCAAGCACATACTGACGTTCAACTTAAGGACGTGTCGGGTAAAAGGCAATTTCTCCTTTCTGTCAACTTTTTGAAGCCTCGCCACACACTCACTTTGTATCAAAGCCATAAAGGCCTGTTATAGACAGCTGTGGGCAAAGTAATTGCCCCGCCTACACCAATGCCACATTCAGAGATGGCGGTCAGGATGCCGTTGCCTGGTCCGAAGACTTTAGCAGTGGTAGCGGAAGGGGGGACGGGGTGTGGAAGATGGACATTTTGAGGAGCTATGGAAGGCGTTTTCTGCTTCCTCTTAAAAACGCCTTTTAGTGGTGGACTGCTCTAACATGAACGCTCACTTAACTAAAGGGTTTTATTTGATTCTCAACATTTCTTATGTGTGTGAAGAAGTTGGAGAGCTGTATCACATCCCCACACCCCTTTTTCTTTCCCTCCACTCCTCTTCATTAAATATAAGACAAAACTTTTTCATTGAAGTCAGCGATGTTGAAAGCCAATGGCTCGCCAACGAGGCGACAGCATCTTATCTACGTGGGAGACCAGACGGCTTTGATGGATTCTGTTGATTAGCCGATTGGAACAAATTTAAGCCTCCTTTCTCAACTCAACTCGTTGTAGTAACTTGGTGTCAATTTTGAGGCCTTGTCAAGCACATGCACTTGAGTCGGTAGGTCAAACGGGCACTCTTCACTATGCTATCTCCATACCTGAACTCGTTCACCCGCTACAAAATGTGGAGAGAACCTGACCTTGACTACACCACAAGGTGACTGTAACTTGGTAATAAAATGTGCGGAAATGCCTTCTGCTGAAGTTGGTGTCACATCTTGGGAAGGTGCGGTGGAATGGCCTATCGTCAATTTGTTGAAAGATGGAGAAGTACCGCCATGGTTCAAGACCAGCCGCCAGTCCCGCCAAAAGTGAGGCAAGAGCCAATTCTCTTGCGACTGCACCAACTAGGCAAGTCATGGGACACGGCCAAACAAAGTGTTTCACGTGCGTTGACAGATGGCAGGCAATAAGGACCAAAGTCTTCTAACTTGATGTTTCACACTTCGACAACGCACCGTTTTCTTCCCCGCGAGAAAGAAGGGGTTGAGTTAAAACTTGTTGGCTGGGAATGGTTCAATCCAATTTTATCGATGGAAGCCACCTTTTGACATGTTAGAGTAGCGTCGTTGCTGTGGCAACCGATTCATTGACATTAATAGAGCTTAAAAAGAGAAAACTAGGGGTTTCTACTTTGAAGTGATAGAACGCGATAGACACCGATGAAGCATCTCATCGCCGAAACGGAGATTCAGCCCGTAAAGGGAGAACAGACCGCGCAGTTAAGTGGTGATTTTAAGCAAAGGCAGGTGTTGCGGAGGAGGTAGCCCCAACTTAAATATGTGATCGAAGTACCACTGTAGGATGTGGAAGTAACAATTGTAAGCTCGGTGTTCTTTCAGCTAATTTCTTCGACAACCTTGCTTAGGTCTCTGTCATCCAGGGCACTTCCGGTGCACCGAGAGGACGGGAGAGCCGTCACCACGGCGAAAAGCGATGTGACTGGAGAAAGGGTCTTGAGGAATTTGTACCGGAGCTACTTTAATTTGTCCTCGATCTTTCCTCGCACTAGTTTGCTGGTGGTTTCGTGCTGCCTAAGTGAAGAGGTATTTATAGAGGCAGTTTACATCCTTGTCCACTCAGTGATCCTGAAGGGATTTCTTAAGGAAAGAGATCACAAAACTTCTGTGAAGTCTGTTCTTGCCAAAATAGCTCATGAATGAGCAGTCTAACGTAGAGCGACACGACAGAAACAAAATTACAGTCAGTATTGTTTTTCCTTTCCCTCCAAACAGTATGAGGTCCAAATGAGACGGGAATTGATATCCCTGGAACACGCAGCGGAAGAGGAAGAAGAAGAGAAAAAAGGAAAAGAAGAAGCAAGAGAAGAGGAGGAAAGAGGTGAATTTTCTCTTGTGGAGGAAGGGGAGGAGGTGCGTCAACGAAAAACCAGCATTCCTGAACCCGTATTCACCTTGTTCGCCTTTCTTGCTCGTCAGGGCATCCACATCAGCGATCTCTTTCGTCGTCCTGGCAACATCAGTCAAATGAAGGTAAGTCCTAGCACCAGAGCCTTTGAGACGACCCAACAGCCTGGCAGAGCACGCGTAATGGGCTGGGGCACCGTAAATTAGGTAGAGGGAATTGCATGGGAGGTAGAAATGACCCAAAACCATTGAAATAAATGTCATTACACCACATATCTTTGCAAATGTTGTGTCACAATTTTGAAAGGTTCACACACCATTGGAGGCCCTATTATTACCACCTCAGTGGTGATTTCGAGGGGAGGTGATAAGATCATCATGACAGATGGTGTCACTGGCATTTATATCTGTCAACGGTCATTCGTGCAGACATTTAACCTGATTGTCTTACAGCTGCTATGAATTTAGTTAAATCCGACTCCGTTTTGAGGTCACCTTTCCTCTTTGATTTTTGTTGATTTAAACACATTTTGGGGAGCAATTCAACTTTGAACACACTTTGTACAATTGAATAGATTGATAGTCTACTAGGTATGTATAAATTCTGTTGCCAAATTTGAGTGCTAAAGTACTTTGCTTGAGTGCAATGCATCATTCTGTCTTTACGAAGGAAAATTGATAAAAACAGTTTTACTAAAAAGTCTTTCGACGGAGAAACACAACTTTAGTGGGGACGTTTGATGGCAAGATAAATCGCAAGGTTCCTGCCTCATTCTTGTTTTACGAAATAAACAATGAAGGGTGAGAATTTCCTCTTTCAAGAAGCTCACAATTTATTTAAAATCTGACTAGTTGGACAGCTTTTTTCTCTTGTCCTAAACTAAAGTCTAACAAAGTGATGACAGCTCCTTACTGTTCAGATCACGGAATGCCTAATCGAATGAATATGAGAGGCAATCACGTGGCTTATCAAGGGATGCTTTGGAATGGAGGAATTCCTTCTGCCAAGTGGAATATTTTGCTCACATTACCGAATGAAGTGTATTTAAGGCGGGAGAGGTGGAATTACGAGCTTTGGGGTAAGTGAAGCGCACTGGTCAATGATATGAACCTATGGGGGTTCTACTCTCGACGCCACGTAGCTCGAATGGCCAGACTGAGTGGTAATAAAAAGTCCTAGTAGGATTTGTTATAAGAAACCCTTTATTTTGGTGGATGATCTACTTTCTGGATTACAGAATAGTGTTCGAGTTTGTTAAACGGAGTACGGAGCAAGAGAATTGTGTAGCGCCATAAGTTTACCCTGGAGACATAAGGCGGCATTCCGGTGGAAGGAAATGGTTTATCGCTAGTGCACATCCGGCTATCCATAAGACGGAAGTACGAATCGCGAAGGCTGCTAGCGGTGATTAGATGCTTAAATTCACTCGAAATTTAGTTAAACATTGTAAAGATACGAAACGATTCCATATTATCGGCAGTTACCACAAGTTTTTTTGCAATTTAGTTGTGTATTTTATTAAAATTACAGAACCCAGGCAAATTACTCAACATTTAAAGGCATTTTGCTTTTCAATTTGATGCCTGACCTTGAATTATTCGGTTAAAGCAAAAAAGTTGATTCGCGCAACCCTGCACACATTTAAAGGGTGAAGGGCGAATTTACTAAAAAAATCTGAAACATAAACGCTTTATTTTATCTATGCATGAAGTTCAAAAGCAATATGCTAACTAATGAAAACGTCGCAGACGATAGATATCCTGCCAACCTACTTTGTGATTATAATTTACCGTGGTAAAAGGAACAAAAGATGTGAGAGGCTTTTAATTAAACCTACTTAAGCACAATTGGTGGACAGAAAGCTACCTAGAGCCATGGTTACGTGGCTACAGTCCTAAAACTATTGCAACACTTCCCTTAACAAGGTCATGGTGTTGGCTGGTTATTTGGTTACCAAGTTTCTTTATAATTTTTTGAAGTTGTGAATCCTGCACTTTCACGAACGCAATGCGCATTAATGCTTTTAGCCACAAAGAAGGAAGGAATTATTCATGAATTCCATGTCCGTAAGTCGTTTTGTCGTAGGAGGTTGTCACTGCCAATCATTTGGGGAAGTGTGATGACTGTGGGAGTGCGTAGGATATGATTGAGGAAGGGCTGCGCCTTCCTTCTCCCCTATCATTCTAATTGGAATATGAATTTTCTCACGCAGTTTTGTCTTATAACAGCTAATAAAAGAATTTCCCTCAGACTGAATCTCTATTCCTGGTTCGCTTAGAATGCGGAAGATGATTTACTTTTCTCCTATCGAGTTATGGTAGAAGCTCGGCCGCAATCCTTTTGGCGAATCACATGCACATCCACGAAGCAGGAGCAGCCAGTCATATAAAAATGGGGTTGAGCTTGCAGTCTTAAAAGTGTGAAGTGGTAAGGTGGCTATTGACTGAATCTTTTGGGCTGAAATAAAGAATGTTACCACATGTCTTTACCAGTCAGTTAGTTACTCAGCCAGTAAGTCAGTTACAAGGGTAGATATAGTGAGTTTTTTAAAGAACACGCGTCACTGAAGCAAGGAAATGTAGTTGTTGTGCCTAAAAGGAAAATGCGTAATTCCCTTCCCCATAATTTCCCAACTGCCGTAGGTGCAACCGGATTGCCTCATCCTGCATGTTCAGCAGGACTCAGAAGTGTCTTTTATCACCTTGCTTTCCAATCAGCCCATCGGTCAAAAACGTCACTCTGGCCAAAAATTGGGGAACCACCTTCACATTCGACGCTAGCATCTTTCAATGATTTATCGTCAGGCATCAAGTCTAGACGATAGGCACCGCCATCGCACCTTCCCGAAATGCCATACAGGCTTCACCAGAAGTTTTTATGCATCCACAACCAATGCTAAAATTTTTTGGTGATGCAGTCAGACCCAAATTTGGAGAGACTACCTTCACGGTGGATCCCATAATACCCACAGTTAGCCAATCCTCCCCTAGTAATTCCTCTCTTTACTCCGTAGAAGGTAATTGCACTAAGGTAAACAAAAAACTGTCATCAAATAATCCGGTTTAAACCTCGACGTTTATCTCTACCTACTCTTCCCGTCGTGATTATTATAGTTGCTGAGCCTCCGTGAAAGCTCAAAAAACCCTCAGGATATTTTTTTATGACGATCTTCAGTAGAACAAGCAGAAAACAAATGTAAAAAGCCATTCAAACTTGTAACTTTTAAAGCATTCCTCTCCAGGAGGATTTGTAAATACTGATGGTAAGCACTTGGTAGTGAATTGTCTCCATCATGACACCTGAGGTGGAAGGTTTTTGCTGTCAAATAGTTGATACAATTGGCACGCTTATCAAATCCCGTGCCAGGTTCTCACATCCACTGTAAATAATTGAAGTTTTTTCCTTCTTCCTCTCTAATTTCACCTTAATATAGGCGAAAAACGACTCCTTTCTCTGTAAATCTTTGAGCTGAGGGCATAATGGGAACATAAACGGTCATTCCTAAAGTACAAGCCATCAAAGCTCCCCGCAATCAATCTCATGGGAGTAGGTCTTCCTATGAACGGAAACTACAGTTGCAAGACAGAAGCGAAGGCAGGAAAACATCTGTACACTACCCTTTTGGAAATAATGCCGCGTTTCTTATGGGCCGAACTGCACCTAGGCGGATGTTATTGGGGAGGTAGAACGATAGCCTGCAGTAAGTGCATTTTTCTGAGACCAACAACTTTCACAGCGTTGGAAAAGACCTCTTCAGGCAGTCTGAATCTATTCTTTCTTCCTACCACGTCCCTGTTTAAAAGGGTGCTTGTTACCTGCAGACGGAATAATTTAAGGGCTACGCAGACGAAGGGAAGGCCATGCCATCACCGAAGAACCGCTGGCAGGATACAAATTTTGCTTTACCATTTCTCCTAACACTTAAAGGGGAAGTGCATCCTTTTTTCGCCACTCCACAATTTCCAAATGCATACTTAAATCCCCGACGATGTGTTTTCGCGTGCCATCTTAGGAAAATTTAATGGCAAGTACGGACGCACCCACGCCCGATGCAGTGGCCAATCAAGGGCGCAACGCATCGTCATCACCGGCCTCGACGCCGTACTCAGCGTCAGCAGCAACAACATTGGCAACAGAAACGATGACGGCATCAGCTGTTTATGTTGGGTGGTATTTTTAGTATATGTTGTTGCTGCCGCTGTTGCCGCCGCTGGTTTTTGCAGCGGTGGGTAGCACGTCCACAAGTGGAGGAGGCTGCGCGCCCCTGCCGCACCCGCTCCACTTAGATGCAACAATGGCCATTATATGAGAGAACGCGGGATGATAACTTGTTGCTGTTGTTTTTGCCTACTGCAGCTTAATAGCGGAGTAGGAAACAGTAAATAATGTTGGAAACGAAGACACCGAAACAAGTTTTGGAGAAAAGCAAAACGTGGTAAATGAAGTAAGCGCGAAACAATATTTCTTCCGCTTTAGTTTTCCTCTTCCAGACTTTAAGTGTAGTTATCAACTACAGGACTGTTCCAAGCAGTCGTAGAAGATTAAAGCACAAACAGATTAAAATGAGAGTTTGAATAATCCCTTAATTTACTTTGCTTCTGGCCACGACTGACATCCAAAACATTTTTGACCACCGGCTCAGATCATATCGACGGGCTGTGTTGGGACGATTCTGACGTTTTAAACACGCTGCCTTGCGCTGTTTAGGTTTTCCAAGGGCGTTATTGTTGCAGGGCAGAAGATCTTTTAATCCATTTTATAAATAAAAGGTGTTTCATAGCTTTAATGCTTCCTAAATAAAATTATATTACTCCGGTCAAATTCGATGCATTCCTATGATTTATTTAGCCCATAAAGGTATGTTCCTGAAGAAAGAGATTGATTTTTTAAAAGGAAGACGTTTTAAATTTAAGTCGTATTTCATCATCCAAATGTCCTCTGGCAATAATTTTGGCGTTAAAATATGTAACCTAGGGAAATACAGAAGAGAAGGCAACATTTGCGCCTCCCTTTGCAGACAATTTTTATGCAAAATATTCCATTTCTCATATTTTGTCTACTTGGAAATGGGTTTCCATTACGATGAGCATAAGTTTTTACCTCCCTTCTATTAATTGTGCGTTGCGCTCCGCATCATTTTTGGTTTCTAATAGGCTAGTAGTGCGAATGATAATACTAGTCCTACCGCTTTCCATGGGCTTCACCATGAAAGAATTCGGTGTCTAGCTATTACTTGGGGCTATGGGGGTTACCAATAGTGGAACCTTAAGGGACAAGGTTGTTTAGAGGATTTAAAGGGACGAAAATTAGCAGATTGCAGCCACCTAAGCAGGAAAGCCTAACATATTACCGCTAATTTGTTCTGATCTTGATAATGCCATTGGCAGTGACATTCTGTGGGCTAATTCAACGTTATCAGCAGGCGATTTTAAATTTAACTTCTTTGTATTTTACCAAAACACACGTTTGGACAGGCAACATTTATAAATGCCTATGGTCAAAAGTAACTGTCACATCTTTGTAGCGTTCTGCTTTACTGTTTTATCATAAAGCGATTGCACTAGGTTTTACGTCACAAAGTGATGACAAAGCTTTAGATGGTAAGGCAGACGTGGGATGCTCTTGCTCTACGGAAAATCACCTTTCGTATCACCTTCAGCAGGATTTTGACTGGTTGCAAGAGTAATGAAATCATCGCTGTGTCAATAAAATCGTAAAAGGTCTACAGAACTGTAGGTCCTGACCATCCTTTAAGATTGGTCCTTAGTGCAACCCAGTAAATAACATTCTTGCGGTGAACCAAGCCTCTCTTTAAATCCACTCGCCATCGGTTTGGAGCATCTCCAGCTCCTTGTACTGTAGGGAGGGGAAGATCCTCTTGAGGTATTACTACAGTGTGACACTGGAGTTAATTAGGCAATTCATTCATTTAGTAGATCCCTGAGGAGTCTCCCTTTTTAATGATACCGTTTATTCTGTCACAAGTCTGGCAGGTACGTAGACAAACCTCTCATAATGGCACCACAAATCGGAAGGAGTAACGAATGCTGAAGTCATAGAACAACAAAATGGTAACAACAGCATTGCGCTTCTCAAACCTTCGAGCTTATCGATTTTAGCTTGTCAGGTTTGGTTCAGTCAAAAGGCGAAAAACCTCCCCACCGAATTGGAGTAGCACTTGGCGGAGCCATGGATAACGAGTTTTTGGAAGAGAGGTATTCTACACCAAGAGTAACGATCCATTTTTCACCATGGTAACTTGCTTATCTGAGATTAACTAGTTAGGAACAACTATCAGTCATGCAGAACAGGCGCGAGGAAGTCATACACTTTGCACCTCGATTGGGTGGGAAAATCACGGAGGCTGGGAAGAGAAGCAATATCAGGGTGTCCATTCATGACAGGTAATAATAAGTGTCAAAAGTTATCACTTAGAAGTTTCTTTATTTTATTAACGCAAGTTGGTGTAAAAACGCACTGATTTCATCCTGTTACCTAACCAACTGGCAAGCTAAGGCTCGACAAATGGGCCAAAAAAGCGTCGGTTCTTTCAGATCACACTGGCTACATCACACATCTAAGACACGCTCAACGCCAATTCTCGGAGCTGCCTCTTCATGTTTCAAGAGCGTGTGCGTGAGGCTAACTGAGAGATTGCGGCTGAACTCCTACCATGGCTCAATAGTGAAGAAGAAAATATCTATCCTCCCTGTGAGCGAGACGGGAATGAAAAATCAGTCGAAAAAAGAATTTTCGTGGGACCAGTAGGATAAGGGGGATTGGAGGAAGGTAGGAAGACACGGTCTCTTACTATTCACAATCGTTGATAGTTACGTCCAATTCGGAAGGGAGACACACGGCTCAAGTTCTTTCTCTTGCAACATGTGAATACACCGTTTAATCAGAAAATAGAGTAGGCAGTCACCTTGTGTTCCATCGAAAAAGTCACAATTTGTTAACATTTTTTCGTATTTTTGTCACCATGAGCCTCTTGCAGTCCCTTATTTTCGCCCTTTTTTTCCTACCTTAGGGCAAAAAATGACCTCAATTACTAAGTTCTATGAGTCCGCCTAAAAGATGATGCAGAATTTTATTTTTAATTTATTTCCATGCTCAATACGTCTAAACAAATGGCATGTTTCCTTGACATTAGCAAATTTTTTAAATTCACAATCGAGGAAGATTAAATTACATTCGGATATATTAAAAGTGAACATAAAAGTTTTCATTTATTAGTGAAACTAAATAGCTGAGTAAATTAGTTTTTCAGTTCACATAGTAACAGCTTAGTATCTCATTTAGAAGCTGGAATTCTCCGGAATTGAGGAATGGGAAGGTGTATTTTGTTGACCCAAAAATGTCATTTTCTTAATGCTAAGGCAAAGTAACACTCAAAAGAATCAGTGGTGTTACCAATTTCGGACATACTTGAGTTAAGTCCTCGAAAATTTGCCCAAGAAAATGAGTTTATGATGCAAGAATCGCAAACACTCAAATTAGTCACGGCGACATTATTAATAAAAACAAGTTAGAAAGATTCAAATGTCGACTTTATGTTGAATAATCGTCTAAATAACTTGAAGAGGCTTTTTTGGATTAGTGCGAAACTAAATAATGGTAGATGATATAACACCGAACTTCAGGCAAATTTAGGGAATATAAGGACATCAAAATCTTATAAGTTATTTGGATATGTTAAAGGCATTTGCACATTCAGCTTTTTAGTAAATGTCGAAAAATCCGAATGACGTGCTACAGTTAAAATTAGGGTTGTATGACTTTGTCATCCTGTGATTTTGAAGCGCCAATAACCCAAACAACTTCAGATAGTAGTCACAAACACTAAAAGCTGGCACAAATTAAACCTTGTAGTTTTATTAACGTGTTGTCATTAAACAAACTTCCTCTTCTTTGTACATGATTTAGTAAAGTGAAAAAGCTTGCAAATATACAACCGGGGTAAAGTCCCAACTGTGTTAAATGATGCCTACCCAAATTTGCAGCCCTAGATCTTAAAAAGGTGAGTTTTTCATGTGAAAAGAAAGAACATCAGTTAAGACCTTATTGGCTACGAGTAAGGCTGATTAATCAAACAGAGAATTCAAACAAACTGACCAACCAGCTAAATAACTAAATGATAATGAAACCAGTCAGCTGGACTGGAAAAATAGACATGCGCTTTAACTCGCTCCATCGGTAACAGCGTTCGTTGCTCTCCCCCTCGCGCTCCTGCACCCTTTCTCGCCCGCTGGCCCACACCCAAAAATAACATCCCTCTTCGAGGTCATCCTGGCCCTCCCTTTTTTTGCCCCCAAAAGTGGACAAAAGATCGGGAAGGCGTGGAATGATAGTGGATCAAAACAAGGCGAAGGCCAAGACGGGAAGCCTATTAATAGCCCGTCTGTTAGCAGTAAATACCGGAGGAGTGGGAAGGTGTTTTAGCCAGCCGTTTTTCACCTACTATGCTGGCCGTGGTAAGGGCTGACTGTCTAAGAATGGCAAGGTGTCTCGATTAAGGTGTGATGCGAGGTTTGAGTATCCTTAGGCGTGGGAATTCATCCCCTGTACCGTGTGATGTAGGCTGTAGTAGGGATTTCTGCCTGAGGGAACTATCAAAGAATAACCATAAGTGAGTGAATAAGTGGCATTCAAGTCGAACCGAGGCTTTGGGGATTCGAAAGGGCACTAGTCTTGGAGTTCACGAAACAAAGATTCCTTTGGTGTAGAAAGGTCCGGTACTAGGGCTAGAAAACTCATGTGGAGGTCATTCAATTCCCCACCTACTGGCGATATGAGTGTTTCACCACCACTATGCGAGATTTCTAGCTTCTGCAAAAATACCTTGTTCTCGCCTTCCCCTAGGTCATTAGTTCAAGCCTGGCTAAAGGTGTAGTTGTAGACTGGTCCGCCTACAACGTTTACACCGTTGCAAATGTCGCCAAGCGCTTTCTCCTCAGCGTTCCTGGCGGCATCTTCGGTGAACACAACGAGCGTCGCCTTCTAGTGGCTGCGGTACCTCCCAGCACCCCCCACTCACCCCATCAACCTCCTTCTGCTTCCGGCGCTACCTCTGCTACGACCGCTGTGCCATCCGCACAGCACCGCCTTCCCAGCAAACTTCAACACGCTCCAGGCTTCCAGACCTCCCACGTGGAGGTGACGGCGGAGGGTAGTACTGGAAGGTTGGGGAATGGAAGGGAGAGTGGAGGGGACATCTTTGTCTCCTCCCTCTTCTCCGATCGGACGGGATTTCTCTGCGACTTCGGGATGCTACCCCCTTCGCCTGTGGAAATGGATCAAATCGAATTGTTTATTGAGTGAGTGTCGTGAAAAGCTAATCTCCTATTCAGCAGACAGCTTTGGACTTGGTCATTCCTTGGTTCATACTTTGATTGACAAGCTACCTAGAGAGTGATGCCGACATACCAAGGCGACCAGTGACTACCATTTGTTTCCACTTTGTCAGGATTCTCGACACTCTGCCACCTCCATGCCGCGAGTTGGCGATAATTATTTTCGGCATTCTCCACAGCATGGTTCGCCACGCGGGTTTTGAGGTGACCACAGGCTGTTACTCCTGTACTCCCTCCACCCCTTCCCGCACCACCTTTCCCCTCCTGCGAGCTCCTCAAACCACACCGTCCGTAACTCCGCCTCCGCCTCCACCAATCAGAACACTGGCTGAGGCTGTCTCCAAATCTGTTGCTGGTGCCCTCCTTCACACCTGTCCCCTCTCCGTTGATATGGTCGATAGAGGCGCTCAGGTTTGTTTAAGTCTACTTGAAGTCACTTTTTCCACCAATCAAAGGTGTTAACATTTCGTTCGCGGAAAAATGAGGTTAAATGTGAGATGGAGATAAGAGAACAGTTCCTTTGGATCATATCTACCCCCCCC
The DNA here is from genome assembly GCA_000469725.3 of Echinococcus multilocularis. NCBI lineage: Eukaryota > Metazoa > Platyhelminthes > Cestoda > Cyclophyllidea > Taeniidae > Echinococcus > Echinococcus multilocularis. The sequence continues at coordinate 818,159 of LN902848.1, read as the reverse complement.
CCTTGGTCTTCGCCATTGTCCTGCCCCGGAAATGCACCAGATGCGGAAAGTTGACGAGATTTAAACATGTCTTCGCTTTTCACTCCTAGAAGATGAGGTTGCGACTGCGCCGGCGCCATTGCCATCGTAGACCTCCGAGTCCTACGAAATTGGGCTCAAGAAGAATTGAGGTGAAAGACGGAGCAGAAGAAGTAGTGGATTTAAAAGGCAGTAAAATTATCTTTTGGAGTTACTAGGACGAAACTAGAAAGAGGGTTATTTTTATCCCAATATCTATTAAAAGCCTCCTGCGGTGGATGTCGTGGGACGCAAAAAGTAGCGACGATCACGCTCATACTGCCATCAATTTTCACCGCCTAAATTTGGACCAATTCCCATGCAACCGGTAAAAAGGTGGAAAAGGAAGAAGTCGGGAGAAGAGTAAAAGACTTTCTCTTTTTAGTTTCACCTATTTTTGTTTTAAAATTTCCCTTCACTGAAAATTTCCACGGAGCGCATGTGTCCATTAATCTTGCTGTTCTTATCCCTCCTGTCCCGCCTCGCCTCGGAGGTTGAAGACATCTTGACTCTCCTGTGTCCCTGGACCCCACCTTAAGAGCGCTAAAATTCTCAAAGACGGGGTAACAGAGGGACAGATGTTCCACTGATAATCTCCTTCATGGGGGGCCTTTAAGATGGGAGGCGCTGTTTACATTCCCCCACCCTCCTGACAGGGGCGGTATCGGTTAGACGGGTATGGCAGCGCAGTTTTTTCACCTGGACGAGGGTAACGGCTTTCTGGGACTTTTAAGCACTAGGACGAATAAATATGTCTATATTTTGGGGACAGCGCCTTCCATGCCTTCCGGTACTCTCTTCCTCCGCCCTACTTTCGGCGAATTGACTCAAACTCGCCGATGTCATTCGAGGTTGTCGGCTGTGTCTGTCCTACGAACCGATTTCAACTAGGCTCTGAGGCCGGAGGTCGTAGGTCGCACGGCCGAGGAGACGTCCACCGATGTGCTGTATTCAGGGGGACCCTCTGTCCTTGCTCTTCGCAATTTGGGAGTCAGCTGGGTTGAAAATGAGAGATGAAACGATTCAGTCCCTTCCTATATCGCCGAAGGCGCGGCTAAAAGAGAGAGCCTTCATATGTCATACATTGACAGGTAGCAATAGGGGTCAAGGTGGTGCTCTCACTCACTTTATTCGTATAGGACGAAAAAAAGGACACTGTTTTCTATTTGGTGACTGGATGGCTGGTGACTGTTGTAGTCGTCAGGCAAAGGCATATATAATTGTTTATCCCACCCAAACAAACCGCTCGCTAACTAAACATTCCTCTCATCTCGAAAGTGTGCACCGCTTCCTGTCTCTTTAGCCCAGCCTACGCTTACTTCCTGCATTTTTGCGCGGAGCCCTTCGGACGGCGCTTTTCGTCTGTTGAAGAAGGTCAGACCATTGGAACTGTGACCGGAAAAATACAAGAAAAACGTTTTCTCCTTCTTTGGTCAAAAGAAAGACAATTTAAGGTCAACTTCCTCCCACCTCTACTCTCTCATGAATGGGAGGAGACGGAGGCACCGATTCCTCCTATCCTCCGTAGTTCCCTCACATCCGAGGGAAGTAATGTTTGTCACTCTCCATGATAACATTACGAAGGATGGTAGCACCCGAAACGATAAGAGAGCACAATGTTTGAGACGCTTTTGAATATTCAAGGATCAGGCAGGAAAAGAAAGTTCTAGAAGATCGAAACGGAAAAGTATCCTAAGGTTGTAGACATCCCCATCGATGCGTCGGAAATTCGACTTGCTGTAGTTCCATTCAGCGTCTTCACCTACCGTACCTAGCTGCCATCTTGTCGCACTGGACAGGCCACACGAAACCTTTTCCTCTTTGTTATTCCGTGGAGCAGAGCCTACGGGTGTCCATCGGTAGAATACCCTGTTGGACCACTGGCTCCTCAACGTGGAGCAGACGCAATCAATTCCAATGCCCCGTCCAGACACTGCTTCTTGAACAATATGGAAAGTCTCGACACTTGCGATCTCTTTCAATTCCTCTGATTTGTCAATCTCACCTACAGAATGAAGTTGTAGAGCTACAAAGTGCGATGAGGTCAAGGTCAATAGGGCTATGGTAAATCATGCAAGAATGGGACCACTCCGAGTGTCCATCAGCTATCGCCGTTCCCCTCAGACATCAGCGTTGAGGCCTTGATCTCATAATTTTTCTGGTTGGCAACTCGACATAATGCGATCCACTACGGCAGTAGCTCAAGGGCAGCTCAACTGGAACTCCATTCCATAACCATAAGGGTGGAGTGTTGTCATTTAAAACAAATTCGGGTTCTGTTCTCACCGAGCATCATCAAAGCGTTAATCTGGGGACCTAAAAGCACGCATGAGACGATGAATTGCTTAATATTGAAAAGGCTCCTCTCTTCAGGGGTGCTGCCACCCACCTATCTGAACGTGTCATTCTCAGCTTTTGACACATTAAAAGTGAGAAGCTTCCGGTTTTCTGCTAATAATCAGATAATTTTTTAAGGCAAGCGACAAGTTTACGCTGAAAAGGCTTTGAAGGTAGACTTAAAAACGTCTCTTACCAATGTCACATATACGTGACGGCAAGGGTTTCTAAACCTGAGTCCACTAAATAGTGTCGTAATTGGTTTGCTTGCAACGAAGAATGTTCATTCCTTCGCAGATAATCTAATCCATTTTTGATTTTTGAGCACTGAAGGATATTTTGATCAATTGGTGTCACTGTTGGATAATTGGAACGTCAGGGTGGCTGAGTGAGTCAATCCTTTTTCTGGAAGAACCCCGGTGGTGACTTCTTCACAAAAGTTGTCTTTACGCTTTGTCTCTCGGTATTCTAAAGTGCTGACATGAAAGGATCGAATTAGAACGCCTCAACTCTTCAAGTACTCCCCACGAACATGCACAGGGGAAAGAGAACTCCTTCGGTCTGCCAACTGCCTGTTATTCCATGGTCCACTTTAACCCAAATCCAACAATTTTTGAGAGGAGAAAAAAGCAGAAAATAGATGGCATTCCGATTTACATCCAAGAAAATTAAAGTTCTCTCTTTTAAAAGAAAGTAAAAGCTGATCACGACGTTGTGATAACACATTGCTTCTGAGAGAAAAAAAGGAAAAATGGATGGAAATAAGGGATTTCTATCTCCCTCATATACACGGTGAAAGGTTTACCGGCTTTTTATTCCCTTCGAGGAATTTCAATTTGGGCAGAAGTACAACATGCTTGTTTAGGCAAAAAAGGGGACGGGGAAGAAGGGAGAGATGCAAGTCCCCCCGCCCTCCCTCTCCTCCCCCTCCCCTGGTGAATCATTTAGACTTGAAGGTTTGGTCAGCCATGAATGAGGATGCTGTCAAGTGATGGCTCCTCACTCAAAGTGCGGCATTTAAGCAGAAGTCGGTCTACTACGTCGCCAAATCGCCTCTCCTCCCTCGGTAGGAGCCGACTTGTCTGCTGCAGCACTTTGACATTATACCTTCTCCCAGAGGCTTGCAGCTACCACTCTAAATGTCCCTCGCATAAACATCGCCATAAAATATGCAGATTTATGCACTTTTAATGGAAAATTTCCATGCATAATAACTTTGGCGCCAAACGTGCATTTAAATGTGATTGGGAGGCGGGGGGGAGTGGGGGAGCGGAGAGGGGCGCGAGAGGAGGAGGAAGGAAAACAATCTTGCTTTACTCGATCTTAAAAACCCATTTTTTGCAAATGAAACAAATCAGTAGCCTCTGAAATGTGGCGAGAAGGATGTGGGACTAGCGTCCTTTAAAACTTCCTCTTTTGTCAGCATTATCTTCCTTCCTCATCTCAACAGTAGCCGGCCTTTCCCTTTCCCCATATATGATTCATCCAGCACCCTAGCTTTCCCCCCACTCTCTTCGTTTTCTTCACCAGCCGCTTTTTTGCCCACTTTTGAGGCATTTAGGGACGAGAAATTCCGTATTTCTTTTCCCAAAAATGTCTTCACAACGACATGAAACTCCTACCACTCGTGAGCTGGACTTAAATGCCAAGGGGTGAGAAAACGAAAAGAAAAGTTATCCTACCCAGTGACATGCATATTTTGCCATATTTTTGTGTAATTCTGTACAAAGAAGGAAAGAAAACATAAATTATCCGTATTATTCCTCGGACAGGTGAACCAGCTTCGCCTGTATCAAATCAACAATTTCGCCCAAAACTGGAGTGAAAAGAGGGAATTTTGCTTCCTTATTTTGCTTACTTAATAGCGTGGATAGCTTTGCGGCAATGTGTTTTGCTGACGGCACCTCACCTTGACCCCGTGGCACAATTCAAACCGGTGGGCCAATCAGCGTCGAGGTGCAAAAATTGATATTTTAAATCCACTGAGGAAGGCCAACTGCAGAGCCTTAATTAGGATCTCACAAATGTGCACCCATTAAAATGTCAAAATGGGGAGTGGAGCGCACCACCACCTCCTCATATCCCCTTCCTCCCCTTCGCACCTCAAATGCCATATATTTGGGCCCTCTTGACAACGCACTGCCGGAATGCGTTTTGCCTAATAGGTGGTTTATTTCAACCCCATAAAAAGTTCAGCTTTGAAATGAACTGATTTTTTGGCAATGTGTGCGCGCAAAACCCACCCCACTTTTTCACCGAAACCGTCAGTTTCTTAAGCTAAATTGGGTGTATAATCTACTACTTATTCACTAAATATTGGGATTTTAGTAAGATATTTGAAGAAAGATATTTTCCGACTAGCATTGTTCCTTTGTGTGGTGAACCACAGTTTGGAAGTCGGTGTTATTTGATTCTAGCCAATGAAATTCCTTGGAACTATCGGTCCATCAGCCAATGAACGACATATCGACTTCCCCGCTTTCTCATTGGTCAGACACAAAAGTAGTCATTTTAGGTCATAAAAGAGGTCCACGTTTTTGTTTTTGCCTTTTAGGTAATGCAAACTCTGATTCTTCGATTCGCTCATCTGGGAGACTCCATAACCACTTACTACACGGACCTACTTCTGGGACGTGTGTGCTCAAACTCCTCCTCCTCTCCCGCCTCCACAGTCATTCCCTCAATGTCTCAGGTCGTTAACAGCTTCATTGTGCCTCCTAGTTCCACGGCTCGTATAAAGAAATTGAAGGGGAAAAAGACACTTCAAAAAGGCCAAGGTTAGTCACTCTCCCCTTCCCTCCATTCCCCTCTCTCCCTCCGGTCAGTTTGAATGAAATGTGTGTTGTTTGGGACGAAAAGCTGATCCCATACAAACAAAATTTAAATAGCGGTCTACTAGCCTCAAAGAGCCGTAGTGAATAGCACCACTTGACCTGCTCACTATCAGCGTCACATATATGTGACGTGCGTTCTCCTCATCTCCTCTCCGAATCACCACTAGTAGCATGAAATCGCGTGGAGCAACCAGGTCGACTAAGTTTATAAAGTCAAATGGAGAACAGTTTTTCTGTACTATTCCACCTTTTTTAAATGGCAGTTGAATTGCACACCGTGACACAAGAAAATCTCCGAAAGTTGTGTATTGCCCGACTCGCCTCTGAGACAGATTTGGACTGACACGTAGACAGACCTTGTAACGAAGAGTTTATGGCCCATAGTGGAGTTTCGGGCAGCATTACCGAATGGCCAATCAGCCGTTTCTATAAAACTGCGAGGGGACCGCCAGGAGGTGGGGGTTGAAGGGTGAAAATAGCAATATCAACCCACCTGTTCGAGGATAATCTCGAATTGGTTATAAAATTTGTTGGTCCTCCTCCCCTTCCTTGCCTTTTTGGCCCTATTAGAGAAGTGAAAGAGCTTTTCACCAGTGCATTCAGTCGGGACATATCCGCCAGCAGAGATCCATTAAAATTTCTCTTACAAAAAAAAGGGGCCACAAAACAGGAATTCCAGCCATCATACTGGCTACAATTAGGAACGTTTCTCTAGTCTTTCAACAGCTCATTTATTTTCTCCTCTTACCTGAAGGCTAATATTTTGGTGGCCTGTTTAGCCACTTTGAAGGTTTAGTTGACTGGTACTTGTGTTTGCCTTAAAATGTCAAAATTTTTCTTTTATTTATGAAAGATTTAAAAGAAATTGCAAGTGTTGCAGATGTTTTTGCAGGATTTTTCTGCCCACAGTTTGGTAGTTCTTAAGTAGGCTAACGTCACATATATGTGACGATCGGCTTTTCCTACACTAGCTTAACTTCACACTCACATTGGTGGGAAAAAGAAGAAAAAAAGGAAGAAAAAGACGGTCCTGTCTAGGCAGGCATGCCAAATAGACCACTTTGCTTATGAGTGAGGACTATGTAAGACACTTTTTAGCCATGAGGCGGTATGCTGGCATCTCAGTGGAAGGATACAACAACTCAGTAGCTGCTGGAGTCGAGTTGCCTCCGAGACAGATGGTGATATAGCACTTGTATCTAAGGCATCAAGAAACCCCCTGACTACTTCCGACCGCCAAAAATGGAATGAAGGGGATCCAGGTGATTGTCACGGCATGGAATAGCTTGAATTATGTCTCTAACGGTGGTGCGGAGATTGCAAAGCCTGTTCTACGAAGAGCACTGGACATCCACGATGGAGTACCACATCATTGGTTGATGGACGAAGCTTGTCTGACTTCAACTAGCCTTATGGCCACAAGGATCTATTTCAAAGGAGGCTCGACTACCACAGTCACAGACAGCCGTAATGAGGTCAAGGTCATTCAAGTAGGAATGTTCGCGGAGATGGTGCTCATGCGGGAACTGCACTAGTCAGCATAGTACGTACGCGCACGTCCAATCCATGGTGCACCCGCAAAACCCCCCTCATTAGTTCCGAGGGGATTGCGATAGCCTAAAGTTGTTTGGACCCGGATTATCTGAGATCCAGATAAGGTAAAGAGTCTTTTCCGTTTTGTTTTCTCATGAAAAGATGAGAAGGTGGATGCGTATCCCCTCCTTGAAGTCTCCAAATCCTGGATCCTCTCGACATGAAGTTCTGTCTTGCAGGAAGCTCGACCACCACCACCGCCAATGTTGCCATTGACCAACACGATTGCTTGCAGATCTTGAAGTCCAACCCATCTGCTTGCCACACTCTTTAGTGCAAATAATCAACAGAAATTAAGGGCAAGTGGGAGAACGAGGGAGTGTGGGAAGAGTAAATGCACCCCAGGGTGTTGTAAATGATTTACGATGCGTCTACACGGTCTGCTTGCAGGATAGGGCAGGGATAATGAACAAGAGAGGGAACCGGGACGATTTGCTTCCTTCCAATGTCTCCAAAGCACTGCATGGGGGCAAGTTTGGCTGTTTAATGCACACGCCTTTTGTTTGGCGGATAAATTTAAAGGGCGTTTTTACTGTGCGGCATTTAATCCAACGGAGGAGCAAAAAGTTTAAATCGGTGATTTGATTCCGGATGGAAAAATGATCGGTAATGCAGGCGAGGGGTCACTGACATCCCTTCTACCAGCATGTGAGAGTGACTTTGCTGACGACAAGGAGAACAAACATTAAGCCATGCGTTTTTGACGCTTTGTGAAGGTAGTTTGCCCTCTCGATCGACGAATTCTGGGCTGAGGGAGGTCGTACACATCGACAAATCACTTTTGGGGCGAAAGAACTGTATCAGATTGAATACCTTCTCACTACCAAAAATCACTGTTTCCCTCTCCAATATTGCTATTTCAAGGTGTTGAGGAGGGGAAATGCACGCCACCAGTGGGCCGAATCCTCGCTTTGGCTTCCCGACTGCTCTGTCTCACGAGAAGTCGTCTTGGAGGAGGAGGAGAAGGTGAGCAGACCACCCAGGCCACCGCTACTGTTCCCTGCCTCGCCTCCACAACTCCCTCACCCTCCTCCGTGGTCAGCGCTTTACCACGACCACCGACGCCGGCAATAACAACAAAGGCTGTAGGCGTGACTAAAGTACCCGTCACTGCAGCTGTTGCTGAAGCACCGTCGGTGGAGCCGAAAGACGTCGGTGAGGAGGTGCGTCCCTCTCGACTTGTTTGGGCTACTTGCACAATTGGTAAAAATCTCTGATCGGCCTTTCTTGCTGGCGGTCTGTTGCTCCACTTCCCAAAAATCTGACGTTTGTTCTATGAACGATCAAGATCGCCCAGAGGCGTTGTTTTTTTTTCTCGAAGGGGCGAGAAAAGTGAGCGCAAGTCGCATCGAGAACGCAGGAGAGTCGAGGAAGTTTATCCCACATCGGGAGACTAATCTTAGCAAGGACACTGGCAAATACTCACGAATGTGAATAAAAGGGAGGAAGGAGGCTCGACCACCTGAACAGCAACAGTAAATGACTTGACAGGCCTGCGAAGCACCCTGCACCGGACAAATTGCTTCTTGGTGCAAGGCATACATTCTGCTTCGTACTAAACGCAATGAAATTAATAGTGGGAAATATTATTTTTTTGAAAAAGCTGGCGTGCATTGGGAATTTGATTAAGTAGTTTTATTAAAAGCTAACTTTTAGGCAAAGAGGGAGAATAAAGTCGATAGAAAAGAGGTATTTTGTTTGACTTCATTTTCATTGGTCGCCCGATGATTGGTGGACGCAATAGTTAATCAGGGGTTGGATGGGGTCTCCACGCCCTAAATCCTCAAAAACATGGTGGTGCCAAATCCTCCGGTTTAGGCAGGAGGTAGTTTAAACTACTCGGCGGCGCTAAACCCCTCTCCTCCACCAGCGGAGTTATCACTGAGGTTGCAAAAAGGCTTACTAGTCTTGTCAAGGTCTGATCCCTGACACCAAGGTGGCGATTGAACCTGAAAAAATTGAGGGCTTCATCTGTTTAAGAAAAGGCTTAAACAAATACCAATTTTACTTTTTTGAATGTTATCCTATCTGCCTCCCGCGTGTGCTCCATGAAACGGGAGGGTACATATCGTGGAGAGACTACTGCAGTAGATGCTGAAAGTTTGCTTGGAAGATACGGACATTCTATCCCCTGAATAATCAACCTGAAACAATGCGATTGAGACTAGATGATGTTTTTATGTCATCCACTTCCATTAAAAGCATATTTTTGGTCTTGTGGAGGCTTTCCAAAGGAGGACATCGTTTCAACCAATACAGATTCACTAATACGGAACAGGCATAAACCTTCCTGGAGCATTTGGGTTGGGTAACCAGGCAACGGAGTCACCTTGCTCTAAATTCATTTATTAGTTTGGTTCATCTCCTCCCACCTTTTGAAAATGTAATAAGGCCTAGGAAGATAGAAGCATGGGGAGGGGCTGAGAGGCCGTAGCCCCGGACGGATTGGAATCACTCGATAGCAATCTCTTGAGAACGCGGAACGACACTTTGTTAAAGCTGAAGTTTCTCCCAAGCCCACCTCCAACCTGTGTCAGCCTCCATATTGACGAGGAGGCATGACCTTCCGACCAATTCAAACACCGTGGGGTAGATCATACTGATAGGAGAGTGTCAGAAATGTCGATAGGAAAAGGGGGATGAAAAAGCAACCTTAGTATGTCGATTTGAAGCTGCCATTATTGACAGCTAGCCAGGTATGTACCTAAAGACACTCGACAGGCAAAGATCCTTAAAAACAAAACGAGAGAAAGTACTACTTATGTCGGAAATAAGGCGTATTCACGTAGCGGACAAATGAGTAAATGGATGCAGTGGGCGTTACTCTCCATTCCGTTTTCAAAGCTCAACTTTGGTGCACTTGGCTTGAGAATAAAGAATATTTTCTAAAACAAACAGAAGCTATTGCTTTGAAGTGGGTATTGCTCTATTAAATACATTGTTTGCCAGCGACAGGTACAACAAACCTTCCTTAATTCGTATCTCTACTCTGTGTCACGCATGTGTGACGTCCGCTCTTTATCTGTCAATGATGGGTCTTTGTGTAACAAATAGATTAGTAGGGCTGAATATCGACTAAATAGATGCTAGATGACCTTCTAGGTCTAAAATAATCACGGTGGCTAGCCTGGTAATGGCCAACGGCAGATCATTATTGGCGATGACGGTAATGGATATAAGATTCCAGTGAATTTGTGATCACCCTTCATTATAGAACCATGACTCCCAAAAAGAGGAAACTGATGACTCTGAAGGCACGGAGCACACTCAAATCCTTACCCGCTCCTACATTCGACGCTCCCGCAACCGTTACCGAGCCGTTCATCGACGCCAAATGGAGGCGATGCTTCGTCGAACTGCATGGTTCCTCGGTTCAAACGTCACCACTGTCACCGCGGTTACAGCTGCCACCACCACAATTGCCAATACCGCCCCTCAATTAGTCGTGACCTCGGCAGGTGTGCCGTACGCTCCCACTTCCACTCAATCATTGCTGGAGATTGGATTGCCACTGGATCTAGAAGAACAGCAGCAACAATTTCAGCAGTTGCCGCATTCCCCTGAAGGTCTGGCAGTACCCTTCTACCTCAGTTCACTGCCTCGGGTCAGTGTGACAAGTATTCACAGTGCACCAACTTATCAAGAGTCACCTGCCACTCCTCGTCAAGTGGATTCAGGGGAGGAGGGGGAAGAAGGGGAGGAGATACGTGTGGAAGGCCAATCGAGGAGCATTCCACGACCCAAGTGATGCTGCTTTGTCTCCAGTGCTCGTTTATATGTACGTGTGTTTCCAGCTAGGTTCTTGAAATTTACTTCTTTAATCTGCAAATCTCTCAGTTTATCTGAATAGCCTTATTTGCTTTTCTTGTTGTACGATCCTCCCCTTCCCCGCTCCTCCTCCTCCCCCATTCTACGACTTTGATTATTTCGTCGGCCCCTCCCCCGGCTCTTCCTTCTCGTTCACCTCCTCTTATTCTTTCTTTGGAATATCGGTTAGGTGAACAATAAGCCTGTTTTGCTTGGTGGGTCTTCTTCAATGAAGATTTAGCTGATATGGCTGCATGTCTTGGGAACAGGGAAACCTACGTCTTCCTGGGAACCCATAATATTTTTCTATTCCACAAGGAACGCTTAGATGGGAGGGAGCCCATTGACTATTCTCTTGCCCAATAACGAGGCGCGCTACCATACCGCCTGTTCACACGTACTGACGGGTGGAAATTCGAAATGCGCCCTTTTACGGCCACCGGCCGACGCGTTGGGCATGGAACGTGGCGTTCTTCCACATGTCGTTATGGCATATGACTGACAATTGTGGTGCCACTTGCCAGAAGGAAGCCGTGTGCGGTCATAAAGTGCCCTTTCCCACGGAAGAGGTAAAAAGTGTATTTGCATAGTCAGTCCTGCGGTGATAGGAAACTCAGCCGCTTGGCCGAATGATAGAAACTTCTCAAAGACAGCGCTGCTTTCGTCCGTCTGTTCGAATGTCAGTGGCTAGAGTCCTAGCTCATAGCACGCATTTCTAAGGAATTTTTTAGCTCAGAGGACGTTTGCTTGATCAACACAAAATCTGTCCTGGTGCGTCATTTTGTAGCTGAATCCCCCTTTACCCTAATTAACCCGCCCTGCAGTTTCCTCTACGCTCAAACGTTTGACACTTTGAGTTTTACGCCTTCCCCAGGGTGAAAATCCTTGTTTCCTCCCAAGTATTGTTTTGTGACGACGTGTGATAACTCTATCGCCTGCTTAACAATGGTTAGCTCAAGCATGACATTCCTAAATCAAATTTTATTTCAAAAAAACTGTCAGTAGGGCGAACATGCTTCCACCTATACTTGCTCTGCCGTACGGGGAAAAAAGACAAGCGTCAATAAGTCACCGAACTGAATGCAAGGAAGCAAAGTAGCCTCCATCAGCTTTAATCCTCATCCTCGTCATCGTCCGCGTCCACACTATCAATGCCATACTCCTTCATCTGCTCTTTATCGAATTTGTCTCCAGCGCCACCCTTCCTCAGATGTACAGGATATCCGGGTGCAAGTTTACCACACACCATATCCACAATATTTGGATGCGGCATGAAACCATTCGGAGGGTTTCCACAGTCAATGAATTCCCTTACGAAGGCCTCCGTTCCTCTCGGATCGTGGGCACCGCCTGAGGGCTTCTCCCAAAATCGCATCTGATTCTCATTGATCTCTCGATTCATCTGAATCTCCGTTTCCAACCACTGAGCTGTTGCCTCGTCGCAGAGCTCACGAAGACCCTCACTCAGTCTCTTCGATTTCTTCTCCGGATTCGAGGAGTGCTTCTGTGATGTCTTCTGCTTCAAAAAGATCACCTTACGTGCAGTGACAGGATCAAGAAACTTTCGAATCGTTCGCCAGATAGACTGGAAAATGGCCTTGTGATTCACTATCACGGCAGCACCGAGGCGTTCGGGATAGTAATTGGAAAAGACGCTCGCCATCTTCTTTCCGAGGTTGGGGTTGCAGCACGGCAGTGTCATACCTGCCATTGAAGATAGGTCAGAATAGTGACCCATAAATTACACGGGAACTTTGGAATTTTGTTTGCTACTTAATTAATGATAAGTAGATGACCTGAAACCTACAGGTCCTCCACATTTGACAAGATGGATATAGCATACTTAACAAGCGTATGCACCGGTAGATTTCTTTGGCTGCGGATACCTCCAACCGCAGAAGGCGGCTCTGTTTCAACTGTCCGAAACTTTTGATATTCGTGGCTACTTCTCGAGTATTTCAGAAGGTGGAGCTCTCGCCAAGTCACAACTTAACTGGCTGACATCACGTAGAGATGCATAGTAAGGGCAAGCAAGTACCATAACAACCAAGACGAGACTAAGAATACTCTGGATTTTTGTTAGTTTTCACTAGCTGGGTATTAATCAGGTATGCATGCCCCATATTCCCTGCTAACTCATACCAGCTCCAATCAAAGCCCTTGTAAAGTAATTGCTACGATTAGAAACTAGACGGGGTCTAAGCTCACGCAAATGATCATATCCGGGTGTATAATCTCAAGCGGGCTGACTTTTGTGGTGAAGTGCAAAACTTGCCTGTACAGTCAATGATGAAGACGACCTGCGTGGCCGATTGCTTAAAGGAGCGGCGTGCATTTTCCAACATCTGAACGCAATGCATGATGGTGTCCACTGAGTGGTTTTTGGTAGCAAAGGCTTGGGCGAAACAAGCGTACAATATTGGGCGTCCAATCTTGTCATGTCCAACTTGACGCTGAAATGGACATAAGTAGGCGTTCGTTACCTTTACCTCGAGTACGTTAAGTGAGACTGGGTGACTGACGGTGACAGAGGATGTGATACCCTTAAAAACACGTAAGCACAATTTTCTTAGCTATTGAAAAGTAGCCAGAGTTGGGATCAAATAAGCGTTTGTAGTAACACCACATCTTTGTTCAAATCAAAACGGGACTTTTGGACTTGGGTGCCCATCCCAAGACCTAACTTCCAAAAAAAACACTTTATATAATTATAACATCTTTATCTGTTACACTAAGATTCTCACGTTGGAACTTAGCTAATACTGCATTTAAGGCTGCAGTACAAAAGACAATGTGCAATCTGATCTACTGGTCAAAAGCAGAAAGGATGTGATGGATATGTTAGGTACCGCCCACAACGGTCTCAGATTACTGATCAAATGTTGGTGAGATTTCACGATTCCTGGATTTTCAAGGAATTGATGAAACACTGCTGAAAGTTTAAAATATAGGAGTGGATTTGTTTTCCAGAAAGACTAGGCAAATTGAAGCCGGGGGGTAAAAACTCATACCCTCAACGCTTTAACTCGTCATCAGCATTGGTTTTAAGGAGGCCTGTCAAGCTGAAAGACCTTTGTGAGTTTTTTTTTTTGCAATCGATCACCCGTCCAAACACTAAAAACTGAATTATTGCTTTTCGTTAAGATATAGTACTTAAAAACAATAAGTAGAGTGAATTCCGGGATGCTCATGGCGGGTGAGACGAACTATTACCACACGAGTGGTTATTTCTAATTGATTTTCTGACTCGGAACATCAGAAATTCCATCACAAATCAACTTGTTACTGAGCACAAAAAGTTTTATAGTTGATTTTACGATGCCAGCGAAGCATGTGTTGAGGCCTCGACAGGAGAGTGGGCTCGTGAAAATGGCCAAGGCAGTAATAGCTAGACGGGCGAAGTGCCACCGAAATCATCCTAATCTGGAACACTTAGACATGAACTAATGAGACAAAGAACTCCGATCCCTCAGAGTGGAACAAACATGTTTCAGACGTCCACTCGACCGTCCCAACGCCTACAAATCGTCTTCCTTTAATTCACCACTCACTAGGTTTTCCAGCAGCTTTATTAAGCAGACTTATAGATACTACTTATAAATAGTAAGCGGCGAAGCGACAAATTGCAACGTGGTGGATATCATGTTGCTCATGTGACTTTCCCCATCCGCCCAAAAAGGTCTCCACTTGCCGCTATTCCCGTTTAAAACGATCATGCGTCTCTAAGAAATGCAAATAACCTCCTCGTAAATCATTCTGGCAAAGCTTTTGTCGGTGTTACGTTCCGCAGGCAACTTGAGGCATGAAAGTGAATCGTCTGCCATGTGACCCGAGCTGAGATCGCTGTGTAGAGGTGCTTCAAATTAGGCTGTAGTTGAGGCGGCTACACCCTGTGATGCGTAACCAATTTTTTCTGATGTAAAAGAGCTCGTCGATCATGAAGTATTCCATCTTTACTGACACTCAAATGTCTTGTAAAGTCGCTTCACTCTTGCCGTTTACAATCATGGATCAGTAACCACGGTGATGTAAAATAAAATAAGAGTCACATGAATGATCTCACATCTACGCTCTAATGGTGGAATGGGCGTAGATGAAATGAAGGAGAATTGCGGTGACCGTAGATCAATCCTCACACTGCGGGCTTCCAGTAATACAGCTTTTGAAAAGGGCAAGTTAAATAGACAAAAGACAGAACGTCTAGATGAATTTTGCAGCCCAAGGCCTACTCAATCTACACCTTCAACAGGGTCACTCAAAAGCAAGCCAATACTATGCCACATTCTACCAGCGATACTCAGGTGACATCCAAAATAAAAGAGGTGCCTTATCACCCACACGAAACAGCGATGGTACAAGCCAGCATGAAATAGTAGTGTGTATCGGCAAACTTTTCGTTGGAAGGAGGACCCAAAATCCAAAGTCGTAGAGATCTAGGGGGGTGGAGGCTTGTAAAAGGGTCAAACAACGGAGATGTAAAGCTCAGGTGTTAAAGACAACCGTAAGTCTCTACTTCAGTGACAATTTGGCGCACGGCGGTGCGTGCCGGACGGCAGGTTAGGCGATGGCCGATGAGCACACAAGCGGGGCGGGGAAATGTGCTAGGATGAGAGGATACTTTTTTGCCTCTTCTTGAAATCCATGAATTCCAGCTTGATCAAGCAGCTTAAAGGAGCCAGTGACTTACGATGCAATGGTATCCCGGTTGATCATGACAGTACTGACAATCAGCTTTTAGCGGTTGATACTCGCGTCTCCACTCCACCGCAGCTGTCAACATGGCGACCGCTTCGTCCAATTTGTATTTCCTCGCGCGGAGAAAGTCGGTCATACTGGTAGAGGCCAAAAGAGAAACAAGATCTGGCTTATTTTCCCACGGTTAAAAGTAATTCAACAAAGGTGACCTTTCCACAACTCACATAATGTCATCAACGAAGAAGTCGGGTTCGTCGGGTAGGGGTTTGCATTTTTTCACCATGGTCTCACGAAATTTGGTGAGTAGTCGGTGTAACTCTTCGGGATTCGTGACCTCCAAATTGGTAGCCTTTGCCGAGGATTTTGAAGACGACATTTATGAGCCTAAAGGAGAGAGAAACTGCAATAAAGCAAATTGTCGGCAATTTCGCCTCTCCCTTCTATCAATTCCAAAAAAAACGCTAATAGTGAACCTCAAATGTCGACCCCAGACACTCCGAAGAGTACTTACGCCCCTGATGTACGCAATAAGTGGAGTGGAGTGATCCGCGCCTCACACAAGGACTTGGTGAGTGTAGAACACGGCGACCTTCAGACGAGCCAATAGCGCTGCTGCTATCCGCCACCTATCGTCTTTCAGTACTACCGGTGTAGAAAGGAGCGCCATGGCAACATTAAGACTTGTGTGGATTTGAAGATCAAAGCCGACTTAATGCTCAAGACAACAGACGGTAATAATGGCTGCATGACAAATTACTTTCCGTAATTAACTGATATAATCTTACCATGTACAGACAGCCTGAAGCACCAATGGGAAGCGAATGATGTACCGCTCAATTGAGCTCCTGATCGGTCTCCAGTGAGCCCAACCCAGGTGCGTACTACTATGGCTGAAGGGTGCTGATTTTATAAGATGATTGTGTCGGGTAGACTCTTTAGATGCACAGGTTTGATAACCACAACACAGGAGCGGTTTTGAGGCTACCTTGACCTCCACAGCACATGCATACATGACACCGTTTTCAGATATTTCACCTTTTTTGAGAATTTTAAGTAGACTGGCCTAAGTTAAATTTAATCCTGTGAACGATCCACTGGCCCTTCTTTTTCGCCGTACCTTACGTCCTCCAATGTCTTTAAGGAAAGAAGACTTGTGACCCACAGTGTGCAAGAAAAAAAAAGGTGAGAAATCTTTTGTGTCCCCGAGTAAAATCGGCAGCTTCACAAGGTCTTGTAAACACATTTGAAGAACTGGCGTCTGAGCCAATGGCTTTATTCACCAATCAAAGCAAAAAAAGAACAACTAAGTCCAACAAATGGATTTGCCTAGTGGGGGTTACATGTGACTGCTTAAAAAGGGACCCTCCTGGGAGGGATGGTTGTCGTCGACACGCTGATGCGAATTTCAGCAGTAGCACCTCGGTTTGAGCTCCGCGGATGGGGAAGAACACTTACAGGGGAAGCTGACCGACCCTTTGCATTTGGAAGCAGAGCCACACACGGGGCAACGGGATGAGTGAAAGTTATCAACCGCCATTGCAGGGCTTTCTTCTACTGACTTTATCTCCTCTGCCTCTTGTTGTCTTTCCTCCTCCTCGGATTCTCTCTCTGCTTCTTCATCAAAGTCTTCCATATCTTCTCCATCAACGTCCTCCTCCACTTCGTTAGTCATGTCCTCTCCAACCTCCGCTTCTTCTTCCTTAGTATCCTCCTTGGTTTCTTTTCCTCCTTCCGCCTCCTTTTCACCCTCAATTTCATCTTCTTCTTTTTCTTCTGTCATAGGTTTCTCCTCCTTGCGTGCCTCTTCGATGACTCGAGCTCTCATGAGAGCGAGTAGCATGAGGAAAATGACAGCATGCATTTCGGTGGTGAAGCTCCAATCAACTTTGGCACCGCCCTCTCCTGCTAGGGGGATTTTATGTCCACCGGCTTTGTTTACCTTTCCTCACTGTACCAATTTGGCGGTGCACAAGACTCCGCTTGCATGTTTGATTTGCGCCTTTGGCAACGCGATTCACAAACAGTGGTGCGGAAAGTGACTCCCAGGCCGGGGCGGGTGAAAGGGGGTGTTAGATACAGTCAAAGAGGGGGTTGCTCTTGCTTTCTTCTTCTGTTACAATGGAAATGTGACGCTTTCTAGTGTATGACGCTGGTGCAGGTGTATTGCCACATGATAAGGCGAACTTCGAGTCAGATTGACTGAAGGCGCCTTATTTATAGCCTGATACAAGTCGCAACGACTACACCACATCTTTGACTGCGTCAGTGTAACAGTGCTAATCCCCGAGAGAAAAAAATATCGACGTAGAGTACGAATACCGCTGGTTTGGGACTCATGCAGATTAAAAAAATACATTTTAGAAGTAACACAGGGCTTGACAGCGTAGGTCCGTCCTGAATTCGACCCCCTTGCTGGTGGTATGCCCAACCCTTTTGGCACCGCGGCTTCAGCGCTTTAGTCTAGCGCCAGTGGCACCTCTGGAGCCACGGAGTTAGCCAAAAAAGGGAAAGAAGTATGAGAGCTTGCTACCTTATTTTGTGGGTACCGCCTTTACCCGATATGAGGTTAAGAAGCTGGCGAGGGATCACTAAGGGCGTGTCAAATTGCCTCTAAAGCTCAGCTAACTCTTTTGTTCACCAAAACCCACATTCAGGCTGGCGCACTTAAGTGAGCCTTTGATGTTCTTCTTAAGTAGAGCAAAGTGTTTGAGCAGAGCCTCGACGAAGAGTTTGTCAAAACAATGGGGCATTCCGGCCCGGCACAACCGCCAATTTGTCAGGGTAAGTTGACGCTTCCGTAAGGAAAAAAAGGAGGCTTCTCTTGAACACAGGAGAGCATTAAGAGGGCATTTCCTGCCTCTCGTAGCACTTATTAATTCAAGACTCGCTCATGCCACAGTCCACAGTTCTGAATCTGCTAAATGGACTCAGAGAAAACGGATCCTTCAACTGAGCCAGCTCACACGAATTCAATGTCACACTGTCGCAAGCGTCAGCTGTTGAGAATACCAAGAGGGTCCCTCAAATGTGCCATCTCCAATCCAGTAAAGTAGAAATTTAACACGTGAACGACTCAAGTAGGCACCAGTACATGCAGGCCAGAAACTTGGTACAGCCCCGCCCCACCTGGATACAACCCCAGATGACTACAGCGGTAGCGGATTGACAGCCTGACCCACACACCACTAACTGCTTTCCAAAACCACTCAACGCAGACACTTCTATCCGCCTTCACCAATTTCTGCCCCTTTAGCCATTGGGGGCAGCTCCTCGCCAAGTTTCCAACACCATCCTAGCTGATAATAGACCAGACTTAGGCCCCGACAGCAATAAAAATGAGGCTCAAATCAATCACCACATCAGCCTCTAAGTAATGACACTTCAGTCCAGCAGATCGGACAAAAGGATGCGAAAACATGAATATTTATTTTCAAAAGGCAAAATATGTTAGAAAGGGGAAGGGCTCAGCGAAACACACGAAATCTCCGTCGGCCGCTAGGCTGCTGCTGGAAAACAGAAAAAAATGAGGCGTCGCATCAGTTTTACTAAAAATCAGGTTTGTTTTGTCAGCTATGGTTGGAATCTTTGTGTAAACTGACAAGACGATGGCAAAAAAGAGGAAGCAAATGTGGGGATCCAGGCAAGTAAATAGTTATGCTACATAAAACTTCATAGGTGAGTGCGGCCTGTGACAAATTTGAGCTCGCAAATTGCCGTTCATTGCAATTTATGGTAAAAAATTGTCACCCTGGAGTGTAAACAGTCACGAGGGAGGAGCAGCATCCCAAAGGTCAGATGTGCGTGTGTGGGGAGCGCTAACACATCGGCATTAAAGCATGTTCAAACAAGAGCGCAAAAAATTTTCCTCCTGTATCGTCGGCTGCAGGTGGACCGGAAGGTTCAAGAGCTAAAGACTCCCGTGACGCATGTAGATCACTCTGGGTATCAAATGATGGTTAGTTAAACAAGTGCCGAGCTCTCGGTATTCCACAAAGGCTAATGTCTAATTTTCGTTCCCTTTTATGTCAACAGTTCTAGGGGGAAGACGGGTACTCGAAACTTTATTCCAAGAACGCTTTATCTACTTTCGATGAAAACCAAAGTGGTCGAGTCAAGAGAGGCGCAAGTCTAATGATGCGTCTGATTCTGTTCTTCTTGAGGCGATGGTGGAGAAATTCATGAAATAAGAGTTCTAAAATTTCCCCCTTCATCTACTACAGAAATAGAACTTCCTCACTGTTCTTAGTGGTTGTCACGAGATTACGAAGTTTTGGAATATGTAATAAAGAGTGGAGAATCTGCACAGAATAGAAGTCCGACAGCTAAAGTTGTGTAAAGTAAATTGTCACTCCAAAGAAAAATTCGCCTCCCTTTCCTCTTCTGTTAAAGTTCTTTGTGAACTTTGCGATCAACAGATTTTTTCGTTAATAAAATAAACAAAAACATTGATTAAACTTTAACCCGAAAAGCTACCACGCACAAAATTGAAAATCCTCAAAGAACTGATTACATTCCAAAAGAAGAGATATATAGAACTCACGGGATGCTCTGCGGCATGACGCCCAAGGATGAGTTTCAGAATTTCCTGTTCTCGACGGTTGCTGGCAGCAAGGGTATTGGAGGCGGTGAGAGGGGCGGAGGAATTGTTGCTATGAAAGTGTCCCTCCAGGCTCATCTCCTCTTCGACTCTGGTGTCAGCAGCCTCCGCAGCTACGGCGGAGACGCGATCACTGGAGGTTGGACGGGCCATGTGCCACGAGAGCGCTCGACGGGGGCGCAACTTCTGCTTAATCACCTGGAGAGGATTACCACAGATGGACCAGCTGATAGTGAGTGGAATAAGTTGTCAAAACACTGCCTACTGATTAGAAATAAGGAATAAATACGCAGGGCGAAATTAACGAGGAGTTGTATTTGCGTCTCTATGTCAAAATGCACATTTTCCACCATTGTTTCCTCGCAACGCACTGATTTCATCTGTACCTCTTGTTAAAAAGTATATCTGCAGAGGCAACTAAATATTACTATCAACAACGAGTTTTGTTGTAGAATCAGAAGCGCGGATTGTTGGAATCCTCGACAGAAAACTCGCGTGTCCAGTGGGCGACCGATTTAAGCTCAATCGAAACCAATATTAATGATGCAGTGGACGAATTGAAGAAGCTAATCAAACAGCTTGACGTATTTGGAAGGGAAGATTAGATCATCGCTCGCCAGACTTCGAACACCTTTTCCAACTAAACTGAAGGTGTGGCTTGGACCTTCAATTTCCGCTTCAGTGACTGAGTAATCGCTACCCCCCTTGTGGCTTGAGTGAGTGCACCGTATACCTAGTGGACCGCATTGGGTGCCTTATACTTGACGAGGACCGGTGAAATCGAACTCCCCGAAATGGAAAAAAAGTAGGGGATTATTCAAGTCTCCTCCAAAAGGCACTCTCCAGTATCTAAAGCTAAAGAGGTAAGAAGAAATTGAAGAATCAACTGATGGCAGTTAGTAAAATATCCTGCGGGAAAGAGCGAAACCGTCAGTAAATGTTGAGAAGAGGAATGTAATAAGAAACCCACCAAACATCTAGACAGTGAAAATTGCATCACAAAATACGCTAATCTGTCAGATAACGCTCTATTCGCTATTTACAAAAGTAATTGCAAAGTGCGTAAAAAGGGCGAATCAGACTTACCTCCTTAATCAGCTGACGTCGAATGCGCATCTTTACCTCGAGGACAAAGTCGAGCCATGTCCAAAGGCGGTTGTGGTATTCCAGCATTGGAATGTTTAGCTCAAAATTGGTCACGTCTGCCAAGTTCTTCTGCTTGTCACCCTGCACAAAGTGAGGAAAAAATATCACCCCTTCTGATTAGCTCATTTGCCCAGCTCTCCTTTCCATTGGCTAACCGGGTCAACCAATAACATGATAGCTGGAGAATAGACATCCAACTTGAAAAATATTTGTCAATTTCAGGTCAAGAGTCAAATCGCTTTCAATTCATTATCGGCAGCAGAATTGAAAAAAAAATTGCTGAAAAAAGTAAACAATGACCTTTGATATGAGTATCACGTTCGCTACGTATTCGTGGCACTATAATGAAAGTATTTCATCTATTTCTTTGAATAATATATTCTTTTAAGCAGGAAAGCAGACCTTGTAGCTCAGCCGTATGGGAAAGCCAGGAATTTTGATGTAGAGAAAGACATGATTTCTACGGGCGCGTTCCTACAACGAATAGAAATGGAAACAAGAATTACTATTTAGCTAAATGTGGAACACAAATAGGCGGCATCTCGGACAAAAAACTCACCCTCATAACGTCGAGAGGAAGCAGCGAGAGTTCTGGACCACTAGTAGGGCCCGCAGAGCCTCCACGTTCACTCCTTGGGATAAGCAATATCAAAAAACATCTTACTTATGGTTGTCTAAGTGAGTGGTGCTTTAAAAATGAAAAAACGCACTGCTCCACGGTGGGATTGACTTCTAAAACACCCTCTTCAAGAACAGTTTCCTCTGCAACTGCCTTACGCTGCTGGTGCTGATGGCGATGGCTGTAATGCCTTCCGGAATGGCTCAGCAGACGTCCACTCCAGGTCTTGGGATCCAGTCGGGATATAATTTTGCTCCCCTGCCTATTGCGACGCTTGAGCCATGATTCAACGCCATCATGGAGGTCCTCCGACGACGCGATAAAGTCCGCACTTCCTGGAGTGGAAGGATCCAGCGTGTCGGCTTGTTCTGCGGTGGTGGAGGAGGAGCCCTCCTCATTGCCGCGTTCGGGGAAGAAAAAAGGCATCAGCTGATTGTAAAAGGGCTTGCTGACCTGTGCAGAATATGAACCTGCGTCAAAGAATCATCACCACTGACAGGGGGTGAATGGAAGCACCGCACTTTCCATCTCACCTGGAGAACAAGAGGAGCGACGCTGATTTCCATCACCTCCTTGACAGAGATACCACCAACGGGAGGCCGCTGAGTGCAAGCAACGCGAATCATCGGTCCACCAATGTGGTGATAACTGCTGCCACAGTCTGGCAGCAGTACCTCCTGTGGAAGTGGAAGAACTACTTAGCAGTATTGTTAAAGCGTGGCGATCATTGAAGATGACTCAAAGTCGATTCTGAGATGGCCATTAGCGCGAGGTTATACGCCTCCCTTTTCACATTTGATGTAATTAGGAAACGAAAAAAACCTATTGAATGCTAACCTTGTAAAACGAGTTTGGAGCAAGACTGTGGACCCGCATCGATCCCAGCTGCAGCCAATGGGAGCCCGAGTCGTCACGTCCGTGAGTGCGAGCGTAAAGGAAGCCCCGTAGTTCCACATCGGCCAATCCGATTTGCCCATCTGCCTCGGTCATGCGCCATCGCGCGTGCTCAAAACAGACCTCATCGCGTCGTACCACCTCCGCCTCGACTTCCGTTGCTGTCGCCTCAGGAGAGGATTCCGCTCCGCTATTACCAACAGCTCCACTGATACCCACCGACGCACCCACAGCTGTCGTTGCTCCCGAGGCTGCTGGTGATGTTGTAGAAGCAGATGAACTTCGTAGAGTTATCGGTAATCCGGTCTTGCCCTCTGTGTTGTTGGTATTGCCTAGACGACGGGAGAAGTGGAGGAATGCGTGAGAATGCTGTTTGGCTTTCTGGGCGAAGTTCCATTGGAACAGACCGCGTTAGCGACTGAGTTATTTTCATTTTACTTTGACAAGGTTGACAACACACAGAGACAGCTTCAAGATACTTCAAAGGAGACAGAGCAGGCAGTACTTACATCCTGAGATTGGGAGGATCTCCCTTTGGCGACCTCCAGTGGGATCGGCTCCGGCCATGACAACACTCTGTCCGCCCTGCAACCGCTGCGACTGGACGTGCACCTTCTGAAAGTGAGCTATGCTCTGCGATAGCAGCGAGTTCTTCTCCACGATACTCGCCTTCAGCTGACCAATTCGCTCTTCAAATGCCCTGCAGGGGACAAAAAAATTCCATGGAATGTTCACCGATGCAGTAATTTTAAGTCCGTTCCCTGTAGTAATATTAAAGGGGTGAGTTAAGAGAAAATCAGCATTTGAAATAAAGTATGGGCACATTCAAGATGGATATGGAATAGATGGCTGGATGGACAGGAGAAGAAGTGCAACCCACAGAATCTGCTCCGCCTGTGAAGCCAGCGCGGGAGGCATACGAGACGAAGCAGCGTTGATGGCAGCAGAAGTGGAGGGGGAAAGGCATGACGCCGGCGTGAGGATCTGTTTGGTAGATGCAGAAGAAGGAGGGGAACCAGAGTGAGCAGCATGGAGGGAGCGATCAAAGAGGCGCAGCGCAGCCCACAACTCGCGCTCGTGCACGCGCTGAGTGTTCACAAGGCCACGCAACGTCTCCTGGTCGCGCAGGATGGCCTGTCGCAGCTCCCGCTCGTCCAACAAACTCAGGCCCACTCGGTTGCGCTCAAATCGCTCCTACCGAATGAGGCGGGAGTGAAAATGCAAGTCGACAGGACTGTTTTCATTTCAAATAACCCTCTTAAAATGAATGACTCTAAGGGTAAGCAGGCACTAACGCTTCCTGTAAGCAACTACGGTCCTTTGCAATCTCCTATAATGTCCTACGGAAGCAGTTGAAGGTCTAAAATTGCTTCTAACAGGTGAGAAAACAGAAAAAAAGTCAGAACTGTCTCTGCATCAAACTGCCATCTTGCAACGACATGATCTTTCTGTCCACAATACTCGCATTCCAAACCATTGATAGTTTCGTTGTCAGGTTGTTCAAAGGTTCCAGAGTATCTTATTAGTCTTTGGTGGGTGAGAAGAGTCCCAGTTTTAGAGAGCAAAACCTCAAATGGACGCACATACCAAAACAAAATCCAACAGGAGTTACCTTTTGTTGAGGCTCCACGTAGAGAAGAAGGTTGTTGACAATGTCGAAGACCATGCTATATTGCAGCTGAAGGGGAAGAGACGGAGGTGTTAGTCTTTGGTCACAGAGACATCCACACTCCTAGCCAAAAAGTTTGCGATTGCGCGTCTAACTCGTAGGACTATTGTATAGCAGTTGGCTGATGTGCAACGACAGAAGTGGTTTAAAAATTTATTTACGGCCTTCACTAGTTGGTAGGCAGTAAACACCTTCTCGCAGAGGTCTTTAACTCCTTCGGCATTATGGCCCAAAATTCGACAGGATCCGCCCTCATGCCCATAAATACTAGTCCATGACACTCGGGAAAAGCCAACTCTTCCACCAATCAGCCTGACAGAATGAACATCACACGTCACGTTCAAAGTGTAGAATGCTTTAAATACTTCTTCTCACGGTCTATTACGGTACGACCTCCCTGGCAGTATTCCGTGGCTCTTAATCTGGCTTTTAGGATAGAAGGCGAGTGGAAATCACAGTGGCACTTACCGAGTTGGTGCAGAGGTTGAGAGTTCTATGAAGTAGCGTGAAGGTGTCAGCACCCTCCTGACTCTGAAGGATCTTCGAATCATCCTCACTTGGGGGCTAAAGAACCAAGAGGCAACGCGACACATTACATCATGTCCGGGTTAGGACCAACGCCATATGGCTGAGCAAAAGCCATAAAAGTCAGATCAACTAAATCACAAATATAATTCAGTAGTAACGGGCAACATGGCACGCACAGTAGGAGGCCAATTTCTGTGCAGCTAGTCTGGGATCTGATACGAGTTAGGGAGAAAATGGATATTGCATACACTAGATAGATAGGAAATAAGAAAACAGAAGTACTATTGAAAGCGAACAACGTAGACTAGGCTGCAGGCAGATTGTGAGACAATGCTACTTAAGTCGACCTATAAATGACATACAAGTGAACGAATAAAAGTTGGGCGGAAAACAGACAGCAGACAGATCCAAAAAGAATAGTAGAAAAGTAATTAGATAGGATCCCCACAGGAAAAAAAGTTACCTTCTTCAAATCATCAGAAGTATCACAAGGCCATGCTACTCAAACCAGCTTATAAGTAGCTTGTAAGTGCCTGATAAAACAAACAAGCTACAGTCACAAATAAACAGAGAAACCAAGTGACTTTTCTCTTCAATGAATTGCAACTTTGCAGCAAGAATTGCTCACCAGCGGAGGAACGAATTGACCAGGAGGTAGGCTAGTCGGAACTAGCGGTGCGTAGGTGACATAGACGAACTGACAGGCACAGCGCGACACCATGCGTTGGAGCTGGATGGCAGTAACAGAGGTGGAGGTGGTGGTGGAGGGTGCAGCGCTGACGATACCACCAACTGCATGGCCGGATCCCACCACCTCGGGGCGGCCGGAAAGCGCGTCCTGACCGAAATCTGCGCCCAAGCGCTGCCAATCACGAACGTCCGCGGATGACAACCACTGATCCGGTGTGGAGGCCTCAAGCTGTGATGAGAAAGGGAGATAGAACGACGATGATTCACCTGGACAAGCTGCTACTGATTAAGGGTGTAAACAGTCCAACAGCTCAACTTTGTCTGCACTTTATCGCACATCCAGTACAGCTGGACGATTGCGGTCCGTGCTACTAATTGGGGATATGAGTAATTAGTAAGCGTTGATGGGTGTTGAGGGCCACCTCAAAAAAGAGTAGCGTGAGAGTGGTGATACCCTATACCTGCGTCTTGCCTTTTTTACTTACCTATTTTTTTTGGAAATGCAGAATTCCACTCTCCAGGCGCTACTCACGGGCATGGGTAACTGATTGAAGACAATAGTCACCCACTCTTAATTTTTGGCACTATAGACCTTGGCTGCAAGCTACTTATTGGGGAAATAAGTAGCTTACTGACAGAGACGCTCCGCATCCTACCAATTCACCACCATGAGCAGATATAAGTTGTTTCCTGACGCTAAAATTCACGGCCTCCTATTACATTCCACACCGAAGCCACCATATTAGTGCTACCTATACATCACTACGTAGATTGTGTAAACTAGCAGCACAACTGATGTAGCCAAAAGTAAGCCAATTTCAGAACGTTTCGCCCCAAAAGCGATATTTATCGACAAGAATTCAGCTCAAGTTCTAAAAAGAAGCTCCATTAGTCAAGGCATATAGCCCACTTACACAGCACTCAGGAGAAATAAAATTTCAAGGCCAACTTACGTCACCACCACCACCACTAACAGTAGCGTAGTACTGCATGCACTCCATCTGGCCTATGAGACTGGACTTGGAGAGGAGACGGGCATCGCGCCAGACAGGCGGGTGTTCGACCGAGTCCAGTCGCGCCTTCGCCGCTGAGACGATGACGTAGCCTGCACAATCGTTCGGTTTTAACATAACCTAGGCAAAAGGGCGAAAGGCGTTAGAATCGCAATAAAGCTAATTTATGTGATATTCACTTCTAATTAGTGGCAAAAAAGCGATAAAAAGCTCCCCTCTTTTGAAAGACAAAATAAGCTATTGCATCTAAGCATAGCTATGACTGATCGATCTCGACCAGAGACAAGGCAAACAGGCATTAAAAGCTAGGGGGTCAACAAACCTGACAGTTGCTGAGTTCAATGTGCCACTGACGCGAGAGAACGGGGCTGGAAGTACACAGCGAGAGGCCTTGAAGTTGGTCCAAAACATTCGGCTGCTTAGGCTCCTGATTGTTTCAGAGCGAAAGTTTTAGAAAGCATACACTACTTGTATGGGAAGCGTGAGTAGTGTAAGCAATTGTGGGTTTGTTGAAAGAATTATAATTATAAAAATGATAAAAATTCCGCAGGTATTTTTGACTTCATGATTAGTAATCTTGCATAATGATATTTTTTTTTGTCCCCATAGTTGGACCTTCAGCGTATTTTGTCCTCGTTACACCAATGACGAACTTTAAAGACTACCTAGGCAACAGATTTCTTATAGGCTAAACTAAAATGAGGGGAAGGGAGGATTTAAAAAAAAGGGCAAATGGTGTTCAGTCACTCGGCGTTAGTGCTTATAGTGGGGTAAGAAGCAAATTAGAGAAAAACCGGTGAAGCAAAAAACCAAGTCACAGATACTGTACAAGAATTTATCGAATTCCCAGGCCATTAGATTTCTTGCCCCGCTTAGAAAAAAAATTGGCACGGATGCAACTTGCTACTTAAAAGAAAAATCAGTAGCTTGTGCGACTTCATTAAGTATATCTGCAATAGCGAAAGTAATGACTACTATGGCAGGTAGACATGCTCAACGGAAGAGAGCCACGCATGAGCTTGATAGGAGGGCGGACACATGAACATCTGCGTTAAATTCACCCAATTCGACTATACAATGGCCTTCACATTGTCCCAACGATATACACAAGTAAAAGGGGCAAATTGAGACGCCACGGTAGCGCCCTGCTTACTTCTTCGCAATAAGCATAAAACTTCGCCGTCTCCGCCTCCTTCACTAGTTTTGCTAGCATTGGCACCTCCGACCAGGCGTCAGGCCCCATCGCATTCATGCACAAAGACGTCGGCGAATGCTCATTCACCTTCCCCTCCTCCGTCAACGTGCCCGCATCGATACACACTGAGGCCTTAGAAGGTTCCGCGCCATTGTCACGGGAGGATATCGACGCTCTGTCGCCCTCGTTACGTGATTGCGATGAGCTCAGTGATGGGATACTGGATGAGAGTCAGTACAATTGATTTTAACTGAAGGCTTAAGAATGAGTAAGATGTTATAACTGTTACCAACGCACGTGGGACCATTTGCGATGTCAAGGGAGATGCCCTTGAGTGCTTGCGCTGAGAGGTTCTTTTTAAGGGTTTGCGCGTGGTTGTACATGTTCATCATGGTGTAGACGAGATTGCGATTAGTCTCATTCCATCGCATCTTGGGGTTCTCCACCATCACCCGATGAACGGGTTCCAGCTGTGTGAAGAACAAGAGATATCATAAGTAAAAGTAAACGCTGCTGGTAACCTATAAGCGGTCACTGCTAGATAAGCTTACATCCTCATGAGATAGCTGGATTTTAGGGGTGTGACGACGTTCAGGGGAAACAGAAGAAGAGTCCTCATTTACAGAACTTTTTGTGTCCTCAGTTTCCACAGGGCCAGTGTCTTCCTTAGCTTCTTCGTTGAAGCCTTCCAGACCAGGAATTCGAACTCGCACGGGTTGGACTGGCATGTCCATTTGGCTCCTAAGTTCCCGTTCAAAACGGATGGACGAGAAGATTAGCAATTCAGAGTTGGGTGGGAATGAGGTGAGGAGACTATCTTGGTCAAATGAACTCTGTAGGGGATGAAAAGAATGAATATCAATGGAAAGGGATGGGAAATTTCGAATTATTTTAAAGCAATAACAGTTATGACCGCCCAAGTCCTTTGAATCTCCCACCTCCGTTGTTAAGGATAAAGCAACTTCCCACATCTTCTCCAAAGTTAAGCTAGAAACCAGATCAGTGAATCCACTTTCATGCGAAACGCGATTGAGATTTAAAATGCGGTAGTAGCAGGACAAAATAAACCCCACTGATGGTTGAGTTTGGACTTCTTCATAAAGAGGCTGAAAAACATTGTTGCCGTAACGTAGTTAATACCAGTACCCTCCAATGCCGTTGTGATGCCTAAGGCAGAAGAGCAGTTCAAAGAAATTATCCAGAACGAGGTTTAAAGGAAAAGAAAGGATATTCGTACTAAGATTGGGTCGTTCTAACATCCATCAAAGCTAATGGGCTGGCAACTCTTGCTACTTCCAGACTCGTGCACCTTACTACTTATCCAAAGGTTAACTCAGGAGCTACAAAAGCATGAAACCCAATATTCAAAACCATCTTCACCGGAAAATATATGAGAGTAACTTAAACCAAAAAACCAGCAAAAGGCATCGATGAACTACTACCGAATGAAAAGTGTTATACTTCCATAGCTTCGAGTGATATAAGTAGCAGGCATCCTCCTCACCCCGTCAGCACCCGATATTAGATGCAGCGCAGTTCGATCCGGTCGATCCAGGAGCCACGCGCGACAGTTAAGAATCCTTGCATCGACCCTTTGAAGACTCCATTGTGGTGCAATACGTCTCTGCGGATTGCAAGAGGGCAGAATGAAGACTACAGCACCCACCGATGTTCTAGCCTCTCTCTCGCCCTCCACGTGGACGCTGAAGGTGCTGTGAAGGTCCAGCGCGCCGCAGCATGCGTGGACGCCTAGGCGTCTGTTGTAGGAGACCCAGTAGGTTACCTCCAGACACGGCATTCGTACTGAAACCCCAAGCGACCTATAGATGAAGTGTAATGGGGTAATATATTTGAGTTGACCGTATAAGTTAAAAGAGAGGTAGATGAATTAATACTTGTATTTTCCGGATAAAACTCACTGAAGCAGTTGTCCAAAGAAGGGCTTTCGAGGACGAATGCGATTAAAAACGGCTCCACGACGAATTGGACGAGAGATGCGAGAGAGACACATTTTAAGACGATCAAAGAGCTTCAGAAGGTTGGTGTAGATGAAACACCGCGGAGGTTGAGTAGTGGAGACGTCGTTAACGCTGAAAACGAGACCTAACAGAAGGCGGTTTCCACGGAAGGCTGCGTAGGAGTCGTGGGCCTAGAAAGGAACCAGAAGGGGTTAAAGCACTCGGCATTTTATAACAGGAGAATGGGATAATATGATTTCGCTGTGGAACCATGATACAGAAGCCCTAGCAATTTGGAGTATGGACGAAAAATATGTCTGTTGGAGGCGTTAGACAGAAAAACAGTCCTGTAAATAGTTTACATCCAGATAAAGTTACCTATTATGCAAGTAATGAAATTGTCCCAAGTAGGCAGTAAGTACGAAGTTGTGGGGGATGAGGGTCTCCCTTCTTTACAGTTGTCTGTGAGTACATTATGATGTTTGGAAATGTCCATAATGGTACATTTAGAGCCCCTAACAAGGTTTGGCAAGAATTTAATAAATGCCCTCTTAAATATGCTCGTTGTCAGAGTCACACATTCGTAACGTTTCCACTTTCCCAGCAGTATTATTGCAGTTTTCTTTTTTGGGCAGAAGTTGAATACTTAATATCGATGGCATAATTAATGATGCCATCAAACGACCAGCTGAACGTAGAAGCCTGTCTGCCTCGGATGTAGATCCTAAAGACAACCTTGTTAAATATACGGGACCTTAGGAATTGTCACGTTCGTCTATTCTTTAGTATATGCCAAATTATGCTTGCGCCTGCAGAGGGAGATGCTTAAACTTTGAAAAAAACCTAACTTGGTGAGATTACCTCCTCCGAGGAATATTCAAGTGCGTTTCCGGGCTAAACGACTATCCACTATTGACCTAAGCATCACATTCACGAAAGGTTGATATTTATTTCAGTAATTTAATCAGAGGTTCAGTCTCTTACTTCGTCAGTAAGTTGTAAATTTCACATTCAAAAAAATGGAGTGCATAAAAGGGTCTTTTAGGTACCAATTGTTTAACACAGCGTCCATTCATGTCGGCTCGTCAATTCTATTTCCAAATATTTTAGGCCTTAAAACCAACACAGCACCAGCTTTTTTTTGCCGAACATGAATGAGATGTCTTCCACGAGCTTGGCTATATTCAAGGAAATACCGAAAAAAGGATAATTGATTTGGAAATATGATACTACTCACAAGCTCGTCGGCAGTCAACCTTTCGCCGTTGACCGGCATGACCGAATGATGGTCGAACTGATTGCCGAAGGAGAGCCAATCCATGGAAACCCTTCAGTGAACAAAAGATATGCAAACATTAATGGAGTCAGCATTTAATTGAGGTCACACCTTGCAATTTGAATGCCACTACCAAAACCGACTTAAATGAAATAAGTAGCACAACACCAGCCCTATTAAATCTAAAAATTAACCATCTTATTACTAGTGGGTACGAAAAAGTATTGCAGGCGAGAAAGAAATGAATAAAAGTTGGATTAATAACCAGAGAATGTTTTGATTTCTTACTCAAAATTGAGACCGGGTATCTGCAAGACGTGACACACGCCGTCGTACTTTGAGGCTGTTTGAAAAAACAAATCCAGGTCGCCATTTACAAAGATGTGACCTGAAAACAGGGAAAGACCTTTGTACTAAACGATGAAAAAGTTACAGGAAAAGTCGCAAAGTTCTTCAGGTAATACAAATCCTCTTCAAGCTTCCAAGGATATTCAAGTATGATTAACAAAAAAAAACTCAAAATTTCTTCAAATCCAGCAATTTCGCCTGGAGAGGTACAGAATTGCACAAAACCGCGCAATCGGTCCAATGAAAACGCCATCAGCAAGGAACACAAAAGTCTCCAAGCCGCATTAATTAACTGTAGTCATCAAGAAACTTTCAAAAAAGAATGGGAACCGGGGCATTGTTGGAAGATTGTGGAGGCAACCTTTTCACAGTTTTCTAGAGCAAAAAAGTTTCCTTCCAAAACCAATACATTTCAATCTCTTCCATGTTCTGGAGGCAAAAACTTCACGTAAAGAGAATACTGACCAAGTATCAACGTTACCCTAGACAAAACAGCCTTCAGTACATTGGAGAAGGGATCCGCAGCGTCACAACTTGGAAGTACGACTGATCCACCTAAATTCTATCAATCCGGTCGTCCAGAAGCACCCAAGAAAAAAAACTGATTTAGATCAGCGTTGATAGATTCACCCTCTAGAAAGCTTACAATTGTGCAACTAAGTGCCGTCCGAGGCAAGAAAGCCTCCTTTCAAGGTCAACAGTAAGAACTCGGACGAACAAGGAACAGTGAAACGATTCAAACAGAAATAATCGATGGGTAAAAGCTTACCGCTGTCTGTCAAACGCTTAAGGCATATTTATGTTCAAAAAATCACTTGTAGCGTTTGGTCGGAAAAGACTGAGATAATCTGCACAGTATTCGTCTTAATCCACAGGTGAGAGGATTTCGCCTTCTACTAATTTTTTGTTTAGTAGCGTGGGGGTGCCCACCATCTGCAGCAGTACGGGCTGCCTTAAAAGCTGTGTTTTCTTTTTTTCGGGAGGAACAAGCAACGGGACTAACAACACTTATCGGCTTATTCAAAGAGCATTTATCGAAGCCGTCAGATTTCTTTCAATTGTTTGTAAAAGGAGATCTTGGGAAGCAGAATGAGCGCAACTCCTGAACTGATCCACTTTACAGTAACTTCTAGCAGACTGATACGTTATGCTGAATATTCTTGAATAACTAACACGTCGTCTGAAAGAGTACAGCTACTATAAAAAAACTTTTAGGAAAAAACATACGCCCAATCCAGTGGGAGTCGGACTTACAGAATAAATTCCGCCCGAAGCAGCTTCCGTAAACAAAATTTCAATCAGCAAGACTACACCGAAAGGCTGACTGACCAGGGATCCAGTCGAATGTGCAGGTGGTCCACTGGCAGGTGAGAAACTCATGAGCGTTGTAGGGATCCAGACTAGTCGAGTAGAGCCAGGAGAAGCGTGCGCACGTGAATCCGAGGCGACCGTGATAGCTGAGACGTACCCGGTCCCACCAACCTAGCGGCGGCGTAGAGGGGTCCACCGAGGCCCGTCGGATGTCGTCAAGACGCAGGTTTAACCACGCGATGGTAGGCTCCCAGTTGGAGCCGTAGCACAAAGACATCTCCTTGACATCTGATGATGCAGATGGTTTTGGAAAAACGAACTAATGTTAAACAGGCTTGAAATTACGAAAGATGGTAGGATAAACCTAGTATGGGTAAGTAGACGGATTTGAGGTTAACGAATGAAAGGGTGGGTTTATCAAGGATGGGAATACAGATCCGAGAAAAGTGGTAGAACCAAGTAGAATAAGCTGATAAATTCTGACTGAATGAATTGACGGTCCGGAGATGAATTGCAGCAGCAAAGATCACCTGTCTATCCAGTTGCAGACACAGGTACAATAAAAAAAGAACCCCTAAATTAGTTAAAACTCATTGGGGAGCCTACCAGCGAACAATTCGTAGAAGAACTTCGTTGGTGAGACGTAACGCACAACATTGATGCTGGAAGGTTGCCAGATTGGAATCAGATTCACTTTACAGTCCCGTTGACTCCGCCGGTCCATCGAGCGTCGCGTGGCAACTGCAAAAGAGCCTGTCAAGGTCAGCTCGGTGGCATCCACCAGGGGCTTCGAGTAATCCCGCAGCTGCCACTGGAAACGACCTACCGCGAGGTGTACGCGGCGGCAGCAGAGTTGGCTGAAGTCGGAGGGCTGGAGGTTGTTCCAGGGACTGAAGATATTTAATAGAACGTTTAGTAGTTTGTGGCCATGAACTCATGGCTTCCGTGCTTTCCAGCCCTTCTACAGCCAGTTGTGCGCCAACTCGATGTCGGTGGCATGCCACCTTGATGGCACTGCGCGCAGTAGATAGGGAAGCAGGGGAGTAGCTAAGCACTAGCGTAAGCAGAATATGTGAAGTTCCCAATCCCTTGAATTTATCAGGAGCAAAGTGAGTGTTTCAAGAAACAAGACTTTCCTACACCTATTCAACAAACAGAAATCAAGTGCCCACCTGACATCATCAAGCCTTTGGATCTCCTTGATCACCTTCTGTGGCGAGATGAAGGCATCGTCAGTGAGGATGTGCAGGCAGGCAGTCTCCATCCTCCACGTGAAGAGATCGTCAGCCATGGTGTAGCCCGAGTAGAAGCGCCGAATACGCGCAATATATTCAGCGGCACGTTGGAACTCCAGCTGCTCTATGCAAGTCTGCAACTCCGCCGCCGCCATTGCCGACGACTGTGGTGCACCGTGAGACCGACGGCTGCGTTCCAGCTGAGAGACCAGTGCAGCAACTCGTTTCTGTTGCTCGACGCTCTCGTCCATTAGGACCTGGAACGATGTAGAGTTTTGTGAGCAGAGCCCATCACTGAATTGTGATCCCAACTTTACGTTGGAAACATGGGGTCCCGCTCATGCATATTATAGCCCCCAGCTTGTCAAATATCGTTTATGAGAATAACTTGAGCGTTACAATTAAGCATGACATTATGCACAACTAACCAGTGCCACTTAAGTCAACAACTAAGTAACATGCACTTGTGATGTGCTTAAGTCACTTTGGTGCAGGAATTTGCTTTATAACTTGGATGCTAAGTTGATGACACCGGCGAGCACGAGCGTTCCAGAAGGGAAATGATCACACTTCCCCGTATCTGGGTGCTACTGCAAAGCTCCATAAAGGGTGACTATAGGGTATACACAAAGGAAGGCTCGTTTAAACTACTTCCACATCCAACATTAAGCTTTGGACGAGGCAAAGTCGTCAGTAAAGAACGTCCCGCCCAGAAGGGGAGCCAGAAAATAATTAGGAGGGGTTCCGACACGACTTACCATGAAATCATCGCTGAGTTTGCATTCAAATGGGTCGTCCTTGATTTCCAGAGTAAATTTCTAGACAAGAAAGAGGCGCATTGATGGGAAAACACCGCTGTTCCAAAACAAATTCCCACCTTAAAAGCACAAAATACTTTTCGAGAATTTATGAAAGATAGTAACCTTTGAAAGTCGAACAGCTGGGTCATTCAGCGTGAGACATTTGCTTTATTACAGAGAATCATTTCAACTTTCTAACGTTTAAGAGAACATGTTCTCTGGCGGCATTACTATTTTGAATGCTCTTTTTAAGCTAAACCATGAGTTACTACTGATCTGGAAGTCAGTAGCAACCCCCTTGTTCGGCTATAGACCTAAAGCAGAACAGTTTAGACAGATAGATGGACAGGAGGTAGTTAATAAGGCGATACAAATTGACTAAGTATATGAGGCTCAGTTTGACTTTTAACGAGCCATATTTCCTCGCCTAAGTGACTCAAATGTTATCTCAACGAGGTGAGGTAGCAAAACAAGGCCGTGTCTAATGGTAAGGAAAAGGTGGTCAGCATTACCTGGAGATGCATCGTAGTCGGAGGCACACGGAGAAAGACTCGCTGTGGTCTAAAAACACTAAACTGGCATCCTACTGCCTTAGCATGCACCAAGAGATTGAAAATTAGCCCAGGCGGGGCGTGGTACCGAAGTGCGGAGAAAGAAGCCCAGCTTACGGTTTCGGTAAAGAAAACGTCAGAACTCGGATAATGCTTAGGATAACACTTCGTGTCATAAACTTTTGAACATTTTATGTTTACTGATCAAAGATCGTATTATCTACGGTTGGTCGCAGGAAAAGTAGCAGTCCAGGTAGAACAAAGAAAGGAATAAAAGAGGTGGCTGATGCATCGCATACCTTGACACGGAACACAAGATCACAGGGTAGACCCGAGGGAGGTGTACTCTTAGAGGGAGCCACTGCCTCCGCACCATCCTCCATCGCTTTAACCTCGGCGAAAAACGGTGAATTGGCAGATTTCGCGTATTTTATAGCCCGCCTGACATTGAGAAACTGGTAGATAGAAGGACCAAGAGTAAGGAAGGACGGTACAAGGGCAGGATCAAGGGAGTAGTTCCTATTGAAATTGTATCCACGGTGGTAAATACTACTGAAGAGATTTCAGCTACGAGCGGATCTATTTCCAGGAACTCGTTGGGGCTAGTGACTAATAACTGGCTGGTGAATGAGTAGTCAGTGAATATTTGGGACAATTTTGGATATAGATTGCAAAGGGACGAAAAGGTGGCTTGGAGGAAGGTTTCACTGTATTTTTTGGTCCTAGAAAACAATGAAAGGCAGAGACACACCAGTAAATAGTCGAATCTATTATGTGCGATGCAACCTCTTTTGCATCGCAGGATGGATAACCTTGGGGTGCAGTGCAAAAGTTGTTAATCTGCGGTCTGACGATGGCTACACACTTCTATGCCTCAAATGCACCAAAGCGGAGGGAAAGACAGCCTGCCGTAGGTTGGCAAATTCATCTTCGCTAGGATGGTTGTAAAGCTCCCTCTCGCAGAAGTGACTACCAGTGGATCAAAGACGGGCCTTGGAAGAGAGACGTTTCATTCTTTGCATGTGACTTTGTCAGCAATTACGCGGAGTAATTCGACTGCCATTCAACTAGGTAAACTGTAATTATCCTCAGGTCGAAAACATCATATGCCTAGGTGGGTGCTTCAGACTCAACTGATCTGCTTGAGACAGATGATTTGAGGGAACCGCACCTATTAAAAACTGCTTAAGAACCCGTCACATACGC
This sequence comes from Echinococcus multilocularis, assembly GCA_000469725.3. NCBI lineage: Eukaryota > Metazoa > Platyhelminthes > Cestoda > Cyclophyllidea > Taeniidae > Echinococcus > Echinococcus multilocularis. Next base: position 781,800 of record LN902848.1, on the reverse strand, counting down.
GACAGCTGATACAAGCAAGACTTATGCGTTACCCTGACAGCGAACGGACACAAGAAAAGGCTTCAAAATGGTTGGGGAAACAACAAGCAAATGATTCAGTCACTCGTATCGAGTGTTATTAGTAATACGCTGAAGGTCAAAACTCACCTCGTCAAAACAGGCGTAGAAGTTGTAGTTGAAGGGGAAGGTGAAGCGCGTGCTTTCACTTTGAATTTCTCTGGAAAAAAGAGCAAATAAACAAGGTCCAATCACTTTTAATGCCAGTTCAATCCGAACTGCAGTTTCTCTCTCTCCTCAATGGTGCTGATTCAACGAATCCCTGCTCCAACATTGGCATGGATGAGGAGGTAAGTACAATCCTGCTGCTTCTTTACCAATTTCCAGAAGCAAGTCCAGCGGGATGGCACGATGAAATAACGCCATTACTCTCGCTCACAGAAAATGAATTCGTTTGTGCTTTCCCCAATCGACCAGAAGTCAGAACACCTCCTGGTGAGACTTCTGATTAAATCTTTCTGAAATTAGTCCAACCGTTGTTCAAAGTTTCAAAATAGTCAAAACTTTTCACAGAAAATACATTGCTTTTTCCAGACTTCATGCAATTCCAGGTGAAGAGATGGCAATGACACCCCAAAGTACTGGACTGATTCAACAATCCCCATTCTAGGGCTCAGCAACCTTCCGCATCCAAGCGGCTAACCAACAACAACAATCGACTTTTGATACACGGGTAGTAGTGAATTAGGCCTCGTCACCATCGGTCGCCTTTTGCACATTTTTGAAGTGCACTAAACCAAAGTGGCTAGACATTACTCACCAGAGCACAGAGATGGAGTTCACCGCTTTGATGTGCGAGAGTATACAACGATTTACGTGAAAAACACACGAAATTGAAACAAAACGGAGGTCTTGTTTTGGCACATGTGTGCTAAGTCACAATTGTTGTCTGAACACGACGATGTCAAGTGTACGCATCAGGCGTTCTTCGCCGCCCTCTTTTGTCTGCCAGTTGGACAAAATCGCGTACCTCAGACAGTTTAGTTGGGTGCAAAACAGCAAGAGAGATTATGAATGGCCTCCATCCGAGGATTAAATACATTTTTGGTTTTCCAATAGCCAAAAAAATAATCAGTCTAGTGGATGTAGTGGTGGCTCCGCCCTTGGAAGTTCCTCGTGGAGAGCAGTTTGATGGCCGCACAAAAATCGAGTAAAACCTGTTGCACACAGGTACTACTGCTGTGAAATAAGTAGAATGTGGAATCAGTAAGTTATCGCAATCAAATTGTTTATTAAGGAAGCTAACTTCAGTATTCATCTGCTGAGGATGCCTGCGAGTCTAGGACACGCTTGCACTTGGAAGATGCACTGGGAGTTTCCCAGTTGTTCTACAATAATGTCATGATACTTCCACCCTCGTCCAGTTTCCTGATTGGCCAGTTCCACGGAGTGTGCTAGTAATCGCTAGGATACCAAAGCAAACTGAAATACGCCCCATGGACAAAAATGTAACCACACCACGTCTCCAGTAGTCACTCAACGAACGTGTACACACACGCCTTTCTGATTGATGTGCGATGCGTAATTCGATTTGGATGGACAAGATAAACCGATAAGTTCGTGTTGTTTGCTTCCGAAATAGCAAATCCATTACAACCCATCTCCCTCTCGCAATAAGACGCAATCTTGACGCCGAGTCCACTTTGTCTTCTACAGCAAGCAGCCTTGCCCTAGTCACCTTCTCTTCTGCCGCCACTTTTATCGTCCAACCGTCTGCCCATGTACCCTACTGTCCGATGTCACGAGAAGGTATTAACCGGGGCACCATGGAGGGTGAGGATAAGAGTAGAGTGAGGCAGTGCCACCTCTCTCCCGCCCCAACTCACGTAAAAATTCAATTAAAAGTAGGTTTTCAGGTGATAGGAGGCACACGATGTCTTTCGTTTGTTTGGGACAGTAGGGAAAGAACCTCCCTTTGGCTGAACGATCAGTCCTGTCTATTTTGAAAGAAGAATCAGACCGCACGATAAAAAAGCGCAGCCATCTGGGGGTGCAGTAATGCCTAACTATGGAGCGTGGGTGGGGCCGTGAATGGATCGCTTGGGTTAGCTAACCACTGACATGCCAGTTCAATGGTTCCTTCAACAGATGTTGCAACAGACAAACCGTTTCTCATCCCAGGCTAGTAAGTCATCCAGTCAGTCAACAGGCAAACGACTCAACGCGCACGCATAACGCATGAGAGCAATAAATTGGCAGCCCTTTAAACCTCTTTCACATCATGCGTGAGCGCCATTTGCTCAGTCACCTTCACAACGACCTTTACAGTTGATTTACCTCAAATCGCCTATTGCATCACTTATGTTAACCAATGGCTGAAAGTTATCCTTGGCACCTGGGGACACGTAAGTATCCATTAGCAAGAAAGGAGAGGCTTACTCTTCCCGTCTCTACCATCGCCCGCTCTGCAACAAGCTCTACTGCCTAAGCTCGGTTGGGGGGGGGGGGGGGGCAGATCAACCGGAATCGCATTCATCAAATCAGTTTAGCAAATGGGTTATGCCATGAGGGTGAGTTTAACATTGACAGGAGGACTGGTAGAGGGGATGGGGAATTGACAGGCTGAAGCATATTCGTGCCGTATAATGAAGGCATAGAAACAAATGCACTTGGCAAACCATTACAGGAAGGGTAATAACGGCGACCCCACAAACTCCTTGCGATAACCTACCATCTGTTGCTCCCACTAGAACCGAAATTCAGCTCGTCGATCATTACCCACCGCCTCGGTCCCGTCTGACTCACATGGAATGGGGAGTGAGATCACTGACCGAAAACTTGAGTAGGACCCTAGTAAGTCCGTCAAAAAATTTAAACTGTCTAACAACTCAGACAATAAGATCTTTATTCCCAAATCCACTTCATCGCCTTGATGATGAAGCTGCAAAAGATAACTGAAAAAAATACAATTCAAATTTGAGATTACTCTTAATAAACCGACCATTGTGGAAAAAAAATTTTCACAATCACCGAATTTGACATCGAGTGGCTTCAAACGGCTTTGGTAACATAATCGCGATAAGATTACTTCACACACGAAATGACTCCTCAACGATTGGCAGTCATGAACTGTGGAGGGTAGGATCTCAAACTGATTTAATCCTCACGCGTAGTATGGAGTTAAGGCAATCCGACACCGAACCACATCGTAGCAAGTAATATTTGCTACAAGAGAGGTGCTTCAGGGCGATTTAAGTACACTCGGTGCCTTCTTTACCAGCATTGTAAATCAAACAGGTCTATCAACTGCGTCGACAACCGCTTTGACCTCATCCGCCGCATGTTTGTTAGGGGCTGCAGTTTCCCCATTTGTGTGGCCTGGGGCCTATGCAAGGCCCCAACCGACTAAGTAGTCACTAAATAGACACCAGAACAGAGGTCCATCTTGACCTATGTATGTGAGCAAGCACGAAGCTGTGGAGGTAAGAGGTGCGTGCATGCGGAAAGTGCTAGACTGAGTCTCAGTCACTGCGTCGTTTCAGCAGTGTGTAAGTATAGTCACCTCTTGACCTTGACCTTAAGGTGAGTAATAGCGTATTTAAAGTCTTTCTACACGTAATCTCAGCCCACTCAAGAAAGAGTGAGCAATAGCACTTTCTTCCAGAGTTATGGATACCTCTAAGAAGTCGACTATCGTTGGAATGGAAGATTCCATTGAAATCAGCGCAACTTAATCCTCCCATGACACAAAGTTAAGAGAATTTACTACCCAGGCAAAAAGTTTCACCCGAGTTGCTGTTCTACTGCCCATCAAGGTAGATGCTCTGCTATGTTAAAATGCACCAGTTGGCACGTCATAAGACAATGCCTTGTGCATAACCCCTTCGGGTCAGTATTAGTGGTGCTGTAAGACCATTGTAGAAATGGGGAATCACCACCCAACCAGGGTCGGGTTTAACCTGACAAACTACAGAGATAAGGCTTAATTCGTCAAGCCGTTGACTGGGGTTATTATGACTTCCACTGACAACATTTATAACAAGCAGTTGACACCCGGTGGCACGTCCAAGCGATTGGGTTGTTTCAACTTCTCGGGAGCAATCCCCAATCCCCACTCAGAGAGATTCTCTTGATTTCACATACATAACAGGACATGCTAGCCTTGGCAACAATGTGCACACAATCGCAAAAACTGTTCCATTGCATACAGACAGTTAACACGCATGTCATAAGTAGGTTCATTTCAATCTATGTGCCACCAATCAGGATGACAGGTAACAGTAGTCGTGTGTGGTGATAAACAATGCTCCTTATAAAGAAAAGCATAAAAAATCGACAGTACCAGGTCACAGCCCCAGATGTCAAGCCTGTAAACATTCCATTACTACTGGTATGGCTGAGCGACATAGTCTGCCCTTGTGAAATGCCATAAGACGGATTGTTCTGTTACATTGGTGAACACAACACAGCACAACACAACCATGCGGAACCATTTGCAATTCGAAAAAGCTAACGCACCTTGAGCGCCCTAGAATGGCTCAGGTGCACCCATGAATCTTTCCACTACGAAGAGTCGCAAATACTAACTAAACTCTAAAAATATGAAAATTTGGAAAGCAAATGCACTTTCCAATACATAGACCAGAAGGTCCCCGTTTGGCATGAATAGTCAGATTGATACGGTGCGGTCAATGGATTTCAAGCTTCCTGCTGACGGTGTCGGAGTTGAAGAAGGCCAACGAGATCTCATGTCAACAGAAAGCACTGACTATCAAGCACTTGTCCTTTTTGAGAAAAAAAATATCACAAAAAGCACTTACAGGCAGGTGTTTTCAGGTGTGGTGAGTTGAAAAGCGACCTTTCGATGCGCACCAGAGAGTGGCAGCCTTCGAAGTACGAAATTCTATTGGAGGGGAAAAAAGGAAGCACAGAAGGATACACCGCTTTTTTCATTTACATCCCGAATGGGTAATGCAGCTTCGGTTAGATGTGTCAACTCTTAGCACAAAGGAAAACAATGCGGCAAAGCGAAGCAGATTTCAACTTTGTTCGGAGCCACGCAGGCTCCCTAATTACCTCCGGTTAGAATACCGCCCTGGTCCCATGGACCTTCAACATTACCTACACCTTTTTAGTCTCTTTGGAAGCCCAGATTCTCGAATACTGGCATCTCCCTCTAACGTCTTCAGAAATAACCCAATTAATTCGTTATATTAATATAGTCCACCTCAACCACCACAGGTCGATGACAATCAAACATTCGTCTTTGCTATCCCGTTGAAGACAAGGTAGGGACCACAAATTACGCACTGCCTAAGTTCATGCAGTCAGAGCATTGACATTTTTATTTTAGAAGTCATGAATATGCAAACTAGGATGTCTCGGGCACTCCAGACAAGGCGAAGGCTTCGAAAAAGCAAGGCGCAGCCCAGCCAGTGACAGGATCGCAAAACAGACGCACAAACACAGAATTATTTGACAAAAGCGGATTGAGGAGGAAGTGCCATTCTAACAAGCAATTTTCATGTCCATCCTGACCACAAATGAGCCTGTTCAGTGCTATGTTGGAGGTAGGTGGACCTACTGTGCGACCAAGGCGGCAGTGAGATGGGACAAATCCAACACAAGTAGACAGGAGCAAATCATAGTAAGATTACGAATCTAACGTTTGAAAGAGATAGACAGGATAAAGGAATAGGCGAGAATGCAGACAATTCAATAGTCTCGAAGGCTGCCTTTCGTTGTTGTCAAAACATGAAAATGAGCTTATTCAGCACTTGGATGCACTGAAACAAGTGGTGGCTATCTAAACGGCGTCAGTAATCGTTGAATGGAGTGACGAAATAGGAAGGAGTGAAAATAAATCAGCAACATCGATCTGACGTCCCTACTTTGTGACGTTTTCTGAGAAGATCTACTCAATACTCGCCTGCGGCAGATGGGTAGCTAAAGCAGCCAATCAACGTACTCGGACAAAATCATGGAGGAGGACATGAGAGTGACCACATGCAGTAAATCACACTTCCCCCTCTGCCTACCACTCATTCAGACGAATTTCCCTACATCACCTTACAGTAACAGACGACGCTTACTTTAGTCACAAAACCACCTTCAAAAGGTACACAGGAGTTTTTCGCAAGAGTTTTATCATCTGCCGCCAGGAAATTTGAATTTTTGCTACAGCAAAGCAATGTCATGCCTTAGCGTGATTTGAATATGTAGGTATTGCCTAAAATACGCCCTATGCCATGCCAAATGATGACGATAAAATTCGCAGTTACTGCAAAAGTGAAGTGAAACTGGACGATTGAAGCTCTTCCACGGTAGCCATTACAGATGCAAGCTGAGCCCAAACACACAACCACCATCTAAGCGTCTTTTAAGTCAACAAGATGATAGCGAATGTTCCCTGAAAACATTCACTGAATGGACCAAAACTATGGAGGAAAAAGAAACTCAACAGCTGACACTTCAGCCCTAGAAGGAGCGCACACGAACAGCACACTTACATCCATGGATCCTATTAAGAAAAAATCGAGTGATGCTCCTACGACTAGGAATGCAATAAAACACAAATGAATTGGCGAAGGAAGAACAAATTGGACTCATAATTAATAATACAACATTCGTTTATCCAACACGTAATGATCTATGAAGGTGGCACCAAACACTTCATCAGTGTTCCAAAACTAGATTAGGACCACAATAAGCTGTCAACGGCTATCGTTGAAACTAAGAAATGACTGTACGCAACCAGCGTTTCAAAATCCATGGCTTTAGCAAGAAACAATTCACGAGGAAATTCAATGGCGTCGTCAAAGATGAACCAAAATAACACATTTTGCTTCTACCAGTTCTATCGCATAGCTGACATCTCCAAATCCATGGATCTACCGGGGAGGCGTCTGTGTAACCACCACCGCCTACTTCTAGGAGGAAAGTTCCCCGGGATTGGCATTACAAAAAAGAAAAGCGTTTAGTAACGACTTTGTATGTGACAATAAACGATCTACGGAGAAGATAGCAGATGCTGCAAGATGACCAGAGCATTTTCGGCCATAACAGGGAATTTTAATGAGAAACGGTCCTTGTTATCCACTTAAGAAGGGCGTTTTGCTAACTGGAGCAGTCATACAGCTACAATTAAAACGTCCTCCAGACCACTAAATGATCTCCAGCAGCCTTCATCGCGTGTGGGTAAACTGTGAAAAAAGCCTCTTTTGAACGGGTCATTTCAGCGTTCACAGATCTGCAGAGATGAAACTGCAAATACCTGAAGCACCGCGATCTCCCTGCCATCGCACAGAAGAGCAAGTTTTGATGAGTTGACACGCAGACTCAAATGACTGGAGGTGCTGCTAACGTAAACGTCCATGCCACTGAACACCATGGAGGCCGAATGACATCCGGAGGAGTAGTTTAGCCGGGTTGTGGCTGTGTTACGAACTCCCACATTCCATGGTGTGGACATGGGCGCCGATGAAGATGTCACAGTGTCGACCGTCTCAGCAGGACGACGAATCCGAAAAAGACGACGAGTAAGGAGAAGGAGCTCCACCACGCAGAGGTGAGCACCGGGATCGATCCGTAGTTCGACAGGCTCGCACAGACTAACATCCATCGACTGGAATGAAAATGAGATTGCATTTGTAACAATCGCCGCAGCCTTTCGATGAGACCAATTCACCTGCCGACAGCTCCTTCACCTCACTTTGTGACACAGCTAAAAAAACAATACCCCTGTTAAATTGCCATGACAGCGTATTAACTTTCCACATTTCCTTACCTCTTACTACTGCATACCAGGCACCTAAGGTAATGTTAACCCAGAAAATGAGAGGAGGGAGGATCACGTGCTCTACCATGCGTGCCTCATAGCTGATTACATACTCTACCATTCAAGTCAATCCTACTACTGCCTCATTTGTCACGCCAAATGGACTTGACAGAATGCCAAGTCACGTAAAATGAGGCCTTTTCCTTCTCTCTCATGGAAATTAGAGACCAATCTGCACACGTAGGGTTTAAACCACTCAACGTCGTCAAAGGTGGGGAGCATGAGCCCTCTCTCTTCGCCTTTCGCAAGACCCACTCCAACGCCTATTCAGTGGGCGTCTCCTCCTTCTCCCACCACCGTCTATTGCACTTTCAAGTACTGCACCTTGCATTATGCCCCACTAGGCGTGATCCATTCATCCCACCCACATACTAGACGGCAAGAAAAATGTACACTACGCATTTCATTGCATGGCACTGCATTTACTTTCGTTCTTTTACATACTAGTGACGCCAGAATGCGTCCTTCTGGCTTTTCCACGTTTTCTCACCTTCACGTCAACCGAACAGTTTCACTTTTCTTCCATCTCCTACCACCACGTTCTCCGTCAATGCCCTTTCAGCGAGTTTCATTCATCTCTCCTCTTATCTCCAATCCTTCCTCCTTCCTCAGCGACCACAGTCCATTGTTCGGTTGCACTTTTACATGACCCTATCAAGTGTCAAGCACAGTCATGGCATTGTTCTCTGTTTCACGCCCTAAGCCAGACTAGACGTAGAATAGACTGGACCACACAATACTATGGACTGCATCTTGATGAAGCTTAACTTAGCTTGCATTACCATTCCTTGTTTTATCCTGTCCCATGACCTTCATTTAACATTTATTTCCTTTCTGCCACTTCCGCTTGTACCATAGCATTCTACCTCAAATCTACCTTTGCCTTCTTCTCCTCCATTTACAACCTCAAGAGGGAATGTGAACACTTTACTCCTAGTTCCCACGCAGTAATTCGTAGTCCAGAGGAGCACTTACCTGCCTACCATATTGTCCACTTCCTTCTTTTCTCCTTTCAGGCACTCCGCCTACCTGATGTCCCAAAATAACGGGTAAGAATGTGCACTTCCCTCCCTAGTCCACCTTCACTATTTCCACTCTGCGCATCCGCGACTGTTTGTGTTTAAATAGTGTCGTACATAAATAAGTAAAAGTGAACCCCTTCCTTCCTATCCCACCTTCGCTGCGTGTATGCATGTGCATTTATCTCATTTCCCGTCATTTGACCTCTTTATCTTCCTTCCTTCAGACTGAACCCCTAGATACCGAAAAGGCATGCAGTTTAAAGACAACATAAGGGAGGAAAAATTCAAAGATGGGTGAAGTTAACAACGGGAGAATCGAAACGGCAAGAACTCTCACACCAAATGAGGGTGATTCGTCTCCTATGTCGCCAGGATTCCAAATTATCTCTGCAGACACGGAACAAAGGGATCGTCAAGTTGGGCGATGCAACGAAAGAACCGCCAGATGAACTTGAAGGCGAATTCGACTTTTGACACTTATGGGAGTGACAACTGAACATATACTATCATTAGACGGCAGATATTTTAAGGATGGTTATCCTCACGCACCCCCACATTCGATGGGTTGGGTTTCACATTGGTGGTAGCTCAATCATATCATCTCACTACTACTACTACTACAAGTAATGGGTAGCAAATAGAATCCACAAATCTAACAGATGGGAAGGCACCGAAAGTGAAGAAATGGATCAGCAGACACATAGCATAAACGGAGGAAAGAAAGTAAGGAAAACTCAACCGTCATGTATCCACAAGGCACCACATCGTACGACTACTCCATGGGCTGATATCCCCCCTCTCAGCTATCTAATAGAAGTGTTTCGTACCAACTCCACCCCTTTCTAACTACGCCTTCTTGAGCATCGCATTTAGACGGTTACTTTGGCTAATACCATCAACTTCAGTGCGCATTACTAACGTCTAATACCACAAACCTTCACTATTGGAGCAGTAGCATAGCATCTCCAGTCTGTGAGATCCCACCCACCACAAGTGACATCCGTGATTTGTATTCTCTTCAATGCGTCCACATACCTTCTTTCCTTCGGCAAAACCATGTCTAGTGCATCAAGTCATATTTCTGTTTTGGCCGACAATGAAATAAACCTAAGGGGATAATTCGGATAAACTTAGCAAGCCTGCAATCCATGCGGACGGCTACAGCATCTACACACAAAGTCATTCAAGTGCCGCAGATAGGGTACACACATTGCCAATCCATACTTCACAAGCGATCAATGCGTCTCCATCCCAATGTTCACTAATGTTAGAATTCCAAGACGGTTGAATATTTGAAACAGGAATGGGTGGTTAGGTAAATGGATGGATGGATCAAGAGATGAGTAGATGAGTAGATGTAATCATCGACGAAAGGATGAGCGAAGAAAGGAATGCATCTGACAAGATTGGAGTCGGTGGTTGGTTGATTGATCAACTAACCGATTTTTAAATAGGTTCAGTACGGTTACGGACCGGCTACCTACTGGATCGGCAGAGACATAGACACCAGTTTCTCAATACTCTAGCAGTTCACTGAACAGCACACTTACACGTTGGGAGAGGCTGCAGCACACCTGGAAGGCAGGTAGTGCGACCAGGATGGTGGGTGGCATTGACGATGTCGAAGTGTCAGGCGAGCGAAGATGGAAGTCACTGCTTGACACGGCAAATTCGAGAAAAAGCGGCGATGGCATCGATGACTGCTGCTGTTGCTGCATCAGAGAGGCAGTAGTAGCAGCTGATGACAGTGGAGTGCGTGAGGGCGAACAGCGTGGCAGGGCAGAGGCCGAACAATGCGCCCTTGACACTTTGCACTCAATACGAGCTAGGTGGAACCATATAAACTGAACGTGAAGGCAATAACAAAGTCTGTCAACGCAAGATGTATCTAAGACGCCTAGACTTCACCGCAAACCACTCAACAGATTTACGGTGTTCATTTGCAAAGGATATCATCAAAAATATCAGACCTCAATCTCAACCCGAGACACTTCCTTCAGCAAATATCTCCTGACCTTCAATGTCACCAGTCCTCAACCCACTCCGTCACCTCATCTCCCCGCTAGCGAGGATACCCCGGTAACAATGGAGAGAAAGCACTCCACGTAGACCAATGGGGAACAGCCAGATCGACAAATGCAACGCAAATAGAGTTCAGGCCTTCAAAAGGAGCATGTGCCATGTTCATTTTCAACCTTCATTCGCGGTACCCGTAGATGGAAATCTTCCACAGTAGTAATTACTTCCTTTAGCCTAGTTAAATGAGCCGCTATCTTTTTTGCGACCGTTTCTTTCAAAAGGTCTATCCTTTGCCAATTCATTTTAATCACGTGTAATTCACATTATATGGGATGAGTGAGTATGGTAGAGCTGGACCAACTTTCAGTGAATCCACTTTGAAATACTCCATGCCAGCTGGTTTGCATTCGGATTTAGAGGCGTCGATAGGGGTATGAAATCCAGGTATAGACCTTGTAGTAATTTTTTTTCGAAACGCCGCCATAATGTAACAATTTGTTCTCACACTTCCGTTCTCCAAGGGCAGTAGGGGAAGAAGTGGATGAATTGTCCACCACCACCACTATCACCACTATTCTAACGGAGGGCATGGTCAGTAATAAAGTCAGCCCATAGCAAGGTTCAATAAGGCAATTGAAATAACCATGGTGAGTGGAGTGTATCGATGACAACAATCATAGACCGGAAGCAGAAAGTAACAATGACTAAAGAGCCTCTATCTTGGTCTACACATCCCCAACTTCTACCCACAGAAAAGTATCAAGTAGTGACTTTAATTCTATTGTCCTTTTTGATTACACATCCTGCTGGCTCTGAGGTCTGTTTTCCTGGGGTCATGTTCTACGACAAAGCTTCCACTGAGAAAATTCGAATGTCTCCTACACAAACTGGTACAATGAACAAAGCATGCATTCATTTCAGCCACTTAAGAGTCAATAAGACGTTCGTATGCAAATATATTCACAATATCACTTGTAAGTGATGAGGTAAATCACTCTCCCACAATAATGACAACAAAACACAGGAGATACCAAAAGTCGCTCACCACCACAAGAGGCCAAAAACGCCAACCGAAACGCCTCAAAGTGCCCATCCAATGTAAGTTGATTCATTGATGTGGTGGCAACAGTGCTAAACCAGCGTCGACGAAACCATCCACTCCACCTCTCTCGTTCGCCTCCACAAGCGTCACCACCAACCGCGGCGACTGCTCTTGCCAAGTGTCGGTGCATGTTAGCCAGCATCACCGAAGGCATTTCAACCTCAACCTCGTATATACGAAATCCCACTACGTTAGCATGACGCTAGTGTGATTACAGAAACAAAGAAAAAAAAAACTGAAGAAGAAACATTAATAGCACAATTGTCGTTCTTGGTAAATCAAAAAGTCAAACTTCACACTCACATCATAGTAAAACATACTATCATGACTACCGCTGCAATGCGCAGCACACCTCATCAACACATCCTCTCCTGCAAACAACCGTTTTACCTCAACATTCCCCGCATTTGCACTCAAAATCGCCACTACAACTAACCCAGGTTGAGAACTGAGCCACCTCCACAAGCCTGCACTTTGACTCTGCCTCCGTCAAGACATCACTAATTGGTGAAGGGGTAAATGAGTCTTCCTTCGCCTTCCAAGGTTCCCATGTGAAATCGCTGTTTCCCGTTGAACCCCATTTGGGTTCGATTGCGTCCAAATGGAAACCATTGGTTTCAAACACAAAGCTGAAAGATTCCGTCGCAGCTGAAGGCAAAGTCACGTCCAATTTCGTCGACCCGATGGATTCAACCAGAGCTGGAACTACATTCGCAGCCGCCAGCCATGCCACACGAGCAGCCTCAAGAACAACGAATTTACACCCAAATTTAGACACTTACACAATCCTCCTGATTTCTAGATGGTTCCACATGGACGCTTAAGTGAATGCATTTCTGCTCCATTTTTTTGATGTAGCTCGAAGTATAACTCGTTTTGTGACTTGGCGCAAGCCAGCTATGCGACTTCTCGATCGAACACAGACCGGAGTACAGACTCTGAAAGAACGCTGACTCGTCCGCATCTTGTGCGAAACCACCGAAAACTCCACACACAGTCAGCGAGGCATCCACTTTATCCTCCGCCAGGCTGGCACACACGTCCATACGCTCAATCATCAGTTCTCGTGAAGCCTCATGAGTGCCATCAATACGTCCGCTGAGCAGTCTCAGAATTCCAACACTAAATATTAAGGTCTCTGCCCCACTCCTGAAACGAATCATATCTGAAGGTAATGGAAAAATCCTAAGGAAAGAACTATCAAGCAAAATAAAAGCACAACCTCTCTAACGGTTGGCTCAATAAAATTAAGTTCACTGGCAATTTCGACTTCCACAAACGAAGAGGAAGAAACTCCATACTCAAACAGGTAACAGAACACCTCATGCTTTGTGAAGGCTTCTCCGCCATCACTTCAAGTGGCAGACCTACTTCGGCACCGATTATCTTCTCGAACTGCCACAGGTCGGCTAAAGAAATTACATACTGCAGAAAACTTACATTCTCGCGACATCAAAAACGTGCCAAACACCTTTACACTCACGCTTCCATCCTGCATACCCACCCTCAATTCAACAGCGGTGCTCAAAAGCGCCACAAAGGTACCACACATGTGGAAGCGGCGACAGAAGAGACAGCGTGTATTTGACGATAAGGAGCTATCGTCATCTGCCTCGCTATGAGATTCACCGCACTGTTGGCAAGTGAATTCATCTCCGGACAAGCAGATGGCCCGGATCAACGGCTTTAATACAACGCTTTCAGCTCTCATTGACATTTCGTGTCTGGCACCCTGGCGTTATATGTGGTACCTCCTTACTTCTGTCGGTGGCTGCATATGATGACATCCTTCAACGTAAGAGATGTCAACGCCTTGTAGACTTTTAAGTGTGCAAATTTGTGGTGGATTGATACACTTCTTCCGAGTGTAAGATAGATGGATCCAACATGATTGTACCACCAAAGAACACCACTTTACCTAAACACATATCCGCTTGTATCATCGCTTTACCAGTGTAACATCAAACGAGAAACTCTTTCTCGGCTTATCTGCAGGAGACCTTTCAGCACACTTTGTCAAGTACCACATCTTTACTAGACCATCAGGTGAGGTGTATAAGTGAATGCAGGAAACGAGGATGCACAGCATAGAACTAATCCAATTTCTCAGGTCTATTTTAATGTACTGCGAACCTCGCTCTTGAATCCACGAGCCGACTCGTAAGACCGACCCTGTCTACTTCTACAATTTCCATTTACAGGGGAACAGGGGAAAAAACTTACAATTGAATCTCCGGTGAGAAAAGATATCTTAACAAGGTATGCGCCACGAAAACTTAACCTGGAGTAGTTTATTGCACAAGGCAATACCTGTCTTAACCGCCAAGAAACAGCATAAAACAGTATCCTATACACAAACAAAAGAATATACTCTGAAACAACACAGTACCTTGGAATTATGGCCAGCAAAAATAAAACAAATACAACTGCAAACAAAGCAATCTGTATCATGTTTAAGATGCTGAAGTGATCTCTAGGGATTGAGTTCACGACATTACTAACATCATGCACGATAATGCTAGCACAGCAATTTGAGGGGAAACAAATATCGCGCTTCCCCTCTACCAACCACCACGCGAATTTGCTACCCAATCAAATTACGACCTCCCAGAAAGTATAATTTTCATAAAGGACATTAATTTGCGCTTCATTTTATCTGCAAGCTCTGTTACTTTTTTTCATTCATCATCCATGCATTATTTTTCTGCTTTAAAAATTATCCAAATTAGGGAATCAACCTTTGCATCGTGTGACGGAAATTGTTGATGAATTATAGAAAGTGACGCTAAAGTTAAAAAATAAAATAATCAGACATTTGTAGTCAGGCAGGCACTAGGAGACTTCTTTCAAGCGTGCGAATGCTCAATTCCTAAATGACCTTATTGAACTTTCTATACAACCTAGGAAGTTTGGTTTTCCGGAGCTCATTCTCTTGTGCAGCCACGCGGAACACTTGTCAGCAGAGTTGACACTTTGCATATGTTTCGAAATATATTCAAGAAATTTATTGACTCTCTTCACTTTATACAGTAGTTGATCAGATGTTTACCTCGATTCTCAAGCACACAGCGGCCCATCACTTTCCGCATTATGTTGTTGGCATCGAGGCATGGCGTTTGGACATCTTGATGGGAATAACAGGCTACGCATCGCCTTCAGTTACCTAACAACGATGTTAAAATGTGCCAACACAGACTAGATTCACTTACTGAGACGCTACCTCACGATTTTTAACTCTATTTCAACGCCTCCCTAATCGCCCCCTTCAAATTTGTATCATTTTTGAAAGTCAGTGTTACCATATACCTTTTGAAGCATATTAATTCTTGGAATAAGTGCTTTTTACTAAAGTCCCTAAAATTTGCATAATCGTCCCAATTTTTCCCTTAAGCGGCAATTTTTCGTCATCGTTAAGTTTGCAATTAGGTCCTGAAAGCCTAAAATCAACATTCTGCGGAAGCAGTCGCGTTCCGTTCCACAGTGATACAAAATGAAAGATGCAATCGCATATAGAGGGGCTGACAGTTTACAACACACGCAGAAGCTCAGTAGTCATCACATCTACGTGGAGGCACAAGGGCTCCAGCGAGTAGGTAAAAAAGGCAGTCCGATAACGGCCTGTCCAAATAATGAGTTAAAAGCAGCGCCCCTGTTATTCCAGGTGTCCGTCGCTTGACAGTGCCATTGTGCAAATTGATTTTCTCTGCTTTCAAACAAATATTACCCGACACGTGCCAGCCAGTGGAAACACACACGTCGTAACCACAGCGAAATCAAGCACAGGACTAGCCGTCAAACATGCTCACAAAAGTACTATAATGCCTTGTACTCCTCACTGTAATTCACCTTGCTGCCGTATTTTCTACTACAATGTTCATCACCAACACCTTCCTTGCACTGCGTTCCCTCCTCTCCTTCGGTCTCCTTCTATTGCTCCACTTCCACCGCCCCCTCCTTATCATCTCGTCACCCTCAACGGCCCACTCCGCTATTGCAAAGACCTCCGAAGGCCAAAACTAGGAGAACAGATAAAACTCGTAGAAATTAGGAGCAAGCCGTACTATCTCTCTTTCCCTCCCCCTGGTGCTCCTTCCTCTCTTCCCTCATGCCCATGTGCCATTTAAGCATAGTCTCAGCAGATAGGCCAGTCAATTAAACCTGCCGAGGGGGAACTGTGAGTGGTCTCTCTTTAAGCTTGCCGATAGGAAGAAGTTCATAGTGCGGCCGCCTAAGTCAAGTCCTTCCTGTCTCATCCAGTGACACGAATAGAGCAGCAGCAGCAGACGTAGAGAAGCACAACAACTCTTATTAGTTTTCCATTCCACTTTGGAAGAATTGCAGCAGGCTAAATTGGGGTAGACATGACTATTCCGGACTTAACTTCACCAGATCAAACTAGATTAGGCATCTAGGATAGTGTAGACCAGGCAGGATTATCAGCTCTATCATTGTTGCCTCAAATTAAACAAATCACTGGCTCCAATGTCACGCAAAATAAACTTAACATAACCCCAGGCAACATGACTTAAGACCTCTCCTTGCCTCTTGCAGATACCAGGAATCAATGTACACACGGAATAGCTGCCTTTTGGTATCCATGATACGCGAGAGCAGGAACCCCCTTGTCTTCTCCTTCTATCGCATGCCTTGCTCCGACGCCTCTTCAGTCGATGTCGCCTCGACCTCTCACTACTCTACGCGCTCTTAAGCACTGCATCTTGAGTTGCGCCCACCACACACTTGACGGTGGGGAAGATGTGCTGCCCACATTTCAACTTGTTTAGTTTACCTTCCTCCTTTTTTTATATACTAGTGATGCCAAAACACCTAACTCCTTTGGCTCCCTCACGGTTCTCTCCCCACCTCTTCCAAGCTCAACTTCGCTTCTTCCTCAGTTCTGCTTCCTCTCCACCTCTTCACTCTGCCAACGCCCTTAAGCCCCATTCATCTCGCGCATCGTATCCCTGGTCTTTCCTTCCTCATCATTCATAGTCTATTGCTGGCCTAGAATTCTACCTGAACTTATTGAGGTAAGGCGATATAGCGCCCGGTTGAAGAAAAGCCAGTGCTCTTGCAAATTTCTGAAAAACCACGCGCTGTTGCTTATTATCGGACGAAACTGGGGATAAGCATTCCCATTAACTTGCAAGAGAAAGTCGCGGAGGCTACCGGATAATTGAATGCCATGACATAGCTTGTAACTAGCTAAGAAGGCCAAAACAACACAGTTGAGAGCGCATTATTTGCTGGCTAATTGCCTGGCTTCCATATTTTGCCCTTAAACAAACGAACAAATTACGGGGTATCGGAAAAGGATCCACTGACCACTCACCGCACCTCCTCACTAGCAGGACATGGCAACATATTTGTAATAGACGGCGGCCGGAACTGTTTTATTACTGAAGCTTGAGATCCGTACATGGACTGCAAGGAAGAGTCACGACGTCCGGGACTAGGGAGTCAGTCGGAAGACAATCCCACTCTTCTAAAACAATGCAATATTTCAGACTACCGCAAAACTTGTTAACTTTAGAATGGGGTTAGGGAGACATTCTGTTGTACCTCATCCCACGCTTTTATTTGGTGATATTTCCCAAACTTCCAATATTGAGCATCCCGAGTGGATACGCGAAATAGATATTTGATATACAAGACTGTGTTACATATGGAGGTAGCTAGGGCTAGGCCCTTTGCTGCTACTTGTGTGACGGCGCAGAAGCTTCCCACATTTTTTATGGGAATATCTCCAGCCCCCGAAAACGCCCTGTTTCGGTCCCCACAAGAACTGCCAGTCTACACACGAAACTGAAGCACGCTCCTGCTACCTTGAAACCTGAAGTGCAATAAATATTTCTTTATAATCTTTAAAAGGCAGTTTTTAAACATATTGCCTTGTAAAAAGTGTGATTTAAATTAAAAATGACTTTTTATGAATGATTAAGAGTGATTGAGCTTTGAACTGCACAGAGGGAGGATTCCGTTTTAAGACCAAGCAGGCACCCAAAACATTGTCCTAACTACCAAATATAGGCCAAAACCTTTGCTGAGTAAAATTATGAAGAAGTTCCTTGATAAACAAGGGCATATTTTTTTATTTTAGACATTTAATCTCAAATTTCACACCCTTGCATCGCGAAGTACCCATGGAAAGGATTTAAGAACCAATTAGCTTCATAGGCTAACCAGATTTCACTAAATTTACCTTGATCAATAAATCCCCTCATTTGCACACACACATAAATTGCACCTGTTTATATTAAAATCCGGCGACCGTCTGCACAACTCTAAACTTCTACAGCGGAATCAGCCGATGGACTTTAACGCCCACCCCGCCAGCTAAATGATTTTGTTCGCCTTCCATTTTCACCTAGCCGCTCGATGACAATGGGGCGGTTGCCCTACTGCCCTACCCTCATTTTCTCAAATACCGGGTCTGTAGGGGCTCTAACTGCAGAAGCACCTTCTACCAGCATCTACTCCCTCCCCACCCTGTATCAAGACATTTTATTTGGGAAAGCGTGAATTCCCGCCCAAGTCAGAATAAGCCACGTATACGTCCGAAGATCTACCGATTGACATTCATCATTCACGTCGATTTAAACACCCGATCCAAGAATATCTTTGGCTTTATTCATCGCAAGGGCAGATCAGTTCATTTAAACTAGAGCGAGGTGACACCTCCACCGCAAAACAAGTTACTAACCTTCAAGACGGAAGGACAAACGGGAATTACAGACGGGAGGTGCAAAAAGGAAAACAGAAAATAGGCGATAACAGCGACACCACCTTTTCATTAATAATGTAAACACAAATTAGCAATCTGTAGGCAAACACTCTGCACCGTGAACGCCTCCAACATGCTACCCAAGATAAGGAGTAGCATAAATTTCATCTCTGAGGGTCATTCCTACAAGCAACGAGTGTTTAAGCAATGTATCAGAAAGTGTGCGCCGGTATGCTAAATATGTATTTAGGGGAGGGGGGCAATAGTGTCACCGCCATGAGGGCCATCACATACTTGACAGTCACAAAGGCCCCGGTCGATTACACCGAGAGTCAACAGTAGTTACAGCCGCTAACGAGATGGTGGAGGAGGAGGCTGCTTCCCTGAACCTCCGGCCCTGACCTTCCAGCTGGACAAAGAGTTTGAACTCTCCACCCATCGTGGCGACGAAATGCGCACGTGCGGGTTAAATAGGGTCCAAAATTGAGGCGCTGTTTTCGGAACAAAAAATGAGAATGACTGAGAGTAAAAAAAAGCC
Source organism: Echinococcus multilocularis (assembly GCA_000469725.3). Classification (NCBI taxonomy): domain Eukaryota; kingdom Metazoa; phylum Platyhelminthes; class Cestoda; order Cyclophyllidea; family Taeniidae; genus Echinococcus; species Echinococcus multilocularis. Next base: position 762,561 of record LN902848.1, on the reverse strand, counting down.
ACTTAACGTCGTTTATCAATGCATTGCCACCACCCTTTCAAGCAAGTTCTTAAGCATCCCACTCCACATTACCTGTTTGCGCGGGTGCTTCATCCTTACCACCGAGTGAGAGAGAGGAGGCACTGAAATGTGGATAAAGTGATGAGAAAGCACACTTTTGAAAGATGACAAGAGTGAGCTTGTCACCTCTTGACAAACAACTTTTTAACTCACCCAAGCAAAGGTGCATCTCCTCCATCGGGTTTACGCAGAGTAATCTGCCTACCTCTAATAAAGTGGGGTTGGGTAGCCAAAACTAAGTTAACAGTTTTGGCATTCTTAAATACCACCCAGGCCTCTGTACCAGTGACACTGGCATAGTCAACCGCACCATAGTTGAGGAAGTAGTCTCGCAGGACTGTATGAGTTGTACCCTCACCTAGGCACTGGATGACCAATTTCCGCGCGTTGACCATGGAGCTAACAGCGCTGGTATGGGTGGCACCGAAGTCACTATAAAGCAGGGCGGAGGTGTGACCACTGACCGCATCCCCAACCAACGGTCAAGTTTGACAACGCGCAAACTTACCTGGTTTTGGGCATTTCACTCAATGAAGGAATGAGAACTAGCCTCTGACCGTTGAGATTATGTGATTGGGCTTTAAGGGCATTTTTCAGATCCTGTGATCTCCCAAACACCACGCAACCACGCTGATTGGCGATATGACACTGCTTGACATCTCCGTATTTGGAAAAGTACATCCCTAATATGCTTTCGCTAATAGACTGGCCGATGCCCTCCACGTGGAGGGTGCGATGAGAGAGGTCCTCCAGGGGCCGATCACCCGCGGAGCCTCTACAACAGCGAAAAGGCGAGATACTAGCGGCACAGTTCCACCTCCTCGTCTACCAACCGTCAGCAAGATCAATTGACACCCTAACAATTACCAAGTGGAAGAGTGACTTACGGAGTCTCCACAGCACTGCTAGTCAAAGCAAGTTGACTCATATGGGATGAAAAAGGCAAAAGAAATGAAAACAAATGATTTCAAAATGTCTGGTTGATCAAAAAGACCCATTCCTGTTCCCGGTTCCTCCCTCCCTCTTTCTAATAGCTTGGTAGTAAAGATGGTCAGAGGGAGAGAAAACATCAAGGCGCTGCCCTCCCCCCGTCTATCCCATAAGTACTGTCAATAGCTAGGGCATTACAGAATGTCCCAATCTCCTACGCTCGGAAGTTTTCGCTGGCACAAGGCCAAAGTCGCGCTGTCAGACACGAAGGTCGTCACTGTTGACACGTCCAAAGGACACAAAGTCGCTACAGTGGTGCAAAGGACCCAAAACGAAGAATTTCCCAGAAGCGAGGTACATTTCCTAGAATTTCTTCCCTCCCCATCTCCATGCCTCGTACGCGGGGCGGGTTCAATTCACCGGTCCACAGTGGTATCCACTGCTCACATACTTCTAACTGCTGGGAATAAATCGAATGGGTGGATCCACCTCGAACTACCCTCACGTAGGTTCACAATATCCCAGTGTGGAAGGAAAAGTCGCCAGAACCGAAACAGAGGTGAACTATCCTACCCTCTACTCACACACAATGATGACAAAACAGGATCATATAAGAGGATTGCTTACAGAGTTTTCTGCTCTTCTGCAGACTTTTCAAACTTCTGATTGGGTACGAAGGGTCGTAATTCCACCATTTTACCGTCAACGATGAACCAGTGGACTGTGATGGCTACTTGAAACGTCTCAGGCTGTTCAAAGAGCACGATAGCAAAACCTCTTTTGGGGGAAATATCAACCCGCTGTACTGGACCCAGTTTCGACAGCGCTGACTTCAACGAATCTGCCGTCGTATCCCATGCAAGACCGCCAACAAAAATTCTCCGTCGCTCCTCCAGAGATGGTGCAGGTGTAGGTGGAGATGGAGGAGCAAGGGGAGGCGACGATGGAGACTTTGAGCTCGGCTTATCCGCCGCATCCATCTGCACCTGAGGCTTAAAAGCACTTCGTCTGGGTGTGGAAAAAAATCATCAGCAATCCGTTTAAATGTCACAAGGTGGCATTGTAAAGTGGAACACGACGCTACGCCTTCCGATGATCTGTTACCATCTTGCATATTATGCTGTCTAAGTGCAGTACGCTTGTATTTCTTTTGGTCCTACAACATTCTACCTACGTCTCTAGTTCGTCACCCTTTTCGAACGTAAACAGCTAAGCGTCGTCTTTAACAGTAGGGATGTCAAAGACCTTCCAAGGTGACTCAAGACGCAAAAAGTCGAATTCAAACAAAATGTTTCATCTACGAGCGTTACTCGTTCTCAACGCAACATCCAGCTACCTTTGGGGAGGGAATATGAGGGATCAAGTTTCCGAATGGTTAACCAGGTGAATAGTAGAATGCCCAGAAAATGAACCATTGGTCAAGTTGAACGGAGGTTCATGATGTTCTGAGTATTTCCACACCTCGTTTTTATTTTCTCCACACATCGGTAATCTAAATCGTACCCAATGGTTTGGGTGATGAGTGCGGTCGCATGTCAACGATGGTTCGGGATCCGAACTACCGGCTACTGAACTCCATCAACAGCAGACTTCAAGCCCTATTTTTACAGAGATGAAGGCACACCAAGCCTCTAAGCAAAACTTGCGATGGTACCTCTCCGCGTTAGTAACGACTCTACCTGTGGTGGCAGTAGTGACTCCCAGCCTATAGCCTCGACAGTCTTGCCACCTTGAGAACATTTGGGCAGAGTTTGGAACCCGAGACCAACGCATAACCACTGGTGAAATTACTCAAGATACCGATATTTCTGTGATCATGGCCGAACTTGTCATCCATAGACACTTTAGTTGACCGCAGGGTCCATGATCATAATGAAATAGATTAAATCTGACCGCATCGAATTCATCGGCTTCCTCCTTCCAGACATTAATTGACACCTGGTATATACTTATAAACGTCGAGCAACGAAAGTAGTTTCCTCTCCCTGCTAGTTTCTTCTTTCCTCAAATCAAAAGTAAAAAGTCCCCACTTGACTTCCGCACTGTTATTCTGGAATAGCTGCGGACACGAACGTCCTCCAAATTCATGACATTCTAGTGGAAAGTGACTGCCCCAGTTAAGGCTCAAATTGAGTAGGGATGGAATTGAAGACGACTTACTTTAGAGCATCACGAGCCTTCTTATCAGGTACAAAGGGTAGCAATTCCACCCTCTTACCGTCCACGTTGTGCCAATGCCTTAAGATAGCCAATTCAGCCGTCTGGGGTTCACTGAACACCACTACGCCAAAGCCGCGTTGAGGAACCATATCAAGCTTCTGAACCGGACCCAACTGCGACAGTGAAGACTTCAATGAGGCCTCCGTGATGCCAGCTGAAATGCCGCCGATGAAGACCTTCTCTTGTTCTAACAGGTGAAGAGATGGTGACCCCTTTGTGGAGCGTTCCGCCTTCAAGGCAGTGCGACTAAAGGTTGGAGGAGCGCACAACCTTTTGCATACTGGTCACCTTTTTCATTTAAAGAAAGCCTACCATGTAAACAGGAAAAGCTACCAGTTTTAGCTAAATGCTAAAAGTTATTCTGCGCGTGTGTTGCCTCTTTTTTCATACTTTTTTAGGCGGAAAAGTGCATTTGATGATACCAACTCCTCATTCGGGACTAAAGTTTACACTGACTCCCTCCATGTCCTGACACCATGACTTTGAAAACAGGCAAAATTATGCGTCGTGGTAACATCTGTCACCTTTGTATTTGTGTCTCAAAGTGGTAAGTCATGGATGTTACATAGGAAAATGAGGGCGTCACATATAGGTGACGCTTGTAGCAAGCCAGTAAAACCTTTGCACCACCGATTACTTCACACTTTTCCTTTAACTTAGAACAAGAATAAGGTGACAAAAGACACACTTATTCTTCTTGGTAATATACTCTTTCACTTCCACCCTTGTGCCGCAGATAGATTGAAAGCGTTGGGAGATGGCCTTGTGCACAGACTCCTCGCTCGCAAAGGTAATACAGCCAAATCCTTTGCGGTGTGAAACGAAGGAGTTCTTCACAGAGCCATAACGCGAAAAGTATTCCCTTAACTGCATAAAATTTATCTTCCCGGAGACGCCGCCCACAAAGACCTGTTTGCCCGTAGAGGCATCGTCGATGACGCTGCCGATTTCTGAAACCTCGTCTGGGCAACTGAAGTAAGGGTGGAAAAAGTGAAGCCGCTTTTGGATTATCTATCCATACACCTTGAAGAGGAGAAAAAGAACGTCACCAACTTCACCTGCTATGATCATCATCGACTTCCTGATCTGTCACGTCGATCAGTGACAAGGTCTCCAGTGCGTTAGTTAACTAAACACGCAAGAGAAATAACATTTTTGCAACATACCCGAAAAGGAGAAGGGTGGAAGAAAGATGCAAGAAAACAAATTATTGTAAGGTGTGAACCTACCGAGTGGCCGACACGTAAGCTTTCTTTCGCTTGACATCTATCCACCTTTTCGTGTATATCCTTCATGAGAGTACTTACATAATTTAGCTCCTCCTTCAGGTCTAACAGACCATCCAATGCCTGAAAGAAGGTTTCAAGCAGCAGTAAGTAGAATGTTATATTTACCATCTGAGGAAGAAGCTGTTCTCGACACGCATATCTTGCAACACGCTCTCCCGTTCTGATAGTGGCCTCCTTAAGAGCCACTAACTCATCCTGACGCCCAGCAAAAATAGTATTTAAATTTGTGGTATTGAGATCCAACGACTTGTCACAGGCGTCTTTAAGCTCCAGCGTCGCCTGTTTAATGCAATTCTTCAAGTAAGACCTTTGGCCACAGGGCTTAGCTTTCAGTGAATTGCGTATCTCCTCTAAGTCTTTTTTCGTTTTTAATAATGTACGCGTTGAGTTGGTCACGGAAGTAACCACCTGAAAGATAAAGTGAAATCGCTTAATTGTTGACGCATTCTACTACATGATTTGTGACTTATTAAAACAATGGATTCGTTAAAAATAGGTATCAAAGTGTCGCGATTCATCATTAATCGCGTCAGTTTCCCACATAATCGGTCTGTGAGAAAAAGTGAGATCAAGTTCGAGGAAGAGAATTCGGAGATGGGAAATAAAAAAGAGGAACAGGAGCTAGCAGCAAGTGGAATCACCTCAGCGTAATGCGAATCCCAGCAGCTGGAACAGACGCTCAACTGACAGTGCTGACAGGCGCGCAGAACTGGGGCAGGATGATGACAGGCGTTGCAGGTAGTTACAAGACTCCGTCGCTGCTCCACAAAATGCTGCGTTACTCGCCTCTCAAGAGTCGTATTGTGCATCGCTAAATCGCGGCGGTACACTTTATCGCAGCGGAAGCACCGCACATCAGTCTGACTCGGCCGAGCTATCAGGCAGGGCTCCAAACAATACGAGTGTTTGCATGGCAGGGTGTAAGGAACGTGCAGGCTGCAAGAGGGGTGAAAAGCATCAGATGCTTATGTCATCGTAGCTACAGATCCACTACCCCCTTCGTTGCGCTACTACACGCACCAGTGTCAGGTGTGTCTCGAGTTCTCCCATTCCTACTTACCACGTGGCCCAGTTCACCACATGCATCAATAATCATAATGATAGGCGGCCAGTGTCAAGAAATCCACGATATTACTTTGGTCGGCCCCAACTGGGCCTTCTGTGCCTGCCCGTGTCTGCATTGGAGCTTCATGGAGTCCAACCGACAGTACCGACAGTGTTGCGCTATGGCTTCTGTGATGTCTAAGTGGCAGTACTTAACAAAGTGCCGTGCCTAGCACTGACAGCAGGGAAGAGGGAGAAGGACACAGGCGACAGGAGGCGTTTCTCAGTCTTGGAATCGGTAGAATGGATGTCAACACGTGCGCTGGATTTAGATGGATCAATTTTCCGTGACGTGAACTGGCTGGATTCACAAACAGCATGGAACTCGATCTGTTATGCTGGAGGTTAGGTAGGCGTTGACGTCCGGTTGTTGTCTTAGCATGCCCAGTAGACGTGTGTGGATGCTAGACCTGGTGGAAGACAGTAAACTGCAGACGAAGTTAAAGTATTTCAATTGGTCGTCAGTTATTTTTTCGCAGTTTGAAGTGTTTGCACTGACGACTGACCCTTACTGCGTGGCTCACGTAGTTCCTATCACCGCACTTAGTCAACCTCAGCAAGCTGTTAGGTGGACAGAATAGCAAACGCTGCTCATTAACAATGCCTCACAGTTAATAATGGCAGAGCCTCTTCAAAGTTTAGATGCTTTGGAGACCCGGGACAACGCAACTTTGCATAATTCTTGTGTTTGACATGTGTTCCGAGTATCCACAGCGGAAAGTGGACTTAGAATTTCCGTTCATTATCAGCACCTGCATCCTCTTACCTACTATACCAGAAATAAAATGCGGGACAACAATACGAACAGGAACCTTTTCAACTCTGTTTTAATGTATGCAATGTATTGGCACCCTTCATCTGACAGTGACTCAAGCTGGACTAGAGGGTTTCTGTAGCACAGTCTCCGACATCTTGGCTTGATCTTGCTCAAAGCATGTATGCTGAAGTATTGGCATTTCTCTTAGTTCAACCTTAGAGAAGAGCCTCCTCGAGTTCTTCACAAGAAACCGCGCACCCAATTGCAATGGCCTAGATTCATTCCGCTTGTGGCTTAGATTCATTCAACCCAACCCCCAACGAGACAAACAATAGGCGAGAATTTAGCGCCGACGCCATGTCTTCCGATCGACATGTGAGAGAACCTAATAAAGAGCATCCTGAGTTAGTACAGGCGGCCAAACGACTAGATAGCGAAAATCACGGCAATTGGCTTAGTGATAATGCGTGAAACCAGACTTTACTAAATAACTTGGGAGAGAACATGTAAAACGGAACAATTTGTTACTACTTACATGGTGGTGGAGAGGAAAAAAATGTGGTCAACACAAACCTCACTTCCCTATTACTAGTATCGAAGTAGATTCACCTACTGCTACAAGATGCGCAAACGCAACCAAATTAACAATTAAAACATGTTGTAAGGATAAGGGAAGGTACACACTCATTTATCTCACTAGGTAGACAGTAGAAACTGGACTAATCTGATAAAAGAACACTGATTGAGACACATTTCAACTGCTCCATGAGTTAATAACAGGAGGGGACTTACTACTTCCTACACACACCGCATATCAAGTCATTCGATTGTCCAGCCCCAAGCGGCGTCTGCATGCAGAAACTACGACTGCCATTAGCTCTTAGCATAGCGTCAACCAACACAAAGCCCTTCAATTCAATCCTCATTGGTTGATTCGAAACGCCATTTTCGTGTCGAGCGATAGGATTGGTTGGCTGGTTGGCCTGACGTCAATATGCACAAGCCACGTGACTGACTTGCTTTCAACGAGTCGCCCACTCATCTATCTGCAAGTATTACATCACCGCAGATGAGTGGGTGGGCAAAATTCTTTTGGCTGCTATATGTTGTGCTATGTTACGCTACGCGGGTAAAAGACCCACGAATGCAACAATGACTGATCACCCACCAGAAGACATGTGAGGCGGATGACGTGTAACGTTGAATGTGGGAAGAGATGAAGGGGGGGTGGATGTTCACATTCTCTCGCTTGTCCAAGTTTCGGCCAATATCTCAGCTGTATTCCATTTCTATTCACGCAACTTCTGTTGGTAGGCCACTATGGCCACGCTTGCCGTTTTCTAATTTCATCCACCTTCTTGACCTCTTCAAGAGGAGCATGGGCGCGACAGCCCCTTGATGTTGTGGTAGCATCTGTGTATTGAGAGGTCTCAATGGTGATGATACCATTACCTAGCAGATGACTTGGTTCCGTAGTCAAGTTTAACGTCTAAACTACTCAAACTTATAAGCGACTCAAAATCGGAAAATGCTTCCGATTCCAAAGGGGGCATGGAGTAAAGGGAAGGGAATGAAGAAGTTGGAAAGGACTTCATGGAAGCATAATCACCCTTCCCTTTCTCCTTCTCCTCCTAAGTCCCAACGCTCAACAATCAGCACAGGTTACGACCCTAAGTTAAGGAGATGTAAAGGTTCTCACCCTTCGTTCGTGGAGGAATCGCTGTGACTATCATTTAGAGCATCACTGTAGTCTCATTTGGCGGCTTCTACTTCCCCTAAAAATACCCAAAAGCAGTGTCGCCACTACTTCCCGCCTTCCAATTGGCAATACTTAACTGGCGTTAGATGAGAAACGCAGACCCTAAGCAGGTTATGTACCAGCTAGATGTTTCTTTCCAAGTTGAACTTTTAAGCAAGAACCGTAACAACAAATTTTAATTTCATCTACTGCGGGGACGTCCAAATCCCGTGTACTGTTCCAAGCAAGAGTTAAAAGTGAGCTGTATAACTTTAGCGTGACACTTGACAAACTAAAACACCTACAGGGTCATATTGTTCAAAATTGAAGTAAAGGAATTCAAAGTTGTCTATGTAGGTAGTCCTGGTTGAAATCGCAAGCTTTCATCATTAAAATGCACACTTAGTGTTGTGCATAGAATCTTGTTTTAGTATTCCATCTGTTTAATTTCTGGGAATAAATTTGGGTGAATATATTAACGGTAATGAAACCTGCTAATGAATATTCTTAAGTGTACGAGCTGACTCATGTGCGCTATTACTTGCATAAATGTAGCGTCTCGAGACTTCCCTAAAGACGAAAGAAGGCACAATACTCGGGCAGGATACGTATTCTGCACGGAGGAGGTGTTTGGGCTATTGCCATGACCCGGAGGCCAGCCCACCCAGCAAGATAAAAGATGGCTAATTCAAAAGTACAAAAGTGGTGCCTCACCAATACCGAGGGATAAACCACCATCGCATTACGTAAGCGTATCAATCTCGTGTAGTGACTGATGGTAGATCTTAAACCCTTTTGCGTATTTATGTATTCTTTGTATTTGCGTATCTGTTCTCATACATTCTTCATTATATAATGCAAACGTTCCTGTTAAACTTGTGAATTGAATTGCACTATACCCTTTTCAAGGGAACCCTTACTGGAGGGTTCGCCAAACATCCCGCCTGAGAAACAGGCACACTCTGTCTCCCACTTTCGGCCACTTTACACCTCCCATCTATTTGACAATCCGTGAATCAATGAATTTGGCGATAGTAGCCACCAGGAGAAACATGCGTTTCGTAGGCGATGGCGCAACCATCATCGTAAAAAGTTAAAGGCGACACCATTCTAGACAGTCATAACAAAGTGTAGAGCATTGAGGCAAACGCTCATGAGCAAAAGCATTCTGGCCGGTTAACGAAGTAATCCAGATTACATACTACGCCTTTGTGACTCCGCTTCAGCCCATGCTAGATAAGCAAGGTATTTGGGCTCTGCAGTCGTAGTAGCGGTAAAATTTCGCCATAAGAAGGGATGCAAAATGCTCCTTTGTGTTCATTTAATGTTTGATGCATACGGCTCCGTTGATCCGCTGTGGCACTTACTGTTACTTTTACAGTCAAACAACTAAAGTGCCTTAGCGACCCAGGCACTGGACACAAGTCCTGCGTTAATCACAATCTAATCTCTAAAAAAGCCCCTGTCTTGCTTTGCGTCCGCCCTACAAGGTGCGGGACACAAGTTTGTGCAGCCCAGGTTGGAGTTAATGGTCTGGCCTGGCCTAGTTTGAAAGTTGTGGCTTCACACTTTAGTCGTGCTCTCTCGTTAGACGTTGTGTTAATAGAAGGAAGTGGCTACACTCTAATTGCCATCTCAGTAACCTCGCAAGTCATTAAAGTGGAAATGGAAGTCTCCCTGGCCTAGGCGGCAACTGAAATAGGTAAGGGGGAGAAGGAACAAGGTGTAACAGTAAATGACATCAAATTGGCCAACTGGGTCTTCCAAAAAGCTGGAACAGACGCACTTTTAACAGTACTGACTGTCACGCAGAATCGGCTTTGGATGCTGGCAGGCCGTGTGAATGGAAACGAGGTAGTGCTTTCTGCCTCGCACTTACCTTTAGGCCCCTCTTTTATGAATTTCAAAGCAGGGATGGATAGAGGATGGATAGATGGATGGTTGGATGGATAAAATGGATACGGGATGGATGAACAAAGGAGAGCTGGACCAATGTGTTCGGTGAATGGACACATCTTGAATATCGCGAAGATGTACGGACCTGCCGTAAATGAATAAACGAATGCAAACATGAGGCATGTCTGAGAAAAGGTAATGCATCACCAAACCATTTGAGGCTCATTAATGTCTGGCAAATTCAGCAGTTAAGAAAACCGCATGATGCCTCGCTTTTACTTTCCACGGCACTTTCATTCAAAACGGTCTTCTGGATGAGGCAGATGAGATAATCACTAGATGACATTTCCCGCAGCTTGAAGGTTACATGCAGAGTGGAGAAACCATTTTGCTTGACGTCCAACTCCTGACGAACAAGTCAGGGCAAGTACTTCCACGCGACTATGGCAGACTTCAAGATGGACCTGTAGATTGAGCAAGATACGGCAAAGTGAGATGAAAACAAACTGTTATGCAACTGCTGGGATGCCCACAACCCCCAAAACACGTCCATGTTTAACTTCCTTTACTTTTCCTTCATTGTGGATGTTTTTTAAGCATCAGAAAAATTGTGGTCTTACTCGCTCCCTTCTGGTTGACGCAGACTGTACTTGAAGCACACCAATAGTGACTTCAAGCTCAAGGCCACTATAATTCCAGTCCACACTCGGATCCAGATAAAGCCTCTGTCAGTCTCCACCAATCGGCAATTGGCTCATACTCGGACGCCTCACCAATGTGTGATGACTCACCAACGCAAATCGTTAATCAATAAAGGCACCTGCTGTGAAGTGCTCGCCTATTGGCTACGCGGATGGTGGCCTCAATGCGAGACGCACCATTAGTGTATGGAACTGCAGGTCGACTTAGTAACAGGAGGCGTCAGTCATCGCGGTGAGCTGTATGTTGATTGACTAAGTCGGCATTTTGATACTCTTCAAGGGTGTAGGTGCCGTAATACTAAAAGGTTGAGCCAAGTGGAACTGGGAGAACACCATTTCCTTAATAATTGCGTCTAATTAGTCTCTTATTACTATATTTTTCAGGGCGGAAGTTGCCACAGAGCAAGGCATTTTTTCACCCCCAAAACATCGTATGCGCCTTGACAACAACGGGAAAATGCTCCAATGCCGATATGGTTGCGACGTTGAGAAAGGTCGTCCTCTACTCCCATTCCTTCAACTCTCGATTGTTCATCCAAATCCACACAAGGTACGGTCTGACTCGCATCGCGCTGTGCGTCAGCATGGGCACCTGGAGTACAAAGGCACTTGTGTGGCCCTAGTTCCTGCTCATTAAGTGACACCATTGATCACTGTAAAATAAGAGAAGCTCGGCTGTCTATGAAGGAGTTCTGTGCCTTTATTTCATTTCTATGAGCGGCGTTTTTAACTTAGATTCAAGAGGACTAATTCACTTTCATGTGCCATCTGAATTCGCGTTTTGTTTGTTGGAAGGTGAGAGGAAGGTGACAAGTGATGGAAACGACTTGCTTGAAAGGCCCAAATCCCTCGTTTTTCACTGATGTGTCTGGATAGCAGAATTCCCAAGTACTGCGCTGGTCTGTTGTTCAAACGCTGTGAAAGAGTTTACTCAGTCATTTCACCTCTGACTTGCACCGCATTCCAAATCGGCTCTGCAGAACTCCGGGCCACACGAAACGGGGCTTTGTTATTCTGTCTTTTGCGTGCGTCTCTCAATATCCCCTTTTCAATTCCCTTCTGATAGGTGTTTTCCTGGTTTTTCCCAGAAAGAGGAATGAATGGACGATTTTCTTATTAGTCCACCTTCGCAGTCTTCACTGTGGGCGTCTGCGTGTAAATGTGGTGAGTACATTCATATAACTGTCTCCTCTGAACCGATTGTCTAGTGGACAGCGTAGACAACTCAGTTTTGGGCTAAGTGACACTTTCTATGATTATGCCTTTGATGGATGATTGTTTAATCAATTTCACCTCTTCGCTTCGTCTAAGCGCTACCGCCAAGTCATCTACGCAACTGCCTACTCACATCATTTGACCTCTTTTCTTCGGTTATTTTCCTCCATTTTACCTCCATTCTCCCTTCAAATTCAAGCGAACACTGGAGTAATGTCAAAATACCGAAAAGGCATCATCAAGGAAGCAAAAACTAGAGAAGGTTGAACTCGTTGAAGTGATGCCTTAAATAATAAAAAGCTTTAGACTGGATGGAGACAAATTGCTTCGCATTTCTCCGGAATCGCAAGCAAACTCTGCTGACACGGATTAAAGAGATTTGTCAAACAAAGCAATGCAATTAGTGGATCCAAAGAAAGATTCGAAGGCGACTTCCACTTCCGAAAATTGTGGCAGTACAAACAGAGCAGTTGCAGTAATTAACAGTAAATCGTATAGGGTGGTGACCCTCACGTGACCTCACGATCGATGGTACACGAGCGCGAATTGTCGCCCGTCCCCTGCATTCCATATTTTGGGTTGATTGAGGGGGAAAATGCACCAGGTGGACAGACTGTCTAGAAGGCGAAAAGAAGTGAGTCGGCAATGCAGTCGGCTGGTAGGAGTTCAGTCAAATTACGTACTACAAAGCAAGAACTCGGCGCAACTTGTCCGTCTTCGCTTTCAAGAAGAGAAATGGAGGAAGACGAGGAGGAGGTGGTGGTGTGAGACAAACTTCGGCATGAGATAGAAAGAAGGTGGGGCAAGTATAAAAGGACTAAGTTATGCCGAAGCTGGAGGAGGTGACATCTGCAAAACCGAATTTAAGCTCGACACTAACGCAGATTCGTTCCCTACATTTACAATTCCATATGTTGTGCTTTAGGCGAGAGAATAGATGGTTGTTGCGTTGAGTGACAGCCAGGTGTCATCACCACGAAGGACGTGCCATCAACTTCTCTTAATGCCACCGACTTCATCCCAATGTCATTGACACTTGCTGTGCTTCAAGTACTCGGGATGCCTCTAACCCATCACACCATCCCGAGGCCACGCGTTCAGCCCCGCTGTCATCTTCCACGTGGACAGACGACATAGTTACGGGCTCACACTCAGTGGGTACTGCAGTCAGTGGAAGAGGTGGAAAAGCACAGCTATTGTTCAACCTTTGGTGTCTTACTCAGACAACGCGAGATGGTAGAAGCCGACCCACAACTGGTCGCATGCAAATAGCGAGAGAGGCCATTGCACCTCCTGTCGAGCATTGTTTGAGGCGATGCGAAAGTCCAAATGGTTCTCAATGCTGATCTTCGAGGTGAGTCCACAGTAGAAGGAGGAGGAGGCGGAGAAGGAGGAGGACGAGGGGGTGTGTAGGAATTGGCAGTGGCGAATGGACTTACCAGGCAAACCGTTCCACCTTGGAGGAGTTGATCGTCCCTTTGAATAGGCAGACAATTTAAGGTGGCAAACAGATGAAGGAAATGGTCATTACCTTTGTAATATTTCTGTTGTCAAGATGAGGCAAATTGCCATGTTAATATGAAGAGATGCGCGTGCTTTCCCTCCAATTTTTAATCTGTTTTGGATACAATATAGTTGCATGTAGTAATTTCACCACTTTGACTGAGTGGGTACACAGAAGGAAGGGTGCAGCTATGTCAGTTAATTCACGCTTTTGTATGACTGCTGTCAAAATGTTGCACACTTCGTGGCACAAATGAGGTGATTGATTGTATATTTATCGATGTCAAGGTGGAAACACCATATATAAAGGAATTGGAGGGAACTTTAATGTAGTGCTAACCTCAAGGCAACAGACCAGTAGGCGCCAAAACCGGTCAGCCATTTATTGCCGAGTTTTGCCTTTTAAAAAAACATGCCACGCCTCATGTGCTTCTTGGTTCTTCTGTGCTCTGTATATGCTGACAATCGGGTAGAAACGATGAAGGCTGGTCTAATTGAGGCGCATAAATCTTTTCGAAACAACTTCAAATTCCGAGGCAGAAGATTAGCTCCTTTGGTAAGTGCGGTGCTCCGAGTTGTGACTCGTCTCTACTACTTGCCACCTCTCCATGCCTTTCCATTTTTGGCTTCACAATTGTCAGCGTTTCACAAGCTGCCAACGCTTGGCAAACAACACTGAAAACGGTAGTGGAGTTGCAGCAACTACTTAATGAGGTCTCTTCTCCACTTTTGAACTAGAAATACTCCACGGAGTTGGAGAATCTGGCACACGTGTGGGTGGACACTTGCAGTACGTCTCGTCCAAAAGATCACAGATTTGCCAATCTCGGAAGCAATGTGATCTCAAGCCCCATTTATGCGTCATTGGTGCGGAGGTGGAGGATTCGCATGTCAACTGAAAGAGGCGCCTACAACCCAGCCACAGGCAAATGCACTGCGTCCACGTGTCAGCATTATAGGCAAGTACGTATGCGTTCAAATGTCCACATTCACATTTCTTCTTTAATTTCCCCTCTTTCCATAGGTGGTACAACCAAACGATATCAATTTTGGCTGTGCAGTCAAATTTTGTTTAGTCCGAAAGCCTGCTCCGATCCCCTCGCACCTCTCCGTATGTCTTTACAGAGCTGTGTAAGTAAATCGCTGCCTAGTACAACGCATTTCAGCGGCGGCAAAAGCTGTTCTTTCTTTTCCAGAGACCAATGTACTCCCATTCAACAAAGAGAGGGACTTACAACATGTATAACTAGGAATACCACCACAAGGGGGCCAACTACTACCACCACTATCACCACCACAACTGCGACGAAGGCACCAACAACACCGACGGTAACGTCGAGCACTGGCTCAGACCCTGCTCCTTCTGTATCAACATTCCTTTCTGAGGAAACGCAAAAACTACAGTACTTTACTGTTTTTCCTGTTGATAATGACTCTGAAGTAAAAAGAGGCAGTGACAAAGAAGAGGTGGGAGAAGGAGAGGAAGATGAAGTACAGGAAGAAGACGAAAAAGAAGAAAAGGAGGACGAAAAAAAAGACAAGGCAGCAAAGGTCTCCGAATCAACTAAACCCGCTCCGCACCTTCTTTACTTTGGAATAATTGCAAATACTCTCTATTCTTGAGTCGCACCAAGTTCTTCCCTTATCATTAAAATGTGATTGGTTGAGTATTCTACTACTTTTAGTTAGAGTACCTGGCTTATACCCCTTTGTGTAATTAAATTTCGGAGCAGTTAATCAGTGTCTTTGAGGTACCGCTGTTTGTAGATGTTGAGATCTTGCCAGTTCCACGTTGCATTAATTTTGCGTTTAGTTTGTTGGTTTTGCGTCTGCTTTTTCTTCTGAAAAGTTGCCGTAACAGGCACTTCTAATTTTCCTTAAATTTCGTCTATTGTAGTTTTGTAAGCAAAGTCTTAGCCACTGGCGCTGAACGTGCCATCCTCAAGCTCGGTCAATTTCTTACCCACCGTCTTTAACTGATCCCGCTTTGCCTAAGCGACTAGGACATAATTATTCAACAACTAGTGCAAAATTAACACCCAATGGACTTTTTCCTCCCAGCAATTAAGGCTACAATCGCTTAAGTTGTTGTTGTTACCTGTTGTCCACGACGGACGCACCGAATTTCATGCTTTAACAGTGACAACACAGCTATAGCAAATTTAAGGGGCTCCAACTGTGGAAGTGAGCTGTAATTTAACTAACGAAGTCAAGAATACGATCCAATTCACGAATATGCATAATTTAAATTTAGTGAATGAGCCCGGTGGAAGTGGGCGAAGACCTCACCCTCGATATTTAGCTTGCAGTAAGGCCTGATGAAATGCAATTAAGGGTGGATGGGTCGTTTGGGAGCACTTTGGGTCGGTAGACGGGCTAGTTAAATTTGATGACAGAGGGGATGGTAATCATTCATCCTCCCTCAAACTCATCCTGTGCACTGCTAGGCGCCATGCCTACAAGAATACAGAGCTCCACTTTAGGGCTGGCGGATCTAGTTGTAGCGCTGCTAAAACGCCACGGTTCTTTCTCGTTTCTGCGACGCTTAGTCACGCACCGCTTTCCACACAGAGTGCCGTGGCTCATTTCTTGTCGTAAGTAGTCAAGGGGACCTCAAAAGGAGAAGTACTTGTGTACCATTATTGTGGGGGTGTTAGGTCGCACCAGTGATCACTTAGATAGGAAACCAATTCGGCTACCCATGCTTGTTTGGTACTTGAGTATTCCTTGTGCCTATTTGTGAGTCTGCATTTATTGCATTTAGTGCTCTGAGATTTGATTTTCGAAGAAGCTAATCATCCTTCCACGGCGCCTAAATTTTCCCTTTGCTTAAAAACAGGACATTTGGGAGGTGAGCAGGAGAAGGACAGTAGTTTTCTTAACTACTACTCTGGGCTGTTACCCGACCACCGTGGAAGGATCACTCGTTTCCGTTGCCTCCGATGAGCACCGCATTCCAAATCAACTCAGCAGAACCTTAGGGCAAAGGAAATGGGGCCTTTACATTCCATCAGCTACCTACCTCACCCACTGGGCACTTCCTTCGTTCAGCCTTCTGAACTATGCGTTTCCCTGGTGCCCCTTAGAAAAAGGTAAGAATGCACAATTTTCCACCTAGTCAACCTTCATTCCTTTCACTGTGTGCATTTGCGCACAATTATGTTGTCGCCTCCAAACCCAACCTTTTGGTCAAACCTGATTGACATTTCTGTCCTTAGCCAAATAAAAATCCCTTTGATCATTCCTTTGTTAGTAATTAGCTGGTTGATCTTTTTTGTTCCTTCACTTCGTCAGCATTCCACCATCCAAGCACCAACTCACTCATATCACTGAATTTCTTACCTCCGATAGTTGCCCTTCTCATGCCTTCCTTTGCCCTTCGTAGTGCGAACGTGGGTGTAGTGTTCAAGTACCGAGAAGGCATCATCAAGGAAGCAAAAGGTGTAGAACACCAAACTTATTTAAGACGCATTGATTTTGCAAAAGTTTCACGCCAGATGGAGACAATTCGTCCGCCACGCCGACAGGATCATAAGGAATATATGCTGATACCGAATGAAGGGATTCGGCAAACAAGACGACTAGATCAAACAAAGGAATCAAAAGCGAATTCTACTTTCCAAAAGTGTGGGAGTCTAAACCGAGTAGTTACTGTAATTGAACGCTCAATTGTAGAGGGTGGTCACCCTCGCGTGACCTCACAATCGATGGAAGACTGGGGCAAATTGTCGTCCATCCTCTGCATTCCATAGTTTGGATGAACTGAGGAGGAAAATGCAAACCTTGCCCATTTCTGTAGGACGCTAGGTAAAGAGACTGTCTCTAAGACGAAAAGGAAGTGGAAAATGAGGTAGAGAGTTTGACGGGAGGAACTTGAAACAACATGCTCAACCGCTCTTTCAAGGGAAGACAAGGGGAATTAGATGGAAGACAAACTGAGGTGACGTGGCATGGAACAAACTGAAATGCCAAACGCAAAGAAGGAAATGTTAAAGAAGAATAACAGGGCTACATAAGACAAAGGCAAATCAAGGTAAGCCATTTCTTGCTGAAGCAAGATACAGCCATGCATAGAGCGTGGGCTTCTCTAGTCCGGCCTGAAGTGCGATGCTTGAATCCTTAAAACTTGTCCTAATTCTACTCGGCCCTCAATAGGGTATGGTAAAAGTGCATGTAAAAGATGGATAGCGGACAATAGTGAAGGAGGAATGATCAAAGAACAATCTAGGTCCTGTGTTGGTGGATTTGCTTGTTAATGGCCTCCTGCGGTGGTCCAATTTGTCTTTAATGTTGATCTTCGAAGTGAGTACGGAGTGGATAGAGGCGGAATTGCTCTCTGCCTTACCAACAAACTCGTCTTAAGCGGTGATTAACTTAAGCGTTTTACTTGGATACAATGTAATTGCTTGTGTAGGGTTTGCGCCTCCTCCAATCAAGCGGGTACACAGAGGGTAGTTACGAGGTTACCTGTCAAACAGCACCTTTGTATGATTGCTGTGCAAATGTTGCGCACTTTGTGACACAAATCACCTAATTAATCGCATATTTATCGGTGTCAAGGTGGAAACCCTTTATAAGCGGAAGCGGAGGACCACTAATCTCACTCCAATCTGTAGGCAAGTAGAACAGTAGGTCTCAATAGCAGGCATCCATTGATTGCAGAAACTTATCTCTTCGAAGGCATGCGACTCCTATACTTTCTGGCTGTTCTATCCTATGTATACGCGAACCCATCGATAGAGACGATGAAGGCTAGTCTGATCGAGTTGCTTACTTCCACTCGTAGCAGATTCAAATCTCCAAGTGGAAAATTAGCACCTTTTGTGAGTATAATATTTGGCGTTGTGACGCATTCAACTAATTTTACTATTTGCCTTCCCTTTTCCACTTTTTCTCATGGTTTTATTGCTGGCAGCAGGACCCTAACCACTAACACGTCAATTCACATGTTCCGTCTCCTCATTTCGGCAAACAACACTTAAAACAGCTGTGGAGTTGCAGTAACCACTTAATGAGTTTTCTCCCCTAATTTTGAATTAGGAATATTCCAAGGATGTGGAGGACCTCGCAGTTGAATGGGCAAATACTTGCCATAGGTCTATGCCGAGTGATCCCAGATTCGCCAATATGCAAGGTTATGCTGGCAAATGCCCCATATATTGGCCACTGGTGCGTGAGTGGACGACCCGTCTCTTGGCTGAGGAGAAGGCCTACGACCCAGCTACAGGGAAATGCTCCACCTCTAGCTGTAAGCATTATATGCAGGTATATCCACACTTTACAGGTTGTGAGCTCTCCCAAATGCCAACAACCTTATGTCACCTTCCGCTCTTTATATAGGTGACACAGCCAAATAACACCAAATTTGGCTGTGCGATTAAGGTTTGCCACGTGAAAAATCCAAATCCGAAATCCTTTCTCCTCTCCGTGTGCCTATACCGGGCTGAGTGAGTTAATTGTTGCGCTGATCAGCAAACTGTAGCGCATACACATCTAGAAGGTCATAATGAGGAGGAAAAATTTATTCTCCCTCTTCCAGTAAACAAAGTATTCCCATTCATCAGACAGCTGGCAGTGTGACCACCACTAACACAAGCAGGACAGCCACAACTGCTACAAGCACCACCACAACCGCGACGCCGACCACTACTACCACCACCACCACTACAACAACAAGAAGGCCAAATACAACCACCACCACTGCTACCACTCCCAACGCGACGACATCAATAACATCGACAACAACGGAAGGAAGCACTACTGGGACGGTGAAGTTAAGCGTGAGCTCAGAGCTGCCTCCCACCGACAAAGGCACTGAAATGGAAGAAGCCGAAGAGGAAGAAGACATAGAGGAAGAAGACGAGGGGGTGGAAGATGGAGATGATAAAGCAGCAAAGACCTCCGATTCGCCAAATCTCTCTTCACATCTACTTCCCCTTGCGATGATTGCAATTACTGTCCTTGTCTGAGGTGCACCTGGGTTCCCTCTTAACTCAAAATGCCATTGTTTATCTCCTAGGTTACTAGCAAATAGAACCACTTCCTCATACCCCTATTTCGAAATATATTTCAGAATAGTACATCAGCGTTAATTTCCAGGCTTTGCTTTTGACGGATGTTGATTTGTTGTCGGTTTCACTTTGAATTTATTCTTATATTTCTTTACTTACTTGCCTGTTTGTGCATTTGTTTTCCCCTCTGGGATATCATCGAAACAAAACTTTCTAAGATCTTTTTGAGGTAGAAAAATGAAAAAGATACCACCAAGGTGGTAATCTAGAATCTGTGAAGAGTGAAGGTAACTCACATTTAACTCGCGACCACTTTAATGCCCTCCGTCAATTGATTTCCGATGTGGTTGTCACCCACAGACCCCATATTCGACGGTTGAAGAGTAGTTTCGCATTCAGGCGAGGAGAAGTTTAATCCCTGTCCCCTCCGTGGACAAGGATCTTTATGTAGCCAACTTTTTTGAGGCGGATAAATTTCCCCATCCTATAGATGGATAGAAGGTTCTTGAAATTCCTACAAATCTAAAGGTCAGGTTCTTTGTCGTAACCTTTTTGCTTTTCCAGACTGAGTAATTTATGGCCTTTTACTTCGGTCATTGCACGTCTCACCAGAAGGGTGTCAGTTGGTAAGCCTGCTTTGACCTCCTGCCTAGATGACTGATAGGGTTAGGTATTAAGCTTGTAGATTCTCAGCACGCATGCAGGAAAACAACAGTCAGGGATGCTTCCGTGGATGTGGGAGTAATTTTAATCACTGAGTAGATTATTTGATCCTTTACAAATAAGCAAACGCTACATTTAAGCATCTGCACTTCAATGAGTGTAGAAGTGGTTAGCATAGCGGCACAGCAACGAAAGGCTAGTTAATGAATGAGGGCGATGAATTAACCAGGCTTGAGGGTGCTGCGTGCAGAGCCAGTCGCCGAGGCTGCAGTTGCAAAGCCGTGACAGCCGTACGGTCTTATCACACAATTGTCTTTTCCGTGGCAAAACCACGTGCGCCAGTCTGGAACTGTGATGTGGGAGACACATAGCCACCTGGTGGAAGGGAAATTTGGTAAAGCGATGGATTTTACCAACGCATATCGCATTTGTGGGGTGGACACAAAGTTGCAAGCAGAAACACAAGGGAGACTTGAAATGACGGGAATTTTACCAATTTACTGATATTTACGAGGGTAGAAGAGCGCGGAAGAGGCGTAGGGTACTCCGACGCCCAACTCATTAATGGTTACAGATTTTTGACCTATTATTTGTTTTATTGAATCTAACTGTGATTTGCTCTTTTTTGAAGCCCAAATCAACGGCCTGATTACCACAACTTTGTACAGTCACTCATGAAGGGCGGATTTGTAACGCAGTCCACGTGTCTGGATAGAATAGGGCGTGTGGAAATCAGTCAAACCTCGTTAAGATCCACTTTTCTCCTTTACCACTGTACCCCAATGCCAATGGCTAAGCAGAAATAGGAAATTTCCAACCACTGTTCCACAGCTCACCCATACTCCAGCCATCGCAACCGATCTCCCCGATACGATGACAACTTTGGACAAGATAATGGCTTTTCTGGCCTCAAGAAAGTCAATTTAAGCTCTCCTTAGACGCCTTTCTGACTGCTAAGGTCGATTTTTCCAAGGGTCTCCTCTTCGACTACATAGACAACTCATAGTCATCACAGCTCGGGTTGCCAAAAACTCTCTCCCCATTTTGAATTTGTACCAGTAGAAATTTTCGTCAGTGAAGCCCTCACTGCTTGGCGTTTAAATCGACAAAGCAGTGAGGGATGGGTGTCTGTCTGCTCGGCCATCAAGTCGTAGAGCAACCCTCGTGTTTATGCCTTGAATTGCCGTGAGATGGTCGAAACGACTGATAGACTCCCGCTTTTGGGAATTGAGGGCTCAAGCCAGCGAGTGTGCCTGTTTTGGACAAAGAATAGGGTCAAAAGCAATTTTTCTGTCCTATCTTTTTGTTTTTATACACCTTAATCATAACCGTTCGCCTCCGGCTCCTTTTCTTCGCCCTATTCACCTAGTCCTTTCTTTTAGCATTCTCTAGTCGCATCTACTATTTAAATATAAGTAGCATTTACTATCGGCCTCCGTTTTCCACTTTAGTGAGTCCGTGCAAGTGGATATTTTGCTAAACCTTTTGAAATAAATTGCCTTAGTGATCCAAATTGCTTACGCATTCATGGAAGCATCCGCTACAGCTGCTTTTCTACATGCCCGCGAAGAGCACATAGCCACCAAGCCTAACTTCATCGGTTACCCAGGCAGGAGGTCATGAATAAGAAGTCCAACCTTTAAAATGCAACGGGTAAATAACCCCTTTTTGCTTTTGAATGATGAAGAAATTCTCCGTGCTTCAAAAAGTGGTGGTCACATGCCAAATGTGAGACCATGGTTCTACCGTCAACGTGAGCGCCCGTGGGTACCAACCAAGTCAAAAACCGTAGGACGGACGGAGTGCATCGAGTAAGCAGCATGAAAAGAAAAAACGCTCTTCACTCTTCACAGATTTTACACTACTAACAAGAAATTAGATTGGGCAGTTACGATAATTCCCTAGAAGAGAATGACTAACGGACAAATAGACTGGTAACTGAAGAAAACACCCATAAAAAAATAACCTCAAAAAGATGCTGGTTAACTGTTAAGCAATTTAATTAGAAAAAGAGGCACAAGTTAGTCACTCTATTTGAAGGGGGCCGAAGACTGAGCCGATCACATCTTAAAGAAAGGGGGGACCCCGATTCACCTCAAATAAGGATAGCTATTGCAATCCCCCCAAAGAAAAGTAGATGTGACGAGAGTTTTGCCGCATCGGAGATCTTTTTCGGTCTATATTCCTCTTCATCCACCTCTTTCTCTACTATCTGCACATCTTCTTTGTCTTCGGCTTCTTCCATTTCGGTGCCATTGTTGGTAGGAGGAGACTCCGTGCTCGTGCTTAACTTCACCATCTCAGTAGTGCTTTCTTTCGGTGTTATCAATGTTGCCGGCGTCGTCGAGTCGGAAGTGGTAGTAGCGGTTGTGGTGGTGGTTGTGGTTGGCCTTCTTGTTGTTGTAGTGGTGGTGGTGGTGGTTAGCGTTGTGATTGTGGTGGTGCTTGTAGCCGATGTGGTTGGCCTGTTTGTGGTACTGATAGTGGAAAAGGTAGCCGGCTTGCTTGTGGCGGTGATAGTAGTAGTAGCAGCAGTTGTTGTTCTTGTGGTGGTGCTGGTGGTTGGCGTCGTGGTTGTGATGGTGCTTGTGGCAGCGGTGGCGGTTGGCGTCGTGGTTGTGGTGGTGCTTGTGTCAGCGGTGGCGGTTGGCGTCGTGGTTGTGGTGGTGGTGGTAGGGATTATGGTTGACCTTCTCGTGGTGGTGGATGTAGCGGTTGTGGTTGGTCTATTTGTGGCAGTGGTGGTGGTTGGCGTCGTGGTTGTGGTGGTGCTTGTGTCAGCGGTGGTTGGCCTTCTTGTGGTAGCTGAGGTTGTGGTTGTCTTTCTTGTGGTACTAATAGTAGTAGCAGCGGTGGTGGTTGTGGTTGGCGTCCTGATTGTGGTGGTTGGCCTCCATGTGGTAGTGATGGTTGTACTGCTGGATGTCTGTTGAATGGGTACACTTTGTTTTCTAGAAGAGAGAGAACAAATTTTCTGCTTTCTTATGAATCTTTAAATGTGTATGTGCCGTAATGTGTTGAGCAAAGCGACAATTAACTCACTCAGCCTGGTATAGACACACGGAGAGGTGGTAAAACATTGGTCTGGGCATCCCCATAAAACAAAGTCTGACTGCGCAGCCAAACTTTGTAGTAGCTGGTTGTACTATCTATATAAAGAAAGCGCAGTGGAAGGACACTCGCGGTCAATGGCATTTAGAATTGCTCACAATCTTTTAAGTGCGGATGTACCTTTACATAATGCATACAGTTGGAGATAGAGCATTCCCCTGTAACTGGATCGTAGGCCATCTCCTCCACGAACAGGCGGGTCGCCCACCCATAAACCAATGAAGTGGTTATGGGGAATGCAATCGCACTGCTTCCAAGATTGGCGAATCTGCAATCGTTTGGACGAGACATACTGCAAGTGTCCACCCACACACGTGCAAGATTCGCCAACTCCGTGGAATATTTCTAGTTCAAAAGTGGAGAAGAGATCTCATTAAGTAGTTGCTGCAATTCCACTACCGTTTTCAGTGTTGTTTGCCAAGCGTTGGCAAAAATGTGAATTGACATGTTGGCGGCTTGTGAAACGCTGACAATTGTGAAGCCAAAAATGGAAAGGTATGGACAGGTGGCAAGTAGTAGAGACGAGTCACAACTCGGAGCACCGTACTTACCAAAGGAGCTAATCTTCTGCCTTGCAATCTGAAACTATCGCGGACAAATCTATGCACCACAATCAAACCAGCCTCCATATCTTCTATCTTCTCGGTAGCGTATGCATAGCACAGAAGAGCCAAGAGGTACACAAGGCGTAGCATGTTTTTGAGGAGGCAAAACTCCACAATAAATGGTTGACCGTTTTTGGGACCTACTGCTCTGAATGCCTTGAGATTGGAGCAAAATTAAAAGCCACCATTTCGCTTTTATAGGATATTTACACATAGACGTCGGTAAATGTGTGATCAACCACCTCAATTGTGTCATGAAGTGCGCAACACTTTGAAAGCTATCAAACAAAAGTGCTATTTGACAGACTCAGTTACACCCTTCCTTGTATGTACACTCTCAAGTCAAAGGGGCGTAAATTTTGCACACATGAATACATTGTATCCAAATCTTCCCTAGAAAGAGTAGAACATACAGTTCCACTTTTTAAGGTTAACAAAACAAGCTGCCTCATCTTGATTACAGAAATATTACAAAGGTAATGACCATTTCCTTCATCTGTTTGCCACCTTAAATTGTCTGCCTATTCAAAGGGACGATCAACTCCTCCAAGGTGGAACGGTTTGCCTGGTAAGTCCATTCGCCACTGCCAATTCCTACACACCCCCTCGTCCTCCTCCTTCTCCGCCTCCTCCTCCTTCTACTGTGGACTCACCTCGAAGATCAGCATTGAGAACCATTTGGACTTTCGCATCGCCTCAAACAATGCTCGACAGGAGGTGCAATGGCCTCTCTCGCTATTTGCATGCGACCAGTTGTGGGTCGGCTTCTACCATCTCGCGTTGTCTGAGTAAGACACCAAAGGTTGAACAATAGCTGTGCTTTTCCACCTCTTCCACTGACTGCAGTACCCACTGAGTGTGAGCCCGTAACTATGTCGTCTGTCCACGTGGAAGATGACAGCGGGGCTGAACGCGTGGCCTCGGGATGGTGTGATGGGTTAGAGGCATCCCGAGTACTTGAAGCACAGCAAGTGTCAATGACATTGGGATGAAGTCGGTGGCATTAAGAGAAGTTGATGGCACGTCCTTCGTGGTGATGACACCTGGCTGTCACTCAACGCAACAACCATCTATTCTCTCGCCTAAAGCACAACATATGGAATTGTAAATGTAGGGAACGAATCTGCGTTAGTGTCGAGCTTAAATTCGGTTTTGCAGATGTCACCTCCTCCAGCTTCGGCATAACTTAGTCCTTTTATACTTGCCCCACCTTCTTTCTATCTCATGCCGAAGTTTGTCTCACACCACCACCTCCTCCTCGTCTTCCTCCATTTCTCTTCTTGAAAGCGAAGACGGACAAGTTGCGCCGAGTTCTTGCTTTGTAGTACGTAATTTGACTGAACTCCTACCAGCCGACTGCATTGCCGACTCACTTCTTTTCGCCTTCTAGACAGTCTGTCCACCTGGTGCATTTTCCCCCTCAATCAACCCAAAATATGGAATGCAGGGGACGGGCGACAATTCGCGCTCGTGTACCATCGATCGTGAGGTCACGTGAGGGTCACCACCCTATACGATTTACTGTTAATTACTGCAACTGCTCTGTTTGTACTTCCACGATTTGCGATAGTCACGTGGGCTCCTTATAATCCTGGCGATATAGGCGACGAATTTCTCCATCTGGCGTAAAACACGCTGCGATTTTTTTACTCGTCTCTGACAAATTCGATGTTTCCGAACTTTAGCTTCCTTGATGATACCTTGTCGGTATTTGGATACTACACTTATGTTCTTACTATGAATTCCTTACCCCACTCTGAAAGAAGAAGGAAGGGTGCATTCTTCCCTGTTTCTGCGGGCACCAACCAGACACGCTATTTCGAAGGGAAAAAGAAGGAAGAAGGCAATAATGGAGGCAAGTAGAAGACCTAGATAAAAGACATCCGTACTTTTGACCTGGAGTTCCGCCGATTCCGTTTGGAATGTGGAATACTCCTATAGCAAACCTTCAGAGCTCTTAAAGCCCGTTTTGTCTCGGAGTGAGCATTACTGACGCCCAGTGGACTCTGTGTTTTGAATTCTCGTGACGGCTCACGGTGAGGCATGAGCCACTGCATCCTGTAAAGCCTGAGATGAACAATCCAGCGTCTCGAAAACGGGTATAGAGCAGAGTTTCCCGCACCAACACTGTAGGATTTACCATCTCGGCCTGGAAGCTCCGCACCGTAGCCGTCAAGCCTCCCAATCGTGCATAGGACAAACTCTTAGGCACTTGAAGCTGTCCCTTCACTTACCAAGGTTAAAGGTTTTGCAGTACCACTAACCTCATTCTCTGATGGTAAATAACTGATACTCTTGAGCTGAATCTAAATCTGGACCTGGTACGTCAGCTTACAGCTCACTACTTTGACTAAAGCATCTTGCCACTTTCGCAACATTCAGGTTGGTGTGCTGGTAATGCGTGTCCCATCAAGGCCACTAATCACATCGCAAATGTAAGAAGACTTCAGTTTTTAACGTGGAGAGGGCATCACTAAGGTGTGACGTGTGAGTGCTTCCCAGTTGGTGAGTGGTGAAGTCTGCCGGAGGCTGGGGCTAAGTCAGGGATAACGTCTGAGTCTGGGGCTGAAAGAGCCCAGATCTGCTGCCGGGATAGTGGGAATTTGAGTCTAGTCAGTCGTACCTACTTATAATAGTGAATTGACCTAGAGCTTGAAGTGAGGATTGGAGTGCTTCACATCCACTCTGTGCCAATCAGAGGTTGGATGGAAGCGAGTAATGCCGCGTTCCTCCATAATATTTGGGGAAAAAATTGTTTGCAATGACGAAAAGATTTCATGAATTAAAAGCGAACGTTTTTCTGGGGTCGCAGACATCCTCAGATGTTAAGAATCAGTTATGGGCTTAATCTCTCACAGACAACCGCACTGGTGCTGGAGGTCTCGCTTGAATTTGTAAACAGTGGAACTGAAGCCCCACATTTCTTCAAAGGGACTTCATTCATCCATGGCCCGCCTATTCATCTTTGATACATTCAGGGTGCATCCATTCATCTACTACAGACTGGTTCATCATTCATTTCAGGTTCATCCCTCCTTCCATATTTTGGACTGCTTCCAGTATCCTTTCACCAATCCATCCATCTATCCATCCTACCGTCCATAATTCGCATACCCAGATTTCATGTTTATCCATCCATCCATCTATCTATCTATCTTTTATCTTGCAGCCATCCGCCCATTTATTTATTCACGCACCTATCTATCAGCTGCTGCTGCTGCTACTGATTCGGTGGTTTTCAATGCTTCTAAGAGGAGACATAGATGGTAAGTGAGTCGATGTAAGTGTAACCTTGCTTACATCAGTAAGGTCTGTCAGCATCCTGCTCTGGTTCTGCGTAAATATTTTACTGCTGGGAGTCTAATTTGGCCTAAGTGCTGCTAATTGCTGATAAATCCTCTTTCTCCTCCTTCTCCTTTCTTCCCACCACCCTCATCTGTTTACTTTTCTGCCTAAGCTAGGGGGATTTTAGATTCCACATTAAGGTTTAACAAGTTTGTTGTATTGTCTGTTATGATGTAGTCGGTTTACTCCATCCACACAATGCATGACGAGAGTATGAAGCCGAAACTGTCAGCCTGCGCGAGGTCGGGCCTGGACAGATCGTACATTTCAACCTAGGGTCCCCACAGTTTTATCCTGTATCATGTAAGCCGCACATAAAGGCAGAAACAACGGCTTATTTAGAGACGCTGATGTCCGGCGTCTGGGTTGCAAGTGTGCTTCAACATCAAATGCAACGACAAAGCCATCAAACTATGTGCGACACATACACCAACGGAATACTATGAACCGCTTCATAAGTTCTTTGCACGATGGATATTCACCCTCCCACAGCTACAGAGGTCTAACACCTTGTCTGCTAAAAAGAAGACAGGAGGAGAGCGTTAGGAACCCAACTCGCATTCCCAATCATCTCGACTTACATGGCATTTGTAATATTTCCAACGTCCCACCGTCCTCTGAGTCCACGCTTTGCACAGCTGCCTCTACCTCCAGATTTACCTATTCACGGATTCCTTTCCATCCAAGGGAGTCGGTTCATCTTACTGGCATGCACACATGTTCCACATGTGACCCCACCGTTCAACCAGACGTAACATCACGGCAAATTTGCCAAGTGACAAGGAACAAAATTAGCTGCTACGTCAGATGCCGTTAAGAGGAGTATACAAGAATCATGCTCAACAGACAAACTTCAAGGATGCAACAGATGGCGAAACCTTCCTTTCCTCTAAACGATGAAGGAATTTTTGTTCTGTAAATGAAGGCAGGCACAGGAAGGTTTTATGCCATATTTGAGAAAGGGACTAAACCTTTCCTCGCCTTGATGTAAACCTACTCCTCAAATAGTGACTCAGGAACCTGTGGGCTACAACGACGTTGGAATCCAAATGACGGACGGAGGGCACAAAAGAAGTCACAAGTTAACGGCAAGGGCTCTTTTACCCCTCATAGAAATTCCAGATGCCTGCTTTGTCAATTTTTTCAAAAGAGAAAACGTCGGGACAAACAGACAAGTGGACAAAAGTAACGTTGAACCAACAGGACCACAAAATTCATCCACAGTGGCACCTCAAAAAGACACTGATAAACTTTTCCCCAATTAAATTTGACGTGTGGTTGAAAGGTAGGCACTTTAGTTAAAAGTAGTCGAAGATTTAACCAACCACATCTTGAGAAGAGGAAAGACCTTGCCGCACCTCAAGAATGGATAATGGTTGCAATCACACCAAGGTAGATTAGGTGTAGAGAGAGTTTTGTTGATTCAGAGGTCCTTCCTGCCTCCTTGTCTTCTTCCTCCACACCTTTTTCGTTTTCAGCTTCTTCCATTTCAGCACCATTAACAACAAAATGCGGCTGTGAGTTCATGCTTGACTTCACTGTCTCAACAGTGATTTCCATCGATGCAATCAATTTACGGGCCTCTTCTGCCTCTTCAGCTCCTTCATCTTCTTCCTCGATAGGAAGATCTGTAGAGTGATTCGGCACATGCGTTGCCTTCAAAGGGTTTGTTGATGCAGAAGGAGGAGGCTTTGAGCTTGTATCTGACTTCGCCACCACAGTAGTGTTCCTTTTCGGTGTTGTTAATGTCGCTGTCGCCGTCATGGTGATGGCAGTAGTAATTGGAGGTCCAGCTGTTTGTTGAATGGGCTCTTTTTGGCCTCTAAAAAAGGATAAAACTAATTTTACCTCTTTTGCATAACCCTCCAGATGTGTAAAGCGACAATTTACTCACTTAGCCTGGTACAGACACACGGAGAGGTTGGCGGACAATTGAGTTTGTGTCCACGGAACACACACTTTGATCGCACAGCCAAAGCTGGTATTGTTTGGTTGCACCACCTACATAGAGAAGGCAAGGTGGTAGGAGACATGTGGAAGAGTTGGGATGCTTGAATAGCGGGAACGTACTTGCCTAAAATGCTCACAGGGGAAGGCAGTGCATTCCCCTATAGCTGGATTGTAGTTCCGTCTCCCACTTGACATGTGGTACCTCCACTTATCCACCAAGGAGTCGAAGAGAGGTGTTGTGATCACAGTACTTCCCAGATTGGCGAATCTGGGATCGGTCGGAGGAGCCTTTTTGCAAGCGTCCACCCACTGCTCCGCAAGCCTCTCCAAGTCTTTAGAATAGTTCTAGGTGAAAAGTGGAAGAAAAGCTTATTTAGTGTTATTGACGCTGCTGCCGCTTTGACTGTAGATTAAGCCTTTCAGAAAAGTGGCAAAGTGACAATTCTTTTAAAATTTTGGAGTTGCGTGACCTGCTGAAAGTAGAAAAGCGCATAAGAAAAAGGGAATGACAAATTCCAAAAGCAGCGATAGGATGCAACATGAGGCAATTTACTCACTAGAGGAGCCAATTTCCTGCCAGGAAAAGTAAAGTTGCCACGAGTAGATTCATGAATCTCAATCAGGGCAGCCTTCGCCTCCTCTGTCTGCTTGTTAGCGCATGCATATGACAGAAGAGCTAGAAAGAAAATAAGAAATTTCATGACTTTAGATGCCTCAAAGACCTAATGTTCTAAGTGCCTTAATATAGGAGTAAGGTTAGTGTTCTGTACTTCCCTTTATGTAGGGTGAGCCCACCTTGACACCAATAAATGTACATTCAATTAAGTGATTTGTGTTGGGAAGTGCGCAACATTTTGGTAGCAATCGTACAAATGTGCTGTTTGACAGGTAACCTCCTCCCTGCTTTCTGTGTACCCGCATGGTTGGACACACTTACATTGTATCTAAATCGGCCAGAAAAATAGCATGCGCATCTCTAGGGGTTGACATGAAATTTCGCTCCAACTTGACAATAGAAATATTACTTGGGCATTGAAATACGATAGAAACCGCCATCAGTTACACTGAACAACTCCATAAATAAATTGCTGCCTAATTACAGCTCATGCTTTTTTGATTACATAAAAAAGTGCGTTTTTGGTCCAAAAATTGGCCATGATTTTGGGTGGTGTGGTAAGCTGCGCAAATCCACGCTCAAACCTCCGAAGGCACAAGATGTAAAGCTCCTTTTTGCTTTCTAATCGCTAACTGAGGCTTAACTCGGTCTTTTAAATCCCCCCACCACTTGTGACGATGAAAAAGCTCGCAGACAGCTGGTTGCACATCTGTTACTTTAATCTGCTAGTATTTGTAAATTAAAGGACTTTCCAAGCAACAAATTTAAGGGCTGAAGATGCACCTAAAAATTGCTAATTTATGCTGCTAAATATGGAACCCTTTATTCTCACATTTTAACTTTGGATTAAATTGTTTTATATAATACAGAACATGGAAACCAGGTCGTCTATGTCCTACCGGGCCATTAAAATATGCTGCATCACTTTGTGCACAAAAGGTTTCGTACTTCATGGTACGTTAAATAAACGCGAAGGCATTTTTAAGAGGCGTATGGTTTTCTCTTTGCAACCAATGAATAGCCGGTGAGCATAGCAATAGAATCCATGGTGTTTTTTCGCTCTGGCCCGGTTTCAGCCTGCTAGATGGAGTAGACTTACCACCTTTTAACAGACATTATGGATTGTAACAATTCGTGACTAGTACGGCTGGTCTAGATTTTTTGGAGAATTAAACTTTATCTCCCCTTTTGTCGCCTCCGAAGCAACAGCGGTGGTTTGTTAACGGGATCGGTCGCTTGGCGATTTGCCATTTCCTAATTCCTTTTAAAAGGATCTTTTGTAATTGATCATACATTAAACTGCTTCTCTGTGTACAGGCACTTTTGGTGCTCTTTGAATAATGTTAGTGGGTAATAGTAAGGTATAAAAATGTCAAAGAAGTGCGCAAATATCTTTTGACCCACCGTCAGGAGTTTCGGCAAATCCGGCAAAAGGCTGAGCTGTCATGGAGTTGCGAAAAGACAGCTGAAGAAAGTGATGTGACGGTGTACGAGTTTTTCTTCATTTACCTCTAATAAAGTGAGGAATAAGAGGGAATGGCTACGAGGTTTTACAGAAGGCTGTAGTGAGATGGTGGTTAGAAGCAAAACAGGAAGTGTCAGTTCGCCTCTTTTTTTCCTTTGCTAAAAATTATTTAACTAAACCTGGGTATTTCCCTGGGTTATAATCACTTAAAATGTTCTGTTTCTGCAGCATTTGATGTTGTCCGTGGGATAATGAAGGAAAATCTCAGGTAGGTGTGTTTTTGCTTTAAATTCTGGCTACATATACAAGGACTGTTTCGCACTGCCGTCCAACCTCAACCCCTCCTCCACTATTTTACTGGAAAGTACTTTTTTGGCCTTTAATAGCTGTTGGTGCGGGACCCGAGAGAAGGAACGCTGCACTTCGCTAACTCACTTCCAAAAGGATTTTGGAGTAGTGAACTAACAGTACTTGGTTTATTGTTTGGCGAAAATTACTCGCATTCCTTGTCAGCTACTTTAGGTGATGTGCTGGCGGCTCGAATTGGGGAAACAGCTCTGTTATTTGCAGAAACGGGCCAATCAGTTTGACCAAGACCGCAATAGTTTTCATGTCACCTTTAATAACTAAGAGTCATTCACCAAATTTAACGTCGAGCTGCAGCTGTTGGTGTCGTGATTCACACGGGGCTGCTACGAGCTCCACTGATATAGCGCTGAGTGTAAATACGTGGGCACCTTAGCCTGGGCGGGCTGTACTTTCGTTCAGCTGGTAGTTGAAGGCATGGGGCTCCTGAATTTTCCAGACAAAGATCTTATTAAGGCAAATCACATAATTTATCCCACTAAGGACTATTAATGGCACAACTAGGAAAAAAGGAGAGTTGGCAAAGCATTGCGATGAACGTTGGAAATACATAGTCTCCGTAAGGGTGAGGATAACCATGCTCAAAGCTGAGGGAGGACGCAACGAGTCTACAAATTCATGCGAAACGTAACTTGAGCATAAGAGTTATCCAGTGCATAAAGGTTATTAAGTTTAAAATAAGCACATAAGGCATCTGTAAGATAGTAAAATGGTCTTTCATCTAGCGGGATGCTGAGAATTTTTATCAAACGAAGCGATGTAGGACGGACAAGTCACCAAAATGGAATGGAGCAAAGGAAGAGAGTTACTCAAGACATGCTGCATCACCTTATTAAAAGCAACAAAACATGCCTAGACTACACGCGAAAAGGTGAGATTTTCATTTCTGCCAATTTAAGCACTTAAAGGTGGTAAAATGGTTTTCAAAGATCAACGAAAAATGCCTAAAGGCTTGAGTAGAAATGAGTTGAGACCTGCAGTGCGCAAAAGCGAAAAGGTAAAAAAACAACTGCACAAAAGGGAGATCAATTTTAATCCAGGTAAAAATGTAAACATTTTTCTGAAGCGAATTTCACTACAACAATATAGCGCCATTGACTAAAAGACGCAATACCACGACATCTATAAAAATGTACTCTACGGTGTTTTTGAAGCAAAAAGGCCTACAAATGACATCGGCTTTGTTTAAGTTACTTGTCTATTTGTCGCTGCTTTAGAATAGTCCTGGCACCTGCTTTGCTGTTTGTGAAAACATGTGTGAAGAAAAAGCCCGCTACTCACTGGTTGTTCAAAACTTACAGGTATTTCATCTTGTTATTATTAACCTGCTTATCAGAAGAAGGGATACTTGCTTTGTTTCTATGTATAACATATCAAATTGTTTCGGTTTAAACTAAACGGATTTTTATACTTCCTTCCAACACTAGGAGGTAGTTGGAGATGCAGAGTTACGTACGATTCTTCAAAACAGTGACGGGAAGGTGCTCGAGGTTTACTGGGGTACTGCAACTACTGGCAAACCACATGTGGCTTACTTTGTGCCTATTTGCAAAATCGCTGACATGTTGCACGCCGGTGTCAAGGTCACCGTACTCTTTGCTGACCTCCACGCCTACTTGGA
Source organism: Echinococcus multilocularis (assembly GCA_000469725.3). NCBI lineage: Eukaryota > Metazoa > Platyhelminthes > Cestoda > Cyclophyllidea > Taeniidae > Echinococcus > Echinococcus multilocularis. The sequence continues at coordinate 729,395 of LN902848.1, read as the reverse complement.
TAACATGAAGTCACCCTGGAGCATCCTCTGTCACCGAGCCACCTACTATGAGACTGTTATTAAGGCCATGCTCGAATCTGTTGGCGTGAGACTCAACCAACTTCATTTCGTTCGCGGTTCGGATTATGAACTGTCTAGGTGATTGTACCTTCTGTTTTTTTTTATTTGTTTTACCATAATTTTACCTTTATGAATAGTTTGAACTATTGTTATTTGAATTATGATAGGCAGTAGAGCTGAGACAGTTAAATATATCATAGTTTTCTCATTTCAAACGCAGCATGGACTTTATCTGAAGCTTGTAAAATTTTGCCAAATTCTTTATTCCCATTCTAATGCCTATCCGTTGTATCTTATCCCCTCTTTTTAGTCGTTTTGGGTTGCATTTTATGTCCTGTGGTTGAGTTTGCTTAGTTCCTAAGCATTCCGTTTGCTCTGAGCTGATAAAATGCTTTAAGATGAGCGCTTTATCCTAAATATTTCCTCAATCAACGTCGCCACGTCCAGCTCTCTGGATTGCGTCAATTTCTCTTCCCAGTTTTTGCCGCCTTTATCTCCTTTTGCCTCCTGGTTGCTTCTACCAAGCCGCTATCATTTTACCTCTTCATGTACTGATTTAGTCTTCTCGATTTATACGCTTCCGGGCTTCCTCCACTTTTTTAACTTAACTTTATAGATTGTTAGCCAAAAGACCTTGTTTTCTTATTTTGTTTAGGGTTTTGATTCTCCAAATATTTGCTTTTCCCGTTTCATCCATTTTGGATCACTTTCATCCCTTTGTAAGATTATTTTAACTCCTACTTGCCTCGGTTGCTGTGTTCTCTGTTACTAAATATGTTAATTTTTGTTCAAGATTTCGATTCTTTTATTCCCCTTGTGTTGCCTGTTGTTTATTAACTTTGTTCCGCTTTGTCTACCTTACTTTCCCACTTATAATCTCTTTTTTACGCCTAATGTCAGTTCATTGTCAGACCTTTTCATTGTCTTACCTTTCTCTGCATTGTCTGCTACTTTAACATGCAGGGTCATCTTTGATCATTTTGTCATAAGTAGGTTTTCTTGAAACGTCACGATATCTCTTTTTCATCTGACAGATTCTGTTATTAACTTCACTTTAACCAACCATGAAAATGCTCTTTTAAAATGCGTACTTCATTTCGGTTTCTTTGTTCTCCTTTTGTGTTGTTTGCTCCAACTCAGTTGTTCGCTCAGCATGGTGACACATACTGGCCGTTGGTAGATGGACAGGGCGATCCTTATTCTTCACTTTCTCAAAACTAGCAAAGGTCAATTAAAGGCCTCAGGTATCTATTTCTTTATTTGTGAGAACCTTCATTTGCGATGCAGGGCTGGCTCTCTACCTCATGTCTCAATATGGCAAATTTTAAGCTCGTCTTTAGTTCCTTGCGCCTATCATTTATCAAACTTTCTTTGTAATTTTGAAGCATTACACAGTTAAATGTGGTAGATGCATTGCTATTTTGTTTTTCTCAAACAGACCGTTGAGCCAATTAATCAAAATTTGATTTTACCTGGCTTTCTATGTCAATTTTTTCGCCTTTTTTGTCAGCAAATCTTATTCTCCGTACCCTGATACATGGTTTCCTCAGTTAATAAGCTTTGCAACTGCTTTCAGTCTGTTTAAAACTGGAAGATTTGCATTTGATGGAGCGTTTCATCGCAGCTGCTGGTAGGACTTTTGTCAAGTCCACGCAATGGCCGATGAGACTCTGAAGGATGGCTTTTGTTCTAATTCGATGCCTTAAAATTTGTCTCTATCTCCACGGAAGGAATAGCTCCCTTTCCCCCTCGCAGTCCGTCACCTTCAAGTGATTTTTGATTACCAGCTCTTTGGCCGTCCTTCCACTATTTTGCTGCAGCTTCGGCACCTCGTCAATTTTTGTTGATCAAACCTACGCTATAGTTGTCGCCTCTTGGCTTGTTTTCCCCTACATCTGTCCTTCCACCCCCCAGCCGACAAATCGTTTGTTAAGTCTTCTAGAATAGTCATCGAAAATCTCCCCCTTGGTTTCCGGATTTATCTTATTACGTACCAAAAGATTTACAAATGAACTTTTTTAGCTCAAACAGCCGATAATCGGCGGATGACTTCGAGTAAATTCTTTCTCTCTGTCTTCAAATCTGTTGGCTTGCGATTTAGCAGCCAATGTTACTTTTATATTTATTTCCTTCTTCCTTTGCTTACATTGGACTTAAAATCACTGTTTGGCCGTGAGGTTACATCAGTCTGGCGCTTTTAACGTTGTTTACGTCTTTCCACTTCGATTGAGCCCTCCATCAGTAGCCCTCGTGATAAAACACTGGGAGAGTGCTTTTGTAGGTTGATTACACTCTTGCTCTTTTCTCAAGTTCACTTTTGTTTAGTCTACTTGTTCCCTATATCATTTCCTCCTCGATTTGGCGGGGGCTCACTTATTAGGTGTCGATTAGTTGTTGTCACTCCACCCTTATTTTGAAAAAAAATTACGTTTCTTTGGCTCCCTTGCAATTACCTTTTTAACTCACTTTTGCCAGCCATTGTGAAATGTTGGGAAAGTAATGGATAAATTTGCTTCTCAAACTGATCACTTCATAAACCGCTGCTATACTTCATCACCCCTGTCTTCTTTGAAGCGAGTGACCTCACAGGAAGCACGTTTTCTATCACTTTACAATTCATCAGTCTTCAGGTGCCTCTCATTTTTTCTCCTTCCCTGCCCCCACTTTCGGGGGATAATTCGACTAATTTATGAGAAATTTCCAGGAGAAGAGGAGATTGATGACTTTGTAAGGTGTGAAGTCTTGATCAAGCATATCGGCAGCCTTTCCCTGTACCGAGCTTCAGATCTGATCCATCCGGCTGGTTTGGTTCTCACGTGCGTTGGTTGCTCTTTACGTGGTCTGTTTTGGTCATCAGCTTGCTATTTTACGTGCACCAGGATGTTTCCCTCAGGTAATGACTTTTGGAACCACTTTTGCTTAGATTGGTTGTACCAATTCACGGGTCTCTTGAGTTGCCGGAAAAGAGGACGCTCGATTCCCCCTTAGTTCCTTGTCCGTGGACTGTCAACCTGGCTGTGGTGTAACCTTCCTTTCCAGCCCTTGAGTTAAAGACGGGGTATGAAAAGACTGGCAGGTGGCTTTGTTGGGTCAATTTGTCCCCTTAACATTCGCCTTCGTTTTATTTACCCTCTTCGCATTCCCTCTCACCGTAGCCAATCACCATCCTCCTTTGGGTCTTTATACGGTCTAGGTGTTGTAATTTTCTCCTCATTTAGTCGCTTCTACGAAGTCACTTTGGCCGCTTTAATTTTTTTGGCTCCATAACCGGTTAAGTCTGATTTTTCCAAGCTTTAGTTCGCCATTCCCGTAATTTTCTGTACAAATTTAAGCTTCAGCATGCTTTATCCTAGCGTTCGAGCTTTGCTAAAGACTTTGAAATCTAAAGGATTGTTTAGGTCCTTCACATTTTTTGCACTAAATTCCGCTTCATCGGCAATTCGAATCCACCCTTGTAATCGCTAAATGTTTGCTTGATGGCTATGTAAAAGTAGGCAATGTTGAAAGCGAGGCAAGAAGAGAAAGAGAAGTTTTATGCAGTGAGACTCCACTTACCTACAGGAGTGAAGTAATAACAGCACTTCTGACTATCTTTGACCCTTTTCTTATCCTTTGGGGATGCGCTAAGCCCCTACCCAGGACTTGGTACATTGTCCGTCCTGATACTACTTATGTCAGCAGTAGTAGGGATAAGTAGTTCTTGTCTCGTCCTGGTGAAACACAAACTTCTCGATGTGGATGTTTTTACGGCACCATTGGCGTCAGTAGTTGCACTGGTTACTCTTTGTCTTTTTCTAAAAGTGGTGAAAACTCGTTAAATCTTACATACCTATGCTATCATGGTCCTGAGTTGTTTATTTTCCTTAACTTTGTGGCCCCGGGGATCGATGTGCAGAGCCTACAGTGAGGACGTCTATCGCATTTCGGCGGAAACCAGCATGCGCGACGCTCGGAAAGCGGGGGCTGAAGTGGTAAAGCAGGTGGCCAATCCCCTGGTCTCCGGCCTCCTCTACCCCTTGCTGCAGGCCCTGGACGAGGAGTACCTCCATGTAGACGCTCAATTCGGTGGGGTAGATCAGCGCAAAATCTTCGTCATGGCCGAACGGGTATGTAAGCAGACTGACATAGCGTGGTACTGAAACTTGGTCGCCTTAGTTGCCACCGTGATAGGTGGATCGACTAACAGATAAGCAGAGATTCAAAGCATCGCCTAATCGAGAATGCGGTGTTTACAATTGTTTAGTAGAGATTGGCTGAATCGACGAACGTAATGATTTACAGTGACTTTTTCCCTTAACAATAACATATTAATTGGTTTGGAAAATGATTTACCAAACGGACGCCTAAACTACCAAACGGTTTAGTTGACGTCTTTCTCACCCTTTTGCTCATCTGCACAGATCCTACCACGGCTGGGCTACCGTAAGCGCATCCATCTCATGAACCCCATGGTGCCCGGTCTCACTGGGGACAAGATGTCCGCCTCTGAAGCCGCCTCCAAGATAGACCTCCTCGAGAGCAGTGCTAGCGTTCACGCCAAACTCGCCACTGCTGCTTGCCCACCCGGTCAACGCGCCGCCGAGGGCAACGGTGTCCTCGCCTTCATTAAATTTGTCGTCTTCCCTCTCGTCAACCTGGCCGCATCCGGTTCTGGTGAGTTGAATGCCCTACTAGTCGTTCACCTTTTAAACAGTCCGTCCTCATTTATCTATCCTGTATCCATCCAGTGCGGTAGTTTGGTGTGGTGTGGTGTGGTGTTAGGTTTTGCTTTGAGACGGACCCTAGCGGCGAGTGCCCTAATGCATTCTTCCCCCCCCATTACCACAGGTGTGAAGGTAGGAGAAACGCACTTTGCTACCTTCGAGGAGCTGGAAGATGCCTACGTGGCAGGCGTGGCAGAGGTTTCTCCAGAGGCTCTGAGAGCGTGCATCTTTGACCATCTAGATCCACGCATAGAGATGGTTCGTCAAAGGTTTACGGAACCGCGGTTTTCTAAGCTACTGAGTGATGCATATCCCGCTGATGAGGTCATGTGTGCCGAGAAGCACGCTTCAGGTGGGGAAAATTTTCATTTATTTTGTCCTTTGAGTGAACTGCCCAACTCTTTAGCCTTTTTTTTCGGTCTCTGGTTTGGGGTGTACGTCCCTTGTTGGCAAGAAACTCTGCTTGTTGGCAAGCCCTATTCCATTCACTTACTGCCATTATTCCTTACCACTTTGAGTAACAGCACACTAGTTCGGTGAAATGGAGAGTCCCTGTTTGACGGGAACACTCCTTGTACCAAGAGCCGATAGCTGGAATCGGACACCTTTATAACCCTGCAGTATGAATGTTATAGCACGGTCGATTGAACCACTGCGTAATGATGTGTCAAATCCAAGCACCTCCATTCAACTGTCTCTCTTTCTGCAGGATCCGCTGGTGCTTCACTCACCGCCATATTCAAAGATGACCGCCTAACCGATCTCAAGAGTCGTCTCTTCTCAACTGAATCCCAACTGCCTTCACTGGATGCTACCTCTATGCGGTCCGTTGCAGACATCCTGACGCTCATGCCTGAGGCTCTAAAGTCTTTGAAGCCCCGACGAGTGCTCCGGTGTATGTGGTCTATCGCTCCTGCTGGAGTGCCGCATCTGGGCCATACGTTGCCTCTGCGAATACTTGCCCGACTTTCGCGCATTGCGGGGATTCATGTAAGTGTCTGACGGGGACTCTTAGTCCTCCTTACTCACGTCACAGATATGCGTCGCATGTTTTATCAACTTTCAAATCTGATGCTTCGAGAATTTGGACCTTTCGTAAGTCTTAGACGAGAATTTTGCGTTAGACTTTGGCATAATGCCACTCATTCTGCCAATTAAAGTACTCTAGATGCAGGGAAATCCCATTTATCTGGCAGTCTGCCTGATCGAAAAATGGACGAATTTTGTTTTCCCTAAACTGACCTCGATCTTCCTCCTTAACCACTTCAGGTGATCATCCTCATCGACGACATTGGCGCCTTTTTGGAGGGCAACTGCCCGTGGAAAGCTCGTGAGTCCCGCTGCGCCCTCTTCGAGAGAGTCCTCCGTGCCGTCTTCAAAGCCTTCGCCGGCGACGAGAAAGCTCTCACCATCGTTCGTGGCCACGACTTCAAATGTGAGGGGTAGGTGACTTCCCAATCCACCTGTCTATCAGTCCATTTGCTCAGGTGGTGTATTTACTGCAGTATTTTGTCATTCATGATTGATTTGCAAGTTGGGTTGATAGTCGCTTCCTAACTACTTGCCGGTTTCAGTAGTATTTGTGGACTTGGTATTGATCTGTTTTCTGTCTGACACTACCATTGTTAATTTCAGTAATATGCTATGCTCAGTGTACTGTTTTTGTCACCTCACCAGTGTCTCTACAAGACAGTTGAAATTATGATTTCGTTTTCCATACTGGATTTATACTCCTATCATTGTATCCCCGTTTATCAGTACAAAATTCTGGAGTATATGCTGACCTTTGACAATCGTAACTAGTACCCACTGTTAGCCTTCGGAACCACGAAAGCCGTCACCGTGTATACTTAATCCACATAGCCGCAGAAACAAAGTTTTTTGTTGGGGTGGAGGGTAGACTGCTCAACTGATTGCATCTGTGAGGATTTTAATGAATCTTCACTAGGAAGATCAAGCGAAACCAAAACTTCGTACAGAATTAGCATTATCAATTGTAAGTAGCATTTGAAGGTCAATATGCACGCATATCCTGTAATGCTGCTAAGAGCATCATCAGATAGGCGGTGTGCACAGTAGCGATTTTAAGCAACTGATAAGGTATTCATTGAAACTTAGTTGGAAAAATAAGGCTTTATTGACAGTGCGGAAAACGATGGAAGGGTGGAAGACTGAGTACAGGATCAAAAACGAACCTATTGCCTGCAGTCGGCTTTCTGCGTACTAAGCGGAAATTCACTGGAATACTTTAAGGTCAGGTCACTCACTTTAAAGCATATTTTACTGTATTCCATGCAGAAGGATGACACCTAGTGCATGTCCCAAACCACGATAGTAGTGAGCGAAAACAGTCAATTAGTTGGCTATTGCTTGTAAGTGTTAGCACAGCTCGCGGTATGGTCAAATATGCCTTGCTGAACGTGAGCCATAGATGGCCCGTGTGTTCCTTACCTAGTATCACCAAAAGCCAAGCAGATCTTCACTGCTCCTGGTTGCCTAGCCCTTTAAGTTTATGTGTCTTCCCTTGGACGTCTCGATCGGCAGCCTTGAGGGAAGACACAGCCATTGCTCAGCTAACTGAATTGCTGCTGACTGCATGAAATAAATCCAAAAGCAATGCTGTGGGACCATATGGATCCACGTTCTGTTTTCTAAGTAGCTCTTGAAGACGATGATGCGTAGACATTATTGAACACCACTAGGTTAGGGCTTCAAGGTGTTTGTCAATGGTCAGTCAAGAAAATTCGTTATCATCGCTGGGTTCTAATGTTTTCAAAAAGAGCCCCGTGGAGCTACTTATAAATCTTGTGACCTACTTCAGTAGTGTGTCTAGCCACGTTTAACCTATGCAGCGATTGTATGCACCCTATCACAGTAGCAGTGACGGACTAGGACAGTGCATTGACCTTATTGACATTACAACCGAAATTGATACTCGATGCTTATCATTAATCATTGATGGATCCTCTCCACGGTACTACTTATAACTTGATCGACGAATTTCAGTAGCATATTGAACTTTATCTAATCCGAGTACTTTGCGCAGCTATATCAGCCGGTCACAGTGATCGCTCGTCCTGATTAGCTCCTAGAATGCTACTGAAGTCAGTGCCGCGCTTTATAGGTAGTGCATAAAGAATGCTGCATGAAGTGATGTTTTGGCACCTAGCGATGGGTGATTTACCACCCCTTTGACAATCGCTTTTAGGTCCTACATGTTAGACCTCTACCGATTGGTGAGTCTAGTACCCGAGAAGGAGGCTTTTGACTGCAGTGGAGCCACAACGCCCTCGTCGCAACGGCAGGAACAGGAAGGCGATGCGAGAGGAGAGGGGGAGGAGGAGGGTAGTGGACTCAATCTCTCCGCTCTCCTGCTCCCTTGCATCGCCCTCCTTGACGCCTACCATCTTAAGGCGGATCTGCGGCTCTCCAGCCCCCGCTCCGTGGAGGGACAGGAGAAGTTTGCTAAGCAGGTTCGTGATTTGGAGGGCCTTTCATTTTTTTACTAATAATCAAAGTTCTCTTTTGTGGCTTGGTGACATTCCGTGAATCGGTGTGCTGTTTTCAAAAGCTATCCCGAACTCACATTTTGCCCCAAAAGGAGATCCATAATCCTGGCTCTTGACCACACGACGATGACCAGCTAGCGCCAAGGTTTGAAGAAGAATGCAATAGCGCTTCCAAGTTCATGTCCAATCTGCAGTTGAGCCAAGAGCGATTTACTTCCCCATCTCAGTGGTTCCGACCTCGGAACCTTAATTACGAGTTTCCACCAATGGTATGCATCCCCCCCCGTTGGAAAAGACTGAAGTGGTTTCATGGCCACCTAGATGATATTGGGTCGTCAAGGCATGGGCTCTCTGCCTTTGGGCGATTTCTCTCGCATCCACATTTGTTTATTAGAGCAAAACCTTTCTGCTTTTTCTACCTTGTCCATTTATTGAAAGATCTTGTGCTGTTGAAACTGTACTCGGGTGTTTGGATTATTCGTGGCGATTTTGGCTGTCCGCATCGGTTCTACGGCGAAATCGCTCTTTAAAATAACGTGCTTGTGGGTTCCTGAAGTGTCCTTCAATATTTTCGGTTGTGAAGCTGACATCAACTAGTAAAAATGTGTATCTTCGAAGTTTTGATGGTGATTCCTTGCGATAAATAAATAATTAAATCAAGTAAGAAGATCGCTCTGTATTACACTTGAGTCGCTAATTTCCTTTTCTGTAGTATATCTGCTCTCCTTGCTTTGAAATTTGTTCCCCTTATGCTTGCAAGTGCGACGCACGGGGGTGTGTGTTACTCAGCTCCTTCGATAGTGGGATCCTCATTTAAGCAAGTCATTCGGTTTGGCTGTTTTCCATTGTCCTGCTTTCCAGTTCCTTCCGCGTTTTGACACCTCGCATTCACCACCCCTCTTTGCCCCCCACGCCCTCCTGCCTGCACTAATCACCGGCACCGCCACAGACGAAGCAGCCGTCATGACGACTTTTGTCCCGCCGCTGCGCGATCCTCGGATGGCCCAGTCGGCGGCTGCTCAAGCTGTGGGACGGGTGGCGGCGGAACGCTGTCTTCCTCTGATCGAACCACCGCCCCCAGGTGTCCCCGCCACCGCCTCGTCCCTCGTCCTCCCCGGTCTTAAGCGACGCCTCAAACAGGCTTTCTGCCAGCCGGGAAATGTCCACGTTAACCCTCTGTTGGAGATATTCAAGGCCGTGGCACTGCCTGAACTGGCTCCCGGAGGTACTCACATGGTTTATTTGTGACCACGATTTAAAGTGATCCGCCATTGTTTGCCTCGGTTTTGATGCATCAAATACACAGGTTCGACAGTCCACAGCTAATAAACCTGACCAAGCTAACGGTACGGCTACTCACGCCTCTAGAGAACCTCGTCCTACCCAGACCTGAGCAACACGGCGGTCCCATTACTCTGACTCCCAGCGAGTACAATGGCGCCAGTTGTCAATTAGACGATCTCTTCGCCAACGAGGTCTGGCACCCAGGTGACCTGAAGGCGGCGTTGGAGGCGGCTCTACTTCAGGGTCTTCAACGCCGTCTTGTAGAATACCTTCCCCCCGCCGACCTCAGCCGCCTCATCGATGATGCTTTCCCTGTACCCGGCAAAAAATCCAAAAAGACAACCTCTGGGAGGTCAAAACACACCGAAGTCAAGACTGTGGACAATGTCAAGGAAGGCAGGTTGAGTAAAGGGTAGATTTAGAGTTTATCAACGTCTGGATCCCTATTCCGTCGCTTTACTCTTCAATAGAATAAACCTTTCTTTCTTCTCTGTCATCTATTCTAGGTGAAGAGAGGAAAAACGCTGCAAAGTTGGACGAATTCGATCCCAGCCTTCTCGAAGTGAGGGTCGGTGAAGTGGTGGACGTCAAGCCAGTAAGTTGAATGCTTTATGAGCCTCCCCTTTCAAGCGATCTCCTTCTTCGTATTTCGCCTGTATTTAAAGCACCCGACATCAGCCGACTTCAATGTCTGTCGTGTCGCCTTTGACGCGGGAGCGAAGGGCAGGGTCTCCGTAATTGGACTGCCTGCCGAGGCTTTGATGCACAAGAAGGCCGTCTTTCTGACCAACCTCAGGCCCTGTGATATTGGCGGCGTCACTTCGGAGGTAGGCTAAGCCAGAGGGGAATCATTTCTTGTCTCAATTGGCCAGTTGACCCTTGGCAAATGTCTCGGTCTCTTTACCTCTCTCTCGACCCACAGGTCAAGGTAGTTTGTGTGGGCGACAAGGAAATGCTGCAGTGTCCCCATCATACGCTCGGCTCTGTGTTGCGTTTCCAGGCCACAGGGAGGGAAGGGAGGCGTGCCAAGGCTGCCACTAACACTACTGTTATCGACCCTGAGGCACATCCTGGCTGGAGGGCCTTCTTTGCTGACGTCTACTACTCCCCTGACGGTGACGGGGCTCTCTGCTGGCGGCAGCATTGGCGGCTGTCTCTCGCGCCGTGACTAACGCAAACACTTGGTCACTGTGAACTGCCCATTTGTACAACTTAGCAAACTGTTTTGAAGTGGAATTGGGGTTCTCTCGTCTTGTTTTTGGTCGTTTGGTCTAGAGACGTTGGACTCCATGGTGCAGCCCTCGTGCCTGCAATAGTGATTGGTATCAGTCAAAGCATATCTGTGGTGGCTTGCGATTTTTACTAGGGCTGTTTGGGGACGCCTTTTTCGTTGTGTCTCTGAAGATTATGGGCATGGTTGTATGAGGCAACTGGAGCTGCTTCGGGGTGTCGGTAGCGAGGATTATTGGAGAAAGAGCCTTTTATCTGCCGTGTCGGGACTAGCTACTCTATTGCTTTGAAGGTGACCTGAGATGTTACGACTATGGGCTCTTTGGCAAACCTTGTGATCTACACCAACGAAGATAATCAAGAGAGTCCGAGATGTCCTCTTGAAAAATAAGGGCAGGAGTGCTCACACAAATAGGTATTGAAAGCATGAAAGAACGAGGTCCCCCATTTGGGGCACTTTAAAAAAATGCAAAATGACTTTTTCGTACAGTAAGGGGACCAAGCTGTCTGCCAGCTAATTACGCACCATACATTGTTAACCATAAAAAGGTGGCATTGTTGTACAATACCGATGAGAGGTCAAGATGCCCATGTGGTAATGGAGGGATCCAGAATAGCTTCTAAAGAAAAGACAAAAATAAAAAATTTTACAACAAATAAATGAGATTAATAGGCCTTCCTTTTTTATATTCCACGCTGGTTTAAGTTTAATCAAGGCAAACACAAATTCTCAGCTACTTGCATAAAATCTTTTGTAGTAATAGGTTTAAAAAGAAATTTCAGTCGTGGGCAAAAGCGTCTTAATAATTTAACAAAGCTGCACACGCGGAAGTTTTTTAGCTTTCTTTACTTTTCAAAATTTTTTGCAGCACGCTGCATTTTTAAGCTTTTCTGAAAGAGCCGCTCCTTTCAAAGCGTTCGAGCTACAATGATATGTGGCGAAGAGCATTTGTAACCCTTTTGACTTCTTTATTATTTTTGATCTAGATCATCAAATTTGGTTAGGTCTAGAATTTTCGAGTTAAATGCTTACATTCTACCCCCTGCTGACGACGTTGTTATCTACAGCTCCTCTCCCGATGATCGATTTTGGTTAAAGACTATCAAGCTGGAACAATGCAATCGCAACGACTTGGCATCCCTCCTCACTTTTATTTCTAATATTCAGAAAATATCCCCCTTTAGGGTTTTTGCCTGTGATTCCAGTGAACTCCTGACTGACAACGTCCATTTTGGTCTCTTCCTCCCCAAGTTGATTTCTCTCCTCGGCACAGAATTGACTCTCTCTTATCCTTTATGCAAAAGCGGTACTGTCCACGAACTTCTCAAACCGTACTATGTCGATGGAGGTCTTCCTGAGTCCCTGGTGGCCGCTATCTTCTCTCGGGCCGTCAGGAGTTTGAACAAGCTTCACCACCTCGGCTGGATTCATCGAGCCATCTGTGCGAGACATCTTCTGCTTCATCCGTCATCGGAGAACAGTGACGACTGCCTGGATGTTTCCTTCTGTGGCCTTGGAAGCATAGCCCCGGTCCGACCCCTTGGTAGTACGCTTAATCGTGCTGACCTGCCGGTCATTGATGCGGGGTGGAGAGGCTGGCACTACCAGAACCTCCAGGAGACCGTCTACAGCACCCATCCAGTCGCCTGGTACAGTCCCGAGATGATCGCGCAAGACTTTGAGGGATATGGAAAGCCTGCGGATATTTACAGCCTTGGGATGACGTTGGCTGAAGTGTTCACTGGGATCGCACCGTTTGTAGGGACTATCACACCCTCGTTAATCTTCCTCAAGAAACTGACTCTCAGGGAGCCGCTTTCGCTGCCTTGTGTAAGTTCCCAATTCGCCCTTTTCTGCGGAAAACTAGGCCAACTGTCTCAGTTACCATTTTTGAATTTGTGTTGGCTCTTAACCAGCTTACATCACCCACCCACGACAGTGTCAACCAACTGGAAGCCTGTAGAAGCAGTCCGAATGGACCAGGTAGTAATGACGCAAGTCGAGCAGGGTGAATACACGACGCTAATCCTCGAAACGAATCCCTCACTTACAGCAAACATCTTTTTAATTTGTCTCCGGTTTGTAGAAAATTGTGACTTCCATCAGTTGCAACTTTCTCACTCGTCATCGTTTCCGTTGAATGCGCTTTTCTGACACCGATTACCTCTTCCCTTGCAGCCTCCGGGTCAAGCAGCCAGCGGAGACATGCTCACCATTTTCGAGAGCTGCACTCACTTCGACCCGGACCGTCGACCAACTGCCGAGGACCTCCTCCACACCCCTTGGGTGCAACGTGGTCTTGCCACTCCTCTGAGGGAAAGCCTCCTCACCTCTTTTCGTCAACAATAACTTTGTCACTACCACTACTTTCAGTGTACATATACACTGACTTGCCACTTCTACCTTCAACTCGATTCAAAAACCCACCTTCCACTGATAAAAGGTTAGCTTTTCTTTGAGAAAAGGTGAGGGAGAGAAGGGGGGAGGGGAATGGGAAAGGGCACTAGAACTTGTCGAGACGACACAGCGGACTGTCGTAGACCATGCGCAGATCGATTTTGGGACCCATGAGATCTCGGATGTTCTTGTAGCCGTAGCGGATCATTGTTGGTCTATGAGGAAGAAGCAGGAAACAAAGACGGCTCGTGGTCATATACCTTTTTTCCGTTCAGATGGTTACTGATAATAAACACGGGGCTCTTTTACATCAACATTCCCTAGGGATCCAAACTAGACAAGGAAATCGCAGTACTCGCTAAACAGGTGAAATACGCGGGTTGAGTCGTCAGCACTTTGCGCAGACAATGCACAAATGCGATGGATGATGCTATAATTCCATTGATTTGACTTGCTGAAGATACGGAATTTTGCATGATGGAGGTGGGAAACTCATATCACTCATGGAAGTAGGCCTGTCGTCAGCAGGTGAATAAAAACCTAAGCTACTCATAAAAGAGAGTAAAGCCTTCCACATCGCCATCATTCAAATGATAGAAGGGGTGTACGAATAGGTAAGTGAAGCAGCCCCCTGTGGCGGGATACTCCAGAGATGGCAGAAGAACGTACCGTTCAAGGGAGAGTCCCCAGGCGATAACACGGACACCCTCGGGGAGACCCATAGGACGCAGCATTTCCGGTCGGAAGATGCCCGAGTTGCCGATTTCCACCCATTTCTTCAGACCTGTGCTCCAACAGAAGATATCAGAATGTGGGATGAAGTCTCGCTTGCAATCGAGAATAAAAAAATGATGCTCACCGGGATGAAAGCTAAAGATCTCCATGGAGGGTTCAGTGTAGGGGTTGTAGGTTGGTTTGAAGCGCAGCTGATGCAGCCCTAGATGCGAGAAGAAGGCGCGAATAACGGCCTTGAGGTGACCCAGACACAACCCGTAGTCGGCAAACACGCCCTCCACCTGGTGAAACTCGGCTAAATGCGTTGCGTCCAGCGTCTCGTTGCGGAAGACCCGATCGATGCTGAAGTAGCGCTGCGGCGTAAACTCCTTCTGTAAGGGCACAGGGCAAAGTATGCAAAGATAGGCAGTAGGGTCAATTATCCTCCCACCTCACAGGTGTGCGAGACCGTCTCTGTCTGTTATTACTGAAATTATTTCCATGTTAACAGTCTTTCAATTTGTGGACTATTGACGAAGCTTTTTCAAGAGTTATTCAAATGCCTCACTAATGCAGATTTCAAGGAGCTGTTTTAAGAATAACTATGCCACGACCTCTTCCGGATCTTCTAAAAGTTGGCAAAGAAATAACTTATGCTCCTCCGTGCCTCATCAACTCTTCCTAGTAATTAACTCCGTAGGAAGAATAGATATTCAAATTCAAAACCCCTTTTGCTGCGAAGGGAAAGCACGTTACGATCTTCTTCGCCTGACGGATAAACACGTTCGATAGCAGGATCCCGGAGGAAAAGGGATTACCTGTCACTCATAAACCAAATATCCCATCTGAAGTTACAACACTCAGGAACTGCAAAGGGATTAAACGCATCCTACAACTGTTCAATCATTTTAAATTGAATCAGTGGTTATCACGAACTGATAAGGGACGCGTCACATATGTGTGACACCGGTGGCGAGGATGGTAATCTCATTTCTTTTGGCTCTATTGATGCTTAAAAGAAGACCAAAAGTAGCTAGCGGAATAATAAGGAGACAGCTTCAGTTGCCCGTGATTCGAACCGCTTGGTGGGTCCACATTGCTCTGCTTATGAGGTAACCGACACGTTCTTAGTGATGTTACCTCCAGACTTGTGTCCCACAATTCGAAAACCTCATAAGTGCGTCAAGCACCTAGGGAAATGGTTGATCTAATACAAATGACTTAGAAACAGACTTTTCGAGCCAACCATTCTAACAATGGCCTCGATTTTGTTGAAAAGCTGATAAAATGCCTCCATTCTAAAGTAGACCCTAATAACGGTTTTTGGCGAGGAGTACTCGAAAAGAAAAATCAGCGCAAGATTTACCATTGCCGGTGAAAAAGTTGACGCGAAATTGTAGAACTAGCGACCTCTTTCGATTGGCAGTAAAGGGATGGGAAGGGGTGTTTTGACCCCTAACACAAAACAAAGGCACAACCTTAAAAAAAGGTTACGTTTCTCATTCCTTCGGGATCAATGCCAGTTTGTTCGACCTCCCCTGCTCAAGGGCAAAGAAGAAGTCTGCGTGCTCCACTTCCACCTCCGTGGCGTGGTTAAGTAAGGTAATGAAACAGCCGTCCAATAAATTATCGCTTTCCTTTATACAATCTCCGTTTTTCAAGTGGATATGGACACCGATGCAAATGGTGCAAGTGATCACTGAATGTGTTGGAAAGCCACTGATCTCCTCCAAGAAAAGCACTCCCAGTGAGACCTAAGAAAGTCAAACGGAGAATAAAATTAACTACTCAACGCCGGTCAATCATTTCTCGAGCTAAGACTCCTTCAAACCTCAAAATAGCCATCTGAATTTCGATAGCATGACAAACAACTACCATAGCAGCTCCCTTCGCCGACGCGCCGTGGAGAGAAGAGTGGTAATGATGTCGCGAGGAAGGATCGCAAGCAAAGACAATCTTCGGGAAACTTCTCAACGAACCGAAATAAAAAAAAAAGGCCGTGAGGCAAAGCCAGTTTTCGCACTTTTGAGCTCACCGTCCTGTTTTACGTTATTCGCAAAAAACAACAGACGGAGGTCTTGAGTGATCATGGATGAAGGCAAAATTAATACCCTTTACCCAGAAACGTTCAAGGAAATCGAATGTAGAATGAACTAAAACGTTTGAGACCATAAATATTTCTCAAACTAGGCTCAACAGCATGAGATATCCGTCACTGATTTGAGACCATGAGCTAAACACTTCAAGAAAACGAGAAGGCAGTAGATAGAGACGACCGGAACCACGGTTAGAGTGGCTGAACTTTGCAAGGCGGTGATATTAAGAGTGAGAAGCAACCTAAGTCTTTCCATTATCCCAAAAGGAGAAGGAAATGGACAGCAACCCCACCTGCTGAGTGCTTGAAGAACGTGTGCGCGAATCGAGCACAGAATAGCTCCAGTTGATTGGCCTAGGATGATCTGGGACAGCCCCATATTCGGATCTGGGTATTGGAAAGTGAAACATCTCTCACCCATCCCCAGTACCATTAGAAAACCGGACAAAGAGACTTCAAGGGAAGAAAATGAAGAGGAAGGGAGTAGAAAGGGAAGACGCCTACCGCACCTGCTGTGCCAATTTGTAAAGCATGCGTGCGCTGACGGCAGTAGTGTGAGTGCGGAGAAGGTTTTTGGCGGCCTCCGACAGTTTCCAGTCGTAACTGTAACCCTTGGAGCCGCACCCACCCTTCTCGTGGATGCGTTTCACTCGCTCCACGTAATCCTTCGAGTAGTGCGCCAGCAAGTCCGTTGTTGCGGGATCTAATAGTGATAAGAGTATTAAAAAAGCGACACCAATTTTCGGTGTGCCTCGGCTACTCAATTCTTCACTATCTGCACCTCTTGTGAATCATCCCAAGTAGCTCTGACACTCACTCGGCCGCACCACTAGTCAATAATTTGATAAAACGCGGACATTCCCAACTAGAGCCATCAGTTGAATGGCGAAGATTAGGCTAACGACCCGGCTTCTAAATGGTATTTTTCGATACTATGTGACATGGTCAATAGGCAACAGCAAAAGAAAGCATACTACTCACGTCTTTTTTCCGCACTACCTTATTTGCAACAAAGAGGCTGTATATTTGTGCTTCAAAACATGACCTTCCATCAAAATGATTGAATAAGGTGCTGAAACAAAATTTGGAATAGAGGTATCGGGGATACCCAACACAAAGACGACGAAAGACAGTACGCGAGATTACGACACAGCTCTGTTGGCTTGAATTGCCCTGTAAGGCCTGGAGGACGCCATTTTGGATATGCTAAAAGAACTTAAATGTGGAAGCCTCCTCTCTATTAACTTCGTTCCCAAAACAATAGTGCTTTGACCATTATAAAAAAAACTCCCCTTTGTTCAAGGACTTTTCTGCTGTTTTCACAATCCCAATTATTAAACTCATTGCCTAAACAAAACACGACTACGTATCCTAAATCACCTTAAATCTTAAGGCATTATAAGCAACTATCATTCACCTTAATGGAAAGTGGCTTGGCATGAACAGTGCCCGTTATTAAAAAAAATAGAATTGGAACAAAAACATACCGGACAAGAAAAAGGTGTCATGAGCGTCTCGAGCCGGATGCTGTTGGGGCTGGAAGAGGCTGTCAAAGTTCCAGAAGCTGGACTCCACGTAGTTGTTCGTTGGCATTTCCGAAAACCTAATCCACGCGAAATGCACCAAGCAGCCGAATCAATGGCGATGAGTCAAAATGTTAACGACAAGCTCAAATAACCCACCCCATATCCATCAGAATTCGGCGGAACTCAGAACGAACGCGCAGGAGAGGATGCAAATGACCACCCTCTGGCGGGACGCCAAGGGCTTTGAAATTGTACTTTTTAAAATTCAGACTTTGCCACGAACCTCTAGAAAGAATTGAAATCATAAGGCATCCTACGTCGCAATCATTTCTGAAGTCAAATCAGTTTCTTCTTTCACGCGGTTTGTCGTGAAATCCGGACCCCGTTCGACACTATAAACTGTGACTTTCCTAAGGCAATGGAATATTTTTAAAAAATCACTTTTCCACAATAAGCTTGCGTTTTTTCAGATCACTTCTTTCACTTATACTGCAGTCTTTAAGCTTCTCAAGACAGGATTGTACATCATCACCGGTGGGTTTATTCTGAAAACAACGAAATAAGGGATGGACACAGTCTTACGAATTTATTGACAATTTGAACGTTAGAGTCATTCTTTGTGACAGAAATCCACTTGGAAGCTAGGGCTTTGCTCACACCTAGCTTTGCATATTTCGAGATTTTCTAAAGGCACCAGTAAGGAGTAAGGTGCCCAACCATCAACTCTGGCATTGGAATGCCCTCATCGGGAATCGCCGAATAGACGACAAACTCATGACTCCCATGCTTAAGAACGTACTCTCCTTCATCAGTGAGGGCAAGTTTTGTTTGAACAATTGGTTTGGCCTTCACCAACTAGATAGAACATGAGGGTTAGCCTATCAAACTTACTCCATCAATCTGCTGGAGACTTTTGACACCACCAACGACAACTTGATGGTCGACGTCTAATGACTGAGCTAGTTCTAGCGAGTTGATGGGCGACACATTAGCCAACCTATCAAGAATAATCTGCGCTATATCCATCCAAAAAAACGTGCCGATTCGTCCAAAGACCGCGGGCTGTGCCAAGCCGCTAAAACAACTGTGAGCAGGCAACAGTCAGATATCCTTGTAGTAAATCTGTTGAATTTTATAGTCCAAAATTTATGCATTTGAAAATTCTTTAATTGACTTAGTTGGATCTAGTCTAGCTTTTTTGGACCGGGTTACCTAGTAAGACATCTGCTTTTACATATTTTCTGTTTGGCATCAAATAATGTTCATCACTTAACAATGCAACCAAAACCGCATCACCACACTTTTAAATGCAGCTAAAGCCTTTTTATACTTTTCATTCACTTTCCCCAGTTGCTGGAAAACTAGCATTGTCTACCCATGAATAGTATTCTCGCTTTAGATGCTCAATTTAACCCTTACTTAAGCTGACTTCTTTTTTTAGATTTTGCCTATTGCTCAATATCTTAGCATGTTGACGCAGTTCTTTAGGCCTATTTTCACAATTTTACCATTTTTTGCCTTGGCAGTTTCCATGATCCTCTCTTCCGGCTCTGGTTTCATACCACTAGAATTGGAAGACCAAGTAGAAGAGGTGCCTTTTATTTAAGAAGTTTAGTGGATGTTCGCCAGTTACTGAGACTCAAAGAGGATCAAGGTTCACTTCCTCCTCAGGGGCTCGAGCAGTCACGTGCGTGGAGTAGATTTACCACATTTTACGGAAAAGGCTTATTCAAACGAACTAGTAGTGCATTGCTATCCTTTAAAATTTTTTATACTCATTTAGAGAGATG
This sequence comes from Echinococcus multilocularis, assembly GCA_000469725.3. Classification (NCBI taxonomy): domain Eukaryota; kingdom Metazoa; phylum Platyhelminthes; class Cestoda; order Cyclophyllidea; family Taeniidae; genus Echinococcus; species Echinococcus multilocularis. The sequence continues at coordinate 710,086 of LN902848.1, read as the reverse complement.
TTAAGTAAGAGATTATTTTAGACGATATTCATTGCTAAACCTCTCCACGAAAATCGATACCTCGGAACATGTGCCCCACTCCGGCAGTGGATGACAGAAACACGCAGCATGAAGTCGCGTCGGTCTCGAACGTCCACCTCAAAATGCGAGGTAGTGGAGTACATTACCCCCTCAAAGCGCCTTTTGGATCCTCTTCCATCCGCGCCTACTGCGGCAGATTCACATCAGCGCATCATCGGGAAGATTGATAGATCAGCTTTGACCATGTACCTGCAGATTCTTGCCAGCAGTGACTACGTCCTCCCAAATTCAGATGCAGATCCTGTATCCCCTGAAGTCAATCAGAAAGTGCCTTACACAAAGAACACTAAACTCAGAAAATTAGGAGATAGAATATCCCTTAAAAACAGACGTCAATCAATTTTCCTACCTGAAACCTTGCTTGAAGAGGATGGAAAGCTTTCTAAGGAGTTTCTTTTCAAGCAAACCCTCGCATTGGGTGCATCAGACGCCGTCCGAGATGCTCTAATCAAACGCGAGCTCTCATTGGCTGATTTTCGACCTCTAAAAGCCCCTTTCGTACCGTACATTCTTAAGGTCCTGGTCAACGCCATCGAAAAAGATTGCAACCGTCAGGGTTGGGATGTCATCTTTAACCAATCTAGCTCCACTCAGCGCGAGTTAGCAGAACTCCATGCTTGCCTCCTCATCCAAAATTGGAATCATCATCACCATGTAAAACGTCAGGTAGGTAAAATCCCTCTTCCCCTCAAAATCACCACACTTCGAGTCCTTCTTTCGGGCTTCAAGCAGAAACCGCTTCACTTTAATAAACAAGTCCTTAAAGAGGTCATTAAGAGACCGCTCTTTGACCTCTTTCTACGTCCGAATCCCAACATCAAGTCCTTAGTTCGTCACACCGCGTTGCCATGTAATCGCACAACAATGGACACTCTGGCATTCATGATGTTCCACCTGCAACACGCTTGGGAACATGGCGCTAATCCCATAGCCACGAAGGGTATTTTAGCAAAGCTCTACGGCCCTCTCTTGGTGAGTTTCTCCGAGCGTCCAGCGATCATCGATCAGGACCCAATGGACTGCAAGACAGAGGAGGCGGCGATCCTGGAGGTTGTGCTAGAGATGTGCAACTCCCAGTTTTGGGACAATCTGAGCATGCTGAAGATGCATTTGGCTTTTGACTCTGACCTGTATGGCGAGGAGGAGAAGACAAAGGAAGAGGAGGAGGGAATTGACTCATTAAATGACTTGAACGTCAAGACGTCGGATGAACCCTCGGAGTATGAGAATGAGGCGTGGTTCTCGAATCTCTTCGCGAGCGATTTGTGTGCAATGAAATCAGCAGCAGTGGAGCCCAAACCGCAGTCAGTCATGTGAGTTATAAATTTTTCACTCAGGAGTTCCTGCTTAATGTGACTATGTGTGTTTAAGGCCACTCTGGAAGGTGCTGTTAAAAGACATCTTCTATGATTTGAATGACCGGTGTAGTCAACAGTAATGTTAAATCCGACGTCGGTTGTATGGAAATGATGCTCGGTGGTCTTAAGGAAACAGTGACAGCGAGCGACTAGAAAATGTGTCAAATTAGATGCGTTAAGTGTTTTTCTCAGTAGATTCAGTAGCTATACATCCATTCAAGCCGTTGCGTTGCCCATCTGATGCATCAAGGCTACGTGTGAGATCAGAGCGAAGTCGATCATTGTCCTGAGAGTCTACGCAACGCACAAAAATCCGACAGGATACACTCATAACATCTTCGGTTGGATGAACAGTTGTCCTGGTGGTTGAAGCTTTGTGGTGTCAGAGTCCTCTTTAGCCTGTCAAACTACTAAAGTCATATCAGCATCTCTCAACCGCGTATGTTCGATTCTTCTAATTCTTTGGCGTCAAAACACCGCCCATCTACCAAATCTATATTTCTGGCTTGTTGAAACGCTACAGAATGTATGAGTATCAAAGAATCATGAGGAAGTATTGTGTTAAGTATTCCTTGAATAGAATGGATTAAGCCTAATTCCTACCACTACTTCCTTCTGTTCTGCAGTCTGCCACCACCGGTTAGAGGTTAGCCACATCGAAACGTCATCTTTTAGGTGTCATTCTTAATATTTTTCTTTGCTCTTTCACTGCAATCTTTTAGATCTGTGCATGGATCGCAGTGGTGGTTCACCAAAACTAACAACTTTTAGCAGGATGATATTTACTGCACCTCGGTTCCTCTCCAGCCTCCAGAAACATCAATGTCACATGGTTTTTATAAAAATCTACACCCACACTACTTACGCTTTTCAGTCGTCTATGAAGTTGGTGAAATACATGGCTGGTAGCTCCTCCGGAGGTAATTTGACCCCTTCAAATATGCAGACTACATGCAGAAGCCTTCATCGAAGGTATTCGATGATCCACCACAGTGTCAACAAATCCGAATGGCGGCAAAGGATGTCAGAGAGACGTGTTTGGAGAGTGACGTGATGGAGTATAGTCCAAAATAGGTATTTCATATAAATTAGACCTAAACGATGCAAAGAAGTGAATTTGCTTGCTATCAAGAAAGCAGAAAGGAAGGATTTTGGAATTGAAAGGGTTGGAGAGGAGAATACTTGCAAGATCAATTTATGAATGTCATTCATCGAGGTCGGCTGGTCAGATCGGCCTGAACTTTTAGGACACTGATGTTATCTGCCATCCTTTAGTAACACATCAGCCTCGCAAGCAGGCAGCGACTTCGAGATGGTTGGTCTCCTTCTCGGCTCTGTAAAAAAACTGATCAGTCAGCAGATTCCATGCACAATCAAATCATAGCCACCCTATTAAGAGGTTGCATTTTCCTTTCTTGTGTGTCCTACAGAATGCCCTGGGGTAAGAGCATCCTCGCCGACTGCCGTCCGAGGCCGCTCAAAGTAAAACCGCTGAAAGAGACACCCGAGCAGCGAATAGAACGAGCAAAGAAGGAAGTCGCAGCGGTGCTGCATGGCAGTGTGCACGATTGGAAGCCACCACCTTTTCATGAGGACCTTCATTGCGGCCCTCCAAGTCATCTGGGTGATGTGCACCTGCACCACGTCTACCTACGACGTCGACTGCGTTCCACATCAGCCATCTTGAGGGACGTTTCCCGGGAGGCGCGTCTCCCAAAGGGAAAAGATCCGCCTAAGTTCCTGCAGGTGCCAGCTCGGGTCCAAACCCACCTCACTTGTCCTCCCACGCCCCCACCTCCTTCACCTATTCAAAAGTCAAAATCTGATGTGTGATAGCTCCCAAGGACTCAATTTGAGGGCTATCGGTGATGTTTACAATTCATCCGCCATCGGTTGACAGTACATCCTAAAGAAGAAATGGTTTATTTAAGAAATGATGAAGACTTTGTAATCGTTCTTAAAGCCGGAACTGTAAATCCCCTTCCATATTAATAAGTTGTTTTAGTAGCATATACTGCTTTTGTCGCCTTAAAGCAGCACATTTTGGTTATGGATTACACCACAATAACCGGTTTTCAAAACAGAGTGACTAAATTGAAAAAAAATCTGTTAAAAGTTGCATATCTCTTTCAGCTTTCGGTTAATAAAAAGGCGACTGTGTATGTTCAGATACCATCAGAGATTCTCCCACATCCATTGAACAAATAGATGTTTGGAAACTTATTTTCAAATCCTTGGTAGTAAATAGGCCACTGCGTTCCTAAATTTGTCAAAACTTATGCAAGTATTCCCCCCGCGTTATAGCTTAGAGGTTCGCATAACTTAGGGTTTTGTCAAAATCAGTCAAGAGCTTGCCACTGTTCTCTACCACTAACAGAAATCTACAATAAATATTTTTTTAAAGCGGGACTTTTTTAATTCATTCAACTGTACAAGGGAAAAAAAACAAATGAAGTAGTTTAATAAGCCACTACATCAAGCCGATCTCCGGTATTGAACTGATACCTGCATGAGTGAGTGGCCTGGATCCAATCGATCGTCCAAACCAATAATCAATAGCTATTGACTTCAGACCAGGTGGCTTTATTGATTGATATGCATGAGTCATTGTGGGTGCGTAGAGGTCTGAAGGCTAAATGACGGAGACGACTACTTCAATTGTCTCCTTTTAGATCTCTCTATCGTTTGACTGACCTTGGAGGCATTAGTAAGTGGTTGACCTTGAAATTATGGACATGGAGTGAGTACCAGCGTAATTTCAACCAATCAAAGGGGGTTGGTTGCGAGCACAGTTTCTTAAATTTCTGAAGAAACTAGCCATGAGAGTGAATGCACTTATAAAATTTAGTGGGAAATCTTTTTTTCAGGGGTTTTAGGGACACTCAACAATCTCCATTTTTGTAAAAATTAACATAACTTGGAATATCTATAGTTTGCAAAACCTGGTGAGGGCCTCCGAGAGCTCTTGACTTAGAGGCAATTTATAATCTATCTGGAGGTATAAAAAGATGCTTCCGGTCACTGCCGAAACTCCAGTGATTGTTGCTGAGTGCCAGGGAGCCCGGAGGGAACTAAGCAATTAAAGAAAATGAGGAAAGTAGTGGACTTTGCTGACCTCTAATGTAAGTTATACTCTGTGTTGACGGTGAATTCCACAAGCATTCTGTGGTTGGGGGGCTAACAAATTTTGCTGATGATGGAACCAGTCTGACCTCTTTCCGACTGATCTACACTCATCTAGCTCTCCCTCTATCAGGAACTGGTGTTTGTGGACCTAGATTGAAAACCCCAGTTGTTGAAAGGTTGACTCCGGTGTGGGACGGCTTTACCCTCGGTCTGGTACTAAACCACCAACTGTTTGCTGGAGACATGAAGCAGTTTCACCCTCACGAATTTGTGGGTACCTCGATTAATCTCGCCTTTGAAGTGACCAGTGGGACACCCAAAGACTTGCGGACATAATCGTGGATTGCTTGACGTCCTTGAATGCTCAAAAACTAAGCGCTTAAACGAGCATCTTCATAGAGGATTGAAACTGTAGTAATCCACTGCGACTGTTCGAAATCTTGTTAAAAGAGCAAGGCTGGACGGTCTCTCCTCACTTGTGACTACCTGCCCTTGTCAGCACGTAAAGTGGTGAATGAAATGCCAACAATTCCATCAATTTGCCTTAGATCCGCCATGGCAACCAAGCATCCATTTTTCCATGCAAAACAGCACATTTCTGATAGAATGACCGCCAATTTATAAGATTTTATTCCTCGTAGGAGTCAACTCCTTTCCTTCTCAGTTGTCTGTGCATTCCACATGTGGTCGCTGAATGCTGGAGAAGGAGAAGTACTTGGGGCAGGTAGAGGTTATGGATGGAAGGAAAGTATGTTTTTCCTCTGCCACCTTGGCTGAAGGGTGGATCACCTTGCCGACCAGCTTTGCATCGGTGTGAGGCAGGAGGTCCAGATTTGTGGTGTCTAGCAATGGCAAGCATAGAACTTTCCCCTGACCAAAATACTAACCCTACCACTTTACCTGAAAGAAAAGGATTTTCTTATTGTCAATTAAGTTTTGTTCAGTTGTGTGGCTGTCACGGATTCATTTGTTAGACCTTGAACAGGTGGAAGGTCAGACCTGGGGTATGGGCTATGGAATCTCGCCTTGTCTAGGTCAAGGAATTAAAGATCTTTCTTTGAACTACCTCACTCGTCCTGGTTCTTTCTGCAGAAGAGGTTCCTCTTAATAACTTATCTTTTAGCAATGTTTCAGCTAGTGGATAGGTTTTAATTGTAGTTGCCTGACTTTCAGATAAAAGGAGCTTTTCTTAGTAAAATATTGCTCGAGCAGTCCTTCTAACATAAGGGAAGCCTAGGCCTCTAAAGTTGAAGCGCCTCGAGCCTTAGACATGTAGGGGCTTGAGTAACCACTGATTTACTTGCTGGCCTCGCGCACTTAGGTCACTTTTCATCACAAGTCAGTTGGTTAGCCAACAGTCCAAAAACGGTCCTTTTTTGCAATGTCCATAAAGGAAGTGGAGAACTGTCTGCTAGCTGTTGAGGTGGAGCTCACCAGCCTGGCTTCTACGAATTATCCGGTTATTTTTTTATATTATAGATATCAAAGGATTACTGAAAGGTGGTCTTGATACCTTTTGAACACTTTTTTGCTGGAAGCATCTATAACTTTGGAACCCATTTGAGAACTTTTGAATAACACCGGTTTTTTTTTTCACCAGGCATCTTAGGAGACTGGAATTCAGGAATGTACAAAGAGAAAACCATTGCAAGGGATTAACGAGTATCTGTACTTCAAAATACTTGCAGCGCTACAGGTCTTCCACGAAATCGTAGTTCAGCAGAACATGCTACTTACTAACGTATCAGCGACGAGCTAAAGCCCACAAGCCTAATTTGGCAGCTACGCCCTGTAAAGTGGCTTTCTTTGCCAAAGAAAAATTGAATAATCTATTTGAAAATATGACACTCGCTTCCGAAAAGACGTCGATTCTCCAAAATTAGTAAACGCCGCAAATTGGTATTTCTGAGAGTGAGCTTTAAAACCGCCGAACTGCCAATAGGACAAATCAAGAAGCAGGGTCTTGATGCGAATGTCCCATTATATAACAAGCATAAATAGGCAGGGCGGTGCGGCATGGATTTACGTGATGGCTAGCTAGCTAACTGCCGGAAACTGCCAAAGGTTCAGGGTGGTACTGCCGCCTCTCATTTATAGTCCATGCTTGACTCTATAGAATCATCAATGCACATTTAGGGCGAATCTGACCAAAGCAATAGCCAATCAGGAGGCGCCGAGTGAAAGTTTGACCTTCTAGAATAGGTGAGAGTGCGATACGGAAACCAGAGCACCCAGAATAGCAAAACAGAAACAATTTCTAAAGCTGAAGTCATCTCCAGTGGTAAATTTATCTGTGCGGTGGTAGTGAGTGGAGCGTTGACTTGCTATAAGGATGTGTAGCCTACGCAATCCAATGACTAGTAGGTACCCAGAGTCTGCTGAAGGAGGAACAGACATTCCCGTTTGTTATTCACTGGACTCAAGGAAGGCCTTGGAAACTCGAGAACCCCTGACCAACTCCTAGGCCCTGGTCCTTGTCACGCAACCGTTGTGGAGGAGGAAACTCGGAAAGGGTGCATCCTCAGTAAGTCAAGTGAATTCTTGAACCACCAGTTACACTGCTTCCACTGTTTACCCTTCCACCTCTGATATTATACCACCGGGAGGCGTTCTGACAATCGGTTGCTGGATTTCAACGAGGTGTTCCACAAATGCAAGAGAAGCCTTCATATTTAGTCCTCGAATTGATAAGTATTATGGTTAAAAAGTACATTTGGTGTTTCGAGATTCTTGCAGACGATGACATGGAAGCAGGAGGATTGCAATTTGCATTTGTCAAAAGCCTCTAGCACACTTCAGTGAGCCAGTACCTAGCTGCTTAGCCACGGCTCAGTGGAAATGACATTTTGGAGGAATGATGCACGTCTTTCAAAGAGGGCCATCCAATCGCATATCTAGGGTGCCAGAAGCCATCTCAGATTTGGAGGTGCGTGACCAGCCGGCAGCCGCTTGAGGCGCTTCCATAAACACTCACCTCTACGAGTGAAGATCTGTGTGCATCGGACTGATGTATGGCCTGGCATGATATGCACGGTAGACAAAAAATCTACCCGTGAAAGTTAGAGCATGGGAGATTATCACTGGCTTGAAGGTGACTCTACTCAAAGAAGCCAGAATTACCCACTGACAAAACTTGGGAGCATCCTATTATGTCCAGAAATCAAATGGACGTCCGAAACACTGACACCAAAGTAAAAGAGACCATCTATAAGTGGTTTGGTCGCATTGGCAACTTTTGTTTCTCACCAAAGCTTTGCGTGCGAAGAATAGGATAAGAAAAGGTTAAATTCCACCGTGGGTCCCTGTCCAATGCGAACACTCTCAAGGCCTCTTCCTCCAACCGTCTACTTTCTGCCATGTAAACATCTTGCTCCTGGTAAAAACTCCTACATGCTATTAATAAGTACCACTTTATTCTTTATTCTTTGACAATTAAGAGCACCTCTTTGCCATTCAACTTTTCGGAAATGTTTCACAACTGGAGATCATTAGATCTTTCTTCCAATTAACATTCATCAACTGTCAATTTTTCAAACCCTTCCATGGAAGACGTGCAACTATTTAACGAATTAAAAGCATTTTTATTTAAAATTGGCATTCACTTTGATGATCATCCATGTAGGCACCGATGCGTTAATGGGCTGATTTCGGTGGTCGAGGGAAAGTGGAGGGAGGCAATTGGCTTTGTGTGTACAACTGTGAAGTATCAACCAATTCTCCTCGCGAGGGTCTGGTAAACGTTGTCAATCCGATTGTTTGTGGGGTTTCCCCCTCTAAAGCCATCTAAGGAGGGGTAAAGATTACTTTTCAACTAATTCCGCCAATGGGGTATGAATCAGCGGTTCATCTCCGAATTTCTAGCCAATAGGAAGTCCAACCTTAAAGCTGTCCAATCAGAAATTTTTTGACAAATTATGACTAAAACGATTGGTTAAATATGTTAAGGATACAATTTTAAACATTTCTTATATCAGGATTATTTAATCACATCCCGATCAGTGTGGATAACATCAATATCTTCTACGGTCTGAGCCACTTGCCAATCTGTTTTGCCATGATTTGGTGGGATTGGATTACCGTGATTTCACTGTGAAACAGATAAAAACACGATGAATTTTATTCGACATATACGTGCATTTTAAATGGGAGCATGCTTTACAGCAAGCCAAAATGATACAGTTATGTTGTGTAACCTTTGATCCTAATATATGCGCATTTTCTGAAAATGGCTGCCTTCAAACGAATGACCGAACTTTGTGTGATTTTCCAGAAAAATTGTAACCTTTAAATTGTACGGTGTGTTAATTAGTAAAATTCTGAAAAGTGGAACGAAAAAACGCTGTGATAAAGTGACGTTCAGTAATTATACCAAGGAAACCTCCCATCTACAATGGGTGGCTAAATTTGAGGCAGACTTGATCCAGAAGGTTTTTTGCAGAGATATCAAGCCTGAAAAGCCTTGATATAAACTGGACATAATGGTTCCTTGGAAGCTTTCTTTTTAGACACAGACTTTCACTAAAGACGAATGCTATGCAGAATTTGCCCGCTGTTGACTATTCTGTGGGCTTCAGTGCTACCTTTCAAGTGCAAACCTCATTGGCACACTTTGCCTTTCTGTCACTCAAAATGTTTATCAAGGCTCGTGGCTACCAAAGCAGAAAAAAAGAGGCCAAGAGAGGTAAGGATTTTGGCACTCAGACATTATGCAGGCACTTCAGTCTTGCGGGTCCTACTTCTCTTCTGTGGTATGACCTTAGGGTCATGCTGGTTGCCTCTCAGCTTTTCTCTACGGCAGTATGGTCTATTTACAGGCTGACGTCTTTAAATCACAGCCTTAGAAATGACTGGAGGTGGTGCATGGCAAAGGTCACCATTTTTGCCCGCAAATTAGTCCCCTCAACAAAAAACAGACTCACCGATCCGCGCTTCACTCGAGCATATTCACTGCTTTGGCTCATGTTGCTGTGATACTCCAAGTCTTGGGACCATGCCTCCAGAGGAGTGAAGAGTGTTTTTTCAAAGCAGTAGACTTTGGATTTGGATTTCCGATACCCCTCCATCAACTGACGAATCCTCCTCCTGTGACGGGACTTCAAAAACAAAGGAAATGATCTCACAAAATGACTTGATAACGGACCAGCACTTAAGAATAGGTTAATGTCTTGGGTTTTTATGCCTTGTATGTCACTTCTCGTCCTTTTGGCCTCAAATGTGTCGCTTTGAAGTAAATGTACTCCATTTAGTGTACACCCTGATGCTATTCGAATGTCCATTTGTTTTAATAGAGCGACCCGCAGTATTTATTCGTTCATCTCAGGGGCTTAATAAAACATGGAAGTCCTCAGCACAGAAGGACTTCTCAGAATAGTTAGACTATCCTAGGATGGCATCCTGCACTTGTCAAAGGGAGAGAACCGGCTGAGAAGCAATCATCTGCTAACATTTCGAAATAGCTCGATTTCAGGGACTCGTCTTCTATGGATAGGGTGTCAGTCAGTTGAGCGCCTTCAAAGATGTCCGCGGGTTCATTTTTGCATATGACCACTGTTCACAGTCCATAATTCAACCAAGGAAGTTAAGTGTCATACGTGTGAATTTAACACCATGCTTGGAATAAAGTTAGAAATACTAAAAAGAGCTAATTACATAGTGTAGTCCGGATCGAGCTCTGCCTCCCGTGAGAGGCCGATTAGGGTTGAAGTAAGGCCAATGAGGTGAAAGGACGTGGTGCAGAAGGGCAACTCAAAAGAACATTTCACCCCTCTGTGTTGCTCTTGAAACAGTCACGAGGCCACAAAACTGGCGCAGACACACGGATGCACACGTGGACCGGAGCGGAGAGTCCAAATACACAAACGAAATAAAGTAGAGTGATTATTAAACTGCTGGAGTGGAAAGGGATGTTGACAGAGAGCCGAAATCTCCACCAACGAGACGTGAGCACTACCTCTTTCTCACAATTGCGAGACCGGACTACCTCTACTGGCACGAAGCCTGCCACAAGACTGGAGTCGTCACAACTCTGTGGCAGTGAGAATCAATGGAGGAGAGGAAGGTCGTGCAGATCGCTGGACGGTGCGACATCACTTCAAGGTATTTACGTGTTTATTTACCTGGACTTCCTTCACACCTCATGGATCTTGATCGCCAATTCAGTGTCATTCCTTCCGCGTTCATGTCACGTCTGCCCTCAGTCCATTAGTCATCCAGTATTAGTGGTAACTCGTAGCTTCCTTATTTTGGGGGAGCCTCAAAATGGCCTTCCAAGAATAACTCGAGACTTGCAACCAAACACACACGCCTCGATGACCCGACTACCAACTTTGACAACGAGAGAAGGGCAGAAAACAGACATAGAGGTAGAAATCTGACCGCTAATTGGCATGCCTTTGATTGTGTCTCCTACTCAGGCCCAGTCTTAAGCTGGACACTTTGTCAACAACTGTGAAGAGACGGTGGACCCCGTTCTGCAAAGTGGCGTTGGTCAATTCCTCTGGTATACTGCCATCAGTTGCGGAAGTGACATCACCTTATGGTGCAAGCTCCGCGTTCAAAGGTGCTCAATGGAGGTGATGCTTCCACCGAACCGTGACGCAGTCAAATGCAGTGCTGTGGTCTTCGTGGAGCTACGGAAGGGCATGCACATTGCTGCCGTAAGTATGCATGAGCTCGTGGGCTACTAGTATGTTCGGAAGACCACGCCGTAGAATGGAGTGCAAGCACATTCTTTGCACACTCAGGTGTCCACGTGGTTTAACCTTCACAGGGTCAGACGAAACACTAAACCACCTCACGGAGATGATCTGAGGAGGGTCATCTTTTGTGAATGTGACTTCATTTCCTCCCCATGGAGTAAAGTTGGATGTGAAATTCTTCGTTTTTTTCTCGTGAGTGTGTGGAGAAAACAAGTGAATGGGTCCACCACGCGCTTCAAGGGAACCTCAAAACGCTGAAGTACTCTATATAATGGGAAAAAAAGGTGAGAAGATGGATGGAGGAGCATTGACGCTGATCAAGTGGATGGATGAGGGATTTAGCGAGGGGTGGAATGAAATGAAGGCACAATAGCTAATTCGTGTATCATGTGTCAGCACAACAGAGCACAGGCCACCAAATGCTATATTAAAATCACCTGTCAGAGTTCACAAACAAATTTTTTTAAAAAAGGAATTAATTTATGTGAAATCCCCGTCTACATCGCCTGTCGAAAAGGGTGAAGAAAGTTAAGCAGATGCAGCATGAAAAGGGAGTTAACGCCCTACTTGGGGCAGGTAAATAGTTTGGTCCGATTTCCAGAAAAGAAGACAGAAGGTACCCTCGATTTTAATCTCAGACCATTAGAACATATATAAAATTTCCTTGAACCGAGGACAAAGGGTACACCGCGAAAGGGACCCAGTTCTTCGTTAAGGGGGGGGGGGTGATCGAGTCTCCTCTGACTCCGAGCCCGACCTCGTCTGCAAACGCGCTGATTTGTTGGCGGCAATCGCATTTGCAATATAAGTGGAAATGGCCTCTTCCTCTTCTGCTTCTCAAAAGAATTCTGGAAGTAGCGTTCCGTAATGTGCATGAATCTCTATAGACATGTCTTAGACAGGACGGTCAAGTCAAACCTCAAAAATGTGATTCCGGGTGTCCGCTTGACCCAAAGAGACGGGTTAGTAGTTCTGACTTTGTCAAAATGATGCGGCCGTTGATAAATTTAACAAGAAAATTTGTCAAAAAGTTAAAGCAATAGACATTTTTAGACACTTCTTTTATTTCAAAATCCCTAAAGCCGCGAAATGACTTGACAGCCCCTGCCCAAGGCGTGGCCATGGAGACTCATGCACATTACGGGACGCCTTGAGGGACAACGATTGGAGCACCAAAGCATCGTAGAACCATTTTACATACGATCAAACGAAACCACGCACAGAAGAACATAAAAGACTGCAGCGTGTACAAATGCCAACAGCCGGCATCGAATTGAAGGTCTAGTTAACTACACTGCACTTTTACGCACTTCCACGGTGTCCTCTTCAAAAAGTAAAAAAAAGAAAGAACATTTGCTTTCAGATAAGAACATTTGACACCTGTTTTGATGATCTATGCATGAAACCAACTAGACCTCTCAGAAAGGGAAGGTGACTTTACTCCTGCAGTCTTGTTGAAAAAATTAAACCGATTTACTAACCCACCGAGAGTACGGCCTAGACTTTCTCCACACATTTTATTCACCGCATTCCCTCCATTTCTTTTTGAGACATGTCGTGGATTTGCATAGAAAAGCGTCTTTTTTATTTTTAGAAAGCTTTGCATCTGCCTGTGAGCTCTGGCAGGTGATTTGAATAATGCGTTCGGCAGCCTATGCGCCGCTTTGGTGTGCTGTGACATGGTCCACAAATCCTCGATGGTGCCTTCACTCACGAGATCCATTTCGTTTGATGGTTTTAATGAATTTGCTTTTCTTCTTTCCTTCTTGTCAACTTTTCTAACTTACGTGAAGTGTGCCTGCTTTACATAGGACTGACGTTCAATTGGGGCAGGTGATGGTTCTGCCTATTTGCTGTTCTCCACATCTACAGAAACAAATCAAAGGATTCTACATCCGACTCTACTCCGTAAGAAGGAAATTGAATTAAAGCTTTCAAAAGTTGATCCTCCAAAGGTCATTTCTGGAGCGTGCTCTAATGGCTTGTCTTACTGTGTGAGTGGTGAACTACACGGATACTTGAGTCTTCACAGCCTGTGCTTGCGCTCCATTCTACGGCGTGGTCTTCCGAACATACTAGTAGCCCACGAGCTCATGCATACTTACGGCAGCAATGTGCATGCCCTTCCGTAGCTCCACGAAGACCACAGCACTGCATTTGACTGCGTCACGGTTCGGTGGAAGCATCACCTCCATTGAGCACCTTTGAACGCGGAGCTTGCACCATAAGGTGATGTCACTTCCGCAACTGATGGCAGTATACCAGAGGAATTGACCAACGCCACTTTGCAGAACGGGGTCCACCGTCTCTTCACAGTTGTTGACAAAGTGTCCAGCTTAAGACTGGGCCTGAGTAGGAGACACAATCAAAGGCATGCCAATTAGCGGTCAGATTTCTACCTCTATGTCTGTTTTCTGCCCTTCTCTCGTTGTCAAAGTTGGTAGTCGGGTCATCGAGGCGTGTGTGTTTGGTTGCAAGTCTCGAGTTATTCTTGGAAGGCCATTTTGAGGCTCCCCCAAAATAAGGAAGCTACGAGTTACCACTAATACTGGATGACTAATGGACTGAGGGCAGACGTGACATGAACGCGGAAGGAATGACACTGAATTGGCGATCAAGATCCATGAGGTGTGAAGGAAGTCCAGGTAAATAAACACGTAAATACCTTGAAGTGATGTCGCACCGTCCAGCGATCTGCACGACCTTCCTCTCCTCCATTGATTCTCACTGCCACAGAGTTGTGACGACTCCAGTCTTGTGGCAGGCTTCGTGCCAGTAGAGGTAGTCCGGTCTCGCAATTGTGAGAAAGAGGTAGTGCTCACGTCTCGTTGGTGGAGATTTCGGCTCTCTGTCAACATCCCTTTCCACTCCAGCAGTTTAATAATCACTCTACTTTATTTCGTTTGTGTATTTGGACTCTCCGCTCCGGTCCACGTGTGCATCCGTGTGTCTGCGCCAGTTTTGTGGCCTCGTGACTGTTTCAAGAGCAATAGAGCGCAAGTGGAATTTCCTCCTCCGTTTGAGTGACATCTAGGTGAACAAAAATGTAGGCCAAAACGCAACTTCATCAGCCCAGCTTCTTGAAGTCCTTTTGTCCGTAAAATGAAGTTGCGTTCGTCCCTCTACCTGTGCTTTCCTTTAATTGTTTACCTAGTTATTTTGCTTCTTTAAGCTTGTCAGATGAGACCCAGTGCCGCTGAATTGATACGAGTAGCCAGTGCGAAAGTTTGGTTGATTCGGAAATACACTTTTTAGTGAATGTACTTAATAAATCAAATTTTATGGTCGCCTTAGAAGTCAGTTTTTAAAATTAACACGATGTTGTGAGCATGAAACCCCTGTTTTTTCAGCAGTCTTTTAATCCCAGAAGCATTAATCTTCCCTTGGATGATAACCCCTGTGGACTTATCAACTCCTTAGATGGAAGTTGTCAATCCCCAAGCGTCAATTTTTACAAATTTTACGAGTTTTATCAGTTGTTTGTTATGCTGAGGGTGGTTGACACCTACATATATGTGTGACAACCCAATTTTCGCGCCCGACCAGGACGCCTTAACACATTTGTAACGCAAATGCTTCCATGGGCTTACGGTAAAGACCGGCTACGCAAAACCGTGTCAGAAAGTTGTCATAATGCGGCAAAAAGTGCATTCTCCCTTTCATGGAAGTGACACGAGGCCCGAAGAACAGCAGACCATCTGGTCAGTCGTGGTGGTAGACCACCTAACCTAGCAAAACGATGGTATGATT
Source organism: Echinococcus multilocularis (assembly GCA_000469725.3). Taxonomy (NCBI): domain Eukaryota; kingdom Metazoa; phylum Platyhelminthes; class Cestoda; order Cyclophyllidea; family Taeniidae; genus Echinococcus; species Echinococcus multilocularis. Next base: position 695,073 of record LN902848.1, on the reverse strand, counting down.
AGGATTAAAGTTGAAATATCTTCAGCCTAAAAAGTGCGCCGACGAATTGTTTCAACAGGGGCATTGCCTTTTATCTTGCCTTGGAAGCTCACCTTTGGTGACACAATTTGGCCTCGTTCATGATACAAAAGCTCTCACTTGTGTCAAAGAGTGTCCAAGTTTAAAAGGGTAGACCGAACGATGGACCTCGAAAGTGGCATTTTAAATGATCTTATTGTAGCCAATGCAATGTAGACTATGTGCCGAGGCGCATGTTGTAGGTCAGTTCAGCTTAGATACCGTTCCCATAGGAATGCACACGCAATGCGCCTTTCTGAGCCTGCTTCCAACTTTATGCCCCACTTAAGGATCTCCACGCGAGGTGAGTGACCCCGTGAAGAGTGATTGGGATGGAAAATAATAAGCAAGCGGTTGACGGATCTAACCCCCCTCCCACCATTGGACTTAGCAACGAAGACTACGGACTGATTTTACTACCCTCCTGTAGGGTCCTCTACTGGATCCAAGAGAGGGCTTCAAGTCTTTTAGATTGAAATCGAGGGGTGACTCCATAAAGACGCTTTGACGTTGATAGACCTCATCGAAGGAATGATATCTGCGTTCCTTAATCCTTTTTAGCAGCTACACTTATTTCACTCCTCTTTTTGTGGTACTGCTAGCCATTCTTCCTGTGGTCACTAATGTTGTTGCATGAACAAGGAGGTCAAGGTCACCTTTAAGTGGGCGATGGAGGTAGTCCATCCCAGGAGGAGGCAGACGATGACGAAGGCGCCACAGAGTATCACAGTGAGGAGAACCATCTAGCAAGTCAAATACAAAGCTACGTAGTGGTTTTAACGCAGTGAGCTTTCTACATTTATTTTTCCATTATTGTACCTGGCGGTGAGGTGCCCCTATCAGCATACTTACATTCTTGTCTGTGCTCCCGAAAAAAGTAATTAATAACTGCATTTGGTAATGGTTTACGGAAACTTAATATTTAGGCTTAATTTAGGTAATTTTTTGCGTAAACTTTAACGGTCAGACGAGTAAACACGATTAATGTGAGTTCAAATAAGTCAAATGGCGTTAGTAAACAACATGCAAACGATAAAACAAATAAATTGAATCTAGGCAAATACAGAAAACAGAAAGGTATAAAGGCAAACAATAGGACAAGGTAAGAAAATAAATCAAAAACAATATATGAGGGACAAAACCTAAGTGCAAACAAGGAGGTAATATGAATGGGGAGAAATTTAACAATATGCGTCAACGAGGCGCATAATTGTACGACATAATCTGCTATTTTAGAGTAAAGGTGTAGAATTTTTGCTTTTTTGAAAAAAAATCATGTTAATTAAACTAACCTACTGATCACCAACTGATTCCTAATTCGAGACCTTTTGAACCTAGCTTTCCTTTCAGTTAAAAAAGGCAAATAATTTTGGGTTTACCATAAGATTTGGCCAAGATGAACAAATTAGGTAGTTTAAAAAAAAATACTACAAAGTGGTGAGGAAGGCAAATTTCCTCACAATTTACGGTCGCGTCTGTGTCAAAAAAAGAGCAATGACAATGTTTGACTATCTTCTAAACTTACTTCCGGTGTCCATCTGAATTGTTTAAACTGAAAACTTTCCGTTGAAGTTGCCGGCAATGTCACCAATGCATCCCGCACAGTTACCGCTGTTGACTGATTTTCCTGAAACTGCATATTTGCCTAATGCATTACTGTGAAATAGACGCTTTGACTCAAAAAAGAAATTCCGTGGATAATTAGCGACAGCAAAAAAATGAACAAAGAACTAACCGCCAAGGTTTTTTCTCCTAAAGTGACTATGGCCATACTCAAATTCGTGGGTTCCTCCGAGGTCACGATAGGATTTCCAACTGCAGTCATCGACGGTTCGCCTTCTGAGGTCTCGCTGAATGTTGTGATGCTCTCCGTGGTTACATCGAAATCACCTGCCACGGTGACATTCATCGTGCTACCTAAGCAGCATTCACTTTTCCTATGAATTGTTGGGACCGTGCTTAGCCAAGCGCGGTGATTTGAATTACGGGCTTCTGATTGGTTGGTGTGTGCAGCCTGACGCGCAGAAATACTTCTGATTTGTTGGAAGGTTTGACTGCTATCACCACCTTCACATGTGTATGTGCGTATGGAAGTGCTATCGCAGACACCGTTTCTCTCTTCCGCCTACTGCTCTATAACCCTTAAAACAGGAGGATTGGTTAAATGGGGCCAAAAGTGTGTCGGAATTACCTTTCTCCTCAGGGTCCGCTGGCGTCCACTCAGTTTAGAGTTTGGCGTGTGCTGACTGCTTCCCACCCAAGAGGTGCAACCGTCACATAGTTCAAGTTCCTTATAACACACCTATTTGACAGACTCCTCTAAAGTGAAGACAAAGTAATGATATGCTATGGATTTCATTTGCCTTTCAATTAGCCTTATTTAAATTTCATCACCCTAATCGCTCTACGTCGAGGTACTAACACGTCGAAATCAGTATAATCATTGCACTTCACACTTTAGTCAGTGGTTTGGAAAGGAAGGCTCTCTCTAGTTGACAGCTTTGATGATGTTGTCGACGATGGTGACGGAGACGCTGAAATGGATATAAGTAGCAGCCAAATCGAATCACCCGTAAAATAATAACATCCCCTCTAGTGGCATACCTTTCCTGCTTTACTGAGTACACTCGAATGATGCCAGGACATCTTACGTGAATCCTAGCTCATATTCTCTCGTTCTACACGGATAACCAGAGATGATACTGAGCCGGTAGGTCATATTTCATCTGGTTTGGGCTCCTCCAAACCCTTCCTGTAAGCAGCGATTGGAGGCGACGGCCCATGGGTGCATTGGTACACCCTGTCTCTTAAGATTAACTAAGATCTACAACCCCAACCCGCGGAAATTGACTCCTGCCCACTGAAGAGTAGACGTTTTAACGGTCCGTCTATTAGTGTCGGTCCGGACAGCTGCGGTCCTCAAACCACAGCACAAGCATCATCGGGTGATCACTCACTCAACTGACTCCAAGGGGCCTACTGTTCTCCAAGGCTGGTATTTCGGCCATTCACCGGGTTGGCAATTTTAAAGGGATAAATGCATAAGCACAACCCTCAAAAACCCGGATTTACCTTTTCCATCAACGAAGTGGTATCTGTTCAATTGTAGAACAACGACTTATGCTACCATGACTTACGCCAGGCCCAGAAGACGAGGTCACAGGGCGGTCAAAAGACAGGCTTCCTGTGTATTGGACTTTGTGACTAAAAGGCGGTATCATTTTTTCTGACACTGTCAATGTCAAGGCCTTGGATTGGACATCTTTGTATTTCTCGTGCATAGACAGCATGACGTTTGACAAACGCACGCACTTAGTGGTGCTTTAGATGGGAGAATTTATTTTCTGTAAGTTGGTCTACTAATTTAGCTACTGAGTAGCATCTCCGAGATGGAATACACTTATTTAAAATTCATGGTTGGTTCCAAATCGAGTAACCACCTTGCCGATGCATCGTAACAGAAAAACCTTCGCTTTGGCGCTATATTCAACCGCACAGGTTCCTCGTGCCTCGCAGTCTATCCCTCCGTCTCGGTAGCATGGTGAACCAGCCCCTCTACACGGCAAAAGCGTCTACCGATCTTTGATAGCAGTGTGCCTCATTATACCCTTGGAGGTGACTCCACTACATAACAACCTGTGGCTGCCGGCGTATAACGTCTGAACTCCTCCTAAAGACGTCATGGGCTGTGGACGAAACTCCTCCACTCCCCCTCCCTCCCCCCAAGGACGGTGCCCTGAAGCCATGGGAACTCAAGCACCCGCCTCATGAGCATCGACTTGGTGTGGGAAATATTTACTTTTCAGCATCCACGTTGCATCATGGCTAAGCAGTGCTGAAATGGAAAACCGGTAACATCTATTAGGTGATCCACACGTGGGCAAGCATTATTCACGACATCTTCGCGGGAACTTGAAGCAACAACAAGTCAGGAAGCGAAGATTACAAATGCGCTAACACAGGGGAAATCCAGTGCTCTCGAGATGGAATGCACGGTGGACACACTGCGAGACGGAGACACCACCTCTTCCCGCACACAACAGCCATCACTGATTCCACTGTAAGAGTCCCAAGAGGGTAGAAGAAGAGACGTGAGGCATTAAACAACAGGTGGAAATTAGGAGAGCGGGGTAGGTACAAAGGTCAGCACAAAGCCTCAAACGAGCAACTTCTTCGCGTCCACAGAGACCAGATCGCGCACCGTTGCCACCGACCTCTGCCACTCCGCCAACCGATTCGCCATACTGGTGATCTGCAGTAAAGGAGACACAGTAAACTCGAGTTCCACTGTCGACAGGAGTTTGGCCAACAACAGAATGTTGAATGGAGGTCATACAAACAAGGCGCAGGCACAGTCCGATCTAACTATAGGGAAAAGTGGGCTAAACGTCCACATTTCGACCCGAAAAAGGAGACAATGACAGAGAGGAGAAGATCAGGAAAGAGCACAAAGGAATCGGCGAGTGCTAATGATACAGGGGCAAAAGTGAGAGACCAAACAATTGACCTTTCTGAGAAGAAGACCCAAGTAACCTGTTTGTGCAGAGACGCGTACGCAATGGAAAGAAAGACTTCGTTTACTGAAGACACGACTAAGGCAAAGGCTACCAACCCCATCCATAGACGCCACATAAGAGGCCAAACGGTGTTATGGGGATCCAGGGGAGACGCAATACGGAGAATCAACCACCTTCTACTGAAGCACATTCAGTACCAAAGGTAAGAAAATAAGGGGGGAAGTCGACAAGTGGCGAAAATCCAGTAAAAGAAAAACCACCAGCCAGTGGGGTGGAGAGCATACCTGATCGAGGTCAAGAACACGAGGTTGGAGCCAGGTAAGGGTGACCTTCTGATTCACCTCATCAATGCGTCCCTTCATGAGATTGAGGGAGAGTGCCCGCATTACTATGCCCTCTACCTGGAATAGAAGAGCGCCCGTCGCCTCAATGTGAATTAATCAGGCAAAGCCATCTCCTACCAGCCTGGCCAATTTGAAATGGATGCAATCCATACGTAGACGGATTTGATGGGTTATGTATTAAAACATGATGAGTGTAAAATGATAAACGGACTCTCAAAAAGATTAAAACGCTGATATGTACACAAAGATGACGCACCTTATCAAGCGGCGATTTGGTGGCCACGGCAATGTCCGCAAAGCTGACAGTGCGTTGGTTGGGCGGCCGGCGGAAGAACATCTCCATGAGAGCGAGGAGGAGAGCCTTCTCCTGTAGAAGCTCGCACGCATCCGAAAGATCCTTTACTGCCGACCATTGAGGCCGCAGCTGCAGTATGGTATCCAGATCCCCCTTGTTGAAAGCGTGAAGCAGATCCACGAGCCACGCCACATCCGGCTTCGATCGTAGCGTCTCCAAGATCTCATGCGATATCTACAAATGGGAAGGATAAACAACCTTCAGAAAAGAGCTTCGAGTGTGCAAGAGCAGTAGTTCCGGTTGTTGGTCCCACCACCATACTACATCCGTCTTTTAATAAAAGGTGTCCATGATCTCACTGAAAATATACGAACCCCGAATACAGATATGGCTTGTAATATCGGCTACTTGCTCTAAGACGAGCTCATTAGTTAATCAGTGACGTTGCCTTTTTTCAATTATAAGTATATACGTCCTCAGGAAATCCAAATAACAGCTACTAGAGTAAAGCCACTTTGACAACCGGACATCATTGAGAGACATAATTGCAAATGGAATAAGTTACATCCATTAAGAGGAGGAAAGGCGCGTCCCCGTGCAAAGTCATAATACTCTGCCCTACCAGATCAACACACATTTAGCTTACACATGAGTCCTTAAGATATGATAATTGGTTTGAATTAATCACAAAATGAATGCACCAATATGTCCATTTTGAGGGATTTACTCTGAATGGAATCCAGGTTGTATTCTTTCTATACTATGAACGCAGCAAAGTTGTAATTGTCGAAAGATCCGAGCCACAGCAGCAATTCATCTACTTACACGCTGTTGCAACTTGACTGTTCAAGTAGCCAAACAAGAGCGTTGAAAGTAAGACCGAAAAGACCACTCACATCGTTCCTTAAAGGTGTTGACAGTAATATTTAATAGACACTGCCAGTACGTCAGCTCACTACATGAATCTCACTTAAAAACCAGGAAAAGGTTTCGTTTTGGTGTCACACTAGGTTATAATAGGAAAAATTAGATTAGCAAAATACAAGCCGGAAACCATGTCCAAAAGATACTCAATTCAGTTGCTCTTGGTGAATCAAAGGATGTTAAAGTGAGCCTTGTGGCACTTCGCCTTAACATTTAGAAAGTACGTTACCAAATGTTTAAACATTAACTTTACCTCGGCCAAGAGGTTGGACGGGAATTGCAAGAATTCCAAGTATGTGTACATGACATCCAAACGTACCAATTCACCGAAATTGTATACATTCCGACCAAGAAGAGCCGCGAGACCGACGGAGAAAGCCCAATCCTGTTTCTCTGTTTCAGGAAGTTCAGATAAGTCGGTGCAACCGAGAAAGCGAAGAGCCTCTTGATAGTACTCCGCGTGCTGACCCATGAGCTAAAAATGCATAACTTGAGTAGAAAAAAGAACAAAGACCGAGTAACTATTGCCAGAGTTAATGCTGACCTTAAAGTACTGAGAGCTCATTCGATAGTATCGCGAATGGACAGGAGTGACCCCATCAATTTTTGACAAGATGTCACCCGTAGCTTCGATAATATCACGAGCACCAGGTAGATCTTGAAGAATGAGGAGACGAATCATGCCGATCGTTGACTGGGCCAAGATTAGAGCCTCATCATTCATGCCCATATACTGAGATGGAGAGCTGGGAGAGAACAGCAACTCACCTTGTCGCGATTTTCTTCGAGAAATTTAATGGTGCTTTGTGGATCTAAAGACGATTACGCGAACGCTGAAACACACCTTTTGTCACCATCTCATTGCTCATCGGTACCAAAATTTCAGCGAGTGAAAGTGGACTAATCCTACCATTTTAAATAAATACTAATCCGATCAATTACTTCGCTTTGATGGAATTGAGAAGCTGTTGATCAAACTAAAAGAGTGTACAGATGGGAGGAACACCTACTTCATTTAAGTCTATCGAGGCCGTAAACCCAGGCTTGTTTAGACTCTCTAAAACCTGCAATGTCAATTGATGCCAGAGCCTAGAGTATGTAAAAATCCAAATGTTGAAATACTTTCTGGAATACAAATCCCGTATTTGGGTCCAATCGTCCTTAAAACTCTTAGCGTTCTTAAATCGTGCATCAAGGTACTCCATACCCGACGGCAAGTGATAAAGGCTGAAACTCAAGTGGTGCAGGGTTCGGCTAGGAAACTATAACAAATTAATACATTAAATAAATTATCAAGCTGCTTGGTACTTACAAAGAGTTATACTCACTTAGGTCAAGCACAGCCTAAAGTAACTTTATAAATGGGTTTTATGTGAGGCTTTGCACCTGTTTTATTGGATGTGATATTTAAAAATAATATACGTTCAAACAAATGATAGTTGGGCTAAAAATTTGCCGTTACAGGATTGCGATAGGGTAAGTAGTGTAAAAATGCCATTATAAAAGCTGCAATTTTCTTCCAGCTTGCACTATGGCCAGGAATCTTCGGTTTCAGGCGGTAAGAGCTGTAGAGGCTAAAAGGACAGCGTATACGACCTATTGTAATATGATAGTAGTTTATCCCTTGGTTCTAGTGAGCCTCTACTTTTGGACTTTGAATTAGCTTCCTTGTACCTCTCAGGGTGGGATGGCCTTATGGGCCATGCCAGCACCGCAATAACTTCCCTCTGCTGAATATACATTTCGGAAGACGAAAGAAGACACGGTAATCAGGCGGAATGTACATTTAGTGCAGAGGGGGTGTTTGGGCTATCGGCATGTCCCGAAAGGCCAGCCCACCTAGCGGGCAAAGTAAACAGTCGCCTCACCGATACCGAGAGAAACCACTATCGTATTGCACTGTGCCCCTTTAAGCCAAAAAAACTTTAGCTTTGGCCTTACTAGTCTTAATTGATTCATGGATAAGTCTGTCGTTTTTTAATCAGATTTTTGAGTAACGACGCATACTTTCACATTGCAAAGGCTGTTTCGCTAGGCTTGTAAGGCACTGCTTGGGTTTGAGCTTAAAAGTATGCATAAGTTTTTCTACAAAGACGTAAAATACACTCTGTATCACAAACTACGAGAATTGGTATTTTGTTTATATTCATCTAATAAACTAGGACGAACGCAAATTGCTCAACGGGATCGCCCATTGGCTTTTTAGGATGAATGTGTTGCAAAGCATAGTCCGTGTCCATATACCTGAGTTGCTTGCTGCAGTACCTATTCCCGAGACTTTTTCTGGGCTTTTTTCACTATCACGTATGCAGGTTTTCAAATTTTAAGAGTTTAGTTAGGGAGCTTGTCGGGTTAACCATTTTCAGTGGTGTTTCTGCTGCTCTAGGTTACTCCGTGTATTTCACAATGAAAAACCGATACTTTTCCAAACACGTTAATACTCTAATTAAAAAGGACCAAGAGAAGGTGGTTGACTTTATTGATATCGAGTCAATTGGGAGGAAAGCTGTTTACTGCCGCTGCTGGAAATCAAAGAAGGCAAGACACCCTGTTTTTTTTCTCACTACATCCATAGTTTCCACTTTGCGATGGTACTCATAATGCGCACAACGCGGAGACTGGTGACAACGTAGGCCCACTTGTCATCGAGGCAAAGAAAAGTGCCTAAATCAGGAAGGGACATCATGATAGCGCCACCAAAAGTCGATTCACCACGGTTTTTTGCCCCTGACAAAGTGCATTCTTTAAATATATTTCTAGCCGCATTAAACGCCCTCATCTTTCTGCGTTGGCTACATTATTTTACTTGCAATTGATTAATGTTCACTACACTAAATTAGTGTACATATACTTTTTTTTGGCGAGAGATATTTCTGCGCTTCAACTTTTTCTCACAAAAGGCTTTGCTTCTGTGTCTAATAAAATTACGTCGGCGAGGCCTGACCTCCAGTCAGCGTTGATTTATGTGCAAGCCTGTCACAACTACAGCTTGCACTCTGTCCATGTAGTAAAAGTATTTTGCTTGGTAAACATGCCACTAGGGTGCCTGGAAGATGTTTAGTCGTTCGCCATCAGCGCCACATAAAAGCGACTCCTCGATTGCTTTAAGTGCCGTCGCAAGGCAGCACACTTAAAAAGATGTGAAATAGAGGGCGGAGACGCAAATTGAATGCTGGTTGGTGTCGTTTTAAGGCAGTGGATCACCTGGGCTGCCGAGGTAGATTTTCCTACGAGTCGGGTATTGGGGGTGACAAGCTCACTGATTATTTCATAAATCTCTCATGCTGTAGGCAGAATTGCGAAGCGCATGGTGCTTGAGGTCCAAAATCGAGGGATTAGCTGACGTTGAGTTCCACTGTTGAAAACCCGGCAAGCGCCAAAATTATTCTCCTGAAAAGCAACTCTACGTTGCAGTTGTAGGTTGACGCGATTGCATATAATCTTCTGGTGGGTCTAGGATAAAGGTACAGCGCCCTCCTCTACTGTTTGTTTTTAGCGACCAAGTGGACCACTTCACCCAGCCCGACCTTACTCGCACAGTCCTTGATTCATGCGCGCAACTGACACTTTGGCAAAGTGCGATGTCGAATGCCAGGATAAATAACCGCGGTAAATGGGTGGAGGCAGACTCGAGAGAAGTGCATTGTAGGGAAATTGAAGATCACTTTTATCAGTACCTACCCCATTGTCCCTACTTAAATATGTTTCAGCGTCCTGACAATTTGGGCCTTCTTCCTATCGATCTTAGTCAATTTAGAAGTGAGATTTACTAATGCTAACTGCATTAAATTGTAAATGTAAAGGTGGCAGAAATGGTATTGAGGTCATCTTATGATGACTCAGGCAACCTACTCTTTGACGCGCGATTTTATTAGCGGCATTTTTTTCGGCCATCAACGTCACTAGATGCGTAAACTCTGAACGACCTTCAACAGGTTTGCTCCACCTTTTATGGCAGGTTTGGGGTGTGAAATCTACCAAATGTAGACTGGAGTCAACTTGCTAAGCTAAGCTGAAGCTTAGACTTTCGTCGCCAGCTGGAAATGGCTATTGTGACTAACCCTAATGTGCGTTGGGATCCACTCCCCACTGGAAAAAGGTGTAGACTGCTACCTTCTGATCTAGTAATTGGCATCACGCGCCAACTTTCTGGTGGAATGCGCCTCTACTTCCCTCCCTTTCTGAAGTTGATGCTCTTTGTAGGTAATGAAAGGTCAAGTACCGCGTGTGTCAGTTAGGCTCACCCCTCCGCGTGCATCCAGTTGAGCTTCACCCTCCCAATAAGGGCGAGGTGACGCACACCCACGTCCTAGACGTGCTAACCACACATTCCTCCGCAGATTTTGCAGTTCACAACTAAGGGTTTAGATTTTCATAGGAAGTTTTCTAAAGTTGGCAACTTTAGGTGGCGGGGAGGGAGAGGAGCAAGAGAGTTCCGTGACACTTGTACTTTCACCACAATTATTACGCAATTCTTTGAACATGAGAAAACTACCGGATTACCAGGCAGCTTAAAAGATTTGCTAGTTTTTGGCCAAAACCTTGAAAAGCCTCCTCTTTTCCTTTGTTATAAACGTTTATCATCAATCCGATGCATTCCTTCCGGCTAGATATTTTCATTTACCCTTTGTGGTGTTCGAGGAAATCAACTGAGGGAAAACAGTGATAGGCGTGCAGCTAAGATATCCAATTACAGGCCATGTACGTCACAAGCGGGTGACCTGGGGTACCGTGACATACCAGGCTCAGAGGTGAAGGGGGGATCCTGGTTCCTACTTCCATGATTTCAAAAAATCTCGCATACAGGGATTGACCAACATGAGGGAAGTTTGATATCCCGATGTCTGAGAGAAAACATGGGAGGAGAATGACGATTTCCCATGCCAATATTAGCAGTGAATGTCAACGGAAGATGACCACTCTCTGTTGGGGGAACACGAAGCAGTTCCTGCCCATCAATGGTTTTTGGGATTATCGGTGGTTGGCGTTGGTTAATCCTCCATCTACCATTCACCGTTCTACTGCGTTTCAAAGATTCTTGCCATTTCAGAGGAAGCTATTCTGGATCTTATTCCATTATGGATCACCGACTAGTAGTTGTTGCTAAAGTAGAATGTGCTGGATGTGAATTCAGTGAGAGCATACTGCCTTTACCAAAACTCGTGGAGACGAATTATTTACTGAGAAAGAAGGAGTGGTGTTGCAGAGAAATTTATTTACAGTGATGTAGAAAGTTAAGACAATTACAAAATACGCAATCAGCAACTTTTTTAAGATTTTTCTTTTGATCCTTCCTCGTTTTTCTTCAAAGAGACGTGATCGACACTTCCACCGGATCCTGAGTATGCGAACTCCTGGGTTCACTCCAGTACCTGTCTAGAGGCAAGAAAAATGGATCTTTTTTTTCAAAACACTCACTACCTTCAAAATTGAGCGCAGTTTATCCATTTGAAGCGTTTTTGATCGCCAACGTGACAGGATCTACGCCTTCAACAGACACGTAACACATCGCGTAGTAGATCAGCATTAGAGGATTAAATCCCTAAGTTGGAAGCAGGTGACTTCAATTATTTTGTGGCCAACTCCTACTGCGAAAGCATGGTATCTTGTGAACCTTCAGGGATGATACGAGGCAGCAAGAGGCTAGAGTAGGCATCTTATAACGCGCGGCGTTTCACGACCTCCGACACTTCGATAAATTAAATGTGGTTTATTTCATCATTCAAGACTGAATTAAATTTAACGCTTGGGATCGAGGTGATGGGTAGTCCAATAAACTTGCCTCATATATTGCATTATTTGACTTGAAGTATGTTTCGAGATTTAGTGGTATTCCAAATTACATATATGGAAGCTATAATAATAATTTGCTTCGATGCAGTAGGCGCTTATTAATCTTTCGATGATGTTGGCAAAGGTAGCGTTCACGTTTCTTGTTTGACGAGAAAAATAAAGATAAAGCCTTCCTTTCTGGTTGAGCATTGAGGATTGCAAAGACTATAATAAGGGACTCGCAGTCGAGGAAGTTGTCGCACACTAACCTGTAGGTGTCTACCATTCAACACCTTGCATGCATGAAGAAACGTCTTGCCCTTATTTGCTCGTCACACTGATTTAATGCCGGTTTCCGAATGCAGACTTATTTGCTGATGCCTTTAATCATGTGATGAAATATGCGGGTACTTGAGGTTTCATAAATTGTATTAATGTCCATCCTTACGATCATCGGTTCTTGCTAACGGCTTTCTAACACTCCGGGTTGTCGGCATTATAGCTTTACATGTGGAAGCGAGTGAACAAACTGATATTTATGCCTAGGGTTTAAACAATTTTGTAGAAATGAAGCAGGAGTTTTTGCCTTGTGCTCATCTCTCAAGGTGTTGGTATTCATGAAATGATAAAGAGAACTGGTACTAGACCATGCTACCATAGATTTCGGGATTCGGCGCTCCTGCGTATCAGGCGAATCAAATAGTAGATCAAAAAAGGAAGCTTGCTAGTATGTGTATGCAGTCACTTAATAATTAAATTTCTTACAGCACATGAGTCATGATGTTTAGTTTGTATAAGATATGCTACACCTTGCAATTTGCGTGCAAATAGTTCGATTAATATAAAAAGATGATGTCAGCGCGCCTCCAAAGCCAACTTTGTATGACACTACTGTAATACGATAGTGGTTTATCTCTCAATTCTAGTGAGGCGCCACTTGTGTACTTTGGATTAGCCCGCTTGTGCCTCACTGGGTGGGCCGGCCTTTTGGGCCATGCCAATATATTCTGCCCGAGTATTGTGCCTTCTTTCGTCTTCAAGGGGTCTTGGGACGCTACATTACAGTAGATTCCTAGCTCGCCTCTTTCATTTTGGTCTGCAGACTTTTTGAAGTAGCAGACTGGTTTGATAAGTTTATTTTCATCGATGGTCGTTATCGAAGTGAGTACAGGTCAGGGGTATGCGCATTCCGAACCATCATCTATCTTAAGGAATTCTAATGGCATTTCGGTAAAAAAATTTGTTTTCCTTGATCGATTTTCATACGAATGTTACATTTAATCAAAGTATGTTTTGCTGTAGTTAATACCTATTACGACAGATTAAACCCTAAGAGCAGATACGCAAACAAAAAACAACAAAAAATTTTAAAGTTCCTGAGGCCTAATTTTTAGTTTTAAAAAACGGTGAAGCGAGAGTTATGAATTTACGCCTGTCTACGTACGTTTTTGAAGGCCACCATGCATCCCGCAAATGTAGCCTATTTTGTTGGCGATTGTGCCTTAGGTCCATCCCCTCAATATTCATGGTCAAACAATGTACATAGGCTGCTTTTCTACGATACTTTTCCTTCTTTTTGATTTCAGCTGTATATACGGGAAGGGTGTGAACCAGTGTAGGTGCCTGACTCATGTCTCAGGTACTACGATGTGGTCTATAGTATTTTTACTGCATCTATATCCCGTGGTCAATTTTTAGTAAGGTTGATTTGTGCTACCAAATAATCTTACAAAATGTTAATACGTCAATGCTGGCCCTTACTTGTGTTCATTGTATTTGCTCTGTTGTTGTTTACGTTACTTGCTAACCGTGCACATGTTTTTATACACAGATTTTATTGTTCTCTTCAAAGCATATCACAGTGAAGAATTCCGACAATCAGCGATTGTTTCTATTCTTGATGATTTTGTGCCATATTTCTCATTTGTGTACCGGAATTATTCGTTCATGGAGCATTTGTTCCTAAGTGACTTTGAGATAATAGAGGTTAGCGTCATTTCTTCTTGGGTAACCTGTTTCCACTCCTTTAGACACGTAATCTGAATCGGACAGGAATCGTGGATTTGATATTGTATTTGCGATCATCGAGTTTGATTAAAAATGTCTTTCCCGACAAACCTGTTCATTTACATCTGGCCAACATAAATCTTGGTATGGTTTTGCCTAAACCGTGGAATACGTGTTGTTCTTATTTCCAGGTCAGTTGAAACTTGGGGATATAATGTGCCTATTTTATGGTTTTTTAGGAAAGCCTTACAAGAGACCGGAGAAAAAAGTGGTAAGTTATCTTTTCAAAGCATATTCTCTCGGAAACTGGCCCTTATATTTCTCGTTTTAATTGGACGATTAGCAGGCACCCGGAACGGTGAATCTAGAACGCAATAACCAGGTAAACTTCTTTTACGCTCGACATGCTCTTGGTTAGTAATGAAGTTTTTTGGGATGGTAAATTTCACTGTTTACCATTGCACAAGAGGCAGTTTAAGAAATTGGTTTGGCCTTTGAAGTCAGGAACCGTTGATCCTCCTCCAGCGCCTTTTTTCTAGGTGTTATAGTCGGGTTTGTGGTAAAGAATCGTTTTAAGCGCATTTGGGCACCTAGTGTTTCCATGCATGCCCTTTTACCGACCACTTCGTGGCCACTTAAATATACACACGCTACTGGTGCGATTTTCGACTTTGTTTCTTGGTGCCAAAGTAATGATTCAAAGGCGAGTTGAATTCTTTTGACTGTTCGTGGCTACTTTTGCCCAAAATTCGAGTATTTTGGACTCGCCAGTTCGACACCATAGGGACGTTTCAGGTGGGCTCTTCTGTGCTTCGAGGTGAAGCTTCTTTAAATGCTCTTGATAAGATAGGATGTGGAGAGAGAGGCCTTTATGCTGCCTGTTCAGTGAACATTTCCTAGCTGGCTAGCGATACCTCAGTGGAAATGAAGTAGGTGATCTATAGTAGGCACTATGTTGATGGTAACGTCTACTAACAAGTTATTAGTATAAAGCCTGTTACTGTTTGGGAAAGACGTGAAGCTGTCTGTTTTCTGCCTGTCGTTGTGTAGCCTTGGCGAAGGCTATCGACATGGGACGTGGCCTGGTCATCAGGAGTGTGCGGGCAGGGTGTGCGTGTTGGTATCTTCGACACTGGCCTCGTAAACACCAATTTGCACAGTCACTTTCGCAATGCCAATGTCAGGGAGCGATCTAACTGGACGTGGCGTCTGAATCGCGACTCTCGATCGGTAAGTCGATGTGCCTTTCTTTTCAGATGTTTACTCATACTGTTGCTTCTCTTTGCTAAGGACACAAACCCAGGTGCGTTGGACGGCCATGGCCATGGCACTTTCGTGACAGGGTTGATCGCGTCCGCACCATATTTCTCTGCTTTCCCCTCCACCCTTACCTGTCCCACCGCGGGTCTTGCTCCGCGTTCCGAATTGCACATTTTCCGTGTCTTTACCGATACTCAACTCTCCATGACTTCGTGGTTCCTCGATGCCTTCAACTACGCCATCGTGAAGCGCCTCCACGTCATAAATCTCTCGAATGGCGGACCCGATTTCATGGATCAACCCTTTGTGGACAAGGTGAACGAACTCTCAGCTAACGGGATCCTCCTCGTTTCCGCTATTGGTAACGATGGACCCGTGTATGGTAGCCTCAGCAATCCTGCTGATCTGATGGATGTGCTCGGGGTAGGTGGCGTGGACGCTAATGGCGACATTGCCACTTTCTCTTCCCGTGGAGCTACCGCAATGGTCAGTTGATTTGCGCATTATAGTTCTACTCATTCAATTTCAGTTGATGTAGTGTTATTTGTGGTCCATTCACTGCAGGAGATGCAGGATGGCTATGGACGATTCAAGCCGGACGTTGTTGGTTGGGCAACGGGAATTGTTAGTTCAAACTCTGACGGCGGATGCAAAACCCTGTCTGGAACAAGTGCTGTCTCGCCTGTTGTAACTGGGTCTATCGCTTTGCTTATTAGGTGAGTTAAATGGGTCACCGGTGGAGTGGAATGGCATGTGGATGGTCAACTTGACGGGGAAGAGGTGGTCGTGATTTACTTTAGCGCTGTTTTGTCAGAGAGGCCGTTGGACCAACCACCAATAAATCCAGCGAGTTTGAAACAGGCGATAGCTGCTGGGGCCGATCCTCTGGTTGATTCTGAGGGGAAGAAGAAGTTTTCCATCTTTGAACAAGGCGCTGGACTACTGAATCTGCGGAATTCAATCGATGTAAGTTCTCCTTGTGTTGACTATGTCATGCTATGAGCGGCCTTTCGTAGGTCCTACCTCACCTAATCAGTTATATAATAGCTAGAATCCGTGGTCCTCCATTTTCACATTGTTGGCTAATAAGATCTGTCACGTTGAAGGGCAATGTCATTCGTTTTTGTTCTGGAAGGCTTAGAAGTTGCTTCGTGATTAAGTACTATTGTCATCCACCTGATGTAGTTATTTTCACTGACCAACCCTCAAGCGGTGCTAGGAGAGCTCGGCCCATTGCTTTTTACTCTTCCTCTATGTTTTTTTACTCTTCAAAAGATAATGCGTCGATTGAAGCCACAGGCGAGTTTGTGGCCGAGCTACTTGGACTTCACTGAGTGTCCCTACTTCTGGCCTTACTGCAGCCAACCCCTATACGCCTCCGGCATTCCTGTCGTCGTTAACGTGAGCGCCTTCTACTACTTTTCTTTTCCAGTGTCCACTGCACGCTTCTCCTATGTGGGCTGGTTTATCATACCACTTAGTCTATTTCTCTGTCGTCAAGGCTACTAGCCTACTCATTATTTTTTCAGTAGTTTAATAAAGGTATTTGAAGGGTTTGGAGGGTGATCTTGACGATTCAGCCAGGTCAATGGTGTTGGCGTGATTGATAGTTCCATAAAAATTTCGGTGACCGATGCGTTTCGGAAAGTCAGCGCTGCACTGTTAGCTGATTGATGAGTTATAACTTGTGCGAACCTCGATGTACTTCTCGTTTATTGTACCCCCCGCAACAATGCTGAGTACATTCATTTTCGAGTTATTCTACTCATTCGCTGATTACTCGTGTTTTGATCGCTAATAGTGCACATTTCTAACAGCACTTGTTGTCAACTTTTCGGTATTCTGAACCTATTTTCTCTCTTTTTACGCTTGGCTACTCTCATTTAAATAATTGTTGCCGCCATTACTGGGCAACACCTATACGATGGGCCGTTGCTCACTTTTTGATTGACCGAATAGCACTCGCTTCCCCAATATTCGTGTTGTTGTGCCATCCAGTAATGTTGGTTGCTCACTCGCCTGGATATTTCCCATTTCATTACAATCCGTGTGCAGTTGATATCATGACAACGCAGCACACGGCAGGTTGAAGCGACATGGTTCCCTACTTGCTTTGTTTTAGTGCCCGGTTCCATGCTCTGCCCTCATTTGGGGTTCAAACCGGTGGGCCTAGGTCCGTTTCTCTTGGTTTATGTGGCTAATCCATTTTCACGCATTCGTAGTCGAGGTCAGCGAGTAAACGAGGCTGCAAAGCTTGCTTCACTTTTACAGCCCACTTCTGAAAACGGTTCGTTTTCTACCAAACCTCTAGAGCCTTTTTCAAATAATATATCTATTCAACGACCAAAACTGCTACCGACTAGATTGGGCATTATTTCCTCTTCTCTGGTCAGTGGTATTTCGAACGATTAAGAAGGTGCTCTACTAGGGTCTGTTCCGGAGGAGAATTGGTCAATGCAGCGGACCTTTTGTTTTTCTTTTAACATGGTGTCAATGATTTCACTGTTGAAATTGAGGAATCATTGGCCGCGTGACATTTTGACAAGTTGTGATTAGTTTACGCCTCTTTGGTAATTTACATTCAACAATTCTATTTGCACCACGACCTGATGCCCCCAGCTACCCCTGAACTGAGGACGTAGAAGTGTCCCGAGTTACCGAATCACTGGTAAAAGTGGTCCACCGACACTGTTGAGGTGGTATCCACGTCAGCCTCCCTCTATGTCGAGTTTGACTCGTTAACTTTCACGTAGTTCGTCTACTTCCACTGTCACAGTGGCCAGTCATAGAAAGATTTGCAGTTCAGTAGACAAATATTCCCCAACGTGAGTAAGAAGTTTGCCTTTAGTTTTAACGACTGCATTAGAGATGCGGCGACTAACTCCCCTGTTTTTCATGGTAAAATATTCAGGTAATCGTTGAATGCAACCGATGTAAAAATGAAAAAAAGTATTGCCTTCTTTTACCGTTTAAAACGCCAGTAGAAGTGGCATAAATCATTCGTCTTCATCAGATTTCATCAAGTCGAATTGTTGCTGGAGGAGAAACAATAAAGGCTCACTGCAGTCTACTTTCCAAAATGTGCAGTGATTTGTTTCTGTTTGCCCAACGGTTTTTAGTGCTTTTTTCCCCAGACCTGCAATTTTAAAAAGTAAAAGAGGTGAATCAGCTTTGTTGAGCGATGCAGAGAAGTGGAAATCACTACCCTCTTCTAAAATTGTCAAGCGATTTTACTGCATTAATTCGCTGTAAATGCTGCTCATTTAGGCAGAAATGGCTGTAAGTAGTATGAGCAGTTTTAAATGTACAAATGAATCCCGTGAAAAGGGGACAACTATCACTGCAACCTCCTTCTTGCCTCCTTAATTCAATGATTCAATTTACCAAGCAAATTTCCCAACTAAACAACACCTTCATGGTTAAATGCCAATCGACCCTAATGTGAGGCGAAACGACTCCTTCCCTTCCCACTACCCACTGGAATTGGCCATATTTAGAACGTGGTAATTTGTCACCCCCAGCCGCTCGTTCCCGCTGACATGAAAATATTGAATACCGCCTTTCCATGTGAGTAACTTGGAGGACTTTGGCAAGGGAGCATGGGGACGTCCTCCGGTTGTTTGCCGTGCAAATGAACAATGGAAACGAATGCATTTACTCCTCCACCTACTTCTCGGTGCATGTTCTTCCTACGTTCGCCCGTTAACGTGTACTGGGTCATGAAGTTAGCCTTGTCAGCCAGTTTTATAGCCTCCTGAAGGAGACGGCAACCATGTCACACGGACGCTAATTTGAGGTGAGGTGAGTTGAGATGGGTATTCTCCCCATGCGAACACCTCATTTATCAGATTGGAAATCCCTGCTCACACTTTCCTGCGGAATAAGTGGCAAAAGGCGCCTGTTTCTGCTACTTTGATCAAACCCCAAGACGAACTGTAGGAAGTCGTGCCAAGCAAAAGTAGGATATGAAAATGCCAACATGATGTGCGATTATGTGCCAATTCCATGCGGCAGATATAATAATTTCGGTTTGGACACAAGGAGCTCATTACTTCAATCACCAAAGGCAGTCGAAACAGTCGTCGCGTGAAAGTCTTCATGTTTGTGGGAGTGGGGGTAAGGGACCTGCGACTGATACCCAGTTGGCTTATTTCCGGATGCAAAATCTTGTGAAACCTTGAAAGGCTAATCAAAATTAACGCAATGAACCGCAGGGCTTGGCAAACACGCGAAGCTCATACCCCATTTCCAATTCATCCTTGTCATGCATGCAAAGACGAAATGGCTCATCTCGTATCATCTCACCTGTCACCACTGATGTGACAATAGGAAGACAAGTACGCTGCATTCCTGTTCGGTGTCAAATTTTTAGCACAGATTTATTTAAATTCTTCCAACAGTACCCCCTCCGTTTTTGCTTCAAATTAATCAAGAAGTCAAGGGAAAAACCCCAAACACTCAGTAAGGGCGAAGGAGTCCTGCCAAGAGAACGCCTTCAGGATATCAAAGCAAGCTGGCGCTTGGTCTTGCGAACGGAAGCTGGAATGAGCACCATTGTACTTCCTGCTGGAAAGACTACTGGATGTTAGAGAAATTTGAACGGGGCGGCACGGTGTGATGCGTTTCGCCTTGGAACGTCATGCGGTAGGGGCACCAGGCAGAGGTGCCGACATTCACCGATTCAGGCGCAATGCTTCAACCCAGTCTGTTTGGCACAGTATGTGCAAATAATGACTTATTGTCATTAGTCATGGCTGCGAAGAGATGAAGGTAAACGGACATCTGAGCCCCCTAACAATTTTGTTGCCACTTTCTCCGACAACGCCGAAGATGTCTTTCAAGTGTATGTGATCGGAAATGTCGCATCACCTCCGAAGTCATGAAACAATTCAGCCAGTGCACGATGAAATATCGTACCGGTGAACAGAAGACACGGTTTTCCGTCGCAGTGAAAGAACTTCCTAAAAAGATGCTTGGTTGTTGTGCGACCTGGTAATTGAAAGGGGGGAGCTGCTTTGCGGAGTGGATTCAAAGGGTGGCGGCTGCATTGCCAACGAAGAGAGGGCTCAGTAATGTACTGATTGCCTTCTTCGCGAAGCGCAATAGCACCAATGAGTCAATGGCCCTAGGACGGTTAACCTTGTGACTCGTGACCCGTGACCCACCTACCCACTTAAACAGCCAAAAGTCAGCCAGTCAGTCACATGGCACGCAAAGCAAAAAATTCGCACGTTTCGTCTCCTGCGACTAGCGACGGATTTGATCTGGTGACGGGTGGGAGGGCAAGCAACTGCACTTTTATGCGGTCACGAAGTCACATGCACATACGCTCCCAAGCCTACACAAACATGCACATTCCCACTCCCTCACTCGTTCACGCACGCACATGTGCATGTCTCGACCCGATACGTTTCAATGCCGATGAGTGGACATGTGACAAGTGCGGATGACAGTCGACTAAGGCCAAAGTTCAAATGATTCACTGAATCACTGCATCAACCTCACACCAAGTAAGCAGGACGCGTTAGGTAACAATACATCGAAAGCGTCACACCATGCTGGTTCCAAAGGTAACGCATTCATTTAGACGTCGCCGAAGTTGACCCAAATAGTCATTTTGTGTGGGAAGAGAGGGACTCCAACGCCGATAAGGTTGCTTTAGACATCTGACATTCAAACGTGTTAAATCGAAATAGGTTTTAATGGAAAGCATGCAGACTACTGCTCTTCACACTAGAGCAACCATAACCCGGAACTCCGTGTGTCTGGCACACGAGTTCGTGAACCTGTCTACGTGGCACCATGTCTCACAATTGGCGTTAATAGGAGTAGAGAAGGATAGCCATTGCACGACCTTTTCGTACGCCCAATTGTGAATCAAGTGGCAGAAGCGCTACCGTTTCCCCTTGGCATTGTTGATGGAGGAAATAGACTGTCTGCAGCGTCTTAAAAGAAGTGTTAGCCAAATGAAAATGAGTAAACACGAATTTCAGAGAAATGCTTAGACAAGCCACAACTATTTGGGAACAAAACTGGAATGTGGGTGGAATGTGGGCAAAGAACTGCTTGTCTGTGAAATCAAGGAGGGTTGGTTGGTTGATGTTGCTGTTGTAGCTGTTGTCATGAACAGCAAAACAAATTCTTAAGTCAAAACCGGAGTAGTGGTGAGTCTACGCGTGCTTGAATGAATGACGAGGGGAATGTGCTTTCCCGCCTCAGAGGAGACCAAAGGACAAGGCATTACAGGTGAAAAGCAGCTTATGAAATTAGCAGTAGCCTTCTTGCTGACAAGTGGGCAGTGGGAAGTTAAACGGAAGAAGGCAACGGCGGCATCGATGGGTCGTGCACATCTTTTTCAAGACCACGTGACCCAGCCACGGCACCACAACAGCCAAATGAGGCAGGACTGACTTTTGGGACAGAGTGTAGACTGACGCAGATTGAATGTTTTCTTCAGCAGAGACAACGTACTTTCAAGAGTTAATGTCACCCGCAAACATAGTGACAGACACAAGCAGATAATCAGGTAGGTGAACCGATTGACCGATCGGCAGCCGTTCACGCTAACCCTCAGTGTCTCGGCTGGCCTCTAACCTCAAAACTCTGGAATGAAATTTTATTTTAGCGCAACAACAGGGAGGGGATGTATTGCACGAAAGTTGACACATCGCAATGTGCAACAGTTACACCTCGAATTTACCTTCACGGTGGTCCACGGCGGGGCCACAATATCATTGCACAATCTCTAATAACTTTTCCTCGTTACTTTGTTTGTCCGAGTTTTTCATCATCAACCCGTTGTCTCACACGGAATGGGTTGGGATTAAATAGATCTACCTCCCTGTGCCCTAGTTCCCATTGTTTCGGTAGCTTCGAGATACACCGATGACAGATGGGAGGGGAAGTGGCGTATTTTCCGCCTCGGTTTGTTTGAGTAAGACAAGTCGTTTGCAACCGACTCCGCTTTTGGGGCTCAGATGCGAAATGAGTCAAACAACTAGCCTTGTTGCCGTTCTTCTTCTTTTCCATCCCGTTCAGAAGGGATTCATTGCATTAACGAGAGAGGGAAGTGCACCCGCTAATCGCTACTTGTGTTGACATCCACTTTTTTTCCAGTAGTAGAAGTTATCCACGCGAAATAGTAATAACGGCGGGTAGTTACATACGATTAGCCCTCTCTAGGCAACAGATGATACCCTTAAAAGGCAGCCCTTCAGCACTGCGCATATCCATTCCATCCACTTGGCTGGATTTGCTTGGCTGACGTTGGGCCTCCTCTCGGCCAGCCAATTGGCCAATCAATCAATCATTTAGATGTGTGAGACCGTTCACTGAGGGTCTGGGCAAATGCGGGGGCCCTCACCGAGTGGGATATCGCTCTTCTAGATTCCCTTGAAGGAGAGGGGTTACTAACTAGGGTGTAGAGCCATCACCACTGTCAATGCCAAGTGAAAGTACGTTAAACGGCAGGAGATTATGATGATTCGATCAAAATGAACGGGTTAAGTTATACCACCTTTTGTCCCGTTTCACTAGCTAACGTTGCTAAAATCTTTTTTAATTGGGGCTACGTGAGAGTGTTTGCTTTATATTGTTAAAGTGTGATAAGACCTCGAATTTCGCCTCCACACACTACCTAACTAGGCTTCTAAACCTCTAAAGAGGGGTTTTATTTGAAACAGTCGAGGGCTGCTAATGTATTCATGCCAATTAATTAATCCTGTACGCCACCAGCCTTCGCAATTTCTCCACTCTCGGTGTGTAGGTAACGATAGTTAATTCGATGGGAGTACACGGTCGGATTGTGGATAGACCTGTCTTTCACCCCCACCTCAACGGAGATGGTGGCGGCGTCCTTTTGGACATCGGTGTAACCTTCTCACGGGACCTCTGGCCATGGACTGGTTACCTTGCCCTCCACATCTCCGTCCGTGACACACCCAGGGCGGCAACCTTCCGAGGACTGGCTGAGGGGTGGATCAGTCTTAAGGTGGAGTCAGATGATCCTGTAAGTCTTTTCGATTTTATGGAATTATTCATGGATTGTTGTATTTTGGGGTCAGAGCCCCTTCACATAAGCGTGTTGATTCGTGCAGTGCTTGTGAATCACGGTCAGTTACCGATCCAGGATTGTTGATCCCACTTTTTTTACAATTTGGCCACCCCGACGGTTGTGTCATGGACAATTAGCTTTAAAATCGGCGGTGGAAGGGCGGGGGGAAACCGAGTTCATTTACTGCTGAAGGCATTAAAATACGCCCGACAGTGAGTCCTCAATTATGATGGTCTAAAATGAAGTCGCGAGTCATTCATGTTTGAGAGGAAGCCATTCCACTAGTCCAAGCATACAACTTGACGCAAGCATCGACACAGATGGATGTGGAAGTGAGTGTTAGGTAGTCATTGTGCTGAATGGACAAACGAATGGCCAAATTTGCCGGTATGCTTAAGAGGCGGTGCCTCCGTGACGACTGGTATTGTGTTCTCCTTTTTCCATCTGATCAGAAATTCAAATTTGACACAAAGCAGGAAGAATCAAAAATGCGGAAAAGAAGTCGGTTTTTTGTCACATTAGAGGTGGTCTCCCTTTAATGATTGAATGTTTAGAAATATGGAATGTTAAATGCTCTTTTGAAAAAGATGCTTGGTATCTAATGTTGGAAAGGACTTTGACAACACAGACAAGAGTGGGCTGGATTGAAGAAGAGGACGCTGAGCTATAAGCAGCCCTTCCACGATGGACAATCCATTACTTGATTGGCTATCAGTAAGCAATGATGTTGTTATGGGTCGAATCGGTCCAAAAAAAGTATAGTCGAAGGCCAAAAACTAACAATTCCTAAAGGATAGTCACCGGAGCCCCTCAATTATTCCATTGTAGTTGCAGCCTTTGAAATAATGCATACAGTGGCCTCTCATCCTTTCAGAAAACTCAAACGACTCTCTCAACCGAATTGAAGCTGGCACTTCGTGTGCCTATCATCCCGACACCCAAACGAGAGTGAGTTGCCCTTGTGCTCGGACCTGGCCCCAAAGCCCTGTTCCTACTCACCCTCACTCGGTCACTTCATTGCTCTTTCGATAGGATGCGGATTCTCTGGGACACCTTCCACAATATTCGGTACCCTGCGGCCTACGTGCCTGCGGACGATTTGACCATGACTTTGGCGTCTCTTGATTGGTACGTTTTTGAGGCTTTGGTTGTAGTCTGCTTCGCTCTGACTGGCACCATCAGGTTTCATCCCAGAGGAGAATCGACTACCACAACCATGCAGTGTTTCATCGCTGTAATATGGTACCAATTGTTTTTTTGTTATTTTCTTCCCACTTAATTAAGTGTGTCACTCACGCATGACATTTGGTCGCATCTGTAGGTGAGTCGCGGCATTACAAATTTGTTATGCTTGTAGCCACAGGGAGGGAGAAGAGTGGACTCTGCATTCATTTCGCTGACTCTTGAGTCGACTTGTTCCCTTTTTCTTCCCTCCCTTCACACATTGAATCTGACTTGTATTGATGAATGGAAGGCAAGTTTAATCACTTCTCACCGGATTTTTAGACTTACCGACTGCTTTCATTCACTCCCTCCCGTCTGTTTAGCACGTTAAAGTTAGCCAGTCCTTTAAATCTTGACTCGCTTACCTTTTACTATATGTTAAGCTGTTCGACTGGGTCCGTATCAGTCAGTAAACGGTGGAAACCTCGGAACTTTCATCAAGACTTTATCACTCGTTAATCTCGTGCATCATCATGACCGACAAATGCTGTAATATTGCGTCTGCACTGGCAAGCATGCAAGGTTGGGTAGTCTTGTCTCGCTTTGTACCTCACAAATACGCAACGTTCGTCCATCGCCAATATATGAAATCCCCTGGTTGTGCTAAATTGTGCCATAAGCGGCTTGACCTAGTTTAAACCAGCATGAGTTTTCTGTAATAGTGAGCAGCTATATTGATGGTCACAAGGGATTCGGGTAGTCGACTACGTCACGCCGCGTGTCCGAGTCGCTCCTGCGTACAACGAATGAACAAAGTGGCCCCCTAGGAGTATCATTTTAGAGTGCTCACGTGAAAATAGGAAGTTGGGTTCATAATGGGACAGAAGAGGATGCATTCTGTGGAGTGCCGAATGTGTTCAACTTTGTCTGCACAGTTCTACGCTCTCTTCTTTGCCCACTTATCTCCGTGTTTAGTTGATAGTTGCTTCAACGTAATCTAATTTGTCAGCGTAACCAAATCACCAGATGCCACGCATATCCACACCCGCAACTATCAGAATTTTTCAACTTTTCACGTGTGTAGGTTTTCCACAAAAATTAAACTGAATGTCTGCCAAAATTCGTCCTTTCAAAACAGAACTCCGTAATTGTACTTTGCTTGTGCAATTAGTTCAGAAGCGAGCCAGTTTTAAACAGGCTAAGAATGTTGTTTGCTTAGCTGCTGTCTTATGCCTACTTAATCGGTTTTCAACACACTTTGGTACCACTAAAATAAGGAAGTTGGATCGGCACATACATGTGACGCCGGAGGCGAATGTGTTAATATGAATGCTGAAACTGCTTGATTCGATGTGTTTGCAAGCTAGCGGTTTAATTTTGCAGTGAATGCATGACGCCTAAGCCAAGTGTTATCTTTACCTTGACAGGCTGGGAGACCACATCCACACAAATTTTCGCGACCTCTACCTCTCCCTGCGCGGAGCAGGCTACTTTGTTGAAGTCCTTCAGCAACCATTTACATGTTTCGACGCCTCGAAATACGGTAAGAAGCCAGCTCTATCTATTTCACTCGATGAAATATTGAAGCCTTCAAGTTTCCTACTCCAAGGAACTGTTGAAAGGCGCTTCAGCTTAAGCATCGTTATTTTCCTTTATGTAGTGCGGTCCGATTGTTTAGTCTCTTCTTTTCGGTGCCCGGTGACGCCACACACTTCAGCACAAGATTGGGTCGAAAGTTGTATCGTGTCCTCAAGACTCTACAAGGCGTTCCATTCTGGATGAATGTTGATGTTTTTTCAGCAGGGTGCCAAGCTAGCAGTATGGTATTGGAATCTCGAAAGATGCAAAAACCCGTTTAATCCTTCATTTTCTTCCGTTGAGCATAATTCATCTCAATTTTCCTCGTAACAACCTCCATTTCATCCATTACAGGGTAGTCGGCTAGGTTTTAATAGTCCATGAGTGGGCGACGAAGCTTAAACAATGCTTTTCAATCCTCTCCATCGTTCTTCTTAATTACAAGCTGGATTGATCGGATACGTTTTTCCGACGTGTTACTTAGGGGGCGGAAAATGCTCCATAGCAAGTGGATTTCGTGGGCAACTAACCTCTCGCAGGTACAAGTGTTTGAAATCATGACCACTTGGTAAAGTTTGCAATCGAAGGTTTCGTTGCGGTGCTATTTCCGTAGAGCATTTATGGGCATCGTGGTGCCGCCCGCCCACCCACCTGGGAGAGTCTTGGGTTCTTGGAAAGTGGAATGCAGCACTTAATCATACAGTGCCCCTAGTGCAGGGTTTTAGTGTGGTTAGCGCAGCCAGTTCTTTTTGGGGTTGTTGTCAAAAATCAGCACCACTTTGCTGGTTCTTCTGTTGCAAATGCGTGCAGCCTTGGCCATCCGTAGCAGAGATGTTCCGCTTTTTTTTGAGGTTTGAGCGTTTTCTTCAGCCAGTCAAAGTTGAGTTGCTGCCCTTCCTATGCAGTGGATCCCCCTTGCTACTGCCCCTAATATTTCCTCCAGATTAGCTTTGACGCCGTGATGTGTCATACTCTGGTCCCTCGCGCCTTCTCTGAAGCTACATACAGACGGGTCAGCAGGCTATTGGCCATGCCGTCGGGCGAGAGCGCAGTTTAACAAAATGTCAGAATACTGCAGGACTATTGTGGCAGTGTGGTATGCGACTTATGGAAGCCTGAAAAGGTCCACACAGCCATAAACTCAGTTAAAACAGCCTTTATTCTGATAAAACATTGTGTTTGCACTATTTTCAGGAACTCTGATGATTGTGGATCCTGAGGAGGAGTTCTGGCCAGAGGAGGTTTCGAAGTTACAGGCTGATGTTTATCAGAGGGGCCTTTCCCTTCTCGTCTTTGCTGGCTGGTTCAACACCTCCGTTCAAGCAGCACTAAAATTCTACGACTTAAATAATAGGTAAGATGCGTAATAGAGACGTATATGACGAGGGCATGGGAGGAATTATGTTTTTCTTCTGGAAGGGTGGAGGGACTGGGAGAGTTGAAGCAAAGGGGTCGTGCATTGTATATGTGCTGCGAAGAAGCACTTTTGGTGGTGTATATTAGAGCGCCAGTAGGTGGTCTCGGAGGTCTGGTTCCTTCAGGCCTAATTGTTCACTAGTACTTTGTACCACAGTTTCGCGTTCTTCCGGGCCTACATTTGCGTCGACTTCACTCTGGGGAGGTATCAAACTTGGAGATCTGATTCCTCTTACTGTGGTAGGGCAGCAAAAGCAGAATGGCCGGAAGCGTGAAATGATTCCTGCCACCACTCCGTGGAGATCGTAGCACAGTGGACAGACGGAGAGTGGTTGTAAATAATTCTTAAGTAAACCATGCTTCATCAGCTTAAGTATGTAAGAGTGAATTCCTGCATCTGGTCATCCTG
The DNA here is from genome assembly GCA_000469725.3 of Echinococcus multilocularis. Classification (NCBI taxonomy): domain Eukaryota; kingdom Metazoa; phylum Platyhelminthes; class Cestoda; order Cyclophyllidea; family Taeniidae; genus Echinococcus; species Echinococcus multilocularis. The sequence continues at coordinate 667,277 of LN902848.1, read as the reverse complement.
TCATTGCTTTCATATCTTCCGCTTGGATGGGTAAAATACCTTTTCACTTTCCTTCTTGAGTCCCCTTGACTGTTTCTAAATTAAGCAATGCATAACTTATTCTAACATCGCCTTTAAAATGACTTTTTTTTAATAGGAGCAGTGCTCTATTGTCAATTAACTTATGCAATTTTCTTTGTCCACAAATCCTACAGACGTTTGTGGGTGCCAGTCACAGGAGGTACCAATGTGCCCGCTCTCAACGCCCTCCTGGCTCCCTTTGGTGTTCAATTTGGGTGCGTACCGCCTTTAAACTCCAGTCCTTCTAATTTACTTGTAAAAACAAATATTTTTCATCTTTTTTTAGAGACCAGATTTTTGGTGAAGGATTTAAAGTCGGTGATTTAATAGGTAAGAGCCTGGTTTCGGTATTTCACGTTACTTGAATCTTCACTTGTCAGTGACAGCAGTAGTAGTGATGGCTTTACAAACTAGTCAGTAATCCTTCTCTTCGTGCAACTCATTTAACGAAATATTAACATGTGGGATCCGGTGTCCGAAAGGTCAATATTTCACTCGGCAATGGCCTCAGCATTTGCCGAGACCCTCAGTGAATTGTCTCACACATCTACTTGATTGTTTGATTGGCCGATTGGCTTGCCGAGAGGAGGTCCAACATCAGCCAAGCAAATCCAACCAGGTGGATGGAATGGATATGCACAGTGTCGGAGGACTGCTTGTTTGAGCGCATCTTTTGTTGCCTAGAGTAGGCCAATCGTGTGTGATTAGATACTGTTATTAGTGGAATAATAAGGGGTTGTCAACGTGAGTAGTGATTAATGGGTGCACTTTGACCTCTCGTTAATACAATGAAAGTAAATGTAATGGATCCCTTCTGAATGAGATAAAAAAGGAGGTCGTTAACAAAGCTGGTTGGTTGACTTATATCGCCTCTCTCGTTTCACCTCTAATCCCCGAAAGCTGAGAGCCATAGAAGAGGGCGCGGGGGTGAGGGGAGGACTACGTAGGCAGTCGCAAACAACGGCTTTTCTCATTCAAACAAAGTGTAGTGGAAAACACGCTACTTCCTCTACCTTCTTTTGCCAGTGCATTTCATAGCCACCGAAGTTCAAGAACACCCACTTTTGTTGCACACATTTCACGCCAATCCGAGGAGGTCACTCCATTTTAACCCCTTCCCATCCTCTGTGTGCTTTTGCATTGGTGGTGCAAACGATAGATAAATAGTTTTGCTAGAAAAAGTCATTGCACATTTTCCCCTTGTAAATGGGAATGGCTTAGAAGTGATTACATTTCGAAGAGGGATAGTGGATGGAATAATTGAATTGATAATGGCGAGGATATTGCAGTGACTAGGAGAGCGCCCTACTCCAATTCCCTTTGACAAGACCCAACTTTGCATCTCATCACTGTCTGGACGCATTCGACAAGTAAGTGTTCCACATTGTGATGCATCAGCCTTTTTGCCACACGTCTTCTCCCTTCTATTACTATAAAACAGGTTGTTTTTTTGGAATGGATGCAGGCTATTCGAGGCATTGGCGATCGACGCGACCGTTTGTCTGTCCATCGGTCGGTCCGCTTGATTGCGCCTGTTGACATGTTAGTGCTTGATCTTGTAAAATCCCAAAAGCACATAGTATTTACCGCTAAAAGCAGTCCCAAAAGTCAGTTGAGTTTGGAGGCCAGCCGAGACACTGAGGGTTAGCGTGAACGGCTGCCGATCGGTCAATCGGTTCACCTACCTGATTATCTGCTTGTGTCTGTCACTATGTTTGCGGGTGACATTAACTCTTGAAAGTACGTTGTCTCTGCTGAAGAAAACATTCAATCTGCGTCAGTCTACACTCTGTCCCAAAAGTCAGTCCTGCCTCATTTGGCTGTTGTGGTGCCGTGGCTGGGTCACGTGGTCTTGAAAAAGATGTGCACGACCCATCGATGCCGCCGTTGCCTTCTTCCGTTTAACTTCCCACTGCCCACTTGTCAGCAAGAAGGCTACTGCTAATTTCATAAGCTGCTTTTCACCTGTAATGCCTTGTCCTTTGGTCTCCTCTGAGGCGGGAAAGCACATTCCCCTCGTCATTCATTCAAGCACGCGTAGACTCACCACTACTCCGGTTTTGACTTAAGAATTTGTTTTGCTGTTCATGACAACAGCTACAACAGCAACATCAACCAACCAACCCTCCTTGATTTCACAGACAAGCAGTTCTTTGCCCACATTCCACCCACATTCCAGTTTTGTTCCCAAATAGTTGTGGCTTGTCTAAGCATTTCTCTGAAATTCGTGTTTACTCATTTTCATTTGGCTAACACTTCTTTTAAGACGCTGCAGACAGTCTATTTCCTCCATCAACAATGCCAAGGGGAAACGGTAGCGCTTCTGCCACTTGATTCACAATTGGGCGTACGAAAAGGTCGTGCAATGGCTATCCTTCTCTACTCCTATTAACGCCAATTGTGAGACATGGTGCCACGTAGACAGGTTCACGAACTCGTGTGCCAGACACACGGAGTTCCGGGTTATGGTTGCTCTAGTGTGAAGAGCAGTAGTCTGCATGCTTTCCATTAAAACCTATTTCGATTTAACACGTTTGAATGTCAGATGTCTAAAGCAACCTTATCGGCGTTGGAGTCCCTCTCTTCCCACACAAAATGACTATTTGGGTCAACTTCGGCGACGTCTAAATGAATGCGTTACCTTTGGAACCAGCATGGTGTGACGCTTTCGATGTATTGTTACCTAACGCGTCCTGCTTACTTGGTGTGAGGTTGATGCAGTGATTCAGTGAATCATTTGAACTTTGGCCTTAGTCGACTGTCATCCGCACTTGTCACATGTCCACTCATCGGCATTGAAACGTATCGGGTCGAGACATGCACATGTGCGTGCGTGAACGAGTGAGGGAGTGGGAATGTGCATGTTTGTGTAGGCTTGGGAGCGTATGTGCATGTGACTTCGTGACCGCATAAAAGTGCAGTTGCTTGCCCTCCCACCCGTCACCAGATCAAATCCGTCGCTAGTCGCAGGAGACGAAACGTGCGAATTTTTTGCTTTGCGTGCCATGTGACTGACTGGCTGACTTTTGGCTGTTTAAGTGGGTAGGTGGGTCACGGGTCACGAGTCACAAGGTTAACCGTCCTAGGGCCATTGACTCATTGGTGCTATTGCGCTTCGCGAAGAAGGCAATCAGTACATTACTGAGCCCTCTCTTCGTTGGCAATGCAGCCGCCACCCTTTGAATCCACTCCGCAAAGCAGCTCCCTCCTTTCAATTACCAGGTCGCACAACAACCAAGCATCTTTTTAGGAAGTTCTTTTCACTGCGACGGAAAACCGTGTCTTCTGTTCACCGGTACAATATTTCATCGTGCACTGGCTGAATTGTTTCATGACTTCGGAGGTGATGCGACATTTCCGATCACATACACTTGAAAGACGTCTTTCTCATCGTCATAAAAGTTTTTGTTTACCTTTGTTCCGTCACCCATAAAGAGTGGCTTGAAATTGCCACTGATATCTACTGTGCCGTGATGACTATGCTAGGTGTAAGTGTTGTGCTTGAATGGGTGGAAGTACTCCTATCTGGTGCTCATAGCACACGACATTTGAGGGTAGAAGGCCTTTCAATGTGTCCTTTTTTTTTGGAGTGCTCTGGCACAGTAATGCCCATTCCAGTCTTTATTAACGGAAGGGAACGCCTACTTAACACCTATTTGATTTAGCATTCTAAAATCCTTCTAGTGGTACTGCCCTGCCCTACTCTTTGCAGGCGCGAAGTCCTCGTTGATTGATTGTAGCACTATTGAGGCGTTCGTAATATTTCTCTTGTCTTCTTGAATTATTTGTAGCAAACACAGAGGGTATTTTTGGAGGAATTTAGATCCCGCGCCAGAATTCAGTGCGGTTATTTCTCCTCTCGCGCATCGATGGTAACTGACTAGACGAGCCACTTCATCTTTGCGTGCGTGCAGCCACGCATGCTAAGTGCGATTAGCGTCTCGCGCTGTTACATGTCTTTACACCCAGAAATACTCCAACTGCCAGTTTTAATCTTCCTACCCTCCTCTCTTTTGCAAGCATGAGGACTTCCATCCGACCACTTCTTGTTGGTAGAATTGGTGGACTGCCTTTTTTTCCATACCAAAGTTATTGTTCCTGCTCCACGAACTTGGCATTAAATCGCACACCAAACTGGCATTTTCGTATCCTACCTTCAAGTTTTACGATTTGCAGCACTTTTTTCTTCTTATATTTCGGCCTAATTTGCAGAACTAAACTCGTTTGGCATTTGGTTCATTCCACAGCAAAAGTGTGGAATGTGGAGAATGAAATGGCCTTTTGGAGGGAGCCGCAATCTTGCCTCACCTTAAACTAAACTTTGCGAGACATGGCTATCGTCTACTTGTAGGAGGCTGTAGAACTGACCGGTACGATGAACGTTATGGCTCTGCACAAACTTGAGAGGGAAATTTACTTTGGAGCAGTCGCATTCGCTCCCGTTGTCCATCTGCATAAAGAAAAGTAGGAGGACGTTTCCTCGTTCTTTTGTCAAAGGCGTCAACACTAGCCATGTGTTCAATGTTTTCATAGTCGGCCATGCCAGTAGAAACGAGTGACCAGGAAAGACAAGACAAGGCCAGCATATATGGCCAATTTCAATAAGTGGTCGGAGAAAGGAGGAGTCGATTCACCTCACACACAGTGGATTGGTATTTGCCAAGAAATTATCGTTGAATTGAAAAACCGCTTGGTACATTGAATTATTGAGATGGGAAAGCAAGAAAAGGGTCTCAGTGGTAATTGTATACCCATCACAGGATTCGTCAAATCATTGGAAACTCTTTTGCTACTAAAAGCTGCTTTTCACCCGAATTAGTAGTATCGGCTGCAGGTTGAGGGAGTGAAGTGACTCAACAGCATCTGAATGGAGGTGTGATTTCCACTTCTAGAGGCATTTTCAAATGCGACGTCATGCCTCTGAGGTAGTGACCAACGTTAGTTCACCTTTTTGTCCATTGAAAAAGTGGATCAACGGAGAACGCTAAAAAAAGCCATCGATAAAACTTGATGAAGAAGGGATAAGTCTTTGCATATGCTGGAAGTTTGCTGGAGGGAGTGAGCTTTAGTGTTAGGCTTTCCTCGACCACATGGTGAAGTGAAATTCATTCCCTGAATTTCCCTCTCCCCTGCAATTAAGTGCATAAAAATTGACACTTCTAATTCCGAATTCTTAAGTATGGTTTTATCCGACGGCTGGATTCCTCCCTATTTCCTAAAAACTGACTGTCGAACTTTCAGCCGATAGCGACTCTTTTTTTTCAGTTTCTAAGCTGATGTGAATTTTTCCATTTTTCCTCAAAAGTTGAAAGGGGAATTTAAAGTGTTGGACTATTTTTAGGCGATTTTGTTAGTTTGAATAAGCAGTTGTCTTTTGCAGTGGCGATTTTAAACTCTCCTGTCTCTCCCACCTGCTATGGCGCTGCGTTGCATCGTTTTGTCAAGTGAGGCGAAAGTGGAAGATTTATTTTCTAGTCACTTTACTCCGCCTTAGTTGCTGTGATTATTCTACCTACAACACGGCAAAATATGGAACTGAGGTTGTGGTTTTCGATTTCTCTTGAGTAAACTGCGTTAGTATTAGAAAAGAATATTTTGTTGTCATCGTTGTAGCGCACTGAGTCTTCCATCGAGACCATGTTTCCCAGCAAAAGTCCAATTTCGAAACCTTAGGTGCCCTCGTAACCAAAACGAAGAGTTAAACAAACAATCAAAGTAGTAAAATCGCTTTTAAACTTGTCCAGTGATGCACCTGTTCTAAAGTCGCCACTTTCCCTAGTCTAGATCCATTCATCCATCTGCCCATCCACTTCTGGCCTCATCAATCTCTCCATTATCAATCCATTCATCTATGGCCGGGTCTATTCATCCTGCAACCTTTATTTCACCCACTCATTCCCAATCTGTTCTTCAGTATGAAATCCAAATATCCACCCCATTTTCACCAATTCATCCGTCCATCGAAGTGCACTTCAGTTACCAAAAAGGTTTCCACTTGGTCATATTTTCCCACAGCACAGAACAACTTAAAGTAAGCGGACAAGGCTCGTAAGCCGATTGGCTGGATGGAGTCCACTTCGACGTGAATTAAATCAAACAACACCAGAAAAAAATTCTAATGTTTTTGGGCCCGTTTTTCTCGTAGAAATGGATAAATTTAGCATCAGACGAACCAGGTAATCCTCTCCACAAAATCACCTTCATTTCATACCTCATTCTTGCATGTGGTGAAAGAGTATTTGGTTCTCTCGTTCGCCAGTTGACTACCCCTCGGGTAGCCACCTCGCCAGCATGTCAACTACCCAGGGTCACTCCCGCGTCATGTCCCGCCGTCTCGTCGACCTCGGACGCCAGATCATCGATCGAGCTGCGGGACTGACTGAGTCGGAGTCGAGGTCTTTCGACAACAAGCAGAAGATCCTCTTCTCCGGCCTTCGATCAAGTCCTACCAACACTGACCCTCTAGTCCCCGTACTCGGTCTCTGGGAGAATGATCCTGAAGCACTCAATTCTGGAAGAGTGGGGGTGTTCGGCGACTCAAGCTGCCTGGATTCATCCAGCAGTGCGAAAAATAGTGAGTCTGTTTTATTCTCTTAACGTACGAGCAGTGTATATCTCTCCATTTAACGTTTTCCTGTCAGTTGAAGTGCACTGCTCGAGAGGTTACTTTGAGAAAACAGGCAAAATTTTTTCTCTTGTATATAATTTGCGCTTTGTACACGCAAGTGAGGTGGTGAGTACAGTCCTTTATGTTAGTGCCTGGGTTACTTTCAACTGCTGGGTGCTTTGCAGAACTTACTAATTAACCGGTTGCTTTAGTACGGTGGCTTATAATGATTGAGAGCCGGAATCCATGAGCTGCTTGATCTGCTTCTTGTGCACCTAATTAGCCAATTTCAATGTAGATAAAGTGGATTTACCTTCCCTCCTATAATTCCTGGTGTTCCATTTATGCAACAATACCAACATTGGACTAAATACGTTTCGAGTAGCTGTGGGACGGAAGGACCTGACAGTGTGGATGAACCATCCTAAGGCAGCCTTCTTCATCATTTTTTTGATATTCAGCCTGTACTGGCTCTCTGACATTGTGAGCATTTGCAAATATTTGTGTTCATCATTCCTGCAGAGGGATTCGTTTCTCGTTTAGCTTCACGATAGATTATGCGTCGATCAGGCGTTTAGAATCAGGCAGGCTTTTCACACACTGACTGAATGACTATTGCGGTACCACGGTCGGTATCATTACGTATAGATGCAGTCTTTTTGCAGGCTTACAGCCAGTGGTCGCCCCAGTCGTGGTATTTTTTAGACTTCTACCGGCTTACTGTTGATAGGAAGCTCAGACGATCACCATACGCTGTTGAATGCATGTCGGCATTTCAGCTGTTGTCCGCTACCACGATTAACGGTGTTCGGACTAGACTGGCCCATGCATGGCATTTGCGCCTCCATTGTGAGTAGTGAAAGGAAGCATTTATTACCCAATGCAAAGTTTATTACCACAGCTCTAGCATTTCTTTTATGAATCCAGTTTCGTCTTAAACCTTCATCTCACTTTATTCATTCACTCTGTGATTTGCATTGTATCTATAGCATTACTGTGGACGCGTTAAGAGTGTGAAAACCCCAGTGAAGTGACGGAACCCCCTCTCCACCAGCTCAGATGCCGAGCCCACTTTACCCATGGTTGTAATCATTTTTGGTAGTTCATCCTCTGCACCGGTCATCGAAAAGGCTAGACATTGGAGTTTTTCTGTGAGGCTGAAACGAAGGCCATACAATGCCCGCTCACCACAGTGAGGAAAATCTCCCATCTTTTTTTATTTCAAGAAGGTTTGTCTACTTCACCCTCTTAGCAAAATGCGTTGGAGAGATGACGCTCAAGGCTGGCCAATGTCCCAACGAGAATGTATTTTGCACCCCTGTCATTTTGTGCTGCGAATGGTTGTCCTTTTCTCCCTCCAATTTTGTCCAACATTTCCACTTTTATTCCGCCCAATCAGTAATGGGGAACGCTCTCCCTGATCACTATGCTAGATCTCTAGGTTTCTCCTCTCAGTTTGGAGGAGTATCGTGAGTATTTCTTGTCATGATTGGGAAAGTTGGCAATTGGTTAATACAGCTTTGTAGTCCCCCTTTTCAAGTTTCGGCAGCTTCATCCATCCGCGGTAGACGTCCTTCCTGCGCACTGCTCTTACACAGTTAGCTCTTAAGCCGCTTGGAAGTAAGCCGTACTTGAAGCACCAACTGCAGGTGCTGTATTTTTAGCAGTAAGTGGAGGGTAACAATTGTATCTCACTGCACTGCCAAAAATGAGTGACTTGATTTATCCCCCAAGGTTGTTACAAGACACAGAAGTTGAAAAATTAGATGCTTTAGAAATTTGCATAGGAGCCGAAAAGACACGATCCAAGTTGGTTCCAGAAGCACTAACATATTAGCGTGGAGAACTCCGGTTAACTGGATCCATATTTACATTCCATTCTTTTCATTAATGTAAGCTTTTGAGTAGTCTCGTACGCCAACAGATGGGAGGTGAAAGTTTAACTTACGCAATTTAAAGTGGTCGAACTAATTTTAGCCCTTGGGACTATTTCTTCTCTTTCATCCATCTAACCTAACGTCGCAGTAGGTGGTTCACCTTTCTTCCCTTTTTCGGTACTTTTAATCGTGCATTTGCTTCAAACTTGGAGCTGCTTTTTAGGGCTGTTTTGTTTTGACCACGTCAAGGCACTTCAGCCTAATGTTTCCCCACCGTTCAATTTAAGTTTCACAATCTTTTGTCTTCATCAAGAAGGGTTTAAGAAGGAACTCTTAGAAATTGACATTTGGAAAGTTGAGAACGCAGCTTTTCCCAATTTGCAACAAAAAATTTTCACCTTCTGCTGTACTTTACCGTTTTTCTCGATTAGAAAAACTCATCGAGTTGTGGTTCCTCATTAATTTAGAAGTAGAAAATCTCTTTATTTTGGTTTTTTCCTTTCTTTTCAATTATTGATGTGCTCTCATCAAACTCACAATTCGTTTCTTATGGCTTATGGCGACGCTGTTCACTAATGCTAGCAACAATCTGAATGTTTTCATGACGTATTTATCTGCGACACCTTGGACGTTCCCGGTAGTGGGAAACATTGACAAGTCCTTGGTATGCCGTGGGTAGGCTTGTTGATAACCGCCTTATCAACTGCCCCAAGTATTAAATCAGACGGGCTGGGGTATCTTTGTGCGTGGGCACCCTTGATTGTCTGCGGAAAGGGTCAGAGTCTCACTGAGGCACACGTTTGCACCTTCTCCAGGTCTTGCCAGCCATTTTTCACTGTAGCCTGTCGCGTGGAAGATTGAGAGGGCATAATAAGGCTTCCACCAATTCAGCCCCGTCTTTTTTGCCACATACCAGACATTATCGGCATTGATAGGAAAGCTTTTTGAATGAGATTTCTTAATCGCGATAACGTGTTGCTCTTTCATCTCAGGTACGGTTGAAACAAGAATTCAGGTCACTTGTTTTGCTTTCTTCATATCCGAATATGTGAAGTGATTGTTGGTTGCAGCTGGCCTCCATTCCCCGTAGTAGAGGACGTATCTTGCTAAGTCCATCACCAGTAAAAGTTCAACTCCTCTGCCATATAGCCTTAAATTAACGGCCAGTGCATCACAAAGTCGCTTTGTCACGTGGCATTGCTGTTCGAAAACGCCTTATATCTCCTTGGCTTAGTTTTTTTCTGCGAAATTAATGCCTTTGGCCCGGTCATCCACTTTGTCTTTCAAGGTATGCTGATTGACTGTTTGCTTTATCATCCAATTGCGACTGTTGAATCGTTTGTACGCACTCAATGTATAGTCATCTCTGCATATATCCATTTTAAGGGGAGAATGATACTGCAATATAGTCGACTTAGCTTCCATGCGAATGTACGCGTTCATTTTTACTTGACGAACTTGGTTGCTTTAAACATCACCCTCCAATTCAAGTAATACACTTGACGTTTTGGAAGGTCTCACTGGAACGTTCGCTTTGCTTTGACCTTTGAGTGTTAATTCATACCATCAATGTCGGAGCACTCTAGTCCTATCCCGAATTTTCCATCATAGGTGTCTGCTTTTTTTCCTGAGTTTCAGGGTAACTTTCGACTGGGATTCTTACTGGACACCTAAAACTCCAAAAAATGGCATTGTTTTAGCGTTGCAGTGTCATCCCATCTACGAGCTGTTGATCAGTACGTGACCGTTATGGAATAACTTCTTTCAACTGACTTAATTGTTATCCCACTTAATTGTTGGGCTACCAGTTTTCTGAAAAAAAGGGTGCAACCTCCGATGACTGAGATAAGACGGTAAAAAAAGCGAAGCGAAAGTCACCTAAACTTTGGCCTGCCCATATTTTGAAAGATTCTCGTTTTAACTCATATAAACTGATCACTTTCTACGTTGCAAGTTACAGTAATTTATCATGCAAAATAAATTGCTTTTGGGGGCGTTTCGGGAGTCGTGCAATCCTCAACCACTTATACACACCTAATAAAAGCGACGTTACATGGTGTGTGTGTCTCGGTGGATGTGTATGAATATATAAAAGAGTGGGAAAGAGGGAGGGCGGGGAGAGGTGGGGTTTCGAGGCATGTTCCACTTTTTAGTTTGAAGAAATGCATTACCTTTATGTTACAACATTCGTCCCATTTCGAATTTATGTCCTTTTAGTAATAAATCCAGTTGGTCTGAGGGGACGATTGGTATTGTAGTTAAACCTAGGGTTGATGAGCAGGTGACTGCTCCGCCTCTACAAGGCGGCGAAGCTAAATTAATGAACCCCTGCAATGTAACATTTGATCGTGCTTGGCGCACACTTTTTTGATACAAACTGGTACAGTTGGCTGTAGCTCCATGCGTTGGGTGCGATCTAGTCACTTTTTCCTCTGCTATAAATGTCATTTTTAAGTGTGACAATTTAATTACCCAGACAGTTGGCCCATTCACCATCACACTTCACAACAGTCTGGAGGGTTCTACTATTCACTTATTCTGATGCTACTCCCAAAACTACCAGAGGAATCATTTTACCGTAGGCCTGCTCTCTAGAATCCCGATGCCTTTCATAAACACCGCTGCACATCTGATCTCTCGACGATGTTGAGTCAACTCTAGATCCCTTTATCTCTCCTATTTTCAAGGCGATATTTATCCCGTTTTCTTTGTCGTCTCCATGCGTTTCGCGTCATCCACATTGACCACCCACTGGGAGTGGGCTTGATTTGCTGTCTAGCCGTTCAACATATACGTCTCTGCGCACTTCCATTTGATTTGATATGACTTGTTGCCGTCGAAGCAACTCCGATTTTTCTCTGAAAGTCAATCTTTTAAATTCAGAACTCGTTCAAATGGCTCTTTAATGGAAGCTGTACACGATATAACAAATGTTCCAACGAGGTGTACAGTATTTCCTGCTCCAGTGAATGGCGAAATCCTTATTCAGGACTAGACTTGGGATAAGGAGTGTTGAGTTGGCGCTACCTCTCAAATGCAGCACCGTTAGAGACCTGATCGCAGCGAACCGATTGTTTTTCTTTGCTTTGACGACTGATGAAGAGTGGACAGCGTCTCTGAAGCGAAAAAGCCGTCCCATAATATCAAATCATTTGGAATGCTGATTAATTGGCGCCCTCATATATTTCATTATCACACCCCTACAGCGTGATTAATGCTTTTGAAAACAGTAATTAATCACTTTAGGCCTGAGTTATGTTTTGAATTTGTCGGATGGGCAACCTTAGCTAATAACAAGTTTGTTTCGATGATATAATAATTACTGTCCTGGGTTGCGTATAAAATATGTCGGCAGATATGAAAAGTTCTCTTAATACCACCTTTGAAATAAGGATTTTGTTAAAAAATTTCTCCCGATATCCACATTAAAAAAACACCCTGTCACATTGGAACGCCTCCCAATTAATTATTCATACATGCTGGTACGGTATCGGCTATAGGTAAGGTTGAGTTGTGTTGTAGCATTAAATATGCTGTTTTGCCTCTGAACGGGCGAAAAAGTCCTTTTTTCTCGCAGCTGAGCCATCAATGCTTTTGGATGTGCTCCAAAGCGTTGGGGACGCCTACCACCTCAGAAATCACTCCTCTTTCGACTCCCTAGAATGATGTCCTTTTCCTGCCCTGGTCAAATACTCTAGGACGTTTTGGGTGCTCTGTCTCTCTCATCAAATTCCTTGGCATCGGCCAATGTTCCGTACAAGTGGATTTTAAATGTGCTGATAATAGGCGTAAGGTCAGGCCATCCCATAGCCTCCAGTACTACTCTGTCGGCAGCCGGTCGGCACCGAAGGTATCCGCATTGAAGTCCTTATCCCACTGAGGATGCAGATTGGAAGCTCAACAGGATCCGCACTCACGCATCTAAACACCATTTTACAACGGCCGCGTTAGCTGTTGCTGGAGATGCTGCTCTTCAAAACTAATAAACCTCTGGTGATGAATCTCTATGATTAATTCTCTCACGATATAGGCTGGTGCTCATTAGAGCCTTAACCATGTTGGATGGGTGAAAGATTTCCATTTTGGCGCTTATGAATTACAACTTTGGGACCGGAAAAGTGATTCATTAGGCTTCCAAAGAAGCAGTGACTCTGTCCACACATGCATCCGTAATACTTGGCAAGACTTACGGCGCGTCATATTTGATCTTGAGGTCAACCAATACCTCATTCAGCCTGTGGCGGACTGTGGAGGTTGAGGTGACCCCTCTAGACCCAGAGGAAATCACACCAATGTTGAACATGATGCCTCTACCATCATTTGTGGTGGAATTTGGCGGAAACACTGGCTTGTCCACCACTCAACTGTCCTCTTCTCTCGAATTGGCCATAACCTACTAAGCAAAAACACGCGTTTAACTGACTGGTAAGGGCCAAATCACAGAGTGCCATGGCAACTGCAGTGGAAACTGATATTCACCAAACATGTTCCAGTATTTTCAAAGCCTACAGTGTGTTTATCAGTACACATTGTTTAAAGAAATTTAATTTTTGTTTAGGCTTTAACTGGATCGTCACATCTTTGTAGCATTTGATCTCCCATCCAGACCGTCCGTTTTGTGTGATAAAGTCTCACAATGGGCTACTAAATGATATAATGCCTTCGAAGTACCTTCACCCTTCCATTCACTAGCAAGCTTTCAAATTTTCTGATTCCCATTGATTATCCTGGAGTACTTCCAGCCTTGAATCACGACCGCTGCAGAGTTTGCGGATGCTAGCAAACTGAAATATCTGTGCAGGTATGGAACTGGGATTTTTACCACTTGGCGAAGTAAATTTTCTCCCTCCTTTTGCTTATTCCAAAGGTAAATGTCGTGCTTTTAGGAGTATATTTTGTCCTCCCTGTCATTTGTGAAACTCCCCCTTCCTTCCTGGGCAATCACATTTTATTCAAATAACCAAGGTATCAACTTCCCTGACGAGTCTTTCATGTCCCACCATGGGACTCCGCTGATCAATGAGTCTGCAAAATCACAGTCATTCCCTCATTTCATCTCTTTTTCCTTTTTCGCCCTTTTTCACTCTCCATTTACCCCCCTAGGATGGTGGCAATAAAATCTGCAATCGCTTACACACAACGAATTGCGGTGTTAATTGAAGTGGTGCTATTTGCCTGCTTGAGGAAAAAGTGTTGCTAGCAAAGAAGAGGATCCAGTAAAATGCCCACTTGTAACAGAAAATGTTATGTGCAGGTGGTAACCGCACAAAATATCGCCGTCTTTGTCAGAACTGTCCCACTGCCACCTCTGCCCTTGGTCACTTTGTACAATCAAAAATTTATGCACTTTCTGAACTAGCGATTTGTTTATTTACTTATCAAAAATTTCCTCGCTTCCAAGGTGCGCATTTACGGCCTATAAAATTAAGGTGAGGATTGAAATTTATCATAAACTCCTAGTGCGTCAATCATTGCTGTCAGTAGTGGGAGCCATGATTGCTTCTTTGCCTGAAATAAGCCCCTTTATTACCTCTAAGCTTTCCTTTCTAGTCCTTAAATCAAGTGACCTAGGCTGACTGTCGTTTACCCCCTCACAGATGTGGTATCTACCTTATTCAGCTGGAATCGCGTAACTCTCTGGGGCATTCCTGAAGTCGCATTGAAGCATAATTATCGTGGGAGGTTTATTATTATTGCACTGAAAGGATGGGAGGCCGTGGCTATAAACAAATGCTCTCCCCTCCCTGCCGCTTCTCCCCCCCCCCACCACCAAGATGGTGTGGGAATGGTCGAATAATCCTTTTCTTCCACACAAGAATCGGTATCCAGTAGTCTTAGGCGTTGATAATCACTTCCATAATTAAATATGTGGTGTTTTGTTACAGATTGTTTCTGGTTGGTGCAAAGTCTACTCGAATTTGGGACAAGTGGACGTGTTGCTGAACCGTTGGCCTCGGCTCTGGAATCGGCTTCAAAGGCGTTTGGATCTGAGCCAGTCGAATTACCAAAACCCATGGAAGGTAGGTGGGATTTCATGATAGTCACCGCTCCCTACTGTTCGAAGACTGGTTGTTCTGCCATAAAATGAAATGTTTGGATACATTGGAATGTTACATAGTTCGCGACTCTCTTTTGAGTGTCGTTTCCAGGGCACCCAGTTGCTGTTGCTTCCCAACTGGCTGTCACTACAACGAGTCAGATGCACTGAAAGCACCGAAGTGGGCTGTGCATTGCTTCCGGTCATTTGCGCTTCGGTCGTGGTTGGAGCTCCTCTGGCACCCTTTGGCGGAATTAGACAAGAAGGCATCTGGGTATTCAACTTTAGAGATGCCTCTTTAATTTGGGATAAGAAATTAGGCGTAATACAATTCCACTTTTGCATGTAAACGGAGGTGTTTTCTTTTTCCCCAAAGAAATCTCACGTAAACCTCTACTGGTAGCAAGAACGTCTCTACCTTTCCTTCTGTTTGGGAATAATTTTTGCCATCCACAACAATCTCCTTCACTTCCTCCAACTCCATTGCGTCACAAGCTTGCGGCATTTTCTCTCTTTCATTTGAAGCTGCTTGCTTGTTTTTTGCTATTCTCGTAGAGAAATGACCGCTTCTCCCCTTTTTTACCGTGAAGATGCACAACAAGAATACCTTTTCCTTTGGTCGCTGCTTTTGTGTTTCGTAGAGCTCAACTTTACCGCCGAATTAAATCAGCGAAATATTGTCAAGTGCTGAGAAGTAAAAACTTGCCTTTCCTTCCTGTTTAGATGGCCTTTGAAGATTAAGGCATGTCTGTTTGAACTTCTCTTGTTTGTGAAGTGGTAGTTGGTTTGCTGTACCACCGCACCCACCCTGTCGGTAAATCTGGTTTTTTGAGAGAGCTGGTCGCTACTCTCCTCCAAGCTTGAAATATTAATCCCTTCCCCCAATCCAGGAAGAAGTAGTTTGACATAGCTCTCAATCCTTTAAAGGATGATGCTGTCTGGGTGTTGTCTGGTGTCTGGTGTTCCAGCTATCACTTCCATTGAACAGAATGGATGTGATTCTATGAATGGTTCCAGTGGACGAGCTTTTTCAAGGTGGCATCAAGGAGAGAACGAGCTTTGTCGCTGTCATGGTGCACAAATTGCTGGGAAAGTAAGAATACCCGCTTAACGAAGCAAAAGTCGTCCGGCTGTACGGGCCTCGTCTAGTTTTGACCGCCCAATGATTAGCAAAGATGGGTCAACGTTTCATCACGGCGGAAACAGTTTGGGATGCAATAATGTGTGTGTAGCATCTAGCATCTCCTCTGATCTGCGGATCGGGAATATGTAGTCACTTCTGACGACCGTCTCGATGTTGGAAACCGGACTTGCATCTGTCGTTAGCTTACAGAGGGACTGGGTTCCTGGTAAATAGGCATGGGTGGCATAAACAACCCCATGGAGAATCTCACGGCTTGCTAAAAAGATTTGCTGGAGAACTTCAGCTCTCCTTCCATAACCCGCCTCGTCGTGATCCTCAGTGTGTGAATTACCACTGGAATAATCGCTTCCTGCGATCTCTTTTCATGCCTTTTCTGCGTTCATCCTCTTGTTTCTAATTGAACCTTTTTGACGTAAACAATAATGTTCTTTTGCAAGCTCCAACACCTAGTCTCCACTCCGCCGTTTTTTCTGTCCCGTCGGCGTCAACTAATTAATCTTCAACACACTCCGTTGCGTTTGTCATCTCTCTCGTTGACTGTCAAGGCCTTTCGAAAATAACCAAACACCTTGACAAATGGGTAGTTTCGGCTTTGAAGCTAGGGTAAAACATGCAAAGGTTAGCGTGTTTTTTTTTTTCGGGGGAAAAAAATACTTCGATAGCACTGGGGGGAGGGGCCAACTTTAAAAGCGGAGGGTCATAAACGCCTTTACCCCATAAATTCCCTTCTCATGCTTGATTACTTTATGGGGCACTTTCACTTTGTAACGCTTTTTTTTGAAAAATATAATAACTGGACAATATTTATGTCGCAAAGTTGGACATAATTGGACTATTTGAAGTACGTGGTTTGAGTCCCTTTGATTGGGCCTTTCGAGCTATCCGCCTTCGCAGAAGTCAAATGTTCAACTCACCCATCCTTTCACTTTGCAATATTTGGCAGGATTAAGGAATCCTAAACAATTGGTTTTAAAGTAGTTTTCTAACAGCAAAATTCCACTTCTCATTAGGTTGATAATGGGGTGATGGGTGTCTTCGTGTCAAACAGGAACTTTCAAATTCCTCCACAGTAGTGAGTGCTAAGGGCATACTACTCCACACTAACGATGGGTGGGGCACTTCAGTCCGTGCAGCACTAATTTGGGTGGCTGACGATGTTAATTCTTGGCATCTGGTGGCTTTCCGAGTCTGCGATTTGACTTTTTAGTCAGAACCTCACTGCTTCATTTTACACTTGCCTAAGAAGGCATTCCCTCTTCCTCCAAGTCTCGTCTGACGCCATTGTAGCTTAACGCCGACGTGTAGTCCTTCCGTCTACGATTATTCAGAAGGTGGTCCTTCACCTATTTACCGCTTTGTTTTGTTTCTCCGTGTAAATAGAACTGTTCACAGTGACTTGGACTGTTGTTTATCGAGTTAGGCTGATTCATACATGTCGATTTCAAGTGTGGCTTTGCGTGGGCGTTGATGTGGTTTACGAGTTCTCTACACTGCTAAAGATTGTAGGATTGAGGCGACAATTGTAAGGATCATGTATGAGGTTTAGGCCTTCAGAGAACTACCGTGAGAGCTATACCGTTGCCAAATAATTCTTGGTGTGAAGAAACTTCTTCTTCCATCAGTAGTCCTTCTTCATGATCTCGTCTTGTTTGTGCCTTAGTCAACCTAATCCTTTCCCCCATTTTAAATAGTTCTTGAGCAACTGGGTGTCCTCTTTCCTTAGTGCATTAAAATTACGGTGAATTTAGGTGGAAGTTTATTTGTAGAATCATCTGTGAAAGGAAGTTACTTGGTTTCTAAAAGCATCACCGTCTCCGCCCTTTGAAATAAAGCTAATTTTAAGGTCAGAAGAAGTGTGGCGGACCTAGACTTCCCTTAAGCTGAAAGAAGACGCAATACTCGGGCAGAATATGCATTATGGATGCACGGAAGGGTCGGGGTGCCACTGGCATGGCCGAGAGGCTATTCTGCTCAGCGGAAGTACAAAGGTGGGACCTCAAGTGCCCGCGAGATCAAAAAGAACAGTTGAACTAACTGATCATTGCACAGTTCCCCTCTCCTTTTAAGCGTCGTCCTCGGCGCTGCCCTTGATCAATATCCTTCGTCAGCCATCACGATGTAATCGGTGCCGTGATGAAACACCCACGAGCCAAAGTGCCAGCCATCGAAGTGGCGTGTAGCTGAGATGATACATGACAGCAGCTTCACTGGCCCCTCTTGACGATTCTACTCTATCTGGAGTTGCATCCTGCGTTAGGGAATAGGGTAACACTGGCCCAAAAGCGGTCATTTAATGAGGAATGAGGTTCAAAGTAGTTTCGTCGGGAAAAGGTCTTGCCTTTGTTCCTCCTCGCTACAGTGTTCTGTCTGGGTTCAATTCGGCCCCTAGAGAGGCATAGGAGAAGGTATCGCGTGCTGACATCATTGACATTTTTATGCAGGTGCCGTTGACAGCTCTGTAACGAACTTTTGCCGATCGTTCACGATCAGTGTTGCAGCAGTTGTTAATGGCTTTCTTACAGAACACGGGATTAGGGTAGATGCCGAAGGCAGACGCCGTTTCCGACCCCTCTGCCAGGGGTCATCACGGATTCTTTCACCCACAGCATGTACCCTTTCGTTTTTGATAATGATCATATTAATTAAATCCGATCTTCTTTTGGATCGAATTCGTTTTCCGTTGCCACCAATGTAGCGTCTCACGTCTTCTCTGAAAGCGAAAAAATTCGTAGTGCAGAAAATGTATTGCAGGCGTACAGGGGGGCTGGGGGAATTCCGGCATGGTCTGGAGGACATACCGCCTAGCGGAAGTAGAAGGGCGGAGCCTTAAATGTCCACGAAGCCAAAACGAAGAGTTTGGCTGTCAAATTTTAACAGAAGGTTCTTTCTTTAGTCGAATCAGAAAGGCTAGCATTGAGAACAATATCAAAAGGACGTGACCTAGATTTTTGACTTTAAAAGGCGGTGCTCGTATCAATCACAGAAACACTCATCGTTGTGTCATTCGCCTGGTATGGGGAAGGGGTATGACTGCGACGGATGGTCGAATAAAACCGGGGTATTTTGGTCCTTATTTTTATTCAAAAGGCGTAGATATAAAAAGAGTTTATCACCTTAGCTGAACCACTCTGGGACAGCCTCCTCAACTTCGTCACCGATACTGAAATACTGAGCTTTGAGGCATTCTTCTGGGTGTTCATCGAGGTGAAAATCACTCGGGTATACGATTCATAGCATCCTTATCTTCTCTGTCACCAAGGTTCCTTCAATTCACTGTAGCATTCAAATCTCTAGTACTGGTCAAAAGTGGGAAGCCACTTTGGTACCCAGTGTGGGCTAACTCTTCGTGAAAAGACCGGTTAATTATTGGTACAAACGATTCGTTCATTTTCGAATTTGCGCTAGATTATACGTTAATCCTCAAGGATCAGTAGATATTTTACGAACTGGCTAAATGTATCCAAAACCGACTGCCGAGGCTATAGGTCTGGGGCAGAACCACCAGGGCTAGAATCGCTACCGACAAACATACGGTCGATTTTCTTTAAACCACGCGCCTCCTTCAATCTGGTGCCTCGCCAGTGAGTGGACACACGTCTCGTCACGAGTGCCGTGCCTTAGAACTTGTGCTTGTGGTCCTGTGCAAGTGTGAGCAAACATTTGTAGGTTGAGATTGTTTTGTGACGCCGATGTTGGAAGGACACTTCAATTACTATTACAGACTGTTCGTGTAGTGGTGTACACGCAGGCCAGCGCTCATGAATTACGACTGTTGCCTGGCACTTCAATTCGTGGACTTAACTGGCCCACGCACGGTGCACTCGTCAGTTGACGGCGTACCATAGGACAAGCCATTCGCTACGATTCGTGGTACCGTTACCGTGGCACGACTTCCATTGCCTGCGGACTTACCGTCTTGTTTTGGCGGGCGCCACTCTTGAATTACGCCTCAGTGGTGGCACCATTTGATTGTTTTGAAAGAGACAAGAGGTCATAGGCGGAAATGTCCTCCGCCTACATGAAAATCATGAATTTGCCAGAAGGCCATTTGCACCACAAATGAGCGTCGTACTATCGTCATCCGAATAACTAAAGGCAGGAACTATGGGATCTGAGGGTTACCCTTGACAGGTCTGACACGGCGATCAGTAAGTGAGAAATTTATTCTTGAGACAGGACTTTGATCCAACCAACGCTGAAGGTGGGGAAAGGCAATGCGAAAGAATCTTTTGTCGGTGAAAAGGAAAAAAAGGAGGCGGAGGTTGATTTAATTACAACATACCAATAATAAAGGCAGCACCGTAGCCACTTTTTTTGTCCCCTCTGGGGGATAGACGGAGGCGAGTTGCGTGGGTGGGTGGATATACGGACAGATCAGTAGACGGGTGGCTAAATGTATGCCTGAATGAGGGACTGCAGGCTGGACGAGTGGATAGGTGCATGAAGTCATGTGCTGAGTGGTGGATGGATGGGTGGGACGAGTGCTTAGTCGAGATAAATTATAGCGTGAATTGGTAGATGTGTGGGTGCTCGAATGGATGGTTGGATGAATTGATTCTGAGTAAATGAATAGAGGATAGCGGACTAATGGTCGAACCATAAGAGTGATGCTTTTTTCCCATCTCCAATTTTTTCAAATTCGGATTCGTCCCTTGTAGACGTGCCATCGCCTTAGCAGCTGGATAGGTCAATGTCTATCGTACAGTTTGGTCACTTTCACACATGGGCTGGCTAAATGATGTAGAAGGGACCTCCCGATTGGGCAGCCGTTTTTTCGTTAGTTGGGGATGGAGCGTCCAAGGCTACGTCCATTCCAATTTCTCTCGCACAAATCGCGTCCCTCTCCTTCTGTTGACTTTTTCCATCTGTTCTCCAAATCAACCCGGTCTGATAATTTGTTTGTAACATGGTGGCAAAACTGTGTCTTTCCTCTCAATTTTGAAGTCAGCTCTTCTTAAATGAGTCCGCATAAATGAAGAGTATCCTGAGTCCGAAGTTACGCAATAGGAAGGGCACAAACTGCCTCATTCAACGAAATCCTCATTCATACCTTATTGAAGCTTTAGAATTCGAGGAAAATACAATAACAGGAAGAGAAAGTGGTGCCTACTGATTATTTTTCTGATTCCTCGGAGTTGTACTGAATTATATCCATACCGATTTAGTTGGGCGTTCTGCAACAGCTCCTGTGTGCTTTACTTCGTCATAACGCTGTGTGGCTCCTAAAGGAATGGGGCTGCGATCTCAGAATCCCCCGTCTCCTTTCTTTAGACCACAACAGAACGTATCCAGTTTTCTACAGGCGCCTACATCTTCATTGCTCGATGGGACGAACGTACTTTTCTGGGGAGAATTTACGAGTTCATAATTGCAGAGCCTTGAGTCTTTCCTATCTCCCCCTGCTGAGGCATACAGCTATGGGAAAATGATTTGTTACTAGGGTAAAAACGGCTGGGTAGGGAGGCTACGGGCAAGGTCTTCTGGCCATGCCGCTAGGAGAGAAGTACAACCTGTTGCGATTTTACCACCCAAATGTAGCTAAACCGGCATACCTAAACAGGCGTTAGCAAATCACATCCACATTAAAAGTAGGTTTTCACTTTCTCCCTGTTTCAATCAATCGCTTAGCAACTTCCATGACAATGTGGGTGATCCTGGAAATCCCAATGGCCAATCCACCTGACTTGTGGAACTCAACCCTCATAGCCCACACGGGAAATGGTCAGGAGAAGCTCATTTACTAACTTTCGTACCCCTCCTCCTCTCGTCCCCCACTTTTTCCCCTCTACGTTAGGGAATCCTTCCATTCCTTCCGTCAGTTAATCTTATTTTAATTTTTGAAATTTAGCAACCTCCCACCTTTGGTAAATCTTGATTCCGCTTTCCAAAGTCGTCTCATTTAGGGGACCACCAAGATGCCGTTTTAATTTCTAAGCAGTTGCCGCGATCGGGAAGTCTCCCACCAAGTAGTATTTTCAATCGCGGTAAGCTTTAGCAATTCATTAAGGCAAATTTTGCCACTTAGTGGTAGAATATATCCTCATTTATGTCTTATGTCGGTTGTCTGGCTAATGATGGAGCGCGATTTTTTATTACTCTCCAGAGTAAACAGCTAGGTAAGTGGAGCTAAGCCTCTACAGCTGTCCATGCAAATGTTAGGGAATATCAAGCAGTTGCGCCCCCTAGCGGTCCATTTTCAGTCCGTCTTTTACTATCCCCCTTTCCTATATCATAGGGGTTGGAGCTTACAGTTTTTTTCATATGGTGGTCTGCTTTCCGAGTATTCGTAGGCGGTGCATTTGAAGTTGGAAAGTCAAGGAAGTAGCAATAAAAGCGGTTTTGCTTACCCATTTGAGGGGCGAGATGCGACAAAGCTGTGAAATAGAAGTTTTTACCTGTTTTTTGCCTTTTAAACACAAATTCAACCCATCTCTCGTGGTATTTGCTCTTATTGTGTCAATTACATCTTTTAATGTAACGCCACATTAGTGAGTAGCATTCCACTTCATTTCCTTTGATGTTTTGCCTCCTGGAAAATCACATATTTATTTATATATAAGAACTCCGTTGTGAAACCACGACTTCGGTGCATCCAAATGTGAACGGGGCGTGAATGAAGAGTGTCTGACTGGGCAGGGTGTTGACTGGCTCATTAACGTACAGTGCCACACAATGCGTCGGTCAATGGTTTGAGCGTGAGTCTTCCGTCCAATAAACGGTGTTAGTCCTGGAAAAAAAGGAATCTGAGCTGAAAGTGAGCCGCGGAAAAAGCAAATGTCGTAGACGTGGAGGCTGTACGGCTGAATCTGGTAGCGCACCCCGAAGGGGGGATTGATCCTCTATGATTGGAAAGCATTCAGCGCAAGCACTCAATTAGCTATGAAATAAACGACTTCAAAAAAAATACATAGACTGACTGTCTACTCACTGAAACATTGGTGAATATTCTTGGCCAATTGTTAATAAATGGGCTGAGATCTAAGTGGTATAAACCTCCGTAAATCAAAGTCGAATATTTCATGCTTACTAATCCAAAAAACTGCAAACTACAGCTGGAACATTCGAGACTATCCTTGGTGGCGCCATGGGACGTCTGAGTTCGTCAGCAGGCTTATTGTCATCTCTTTTGAGACGTTCTTATTTCCTCTTTTGTAGGCTCAGAATTTGTGCGGTTCAGTCGGGTGCTACTCCGAGGCGGTGAGGGTTGGCAACCGCTGGTGTACCGCCCCATTCTGCCCTGCCGTGCCGCCCCGCCAGGAGCGCTTGTCGCACCTGTGGCGCTGGAAAAGGAGATGTAGGTCCTCTTCTCCATATCCCATCCCATGCCTCCTCAGCATGCTGCTAGATCGTAACTGACAGCAAATTACATTCATGTTAGGGGAAACAATACTCATTTGTTAGGGATGTATTTGATAATCCTATCATATTTTCGCATTTCTGTGATTGCTTATCAGGTCACCAACTTGTTGATTTGCTAACCTCTCATAGGTAGCAGCGAGTTCTCCCCAAGAAAACAGATTGTTTAGTTTAATTTTATGATCACAGCGATAAGATTGCCTCTGTTTGTTTGTTCATTGGTCCACTCTGTTGAGACCACTCACTTTCCTCATCTGACAGTAAATTGTTTCTTTTTTTTAAACTTGGAGTCAATCTCGCGTGATTTGCCATTGTTGAAGCGAATGCTGACCAGTCTGCACTTCCTGCCCGGCAGGGAGATCCACACCCTCCTGCTCTTTTTAATTCATAGCGATACAGGTGATTGACCAAGTAGAACGTCAGAGTTTACTCATTTTCTAACTCAACTTTGCAATGCCCTCCACGCTCCCAATTACTGTTATTCCATAACCACAGTCTGATTCTATTCTTCGTTTTGCAATTTGTTTGGCTGCCTCCACTCTCTGAAAGATCTATTTTCAAATAGAGGGAAAAGTCAATGATACTAAAATAATGCTGGATTCTGGCTGATTGACGTCCTTTATTAGTCTACTTGTAGTCTACTTCTACACGTCATTGTATTTGTGAATACCTGACTTTCCCACCTGAGTAATCATTCATTCACCCAGAGAAACACATTGTGCCCATTCCTATTTCAACTTGACAGTGACATTTGGAATTTGACATGAGAAGCCAATATTTTGACGGATGCATTAGTTACTTAATGATACTACCTTCTCCAGGATTCTGATTGGCAGCTTGGAGCATTTTCATGGAGGCATATGTGCTGCGAATCACCTCCAAATCGCGACCAAAGAGTAGTTCTCCTTAGTCATTCATTTACAATTTAATGCAAATTTACCGTCACCACAATGACGCATTCACTGTCACGTATAGGTGATAATTCACATTTCTTGCCTGGGTCCACACGTCACAAATACGTGACATGTGCTTCCGCCACTCCGTAATATCGCCTTGCTGTGATGTCTTTTCACAGACGGATCAGTCGGATTCAAAGCAATTTGGTCTTGGCTGGAGGACCATCATAACTCTTTTCTTTGAACAACAGTTGAAATCTTTGGGAAGTTGATCGCTGTTGTCATCGCCTTCGGTGGGATGAAACGACCGTGGCTGTGGGGGCCGATTTTCCACTGGGGCAGACCCTGTCAAGCTCTAAGATGATAAAATTGTCTAGATTCTTCCATCTTAAGTAGCTAAAACACAACCACTGGCTGTTGTCCCGAACTGCCTGGGCTGTATTGGTTCTGTAGAGTTTTAGCACTTACTTTACCCCAGAAAGCAAAGGAAGACTGAGATCTTACAGATGAATTGGAGGACTGGTGGCATAGGAAAGGTAAGCGTAAAATCTTATGCCACTGGCTTGAAGGCCGATTTGTCTGGATAAGTCTTCTACCTCCCTCCTCTGTCTTGATTGCATGTGGCATTCTAGATGCTCTCTGTGGTGCCTATTCTTCATGGGTGGAAGAATAAATTGACGGTTTTTCGTCTCGATGAGGAGGCCATCAGCCAACACTTCCATGACAGCTTTAACATAATAGGACCTTTTTGTACAGTTGGATCGCCTCATATTAGGATAGTCAAATCCACTGTATCGTTGCCCAAAATGCACTGACTTGTCCAAATTGCAAGTGGTCACGAATGTCTGCACCGTGTTTAGCGTTGCCACAGCAAGGTTTGTCCCTCCCACCATGTCACGGGGGCGGATTATGCAAATCAAGAGTCAGGTGTTGAACACTGACTGATCATTGTGGCGTTGCGAGCAGGACTACGACGCGACAGCCGACGTTTTCACCTAAGGTGCACAGACGGTCACCTTTCAAACATTTGTAGCATTCATTCAGAGGGCTCACTGCTGAGCTGGTGAGCGGGTGAGGGAGTGAGCGTTCTGTCAGCGCAGCAAACATTTAAAAAACTGAGCATGAAGTCTTCTGTGGATAGGAAGAGATGTTGGTGGAGAGCTTGGGTGCGCACTTTCGTCGTACTTCAGAAGTTTTGATAATCGACGCTCGGCGTTGCTTGATAGCGCGCATTCACCAACCCTGTTGTCCTCCATCTTGACTAACAATGTGTGGGTAGTACTGGACTGGCCCGCAGCACGTGCACCGGCTATTACAAAGAGCAACAGGGCGGAGTTGGCGGACAATAGCTACATCCACTTATCGATAAGGTTTCGTAGCAGTTTTTTACCCATTAGAATGAAATTTGACGGAGGTTACCGCGAGCACTTTACCTCTTCTGACACTTATTAGCCACGGCACTACTCTGCTTCTATTTACGGCCCATCTGTGGACCACCTTACTTGACACAAATGTCACTTTTTTTCCTCCTTTCATCCTTTTTGTTTGCCTGTCTACCTGACTGATGGGGTGAGAGGATGCAGCTTGGACAAATGTGTTCTCCACCGCGGAAATCTTTCGCGCGTGGCGCAAAGGTCGGCTGTAAACGCTTGGCGTTACTACGATTAACGCAGTCCATTGCCTCATAGGCCACTCTACTGTCTAAAGTGGTGGTGGAGTCTGCACAGTTAAATAGGCATTTAAACAGACTTCGGTCAACCATATCCCACCTTTCTTGCTTGGAGTTGGGGATGATGACTTCTGCTTTAGATGTCCGGTGCTCCACATTGAGTGCACTTCATGGAGGAGGACGTCTATCCAGGCCCTTTTCGGCATCTTTTAATGGGGCAGGCTTCATAGTGTCCCAGCCTTTAATCGTCGCTTTTTTTTCCAACAGAAATGGTGAGGTCATGATAGGGCAGAAAAGAACAAATCGCAAAGAGTTCCATCTTACTAATTTCTAGAAAGCCTCAGCATTGAAATATTTGTCAGTTCGGCTGAACTAAGCTAAGGGAATCTGCTTTGCTTCATCATCGTTCAAAATCGCAAGCTGTCTTTGGTGCCCTTGGTACCTACCCCATTTCGACATTGATCTCCATATCCGCTTCACTGTCAAATTCTATTTTTCCGTGTTCACACCAATCGTTGGTTTTGCGCCCCTCGATTGTCAGGAGGGAAAACTTATCTCCCCTTCAACGCATCAATCCAAAAATAGAAGGCGGGGAAGAGGGGCGAATCACAATGGAATGTTGTGTCAAATATCCGTTGCTCCTTAATACTACTGCTAAAATGCCTTCACTTAGCCTGATAGTTAACAACTTACTTATTCGCTTGTTTGTTGTGTGTATTGACTTTATTGTCAATTGATGTGTGTGAGAGTGAGTGAGTGAGTGTGGCTCTTTTGTTTCCTAATTACGCAGTTAAACAGATTAAATGCTTGTGGTTTCATTTTACAATTCTCGCTAGTTGGAATAACAAGCACGTCAGAATGCCAACATTAGCGGTGTGTTGCTTATCTCCACTTCTGATGTAAATCGAGGTGCCACCTCTGAATTAACTCAATTTATTGCCTGCTAAATCCTTTTTCATCTATCGGTTATGGGACAGAAATTGTGCCTTTGAAAGTCCGAGCATATTCGATGGTAACCCTCTCAATGGCACCTCAAGCCGGGTAGCCCAGGAGGACGAGACTAGGGGAGAGCAGGCTGACCGAAAGGGGGTAGAGTCATTGAAAGCTTGACAACCGTCTTTACTATCGCATTACAAGGAAAGCCATCGTGTAGTTGCCATGATTGCTTCCATGTGCAAAAGCTCCTAGAAGTTGACTAAAGTCCACTTCTTTTTAAGCACGGTTGATGTAGCCAAAACAGGTGGAAGGCGTGTTTGTCGAAGAACCGCTGATGATGGTGGGTAGATCTAACGTCTTCTGCTGGGCTCTTTCACATTAGGTTGAGGGGTTTTACTTTTACAACTCCAAGTAGGGAAGCAATAATGTCCGAATCACGTGTCTTGGGTCACCCCGCTCCATCTGTCTTTACTCCTGCGGTGATGGTGGTAGTTGTGGTGTAATACTTGATTGAAGCAGGCCATTGGAACTGTGCAAACGCTTCAACAACTGCCGTGTGTCTACCAGTAGTCTATTCCGACTCGGCAATCACTCCCGT
This sequence comes from Echinococcus multilocularis, assembly GCA_000469725.3. NCBI lineage: Eukaryota > Metazoa > Platyhelminthes > Cestoda > Cyclophyllidea > Taeniidae > Echinococcus > Echinococcus multilocularis. The sequence continues at coordinate 640,097 of LN902848.1, read as the reverse complement.
GGGCATTAAGTCAGCATGTAGAATTTCCAATCGGTGCATGACCTGTGATGAAATTTTTGGAGCAGCGAACCTCCAGGGGAATGGGGAGCACAATTATTGCTCAACACATTTGGTTTCTGTGGTGTGTGCAATGTCCTAGGATGTCTTAGCCACGTCAATGTTGCTCTCAGGGTGTTGGCCACGCTTTACTGGGCGTGGTGGACTGGGAAGGAGGACTAGATACGGTCTAAGGAGTCCTTTACTTTGCAGCACATATTAGACGTGACTCGGTATTCACTCAGGTTTAATCAGTATTTCGGTGTTCTGCGATTACTAAATCCTTCTGATCGTCGGGATGTAGGATCTGAGCTTGGGAATATGCGTGTATATCGTCCAAGGCCTCTATAAAGTCACTATAAGGTGGAGAAAGGATGGCTGGTTAGCTGTTCTGCCTTGAACTTGATTCGGATGCGACAAAATGGTGATCGACGACTGTGGAGAGTGAAGAGCTGGTAATACCATGAAATAGGATGCAATTTGCCTTTAGATGCATGTTTCTGTGCCCGAGTTGCCTCCACCAAACCGAGGCCACCGACTCGATAAGCAGGGAGGGCTTCAGGCCGATGTCTCTATCGGCCGACGTGGCTGTGTAAGTACAGGGATGCAACGTGCTGGAGACTGAGTTAAAGTTTGCATCCAAGTCGCTTGGCCTACTTAGACAAGACTTCTTATAATAATGGGTTGACCTTGACTCTAAAGTAAGTGATAGTGCATTTGAGTGAGTTTTGAAGTCCTGTCTCTACCTTAAGAAAAGGAAAGCGTCACGACCAGACAATGTTCGAACCCATTACATGGTCTGCACGCAGAAATATTCTGGTATGGTCGTGTTTTTTGACCTTTTCAACGAGACAAAAGTTGCTTTCACTGCTGTCCCTCCCCTCTTACCCTTGTGGCTGTTTTACGCCCCCCTCCCCCTTCTCTCCACTCCCCTTCTTCCATGTGGCTTTTGCATACGGGTGAAATTTTGACTCCACTTTAAAAGCTGATTTATTTTTCCCGGCTTTCACAAATTCCATTTCGCTTCGGTGGCTTAGATTCCAAATTGTGCCGCCATTTCCGATTTTTTTTTCCTCTTGGTCAAAGTTTTCTGCTCAACTTCACTTTGAAAGCAAAATGAAATAGCACAGCATGGATGTGTCCATCTCTTCCCTTCATTGTTGACGAATGCTTTGGAGATGGTGACATGTTGTGGATGAGAGATAAGAGCCGATGCATCTGTTGGCAGGGTGTATGGACCGCAGCCCCTCTTACTGAACCCACCTCTTCGCGCCAAAGAGGCGAGAGGTGTCGAAGCCGACGACTCCTCCATCTTCAACTGTCATCAGCGGCCTCCAGAGGGGCCCGACTTTGAGTCAATCGATCGCTACTTGGCGGGTGCTCCAAGCTCTCGCTCGGTCACTCTTATTCGCGAGTACTTCGGCTTCTTCCTCATCGCTGGGAGTGTCATACTGCTCCTACTGAACCTGCGCACCTTACTTGAGCTCTGCACTCTCCGCAACCTTATGCGTGGCATGCACGCCCTCCTTCGAGGACTCCGCGGTCGAAGGGTGCATATCCAACAACGGTCTGGATTGGAAGGCGGTGGCCGTGATGGTGCTGATGATATTGGGACCTTCGAGATCCCTCGACCACCGAAGGCAGTTGTTGTGGAGACGATCCATGCGAGTCTTACCTACCGATTTGTGAGGCAGTGTCTTCGGCAACAGAGGTGTTGATGTCTTTCGTACTATGGAGGTGGAGATATCTATTGTACTGCTTTGTTTCCTCGTAACTAGCTTTTTTTATATGCGTTGGAATGCAGGTTTTTGAAAAATAGAAATAGGATGCCTTTTCTTGAAAAAGGACAAGTGTTTTCGGAATGACTGGATACAATGTGGTAAGGGACCAGGGGAGCTGGGTCCAGAAATCAGTGGCGCATGTATTCAGGATGGATGAATAAATACGTAAGTGGGATATGGATGGTAGGTGTAGCCAGAACAAACAAATGCCCCCTGGATCGGTGGACGGAAGGGCCCAGACTGCATGAATGGGTGGATGGATGGACGGATGAAAAAGAGACTGTTTATCAGTGAGTTCAAACGGAATGGAGTGAATTTCAGGTTTGCGTTGTCAACTACAACAACTTCTCCCTTGATTAGACGTGATGTCCCACCGGTTCCCCTTCCCCATCCCTTTGTACGATGGCTGCGGGGACATTTCTAACTTGTTTGAATACTCAATACGATAATATCGGCTACCGTACCTGGGACTGTCTGATGTGTTATGACAGGTGCCCTTCTCCGACAGAATGCTACGGTCCAGTTTGAAATTTCGCGTCTTTTTTCCCGAAATAAGGTTTAATCTGCTTGCCGTCAGATGTGTTCAAGGTTGAGGCGTTTTTGAGTTCGTGGACGAGGAGGGAGGAGTTTTTGTTGTACCCATTTGGCCACTCTCCTCGTAGAACAATGAAGTCGCAAGGTGTGTGTGTATGAATTAAATAGGCTACTCTGCTAGTTGGAAATGTAAAAGCAGTTTTTCCTTCTTTGCTTTCGAACGGGGGAAGCAAATCCACCCTCTTGAAATGATCACTGTGAATGGCTGCATAATCACTGACGGGTGGACCTTTGTTTCCATGGTTCGTCACTGCCTTAACTATCATTAGGGCTCAGCTAAATCTGTGCAAGGGAGGAAGTTGGAATGCCTTATGATTTATAAATTTTGTTGACCTATAAATAACTGGATTGAATGGGTAAATCTGAGAGGAAGCACTTTCCAATTACTTTACTATCAGACAAACTTGTACCAGAAAATACGGCGACGTGAACTAGATACGGGGAATCACTTCATCTGAAGTTAACAGTCTAACAGAGTGGAGGTATCCATAACTTTGTTCACAAGGCGAACCTCGGGTATGCCGATGCTGGAGCAAATGCCTCCTCAGTGGCTGGAGTTGCTGGTTCGTGGGTAACTGAACACATTGTGATGGCCGGCGCGGGGTTGAGGAGGGGAGGGTCGAGGACGATGCTCAACCGTAATGATTTGGCCTTTTGTTTAACTGCGTGTTGAACTACATGGGCGCCTGATATTCTGCGGGTCTTACCTCAGATCAGCGGTGTAGTCTTCGTTTCGTGCTAACAACACCGTAGTCCTTCCATACCTCGTCTATTATATCTTCAGAGAAGATTTAGGTCCTACACCCATAAGTTCGCCCTACTTTTTTCGGTAAATATGCGTATTTTGGATATGTAAGATTCAATATCTGTGGGAAATTTGCTTGAAAGGATAATGGAACCATTTTTGTCCCTTCTGGATGCATTTTGGCCAGATGGCTATCCAAACTACTGATGTTGATGGGAATGGACCTCGCTTTGCCTTTAAATTATTTCTTGATTTTATTTTCAACGGTCGAGCGCCTCCATGCAGAAAATAAAAAATGACATCCGCATATGTACGACTGCTTCGCTTCAAAATAACCAGAAGTTTAGCAGCACTACGGCAACCTTTTTGAAATTCACTAAATAGGTTGTCTTATCTCCGCTTACAAATCTGTCAGTTTAAACAAACGTGGACTTTCATATTGAGATTTATCATTTGGTTTCTTGCATAAAAATGGTCGAATATAAAGTGCCTTGTTTATGCTTGAAGTACTTGACGGTGACAAGAGACCGAAATACACGTGCGTGCCTACTTTTCTCTCACCAACTCTATCAAAGCTGAGTTGGAATATATGTTTTAAATAAACAAAGCAAGTCTCTAATTTCCACCCTTTTATAACGAGTATGTGAATCTACGTCTGAAAACTATTGAGATTTTATCTGGACTAGGTGAACGATTTCGCCCACAACTAATGAAATGAGGCTGTAGTTGATTTTGGGTGTGATGGGAACGGGTTTGCGTTATGATTTTCAAATTCTTCACATTGTTCAACAGAGCGTTTAATTCAGACCAGACTTTCAAGATAAGTGAAGAAGCTAGAAGGCACGTAAAATGGTTTTCTCCTGCGTCACATTCCGTTCCCCAAAGCTAGTATCTGGGATGCCCAGACGGAAAAAAAGATTGGAGATCGCAAGAGTCCGTAAAAGGTAATTGCTATTCTACACACTTTCCTGGTGGGTTATGGGTCGTGTCACGTTTTGGATGGATGTTGGCGCGATCATTTCCATGAACTTGAGGTGGAACCATCATGGTTGGAGTTGTTACCAACAGGCATACGACTACTTCCTTTAAAATGCGCACCCCAATTCAATTTAATTTCATTCCACTAAGGGAGTGAGTCCTCCGTCACCACAGCGTGACGTGAAAAAGTTGGCTGTATCAGTGTGCATTCGCGGGTTGGGGTGTGTACGCCTCCGTCGTTGGGAAGAAAATTCGATGACCGCTACGCACTAGTACATAGCGGTTCGCACCCACAAGTCACGGCTGCTGCCAGCCCTCGTGACTAGCGCCATGTGAAATGGCCTGGGTCATACGAGACATTTTCACCACCCATATTACCAGTCGCAGCAGGAAACACTCGCACCTTATCACTGCGTGCAGTAATGCCTCAGTGTCGCGCCTCGGCCACATGGGGAGGAAGAAACAGCTTTTGCAGAACGTGAACAACGTTTTTTAATCGAGCGGCATCTTTTTCTCTCCTCTCGTCACAAACTTTTGTCACCTCCTCGTCATGCGGAAAAGGAAAGCGAGGATTAATTAAACTGAAGTGTGAGACTCCACACGGCTGAGCAAGACTGATTAGTCTCGTGACTTTTGGGGTAAACTTTTCATGCTTTCCATGTCCTCCAACTGCATTTGCAAATTTGCTTTCCTACAAATTTGACATATGTGTCGGGTTCGCAGCGCGATGCTCAACATATTTTGAGATTTAAGGAAGACAACTTTCTATTTTTTGCAACAGATTATGAATTTGCTTTTGGAACCTAAGTGAAGAAGCCCCAGTGACTACTTTGTGAGGGAGAGGAATGGGTCACAGCCCCTTGATTTATCTTGTACTAGGTTGCGGACATTTGAATATCCAAGCACCTGAGTCGAATGCAAACCATTCGTCTACCTCTGAGTCAATCAGGAAGGCAAACTGCATCATGGCTTGCTAAACTTCCGCTTCCACTTTCCTCATTCCTCCCCCTCCATTTCATCATTAGCTAGGCTAGCCAATTCGGTGATAAATCGCAGACACGCCTCCTCCTCCTCCTCCTCCTCCTCCTCCTCCTCCTCCTCCTCCTCCTTTTATTTTCTTTGGAGTTAATCACTTTCCCTATCCCTCTACAGTTCACGCTTTCTGATCATCACTAGTTGTGATCGCGAGATTAGCACAACATGCCAAAAAACAATTTGAGGAATCGTATGCTTCCGGGCACCACCTGTCCCTCGTGATGCAACGCACAGGGTTGGCAACCGTAAAAGCATCACTTTTGTCGAGTAGAAGGAGACCTGAGGCACCACGAATTGGTAGGCTCCTTCTTCACTCTGGTCAATGCTCTCTAGCTGGGGCTAATGCCATTAACCGGGGCTGACTGCTTTTGAAGGGGGTAACTTTACATTCGCAAAATCAGCTAAAGGCATGCCCGAAAACGGTAGTGTTCATTTCTTTAGAACTGTCGTCAAAATACCAAATATATCAGTCGCTAATAAATTGGCTCTGTTATTCTTTCGCAGGGAAGGGAATAACAGTTCAAATTCCATCTAAAATGTCAAAATAACCATTAGGAGGTACGCTTGCGCCTTCAGTCAGTAGGATGGTAGGAGATTTCCCTTCGAGTTTTGTTCTTTAGACAGTACGGATTCTGATGGCAATCCTACCACTCTGGTGTTGTGGCAACACCCACTGCATTGTCTTCAGTTGCCTAGACCCGCATAAGGGTTTACCTACTAGCACTGACGCTACGTTAGTGGTGATCAAATTCGGTCCAGACCGAAACATGGTACATCTGTTCCTCCCACCCCCTCCTTCACTGGATGCAAAATCTTAAAGTCATTTAAACTGTGAAGATTTGTAATGGAAATGGCGGTCAAAGTCACGTCGACTTGTGGTAGTTGTCCAAAGAGCTCATTCGGAAGGGATAAGAGCCAACTTGAAGAGATCAAGAGAGCGGTAACAGTGTGTTAAACCACGATCTGGTGGCACGACACCATCTTACCGCTCAAAGCGACGAGCAAAGTTGATATGCTAGCTGTGTAGCGTTGACCAGTGGTTGATGTTATTTTCAAAGTGACTTTCTCTCATCCATCTCGCCTGACAAGGCGCGTTAGGTCTATCAACCGCACCGGTATCCAGAGCATTAAAAAAAACTACTGACGGAGCAGGCACCATTCTTTCCATCAGGCTCGTTTTTGTCCCTCGGTTGGTTGCACTTTTCAAGAGGGATCTTGCCAGCCGGATCAATGAAATACCCGCGATTTGGTAAGACAAAAAGGCCAAATGAAGTGTGGTAAGAGTATAGTTTATTCAGAGTCTACTCTATCTCTCAATGCCCTGGCCATTCAGGGAATATCCTTCTGTCATGTGTGACAGTCGCATCCCAGGTCGCTGTCGTCATTGACATCTTTCAAAGAAAACCATGACGTCGTAAATTGTACTGATCTCTGATCTATTTGACCTTCACATGTAAGCATCAACTTTTTTTCCATTTTGGACAAAATTTCTGACATGTTTTATAGGTCTTCCATATTTTTATTTCTAAACCCAAAGTCGTCAGTATAATTTCATGAATACTTCCTACTGTTTCCATTAAGCGGCTTCGAAATTTCCGCTTCATTTTATGGCTGTAGTGGTGGCGGGCTCTGCACTCATCATATCAGCACAGGTACTTTTTCACGGGTTTACTCACCTCCTCAGTGGAGAGAACTTTGACCCTACGCCGGGCACACTACAGATGGAGATGAGTTTGCACACCCTTTGAGTGATAGATGATGCAATTTGCGCAAAGGCCATCTTCAAAGTCAAGTAAGGGCTCAGACCAAGCTCTGAGAGAAGTTGGTGTACCAGCCTGAATAGGTGACAATATAAGGCGAGATGCAACAAATTATGCTTCCTCCTCTCTTCACCAATTTATCAGGTCATCAACTGTCTGAAATGGAGGTGCACTGCCTTGAAATGACTACAAGCTAGAAGTCGTGAAAACATTTGTCCTAGAAAGCGGTTTTGCATTTTATAAGTCAGGTTTTTACAGGCTGAGTTCACGCGAAACTGGGACTGTGCGTACCGAAGATGGAAGAACGATAATGTAAGTGACTAGCATTTCGAAATTGTGTTTCTCCTATGTTTACCGCAGCAATAGGCCCATTCATCTTTTGTACATCTTCTCAATAGGCTACACATAGATCAAATGTGTATGATAAGGCGTTGCACCGGCCAAATGAATGATCGTGGAATTGATTGTTGAGGTTGTAGACCGGGAAGAGGCCTTATTGCTGCTCGTTTTGAAGTGCTGCTTGTGGAAACATTTATTCGTCGGTGGAGAAAATTTTTCACCATCACCCGTAGGTTTCGGTGCCAGCTGTACCACTGGTACCTGTCAACTTGATGAAAGGTGTGCCTGAGCTAACCCACTTGCAATAATATACACTTGGCAGTAGCGAATACGTAGAGCGCCACCACGGAAGCAGGCCTTCATGAATGCGAAGGAGATCTAATACCACCTCCCAAATTCGCATATTTTTGCAATTTGAAGCAAAAGTCGGGTAAATTTTATTAACTAAAACCTGCGGGGAAGAAAAAGATAACTGCCTAGGAATGTTTTTGATCAATGTGCACACCTGTCTCAGATTGAGGCAGCTAGGGAGCCCCTAAAAGTGACACCGAAAGGAGAGCAAAAAGGCGCCATCAAATGAGTTCTCTATTTTTTTTGTTCTAGGAGGGCTCCAAAATGAAGTTTCATTTGGTTATCAACTGTTCTAAGCATATGTGATTGGGAACATCCTTCTGGACGGAGGTCTTCGATGCCGATAATGTGGGGGGACGGAGCCTGTTATGTGTGCTGGCTAGCCATTTGGATGGATGGATGAGTGGATGGATGAATAGAGTCCCTTCGAGTGAGGATACCTCAGCGAGACTGCGAATCACAAAATCTTCCAGGATGGTTGAGGAGCTCCTCCATCAATAAATGAAGGTATCTTAAGTAAACCTGTAAGGAAATTTTGTCCATTTGATCACCAACAAAGAGAAAGACCCCATTGGCTCAGTATACCTTCTATGAATTCATTTTCACCTCAAAATAGACCTGGATTTCACTCGGACATGAGAAAACAAAATGTATTAACCCTTTGCTACCTCAACGAGTTGTCAACAAGGAGACTGGAGGCTGCATTTACATTGGGAAGACAACATCGATGTGCACGAGTGGGCCAATGAGTTTAGCGTCCACCTTGGTACTACATTTGGCCGTTTAGATACTGAGTGGACAGGCAAAATGATGCACTAAATTTCTTTGTCCATCCCTTATCTCATGTGCACTTTTACTCATTCAACAGAAAACCAACTTCCGCATTCCACCTTAAAACATCACATATTTAAAGCACACTAGCAAAAATTCCACGCATTGGGACAAACCACAAAGCATAAAAAAATTCCGTTGTGGCAAATGCACTTTTGACCTTGCAGAAGCATGAACCGTGCGAACAAATTGTTTTTGGCATGTTGTGCTAATCTCGCAATCACAACTAATGATGATTAGAAAGTGTGAACTGTAGCGAGATATGGGAAGTGATACCTACCCTAGGGTGATTAACTCTAAAGATAGTAAAAGGAAGAGGAGGTGGAGGAGGAGGAGGAGGAGAACAATGAATCCCAATATAACTAAGATTACTTGTGATTTCTCCTACATCACACAGAATAAGATGCTTTTTTCTATCCACTGGCCTACTTCCAGAGGCAGGAATTATTCATAAATAAGCTGGATAACAGAACAACTGCACTTTCCAGAGTTTATGAAAAGTCTCTCGCAGATAGCTGGAAAGAGTTACCTTACATCGTTAATAATCTTTTGTTCGTGCACAGTATCCCACGTGTCATTATTCCTCGGAGCAGATAAAAGGAGTGGGAATCCTGGCAATAAAGGTAAGAAGTTAGCTATGAGGGTGCCTTTGGCTTGGTTTATTGCGTGGAACCTGGTGTGGACTCTTCTGCATTGGCGAAGCTTATTTCCTTCCAATTTAAGTTACAACGGAAGCAAAGCGATTTAATAGACTGTAAAGTGCAGGCATCGCGAGGCAACTTTTAGATACTCCTCTTCTCCTGGTCTTGTCATCCATTCATCCTTTGCAGGTTATGCATAGGACCCTGTGCCACAAACGCATCGCGAATCTCTAGGCTGGACTCAACAGTCATCACTTTTGGCAGTTTTTATTTTTAGTACTTTTTGAAGATTTTTAGTAGTCCCTTTGTTTCCGCGGTACTTCATGTTGGGGTAGTTGCAACACACAGATTTGTTTCCCCTTCAGTTTTTTTACCTCTGTGGTCTTAGTCATCTACAGATCTACCTTAAGGAACCGGTAAAAGCTACCCCAATCCCCTCAAGGGTTAAAAGACATTCAACATCCCTCATCGTGCTGCTACCTTTGAGGAGGTTGGAAGGTGTACGAGTGTACCAAAGGGTTACGAGACGAGTGCCACACGGCTTTAACACCACCAGCGCGTGGGTCATTTGGCGGGAGACCGGAAAGATCCATAAACTACTCCACTTATTGGCCACTCAGACCCCCATCTCTTTAAAGCGCCCTTACATTAGGTGATCTCTGACACTGGCAAGAGTTTGCTAGTGGTCAGGAAGGATCGCGTAGAGCCCACATCACAAGTGCTGTGCGATGACATGCGCCAGGAGAAGTCTGGAAATGCCACTATATTATTGGCAGGGGAAAACTGACAGTGCAAATATGGATGTGTACAAGGGACGTACAAGTCAAACTGGGAACTGTACTTTTTACTATGGGACACAAATATGGCGGGATTGCGTACCATGACAGACCGGAGTAATCGTTTGGAAAGACCGCTGTGAGGAAGCGCCTTCCCGACGAAGGCGTCAAATTTGATTCCTCTGAAAGGCGTTAGTACCTACGAGCGTACAATGTTCAGCCAGATCAAGGCAATTTTCTGCCCACCATCACAGCAGGTACTCCTTTGGACGTTCTGCCATAGCATTGAATGTCAGATAATGATATACATTTCAACGCTGTGCAAATGCACATGGGAGCGTTGAAAACAGTCATTTTTTCGAGAACAGTTAGGCTGCTCCGAATGTCGGGCTGTTCAATTGCAGCTAAAATTTCCCACCCAAATGCATGGAAGAATGTGATAATACAGCGCAGAAATGAGCAACTCGACAATTTGTCTTCTACTTCCATGAATTTAGAAACCCTGTGAGCTGCACTGCACCTATTCAACTCTTTAGACGATTGAGATCTTCCTTCGCCAGCGATCGCAAAAGCATTCAAAGTGACACTCGAGTGCATTACTGTTTAATGACCTCCGAGCAAAAAGGTCCCTCAAAAGCCTAGCATTTGCTAAATTTTTACTGCATTTTAATAGATAGGTGGGCAAAGCGTCCCAGGCCGTTGAAGAAGCCCCAATAAGTTAAGAGAGTGGAGAAAACCATGTTTTAATAACGTGGGAGAGAGTTATGAGGCCATCAGTATGGCCTGACGGCTACGTCTTAGGCGCAAAAATGCAACCTGCGGAGATTGAAGTGTTCACGTAGTTAAAAAAGCGTCAAATCACTGAGACAGAGGGGAAACAACTCAACACTTAAGGAGCAGCTAACTCCAGACTAATGTCCCTTCCAGGGATTCAGAACGAGTTTATTTAGAGCCACCGATTGTCCGCGCAGAGGTCCACTAGGATAGCAGTGACCCCAAAAACCATGCATTAAGGCCGAATAACTAGAAGTGGATTTCAAGTCTAATTCTGAGAGCTATGTCCTTCGAGAACTTAGACGAATGTTGCTCCTAAAGACTCCTAACTCGAAAGAGAGCTCTTCAAAACCGTCTGCTAGCAAGGCTTTGCACCTTCCTCTCCGGGCTGCAGAAATCACAAATAAACAGCCGAAAAACGCTCTCATTGTTGTAACTCCTTGGACCACTGCGTTTGAGGTCTCGCTGAGAAGGTTCACGGTGCTCCATTGTCGTTGATGTGGTCCACAGCTATTCCATGACCGTGATCTTCTGAGGCGACAGTCCTTCGGCAACCTCACTGTAGGCAATACTCCCCTAATTCAGTAGTCACATACCTTTAAAATACCTCAATGACTCCCCACTTACCTGGAGAGCTATTTCAAAAAAGCTTAAAATGATTTGCCCAAATTAAACCTACAAGAAGGGACTGAATTTGGTGGCCACCTACCTTTGAGACCACCCCTGAAGATGCTACTTAAAAAGTCAGTAATAAATAGCAATCTTGAATGTGGAATCTCTTAATTTACATCATGTGGGCGCGTGTACGTGTGTGTGATTGGCTTGTGACCGTTTGAGTTCACGTGTGAATATTTCAGGACAGTTTTACTTGGGTACCGCTCACGTCAAGGCCTCTTTCGCCTTCAACGTTCTTTGTCTTTGCCACGGCTTCTTTCTCGTGATTCTTCTGCTGAGCATTTCCTTCTCCCTTCGCCTTCTCCGCTTCCTCCTCGTCATCGTCGTCGTCATCTTCGTCTTCAGTTATCGAGCGGCAGGCGAGGAGGTCTCTTATTTTCAATCCGGGAGGCGCCTTAGCTTGACGTCGCAACTCGGCTTCAACCAGGGCACGCTGCGACTGGAGATCTTCAAGATCATTTTCAGCCGAATCTTCGGTTACCTCTGCCCCGTTAGTCGAGTCTTTGTCAATGGAAGAACTTCGTCCGATGTAGCCATGCTGAAAAACAAGGAAGCGGAGAACGAAACGGTTAAATTCTAACGGTTTGCCAACCCTTAATGGATTTCTACCCAGACACATACACCCTGAAAAGGTCTTCAAGGCGGTGTGAGGCGATAAAATGATAGCATATCTGACTAAAACCCTGGATTTCTTGTCTAGAAACATAGTCTCAGCGTGGACTCGCAACAACCTAATCCCATGACCAGTGGAAGGTCACAAGACCTGTGGGCTACTACTCCTGGACAGATGCTTCCATCACTAGCTATTGGTGCTTGGAGAACATTGAGTTGTGCGAAGCCAGCGCGCTTCCACAATTTGCCCCATAAAGGAAATTCAAAGGAATCTCCTCTTCCAGATGGCCCTCATTCCTGGACAGCGTAGAAGGGTGATTACGGAAAGGCAACTGAAGACGTTGCTTAAAAAAGAGGGACGGAGAGGGAGATATGCAACAGAAGGATATCACATTCTCTCCAAAACCACTTAGTCACTTTTTCTGTCTACCTACGAGAAAATTCTCTTCATTTGCAGATTTCTTCTCCAAAATTACCGTCAAAGTTTTGGACGCTCATTAAAGAGTCTCTTGTTAAAATGACAGGAATTTTCCTGCATCATTTTTTTTTATAAAAACGCTGATTAAAGGGGAAAAACAATTTATAAATTTCATCCAGATTAATTGGGGGTTCGCATGACATTCGTGGGGCTAAAAATTCGCCCCGCCCGATAATTTTTGGGCATATGAAAGCCTACAACCATTTGGGTAGGCTCTTCGGCCTCCAAAATTTAGATCCAATCGGGATCTTAGTGTCTTGGCATCGCCGTTGGTATCCTCAGTATTGAAGTCATGTCATACGCCAACAGCCACCATTTTTGCCCTCGTGGCATGCCTCCCTACTGAAGCAGGGCATCAGAACCCCTTGACATTGGAGTAGCCTGATGTAGTTTCACCGATCTTGCCAGTAGGGGATATAAAAGCCTCCCATTTTTGAATGGGTTAGTGCATTGAAACCAATCACTCATAAATGTGGCCACCAAAAGAGGATGCACAGAGCAGTGAAGGGCTGTTTGCTGTACTTGATGACCTGTTACGCAAATCCGCTGGTCCCCAAACCGCAAATGAGTGAATGTGGCGGAGCTAGCGGAACCAGTAATCCATGCCTGAGCAGTTAAGGCAACCTACGGTTTTAAGGTGATCATTACGTGTTTAGGCCTGCCTTATATTAAGGAGTAATTACGATGACCACCCATCTACCGTGCTAGGACCACCACGGAGGGCTTGCAGTAATCATTTCGTATTTCTAACCACCAACTTCTTCCTGTGCTACTACAGTAAGAGGAATCAGAGCGCCATCTCCGATGCTCCCTCCGAGTGAAGTTGACGCTTGAAGGAACCAAACTCCAAGGCCATCTAAAAAGAAACTCCAAAACAGCGCAAATTCGGTGGCACTCTGACATACACCACCAAAAGTGCTTCTTCGCAGCTAGTGAAAATACAATGTGATTCACTTGAGCAGAGTCACATATCCCTTCTGCTTTCCTTTCACTTCATTTCCGCCTTCATCGCTCTGTTTCGCTTCTAGTGCATAACTCTAAAAATTGGACCCGCACATACACACCTCCACGCCCTCTTCACTTCAATGCTATGGAAAGTACCCACGTTAGTAGCCAACACTTCGGCACTACACACCAAGCACGAAGAAATGCGGACGCTGTGATTTCACCTTATCTTCGGTCGAAAGAGGCGACGTTCCTCCCACGCATACAGACGGGATGGGGGCCAATGGTGGAGCTCTCAGGTGTTACAGCACTCCAGCCTAGATGTGAATGGGGCTCTGCGGCTTCTCTCCTCCACAGTAGCGTTCTTTACGAATTCTTCTGCTCTTATAATATCTTAAGGGACGATTTAACAACGTGTACCGCATAAGAACTTGTGACTCGCCTCCAACCTTTACACTTTAGCCATGACCGTCAAGTCCTGTCCGCACCAGACGTCAACCTAAGCAACTCCGATTTTGTGGTCTTGCCTGACATCACATCGTATTCGTGTCGACAGTTTGTGAGCTCAAGTAAGTCAGGGTCGCATCCTCATCACTTTCACTGACTCTAGCGGAGAATCTGCCGTCCTTTGGCTTACCCTCCCTGCGCCTGCAATCATTAGGTCGGTGGCTGTTTTTCAGCGTAACCCGCTGCAATGACATTGAGTAACTACCAAGGTATAGTGCGATGCAATTGCTCATATCCGCTACACAGCATAGATAGGCGAGTGATGAAGTAGGATACATGCTTACACCCACTTCATCTGACAGGAAAGACAATCAAAGCTTCGAGAACGGTCAGCCAGTCGGTCTTCACACTGCCCCGACCTGACAAAGGCATGCCCATCTGTGTACGCCATTTTCTGGACACAGCCCAGTTACACTGATTGAGGGAGTTGCCATCGTCTTTTTGAAGTGGAGAGGAGTACCAAACAAATGTGTACGTCGAGAAATGTTTGAAATTTCGACACTTTGACAGCCACATTCATCACAGGCTAGAAGTACTACGTGGCAGTAAATGGTCAGTTAAAAGACCACTACGAAGGAGATCGCTGAATAAAAGGCCGATGTGTGGACCTTGGGAAGGGGAAAATGGAATGCCTAGTATTTCAGATACACCGCCAGCGTCCCTGATATCAGCCAGCTCAAAACCGGAAGAGAACTCCGGAACCGATTTCCCTTACTTAAATCTCATTTTGATGTTGACTTCCAATTTGTGTCGACACATAAAATCTCGAACGTATTTTTGGAGCCTGAGATGGAGAGCTGCGACTCTTTGTGGTACTTGTGGGGTTGAGATCATCACGAGGCTCTTGAAATGAGTGTAGGTGGAGTCAAAAAGGATGCAACGGAGACGCCTCCCCTCCGGAAGAGCTATCAAAGCCACTTTTTACTTAGCATTTGCAATCGGTCTATCGTTCTCTTCTCCCATTCCGTGCAAGTGATATCAACTGAAGCTCCCAAAATTTCTAAATGAGGCCGGAAAATCGGGCACTCCTTTCTCGTGTTTGTGATACTGCATGGAATTTTCTAGATAAATTCGGAAAACACTTGTGGAGTCGTGCGGTATGTAGAATGGCCCTCAGTGAATGTCGGGGAAATGCCTCATTTACCGATGCGTTTATTCGAAAATTACCACATTCACTGCTAGTGCCACATATACGCGCCGCCCCAATTTTCTCTCCCCAACCCGCAAGTCAAAATTCGGGTCACAAGTAGAGCGTTAGTTGAGGATGAAATAGCAAACTAAATGCAGGAGGTTTCTAATCTGCCGAGAATAATTGCAACTACATTGGAAAGCTGCAGTGGTCCATTTTCCTCTGGGATAGATCCTGGCAGCAAAATTGACGATGAAACTAAAGAAAAGAGTTCATAAATTTCCGCCTTTTGGTTTATCTACAACTAAATTGCAACAAATTCATAGATGCTTTTTTGACGGACTCAAAAATGTGGACTCGTTGCCCCACAGTAAAACAAACCGCCGGGTTGTCATGATGTTACATTTGAGGAGATTTGCTTCGCCCGAAAAGCTAGATTTTATAAAAGAACAAGGAAGGAGCTCTTGGATTCCCACCCGTTGGTCGCATATTATTGTTTAATCGTTCAAGCAACATAAGCAGTCAAATCTTCCTTGAAATCCCGTCTCCCAAAAGCTTTAATCAGCTGGAAGTGATGGACAGTTTTTCGGGCGCAGAATTCCGGAAATTTATTTCGTGCTGTTTTATGTAAGGGCTGTTTCAAATGATTGGAAAGACATGAGAGGGGATAAGTGAGTAGGTTCCTGATCCGTCCTGCCTAAATTGGTGCATCACCCAGACCTGTAGCAGTACACACTGGATACAGCTCGGTTTCAGCAGACGCAACTCAATGACTAGACAACGTAAAAGTAAGCTATCCCAAATTTACCCTTCCTATGACAAAGTGTCATGATTACATGCCGAAAAGACCTACTGATCTCTACAGCAGACTCTTCAGATCCCAAAATAGGTGCTGCGGATGGATTTTAGATACCGAAATCCTGAACTAAAACAACTCTTAACAAGAGGATCCCTCCCCCTTACTCCACGACGTAAAGCAGGTTAGATTTCGTCGCTGCTTTACATCGCGTGGATCGTATAATTACCTCAAAAATTACTCAACTTTCCATTTATGCATCGCTCAATTATGGCTGTGCTGGCTGCAGATTTAATCGGGCTTCAAAACTGCCCATGAGGGAGACCCATTGTGCAGTGTTCTCGTGTAAAAAGGGCAACATGCCGTGATGGCTTCTTTTTCGCATTGGCCTGTCAGACTAGCCTGCAGAGAGGCGATTTTATTTAGATGACTCTAACACCTTGACAGAGGCGGTGGTGTAGCGCAGTGGGCGAGTAGAGAATTCTAATGGTGCATACCCCAAATTTACACTGAAATTCACAATAATCCATGAGAAGTGTAGGATGCTCAAGGCGCACGTTTTTCACTCTGAAAGAAAATTCGCTCTGGCTTGAGGCTGGATAATTAGCTTTTGGCCTGTTTCCGTCTTCATGACAGGATATTAACATGACCGTAGAAAGGATACGCCTAAGAAGAAAAACAGACCACCACAGCCCCAATGGCCAACAATTGGCTTCACGGTTTGCTTCAATCACTACCAACGGGCTGAAATAACAGAACGACACTTATTTGAGACGTGAGGGCCTAGATAGCAAAAAAGCTGAGAAGCTGGGAGCAAAAGCGCCAAGTGCCTATCAGTGGGTGGAACTCACATCGAGGCTGCATTGATGGAGAAGTTTTGCGGGAACTCGTTCACCATCGACGGAGATGGCTTGTCGAAGCCACTGCTTTCGTCGATTCCGTGAATCGGCCGAGACTCTTCTGTCTGAGTCCTCCTCGTGAAGTGGTTCAGTAACCTCGGTAGGGGAGAGGAAGGGGTCAGCCTCGTCTACGATGAAAGTTGTCTTGATGCGGTCTTCAAAACAGGGTTTTTGTTGAGACTTCCGGAAAGCCTTCGGTGACGGTGTCTGATCGTGATCTGGAGGTCAGAAATTTCCAACTTAAGAGAGTATTCAATGGTGAAGAGAGAGAGAGGGATGTGAAACCGATTCCGAGGGTCTCGTTTATCGTTAGAATTTACGCATTAATGGGGCAATAATGAGGTGAGAGTTATAATCCTCCCTCAAGAGCCAATTAGATGCTATTGTCTTTTAATTAATGCAAACCGTAAAATGGGATGCTTCCCCGAGATTTGCAAGAGGGAAGTGGTGATGGTCTTGGCTTCCTCAACTCTCTCTTCATGAACTGCTCTTGCTTTCTCTAGGTTCTTCTCTTTCCCTGGTTTAAAAAGCACTCTCTTCTGGAAAAGAAAGTAACGACGACGTTTTTTTGCCTGCAGAAGTACCTTTCACCGAGGAGTTTTTTAATGAGGATAAATGAAACCAGAGTGGCACGATTCGTCTGCTTGTCGAAGGAAAGGGAGAAGAGGCGAAATTATCCGGAAATACCATTTTTTATTAAACAATAAAAGAAGACGAAATTTGTGGCAGCAAGTTCGTTTCCTAAGACAAAAAAGAGAGTCGACGAATAAATTCACCTCTCACGCAAAGACAGGCCACTCAAGGCCGTTAACCGGAGGATCTACTTGAGGGTTATTTTTAGTGGGGAGAATTGACTCCTTTAAAAAGGGGAATTTCATATTTTCATTGCCTTAAAAAGGGCCTATGAAATGTACAAAGAGGTTTTCACGGGGATAAAGGCCCTCGGCAATTGTATCCATTTCCTTCCTCCAGTCCATCTTACTGTCCTACCTAATTCAATTTCCCCCTCCTCCAGTAAAAAAACAACTCTGGGTCGAAAAGTCGTGTAAAGTGTGGGGTTTGCTGGGAGTTATTTACAACGACTGGGAAAGTGCGGCCAGACCGACGGAAGATGCAGTCGTTGGGGCACAGCGATAGGCAACTTTACAGCCATGGCTTAAAGATATATAGGCTGTTAGATCTCGGATTCTTCCACGCCTTCCTTTTGTTTACTCCACACAGTCCTACTGCTCCTTGTATGTGCATGGATTCGAGGATACTCATTAGCTCCGGTCTCCATGTCTCCAAATGGCACATCTTCCTCTGCCTCCAACCAACTTTCTGATATTTGGTGGCTCCAATGTCAGGGTTTGGGGTTACTTGGCGCCAAATTAGTGCCTTTTTCTCAGGCCGTGTTACAATTTCTAAATTTTCCACCTCCAATTTCTACTTTTCCGTAAAACCTGCGTTTAATTAGGAAAGTCTCGAAAGCAATCTTACAAAGTCCAAAAAGCGGACATTTTTCTCGAATACCCAAATTCTGCCCTACAAATCGACTCGTTTTAGGAGTTTGTAAGTCGTGATGATGATTAAGGAGGGTAGACAGGTGGGGTGAACGAAACCCTCATTTCTGATGAATACACTACATCCTTCAAGCTCCGGAAGCTGGCAAAGTGGAGTAACTTGGTAGAAAATAAAATGTACTTAGAAGTAAAGAAGAAATTATCAATCGGTAAGTGCGACGAATTAATCGTGCGAAATCGAGAGCTGCACGCCTTTTGGGTTCTTAAAAATTGACCTGTACTTTGAATGAAACCTTCTCTTATTCTATTTCATTTTTCTTTTTGTACATTCTCACAAGTAAAGTACGACCTCGCAACGAAGTGCGACGCTGCTGCAGCGCTTTTATTCTTTCTTTACCGCGACGGCTGTGTTTTTAGAATTCCATGGTGTCAGTTTTATTTTGAGATTTGGAATTTATGGGAGGTTGCACGAATGGTAGTTTTTCCTACGCGCACGGGTGCATGATGCTGCTATAGCTGCCACGAATAACAGCTTTTGTCAGTAGAAATCCATGACCAGACTCCCTAAAATTTGCAACTTGTAAGGTTAGCTTCACCATTGGGAAGAAGTGATGGTGGCTGATTTTTCAACCAACTGGTGAGACACTATTCAGTGAATGTACCTTGATTATGTCAGGCACTCGGAAATAGGTTAGGGCAATTAAATGCAGATAAGTTTCTCAATGTTTGGGTTTCCAAAAGCCTATTAAAAGGGATGCGAAGGAAAAACTTCCGTAGGGGCCTAGGTGGACACTGAAAGCAGCAGTTCTTAAATAGGACTGGTTACCCACCATCCCGACTCCATTTAATGGGGTAAAGTAGGATTCAACTGATTGTGAGTAAGACTAAAGTAAACTAATAGTTTAATAAGCGCAGCTGCCACTGTCCACGGTCAGATGAAGACGGATTTATACCATACATTACTAAACTCTGGGATGGAGAGTAGAAAAAATCTCCAGACTGTGTACAAAGCTGGGTGTGACATAGTAAGAAAATTGTTTTAAAGTGCATCCAGTTTCATTCAATGCTATACCTTGGGCTAAATGTGACAGGATCTGTGTTAGGATCATCAACAAGGGCAGAAAGGATTGCACACTGTTTTACTCTCCCAGTGTTGAAGTAAATAATAATCCTATGAGCATAAAGGTCACGGTGAAAATGTGATAATATATGGCTAGCAGCACAAATCAGGCTACATAATCTTTGAAAAAACCGGACGTTGGCAGATGGCTTAGCATAAAGAGAGGTATTTACCACGTCTCACTTAAGCCATTTGTCAATAGAGCTGGCAAAATAAAGAAAACTTTGGTATTAATTATGAAGACACAACAAACTTGGATGGTATTTTAGCTGAGTTACACATAGTCCAGCAATAACATAGACACATTTCAAGTCATTCAGAGTACTACCATAATATTATACACCTAAGGTTTAGTGGCGCATCTAGTAAAACATAGTGATGAAAAAAGCATTAATCAGAGCATATTTATACAAAATTAAAAAAGACTAATGTAAATAAACAAAAGATACTGACTAGACCAGTTCAGGTCCTCGATAGTCTACCAAAAGACAGGATTCTCAGGAAGAATAAAAATTTCATTTCGAACAATACGGTCTAGTATTCACGAAAACTTCAGTTGCGCAATGCAAAACCAACAAGCAAGAGCAGTTAAAAAGGTATAAAGCTCAATGGTATGAAGGATCACGATATGAGATAAGAACTGGTAATTATGCAAGCATGAAAAATATTCCTACACAAGGTAATATTATAAATATTATTCAAATTCGTATAGCATAGAAACTAAAAAGTAAAGCCTACTTAATCCTAATGGGTTTCGCAGGATACTTTTCTCAGGGAAGTGTTTTACTCCTTCCATAGCAAAACATCTATTTCACCTAACACTGAGATTCCAATCCTGTGGCACTCTTCTATTAAATCATTAAACGTGGTATCGACAAATATAAACAAATTCCCTAGGTCATACACGTAAAAGCAAAATCTACAAAGTAACGCATATGACATTAACTAACCCAAAATTTTTTTAGTTACAATCTAAATGGTGTTATTACAGAGTGCATTGGATGATACTTATGCACTACTAAATGCAAAAATAATCATAAAATAGCCAATTTGAATGAAGTTTGCGGATACTGAGAAAGACAAAGAATAGACATAGAATTTTTTTAAAACTGACATTGATTCTAGGTAGAAAATAAAACCTGACCCTATTGTAATGATTTGGTTGTTTAACTCCCAGTTTTCGTACACGAGTTACCCGGTCTCCTGGTCATTGTAATTTCAACAGACGAGCTGACCTCTTAGCCATACCTGTAGTCCCAGACCTCCCTAAATGTAAACAATATGTTCTGCTCATATATTGTGTCTTCCTTTGGGAAGTCTCGGGGCAATGCATTGCATAGCCTTGGTTTTATTTACGCATTCACGAAACCCAACCTATAAAATGTGTCTAAATTTAGCTTTTTTACTCGTCCCAAAAGTATATAAGCTGCGAAACTTGGAACGCGTTACATAGGATGCTTAGTTTATATATGCTCATTGACATGGAAGCAGAGCTTTTAAAAATTAGTAGCTCATTTACATTGCAGATATTATTTCAGCTTGACTTTTGATTTTGACTTAGCCTTGTTTTACATTCTTTAGCACATGACGTTATCCACCTGAGTCAAATTCTTGAAGCATCTACTGTCGGTGGTTCAAGTGTAATCAGGTTTTGCTTTTTTTTAACTTGGCTTACTAAACTGCAGTCCAGCGTCTTAACCAAAATTTTAAAAAACATACAAATAATGTAGCACATGTGTTGTTTTATTGTACCTTTCAGGGAGGAGGCAAGCAGAAAATTGGAATCTCGTGGTCGGATTGTCCTCCCCCATACCTAGTGACTACAGCTTCCCTCCTCCTTGAACATTGTATTTTCCCTCTTCATCTTGTCACCTTTAATAAAGATGTCTAAAGCAGATCAATTGAGCTTGCCTAAGAATGTTAGAATTAGGGAAGCAAAGACCGATGCGTCCCGCTTCACAATAATACCTGAAAAATTCTTCATTTGACTGTTTTGAACTTAAGCTGTAGCACTTAATGTCTGATTTTCTTTTACAACAAAGAATGCACGGCATCAAATTGCTCTATTAATAGCTTTTTACGTTATGCAGCAGTAATATCCAAGGCACTCACCTCTTCAAAATTGTAGAGTTGTGTTTAGGTATAATGCAACTAATTGCAAAAGCTTGCCTAGTTTAGATATCTTGTGTAGCAGGCATAATTATATAAATGAGTTTAGGCTGTTAAAAATACAAAGAGATTTAAAATATACAATCAATCTCTAAATTTGCTCATTGTGCATCGAGGCAGAATAGTTTGGACTCAAGTATTTGGTAGCCGCACTTCTGCCCTGGATTTTTATTTATTAACTTTTTGATCAGAGCAAAGCTTGACAAAAATGTCAATTTTTTGATCTAGTCATCCAAACTGTTTAGTACGCAATACGTCAGATCGCTTCCACACTTGCCCCCTCGACCCATGTGATCACTTTTAGAGTAGCTAAGTCGATTCCGCGTACAAGCATGATCATTCGAGTACAATCTGAGCATGGCACCAAGCGGCTTGAAGTTTCTGAATCAGATCCCGTTGCAAAACTGTTTGAACTCACTGCGAAAGCCTTCAGTCTCGGCCCAAGTTCCAACTGGCAGTTATCAAAATCCCGAAAATGTGGCGACGCTATAAAGCGTAATACGCGGCTTACACTCAAAACTGCAAAGTTCCAGTACTTTTTTGTTGTTTTTCGTTTTGTATTTTGTTTGAAATACCCAACTCGGAGTCAGTATTTCAGAGTCAAGTGCTCATTTTGCTTTTGCAATGTTATTTTGGTCAGATTTGCCGTTTCCTTGACATTTCCGTGTTCCCAAAAATTGTTACTGTATTTGCCCGCGGATTTTTTTGACGCCTCACTTCTTTTTAGGAATGGAGATATACTGTATATCATAAGTAAACCAAAAACCCCTAGTTCCCAAGCTCCTTCTCAGGTAATTGTCTTTACGCTGTCCTACCGTATTTTACAGTTTGCTCATAGCCACTTTCTTTGTATTTCTTCTTTCTTGTTTCTAGACAAAGGATAATGATACCAAAGAAGTTCCTTTGGTGCCCCTTAAAGAGGACGAAGTTGATAAAATTATTGATGCAATGGATGGCAAGATTAAGCGTCCGAAAGGACACTTGTAAGTTTTTTTTAAAACAATTCTTTCGGATATTTCTCCTCATACGTTAAATATCTCATCTTCTTAATTTTAGATGCCATCATCCAGATTCCGGTGTTTGCATTCATTGCGTTCCTCTAGAGGTATAGTATCCCATTAATTCTCTCTTACACCGTTTAATGATCATTTTTGGGTTGGAATGGTGTTTACTTCATCGTCTAGCCGTCAGATCCAAACTACCTGAGTCTTTGCGACCCACCAGTGAAATTCATGTCCTTCCATGCTTATCTACGCAAACTGAGAGGCGGTCAAAGCAAGTGAGTTTTGACGGCTTCCCTTGATTAACTTTTGATTGGAATACTACTTAATTTTCGGAGTGATCAGATTGGGGATTTAAAACGGTTGATGTCTGCAGAAGTTGGCGCGGAAACCCTTTTACCTTAGCAGGTTGAATTACCTAGGTCTCATATTGGGCCGCCATAACATTATAAAGCTTCTATTATACGTTTTAAAGGAGCTTTCTGATCATCTAAACTGTGCATGGACCATCGATAACTGAGAGGGTGAATGGATGCGTTAGAGGTCATTTTGTGCTGATACGACGAATGTTTGCCCATTGTCCACCTCCTGTCTCAGATTTAATGAAGCAGGTTGCTCTACCTTTAATTGCCTCATTAGAGCCTATCAAAAAAAATTTACGGCTTTTAACAGATTCTTGTTCACTGTAATTGACGAGACTCCGCTGAAACGTGGTAGTCTAAAAGCAGCTTCTTTGTAAGCATGCAGGAAGACTGGTAAGCTATCAGCACAGAGTTCCATGTCACTGTTGGTTTTGCTAGACAACCGGTTTTCCACTAAGGAAACTTTGTTGAAGCCAGTTTTTCCTTAATTATGCCCACACCTCTAATCCACAAGGAGGGGAAGCTGCTTTATTCAGTTTCTCTACTTTGCCTTCGTTACTAGAGTAGTGAACTCGTCGAATCTGTGAATGAAAGCATCTGCTGGTGCCACTACGACTAGCTTTAACTCCATCTTATTTTCAAGACAACATCGTCTACTGGGCTGCGTATCGTCACTAAAACCGTCGGAAAACCTGGTCTACTCCTGTACATTAGCCGATAATTTCGTTCGTTCGTCCACTGAGGATCTTTGAGCCTGAAAGCAGTTTGTCTAATAGAGCTGTGCCAGTGGAGGCAAAACTCTTGAGCGCCACTTCTTCGTTCTTACTTGTGCCTTTCTAGGAGGGAAAATTCCACAGACTTGGAGGTGTTTCGCTAAGTTTATTGTTGATTGGTTAGTGGTGTCTCTTAGGGAGGTAATTTTACAGGCTCTGTTTAGGTTGTTCCGTCTATGCAGCCACCTCCATCTGGAGGGAGGTCAGAGATGTCGATAATCAGTAAATGCCTTTTTTTTCATCATTCCCTTTTTTTGGCATTTCTCAGAATCGGATGGCTTCCGATATACCTCCTTGGCTTGTTTCGACCAGCTGTATACGTGCGTGAGCACAAAATTTATCGAGATACTAATTAGGAAAGCTGAAGGGTGGAAACTTCGCCACGGTGGTGCGGGCACTTTGAGGGTATGGTGGGCAGGTACGTACCTGCTGGTTTGACCGCTAAAGTCCTCATAATTACCATTCTCACGCATTTTTATCATTCAAATGGTCTTGAATCTACACAGAGTAATTGCAAACATGGGGTATCTCCACGCATTATCGGCCTATTGAATGTAACTTGGGAAATGTTGTAGGTGGACGGAAATTTCTAGAACGTCTTAATAGAACTGCTTTTTTGGGATAGTAGACATCTCTAGCACGGCTTTGTAACAGTAGCCTGGACGGCATGGTTACTGATCCTCACCGTGACTTTACTCGCAGAGGGAAGCTCGTTCGGCTGGAGAACATGCGCTGCAGCCTGCGCCCCGGATGCACCTCCCATCCTCCCTGGCCGGCGGGCATCTGCACACAGTGCCAGCCAAGTCCGGTGACGCTAGAGGTGCAGCCCTACCGACACGTGGACTACGTGCAATTTGAGAATGGCGAGGTGGTGGAGACCTTCCTTGACTTCTGGCGCCTTACGGGGAGACAGCGCATCGGTCTTCTTCTCGGCGAGTACGCACCCTTTGACACCGCAGGCGCCCCGCCTCTTGCTATTAAGGCGGTGGTTGCGGCTATCTACGAACCACCCCAGGTGTGTCCTTCTCTCTGTCTGCCGACTTCATCGTCTGCTTGTCTGCCTGTTTTCTCCACCTCTCCAACTGTTCACTCACTCTGCTTTTATTCGACCTTTCTCTCCCATCCATCCACCCATCCATACATCCATCTGTCCGTCTATGCAGTCTTTTATCCATTCCTACCATTCATTCCAATCTCTTGTCCTCTCCTCCTCATTTCCTCGAATGCGCCTTCTCTTCTCATCTTCCTAAGCAGACCTCCTAGTTTTCAAATTCCAGGTTATTTAAGTTCCGAAAATCATGCTATTTTTGCCACAGGGTAGACAAGTTTGCATTTCATATCTCCTCATGTATTGCCTCTTCTTTATCAGGAGGCCACAAGTCGTTCGGTGAAGTTGACGTGTCCGCTGGACCAACTCATGCCTCCCGCTGCCATGGCAACAGCGGAAGCGTTGGGTTTGAGGCCCGTCGGTTGGATCTTCACCGATCTAACGGCCGAGGGTGCTGATGGCTTGGTGAAGCACTACCGCGGTGACATGGTATGGCATGCTGATATGGTTTTCATCGGACCTTTTTGTTGAAAAGGTGAAAAAATGATGGACAGTTTAGTGCAGCTCACGTAAGGACTGTAATAATATTCCACCCATTTGCGCCTCGTGTTTCGCTCTTTTGACTTGCTATAAGCCCTGTCTACTAACTTTAAATAAGTAAACATTGCTTTATGCCCACAGGATACGTTTTTTATGAGCGCAGAGGAGTGCATCACTGCTGCGCGTCTGCAGAACCTCCACCCAAATCCCTCTCGAGACAGTCCGGACGGTCACTTTGGCTCGAAATTCGTCACTGTTGTGGTGACTGGTGGTACGGACAACGAGATACACTTTGAGGCCTACCAGGTCTCCAATGTTGCCATGGCACTGGAGTCTGCCGGGATTCTTGTGCCCACCTTTGATGCCCCCGAATTGGGGTACATTCGGGAGTCCACTAAGGATCGCTATGTGCCAGATGTCTTTTACTCGGTAAAGAACTGGTAGTTTTCCACCTGAATGCATTTAGGTAGTCCCCATTCGTTCATTTGCGCTCATACATTGTTAATGCTAAGTGGTTGGTAGATCGTATTCAGAAGTAGGGAAATTTTTGCAAACCTTCGCTATAAACGCATGTTCTAATTTGACTTATTTTATTGCCTTAAGAATCACGTTTTTTAACTAACTTGATCAGTGTGTTTGTGGCCAAAAGCTGTTTCTAGGGCATAGCTATACTGTTTGTGGTCATTTCTTCACCTTTCACATTCACTTCCTTAACTTTTAAGTCATTTTAATGTTGCAGATATTTCTACAATAAGTCGCTATTGCCTCGGCCACCCTCGAAAACTCGTGTTCCTATGAATACTTGGAAAATAGTTTAAGGAACGGTGGGCGGCCTGGGGGGTGGAAGGGTTAAGATGTGAAGGGCGAAGTGAGCCTCATGCATAGGATCTACGCCGTTTCCTCACCTCGATGTGCCGAATTCAACGGATAAAAGCGTTTCGCGCGCAAGCATCCATTGGTTCGTTTTTGAAGTCTTTTAGCCCCATTTATTGCGGTTAGTGATAAGTCTTCCAGAATTTCCTTAGCCCTGAACTCTATCACATGATGTCACAAGGAATTATGGAATGATACAGCGATTGGTTGGTGTGGTTGGAGGTGCTTAAGAATCACAGGGATGGAGGTGTGTCGCAACTTTTCCTCTCAATTCTCTTTGTGAAGGCATATCAAAACCCGCTGGAGAGTTAACACTACCCTCGTATATTTAAGCGTGGCCGCGTGTTAGCTCAGCTTGCCAGGATTTGCAGAGACTTCTCGTATTTCTGCTCTTCTCCTACCCTGCTGTAATTTCCTCCAAGTTTTTGATTTGGCTGAATCCCTTCCATGGTTTCCAGAAATTTACGCGATGCCTTGAAGGCTTATATAGGCCGATTTTCAAGAGAGCGTGTACGTAAACTGTATGATTGGCGTGGTTTTCTCTTGAAGTTGAGGAAGGGCTGGGAGGATAAATGAATTTTAATGAGATGCACACAAACGTTCCATTATAGACGAAGGACAAGTACGGCAACACAGTAACAAAGATAGGACGTCCTTTACCGGTGGAGTATCTGTTGGTGGACATGCCCGCCGCCTTCCCCGTAGAGCAGACCTTCACCTTCGCTGAGCAATCCACCTACCACATTTCACCCCACGACAAGTTCCCTGTGGAGAATCGGGAATACCTCGGACAGAAGCAGGTGCCCCTCAAGCCGGTCAAATATAAAACCTGTCGGTTTCTTTTAGATCTATTGAAGAATGGATGGTCTTCCCATCCCTTTAATTGAGGGGAAACGTCCAGGTCTTGGGTTACAATACCACTTACTCTTTCCCATTCGTCGATTTGCATTTCAAATAGTCAGCTAAACTGACAACATCATCTTAAATTAGAAAGAACTGATAGATCTTAATTCTACCATAATTTACTAGCATCTCAGAAGAGTCGCATTAGCCAAAAATTTACGGAGACACGCAGCCACGGCTCTTCTAGCTGTGCCTTCAACCACAATTTCCTGGTTTGATGGCCGAACGCGCGTCGTTTTGTTATCACGGGCTCCAAGACTTCGCTCGAGGTCACTTGTGAAGCATTGTCCCACTTTCTTCTCTCCACTGCAGAGCGTAGAGGCCTTTGCACGTCAATTCGCAGCCTATGGACGGGATCGTTTGTATGGGTGCCTGAACAACTTCCACGTCTTGGCGTGGTTGGCGGAGCAGGTGGATCGGCTGCCATTGGACCAGTCGAGTTTCAACAGCCTCCTGGCCACTCTACGCGCCGCCAAGTCTGTCACCGAGTGGGCCGACAACTGCCCTGCCTGGGGTAGCCTGGATCTCATTCTCAAAACCCTTGGCGCCGGTAAGCATGTTCCTCGTCCCGATGACCCAACCCCTAACAATGACTCATTTCCAGCCTGGTGCGGGGAAGTTGGGGGGCCCTACGTAAAAGGACCTAGTCACTAATTCTCAAAAGGATAGCTATTCAACGCTGAAAACCATGGCTATCACTGCCTGTTTCTACCCAAAAAAGTCGTTCAAGGACAACTGTCCTGTATGCCATCCCCTTTCCTAGGGGGAGCTACGCCTTCTTCACCAATGGATACGAGCAGTAGCAGCGGCGGCGGGACGCATCGGGTCACGCAGACGTCGGCGGCAAGCTTCAGAGATGTTGTGGTCGGCACTGCATTAACCTCTTCCTCCGTCACTGCTACCAGCTCCGTATCCGATGTGGAGGGAGAGAGCAGTGATGCATTCTGGGCCTGCCAACACTGCACCTTTCATAACGGACTGGATCGCAATGAGTGCGAGATATGCGGACTTCCGCGGCACGCCTCCTAACCCTCTCTGGTTTGTTACCTCTCTTCAACATCTCACCTGCATGATTCAAAACGTCCACCTCCTCACCGCCCCCGTTCACTTCATTCATTACCACCGCACCTTGATCTGTATTCCATACCCTATTGTTCTTTGTGTTTGGCACCACCACAACACCATCCCTCTGCGTTAAGCCTGGAAAACTGTCTGGGCTTGCCTGAACATCCCACCAACATTGTCTTTTAGTATGTTGAGAAGAAAATTGAGAGCAACAGGGTATTTCGGCAGGGAACATCACCCACAGAATCTACAGCAGTGGATTGGATTATGCTTGTCACGTCTGCCGTTTGGCCATGCAAACCCTTCACCACCGCCTCAGTGCCGTTGAACTTCGCTCGCGTAGCTCCCATCTACGACCTGTCATAAAGTTTGGCTCAAACCCGGGTGCTAAATATCGCATAGAATTGAATTCGGAAGTTGGTCGACTGTTTTAGGAGTCTTTTCTGTCAATTAAATAAGGAATTTGCTATCGTCACCTTTTGCATAAACTACTTAATCAATGCCATTTACAAAGGACAAGGCAAAAAGAAGCCTTCATTCCAATTAGTCATCGGCTCTGGAGTTCCACCGGGATGTGACCATCGTCGCCAATTCGTAGTGCGGTCACGGTACACTCCGATGGGGGCGTTATATCCACCAACAGCTCTGTGATACTTCCATGGGGTAGAGAGATTCTAAGCCAAGCCTCAGGAGGTATCTGCAGGGCGCGACAGATCCAGTACCGGAAGACGTTTGCATGACCCACGAAAACCACCACTTCAAAGGGTCGTCCACCGGTAGGACCACCGCGAAACGCTCGCTCACCGGTGATGGACACTGGCCGACGGTGAATGTGGTGATGGAAGCTCGAACCGATTCGATTCTGTGTGTTGATGCGGTCGGACAGCTCGGCAGGACAGAGGCTTTCAAGACGCTTGGTCCTAGAGGCTGGAGGAAGGATAAGGTTTAATGTCGGTGGCGGTTTTCCAGCGTTTGAAACGAAGTGTGTTAGTGATTGCATCACGAGCCAAGTTCGCTTTAAACAGCTACTGCTCCTCGAAGAAGTTAACAGGGGAAACGTACACGTGCTCTACAAAAGAAATTATCTTTAAAATCCCAAGTCCTACTGCTTAACAAAGAAACTATGGGTCCCCAGAGCAACGATTCCTAAATACGGACTGGCTTTAGCAGCTAGCAATGGGACTAAACCCAGTTAAAAGAGCCATATTCCGTTCTCCACGAAGATGAGTCGCCCTCTTGGGCAGCCAGTGCGCCGGATCCAATATTAGTTTACGAGGGACATTTAAATTGAGCTATCGTGGCGGTACAACACGGTACCCTAACATGCACTACTACGTTGAAGGCGGCTGACTAAACCTGGAGGTGACTTGGTGGGGCAGAAATGATAAACAAACGGGGCGTCCTTACAAAATGCAAATGGGATATCATAATTTTCAAGCATTAATGATAAATTCACCAAAAAAGGGTTTATGTCAGAACCTTAGGGGGTGCTCTTGGTCTAGGGAGGAGTACTTGTTGCCGTTTTTGAATAGCAACTCAATTGACCAACAAACCATCTGAACTGCAGGTCATGGTTTCGCCTCAACACACTAGTAGCAGATTTAGAAATAGATAATGCGTCGATAATTCTTGGAAAGAAATGCAGGAGGAATTGGAATGCGTCCTTGGCAGAACATCGTCATCCGGCCCTCATCACAGGTTAATAAATGAATTTTTCATCAATTATGTGCAAAAAACTGGCACCAGATGCACTTCAATATATGACGAGTCACAGTCCTCACAGCCTCGAACACGTTACCTACCAAAACCCTACAAAATCTAACCGTCACGACTCGTTAAGCAGCTTACGAGGACTTGGTTCGGGTTCAACCGGGGGTGGTCCCTCAGCCATCAGAGACGACTCTAGGAGGGGACAGGACTTAGAAACCAGTGGAGAGCATTGGGTCACGACTTCGTGGTCCGTCAAAGTCGGAGGCCTTGTCGCTACCTCAAGAATTCCAGTTTCTGACAAGTGAACCTGGTCGAGTTCAGAGAGTATACCTGCTGTAGTCTGTCGCGCTCTGATCATATCTGAGTGTACAATACAGTCGATGCTATGAACATAAAGGGAGGTAAAGTTAATCATCTGAGGGACTACTGGTATCCAAGTTCACGTAGTCTTTTGCCCGTTGCTATGGCCTGTTTCCATCCCAACTCCGTGAGAACTTTCTGTTCGGGAGCAGCAGCCTTGGTGTCATACTGGCCATGTCGGACTAAAATTACGAGCTTGAGCCGACGGTACTGCGTGGGAGGGGAAGTAGGAATGGCTTAAATACGATAAAAGGATAAGATTAGGGTGCTACCCGCATCGAAGTCCCAATTGTGATTCCAGTC
Organism: Echinococcus multilocularis; assembly: GCA_000469725.3. NCBI lineage: Eukaryota > Metazoa > Platyhelminthes > Cestoda > Cyclophyllidea > Taeniidae > Echinococcus > Echinococcus multilocularis. Next base: position 609,686 of record LN902848.1, on the reverse strand, counting down.
ACCTTGTTCCCTGAGTTTAGGAGCAACCGCAAGGCTACTTTTAGAGTTTTCATTCGAACGACTCCATGGAAAGGTAAGTGGTGAAGTTGCAGAAGCAGCAAGAAGAAATGTACCAACTCTCAGCAGCCTTGGGAACGGCATTCAGTAAGTGTGCAAGCAGGTCAAAAGATGACATACGCGTAGATTGGCTCGAAGTAGGTAACTATGGCAACAACAAAGAAGAATAGCACAGAGTCTTAAACCTCATAAACTTCATCGAAAAAGGCTGCAAAAATTTCAATACAAGTAAAAATAGCAAATGGATGATAAAACAATAAGGTACACAAAATAGAAGCCTGTGAAAAAACATTTGAAGAGCAAAATGTTTACATGAAAAATTGGTGGAAAAAGTCGTAGAGCAAAAGCTGGTCTATATAATGGTTGGAAGCAAAAAAAGCGTTAAAAAGAAATTAAAGGGAAAAGAAATAAAATAGGAAGTGGGGATAAAATAATAAACCTAATAATACAAAGGGAACTGTACTGGAAAAGTTCCCAAGTCAGCGTGGAGAAAACTGCCGTGCGCCATCATACATTTTACTTATCTGTTTCTTTACTAGAAAAAGGACTCTGGTGTAGTGCCTTCAGCGAACCCTGCGATGATGTTCTAGGGCATGGTAATGATTGATGAAGTTTGATTGCCGTCACACACGAGGGCTAGATGGCTCTAAATACGGTTTCCTGCTGTGCCATCAAGAGGGCCTACAACAAAGCTAAATAGACGAGCATCATGCAAATTGATCAGTTTTAGCAGAATATCGTAAGTTAGACAAAAATGAGCGTTTTTAAGACGGTCGGGAGAGCCCTTTCAGACTGCCGAGATTCGGCTATCATGCTGGTGTCTCAATGTCAAGGCTATGAAAGCAGCTCTTCTGCGAGTCAATCAAGACCCTGCTTCTGGACTAAGATGACACAAGAGTGGAAATATACATGAATTTATCCCAAATAAATGTGCGGAATGGGACAATAAGGAAGCTTCTGCCTTAAAATGATGACTATTACTTTCATGTGACAGGGATTATCAACTTTTCTCTCTAAATCCACTCAGTTGAGGCAGATGAGACCCATACAACCTGATTTTGCATTCATTAATGTAAGCCGGGAAATCTCGGTTAGAGCTTCTGTGATCACACGCAAGGAGGCACATTTGACCAGAAAAGGCAGCCCATTTTTCAAATTTGATCCTGCACCACGCTCTACATCTCCACCCCGCCACCCTCATCCGCCAGCATTCGACCGAATGCCTTTCGTCTCAAACAGGCGTCAGCACCACCTCCTTAATTAAGCAGCTGAATTTGCAGTTGCAGCTGTGGTTGCGGGGGAATTGTGCAAAACGGTTTTCAGCCGTGCCCCCTACTCTGAAGTACTGATTTATTTACACACCTCAGGGCAATTAATGCTGCAACTAAACTAGTCATGCTTAATCCACCATTCCCGTTGTCATGTTCTACTTATAGCTGCAAATTTTGATCTTACTGGAAAAAAAGTTTGGTGCCAAGGCGTCTGCGGGGAAAAGAGGACTGCTACACGTCACAAAGTCGTTGTCTGGTGATGGGCCAATCCACGAAGATTGACCTACATCCGTTTGACCGTTTAAATTTAGCCAATCCGTTTGCCGCACACAATTTGATGGGAATCTTGGATAATGTCAACTGATAAGGGATACACAATGGTTGTAGTTGCGTGTCTTTTCCTCACAATGATGCAGTGAAGTTGTTGCAAGCTCAGTCGTCTATAAAATCTGTCAAGGTGAAGTTCTTAATGGCGTTACATACCTGGGACAGGTGAATGTGTTAGGATGATGGTGGTCGTTCATCTTCTTTGTAACAAATAAGCCATTTAGTCAGTTCATCTACCATTTGTTCTGGAACACATTTTTCCAGTGATCACAAACTGCGTTGTTCGACAACCTTTTGTCTGTTACTGCCTTAAGGCTTATTTGGCGGCTTAGGAGCTGCATATGCGTTAGTCAAGCTAGATCTCCACTTCATCCTCTTGCAGTAAAACTTTGTCTTTACCCTACGACCCTACTGGAGCCACTGTGAACTTCTCTGTACCCATGCACACCGTTCTTTCCTATCTCACCCTCTTCCTCAATGCTTCGTAGCAAACTGGGCAATCTCGTATTTCGCCTTGGCCCCGTGTTCCCTTTCGGCTTTGAAAGTTAAAACCACACTTACAGGCAGCGAAGAGTTTTATCCATGCAGAAAATTAATGAACAAAGCACCTTACGACCTTCTTACAATCGTTCGCCATCCCATCTGTGAGATTGGGAGGAAGGTGCTTTCTTTGCAGCTGAAATCTAGGTCGGCACTAAGACCCTGGCAGCCATATCGTTGCACTATGTGTTTGTAACGACCGTCCATTCTGCAAATCAATTACTCTCAAGTGACGAGGGAAGAGCAGGAGAGGGAGAGCACAAGCGTGCCTTGTTTTGAAGGGTAATACAATCAGCCACTTTTGATGAGAACAAATTAGTCTGCTTTGCAAATATGGTAACTTTCGTAAGAAGGGGTGTGCAAAGATCAAATGCGTTAATTTCTTCGCGATTCGGCTCCCTGAATCGAGACATTTGATTTGTTAACAGCATATTAAGTAGAGATAAGTGTTTGGCGTCGCCATGAGGATTACTGACGTCTGCCCGGTTGAGAGATTGACGCAGTCTGCCCACCTGTCGCTCAGGAGTTCCAATCAATCAGACATGTATTACAGGGCACATACAATGAGAAGTAGCATAAACTTTGCTCCGAGTAAGCGAAAACAGTAAGAGAGAACGGCCAATTCGTTATTAGGGATTTTAGGCTCGCAAACCATGATAGAAGAGGAGTTGGTGTTTATTTGGAATAAAGACGAGCATTATCTAGTAGTCCATTTAACAGCACAGGTAGGCTCTACCCCAGAACATCACCAGTGCAGCTCGGCCTGTCCGACAAGGCTCGCTAGCGATGGACAACAAGCATGCCATGGTACACCACGGCCAGCCCCATGGTGCGCTGGATGCAGCACCCTCCCTGCTCTCGTTTCAAACAGAAGTGGCCTGCTTCACTGATAGTCTTAGTGGTGCAGTGTATGGCAGTGTGAAGCCCCATCAGATGGTGGTGATGACGCGTTGAAATCGACACGCTTTTAAGTTGTGAAAGAAGTGTGAGGGCGTCTTGATGTCTTGCTGGATAGACGTAAGTATTGGGCATCCAATCGCACCTCCACTTAGAATAGTGATGTGGAGCCATTTAACCTCATTAGTTAATGCAGCATTATTAGATCCTTTTCTGCTCTCCATCATCGACGGTTGTCACCTTACAACATCGTCTTTCAAGCATTAGTGGGTCATGGTCACCGTTAGAAGTGGCAGAAGCAAACAGGTGGCATCATCATCACTACCCACCACCAATCATCTTGCGTGCGTGCACTGACAGGAGATGTGCTGCTGTATGCGGTCAAGCGCGACTAGAAGCGAAATTTCAACAGTGTTGCCTAAAAAGCCCCTAAGACTACTGCAACTGCGCCCATGTGACAGCCGATGCTGCGTGAAATTCAAGTTGTATTTTTGAGATGCCAGACAAATGGCCTCTAATTTCTCATTAACCTCCGTTATGCCTCGCCTTTTAAATTCCCAATTTTGCCTAACAAATCTGAGTTGATTTTTGAGTTTGTTGCTGACCTAAATAATTTAAAAGCCCGTGCATGCTCTATTTACTGGTGGTTGTTAGTGCACCCATCAAATGCTTCACCCAGTGCATCCCATTGCCTGGACTGCCACCTCACTTTGCATGTAGAAAACTGAACCATTCATCAGTACCCGAGTTTGAGCCTGTGTGCGCCTGAATGCGTCGCTGTCACTGGGTCGACCCAGTCACACACAACTGGTGGTGCCTGATTCGTCTTCCACCTGGAGTGAATTGTAACGGAGTTGTATTGCTTTAAGGCAGCAAGTAGGCAATGACGATGAAGTGACAGAGAGTGAGGTGGTTTCTAATGTGTATTGTGCCTTCAAACCCCTTCTACACGGTAACAATCAACATGACAATCAGGCAGTCAATTCACTCATGGTTCAGATTGATCTGACTAAACCCACCATAATGCAGTAAAGCCGGTTCAGGCCAAAAACAATGATTTGCTAAAATCTGTATTAGCTGGTGAAGAAGCACCCACGATGTTTGTTGAATTGATGGCTAAGTAAGGACGAGTAATTGTCGACAGAACCATGGCAGGATTATTGAATTCCGCGACTAAAAATGATGCGTTTGATCAGTGACAGTCTTCACGGGTGAAGTTGGTGGTGAAAGCACGGACTTGGGGGCAAGCTCCCTCAAGAGCCGTCAGCATGGTGGTAGATCCGATGGAAGAAGGTCGGGTAGAAGAAGATCCGGTGGCAGTAGATGAGCCAGGTAAGGGGGTCTGTGTAGGTTTGTACGTCTTTGCTACTGCAGTTGTTGATGTAGTTCCCCCAGTCGTGACAACTGCGCCTTCCTCGTCTAGCCAAAATAGGACATTTTCCTTATTATCTCCTCTAATGCATGCATATAGACGAACTGTTAACTATGTATCATGAGGCAAATAATAAAAGGCATCTTGCGGTATTTTGATGGTAGTGTCACAAAAGCCCTATTCTGAGCTAGTTCCCCAGCACTCTTGTCAATTTTGATTTACAGCACTGCGTTTGATAAGACAATTAGAGGGGACTCACCTCCTTTCATCTCTGGTGTGGTTATTGTCTTTGAAGCACTCTAAGCACCGATGTATTCAAAGTTCGGCGAAGATTTCAGTTGATTGTGTGCACAAAGAGGCAGAAACGTTTTGTCCTGGCTACAATCCGGTGAAGTTATAGAAGCCACTTGGGGAGACTTTGATGGAGCCCTGGGGTTCTTCATTGATCAACCAAAAGATGATGTAGCAGGTAGTGCCATCGTAGAATTCAGCTGGCGGTTCCCGCGTCATGTGCACCGTATGCGAGTTAGTTGCTTCAAGGCTCACATTTCGCGGGGTACTCTTATCTGCACAGTACAGCATGGGTATGTTTGTCATTACATGCGTGGATGGTGATAGCTTCCCATGTGTCCCCATATAAATCAGTGTGGATGTGGCAAAGTGAGGCATCAAGGTGACTGAATGGCAAGCAGTTACTGTTTGCGCATAGGCAGAGTAGTAGTGGTGGAAAGGAGGACAGACCTCGATCCATTCCTATAAATGTCACTGGGTCTGCCATCTTGCTGAATGTATTGGTCAACTTGATTCCACGTACCGTCAGTGCATGTGCTGTTAACGGACTCAGTGACCTTAAAAAGTAGTCGGCCCTTGAGCGGTAAGGTTGGCCACTGAACGCCAGGGAGCTTCAGGGTCGAGGACACCGGTCTTCATGAGGACCTCAAAACCATCAAACACTCCTTTGACTTCTCCAGGGCTGTGTATCGATACGTATATATAATCGTAAGTAACGTAGAAAGATGCAGTGAACGTCGGTTTTGGCAAGTCTGTAACAGCGGAGATGAGATTGTTATGCAGACGCATTTGCCCCAAATAGAGTGATTCTCTTCATGCAATTAGTCCAGCATAGGCTTTAGGACCATAGGAAGGGGAAAACATTTGTGTTGCCGATTTGATTAGTTAATGCTTACTTAGGTCCATGTTCGTCTGTTTCGACTTTGCTGGCTTCCCAGACGTAAGTGCATCCTGCCTTTTTCTGCAACTAGCCAGTAGCAGTGCGTTGGTCTTGATGTGCCAAGGTGGGTTACTTACCGAAGCCAATCAAGTGTGTAAATGCCTGTGGCATGGCTGGATTAAAGTCAGTTTGATCCTCCCATCCATCTTGCATGAAAGCGGACATATCGGAAAGCAAACGCATTGAGATAAGGACCCGCTAAGCAAAGTGTAGGTGAGAGATGAAAGGCGCGTTAAATGCTAACCCGAAGGCCGCGGCGAGGGTAGGGAAGGGTAGGGGAGGAGAGTGGGGAGTTAAATAACGGGAGCGAGCATGAGCCCACACAGTCGTGTCAAGCTAGTATGATGTGATGAAAGAAAAACACCAAGAAGGAGCAGCTTACACCCTTATCCCAATTTTAGGCTGTGTATGGCAGGAAACATCCCGTAATCTCGTCAAAATACCCCATAGGTGAGTTGACCATGGTAGGGCATTGAAAGATCGGTAACTTACTCATTGCATAGGCGAAATCTGTGTGGCAAATGGAGGATGCCAGCAAGACGGGGCAGTCGTAGTGACATCTTCAGGGAGGAACTGAGTTGCATTCACAATCCACGCATTGTGTGCTTATATGACTGTTGCGGATTCATGGCAGCCTATGAAATGGGGTGTCTTTGACCTACAAAGCAAAACGTGCCTTCATGCACGCTGTAGTGGAGACGCTGGAGGCCACGTCAGCAACTGCAGAAGTGCCTCCTCCTCCTCCTCCTCCTCCTCCTCCTCCTCCTCCTCCTCCTCCTCCTCCTCCTCCTCCTCCTCCTCCTCCTCCTCCTCCTCCTCCTCCTCCTCCTTCTTCTTCTTCTTCTTCGTTAACTTTGTAAGCATTTTCACGTTTTTGTCGTTATTCAAAGATCAGCCTAGCAGTGCTAATGCCAGGTCAGTGCTTCCATCTAGCTGATGGTTGTCATAACGGCAGTTGGAGTGTGCCACTGGCCACCTTAAGACGTGGGTCAATGTAAGAATCAGGCAGTGTGTAGTGGATAAGCTTGAATATGTTGACGGGGTGACTCAGAGTGAAACTTGGACGCACACTCAGTGTGTTCCTTCTACCCATCATCGAGGCAATAGGAGAACGCCAGCACTTTGATGCATTGGTCCATCTTCCGTAAAACCTCAGGCTATCAACTCTCCAGAAGAGAGGTGCAACAGATCAAAAAAGGCTTGTCATATGTGTAATAATGGGCGGCACAAGTTATGACATATTCTGCCTCCAACTCTCACTTTTCGTCACGACGTACAGGGGCTAATGGCAACATCATCCAGCATAGAATCACATGTAGTCAGAACACGTCTAGTTGGCCTTCGAGTCACTTTAATGAATGCGAATTGGAGTAGCAAATTCAACGAGACGGATGGCATGTTGGAAATGTTCATATGATTGTTCTCTGCACTCAGCATTGTTAAATGAGCAGTACAACTCTGCCTGTGCATCCTTGTATTACATCATTTTAAATCACCACCATCCCTCTGTAAACAACAGACACTGGGCCTTGTTTGGCACAATTTTTATGCTGCAATTACTGTTTGCCACAGACCTCTATTCGTTTCTCTTGTTAGCACGGTCTAGTGACTCTTATTTGCCACTCACATTTTACGCACATTCGTACAATACTTGAAGAATAAAACAGTAGTGCAGCAGACGAGGTCAAGAGTGCACCGCCGCACACCAACACGTTGAACGCCGTATGCGTGAACCAACCTAAGTGGGGGTAACTACAATAGATGTGTGATGGCTCTCTGCCAACTCTACATCTTTGGTCTTCTTTATTTTTCTCTATGGTCATCTGCCTCAGAACCTCTTATGTTTATCACAGTGCTAGTGACACGGTGGCCTCATCACGCTTGCCACGCATAGACTTGCGCAATTTAATTGAGACTATAAGTAGCAAGAGAATTCGTTGTTAAATTTTATATTGCAGAGGCAGTCGTTGAAACAACTGCATTGACCACAGAGCCCGCCCTAAACAAATTCCTTCCTTGGGCTCCCACAAATTTCTACATAACACACAATTTGAGGTGCTGTACTGGCTAGCACGGGCTCCTTTCTTCCCTTTTTTCGAATGCATTTATTATGGTGCATGTACTCACGAATGCATTGTCGGCTGTGTTGGAGTCCGAGATCAGTAAATATTCAGCTGCAGTGGTGGAGGTAATGGTGTGGTGGTCTCTTGCTGTGTATAACAGGTGACAGCTCCGAGGACGTCAGAACATATTAGAGAGTGTCAGTTTGAAAATTGTGGATTAGCAGTGTGCAATGTGGTACAATATTTGAAGAAATTGAGAGGGCGAGTGTCGAATGAGGGGATGAGTGAGCAACGTAATCAAGCGAGCAATATGGACAATCTGAAATTCTACCAACGAATATTGCCACTCGCTACTCAGTCTGTTGCAATATTACCTTAATTCGAGATTGGTCGTCCCATTGGCTGTAATTCCACAAGCAGGCAAAAGCAGTAGAGCAAGTCGACTGTCCCGAAGAGCAGCAGAAATCAAGGTAGTAGACAATTTGCCTAACTTATAACTAATATTGCTTCCTGCTTCCGAGTGACAGTCTCAACTAAGCAGAGTTTCGTCCACGGTTGCAAAATCCAAAAGGCTTATTGACAAACGAGCAGATTGAGTAATCATGCCATTGCGAAAGACAGCTCTTTGAACTAGAGGCGACAATAGAACGGTGCTGACTCTACATGGGATGGATGCTAAATGTCATGTTTCTACAGCNAACGAATTAATACTTCTTATGATACTCCGCCTACTTCATACTGAAAAGCATTTAGTAAAATGAGTGCTTAATCATTGTGCGAAGCGCATAACGAGGACCGAGATTTAGAAGGTGAAATGAGTGAGGGTCATAGCGCGATGTGTTTTAATGTGCGAAGATCTGCAAATAAGAAGAAAAAATTTGGCTATATTTGTGCAAACCTTTGCCCCACATTTAAGTACTGCTCACCTGGAAGACGTGCTTTCACATCTTCTTTGAATTTATGAAGGCTCGGTAAATGTTGCAAGCAACTATTTCTTCTCCCCACTGAAATAATTAGAATGTAGTTAGGAGGGCTTGATCAACTCTAGTTAAAGCCACTAGTTAATGCCACGAAAGGTAGTGGAAGGAAGATTACCTGTATGAATTCAATTTCGACGATGTTGAAGACGTATGCAATCGCGGAAGGATATCCCGACACCTTACACAAGCACATTGGAATGAGTCTTGATGCAAATTAATTCACCGACAAATACAAAGAAACGGTTTTGCAATTTAAGGCCGACTCAGGTGAGCATCAATTAGTTGTCGGACAATGTAGGCTATCTTGAAACGCAAAGTCATGAAAGGTGCGAAGACTACTGCGAATAGGCTGGACATTTAACTCACAGCATTAGGAATGCTCTTTTGTCTCCTCGACTTAGATCAACACGCATGAGAGCAAGATATCGGCGAATGGGAAAGGGTCTGTTTAGGAGAGCACAAGTTCCATAAAGAAAGGGGCTTTGTTTCTTTGCTTGGTGCACGGTCAGTTTCGCACAAACCTCAAGGCATAAAGAGGATGCGAAGTCTGATTTCCTGCAAGTCTTGCTAACCTCCAAGCATTCCAAAACTACTGCAATATTAAACACCTTTCTGTGCTCAAGCTCCTTTGCCTAGGTCGGGGATGGAACTGAGGACCTTTGAGAAATGATTAAAAGGCTGACTCTTGTCATGGCAACAGCAACAAATGCAAATTAAAGGCTATCCCACTGATCTGTTCGAGTCCAGGCATTAATGCCATGAACGTTTTACCATTTGACTGGCGTTTGCAAATGAGTGGGGCCCGTTTGGAAGCAAATAGGATGGTGTGAATGAAGTGTCACCATATTTGTGGGTCCAACGTGGAGGACGTAGATACGACATCCTGTTCACTTCGAGACCTCATTGTACCAAGAAGGTTTAGATAATCCTAAGAGCCCTGTGCTGCCAGCACATAGTGCAGAATTAAATCAAACTATTACGAATATGCAGCCACGCGGGCCAAATGAGGTTCTCAATTCTTCCTCCGTAGGCCATGTGTAGATTTTGTCACAGTCTGGAAGAGGAATTGCAGTAGCAGAGAGTTGTGAATTAATTGCGTAGTATCAGTTTCATTGTCAAGAGCACACAGAGCCACGCATCAGAAGTGGAATGTTAATTTTCGCCATTGTTGCTATGCAACCAAATGGACGTTTCTCGTTGGTCGCTTTCAAGCCATGGGAAGGGAGGTGGGTTGCTGCGCATTGCTGCTGAATATGAAGACCTGCTACAGACATGTAAGCGTAGCTCTAAATCCAACTACTCCTGTTTTCGCCTGGTGAGGAGTCAATGTACATCTCCAAGTGTTGGCTGGAAACAGAAGCTTGGCCATGCTACTTGAGGTGGCTGTCGCTAATCATGCTGTTGATTTGAGCAGTTGTGTGAATTAAGAGAAATGCAGTTACCTGGTTGTGTAGAGTTGGGGAAAGTGCTTTGATGCTGTACTAAGAGTGAAGTTGGAATCTTCATCCATAAGTAGGCATTAAAGTTTTCCGAAGGTCGCAAGTCCCAGTCATCATGCAATAAAACACGTTGGGCTCAATGTGACAAATCTAGGTGACGATTGCATTAATCGAAATGTCTATCATGCTAGCCTTGTTTGCAAAAGCAGCGTGCAGCACTTGCATTATTCTTCTATTCCACCTCCAATTTCGTACAGTTGAGGCGGGAAACTTTGCTAGAGAATGACATCCTCCACCATGTAAACTGGGGAGAGTCTGCATCTACATGCAGCAAGTGATCTGGATGGACCGGAAATATTCTCTTCCTGAAGAAGAGACTGCGCCCACCCGAAATGGCATCAGTTTAATCTGCCTGTGTGGCGAAGGTAAGGTCAATTCGATCCTGCCCCCAAATGGATAAAAGCCGGTAACATCAGCTAGAATATATTGGATATTCCAGGAATTCGTAGCTAAGTAAAACACATGCACTCAGGAAGTGTTCCCACACTATGATATATTCCCTGGCCAAACACTTGCTCCGTGCATATACACAGTCGTGTTTGCTAGCACTATTTGTGCTACTGGCAGGTGAGCACAGACCTAAGGAGTGTTTGTACACGCCCTGTGGTCGGATGGTAAAGGACACTGTTAAATGAGCCTCAGTCTTGGCTGGGGATACGTGGATGCCCAGAAATGGCTCCTGAGTTTACATTTCATATACGATCCCTCAGCATTCTTACGAGTTGTTTCACTTTCCCGTCGCTCTTACTTGATTTATCGTAGGCAGATTGCTGTTTCCAGTGTGTTGGTAACCAAGGCCATAAAGTACATTTTAGAGTATTTTGCAAACCGCTTTCACGAAGTTGAAGAAGAAGAAGGCCTTTCTGCAATTGCAGACGTGCCCACAAGTGTCTCCACCACAGCGTGCATGAATGCACAATTTGCTTTGTAGGTCAATGACATACCGTTTCGTAGGCTACCGTTAACCTGAAATAGACACAGACAAACGATGCGTGGTTTGTGATTGCGACCTTCTTCTGACTGAAAGATTTGGCTCTGACCCTGGCCCAGTGTGCTGGCATCTCCCCTTTTTTGCGGAAAGCTTTGCACTGGCAATCGGTAAGTTACCCACCTTCCAACGCTCTACCATGGTCAGCCCACTTATGGAACCATTCATCTTATGAACGTGTTTACTCAATGAACAAAATTAGCGTATTCCCAGCCGAAAATGGGCAGTGGCGACTTAACTGCTTCTTCTCGATTCTCATCAAACCGCATCACTTCACACGAACTTTTCATGACCATGTGGGCGCAGGCGTTGCCTACTGATAGGAAAAGAGTAAGTAATGCATGCACGAATGTGTACGATGACATGCAGCCGGAGACGCGCCTTAATTAAAGACAAAATGTCTCTGGTGCAGTATAGTAGAAATGCTCCGATTATCTTGCAGACGGCAACCGACCATCCTAATCTAAGCGAAAATGCTACTGGCTATCCAATCGAAGAGACAAGTGTTTGGAGGGCTTGAGGAAGAAAGGAATTCAACCGTCAAAGAGCCCTCTCAAGAATAAGCTTTTTGCTTCAAGTGTTTAAAGAATTGAGCATAAAGCACCAGTGGCCTTGGTCTACTGCTGGAGACCGCAGTTTCTGTTAAATGTGCACTAATTGCAGTAGCGTCAAAAGGCTTCACTGACAGTGTTTGTATCACACCAATCCTGGTGTATAGTAATGCTGGTGAAAGGGGAGGCTTTGGCATCATCGGTTATGAATCACCCAATAAAGTGTGAAAGCGATATATTCTGATCATGGCACCCTACTACACAAAACTAGCCCACGTAGAACACATGAAGATGCGATGCGCTAAGACGATTGATGCTGCAAATCTTCAATCACCAAATTTATCAAAAGGGGGCTTTCGACATAGTTTGTAGCAACCGAGTCACTAATTTCGAATGTTGGCTCTTTTTCATATTATACAAATCCTTCCAGCTTCTCATGACATTCCATGATTGGCACTGTTGGTGATACGCCAGAAACTTTGGACTCCTACCCTTGGAAAGGACGTCAACGACTGTTTCATCCCATTGCAACTGCTCACGAGCTAGCCGGATCCCATCAGACTACCAATCTACAGGGCGAGCGACAATGACTTCAGTGCAGACTGCTTTATTAGCCGATGCGATGGATTTATTCACCTGTGTTCATTGTGCGTGCTTGTGTATGTGCAAGACCAGCAACGGGATGTTGAGGACACCGATGATGGTGAAATAATACGAACTTCCACTTCTCGACTAATCCTTGAGCATTCAACAAGTTTGCGTGGAAATAACTCCCCCTCACCTCACTGCTCCTCACCTAAGCTGATGTGCGGCTCAAGTGCACTGCAAATCACCGGAAGGGCAAAGTCAGTCAGGCATTGTGAGAATATACTTGTAACAGAAAATGAGGAAGGGGTTTTGAGCTTGTGCTCGGTCAGTCTTCGCCTCCTGACCTGTTCAGCAATCTAGCATGCACAGCGTCCAATTTGCCATCTCACTACGTAAGTGGCAGAGATCCTGTTTGAATGTACGGGAGGGCTCCAGCATATCGCGCACACAGAAATTAGCAGCACAGTTTAGAGCTGCCAAGTTTAATTTGCTTTATTCAGAATCCAACTTTCAGTGCTTGCCACCACCCCAATCAAATCTTTGCTGTGCTTCGGTTCAAAATCACATTCCTCGGTGCTAGTTCGAGGGTAGGTCTCACCAATGATGTGTGAATTGGCGGAATATGTTATAACGCTAAAGTGAGTGCGAAGTTGGGTTTTTCATCTCCAATTCCCAAAACGCTGCTGAGTAATTTCGTCACTTCTGCCGGAAACGACTTCTAGAGCCCCAATCAAAGAGTGTTACCCACAGCAAAAGCTGTCTTAGCAACCAAATGCTGAGGCTAACGAATACGAATTCTGCAATGCTCAAGCAATAATGGATGATTTGATGAGCGAGGTGCGATTGGATGTGTGCGTGTTGGAATAGAGGCAGGAGTGAGGCAGTGGTGAGGTGGTGTCGTGAGCACTGCTCAAGCAGTAGTGGATGATTTGATGAGTGAGGTGCGATTGGATGTGTGCGCGTTGGAAAAGAGGCAGGAGTGAGGCAGTGGTGAGGTGGTGTCGTGAGCACTGCTCAAGCAGTAGTGGATGATTTGATGAGTGAGGTGCGATTGGATGTGTGCGCGTTGGAAAAGAGGCAGGAGTGAGGCAGTGGTGAGGTGGTGTCGTGAGCACTGCTCAAGCAGTAGTGGATGATTTGATGAGTGAGGTGCGATTGGATGTGTGCGCGTTGGAAAAGAGGCAGGAGTGAGGCAGTGGTGAGGTGGTGTCGTGAGCACTGCTCAAGCAGTAGTGGATGATTTGATGAGTGAGGTGCGATTGGATGTGTGCGCGTTGGAAAAGAGGCAGGAGTGAGGCAGTGGTGAGGTGGTGTCGTGAGCACTGCTCAAGCAGTAGTGGATGATTTGATGAGTGAGGTGCGATTGGATGTGTGCGCGTTGGAAAAGAGGCAGGAGTGAGGCAGTGGTGAGGTGGTGTCGTGAGCACTGCTCAAGCAGTAGTGGATGATTTGAGGAGTGAGGTGCGATTGGATGTGTGCGCGTTGGAAAAGAGGCAGGAGTGAGGCAGTGGTGAGGTGGTGTCGTGAGCACTGCTCAAGCAGTAGTGGATGATTTGATGAGTGAGGTGCGATTGGATGTGTGCGTGTTGGAAAAGAGGCAGGAGTGAGGCAGTGGTGAGGTGGTGTCGTGAGCACTGCTCAAGCAGTAGTGGATGATTTGAGGAGTGAGGTGCGATTGGATGTGTGCGCGTTGGAAAAGAGGCAGGAGTGAGGCAGTGGTGAGGTGGTGTGGTGAGCACTGCTCAAGCAGTAGTGGATGATTTGATGAGTGAGGTGCGATTGGATGTGTGCGCGTTGGAAAAGAGGCAGGAGTGAGGCAGTGGTGAGGTGGTGTCGTGAGCACTGCTCAAGCAGTAGTGGATGATTTGAGGAGTGAGGTGCGATTGGATGTGTGCGCGTTGGAAAAGAGGCAGGAGTGAGGCAGTGGTGAGGTGGTGTCGTGAGCACTGCTCAAGCAGTAGTGGATGATTTGATGAGTGAGGTGCGATTGGATGTGTGCGCGTTGGAAAAGAGGCAGGAGTGAGGCAGTGGTGAGGTGGTGTCGTGAGCACTGCTCAAGCAGTAGTGGATGATTTGATGAGTGAGGTGCGATTGGATGTGTGCGCGTTGGAATAGAGGCAGGAGTGAGGCAGTGGTGAGGTGGTGTCGTGAGCACTGCTCAAGCAGTAGTGGATGATTTGAGGAGTGAGGTGCGATTGGATGTGTGCGCGTTGGAAAAGAGGCAGGAGTGAGGCAGTGGTGAGGTGGTGTCGTGAGCACTGCTCAAGCAGTAGTGGATGATTTGAGGAGTGAGGTGCGATTGGATGTGTGCGCGTTGGAAAAGAGGCAGGAGTGAGGCAGTGGTGAGGTGGTGTCGTGAGCACTGCTCAAGCAGTAGTGGATGATTTGAGGAGTGAGGTGCGATTGGATGTGTGCGCGTTGGAAAAGAGGCAGGAGTGAGGCAGTGGTGAGGTGGTGTCGTGAGCACTGCTCAAGCAGTAGTGGATGATTTGATGAGTGAGGTGCGATTGGATGTGTGCGCGTTGGAAAAGAGGCAGGAGTGAGGCAGTGGTGAGGTGGTGTCGTGAGCACTGCTCAAGCAGTAGTGGATGATTTGAGGAGTGAGGTGCGATTGGATGTGTGCGCGTTGGAAAAGAGGCAGGAGTGAGGCAGTGGTGAGGTGGTGTCGTGAGCACTGCTCAAGCAGTAGTGGATGATTTGATGAGTGAGGTGCGATTGGATGTGTGCGCGTTGGAAAAGAGGCAGGAGTGAGGCAGTGGTGAGGTGGTGTCGTGAGCACTGCTCAAGCAGTAGTGGATGATTTGATGAGTGAGGTGCGATTGGATGTGTGCGCGTTGGAAAAGAGGCAGGAGTGAGGCAGTGGTGAGGTGGTGTCGTGAGCACTGCTCAAGCAGTAGTGGATGATTTGATGAGTGAGGTGCGATTGGATGTGTGCGTGTTGGAATAGAGGCAGGAGTGAGGCAGTGGTGAGGTGGTGTCGTGAGCACTGCTCAAGCAGTAGTGGATGATTTGATGAGTGAGGTGCGATTGGATGTGTGCGCGTTGGAAAAGAGGCAGGAGTGAGGCAGTGGTGAGGTGGTGTCGTGAGCACTGCTCAAGCAGTAGTGGATGATTTGATGAGTGAGGTGCGATTGGATGTGTGCGCGTTGGAAAAGAGGCAGGAGTGAGGCAGTGGTGAGGTGGTGTCGTGAGCACTGCTCAAGCAGTAGTGGATGATTTGATGAGTGAGGTGCGATTGGATGTGTGCGTGTTGGAATAGAGGCAGGAGTGAGGCAGTGGTGAGGTGGTGTCGTGAGCACTGCTCAAGCAGTAGTGGATGATTTGATGAGTGAGGTGCGATTGGATGTGTGCGCGTTGGAAAAGAGGCAGGAGTGAGGCAGTGGTGAGGTGGTGTCGTGAGCACTGCTCAAGCAGTAGTGGATGATTTGATGAGTGAGGTGCGATTGGATGTGTGCGCGTTGGAAAAGAGGCAGGAGTGAGGCAGTGGTGAGGTGGTGTCGTGAGCACTGCTCAAGCAGTAGTGGATGATTTGAGGAGTGAGGTGCGATTGGATGTGTGCGCGTTGGAAAAGAGGCAGGAGTGAGGCAGTGGTGAGGTGGTGTCGTGAGCACTGCTCAAGCAGTAGTGGATGATTTGAGGAGTGAGGTGCGATTGGATGTGTGCGCGTTGGAAAAGAGGCAGGAGTGAGGCAGTGGTGAGGTGGTGTCGTGAGCACTGCTCAAGCAGTAGTGGATGATTTGATGAGTGAGGTGCGATTGGATGTGTGCGCGTTGGAAAAGAGGCAGGAGTGAGGCAGTGGTGAGGTGGTGTCGTGAGCACTGCTCAAGCAGTATTGGATGATTTGATGAGTGAGGTGCGATTGGATGTGTGCTTGTTGGAATAGAGGCAGGAGTGAGGCAGTGGTGAGGTGGTGTCGTGAGCACTGCTCAAGCAGTATTGGATGATTTGCGTACCGATGTTCTATTTGATGTTTGCTTGTTTTAATAGATGCGTGTGCTCTACTCCTCTCTCTTTGTCCTTCTTTTAAGAATTCCTTTGTACTTTTCTCTTACTTGCCTTTCATAAATTTGTTTTATTTAACTGGTTTTAATTTATAAGTTCCATTTTTTTATGCTAGAAATAAATTTTATTCCTCTTGGCATGTTGATATCCTTTCTTCTAATAATCACATTTTTCGTCACAGGGGTTTTTGACTCACTTTCGCACAGCAAGTTAATTAGGCGGTTTTCTTTTCTTTACTTAATCCAGCATTTTTGCTTTACGTCTCACAACATGACACGCCTTTGCACTGCATTATAGCATTTCGTTTATTTCTGCTAAAAAATGTGGAGTTGTTTACATTTTTGCGAATATTGAAGTGGAATATGCGCTCTAAACTTGCCTCCTTCACCCACGTCCAGAACTGTATTACCTCACACCTAAATCTATCATCCCAAACAATTATTAGCCTCCTCGTTTTGTCCTGCTCAGTCCTCAGCTTAGGCAGGTTAGACGGACTGGATGGCTCTCCAAATCGCCCGTCTGTACAAACAGCCCTGCGGCATAGATTTTTTAGCGGTATATTTTAGTCGCCCGTACAACTTTATTGTCAACACTACCTTATTAAGCATTTTGGGTTAAGAAAAAGCTGATTTGCTACTCTATACTCTCTACAATTGCCCCACTTAACCGCAAGGCATATAAAATAGACGTCAGCCTTGCTATGGCAAACTCCACTTCTTTACTCTATCCCTTGTTTTGAGTAGCAAATCACAAATTCCTAGAAACAAATTATGCCTTTGGCTTTCTGATGATCAAAATAAATCTATTTGGAAATTCCCCTTTTACTTAGCTGATTCAACCTATCATGCGAAACGGAAAATGCGATGACTTTTATTTACTCACAGGTAACTCAATTTGCGTGGTCAAAAAAAAACGCAATCCTGCATTTGCAGCATTGGCAGACTAGAGAAAAGCAAGCAATAGCATTCTACAGGGAGGGCTATTTGAGGCATTAAGATACCACAAATTGTGTGGTGGTGACGGTCAGAAGTTGAATGCGGTGAGGATTGAGGACCACTTAGGTCATGATTATGTTTTAATAGCCTACCAAAACAAGACTAGTGCGTTGCAAATGTCGCCGCAGGCTAAAACCAGTCCAGCCGGCGTGATTGGCGTTGGTGACCTTTTCGTGCAATTGCTACGCGTGCGTGAGGGCAAACAGTTGTTGCGGTGGGGCGACTACCCTCAATATATTGTTCAAATCTCGGTCTCGGTTAAGGGTCACTTGGTGTCTCGGCCACTGTTGCTTTGCCAGGTGTGGTGGCTACTGTGCCATGCGAGTAGCCCCAAGCCCATCTGTACGCCGGCAATACATATTCCGCCCAAGTAATGCGCCTTCCTCAGCCTTCAAGGAAGTCACTGAAGGGGTATTATTTGCACACTTTAAAACAACTAACAAACAGATATTGCTCTGATATCCATATTCCAGTATGTTTCATTGAAAGAAATCTGCGAAAAGCAAAACAAATAAGTGAATTTTTTACTCATTGTTGGTAGGCAATATCAAGATCATGGGAAATGTCTATTTGATTATCTGGATTAAATCATTCCAAACTTGTCCGAAAAGATTTTCATACAAGCAAGGATTAAATATTTTCACTGTATTTTTAACAACACAGTCAACTCTGTTCAATTAAAAACACAACATATTTGTGCTGCGCAGCCACTGGCTTAAGTAATACTGCAGCATCTGCGTCTGTCAAGGAGATTATAAAAGTCAAAGTACTAGAGTACAGCAGGCAATACTGACGAACGGAATGACTGATGGACTGCTAGCATAATGTAATATGATGGTGGTTTATCCCACGATATTAGTAAGACACCACTTTTGTACTTTGAATTAGCCCTCTTGTACCTTAATGGGTGAACTGGCCTTAAAGCCATGCCAGTAACCCAAACACCTTCTCTGCACTGAATATATATTCTGCCCGAGTAATGAGTCTTCTTCCGTCCTCAGGGAAGTCTCGGGACGCCACATTGGTGGCAGCAAAAAGCGATCCCGATCTTAAAAGACATGTATCCTGATTTTCCACTTCTGAGTGCTAAGCCTTAGTGAAGCGGATGAGAATGGTGATGACCCCTAATAGATAATTTGAATTTGGCGTCTACCTTCAGCATCTATCCCAGTCCCGTGTTCTGCAGATAAGCTGTCAATGACTGAAGCCGCACTAACCGTAAACCATTTAGAAATTTCATTGCAGACTTTCCTACCTATGCCCATGGACCAGTATTGAATCCCATTCTTCCCTACACACATCAACTTTTAAGACAGTGTTCGTTTGAGTGAGAAGCGACAGTTCTATGTAAACTTCGGGAATGAAAATATGCCCTCATCTTACGATAAGTAAGAAAAAAATTTAAATTCTTAATGAACAACTAAACAATACATGGTTTTATCAAAGCCACAAAAAAAATATTTACCATCATTACGTGGAATGCAAAAAAAGACTAGACAATACCGTAATAATAACAAAACCTCAAAACCTTAATTTTTTTGTTATTTAAAATAAAAAAACGACACAAAACAATCTTTATGATGCTCAAAACAGGCATAAATCAAAAGCAATAAAAGACCGCTTGATAAAACCACACAAACTAATAATTGCGAATAATATAACTCGCAATTAAAAGATCAGTAGCACAATTATTGTAACGATTTTAAATTTTGTTAATTTAAGTGAGTTTGTTTATTCGCATCACCAACTCAAGCCAAAGAGATTTAGCAATTTAAAACCAAGTTGTGGTGCATCGAGGATACGAAGCTTCGATGATCCTGTGGAAATACATTGTAATCATCACCGCCGCAACGCTCTCCAGTTAAGTTCACAACTATACACATGAGAATATACCTGATTTATCTAATTGTACACGTTTTTCGTCGGACGTAAAAATACATGTGCTAAAAAAGACCTAGAATTGAAACATACAAATATGCGTGAATAAGTATTAGGCAAAATGGAAAACAATGTCGTTTCTATATATTTTATTTTTAAATGTGTCACAAAGTTGCATACTGCAAGTATGTGAGGAAAATGTTTACAAATATAGTTGGTAAACTAGTCAATGCATACGAATGCCGCAAATGGACAGCAGTCATAAAGGCGTAGACGCATAAACTAACACCCAAATTCATGTGCAGAACTAAGCTCTCAAAGTTTTATACAACATAGGAGTCTAGGAAAGCAAAGAATGAAATAAAACCCAAAATAGAGGGCAAAAGGCCAAAAAATTGCGTTATCCGAACAATGATTTAACATAATCCTCCATAATTTACAGAGGCGACAGAATTTCACTTTGAAGAGAAAGAAGAAGGTAATGAGAATATACACCAACACAAATCAGAACAAAGTGTGCCAGCTGGTGGAGCAACATCATATGGTAAGTAAAGTGCCATTACTTATTGACAATGTCTATGCATAATAAGGCAAGCCAAAAATTCTTAAAGAGCACAAAACAACTTAAACAACTAATAGCGATATAAGAAAAAAGAAGAAAGATTCAGAAACAATTATATTCAAAAAATATACAATCGTATAAATTCCAAAACACCAGGTGCGAGGGAAAATACACCGTAGAGAGTGGTTAGGGAATGGTGCGCGAGAGTGTTTGTGGTTGAGTGGAAGGAGGAGGAGGAGTAGGAGGCGGACGAGTAGGAGTAGGAGGAGGAGGTGGTGGAGGAGGAGTCGTTGTATTGGGAGGAAATAGTAGAGTGTAAAGCAGCTGCACAGGGTGTGGTGTTGAGAATGCACGAAGGTGATGATGGCTCAGTTGCTGTTGGTGGTGGTGGCGGTGGTGAGTATGGCGATAGGGAGAGAGGATGGAGGGTGGAAATGTGGTGGAATGGTTGAAGAGGGTAGGGCATTGACGTGGAAGGAGGGAAGGGGAGAAGGTGAGGCGCAGAGAGGTGTGTGTGGTATGGTAGGCGACAATGTGGTGCATATTGGTGAAGAACATGTTTATGTGCATTTGACAGACGTGCCTGAGAGCGGTACAGCATGGGAGGAAGTGGAGACGGCGGATATAGGCAGCGACGAAGCGTCAGGCACTACGCCACCGGTTGGGCCATTGTCATCTGGTGAGTGATGTGGCAGTCCTTATTCTCTTTGTCATTCTCATTGTATGCGAACGCCGGCCACAGGCATTGGCATGAGCTAGGAGTAAATGGACTGAGGTGATGTGTGTTGGAGCGTGACGCTTAGCCTTCGCGTTTCCATCTGCACCAGTGTGCGAGTGTTGGCACAGTGGTGTTGGTGTTTGAGACGAGGATGAAGGGAGAGGTGAAGACGTGGTGGAAGTCGAAGTGGCAGTGGAGGTGTGACATGGAGTGCAATGTGGAGGTGGGTGTGGATGTGGATGTGAATGCGAATGCGAATGGGAGCGTGGATGCAGCGTGGGTGGGAAATGCATTGGAGTGAGTGGAAGTGAAGCGGAGGAATGGAGTGTGCATGGTAGGTGAAGTAATGGGGCTGGAGGAAGTGCCTAGTGACGTGCACTTGGAATTGGCGTAGGGAGCGTAGGTGGATGTGGATGTGGATGTGGATGGTGTGGTGGCGGTGGCGGTGGCGGTGGCGGTGTCGGTGGAGGTGGAGGTGGAGGTGGTAGGGAATGTACACTGTTGAGAGTGGTTAGGGAATGGTGCGCGAGAGTGTTTGTGGTTGAGTGGAAGGAGGAGGAGGAGAGTAGGAGGGACGGACGAGTAGGAGTAGGAGGAGGAGGAGGTGGAGGAGGAGTCGTTGTATTGGGAGGAAATAGTAGAGTGTAAAGCAGCTGCACAGGGTGTGGTGTTGAGAATGCACGAAGGTGATGATGGCTCAGTTGCTGTTGGTGGTGGTGGCGGTGGTGAGTATGGCGATAGGGAGAGAGGATGGAGGGTGGAAATGTGGTGGAATGGTTGAAGAGGGTAGGGCATTGACGTGGAAGGAGGGAAGGGGAGAAGGTGAGGCGCAGAGAGGTGTGTGTGGTATGGTAGGCGACAATGTGGTGCATATTGGTGAAGAACATGTTTATGTGCATTTGACAGACGTGCCTGAGAGCGGTACAGCATGGGAGGAAGTGGAGACGGCGGATATAGGCAGCGACGAAGCGTCAGGCACTACGCCACCGGTTGGGCCATTGTCATCTGGTGAGTGATGTGGCAGTCCTTATTCTCTTTGTCATTCTCATTGTATGCGAACGCCGGCCACAGGCATTGGCATGAGCTAGGAGTAAATGGACTGCGGTGATGTGTGTTGGAGCGTGACGCTTAGCCTTCGCGTTTCCATCTGCACCAGTGTGCGAGTGTTGGCACAGTGGTGTTGGTGTTTGAGACGAGGATGAAGGGAGAGGTGAAGACGTGGTGGAAGTCGAAGTGGCAGTGGAGGTGTGACATGGAGTGCAATGTGGAGGTGGGTGTGGATGTGGATGTGAATGCGAATGCGAATGGGAGCGTGGATGCAGCGTGGGTGGGAAATGCATTGGAGTGAGTGGAAGTGAAGCGGAGGAATGGAGTGTGCATGGTAGGTGAAGTAATGGGGCTGGAGGAAGTGCCTAGTGACGTGCACTTGGAATTGGCGTAGGGAGCGTAGGTGGATGTGGATGTGGATGTGGAGTGTGGTGGCGGTGGCGGTGGCGGTGGCGGTGTCGGTGGAGGTGGAGGTGGAGGTGGTAGGGAATGTACACTGTTGAGAGTGGTTAGGGAATGGTGCGCGAGAGTGTTTGTGGTTGAGTGGAAGGAGGAGGAGGAGGAGGAGTAGGTGGCGGACGAGTAGGAGTAGGAGTAGGAGGCGGACAAGTAGGAGGAGGAGGAGGAGGAGGAGGAGGTGGAGGAGGAGTCGTTGTATTGGGAGGAAATAGTAGAGTGTAAAGCAGCTGCACAGGGTGTGGTGTTGAGAATGCACGAAGGTGATGATGGCTCAGTTGCTGTTGGTGGTGGTGGCGGTGGTGAGTATGGCGATAGGGAGAGAGGATGGAGGGTGGAAATGTGGTGGAATGGTTGAAGAGGGTAGGGCATTGATGTGGAAGGAGGGATGGGGAGAAAGTGAGGCTCGGAGAGGTGTTTGTGTTATGGTATGCTACTAAGTGGTACTACAGTATTACCCTCTTTTGTGTATTATTTTTAATCTTTTGTTTAGCAGTGGATTTCCTTCCTTTAGTTGCCATTCATCCAGCCGTCTCTCCGAGCCATACTCTAATCGTTACATCTCGGGTTGCGACCACTTTTTTTTTTAACTCCGAAACCTCAAGCTCTTCGCCACCATTTCGTCCATTTACAACTGATATGTCCTTTGGTATTCCTTTTTTGAATTATCATTGCATTGAAAAATCTGCTTTATGCAGCTTGATCACCACCGGGTAAACAATTTGCGGCAATGTCGCTTACTGTGTAACGAATTCTCTCAGCGTCAGTATCACTAATGCGGTTGAATTCATGTCACAGTCAGTGTTCATGCTTTGTTTTTGAAGTGATGATGAAGGAATGGGTAAGAAAGGGGAGAATGCGACATGAAATTCGTTAGCTAATGGGAATGCAAATGCTGATATAGATGCGCATGCGGTGGCTGAAACGAAAGGAAGCGGATAGCGGGGCGGATAGAAGATTTATTACCGGTGCACCTATAATTTAGGGTGTTTGTTAAGTTGCATTTAAATGTGGTTGTGGAAGTCTAATGTGACGGTGGCATTGTTATTCGTCATTACTTTTACATTATAGTTTCCCTTTTTACCATTGCCTCTAAATTCTTTTATGGTTTATATAACCGAATAATTTGTTTAAATTGAATTGGTTAAAATCCTCCCTTCATTTTTTTGTAAACACCAGTTCCTCTTCCATTTCCTTTTTCAGTTTTTTGCTTTCACCTTCTTTATTTCTAATTTTTGCCTTACTATTTTATCATGATGTTTGCTTCCTTTTCCAACTTAATTTTTTCCAACCTTTCTCTCATGCTTCTTTTTATTTCCAGTGAAGTTCATTAATTGATTTCAGGTTTTCTATCTTTACTCACATACAATTCCTTTTTCTCTTGTTTTGTTGCTATTTTCTTTCACTTTTTCTCTCCTGGTACTTTTTTGTTCCTTTCTGTGTGGCTTACAAATCCTGAGTTTTATTCGAATTGCAAATCACCAAACCATTTGCAAAAGTAGCTTTCTGCTACTTTTTTACCCCACTAAAGCATCTCCTTTCAGCACATGCCTGCCCTTCTTCATTCCTTTTGTATGCTTTTCGATCCACGTCAAATTTTTTTTCATGACTGGACTTCCTCTTCTGACATTGTTGTAATCAGGTGCCATTACTAAGGGGTTGCAAAATAAGCTCTGCATCGTAACAACTTTGCCCTAAGGTTCTGAAACAATCACTAAAGTCGACGAATTTCATGTAAGTAATAGGTTACTTCCGCGATATTTAGCAAGTGAAGCCATTCAATCAGCCACTTCTCGAACAGCCGCGCCGCTGAGCCAAATTCCAAGCTCTCCAACTCCGTCAGAAGGTAAGCTGCACCTCTGTGCATTATGAGACGAAACTTCACCAGCAATATTTCCACAAATATTAAGGGCATATACATAGGACTACTTCCATTCGCTTGTATTTGGCTCTACAAAATACATTTGTAGTTAGTGTTGATCTAAATAGATTTATGCAAAGCAGCCTCGATGGCATCATTCTTGTGGCATCCAAGATTTTTCCAAATATTGATTGTGCATTTTTAATTATTTTCTTTTATTCAAATGTTTTTCCATGGTTGCTGGATACAGAAAATTTCACTGGGTGGAGTATTACCAGTTCTGGGATTTCAGCTATAACCACACTTATGAGAAGAACCTCCATTCATTTCTCACGCTTTTAGCCCTGGAAAGCACCCATTCAACCGCTGTCCAAACAACCGCTACATCGGGCCAAACTCGCAGCCGATCAGCGCCATCAAACGGTAAATAAAGCTTATTTAGGGAAGTTTTTTTAGCGGAGGTTTTCAATGTCATTAACTATGCAATGCCCTATCCATTTTCAAAAGTTTGACAGGTCGTTAAAAAGCGCCTTTGTGCTTTTTCGTCACATAGCAAATCCTACTTCGATGATGCGTCCAGGATCAGGAGTTTTATGGGCTGAATAAATATTCACTGCCATTATGTGGACTGGAAACCATAGTGTCGAGGACCTTCACTGACAGATGTACAACCATCCCTAAAATATCACATGATATTCCAAACACTGTCGCCTTGACCAAACCAGTTCTGGTACCAGTTACTGGTACACATCCTTGCCACGGCAGTATTCGCACTTTCATAAAGCTAAGAGACCCATTTTGATTTGGGTGAAGTTGTCAATGGAAGACATCCATCCTCGGGATGACTGCTATGCGTATGACCTTCGATTGCTTAGTGTGTGTGGAACCAGCATCGTATATTCCTTTTTGCGATAATAAATGTAGTTCAGTCCTTCTTTATCAACACTCCAGTTTGAAAGGCAATCTCAAGCTCATATCGTGCATTTTAAGGAGGAAACTGGAAGTATGGTCCTCAGCATGGCTATAGTAAAAGAACTCTAGGGAGAGGAATCGCAAAAGAAAACATATTTTTGTAGCAGAACGACACCTTGCCGACGAAGGTGCATAAGCCCTCAACTTGATGGTATAAAGTAATATAATATCACCACATTTAATGACCCACTGCTCGTTTTTGACTAACACCAAGGATGCATAATCGGTATTATTTGTTGAATGTTGTGATTGGTATTTTAGCAATTGATTTTGCAAAAGTGCCCATGGTGGTCGGTGGAGTGATAAACACCGGAGAAATTAGCGGAGGCCTCGATCTGCAAGCTGACATTGGGGGCGATCTTGGCTTTGGGAGTCGCGGCGTACTCGGTGGACTAATAAACACTGGTTTCATTGGTGGCGGCGTCAATGTGAGGTCCTCCGTTGAGAAAGGGGGTGGAACTGGAGGCGGAAGGAACAGTACCGGTGGTACAGGTAGGTTGAAAGACAAACTCCTATTTACCTCTGTTAACTCGTCACTCCACTCACTTAGATGCATTTGTTAAATACCATCAAGTGCGTCCTGCTCAGGTCGATCTTCTATTTTAGGATTTATGGTACTCGGTCCCATAGTAATTGCGATTGTTTCTGTCATCGCGATTGCTTTAATAATTATGTGCATAATCATATTTTGGATTCGGAATACGAGATGCTCAAGAAGGTATGTGCATTTGAAGCAGTTATTATCTGACAGATGTGTTTAGACGTGGAGGGAGTTGAGTGCTTACAGGTCTTCTTTTTGAACTGCTCAATGTGCGACGACTTGAATAGCTTCATGCCTCAAATTCGACGGTCACAGCACCGACAATGTTTCTGATACGGGAGAGAAATCTAGACATAAAACAAGCACATTCTGGACATACCGCAATGAGTAGTAGACATGCATCCCAGAGGAAAAAGGTTCGCCGTTCTTAGCGAAAAATTCTTGTTAGCACTCTGTATCATAATCAGTGTATAATAAATAAACTTATATACTGCTTTCATTTTCCTACAAAAGTGATGAGATGGAAGCAGTTCTAATAAGATTGGGTTTTTTGAAGAATAAATATTACCGATTTGCAGAGAGGAGTCGAAACTGTATATCATGGCCTGAGTGTCAAGCCAAGATATGGAAGTGTAATCTGCTAGGAATGGACCCTCCCAGTCATTGAAGCAAACTGTTAAGTCATTTCAAGCATCCTATTTAAAACAGTTAGTTCGATAAACCAAGAAATGGTGCTAAGATGATTTAAGAATAAAATCATATGTTGATTGATGAAGTAGCTTTGGTTAAATATTCCGCGCCTGTATGATGCACTGATCTCCATAAGTGAATGTCTGATAAATCACTCAAGTCTGCCCTAAATCAACGCTGAACAGTTCGGAAGGATTTTTTATTGTAGAATTCTATTCCAAAGTCTGCGCCTGATAACTCGACCATTTTCCTTCCGATATTTCCACTTAAAACCATTATTTAGCTACTTCATAAGCAATTCTCTTTATATAAGCATGCAAATGACCCTATATATCTACAAGACATCGTTATCTTTAAATAATTGTTTGTTCAAACAAACCACAAAGGACCTTTTTGAACAATATTTGTTGACTCAATGAGGTTGTAGGTTGCTTCCTCTTGGTAAACATTGTTGCCCATACAGTACGAGCATGATGTGTGTGACAGAATAACTTGCATTCTTTCAGTTTTGGACCCTTCAATCATGAAGATATTCAACGAAAAGACCGTTGTTAATTTTGCATTCCCCAAAGCACCCGAAAAGGAAGGATATCTTCTTAAGAAGCGGTCCGAAGCAAAACGTTCCTTTAATCGACGATATTTTGTTCTTCATGGAAATATTCTTGTTTACAGCGAAAGCAAATTTGGCAAGGAACCACTTGGTGTCATATTTTTGGAAGGTCATTCCGTCGAACTTGTCGATGAACGGATGTTTGCTATACATTTTCACACTTCCGCTTACACAGGTCGAAGCTATATCCTTCAGGCCGAATCGGAGGCAGAAGCCGAAGTTAGCAATAAGTATTTTTTTTTGCTTTTTAAGATGTTTGCTTTATGCTGTTGCAAATATAACTCCTTTGCTGTTCTCCCTCATCATTTTGCCTCCTAGCCAAACAAAACCTTCGGAATTCGTCATGATGTAGTGGTCATAGCTGTTTTTGTTAAGTGTTACTTCTACAATGACGTAATTTTCAGACCTATTGTTCCTACACTTAAACCATCGGTTGTATGCCTCTTTGATATCTCATTACGGACAAGCTTCGTTAAGTACATCGAAAAGTGTAAAATTGTAACGTCTTTGTTATTATTGCGTGGAAGTTTGTATTCGATCTAGGTCATATCCGTCTTTTTTACTTACTCCTATAATGAACGTGACACTTGATACTTGTTTCATACGCAATCTATTTTGATAACCAGCAGACTGCTTGCTAGTCAACGAAACGTAGCGAGGTACTTGAATCCAGCTCTGTTTATCGTGTAATATTTAGTGCGCTCCTGACTCAACACCCATAGATGATCCTCATTTCATGCGTACCCACTTTCTAGACGTTTGAGGTGGTGACGATGTCATTTTTCTGTAGTCCTGGATGCAAGCGTTGGCCCATTGCGGCTCGGAGTTCCTCACTCTCTCTGTAGAAGAGCTGGAGGATGCATTAAGAGCGCTCAACTCCCTTGCAGATTGCCCAGGTGGCGGCAGTGGAGGGAGTCCCGCTCAACGCGCTCCCGTCAATACCACTTATTCATCCGCTGCTGCTGCTGGTCACAGAAACCCTTTTAACGCTCCAATAACGTCTTCCCGGGATCACAGGCAGGTGTGTCAGAAGCAGCAGCAGCAGCATTCCATAGACCATCTGACTGGTCTGCTGATGCTCTCCTGGGAGAAGATGCAGGCTAACGTTCGTGAATACCTTGATGGCGCAGCCGTACCTGCAGAGGCCACAGCGCAGCAGCATCTATGATTCCCGCTTCGCTATAGAGAAGTTTTACTTATCAATACTTCACCATCCTCTTTCGTTCTCTTTTTTTTCATTAAATTTATGGAACTTGTATGTGTGTGTAAAAGCGGGGCTGCTTGTTGCACATACTTATCTTTGACCGGGTGTGTGAGGAAGAAGCGAATAAGGCATTCCCTCTGTGGCCTTATCCTACCTAATACCAGTCACTAGTTAATTATAGGACTGAAAAATAAGCGTTGCTGAAAAATCCTTGGCGTTACAATTAGGTAACTAGGAAAGTAGCGAAGTTGCCACAGTCGGTGAGGAGAAGAATTGGTTAGCTGGGGTGGTCGTGGCATCTGAAGGTGGGTCGTAGGTCTGGATGTGAGTTGTGTAGATGGCGTTGGATGAAGTGCCACCAACGATGAATGGTTGAGGTGGTGTGAAGTTCACAAGGCCCCCTCCGATAGCAACAAAACTAATTTACTCTTAAGTTTTTTTGTGGTAATGTAACAAGATGGGCTTGGGTAATTGGTTAGGCTATTATGACAGATCGTCATCAAAAGGAGTGGCAATCAGAATGAGTACCCATTCCAAGGTTTACAATTGTGGGACTATGAAGACAACGCTCATTCATAAAGTGATAATTTTTACATGGGTAGGTGATGTATTGCTTGGGTAAAGGATCGTTGGATGAGGTGCCTACGCGGAATTTTCCTATTTGGTGTCCGATCACCCGTGATTCTTGTGTGACCTGGATGTAAAACCGTGAAGCTTTTAAACATCCAGCGGGATCATTCATTCCCTTTTGAGAGTTAAGCGATAAAATCTTCCTCTGTATGGCAGTTTTAATTCATTCGATGCTGGATTAGAAAACATTTTGATGCGTTTTAAAGGTCTCTTGAGGGTAAACAAAATAGGATATTGGCTTAATGACCACATAATGTGCTAGCTGTAAGCATATTGCAGCATTAATATGAACGCTAAGAGTTAGGCAGAACGACAAGCATAAAGTAGGTGAGGGTTATATCTGATCTAACTAAAAGCTGTGGACCAAAAGTTACAAAGTACGGCCTTGTAGGACGATGTCAGTGCAAGGAGGGGTTTGTAAAGTCGTTTTTACATTTCCAATGCGATTCATAAATAGGCCTAAGATCCGCCTGCAATGAACTCGTAGAGCTACTTCACTCACGTTGTTATCAAGCGCTGTCGACACAGATCTCCGAGTGTTTGGCAAAGCACTGATTACGAGGCGGTGATCGGCACAAGACTGGTGATGGGGATTTTTCGGGTTAGCATTCAAATATGAAGGTGTCCATGTAATCAATTTCTTGTCCGTTAGCTGAACCTGCATTTAAAGTCATGACAACAGTTCGTCCCAATAGCTTTCCTGTAATTCGTTAATTAAGATGTAGTTGCTCTTTTAACTTTGTAATACATGTTGCTCGATTACGCCACCTGAGCAACTAGCGGTCAGCATACACCAAACTCGTGACTGAGTAAACGTCACCGACCCGGCGATTCAAAAACTCTGCTGGCTTGCATAACTTCTCTAATAAGATGCCCTCCCCCGAGACATGGTCAAGATCAAAGGTTCCGAGGCCAAAAAGTGAAAGTAAAAAATAAAATTGCTGGGGAATCTGCTTTAACAAAGACAAGCACAATACTACTATTGGGTGTCCTTAGCTTGAAATATACATGCTGTAAAAACGAATGTGCCATAATAGCATATTAAATGGGTGAGAAGACACTGATTTCCTAGTTCATGTCTGTCAAGCCGCTAAGATCTGTTTATTAATTTAAATTTAATACTATGTGAAAAAGTCTAAATTTTTTTAGAATATGAAGCTCTGCATAAATATTTACGCATCACTTAATACTCATTTATTTTTTGTCACTAGCTCGGATTAGCAAAATGGCATATACCTTGCTCAATTTTACTCTAAAACTTTGTTTTGTTGTTATTTAATTTTTAAATAGTACCTACTTAAAATACAGTATTGTGCTTAGTTTTATTCTTTGTAATAGTTCAACTTTCAATTTTAGATATCTGACCAATAACACTGCGGTTTAGGCATAGGAAATCACAGGTGCTCTAATGGCACTTGAACTACCCGAAAGGCTCGATTATTTGCTCTCTTGGGTATGTTAATGATTTTCACTACATTGTACTAGGTCAAAGAGTTTGAATTTGTTGATCAGGGCCTAAGGTTTGAGGATCTGTGTGACGGTGTTATTATATCCAAGATTCTAGTCTCCGTGTAGGTTGGCTCTTGCGTTATCTTCATCAAACATTTCTAGGTCGCCTTGTTCATTTTCAGCGTCCTGGTATTCAAGGATTAGATCAGGTGGTGGCATCAGTTCTGTGCATAAAGTAAGTTGTTGCACCTGTGCGTCTTTGGACAAGTTTCTGTTTTGCTTTGTGTTTATCTTTTGGAGTTCTGATAACTCACTCTTGCGTGTTTTGCCTTAGTAATATTGTAAAGTTTCTTTTTTTTAGTGTTTTAATTTGAACCATATTGTCGGAGCCATTTCCCAGTTTTTTGAAAACGTACGTTTTTTGCATTGAACCCTAAATTCTCTTTGTGCTCCTTCTTCATGCTTCCTCCTCTTTGCTTCCAGGTTATTGGGCAGAATTTGGCTATCTTTCAATTGCCCAACGTCAGTTTGATAGGTCAGTGTCTGTTTCAGTTTTCCAATCGCTGATTTCCATTCCTCAACTGAATTTTTCCCCTGCAGCTGAAAAGAATGATGTAGGGGAACTTCTCCGTCTTCTCCAGCTCGTCATTTGTTGCGCTGTTAATGGTGAGAACAAAGAAAAGTACATTCAAGCTATTCTCATCATGGAACGCGCCGTTCAACAGGCAATCATGGAGTCTGTTCAGGAGGTTTGTTCGCTGTCTTCCTGGCTGTTTGAATGAGTGGATGAATTAGTAATCTCTGGCACCTCTGCATTGAGTTGTTCACGCACGCCAATCACACCTTTTACCTGATTGGCTGCGTTCTTACCGCTAGATGATCTTGTGCCACTTGCTCTCACCTTTATTACTGCTGTGGTTTCATCTGCAGGCGTGTCGTCTTGGCTAGTCAAGTCACTTTTTTGCCGGCGATTGCCTCAAGGGATGGTTTAATTCTGTAAGTAATTTACACATTTTAGGTCATGAATGAAACTTCCTCGAAGGGGGATGAACTGTCACTCATGAGCAAGGTGAGAACCGGCTTTTCATATGACAATAGCGGTAATATGTGGTTCATGGGGAAACCTAGTTGCCAAAGTGTCAAGATTCAGGTGTCGAAACACATTTAAACAAATTAAATGTCCAGTCGTATATTTTTGTATCATTCCCGCGTGATTGTAGAAAATAGCTTTGTTACTGTTTGCCTTTCGAGTGGGATGAGAGAACTAACGAGGAATGTGAAATAACTGTATTCGCCAAAAATCATTGGAATCTGCATTATCGCCCTCCTTTAATGATGCATTGCAGAGTGCAATCGGTTGTTCGGTTTGCTTGAAAAGATATCTTTGTAAGAGATTTGCTAACTTTCCCTTTTCGCATCCTAGAGTGACCGAGACGACGCATTCGCTCACAAATGCCACGAACTCGAAGCAAAAGTACGTGTTTCCTGCATTATTTGCCACGGTTTTTACTGCTAACAATTTGAATGCTAAATCAAGCCGTTATTCCTGCCAACTTAGGTACATTTTTACCCAATCAGATGGGGAAGCCAAAGCATTGTGTTGTAACCCTAATTGAATTTTGTCACTCGTAAAGACGCATTGGAGCATGTGTTCCTGCAGGCAGGCATGCAGTGATTGGGGAGGGCAAAATCGTGGTCCTCCTTCTTTTTTGAAGCGCCTCACTCGACTCTTCCACTCGTTAGGTCTTACAGCAGCAGTTTTGTTTATTGGGTGGACTTATGCTTTGGTAAAGTGGTTGTGTTGCCCTCCGGAGGCTGTAAACTGTGAGAGTCCACAACGGTTGTGTCTTCACGGATGGACGCCGGCTGGACTAACGATAGCCTTGGAGGCTAATCCGTGGGCGGTAGTAGTTAGCTGAATTGCAACTACTCATGAGAGAGAAAGGAATGCGATAGAATGAGAGTTTCTGGTTTAACTTGCCCTCTCAATACTTACGAAGGGTCTAATTGGTAGTGCAGATTTGTGTATTTACTGCTACGTCAAGCTGCTATTCGGTTCTGGCAGCAGCATTAGCCGACTGCTTTGGAGTTGTAAGAGTGAAGTAAATGGACTGAATAGTGATGAAATGAAGTGTCGTTAAGTCTGCTCAAAATGTGTTCGTCATTAGTGTGGGCACTTTGCTCCATCCCAGATTTCGCAGCTGGAGGCGGAGAAGGCGACAGCGGAGGCGGAGTTGGAAGACGCGTTGCGAAAAATTGCACTTCTTGAGGAGCACAGTGGCGATAGCGGTGGCATCGGTGATGGCAGTGAAACAGTCGGTTCTGTGGCCGCAACGCTGCAGCTGCGTCAGCTGCAGGAAAAACTGCACAATGTACAGGTGGAACTCTTTCAAGCCGAGGCTGGTGAGTTCTAACACTGGAGATTGAACATGTAATTTTCATGCACACTCGCTTCCTGACACTGCAACTATGAGAAACGGCTAATTTCTTTTGTAATGTTTGACATTCTATGTCATTTCAGATTCCCAAGAGGCGAAATTGAGACTGTCAGAGGCCCTAGTGACCATCGAAGATCTGCGCAAAATGGTGGGTTCTTTTTTGAAAGGATCAAATGCTAGAAACTGGCATGCTGATTAATGCTACTATACTTTTTAGAGAATACTATCATCATGTAATCCATCATTTTCGTCCTTGAATTATTTTCTGGTGCTCTCTACTTTACCAATAAACCCAAGTAAAATTGATATAGAAAAGAATGGAGATAGGAATTCTTTCGCCTCAAGTGGTAGCGGTGGAAACCTATCTATCGCATTAGTATTCATCCATGTCAAGTACTGTCACCTACTGAAAGACACCAGGTTTTCCGGTTTCCCTCTGTGGTAACTTCTTTTTGCTTAGTAACCTCATTGAACTGGAAGTGCGGCGTTATGATGGTACTGTGGTGGAAGCCAGAAGGAATAGTTATCTTCTGCACTTTTGTAATATTTGGAAGTGGCCAACCTTCTAAGCTAACTGTTTTTTTCAACTATTTTAACCCCACTTTATTGCGGACCTGCGATATTGAATGATTTCCCACCAGTTGTACAATCAATTCCATTTCTGAATTTCAAAGTTTCGTTCCTTTACACTGTGTATCTTATCGGTACATGCTTACTCCCCACAAATTCCTTTACAGAACTTCTTATTTGTAAGTTAGTGGATGGGTTAAAATGCGGTGCAATAACATCGTGTCTTTGATGACGATTTCGCCTTGTAGTTAACTCATTTCCGATTTCTTTCATGAAAGTCGTGGAATACGTAGCGTAGCACACTGAAGATGTCCATTTTTTTCCTGGGTGAATACCGTTTGGAATAGTTAGCTAACTATATTAGATGTTTCCTGGTTCAACAGAAACTCCTGCGCATATAAGTGGAAGCGATTCCTGGTTAAACTACTCCAAATTTTCTTGGAAACCTTTGAAGCTGAAAGGCTTGTCGGTAGGTCAGAATCGTCCCAGGGCAGTCCTCCTCGGTACCCACGGTGAGGCAGCGTGTGGAAATTCTAGTTGTTCCTTATTTGTATGGTTGCGCTGGTCGTTCTCGGGAAAAAATTGGTCCCCTTCTCAACCTTAAGTTGGATCAGGTTTCAAGTGTCCTATGATCAGGAGATCCACTCTGTGAATGCCGACTGGAATGGCTGCTGAGCTGTGAAAAAACCACTACAGTTGTCATAGGAACCTACACTGCTCTCAAATTTGATGGTGCTAAGTGGCTAAGCGTCTCATGATTTCTAATGCATTTGAGGTTTTCCGAATGCTGCTATGAGTTTGAGCCTTCGTACATAGGAAACGTACTTTATCATCTCATGCTTTTGCATGTTAATACGCATCTGGTTCGGACCGGCACACGGGCTGAGAAGTAATGGGGCACGCTTAACAGCTACGATTGCCTATGGCCCCATATTATTTGGCAGAACGAGGCGCTGACTCTCGAGGTGTCGAGGACGGCGCACTTCAAGGACGAGTTGGACATTGCGCGAGAGGAAATGCAGGCGGCCAACCGCCAGGTCGCATCATTGGAGCAGTGGAAGAAGCGACGCGCGGAAGAGATGGTAGCGTTGCGAGTGCGTTGCTCCAAATTGGAGGAGGATAACGCGGCTTGTCTGAAGGTTCTAGATGAGCTCAAGCAGGTTGGTTTTTCTCTGCCTCTCCCAATGCCTATCTCCGATAAATATGCTGAAGGACACCTTGGGGAAACCAATTCGTCCTTTAATCACGATCAAGATTAACTTGAGCCCGGTATCGTAGTATCAGTGTAAACCCTGGGCGTTGTAGGGCAAATGAGTTTGAAACTGGCTTCTTTGAAAGCCTACGATGGGCTGGAGGAGCGCCATCAAAGACATAACGACCAGAGTTCCAAGTCAATATCATTGCGACTGAATTGTGGCGGATGGAAGCCGACACGTAACAAAACGAGTTAATCTGCGATAAGCGCTAGTTAGAACCTGCGCAAACTATAAGCAATATATGTTCTCATCAATTAGTTGTGTGTTTTGAATTTTCCGATTTCCTAATGTAAACTTGCCCGTTTCTGGTCTAGGCGAATCGACTGAATTCAAGTCTTCGCGCGAATGCTGAAGCCTCGAGGAATCAATCAGTAGAAGCGAATTCGCGCGTCTCTGAACTGGAATTACGAACCATGCAATTAGAGGAGGAGTTGAAACAGGCACGGGCTGATCTTCAGGGGAGTCTTAGAGAGAACCAGGCAAGTCAGAGGGCGTTCCGGGTCCATTTTCCTTCTCGATCCGTGTGAATAATGCACTAGTCTCGAATTCTGTACCTGACTTGTTGGCGTGTCCATGCAGCTCACAACTTTTGAGGGCAGTTTAGCACCTTATAACTTGTCGTTTTGTTCTATTGCCTGACCGTTAGTGTAAAAGTTTGTGTTAGGTGTCTCCCCCATTAGCCCTCAGGGAAAAGAAAGAATAGCTCCCCTTTTTCTCAGTTCTGTGAAAATTGAGGCTGTATCGGCTAGAGCTGAGAGGGACGCATGCCATTTCAGTAGATATTTGAAAGGCTTGTATTTTCCATACTGTCTACTCTAGAACAACCGACACATTCCCTCCGCTCTTGACACCTAGTGGTTGTAATCCAGGAGGCAAATTAAAAGCAGATTGTCCCATTTCTTGATAAGACAATCACGGGTAGCAATACCTCCAAAATTGCCCACTGATGCTGCAAGATTTAATAAAATCAACTTGTTTTAAATTGTCGAAAGTGGAACATTCACATTTGTAGATGTAGGTTGGTAAATTAATTTGAGGCTTTATAAAATTCTTCTTCCACTTACTCTGGTAAGACTGCTTCTTTAGCCGTTCTCACGAGATAGTAATGATCCGCTAACAATTAAGTCTGCTTGCCAGTGCTAGACTTGAATCATTGTTAACCCACAGTCAACGGTGTTTTATCCGTTCCGTACAAGAACTTTCATGTCGAACTAAGATTCCACTTTGCATCCTTAAAAATACGTGCAATTGCTGCTGTACCTTGTGTGCGGTACCTTACAATGGTAATTGTGGACACCTATAGTAAAATCGGTGCAGGAATCCCTGCTACCCCAGAAAGAAAGCATTCTTGTTTGAACTTATGGAGGCTTCCACTTTCGTAGTTTTTTTGCGAGGCTCCTGGAGAACACCCCTTCCTCAGTCTTGATTGGCTGCGGTTGCATTTTCTGTACCTCGAATCTTTTCTTCAATTAATTCTAAGTGACAAAAAGTGCATAAATGTGGCAAGTGCCTGTCGCAAAATAAAATTAGGCACTACAGGTTGCAGTTTGGTTGATAGTAGTCTATACATTCTCATAGCCTCCGCAATTTAAAGCTTGCCTCCTGATCGAAAGAGCGTGGGCGATGATACATCGTCTAAAATTTTTTATCGTTGTCCAGACCCTTTTGGAGGAGATGCGGCGCCTGCGAGAGCATCACGAAAAGGCCTTCACATCGACTGATTTGGGTGGGTAGTTGCTAATTCCTTGTCCCCTCTAGCACTCTTTCTCTTTCTGTTCATCTCGTCGTCTGCCTTCAGAAGCGGGAGATCGCCTGAGTCAACTTCAGTCCTCCCTTAACCTGCCTTCCAAACCGGTTGAATCCAACGAAAGGTAGACTTTGCTCACATAACGATGACATTGCTTGGTTCTATTTATGAGTGCCGCCCTTTATCCCCTACTTAGCGGTGACCAGGAGATCACAAGCGACGCCGTTTACGAAATAGAGCAGCGCTATCGCGGGTATTTGGCCAAGGCTTTGGAGGTGAGAGAGGATCAATGTTTTACTGCTAGTAGTGCACGTCTTGACCCCTTTCAATACTTCTTTTGGGAGCTGAGCCATCCATCATTGGTATTACCACTGACATTATTAGCAACATATTCCCCGCTCTTTTTCCAAACCGGTTATCCCGGTGTCATCTAGCATGAGCCTCGTATCGAATGACATCATCACTTAAATCCTCTATCAGTGGACAGTTTGGTGCATTTAGTCGGTATCTCACATGGGCACCCATACATAGTCTATCTTAAAAGGTGCTTTAATGATAGAATTCTTGCTGTTAGGATTTGAGAAGCAACAAGGGTAAAAGTTCTCTATGGAAGGTTGGGATTGCTGTGAAGAGATTCGGATGAAGTTTTGATTTTCGTCGACCATAACATTCCATAATTTTGTTGAGGAGATGTTAGACCCGTTTCGGTGAGCTTAGACCCAACTTAGGTAGTGGAATAGTAATAAAGGAAAAAGTTGAAAGCTGAATGCCGTTCCACAGAGAAGAAACAGAGGACACATTTCTTCTAGGGCGTATATGAAAGCAAAATTTGTGTAAAAACAGCCCTTTTCCTAACTTTAAATCGGGCAACTCGAGGAGACGGTGTGGCCTACTTCAGCATCATGGAGCGAAAAGAACGTGATAATATTTGGACTAATAATGGTGACTTTTTCTTTGCAGAAAAACCTTTTTATTTCCACCTTCCTCATAAATTATATTAGCTTGAGCAGCTCCATTATGTCGTTGTTGCTAAAAAAACGTAGAATCTTGTTTCGTCGAGGTGAATTTACTGTCGTTAACGCGTTCGCAGAGGAGATTGATCCTCGCTGCTGGGCAAATGACTTCAGTTGTCTTTGTTTCGACCCCCGGTGTATCTTATGGCCTTTCTTTCAAATGTCTTAAATACGTGTGATGTTGGTGACAGGCTTATTCGATCATTTTTCCTCGCATTACTCCCTGTGCCCTTTCCTGTAGGTCATTCGACAGCTGAATCGTCGTGTAGTCGCTGCGGAGACGGCGGCAGTCAATCAAAACTGTGAGCAGAAACCCGATTCTGAGGTCTCTCGTTTGCAGGCGCTGTTGGCAGAGAAGGAGAGCATCATAGAACAGTTGGAGGTGATGACCCATTTTATGAAACAATACATTATGTATTTTCATTGAAGTAAGAGGGTGCTTCTACAGTCTCCACCACACCTCAGCATTATCTACTACCTATTTACAGGTCCCCTTCCACCAACCCGTAGCGCAAAATGTGTGGATTTGGTAGCTATCCATATTGAGACTACGCGTAGGGGTCCTGTCGGACTTCAAACGTGAAGAAATCGGGTAGTTCAAAAAGGGCCTTAGATTAGTGTAAGGAGGTAAAGGGAAGTGCGAATTCCGCAGAGGTGGTGGTGGAATTATCCCTGAGGGCATTGGGGATGGTGACAACAGCGACGGCAGTTGCAGTATCGCGACATTATAATTTGTTTTAAAACGCTTCTGCGTTACTAAATATCCCGTTATTACATGAAAGGTTGATTTTTGATGAGGTTCGTGTCATGACTAAGCAGTAAGCAATTAATTTTTTGTGGTTGTTTTCCACGCAACAAATACCAGCGTCACTACGAACAGGCGAGGCGACAGCGGGACCTTGAGGACCGCATGGTGCTAACGGCGTGGTATCATCTGGGCATGCGGGTGAACCGTGCGCACACAGAGCGTCTGTTGCACGAGGAGGCCTCAAGTGGAGGTGATGCATCCTCCACCAACACCACCTCCTTCCTCTCGCAACAGCGTCGAGTTCATTTGCAGCCTTCCAGTCGTGGTCTTACGCATCCCACTGGACCATCCCTTTGATCTTGGATTTTTATGGCCGCCTCCTTCCCTTCTTTCCTTTGTGTATATTTGTCTACCGGATATCGCCCGGTCTAATTTTATTTGAACTTACATTCTATCTTTTCGCTCACCCACTTATTTGCTAACACCAACGTGATTTTTTGTTGATGCAAAGTAGTCTCGATTGCTGTTACTTTAGACCTCGAGGTGCCTGATTTGAGTGCAGCCTCATGTTGGCAGGGCATCGAATCAGGAAATTCCATCAACTGATGAGCAACTTGTTCGAACTCAATCTGGCGGTGCTGATTGTGTACGCTGTTGGAGCTTGATTGCTGCTGAATGGTCCTGTTGGACACTTGATGTGTGCCACTACATGCAAAGGTAAACTTCGGCAATGAAAGGACTTACGCGTAGCAACTTCTGTGGGTTGTCGCCCACCATCACCGCGATGATATGACAGTTCTGCTCTGCAGTTGATCATGTGGAGCCCTGGCCTACCACTTCCTTGTCACGCTGATAAACCCTTCTGGAGGGAAGGCACGGTGTTCCACACTTCTGGACGCAACATGAAAATCCGTCCCACATCACTTCCACTCTGGTTCCTATGACCCAGTGCCAAGTCTTAACGTCGGTCTGGGAAGACCGTTAGCAGAAGAGCTAGAATTGCATCTACCGTCTCACCGATGTCTGGTTCTACAAAACTGTTGTCCGCAATCGGATATACGCTGCACCTGGACGATTTGACAGGTCTTATTGTGTAGCTGTCTAGCATGCTGCATTTTTCTGGAGCTTTCATTACTGGTGATTTGGATGCTAAATCAAGCCGTTATTCTTGTTAATTTCGGCACATTTCTGTCGGGTTAGTTGGAGAAGTCAAAGTAGGAGACGCAATCAGGGCCAAATTTTGTCACTTGGTTTGTGCTGCACCATGGTACCCGATTCACTCGTAAAGACGCATTGGAGCATGTGTTCCTGCAGGCAGGCATGCAGTGATTGGGGAGGGCAAAATCGTGGTCCTCCTTCTTTTTTGAAGCGCCTCACTCGACTCTTCCACTCGTTAGGTCTTACAGCAGCAGTTTTGTTTATTGGGTGGACTTATGCTTTGGTAAAGTGGTTGTGTTGCCCTCCGGAGGCTGTAAACTGTGAGAGTCCACAACGGTTGTGTCTTCACGGATGGACGCCGGCTGGACTAACGATAGCCTTGGAGGCTAATCCGTGGGCGGTAGTAGTTAGCTGAATTGCAACTACTCATGAGAGAGAAAGGAATGCGATAGAATGAGAGTTTCTGGTTTAACTTGCCCTCTCAATACTTACGAAGGGTCTAATTGGTAGTGCAGATTTGTGTATTTACTGCTACGTCAAGCTGCTATTCGGTTCTGGCAGCAGCATTAGCCGACTGCTTTGGAGGTGCAAGAGTGGAGTAGATGGAGTAAATAGCGATGAAATCAATGACTGATAGGTTGCAGGGGGGGTGCCCTCGAGTCTACTCAATATGTGTTGGTTATTAGTGTCGACACTTTCTGCATTCTAGATTCGCAGCTGCAGTCAGCAGTTTCTCATTCATCTCTACATTACAGTTTCGCAAAAAACGGCAGACATTCAAATGCTCCTGTATCGCAAAGGTGCATCACTCAAGTTATTATCATGTATTTTCTGTCACACAAGTGGGTAAGATGATCTGCATCCGCTACATAAAGTGTTGCCATAAGACCAATTAGGTTGCGATGATTGTCGCAGAGGACTGATAATGTGAAGGGCCTGAGACAACGCTCAACAAGTGAAATTAGCTATCTGAAGGCCTGATAAAATATTTAACTCTATATTTTCTGAGTAACCATGAGCGACAAAAACTTATTTGTTCTAACAAAATACATCTCTCTAACTGTAATCAACAATCATTTGATTCCGTCATCGTCCTAATTTTAGCGAACGCTTACATTAGTTATTAGTAAATACCCAAGTTTGGGTGCCCCAGCAATGTTAGAAATAGGATGCAATGAAATATGCTTGCATTCCATAGCCCTCTGAAACTGCACTAAGAAGGAAAAGAAGACAATGCTGGTACAGAGCTTACTGACATGGCCCAAGGGTCAGCTCACCCCGCAAAGTACAACAGCTAAAATAAAGTGACTTTGCAAAAAAAGTGGATACACAACTAAAATAATACAATTAAGCGTTTAGACGCATATTGGGTCTCGCTGATGTGTGATTCTTCTGAGATAAAATAGAGTCCCTTCTTATCTTTTTCGGGTGTAACTATTTACAACTTTAAAAAACTATAATGTAATTTATTATTTCATTAACAAATAACCAATTCAAAATTTTGAAATTTTTGTTTTTATCTTTGGATTGTGTGATCTGTGACCTTTGAAAAGGTCGGTTCCTGTATATAAAACGACTAATGGAACGGAAAGTCTGTTACTCTTGAATGAATATGCGCCTCTGGGGCATAGGTTGTCTCTGCCTAACGCTTCTGGCGATCAAATGTCTTTTTCAATCTAGTGGTAATTTTTCTTTCTAATTTGTGTATCTTGCATGGGTCTAGTACAATAATGGTCTTGATATCACACTTATGGGATGTTGTTTGGAAAATTGTAGCGATTTTGCAATAATTTACTTCTACTCTTTGCTTTTTTTGCATTTTCGACGTCTTTAACCATAAATGAAAGTGTACGGCCATCGTAATTGAGTTTTAGTGCCCCCTACTTTGTGCCTAAATGAAATGTCTAGTTAGCTGTACTTTGGTATTTTTCAAACTGCCAGAAGAATATGGAGTAAATAATTATACAGCTTCCAGTATAAACGATTGATTTTGTCATTGGATAAAAAGTTTCAATGAATAAATAAAACAATATTATCTGCTGATACTTGCAATATAGGGTGATATAATTTTTCAATAATATTTCCATAAATTTATCCAAAGTAATCTTATTTCGGTGAAGTAATAAGTTTTTTGGTAAAATGTTTCTTTTGCATTTTTAAAAACAATGCTAGCGGTCTCATTATTACATGGCAACAGTATCAGATATATGCAGAATGTGGGTGAGAGGCGCATTTACCACTTTACTTCATATGATAAACGGCTTGCGTAAATTTTTTTGTTACAAGACTGCAGCTGTCAATATAAGACTAGGACTCAAATAGTCCAATATCCTTTGTATATTCCTATTTGGTAGATTCTTCTTTTTTATTTCTACTTTCTGTTTTAAGTCGCATCAGATGCCAGTTACAGTTCTAAAGCGCGAAATGTGCATATCACGCAAAACTTTGTTTTTTTCAGGTGCCACCGAGTCTTTGGAGAGCACCAAATCTACCACGTAAGTTTTCCACCTCTTTTGTCTGTTATGCTTTAAAATGGCTAAAAGTTCAATCTATCTTTAAACACTTCCCACGCGTCTAAACCGGAAACCTTGCATTTCACCGATCTAATTGCGTAATGATTTGATTCAATGGCTAGCATTGCACTCGATAAAGATTTTCCTAAACTTGAAAAAGTCGTACTTATCTTATCTAAAATAATCGCAAAAATTATCGAGCAATGAACGTTGCATAAAGCCGATTTCACAGACTTGAATATTTATTCGAAAATATTCTGCATAATGACCTTTAAATCCAGGGGAAAATGAATTTGTTTGATGGTACAAGGAATAAAATAAAAGCTTGGCTGAACAGGACCTCTATCTTTGTAATCAGGAGAGCATTCGTTTTGTCAGTCATTTTTTATTTTTTTAAAAAAAGCACAATCAGTTTCTCAGTTGTAGCTGTGCATACTCCATTGCAATATATCGTAGCATCAAAATCTACACAAAGGGAGAAACGTAACGAAACAAAACTGAAAGTGGATGCTCTTGTATAGGGAGGCTAGCCACTAAATCGGAAACTGCAGACAGACATGCATACAGTAGCGCTTGCATATGTAGATACACACACCTGAGGAGAAAGAGATCATGACAAAGGCGAGCACTTCGGTGTAGTCTGCGATTCTAACATTGATCACGACGCGTTCGCTGCGAATAAAGAATAAATGCAAACCAACCAAACACATTCATCAACTCAAGTGGTTAGATGCCTGTGCAGAGCCACCGAAGTGTTAAGTCGTTGATAGTACTTTGATCGTCTACAGAAATAAATGCACACAACAATTCGTCAAATGCAGTGATGAGTTGAACATACCCAAAATGTCTTTGAAACTTTCTTGACTATCATACAATTGAGATGA
The DNA here is from genome assembly GCA_000469725.3 of Echinococcus multilocularis. Classification (NCBI taxonomy): domain Eukaryota; kingdom Metazoa; phylum Platyhelminthes; class Cestoda; order Cyclophyllidea; family Taeniidae; genus Echinococcus; species Echinococcus multilocularis. The sequence continues at coordinate 567,380 of LN902848.1, read as the reverse complement.
TGTTTTGTATTCTCCTTTGGTTTACTTTATATTGCCATAACATGGGAATCGCGTTTTAATCTTATAGTAATCTACTGTTATCCCCTAGAAAAAAATTTACAAATCTCATCTGTGAGCATGGAGATTATTCCATCAACTCATCTAAGAATTGTAGAAATAAACCTAGGTTTAGGGTAAAGGCAGCTTGGTACAGGGATGGAAAGATTTCATGTATTTTTCCATCTTTTTAAATTTGTGTCTTTTTCTTTTTGACAACCCTATGTGGACACCATCCGCATTGCCAGTCTTCTTTATAATTAATAGTGCATAGTATTTGATAGTGTAAGAACAGGGATAATGCTCAACCTAAACTCTTCACTACCCAAAACACAATCATACTCAAGCGGAGTCAAAACGTGGTGCTACTTAGTGCCATGCTCATTAGAGCCGGAGATTTCCTTACGAATGGCTAGTAGACAGTCGACATAATCAACGCCTTCATTCCAATGAGCGAATTGTGTAAGTTGTAGGATGAATCAGAAAAGGTGCTTTTAAATGACTGATGCGTAAGCGAAGGCACACAGGGTGGATATGTGCGGGGATCGCATTGGCTCTATTTTTAACAAAAACAAACACAAGCACATTGAAACTGCCAATATCTTGTGCTATTAAAAGCTTCAAGGCGACATTCCGATGGTCGAGTGCTGTGAGAGCCGTGGAGCAATGCATCAAATACCCGTACTTTTGCAAATAAGTGGCCGCAGATAATTGAGATGCAGAAAGATTACGCAAATGTGTGCATCAGTTTTGCTTTCAGGTTCCAAGTAAAAGACTTTAAATTGATCGTAGTGGTTTGACAAGCACGCCAATTAAAATAATCCATTTAACCAATCATGTTGGATATATTCTTGTCAAAACCGTTTGCTTCTTGATCCCAATGTTATTTTGGACATAAATTCTTGGTTGTGGGTAAAGATTATACTGCTATCCACTTTGTTAACTGTGTATTTATTTCAGAGATCACTACGTACCAGTGACAATGTTGCCGGTTAAAATAATTTCATGCATATTTGTTATGAAGAAAATATAGTCAAAATATACGATTATGCTTAAGACGATACCAAATAAGATAAGAAGCCGAGCAAACTAAACTGGCATGAGCCTTTGTGCATCTTCTACTTAACAGATCCACCCCTTCAACAAAGCCTTCAGGTTTGTGCCCACTAAAACTAACATACCATAAATTAACACTTTTTCACTTTACTATGATGGTGCAAATAGCAACTTTTATTTGCGTTTAACAGTGTTCAAGGCATTTCCATTGCCTGAGGTACCGATTTAGAACTGCACACTGTCTACAGTAACGATTTGATTCGTCTAATTGAATAAAATACGAATTCGTCCAGTCCTGAATGTGTGGTGCTCAACTCACACAGATATCAGATGAAACAAGTGTAAGAACATCGAACGGGAATTACCAGAGGCAATTCTAAGATAATATGGGGCTATTTAAACCAGCATCACTATTTGTTTCTTCCCTTATCCCTCGGATAATCGCTGATGAGGGGCATTCAAGTGTGATTGCTATATGGACGATGCTCAAAAGTGGGGGAATGTGTGACTGCAGTCAAGGAGCGTAAAGGAGATCAACACTAGTTACTGGCAAGAAGTACGCCTCTGGTCACAAATACTCCGAATTAGACGTTGTCCTAGGTGAAGTGTTACTGTTTTGTCAGGATAACGGTCTTGATTACACAGCATAGGCAGTGTCGGTGATAAGAACGGCATTTAGCACACTAGGAGTCCTCTGAAAACTTTTAATGAGGCATGCACAATTTTCGTGGTCCCAAGCGTCATAGCGGCACCATTCCAATCCAGGGTGGGAAATATATGCATATATATGACACAGGATGTCAGACATAGGAATGCTGAGTTTAGATGAGCATAGCGATTTGAATGAGGGATGTGTAAATTCATAGAGCCGTTACGCGTAAACTGTATTAGACGAATTGGCCAATGCGTTTAAGTTGGACCGCGAAAATAGTGTGTAAAAGCTGTGCTCCACAACAGTGATGTTTACAGATTTCCTTTCCATCCCGCTCCTCCGCAAAGTTATGGGGTCTACGAGGTGCTTCATGGTAAGTAGGGCAGTTACTCCTACATTCAATTCTCATTACTTAACCGTCTTTACATCGAATTTTGCTCACTTTTCACCAAACTATCCCTTTCTACACAATGGCTATTTTCAGAAATTGATGCTGTCTTCCAATCATTGCTTAGGTCTCCTTCCTCCTGGTTTTCTCTTCCATTCGTTCCCCCATACATTTCTTAATACTTTCTTTGCATAGGTCCATAGTTAAATTCCATGATCTGCCCTCAAATCGCTTTGCTAGGTTGAGAACAGTACCATTTTTCCCACCAGTTAACGAATCCATCCTATGATGGAGCACCGCATTCTCTGAGCATCAATGGCATTTAGGGTGCCTCAAGAGTCTTTTGTGAAACCCAGATGAAATGAATAGGCACCTGCATTTTCCGCTCATAGACACTGACGGAGGACTTCGTGACTAGGAGTAACTATGTAGATAATGAAAATTAAACAGTGATTGGAGCAGTGATCCAATGTAGCGGCACTGGGCGATGCTATAATATGACACCTCACACCATACACAGTCATCGTCGTGAGTTATGGCTGCCAGTGTTCTAAGGAGGAAAATGAAATGTAACAGATTGGAGCATGCTGCAACGTAACTGAATACATAGCTAAATTTGGGCGTCTCAGTTCCTTCTACACATTACTATGCGATAGTGAAAACGCTAACATTTCGTTTGATTTAGTAAGTGGTTGTGACAGTAAATATGCTCTTCCACTGCAACAAGTTGCACCAGAATTCAACTTTTAGCAAAAAAAGGCAATAAAACAATTGTATATTAATGAAGTAATTACAACCTGAAGAATGAGTGAATACACTCTATAAGCAGGTCAACAGAAAACCTGCAAACTTTGGCAATGTTGAGGCCATACAATACATCGTTACTAATGTCTTAGTAAAGATGACTGAGCAAGGACATGCCACGTGATGCAAGGTCACTCAAATTATAACGAGCGGACAAATGTCAGCGTGGGCAATTATTTTATGAACACAGCAACCTTCGAATACGCAAGAAAAAATGTCAAGGCAGAATTGTTTTAATGCAATATCCTGTCGCCCATTGCAATCGAGGAAGCCGTGTTCACCATACATGTGTTCATCCACAAGTGGATACCGCTTCACTGCGGTCCATGTCTGCAGATAACTTGGTAGCAAAGTCAAAATGATCAAAGTTAACCCAACTCATAACTGGTAGGCAAATATAAGGATATAAAAGAATATGCACACAAAGAATTGAGTTGGTAAGTGGATATTTCAGCTTACTTTACGGTAAGTTGAGAACACCGCGAGATTCATTACTGTTGCAAACTCAGGCATCATAGCGAATTGAAAGCCTTCATGAGGCTTCGTGACGGCAATCAACTCGTCTCGATGATGCTTCAGTTGTGTTGCGCAGAGAAATTGAACTCAGGGTAGGATGCAGTAATGTGGAATCTGTCACAACTCCATCAGGACAGGTGCGGCCGTCAATGGAGTTTTGTTACGTCGCAACAAAAGCCTTGACCACACTATACAGGCAATGTAGGTGGAAGGAATCGCATTCAGTGCACCACGAGTCTGCAAAATCCGGCATCATGACCAACCGCTTTTCTGTAAGCTTATGTGCATAAACAAGGCATGAGGGCGTACACACTCTTCTTCCTGTATTTTAGCGCCAAAGGCCATCATCTTGACTGCGTCCAATCATACTGCAGTGGAGGTGGCATGGGATCCGCAGAGCACAAATGACAACTCAGATGTGTTTTTTGCATGTGTGGATGGCTTGAAGGCAAATCATTGCTGTGGAGAACGAAATGAGTCAAAATGTACAATTACGAATCTTCTGCCCCGCACCCCCTACAAAGTGTGTGTTCAAGCCTGTCAGCCAAATACGACTGCATCGTCACTCGTCAGAGGCTCTCCACTTGTGTCGAGTGGAGATGTCATTTCATTCAGCTCCAACCTTGAATCAGACAAGTACATATGTAGTGAACCCACGTGCACAAGCGTGACCATTGCCATGCAAGGTGAGATATATTTCCTTATTGTTTTGTGTAGCAGGCAGTCCCGATTGGTGTCCACGCATTTCACAATGCCTCTCTGCTACTTGCAATTTCGTGTATAGCATCAATTAGAGAAGGTGTGATTTTGCGTATGATGTGGCACTCACAAATTAGTAGCAGTGTCGAGCATCGCAGCTGGAACGGAGTGGCGTGAGGTCCTGTGTTTGATGCTCGACAAGTCTGTTGGAGAGACTGGTCATTGCGTGTGAGTCGATGCACAAGAATGTTGCCTATGTAAGAGTGAAACCACTTGTTGGGAAACGTGGTTCCTTCAAATGCTCTCTTTAACTGTGGCAATGCTCATAACTTTCCTGTCAATCACTTGCCTTCACACTACAATTTGTCCACCGTCTACTCCTCCACATTTTCCTTTGCTTTCTTGTGTCCGTGTCTCCCCCGTGCTTCTCCTCTTCGTAGTAATTCATGACCTTTAGGTGAATGCCTTATCGAGTGCACATCAACGCCATCTCCCGTTGTCACCAATCAGCGGAAACTCAGGCTGCACAATCACAAGATGCTTGATTTATCCGTGTCCTTGTCCGCTTGTCACATTTTGACTGCCATGTAGGGCTTGTGAGCAAGCACTGTTGATTAAGCATGGACCCACTTTTAGCTCCTAAATCCTGACAGGTATCGTTGTGTCGCCGAATGCCCAGTTGAAATTATTCGCTGCAACCCGTTTCGATCTGTTGACCAATGCACCACATGCGGTGTCACGTAATAGGTGAACATTTTCGGCAAAATCCGTTTTGTCATCGCGAGTTTGGTATGCCCGTACTGTGGAATATTAGTCCGTGACATGTGGTCGAGTACGGAATAGTGGAAAGATGGTAGGCGAAAATTCACCTTAGGAAATTGGAAATGCTGCATCGTACCTGAAACTTTGCCCGTGGTTGGAGGTATGGGTATTCATTCGGTTCCAATTCACGCCAACCAAATGGCCGACAGTAGTTGGCGTTGCTGACGTTGTTGTGCTTCGTTACAACTACGCGCGCCAGTCATTGCCTGTATGTAAAGCAGTCACTTGGCAAAAGCATTGAATTTAGAGACACTAATGCATCCTGATCAACGTATCTTTTGTTGGAATAGGAGGGAAGACCTGCAGTGTGTTCGAATCGCGAGAATTCATCACTTGCGCTGTGATGAAGTGCTGTTTGACTGGCTGAGGATGGACGTATGTGCATGCGATGTACTACGTCCTGCGGATGTATAGCACGTGCATGAGGGGTGTCCGCTTTGCCAAAGTCAATGGCACGAAATGCGTTGGGGTGTGCCTTTGGGTGTGCATGTGTGCAAAGTGGCGAGCGCTTAGTTATTGCAGTGGATTGTCTCACGCTGCAATTACCCACCTACCGAATTCATCAGTGATTTTCAATGCAAGTGTTGTCTACTTCCCCACTGTCAACACCCACAGCATTTGTCTCGTGACTGATTTGTGTGACAGTGCAAAATGTGAGTGGTTAACGGTGAAATGCCTCCATGTGGTTGATATCGCGGCACTTAGAGTGGGAATTCTACCTTCTTATTTTGGACATTTTCATGTCTCAAAAGTAGAATGTCACGACGTGGCTGCAGCAACACATCATCACAGTACCACCGTTTGGAATCTACTAAAATGAGAATGTAAGGCATTTGAAGGGGATTGCTGGGCATTATAATGAGGAGTTTGATTGCACTGGATTCGATAACATCGTAGCCATGTTGCATGAAAGGGAGTAATGCGAATCAGGGTGGAGTAATGTATCCGTAGATACAGCCCAATCGCACGGGATGCGGGCCTGTGTAAAGAGATGATTTGGCACAATAGATGCCACACCTACAGCGTGAAGGCATCGTTGGTGATCGGAACCTCATTCTTCAGTGCACTGGGAGTGTGCTGAGTCCGACATCATGATTAACCGACCTTTTGTATGCTTGTGTGGATTAAGGAAGCAAGAGGGAGTACGCACTCATCTTCCTGTATTTTAGCTCCAAACAACATCATCTTGACTGCGTCCAATCATACGGCAGTGGAGGTGGCATGGGATGCGCCGAGCATCAAGGATGACTCGGATGTGTTTGCTGCGTACATCAAAGGATTAGATGCAAACAAATGCCAAGGAGAGCAAAATGAGTCAAAATGCACAATTGGGAGTCTCTTGCCCCTCACTCCCTACACTGTCTGTGTACTAGCCTGTCACCCAAATGCTACGATGGCGGCTACTGTAACGACCCTTGTCGCGGGCCCTCAACTAGCGTCGGGTGAAGATGTCTTTGCGTTCAGCTCCGTCCCCAAATCAGGCGAGTACATATGCAGCGAACCCACGTGCGCAAGCGTGACCATTCCCATGCAAGGTGAGATTTATTTTCTTGCTTGCTCAGCTGCGATTGAAGCGGACTTGATGGGAGTGCACACATTTTGCAATGCCTCTCTGATACTTGCACTTGCAGAGTAGGCATCAATTGAAGAAATGAGTGATTAAGCGTAGGATGTAAGACACGCGTGGTTGTAGCAGAGTTGGGCATTGCAACTTGAACGAAGCTGTGCGAAGCCTTCGCGTGAACTGCTCAGCGTGTGCATTGCAGTGACTGGCCATCGCCGCATAAGGGGTTTCCATTTCTCCTGCTACCGTAAGGGGAGGCTAAGCAGATTCTCCGCGCACGCAAGAAAAAGTTCCAACCCATTGGCATACATTGCCTATTTTGAGTCGCCCATTACGTAGTGAGCAGGCACACCGCTTTACTGAGGTCATAGTAGCACCGATGATTCAAATTGTATAGGCAATGTAGGTGGAAGGAATCGCATTCAGTGCACCACGAGTCTGCAAAATCCGGCATCATGACCAACCGCTTTTCTGTAAGCTTATGTGCATAAACAAGGCATGAGGGCGTACACACTCTTCTTCCTGTATTTTAGCGCCAAAGGCCATCATCTTGACTGCGTCCAATCATACTGCAGTGGAGGTGGCATGGGATCCGCAGAGCACAAATGACAACTCAGATGTGTTTTTTGCATGTGTGGATGGCTTGAAGGCAAATCATTGCTGTGGAGAACGAAATGAGTCAAAATGTACAATTACGAATCTTCTGCCCCGCACCCCCTACAAAGTGTGTGTTCAAGCCTGTCAGCCAAATACGACTGCATCGTCACTCGTCAGAGGCTCTCCACTTGTGTCGAGTGGAGATGTCATTTCATTCAGCTCCAACCTTGAATCAGACAAGTACATATGTAGTGAACCCACGTGCACAAGCGTGACCATTGCCATGCAAGGTGAGATATATTTCCTTATTGTTTTGTGTAGCAGGCAGTCCCGATTGGTGTCCACGCATTTCACAATGCCTCTCTGCTACTTGCAATTTCGTGTATAGCATCAATTAGAGAAGGTGTGATTTTGCGTATGATGTGGCACTCACAAATTAGTAGCAGTGTCGAGCATCGCAGCTGGAACGGAGTGGCGTGAGGTCCTGTGTTTGATGCTCGACAAGTCTGTTGGAGAGACTGGTCATTGCGTGTGAGTCGATGCACAAGAATGTTGCCTATGTAAGAGTGAAACCACTTGTTGGGAAACGTGGTTCCTTCAAATGCTCTCTTTAACTGTGGCAATGCTCATAACTTTCCTGTCAATCACTTGCCTTCACACTACAATTTGTCCACCGTCTACTCCTCCACATTTTCCTTTGCTTTCTTGTGTCCGTGTCTCCCCCGTGCTTCTCCTCTTCGTAGTAATTCATGACCTTTAGGTGAATGCCTTATCGAGTGCACATCAACGCCATCTCCCGTTGTCACCAATCAGCGGAAACTCAGGCTGCACAATCACAAGATGCTTGATTTATCCGTGTCCTTGTCCGCTTGTCACATTTTGACTGCCATGTAGGGCTTGTGAGCAAGCACTGTTGATTAAGCATGGACCCACTTTTAGCTCCTAAATCCTGACAGGTATCGTTGTGTCGCCGAATGCCCAGTTGAAATTATTCGCTGCAACCCGTTTCGATCTGTTGACCAATGCACCACATGCGGTGTCACGTAATAGGTGAACATTTTCGGCAAAATCCGTTTTGTCATCGCGAGTTTGGTATGCCCGTACTGTGGAATATTAGTCCGTGACATGTGGTCGAGTACGGAATAGTGGAAAGATGGTAGGCGAAAATTCACCTTAGGAAATTGGAAATGCTGCATCGTACCTGAAACTTTGCCCGTGGTTGGAGGTATGGGTATTCATTCGGTTCCAATTCACGCCAACCAAATGGCCGACAGTAGTTGGCGTTGCTGACGTTGTTGTGCTTCGTTACAACTACGCGCGCCAGTCATTGCCTGTATGTAAAGCAGTCACTTGGCAAAAGCATTGAATTTAGAGACACTAATGCATCCTGATCAACGTATCTTTTGTTGGAATAGGAGGGAAGACCTGCAGTGTGTTCGAATCGCGAGAATTCATCACTTGCGCTGTGATGAAGTGCTGTTTGACTGGCTGAGGATGGACGTATGTGCATGCGATGTACTACGTCCTGCGGATGTATAGCACGTGCATGAGGGGTGTCCGCTTTGCCAAAGTCAATGGCACGAAATGCGTTGGGGTGTGCCTTTGGGTGTGCATGTGTGCAAAGTGGCGAGCGCTTAGTTATTGCAGTGGATTGTCTCACGCTGCAATTACCCACCTACCGAATTCATCAGTGATTTTCAATGCAAGTGTTGTCTACTTCCCCACTGTCAACACCCACAGCATTTGTCTCGTGACTGATTTGTGTGACAGTGCAAAATGTGAGTGGTTAACGGTGAAATGCCTCCATGTGGTTGATATCGCGGCACTTAGAGTGGGAATTCTACCTTCTTATTTTGGACATTTTCATGTCTCAAAAGTAGAATGTCACGACGTGGCTGCAGCAACACATCATCACAGTACCACCGTTTGGAATCTACTAAAATGAGAATGTAAGGCATTTGAAGGGGATTGCTGGGCATTATAATGAGGAGTTTGATTGCACTGGATTCGATAACATCGTAGCCATGTTGCATGAAAGGGAGTAATGCGAATCAGGGTGGAGTAATGTATCCGTAGATACAGCCCAATCGCACGGGATGCGGGCCTGTGTAAAGAGATGATTTGGCACAATAGATGCCACACCTACAGCGTGAAGGCATCGTTGGTGATCGGAACCTCATTCTTCAGTGCACTGGGAGTGTGCTGAGTCCGACATCATGATTAACCGACCTTTTGTATGCTTGTGTGGATTAAGGAAGCAAGAGGGAGTACGCACTCATCTTCCTGTATTTTAGCTCCAAACAACATCATCTTGACTGCGTCCAATCATACGGCAGTGGAGGTGGCATGGGATGCGCCGAGCATCAAGGATGACTCGGATGTGTTTGCTGCGTACATCAAAGGATTAGATGCAAACAAATGCCAAGGAGAGCAAAATGAGTCAAAATGCACAATTGGGAGTCTCTTGCCCCTCACTCCCTACACTGTCTGTGTACTAGCCTGTCACCCAAATGCTACGATGGCGGCTACTGTAACGACCCTTGTCGCGGGCCCTCAACTAGCGTCGGGTGAAGATGTCTTTGCGTTCAGCTCCGTCCCCAAATCAGGCGAGTACATATGCAGCGAACCCACGTGCGCAAGCGTGACCATTCCCATGCAAGGTGAGATTTATTTTCTTGCTTGCTCAGCTGCGATTGAAGCGGACTTGATGGGAGTGCACACATTTTGCAATGCCTCTCTGATACTTGCACTTGCAGAGTAGGCATCAATTGAAGAAATGAGTGATTAAGCGTAGGATGTAAGACACGCGTGGTTGTAGCAGAGTTGGGCATTGCAACTTGAACGAAGCTGTGCGAAGCCTTCGCGTGAACTGCTCAGCGTGTGCATTGCAGTGACTGGCCATCGCCGCATAAGGGGTTTCCATTTCTCCTGCTACCGTAAGGGGAGGCTAAGCAGATTCTCCGCGCACGCAAGAAAAAGTTCCAACCCATTGGCATACATTGCCTATTTTGAGTCGCCCATTACGTAGTGAGCAACACCGCTTTACTGAGGTCATAGTAGCACCGATGATTCAAATTGTATAGGCAATGTAGGTGGAAGGAATCGCATTCAGTGCACCACGAGTCTGCAAAATCCGGCATCATGACCAACCGCTTTTCTGTAAGCTTATGTGCATAAACAAGGCATGAGGGCGTACACACTCTTCTTCCTGTATTTTAGCGCCTTCATTCTAATTTTGTTCAACTGCATTTATTACGTTTTCCGTTTACTACCCCTGTTTTATTTTTGCGCTTTGTACCTTTTCGTTTTTCCTTTCTCGTCTGCGGTCCGAAACAGACGTTTTTTGCACCTAAGCAGAGATTTAGAATTTTGTCATTTGTATCGCCTCGTATAGCTCCTCATTACTTATTTCTGTAAACGCTATTTTGTAAATTTCGGAATTCTTTACACCCTGCAATTTCGTCGTTTTAGTTGCTGATAATCTGCTGACGAAAATACTGTTGGGAATATTCATTCCTCTGATCATCATAATTCTCCTGGTTCTGCTATTTGTCTTCCGCAAGCGGATTCCATTTATCAGGGATTTGTTTGATAAGGAGTCAACTGCGGAGGATGGTGAATCGTGAGTTCATTGGCACAATCGCCTTGTCATCAATTCGTTGCCACTTTATCTTATTTATTGCCATGAGTTACAAAGAATCCCGTTGATTTTATCAGCATTTGCACAGAAGTGCAATGAAGTAGGACTTGTACCAGCGAAACCTTGCCTTCACAGACGAATGCCAACTTACTTGCTGTTGTGTCTGTGTACATTGTAGAGATACCAGCCGCCAAGAATCAAGGCACGTGAGCTTATGTGTACTGTTAATTTTGATGAAACAAAGTTGTATCTTGAGGTTCGATTCACCATTTGTGGATGACCACCTACTCTTTCTCCTTCATGCAGCCCCCCATTCCCGATTGAGTACTATGCTCCACCCGGTCCCGGGACCCTCTCGAACGTGTAAGTCCCGTGTGTCTTTGTTTGGCCAGAGTAGTTAGTCCTGTGACTGAAACAATTTATTCTCAGGTTGCAGTGACACAGGCTGCATGCACTTCCGGCGACTAATGAATGTGCATTCATTGGTTGAACTATTGATGCGTCAGTTGCGAAATGTGTGCCAGCATCTCTGACATCAAGCCATACTGCAGTTTCGACTCACCCTCCACTAGGCTGATGCTATGATGGCAATTCAAGAATAAAAATGGAATCTACTGAGTGGTTTAGAGAGCTTTCTGATGTCCCTTTTCAGCTGTACTGCCTGTAGCATCATTTCAGGAAGAGGTGGAAGAAGTCCAATTGCAGAACACGAAGCAAAGGCCCAACTTTTACTGCGTAGCCAACCACAAGGTTGATTAAAAATGTAGTGTTAAGTCGACCACGTGGGCAATGTAGCTACTGAATCTTCACAAAAAGCGAATTTTGTAATCTGGCCTATATACTGTCATAAATCGCCTTCCATTCTTGTTGAAATTATATTAACTTTAAATAGGACCACCGAGGCTTCAGAGTTTATTTGGCGAAAATGTGTGTGCGATTCTTTAATCAGTCATTATCCACACACTTTTAACACCAAATTTGTCAACTAAAGACCACCAGACCGCCTTGTTAAGATTTCGCAGTGTTTTACGAAGCACTGCCTTGAAGGTTGTTTGTTTCAAGTGAAGATTTTAAAGAGTATTGGAAGGTGTGGAGATGGAGCACATATTGGTTTTCCAGGGTAAGCAATTGCTAGAGCGATGAAATGAGTGCTATGTGATGAGAAAATCTGTCGAAATGTTAAATATACATGTGTCTGTGAGAATGGATCTTTTACTTCTCCAGACCACCTCCTATCCCAATCGAGAACTTTGCAGCTAACCTGAGAGTGCTCAACGCAAACAATGGATTTCAAGCCCTTTTTCAGGTTGGTTTTGCAATGATGAAGCTGTTTCAATTATCACGTTTGCATTCACCTTCTGCCCAACTCAACCAACTCAGCAGAATTCAAAACTGATTCTCCATCTTCCGCTCAGACATTGAATTCGCTCGCAGCTTCGGAAATTGAAGAAAAGTACCGCTTGACTAAAGTGGCCGCTGCACAAAATGGAAATCGCAATCGCTACAGTGACATGCCTCCATGTGAGTTCAGCCCCTGTAATGTGGTACCTATGCGCATTTATTTCATCCGCCTCATCCGTCCACTCCTCATTTCAGACGACCAATCTTTGGTACTGGTTGGACGCCCTTGGTCCACAGTGATTAACGACCCACAGTCCCAAATTACGGTAAGTCACCAGCTGTTTTAGCGTGATCTATGGCGTGACCTATTCGGTCTACCAATTCTTGTACTACCAAGGTGGATATCGTTTGGAGGTCAACAGGGTGTGCTGTGTGTTGGTGGATTGTAGGTGAGTGAGGTGGAGAAAGGTTATGTCAACGCCTCCTATGTGCGGCGTCCAGAGTACGGTAGTGGGGGTGAGGCATTGGTGAGTTCATTCAGCACTCGTCCGGCGTACATTGCAACCCAGGGTCCTCTCAAGAGCACCGTTACCGACTTTCTCACTATGGTGTGCCAACAGCGCTGTCCTCTTATCATCATGCTCTGCCAGTAAGTTTAGTGACGCTGCATATTTCCTTCTATGCCCCATTTGGCTTCTGTCTTCAGAATCTGGACAATCTTTGGTCAAACCAACTAGTCCTTTTCGGTTGTCAACCCCACCAGTTGGTCGACTTCAACTTCTACTTTTCTGTTTCTTCTTCTGTTTGGCCTTTCGCTTTCTGGCCTCCTTTAGTGCATTTCATTTTGACTGCATCACCTTTAGGTATTAAGTGCAAATGTGATTAAGGAGACACATTTTGACTCTGTCAACACCCTACTCTGGTAATCACGATGACTCCGTGCCTGTTTAAAATTCGAGAGAAATGAAGGAGAATCGTGAGAATTTCTGTGCCAGTCTTCCATTGATCGGCTTGCAATTATGAGTAAAGCAGTCAATTGAAACTTCACAACCACAACTGCCGCTGCCCCTGCCTGCCTGTCTGCTTGTGCTTAGCATTTGAATCCTCCTACTGTCCTCCTTCCTCGCCTCCATCCAGTCATTTGCCGACTACACTTCTTCTTATTCATGCCCCCATGTCCACTCCCACTCTACCTACAACTGTGGGAGCATGCCTTCTTGTCACTTTCCTCATGAATGAAGAGTCACACGACACGATTTATCGCAGCATTCAATGCTGCACCAACACTTGCTTCCACAGCAGCAGTATAAGCAATAAAAGGAAATCGCCGAAGCCTGAAGTAACTAACAACACTGTAATGCTTCTCTTCTTTCCTTACATTCGTACATAAGTGGGTATTCTGTGGTGCTTTTGATTTGCAGAGCAGATGTAACAACTATAAGGCCGTTCTTCACATGGTTATCCATCTCAACTCTAAAATTCTTCACAAATTAGTGGTTTTTCAACTTTTACTTTATCACTGTGTTTTGGTAAAAAATGCAATACATGTTTGGATACCCCCTCTCTCTTCCAATCCTCCTGACTGTCGAGCATCATGGACCTACTTTTGCTGATATATCGCTTAGACAATTGAAACATGGGAAAGAGGAAAGCGTGACTACGTGTCCTATCCATCATCCACGAATGAATGCTCATTGTTCACTAATAATAATGCCAGAGAAATAGTGAAGGTAGAAGTGGCGTGGCAATGGCTGCATGACAATCTAGCGCAGTGGATATTTTTACTGCCACATCGTTGTTACGGTGGCGTTTGTGAGAACGAGAGCAGTACAGTAAGCGCCTATTTTCAAACTACACCACTTCAACATATTCGAGAAATTCCTCACAGCAACGAGACTGATTGAATTTTAATAAAGTGCCAAACACGCCTTACAGGACTATGCTACACTATTCCTAACAAAGGTAAAAACCGTGCATTAGACAAGTGGTTTGGCGCTTCTGTTTGGTTTCGTTGCGTGTTATTCACCTGCCTGTCGTTTGCATGCATCACGCAGCCACGTTCACTCACCAAGCCTTGTGTCGTATTTGCTTTATATGCGAGCCGCACCATTTCATAATACCCATCAGCGTTGGCCGGACGCAACACTTGATCACACTATAGAATAATCTTTCTGTTAACATTTGCAGAAGCATTGAAGATGGCAAAATAAAGTGTACACAGTACTGGCCCGATGGAATGACGTCGACATTCGAATCGGAGAAGTGCACTGTGGAAGTGAGGAAGGAGAGTGAAGAGAACCTCGGTAGCGTCATACGTCGTGAGTTGAAAATACATCCCTCGAGCGAGGCATCGGTAGGTGGCGCTTTCTCACGAGCCACACTGAGTGATGTGTTAATTGGTTACGTGAGTTATTCCGTTTCAACCCTCTAGCCGTGGACCGTCACCCAGTTCCACTACACGGGTTGGGTTGACAACAGTGTGCCGAATGTGGAATCGTTCTACAACCTTGTCGTTATGCAAAATGACTTCTCGGCGGAACACCCAATGGGAGTTGAGTGCGGTCCGACAGTTGTACACTGCAGGTGAGACAAACATCTGCTTACCTGGATGGCTTCTTCAAAGAGTGCTTTGTGGTAACAACGTGCACAGAAGACTGAATGTAGACTGAGGTGGACACGAAAGTGTGCGCCAACACTTACCAAGTGGGCGCAATGATGGCTAAAAGCCTCTGTATCTACTTTTAGTGCTGGTGTCGGTCGAACGGGCACGTTTATGGCAGCTCGCTTTCTCCTTGATCGTCTGCGGACGAATCCACAGAATGTGGACATCGTTGGGACGGTTCTGGCGATGCGAAAGTGGCGTCCAAACTTGGTGCAAGTTTGGGTGCGTTATCTCCCTCCACTCCACCTTCGTGTTGCGCGTTTGTCTACGTTCTCTTATTCCCCATTCGCTATTGCACTTGTAGTCACAATTACAATTCCTCTACGACTTCGTTGACTCCTGCCTTGGCAAGGAGAATCTTGGCGTGAAACCAATCGCACCAGGACCAAAGGCATTACCAGCTGCAC
This sequence comes from Echinococcus multilocularis, assembly GCA_000469725.3. Taxonomy (NCBI): domain Eukaryota; kingdom Metazoa; phylum Platyhelminthes; class Cestoda; order Cyclophyllidea; family Taeniidae; genus Echinococcus; species Echinococcus multilocularis. The sequence goes on along the minus strand of LN902848.1, from coordinate 552,196 downwards.
CTTGTAAGGAGAAAGTTCAAGTAATCTTTAACCCCATTCAAATGTCTGCAATGTGCCAGCAGTAGGTCAGGTCCCACTAACTAGATTTTAGGAAGTAGTGACCCTCTTTGCAGACGTTGCTATTCCTGTAGAGACCATGCAGTTGCCTTAGCCATAATTATATTCTGCTTTGTCACATTTGGGGTATCAGAATTTTGAGGAGCAATCTCAGTTGAATGCAGTAAAATGTAAGTCAATTTGAAATGCCTTTTGAATGAAGTAGGTCCTTGTGACTCCTTTTTGGATGTCTGGAATCTGAGACCACTGGGCTAGATATCACTGGCTGGACGTCGGCAAAGATTGTCCTGTTTAGCAGATGCTGTGATGCCAGTATAGAAGCTGGCCAATTTCATTAGCCACACTTTTGCTCAACATTCAGCATCCTTTCTTTCCACAGCTGCTGAATATAAGAATGATGTAGAAGATCCGCAGGTAAATGCAATGAAATGTAAATCGACAATGAATGGGTCTATCAGTTGGAGAATGGTCCGGTAATCTCTTGCGCCTATTGTGCCTCAAATAAGATAGCAGTAGGTTGAAACTGCCTGACTAGGTTTTAGCAAATATAGACCAGCTTTTCAGGTGTTGTGATTCTTGTAATGGAACTAGCCACTTCCATTGACCCAAGCTTTACTCAGCATTTAGCATACCTCCTTTCCACAGCTGCTGAATATGCAAATAATAAAGGAGGTGGCCAGTTAACTGCAATGATGGGTAAGTCAACGCTGAAAGCGCTTTTGATTGAGGAAGGTGTCAATATCCCCCTATTTGTTTTGCATGTCCCAAATCCGCAAGCGTTAGTTTGCATTTTAGTAAGCAGGTTTTGGCACAGTGACCGGTTTGTCAATTGGTTTTGTTTGTGTGGAGTAACTAGCTAATTCCGCTGAGCTCGATCTTGTTCTTCACTCAACTCGCTTCTGTCCCTCAGCCATCAAGTACCAGAATGCCATGAAGCATTCTCAGCGAGGCACAGTGGATTGAATGGTGGCATTGAAACTGCTTTTTGATTGGAAGTACTGCAGGTGTAGGCATGGAATATGAAAACACCTCACACTGGTTGTCCATGACTTCCAAGTTCCATGTGCTACGACCTCAATTGCTTGATACTCTTTGGGAAATTAATTCCTCAAAAATGCAAAGCGAGTGAGGAACCTTTCGCGTGTTTCATTTTGTTCTACATTTTGCAATTTGTAAATCTTTCTTCCCCTCTCTCTTAGACATTTTGTACATTTGCTCATTTTGTTGCTTTTAGATGTTGAATATGCAAACAATTCAAGGTCGTCTAGGCCAGTGGCAAGAAGAGGTGAGGCCAGCTATCGTCTGCAGTGCATGTTTAAATGCCGCATTTATGCATATCAGCCACATCACCTGACATAATGCTTTTGTATTGTGTGGTGGCAGTTGAACCTTCACATGATTGCAGTCGTCTGTAATGCCCGCGTCGTCTCTGAAGATTGTTTCTGTAATCAAGTGTACAGTTGGAATATGTTAAAGGGCTGCGCTCCTTTCAATCTCATGCATCGTCGTCCCTTCTCAACCTCGTCTTTATTCTCGATGTTGCGTATGGGAAGAGGGTCTTTGAATGTCTATGTTCATACCGCATTAATGCAGTCAATTTCTGCACATTTTTGTCTTCTTTTGCGATGCAGTGAGGGGAAGGAGGTTGCTAAGTTACCCCGTTGAGGGCCACACTTGGCCTAGCTTCGCACAGTACATATCAAGTGTCTACCTCTTCTTACCACTTCGTTCTCACTTCATCTTTGCTCCCTTAACTCACAGGGGTTCTGTTCTTCTCCCCACTTAATACATGCACCCTCATATAATTACCACAGAAGCTTTATGATGTCCGTTTTTGAACTCTCAGAGTGTGGTGTTGCTATGTTTCTTAATTACCCTCTTTTGCAGAACACGACAGTGGGGAGGCGGATGTAGGTAAACGTGGTTCCGAAAGATAAATCCTCAATAATTAATTCTCGCATATCCGACCATCCGAAGCATTCGCCTTCTTCTATGATATTCAATTTTCTTATCCAATGTTGCTTTGGACCGAGTAGGCTGCACGTTGATGAGACATTTTCATGCATATCCGAATTACTACTCCTGACTAATGTATAGCAAGGTGTAGGGGGCAGCGACACACCAACCCTTCACTATCATGTGTAAGTACTTTCAACTTTGATAAGCCTGCGAACACTCCGCTTTATACCAACACGGAGGACGAAGCTCCTACCCAAGCATAAGACTGGCAGTACGGATGATTGTGTAAATGTAAAAGAGGAAAAATTTTAAAAGTAGATGCGCTCTATGCATTCCTAAATCAGGCTCTTTTCTTTCACATAAGCAGAAGACCCAAGTACAACACGAAACGAATGCTTTTCTGGGAAGAAATTTAATACCGACATTCTGGCTATTTGATTTGCAAAAGGTAAGGTAATGGTTGAATCCTCCATTGAATCAAAATATTGTGTAAACCAGATTTCAAATAGAGGCAAATTTACAAAAAGGTAGACTTAATGATGATGTGAGTGGCTTAAATGCGAAATACTTAGTGGGTATGGGGCAGCACACAATGGTAGCAACCGCCTCTCACTGTCGGTGACGGACGTGATCATTATGGGTTTAATTTGCGGTCAAAAAATGCATGCATGGAAGTCCAGCACATCTGCTTCGACACCACTTCCATCGGCATTATTATTGTCCTCAACGCCCTTGGACATCGTCTCGACACCACCTCACCTCCTTTGTTTCGGCATGTCTAACCTCTCCCATATTTTCAACTTCTTCATGTTTGAAGTCTGGCACCATTCCTCAACGCTTTGTTTCCTCGGCTACCTTTCGGATCTGCCACCTTGTAAAGGAGAGCTGGGATTTGTGGATTGGTAGTAGATAATGGTGATTTGTAGTAAAATCTGTAGAAGTATTACGGAACTCCACTGACTTCGCGAGAGCAATATCCATAACCAACTGTCTGCAACGAAAACACAGAATGCATTGTATTGCAAAGGCGGTCATCACCCTCAACTATTCAATGACGTTCTCCTCCTTTGCCAACAGTGTCTGCAAATGAGATTGCTCAAAATCGGGGATCTGCTCCCAATTTTAATTTATCACAGCCGTCTTTGCGGTGATTGCGAGGCACATTCGCTGTTGATTGACTAGCAGGTCTAAAAGTAGGAAGTAAGGTGAGGAAACATGGTTTGAAACTACTGCTACTAACGACACATGTATTTAACATCTTTAAATAAAGAGGCGTAAACTGGATTGGAGAGAAGAGGCGGCAGAAAGACAACCCAAGTCATGCAAAAACAGCAAAACATTTGGTCAGCTGGAGAAATTATTCTCCAGTTGATTACAAACATTTTACAGGTCTTTATTATGACCTTCGAATATGGCAAATTGTATACGACGAGTCCTGAAATTGTATACAATTTCCCAACTGAGTAATTTCCTAAGGATTTTTATCCGGAAAGCGGCATCAAAGCACGTAACCCTGACTATGACTTTAGATTTCGGCTTCCTAATGGCATTTCGATCAAAATGAAGTACTTCACAAGTATATGAATAAAATGATTTGCTAGGTAAATGAATTTAACTGTTATGCTTGTAAACTTGTTATCTTTACTATGATCTCCTTCAATGACACAGAACTGGAATTGGAGTAACCATTGCTTTTGCAGGGACATGGGACGACCTGGTTTGCTGCGCCTATTCAATTACGCAAGTACAGTTACCTAAGGCGTGGTTCCGCGTCTCTCACAACACAATTAATAGAATGTTGTGTAAGAGCTTTGAATAGAACGAGAGCTCGGCGGTTACGACGTGCCTGAATCTGCCGCCACTCAAGATAAAGCTAATGCAGTACCTGCACACACCTTATCTATGCATCCTTGCTTACGCATCAGTCATTCCAAATTCCTTTTTATCCGCCATACATCCCACTTCATCATCCCAATAGGATAAAAGCTTTCAATTTTTGATTCACTGTTAGCTATTCTTTAAGAGATCTCGGGTTTTAGTGCGCATGATGGGAAACAGCATCATCTCAATTTGCGTAAAAATGTGAGTGTGTTTGGAGATAAAAGACTACAGATTAAGCATTCTTCCTGTTTTGTACTATACGATACCATCTACCGTTGACTGTCAAAATTTTGACAGAGAGTTTGGTATTTATCAAGAGTTATTAAAGCAAAAAAAGGGATTTTAAGCAGAATTTAACATGATGTTTTAGTAATCAATCTGGGTATTGCAATCATGTATCAAATCGCATTACAAATAACCCAAAGCCATTGTCCCAAATCTCAGTTTTGACAATTTCTAGGTACGTGGATAGATTAGTCCAATTACTGGCACGGAAAACTTTCGTATCATTGCCGACACTACGCCTTACGTTATGCACGCATTCGCGAAAAGGTTAAATTGTAGATTGCATAGCTCTGAAATGGACAAATCAGAGGTTGGAGCAAGCTTTGCAATACCATAAAAATCACAAGCTTGATCTACTCTTCCGATTGTCAAATCCATTGCCAGAATGTAAGCCGTCACCCTCCATCCCTTTAACTTCGGCTCAATCCATTCGTATGAATGAAGCCCGATGGACAATAACATTTGATTTGTGCAATTGTTACTGCATCTTGAGCTTCACCGAAACGCACAACCCTTAGGACTTGTTGAAAGGAATTGACTCAAATTTGCCACATTTCCACTAATTGATGTTGCGCAGGTTTGTTTTGTACAAGTTAGCAAAAGATTCCGCTACACATACACTGGAGAATTGCGATGGATTTGGCTGTCTTTAGCAGCATGCAACACGCAATAACGCGTAGATTTGCCCGTTCTTTTCTTCGAAAACACAATACCGAAGTTTCAATAACAAAACGGAGACAGGAAAGCCCAAATGCATAACCATACTTATGTGGAAAATATCAAATGAGCACTAAAATAGTGCTTGCTTGCTCTTCTGATGTATCTTTAGCCTTTCTCAATGTTTTAATAAAAAATACCCAAGTGGTGGTACATTCATAATAAGCAACAAGGTGAGGCGAAGGAGTGACTACAATGACTCAAATTCCTCACAGGCACCAAATTGTTGTGCACACAGCAAGCTGCTACCTGTCTGCATGTGCGTTTGCCTAGATGGTACCTCTGATCTCCGTGGCATGCACTTCTAATTATGTTGCTTCGCTAAACAGCACTTCCCTATCCCGACTTGCAGCAGCGCTCGGAATGCTGCATACCGAAGGTGCGATACTTCCCCCACTTATTTACAGAATCACCACTCCTGACACACCTACCGATGACATTGCATTCCCACATAATTTTGTGACATTGCACTCCTCATTCTTGGGTCACCCCACATCTAAGCTGTCTCACGTTGCCGTTTGATCATGAATGCTGGTTCAGTATAGAAGCAGACAATCTTGAAGCCGAATAAACAGTATTTGAGCAGTAACTATATAAAGAGAGAAGAGGAAAAGAGAACAAAGTTAAAAAGCCAAAATAGAGGTCAAACTAGCAGATAAGTTCATGGTTTGCCTTTTCGTTGGTTCAAGTGAATTGTTCATTTCTGAATACAAGAGAATAAACGTGCTTTTAGTAAAGGGTGCAGAGCCTATCCGCTTATTTCGACTGTTGATAAAACACTTTCCTCTGCTGCTAGTTGGTCATAAATGCTACCTCTTTGAGCCTTAAATTCACGAGGTAAATGGCAACACTACATTTCAGGGCAATCTTTCAGGGTGTGACCAGCCTCTAATTTACATTTTCTGTGTTGCAACTAGTCGGCTAGATAAAACAAACATTTTTCAGTCTCAAGGCAAATAATTCACTCCCTGCCATTCACTTGCTTGATACATTCATCACCATGACCAGTGTGTACGCAAGTGTGTGAATAATACGAATAACACTACCTTGATCAAGTAGAGATTATGGGTTTCTCTTTGGTGGTACCGGAGGACGTGTAGCTAAAAATGGAAAACAAAAATGCATCGTTTACTACGCTTTGCAACCCAAACCGACTGCGGTGTATTCGTAAAAACTTTCGGCTAAGAAATGTCACTTTCTATTCGATTAATCAGGATGATAATGACCTCCAACAACGCTAAATTGGTTTAACTTGGCATTTAGCTGTAAGGTCTCCCTAGTCGAAACACCTCCTGTCCACCATAAGCACTTAAAGATCATCTTCCAGTCTGTATCGACGAGAACGAGGACGAACAGTGAGCAGAGACGACAATAGACGAGGGAAAAGGAAGGAAGTCTAACCATATAACATGTTGTAATTGAGCACTTATTTGCACAGACTGTTTTTTTCCACATCACGTCCAAACCCTTTGACAGCACACATACGGTCTTACGCCCAACGCCTTCCAAATCACGTATACGTAAGCGATGAATGTGGCTTCTGACATTTTAAGAGAAGACATGGGCTTTGCAGATGACTGCTTTTGTGTAAAGGCTCAAGGGACATGGAACAAAACAAAGTCGAATTCCACTCCACTGCACGTAAGTGAGGATGCTCAAGAGCGTTCTGATAGTCAGCAGCCGCAAAAGGAAGGATGATGAATTTGGATTGAAGCCGTTGTTACTGGAATCGACTAATTTGTAAATGGGAATCATAATGCCTGACTAGCTGGTAGCATTTGGCCAGAATCATATTAGTGATATCTAACCTACTGCTCTTGTAATCCAGGCTCGCAATGTACATAAGGGATTACAAGAATAATCCCCGATTGAACGAGCACATTCAGCGTCAACTTACGTTCCAGTGCATTCATCGCAGACTGTTCGCCAATATTCTGATACTCGGCAGCTGTGACAAAGAAGGAGAACGAAGTTGTGGTTAAGGGAATTAGCTGGTGCCTTGACAGGAATCACAACACCTGCAAAACGTATCACTATTTCCTAAAACCTGGACAGTGGCATTTGATCTACTGCTCGCAGATTACAGACAGGTTTAAATTCGTCCACGAATTCCAAAACCTTTTCCTTACAAGGTGCAGCTGGTAATGCCTTTGGTCCTGGTGCGATTGGTTTCACGCCAAGATTCTCCTTGCCAAGGCAGGAGTCAACGAAGTCGTAGAGGAATTGTAATTGTGACTACAAGTGCAATAGCGAATGGGGAATAAGAGAACGTAGACAAACGCGCAACACGAAGGTGGAGTGGAGGGAGATAACGCACCCAAACTTGCACCAAGTTTGGACGCCACTTTCGCATCGCCAGAACCGTCCCAACGATGTCCACATTCTGTGGATTCGTCCGCAGACGATCAAGGAGAAAGAGAGCTGCCATAAACGTGCCCGTTCGACCGACACCAGCACTAAAAGTAGATACAGAGGCTTTTAGCCATCATTGCACCTACTTGGTAAGTGTTGGCGCACACTTTCGTGTCCACCTCAGTCTACATTCAGTCTTCTGTGCACGTTGTTACCACAAAGCACTCTTTGAAGAAGCCATCCAGGTAAGCAGATGTTTGTCTCACCTGCAGTGTACAACTGTCGGACCGCACTCAACTCCCATTGGGTGTTCCGCCGAGAAGTCATTTTGCATAACGACAAGGTTGTAGAACGATTCCACATTCGGCACACTGTTGTCAACCCAACCCGTGTAGTGGAACTGGGTGACGGTCCACGGCTAGAGGGTTGAAACGGAATAACTCACGTAACCAATTAACACATCACTCAGTGTGGCTCGTGAGAAAGCGCCACCTACCGATGCCTCGCTCGAGGGATGTATTTTCAACTCACGACGTATGACGCTACCGAGGTTCTCTTCACTCTCCTTCCTCACTTCCACAGTGCACTTCTCCGATTCGAATGTCGACGTCATTCCATCGGGCCAGTACTGTGTACACTTTATTTTGCCATCTTCAATGCTTCTGCAAATGTTAACAGAAAGATTATTCTATAGTGTGATCAAGTGTTGCGTCCGGCCAACGCTGATGGGTATTATGAAATGGTGCGGCTCGCATATAAAGCAAATACGACACAAGGCTTGGTGAGTGAACGTGGCTGCGTGATGCATGCAAACGACAGGCAGGTGAATAACACGCAACGAAACCAAACAGAAGCGCCAAACCACTTGTCTAATGCACGGTTTTTACCTTTGTTAGGAATAGTGTAGCATAGTCCTGTAAGGCGTGTTTGGCACTTTATTAAAATTCAATCAGTCTCGTTGCTGTGAGGAATTTCTCGAATATGTTGAAGTGGTGTAGTTTGAAAATAGGCGCTTACTGTACTGCTCTCGTTCTCACAAACGCCACCGTAACAACGATGTGGCAGTAAAAATATCCACTGCGCTAGATTGTCATGCAGCCATTGCCACGCCACTTCTACCTTCACTATTTCTCTGGCATTATTATTAGTGAACAATGAGCATTCATTCGTGGATGATGGATAGGACACGTAGTCACGCTTTCCTCTTTCCCATGTTTCAATTGTCTAAGCGATATATCAGCAAAAGTAGGTCCATGATGCTCGACAGTCAGGAGGATTGGAAGAGAGAGGGGGTATCCAAACATGTATTGCATTTTTTACCAAAACACAGTGATAAAGTAAAAGTTGAAAAACCACTAATTTGTGAAGAATTTTAGAGTTGAGATGGATAACCATGTGAAGAACGGCCTTATAGTTGTTACATCTGCTCTGCAAATCAAAAGCACCACAGAATACCCACTTATGTACGAATGTAAGGAAAGAAGAGAAGCATTACAGTGTTGTTAGTTACTTCAGGCTTCGGCGATTTCCTTTTATTGCTTATACTGCTGCTGTGGAAGCAAGTGTTGGTGCAGCATTGAATGCTGCGATAAATCGTGTCGTGTGACTCTTCATTCATGAGGAAAGTGACAAGAAGGCATGCTCCCACAGTTGTAGGTAGAGTGGGAGTGGACATGGGGGCATGAATAAGAAGAAGTGTAGTCGGCAAATGACTGGATGGAGGCGAGGAAGGAGGACAGTAGGAGGATTCAAATGCTAAGCACAAGCAGACAGGCAGGCAGGGGCAGCGGCAGTTGTGGTTGTGAAGTTTCAATTGACTGCTTTACTCATAATTGCAAGCCGATCAATGGAAGACTGGCACAGAAATTCTCACGATTCTCCTTCATTTCTCTCGAATTTTAAACAGGCACGGAGTCATCGTGATTACCAGAGTAGGGTGTTGACAGAGTCAAAATGTGTCTCCTTAATCACATTTGCACTTAATACCTAAAGGTGATGCAGTCAAAATGAAATGCACTAAAGGAGGCCAGAAAGCGAAAGGCCAAACAGAAGAAGAAACAGAAAAGTAGAAGTTGAAGTCGACCAACTGGTGGGGTTGACAACCGAAAAGGACTAGTTGGTTTGACCAAAGATTGTCCAGATTCTGAAGACAGAAGCCAAATGGGGCATAGAAGGAAATATGCAGCGTCACTAAACTTACTGGCAGAGCATGATGATAAGAGGACAGCGCTGTTGGCACACCATAGTGAGAAAGTCGGTAACGGTGCTCTTGAGAGGACCCTGGGTTGCAATGTACGCCGGACGAGTGCTGAATGAACTCACCAATGCCTCACCCCCACTACCGTACTCTGGACGCCGCACATAGGAGGCGTTGACATAACCTTTCTCCACCTCACTCACCTACAATCCACCAACACACAGCACACCCTGTTGACCTCCAAACGATATCCACCTTGGTAGTACAAGAATTGGTAGACCGAATAGGTCACGCCATAGATCACGCTAAAACAGCTGGTGACTTACCGTAATTTGGGACTGTGGGTCGTTAATCACTGTGGACCAAGGGCGTCCAACCAGTACCAAAGATTGGTCGTCTGAAATGAGGAGTGGACGGATGAGGCGGATGAAATAAATGCGCATAGGTACCACATTACAGGGGCTGAACTCACATGGAGGCATGTCACTGTAGCGATTGCGATTTCCATTTTGTGCAGCGGCCACTTTAGTCAAGCGGTACTTTTCTTCAATTTCCGAAGCTGCGAGCGAATTCAATGTCTGAGCGGAAGATGGAGAATCAGTTTTGAATTCTGCTGAGTTGGTTGAGTTGGGCAGAAGGTGAATGCAAACGTGATAATTGAAACAGCTTCATCATTGCAAAACCAACCTGAAAAAGGGCTTGAAATCCATTGTTTGCGTTGAGCACTCTCAGGTTAGCTGCAAAGTTCTCGATTGGGATAGGAGGTGGTCTGGAGAAGTAAAAGATCCATTCTCACAGACACATGTATATTTAACATTTCGACAGATTTTCTCATCACATAGCACTCATTTCATCGCTCTAGCAATTGCTTACCCTGGAAAACCAATATGTGCTCCATCTCCACACCTTCCAATACTCTTTAAAATCTTCACTTGAAACAAACAACCTTCAAGGCAGTGCTTCGTAAAACACTGCGAAATCTTAACAAGGCGGTCTGGTGGTCTTTAGTTGACAAATTTGGTGTTAAAAGTGTGTGGATAATGACTGATTAAAGAATCGCACACACATTTTCGCCAAATAAACTCTGAAGCCTCGGTGGTCCTATTTAAAGTTAATATAATTTCAACAAGAATGGAAGGCGATTTATGACAGTATATAGGCCAGATTACAAAATTCGCTTTTTGTGAAGATTCAGTAGCTACATTGCCCACGTGGTCGACTTAACACTACATTTTTAATCAACCTTGTGGTTGGCTACGCAGTAAAAGTTGGGCCTTTGCTTCGTGTTCTGCAATTGGACTTCTTCCACCTCTTCCTGAAATGATGCTACAGGCAGTACAGCTGAAAAGGGACATCAGAAAGCTCTCTAAACCACTCAGTAGATTCCATTTTTATTCTTGAATTGCCATCATAGCATCAGCCTAGTGGAGGGTGAGTCGAAACTGCAGTATGGCTTGATGTCAGAGATGCTGGCACACATTTCGCAACTGACGCATCAATAGTTCAACCAATGAATGCACATTCATTAGTCGCCGGAAGTGCATGCAGCCTGTGTCACTGCAACCTGAGAATAAATTGTTTCAGTCACAGGACTAACTACTCTGGCCAAACAAAGACACACGGGACTTACACGTTCGAGAGGGTCCCGGGACCGGGTGGAGCATAGTACTCAATCGGGAATGGGGGGCTGCATGAAGGAGAAAGAGTAGGTGGTCATCCACAAATGGTGAATCGAACCTCAAGATACAACTTTGTTTCATCAAAATTAACAGTACACATAAGCTCACGTGCCTTGATTCTTGGCGGCTGGTATCTCTACAATGTACACAGACACAACAGCAAGTAAGTTGGCATTCGTCTGTGAAGGCAAGGTTTCGCTGGTACAAGTCCTACTTCATTGCACTTCTGTGCAAATGCTGATAAAATCAACGGGATTCTTTGTAACTCATGGCAATAAATAAGATAAAGTGGCAACGAATTGATGACAAGGCGATTGTGCCAATGAACTCACGATTCACCATCCTCCGCAGTTGACTCCTTATCAAACAAATCCCTGATAAATGGAATCCGCTTGCGGAAGACAAATAGCAGAACCAGGAGAATTATGATGATCAGAGGAATGAATATTCCCAACAGTATTTTCGGCAGTGGGTCTTTAGATGCTAAAAATACAAAAAGTAGTGTGTAAATTAGTCGGAAAATTTGGAAAGGTGTCTTCAGGGCTGGGTGATGAGGAGCTTTATGAGGCTGTGCACATGGTCCATAGGGACCTAATATTTTAAAATTAATTTCATGCAATTTGTATATGGACGTAGCACCAGTACCTGAGTAAAACGTTATTAGGAATCTAGCGTAATTGCATGCAAAATGCAATTATATTTTGTATTCCTTTTAAATTGGCAAAAAAGGTACTCCAATTTGCAACTTTGCAAGTCATCGAAGCCGCCCTCATTCACAAAGCGGGTACCGCACTTCGATTCTGATTATAATCGGCCCGCAGTGGTCAATCGGTTTACCCTATCATGCAAATGTCACCGTGTTGATGGACAGTTGCGCTGGCACGAACAAGCAAAGTAGATTGCAGAGCGTTGAAGTGGTCAAAGCATCACTAAATGTTGACAGTTATGAGCTTATGCAAAGGTGGTGTAGGCGCTGTCCCATTTGCACTGATGCCACAGTCACCATCACGAGCGCAGGCACGAACAGCAGCAATGTGTTGATTGAGGAGGGCCTAACCGTGGTACCCATTCTCTCTTGCAGTGTTGTACACGTCTTTTCACCTCGTTAGGTCTTACAATCGTAATCTCGTTAGTTGAGTGGACTTCCATAATGGTGCAGCCCTTGAGTCACCCTCCGGATATAGTACAACACAAGCAACTGTAACGAACGGTGTCTGCATGGACGGATAACTGCCGGACTAAAGGCAGCGTTAGGAATTATTACAAGAGGAGCAGTCGAGTGAGCCGAATTTCCTCCAAAAATGGAAAAAAAGGCGGTAGAATGTGGGTTTCATGTTCCGGCAGTAGCTCTTACAACGTTCATGAAGGGACTAATCAGTAGTGCTTATACGCTTATTTGCTGCCATCTCAAGCTGCTAGATGCTCCTCACAACAGCAACGGTGGACTGCTTTGAAATCGCGGGTGTGGAATGGATGGCAACGACAGTAATAAAATAAACGATATAATGGTTGCAGATGAGGTACTGTCAAGCCTACTCGAAATGTGTAAGTTCGTAGCGTTATATCTCCTCTTTATCCTACAATCCACCTACAGGTTCTTATCCGCCTCTCCATTGCAGTTCGCATTTGGTGTGAAATTCCAAGAATATTGAAGTCTTGGAGGAACGTCGCAAGTGTTGTTACCAGGTTTTGTCAAAAATACAAGCAAATGAGAAGACTGGTAATTGTAATTCCTGAGTTGATGTTAAGATGAGGAGAGGTTAACAATGTATGATGCTTGAGCCAACGCTGAATATTGAAGTTGACTATGCAAATAAATGATATCGAAAATGGCTCTATATTTTTACGCAGCATCTTAGGCGACCTAAGTAGGTTTTTCTTTTCAATAGCATAGCTGTTTCAGTCTCATTCACCAGCCGTCTGGCAATCGCATCCTGCTAATTTTCGTGATTTACTTATTTATAGTATAGTCGCCATTGTTTCAATTTTATAAGGGATTAAAAAACCTAAGGATGCACTAAGGATGCACTTCTCACTTTATATGCATATTTATGCTTGCGTTGTAATGTCTTTCAATTATAAATGCCCCGTATCTCATCTTTCAAAAATTTGTATATGCTTCTCTATGTCAAAGATTATTATAAGGTTTAAAGGGCACATTTTGTCGTTTTTGGCAGCCAGACAATCAGTACATATTATTGTGTGATTTGTTTTAATCGCCACAATGTCGAGTTCGCAACCTTTGGAAAGGTCGACTTCTCATACAAAATTTTGGTGGTTAGGTGGATTTGTGCCATTAGGATGAATGCGTGTTTCTGGAGTATAATTTGTCTCTACTTAGCGTCGCTGGTCGGTATCTGCTTATGCCAAAATGAAGGTAGATTCTTCTTCCGATTTTTGTGTTTTGTGCAAATCTGGTTTTGACAGTAATTATAGTATCACATTTGTAAATTGTATTTCGGGAATCTTAAACTTTTATAGCAATCTATACTTGCAGCTTGGCAATTTAGCATTAAACATATTCTTGTTTGCCCTGAGCAGAATTGCGCGATTGACGTTAATAAATTTTCTTAAATCTTTTCTGCAATGTTTAGACACGATATCTAGGCAGCCGCGTTGGTGTAAGTGTACAGAGACGATAATCTCGTGGCCTCAAAAATGAGTACTAAAATAGATTTCAATCAGAAAACCTTAAATAAAATATAAACCAAAACAATAGTACACAATGCCATATACGAAATCAAATTATATCAGCTTTTAAACGTTATTTCCTTAGCTTCATGCACAACATTTTGCTGCGTTGGGATTTTTAAATAAAGTGGGCTAGTCATTTGTAGAGAACTACTTTTTCACTTGTTCTACAACCAATACTAACCGTGTCCTTACCGCATTTCAACACTATCAGAAGTACGAAGAATGTGGACTGGAGGAGTATTTGAGTTATCTCTGTGTACGATGTACAGTTTTGCATGAACTATTTCATTTTATTACAAGATTGGAGTTGTTACCTTAAGAATGGGGACCAAATTGCAGAAATACCCCTCTCACATTCTCATTTTGTGCCGCTTCTGTGGTCCACTTTTCTACGACTCCTACTTTCTGTCTTTTTTACCTCGAATGTTGATGATAGTTTTAAAGCATAAAGTACAAGTGATCACAAAACACTTTTGTGCTTCCTAGATTTCACTCAACTCCCAGAGATTATCAAAGATAATCTGTAAGTTCTGCTTCTTCTTCGTTTATTTCGCTTTAAAATCTCTAGGAATTCAATGTACCCTTGAACAAGTTTACACGCTTTTGTGCACCGACGTTTGCGTTGCGCTTTTGGAATTGCACTGCTAGCCATTTCGAAGCTTTGTATTTCATCAATGTGACTGCATAACGATTTAAAAGATTGTCTAAGCTTTAGGCAGAACGGTTCTCTTAAGATTAAAAAGCGAAGTCCCACGTATCTTGGCCAAGCGTATCGTTTGTGTATGTAGATACATACACATCTATAGAGAGGGTGGTTGTGCCGATGGCAAGCACTTCAGTGTGGTATGCTAATCTGAAATTGATTGCGATGAGTTTGTTGTGAATAATGAATGGATTTGAGCCATCCACTTTTCATCCACTCAAGTGGTTAGCTACTTTAGCAGAGCCACTGAAGAGGCAAGGAGATGGCAGTGCTTGGATTGCTGGAAAAACCTGATGAACCAACATATTTGTCGAGTGCAGTGACGCTTGGATTGTGTCCCACATGCCCTTGACACTCTCTTGACTACCACATAATATTGACGATGTTTCTGCTTTACCCTGCAGTCTGCTTTCCATTACCCGAGAAACCGCAAAAGACACTTATTTTCTAACCTCTACATTTTTAAATTTAAAATCATTGCCTAAGGAAAATATTCAAGTCTCTTCTGTCATCATTCTGGCTATTTCATTTAGTCATTAACAAATTGTAAAAATAAATGTAGGTTTTGAGTCAAATGCTTTGGGCTATCGGTAATGTGGTTCGCTGCAGGAATGCTAAGTCTTCATGTATTTCGAATTTGTGCTCTCCTCCCCTTGATAACGAGTTATGCACGCTCTCCTCATTGCCAGGAAGGAAACTCAACCTGAACTCTTCACAACCCAAAACACAATCGTGATCAAGCGGAGTCATCAATAGTAAAGACCCCTCAACGAATAACTAGTAGAGTGAAGTGTAGGGTGCGTAGAATAAAGAATTCGGAATGACTGGTGCGTACGCAGAGGCGCACAGAGTGGATGTGTGAAGACATTGCGTTAGCCCTAATTTTAGCAAAGAAAGACGCAAACACTTTTGTGCTCTAAAACACCACTGCTTTGATCAAGTGATGTGAGGGCCAGTGGACTAACGTCTCCAATGTCTTTACTTTTGTAAGAGAACAGGGACATGGGATACTCATGCAAAAGTGTGTGCAAATTTGGCTTCCGAAATTGTGTTATTGTAGACGTAATGGACCAACGAATACACCAGTTAATTCCATCTCCTTTACAAATCACTTTCATTGTAGTTTCAGGGAAACGAGTACATCTTGATCCTAATGCTATTTTGCGACTTAATTTTCCAGATGGAAGCAGAGGTGAAGTGCTTCATATTTTGAATCAAAAATCATCTGGGAATTATTTAGTCTGTAAACTGTGTACTACTTCCATGGCTTGTCGTACACGCTTTGCCGTATTTCCGTTATAAAAATGATTTATAAGAAATACATTATTTAGTAAATTAAGCTAAAGAAAATATTTAAAAGAGTAAGAAATGCGCATGCTTTAATGGCATGAGACCATTGTGCGCCTTCTACTTTGCAGAACCACCACTACACCACCACCAGGTTCGTGCCCTCTTAAACTAATGTGCCAAAACCTAACAATAATTTGCTTTTCCATGATGGACCAAATGGTAACGTTTTTTGTCTTGCAAATGCGTACAAGTAATTTCCATAGTCGAAAACACCAGTTGAGAGCTGCAGCCTATCCGCAACAGCGGTCAAAGCATGCCTGAATGCCTAGAATCAGAATTCGTCTATCCGTGATTGTGTGGCACCTGAAGCAGGCGTCTACAAGTTGTAAAGTTGAAAAAAAAAGACAATCTCATTTCTGCGAATACCGATTAATTTGCTATAAAGACGGTCTCTCTCCCCTACACTCCCTGCGCAGTCCGTATTCAAGCTTGTCACGCATGTGTGTCGGCGTCAGCATACACTTTGCACGCAACAACAACATGCATCATTTGTTGTCGTCTGTATTTGACTCCAGTGCAGGACATTTTATTTCCGACCCTTCCTCATGTGTTAACGCTGCAACCCTGCCCAAGTAAGAGGAATGTTTACAAGTTTGGTCTTTACACAGATTCTTCCTTGGCAATTGCCCTTTACTGGCGTAATGCACGTCTACTAACTCCACTTACCTGAATTAGATGTCAAAAAAGCACGAATTCAAGGCAGAATTGAGGATTTGTACTTAAAATGCGGCTAAATGAATCCGCTGTGCGATCTGTGCACCAACTGCATCGGAAGGATTAGCCATTAGATTCGAGGCGAAGGACAGAAATGAAGTAGAAATTCGAGTTTGTCAAAATGAAGATGCAGCCCACTTTATGTGCGATCTCCAATCTCGGATTGGTTACAACTTTCCCTTTGCCTTCACGCATTCAAACCGTGAAGGTGGTCACACCTACCCTCGTCGTGACTGGTGCAATTACACTTGCAGTCGCAATGTCTGTAACCCCACGTATTTCCGCCACACTTTGCTCAACTTCCTTCAATCCTATTTTTCAACCGCTCGGATGTTCACTTATTTTTGCAACATTTTAGAGCTTTTAGTGCCTTTGAACCTAACTTTAAAAACCAGGACCCACAATAGCATTGAAGCAACCTGGGATCTACTGCCTAATGCTTCCACACCGCATCGTTACACTTACACTGTGTGTGCAAAGCCCGAAAAATCAACGGAGGGCCTTATGGTGTGCTGCTATACAAGCAAGACCAATTCGTGCACCGTGACCCATCTCATTGCCAACACTGCCTACAATGTCACCATTGATGCCTGCTTGACCCAGAATCCAAAGTTGTGCAGTCTGAAATCGGAGCCATTGGTCGTCCAGACCAAACGTAGTGAGTTCACAGTGATATTTTGCAAAGCACAGCTGTTACAATACAAAGTCTGGGGTTCGTGAAACCTCAAATCTTTGAATGTAAGACCTCAAGTTCGCTTACCTGTTGTTGCACAAGTACGACTTTGCAACGCTCGTACCCTGCACAACTATATCGACAATTGAGCGAACTGCTGAGCAGAGGTCCACCTTCATTGTGGTCAAAAGAAGGGTGACGTCGATTTAACCGCCTCAAAGAAAGCACTACAAAGAGCATGGCAGCAACTCGTCAAGATTGGTTGAATTGTCTGTCACAACAGCATTTAATTAACTGACGCTGCTATGTCAGTGTCACTACTTATGTTAAAATGTCCACACTACCCACGGATGAGGCAGTTATATGGAGAGGGTAAAAGGGCCTTTCGGCATAAAACTGTAGCAATGTGTGTCAGTAACTCAAATTATACATACGATCCGTCTAGTTGGTATCGCAAATAGTGCCACTGGATGTAAGAGTGTCGAAGGCATCCAAAACGGACCTGGACAGAACCGACATCCAACACGGAGCTAACCACCAGATTCGAGGTTGGGGTAACCGACGACTTGGAAAAGTATTGGACCTGCAAATTTGCGGAGGACGAAGAGCATTAATGCAGGATTGCTGGACTCTCAGCTTGTCTCGTTATCAACGTCACTGTTCGTGCCTGCGCTCGTGATGGTGACTGTGGCATCAGTGCAAATGGGACAGCGCCTACACCACCTTTGCATAAGCTCATAACTGTCAACATTTAGTGATGCTTTGACCACTTCAACGCTCTGCAATCTACTTTGCTTGTTCGTGCCAGCGCAACTGTCCATCAACACGGTGACATTTGCATGATAGGGTAAACCGATTGACCACTGCGGGCCGATTATAATCAGAATCGAAGTGCGGTACCCGCTTTGTGAATGAGGGCGGCTTCGATGACTTGCAAAGTTGCAAATTGGAGTACCTTTTTTGCCAATTTAAAAGGAATACAAAATATAATTGCATTTTGCATGCAATTACGCTAGATTCCTAATAACGTTTTACTCAGGTACTGGTGCTACGTCCATATACAAATTGCATGAAATTAATTTTAAAATATTAGGTCCCTATGGACCATGTGCACAGCCTCATAAAGCTCCTCATCACCCAGCCCTGAAGACACCTTTCCAAATTTTCCGACTAATTTACACACTACTTTTTGTATTTTTAGCATCTAAAGACCCACTGCCGAAAATACTGTTGGGAATATTCATTCCTCTGATCATCATAATTCTCCTGGTTCTGCTATTTGTCTTCCGCAAGCGGATTCCATTTATCAGGGATTTGTTTGATAAGGAGTCAACTGCGGAGGATGGTGAATCGTGAGTTCATTGGCACAATCGCCTTGTCATCAATTCGTTGCCACTTTATCTTATTTATTGCCATGAGTTACAAAGAATCCCGTTGATTTTATCAGCATTTGCACAGAAGTGCAATGAAGTAGGACTTGTACCAGCGAAACCTTGCCTTCACAGACGAATGCCAACTTACTTGCTGTTGTGTCTGTGTACATTGTAGAGATACCAGCCGCCAAGAATCAAGGCACGTGAGCTTATGTGTACTGTTAATTTTGATGAAACAAAGTTGTATCTTGAGGTTCGATTCACCATTTGTGGATGACCACCTACTCTTTCTCCTTCATGCAGCCCCCCATTCCCGATTGAGTACTATGCTCCACCCGGTCCCGGGACCCTCTCGAACGTGTAAGTCCCGTGTGTCTTTGTTTGGCCAGAGTAGTTAGTCCTGTGACTGAAACAATTTATTCTCAGGTTGCAGTGACACAGGCTGCATGCACTTCCGGCGACTAATGAATGTGCATTCATTGGTTGAACTATTGATGCGTCAGTTGCGAAATGTGTGCCAGCATCTCTGACATCAAGCCATACTGCAGTTTCGACTCACCCTCCACTAGGCTGATGCTATGATGGCAATTCAAGAATAAAAATGGAATCTACTGAGTGGTTTAGAGAGCTTTCTGATGTCCCTTTTCAGCTGTACTGCCTGTAGCATCATTTCAGGAAGAGGTGGAAGAAGTCCAATTGCAGAACACGAAGCAAAGGCCCAACTTTTACTGCGTAGCCAACCACAAGGTTGATTAAAAATGTAGTGTTAAGTCGACCACGTGGGCAATGTAGCTACTGAATCTTCACAAAAAGCGAATTTTGTAATCTGGCCTATATACTGTCATAAATCGCCTTCCATTCTTGTTGAAATTATATTAACTTTAAATAGGACCACCGAGGCTTCAGAGTTTATTTGGCGAAAATGTGTGTGCGATTCTTTAATCAGTCATTATCCACACACTTTTAACACCAAATTTGTCAACTAAAGACCACCAGACCGCCTTGTTAAGATTTCGCAGTGTTTTACGAAGCACTGCCTTGAAGGTTGTTTGTTTCAAGTGAAGATTTTAAAGAGTATTGGAAGGTGTGGAGATGGAGCACATATTGGTTTTCCAGGGTAAGCAATTGCTAGAGCGATGAAATGAGTGCTATGTGATGAGAAAATCTGTCGAAATGTTAAATATACATGTGTCTGTGAGAATGGATCTTTTACTTCTCCAGACCACCTCCTATCCCAATCGAGAACTTTGCAGCTAACCTGAGAGTGCTCAACGCAAACAATGGATTTCAAGCCCTTTTTCAGGTTGGTTTTGCAATGATGAAGCTGTTTCAATTATCACGTTTGCATTCACCTTCTGCCCAACTCAACCAACTCAGCAGAATTCAAAACTGATTCTCCATCTTCCGCTCAGACATTGAATTCGCTCGCAGCTTCGGAAATTGAAGAAAAGTACCGCTTGACTAAAGTGGCCGCTGCACAAAATGGAAATCGCAATCGCTACAGTGACATGCCTCCATGTGAGTTCAGCCCCTGTAATGTGGTACCTATGCGCATTTATTTCATCCGCCTCATCCGTCCACTCCTCATTTCAGACGACCAATCTTTGGTACTGGTTGGACGCCCTTGGTCCACAGTGATTAACGACCCACAGTCCCAAATTACGGTAAGTCACCAGCTGTTTTAGCGTGATCTATGGCGTGACCTATTCGGTCTACCAATTCTTGTACTACCAAGGTGGATATCGTTTGGAGGTCAACAGGGTGTGCTGTGTGTTGGTGGATTGTAGGTGAGTGAGGTGGAGAAAGGTTATGTCAACGCCTCCTATGTGCGGCGTCCAGAGTACGGTAGTGGGGGTGAGGCATTGGTGAGTTCATTCAGCACTCGTCCGGCGTACATTGCAACCCAGGGTCCTCTCAAGAGCACCGTTACCGACTTTCTCACTATGGTGTGCCAACAGCGCTGTCCTCTTATCATCATGCTCTGCCAGTAAGTTTAGTGACGCTGCATATTTCCTTCTATGCCCCATTTGGCTTCTGTCTTCAGAATCTGGACAATCTTTGGTCAAACCAACTAGTCCTTTTCGGTTGTCAACCCCACCAGTTGGTCGACTTCAACTTCTACTTTTCTGTTTCTTCTTCTGTTTGGCCTTTCGCTTTCTGGCCTCCTTTAGTGCATTTCATTTTGACTGCATCACCTTTAGGTATTAAGTGCAAATGTGATTAAGGAGACACATTTTGACTCTGTCAACACCCTACTCTGGTAATCACGATGACTCCGTGCCTGTTTAAAATTCGAGAGAAATGAAGGAGAATCGTGAGAATTTCTGTGCCAGTCTTCCATTGATCGGCTTGCAATTATGAGTAAAGCAGTCAATTGAAACTTCACAACCACAACTGCCGCTGCCCCTGCCTGCCTGTCTGCTTGTGCTTAGCATTTGAATCCTCCTACTGTCCTCCTTCCTCGCCTCCATCCAGTCATTTGCCGACTACACTTCTTCTTATTCATGCCCCCATGTCCACTCCCACTCTACCTACAACTGTGGGAGCATGCCTTCTTGTCACTTTCCTCATGAATGAAGAGTCACACGACACGATTTATCGCAGCATTCAATGCTGCACCAACACTTGCTTCCACAGCAGCAGTATAAGCAATAAAAGGAAATCGCCGAAGCCTGAAGTAACTAACAACACTGTAATGCTTCTCTTCTTTCCTTACATTCGTACATAAGTGGGTATTCTGTGGTGCTTTTGATTTGCAGAGCAGATGTAACAACTATAAGGCCGTTCTTCACATGGTTATCCATCTCAACTCTAAAATTCTTCACAAATTAGTGGTTTTTCAACTTTTACTTTATCACTGTGTTTTGGTAAAAAATGCAATACATGTTTGGATACCCCCTCTCTCTTCCAATCCTCCTGACTGTCGAGCATCATGGACCTACTTTTGCTGATATATCGCTTAGACAATTGAAACATGGGAAAGAGGAAAGCGTGACTACGTGTCCTATCCATCATCCACGAATGAATGCTCATTGTTCACTAATAATAATGCCAGAGAAATAGTGAAGGTAGAAGTGGCGTGGCAATGGCTGCATGACAATCTAGCGCAGTGGATATTTTTACTGCCACATCGTTGTTACGGTGGCGTTTGTGAGAACGAGAGCAGTACAGTAAGCGCCTATTTTCAAACTACACCACTTCAACATATTCGAGAAATTCCTCACAGCAACGAGACTGATTGAATTTTAATAAAGTGCCAAACACGCCTTACAGGACTATGCTACACTATTCCTAACAAGGTAAAAACGTGCATTAGACAAGTGGTTTGCGCTTTCTGTTGGTTCGTTGCGTGTATTCACCTGCTGTCGTTGCATGATCACGCAGNCNACGTTCACTCACCAAGNCNTNGTGTCGTATTTGCTTTATATGCGAGCCGCACCATTTCATAATACCCATCAGCGTTGGCCGGACGCAACACTTGATCACACTATAGAATAATCTTTCTGTTAACATTTGCAGAAGCATTGAAGATGGCAAAATAAAGTGTACACAGTACTGGCCCGATGGAATGACGTCGACATTCGAATCGGAGAAGTGCACTGTGGAAGTGAGGAAGGAGAGTGAAGAGAACCTCGGTAGCGTCATACGTCGTGAGTTGAAAATACATCCCTCGAGCGAGGCATCGGTAGGTGGCGCTTTCTCACGAGCCACACTGAGTGATGTGTTAATTGGTTACGTGAGTTATTCCGTTTCAACCCTCTAGCCGTGGACCGTCACCCAGTTCCACTACACGGGTTGGGTTGACAACAGTGTGCCGAATGTGGAATCGTTCTACAACCTTGTCGTTATGCAAAATGACTTCTCGGCGGAACACCCAATGGGAGTTGAGTGCGGTCCGACAGTTGTACACTGCAGGTGAGACAAACATCTGCTTACCTGGATGGCTTCTTCAAAGAGTGCTTTGTGGTAACAACGTGCACAGAAGACTGAATGTAGACTGAGGTGGACACGAAAGTGTGCGCCAACACTTACCAAGTGGGCGCAATGATGGCTAAAAGCCTCTGTATCTACTTTTAGTGCTGGTGTCGGTCGAACGGGCACGTTTATGGCAGCTCGCTTTCTCCTTGATCGTCTGCGGACGAATCCACAGAATGTGGACATCGTTGGGACGGTTCTGGCGATGCGAAAGTGGCGTCCAAACTTGGTGCAAGTTTGGGTGCGTTATCTCCCTCCACTCCACCTTCGTGTTGCGCGTTTGTCTACGTTCTCTTATTCCCCATTCGCTATTGCACTTGTAGTCACAATTACAATTCCTCTACGACTTCGTTGACTCCTGCCTTGGCAAGGAGAATCTTGGCGTGAAACCAATCGCACCAGGACCAAAGGCATTACCAGCTGCACCTTGTAAGGAAAAGGTTTTGGAATTCGTGGACGAATTTAAACCTGTCTGTAATCTGCGAGCAGTAGATCAAATGCCACTGTCCAGGTTTTAGGAAATAGTGATACGTTTTGCAGGTGTTGTGATTCCTGTCAAGGCACCAGCTAATTCCCTTAACCACAACTTCGTTCTCCTTCTTTGTCACAGCTGCCGAGTATCAGAATATTGGCGAACAGTCTGCGATGAATGCACTGGAACGTAAGTTGACGCTGAATGTGCTCGTTCAATCGGGGATTATTCTTGTAATCCCTTATGTACATTGCGAGCCTGGATTACAAGAGCAGTAGGTTAGATATCACTAATATGATTCTGGCCAAATGCTACCAGCTAGTCAGGCATTATGATTCCCATTTACAAATTAGTCGATTCCAGTAACAACGGCTTCAATCCAAATTCATCATCCTTCCTTTTGCGGCTTCCGACTATCAGAACGCTCTTGAGCATCCTCACTTACGTGCAGTGGAGTGGAATTCGACTTTGTTTTGTTCCATGTCCCTTGAGCCTTTACACAAAAGCAGTCATCTGCAAAGCCCATGTCTTCTCTTAAAATGTCAGAAGCCACATTCATCGCTTACGTATACGTGATTTGGAAGGCGTTGGGCGTAAGACCGTATGTGTGCTGTCAAAGGGTTTGGACGTGATGTGGAAAAAAACAGTCTGTGCAAATAAGTGCTCAATTACAACATGTTATATGGTTAGACTTCCTTCCTTTTCCCTCGTCTATTGTCGTCTCTGCTCACTGTTCGTCCTCGTTCTCGTCGATACAGACTGGAAGATGATCTTTAAGTGCTTATGGTGGACAGGAGGTGTTTCGACTAGGGAGACCTTACAGCTAAATGCCAAGTTAAACCAATTTAGCGTTGTTGGAGGTCATTATCATCCTGATTAATCGAATAGAAAGTGACATTTCTTAGCCGAAAGTTTTTACGAATACACCGCAGTCGGTTTGGGTTGCAAAGCGTAGTAAATGATGCATTTTTGTTTTCCATTTTTAGCTACACGTCCTCCGGTACCACCAAAGAGAAACCCATAATCTCTACTTGATCAAGGTAGTGTTATTCGTATTATTCACACACTTGCGTACACACTGGTCATGGTGATGAATGTATCAAGCAAGTGAATGGCAGGGAGTGAATTATTTGCCTTGAGACTGAAAAATGTTTGTTTTATCTAGCCGACTAGTTGCAACACAGAAAATGTAAATTAGAGGCTGGTCACACCCTGAAAGATTGCCCTGAAATGTAGTGTTGCCATTTACCTCGTGAATTTAAGGCTCAAAGAGGTAGCATTTATGACCAACTAGCAGCAGAGGAAAGTGTTTTATCAACAGTCGAAATAAGCGGATAGGCTCTGCACCCTTTACTAAAAGCACGTTTATTCTCTTGTATTCAGAAATGAACAATTCACTTGAACCAACGAAAAGGCAAACCATGAACTTATCTGCTAGTTTGACCTCTATTTTGGCTTTTTAACTTTGTTCTCTTTTCCTCTTCTCTCTTTATATAGTTACTGCTCAAATACTGTTTATTCGGCTTCAAGATTGTCTGCTTCTATACTGAACCAGCATTCATGATCAAACGGCAACGTGAGACAGCTTAGATGTGGGGTGACCCAAGAATGAGGAGTGCAATGTCACAAAATTATGTGGGAATGCAATGTCATCGGTAGGTGTGTCAGGAGTGGTGATTCTGTAAATAAGTGGGGGAAGTATCGCACCTTCGGTATGCAGCATTCCGAGCGCTGCTGCAAGTCGGGATAGGGAAGTGCTGTTTAGCGAAGCAACATAATTAGAAGTGCATGCCACGGAGATCAGAGGTACCATCTAGGCAAACGCACATGCAGACAGGTAGCAGCTTGCTGTGTGCACAACAATTTGGTGCCTGTGAGGAATTTGAGTCATTGTAGTCACTCCTTCGCCTCACCTTGTTGCTTATTATGAATGTACCACCACTTGGGTATTTTTTATTAAAACATTGAGAAAGGCTAAAGATACATCAGAAGAGCAAGCAAGCACTATTTTAGTGCTCATTTGATATTTTCCACATAAGTATGGTTATGCATTTGGGCTTTCCTGTCTCCGTTTTGTTATTGAAACTTCGGTATTGTGTTTTCGAAGAAAAGAACGGGCAAATCTACGCGTTATTGCGTGTTGCATGCTGCTAAAGACAGCCAAATCCATCGCAATTCTCCAGTGTATGTGTAGCGGAATCTTTTGCTAACTTGTACAAAACAAACCTGCGCAACATCAATTAGTGGAAATGTGGCAAATTTGAGTCAATTCCTTTCAACAAGTCCTAAGGGTTGTGCGTTTCGGTGAAGCTCAAGATGCAGTAACAATTGCACAAATCAAATGTTATTGTCCATCGGGCTTCATTCATACGAATGGATTGAGCCGAAGTTAAAGGGATGGAGGGTGACGGCTTACATTCTGGCAATGGATTTGACAATCGGAAGAGTAGATCAAGCTTGTGATTTTTATGGTATTGCAAAGCTTGCTCCAACCTCTGATTTGTCCATTTCAGAGCTATGCAATCTACAATTTAACCTTTTCGCGAATGCGTGCATAACGTAAGGCGTAGTGTCGGCAATGATACGAAAGTTTTCCGTGCCAGTAATTGGACTAATCTATCCACGTACCTAGAAATTGTCAAAACTGAGATTTGGGACAATGGCTTTGGGTTATTTGTAATGCGATTTGATACATGATTGCAATACCCAGATTGATTACTAAAACATCATGTTAAATTCTGCTTAAAATCCCTTTTTTTGCTTTAATAACTCTTGATAAATACCAAACTCTCTGTCAAAATTTTGACAGTCAACGGTAGATGGTATCGTATAGTACAAAACAGGAAGAATGCTTAATCTGTAGTCTTTTATCTCCAAACACACTCACATTTTTACGCAAATTGAGATGATGCTGTTTCCCATCATGCGCACTAAAACCCGAGATCTCTTAAAGAATAGCTAACAGTGAATCAAAAATTGAAAGCTTTTATCCTATTGGGATGATGAAGTGGGATGTATGGCGGATAAAAAGGAATTTGGAATGACTGATGCGTAAGCAAGGATGCATAGATAAGGTGTGTGCAGGTACTGCATTAGCTTTATCTTGAGTGGCGGCAGATTCAGGCACGTCGTAACCGCCGAGCTCTCGTTCTATTCAAAGCTCTTACACAACATTCTATTAATTGTGTTGTGAGAGACGCGGAACCACGCCTTAGGTAACTGTACTTGCGTAATTGAATAGGCGCAGCAAACCAGGTCGTCCCATGTCCCTGCAAAAGCAATGGTTACTCCAATTCCAGTTCTGTGTCATTGAAGGAGATCATAGTAAAGATAACAAGTTTACAAGCATAACAGTTAAATTCATTTACCTAGCAAATCATTTTATTCATATACTTGTGAAGTACTTCATTTTGATCGAAATGCCATTAGGAAGCCGAAATCTAAAGTCATAGTCAGGGTTACGTGCTTTGATGCCGCTTTCCGGATAAAAATCCTTAGGAAATTACTCAGTTGGGAAATTGTATACAATTTCAGGACTCGTCGTATACAATTTGCCATATTCGAAGGTCATAATAAAGACCTGTAAAATGTTTGTAATCAACTGGAATCAGGTTGTGCGAATTTTCCCAAAAAGCATCAACTAAGATGAGAGAGTGAACAAAATTAACTGATGTTGTCTTTTTTTGCGCCATCCGTTTGCAGTCGGCTCCTGGCAGCAAAGCCATCAAGCTTGTGCACTCTAAAACGAGTATTCCATAACCTAACATTAATTCGCTTCTCCACGATGATGCAAGCAGCAGCTTTCTTCAACTTTCAACAGTGTTCAAGAAAACTTAAACGCAAACAAGTAATGTTTGGGAACTACAGACTGTCTGCCATAACAATCAAGGCACACTCAGTGGGTGGAATTAAAAATAACCCCAACGTAAATGGGTGGCGACTGACCGAATAGTCTAAAAGATGCAAAGTTGCAAAGGCGTCCAATTACTTAGAAACGTAGATCAAATTGCAGAAATGTTGTGGATCTCGAGCAAGAATTCAAGGGCAGTAGGTGTAGACAAATAGAATGGATATTTAAGAAGGCGCTTTTTTTGATGAGGCACTCGACTACCAACTTGCAAGGAGCCAGCAGGCAACAGTAATTTTAGTCACACTTTTATGTTTTAGCACCAAGCAACATCAAATTGACTGCGAACGGTCACACAGCGTTGAATGTGGCATGGACGGCAGAGAGTGAAAGTGGCAAAATGGATGTGTATGCAGCATACATCGCAGGATCGGTGGAGAAAAACTGCACAGCTAAAGAAGGTGCGACGTGCACGATCGACGGTCTCCTACTACGCGTTCTCTACAAAGCGTGTGTTCAGGCCTGTCGCGCACATTCAAGGGCTGCAACAACTGCATCATCCTTCTTCGCTGATGCTGATCTGCTTGAGTTCGTCGCTAATTCCGGAACAGGCAATTACACTTGCTGCAATGCCGTGTGCGGCAGCACAAACATTTCCATGTAAGGCATGTTGTCCGCGATGCAAAGCATGTATATGTAATGCCAAGTCACATCACACGGTTCTTGTGGCAGTGTTGCCTTGATATATGACATTAATTGAACAACGAGAAGAATTTGTCTTGAATGTTAGCGGTACGTATATGTGGTAGAATTAGACATTATAATTTGTCCGAATCTGCTGTGAACCAAAGGCGATTGAGCGATTGCTAAGTGCGTGTGCGTCGGAGTGGGGGAATGAAGTCGTTGGAGGAGTGGGTAGACTTGTGTATATAGTTACCTTAAATGCACTTCACAACGCTTTGAATGCTCATGACTTTCCTTTCACTCAAATCATTAAATTTAGCTTTCTTGCGTTGTGTTTCCTTCTATTCGGATTTCGCTATCACCCGCATTTTTCGTTTCTTCACGGCAACGCCTACACCACCTGCTAGTGCTCCTTCACCGTCAGTCACCTCACCAGTGAATCCACGAGATGCAGCAGCACAAGAAGCTTTGAGCCATTGTGTCTTAATCCCATTGTGCCTATTGTGTATGTAACTATGGCGTATGCAGTCGCGTGGCCATTGTCATGCAAGGTGGGCAACAGTGACATATTGTTCTCCATCTGAAGCTCGTCTGGTGAAGTGCCGGTGATGTCGCACTGCCCCTGTGGCAGTGACACATGAATAGATGGCATAAATTAAAAAAATGCGACTTTGAGTTAATGTGAGAAGCCCAAATTTGTAGCAGAATTGAGTAGTGCTATTTTAATGCAGCTCGTTTGATTCACAGGCGCAAACTCTATACCAGGTACGTAAGATTATGTGGCAGTGCTTTTGATAATGAGCACGGAATTGAAGACAATGGGGAAGGAAGACGAGGAAAAGGTGTTTTTAAATCACACACACTTGCATTGTTACGCGTGAACACAGATTTTAGGTCACGTAAATTCCTTCACAATGTAGAGTCTGCCATACGTTCTCTCTAGGTGATTGACTCGAATTCTACTGTCTCACTCCCCTTTCCTTCATGTCTCTTCACCTCTGTCTTTGCAATCTAATTTTCTTATTATCCTATTATCATCGCGTTGATTTCTACAAATCACACGTTTTTCTTCTCTCTCGCACTCCCATTTTTCATTGACTTATGTGTTTTTCTTGCTCCACTTATTTACATGTCTTTACTCTGCAACCTCTCCTTAAATAGCCTGTATGGAATGACTTCAATGACACCTTTTCCCATCTGCGCATAAATCCACCTGACGGAAATGCTCAGGACTTGATGTGCATTCGCGTCTTTGTCCCAAGATACGTGCACACACCCACGTTATCCTCACATGCATCCTGGCCGAGAATTTCTTGGGTCGGTGTAGCCGATTCGACATTGATGCCGGTCAAATCTGTTCAACAATAAGTCGTATGTGACGCCATGTAATTGTTGCATAGTGTTGCTATGATTTAATGACACATACCACATATTTATCATTGTGAGTTGTGGGTGTGAGTACTGCTGTGGTCCAGAAGACCCGCAGAATGAGGTAAGAGAGTAAAAAAGCATCAAATGGACTCGAAAAGGTTATGGTAGAGGAGCAGCAATTTTGGTGGATGGCAGCTGAGACCACATGCACAATAGAATGTCTGCGTAGCTATTTCGCACTGCTTTAGGACAGTTAAGAAAGTGATATTTTATTTGTCTTGACAAATGGAAATTTTATCATCAATTTCAATTATCACTTACACCTATGCGGGGCTGATATTCCTTTTGTACAAAGAATTCACATGATATATATGCATATTATGAGGTCCAGGCATTGGGATGGATTAATGTACCTTCTATTTCAATGCCTCTGCAGAAGACGTGTAGGTGTTTTAGCTCTAAAAAGTCATAATGTAGATGTGGTGGAGTCTGATTTCACAGATTGTGTTAGATGTTGTGCATGCGGAATATCTTTTCAAAGCCTATGTTAGGATTGTCCGCGTTTTCAAAGTGGACGGCTCGAGCGGTATTGGTTGCGTGGGCCTGCTAATGTAAAGTGGAAAGTGGCTGCTAGCTTTTCTGCCTGCACAAATGGTACAGAGGTTTGTCTCACGATGCAATCACCAAGTTGCCAAATAAAGCACTACTAATGTCAGACTACTGTCGGCTACTTTTCCACTGCCAATTTCCACTGCGATTGTTAAGTTCTGCGTCCCGTTTTAGGAGCGAATCATGAGTAATTACGATAAAAGTGAAGCCATTTGACTGCACTGGAAGAACTTGAAGCGAGCACCTTGATCCCACCAACTACAGGAGGTAGTGTGGGTTGCTATGCAAGAATTGCATTGTTGATGAATGAACAGTTACTAACGTTGGTAAGGGTTTGGCGGCTAATGGTAATAAAGAGTAAGTGGATGCAGTGAGGAATGCCGTTATGCAGTGGCCTTTTGCTAACCTGCTCAAAGAGATGCTGCTATTGGAATCCCATGAGGTGACGAATTGATGTCATTGAGAGGTGACTGCTGAAACTGTGGAATGATGATGCAGTTAGATGGCATGAGCAGGATTAGTACGACATAATATAAGTAATGTGTTTGTTGTATCAAGTCCGTTGCATAAGATGTGGCTCCAGTTGAAGTGTTGTTTCATAGCAGTAAGTACCAAGACCCTGCTGCGTAAGATGTGTTGGTGATAGGAATAACTTTCAGGGCACAGAGAGGAATAAGCATAGGACTGCATGTTGAGTTGCTCTAACGCAAACTTTAATGAAGCAAGTAGGCAACAGGGTTTCTGTACGTATTTACTTTCACGTTTTAGCTCCAAACAGCATCCAATTGGCAGTTGTTAATCACACCGCAGTGAAAGTGACATGGACCGCGCCAGGTGTCAAAAAGGCAATGGATGTGGTTGCAGCATACGTTGCGAGATCAGTGGAGAAAAACTGCACAGCTAAAGAAGGTGCGGAGTGCACGGTTGACGGTCTCCCACTAAGCATTCCTTACACAGTGCGTGTTTGAGCCCGTCACAGTCATGCGGTTAAGACAACAACTCCTTCCTTCAACTTTTCAGATGCTCTAGTCGTGTCAAGTGGTATTCTCTAAGGAGTTTGTCACTGAATCTGAAACAGGTGATTATGCTTGTAGCAATGCGGTCAGCGGTAGAGCGACCATTGATATGCAAGGTGAGCAACATTGACTCCTATTTCTCCATTCGGTACCCGTTAGGTGAATAGCCAGTAATATTGCAATGCTCCTCTCTCAGTGTCACTTTGACAGATGCCATCAATCAAATAAATGGGTGACTTGGCGTTGCAGGTAAGGCGCACGAAATTGTAACACAGTTGAGAATTTGAATTTGAATGTAGCCAGTGTGAGGCTCTGGTACAAGCTGTGCACCACCCTCGTAGGAATGAATGGTTATTGCGTGTGCGTTGAAGCACAGAAATGAAGCCGATGGAGGAATAAGACAACACAAATGTGTAAATACTTCAGATTTAACTGTAGGCGTGTTCACATATTTCCCTGCATCCAAACCGATTCATAATGTAGATGTAACCTCACGTTGTCTTCTGTTAAATGAGGCATTTGATGATGCATTCGACTCTTCTCACTTCCACTTCCTTCCACCTCACTTTGTGCAAATGTTTACCACATCTTGCCAACTTTTCAACACAATATTTCCCTCATTTCTTATTAATAGGCAAAATTAACTTCTTGTATTTTCTGCTTCTATTGTTAATTTCAGGTGACATTTTGGGGTGGTATCTCACACAGTGACATGGCATCTTTGCCTACCAGATAGTAAGTCCAGCTGATGTAGATCCGCAGGATGCTTCGTGCACCTGCGTCTCTATCCGCTTGTGGCATTTGGCATATCGCGAAAGACTAGCATGCAAGCCCTGGAGATCGAAAATGCGCCCACATGTACTGCAAATAGATGCAGGGAAAGAACTTGTAGGTGGAAGTGGTCGATTGCAAACTGAACACAGATTGAATGCGTTGAATGTTGAGTTGCGTAAAAAGCTATACGATTGGTGCAGTGGTGAAATTAGGTGATATTTCCACCAAACAATTACATTATGGGTTGTGAGTGGGAGTGATTCAGGGCTTCTGACATTGCCCCAACACAGGGTAGCTCCTATGCAACAAATGGTACTGCTAAAAACATTGAATGGACATTGGGATTTTTTTTCGACTGGAGGAGTAGGAGTGAGTGAGCCATGCGCCTATGATATGATCCAAGGAGAAACTGCAGACAGTGGTGAGTCGCCCGTGAGAGCGATGCAGTTGATTGAAAAACCAATCATAGAGCCTTTGTCCTCAGAAGATCCACAGAGTTCGATTTTGCAGAGAGCTGTATTTGTATGGCGCACTCTGGAGCATTCTAGAACGCCGAGTTCTGTCTCCATTTCTCGTGATTGGTTAGCTTTACGCACAGTTGTGCCTCAAGCGTGCAGCTGAGTGCGTTGGGAGGAAGACCAATTAGATTTACAGACTGATCAAAGAGTTTTCAGTCGCAGGCTCTTTCCATGTGTCCATCTACAAATAGACGCTGCTTTCCAGAGGTATACGACTGCTGCTAACTCCATTTGAATGTCAGGGCATTGTTTGCACTGGGGCAAATTATAAGTAGTGTTTAAAAATACAGGTTAGTGAGAAGATGATACACATGAAAAAGGGATTGTGAGTGGTACGTCTGAGCTATTGCGGTGTTGAATTGCCCTGCTCAACTCAAGCTACTATCAAGTATGTGGATGTTATCTCGAGTCTACCGGATAAGACATTGCCCCAGGTGTAGTATTTTCTCCTCACCTATCAACCAAAGTGGAACAAACGGACAAGAGGTTTTATAATCACGTTCACTTTTGCCTGTTTTAGCTCCAAGAACCATAAAATTGACTGCAGATGGTCATGCCAAAGTGAATGTGGCATGGATGGCTGCTAGTAACAAGGATGAAATGGAAGTGTATGCTGCATACGTCGCAGGAAATAAGGAGAAGTACTATATGCCAAAAGGAGATGCGAAGTGCACGATTACCTGTCTCCTACCACGCATTCCCTACAGAGTGTGTGTTCGGGCCTGTCACCCACATTCGGCGACCGCAACCGCTGTGCCATCCACATTCGCAGATGCTCAACTTGTGTCAAGTGGTTACCTCCTTGAGTTCGTCGCCAATTCCGAAACAGGCGATTATACTTGTAGCAAAGCCGTATGCGACAGTGTGATAATTACCATGCAAGGTGAGAAATATTGGCTTATTATCTTGCATGGGAAACATGTCTGGAGAATGACAAATAATATCGCACTGTCCCTGTGGCAGTGACACTGTGATAGATGCCATTAATCGGACAAATGATTGACTTAACACTGCAGGCGGGGCACACGAAAACGTCACAGAGTTGAACATTAGCCAGCACGAAGCACAGGTACAAAATGTGCGCCAGCTCTGTAGGAATAAGTAGTTACTGCGCTTGGCACAGAAATGAAGTCGATGGAGGAGTAAGAAGAGGTAAATTTGTAATTGTTGACAATTTACATGCCAACTGTAGGCGTTTTCACATATTTCCTTGCATCAATGTCTTTCGCAATGTAGATACGGTCTCACAGAGCCTTCTGTTGAGTGATGTATTTGTTGATGCATTCGACTCCCCTTAGCTCCAACTCCTTCCAACGCATTTTGTGCAGTTGTTTACTACATCATACCAACTTTCGAACACATTAGTTTCCATTCATCTCCTTTTCATTCCTACTTGGAGTGTTGTCTCACACAGTGGAATGATTAATTTGCATAACCTCTCCTTAGTTAGCACAAATGCGATGTCGCCAATCACATCTTCCCCCTTTAGGCAATAAGTCCAGATGATGTAGCTCGCAGGACGCATGTGCACCTGCGTCTCTATCCGCCTGCTGCATTTGACGTGTCGCGCAAGACTAGCATGCAAGACCTCGAGACTTAGATTGCGCCCGCTTGTACTGCGAATAGGTGCTGGGAAATAAATTTGTGGATGAAAGTGGTCGATTGCACACTGAACACGGATCGGATTTGTTAAACGATAAGTTGCGTTGTATTTGACGTGTTTTGTAAGACTTGAAAGCACCCCCTCGGAATTGTCGATTCACCCACGTTAACTGCGCGATGCATCCTGGCCAAGGATTCTGTTGGTGGAAAATGGTCGATTGGGCATTGAATGCTGATCAAATATGTTGAATAATTAACCATATGTGGCACCATGTAATCGCTGCACAATGGTGCTATGATTTAATGACACCTACCGCATATATAGCGTTGTAACTTGTGAGTGTCAGCACTACTATGGCCCCAAAGATACGCATTATACAATAAGAGAGTGGAAGAGTATTGA
The DNA here is from genome assembly GCA_000469725.3 of Echinococcus multilocularis. Lineage (NCBI taxonomy): Eukaryota > Metazoa > Platyhelminthes > Cestoda > Cyclophyllidea > Taeniidae > Echinococcus > Echinococcus multilocularis. The sequence continues at coordinate 518,291 of LN902848.1, read as the reverse complement.
ATAGATTTCAGGCGGGTATGGGGTAAAACGAGAAATATTCGTGTATCGGCAGAGATCGTGTGTTGCAGCTTTCAGCTACTCCTAAAAATTACTGCCATATCTCTTGCGCCTATTGTGCCTCAAATAAGATAGCAGTAGGTTGAAACTGCCTGACTAGGTTTTAGCAAATATAGACCAGCTTTTCAGGTGTTGTGATTCTTGTAATGGAACTAGCCACTTCCATTGACCCAAGCTTTACTCAGCATTTAGCATACCTCCTTTCCACAGCTGCTGAATATGCAAATAATAAAGGAGGTGGCCAGTTAACTGCAATGATGGGTAAGTCAACGCTGAAAGCGCTTTTGATTGAGGAAGGTGTCAATATCCCCCTATTTGTTTTGCATGTCCCAAATCCGCAAGCGTTAGTTTGCATTTTAGTAAGCAGGTTTTGGCACAGTGACCGGTTTGTCAATTGGTTTTGTTTGTGTGGAGTAACTAGCTAATTCCGCTGAGCTCGATCTTGTTCTTCACTCAACTCGCTTCTGTCCCTCAGCCATCAAGTACCAGAATGCCATGAAGCATTCTCAGCGAGGCACAGTGGATTGAATGGTGGCATTGAAACTGCTTTTTGATTGGAAGTACTGCAGGTGTAGGCATGGAATATGAAAACACCTCACACTGGTTGTCCATGACTTCCAAGTTCCATGTGCTACGACCTCAATTGCTTGATACTCTTTGGGAAATTAATTCCTCAAAAATGCAAAGCGAGTGAGGAACCTTTCGCGTGTTTCATTTTGTTCTACATTTTGCAATTTGTAAATCTTTCTTCCCCTCTCTCTTAGACATTTTGTACATTTGCTCATTTTGTTGCTTTTAGATGTTGAATATGCAAACAATTCAAGGTCGTCTAGGCCAGTGGCAAGAAGAGGTGAGGCCAGCTATCGTCTGCAGTGCATGTTTAAATGCCGCATTTATGCATATCAGCCACATCACCTGACATAATGCTTTTGTATTGTGTGGTGGCAGTTGAACCTTCACATGATTGCAGTCGTCTGTAATGCCCGCGTCGTCTCTGAAGATTGTTTCTGTAATCAAGTGTACAGTTGGAATATGTTAAAGGGCTGCGCTCCTTTCAATCTCATGCATCGTCGTCCCTTCTCAACCTCGTCTTTATTCTCGATGTTGCGTATGGGAAGAGGGTCTTTGAATGTCTATGTTCATACCGCATTAATGCAGTCAATTTCTGCACATTTTTGTCTTCTTTTGCGATGCAGTGAGGGGAAGGAGGTTGCTAAGTTACCCCGTTGAGGGCCACACTTGGCCTAGCTTCGCACAGTACATATCAAGTGTCTACCTCTTCTTACCACTTCGTTCTCACTTCATCTTTGCTCCCTTAACTCACAGGGGTTCTGTTCTTCTCCCCACTTAATACATGCACCCTCATATAATTACCACAGAAGCTTTATGATGTCCGTTTTTGAACTCTCAGAGTGTGGTGTTGCTATGTTTCTTAATTACCCTCTTTTGCAGAACACGACAGTGGGGAGGCGGATGTAGGTAAACGTGGTTCCGAAAGATAAATCCTCAATAATTAATTCTCGCATATCCGACCATCCGAAGCATTCGCCTTCTTCTATGATATTCAATTTTCTTATCCAATGTTGCTTTGGAGACCGGTATACTCACGGACCGAGCTTCCATACCCCTACGGGCATAGTAGTACTACATTAGGGCGTGTCTGGATGTTTCAGATCAGAAAATTGGCGCAGAATTGTTCATTTAATGATTTTAGTTGTGTCGCCGGTTCTTGTCATCCTTATCTGTAGGGTAAACTAGATTAGCGTCTTCGGGGACATGTCGAGGGAAATGCTTAGCGGATGGACGGCACAAGTAAATTTTTGCACTTGTACAAAAAAGTTGCCAATCCATTGCGTTTAGAAGCAAAAAAATCCACGTGAATAAACGGAGTGGCGAGCAAAGAAATTGTCCTCCATTTCGGGTCCTTGTCTTTGTTAGCTTCTTAGACTAAATGCTTCCAATTTTTTTTAATATTTAATTGTTGCTAATACGATTCTGCGTTTGGAAATAGTGGCGTGTGAATAACTGTTCCAATGATAGAATTTCTCACTTTCATCTCTGCTTTTGCATCCTTTGTACAAGTAGATTGTTTGGGAGATGATATCTTAAATTGGATAAGTTTAATGGGTGATGAAATTTGTTTCCCTTTCACCAAACAATGGAGTCATCTGATTCGGAAGATGCACGTATACTACTCGCATTTTAACCTAGTAGGTTGTTTTTAGCATGCCTCAAATAACCAATCAGGTGGGAGGCTTTAAAATCCAATTTTCAGGGTGCTAATTCCAGGTTGTTTCACAAATGGACTTGTTTGCACTTAATTTGCTGTCAAAGAAATTTGACCCTGGCCACTTCTTAACTAGATTGACAGTTATGTTAAAACGCTACCCTGACTTTGTTCTCAAGCACAATTCTTGACAAAATAATGAGTATATCACAGGGAGATAAAGCTCAACTGACGTTTTGTAGGCAAGCATGACAATATTGGAATTTTAGTGAAAAAAAAGCAGAATTTAGAGGCATTTTTTTAATTTAGATAAGTAACGTTTAAAAATTCCCCTTCAAGCCATAGAAGGAACTGCAGTTTAGAAAACTAGTGAGTGGAGGTGTACCTTGCAGGGATCAAAGTGATCCCTTAAATAAATCCACATGCAAATCAGTTGCATATTATAAAGCCTACCATTCTACTGCATATGAGAGATTTGAACCCTCGTAGGCATTCTTTCCTCTCTCGCCTCACTGGCGTTGTGCCTCAAGCGTTTCCCGAAGACCAAAGGCGTCATATTATTGCGACAAAAATGTATTTTAAATGCGGAAAAGAACTGGGAGCTACTACCCAGCAAAAGTACAAACGCCAGGCATTTAGTATCTATGACATTAAACCAAAAAGTTTAAAAAATAATCTAAGTGCTGCGTTTGCCTACAGCTTTGGTTGTTTAGCGCTAGATTTTGGTGAAGAGATGCTTTGGGTCTTGACTTTTGTGCATTCGCTCTGTAAGCTTGTCTTTGGGTCATGCCAGTAGGCCCAACCCCTCCTGTGTGTTGATTCCATGCATTCTGTTTTGAAATTAAATATTCTTTCATCTTCAGGGAAGTTTCAGGGAGCTACATAGGTGCCGGCAGACAGTAAACTCGATCTTAAAGGGCATTTGTCTTGGTTTTTACTGCTAGATGATAAACCTTAGCAAATTGGGAGATTCTGCGAAGACAACACAGAAGGGCTAAAGTTGGCGTCTACCTTTGGCAACTACCTCAGTTCCGTGTTCTGCAGGAAAGCTTTTAATAAGGGAACCGACATCCGATATGATACATTGAAAGAGTTTGTTATGGAATTGCTCACAGTGCCTGTGGAAAGATTTTGACAAAGTGAACTTGCGTTACCTCCACCATCTCTCCACTCATTGGATAGAACCCGAATAGATATAACTGGGCAAAGAACTGAGTCTAATACCGGCCTTCCTTGCGTAAATCTGCTTTTAGGGCTGTGTTACCACGGCCACCTATGAACACTAGCGATACCTAGTACAATTTTTTGTCCCCAAATCCAGTTTCCATTGATAAAGCAACATCAGGTTTAGTAAAATCGTCAGGAAGAATAAGTGACGCCGCGGTGAAGAATAGCCACATTTACATGGAAATTCGATGACAGGCAGGGGTGATCCATGGATGTTTCATTTCACCACTGATTTTGTTGTGATAGCAGACACAGGACCTTGATTAAGAGGAGCACTGAGGATGACGCTGAGAGGAGGAGAGGGAATGTGTAATATGTTGCTTGTTTTACCCTCAGTTATGGCAAACGAGCACTTGTTGTCTTGGCTCTTGTACCTGTGCTGGGTGGGCCTGGTTCCTAGTCCATGCCGGTAGCCCCAGGCCCTGCTGTATGTTGATAATGCACATTCTACCCGGGTGTTATATCACCTTTTGTCTTCAGGGGAATCTAGCAGTGCTACATGCCATATCATGCCCCATTGGTATGGTTCATTACTGCCTTAAGAAAGATGTAGAATGCGCGAAAATAATAGTTGAAGACTATGCTCTTGTTTATTTGAGATTTTGCCAGGGTGCTTGCCTATTTTTACCGGCTCTAAAGCCTCCGTATTGTATCAGCATCCAAGTACTTGAAATCAGCAAAATGAAAGCTTTAAAGGAGCTACAAATACTGCGCCTTCCTGGTGTGTGGAGAAACACATTTTGTAGCAATTTAAATTAACCCTGTGCGTAAAGAGGAAACCTAAGCCCTATAAATGGGCTAAAACGACCTCAAATGAATGACTGTTTCCTATTTTGGATTCCTGAGTTAGTACCAACTAAGCAACAAAATCAAATTTACTTTGACCTCTCATTGTGAATGGCACTTGAAGTCTTGCAGTGGTATAAACATCCAAGCACGAATGTCATTGGCGTCATCATGGATGCGCATCCTGTGTTTTTCTTGCGTTTCAAAACCACTTTATTTTCTCACTCTTATTAGTGCAAGCTTTAGTTATAAAATCAATGAAAGAGGTCCACTGACCTTCTGCAGTTAACACCCCTTCGTAATAGCGTTAAATCAAAGGATAGCTACCTGAATCTTGTCCCTGTTGTTGCTCTCCCCCTTCCAATGTAATTCTGTGCAATGTGACTTCTTGCATGGCATCAGAGTTGTTCAACTTTTGTCTAAAAATTGATGGCAGAGCTTATTTTTTACTCACAGCAGAGTGCAGCTTCAGTTGGTCTCAAAGTTGCTGCAAAATGTCATGGTTGTTTTCTTCGAAGGGGATCAAATATATCAACCAGCTCTCATCGCCTTGCCATCAGAAGCTGTTGCTGCTTAAGACTGCGAAAGCAAGGCTGCAGACTATAAACATGGCACTTGACCCTCGGGAATCCCAAGAATCTCTTCCCTACATTACAAACTGCAATGCATTTCGGCAACCATGGATTCGGTTATGAGCATCCACTCTGAACAAAGAGAGCCAGTAGCCCAGAGCAGGTGTGTGAAAACACCACTGCAGCGGAGAACAGGCGTATCCGCTCTCCTCTAATAACCGAAAGATTTATGGAATCTCACTTTGGAGCTCTCGCATGCCGTTTTGGCCTTCACTGCGATTCGCTGTCATGACTGTCATCTCACAGCCAATCAGGTACTTCGCGATTCGGCGCACAAGAGCAAACTACCTCGCAGTACTCAGGAAACAACGCATAAACTTGAGCTGCGTACCCCACTCTCTCCGTTCTGCGTCCTATTCATGCACCATTTAGTCTCCATTTTGCAGTTCAAAATTAGACAAACATTAATTTGGTACAGCTGCGTGCCTTTGTGCAGAGAGCAAATTTACGTTTCAACACGTTTTCCTTCATTCCTTTTTACCACATTGGAGGTAGCAGTCAGTTGAACTTACTCGCAATTAGAGAAATGGGGTCTAGATGTTCGGGAACTTTGTAAAAATTGTTATTTTTGTCATGGAATCACCTTCAAAACGCCTGCAGCGTGTCACGTGGCTGTGAGAGCACCAATGAGTACGTCTAGATTCACTGGTTTGTAAAAAAATGTGTTCTTTTTGGTTGTACGCTTGGCTAAATGGGCTGCGAGATTCAGTCAACATATTGGCGTCTCACTCAAGGCGTTTCTGTTGGCAGCGTAGTAATTAATCAAGTCCTACTTAGGTCCATACCTCCCTAATCACTTTTGTCTGCTTCACATTGATGCCAGCGAGTAGCGCCAATTTTTGAATATAGATTCACATAAATGAAACAGTCAGCTTGAAAACGTAAATCGGTGGAGGCTCACTCCAGATGCACTATGTGATGCGGGTGGGCCTAGAACAATCACTCTAGTGAGGCTATTCGCACACGAATAAATGGCACATTTGAAATGCTGCAAGGCCTCCATTGTGGAGTTGTCTAAGACATCCGCCTAGTGTGCAGCGTCCGATGGGCGATTTGGACTTTGCATGATTTTAAGAAGCTGCATTAATCCACATGGTGAAACTAGCAGCTTTCGATTGCAAACAAAGTGGCCAAGAAGAACGAGTTGCAGTTTTACCCTGCTAAACATTCATCAAATTAAACAGCTTACCTAAAGGTTTGTTTTAAGGCAAAGACTGTCACGAATGACGATTGCTATGTAACATATCTTCATTGTCAAATGTGGACAATCCCTGAGTAGTACAAAGTCGGAGATATTATGCAACAGATTAATTTTGATGCACTGAACTCGGTGGGAGGCATCTCTGACATGGCGATCAAGAGTCTTCCCACCTCAGTGGAAATTAAATGGACAACCATCTTTGCTGTCTAGTGAATGATGCGACAGGGGACGTTTGTTTTACTCGTGCAGTCGGCCTCCACAGTTTCGGTTACCAGGTTTAAGCCATGACATCGCGTTCGCGTGCATTACCCCGCAGCTGTTCTTCATGTTGCTTTTATAGCTACCCACTCACAGGTTTTCACAGAACAATAGGAAATCTCTTTTTGTACTTTACCATAATTGCCTTTAGACTTTATGTCTGTTAGAGAGTAGAATTCTGACTTTTCACTACTCACAGTTTTTCTTCAGGGAATTTTTTATCGTCTATATCCACTATTGCAAAATCTCGTCAAATCGGAGGCTTAATATGGTAAGAATCTTTCGCATTCACCCTACGGACAAAGTTTGCTTTTTCCTCTTTGAAGCCATTTTGTTGTATCTCGTCGCCTTTGAGACAAGGTAATTATGAAAAATTAGACTTGACTGTGTCAATACTTTCCCGCTGTCAGCTCAGTGTTACAAATGTCCCATACCTGACCAAAAATGGCCTAAATATCAGCTGCGTGAAAATGAAAAAAGGCCCAAATCCGATACATACTACGAATATTCTGGTTTTGCAAGGCAATGCTCCGAGTTTTTTTAGCAGAACTGGGAAGCTATTAGCCTGGCTCGAAGGGTATGCTGTAAAAAGAAGGTACAAATTTTGTAGATGAAAGAACCCGCATAGTTGCACGCACAGTAAAAAAACTGCCGATGTCCTGCAGTATCATTAGCAAGTTTTTCATCATCCATGAGGGAAAGGTCCATAAATTTCAGGCATTAAAGTGCTGTCGGAAGTGATAATGGGAATAAATTGAAAAAAGGGTTTTGTATTCATTACCCCATAAAAGTTGCACGTTGATAAGCGCAACTGTGTATCGCATTTTGCAGGCAAAAAGTGGTTATATTTGATTCTCTTTTACCTCTTCGTGTGTTAGCAGAGGAAATAGCTAAGGCTATTTGCTTCACCTGCCCGTCCCAATTACAGAAATTTTTCATTTACACACCGAAAATGTCACCGCTCTCTGCGTCTTTTGTTTACTCATACCATTTTCAATTTCTCTCTGACTCATTTTTATCAAGAGCTCACCCTAGAGGCACGAATATCTGAATGGTTGAGTTGTATCATTGACTTCCAAGTCGAATAAAATGAGCAAAATAAGAAACAATTTGGCGTCAATATTTAGCCTTTTCTTCTAATTTTGACATCATTGATAGAAGCTAACATTCTTGCACTTTTTTAAGCAAGCAATTACACTGAATGGGATCATTTGTTTAAATTGGATTATGTTACTTCGCTTATTTCCCAAACAATTCTGGGATGTGAATGCAATTATTTGCAGTTGTGGAGTACATATAGCCAAGGAGGACCGAAAGCCAACACTCATTGGAACAGCTGGTAAATAAAATCCCATATTTTATCCATTAATCACAGCACAAATTACGATTCTCTCATTTCTCTCATTTCAGTCTCACTATTCTACTGAAATCAAACTTAAGTAGATGTACGGAAATACGAAAAATGCTTTTGAAACAAATTCAACGATTAATTATATGGGATGGCTAAAGAATAATTAGGAAGCGATTTCTGTCTTAAAGTAATACAATACTTTTGTTGGTCTGTAGGACACTCTTTTTTTAATAGGTGATGTGAATCTCGACGGCACTTTAAATAAGCACTCCGGCTTTCGAACTGATAATGAAGATCAAGGGAGCGTCACTGCTGTGAAACGTTGATTTGCCTGTGGCCGCGGTCACTACAGGGATTTCAGCTAAAGGAATTAAGAGATTAAGCCCGTCAATACGGATGTTTGTCCTGCCATCGCGATTACACGCGATGTCTGGCTTAGGCATGAATATGGTCTTATCCTCACACATCTGTAGAGTATTCATTAGCTCTGGTCGCACTTTGGATTAAAGTGCATTCTTTGAGGCTAGTCATTTACTTTTCCCTTTTTTTTGAATGTTTTATTGATGTGTTAACTAAAATACTGCAAATTTCTATCCGCCATGCTTCAAAAGGTGCACCTCTTGTCCAAGTAACGAAATATTGCTTGTTTTTATCCCTATCTTTTAATAAATGCAGCTTGTAATCACATTTTTTATCCAGGTGTTATCTTTGCTTGAATTTACCAAAATGTCTGAACCTGTGCAGGTCTTTATTACAAATCTCTTGAAGGATTAAATAAAAGCTAACTATCATGAGGGATACGAAATCCCATGACTCAAATGGTAAAGATGGAACTTGCCTAGACAATTATATTTCATCAAAGGCACTTTTTAAAAGAGTCCACTGAATTTTGGTGCCTGCACAAAACATTTCAACATCAGGAAAAGAAGTCTTACTCAAAGGGAGGAGACACTGCGTCTTGCTATTACAGATTCATCACGTGGATGTCCCGTCTTGTAAGAACGTTTGTTTAAACACACTGCCATTCAGAGAGCAAGTCTTAAGCATCCGTTCCTCCTTGCCACCCTTCATCCCGCGATTAATGTATCCTCGATAAAGTCGAGGATGATGAAATGAAGATCATTTAGTATGCAGGCGATGTGACTTCGTATCTTCCTAAACATACTGGACATTAAATCTGACACTGTTCTCCATCACAGCCTTCTCAACTGAATGGGGGGATTAGGAGACAGCAGGGGTGGGTTCGGAAGACATAATGCTCAAAATCACACTTTCGAGGAGCGTAGTGGCGGTAGCTCCAGCGTCTGTAGCGTCAGTGGATCTGTCGGTCTACTGACAGCCATACTTCGGTTATGTCAGCCGCAGAAAAGAATGTGCAGTATGAAGGTGAGACTCTTTTAATCCTTGAATGGTAAGCGCTAGCACAAGAAATTATGCATGATTTGTTCAACTGAACCCCTTTCGCGTTAATGTAAATGTGAAGAACACCGAAATTCTCATACGAAATACTCGCTCATAATGCTCGACTTGTTACGTTTAATCAAAGATCCAGGAAGCTTTAAGCACTATCAAAAAGTCTACCCATAAAGCTAAGTTCTTCTTCCAGAAAGACTGGCATATTTTTATTAAAGCTTCTGAAATTTTCAGTGAATGCTACTATCGTAACATTCATGAATATGTCTTGAGTGTATTCTTGCGTCCTCGCGTTCTATTGATGAAATTGGAGAAATGAAGTTTTGCCTCAAGCAGTAGCGGGTAGAACCCAGCCACCACACCTTTGCTTACCCGTTTCAAGTGGTGTCATCTGCCGAAAAGCCCCGGACCGCCACTCCTGCTTGATGACTTTAAACCAGGCCTGCAGCATTAGCATGCTTCTTTAGTGACAGGTACATCAAGTTGTTTATTTAAAAAAAAGTATTTTACTTCGTGATCTTAGTAGTTATGGTCCAATCCTAACGCAATGCAATCCTTCTTAAGAATTCTAATTTTACATCGCGCCTTTTTATAGGACCCGTGCATTTGGTCGCCAAATTAGCAAAGCTTATCAAATTGTAAGATTTTTTCTAAAGAGTTTGAGAACCGCCACCTCAATCACTTACCACCTTGGTCATTAGGTTCTCCTTGACCATTTGAGTTCTCTTCTGTGGTTTTCAATTTTTAAAACTGTGGTAGCCTTCAAGTGAACTTAGCTATTATTGCTACTTACACACCGACCTGATCTTACTTTATAACGAACCCTTTGTCACACCATCCGTATTTTGGTGTTTACTCCTTACGGAAGTCATTGTGCAAAAGGCACAGCGAACTGAAGATGTCCAACTTTGTTTGGCAGAGGGAACTAGTTATACGGGGTATTTCCCGGTTAAGCAGAAAATGCTGACCTTATAAAGGATAAAGAATTTCATCTTATCTCCACTTAAACTTATCCACTTTCTTCAGTTACAAACTATGCTTTGAAGACCTTCGAAACTAGTAAGTTTGTCGGCACGTCTAGACCATTTCAGGACAGTTCTTTTCAATACCTAGGGTGGGTTAACTTGTCGAAACTCCAATTGTTCCCCACTGGTATTGGCATGTCCTCCGCTATCACAGATAAATGCTTCCCCTTCTCAAACTAAAGTTAAATCGTGTATTTAGCGTCCTAGGATCAGACTGGTATGACTGCTATGGGCTGCGAACAAAGCTAATATGGTGGTCAAAGAATCGTGCAATGCTCGAAAATGCGGAGATGCTAAGTGACTGGGCATCTCTATTCTTGTTGTGGTTGAAGCCCTCAGAAAGTGTCTGTGAGGTGAGGGCTTCACCAATACGAAACTTCGTTCATCGCCACTATTAACAATGAGCACCGCCTCTGCTGTCCATCATCTTGGTCACTAGTGCTTCAATCGGACTGGCCAGGGGATTAGAAGCAATGTCATGCCCTTGACACTACTGCGTGTGGTGCCGCGTTATTCGGTAGAACGAGAAGCTATCATTTGAAGGTGGTGTCAAAGTCTACGCACTTTGTTTAGCCGTCTTAAGTAGTGTCATCTGCTGAAAGGTGCGGTACTGCTACTTTTGCTCGTTTGCTTCACTTTAAACTAGGCGTGAAGCATTATACACCAAGTTCCTCATTTAAACAAATCATGTATTACTCCGGAATCTTAATAGTAATGGTCCAAGACTAACTCATTTCAATTCTTGTAAGTATTCTAATTTATATCACGCCCTTTTTATAAGACCCTTGTTTTGGGTCTCCAAACTAGCAGAGTTTTTCAAATCATAAGAATTTTTCTAAAAGGTTTAAGAACCTCCACAATGGTCACTTTCTCCCTTAGCCATTTGGTTCTCTTTGACCATCTAAGTTTTCCTCCGTAGTTTTGCAATGTTCAAAAATTATCATGACCTCCAAATGAACTCTGATTATCTTTCGTACTTACATAAGAACCTGATCTTACTTTATCACGAACACATTGTTATACCATGCGCTTATCAGTGTTTACTTTTCACAAAAGTTACTGCACAAAAAGCACAACAAACTGAAGATGGCTAACTTCTTCCGGTAGATAATGTCGAGGAGTGTAATGAGCTAGTTATACGGGATGTTTCCTGGCTAAACAGAGGCTGCTGACGTTATAAATGATAAAAAATTTTATTTTTCCTCCACTTAAATTTATCCATTTTCCCCAGTTTCAAACTAGACTTTAAAGACCTTCAAAGTTGAAAGGCTTGTCGACGCTTCTAAACTATTTAAGGACAGTCCCACTTGATACCTAGGATGGGTCGACCTGTCTAATTTCCAGTTGTCCCATCATCTTGGCCACTGGTGTCTAAATTGGACTGGACACGGGATTTGCAGCGATGGAACGTCCTTGCAATTACTGCGTGTGGTGGCTTGTTATTTAGTAGAACAAGATGTCAAGGACAACGCACTGTAAGGAAGAATTTGACACCGCGCGAAAAGTAATGCAGATGGCCAACCGACATTTTGCGTCATTTGAGTAGTGGAGGAGGCAACAGAACAAGGATCCTGTAGCATTGCAATTCCTCTGCACCAAGCTGAAGGAAGACAACACCCCATGCCTGGAGGTCCTGAGTAAGCTTTTCCTCTTTCTCAGAGGAACTATAACCGCATTTAAGAGCAATCGCAATTGGTATGGACCCGGATGTTGTAGCTTCAAAGTGAGCTCCAGAGACATTATAAGGCATGAGCCTGAAATTGGCTCCATTTTAAGCGTGTGGAAGGACTTAAGGAGTGCCGCCAAAGGTGTCATGACTGAAATTGTATAGTAATGTTGCCAAGGCTGACACGTGTGCAAATGAAGTTCACAATTTCAAAGCAAATACTTCATGACAGGTGGCGAAGGTCTATTGCTACAATGAAACGTGAAATTCACTTTCTTTTAATCTTTTGCATGGAAGTTAAATTATTATTTTAGGCTATGAGTAATTCCCCGTGCCCATCTCTCTTCCAGGAGGATTAAGTAAAATTCAATTTGAAGCGCGACCCCCTTGAAATGAAACTGCGAACTCTCTAATTAAAAGGAGAAACTGAAACAGGTTCGTCCTAATCTTCAGGGGACTGTTTAGGAGAACACAATGAATCTAAAGGCATTTTTTGGTTTCATATTCCCTATTTATCCATTTGAAAAATGCATGATTCTTGAATTCTCTACCTGACTTGTAGGAGTATCCGTGTAGCTCACAATTTCCAGAAATGCTTTAGCACCTTATTATCTGGCCTTAGGCAAAACTACCTTCGTAGACTTTCATATTTACTTCCCTTTTAAGTATCCTGGATTATTTAAGCCCTCTTCTTCATAAAAATGACCCATATTATTTAGAGCTTACCTTACTTAAGTGCTATTATTTGAATGCTAGTCTAAGAGGTTGAATGTACAAGATGCCTTCTGGATTGATCAGCAGAGAGAAAACAAACGACTTAACTTTCCACCATTTATTCGGAGCATAAGGTTATTATGCTGGACGAGGGTCGTAGGTCTCCTCTTCCATGTTCCTTGCGCCCGTGGATGGTTTGATTTCAAGACATTTATTGGGGCAAGTGAATGGAGAAAGCTAGTACAGGATTCAGTGAGGGTGGAGTGTGGACGCGTAACCACTCTGCGGCTTGCAGGACGTAGACTCAACTGTCACAAGGCTTAATTCGTATCCCCACCTCCTCTCTCAAAGGAACACTAAAGCAACATAAGTATTACAGTTATTTTGACTTAAGCTGAGAGAGGCTCACTGGGTACTAGTAGATTTTTAGAACCTTTGAAAATTGCCGCACTCTGTATTTATAAACATTTGACAACTTCCTTCCAGTCAATTTATCTGTTTGTGGGGAAGAGATTCAATTTTTGCAACCTTTGTGGTCGTGAGCCGAGAAAAATGAAGTTTCATTGTCTTAATTTTATGGCAAGACAATCGACCGTGAAATGGCTCCTAAAATCACACACTAGTGAAAAACTCTGATGAAACCGACTTGTTTTTTCATTAGAAAAACTGTAACATTCCGGTCTAAGAGAAAAAAATGGTTATCACTACCATTGTTTTTTAATGTTTCCTATGAGACGGCACTTCTTCAGCCGTTATTTTGAAATGGTAATGAAGTGTGATAAGACTCTTAACCACAACCATAAACTAAGCCTGCCTGCCAGCGCTAGACTCAAATGGTCGGTGCTTTACAAAATGCAATGATTTTGGAGCCAAACCATGATTTTAATTTGCATTCACGCGAATACGTGTTAACAACGCGGTTTCACATCAGTAGTGCCACACAATGGTGATTTTAAGTGCCTGAAGCGCCGTAGGCGCTAAAAGTGTCTGCAGCCCCTTGAAATACGAATTTACTCAAATTTCTAGATAATCTCACCCTCGTGGTTACGTTTGTGAGCATCATGGTGAGCGCATCTTCCTCAGCTCTGACCAGCGTAGCCAGCGTTTGTGGCTTCTTAGTGCGCTGATACTCTCTGGAATCCTTCCTTTTATTAATTTTATGTCGGGGAAAACGCATAGATGTAGGAGGCATCTGATAAAAAATAAAGGCAGTCTCCTCTGGTCGAAATAGACCGTAGTCCCGGTTTAGCCTGCAGTACTCTTTCTGCATTCTCATAGTCTCTACAACTCATTTTCTTCTAAGTGTTATCGACGTTCGAGCTCTTTTAGAGGTGATGCTCCTTTCTTTCCACATCCTCTGCCTTTTTCCACTTCAAAAGCGAGAGATTGTCTGCTTCCGATTTGGTCCTACCTGATCCAACCTTTCAAACAGGTCGAATCCAGTGGCAGGTAGGTGCTGCTCATGTAACGATGGCAATGCCCTGCTCTCTTTGGACACTGGCCGTTGTTCCTTATTTAACAGTGACCAGGAGACCAAAAACGATGCTCTCTTTGGAAGGGAGCAGCGCTACTGCGGGTTTTTGGCCAATGCATTTTCTTGATATTGCCAGCAGTAGGTCCTGTACTGCTCTCTTCCCTTTACCATGAAGAATTAGGCCAGTAATCAAAGGGTTTTTAAATAAATAGTATAATGCAATGAAGCGCTTACCAACTTCCTCACGAATGAGACTGACTTAAGCAGTCCTGGCGTGTTGGGATTGTCATATTTACGATCACCACAAGCATAATGCGTAAAATCAGGTGACATCAGAAAAGAAGTGGTACCGCGTTTATGGTCGTAGAGGAGAATAATTTCTCCAGCTGACCAAATGTTTTGCTGTTTTTGCATGACTTGGGTTGTCTTTCTGCCGCCTCTTCTCTCCAATCCAGTTTACGCCTCTTTATTTAAAGATGTTAAATACATGTGTCGTTAGTAGCAGTAGTTTCAAACCATGTTTCCTCACCTTACTTCCTACTTTTAGACCTGCTAGTCAATCAACAGCGAATGTGCCTCGCAATCACCGCAAAGACGGCTGTGATAAATTAAAATTGGGAGCAGATCCCCGATTTTGAGCAATCTCATTTGCAGACACTGTTGGCAAAGGAGGAGAACGTCATTGAATAGTTGAGGGTGATGACCGCCTTTGCAATACAATGCATTCTGTGTTTTCGTTGCAGACAGTTGGTTATGGATATTGCTCTCGCGAAGTCAGTGGAGTTCCGTAATACTTCTACAGATTTTACTACAAATCACCATTATCTACTACCAATCCACAAATCCCAGCTCTCCTTTACAAGGTGGCAGATCCGAAAGGTAGCCGAGGAAACAAAGCGTTGAGGAATGGTGCCAGACTTCAAACATGAAGAAGTTGAAAATATGGGAGAGGTTAGACATGCCGAAACAAAGGAGGTGAGGTGGTGTCGAGACGATGTCCAAGGGCGTTGAGGACAATAATAATGCCGATGGAAGTGGTGTCGAAGCAGATGTGCTGGACTTCCATGCATGCATTTTTTGACCGCAAATTAAACCCATAATGATCACGTCCGTCACCGACAGTGAGAGGCGGTTGCTACCATTGTGTGCTGCCCCATACCCACTAAGTATTTCGCATTTAAGCCACTCACATCATCATTAAGTCTACCTTTTTGTAAATTTGCCTCTATTTGAAATCTGGTTTACACAATATTTTGATTCAATGGAGGATTCAACCATTACCTTACCTTTTGCAAATCAAATAGCCAGAATGTCGGTATTAAATTTCTTCCCAGAAAAGCATTCGTTTCGTGTTGTACTTGGGTCTTCTGCTTATGTGAAAGAAAAGAGCCTGATTTAGGAATGCATAGAGCGCATCTACTTTTAAAATTTTTCCTCTTTTACATTTACACAATCATCCGTACTGCCAGTCTTATGCTTGGGTAGGAGCTTCGTCCTCCGTGTTGGTATAAAGCGGAGTGTTCGCAGGCTTATCAAAGTTGAAAGTACTTACACATGATAGTGAAGGGTTGGTGTGTCGCTGCCCCCTACACCTTGCTATACATTAGTCAGGAGTAGTAATTCGGATATGCATGAAAATGTCTCATCAACGTGCCGTGTTGAGCCTAAAATTTTATGCAGATTCAAGCACCAATGTCGAGTGCCGCATGTATGGACGGTGTTTTGTGCTAACCAACTCACTAGCGCATCAAATAATAATATACCCTCTCCAAAATACAAAAAGCAGTTAGGAGACCCTTTTTATGCATCTATTTTAAACTAATGGCTTTGTCGTAATTAAAAAATACCTGATTGGGAGAAGGAGTTGTAATGTGACAAGGTGGTGAGCTATCCTTTTTCGATCAAGAAGGCAATACAGTCGGCACATTGTTCCCGCTTATGGAATAACCCTTGATTTTGTGGAAGTCATAAGGTCAATTTATAGTAAAAACAGCGGAACGGATGGTGATATGCTTAATTAGCAAATGGTCCAGTGTCAAGACGAGCAGGCGCGGAGAGAGTGCGTCTTTGAGGATTGCATGGTGTAATCTAAGGATGCAGGTAAGCCTTACTTACACGGAGTGCCTGTTGCATGAAGCGAACCCGATTCGGAGCGAGTTATTTACTATTGCCATCAGCAGCATAATTTCCTTCCTATCGCAGAGGCGTCGGTTTCATTTGTGGACATCCAATCTTGGTCTCGTACACCCCACCGGACCATCTCTTTGTCCTTGGATCCCATGATTGGATCTCTTTCTTCTTTCCTGTGTGTATATTTTTCTGCCAACTGACGCCCAACTCATGTTTATATTTGGACTCGCATTCTGTCTTTTCGCCTAACCAGGTATTTGACGGAATCAACCTGATGCTTTACTGATACAAATTAGATTCCCAGTCGCTGTTATTTTAGAGGTCAAGGCACTTAACGATGACGGTAATAACACAAAGCAGTTGAGATAGCATCCTCTGCAGTGATTGACCAAGCAAATCTCCGTTAATACATACAAAGGGTGACGTTAGCATTGGGGAGGACAAAGAGGGGATTCGACCACATTCTGAGACTTCACACGCCCTTGGCGCAGCTTCATCAACTCCCTTAATTTTAAAGGCAAGTACGAATTACATCAATGTAGTAGTGAAGCCGCTTTCACCCTCGTACTATACCTACCTTCACTCAAGGGCTTGACTATGCTTTGAAGCTACTTGAGAAGACATATTTTACACGCCTGAGTGGAATATGGCATTCCTCAGTCGCTACGCAAAAGGCTTTTGCTATACCTCGTATTACGACAAACCTACAAAGGAGGTAGGATTTTGTAAAACGTCCTCTCTTAAACGGAATTGAAATTTAAAAAGCACAGAATATTGTACTACTTTTCGAATTGGAAGCCTTAGCAAAATCATGAAGTGAGGGGACATTAGAGTTTCTCTGAACGTTCGAATGAAGACGAAATCAACTGTCAAGAGGAAAAGTTTTGGAATCAATTCGTTTTACAAATGCATTGCTCCTTCTAACCTGGATTATGCACCAAGAATTGCTGGATTTGGGGATGTCTTCTATTTGATTTGCTGAGTAGCTATTCTGTCACAAGTGCTTCCAAAATTTAACCAGAAAAGCCACAGTGTCTATCACAAACCTCAATAATTCATTGCGCAGAGCTATTCAGGGTTTAAATGACCTGAAGAAAAAATTAGGATTTGTGTCGAATCCAAACTAGATTTTTCCATGTTCTTCTAGGAGGAAAGAGACCTCATTCACATCACAGTGGCTCTAAGGTTAGGTGCGGTGCCAAATTTTTAACGCGGTGAGTCTACATGTGAGGGAAGATGGAATTTGGCTGTCATCATGGCAGACACAAGCTAGACTATCGCTTGCATTCATTGGTCGGTTCAAAAAAGGCATTGTCTAACACTCTTCACCCCAAGAAATGCCGTGCAGTGAGTCGTTGCCTTCGAATTTTCTTAGTTAAGTATAGGCGTCTCATTATGCACCATGCGTGCAACAGAAATGTCATTTCCCTCTTTGGAAAAGCTTTAATCGTATAAAGGATACGCTGCATGTGATACAAATAAGTCAAGAAAAGATTAAACATTTATTTTGTGAGCAGCTGTTAAAAGGAAATCGTGATAGAAAAAAATTCAGCTGCTGTGCAAATTGTGGGACCAAAATCAAGGTTGTCCAGGATTTACTACTAAAATAAGCGCGTGGTAGTAGTTCCGATGCTGCTCCAAATTCAACATTATCAGACCTGTTTTCAGACGAAAAAACAGCCGAATTCAGGAGTTTTTCCCCACAAACTGTAACACTTTTTGGAGGCATATTACTCAAAAGGGTGGCATAATCGAAATGTTATGTGTCGGCGATTTTTGGATAAGTTGGTGCTAGACTCGGGAGTGTGTAACCAACGTTCCTAATTATTCCAGGTCAAAGGAAAGTGACACAACCCCTTTTTACAACTTTGCAAACACACGGGCCTGTCTTTAGGTCAACCAATGCTTGATGATCAAGCAATTGCCGACATGGGAATCGGATGGCTATGAAATTTAATAAGTAAATTTTTGAATTAAAGCGAAAGTACAAAGTGCTTTTGAAAAATTAAATATGTATTTAGTAATACTATGTTAAATACCATACACCCAGAGTAGATAATCATCCAAGCCAATACGAATAATGCCAACGGCATAGTATTTTATAAAATGACGCTTATCAAACTGTCGCCTTGATTGTATAAATGTCAGCAATGTCCGAAACAAACACGGAAGGCTGACTTTCAAAAATGAATGAATGCGCCACTAATGCCTAAAATCTTACGTGGCAAGTAATGTGTACTTTGTTGTGACTTTGCAAACAATCCAATCTATCCGGAATTTGTGGTTCTTTAAATACATGAGGAGCAGCATAACAATAATGTATCAGATTTCTACCTTATAAGTATAGTATGGTGCATTGTGGCTTGATTACTGATAATGAAATTAAGTAGAGTGCGAATACTCTTTCCGGTAGTGGTGATCTGATGCTATTCTCGCCGTCTGCTGTTTATCCAAAAGAATTTGTTCATTTGACTGAGGGATGAGTAAGTCTAAAAAAGACAAGCATTGGAACATGTGTTTGCCACTGTGTCATGAGCAGGCTTTACTGTGTGGTTCAAAAAACTGGCCTGTTAAATTCTGCCAATTGACAAATTCCTAAATTAGAAAGGATTAATTGAGCATTTCTCAAAAGGGGTGCTGGGCAGGTAAGGCAAAACACGGAGTAATTTGACTTATCGATATTGTTTTTAAAGAAAACTCATTTGGCCCATAGGATAGTGACCGCTTTTATAAACAATTCTGCGACTACTATCAATTTTAAGTTTATAAATTACTAGATGACCAAAGTTAGTGAATTTACCCCACCTAGAGCAATATTTGAGGTTTTTTTAGTTGTTTAGAATATATTTGTGGCAAAGACTACAAACGCAAGACAGTGAAGCTCTGCCCAACCCCCAAATCACAGGTCAAGTCAATCACATGGGTCCATAATGACCGTAACTGTTTTTCATTCTCTTTCCAGTAATAAGGAATTTTCTGTGCAGGCATACAAAGGCTAGTTCCACCTTTTCGGCCGAATTTTGTTCATTCAGGTTAAATGAGTGGCCTCCATTCCGCTGAAAGCTAAGGAATGCCTGAGGTACTCAACGTGAATAAGTCCTTGTGGTGTAAGGGCTATCCCACCTAAGTTTATTTTTGTAAGTTTTGGCGAGGTCTTTGTTATTTTCTTTACAAAACTACCACAGACACCTGCATTTTGCCCCTCAGCACAATCGCTTGAAGTACCCTAGATGTGGCCCAGTAAAGTAAAGCTGAAATCAAACATGGGTTTACAACTGTATCCGAGGGAACAATGGCTGCTTTAGTGCAGTTAAAATCAAGTGTCTGCTGGTAAAACATAGCCAGTTGATTCCTGCAGCACTGAATGGCAACTTTAGACAGAATCGACTAGCTGAAGTAAACATTAGCCATATTTCTCTGAAGACCTCAGAAAGCATTAAATAATCCTCCAATTTAGTTCCTTTTCCGTTTTTGAAAAAGCTTTTGTTGATGTGAAGCCACAAATTTTTCTGCTTACATTTTACTCATCATTATAATCTAATGTACCTACTTTGCCACGCAATCTGCGAGGCAGCAGGTTAACTGGGCGAAGGGAGAAAAGTAAATAGATTAGGTGAAAGCACTAAAGTCTGCGGACTTATGCAGAAGAAAGAATTTTGGTTTAGGTTTAAAGAGATGCAATTTTTAACTAAGTGATCAGGGTTTAAAGCATTAAGTAAAACGTTTTAGAGATGTAAAAATTGCGGACTTGGTTTTTTAATTGTTTTGACGAATAGACGATTCGTAAAATAACAAATTTGGAGGAAAGTGGTGCCCCATGAATGACTAAAGCAATTCTTAAGTGAAAAATTCCGGAATTAATCAATTTTAGTTGACCCAATGGCAATCAAACCTGGAAGCTAAAAGAACGAGCGATCAAAAGTAGGCAGGTGCACATATATAACATCTGGGTAATTTTCTGAAGACAAAAGATGATATAATACTCCGGAAGGATATGCGCTGTCGACATAGAGAAGGAATTATGGCCACTGGCATCGAACGCAGACCCCGTTGCACAACGAAGGCATCACGAGGGAGCACTTTAGGTATTCCTCTACCAAAACTGAGGGATAGACAAACAATTACCGTATTACACATATTTTTGAATATAAACGTAAGCGTTTTCAGTGTTTTTTTTTTAAAAAAAATGCTAGTTCGTGCCTGTATAAAATTCTTGTGGTAAAATGTTTAAGCATAATGTTTTTTAAATGTTCTGCATATAGCATCCCCTTTCATCTTAAAAGATTCGTTTAAATTAGAGTAAGGCTTGTTTCATACATATTTTCAAAATATTTTACTTCATTTGCACTGAGGAATTACTGCATCTTGAGCTGTGCCTGCAGTTACTCGCAAAATATGCCAAGGAATAAATTGTTCTCTACCTTGAGAGTGAGATACTTGAATGGTGAACAACTGCGGTGGTTGAATAGCCGACAGAAATAGGCACACACTTGAGCCAAGCATCAAGCTAACAGAGGCACATCTCTGGCTATTTTTTTCAAGCATAGCAAATCTTCTATTAAAAGACATAATAAGTCATAACAATGTGGTAGGATGTTCATAATAAACCCAACAAAGGGGCAGGAGGATATGTCTGCAATGTTTATCTCTGTCACAGCATTATTAGCTGCATCCTTATTTCTCAGGAGCAAGACATTTTAATGTTGATGCATTATGGAGACATAATATCAACCTTCTACTGATAAAATCCATGGCTGCTTCTGTAAATACTCCTGAGCGTTCCGTAATGTTGTAATAATCCATACTAATGTGGCATGAAACTTATAAAAAAGGACAATACTCAGGTGGGGTACAGATGTTTGGCATGGAGCAGGACATGGGGCTCCTGGCATGGCTCGGAGGTCATCCCTCCCAGTGAAGATAAAGCGCCAGAGTGCCTAAGTGAACCCCCTTCTACATCAAAATACTGCACATGTTAAGATCTGCTAGGTAAGACACACTCCCAATCCTATCACTTCTTATAAGGAAAAGTGATTTTTGTGGCTTAAGGTACACTGTAAATGCTGCATACCTAAACTAAGGTATATCTTCAAATGCTGCATGGTTACGTAATTGTCGATTTTATAAAGAGGTAAGTACGTCGAATTCCCTCGACAATATTTCAGGCAGAAAAAACTTTATCCATGGTGCAAACGCGGCATTAGGCAGCAGAAAGTGAGTTTGAAGTCTCCTTTCCAACTGGGCATTAAATACATGTTTGTGAGAAGCCAGCAGGATACATGAATCGCCTGACGGCGATGACGCCATTGACTACGGCGAGGGAAGCGAATTCCAAAGCCGATGAAATGTTTGTACATGAAAAGAAATCCTCCCCCATGGCTTGGGGTTCACTTAAAATGCCGCACACCTAAATAAAGACGTCTTTAAATGCTGTTTAGCTATACTGAATTGTCAGCACTGACAAGCTTATCAAAAAAAATTAGTTGAGCTTAATCTCCCCGC
Source organism: Echinococcus multilocularis (assembly GCA_000469725.3). Taxonomy (NCBI): domain Eukaryota; kingdom Metazoa; phylum Platyhelminthes; class Cestoda; order Cyclophyllidea; family Taeniidae; genus Echinococcus; species Echinococcus multilocularis. The sequence goes on along the minus strand of LN902848.1, from coordinate 496,628 downwards.
AGCCTGCTCACCAAATTCCCTGGAATTTCGCGTCTTACCTACATGAGGTCATGACCTGATGCAGACAGAACAACTCCCCGCAGAACATTCATGATGGAATGACAAAATTAGCAAAATTAGCGTTTGAAATCCCCAACCGACTGGTTGCGTAGTGGGTGTTTGTTTCAATGTGCATTGTAAATGAGAAATTTACAGCATACGTGGAACTCCCGACAGGGTACGCCACTGATACTTGGGGAGGAGACGGATTTCAAACCCACATAACACTTGTTCACTAAAAGATCTTCCCCCAGCCAACCCACACCTTCCATGGATGAGAAAGAAGAGGTGGAAGGGAGAAACGCTGAATTTGTTATTGTCAACCACCAAGCCGTATTCGTACCTCTCAAATACTAAATAAATTAGATAAAAGCATTTAGTCTTGGAAATTAGCAGAGAGACACATCCAAAGTGGCGAACAATTTCTTAGTTCAATTAGGTGCGTTCATTTCATTTCCAATAATTATTTTCTTAGTAAAAAGTACAGAAAAAATTCTTCTTTTCTTCCACCTATGAAATGCTTTCTTCAGCGAATGTTTCTTCGCAACTGTTACCGGTTTGAGTCTTAGAATCTCAACGTGAATGGCGGGCACAACAGTTCAGAGCATTCTTTCTAAGCCCATCCCACTCTTGAACTGCCCCCCCCCCTCTGTGTTACGACAAGGTAAAACAAGCAGTTCAAAGGCACAAAATCCAGTCGGATATTCACATCTCCAACCCATTTCATCATCAGGTCAAATGTGTGCACGGTCAAAAATCACAGTTATTAATAATAACACGACGTTACTTCAATCCACAAGGAACCATGCGCTTTTCTTTGGTAGTAGCGGAGGAGGTGCAGCTAAAAAACGGAAAACAAAAACAGATCACTTATTATTCTTCCAGGAATCATTCCACCTGTTGTATTTTGAACAAATCCTTCGACCTAAGCATATTTCAGTCCATTCCACTGATCAGGTCAAAAATGATCAGCAGCGTAACTAAATTCGTTCGACTGAGCATTTAGATGTGAGTGCCGCCTAACCTCGGTGGTTTTGGTGGTGGCCAGAATTTCTGAACCTGCTAGTAGTACCCGACCCTCGACTCTCCTCCACTTTAGCAATCAGTTTGCCCTCCTTTATCCTTTGGGTGCCACATTAATTGTGGCTGTTGGGGAACTTGATCTCCAAAGCGACACCGAATAATCAGATTGAATGTCACAGAGGAAGGTGAATGCGCTAGATGGCTGAAGCGGCATGGTTTAACAACAGAACACGCTTATCAATTGGAGCCACGACTACCTACGGTGGTATTCTAGTAGAAAGTACTTAAAAAGCAAAACGACACCACAATCTAAAAGCGCAAATCATAATATTGTTGACGTATTTGTGAAAAGGTGCCTGAAATATGGCTCGAAGGGAAGGGACAAGTTCAAATTCAACATTTAATTGCACGGACTATTTGATCGACTTCGCTTCAGGCCTTCACTTTGACAACAGACTTTCTGACCATGCCTAAAGACTTCCAGACTTCCATGAGATAGGCCAGGCGAAAGATTCTTTTTTTACTCTTACAGTAAAAGGGATGACATTAGGCGAGAGCACAGCATATGGAACTTAAAAATAACTCGAAACTAATGACCAGCATCCCCAAATTCAGCACTTAATTTCGCAGAACTACCAATCACCCAACCAACTTACGTCCCACTACTTCTGCTTGAGGAGTTTCTCCTTCATTCCGATACTCGCCAGCTGTGAGCAAAGGAGAACACAAAGTTGTGGTTAGTGAAATTGCTTGACTTTTCTACGAGAATCAGAATACTCGCGAAACAAGTCGCTTTTTTCCGATGCTAGTTAGTAAAATCTACCCTACTGCCCTTCAGTTTTATACATTGTTAAACGCGTCAAAGGTTATCAAATCCTTCTCCTTACTTGGTGTCGCTGGTAGGGGTCTTGTCACCGTTGCAAATGGTTTCATGCAAAGATTCTCCTTGCCAAGGCAGAAGTCAACGAAGTCGTAGAGGAATTGTAATTGTGACTACAAGTGCAATAGCGAATGGGGAATAAGAGAACGTAGACAAACGCGCAACACGAAGGTGGAGTGGAGGGAGATAACGCACCCAAACTTGCACCAAGTTTGGACGCCACTTTCGCATCGCCAGAACCGTCCCAACGATGTCCACATTCTGTGGATTCGTCCGCAGACGATCAAGGAGAAAGCGAGCTGCCATAAACGTGCCCGTTCGACCGACACCAGCACTAAAAGTAGATACAGAGGCTTTTAGCCATCATTGCGCCCACTTGGTAAGTGTTGGCGCACACTTTCGTGTCCACCTCAGTCTACATTCAGTCTTCTGTGCACGTTGTTACCACAAAGCACTCTTTGAAGAAGCCATCCAGGTAAGCAGATGTTTGTCTCACCTGCAGTGTACAACTGTCGGACCGCACTCAACTCCCATTGGGTGTTCCGCCGAGAAGTCATTTTGCATAACGACAAGGTTGTAGAACGATTCCACATTCGGCACACCGTTGCCAGCCCAACCCGTGAAGTGGAACTGGGTGACGGTCCACGGCTAGAGGGTTGAAACAGAATAACTCACGTAATCCAGCAACACATCACTCAGTCTGGCGTGGGAGGAAGCACCACCTACCAACGCCTCGCTCGAGGGATGTATTTTCAACTCACGACGTATGACGCTACCGAGGTTCTCTTCACTCTCCTTCCTCACTTCCACGCTGCAGCTCTTCGATTTGAATGTCGACATCGTTTCCTCGGGCCAGTACTGTGCACACTTTATTTTGTCACTCTCAAAGCATCTGCATGGATTAAAATAAAGATCATTAAACAATTTGATCGAGTGTCTTGTTTAGCGAGCACTGAATAGTGGTACAAAATGCAGGCGCTTCCGCATATAAAATCATTTCAACGCTTAGATTAGTGGATGAAGGCGGTTCTGTGCTCCATGCAAGAGATTGACAGATGTATAACGCAGAACACAGTTGAAAAGTGCCAAGTCACTTGAGCAGTGCACGCCACTTAGCTTCGCTAAGAATAGCGTAGCATAATCCTGTAGGGTGTGTAGAAGTTTAAGAAATTACCGAGCCTCGTGGCAATGAGGAATTTATTAAATGAGTGGAGGTGGTGACGTGTGTCGCGGGCTCTTGCTGAATTAACTCTCATGCCCACTGACGCCTCTTTTGCATGAAATGGCAAGAGAAGTACTGAATGCGATGGTTCATTATCAGTCCTTTTAATTTCCCTGGTGTCATTAAATGGGAGCGGCGAAAACCAATTTATGGCTGGCTGTACGTAAAGAACTTCCTAGATCAAGCAAATTAATAAAAAATCTACGCAGTGCTGATGGGTCAGATCAAGAAACTGGATAAGGAAGAAAGGTGGGGAGGGATAAAATGAGTCTGCGGAGAACTGTGATGAGGACAGAGCTGTGGAACGAACAGCAACGTTGTCATACCGTCAGAGATCTTAGATTTCGGCGACTGCCACTACGACTGCTGATGACGTCGCCAGTGCCGTGGACGCTGATTAGTTAGTTCTACCAAAGAAATGACCAGATTTCGCAGACAGATGCAAAAAAGGGCACTGGCGGGGATCAGAATCACAAAAAAGCAAAGTCGAGGGATTGGCGTTTACTGAACTTACTGACAGAGCATGATGATAAGAGGACAGCGCTGTTGGCACACCATAGTGAGAAAGTCGGTAACGGTGCTCTTGAGAGGACCCTGGGTTGCAATGTACGCCGGACGAGTGCTGAATGAACTCACCAATGCCTCACCCCCACTACCGTACTCTGGACGCCGCACATAGGAGGCGTTGACATAACCTTTCTCCACCTCACTCACCTACAATCCACCAACACACAGCACACCCTGTTGACCTCCAAACGATATCCACCTTGGTAGTACAAGAATTGGTAGACCGAATAGGTCACGCCATAGATCACGCTAAAACAGCTGGTGACTTACCGTAATTTGGGACTGTGGGTCGTTAATCACTGTGGACCAAGGGCGTCCAACCAGTACCAAAGATTGGTCGTCTGAAATGAGGAGTGGACGGATGAGGCGGATGAAATAAATGCGCATAGGTACCACATTACAGGGGCTGAACTCACATGGAGGCATGTCACTGTAGCGATTGCGATTTCCATTTTGTGCAGCGGCCACTTTAGTCAAGCGGTACTTTTCTTCAATTTCCGAAGCTGCGAGCGAATTCAATGTCTGAGCGGAAGATGGAGAATCAGTTTTGAATTCTGCTGAGTTGGTTGAGTTGGGCAGAAGGTGAATGCAAACGTGATAATTGAAACAGCTTCATCATTGCAAAACCAACCTGAAAAAGGGCTTGAAATCCATTGTTTGCGTTGAGCACTCTCAGGTTAGCTGCAAAGTTCTCGATTGGGATAGGAGGTGGTCTAGAAAAGTGAGGGGGCATTCTCACAGATATAAGTACAATTAACATCTCGATAAATTTCCCTAGTACTCAGCACGCATTACATCGTTGTAACAATTTCTTAGTGTGAAAACCCAGTATATGTCCCCAACTCCACAACCACGTGCACCCTTTTCACCCTTCATTGTGAACCGCCAATCCTAATGTCAATGCGTTTTAAAGCACTGTAAAATCTCAGTAAATTGATCTGTGCTTGATAAATTCCATGTCGGAAATGCGTCTGCTGTTTAACAAGTTTGAAACAGCTTGAACGATAGTGCACACATTTATTACAGAGAAAGTGTGAAGCAGCTGTACTTTCATTTAAGTTAATGCAATTCCAACCGGGGTGGAAAGTGGTTAATAACAATTCCGAGGTCAGACTGACAAATTGGTTTCAGGTGATTTGTCTAGCAGTTACATTTCCCGTGAAGTCAGGGCTAGAAATAACAAGTTTTGATTGTCTACGCAGTCACAATTGGGGCATTAATATCGTTTAGCTTAAAAGGAACAACAAAACTCTCTTTAAATAATTTCCAAGAGCAATGTGTTGCATTGAACAGACCCCGACCTTCTTCGTCTTAGGTTAGCAATCTGGAAAACTATTTCCAACAATATTCTGGACTGCATCCTTCCCTTTAAGTTGCTACCATCACATCAGCAGAATGGGTCGTAAGTGAAATCCACACTTCTGTTTGATGCCTGTGATAATGACACACATTTCGCTATGGGAAAACACATTCATTAGGCAGAGGAATTGCATGCAGCCTGCGTCACTGTAATCTGAGGCTAAATTGTTTCAGCCAAGTGGCTGACTACTCCGGTCAAACAAAAAAATATGGGACTTACAGGTTTGATAGGGTCTTGGGACCGGGTGGAGTGTAGTACTCAATCGGGAAGGGAGGGCTGTATGAAAGGAAAGAGTAGACGGCAATCCACAAATGGTAGCTTCGACGTTAGGATAAGACTCTTTTACAAAAAAATAAGTCCATAATTTCACGTGCCTTAATCCTCGGGAGGTGGCATTTCTGAAATGAATAAAAAAAAACAACAAATAAGTAGGGATTCGTTTGTGACGGCAAGATTTCGGGTGCATAGCTCAAACTTTATTGCAGTTCTACAATAAATGCTGCAAGGGACTGAAATGATGACGAACAGTGAAAAATGAGATAAACTCGTTACAATTAGATGACAAGGTGATTGTATGAATGGACTCACAGTTTACTAGTTTTCGCCGTTGGTCCCTTGGAAAACGAATTCCTGATAAATGGAATCCGCTTGCGGAAGACAAAGAGCAGAACCAGGAGAATTATGACGATTAGAAGAATTAACGGTCCCAGCAGTATTTCTAGCAGATTATCGGAGGCTGTAAAAGGAAAAAGCAATGATTCTGAAGTTCAGAAAAAGCTGATACGGAGTTGAGAAATAAGGATCTTTCCAAAGGCCCGCATGGGGTCAACTTCTAGGCCGTTAAAGAGAACTAAAATCCGACACTAACTACTGTCACTTGTAGTGGGTGGCGATGGATCCCCAAATATGCCTACGCCACTGTCGCTCATCCGCATTGAGGAGACAGTCACACTGAGCTTTATGCTCTAGAATCTCCACTGACATTCAATGGAAAATGAAACGGAAGAGAGCAATTGCGAAAATAAATCTTCAATAAGTTTTGCTTAATTAGTTACAATCTTAATACCATACAAGCGTTTAATGTAACCTTCTAGTAATGATAATACGAGCTGCCTATTATCAATCAGTATTAGGAATGATGTTAGATAACGGCATTTAAATTACCCCCCAACTCTCCTACAATACCATTAAAGAATGAATGATGAAGAGGAGCCATACCGAGACATTATGGAAATATAGCAGAAAAAGTTATAATAACTCATCCATTCGAGTTATTAAGATTTGACTGTGGGACATGGAATAATTCACATAAAAATCAAGAGAGAACATTACCACTAATTTGACATGAACACTAGATAGCCAGTGACGTCAAGCAAAGGCAAATGGTACACCAGTAACATACTCATTGTGTAATGAGAAATTACGCCTTCCCATTGGCCTATTTATACGGAAGCACGACCTTCTCCAAAACCAAGTCTGCATTTGACGATTAAAACAATAGCCAATAACATTCAAAAACACACATTGTGAAAAAATTCTTTACCTAAAACTGCATTTTATTGTTTTTTTGTGTTAAAAATTATTCAAAAATGTCAAGCAAATCAAAAAACTTCATTAAAATGTGTATGATTACAATATGTGTATTTAGTACCTAATCTTTATCTCATTACTTCCTTTTAGCACTCTGGTGCAAACGCTTAAAAACATCCACGTTGGAAGTATATGATGAATTACCAAACTGTCTCTTCACCGAAATTCTTCGAGGGGCCAGAAGGCCATTGGGTAAAATTAAAGGTTCTGCTTTTAAAAGAAGCACAAATTTTTCCCTGCCAGGGCACTTTCCCAAATACACAAAAAAATTTTGCAATGGATCTTTGACAGGCACCTTCTCATGTTATGCTTTGTTCCAGGCGCCTTCTTTTGTCAATGACTTGTGTCAATTATCATAAACTGTTGGTAGATGGAAATATGCAGGGTTAACCTCGCATTGTTTAGAGCTAGTCGATGCCTTGCAATAGAGTGTTTAATATACCCCTCCCTACACAGGCGAACATCTGCCCAAAAGCATGTTCATTTATTGAATGTCACGAGGCAGAGTGGCTTCCAATTGAGCGCTGCCCATCAACCTACCAACATGCTCATCTGTCAGCTTGTTTTTTCTTTACTGCTAGAGGCATGAAAAGGATGCCGTTTACTGTTTAGTCAGCATCTGCGTAGAATCACCATAGACGGCTACACAATAGACTTGTCCAATTGGCCAATAGCGGCGAGGAGCTGGTTTCAGTCAACAAACTTGTGGAGCCCGAGTGGATGGAATTGCCAAAAGTTCACTCAATTCTAGCCTTTCTGTTGGTGATGTTCTTTGACGCATCCCTACCTTTGCGACGTCATGGCTTGGTGAGAGGCCATAAGAATCAAATAGGAATGTTTTGGAATGGGGATCACACTTTCACTACTAGGAACACAGAATGCTGTGCCTCTTTTCTAACCTCAATGAAACTCCAGTGTAGGGAAGGGTTTGCTATGAACGTACTGAAGGACTCTTAGGTCATTGATCTAGGCGGTAAATCGCTCAGTGAAACTGTTGTATCAACTCAGTGTTAGTAGGAGGTAAATATCAGAAGTTCCAATAATTTACTATCTGCAAACAGTGCTGCATGTCCTCAATACCCCGGGACACAAGGTAAGCACATTTACACTTCATGCTCGGACACCACATTTGGCGGCCTTGAAGAAAGCCGAACATATATTGCGCAGCAGTTGAGTAAATTCTCTGATACAAGGTCTTGCTGATATGCTGGAGCCATAAATCTCTTCAAAACAGGTACCCTAACTCTAAACTAGGGGCGATGGGGACTCCGCTTTGTATCAATCGGAAATCATGACAATATTAATAGATAAATGGCTAAGCAAAAAGGGTGATTGTGGTTTCAAATGTAAGCGGTGTCCTGTAGACAAATATACACGTCGAAATGAAGGAAGGATTGAGGTCATGAGATCAAGGGTCTAAGGGGGCTCTGTGAGACCACGATTGGGTAATTGCATATTAACTCGGGGCTGCTGAGACAGTAATGCTGCGTAAGTAAGGGAGTCGGACTCCATGTTGGGAATCGCGCATTGATGTCCACCAAGGACACAGACATCATGGTTTCAGTCTGCAGCTCAAGGTCGTGTGTGTGGGAATCCACCACATCTCCTTTTGCACTACCTTCGTCACTATCGGCATTATCCTCAATGCCCTCGATATCACCTCACCACCGCCTCGCCCTCTCTGTTCTGGCATATCTGGTTAGCGTAATGCTCACCTCTTTTTTCCTCGGTGACACATTTTTCTTGAGGCTACCCACTTCTACGGTTTTCATTGGCCATGATTGTCAATGCGAAGATGCCATCACAGGAGAACTGCTTAGGTCAGTATCACTTGTGAGGACGCTAGAATTTGTTTCGATGCACTAAACTGTCTATTAAAAGATCATTCGAATGCTGCCCTAATCCGATTCAAGAGCAGTTTGGAAAGGCAGTACCGAGAAAGCAGCAATATCAATGCAACAGTGATCCCCTTCACCTCCAAGGCCTTGGCCAAATAGCCACGATAGCGCTGCTCCACCTCGCAAACAGCGTCGTTTGTGGTCTCCTTGCCACTACTATATGAGACACAATGAACAGTGTACAAAAACGGAGCAGAGCGATGCCATCATTACATGAGCAACATCTACCTGCCACTAAATTCGACCTGTTTGTAAGGTAAGTTAAGAGAGAACTGAAGTTGACGTAGACAATCTGTCGCTTTTGAAGCGGAAAAAAGGCAGACGAGGTGAATGGAAAGGGGGAGAGTGCGAGAGTGAGTGAGAGAGGACGAAGGATTAACAACTACGTACCTCAATCAGTTGATGTGGAGGCCTTTTCGTGATGTTCACTTAGGCACCGCATCTCCTCCAAGAGCCTGAACTGCGATAATAGTCTGGCGAAGATGAGCCAGCGTCTACCTTCCTTCAATCTGGAGACTATGAGGATGCACAAAGACTGCTACAGACTGAACTGGGACTATGGCCTGCATTAATGAGTGGAAACTGCATATAATTTGCGACAGGCATTCATCATGTTTAGGCGATTTCTCCAGCTAGGAAAGGACTGAGGGAAGGTTTCCAGTGATTGTCAGGGCACTTAAGGAGCGGCTAACGCGATCCCAGGCAATCAGGACTGAGCCAAAAGCAATGCCTCGGACTCTCACGGAAAAAATAGCCACCAAAGTGGGAGCTCCCAAACGTCTATGTTGTTGTGAAGTGGCACAAATTGGAATCCTGCATTGTGTGGAACGGCGATAAAAAATTGCCTGCCACGAGAGAGCATTCACCCAAGTTCAGCGCTGGCAAGCCTGATTTGCAGCGGTCATTGCTAAGCCCCATTCTGTTCAGTCGTGACCGGCTATACAACACCTGATGTCGCATTGAACTACCCCGCCCTGCTTATAGACAATTCCGCAGAACGGGTTTATCATGTTATTCAATTCTTGTGACATTGTCACACGATTCATCATGAGGGCTTCATAACTTCCTCTGATAGTGGTGAGGTCAAATGGCTTAATGTAGGGCAAGTTTTACGATTCCATTACACAAATTAGGACACAGTTTTTAGTTAACATAACTGGAGCATACTGACAAACTGCAATGGTGAAAGTCGCTGCTGTATAGTTTACCAAAACGATTACTGCCTGCCAACAGTAATTGAAGTTTCTTTCGTCTTTGGGAGGATGCAGCTTGGATTAGCTTGCGGCTTTTTCCCGTGAGTTTCCTCAGGACATACGTGGATTCTGGTCCATAGTGAACGGATCCACCGAGACAGCTTCCGGGTGAGGCCTTTGATTATTAAACCAGCTTGCCTAAATAGTAATCCATGAATGAATTTTTTCTCGTATATGGAACACCTACCGGTTGGTGCTTCTGAATGTGATGTCCTCTACGCTGTAAACTGTCTCGAAGAAAGACTAATTTAGATGACAGTGCTAGCAAAGTGCCCGATGTCCTACGGGCACTGAATTCCATGCGTCAGTTGTATGAAAACAATGCGAAGAAAGGTGTCACATTTTCGGCAAAGATATGAATAGTTAAGTTCAAGGTCACATACTACGTGTTTCATTAAGGCCAAAATAGACCCGCTGAAACACCACCCTGCTCCACTAGCATTTAGTCAACAAAATACCCTCTCCTTCAATTCTGGTGGGAGCTACGTTGGAGACACCCTCTTCAATACCCGAGAGTAAACATCTAAAAGGTAAGAAACTGTGGCCTTCGGGGCACCCCAGAAGTCTTCCACATCGCCATCCAAGATTTATTTTTAACAAGCAGAAGAGCTGACAGGCTAAAGGAGTGAACACGGGACTGCTCCACAGAAGCAGAAGACAACGAGTAGTTAAGTATGATTAGCCACGCACGCACCATTCCCCTTTCCTGCTGCTGGCGGAAAAACATTGGAAAGTGTTTCCAAAGGAGGAGCCTAGTCAGGCTCAAGGTGTTAATAACTTCGCTGTCCCATGCAGCAAGACTGATGAACAGCTAGAGGGAAGCGATGCACCCAGCCGCCCCAAAGATAGGCAAAAAAAGCCACCGCAAGGCACCGCATAAAGGATACCGTTCCAATCGTGACCCAAAAAACTTTCAAAATAATGAAACGACATCCTTCTACACTGACTAAGTAAAAGTATCATTGCATTACCGATAAAAAATTGCTAGGATTAAACAAAATAATCTACTGGGAATTAACCAGTAGACGTAGCATTATTACAGGAGGGGTGGGAAAGCGCTGTGTTCAAGTCTGCCCGCCTTCTTCGCAGTCAAGGAGCAGAAAACCTTCCTTCCTAGTTCCGGTGGGAGGTACCCGTAAACGCGATCCTCAATTGCTGGTACAGAATATCGGTCGGAGAAGTGGATAAGAAATAATGCACCCACCTCCTGTATCAAAGAAACTGTGTTTTAAACATGCAAGCAAATACGGCTTCAAAAATTGTCAAGGTGTTATTTCTTCATGTGAAACACACTCACCTCAAACAGGTATGCGTTTTCGGCATACTCGTGGATGCGGCTGTGACCGTACTTTTCTGCATTCTCTTTCATTCTTAGGTTTTCATCCAAATAGGTAACCTCGCTTATCAGAAGCCTAACTCGTAAGATGTCACGGTGGGCGGGTTGAGTGAATATTGTAAATCGAGTGTCTCCTGAAACCGATTACGAAAAACATGGACACATATCTTCCCACTACCAACCCTAAAATATACCACTTTATGCACAAAAAGACTTCAAAAACCTGTATATGCAATTTCAGGTCTGCGGACGCCTGACTGATAGTCCTTATGGAAAAGAATATACCCCTGACTTTGACAAACGTGGTCAGTTGGGAAACTTTCGACCGACCATCTGCTATTTATCTAGATAAAATAACGCATAGCACATCGTTAATAAAGATCTAAAACGTCATCAACCCTAGTTGTTAACAGACTCATCGAGACTTTATAGAGCTGTACGCACTTTTATTGATGAACCCGGTGACATCTCCACCAAGCGTGGATGAAGTAAAGAATAAATTTCTTCACCTTGTAGTTGACCAAAAGCGCGACAGAGTGCCCTAACTGGTTCAATCAAGTGCGGAAGAAGGTAATATAGAGCAGGAGTTAGTCGATTTAATTCCCGCTTTCTCATATGCTGACAAATAGCCCCGATGTGATCAATGTGACCGTGGCTTAAAGAAATAGAACTTACCAAGGGATATAGCTTACCTAATGAATACGTGTTCAGCATTCACCGACCAGGCAGGAGCAATACCGACGTCAAACATAAAAAACATCCGATGTTTTTGGACGCCAATCGCGGTTTCATTTCCCGAAATTGACCACCCATATACGTAAAAATCTTCGATAGGATAACCGCGACTCATGCAGGCGAAGTGCTGAACGGCCAGCCGTCAAGACACACCACTACGCATAACTGGGTGTAGCGGGGACGTTACACTAATGATATCTTCTGATCCATTTTAACAAACAGAGATAAATTAAATGCAAGGATTTACTAAAGTGCGCAACAAAAATTACAAAGTGTAAAATTAAGCGTTAAATTATTTCATAGACTGAGGAGTAGAAAGGTAATTTTATGATAACTTGCCAAATTGTTAAAAATTTGACAGAAAGATACGTGTAGAAATTAGAGTGAGTACAAGGCCAGCAGCAAAGCAGTAAGTTTGGTGCCGCCTACTGTTTGCAAAACACCTTCACGAATTGGAAGCTGCTTTATTCCACCATATTTTATGCGAGACTGTCCTTATGCTTTTGACATCGGCCGCACTGGTAGCGCACGCCTTAAGTTCTTAGCTAGTTTCCATGACTTTACAAACGCGTCCAAATCCATCACCTCCTACCCTCGGAAAATTTCGATGCTACTGCCCTTGCAACGCAAAAGCCCCGACTCATTGCTTTAAACGTAGAACCAGATAGGCCGCACCCGTGACGCGGAGTCTAACGCGGCCCTTAGCACGGGCCAAAGCCTCGGACCCCCCCCCCACCCTACCAGCAGCACCCAAAGCCAAGAAAACGACACACCTGCTGTCAAGCCTGTCCATGATTCACAAGTGGTAAATAAAGCAACTGAACACGCCACACGAGCAAACATGTGCATAAGGATAATGGTAATGTGTCATCTTGACAAGCAAACAAGCCAGAGCGCAGGAATAAGCCCTCTAGTAGATGAGTGGCACAATCGCCTTCAGCTCCTTCGGACAGGAGGCGAACTCGCTGCGATACGCGCGCAATTTATTTCGTGCCCATTGTGCCATCGTCCAGAAACCCAGCACCGTGAACGCTGCAGCTGCAAAGACAAGAGAACCAATTGCTTAAAATCTTGCAAAAGCAGCACCAATTCAGCCAAAAAAAAAAACACTAACAATGGAACGTTTGGACCAGCCCCAGAGCATGAGGAACAGCTCCTCTTACAATTGATTAAACGTGTTCCAGTGCCTCAAAAGCTCGTAAAGGATTAAAACAACCCTGCCATAGGCACAAAAAAATGTGTACGCCAGTCGCAAAGCATAACCGACGGCTCATTCGTCTGTATAGCGAGCCTGCTTGGCCACAGAAGGTAGGAGTGATTCCTCCAGTGGATCAAAAAACTCGCAGTGACCTCTGTTTGAACTAATTACAGTAGCAATTAACCTGGGAGGGTTTGGGTCATCACAGTGAAGCCAATCCAGCTGAGCGTCTCGTAGGTGTAATTAGGGCAGGCAACGTAGTTGAAGAGCAAGGTGAGCGGAGAGTCGGGTACGGGACGCGGCATCTGACGCAGTGTAGATCCTGCCGGTCTCAGATTGCGCAGTGCGATGTGGCAGCAGAAGTTGCCCACCTCACCGAGCTAAAGAGAATGAATAATAAGGAGCGACAATAGCAACGACGTGAAGGGCATTAGGCCACCTGTAGCAAGTATTTATTTTGTGGGTTTCATCGCACCCCATAGTGGCACTGAAATCGTTGTTGCGAAGATTTTAAGCTGATTCACAGAACACAGAGAAGTAAGCCCTAGTAGCACAAACTGTATGGTTAGGTGCTTTAAGGGGAAAGCGTTTGGGATGCTCTTAATGAAATGGTTACGTGACGGTAAATGGGATGTTTTACTGCTGCCGGGTGGCCGAGCGTCGCAGCCTGTTAAAGCTTGTGCCCGAAGTCTCCTCTAAGAGGTGACACCGTTCATTGCCGCGCGTGCTACTCCCATCGCCTCCATCTCGATTACTAATGTCTGGATTGCATTATACCAGGCTTAGTGTCTCGGTTTGCTTTAAATGTCGCCTGAATGAGTATCAAGTGCACAAAAAGACCAACTTTAAGATCCAAGGAGAACGCAAGAAATCGAATCCAAGGTGAAGCCAATCAGGTGGCAATTCACAGGCTTTTAATGAGGTGGATCTTAACCGCCCCGTTCACGAGCATGTTTAATGTAAAAAGGACGCCGCAGCGCGCCTTTGAATCCAAGGTGTTCGAACTCACGTTGGAGGCAAATAAAAAGATGGAGAGTTAAACACCAAAACCTAGTTCAAAAATGGTACCACTGAAGGAAATTTTGTGCAAATAACTTACCAGGAATAGGCCCAAACCAGTGTAGACTTGGGGCCAGCCAAAGGCTAAAATGGTAAGAAATGAGAGAGAAATAAGTCCCGTTTTTAGAGTGTGAACTATTTTTTGTCGTGTTGAGCTTGTTTTAAAAAACGCGGGCTTAATTTAAGATTATGCACTCGCAAGATAAGTCAATACTAGGGTCTGCAAGGAGGGCAGTTGAACCGGGTCTGCGCACTGCCCTTTTCCAATCTGCTGGTAAAAGCCGCGATTCTGGTGCATTTTTGGCTTTCAGTAAATACCATTTAAGAGTTCTCTACCATCAGACTAAGTAAATCAAAATTGTCTGTTTTTGAACCCTAACTGCAACCGTAATTACAAGTTATAGGATAAAAACTAACTATAAATGGAACATTAGCATTCAAAAGGCGCTAGCTCCAAGATTAATGGATCCTTCTCTATACCTTAGAAAGAAAAAATGGCAAGTGCTCATTCAAGTTTTCTAAGCAAAGTTGTAGAGCCATTACCTCAACGCTTGGGTGAGGAACCACTTTCCAACTTTGTGAACCAATTCTTGCTTCAATCAAATTACAAGTCCATACATATACCGACTGAATGAGCACTTTCACCATCAAAACTGTGAATTGGGAGCTAGACCCTACCGATCCCAGCAGTTTACCTTGCCATGATAACTACTACCTAACACCAATCATTTAATTAACTAATAAGTCGATGATAAAGCAGTTGCAGGCATTTTAACAACTATTTTAGTTCCTAAACCAGCTGCCAAAGCGAATTTAACTGCAGGTGTCACCGGAACCTAGCTGTAAATGTCGCAGCTGCGATCATTGAACATGACAAATAGTTGGACGAATAATTGACCAAACCAATTCCCCAAGAGTTCTCCTATGTGCATGGACATTGATTTCAAAACATCGGTGGTCATTAAGCTCTAAAGACATGGCTTACAAAGCCTATCTGCAACCACTTTTTAATGAAGTAATTAGTCTACAAATAGCTATTGAATTCTTACTCACAGGGTGGTGTATAGAGTGGGTGGTTAGTAAAGTAGGAGATGGAGAAAGCAAAGAGCCAATAGTAGGCGCAATTACGGATGAGGCTGGCTAGCGGCATAGTGGCGTGAGAGAAGCGATGCACGAAGCGCGTCTCCAACAGGCGCTTAGCAAAGTGGCCCACGTAGCAGATGCCCGCAAGGCACCGCAGTCCCCCATCGGTCTGCATAGGCGAGAGGACGTTAAGCAGGCATCCAGGCTGACGCATCGCCCAGACTACTGAGTAGATCACCAGAGGACCCGCATACTCTAGATAAAAGACAGTACTCCATCCCACCTGGGGCCCAAGATCCTTGTAAAAGAGACGCACCTCCGAAACCTTATCTGCTCCCTCGATTTCGTTAAGACGAAAAGTATTCGAAAGGAACTTCCCACCTGCAGCGGTGCAAACAATTCGAAATGAGAAAAGTGGTATCTTGTTCCTATTCTTCTACTGTGTAGAAAATTCTAAGCAACGGAAAGTTATAGTACATGGAATATAACAAAAAGTCATTTGAATTTGAAGCTAGAACGCTCAATTAAAATAGTCAGCCTTGCGCCCAGTATGGAGAAGGACTCGCATCATTGTACGGTGAAATATTAACTCACGAGGTTCCAATCGAAGTGAAATGCGATTGAACTTGTATTTTTTGTCTATTTACATCCAATAGAGAGAAAGGAACCAAGTTACCGTGAGATGCAAGCCTCTCCTTCAATGCTCGAATGGTAGTATTAGACGACACGTTATTCAGCGTTAATAAAACCTTTTCTGAAGCACAATGAATTATTGTAACCTAAAGGTAATGTTTTTGCATAATTCCTTACCGTAGTCATAAGAAACCCTAGCGCGTTTATG
Organism: Echinococcus multilocularis; assembly: GCA_000469725.3. NCBI lineage: Eukaryota > Metazoa > Platyhelminthes > Cestoda > Cyclophyllidea > Taeniidae > Echinococcus > Echinococcus multilocularis. The sequence goes on along the minus strand of LN902848.1, from coordinate 480,544 downwards.
ATCAAAGGCGAAAAACGGACAACCGAACAAGGGGTTGGTAATCCAATTTTGTGATTGGTTGTGCAGTCTTAAAAAGCATATTAAAAAGTTTAGTGCAAATTTCGCTAAAGTTAGGTGTTGTTCTTTAAAACATGAAGGCGAAAGCTTAAAACATTCGAAGTTACCCTTTTAATGGTAGCCATTTCGCAAAACGATATTTGCCTTTATTAAGACTGCAAGTATTTGATAAGTTTAGTGGTTAAAGAAGAGGTGCACTAAGATGTGCATTTAAGTATGCAGCAGTAATACTTGGGAAAAATTATTATTGCAAAACACGCTAGTCATTATTTTAACTCTCAACCTTGAGGGCGGGCTGCCTAATAAATTGGCTACTGCTCCTCCGCGTGGCGGCTTGGCCTCCGTGGAGTGGCAGCTGTCCCAAGCCCTGCTGTTAGTCGACAATGTATATCCTGCTAGCATTGTAATGTGCCGTCTTTAAAGTGGCCTTAAGGCGCTGCGGTTACACCGATAAAAAGGCTGGTGTTGTTTTGTGCGCAGTGGCACAACAAAGTTATCAAATAAGTGAGCTACGACTTAGGGGCGGGGTTTGTGGGTCTTGCATTTCTGGCGTAAGAGCCACAGATCATTCTTAAAAGCTTGAAGTTGGGCATTTGGTGGGGGTGATTTGGTTCATTCTGCGGAGTTAAAGTTAATCCGACAAGAACCTAAGTGTTTCTCAGTGTGTATAGTTTGGTTGGATTAGCCTATCAAGCCACGTTGTAAAGCAAAAATTGTTACTAATTAGAAATAAGGGTTTAGTCCTCGTTGCTTTGAGAATCTCTATTATGCTGATGAGGGTGGTAAGAGCACAAAAATTCCTAAGTTAACTTCAGTGTAGGCAGGTATCCCAAAAATTGCTTACTATTTATGCTTTGCAATACTCTCCTCTTGTTTAGGGCTGGCTTCCAATTTAAATAAAGTGCGAGATATTTTGCAAAATGTAACTTGCCATAGATAAATGATTTGCTGGAATACAGGAGATATCTATCAATTAGGTCTTTAAATATTGATTTTATCAAACGTGCTTTCACTCTTATCGTGTTAGCATTTACATCCCACGTCTTTGGAAAATTCATTAACGCAAAATTGTTTTAATACGAGAAACGCTTAAAAATAGCCACCATTACGCATTGCCACACGGATGATGGATGCAGTGTGTGAGAATTTGGAGAGAAACCCGAATGATGTTGAAAAATCTGACGAAATAAAGGGGGATTCACCTTCTGTTGTGGAGAATAACACTGCCGAAAAGCACCCAGACGGGTCAGGTGATGCTACTGTGCAGTCTGAGTCTGACGATGATGTTCGGTAATCAAGTCAATGGTATTTTAATTGTTTGTCATAGAAAGCTGTTTGTTGGTGGACTAAACTGGGAAACAACTAGCGGTATTTAATGTTCTCTCTTTGACATTTTGTTAGAGGATCTTCAGTCCTATTTTTCCCAGTGGGGCAATGTTACTCGGTGCATTATAAAGATTGATCGTTTCACTGGACACTCTCGGGGTTTCGGTTTTGTTACTTTTGAAAATGAAGACTCGGTAAATAAAGTCCTCAGCGTTCCCGAACACAAACTCATGGGTAAAAGGATTGACCCCAAAAGGGCCAAGCCCTCCCGTGAAGCTATGAAGAAAATATTTGTTGGCGGTATAGATCCCGAGCTCACTGAGGAGAGGATAAAAGAGTACTTCAGTCAATTCGGGCAGGTTAGTACAATGTTTGCCCTAGATTAATGTAATTTAGGTTGAGTCTCTCGATCTGCCCTTCGACCTGCAAAAAGGAAAGCGAAAGCACTACATTTTCGTTAGCTTCGCGACCGAAGCTGCTGCTCGCAAGGCCATAGCCAAGGAAAGGCAGGAGATCCATGGCCGCTTGGTAGGCTTTTAATCAACTATCATAATTTTGTGCTGTCCTCCGTCATAGTTATTAACTTACGCTGACAATAATGCCTTCTGTTTGAAACAACCGTGGTCTTGCTTTGTGGTTTTTATATCACCAACGTAGCGTAAGTTTATACGTCACTGTTTTGCGTGTAGTTGTTAAGCTCTACGCTATTTACCTTTGTTTTGTCCCTCTTCTATCGTTGGGTCCTCCTTTTGCGGCTTAATTTCTCATTCGCATTTTGATTTGGGTGCATTTTTTCCCACTTGTTTCAGTGCGATGTGCGGGTTGCCGTAACGAAGGATCAAGCAAACAAGAACAAGAGTAAGCGTTTTCTGTCGTCCACTTCTATTGCATCATCCAGTGTGACCTTTTTTCGGATGTGTCGTTTTTTAGATATGAAGTGTCTCGGCTACATTGACCCAGCTTATGCTGCCTACGCACCCTATCCTTACGGAGATTATTCCAGTGCTTATGCCAGTTTGGACCCCTATACTTATGGTGGATACTACGGATGCTATGACTATTTCGGTGCCGCGGCTAACCCCAGTACTGCGACCGGTGGCTATGGTGAGTACGCTTCCTGATGAATTGGCCAGACTGCCTTTGACTATTTTAGTCTAGGTAGCACTCAAACCACGAGTATTTCTTGGTGGTCTTATTTCCCACTCCAGCAAAAAGTGTTACAAGTCTACTACATGCGTACTTTAATTTTTCCCTGCCCTCTGCTGATATATCTCATAGGTCACCTTTGTTTGCGCATATGCGCGCCCACACACACGGCTTTGTCTCTTCGCTTAACATTTACAGTTGTAAAGCATTTCCAGCATAGACTCGAATTAATGGAATCATTAGTCACTGCACAGTTTATTACTTTCTGTGAATTCCCTGGATCACGTGACAGTAGCCTTTACATTTATGTGAATGCTTATGCAGCGCCGGGGACGGTGGTCACTGAAGGACGCAAATATACGCCTTTTTCCATTCAGTTCTTTGTTTCTGTTTCCCTATGCAAAGAGTCATTTTTGGTGCACCCAGGTATATATGCCAACTACGCCACGAATTCTGCTCTCTTCCGTGGCCAGTACGGCGCTGGGCGGTCAAATAACGCCCATCATCCCCATCACAACGCCGCAGCAGCATCAGCCGCCCCTAATCCGCATTATCAAAACAGTGCGGCAGCAGCAGTGGCTGCGGCCGCGCCCGGCGCAGCCGCTGGTGGCGCAGGAGCAATGGGTTATCCTGCTGCTGCGCCGGCAGTAACAAACTCCTCTTCCCACTGGAACCCCGCCGAACCATCTGCTCCTTCCGTCCCTACCTTCGACTATGCAGCGGCTGCACCGCACCCTTAGCCACGGCGGATGCATGGATAGGCTCCCGCTGACTCGATCGAACGTTTGTTCTCGATTCCCGCTGTACAGAGACACGACAACTACCCGTCACACTCCCTTGCGCCTCCTCGCTATCCCCAGCACACACGCACGGCAATGCTTCTCCTTCTCCGTCCCACATGTCGGTCTCTCGGTTTGCCCCCAAGTGCCTAGGAAAAGAGGACTGAAGAAAAAGACGCTGCGAATTGTGTTGGCGCGCCGGATGTTTGTGTACAGAAACCTCTCTGTCTATTGTCTATGTGTGGTTTCGCCGCCACCCCTCCCTGTCCTATCACCGTTCCCTAGCTGCCAGCACCCAGGCGTTTCGTGTTCATGCCCTCACTCCCATCTTCGACTTTCACAGCCCTTCACCATGCATTCTGTTTTGTTCCTCTATCTTTCCTCGTACGGTTCTTCTTACTTCACTCCTTCCTCTGTTTCCCGCCGCACTCCGTGTTAAGCGGGGGACGTGCAAAAATGACGCAAAAATGGTGACGCCTAAGGATCCTATAAAGCGTTGGGGGCTATTGCACCTCTTGTGCTGCTCTGGTTGATGGTTGGCTTTGGCCTGTGGTCTTTGCCCGCGTGCCGTTGGCTGTTGGTGCAATTGGATGCCAGAGGATTACCCAAGGTCTGCCTTTGTCAACCCTCAATTTTGGAGGTGGTTTTGGGGGGCCACGCTTCATCCGGTTGTCAGTTCTCTAGGAGATCTACTCTTTTTGGCTTTACCATACTTGGCAGGGCTGACTGACAGCGGTGCGTGGGGTGTTTCAAGCTGCACTGCTTTTGCACGCGCAAGTGCGCATTGGCACAGTTACTACAACTTGTTGTTTGTCACGTTGGGCCTTCAAGGAAGTGTGTGGGCGGTAAATGTCGCCGAGCCGTCTGCGGCTCCGCTTCCTTTATTTGGTGGGGTTTACAGGGTGTGAGCTTGGCTTCTCGTTTGAAAGTTGCGGCGTAGTTACGCACTTTTACGCTGTAATAAAGGGTGATATGGTCCGGAGACGGGATCCTTGCCGCGATCAGTATGAGAACACGGATTCATTCTCTGGCGTACGTTTATTCGTAGACCTCACTGATCCAGACTAGCTGAATTTGCCACCCAGGGTTGACATCGCTCCTTCACTTTGTCGACGTCGTCAGAATGTAATCCAGTACAAAAATAAATAAATAACAAAAAAAAGGTATACCGCAGAAAGTGTCAGTTCTACGTTTCCATGTTTCGCAAATCACCATAGGCGCAATATGCTTTTGATGGTACAGCAGAGGAGCATTCTCTTAGTAAGATTCGTGATGAAACTTGGACTCAGTAAGTGCGTTTGCATTGGTATAATTACCACCTACTGCTACAGCAAAGTGAGACGGCAAAATTGGTGGTGACGGCGGCAGTGGGGTTTAGAAGCTCGGTCTCTTGCTTTGGCCATTCAATACTTTTACCTCCGCAGTTATTATTCTTGATATCAGGCCGGGCTCTCCAGCCATGCCCAAAAGTCGCCCAGGCCTTCTGTACAGGAATAAAAATTTGTACTTTCATATCGGATGCCCTATTACAGCTTCAGGGAAGACTTATTGCGGCGCATCATCGGCATTGAGGTAACGAGTCCTATGCTGCTTAAAAAGTTATCCCGATTACTCTGGTTAAATAAAAAGAAACTAATAATGGGGGTGGATGAATCCGTAGGGGATTTCTACAAATGGATTGGTAGGGCATCTGCTTTAGACACAAGTGCTGACAAGGTGAAGCTCCGACTTCATTACTCTCAAATGACCTCATTAAATCTGTTAGAACAAAATGACATTTCATACTGTGAAGGTATAGATATGACTACGAGAAACAATAGACTTAGATAAAATGCTAACAATGCGTTGGATATTTGTTTAACTTCCGGCTCTGGTAAAGGGCAGCTTTGTGCCCTAGTCAGTGCACCATAAACTGAAAGGGCTGGAACCTGCGGCATGTCAGTAGCCGCAAACCCCTTATGTGTGTTGAATATATTTGTTTTGCCCGAGCATTATATCGTGTTTTGTCTTCAAAGAAGTCGCAAGATACTCCAATGCCCGCAATGAAATATAGTCCAGTCCTTAGCATGATTATTCACAAAGTCATTTTTTATGCAAATGGTCTCACATAGGTAGTAAGATTTTAAGATTCAAACCAAATTGACTGTATACATTATCAAAAATATTAAATTACACCCTCACATGGATTTGAAGTCCTAATGGCATCGGCTTTCCATGTACAGTGATTTTTTTAACTTAATATATGCGTATTACGCGAGAAAAAGGGTAACCGCAGCAGCACCGAGATGCTCAGAGAGGAGGAAGTGCAGAGATTTGCTATTTTTTAAGCCATATAGAAACAGGTACAACCCACAGTCATCGCAGACTATGCGTCTGTCACGTAGATTGCCCCCATAAAACTATGTCAATGGCCCCTAGTAGCACTGTGCTGAAACGATAAAGCATCTTTTAGTAACCTCCTAGGGGTACAACAACTCACAGTGCACTACACAGATCCTCAATAATTGCCGCTCTAAAAAATTTTAAAAAACAGAAATTTTGAGCTTTTGTAAAGCATATGCTGTCGAATCTAATAGTACGATACAAGAGTTGTAGTGTCAGTGCTCCAATTGAAATATCTGCAATCACGGAGAAAAACTGCAGATGCTACCCTATAAAAAGCGTCTAAAAACCTATTTTAATGCATATCATTTGATTTTTTTGACAAATTTTTAGAGGTGAAATTAACTACGACCCTTGAGCAAGTGTTTAGTCGTTTTTTGCTAGTTTGCTAATTTTAACAGACTTGGGCTGTGGTTGTTCTAGTGTCCTAATTCGCACCTGGTATGGCTACTGAGGGACCGGTCGCTGAAATTATTGAAGAAAAACAGAAGCAAGAGGAAGAAAAGCAAAAGAATGTCCTCGGTTTGACCAAAAAGCAGCGCAAAAGAGAGCTTAAATTTATAGGTTCGTGCTGTCAGTAGTTTACACCAAGTCTTTTCAGCTGGTGAATTGCGCACTCTCCCGGAAGATGCTAGTGATGAGGATAAACTTATTGCACTGTATAGAAAATTTCAAATCCTCAATTCGGAAAACAGCGAGATGAGTTCAAAGCTCAAGCTCACGGACAAACGCATTTTATCTGTAAGAACTTCCTTGTTTTAGTAATGAGTCGTTGGAGTTTTCGAAAAGAAGTATGATCTGTGAAAATTTTAGGTCGCGGCCGAACGTGATCAGTACCTTGATAGTTTTAATCGAGCGAATATACAGAGGGAAAAGTTAGAGGCTTTGTGTAGAGAACTTCAGAAGCAAAATCACTTGATAAGGGTACGGTGGTTCTTAAACCGTTTTCAGTAGAGTGATTCCGTAGGATCAAAGCTTGGCGATGGCTCAGTCAGAAGACGAGAAGCGTAAGGAGGTGGCTGACCGGTTTCAGAGTGGAATCAACGAAATTCAAACCCAACTGAACGATTATTTGGAAAAGAATAATAAACTTCGGGAAGAGAATCAAATGTTGGCTGATAAACTGCAGAAATTCATTGCGGACCACGAGAAACGTGAAAATTACGTGCAAAAGGTAATTGTGGCGTCTTTATTTAGACCAACCTTCCAACCTCTTAATTATTTTTTTACCCTATGTTATTCAGTACCTCTTTTTCAAATAAAAGTGGAGCCCACTTAAGTTGCTTTTATTTCCCTCAACCGTTATTTTCATTGATAATACTCAGATCATCGGCTTGTTCGTGTTTATCTGATCGACGTTTCAATCTGTGACCGATTCATGCTTGTGAATGTGTCATTGCGGACGTTATCCTGATCTTTGCTATCATTTAAAATTGCACGTAATAAGTGTTCTGGCTAAATGGGCAGTAACGATAGTACCTATTTGGTTAGGTCCCTGACTATCTCATCCCTGTCGAATAAATTCGCTATCCATTTTCGTGCGGTCCCTAGGGCAGCTACTTTTTTGCGTGATCTGTATTTATTTCGATTATGACTTTATTGTTTGGACAATACCATAAGTCCTTGATATTGAGGGCATCCAGCTTCGAGAACTCCTTCAATGACGTCTAAACATAGTTGTTCAAGGGACTCCAACGTAAAAATTTTGGCGTAAAACGATTTTAGAAATTGTTGGTCACCCTTCTCTTGGATTCGTGCACTGTATTAAAGGAAGGCGTAACTTGTCTTCCGTGACGCATTGATAGTCTGGTTTTGAGAAAGATCATTACAAAGCATCGCACAGTTCCCATCTTTTTATTAGGAATCTCTCTGCAGGTATAGTTAATTTGGTTGGTAAAATATGACATTGCATTCTGAATAGCTTGCTTTGGATGTCTTTGTTGGGCTTTATGACGTCTTGTTTGGTTTATCCTTAAAGCCTTTTAACCAAGTAGTTAGCTTACTTTGATGTAAAAGCCCAGCAGGTAATAAGTGAGCATATTGACTCGTTTATTCACTTCTTTGTTTGCGTCTGCTGTCGCTGCTTCGGGAGACAAATTCAAAGGGTTGTGAATGCAAAGATAGCCCCAGATTTTACCTGTCCATCCGTGTAATTGCTGAGGGCGCGGGAGTTTGAGTCAATGCTTTGTGGTTTTCAATTGTGGTCCTTTCAGGTGGACTTTTGCTACCTATATGTGGAGATATGGATATGCGATTCTTTTTGTAACAGTATAGGGAAATTCAAGCCACTTCAGAACTCTCAATATTGCAGGTTTTTCGATAAAAGGAATGCTTTTTTGGTTAATGCTGCGCACTGTAATAAGTAATAAGTGCCTTCCATCACATACAACCGACGCATACATAGTGGCTAGGCTAGCGCAATCACCGTCAACAAAGATGGCAGCCAATAATGGTGATGTTTGCATGTGAATAGGGGCACAGAATCCAAACTCGGGCGGTTCTCACGTTGAAGCTCCATTTAGCCGCTCTGGAGTAAGCTACTTGAAAGTTGCAAGTCCCAAAACGACGGCTTGACTTACCTCTCTCAACGACGGTCTCGGCCACAGTTGTTCCTAGTCCCCAGTCCTGCGAGCATTCACTCAGCATGTGGGACCTGATGCATGATCGTCTGTTTTTGAATTAAAAGTCAGTCTCTCTGCGGGAATGATGACTGCAGTCATTATGCAAAAAAAAATATTCAATTTCGGTAAGTTGGCGCATGCTGGGCTCCAAGGAACCCTACAGTAAATGACATGAGCTGTTCCGAAATGGGTCAGCCGCACTTGTGAAAGTTTCTTTCCCGAAGCCTCGTAGGTACTAACCAATCGTCAGGTTAAGCAGTTTTTACTTTGGGGTATGTTTCCTTTACAAAATTGCCAGCCCTAAACCTTCCTCGTCCACCGCTATTCACTGTTACAGCCGCTGATGACATTGATGCAGCGACTATTTGTTTCGGGTTACTGAAAATATCTACTCCTTGATATTCTTTGAGAGGCAGTGTCTCACTTGCTCAGTGCTATGGTTGTTTTCCGTTTACATGGCCCCTCCTCCCTTATCAGGTGAAGTGCTACTGAAGTTGTATATAAAACTGGCAGGTTAACCGTTATTCAACTAATGCTGGGAAAATCTCTCTTGTGTTTATCTATTGCAGCTACTGAAGACGCGGGAGTTGGAGGCGAAGCTGGCGGAGGCGAAGGCGGTGCAGGCGCAGGCAGTGCAGGAGCAAGCGGTGCTGCGCGAGAAGCGCGAGACGGAGCGCGCCCTCGAGGAGTGCAGCCTTCTTAAACAGCGCCTCGAGGCGCACCAGTTGGTGGAGGAGAAGCTCAAAGAGCAGGCAAGTTTCTCTTCTCATTCTCCGCTAGTCATAACTGTTCAGCTAGGGGTTCTTATTTTTTAGCCAAGGTAACATTAAATGTTAACTACCTTTTCCCGGCCCTCTGCTAAAGTTATACGGATAAATGGTTTAAATGGACTTGATTATACATTTCCTCCTTAGCGTTTCCCTACTGGAGAAAGGACCTGCATTAGTGATAGATTACTCATTCTGGGATATCCATAACTTCTCCGCCTCTTAACCCTTCTTTCTTCTTTCTAAGGTCCCCAATTTCAGGATGAAATAGTATGAAGTTACTAAGACTGAAATGTCCGTTTCCTTTTTTGCTCACTTTCTATTAGTCTTTTTTTACTTCTTTGACCAGTTTGCATTATCTGCATGAGTTGGGTAGGAATTCTCTTGTTTTCAGGCTTCCAAGTGTCAAACACCCGCTTCTTCGTACTGGCTTTGCCGTTTACATTGACACTTCTCTAAATGTTCTAAAAGAGTGGAATTGGAGACTCCTTTAAGTTTCCATACTTTTCAGTCTAGCTTTATTCGGCCTTCAAGCTTGACATATTTGCACCTCATTTGTGATTAAAGAATCTCCATCAACATACTCCTCATTCCTTTGCGTGGTTGGAAAAGATTGCGTAGGACCCGTTTGCTGCCCTTTTTCTCCTTTTTTGTACGGACATTTCGTTCTAGTAGTGGTTTACTAAATATCAAACGCCCGTTTTCCTGTTGGTGGGTGTCTTACTGTTTAAAGTAGAGGATTGAATTTATAATATCCCCTTCACCTCTTGCTGTCTTCCAGTCTTCAAGCTGGTCAAAAGTACCATCTTTGAACTTAAAGCAGGGAATTCAAAGCTCCACTATCGTCTTGTTTTCTTCATGTTAAGTCCGTCTGCCTCTTGCGTTGTGTCGAAAGCCTCATATTTGGACCCCTTTCCTTCTTTAAAAGTTGCTATTATTATTTTGTTGGATTTTTTAATCCATCTTTCGCTGCCGCTTCCCCTGTCGTCTTTTAAATCCTGCTTTCCACAGTCCTGTAGTCTACTTTGCACTGTTTCGGGTCATTTTATCCAGGCAAGATGTTACCTGAAAAATTCTTTAGTAGGGAACAAATAGTAGCATAAATTCTGTTTTGCCCTCGTGTGCAGCTCCTGAAATTTTTGGAACAACGTCTATTCACTCCCGCAATATTTATGAGAAGTAGTTCAGAAGATATAGAAATTATACTTTACTTAGAAAATGCAAGTTAGGCGCAAATTCTCATTTGCTTCGTTTCCGTCGAGGTCTGACATCCTAGGGCAATTCACTTCTGGTTTGATGAGGTACCCTTCGTCTCCTTTTTCATGCGGAGCGATTTTATTCTTCCTTTTATCTTGCATTTGCAGATTGAATTTTACAAGAACAAGTACCAGTCTTTCAATAAAACTATGGCCAAAAGCAACGATCTCATCGAAAACACCAAGAAGGAGATGCAAAAGGTGCGTCTTTTTCTCCCCCAAATGTACCTTGCCATCTGAGCTTTTTTTGTTGTTGTCGTTGTTGTAAAAGGTTTTTGGGGCAGATATCCCATCTTTGCATAAATTGGTAGACACGAAGTGGGCTTTTTCAGTTCTCTAACCAGTTTTCAGTTTAGCTTTGCTTTAAGTGAATCGCCGAAGCCAGGGAATGCCAATGGTTACTGCGTTTTGTTCACTTCAGTAAAGACAAAAAGGGTAACGGTAATTTGTGGGTCGTGTACCCTGTCATCAATTCAACCAACTTTCTTCAGTTTCCTCGGGTACTAATATTTTAGTATTGTCATTGTTAATAATGCTACTACGTTTGTAATTGTTCGGTGCAGACTTGTTCAGTTTCCTTCCTTCCAAACTCCTTCAAAATTGACCATGAAGACGTCCTGCTTTATTCTAATCCGTGCTGCTTGAAAATTTACTTCCATCCCCTGTGCAACTGGGATTTTCGACTCGAAATTCAAAATTCCTTCAGGTCTTTTTTACGTAGAGTTTAGTCGACTGAGAGAGCATCTGGGACACGCAGTCACGTATTTTGTTCGTGCCTCTGCACCGTCAGCGTCCATGCATCGTCAGGTGAAACAAAACCCCCACCGCTTACCCACCAAAAGCAATCAACCGGCGCACGTACGTGGGTGCTTCCGGTGAAAACATTCCCCACAGATGGCAGTGGTGTCTTGAATGCGCTTGCCATTTGGAGAAATTTCGCCACTTTCTTGATCATGGCCCAATCATAAATCAGGTCAGTGTGGCCTGTCGAAATTACAAATATTGCCATCCAAACGGTGAGCTTTCTATGTCGGCCAAGTGTAAAAATGCCTCAATGACTGCATTTCTTGGCGTGAATTTGTTTCAAACAACACGCCGTTTGATGCGACCGCTTATTAGGCTTGCAATAAGTGGTTTATTGTTAGTACTTCAAGGAAATACATTGATGCTTGCCTCCAGGTCGAAAAGTAGCAGAAGGACGAAGATTGTCACACCACCAGTATGCGAGCTGAATCGTGGAAAGCTGAAACGTTTGACGTAGTAAAGTAGAGAATAGCAATAGCCTGCATTCTTCTACAAATTGAAATTCCTTCATGTTGGTACGCAGCATAGCAGAGGATCTTAGATTTTTTCCTATCCGCGACGTGTTCTTTATCAATTTACTACATCCGGTTTCACCAAATCTTGCTGTAAATAATGATTGTGTTTAAGATATGAAAATATGTGTAGAGTTTTCTTTTTTCAGCAGTATAATAATAATGGAACATCTCTTTGAGACTCGGGGAGCTTATGTGCTACGTTGTCCATAACACTCTGGTTGGTGGTTTGCGAAACTCCACTTCCTCAGACGCACATCGCATGTGTGTGGATGCCGGTGACTCCAAAAATGCTGGCGAGATTTACGAATTCCCCCAATACGGCTTAAACAAAAGAAGTATTTTCTGTTTTTATGGTTAGAATTTGACCTTGCGCTTTGTGACCCTTGATGGGATTCTCTCGGTCGTTTTATCTCCTAAACCCGCTCCCTTCACTCAATTCACGAATCACGGAGTAGTGTGGATAACATGGCGTAGGTAGTTCTGACGACTTTATCTTTCTCCTTAACGGTTACTATTATTATTGTTGTGACTCTCGTTCAGCGGAGACAACTTTTGCTATTTTGCCGGCTATGTATGGGAACTGGGCCGGGACTAAAGTGTTTACTAGTAATAAACCGTAATGGAATCGGTGGATCTTTTCATCTTAAAACAAACATGGGTGTCATTGCAAGAACCAATTCAGAAGTACAACAGTGGTAGATTTCAAGGAAAGTGGTTTGTGACGTTTGGATAATCAAAATTTATGAAACCGAATCTGGCTTTCTCCCATTTTGCACAAATCAGCCTTAAACTGAAACCATGGGGGTGTTCGTCTAACCGTTTACGGCGAGCCTGTATCCCTTTCAGTGTTGTCTTATCAACAAAACAAAAGAGTCCCTAAGATTTCACCCTCTCTCATACTAGGCAGTTCTCACCGATTGGGAGGACAAGTTGTCTTTTTTGAAAAGAAAAAAGTCTTATTTAATCTATTGTTGGCTCAGTGTTGTCAGGGTGACAGCGAAGACCCCTCACTCAACTATTGCGAATCTCGCCTGGCTTTTCATTTTCATGTTTTATTTTTCAAACTACGTTAGTTGTCAAATTTAGATAAGTCACACTCAGTAAATTCATACCTTATCTGGTGATAAAGCCTGAATATTTCTAGAAAGCACTTTAAATGCTTTATTTGTTGAAAAATTAACATTAACATCTCTGCCTTTATGCAACATTTCGTCTCTAGAAGCCAGGAAAACTCTAGCCCTATCCACCTTCCTTCCTATCTCGGCATTTTCCCCTCCAAAAGATATATCAGTTCTGTTTCGGGGGTGTGATGCTAAGGAAATATGAACTAAGGGCAACCAAAGGATGCCACCTTTCTCCCTTCCTCCAAGTGGTTTGAAGCACGCAGTCTTGTGTGTCTTGTAAGAATAAGAAGGAAACGTTCTTTCCTCCAATCCACTGATCTTAGCTCTTTTCCAAAATAGAGGAGTTTTGCAGGTTTGTTGGATGGAAGGAGTGTTTAATCTTCAACAATCCAGGCAATTGAATCTGCTGTGCAGCATGCACACACAGAGACACGAGGAAAGTTGTCAGGGTGTGAAGTGGTGTGGGTGGTGAATGGGTTGTGCTATTCAATGATGCGTCTATTGTAAAAATAAAGTCTTTATCACAAATCTGCCAGGCAGCAGTTTGGAATTTACAACGTCCTGTGAAATATGGAAGAAGCGAGGGTCGACAGGTAGGTCGTTTTTGAGGACTGCCGCTGCCTATTGCCGCTTCCGCTTTCCTTTGCCCTTCCCCTCCCCCCTGTTAGTGTAGGTGTAGGGGAGTTGTTTCATTTCATATGAAATTAAAAATTGGGGAAAATCCTCCTTGTCACGTGAGTCACGAAACAACTTGTCAAACGCGAGACGTGATTGCCTACTCGGGTTAAGAATGGAGGGTTTCCCCGAAAGCAATGCATCCATTTTTGAATGATTTACCACCAGAGGTAGACTTTTGGGTCCATTTTATGTGGTCCGCACCTCTACCGCACCTTCCCTGAATGTTAGAGGCAAATCTGCACGCGAATTTTCTGCAATTCTGAAATCTCGTGAAGCTGATGAGTCTGACTTGCATCAGATCCAAGAAGTGTTAGTAGAAAGCACAGTAATGTGCACCATACTAATGAAATGACGCGTTCTCATCTGTGCTCTCGTGATACATATATTTAAACAGTGGGGTTTAACTTCCCAGGTCAAAAAGTCAAACAAGTCATTGTTAACAGCTTGTGATGAAAAAGCAAATTTGGCTTGATAGAACTACTGGGGCAGTAGGAAGGGACCGAATGGTTCGATTTGCCGACTCCAAGAAGAGTCAGACACATAACACTGAGGGCAATGTAGGCAGTTGTCTGGACGCCCCAACTTTCATTTGGCATTTGTTTCCAAACACCAGATGACGAAACATGTGCGCACCGCGGAATCGGCCGCCTTGGAGTGGCGTAGCAAATGGGAGGTGAGTCAGAAGGCCCTCTTGGACATGATCGACGAGTGTCGCAAGGAGAAGGAGAGATCACAAGCCCTGCAAAAACAGGTTGACAGCCTATCCAACCTTTGTCGTGCTCTACGAGCTGGCAAATCCTCACCTCCGAAAGGTAATATTTGTATATATGCTAATTATATCTTCCAGGTGGACCTTATTTGTTGCAAACTGCTATTTATGTGCGTGAGCTCCGAACCGATCGAATTTTCAGCCCCAGTGGTTTGGTGAAAGACGCCTCTTTATCTCTCGACGTGTAGTAGCAAACAGAGGGTACGACATGGGCGCACGTGGCAGCCGGCCGGTTACGGATGGATGCCAGCGCCTAGGAATGGTTCCAGTCTTACGTGTTTGCTTGTATTTGCTTGGCCTTGATCTTACAGCCATTATTATCACATCTGTGTGTGTTGGTCAGTCAGAAGGGACTAGAATGCACAGGAATTAGCCGTGGAGTCAGGAACTAGAGAATCGGGATATTACGTCCTCTGAAGTTGTCAACATTTCAGCCTTATCTTTTTTTCAATGAAATTCTCATTTATTTTTAGAAGAGGAAGCACAACCAAGGGCAGAAAAAGATGCTGATGGAGACGAGAATAAGAAGGGAGAGGAAAAGAGTGATGAAAAGTCTTAAACTCGTCGCCATGGCCAGCGACCGTCTCACTTCATATCACTCTTTTTTATCCACTTGATTGTGTACTTTATTACTTCCCTCTCTCTCCACCTCTCTTCCCAACAAGCATATACATATTTAGACTGATTTTTCGCCTTGCCAGAAAGCTCCTTTGTACAAATAATTATAATAAAATAATTATAAGTGGGTGGTTTTTTTAAAAGAGTACGTTTTTCATGTCGACGCTGAAATGACGTGCTGCATTGCAAAGGCGGAATCGGTGTGCGGAGCGAAATAGCGGTGCTTAGTAAAGGCTGTGGTGCCGAATCACTAGGGGAGGAGATTTGGACAACTCCAATTTCGTTCAATCGCTCACCATGTCAGACCGACCATTGACCTGACACTTCTAACTGTCAATGACCGCAGCACTTTCATCATATTTGTGCCATCAACATTGTCCTGTGTCTGCAGTCCTCAACTCCGACGGTGGACAACTCCTTCGACACCGACTTGATTAAGCGCGGTGCAAAAGAACTCAATTCCTTTTGATAGCATTGTACGCCTAACTTTTCCATCCTCTTTTACCCAAAGGCGGTGACTTGACAAAACCACAAGGTTGGTCGGCCTGTCAGCCGCGTGAGGTATGGTGACAGTCGCTTGAACATTTACCCGGGTTGCAGAGGAAAGTCGGTCATCACAGACCCAAAAAGGTATGCTCTTTTTAAAGCTATGTCGCTCAAATTCTACAAAAATTAGCCATTCTCAGACTAGGTCTACCCAATCTGAGTACAACCATACTTTCATGAGCTTATTAGTCACCAATGTCACATATTTGTGACGCGTGTGACCAGATGCGAAAACCGAATGGTTATGCATTTATGTGACGTATTTCAAATATATTTCTACTCCCTACATCGGCTTTCATTCAGATTTGTGAATTAAACCTCTTTCTTATGTTTGAATCAAATTTTCGCACAAAAATTTGCATTTATGAACAGTAAAACGTATTAAAATCTTAAGGTTTATATGAATTTTTATCGAAATTAGACGAGTATCCAAAGTAAGGAAGGCGGTGAATTTAACAGAATATCTGTTTAAAATAATGATGACAATAGGGTCGAAGATTAAATCGGTTGAAAGGCTTCCACTAAACCACAATGTGTAAAGGCGCATCTTCACGGGTAGGCGCCTTAAAAAGGAAGGAGATTCACGCACACACACAAAAATCCGAACTTCAAATTAAAAGAATACGCTCTCCTCGCCCTGAACTCCTCCATTCACTCATTCATCCAGAAATGACAGTCTGCGAACTAATCGCGTCTTGCCGTAGAGGTGAAAGATGTCCTTAAGTGGTTTGAATCGGAGCCACTTTTCACTCACTTCCTCCTCGCCTTCTTTCTTCGCATTCTCATCCGTCTCCAACTTCTCACCACCTTCAGATACTGTTTTTTTTAAAGTTCGGAACAACCTCCCTCTCCATCCACTCCCCGAGACTAGCAACTTCGTGGAGGTTTGGGAGAATCGGTTATCCCCAGGAATACTGGATCCGGTTGGGAGTTCTGACTCCAGTGGTGCGGTTTCATTGATCTGACAGTCTCCAGTGAGGTCGCAATCTGCGAATCGACGAATTAAACCGGGTGGGGAGGTGAGAAGAGGAGCTGTGTGCTTTTGATCTGCCGCAGACTTCGAATCAAGGTGGGAGTGGCGAGAATGATGTTGGTGGTAGTGGTGGCGGTCACGATGGCGGTGTTGACTCAGTCCACTCTCCGTGACCTTGGACTTTACACTGCTGTCACCATAGCAGTCCTCCCGCAACTGAAGGTCACTCAATTTCTCTTCGCTCAGTGGCATAATTCTTCCTGCGTGTGTGTCTGGGACTGCGTTATTCCAGTGGGACCGGAAGATCAATGTCTCTGACCTAGACACCACGTGGTAATATAGGGGACGGGTGGTTGTCCCCTTTTAATAGATAATTTTGCCATTCAAAAGTTAGGTTGCAAATTCTGCAAGAGGTGATCCTGCTTTACCACGAGCAGGAAAAGTAGATAGGCTAGTTTTTCTTGTTAATGGAGCTGGTAGTTCTAATGGAGGGACAGTGGGTCTCTCAAAAATCTGGGAAAGCTATTTACTTTTTAAATCATTTGCGTGGCTATCACAAACCATCTTAGAAAACAATAACAACTTAAAAAAATGCATATTTTAATAAGAAGTGTGGTTGTTTTTTACAACGAGCGAGTGTTTTTACAGACCCTACTAAATTTGCGGGGCGCTGTTTCTCCACTTCGCTGTTTTCCCGTTTCAAGGTTAACAAGAGGGTCAAGGACTCTTTCCAAAACCGTTCTTTATACTGGTCTGTTGGAATAGAAGTGTCCATGAACAAAACAAAAACTATTCAAGCTTTGTTTCTACACTACAAAACCCAACCAGGGTAAAAGTAAAGATAAAGTTAGGGTCAAAGGAATAAGCGCCTTTGAAGTTTTGGCATTTTCGGTCTCTCTCTGCGTGTTTGAATTTGCTGTATGCTTTCAACTCACTTGCAGTGGCCAGTCACTCTCCCAACTCTTCTTCATCCTCCTCATCGTCCCCCTCTTCCTCACTTTTAGATCCATCCTCCAGCTCTCCCTTTCTTTACTTTTCCACTGGTGAAGAGAGCCCAAAGGAGGAGAAATCGCTACTTGTTGACAATCGATTGGTCCATAACTCCAATTCCACCATCTCCTAACCCCATTCAGCATCCCCGATCGTCCTCCTCGGTATCGTGGCATCTCGTTCGCCTAGCAATGATCAACAGTGCTCGAGACAGCCAAAGACCCTATTAAGAACCTGATATTCGAGTTGTTTCAACGCCCTCGCCACACCAACTATCTCGGAGAGCGCTGGTTGAGGAGCCCGGTTTTCTCATCCTTGTGGCCACAGTTGGCGCGAGGAGAGTCCGGAGGCAACGCAGGCAACGATGCAGACCAATTTTGCAGGAATTGAGAGCGCGGATGCGTGGAGGTAACTGATGCTACCGCTGCAACTGCCTGTTAGGAGGAGTTGGAGGTGTTTAAGGCTGCTGCCCGCATTTAATTTGAGTATTTTGTTGTGAAAGAGTGAACCAAGACGGTGACTGTTTTACTCGTCTTAATAATCTCACTACTTTCAGGGGCTTGAATCAGAAAGTACCTTTGAACAATAACCTACCCTTGTGTTTTATTACTAAATTTCCTAGTGTCTTACCATCCGAGACCCCACTCTACTAGTCTTCCAGCTCTTCTTTACCCTGACGATAAAACTGCTTTCGGATTGATACGTCTTACACTGCCTTTGGAAACAGCTTCGTTACACAGTTGATGCAGAAGTTGCTTGAGTTCACAATAAAGTTTTAAAGATCATTTGGCATTCAAATTCTCTTAACGACTTTTAAAGGCCCAGTTATAACGATGCCGCTTTGTTCTGTGGTGACGGCAACAAAGGAATGCGGGCAAGGGAGACCCCTCGAATCAAAGTTGAAAAAGCTGTTGTTATTGGTGGGAAAGAAAGTTTAAATTGTCTTCTGGAAAGGCTTTTACTTCAATCTTAATTGAAAGAATAAAACTTGGCAGCAAGTTTTTTTTCAAATCCAATGCAATTATTCATGAATTTCAGAACAGAATTTCACAAATCAAATTGACAAGAAGGTCCAAACATATTCTTGGAAAGGTTCTATGGTGGGGAAAGTGCAGGAGAGTGCTGCTCCTGACTGTATGTAGGCAAGTTTTTCATTTCCTATGCGTATTTGATCTTGTCCACGGCCTCATTGCCACGGCTGTAATCTCCCGTGGGATGTGGAGACTTCAATGAAAGGCTCAGACACAGGCTTTCACCGTCTTTAACGAATTTACCGTCACAGACCTCCGTCTACGCCGCCTACGCTACCCTTATCGAGCCCGCTCTGGACGTTTGTCTCATCGTTTTCAGGCATAGCCAGGAGAACGGAAAAGGGGGAACTGGGAGGGTCACAACACCTAGTGGCGCGGTTTATGGAATGCGCCTCCATTTTTGTCAACTGGAAGGTTTTGATATGACCTTTGAAAAAGCATTTCGATAGTTCAAATATATTTACTAGTCTGGCAAATAAAAGGAAAGGCCTGAAAATTTCTTAAAAGTTGACTTTTAGTTCTGTGACACTTGTGGGACTTCTAAAGAGACGTTTTTCAAATTCAACTGGTGGTCACATTTGAGTGGTCTCTCACCTTCATCTTTTATCAAACGTATTGGCTCTGAATGTAAGCAATTTTTTCCCACCAACGGATTAAAAGTACAGGGGCAGGTTTGGAGGTCTTTTAAAGCGATTTTATGTGATTCAGTGGTTCGATTTGAGTAAAGTCTTTCAAAAACGTCTGAGATTAATGGTTGAGATGCATGTGAATTTAAAATAGGGGTCGCCTGACATTTGAAAGATGTTGCATTAGGGCACTCTTTTCAAAAGAACCGTGTAGAAATTACCTGTATTGGATGCAAACAGGGAAGGGTTCAGGGTGGAGCAAGAAGGCGGTGGGAAGACTTCCTAGATTAATGCAGGGAATTTCTAGTAAAATCTTCCCATTTCGATGGTCGATCATTTGTAAATGGAGTTCTGAATTGAATGCCATTGTCCTTCTGGACCGCCGTTTTAAATGGTGGTTGAACACACGAGTGATACGACGATTTGTGCTGACGTTCGGGCAGTGAATGCTCCGTCAGTTGAAAGTGAGTCACAGACCACGTGGAAGGCAGTTCTGAGCTTAACTACGTATAAGGCGAACGATGATGAATAGGAGGCCTGTTGTGGATAAGGTGGTTGCTTTGCATGGTGAGATTCAAATAGCGTCTCACCGTTTGATTCAAGTGAACAAGCTAGATGGATGTGTGGTTTGGACGAACACCAGAAAAGGAGGAGGCGCATTCTCGCTTAACTTATCAACACATCAGTTGGAAACAGTTGGACGAGGAAATAATCTCTCAACTAACTAGGCAGCCACATAAATTGAACAGAACGAAGTACCTCCTTTTCAAATTAGTCGTAGCTTGAAGCCAATGGTGAGGCGCTAACGGCATACTGGCACTGGTTTGACTTCAGGCTCTCCAAGTGAGTCCAGTGACCTTGATCCCTGATGACATCACCCTCGGAGGCTCTCATTATTTTCGCTTTCAAAGTACAGCGACAAATTGTACGGATTCCTCTCAACATCCACACGTTTTGGCGCAATATTTGGAGAAGAATGGAAGAACTCATAAGGCAACTGCAGACTCAGTATGGACAGCGTCCTCATCTCTCCTATGCCTTGTTGATCCACTCAGTTAAAATGCTGATTTTCATCCCCTTCCTCTACGCCTTTTCCTCCACAGAGATGTGGACGTTCATCGCCTTCTTCAATCCAAGGTAGACAAAAGCTTCGTGCTTCTGTTGAGTCCTCTTCTTGGCCCAACTTGACATTTCGATACACTCTATGTGTATTACCAACCTATATAATGGCTGCCGTGCCGCGACTGTGATACTCCAGCCAGCAGGTCGCACTCCTGGTGAACTGCCCACTTGCTGAAGACCAAAAGACAGTTGCAAATGAGAGCATTCTGCTCAATGGAAAATGACACAACCGCAAGGGATTCAGTGAAAGTGTCTTTGGACCTGTTCAGGAAGAGCGACTCAATAGAAGGGGGAAGGTGACATTTTACGTTCCTACAAGACGACAAAAGGCCACAAGCTTCATTCCACAAAATTCGCTAGTTGACAAAACAAAGCAGAGACAGCGTCATATCCTTCGTAGTGCCCTGAGTCATATTTTCTTGGCGTTAGGCTTATAAATCGGCTAAATTTATGGTTTGCTATTTGTCCATTTATATTTAAAGCCATCAGGAGAGTGAAAAATCTCCAGCCCTACTTCTCAAATGACTCGAGTGAAGAGGCGAGGTGATGCGAATTGCAGTCAAACAGATCGTGGGATACACGCAGATGGCGACATCAGTGGTGTATGTGACAGGGACGGCGAGGAAGGTGGTTGGATGGAGAGAGGTGGAGAGGCAGAGCGAGAGGTTAAGCGAGTGGGGCCAAGAGAGATGCGACTCGATGAAATCTGGCGAAATGGGCAGAAGTTCTCCAGTTGGCGTAGTCACAACTGAAAATATTGCTACTCGATTAAACGCCGTCAAAGTGGAAAGAATATTTCAAAGACTGAAAAGTTGAAATCAAGGTTATACTTGATAGCTTCGAGATTTCGTCGTCAAAATAAGCATGACACGAGACACGTCGTTGGAAAGTGGTAGACATAGCGCGGAAGGCGTACGAGCCGGTGACTCCCTGTCTGGCCCATCTTGGGGATGGCATCCTGGATCCGAGCCCCAATGAGGTCAACGCGCTTCATTTTTGCTTGAACTCTTAACACTAACATAAAGTTTTGCTATTTTATCTAAGAAAATGTGAGTAGAGAGTTGTGGTGTGTTTTAGAACATTAATACGAAAATTGCTGAAAAACAGCATATTAAGTAGATTTTTATCTCAATTATCACACAGGAATTATTAGTCACCATTTCACTGGCTCTTCCTGGGTATAAGTTGAAATAGGTGCCTTTAGGAGCTACCGACAGAGACTTTGCGTTCACTTTTCTTATTTTCCGATGGATGGAACATCCACGCTTTCGTGAGATAACACCTACAGCAGAAGATTTTTCAAAAACGCCCAGTAACACACTATTCAGGAGCGGGTTTGACAGCCGAATGTAGCACGTCTTGGTGGCGGCAAATTCAGCTTTACCTACCATGAGGAGAAAATTCATCTCCTTCATTTCACCACGAAGGCACGCAGATATGGTCGTCGCCATATGTTGTTGGGTTTAGGAAAGTATACTTGCTCTTTTTTACGCCCCAGCAGTAAAGAGTGCCTTTGCGTTCCCATTTGAACCGTATAATTCAATGGTTCCTCAATTTGTATGGGTACGCTGGGACGTGATTTGAAGCGGACTTTCATGTCTCCATTGGGCGTAGTTGGGGCGGATTCTTTCGCACAGCTTGTAAGGAGGTCAACACAATCGAGAAAAAGAAGAAAAAAAAGAAAATCATCCATTTTTTGACGGCCTTTTGCAATTTCTTCCACAGAATGTACCCAGCGCCCTGAAAATATCCAGTTAGGGATTAGCATCTAAGTGAAAAGTAAATGCCTACGCAACTTGGCTTTTCGCGCAAAATTTTGGAAGCAGACTGATGTTAGTTTCGGGACCTCAAAGAACTTTTTTTCAGAAAACTCTTATGCAACATTTTGGTAAAGGCATTAATCAATGAGACCTTTCGAGAAAAATATGTAAAATGCCGAAATATCTCTTCATAATATGAGTTTTCTATTAGTTCCGTCTAAAGTTAAACGCTCCTTACTTTAGCTTCACACTTGATTTGCCTTCGATCGTACAAGAACTAAATAAACGTGGGCTTTTTCACGATTTACCTTCTAATTAGAACCCACCAATTCATGGAATTCTCACACTATTTAGCCATTGCTAAAGACGCTCAAGGAACTGAAAGTTGATGTCTTTAAAAAAGTACACCTTCTCCATTCTTTTTAAGAAAAAATGTCTTTACAAAAGGAGATATTGTCTACCCATTTCACGTATCTATTGTATGGTCAAATTAACTGAAGTTCCACACTTCTAGGTGTTGTAGTCTATTGCATTTTTAATCCAACCTGAAACTGAAAACCCTTCCTTTTGCATAAGTTTACAAACTTAATCGTCCTCAAATGCTTATTCGCTTTCCTTACTCCTGTCATTTTGCTATCATGCAAATAGCATGTACAGGTATTGCTACTTTTAAAATGTTAGTAGCAATATTTATTAAGCAGTTGCTTGTAAGGCTAAAACAAGTCATAAAGGTTGCTTACAGCTTCCTAAAGCCTACAAGGAATACTTAGTTAAGTTCACTCCAGTTAGCCGGTGTTGTGTGAACTGATCATTTGCAACTACACTACTTAACTAACCATGTTCTTCCTGCGGAAATTTTATCTTCAAGGGTATTAAACAAATCTTTGTTGCCTCTGTATGGATTGTACCCATATTCAGTTCCAATGTTGCTTTACGAGTTTGCATGTAAGGAACTCTAGTTGATAGTGTTGGTTGGCCAAATAAAGGTGTCTGCAATTGTTTCGAATAAGACTTACCAAAAGGCACATTACACCCTACAAAAATTCGCTCTAGTGGAACTAAACCTACGCCACAAAGAACTGTTTACCCTAAGTACATCAGGCCAATTTGTAGCCTTCAGTAAAATAAATAAATTTTTCCTTAAAAATGAAAATTCTTGTCTTTTAAACAAACCCATTTAAAACCGGTTGAACCAACAGAACACCCTATTAATGAAAATACAAAGAAAAACAGTAATGACCGCAATAAAAGGCTAAAACTGATTTACCTTCGTGGCATTACTGTAAGCCAACAGCAGAGCACCACCAGCTTATGTTTTACGGCCTTTACCATAGAAACATTTTCTAACAGCTATGGCCTTCTTGAATCACTCTTACTCGAACGAATTCACTAACATCAGTCCCCACTGTGGTCCGAGAATGCAAAACACATTGCGGTCACGTATTTATCTCAAAAGTCGAATGCTATCCTACTGGCTAATTGCCGTTTCGTTATGAACATTGTCAATGAAGTACAAATTTCCCGTGTTTTGATTTATCATGTCAATGTATGTGACAGTGCCATCATCTGTTTTGTGAGGCTCGTGCCTTCTCCAAGCTGCCTACAATGCTCATCAAATCCCTCCTAATTTGGGAATTTTATAATGGCAGGCTGCATAACAAAGTCCATTTTTGACAAAAGGGTAAACACGCCTTCTATTGCTTGTCATTTTAAGCGCGACCCACCTTACGATCAAACACATGAGTCCTTTAGTCGTCACGAGTTGATCGCCTCTGGTTGAACAGCAGATGGTGTGAATAATGTTAGGCGAGTGTGGTCGCAGACTACACGGCAACCTTATCAGCAGCCTGTTTCCTTTGACACCGCCAAATGTGGTGGCAATTGCCTACGGTTCTAGTTGAATTAAGAGCCCAACTGTCATCAATCTTAGGCGGCGGAATCAGGTGTTCCACATAATTTCGCCTCTGATTACACGGAGACAAGAAGGACCTATTTGGGTGAAGGATCCATCCAAGCGGTTGTGAATTGCGCAACATGGTTTATCACATTCGCGAGGTCCCTCAGGGGCTCGAGAATGGTGCGATGCCACTACAATGTCCAAAACCAATTCAAATGGGGAAAGTCTTAATTACTGTACTGCTTTTGCACCCATGTTTAATGAAAAGGGGCTAGATTATTGTAATAATAGAGTTAAAAATTTATGACGGAGGAACGGTATGGTCTCTCGAAGGGCCCGGAAAATCGCCAACTTCTTTCGTCCCTCGTGCGGCCGCAGCAAACGCTGGTGGAAAACAACGCCGCCATTAGGAAAGAGCGCTTTCTTTAGAAACAGAACTGCTTTTTGGCAGGCGGATTATTATCAAAAAGCTTCAAAGCTAAAGGTTGTTATTTTCTTGGGCTGATTGGTCGGCTAAAACAGAACAAGGCAAGACTGTTGATCCCTTTACGCCACTTCAATGAGGGCACAAAGTACTATTGCACGGACCGAAGCTTTTCACAGATAGGCACTTGTCATTCACCTTCCCTGTCTTGCACCAAATACATGGAAAATCCTCGAGAGTGTTATACAAAGTCAAGGTCTTCGATGATAACGTCTTTGTTGACTACCTGTATGGGTGAGTCGTGGCTGAGGGCTACGCGACACGAGACGAGTCGCCTTCGCCTGCTTTACTGACGTGGCCGTTGGCCTTGACCTCACGGTGACTGCTAGCACATTCAAAGCCAATCTGTGCACTAGAACGAGTTCTCAACACGCATCACGGCCTTGAATGTTGCGAATTTTAGCGCCAAAATCAAAACACATGCAAGATGCAAGTGGAAGCGTTGTCCGGTGGTGGAGTCACCTCCAGACGAAACTAAGTCTTCCACACTGAGGTCGACGTTTTCAAAACTGATATGTTTTTTGCTTACATTTTGGTGCCTAATAGGGAGTTTCACAACAATTTCAGTATCACGTCTGATTTGCATCTACCACTTTTTACAGAATAATTAAGCGGATATCATTTGAAGAAATGGAACACTCGGTCATAGCTCCAAAGCCGTCCAATGCAATCAAGATGGCAAGTTCCAAACCACTGAATGGCATCCATGGCATTGATCCGCTCGGACATAAAATAAAATGAAATGTATCAGTTAAGGCATTAAAGCAGTCTGCCTGTGTCTCCTACTTTCGCCTTCTTCCTATTAATAGCTCGGACGTGTTTACAAACAAAATGTCTGCATTGAGTTTAAGTTGTGTTTCCAGACTGCTAAATTCAACTGGAATGCAACAACAAACAAAGCTAAAGATGGAACAAAAGTATCTTTGTCCCTTTCAAGCATTTTCTGGCCCAGTGTGTGTGGGTGCGTGACTTTTCTGCCTCCGTTCACCTCAATTGTAGTAGTCAGGGTCAATCTACCAATTCGTTTCTATCTTCCTCCGCACTTTTCATCACCTCCCAACTCCTTCAGTCTCCTGTACTTGTATTTGTCGGCAACTGATTGGTCCGCAACTCCACTCCCAACGTCTCATGACAGCAAGTGGCAGTCGTTTGCACTCCCTAGCCCTGTCATAGATCCCAGGAAGTGTTGGTTTGGAAGTCTAATTTTCCCTTTGCTGTACTCATGGTTGCCACGTAGGGTGAGAGGAGCCCTGGAGGAAATGAGAATCGGGATGCGTGGAAGGCAACTGATGCTACTGTTGCGAATGCTACCGGCTGCCACGAGGGGTTGAATGTCTTCAAGGCTGTAGCTAAAGTCGCCGCTGCCTAAACTGAATCTAAAGTTTATGAGGTAGGAGGAATAAACTAAGATGGTGGCCATTTCATTTGCTTAACTGATTACTGATGTCGAGTACTGCACTGGAAGCGGAGTAGTAGAACGTCCTAGCAACATCAACGTGGACATGCTCACAGAACATGGCTAAAGTGTCTCCTGGTGCGAAGAAACAAAAGGGATGGGCTGATGCCTTACATCTACAGGTATTGGAGAAGAGTGTTGATTTTACGTTTCTACTTTAAAATGGAGGAAAGATGTGGTGGGAAGACATCTCGTATTATGCAGAATCTTTCGGGTAACCTCTTCTCATTTTCCCGTCAGGTTCTGCACTGACAGTATTTCCCCTCTTTAGAGGGTTATTACGAATGCTGTTTTCATTCTCATTCAAAGGTTATGGTTGAACCCACGAGTGGTTCAACAGTAAGTGCTGGCCTCCAGGCAGCCAGTGCTTCGTCAGTTGAAGACCAGCCACATGCCACATGGAAGGCAGATTGGAGCTCCACCGAGACCAAGGGAAACAATGGTGAACCGGAGGTCTGTTGTGAATAAGCTGGTTACTTTGCATAGCGTCCAACAGTTTAAAAACCGGTCATTAGGTAGACTTATTGCTGAAAATTTTTTTACGCGATTCTTAATTAACAATGGGTTTCAGGAGCAAGTGGTTTGCGTTTGGTGGGGATGGGGTTGGGAATCCATTGCCACGATTGCCGTACGTGACACAAAGCACTTCTCGCCCATCATATTTGACCTAACCGGAACCGGGGGCCGCCATATTGTCGTGGCCCGTATCCACACGTGGCTTTGCAGCTGCAACATCATGACCTCTTTCCCCAAGTCTGGGTCACATTTTGAAGCAGCTTTACCCTTTCTATAAAATTTCAGGGTCAACAAATATCTGAGTAACTTAATTTGTGTAAAACCCGCATTGTATAATTTGCAGTGAAAACTTGACATTAAGGAAATCATTGGAATACTTGGAAAGGTCTCATAAATAAAACGCCTTGAAAACGAAAATGTATGTACACGAAGTTCACCGCGCCCTCTTATTACCTGTCATCGAATGTTGTGCTTGCACACTTGCTTGTCTTTAAACTCGCCGATGCGCTCCTCGCAGAGCCCCTTCAGCCGTGATTGAACTCGCTGCAACGTTGTGGCGGCTTCCAGCTGCAAATAGTTGATGGACATTAGAGAGTTTTCCGAAAATTTCAGACGCAAAATGGTGGCACGTTTCTTTTACACCTAAAATTTTGGTAAAATCTTGAAAGTGAAGAAATGACACTGCATTTGTGTGTTTTTTTTAAGCCAAGCCCCTGAACTGCTTTTCGAGCGCGCTCGTTAAAGCCCGCACGTAAATTTAAAAGTTTGAGCAGAGTGTCAAATTTGTTGTTTGTTTGTTTACATTCAGACTTAGCTGCCAGTCCTTAAGAATTTCATCTCTTCCGCACCATTTTTAATCACATCAATGAACCAGCAGCAACTTTTCCACCAGAAGTCGGATCGGAAAGATCAGGGACCTTTACAAGAACGTCCTCCCCCTTTTTAAGAAAATTTTGAGGGCCCTGGCTATCACAGCCTCGGGGGCGACGTTCACCTCACCCTCCACACTCTCACGTTCTCCAGAGATTGGTGTGGGTTTCAAACAGCAATGTCACGTTGCCTGAGTGAGCTCAAAACTATGGCCTGTTGCATTTCCACGTTGGTATTTGGTGGTTTGCTGCCATTTCCTCCTTTTTCTACCCTACATGTCAGACACTACCGTTACCCTTTTCCATGAAACGCTGCGGCTGCTTGGACGTGTATCGCTGGGACTAAGTTTGACCCAAAAGCCACGAAACAAATTCTTAAAGCAGTGGTACTCAATTAATTTAAGGACTACTTCCAACTGTGGCTGAGCTAGACGAGGCATTCCATTCGACCGAGCAAACAGCATTTCAGTGAGTGAAGAAATGAAGATGCTTAACATGTTAAACAGCAAAAGCCTTTGTTTTTGGACCCCACTGAATGATTGCCTGTGATGGAGTATAAACATATGGAAGATGGAAACTTACTCCGCACTGTTTGACCCTGTCAAGCCTTCGAAAACAGCAAATGTAGGCGAACTGAGACAAAAAAGCTTTTCTACTTGAGAATGAGGCTGCAAAGTGCAAACAAATTTATTTCTTTCCTTTATTAATGTCACATTAAAGAAATATGCACGCAATTCCTCTTTGCCACCGTTTCCATTCGACAGGGACAGGCGAGCGAGTAAAAAATTGAAATGCTTGCCTTCAATGAATTGTAGTTAGTCTTTAATTGAAAGAAAACGCCTACAAGGTTTCACAGCTTTCTGGTTTGAGTAAAGAAAGTCCACTTGTGAAAGTCAAATGTTACTATGCTTCCACGCATTCATGTGCCGATGTATATCAAGACATTTTAAATGAAGGCTCTTTTCACTTGCCTCCGTAGCACAATAGGCACCAGTGAATTCTGCTTTGTGTTGTTAACTTTGGTATTTTACTGATAAATTTAAGCAAACTGGAATGTTTTACGGGGGACTTCCGTGACGCCGCTGTTGCTCATCAAAATTGGGGCTGGCGGGGACGAATTACCTGGCAAAAATATTTTTGGGACTCCGAAGCGATAAACGACAGATGAAAAAAATAAATTATTTTCTAATCTCGTAATGTATTCCTCACTGGGTAAAAACTCGTTATTTATTAAATGCTTGGTGTTAAATTCCGTTGGGAGGATGTTGAATTCTCATGATGGGAAGTGGCAACTCCTCATTTTCGCCTTTTTCATACTTCGTCTTTGCTTTTAATTCTTCTAAATCAGTCTAAGCAAAGTTCCTATTAATAAATGCATAAATGTAAAGGATTTACGAAGCTGAATTAAAATCGACAGGAGACCCCGAAATAACTGTTAATGTAAGAGAATATTTGAGTTATTTGCGGAACACATGAGAATGTGACGTTTAATACTGTTTGCCATGAGTAGGTACATAATTTGCATAAAAAGCCGTTTCAAACACGTTGGATTCCACATAAAACAAATTATTACACGGAAAACCTCGAATAATTTTACATAGACATTGCCCTGGTTTCCCATAAGACAAATCTTTTACTCATCTGTTCCTACCACTCCGTAGATTTCCAGCACAATCACGTCATTATTTCAGTCAGTTAAGAAGCTAAGTTGCAGTTTATTCCCCATTTTTAAAGTAACATGAGCGATTCATCTTGCTGCTGCAAGATCTTACTTACCTACTTTAAGGCATTTCATTACGGTCATTATGTCGGAAGTTTACTTTTCCAGGCATGTCATGGCATTCTAAAATAAAAAAATCCTTTCTTTTCAAAGGTCAAGACCTCAATCACCTTCATACCTTGCAGGTAGCATGGGAGAACTTTCACGTGGGTCCACCTACTTATAAAGTATTAGTAGCAACACATGTGGTCCCGCATAAACAAAAATGCCTCGATGCAAAATAAAAAATCTTCTAAAACGTTTTACTTTGCCTTAGCATGCCGGTGCAAAAGCTCTTTTTCTGCTTAAGACAAGAAAACGAATTCCAGCCATAACAAAACGCCTGTGATTTACTTGATGCTGTGGTAACAACTCAAAACAATGGCAGAACGCCGCTGACTTGCGTCTTCTGGCCTTTTTGACATAGGTACTCCAAAAAAACTAAAACCTTTGGGCATCACTCTGAGTGAAACAAAAATACTAGCTTTGGATATTCAGTGATCGGAACACTTAAAATAAGATGCATCTGCATTTTTTCCACATAACGAACAGTCTGCATTATGGGCCGACTGAGTTTTTGTTGTGAACAACAAGGCGGTCGCAGGTGACAAATGATGCCCATGGACAGACTCCATGTTTTGCTTCATTATGGCAATATATACGGCAGTACTAGCATCTGCTTGGCGGAGCCCGTGCCTTCTCCAAGCGCAGCATAAGGTAACGCCACAACAAATTTTTCACAATTTAGGAAACCGATAATGACGGAATTTGACAAGCTAGTGTTATAAATTTCATGACAAGGCCAATCCATGTCAGAGGGTAAATACGCTTTCCATTGCTTTCTGTTTTAGATTGACCTAACCACTGATCAAACAAATAATTTTTTTGCCGTCACTGGTCGGTCGTCATTTGATTGAACGGCGGAAGGAGTGAAGAGCATCGGATCACCGCTGCATGAAAATGCGCTCGTACTCTACTTTATTTCACTGTAAGTAGTGCGATCGCATTGTGCCATAATGATTGTATAAATTTAAAGTCGAGTAAATGTTCCTGCATCTCTAATCCTGCACCAAGCAAATTCCGGGTTTTGGATTATCTCAAATTATTTGCATTCATGGTGAAGTACGCATTACTTATTAGATAAATTCTTGCGTCTGCAAAAGTGGCTCTTCCTTTACTTACCTTTAGGCACTTAAAGTTGCTGCACACGTGCATTCTGTGCCGGTCTCAGGTGTTGCATTAAAAAATTGTTTTGACGTTTATCTCCATAACATAAACAGAACCATAAACAAGAATCTCATGCCGCTAGAAGTTTGTGTGTTAGACCAGATAATGGACTACGCCTTGTGAAAATATGGTACCACGAAACACAAATACAAACACTTATTAACGAAGCTTAGCAACTAAAATTTAATTTAATTTGAAATTTTACTTATTGTATTTCAGTAGATATCTTATTACCATTTTGGCAATCCTAAAGTGATCTCATATCATTTGACTGCCCAGCAGGCACGTGTGTTTGCAAGTTTGTAAAAAGGGTTGTGACATTCGCCCGTGACTCGGAATATGTCTAGGCTTTGGCTTCTAGACTCTAAAGTCAAGTATTAACCCACCCCCCATCCATCAGCATAGAGTTTTTCCATTTTTCCGCTCCTTCAAGTAACAGCTCTTTGAAAATTATCACATATCATTGTATGTATTCTCCGAAATTCGGTAAACCAATTGGCTTAAAAATTGGCCTGACATTAGTGAAATCGCAGCAGCATTATCATTACTACTGAATAACCATTTCAGTAGCAAATTCTAGATGACCTCGATACTACTTTCACAGCTTGCACAACAATTAAATACTTCCAAAGCAATTTCATTTTAATAGCTGCTCACAAAATAAATTCGTTCCGCCACTATTTTGCCACTGATCATTCCGCAATATTTAATCTGCTTCTCCCGCTTTAGATGCGCCACTTGTATCCTATTGTTCATACGACAAGTATATTTTAAGGCAGAAATGAAAGTCATTTATGTAGGCAGCGTACATAAGAATTCAAGTATAAATAGGCAAAGGTACCGACCCACCACGCGGCATTTCCCGGGGCGGACTGGATCACACAATGCCCTTTCGATCCGTCCGGTTGATTGACTTGGTGGTCCAGCTCGTGGCTGCCGAGATGACCACTCACTCTTATTTTGAAGAAACCACACATACTTGTGTCCCGGAGTGGTTCCAAAAGTTCTCCTCCTGACAGTTAATTTTGTTAATTTCCCAGTGCTCACATCACCTTGTGCTTTCTCGAATTCTCTCAATTAGAAAAGCGGTAGCATCCTGCCCTACCTGGTCCTCCATGAGTGAAAGTTGTTTGAACAGCGATAAGAGTACATCACATTCCATTTGGAATTTTAAAACCGTATTTTCAAGGAATTGCAAGGCATAACCCGACTTGATGGTTTATATGCGTGTAGTAGAAGGTGAAAGATGAATTGGGACTATTAGTCAAACCGTAGGGCGTTGCTTGAAGCCTCGAGCTGTCCGAATGCAGTGGAACCTGGTTCCACTATCCCCTCTCGTCAACACCGATGCTATTTACGCGATTATTGCAGTGTATCCATGAGCAGACTGGCCTTTCACACATTCATGGTTGAAACGAGTTTTCAACAGCAACGCCATCTTTACCAGTGCCTGCATCCCTCGCTATGAGAAAAAAGAGGCTGACGAGTTGTACTGGACAGATCTCGTGAAAGTAAACGGAATGACGCATGATCCAGTCCTAATAAATATTTCCGATCTTCTATCCCGGCAACATGGATTTCCTTAAACCACTTAACTAGTCAACGCTCGCTAAGTAGATCAAACACTAACACGAAGGGGACGGGGCTGAACTCATGAGAGCAATTTGAACAACACGCCATCTAAGGCAAATAAACTCCCAATCCTCCCACAAGATTGTTAGGATATCAAACGAAGTAGGGGCCACCGAAGTCATCGTCAAGATGACAAGAGATGCCACCGCTTACCGCTACATGGAACCAAATTTGCTTCAAGGTAACTCGCAATCCTTGTCAATCCACATGAATTGTGACGATTGCACACTTAGGGCAAGGTAAATGCTAACCGCTTCATTAGCCTGCCGTTGTCAAGAGCAATGATTGCATTGACACAGCTGGATGTGGTAGCGATTGCCTACGGCTCCAACCTAACAAAGACCCTACCGTCATCAACGACAATCGACACCCCACATCGCGAAAAGGGCATTCGAAAGAAAGAACTGTTGGGTAGATGAGCATTCAACAAAAGAGGAGTTACATTGGAGCAAGAATACGGAGGAAGAGAGAAGGTCACTCATAGCCGACAACAGTTTCTGCAACCTGCCAGTTCACCTCCGCTTTCTGGTTGTCGCTCACACTCACGCCATCTTTAGTTACCACCGCAATTTTGTATATGTTAAAGGCACTAAAAAGTGAGCGGTAACAATGTAGGAAGAGCTCTATCAACTGCATCGATAAACCATTTTTAGAAGTGCTAGACCCTATGGAACTCATACTTCACATTAAACAAGACCTGGATGGCAATGAACAAGATTTTAATGGTTGGTGGATCCAGGATGAAAAAGCACTGCATCAATTCGTGGTTAAGAAAGCATTGACTAGGAACAACAGCCTGCAACTTACGTCACTAGAATATAACAAACACATTTGCTACAGAGATATATCTGGGGGGAAAATCGACAACTACAGCAAAGGTATTTTAAGGCCGTAACAAGACACAAGCAGTAGTCAACTTTTGAAGGATGCACTTAATGACATCTTACAGAAGTGAAAGGAGTCATCTTGTAAGTTGGCATAGGTGACTTTGAGCTGATGGTTTAAACCCCATCTACGCCTTTGTTACACAAAAGTTAGTGCTACATATAGGTGATGCTAGTAGGAGAAGCCCAAAAAACAAGCATACCGGCCATCGCGATAGAAGAGGACGGTCATGGTATCCTTGAGAGCCGCCAAGGCATCATCATAAGTAAGGTTTGCAATGTTCGAATCTGCCTTGGTTTCAATCGCCTTCCGAAGGAGGGAAAGCGCTAGATACGAGCCGAAACCTGTGGCCACACAGTCCTCAGTGAAAGCTAGCAAAAAATGGTGGTAAGTGATCAGGAGAACATTCCCCACGACATAAGTGGTGATGATGAAAGTAGCTAACCTACCGACCCCAAGCATGTTGGTGCATCCAAGGTAGAGTGTACCATCTTTCTGGACGCCTCCGACAATGTAACTATTCCAGAGGGGATTAAGCTGGCTTCGACGGTGGTACATCACCCGAGTAATCCACGAATGAAGCGCCTGAGGACTTTGAAAAGTAAACTTAACAAGGTGCTTTAGTACCTGGTAGTAAACCCATCGCCAAGGAGGCTCTCAGTTAAAACTTGCCGGCTAATGTGCTTAGCAAGGTATTGAAAGTCGGCAATGTCACCAGAACAAGCCAAAGCAGTGCATTCATTAACCTTTACAATCATATATCGATCATAAATAATACTTTTAGGACGCGATCGAAGTTCGTGTACCGGGCCAAAGAACCGTAGGATACAAGAGTATCAGCAGCTATTATTACACCATCCTTGAATTTAATACCAATAACCGATGACCCACCGCATGAAGGAGACAGTGTGTGGCTCCTTGCATCGGACATGAAACCAGCATGTGATAGGGAAGCTTCAACACTCATAACCAAATTGAGAACGGGAAGGTGCAACAGAACCCAATCAAGTAATCTGAAGAAGGCAGTTACTACGGTACCAATTCAAACAAAATGCTTGAAATCAAATAACTAGGACTGGTAGTTGTTTAAAAAGAACCAATTTAAATATCATAACCGTTTTCAACTTAAACAAAATTTTAAAACTATTGAAGCCTATTTTTTGCTAATCCGCGATTTGAATGCGCGTGTATGTACAAACGAAGAAATCCCAGCAATTGCGCGAAACCGTATCATCTGGTGAAGGCATTTTTTGACACCGTCACTTAGACGAACCTTAACTTTTGCTGTGCAGTTAAAGTATGCCTTTTTAGTCTTACGTTTGACTATGCGAACTCTTCATTTTTCAAAGGCTCGGATCTCGTTTGACAGCATGGCTCCCCAAGTAGCTAATTGCCAGAACTATACCCAATTTAAATGGTTCATTTGTAATCACACGGAAGCCTTAGTACTCAGCAGTCAAATTGCTAACTTCTACGAGCGTTTTCTTTAAGTAATCACACTAAAGTGCTTTTATATATTTAATTAACTGCAAAATTAATAGATACCAGTATGAGCATAAAACGGCACTTTATCTAAAAGATTTGGGACTTCTTAAAAATTTGCAAATATTGTAAGATCACCAAAGGGGACATGCGACGAGTCCCACCTAAAAAACACATAAAGTTGGGGGCGGTATATACGATAAATTTGTAGAGGAGGGCTAAATGCGTAACGGCAAGGCACAAAGGCCATGGCCGAGGGCAAAAGTACAATGGCAAAGACTTTACCGTTCGTGCGATATAAGTGCATAATTAAACAAATCAATAAATTCTTGCAGGAGTTCTACCTCTTTTGAGTATTGTCCCTGGCTCGCCCCTTGGTCAGCATTTCGCCTCAGTCATCACATGGTAAGCAGAGCTGCAAGAAACATTCTTTTGATCAAACCGCGCTAGGCAATGAATTTGCTTGGGCCTGACAGTTTCACGGGATCTATATATTTGATATCTTTTGAAACTTTAGTGGAGGAGGGTGAACTTGTAGGCCACCTTGTATGTTTGTCACTCGTCGTAAAACGACATGACATTAAAACAGATAGGTGGGTGGTGTCAAATGTTTACTTAATTAGCATTATTTAGGCAGTACTATAGACGGCCTATAAACAAATTTTCCCAAACACTTAATTGGTATTAAAGTTCCTCTAATCAGTAGCATCTTTTTATTTGTCATCAAGTTAAAGCTCCAAATGTAGCAATATAACTAAACAGACATATTCTTTACGATTGACTTTACAGTCTGCTAGCTCCAGTGTAGTGATCTGCAAAGTTCTAGAGGACTAAAGAAGGCAATAGAAGCTGCTGGCATAGCTTAGAGTTTAAACTACCCATAGTAAGTACACAAGCAGAGTCCTGAATACCTGTAAAATCAAGGCAAATATATAAAAATGTAGTCAATTTAATGCCCAAATGTTTTAGCTTCGTAGAGACATCCTCATATTTCCTGCGGTCTTAAAAACGCAAGACATTCAGGAATAATGGTTTGCAAATTATATACACATAAAGCCTTAGGCATGAGTGAAAAAGCCTTAGGAGGCGACAACTCAATCGGCAAATTTTGAATTACCTGTGTAGTTAGGTGCAGGACACCTAATAGCAGATGTAAAATACAATTTTGAAATTGCATACACCATATAAATTTTGAAAAAAATTGATTGTGCTTTAAAATAAAATACTAAGCTAGAAACATTAATTCTTTCATATTTCTAGTAAGTTTGATTGAAGAAGGAGGTATTTCGTCAAGGTACTTCCAACTATAATTTGTCTAAAATTTTTAATTGCAACAAAAAAACACAATTGCGACTAGTAAACTACCACTGGTGTGATTAATGAATTTGAAACAGGTCAAGTCCTTCCCTTTTCTCCCTTGACCTGTGTTTAAGTTGGTCTATGTAAATTGGCGCCAACATTGGACAATGTTTTGAGTTGCCTTTCTGCGTTTATGCTGTGCGTGGCGCCACATGTTGTAGTTTCTCTCATTATCCCTAATGAGTTTTGTTTATGGACAAGACGAACCAGATAAATCTGTTTCCTTTATTTCGAATATTGGCTATTCTCAACCTCGACTATCAACCATTAACGGTGGACCACATCAGGTATCGTTTTAAGAATGTTTCTCATCTTTGTCTTGCTACTTGTAGATTAAAATAGAAAACTACAGTAACGTGTACCAGCAAAATACTAAGCTTTCATCCGAGGTTGCTTGTGCTCACTCTAACTTGCAGCCCCAATATTCTAACTTTCCGAAAGATGTCGATGGTCACCAGCCCAAGCAGGAGCCACCCCTGAAATTTGCCTCTGAACTTCTGGCACCATCCATTCCTGTCTCCACCCAACCATCTCCCCTAATGCAAGGCTACATCCCAGAAATAAATTCCTGTATGCCTATGCTAATTCCCCCCACTGCTGCCAACAACAAGTCAGATTTCCTTAAAGCGGATGGTGTTGCTCCGCAGAAGAACGAATACTGCTTTGCAGATGGTTCGGTCTCACCAGGTCTTCCTCCTTCTCAACCTGCGGATCCACCTTTTCGAAAATATCAGTGTCTCGATGCTACGGTCAATTTGGCCCAATCGGGACAGCCCTCAACGGATGCAAATCTAGCACTGCCACCGCCTCCTCCTCCGCAACAACAACAGCAAGCACCTCCAGCGCCTCCTTCACAACCTCGAAGAGCCTTCGTGAGCCCTCCACGAACAAGTACCGTGAGTGAGGCTCTTTTTGTCCAAATCATCATCTCGAGGTGCAAACGAATCGCTCCGCTCTGGTTCCGAGGTATCTCTTCCATGCGTGAGAGAAATCGCGAAGAGAATCGGCGAACCTCTACTAATTCAGGACAGACGCAGAACGATTGGAGCATTATTGCCGGGAAAATTCGCGTATGGTTATGATTTACCGCTTGCCGGGGATATGCCTTTTGCTAGTATTGAGCACGATTAGGCATAAATGGCGAAAAATGGGTAGCATTATACAATATTTAGTTGAGATACTTCAAAGCCCTTCCGCCGCTTGACTACTGATGCGTCGCTTGTTCTTTTTTTTCCTCGGAAGCCTCAAGCTTTCTGACCAACTCCACGCCTCGTTACGTCTCGATGCCTTTTGCAACTTGCACCTTTTCTGTGATGAGGGAACATCTGTGGGTACGAAATTCCCTGCCCCGCTTATATTCATGAGGACTTGGTGTCTGGTCATTAACACATTTACTGGTTTTAGTTCCTGCAGCCTTTGTTCAACTTTTTTCGTGACATCTGTCGATATTTCTTGTGATGATTGTTCGAACTTCTCGGTCTTCTGGACCATTAAGTTGCGTAATTTAATTTTTGATCAATGTATGGAGTAGTCCCTTTTTGGTATCGACTTCATGGGCTACCTTTCTCCCAAGAGCTTTAGACCTTGCAGATATATTTCCAGCTTATCTAACGTTTACTGCCTTTTAATTTTTGCTTCGTGTGAATCCAATTAGTGATGAACGGTAGCTAAATTCTGTGTGAATTTCGCAAGGGAGAGTGAGGTTTACGGAATTTAATCCGGTGGCCTTTCGCCTTTGGTTGTTTTCTTTACCGACTAGTAACTTGAATATGATGTGCATTGCCTTATGATCAATTTGGGAATAAACGAAATGCTTCATTTCAGTGGGGTTGTATTGTCGCCACTGGTGCTTGTGTATTTGAAAGTGTGATCAATTGCAGTGGGAAGGGTAGTTGAAAAAGGTATAATCTAGCAATACCTGATGGCGTCGCATCAGTCGTATCCATACCTTCCAAATATACGATAATCCTAGTGCGTTTAGATGTTAAAAATATCTGTTCAGCTACACATAGATGCTGCTCTGAAATTGCTGGCACTTTTCCTTCTCTAAAGGGAGCCATGCCTTTTTTTCGATTTGGGTAGCCTTGCAGTGTTATTCTGCCCCCTTGGGATTGATGTGTTCATTCTTTCCCCTTACACTCTCGAACTCATCATTTTGGAGGATAGCTTGAACTAGTAATGGGGGAAGATTGAGACTTGCTAATGCTCATTACTTTTCCTGTTTTCATGTGAGCAATCACTGGTTGTTCCTGTTTGGTTCTATTTGGTTAGACCGCACCACTGTCAACTGTACTCGCTCTTCTGACTTATCTCATGTCCATCTTGTCTTGTCTTGTCTTTAATCTCTGGCCATTATAAGGGTTTATCTTGTTGAATAAATGTGGTTACCTCCCCGTACTGTTCTTAATTTTTACTCTTTCAACAAGTGGATTAATCAAACATCCTTTCTTCTGCCTGCCTTCCCTCCCCAAAATGAGCAATATCATAGCCCTGTTGATTTCATCAGTGTTGTCATATTTCTGTTCGAGGTAATTGAACAGTGTCTTGCTTGCATCCGTGCGAGAAGTTTTAAGGCTTCTCTTCGTGTCACTTACTGCTTTTGTAGGAGATGAATCAGATCATGGAGACGGACACGGTGGTTAATCTCTTAAAGAAACTACACAAGGAGCTGCCCGCAGATTCTGTGCTAAAGTTCATCAAGTGCTGGCTGGGCGATCCGGAGGCTCTCAACGATCCTGACTGCTGCGTCCTCAGCCGGCCCGACGCCAAGGGACGCATGCGTCGCATTGACGGTGGGAAGGGCTCCGATAAGGTACCTCCTTCCCTCCTTTTAACACCTTATTTTGCTTTTTCAGTGTCACAATGGTTTAGTGCTGGCCGTTGGTGGATGGTGTCTTGTTTTTAAGTACTCAAAGAGACCAGTGATTTAAACAGGTTTAGCAGCCCCTGTTTTGGATCTTTTTTCTGTTTATTCACGTGTGCTTTTATTAGTTAATGTTATAAAAGTAAAGAAGGTGATCATGTTTAATTTGAAAGTACTTGAGAAAATCAACGATGGAATCCTTTCTCCTTTCGTTCGTTTGTTGCTTTGCTTTGTTAGCAATTGCGATCTGTGTAATATTAATCTGTTTTGGGAACTAATCCAATGTTCGGACCAAAATTTCATGGTGTTTTTGTTTCCTCTGGTGGTGCATTTCCCTCGTCGTTCTTTGTTATGTAAGAAAACATCAATGAATAAGCAACGTCGGGCGGTGAATTTAGCAGCACCTATGACTGCAAAGGTCCTTAACAGCTTCTTTTCAAAAGTACAGGAGGGCTGGAAGCATGAACCACGTTCCACCTGTGTGAGGGTTTAACGCAATCAACTGGGTTGTCGGCACAATTGTATTTACAACAAAATCCAATGCGTTGCCTTCATCAGTGGCTTAAGATGAATATGTTTGTACCGAAGTGTTTTTCAAAAAGGAACTAGCTGAGGTTAAAGCAATAAATTACATGTAGTGCGTTTCAGGCCTAAGGAAACTGGCATCAGATCCCGATTTTTGGGAGCACGACCTTTTTTCGTGAGCTGTGGTGGTGGTAGTGGTGGCAGTGGATTTTCTGTCTCTACGCTGGAGGGAATGTGTTGATAAATATTCTTGCTTATGAGTTCTGTCAACCTGGTTTGGTGTGAAGTAATTAGCCCCACTGCAATGTGATGTGGCCCTAGTTACGGGTACTAGATGTGTTTTCTCCTAGTTCGGTGCGAAAACTTTCTTCTTTCGATACGCATCTCAAATTAGCTGACAGCTTTGTCTGGTCGACGACTCATTCACAGTCTTTGTTTCCTTTTTCCTTTGCCCGTCCGCCTGACTCCTTTTTTAGTAACTTTTCGTTTCTCCTGCCTCTTGTTCCTGCATGCGTGCTTTTTCATTTGCGGCACGTAATCGCAGCTGCAATGGTGGAGGCAGGCGGTGGTGGTGGCAGTGATGACGATTACGCAAGAAATGGGTTTTCTTTGTGTGAGGCGTTAACCCGCTACCTTGTCTTTTCTCCTCCCTCTCCCACCGACTAAGAGCCTCTTTGTTCTGAGGTGGTTTTTTTTGTTTATCGGTCCCTTGCTGGTGTTGAATGCCCATATTATCGGTATTCCTCATGCTCTTCAAAATCAAGTTTTAAGTTTTCGGTTCTTTTTTTTGCCTTTAGGAGCTTCCTTTCCTCCATGGTAAGCTGTGTAATTGAAACCCAGAAGCTTTTTTTACTTTTTACGGTGTTTGATTTGCATTTCTCCCGAGTTTCCGTACATTTTTACTTCTGAAAAGCTGATGTTGGGTCCTCTCTCCCTTGCGCCTCAAAGTTCCCTACTACCAACGGTTGAGGGGTCTGTGTTTTTGTTATGTACGCTATCTTATTGGGATTGGGAAGCAATGCCCTTCTAATATTTCAGTCGTAAATTGAATGTAGAGTTTTTCGGCAATGTCCAGAGTTTCATGTTTGCAATCTTTGAAACCCACACCTTTTGCAGTCTGGTTTTGGCTATTCTCACAGATCTTAAGAGTCCCGTTTTTTCCACCTACCTGTCTAGCCCATTTTGCATTGTCTAGGTCTAGAAGTGCTTCCCGTTTCCCTAGACCTTCAGTGGTATTTTCTGGAGGTTTTATATTGCCATGAATCATCATCATCTTTAATGTTATTCTTATGTGAAATTATTCAATAGACTAAATTCTTCAAGCGCAGAACGATGAATTAGCTGTTTTTTGTCTGGGATATAAGTCTTGTTATTTGCGATTTCTTCGTTTTTTTGGTACGGTATTCTTCTTCACTGGATTCTGTTCTCTAAGGTTAGGCTTCTGTCTTACTTTCGGGTCCTTTGGTCTCGATTTCCCCAAGATCCTTCTCCTCGGCAGTCTTGTGTTCAGACAGGGCATTTCTCCTATTTCTGCCATTGGGGTCTTGTTACAGGACACAGTTTTCTGAGTTTTTCTCTTTGATTTTTCGGAGGTCTTGAGCTGAATACTTTCAGATCATTATTTCTGACAAATCGACAAATAAGTTTGGCGAAGTTATTGCGTGCCTGCTCTTCTGTAGACGGAATGTTATGTTTTCACCTGCTATGTCTGCTTTTGCCTTAGAAACGCGTTTCTTTTCGTCATTTCACCGTCGAGCTACTCCGCATCTTCATTTTCTGCGTCTTTGCTTAACTGTGCATTGTTTTGATAACCTTTTCTCTTCCTTAGCTATTTATAAACCGGGCTTTTGTCTCGGCGGTTCATTGTGCTAATTTTTGCCCCTCTTAGAAGGTCTGACTCCTTTCATCCTAATTCAGTTGAAAGAAGCGCCAATCTTGGGGTTAGACTTGTACATTCTGTAAATGGAGTTTTTTTTTTTTCTGCTGCTCACTCACCAATTCATTTTTATTTGCTAGCCGCTTATCCAAATTCGCCACTTTCTTGGTCTAATTTGTTTAAACCCCTACTAAGGACAATTTGTTCTTAACACCGTCCGAATCGTGCGCGGTAGAAGATCATAAATCCCAACAATCTTTTTTTATTGCCGATTTCAATGATAAATACCCCCCAAATCCGAGCCTCCGCTTTAAGCCCCATCAAATAATCTTTTGCAATCTGAAACTTTTCAGCCAAAAAACCTTTGATGAGCTAGCCCTTTCAAGGTTTGTAACCTCCATCTTCACTCGGTTTCCTTGATGCTGTGGGGCTGTATCATACTGACTTATTTGTTGAACAGATGGCAGCCAAGTTGCATTTCAGCGTCACTGTAGTAGCTAGGATGGGAGTTCATTTTGTATCGCTTCTTAAAATTTCGTTTACCCTCTCCATATCTGTCTGGTTTTTCAGGTTTCTAAAATCTATTTGAACGTGGTCAACTTTTGCCCTCCCACCGGCTCTTGTCTAGTCGTGCATTTATGTGTGCATTCGCCTTGCCTCCACGCCTCCGCATGTTTTTCACAACTCCAGCACAAACACTGACGGTGCACGACGAATGCGAGAGTTGTCACCGCGCGGCATCTCTCTCCCCTTTCCACTCCTCATGACACCGTCAAATGTAGTACTGATTAAGCCGTTAGTAGTAGTAGTCCGCACTGCTCGCTCGCTTGCTTTTTTGATAAGTAAAATTTGCCGATAAACTACCTCATACGTTTCCATGTGTTCCCATTTCCGTGTGATGGCACTTTTTACCTGGAGTGGCTGATTTACCGCTCAGTCGGTGGTCAGTATATTTGAAATATCCCTCTCCATATGAAGCGAGTTCCTTTACATTTGAAAGGAGTCAGTTTTTCTTACATTTTCGTTTTGATTGTTCTTCATGCATCTTTTCTTTTATTAATGTGCAGCCGCATCATCACTGCTATTTGAAAGGCATAATTCGCTTTATGACCGCATGTCAGGGACAACTTTGTGGATTTTCTGTCACTTATTATTGGCGGCTTCCTTGATGACGACGGCACATAGCAGGTAACCTAAAACATTAAAGAAGTCCTTGTCCAGAAGACGATTTCAACCTTTAGGGTGGTTCAAAGAAATTATAGCGATGGGAAACGAATGTGTCCATCCCATTAGCATTGCGATTAGAAGTGGTTACTATTCCATCAACGTCTGTATGGCGCTAAAGTGAGGCTAGAGCTTTTGACCTTACATTAGAAATAACGGACTTCAAAGAGCGGAAATTGCACTTATTTTTCAACATGGTAACTCGCTGGTAGCGTCTTGTGCCTAGAAAGCACCTACTAAGGCTTCATGGGCGCCAACCTTTCAAAA
This sequence comes from Echinococcus multilocularis, assembly GCA_000469725.3. NCBI lineage: Eukaryota > Metazoa > Platyhelminthes > Cestoda > Cyclophyllidea > Taeniidae > Echinococcus > Echinococcus multilocularis. The sequence continues at coordinate 438,333 of LN902848.1, read as the reverse complement.
TCATGAATTTTCGAGAGGGATTTCTCTCTTGTGTAATTTCGTCACACGACAGGGTACGGGTTCCATCAGGCCTTGTCGCTGTGGGGGGTGAAATATTATGGCCACGATCATCACCGACGTGATGCACCCCATTTTTGAATCGTTTACACCTTTTAATCGGCCTACTACGGCTAAGTGCCCTGTGCTTAAGGTCTTCTGCACTTCATCATCGCATGCTTTCTCATACGTTCCATCTTTGTTGGCGGTGTTTGGCTCAGCCGACGACATCTGGCCCTGTTCTTAGTAGTAGGACGCGTTTGACACCCAGTAATTTGTTCAGTACCCCCAATTTATGCGAATCAGGAAATTTTAAAAAGTCACGGTCTTACTTGAGCAGTCCCGATTAAAGCGAATTGACGAGATTCAATAGCGATTTCGTCTCGAAGCCTAGCTACTCTACTCCATGCAGCCTCTCTCAAGTTGTCTGATCAATCGATCCCCCAGAAGTCTCTCACTCCTCTCCCCTCTTCCTGATTCTTCGATATCGACCGGCTGGATGTTGTTGTGATTGTTTGGCGACATTATTACGCACTTATTGCTCGAATAATTGCACTGCGTGCATTTGTCTAAGAGTAGGATTATACAGCCAGTGTTGGTGTACAATTGAATATTTCATGGCTAGGTGCCTAGTAGATGGATAGGTCCTTGAAGCCTTGGCTGACTTTCTGCTTTAACTCGCTGTGTGTGGCTTGCATAACGATGAAAGTTGAGCCGTTCATGTGGTGGAAAGCTTGGTGGACTACAGTGCTGTCATTTATCCAATAGGCGCTTAAGTTCTTAAATTAAATAGATGTTTCACGCTCTAGACGGAGACGGAAGAAGGTTGCTTTGTTGAGTAGAGTCCAGTAATTCCTGAAAATGATCCTTATGTGCTGTATCTACAAGATTGATCCACATTCACAACAGGAAGCTACTCTGGCCATCAGGTACGGTATAAGTAGCATTTTGGCATCACCCCGCGGTTCTTCGAAGTGGACACATCGAATCATCTACCATGTTGACGGTTTCTACTGATTGTAATGACGGATTCGTAGTACTTTTTTAACATTTGGTGTTTTCACTTTCCTGGTTTTAGGGATGCCCACCCCCAAACTGATTTGTTTATCCTCTGAATCTGCCAAACATATTCTACTGGCTGAATAAATAGGTGTCAATTTGCCCTTTTACACATTTATTTCTCCTTTTCAACAAAAACGTGAGATAGTTCGTACTTATTTAAAATTTTTGATATCACTTATATTATGACTCATATGGATTCGATGATAATAACGGAGTGAGTGTTTTGAGGGTGAAATTTCCGCGTTAATTCTCCCAATCGTATTCTCTCTGTTCAAGTACCTGTAAACATTTTCGTTCAGCTTTGGATTCATCTCAGAACCGCTATTGGCTTAATGGTTTTTGGAATTACCTGCTCAACTTCCTGATTTGGATTTTTCTCCTCTCATTTGACTTCGAATGAGGCTTAAGTAATTAGTTTTAGTTTGGATGTAACACCTTAATTCCATTGGTTTGAATCCTGGGTCAAGTATTTGGTGCACTATTTGGTTCAATTTTACAAGCCAGCAGAGCTAATGCAGCAACGGAATTGGTTGAATGACCATTAAAATGATTCATGGCATTTAATTTTTTCGGGTTACATATACACTGATCATTCTCGCTACCTTAAATACCTAATGGATTTTGTTAGTACGTTTTCCAGACTTGTCCAAGGGGTTTTGGAGGGTGCTTTACTCTCTGCTTATTTTGTAGGTGTGGAGGCTGGACACAATAGTGGGGATGCTGTACCACGGACTACCGATGTCTAGCACTGACACGAATATCATGGTGCACACTTGCAGTCAGGAGCTCTGCGTGCGGCCTCAGCACATCCGATTCCGTGCCAGCTCCGTCGCCCTTGTCATTGTCCTTAAGGCCCTCTCGCAGGCCGGCTACAGTATCATTCCACCACCACCTCGTTCCCTTCGTTCCGGTTTGCCCTCTCAACGTGAGTGTTGCCTTCTCTCTGTCCTTTCTACTTATTTTTAGGGGGTCTATACCGTCACTTCACGGCTTGCTTTCATGATTTGTCCCATCTGTGGGTTCGTGATGTTGTCAATAAACCCCCCCCCCCAAGCACTGTTTGATGCCCTCACGGTATGTGATTTAGATCTTGAAAATAAGTCAATCGTCTTCCGAGCAGGTGTCGGTTCTGAGCTGACAACCCCAGGCATTGGGTGGTGTTAGACTATCATGTAAATATCCGTCTTGGACTGAGCGTAAACAAGCACCACGGAATGGGGTTGGCTCCGTATGATGAATTAACCTTTAAATTAATGATGATCTTGTGTGGTCGGCAGATCTCTGCTTCTGCTTTTTTCCTACCATTTTAAGACACTACTACCGCCACTCCAGCGAATGTGCGACGATCCACGTGTAGAATGACTTAGAGAGTACAAAACGTAAAGAGAGCGGAAAGGGTTCTTACGATTTGGTCTTGGCTTTCAGATTCTTAAAATGTTTGATCCTTGTTCAGCAAATCTTATTTTGAAGTTAGGGCGATTTCGAAGTTCGCGTGTCGTCTCGCCTTGGGTCTCCAGTCTAAATTTTTCCTTACCTGGTTCCAGATTTCTCTGGAAGTCATTTTTATAACTCCACCTTTAAAATTTCTTAAATAAAGTTTACTGAAATTCTTGGGCTGTTATTAGAGCGGCTGCGGAGTCTACTTCTTGCCTCCATTTGGTTAAAGAGAAGGTTACCGAAGTTACTATTCTTCTAGCTAAAAGTCTATTTTCCCGCATTATAATGCTCCATTAAAGCAGTTCTTGTCTTCGTGATATCAAATTGTATATGTGTGGTAGGTCTTTGACTTTTCTGTGTTTGCTTTTTCTGTGAATTAATTGAGCAGCTCTCGATCCGGACCCGGATTATTTTTCACTTTTCTGTGTTTCATCGTATCACATTTGGAGGAGCCGTGCCATGCAACCAGGGTGAAATCGCTTGAATGGTTTCTCATTTACCACAGATGACCACAAAAATCACTTTTTCTGTTTTTGTCTGGGGAAAAGTTTGTATGAATTTCGACTATTGCGTTTTTTTGGCCTGTAGCCATATCCTCTCGCCTGCTGTTATGTCTTGACATTAATCTCACTTGTCCTAAACTACGTTTCCAACTCTGGTTCACCCCAAAGATTTCATAAATGACAGTGAGCGATCTCTCCTCCACGCAAAAGCTGCAACGAATTCGACTATAGCTTTCCTTAAGTAGCTTGACTTGGTGACCCATGTTCCTTCAGTCGCATGCCATCTTGTATTCCAGCATTTCTGCTCGCTTCTCAGCGTAAGTTTGCTGCATCACGATCTGAAGGACTCCTTTCTCCCCCAATTACATGGTTTGAATTCAAGAATCAGTAACCAGAAGATCGTTCAATTGAACGACGATGGTTTAATTCCTTTACATCGGCGTCTACGACTGCATCAATTACTAGCGTTCCTTTGAGAATTAGCTCCTCTTCATCTTCCACTTGTGATGGTTTCTGTTTACTGAGCCTTTCTGTCGAGTGAAAGTGGATGGTGGTTACGATAAGAGCTGCTACAGCAGCAACACCAGCACCAATAGCGCTTGAGTCCATTACCACTGCTGAAATCGCAATCCGTTGGTCTCTGCTTTGCACACTCTAGTTCACACACAGCACACAAGCGCACACGCGGTGGTGACGGATAATCAAATTACCAGCTCCATGGAGAGATTGGTTTCTCCGCCTCCACCGCCACCACTACTCTGTTGTGCTGCCTGTGTGCTGCGCACAAATGCACTATTGCGTGTATGTGTTTCACCATCACCACCACCAACACCAGCAACAACATCATCTCTACCAGCGCCACAACCGTCAGTACTATCAACAGCAGTGGTCGTGCTTGCATACCCGACAGTAAACACCCCTTCGTATGTTCCGTGTGCATGTATGTTCACGTTCAGTGCATTGTGGATGCACGTGTTTGTTTGTGGTTCATTTCTATTTAAACCTTCTCCCACCCCCTCCCTCCCACTCTCTCCCCCCACCCCCCATGTTCCCTATAGCTGACGGGCTTTTATTGGCTGAGAGGGTTGTTGATTTTCTCACCCTTTTTGGGGGAGTGATCAATTTCCGGATTGTTTACCCTTGCCTCGTGACCAAATCGTCGTATAAAGCAGATTTTTAAAGTTTGCATTTTTAATTCCTTAGTGTCCTTTTGCCCCTCCAGTATTTGTGCATTGTCCTCCCAGTTTCTCGCGCAGTATAGGGGTATCAGAGCCTGCGGTGGTGCTTCTCTTTTACTCTTTTTTGGAAAGACGTTTAAACTGCTAAACAATCATCGTGAAGATACCTGCTTGAAGGCTAAACTCGTTTACTTGAGGTGATTTAGAGAGGGAGCCACTTTTGGTCCATTGCTATTTTCTCACCTCGTGATAATGATAACAATTTCACCGCTATCTTGTATAATCTCTCTGTACGAGTTTCGTTCTCGCTGCAGAACAACTGAAGGATGAAATTCCATGGAGTGAGGGAGGATTTTGTGGTTTTTACAATCTTTTGGAAAAGGTTCTTAACAGCTGGGTGATTCGTCTCTGTCTTCCAATCATAGAAATATTCCCTATCAAGTAGCACATGTTGCTTCAGTATTTGTTCGTTGATGCGGCCAAGGCGCTGTAAGGAGGCTATTCGCTCAATCTGGGTTCCGCTCTGTAGCTGGCCATGCTTTAGACCGACTCAAAGAGTCAATTTTGCTTTTTTGATTCCTCACTTTTCGGTCAATGCTATTTTTTGGCGCATTTTGAGATCAACTTCCCTTGAAGTCCAGATAAGGAGGTGGATGCTGTCCATCGTGCTTTTATCGCTTAAAAGCATACTTTTCTCACCGTATTTCGATATGAGGAGATGCTGGATTCCCGGGTTCCACTGTTTGTTAACTTTTTTTCTATCGATATGCTGCTAGTGCATTTCATAGTTAAATCCAGGCCTCACCCCGTTACTGGATTGCTTTTAACGCAGTAGTTACCTAACTCCAACGCAATTTTCTCAGTACTTCCCTCACAGCTCTCTATGTCACTTTTGTGCCTAGGTTGGCGCCTATGCAACTTTCCATGGAGTGGAAGCGGTGAAAATGTACCAGGTATACCCCACTATGCAGAAATGTTTTCAGTTTATTTCGATAGGGAGATTTGTTAGATCTAGATATTCCATTTTGCTGGAATACCACGTACATTCCGTCACAAATTCCAGTTTGAACCCACGTTTAAGGTCGACTTATTTTACTTCGTCCTCCTGATGTGAGTCACCACACTCTCCTTTATTCATTGGGCAGTTGATACACTTTGAGTTCACCTTCCACGAATGCAACACTGATAGCGGCCATTAGGAGGGTCCTTTGACTAGCCCATCACATTTTCATTACCCAGAAGTCCCGTTTCCTCCAGCTTATGCAACACGGAGTGATGACCAATTCTTAAGCTTTGTTTGCTTCTGGAAGTACAACGCAAACAGGTTCCTTAGTTTAGGTCCCGCTCGTTCGGTCCGATTTGCTTACTTCCTTGGTTGTCAGTCCCAGCCCACCTTGAAGGAGACCTACTGTTGAAGTAGCTACCCTTCATATAGACGACTAAGGTCAGTTGCAAGACGTTTATTTAAGTGGTACGGCAAGGCTGGCTTTGAAGGATTGCGAAACACAGACGAAATTATTCGAGCTAAGTGATGGCGGTGTTGGTGTCGATAGTGTTGGCATTATGTTCAATTAGAGCCAACGCAAACACGCAACAACACCATACCTTTTATGAGCCCCAGTAGTTCCTGTTCCCAAGGTTACTTCGATGTGATTGGCCATTAAAAAAATTAGTAATGTTTTTTTTGCTTCCAATATACCTTGTTTTAATTACACCCAAGAGCCAATATGTGTCAAAATTATTGCCAATGCTATCATTAATTTGCGAGTTTTATGATTTATTGAGTTATTTTTCAAATGGACCTTTTTATTTGGCGTTCCGAGTTGATCTTCGTAGATATACCTCCTTCGTTTTATGATACGTCGACTTAAAGACGTTGTTGTCCATCTTTATTGCACTATGATATTCCCTAGATGGACAATTCATCCCTGAAGCGTCTAGAATTTAGCTTTTTTATTCATTTTGTTTATTGAGACGTTTTTTTAAAATGTATAACTCGGATTTAGCGAAAGAGATTGCGTACTATGTGTGTACACATCGGCAATTTATGATGTGCTGTCAATCATGCTTTAGCCTTTGTTTTTTCGATCTGCTTTTTCCGCAAATCCTATCATCAATAAGCCCATTTTCTACACAATCCTCATGCTAGTGTCACTGTTCAAGTCTTCTACGTCATTTCGTTAAAAGAAATGGTACTATTCACCTTTGCCAATCATATTCAATGTCGTGGTGAAAGTACAATCATGAGTGCCAGTTTCGTTACATTAGTCGATGTAAATGTCGTGGCATAATCTGCAGTCGGGTACTCTCCATGAGGCTGTGATGGCTTTTTCCATTCCTCTGCATCCCCACCAGACTGTACCCAGTGAATGTCTCCCGAAGCCTTGTAGGTAGATAGCTTTCAATTCACTGGATGGTTCGAGTTAGTTAACTACCATGTATGCCACCACCCGGCATAAGGGATACTGTTTCAGACTGTGGTTAGGAGCCTGAAACTTGAAAATCACCTTTTGTCTTCACTAATTCTTGGACCCAGTTAATAACTACCCCTCCTCGTGGCATATCCAACTTTTTGAGCGACTAAGGTCTTCGAATACATATACAAGACTATGTAAGCCTTCAGGACATAATGTCACCATTTGTGCCTCCCCTTCACGTTCATTTGTTTTGCATCATCCTCTGTTGTAGTGCTAGCCTACATCAAGTTGCTGTACGCGGCGATTTAAGAGTAGCATCAACTTCCGGCCCACTTCATAATTACCCTTTATCCCGGTCTTGGACCACTCCTCTCACGTGGCTCATTTTCAAGATTTAAATTGTCTGTCGGAGTGGAGCTTTTCAAGTTCTTTTACATTTCATGTGTGCTTTGGTTAACCACACCCAGGTCAGTCGAGCACATTGCTCTCTCTCTAAAGGTAGTCGGTCTCAGCTTAGATCTCCCATGCAGTATTTTCAGGGTGGGAAATTAGCACGTAAACATCTTATTAGTCTCTTTTAAAACAGATCATGAATTTAGGAAAAGGGCTTGTTGCTCTTCCTTTTTCGTGAAAAAGGAATTGGAATCTCATCCCCATTAAGGCAACAAATGCTTTTATTTAATCGAAAGGAAAAAGGATAATCATGTTTCGCGCCCTCAGCTTTCTATAGCTTCGGTGCAGCCTTTTTATTAGCTCGAGTTACTTATAACCTAAATCAGTAGTGTCTGCTTCAGTCACTTTTAAGATAGTAAAATAAGCCTTACTTGATCTTTGTTTCATCCACTTATTCTTTTTTTCTGTGCATTTTCTCTTTCAGCCTCTGACGAGTCAGTGGACGTCTTTGGCCCCTTCACCATTGAAGAGCTTCAGCAATATCGCAGCGGTATGTCCACTTAGCCTTTCCCTCTTCATGATAACATTACTAGCACCACCACCGCCACTACTACACCTGAGGCTTCAGAAGCGGTAGCAAAATCGGCCCCCTTCGTGCCTCGATTTGTGGGGCATATACGGAGGGGGAAACAAGGGTGGTATCGCAGGTGATCTGAATCGATAAAAGTCTACTGCCTGTTCCCTCCACTGCCCCACACCATCCCACTCACCCTCATCTCACTCGACACACCCTTTCGTAATCACCAGCAGCAGCGACGGCAGTATCGCACGTGCGCGTGCCCATTTTTTTCTCTTTTTAATGTGCGCATTTCGCGCGTCCACCCTGCCCGCTCGACTGCTTGCCTGCCTAACTCGTATCTTTGATCTGCGTGCCGTCCAGTAGTCGCCTGCTTCGCTTTCTGTAATCTCTCCCTCTCTGTGGGTGCGAATGGGCGAGCAGGCGAGGGCATTGACTGACACATCGATCCTCTCTGATCCTCAACTTCTCAAAAGGGCGACTTTCTGGGGATCTCAGTTGCTCGATTATTACCCTCCCCATGCCTTTCATCGAAAGTTGACGTGCATGTGCACCTTAATTACTTGTGCGATTATCACAGGGTAAATCAAACGGCCTCCTAAATGAGCAATATATTGTCTGCTATCCTCTCAGTGCTACTGTTAGGAATTGGTCAATTTTAGCCGTCTCCTTAATATTCATCGCTTAAGATAGTCAAAAATGACTATTGCGGTTGATAATAGGCGCTTGACTTCGCAAAATAGGCGTTTTTCGAGTCTTTGAACGCGTCGTTAATCGTCTTTGATTAAAAGAGTCTATTCTCACACAAATTGAATAACTCTTCTGATGTTCTTTACGCTCCTTCCCTTGTTCCAGCCTTGCCTTGAAAAATCGACAGGTTTCTTTTGAGTCTCAAAATCCCACTGAAATTGGAACTCTCGATTAATAGGGTTTTGTAATTATTCCACCGTCAGCCTTGCATTTGGGCGTTGCGATGAACGTTCAGCGAAGTCTATTTGGTAAACTTCTAGACTCAGGAAAGCAGGTAAATTGACATTCTGTTCTCTGAAACCATTCGCTAATTGCGACGTAGAGAAGCCGTTTCAGGCGTTTTAAAGAAAATCCTGCCCTCTGTGCTCTTAACTGATTTAATGAAAAGAGATCATTTTGGTTGAACACTCACTGGTACTGTCTATGTAAACGAGGATCTTATTATGACACCATCGGTTTGTGTTGTTCCACGCCACTAACAGCGATGATGTGGAAGTTGTTTACCTACACATCGCAAGACAAGTACGTTGCCTTCTTCGGCCTGGCTTTAACCTCAAAAAGGAATTCAGTTGGGCGGGCATCGCGGCTGGTTAGTCGAAACAGTGGCGTGTACAATTAGAGGAACTCGTCAAAACATCAACCCCCAATACCGACACCTTACCATAACACCCAAAATTCCCTATGGCATTGACGTCCCCGTTCCTGGATGTGGTGATGGCAGTAAAACCCCCCATAATCATGTCTGTGTATGTATAGCGATTCTGTTGACGCAGCAGCCATGGAGGCAAGCACACAAGAACCCTTTGAGGGTCTGACATTTTCGCGCCATGTGGAATCCTAAAGTTACCGCTCTCCACTGCCTTCCATCCCAATCACAAAACTTTCTTCGCATGCATCCATTGGTAGATGTATGAACTGCTCCTCACCACTTCCACTTCAGGAGACTTCATCTAGTTCTGCTTTTTGTCATTCACATATTTGAGGCATCGCTTACCGTACTTTAAGACTGCCATTCCCACTCTAGTCTTCTTCCTCCTCTGCCTCCTCCTCCTCCTCCTTCACTATAACGCGGTTCCACACCTGTCCGAGAGGATAAATGATAACAAGGACAGGTGTGCACGCGACACAGACTGTTTCAACATTCTGAACAGTCCACAGTTATCCACGTGGGTTAGCCATCTTGATGTTGATTCTCGACCCGTCTACATTTAGCAAATTACCCACTGCCTCCGCCACTGTCTACCCGCCTTCCATCCATCTTACTCCACTAGATGTATGGAGACACATTTCCACATTGCTTCACCTTCCTGAGTTGCCTTTTTGGCCTCAGTCAGCATTCCGTCATCTCGATGGCGGTCTCCCAACCACCACCCATCAACAACACACACTTCAACTCACCATCAAGCCAACTGCTTGTGTGGACTTCTGCGTAAGCCTTCACACGTATTCCAAATCGCCCGCATTGTCTGCATCCGAAAACACTCCTTTTGCAGTTGGGAATACGCCTTCCGTCCTATCCACATTTCAATTTCCCAGAAACAGTTCATCCACATTTCACCATGCAATGCCACATGACTGTAGGTAGCGAGGGCGTGGTGGGTCGATGGACGAATGAATGAACGGACAAAACGGTATGCGTGATTTGCGATGAAATGCAACGATTGACGTGGGAAGTGAATAGAGACAGAGGTGAGAGCTGTTTGCCTCGCAATCCCGTTCCGCCACTACTCATGCTGCAGTAGGCATTCAAGTAGTTGTGCCATTTTTCGCTGAGCACTCAATAGGTGGTCAAACCCACTCCCTTTTGCGATGCACCATCACCACGTATTGTTGTAGCCAAGTGTGATTTGAGGCAGGTACTCTCGTAAATAATTTGCATGTGCACATCCAATCTCGGTGGCTAACAAACACACACACACACACAGCCAGCACCTCTCTTGCGATGCACTTCATCAACTCCAAGCATTCTCTTGCCAACACCTTTCCATGTCTCCCACTCGTCTCGTCGTGTCATTTGAGGCAGCGGACAAAGTGGTGTGTGAGGCGAGAGAGTGGCGGATGGCAGGAGTTGTCCAGGTGTTCGAACCACCATGAACTAACCTCCACCTGACTTTCCTTCTTCATCATCCTCCCCACGTAGTCGTTACTCTTGTTGTTGTTGTTGTTGTTATTGCTGTCAGTGGTGGTGGTGGTGGTGGTGGTGGTGGTGCTGGTGGTGGTGGTGGTGCAGGTCGTGGTGGTGTTGGTGGTGGTGGTGGTGGTGTGTGTGTGTCAATTTCACTCATCTTCATACCATTAAAGGGCAAAAGGCCTTGATGGCGTGCCAATGTCTCCGTGAGCAGCAACAGCATCAACAGTGGTGGTAGTGGTGGCTGCCAAAGTGCCGAACAAACCACAAAGTGCAGTGCGAAGAAGAGTGTGCCTTTGTGGTGCCTCTTTTGTTGTCCCACCAAGCCCACAAGCACGCACTCACAAAGACGTATACATCCACACACAGGCTTCTGAGTCATTCATCACGCGCAAAATAAGACATCTTCGCAGCCCCTTCCCTTCTCTTGGCTTTGAAAAGTGTCAAGACAGTGCGGGGGCGTCTTTTCAACCATTGGTCTCCACCTTCTCTCCCTGAATGTCCATTTCCAAGGTTGTAGTAGAGTCCCGACTTCACCCTTTAAACTTCCTACTAGGTAGTCAGAAATGTCCGCTTCAGTGAATTTGTCTACCCATCGACTTTGGCAGATATTTCTGAGGTCCCTTGTCCTGCGCCTAGACAATCTGCGATTCTACAATTACAGGCTGGACGTAAATTGAATGAAGTCCAGGTTTTAGTGCAGGGACAATGGCGACTCGCACTGGATTTTACCTCAACTTGTTTGATTCGTCCTTTCTTGTTTTACCTGTTCGTCACTCTATGGTTGACGTATGTTTGCCAAAATTTAGCCGACGTGATCCGTTTGCAAAAGAAATCTGTCCCATTTCATTAATGACGCCATTCTTAGAGTCATCAGTTCCAGTTAATTGAGCCTTCATCAACTAAATGTGTTGACTTTTTTAACGTCCGGACTCATTATGGTTTTTATCATTCCCTCCAGTTTTTGAGGTTTATTTACAGCAGCCTTGAGCCATCCACTTTTAGGCATCCTCCACATTCGAAAATCCCAAATTTCCTCTTGAGTCCCCATTTCCACCTCTCGGCTGTCACCCTTGAGGAAGCATAGGTGTCCATTCCATTGACTGTCGTTACCGTGTTCCCGTGCTTACTTTTCCACCCTTTGACACCTACGTCCTGAGCAAGCGTCCAAGTGCCAAAGTAATGATTAAACGGCTTTTGTCAACAAGATCGTTGTTGGCATTGGCAAACCCGTGATACGACTGTCCAGACCTTCTTTTTATGACGCACCTTTGTTGGCGGGAGGTCGGTAAAGTTAGCAAATTGGAGAGATTATGGTGGTGAGTCAACCGCACAGGGGGGTAGGGAAAAACACTCTTCTTTAGGGCCACGTGACACGCGGTCACGCACCCCGGTCCCAAAGGCATCGCAGGCTATCGCGGTGCTACAGGGGTCCTCTATGAATCACTGGGATGAGATGCGACTGTGAGTCACTTCGGCAGCGTAGTCACCAATGCATGTGCAAATATGTTTTGTTTAGTCTAACTTATCCCCCACCGTATGCCTTCCTTTGCCCCATTACAGAGAACCTGACGCCAGCGGGCGAGTCCGTCAGTCGAGTGCCGCTAAATGCCTCGGACAGGGATCTGGCGGACAGTCTGCCTCTGATCAGGGACATCCTCAACCGCAATGAACTCTCCAAAACCTCCTCTACTGGTGTTCCACCATCACATTCGGCGCCTCCCTCCACTCCTGCCCAAACCGCCTCGGAAGGCAGCTCGCAACCGGTGATTCCATTCTCTTACTTCACTGCTTTGATTCATGTGTTCAACCTCGCCTATTTTGTAGTCCACATGGTAGAACCAGCAGTATCGGTTACCGTTATTCTAGCCGAGTGGGGAAAATTCCTGTCATTGGCCTTAGTGCCACTGATTGACAAGCCTCTTTTTAAGTAGCATTTACCTCTGACCTAGTCTTGATCTGTTTTTATATTTAAAAGAGATTTTTGTAGATATTTTCTTCGCTGTCTCTCTTGTGATGAGAATGAAGATGGAGAGGTAAACAAACATTGGGATTATTTATTAATCATTTAGAAGAATCGAATCATTTTCTAATTCAACTATTTGATGCATGAACTGCTAAGCGATAGTCTGTAATTTCCAGTGCATGCCAAAATTGACCTTGAGGCAAACTTGAAGTCTCCTATTAATCAGTTTACTTGAAGTTTTCTGGCATCTACTTTTTGTCCTATCATAAAAAGGAGTCCTTTCCCCAAAAATAATACAATTCCCAAAAGTCACCCTTCCCTTGGAACATGATTGGGTCTCATACGCCTACCAATGGGAAGCCACTGCAGAAGTGGCATTATTACTGGCGCCCAGTGGGACGTAGTTAATATCACGTGCGGCTGATAATGTTACCATACCTACACCCACACACGCACACGCTGTCGGTACCATTTCTACTGGCCCTTCCAACGACGTTGGTGTTGGTGACTAATTCACCAAAGGGAGGGGTGACTAATGCGACACCCGTCTGCCCTCTTCCGTGTCCGCAATTTTGGTCTGTTAGACGCGTCTACCCCCTCTTGGGTGGACTGTCGACTTGTCATCCGCCAGAGTCCAGCTATACTCCATAACTTAGACTTAACACAATACCTATCACACATCTTGAACGAGCATTCCATGAATAGTTAAAGGCAGAAATTGGTTTTTAGCATTCACAGATGATTGAAATGCACCGAAGTGAAACAGCTAGATGATGGGAGATGTTGACAAAATTATCAATGGGGCCTAGCGTGATTGGTACGGTGGCTTAAAGCGTAAACCCACGTGAATAAAATGGCCACCCAGCGCTGCATTGGTGGTGCATGGTGGCTGTTTGTGTTGGTCTTTTGTATTCATGATACGTGAATGGGAAGCCACAACTTGCTATTGTTACGAATAGTTATCTTTGTGAGCGTCACTAACTTCCTCAGCTGTGAGGGGTTTTTGTTTTCAAATCCACTTTTTTTTCATGATCAGCAGTTATGCTTTCGGTCCTCTCGTCCTGCCTTTTCCACTACGATTTTGTGGTCACTTTTATTTATAGGAGAATAATTTTTAGTATTGTACGCCTTACCGGGGACTTATAAGGTTTATGCATGGGGTTAGACCTTTCTGTTTTCTTTTAAACAAAAACGGGCGTTTCGTGATTCGTCAGTTTCCGGCTAAACATGCATTTTATAATTAGTAGCTAAATTCTCTCAATTTCTGCTTGTTTAGTCACAAAGATTGTTTGAGTGAATTTGCTGCTTCTCAGACTATGAATGAATGATAGCTGTACCTTTTAAGTGGAAGTGGTTCAGTAACCCCCATGACCTTCAGTCTGACCGATAGTGGCGGGACCGGTCTCCAAGGCTCGCGAATAGACCATTCTGCGTGCAGTGCCTCTCATTTTGTTTAGTACTTTGGGCGTGCGCGTCTTCTTTTTTTGTTTGAGCGTAATCTTGTGTGCTTGTGTCTCAATTGATTAAGCGCTGCGTACGAGGGCACCCAAGCACAGTCAGCATACGTGCTTTGTGCAACAGATCTGCCTTTGCAGGCAGCCACAAAATGCACACATACTTTTGGCTGTTTCTTAATCATCATCACTAACTGTGGTGTGTGTTTTGCTTTTCCACATTGGAATTAACCGTTGATGTTTATTATTTTCACTTCTGGTGCTTTTAACCGTCCTCCAAGTCCATTGGTTGAGTCGGCAAAATATGATTGGTTGGTTTACAACCAATAAGGTGGAACCGACGAACAGGGATTGTGTGGGTCGTTGATCTATCGAAATTTTACAAGTGAATGTAGCACTTATACTGTCGCATACATCTAACTCTTTCTTATTTGATACCGTCATTATTAATGTGTGCTATGCCTTTTCATTTGATTGTGGCAGCAGATCAGCATACTTTAAAGCTGTAATCTGCACGTGATGGTTTTTTAAGAAAAATTTTTTGGAGAAGTATTTGAATTCGCTAATTCCGTAGTGCAATTGGTGGTGTCGCATTACCGCACTAAGAAATCTGACCTGTGATGACTGGTTTTCCTTTGAAGGCTCTGCTAGTGAGTCACACCTTTCAGATAAGTTGATGGTTGGCACAAAGGCGGCGACTCGATTCTGATTGTTTCACTTTTTCATGAATCGGAATAATGTAGCTTGAAGACCTCTTGGATAGATTTGAGCAGTAGTGGTCTAGCATTGCTGAATAATCGGGAATATGTAAATGAACTTGGAGCTGTTTTGCATGGACTGGTGAATAGCTCAACGTTGATTGGCTATCCAAATAAGGACAACCTATTGACGAGTCGAAATGTCTTAGACATTAGCTATTCGCAACTTGAAGGCCTCTGAAAACTTCTAAAATGTCAAAAGAGTTTCAAACACGCTACAACTTCATCAAAGAACAGCAAATTCAGTGAGAGCTGTGTTGATTGTATCAATTCTACGCAGTGGTTAGTTGAATACAAAAAGCATTCACTTCAAAAAAGCAATTTTGAATGCGTTTGCCTGAAATAATATCTGCGCTTCTTCAAAAGATCCATTGAGTCGGTTAACTATAAGACTATAAATAACTAATTTTTATAAGCAAGGGTTGCCTTGATGGTAAAGGGTGATCACGATTTATCGCTAAACCTATGCTTCTTAAGATGTCGATCGAGATAGAGCTTTGTAGGAATACGTCTTGAAATTGCGGAACAAAATATGTAGAAGATGGCTACACATGGCGAATTTAACATAGCTAAATCCATCAGTTAATAATTTCAGGCAATTTTATTACAATGCTTGATTTCATGTCTCCGAGAGTTCACTACAATTGGAAATACTTGAATTGTTGATTAGGTAAGTGGAACTGTAAACATTTGCATTTCGCTTAATGGGTATCTAAGATGAAAGAGCTGCAGTTAGGAGTTAGTGCCCTTTATCCTTACGAGCATTTCATCCCATCCATCCAAGACGGTGAAAACGTCCACCAACGGGTTTCGATAGTTGAGTTTATGAAGATACTTAACAAATGTGCTCAGAGTTCTTTTAATAGGGTCAATTCATGTGCTGGGCAGACAACGAAGTTGTTTTTAGTACGGTTCAAATAAATCGAGGCAAAATCCAGTGCGAGTCGCCATTGTCCCTGCACTAAAACCTGGACTTCATTCAATTTACGTCCAGCCTGTAATTGTAGAATCGCAGATTGTCTAGGCGCAGGACAAGGGACCTCAGAAATATCTGCCAAAGTCGATGGGTAGACAAATTCACTGAAGCGGACATTTCTGACTACCTAGTAGGAAGTTTAAAGGGTGAAGTCGGGACTCTACTACAACCTTGGAAATGGACATTCAGGGAGAGAAGGTGGAGACCAATGGTTGAAAAGACGCCCCCGCACTGTCTTGACACTTTTCAAAGCCAAGAGAAGGGAAGGGGCTGCGAAGATGTCTTATTTTGCGCGTGATGAATGACTCAGAAGCCTGTGTGTGGATGTATACGTCTTTGTGAGTGCGTGCTTGTGGGCTTGGTGGGACAACAAAAGAGGCACCACAAAGGCACACTCTTCTTCGCACTGCACTTTGTGGTTTGTTCGGCACTTTGGCAGCCACCACTACCACCACTGTTGATGCTGTTGCTGCTCACGGAGACATTGGCACGCCATCAAGGCCTTTTGCCCTTTAATTGTATGAAGATGTGTGAAATTGGCACTCCAGCACCACCACCACCACCACCACCACCACCACCACCACCACCACCACCACCACCACCACTGACAGCAATAACAACAACAACAACAACAAGAGTAACGACTACGTGGGGAGGATGATGAAGAAGGAAAGTCAGGTGGAGGTTAGTTCATGGTGGTTCGAACACCTGGACAACTCCTGCCATCCGCCACTCTCTCGCCTCACACACCACTTTGTCCGCTGCCTCAAATGACACGACGAGACGAGTGGGAGACATGGAAAGGTGTTGGCAAGAGAATGCTTGGAGTTGATGAAGTGCATCGCAAGAGAGGTGCTGGCTGTGTGTGTGTGTGTGTTTGTTAGCCACCGAGATTGGATGTGCACATGCAAATTATTTACGAGAGTACCTGCCTCAAATCACACTTGGCTACAACAATACGTGGTGATGGTGCATCGCAAAAGGGAGTGGGTTTGACCACCTATTGAGTGCTCAGCGAAAAATGGCACAACTACTTGAATGCCTACTGCAGCATGGGTAGTGGCGGAACGGGATTGCGAGGCAAACAGCTCTCACCTCTGTCTCTATTCACTTCCCACGTCAATCGTTGCATTTCATCGCAAATCACGCATACCGTTTTGTCCGTTCATTCATTCGTCCATCGACCCACCACGCCCTCGCTACCTACAGTCATGTGGCATTGCATGGTGAAATGTGGATGAACTGTTTCTGGGAAATTGAAATGTGGATAGGACGGAAGGCGTATTCCCAACTGCAAAAGGAGTGTTTTCGGATGCAGACAATGCGGGCGATTTGGAATACGTGTGAAGGCTTACGCAGAAGTCCACACAAGCAGTTGGCTTGATGGTGAGTTGAAGTGTGTGTTGTTGATGGGTGGTGGTTGGGAGACCGCCATCGAGATGACGGAATGCTGACTGAGGCCAAAAAGGCAACTCAGGAAGGTGAAGCAATGTGGAAATGTGTCTCCATACATCTAGTGGAGTAAGATGGATGGAAGGCGGGTAGACAGTGGCGGAGGCAGTGGGTAATTTGCTAAATGTAGACGGGTCGAGAATCAACATCAAGATGGCTAACCCACGTGGATAACTGTGGACTGTTCAGAATGTTGAAACAGTCTGTGTCGCGTGCACACCTGTCCTTGTTATCATTTATCCTCTCGGACAGGTGTGGAACCGCGTTATAGTGAAGGAGGAGGAGGAGGAGGCAGAGGAGGAAGAAGACTAGAGTGGGAATGGCAGTCTTAAAGTACGGTAAGCGATGCCTCAAATATGTGAATGACAAAAAGCAGAACTAGATGAAGTCTCCTGAAGTGGAAGTGGTGAGGAGCAGTTCATACATCTACCAATGGATGCATGCGAAGAAAGTTTTGTGATTGGGATGGAAGGCAGTGGAGAGCGGTAACTTTAGGATTCCACATGGCGCGAAAATGTCAGACCCTCAAAGGGTTCTTGTGTGCTTGCTTGCACACACTATCAAGCATAACAATGCTTGGTGGATGGCTATTGCTGCAATGGCAACTAAATTTCGTTTTCTCTGTTGTCCATATTTCGTCCGCTGTCTTCATCATGGTGCTGACTTGATGCTTTTCTCGCTTCCGTTATTGCTGACATCAGCACCAACTCCACGAATAATTATTTATGTAATAGGCGGGGAGGAGAATTGTAGGTCTTCCCTGATCGACCATTTTATAAGTCCAGGTTGCTGTGGAAATGCGTTTCTCTTTTAAAGTCATATATCCACTACAAATGACCGCATTTTAATGAGGGCTTGTCTTTGATCCAAACTTCTTTCGACTACTTTTGCTTCAAGTTTGTTGCTGACGTTTTCCTGTTGTGCTCTGACTTTTAGTTGTTGAAGGAAAAATATTATCATAACTTCTCCACAACGTCATTAGGCATCATTTGTTTAAAAAAGTTCTACAAAAATTAAACATCCCCTAAATTTACTTGGGTGGAGTTTTCGGTTCCAATAGTTTCAAAACAAGAACAGGGAGGGCATTGCGCAAAGTGTTTACATAGGATGCCGCGAATTTTTCCGAGAAATTGCGATTGGAAATTTCCCCCTGTTGTCTAACTATGTAACTGGCATTTACATCATTGATGTTATCTCGCCAGTTGGATTTAGCTAAATACTTTGGAAAAGCTTGGCTGAGCTTCCATGTATTTTCTATGCCAGTGGTATATAGGAAGAAATAGGGCTAAGAACTTTATTTTTAAGTAATAATGAGGTGTGTGTCTGGAGAAACTTAAGCAATTAATTCTACTAGTTTTGGCGGAAGGCGGAAATTAATGAAAGACTTTCCTCATTGGTGGGTTTGTGAAGTGGACCTAGTAAATGAACACAGCGGAATTGTAAAAGCTTGGTAATTCTAAATTTGTTTTGTAAATTCGCTACTTATCTCTGTGGCTATTTCTGACCAAGGTCACTGTTTCAACTCAACCACGTTAAAGCTGAATGGCCTTAACTTACCAGACACCTTTCTTTTTCGAAGGCCCGCTTATTGAACGGCAGTGGAGTTGGAATGGACCTTTCGGATAGTAGCGCCATTGACATCAAGCCGCCCTTTTCAACGAACCCTGGCACAAGTCTGCCAAAATTGACGCCCTCAGCGTCGTCGCGGTTCCAACCAACTAGCTCTTCCGCTGCCGCTGCCTCTTCGACGGGCGTGACCACGACGTCCACAGCGACAAAGCGTCGATCGTTGAAACGGCCCGCGCAATCTACTTCCTCCGCCTCCTCCTCCTCCAACAGCAATAACAATTGCGCACCTCCCAAGAACCTTCAGGAGCCCGTCACGGTAACTACAACCTCTGGGCAAATCGTTCCTCCTGTTCTGCCTCAGCCCTCCACAACCTCCTCCACACTTCCCGATGCAAATGTCTTCCTCTCTATCAACACTGTGAAGCAACTTGGTGTAATTCTCCGCTTTTCCTCTCCGACATTACTCATATCCCCAGAATAAATAGCGTCCATTTTCTTCCCTCAGGACCCTCAGCAGTTGCCAACACACTTCACTGCCCAACCGGCGGCAGCGCTGTTGGGATGCAACCACCATGCTGGCATGCAACCACTGTACGCACCCCAGCCTATTGGACCCCCCTCCGTGCCTCCTCCGCCACCACCCGCACCTCTTTCGGGGAAGTCGACGCCCCGACAACCTGCAAAAAAGCGACTAGAGGCACGAACTCCCACTATTGAGGAGTTGGGTGTACCCTCCGCTTTCAAGGCCCTTCACGACACGCCGTTCAGTGAGTTCAATAACACGTCTACCTATAGCAAGTTAAGTAGAAATTAGTTAAATCCCTTTCCCCGATTGTAGCACCGGTTCTTGGTCGAAGTGGTGGTAGCAGCACCAATTTAAGAGATACTTCAGCTCCACCTTCAGCAGCAGTGTCGAGTACCTCGACAGGAGGACAGGGAGGAATGGAGACGTCAGCGGCGAAGCCGGATGACGATGAGGACGAAGAGATGAAGACTATTTTTGCTGGTCCTGTTGCAGCTCGTCGTCACCATTCAACTGTCAATCAACCGCCCGTTAGTGGACTCACCTACGCTGACTATAAAAGTCTTCATGAACGACTGCAACAACATGCGGTCAACGGTGTTAGTTTGGCTGGCATGGAATCCCCTAATTCCCTCCCCTTCAGGTAACGACCCTCCTCAATCCTAACTTAATGCTGTTTTATGCACGGAGCATTAAAGACGAAATCCTGTGTACCCCTTCTTTTTTCTTTAAATTGAATATTTTTTTGCTAAATTAGCAGTGCAATGCCAACTTATCATGGAATCCTACATTTTGGGGCTTTGATGGTGACGTAATGAACCAGATTAGATATTTATTATCTCATTCCGGTCAACCATCTTAAAAAGTGCTCTTTCAACGTTTTGAAGCATATTTTTTTTTACAAAAATGCATAATTAAAGGACAACGCCGTGTGGGAAGCGGTGTGCATCTGCTTGTGCACTGCCCAGTTTGAGTCCGAGCGGTGTAAGTGGATTTGGGAACGATGCTACTGATGATTTGCGCCAGATGCCCTCTCTTCTCCCGGCGCCTGGTATCTCCCCGCCCCCTGCGCCCTCCCTCACCACCCACCGCCTCACTCCAGGTGGCGGTCGACAGTCGAGACCGCTGGGCACCGCTGCAACGCCCGGCCCCGGTCTTTTCGATCGCGATACCCCCGGCAGTTTGCGCAACCTCGCCTCCCGGTTTCGTGACTCGCCCATCTTCCCGGTAAGTGGTGGTGCTTGTATATCATCGTTGATTTCAACAGTCGATGTGTGATGCCGCAGTTCACCGAGCATTAATTGAAGACATTTCGATGTTCCATCTGTTGGTTATTCATTGTTCTACCAGCGAGCGTGCTTGACCTTTCCACCTCTCCGCTCTCCTCCCATTGACTACTGTTAATTTCATATAGAATTTAGGTATGGGGACGGTTTAGACTTGGATTAACTTTCCGTTTGTCTTCCAGTGTCTTGACGATTTAGGCTGTTATCCAATCTTCTTCCGGTGTATCCTTTTCCACGCCGCAGTCTGCCTTATTTCAATTCTTGCTTCGCAGAGTTTCAACTATTAGTGTCAAGTTTCCCGCTCTAGGAGCAACTATCATGGAACTTTCCATCTATGGATATTTACCCCTGATTGGATTGTTGGGGATGCAGCTGATATAAAATTTTAACTTCTTTGTCACTCTGACTAGGAAATTTCAAATGCAGGTTTTACTTTGGTTCATTTGTGTCGCGCTACGGTACAAGTGTGAATTGCCGGGTCACAAAAGATCCCCCTGTTTCTAGTTCTGGCGATATCACGTCTTTGCACCATTTCTTTCTTTATTATCTCATTTTATTTAATAGCGGACCAGTCCACTGTAGTTTTGACAGCCTCTAAATTGACCTTTTGTCAAGTATAAGCCAATTTTTACATTTACTGTGATTAATCGAACAACCTTCTCAACGGTTCCTTCGCGTACCTTAAATGTTGCCAGCTTTCCTCTCCGATGTATCAAGTAAATCGCTTTGCAGGGAGTTTATAGTACAAAAATACGGGAACAAAAGGCAGGGCGATTCATGCTTCTATTTTGACTTTAAGCATTTTTTTGCCTCTTTGATATAACGATGCTTAAACTTACTGCAGCTTCTGTTTGCCCAACTTGGCTTACTGGGTTTGCCGTCTCTCTTCAACGTGAGTGTTGGTCAATCTTTCTCTTGCCTGTTTAACTTTCTAATTCGTTTCTCGTTGAGATTATTTTTCTACAATTTGTGGAAGTTTGTTTTGTGAAGGTTTTATGATATGTTAGAAAGGTTAATTTACAGTTATTAAAGTAGTCGTAAAGGTCCCATTAAAACGTCTTCATTTTCCAAAAGTACTTTCTTAATGCTTGCTCCAGGTCCCCTCTTCGCAATTTTGCTAAAATGAAAGAAAAAGCATCCCTCAGTAGCGTCACTGCTATCACTAATTTTACAATTCGGCGTTATGCTTTTGTAACACTCGAGGGGGAATGTGATCGTCATTCATGCGTGCAAGGCCAGTTGGATGTGGATAAGGCACCGGCCCAGGGGACGAGGCCGACCTTTGCTCCCTCGACTTTTCTTGTCTCTTTATTGCTGGTTTTAGGTCAACAGTGCTACAAGAAGATCTGTTGTTTAGCCTTAGAAATTACCTGCCTTGAAAAAGCACTTTCATTTATCGTGAGCACAACGGTTGAAATCTCTCCATTCATTTTAATTTAGTTTTGTATCCAAGCCTAGCAGTGTACTGGGTAAGTTTATTTACCTTGATGTGAGCGTATTTATTTGGCCTTTCCTTGGATGATTTTGTTTTGTAGTGCAGGTGTGGTGGGTGGATTTAGTTTGGTGTAAAAGGGCTATTAGGCCACTGGTAGGCTGTTATTTTCTCTATTCAAGCCTTTTCAGTGAACTCTTGCGTTGCTGTGATGGTGTCTCCTTGTTTTATGTAAAATTTAACGAAATTTTTTTTTGGTGAGCAAATGGAGTCGGGCAATTCTCAGTGTTCCCGTTTTTGTAACCACCACTTGCTGTTCCTTAGCTCTTCGTTAAACAAACGAGTCGAACGTGCTCAGCCATCCAGAAGGCGTTGGCAGTTGATTCCCATATTTAGCGTCCCGAGACTTCCCTGGAGGAGAAACAATATACATTATCAAAATGCGGTAGGATTTGGGGCTGCTGGCTTGGCGCTGAGATCAGTCCACCCGGTGAAAGTGCAGTCGGAGACTTAAAGTGGCCCCTTTACTAAAACCGAGTGTTAAACAACCAATTGATGTATTACATAATTCCTTCTCTTTTGGGTGTAGTCCTTGGCGCGCCCCGTCCTCAGCCTACCTCATCAGCTATCACAATGTATTTGATACTGCACCAAAAGCACTGACGAGCCAACCGTGCAACTGAGGAGCTGTTCACGTCACAGATCCCTCTTCTCGATTCTACTTGATATGGCGTTTCGCCCCGTATGGGAACTAGATTTTGGGGCTGGGAGTGTGCTGGCCATCACAAGTATCCATAGGTAGCCGTATAGGAACACTGGCCTAAATGCGGGGTCACGTAACAAAAGTACGTGATTTAACACCTTTTCGTTGGGATTAGGGTTTGACGTCTGTTCCTCTTTGTTACTCTATTCTCACTTCAGAGCTGACTAGTCATATCTGTCTAGGTTCTGGCCAGCTATGAGAGAGGCGGAGAAGGTGCCGCGGTTTTACATAATTAAGATCTTTATGCACGTACAATAGACAGCTCCGTAACGAACATTTTTAGCCACGGGCAGTGCCGCCCGAGTCGTTAATAGCTTTCCTGCAAACCATGCGACTGGGGCAGCTGCCGAAGGTGGACGTCCTTCTGTTAAGGATGGTCACTAATTCTCCCATTTGTAGCATATGTGGTTCCTCCGCTCCGCTGCGTTTTATCATCCAGGGATAGAAATTAAGGCAGGCGTCCTATTAGATCGGGTTCGCTTTTGGACGTCCCCGAAGACGAAAGAAGGCATAATACTGGGGCAGAATATGTTTTATCAGCCTACGGATTGGCTTGAGACTCCAGACATGGCCCGGAGGCCAGCCCACACGGAGCACCTAAGTGTGTACCCTTTGCCAAACCCTAGGGTTAAACAAACAATTAACACCTCACACATTGACACACTCATTTTCTTGTTATTTGAAAACAATGTCTTGTTATTACCAGTATCGGTGGCTGTTTAGCGTCTCCATTCCGTCAATATACTATCTTTCGGAAATAAATTAAACACGCCTTTTTTCCCAATCTTGGAATTCTTTCCCTATTTTGCCGCAAAGTGCCTATTATTTTGGAGTTTACAAGTGATTTTGTTTTCTTGTACTAATTTATGCCCCCTCTAACCTTTTTCGTGTTCAAATTGGGGGCGTGGTTTTACTGTTTTGTTTTTATCTGGTGGTTGTGGTAGTGGGATGGCCTTTTGAGAATTAGTTTTGCGTGATTGATTAACCTATTTATCTTTTCACTCTGTCCTCCCTTTGCCAGACGAATTCCGAAATTCTCGAGGTTCTAGTGAGCCTGGCGCAGGAGTACGGCGTCCAGTCGAATCGCGCAGGCAGCAGTTGCAGTCGTGAGTTGCCCCACTTAACCTCAGCCCAGCCTCCCTTCGTCTTCCACTGCTTCCTTTTTTCCTTACCTTCTCTTGCTATCCACCTAGCTTCTATCCCTCTCTCTTCTTCTCTTCCCTAAGCGTGGTTGCCTTTTAACTCTCCTATTTAACCTTTGACACTCCATCCTCTTTTAGGTCCGCAGAGCCAGCACTATCTTCGAAGGAGTCTCTTCCTTGGTAACGATTCCCCCAGTCCCGCAGGTCTTCCTCTCAACATGCTGAGCACCATCACCCCCACTACCACCTCAGCCTCTGACCTCATGGAACAGCAGCAGCCACAGAATCAGCACTCCCCTCCTCTCACTTTCGATCCCTCCTCCGCTGCTGCTACAGCAGCCTTTGATGCGCAATCACTATCACCGCTACCACCGCCCGACTTCAACCAGTGACCTTCTCCCTCCATCCCCAGGCTTATCCCCCTCCTTCCCCCCAGGCAGCGTCCCAGATATGATGATATGTCCACGTCAGTGCACTTGTCCCTCGGCCCGTCCCACTCCTATTGCTTCTACTTTTCTTGTGTTTTTTTGGTTTTCCACAGCGCCTCGCCTCTATTCTTTTTGACGCCTATTTTTATTCCACCACTATCGCCGCCTCAAGGGGTGGATTACCTGCCAACTGTGTTGACATTATGAAAGCAACAATATTCGCGCCACTCCCTTCTCCCACCCATTAGGTTGCTCGGTTATTTTGATAAGTTTTCAGGAATCTCACACCAACTCACCCGCTCACTTACCTTAGCGTCAATGATGCAGTCTTTAAATCTCCTCCTCCGTATTCTGAATTTTCTTTGTTCCTCTACTTTTTGCGCTTTTCTCTGCGTGTTTGCCTGAGCAAGCAAGGCCTTTGATGGTTGTTCTGCCTGTCTGTCTCTTTGCCTGTTTGTTGGTTTGCTTAAACTATTTTACCCGTCAGCAATAGCCACACTACAAGCTTGCCCCCTCCCCCCTCTATTCCTGTTTCCTCTGCTCTGATCACTTGCGCCACTAAAGTTTTGCCTGTCTCTCTCGCTCTCCATCCTTCTTTCTCCATCGACACAAATGCTTACATTGTCACCGCCACTGCTCTTACTACTACTGTTACTATATTCTATATACTTAATGTTGAAAAGACAAATAAATTATGAGCAAAGTGTTTTTGTGTGCGGGAGTGGCTCATCCCCGCCTATTCTCCCCTATTTTGCCTTTGGGGGGATGTTTTCATTCTCAATTGCAAAGTGCTGATGATACCGAGGGATCTTTGTAAAGGCTGTAAAATTCCACGAGTCCTTATCGGTGCAGAATGGAATAAATGGCTTTTCAGAGGTTTATGGTGCGTAATACATTCTTGCTAGTTGTACTTCTGACTTTGGTGGAGGGGTTACTCAGGGCTGATGCTATTGCAATTTCGTCCAGTGGGACGGCCTCCAGGCCCTCAGCAGCCCCGAGCCATGCTTTGCGTCGTACGTTCCACTCAGGGTGGGTGGGGGGCTCTGGTGATTTATGTCCTAAAAGTATAGTTTAGAGAAATACTAAAAGCCAGGTTGTAGTGTGTAAGTTAATGGTAACGTAACACCTCCAGTCAGAAGTCAAAGGCTTTTCTTAAATTGCTGAATAACGGATGCGTCTACTAATATTTTACGATTGACGATGGAGGTTATCCTGTCTCCGTAAGTTGCACATCCACTGCATGGCATGGGCCTCTGACATATGTTAATGAATATGCATTTTTATACTGGCTGCACACATTGCAGTTTCAAAGCCACTTCAAGACACCACGGCATAGTTAGCTCTGTGATGCCACTATCTGACGGACGAAATCCCTGAATAGAATGCGTAACATCGCAAAATAAATGCGGCGACAAATGAGGTAACTGTTCTACGGAGCCAAGATTGTAATACCTTGATTAAATGTCATTACTACTTTTGTGTTTCAAGGAATTTCAGGGCTTAGAAATTGTACTTTAGAAGGCAGCACGGCGTCTAAGCTATGTTAGCAGCTCCCAGCCTTTCTTTACCTCAGCAGCATATGCTCTGCCATAGTATGACTTCTTTCGGGTTCAGAAAGGTTTTGCGGTGCTGAAAAAATAAAATCTGTATAAACAAACCCAGATAACAGCAAAAATCTACGCAAACAAAAAGTTTTTTACCATCACTTAGAATTTATTTGTTTTGTAAATTCTTTGTATATCAAATAGATAGCCTTTAAGATCAGCCATAACAAACTAAAATTAGCTTGAACTTAAAATGCGCTGCTTTTATCTTTAAAAATTCAAAAATATTTATAACCTAAAAAGCAACTTAAA
The DNA here is from genome assembly GCA_000469725.3 of Echinococcus multilocularis. Taxonomy (NCBI): domain Eukaryota; kingdom Metazoa; phylum Platyhelminthes; class Cestoda; order Cyclophyllidea; family Taeniidae; genus Echinococcus; species Echinococcus multilocularis. The sequence goes on along the minus strand of LN902848.1, from coordinate 412,247 downwards.
TACGCTTGCGTTTTTACTAAAGGAAAAAATTAAATGTTAGTTTGTTTGTATGCAAATAATGTTTCTCTCGCCACACCGCTCTTAAGAGTGGTTGTTTCTTCTTTGGCATGGACGCTACGAAGTCTGCACCGTCGGCTCAGACGGCTAGGGTAATGTGCTTATCGTTACGGCACGGGTGGTATTTTTCAAACTATCATATAATTTTGGGGTGTACAGTCCGTAGTATTGAATGACGGCATACTTAGCTGTAGTGCCTGAGATGTCCACGAATGTTAGCTTGCATTTTTGTGGGCTTCGGTGTTTTCCACATAACATTTATTGAACGTGGGTACCACTCATCCCATTGAAAATATTTGTAATTTGATGATTTATTTTCTTACGCAGGTTACAAGAATTCTCGGTCGCACTGGCTCTCAGGGTCAATGTACACAGGTTCGCGTCGAGCTTGTTGAAAACAAGCGAAGCATCATCCGCAATGTGAAAGGCCCTGTTCGTGAAGGTGATATTCTAGTCCTTCTGGAAACAGAAAGAGAGGCTAGACGATTGCGATGATTTTTTTAGTAAACGTGGATTGTCACGAAGAACGGTATTCTTTCTTCCCCTATCGTATTGGGACTCAAGCTTTTGAACTATGCTAAGTATTTTTCTTCATTTCGTTGTTTTACATGCCACGCATAGTCCGGCACATTAACCTCAAGTGTGGTAAGCTGGTGGTTAGTTCTGCATTTATGCTCGTACTGGACCTCCTTCATTTTTTTGCCTCCCTCAGTGTCTAGAAGTGCCTGTATTTGTGGGTGACTTGAGTCTGGAGTGTTGTGAAGTCAATTTCTGGGGTGAATGGTGCTTTTTTAGGGACCAGTTCCCGCTTCCCGATATACTTGGCTTCCTTTGGTTCTCCGTTATTTCAGTGTGTTCACCATCGTGGTGAAAAATTAGTTTCTATTAAAGGACTTCCAGTAGTGTGCGCTAGCGGTGTGGGGATTACTTGGAGTCATGACATCCAAGTGGACAACTTTTAAGGCTTCCCCTTCTTCTGCCATGTCTGATTCATTTCCTTGATTCTGCTACAGTCTTACTCGAAGTTACGCTGGCTTTAGTCTCTAGGCTATTGGTGGTGTGGGGGGTGCGCTGGTCCCGCCGACTGTGGCGCAGAAACGCGCGGTGTACGGGGTCGTTCTGTACACGTTGTCACCAAGTTGGCGGGTGGGCTGGGCGGGCCTGACTCAATTAAGTCGTTGAGCTTGATTAGCGTTTGTAAAATGCGAGAATGGGCACCACGGGGATGGTACGTGCTATGAGCAGTTGAGTCTATGGGGAGCGGCGTTTTGCAATCAGCGCTGAAATGATGCCCTGCAGAGGTGACTGCTGCTCGTCAGCCCAAAGACGCGTGGGAAGCAATGCCACTGCGTTATTTCGCGATCGGCCAGGAGGAATTGGCACGGGGTAGTGGCAGTCCGACGCCACCTCAAGCCTATTTGTTTTATTAAGCTGCCCTTCGACAAAATAGAGTTCCCGGTGTGTAGCTGCTAAAAAGTCCATCGGAGTTGCTTTATTTTTTTTGGGTAAGTAAACCCGATGCAAATAAGTTCCCGACATTGAAAACTGGTGCAGTGTCACATTGAATGCTAAGCAATGCATGATCCAGGTATTATTCTCCTGTGACAATTTAACCTGTAAGAGTGTAGTCACATTAAATGCCACGAGTAACGCTTAAAGTGGCAGAGGTCATACAATAAGACAGCAGCTAATCACATTGGACTTTAGTTTATGCATCACGATACCGTAAATGTTAAATCCGAGTAGTTGCAGTTGAGAGTACCCCAGTCAGTCCAAGAAATTTCAGTAAAACTTCATTTAGACCCTGTTATCTGACTTTGAAGTACCAAGGGGGTGGAGGAGGGTTAGCCGCTACCAGAAAGTGGGTTCGATCTACCATCAGTGCCACCAACGCTACCAATGCACATTGTTAACACATTTCAAAATAGTTTGTTGCTTGCAAATAAAGTCACTATATCTTTTGTGCTTAAAAGATCCAAACTGGATCATGAGAACAAACCAATTTTTGCTTATGAAATCTTTATCACCACATGTGTTATTCAATATCAATAAATCTATAGCAAAAGTTGGCGAGATATCTAGTCATAAGTCCAAAAATTGTAATATGACTTATTTTTTCATATCGTATTGCCCAGCTCTAAATAAAAATACATGCCATTCTTCTGTTGTTTGACTTTGCACTTTGCCTTGAGGTCTGGTAAGACTATTGGTTAAGAAAAGTCAAATTTTTACTGGGTGTTTGTCGGCGTCGTATATCGCCCAGTTTGTAGGATAGCCCTTTGTGTCGCCAGTCGGCTTTTTTGCAGTTTTCTAAATTTTTCACCTCTAAATGCTAGTATATTTGTGATTCTAAAAAGAAAGTGTTTTCAATGAAGTCCTCATACAACTCAAACAATTTCATTGCACAGCTCTCTAACCTTAAGGTAAAGCCCTTATTTAATTGTTTTATTTCCAGACTTCACTTGCCTTTTGGGATGATCTTATTAACAAGTCAAATAAACTAACTGCGTCTGTGAGGTCGGTGTACTTTTTTTTCTCTGACCTGTCTTCTGTGTCATACGCTGAACATTGGTCTCTTTATTTTATGCCTTTTTAATTGACAGCTTATATTGCTTTTCATTCAGGCCTCTTGCATGGTTGAATGCTTTGAATACCTTTTGCAGAATTTGTTTGTCATTTGACAGTGTAGTGTCATGGTATCGTGTTTGCTATTCTCTCTAACCAATCTGTATTTTTCTTCAATTTTTCTTAGTATTACACTGCAGTGCATGTCCAGTTTTTTGGAGGCATTTCAAAAAATATCCGACATAGCAGAAACAAATAATGCGGGATTGCGTCCATTTGGCATCGCGTTGCGGCGTTATTGCCTGCGTCAACGGTGTGTCGAATCCCGACTGCGTGGTTTTAACAGGTGTGCCTATTAATTATTCACCTTGACGCATGCGTCCTTTTAAAAACTTCATAAATTCCCGTAATAACTACTTGGCCCTAAAGGTGAAAAAAATTCTCTCTATTCTGTATTGTTTGGGCTCAAGAAGAAGAATTCTGTTGGGAGTTCCATTTTTTCTCATTCAGTCAAATCACGGAGTGTCTGGTGACTCCTCTATCGGACAGGCTGGATGAGTGGCGTCGGACGGCCAACCAAATGGACCGAGACTGTGTAAAGGAGCTTCGCAAAGCCAAGTCGGAATTGCAGCGTGCCATTCTTGAAGCGGAAAAGTGCAAAAAGCGGCTTCGCCGTAAGGTTTGTGTTTTTTCCTCTCAAATGTAATGTGTGTTGCTTAAGTTAGTTTGAGGGCTCTTAGATCCTTTTTTCCTTGTATTTTGCCTCGAAATATCGCAGTATTCATATTTGCCTTTACATTACCTCCTCTTCATCCTCCTACTGGTTTGGACACTGCAAATGCGTCTATCACAACAGGATTGTTAATTTAGCATATGGTCGTGACCTTTTGATTCGATTTGCCGCCTTCTTTTGAACTCCACTTTCTAAGGTCCCGTTTTCATTCGCATTGCAAATGCTTTGTTATAGTTTTCCCCAATGTCAACTACTATGGGCTGTAGTCTGGATCTCTAGTTGGTTTTTTGATGTGTAGATAGTACATAAACGAATACGGTTGATTGAGGCCATAATAAGTCGTTGCAAACCAATTTAAAGGTAGGTTCTTATAATGCAGTTTATACTTGATCGGTTTTCTTAGGTGAAAACGACCCTTCTATCCATTCCACCGTTTGCATTAAAGTCATTCTTCTCATTTCTTTATCATTGGTCACGCATTGCTTATCACTGATCCATCTAAGTGCTGGATAGAAATCGAGTAGTTATCTTCTGGCCGTTAGAAGTTTTTGAATCCCACGCTTTTCAGATTTTTTTTGAAAGGAAAGATTTTGGTTCTTGTAGACTGATTTTTACCCTAATTTCACTCCTCTTGAAGTAGTAATAAATCGAAATCCTTAAAGTCCAGAGATTGAGCTGAGGTCGTATTTCTGAGCGTTCTGCCTTCATTTCATTCACATACCCACACACCGTATTTGAGATCACCCGTGTTTGTTTTTTGGGAGTGTTGCCGCGTCCCACAGTGCCTCGATCGCACTTTTTGTACTTTCCTGAAAAGAGTGGCCCCTAAATAATTGGCATGTAACAATTTGCATTTGAGATGAGTAAGACAATGAAGAGTAGTAGGAGGAAGGGGTCTGGCGAACTCAAAAACTGTTAAAAAATCGCGATGTATGGCCCGGAGATTTTTCGTGTACTGGTTCCGTCGTGGGTCAGGTCAGCAGACCTCTTAGTTTTCACTTGCTTGTTCTACCTTCATAAAGAGGTGCCGAGCTTCTAAGTCGTGCTTGCATCATTGTCAAAGTCCAAACAGGCCTTGGCGGCTAGCGTGGTACTGCACCTACCTATTTCCTACCCTGGAAGGCAGGGAAGGTGGGCACAGTTAGGTCAATACCATGGCTACGAATTCGAAACTAAGCTTAAGGAGCTTTGAGATGGCCTGGTCTAGCAATTGTGGTGCCTCTGTAGTTGAGTGTAAATGTAGGAAACTAGTACCAAATTCTGAGTAGACTTCCCTTGTCAGCACCACATTGGTATGCTGTTTACAATTGTTCGTCATTATCAATACTTCCAGCCTTGCCATCTTTCAGTTTCGTCTTTTTCATTACTCAAGGTTCAAGGCACGTTTGACTACTATAACGGTTTGTTAAGCAACGTCCAAATGATGATTTGGAATTCTTGACGTGAGGTTGCGTATCCATTTAGATGTGTTGTTTATGATAAACTACCCTACATGTTGTTCGTTTGTCAAGGATAGAAATGCACACAATGGAGGTGTGTGTGTGGTGACAGGAAGTTGAAAATCTAATATGTTGTAATTTGTTTTAGGAATACATTAGAAAGATTTGATTGAAGACGTAACTCATAGTCAGTGTGAGCCGCTAATTGTAGACCACTTCCCGGTAGTTTTCATGCGGTCCACCCAAGGCACAACTTCTCCGGTTTTCTTCATCTGGTCGGTTGCCAACTAGCCTTGGTTGGAACTGCCCTTAAAAATTACCGGTCTCCATAAAACGGTTAATCACTACCCAAAATATATCTCGCTGGGTGAAATTTCAGGCAAAGGTTTCTTTTTCAATCCCAAATCCTGTTATTTACTTCCTTCATTTCTACGTTCCATCAGCAAAAGGTGTTTTCTTTTCACTTCTGGCTATCATAGGTTGTGCTATCAACACCAAAAGATGTATCCTTCTCACTCATCCCTACGAAAATGCACAAGAGTTCTGCACCTTTGACCGCGCCTTTACGGAACATTGTGTAGCACTCTCCCTTGTCGCTAACTTAAGGGGCTTACTTGGAAGTGAGTCTTACACTACCTTTCGAACGTGGTCCATCCACGTTGGAATCGCTTTCTATCAGAAGCAGAGCCTAGAAATACAGGACCTTTACCTGAATGTAATTTAGCCAGTTTTTTTCTCCGCTTTTTTTTCTAAATCACTCTCATTTTTACTAAATTGTCTCCATCTTGGGTTGCCTAATGTGGCTTAATTTGACCTACATGGTTGCCACGCTATTCCAAATCCCATCACATCATAGACATGTCGAAGGTAGATTTATTAGTACATAAAGGCCTTCTTTCTCATCTAACTAGCTCAAATGGAACCGTGAGATTTTCGCACAATCATTTAAGTTACTTTTGGGACTGATCTGATGATTGTGTGCAATCTTTCGTTTCGGAATTCCGGACTTTAGGCATTTAGAGACTACTTGGCATTGTCTTGGCGCGATTTTCCAACAAAATCAATTACCAAGACAGCACGCATCGTCAAGTAGAATTGTTCTTTATTTCTCTCGTTTACTTGGCTTTTCCTTTTGACCAGTTTGCTTCTATCCCGCGTCCTCATGCCCCCCCCCCCCCCCCAGTTCTTGAGGTAACTTTCAACACTCATACCAACGTTTAATTCGAATTTGGTAACAAGATGGTGTCTTTTAAATTTAATTTTAGTCTAGACACATTACAAATGTTTCCACTTGTTTTAGGTTCTTTTTCTGGTTCCTTGCAAGCCTAGAATCCTCATATACATGGATACCAACACTGATCAAAAATGTTACTCAGCCAAAGGAATCTAATTAATGGTTTGCAAGACTGTTTTTTATTACTGAATGGCATTGCTAATCAGGAAGCCTTACAAAAATGTATTCCTCCCCAACTCAGTCTGCGCCTTCATGTTCACAGTTAGTCTCACTGACCTCGGAGTGAAGCTAACCATATTTTTTTCATCAAAAAAGGGTATGAAATACGATGGCTTACATTAACCTACCTTTTGAAGATTCTCTCCTTTTTTTAACAGTGTCCCTTGTAGCCTTACACAAGAATTCACCGTCTTTATTCTTGGATTACCTTCTTTGCAAAGGCTTTTTTACCGACTAAAGGATGAAAAAAGAAGGCTACTGCCTCGTTCAACTGTTCATTGTTTCAGGAGCTAACAGCAGTTTTATTAAACCCAAAATAGGTCGCTATTCGATTCGTATAACAAAACAAATTATCAAAGCTTTTCTTTCGTATTTCTGTTGAAGAAATTGCGGCGACATTCTTGAATGTGTTCACAATCTCTCATCCCACAGTTCACCTTTTATGTTAAGGGGAGGCCAAATGATTGCAACATTTCATTTCTCCAGTTAAGCCTCTCAGAATTAACAGATCCTAGTAATCCGCTGTGGGGTTTCGCCTGTAATGCCCAAGTGTGCATTAGGTATCCCATTTCCCAGCCAAGTAGCTAATCCTTCTCACTTTTTTAAAATGTCTGCACATATGCCTTCTGCGATGCCTCTGGACTCACTGTCTTGTTATTAAAGGCCCATGTAATCTAAACTTTTCTCAATTTACAATTGAAATACCTGGGTTTTTATGCACCTCTTGACCACTTTTACGTTTTAGTTCCTTGGCAAACACCTAGCATTAATGACGGAATATAAATGTTTGATTGGAATGACATTACTTGATTCATAAAACCACAGCCAACTACTTTTTGGTTGTGATGCTGTTGACCATGTGAGCTTATGTGACCGAAGTAGAAGAAATTGATGTAAACTTCCAGTCCTCCGCGACCGTGTTAACATTCACATTGATAAGTGAACATATGAAAGCGGTTTTTTTGGCTTGTCGAAAAATTTAAGTGATTTTATGAGCTTTTTAAGTGAAAAAGTAAAGCATTTATACGATCTTACTTCGATGTTAATCGTCGTTGTGAAGTGGTTTAGGCCTTATCAGACCCATACTGCTGCACTGCCACCTCTGCAATTGTGGTGCTGCGAGACTTCCCTGAAGACGAACGACGGCATACTACTCGGATAGAACATATATTCAACGCACAGTTGGGCTTTGTGCCACAGGCATGGCTCAGAGACCAGCCAATAGTGGAGCATTTAGGTGACCTTTTTTTCAAAATCAAGAGTTAGACAAACGCCTCCGTAGCCCCTCTCCTCTTTTGAGCGTCGTCTACGGCGTGCCCGCTGGTCAACCTCCCGCGTCAGCCACCACAGCGTATTCGGTGCTGTAATAAAAACACCCACGAGACAAACACGCTGGACATCGAATTTTCATGCAACAGAGGAGATACTTGACCACAATGTCACTGATCTTTTCTTTTCAAAATTCTACTGGATATGGAGTTGTGTCCTGTATGGGAACCGGATTTTGGAAGGAGTCATAAAGGCTGAGTTTTATAACAAAGGATAGAGTTTAACATATTTTTGTGGGGACAGGATTCTGCGTCGATTCCTTCTTACCACGTTATTTGCACTTCTGAGCTGCCTAGCCACGTGTTTGGATTTCATCCAGCTGGTGAAGGACTGAAGGGGGTATCGCAAGTTTGCATAATTGTTACCTTCATGCAGGCACAGTAGACAGCTCTGTAACGAACTTTTCTTGATAGTTCGCGCCAGGTGTTAATAGCTTTCCGGCAGACCATGGGCCTGGGGTAGTTACCGAAGTTAGATGTCATTTTTAGCCCTTCTGCCAGGAGTCATCACCGATTCCGTTATCCGCATTATATGCTCTTCCTCTACCACGCTGGGTCTAGCGGCTAACGCCTTGTTGTAGAACAGGGCGATCAACATTCAGAAGCGCAAATGGTGGTAAATTAGGTTTCCTATGGAATGGCTGGGAATTCGGAACTAATACTTCGCTAAATTGTCATCCTTCTCATTATTTCTTTTTTCATCTCTTTCGAATAGCAGGATCGCGGTGGAGTGACAGCAGCCTTTGAGAAGGACGATTTTGAGGCTCCTAACGTGCAAATCAACTTCGCTCAACACGACCTCGCGTGTAAACAGCGTGCCCTGGAACACCTGGAACAGCGTTGTCTCGAGGCGGTCGCTGTGGAGGAGCGTCGACGCTTCGCTGAACTCTCTACTTGTCTCAATCCTCTCCTAGTAATTTTGCACTACTTAAACGCCCTGCTTTAGTATCTTAAACCCATCCACTACCTGAGAAGTCTACTCTTTCTCGAAGTAGCCGGTAACAACTGCTTTCCCTTGAGCTCCCAGTACTTAAATTCATAATTCAGTAGTGTATTTACTCGTGGATATGTTTACCGAAACGCCTTAATTTTATTTACTCGGTTTTAATCTACATAATCTTGCCATCTATTACTCATGTAGGCGGAAACTAATTGATGATTTGCAGCTCCTTCTCACTTTTCTTCTACTGGTTAACAGCTCCTTAAATAACCAATCCAGCAGTCGTTTGGCTCTCAATAGCCGATCGTGTAAAATTAAAACAAAGTGACTGGTTTCCAAGTTTTATACGAGGGTGCTGTAAATTACTCCCATTTTCTGAAAGCCACATCCCTGATTGACACAGTCTGTCTTTTGTAAAGTTCTTATAAAACTAAATAACTCCTGAAAGGTGGTTGACGCTAGACATCAGTAAAGCAGGAAGATCTCAACGAGGCCTTAGGAGGAGGATGAATTTTAATTTGGCAGTCCTGGTGAACCAATTCTGTCAATTCGCCATCCTGTCCCGCTTCCCCTTTTACTTCCGGAGCACTAATTGAGATGCAACTCCACTTGGCTTGACTTGACAACTGATGGATATTTGGGGAATATTTCTTTCAATCTCTTGTTCATTTTTTTAACCAATCGTCTTTTGTAGCTGGATAAACTGGGAATTTCCAGCCACATGATGCACAGAAGTCGTCCTTAGTTGTCAACGCCGATTGGAAAAGACCTGATTTTGATGGTGGAGGCGCATTTTAAATTAGCTTCATCTGTGTCACTTCTGCTAGAAGAATTTATTGAAAAAATCTATTTTGAAATTTGGAAGGCTTCTATTGTGAGTGCGTTTCTTGTGTCTGTTGCAAAGCCGGTCATACTCTAAGGAGGTGAACTAATCCTCACTCAAATAGACTGCTTTCCGCTTTATGCAATATTTTCTAAATTGGCAAATTATATCTGCCGATCTCTGCTTAAACACTTGCCTAAGGAGGAGTCTGTTCCACTCGCTAGACATTGCCAAAGTCTCAACTACGGTGAAAATCAGGATGATTGCACGGTTTGCTTGATCCTCCTGTTTTGCTCTAGATCACAAATGCCACATCTTGTCATGGTACTTCTGAGGGTCTTTTACTCATTAAGGATATGTTCTGTTTAAAGCTTTGACGCTCGAAGTTAAAACATAATCTGCAATTGTTCGTGGACAAAGAATAGTCTGCGCCTCTCCTCTTGTTACATTTTATTGCAACACGATTCGGCTGGACCGGTACCAAGAGGGCCCTAATTGTGTGGGTGCTCGCGGCCTCAATTTGAGGTTTGAGTCTGATGGACTTGAAATTTGTCTTCACTCAATACATTTATAAGAAAGTCGATGCAGGTGCTTTGGAATGTAAAAACTTTGCTTTGAAAATTAACTCCACTGTTGCAGATTCATTCTTGCCCAACTCAGTTGATGCCACAATGCCTGTCTCATTTCATTGCCTACTCTTCACCGGTACGGTGTAAATTTGAGACGATTTTGCAGAGTGCCTTTACTTAAGTAGCATAATAATGTTTAGAAGTGGCATGCAAAACTTAGATGCCATTTTCTACTACTATTGATCAAAAGTTGTAATTTTGGACCTCGTTTTTAAGTCCAATCTACTTAAGTTCTCATTTCAGTAGTATAATTATGTTTATGTGCCCCATGAGGAATATGTTATTTGAATCATGCTAAAATTCTAGTGCCTGTTTTAATGGAAAAAGCTGCATGGGAAATCGCGTTTAATATGTGAGGAAAGTAGTTTCTTGTGGTCAGGTATGCTCTAGGTGGTTTCTGTACAAATCGTTTGGTTGAAACTGCCAATTTCCCAGAAGTGGCTTAGGCTTTGTTTTCCCCAGAAATTGTCTTGCAGAAATGGAAAAAGCACTGCGCTTGTTCATTATCAAGTCGAATCTGACACTTGGGAATGTTGCAATTCGAGCGAAATGTTCTCTCAGGCCCTGCAAAAGTAGCGTAACCTGCTGGCTGGCATTAAGTGTCTGCAATTTTAGTGCTAAAACGAGTAACAAATGATTGAAGTGACCTTTCCCAGTACAAAGCGGTCGTTTTGGTGCTTTTTTATTAAAAAATTATAGATTCATTTTCATGGTTGTTATTATTTGCCGAAGTTTTCTATCCTTTGCCGGTTTTTTTTAGCGCAGCAGTTTTTTCAAGCATCCATCCCATTTTATCCTGCAATTTATGGGATGAATGTAGCTTTTGCCTGGTTGCGCGTCGAGATGAACTAATGTTTGGCCTTTTCACAATACTTGAGGTCTGCATCCAATCGTCCATTCATTCATTAAAGAAATGAAGAGGTTGCTTCTGCCCATGACAATGTTGTAAGGGACTGACAGGTGTGGATTGAGACGCGTGATAATTTAAGACTCCTTTTGTTTAAGTTATTCGTTATATTTCCCATTTCTTGTTTCCTGCTTCAACCAACTATTATTTCGCTCAAGTAGTGGACTTCCAGAGGCGTTCTTAGCATGATCACTGTTGCATGACTCCGGGTATCAGTAGCGGTAGGTAAACTACCGATTCCTGGTGTTCCTATTTCACTTTTCTCCACCCGATTACCCTTGGTTATCAGCAGGTTCACTCAAATCTTCCTTCTACTTGCGAACCAAAATGTTTAATTTCTCGATTTGGCCCACAACAGTCTCTGTTGCCCATCTATGAAATGTCTTGGGCGCCAAATACTCCCGTATGCAAGTTGAAATAAGTCTCCAGTTCCAATTTTTGTCGGCATTCGATTGCATCTGGTAGGTGGACGAAAATGCGGAACTTTGCTTTCAGTTAGCGTGAAGGAGGAACTTGTAATAAAACGCGCAGCTTTACGTTTCCTTATTTGCGCTATCTGCTACATTGCCGATCCTCTGTTCACTCTCGTACTGTTAACAACAGCCCGCTGGATGTTATTACTCAATGGTGAAAGAACTTGCATTTATCTACTGGAATTTTCTCTCCTGGTTGGCTCTCGTTGTGTGCATTCATTTTAGACGGATTGCATCCTCTCATTTCTCCCGAGGTTACCCACTCTTTTCTATTCACTTTTTCTAACTTCGCAGTTTATTCCATTCCATCCGGATGTTATTCAATGGGAATTAATACCTCCTACACGAAACCCACACTTCCATGCAACCCATTCGTACTGTTCCCCGCGAGCTTTTGTAACCATTCTCCTGGCCGTCCTCTCCAATCCCTTTGTTTTCACTGCTCCTTTCGCCTCGTTTTACAGAAGAAATACTACACATCATGGCCTTTCCTAATGCAACCTGACCTTTCCATGATGCGTGTGTGTACGCACGCGCCTGCACCTTCCATCGACTACAGCTCCGAATTTTTTCTGCCTCAGGGCTCAGTCAGCTCCGTTGACTGCTTTGCCAGTTGGAATGATCATTGCTGAAACCACCTTTTTGCCTGTTGATGGTTATCGAATTCCCCTGCTGTGGACGAGGGGAGCTGTTCACCTAAATTGGCCTTCTTTTCCTCTCCTGGTGGTTACATCTTGAGTTGGGCCTAGTGCATTTCTAATAAACTAGCCAGCGGTCCGTTGAAGTGTGGGGAAAAGCTGCAGCCTCTTTTTGCTTAGTTTCCAGGCATTAGTTAGACTCATTACTCTATTCCACTGATGAATGCATAGTTGATTCTGGCACATCCGGGTTTGAAATGAAGAAAACGGCTGTTTTTGAGATCTCTTATACAGACTGGGAAGTTGCCTTTCTGTTTGGCTCTTTCGTATTGACAAACGAATAGGCTTTGAACCCATCCAGGTAAAGGAAGAAGGCCTGGTTTCAGCGCTTTATTCATGAGAATTTATTCTATCAAAATGCCGTTCAAATTAGTGAATATCTCTTTTATTTAAAATGAATAAGTCTGACGTGTGGTGTTTCTTGCTATGAAAAGTGAATAACTGTAGAAAGCTGCGTAAAATGTTTTTTTTTTTTTTTTTTTTTTTTTAAATCTCTACTGAAAGCTATCCTGCTTACCTAACGAAGGCCTACCCATAGCCACCGTTGTTTGTACCTCACCTTTATTCCACACATGCTTGTCAAATGCCAAAAAAGTGTGCTAATCATCGCATGGAGAAATGTGCATCGAGGCAACACGGCCAGTGGGGTAGTATGCCCGCACCTCTTTCCTGCCCCTACCTGAAATGCAAATCGTAAGGACGATGAAGTCTTGTGTTGCCTCGTGGGAGTAGGAAAGGAACCCTGTCCCGACTGTTTGACTATTTATGGCAGTTTCTAGGCTGTATCGAGTAGAAAGATCGCAGCTGCAACTGTTATTTGGTATTCAGCAAGTGAATGTTGGACCATCCCGTCTTCAGTGCGTCACACCAACTCAAAACATCCACAGCCGCCTGGGGATAAAGTGATGCGTGCCCCAGTAGTGTGGGGTGGATGAGGAGTGGATCATTCGTCCGTTTACCGAAATTATCATCCGGGGATTAAGTAAAACCTTTCCACTAGCTTTTCGAGTCCTTAATCGTGTTTAAAGCCTAGTTTACGATTAGATTTTGATTTGCTTTGGTGACTTTTCTGTTATAAATCGTTATGGTTCTCAGGCCTACTCGTTGTGCAAGACACTTCAACGGGATGTGCCACGGATTTGTCAACCCGAAATCGAGGAGATGTTGGTGTTAAAAAGCTGTAAATACACCGTCACAACTGTTTATTACATCTTTCTATTTGATCTGCAACAGAAGGGTCATGTCAGTCCTTCTCCATCCTTCAGCCGTAGTTCTTGTGGATTGATTTGCTTCAATGCTAGTAGTTTCTTCTGCATCTTCTCTTATTCCCGTCAATAAATGCTGTTTTTCTTCGTTTCCTTGAACTCGCCAATCCATTGACTATTCGCACCTACTTTGTAATGGGGTCAACTCTCTCCTCACTTCTACCGACTTTGCAATGTCTCCGCTCTTTCAACAAATTCCCACAAGCTTATTGTAATTGTTTTAAATTTTGTAGCAACTTCATAGCAGAATTTTTCGCTTCATTCTAAGCCTTCCGTGTCAGAATGTAGGGAACCCTATTTAGTTGTTACTCGAGTTGAGTGGCCACCGCTCATTGGCTCGGTAATTGAATAGCCCTTCCACATTGCATGAATTCCATAATTCCCGACAAATGAGTGTCTTGCAGTACAAATTGCTTTGGCTATCTTGTTTTTAAGCCCTAAACTCATTTTAGAATTCTTCTTTGTCTTTTGAACGTTCTAATTTGTCCTTCTCCAGAGGTTGAAAATTTTTCGTTTGCGAGTTGCCAAATCCGAACAAAGTACCTTCATGTAAATGTCTTCTTTCCATGGAGCTATGAATAAATCTACCTCTATGAGAGCTCCTCTAAATGGAATCTATCTTGTGTGACTTGTCGTTTAGTATTATCTAATTTGCTTTGGTTGAAAACACGATATTTTCCCATGGCTTTTGAACATTGACCTCCCTTAAAACGTTTCATTTGTTTGCATTTCACCTTATTTTACTTTTGTGCAGAACTTTGGGTTTTCCATTGTTTATTATTTTGATGGAAAGTCAACATCTTTATCGGGCCGTTCCTTCTGCTAGGGTATTTGCCTGGATCCACTGTTTTATGTCCCCCTTTGGACTTTACCCATCTCCTAACGGCTAAATATTCAATGTCACCGAATAGGTCTGTTAAGGTCTTCGTTGTGTAGCAGTCCCGAAGGAAACTCTCCAAAGCTCTTCCAATGATCAATATTCTTCTATTGAAGTGAGTAGTATATGCATTTTTGGTTCGATTAGCTTCATCCACTTAGAGCGTTTGGGTACTTCCTTTCCTGATACTTTGGTCCCTTTACCAGGTTCGCTTCCGTCTCAAAATGTGCAAAGCTAATGTTTAATTTATAAAATTCCAAATGATCATGTCTTTTCCCTCCACATCCACCCGCGCTCCCTGCCTTCTTTCAAATCTCAACCGCCTCGTTTTACCAAGCAGAAATTCAGCCTTCGCCATTACTATTACTAGGCCTGCGATCCCTTCGCGACCTTCAGTTAAACATTTGAACTTTTCTTGAGGCCGGATTTTCTCCCCGCTTAAAATGACTGTTAATGTTGTTCACTTTATCTGAGTCGCCTTTCCAAATCTCCAATGTCTGCTTAAGTCTTTTTTTCAAGTATTTCTCATTTGTACAAGAGCCTTGATTTCCCCAAATCTAGATGGATTTTGCCGCACTAAGTCAAAACGCCTACCCGACATTTTTTGTAACATCTTAATGTGAACGTTGTCGAGCGGTTATGGCTATCCTCACATTTCCTCATAATGGCGTATTTTTGCTTACACAAGGACGCCCACCTAAACGTGTTGGCGGAAATGGGACCACTGGAGGAGGCTCTAAAGGAGATCCAAGCCGCGCACTCAGCAGTCATTGCTCCCGAGTCTTCTACATCCACCGGTGCCGATGGTACCTTCCGTCTGCGCTCCACTCCCTTTGTCAAGGCTGGTGGTGCCTCGGTGGCGGCTTCGCAAAACTCTGGCTCCACCACCTCCACCAATGGCAATCTTCTCTTGGACGCAACCATCGCTACCGGCCCTGCTGCACTCTCCTTCGCCGTCGCTCAGGCGCCTTCCACGCTGAGCATCACCTCAACATCCACGAATGGAGGTGAAGGCGGGGGTCTCTTTGGACACACTGATTCCGTCGCCACACTGCACTCGCCGGATGCTGATGGAGTCTCGCGAATGCATCCTCCACCACTGATGCCTCCACAACCGGCTTCCGCCGGTCTTGGATGTGCTGGCAGTCCTGGAGTGAGTGGACCCATTTGAATGTTTGCGTTCAAAGTCGCCATAATTTCGATATACGAAAGCTATGCGTAGTGCAGGGGTACAGAACCGGGTGTTCTCCTTCCTGGTTAAGTGTTCATATGAATTTCCGCTGTGCTGTGGACTGGAAACGGAAGTGCAACAATCATTACCGAATTATGCTTGAAGTCTTCTACTCGAATGGATATCTGTGGTTCCAAGCTTTTGCTCATCATTACTTGGTTTCTCAGCACTATCGGCTACCAACTAAAATAACGGTGCATAGACAGGACTGTCCCAAGAAATGTACGTCGACCATTGATGGTGGTGGTAGGACATACTGTTACGACTACCAAATTACCTTTTTGTGGGAATCCGTAAAAGCGGAAGTCCCAGTTTGACTTAAATTTTCGCACTTACGTGTTCGCTCGTTGGTTAATAGTGGCAGATTGAAGGAATTTGGTAAGCGTATTGCTTTTTTCTGTTGCTTCAGCTTGTAATGTGTAAGTATGCGAAAACGAACAGCTTTCCTGTTGTTAAGAAGAAGGTTTGATTGCTCATTTGATCACTGACAAATGGGTTTGAAGGTTCATGCTTCCAACAGGTGATGAAAATCCAACTTAATTTGTTCAGCAGCTTAAAATGAAGTGGAATGACGAATTAAATTTTCCCACAAATAAAGTTACAAATTAGAAATCCGTTTTCAGGCATCTCACGGGATGCAACTGTCTGCGGGTGGATTTCATGGGTCTGAAAGACGAGTATTTAACTTCAAGTCAGTGAACAAGTCTTCCCGAAACTTAATAACAAATTGTGGTGAAACTGTGGAGATAATTATGGTAATGAGAATCCTATTTTGCAACGAAAAAACTGCTTACCGTCCATTTTGCCTTTGTTTAACTAAGAAAGCCGTCTTGCCGTACAGGGGACTGTTTTGAACATCTATGTACTGAATGATGGGCTCATAGAGCAAAGACTGGCAGATTTTATGAAACCGGGAAAATTACTGTTGCTAGTGAAAGATTCTTATAAGTCTCCAAAGCACTATTTCTCCCCTTCGTCTAACTGAACTTGTATTTTCTCATAACATTCATCTCAAATGCGACGTTAAAATCAGACTATTTGGCACGCAAAGAGCTTTTAGTTTTAATTCGCCTGTTGCCTGAAATAGCACCGTTAGTCGGTGTGAGGCTTGGTGGGAATTATTCCATTTGACGGCCCTATAGTTGGCTGGTCGGTTGGTCACTCTGCTGAAAAGGTGATATGCACACACCCAAAATAAAACGCTAAAACCTGCCCACCATCACCTCCAATGGCATATGTGCAACAGAGGCATAAAGGCATTCTGGACGGTCGCAGTAGTCAGTCTTATGAAGGGTGCGTGCGTGAAGGTGGTAGAGAGCCGACATTCCTTAGCGGTTGAAAAAGAGAATGTCCGGTTGTGCCGACCTTCAATCTCAACTACTAGCGAATTGAACAATTCAACATCCCATGCAACCTTGGTGTCAGAAAAGTAACTGACAGGGCTTGCCAATCTGTGATCCAATTACAATGTCTTGGCAGATTCGACCAATATAGCAGCTTTTTTTTCTCAAAACGAAAGTGCTTACGGAGGTTATCGTTAGCGTTTGACAACCTATGTCATGCCTGCAGCCTCTAAGTAGTCGGAGAGCATTTTCTCCCCCCTCCCTTGGTGGTGGTGGTTGTGGGGGTGGGTGTGGATTGGCGCTCTCTCATTTGATATGGGAATTGCGTAGAAAAGGTTGCACTGTCCAATCGCGTACAGCCTCTGCTCTCACCTTTTGTCTGCGATATCTCTGTAGTGTACACCACTCCGTAAATCATATCTCGGGTGAAGCATAAACAAATAAGCGGTATCGGAGCAAATGGAGCGGTGGTATATAGATGCCATGAATTTTCAGATTAATCTATCACGTTGAAAAGCCAACGGATTAATGGTGGAATATGAGTAAAATGCACTAGAGCCAGTAAGGATCCAGAAAATCGTTGGATCGAAAAAATGTAAGATGACCGACCTATCAATGCCCTCTCTGCTGGGATTAATAAAGTCGATCTTAATGGGGCAACGTTAAGACGAATTGTGTGAGTAGACGAAAACGTATGAATGTAAGCGTATGTAGAGGACTGGAGGGTGTTGAGGCTTTGCACATGGTGAATAACATTGCCAAATTTATCCGGACATCGTATGAATGAGGCCATTTAGCATTCGTGAAAGGTGGGTGGGGATTTTTGAATTTAAAGAATGTGCATAGGATCTGGATTAGAAATTGATGTGGTAGGATAGAGTGAAATTTGTCATCGAAGACCACATACTCACAAATCAATCCTCTGTATGATTCAACCCGCTTTCTCTTTCTCTACCACCCTCAAAGGCTTGTTTTCAAAGCGAATTGAAATAACCCTTCGTATTGCTGATACAATCCGTGAGAAGTTTGAATAATCAGGGGCAAATTTTCTACTTTTCTATCCTCATTCTCCTTTGCCTTCTTCCAAAATACTGAGCGAAGCGCGTCCGTGGTTAGTGTCATGCATTGTCTGCTCTCTCAAGTGGCACTGATAGCACACTGGCAACCGAAAAAGCGTAGTACAGGGAAAAAAAACCTACATACTGCAAGTATGTATGCAGGTAGCCTTCCGCCCTCCTCCTCGAAGAAGGAAAAGGTATCTTCGTTGATGTACTGCCAACCGCTCATCACATTCATCATTTCGTTGATTTATTGCTTGTTGGATCCACCTTCATCATCGTTGCACCGCTTTATGGGCCATACTTTTAAAAGTTGACTGAGTTTTTGAAGTTTCATCTCTCCAACCGGTGAATGTTTCTATGGTTGTGTGTTTGTAAAGTAAATTTTGTATCCCTCCACCATACTGGGCTTGAAGTAAAGCCATCGAAACTGTCATCAGCCAGTTGAGTAAGAAGGTGATGTGATTCGATCAACAGGCAGTAATGAATGGTGACGCCGCCTTCACCATTTCCATTTCCCCCCCCCCTCAAAAAAGCGCAATGAATGGTCTGTCAGTTCGTGACCAAACATGGCTTCTGTCATGCTCTCTGGAGCATCTACGATTTCCTTTTTCCTCCTACGTGTATTGGATGTGTTTCTCTTCTCCTTGCGATGAGGAAACGAGAATTTGGGTAGGAGCGAAGCTGAGATGTAAGAGAAGGAGGCGAAGCAGGTACCTCTTGAAGGGGAAGCATACCTATCGGTAGCACCTATAATTACGCTCGTTGTTACTAACCCTAGATTTCGTTTCTTTTTAATATCACTGCCTAAGGGGGAATGGTTCTGGTGAACCATTTCTCTCCAAATTCATTGGGTTCTTTCCCATTGGTGTTTATTCTTAGCTTTAGTACCCATTTATGCTCGTCAGCTTGAAATCTTTCGCCCAATCTGAATAATCAGGGAAGGTTGGGGGTTCAATACGGATGTCTTGGTTGTCAACCTGCATGAGTAAGCCAATAACGTGGTGGTGGTGCGCATGGCTGCTAGCTTACCACCAGGGGTACGGAATGACCTCGGCCCCATAGGGATTATCAGCATATTTAATGTCTACCTGTACATGGTATTGGCCGAGAATTCCGAAACTTTCTACGATGTTCGGGAATTAGATATAAACAAAAGGAGATTCCTAGGAAATCGGGACAGAAACTTTTTCTGGGGTAGCAGGCAGACCCAGCAATTGTGTAGGTCTAAAATAAACTCCGCCGTGCATAGTGACTGGCTATACCTGAATTAATAATCCACGGTATTGAGAAGATGTATCAAGATATTGGCCGTTCATGAAAGCTAGTGATTTAGGCGCCTACAAACAATTATATGAATGAAGGATGGCTAGAAAGTGATGAGGATTTAAATGGCTAAAACAACTTTTATTAAGCCTCACTGATCCCGTTTTGTCTTCGATGCTCCAAGCTTAACCGTGGTAGCCACGGATGAGGCGCCTGTTTGTATTCCGCAGTATCTTGATGTTCTACCAGATACTTGGTAGGGCTCAGCTAACAAAGTCGTCCGGCTAATACAAGTTTTATTCCCTTCTTTTTGCCTGTTGTAGACGGCTGAGTCGCTGTTGAATGGTGGTGGTGGTAGTGTTATGGGAGGGGACGTATTGAGTCTTTTCGATCACAATCAGTCCATCTCCGGTGCTCCGACACTCCACTCCGCCTCCTCCTCCTCCTCCTCCCTCGGTCTCCTCCCCATCAACTGTGATGTAGTCTCCGGTAGGTTAATTCCTCCTTTCATTCACTTCGGTTTCATCCATCCGTCCATCCATGGATTTTACCAAAGTGAATTTTTTATATGCAATGACCTGGAGACTTTAGTGCTGTAACTGAACCTAATCATAAAGGTCTCCATTGACCAAATGACAGATTTTATTGTCCTATTGTCAACTAGTCTCTTAAACGAAGTGTCGCCCAAGCCTCAAACACTTAAATAAGTGTTTATTCACGTCGGTGTTTTTATCGTCAAATTTTTGATCAGTGGTTTGACACTTGAAAACGCAGAGAGCCTCTGCACTTTTTACGAGTACTTTGTTGACCTTTGAAGCTCTCAGAATTCTCCTTTCCCGTGTTATAAACGTTTAAAAATGCCATCTCTTTTAACAATGCAGCCAATCTGAAAGGCATTTAAACTACTGGCCTGTGGATCGTAATGCGTTAGACCGTAGCCGTTGGTTTTACGTGCCATGTGTAATTACGGCGAAGATTAACACATGTCAGTATTTTTGCCATAGCAAACAGAATGCATGATGGGATTTGCTGACTCACTCGGCATGCATTTGCGTACCCCCACATTTGTGTTCCCAACTTTTTTGCCTCTACCTGCTCCTTCACTTCGATCTGGCAGTTGCGGCAGCGCCTCTTTCATGGGTTGCGAATTCCGCACTACTCAAGTCCCTAACATGAAACGCCATTTACGCATTGGTCGTCACGGAATGACACTCGTACCGATTGTACTCGACTCCTCCCATTCTTCCGCCCCATTCAGTCTCTGTAACGGTGGAATGGGGCTCTGGTTTCTGTATGCTGACACACTATCCCTTTTGACGTCTCCGGACCTGAGTATTAATTTAGCCATCGTACGATGGAATATCCCCGAAGGTCTTCCACTTTCGTGAAGTATATGGCAACTTTTGGTAGTGTCTCAGAGAAACCCTACATCTGTACAGGCCGTCCGATTACTGTTCCAAAGACAACTACTGCGGACGACTGAAGTCACGGAGTCTTAAAAAAGAGGACTGCCAGTTCTGCATCGTAGTTGGTAACTGAATGGGGATCTGCCTATAGTGTTATTTACCAAAGTAGTGAAAGCCCAATTCAACCCGGGTACATAAAACTTCTCCTTATCAAGGAAAACAAATAGGTTTTTGGACGGTATCAATGTAGTGGTGAGAGTCAAGGTAGGTTTGGAATAATGGTGGGACTATTGAGGAAAAAGATTCTTCACAGTCCTTCACGAGGGCAGCTTAGTCCTTACGTTCCCAAAATGGTTATGCTAAAGGCTCTTGGCTACTTGTTTAAAGGACAATCAAAAGACCACAAAGATGTAAAATTGCCCCCAACTTTCCATAGGGTTTTTAATAGATATTGCTGGAGCTGTAAGAAATCTTCATAAAAGTCTCCTCAAATGATTAATGGAAAATTTGTCTTTGCTGAGGTTTACCTCCCTTCTCCTTTTGGAAGCTCTCGGGTCCGTAGCGGACTCGGGCTCATCGAACGCTCTGGGCGAGATGAACACAGACGGTGGTTTACTTCAAACAGCCATGCTAAACAACAACGTGGAGGACGATGACGAAGAAGAGGAAGAGGAGGAAGACGGCGGAACCACAGAGGGTTGTCTCACCGAGGACGACGAAAATGATGAAACTCTGGAGGCTGGCTTGCAGTCTGAGAAGTCTTCTTCTGTTGCTGCAGCTACTGCCTCGGCTTCTGCTACATCTGCGGCTGCTACGATGGGTAGGTCTGAGTCGATAGACACACCACTACTGTGAAGTTTGCTAGCAATCGAGATTACGAAACGGAGCAAAAAGAAACAACTTTTCTCAATAAATTTCATCTATTTGCTTTAGTTGGCACAATTGAGTTAAAAATATGCGATTTAATTACATCAGGCTGTTAAATAAACGTCATTTTGTTGTCTTTTGAAGTATTGAAGGCAATCGAAGCCCATTTGAAGCCTACCATCGGTGACTATATAAACAACGAAACAAGTGTTTTAAGCATTCCTTCTTGACGTCTGTTGTGGGCCTATGTGCGACCAATGTTTTATGATTAACCGATCGCGATTATAAAGCTTCCTTCGAGAGATTGCCTATCGATACTTGAGTCACGAATATCCTCTGAATCATTCAGCTGCGTGTAGAAGAGCCATCTATACAGGCGAAGGGGTGGAACGAGGTGAAAGGAAATTTGGGAAATTTCTTGTCTTTTTTCCATCCTTTCTCAAATAGATGTTTCATTTTCTAAACAGTTGGACTTGTTGTCATTGCCTTTCTTTTGCTTCCTCAAACTGGTTCAGTATCTTTCAAATGAATCATGACGCCTCATATATCTACCACCGGATCAAGGGTCATCTCCCCCCAAAGCCGATTGGTAGGCTTCTGTAAAAGTCGGTCTTAGCTGGTACACTAAATGTTGGTAGCGGAAGAAAACTCTTTTCTTGATTTTTTTTAACCTTCCAAGTAGTACTTTCCATCATGAGTGAATTTGTCGTCGCCTATTCATTGTGCACACATTAACGTCAGTGAGTGAGTTCCTTTAATCAACTCATGTATTCTTCGAAATCTTCAAAGTAACACGTTTTTTAGCTGTGAGTGGATCAGTATGGTTGCCTCTGCTATTTCTATGGTTTCAAATCACTCTCCTACCATCAGCCGATGACCACTTAAGCAGGCCTGTCCTTTGGACGTGGTAGCGACAAGCCTATGTACCCACAAACCTCTCCGTGACCTTGGAATGACCCCATCCATACACACAGCCTGCTGAGTGTGTTTGGCGCAGTGGCTGCCATAGCCGGGGTGGTGGTGGTAGTGGTGGCGTGTCAGCCCTTTTTTTTCGGTAGATTGTAGATAAGTTTTCTTTTCCATCTCCTCTCCTTTTGACTTCATCCCACCTGTTCCCGCCATGGATATGAGGCAGAGGTGCGGGCGCATTCGTCAATTCCCAGTATCCCCTCTACTACCGCACTTTCTCTGGCATGCACAGTTCTGCTGATGCTATTTGAGGTTGGAGAAAAAAACCTTTTACTTGCCCAACTTTGGAATCCCTACTTTTCACTGTCTCTTGAGTACAGGAGAGTTCATTACTAGGTAGGCATGACTACTTTTCCCCTCTCGAATTCCCCCCCCCCCGTCTTATTGAGCTGCCCAAGTGACTGGTGTGCTTATTCTAGCGTGAAAAGGCAAAAAATGACTACGACAGTAGGGTCGCTTGGGTTGAGCCCTTTTAGTTCCTGACTAAGAAACAAACCATTGCCCTGTTAAATGCATGCGAGAGCCAGGTGCGCCCACGCTGTAGGGAGAACACGTAGCGGGTTGGGCTTTGGTTCGTGCGTACGCAGGATCGCGCTGAGTCAGCCCGACAGTCGGTTACTTAGTCGGTGCCTGCAACAGCAGCAGGTGAGTGAATTAAGTTGGAATTCGCTAGGTAAATGTAGTAAAAGTACGCGTGTACAAAAAAGAAACGGTAGAGTGGAAAAGTTAGCTGGGGCGATGCCTTTGTAACGTGCCAAGTGCTTTCTTGCGCCTCTTCTTATCCCTCTTACAAACAAAAAATGAGGCTTTCCAGCGGCTTGTTAAGTAGTGGGGCGCCATCTTGAAGCTTTGACTGTGTAGGTCCCTCACATCTCTCTCCTTATTATCTGGAAGACACAATTTGGCTTTGATCTGATGTGACGCATTTCTTAGACAAAACTTCCATTTCCTCAACAAACGCTAATTACACTTAAGGCGATTTTGCTTCAATAATGCTTACGGAGTTACTCCTTCAGCATCCACTCGACTTTATCTTTCTGTTTAGTGATTTGTTCAAAACTGGTCTATGAAGGGGAGCATCACAGATAGACATTCACCACTTGGAATAAAATTTTGTTCGTGTGAAAAGTGAAAAAGGTCACTGTCGATTGCATACAATATGCCTTGATCAGACGTGCAAGGTCTTCTGGCTTCAAAAACAAAGAAAGCGGAATCTGGCAATAAACTACTTGTAAACAGCTACCTACTTTATCAGATAAGGGATAGTGAACTTTGGAAATCGGTGAGTGGAAGAGTGCATGAAACTTTTCATGGCCTTTGGCTCATTAGTCGATTGATATGGAATAGTAGAGCGCTTTCAGGTCGCGTAAAATTGGTGGAGAGATGTGTTGAGAAGCATAAAAGAAATAAATGAATGCTCTGTCTGCTATTGGCGAACAAATTTACCGTGCTTAAACTTGCTTTTAAGGAAGATACGCTCTTTCGCCCTAATCAGGTCTTCTAGATCACTTTTGAAGTACAAGAACATCGGTACTGCTTCGTCTTATCAGTGTCCTGTTCGACGTCGTTTCCGATCACGGTAGCTAGTTCGGACTTTTGACCTTTATCAACCGGATGAGGTTGGCTCATGACACGTTGGATCCATTGGGTCACGTTTGATGTGACCTGGAGGCAAATCAGGACCCCTGCTAGAATCCCACTATCTTGCTTACTGTTTGCAAATTGGAGGAGCCTTTCTATGTCGATTTGGTGCATCGCTGCAGCAATTTCTTCACAAAATCGGCCACACCACAGCCTTGCCTTGGGAGTGACTCAGCTGATGACACAGTGTGTGTTGAGAGGGTGAAATAGCGTCTGACTCCTTGCTTCCATAAATATTTCGCCTCTTCCACGTTCACCTTCCCCTCCCTCTTCAAACACACTTTGGATTCAAATTGAAGAGTCTTTTATAGTCACCTATTGGTATGTTTTAAACAGCATGTCATCAATTTCGCTAACCATCTCTACGATTGGTCTGTAAAGGTTTCGTGTTGAATCTACGTTAATTCCTGCGTGTTTCAGTAGCACGCATAACGTCCAAGTCATTGAACCTAACAAGACCAGTTGAAGTCAACCTCGAGGTCGGTATTTTGGATTCCATTTGTCTCCCTTTTTTGTGGTTGACTCATGAAGCTCCGTAAAAATTGATAATCCCTGTCCCCGATTTCTAAATAGTTACTCCTAGCAGCGAACATTCAACTTTGGGTTTTGCTTGGATAAGCCATTTAACGTATGCAACCATTTTGCAAAAGAATTTTTCCAAATAATTTGTTCTTACAGTTCTTATCCTCAACAACGGATCTAAGATGCTTTTACCCTTAAAGCTCATTTAGATCTTGTGGCTAAGACCGTCAAGTTATTGAAGTTATCTCGCGGATTTGTTGAAGCAAATGCCTTAATGCGTCGAATCTTGTTGCCAATTTGTGGGTGGGCACTGGTGTCTTTTACTTTTGGTTCATTTCAGGTTTCTGGCACGGTGTGCGACTCCTTATCATGATTAAATGCACCAACTGGAACACAACCCCCCATTCTAGCCTTCAGGCAACGTAGTCTTTGTGTTCAGTAACCAGTCGCACCTTTAAATCGTTAAATCCATCAATTTTTTGAATGCGGTTCATGGATGGATCTTGTAGCTAAGATTACCGTAATCCATTCACGATCTGCCTGTAGCTCCTCTAATTGTATTGTTGAAGTAATGAAAGTAAGACGCCCTCACAATAAATCGTATATTTCTTAACCAAAAAGTACCTATAACAATCTATGTTGTCCACATTTTTTGTAGAAAAATCAGTACTATATCCCAATCAGGCCCTGCCTCCTCCGGTGTACACGAATATCAGCAAGCTGCAGGCAGCGGCCCAAAGGAGCGTTGGAGGGGCTCCCAAGGATTCCTCCTCCGCCGCCCCCGATGATCCACGACGAGCCGAGACTCCCCCTCTTGCCAGCCCCACTCACCCCCTCTACGACAACCAACCAGGTGGGTCTCGCTCCACTTTTGGAAAAAAAATACTGAATTTGGCTCAAGTTTCGACTTTGATGTAGTTACTTTCAAGTTAAATAGCTTAGTGAAGGCTGTAATTAATGATTTCGTTATATGATCCTTTTTTTTAGGAATTCAACTCTAATTTAGAGTGGGATGCTTTAATTTTCTAATCGGTTGAAGT
The DNA here is from genome assembly GCA_000469725.3 of Echinococcus multilocularis. Taxonomy (NCBI): domain Eukaryota; kingdom Metazoa; phylum Platyhelminthes; class Cestoda; order Cyclophyllidea; family Taeniidae; genus Echinococcus; species Echinococcus multilocularis. The sequence goes on along the minus strand of LN902848.1, from coordinate 386,717 downwards.
CGAAAATAGCGACAATTTTTCACGGAGTTGTTTATTGTTTTAACTGCCACAAGTCACTCTCCTTTTATCCTCCCCCTACCCCCTGTTGTTCATCGTTTTGATGCGTTCATTTGCTGACATTTGAGAGAAATGGTCGTCCCATTATGCTGTGGCTTGCTTGGGGAGTTGTCTATTACTGCCCTTCACCCTAGTTTCACCTTTTTATGGTTATCATACATGTAGTTTTCCTTAGGCAACTTTCTACCTTCCTTTCCCCTCCTTTCCTTCCTTCCTTTTTATGCTGTTTTGAATCCTTTCCAATGCAATGGTTGAATACTTACGAAGTCCGAGAATAAGGTTTGACAATGAAAGCTAATGCGCTCCAGTCATTCGGATGAAGCACACAAATATCAACTAAAGCGAAAGTGAATAGTAAACGATGTGGAAGGGGGCTTACAGTTAAGAAAATTGGGAGAGACGTGTTGATGATTTTGCCAGTCAGCATCCACTAGACTATTCGCTCCTCATATCCACAGGGCTGCTTATTTTTTTTCTAAATCCACGATGTTTGTCAAAACTTGTCCCCACTGACAACTGCCACATATGTCCATATTTTAGCCCAGCTGGCTGTGAGAAATGCCTCCATGGGTTGATAAACTTTCTGCTGCATTCTCTCAACATTGGGGCCCTTCTTGAGGGCTGTGGAGGTCACTTTGGGTGCATCGCCTCACTAATTAATTGCCCCTCTGTCATTTTTTTGTTTGTGTTATAATTAAGCAGACTTTTGGATTGGAACTGGTCCCTCCATGCCTCAATGCTTTATGCATTTCGCAAATAATTATAATTCTACCAGACATCATGCGTAGGAGTTACGCTCTCTCTGTGAAGATTCCTGCCTCCCTCCTGAATGGTAGACTGATGGGAAGGGACAAAACCCCATTCTTGCCCCTCTCACTCCTTTAATGAGCGCGTTTAAGCTGGGGACTTATTTTCATCACTTCCGGCAACGGAGACTTGTCACTGCTGTCGATTGTTGATGTGTCTACGCGGGTCTTCCCAGTCTTCCACTTAAGTTGCAAATGGACTAGCTGCTTCCATACCTTCTTCCTTCCGCCTCTTTCCAGCTCTGTCATAAACTAGTGTTTATGTGCGTTAGTTTTGACTCTGTCGAGCTTCCAGTTGAAGTAATTGCGAGACAAAGACTTCAGTGCAGACTCCTTAATTTGCCAACGTGTATGACTAAGCAGGCGGTACGGTGTGTACGTACGTGACTCTCAGCTGCCTCTACCGGAGACAAAGTAGTTCCATTCTCGGTTATTGGTTGTATTTTATTGGCCTTAACCTTGACGGATTTGAACGGGAGCGCTAATCCCGAGATGTTCTACCATATTCAGGAAATGGGCACAAAAAGAAGGTTCCCAATGCAGGGAAACAGACAAGTTTTCCAGAGTTCCTTCTTTGGCTATTAGCTAAAACATATGGTTTTGCTGTTGAAAAACTTCCAATCTGAAGTGGTACTTTCTCCTTCGAGCCTGCCTTTACTAAGTGTAACATCCATTCCTCCACGATTCGGCTCATCACTCACCTCTCAATTTTTTGGTCTTCGCTAACTTCAGAGGGAATGCGGGTCTCCCTTGTTCTATGCTGCGGCTTCGTTGAGAGCCTCCGACCACATGCGGTGCTCGTCAAAAGTATCCTCTCAATATGACTTGCTTGAATAACACTTGGTAGGTTAATTGTGTGGAAATCTACAAGGTTTATGAATGTCGTTGAGGTTGACCGCCTGGCTATATTTGAATATCCTTGCGCGATCTTTATTCCTGTCTTACACCTTGTTACTGACGGCCATGGCCGGCGTAGAAGACTAATAACCAAGAGAACTGGAAAGTGATTCTCAAAAGACAATTGATGATTATGCTGTTGGGGAAAAAGTTATGTCCTTTCAAGTAAACATATAATTACGTGGCTCTGTTCAACCTCCCGCTATTCGGCCTCCACAATGACGAAATAGAGCTCAGGAAAGAACTTTTCGGAAGTAACTTGGTTTCTCTAGTATAGACACAAGGTCATTACCCGTAGAATTGTTGACTTCATTCCACTAGTTTTTTGGACTCGTTGTGATGAATGAAATTCGTTTTCCACAGCTCATTCAGTGATCCGATGTCTTCAGGACGGTGTAAATTACCGGTACAATTGATAACGAACACAACAGCACTTTTCCAGGTTCAAGTCCGCCACTTCTTGCCGTGGTAATGTCTGTGTGGACTAAATGCAGTCTCTACCTCTTTTAGCAGCAATTTTATCTCTCCAGCCCTTTGTCAAGGTATCGCCACAGCAGCCCATTCACCACAGTCAGTCAACTGAAGGAAAGGCATGATGAATACGTCCAGTTATGTGCTATTCTCCCACCACATGGGCTTCTATATCCCGCCTGAAGCTCTCAGACCGGGTGACCTTATAACTTCGCCCTGCACTTCCCCTAAGGACGATATGTTGGGTTATTCCATTGGTCACTCAGAGGAAATTCTTCACTTGGCTCTTCTCCTCTGAATGGTGAGGAAATAATGCGAATCTTTCCAAATTTTGGCGTCTGTTTACCTGTACTGCGCGCCGGTTGTGTTTATGCAGCCGCCAGTCGAGAGAGAAATGGGAAGTTTGCACACTGGCACTAAAAATCAGTTGATTTTCGGAAATTTTCTGTCCATTAATTGACCTACTGTCCTTCCAAAACAATGCACATTAATTTTCTCCATTGAAATGGTCGTTGTTTGTGGTGCATTCATCGTCTTAATGCCTGAAGATGAAATAAGTGCGTTGAGCACACCAGCAACGGAGTTTTGTGTGTAGAAGACTTCGATGGCGGAATGGATGGAGGCCTGACACGCAAAATGTTTCTACTTTTGCCGGGTGTCGAAATTTTGAAAGGCCTGTACCAGCCAACTGTAAAACAGTGATACTGACGCCATGGAAAAGGCGCCCAATTTTACTAGCGAAGAAAACCACTTTGCAGATTCTAATTGTGGCCATTTGTCATGCCCTCTGTTATACCAAGTATGCCTCTACTAAGGGGGCCAAAAAAACCGTGTCCCACAATGTCTTAGAAGAGGATTTCCTCTACCACGAACGTTGTCTGAATATTTTTCATCTTCATCCTATCCAATTCTTCCAACACCAAGGTCTGCCTCTTCATTGATCATCCATTTTTGGCCTTCTGTCCACTCAAAATCGGGACTTTTGTACACATCCTCCAGCTTGAGGCTCCAATGCTGCAGCCTTTCATGCCTCGATAATGCTAGCTTTGAACTTGTAAGCGTCGGTAACTCTGAAGTAAGTCGTTGGAGGTAATATTTTACTAGAACCCTATTTTTTATTTACCGTGGAATCGATGTACAAAATAGGGCCTCAAGTTTGCGCTTCTTTGGTGCGAGTTTTGGATGGCGGGTTCGGAGATTTGGCGTTTAGATTCCACACACACTCCTCCTCCAACTTCCTTCTTAGTCACAAGGAGGCGAAATATGATTCCGGATCGGCGCCTGAAGCCTCTTATTTGCGCGCCAAATGCTAGACAAACAATCATATGCAAACATTGGAGACGGATGAATCGGTACGTGAACTGGTGATGCCACCAGCAGTAACGAAGTGAGTGGCCACCTCACTCACCGCTCCTGCCAACACATTGGTCTAGCTGGCTGTGTTCAAACGCGCTCTGGTAGCGGCATGTTGTGTTTATGTGTGCATAGGAGAATTCACATTCGCCCTCTTTAGCCTCTGCTCGCCTTCCAATCGCTATAATAAATTATGGTTCTTACTACGTCACATAAAAATTCCCCCACTGTTTTCACAATTAGTCACTACCACCATTGGTGACGTTGGTGCTTCCGTTTCTATTGGACTATTTGCTGAAATTGTCGTCTTATGCACTGCCTTTGTTTCGTTTTGTGAGAGAATTAGGTTTGGGAGGTGTGTTTAGTTAATTCGCGATTACTGAGACATCTACGCAGTGGCGTATTGAGGGGATGTTCAGGTCAAATGGGCACTTCGGGTTTACAAACTACTTTAACGGACTTCAAGGAGTGATAAGTAAATTTTTCTTTTGCATGATTCAATGGCCCATTTACCTGATGCCAAGAAATGGGTTTCATCATAGAACTGTCCTGGGGGCAGTGGTACTGAAACCTTGACCTCCAAGGTACTCTTTTAGGAATTCAAGCAGACCGATACCATTCGAAGTGAGGTTCATGCTATGGAAGGAATGCGGTGCTATCTCTCAGCTAAACTGTAATGTGCCTGTGTCTGCAGGTTTTGACCCCTTTGTTGATGCCCGTAACTCATGCATCACCACCATTGCCTGCCAACCCGTCCAGCGCTACAGACTTGGTTAGGTCACGAAATAGTAATGCTTTTAGCACTGCCATTGTAGTAAGTCCTTATTAAAACATTGTAAGATTTAAAGTCCTGACATGACCTGAACGTCTCTTGTAAATTTCGACTTCGCTACCGCTAATCTCTTCTCACAACAGCTTGCCATTATCTACCAGGCGGATCTCCCGCCTGATTGGGTAATTCCGCACTTCAACCCCGAACCACGTTGGACTCTATGCGCTTAAAGGTTAATGAGTTGAAGCAAAGTCTCAAATTTACCCCTCCACCCTCAGCGTATGTGTTTACATCCCCGAACATGGTTGGGGGCTAATGCACCGTGACATTCAGGAGGGGTGAGTGGGGGGTTGGGGGATTGTCAATTTAAACGCCAAAAGCCTAAGTCGCGCATGGAACACTGTGTGTGTGTATGCTTGTAAACCGAGATTTCTGTCACTTTCCACTGACTCAATTTAAAATTCACTAGGAATGGCTTTGAGCTGTTTCCCTTCCGTTAACCATACATTTGAAGCGACATCTTGAGCTTGTTACTACTAGGTCGGCCTTTCCAGTCATCTGCACATCGGTATCCATTCTTGGTACCTCTAATGCTGATTATCAAGTCCCTATTTAAGTTAGCAAAGAGTAGATTTAGATCCGTTTTTCTAAAAAAATCCCTATTTGTAGTAAAAATACCACATATTATATAAACCCAATAACTAGTGCAGATAATACTTTCAAATTAGCTAGTAGTACCGCTTACGCAAAGAATTTTGAGGCCTTCATTGTTTCCAAATTTTTTCACTGAAAATGATGGAGACAGGATGTAAGCCATGTTTTATAAGGGTGATAACATTGGTTGCCTGCATTCTTTAACCAGGTCATTGAAAGAATGAGTTTTGCCGATGCTACTTACTGCTCAATAAGTAGTATACACGAGAGATTCGAGGAAGGAATATGGCCTACATTAATGCAGCTGGGTTGTAAGAGACGATTTACTTTGCTTGCAAGTAATTATTAACAAAATCACTTCTGAAGCATGATGGCAGTGTGGCCGATTTTTTGCTGAAAATGTTCCAGCTACACACGTCTTTTAATAAAAAGAGAACTATTTTGACTTTAATTGGATGAGATTATGATTCGTGTATGGTGTGTCAGACGTGACCTGCCGGAGTAACCGCATTGGTCACTAATGGGAGATAAAATTTGGTCGAAGTGGCCATCGTGTGTGAAGGATTCGCCTACCAAGACTGCGATCACTCGGCGAGTTTTTCTCTGCTCCCAGCACACGAATCCCTGCTCTCTTATGTCCATACAAGGAAGCTGGCAGGCGAGCAGTGATGATGCTGCAGTTTTGAGCTTTACCTTAGAGATCCAGTTGCTGTTGGCATAACCTTGATGTTTTTTTCATGCTGAAAGAATCACTATTCGAGGGGAGTGAACAAGCTGATGCATTGAAAATCGACTATTGCCCTATTCTATTGCATTTCTCTGAAGAAATTTAGAGAATGGTTAATAAATTTCATGAATGCTGACACACAAACGTCATCTACTGCTCCAGCTGTAGCCAGCTACTCCGTCACACTCCTCAGGGCTGTGTGAATGGGTTCGTTTCAAGACGACGTGCATCCCTTCTCCACTGGTTCAACTTGAACACGTCACAATGAGTTCAACTAACTGGTTGTCGAATTTAGGTTTTGGGAAGGATTTGGAAGTTTATGTATTGGCATTTCTCGAATAGTTTTCATATCGTGATTGTTTATTTCATGGGCGACTGCAGGTCACTTTGCTCCTTTTTAAGGTCATTCTGCAGTTAAGTCCAAAGAGGTGGAGTTATGGAGGCGTCTTTATCTTTTTTGACGAATTGATTGCTTCCATTTTCAATGTAGGAATTGTAGAACTCTTGTTTAAACTTACTTGATTATTTTACAGTCATGTGAAATGACTTTCACCACACCTACCTACTTGGTTAAAAGACACAAGTCCAAGCCCCTTCCAATCCACTGTAAGCTACCTCACGAAGATGCATTCTTTGAGACGCTTGCAATTCCCTCTGCTGAGGGTGTCTACAGCTCCAAACAAGTTTGAGGTTCCAAACATTCTAGAATGTCTCGGAACTCTCCCTCACGTTCAGTTCCCTTGATTGCGCCAGACAATTAATGGAAGCGCACGAGCACGGGACCGCCTCAATCAGCAGTCAGCCGATGGGTGCGTACGCATGGGCCATATTTCCAGCTTCTACAGGTCTGAAAACAAGAACGCCTGCACTAATGTCTTCGTCGCCTGATTAGTCTGATCAAGACTTCCATGGGATCCGAGCTGACGCACTTAAGAATTAGTTTATAGTACCGTAACACATCGCTTAGACCGTACTTCTAAAGGCTGTAGACCTTTTATTCGAGCAGTCCACAATCACACCTGTTCAGTTCAAGATGGCAGGCATAATTTTGTCACATCCAAACAGGTAAAGGGCTTTGCCGACCTCTTCCAATGCCACTGATTTAACACAACCATGTGGAGACTGGAAATACGCCGTTCGTGAATTACGAAATCTGGCAATTGGTAATCACATTTCTGTCTATTCTAGATCTTAGACCCACTCCATTGCATCCATTCCAATCTGTCACAATTGCTGCACTGAGCAGGCTCCAGCTCATCCCCATTGTTTTAAAATGGGCACTGTAGATATTTTGTTTAAGCCTCCATGACTTGCCTACAGTGGCTTCTGGTCCTCCTCCATCAAAGTACTGAAGTTTGTGAAACAGGAAGCTTTGTAATCTGCTACAGCTGATATTCCAAATTGTCTTGTGAAATCAAGGGTCGTTAGGATGTTTTAAGCTTATTCAAGCGCTGTCTCTGAATTGCCTACATGAAGGTTGGGGATCTTTTGTTTGAATGCTTTTAACTTTTAAGGTTTAATTCTAGGTAGTTCCACGCCTTTGCAAACAATCCGTTTAATTCGGCATCCTAGGAATTGTGTACTTTTGATCGGTTCCTTACGGTTACCTCAAGATCTGCCAACCAGCAGTCACGCCTCCAACCAATGGCCGGTGCTAGATCTCGTCTAGAGCTTGAGTTTCAGCAGTTGCTATATCACATCGCGTTTAAACGTCTCTGCTCTGTGTTCTTACTAAATTCTTTGAATACTATCCCTAATTTGTACAAGTAAGGAATATAGATCTTTCCTTTGAGCATTTAGGTATCACGTCTTTATTGAAGAGGATAGAGGCTCCCTATGTGTCTGACTCCCTTCACATCTTTGGGGAATTGGATTTCCTGGACGGTTTATAGCTTCTTCACAAATGTTCCCTTTGCCTTGTATCCTGAAGGTTGGATATCTTTCTTTGAGCTTTTGTAAATAACTCAGTCCTTCAATCATAAATCAAGATGGTATACGCTCCCTCTCGTACCTATTCAAGTGGACGAATTTTGCGAGTACGGGGCTCTATCAAACCACCCTGCAGTTGCTGCGATTCAGAATCTTGAGTGCGTTGATTCTCTCCTACGATTTCCGTGGCTTCAGGCTTAACTCAAATCTGCTGTCAGTGCTCACACCTCCATTTACTTGACGATGTTAAATTCCATCCATTATTTTCATGTGGTTGTGATTCACAAGTGGATTTCATAGTCATTCCACCGATGACTCAGAGCGGACAACCTATGTGTGTGTGTGGCTTGAAGCAGGTCGTAACTTGATCAGACTGGCCTCAATTTCAGCACAAGCAGCACCTTCCCTTCTTCCAGGCCGAGAAATTAGGTTGACTTTTTTCGAGGTCTTCTTGCGCGATTTCTGTGATGGCTTTTATGCTCTACTTGTTGGTCCATTCATCATTCACTGCCACCATCTTTGGATTGTTGGGGCGACAGACTTCGAAGAGGTGCTTGCCTACTTTTTTCCTATTCAGTAAGACGTGGGACTTAGTGGGCCTTATGATAAAAAAAAGTGGGAAATGGGCCAGCAGTTTTAGTGGTGTCATCAACTGAACTGATGGATTAGGTAGCGTATTTTGAGGGGTGAATCCCCGCTTCACCAAGCACAATTCTGACTCTCTTGTCCCTTCCCTCTTGCAGAAGGCCGCAAGTTTTCCCAGCCCACAGCGACCATCTCTAAGGGCGGCATGGCCTCTTTGCTGCGCAGTCTATCAATTAGCAGCCGTCCGAGTCTGGTGCCGCCGGGAGCCCCTGCACCACCACCACCACCACCACCACCCGCTCAGTCGGGTCTGGGAGACTGTGAGGGTGCCGGTGAGGGATTGAGTCTCAGCCCTCCCCACGCCTCTGCCATGACTCCCGTCATTGCCGATCAGGCGTTGCTGCATTCACCACCACCGTCCTCCGTTCCCAGCTCACCATCTACTGCCTATGCTGAAGGTGAGCGGAGGAAAGAAGGACAATAGAATTTTATCGCAAAATTCTACCACTCCTTTGTGGGCATTCTCATCTGAGTTGTACACAGTTGTTGCTCGACCGATTGTATGCTCATTGTTAGCAACGCGTCTCGACCATTGCATGAGCCGTTTTTCCTCAAGATTGTCGCATTTAATTATCCGACATTTAATTTGCCAGCTTCAATTTGCTGTCTTTCGCTTTGCTGAAGTCTTGCGTGAATGCCATCTCCATGTGACCAGTCTCACCGACAGAATGGGCAGAGTTGAATTTTAGTAGTCTAAAAAGACTATAATAAATAAACAAAATAAAATATACAGTTCAGGTACCAACAAAGAGGCTCGACCATATGAAAGAGCCTTGAAGAGATGACAGATGTCCCAGTGACCGGAATCGACTGACTGCCTCTTTGAAACGTTCATGAGTTTCTGATTCTCTGCTCATCTCCACTTTAGCGCGATCTCGTATAGACGCCATTTTCTCGAACGTTGAAACCGCCCCCCTGCGACGCGGACTGAAAAGTTGTCGAGCCGAGTCGCCACCGCCGACAATAGAATCACTTTCCAGTGTGGAGAGGATGGATTCTGGAGGTGGTATGGGTGGAGCTGCGGGAAACACCTCCACTTTCCGTCGAAGGAGACCACAACAGCAAGGGCAGTTGCAGCAGCGTACGGCGGGCATCAATCTGATGCGTGGATCCATGTTTCAACTGAACACGACGTCGACGTCTGTGGCGTCTGCAGCAGGAGGGACGCCATCGATGGATATGGACATTTGCTATGGCTACGAATCCAAGCAGGCGCCTATGACGCCGGGTCCTGGAAGGCGGGCTCCAGTGAGTTTACTTCTACCACTCTACACCACATCCGTATAAGGTGGCTTCATCCCTCTGCTCCGCATGCTGCTGATGGTGGTAGACAAGTTTTGGTGTTTTATTTTCGCATGCGCATATCGCGCCTCCTATGGTTTGGCCAGTCGCCCAGTCAACTATCCAACTGTTCATTGAAGTGTGAGGAGGAGGTGCCACCTTACGACGTTTACACAATCACTCACGCTCATCTTCCCTCAATGAATACGTGTTTTTTATTTTATTTTCTGAGCCAGACGACTTTGAGATGCGTATTGGGAGGTAAATGTTTGTCCATGCGTTCACTTCCTCCATAATTACGACGAATGGCTGAATCGCATTCTTTTATTGTTCGCAAAAATTAGTCTACAGAACCATCAGTCACATAGCGGAAGTGATTATAAGGTTGAGGATTTGTGGGTCGTAGTACCTGTTCACTAGCTCACTCTCTAGTGGGAGTTCGATCTTCCAAAGCCCTGAATGATGCCAACATGTGAAATACCTCAATCCAAATTGTCAGCTTTAACCGGACATTTCTTTACGTGGAAACTTAGTTTGGCAAAATTTTTATAGGTACCTCGAATATTAAATAGTGGTCACTGATTTATACTTCTTAGCTACGTACTCATCTCTCCACTTCAAACGAGTCAGGTCAGGTCATTCGACCACCGCGTCGCTCCAGCAGTGTTTGTCGGGAGCTGCCGGGCCTCTGCCAACAACAACAGTTTCTTCCGCAGCCTCAACAGCAGCAACACTTCTTCCCACCAACTGGCCATCTTCCACAGATGGACCAGCAACAGCCACTCAACAGTAATAGCCACTATGCCGCCCCCCGGGGTACGCAACAGCATCCGCAACGTGTCTACGCTGATCCGCGCTCCTTCCAGCAGCAACAACAGCAGAATGGTGCACCGATCGCCGCTGTCGGTACAACTGCCACCACCGCTGCTGCTGCTCAGCTGGCTGTTGAAGCCGTGGCTGCTCGCAGACATCAGCAGTATGGCTCATCTTCTGGTGGGTCCATGCTACTGATTTACCATTTCAGTGACACTTATTTGGGTTTCTCATTTGGGTTTGATTGGCTCAAAAGACTTTGTATCTCCAATCTTCTCCTTTCTGTAAAGGTCTCCGTAACTCAGTAACCCAGCGAACAATATCCCCGACGCAGAACGGCCTCACACAAAGTCGTTTACCGCAGCGGCAGTCTACTGCCAATACCAGCAGTAACAGCAATACCGGTGTTAGTGCGCGGGCCAAGAATCCGCGTGCTTTTTACGACCAACAGAAACAACAGCAGCAGCAGCAGTTGCCGCAGACAGGTATTCCTTCGGCAACCGGGTCGTCGTTCTACGGCTATCCGACGCATCAGTATGCCCATCAACAACAACGGCAACACCACCACAACCAACAGAATCTCAACTACCCCCTTCTTCATCAACAACAACAACAATTGCAGCAACAGATGCATCAAGATTATCCGCCTCCTCCTGCTGCTTTTGACGACATTGAAAGCACGAGTGAGCGCCCTCTCCCTCCTCGTACTTATTTAAATTTCAGCGTCCCCTTACACACCATGATAGCCACCTACTGATACTGATTTTGTGATGCTAAATCTTACGAAAAGGAAGACCAGTCACTGTTCAGTTGTACGCTTTCTCAATGTTTCGTAGCTTTCCTTGAAAGCACAGAAATTGTTATTGCCTCGTTTCAACCCGTCCGCCAATATCCAATTTCAGTGTGCTTGAATAAAGTACCTTTCGTTGTCGAAGTGCATGAACTTACGCGATTACATCAGAATATCAAATATATCAGAGTAGATGAGAAATTGACGTCATTTTCACACAAACACCTAGGTTGAGCATGTATATTTTAAGAAACTTATTTTTCTCACATTTTTTCTGAAAGGCGCTAATAAACCGAGGATTCTCTCTTCCTTTCGGTAAGATGTAACACGGTTAGGCTAATATGTGTCTACTTTATTGTGCTTTCATGTGTATTTACTCTCTTTGCTTTTTCCGATCGACTAACCTCTACACCGCCTGTTTGATGAGCCATTTTGCTCCAATCTATGGTAGCAGTTTTCTTCGGATTCCTCGTTTCCCTTTTCGCCTATTTTATGATTTATTAACACACCCCTATCAACTTCCTGAATGGTGGATTTCAAAGTCACAAAGACTCTAAGGCATATTTATAACTTTGCAGTTAAATGCGTGTGGAAATCTGACTGGTTGATTTCGGTATTGCAGGTAACTAACCCACCGCGTTGACGTGTTTAGCTGTTTGGACACTGTTGGAATCAACCACACTTGGTTTGAAATAAATTGGTTTTCATTTTTTTTTCTCATTTTTAGGTTTTATTGAGCCCCCACCTCCTCCACCGCCGCCGCCGCCACCACCGCAGTAGTAAAATCGAATTTGGAGACATGAAATTGTTTGTTTGCTTGTTTGGCAACCTAAATGTACGTATGTATGCGTGTCTGTGTGCAAGTCATCCACTTATTCTCCCGCCTCACCATCAAAATAGGATTAATCATTGTCTCTTCTCCCTTCTCTCCTACGAACTTTGTGCGCTGATCTCCCAACCGCCTCCCTCTTAGAATTCTTGGTCACTTGCCCCCTCCCCCCCTCGTCCCCACTTAGGTGATATCTTGTGTCGGTTTACGTCTGCATGCGAAAATCTCTCGAACCCTGTTTTTACTCAAAAGGAATGCTCTTTTGTGGTTAGTTTTATCCTTTCTTCTCTCGGTTTACTAGGAGCTTCTGGCGGTTTGGAGGTTTAATTTGGTCAGCTATCTCTTGGATTTAGTTGCCTGTGGAAGAGTAATTCCAGGTCCAGCGTCCCTCGTACCTGACACTGACTTTTTGGATCGGACACGGTGTTGTGTCACAGCTGTGTGACATGTGCACCTTATTTGTTAATGCTAACTGTGGTTGCATTGAAAGGGTTAATTGCGTATAGTGGACATAGATTTGTATTCTTGGTTTGATGGTGATAGCATTTATGGTTTTTGATAACGGTTGAAGTAGTCAAAGGAGACAATGGAGGTCGGTGTCACGGTAGGGCAATAAAACATGGGCTATGATGGCTGGCCTTTCACAGGTAATGCCGCTGGAGTATTTTACCCCAATTCGTAGCAATGTTGCAACCATTTGCCCTCAGTTATTTGTGGTTCACAGAAGGCTTCGCTGCATTGGCAATAGGGGGGTCACCACGAGATCAGCCAAGGAAAGAAGAGGCTCTCGTGGTGCCTGATCACTCCACTCTTATTAAACCGTCTGTATTTTATCCGTCTCGTCAATTGTGTACAAAATACGAGTCTGTTTTGGCTATGCAAAGGTCTTTATTTTTACAACGGATGTGACATCCACCTTCCCTCTCCTTAGTAGGTTGATTACTGTCACTGGTTAACTGATGATGTCCTACTCCCTGTTGCTGGCCCGGGCCTCAGCGGTCAATAAAACCGTCGCGATTCTCCACCTAGACGCGTCACAATCCGTTTGAGAGCTGTTGCATCTCAGGAACTACCCTTCTTCGCGTTTTTGTTTCCAGATTTTGCATAGCCATCATCAACAATAATAAGCTCGCCGATCGAATCACAGAAATCTTTTTTTATTTATAAGGGCGTAAATGAGGCTGGACCGTTCAAGTGAGATTGAGGATGCAGAAATGTAATGAAAAGGCGTGCTACACGCAGCGGTGGGTGATGGTTTCACCTGCTTCTACCGGTGTAGATCCTGGTTGTGGTGGTTCCTGGTGCACAGCCCCGGCGATCATTTTTGTGCATATTTAACAATTGCACACCCGGTTGACGCTTAATCTGCCCCGGAACCGCCTAAGCGATGAATCTTTTTATGGGAACATTGGGCACAACGTAGTTATTCAAGGGGCATCCCCGGGATCGAGACTTTGAACTCTTCTCTATGACTGTCCTCATTTCTGTCCGTCTGCTGCTCAAGGATCGGCGCCTATTAGGAGTTTGACGCGAATCAGCGCAGAGTCCATCTTTCTCACAACTTCTATCTTTACTCTCCTGTCCTCATAATCTCTTCTTCATTCCCAGTAGCCGTGACTGCAATTGTAAGTTTAGAGCGTCAGCCTTTTTTGTCTGTTCATAGGTGGCAACTTGGAGGTGAAAACCCCCTCATCTAATCTTTCTCGCGGCATTGTTTTATTTTGTCAACGTATGCTAAAACTACCTAGAAATGGCAATATCTTGGGGCCCAAATAAGTGCCATTTTTCAGTTATTGGTGCGGTTGTCAATTTGCTCATTGCAGAAGTCACTGTCGGTGCATTTGAATTTAAGCTGTTTGAGACTTCTTCCTAGTACTTATTATCTTAACTAACTATCTGGATGCGTTTTGTAAGCATAAGAGAAAAGTATGCGATGTTGTGATCTGCTAACGAACCACTTCTACTGGGGAAGGGAGGACGAAGTCAAGGTCGTGGATGGGAGTGACAGGGTTGTCCCACTATTGCAGGAAGCGACGCACCTTAGTTACTGTGGTTCAGCTTGTTTATAGTCCCCAGAAATGACGTTCCAAAAACAGTAATTCTAGAAGCATGCAAACTTGTGGTCATCCACTCTTGGATCCAGTTACATGAAAAGTCACCCTACCAATACTAGGCACCAGGAACTGCCGATTCAAAGTCTGTGACATTAATGGGGTTTGATAATGATTTTATGACATTTTGACTAGTTAATAGTGATGAACGACGCCTTCACTAGAGATCTGCCGGGTGAAGAATACCCAGGGTTGACGGTTGGTTGGTGCTGAACTAGGAAAGCGGTGACACCACCTTGGCTTCAAGTTGTAAATTTGACTGAGTGGTTTAAATCCTAGTCTAGCATTCCCGTGGTGGTGCACAAGTTGCCCATGTTTCAATAATCGTTTAGGCCTTTGAGCAATAAGGTGACAGTATATTCCACGCCTTCGATGCGTCTTACAAATAGGTTGAAGCCCTGAATACAATGGAATCACTGAAATGTAATAATTAAGTGGATTAAAAGGTCTTCTCGCCTATACAAGCATTTGATCACTATTACTCATGGCTCACGGGCGGTTGCAAAAATACTGACTACAGTGTGATGATCAAAAGGAGATTCAAAGATGATTTTCAAAGCCAGTTTTATCAAATCAGTGCGGCTGTATTTTGTGTAACCATTAAGCTCCTTCCTAATCCACACACAGAATTATGCTATTCCAGCCTCACAGCGTTTATGTATGCTAATGATAATTCCTATTTCACTAAGTAGAGGCAGCTACTACCGCAAGGAAGACTCGACACTCTATATTAATTTAACAAAGCTTATTAAAATCTGAATTAAAAGGCATTTGAATACGGCAAGAACTTACTTATTGGAGAGGTGAGATTGACTAGGATCTCATCAATGTCAAACAATTGTTCAGTATCATAATGATGACTTTGCTAGAAAAAAAAAATTGGGACAGGATACTGCGAATGACAGCGCTCTGTACTCATCTACAAAGCAACTACAACACTAGCTTCGACATTGCTGATTTTAGAAAATTCTGAAATTAACACCACTGTTTGAATAATTGACAGTGAGCCCATTACTTTGAATGGGTACATCACAACCAATGAGAGGAACGTGCGATGTCTGCGAACAGCATCGGAGCTCAGTTGCGGCGTTTTGTAGCTATTTGCCAATCTGAGGCAGATCCGAATACACGGCTTCCTCATCCTCTGAATAGATCGCCAGCGGAATGGTCGCATCTATCCGATTTGCTCTCTTCTCTGCTTCAGTCCTGTCCACCTGCTCGTTCCGCCATTCTGAGTTTTCTACATCCCATTGTAGTGGCTCACCTACAGGCGATTTCTACGCATCAGCAATCGCAGATTATTGAGGGCGTTTCACCTCAAAAACGCCGCTGGCAGCCACCCTTAGTGCTTCCGTCTGAGGCCTTTATTATGGCTATTCTCACAGAGGTAAGTGTCCGTCTATTTATCTTCTCAACTTATTTGATTTTTCAACGAACTTTAGCCTGATTTTGTCTTCTGCTTAGGCTTTGGGAGTGTGCAAGCGGGAGGCTAGTGTGCTGCGTGATCAGAGTCAGGCCTCATTTGCCGCAGATGTTTGTGCCTTTGCTCTGGATATTCTCACCCCCATTGCACCGCCACCTCATCGAGACGTCTCCCTTGCATGGCGTTACCGGCGGAATCGGGCTCTGTTTCAAAAGCACGTACACACAGATCCGCGTTGCAGTCGCCAAAATGACAATAGTAACACCACTACCACCACCAACAACAAGCGACCACACTCAGACGTGGAAAGCACCGCGGAAGATGCGTCTGAGCTGGACGAAGCTAATGATAGTAGTAGTGAAAGTAGTGGCAGCGAAAGTGACTCCGATGGTGCGGCAAATGAAGTAACCTCTGGCGACGAGGTAGAGACCGAACGCGTTGGTGCTACGTCGGCGGAGGGTGCGGAAATGGAGGATCTTTCGCCAGACTTACGTCCAATCGGATTCAACCTGCGCCTCCTTGGCCCGCTGTGGATGTCCTCAGCGGTGGTGAAACAGCTTTTGCGCATCATCTTTGCATGCTTAGTTGGACGACTCGCTAGTCGCGCGTGCGTGGAGCGCCTAGTTGCAGTCGCATTGCCCCACGAATTTCGTGGCCGGTGGCGGAGGGGAACAGCACCTCCGCTGCACCCTGTGAACCATAAAATGGACTTTACCGCCTGCCAACCGCACTGGTGCACTAACTGGCTGCTGCGCCAGATCACTGATGCTGGACTGTCGTCGGTAGTTGAACCTTTCTGTCGCCGTCTGCTAGAGGTGTGCCTGCGTGGACCTCCTTTAGGACAGCTACCCTACAGTGTGGAGTACCACAGATTCTGGGCCCTAGCGGGTCTATCAAATCTTGTTTTCTGCTGTGTGTTCTTTACTCCACCAGTGCGACTCTCACTGACGGGATGGTTGGAGGAGAAGCTCGCGGAAATGCGGGACGCACAGCCCCCTCCCCTCATCCACGTATTGGCGCCGCTGATTATCCTCGCTCCACGTGGTTCTACCTTTCCAGATGTTGCGCTGGCCCATTCAGCGCTTGCCCGATTAAGATACCCGCTAGCACATCCTCCTCCAAGCAGCAGTAAGTGGTAGTGGTGACTGAGAGCAATCCATTACCTCTTTCCTCTCTTCCACTTTAGTGCCTCATTGGGGCTCGTCTTCTCATCCCCAACCGCCACCTCCACCACCACCTCCACTGCCGCCACCGACTTTCAATGCGACGCCGACTGCACTAGCAGTGGCCGGTGGCTTTCTGCCTCACGAATTTCACCTTCTTCCACCTCACTCTGAACAGGTGCGCTGTTTGGTGGCAGCGTGCACTGCGATACGCTCCACTGTTCTCTTCACACTTCGCACCTACATAGACAAGATGGCAAAGGAGGCAGATGCGCACACTCTGGAGTCGACTGTGGAGGGCCTGTTCAGAGTGCTTCCGAGTCAGGAGGTGGAACTGTTTAAGGAACTCCTTGTCGACAGCATCTGTCTCGCCTCAGGTGAGTGATCCTACGACAACTTCTTAGCATCCTTCATTATGGGAATCTGTAAAACAAATTTCCTTGGCCTCCCTTGATCGCCTTTACTACTTATTCAACTGAATTGGATACTACTATTGATAAACTTTTAAATCCATCAACTAGTTCCTTTTTACTCTAGATGCTTCATAACTACACTGAATGGTCAGGTGGATGATCATATTAAATTTCTGCTACAGAGGAATGCGGTTGTGACTGCCTGGAACTCCTTCTACGTCTGGAGTCGTCTTCCTCGTTGTCTTCTGCAATCGTATCCTCCGCTCAGGCCATCCTTCGTCTCCTCTGCCTTCGAACTCACGAGGCTGCAGTGTATGTGTATGGTTTACTCTTCGTTATGGTTCTATGCTTCTTCATTGATAGTTTTGTTTCGTTTTATCACCTCTTCAAGTTGCAGGTCTATGCCTGATAGTGAAATCCCCCGCTTTTTCCTCGGTCGAACCCTCCTTGAACATAACAGAAGCCCCGATTCCTTATTCTCTTCCACCATCACCGTTTGCGGCGGAGGCGGCACAGGTGGTGTACTTATGCAGCACCTTACCAAGAGAGGCTCATACTATGCTGGCCTTATGCTCGTCCTCCACTCCTGCTACACCCGCAATAGTCATCTGGCACAAACCCTCTTTAGTCAGTGTGCTATGTGCAATAGAAATAGATAATATACCTAAATTATTATAAGTAGAAATTCTTTCATGCACGCTTTTAGGAAACATGATCCTCTGGAATGCGGGTGAGGGTCCCCACAACCCCAACAAAGCGCGCTGTCCCCTTCTATTCTTCTTCCCTCTCCTCTCCGAATGGACATCTGCTAATCTAGGACCCGGCTCTGCTCCGCAGGAGCTATTGCGCCACTGCCTACGTGACGTTTTGGATACCATTGCCGTTGCGACATGGGAGGAGCAAAGAAAAGCGCTGGTCAATCTCCTTTGGCTCGTTCGACGTGAGCAGCGAGAAGGTAGTGACATGGGGCCGCAACTAAGTCCTGCAGTGATCGCTTTGCTACCACGTTTCGTCGCTTTTCTTCCTGGTCTTGTTGAAGAGGCCGAACTGAAGGTATGGCCGGTGTACTGTGGAGTTAAATTTTTCAACACTTTAATCGTTTATTTCCATAGAGTCTGGAGGTGGTACTACATCTTCTTGAGTCTGTTGAGAAGTCTTCTCCAATACGCCTATCTGTTGGTGATAGTATTTGTGTCGGTCAACGACTGGCTTACCTCCTAATCTCCCTCATGGAAAGGTTAGATCGAGCGAACGCGGAGCTTCAAGACTTAATTATTCGAGCCTTTCAACGAATAAAGGATCTGTTGGAGAATTTGGCAGAGTTGGAAGGATTGGTTCGAGACTCCGCGTTGGTTTGCATTGCTCAGGCGGCGTGCGACCAGTTTTCGGTAAGTAATGTACTGATAGAGATAAGATTTATTGACCCCATTTCTACTTTTAGTCAACAAAGACGTCACTGCTCTTTGAAGCAACTCCTGCCTCTATCCTTCCTAATGATGATAGACCGTCGGGTCTTCTTCTAGCCAATCCACCCCCTCCTCCTCCAGAACCTACCTTTAAAACGACGGCCGTTAAGGGCCAGTTGATCCGTCGAACTCCTTTGAACTCAAAGGCTTCTCAAGGTGATGAATTATCAGTTTTCAAGCCTTCCACTTGCCTTTGGATCCATCTGGTTCGGCGATTGATCTCGTCATCGACTTCAGCGTCTGGTGTCAACGTCACTCATCAGCACTACTTTGGGAGGGCACTGGAAGACACTCTTCTACCGCATGGACTACAACTTCCGCACACGAACATTCAGACCTGCACATTGAATCCTCCCAACTTTCAACATCCATGGGGCTTGGGCTTGGAACGCATTCTTGCTCTTCTACGAGCCTTCCTGCCCGATTGGAAACTCTCCTCGCCTTCCAATAGCGAACGGGTTTTGTGGGGGTTCTTAGAACTCCTGTTGCAGCCTCCTCCATCGGCGTCGCTAACTGTGGAAGGTTAGGGGAGATTTTCTTATCTATGCATCCATGACCGTGCATGCCGTATTCCCGGCCTACTCATACGGACTATTCTACTTGAAAATTTAACATCATCAAGGTCTACAGACATGAACATCAACTTGTAACGGTGATGCATTAGTTTCCGGTCCTGTATCTACTTCACTGTTAAAATTACTTATTTCAGTGACTGGCTTTGTTTTGAAGATATAGTTGCTCGTTAATGTGCACCTCTCACTGACATCTCAGCAACCTGATACGTCTGAGAGGCATCATCTCGGCTTTTCTCCCACCATGTAGAAAACGCCACGGATGATGCAGCGAGGAGGCTTCCTCTGCCAGCAATGCGACTGCTGTTAGGCCTTCTTTCAGGACTGGAGGTCACGTGGGCCTCCGTCCTCGCCCCCTGTGTTCCTCTCTCCACCTTCACCGACGATGCTGATGTTCAAGCAGTTCTCGGTGCCTTTCCCCTTCCCGGCATTCCCGCTGTTGCACGGCAGCGTGTTCGAAAAGTAGGTGATGTTTGCTGAAATGCCCAAGGTGGTATTTTGTGAAACTCAGCGAATTCCATCGATGTACTCTCATAGTAGCGGGACGTTTTAATGGGAAATATTCAATTAATAAATATACAAGTCTATAGAAATTCGTTAATGCATTGGAAGACGAAGTAGCGGTAGTGGAAGTAGTCTACTGAAATATCGGAGCTTGGAGAGTTTCAACTATTTATTTACAAGGCAATAGCAGTAATTTTAGTGTTATCGACTAAAATTACCATTTAAGTAGCATCGTGTAAGGTTTGAGCCTCTAGAAATGCAACAGTAGTTTAAGGTTTGAAGTGGTATGCCAAAATTTGTGCTTCAGTAGTATCAGCGAATGATTTCTCCCCAGCTGGCAGTGGACCTCGGCCATCGACATGTGGACACCTCGAGTCGTCTCTACAACGCCACGGAACTCCTCCTCACCCGTCTTGCCCAGTTTTCCATCACTCTAAAACCCAATAATCCTCCATCCTCTCCTCCTCCGTCTTCACTGCCACCACCACCGCTAGAGGGTCTTCTGCGTCTCCTGACTCCCCGAGAAATGGCGTTCTGTCTGTCAGAGACGCGTCGCGGTGTTCGCCTTCGCGCCTACTTAGCGTGGAGAGGCGGTGGAGGCATAGGAGGGAGCAATGACGGCGTCTTTGCTCTAAGCGCGGGGATGCTGCGCGCTCTGGTCCAGTCACATCTGGTGGAGGATGGACTAGCCAGTATCGTTCCACGCCTCATCCTACAATTCGTACCATCTTCCTCGTCCACATCATCTTCGTCCTTCTCGTACGGGAGCTCCGCAAGCAGCAGGCGTCTCCTCTCCATCCTCAATCGAAAGGGGGGCGAGATGGTGGATGAAGGGGATGAGGAAGATGGTTCCACAGAAATTGAAGAGGACGAGGAAGATGAGCGAGGGCGTTTACGAGAAATCGATGTTGATGGGGAGCTGATGGTGGTCCTTGATGATTGAGGAGAGGACGTTTTTTCCTTGCAAAGTAGTTGTATATGAAAAGCAATATCGCCGATGATGTTCATTTATCATTGAAATTGTTGTCGAACGCATCAACTTATTCGTAATGTTTAGGTAGTAGGTGCAGCTGTTAGTGACAATCCTGGTCGAGGTGGTTTCGTTTCCAGTTCGCAACCCCGCCAGTCATTTGCTGTGAACGTCTAGTTAACGTGCAGAACCCTACGGAATTCAAGAGTAGTTGACCACTCTCCAGTAGGTGAGAGATGCTGAGAGGTTGTCATGGGTTCACTCACCTGAGGCGAGACAGACGCCGTCGACAAGGAGTTCCTTAAACAGTTCCACCTCCTGACTCGGAAGCACTCTGAACAGGCCCTCCACAGTCGACTCCAGAGTGTGCGCATCTGCCTCCTTTGCCATCTTGTCTATGTAGGTGCGAAGTGTGAAGAGAACAGTGGAGCGTATCGCAGTGCACGCTGCCACCAAACAGCGCACCTGTTCAGAGTGAGGTGGAAGAAGGTGAAATTCGTGAGGCAGAAAGCCACCGGCCACTGCTAGTGCAGTCGGCGTCGCATTGAAAGTCGGTGGCGGCAGTGGAGGTGGTGGTTGAATGGGAAAACTAGTGCAAATGAGTGGCTGAAGCTTTGTTCCCAGTTATGTATGATTGTGCCGACTGAAAGGGTCACATTCTGGAATCTTCTACAGCATTCTCAGCAGATGTCATGCGTGAATGCATCGTCCGTGTTTTCGCGGCCCGAAGACAATGGAAGTAGATGGCGGGACTGGGTTTGCACAAGTCCGGAGTGGCAGGAACGACTGACATAGAAATTAACCATCCAGATTTAATTTGTTAAGTGGTTTTGTAGGGAGAACTCGCTGTGAAGTATCGCATCAATTGACTTGTAGTACAAAACTGTCAACTGTCCTCTCGATGATGAGGACGAAGCTGGGCATCCAATTGAGTGGATATTTTGGTGGGGATGTCGGTGTATTGACTTCTTTTTTAAAGCACCGGCTAAATCATGGTGATTGACAAAGAATGAAAACCACAGGGAGGTCTTTGATAGACAGAGGGAAGGGAGGAGAGCCGTGCAATGGACAGGTAAATATTTTTGTAGCTTTTATTTCTGAGCGGGCTTGTAGATCTGCGCAGTCTAGTTGAAGGCGGTATTAATATGTTTGGTTTGTTATTTAAAAGGAATAATTGGCTAAATCGGACAAAGCATTTTGCTTTAAAACTTATTTACTATGGTCCGCGGAGACTTCCCCAAAGTCGAAAGTATACATGATACTCAGGCAGGATCTGTCTTATCGACATACAGTAGGGCTTGGGGCTACAGACGTGGCCAGATGTCAGCCTATCAGACGAAGGTACAATGGTGGGGCACCTATGTGATCCCTTTACGAAAACTGAGATTAAAACAAATAATTAGTGTGTTACTTGTCCCCTCTCCACCTTCAAAAGTCGTTTTTGGCCCTCCACTTGGTCAACTTCCCACATCAACCGTCCCAAAGTAATGGTCACAGTGAGAACTAACCCTCGAGCTGACCGTACCAGTCAACGAATTTCCAAATGACTGAGGCAATACTTGGCCGCAACGTCACTGATCCCATTTGGCGATTCTACTGAACTTAGAGTTTCATCCCGTTCGCGGACTGTATTGGTGGGCGGGGAAGGCGCTGGCCACCGCGCATGCTAATCGGTAGTCCCGGAATTACTAGCCTAAAAGCGGGCCTCCATAACAATGGACGGGTTTTGACATCATTCCATTTCGCGTCTACCCTTCCCTGTCAAGTTAGAGGAGCTACTGTGCATTCACGTAATTGCCATCTTTACACAGATAGTTCCGCGACAAACTTTTTTCCAAGGATTCACGGTTAATGTTGCTTCAGTTATTGATAGTTTTCCTGCAAACCACGAGACTGGGGTAGCTGCCAAAGGTGGACGTCCTTTTGTTAGGGGTGGTCACTGATTCTCCCATTCATAACATATGTAGCTCTTCTGTTCCGCCACAGTTCATCACCCAGGAATAGAAATTAAGGCAAGTGTCCCATTAGACCGGATTCGCTTTTGGCTGACCTTATTGTAGCTCGCTCAGCCTTTCCAGAAGATGAAAGAACACATAATACTTGGGCGAAGCATGTACTGTCGACGTAGGGAAGGGCTTGGAGCTACTGGCATGGTCCGGAGGCCAGCTGGCACAGTGGGGCTTCGAAGCCGCTCCTTTACCAAAACCAAAACTTAAACAAACAGCTACTTTATTTCACTTCTAAATGCTCACCATATTTAATGCGCCCCCAAAAATCGGCATTTTTGATTTTGAAGGTGCGTTTCCTCCTCGGACTCCGGTGGCGTCCAGTCCATCACAAAGCTCGTATTTACCATCCACCTCTTGACTGAAAAGCACATTTAAACAAACACCTGTTACAGTAGGAATCATTAAATGGGTATGCCGAAGGACCGAGGTGATGTTTAAACCGCATCGTCTTGGAAGCTCACCGTGATAGATCTTCTCAATCGGCAGTCGTGAGTCTTCCGGTGATCTAAGACCATCTGCGAGGCAGCAAATCAGCCAAAGGAATAAATGGACTTCATGTGGAAGATGCAACCTGCCACGTTGGTGATACGCTCTGACGTTGTAGACATTGCGCCCTTCTCAACGTGAATTGCACCGGTGGGGAGGTCTTCCAGGAAACAGAGCCACAAGCTGGAAAAAATTCATTCGCTGCAAGTGTATTTCGCACGGCAATCGGAGCATCAACCCCAAAGCCACGTAAAGAAGGAGGTCCCATTTCTTTGACAATGAAAAGTATTCTAAGAGCGCTTTGTGTTCACTGGAGCGCGATTTTGCTCCATAACTGCGGAACGTGAAATCGGCATCTATATCGCAAGGACCGGCGGTTTCAATAAGTCTCCGTTAATGCAACCAGTCGTGGCTACTGATATTTGGCTTCAGTGTCTAGGCCATGAAATCCGCAATTCTGCTAAAATCTGACATGACTGATGAGGTGCTGCTACCGTGGCACCGCTACCCGTCCACGTCGGCTTGGGGTAATGCTTCGCTGTCAATAGACGGGAGGACTGGAAAGCTGTCCACACGGCCGAAACGCCAACATACGAAGGTGCAACGCCAAAGAACTGACATGGTTTTTCCACACAGCTTCTCCCTTTCCTCCACCGTTGTGCAGTGAAGCTGGCGTTTCGTTTGCCATCATGCACGGAAAAGTCGAGGGGATTATTTGTGCTGTGAAAAAGTCATTCTTCTCGAACCGCTGACGCAGGGAATAATTTATCGCACTGGGTTCACTTCCACTCTAGCAGATTTGTGGCTATACTTCTGCATCGCAATTTTTGGACCTACTTCGTAACTTAAGGCTCATATTTCCAGGTGGGATTTAGTTGTCGGAATAAAAACAACCCCAATAAAAATAACGCCATCTATTCATCAATCTCTCTGCCAATTATTTACCTCTTCAGGTTATGGTTATCCTCTACGAGCACATCCCTTCATCCTAAATTCATCAGCACAAAGGGAAGTAATCCACCTCATACATACTTACCCTACCCCCTATCCATCTATACTGTGTCCATCCATCCCGTATCCAAATATCCATACTGTATTTATCCATCTATCCATCTTGTATCCATCTAACTATCTATCCATCCATCTATACTGTGTCCATCCTTCCATCCCTCCATCCATCCTGTATCCACCCGTCCATCCATCCATCCATCCATCAATCTATCCTGTATCCGCCCATCCATCCATTCTGTATCCACCCATCCATCCACCCTGCATCCGTCCATCCATTTATCTATCCATTCATCCTGTATCCAATGGAGGCCGCAGAAATGGACGCCTTCTTGTAGAAATGTGGGTGCTGCATTCCACCGCTGCTTTGCCATTTCACAAATGATGTTAAACTAGGTCGTAGGTAAAAGGTAGGAGTAGGGGAGAATAAAAGGCTACACCTTAAACCAGAAGAGACAGCTTTTATTGCAAAAAAGGGTAGACAATGGGTACCGTCTATTATTGTTGTCTGCAATTTGATGATAACCCGCCCCTACTTACCTCCAGAACAATGGATTTGTCAATTGGCAATCACTTGTCCTTGCCTGCATTATTAATTCGTCTGCCAGCTATGATAAGCAGTAAGGCAGTAGCTGGTAGTTCTTATTCTATACAAAAAATCCTATCACCCAAATATGCTGGGGCCTCTCTCGGATAAAATCAACCAACGCAAAACATGGAATACCGAATTAGTTCGTTCGATCGCTATTCAAATAATGGGAAAAAGGATCAACATCCTTATAGCAAGATCAGTTTACATCTACTTTAAAGCCATGAGACTTACCTGAAGGCAAAGGTGAATGATTCACTCGAGTTTAAGCCACTGGCATGACCCGGGGATCAGCTCATTTATCTAAGGTACATTGGCAAAGCCCTAGGTGACCTGTCACTAAAACTGGGAGTTAAACAAACAGTTAACGTATGCCATTGTCTTTCTCCTTTTTTGGAGTGGCGACCTCGACGCTCCGGGTTCACGTAATTAACGCCTTCATGACAGACAGCTCCGTAATGAACATTTCCGGACGCTTCACAACCACGGACATTGTGGCTTGATTCGTTACTAGCTTGCAGACCACAAGACTGGGGTAGTTGCCGAAGGTGTTCATCATTTGCAGCCCTTCTGTTAAGGGTGATCACCAATTTTCCCATCCTCCACAAATGCACTTCAGTCACTACACTACGATTTATCACTCGGACAGAAATCAGGATAGATGTCCATTAAGTTCGGGTTCGCTTTCTGTCCGTCAGTGCACCACTTTGAGACTTTTCTTTAAGCGAAAGAAGACATCATGCTCGATTAGAATGTGCATTGCCGCTATACAAAAGGACTTAAGGATACTAGTATGGCTGGCGGAGGACCTAAGGGGACCCTTTACCGACGCTGAGAGCTAAAGGACCGCCATTTTGCGGCACACGATTTGGTGCGACCGGTTAAGCACAAACTGACAAGGAGTACGTATCACGTATTAGTGACGCATGAGTCCAGGTAAGGAAACCGGAGCTTCATGTGAACTCAATGCAAACTGCGTCCTCAAATTTTGATAAAAAAACGACCTTACCTACAATTTAAAGCACACAAACATATTAAGTAATATTAGATTATCATATCATATTAAGTAATCGAAATTCCCACCCAAAAATTCACGAATTTTTACATTTTTCAGAACTTTCTTTAATTTTTAGACACTTTCGTACAAGGGTTTGCACGGCCACTCTTTTTACTCTTTGGACTCCTCTTATAACTTATGGTATATCAACTCCTCATTGCCATTTGCTAGTGAAATGCTATTTTTGAGGGGAAAAAAAATGACAGATCCACCAATGACTCCCATCGATGTAAAATCATTTTGAGCATGGAAATTTACATTTTACAAACGTGGGGAAGAAGCACTGAACAATCGTTACTTGTTCGTCGACGAAACACGAGCAGGTTTAAAACTCCGCCCAGGCCAGTAGACGCTTAATTCGATTCGCCCGTGGACCAATGAGGGCCTGATCTGCGAGCGTGAGGTGATTGGTCGGCTGAGTTGGGGAAACAGGAAGCGCAATTTGATTGGCTGAAGTAATTTCTGGCCAGCAGTGCATTTCCTCGGCGGTTCTAAACAATTTCACCCTCAATGCTGGCCGGTTAGTGACTGGGCTCTCACCTACACCACATATATATTTTTCCACTTTTTCATTTTAAAATAACGACCAAAGTTCAACGTCTTTCGATAAAAGAATTGTATTTTTATTTAAATCCAGTGGGTTGTGCATGGCTTCCACCTCAAAACCAATTCTGTAATGGTGAGTTTACAACCTTTCTCAATTTAATTTTCTTTAAAAAGTTTCTTATTGACTTTAACATAATTCTCTCAAGAACGTCAAATGATATCTCCAACTTTCATTGTTTTATCTCACACAATATGTCATAGTTTGTTATTAAGAGTGAAATGTTAATCAAATGGAAGGTGGATTTTAAAGCATAAAAGGCCAAATTCTTCTTTAGGTGAAAATTGAAACTTTTCCATTTAGTCATTTCTATACCTATGTGAGGACTGGGCATAAGTGTTTAAATTTCTACAGCCCATAACTTTAGTCAAAATGCAATTAAAAAATCAAATTGCGGAGTTTCCGCATTCGGCCTTGAAGGACAAAATATAATCTGGGTCATTAGGCCGTAAATGGGTCAAATATTTACGAGTTTGTCATTTCATTGCAAATAATGGTCAGGGAGAAGATTTGGGATATACTTTGGTTGTAATTCACCCACACACATTGGTTCATAAACGACATTCTTTTAAAACACTATTCCGATTAAGAATTGTAATATAAAAATTGGTCAAAAACTTTGTTTCTAGCTCAACTCTGAATGGTCAGAAATAGAATTGATCTGTCTTCAAAACGACTTCAACAGCGGCGTAGGGTTTGGTCTCCTTGGCAACAAAACCACAGGAGTTCTCGTGAGAAATATTATGCCCAGGGGGAGCGCCGATCCGGTAGGTATATCTCCTCTTCTTTTTCCACAAATCACTTAATGGTCAACTCACTTTTGTAATCTACTTAAAAGTTATTCAGTAGTACCCCCGCAAAACTCTGAGTCTTCTTTAAAGCGCTTATGGGCCATGGCAGTACGCAAAGAGGGTGACCATTGCTAACACAAAAAGGGCCGCAGGCCTCTGAACATAGACGCAGATTGAACAACCGAAATAGTTGTTGTGTGTTTGTGCTTCAGACGGGAAGTCTTCGACCAGGTGATGTAATTTTGCGGGTCGGGGAGGTTTCCACCCGCGGTTTGAGTCCCGATCAGGTAGCTCGCCTCATTCGACAGCCCGTTGTCTCTAATTGCACCCTTAGCATCGCCTCTGCAGACACCACATCGAGCACTAGTTCCACCTCCACTGCCACTACCAACACCGCCAACACCAGCAAATCAAGCGCGCTTCCAGTCAGCCTTTTAGTTGCCCGACCAGCTCAAGGCAGTCCTACCACCTTGGCTGCCGTCTTCGAGGAGCAAAGTCGACAAGTTAAGGCTCGACAACTCCTTGGTCCCCTCTGGTTAGTTCTTGTCCACACATTAGGCATTTTGCCTGTAGTGAGGATAAGAAATAGGATTTAATGAATATACTCACGAAATCCAACTTTTCACCTCTCTATCTATTGTGATTGAACCCTTACCACTGATATTGACTGATAGTCATTATTTTGCCTAAGCATTGTGCCAACGGAGACATTAGATGAATCGGTGGACTGCCTAGCCGATCTCATGCTTCCACTGCCTCCACTCACACCAGCAACCCCGAAGACGCCTCCTAGTGTTCCTCTGGAGACGACGCCACCTTCAAATGAAAAGATGCGCGCGGAGACGTCAATACTTTCTCCAGTGCTGCAGGTGGAGGATGCTGTTAGAGGAGGGGAGTCAACAGAGGACAGTGTAGAGTTTTCCGTGCTATTAAGAAAACCGTCTGGGGCCCAGAATTGTAGCCTGGGGCTCACTATCGTAGGATATGTGTCGGAGAAAGATAAGGATAGAGGTGCTTGATGCTTTGACACTAGTGCTTGTGGTTTGCTTCACCTCGAGTCATGCAAATTTGCGCCTCTTTTTTGTAGCTGTAACCGGAATCTACGTGAAGGATGTCCTACCTAATGGATTGGCTAGCATTTCGGGTAAAATCAAACAACACGACCAGATTATCAAGGTATATCAAGATCAGCCATAACCGCGCCGTGCATTTCGGATATCTCGCGGATATTGAATTCTGATTCATGTTTACTTCTTGTTAATCCGTCTAGAATAGAGATATACATACATACATACATACATACATACATACATACATACATACATACATACATACATACATACATACATACATACATACATACATACATACATACATACATACATACATACATACATACATACATACATACAAGAACCTTTGATGTCATTTTATTGTCTTAAATAAGGGCTATTCGGTAGATGCGTCCGACACTAATCTTGCCTTTCACCATTCCATCAAGGTGAACGGGATTGATCTGAAGACGCTCTCCAACAAAGCTGCGGCACATTTGCTCAAGACAGCTGGTCCGGTTGTGCACCTGACCTTCCTCCGACACACTTCTGGTCGCGTCTGTGAACAGCTCAAGCATTTGGGTAGGCATTTCGATGGGAAGCGGTTAACTTTTTACCCTTGTAACGTCTGAGTTTTGCGTGAAGGTGGTACACCCTCTTATTCCTACTTTGCTCACAGTTTCATCCTCCACACTACGCTCACGAACTCGGCAGACATCGGCAACTCTTCCAGGTGGCTTCCGTAGACGACCTCAACGGCATCGACCACGTCGAAAATACACTACAACAGGATCAAAGTCCCACGGAGCACTTTGTATTCCACGCAAAACTCTCAAACCCCTCAGAGCCTGTCCAGTACAGAGTGAGTTTCTTGTAACGCCACAGGTAAACTCAGAGGATTCCGAGGATTCCAGCGACTTGATACGAGACCTCCTTGGTCCATCGACCTGCCAAAGCCTTCCAATGCTGTCTGCAGCCAGCTTGATGGAAGCAACATCGACAGTATCTACCTCTTCCTCTTCCGTATCAACCAATGGGAATATTGAAGAATTACAACAAACATCGACACCTTCAGGCTTGCAGGAGGAGCAGACGACTTCATCTACAGCCGCCTCCATGACGCTGTACAGTTCACCTCTAGATGAGATGGATGAGATTGAGTTTCCTAGTAGTACGGAATCGCCTGTGCGTACGAGGCCAAGCTTGGCGATTAAACGGTTTGAGTTAAATCAGCTAAGGGCCGCGGTGCACTACGGTAAGTTCCACCGCGGGCAATAATTTTTAAAGCATGCTTCTAATCACCTTGGCTGTCAAAGGGAGCTGATATGACATGGGACCATCACTTGGATTTAAAAATTTCTGGGTCGTAAAATCACTTTTGAGCCGAAAATTAAGACTCTTCTTATTTTAAGTTCATGTATATCGCATTCAAAGGAAACCTTGTGGTTTCATTTAAAGTAGAATTTTTAAATGAAACTGAGTGTGAGAGAGCACTCGGACAGAAAGTGTATAGTCGCTATGCTGAAGGACTAGAGAGCTACCTCCATGACCCAGAGGCCGGACCGCCCGGCAGGGGTACGATGGCAAGGGCCTCAAGTAGTCCCTTGGCAAAACTAGAAACTAAACGATTCGAGCATGTTCGTAGCATCGTAAATAGAAGAAGACTGGATGAACAGTGCTTGCGTCAGCTTTAATACATTTAATTAAATCATCCCCACTATAAAGGGAATGGAGCTGAAAATTGCTTCTACCTAAGCGCAATAATTAGAGGAACTAGGCTTTTATTATAGGAATTACTAGAATAGTCTTTCATGTTCATTATGTGTGGCTGTGCTTCTACCATACCCATAAAAGATGTGCAGTGATGTACGATTTATTTAGAACGCCTTAATATGCTTAAATTACCGAATGTGATTAAAATTTTTGAGTGTATGAATACTACTTTATCTATTGTAGATTATTAAACAAACAAAATAATCCTAGTTTGGACTTGCCAATGTTGTAATAAGCCAAAAGAGTTTGAAAGAACATATACTTGCTAGGCTTAAAGGACACCAGAATAGCCACAGCTATGGGACACGGCGCGACAGCACAATCGATAGAGGCCAGAGTACTCACCTAGTTAGAAACACAACCAAGCACAATATCTGGCCATCATAGAGCTCCACACGAGGAGTTTATCTCTGAACAGGGGTTATTGGGTGTTGTTCGTAAGGAAAGTTAGGTCTGATTCTTAGCAGAGCTTGTTGTAAAGACAATTAATCATTATTAAGCAACAAATAGTAGGGCTTTTTGTAACAAGAAGTTCTATGATAAACTTCTCAAATAGAAGCACAGTTGTTGTTTAAGTCTGTAAAAAAAGACCCGCGCATTAAAGTTTTGCCATTTGACCAATCAAGTGGAACCCGTCCGTGATATAGGGTTGGTTTTTGTGGTCAGGTTAATTCTGACATATTCATCAGATCAGAAGCGAAAAATTTGGTTAAAAGATGGCAAAAAAGTCTCTGAAGCACTATGTTACAAATATTATCAGTTTTGCAAACTCTCGCAACAAAAACAGATATCGTGAGCGATCAATTTTGTATTTTGGTACGTGACTATTTCGCCAGTTCTTAACTTCCTCCTTTTTAGCCAATATTTTTAGCTTGATATATACTGTTATTTTTTTAATGTCTGTGTGCTTAAAACTCACTGTACTTGTTAATTTTGTGCTAAATTCATCATAACATGGAATCGTCTCAGATTTCTCTGGCGTAGACATACCATCTGTTAGTCGCGAGGATTGAAATAGGGATGTGTGATTTAAAGATTCGTTGCATATATTTTTTCATTGGGAACATTTGAAATTTCATGCGATTTCCGTACATAAGCACCCTAAATTTATTAACTGATGTAAGGAGGCTTCAGTTTGAATGCTTCGTTTTTTGTTATTCGTCAACCGTCTATCTGGGCCATTATTCCACCTTAAAGTTATGATATTACCAGCATCAAATTGATGAGGTGGATAAGGTCTACTCACAAGATTTTTGTTTGTTGTCAGTTATTTTGCTACACCCACGGTCTTACTTGATTCTTTTACTGGATCCTGATCAGCCAATTGTTTTCGACACAATATTGTTGTTATTTACAATTTTATCCTAAGAGCTAGCCTGTAAGCTGGAAACAGGACCAACACGATTCTAACAGAATATATTTAACAGCTCGGGAGATATAAGCCTTTTATGATTAATGGAATTAGTGTTTATGGCACGGCTCACCACATCGATGTAATTATTTTGAGTGAATTCCACTCGAATTTGCACATAAAACTGGACATTCATTTGCTATTTTTCAGTTTAGCTTGACGGTAGGTGTCTTGACAGCATGTTTATGTTGAGGCAGTGTAGACTGCATCCACGCTAAGTAAAATCGCCCTGTGGGTGAGAAGAGACTGTTTGTGCATCAAAGTCACCTGTCGTTGGTTTTTTTACATGATTGGCCGATACGCCTGCCATCTCTTGACCTTTATGCCAGCTTGCGCTCTTGCATTCGTTTGTTTGTCTGTTTGCTTTTGACAACTCGGTCCAAACACTCATCATCACTTCAGGGTCAGGGTTTTCTCAATGGTTTTGTTACTTCTTTCACCACTGAATTTTCATACCTAGAGCATTTTTTGTGATTTAAGTTTACAAGCGCAGTCAGTTGCACATAAGCGATGTAGCGGCCGTTTGTTTATGCATGCAGCATTCGACGAACAGTCTTTCACATCTCCGATCGCTGGAACGAACTAAGTTGCGCAAGCTGTCAGCATTTAAATCTGCATGCGGGCTCAGGCTAATCCAGAATATAATTAATGCTTGTGCTCAATTTACAGTGGCACTTACTGAAATCGCTCATAAGTAGCTGTGACTAGATGCTTCACGAGTACCACATGAAAATCGTAAATACGAATGTGTGAGTCGTTAATATCTGTGACCATAGGTCATAAATAACACGAAAAGAGAATCAGTGCGGTCACTGGGAGATTGTTTCCATGTACGCCATATCATCACCAATAAATTGTTAATCCAAAAGGGTCATTTCAAATTCATCGCGGTGTAAGGCCACGAAGCCAGATATTCGTTGTGTAAATCGGGATGTGTTTGGCACAGACAAGTACTCTGGAATTCCATTTCATCACCGGTATCACGTACATGCAGCGCTCCGGTTTCTACCCGAGTCCTCGCTTTACGTACTTGGGACACGTGTTCTTTATCAGTTTGTGGATAACCGGTCACGCTTAATCCTGCGTTGCAAAACGGTGGTAGATTTTAAGCCATCAAAATGGTTGTAGGATCTTGTTTTAAATGTGATTTTAACAACTTTTCCAGTTTTGGGCAGCAATTTAGTTGGTTAATTTGATATTTCAAGTGTTACTGTTGTTGGAATAATGAAAACCCCGACGGCTGTGGTAATCGGTTTTCCCATGAGAATTTAGTAGTGACCGCGGTAATGCTTATAAAACAATCACTCTTTTCTACTCTTTTTTGTCAACAAGCTGGACGCATAACTCCGGAGTTGGTGAAGTTGATGGTGGACGTGTGGACGCCGATTGTTGGACTAGGAAAGGATATCTTGGTAAGCTGGTGACTAATGAAATTTGCAGTTATATATAATCTTGAAATTTACTGGATGCATTTAAATGCTGTACGATTTTCGGAGTAAGGATGTCTGCTCTTTGGTCGTGGAGATTCTTGCTTTAATAGCCCTCTTGAGGACTTTCTAAGTTTGCCCACTTAGGAGACATTGTCTTCCATTTCCAAATCGGAGGTCAAACGGTGTTGGAAACCATACAGCAACGAATGTACGCTTCATGATAGTACCTGCCATTTGAGATTCCAGAATGAATACACCGTGGTCTGGGATGCAAAAGTATGCAACGATTTGGATGGAATATTAATTATGCTAGGGAGAAACAGGAATTGTTTTGCCAAGAAACGCTCTTCGGCGAGTAAAAGATAATTAATCAGAATAATGGATTTTTCGGGACACATGTCCCAGGGCAAATCTGGTGAATGGTAATACTGTTGCAGAGGGAGGTTGGAATACTTCATGATAACGCGAAGAAACCGCGACTATTTGCAGTAGGTAACTTCAGAAGTCGTGCGCAAGCACTGTACTTTTTTCAATGGTAAACTTAAGAATCATGTGCGGAGGCCTTGCTATGCAAATTGAGGCAGCAAAAAAATGGGTGGTGTCTTCTGCATCACTGATTTTATGCTCATGGTTTGATTTGAATGATTAAGGCAAATGGAGGGAGGTAAACCGCAGAACATGTATCACTTCCTGTCATTGGTAATGTCAGCGCCTTTTACTTTGCTCTTTCATTGCAAGGCAGAATAGAGGGATGTTTGGGAGTATTGACTTCAATTGCTAAGGTCAAACAGGGGTCCAGATGACGTGAACGAAACCCCCGCCCCCCCTTCCCCAAGGTAAACTGAGACGAAGGAGTAAGTCAATAAGTTCTCTTCATTGTCAATGTTAACTAGTTGAAAGGTTAAAGTAGTAGGGATGACTTCGAGGACATCTCCACTTTTCACGTACCAGAAAGTTCAGATTTAGTTGAGTCATCCCTTCACTAAGTGTTCTTTGGAGAAGTTACTTATAAGGTCCTGGAAGCAGATTCCTTCTTTGGAGAATGGACTGGCTACGATTGATGTGTTAGACTGGAAGATGTAAGCAGTGACGAGTTGCTCAAATGAAACTTGGTCTGCGTAGAGTAATTTTATAAGATGGGTGTTTGCAGTTTTTAAGAGAAAGATCCTCTGGAAGACCCCAGAAACTGAAGAGATTGAGCAATTTTAAAGGAAGGGAGTTTTGGTGATGCTGCAAATTTTTTGCTTGCATATTTTGCGGAGAGACGCCTTCATTAGATCAAGGTATTGTCGCACACTTCAAACGTCGTTAAGCCGCTTTTCCACAGTTTGTTATCTAGTACCTACTTGGGCTCCTGCTTTTTACACATTTTGATTGGTTTGTTAAAGTGATTTTATTCACAAATGGGAGGTCACTATACACTTTTCTAGCAGCCAAATATGTCCAGGACAACTTTGAATGGCCACATTTATCACTCATCTCTGTTTATTATTTCACTCATCCGAACTTCCTTGTCAAACGGCATGCGCAAGCTACGAAGTCTCAGCCTTGTGGTTTCTCAGTTGTGCAAATGTAAAACCACACGATGTGAAAATGAAACTGCAAAGCCTGCTTATAGCACTTCCAAATACGTTCTAGTAGCTGAGAGTCCGCAAACGTTTATCAATTCCAGGTTGTCACTAGTTGAACTCAAACAATACGAGGATAGCCTCAAGTCAAACTGAGTCCGTTCATCAAGCTGTCAAGCAACAGTGGCACTGTGTGTGTGTGTGTGCATAAAATGGCATGCAGTGATGTAAGGACCTTCCTGTGAATGGTGATGTAAAACCAAAGACTTCAAACACAATACTGTGAATGGATATCTAGCCGCGGTAAGACATTAAAAATGTGTAAACCCTTCAAAGACGCTCCTGCGTGTATCTATCAGTGACAATTTTGCTTGTGGTGGTTCTGCTCCCCGCTTGTGGGGTGTGGAAACTCCTTTCTGAGTGGGCGATTATCACTGAAACGGTGAATGTATTCATCGTTCAGCAATATGTACACGTCCGACACCTAGAAAGTTCCGCGCTTTTGAACAGCGCGCTAAGCTTTTCTCACATGGTTCAGCTTTCCTGATAAATCTTTCCTTACTGAAACGTTCTCCGTATTGGTCAGCCTTATTATGAACGTATGGATGTGCCGGAGAACCAGTAAAGCAGGAATAGAAGGAGAAGAGACTTCCATGCTGCTTGCATAGCATCCGAATTGCTGGAGGACTGGAAACGCTGCTTCTTAACCAACGTTTTCACCTCGAGCGGAATGGGAGTTGATGAATCGCTCGGGCCCAATCTGACCTTCCATTCTAACTCACTGTCTTCCAGGTAATCCGAGTAGTTCGTCCAAAAAGCTTACGTCAACTGGGCATCTCTCTAATCGGATCCACCCTCGACGCAGCAAAGGCGAATCCACCAACGTCGGCTATGCATCCGGCGCAACAACGGGAGTCCGAGGATGGTGAAGAACTCGAGACGGCGGCGTCTGCTAAATCACCAGCGGAGATTTCGAGTGAAGTGTCTTCGCGACACTTTGTCCACACCGTCTTGCCCGGCGGCCTTTTCTCCAATCTAGACTGCCTCAAACCAGGCGATGAACTTCTACAGGTGAGTTCCGCTACTACTTAATTTTCTGATGAGTAGGTAGGAGGATAATACAAAAGGTGAATCAGTCTTCGGACTCGGGGCATTTTATTGCAATCTTGTTTGCCTCTTACTTAACTATACGGGGTAGGCAGACAAAGAGTTTAATTTTTTCCTCGAGATATCTTATGTGAAAGTGGTTCATTTCGAGTATACGACAACGGTTCTTACAAGTGCAGATTTTGATGCCCCTCCCACTTGGAACATTTAATTCGGGTGCGATTCTTATTAATTTTCTAACTGTTTCAACATTTATTAGGTGGACAAATGTAAACCTTCCCTGTCGGACAGATAGCTGCTATTATAAGCGGGGCTTTACAAACACTATATGGTTGGCCTCCTCCTACTCATTTTACTTTTCAGTAGGCAAGTGAAGGCGTGTTCATGAGACTAGATGAAAGGCTAACACCAAGATCACTAGAGCATTGTAGCTTTCCTATCACAGAACTGACATTAAATTGTGTTAGTTCCAGGACTGCCTTTTTAGCTTTTGATTAGACCAGTGGAATATGCGGAGCATTGAACATGATCTCCCGACCTATTTCTCTTTCTTTTTACTGGCATTTTCTAACTTTGTTTACATAGATAAAAGCTCCTCATCCATAGCTTTGAGGTTTGTTAGCTTTGCCTTTATTATTTAACAAGCAGCTTGTGTTCTACACTGCGACCAAGTTTCCGAGAGTGAGGTAATCAAGTACGAAAGTCCCCAAATCCCTTTTTGCTTTCGAAAAGAAATTTGAGAGCTTACTAAGGGGACTTTTTAAAGGATTGGTGGTGAACTTTCACTCGTAGTGTCAACATACCCTACTTTTTTGGACAAACGTTATCAGTGGAAACTTGTAATTCCAATTTAGACTTTCCCGAAATTGATGCGGAATTTGGTTTACACCTGATATCATTAGCAGCGACAAAGTTTTGTGCTTTTCCAATCTATGAGTAAAGGAATCTTTCCCACCCTGTACCATTTTCTACGACTTTTCGAGCTGTACTGCATGGAACCTACCCCCGTTGAATAATTAACAGTACTGTGAGACTTTTTCCTTTGCTTTTTCCCAGAAATTCCAAAACAACCTTCTGCTCTCTGTACCCTTTTGCCATTTCTCACATTTCAAGTTTTACCTCTTCACTTTGGCACAGAATGACACTTTTTTGGCGTTTCGAGTCATACTTGAGAACGAAATAATGCATGCCAATATAAAAGAGGGGCTCGGAGGCTGAAGTAATGGACAGAGTCCCACGGTACTGAGATGGCGCCAGTACTAGCGAAGGCCGAAGAACTCTTGCAGTCAAATGCATACTTACCACTTCCGCCTCAAATTACTTACTAGTTTATCTACCGGTTCTTTTGGATCGTGCATCGCAAATAGAGTAGTAAACTATAAGAAAGTAAATTATATGTATGCCTTTTTATTTTTGATTTGAGAATAACCGGTATGGTAGTGCAAGTGTTGATGGCACATTGGAGCGGTACAACATATCAGTGGCTGTGGTTGTCGACTTGCATCGGACACCGATCCCGGTAGCAAACACTTTGCTATCACTTCTGACAGTTTAAAAGTCCTCAGTGACCATTTAGTGGACAATTTTTCAAGCAATTTTAAGATACAGTCTGGTGAAACTAATCAAGCAGATT
The DNA here is from genome assembly GCA_000469725.3 of Echinococcus multilocularis. Taxonomy (NCBI): domain Eukaryota; kingdom Metazoa; phylum Platyhelminthes; class Cestoda; order Cyclophyllidea; family Taeniidae; genus Echinococcus; species Echinococcus multilocularis. The sequence goes on along the minus strand of LN902848.1, from coordinate 349,553 downwards.
TCGCGTGTCTTGATTCCTCCTGACGACGAATATTTGCCATCTTAATGGTCGTGATGATTCATCCATGCTCACCGGTAGTAAAGATGCCTGCAGATCACGAAGCTGTTAACAGATTTCAAAATGTGTCTTTATTCGCAGTCTGTATTTATTAAATACAGGAAACAATTGCGTTAGCTACCGTTCTCACTCACAGTTTCGGTCGGAGCAGTGTTTTTTTTCAGGTGACACAAGGTTGCATGCGATTATTCATTCGTTGTTTCCATGGTTGCATCGCTTCATTCCGCTAGCTCTGTACTATCATCGCTTTTTAAGCCCTTGCTTCACCCGAAAGGGCTCTAATTTTTTAAACAGTTTTATGTGTACATTGACAGTGATAAAAGGTAATTAGCAAGGTAAGTGATTTCCCTTCTGCCACTTAGTTGTTCAATTCTCGTGCCAAAAAGTGTCCGCCCATCCATTTGTCCAACTAGCTCCTTGTCCTGCCGGTGTATTTATTGCAGCCCGCATTCGTGAAGTAGTTGACTGAGACTGGTTCACACCACGCATACTTTCCGCGCAAATTGTGTTACTGATGTAGCCTGAATCAAAATTGGATTCCGTACTGTTATTCCTGATTCTGTAAATAATTATATACTGGTGACCGAATTCCTCAGTTGTGTAAACACCTGGATCAGCGTATATTGTAATGCAGTTGGTTAGTTCAAGTTCTTTCTTGATCATAATAACTGGTTTTGCCCCCACGACGTGCAGTCCTTTGGGTGCGTAGCAATATTAATTTGCTGATTTATGTAGGTCTCGTAGATCGTGATATTCGCAAGTCGGTGGTTGGAATAGGTGTGCTGTTGAAATCGACTTTCTGTGGTAAATAGCCACTTGTTCAGATAGAACACCGATGTCATTGAGTCTACTATTGTGCTTAGCTCATTTATCAACGATTTGGTAAATGCCCTTGAAGTCAACCTCTCCCATGTATCCGTTAAAGCGGCTGCAATGAGCTTCTCTTTCCTTGAATCTATTATTCACGATAGAAGTGCTACTGAAATTGGTTTCCGTTCTTATTAGTAGTATATCCTCCAGCATTGAAAGAATCCGCGTTTCGGAGATCGGCGTTAGCGCAACTTGTCCATTCGATTAGGCCCTAGCCATTGACGTCAATGCGCCTACATTTGCCTTGTAGTCTCTTATATTTGAACTGGTATTTACGGTGGACTTCTTACTGTAATCGACACTCCTCATGAACTTGGTAGCATAAACAGAAGGAAACCAATAAAGTAACGACAGTAACACTACATAACCATCCACTGGCATTTGGTCAAATTAATGGCTGGCGTGGTCGTACTACTGGAATCGTCCCCTCACCCTCCACTTACTCATTAGCATAAACCTCCTGTTTTAAATAGGTCATTTAGTCGGCTATTGTTTCGTGCAGAAGTTTATTGCCCAATTTGATGTTGATCATGGACAAATTACTAAAGTTGGCCTCTTTAATGTAGTCAATACTAAAACCTTCAAATTTGAATGTAGGTGAACGGTTACCGACTGCATGGCCACTCCCACGTCGAGGTAGTCCGCTGCCTTCGCTGTCTGCCTGCACACATTGAACTGGTGATTGCGCGTTCGTCCGAGTGCGTAGACACGAATGGCACCGGTGTTGGTGATGGTGATGGTGCCTCCACTCTCCTCGATGACACTCTTAACGATTCCGGCACCATATTGCATGTCGCTGCTAGCGAGATCGGATCCGTGGCCACGGCTATGGACGACGCCGATAGCTCCTGGACAGGTCCCTCACCCGTAGCTCTCCCATCTCATCCGCCGGATTTGAAGATATCTGAGTGGATTGGGCGTTCACAGTCGGACGGCCCCCTTCATGAACTTAAAAGCAGTTCTCCTAAGGTGAGGTCTATTTATTTTTACTCATATTCAAGCTGGTACCATATTCTGCCACGGTTTCGTCAGGTCTTATTTAAATTTGGTTTTCTGCCCTGCTTATCTCACCTTCTTTGGTACATAAATATAATATTACTGCATGCATAACTCGTCAGACGTTTTGAAATGCGTTTGTCTGTTCTCTCTAGCAGCGTTTTTTGTCCCTCGGTTTTCTGTTCTAATTTCTATTTTAGTAGCATGCAGATAACTTTGTATTAATATGATGTATGTATCTATAAGTCAGGCGATTGGTTGCTTACATTACTTTCAGCCATAGTTTCTACTTTTTAGTCTCTTTGTACATGGAGATCTACCCCTGTGTCAATCTTTTCCCGTATTGTGATTAGAATATGACTTCGCTGAAGCATTTTCTGGAGCAGCAAATACCCTTCGGGGAGGGGGGACATGCTTCCTCCTCCATTACTATGATATTGTTCATTAGGTGGCCTATTTTTGTCTTAGTTGCACACAAGCAACTAACCCAACCTCCTCTGTCCTTTGCTCACTTACTCTGAGTGCCTACCTCTCTACTTCAGTAATGTCATTTGTTCATCTTTTCTTTTTAACAATGCAAAACTGTGATTAAGCGTTTTCATTCATCAACTCCTGATTTATACAGAAAAGAAGTAATCTTTTTTTGACACTTAAGCGGTGTAAATCTATGCTCGAGGTTTCTTTAAAAAGTCTATTACCATTTCACTCATTTTTATGCGATAAGGATCTAATCACTATCACTTGCCATTTGGTCTGTACTAAAACGTGATTTTTTGCACTTCTAGGATCCGAATTTATTGTCACTAGAGTCGACTACATCATCATCAAGTGTGAGTAGCGTGATCGGTGCTTTCCCCCCGGTCTCTGCACTGCTCAGAGACGAGCATATGGCCTTGAAACCGACTTGGTCAACAGTGCCTCTTATTGTGATGCTGCGTCGGGACAAACCAAACTTTGGGTTCTCCATCTCCGTCTACGATGAAGTAACTTAAATGCTGAAATGATCTCCATTTTGTTTCCACATCTTCACATGTACCGGTGTCTTTAGCATCCACCTTCCGTCACAATGGCTCTGAATCTCATTATTGAATGTTAAGAAACATCTACGCTACTTTGTCATCGATATCTTTCAAAATACATCACCCTCTAGCATGGCTTGAGTGGCTACGATTTGCTTGGTTCACTTTTAGGGCATGGGAAGCAATAGAAGCCCAGTACGACGTAGCAGTACGCTAAAGCGGTCTGGATCTCTCAGTCGTCGTCGCACTGTTGCCGGCGACCTGAACCATTCAGGTGGAGGTCGTTTCGCCACCATCAGTCGAAGTAGCTCCCTCTCCCCCGATACCACTCCACATCGTGGTAGTTTCCTCATCATCAATTCTATCTCACGAGGCAGCTGCGTTGATCTAGATGGTCGAATCAACGTCGGTGACCGTTTGCTCTTCGTCAATGATCGAAAACTCACTCGTGCCACTCTTGGTGAAGCCGCTAACGCTCTCCACAACGCTCCGCTCGGTTACACTATGATCGGAGTTGCCAAAATGACCCTCGTACCTAACTCACCGCCCCTCACCGTTGCCTCCTCACCACAGTTCACTGCTCTTGTCTCAAATCCTGATGACCCCGGTACCATGCAGGTAAAGAGTTTTGCGAAATCAAATCATATTTTAGTACACGTCACTTTTCAACTAATCTTATTAGTCTTCTCTCTCCACTTTCCTCTTTACCCTCTTTTATTTGGCATGCAAATTATGGTAAATGCTATAGGCCGTCTGTCTGTTAATTAACCCCATCCCTTGCATGGTAGCAGGTTACGTGTCTGTAATCCGCTTACGTCCCCTCTATTGTCGATCAGTGGTGACCAGTCGAGATAAGCACTTGTGGGGTGGCAGCACAATGTCCTCACCACAGCTAGTCGCTCGACGTCTGGTTGACGAAGTGCTGGAATACACCGGAGAAGTAAAGGCTATTGTGGAGGAGGTGGTATCCTCGGCTCTAGTTGAATACCTCCAGAACTTCGTCAAGATGTCCCTGGAAGGACTGGTAGAAGAGACAGCACCTGTAGAAACAGTCGAAGTACTGGTAACCTCCCCAAGCGTCCTCTATCTTGCCTCCACGTGCGAATTCCCTGTCGTTATGGTGGTGACACAGGGTGTGGAATTAGCGGAATGCGATCGTGATTACAAAGACGATGACTACAGTAGTCTAGAATCGATAGATACCTTTTCGGAGCAGTCAGAGTTGAGTCAGTCCTCGGAGGACTGGTTGGCCAGTTTGGAATTTGTGCGCGACACCGAGGTTGGTTGTGCACGCTGCCCCTGCTGCCGTTGTTGCTCCCGCCTCTCTGTTCACCTCGATGGCTGTGGTTTTATCGGCATGTCTTGGCATGTTGTTATTCATGCGAAAGTGTTGTGGTTCTCCACGCCTTCTGTCTTTCTGTTGGCTTGATCTTTTGTCCAATTCTCCAATAAAAGAGGTTTGAGGGAAGAAGGCCTCTTCACCTAGTAAGCTAAGGCCTTAAAGACAGTTTCGTTCATCGCTTTCTTTCAATTGCCCCTTGCTGTAGAATGCTTCATTACGTAACCACTGTTTTTGTTTTCTTGTGCTTTGTGTTTATTTGTATCTTGAAGTATGACCTCTCATATGTTGCATTGTCTCATGGGGTCTTGTTCTAAGCCATTATGAAAGCGAGATAGGATAAAATTTATATGACGAAATTTCCTGTTTGGCTGCTATCGCTGCCTCTCGCTTTGAATGTGCTGCAATCTGGGCTTATGGAGGGAAAATGTTTACCGCTATTCCAATGTTGCTGTAATGTCCTGCCTGGCCATCATTGTTCTGCGTCCTTTCATTCATCGCAGTCTTGTTTATTCACCTTGAAACAAATAAACAAACAGATCACGTCTTAGCCCATGTGATCTGCCTAAAGTACAATCTCTCTCTCATAATTCATTCACCCTACTTCTTTTCATTTTACTTATTCACTCGCTCGTTCAAATACGCATCGGCTAGAACCAGAATGTTTTTTAAACGCGCAGCACGGAGGGTCAAGCACGTCATGGTGGGTTACCTCCTACTCTCACCTTAACAGTCGTTCTTTCATTCTAAAGAGGGGGTCAGTTTTCCTTCTTTCCCCTTCCTTAATCTTTCACTCTCTCTCTCTCTCTCTCGATCCCCTAATATAGGAGGAGTTCGCCAAGGAGCATGTGAAGGATCATGTGAGTTTTTTACTGATCTCTTGATTGATTGGCTGGTGTTTTTGTGCAGGCTTGCATCTTTTTGAAATAATGTTCCACCTAACCGAGACAATTTCCCCTTACGGATCCCTCTAGTTTTTAATGGCTTCGTGTGCTTGTTATCGTATTGAGTGATTGGCAGATAGATGGTACCAACAAGTGGATGCCTGGAAGGATGCCTGTTTGGTCGGTCTTGTTTTCACGTATACCGTGAATTTTAAACCACCTTTTGTGCGACTGCACCTCTGGATTGTTCTGTGTATCAATTGATTGATGGATGGCCGAATGGGCACATACATCAACGATAGGATGGAGCAGCACACACGAATGGATGGATGGGCGACTTCAAAGATAAATGAATGGATGAAAGTTGGACGGACATTTCGATGAATAAAGATAAAATGCTAATTGAAGTACTGAATGGGTGAATTGATGGGCACAAAAGGCTAATTGGACGAATGGGTGAGTGAATGGCAAAATGAGTAATTACTTAAAAACACCTATGAATGGATGAACGAATGCAAAGGGGGAAACGTAGTGGATTTTTGAGTCTCCTGTCTGGCGGAATGGATAGGGGAGTGCTTTGTCTGTGAGGGATGCTTGAATTCCCATGCACTTACTTCCTATTTTACAGTGCCCAGCTATATTTTCGCATTGAGTTGCATTTTTTGTTGCTTTGCTGCTTAATTTGCTGCCTTTTTTGCCCTTCTAAACATGTCCTTGGTGTTTTGTTGATTGATTGGCGAATAGGCAATTGGATAGACGAGTGAGTGGATGAATGTGTTTTTGTTTGAGTTAAGGGGCGGTCAGTAACTGCGTTGGATACATAGGCAAGCGGTTGAATTAATAGATGAACAAGTGAAATTAATTACAGTAGGAAGAACAGATAAATAGAAGGATTCGTAAATTGAGGGAAGGTTTAAGATATTTAGGTGAGGAGGTAAGCTAATGAATCAGGAATGGGTGGGTGGTGTAGTGAACTAACTCACACATAAAACGTGCCAAATGATCACTCAAATTGTTTTCTAATTTCGTTCCACAATTTGTTTATCTGACTGTTCTGATTATACAAGCGCATCGTTTCATACCTTTTTTTTGAATTCACTCTGCGAAATTACCAAAATTCGATATCTTCATTTCAAGCCACTACTTTCGCTGGTGTGTAGTTTAATGGGTAGATCAGTAGGCGAGTCCTTGAGTGGATTGAAGAATGTATGCTGAGTGCATCACACATCACTTCCTATAGCCTCTGGACTATTACACTCCGTTGGTGTTGGACGTCGAGGAGGTGCCCTTCCATGCGGCTGCTCTGGTGGTGCCAGAGATGAATCCCAATGACGAGAAGATAGTTCGTGTTAAGACTCACAATCTGCCCCTCGGTTAGTCCCACCCGTATTCATATTTCCTGCAGACCATCTGTACTTTCAGCCTCGAGACTTGTTCATATTCAAGAAAAGTGCAAATAAGGTGAATAAATTGTCTTCAAGGTCATTAATCTCAACCGATTTTACGACAATACACATACCAAACTGGTTCTTATCCCATCAATTCGATTCGATCAATTTGCCCTCAAGCGTCATCTTTCATTTGCAACATCTAATTGAAGTACTGTGCCGCATTTTAAGCCAATCATATCACAATATCTTCTCCCACCTAATCAGGTTGCGAGTTGGACGCTCTGGCAGCAGGCGGTGTTGATGGATGTCGGGTGGTAAAGGTTCTTCGAGGTGGAGCCGTGGAGAAGGCTGCAGCTCTCGTCCCTGGTGACTACATTACTCGAATAAACTCCGACAACCTCCGACGTGTCACAAATGCCGAGGCGTTTCGCATTCTCCGGAAAGCCTCCATGGAGTGCAACACCATTGAGTGAGTTGCCCAATCTCTCTGGAGCAGATTCCACTCTTTGGCTCTCTAAATCAGATCTGTAGGAAACATTCTACTAATTGTTTTAAGTACCACTTTTGTTCCACCTTTTTTAGAATCGGTTACTACCCTGGAGAGAAGGTAATTACTCACAGAATCAAGCACGTTCGACCCAAGTCTCTGTCGGCTGAAACTGAGAGCAGTCCATACTTCCAAGTGAACGGATCCGGTGCCTCTAGCACCCTGTGAGTTGTATACACTATCCTACTTAAATCACTCTCAATATTAGTTTCTCAATCACCGCTATCATTTGTTTAAACAAACAGGATTGTAGATCTACCACCACCGGAGCTAATTATCACAACGGAACCGTTAACATGGCTCCTTTCGGAGGATCCTTCACAAAAATCAGGGTGGTTACAGACGCGGGAACTGAAACTGCTCAAACTGCCTGGCGAGGACACATGGGGTCTCTCTATCACCGGTAGGCTGAAATGACACTTCAGTGCTAATGGCAGCGTTTTTTGTGCACTAAGAGCATGGATAAATCACCCTGAATTTATTGCATCTACTTTATTTATTTTACCTCCATTGTACCTACAAATTCATCCATCTGACGCCAAGGTCTAATTTCAGCGGTGTTGCCATTTGTAGTCCTGTTAAAGCATTTGAATTGGTTATCCTCTGAGATACTCTGAGCTGGTTCCGACTTCTGCTAGCGCTAATTCACGTACTTTTAGTGATTTCATCGAGAATGCTTCCTTTTTTCTGAATACTGAAAGGCTGTTTTAGTAGCCTATCTGCCCATTACTGCGTCACCAGCATCGAGATTGTCACATTAGACTTTTATTTCTGTAGCTGATATTGCTGTCCCCCATAGTTTGAATGGGCTCTGATGTAAGTAGCATGGCATGTGCTAAAAATATAAGTTCGACAGTGAAAGTAGTACCCCATGTATACAAAACTACGGTGACCCTTCCAAATTTGAGTAGGCTGAAATCGTAATTAAGCAGACCGATTTGTCCCAACATTGGGATATTGAAAACCAACTTGAGTGCACTTTTTGTAACACCGTGGTTTGATTGATTCTCTAGGTCCGGATGTGTGGCAGAACAACGAGTCACCTTCTACCATTCCGTCGCTTCCACCAGAGGTCTCCCAGCCTGTCTTTGTCTCCGATGTCGCCACCAATACCGCAGCCGGTCGATGTGGGCTGCTAGAACGTGGGGACATTATCATCGGCGTGAGTTGCACAGCGAAGTTTTGGTCGAGGCTCTGCCCGGTCATTATTAATCCTATTCCCTCTAGGTGAATGGTATGGACGCAACGCGAGTGGGCTGTCGCACAGTGGCCGAGTGGATCCAAACAGCCAACTTTGTATCCTCTTCCTCCTCTGCCTCTTCGGACGATAACGAGTCTTTGGAGACCGCAGAGTGGGCCTTTCTCTACCTCCTTGTCCTTCTATTACACTCCTCCTCCTCCTCCTCCTCCTCGTCTTCTCCATCTGCTGGAAGACCGATCATCGATCTCCAGTCCATTCCACCTGTGGCTTTGGGTACTGATTCGTCTGCTCCTTCTGGAGTGAGTTCCTTGCCTATTGCGCTCTTTGGAAGGTGGATTTAGATATGGCGGACAAGGTCTATGCTCAGGAACGAAGAGCAAAAGTCACCGTATTCGGGCACTTGTAACTGCATCGCTGTCATAGAAGCATTGGAATGCTATCTTGGAAGACGTAGCGGGAACTACGAGGCTGAAAGTAGCCTCGCCTACAGCCAGATGTGGGACAGGGTCTAATATTCTCATTGTGTGTAATCAAGGCTGACAGCCTTCTGTCTTAGCGTAGCTCTCGTTTCAAAGGATCGAATACATTGAAACCACGGAGATGTAACAACGCGTTTGCATCACATCTAGAGACGCACGCATAGTTCGTGCCCTAAGTTGCATCATTTCACTTTCTTTTGAAATAACGGTCCCTTCCTTCCTTTTTCTTTTCTTCCCACCAGCAGCAGGACAGGGATGGGCGTCCTCCTAGTTTTATCTGCAACACCGGCACTCTTGTGCGCTCCGCTTTCGTCTCCTCCAACGACTCCTCCATGGAGGAACCAACCTCTGTCGTGAGTACCCCTTTCCCCTTCTCTTTCCTTTTCTTCAGTCTACTACCCCTCTAAAAACTTCTTAATTACAGTATGATTTTAAAGACTCATCACTTCTCGGAAATCATCTTAAATCACTTGTTCAACGCATTGGCGTTGGGATATAAGCGCGGACGACAGTCTATCCACATCTGACGAATTCGGAGACTCCGCAGAATTGTCTAATTGCAGAGAATTTGAGACGAAGAAATCTTCAAATGATGGAATGGTTTAGTCGTTTGAACCCTTGGAGGTGACGGTGAAATGCTTTGCACTCCAACGGCGTCTCCTTAAAATGTTTATTCCATTGGGAAAATTCATTAAAATAAACCAAATTCGGAAATTTAATTTAAATACTCATGCTGCTGTTTTCAAAAAGTGAGACGATAGATTATGAAAGTCGAAACGGGATTTGCACGAAATGCACACATAAATTCTCAACAATCGAGATCGCGAAATCTCATGAAGCATCTTCTAGTTGAATATTGGTGCTAAAATGTCGTTGACTCCTCTGCAAATAGGCATCATTGGAGCTGCATGGCGATCTGCCTGAGCCATTGGGAATCTCCAATCTCGTCATCTCACCGCCAACAGCTCCGGTGCAGATGCCACCGCTGCCGCCTCCCTCGAAGGGCGAGGAAGAGATACCGATAGACTCCCAAACATCATCACCTCTGCCAAAACTAACAGTCGCCACCCCTAACGCACCACCTCCTCCGCCTCCACCGTCGCCGGTGTTGCGTCAGCCCATTCCCTCTGTACAGACAATCGAATCCCAGTCCGCGTGGCGCAACATTGGATCGTCTTGCCTCAGTGCCTCGTTAGGTGGGTTTTTTATCATGGCGACCCACTTTTGCAGCAATTTGAATTTTTCCAAAGTTTTAATTAGTTTATGAATTTGACTATCACTGTACTAGTCACTGCCTATTCGGGTCTAGTTACCAAGCCGCACCGCAACATTCTGTTTATAGCCCAACTGACGCAGACTTACCGCAGACCAGCCTTGGCTGATGACGAAATCCATGTAGTTGTGATAACTTTGACTCCCCTCATTTCCACACCGGGAGGTGAGGGGCCTCCTGGCAGCGAATCCAATGAAGGATCATCAGCTGACTGCGAAACAGGTCTTGGGGTACGGTTGGTAGGCCACAGGGACACGAATTCGCGGGGTGTTTTTGTCTGCAGCCTGCGTGAGGGCTCTCTGGCTGATCGCACCTCCGGCCTACAAGTTACCGACGAAATAGTTCAGGTGCGTGGCTTGAGAATACTACTGCTATTTATTAACGGGTGCAAACGATTTGTGCTTTCGGTTAAGTGTATTATAATCCCCGACCACTAATTGGAACAACAGCTAGAGTACCTCGGGCTGGCTTTGACCCAAGCAAAAACTATTGAAGTCATGATTACCTTCTCTTCGCCCAGGTCAACAATGTGTGCGTGATGGGACTGACCCACGTCTCTGCAAAACTTCTGATCGCCAAGGAAGTCGAACTGGCGCGACGTGGTGGCAGTGATGGCAGTGGTAATGTACCAAAAATATTCATTGTTATTCGTCACAACGTTGCCTACAACGCCTCGGTGATGGCCAAACCCGCTTCTGGCACTGCGCCCACTGGTTGTGGCCACTTTCTCCATCACTCCGCGCTTCGCTCCTCCTCCCAGGTAGTGGCAAGCCGGTGCTATTCATGTGGTTTATAAGTCGTTCACCACTTTTAGTTGAGGTGGAGTTACGCGTTAGAATCGCATAACCTTGAACTTATAGCCTAAGATCGATTTGTGTTATTGGGCACTACTACTTATCTGCATTCTAAGTAGTGTTTGCCCCAAAGCAGTATCTGTTAAGAAATTAAAAGTCTGTTTGCGATTTCGGTTGGGCAAAAGTACCTGGGCCTTATCTCCTGTTTTTGTCAGTACTAATTTTTGTGTTTTTCTTTTTCACAGCCCTGCATATCCAAGGCAACACTGCAGTCATCAAAACGCGTCGAATACGAATTTCTGGACGTTACCATCGAAAGAGTAGGTCAATAATTGTTTGCCTTTTTTTCATATCCTCTACCAATCTCTTCTTTCCATAGAACGCACAGGGTGGGCTGGGTCTCTTCTTGGTAAACATGAATCCTCGTGGCGATTTAGGCGTTTTCGTGCAAAGTCTGCTGCCCACCAGTCCGGCCGGTATAGTAAGTTCAACCTTTCACTGCTTGATCGTGACTGGCTGGATTTCGAAGATCACTTCATCACTTCTTTACACATTTTTACCTGCGTAGAGTCAAAAGGCTAAATTGAGGGTGACAAAGCCGAGGGGAAGAGGACAACGGATATGAGACGGAACACCTTAATTTATCCTGAATCCTGTATCTCCATACTTTGCGTATTGTGTTTAATCCGTGTAGTTTTTGTCTATAATGAGTGTATAGCTACCGAAGCTAGTCGTATTTCAGTAGTCCATTAATTGAAGTGACGATTTCTAATTTCAACTTACATTTCAATTATCGTGGTTTTTGCGGAACTTTTACCCATCTTTTTGACGCCAAATGGGCGTTTAAATGCTTGAAATACCAAGCCATTTGCATACATGGTACTGTTACTTGTCAGCATCAGTTTAGTTTATCCATGTAAAGGTATTTTTTTCGACAATTCCTGCCAGTTGGTCACTTGGGATTCCGAATAGGCGTTTAAAATATCTCAAAAACGAGTCAAATTGTGAGCATTCCCCAATTTCATCCAATCGGGTAGCAATTTTGATTACTATACAGATGTGAGGTTGTCTTGTTGATGAATACTGGCTCCTAGTTTTAGTATTCACGTCTCTGCGTCATAAACTGGAGCTTGGATCCTCTCGAGTTCACAACCACTTCACTATGGAAGCCCGTTTACCGACGTGCATGTGTAGGTTAGGGGGTACGGCATAAGGATACGTGACTGCCTGCTGCATACCGAAGACTCAGAGTCATAGTGACTATTAGCACATTTAAATTCTCACTCTGGGTGACATTAGCTAATTAGGGGTAACTGAATGGCAGTGCAAATTTTAAGACCTCGAATGTTCGGATATGGGGACAGAAAACGAGACCTTCAAATAGCCCAAGCAGAAACGCTTTTTTCTTGGGTTTGAAGACAACACCAACAGCTAAAGCATTTGTACAGTGTCGAGCTAAATGAGTAAAGCATCCGGGAGACCCGTCATATCATCATATAACTAACCCACTCCTCTGATCCGTTGGTTGTGTACAGTCGGGCCAGGTTCAAAGTTGGGATCGCATTGTGGCGATCAACGGAGAGCCGGTGCAGGAGTATGACGCAGCGCTGGCCAAACTCACCACTTGTCACCCATCCGCTCACTTGCGACTGGCCCGCGCAAAACCAACATCCGACTGCGCAACCTTGGAGGGAGAAGTGGCCAGCCAGTCTGCTCCGGCGACAGTTGAGTTGCCACGCTCCTTCTCGCCCCATTCACCGCCCACACCCATTTTGCCCGGCGTGGAGACTACAGTTGAGATAATTCATTCCGCGCCCGATCTTGGATGCTCTGTGATCGGAGGCTCTGACACACATATGGTGCGTTGCTAGAGCTAACCGTTCAGCACTCTTAGTTTCCACTTCTACTGCTTTTTGCCTGCTGAAATCTTATTAAACCACCCTTTATTGTTTCTTTGCAGGGAGGAGTATTCATTGAGAAGATTCACCAAGGTGGAACAGTTTACCGCGACGGGCGATTGCGCTCGGGTGATCGAATCCTCGCAGTGAATGGCATCGATCTGCGCCAAGCAACCCATGCTGCAGCTACAAAGGTGCGTCTCCTTCATGATCCACCGCCTTCTTCCAAATCACCTGCAGACATTTATTTATCACCTTGTTTACATCAGGCTTTACGAGAGGCAAAGGAGCATCTGTTTCTGACAGTTCTGCGAGGCAGCCGTGCCGTTCCCCTCTCGCTTAACGAAATCATGCAGACCTACAGCGTGGCGCTTCAGAAACAGCCAGGGAATACGTTCGGTCTCGTGCTTGCCGACTATCGTTCCGGAGGTGTGGTCATCTCGGAAATTGTACGCTGAATGCGCACTCTTGAAGTATGCGTAGGTGTGCGTGCTTCACATGACCTCTCTTCCCCCTGGTTTTTTTCAGGTGGCTGGCAGTTCAGCATCGCATGCAAGCGTGCTGCATCCCGGTGATGTGATCCTAGAAATCGATGGTTTGGATGTCCACAAGGCCTCCTCACAGGATGTCATGACGCTTCTTAAGGTAGGTACTTTGGCAATGGGCCTTTTGTTGGTCTGTCTGCACTTTCTCAAAAGAAGTGAAATGTAGGTTTTTTTCGCATATTGAATGGCTGAGTCTTTATTTTTATTTTTTGCACTTAAATTTGTCCGTATGCTAAGCATCTCTCTTAAACGTTTGCATTCATTTTTGCAGTGTTTTTATTATGGCAACGGCTTATAAAGCTAAGCCATTGAAAAGTTGAAGTAGATACCTCCGGTGATATCGTCGTTTTACATTTGGATTTTCCGCTTTGCTACACAATTTCTTTTTTCAAAGATGAATGAGGGGCTGGACGAAACGATTACCATTGTGGAATCAAATTTATGCATTTTTTTGCTTTTTCCAGCAATCCCCAAATCACATCCTCCTCAAAACTGGTCGTCTAAAACCACCCAGAGGACAGCCAAGTAATTTCATCCTTTTTAATCATTACTTCTTGATGTTATTCACTCCACTTTTGTCAGTCAAATCGGCATTATGCTACAACTTAGTTAATACACTACTTGTGAGTTGCACTGGGCCTCTACCTCTACCCGAATAACCTGACCTTTTTATGCCTCCTCCACCGCCACCTAACAGAGAATCCCAAATAATCCAGTCCCCCTTGCATGAGCTTTGTCCCCTTTTCCTCCTCCCACCAGCACACCTTGTACAAAAAGAGGTGTATGTGTGCGTACACATATATATATGTGCATGTCTTTCCATTTACCTGGAAATCTCCTTTCCTTTCTGTTACTCCACCTTTCTCTCTCCCGTTGGCACTCAACACTCCCATCTAACGCGGCGACCGGCCATGTAAGTTTATGCGAAAATTGAGGAAGTGGTTTACACGAGGGAACGCGTTTCACTTGTGCTATGGCATGCCATTTTGATCTTCATCAACATCATCGCACTCAGGAGCCTGTCAAATTGCCGTTGTGCTGCTTCGTCCTTACGCAAAAGCCGGATTGTGGTTGAGTATTACAGGCTTACGGTGACTTCTGCATTCAAGTCAAATTCGCCTCAGTGTACATATCATTCAAATGCATTTATTTCTCCGAATTCATCGCGTAACACTTTGCTGGGTGGATTTTACTACTTTTGAATGGAGAAAGCTCATTTATCATTATTACTACTACTATTTACGCATGCCCATATGAATATAGTAATTACAATACCGGCATGCATCATGGTGCGAAGTCCAGCTGTTGCTGTTGTTATTGTTGTTGTCCTTTGATTTGTCTTCAGTCCCCCTTCTTCACCTAAAAATAACCACTACTTCTTTCTCATCATCAATCATATAGTCCCTCGACTGAGGCTATTCACAGTCCTGCTCACTCGTCCCCTCATGGCCTCGGCACAGAAGGACCTCGACGTCTCTGTCTCCGCCCCCGTCCTGCGCGTTTTAAAGCAACAAGCCGTGCCAAGTAGAATGAATGCCACAATTCCGAACATCTTCGGGATGGTTCTGAGACTCGTCACCACCGGCGAGGGCATATACGTGCCGGGAAATCTCGTCATCGAAAGCATCGCACCCGAATCTGCGGCCTCCCGGTGTGGCATGCTCCAGGTCTACTAATTTACTAATTATTTGGCTTTCATTTGGCTCACGAGCCTCTATTCCCGTAGTCGCTCGTTCTACAGTGCATTTTGTTGGGATAAAATTCAGGTCTACTAAATTTGGCTCTATGGTTAGCATTAGTGACCCGACTTCCCATTGAAATTGGCCCCCTGGAATGCGATAGTTAAATTTGTATCAACAGTATAGCAACTTTCGAGGTGTTTCAAAACCGCCGTACTCTCCCTTTTGAAGATACGAGGATCTGATTTCAAAGACAACTGGCACCGCTGGCTTTTGAGCATCTCCGATACTGCTTCAGTTTTGGTATTGCTACTGCCTACTGAGTCCCGCTTTATAGATTTTGTTATATTAAATCCCAGTTATTTACCTAATAATTTCCGGTACATTTTTCAAACAGTCAGTGATATTGAAGGTCTAACTATCGCTCCTGCTCAAATCCAAGCTAAACAAGGCTTTTTTTCAGATTGGCGACCGCCTTTTGGGCATCGACCGCGAACCAGTGGGCTGGTTGTCCCTTGACGATCTTCAGCGCTTCTCTCACCACTTTGATTCCCTTACCTTCGAAGTTGGCCGTCTCCCACCACCACCGCCTTCTGCATCAACACTACGTGCATCCACAAGTGCCTCGCCTCTTCTATCCCCTCAACCACCGCTCTATAGTAGTGAGCTGGCACCACTCAAAGAGGGTGAGGAGGCCACGGCGGCAACGTTCATGAAACCAATTATCGTTGATGTGGAAGGTGGTACCACTCAGATACTGGAGGGAGCTCCTTCGCCGGTGAGACGCTCTCCCATCGGATTCAAGGCTATCGAGGATGGAGACGATGATGAGGATGAGGATGAAATGTGCTCTAACAATAAAATCCTACAGGTTAATTGCGTTCTGATACTTATGGACTCATTAGTAGTATCGTTCTTGTGTGTAGGCCTTATCAGTGGTGTAGCCTCTTTGGCCAATCCGCTTAAACTCACTGATATCTGACACCATAACCACTATGATTTTGCCTGTTCCTTTTTAAATTCAAAAGTATGTAATCCACTACATTTGAGGTTACCTGCACTTTTGTTCGAAGTTGAGTCACTTATACGTGGTCGGCGGTTTGCAGTTATGTGCCTACTTGTATGCTCGTTGGTAGTATGTTAGCTTGTACTAATTGTGCACACCAGAGAAGTAATCAGTGTCAACGTTTTAACCTATGCAGATTCAATTACTACCGCCACCAGCTGACTCAGCGCAGCCAAGCCTTGGCCTGACCCTAGCGTCAGCGCGCGGCGCCTGTGGAGGTCAACGGGTGGTGAGTCTGGATCCCACCTCTCCAGCCTCCGTGTCTGGCCTTCAAGTTGGTGACCGTATCATCGGTCTGGATGATCGCCTCCTCCTCGCCCTCGGTGGTGGCGGTCGAAACTCCGAATCCGTCCTCCATGCAATCGAATCTGCTTGGCACCTGCGTCGCCCGCCCTCTGATATCGCTCCTCTCACTCTTACCATCGTGCGTCCCATCCCCCTGTCCCTCAACGCACCATTTCCCATTAACAACAAACCAAGGAGTCACTTCCCCGTCTTCCCAGCTGTTGTTGGTGCCACTGCTGCAGGCGTGGGCCTTATAGCAGGGCAACAACTCCGTAACCCGCCCAACCGCCGTCTTCCTCGTGGTATGTGCTCAACAAAGAACCTTACCTACTAACGTTGAACGAAGTAGGCGTTGTTTTACAAGAGAACGTCCATTCCCAGATGTTGGTGACAACCTGGACGTGCAGTTGCAAGCTGGTCCGCCGGGCCTCCTTGTCCCCGCCATCGCGGCTGGCGTGGCCACTGGTGTTTATCGTGGTGCAGTAGACGACTATCTCGGACAGCCATATTACAACAATGGGCCAGCTATTGTTGATCCGATCCCCTTGATTCCGAGTGGAACGAGCGGCCAGATTTACAATAATACCCCTGATGTTGGCGGAGGTGCTGGCGGTTACGCAGACGGTGATGACGAGGAGGTTCTACCTCCGCCGGCACACTACTTAGAAGACAACTACGACAGTAACGGTAAACTCGGAGCCGGTGAGTGATCTTCTTCTGCTTGCTGGCCTTTGACCCTTCGGTTTTGATTTGGCATGAAAAACTTCAATCACCACAGGCGATCTTGGTGCGGGTAAAGGCTGCTTCAAGGAGGGTCCGGGTCAATTCCCATACACTGCCCTCAATTATAACAAAGATGACGATGTTGTTGAGGGCGAGTATTTTTATGATGACCCTCTCAGCTATTACGATCATCGAGAGCGAGACGCTGACGCTAATATTTGCGTTGTCAGTGGTGAGTGTTGCTGTGAGAACTTAGGCTAGCTGTTGCCGCACCGCTCTATTTGCTTTGTGGTTGGTCGGTTTGTGGTTCGCGCATGTGCGTGTGCATGGCCTCTCAATTTTGCGTCTGCACGTTTAGGTAGATGAATATTACTATCGTCTTGAGAAGTAATTTTAACATGTTTTGAAAGTGTGTTCTAATTTTGCATTCAAGAAAGCTTGATAAGTTCTCCCGTTTTCACATACATCCACACAGGCTGATGATCTCTAAATTGGTTCAGATAAACTTACTTGGAATAGTACAGATAGCCTCTCCTTGATTACTGATTTTGAAATTACAATGTTGAAGTTTTTTGTTATTTTCTTTCGTCAAATACCGTACTAATTCGTAGGCAGCATCGAGTTCAAAACACCAAATTCGAAGCTGCCTCATTGATGGTGACTTTCGTTTCACTTTAACTAACAAAATTAGTCGCTTTTGGGTTATTTTGAGTCACTTTACTCACCTTGATCGTGATTTGATTCTGCCTGATCCCGGGGACGACACTTCTCCCTCTTCTGCACACCACTTAATATCATACACTTACATGCAATTTATTTACGTGGCGGTGGCTGCTGTCACGATGTGTGTCTTCCTATGTATGCACACGCGAGCAACTGTCGAATTTTGTTTCATTTCTATGAAAAAGAACTGTGTGCATCACTGGTGTTATATGAGGTGTTTGACCTGTCTGTAGATTTCACACTAAATAAACCCAAATTCACTGCCTCTTCCACAGACGATAATTTAGGTACCAGATCAGCCAAATCCGTGAGTCTCGATCAACACTCCCCCTTCTGTAAATACCCCCCAAAAGGATATGCAGAAGGTAGTAGTAACGATGGTGACATACCTGTGGAAGGCGAACATTTCTACGGAAGTGACTTTGACAGTGTTAATCTAGATGCTGATTCTGGTGGTGAGTTTCGGTGTGTAGGTTAGCAACACCCCAATTAACACCTCCTCCTCCTTCATTATTTTGCTGTGTTCTTGTCAGAATAACTTATTTCCATTTTCGGCACAACTTGCTTCCAAAGCCGACGAGTAGTGCCGACGTTTGTTTTAATCTCACGCGCCGTCTACGACTCGTAGTCCCTTTCAATGTTTTCGTGTTACTTTTCTGTGTCTCACCGTTTCCTGGTTAGTAGAGCATGAGTTGGAATCCAAATCACACCTTTTATTTAGTGGAATGGTAGACGTCTTTTAAATATTTTTCAGATAACTTTGGTGCAGACTCACTCGACGTGACAGATTAACTCCAAATGATGCAAATATTTATAATGGACGGAGCGGAACCACGGCGAGAAACCCTTTGATCAGATACCTCCTTTTTTGACCTCAATTATCCACCATCCACTGATTTGTTCCTTGACTACTAACAGGCAGTTAGTTTCTTCTTTCTGATGAAACCCTTGTACCATAGTCTTGCCGTATCCCCAACGGATGATTATGTAGGAAAATGTATTAAACTCCTTGTGCATTTCGAAATTTTATTTGACTCTCTTTTGTTCAAAGTTTGGGCTAGTAGTACTTAGCTCCGGTGGGTAAATTCCTCACTTGTTGTAAATCTGCCTGTGACACCGCTTTTTCAGATTCCATTTCATCGTAGAGTCATAGTCCTCCAGCAGTGGGGCGGAGATTCACCCCAGTGATATGACCGTAGCTCTCTGAGATTCCCTTGAAGACGAAGGAAGACGTATGGAAGGTATCAGGGCTACTGGCTTGGCCCGGGGACCGCCCCACACAGCGAGACACAATGGCAAAGGCAATCGCCCTTTGCCAACACCGACTACTAAGCAAGCAACCAACGTATTACAATGACGTCGGTTCTTTTGCTGTGGCATTGTTTTACACTACTATGCCAAGTAGCTTGAGCTCTCCCCCATCTGTTACTAAAGTGGGAACAAGTTTCATGAGGCTTGCTGTATTACATTGTTATTGGTTAAACTGATAAGGAGCTTTGGTACTTTATTTTCCCTGTTCTCAACTTAATTCAAACAGGTTATCAGCAAGCTACCGACAACAATGAAGAGGATCTTTGCATCAACTTTGGAGCTTTCGTAGGTGTCCAGAACATGCTAATTTTCACTCGTGTGGTGCAAACTAGTTTTGATCTGTAGAGCCAAAATTGTTTTCAAACATCACTTTGAAGTGGAGACTAGGAGGTATTTCCACCACACGATAATGGCTAATGTTGACTTTAAGGTCTAGAATTGGTCTATAAATAAACTAACCATAGTTTCTGCAATAATGCTCATCCGTAGAGCCAACCACTTCTTCGGGATTGGTAGCACTTCAAGTGCGAAATGTGCATTGCTCCTATCTCACTACTATTAAAGAACTTTAAGAATAGAAACTGTCTTATTTTAACGTACTTAGGTGTGTAACGTAGGAGCAACATACTGGCAAATTTACCATTAATTTGCGATGTAAACTGGTGATCGCAGTGTAATAAGTAATTGGCTAATCATATAAAGAACGCATTTGAGAACAATTCGGCTTTTCCCTTCTGATCCAGATTTACATCACCAGTAAGAGTGCAGGCTGCCTTACGTTTCTGCGTAAATTCGAAGTTTTACGATATTACTGATGTCTTGTATTCATAATGGCTAAACGCGGAACACAAAAATAAGCATCGTCATGTAATTGCTACACTTTTGGATTTCCGCAAGTCAATTTCACTACCAGCTGGCGTGGCAGAGCAAAAACGAATTCTCGGGTTTGAAAATGGAGCACAATTTACCAGTTTTGCGCGAAACAGTAGCACTGTGGCGTATTGTGTAGTTGATCATCGAGTCAACAAGTTAACATCGAGATCTAAATTGGAGATTTTACTTCAGAATCTAGAGCTTCGCTCCTCAGTACTGATCTGTAGAAATAGACGAACAGACCTTGTCCCACCCAGTTAGCTGCCTTAGCGACCAACCAGATGAATCCCAATTTTACAGGATGGAATGAATTTTGGTAACAGAAGGCATGCATGCAAAAACTGTCGGAGCTCGTTTATTTCTCCCCACAACAAAGCCACAAAACCATTCAGCTGCTACTACTAAAGTAAGCTAGCATTACCAGAGGATCCACACCTTCCCTTGCTCCTTCATTCGATGAAAGTAGGAAGTTATTCACAAAAGAAAACCGACAGGTCATGGATTTGGCTTATAATGGAGAAAAATCCGACATAGAGGCAGAACTTAGTAACAGTGGCACATAGGACATGTACACAGGGAAATTGGTGACGAAGTTTTTTTGGAGCAGGGCAACAGTAGCGCCTCTATTCGGCTGAAGTAAGTGTCTCTCCACCACCATCGCCGTTCTGTGGTGAGGCTTCGATCCGCGCCTTCTTTGGCGCCGGCGAGAGAGCTGGTGAGGGAGGAGTTCCCAAGGGGGCCATGTGAGCGCCGTCACCTGACCCACCGTTGCCATTTACCACCAGGGTTGGTGATGGCTGCATGGAACTGCTTTTTAGTTCTTCCGAACTCTCCTCTTCCTCCTTTTCCACACCTTCCTCTATGGACTCTGCTGCTTCCCTTACTTCGGCGCTCTCTACCTCCTCCAAGTCACTCCCGTCCTCAGCAGCGTCAGGTGTTGTACAGGTGCGCGTGATGGCGCGTTTAGCGAGTTCGGGCAGGTTGTCGAAGCGAAGGATGATGCAGGTCATGTTGTCACAGCCCGTTCCATCACCCATAGTGTTGGAGGCGAGGCAGGCGTCGAAGAGCTTCAAGGACAAATGCTAGCATTATTATTAACCCCCAAACCAATTAAGTGAGCAAATCCTTGGCTCAATGAAGTAATCAGAATATGGGGACTCTAATACAATCAGCATTTGAGAAATTCGAAGGGCCTAGAGGTTACAGTACGACTTCAAGGGCCCCTCAGGCAACTGGACATACTTGAAGCAACAACCGCTTATTTTCAAACAAGTGATATTATCGGAGGAGATGGAGGTTTCAGTGTAGCTATTCGATGGGCAAAACTCGCGTCAAGTCAGAAATTCCAAGACGGCAAAGGCAATACAGGAGAATTGAAAAAAAATAGCCGAACAATCGTTCAAATGTAAGCTAACAAAAGCATCAAATGGGTGCTAGGAATTCCAGAAGAACAGCTGTTTCCAAGTTGATTAAATACCGCGAAGCAAAAGATGAATGACCTAGACAGAGATACGAAACTACGAAATCCTAAAGGATGTTAGCTCTTCACTCACTGGGCAGGAAAATATGCCGGGGAGGGGGGCACAAATAAATCGTAGTAATGAAGTAGACATGCGATGGCAACTTAAGATCGCAAAAGACGTCCACTCGAGATGACCCTCACTAAAGATCAAATGACTGCGCCAATTTGCATAGACCTCAACATCAAACATCGCTAAAAGTTTTGAGAAAAAGCATCCACAAGTTTATGCTAAAAGAAAATCGGTTCCACCACTACTACTTCACTAAAGCATTGAAGAACAATGAAGGTGAGTACTGCCATTGTTTAGCGGCAAAAAACCAAAAGCCAGTGTTGACGTCACCTGCGACTGCTGAATGCAAGTCGCATCGGAGTCAAGGTTAAACACCCAGTCACGTAGACAGCGCGCTACCAGGCAGACATCAATGAGGGGCCGCCAACTAACCATCCATGAGTGCTGCTTTTGTGAAATGAGGGCGAACTTAACGCCATTACTAAATGAAGAGCGCACTTGTACAAAAAACTTGGTAATACAAAAGTAGCCAGGATGACTCATTACAAATACCCGACTTTCAAAAAAAACTAGTCGCTTCATCACAGAGAAGACAGGAGTGAGCATCCCAGTTGCAAGAAATGGGTGCCGATGACTCACCTCCTCGCAGATTTTGGCCAGAAAGGCGGGCGAAGAGCGATCAATAGGCGCTGTCGTCTCCTCCTTTCCGTCCACCGCCTTTTCTGTGGCGATGGTGGTGGTGGTGGCAGCGGCAGGTTCACCGTCCCCACCGTTGGAGGTTGGTGGGGCGGAGGTGGACTCGGGATGGAGACGGTCGTAGACGAAATCTACCACAGCCTGACTGTTCATGGCGTTCCAAATGCCGTCACAAGCGATGACCACGAACTCGTCAGCGCCTGGTATCAACTCTGTCCGTGACACGTCCGGCAGGGCTGAGATCATCTGCTCCGACATCTTCAGGTCGGTTCGACACTACACATGAAAAAAATGGATTAAGAAGCACAATATCGTTTTTCACCGGTGCTAGGGTCTATGACTAATTTGAACTTGTAGGTTCCTCGATGGAATTGATGTCTTTGGGGTGGTTCCCCTTAACCACTCCTCATTATAGAAAGAACCTATGACGCTGAGCACCAAATCAGATTCGACAGGCAGATGTCGAAGCAAAGCGAACTGCACTTCTATTATTCGGTGAACAGGTTTACCAACTTCATTTGCCACCAGGATGACTAGTTTTGAGGATAGGACATACAAAAAAGTAACGGAGACACTGCCATGGCATTGCATTCAATCATTTCAGATAGCTGATGGCTAGTGTCCCACCCAGGTGGGCTACACGCATGTCATAATGTCAATCAAGCCATTAGGTTGGTTTTGGTGAAATCAGGTCAACGCTATGCTCACAGTAGTGGTAATTAAACGAATTCGTGGTACGCACAAGGGGTCATGTCATCATATTGCATGTTAGTGGACCGGCAGATGAGATCGCTTCGGAAAAGGAATTACTGTCATTTTAAGTTCAACAGTGAACGCGGCAGTGAGGACCAAACCAGTTCAATAGCAGTGCCAACTTTGATTTTCGATCCAAAGTCCAAGCTTAAGCTCAGTAGGCATGAACTCATGAACAGCGCACATCGGTTCTAGCGTTTCAACAACTCTGAGTTGTTGAGAGTTCATGAAGCATGACAAAATGCACTTATTATACCTAAACTCGGTCAAACTGAATAAGGTCTACGGCTCTCCGAACCTAACCAAAGCCTAGTAGACGTCACATCGAGCAGGAGAGCCGAGATCTGGGGAATATAAGTAAATTCCAGATCGCATTACGCTTTAAAGAGACCACAAACCTCAAAATACTACCTTATCAGGAGACCCCACTTCAATTGAAAGGGAGCTAACCAAATTACAACCTGTTTGGTGCTAATGTTGCCCAGATATATGGAACCATTCAGACGGATATCATGACCCCTTTTTTGCTTGAGTTAAAAAACTCACCAGTTAGACGCGACAGTCGGTGACACCACTCATTTTCAATCAAGACATGACCACAGAAACAGATGAAAGCTGCATCGACACCGATTAAAGTGCGACTTACCCCAGCTCTCATACAATGCTATAGAAATCACGACCATATACGAGAAAGTAAGCTATTCGAGAGGGCTAACCCGCATTCAAAAAGTAAATAAAATAATGGGACAAATGATGTTTCATGCCACCAACCGAGTGCTACCACAAAGAGCAAATGGGTGCACATTTTGAGAGCAAAGAATTAAGAGGAAGTAAATTGAGGCAACATGAAATCAACCACACTGAAGAGACAACCCGCCTTCTCACAAACTAGACAAAAAGTACTGGTAAATAGGGGCAGCCGATTACCCAGCCAAACATTGCGCTTGCAAAGAGAAAATAAGTCACACCTTATAGATGTGATCGCCAATAGCGCGGCTGAGGTTGAGACCATCATTGACGCGCCCGTCCGCAGTGACAGTGCCGCCAGCAGCCTGAATGCGCGCCTTTTCGGATGGGTCCTCAGGTTTGTGGTCTTCGGAGAGGTCTACGGCAGCGCCCGCCCGACAGAGAACAGCCCGTGAGTCACCCGCGTTGGCGACGTAGAGACAGACCCGCGGTTGCTGTCCCTCACCATTTTGGTCCCCCACTTCGGGGAGCACCAGAGCCACACAGGCCGTTGATCCGCTGTCCACACCAGGTTCTGTGAACCCCACCGGTCGTGGAAGCACACTGATCGAGTTACCCTCTTCCTCTTCTTCCTCCTCATCATCGTCATCGTCTTCATCGTACTCGCCGTAGTCAACTTCCTCGCCTTCTTCGTCATCTTCATAATCTTCTTCATCGTCCACTTCAAAATCCTGCAAAAGGGCAGACATGATAGAGAAACCTCAACTGAACGAAGATTGTGAAAGAGTGTGGAACGGACCTCATCATCCTCATCATCATCGTCATAAGCATCCACTTCCTCTTCTTTGTCGCCAACGCTTTCATCGACGATGGCAGAGAGATTAAGGGAATCCTCCTCCTCAGCCTTCTTCATGTCATTTTCCTTCCCCTCCTCCTCCTCCTCCACTTCTTTCTCGCCAATAGGGGGAGCGGATTTCTCCTCAGAGGTCGTCGCACTAGGACTTACCTTTGCCTCTTCGTCAACCTCTAAAAGGTAGTGTGAATAAGACATTTTTAGACCGTCGCATCCTCGAGGCTCACCTATAATCGCGACAATTCTAACCGGGCGGATCAATCCAGAAATAGTATGCAGTTACCCCTAGGCTTCGAAGACAAAAAGCCAATCACTAACTTCAAACGACAGTGGTTATTTTTAGAGCTATATACCAAGAAAACTAATCTATCCCATTATAAGCATATCGTACTTGGTTTTACATGAAACCACACAGGTAGGGCTACGAATAAAGGAATAAAAAGTTTTTACTCAATTAATTACGTCGGATTTTGTTAAAACAGCTTCATATTGATAAGACAAAACCGGGCAGTACAGAGAGATGTGCCAGGAAAACTCAAAAAAGCAAGTAAGTGGTAGAAAAATTGCTGTAGATCGGATCATGATAGACTCGTGTGACAGCTGATAGACCGAACAGCCCAACAGAAACGATTTTGGGAGTAGGGCGTCCGAGGTGTGATCTTATCAGATGGTGAACACAACACCAAAATACACAGACGATCTTAAAGTGTAACCGTCGTAAAAGGTAATTGATTATTCAGATTTGCTCATCACGAAGACTCGTTCTATTCTCGCGTACTCTCGTAGAGAGCATAAAGGTAAGACTCGAGGGTAAAAGTGAGATAATTCCCAGAAGAACCCGACACAAAGCGATAAAAGCGTCGTGTTTAGACGATGGCATGCTTATAGATTTTAAATATTTAAACACACCTTTATCATTGCCAGAAGCAGTCGCCTCTTCCGTGGGGGCCCTACTGCCAGTGGCGAGCTCGTCAGAGGTTATGCCAGACGTGGAGGGGCCAGAGGTACCAGCATCACCAGGTTTCGGACAAATACTGGCCAGGAACGCCTAGAAGTTGCACGTGACCAGAGGAACACCGTCACTCATCCACCATTCACTGGACGGAAAAATAAGAGACAAACAGTAGAAGAGGCGGCCAACCTGAATAAAATCGGGTAATTCGTCTCTAAATTGCTTCCGCAGTACAGCCTCAATCGGTCGCGCCGCCTCCTCGTGCAATTCGGAAATTTCTTCAACACCCTCCTCGGTGAGAGGTAGGGGCACCACGTCGTCATCGTCCCCAGCGCCACTTTTAGCCCCTTTTGTTCTTCTTTTCCTCCTCTTCTTTCCATCTTCAGTGGTTCCATCTTCCTCTGCATCGGAATTGTGAGGAGAGAGCTCAACAGTATCCGTATCAGCGTCAGGACTCGCTATCTCCTTCAACTCCGACTTGACCTACATCGAGTAAAATGCACAGCGTTTTTGCGTAGCCCGGATACTCAAAGCGCAAAAAACTAACAGCAGACCATTACCCAACCTACCTTTGCTCGAGTAAGCGAGACATCAAAGTCAATAAATGCCTTCTTCAAGATGCTGACAGGATTGATTGGCCCATCCTCGATTGCATATCGTGGTTGTGAGAGAATGAACTCAGGCAAATGCAAGGAACAATATCTGGCGACTTCAGAACCCCCATGACCATCATAGACTGCAAAGAATGAGGCTGTTCTTTTGGGATCAAACTCCAAAATGCAATTGTGTGCGTCCTTCAAAAAGCAAATTAAATGAAATTAGCGGATCGCCTTTACAACGCCTCAACCCAAAAATCAGATGAATCAGCAATATCTGACAAGATGAAAACAAAATTTCTAAAAACAACTGCAGGTAGGAGCTTCAAAAGGAATGCGTTCCACACTTCACCTTAAGGTCCAATTGCCTGAGTAGCATTTAGCATGGAAAAGTGACTAGAGATGCGACTCACTTCCTGGAAACGCCTCCATCCCTGCATGGAGGAACAACCGTAGGAAACCCAT
This sequence comes from Echinococcus multilocularis, assembly GCA_000469725.3. Taxonomy (NCBI): domain Eukaryota; kingdom Metazoa; phylum Platyhelminthes; class Cestoda; order Cyclophyllidea; family Taeniidae; genus Echinococcus; species Echinococcus multilocularis. Next base: position 323,066 of record LN902848.1, on the reverse strand, counting down.
TCATTGGAGTCTGATGACGTTTCTTTTGCCGTCTCGGGTTTTGACAGATAAGCACCCATTTTCCCCAACTGCTCAGATCCGGCGCCAACCAACCCAACATAAACAAATTTTAAATTGCCACCAAAGCCTACTATTTTATAATTTTATCAAACGAATTGATTTACTTAAAATGCAAATCGATGTTATAACTGCGGTGATTATCTCGAGTAATAAAATGCGTTTGCTTATATTGAGCAAATACTTGAAACTGTTTAAGCATGTATCTTTGGAATAGTATTATGTAATAAAATTTACTTACTCTGCTTTGCATATTTTAGCTGTAGGGATATACCAGATTTTACTTACACCTGGCATCTTTTCCGCAGTTGGTATTGCCTGCAGCCAATCAGCATAGAGGGATCTACCTATGGTGTTTTCAAATTCCAAAGCTTCGGTACTCTTACAACTAACCAAAACAATTTGCACCACCTCCCCTTTTTTACAGATTTATAGAGCATGGGTATAGGAACCGAAACTCATAGAACGGCTTACAGTAATTGTGGAAATGCAAGCTGAAATGGGCGGACACCCTCATACCCCTACTAAGGGGGAAATAGATAAAGGGGACGCCCCCCACCTCCACTCACGGTAAGGACCATCGCAATCTGACACCCGCCGACCCGCCAAATAGATAAATTCGCGAGGACACCCGCCTCACGGCTCACCCCCCCCCACACCCCTGTTCGTCACGATGCGCACAAACGACAAGTGAAACCGCCTCCTGTCACACAGGCCATAGCCAAGATTTGCATTGTTTAGCATCGTCATGCACACTACAGTCAGCCTAGACCAACTTCCAGAGTCCCACCTCGCCGTAAAGTGCGACCCATCCTCGCCATCCGATTCAAATTGAGACCATACCACCCACGCGCACCTTCGGTGGTCTTCCACGCTAACCCACCGCGAATACGCCGACAAATGAAAGTGAAAAAGTGACAATAGAAAAGAAATGAAAGAAAGATGGAATGCCAAAGTCACCGAAACATGGGAAGGAGAGAATGAGGGAGGACGGAAGAGGGGTAGGGACGAAGCGGCGGCATCAACGGCGCTACTCCATGGGGAAGCGGGGATTGTTGACAAATTCCTGGCCTTTAGAGAGGATGGTGGACATAGAGAAGGCTGAAGCCAGTCCCCAGAACGCAAAGTACGTGAGTCGATGGGTCAAATCAACTAGAAGTTTATATTTGGCGGTGTCAAATGTAATAAAACATGGAGTTAATAGGAGAACTGCTCATTTTTATAAAAGGTCGAGTATTGAAGCAGACACATCACTAACAAGGAACAAGTTTGCGTAAAAGCGAAACTCACCAGAGGGAAAAAGCAGACAGAGGACTGACATGGAGATGGAGAAGGCAAGGAAGAAGGGCAAGAAACGACGCCGGACACTCTGTCGCTCACTTTGTGGTAACGGTAATTTTGCCCGCCCAGTCACCGGGTTGAAGATCTCGTAGTGACCGAGGAAGAGGTTAAAGGCGTCCTGCCGAAATCCGTCAGCAAAGTTATTGAGGTAGTAGCGCACCAGCGAGTTGTAGCCATCCATTAGCATGCCTTTAAAGGTACGTTTACCTAGCAAAAGGGAAAGTTGAACTCGCCATTACTGATCTCAACTAGTAAGTCCTACAGTTACCTGTCTATTAAATTTTGAGATAGGATAGAGCAAATTTTAGGCGGATTAGCAACACACCAAGTAGCGAGGTGCACAAACACCAGCAAAAGAAGGGATTTTGTAAAGCCCTAATTTGTACCCCTAGGAACTTCAATAAGTAACCAGTCGTGACGACAGCATTCCAAGTGTACCGAGTCTCCTCCACCGGTAGTAAACACGGCAAATGGCACATAAAACTCGACAAAACGATCACCTGCTTGCTGCAGGGTCTTCACAAGAAAACAACACGACACAATTGCTATCACAACAGCACTAACCTGGATGCAACGTCTCATGCGTGTCTGCGGCTCTCTAAGTGAGCTTGCTCACTTAGACACGTGTGACACGTGTTCCTTCTCGGTGTGTAAACAACTGGCTGCACCAAGTCTTTTATCGCAGATGGAAGAGTTACGTTTAAAACGGTAAACAGGCCCAAGATAATGCTTTTGATTTGAAAATGACTGCATTTTTGCGGTTAATTAGGTAAGTGTGTACGTGCTGGTGTCGTTGGACTGAGAGAAAGGGTGTCTGCGGCAGTGGTGACTGAAGTGCCGTTGAGGGAGAGCACAAGATTAATCCGAATCGACAATTAGGCTGTGTCCGTGACGTGATACGGACAAAAGACTGCGGAGAGAATAAACAGCAAAACAGAAAGCGGTTGAAAATCGAGTAAGCGTGGTACTCGATGAATACGTTTCAATGCCAAAGCTGCCAAAGAATGACTGGTACATGTCACGACGTAGTCATCACTGTATGCATGAAAAATTCCTTATGGCTTGTAAAACAAAACGACACTTCCACGAATTACAAAGCGTCCAATCCATGACGTTGCGTGGCAAGCTCGTGAATGCCTAAACAGAAGAGGTGTTAACCAATGCTTCCAGTGAGGAATTCCACTTTGGTAAACGGCTAAATAACTGTGCAATGATGAAAGAGTGTATCTCAAGCCACATTTAAAACTACACGCGAATCACCAGACGAGTATGAAAGTCTACACGGTTTTCGGTACAGCTCGTCACGCTGAATAGCAGTATGAATGACATTGCTAGTAAACCGTAGTGTATGTATGCGTGTAAGTGCGAATGCTGCCAAGTTCCTAACCGGAACAATCAAAAGAGGGAAGGGGTTCACTACAACCAACCTCGCTGTCGACCGATGTGGGTGAATAGGGGACACAACGAGTTCGTTTGCGCCCGCTGCCTGAACAGTGGAGACGAGGGGGTGAGTTTCGATGCATTCTCAGCACGATCGGGAAGTAGACATGAAAGAAAACGCCAAATAATCGAAAATGGAGCGTTCTCTGCGCCCACAGACACCCGCAACCCCTCAGCTACCTCATACTGCAAGTAAACAGTGAGATTTGAATATTAAGAGTAGATGGAATGCAAAATGCTACCTCAATTCCATCTTCCCCATTCATATGATCGTATGGGAAACAGACTAGACATTTGGAAAACAGTAGTGAGATAAAAACGGACGAAGTGGTTATGACTAGAATTTGGGTTGAGATGTTCGCTTCCTGTATCTCATTTCGAAAAAATTAAAAATTGTAACAGATTAAACTAAAGGGTAAAGTGCTTAAGGGAGCCTTCTGTAGTTTCCTAGTTACCGCATACAATGTCCCACCGCAGTTGTTAATGCAGTGAGCACGAGCTGACTCGACCGACTCGGCTAGCTCAAAGACAAAGAGATTCAATCGTATTAGCGATTTATTACCGTAGTAAAGTCGAAAATTGTAGAGATAAACCTCTCAAAGCATCACAAATGATCAGAAAACGTGGGTAAGAGGTCACAAAGCACGATTCCAAAGTAGACTTCATCTTTTTTCAAAGGGTCTCTGGAAATCTGATCATTCGATTACAGAAAGTGGATATCCACTCCAGACTCGAGATACGACGTGGTAAAGGAGGCTTTTCGCAAATAAAGCAGGAAAACTAGACGAATTCCAGTAATTTTAATCGGCTCAACTACCCGCTATCACTATCGAGTCGTATATTTCCTCAGTACCCACGCCAGTAAATCCACAACTACTCTGGGGCAGATGCTACAGACATCAAGAGGTTATTGAGAGAACTCCCCTGAGCTGAAACAATGGAGGTATTCCAGTTCAGAGAGACTGCTCCCAATATCAAAAACTCAGGCCAGAGAGACCAAAGTCAAGCACTCATTTTCAATGTCGGCAAATTCGCACTGCAATTACCACCCAAAAGAGATCACTAAAATCATAAATGCTAAAGAATAAATACGCTAAGATAAGAAAGGGGATCAAAATCAAATAAAACTTAATTTTACAAACTCGAAAAGTGGTGTTCTGTGGCACCACTACACACGCTTGCAGATGCGTTCCATTACACAATAACATAGAGAGCGTCCAAGTTGTGGCAAAAGAAGAGTCTAGCCAATATTACCAAGACGACAGGCAAAAGCGGTAGTGCGTGCCAGTAAGGAAGAACTAAAATTCGGCCTAACGGATGTCTTTCGATACAAGCTGCTCGGAAGTAAGGTAGCTGAATGGTGCAAACGTCCCAAGATAGACTAATAGGGCGCCAATAATCATTCGAATCATTGTGGTTCCAACCATCAGCACGGTAGTCATTCCTGTGCGTAGACCGCCTAATTGACACATGACCAATGATGGAAACACTCCAAAGACCAACATTTCCATGGCTACCTTAAACACAGCCACTTACAGACATCTATGATTTCGAAAAGTTGGCACCCTCCAGGTATAGTAGTAGGTTCACTTCAGGGGTAACTAAAACCAGTCACCCTAGCACTACTTGAAAAGCATTCACTGAGAACACGCCTCCACACTTGTAAAATCAACCAGCAACTTACCAGTCCTGGTGAAGTCGGTCTTGAGGGCGGGAGTGCCGGAGTACTGGAGGGAGAGCATGTCGGCATGGTCGGCCCAGAGCGCCCTGAACGCCATCCCGAAGCCGGGCCATAGCTCCACCTCCCTCACCGATTTGGTAGTGGTGGGGATGTCGGCTTCACGCAGTGCAGCAATGAGGGCGCGTTGCGCCAGTACCGACTGGAGCACGTTAGTGCGGTCAAGGCAGTCGATGCAGTTGGTGCGGAAGACGCCACACTGTTGAGTCAACACTACCGCGTCCTGCAGACTCTCCCGGCCGCTCGGAGCAGACAACCTCAACTGGCTGACACCGAGTAGTTAAAAGCAAATCAATGGTCCAGTGAAATATCAAGGTGAATCGAGGATTAAGGCACACTGTTTTGTGTTCTGTACTATCCTATTCCAACTTAGTGAGTACTTTTGAAGGATCGCTCTCAGGTGGTAATGTTTACACACAAGCCTTCCGATCCTTGATAGGCCATTTCTAGATTCGTGCACGCCTTACTTCTTTTCCCTCTTTTGGGAGGTGTAACAAGGAAGATCCATGTTTAAACTGGTTAGCCAATTTTCGCAGATGAAAATACACAGCGAATCTGCTGAAACTCGTGACAGAAGAGATCAAAGTCGCGTCGAGCATCAGCCGCTGCTTTGATCTTAATTTCGGCACCTAGGCCAATAAAAGGGGAGAAAGTAGAATCAAATTAACCAGCCACTCCAACTTATTTAAAAAATAGTTTAAAATAAGCAAATATGGAAGTGAATAAATGGAATATGAGGATGTTATTACCACAGCCTGCAAAAGTCATGAGAACAGTCTCCCACGTACGGCCGCGAAGGATTCAAGCAATCGAGGTAAACAAAGTCGGAACTTTGCATTTAGCTAAGTCGCTTTTACTTTTGGGTAAACGTTTCCAAGAAGTCTAGACCTGTTTTTAACCAATACTTAACGACTCCATTCCTGTAATGCATCTCAAAAGGCGGTTCCATCGAAGCCTGCGGGAGGCAGAGATAACTTTCAGCCTACTGTTTCGATGATCTATACAATAGTAATTGCTAAAAGTACCTCGTATGCCCTACAATGGTTTCGGGGGTAGCTGTTACATCCTAGTATCATCACTACTTCAACAATGCGTCTCAAATGAAAACCCCCTCTGAAATTCGTCTAAGAAAATAGGATAAGAGCGAGGAACACCATCGAAATTAATGGGATAGGTGGGTACTACAGGAAACAAGTACTGTATAGGAATTACACTATTCTTCAGTAAATTGCAACATTGCTAAGATTACCTGTTCCAAGTGCATAGCATCTGGTCGCACCGGAAACGATGCGTCAAATGTTGTAAGACTCAGTTACCTACCAATGTTTGTTTTGCTATGTATTTACTTTTCGGGCCCTTCGCTATCACAACAAATCACGTGAGATAAACTAATCGTCAGAGAGTAAACACGGGAACAACAACCCATAGAAATGACTAGCATTCTTTAGAATGAGTTTTTGCTCCCGGTAAAAAAGAAACTTAGTACGTCCCCTATCAGAGCGCGCTTCAGAGGGAAATAGACTACAACAATGACAACAAATGCCACTAAATTTTTGGAACACTTCAAATTCCTCTTCTCGTACATAACGATGGCTAACTGAACGATTTTTAAACTGAAATACAATCTTTAAAAGCAAAGCAATGAAAATAAGAGTAGTTATACAAATTCTAAAAAACCCACCCCATAGCAGCGAGTTCAGGTTCCAGTCGATCAATGAAGGTATGTACCCGGTCCCACTTAAGCCCTCGACACTCTCTGTGGAAATCAAAGGCCTCGTATCTATCGAAATGCCAAAAAACAAGCGTTCACCAGCCAGCCAACCGGTCACAGCTAAAAGATAGCGCCACCAGAACACATACTTTAGCTCCTCTGAATCAACCGCCAGGGAAGCCAGGGTATACATCCGACAGAGAGGACGTTCCATGCCGGTCTGATCCAACAGATTCACCGCAATCACCTTTCCGTAGTGAAGAAAGTAGCAGACTTTGCGGAAGTGTCGCTGAATAATGTCTCTCTGAATCGGTTCCACATCCGCCAGCGACTGCGGCTCGTACTGGGAATTGAACAACGAGCTAGCAGGCTCAGAGCGACCTAGCTTGATTCCCGGTTTGTACTCCAATGTAGGACGCTGGCTCCAGTAAAGTGGGACACTCCCACGAATCTGCACGAAGGAGTATATGTGATTGGGTGGGAGGTAGACCAGCTGCTCCGTCTCCACGAAATTCGCCGAACAGGCGCTGGAATCAAGACCACGGGCAAAATAACGAGTTCCAGCCCGATTCACAGCTCGACGCGAGATAACAGCGTAGCTGGCAACGCGACCAATGGATTCAGGGGAGTTTGAAGCCTTTAGGATCCCAACGAAGCCAAGAATGACTGGGGTGAGGTAGTTGGAGATATTAAATGGTAATCCACTGCTTTCCGCAGCCGCTTCAAGCACTTGAGACCAGTCCTGCAGTTGGACGTTGTTCCACAAAAATTGTTTATCAGCCTACAAAGCGATTAAAGCGGTTGATTAAATCATATCTAGCAGAAATCAAGGAAATACAACAAGTACGTGCTCTCACTCGTTCAAAAAGACTCATATTCCTACATTCTGGACCAAATTCTGAAAGACGTTGCTGAGAGACAGTCAAATCGTAAGTGTTTGAGAAGTACATTCCCTTCATTTGCAGCATAAACGTAAGCATATTGACAAAAGCAGTCTCAGCTTCCATCTAAAATTTAGCATGGTCTATAGGAATAAATACAGCACTCACCTCATCAGCCCTGAGATGACTCATTGATTTAGCAAACGGATGGAGGGATGCAGAGGTTACTTGAAATATTTGATGACCAAATAAATTTCCAACAAGTTCGCACCTGTCAATTGTCATCAGGAAGCGGCCCGAAAGAAGGCGCATGGTCCCCAGAATGCCATAGATCCTCGTTGGTCTCGGCATGACACCTTCATAATGATATACGTCATACTCTGAATATGAGGAGGTGAATGGAAAGTTACTTGATATGGAAAGGGTTGTCGTTACGCGATCGATTATAAGTGGTCTCTCCTTAGCTGTTGAGCTTGCGTTATATAGAACATATTGATCAGGTCCAATAAAACTAAAAAATAAGAGAAGGAAAAGCATCCGTACAGATCGTAAGAACGGGGCGAGTTCATTGGCAACACTGTCCGGTAGTGAGAGAAAAATTTGAAAACTCGGCCACCTGTGCGGCCTATATAAACTCCAAAAACCACCATATATGCAATCGAAAGAATGTTAGGATAAGTGCGCTTGCCCCTTATTTTTAGACTTTCGCACACCACAAACTAAAGGACACAGACTCATTACGATTTCACCTCTTCCTACAAGTAAAAGTTGGGAAAACAAAGCCATTTTCCCAATTTTTTTTCCAAGGTATGACAAACAGATGTTCGCAAAGTTGATGGATATCTCACGTGGGGAAGACCTTAAAACACCAAGATTGAAGTCTAAACAAATGAGACGGCTTTTTATACCGAAAAAGCCTAAGATGAATCGGTGACTGTGCCTGCCAGTTCAGTGAACAGACAGCTTATTTTTTAACCTGTAAAGTAATGATTATCCGCTTTTACTGAATGGTTTACTGACGTTCTATTTTTTAGCAGGATCAGTCCTGCGGGATAATCGCAAATTGAGCACGCGATATATGGGTTCAAATCAGGCAACTATTTAAAGCAGTTTTAATTTTTTTGCCTATGCAATGTGCTAGCAAACTTTTGCTCAGACATTTTTTATGCAATTGAGACCATTTGTTACTCGTGCTAATAGTAACAGATAGTTGTCCGAATTTGATTAAAATCTCTTACATTTATTGCCTAAAGGTTGGAATCAAAACATCCAAATAAATCACTGTAAGTTGTACAATTTATAGATGCTTACTTTTAAGCGGCCGCTATAGTCTCATAAATGACTGAAACGACTTAATATTTTACTTTGTTAGAACGCAGTAGCGCGTTTCAAATTGCGGTTATGTCGCATTGCTCGAGGTATTTTGTTCTATGTAAGCTGAGTATTTTTAATTACTTCGACTTTTTTGAAGCCAAAAACCTGGATAGGCTATGCGCTATACCGAATACCACGATCTCGCGGTTCGCTACTGCAGCTTCTGAGAATCCCAAGGTGGTTGAATCACCGAAGGACAAGAACTTCGCAATTACCGAGAAGGCCATCAAGGATGCCGAAGAATTGGCTAATAAATACCACAAGGTTTTTGTTTTATTCATCCAGTTACACTTTTGCAGTATGTTTCTGATGCTATCGTTCGGTGGGATAAATGCAATGAAATCTACTACGGCAAGGAGCGTGATATGGTGAATTATCCGACAATAAAAATAGCCGAACAGCACCCAAAAGTGCGTCTTGGGTTCATCCCCGATGCATGGTTCCAGCTTCTATATTCTCGTACTGGAGTCACAGGCCCATATCTCTTCCTTACCGGCACTACCGCTTTTCTTCTGAGCAAGGAGTACTGGGTTGTTGACGCTCATTTCGTTGAAATAATCCCATTCGTCATCATTATGACCTGGGCTATTAAGACATTTGGCTCTCGGTGCTCTGATTATATTGGCAAATTTACTCAGGTAGGGGACATTCACCATCGCTTACAGTTTGTTTTTTTCAGCAAAGGATTGATAACTTTTACACCAAACCGATGAGAAACACTATTGCCAACTTGGATAAGACTATTAAGTCTGCGGATGAGGAAATTGCCCGCGCCGCTTTTCTCCCTACTCTCGTTGCTGCAAAGAAGGAGAATATTGATTTGCAACTGGAGGCGGCATATCGAGAACGTCTCCAAAATGTCTATAAGGCCGTCACACGTCGTCTGGTTAGTTTGATTAGTTGGCTTTTCATGACTGAGGAGTTTAGTCTATTTCTCCTAAGTTTTCATTCTTGTTCGACCTCTGATTCCAGGATTACCACGTGGAACGAGAGAATGTGCGTCGTCGTTTCCAGCAGCAACACATGGCAAATTGGATCACTTCGGCGGTGGTGGCGGGCATAACCCCAACCCAGGAGAGAGAGACTCTACGAAAGTGCATCGAGGATTTGAAGGTGCTGGCTGCAACGAAGTCCACTGCCAAAACGGCTTAAGCGATCCTTCCCTCTGAACATGCTTCTATCCTTAGAATGTGAGATCTTAGTCAGTGTACCAATGGCCATTGAAAATGTTTCGTTGCACTGCCTCGTTAATAACTTAGACTCATATGGGTACCCGTCCGTTTACCTGTAAACTTATCCTACATCAGTGTATCCGTATGGCGAGTGGTTGTAGATTTTCCACTAATATGTGCGCATTCCCCTGCTTTTTATCGTTGATTTCAACTTAACTGGGGTGTACACGGGAGTAAATCAGTCATTTAATGGCTTTATGTGGTTGTCGCCTGCGGGCAACTCGTTGACCAGTCGAGTATTGAGGGCTTGTTGAAACCTATCCTACTTATACTAGGCTAGTAGACGCGTCTAGTAAGCATCAGAGTTGCTGGCGAGTTTTGATTTGACAGCATCCATTTGCCTACGATTTGCCTCTGGTGGATGTGGTTGTTGCCTGCAAAGGGTAGAGCCACCTGAATCAAAATTGCGCCAAGAATGGGTTTCAGTCCGCACTATTTTCCATCAGGATTGGAAATCCTGGTTTCCACTCATGGTACTGCTTGTCTTGGCCGCTTAAATTTGTTTTAAAATCGTGGCCAGGCTGGATGACCACTTTAGAATGGGATCTTGCTCATCTACTAGTCTCAGCGATCGAATGATTGCTAGGAGTCGACGCAGTCCCCTAGCTCCTGACCTTCATCCTCAAAACGCACGAAGTACAATCCGCTTTCCATGTGATGGTTGAAAAACTAATATTGTCCCCATACCCGTAATTTGGCACTTTTTGTGACTAAAATTGTTAATGAAAAATTATGTTTACCACGACCACAGAAAGATTCCATCATCACGGCAAACTTTGGTTAGGCGACCATGATCGGGTGTTCCACCTTACTGAATGTTAATTCACGGGGGTGAGTGTTTTCCGGGCCAGGATTGTCCATGGAATGTGTACAGTCGACCGCCTTTTAGATGCTTACACCATTCGAACACCTTGCCATGAATGCGCATGTCACCTCCCATCAAGAGGGAAATCACTCTGGTACCACGACTTTGTACACGCACTACCACCGAATCTACCGTCTTGAATTACCCACCGCTGCCACCGGTGTGGAGCGAGGCTCCTCGAATCTCCGCTTCCCAATTCCTAGCGTTCCTAGACAAGCCCAGTTGATTTGCTTTGGACATCTTTATTAAAGGTGACAAGATGGATAGGGAAAATACAATATTCAAGAAGGAGGGGAGCCGCAGTCACAGGGTAAGGGAGAGGACGATCCGGCTACAAGGTTTGAATTTCCTGATTGCCTCCTCCCTGAAAGGCACATTAAAACAACATAAGTATTACATAGCCCCCTCGTCCTTTTAGCGCCGTCCCCGGTGCTACCACTCATGAGCTCCTATTGAGGTTCCTAACCGACGGCCTCCTGCCTTCGGTCAGGACGTAAACCTCATCTTCGTAACCAACCGGAGGTGGCCCTTTATACGGTCTCATCTTGGAGCATCTCTTCAACCAAACGGTTTACTTCTTCCAGCAAAGGAGGTGGAATACGTCTGGATGGCTGCCAAATGGGCCTTGCTTCACCAGTATCAATCTTATGCTTGACGATATTTGCTCGTCCCAGTCTTGCACCTTGCCATGAGAAGATGTTCGCAGACTTGAGTAGGAGCTGATGGAGTTCTTTTCTCTTGTAGTTGGAAATGTGAGTCAGTTGCGAGCAAAGGTCATCCAGATCGTTCATGGGAATGACTGCAGCTTCGAAAAGGGCATTGCAGATGCCACCTGCGTCGTCTTTCGGTGGAGAGGTATCTTTGTTGACCCCGGTGGCTTCGTGAGTGGAAAAGGTTCCTTCTGCAAAATTTAGGACGGCTTTGGTGTAGCGTAGGAAATCGGCGCCAAGTATTACGTCCCAGGCCAGTTCCGGATACACAATGAATTTTACTGTCCAAGTTTCCTTCCCCAAGCCGACTTTTAATAATGTCTCTTCATCGACTATCATCTCCCTTCCCTCTGCCAAACACAATTTTGTAGAAGGTGAGAGAATCTTAACCCTGTTGCAAAGGATAGGGAAGGCTTAGAGGTTCACAATTGACTTATCTGCACCGGAGTCGAGAAGAAAACTACTGGGAAATCACTCTGGTACCACGACTTTGTACACGCACTACCACTGAATCTACCGTCTCGATTAACCGTATTTGGACCGACCGACCGACCGATGGACTTATGATATGTGCGCCGCCTATTCGTAGCTGTAATGGATTTAGACACAATAGTCAATCACAACTGCGTTGTGTTACCATGGTAACATCATTACTTATAGCTACAAAATAAGTTGTCCCAGTTCGTGGTGTGCTGCTCATTTCGCATCCACAACTAGGTATGAAATAGCTTGCAGGTGAAGTAGTCATTGGTTCTACCATCCATGTTTCAAGCTCTTAACACCAAAGCATCTTAAAATTTGCTCTTACAGGTCATTTTATTTAAAATGAATGCTTTGTGACTTGTTGGAAATGTTGAAAGCGCTGCCGGAGGACGCTTCAAGCAATGTCATAGCTTGCGTGTCTTAATCAATGCTTTCGTTGGATTGAGCAGTTGATTTGTGTGGATGTCGCCTCTGGCGTGTGCGCCGCACTACCCTCTGCATGAGTAATCCTGCCTACACAACTGGATAGTCTATTTCCCCCTTTCCCCTTTTTATACTGTGTTAAGGATATCAACTTCATCAGCTCAAAAGTCACAGCAACGTCAGAGGGATCAATCTTATCATGCGCACCAGTCATGGCTGGGAAAAGCTATTCACTTCGACGTCTTAGTGACTAAGGCGGACAATTCTCGGAGACCTCTTAGTGAATGCCATTTTTCTGATATATGGGGATCAAAAGAGGTGCTCTTATGCCAAGAAGGTCCACCTTTTGAATTTTGTGGATCCTTGAATGACATTTACTCATTCACTTCACGTTGAACAAGGTAGCTTAAACCCCCCTGTCGCTGAGGCCTGGCCTTTGCCAATGAATTCTGGCGCCACTGGATCGTCTTTTCAGCCTACTTCTAGCCTCGGTTGCGCGAGAAATAGCAAGCTCTTTTTACGTTGCTTCGTGGTTCCCATTTTGACGCGACTCGCCTTATTACCAGTTGATCGTCAGTGCTTCTTTATGAGAAATAAACGCGATTCTTGCGGTACTTTCCCAAACCTCTATGATTGATCCAAAGGTCAAAAGGGCGAGGCCTGGTTCTCGATGCGGAATAGTCCTTGAAATGGCAAATTTTTGTGAACGCCGATTGCCTTTGCCTTTGAAATGCAACAAACGCCCAGGGTGAAGTCTTCGTCGGCGCCGTGTAGTCGAGGGAGTCTGCAGGATACGGCAGTGTTGACTCAACAGTGTGACGTCTCACGCACCAACTGCGTCGTCTACCACGACCGCACTAACGTTCCCCAGTCGGTGCTGGCACAACGTGAAGTCGACATCACCGAGGACCAGGCGCCTTGTAATGGACACAGCGGAGAATATGGGGATTGTGTACTTATAGCATTTGACTTTTCCAAGGGAATACTTTCCTGAATAATCATGGAAAGCCGTTTCAGATTTAGTAGCTTGTATATTACACATTTATTGTTTGAAACGTCAATTTCTGTGTTTTGTATACATCCATAAAGGATACGAAATGTAATTCATACCCACCTCCTTTATACTTTGCCTTTGCCTTTGCCTGTCCTTCTGCGCAATCGAAGTCTTGTGGTCATCCAGATGAAGTAAAATTTCGCTTTAAATGGTGGTCGGTCCAGATTTTGTTAATGGAGCTAGGGAGAGCAGTTGGAATCACCCCATCATTCTAATCAAATTCAGCTGCATGCCTTCGCTTTTATGTTACCAACAGCCTAATTTTTTCATTGCCTAGCCAATCCTTCCCTTGCACTCACAGTCAATCGGCACAGCATCGTCTGTCCGAAGGTGGCCGAGAGGTCCAACCTTTGAGCAGAGCCCATGCCAGAGGAGCCTTTTAACTGGATGGTGATAAGAAGGGTGGCTTGTTATACTGCCAAGTGTCAGATGGGTTACAATGGCACTCAAAGCCTCATTCACCTCCTTGTGGGTGAGGGTCTGGCTTAAGTGCGACGAGGCACAGGTCTGACTATGGTCGAAAAGTCATTACCAGGGCGATACTTCTAATAGAGCCCTGCGGTTCTTATAATATTTTAAAAATAAAGGATTTAATTACAGCTGGGAAAGCAGTCACTTAACTGACAGTGGTAGTACACCTACCCAACATCACAGTGTCGGGCTTGAGGTGCCAGTGCATGGACTCAAAATAGCCGCAAAATCCAAGTCAAAAGATTATTCACAGCCTTGATTGACACATTCTGTATAAAAAAGTAAGTCAAAAATAGCTGCACACCTTAAGTAACAAAGAATACGGTTGATTTTAAGACACTTTAGGCCTTGCAGACAGTTGCAGAGGGCTTTTAGATGCATGAAGAAGGACGTGAATCTAGTATAAAACAGGGATCGGCAGAAACTTTTCGTGCAAATATGCATAAAATGGACTTAAAGAAGGTAGCGCAAGTGATCTGAAACTTTAATGCCAGTCGAATGCGCGTCTCTATCTTGCCATGAACCAATTTGACATGCTATAGGAGGGATAGGTTTGAGCAATTTGGACAAATTTGACGTGTACAAGGAAGGTAGTAGAAAAAATTAGCTCATTAATTTTAAAAAATGGTTTTGCATCTAGGCAACCGCACCTACGAATGGTCTTTGGGATGTAAAATGCGCCCACGATGGAGTATCGATACGCTTCAAACAGTGAATAGCCAGTGATGCTCCACGATGATGATCGCCAAGCTTCGACTCTGGATCCACTGATGCCAACAAGATGCATGAGTTAGATTAGAACTAAATGACTTTGTGGTGGAAAGGTGTTGTATGATCGTTCCTGATTCATGAGTTGGTCTTTAAGCCCGAATGTTTTTTAGGTCTAACGAGGTATTATGATTACCTGGCATTCTGAGACCGATGCTAAATAAAAGAGAGGACGTAAAAATGGGTAGTTTTCTTACTTCAGCCCCCTGGACTCTTCAGTCCCAGCAGTTCTGGTTTCCACTTTGATTGCTTCGCATAAGCTACCAGCCTTTTACATTTGCGGCTCAGTAGTACTTTGCCGCTTCATAGATGCTGCGATGTCTAGGCCGCATGTGGTCAGGTCCTATACTTCAAAATAGAAGTGCACGAATTAAAATAATCTAGAGACCCTCATTATGCGCAAAGCAAGTACCAAAAACAAATGAAATTTTGTGGGAAAACAGAGTCATTTACTGGGATATGTCAGGGCCCATCAATGCCATCACAAGCTGCTCTGTCAATTTTTGCAGCGACTAGGCCAATAAATCGGGGCAACAGCTCTTCTACTCCATCTAGTCCAGCCGGTGCATATCGCGTGCAGTAAGGGGAAAAATCCTACAGTAAACTCTTGCGTTACTTTCTCTAAATATTAGAAAATTTCTCAAATTGGTGGAGTTAATTTGAATATAATATCCAAAGAGTAGACGCCACAATATGAGTACTTACCAACAGACGTTCTCCGAGCGCGTTACCGCTGCTGTCTCAAAGTTCTCACTTAGATTCAGCAAAACCAACGCCAAAGGTCAAGGTAAAGCATTCATTGATTAAAAGTATATTCAAGGCCATTTTTCAGTGACAGAATGCTTCTAGAAATCATGATTCCATTCGTGATGCCCAGAGGGACTGTTCAGCAATAAAAGATACTTATGGTGAGAATTTTACAGCAGACAACAGTAGACAAGAGGTAGTCCTATTCAAGTGCCACAGTTCGTTAAAATTTGTGTTTCCCAAAACGCAGCTCTTTAAACTCTATCCGATATAGTCACAACATCAAATGAATGCGATTTGCAAGGAGTAGATGCAACAATGAGAAGCAACTTGTCTGAATACCTTCCAAAGGCTATCTTGCAGGTCTGTTGCAACGATAGTTAAAGTTTGCCCCCGAATTCTAAAATTCCAGTATTTTTACAATGTAGATGTCCTCCAATTTTTGATCGTCTACCATGATTGCGAGGAAGAAGGAGCCGAGGGGAAAGCTTATCAATGAGAGAGGTGGATGGGAGGCGGCCATTTTCAAGTAGTACAGCATATTAAGTGGTGCGTTCTCAAAAAGCCGATTTTCAAATCACTTCTACTGTATTAGCAAAATTTTATTCCCTTTTATTCTACAATACTTTAAGATGTGGGGCCAAAAGGCTGAGTGAAATTTGTAGAAAGGATAAAATGGATGGCCGGTATGTGTGCGATGCAATTATCAGTAGGCCTTTTGGAAAAATATAAGCCGGCCCATTTGATGCTACGGTAGTTTTGGCCAAAAAATGCAATTTTGGCCATCCACCGACCATACTGATGAAATGCAATGGGATAGGCACTGGGAAGACACTTTCGCTCCTTCTCGTTACGGCTTCTTCAAGCGGATTTCTGGCACGGAGCAATTTTACGGACCAAAATCTTAAAAGTATGTAACTAAGGCAAAATCTACTCGGACAACCAGAAAAGCAGACAACTTTAAGAAAACTGTTACCCAGTGGCAAGTGGGGGACTCCGATTTTGCCCCATTTTGAAACTATTGGGTACTATTTGAAGATGAATGAAACTTTTTTGCAAAGTTGCAACTTATTTACTCATACTTACACCCGGTTATTGTTTAATTTTACGTGAAAGTAAGTCCACAAAACTAAATCGCGCTACGGCAGTGTTTCATTATAAAGAGGAATAAACTGGTCAATTGATTTTTCCCGGGTAACTAACAAGTTTGCACGCTTTTTGGAACATCTTAATGCAGTGACTTGGAAGGTGAAGGCAGTTTACCATTCAGCGTCAATCCGTCAGCATGACAAACTCATTTGTACTGTCTATTCTCCTTTTTTCGGTATGGTACCACTCTTATCGTAAAATGTCCATTTGACCAAACTGATGAATTGAATTCTCGCTTGTCAGCGCTCATATTCAAGAAGCCCATTATTCCAAAGTCACAGAAGCTAAAACCACGTCAGATTTACTGTATAGCAACTTTAGGGGGCGCGATGGTAAGACGTGCCTCCAGAAGGTGGTTCAAAAATCATTTTAATGCTGAACTTCCGAAAGATGGATGCAACATAGGGAGAAATAGTCCTCAACTCCTGCTACTGCTGGAAAACTTTGAACCATCGTTGGCGCTGCAAAATAATTAAAAAGGAATAAGCTAAGGAAATTTGTATTATTAATATAAAGACGACTTCGCACATCCATTGAGTAGGAGGGGGAAGCCTTGTTGCAAGCCAAACAAAAGCTCACCCATGCCTCAAGTCTCTTAAGTTTTCTTTTCTTTGCCATTACACTTTGTAAAAAATGTACCTTTGGAAAGGGAATGTTTGACCATTGGCTGAATGACTGCCCGACTTCCGATGAGAAATGAATGCTGAATCTCTTCGGCAATCCACTTGCCACTGCTCTATGCACCACTAAGGCAATAGGCCATCCTTGAAAATGTCTGTGCCTCGTGTGTACGTAAGTGGGGTTGTTTACTAAACACAAAACTTCGGGTACGGTTGAGATCACGAAGAGAAGACTACCTTCCAATGAGACTCTTACGTACGTTAGAGTGGAGGCGAAGTGACGAGTCATTGAGGATGAAGGAAGGGAATGGAAGGGAAGAGGGAGATGCTGGCTCATTTTTCGATGATGTTCCCCTAAATTATGACTAGCACCTTTTCTCGGCACCTCCATTTGACACACACACGAGTGAAGGGGAATAAACGTTGAGACCAAACAAAGACTTCAGCTGTGCTTAAATTCCTTTCCATTCTAGGGACACTTAAAAACAGTAAAATTTTAATAAAAGGAATAAAAATTGTTATAGTCTGGAGAAAATAACCCATGACAGTGTCATTAACTTCCTGGAATAGTTTTAGCACAAATCAATTGATTTCCAAGTTGCTGTTGTGCATATTTTCAGACTCAATTTCGCAGACTTCGAGAGGGACAGGTTTCCACAGCCTTGACAACATTGACGGGCAGATGAAAGATGGTAAAGGAGAAGCTCCTCAACTTTATCCACTGACTGACCATCATGGCAGACGCGAATTTGTCGACACGATCCACAGAGACTTTGTGCTTTCATTACAATCGGTCTGTGGTCAGCTTGTCGGGCATTGGTCGATCAGATCAGATGAACCTTTCATTAGTCTGTTCACAAGTATGAAATAAACTCCCATTTCTAAATGGATTCGACTGCTGGAAAGATTCCTTAATGCTCTTGATCATCCGATAAGAAATTCCCCAATTTTCCAGCTGCATAAAGTTAAGAGGCGTAAAGTTGTTTGCATTTTAGCCGAGTCTACCCAGCTGGTATTTACTTTCTGCCGGCGGCGATGACTTGGACGTGAAGCTTGAAAAGCGAAGAACCTTTAGACACTGCTGAATAAGTGGATATCATGATCTCTTGAGGAGAGACAACTGTGTCATTGAATGAAAGTGATTTGTGCAAGAAGTGAAAGCAAAATTGAGTTAACTTGTTTGTTTTCCCTATGGATTTAACCTCAAAAGGGAATGTAGAGGAAAAGAAATAACACACACCAGAGAAGGAAAAGCTATAAAAATCAAACCCTTACTTCTAGCGATAAGTGAAAAACAATGAAAAGAAGGTGATTGTCAACAGGGTCCCTCCTTGACGCAAAGCGGAGATTGTAGTAGTCAATGTATGTGATGACACTAAACGTCATTGGGGTGGTGATAACAGTGACTTCATGTTCCCCACGCGAACTGCACAAGGGGATCTGAATGTTTTGTCCTCATCCTCCAGATAAATGGAAATTTCAGTCTTCACTTTCTTCCGTTAACTTTCTTTGTAATTGAGCTCAGGTAGCATTAAGGTACTCCCATTCCATGTAGCCCGATCGCCTCCCATCAGAGGAAATTAAGGGTCACACCCAAGTGAATGACTTACGATTCCGCTGTGGAATCTAAGTGATGAAAAAGCAGTCACAGCCGCAGACTGTGCATATCTTACACCTTTCCCGCTTTTACAAACATGTATCATATAATGGAAGAGGAGACAGGTCAGTGAACTAACATATCACTACTAAACCAGTAGCGAAGGTGATACATTAGCCATTAAGGCTGACTTTAGCAATCGTTTATGAAGTGACGTCAAAAACCAGAAGCGTCTTGATTTCATGTCTGGCAGAACCACAAAATAAATGCCGGTGTCAATGTAGGCTTCTTCAAATTTGGAGACTTGTAACATGAATGGGCTTCTCCCCCCGACACTTTCCCTCAGAATACTTCCCCTTCACTTCCTTCTCAACTTTCTTACTTTCCTTCTTCGAACAGTACATTGCATTATCGGGACTACCCACTCCTGTCTGATCACCCCCTTCTCCCAGCCATTCAGCATTCATGGCAAAGTGGAAGGGAGGCGTATGGAGTGGAGATGCGGCCCTTACAAAAAGATTTGAAGATGAAAACTCAATTATCTGGCCAACAACTCAATCAACAAATGAACCAGCCAAATGACAGACAAGTGCCTACGTGGGCGAAGGTAGAGCTGGATATGCGGCCGACTGAAAGGATTTAGAGGGGAAGAGGAGACAAATGCACTGGCAAATACACGCCGGTACGCGGTGAAATCTGACAAACAACTAACAACTAATGAGGAAAGCATGCATTCTTACCCATCTCTCTGAGGCAGCAGTTGAATAGACTGCCCTAAAAGGCAAAATATGGAACTGGACAATGAGATAGACTGAGTTGGGGAAAGAAATCCAATTTACATTCACCCACTGCTACACGCACATACAGCCACGAGGCAAACTCCACAGAAAGTGGAATTGGACCATCGACTAGTCGGGACGGTGTGCATTCTTACCAGTTTCTGTGAGAGACCGGGTGTATAGGCCGCCTAAAAGGGCGAACTTGGGATGTGAGCAATGGGGAGTCACACAGGCGGCTGCAGTGTGAATTGCGAATTAAGAACTTATCGATACGGTCACCTTCACCCCCGAGAAGGCAAGGGCGGAAGCAGCAAAGTTAGTGGAGTTTAGGATAAATTGAAGTAATACTTTGAAATGTGCAACTTGGCCACTGGAACAAAGCAGGAACGCTTATTAGTAGTGTCATGAATTCTCAACGAAGTTCCAGTCTGGTCTGCAGCATTACTCATGACTATACTCGATGTACCACAGTAAAGTCCGAGTGGACGATGAGTTGTAGATATTGACATTGGCAAAGAACTGCGTAGGAGGAGGAGATAGAAAGAAATGAATTCACATGCAGAGGATGTCGAGGAATTTTGGCGTCGTCAAAGTGCTACGGATGATAACAACTGCATGGAATTCCGACAGCCTGTCTATTGTCTGCCAAGCGTTGTGGATAAATGAGGTATTGTGAGGCGTGATGAGACATAAAGGAAGGTGGATACGGAGTAGTAAAAGAAGGATGAGACGCTAACTGAACTGCCGTTGAACTGACACTGGGGAAAAGAGGAGCAGGCTGGAAGATCCCCCTTTCCACTGACATCCTGAACACATCAAGTAGTCCTGCACGCCTATAGTTTTCCTTAATATCTGCCAGGCGAGATAAGAAAAGTCTCTTTTGACCCCTAAATCGTTCAGCCCGATTTAGCGCTGCCAATGAACTAGACCCTGATTGCTGGAGTAAGAAAGCGGCTATGAAGTGTGGTCTGTGGATCAGATAGCCTAGTCCAGTCAAGCCTGGTCCACCTTACCACAGTGCCTTTGGAATGCAAAGAGTGGGGAAAAAGTACTTGTGGCTAGTGTGTCTGCTTCTGTTGCTGATGGTTTCCTAACTGCAAAATGCATTGCAAAGAGCCGTAAAGATGAGCACATTGACAGAATCAGGATTTGAATGGTAAAAATGAATTGGCGACTCATCTGTAGAGATTTCTACGAAAGTGGAAAATGCAAATTCCAGATGTTCTGCGTTAGTTCGCGCCCCGGTGCAGACGAAGAACAATGACTGCCTAGCTGAAAGTGGAAAAAGGTTAGAAGGATTTGGAAGGAGAATAGATGCGTGGGATAGGAGGAGGACGAAGTGGTTAAGAAAATGCCAGACAATAATGTCTCTGCACAAAGCGAGTTAATTTAGAACACTTTCACGACGTGGTTATCCATTTTATTCCCCTTCTTTCTTTTACTAATGCATCCGCACACTTATTTACTCATTCCTTTGGTCATTCAGTCATTTATCTGTCTCGCAGCCCATGCAGCTGCTCGAAAGGTAAACAAGATAATTGTTAATAAATAAATGAGCGGCAAGCTGGTTTTCTTGACATGGGCACACAGTTCACTCATGTCATGTCCAACTGAAAGCCGACTGGTTGAAGTAGTGAATGTTTAACCCCTGCAAATAAAGAGTAAAAGCAAGAAAGAAAGGAAAAAGTATGAAGAGGGAAAAGAAAGAGCAGATGGCATAACTTACTCCTAATTTTAATGAATTCCCCCTGTTTTCCCTGTTTCAGCCCATCGAAATGTTTGGAGTAGGGGGAGGAGGAAAGAGTGGGAAGTAGACAAACTGCAAGGATAAACCGAAGCAGAAGGGCTGGATTGTTGGTTAAGTGTATTGCTAGAAGGACGGCAGGGTGGAGGAATGCGACGAGTACCTTCAAACATTAAACACCACCAAAGAGCATGTCCTGTGCCTCCGTAATTGAAGGCCTCTCCTTTGACACATGAAGGAATCGACCTGTGTCACGTGGCTTGCGTGGCTTGGCAGCTGAATGCAGGATGAAGAGGACGAATTCTGGTAGCCTTTGATTGAAATGAGAATATCCGTTGATTTGGGAATTTAATAATGTATATGGTGGAATATTAGGGGTGTTAGGGCTACACGGCTTTGGACTTGGTTTCGATTTCTCTTTGAATATGAGTATGAATTTGGGTTCCCTTAATGCCCCCACGTTGTTCGGCTTGAGCTCTAGCCATGCCAATATCCATACCCATAACCGTCACTACAGTCAAAACCACCACCTAACAGTCCTTCAATACGTCAGATAGTAGTCGTCTTCCATACTACTCTGCCCCACAAAGCTTACCGTAACCAACCAGAGAAGAAAGCTGAAGGTGGAAAGCAGTGTCATTTATCCAAGCGGTCAACTATGCCAGTTTTTTGGACTTATTATCAAATCTTGATGCAACAAAAGGAAGCTGGATGGAGCAGATAGCTGTATTCTTAACGACTTTGTAGAACAAAGACATAGGGACAACCTGCTCTTTCCTAAATCCTTTCAATCTCCAGTGCCATAAGAAGTTAGGAGTCAATTCACGATCGAAATGACCTAAGCAGCCGCGTTTATTTGCAACTGCATGAATTTTTGTGCCTAAAAACCGCCTCATTCAAGATGCCAGCAATTGAACAAAATCCAAATTACAGGTTAAACAGGAACGGGACCCAAACATACCAGCAAGAGGGAGGTGAGAGTGCAATTTAAGGTCCCTCTTTTGAACAAATGTATCTGCGAACAGTGACAGGTCCATGTTTTCCAATTAAAGAGGTGAATAGCACAGTCTTGAGCAGAATAAATGCAGTGAACGGAATATTCTTGCCCAAATGCAGTCCACTAGATGAGACTCTAATTCGGGTGCTTCCTTGTCTTCAGAATAACATGATGTTTAGCATTAAGCGATGGTAAATGCCTCTTAAGTCTTAATTAAGTTGTGATGACCAAATTTTTGGGGTCCAAATGAGCTTCAGGTGCTGTGTGGTGTTCTTGGTGTTTGTTTGGCTGTGCTCCCAGCTGCTGGGAGTCAAGGGCCTTTGTGACTTTCACTTTCGTTTTGATAATGCGGCCTTCCACCCAAGCTGATATATTCCCAACAATTCCGTTGAAAGTGCTTCGTATTTTAGTAGCTCTAATCTACGTCTTCCATACATTGCCATGATTGCAGCGGTGCCCTGTATTCAACAGTATGTCTTTGACAGTCACAAAATGGAGACAGGCGTAGAAAAGCAGACAGGCAGCGAAAACAACCCTATTACTGTGTACTCAAAAGCCAGAAATTTTGTTAGAAAAGCAATAGCCGATTCAAAGGAAAGAGCGGTCGTGAATGATGGTGAGGTGTACCAGTGCAGCAGAATTGCCACGTCAGTGTGGCAGTAAATGTGAACCTCAAAATGAACCCCAAATTGTTGGTGTCTGGCGTGCGAATTGCAAATAATCGCAGTGCTGCTGACGTAAAGTGCTGCACAAACCAAAGCACATGTTCGCATATTGAAAATAGACGACAGAAGCTTAATACTTCTTCCTCCTTTGTCTAGGGCTTTAGTCCTACTTAGCATTAGTGTCTTTCAAATTTGACAATTAGACAGAAGCTAAAATTAGGCGCTTGTGCACTTTATAGAAAAAAAGACATTTGAAGTTACTACACAAAAAAACACCCGTGAATTTTTATGAATATGGAGAATTGACAGTTTGTCTATTGAGAAGCTTCATGTTGTAGAGCTAAACTTCATTGGATGCAATCGGTGATGGTCCTTTACATGGATGCATTATACAATGATAAATCAAAGTTGATTGTTTACGGATCTGTGTTTTGCAGCTGGCGTAAGGTGCTGGTGAATATTATCTACCACTCAAAATCACTTGCCTCAAGGAGAGGTGGACGTTGAGCTGCAGTACAGGCAGTAAAACTGGTTTATAGAGCTGCACAAAGTCTTGCCCTTGGTGGACGTTAGGTTGCCTGCACTTGTCGTAAGGTCTTTTATCCGGTGCATGAAAGGCATGAATGCTCATGAGGGAATGTGTAAGTTTGCTTTATAGCTTTTTCCAGTCAGAGTGTGCTTTTTGCAATTATTTGGGTTGTTACCTCTGTGTTTTGCAAGAAACCATCGGCAGGTACTTTCATTCCGTGGCTTATGGACATTTCGATGGGTATATAGACAACGGTCACACGCACTTAAAGGCCTCGGCTGAGACACAAATGTGTGGATACTTAAACGCTTTCATCAGTGCAGTCGGTCTGTTCCCCAATTTTACTCCAAGTTATTGCTAAATAATGGCTTTTGCAGAATGCAAATTTGTGGTGCCGTATTACTTCCTAAGCTGAATAAAAACCACAATATACACTACACAACTTGTAATCTTTTAATCCAGCTTAAAGAATGCATTTTAATGCAAAATAATACCGTGAAAGTATTTTTTTACTTGATAACCAAAACATTAAGCAAGAAATAGACCTAGTCATAAAGTTTTGTTTTATGAATACAATAAGATAGTTCACCTTGAGGTATCAGCATTAACTTTTTAAAATGGTGCAAATGAAACGCAATTTTTCTCTTTATCTCAACTAGAGCAAGCTGCACATTTAGACTCAGTTTTAAGACAAGCAGACGAGAAACAATAAAATTTGTAAGTCAGTCAGTTGCTTGCTTAAGCATATCAAGAGAATAATTTGGTTTAACTGCTGCTAGTTTGATGGCGAAGAGGGGGCACAAACAATTGCTCATATGCAGGACTGTGGCAATCATTGTTTTAAGAGGAAATGGTACAGAAGTGTAAGAAGGAATTTTAAAGTGCTAAGCGCTTCTAACCAGGACTAATTGCACAGCGAATGTACCCTTCTGGAACAAGGGCATGACACAAAGTAACAATAGCAACACTCAACCAATTCCAGATTTATACCTTTTAGAGCCTTTTAACCACTACAAATGGTTTAGGGATCATAGTTTGTTAATGTTGGACCCACATTTATCACTTTTTAAAGCCTGATAAATAAGGACTATAAATGGTGTTTCGCTGTCCACAATGCAAACGCTACTCTCCAAAGCAGCAACCAGATATTTGGTTTTGTGTTTAGTGTAAAATATAAACTCTTTGCGGGCATTTAGTGACCTTGATTCAAGGATGTGTGGTGGCGAGAAAAAAGGCAGGGTTGTAGTTAAACGCTAGACTTCTCCATGATATTGAAAAAGTCATGACCCATCTTAATTTGCTAAAGCTTCTTCTCAGTATCCTCAAATTCAGTTATCTTTGACTCATTTTTGAAGGAATTGTAAACCAATCCCTTCTCCGAAAAATATGATGAGCGTATTTTTATATAATTGTAATCATTTTGCTAGACAACTTTAATCAGTAAAAGATTTTCCCTGGCAATCCACTATGGCAGCAAAAATTATAACATCAGGAAACGATCATAACGGCAACTTTCTCAGCAAAAGACTTTTGTTTTTCTCAAGACAACCCACTATGGGTAAAAACTTGCTATTAGTTTTCGTTTGCCCTCTAAAAATGCAACTATGGAAATTATAGGCAGTGGGGACTCACTAAGCACACACTTCACGCAGCATCCCATCACTTCATTTTGTACCATCAACCCCTCCCATTAATTCACCTTATAGCCTCCAAATTTCCTTGCCATTATATTCAGCACGTCAGCATCAAAAGCAGCATAGCATTTTCTTCAAAAATATATCATAGTCATAATAAAGGGAGACCATAATCACTGAGATTTTGGCAGAATCCAACTTGCAGCCTTGAAGAGGAATGTACAAGTGTGACAGTCATCTGTAAAAAATATGCATTGGGTGAAAAGCACAAACGACTGCGCAATAGCCAAATGCTTCATGCCAAATAAGCACCCGATCAACCACCACCTGCCGTCCAAGTCCTTGTTAATCACCAATTACATCGTCACCTACAGTATACATTCCACTGGACCGATGCCGTCAAGGAGTTGACTGCTACCTACCCAGGAAGAATCCAACATCCATAACTTATGTAGCAAATATGCAACTTTTCAGACCCTACTTTGCATCACCACAAATTTCCACTGACTTGAATGATAAGATCAAGTGGCTTGGTCATCACCGCTTATGTGTTCTAGTGACTTGCATGTGTGACATAGGAAGATGACTTTGGAGTAATGTAAACTTCTTACTAGACTCCATTCTCGACCGCACTCACTTTAAACACAACACAAGATTCCATTAAGAACTCTAACGATATGCTGTCTCGAGGCTGATAGGGTGGCGACCAAGTTGCAATAACTCAACATCTTGCATTTTATATCTCCGCTATTTGATCGTCCATGGAACATCTGCAAAGGGAGGCACGAGAGGAAAATGCACGCCTTGTCACATGACCAAGCAGCATTACGAGAGGCCTTCCACAGAGAAAGTGGTGATGATGACACAAATGTGTTTAAATGCAACTTCGGGTGTCAGTAGCACCCTTTCATGTGCATTCACGCTCTCTCTCGTCTGTTTGTCAGCAGTGATCATATCCGCACTGCACAAAGGCCGACCGATAAGTTAAATTTAGTTGAAACAAACAAAAATAAAGCATCTAATGTGGAAATCGTAGGCGTGGTCAAGTGGATGGTGGAGCTGAGGTGACAGCAGTCCGATGGGGAGGAAGTGGGCGATGTAATACACCTCTTTTGGCAAGATCAACTATACCGTCTGGGAAGTGGAGCAAACCACCGAGGTTGCCAAAACCGACACATGGATGCAAGGCAACTATGGACATAATATTACGGTCATGCCTCTTAGGTGCCATTGTGGTTATGCACCATGTTGGATCTACACGTGCATTTGTTAATTGCTGAAAAAACTAAGGGCTATCATCAACACATCCTTGACATCCCTGATTAGGGGGACCATAATGAGGCTCACCGAATTGCATCATGGCTGAAACGCGAAGTGTATCAAATCAATTGTCAAATGGCCAAATGATTGTGACACAGCGACAAGTCTCCACTTTGATTTGAGTCAAGTGTGCAAGATAGTTAGCAGAGCCAACGAAACCAGCAAAACTAACCAGGTACAAGTCATCCTTGTGCGCACATAAGGAGGAGTCAACGCAGCAGCACATTCCACCACATCAGCTCACCATCACTCGCTTGCTTGCTCGTCCACCTGCATGTCCTCTCTCACTGTTGAGCAGCTGTCCTCAGTCCCAATTTATGGCCTCCGTTCGAGCGCACTTCAACAGGAGTCACGAGAGGAGTGAAAATCCCACCTCCTTCAGAAAGCGAATTCACGTAGCAGCGTCTATTTCGAATGAAATTCTGGTATGGCAACACGTAATTGTCTGCTGCTCACTCTATGCGTCCATTTGATCTTCTTCGTTTAGGTGATTTAATGACCTGCACCTTTATTGTTTCCCTACACCCTTAATCCCATCATTCAAAATTGATGAAACCTTGAACAGTAATTTAGCATTCGATCGTTCATAGCACAGATTGTACAATCTGGTTTTATGAAATTGCATAAAAAACCTTTGTCTTTTTTAATCAGGCCTTAAGGCTAAATGAATCGTGATAGGAAAGGAGAAAGGAGGGAGTCTCCATTGCCACCCTACACGAGTGAGACATTTACCCATGTCTGCCCGAATCAACCCAGACTCAAAATTTTAAATCATGCGTTTTTTCACCCTCCCATGCTTTGAGCATCCCCTTTTCAAATCATTCAGAACTAGTCTTTGTGAAATAATTTTTCCAAAAGTGGAGTGTTGGTGCAACCAAAATGGCACTTGTAATCGCTCTGCCTGTTTCATTTTCACTTTTAATTTAAGACAATATGGATGACTGCGCAAAAAATGGACAAATCCACTTGCAGATGTGTCACTCCATGTCGCTTTTGAAGTATTAACAACAATTTTGCGTATAGTGTATAAAAACCCAAACAATTTATCCTAACTTTACACATGTGATAGCCATTTTCAGTTCATTTTCAGATGGGAATACATGCCGGTCGAACTGTCAAGAAGGTTGTGTGCCTTTAAAATAGCCACTCTCTTCCTCTGCGGCGGTGTTCTGCGTTGGCACTTATTACTTGAACATTAAAAACTTTGCTGGAACCCTCTCTCTCAAATTAATTCTCTAGAAGGCAATTAAGTATTGAAATCTACCCCTGTCATTATTATTTCAGTCTTTCATTCCAGCGTTGCTAGTATGTGGATAGAGTGAGTTGAAACAAAATCTCTTGTGTCCATTACATTCCCATATTATTGTTTCCCAATCCCGGAATATAGCTTATAAGTAGTGCCTCTGACACTAATCACCATCCTCAGTATTTTACATCAAAGCCAACTCAAATATCCACAGCTTTCATAATCAAAAGTGAAAACTGAATGACCGTTCTCAGACATAGTGCAAAAATTTGTGGAGTTGCAGAACAACATCAAAAGTAATCAAGAAGTCTCAGTGTAGACCTTGGAGAATTGACTTGAATTTCCATGACCTGGGAATCATAGGTATACACATGAAAATAAATTGTCCAGGATGAGGGCGTCTTTCACAACAAAAGCGACTAAGGATTTGCAGAACAATCCTCAGGACTGGCAAGAAGAGAGTATTCTCAACTATTAGTTTGGGTGTCTTGAGTCAGTTTGCCTTAAGTGGATGCATTAGATTAACTTAAGTTTTTGACCAGTAGATCGTATACTTGGTAGAGTATGGGGGTAAATTACCTCTCCCTGCTTGTTCCTCAAAAATGGCCTTGTAAAGAGCCCTTATTGCCAAGGAAATGCTAGACTCAGGAAGTTTGTGGTCTGTCTTGCATTAAATTTCGCAAATTTGTCACTATTCTGGATTTTGCCTTGGTTTTCGAGAAATCCATGGTGTCATTACATGCCACTTTGAAAGGCTGACAGACATTAATGGGGCCACAGCAACAACTCCAATGATTGTGTCTTTTTTTGAGGATATCCGAGTTAAAATTTAAGGTTGTTTGGTTTTGGAGCCACCTCTGCGTTAATAGGGACTCTGCTTTCACTTTTACTTGTTGATAGGATTATAAGGTGTCCTTATGATTAGGTAGTCTCTTGCACTTTTACGCTAATTAAAGGCAGAAATGCAGCCAAACGGAAGGAGAAATTTGGGTTTTTTTGTTTGAAAAAAGGAAACAGTAAAAAGCAAATTCCACTTGAACTGCTACTCATAGTTTTGGTAATTAAAACACAATATTCGAAGGCTTCCGCTTAAATTCTGCCTTTCCTTTGAGGGGACTCTGTAACCTCACAGCAAGAGCATTCTGGTTTTGACGATAAAGAAAATTCATATATTTACCTTTTCCTAATGTTTTAGAGGCATTTTCTCTTCTCGTATTTGCTAATTTTTTTACCTGGTTGGTTATTGTGATATGGAGAGGCTTTAAGTGTGCTGATATGCTTAAAGCGATCAAGGCCTTCTCACCGGTCACTCACGCGCTTATCCGCTGTACCTTCAGCTTACCTACCGTTATTAACTGGAGTTTTGACCTCCTGACTGCCCTGGCTAAGACCGCAGTAGTGTTTGGACTTTCAACCACAAACAACGGCATTCTTGCCTCTTTTAGAATTCAAGGACTTTTTTTACCTATTGCCTCAAAACAGATTTGACCGTACTGAGAGCAATTTCCCTAACCAATGTTTGCCACTTGCATTGGAGACCTGTTTGTATGACAAGGGGGCACAACATTTTTGGCAGACGTAAGCGAACTAAATCCAAACGAAGAGGAATTTCGGTGTCCTTAAATTAAAATGCAGCGGATGCCTGAAGCTCAGCAGACTTCTAACGAAGAGATCAACGAAGCAATCGCCACTGCTGGTAGTGTCGCCGGTCTTCAGTGCAGATATCTGACAGTTAAAAAGTGGGAAAACACCAGGTCAGACTAAGCTAAAAGCGTCCACAACAGAGATGACTGCATCAGTTACAACTTAATCAGGGCTCTAAGATTCAAAATGAACCTGAAGAGACGGTGTGACTGCATTGAAATGATATTGTTATTAATAAATGCCAGCCTTGTTATGTTGCATTCTGCAGATGGGTTTTAAAAAGGCTCAGAAATTTCGCAGAAGAATTAAGGAATGTATCATTTTTAAGAAGGGGCCTCCCCGCAGCAACACAAAGCCAGTGAGGCTCCATGATGTCATGAAAGGGAGGGCTTATCTAGGGATCTATCGAAGTCTTAAGCTTATGCTAATAGTTTTTGCCGCAGAGTTTTTCTTATTTTGTTGAGAAAATAGTTTTAAAAACAGTTCTCTGTGGGAAGGTGACTACAGTGATTGTCACTGGCAATGCTTTCAAGAAGATGGAGGTTACCCAGCACAAAATGTTGTGATTCTGAGTGTTTTCAACCCTTACTTCGTTTCCTTCCAACTGATAAAAACGGGTAACAAAGTGTGGCAAAAATAAGGTTTTCTTGTTCTATTCAAGCATTTAAATTCAGCCAACAGCGAATCGAGTTAAGTCAAACAAGTAGACATGAAGAAGCATGCAAAAGGAACAATCATTGTGTGTAGCAAAGTGCTAGAAAGGGTCAACTATGAATTGTGCATATGATAAGCTCCATTCCCCTAAAATCCTCTGATACCACGTTGGCTTGTGGCTCGATTATGTTGGTGGTCTCAACAAGGTATGAAATGGAGAAAGAGAGAGGCACAAAATACACTTGTGCGGAAAAGGTCATTCAAACGGAGAGAAGAGCAATGCACACCCTGAAGATGACATTTACATAAATCAGCTGCTTAACCCATCGAAAACACATGCATTTGATAGCTGTCTCACTATCATTTGAACAAGCACAATGCAACTTCACCCAGAGTACCTTATGGCTCCAATTTCAGCCCTTCAACGGATTGTGAAAGTCAGGGTAAGGATGGTTAGGTGATGAAAGCATGGGATGTAGATGATCGGGTTAATAATCACTTCACCTGTGAGGCAATGCATACCTAGCTGTGGCTGTGAAATGTGTAGCACACCACGAACTACGACAACTTATTTTGTATCTATAAGAAAGGAAATTACCATGACAATGTTACACACAGCAATGTTTGACTGTTGAGACTATATCAATTACGGGTACGAGCAAGCGACGCACATATAGTGAGTCGGTCGGTCGTCCAAATACAGTTAATCAGGGCGATATTTAGCGACTGTGAACTGAAACTGCTAGTCCTAAAATACCTTAGTCAATCTGCTTACATTTTCCAGATGGCATTCTAAAAACTAGACGGCTGCTAGCATAAAACGCAATATTTCTTCTTTCCTTGGGATCCTGATCGTTCTTGTTAAAACTTGGAAGTTGCGAGTTAACCTGGACTTTTGCCCACTCTTTAATTCTGTTTACCCTTAGTCGATGTAACCAGCTTCAGAAACAGCATAAATATAAGGTCCTAATGAGTAGTTTTCTGCCGGAACCTTCTGCGACCGACTGCTATCATTTCAAGCATCTTTTACTGCTCCACTCTTCTATTATCTGGCATGAATAGTGTGTGCGACTTTGGTACCATTGTATTTTCATTAGATATGAGCCACCATCATAGTCAATCAAGCTGCAGCAATGGAGAAACTATTCAGACGGTAACTTATCTAGGATCACAGGAAACACCGGTGTACCCACACTTTATCCGTTGTCTTCCGGCTCCAAAACACCATCCAGTTAATCAAACACAATGCGTGGAAATTTGGCGGTCAACCTAGTTTCTAGTGCAACACATGCTGTCTTCATGAAATGTAGTTGCAATATAACCGAGATAAGATTTTGCCATAGAAATCAAATTTTCTTGTTTTTAAATCCAATATGGACAAGGTGGATTAAGATCATTGGTGCGCCTAGGACGGGAACGTTAATATCAGCCTATTTTATAGAGATTAAAAGCTCTGCATAGATAATAACTAGGAAATGATGCGAGAATGGATTTTGAGGGGCTAGTACTTTACTGACGACTGACTATCTTTGAGGTAGCAAAGGTGTAGAATAAGGGAGGGAAGAGGGATGCCTACTTTTATTCACTTTGCATGATTGAAGTATGCTAAGGGGAGAAAATTCCTTTCATTCTCAAACCTTGCATGCCTTAGTCATTGCAATATATGGTCAAATGCAGTGATTTTAATGCTATGCCGCTACAGTTTGTTTGACTCTGCATCTGACTTCGCGGGTGCTTAAGTCTTTGCAGACCGCACTTAACCTCGCTGGCGGAATCTTTAAGCGATGCCAGTTGTTTCAACTTCTCTGCACGTTGGTAACATATCACCTGTCATGCTTGTATGACTTCAGGAAAGACTTAGGATGCGTCAAAAATGTGTAAAATAACAAAAATTGCTGAAATTTCATACAAAAGCGTAAAGCGCAGTTGCTTTGAATTTCAACTCAAGCTTTCGTAATTTGCAAGTGGATTTTATGGAATGACAAGGTGATATTTGGTTTACTTAATTTAAATCCGAAAGTATATAGGACTATAATGACTAAAAATATGAAATGCTCAGGAAAAATCAGATTAGAAAAAAGAACTTGAGGCTATTTTTCTTTTGCCATAGTAGGCACGAACGCCCACTCGTGTTAAATTTGTTTCCTTTCCATTAAAAGTGGACTGTGCTAAGGATTGCTTTTATTTCCTAGATGTAGTGTCCAGAGTTAAAACAGCTATATACATAGCTGCCTTTATTTGGCTTAAAAACTTTGTACACGACCTCTTCTGTTCAAACTAGCAAGGATGAACCAGTATTCTCTAGGGTACGTTGTCATGTTGTCCGACAAAAATGTGGAACAGGGACAGCTCTGTCAACCTACTTCTGTAAAAATTTGCCACCAGGAATTGGTTTAAGGGATAGCGGAGACTTTTTAAGAAAATCCATTTGCAATAACAAATTTTTTGAACTTTTCATAATTTTCTCTTTCGAACCAAATATTTGTTACTGCAGCATATCCACCGAAGATTTGGAGTTACTGTTCTTACAAACGAACTATTCAAATCAGTTAGGCAGATGGTCAAAAGGTGAGAAAAGGAAGAACAAATTAGTGGTCAGTAAGACTTATTGCCACCTCTCAACATTTTCTACTACTCTGTCCGTTGACCAAAAGTCATTGGTAAGGCAATCCCCAATTCTTGTGCCAAGTACTCGGCAATAAACTTCAAGAGCCATGAAAACGAGTTAACCTCGATTTTGAAACCAGACATGCTTGAATCACGCAGATCTATTCAACACTGGTGCAGGCTTAGCATGGCAGGAAGATGTAAGAGGATCCAGTAACCAAATCCCCCACAGATGGACTGATGCGTATCTGCCCAATCACTCGCATCTGGGCAAGTTCATACGACTTTAAAAGTGTCGTTGCAGTGGGTTACATCGGAAACCAAGTGGTAGCTCTTGGTCACTATATTTGTCTCAATCATGGCAATTAATACTGAATTGTAAGCATTTTTTCGAAAAAATGAGTCCTGAAGAATCTAAATTTGGAAAACTCTTAATTAAATTGGTTCTGAAGAAAAATATATACCTGAAAAGTTACCAGCGCCATTTTCCATTGAGCTGTAGAAGCCGACTGGACGTCACAATACAGTCATCGGTTGAAACTAAACTCTGCACTCACCGAAATCTACGAGGTATTCCTTTAAAGATAGGCAGGATGTGCTCTCTGCCTGAGGTAAAATAGGAGTCTGCTTCATGTTCCACAAGGCTGATGTCCAGATGAAAGGAGTCGATAAGACAGATTGGCATCTACCTACATCATTAATTTTTGGGGATTCCTTAGTCCCATTTTTTTCCACTATCCACTTTACTTCACGCATCACTTCCTTCTCTAATAAAAAATAGATCCTTTCCAATCCTCTTTCACCCTCTCCATAATGCAATTGACATGTCTGACGGTTTGCTGGCATCCGAAAATGCAGGTCTGAAAGATGCACCGTCGAAAGTGACGAGGCATTTAAAACCGGAAAAGGCAAATCACATGCCACGTTTCATTGTCCCACACATTTATAATCCCAAAAAGACTGTGTCTTATTTGCACGTTATAGTGAAGCAAATTATATCTTTGTCTCCGATGTAAAAGACAAATAGATGGTAAAATTAGGGATTTTTTTGCAGTGAAACAAGAATAAGTCAAATGCAAAGTAGATAATTGGACCATATAAATAAGAGCCGTCTTTGGTTAATGTGGTGGTATTCTTAGAGGTTTTCCAACTTCGGGAAGTGTGGTTTTGGAAGTTTTAATGGCTGGATGGACTGCGACGGGCCACTGACGTTATTTTCCCTAATCATTAAAGCTCTGAAACTGCTGTACTACTCCATTGAGAAAAAGAAATGGATTCCCTTCGTCACTACCTTCATCAATTCCCTTCCGACCTGCTAAGTAGAGAAAAAAGGCTCTCTCAAAACCATCTTTAAGTTGATAAAAAATGCTTGCTGCAGGCACAGACCCCACCTGACGTCTAGTTGACCTCATGGACGATTCTCAAACATTCTAAACCATTGCAATTTCGTGCAACTCCTTCTAAATGGTAAATATCACTTTAGATAGACCTTATATGTGCTAATAATCACTAGAATGTCAAGACCAATGAAATGTTACAGATGTGAAAGGCTGAAACCAAGTGGTGCCTCCGGTTGTCCCCGCGGAACAACAATCAGATGCTTACGCATACGTTACAACATCCCACTGACTTCTGCCTGTTAGGGAATAAGAAGGTCCATATTAAAGCCTTCGACTCTGATCACTCTGGGCAAAAGTCGACGGTAGTGAGCTTGATATCAGATCCGATTTAGCTAACACCTCAGTGTGGACAATTCCCCTGGGGAGAGACAATTTTTGGCAGAACCGTAAAAAGGGAAAAAAAATTCCCTCTTGGGTTACTCCCAAGGAGAATCAAATATTCGCATTAGTGGTTAAAAGGCATTGATAGTGCCCGGTATGACTCCACGCTGTCGCAGTGTCGACCAACTAAAGCAAATCTCAAAAAAGAAGGAATTATGATTTGGTAATATAGAATCTGGAGAAATCATATAGTCCTGCCTGATACATTTCACGCTTTTACTCTTTTTTCGTCCTCCGTTTATCCTCCTCTTAATGGACACAAAACTGCCCTTGTCTGTAAATGGATGTTAGTCTATCTCCATTCTTCTGAAATATGCAATTTTATGCAGTAAGGGTCTAGGGAGGACTCTTGAGTGTTACACTATCCCATTATTGTTCATTTACTGGAGTTGAGCGTCGCAGGCAAATATGTGACACTTCCGACATCCTCTTTTGTCCACTCGAGTGATTTACGAATACGTGAATGGGAGAGGAAGCAATCTCTGTTACGGTTACTGTCTCTGGTTTTACACAGCTAATGGAAATGATTGTGGGTCCCAGATTTATCACAAGCATTCATTCTTTCTTCACCATATTTTGTCTTTTCCGCAAAAAAGTCTATTGCATTCAATAAAATTGTCACGTCTTGAGAATCCGGAGTCTTGAACTCCATTTTTTCCGAAAAATGTAGAATATATGGCGAATGCGTGTGTAAAAGGCGTCGAGCCGTATTTGACGTTTATCGAGAAGTCATATAAAAAGGCGGCACTAAATTGGAGTCACCGAATCATGTCCTGCAATTTGCCTTAACAGACCATTGCAGAGATTCATGCATTAGTCTTCCTTTGAATCACATACAAATGCTAATTTTAGTACAAAACTGAGACATGGGCCAAAAAGTACAATTAAAGCAGTTCCTGATTGTTAGTCAGTTCTACAAACGTCATATCGCGGCATTTCTTTTAATTTTTCCCTTTCACAACTAAATGCTTCTTTTGTGACTTTTAAAGACAGGAATTTAGAATTTGTGACCAGGTTGCTCTTGTCGTTAATAACATCTTGCTGTTAAATCCTTTGCTGGGGAACTGAGTGATGCTGTCAGCTCATTTTCAAGTGATTTACCACTTCTATTTCAGAACAGGGAAAGGCTTTGGTAGGTTTGCTAGTCATCACGCAAAAGTTGACATTTCCAAGAACAAAGACCCGTCTAGAACATAAATTAAGGAGTATGACGTATTTATTTCAGAAAAGAAAAAAGGTAGGAAATAAAAGCGGTTGTCGATGGTCCTTAAAGAACCTACCTCTCTTATTTTCGTAATTGTTTTTAAATGCCACGGGTAAGAAGAACTTCAGCTTTAATGCGAAATCGAAATTAATGGCGACCACTGGAAAGCAACTGTTTTCAGAGACGCTGGAAAAGGTAAAATGAACTGGATATCACGCACTTTCAAAATCAGCCATCATTCGCTTCATACAAAGGACTCTTTTAATTACTAAGCTGTAGTGGCAACTTCTTCGGATTGCTTGGGTCATAAATTGCCAAATTTCCCTCTGCAAGCGTAAATAACATTCAGTGTATGTCTTGTGAAAAGAAGGAACTTGAATCCAAAAAACTCTTATAAATGCCTGAAGTGTAAAGCTTGGAGATGGAATTGAAATGGAACCAACACTTGTGTAATACTATAATAGTTTATCCCTCGGCATTGGTGAGGCACCACTTTTGTACTTCGAATCAGCCTCCTTGTACCTCTTTGGGTGGGCTGGCCCTTTGGGCCATGCCGATAGCCCAGACACCTTCGCTGCGCTGAATACAAATGTTCTGCCCGAGTATTTGGTCTTCTTTCGTCTTCAGGGAGTCTTGGGACGCTACACTTGATTTCCCCTAAAATGCTATTTCAACGGTTGTCAGAAATGACATGGCAATCAAATTCCTTCAGGAATTTCCGTTTTCATACTGTTGGGAATCTAGTGAATTGCGACATTCTAGGAAGAATTTGAAGAAGCTCGACTTCCTCTGTCTGCCAAAGCAAGCAAAGCGAAGCCAAATCAATTCAAGCGCTGACAAAATTATTTTTCCATCGTTCCTTTAAGGCCAAAATGTTAGTTATAAGCCTAGAAATCCTCCGACAACTTGTCCATTTATTTCCACTACATCATGAAGAACAAAGGGAGATTGAAGTAGGAGCAAATCTGTTTTGAATTTGGAATAGCCAATGCACATTTCTATTTTGTAACATGAATCAATTTCTTCCAAGCATCTGCCAACCATGTCGACGTGGATTCCATTTCCAGAGGACGAGAGGCCGCTTTTATGTTCATAAAAGGAAAGACAATGATCTTTTGGTCACATTAAAATTTGCAGAAGGGATGTTAATCTAGCATCATTTTAAATATGAATTGAGAGTATCAGAGAAGGCAATGCTTTGTTTCTTTTATCACCTCTAGGACTCAAATGCATTAAAATACAGATGAGCTGCGGGGTTTTCAATTACGCCTGCTTTTCCACCGCCACGTGCCGAGTATCATTTATTAAATCCTTTAAGACCTTAATATTCTGAGGTAGTCTTCTGGAAAGTGGAGTGCCAGTGTAGCTAAAACTATACTTTTGATTGCTCTGTTTGGTTTATTTTCTACTTTTCTTTTGAAAACGATTACCAAACATTGCTGATGACTGAGGGAAAGTGGTAAAAATTCATTTGCAAACCTGATTTTGCCTGCTGTTCTTAAAACATCTGCAAAACCTTAAAGTACACCCTCCAAAACCCGAGTCAACTTCCCCATACTTACACATTTGAAAGCTGTGTTAAAAACTGCCAATTTAAAATTATCACACTTTCACCCTTCCCAAACGCTCCACAACTACTTTCCTGTTAGTGCTTTTATTACTTTTTTGCGGTTGGCTATTATGATTAGGAAAGACTTTAAGTGAGCTAGGATTTACAATGCGGCCAAGGCCAATCTGGTCCTTCATAATACGGGAGAACAGATCCACCCCCACCACCTCTCCACCAGTAAAGCACGTCCATACACGTCGTTATTCCATCTTACTCTTGCCGTCAAATCAGGACATCGGCACTGGAGTTTTGGCGTCCTGACTACCCTGGCTAGAACCTTAATGATGGTCGTGTTCACGATCGTAAGTAGCTGCTCTAGGCACTGACGTGAATTTATATTTGTATGGTACATTTTATCGTTTCCTCGACCAGAACGGGGAACCTGGTACTCCTTCAGGGTCGCAGATTGCTTTGTATTGCACTTATTCTTTGAAAACAATTCAACCAGCGTTGCGTGTAGTTTCCTTTTCGCCACTTATCACTTGCAGTAAAAGCTAATCTCACGGTTCCCTTCCATTGCTTTCATAGATAAGCAAAATCACCATTTGTAGGTCGCTACAGTTTAGGCAGTGGTAAGCAAACTCGATCCAAATGAAGAGGAAATTCAGTGTCTTCACCTGGATGCGAAAAGTTAACAATGCAGCAAGGGGACACTTGCAGTGGATGACTGCAACTAGGATAACTGAAACGGAGATTGGAACGGAGCAATTCCCCCCACTCCGATTCCGCTTAATGGCCATTAGTGAATTAAGAAACGTCGGATCTTAACAAGCGATCGGCATCTACTATAAAGTTGTCTGCATCATTTACACGAACCATGTGCTTGGATGCACCTCCATCAGTGCTCCAGAAGATAGCTTGACGGCCTGACTGCATTAAAATGACAATGAAATGACACTGGGGAACCATTGATGAGTGAAAGTTTCACAGAGTTGAATTTTGCAAAAGGAGCTATGTAAATGTTTTGGAACTTTACAGATGACACAAAAAGTGTGCTCGTCGTTCGGCAAAGACTACCCCTCAGAAACACAAAGTCAGTGAGGCTCCATGGCACAGCTAAAAGGGAGGGTGCAACTGTAGATTCATTGTAGGCTTTAAGGTATATTATCGGTTGTTGCAGGTCTAATGGCTTTTTATCTTGGTGGAAAAGCGGTTTTACAAAAGTGAGTACATTGTGGATAGCTACTAAGATATACCGATCACAGGGGATGCCAATGACCTTGCCTTAAATAAGACGGGGGTAAGCAGCAAGATTAGTTGTGGGTCTCAGTATTTTCAAATGCTATTTTAATGTCCTAAATTCCTTTTCGATTCGTTTTAGCTGATAGCTTAAATATCCTCCATGACATTGGGAGTCGAGCTACATTCATATGCGTCCCTCTGATAGGAGGCAGCTAAACTTACGAAGATGTGTAACAAAGAGTACGGCAAAATTAACGATGTCTCTTTGTAACCAAAATTTAAAAGCCACTTGGTGACGGAGTAGGTTACGTCGAAGTAGAAGCCGTGAGGTAGCATGTAGGAAAGATTTTCTGGTGTAGGATGATGCTCTAAAGAGTGTGGAAAGAGAGTTTGACAACATGAAAAATTGGTAACTGATGGCTAGAAGCAGGAGTATAAAATTTTTGTGAGTAAGTTCAAGGACGTAGCCTTTAATCCTGAGGGCTCACAACTTCCAAATGGTGTGCTATGTCAACATTAAAGCGCCTTATTCAGTGGCTACAAATCAGGAAGTACCACTTGCGCAGATGTCTCCTGAAAGTGGCCTGGATTATATTCATCATGTACGCCAAAATCCATTCTTCTGATTCCACCATGCTTTGTGACTCGATGATGTTGATGGCCTCTAAACGGTATAAAGTGGAGAGAGGAAGAGAGATGGGGTTGTTCAAACAGAGGGCTTTGTAACGCACATTCGAAGGAAGACATTCACACAGATATACTGCTCACCACAAGGAAAGGCGGCAAATTTGACAACTTTTTCGCATTGTAACCTCACTTGATGCTTCCTCTGGTTACATTTGCAGCGATTCCAAAAGGTCTTGGATGCATTCATTTTAAAGATAAATGACTGTGCAAACAAAAACTTGGTGATGGCTATTTAATGAAAGCTTGACACTCAGGTGGCCATATTAATAACCACCTTACCTGCGGTGTTTTTTACTCACGCTTATAGATGTAAAACGAGCGGCACACTACGAACTGGGACACAATTTTGTAGTCAAGAGAAAAAAAGTTATTAAGACAATGTTGCACACAGTAGTGATTGTCTGTTGTGCCCTATCAATTATGGGTGCTAACAGGCGGCACACATGGCGTGGGTCGGCCTGATGGTCGGTCTCTTGTCCAAATACGCTTTTCAAGATGGTAGACAACGGTGGTAGTGAGTGAGTGCATGAAACAGCATATGTTGGTGTACTAGCCTTGTCCTTTTTAGTAGACAAACATTTAAATGGTGATGATATACTCATACTCAGTGAGGTATCAGACTAGTGCAAACCAGTCCAAGACGAGTGGTTTCGATAACATTTCTCTGAGCAGGCAGTGTATCATTTGCAGTACTATGACAGTTTGTTTGACTCTGTGTTTTTTCGAGTGGATACCGAAGTCTCCGCAGCTTGCACCCCTCCTGACCATGCCAGCGGCCCAAACTCCTCCGCACATCGGTAATGCACTTTCTGTCACACTCTCATGACTTCAGCAACCTCAAAAATCACTTTGGACATGACAACAATTTGAAGCCT
Organism: Echinococcus multilocularis; assembly: GCA_000469725.3. Taxonomy (NCBI): domain Eukaryota; kingdom Metazoa; phylum Platyhelminthes; class Cestoda; order Cyclophyllidea; family Taeniidae; genus Echinococcus; species Echinococcus multilocularis. The sequence goes on along the minus strand of LN902848.1, from coordinate 283,248 downwards.
AAAGAATGCCTGAAAAAGAATGATAAAGCCTAAGTGCCACGAAAGACAAAATCAGAAAAGTATGCGAGAGGAGGTTAAATACGCTTGATTCTAAATACTTTCAAGTAAATACAGCACAGACGGAAATGTAGGAATGGACTCCCTGTCGTAAAAAATCCACTCCCTAGCCTTAGATATTAAGCCATGTTAATGATTGCCTTTGTTTCCACAATTCAGCGTCAAGACCTGAGACAATCAAATGTATACAACTGCTTTTGCGTTAGGAAAAATTTTGAAGTAGGAAGAATGGACAAAATTTATCGGGAAAACCAAGTCATGCTATTCACTAAATAACACGGAAGATGGACAGTCTCTTCACTTTTTCATCTGTAAAAATTGGAACCGGAAGGTGTTTTTAAGGATGGTGAAGATTTAAGGAAAAACCAAGCATACTTATTTTCTGATATCGTCATTTTTTCTTGTAGAAAAACATTTGCTCTTGTGGCATGTCCCTTGAAGAGTTTGAGTGACATTCAGAGCGATAAAGGAACTCACTCAGAGAATGAAGCCGAAGAGGGGATAGTGACACCTACCCACTAACTTGGGCTTCAGAGCTGAGTAAATCTGGAAATGGTAGGGTACATTGCATAGACTACACCTTTAATTTCCTTATAAAACAAAACTTTGCAACCCCATTTCAAGAAAGCAAGAGCAAGTGATCGCTCAGGCAAAAAACATCACCCATGTGCATTACATGAAATTTCACGTAGTGGATTTTGGTGGCCAGATATATCGCCGTCAAAGCTAATGTTTCCCAGCTGCAACCTTTTTTAAAAATAAGTTCTAAGAATTAAAGCGGCTGCAAAGCAAATTGCATTGAGCTTCGCAATGAAGGTATCAACTGGAACCAAACCCCACAATCGCCAAAATCTGCTCAATTTTTCCACCAAAAATTAACAGGACTTTCCCTTACCTTGATGAAAACTAGGCGTTTGCTCCTTATTCACTTTTGCGGAATCCTCGATCTTGATTCCTTTTAGTTATCCGGTCCAATCCACTTACTGTTTCTACCTTTAAATTAAGTGGACCGTTTCAGAGATGCCTTTCTTTCCCTATAAGGAAATTGACATGCCTGGCTGTTCCTACTATCCAAAAACTCCACATTTTCTGTAACATAGCGAAAGCCTCTACAGCATCTATGAAAAATGCATCATCAAGGAGTCAAGAGGTTCAAGACTGGGAAATGCAAACCACACACCACTCTCACAGTCCCTCGAATAAATCGAGGAGACTTGGCTTTATTTGCACATTTGAATAGAGTTAAATCAAACAGTTGTAATACGATAGTAATTTATGCCTCGGTATTAACGAGGCACCACTTTTGTACTTCGAATCAGCCTCCTTGTACCTCTTTGGGTGGGCTGGCCTTTTGGGCCAAGCCAATAGCCCAGACACCTTCTCTGCGCTGAATACGTATTCTGTCCGAGTACTTTGTCTTCTTCCGTATTCAGGGAGTCTCGGAACGCTACACAGTGGCTGATCTCAAAAATAACTGGGGGCCAAAATTTTGAAATTTATTGTTGCGAAGCGTGAATTCGTTTGATTAAAATGATAGAACGATATCACGTAATTAAAAGAGGTATTTGTAGTTAATGTAGTGGAATCCCTACATTCAAATATGGCACTGCAGTTACGTGAAGCAGAATAAGGTTTTTTCCTCTGGAGATTCCAATGCCTGTGCCATTCGCGACTTGGACTACTTCAATAATTTGTTCAGGAGGATGCCCATGATCAAGATTAGGCACAGGTATTCCACTTCTTCTCCGAACCGGCAGACAAGTTGCAACACACACCACAGTAGAAGGGTTTAGCTTCCGCAAGGCGAACACCCACTTACAGCAGCGTTAATATGAGCCTTCGGGCAAACAAGACTTGTGGACAACTTCCGTGTGGTCCTGCATGACTAATCAAAACACCGAAGGTACTTTTGGGGAAAGTTGAAGTTATGACTTTAAGCATAAGGCCGTTTGTCAGTTGGAGGTGTATGGCACAAAAGACATGCCATTCACTGTTTTTTTTGAAGCCAAAAGTGTGCAATTGACGATGGGTACAAGTCATTTTAAGATTATTTCGTCGATATAAAAGAGCACATTATATGGAATAAATGCAAGTAATTTAATGTAACCAACTTACCGCAAATCGTCTACTGCTGTCTTTGCATTTAACATCAGTAATGTCGAGCCCGAAACATCTCAAAGCAATTCGTGATCGGCCATTTCCTTGTGCACGTCACACTTCTTCAGTTTCTTCAAGATCGTCCGTCACCCTTCCACGAGTCTCGTAGTCAGGTGATGCTCCCCAACCCAGCCTGGAGGTGGTTAAAGTGGTGATTGGAGTAGAGGATAGCTAAAAAATCCATCCACATCGTCTCTTGGGGTAATAAAGAGCTACTCAGGCCTTGTTTCTTTGTAATTGGGGGTGTATGATCAAAGAAATTTGGTCTGTGCATTATCAAATTACAAAGAGGATGACTTGAAACCGCAATTGACAATCATTAGACGTTTGCCCTTTCCACGAGCACTTTTTGACCAGCATTGAATTTGATCCCAAAGGTGTGTAGCCTTTGCAAAAACGCGTTTTAAGGAGCTTAAATTACAAGATGTTTTAGGCTGCGCTGTCGATGTCGATTTCCTCACTCAGTGAAGACCTGCGTTTACCATAGTTCCGTTTTGAGGGCATAAAGGGGATATCTTCCATTATTGTCTACATCCTTTCATTTTTGTATGCAAAACAAGAGGGAATAAAGTTTTCGAGGAGCCATGCTTGAGTTGGCTGACTAATACTTGTGAAGGAGACAGAGCCCACCTGACATCTAGTTGACTGCAGTCACGACTACAAAAAAAATGTGAAGAAGGTAAATCAGAACTCGTCCTCAAAACAGCAAGAGAGGAGTTAAAGATGTTAAGAGTTTGAATATGTGTTAGGACTGTGCGTACTCCCATTCGCGATATTCTGAGAGATTTGTGAAAGGATTAGGACGTTTGTCCTTACCAACTTAACTCTTTGTCTCAAAATAAGTGATTATTTCTCCTACCGGAAAATTTAATGGTTGTAAATTTGCAGGGCTTTTATCCATATGCATTCAGTATTGAATTTACGAGTTGATACTGCCTTTGCTGTTTCCACGTTCTCATTATTCAAAATTAACCAAATTAAAAAAAACTAATTTTGCCTTGTCAGGACGAAAAGTTACTGGTGCCATGCTGATTACAGAGAATCCACTTGTTCCCTGCATTGGTTGCAAGAAATTCTGTAGTAAAATGAGTGCGTGATCTCCTCGCAAATTACGCAGTTGGTTGTTCGTAGCGCAGAAGAAAATGGAATTTTTCGTTCGCAAATTTAAGACCCAATTCTTAAAGTAAAAGGTGCACAATCGAAAAACTGATTATTTCGCGAGCATTTTGCAGATTAGGAAAAAGTAATTTACTTTTAGCTATACAAAGTAGATTTACTCAGTATTTCAGAATCCTTGAAATTTATGACATGAGTGAAGCGAAACCTCTCGGTTGAAAATCATCGCTCTGAAAATGCAGCTTCCTTGAGAATGAGAAAAAGCCACTTAAAACTAAATGCCTTTTCATCTCCCAAGTTTTGACTAACCTGGGATCAGACGATGGCTTCTTGGTCATGGAGACAACCTTGGAGGATGAGATTCCCAAAGACTTTCTCAACACTATGCCCCTATCCCATTATTCAAAAGGCAGCAAAAGGGATGAAATTTGTTGTATGGCCAAACCGACCGACCTTACCGATGACGTTTACAAAGCCTAGAAAATTCCAACCATCCTTTAATTTATTATAAGCAATTTTTTCACTAATGTCCAAGTACTGCTGCGTCGCTTTGTCTCCTCTGTGATAAATTGACTGTAAGGGGTGGAGGGTTTATTGCATTAATCATTTTCCTTTTCCTCACTTTCTCTCCAATTTAGTAAAGATAGTTACTTTCCATTTTTGTTGCTCTAATTGAAGCCTTCGGGTCAAGGCACCTGCTATACGATGGCGAATTTTTGAATTGAAATGTCCTCGCCTTCATTAAAGTTGAAACTTTGATTAATGTTATTTTATGATTCTAAAAACAGGTTGCCCACAGACACTCTTCTAAATTATCTACAAAGTAGCAGTGTACATAAACTTCTGTGGGTGGCTACATAAGTCACTGATCTAGCTGGAAAAATGTTTCATGATAGACACCAAAGAGGTGTAGCCTCATGATTGCTACAGGTAACTACTGAATGTACACCAACAATATTACCCATCATTACCATTTCCGTCCGTAGTTTCTCCTGTAATGTCCACAAAATAGTGATAATACAGTCACAGATCCTTCCATAAGTCCGGTCGCCAAATGACTTGAATACACTACTGTAGAAGTCATATTGGGAGTTGGCCTAGTTAAAGAAAGAGTTCGAAGTAATTTTACTGCCTCACAATGTTAGTGGAGTATTTCATTTCCACCTGCTGCAATTTACTGTTCGACCGTGGTGGTAGTCCTCCTAAATCCCTTCCTATCGACACCCGCTCGACTGGTTTTTACATTCACACGATCGCAAAATCCCCGGAAACTGTCAATGCCATGTTGCATCTGCAATCATCCACACGGAGTTTTCTATTCAAATAGCCAAGTGCACCCTTTCTCCCACTTTATTCCCAGCGGCCCACTGTTCAATTGAATCGCGGCCATTAAAGACAGTAGAATAATAATGTAACGAATTTGTTTCCTTAGAGGGCGCCATTTTTCCCGGTTTTAAATTTGTAAGTAGAGCAATTAAATTGCAGCACCGATATTTGAGAGCCTTAGGTTCCTTTATACTTTGTATACTTTATTCAAAGCAGTAGTTTACTATATCTTTACAATTGCATGTGTTGACATAATTTCTGGTTTAATCAACTAAGCAGTTTCCATTAGTTCACAGAATAATTTTTTTGTCTAACTACATATTCTTCCTAATGACCATATTTTAAGGCTGAGAGTTCTGAAATCTATACTTCATGGAACCCCTTTTCGGTGGTCTCAGGCAGGACATTCGTACTAACAATTTGCCAGGCACTCTAATTCACTCATATTTTGCTGATTAGATCCTGTCTGAAGAGAGAAAGGCTATCAAAGACGTGCCCTCTTTTGACAATGTCTTCGGGTTTGGTTTCTACAATATGGGTGTTGAGAGCAGGTCTCAGCGACTCTGCAGCGTCCATTGTTGAGCTACTGCAAATGACACGAACAGATGGCTGTGACTTGAATTGACGGTTGAACAACTTTGGATTTGGAGGAATAGATGTTGAACAGCATTCTCCCACACTTTACTAATTGGACGCGATCCAATATAGTTGGATCCAAACAGTTGGGACAAACAGGTGGAATCTCTTCTCCACTGAGTGCCAGTCAGTCTTGAAGAGTGCAACACTGGTACGTTTCCACAATGTACCTCCAAATGGGATGCAGCGTTAGGTTAATCAAAATCTACGTGCCAGGGTAATGCCGTTGGGATTAAACGTCTCCAACTTGGAGGATGATCGTTGTTGCTTCCTCGTAGGAGATTTTTACCATCCGCTTCAAAAGAGCAATGTCAAAGCGCGGCGAAGTAGATGTTTTAAGACGAAGGATTTGTGAACAGTGCGCTTATGCATGTGTTGCCCGGCCTCTATCATTAACTGCAATTTTGATGTCATAGTATAATATTCACTGAGTTTCTGTTAATAACTAGCCGCCCGTGGCTTCCATTTTTTAATAACGTTACTGTTTTTTCCTCTGGATTATATTGACAAGTGAGTGGTTGCAAGACGGTAAGCAAATCTTACCTTGTACAACGGTATATTGGGGAATTTGAGGATGTGAGTGACTAAAAAAGGAGAAGAAGGCAAAAAGGGAGTCTAATCTTCCTATGTACAACTGTGAGGTAATAATGAATGGCGTGTGAGATGACTGACTGCTTTAACTTGTGGTGGGTGCGATCCGACCTGGACATCAACTCTCAAGGCGATTTAGTAAATGGTGTCCAAATGCTCTCGAAGATACTGCAAAAAAACGTCAAGTTGGAATCATCGAGTCCAAAAGACAGCTAGAGTAAAACCCGTAGTTAACAATATGAAGAAGTTAAACATTTTCGCCCTTTCCTTTTAACAAGTTTTATGATAACAGATACGTGGGTGCTGTAGCATGGTACCTACACCAGGTGAGCCGGCTTCCCGGCCACGCTGGCAGTCCCAAAACCCCCCCTCACCCAAACAATACCTATTCTGCCCGCGTATTACGTCTTCTGCCGTCTTTGGGGAAGCCTCGTGATGCCACAAAACATCGTATGTCATATTTGGTTACCATTTTTATTACGCTATTTAGGCTCAAACACCGTAACTTGTAAGTTCGCTAAGATGTGTAACTAAAAAGGCAAATGAGGTGAAGTGGCATTGCGATCATCGTATGAACTTCTGTGAACTAATAATGAAGGGCGTGTGAGATGACTGACTGCAGTGAATTGTGGTGGGTACGGTCCGACCTCGACATCATCATTAACAAACGGTGCCTAAATGCTCTCGAAGGTGAAGCAGCCAAAGTCGGCTTGGGATTACCGGGTCCAAAATGCAGCTAGGATGAAACAAGTAGTAAACGATATAAAGCCATTGTAAAATTTCATTTTAAATTACAAAGTTTTTTTAATTAGTTTTACAATAGCTCTTTCACGAAAGACTAGTTTGAAAGGGAACTAATAATTTCGAATTCTTTTATTTGTGGCACCAAGTGTGTTTCAACTTTAAGCAGCCAGTTGCCGCGGCCTTTGCGGTTTCGTCTTACGGTTTTTGTTTGGGAAACCGAAAAATTCATCCGCACCATTAAAGTCAGCAAATTCGCGCACAATATGGCGTCTGATATTTTATTAGCTGGTGGAACCATCTGCCCTGGCCGTCTAAATAAAATGTCCTCCCCTAAAGGAAGAAGAAAAATCACCTGGTGAGTTGCCCAGACTCCCAAATGTGGTGTGTGTGAGTTTGGCCAGTAAAATTTCAGGCCTGATTTCATGACAAACCTCATTACAACGCCTCAACAAAGTAGCGGAACATCCTAAATATTAACAAAGGGACTTTACCAGCTAATGCCTTCATCGCAGACAGTATGATTACAGAACTTTCCTGAACTGGTTTCACGTTAAATGTCGATTTTTGTCTAGATGCACGAAAAGATATTGCTGCGTTCAAAATTATCCACCTTATTTTATTGAAAAGGTAAAATGCAGGGAAGCACCATCTAACTAGTAAAATTGCGGAAAGAGCTCTCTGATTACCAACTTTACAATTGTCAAAAGGAGATTTGGTTATCCATAGAGGGGACAGTAAATGAAATGCAGCGTTTCAAGACTTATTTGAAGGCGAAGGAAGTCACGACCTGGGACGAATAAGTGTGAAATGCACATGCAGTAAGACTTCGGGTTACCGGCATGGCATGAAGGTCAGGCCACTTGGAGGAGGTAAAATGGCAGAGTACTTACGTGGTCCCTCTACCAAAACCGAGAGCTAAACAAACAACTAACCTATTGCAAAAACACCCCCATTCCAAGAGCCTTCAGCATTTAAACACAATTTGTCACACATTTTACAGTAAGCAGGATGAAAGGCAGCTTGTCTATGCCTCCTTATTGCCAAAGTTTATCAAGTCAAGTGGCAACTTCAATTCGATTGGCCGGTAGTACGCTCAGAGGGAATTTAAAGGTGAAAATAGTCACTGAAGGGTGCTGAGATTTTCTTGAAGAATAAAGGTGAGATAATACTCGAAGAGGCATATGCTATCCCTTGGTTGATGGTTTAACTCTTGGTTTTGGTAAAGGAACCAATTAGGTGCTCCGACGCTGCGAATTCGCCAAATGGCCTGATCTCCAGGCTAGGTCAGTAGCCCCAAGCCCTTCCGTGTCTCAACAATACATATTCTGCCCGAGTATTATGTGTCCAGGTGCTAGATATTCGTTTTCGGCGGTTGGTGGATATAACAAGCAATATTTGGAAGCAGAATGTGGGATGCAGGAAAATTGCAAAACGACTTATTTACAAAAATGATGCAAATTTGCGAACTCAACACAAATTACTGAGGGAAAAAGACTCCTAAGCATGATTACTAAATGTTTTCGAACAAAAAATCATTTTTCTCAAAAAGGCTGATTTTGAATACCTACTCTTCATCTTGAGTCTGATGGTGCCGTCGTGCTGCGAACAGAATTACTGTAGGTCTCTGCCACTTTTGACACCACTGGGAAGATATATCCAGTTTGGCTTCTCTACCTTTGCAGTCTGTCAAGTTCATCTTCATGAACGACGTTCTCCTTAAATAATGCATGCTTTCAATTAATCTTCACTGAGAAAATTTCATTACTGATATTGGAAACCATCTTGCATTTTGTTATTCGTGTTTTCAACTAAAAACCGTTGATTTGGAGGCGAAAAGTGTAAAATAATTAGTTGGTAACATTTCGTCGAAGGCTAATAATACTTAAATATTTTGAGGAAAATTCTAAGTAGGCAGTCCGTAGTAAAAATTCAAAACAGAAAGATAATCAAAAACGTGAAGTATCTCCGCTCATTTTATCCTCTTGAGACTTCCAAAAAGACTACAGAAAACATGACAAGTTGTTTTAGAGCTGTTGGCATGACATAAAGGCCAGGCTGCGCGGTGGAAACCACCTCGTACCTTGTTGTTCGTGTTTTCCACCAAAAACCGTCGATTTGGAGGTAATAAAGTGCTAAATAATTTGGGTGTAACATTTTGTTGAAGCTAGGTGATACTTAAAAATTTAAAGAAGAATTTTAAATCAGTGGCCTGAAGGTAGTAATCCAAAACCGAAAGATGGAGCAGAGTATGAAAGATCTCCACTTATTTAATTGTCCCGAGACTTTCCAAAAGAGGACAGAAGATATGACACATGACTTGAAGACCGGGCAGCCCAGTGAAGGTACAATGGCGAAACAGCTAAGTGGGCCTTACCAAGACTGAGAGCTAAACAAACAACTATCACCATCAAATAAACAAATGAAATCCCGATTTAGTTGCTATCTGTGTTTAAAAAATAATTATTTGCTCCCTTCTTTACGGAAGTGGAAAAATAATGGTTCACCATGAGTCAGGGAATCTTTCAAAAAGTCATCACCTTTACAATGAAGGATAATTCTCCAGATTCATGGCAGGTCCTATTCAATAAGAAAAAGGTTTCAGTCAAGTATACCCTCATTGTTTACCTTCTCGCAGGACGAACTGTTTAAAACACAAAAGGCTACCTTTTTATGGACACGGAACTCCACATTCAGCGTGTGGCCGTCACCTCACAAACTCCCCCCACTCAAGTGGAACAATCGTGCAAAGACATCTAGTTTGGACATGTCCTCAGCCCTGCCAGACAGCCACAGCGTTTTAAGCTCTAAATGGCCACCAGAGTACAGTCACCACTTGCATTATCCACCCGCACATCAGCTAACCCCGTCCGCCCACCGACCACAGATACTAGCCACTCCCTCGCCGTCAGCGTCAGGAAATGGGTGACTGGTGGACGCTGTAATGGTGCCCAATAAGTTGTTGACGTTCAAAAACTCATTTCCTGAGGTCTAATCGCTGGAATCCTTTAGTTGAGGTCTAATTGAAGCCAGACTTTGCTCCAAAACATCCTTGCACAACAGTTATTAATGCCAATGAGCAGTTAAATGTCCAATTAAAAGGTAACTATTGCTGAAGGAATGAGTTTACTTCTTGTGGTTAACCATCCACTCTAGCTACCATGGTTATAGATGCCATCTGGTGTCATCGTGCAATCTGTGCAATACACACATCCCTGATCAGGCATCTGGGAAATGCCAAGGTAAAGTCAATGACAGGAACCCCCTTGAGTTGCATTTCTTGCATAAATAATGCGGTGTTTTATTGAGTAATAAAGGCATTTCCGTTTTAGAATAAATAGAAATACCCAGAAAAATCAGAAAAAAATACAATGCGATTTCCTAGCGCTTTGAAAAGTGTAAAGACTTTGAAATTATTTAATTTTGCTTGTTGTCAAAAGTACTGGCTAGATTTTGTAAAAATTTTCCTTTTATTTTTTAGCATTGTTTGCACCACACGTTACACTTGGCTCCTATTTTTACATTCGCAAACTGACGCTTTCTGGTAAAAAAATAATTAAAGTAGTTCTTTTTCTTATTTCCAGTGTTCGTATTCTCATTCGTGTTGCCGTTTACAGTAGAATGCGTCAAACTTAGTGGTGCTTTACTCTGTTCCTGCATAACCTGGGCGTCCATTTTGATTGTATTCCCATATTGTCAAAAACACTTTTAACGGTTTTCCCTTTTAGAAAACAATCTTCTCGTTCACAAAAATATTCACATATTTGTTTCGAATGAAAGAGGCAAAGTGTTACGCTTATCAATGGGAAGACGTTCAAATCCACCTTTAATGATGAAACTCGCCGATTCCTCTATTTTCTGACGCAGGTCCTCCCTGAACATTTCATTGTAGGATTCCACTGTCTACACCATATCGGAAAGGCAAGCCAAATGCCAATCGGGCCAATGGCAGAGGCGGCGAGGCTGTCTGATGAGAGACATTAGGTGACTCCACCGGACTGAGGCTCAGTTTTACTATTGCGGCATATCAACTTTGCTTAGATTCCTCTCCAAATTGCATTCAGATTTATGGAATAGGAGAAAGGTAGAAATCAGGTCATTCACACCGCATCTCGCTCTGTTCATTAGTAGAAGTAACTAATGACATAATATTCCATACTGTGCAAAAACTAAAAGCTTTTATTCTCATTCTTTTATTCTGACTCCATCTATCAGTATATGCTCTTTTGTGTCGAGTAAGTCTGCCATCTAGACAAACCATGACTTTTATTAATTTGGATTAGACGCATTTTCCTCTGTTATCAGTCCAGCGTCTTCAGGACTTTCTACAGGCATTACAAGACATGGACCTAGGCAAGACTGAACTGTAGAAATGCTGAAGAAGCTGGTTGGTTATTGACAGGAATGGCAAAAATAGAACACTTTGGCCAGCAGTGTGGTAGTCGAATCAAGGAGGCTGGAGGACCAGTGCAAATAATAGGAAAGCTGACCTGACTTTGGATCAGAATGTAGTACTCATATGGTTTAACGCTCCTTTCAGAAAGGAGGCGGGGATACTAATCGAATCTGGTGACAGAGTGAATAGCCTGCAAGCCTCAGAGAGGTCACGGATCCTCACCCCCACCCTAAACTCTGTACTACTTTTGCCTATTCACTTCCTCCAATAAATACGTCGAAATCAAACCAACCTGGTTGTTCCAAGAGTACGAGTAGCAGGGACGAGGAGACCCACAAGCCTAGTTCTACACTGGTGGCAGCGCCAGCCGACCTCCCTTCTTCCAGAAATGGCAAAAACTTCAAACACTGGCTAAAACAGCTAAATTCAACCCCCATTTTCACCCTCATTCTCCGCGCTCTCCCCATGGTCTATTTTTGGCCGCAGTCAATGCCGGCATCACCCATGATACCGACATTGATCAATGCTGCGATGAATTGGCTCAACTTGTCATCGATCTGGAAGAACGATCCCTTGTCAGACATTTTTTCGTTTGTTTCCAAAAAGCTGACGAGGATGATAAAGAATACGCTAAGAACCTTCAACTTCCGGCGGGACGTGGTTTCATTGGCTGTCTTTCGAACAAGGTCTCTAACTGGGTAACGGTCCAATTCAGACATGGAGTCGGACCTCCCGCTTTGGTTGGGAAGCTCTGCGATGCAAAGACCAACTCGCTAGGTCAGTTGGTGAAGCTCACAACTCTGGGTGGCCCCAATCTTCCAGAAGCCTCAAAACGTTGTTGCATTGCACCCTTCTTCCCCCCTAAGCTATACATCTAGATTAGGCTAGCCTTCTTTTATCCTTTCCTGTTTGTTCCAAAATGGCTCCCAGTCTTACATACAAACTACTGGTATACTTGAAGGGCGTCGACCCTGTCACGAGGTTCGATTCATATCCCCGCCTCCTCTCTGAAAGGAAAATTAAAACAATAGAGGTGTAACGAATACACTAGCGGTAATTGTACAAATTGAACTTGCACAATGTTCAAAAAGATTTAACGGATGCTATTATTTCTGGCAAATACCCTTATAAGCACAAGAATAGTACAAATGATTTTGTAATGCTTACATTGCTTGTTTTAATCGCAGTTTCGGTAAAGGTTTTACTTACCTGTTCCACTAATGCACCTTCGCCGGGTAGGTCAGCCTTCGGGGAGGTGCCAGTAGCCTCAATCCCTACTGCATGTCGATATTACACATTCTGCCTGAGTATTCTCTCGTCCTCGTTCGTTTTCAGGGAAGCCACAAATCGCTATAATTGGATAAACACATTTTCCATAAATTCACGCTCTTTTTGAGGCAATGTTTGGATTAATACTTTTGCCTTCAATCAGGAATGTCGCACGATCCATCATAACCCATTTTTAATAAGCCCACTAATTTACCTTCCCAGCAAAATACTTTTACTGATTGCAATTAAAATGCCTACCTCAAGGTCAACAATGTTGACGGTTTAGTTCGTACTCCTTTTAAATGAACTCCTCTGAGCGAAACTCTGTCCTCCATTTCAAAAGATTTTTGAATTTATCCAATTCAATTCCAGAAGCGTTTGTGCGATCCGGCGGCATATTTATCAATGATGTTTTATTTCAATCCACTTTGATGCAGCAAACAAAGGTATGAAGAGAAATTGGAAGGCAAACTATAAAATGAGGATGAAAATGCATGCTTTGCCTTGAATTCTGGACAAATGCTGCCATATTTCTTCCCACTTAAGTCTACCTGGGCCATAACTATTAATTCCTTACAGAAAAGTTGAAGATTTTAAAATAGTTGAACCGGATAGACATCCCACTTGCTGTAAAGATAGAATCATTTCGTGCAAAAGCATTTCACTTACGATGTAGGGCGAGGTTTTCCAACACTTAAGATGCGTCTATAAATAACATCTCGGATTGTGCTATCAAGTGACCGGAGGCCAGCACATCCGGTGGATGTACAATGGTGGAGCACTAAGTGATTTTTTTTACCAAAACTAAGAGTTAAAAAAACAATTAACGTGTCACGTGGGTTTGGCTCTCCCTCAAAGAGGCAGCCTTAGGTGTTACTTGTCATCCGTTATTGCACGACAAGGAGGACTCCTGACCCAAGATGCCAGAACGCAACTTCAACACGACTTTCCCTTTCCAGATTTTGCAGATGCATGTCTAATTTCTAACCACTCACACACGACACTATTGCAGTTTGAAGTTAGAAATAGAGACTCTGCTCTCGCTCACCTAAGTTAAGCTTTAAATGGTTTGTCCCCAAAATCAAATTTTTGGACCAATTTTGAAGGCACGGTAGGCATGTCGACTTATTAAAGAGGGCATTAAAAGTCCTGGTAAATGGTAGCACTTCTGTCCTCAATTTATCCTCACTTTTATACTTATTAATGAAGACCGATCAGATGCAGTCAGATGCTGTTGCCTGAAAAGGTATGGTACTGGTTAGGCAAGTTTCATGGAGGGTCGAAATTAACGCCCTTCTAGGGGATAAACAATGCTGTCTCTGTCTCCGTCTGTTACTGAAAATGTGTCTATTCATGCAGACAGATGGAATGTGATATCTCCACATCTAACAAATGAGTTCCCTTTTCAACAAGTTTTCTTGTCCAAGACAGTTAAGAGACAGGAAGAAACTCAACCACAGTGGAGTTCTCAAGAAGAGTCAATGAGGGGGGGGGGAATCAAACACCTTCTTACACTCAAGAACATTCCCCATCTACACTGCCTAATTGGCATGTAGTTTACAAATCACCAACTCAGGACAGTAAGGGCGGCGCTGAGGACGGAGCTCAAGGGAAGAGTTGAATTGTGTAGTCGATTTAGATTGTTTAATTGACTGCTCTGGTAATTTAGTCCCTTAAGGTTGTGCTTCCATTGGGCGATAGATGCTTTGAGCTGCGTTGAAATCTACCCACTCCGTCCATACGCCAGTAAGCAGTGCGATCCTCCATGGTACTTTGTTTTTTGCTACTTCAGCAGAGTTGGGACGCTGTCAAGTTTTTGGCATATTTGTAACTTAATCAGCAACCCAACCATGACTGAAAACTTGTAGGGGACAAAATTGATGCAGGATTTATGATTCCCTGCTGGACTAGCTGCAGTGGAAAGAGACTACTATGGGACATAGTTTTGATTGCCCAAAGTGTTTGCAAGTGAGTCTCTACCACGCACCATTCGCCGTTTGTGGAAGCGCTAGTCAAAACGCATCCCAGCATAGGGGTTGGCGTGACCTCAGACTACAACACAGTAGACTGCTTCATAAAGTTGGGTAAGAGTAACCGCAATTCTGTTTTTATTCGTCCACTCCGAAAGCCGCAGGGGAGAACTCGTCTAAGTTCTGCCCAGATAAATTGCTGCAATGAATGTCTTTCTTCCTTAATGAATGGATAGATTATCCAGATTAGCCATTGTTTGTATATTTTTGCCGATGATTTCTTGCCTTGGTTTTCCTTTTGCACTAGTAAGGCAAGAAGTCTTAGGATTAATACGAGTAGTACATCATGGCAATTGTGTACGCGGCGTCTCTGAAGCCCACGGGAGTAAATGTGTCACTAGGGCACAAATGGTTGAGAATACGAAGTTACTCAGGTCCTACAAGTCAGAAATTACTTAACTAATTGCTCTACTAATTGCTAATCCAGCATAATGCTTTTGGGGACTTTTTGTTGATTTTATAAAATTGGCGATCCATAAGTGATGCGGATACGATGTCATTGATGCACTCCAAACACCATCTTCTTTAAAGACATTTTGCATCGGCAGGTGCAAATGACGTTTGACAAGTGAGTCAATCAAATTTTCTTGACACCATTGCTACGCTGTAGACAGTACTAACGTAAACAAACTGCTTCGAAGATGTGCCAAACCATCTTTACGATATGATCATGCCTCCTGACCAAATTCTAACATATTTTTGATGTCAAACGATAGTAAGTTGAGTCCTACAATTAAGTTTTATTTTCACCTAGAACCTACCGCGATTAGCTGGATATAAACCTTTGCATGAGTGGATTATACAAGTTCCTGCAAGTAACTGCACTGAACTCTTGGACACGGCATTACCTCGTAATTTTTCATCTGCTGGGGCCAAGCGTGGCACACGTGCAGATGACACTTCTGCCTTCCCCTACTATCCACTGGAGCAATTTATAAATTCACGAATAGGAGAGGAAGCAAATTGCCACGGCCAAACTTTATATACAGCTTGTGGGAAATGTGTGGCTAACTTGAGATTTATTTCAGGCATTCGCGCTCCTCCCGCCCTATTTTAAGTTTACTCCACAAAAAGCGCTTACGGGATTCAATGAAACTGTCATTCTTTAATAATTAGGTGACCTACACCCCAATTTATCTCCAAAAATTAAATAAACAATTGGCTAGTATGTGTGCAAACGGCGTCAAACCTCTAAAATGATGCATGCAAATCGGTATCACCGGATCAACTTTGATTCATGTCCCTTACTTCATCCTGACACGCAGCTGCAGCGAATCATATGCCAAATCTTGCTCAGCTCACATACAAACACTGGTTTGGTACAAAAATGAGCTCTTGGTCTTTGACACTTTTTTGCTTTACATGGTGACATAAAACTTTTGAATCCAGAATAGGCAAAGGTTCATCTAGATTTGTCAATCACATGGCAAAAGTTGATATGCTTAAGGAAGTGAGTGAAACACTTGAATGATGGGAAATTACAGCTGCAATCCAGATTAGGCAAAGGTTTAACTAGATTTGTTAGTCACTAGGTGAAAGTTGATGTGTCTAAGAATGCAAACAAAGCGTTGGAATGACGGGAAGTTACAACAACACCAAATTAGTCCTTCTGTAGAGTTCGCACTAATCAAATAAATTAGCACCTAGAAAACTGCAATAAATCAGGCCAACTAAACCTGGAAAGTGAACTTGACTGGGGCATTGACTAGACCAAATCAACTCATCCTGGGTCAAAAAATGTTATTCTGGATGAAATTTTTCATACAGTTTTGTAATAAGTCAAATGGTCAATCAAAATGGAGCTGGTACACCCGGGCATTATGTTGTGTCCGGAAGAAGGGACAGTGGCAGTGAAGTGAACATGGGTTAAGCTGTTTCCCTAAAACCTACTAACCTGTATTGCTGGCACTTTAGTGGAATAAAAGTCTTCCCTACGAAATAAAGTAAGTTGATGCACGGAGGATACCATTCATGGGGTATCATAGTCCCAAGGTCCACACGTATGAGCTCCTATCTTTCAGGGTTTATCATTAGGCAGTTGTCGAGCACACGTTCAGAAAGCGTAGTTAAGACCTGAAACAAAAATAAGCATCTATAAATGCTTGACGAGTGAAGGCTAGAGAGAGAGTTAGAAAAAACCGAATATTTTGATTCTTCTGGTGTGCCATTTCAACGATTTTCAAATGTTACATGGCAATCAAATTCTACCAGTGATTTTGGTTTCCACCACTGTTTGAATTTTAATGAATTCTGGTAAGCCACGAAAGATTTGGAGAAATTCGACTTTCTCCGTCCAGCAAAGGGTACAAAGTAAAGGTCAGGGAAACTTGTCATGCCAACAGATGCATTAAATTTACTAAATTTACTTTGCTCAACTATGTAAGATGGGCATTTCGAAGGTTTTAGGCATGAATTGCAAAAGCCCCGTCTGCAGATGTAGGAACGTAGAGTGCCGCATCAGTGCTTGCTCTACTGACTGGAATTAATTAAAATGCTGTTCAAAAATGTGGAGAAAATATCTGAATGTTTAACTTGTTGTTACCTAGTGATAAAAAGACGGAACGTATGTGTGACGCTCAACATGGACGACAAAGCAGGTCGTTGCATGGAGAAGACGCTGGTAGCAAAATAGTCACCAAATATATTCAATAATTACTTCATCTCTTTGTTTATTTACTCATCCATGTAAGGAATTCCTAATACCATTCTACGGTTCCGTCAGAAATAAACTTTTAGAAAGTTTAAACAGTTTATTCCCTATAAATCTGCCTTTAAAAACTTTCCTATTTAGAGCTTGTCTCATAAACAAAGGACGGATGCTTATTTGACAGATGTTTTCCTTGAACCAGAAAAATAACCGCAGTTTGGTTGACTCTAGACTCATGGTATTTCTTCATTCGTGATGCGAATTGTGTCCACCTCTGACTCAGCCGACAAAGCAAATTTTCGGCCTCTGCTGCCAATTGTACTTTACCCCATTACTAATCCGTTTTATAAATTTTCTATGCAAACCAAATGTTTGTATCCTGTGTCACGAAAACATATCTTCAGAAAATAAGTTTATTTTGCAGATTACCGAGTAAAATCTGTTGCAGTAAAAAACAAAAAATCAAGTAGGCAGTTAATTGGGCGAAAGCAAAGAAAGGTGGGAGATACAGGTTTACTGCAATGTTTAGCATCAAAAAGTGGCGATTTTTTGACATTAGTGGAAGAAGCGAAGAATCCACTAGTGGCCGTTGAGGCTTACTGACACCTGCTAGTAAATGCGATGTCATTCCCGAGACCCACGTCCTCAACCTTCACCATAACTTTCCATTCCCAGTTGATGTAGGTGCAACTCAATCACTTTTGTTACTCACATTCACCACGAGTTATTGAGATTAATGACTACAAACAGTTCTTCATCACGATGAAAAAGAAAGTTTCTCTTTGCTCCTACATGATGCTCAAGCCATATTTTCGAGTGCTACGTTAAGTTATTAGAACTTCTGCAATGACCATGCAGCAAATTCGTTTAGAAGCTCTAAATCTCGACTGATTCGAAATTGCAATACGATACGATCGTTAAGGTCCAGTAGCTAAAGCCGATCCAACAGATCTATTTAGTCTCGTGTATGTGAGTGTTTCCAGTGAGAGGGAGTGATGGCGAGCACAAAACAGCCACCGTACTGATGGTCCGAGGTGCATCGATGGCGCAGAAAGCAGTGGAGACAGCTGCAAGTTATAAGTGGTCATTGCGGTGAGCAGTAGACGGTGGTGACAAAAAGCCGTTCTATCTCTTTACGTTCATTCGAAATTTTCAGTACTGTTAAAGTGTTATTGCGAAATACTAAGCGTGTGATTTCGTGAATTTTCACCTTCAAATTACTTTAACATGGTAGCGAATGTGACACCATTTTGGGTGGTGGTCTTCTAGCAAAGGCACAAAAAGGTACTATCAAGCATCCGCCACATCTGCTTTAGTGCAAAAATGCCCCTTGTCTAACTTTGCGACTTAAATCTTTTCGACTATATAAGTATATTCCACTAAATGGCTCAACTCCTTTTCATCATTTGCCCAAAGATCAGAGAATTGCATCATACTGAAGTGATCTGCGATATGTGCGCTGGCCATTGGTAATACTCGTTCGAGGCCATTACAGTGTCAAAACTTTGCATGTTGTGCTGCCACAATAGCATCTCCCTTAGAAAAGCAATGTTAAAAGTAGCTAATTGTTCGCAAAGACTCATTTATGCAGAGGAATTTACGCTATCATTAGTGGGCCGAAATGAGCTGCCACCTATCATAAATTTGGGTGGTGCTCGATGCGTCAAAATCTTCACATGCCCATTAAAAATCTCGTAACTACCTTTCCTGTTAAAACATTACTTCGCGCCTCTTATGCACCAAATATGTGGGAGTCAAGGCCAATTTTTTGACTAAGTTACTTGTTTCTTGGCTGGTTTCATTTTTTTCAGGCATTAGTTGACCTCGGTGTTAGGGCGAGAGGAGAACGTGAAGTGGGGACTTTCCCCTAAGCATAATTAGACCACCACGGAAAGACCAAACACCAAATCATTACTACCTTCTAAACAGGACAACTAAGCACATACTGGCGTGTCAAACTCAGTAAATTCGACACTTGCATGACCATTGCTTGACCCGTTACTTTAAATATCTCCTTATTGATACTAGCACAAAGTGATAGGTAAAAAGGTCAAGTTCTAACGTATATTTGGCCATTAAAACATTAATGACTGAGCAAAATGTTTTTAGCTATCAAAAAAATGCATTTTTGGGCGAGCTGAAAGTCTGACACGCTTCGGAGGGAGCAAATGCGCTTCAGTTTACTGTCGTCAGGTGGATAGATACCATCGCAAAGAGGAAGTCTTTATTTTGCAAATTTATGATGAACAAATCCATGCCTTAGGCAGGAATGCAAGGGTTTCAAATGCGAGGTAGGAGAAAACCTTGACGCTGTGTATACGAGCGACCTCTGTTAATTTTCCATTTTCTCTCCTTTTCATGTCGTATACTCCGGCATTCTGGAACGCCGCAAACATATTTTCTTCTTTCTTGTCTGGTCTATATCGTTTTTGGAGAAAAGTTAGTTGTAGAGGACAGCCAGATTCCAGAAAATATGTTGAACAGGGATCACTATGCCTTCAGCCAATGCATTCCTTTGTTACCAGGGATGCCTCCAGAATAGCGCGGACTACTGGAAATTCGCTGCCTAAGGAAACTCTAAAACTAAGCCACAAGTAAGGTATCTCCAAGACTGATTATCTAAATAGTAAGAAGACAGGAAAAATTCATTAGAGCTTGAAAAGTATTAGTTGAATCGCATAAGGCAAGCCAAACGTCCAAGCCAAGTAGGGTGCCTCATGCTCATCTTAGTTCCACAGAAAGCCAAAGGCATGTTTTGTTTAGATTGCAATACGATGATTGTATATTTGATTGGCATTGAAAGAATCAGAGCCTTTTAGATGAGTTCAAACTTTACCAGAATATGCGCTGGTTGAAGGATATCTGTGGTTAGAGGATGGATAAAAGCGACAAGATTTAACTACTTTTCACGGTTCTTGGATTATTTAGGCAGCTCACATTATTTTTTTGACAAGCTGTTTTGAGGGAAATAAGGAGTCTTGTACAGACTTCTTTTAGGTGCCACGTCATTGGGACAGATTTCAAATGTTATCTCAGAACTTTTGAGGCACTGGAAATGTTCCCTTGAAGGGAGACTACCGAGGAGGAGTGATGGCCAATTAAAACAACATAAAAATCTGGCAGGATAAAATTAGTCCTCAATTTTTCTCTGCTTTGCATTGTTGCATGTTGCATAATTAGCTTGGCAACCAAATTAAAATTGATGAGGGAGGTCTGTCCGAGCGAGCAGCGGTCCCCTCCTATGATAACACGAGAAGAGGACTCATGCATTATAAATGGAAACAGTGGAGTGAAGAGCTCCAATTAAGTGAGAACTAGAAAGCCATTCCTTACATTGAAAGATCTTTGTTTTCTTGCAGGTAAAAAGCAATTTTTGTTTGACTTCTACTAGGCGTCACTCATCAAAATAAGAACTAATGAACAGGTACCAGGGAGTGCAGGTGAAATAAAGAGGAGGGGAATCATTGTCAGTTTGTATTTGTGTTTAGCAAAACTGCTTCATCAATGAGGTCATCATGACACCTCGGTTAGGTTTCTTGGGTTTGGCTACTTTATGCTGCCTTTGACCATATCTTTGCCTAATTTACTTTTATGACTCCATTGCAAAGTGATGATTAGACCGCCGAGTGCTCTTACCCCTCACCGCCCACACGAACTGCTTGTCTACTTTGATCCTTCCCAACGAATTAGTCCTTTTAATTAAAAAGTTGCAGTTGTGGTCACTTCAAGGCATGCGCTATGGGAAGTAGTCTTTCATTTTCCTTTTTCAATACGAAAAGATGTTTGCAAGTTAAGAAGTCCTCCGACATAATTTGTTTAATTCAACTGCATTATTAAGAACAAAGGTATGAAATAGTAAAGGTTAACTATCGTTTCATAACAAGAATAATTAGCACTGATCCACCTGCGAACCACTGGCAAGTAAATTCCCATCCTGGAAGATGAGAGCTCCCTTTTATGCTCAAAGAAGTAGAGGCATCTATTCATCTAGGCCTTTTTTAAAACGGCAGGAAAATTTTCCCTTTGTGCCTTTTGAAATACAAGTTGGTAGTGGAGTGCTAGCGTCACTGGAACCTCACTTCTGATTCCTTTGTCTGTTTCTGTTTTCACTTTTGATTCAAAAAAGGCCTAGCTGGTAATTTTGATGATTGAGGAGAATCAAGTTTGCAGACCAGACTTTGCAAACCACTTCAAAGGTGTCCACAACGCAATGACACACATTTTCCATAGCCTGAGTAAAGTTTCCTAATTTTGCACATTCGAAAGACACTTGCAGCTCACTTCGTGCCATGAATAGCTGCTAATTGGAATAGCAAGAAAATTGTGTGCCTTTAATGCATTGATCACCTTTCCCTTGGGAGGCGCTCTTTACATACCCTCACCCCTCGAACATCAAGAGATATGCTATTTATAATCTCCACTTTACGGAAATGCGTTCAAATTTTAGATATTATGCATTTTTCTGACTTTTATCTGAATGGTGCTAATGCAGGGGGAGCCACCAATGGGTGGATAAATCCACAAAGGAAGAGAAATACTTAAGCAAATGCTTATAATCTATTAGATTTTCCATGATATTCTTCTCCCTTAACAGTAAAAAGCTTTTACGTGTTACCTCTTTCAATAAATATCAGTCTCTCTGCTTCTCCATTTGGGACCAATAAGGAAAAAATTTTTCCCTTGCCATGTAAATGCACATGTAGGTCAGACGAAGAACATTCTTTACTTATTACGATGTAAAAGAAATCGCGAAGTGTTCGAACAGCATCAAGATAGACAGGGGAGGATGGATGTAACTCTTCGGGAATTGAGCAGCAAATTGTATGGAGGTATGTGGAGGTCGACCGTCTAGGATGAGGTCAGCTTTCATTGCAAAAGCGTCACACGACTCAGAATTTGCAATCAATCCTCGAGAATGATGAAACGAAAGGATTTTAAATTCTAATACGGGTGTCGCCTACCTGTTCGCGATATCTGGATGCGCCAAGTCAGTTTGGTTAGAGTTAAGGAAATAAAGTAAACACGTAATATTTTCTGACTTAAAGATCAAAATTCTACTTTATTCTCTTTCCAGTAGATCATAACCTCAGCAGACTATGGTGGTAGGCTTCTTCTCTGCCATTCAACCCCAAAACAGTCTGAAAGACTAAACTCTGGAGGCTTCTGCATGAAACAATCATCTGCACTAGATTTATCCTGCAGCTTAGTCTGCATCGGCAGTGATATCATCTGCCACTTTAAACGGTTGGCAGTAATTAATGGGGTATGGTAACATTTCCAATGGTTCTGCACATTTTTGTGGCCATTCAAGCCAAAGCGCCATGTTATTTGGTTTCTGAGTTACCTCTATGTAAATAGGACACTACTTTTACTTTTACTTGTTGACTAATTGAAAGAGCATCCCCATGAGTAGTTGGTTACCTGCACTAATGAGGAGCGTGGAGACAAAAAACTTGCCAAATGGAAAAGGGAATTCGGGTGCTTTTATTCAAAGCAAATATTAATAACAACAAATTCTACTTAAAATGCTGGTTGCAGTTTTGCTAAGTAAGTCGCAGTGGTTGCAGGTGGTTGCTTCAAATCAAGCTCAGTGCATCAAGCAAATCGTGAAGTGGACACACTCACAAAGTTCAATTTAGAGTGAATTAACCAATTTTGCTCGATTTTTGCTAAAATCACTGCATCTTCATATTAATAGCTTTCCTGCCTCCACGGTCTAGAAATGGTCACATTTTATTCCTCCCAAAATCCCATAAGCTCTCCCATCATTATTTCTCCTGATTGGTAATTATGACTTGGAGATACGTTAAGTGTACTACTGCCGCCAACGCGGCCAAAGCCGATCCAAGTTCTCAAAACACGGCAGAACGAAACCACCCCGCCAGCTCTATTAGTCACACAAGTTCATACATGTCCTACTCCCAGCTTACTCTCGTCCACTATTCACAACTTCCGTACCGGTCACTTGGCCTCCCGACAACCCAGGTAGGGACCTCAAAAATTGCCATGTTCACGACCATAATTAAGCCTCAAAGACAGATTTGACAGTACTGCGAACAATTTCCCCACCCAACGCTTGTCACTTGTACTGGAGGATTGTCCAGATGTCATGGTGTTCTTCCCTTTAGACTTCCGTTCCTTCAGTGGATAAATAAAAACGCTGCCTGCATGACAGAAGGACACAACATTTTTAGCAGCAGTAGGAAAATCCACTCCAGACAAAGAGAAAATTTTGGTGTCTTCCACTGCATGCTAAAAGCAATCATTAACGTTATGAGTAAGCATTTAAAACAGAACTGCATCGAGGCCAGATACGTCAAAACGGAAGGAATAAAGAAACGTGCAAAAAAGTGCATAATTTTCTTATGTAGCACAGTGCTAGAAAAGGCTAGCTATGATTTGCATACATTATACAATTCATTCTTCTGATTCCACATCGACTGTGGGTCAATGATGTTGATGGTCCCAACACGGTTTGAAATGGCGAGAGAAGGGGAGACAGTTTGGCCGTCTTGCATTTATTTGAACTCACACAATGATAAAGTCACACAAATAGTCTTCTGGCCGCACATTCAACTCTTCAAACAAGTGCTCAATACATTCATTCTAAATTAACTGACGGCTCGAAAAGCTTTACAATGTCTAGTTGGTGAAAGCTAGACACAGATGAGCGAAATTCTGATCACTCCACCTGCGGAGCATTGCATACCCAGTTGTGGATGTAGAATGTGCAGTACACTACAGAGTGCAGCAATTTCTTTTGTGGCTGTAAGAAATGAAGTTTCCATGACAATGCTACACATAACTGTGAGTGACTCTCGTGCGATCAAGTACGACTTTTCAGAGTTTTGCCACTTCTGTCCTCTATTATGAGTAGGTTATACCACTTTGCCATAATTTTGTTTTAACTACAAATCAGCGATCATCATCAGTCCGGCTGTGGGAATAGAAGAAAGCATTTAGAAGGTGGCTTGTGTTGAGCAGCAAGGGGTAGCGATGCTGCCGCTTTTGCCCGTCGTTTTCCAACTCCAAATTACCATCCAGTTAGTGGAATAGAGTAGGTGAAAATTTAACGATCGACTTAACTTTTTTTGGTGGAATACCAATTTTCTTTTCGAAAGAGTCGTTAGAACCCGATGAAGGGTAGTTATTTGACACCAAGAATCAAATTTCCTGGTTTTATAAACAAAGAAGAACAAGGATGAATCAGATTCTTGGTTCCCCTAAAACAAGAAAGACAACGTAAACCTATTCGGAGGGGGTTTTTAAAACTTCGGTTAAACTAAGTCAACGGTTGATGCAAAAAATCCATTTTGAGGAGGTAGTATCTCCATCCAGAGAGCTAAAAATATGCCTAACTGACGAGTGACTAGCACTGAAGTAGCGAAGACGCAGAATAAGGGGGGAAAGAATGACTCTCACCTTTTGTTCAATTAGGCTAATTGGAGTGTTCTAAAGGGTAATTCCACTTCAAGTGTTGCCACTGCCATAGAAGAATTCAAACTCTTCCCATCAAAGACCAACGCTTTTGCCTGAGGTGGAGGTCCTCTCATTCAGACACCGATCTACCATTCTGCCCCTCTTTTTGCAGTTCTTGTGATATTCATTTGGTTTTTGTCACCCGTCTACTAGTTTGATGTTCCATTTGAAATTGCTATTAAAGAGAATAGACAAGCGTGTCGGTTTATCCTTGGGTCAGAGTTTAAAATGCTGCAGCAGCCAGGTAAAATTAATTCCACTACTAAAGAGCTTCAATCAACACGAATTTAGTCTTCAAAGGTGGCATAACACGACTATCTCCAGTGCCAAAGTACGTTTTGCAAAATATGGTGTGCATAAGCAAAGGCAATTCCAAAGTTGGTAAGCAGTGTAAAAATAGTATGATTCCATCACTACATTTTGCAAAGCTCTTTTTGAAACAAAATCGTGTTTCACAGACCATGGTCTGCAATCACAAAGTTACCAAATGATCTGCGGAGAATACGCGACCAAAGTAGGTGAGGTGTGGCTCAACATTCTCCACAGAATTGAGCAATTCGTAGCTCTGTGACGCAAACGGTAAGGTGATGATCAGCATGAGCCAGTTTTCGAGATAATGAATAAACTGTAGCGCTAGGTAAAGCAAAGTATTGCTGGAGTAGGGGAGTCTACCGGTCAGGGCAGGCCAGTTAGTGAATTGGAACGGGTTGGTGAGAAGGTGTAAGCTCTTCTTTCGATTTACACTTGTCACTTCAATTGGCAGAATGTGCCTCCGAATTGACTTTTTCATCAATACTCACCTTATTCTCTTCCACTAACAAGTTAGCATGACTGGATTTTCAAACAATTTCATTGACCGATCTTCGAAACGGAGGGTCGTTGGATTGATTGCTGCCTCGGCACTACATCAGTTATTCATCTGTTGATGCTACCTTCTGATATCATAATTTACCTGAACTCTAAATACGTCACGAGGCCTATGACATGAAAAAATTCCGAAATTAAACGTTAAACTCAATTCTAGCCTTTTCGATGATATACCACCCATAGGTCATGTGATATGTGTAACCCCAATTGGCCTGATGAATAGCGGTCCTCTCTGGCTAAGCATTGCTCAGACTTTCCTTCTCCTCGTGACCTCTTGAAGGCTCACCATTGTCAGCACTTCACCAATCCTGCATCACGATGTCCTCGCGACGCACGCTCCACCGGGCTCAGTCCAGAAAAGCTTTGTGACAAGCCTATGTAATCGCTAGAAGATAAAGGTGGCAAAATACTCTGAATTATATAATAAGGATGTAAACAAACGTAACTTAATTTCCAATCGCAACTCTAATTCGACTTTTAACTTCGTCTACATATTGTAGATTGTACTTGGAAAACGCCTTTGTCGCAGACGTCTACGTGAATCATTACAAATTAATTTGTTATGGCAGGCGTATAACCTCTTTCACGAACACGGGGTACCATGCATCCAACAGTAAATGCACCAACATTTCCTGTCGTCTTGGTAACGAAATGCTGACAGGTTCGTGATTCACTTTCTAATCCCCTTTCTAGCGGTTCTTCAAGCAACTCGGCGAATAAACACGGCAAACAAAGTGGGCAGCGTAGTTGGGAATGTTTTTCCCTTGAGAGGGATTAACAGCGCGTGTTGGCAATAATTTTACAGTAAGTTGCCTGGTTCGCCTAGCAAAAAACGCCTGCAGTAGGTACGGTTACCGATGACAACCCGGTGTAGTGGCTGCTTATAATGTGTAAAAACTTGTAAAATGTGTGCGTTTGTTTCAACTGACTCATGAAGCACCGAAACGCCTCAGACCATTGCTATGGTGCCTATTTCGTACTCGTCACCACGATGCTCTTGTTGTAAGCACCCACACCCATGCTGCCAAATAAATATTGCAGTTGTATTTCCAGCTGGTAGACTTGTTCGACGGTAGCTTAACCTCGACTACAAACCAGTCAAAGTGTTGCATAACCATCGCGGAAGGTCTCAAAGCGAAACGCATCAACCAAAAGAAAGGTGTGTACATCAAGTAAGGGAGAAGAAATCCACTCTTCTTCATCATGATGTGGAAAGGAAAGTTGTGGTAAAGGCTAAGCATGTCAGTCTCGAGGCTTATGGCTAGTAAATCACAACACCTTTACTAGCTGATGTCAATAAGCCTAAAAGACTACCAGTAAATTCTCTACATCCTCCAATGGTGCAATAAAATCATGCCATTCCTTGCATCATGGACTCCGACAGCTGGCTGACAGATTGATCAGAGAGGTGGAATGGCTTTTGTGCTACTGGATTCTTTAATTGAGCTGGCATTCATTACCCTACACTTCCAGGACATAAATCGCTACACAGCCACTCATCTAACCTTTTGGCCAACCATTTCTCTCTCTGCCATGTACTTTCTGCACATCACAGATTCGCAAATTACACGCACAACATAGCTGCGTTCTCCACATCTTTAACCTGAAAAAATAAATGACAGGTCTGCTGAATTATTAGCAAAAGACTACGTAATTTCCCTTCCCTCCCAATGCAATATTTTTGTACATAGCAGCATTCATAACAATCAGGTTCAGGGGTGAGATTTGCGGTTGGTAGGACAGTGGGGTTTTGAGGTGACCTTGTCCACATGAGAATAGTTAGCATTCATGGAGATGACGGTGGTCTGGTCATGATGCGTGGACTTCTTCTTGCACAGTCCCGTTCTTCGGATGATAGACTTGCGGATATTTTCGTTGAGCCAGCCATAGAGGAAGGGATTGGCACATGTTGAGCTTAGTGCAAACAGCTGAAACGGGAACATTGCTGGTTTTAGATTGAGGGACTGCAAAATACCTCTGCAAGTCAAAACTAACATTCGTAATATTTTCACAGATAAAATACTAAGGCATATGAATCAAGCTACGACTCTTTTTTTCACATCTACGGCAACGGCCCTACACACATTGGTGATTGAAAAGTGGCGTTTCCTCCCACAAAGAGCCGTGAAGATGTTAAAGACTGGCCTGAACATCGGTAATCAGGTATGTAGTATTGAGAGTGTGCATACATTCGTATCTGAATAAAGGTAAGTTTATCTACCCTTATGGTTGAGTAGCAAATATGAAGGCCAAAACCAAAATAAAATTTAGTAAATTTCTGCCTAAAGTAGGCTTATAAAGTAGGGAGAGCTGATGGTATAATTGAAATGCTAGGGTGGCTTGCGAACTCAGACACCTTTCTCTCCCGATTTTCAATATGCTGTCTCTTACGTGAATGCAACCCAAATGTGCTAGAAGGTCGCGATGGCATTCAATCCATCCAATTACTCCTTAACGAGGAGTATCGACATGGAGTGTGGAACCACGCTCTCTTTTTTGACATACGTCAACACATTGACAAGCAACCACGTAGGCAAACGCAGTGCTATCCAGCAGTGAAATCCTCGTACACTGATTACCCGGAGTTGGAACTCGACAGGATCCAACCTTGCGCACCTAAAAACCAGTTCACTGCACGGAAGATGCCAGACCACGTAAATACGCCATTACTAGGGTAATCGCGTTGTTTTCGTATCCGTTCCCGCCATTTGCAGCTAATTTGGCACTTTTTCGGCTTTAAACAGATGCAGTTATATGCTTTTTGATGAGGATAAAGCACACGCTATCCACAAATACGTCAGACCCCTTTCCATTATATCTACAAAGCAGTATTCCGGTCATTTTATTATTTAACCACCAATCAAATAAATGAAGATAAGACGCTTAAGTCATGCAATTTCGCATTTTGACGGATAAAGAACAAATTCGTCATCTGTGTGATTCAGTTTTCACTTAAAATTAAATGGGTATGAAACTAGTGTTTTTAATTTATTAGGGAGTAGGCAGCGTTGCAAAAAGTCTTCATTGAACAAGGTCAGCCTAATCACTCGAAACAAATGACGATTCAATTACAGAAACATTGGCGCTGGAAAATCACCTTTAAAACCAGATCCGTCGTCTTTAAATTTGCATCTACGGCTACATCCTGACTGCCCGGATCCACCATTGCCATCTCATCGACGGGTACGCCAGCAATAGCATAGGCAGTGCACTCCAAGTAGAGAGAGTAGAGTGTCCAGGGTGTCCAACATCCAGCGAAACACGCCACAATGCCTACGAGGATGCGGTGAGTACGTCGAGTACGCATTTCCAGTCGAGCAGCCAGCTGGATGTGACTGGTGGAGGTCTTCTGCATGCGGTACAGCTGACCGCGACGGTGCGCGAGCCACCAGCCAATGTGGGCGTAGAGTATGAGGGTGACAATGAGGGGCGTGAGGAATTGAGCGATCACCACCAGCACAGAGTAGATGAGACGCCGCAGTGGAGATGGCCATTGCTCTACGCAGTACATTGGGAAGTGGCGTTTGTCTAGGTATCAAAAGGTGCCAATTTCTCAAATCCTTCCTCTGCTAGATCCCCGTAGGAACAGTTAGGTTTTGGAGCACTACGCATTGAATTGACTTCCAATTATGGATAGGCAATCTGACTTGAAGTGTAAATAAACAAACTTTGAAATCCTTACACAAATGCTAAAAGAATGTTGAAACAGTGTCGTCGAAGCACGCAAGCCTCAGCGTTTGTTTTGCGGTATTTGAAAGCTTACTTCATGAGTTTCGAGAGTCCAACAAATCTCTTTTGTGTAAAAACTTACTTTTTTAAGAGTTTGTGCCAAAATTCATTAGTGTCTTGCTGAGTATCCTTCAGTTTCGTTTGAAATCATACTCCACCACTGTGGGGGTAGTGCCCCATTACGAGTGGGACATTATTTTCCATGAGACAAAAATTTTGCCGAGAATTATATCTTAACACAATGCTCGTTCTCTAGAATCACGCGAAGTGGCCACAGCCTAGTGGTGTAGTGGCATATAGGAATGAGGGCAAGACAAAGAATAGGACGGTTCCATCACTGACTAATTTGCCAAACTCGACTGTTTCCCAAAGTAAGGATAGTCGTATGGAACCTCTAGCATACATTCTCTTATTAGGTGGAAGACCACAGCCGTAGTTACCAGTTGAACGGTTGCATCCACAGCCCACCTCCACACTAACAGGGAAGGCAGATATGGTTTTCTCATGGTGTGGCAGTGATTTATACCCTGGACATGGAAAGCAATGAGCCCCAGTTTACTCAAAATTCAAGAAGCAAAAAGTCCATTCTCTATCACAGAGCAGTCAGCCAGCAGACGGTCTGCAACGCACAATATGGCGTGCCCTCAACATTGAGTTAATAAAAACGTCCACGATTGCATTGAATTGCGGCTGCTTTCCACAATGACTTTATACTAATTGCACCGTCTCATATCAGACATTTTTGCCATCTTCGTCACTGAAATTAATGAGACGGAGATGATATCCCCCAAAATCTTTTTGGCAGACCGGTTTATGATAATCCGCAGTTAAAAGTTGTTGGGTTTGACAAATGACTCTTTTTGGTAAAAGTATAATGCTCTCTTAACATTAATTTGAACAAAGAAAACTTAAGATGCAAACAAATGTTGCTCCTGATTAAAACCTTTACCATTTTATGTGGTTCACCGCAACATAGTGCAGTATCTCACAGGTAAGCTGACACGGTCTCAATTGTTAAAACTGCAATGCAAACTCTCACAGCCTACGTTGCAAGATGGCTTCATTCAACCAACCTTCTGCGACCACTAACCCAAAAATGGGAGGCAGAAAGAAATCGCAAAGCAAAGATTGCCCAACAAAGCTAAATTTGTTGCCTCATCTTTTACCTCAAGCATTGCCTTTGATGATAGCCAAGCAGTGCGCATATCCGGTTATAAATGCAATCCAAACAGCAAGATCAAATGCCTTTATCTCTCCAGTCCGAAATAGGGTCTTTGTTATTTGGAGGTTCATTTGAGCAAGGTATGATAGCTTTTTCCACGGCCAATTTTTATCTACAGACAAGTGTACCAGCAGGGTAATGGCGCAGGAAAATAAGTACTCAACTCGAATTAGAAGGAAAAAATCCAATGGGACCTACATGCTTGGATGTTGTGCATACTGCCTGTCAGACAAATATGAATACAATGTTTAGGAAACCAAAGAATATAGTCGCGTTGGGCCCATTTCCACCTTCGTCAATGCCTTCCAATCAGAACTTTTCCTTGGTGAGGATGTTTCTATCAAAGCAGTCAAAATGAGTGCTCCTTAGTTTTTAATTCACTTCAACTGTTGTCAAATAATCTGTAGCCTCTACTTGCAGCTTCACCACGTAGTGCAGCTGTTTATTCAATGTGTATGATGCAGCCTTCAACTTTCCGCTTTTACACAACTTCCTGGCAGGTTAGAGAAGTCAAAAAAGCGACGTGTTCAAAGTGATTTCCAACTTTGAGAATCTATTCTGAAGTTAAAATGCAAAAATGGAGTACTCATTCAATTTGTGATGGTAGTAAAATTTCTAATTTTAAAAAAGTGAAAATCAACTGCAAACCTGGTAGCTACACTGTGCCAATTTATTCGTAAAGGTCATTAAGGAGACGAAGAATAATTCGAAAGGTCCGATTTACCCGCCACTTATAACTCATTTATCTGAACGTCAGTTACTTATAGATGCACTTTAAATTTTGGGTTTTAAATCGTGTTTTTGATTTTGTTTCCATGGGGCGACAAATATGTCATGGAGTTGACGCAAATGCACACTAAATGACAAGTAAGTGGGGAGCAAATATGGTGTGAAAATTGGCTACCCTAGAAAATATGCTTCTTTCCGTTTTCTACATTTTAAAACCTTCCCGAAAGTTGCACTCTCTCCCAGTTCCTCCTTCTTGATCAGTATCACAAGCAAATCAAGGTTAATCAAATGTCACAAATAGGCACGGCTGGAACCAGTTAATGCCTCCTCTGATCCCCACTAGACAGCCATTAGTCACGTACGCATGCGCCATACCAACCCGCTTACTCCTACTCGTCTGCAAATAAAGACGTCCGCATTGAAGCCCATGGCCCCTAATTCTTCTAGCCTAGAATTCAACAAAATCCAAGCTCGCCCACATAATCTGAAGCCCATAAAATTAGCCTAATCAGGTTTTTCCCTATTTAATGTGGACAATAGTGAGTAAGCAAATCTTTGTAGGGGAATCCTTTTCACGGAAGCGAAAGGAAAGAAAAATCATTTTCTTGTAAGTCGATTCAAGGCAAAATAAAAAATTCCTTTTTTAAGTGGAGGACATAATCAACAGCAATCACGGCTCCTCAGTGTCTTGTTGTCGGTCACCTAAAGTGGAATCTGGGAAGAGAAGAATTCTGGCTTTAGCAATATAAAACCTACAGTAATCAAGTTTTCCTGCTCGATACTGTTCATTCCATCCTTCTTTTCCATCCTCCGTATATTCTACTCGTGGTGTGCACAAAATAGTCTTTTTCTGATCGCCCTATCCACTTTTTGTAAATGAATATCAACCGATCTGCAGGGCTGTAAAGGCTAAATTATCATCTTGTTGTTTATCTGCTGGAACTGAGCACCGCATGCAGAAATGTGACACCTCTGACTTCCCCTGTTGTCTGTTTGAGTGGTATATGAATAAACAAAAAGGCGAAGAGACGCAATCCACTTTAGGGAGGATGTTTTGGTTTTTAAAACGGCTTGTGTGGATGCTTGTTGAGTTTGGGACTTGTTTTAAGTGTTCATCTAATTCGTGCTCTATTTTATGGCTATCCTGAAAAAAGCCCATGGAATTAATGAAGTCATCGCGCCTTAGGAATTTGGGTTCGTGAATCCCATTTATTACAAACTGTGACAAACCGTTTTAGGTAGTTGCCGTGATGGCCTCAAAAAAGCCGCAATTAAACCGAAATTCTAATTTTTGTCCTTTGGTGCATCATTTAAAGCACCAATCTTTGTAAAATCGCTTTTGAAATCGTCTGGATTACAAGATATGAGCTGCTAGCCAGTAATAAAATAAAAAGAAACCAGTGCTGAATTGTTGGCTAGTACTAGCAATCTTAGATCATTCCCAGTTACCTAGCTGCATCGACAAAATTCACTTTACTTTTAATAGATGGGAAATAGTCTCGTATTTATCCGTTTTATAGTAACATTAGTCTTGTGAATTATAAAGGCAGTAATCAAAAGTTTGTGTCTAGAGGGGAAGTTAATGATGCTGTCACGTAATTTTCAGATATTTAGCAATTTTTAATTCAAAATAGGCAAAGGTCAACTTGATTTGCCATTCACTATGCGCCAAACACTTAAAAGATGAGAACATAAAACTAAACAAATTTTAGCCTTGCACATACTACTGAATTTGAGCAATTAAATAAAGTAGGGTCTAGAAATTATCAATAAATTAGTCCAACTAAAAGATAGGTAATGAGGTTGACTGGGTTATTTGGCGAGGTCAGACCAACCCAACTTTGACCAGAAAATGTCAACAAGAATTGAAGCCTCCAAGCAGTTTTTGTATCAAGTCAATCGGTCGATCAAAATGGACCTGACATGCCCGGGAATTTTGCTTTGCCTAGAAGAGGAGACAGTGGAGGTTGGGGGAACAAGGGCTGAGTTGTCTATAAAACCTGCCAATCTATGTTCAGAATGCGTCGAAGAAACAAAGTATTCCCCACGAATTCGAACAGGTTGAAGCATGGGGATGCCAAACATGGAGTGTCATAACCACTTCCACACCTTCGAGGTCTTGGAATCAGCAGTTTGTTTTTGAGTAATTCCTGAATGTAAATTAAGATGTCAACCTCGATATCAAGCGCATATATGGCTCAGCTTTGCTGCCATCCAAGAGGGTGAGTGAATGTTTCACAGAAGTGTAAGTTTAGTTACGTCTGTCTCGAGGTCCGCACTGCTTCAGTCTCCGGTACTATGGAGGAAACCAGCTTAGTTGTTAGCAGAACCATCCTGAGGATACGCATAAACGATTTTTAAGTAGCACTTTGAAAAAGCCCGACATAAAAGCACTTTTATTATATGTCTTACACAGGATGCAACGTTACGTAACGAAGATGCGAACGGAAGAACAAAAGAAAAAGAAGATGTCCGCACTGCGGCTATTTGACTTTTTTTGATTCGCTATTCGTGCTTCGCGGCCGTTATCATTTAGTGCTGGTGCTACCATTGACTTGCACACTTGCCTCGGACCAGTTCAGTCGGGATGTAACTTACCAAGATGACATATAGAAAATGCGAATGCATCTACGAATTGGAAGAGTACCTGGTGAAGACAGTTGTTTCACGAGAACCATTATGTAAGATTTGAAAACGAGAACGGATATGGAAGGCCCCATGGAGAGTAGAGCAAGTTAATGATGTACTCAATCCTACTGGACATTTATGAAGTGCCAATATACTGTCGTATATCTGTCAGTAAAGATTTCGGGCGCAGTGCTTCCCTTCCAAATACAAAGCCTAGGGATTCATTCGGACGGCTTGACCTATACATGGACTCACTGTCGTAAAGTGGCACAAGGAGCGAGCTTTCCGTGGCAGTGATGAATGAATCACAATTATTCAGATGCAAGTCCAATCTGCAAAAGTTGGATCACAAAGGGTACCACGACGAAAGGCAACTTTTGACTAGCACAAACAATTCAAATAGTGTGCTGAGCTGAAGGGACTTCTGGAGAAAAAGGGCTTGGGTATTTCTGCTCGTATAATTGTGTGCAGTGGAACCTGGGTAAGTCATTTTAGTCCAGAATCAAGACATGCGTCAAAGCAGTGGAAGTATGCAGAAATCAAACTTTCAGCGCAGGCGATGAAGCAAAGCACATTGTTTTAGGAATTTTTAATCCTACTTAATTTGTCGAGGCACTAATTTAAGTTCGCAGTGGAATTATAATTTTGGCAGTTGATGGTGATTCAAACTTTTCTCGTGTTCAAAAGTAAATGTCTTCCATACCTTGCATATCGTTAGCGACTGGAGCAACGGTATCAAGAGACGAGGTGGTGGAGGGAGGGACCGACACGTTAAGATCGTCGACGAAGGTTTGGGTTGAGACTTGCTGAGCATCTGTGTAGTAGGCTACAGGAAACGCAGCGAGGAGGCTGAAAAGAATGCTGAGGAGAACGAGTAGCAGCGCGGTTATGGAACGCATTGACCCAGTGGCGACACTGCCCCCACCACCACCGGTAGACGAGGCACTGGTAACAGAGGATGAGGTAAAGACGGTGGGGAAGCG
Source organism: Echinococcus multilocularis (assembly GCA_000469725.3). Classification (NCBI taxonomy): domain Eukaryota; kingdom Metazoa; phylum Platyhelminthes; class Cestoda; order Cyclophyllidea; family Taeniidae; genus Echinococcus; species Echinococcus multilocularis. Next base: position 248,645 of record LN902848.1, on the reverse strand, counting down.
GACACTACGATAGCGGTCGATGGCGATGAGGAGGATGAGGATGCAGGAGACGTGTGTTGGCACGCCGAGACTGGCGAACAAGACGCGGCATGTTGTTGCAGACATCTCACTTGGCTCGCCCAACTCGTAGTAGAGCTATTAAAGCAAAAACATGGAATTGCAAAAGGAGCCACTCGTCAATGTAACCTGTGGCACTTATGACAACAAAGTCAAACAGGCAATTCGGACTGCACAATAGAAATCGGCAATATTTCATGACTTTAAATGTTTGTACGTTTATTTTCAGTGTTTATCAGAAACCTGAAAGTTACTGACACAAGAATTCAGGCAGTACGTGCAAATCATGCTGGGACTAAGCAGAACCTGGGCATGAATGGTTGCGATGCGTTCAGTGCTGGCAGAGAGTGACCCAGCTCCTGCCCCACTTCACGACGGATTATGTACCCAGCCATCAAGCGATCAGAATCAGGCATTGAACTTGTCGACTGAGCCATGACAGATATAAATCCATTGACCTAAGATTGGGAGGAGAAACACTGCTTCCGTGATCTCTACGTTAACACAATTCGAAGGTCCAGAGTGACTGAGTACATCATCAACATGCGCCGCAGTCCATGTAGCTTTCCACACTAGTCCTCACTTTCGGATTTAAGGCCTTCAATTTTTGCGAAACATGCTTTCGTGGATGGATGCATTAGGCCCTGCCACTTGTAATCTTGATCTGACGACGCATGTGGGCTGGACTGGACTCATCTGCGGTATGTGCGCTGGCTATTCGCAACGCCTGCTTTACCGCCACAATAGCAAGTCTTTCATTAAAGTAATATCGGAAGGTTCTGCTTGATTAAAAGACCTGTTTTTGCAGAGGGATTCACGGCACCCTTATTTCTCTGAAGCGAGCTGTTAACTGGCATAAAGTGGGTTTGTGCTTGATGCGTCAACGTTTTCATTTCCCCTTCAGAATCCTCCTAACTTCATTTCTCGTTAAAAAAATACTTAGCACCTCCTATGCACTAAAATTATGGGAGCAAAGGGCTATTTTTCTCGGCTACTTATTTAATGGCTGCTTCGTTTTTTAGGTATTAATTGCCCTTGGTACAAATTAGCTGTGTGTGATTGGGTGAAAGAGCGACCTACTTTAATCCAACTGAAGTGAAGTCTTTTCCCTTAAGCTTATTTAGACTATCACGGAAAGGCCAAGTGACAAACCATCACTATTTTTAAACAAGACAGCAAAGAACATACTGACTAGTCAAATCCATTTAATCAGGCAGTTGTTTGATTGGTGGCAGATCATTGATTGACCTGTAACCTAAATTAGCGCTGTAGCTGACGAATTAAGTATTAAAATATGTTTGGTCAGTGAAGGTTAGTGACTAAACAAAATAAGTTATGGCTGTTTTCCGTAAGGGTAATAATTCATATTCGGTCACGTACAAACTCGGACATGCTCAACATGAAGCATGAATACTTCGACATTTCTCTTGCAAGGTAGATACTATCAAAAAGAGGGAAATTTTTTCTTGCATACAATCATGAGGGATAAATTCATGCTGTATACAGGATTGCAAGGGTTTCAAATACCAAGCGGGAGGAAATGGTAATTTTGTAAAAACTGACGATCCCCAAAAATTTTAATTTTCCTCTCTTTTTCTCAAGGCTGAAGACGCTCTGTTAGTGAGGATGCCTCAGAGTAGGGCGGATTGCTTGAAAGTCATTACTTAAGCAAACTCCTTAGAGCACCAAAATTGAGTTGAGAGTTAGAAGTTGTAGAAGTAAGAAGACAAAGAATTTCCAGCAGGTTGTGAAAATATTTGTTTAGATTGTACACAAACTGTGAAAATCCTAAACCACCTTGAATTTGGGCAGAATGCTCTACGCTTCCCTTAGTTCCACTTAAACTATTCGCGAAAAATATTCTCCAACATAAGCAAACAAATTACTTGTTTTTATTGTATTTGAGTAGGCAGTAAGAGGAATGACGTCTCATAAATAAGTTTTAACTAATTTCTACAAAGTGAATACCGCGTTGCATGAAATGATGTTTGTGGGTGGAGAGTGGGCTAATAAAGCAACATTTAATGGTAACTTTAGCACTCCTTAAATTGTTTGAGTAGATTATTTCCGAGTCATATTTTGAGAAATAAGGAGTAAGAGATGAAACTGAATCCTTTGGTTAGACTTTCATTTTGGAGTCTCTTATGTGCCACTATTGGATACCGCTGCATTAACCCAGATTTCAAATATTATCTCGGAGTTTTTAAGAGATTGGTATTATACCCCTAGGGAAAGAGAGGAAATCGTTGTTAGTGAAAACAGTGAAAAAATCTAGTCACACGGAGTTCGTCCTCGTTTCTTTTCTGCTTCACATTTTTGCATGTTGCATAATTTGCTTGGCGACCAAATTAGAATTTGTGAGGAGGGTCCGTCCGAGCGAATAGCGATGCCCTTACGAAAACACGGGGAGAGGAGTTGTGCATTATGAATGGGCACAGCGCGCCAAACTAGAAAATGGACCCTGTAGACTGCAGAGCTTTAACTCAATGCAGGAGCAAAGGAGAGAAGTAAAACCCAATTTTTCACCATACAAGTCTTCCATATTCTTTTTGGTAAAACGCATTCGGTTTAACATTTAGTAAACACTGAAAACCAGAGTAAATAATTGGGGACAGATTCTGAGATTTGGAGGTAAAAAAGGGGCGTTTAAAAGCAGGGCATAATGGCACCTAAATTAATTTCCTTGCTTTTGACAAATTTATGGTGCCATTAAATGTGCCTTCTCCTAATTTACTTTCGTAACCTTTTTAAGCCACCCGTTTATTTCCTTCTGTAGGAATTAATCAAACTCTTTTTGTAGCAAGACCGCGGTGACGAAGCGGCAACATGGTAATTAAACCGCCAAGTGTCCCCAAGCAGGACTGCTCACCCAAACACTTCGTTTTTTTGAATGGTCTCTGATTAATTACACCTTTTAATTAAAAATTGGCAGCCCTACTCACTTGAAGGTAGGCACTATGGTAATCAGCTTTTCATTTTTCCTTCAAAAGGTAAAATAGTGCATTCAGGTCCAAATATCCTCTGGCATAATTTGCAAAATTAACTCAACCATACAATGTAGAACAATAAGAAGTTAAAAACGCGAGCAAATGTATCCGGGATTTTGAAAAGTAAATACTAGGAATTACTTTACAACACGAATAATTGTCTTTAAACCCAAAGGCATCTAAGAGGATGAGGTCATGCTTTCATGCCCACCAAAGTAAAGATGAGTGATCTTCCTTTATTTTCCATAAATGCAAGAAGAATGTTAACTTTGTATCTTATCAAATGCAAATTAAGGGTTATAAGGTTAACAATGCTTTACTACTTTTCTGCGCCAAGGTCAAGGATGCCAAGGATTACACTCAAGTAGCGAGATTTTGAATTGTGCCTTCTCCACAATTTCATACGCTTAGAGTATCCTTTTTCAAATAACTTAGAAGTAATCAGTATGGAACTGTTTTCTAGATCGTTTAATGCAGGTGCAGCCGAAATTTTGCTTCTAACCGTTCTATCTGGTTCATTTTTCACTTTTCATACAAAAGCGCGTGTTTGACAGTACTGACGACTGAGCAAAAAGGGAAAAGAAAACTACTTGCGAAAGTAAATTTTTTTGCAATATTTTTAGTGCAGTTTAAGAACTTGAGGAAATTATCGCAAGTGTGCACAGGAGAAAGCTATTTGAAGACCACTTTTTGCTGGGAATACAGGCTAGTTAAAATATCAGGAAAATTATGCCCATCTGAAACAAAGATTTACTTCCTTAGCGATGGTGTTCTCCACAGACTCTTATCACTTGAACATCAAAAGGTATTGCTGGTTCATTGCCCGGAAAAGTTCGGATTTTATCCTGTTATGCCTAATTTTTAGGCTTCCATTAGGGTAATGCTAATGCAATGGAAGGCTCTGAAGAGTAGAAGAGTCCTAAAAGATAAATAATACCAACCCGGTATCCTTTTTATTTGCCGAGTTTTCTTCAGTAATATTGTTGCCAAATATGAAATATAGGTTATATGTGGTGATGGTTCCACCAATCAGAAGTCGCAGTGTTTTTCCTTTTGGAACTAATGGAGGCAAATTTTACCCTCCCTTGTAGATGTCAGGTCAAATACAAGCACAGCAGAAAAAAGATCATCCCCATCTCTTGCAATGTAGAAGTAGTGAGGTTTTTAGAGCCACATTAAGACGGACCAAGAAAGATTGGTTTAGATTTTTCAAATCGATATAATTTTTTTAAAACATGGGATTCATGAGAATGTATATGGGAATGGATGTTCCAGAATAAGGGCGTTTTTCGCTGCAAAAGGCCACGCGATTCAGGATTTGTAGACCAATTCTCAAGGCTACCAAGAAGATAGCATTCTCGCCTGTTAATTTCGGTGCCGCCTATCTTCTCGAGATAACTGGTTGCATGTGGTCATGTGGGTAAACTTTAAGGCATTTAAATAAACTCAATATTTTTCATCCGTGAACTGTAGATCGTGGTAAAAATTATGCTAAACGTAAAGAGGAATTGAATTTAAAATGCTACCTGAGGCTTTTCGCTACTAAAACCACAGTAAATGAAGGTGACCATTTCAAGTTAAATTCTGGGCATCAAAAGAATTGTAAAGTAAACACACTTACAAAGATCAATTCAGAGTTGACCAAGAAATTTTGGCGGAATCACTGCAACCTCATTGCAGTGGCGTACCGGCTTCGACATTTCAGGAATTGTCAAATTTTTATCCATTTCACCCTTAGTTGTTCCATTATTTTTTTCTCCCTATTGGTCATGGTGATGTAAAGAGGTTTTCGAGCTCACTTACTGTCACAATGCGACCAAAGCCGATCCAATTCCTTTAAATTAGGAGGAACGGAGACCCTTTTTCACCACTCTCTCTACACCAGTCACGCAAACACTTACCTGCCTTACTTCCCAGTGTACTTACTCTTGTCGACAAATCAAGACTTTCGTACTGACTATCCTGGTTAGGACCTCAATAGAGCCCATAAGCAACGGCTCTAAATAGTAGCATGATATTATATTTTATGGTATATTTAATCATTCCCTCAAGAGAGCTCTTTCACCAGAAGCATTGCGGGTTGCTTTGTAATTTAACTGTTCTCTGAATACAAATTTGCAAGTGCTGCATATGATTGCCTTATTCAAAGTTTGTCGCTTTCATGGGGTTCTCCATTATATTTTTCTGTTCATTTTGTATAAATTAAATAATTTTTGTCAACAGTAAGCAAACTCAATCCAAACAAAGAGGAATTACTGTGTCTCCAACTGGATGCTAAAAGTGAATAATCCCGAAAGAGGTCACATGTCGTGGATGACTGAATTGGAGGCCGTAACAAAGCGATCTCCACCTCTGATTGTAGTGCAATCTTCATCACTGCCACATGACCATTAGCTAATGAAGGAGAATCAGATAGGGGAAATCTAGCATCATCCACTGTGGAGTTGTCTACATTATTTACAATTCTCTCAATTCGACTTCATTAAAATGAGAATAAAATGACAAAGAGGAGTTGGTCATGGATGCTAATCGGTTTTAAAAAGGCTTTTGAATGTGATAGTTGTTGAGCTAAGATCGCACCTCAGCAGCGCAAAGCTGGTGAGACTTCACGATGCAAGTGGCAAGAAAGACGCAACTAGAGATTCATCAAAGTCTACAAGGCATACTATTAGTTGTTAAAGATCTAGCAGTTTCTTATCATGGCTTTCTAAAAATTGAATGCTTTTTGGTAGTTACTATGGGGGGCTGATCACAGGGCTATCAATGACCATGCTTAAAATAAGACGGTGTTTAAGTAGGGCGTCTGGTTATGGATCTCTGTGTTTCAACCACTATCCCAATTTTATGCATTTCTTTTAGCTTCGTTCCAGCTGACAGCTCAAAAGTCCTTCATGACATCGGGAGTTAAATTGCACCCAGACGCGCACTCTGAATAATTTATTAAGATGTGTCACTAATAATTTGGCCTAAATGACATTTTTATTTCATGATTAAAAAACCAGTGATGAGGCTAGTTGAATCAAAACGAAAGATATGGTGTAACATGCAAGAACAACTTTTTCATGTAGAAAACAGAATTAGGTCAGTTAGCACCATAACTTAGTGACTAGTGCTGTAATGCATAAAAGTTTGCCTTTGCGCAGGTGTCGCCCAGAAACTTCTGTTTCCGAATTTCTTTATGTCAACATTGCCCACTGTAACGTGAGAGCGTATGTTTAACTTCTAAGGACTCACAAATTCCAAAAGACATATTACTACGGTGCAAAATTGCCTCTTTTAATAGTTACAAGTTAGAAAATGGCTTTTGCTAAAAAAAATTCAAAATTTTTCTACTTAGCCACCAGAAAGCAGAGGCAAATACTTTTTGTCACCCATAGTTGGTGCACATGATAAGATCCATCCCTTCATTGCCACGCTGCCTCTCAGCTGGATATTGTGACTACTCTCAACACGGTATGAATTAGAGAGAGAAGGAAACAAAAAATACACTTGTGCTGACAAGGTTTATCATGCGGAGAGAAGTGCAATGCACAGCCGAAGGACGATATTCGCATAACTTAACTGCTCAACCCATCTAAAGCAGATGTATTTGATATCTGTCTGGTATCTGTGGCATAACATCATTTGAAGTGTCATTGGGCCACACATTTAATACTTTCAACAGGTCTTAAATGCACTCATTTTAAAGCAACTGACAGTGGGAAAAAAATTTAACTATGGTCAGTTGATGAAAGCTTGCTACGCAAATGGCCGGATTATTGGCCATCTCGCCCGCAAGGTACTGCTTACCCAAGTGTGGATGTAAAATAAGCAGTACAATACAAATCGGGACACTATTTTACAGTTATGGGAAATGAAGTTACCATGGCAATATTGCACACATCAGTGATTGACAGTTGCACCCTATCAATTACGGATACTAATAGGCAAGGCACAAGTCGCTGTTTGCCTTTTTATCAGTCCATTGTCCAAATGCGTTCTTTCAAGGTGCTGGACAGCAATGGTTGTGGTTGCGAGCATGAAAAATTAAAACTGGTGCGATACTTGTTTCATCCTGTTTAGTGAACATTCAATCAAATGAAAGACTTCGAGCCCAGTTTATAAGATAATGGTATAGCCATAAGCATCATTTTACCCACTTGCTGTTAACTATTCAAAGATTGGCGGCACTACGTACACCAGCGATGCTCCTGAAGGCAATGGCTGAATCCGTTAAGCATAACCTTCGTATAATCATACAGGAGCCTAAACCTTTTGCTTAAAAACCGTATCCACAATTATTTGCAAAAGTTTATAATTTGCAGGTATTGAGCACACTAGCTATCATGACTGCCTTCCGCTTCTGACGGTCAGAGAAGTGTAACGATGGATCAAAAGGAGGGGCCGAATTGAGGACAAAGACCAGAATTTCAGAGCTCTAAAGTACCGTTTTTTCATGATTTTACCTATGCGCTCCTATCATGGTTTAATTTTTTTACCTGAATGCAAGAATTGATGCCAACGGCAGCATGAAAATGTAGGTTAACCAATCTTTCAAAACTTTCTAGTTGACATTTTGGAAACAAAATGGATGATGACAAAGATAACGGTATTGTTCCTTCCTGACTCGACCTGGACTTTTAAAGCGAGGTGAAATATTTAAATATCATCGCGTGCTTTTCAATCCTGCCCACCCTTAGTCAAAAGAAATGGTCTCAAAAACAGTAAAAAACAAGTGACTTTTCAGTATTTTGCAACTACTTACATCCTCCTTTTCCTGTACTGAGTAGCACATATCCCTTTAATTTCACTTTGTTTTGATCATGCATTAGCAACCATCATCATTAATCCAGCTGCAGACATAAACGAAGCCATTCAGAAGGCAGCCTATCTTGACTAGAAAGGTATAGCGATAGTCTTGCATTTTGTCTGTATTCCCTTGGGCTCCAAAGTGCCACCCGTGAGTGGAATACAGTAGGCAGACACTTGATGATTACCCAAATTCTTTTTTATGCAATAAGAACTTCCTTTTTAAATAATTTGTCAGAATTTGATCAAGATACCCCATTTTGCATTAAAATGAATTATTCCGGTTTTGTCATCAAATGCGGAAAGGTAGATTAAGATTAACATTGGTTCTAAAACGAAGGTGATAACAAGCACATACTTGATATATTTACAATTCTGTTTAGATTCTAACAACGGGATGATGCAAAAGTGGATTTTACTTGGCTGAGGTGAAATTTTACGATAAAATCAGAAAATTATGCCTTAGGTGGCAACTCAAACCCCATTTCAGTTGCATAAACAACTCTGCTGGATTGAGAAATTTCTTGTCTAAAAGCGAATTTTAGTGCGGTTTGATAAAGTTTACTGATCCACGATTTCACATTTTCCTAGGCAGTTGATCACGTTTTATAACATCCAAACTCGCTCGATAAGCAGTAAAAATGCCGTAAGTGATTTTATCACCTTGCTTATAATTTTACGGGAAAGAAAAGCTACGGTTGATACCAATAAAAAATACCACCATGCTTATAATTTCCTCAACCACGAGCACTTTAATATTCACAGATAGCCCTTCTTCAGGCATGAATATCCGTGCGCATGATTAAAAATAATCTCCACTGCAAACTCACCTGAATGGGAACATTGAATACACAAAGGATCATATCGGAGACAGTGAGGGCACCAACAAAGACGTTTGCAGCACTTCCACCCCGCAGATCACCAATGGCGAGGAGGGTGGAGAATATGATCGCATTTTCGATAAATCCTACCACCGCGACGGTGGAGTAGAGCGTGATGATAGTCGCCGTGTTGATGGGATAGCGATGCGTAGCAAAACGTGATGAAAGGAAGTACTCCAGGTCCTGTTCACTTACGTTCATTCTGCACAGATTAAGGCAAAGCCGTAGTCTGTGGTTAATGTAGTGAAAACCAAACGTTCTCAAATAACTTCGTAGACTGTAAGTTCCCTCATCCAAAAAGCAGATATTAAGCGAAATATAAGTAACCGTGTTTCTTTGTTAATCCGAACGCATGTCATGCGCGAGGCAGTCTGCTACAATTACCGTTTATCTAGACATCGGACGGCACTAGGGCTTGTAAATCAACGTGTAGCAGTGAGCAAAGTCTCTCTTACGAGACATGAGACAAAATCTGCGAATACTTACTCCTACGGAAATCTCTAAGTAGTATGCGGGAATGGTCAAGTCAGCTGAAATTAAACATTTGAAGGGCATAAAAGATGGCATTTGCATTCCCAGTTCAAAATTGTGAGGGAAAGTTTAATAAGTGGATCACCTGTGTAATTCTTGCACTGCCGTAGGACTCTGCAAACTGTACAGTTATTTACGAGCATATAGTGAATACAATGCCAACTGTTTTGACAAGGAAGGCCTGCTGATTCCAAACCTTGGCAAGTCATCTCTCTCTGGAATCGGCGAGGAAGTAGATCAGCAATTCAGTACCGATGGAAAAGCAAACCAGGCTGGCGGAGGATAATATTGCCCTTACCAGAGCTTAGACGATTGTGTAATGGTACGAAAACTACAAATATTTTTAACCCAACATATTCTCTCACCTCCTTTATAAACTCAAATGCCTCGTTTTGAAACAAACACGCCTAATATGCTAAGCAATACCTTTAATAGGCTTATTTACAGTACATTCCACAGAAAAAATAATTCAAATTTTCTATTGGTTAGATTGAGAGAATAAAAATTCACCGAATCCAATTTTCTGCAGTCCAGCATTCTTCTACTTTACCAAAATTGCAAACAAAATGTTTGAAGCCACTGCAGAGAAGGTGCTTTTTGTGTCACATTGCCTGTATTTAAAATGCGAACAGGATGTCAACCATTTCTGCCTCTCGTTCCCAAAGAAACCGTTAAAGTGAATGGAAAGATAAACAAATGTCTAAGGAAGGTTGGCGATTCACTTCAATCCAGCCAATTAATCACCCATCAATGGGGGATGATTCCATAGAAGGACATTTTTCTAACCTCGAAGTCAAAAGTGAATTAAAGAGCAAATAATTCTTCACCTAACCAATAATTTGAAACTTGTGACGTCTTTGTTGATTCCAGTTTTATTTACTCCTCCTTCTGGGTAAAAATTTGAACAAAAACACAGCATTCTTTAACGCTTGGAAATCTGTAAAAGGAGGGTTTTTCTTGTAAAGTAGATAACGACTGAAAATTGATAAATGCAGTTGTGGAACCAGTATTAGCGAATAACTTAAAAATAACTAAATTTTATATAGTCCAACTGTATATTTTTTTGTTAGTTTAAGCATTTGCTGTCCTGGAAATAGGTTGAGCTTCTCCGTCTTGATAACCTGAAGGGGTTGTAATATGTCAATCACCACGATTGTTAATTCCAAATTTCGTTTTTATTCACTTTGAGAGTAGTTACACCATTTTCTTAAGCAAGCAAAATTGGAATATTTCCAGTAATTTACGAAAAGTTCTAAATGGTTTGATTTTAAAAACGGGCTTTAAGTGTTCTATGAGGCATCCGAATGTGTCAGTAATAGCAAAAAAGGAGGAGCCGCTAATGTCTTTCCCTTTGTTTGCTTAAAAAACAGGCATTTAATTCAAAAATGCACATTTTGCTGCAACGAATGAAACTGCGTTAAGGTTAAATGCACCGTTGAATAACAAAACTGCTGAAAGGAGCTTCACCACTTTGAAAGGCTGCGCGCAAGTGCTTTTTTAATACCTAAAGCCTAAAATCGAAAAAAAACACTCCGAGCGTGTGTCTTACACAGCTGAAGTAAATTCTAGCATCTCTCTTTTCGCCATCATAAACTTTATTCGTCTAGAGGCAGAGGCAAAGATCAAATAGTTGGAAGGATATCCATAGCCCTTTTTAGGAAATATGGCAGAAAAAATAATGTTTATTTCGAGTCAAGTAATATTTTCACTTGGTTATTAGTCTGATAAAAGATTAAAAGGAATTTTGGGGATTGCATGTTTCGCCCCGAAACCACTCACCCTCTAGCAGAGGTGCGTTGTCGTCTGTACTACCTTCGGAAAACGCATATTTAAAAAATAAGGAGGGTACCTTAGAGGATGAAAGTCAATCACGCACTTATGAAGCGTAACTAAGAGACGCATCATTTTGTATAATTAAAAGGTGGAATTGCCCTCTGTATAATTAATTTCCTCGGGTTAGCAAATGCGAAACACCTGCGTCCATAAAACGGATTTATTAGAAAGCCCTTAAATTATTCCTTCTTCTCAAGGTCATTTGGCATAAAAAAGACTTCCTGATTTTGTCCAAAATAATTTATACCTTCTTAGTTTATTAGCTTGGATGGTGGAAATAATGGCGGTGTGATTAAAGGCGATCACTTAATAGTCAGCAAAAATCCTTCCGGATATTATAAAATCATCATTTATTAAAATAAGTGAAGAGAAATCGTTTCAGCCTCCGAAAATAGGAACTTTGAGACCCAGTACATTCAACGAAAGCAAATAAAATTGTTTTTATGTGCAAATAGGAAATACCATCATTGTGGACTTGTGGAAAGCAAATGTAAGTAAGAGGGTCCCTTTGTTTCCTAGTTTTAGCTTAAAAACACAGAAGCTTCTAACAGATTTGGTTGAAAGTGTTAGCTTTCCAAAAAAAGTTAACGCATAGAAATAAAAAAATTTGCTAGATCGTGACCATCACATCAAAGATGAAATTGACTAATTCAACCTCCCGTTTGACAAGGTTGTCATTATCTAACTCAAAGGTGCGAATAATCGACACATTGAATGATCATCAAACGTTGGTAAAGACATTGTTTTCAGTTTCAGCTGCATTAGAGCCAAAATATTTATTCAGATGGTTCCCTTTCGAATAAGTTAGCACATGAACCCTTATTTAAAATAACCCATTTTAAATATTAAAGGTTCTGCCTAAAAAGGTAAACTTTCAGATTTTGTTCGACAAAAATACTCAAAAAACTACAATTTTTGCGCAGCATATTATATTTAACTGTTAGGCGATCCATGGGACAGATTGTACAGAATGTTTTGTAGCATTAACAAGGTAAGCGCTGTCATGCCACTAAAAGGAGCATTTTACCTGTATCAGAAGGTATCCAAGGATGCAGGAATTGGGGTCTCTTAAGGAAGGAAAACATTATTCTTCTTTTATTAACCAATCAGATTTTTGAAACTTGGACTTGCCCTTCATTGGTCCATTCTACTAAAGCGATTCCCTATCTATCATTGTGCCAAATTTCATTCATAAAGGCTATTTACTTGCAAGTCATTATACCACCATGTCTTGCTTAGACATTGGAATGCCGATGCATCAACTTAAAATGTCTCTTTTAATTACGTGGTCCGATTTTTAACTTCCTTTTCACCTACACAGAACGAGTTCTTGCAATAAATTCTCCAAGTCAAACACCTGTTTACCTCTAAAATCAAGGACTGTTATATTTTACATCATTTTGCTAAAAATAAAACACAGCCTCTTTGGATTATAAATGTGTAGAATGATGAAAAGTGGCGTGTGGTTCGTATTCCCATTTTAAATGCCTTGTCACTCTTGAGAGTGCATCTTTCGCAGCTGCTGAGGAGATTCTGGCTCTACTGCAGAAAAAAATTAGCATTTCCGGATACAAGAGAACTGTCAGACATGTCAGCTGCATTATGGAGAAAGCAAATCACCACAGGAAAGGATTACTTTACTGTAAAGAAAAAAATAAGTTAAGTAGATGGAAAAACTGGAAGAAACCAGGTCCGGGGAGTCGATGGAAGTGGAAGGCTTAAGTAAATAGCAATATGTCGCTTTGTCTCTCTTCCTTTGATCATCAACCCCTTGGTCTGTGCTTGACAAACACTCATCACCCCAAAACAGGGAGCAAATGTCCATTTTAAGTCAAGTCTGGAGGAGATCTTGGTGAAAAATCTCGCAGAGCCATTCATAATTGAATTTTTTGGAACCTATGTCTCAGAATGTCTTACAGCTAGGATAAGTCTTTTACAGCGTAAAACATTTATGGTGACTAAAAACTGGCAGTTTGTAACTCGTACGCACTTACCAAATGCAAGTGATCGTGAAGATAGGCATCAGTCCATGAGTGTTGGACCAGTTTACTGCATCCTCTAACACTTTCCTATTATACCATTCCTGCATTAATGTTGAGTGAATTCTGATGTGGTTCGAGCCTGTCTAGTGTTAAAATCGAATTTGTCGCAATTTCATGGTTGTTAAAGTTCCGTATTTAGCAATTGGTGTAAAAACTAAGGATTAACATGCCAAGGGCTTACAGTCATGTTCAGCACTCACGTCAACTAAAAACACAATGGAGAATAGTAAGACGTGGCAACAAGTCTCACTGACTACCAATTTGTTCTTCCTTTTCTCACCTGTCGACTGTCTGACCAACTGGGTGACTTGTCAGTAAGAATACCTTTAAAAGCTTTAACATTCGTCGGCATTCCCCAAACTTGTCACTTTCTAGTCCATACTTCTTAAATACGAGGAATACTACGTCTGCCTTGTACGTCAAAGTGCTTCACTTTGTCTACTCAATACTACTCAAAGACGCAAAAGGCAGCCATTCACGTGTAAAATTGTCGGCGGTGGCTATATGGTAGGAGGGAAGGCCTATTTTGCAAGATCACTTAAATGAAGATCTGTAACTTGAGGTGGAAATAGACTACTACGTCATTCCCATCCTCGTCCTGCATATTCGCCTAATTCAGCGCCACTTCTTTGTGCCAGACGGCGACTAAATGACATGCCACAAAAGCATGTTTAAAAATAGAAGTAACAGCAAAAATAGAGAGCATATGGGACTATTCATATTGATTTGGAAAAAAAGCGTTTTGATATTTAAAATGAATTCACTATTTCTAGAGGCAATTTAACTTACGTTTTGCGCTACTTTCTCCAATGATAGCTGCTTATTCTCCTTATAAATACTAATTGTTTTATGTGCCTTACATGAGTACTAAGGGGAAAGGCATCGTCTCATCCCCATTAAGAGACTAACAAGCAAAACAGGAGCGAATAATGGCAAGAATCACGCTTTTGAAAGGATCACAAAGGAAAGAATGAGCAGCCTACGATGTTAATTTTAAAGTCTTTCAAGCCCAATTTCTTAAGTAAAGTATAACATTAAAAATCTGTGATGAGATTGCCAAATAGTGCCATGCATTAATTGTCTGTAAAACTCTCGATTCTGGAAAGAAGTTAGTTAGAAACAAATTGGCCTTCAGGCCATGTCAGTAGCCCTAAGGCATTCTGAATATCTACATATCTGGCGCATCGAGTATTCGTTGGAGAAAAAATAATGCATAATACCTGAAGAGAAAGTGCATGGTTGAGACACTGAAGTGCTTGAAGCTACTGGCATAGACTGGAGATCGGGCCATTTGGTTAAACCGCAACGACAAAGCACCTGACAGGCCACCTTACCACATCCAAGAGTTAAACAGACGACGAATTGCATATGCTCTTTTTGAATACCATATATTTGTTCGTTCTCAGGGAAATCTCGGGACGCTGCAGCGATTAGTAGCGCATTTCAATTCCCGCTGGGCCTACTACTAGTCAATCAGGGGAATCGAAGCAGAGTGCGGTTTTCAAAGAGGTCAAAAACTAACACTCCAAAGGATTGACACCAGGGCAGATGGTATTCCAGCAATTGCAATTAACTGCTCGCCACGTCTTAAATGAAGGGAGTAGAAAAGTGCTTAGTTTTGAACCAAATAAGAATTCCCGACATTCATTTTCTTGAACCTTGTTTTTGAAAACATAATGAATTGCCTAGAAGGCAAAACAAGAGTTTGCAAGAAAATAAAATGCAATTATGATAGCACGAACTGTTATAGCTCTGTCAATATGAAGTGATTTTGTAGAGAGAAAAAAGTATAACTTTTTTATTATATTGCAAAATGTTAGTTCCTTTCAGACTACTTTGAACGTTTTTACTAGGACTTGGCAATGCCTTCTGCAGGAGAGTGAATTAAAGTAAAATTTGTAAATCCAAAATCACCCTCTCCAACATTTATATCTGGTAGTGTTAACAAGCTCCTAAACTCCATTAACTTGTTCATCCTGATAAACCTTCACCAAAAATTGAAGATACAGCTCCACTTGAGGTATATTTTTTTGAGAAGTGAAGCAATTCCAATGGCATCTCCCATGGAAGTATAGTTGGAATTAGAGAAATAATTTTGACTGTTTTTGTCGTTTGTATGCACCTAGTATTTTTGGAGTTAACTCGTTGTAATACAAAATATTTGATCAATTTAAGTTGGTGATGAAATCCCTGAATAGTTTGGTGCGTTTCCTGACCATTTTATGTAGGTGGAAGGGGTAACTGTGCCTAAGTAAAAAGCAAACTGTCAAAACAATTCAGAAAATGACTGCATAGGTGCAAAAGCCCTTTGTTTTTGACTACCCTTCATCCCTCTTTCGATATTTTCCTCATCTTCACTTCACACCTATTTCATTTTATAAGTCGTTTATCATGCATAAAAGCTGAATATTATCAACGTAGCTACGGAAATTTGTAATGTCTGAGGCGAATAGTGCACCCTTCTGTTGGCGATGACAACTTTATCTGCAACGATACACCTGTAGTGTGCCGAGGCTCCCCTGAATGTGAAAGAAGACATAATACTCCAGTAGAAAATATATATTTTGGGAAGCAGAAGGAACTAGTACTACCGACATGACTCGAAGGCTGGCCAACCCAGAATGCTGCATCAAATCAATCCTAAAAGGTGGGGCCAAATGTGGTTTTTTATTGAGAATTTTATGAATAAGGATGAATCTGCAATAATTTAGCTGTTGGTTTAGCTCTCGGTTTTGGTAGAGGGACCACGTAAGTGCTTCGCTGCTGTACCCTCGCCAGTTGGCCTAGCCCCCATGCCATGCGAGTAGCCTCAAGCCCTACTGCATGTGCATTTCACATTTATTCGTCCCAGGTCGTGCCTTCCTTCGCCTTCAAATAAGTCTTGAAACGCTGCATTTCATTTACTGTCCCCTCTATGGATAACCAAATCTCCTTTTGACAATTGTAAAGTTGGTAATCAGAGAGCTCTTTCCGCAATTTTACTAGTTAGATGGTGCTTCCCTGCATTTTACCTTTTCAATAAAATAAGGTGGATAATTTTGAACGCAGCAATATCTTTTCGTGCATCTAGACAAAAATCGACATTTAACGTGAAACCAGTTCAGGAAAGTTCTGTAATCATACTGTCTGCGATGAAGGCATTAGCTGGTAAAGTCCCTTTGTTAATATTTAGGATGTTCCGCTACTTTGTTGAGGCGTTGTAATGAGGTTTGTCATGAAATCAGGCCTGAAATTTTACTGGCCAAACTCACACACCACATTTGGGAGTCTGGGCAACTCTCCTTTCACACGAGCCTTTCTCGAAAGAGTTGTTATTGTAAAACGGGTCAAAATGAAAACAATTTTTGCAATTTACGTCGGAAATTAATAATACTTTTTATCATTAATTGCCTTTTTTGTTCTAGTTGCATTTTGGACCCGGTAATCCCAAGCTGACTTTAGCTGCAGCATCTTCGTGAGCATGTTTGGCCACTGTTAGTTAACTTGTCCTAAGAGACGATGTCTGGGTCGGACCGTACCCACCACAATTCACTGCAGTCAGTCATCTCACAAGTCCTTCATTATTACCTCACAGTAGTGCACAGGAATATCAAATTGTTTTTTTGCCTCCTTTGCCCTGTTTTTTAAGCATCTCAGCCGACTTACAAGTTGCAGTAACCGAGCTTGAAAAGTGTAATAAAACTGGTGCCTGCATAAAGCATGCGATGTTTTGTAGCACCATGAGGTTTCCCAAAGAATGGCAGAAGCCATAATACGCATGAAAAGTATAAAATTGTCGACATAGAGAAGGGTTTGAAGCCTCCAGCATGGCCAGGAAGCCAGCCCACCCGGAGGAGGTATCATGTTGCTGCACTCAAGTGTCTTTTTACCGAAACCGAGTTAAACAAACGATCAACGTATTACAGTTCAATTAGTAGAAGGTGGGAACGACGTACTGTTTTATGTTTATTTACTTGTTAATCAACTCTGGAATAATTACTAATAACAGTACCAAGAGATGGGAAGTATGAATGGTCAGTTATTAGTGGAAACACAGTAAATATTACAGCATGACAACGAGATAGCAGCTAATGTAATAGGGACTACGTAATGCACAGATAAGTACACTGCTTGAACGAATCCTGATTTGTTTGCAAATTCTTCGCCTTCGGTCATTTACCTTGCCGCTCCTCGCGAGGCTGGCAAAAAATATGCTGCTGGCGAGCAACGAAGGTCATCCACCTAGGCGGGGAATTTTTAATCCCAGCGACACTAATTTAGCACGTGGATCTCGAGTACTCTAAAGCTACATCCTATATGGAGGTGCTTCGTGAAAAATTTGTTAGTATTGCACCCCTCAAGGTCGGCTGGTACTCGAAGTAGAGGATATTTCATCTATCCCTTGTAATTTTGTTAAACCTAAATGCGTAAGGACAAGTCCATTTTGTAAATTACGGACGGATGATATTCAGCAACCATTCCTTCTTGTCACCACTTTGTTGCAATTCTAGGCTGCTTGTCCGTCGATCAGATTTTCATCCGGCAACTTGGAACGTGGAGTCAGCAATGTTTAATCTCTTTATTCACGATACCCACACAGTACCGTTTTTCGGAACTGATGCTTGAGATAACTATCGAAGGTAGATTCGGTTCCAGTAGCCTTTTTTTCATCAGGCGGCATCTAATAGGCGGACTCGGAGAGACTTTTCATTGCCTTACAAGGTATTACCACAAATATCTTGTCTGAGACCACTCTGAATGGGTTTTAAGATGTGCGGATTTAAAAATTTTCAGCCTGATAATGTGAGCACTGGAGAGAATATGCAGTTAGGCTAAAAATGTGAGCTTTTTGGGTCATTAAATTGGAAATGACGGAGAATATGCAAGTGCGAGGAGCTGTAGTAAATTAATGCTTTGAATGAAATAAACACGGTGTGGAAGAATTCAACACTCTCAAATATCCACGTTTTGAATTTCAAACTAGAAAAATAGAGACTTTTAAGGAAAATTTTTGCTGCCTCATTATTCAGCTCCCTTTACAAATAACTATTCAATTGAATTGTGAGCTCGTGAAAACAACGAGGGGAGAAGGATGCATTCGGCTTAAAAATTCTTGCAAATGACCTTAGATTTGACAAGACAATGAAAGGTTTCAAGGGTTTTGCAACTATTTGTAGGCGAAAATGGGACGAATGTGCGTCTAGCAGAATAGGTAAGGAGAAATATCATTTTTTATTCACGAGGCAAAGTTAACCAAGCCATCACTTTCAAGAAAAGAGAAAAAATTAGTGCGTTTGCTGCCAGAGTGTCACCCAGGTCAGTCGACCATCACAACCATCCAGAGGCTGAACTAAACCACTTTGAATACATTTGTGACGCCAGACTCAGGTAGTGGAATTCGGGTACTAGACGTGTTACAACGATCAATCTTGGGGAGCACGACAAAGCCTCCTCAATGCAGTCATAAGCCCAACTTTAATTTCTTTAGCAAACCAATCGGCGTCAGACGACAATAACGCAGCAAATTGTAGATTTAGTCTCCAAATCACATAGGCATTGCTGATTGGTATGTAGAATTGATATTACTTACTCCGTCTGTGAGTAGTTAAAGTCTCTCTAAGCCATGCGGGGTGAGGCAATGCAGTTGAGGAAGTGTTTGGCATTCTCACCCATCAAGGTTGTGGCCATGACCATGAGGCCATCGTCTGATCTCTGATTGATCGAAAATTGAGAGAATGAGAGCCATATAATAATTGGGTGACGTTTTTCCTATTCGCATTTAAGCTAAATTTTTAAAGATCTTACTTTTAATCATTCGAGTTCAATTTGCGCGTGACATACATTTAAAGAACTTTAAAAAGCTACGTAAATTAATATTTTACAGCTCCAAGGGAATCACTTTTCTCCTAGTCCATAAATTTCTGTTAATCAATATTTTTTGAATTATACAACTTTTACTTTAAGAATTGCATCTTCATTTTCCACAAGAGGACCAACTAACTGCGCAGTTTGCACAGAAATCATGTGTGCATTTTGCAGCAAAATTTATTGAAGCAGATGAAAGAAAAATGTAAATTTTTCGGAATCAATGCGAAACCAGTTATTTTTCTTCCAGTCGCTGCATGAAAAATACATTTTTAAAAAGCCATGAGAAAAATTGCATTTCCAGAAGCAGGACGGAATTAGGCTGGTCGGAGAAATTTGGGAGTTAGTAGTGAAATTTTAAGTAAACCAAATCCTCCTTGAATGTAATGAATGTTAACATGAGCAACTCCTTTAAGGTAATGTCTTAAAGGCGTACCGGTAAAGTAGCAAGTTGTTACCACAAAGTAAAATAGGCTAGGCAGATATTTTAGGCGTACAGTATGAGGCGGAAAGGGCCTAACATGGTGGCATTAATGTGACAAATGCACACCCCTCCAAACGTCTGATTGGCTACGTTCACGATCATGAGGAGTGAATAAAAAGGAAAACGAAAACATGGAAGATAAGTACGATGGGTCGAAGACCAACCCAGGTAGGCAAGAGCCAGAAAGGCCCTAAAGACAGGGCAGAGGTGGCGTAATAAGTTAGGGAAGGCAGGCTGGGAAGTAGTTGCACCTTGTATATGCCTGTTTATGGGACTTGAAGGTTATAGGAAATGAGGGGCAAGCGGGCCCCGTAGAGCTCGCCGCTTACCAAAGCAAAAGTCTCCATCAGTCAGTTGCTGCGGCACCCTTCCGTCTGAAGCTGCAAATTCAATCCTGTCCAGAGTCCATATATCAACTTGTTCGGGACCGAGATGGCAACATGGATTCCATTTGAGGAGATAAAATGACAAACCGGTCCAGTCTCCGTTGCCGCTAACAAAGGTGACCCATTATACACGATTACTCTTAGAAAAAAATGATTTGTCCTTTCCAAGGATTAAAAATTCGGAAAAATCCTTCTACGCCGATGCTACTTTCCGGCTTCATGTTGTGCGCTAAAATAGTTGTAAAATGTCGTCAGTAGGCATGCTCATAGCCCAAAAAAACCGTACTTTCTTTAGTACAGCAGTAGTTCCCAAATATCTTTCTAGGATCCGTGCAATTTACAGATCATCCAAATTTGTGCTTTTGTCTAGTTTTTTAGATTGGTCTGTGTTGTCTATAGATAGGTGTCAAATATGCTGTTAATTACTATGAGGATAAGACATGACAGTCATAACCCAAGAAACAGATGAAAGCTGAGCCAACCCGTTTCCCGCCGTTAGGAAGCAGTCACCTATGCATTCACTACTCCCAGTCGTAAGGAAAAGACATCTTTATTTTAGTCCCCGTCCCTTCAATTAGTCGGATGTGGAAACCAACGGAAATTCAGAGGAGTGCGCAAATAGATACCCCATTAAAACAAGTGGTTGCTCAGCAATTGTAGCAGTAGTTGAAGTCTACCAAAATTGTGGTGCACTTTATTCTTATAAAGCCCGATCTCTGTGTGATTAACTTGCCAGTTGAGGCAGTGAATACGCTTCTAGCTATTTCTTTAACGGCAGCAACTGCCAACACGGCTTGAAAGACAGCGTATTAAAGTCATTTGACGACGAAAGTCATGCAAAACGCAGCTGTTTAAGCTCAGCGGCAATATTATCTCCCTTTCCGGGCATTTCGAAAGGAACTGCGAAGCAGCTGTAGTAGCGAAGGGTAATATTGCTAGTCTGCATTCAGCAGTTACCTGTACCAATCACGAAATCACGCCTCTATGGTATCCCTCGAGATTCATTTTCCCTACAAGAGTTTATGGACATTTTGGCTACTCTACCACTTACTAGACAGCTCGGAACAGTGTCCATGAGTAATTCCTCTTCAAACCATAGACGACCCCTGTTTAAGATTCCACCTGTGACAGAGGCGAGGAGAATTCATTTCGAAAATTCGCGATAAGTCAACAGATGCCGACGTTTCCAAGTTCTAGAAACTAAAACAGACTCTATTCCATTTAGCACTGCCTAAATTGGATTGCTTCGAATGGAGTACCAAAAAAGAAGGATAGTATTTTTATCACAATAGAGAGGAAGGAGGAAGGAAAAAATGATTATTGCAATGAGCTCCCCAGCCCCCACAGTGAATTCACCATGGAAGAGACAAGGTGGTGAATTGGTACTTGGTCACTGTTGAAAAGTTGTTTATGGTAGATTAAGAGACGAATGGAATGAGTTAGGCTCTGCAATCGACCCCAGCAAGGTTGGCCGGTTTGGTTAAACAATAAATTCCATCCCTTTGGCTGCTTTGTTGAGTGGGGGATAAATAATCTTACATTACTAAGCAGTCGCCCTTCGTTTTGGTGGAGTTTGACAAACGAGTTAGTGGAAGCAAAGGAATAACATCAACATGAAATTTCCTACTTGAGGTTAGCATGAGATAATGCTAAATACTTACAGATGAAGGCTTTGCCATTTTACAAGCAATGAACATCCGGTAGGATGGCATGGGGTTTAAATTTGTGGGGATGAGAGTTTAAACCAGTAAAGAAAACCCTCAACATGTGCTGAATAGGAGTGCTAACAGATCCAGTACCTACAATCAGCTCTCTCACCATATGTTCAACACTTCTTCAGTTTCAGCGGTTGCGTCCTAGCATTTTTTCTATATTCTTCGTAGTCTCGACTGCGGTTGATTAGACGTCAGGTGGACTCTGTGTCCACTAAGAGTATTTTTCAATCAGTGCAAAAGTGGTCCCTCAAGAACTACCCCTCCTGGTTGGGGGTCAGGAAAAGAACGCATTAAGGTAGCGATGATGCGTATCCCCTTTGTTCCAGCAAAACTCAACGACGGCAATTGTACTACCTCACTGAGTGCTGAAAATTGCATCGATAGCACAACTTGACACATCTTGTAATTGAAGCCCCCTGAATCGCTTTTTGCAGAGACCACTGACCTTTGGGATCGGATTTATTGTTGCTCAGAAAATGCTAATGGAAAGGGCAAAGGTCTTCTTAATGTTAATCACGGCTGCACAACATTGGATTTGTAATTTAATAACAAAAGTAAACCAAAGTTCTTTGATGGTGTATCCCAAGTATAAAAGAAATTTGGAGAAAAGAGACCTCTATTTTTCCTGGACAGGATCTGGATGGTGTTTGAGGGCTTCCGCCACCGCCAATGTCACCTCACCCATCTCCAGATTGGGTTCGCAGGCACCACTGTGATCACGCTACTGGTGGAAGCGCACAGGATGATTACGAAGAAACTGGAGGAGTGTGCTGCCATCAGATGTTTCATGGTCAATCTAAGTAGTGTTAAATGCAAAGACTGTTATGGGCAATTGGCTTCAAATTTGTTACATCAGAATATGTTTATTCATTCCATAAAATATGCTCTCTCAGGTTAACAAAATATAAGCTCCACAACTGCTCTTACAATTCGCCGTTAGCAAACTTTTGGCTTTGAAGAATAAACATCGAAAGGCATACTTTCGCTTCACAAGCCCGTATTTGAGAATCAGTTCCGTATTTAAATTAACAATTTAAGCTTTTACAAAAATACCTCCTGTTTTCCGATTAGCAAAACAAGACTACAAGAAAGAAGTCCACAAATCTAACTGGTAAGAAGACTCTCACTAACACGTTGCTGCAAATGGGGATTCGCCTCATGTAGACTAACAGCCAGATTGTCGAGGAAGTGGAGCATCAGTGTCTTGCCTGGATTGTACGCACCCTCAGGATACGAGCTACTGAATTAATTTAAGCGTCGAATGAAGCAGGTATTGAGATCTCTTAAGTGAAGGGAAGCATTATCTCTGCTTCATTGACTAAGTAACCATTTTGTTATATCCAAACATGGCAATACTACTACACTGATCACAAACGTCTCCTCCTATCACGTGTTCTCAATCTCAACGTCTTTATCATTTACATCAGAGCATTTCTTGTTTCACTGAAACCAGTCCCCCAAGTTAAGGACTCATTTATCATCAAAATCAGACACTTTTATATTTTGCTCCACTTTGATGTGCTAATAAAACCTGCTCTGTTTGAATAAGAAATATGGGAACGATGAGGGCAGCGTGTGGTCTACATCCTCAGTCTTAAATGCCTCGCCATCTTTAAGATTGGAACTTTAGTTATATTACATAAAAAAATATCATTTCTGGATACTGCGGAACCCTTATAAATGTCCGTTGCATCATGGAGGAAGCCTAAAGCATCATTGAAACGGATCACATTGATTAAATGAAGGAAGAAAAGTGGAGTAGACTGGAGAGCTAAAAGTGATCAAGACGAAGGAGTTCGCGGAGGTGGAATGCGTAGAAGAGAACTAGTCTGTTGTACAGACCTTATCCCTTCGGGTAACAATCCCGTAGACCGTAGTTTAAAACATTTACCAATTTCAAACCAGGAGCAATCGCCTTCCCACCATCAAGGCAATGGAAGGTGTGATCTATCTTTTGTGGCATATCTCGTAGCTATCGACGAAAGTAGATTTTATTTCCATTAGGCGACTTCATTGTGAAGCTTTGCTAAATTTTTATAGCTAAATTCCCGATGTCGTAGAACTTCTTTACCTAGAAGTTTGCAGTTAGGAAAAGTTGTCAATGACGGAGGCACATCTGGCGACCAAAAACTGTCAAGCTGTTTTGCGATGCAATGCATTGTGGATACATTTTTTGCCTCATATTGACTTGCCAAATGCGGGTGATTGTGCAGATATGCATCAGTCCATCGGAGCATGATTTGTTTACTGCGTTCCTTCTCAATTTTCCTAATATTCCAAGCCTGCTTGAGCGTTGACTAGATCTGACGTGATTCTAACGTGGCTGGTTTAAAATTGAGTTAATCGTGGTTTAATGGTTGCAGAAATCTCTTGTTAAGCTTGCAAAAGAATTGAGGTTTACTGTGCCGTGGACTTCATTTTATTTTTTTAATCCTAGTATCAACTAAGACAGCAGTGGTGTATATTAAGAGGTGGTAATGAGTCTTACCAACTACCAACTTCTTCTTCCTTTTCCCACTTGTTACAAAATGAGTAGCATCTACTTTGTTGACTGTCTGGCCAATTGACTGACTAGTCAGTGGAAATGGCTTTTGATTTCAATAAACCCTGGTTACCTCCACGCCATCCACATTCCAGTCTATGCTTGTAAGGCACGCGGAGGACTGTGCATGCCTTGTGAGAAAGAACTGGTCACTGGGCGCTTCTCAGTAAAGGCCAAACACTGCCTGTTCGTTACCACTTGGAGTCATACAAGTTTAAACTTTTCGTATAAAATTCATGGCAGTATTTGTTTAGCATGAGGGATGTCCGATTCCCAAAAACCATTTGGGACAGATTTATAACGAAAGTTGGAAATCGGAGACATTTGTGATTTTCATCCTCGTCCTGCACATTCACCTAATTCAGTGTCAGTTGTCTTTGATAGACAGCGATTTTGTGGCACGTGATGAAAAAATGTCGGGTAATTGATGCCTAAGTGGAGAAGACAGACAGGCCTGGTTTTTTTTTACGTTTGTTAAAACACACCTCATAAAATATGTCATAAGATTTCCAGAATTGTCCAACTTTGAAACGCAAGTTAGTGGAGGGGTGTGACTGTTCCGTTTTCAGCTTCATTCTCCTTGATTGGGTTTCATCCTCTCCACTTTGAACAAAAGAGGTTTTAAGGATGTTTAGCATTAAAACAATGGCAGCCACATGCTTCAGGGTGTTTCAGTTCTAGCTAATGAATATTTGAAGTAAAGGCAGTCATCATCATTGCCCAGTCTCGCTAGGAAGGGAGCGAATTTTACATAAGCTTCACTCTCATCCATGCTTTAGTTTCTTGAAAGAAACTAGAATAGCATTTTTGTAACCTCCTCTGGCATGTTTTCTGATTCAATTTTCTCGACGTTTAAGATTCCGCCACCCGTTAATCTGATGTTCTTTTAGATTTGAATCAAATGAACTAAACATTGCCTTGTTATTTCATTGTAGCCGCTTCCAATTTATTGGAGATGAAGGCAATAGTAGAAGAAATTGCGTTCCAAGTCTGCATGAGATTTCCTCCGTCTAGTTTTTTCGCACATTTTATTGCTTTCGCAGTCTTTTAGAAGCCATAGAAAGCCACAGAAGCATGACAGATGTTTTGTTACCAACTTACAGTGGAATTGGGGCTGCTCGTAAGGTCAGAAGGTGCTGCCATTGACAGTAAGTGCAGTGTGCAAAGGCTTAAGTGTCAATCCAATCAAATGCAGAGTCAAACAGTCAAACACTCCATTTAAATTACTGCCTTTAAAGCATATTGCAATGGCAACGGCACGTAAATGTTTATAAATATTATTGGCGGCCGTACATATATAAAAATAGCTGAAATTTGAAAGAAAAACCTTTAATTCAGTATTATGATCACCTGATATAAAGAATCGGTATCGCCGTGTAAAGGCTTTCACTTTAAGTAGAAGTGGTGATTTTCA
Source organism: Echinococcus multilocularis (assembly GCA_000469725.3). Lineage (NCBI taxonomy): Eukaryota > Metazoa > Platyhelminthes > Cestoda > Cyclophyllidea > Taeniidae > Echinococcus > Echinococcus multilocularis. The sequence goes on along the minus strand of LN902848.1, from coordinate 223,141 downwards.
GTGACTTCCTTAAAGCTCGCCTTCTGCTTAGTTGAAGTGAATCAAGTTGGTCTGATCGACAGATGGTGAATTTTGACATGGCAGTGGCAATTCTTGAAGAAGACTTTCTTTCTCATTCCCCATTCAACGCCTTTGCTACTTCAGCGCTGGTTAGCCAACATTAGGAGCTATTGTTACCTTTTGCTTTGAATGGAGACACCAGCTCCCCAAAATCACTTTATGACGCATTCCAAGGTCATACTCGAACCGGAGCTTTAAATCTCCACCTAATATCATCGTTCTTGTTTTAAAGACTCTGATAATGCTAAACCTCCTTGTCCATATTTGATTATAAGACTAGGAAATTTGATTCTCAAGGCCGAATGAAGCATTCTAATTGGGTTTTGACAATCTCCTTTGAAGCGAAAGAATGCATTGTGTATCGTGTTCTATTAATTGGGTGGAAATTTGGAGGTAGAGGACGACAGGCAAAGTGTGACAACACCACCATTCCTTACTGAACAAGATAAGATGCCTTCTGGATGGCTCCTCTTACTGCTGCTGCTAGATTGATGATAATAATGATTTTAAGTACTTAATCAAAAATAAAGCAAAGTGGTGCACACTACTAACAGATATTCGATGAAGAATGCAGTAAAACACTTAAAAGTAGTACTTAATTGCGGAAAATCAGGGAAGTGTGCAAAAAGACTTCATATTTATACTGCCTCTGAAGCCCGTTTTATCGTCGAATAATAGACGGGATCAGAGTATGCGAAAAATACTCAGTTATTTCTAGCCTCCCCCCACTCCCACTTAACAGTTTAGGTCAAGCCAAACTTTAAGTTGCTAAAAGACTTACAATTTGTTGATAGCTATTCGGAAACCAAAGCGTTACCTGCAGAGATTGGGCAGAATGGTCAAGTCATTGTCATTGACACTCTCTAGGATCAGCTTCCCGTGCATTTAGTTTTGTAATAATCACTTTTTTCCCAAGATAAAAAACCACTAGATCTACAAAAAGCAACGGTATGCATTGTAGCCTCCGATGAATCAACGTTTGCGTCCTCCTTCAAAGTTGCGTAATCAAGCCTCACCTACTTGGTAATACTGAGAGGTGGCCTTTGCCAAATGACAAGCACGTTTCTTGCGTCACCTGCAAAATTCCAGTGCATTTACAAAGCCACTCTGCAAGATTTAGTCTTGTGAGACTTCTTAGTTGTATCATTGAACATTACTGACTTTGTGCTGCTGTGGAGTAGTCTTTGCCTAACATCAAGCACATTTCTTGCATTATCTGTAAAGTTTCGAGGCATTTATAAGACTCTTCTGCAAAATATAACCTTATGAGACTTGCTTCCATGATTGATTCCCCACTGCCACTTTTTTGTCATTTTAATGCAGTCAGGCCGTCAAGCTATCTTCTGGAGCACTGATGGAGGTGCATCCAAGCACATGGTTCGTGTAAATGATGCAGACAACTTTATAGTAGATGCCGATCGCTTGTTAAGATCCGACGTTTCTTAATTCACTAATGGCCATTAAGCGGAATCGGAGTGGGGGGAATTGCTCCGTTCCAATCTCCGTTTCAGTTATCCTAGTTGCAGTCATCCACTGCAAGTGTCCCCTTGCTGCATTGTTAACTTTTCGCATCCAGGTGAAGACACTGAATTTCCTCTTCATTTGGATCGAGTTTGCTTACCACTGCCTAAACTGTAGCGACCTACAAATGGTGATTTTGCTTATCTATGAAAGCAATGGAAGGGAACCGTGAGATTAGCTTTTACTGCAAGTGATAAGTGGCGAAAAGGAAACTACACGCAACGCTGGTTGAATTGTTTTCAAAGAATAAGTGCAATACAAAGCAATCTGCGACCCTGAAGGAGTACCAGGTTCCCCGTTCTGGTCGAGGAAACGATAAAATGTACCATACAAATATAAATTCACGTCAGTGCCTAGAGCAGCTACTTACGATCGTGAACACGACCATCATTAAGGTTCTAGCCAGGGTAGTCAGGACGCCAAAACTCCAGTGCCGATGTCCTGATTTGACGGCAAGAGTAAGATGGAATAACGACGTGTATGGACGTGCTTTACTGGTGGAGAGGTGGTGGGGGTGGATCTGTTGAAAATATTGTTTAACCTCATATCACCCCGCATCACAATGGCCAACTGGAAAGGTGTACTGAGAGCGCCAGTGAGGAAATGGTTTTAGTACGAGTGGGAAGGGTAAAAGTGTGATAATTTCCGGTTATGATAGCCTCTAGAGCACACCTCCGAAGGGAAAGGAGACCACTGCTTCAAAGGCGCGTAACTTTCTCCATATTCAAACAAACCGTTGTTTTAGCACAAAGTAGACTGCAAATGGCTTTCAAATGTGTAAATCTAGGAAAGTTTACTCGGCTTTTCAAAAATGTGCGTTGAGGTGTTATGGACGTTTTAAGAACGGAAAGCAAAATCAGGTCTGCAAATGAATTTAACCACTTTCCCTCAGTCATCAGCATTGTCTAATAGGCTTTTTGAATAAAAGTTGAAAATAAACCAGACAGAGAAATCAAAAGTATTGTTTTAATTACGCTAGCACTCCACTTTCCGGAAGGCTGCTTTGGAATATTAAGGTCTTAAAGATTTAATAAGGTATACCCGACACATGAGGGTGGAAAAGCAAGTGTGATTGAAAATCTCGCTGCTCGTCTGCCATTTTACTAGATTCCTAACCTTGGGGTGATAAAAGAAACAAAGCATTGCCTTCTCTGATACTCTCAAATGGCAGTTAAAATGGTGGTAGATTAACGTCCTTTCTGAAGTTTTAGAGATGCCCGAAACAGCATTGCCTCTACTTTGTTGACCACAAAAGCGGCCTCTCATTTTCCAGGAAGGGGATCCACTTCAACGTGGATGGCTAACGATTGAGAGAAATTAATTTATGTTGTAAAGTAGTAATTTACATTAGCCATTTTAAATTCAAAGCCGATTTCCTCCTTTTTTAGTGTCCTTTCGTTCTTTATGATGTGGTTGAAATAAATTGTGCACATTACGCCAGAGGATTTCTAGCTTTGAAAACATCCGTCAACGTTCCAAGAGGAAGGTGATAATTTAAATCTGGTAGCGAATGCATTTGAGTGACCAAAGACGCGACTTCTCAATTAAAGGGTAAATTAATTGCTAAGCATTTAAGAAGACGAATTGTCCGAGGTAACAGTGAAGTTTCTGGACACTTGATGGCCTAACCACCGTGGTGCGAGTGCGTCGCCACGTTCTTACGACACAAAGGGTTTATTAATTTCTGCAAAAAAGATAGGTGGGTGTCTTAATGGAATTTTTTAAAATAAATTTGATTTGGGTGTCGTGAAGGACGGTGTCTGCAGCATCCACTCCACTTCGGGTGACTATGGTCTTTCCGTCCGCTGTTCAGGGCACTTGCTTTAACATAATCAAACAACACCCAGATCACTTAGACTCATTTTAAATGTGCCAACAAGGTGAAAAAATATTTCTCGAGGGAAAAAATAGAGAAGGAATGGATCATATCAATCCGTTCCGAACGAGGATGAGAGCGGCGATTTCATTTAGAAGGTAAATTGACAATCTTTCATAGTCGCCTTATTCGCTAATAGAAGTGACCTACAAGAAACGGTTTCTCCGTGGCAAGGACAAAACAGATTTATCATCACTGACAAAGGACAACTGACCATTTTACAATGATTCCAAATTAGTGAATGATCTTTATTTGCTGAGTTTAGTTTACCAGTACTGATTAGACTCTGACATAATAGTAGAAATGTGGTCTCTGTTTGCGTCCGCAACAACAGGTGCCCTTGCTTTTCAATTCAGTAGCAGTTTCATTTTCTCCTACCCAACGTCAAAACATGCCAGATCTTATCAATAGTAATGCTGGCGACCAGTTCTGTTGATTTTCAATTGGGCGTTGAATGTGTTGCTAATCACCACGAGTGCAAGGAAATGCAACTATAATTCTAAAGACGCGCAAAGCAGAACCATCTCGTATCCAGCAATCAGCAAGTAGTCACGCAAGCACACGCTGAAACCGAGTTTGGCATTACCTGCTACCAAGTCAAAACATCCTTATTTAGGTCACTGTCTCCAATTACTCGGGTTGAAAGTTCAGCAAAATTTTAGAGTAGCACAGACATAAACACTACTTCATGAAAAGTAGCGATACGGCAGTCTGCAAACAGTCTGGAACAGCAAAAATTTTAACGCACTCTGTTTTTATACATCCGCGCATCCGTTTGACCTGACTTGGCAGTCAAAATGGTAGATATACAAAGGTGTTTGAATGCGTAGGGTAGAAATGAACTGTTCCACCAATATTGTGAGGTAGTAAAATCACTTCAAGCCCTTTCTTCAGCGACACGAACTCCCAACATGGCTACTGAGACAGAGTAATTAGGTCATTTGATGACCAGAGTCACACAAAACACTGCTGTTTAAGCTCTGAGGCAATGTTATCTCCTTTGTGGGCTATTGCGGAGGAAATAGGGAACCAGGTGTAGCAATTACGCGAAATACTGTTAGTGTGCATTAAGCCCAATGCGGTAATCACTCGCATTACACATTTCGAGTTCAGATGGTGTGACCTGTGAGTTCGCAGAGATGCGTAACTGAAAAGGCGAAGGAGGCAAAATAGTCAATTTGATATTTCTATGTACTACTGTGAGGTAATAATGAAGGGCGTGTGAGATGACTGACTGCAATCAATCGTGGTGGGTTCGGTCCGACCTCGACATCATCTCCCCAGGCAGGTTAACTAATTGTGACCAAATACTCTCGAAGATGCTGCAGCTGACAACATTTTGAGATTACCGGGTTCGAAATGCACCCAGAGCAGGACAATTTGCTAACAATATAAAGACATTGCAAATTTTATTATAAAATGTGAAACTTATTTTCTTTTTAACAAGTTTCACACCAGTAGCCCTTTCACAAATGGGCCTTTGTGAAAAGAGTCTAATGGCGTCAATTCCTTATTTCACTTGGAGCGTCCAATTTATTTCCACTTTAGGCAGCCATTTGCCACGGACTGCGGATTTGGCGGACTTGCGGATTTGGATTCATTAGCATCAAAGCTTCCCGCACCATTAAAACCCTCAAGATATGGCTTTAGGCATTTGCTTCTCCAGTGCAAATATCCGACCTGGCAAGCCAAACTAAGATAACCCTCCTGGAGGAAGAAGGGAAAGCACCTAGCGAGTTGCCCAGACTACTCAAATCTAGTGCGTATGGAGCTGTGGTATAAAAGCAGAGCATCTACGTGGCCCCTCTGCCAAAACCGAGAGCCCACCAGTCAACCAACTTGTCGCAGCAATATCCTTATTGCGGGAGTCCTCAGCATTCATTCACATCATGCCACACCTTTTAGGACGAGTTTCATGTGAGGAAACTTATTTTTACCTCTGTAGGGCTAAAGTCGTTCAAGTCAGGCCGGAACTGCAAATTATTCAGAAATGAGTAGTGACTAAAGTCCCATTTTACCGCACGCAGTGGTAAGTGTCAGGTCAGTCCCGTTGATGCTCTTCAGGTTCAGTGCAAGTCTCCACTCCAGACGTCATTGACTTGAACGACACACATTAAGGAATTTGAATGTGCGTTTGGGACAGTGTAAGGTGGTAAACAAAGCTTCTTTTAATCAATGCTTTACCCACTCGCAATCCACTATAGTACTCGCTTTCAAATCACGGACCACGGCGTTTATACCCAAAGGAAGGGAGACTATGGGACAGACTGTTATTAGTCCACGGCATTCATTTCCGCTAATTCTCCCGTCATAGAATTCTTTTGACGTATTCAGTCTGCTCCACTCACTCACCTCTTCCTTCCTTGAAATACAATCACCCTTTCCTAGATGACATCCTACTAGCATCTACACTGCTATCATATTTGGCAAAAGCGCTACACCGCCCCGGCATCTACGAAGGATGCCTTACCAAAAGTCGCCAAGCATTTAAAACTGGGAGAGCAAACCACTCGCCACTTTCACTGTTCTGCATGCTTACATGTTAGCATTTGTAACTCCAATAGACTGGACCAAATTCACACATCAACACGGGGCAAAATGGGACAAAGTCTCGAGTTTTGAGGATAAATAAGCGTTTGACTTGGGGAACGTGCTGCAGCGAGGCACGAACTGCTCTAGTGTTAATGACAATGAAGTGGAAATTCAGAGCACGTAATCGGGGCAGGCACCTGTGATCAGCGTAGTAGTGTACCCACATTTGGACGCAACAAAATGGTCACTAGAATCTGAGCAGTCAGTGAAGGACAGCTAGTGGCAGTGTACTTCAGCCAGAGATCGCACTACCTGCCTCATTCGAGGGTTGGACTGATTCAGTAGTTTGCATCTTGAGGGTGCGTGCAATCCAGACGAGTCACCGGTGCTTCACTTCCTCACCAATCCGGCTATCGGTCCACTCACACAGCATCCCCATTTACAGCGACGTGTTAATGACATCCTTCCCACCAATCGGATTTGTGTCCTTCTTTTCTTGAGGTCCCCTTTTGTCAATTAGAATGCAGGTGATGATTTATGCAAAGTTCAAATAGTTGATTTAAATACGGTGCTAATTTTCAAATACAAGTACGTGAAGCCGTGATATGCACAGGTGATTTTGAAGTCGTTACTTTGTTAACATTGAGAAGGTTGAACGTAAGTGTTGGAATTGCCGGTGCTACTCGAAGGCGTACGAGATACGCGTTTCGCATAAAATTGATGGTTGAAAATAGTCCTTTTCTGACAAGATCACCAAAACCAGGATTTACGAGTTAAGATGGAAATGGGATGCTGCGCCATTCCCATCCCCACCCTGCACATTCGCCTAATTCAATGCCACTTTTCTGTAAGGCAGCGATTTGATCACAGAGGACAAAACGGTGCTGGAAAATGGAAGGCGAAATGGTCCTAAAAATGAAAAGAATGAAAAAGTTTGAGAAACTTTTCAATGGCAATGCAACTTGTGTCTAGGGCCTGCGTCTACTTGGCAGTGGCTGGAATGTAGACAACAGCTAGCGGAATGTTAATCGTAAAGTGGCTGCACTTTCTTACTCCCACTTTATTTGGGCTTTTTATTATGAGCTTTACTATCACAGTACATGTCTTTCTCAATATTTTAAATGGGTTTCGTGAATAGTGTATCTTATTGAAGTGGATTCATAGGCGACTTGAGCTGCCGGCTGCTGTAGCGATTCTGGAGATGGTTGAAGGGAGAGTGTAACACGATACATCCGTGACAGTTTCATCAGTGTACCGTCGCAGTTAAAAATGCCATTGCCAGCCCAAAAGAGCATTATTTGCATCAGATATTGCAAATTCTTGTGGGTCTCTCGATGCCAATCAGCACTTTTACGAATGATAAACGACTCATAAATAAAACAGGTATAAAATAAAGATAAAAAAATTGGGAGAAAGGAGAGTTTTCCAAATGAAAGCACTCATTTACAGTCATTTTGACAGTTCATTTAAGGTTAATGTAAAGTTTTCCACTTCACTTACGCAAAAATCCTCAAGGGCCGAATCTGACATTCTGGAACTTTATAGCCAACTTAGGTTAAAATTAGATTTCGTTGCTTCAAAGAATACCAAAGAGATAGAAAGAACAAAATTAATTGAGAACATCTTACAAATTCTAACTAGAATTACAAGAGGAAAGCTATAGAAGTTGTTTAAGGCTTCTAAATGGTTGGCACGGAGGCCGGGCCGCTCAGCGAAGGAACAACGGAGTTCTTACGCCGTCCCTCTATAGAAGCACACACTTTCCATAAATTCACCTCTTAAGATAAGCTTGATGGAAAACAAATTAATTTTATGATCTTAGTGCAAAAGTTGTTTAAGTCAAGCTGGAACTTCAAATTATGCAGGAACCAAAAAGTTGAGCTACACGATACGCAGTAATGAGAGAATGTTTGCTTGAATAGAATATGGCATCCTTTTTTGGAACAACGACAGCTGATTACTTTTAATGTGCTTAAGAAGTTTTGGACATGTTCTTTAAAAACCGTGACCAGCTCTTTTTTCCATGCACAGGAATACCGTGGAGGAGGGGGATAGTGTAACAACACAGGGTGAATGTGTTGGCTATATTTGGAGAGCAAGGAATAATAAACACGAGAACATGATGGACGGTATCCGCCTGCTCTTTGCATTCCTGATTATGGATGGTCTACGGGTGATGGCGTCTGATACACAGGGAAGAATGTTAAAACCTCCACTAGATTTCGTCCAAAGGAGATAGATGAAGGAGTATTCGACTTTGACATGTGTCTAGTCCCTTAAACAGAGGAAGGTAGGATTTCAAGCATATAATATTAAATACACTAATGCCGCCCTTCTCTCTATCGAGGCAACGCTAACAACTGCTACAACTACGCTCTAATCCTTCTTTGTGTGATTCTTCCAACCACCTTTTGACTTATCATGACAAACGAAAAAGGTGACGTAGTAGAGAATGGTTCCCCTTCAAGAGGGATTATTAGTAGGCACCAAAAATCAGTTTGCAATGAATTGTCTACCTAACGTGGCAGAAAGGTTACCGCTTATGCCATTGTCATCTGCACCTTGCTGCGACGGCTTCTTATAGATTGTAGGAATGCTGAAATGTGCGCAGTTGTTTCCGCTGTCTTAGGAAGAAGGGGAGTGCCTCACCCATCAGTGAGGGTTCCAGTTTTCGGCTCGCCACCACTCTTCCATCATTAAAAGGGCACATGTCCGTGCAGCTGACCAAATCTGCTGCATGCGATCCAATTGGTGGGCTTTTACTATGGCAGAAGTCGTTGGTCGAATTTGCTGCATAGACATCGGCGACGGAATAGTGAAACGCAATACACTGGAATCGTTCAACAATTGTGGTTTTGGCGTAAACCTACAAAAACTTTGCTCCAAAAACAGCTGTAAAAAGTGAGCTATCTCCTTTGCATTGTTTGATCTTGTGAACCACTCCATAAAGGGATGTGAACTTCCTCCTCCCCCTCAGTGAGTAGTTTCCACTTTGCGGCAATTTCGAGTCGCCTCCTCATTCTCAAAAATGTGGTGTTGTGCAACTATTAGTAGCTAATCTTTGTAATGATGGCCATCTTTGCATTTTGTAGGCCTCTAAGGGTTCATTGCGAGTGCTAAATAAACTTGCCGACAGTGCTTTCCATTCAGTGCACTAAAAGTACGAGAGCCAATTTTCTGACCATCGGCAGACTTGATAAAGAACTACTAATTGGGATCAGTATCCTACAGTCAATCTCCCTGTTTAACTGTTCATTCATCTATTTAATAAACAATCTTCCATTCTCTTTCCTTCTACTAACGAATAACCAAATGAATTTACTTCAAAGGCATCCATCCAGTCCGAACGTGCATGTGGGCTAGGATCCAGTCGAATTGCCTAGCTGTAACTGCAAGAGGGAATAGAAATACGCCTCTGCTAGCTGGGTGCTGAGGAGAGTTGGTAACCTTTTTTACTTATCCAAGGTATTTTTACCAGCATTGAGGTCGTGGTTGTTATAAGGGCATATAAAGTCACTTTGTACTTGGTGCTGACCAATCATAGGAAACATCCCAAATTTGTTGAGAGAGAGGTGTAATGAAAAAAATATCTGGAAAACAGGGGTAGGAGCGTATTCCGAGGCTAAGAATCTCCACTACTATTTTACCAATTTATTCATTCATTCAACTACTGAAAACGAAGGCAATAAATTGTTTAATTGTGTCAACAGTCGTGGGTGCACTCAGTCATTGCTTACAATCAACGAAATCAGCTTTCCTAAATTTCTCTAGCAGTCCTTTCATTCACTTATTTATAAATCCCAGCTCCTTTAATCCATCTACTCACACCGAATTCAGTGGCGTGTTCCACAGCCCATCTCCTTCCATCCGTCTAACCTTTCCATTAACCATCCACTCACCTATCCATCATGTCTTTCCTGCAGATTGCTAACTTGGAAATTACATATGGAATAAAGTTGTATTATCCAAGTCTTAAGTTTCAAAAATAAATGGTGCGGTCAAATCAATATTATTAGGGATTTGGTAATTTTTCCTACCCTTCACACCACCCAACTTCATAAGCCAGATCAGTGGATGGAAGAAGAGTGGGCCTTCGAGATGGCCATGCCTACATGTGCTTAGCTTTCGCCACTACTTCTTTCCCTTACGACAAAATAAGCCGCTAGCCTTTGCCGAAGGATAAAATGGGATCACCGTCAAATCATTGGTCAGTTCTACAAAAGGTCAAATCGTTCTCAGTGATTGTGTGCTAATAACAAATCTCACGCAATTTCCAGTTTACTATAAATTACTTCAAATTTTGTCTTGCTTTTAATTATTAGGCTTGCGAGTTTTAAGGACAGAAATTTGAAATTCATGGCTGGAAAGTCGTTACAACAGATGAGATCTCGCAGCTAAGTCCTTTGCTGGAAAAGTGAATGATACTGTCAATGCAGTTTTTACCGTTTGGTTATTTTCAGTCTACAATCTGAGAAAATTCATCCTGATTTCCCAATCACTAGGCAAAAGCTGTCATGTCTACAAATATGCACAAAGTGTTTGAAAGATGGGATTTCACAGCTGCAATAAATTTTGGCCATACTAATTAATTGAATCAGTACCTAGAAAAACAGAGTCGACTGGGGCATTTGACTGGGCCAAATCAGCTCATCGTTGACTGGGAGATATTAATGCGGATCGAACCCTTCAAACAGCTTCTAGCCAAGTCAAATGGTCAATCAACGTGGAACTGGCATAATCGGAAATCCTATTCTCACTGGAGGAGTGAACATGGGCTGAGCTGCCTCTAAGACCTACTCCCCTGTGTTGTGAGCACTTCAACGATGCAAAATCGTCCCTACGAATCGAAACAGGTTGAAGTTTGGGGATGCCATTTGCAGGGATCTTGACCGCAAATTACACACCTTCGAGGCCAAGACTCTCAGGGTTTATTTTACCACCTCTCCCGCACAGTCTGCGACTAGTAGGAATGAGACGTTACACGAGTTTATTAAATAAAGTAGGAATTCCCTTTTTAAGCATAAAGAAGTGAAGAAAAGAGGTGGATATTAGGTAGGGCAACGAAAAAGGGAAATTATCCGTGGCAGGAGGGATTCCACATTCCCTGTAATATGTGCTTGAATAAATAGTGGAAGTATCCTCCTGGGGTAGCGATTGTTACAGTGAGAGGACATTGCCAAGCGTTAGGATCTTTCAAGGAACGCAAAGCATCGCAAGAAGAGCTAATGAAAAAGCCCCCAGTTAGAAGGTGGATCGTGGCGAGTCACGTCCTTCTTTTAGAAAAGAGGCAAGTAAAGTGATAAGTGAAAGTGGTAATGTGAGGACCTCTAAGGAATCGACTTTTTGCATTTTGGTAATGCATTCTAAAGTGCTTCGGGTGGAAATAATATTTCTTCTTACTCGAAGTGGAAAGTAGTTCTGGCCACTGATTAGCGATTGTGCCTTCAGACCCAGCCACCATTTGCGTCACAGAAACAAGAGATGGGTGCTACGAAAGGATTTGGACATGAAGTCACCCCTCCTGGCAAATTTGTCGGTCAGCCGGCCAGTCAGCTGGCAAGCGGTCTGCAATGCAGGGGGGAAAAGTGGAGAGTTCACTGGTGATCGTTTGGGCTTACTGAGACCTGCAAGCGGCTGCAATGTGATTTCCAAGGTCCGAGACTCCAGACCCACGTGCGTAGCTTCCGCCATAACTTTACTTTCCCAGTTGGTGTTGCTACAGGCTGATTGTTCCACCACCATATTAATTACTAGTTATATTGCATGAAAATTGCAGGCAATTTTTGTCATGATAGAAAAAGGGAATTTATTCAATTTCCCTTAAAATTGCTAGCTTTTATTTGGGTAGTGCGCTTAACTACAATGATTGCTCAACGAAATTGGTTGGAAGCTCTAAAACTTCAATTGATTTGCAGTTGTTTCATGCTGCGGTCGCAAAAACCCAGCAGCTGAATTACATCCAGGCTGTTCAATGAGCCTTATGAATGTAAATGTCTTTAGAGTGAGGGGGAGTGGTGGCAAGCACAAAACAGGCACCGTACTGACTGTCTGAGGCGTATTGATGCTTCACAGGGCAAAAGAAAAAGCTACAAATTATAAGTGGCCATTGCAGCGAGCTGTAAAAGACAGTCGCATGAAATTTCAGTCTCTTGGCTTTTGTGTAAGGCATTCGAATCCATATTTAGGCAGAATAATTTAAATGAATGTATTACTGGAAAATGCTAAGCATACGAGTTCGCAAAGTTTCATCTTCAGTTTACCCTAGCACTGTTTCATACAGTGATTTTTCAGTAAAAGTTCAGAAGGGTGATGTTAAGTGCTCACCAAATATGTTCGGCGATAAAAAAATGCTATTTTGGCAATTTTGACTTACCCTTTTTTAATTCCGCAAGTATATTTTACCAAGTGACGTAATCCTGCTCTCGGTAGCTCAGGGATTGCAGAATGGTCTCCTATCACTCTCAGTCATATTCACGTCTCTGTAACAATTCCTATCTTATTGAAATATGGAACTAATTTCAAAAGTAGAATCAGTATTGGGAACGTTTTGTCTGTTGTCGCTAGATTGTTTTTGAAAAAATAGTAAGGAATAGGCAGTAGCGTACATCTGGACTATTCATTATTCCATATTTAAGTAGCATACGCAATGGTGAAGCAGTAATTCCGACACTCCAAGTGAATGGTACTTCCGCACTTAACCCAAGTGTGTCCTTGGGGTTATAGGGTCCACTGCTTAGGAAATCAGGTTTTCGTGGTATGTATTTCGCTGTTGACCGATGACGAAGACGTCTACCGATCTGTCGACTCACAAATGATAAGCTTTTCATTCCGCCTCTATGCTTCTATGGCTCTAAAATATTTTCCGAAATAACCTTGAAGAATGTTACTAACTAGAGCTAAAATAATTGCTAAAATATTGAAAACAAGGTTTTAAACAAACAAAAATAATGATGAACATAACTGCAGTACAGCAAACTGCCCTATTGTTGATTCACCAACTGGTCTACGAACTTGGCCACACATATTGTAATCGAAATTAGATCTTTAACAACGGGGTTATAGGGTGGTAGTACAAAAGTAATTCTACGTCATCGTTACATTCTGGTGTGCGTGCTACCAACGCCTGGCGCACCTATGGCGGGTCAGTCCAGTCCAACACAGTGCAAACGCATTAGATCCAGATGACAGGCAGGCAGCGGGTGCTGAAGTGCCCACGCATGCAAGCTCCTGGTGGGGCTGGATATTTCACGTCAATAAAGGCGTAAAATGTCAAAGTAAGGATTGCTTATTAGAAGGCTCCGTGGTCAACGGCACTCGGTGGTGATACACTGTTACACTGCAAACACGAATAGGGTCAGTGTGTTGCCATGCGCCTGTCTCTAAAGGTGTCGGGTTCAGAGACTCCCTTCCCTAACAAGGCGTGTATAGATTTCCACACCACAGTTGAGCCGGTACGTAGAATGTCTAATTCTGAATGCCTAATAAGCACTTAAGTAACCCATTGTAAAGTGAGACAGGAGATGAACCTTGCTGTGGTAGTGGTGCCTCTATCGCTATCATTAATGTGCAAATCCTATTCGAGAATGCTTGGAGCACAAGGGATTCCGACATGGGAGGCTATTTTTGGCAGACACGTGCGATGTGAATGGTGCACTGAGCTGAAGAAGCATCCGGAGGGGCAGGGCAAGGATTTGTCCCCTACAGGCATTGAGGCTTAGGTGTGTCATTTTACTCCGGAATCAAGACGCTAGCCAACGTAGTGGAAACGTACAGAGGTCAAGGTCTCAACACAGATGGTGAGACAAACCGATTGCCTTAGGATAAGTCAAATCTACTCAACCCGTGAAGACACCAGTTCAATATTTTAGCTAATTAACAAATTGATAAATGCGGCCTTTCAGACCTGACATATCATTGGCAGGTGGAGCAATGGAGTCAAGAGATGAGATGGTCTAGGGAAGGATTGTGTAGTAGGCTACAGACAAAGCAGCGAGAAGGCTGAGGAGAACGAGCAGCAGAGGAGTGATAGAACTCATCGACCCAGTGGCGACATTGTCCCCACCGCCACCTCTAGACGAAGCACTGGTAACAGAGGCTGAGGTAAAGACGGTGAGAAAGCGGACACCACGATAGCGGTCGATGGCGACGAGGAGGATGAGGATGCAGGAGACGTGTGTTGGCACACTGAGACTGGCGAACAAGACACAACATCTCACTTGGCTCGCCCAACTTGTAGTAGAGCTGTGAATGCAAAACATGGAGTTGCAAAATAGGCCACACTTCAATGTATGATGAACTGCATTGGCAATCTGCAGTACGCACAATAACAAACTCAAACAAGTACGCTGGATTTTACGACATAAACTGCCTATCCCACCATCAATTGCAAACGCTGAAAAGCAATTATGCATAAATGCTAACAGCAAGCGCAAGCTATGCTTTGCCAATCTGCTTTGTTTTTCTTTGGATTTACAAAAAAATGAGTATGAATGTTTGTGATGCATTCACCTCTAGCAGGGAGTGACTCAGCTCTTGCCCCACTTCATGACTGATTGTTTACATGTCTATCAGGCGGTCAGAACTAGGCGTTCCACGTACCGGCCGAACTAGGACAGGAATAAATCCATAGACTTCTTGTTGGGATGGTAATCACGGCGACTGAGATCTTTGTTGACTGACACTGCTCTACGTTGGCACAATTCAAATGTCCTGTGACTGAATACATCATCATTATTCGCCTCTATCCAAGTAGATTTTCATAAGCGTCTGCGTTTTCGGATTTGGAATCCTCAGTTTTGGATGTTACGTCTTCTTTCACACACGCCTCTATGCTTGGATGCACTAGCATTTATGTGCCTGGACTTGAATAAACTGGATATACCAACAAAACGTGAGCCAATCATTGGCATTGTTTGTCGTAGAACATAATGATCGCCAAACACCGCCTGCTGCACCACTACGACAGCAATCCTTTTATCACAACAGCAGTAAAATTTCATGCATAATCGAAAGGACCCTTTTTTGTGGAGGAATTCACTCTAACGCGAGTGTGCCAAAATGAGCTGTCAACTGTCAAAACTTGGTGTGATGATCGTGTTTTCTTCTTCCTTTCCCCTTTAAAAATCTCCTGTCCTCATCTCCTGTTAAAAGCACTTTGCACCACCCATGGACTAAATGCGTGGCAGCAAAGGGTGATTTTTGTCGCATCCACGTAGTTAATGCATACCTTCCTTCTTTGTCAGGCATTACGAGGAATATTTTGACGTGTCAAATCCAATTAATCAGCGATTCGTTTGATCGGCGTTGGATTGCTGATTGACCCGTCACTTCAAGCAAAATGTGAAAGCCGATAAATTAAATTTTTTGAATATATTTGGCCGGCAAAGTACTAGTGACTGCTTAGAGCAAATTTTAGCTATTTTCGAAAAGGAGATAATGCGTCTTGGGACAAGCATAAAACCCTGGCATGCTTGACGGGCAGCAAATGCGCTTCAAGTGTTTTGCTGTGAGATGGACAGATGCGGTAGCAAAGAGGAAAATTCCCTTCTCTTGCAAAATCATGAGGAACTTATTTTTATGCTTTATGAATCCACTGCGAAGATCTTAAACTAAAACAAGCAAAAATATTAGCGCTGCTGATACTGGCGATCCCCTTTCCATGACCTTTTCTACTTGAGCATTCCGTGATCTCATTCATTCCTACTTCCTCTTGTCAATGTCTTGATCAGAGATGGGTCAAGTGTGAGGGTCACTCAAACACCAAAAGGAACACGGGAAAGGAGCCACTCCTTGCCTCTGGCAGTCTCTACTTAGTTGCTGCTCGGGTTGTCGCAGACTAAATGGATGTTCACGAGTCTAGACTACTGAAAGTGATTGCCCAAGCGAGCCCTGTGGGGCCCTACACCTAAGTCCCTAGTGCGGATTTTTGACACTGATTATCTAATCAGTAAGTTTGCAAAAAATTCCAGCAAAATTTTAAACTATCATTCTCATTTATTTTAAAACGAATGGAATTTCCAAACAGGTTCGCTGCGAGTAGCGTGTGCAACATTTATCCTATTGCTACTTAAATAAGTTTAGATAAAACAATTATAAAAAGGCAACCAAGCGCCACAATTTCGCCAAAGAAAGTATGAGCAAGTATGTGTCCGAGCCTTAATGAAAAAGTTAAAGCCTTTTAAGTTAGTTTAGAAAAGAGTCGTGTGCTTGGGATGCACTCCATTAAGTCTCAGTTTGAAGGGAGTAAGTCTAACTAATTTCAGTACGCTAAAGCCTTCTTGGTTAAAGCGATATTCTGGAGGGTGTTTATTAGGGAAAACTATACAATTTAACTAATTTTCGGGCGTCTTCGTTGTTTTCAAACGTAAAGTTTGTTATTGCGGCGTGTCTTGTGAAGGTTGGGGGCGAATTCCCAAGCAATGGAGAATCTCGCTCAAGGAGAACAAAGACGAGCGCAGAATAGTCACACCACCCCGCAAACCTGTGCTTCAAAGTTGCGTAAATCTGGAAACCTTATAGCACAGTTTATAGATTGTATTTCATTTAAAAAGCGAAAACCTAAACCTTATAAAATAAATTTTGCAGTCACATTCTACGAATGCAAATGGCCATTCATTCTTCGTGCTTTGCACAAAGTCGGGATTCCTGCAATCATTCGCTCCTGTTGTGGGTGTTAGTCGTTTTTATGAGAATGAGACAGAGCCTTCCTCCTTAGGTAGCATGGAAGATATCTGCAATTAAACTTATTTCTGAGGAGAGTGCAACGCAAAGCGCAAGTTGCATTGCCATTGAAAAGTTTCTCAAACTTTTTCATTCTTTTCATTTTTAGGACCATTTCGCCTTCCATTTTCCAGCACCGTTTTGTCCTCTGTGATCAAATCGCTGCCTTACAGAAAAGTGGCATTGAATTAGGCGAATGTGCAGGGTGGGGATGGGAATGGCGCAGCATCCCATTTCCATCTTAACTCGTAAATCCTGGTTTTGGTGATCTTGTCAGAAAAGGACTATTTTCAACCATCAATTTTATGCGAAACGCGTATCTCGTACGCCTTCGAGTAGCACCGGCAATTCCAACACTTACGTTCAACCTTCTCAATGTTAACAAAGTAACGACTTCAAAATCACCTGTGCATATCACGGCTTCACGTACTTGTATTTGAAAATTAGCACCGTATTTAAATCAACTATTTGAACTTTGCATAAATCATCACCTGCATTCTAATTGACAAAAGGGGACCTCAAGAAAAGAAGGACACAAATCCGATTGGTGGGAAGGATGTCATTAACACGTCGCTGTAAATGGGGATGCTGTGTGAGTGGACCGATAGCCGGATTGGTGAGGAAGTGAAGCACCGGTGACTCGTCTGGATTGCACGCACCCTCAAGATGCAAACTACTGAATCAGTCCAACCCTCGAATGAGGCAGGTAGTGCGATCTCTGGCTGAAGTACACTGCCACTAGCTGTCCTTCACTGACTGCTCAGATTCTAGTGACCATTTTGTTGCGTCCAAATGTGGGTACACTACTACGCTGATCACAGGTGCCTGCCCCGATTACGTGCTCTGAATTTCCACTTCATTGTCATTAACACTAGAGCAGTTCGTGCCTCGCTGCAGCACGTTCCCCAAGTCAAACGCTTATTTATCCTCAAAACTCGAGACTTTGTCCCATTTTGCCCCGTGTTGATGTGTGAATTTGGTCCAGTCTATTGGAGTTACAAATGCTAACATGTAAGCATGCAGAACAGTGAAAGTGGCGAGTGGTTTGCTCTCCCAGTTTTAAATGCTTGGCGACTTTTGGTAAGGCATCCTTCGTAGATGCCGGGGCGGTGTAGCGCTTTTGCCAAATATGATAGCAGTGTAGATGCTAGTAGGATGTCATCTAGGAAAGGGTGATTGTATTTCAAGGAAGGAAGAGGTGAGTGAGTGGAGCAGACTGAATACGTCAAAAGAATTCTATGACGGGAGAATTAGCGGAAATGAATGCCGTGGACTAATAACAGTCTGTCCCATAGTCTCCCTTCCTTTGGGTATAAACGCCGTGGTCCGTGATTTGAAAGCGAGTACTATAGTGGATTGCGAGTGGGTAAAGCATTGATTAAAAGAAGCTTTGTTTACCACCTTACACTGTCCCAAACGCACATTCAAATTCCTTAATGTGTGTCGTTCAAGTCAATGACGTCTGGAGTGGAGACTTGCACTGAACCTGAAGAGCATCAACGGGACTGACCTGACACTTACCACTGCGTGCGGTAAAATGGGACTTTAGTCACTACTCATTTCTGAATAATTTGCAGTTCCGGCCTGACTTGAACGACTTTAGCCCTACAGAGGTAAAAATAAGTTTCCTCACATGAAACTCGTCCTAAAAGGTGTGGCATGATGTGAATGAATGCTGAGGACTCCCGCAATAAGGATATTGCTGCGACAAGTTGGTTGACTGGTGGGCTCTCGGTTTTGGCAGAGGGGCCACGTAGATGCTCTGCTTTTATACCACAGCTCCATACGCACTAGATTTGAGTAGTCTGGGCAACTCGCTAGGTGCTTTCCCTTCTTCCTCCAGGAGGGTTATCTTAGTTTGGCTTGCCAGGTCGGATATTTGCACTGGAGAAGCAAATGCCTAAAGCCATATCTTGAGAGTTTTAATGGTGCGGGAAGCTTTGATGCTAATGAATCCAAATCCGCAAGTCCGCCAAATCCGCAGTCCGTGGCAAATGGCTGCCTAAAGTGGAAATAAATTGGACGCTCCAAGTGAAATAAGGAATTGACGCCATTAGACTCTTTTCACAAAGGCCCATTTGTGAAAGGGCTACTGGTGTGAAACTTGTTAAAAAGAAAATAAGTTTCACATTTTATAATAAAATTTGCAATGTCTTTATATTGTTAGCAAATTGTCCTGCTCTGGGTGCATTTCGAACCCGGTAATCTCAAAATGTTGTCAGCTGCAGCATCTTCGAGAGTATTTGGTCACAATTAGTTAACCTGCCTGGGGAGATGATGTCGAGGTCGGACCGAACCCACCACGATTGATTGCAGTCAGTCATCTCACACGCCCTTCATTATTACCTCACAGTAGTACATAGAAATATCAAATTGACTATTTTGCCTCCTTCGCCTTTTCAGTTACGCATCTCTGCGAACTCACAGGTCACACCATCTGAACTTGAAAAGTTTAAAAAACCGACCGCAGTATAAGGCATTCGATGTTTTGCAATAACACCAGACTTCTCCAAAGACAGCCTAGATATAATACTAAAGCAGAATATGTATTGTTGACGTAGAAATGGGCTTGGGTCTACTGACATGGCAGGGGAGCTAGGTAACCCTGCAGTGGTATCATGTTTGCGGAAATAAGTGTCGCTTTTACGGCAAACCAAGAGTTAAAAACTAACCACCGCATTACCCTTTGGATGTTAAGAGGCGAATACTACTTACTGTTTTGTGATTACTTGCTCGTTGATCGACTTTGGAGGAGAGACTAATAGCAGTACCAAGAAATAGAAAGTATGGGCGACCGGTTATTAGTAGGAAGGCTTCGAATGTTACAGCATGATATCAAGATAGTGGATAATGTGACAGTGACTACGTAATGCACAGATAAGTACAATGCTTGAACAAATCTTGAAATGTTTGCAAATTCTTCGCCTTTGAATACTTACTGCATCGCTCCCTGAGGTCGCTCTCTTGAGCGCCTGACAAAAGCTTCCTGGGAATGTTTAATCCCAACGACATTAATTTAGTACGTAGATTTTGAGTAATCTAAGGCCTCATCCTACTTGGAGGTACATTTGGAAATTCACTGTCGAAATATGGGCGACTTCTAGTTCCTGGCAAACTGTTACCACAAATGTCTTGCCTGAGGCCACCCTACGGGTGTTGCGTGGGATCTGGGTTTAGTAGTATTTAGACACAATGCAAATGCCAAAGAGGATATGCAGGTAGGCAGTCAATCCTTTAAAAAAGGGAGACCATTTAATAAACTAACTAAAAATTATGCAGAACATGCAAATGTTGGGCATTTTAGCAAATTATTGCTTGAAAAAATTACCCACGGTGTAGAAGAATAAAAGACTTCGTTTCTATTTTTTAAAATGGGAAAACTGGTACCGTTGACGAAAACGAAGTTGTTACATCATTGTTCCTCTCCCTTTACAAACTGGCTGAATTGTAGGCTGCCTGGAACGGCTAGGTGGAAAGAGTACATTAAGCTGTTTGAACAGAGAACCCTCATGGGATTTACCGCAGATGTTAAGGGCCGTTGTCAGTTTCCAGGGGTTTTACGACTATTTGAATGCAAAAACGAGAGAAGCGTGTGTTGAAAAGAAAGGAGTGGGTAGACTAACACCATCGGCTTACAGAAAAAACAGTGGAACAGATGGTAAACGGCTTTTAAGGTATGGAACAGCCAACCTGTAATGAAATGCTGTATTGTCAGATAATTTTTTGTCATTGCTTTTGAACTTCCTTCATGTGTTTGCCATGAAAGCTGTCACAGAGTGTTCCAGCTTTCCTAATCATGAAAGGGGTAAGTGAATTCTCATTTATAAGAAAAGGGAATGAGTAATGCGTTTGCTGCCAGAGTGTGGCCAAGGTAAGTCAACCACCAAACTATCCAAATGTTTCGTTAGCGGAGTAGTGCGAAGCTGAACAAAACCGCACTGAACACGCTTCCAACTCCAAATCGAGTTATTGGTCACCGAGCCTTAGGCGCTTCACTTAACGGTCAACTTATGGAGGCATAACAATGCCTCTGCAATGCCGTCAGTAGCCTAAGTCAAACTTTTCCAGAAAATCAACCCAAATCAGACGACAAGAACACTGCAAATTGTGCACTTAACCTCCATTTCAAGTAAGCATTGTCGGTTGCTCCATGGAATTGAGGAGACTGGCTTGAGGAGGTTTTTATCGTCCTTACCCTCCAAGGTTGCTTCCATGACCACGAGGTCATCATCTGATCTCTGTTAAGTCGAAAACTGAGAAAAGATAAAGGCATACAATTATTAAGTGGTGCATTCCGCGTTTAAATCTAAGCTGCATTTTCAGGTTGACGACCTTTATCGGGGAAGGCTTACTTTACTCATGTTATACATTTCAAAGGCCTAAAATGCTAAGCAAATTACCATTTTGTAGCTCTAAGTGAATTACTTGTCTCCTAATGAAAAGTACGCTGCCGAAAATTAACAGTTTCTTAACTTGTACAGCACTTTTTAGTAAATTGGATCTGAATTTTTGAAGCTGAAAATTTCCACGAAAGGAACAATTGACGGAGTATTTTGCGAGGCGATCACGCATGTACTTCATTGCAGATTTTCTTGAAGCAGGTACAGGGAAGAAGTAGATTCTCTCTAGTAGGCAAGACGCCGGTTATTGTTCCTCAAGTGACTGCATGAAAAAAAAAATTTCAAACAATCATGGAAAAAAGATTCGGGAAGGAGGTTTTTGCGGATGGATTCAGAATTGAATATGATTGAAGTCTGAGGCTTCGATGCCGCAAAGTGAAGTGACCATTCTGATATTTAGGTGTGCATCGTGCCTTCAAAACTGAGCAGATGCCATCGTGGATCTTCACTGCGTTAGGAAAGTGACATCGGCAGCACAACTTAACACACCATGCGATTGAAACCCTCTAGAGTGTTTTCTCTTTGAAGAACGCTAAATGACCTTTGTGGGGGCAAAAGTCGCATTATTGTCAATTACGGCTTCATGACATCGGATTTGCGACTATAAACACGACCTATTGGAATTATAAATATGAGGAACTGTGAGATAGCCGCATAGTTCCCTATTCCCAGTCTTAAAACCTAGTCACTCTCGATGTTGCGTCTTTAGCATCTGCTAGAGGGGCTTTAGTTATGTTATAGGAAATAAATATCATTTCTAAATAGTAGGGAAATGTTAGACGTGTCATTTGCATCATGGATAATATAGAGCATCACGGGAATGGATCACTTTTATTTAACGAAGGAAGAAGTAGATGATTCAGACTAGGTCACTAACAAAAATAAGGACTGGGGAGTCTATAAAAATGGAGGCCGTAGGTAATACCAACCTGTTTTACAGTCTTCCTTCCCTCGGGCATGAAATCCATAGTAGGTGCTCTAGAAATGTTTATCAGACTTGAATGAGGAGCAAACCTACACTTCGTCTAAGCAAGAGGTCATCCGACCTGTCATTTGCAAACTATCTTGTAGATTTGATGAATGTAGGGTTTAGTTCCAATTAATAACTGTTTGTAAAGCTTCACTGGGTTTCTACAGCTCAATGTGATTTGCTTCGGAGCGGCATTAATTTATAAATTTCCATATTTTGATGCTCCAAAACTTACCTTTTAAAAAAGGTTCAAAATTAAAAAGAATTAGTTATGACGGGGATATATACAGCAACCGAAAATATCAGGTGGTTTTCGGAAATAACGTACTGCAATGACATTTTTAACTCAAGCGGACTCGTCAAATGCAAGTGATTGTGCAGATGTGCATCAGTTAGCTGGTGGAGGATTTGCTTTCTACGGTCCCATTCCAAGTCTTCATAAGGGTCGATTAACTCTGATGTGATCTGAGCCTGTCCAATTTCAAAACCGAGTTTATCGCGGTTTCATGGCTGCAGAGGTTTCTTACAAAATACTTTGCAAACGAGTAGGGAATACCATGCCAGGGACTCTTCAGTACACGCAAGACTCCCGTCAACTAAGGCGGCAATGGTGTATATTAGGAAATAAGCGTAAGTCTTTCTAACTACCTATTCTTTCTTTCTTTTTATACCTATTACAGAATGAGCCGTTCTTGCCTTGATAATTGTCTGGCCAACTGACCAATTGTCAGTGGAAGTGGCTTTTGATTTCGACACACCCTGGTTACCTCCACGCCATCCACATTCCAGGCCATTCTTGTAAGGCAGGTGGAAGGCTGTGCATGACTTGTGAGTGGGTGTGTTACACCGCAGATGGAATTTGTCATTGGGCGCTCCTCAGTAAAGGCTAAGCGCTCTGCCTGTTCGAAACTGCTAGAAGACATACAAGATCCCCTTTTCGTATACAATTGATGTCGGCGTTTATTTATTATGAAGGAGGTCCCATTCCTACAAATCATTTGGGGCGACGGTGCATAAGGTAGGATGCAAACCAGATGCATCCTGATTTCCATCCTCATCCTGCAAATTCACCTAATTCAATGTCACTTCCTTCTGGTAGTCAGCGACTTGGTGACATGTGACAGAAAAGGTTATAAAGATGATGTCAGAGTAGTAGAGGTCTGAAATGTGCTACAAGATTTCCAGATTTATGTAACTTTGAAGAACAAGTTGGTGGAGGAGTGCCACTATTCCCTCTTCGGTTTCGTTCGTTGAGTGAGTTTCTCCATAAATCGGGAATTCAACCCAAAGCTTCAAGGCACATTTCGCAACGACGAATATTTTGGTTGTAAGATAAAAATTAAGAAATTAAAAAATCATGCACATTTTACCCAAATCTTCTCTGTCACCTTTAAAAAACACCTTCTGGTCCCGATTTTTACGTAAGTAGAAGTGAATAAGCTGTCCTTCTTCCGCGTTGTTTAGTGGATAGCAAGACTCAGTCCTCTTGAGAAACTTATTCATTGTCTCTACTTCCAACAGACCATGGATGGATTCAATTTTGGACACTTAGTCATGGAAACAAAGGCAATCATTAGTGTTGTTCACGCTCAGTAGCAATGGAGAGAATTGTACATGATCGGGAGTCCATGTCTATATATTTGTCAAAGATTTACTTCCTCAAAGGCAGCGAGAATCAACGCACGTAATCTTCTCTGATATCTTTTTGACACTTAGGATTCTCTCATCCTTTTGCCTGATGTTCTATCAGATTGAAATTAAGAAACCTTCACATTGGCATGCTACATCATCAAGACCACTTTTAAATCCAGATGGAATTTTATTTCAAGACTTGCATTCGATAACAGCAGCCTCTGTCTTTATTCTAAAAACCTTTGACTTAACTCAAGTCTTTCTGAAGTTGTAGGAGGTGAGGGAAGTAGGATACATAGTGGATAACCTTCCCAATGGCTCCAAGGTCGAGAGGAAGTGTAGTCTGACAAAGCATGACATTCAAGTCATTGCTTTAGATAGCATACCTCAATGCCTCCAGCAAGCTAGCTTAGGAAAATTTTACTAGTTGTCACATATTTATTAAAATACTTAAACTTTGGAAAGGATACTATGGGCTTACTTTTGATCTCTTGAAATAAGGAATCGATGTGGCAGCGGAAAGGACTTTACTCCAGGCTGAAGCAATAAGTTTTGGTTAATTACACCTCATCTTTCGCTTAAATGAACTGAATCGGGATGATTGAATTGACAGATAATTACGTTTGCCATGACATTGGAAATTCTCAAAGAGGAGTTACCCTTTGGCGTACTCCAGTCACCCAAATTTAACAAAAAGCAAAAGTCGTTTTCCCCTTCCTTATTCTGCGATTTGCTGCTCTAGTGGTAGTCAGTCCCTAATATCCTTTTCTGCATTATTTCGTTTTTATAATTTAATCAAGGCTTTATATCTTCATTTAATAGGTTTATATTATCGTTCCCGCTTTAGGAACATTAAAAATGCTAATCCATCTTGTCTACGTTTAGATTGTGAAAGCAGAAAATTTAACTTCCAAGGTCTGGTAAAGTATGTAATGGACTAAAAACTAGCCCTACCGTTAAATTTCTATCCAATATGTTTGTTTAACCAAATGGTTGTTTTTAACCTGGAGGACGACATCAAAGTATGGAAGCGGCATTATTCTTTGCTGGCTAAGGTAAGATGCCTTCTGAGTAGCTCCTTCCTTTCCTGCAAGCTGGATTGATGCTTAGGATTATTTTAGAGCCGACTTAATACCTAGAGTCGTCTGTCAATCAAAATTTCATAACAAATCTGAAAGCAGAAGGTGAACCAAAAAACGCATATTCTGTCGAAAACATGCAGTCGGTAAAAGTTCTGTCAATTTTTTGTCATAGTCACTCTTCCCTTGGCTGGCAATGACAGAAACAGTTGTCTCCATGAATCGCATAAAAATGGAATGCCAAAAAAATGGGATGAAAGCACAGCTCTCATGCTGAAGTTGGTAATTTTACGCATTTTCTACCTGCAAAGTGCGGTGGCTTTGCAGCTGCACTAAGAGGTAACTTATGTGCACCATAAATTTAGTGACTTTAGGAAGACGACTGATCCTTGTGGGATAAAGGTCACCACGCCTCGAATGTAATCTTTGAGGTCAAATAGTCTCTCTAGGCTGATTTGTCATTATAACAGCCAGTTTTTGGATTCCCGTACTCACTGATTATTTTTCGATGTAGAAAGGGGTTGAGTACGTCCTCAAACCTTAAAAATATCACCCTATTTTGATTTCCGGCAGGACTCATTTCTGGGTTTATTTCCTCAACAATCCAGAAAGCATCGGAAACCGCAATCTGGCTCGGGTTTCCTGATTGGCCAATGATGCACCCAGTGGGAATTTCAATGTTCTAGTAATCACAGCGAGGCAAAGGTCACTCAAAATGCGGCCTCTTCATGCCTCCGACTGTCAGCCTGCAGTCACGGTCGCACACAATGTAGCCTGCAGGTTAGGCATTCAGGTCATTGATACAGACGTCTCCAAAGAAACCTTTTTCTCATGGATCACTCTGGATGGGACCGCCTACCTGACTTCTAAGCCAACTACGTTGAATGCGGGGCAGACATTACCTATTCTCGTTATTCGGTATGTCTCCACAAGGGATGTTTTCCGGTGGTTAAAAGCGGGCTTCGAGGGTCATACTTAAGAGCCCAAGCTCCAGCTCATTACCAAAATGCAACACGGCTTCGACAGCGGGATCTGAGTGACTTCTAGTGCTTTACAAATTGTCGCCCTAAGTATAGTGCCTGGGATCAACCTGAAGGGGTTTTTAAGAGGTATAGACGTGGAACTTCCAAGCACCAGATTCTTCGAAAGATCGCAGATCCATCAACCATTTAGACCGTAAATCATGAAAACATGCATTATTGGTGAGCTTCAATGGATTATTGCTTTGGATAAATTACGCAGGGTGTAGAAGAATCAAAAGCTACCAAACATCCACGTTAAGTTCAAGTAGCTTCGCCCTCAAATTTCAAGATAGAAAGATTAGTACCTTTTATGACAACGGATTCACTGCATTCGCATTATCCTCTCTTCACAAACGGCTATTCGGCTAAATTGTGGGCAGCTGAAAACAACGAGGTACTGAGGATACATTGGCTGTTTGAATGGATAAGACCACGGAGATGACTGCAGATGTGACAGGGCATTGACATTTTCCAGGGGTTTTGCAATTACGTGAATGCGAAAACAAGAGGAGTGTGTATTGAAAGGAAAGGAGTGGGGGGACTAACACCATCGGCTAACAGGAAATACAGTGGAGAGGTGCCTAGGAACAGATAGTAAATGTCATTCAAGGCATAAAACAGCCAACCTGTAATGAAATGCTTTGTTGCCTCATAATTTGATGGCATTACCATAGATTTTCTGGGATGTGTTTACCATGAAAGCCGTCACGGAGCCTTCATTTTTTGATAAAAGGGGATAAGTAATGCGTTTGCTGCCAGAGTATCGCAAAGGAAAATCGCGTCCCTCAACGACAAACCCGGCGGACCATAACAACACCCCCGCAACGCAATCGCTAGCTTATTAGTCCCGAGTCTTAAAAAAAACCACTCAAAATCAGACGGTAAAGAGGTAGAAAATTGTGTATTTCGACTCCACATTCTTGCCATTTCACATAAACATTGTTGATTGCTCCATGGAATTGATACTACTCACTCCATTCGTGAGTAGCAAGAGGCGTGCTAAGGCAAGAGGGATAGGAAGATGGAGATTGAGGAAGTCCCTGGCGTTCTCACCCTCCAAGGTTGTTTCCATAACCACGAGGGCATCGCCTGATCTCTGTTTAGTAGAAAATTGAGAGAAGATAAAGACATTCAATTTTTAGGTGGTGTTTTTCCCATTTGTATCCAATCTGCGATTTCAAGGAGATGATCTTTGGTGGAGAGGGTTTAATTCACTCATGTCACACATTTCAAAGCTTAGAATGCTAAGCAAATTAACATTTTAGTGCTCTAAGTGAATTACTTGTCTCCTGGTTAATAGGAAATTCCCACAAATTGATAGTGTTTTAAATTGTACAATATTTCCCCAAAACAAAAAGTATCTCAATTTAAAGAAAAAAAACAGTTCCTTCTGCGTGAGAAATAAATAACTGCATGGTATACGAAGAGATCACTTGGACACTTCAGGACTGAATTACCTGAAGCAGGGATGGGGACAGAGTCGATTCCCCGTAACCACTGCGATACCACTTGCTTAATTTCTCTTTCACTCATCAACTTTTCGCAACTCTATTCCCCCAAATCGTTTTGCGAAAAAACAGTATTATTCAATAAACATATACGAAAAATAACATTTCCAAAAGGGAGAAAAGAACAGTTCTGGTGAGAGGGGCTGAGGAGTGAGTATCGAAATTTCAACTAAACAAATCCTGCAAGAGAATGTCTCGAAGGCGTATCAAATGTGTCCCGGGTTTTTTAATCACAAAGTAAAGTGGTAGCCAGCCTGGCTATTCCGACATTCAGGTGTGCGCTATGCGATCCAAAAGGTCAAGCATGTGGCAGTCACGATCATAAGGATAGAATAAGAAAAATGAAAGAGGGAGGATGAATACGAGGGGTCAATGGCCGACCCAGGTAGATGAGAGGCAGAACGGTCTTGAAGACAGGGCACGGTGTAACCTACCTTGAACTTGATGAAGGGAGTAGAGGTAGTGGTGGAGGAGGAAGCGGAGGAACTCAGGCTGGGACGCAGTTGCACCTTGTAGATGCCTGACTGACGAACGTGAAGGTTGTAGCCAAAGAGGAGGGCACAGGCCTCGCGTAGCTCGCTGCTTACTGAGGCGAAAGTCTCCATCAATCGGTCGCTGCGGCACCGTTCCATCTGCAGCTGAGACTTCAACTCTGCCAAGAACATAAACAACAAATCAGCGACCAAGTCATCCATCCCTGTCACTTGGCCATCCAATCAAGCGTTGCTTATCAATTGGGATCGGTCCCCTCCCCAACAAATGAAGGGTAGTGTCTGCAACATCTGTGTTTCGGTGGGTGGCTATCATAGCATCATCTGCTATTTGAGGTCCTTTCACCAACATCCGCAAAATTTAGAATGTGTCAACTAGGTGAAAACAGTATTTTGCAGGAAATAAGCGAGCAGAAGGTTGATTATGCCAGCATAGTCGGAATTAGGGCAGAAAGGTGGATCACATCGGAAACGATGAAATGACAAAGTGGCGGAGTCTCAACAGCCGCTGATAGAAGCAATCACGATCTTTCAAGTTTTAAAACACTACTTTCACCATCCCTCCTTGAGGAGAAAAAGAAGTGGATTCACCACCAATGATAAAGTGCAATAGACTGTCATGCAATGGTTCAAGGTACGGAATAACCTTCCCATTACGAAGCTATTTTCCAAGAATTGGTTAAAAGCTGACATGTGTTACTGGGTGTGTCCACAGCCCCAGAAACCGTTACTCTTTCAATACGGCAGTAGTTCTCAGTCATCTCATTTAATGTCCGAACGTTCGCGTCCAGTCCTCCCGACTGGCCAATATCACCTATGGATTGGCGTTGAATGTGCTGATCATCACCATGAGGCCAAGGCACTACAATCATAATGCCATAAGCAAGCAAGGTGGAACCTCTTCTTCTCTGGCACTCAGTAAGTAGTCATGAGTACAAAAGCTCTACCCCCAGACTGCTCATAGGGGTGGGCAAGCAGAGACACGCTTTTTGAAGTGGCTGAACATTTTAGCCGAGAACTTAGCAGAATACCGAGACGTGCACCTCATAACAACAACTACTGGCGTAGAGGTATATAACAGCAGTCAGAGCCTATCAAACTGTGGCCATGACGGGGAATGGGTTGGCGTACATTCAGCAATTGGATGCCACAATCATGACAATACACCTCTCTGGAGATTGTCAACGTATACTTTCTCTACGAAGATTTATGTCTCGGACAATCGCTTGGGGGAGTTTATGTCAATTTTAGAGACCCCGCTGCTTTCCAGACAGCTCAGGATAATGTCTACGAGCCCCTCACTATTGAAGCCATAAAGGTGCCCTGATTAAGATTCCACCTGTAATGGAGGCGAGAATTTTTTTATCTCGAAACTTCGTCATAAAGCAGTCAATACCAATATTTCCAAATCGTAGAAACAAGTATATAATCTGCCTCCTTTCAGCACCGCTCAAACTAGGAGGCCTCAAATGGAGTATTTAAAAAAGAAAAATGAATCTAAGACCGTCTTCTAGGTTGTTGTGATTAGAATAAGGAGGGAGACCTTAGCCCAGGCAAAAGAAATGCGCCTTTAAGAATGAAGTGGGAAAATCATGATTAGTTATTCGATTCTGGCGAGGAATTTATTCAACAAAGTTACAAAACACTAGCAAATAAAACGTTTGGCAAAAATTTTAAGGTCAAGAGATAGATTACACAATCCACATCAGGAATGTTGCAGTCCTTCTTGGACAGTTAGGACTATCCAGGGGCATATTATTAAAGAAATTTTCTCCATATGATCGTCCTTCAAGTCAAACTGGGACTTCGAGGTTTAAAAAAAAGAGAACGTCTTAAGAGGTGAAAACTTAACTTACTCCTCAATGTGGAAAATTTGTTAGTACGGCTGAACCGACTTAGGGTAGGCTGCATCACTTTGTCTTCGCCGCTGGTACTCAGTGCTGGCTAGCCTCCCAAAATTGCAAATGCTCATGCGCAATGATTGTGTCCGCTATTCTCACTGAAAGTGGTGTCACTTAAGCAATCTCACCAGAGCTTTGGGTCGACAATCCATCGGAAAGCAGGAGCGCCTACTACGCACTACCACTATTGCCTGCTATCATAATTACCAATGCCCGGACTAATCCATGGCATGCTCGCCGGGTACTCTGGACTCAGTACCTCCATGGAACCACTACTCTACCCCTGTACAACTGAAAATCCCAATTAAACCTTAATCCATCTGTCGAAACCATTCTCTTTCCCCTTGTGAAGGACGCTACGGCGATCTTAGTGGAGTGCCGACTTTTCCACCAAACACACCAAAGCATTCGTCATCAACTTGATCCCAACCGCTACTAAAGCCACTTAAAATAGCAAAAAAATTAGCGGTTAAGTAGTGGTAGTGGAGTTTGCGTGTTCCCTTCGGTGATAGGAGAAAGGGAAACCTAGGAAATACTTATTAAACGCTAACAAATCGTTTGGATATGGTATTTTTTTTCCAACCGAGGTGGAAATGATCCCTCCAAAACGTCATTTCTGGTAGTGTGGTTGTTGATTGAGGAGTCAAAGAAGTGTGCTACCTTTCAAAAACAAAAGTAATGCATCAAACTAGTCATTTAGCATGTCTATTTTTAAAAAGTACGTACGGACTAAATGAGGGTGCCTACTTGCTCAAAATTAGTAACGCGACCCAGATGGTGCAAATGCGAAAGCTCAAAGCAAAAGGGAAAGTAGGCCGCTTAACGTCTGGACTTTAACAGTTCCGACTTTCTATTTGAAGGGGATTCCAAACTCAACAACTCAAAATCGCCACGAGTCTGCTTACCTGGGGCGCAGCAAAATGGCATTAAATGAAATTTTACTCCCTACTAAAAATCCGCGCTCAATCTACGAAACAAGACAGAAAAAAATGCAACAACACTATCACGCTCTCCCTCATGCATTGTTTAAGAACACATACCCCGATTGGGTGGCTATATAGGGAGGAAGGAGGAGAATGCATAATACAATGAACTAGCAAGCCGTTGCAGTCAAATTATCGCAGAGGAGACAAGGTGGCGCAGTGACATTTGGACAGTGATGGAGATGCTACGGCAAATTAACGGCTGGAATTATTCGAACTTTAAAAAGGGGCATTAGCAAAGTTAGTGAATACAATCAAGCAGCGATTTCACCCCTTTTGTCAATCACGGCTTCATGACATCGAATGTATCATTTGATGACACATCCAAACCAAAGTTCATCGATAAAACATCTCCATCACAAACGAAAATGCTAAGAGGACACCTTATAAGCGAGAGGGGGTAACTTACTCTGAATCTCCAAGAGAGGATCTGGATGATTCTTAAGGCTTTCTGCCACCGCCATCGTCACCTCACCCAACTCCGGGCTGGTTTCGAGGGCACCACCCTGAGCGCGCGACTCGTAGAAGCGTGCGAGACGATCTTGCAGAATCTGGAGGAGTACCATGTGCACAAGGCAATAGTAAATCACGGCCCTACCTTCGAGGCAATTCAGAGCCTTTATGAATAATAGCGTTAAATGTAAAGACTGTCGCGGACAATTTGCCTCATATTGGTTATATTAGCGTATTTCAAATCATTTCATGAAAAATGATCTTTAAATTTAGGGAAATAATGGCTTTAAAACTACTCCGATGATGCCCTTCTTGCTTCACGCACATCTAATTTGGATTTGGCTTCATATTTAAGTTGGCGATTTAAACCTTCTATAACAATTCTTCTCATTTTCCAATTCGCAAAACAGGGTTACTTGAAAGCAATCCACAAATTTTACTGGTGGCAAGGCTCACATTAATGCGTTGCTGTAATTGGGCATTCTCCTTGCGTAAGCCAATCATCTCTTCCTCTCGACTGCGTTTCACCTTGTCAGCTGGATTGGCGAGGAAATGGAGCACCTTTGTCTCGTCTGGATTGTACGCACCCTTAAAAACAAACTGCTGAGACAGTCTTAGCCACAACAAATCCTAACTTTACAAAGCGCAACTTACACACGCCCGCATGCATTCGATTTCCTGCTCAGCCGATTGTTTTTCCCTCTCAATTCTTTCCAAACGTTGTTCTAATTCACTAATGGTTTCTCTTAACGGAAAAAAATATAATGATGCATAAATTTCTTAACTCAAAGATTCTATCAAGCGCACAAATTTGAAAAGCCCACCGTAATTGTTGAATAGTTTGACGGTCAGTTGATGAAAGAGCCAAATCCGCAGAGGAGACATCGGCCTAGGTTGAAAAGAGACAAATTAGTTTCGACAGCACCAAACTTCATCTGGTGCACTATCGAATAAGCCGGACAACGTACAACAGAAACTGCGTGCGCGCCACCCGAAACATAAGCGACTTCATCAATCAACCGTTCAATCTCAGCGTCATCAGACTCAGCCTGCTGATGGAAGACCTTCAGGGAATCCGAAATACGTTCAACCATATGCTGAAACTGATGAACTAACTCCCCAGCCGGTGAGGCTAGAGTTGCATCCGCATCCTCATAGCTGCTCACAAATTGCTTGTACATATCCCGCTCCTGTGCAGTAAAATTGTCACTTACTACTCGTGAGTAGCGACGTGTCCAGCACAAAGCTACTTTTACATACTTGTTGGAGAATCTTAAGACGCCGACTGAGGCGTCGAAATCGGCTCTCAAAACATTCTAAGGTAGTTTTAAGTTTGGATTCCTCAAACGTAGCTGCAGAACACTTCGTCTTTAGACTTTTCAACTCTACCGACGTTGACGTTAACCTAGAATTAGTAAATGGCAGCGTATTTGATATACTCGCATCTAATTTGACCCATTTCGGAGAGCAGGAGGGCATTTTCCCGTTGGCACTGAGCCAAAGCGATTCGCTTCTCCTCCAGTGCCTCACTTGCAGCGGCAGAGCTTTGATTGGCTAGCCTCTCCTCGGCCAATAGCGCGCGTTCTCGCCATTCATTAGCTCGTTCAAGGCGAGCGTTCAAATCCTCCAATTGGGCGCGGGCAGTGACCAATTGGGCTGCGGAGCGTCGAAGTTCGCCGTTTTCGCTCTCCAGCCGAGCTACGCGCTGTTCCAGGCGAGTGCTATGGAGGAGGGAGGAAGAACGAAGGCAGAGGCCAGAACCGTCCGGGCGGCTCAGAAGGCTGGAGGCATTGCCAGGAGCGTGAGCCGCCTGTTCCAGTTGCTCCTTTAGATGAGCATTAGCCGATTTCAATTCCTTTTAGAAAAAAAACAACCACCAATGAATAGGTAACCACGCCATCACATTGAAATTAAAACGCATTTTTGATTAAAAAACAGTTACCTTTGCAATCATATCAAAAAATTCAGTTAAAACTCTGAGAGAACGGACTTCACATCTGTTAAAGTAACACCTAACACAAATTTATCTTTACACCGAGAGACTCAGCAGTTATGGGTAAATTAGGTCGCGATCAGCCACGCACATTATCAAGATGCACTGTTTATAAATACGATATCAGAATCATGAGAATCTCACTGCTGCTCTGGCACTAAAATACAGTCGAAGATGTCAAGACAAGCATAGAGAAATCTAACATAAGTCGGAGGAGTCCGGTGACTAAACAAGAAGTACCTCACAAGTATGTTGGGGCTCTACTGGAAGTGTGATACATTCCAGTAAAATTAAATTAGGTGAGAAATTACAGGAGCGTGATCTGGTTCTTCATTTTGTTGGGAAAAGCTCCAACAGAAAATGTTTTCTCTTTAATAGCTCCAAAAGTTCATAAACACTAAGACTAGTCCGATAACTACTGCTAATGGAATACCCTCAATGCTAGGGGTTTGTAGAGGACATAATTAGAAGGAACATA
This sequence comes from Echinococcus multilocularis, assembly GCA_000469725.3. Lineage (NCBI taxonomy): Eukaryota > Metazoa > Platyhelminthes > Cestoda > Cyclophyllidea > Taeniidae > Echinococcus > Echinococcus multilocularis. The sequence goes on along the minus strand of LN902848.1, from coordinate 189,523 downwards.
TTTCTGAAGATGAAAGTAGAAATACGAACAAACTCGATCGAGTTAGCAATGCAGTCATCAAACTCGATTAACATTCGATAAACAAACCAAATTCATGTGTAGAGTTGTAGACTAAATGTGCAGGACCTTATTCAATAAAAAAGTTACCAAGGACAACATTTGGGACAATGAAGCAGAAGTCTTGCACACTTTACAGTTCCTGGAAAACGTGCTCCAAAGGTTGACTACCAAGTAAAAACTACTTTTTAACCCTTGTGGCACGCACTTACACTGACTTTGTTCCTCAAGGACTCTGCCTCCTCCAGGGCGGCTTCATTTTCTTCGCAAATACGTTGCAAATCGCTCTGTTTTCTGGAATAGAAAGCAAAGCAGGAACCAACTTTCACTAATGAGCTGCGTCATGACTACATCTTTCCAACTTGAAGATGACTGGTTATCGAAGCCAGGTCAGCAAAAAATCATGGTTTCAGCAATGTACCTTTGCGATATGCTCAATTCAGATCGAAGAGTTTCCATTTCAATTTGAAGACCCCTAATTTCCACAGATTTCGCCTCCAAATCCGTTCTTAACTCTGCCATTTCCGCATTTACTTCATCAACTCGCTGGAAGATGTAAGAAAAAATGGTAATTAAATCGACCATAAGCGAAGCTAGTAAGTTGCGCTCAAGCATAGAAAATGTTTTACCCCAGCTAATCCATCCTCATGCTTATAGGCAGCGAGAACATTTGCAACTCTCGACTCCGCATTCGCCTTTGCCTCCTCTACCCGCTTATGTAACTCGTCATTGGCTTCAGTTGAGTCTTGAAAGCGCTGTTCCAAGTTCTTCAACCGGATTTCCAGTTCTGCTTTCTCTGAAGCCAATAACTGGTTCTCCAGACGGGCACGTTTTAAGTCCCTCTCAGCAGTGATTTGCGCCTCCTTAAGAGCTGCCTCCACTGAACGCTTCTGAGCAACGAGAACACCACGACTAATTGATTCTGTGATATCCAAAAGACGCTGTTGATGCGGAGGCGGCAACAAAACCGAATTCGTGCCGGAAACAGGTGAAACGGAAACGAGGCTTGTGGAGTCCAGTGCTGACTTGTGGTCATCCATATTTACAATATACTTGTAGTCAAAAAATGATATTAAACAAACCGGCTATTATTACAGCTTCAAAGATTACATAGAGACACCGCTAAGGACCATACCCAAAAAGACCACGTGGCGAAAACCAGTTATTTGAAAGAGTTCAATCAGCTACTAAAAACTTCATTTAAAGATCAAACACACCAGTAAAACTTGTGGTCAGTGATGCACACGAAGTCAAGTAATAAACCTAAATGAAACAAGGATGGTAGGCAAATATAAACAAAACAATGTCTAACGTAAATTAAAGTATAACAACCCAAAAGAATTTATTAAAAACTTGAAGTTTAGAAGTGCAACTTTTGAAGTGTTTTTGCTTTACCTGATTTTCAAATCTCTTATTCGAAAAGACTTCTACGTGCATCGTCATTTTACTAAATGCGCAAATTGTTTAACTTAAAATGAGCAATGTATTATAGTACATTATATTTACTGTAAAACGATAGTGGTTTATCCCTCGATTCTGGTGAGGCGCCACTTTTGTACTTTGAGTTAGCCCCTTGTACCTCACTGAGTGGGCTGGCCTTTTGGCCATGCCAATAGCCCAGACGCCTTCTCTGTGCTGTATCTATACATATATTCTGCCCGAGTATTGTGTCTTCTTTCGTCTTCAGGGAGTCCTGGAACGCTACATTACATTATAATTAATGATGATTCGGTTATATAAAGATGTCGATGCTGATAAATAGCGCATGACCATTATCGGGATATATTGTAGCATTAAAGGCGAATGAAGGCGTAACATTCGTGCAGGAATGGTATTAGAGGCCACCAACATGGTCTAAAGGCCTTTTTTGCAGTGAACATACAATGCACCGTTAATGAAATCAAGGGTCAAATAAGGCAATGCGTTACACTTGCAAAGGCCGAATCCATCTAGCGATGCTTTGTAATTTGGGAAGTGGAGCCTTTTTATCCTTAGCTTGAAAAATTTTTCCTAAGTTGCAAAAGCGCACTCCCTGCTGTCTAAATTCACCCTATCTGTGACGAGTTTAAGTTTCGCACCCTCCCTTATTTGCTTCCCCATTCTTTGAACGAGAAGCTCGGTTTGAGTAGAACATCCCCTATTTGATAAAGCTATCAGGAATCAAGGCTATGCAAGTTCCGATTTGACTTCTTTTCAAATGGGTTAATGGGATCCGCTTAGTCACGCCGTTGGCGTATAGTGACACCTTACATAAATTGTACACCAAAGCAGACACTTATTTCAGTATTAGCATCAAAACCTCTTTACTAGTCAATTTTTAATGGATGCGAAGCGATACGCATGGTCAGGAGTCATAGCAACAAGAAGGGAGGGTAAAACCCCAGAGACCATAAGGGCCATGGGGGATTGTATAAATCTAGACTTCCAGACTTGATCATTTGGCTAGAATAGCCCCCTTCCGCCATCCTACCGATGCATCACCTAAGGTCATCTTTAAAGCTTTAGCGAACCATACCAGTATGGAGGATCACTCAACATTAAGGTAAGGCAGGTATCTGAAGCTCTGGACATGAATCTTCGTATTTATATGTACCGCCGATCAACTCCGGAACATTTCCTAAATCATCGGCGACTTCACTAATGCTAATTAAAGTAAGACGACCATGCACATCCCTGAACTTTTTTTGCTTTGTTGATTCATCAAGAATACCAGTTAGACGATAACAGCACCAAATGTTAAATACAAAGTGCAAAAATATCTCCAGCATCCCCCGTGGGAACACCCAAACATTTGTGTCAGCTGCCGTAGCTAATCAAGCATCTGCCCAAATTCGGGATAGGCGAAAATTCCGACTTCTCGATTACACCGATCTCATCTATTAAAGGGAAGACAGGACTTTCAATAAGGCACCAAAACGTTTTTATTTATCTGGGGTTTAAAATGTATTTACTCCTAAAGTAAAAAAAGACACGCTTTAAAACAACTAACAAAGAAGTGACTTGTATATCTCAAAGAAAGTGAAAGTTAATCCGGTGGAAAAACCAGCCTTAAGCATCGCTGGCGTCCATCCCTTGAAGACGCCCATGAATCCCTCCTCCAAGTAAATGTGCCACAGACAGGCCGCAGTTACCAGACCGAATTCACTGTTGCTCTTCACTGGAAGACGTCCAAAGTGCCGCCTCGCCTCCTCAAAACCAACTGCCTGGAAGCGTTTCTTCACTACGTCTAGTGGATACACTGCAGACTTCGCCAAACAACCCGCGACCGCGCCAGAAAAGAGGGTCAATAGAATTGATGAGTCTGGGGGAAAAATTTGAGGACTAGCATTGACTGCAAAATGTGAGCACACATAATTTCCATCCAAAAGGAAACACACTTTGGAATCCGCAGAACCACCGCTTTAGCCCTTCATAAGTGGCAAAAGCAATTGCGTTTTGCGGCACAATAAGGATGAGAGAGGGAGCGAGACCTCGCCAAAGTGATGCTGGACCCTCGTTTAAAAACATCTGTTGGACTCCGTGGAAGAACCCTCGGTAGATTTTTACGTAACCCTGGCCCGCCAAGCGAGTGCGAAGGACATCAATGGGCTGGCAAATGACAGTTGTCATGCCACCAGCCATCCCGCCGGCCACTGCGTCATTCAAGGCCGTTCGATGGCAGTGCAAACAATTGACAGACCAATCAGAAAGCGTGTGGAAAAGGAAGAACTTGAATTGGAAAAAAGTTAGCAATTCAATTTCTGTTACAGAAGGAAAGGAAGTCATCTTAAGGCGTAGCATATACCTAGCCGTATGAGCTATGTATATCGTAGTTCAGAATCATCCTGGTCTTACGAGAAGTTGTGCCGAGATCCATGGACCAAGCAACCGCTTTAGCGATCAACCGACTTTGAGCTCAAGTGAATTAATTAGATGCATCGCAATGAGTTTGAACAAAAATTTTCCAATCTCCTAGTCCGAAAACAAAGCCGTACTTTTCGGAGTATCTGACGAAAGCTTGGCTTGAGAACGGGAAGTGTCACAAAAGAACTTGATTCTGATTAAATGATTCCAAAGACCTCAAAACTGCGTGAACGCTTACGTGCCAAATTCCAAGGAGTATCTTTTATGCCACAGAATTTGACCATGCTCACTTTAATCTAGGTCATTAAAAGGGTTTGCATAACAACTGACCCGGGAAACCATTAGAGCCAATTCATGCGGAGCAAAGAATAACAAAACGTGCATTTTTTTCTCTGGATTTTATTTATGCAATAAATGCTTGTTTATAGCGAGAAGGAACTTTCACAGGTTGGCACTCACCTACTTCGGCACACTGTCTGTATTTGGAGCCTTCCAACTACATGCACCTTACTAATAAATCTCCCATGTCTGCATGGTAGCATGGGCTCAGAGATGACGTAGCACAATATATCGGGAAAGGCAGTAAGTAAGCATGCTTTAAATTAGTAGAAAACGTGATTCCAATTACTGGATAACAAAGCCAAATGCCACAGAAGAAAAGGATCTGATATGAATGAAAAAATCTGTAAATGGGCGCCAAGGAAAGACACCAGCTTTCGCCAAAACCCTGATCTCCAGAAGCTTCACAGTAGCCATTGATTGGGGTGAGGTTTAACGAGTCGGATATAACGCAAAATAGGCATTTAGAATAAGATGGTAAAAGCAATGGTTTTCAATATGGCTTGAAAATATCGTGCCAATCTCCCTATCCTTACTCCTAAGCTCTTATAACGGAAACCACCCAGCGCGTAATGTGAAAAACATGCACTAGCTTTTCGCAATACCTCCGAAAACCGACACTTGACGTCTTAGTTCCCCTTGCAGAGGGCAAAATATTCAAAACAGCATCGCATCATCATTCTAGTCTAGTAGTTGACATCGATTTGCTGGAAAAATCATCACAGCCGGATGAAAGGTGACGACTGGGAAAGAGGTTTAAAAGACGAACCGGACTATGTAATACACTGACATTTTAAATTTTAAACATGCGAAAAATTTAAAGTCCATGAATTCTACCAATATTACGTTGTTCTGGTCTATTGCCAAGCCTATAACCTCTCAATTCTTCTGTGTACCAAAAGCATACCTTTCAATATATAGATAATGCCTATGACTGCAGGGATAGTTTCAGACGCAAAATTCAAGTTGAAAGATGTGCTAAACGTGGCTGTAGTTAACCAGCATATAGCTAAACTTGGTAAAAAAATTGACACGATGTGAAAAATAGTAGCTCCAAAATATACATGAGTAACATACCCAAGTAAAGACAAGGATACAAAATCAAAAGCGGTGAGTCGAGCACGTTTGAATAAAAAGTCAAATTCATCACAATAAGCTACACACAGCAAGCATACTGAAGTTTATGCAAAAAGCCCAGGCATCAATAAAAACAGGCTCAACAGGTCAGACCTACCTCAGAACTTGTAAAAATCACAGAAAGGAATTGGCCGGCCAAATGTCCCTTCCAAAGTCCACGTACACCCTCCTCTCTTAAAACTCTTCGAAGGGCTTGAGATATGCCTTGGTAGTAACCGCCATTTCGATCAGAAATACTTTCAACTTGAAGCTGTATGGAAAAAGGGTAGAAGTTTTCGGCCATCTCACCAAAAAAGACACTAGCATAAGTCAAAATTACTTGAAAGCGGATCTTTAATACATCTAGAGGTTGCGTTACAGCGCGAACTGAAAAACCAGACAGTGAACCAGCTACTGCATCCCTCCTGTTGTCACTCATTTGATGCCACCATCAAAAACGGCACCACCAAGGTATTTCACACAAAACACTTTGACCTCAATGTATTGATCTATATAAACCACTAAAATGGTCATTTATTAGAATTTACAAAATTTGTTAGTTTAAAACTTAGCCTAACTATCATAAAGTAGGCTCTTATAATTTGAAAAGCATCCGTTATTTTTGAAACAGGTCATATTTTTCAAAGATATTGTATCGTCGCAAGACTCCCTGGGGGCGAAAGAAGACATAACGCTGGAGCGGAATATATACATTCAGCACAAGGAAGGTGTCTGGGCTATTGGCATGGCCTAAAAGACCAGCCCACCCAGCGAGGTACAAGGAGGCTAATTCAAAGTACAATACCGAGGGATAAACCACTATCGTATTATACTTTCATGCTGATTATTAAAAAAAAGCCTACAAAATTCTGAAGCAACTCTGCTTTTTGGTTTTACATAGTAATTAGTGGTATCCATCCGGATTGAACTATCCCCACGGAAGTGACGCATGAACGGGCAAATATGGCATGCATAATAAAAGATCACTATCTTGACTCAAGAGCAAGTATTGGCACTGCTTAATGCTTTGGGCCTTTTTTTAAGACAAAGAATGTTACAACGCTAAAGCGGATGATGTATTAACGATATGGAGGAAAGCTGGGGGTTACTGACTTGGTCCGCAAGCCATGAAGCCTAGTAGAAGCACAAAAGCGGATCTTATAGCACCTGCAAACCCCAAATTAGGGATTATCTATGTAATCAAAGTGCTATGGTCATTTCACTTACTTTATTTTTAACACTTGCTCCCCCGCCCTCCGGCAACAAATTTAAAACTAGCTGAATATTTTCAAAATTATTTTAGATTTGCTCGAAGTGAGTCACGGTAGGTTATCCTAGGTGTTTTATCCATTGTGCACAAGATTACCAGTTATTACGAGAGAAATCTGAGTCGCATAACTTACGACATATTAAATGTTCACAATTAAGATCATTGGATTTAATAATCCTCAGCGTTCCCGTGCACAAGCATTTAATTCTTTGCAGCATGTACCTTTACTGGGCAGAATGATCTCTGACCCATGCCAGTAGCCTTTTGGCCCTTCTATATGTTAGTCACGTACCTTCTCCCGCACCATTGTCTCTTCGTAACGCTTTGGGGAAGACTCGGAATGCTATGCAAAAAAGGATTTCTTTCTCTTTTGGAAATTTACAACACTACTGTACTTTACAATGGACGGTAGTACTCAAATCGCATCGTGAGCAGGACCCGGGTCACCAATGAGGGCGGTAAGATGTAACCAAAGACTTCGGAGATTATGGAGCGGTAGCCCAAATATGATAGGCTGCAGAAACAGTGCAGTTTAGTGCACAGGTAAACAAATATCAAATCATTAAATAGTCCTCTCTTTACCAAGAAAGCATTACCCTCGGTGGTCTCCCTGGCTTTGCGTTTGCAACGACCTTCATCACGAAATTCTAGCACTTACAAACCACTCACAGGTCGTAGCCAACAAAAATAACATTTCAGCCTCCTGTTTTAAGTTCCTACAATCAAGAAGCTTGGTTAACGGAAAACATTATGCATTGCGGAAAAGTGGGGTTGTTTAAAGGCGCAAGCTTTATGCAGGGATTGAGTTTTGTTTCCACTGTGAAAATTGATGACGCCAAAAAGGTGACTTCAACCAAGTCTGTATTGCCTGACTTAGGTTACGTCGTAGAAATTTATTCCATGTTGGTCAAGAGCTTTCAAATGAACGCATAATGTGGTTGCAAAAGCAAAAAATCGCTGGAGTTCTTAAATTGCAAAAACATTTATGGAATCAGGAATGACAAAGTGGTTCAAATTCCCCTACAATTGCACCCTATTGTGTAATGAAATGTTATAGGTCAAAATTTTGGTTGTTTTTGGAACAATTTGGGCTGGCAACACAAGGGATGGTCATTACTTACGGGTTTGCATGAATTGCAGTTTCGGTAAATTTACAAAAACACTCCTACTTTTTGCTCTTAAGTAAAAAGAGTTAGTGATCTGGTCAAGGTGAATTTGATGAAGGGTCAAATCCAAAACCCCTTCTGTAAAATGTTGCCAAGGTAGCAAGAAATGAACCCAAGCAAATAGTATTGTAGTATTTTCGCTACTTTGTTTCACGCTTCATGACCTTGGATCGGGCAGTGGGTGGAAATCAGGGTTGGTCTTTTCTGCGAGACTCCATGACACCGTTTCGGTGACGAATTCGGTTCAATTCTCCTGTACGCCACCTGAAAAGGTGCGTTCCAACAAACATAATAGTCCTTGTATCTTTTCAGTTATACCATGATCACTACGACATTTAGCTGAGGCGATTTTGCTAAGGTAGAAGCAAAATGCCCATCCGGCAGCCGAAGAAGTTTAGGCTGTAAGTGAATTTGTCGACACAAGGTAACCAGAAATTCAAACTCTGACAGCTTTGCAAGAAAGGCAGCTAAACACAAAGCGAAAGAGGGTACGACCAGAAAATTGCCCAAATGCAAATCGGAAAATAGTCACTTTGAGAATTTCGGGTATTAGTAATTAAACCATCGTGCTAAAAATTACTAGAAAACAAGTTCGTGCTGTCAAATTTGCATTCAAAAAAGTGACGTAGATGACATCAAGCGTGGAAGGAGATCCAATCGCCCCGTCCGCCCTCGGCTTGCATTGCCCTATCGATCGTCGTCGGCGGAGGAGGAAGAGACCTCCTCGGTCTGAACGCTGGAATTTGATTGGCTGCGGTGACCTGCAATGTCGACTCCTTATTGGCTAAGGGGTGGGAGCAGACGTTTTGGCCGATGGCACTGTACTTGCCGCTGCGCCGACGTCGCCTCCACCCTCGGGCACTCACATCAACACCCCGCTTACGTTCACGCGCTAAGCCCTAAGGTGAGTTGCTGGTTTCACCTCCGGCATCATTTTGCATCAAGGTAAATGTCCTGCATACTTTTGTTTCATTGACATCGAACTTTCCCATTTAAAAAGGGGAAACCACTGAGTTTCAAAAGAGATCATTTTTTTCTCTCTTCGTACAAGTTAATTACTGTTGGTGACTCAAAGAGTGAAAACCACTTCACTGTCACCATCGGGGCTACAGTTAGCTGGTTGCCTGCTCTGTTGTTTTAATCTTCCGTTACCGTGGTAACGCATGTCCAGAATCTCTCGTAAACTCATCAAAAGGCCCTTCACACTCATAAGATTACTGAGTGTTTTCTCAAACAGGCAAATTGAAAAGCTCTTCCGCTTTATCAGGATAAGGTATCCAAGTAAAGCCGCTAAAATAAATCCAAATCTTTTTCGGGTATGGAGGCCGGTTCCCCTCCAGCACCAGGACACCCGAACATGCAGAGTGATATTGACAAAAGGTGGCATAATTTGGTCCCCATTTAACTTGTTTTGTTTTAAAATTAGGACTGAAGGTTTCTCTTTTTCAAAAAAACTCGTCTCTGCTAAGCTTATCATCCAAAATAGTTTAAAAACGAAGCAAATCATTCCACCTTTTTCCTGGTTTTCTAAAGGCATCTGCGTCACAAAACCGTTCAGAATATTTTCTTGGCAACAGTTAAAATACATTTAAAGATTATGGATGCTTTTTCCAGTTCTTTGTCCACTGATTCTTGGGAGACGTTTTCCTTTAACACCTTCTTAACCCCTTTAAGTTGTTATTTCCAAACCAGTGGCTGGTTTTAAATGTCCATCTGCCGTCTTATTTTCCTAGCAAACTCGTATCCAACATCCCACACGTGTGTAGCGCCGATTTTTCATCGGCCCTGGACGTCACAAATATGTGTCATGCGTTTTTTATCGGTAGCACCTAACCGTGTGTCAAACATGGAGGTCGAATTTAAAACGAAAGAATGGGTGCAGAATGTTCTTAAGCTGATTGGGATAATTGCAGTTCTTCCTGGCTTTAGACGGTTGCTCATTAATACTAACTAGCAAGGCCTTTGAACAATAAATCGGCAACTCTCTAGTGCTCGATCTGCCCCAGAGACAGCCTCAGTGACAAGCATGTTAGAAATCTTATTTCATCAAGAAGACAACGATGGGCCATTTTTTATCCTCTTATGACTTTAACCATGCTCGTTTGTTCCAGATATTCTGTGATAGATGAATACCAGGTTTATGACAGGCCGTAAAATTTTATTTGCACTTTAATCACTATCTCATCTCTAGCCACCGTTTTGACTGGCCTTTGTGTTTTTAACTTAAAAAATTTCCTTAATGGATTTAACTAGCAATTCTACCAGCTTAGGTGCTTTTGATTTTTAACCTCTGTAACGAAACACTTTGTTTAAGTAAGCTCAGAAGCCGCGCGCGATGCGGAGTGCAAGACAGTCTGCATGAAACGAAGCAGAAGTGGCTGCATTATTTCCTCAACTGCCAAAGTATTTTGTTTGATTGGGAAAATTTAAGACGTTTAGGCATGTTTGGTGTGAATGGCAAATTACAGGTTTGGTCCGCTGGTCTAAGGCAGACAAATTTGTACCATGGAAGCACAATAAAATAATCGGGGTTTTTTCTATTTTAATGAATTTTGCTTTCATTTGGCAAGGAAAATTCGCTTAACTGCCTGCTTGGAATCTTGTGGTAGTACTTAAACAAATGCTTCAACTCCAGGGTACCGCTTTAATTCATCTTTTCCTCGCGTAGAGGCCGCTCGTTTCTTCTTAAATCAAAAGAAGAATATTTACGACGCGTTTTGTGGCAAATATAAACAGATGGTTCGCAGAATAGGTCGGCTTTGGCTGTATTGCTTTCTCTTTAGTCAGGTGGCTTATTTCCAAAAAAGTAGTTTGTTTGAAAATAGCCGGATGCGACTAGCATAAGGAATGCTGGAATGAGGTGGCTTGAATTCTGATGAATTTATTTAAATCGACATGGCAAATTGGTACATTACGGTGAATTGGTGCATCAATACTACAAGCCAGTAATAGAAGTTTGCATTTGTTTGTTTTTTTATTTACTTTTCTATGACCTACCAAGAGGGGGAACCTGGGTGTCACTTTCAAGAATGCAGTTAGTGGTTCGAGCCAGATTTGGCTGTATGTGGATCAGAAAAATGTCCGACTATTCTCAATCTAAGACCGCTTTGCCGTTTTTACACAGACTAAGGCTCTTGGCCATTCATTTTGGTGCAATCAGTTGCTCTAATCAAACTAAGAATGCACGTCACATATATGTGACACTTACAGTGGGTGGATTAGCAAAGGCTTCGGAAAGCAACTAAGTAAACTTAAGCGATTAAAGGCCAGTAAAATTATTTTTGCGGTAAGATTTTATTTTTTTTTGCCACCAAAAAGACATTTCGTTCTATGGATCTTCCAACTCGGCTTGTGTGAGTATCACATGGTTTAATTTAGTCTCCCTGAAAACTTATCCAACGATTTGATTACTTTTGGTGAACCAATCAAAAACTCTCTCGCCCATTCACTCGCCCAATTTACTCAATGGACTTACCTGAACGGTTGAAAAATGCGCCTCGGCAAAATAGCTTCGCTGCCAATCTGTGTTGGCCTTGGAAACGCGTTTTTGAAGTTGCGTAGAGACTCAAGACTTTCGTAACAGGCTAAGGAAGACATAGCATTCGGCCGGAATATGTGTTATTGAGGCATAGAAGGGCCGGAGGTCAGGCCACCCGGCGGAGGCGCAATGGCTATGCCCCTTAAGTGGCCAGTCACCAAAACTTCCTCCCATGAGCCGATTCAAACAACGGGTATCTAATCAAAAAGCAGAAGATTTATTATTTTTGGTACTTCCAAGCCACCCCTTTAGAAAAATATTCATGAGAATCCCCAAGTAGAGGGCGTTGGCGTTGATATCCTCTCTACCAACTGTTGGTAATCTGAAGTTTCTATTTTAGGATTCCCTAAATGGCGTAGACGCATCGTTATTCTGTAATAGGCGACTTCATGAGGCAAACGCCGTCGGTTATGTGACGGGGCCGTTTACCTGTCCATCTACTTTAGCGACTTCGAAAAATGCTTTCCTAGTAATACCATGCGGCATGTGGTTATCTCTTCATTCAATTTGTATCATTATAAAGAGCAATTTTTTCCTAACTAGTTCGTCCTACTGGCCATAAGCTCCCTTACGTATCGACTCTCAACATTCATGTGTTGGTTGAACATTACCCTGAGGCTCTCTGTCATTTTTCAGATCGTTGACATAAAAAACTGCATCAAACACGAGTAAATATCTGCAGATTTCACGCCCCCATTGAAAAAACAACTTGTTTATCACCACGGTCTGTTCTGTGCTGGGTAGCACAACCCATCAGAGCCCATTTAACCACTCCACAACATGCTCGGTGCAGCACTTACGGACAGTAATGTACCACGCTTTTTACTTAGAGAAATGAAACACGCTTTAATGTATCCGTAACCAAGATTCCTACTCTTCGGAGGCTTTTCAAACGGGCTAGATTCACAGAACTGTCCTGATGACGATACTAAACCCGGCTTTTCATTCCTATTGGTACTTCTTAACTCGATTCAGGTGAACAAATTTTGCTAAACTAACAGATTTGGTGGATACTTCTTTTGAAAATCCTCCACCAAGATGGAATTTTTGAGCATCTTCAAGGGCGAGGATGGCAAACCCACCTTCATGCAGAACACCACCAGTTTCTTCTCCTCGGTGCAGGCCAAGGGTGACGATCTGGTGACAAGTTTGAAGAAGAAGACAGCGGACGCTGTCCAACAGTTGAGCTCCACCCAGCTGTCCACCAATGCACCCGCTGCCGCTTCGCGTGCTGACGGTGACGAGGACAGCTCGGCTAGCGAGTATGGAGACGGCGGAGATCCCGCAATGTACGCTGATGAGGCGCCGATGGAGAGGAAACTCTCCTCCGAGAGCATTGACTCGCTTCCTGCGGAGGAGGCCGAAAAATATCGATCGGACATTGGGCAGTTTGTCATGGCTATGCTCACGTAGGTGTGCGACACAATAGCTCATCTTCAAAACGTGACAAATTAATGGGATTAATTGAGGCAACACCTTGATTAGTGCTTGGTTATCTTTGGTTTCGAAAATCCTAAATAAGTAAATAAATTCAAAGCGTAGTCAATTTCTTCCATTAATGTCTCCATTCGCCCTATTAACCAAGTTAGAATCGGTGCCTCAGCTGTGGTAGCAGAAATGGCTCTTGTTGCTTCTCTGGTCTACCATTCGGAGACGGTACGGTACCTAGATGTTCAAGCAAAGTGTACCGCTCAGGAATGTTTTATTTACGCAGCTCGATTCGGGTGATGATCGGCTTTTGATGAGAAATGACCTTGCTGTTACATTTCATTTCTTCTGAATAACTGAAATAGGTTCATAGCAATCTTTTTAACTCATATCTAGTGAAATCGACTACTAGAAAGAGATTGTCGCTTTACTTTGATCAAAGGCAATGATACTGGATCTCGCATAATCCCTTCGCATTTGTTGTTAATGCAGAGAAAACGGTGCCGGTGTGGTGACGAAAAACGCCCACATCTTCCAGAGCTACATAGAAGTGAGTCACGCCTTATTCCTCATGTACAAATTTATGCTTCGTGTTTGCATAAGAAGTGGTCCTCCATTTCTCTATTTTAGCATCACACTGGTCGTTCTGCTTTTGCAAAGGAACTTCGCAAGCAGGTTATTCAGAAATCATTCATTTAAAGGCATTTCAATACTTTTTTTGATATTTTGAGTCGATTCACTGACCATTTGAGTTGTGGCTTTTCTCCAGACAGATGAAATGAAGCAGGTTCCCGCCTCGGTGCTGCAACTTCTCGCTTCAATCTGTAACAACACATTGACGGAATGCGGTAAGAATGATGACTTTTCACCAGCAGCGTCCATACTCAATGTGGCATTCCGCATCTTCCAGCAGAGTAAGTCGTAAAAACCTTCCAGTTGGGTGTTTCTGATCCTTCTTGAGACCTTTACTTGGTGTTGCTTCTTTGCTAATTTATCGTTTATTTTTCCTTTGATTGGCGGTTTATTTCAATTGGGAAAGAATCTGATGGGTTTACGACCAGCAAAAAATGTTAACTTTTAAGGGGATTTGTAGAAGTTCAAAAAATGCCATTTGTTTTTTTCTTGCGTTTCTGCAAGTCCGCTATACCATGCTAGGTGCTTTGAGTCACAAATACATGACACTGAGAATTTCGGTCTGACAGTCCTTTCCATGCAAAAGTGGGGTTTTTAATAAATAAAGGTAATGAATTAGTCTGAGGGGGGGGGAGATGCAAACATTAATTACAAATGGCGTCATATTAGTGGACTAAAACACCTGGGTGTCCGTAATGGTCCATTTTACTCTCAGACACTCAGGTAAGTACTCGTTATTGTCGGGGTATTGAAGGCAATCTGACCACGACAGTCCAGGTATTTTCTACTGCTTTGTTCCTTCGCTGTCACTTGCACCAGAGCAATGACCCATTCAACTGCTTCTCGAAAGGTGATCATTCCTCCACCAAGAGCACTCCTTTTCAATTTCACTATTTTATACTACTAGGTCTGTTTGTAACACGAATTGGTTATCACGGCGATTACAAAGAATGCGTGTCTCAGTTTTTTTTGACCTACGGCACCAGCTTAGAATTTCGGGCCGTCGCAAGTCTGTGGTGCGCACGCACCATCAGGGGTTAAAAGTGAATTAATACTGATCAATCTTTCATTTATCTGTTATCCTGATTGAATAGGACCTCATCTACATTGTTTTATTTGACTTATGAAGAAAAGTAACTAGGTGAACTAAGTTCCAACTAGTTTTTGCTACTACAGCCGTCTGCAGAATAATTCTGGCATTTATTCAACAAAAAGTAGACTTAAAATCTTTAGAATGCCTCTTAATGTAGCACCCTGAGACCCTCTCAAAGGCAAAAAAGACTATTCCCAGGTGGAATAGGCATGTAATCGATGTATAGTAGGGTTTAAAGTGACTAGCATGCCCCGGCGACCAGTCCACCCGGCGGAAGTGTGACGGCGGAGCACCTAAGTGTACCCTTTGCCAAAACTGAGGCTTAAACAAGCAACTGACATATTCCCCCTAAATCTCGGATGAAAGAAGAACATTTCCTGTCTAGGAGAAAGCTATCATTTAGTGCAAGGAAAAAGGGGGATACAGAGAGTTTGTACTTGATAGACGCTACAATGGTAGACTGTTTCAATGTCTTCATCTTCGACGTTATTCTAGTGCTACTAAGGAGATGTTTAGTAATATCGCAAATTCCAGGGGGGTTGTCAATTATAATGTCTTTTCTTGCAGAAATTTGTATATTACGAAATAATTGTGATTTCATACCTATCAGTAAAACGTTTTTTAGTTAAAAGTAAAATATTGTGACCCCTTTGGATTTTGCAAAAGGGGAAGATATTATCAAGTTGGGAAAATTGATGTTCTTTTATATCCACTGCGCAGATTACCCGTCGGCCTTCCCAGGACATGCATTTTTAAACAGCTCACTTAAGGCCTCTGCTTCGATTCGACCGCTTTACTTTGCCGATCTCGCTTTGCAGAGCAGAACCAAAACTGGCTTTTTTTCAAAAGCAGATGAGGACGCTTTGCTTTTTAAGTGCAAAAAAGGCATCGATAATTTTGATTTTTCAACTTTTGTGGTTTGGGAAGATTTCGCTGAGTGCGAATCGTCCCCACGGAAGGTTAGATACGCATATCGGCAGTTTAATACGGATGTTAGAGTAATTTGACGTTAAACAATGCAAATAGAGAGCAGATTTTAAGATGCGAAACCGCATTTGCACTGTAGCACAATCCTTACATATCTTCTAGAGGCACGTCTGTGGGGCTGAACCGCCTCATTCCACGACACTTCCTTTGCGCTATTTGCACTCAAACGTCATTAAATACTGTAAATTGTGTAATTTTATAGCTGATCTTTTTTGCGTTTTGACCCCTGCGGTAACATGACTACTCATCTCCCACACACTTTCATCGCAATTTTACGTCGATCATGAAGCTAAGGTCCAAAAGGTGTACCATGCACCAACTATTCGCAGAAGTAACTTCTAAACTGTGAGCTAGTTTATCACCACAGCCTACACCTTCGCTTACAGACGTATTGTCACACAGACTTAAAGTGTTGCCGACATTTGGCCAATTGTCATGGCTGAGTGAATGAGATCTCTATATTCGCAACACGATGTGCTTAAGTTCTCTTATGGATGCGAGTGACTATTCGTGCGTTAGTGTGTGCGCCTCCGTCAAGTCGAAAGAAGAATGATGATGTCGCGATTTTATCATCACGCTCTGGTTTAAACACCTGCCATCTTCACTGAGTGTCTGGATAAGATTTAACCGGTTCCCCCCCCCCCCGCTTCCCCTTCATACGATACATGAGTCAGGTGCTAAGACGGGTGATGGAGGGACCAGACTTCTCAATCATTACTGCGTGTGTGGTGTAACAACGGTGTCACTCTTTTTTAGGCTGACCTCAGGACGAAGTATGGGTCCTGGTTTGATTTGAATGATCTTTGTGATACTTTTGCCATGTAAAACAGTTTATACAAATACATTTTGATGGCGATGTGTAGAAATGAAAGTCCCTTTTTGATCTGAAAAACATAGTATCTGACAGAATCCTATTATCCTGCAGAGACAAATTTACTCAATCAAATCCATTGTTTGTTGGTTAACAATGAGTTTCCGAGGATGAATTGAGGCAATTCTCCGCTGATCATGGGAAAGTATCGGTTATTTTAGTGTTTGCTACACATTTAATGTAAAACCGTTTCTGGTTGCTCAATTAACTACTCAGACTTACTAAATCTTTCTCCTCCAGACGTAAATTCGGCAGGCAAGGTGGTGTTAACCTACCTCTATGAAAGCTTAAAAGACCAAATGCTCTGGCAGTCTACGCGATTTTGGAATGCAGCCGTGTTCATTGCTCTTCAGGAAGAGCGTGTCAACCGTCAGATCGTTCCGAAGTATGTTTGTCTTTATAAAGCATTCATTTTGGTGGTGAATTAAACCGGTAAACCGGCATAACATGCGGACTTCAGTTTTGAAAATTCCTGGATTGGGCCAAGCTAAATTCCTTTTGCTTGACTCAAAAACTGTCTAATATTTGAGTGGAAAAAGCAGCTTTACTAAACTTACTCCAACATTAAGGAAATCTGTATTTTGTCTATGGGCGTTAGAATTATTTAACAGCAAATAGAAGATGTCAGATTTGCGCCCCAGTAAAAATATCTTGACTGATAAGTTGCTATTCCTTTACCTTACAGTACCACTGACGACCAGGAAAATCTGGATGCTGAAGCGAAGCTACATGATAGCATCGTCTACAATCAGCTAAGGTATGGTTCATCCCTTAGTTTAATATCATCTTTCCCAGCCTTTGGTTTTTTTTTCTTAGACTTCCTCAAACATCTTTTATGGTTTGTGGAAAGGCTTTGTCGATGTAATTAACATCCGCACTTGAAAATTCGATTTAAACTCATCTCTACGGAAGGATGAAAAAGTGAAGAAATACGACTTCTAATTATTCGTTGAACTTTTTTATTGAACTGTCAATATGTTGTAGAGGTGACTACGCAATCACGATGCTCTCACTCGGATTCATAAAATCCTCGCGTCCAGAGTTCCATAGAAATTTGCCTTTTTCAAGGTCACCGAGTTGGGTGTGTATTTAATGATCTGAAAATTCGCCAATTTTAAACAGATTGGTGCCCCTTTCGCATGCTCGGTAATCAAAATAGAGGGAAAATGGAATAAACTGTTTCTTGCGCATTTTTAAAGGAGTTTGCTAAGACCAATCGTTTTCAAATATAATTTCTATGGATTATTTCTAAATTTCAGCAAATTTGCCTGGAGAATGTACTCTCTGGGTCTGAGTAAAGACGCCTGCCTGGACTTTCTTCGAAAACAAGTTGAAGATACATCACTTTCGAAGGGTGGGTTGAAAACCAATTCTTTTCCCAACTCCTCTCTATTCAATGTTGCAATTGCTCCATACCTAAGTCTTGTTTATTATCTCCCCATAATGATTCAGAACAAGTGCTAGTGCTGCTGGCATTCCGAGAGCTCCGGGCTACTGTATTCGACTTCCATGCCGAATGGTAAAACTTGTCCAAAAGGTCATCTGAAGGGGCCAACCCATTTGTGTGGTTCCTGGAATTACTGATTGCATTGACTTGCTGAAAAACGCTGAAACTTTCAACGTGGAAACAATGTTGTAGTCTGTGCAGCATAAAGCATCGATCAGTATGCCTCAGCTTAAGGGATGGCTCTCCTGGTCTCTCATATCAGAAATAACTGAATGCGGTAGTAAAACGTACAGGCTGGGAATGATTTTAACATTCTACCAAATTCTAGTGATGAGTCACGTCAGGATAGAGGCATCACGTTAAGTCAAGCAGGAAGATATTTTGTGCTTGATGTGAATAAGGAATTACGCCTAGCTATTGGGTAACAACTCCCAGTATTATGTAATGCGAACGATGAAACTGTTGCCCTATACCTCCACCAGCCACATCAACAAGGGAAGGAAAGCCGTGGTGGGAGATAGGCAAGCAGTTCTTGAATCTCGCATGTCATGCATTATCGAATGGCAACAAGTTTCTAAGCCTGTCATTTGGGTTTCTATTTCTCTCTCGATTTTCATACGATACACAGTGCTATGGAGATTGCCTGTTTGCTGAGTAACTGGCTGGTTGATCAACTTTTGGTAAGAAAGTAACCTTTCTATATCAACGGTCAGAATGCCAAAGAACAGCATTATTAACCCCCAAAAAATGTACACATTTTTTACCGTCAATTGTACACGTCTTGAAGACCCAACACATAAGACGATACTACTCGAAGGTGTGGAAGAAAAACCTCCCAAACACAAACACTTGTAACTGGTAAATTCGGTCAGTAGGAAGAAGGCCCCCTCCTTACACGGATGCATAGGCCTTCATGCAGCAAAGCCTGTCCGTGAGAAGGGCTTAAATGACACCTGGTTTGGGTGGGAGGGGAATGCTGTCTCCTATCATCCTAGTGTTCATCCTCACCTTTGCCTCAATCTTTGTTCCCAGCCTTGTGTTGTCTCACCAGGCGATGAAAATCGACTTCTTGCTCGCTATCAGCCTCTGACAATCTGGAGATCGTATGCAGAATGGAGTAGTCAGCAAGGAAGTAAAGTGGAGTAGAAACAATGAATGTTTGTGACCGGATTTTTTGCTTCTGGGGGCAAAAATATGGCATAGCACAGAAACTAGAAGTATGAAATGATTAAATTAATATATACATGTGCTTAGATATTTGGTATTACAAGTCCGAAAGTTTAGAGGCGAGATGGTCTTCCAACTGCCACGGCAGGAGAATTAGGTTCATTTCAGCCTTATTGACCAATCAGAAAGCTTCGCATTTTCATTTAGAGAACCAACGCAACCTCCGAGCCAACGTTTTGCGATTCTACTCATCGGACAAGTGAACAGATAAATGAAATGAAAAAAGGAAATTGTACCCACTTTTGTGCATCTGGATGGCGTTTGCCAGTGGCATTATTATTACTTCTTCAATCTATGCTAATATGTTCCTTCTCTGATCCCTGCCCTTGCCCCCACTTTCCAACCTGCAAATTTGAAGCAAACAACTGCTTGTCTCTCCTATTTTTTTGTGTGCGACTGTATTTGTTCTTGTTGTTTTGTGTATGTGTCTTAGATAGTAGCCTCTCAAATGTGAATATAAAGGGTTATTAGTTAATAAAGTGTGGAGACAGGCGTACGGATTTACGGGAAAAATAAACAAACTAAGGTCCCAATACCGCAAATTTGGAAGAATTTACAAAGATAAATCACCATGATATGTATACTTGCATCAGCTTTTCGATGCGCTACTAGCACTACGAAAATGGTTCAAAGTAAAGCGAGATCCCCAATCCGCCTGGAGGTTATTCGCTGCTATCACGCGGTAATGAGTGGAAAGTCGATCTCTTCCCTCGCCTCTCCTGACAGTGGACTCACTTATCGTGTGTGGTCGGACCTTTTTAATCCTACCTGCACCGCGTCTGTGGAGATGGCAGGTACCAGTGGAGGTGCGTGATAGTGAAAGCGCACCATCGCAGCGATGTTGGTGCTACCTCTAACCCTCCAACACACACTGGCATTGGCAGAAACGCTTGAGCGATGACAGAAATATCAAACCACTTAGCCATAAGGCAGTTGACTGAATGCTGTCAGTGCTTCAAATATGTGCGGCTCTACGTCTGTCAGTCAAGACGTGGACTGTGGAAACTCCGTTACTAGCCCACAGCTTAGCGATCATTTCCGTGAATGGTTTGTAGGGTGGAATTTTACAGGAAACGGGCGATTCTGTGGACGGAGTGAAAAAAAGACGCCAATACAACACAAGGCAACATAACACAGCATAGCACATTCATGATAATGCACAGTTTGCAGTGGGTGGTGGGTGTTGAGTACCAACATCGCAGGCAAAGTGAAGCAGACTGCTGTAGGATGAAACAGTTCAGACGCATTAGTAGATATTTCCTACTCCGAAATTGGTTTCTGAGTTCCCAACCCCAGTAATCCGGAATCAACGGCTTCAATATGTAACTCTGCATTTGCTGGAAAGTGTGAGATGGGAGTACTATGTCCGACAGACAATGGGGAGCTTCGGTAGGTGCCCCTCTGCGGTTGTTCATGTAAGAATGCCATTGGCGAATCTGGAAGGGACTGCACGAGAACGCAAATTTTGAGCCGTTCTAGAGTGTTCACGAAGGATTTACGAAAAAGAGAGCCTTTGGAGACTCTGGATACAAACCAAGAGGTAGAGAGTGCGGTTTAACTTCTCGGTATATCCGCTTCTCTCCTTTTGGTCAATTTAGACTCGTAAATCAGCTTTAACTCCCTACTTACGTCCCCAAAATAGTATTTTTGCCTTAATTTAGTCGCATTTCTCACGGATCTCTTTTAAATGTGATTCCTTTCTTCTGAAATACTGGCAATTCCTTCTGATACTATAGCAGCTCTGTACGCAAACCTTGCTTGTAGAAGTTAGGCCCCGCCAAGCATTGTCACTGAATATTTCATAGGATGCAAAAATTTGTTGCCACGTTTTTTGCGGAAAAGTGGACTAAATTGAAGAGGTTGTAGCGTGAATTGAATAAATTCGCTCTATCTTTTGTATAATTGAAAGAGGAGTGGACAAATTGGTATGCTTATCGGTTTAAAAGTGGATGAATGGAATGGGTCCGGGGGAAAAAGTGGATATCTTGTGCTTCAACAACGGAAAAAGATAAGAGTTTTTGAATTCTTCCGCTAACCATAACTTAAATAGATTAAGTGTCACAGGTCAATGAAGGGCTCAGCCACTGTACCTTCGCCACGTGGTCAGGTCTCGAGGTTATGCCAGTAGCCCTCAGTCCATCTGTGGATCCACAATACCTACTGTGCCCGAGTATTGTGTCTACTTTTGTCTTCAGAGATGTCCTGAGGAGATGGATTGGAGGAAGGGGAAAGCAAACCCAATCTTAAAGAACAACTATCCTGATCACTACTGCTGGGTAGTTAGCGTCAGTGTGATGGAAAAAGTTCATATACCGTGGATGAGAGAATGGGTGACAAGTCATGGCCGGACTGAAGGTGTGCACATGCTGCGAATGGGACGCATGTCTTTAACAACTGTCCCAGTCCTGTCGTCTGCAAGGAAGCTAGTTACAGTTAAAGCAACATTAGACGTGAACCTTCTAGAAAAAGTTTGTTACCGTTTGTCTACCGTGCGTGTAAAATGATGTCAATTACATAAACATGCGATGCCTCCTCCTCCTCCTCCCCTCTGCTTGCTGGACAGACCCCAGGTAGATATGACTGAGCCTCTCCGAAGAGAGAATAACGCGGCAAGTAAAAAATAGACGTGAAATCCCACCTTCACGGAATGTTAATGAGATGGAATGGCAATTGCCAGAGGAAGAGATGGAAAGTGGAATTGCAATATTGGTTAAAATGTTACCGTAAAATAAAAGAACCAACCTAAAAATATTTTATTTTTACAAAACATTGTAGTAGTTTTTAGTTGTTGTGTGATCTAAAAAATACAATTCTATATAGTGGTATTCTTAGAGAAGAAAAACCAAACCATCAAGAATATCAACTGAATGCGGTAAGAATTTGCAGTGAAGAAAGAAGAAGAAGTTCAGATCGCATGATTATGGTCTGTCATCATTAATCCATCAAGCCAAATCGTCATGACTGCGTTTGGTAAGCAGAAAATTGTTTCGTAGTGTCCTGAAGCCCCTCTGAATACCAAAAAAAAGACAATACTCGAGTAGAACATGCTTTGCCGACATGGCAAAGGGATTAGGGCTACCAACATGGCCCAGAGGACGGCCCATCTGGTCAAGACAACCAGGTTGCCCCTTTGCCACTTGAAGCAAAATACATTCCCTCACCCCATTCTAACATCGGCCTGGCGCTCCCTTCGGATAGCCTCTTGCATCAGCCATCGCAACATGGTTGGTACAGTCAGAATGGCATTCACAAGTTAAATGTGCCAGTCATCAAATTTTCACGCAACAGAGGAGATGCTTGACCGCGACGTCGCAGATCCCTCTTGGTGATTCTATTAGATCTGGAGTTTCATACTGTACGGTGGGAACTGGATTCGCGGACGGGGGAGCGGGCTGACCACCACGCTTGTTCATCGTTAGTAGTAGGAGCAATTGCCTTAGAGTGGAGTTGTGCAAAAAGGCCAGTTTTAATGCTCTTCCATGAAGGCATGGTTTCACGTCAATCCCCGTTACTATGTTGTTCTCACCTTTGAGTTACATCTGGATTATGTCCAGCTTGTGGGGGAAGAAGAAGGAGAAGAAGAATAAGAAGAAAAAGAGGTATAGCGTATTCATGTAAGTGACCTCTTCATAGAAGTAGGTTTGACAGCTTCAAAAGGAACTTTTCCAAATAGCTCACAGCCACAGCTAATTTACCATTAGCTGTGAATAGCTTTCTTGCGGGCGACGGGAGTGGGGCAGTTGCCGAAGGAAAACGTCATTTTCACTCCTTCTGTTAATTGTTATCATCCATTCTCCCATCCGTAGAATATGCAATTTTTCCGCCCCGAGAGGGATAGGTGTTCTTTAAAATCCGGCTGGTCTACCGTTGCCACCAATGCAGCTTCCCAAGACTTCCCTAAAGAGAAAAGTAAACGTAAAGCTCGAAAATAATATGAAGCGTTGACATACTGATGGGACTGGGGTCACCGACGTGACCCGTGAGACCAGAGCACTCAGCGAAGGCACAATGGTGGAACACCTAAGGGTCCCTTCACCGAAACAAAGAGTTAAAAATAATGAGTATATTCTTAATTTTAAAATGCGCTTTGGAATTAAAAGCAGATTTAGGTTTAAAATTTTATGAGATCTTGTTAAAAACGGCATTTTTAAATCCCTCTTGTTGGACCTTAAGGTTGGTGAAGGATTTTTGAGTTGCATATCAAGTTTACATTGTACCTTTTTAATTTGTTCCTTCACTTAGAACACCTGATACATTCAGACAATATAAAGTTTACTTTTCTCGTTTGTTCACCGACAAACCAAACGAGAGTGTAATTCCTTTTTTATTTTAATGTACATTTCAGGGAGGAAGCAAGCAGGAAATACGGATCTCGAGTCAGGATCGTCCGCTTCCGCGCCTAGTGACCGCGGTTCCCCCTTCTTAAAATCTGTACTTTCCCACTCGATCTTTTCATTTTTAATAAATAGGTCCAATTTGAATCAACAAGGCTCTTCAAAGAACGCTAGGAATAGGGAGGCGGAGTCCGACGAGTCTCTCCCTACACCCGATTGACAGGAAATGGGCATGTCATTTAGCTTCTATCATAAAGGCATTAACAGTCACCTAGTCAACCGAAAATCGCTCCCCAGGGAGCGTCAACAGAAGGAACTTGGAGAGATACATTGCTGGCAGCCCTGCAATGTCTAAATGTTATATTTAACACAGAAAGAGCACGAAAAAGGAGTCAAATTTTAACAATTTAATGCTCCATTGTCATTAATGATTGAGGCATCAACAGGCATGAATAATTCGAAACGTGCCTTACCCAAGCACTATGAGATTGAATATAACCCAGAGAGACGGCTAAGCCGTATTCAGGTATTAAACTTTGACTTTGGGAGGCCACTCTCCGCATAAATAGGGACTGAACTTGCCGTAGGGCATAGGTCAGCCTTGAAAAGTAAGGAAATTTCAAGCACTCCTCAGTACAATTTGATAAGATAGTAATTTTGAACCATTGAAATTGGCGGGATGTGCTGATGATTAAAAACGGTCCAACCTTCATAAAAATTCCTTTAAGCTTTTTGTAATTCCTTGAATTCAGCACCAAAACGTGATGGAGCGGAGCTGAATAGAAGTAAGAAGAATAACCTCATCTGCCAAATAGATGCATGTTAAAGTAGCACATTTGTCCCCATGAGTCTATCAATGTAGCTGCATAACCGCTAGAGATGTCCACAAATCCAGTAAACGTTCCTATCGCGATTTTTCAGAAATTTCCTTTCTCTTCTTCAATTGCCAAACACTCTAAAGCACCCCGACACCCACTCTCGCTTGGATGACCTGATCGGCCAGTATTTCGAACAAGGAGAGTTTAAATATCCTCATAGCCATTATAGACCAGGAGAATACAATCAAAATATCACAAAATTGCGAAACTTAAGGTCCTATGCCGGCAGCCGCATTTACCTGCACCCAAATTCTCAGCTTACTCACATGTGTTGGAAGGTGAAGACTCCTCTGTTGTAAGCTGCTTACCAGGGTCGAAAAGTCAACAGAAGCCGAGGTCGGGCATATAAAAACCAGGTAACGCCCGCAACATTTATGTCAACGGGTTGTCATCACAGTCCCATACCCCTTGTTTTATTTTACTGACGAACGCCGAATTTTATATAATCCTATTTTTGAGTGTGGAATAAATTAAAAGTGTAATAAAAGACATCATCAAGCCACAGAACGTGCAAAGGTGAACTACAAGCTTCCTTAATAATCTCAATATCTAAAATAAATTGTTCACGGTTTCAAATTTATGATATGTTCCAGGAAACAGGTCAAAAAAATTCTACTCAAACTATTTAAATGTCAGGTTGTATCATAGCAACAGTAGCCGCATCCATTCAAGCCTGACACTTGCATCACTCCTCTAATCGGCTTTCTTGCAATCTAAGCATCCTCCATGATCTCACCTTTAAGGTCACTCTGTTACTGATGGCCTTAAGAGTAGACGCTGCACTGGTTCAAGTGAACAGTGGACCTAAGCTTCATTGCTGAATACGTCAATCATACAGCCCAATTACTTGAGATCCAAAAAGAGTAAAGAATACAGGAGTTGGGTATTAATTAAACGTGGATTTTTGAGGGTCTTCTTTTCGATTAGTAAGGAAAGAGCTAAAAATGGTCCCCTCTTCCGTCTCAATAGCGCTTACAGTAGCACGGACTGCATTATCTCTGGCAGGAATTATCCAAACTACCAAGAGCTGACGCCATTTAGTCATTTTCACCTTCTAAATTGTCAAGGCTGAGAGAAGCCACTTCATTGTCATTTTTTGTTTCCAAGGTGACACTAATAGTACGAAACGGGAAAGTAGGAGTAAAACATTGTTCTCTGCGGCTGGTAGTGGATGTCTAGTCGAAATTTTGTGATTTTGTCGAAAGTTAGCCGATGATTTTGCAATGGTGTTCCCTGGTATTCATGCGCACGAATTCAGGTCCTGGTGACTTTCCAGTCAGCGCAATCTTGCCAATCTTGCTTTTTTGTGCTTACGGATTACCACAGATACGCAGTGATTCAACTGCACTATTTTGGTCGGCCTTGGTGTCATAGTGATGATGAAAACAGTAAAAATGACATTCGAGGGGAAGAGAGCGAGAGCGCAATTTCGGAGGTGGCCTAGAATGTCCGAATATTCGACATGAAAACGCTACTTCTTGGGAACTGAGACAACGACTATTTATGGAGTTGCAGACGTCCCAGGCGAGCAGTTTAACCGAATGATCATGGGAAAGTGAATGAGAACAAAGTAAACTTTTACTGTGTATGCCGTCATTCGAGAGTCTATTTTACGACGATGGCATAGAGCTCTGATTATATCTGTTCCGCTGCACTATAAGCATTTACTAAAGCCAATTACAGAGTCTCCAACCATGACTGGGCGGGTGAGGGATTATGTCCAAGATCCTCCAACCCTAGCAAAAAAGTGTGATGCTCACCCGTGCTTCCAGGTTCACTTGCATCTAAACGGTTTGGCATGACAGTTACGTGCCATCGAACTGTACATCATTCCCCGGAGCCATCGGGTTTTCACTGCAATTAAAGTCATTGCAGGGTCTTCATCTCGTTTAACACCTGATTTGAACCCAAGAAAATATAGCTGTGATGGTTGCTACTGATGAGCTTCCATGACCTCGGTGAAGGGAAGGCAGAGCCTACATAAAGGAGCTTTCATTGTTTAAATTATGTTGAGTGTTACGTGACTCCCCACTCAACAGTGGCAATTTCATCTACACTCCTTGTACGTTATCAGTGTAACGGGTTAACTACACAATTGTATCCCACAATTGTAACCACCGCTTGACGATCTCACCTCCAGCCCGTAGCAGTAGCACCTCCAGCGTTTCAGCACGTCGGCAATACATATTCTGTCCGAGCATTATGTTTTCATTGGCATTTGGGGAAGTGTCAAGGCGCCACATTAGTGGCAGCGAAAGTCAAATCTCACTAAAAAGAAGCCAGCTGTCGCTGTGAGCCATTTGGAAGTTCTCTACTGTACCTGTATGAAGGTGTCAATAGCGTGAACACGCCATACCTTCTCCGCTCCTCTGCTAGCTGGGTGGAATCCAAATAGGTATGGCTAAGCTGCTCTGAAGGGAGAACACAGTGGCAAGGAGAAATGAACACAAAGCCCTATCCCCAACAAAAAGGTGGTGTTAACTCACGGCCTTTGTCACATGACTTCGCTTTGAAGTAAGTGTTCCTACGACTACCTACGGACACACGTGATGCCCAGCGCATTCTTCGTCTCCTGTTCAGGACCAAACTGTAGCTGCAATAGAATTGCCAGGGGGTTTAGTGATGTTAGGGCCAAGTATCTCCTCTGTTGCATGGAAATTTGATGACAGCCATGTTTGGCTCGTGAGTGTTTCCCTTAGAGTGGCGACGACTTAGTGATGGCTGATGCAGGAGGCTAACTAAGAGGAGCTCCGGGGGACGACACTCAAAAGCGGAGAGGAGCTGTGAAACGCGTGGGTTATTAACTTAACTCTCCGTCTTGGTTGCCAATGTGATGCTCCACCATTGTACCTTTGCCAAGTGGCATAGCCTTCAGGCCATGCCAGTGGGTCCATTGTACCCTCGGGCCAAGCCCTACTGTACGGCGACAATACATATTCTGCCCGAGTACTGTGTCTTCTTTCGCCTTCAGGGAAGTCGAGGAGCGCAACCATCATTGCAAAGCAGTTTGGGCAACAGCACATTACAATTCTACGAGTACCTTGGAATGAGTACATTTGCTGAATACTGCAAAAACCAGCATTGAGGGGGTTGTAATTAAGTCTTGTCGAACCTGTGAATATCGAGAAATCTAACTTTCAGCCTTAGGTTTTGTTCCCATGTTTTCGCTACTGCCAATGACTATGACCTCCATTTCGAGTGATTTTGTATAATGGAAGTATTTCGCAAGACATCAGATAGAGACTACTTAAGTTTTAAAACGCTTCCAGTCCCAAAAGTAGATTTTTATTTGCCTCCTCCTGTTCTTGAGGCGTTCCAAGTCCTGCTTATTACCAGTTTTTTGTCACAGAAACATCCTCACTGGCGATTCATTCTGACAGCGCCCCCCAGAACTTCCTGAAGAGGAGATAAGACACAGTACTCGGGCAAAATATGCATTGTTGCCGTACAGAAGGCAGTGGAGCTATTGGCATAGCCTGGAGGCCAGTCCGCCCAGCGAAAGTACGATGGCGGGAGGAACGCCTAAGTGGTCCCTTTCCCCAAAACCGAGAGCTAAACAAATAACCGACGCATTGTAATCCCCCTCCAGTTGTGAAGATCTCCCATAGGATGCAACACCGACTCTCTGTGTTACCATAGATGCGAATATCGCACAAGCGCGTCATAGGACATCGGTGAGACAACACAATCTCTCATCCCAGGAACCACTTATGCCTATCCCTAGCCTGTGTCACTTGAAAGGATCATTTCCGCTGGATTAATTATGGAGAAGGAAGAAAAAGATGTTGTTTATACTTTCGCTCCAAATAATCCTAGAAGTAAGGCGGATGAATACCTCGCGAAACATGGAATTGAAACCATTTTTGAAGTAATAACTTTAAGAAAAGCATTGTAATTCTTCTTACTAGAAACTCGTTGAAAGACTACTTGTTGGAAGACCGGGGAATCCTATTGAGTTCATGATCAATGTGTTGGATGAAATTTGAGCATCTAAGATGCCCCATTTACGAAAGAATTTGATTCTATTTTAGTGTGGAAAAAGTGTTCATGCCAACAGCATTCACACAAGAAGTGTATGAGGTCTCAAGAATACATAACTGATGTTTAACATTTGGTGTCAATTAAAGTAACGAAAGTCCTTTTGATAACAACTAGAGTGGACCTATTTTTCACCAGTGCTTAAGTTTACAAGTGCAAAACCTAATGCGATTGATTCTCCGCAATTTTGCAGCTACTGCGCAGATTACGAACCGCAAAAATGGGGCATTTTTTCTTTGTTCCTATCATTATAGGGGACGAATTATAGGTGGTAACCGTGTTAAAAAAATAAGTTCTACTTCCGACTTGACACATTATTCAGTACCGAAATACGGAATAAATCCTAGATCTGTTTCTCCGTCGCACAACCCTCTGTATTCCTAATTGATGGGATTCAGATATATGGATAGATAGCTTTAAACTAGTATTAAATCCATTTATTTGGAAACTGCTTAGCCACCCATTAGTGTCGCATTCGATGCTAATAATTGAGTCACTCAAAAACGGAACAAGCAGGCAAAAACATGAAAATAGAGCGCTAATCTAGCCACGTCAAAGCGAAAGTTAAAAATGGCGGTTACAACATTCTAGCTGCATTCACTTCAGCGTAACTCTCGTAAGAGATGGTATTCGAAAAAAAAAGTTATCAAAATTAGTCACAAGGTGAGACATTGCCGGGAATTCAAGCCACGCCAAAATATAAAAATAAAAACACAGACTAAGTTAGTATTAAGATCAAAATAAAAATTCTACGAGATGAAGCTTTTGTTTAGTCTAATGAACACTAAGACCAATACTTAAACCTTGTAAAATGTAGTTTTTTATTTTTTTTTCTTGTCAGATTTAGAATTCAACAACTTAATTAAAATCATGCAGAAATTTGGTCAATTATACCAGGCTACGTTGTTTATAATTCCTCACGTTAGGTTTTAACCACTTACCTGCATAGTGATGGTGGGCCTAGTATCTGATTGGTTAGCAGATAAATTGGGCCGGATCCACTATACTCGTATAAATTGATCCAAATGGCCACCCCCACCGCCTTTTCCATTTCTTGATTGCACAAAGTTAAGTACCATGACTGACGGCAAGTGCATTTTCAAAACGTCTGGAACTGTTGTTTTGGGCTTCGGTCGCGGTGCTCGAGAGTTGGGTATTCCCACAGGTACTTCATAACTTGCTTTAATGGTAAAACAAACTAGCAAATTTGGATGACAGTGTCATCGAGGACTTGCCTTCATCAATGTCTCCCGGTGTCTACGCCGGTTGGGCTCAAGTTGGTGATGGAGAAGTGTACAAGATGGTGATGAGTCTTGGTTGGAATCCGTTCTACAAGAATGAGAAGAAATCTCTCGTATGTTGTTTTTCTGAAATGCTCATCTTAACTATGCCTTGGTTGGCATTGTCATAGCCATAACATGTGCATTCGCAATTTGTCATTGTTGCTTCTTTGAATAAAGATTGTAAGAAGCGCATGCTTCCCGCTTCCCATCTACATTTTCGGCATTCATTCACTATACCATTTTTAAGCAAACGCGGATTTTTTGTGCAAGAGAAACATGTCCGTGACGATTATTATGACCGCTCGGGAAGGTGTTACTGCTATCACTCCATTTGCATGCTTTTTTCTACTTATCCGAGTACCTTTGTGATAGCTTGATTTAGCATCAACATAATAGGCTTCAACTCCATACTCTTGCTATCACTCCCTAACTTTAATCTCTGGAATTACTTGATAAATTTCTGGCTTTTTCTCAAAAAATACGATACCAGACAGCCATTTGTGAGTCGATACTTTTTCCGTCCAAATTTAGTTAATTGAAGTAAGATAATTCCTAAAGCTTCGCCTTTTTGCCTTCATCGTTAACAGGAGGTCCACGTACTGCACACATTTCCGGAAGATTTCTACGGAAAGCGGCTGACAATCGTGGTGTTGCGGTACCTTCGACCTGAGCTTGATTTTGAGTCACCCGGTAGGTAAGGTGCGAAAGAAGAATGTGATATAATCAAACACAAAACAGTTAAAACCCTTCGATTTTGTTTGTATTATGACACATTCACTCCTAGTTTTATGCCACGACGTGTGAGATGGCGTCATGTCCACGCACGTGGGTACTATCAACAAAACATGTCAGTCTTAATGTCGACTGATTTTGCACCTTGACCTTTGCATTCAGATGATCTGATCAGGGCGATTCACAAAGACATCTCCATGACGGAGGAGATTCTCGACTCTCCGGAGTGCCTTCGCTACTCCAAAGATGAAATCTTTCAGCACTAGTCTGTCGTGTTCCATTTGGAGCGAGTTGATCTCTTATCGCGGCGAGAATTCGTGTTGTCGTACTCCCGTCTTGTGTAGCTATACGCTAGGGTCATTGTTGATTTAATGTTGTTTTTCATGAGTTTTGGACCTTAGGATTTGGTGCAGTTGTTGAACTCTTCGTGTACAACCATCATTTCGTGGAATGTCGATTAAAGGGATGAATCCGGAAGGGTTTATGAGGCTGCAGGCCAAAGTATCCTGCAAGTTTGACCACTACTGAAGAAATTTGCTATGAGGCCGTCGTTTGTAGAAGGATGTCCAGAATGACGAGTAATCTTGTGGTCTTACAGCCGCTGGGGTGTGCGTCATCGTGGCGGCGCTGCGGCCACGGGTGCGTGGGGCGGTTCCTACATTTGGTCGGCGCAAGCGTCTCTAGTCCAGTCACTGTTGATTGGGTTGCTGACATTTACATGCATACCGCGCAGAACACGATGATTGACGAGGTTTCCTGTGTGAGAAGCGGGAAGCCCATGGCTGTTCATACCCTCGGGGAACCTCGAGTATTGGTGTGTGGTGGTGGTTTGTTCAGCCGTAAGACGCTTGATGCAGTTGGCGCCTTGAAGCTGCTTATGCGTCAACGCCATAGGGGTCACCAGCCTCCAACACGGCATGGATCACACAGCCTGAACACGTGATTGACATAAAACTGGTGTAGGAGCGGCGGGCAAAAAATTTGTATGACAGGTCCTGACCTCAATTGGTTCACGCTTTGGCATTGTTGACAGTGGGGTATTTCTCACTAATTGAATAAGTAGGTATAAGTAGTGAAAGCTGTGGGTAAGTGTGCCTTCCTCTCCTAAGTGGTTGTCCGTAGGTATCATCAATGGTAAGAGAAGCCCCACCTTATTCCTCGGTGGGTGCATGCATATGCGTGGCGCCTCAGGATGCCTCTGGAGATCAAAGAAGTCATAACATTCGAGTAGGAGGTGCATTGTCGACGTACAGTGGGGCTTCAGGTTACTGGCACGGTCCAGAGGCCAGTCTCTCCGGCGAGTGCGCCGTGTCGGAAACCCTAAGTGGCCCCTTCGTCGCAATCAAGAGCTAAACAAATAACCAACGTGTTACTGGTATTAAAGCGGGTATGCATTTTTGAAAGAAAAGAAGTTCTATGTGGCAGAATATCCATTTAGATGGTTAAAATGTCGGCCCAACTACTGTTTGTTAAT
The DNA here is from genome assembly GCA_000469725.3 of Echinococcus multilocularis. Classification (NCBI taxonomy): domain Eukaryota; kingdom Metazoa; phylum Platyhelminthes; class Cestoda; order Cyclophyllidea; family Taeniidae; genus Echinococcus; species Echinococcus multilocularis. The sequence continues at coordinate 157,769 of LN902848.1, read as the reverse complement.
TACCTGTCCTACTCGAACAGTGGCGGACAGCAGGTGATAGGACTTCTTGAGAACCACCTGTTAATTCCTCTGCCCGCCAGGCTTTTCATGCTGTTAATTACGAAATCACGTAAAGGGAAGAGTTCCGTTGTAGAAGATTGGGTAGGGTTTGAACGGACACACGTGTGTACGTAACCCAAGATCCTGACACATGACTCGAGTGGTAAAAGGACTTAGGTTAACTTTGTTGGGGAAGTGTGCAAGGATTGCATCTGCATTTTTCTCCGACATACAAGTAATAGGTTGGGAGAAACATGTTTACGACAGCAGACGTGTGTTGAACTACGTGGGCACTCCAGCCATGGCCTCCGGGTCACTGTAGTAGCCCTTCAATCCATCTGTACGTTGTTAATATTTTGCCATCCATAATGCTTTGGCCCATTACGGTTTAAGTGAAGACTCGGAGCATTGCGTTGGTGTCAGCGACGAGTAAAACCGACCCAAAAAAGTAAACATTTTAATCACTATGGCTAGATACCAATCTAAAGAAGTAATAATAGCAACTTAAGGAACCGTCCGTGGCTCTTGAACCGCGATTATAATTGAGTGAACAGATACAATAGCCGAACAGGGCGTAGATTGATCGGCTGGGCAGTACTGAAATGAGAATTATGCAACAAGGATTTATGGACGATATTTGTTGCTCTCTTAAAAGTATTTTAAATCCCAACCGTTATTAGATGCTCCTATTACTAGGCCACTCTTACTAGAGCTTAAATTGGCAAGTGAATTGTTCCTGTCAGAAAACAATGCCTTATTTGATTCTCATGGAGTTAGCAGATTCCATTTTCCCAATGCAGTTCACAAATTGGACGCAAAAATCGAATACAATAGAGCCAGTGAGATACATCTGTAACAGTAGGATCAAAGAAAAATGAAGTGACGCACAAATATGATTTCGGGTAGTTTTCAAAGCAGAGCATAATTTGTGATGACCAACGCAAAAGACTGAGCTAAAAGACCAATAATAATGCTTTTTAGATGCGAGGGCCCGTGCAGCAACACCATTCCATGTATAGCTAAGTGTAACTGAGTTGACGACTTAATCACCGCAGATTGCAATTCGGTTCTGCCGCGTTAGTAGTCACTCGGTCCATGCACTTGTTTTTTACTTGATTAAGTATATTGCATCATCTGAGAGGACTCTGGACGCTGCAGATGAGAATCAAATAATAACTACGTTCTGATTTTCTGAGTAGGGTAATTATTAATGAAAAGAATCTGTTACCATACGCATTTTCTAAAGCTAGTGATTTTGAAATAACAGTGCACTGTTCCGCGGCTAGAAATTGCCGACAAGTCAGCTTTTACTTTCTTATAATTTTGTGCTTTTTTGCACGTTCAAAAACTAATATATGATATAAAGTGTGCAAAATCATTTTTAAATTAGTTTAAATTGTTTAAATAATATGCTTTCGTTTTTGTCAGTTATCACAATTTGGAAGCTTAATATGCCATAACAATTTTCGCTACTTTACTGCAGCATTTTACGGTATTGTCTAGTTGGGCGGGCAACTTGAAAAACTGGCCGGTGTATAGGTCATGCTTGGGGCGGAATGCCTCTCGTTAACTATCGCACAGATAGATTATTTAGTTTCTGTTTTGAATAAAAAGAATGATAAGGCAGCTTTTTCGGAGATTCTCGAGGTAACTTTGGCACATTACACAGTTAATTTTCTAAATTTTTCCACTTTGGTGTTTTGATTGGCTAGTATTTTTCAGCTGGTATTCTCATTGTACATCAACTTTAATCATAGTTTTGTCTCGTTTTTTCTGCCAAAGAATTCTAAGCCTTTGAGGTAACTAGGACCTATTCAAATGAACGGATTCACATTATGTTTGGAGTGTGCTCATGATGATCTCCTTACTTTAATTTGTATTTTTGAAGCCCTTGTTGACTCGAATTTCTTTGGTGTTAATGGGCTTTGTGTAGCCTCTTATCCTTTTTAGTTATGCGCCCAAAACCCAGGCTCTGTTGAGCGCAACTTTTTTCGTTGTCTATTTTCACATATTGATTTATCCCAATGTGATACCAAAATGTCTTCCAAAGATTCCCTTCAGGTGTGTTTTCTTCTGGCGATTTATAATTACTTTGTTCAGCTATCGTATCTTATTCAAGGACTGCGCAAGTCGCAGTCAAAATCCAACTTCACTTCATTAATATGCTTCGCCGTTCAGTCATTGATAAACACCCCAAAGGTAGCGTTTATACTCTTTATTTCCCGTAAGTTTGCTTTTGTTAGTATCAAACTTTTGAACCCTTTTATCATATCTTTTTCACAGGATTCAAGTCAACTTAACAATGGGCCGTCATCTGTTTCAACACAGCATGATCGTCATCCGATCTTTGCTTTCGTCTTGAAATTACTTGATAGTCTACCTCTATCCACGGGATTACCATTGGGTCTCTCACTGACGCACGCAACCAACGCTGATGTAAAACAATGTTTTAGCAGTTGGTTGCATTCAAGGTTCACTGCATTAATTGATCGAGGTTAGCCATTCCTTTCCTCCTGACGATGAAATAGAAACGTGGTTCGCATGTCTTACACCAGCCTTACATTTTGATTTTCAGAAGGGCCGTCGTTAGAGAAGGAGGACAAGTTAGTCAAACTTGGAACCAGTTTGATTGGAGAAATTGGGGTAGAAAGGGTGAATTTTCTCCTCGCGCATCTCCTTCTGCCTTCTAGTTTTCAACACCTCTCTCCAAAGGTCACTTCAGCTCTCCGGCGAGGTATTTTTTCCACTTTCATGTGGCTAGGTGGATATGCTTGTACGGAACCTTCATTCATGCGCCAAAGGTTGTCGATACTCTCCTGATGTTTCGCGCTCATACATGCAAACACACTCAGCAGAGTACATACAGTGTCACATCAGTATTGGCGAATTTTTCCCTCATAGGCCAGCTGGTAAGGAAAATTGGCTCTTGTCATTATAGGCATACAACGGGCCTCTGCTTTACCGATTTCGCTGGATTGTTACCTATCCACTCCCAATGGTGCCATTGCCGATGCTATGGCTGATGATGTTGATAAGGGTGAGGAAGACTTAATGTTGTCACCGTCGTCGTCTATAGAGACGTTCTTCCTCACCCCTTCCAGTCAGTTGAAGGCTCTCACTGGGTCGCCATCAAAGAAGGTGGAGGATGAGACTCAAAGTTCCGCTGATTTCCTCCTGGCCGATGCTTTTGAAGACCTCGGTTTCATAGCAATTTCTACGTCAGTTCTTTAAAAATAGCCCATTTCTTCTCTTTTACCTACTTTTAAATAGTGAAAAGAGTGTTTTAGGGAGTTATTGATTTGGCTTGAAGAATTCCATTAGCTTATTCCACTCATTGTATAATAGCTTTCAACAGGAAAAGTAATCAGACCAACTGATCGTTTTCCCTTCTCTTTTCTGATGTTCCAGTTGCCAGGCGACTGAGTGTCTGCTGCGTCAGTTTTCTTCGATAGATGTTACGACCACCTTCGTGGCTCGCAGCCTGTGTGTAATGATTCGCACAGCCGGTCAAAGGTCCTTTCTTCCCTCGGAACAGTTCGTTGAATTTCTTCGCTCCACTAACCCGATCTTTCCAGAAAACTTTTCTGGCAAGTTCGCCCACTCATTTCCTTCTCTTTCATTATTTTCTTTCAACTTCACCGTCACTACCTCCTCGTTGCAGTTAATCCAGCTGTTGACGAGTGGCCTGTGGAGAACTTCCTCAATTGGGTGCACTGCATGAATTCCGACCTTTCAGTTTCTCAGGTCGATTCACTGTCTTATCAATGTTGAGTAGTGTTTCATTAGTGATGATGGAAACTCCTTGTTCTTCACCATACACAGGTCATCAGCGAGCTCGATTGCCCCTACTTTCATGTTCCGAATCAGGCAGGTCTAGCGGTGTTGAAGCATTTTCTCGTCTATGAGGTGGACCGACAGCAGAACGTTTCGTTGGGACTGTTCTACCGTCTTTGGAAAAATGCTTCCGGCCAGCTATCCCTCCTCCAGCAATGCTATCTTCATCCTGAAACAAATATCCTTATTCACGCTTCCACGGCCCACCTTAGCGGCCTTAGGCTAGGGACGGAGGATAAAGCTCCACTTCTTCAGATTTGGTAGGTGATATGCTGAAATCTCTTATTTGCCCACTTTTGTGCAATCCCAATTTTCAAATTTATAGGAAAAATTCGGATTTTGTGACTGCTCTGCTTCACATCTCCACTGTTGGGTTTTTCAATGAGGCTCGTAGTATTCTTGATCAAGGTTTTAATCACTCACCGGACATATTCACCGCAACGCTTCTTGCAACCGTAAGTAGAGATGAGTTTGTCCTTCGTAACAGCTAGAATGAGAGTTAGTTACCATATCTTTCTTTTTAGCCCGAAATGGTTCCTTTGAAATGCAAAATGCTCTCGCTAGCCTTCACACACTTTCTTCTTCCACATACGAACTCCCAATCCATTCTCCAAACCGTATGGACCGGTCCATTTGTAGGTCTTTTCTTCTTTACTAGGCGATTTTAGCTCTTCCCCGCACTTGCTAACGCTTATGCTTTTTTCGGTTTTGATAGCCAAAACTGACCAACACACAGCGTTCTTTCCAACGCAGTCTTTTCCTTACAACCTGTCTCAAATTAGTTGAGTCCTGGGGTGTAACTGCTCTCTCCAACGGCACTGAAACGCTCTCCTCCGTCTCTGTCTCTTCTTCTGTCCAAGCAACATTCTTCAATCTCATTGACATATTGTTACGTATTCGAGGCGACTCGGTGATGCCGCTGGCAATGATGCTGGGCAGTCGAGCGGCACCTGTCTCCCTGGCTGTGTCCCAACTCTGGCCTGGTAGGAGTGTAGCCGAAGAAGTGCTGGACTCGAATGCGTTTGCGGAGATCTCAGAACCGCCCTCTGTGGCTGCCCTCCTCGATCTTGCCTTCAGTTTGGTGGTGTATATGGTGGACGCGGTAAAGGCTTTTATGGGAACCGGGGACTGTAGCAGTGAAGGTAGTCTGCAGCACCTTCTCAGTACACCAATTCCAGCCATTCAGACGACGCTGGACTCGTTTCTTACAAACTGGTTCACCGAGCAGATGACTGGCGAGAAGGAGGATGCTGTGAGTTTCTCCTTTGTGTTCTCTTACCTTTGAAGGAAAGGCAGGTCATTAAATACTTCAAATTAGCCATAGTAAGCTTAAATTGTGAGCAGAATGCACCTAGAATGGGAATCTTGGCAAAACCGATTGAATTGTGGTAGCAAATTACGATACGGGGAGTGAAAGGATTGAATGATCTTGCGTTCCTAGCCCCAGTATCAGCATTTGTGGTACATTCCGTGAACTTCGCCAGCATACCTTATAGCGCTGTAGGTCTTTTTCGTCGTAGTTATGCATTTTTTTGCAAGAGCGCCTGTCTGTCAATGTGTCTCCTTTTTGTGTTTCGATTAAGGGTGAAAAACTTAACCTGTAGCTTGGTTAAATTCTTCCGTGCTATCGGGTTGCTGGTATTACGATTAATTGTCCGTCTCGGTTGTTTCCACCTTATAAAGTAGGTTTAACTTATTTTATGCTTTTAGTTGTCACTGCGCATTTTGATGGAGGCATTGTTGAATGTATTGTGTTTGATAATCGGTTTGGGCTCTTGGCTTCGTCAATTTAACTCATTTGTTTTAATCTGTGAGAGGACGTTGTGAACCAGTTTTCTTGGTTGCACCCTTCCATTCCAACTCTACCATTTTTTTGCGCAACCGAACCGTCCACTTTTAGTAGTCTGATCCTCTCTTGGGAATGTTTTCGTTTAGCGGTTGCTACCTCAACACCGGTGTTTCGCTACCTTCTCCACTTGAGGGTGAATATGGACCCTTTGGTTAAGATGCCATCTTATTACTAATTTGGTATGAAATGTTTTGTTAAAAGAAATCAACGTACTGATTTCCCACGCTTTTATTGCAGAAGAAGAAAACCATTTTCCATAGAATTTCGAGCTCATGGCTTTCTCACGCAAATGATTAAGCGAAGGTCTACTTTAGTGTGTGAAGAAAGCCTTCCTGCTCAGTGCCCCGGTGGTCAATTTGAGTGTTCACTCGTAACCGCTTTAATTGAAGTATTACAAAGTATCTTTTCCCAAAGATGCAGATTCGGGTCATTTAATTTAGGTGCCGCTTCATCCCTGCTCAATGAATGAACAGGTAGTTAAAAGCCGTCGGTGTGTTGGGTTCCTGATAATCTTGACATCTGATTTCCTAATCCTTTCCCAAAACTCTTCATCCGACTTCAAAGCAGTGGCCTCGAAAGAGATGGCGGAACGGTACAACACTGAAAGGGTAGTGATTATGAATGAAGCAGCGCTTCGTGTCTACTGCAAGAGGCATTTTGTAGTGTCAATATGAAATAAGCTTTCATAGGGAAACTCCACGACGCTTTTGGTGATGATAAGTCTGCCTGCATATGAAAAAAAAGGAACAGGGAAGATTGGAGGTACTGATTAGGTGGACTCTACTTGTTTGGTTTTCCTCTCTTATCGTAGGACGCCTTCTGCGTGGAACTGCTGCGATACTTATGCCAGCGTTACCCGTCACTGGTAGACACATCGGCGGCACCGCTGCTCCTACAGGCGCCTGTCGCCTCGATGCCGCTGCCTTCGGCGCTGCTGGAGACTAACCGCCATCTTCCCGTCCATCTTCGCCGTCCTCCTGCCTTTATCATCCGTCACATCATTAACTCTGCTCGCAAGGCACTCAGGTGGGACTGTGTGCTCATTAGTTTTGTCCTGAGACTTAGAGACAAGCATATCGTTGGAATTTTTGATGTAGAGACCATTTCCAGCGGGAGGCTATGTGTATTTTGGGATGTTCGAGCTAGACTGGGGCTCTTGTGTTTCTGAAGAACATGGAAACATTTTAGAGGGTGGAAACTGTAGTTTATCTGCTCCACTTGCCTATTCTAGCGTATGTGGAATCCCTGACGAGCTTTGGTATGGAAATTTCAATTCATATGATTGTAACGTTCTAGGACATTCTAAATACCTAGCATGATATAACCTTTCGAAGTCGTAGACGTTTGTCAGTGATTGTGTTGCGTTCGCCGTTTCCACAGTAAGATTGATCTCTTGTACAGATTGCGTATCAATCAGATGCACTGGATCGGGCTTTGCGCTCACTGAATGAATGTTTACAGGAGTCATCTTCGAGTCTGTGGGCTAGGCGTTACCATGAATGGGATCGTCAAATGCATTGCATCTTATGTATGCGTAACTATCTGCAAGTGGACACGAAACTTCGTTCACCACTACAGAAGTACCGCCAATGCCCCACAAACTACGCATGAATCACAGGACATTCACCATTTGCTTCTATGCAGAGCACTGTCGACGTAGCATCCTACATTGCGGTCGTATGATTAGAATTTTTGGTCTGACTTGAACAGCTTTTCCCCCCCTCATTTGCTCATGCCAGCTAGAAAGTTCTGAAAGCTTGTTGACAGATGGGCATTTTTTGCAATCTTAGTGGTAACCATGCTAATTTACAGCACTCGAGTCGCCCCCGAAGTCGTTCCAAGGTGGTAATAAACGCACAGAGGGGCTGAGCGTCTAGAAGGACAGTGGTAATAGCTATCATGTGGATGAAATCACAGGTTATTCAAAAATGATTGTTGGGGGGGGGGTGTAGTTAACTTGCTTGCAGCTTGTCGTCATTCACCCACTCGTTATCTCATTGCAACTCCGATCTTACCTGACATGCCTGTGATCGGGATTAGAAATTGCGTTGAATTGACGATACTATGCCACTGCGTCATTTTGAAGGGAGAAACAGATTTTCCATCGTTCAAAAGTTGATGAAGACGTTACTTATATGGCGTCAAGGCAACCTCTCGGAGAAAGATGAAGGGTTCAAGCAGCACCGGCTATGAGCTCTCAAGAAGGGTGCGTACTAAACTAGTGTTTGACAAACGTCTTCAACTGACTTAGTTCTATTTTGTGGTGATTGCTTGTAGGCGATTCTAATTTTAGCGCTTAAATGAGATTTTGCGTGACTTTATAGCGATTAAATGCCAATCTGTTGAACTGACAATCATTGCGAATGTAGGATGACTTTACCTCCACGAAAAGGTATTTAGAACCTTGAAGAAGGGGGAGGATGATGAGGTAATCAAAATGTAGTGTTTGATGTCGTGAAGCAAAATATGGTTGTACATGATGGCCAGAAAGAGATGTGACCGATCGTCTATCGGCGTCCTAGGCTCTCCAGCTCACTTGTCGCACCTCCATCCTAGTACCACCACGTTCAAGCCCTCCGTGTTGCTTCAATGTCATTAACTTTTGGTTCCTCTGTGGTTTCACCAAGATTTAGCCATCTAATTACATTTGTTTGAGTGGAGTATACACAGTTTAGTACTGGAAGCAGAGGATACGTCGTTCATAAGCTCGGCAAAGTTGTCCTAAAAGTAAAGGCACTTTGAATGCTGATAAATAAGGTGGAAGCGTACTTTTAAACTAGTAATGGGTGCGCGAGAGGTGAGATAAATATCGCGGGCCTACCGAATTCCGGCTTTGGCGCCTAAAACAGAGTAGTACTTCCATTACTTGCCTGGTCAAGGCTTCTTTTTGTTGATGCAGCAAAACAAACTTGCGATAGCCGAAGTTTACCGAATTTTAATTTCTATGCAAATTTTTCTACTGGATGGTGTTTTGGTTTCCTCTGGAACGGCTCCAGGTTACCAATTCATTAAGTAATTCTACTTTTTGTCGATCAATCTGGTTTAAAAAAAGTGATGGCTAGCTATTCTTGGTTTTGAATTCTGCGTATGTTGCTCCTCTAGTTCAGGGCTACTGTCGGAGCCGTCGATTCACCGCGTTCCAAAGCTATTCCGATGCACTCGCATTCATCATTGAGTTATTTTCTGTGTCCTTGTAATGGAGCTATGTGATGCGGGCGTAAGAATTCATTCAGTTCTTCTATCGCACTTCAAAGTTATCATTCGTCCGCAAGGGGGAAGCTTAACTGTGGCACCGGCGCTTTTGAAGTCACACCAAGCCGTAGCAGTTAAAAGCGCGTCTCGAGGGCGGTCCTGTTGAAGGGAAATGCAACCTAACAGTGATGGAGGAGCCCATGTCGTTAAACACTCAACCAAACAGTATCCAATCACCACGTAACCGTATGTATTGTTATGTCCAAAGAAAGTAGCTCGTCTCATTCTGTTCCTCTTAATCCATAATTATTTCCCATCTGGTGACATTTTTATTTATCACCAGTGGTTTAGGTAACTGATGGAAGACTCTCCAGTGCTATTTGCCAGTTCGTTGTCGTATCTGATGCGCCCGCCTCTAACTTCGTTCATATTTTTGCTCTGAAGCGCATAGGATGAATTGGAATATTTTCGAAATGAAATATTTCTTAGGCCTTTAAGAGTTTGTCTAATCCAGTCTCGAGCTTATGCCGGGAGTTGTGCTATTCAATATGCCAAACGGGTTTTTGCTATTCGACAACTTGTAGTACGAATGAATATTAATTGCATCAAAATTTGCATCTTGATTGTCCTTTCGAATAGAAATAATTTGACTCCACGAAATTGGTATCCGCCAGCTTTAGACGTCCTCAAGCCAGTCCCTTGCTTCTGCTCCGGCACCAAATGGCAACGCTGGCTCGTTAAATGTTGCTACTGAAATGCTGTAAGTAAGTGAGCAGCTTGGACGTTCGATGCGGCGGTTCGAGGTCGAAATGTCAAATGGACTCGGAGTCGAATTCTGGCAGCCACATCGGCTAGGGGTGTCATAAGGGGCTAAAGTAGTGAAGTTCAACTTTCTCAAAACTACGAACGATCGCCGTATGGTTGTGTGGCACTGAAGTGACCAAAATACTGATTTGCGAGCTAATCGGATGAACCACTTCCTTTCTTTGAATGAGTGGAGATGTCTTTAGGCGGTGTGGTTGACTTGCAAAATGAGCTGGAATCTACTTCTGAGGTATGCTCTACAAGGTTTCGTTGGGGATCGTGAGGAAATTGCAGACGTCTCCACTGACTTTATTTTACTACTCAAAGTGGTTGGAGCGATATATGGTTATAAATTGCTTCCGCGATTGGGTTAACTTAGCCCCCTATATCGTTCATACACTTTCATCTCGAGTTGTAGACCCCTGTTAGTACCCTTGGGATGGTAAATACAGTTTTATTCATCTTTGATATGCAGTCTCGCGTCAGACAATGGTTGTGATGTAGGATTCACTGCATAAATCCACATGTGTACATCAATGCTCGAGTCACATGACTTGGGTTAGCCTTTACGAACACCCGTGAAGTAGGCGGAGGTGGGTCGGTGGTCATGTTTATCGACTAACCGATGGTGTCAGAAATGCGGGCCTGCATATGGTGGCCAACCGGTCAACTACGCAGTTAGTCATCTTTCTTCTTATTCCATCGGCAAAAGCTCCGTTCTCGTCTCAACAAGATTTGCTTTACCTCAAAATAAATGTTTAAATGTCCCACTTTCGCCAAAGCATTCGACTTCAAACTAGCCATTTCTATTGTGCGTCCTCTGGACTACCTGTCTCCTTGACTCACCCCACAAACATAGATGCTTTATCCCTCCGAATAAATATTGGGTCCTCCTACCTCAATTGGTAACCCTCTAAAGTCATCTATATGGGGGTCAAGGCTCTGCTTCCATCTTGTCAATTAATTTCCCACCGCCATAGCAACAGGTCTTACGCGTTAAATGTGTGCGTGCGGTCGTGCGCGCGATCAGCTGATGCGGTGATGCCGAGGCGTGCGCTCCTGAGTTGAGTTTATCGATTGCGCGTAATTATGATTGCACCTTGATTGGTCCGTGCGATCGAGTGCGGATGTGTGCACATCGAGGTTGGATTGGCTGGCTGAGGGGTTGCTGTACGGCGTGCGCACGGCGTCATTCGTTTGCCCGCTGTCCTCGAGGTCTGACGCGCTGTCTTCGCTCTCTGCCTCTTGCGTTAGCATCAGTAGCATTCACACAGCTTACCGTTTGGTTTGTCGTGGTATACTCCGCGTGCGTACGTATCGGCTTGTAACCACTTACAAAGGGCGATACTGTAGAGATTGTTTTTGTCCCTCTGCGGTGGTATCATCGCTTTTCTTCTCGCGTGAAGGCCCCCCTCCTTCGGGTGGAGCCGGAGTCTATGCGAACCCCGTTTATCTTCTTTCAGTGGTGAACGCATCCTTCTTTTCATCTCATTCACGTGGACTTTATAGTTCCCTCATCTACTGCTTTAGCAACACTTAGAACGAGTGCTTTTGTAAGTGATTTTTCTTGAAGTAATTCGTGATTGACATCGTTTACGCTTAGTTTGTAAAGTTACTTCCAAAGGTTTTTCTAAAGTTTGCTAATTTTATTTTGGAGGTAGGCCGTTCTCTGGACTACTGCGTTGAGTACTGGTACTGGTTTTATACCATAAATGCGTCTGGATATCCTTTGGCGTTAGATTCATCATTTACTTGTTTTCTCGGTTAAAACCCTTTTCTACCAATTTCTCAGTTCCCTTGAGAAATTTTGCCTTCGCCCCAAATCTTTCCAAAGAGGAAGGCCTCGGATGGTAGTCGCTTATATGTTGCATTTTAAGCTGTAATTTCTTAGCTGATAATCTGAAACTAGGAGTGATGCTGCTGGTATTTCAATCATTCCCTTGTAGTTTTGGGGTGTTCATTCAGCTACAAACAGTTAATCCCTTCCAGGATGATTATCAGCCATGGGTTGGATCTGCCTCTGCTTCCCGAATACTAATTTCATGCCAGGGTTAACCCCTCAGTGATCCACTTTATCGCCACGCTTGCTTTGATCATGACTTGCCATTTGTACTCCAGGGACACGGCCTTGCGGTTAGGTTTTACACAAAATATTGCACCTGCAATCGGTTCCTCTGTAGTCTACAGGTGTCATGCATGCATGCCATGTGTATCATTTCTTCAACTGTGATACTCTTATATCTAATCCAAGGATTTCTTTCTCATAAAATTATAGTGTATTCGTAGCCCCAGAAAGTGCTACAACATCTGAATTTCACCATCCCGCGTATCGTGGAGTAGGTTCTTTTGGACTGGGTGTCACTACCGGTAGGTTCCGGTCGTCTGCGTCTGTACATGATGGCGTGTAGGCACCGGCCTTATCAGTGACCCAGCTGGGCTTGTTAGAGCTTGGATTAAATTCCATGTCCTTTTCGTGCTTACGGGAGCTCGTGCGCGCATACAATTTCATCACAGTAAAAAATCACACCTAAATCCTTGAGGTTATTGGTCACGACCTCGGCGTGCGGTGATGCCACGCTGAAATCGACCTCATATTCGGTGTTGTAAATTTTTATTGGTATTGTCAAATTTTCAATTTGGCTTGAACACCATCTGACATTCCGATCTGTCTTGGTATCGCGTAGACTAGTTTTAAGTTGCTCTTGCATGCTTAATATGGTACCCTTCATCCTGGTATTCTGTGTTTAAACCAATACGAATTCTTCGCCTTTCCCCGAACTTTCTGTTTTGATCTCGAACCTTCGTTACCTCATCGTGGTAGGCGCCTAATCGTCTTCAATCGCGCACGTGTGTGCTAGTCGCAAACTTACTGCCTACGACTAGGGATGGTCTGTATGACTCACATCACCTGCACTAACGTGGCGCTTTCCCATTGGCTACTCACCATGGGGACAAGCACAGACACTTGCACACCCCTCTATTATGGATTTGAGGCCACCCAAATAACCTCCCTTTCTACCTCTCTTGCTCTTCAGGTGCCTAACTATCAGTGTTTCACCAAAGGTCGCATCAGAGACAAACCAGACTTTAACCTTCTATTTGCAAAACTTAAATCGCATCTACAGCCTTTCGGGCGCTTCCTCATTTGGCAGCTGCGTCGTCGGCGACCAGACTGCCTCTACCATCCCTGCATCCACAGCCTCTGTGTGGGCGTCTTCCAGGGACGCAGATCCGGCCAGAGTGAGTCAGATACTGTTTTTGCGCGTCCGGAGCTAGGCTTCCTGCTTCCCACCAGGTTATTGGCTGCGATATCAACCACCTGGGTTTGGTGTGGTGTTTAGTTTTTTCATACTTCGCCATATTTCAGGACACGGAACCGGTCTTTGACCTAATGAATATAAAACAAAACACATCTCGCGCTCTGAGGCAGCGGGTTGTATGTTCCATTTGTATAGGAATAAGCAGTGAATGAATAGTGGCCGTAATTAGCAGTTTCCACTTTACTTTAATTTGGAAAACTGTTGAGTTGGTCGCTCATCGAACACCGCCTGATTAACAAGCAAGACGGCGTAGTAATGCCACGTGCTTTGCAGCAGATAGTACCGGCTTGATTTAAACATCATTTTGATTGTACAGCGCTACCCAAAGATATGGCCGAATTGGGTCGACGATGCCTGGTAAGTTTAGTCCTTTCCATCGTCCACTGTAGGTCGCACTAACAGCAAATTTACACAAGCTGATTCATCGCGGTCCCCCCGCTGCTGGAAGTGGACCTTCAATGGCAGGAACAGTGCCGCCCCCGGTGGGTGGCGCAAGTGCCAGCGCGCCACCACCTCCCTCCATCTACCTCAACTTCAATATGGAGCCTCCTGAGCTCAATCTCTCTAGCGAGTTGGATGTTCAGGTGAACGCATTCTTCCACAAGCTCCTTCAGGGCGCCTGCAGTGTTGAAGATATGGTGAAGTGCCTCTACGAATACGCTGCTTCCGACTCACCCGGACAGAAGAAGCTCCTTGATGGTATCCTTCGAGTCCTTACCTATGAGGTCACCAGTCATCTCCATGATTATCCCGAGCACGCGCTGCACTCGATAACCGAACTTTATGGCGGCATCCTTGCTGGTCTCGTCACCCAGTAAGCCATCCTCCCTTCCTCTCATGTTTTGACGCAGTTTTTAAAACTTATTCCTGTTTAGACTCTCCGTGTCAGCCCTTTCCATGCTGTGGAAGGCATTTTTGAATCGCGTCTTCCTTTTTACCAACGAAATACACACTGAAACACCGGCTTTTCGAGCTGTTGTGAACATCCTCAACAAGACTAAGCCCACGTAAGTCGCTACTTTAATCGCTTTGTCAGGGGTTTCTCTCCACGAGTTTTTTCCAATTTGCTTGTCTCCCACAGGTTTATTCGTTACGTCAACTTGACCAATTATCTGGTTAATTGCTTCGCCTTCAAGCATTTTCCTCCTGAGTTACGCGATGTAAGTTTAGTGCTCTGCGTCTTGGACGTAATTCTCTTACGCATTTGTGAAAGTATCGTCTTTTCCGTGTTAAATCTAACGATAGCCTCTTTCGCTTTTTAGGCCATTGCAAGTGCAGACGCCTTCTGTAAGAGCTTCCAATGTCAGCAATCGAACAGCCACCCTCACATGACCGGTTCGCAGTCACTCAAGGCAAGTTTCATTAAAAGTATCCGAGTCAAACTGTTTCATTTCACCACCGGTGCTGGGTCTGTGTACTTCCACTCGTCAAAAGCGACACGTTTTTTTTTTCGTATCTAGCGTGTGCTATTCCTTTAGAGTCAGAAGTGCTTATAAATGATTGTTTGCCATTGCCTATAAATATTCGTCTCATGCAAATTTTTAGCAGGTTGTATTGCTCAGGAATTCGGCATTTAATGCCCTAAACGCTCTTGGAAGTTGCTTTTATTCTCAATCTCCATTAACGGTGGCCGCATTGGACTGACTTGCGACCTATGTGCTAGCTTTCAGTACCCGTAATGGGTCACATTTAACATGGCGTTGTGGCGCCCTCTTGGTAACGTCCCCGTTTACACCTGTCGAACGAAAAGCTGTAGTTTGTTTTATAATGATCACATTACTTGGCGATTATGCATGAATGTTGTACTAGTTGTTTAATTTTTTGGTAGCACCTATACTATAGAGCTTAAAAAGATGGCTCTTTTTGGTTTACTATTCATTTGTTCGTGCCAAATGGCGTTCCCAGTTGGCCCATTGGCTTAGCGCAGCCAGCGTGGTGTTGCGAAGCACAGAAGTGAGGCCTCATCCCTACCATTTATTTGCGGTGGGTTTGGGGACGCCCAAGCACTTAAAAAATCCGCATCACCAACTGCATGGTTAAAACAGGTTCTATTTAACTTAAAGTGACGGATGTTTGAAGGAAAACTCAGAGTTTTGGTCAGTATTGCAGAGAAGTGATCGTGATTAAGGTTAGTGCTTCGTGTTGCAGAGCAGCATAGTGTAAAACGAAACGGCGGTAGACAATCAACAATACTTTCAGAGGCTGATTTGTTGACCGTTCTTGTCGAACCTGCAGGACTTGCAGATAGCTGGACAGACTGCGACGGCCCTACATACCCAACAAATCTTGCTACAACAACAACAACAACAGCAGCATCAGGCGCCGCCGATGCCGGAGTCTGCACCACCCGAATCGCCTGATGAAAGCGTTCGTGACCGTATCTTCTTCGTCTTTAACAATGTCTCCCCTCTGAATGCGAAGGAGAAAGCAGAGGAGCTTTGCGGCATTTTACAGGAGTCCACCCTACCTTGGTTTGCCCACTACTTGGTCAACAAACGTGTCACCGTTGAAAATTCATTCCTCGAAGTCTTTGATGGTGTTGTTGACGAAGTTCAGAAGCGTTTTCCCACTGCTCGGCAACTTGTCCTCTCTGAACTCTTTCGAGCTATCAAGGTCAGATGGATTTGGCCTACATGTCTATTGTAATCGCAGGCCTCTGCCTACCTCCTTCCCTCGTTTTCTAGGGGATCCTGCGCAACCTTCGATCCGACGTTGACGACCCGCATGCACGAGGATGCCTAAAGAGCCTGGGTCGTTTTTTGGGTCTCCTGACGCTTGCACGAAATAAGCCAATTCTCCACGACGACCTGAGTTTGAAGGAGCTCATTTTGGAAGCGGAGGAGAAGGGCTCTGTGGCGCTCAACTTTGTCATCCCCTTCATCTCTAATGTTCTCCGTGGGGCTGTTGACAGCGTCTTTGCTCCACCTTCTCCCTACACTATGGCCATCCTTAAAGTGCTACGAGAGCTTTACGATGTTTGTGACATGAAGGTTCAACTGAAATTTGAGGTGTGTACATTCACCTCTTCTTTTTCCCTTTTTTTCATACGTGTACCTCACATTACCTATGCTCATGTAGATTGAATTAACATGCAAAATGCTGGGTTACGAACTTCGGGACCTTACGCCGGCAGAGTACCTGCGAAATCGAAATAATCTGGCAAACTTGGAGAAGCGGTGCATCTTTTACGTGAATCCGTCGGCCGGAACCGCTTCCTCGACTGGTCAGCAGCAGCAGCCGCAGCAGCAACAACCACCACCACCATCACAATTAACAAATCAGGCGCGGGCTTTGCAGGCCCAGGCAACGCTTCAAGCACAACAGGCGATTCCTTACGATACCCCCGCTATGGAGTGCAACCCTCGCTCACTGGCTGCGTTGGCACACCAACAGCACCAGAGGTTAGCTGCTGCTCAACAGCAGCAACCCCAGCATCAGCAGATGTACGCAGCCGCCAGTTCTACAGCTGGTGGACGTTCAAACGTCTTCACTGCCCTTCTGGAAGGTGCTCAGTCGAATCCTGCTGCAGCTGCTGCTGCTGCCGTCATGGCTGGAAATGTTCATCGAGGTGATTCCATCTACTCCTACGGTGGTGCCGCCGCTGCTGATGATAGCTTCCGTCGCAAATGGGACCCAGCTCTCGTGGCTATGCAGCAGAATGCTGTGGTTGGTCAGCAGCCTCAACAACAACAGCCATCACTGGCACAACCACAACAGCAGCAGCTTGGAAGACAGCAACAACCACAGTTATATCCCCAAGTTGCTGCAGCGGTTGTTGCAACTCAGCAGATCTCAGCGGCACCAACCTCCACCTACAATCCAGCTGCCGCTGCCGCCGGTCTCCCGCATGTCGTTTCAGCCCCTCAATTGGTTAGTTCCACACAGCAGGCAAGGGAACTGTCTCACTCTGGAACGGCTGGCAGCACTGGCAGTTCTTTGCCACAGTACGATGATTTAGATCTTTCCACTGTACGCTCTTCTGTCAACATGGAGGAGATCATTCAGCAGTTGTATGCCATCTCTCAGTCATCCGTGCAGAACCTTAACTCCAGTGCTGCCTTAAAGGCATTTAATATGATTCGTATGGAGGCAGTTCGAGCGGTGATCTTGCCGGCAATTGAGAAGTGCATCAAGGAGACCCTTGGTCCCCTGGCAGAGCGGTCGATATCGTTGGCTCTATCAACGACGGAAACACTGATACGGAAGGACTTTGCTTTCCATTCAAAGCCCATGCCGATGTTGTGTGCTGCCAAACAGATGGTGCGTCACCTGGCTGCTGCCTCCTCTCTCACCAGTGGACGCGAGGCCTTCCACGTCAGCTTGTGCAATAACCTCATCAGTTCTATCTGGAATATAGTCAAGTTCAGTAATCAGCATGACAAGGAAGCAGTGGAACTCATCGCAATGGTTGTGGCTGCCAGGGTCGCCCAGGTCTCGGTGTCCTACATGCAGAAAACCATTGCAGAGCGCGCAGTTTGGGAGGTGGAAAAGAAGTTGGAAGCGGATGTGAAGCTCCGCCAGGAATTGGGACCACGTCGATTCGAGGAACAGATCAGCCATAGTCATCAGAACCTTCCTGAGTGCGTGCGAGTGAACACGCATCTATTGAACAACATGCGCCTGGAGGTGTACCAGGAGTTTGGTCGCTCGATTCCGGGCTTTGCTCCGCCGGTTGGTCCTATGTCTCCAGAGAGCAGTCATTTCCCACTTCCAACTTCGACCGGTGCTGCCGTTGCAGCTGCGCAAGCTCAGCAGATGTTTCAGAGGACAGCTGGCCCCATGGTTCCTCAGCCCACGGTTTCGTCATCATCAACTTCTGGAACACCCCAGCAGATCGCCGTAGCTGCGAAACTGCTTTTTCAGCAACACCAACAGCAGCAATACCTTCAACAACAGCAGCAACAACCGCATACGAGTGCTGTTACCTCTCAACAACCACCACAACAGCAGCAACAACAGACGCATCCTCAACAGCAACCTCCTCAATCGACATCGTCCATGAACCTCTTTGACAGCATTGTGATGTATATCCGACGTCACCTGGCCAACATCACGAAGCTTCTTGCCCCCGTGACCCCCTCACAGGAACCTGCTATGGTGCGCTCCTTGCAGAATCTTGTGGAGATTGTACAACTAGCGAAAGCCACGGCTGTTAGTGGTGTGAGCTCCGGTGGCGGTGGTGCCGCTTCCGGGAGTGAAAACGTCTGTGTGCGGATAATCGCGTTTCTTATTCAGTCGCTCCTCACTCACTATCGTCCTTCGCATTGGACTGAACAACCTGGCGGTCTTCAGGTGATGGAACACCTCAAGGAGGCTCACATGATCACTTTAAGGCACCTGCTCTCCTGTGAGCAGAACTCCTGGGTTACTAAACAGGTGACAAATGCTTGGATCCAGCTGCCTGATGGTGATGTGGAACCCTCGAATATCCAACGTCCCGTTCTCTCCTCCTTGACGAACGCCTCAAAAGTGGAGCAGCTTTCCACACTTGCTACTCTCGCTGTGGCCAAATCCGGCACTCGAGTGTCAACAGGAGGCGATTCAAACAATTTAGTAGGGCTTAATGTTAGCAGTAGCAAGTGGAACTGGGAGGCTTTCGCAGAGCTTCTGAAAGTCCATGTTCTCTACCTCACGCAGATCGACGCTTACCTAGCGGGTAAGATCGCTTCTGGTCACATGATGGCGACCACCTTTGTGCTCAACCTGCTGGACCACTTTGTGCTGCCTATTTTCATGGGGTCTCCGTCTGTCTCCATCCCCGTTGATAGCGCTAATGCTGCAATTACCAGTCAGCTAGCTAGTAATAGCACACGAACCATTGCCTCGTCTCTTGGGAACGTTTATGCGGTCACCAGCAAACGCGAGTTCACCGTTTTGAACGAGTACGACCTTTGGCTCACAATTCAAGCCCTTCAAGCGCAGCAGCGGGCTACTCTCGTTGCACCCGGTGACTTTAACTTGCGTCTCCGACTGTCCTGCGCTCGTGTTCGAGCTCTTATGGATTGGGGTCTCTTTGACACCGAGCCCTTAAACCTCTTTTACGGTAACGATTCTGTGGAGTGCGCAGCCCTTTTCGTCGGTTGTTCGCGCGCCCGTGAATTCGACGACACCCAGCAGATGAAGGCGAAGACGGAGAATTACTTCCGTTGGTGGGTGGAATTTTACCGCAATCCGCAGGAACAAGCAGAGGCTGGGTCACCAGCTGAACAGGCCATAAACAACCTCATCGGGATGGGTTTCCTCTCCTCTGACGAGAGCCTCACTCGCTTCTTCCGGCTGGCTACCATCTACGTGGTTGAAAGGACGTTAAACAACCTCAAGCAGGCAGAACAGGCTTCCACCAACTTGGTGAACAACACGCGGAACAACAATGTCTACATTGAGTTGGACGCCTACGCTCGTCTCATCAGTTACGTGGTTAATTGGCCTGAAAGTCCAGTGGAGAATGGGACGGAAAGGAATAATCCCAAAATAGCTCTATTGAGTCGGGTGTTGGGTATCATTGGCGGCACCCTTATGCAGAGTCACGAAGTTCGCCCTGAACTCTTCCACCCTATGCCATTCGAACGCATCCTTGTGATGTTATTCATGGACCTATGCAACAACGCTCCCACTCCTCCGCGACCTGCTAATTCCACCACAGCCACCTCAACGAGCGAGACAGGCGAGACTCAATCAAAAAGCCTGACCTTACATGAGTACATTCCCATCGCGTTTGGCAAACTTTTTCACATGCTACGCCCAACACGGGTGGCAAAGTTCACACTCGCCTTTCTCGAGGTGATAGGGCATCGGTATTTCGTGTCGCACACCCTGGGAGCGTTAGTGTCCCCTCAGCTGCGTGCTGCCTACCGTGCTGTCTACGCCCAGTTGCTGGCTGATATGCTCACTTACTTGGCCTTCTATCTGCAGAATGCTATTGCACTCAAGCACGTCACGTCACTCTTCATCGCCACCTTCCGCCTTTGCCTCGTGCTTTTCCACGACTTCCCCGACTTCATATCTGACTACTGCCTCTTCTTCTGCAACATCATCTCGTCCTCCGCCATTCAATTGCGTAATCTCATCCTCTCCAGTGAGCCCAGACGCGGCGTCTCCCCAACTGATCCTCTCAACGCTCCTCCGGTTAATCAACTGTCTCAGTTGGAAGATCCCATCGGCTACACTATGGAGGCGGGAAATCGTCTACCACCCGTTCTCCGGTCAGAAATCGACTCCTATCTCTCCTCTCGAGTACCCACTAAGCTCCTCTCCGAACTCAGCTTAATGCTGCAGCGGGTCGATTCGGTGGCTGCACTTCTCATTTCTCCTTCACACCTCCTCACCTCGGCGCTAAACGTGGAACATTCTGAGGGCGGAGATGCGTGTTCACAGGAGGTGGCTCCACCCCCACCGCCCCCGCAGGGCAAAAAGGCGAAGAAAGCTGCAGCAGCGAAAGCTGCGGCTGCAGCTGCACAACAGCACGCTGTGCTCGTAAGAGCTGCTCAACAGGCAAACATGGCGGCCTTCTGGGCCGCCTTGGGCTCGCAGATGCTCTCCACGTACGGCGTCGCCAATAACATGCGCTACAGCGCAGAATTGATGACCGATTTGGTGCTTTATCTCTGTATCACTGCACTCCGAAGCCTCCGTGACTCTGGAACGCCGCTGAATGTGAACTCGGTGGCAAACACACCGCAGATGGAGATTCTCCAAGCTTTGATTGTGAATCTAGACGATGAGGGATGCTACCTCTTGCTCAATTGCATGGCTAATCAATTGCGCTATCTCAATTCGCACACCTACTACTTCTCCTACAGCCTCCTTTATCTCTTTGCTGAGTTGCCGATGCAAAAGGTGAAAGAGCAGATTAGTCGTGTGTTGATGGAGCGTTTGATTGTGAACCGTCCACATCCCTGGGGTCTGTTGATGACCTCCGCGGAGTTGTTACGGAATCCCATCTACCACTACTGGGATCATGAGTTTGCGCGCTGTCACAAGGACATGGAGGAGTAAGTTATCTTCTCATTTGTATCCACAACCTGCCTTTACTTTACTCCTTTGGCTTGCCTGTATTTACTCTCTTTCTTTTCGGTCCCGTTTTCTTTCATTTTTCTCAAGCCAGTTGCAAACTCTCTTATCGAATTGGAGGAGAAGGCGGTGGAAGAGGTTATCGAGCTGTTTCAGTAGGGAAAGAGGAGTAAAGAACTTGCACATATTTCTAGATAAATGTGAAAGAAAATGAGGGACGGTGTTTTCTTCGGTGTGCATCGCAAGCTCAAGTGATAGAATTTAGTAATCTGTCCTCCAATTGTGGACCTCACCCGAGGTCGCACCATGGTTATGCCCCGCTAACCTGTTCAGGTTCTGTGGCTATTTCCAGAGGTAGTGACTGTCCGAGGGTGGTAATAACTACGTTTAATCCTCTTTCCTTCCGTGCCTTTTTTTGCGAACCAAAGCATCGTCACCGTCGTAGCGCGCAGCTGTATCTCCAACTTCACACCCCCACAAAGCAACATCAGCGGTGGTGGCAATAGTAGCAATAGCAACAATAGCAGCAGTGCTGTCACCGCCGGTGGTGGAAGCCAACCATCCAACCAAATGCCTTCCACGTCATCAATGACGCAAGCTCAGGGAGGCGCGGCGACATCAGCTGCTCCCACACCCTCTCCCCAACCAGTTGTCGAGACGAAGACCGTCGCTCCTGCTGCAGCTACACTGAGTTGATTGGGGGGCAAAGTCTCGCCTCTCCTATCCCCTTTCTGACCCCAGTCACCATCCCGCTTTCTTCCGCTTCCCCTTTGAGTGTGCAAGGGTGGTTCTCCGTCCCCGAGATGCTGCCCTCTCTCACTTTACCTCTTTTTTTATCTCTGATGATCGTTGCATGTCATGCACACGCACGCACACATGCACAAATGCGCGTGTGTTTTGGAGTTTATTGCGTGCCTGTGGGTGGCATTGTTATTATGTATTGCTATCCTTATTACTACGAACGATTACTACCAGTATTGCAACTATCACTAGGGCTGCTGCTACTACTGTAATTGCCATTGTGCTGTGTGCATAAGAACAGTGAATTTGCAAGAGGGTTTCAATATTTGTGTCACTGTTTACTTTTGCCAGCTTGGGGAAGGGAGGGAGGGGTACTTTCGCGCTGGTGGTGCCGCCGTCAGGCATTCCGGCGAAACGTGTGGACGTCTGCCAAACGGCGGACTGCGAACGAGGTGAAACATGCTACGTCGGGATTCGGGGTGGAAGTCTTAGCCCGTACACTTTAGGGACGAGGCCGGGCTGTAGGGTATGGGGGCTGCGAAATTCGTTGGCAAGGTTGGGTTGTACCGACCGGGTGTGGGTTGGCGCACCTTGGCGACGCAGCGAGTTGTCTCGGTGTCAGCTGTGATCCGCAGGTGCGGTACGGGGTTGGCTAATGAAGCAGTGCAACCAATGCAAGTTTTTTTTTTATTTTTCTATTTGTTTAAGCTGCATTCGAAAAGCGGCTTCTGAACCCACGTGAGTGGCACGATTTAACTCAGAGTAGCCACAGGCGTGAAATTGCACCATCTAGTTATCCACGGTGAGGACTCAAGCGTGAAAACGCCCCCTTTTCTCATTTCATCTTTCCTCCTGGCAAGAAGTACAAATGTGATTTGACAGAACCATACATCAAAGCACTACTTTCCCATGAAAAATCGCACCAAGAGGGCATAAAGCATCTCGAATTGCTAAGGCACTAATTGCCAACAAGTGCGGTTAGAAAAAACCACCCATTTCATTTATTTGAGAAAGTAAGGCTAGTTGCATTAATTACCGCTACCGATTTCTGGGTACATCAGCCAATAAGCTCATGCATGAGAAAGTACAACGTGTTTTATCTTTTTTCCAAAAATACCATCTAATAAACTCGACATCTGTTAGCGGGACGTTTGGGACGTGCTTATTAACAATCCCGCCCACACTTATTACGGACATTCCGACGCAGCTTCGCAGCCTACAACCTGCCTGGGAGGGCGGACAGTGTTTTAATTGCTCTCTTGCTGCTAATTCTGACACAAAGTTGTCAACACAGGCGTGAGTAAAATAAAAGCAGCTGTATTTTTTAAAAAAATAGTTATTTGTATGAGTGGTTGGTTTTAAGTCTAAGTGAAAAGGCGGAACACCAAGTGGGTAAAAGGGCAGCTATAAAAAGCTCCACAGGTAAGCAGAGATATCCAAAATCTTTTGAAGCACCACAGTGTTGACAGTAAGCTTTAGTCGCGGAAGTTTGTACACGAATACATGTAAAATGCAAATAATGAAAATGTGGAATAAAAGGTAGCAAATAAAATTAGACCAGCTGTCACCTAATGCAAGTTTGTGACAGGGCTGAAGCCATTAACAGATTTGCAGGTAGAGTGCTATTGCGGACCTTTATCTCAGTAATCATAAAGACTGAAAATTTGGTGAAACATCCTTTATAGCTCTTAGCCAAAATCCGGCTCAAAACCAGTTTATTGGCATTAGCTGGAGCAGTAAAATAAATGAGAAGTTTAACTAATTAATAGG
Source organism: Echinococcus multilocularis (assembly GCA_000469725.3). Taxonomy (NCBI): domain Eukaryota; kingdom Metazoa; phylum Platyhelminthes; class Cestoda; order Cyclophyllidea; family Taeniidae; genus Echinococcus; species Echinococcus multilocularis. The sequence continues at coordinate 134,210 of LN902848.1, read as the reverse complement.
TTACCTCTGACTTTGATCTTTAACGTAGCAGATAATTTGGCTTCCCTGTTGTTCTATTCTGCAGCCAAAGTAAGCGCGGCATGCAAGTGTATTTCATTGGTGAAGCGGGGGACGTTCACATGTGTGGACGGACATTCCTCAGTTATCCATAGCATTTTTGAAGAAGGTGATCTTTGTATTAATGGCTTCGGAGAACTCTGAAATTCTGCGAATACTGGAGACACCTCCTGATAAGCGATCCAATGAGGTGAGTACTTATCTCGTCCTACATCTCTCCTGAAATTGTTATTCCCACTTTTCCCCCACAACTATGTATTTGCATCTTCCAATTCTCTACGTTGTATGGCTCATTTGGTGTTTATTTTATACCTGTTACGTGGTTTTTTGGACAGTTTTAAGATTTCATTATTTAATCACACTTTCATCGGAATGGTGACTTTTCCTCCTAGATAGTACTTTTTGAACGAACAGAATATAGTTTTTACGAAGCATTTTATCACAATAGCGTGAAAATTTCTTTGCCGAGTGGTTTTGTTTAATGCTTTCTCGAGTAACTCTGCCTTTTGTGGTTGCCGATCTTTCGTCAACTTCTCTCTTAGGAAATCTTGAATTAGAGGCGCCTTGTTGGCGTGGTTTGTTCGTCTTCCTGTTATTTGTTTTGGAATTTGTCGATTTCTTCCACTTGTTTATTCTATTGTACTGTTTATCCATCATCTTATGCTGTGATTTTATTAACTCGTGTCATTCGTTTAAAGTTTTCTAGATTGTGCTTCATTTTGTAAAATTGCCTAATTCTTCTTTTTCTTCCTCGAACTTATTAATCGATATAGTTGCTGTGTTCATCGCCAAAATCGATGTGTAATCGTCTGTAGTTTGCAAAGTGCGTTCTTTCGTTTTTGCAGAGCTTTGCGACAGGCTGACTATATATGTTGAAACTGAATTTTATGATTAAAACTCCAGAATAAATGTTTTGATTGTATACGTCGGTTTAATTCATTTGATTTAATTTCTTATCGTCCAGTTTATGGCAATATTGTTTATTTTGCTGATGGAGTGCCTAAATTAATCATCAACTTGAACCTAGAATGTCAATTAGCTTTGAAGTGTTTGATTTCGTGGGAGCGTTTGGGGTTAAACTTAAGGAAGTGTAGAATAGCTTGTGATACCTTGTCCTAGGTCTTTTTTGGTAGAAAAAACTTGTTTGTTTTGATAGTAATATCAGAACGCTTTATTACTGCCTCATCGTAATCATGAATGTGCATCAATCAGAAATGCCTAAGATAACGCTTAACTGAGAAAATCTGGAAACCTAAAAAGTATGGACGAACTGGTTGTTTCGCTTAGCAGGCATGGTACAAATGAACAGCTTTTTGTTTATCATCGAATTCGCACCAGGCGTACATCTGTGAATACAGAATTGTCAGGGTTGCGTAAGCAGCGTTCTATGGTTTAGCACCCAACGAAATGCTGTCTTGCCAAGTCGAATTCGAGCAAGTAGACGTAGATGAATATGTATTGACAAATTCTGGACAGTCGAAAATGATTGATAGGTTTCTGGTAATGTTTAACTTATTTCTTTTGGAGAATTTACGTCAGACATCTACGGTAATGAAAATTTAAGCTTCTGGTCATCGTCGTTTACCTTTGTTCTAATGTGCTGTGCGATTATGGTCTGATATATCGTTGGGTTCTCCCTTTAATTTTGCATTCAATTGCTTATAAAATTGCGTAGAACTAAGTTAAACTGAGGTACCGGGCACAGTGAAAAAAAGCTGTATGTCATGCTATTTTTGGAACCAGAATCTGCTGTGTGTGGAATGCTGAAAGTGAAATAATTCATAGGGTATAAATCTTATTCTTGTTGCTTGGTTATTATTAATTACTCTCTACTGTTAAGTTTGCTCCAAATCTGGAACATTACTTGATTTATCAAGTTGTTTAATGCATATAATCACGGAACATTTCTACGTTTTCTCATAAATTTATTCCTCCTGCAACACTTGGATTATCATTGTAAACACTGAAGATGATTGAATGCTGATGCTTGAAGCAAATATTCTTGTCGCACAAAGCAATATTTTGAACTTTTGACAGCCCTAAATCTCGGTAATCGTCATTGTCGAATCCGATGACTGAACAAAGGCGATTTATTCTTGTTGATATTGTAATTATGTTTTTTACCAATGTTTTACTTCCCCTCTCGTGCAAAAAAATAAATTTTTAAAGTGGTAAAAATGGCGTGTTTTGAGTACCCTTCGTAGCCTTATTTGCTGTTGTTAATTGAATTTCACCTCTGGGCAAAGTAATGCCAAATTTTTGACAGTGATCACGTTTAATCTAACTCTGCAAGTCAAATAGAATTGTTGGCTCCCTAGTAACCCTGGTATGAGCTCTGTGAGCGCAGAGAGCCTATTCCATGGCATACGATACAATCCTCTATAGATGTCCGTATCGTGCTCTTGAAAAGGAAGCAAGTGTCGTCTGGTTCAGCCCATCTGGTTGTTGTACACCGCTGCGCTGACTGTAGAATTTATAACTTTATTGTAAACCGATAAAGATAATTGATACATTAGAATGAGGTGGGAGAAGCTTTTAGGTGTTTTTATTCTATCCATGTGCTCTCGTTTCATTTGCAACTTTTGCATTAGTAGAGGCCATCAATTTCTGTGAACGTGGGGATGCGGAAACTTTTTGTTAAACATCATACCCCACTACCTCCAATTTAGCGTCCATGCCACCTTCAAAGACTCTATTCAGCGCAAAAAAGTGAGATATACGTGTCGGTCTCTTCCCATGTTTTGTGTATCATAAATTGAGGAATTATTTGCTTATCCTTTCACTCAAAGCGAGCCCGTTTTTTGTCCGAATAAGATTACTTTGAGATGAAGTGAAATGAACTGCCTCCTACTTCCCCAATTGGGAACCAGACATTTTATTTGCCTTATAAATGCAAGCTGGTGCGCCCTTCTCCTTGCATAATCTCGCAGGCATAATGACGCAGCAATGGTTTTAGCCTTTCGTCCAAGGCTGAATTAATGTGCAGTTAACAATCAGCAACGTTGGAGCGGCTCCCTTTTTGCATTCTTTTCAGTGTCTTCTTGGATCTTCTTTGCACAAGTAGTCACGTTTTGTCTAACTTAATCAAATCTGGCTCACAGCCAACTGGCTTCTGCTATCCTTTGTGGTGGGCACTTTTTTGACATTTCTTTCCTGGAAGGACGAGGCGCACTTCTTTGTTTTATGAATGCAGCAGTAATGCTCTATTCGCTCTCTGACTTGATCTGCTGGATGGAAGCCAAATATCTGCTAACTTGCTATTTCACAGTGATAATTCTCCCATTCTCCTGGCTCTAAGGCATACACTTCCCCTCCTCTTCAAACTCGATGTATGCCCTTATTTTTCTCACCAAAATCTAATTGACTCAGTGTCTACCAGTGGGGTTAGTGGGCAGGCTTATTTTATGCTTAATAATTGTAGAAGCACTTTTCCGCTGAGTGAATAATGGTGCAAGAGTTTAATGAGTTACCACTTCTACCCTGGGTAGACTTATTTTTCCAGTTCCTTTACTGGCTATCGTTTGCACCCAAAGATAGTCATTTTCCAAACTTTTCAGACGCAAAACCATTATCCTCTGTTTTGTTTAGAATAATTTAGCTGACTTACAAGGTGGATGGATTAGCGCTCGGCAAAAGGCCTCGGCGTGGCCAGCGGGTAATTTGTGTTATCCCCTTTTTAGTTTAAGGGTCAGACGTAGAGAGCCTTGTGAATTTAAAGATTTTACGGTAGTGGAGAGGGTGGTAGCCTGTTATGACACGGCCTGTATTTGGTGTTTACCAAAGCTGAATCACTGTGCACTACGCAAGCAGCATCCACATTCACGTACCTTCTTTGGTGCCTCCAAAATCATGCATGTACTAACACTCGTGGGGAAGGTGTCTCTAGTCAAGACAAGTGATGATACCCTGGCGGCACAATATGCAGTGGTAAGTGCTGACATTGTCTTGTTACACACTTCCGCCTGGCGCAAATGCTGTGGGTTAGTCTCGCTACCGTTAATCAAGATTGGAGGCAACAGTTGTGGGGTGTGTATGAATGTAATTTCTCGTGAACGAAGGCATAAAGTACAACATGCAGATGCTCGTAATTATTCTCACAGAAGACTTCGGACGTGGTACTGTATGGTAATGAGATATGTATCGGTAAGACGCTTGAATGCTCGTGGTTACTGGCCGTCTAATGCCCATAGCTCACAAGCCACCCTAACGAGGTTGTATTGAAGGACCAATTCTCCCGTCAGCACTTGCAATTCGGCGAGATCAGCACACTCCTGATCTAGAAACAGTTCTCTGATCCGATGATGAGGTGAAGCGGGCTGTCATGGTGATAAAGCAGTTCAGCTGTACAGACAAATCTTACTACTGCTGAGCGTAGAAATTTCCTAAGGGCATAATACGCAAGCGTCAAATTAGGTCAGCAGGGAGGGTAATCCTCATTTCCTCATGTCCCTTTTCTAAACCGGAAAATTGTTGTCTGCCTTGAGCATCCTTTTCAATCTCCGGTGCTTATTGAATAAAGGGTAGTAGTAGAGACAGATAATAATCAAGCACTTGTCTTACAGGAGCTGATGCGGGTACACGACTTCCTGGGCAGCATCGAGGGCCTGCAGCATCTGCGTCCGCGTAGCCATCGCGAGGCGGCGCTGCAAGAGACCGCGCGCCTCGCCCGCCTGATGCGAGTGCGTGGTGAATCCCTCCTCTTTCGTCGAGGCGACCCCGCCTCCGCTTGGTTCATTCTCCTCTCCGGATGCGTCCTCATCGACCACTCCATGTTCCTACCGCGCAGTTGGTGAGTCTGGTATTTTTCCCCTTTCTTTTTCTGGGTCCAAGCCAGGGGTTTACTATTCTGAGCCAAATAGGGTGTTTTAAGTTTATTTAAAAAAGGAAAATGCATTTATCTATCGTTATCCTTTTCCCGTATTTGCACACTTCTAGTATTTCCCCATTACACAAAAGTGGTTTCTACGTTCGGAATCAGTACGATTTGTCCGTACGGCTGATCTATCTTGTCCCCAGACAACCAGCCTCGCTAACCTCTCCGTATTGCAAATGTTGAGAGTTATTTTGTGTTCACCAGTCCCATAGGGAAATTTGTCTCCCAACATAGTTTCGTTACACAAAAGTTTGCTAGTAACCACCACAGTCGGGCCTGATTTTAACATCTCTCCTTGGAATGTTGGTAAAATTGACGTTTCGATGCTGGTAGCATTTGTGTCGGTGTGTTTTTTGTGACACTGGTGGTTGTAATGCCCGCGAGGATAGTCGTATCTACTTTTCATCCTCAGAAATGTGCTTTCATCAACTACTTCATGTTTCTTCGCAAAAATTAGTTGGGCCTTTTTTCATGTTTAGCCTGTCTTAATCTATTGGTGATAGTTCTGGTGAAGTCTCTGTGGCTGAATTTTTGATCGTAGTAATGCAATCACCAAACTGTCTGTCGGATTAATGAAAACACTTGTGCCTGATATCATGTTGATGCCTTCTGAGACACTCGTGATAGTTAGAGTTGACTGTTAGTTATGTGGATAGACTTTGGTAATTGATGCATTTATGGCACTTGTAAACATCTTGCCTCCTAGTCGAATGTCCTTTTTTCTCTATCAATCAATTCTTCGGTCACGTTCTCGCCTCAACTTTTGGCTTTCGTGCTTAAAAATGGGAGTTGTGTTGGTGGAGCCGGAAGCAATAAGTTTAATTTTGACGCCAATGTCGTTGTTTGTGAAACTGGTAATGCTAATTGTTTATGGGCCAATGATAAACGTGGAGAGGGAGGTAGGCTTCCTGTTCTTCTCTAGCTGGGCCCTTTTTATGAATTTATCCAGCTTTTTTCTGTCCATCAATAGCTAGCTGGCAGCAACTCTTGAAGTTTTGGCGTCTGTGCTGGAGATCAGCAATGGTGTGCTCAATGAAGACGACGGTTAATAGCGACGAGTTTTTGAGGCATGCTAAAATATTGTTTGATGGAGGATGCTTTTGCCATAATATTGCCACCTATTTCGTTGGAAGGTGGGTTGTGTGTAGTCGAGATGTTGGTGGAGCTGGTAACCAGTGGCATTGATCTTGGTGCCAGCAACGACTGCACTGATGACACCGGTGACATTTACTGCAAGAGCTCTTTAATAATACTGATTGGCCACCCTCTGATTCTGTTCAGGCATTAGCGAATCACCCATTTGTGTCCCACGATTTGATGCCTATTTGTGGATGAATGGAATAAGCAGTTGTGCACTCGGTATTTACGATATTAGAGACATCCACTTCGGTACTTTCAGTAGCACTAATGTGCAAATGTAGGTAAAATTAGTCAGCATCTCGGCAGACGCAATGATAATGCCGATTTCTTTCATGTTTACGGCAGCAGAGGCTGTTTTTAGTAGCTATAAACCTCTTTAGACCAATTAAGCCAGTCATTAATCCCCACACATTCAACTCAAGAGTCGCCATTTATTGACGATTCTGTTGCGCAAAAGTTGACGAACACACTCTTTTTCTTCGTCTTCTCCGCCTCTGTTTCGACAGTTGAAAACGGCAGCGATGCCCGAGTCACCTCCTTTCTATCCATTCCGGTTTAATTTACATCAGCGGATGCTACTTTTCTATATCTCAGTCATATCGCCAACTCAAGCCAAAATTTCAGGTCCTTAACATGAACATGCAGCATTTGCAGAATACAGCCTCTTTTCCATTATGAATAACAAGCACAAATAGGACTGACGTACAAGACATTAATGTTGGATTTCTGGATCCACGCAATTTTTTTTGCTTGAAACCCTCCGTTCGAGTTTCAGCAAAAAAGTGTGTTTCGCACTTTCGCTGGCAGCCTCAAGGTAACGTAAGCTACCACAGCTTGCGAAAACCAATCCAGCTATAGTTCTGTAGCTCATGTCTAAAAAAGTACAATTCCTTCCTCAGTGAGAATGTTCTACATTTATTTTCTCGTTTGAAAATCAACAATTATCCACGGGACATGGGTAATGAACGTGCTAATGATGTGTAAGGCGTGTTATCTTTTTCCATGATCTGTTGTTAAGCCTTCCATTATGGCATTTTTCATCAACCCCAAAATTACTTGTCAGCGTTGTCTGCAAATCTGTTAATCCTTTCCCATTGTAGTGGAGGTTTTGTTTTATCATAATCTCAAAGTTTTTCATGGCGGTACTTGGTAAACCTGCTCCTTTATTTTTATTCACCATGGACATCTAATCACTGTAATTGGTTAAGGAGCTTTAATAGCTCTGCTGACTAGGCACCATTAGCTATTTATCCATCACTGGTTCCGTCCTTGGATCGGGCTGTTTAGAATTTGGTCGAACCTCCCTCACCCATTAAGTTGGCTTATTTCCCACTAGCTTCTAATAGTATCTAACCATAAAGTGTCGGAATTGTAACCCTTGTAAAACAAGGTTATCTTGTTATTTCACAGGTATTATGACTCCTATATATGTGTAGCGCCCCCCAGACTTCCCTCAGGACGAGAAGACAATACTTGAGCATATCATGCTTGGGCCCACTGGGATGGCCTGAAGGCCATGTTACTCGACCAAGCTACAATGGTGGAGCATCAAATTGTCTACCAAAACGGAGAGTTAATTTACTAACCCACGTATTTCATCGCTCTTCTCTTTTGAGTGTCGTCCCCCGGCGCTCCCCTTGGTTAACCTCCTGCGTCAGCCACTACAAGGTAGTCAGCACTCTAAGAGAAACACCCACAAGCCAAACATGGTGGTCATCAAATTTTCATGCAACAGAGGTGTTTGATCGCAATGTCACTGACCCCCTTTAGCAATCCCACTGGATTTAAAGTTTTGTTCTGTATGGAAACTGTATTGGTGGGTAGGGGAATGTGCTGGCCATCAGGCGTGTCTTTTGATAGCTACAGGAACTCTGGCCTAAAAGCAAAGTCCTATGACAAAGGACGTGGTTTAATACCTCTTTACGAGGGGAAGGGTTTTGCATCTATTCCTCCTCGCCGCTTTGTTCTCACTTTAGTGCTACCCAGCCACGTATCTATCCGGGTTCTATCCAGCCAGTAGAGAAGTGGAGGAGGTATCGCGGGTTCACATTGTCGACATCCTTGTAAGCCAGTGCCGCTCTAGTTGTTATTAGCTTTCCTGCAGACCACGAGACTAAGGTAATTGCCCAATGCAACTTTTATTTTCAGCCCTTCTGTTGGGAATCGTCACTGATCCTCCCATTTGCAGCATATACACATCTTTCACCCCGTTAAGGATTATTATCCAGTGGTGGAAATCTGGGTAGATGTCCCTTAAGATCGGGTTTGCTTTCCGTTGCCACCGATATAGCGCACCGAGATGTCCCTGATGGCGAGAGAAGACGTAGTACTTGGACATGATACATACTGTCTACCCGCAGAAGGAGTTGGGGCTACTGGCACGGCCTGAAGGCCAGAACACTTGGTGAAGGTACAATGGCAGATCAACTAAGTGACCAACAGTTAAACAGTCAACTAAGGTATTGCATATATGCTTTCAAGTTGAAAAGCACCCACCAGAATGAAATCCATCAAGTAGGCAGAGTCATCTCATTGAAGTTCAGTGTCTTCCCAGTTACCTGCATGGTTGACTTCTCTTTCACGAATAATTAACAATCAGTGATTTTTTTCGCTCGTATTTGGTCTGATTAATTTGCTACAGGCGTCACATGCACACTCCTTTTTATTCTTGAGAAACAGTAGCCACCAAATTGACCATTTTAGTGGTACAAATTTTGATGTCACTACGAAGCCGGTAAGGCGTCCACCAGGCTGTGGGAGTCAAATTTCCTCTGAGACAAGTCTCTGACAGACCGGAGAGTTAATCAAAAGGTCGCGTTTAAATACCGGCACATTTTTGAAATATCATTGATAATACACATCTTTGTGATGCTAAACTCGATGGCACTTCGACTTATTTGACGTTTCCTACTCGATGCTTTGTCATTTTCCTCTTTGTAAGTCAATAGACACTTCATGTGCATGCCAAGATGGCTAAATCAGTTGCTATTTCCCCAGGTGGAAAAAGTGGAGTACCAAAAATTGCTGTCGAGCAATTACCACTTAATTTGTCAGCTAAACTTGTCCTCTATCTGGCCATTTCCCTGTTTCTGTTTCAGTTTCGGTACCCGACTGAACGGCAGCCAAGTGCGTCATCAGGATTGTTTCGTATTGGAGGAATCTGATCTTGTTGCGGTACGTTAGCAAAGTAAAGGACTAACAATAACTCTTCATGTCTTTGCCCATTTCTGCTCGAATTGTTTTGTTTTAAAAGCCTTTTTTCGCCCCTATTTGAATGTTTAGAGGGGGGAATTATGAGTCAAGTCGTTTATCCGCACAATTAACTCCCGGCGTATGAGTTACGCACGTAAAGTGATTTCTGCCTTCGGCACTGGTAAGATTTGTCGGTACAGCTGGAACCATCCTGTCCCTTGACAGCCTCCTTCGCCTAATCATCGGTGTGGAAGGTTGCTTTGGCGTCATGGATGTGCTAATCGCTTTGAATTGCAAATGATGGGAGCGATGATGTGTTCACCGGCCCCACAGGCAGATTTACTTCTCACGGCCAGTTATGGTGGTAACCACCACCACGGTCCAGTTTGATTTTAACACACCTCATTTAAATTTTGAATCAATACAGTTCACCATTCTGTTGAATTTTCAAAATATGATGCAAATTTATCATAGTTTAATTTGCTGTCCCCATTTCGTCCTTTCTCCGTTGAAAATAACCGTCATTCGCTTTTACGTGGTCTATGTTCGTGTCGTAGTTACTGTGCTCACATTTATTGGCTGATTTTTCAACGATATTCCAGAAATTAATCCAAAAGGGGCAAATCAAGAGAGCTAGGATCCACTGTCATTCAAAATGCGATTAATCCTTCACTCGTGGATCATAAAAGATATAGGAGAGGGTGAAGGTAACATTCTTGATCTCGAATTGGCTATTTATCCCCCATGGCTGACTCCAAGCTGCATCAGTTAAATGTTAGGTGATAAAAATTTGTTGGAGTATGTGCTTTACAATCCCAGAACAGGGTAGAAATTCATTTTTCTTTATTCTTATAATCAAAGATGATACGCGATAATGCATTTCAATCGCGCAAAAAATAAACACAAGTTGATGTCGTAAGTTAGTCAAGCGTGTACGGGTTGCAGATCGCGCTAATCTGAGTGAATGGGTGGACTCGGATCACTGCTTTGCCAGATCCAAATGATACATTGGATTGATGTGGATTAAAATGCTCCCAAGTTCATTTCGGTTTCTCTCCCTCTAGGAGATGCACACATTTTAATGCCATCTGTTGACGCCATGCTATGAAGGGTCGTTGTCAATTCATTGTCTCGTGAGCATACACGCCTTCCATCACTGCCATTTGTTGTAAATGACACCTTGGCCGGGTCGGGAATTGAGCTTGGGAGGTGGGGGGCAATGGTTACTGGAGCGAGAATGAGGAGAAGTGGAGTGTAAAAAACTACTGTCATACAGCACGCATTTACTTCACTGGCGCCAAGGTGGTGCATCCGCGATCATCCGCTTTGTTACCATTCCTGAATAATGGCTGACGCCCTAGTTTGGTATTGTTTATATTACTTTGTTTTAATTGAGATTTTCTTGTGACTGTCGCTTTGACTGAGCCCGTTGTCATTTGGCAGATCGCCTACGTGGATCGAGATCCTCCGCCGCTAGCCGCAGCCTCGCCACGGACTCAACTCCAGCCTGCATCGAATAAGAAGGGCGTTCTGGTAGGTCTTATTCACCCCTCGCTCTCGCAATAACTCTGGCCTTGGTTCTCACTCTCAGCCTCTCTCCCAATGACGTCGACTGCCGTTATTAAAGTGATTATTAATGCCACAACTGAACCACTCCCTTAGTCGTCGCCACCCTCAGCGTTAGCATCGTATTCACCTGCATACTGGGTTCTCATTTTCAACAAGGGCCACCACAAACGATGTGGTCTCTGTTACCACGACCGAAAGGTTGTAATTAAAAAATCGTGCGGATCCAGAAATCCAGCATTAGCATCTTATGGGTCAGCCATATTGGTGCTTGTTATCCATGATGAAACCGAGGTTGTATCTTGCAAAAGATGCGAGAAAGCGTTGTATGTTTATGCTGAGGACCTGAAATTTTGGGTAAGCTCGCGACACGCCTGAAATATGGAAGAGTAATTGGCACCCACTGATGTGAATACAACCAGAATAGATGGAAAGGAAGTGTCACTTTCAGCTCTTAAAACGGAGGCGGAGGAGAAGGCGAAGGGGGAAGATAGGTGTGTTTGTCAATTTCTGAGTGGCAGGGCCGATGATACCAAATGATACGTTTATTTTCTAATTGATTGAAGTGGTTCAACTATTGGGAATACAACATCTCTTGCCGTAAACATGGAGCACACGGCCATTATCTTAACACCTTTCACCTGGATGAAGGTATCATTATTTAGTAAGGCTACAAACTGTGATGTCCTTGTGTCTGCGGTGATGCTGGCTAATTCCACTAACATCTCCCCATTAGCGTTACTGGAAGGATCGAAGTGGATGTCTCTGGAACCGTAGCTATCAATTCCACAACCGATTATTCCACTCATCCACAAATAGGCATCAGATCGTGCGACACAATTGCGCGCTTCACCATCTTATATATGAGTACATGAACTGGTTCAGATGTATTTGAAGCATTGTTGACATCATTATGTACACACCGCAGACATCGAGGTAGCTGCTGTAGCCATTAAAATTTGCTACATCCTATCTAACGGCACTGCAGCTGTCACTGAAATAATTGCCACCTCTTCTAGCCGTAATCAACGCAGCCTACTTTTTACTGCTAGCAAGTTTTTTGCACTCGCGCCATTAGCGGGAGCAGCTGCTGCTACAGTTATTCTCACAGACTTAAAAGGTACTTCACTCGGCGTGGCTGTTTGTCAGTAAAAACCCTTTCTTTTCTAACATTCTCTCCTTACTCTTTTTAATCGCTAAGGTCAATAAGAGGAATGATAAAAACAGTACAGCAACACAAACCATTCGAAACATGGGGGATGAGGAGTTTAATGTTTTTTTTTTCATGGATGACTTCTGTCTCATCGTCTCCGTTGTTTCTCCACGGACAGTTTCACATTAACTAGAATTAGACATGGACTACATCAAAGGTCAAACAATTAATCCTTTAAAGTGTGATTCTTTTTACAGTCTCCTGTTGGTGAAGCATCAGGAGTGAAGAAATCATCACAGAAGCGGCAGCAGCAACATACTCCAGAGCGGCAGTCCTCGCTGTCAGAGAGCGACTCGGCAATTGCACGCACCATGACAACAACTTCGAACAGCAGCAACACCAGTCTCCATTGCGCTATCGGTGTAGACTCGGACTCTGATCTTGATGGTGGTGGTGGTGATGGTGCGGAGGATGACGACGGTGGTGGTAGCGATGTTGACAATGAGGAAGATGAGGATGACGAGGAAGAGGAGGATGAGGACGACGAATTTGACTCAGGAAGTAGCAGTCATGAGGTACGTAATGTTTGAAAAGAATTGCCCTATTGAAAAAGTGTCATTTTTGGCTCTATCTCTTATCGACGCTCTTACTTTAGTCCCTACGTGACAGCTTCTGGGATGCTCTGCTGAAAGAGCCACGTCTGAGGACAACTGCGGATGTGGAAGTACTCGTAGAAAACGTTCAGAAGTTACCGGTATGTGAAATCATTCCCTCAGCGTTGAAATTGAAGTCGCATCAGTTTCCCAGCAGTATCTTTGTGTCTACTAATTGTGCCTGTTCATTTGTTTTGGATTAATGGAAGAAGCTACTGTATAACCACCTCCCATTTACCTCTGAAGTTACCTTTTCATCAGCTAAGTGAGTCCTCAGACTTACCCACTGTAGCTTAGAATGGATGGAAGAAGGCAAAGTACTGATGAACTGGATTGTCGAACTGCCTTTAAAAATATGTGGACGGAGAGTCATACGAGGCATTAAAGATCTGCAGCGCATCAGAATGCAACAGTGCTGGGACCCGGGTATGGTAAAATTTTGCCAGTCTTGGTGGGGTGCTGCTACTTGTGATGGGGATTTTGATGCTCTTTAGAGCAAAAATTGGCAGTATATATTATAAGAACATACATATTTAGCCGGTCCGAGCGTTGATTGCTATGCTTTTTTTCTTCTTAACGTTGCCCTTTTCCTCTTGGAAAGGCCTTCTCAAACCTCTCGGAGGGTACGCGGACTGCGCTCTGTCGCCTCATGCTGGTGGCCGTGGTACGCGAGGCCAGTCAAGTGGTCCTCTCCGACGGTGAGATCCTTGATACCTGGTCCGTTATCCTCAACGGCACTGTGGAGGTGAGTCTCCTTGCTCCTTCAATGGAGATGCTATCGTTCCTTGAATTTCTGAGTTGTTGAATACCGTGCATTGAGAACCAGATTTAAGGTCGATGCTACCATTTGGATGCCTTGAATTTCACGAAACAATCCGTCTGAAATCGAATCCTTTCTTCCATTGTATTCACCTTCTGCAGGTTGTGGATCCAGACGGAACGATTCGAGAGCTGACCAGTGGTGATGCTTTCGGAGTCCGCCTACCACCGTCACCGAATGCAGACGGGGCGATGAGTGGAGGCGCACTGGTGGTGCAACGCCATCGAGGGCAAATGCGCACGGTGACAGAAGACTGCCAGTTTGTATGCGTTGCCCAGGCTGACTACTTCCGCATCATGGCGCAGGCTGCTGACGCTGAGGTGCCGGAGGTGGAGGAGGATGGGGGCCGAGTGGTCCTCGTCTATGAAGACATTCGAAAGGACGCCGCTCCCGCCTCTACTGATGCCGACGTCCTGCCCCATGCTCCCCCCTCTCCCTCTTCTGCAACAGTCTCACGCGTCGTCATTAAGGTGAAATGCTTTCATTAGCTCCTTCTCATTGACATCTTATCTTTGAAATCAGTGTAGATTTATCAGGCTTTGGTGGATCTATTTCTACTCTACTCTGGTGTTCATGTAAATTTTTTCTTTGTTAAGTTGTTGCAAACGTTGGTGATTTTAAATCTAGGCGATGCAGTAGCTCGTATAGCCTTTGCATTGTTTATCAATTCTTCCTGGACCATCCTTGATTTTTTGCTATTACGTTCACAACCGGCGTCTCACATAAACGTACAGATGAGAAATATGACCCTAGCTTTTGAAACCCTTCAAACAGGGCACACCAGAGAAACTCATTGACCACTTGAAATCACCGGAATCAAGCGATCCGAGCTATCCGGAGGATCTACTCCTTACCTACCGTACCTTTCTACCAACACCTGCGCTGCTGATGCGTCGCCTGTTAACGTGGTGGGAGGAGGCGCTACCGGCGGACCGCATTTTGCGCTCACGCATTCAACGCTACGTGGTGCTGTGGGTGCACAACCACCCTGCTGATTTCTACGACCGGCCGGCGATGCTGCACTTCCTGGAGACATTTAGCGATCTCCTTCAACGTGACAGTGGCAACCGACGCCTCCTCCACCTCGCCTGCTCTACCCGCGCACGGCCTCGCACCGTCTCAGTGACATTGACCCTGATAGTGGCCCCTGGCGCCGCCTGCCACATCATACTACCCTGTGTGCTAGTTGGCGGACAGGGTGAGTTTGGCATTTTTGTAAACCAAGCAGAGGAAGTCGGCGGTGCTACTCACGGAGGGGGTGGAGAGGGCTACGAGGTTCGACCGGTGTTGCGACGGGCCGATCAATTGCTGGCGCTGCAACAGACGAGTGTGGAGGGGCTCTCGCTGGCCCAGTTGGCATCTATGTTGGCATCTCTGGTACTAAGCTACAATCGACAACCGCCTGGAACCACCACAACTCGGACGCTTGCGTTCTCGGTCATATTTAACCCCTCTCGTGAGTTTATTTCGGCTTTCTTGTATGCTATCCCATCCTTGTTTATGTTCCTTAATAATTTTAAGGTAGACTTCATTTTTCCCACAATTTCATGAATTTTTTTAGCCTGCTCCACAGACCTATTTTAACTTTCGTGACCTAGATATTAGCATTTTCATTTCTTACCGTCTATCAAGCCATTCACACGCCCGTTTATCCACCCAAGTCAGTTGTTTTATACCACGTTTGACCCCTTGCCGCTAGAAATAACACACAGACTCTCTTTTGCTGAAGCTGTCAAACGATTCTATCCTCCTTTCCCAACCCACTCTGTCTCATATGCCTTCCTTTGGCCATTGGGATTTAACGCATTCATGGCTGCTTTTAGGAGAACACGGTATGCTACAGTTAAGGTGGTTTGCTCCTCACATATAACATCAACATGGGCTAACTGCACTGCTGCTCAGAGATCCAAGTGTGCAATTGCCTTCCCCACACATCAAGAACTCACTACCACCATTTTGAACTCAGCCATGCCATTTGACTCCACCGGTTGTCATGACCACCGCTAGTAATAGTGGCAGTTCGCAAGGCATCAAAAGTTTATCCATTTTGTTGCCTGCTGGTCTTACTTTTAAAACTTGGTTTTCAGTTTTGAATGGCAACACCGTCTGACCATCGCCATTTTATAGCCCGAACCGAACTGACTAATTTAGGCGCACAAGCAACTGTGATGGGTGTTGTTGGGTGGTGCCTTTTACGTTTTGTCACATTGTACGCCGTTCCATGTTGTGATTGCGGTCTTCCGTGAAGATGACTCAGCCCGCCGCATCGTGTACGAGGTTGCAGGCAGTGCTGACTAAGTCGCAAGATGCTGCCTAATGCGCAGTTATGCCCTCATGGTATACTTGTCATGGTAGCAGTAATACTGTTGCTCCATTCTGACTCCTCATGCACCCCCCCCCTTAGTCCTACATTTGATCTCCAGCCCCAAAATTCTGTTTGTTTATGCTGCCTTTCCTGATCAACTTATTGCATGCAGCGTACACTCGCGTGGCTGTCTAGTGCTGATGTCAGAAAGAGGTGGCAACCGAGACGCCTCGGCGAAATAGCATCAGGGGAATACGGAGGATGAGGCAATGTCCACATCCCTCCTTCCTTCCATCCCTCCCTATTTCCGTCTTAATGGCGTGCAAATCTTCGCGCGGCCAAGTTGTCCTGTTTTACAAGAACGGAATGTTCTCCCCATTGTCCGATTAGTTGACTAGTCGTCGCTGCTTCTGAGGGAGAGAGAAGGAAGAGGAAGAGCAGGTTATCCTCGCGTGACTTCCACTTGAGCTGTGTCGAATGGAGAGATCTCGGGCGTAATTGTTTGGCCTTCATCGCGGGAATAATTGGTTCTGTAGATCACCACTACACCTGCACCCCCACTTCATTGTCGTCTGCACACGAGGTGGTGCGTGCTTGAGAAGTGTGGGGTGTGCAGAAAGTGAGTTGTTTAGGGGTGACCAATGATGTGTTGCTTTGCTCAACGAATGTTGGAACGGGAAAGGCGTTTGTCGTGGCAGTTCAGTGGGCAATCCAGAGTGCATAGTGAGTTGTCGTAGAATGAGGTGAATGAGAAGTTGGCAGTTGACAGGCCTTGAACCTTGTCCCCATTCATTTGCGGATGTGAATGTGACCCGCTTGCTTGTTTGCCCGCCCTACACCTCGCCTTTTTCCCCTCAGTTGACACGCAGGTGTGAATTGATTGTTTCACCGTCACCCACGTCAAGCACTAGAGAAAGGAAGCACGTCATTCTCCACTGTTTTCAAGACACGGAGGATCCGTCCTCCCCACCCTCCTTAAACGTGATGCACCCATCCATCTGCAGGTGAGGCCTCACCAGAATCCAATTGGCTGTTGGGACCACTTCTGAGCAGTGCGTTCTGCTAGCGCGCGCTGTGCATTATCGAAGTGCTGCGCAGAAAGACGTTGTGGCCGTGTTGGACTGGTTTCGTGAAGTAGGCAAGCTGGAATCGCATTAGGGGAAGCAGTGCGGAGCACACTTTTATCCGCAATTGACGTGTGCAATCACATGAACAATGGCATGGATTTCGGAGGTGCGCACAGGTTGCAACAGATCACAACGAGGAGTGTCATGAGTGGAGGTGCGCAAACTCGTTTGGTCGAGTGGTGCCCTGAAGGCTCATGAAGGCGTGAGCTCGCGTTGTTTTGCTGTAGTGGGGGTGGCTGAGACATTGGAGCTTTGTGAGTGGAACACACGAAAGGACCCAAAAACCATGACTTCATCAGATTGGATTGACTGGATGTCGTTTGAGGACAGAAATTTTTGCAATTTGTTGGAGTGGAGCCCTAGGACAGTGCAAAGGCCCTGCTGTGGGAGGTTGGGTAGCCCTGCCTTAGTGGAGTCTGAGGTGCTTACTGTTGATGGGACGACTGGGGACTGCGTGGGGAGGAAATCCCTCCTGTTTTGGCAACACCTTGGGAGTATGTAAAGCCCAGTTGATTCGGTTAACCCGGCACCGTTTTATTGCATGTGACCTTTGGCATCTGTAAGATGGAATACTTCAGTATGATTTACGGGCCTTGACACTTTTTGACGTATTCGTGTGGGTTAATCTTGAACAACCGTTGGTAGACAGTGAAACCGTTGGAAGGCTTTTCGTGACCTCAGTAGTTGTAGCTGCACTCGGATTGGAAATGGGAATATTTTGGGAATACTTCAGTAGAATAAGGTTTACGTGAGCATTCCTTGCAAATGCATTCACATCCAGCGTCACATATGTGTGACGCGCCTGTTCATTGTCGCTATACCCCTTAAAGCTTCCTCGCTATGACTGAAAAGATCTCTAACTTTGCATCGAAGCTTGGTTTAAGGATCGTTTAAGTCAAACTGGTGCTTTTGAGTTTACACACGCATTAAACACACAGTGCCTCGCAGATAGCTTTGTCACAGGATGAAATGCCAGCAGACTTGAACCATCTTGCTCCTTGGGCTTTAGTCTCGATTCCACGAGCCTTCATTACTGTGCTTCTTTTCAAAACTCTTCCACAATCAACCCTTCTGTGAGGCTTAAAATCCGAGAATAGCCTTCTTGACACTCGATGTGCACAAACTTCACAAAATTGCAAATTTTTTTCCGTTAAAAATGTTCGCCTCATTTGGCATTCATAGGTCCGTCTGCTTTTATGATGGGATAGGAATCACCTTGGTGGCGACATACAGACTTGCGTCGTTGTTTGAAATGTTTACACTGTTCAAACATTTTACCGTTTAGCGGCTGAGCATCCAGTTGTCATGCAGCGCTGTTCTTAAAGTACTTATCCGCGGATCCGAGTTTTACGCCTCTGTTCAAGGGCCACCTTCGCTCATCACCGCCTCCTCTTTTGAATGGGCTGTAGTGCTTTACGCCCGAGATGTGGGCCAGTAATTGCAGGCATTTATAAGCAGCCGTATTTACATTGAAACGATTTCACTGGAATGCATGCTGTACAGTCCCTATCAATGTGTTCACTGGCTCCTACTTTGTCACCTCTGTCTCAGTATTACTTTTTTCTTTCCAAAAATAAACATTATTTTGCTATAGCTTTTGGCTAAAATACTCCTTCCGGAAGCGCAATTGCCATGTGGATGTGCGTTTATGCGATGTCAGTGCGTCCGCCGCATCGCATGTCATATACGCTCTGTGCTTTAAATAACCTCTCACACATTTGGCCGGAATCGCCTTTCGCGTTCTATCACTTTGGTCACCTCCAAGTGACCAATCGCAATGTCACCTCCTGCCAAATTGAGTACTAATGCCTCCCTCTCTTTCTCCCTCCCTTTCCCCTCCATGCAGAGTTCTACGAGCTCATGTCAAAAGTGGGCGAACTGAACTCCCGACTGACCTCCAAAAATCGAGCCACTGTCATCTCCACCAGGGATGATCACTTCAACGCATTCGAGGTGGCCTCCATTCAGGAGGGCCTGTAAGTTTCTTGCTTTCTTTGCTCTCCCATTTCATTTGTGTTCTCTCCTCTCTTGTCGAATCCACGCCTTTCAGCCACCTACACACCGCATGTTTGTGTGTGTGTGTGTGTGCAAAAGTAGGAGTACCCTCAACCAATCAACTGTGCGCCAAAGACATGTGTGCTGACGAATCGAAAACTTCTTCCGCTTGCTTTTTTGATGTATGTTTGTGTGTATGCATGTTTAAGTCGGATCGGTGGTTTGACGACTATTTCACTAATGCTGATAATAGGCAGGTTTGACCCTAATGCTGGATTAATTAGGCGGGATCATCAAATTGACTTTATTTGCAATGACCTCAAAATGACCTAGAGGAAGATTTGGTGTACTTTGGATTTAATTGGTCTTAGAACAGATGGTGAGGTGGTAAACCACTGATGATTATGTCCTTTTCTTTTAGGAGCCTTATCAACGCTTCTTCTCGAGCTGCTGGAATGCCCTCATCTTCCATTGACAACTGGATGGAACGACAGCAACAACAAAAATGTCAACGTCTTCCTGGTGAACAGGTTTGTCTAGCAACTAACTCTCAATTGTCATTGATGAATTTGCTGGCTTGTCTGCTTTCAGCATAGCCTCCTAGGGAAGCGAGGTCTAGAGGTATCTTCGTCACTCCATATACAGTAGGACTGATAGGCTGGAAACGCAGACCAGGTTCATGAAGGTATGGGCAACTGGCGTAGAGGTTGTAAAGCGCCGGTTTTAACGTCTAAATGATAAAGCGTACTGCTTAAACAACTGAATCCACGTCACAACACCTGCCTCATAATGATCTTGCGCTGCTGTCCCTTCTGTTTAGTCGCACCTCGTTCGGGGTGCCGTTTCGCTCCGTTACCCGCCTGGCGCCCCACACCCGCGGTCTCCTCTTCCCCCCGGTAGACCCTCTGCTACCGCCGAAACGTCTCTTCTTCCCTCTACTTGCTCTGATCCCTCTTCCTCCTCGGGACTCACTCGCTCCTCCTCGCAGCCAGATTTAACCATCACTGGGGCTGGCGCCAGGAGTAGAGGCGACCATCCACAGGGTGCATGGTGGGGTGGGGCCTCCTCCGCATCGGCAGGAATGGGTGAGGCCGGAGGGATGTCGGTGATCCGTGTGTGGCGCTCGCTGGGCGCGGAAGCGAAGGACCAGGTGAGCAAGCTAGTGCCCCTCCACCCGCGCACCATCGCACGTACTGCCGTCCGTCTCGCTGCCCAGGAGTTCAGCATCGATGTCGACGATGTTGCCGCGGAGTTCTGTCTCTGTCTAGTGAGTTTATCACCTGTCCTTTTCTGTCCTGTTCCTTTTTTTCTGCTATCTTAACAGTAGGATGTCTGTCAAGTCGGCTACCCTTTTTCTACTCCTCCTGTCTTCAACTGTCCTTCTTTTCTAACCTTTAATAATCTTCTGTTGGGTTTTAGGTCCGTCCAATTGAGAATTCTTTTTATTTAACGCCACTGGAAGACTTTTCCTATTCGTTCTACTATTCGCTTTTGCACATTTCTTTTCATTTTCTCTCTTCCTCACCTTACCTCGATATCCCGTGGCGTGTTTGTTCCTTTTCTCCTTTCTCCCTTTGAGCACCTTGAGGAAATGTTTGATTAGTTATTTGAGACCGTTCATACCTTTCAAGGTCACTGTGGACGAGGGACCAATCATGAAACAGAGTCGAATCGCAGACAACATGGACGATTTGGCTAATCGAATCGCGTTGAACTCGCGTTACTACCTCAAGCCTAACCGCGTGTCCGATGTTCTCATCACCGACGATGTGGCCAAAGTCATCTATCAGGAGAGTCGCGTCTCCCTCACCCAAGTATCCGCATACGCTCACCCATATCTTGCCATTTTCACAAATCCAGCACCCACTAACACTTCGGTTTCACTGACAGCTATCACCGGAGGAGGTTGCCATCCAACTGACCTTGGATGATTTCTCTATTTTCCGTTCCATCGAAGCTGCGGAATTCGTCGACAAGGTGTTCGGTCTCACCCCTCCAACCTCTTCTGCTCTTGATGGTTGTAGCAATAGCAGTAACAACGGGAACATCGACAACGACGGTGGAGGTGGAGGCGGATTCGCAACGGGTTGTGCAAATCTGGACGCCTTCGCAGACGTGGTCAATAAAGAGGCCTACTGGGTGCCCTCTGAGCTGTGCGCTGAGACCAGTCTCCCCAAACGTGTCGATATGCTCAAGAGATTCATCAAGGTGAGTGAAAATGGCTTCACTAGTAGCCAAATCAAAGACAGAGCTTCCCATCACTGTGCTGTCACCAATTTCAATATTAGTGGTGCAATTGTTGTTGTCCTTGCGATTGCTGTCTTTTAGTGCGCTTTGCAGATCTGGGATTGAAGCACTCAAGTACTAGTGAAATGCGGTTGTCTTCAGACGAAGAATACCCAACCAATCTTTTTACTCTAAGAGGTGATTCAACCGATTATCGTAAATTGGTCATGAATGCATGTCACATATATGTGACACCAGTAGCAAGTGTTAAAAACCTACTTTATTTGTGCAATCGATACATACTAAGTAAAAAGCTGATAACCAAAAGGGAAAATGTGCATTTTCTGAGAATATCCACAGTACTTCACAACGAAGACTGGCTGCGGACGTTTCGATGACCACTTGACTTTCAGTCTTGTCCATTAACGAAAATGGTATTGGGTTGTTTGGAGAACTGGATGGCCTATATGCCAAATGTCTCCTTCCCGTGTGACTCACCATCCGTCAATCATTGTTTCATCTCCCATTTGTCTGCAAATTCGCCTATTTTCAGTAATGTGAAAACCGGGTCTGTAGCGCTTGAGGCACTTGTGTGATTACCGGTGGGATTTCCTCTTTTATACACTGTGCGCTTTACGTCCATTGATCTGTTGAATCACTACCATGATGCATGCAACTACTTGTTACCAGTAACGGTCTCTTTTTTGTGATGTGCCCTTATATGCTAATCATCTCTTGGTGTGATGCCTTGGGTAAGTGATGGCAGTCCAATTAGCTACCCAATCCGAGAGCAGATAGGGTGTACGCACTCTCCTTTGCATTTTTTCGACTGTAGATAGCGAAGTTGTGCAGAGACCTGCGAAATTTCAACACCATGTTCTGCATCCTCGTGGGACTGCACATGTCGCCGGTGGAACGTCTGCGGCAGACCTGGGAGCGCCTTCCCAATAAATACGTCAAGATGAGTCGCGACCTCGCTGTACGTCTCTTCCTCTGCTTGTCTGTCTGTTATCTGTCAAGCCGTCCATCAAATTCATCTCCGTTTTTTCTTCCACATTTGCGGTTACTACTAGCCTTCGCCTTCATCTTCGCCTTTGCCTTTGACACTGTACTAACTCACTTTCTTCCCCCCCCATTCAGAAGGTTGTAGCACACGCAATCATACACTAAGAATGATGCTGATTGACCTGCAATTTGTCACTTGCAGCGCCTTAGTAAAGCTCTAGGCCAGCTTTGTTTAAAACGGGAGTGAAAAGGGGTTGTGGATATTCCCATGTCTACCTGACTGCCTGCCCGTCTGTTCCCATAAGGAAAAATGCGTAGAAGGAGGCTCGCAAGCTACAACCAGACCCTCTACTCCTCTTTATCTGCCTATATTGTACCTTTGATTTCTCTTTCTCCATCAGTGCGTCTACGTATCAATTACCCAACCTAGCAACCAAATTAACATTCATTTTAACCTCTGCATCTCTCCATCCCTCCATCGAGCCATTAGTCCATCTATCCATCCGCTTAACTGTCTCCGTCTGTCTGCCGGCCTATTTACGTATTTACCCCACTGCAGTTGGTGTTGGACCCCTCACGAAACTTTGCGCACTACCGCAACCTTCTCACCTCGCCGCCGCAGTCACCGCAAACGGGGGCGCAGTGTCTCCCTCTCGTGCCCTATCTACCACTGGTGTTGAAAGACCTAACCTTCATTCACCTAGGCAACCCCTCACGCAGCCCCGCCACCTCCGCCTCCTCGTCTGCGTGCCCTCAACTCATCAACTTCGCCAAGCTGCGCATGTTCGCCAAGGAGGTCAGTGAAAGTTGGCTGCCTCTTTGCCAATCATTGAATTGTTATGCAGATTAATTTAGCAGATTTAAGGGCTTTGTTACTGTCACTAGGATTTGATTAAATAAATCTTATTTTTTTTATTCAAATTTCACTGATTTGATGGTTGTAGTGGGGTCCCATGGATAGTACTGGATATCACTGGGTAGGAACATCATCTCGATGGCTTTCGTGATTGAATTTTCGTTTGTTTGCTAGATTCGCTCCCTCCGTCGAATGTGTGACATCGAGTACGATCTCCCATTGGCCCAACGCCTCCTCCAATCAGGCGGCACCTCGAATAAATTCTCTTTTCTATTGGCTCCTGGAGGTGGCAGTGGCAGTGCCACCACGATTGATATTTCATCACCACAACAACAGCACCAACAACCATCTCTACTAACTTCCTCTGCTTCCAACATTTCCACTGCTTCCGCGTCCTCCGCCACTGATTCTGTAAACAATCAAGGTTAGTCAAATATCTATGTGCAACTCAATTTGAGTCAGACTAACTTATTGCAATATAAGTAAGCTTAATGTTTTTTTTTTCTTTAAAAAAAACTTTTTCTGTCAGGCTCACATATACAACCAAAAAAGTCCAGTGATGGAGGCGGTGTTGCCTCGTTGATGAGTGGTGCCACCTCCCTTCTCCTCTCCACCGCCTCCGGTGCTGGCTCTTCACCAACTCGGGTGACAGTACCGAATCTGGGAGGCGTTGCTTGGAGTGGGATGAAAAAAGCCAAAGTGAAGGCATTGTACGCGGCATGGCAGATGCGCTTGCGAGTGCGCACCTACATGGCGGGTTTACGAGTAACTGAGGACCTGGATCGGTTGGCGCAGCTTTCGCATCGGGCGGAATCCGGTGGCGCCACACCCAAGGAGGCCACTCCCACCCCTACATCTGCTCCCGCACCGCCTCAGCATCCACCACTGCCATCGGTAGCGGTGGTGGGTGGAAAATCAGCTTTTGTGGCTGAATCTCCTCCCTCGAAATCTCAACTGCCACCGACACCACCACAAGTAACCGTCATTTCCACAGCTGCTGCCATGGTACCCACATCCAGCGCAACCGCCACCATCTCTTCTCACCGCTCCATCTTCGGCAACCAGTCGATCGAGGATGCTCGAAAGCTCATTGCTCTCCAGGAGCGAACCTCGCGTCGCCGCATGCGAATGTGCGCGGTCCCAACATACCCACAGCAACAGCACTATCACCATTACCACCAACAGCTGTTGCATCCTCAGCAATATTGCCACTATGGCGTGCACTATCAACACTACCTGTCCAACGGCGTGCCCGCTTATGTAGCGGGAGATCAGAGGACGGGTCAGAGGGGTCGATACCTTCCTCCCACCACCACTAATGTCTATCATCTCCAACTCCACCAGCAGCACCAGCAATACCGCCAGCAACAGCAGCAGCAAACGTCAGCGATGGCTGCAGCGCAATGGGTGGCACGACAGCAACAGATGGCATTGCCAAGTCAGCAGCGGAGCAGATTCCATTCTCCACCACCACCACCGCCGCCTCCTCCTGCGCCACCGCCACCTCAACACTCGATGCCGCCGAAACAACCACCGGCGTATGATTATGCTATGATATTGAAGGTGCAGCAGCAGCAACAACAACAGCAGCAGCAAATGCGAAATGTTGGGGGTTTCGTGCGAAGATCGAGCGAACCACCTCCACGGGGTGGTGTGGGAGGACCACCACGAGTCACCTCACCGGCTTTGGTTCATCGACACCCTTCGCCCCAAGGCTCTATGCAAAGACCACCGCTTCCCTCCTACCACGAGGTGACTTCTGCCACATTTGCTTCTCTACCCAAGTCGGCTTTTAATTTGTCCACTTTTGCGTATCTTAATCTTCCAGGTTGTGGCGATGAAGCAACACCAACAGCATTTGGGCACTAGTGTTCAGCCTCTGGCACGTGGACAAGGTTCCTGACACTTTTTGAACCCTGGTGACCTTTCTGCTGATTTCAGCATAACTAACGCTTATCTTTTCCTCTTTTAGATGGTCGACCAGTGCGATGAAACGACCAGAACGCTAATTGCCATTTCTTTGTACATAAATGCGAGTGTGGATTAGTCGATTTGACCCTACGTACGCTCTCTTTGCTCCCCTCTTCCCCCTCCCCTCTCCTGCCCTAAGAAACGTGAACTTCCTTCATATTTGCTTTTAGATGCGCGTTATCTATGCCAATGCCACTATGCCCTAGTCCTAAGAATTATTATCTTCTTGTATTTAATAAACATGTTTTATGATGGTCTTGACCAGATTTTGAATAGAAAGGTTAAAAAGGGTGCACTACCAAATAGCTTTGAACGGTAGACAGAGAAAAAAACAGCTTTATCTTGGCGGCGTTAGTACCAAAAGCACTAGCTACCATGCTATTTCACTTTTCTTTGTACGGTTGTCACATTTCCAGCTCACTGAAGAGGCCGGTCCAGTGGAAAGGAAAGTAGGTTATTCATTAAAAAATCGCTCAGTTGGTATACACAGAAAGGTGGCAATCATGAATGCTACACTTCATCCTCATAGTCCTCCTCGCCTCCTAAGGGAGGGAGAAGGCGGAGACAGAAGGAAAGTTGTTGGTCCATGGACAAAAAGGTGTCGGACATAAGGTAGAGCGACAGCTCGTGTACGCCCTTAGCAGTAGTCGTCGTGTCGTCGAAACGGAAAGACAGAGAAACCACGTTAGTGTGGGAGGGGCTCTTCCTAAAGGTTGTTTTCTTCATGCCCAGCAGAAGACCACCCTCGTCCACTCCCGTTCCCATCGGCTCGCCCAACACCACAACCCAACCAGGCGGCCGTGATTGACGTACCCCATGATCTCGAGGCTGAAACAGAAGTAGTGCTGCTGCTTGAAATGTGTAAGTGAAAAGGTTACTTCGAATTGGTGCCCACCATTAGCGAGGGAGTATTTTCGTAGTTGAGGGTGACGATAAGTGCATAGTCGGTGTCGGGGTACACGTCCAGCGGATGTTGTCTGCCTTCCTCTGGGGAGACGTCGAGTCCGATAATGGACACCTTTTCTTCACTCGGACCCCCTGCTAGGGATATTTGGAGTGATACGATTGGTAAGCACAAAAGGGTCTGTGGGGAGAGAAAGGCTGAAGGTCAGATTTACTGAAAAGAAGGGAGGATTACTGGCGTCAATACCATTAAAAATAATGTGATGAAGAATTTTAGTGTAAGAAATATCTCATTTCGCTTAACTAAATCGCTTAATTAAAATTGACATTCTTCGAACATTTTGTAGCCGCAAAATCACCAGCTGAAGGCCTATTCGTGCTGGCACAGATGATACCCATGGTGAATCTGATACAGCCAGAGGCATTAAAAAGCTGTGCAACAAAGATATGAGTAGCCAAGATTAAACTGGCGTGAATATCCTTGCAGCAGTTGGTAACTCGTAATTTTGTCTCCGAACTGCAACACATTATCACCGCCTCACCCTCCTGATCTGTTCGACAATTTTGGGAGCTAGGCGGTCCCCTATGACATCTCGCAGTCCGGGGAATCGAGGCGCAGCACCAGACACTTTCAACAACTGAGGCAACGTTTCCACGTAAGCAGCTTCGCCTAGTTGAAAAGCCGCAAGATGGGAGGAGTCAAGTGAGGCGGAGAGTTGCAGCAGCGGCGAGTCAGAGAGCCAAAGCGCGCGTTTAATCATCTGCCCGAGGAGGACGCATCGCAGTGCCGCCGCCAGATGCCCACCAAGAGCGGCGCAGTCGAGCAGTGCAGCAAGCAGTCGCGGCGTCTGTTCCAGCAGCGACGCCGTGTCTGTTATGTAGTCTGCCACCGGCAGCCCCGTCGTCTTCCGCGAGAGGTGGGCTTGCAATAGAAGGTGTGCTTTCGCATGCCCCGACTCCGGCGGCTCCCGCAATCGCAGCGGCATCTCGCCTGCCAAAGTCGCGTTCACCTCGTCCTCGCTATGGCGCACCGGAATGTCCGCAAACTCTTCGCTCATCTAGACGAAATAAATTCCACTCATTCCATTTTGACGGACATTATTTCACACCGAGCCAAGTAGACACACCGAGAGGATGTAAACGAGATCATCAATGCTGGTGGTGGCTGAAAGACTCTCCGCGAACAGGCGGATGGTTTTGTGGGAAATGTAGTAGAAGGATGCGAGTCGACCCATTGCAGTGGAGTGGAGAGGGATGATGTTCGTATTCATCTCGTCAAATTCAGGTTCACCCACCTCAACACAACCAGCATCCATCAATTGCTCCACCGCGGAGGACACGACCGCAGAAAGGAAGGCACTCACACCTGCTGCACTCGTGTCCTCCAGATGGTAGTAGCTGTATAAAAACCCCCAGTTAGACTTAAACAAAGGTAAATTAGTGAAAATGATTTTGAAAAAGCGAACTTGGGATTCATGAGAAGGCGACGGAAATAGAATGTCCACGTGATACATTCCACGGCTGCCTGCATGGAAGCGACGCTGCCAGAGGCGACCTCGGCGTTCAGGTAATCGGGCAGGATGCGAGGAAGGCAGCTCTCCACAGGAAAGGGTTCGTAGAGGAAACGCTTGTAGAAGGCCTTCTTGATATCCTGCACCATCACCACCGCCTTGCCCTCAGTGTCGAATTGCGGACGCCCAGCACGACCCATCATCTGCAGCACATCTGCGAGGCCAAAGGAAACTTTTCACCGATGTGTAAGCAAGCAGTTGGCCGTTGTCAAGCAAATAGCACCACCACTTGAGTTTACAAGTCACCATTCTCAACATTAAATACGTATGAGGCCTGCGACTGAATGGCTACTCCCACATACAAAAAAGCATATTTATCAACGAATGAACTCATCCACAGACAGCCATGGGCCCATTTCCAGCCCGCTGATGTGAACTTGAACGACCAACGAACCCACATTCATAACGACGCAAACGTTAATAACTGAAATTGATCGATGGTGACCCAAGAAAAAGTCGTCGGAGAAACATCAGTAGAATATAAACTTTGGCACTAGTCACGTAAATTTATACAAACACAGAATTGCAAAAGGGAAACGTGAATACGTTTAATATACCAGTGATGGGGTAGTCGACATATCGTTTCGTTTTTCCATCAAAGTATTCCGTTCCCTTGACAATCACTAGGTGAGCGGGAAAGTTGACACCCCATGCCAGTGTAGACGTGGCAATCAGCACCTTTAGAATGGGAAAAATTGGGAACCGATTATAGTGAAAGCCGACGTATCAAGTGAGGCCAGTGTCGAAAGGTGGAATACGTTTTGTAAAAAAAGACAATCTACCTGAATTTTTTGATTGACAAAGAGCTCTTCCACAATCCGCCTATCGTTTTCACTCAGGCCGGCGTGATGAATACCGATGCCGTAGGGGAGGGTTATTTGAAGGTTTTGGTCTCTCATCGTCGATGCCAAGGCCTCCATCTAACACAGTGAATAAAAGAAAGTCGATTGAGTGGATGTGTGATTGGTCACCGACTCAGGCAAAGAGCAAAGGCCTGCCTCGTCAACATCCATGTGAAGCCATCGACGCGGCAAAAAGTCCGATGAGGCGTGGCTGATCAAATCGAACGCCGTCCGTCGTGTCTGCCGCCGACTTGCCACGAAAACCAACACCGGCTTCTCTGCCGAGTGACTTTGAATTGCTATTAGGTTAAATAATTAAATCATACTTTAATCCCACCAGTAGTGATGCTGCCATCGCAAATAATTGACAAGTCTGACTAGCCGAAGTTGCAAAATAATTTCTGCTCCCAAAACCCTGCCACTACTTGTCGCCCATTTTTTCGCCGTTTTCTCCCCCTCTCCGAAACTCTCAACTTTTTCTACCCCTCCTTGGATCACCTTCGCCTCCATTACTGAATGGTATGCTGACAACCACCATTGCTTTCCTATTATTGCTACTACTAATACTTCCCCCCTCAGCCGTCTCCTTGCCTTCAGTCTGCTTGAAATCCTTGCATGATTGGAACCATGATAAACGCAATAAATTAAATAAATACGGCGCCCCAAATAACTTGTTTGCTATGCATTCCGATTCTAAGCTCATGGGACTAAATTGCTGCTGCCGAATCAGACAATCAAATTGTAACAGCAAACACCACACATTGATGTCATGCGGCTAAATCAGAATAATCAAAAAGCCTTACCTTGGAAGATGGGTTTGTTCATCAGAGCCATGCGGGGGCAGTAATGACGACCGGGAAAAGCCTGAATGTGAACTTCTAGAGGCACCGGACGGACGGAAGGCCGGAAGTTGAAAAGGCCGCGTCCACTGCAGCCGCTCTCCACACCGAGCGGAGTGAGGGGCACCCGTAGCCACACCGCCATGTCCACCGCATTAGCAAGCGCAGTCGATAGTCCCACGATCCGAACGCGTGTGTTCAACTGATTTGCGATGAAGTTGGCTCGCGATACAATCGCCTGAAAAAAGGAAGCAAACAATCTGAAAGCTTGGGAAGGAGGAGTCTTGACAATAAGAAATCGCACACTTTACGAGCAGACTAATGGGGTTAAAAATAAGCGACCGAACTCACTTCTATAACGGGACCACGATCCTCCCCAACCATGTGGATCTCATCGATCACGATGAGAGCAATCTGACGGACGTAGTTGCGTTGTCGCCAACTTCGTGAAACACCATCCCACTTCTCCGGTGTTGACACAATTACATCCGCGTTTCGTAGGAGACTGGCATCTGGACTCACATCGCCCGTCAGCTCAACCACGCTGCAGATATTGAAATATTGCCACGTACAAACTGCCAGCAAAAATACCCTTACAAATAGGATTTAGCCCCTTTCTAATTACTAATCTATCAGCGATATTAACCGAGCAATTTGCGGCTCAAATTTCATCTCCCATTACAGAAATATGAAACGAATTGACAAAGACTCTAAATGGTACCGACTCACCGCTTTCCGAGTTTTTTGCCAATCTGAACGGACCAGTCGTCCACCCGTTCTCGAACAAGCGCTTTCAATGGGGCAATGTAGACACACTAGCAAAAAGGAATAACTTGATAAATAAACGCGATTACCTTTTTCTCTGGAGTTGTATTAAAAACACGGAACATGGCAAGTTCGGCCATCGCCGTTTTGCCTGAACCCGTCGGTGCCCCCAGTAACACGTTGACATCCTGATGGTAGAGGGTATGAAACACTTGCGTCTGGATGGGATTGAAATGTGTGAAGGAGTACAGCGCTTCGTAATGCTGGTTATTCAATGCTTTTATTGGCAGTGGATCCAACGGTAGGAGATCTGTGAGTTATGGAGTATGAGTTGATTAAGCAATTACTTCCTGCTTGTTTTTAATGAAGAAGGAGCAATCGTTTACCACTGTGGGGAGGATCGGCCTGAGGCAGAAGGATATTGCGCAAGTGTACAGGAGCAAGAGTTTCCACACCCAAATATCGGTCCGATATGCAGCGGACAAGGTATTGCGAAGGCAGAGGTTCGTGGATAGGGATAGTGAAGACCAGTTCTGTCAGTGGTCCACCTTTCGCTTTTACCATCTGTAATGAAACCGAGATAGGTGGAGGAATAAAATCCACATTCAGAGGGCACAATCCAGCAGATAGTTTCGACCAACCATCTTCTTGGTCAATGCAAAGGCCTCTGAGTGGTAGATGCAAGCGTCATCGGGATCTTCTACCCACAGCCAGTAGAGCAAAGTACTACCGTTGCCGTGGTGGCGATCAATCCAGGTGAAGTCGGCAGTGAGGCGGACAGTGATGCGGAGGATGTTGCGAGTGACCGGTTGAGCATCCACAACCAGCGTGAGCAATGGCAAATAACTGGCCAGTCGACAGACGTACTCAGCACCGCGCAAGCCCTGGTAATGCAGAATGCCGTCTAGCGAAGGGAAGAGGATGAAGGGAATTCAAACCAATGAAATAAAGCAAAATTCGTCAAATTAAGGAATTTTGTTAGAAAACAGAATGAGAAAAATGGACACGTAGTGGAGCTGTCATAATAGAGTGCCACAACCGGCTGTTTTAGCCGCCCAGAAAACAAACCTCACAGAAGCAATAAAATTGCTTCCAGGTACGTCTACTCTGATAATAGTGCCTTCGGAAGTAGCTCGACAGCTAGAATGTAAAAAAGCCTACTGAAATCTACGAGACCTTCTCGATGTGACGGAAAAAACCTCAATACTGTTTTGGCTGTCGTTACAGGAGAGTAATCATAAACAAAGCAGAAAGTTAATATCCGTAAGGCCTTTAAGGGCCTACCGATTCGTAATCAGTCGGTTCGTGTGTGAATGGAATAAAAAGAGAATTCAAACCGGTAAACTTAAAAGGAGACATCAACATAAAGTGAGAAACCTACTGAGCTCACTGGGATCCAACTCCCGAATCCTGTCCACGCGTAGAGACAGGTCATCTACGCGATCCAATAACCGACAACCCTCCACATTCGAATCAATGAACTGCCAAAGCGGGGTCTCATCGTACCACAGGCGATGCTCAATCATCTACAAGACATTGGAATGGAGTAAGAAGATGAAAAGAATGAGAATGAGATGGGAAACTCCAAAAAACTTACCTTAGATAGACGATGCGCGGAGGTGGCGCAAACGGACCACGCGAGTCTCAACGCAATCTCAAAAGTGTATCTCGCTAACCTTCCCGCATTCTGCTGTACATAGAACATGTCCGAGACAAGGGAATGAGTGATCGGTCGAGCTCGAGAGATATGTGCCTGCAGCAACACGTTGACTTTGACACCAAGAGTACCTTCCACTGTGCCGGGGTTCTTCACTACTACCCGACAGGCCTCGTCGCGAAGGTATTGTAACTCAGCCTCCTCTTCGTCGCGCACCTTCATCTGCGCAAACTCGGAGGCTTCTGCAACCAGACCGATAAGATCCTGCAATCGCATCAGCGCGTGTAGACGCTGACGAACGAGAGCGGCGGTGGCGTAGCTGATATAGTATAGCGATGCTGTGCGTCCCCGGTCAGTGGAAGCCATTTGCCCAGTGGAGGACTCGAAACGAATCATCTCTGCATCGTCCAGAGCTGTCGCCGCCTCCTCAACCACTTTGGTAAGAAAATGCGTCAAATCAGGGTCCTCCTAAGGGAGAAAGTGAAGCCTCGTTGATGGCAAGCCAAGTAGGCCATTTGAGCAGCAATTTAACGCACCGAGAGCATGGCTGGAGTGATGCCATAATGGAGGGGCGATTTGGTGAGCCTGACGAAAAGGTAGGTGTACGAAAGCCACGTGACCGCTTCTGATACGTTGGACACCGTTCCGAGGGCAATCTGAACAAAACCCCACCAACGTTTTGATCATAGACAATAGTTATTGAGTACTTCCTAAGTAGCAATGATAACAAGACTTTACCTCGGCGTTAAGATGATCGTTGAGATTTTTCAGAAGGTTGCTTTCAATTGGAACCTGATTGGTTACAAGACGAACGTAGTGGTCCAATTTGTCATGGGTCGTGATAATCGTGGCCAGACCAAACCTATCGAACTGAGGCCTGCCAGCGCGTCCGAAAATCTGAACAAGGCGATTGTAAGAATGGTGCTCCAAAAGAACCGAGTTGAAGGGACTCAGGCCATCAAGAGACGGCCCAGAAAGAGCAGGGACTTTGGAATTCCATGCAAAACTAAGAATTTGGAGTTATCTCATAGATGTCTAAGGTTCAATTTAAAAAATGAAGGTTTTAGGCCACCAGAGGCAAGCAACAGATGTAGACCACTCAAAAATGAACTGAGGGCAGATCTTCCGAAATTCCGTGAATTTGATTGAACAAAACAAAGAAATTCTAGTTAGGCCAATTTATGATTGTTCGCGCAATCAAGCAGTTGGAAATTAAAATTTTTAAAAGACGTATAGGTCTATCCAATCAGAGTTATGGATGACCGGTCTGGTACTTTAAATGCCATTATTGTCAATCATAGAGACGTAGGAACATAGATTCAGATGACGAGCTAAGTCAAAATGCCGCAAAGCAATAGGAATTAACTTGGAGTGGAAACTAACCCACCCACCCGCTAGTAGGCTAGTCAGGTGGGAGGTAAATTTACAGCAATGGCAATCCATCCAGTCAAAGTGGGGGATCGGCCGATTAAAGTCAATAACTTTAAGTATGGATACGCGACTTGGCATTTGACACCTTACAATAGCATAAAAAGTAAGTCGGTGAATCAGGGACTAAACGATAAGAGAGGCGCGCACCTGAAGGACATCGAGGATGTCGAGATCGACATAGTCTGAGCGGTCGGGATCGTAAATGCGGGTACCCTTAATGACCACTGCATGGGCAGGCAGATTGACTCCCCAGGCGAGGGTGGCGGTGCATACCAGTACCCTCAGCGTGCCCTCTCTAAAAAGGCGCTCCACCAAGGTGCGGTCGGGTCGCAGCATCCCCGCGTGATGGCAGCCTATGCCTCGAGGGGCCAATTCTCGCAGTGCCAGATCCGAAACTCGAGCAATCTTAAGAGGGGAGAAAAGAGAAGATTCCCAACTCATTGTGCAAAACCAAAAAAAGCCGGGCAACTTTAAGTGCTTTTATTAATAGGTTGATTAAAAAGGGTGAATCGATGCATATCTGCGACTTTGGGTTATTTCATTTGCATATGCCAAAAAACTTCACAATTCCCAGACAGTTCCACTTCACCCTGAGCTACTTTAAAGAATCACGTCAGTAAGCATTGCAAGTTCTACCAGATTCACGAACTTAGGCTGCTGGAACTCAAGTTGTAAAAAGCCTTCCAAAGGTTGCAGTGCCCCCACAGCTTGGTGGTTCAAGTCTGCTGGCATTTCATCCTGTGACAAAGCTATCTGCGAGGCACTGTGTGTTTAATGCGTGTGTAAACTCAAAAGCACCAGTTTGACTTAAACGATCCTTAAACCAAGCTTCGATGCAAAGTTATCGCTCTTTTCAGTCATAGCGAGGAAGCTTTAAACCTCCTATCGACAATGAACAGGCGCGTCACACATATGTGACGCTGGATGTGAATGCATTTGCAAGGAATGCTCACGTAAACCTTATTCTACTGAAGTATTCCCAAAATATTCCCATTTCCAATCCGAGTGCAGCTACAACTACTGAGGTCACGAAAAGCCTTCCAACGGTTTCACTGTCTACCAACGGTTGTTCAAGATTAACCCACACGAATACGTCAAAAAGTGTCAAGGCCCGTAAATCATACTGAAGTATTCCATCTTACAGATGCCAAAGGTCACATGCAATAAAACGGTGCCGGGTTAACCGAATCAACTGGGCTTTACATACTCCCAAGGTGTTGCCAAAACAGGAGGGATTTCCTCCCCACGCAGTCCCCAGTCGTCCCATCAACAGTAAGCACCTCAGACTCCACTAAGGCAGGGCTACCCAACCTCCCACAGCAAGGCCTTTGCACTGTCCTAGGGCTCCACTCCAACAAATTGCAAAAATTTCTGTCCTCAAACGACATCCAGTCAATCCAATCTGATGAAGTCATGGTTTTTGGGTCCTTTCGTGTGTTCCACTCACAAAGCTCCAATGTCTCAGCCACCCCCACTACAGCAAAACAACGCGAGCTCACGCCTTCATGAGCCTTCAGGGCACCACTCGACCAAACGAGTTTGCGCACCTCCACTCATGACACTCCTCGTTGTGATCTGTTGCAACCTGTGCGCACCTCCGAAATCCATGCCATTGTTCATGTGATTGCACACGTCAATTGCGGATAAAAGTGTGCTCCGCACTGCTTCCCCTAATGCGATTCCAGCTTGCCTACTTCACGAAACCAGTCCAACACGGCCACAACGTCTTTCTGCGCAGCACTTCGATAATGCACAGCGCGCGCTAGCAGAACGCACTGCTCAGAAGTGGTCCCAACAGCCAATTGGATTCTGGTGAGGCCTCACCTGCAGATGGATGGGTGCATCACGTTTAAGGAGGGTGGGGAGGACGGATCCTCCGTGTCTTGAAAACAGTGGAGAATGACGTGCTTCCTTTCTCTAGTGCTTGACGTGGGTGACGGTGAAACAATCAATTCACACCTGCGTGTCAACTGAGGGGAAAAAGGCGAGGTGTAGGGCGGGCAAACAAGCAAGCGGGTCACATTCACATCCGCAAATGAATGGGGACAAGGTTCAAGGCCTGTCAACTGCCAACTTCTCATTCACCTCATTCTACGACAACTCACTATGCACTCTGGATTGCCCACTGAACTGCCACGACAAACGCCTTTCCCGTTCCAACATTCGTTGAGCAAAGCAACACATCATTGGTCACCCCTAAACAACTCACTTTCTGCACACCCCACACTTCTCAAGCACGCACCACCTCGTGTGCAGACGACAATGAAGTGGGGGTGCAGGTGTAGTGGTGATCTACAGAACCAATTATTCCCGCGATGAAGGCCAAACAATTACGCCCGAGATCTCTCCATTCGACACAGCTCAAGTGGAAGTCACGCGAGGATAACCTGCTCTTCCTCTTCCTTCTCTCTCCCTCAGAAGCAGCGACGACTAGTCAACTAATCGGACAATGGGGAGAACATTCCGTTCTTGTAAAACAGGACAACTTGGCCGCGCGAAGATTTGCACGCCATTAAGACGGAAATAGGGAGGGATGGAAGGAAGGAGGGATGTGGACATTGCCTCATCCTCCGTATTCCCCTGATGCTATTTCGCCGAGGCGTCTCGGTTGCCACCTCTTTCTGACATCAGCACTAGACAGCCACGCGAGTGTACGCTGCATGGAGTAGTTAGTCAGGAGAAGCAACTACTGAGATAGAAATGGAGGAGAAGGTGATCAAATTTATTTGCTACTAGGAGACTCTACGACATCATTTGGTTACCTTCCTATTTGCAAATACACAGAGCACCAAGCTAATTCGCAAAATCAAATTGGAGCACTAAAAACATGGAATGTTTAGAGGCGTCTAAGTAAAAGAAGCTAAGAATTCCAAATTTTCCCACGCATTTTTAGCGATCAAAGCTACTGACCCGATACTAAGCATTCTGGGCTGGTTAACTTCCTTCCGGATTAAGTTACAGCAACATTAGACACCGAGAGTTGTGTTAGAAAACACAGCAAATTCTAGACCACTCAGTCAAGTTAGTTTGGTGGATATAGTAGACTCTAGGTTCCAAGTTATGAAGCAGCCTCCATTCAATTAGGTTGGATGAGTCCAGCCTAAATAAGTGTTCCAAATAGGAGAAAAAAATCCATGGCTTCACAACGGTTCAATAGGTAAGGAAAAGTCCTTTAAATTTAGCCCATGCCTTTTTGAGGCATTCCATGGTCAGTTGGGTTTCCAACATCGAATAAGTTCTAAACAAAGGAACAGCAACAACTTTAAGTTAGCTGGTAAAGGCCCACCAACGGATACGAAGGAATTGCAGCCTATTGCACAACATTCAGTCAAATCTAGTAGCTCAAGATCACTCGAAGGCGAATATCAGTTTGTGCTTCTAATTATTAATCCTAGCAATTGCAAAAGATGCTACATGTAATGTTAACCCTGACCGTAATCTAAAGATTCAAACTCACTTCAGGAAACTCCAACAGCGTACATTAAGAATTCCAAACTAATTCATGGTGCCGAGGTCTGCATTCTAATTCTAGACAGTTTCCACAATCTCAAACGGCAAGTAACAAAAGGTTTTCAGATTTTTTCGCTAATTCTCACTCCATTAAAAAAGGACCACAGGCCACCGCTAAGCGCAAATAAAGTACCAACCAGCTTACCCGTTTGATGAACTCGGGTGTTCTGTTGGGTAATGGGGGCTCGAAGTACTTCAAGTCACCGGACTGGCTGGCCCTATCCAACAGCCACCGCGCTGTGCGCATCGTCTCACCCCGAGCGTGCACAAAAATCATCACCTGCGTAGACGGATAAAAAACTCTAGCAGCTCATCAAGTATGACACGTCCAATTTCATTTAAGTAGTATTGAATCAGTGATCACACCACTTTGTTACTGGCTGCACAATGTTATAACACTTTACATATACTGCTTCGGGTTTCTTCGACTAATTGTGAGGGTCAAGTAAAACAATTATTCCGTGGATGGAACCTCGTACCTACAAACAGGTGCTCGATTGCAGAATAACTGATGATTAATTCCGTGTAAATAACAGCACTGTACTTATAAATCAACCACAAGAAGAACATTACCAAAGAACAAGGCAAACAAGAAATATGCACCCACCCACCCACCCATCTGCCCGCATGTACAAGTCCCTCTAAAGTCATGTAGCCATCCACGCGGTAGTATGAAGCATGGCCAACACATAAGACGAACAAACGGAGGCCAGGCAAAGTCGCATGATCAGCACGCAGCCATGCGCTGCAAGAGTGCTTACCGTTATTTCGTTTGAAACTTCATAAAAAACTGCAACGCCACCGTTTTTAGCGCAGCCATTTAAGACTCCGCATTAAAATAAGAACAGAAGACTTTCCTTGGAACAATGACTACTGTGAAGTTTCGTGAGCGCTGATCAACAACTCCTCTAAAGAAGTCTGGGAATTCAATGAAGGGTAAAAGGACGAAAGAGAAGGCGCAAATGATTTTAAACGAGTTGTGGGATTGAAAAAAAGATACTAACATAAGGGGGAATAATCTACCACCCGATATCGTGAATAAGTTCAATAAGTATTTCTGAGGCGTTGCCCGTATAAAGCTGTGGTGGAACAAAGTATCCAAAGTCGTTTACAGACATGCTACGACCACGAACTTGTTCTTGCGCACAAGATTAAATTTTCCGGTTTCCCACATTTAATACCTGTAGTCTTCAAATCCATCCGTAATAAAGATGTAATTTCACATGCCTTACGATGTTCACAGCTATCAAGGAGACACAGCAAGGGCCAAGGTGTCTAGATATTCCAGAGGACGAATCAGGACTCTTGACTTTACTAGAAAAGCACTCCAATCCTTGCGATTTGATCAATGCTTTCTGTCTTCTTAGCCTTGAAAGTCCTCACGAAACCCTAGGCCATATATAGGAGATAGTGAAGTGCTATAGACGAAGTATTGGAAGTGGAATAAGACCAGTTTAGGTAAATTTCAATCTCTCCTATTTTAGCATCCATATAACCCATGACTATGTCAAGACATGCTTGATCTTCCATAACACTTTTCAACGTACTTTGATTTCGCATAAGAGTGGACAAATGGACGACGAAGAGGCTTAATGCTAGAGGCACAGCGCAGGAGGAACAGACTTGAAGAGGAGAAATACCTGTTGACTTCGGCGCGACAGGTTACTAAACTGCCGCTACATAGAGTCTTGATTGCCAAACCGCCGAAACTTCTAGCCTTCAACACACTTGTATCCAGGAAGGTTACTGGGGCGCTGCAAGCAAATCACTTGAGGCCAAATCAGTTATCAGGTGAGCCATAAACTACCAGGAGCGCCTTTGTCATTTACGCCGTTGCTGGGGCTACCTGCGACGACAGAAAAATGCTCCTGTTCGACTCCCAGTAGGTTCCAAGCGATAACAATCCTCCGACCATTCTAGTCCATTGATAACCACTTCAGAGCTAAGGCCAATCAGATGCCGCAGATACGCGCAACTGAAGTCGGTGATACAAACAAATTCACCCTCAGACAGGCTCTACTAGCCAGCAGCCAGACACAGACGCGCTGATCACGCTAAACATTACGTCGGTAATAAACATATCTGCTGTGGAGTCTCTATCCACCGACTATTCGGTTGGAACGCCAATAGAATTTAAATGACGCATGCATGCTAAATGACCCATTTGGAAGCAATTAATAAGCTACAGCAGAAACAATGGAATCAGAAGAGGTTCAAAACCAATCATTAAATGAGTAATGCAATACGTTCATCAAATACAAGAAAACAAACCTGTTGGTCCTGACGCAGCTGTTCAATAACGCGCTCGTAGCAGACCTGATTCATGAGGAGATCGGTAGCACTGCCGGAGATAGGGGCGTGCACGCCAACAAAGGCCATATCGAGGGGCACAGGACGAAAACGGGAGTCGAAGTAGAAGAGGCCACGACACGGATTGACACGGAGGAAGGCAGCGATGTCGAGGTAGTTGGGCAAGGTGGCGGAGAGTCCAACGATGCGGATAAGGCGCTGGGAGGCCTCCACTTGGCGGAGGGTGCGCGCCACCAGCGCTTCAATCACCGCCCCACGCTCCTCATGCAGAAGGTGCACCTCGTCGATGATGAGAAGCTGCAGAGCCTGCACTAGTGATGCATCCCCCGCTCCCTTCCGCGAAATCACGTCCCACTTCTCCGGCGTCGTCACCAACATCTGAACAATGAAATGTAACCACTTAGATACCAAACACGTTCACTGCCTGCATCACACATATGTGAGAGATTGGTTTGGTTTGAAACAAAAAAGCGGGTGAGCAACTTTTGACTTGGGGAAAAATTACTCTGGTTTCCGTGTGACGAAAAAGCCTGTGCTTGTCGATTTTCTCCTGAGGCTCATGTACTTCAAATAACCACTGACAGCTAATCACAGCGATTTATTTGTCAGCACCCTCGACACATATTTTCAACTAATCAATCAACAGTTTCACCTGCACTTCCATGACAAGAAGACAATATTATGAAGGGTGGTACACCTTCAAAAT
The DNA here is from genome assembly GCA_000469725.3 of Echinococcus multilocularis. Classification (NCBI taxonomy): domain Eukaryota; kingdom Metazoa; phylum Platyhelminthes; class Cestoda; order Cyclophyllidea; family Taeniidae; genus Echinococcus; species Echinococcus multilocularis. Next base: position 94,737 of record LN902848.1, on the reverse strand, counting down.
AGCCGATAAAAGCGGAGAACCGAGGGAGCAACAGGTCACAGAGACCACATCGACCGGTAAATACAGCACTAACCGAAGTAATTGACAATTTCATCCTTGATGAAGTGATACACCAACTCCATCTCGTTGGTTCATTGCTTGAACTGAATTGTCAGCTGTCAGAGTGCAGTCATTGACAAAACACTACTCCACTATAACCTCCAATGATTTACGCACAAAAGGTACCCCGAAGATGGACCACTCGGGTGGTTCTGAAAGGAGTTGTTATGCCTTAAATTAGTCGGCTGATTGGACCACCGAGGATATTCGTGCATCACGTAAAATTACACCAGCCCCTGCTCTTGTACCGGCCCTTCCCTGTGAATTGCTAACACCCCCACACGACGAACTAACGCGACCGCATTCAAGGCTGTCACATGCAAATCCAACAGTCCCAACCACCGCCTCTTCAGCAATCGTTATTTCCTCGCAATTAAAAAGGAATTTTAGGTTTCCAGTTAGTTATTCCCCATAGTCTTGGATGCGGCTGACTAGGGTTTGAAAGGCTCTGCATTCGTCGGATTACTGAGACTATGTCGGCCTTTAAAACTAGCCCATAAATTGAGAATAAAATTAAAGAAATTTTTCCATACTGAAGAATTGTAAATGTTATTTCTTTCCTAGTAGCATAATTTAAATGTGAGCCTTGCAATCACGATTTGTGTGCTAAACCGCAAAAGGAGTCAGTTCATCATGGAAGAAGGGCTAACGTCCCTTATTAAACAAGCAATCCTTAAGCCAGAGGAGGCATCGAAATCATGCCATGCTTTTCCTTGGAGACGTGGCACTGCATTTCATAACTTTGTGTAACGAAAATCAAAGCAAAACCAAACTCCTAAAGAGCTACAAAAGGATAAAAATAGGATTCAAAAAATGTACTTTACGGGAAAAAAGGCCTATTTTTACTCAGAGGCGACCTACCATGGGTCAACTACACATTATAGATCGAATGAGAACGGGAATAATTGTGACCCAACTTCCCTGTATCCACTTTAAAACTACCTCACGACGAGGCCAAAACGATTTTATTAATGCTAATCCTTCGAAAAAAAGACAAAATTTGCCTATTTCCAGTGTGCTTTGAAGTTATGCGATTTGCTGTTCCTTACTGGATTGGTTGCGCCCAAAAATGCACGACCTTGAATTTACCGATGGAGAAAAAGACTTGCCTGGGTTTCCAGGATTTCCTGCGCGGAGAGCTGCATATCTCCAGTGCATTCCTTCACACGCACACCGAGCGGTGCCAGACGTTCGCCAAAGGTTGCTGCCATCTCCGCCGCCAGTGCCTTCATGGGGGCCATGTAGACAATCTGTGGAAAGACATCAGCATCAAGAACTTCTTTCAATTCCGCATGCCTTGACCACTCCGGTTTGGGCTGGGATATTGGCCTTGCTCGAGCAAATATGCATCAGTTCATAAAAAGCGGCGAAGCAGTATCCTTCAAAGCGCCTGAACAACATTCTAAAACCTCAACTGGCAGAAGTCGAGCAAATTCGAGCCAAATTATCATTACTAGACGCCAGAGTTCACCCCTTTTTTACCGTCGGAAAGAATCGCTAATCTGACGATATGTCAACAACAGTATCACAGAGTATTTGGATTCAGAATCTAGAGTCAACTTTCGATTCAACAAGTATGAGATCGGTGGAAAGTGTGATTTCCGCTACGGAAACTAGGAAGGTTGAACAAGAGGAAGAGACCAACTTCATTCTACCAGAACTTTCGAAGGGCTGCATCAAGGCTGAAAGATATATTGGGAAAGCAGTCTTCGCTCTTCAGTTTGCGCTACAATCCCCTGATGTTAGCAAAATGCGACGTTGAGGAATACGTAACGTACGCAGGAGAAGTGAACTATTTTAAATGCCTCCAATTCGTCTGACTCGGACATCCACACCCGTCTCCTGAGCATGATCGGAGAAGATCGCTCTACGGCCCCACGAATAGCAGAGACCGAACGCCAACGCCTGGGTCAGTCCCAAGCATGTCACCATTTCCATTCAGCCTGGGGACCGGAACAACTCCCAAGTTTTTGTTGTGAGTCGACTTAAACAGTAGGTCCCATGAAAACCCAGTTTCTCCAAATCTACCTAACGTCTCAACGACCAACACAGGCGCCAAGGACAAGAAAATGGCCCCTTCTCCCCGCTTCCATTGCAAAGCTTGGCATTTTGACAAGTTCAGCTGCCACAAACACAATCAACACAACCAGCGCAAAAATGTTGATCGCAAAGGTGGGGAGTGTCCAATCCCAGCCAACTGTTTCCAAGGCGAACACCAACAAGTATAGGAAACAAAGTCAAAATATGCCAAATAAAATTTGCAATGGATGCAGCCCAAGGAACTTTTACCGAGCCAATACAAATGGCTGCTGGAAATACAACATCGTTTATCGCACTAGATATCTAGCGAGGTTTTAGTTGGATCCCGCTTCGGACATCAGTTTATCAGGGAATCCATGGCGCCGACTTGCAGTCGGTAACTAAATGAAGCTCTCTGAACAAATCCAATGCTGAATATCCTTCAGTGGAACATGATACACCATCTAAGACAACTTAAACACACCAGATCTTCACCGGTTCAACAGGCTGGATCTAGACCAAGCACCGATCGAAGATATCTTCAATCAGACGCGTTGATCTAAAGCACCCCATGAGCGGCAGCAGAAAATCATTGATTCAGCTACACATACTTGACCTATTCCACCCAAAATCATCCTCCTCCAGCGTATTGGCCTCAATCAGAAAGGTAATGGTGGCATTTCCATCTCGAATTCATCAACCCTATCTACGGCATCCATCACTCCCTCTGATAAACACCTTTTCAATGTGGCCGAAGATGGCACCTACAGTCACTCCTAAGACAGCAAGACGCTGGAAGTACTGCAGCAGATTTTCAGCCAACATAGACTCCCAAAGAGTGCTGCGATATTTCTGCGACTTTTCGCATTAACACGCCATTGCACATATTCGCTCCCCAATCCATTTGGCAAACAAAGCGATTCGTCGACACATTCAAGTCAGGACAACTGAAGTAACGAGAAGAGATACAATTCCTTCCAAAACCACCAATCACAAATCGAGGGACTGAGAGGATCCAACCTTCCATTGCCCATCACACCAATGAACCCAAGGTAGAAAAACGAACCAAAAGAGCATGTACCATAAGTCTCAAGGAGACTTAAAACCGACATTGACGCACACGCCAGCGATTACCTGTTAGGATACGATCAGCACAATACGTTGGAAAGATTTCACCAAAACAGAAAAACCACATTCGACGTCAAAATGGAAAATGACACCAAAGAGCATGAAGTGGAGCTTGACATTGCAGTCATTCCTCTATGCAGCAAGCAACTGCGTCAGTAAGTTTAAAACCCACATTCCTTTACTTTGATTGGTCCTGAATACCCGCCTAATTGAGTGTACACTGTTACCGCGACTATTACGGTGAACAGACTGCTCAGTACTTAGTGATGAGAATTTTGATTCCAGAGTGTGATTTTAACCTTGAAGCTAACCCACATGTTACTTGAAAAAGCTGAATCTTGGTGCGTTAAACTAAAAGCAGATTGTGAGAGCGAAAACACTTTACAAACTACACATAAAATTAACACCTGCAAAATCCAAAATGGTCACTGATCTACCAACAAGGTATGCCACTTCAAACACATCTACAGATGGTAGTGATCTAAGCAGTTCAAGGAATATTTTGCGAAAAAAAATCAAATTTATAAACGTCAGTGATTAAATGAGTTAATTAGCAAACTTTGGTGGTCAAGTATACAGATTAATGAACCGAGATGGTGAAGCGATTGTAGCCTGTTGAATAACATTTGGAAGGATTTCAATCAGGCTGTGGAAACAAGGTAATAGACGAGGAAAGGCCTAAAAAATGGTGACATCCCTAGGTCGATTAGAAAATGGGCCGAAGATCCCTCTCTTAGACACCAAAATCTCAAGCTGAATGTGATGGATACTAGACTACTTCATGTGAACCACGAAAAGGAATGTCAACTCGAAAATGCGCCCAGTATATGCATTTTTCTCCACTGTCTAAGCCTCGATTCTAAAATTTGGGCTTACCTTGAAGTTCCCTGTCTCCAGCACACCAGTCTCAGAGTTAATGTGTTGTCGAATAAGATGAAGGATGGTAAGTAGCGCCGTATTTGTTTTACCCGATCCTGTGGGCGCTGAGATGAGAAGGTTTTCACCTGAGTTGTAGGCTGTCTCAAACACCACCGACTGGACCAGATTAAGACGCTGTACACCCTTGAAGGCCAGCTGAGCGACGCGATCGAGAGACGTGACCTCCACCAGTGAACCGCCGTTGGGTAAATGCCTCCGCACCAAGCTCACTCTTGAATCCTCATTCTCTCTTGGCCTAATTGGCGAAGGAAATTCATAGGACTCCCATTGGGGTGTTTGCTTGTGCTTCGTATCCTTGGGTAGGACCATCTAGAGAGGTGTTGAGTGTAAAAAGTTCTTTTGCGTCGCTACCATTCTTTCAAGATGCCTGAGATATCCATGGAATTACACTATTTCTTACATACAAGGAACGGTAAGGTCAGAGATTTAAATTCGAAAGGCTTGAGACTGTGGTGGTACTATACGTAGTCGTAGCAGCTGCTGCATGTGGTGCCTAAGTCAGCTCCGACTCTGTAAATCCAAAAGAGAGGCACGTGATATTTTATACCAACATAACACAGCGTGTGATAAATGGAATTTACTATGAACAAAGACATAAAATCCAAAGTCATTGACATAAAAACGAAATGAAGGGCTATAACTTTAATAGGCATAAGCTGCAAGCTAGAGCTTAGCGTTTATTATGAGAAAGATACATCCGTTGCCGCCTCCCCTATAGTTATTTTCAACTAGTCAGCATTATCTACCGCCACAGTCTGCTCACTGATCTGATCAGTGAATAAGACTATTAAAATTGCCTAGTAGAAGAAAACCACCCTCTCACACCACCGACCAAAGTGATCATAGGCTAGTTAGCAGCTAGTCCAATTCTTGGCTGTCTAGAGTCATCGGAAAAATAGTAAAATAAAGTAGGCCACAAAACTTATGGAAGTGTCGGTGTTTTACGGAGAACCACTTCAAAACACGACAAATCTAAAACATATTCGAAGCTAATGTGAGCAGGAGACGCACCTCAGAACGCCTCATATTAGGCCGTGAGGTCATTATTTCAGCCATGATGTCGAAGACAAACGGGAGAGCCTTGGACGGCGATTGCTGACTGTTTGCGGTAGCAATGGAACGGTAGTAGGCCCCGCTGGCGGTGTTTCGGGCGTGGGTCGCGGCAGCAAGGACGCTGGCTTGGTGCATGTCCTCCAGCACCTTTGCGTCCTCCAACAACTGCTTCACCACATTAAATCTATTCACAGTCGAACCATCCCGATTTTTGAGCTTGGCGCCCTAACAGAGGAACAGACAATGGGAAAGCATTAATGGGGTCTCCGATTATCGACTGGTGAGGTAGTGATAACAAGATGAACATCGTAGTCATGAATTTGTCAATTGAAAAAGTGAATCTCCTTTTGGAATCGGAATCTTTCAGATTATGGTGGGATTCTTTAACAATGCAACCCTTGCTGACAATATTTTTGAGACAGTTGCGTTATTGGGCAAACTACTAGGCCATGGAATAAGATGCAAAGCAGTCAATGTACATATGCATGTGGTTGCTAACACTGCAACGATGGTCTCTTCTGCGCTACCTATGAGTAGAGTAATGCGAAAACAACTATCTTTGTTTCCGACACGACCTCATTGTGTTCCGTTGGTGACAAAGAGAGGTCAAATATGAGTTACGGCTAAAATTTCTACCCAAACTATTACTGTAATTTATGGTATCCGAGAAAATTACTGATCAGCTGTGATGAAATCTTTAACTAGCTATTGACAGAGCAATTCAACTTTATCAAACACAGCAACATGGCGGCAGAATGATAAGCCTATTTAAACATCCTGATTCATTCACTTGTCGATTAGTCCAAAAGCGTAGGTCAAATGCTATTGACTGGTTCTAGGCTATGATTCAATTTCAATATTAGGATCGCTAGCCAGAACTTAATTCCTCAAAGTGCTGTGCATTCACCGGTGACGCTTTTGCCAGCCAATCACATCTGCCCTTAATGCTTTGAAATGTATGCGTTGTAAGGTGGAAGGCATGGCTAACAGTTACATAAATTAGAAGACAATAATATCGACTCATTTTCATCGCTAACCTCCAAAGACTGAGCCAATGGGACCTCCACTTGATGATCATGCACAGATATTTTAGCTAAAGCAAAAGACATCGATTCAGAGTACAAAGACACGAGACGAACCTTAACTTTACGTTGGGTGGGATTGCTGCAGTTGGAAGTAGGTTTACCATCCCTTGTAAAGGCATACCATCTAAGCCATTCAGTACGCTCACGAATGAGGGCTGCCACCGTGTCGAATTGATCAAAACCCATCATATCTATCAACTGCAGGAAAAAACCTGTATATTTGAGGGATCAAAATGCAACTAATAATCGGGGCAACGAACTAACTCACCTCACTCTGGAGTGAGTCATCGGGGTGACTAGATTTCAACACCTTGAATATCATATCCACAACCTGGGTAATGTCCATCTGGAGGTTCTTGCAAACGGGTTCTAGAAGGCCTCTCAACCGTGACCACTCGTCTGGTTTCACAGACCCATTCTCTGTTGGCTTGGTTAATTGGTTTCGTTGAATCGAGGCCTCCACGTTCCTTCTGACTGCAATTCTAGCAAAAAATATTTGCAAAATATCAACGTACTCGAGAGCGTCGAGATTAAGGGCACCATCCCTTTTACTAGACAGTTCAGAAGTGACTGAAAACAGGTCAACAAGTGTGGCAGCCTCCACTTCTCCGAAGTCATTATTATCTAGGTTCCGCATATCGAAGTCAGTGCCTTCATTCTCTGAGCCACTGACTTTGCACCAAGCTCGACGAATGAGTGCCAGCAGAGCCATCTTATCCACGTGGGAATTTGTCCCCAGAGTAAAGATAACCTGTCGAAGGTCATGGAGAAGGTTACCAAGATGATCGGCCGAAGCGATGCTGACCCCCAAGAGATTGCAGATATCAGACAGACGTTGTTGAACATCAGGCTGAACACGGAAGTTCTTCACAGATGCGTTTGTTTCCATAGACCGAAAGATAAGCAATCCCAGCCCACCAAAGAAAGCCAGGGGAGCTTTAGCCTCCTGAGAAAGCGACACTTTCCGACAGGAAGCAAAGAAACTCTTGAGAGACGTGTTAAGGTCAGAATTTCCATTCTTGATGTCGAGTTGGTCAAAGGCGGCCAGGGCAAAAAGTTCAGTCTGCAAATCAATCCCGCTTACAGGAGAAGCAACATCGTTGGGAGGGAATTGTTTCTTTGAGGAGAAAGAACGGGAGGAATTCCGAGCAAGAGCGCGAAGATCTGATGTGAAGTTACGCAAGGCAAGTGGGTAATCCTTTCAAAGGAGATGCAACTGATTTAATAAGATGTCGAATCAAGCCTGCACGTTTTAAGATAGATAAGCAAGGTTGAGTGAAAGTCCTTTTCTAGTTGCAGAGATGAAACTGCATACTTCTATCAATTCTAGAAAGCAGGATGGCGATATAGCATCACGTCTGGATAAATAACCAATTTTATTAGTACACAGGTTAAAAATGCCGAAATTGTATAAAAGAGTGCAGAATCATAGTGCAAACAACAAACCATTCACGCCGAGTGCTGGGATGGAAACACGGGTCAGGAGATAAAAGGGGGAGGCTGCAAATGCGCATGTAAGGTTAAGTGTATTTCAGCAGTAGCATTAAAACTGAAAGTCAACAACAGTGTGATGAAATTTGGATTAGTTGTGCTTTTGTACCTTTTAACATACACTAACCTGATTTATGTCTTAAAGTAGGAAGGCGGCTGACGGCTACATGCAAGTGCCAAAACTCCGTTGAAATTATGTTCTAGGCATTGTGCAAAGGGGTCCTGAGGTTGTCATTCACTTGCAAGCTAGTTAAAGCTATAATCAAGACTACGCTTCCTAAGCAATCACCCAGATCGGTTGTTTTCATGTGCAACAGAACCGGGGCGCACTCTAAGTAGATAGAGATAAGTCGTATTTGAGTGAGATAAAGATTTAATGGGATCCTAAATTTACTGGGAACCAGAATTTGTTTCCTTCTTAGAAACCTATACCTTTTATGCAGCCACATGATTAGCGCAAATTGTCAGCTAAAAGTCTTTTCCAAATAACTTTTCACAAGTAGATATAGAACAGATTTTAGTTTGACCCCATAAAGCTAGGTATTTGAGTTTTCCATTGAGCTTAACTAACTTTGAGTTGTAAAAATTAATATATGCGGTATTAAAAAAAAAAATGCAAACTAGATCTAACGGTTCAGTCCGTTCTGCGTCTGATGAAAACTGCCCAGTGCACTCATTCCCAGCCTGTCTTCCGAAATCATTCCGTGGACCTAATTTTGTGCAACATTCTAGGGGATGCTTCTGTCCATTTTGACGGTGGCGGTCAAGGGCCAGATGGTCGATTCATGTACATTCCGCCTTTGACCCTATTGAGGACTCTGAAAGGAATTTGCTTTGGTTTACAATCCCTTACTCTCATCAAGCAATCCCGGTAGGCCGATAGTCTTAAGCGCAACCATCAACCCACTATAGTTTGGTAACGGATCCAGAACGGGACCTGAACACCCCTTCCCCCGTTCGAGACCCCGACGCATCAACCAGACCCCGGGCGATTCCAACGCACCCATGAGCGTCACCGACGGCACCCAAGACAGTTGATCAGACCCTGTGCTCCTACTAAGGTGACGAAATGTTAACTAGCCCTTCGCCAAACCCATACAGGGCACGAAAAGCATACAGGAATAAGATAGGTAGGGGCTGAATAATACATAATGCAGTTTTCAGTTGCGTTCACGCTTAAGAATGGAGTGCATAAGTTGCCTGCAAAAAGCGCATTTTCAGGTCGGTTGCGAAGCTGCCTATGCGGAGGTCACCACCATAGCTTCTGCATCCGTGTCCATCATCACGGGCGCGGGCGCCTCCCGCTTGTCACCGCTTTCGCCAGGACCCTTTTTGAGGAACTCGATCGCCTCAGCCGCATAGAAGCGCACATCCATATCAACGTCCTTGAGGAGGCGCTGGAGACACGGCATCACCACTTCCGCACCCACCACCTCTCCCACTTTTGCCAGAGCCTGCGCCACCTATGAAGAAAACCACACACTTGCTTGAAACCAGGAGATTACAGGCATATTTTAATTGATAGGAAAAAGCCCACCGGCCGACCTTGAAACGGACATTAGGCACACGGTCGTGGTCCATCCCAAGAGCGGTGGGGAGAAGGAGTTGCGAGCACGTCTCCGCGTCTATCACCGGACTGAGGTTAATGATACACTGCAGGCTGATCATCCGCTGAAGGTAGTTCTCGTTCTGCGACAGCTCTGCTATCTATAACACGCAACACACATAACCACCACACGTGAATAAAAAATCCGCCTTCGATAGGGAAGCTTACCTGGGAGAGGAAGAAGGTGCGAGCCCACAGGGAGCCGAATTTCTGCGTTAGACGGGTAAGATTTATCACAGCGGCCTCTCGCACCGCATAGGCAGCATCTGCGAGCCAGGAAAGAAAGTGCTGCATCAGACGCGTCTCAAAGAAGGCTTCGCCCAGCTGATCAGCCAGCAGAGGCATCTGATTAATCACAGCCAGACGCACCCGCCACACTGGCACTTTGGCCAACTCCACGATGGCCGGAAGGAGGCTTGATGAGACCTCCTCCACACCCACCACGCTGTTCACCAATTCGAGGCTCGTGATCACACCCAGCCGCACGTCCGGCGACTCGTCCTTCAGTTGGGCCAGAATGATCGGCAGGAGGTGCGCCACGGTGAGCTCGCGGCCCAACAACGGGGCCAGTCCGAGCACCGCCTGACCTAGCTTCACCTTCACATGCACGTTGGAATCCGCGTTGAGATCTGCCATGGCGGGCAGAAGGCGCTGTATAATAAACGCCTCGGCGTCTCCCAGAGCTTTTGGTGTTGAAGGATCTTCCGTTTCGCCTTCCCCAACTTCTCCTGATCCGCCCTCTATAATTCCATCCATTGCCATCGAGGCTGATGCTGCCACGCTGTCGATTTTGTCAGCAGCAAAAGCAACAACAGCCGAGGAAACCGGTTGACCGTTCAATAGGCCGTTGGTGAAGCCGGTGATCTGAGAGGCTGCAGCACATCGTACCTCCGCTATGTCGTCCGCGAGAAGTGCGAGAAAGAGGTCCTGTACAAGGGAGGAGGTAAATAATCAATAAACCCAGAACCACCACAGGTAACGCTGACCATGCGGAAACGCACAATGAGACAGTTTTTGGTGACGCGAGGACCGAGGCAACTCTGCAAGAGGGTGAGTTTCTTTGCGAGAAGACATCGAGAGCGCCAGGACTTGAAGTCGAGGATCTTTTGCAGGCTCTGGACGATGTGCTGCTCCGCGAGGGTGGAACCTAGAGCCCGGGCCAGTGGGACGGCGGCCTCGAGAGCGATAAGGCGCACCGACTCCTGGTCGTCCTTGAAAGCTAGGCTGTTGAAGAGGGGGACGAGGGAGGTCACAATCTGAGTTCGAGCCTCTGCCACCTCCGGTGTCTCTTCAATTGGCACGAAGAAAAGAGAATCAGCCTCGGTGGTAGAGGCGGAGGTAGCGGTGGGTGTGGCGTCCGTCTCCTGCTGTCCAGCAGACAAACGGTCAAGTGGACAGTCCTCGGCATTCTCCTGGTCACCGCTGATGCCGCCTCCACCGGCAGGGCCGCCGACAGCGCTTCCGACAAGCGAGGGGGCGGCTGCGGCGTCCGAAACCGGTGGTAAGCCAACCATGGCCAGGGCCAACTCACCCAACACTGCAGCCAGAGCGCGTCTGACCATAGGTGTGTCGTCGCTAGAGCAACGGAAAAGGACAATCGTGAATAGAGAGGTAATAAAAGGGAGAGTAGGAATTGAGCACAAACTTGGTAAGGGACTGAGCAAGGGAGAGAATTTCCTGTCGAGACGTGGCATCCAAACGTCCGTAGACGACAGCAAATAGGCCGCAGGCGGAGGCGCGGCTGCTGTACCAGTCGCCGGCGGCCAGACGACGCACCAAAGGGAACATCTGTTCCTGCAAGTCCCTGTCCGTGTGTTCTCGTGCCAGTAGGCGCAACGACTGCACCGCCTTCTCTCGCACATTAGCGTCCTCCACCTGCCATTACACAACGACGGCAAAAAACTAGGTCTTTTAGTTAACGCTAACAAAACAGTACTAGTTACCCCTTTTGGAGGAGCGCTAATTTCATCAGTGAGGGGATTAAATATTCTTGAGGAAGCATAGACATTTGTAAATAAGTTCTGTTAGTTATAAGACTGTCTTTGGGCATGGCTCATCAAATACAGCAAGCGCTAATGGTAGGAAAGCATGAAAAAATGTGTGAATTTTCAAAGTATGATAAAAATTCTGCTTGAGATATAAGAAGTTTGAAAAAAAGCCAGAAGCGCTAGAAGTAGCGCTGGTTTCACAATATTAAAAGGCATCATAGTTGTATCACAAGAGCACGTAATGGGATGTTTTCGTCGCAAATCCCGAATAATTTTTATCTTAGAAACTGGAAGCACTGGTAAGGAGACTTGGGACACGAGATCATTAGATAGTGCACATGTCTGAAGCGAGGCAAACCTGTCTAAAACCAATGAATACAAGTAGCTTACTATAGGAAACAATGCCTTTTCGAGAAAAAGTACATCTAGCCGGGCACAAATGAATCTAGACAATGAAGGAAATAATGTCAAGGAAACGTAGAACTTTAGAATGCACAGAATTAGCCCCTTGACAAGTATGCTTTCAAAACAGAATCCAAAAATTAGGAGTGTGGTCAGACATCGCTATTATTTCAACGATAAAGTATAAATGCACGCAGCCAAACGCCTTAATGAAGAGGATGTGGAATAGGGCAAAGATCATGCGATACATAAAACGTGCTGCGTTCTTGAGAAGAAAAAATAATATTCTAGTCAACTAACAAGGGCAAGACTCTCCAATGGGTTGATGATACAGGGTGCATAGGAGACGCCACCGACGTAAGGAACGAATCGCCCCAACTCCTCAGCAATGGCGACCATTACATCCTCCACATCATAAATTGAGTCAATGAGGAATGGGATGAGCTGAACGCGTGTCTTCTCTGGTCCAAGCGCCAGCGCAATCGTGGAGAGCCTTTGGATGCTGTTCAAGCGAAAACGCACGTCCTCGTTACGTAATTCTTCGATGAGAACCGCGAGGGGGTAGAACTCGTCCTCTTCTTGGCCACTACCTCCGCTCCCACCGCCCGATGTGTTAGGCTGTTGTTGGGATTGAAGTTGGTTGTCTGATCCATTACTGGGCGCTCCTGCCGCAGGTGGTGCATTCATGTCCTGTTACTGAGGTGCGAAACACAAAGACGCCCTCACAATCACACCCAAAGAATCAGCAAGAAAACTACCAAAGCATCTACAATAACGGGATTCCCTGTCACCTCAAGAGAAAAACTCGGAAAAAATGGAAAACAGACTAGATATAATCACTGTGTTGTCTTAGAGGAGATAACAATGCCATACGTTAAATAATAACAACGAGGTCTTGAGACGCATCAGCAAGTCTAAACAAATGGAATCTGTCCAAGAAATCCACATAAATTAAGAGTAGCATATAGTGCCAAAAAATGGCGATGAACAAAAATCGACTTGACGAAAGGAAAATCGGTCGACAACCTTCGGGGTGTGAGATGTTGTTAATAATACCGCCTCCTGGAACAAACTAATAAAAAATTGACCATTTCAGTGGTCTGCACTACTTTAACAAGCATGATAAATGCAGATAACAATTACAGCATTGCAAAAGTACCTACAACAAATCTAAAAACAAATCTTCTAAAAGAAAAGATTCGCAAGTTTTTTACTTTACGTTTAAAATTGATCGTGGGTTAGAAATAAATTCACTCAAGTAAACATGAGTCAAACTGGCATAAATCTGCTTTAGTGACGCATGTATATTAGCTATAAGAAATGGCTATTTCTTTGAATGCTTAAATGGAAACTGTCACCCCATCAATCTGTGTGTAATGCATGTTATTTTGACTATACCTGCAGAGGTAAGAAGCGACAAGTTTACGCCAACTACTTTTAATGCAAGTGAGATAAGAGCGAGTCCATCAAATTAAGAGGATCTCCACAACCGGTGCACCGATGATAGCAAAAATATCGGGTCACTCTACGTAGCACTTCCTGAAAGAAATAAAGATGTTAGGGAATAACTGAAATATGCTCGAGTAGTGGCACTAATTAAATTCATATAAATAGTCGACAGAACCGCGCTATGGACCTCAGAAAGGGGTTAGAGAATAATGAACGTCCCAAAGCACTTTGCTTGATCTTAGAATAAATCCTTTCTGATAGGGCGGAGTGGTTACTCATTAAGGTGTTAAATCTGCCTATCTAAGCCGTGTGTCTTTAATCAGGAGTTGTCTCGAACAGCCCTAGCATTGTAGAATTTGCAACAATGCAATATGAATCTTATACAACTGGGAGAGTTACATTCAACTCTGAATGTCTATTGTGGCAAGTCAGGGAAAGTACATTTATTTTTGAGGCAGCCATCTTTGATCTACGACTCTGTTGGCCCAACTTCATAATCGGTGTAGTAACAGCATCTTCTCCCATTTAAAAATGGCTATCCAGTGCTTCTCGTGTCCTCTTTAGAAAGCAAAATGCAAAAATAATTGTTTCTTCCATGCTCGCTCCTATTCTCTGGAAATAAGATATATACAATACTGAATCGAGTGGTTGAGGCTAAAAGGATGATGATGAATCTCTATTCTTGACAATAATTCCATAATCTTATAAAAACGCCTCAAGGTTTTTCCTTATTTAAGCAAATGAATAGAAATCATAAAGCCGAAGAACTTGAGCTTAACTTGTTCTAAGGGCATACTGGTTAAAATAGGCGATGTAACCTTTCAGTCCTTTCCCATTTTGCTTTACTCATAAAAAGTAAAATGTTTCGGAGCTCTTCATAACTTGTTTTCTACGTAATTGGCTATAAAAATTTGAGCCCATTAATTTGGACGCACTATCAACCCCAATCCCTGCGTGTATTAATGCACAGGTATGCTTCACATGTTGGTAAAGCCATTTGAATATTACTAAGCTTGCCATTTTTTTTTGTATGCGCCATAAAGGCTGAAATTTTAGTTACATTTAGTGTGAACGCATAACTCCTCATTTATTTCGTTTATTGCAGCATATCATTTTGCAAACAAGAAATAATTACGAAAAACTCCACGTCTAGGCCAATATGCTCAATTTTCGAGGCTTATAACAGATGGATACAATTGACCGACTTTAACAGCATCTGGCGGCTGTTAAATAAAGGACGGGTGAAGTAGTCTACGTTTAGCGCTCGCGATGGCTGCGCCTGAGGGTGACGAAGCCGACTTACTGAACAATGATGACGGCTACAAAGCTCCTGAAAAAAAGACGATAGATGAATTAGTCAAATTGGATGCGGAGGACAGCAGCCTTCAACGATACAAGGAGAGTCTTCTTGGCGGAACCAAACTTGTGAATCCTTGTAGGTTTTTTTCTTCGTAGTCATCTTTTATATTAGTCCCAGATGATCCAAGAAAGTTTATATTGGTTAAACTTGAGATCTGCGTCTGCGGCGGACCCACTCATGAATTTGATTTAAAGAGTAAGCTAAAAATATTGGTCTCTGCTTTATCGTGTTCCCTTTGTTTACCCTTTGCTGGAACTTTTCTTGCTCTTCACTTTCATTGGAATATTTATGGTTTGTGTCTTGTGCCTTTCCAGATTTAGATGGCCTCAAAGATAAGCCGATTGAGATGGTGGAAGGTTCGCAGTACCATGTCCAGGTCACATTTTATGTCCAACATGAGATTATTTCTGGTCTCCGCTATGCCCAGAAAACCACCAAAAGCGTCCTCAGGTGTAAGTTTAAATTTATTTAAGATTTAGTGCGTCCATGTTCTCATTTTTTCAACGGCACCTCCTGTAACTAAGTGTTCCGGCATTCAACTCAACCTAAAATTTGAGTTATTTGAGTTTCTAGCTCGTCTTCCATTGTTTCAAACTTTTATTGTGAAAAGAGCGAGCGCAAGGAGGAGATGGGCACTGATTAAAAGTCTTTGCTTGGGTTTATTGCCAGGGTAGAGCGTTTGTGTGTAGTTAGCCTTCTATGCGTTTTATCACTTCATCAAGTTTTATTTTTCTTGACGTCTCATCGATTTTCTCCGTTCTTACTCATGGTAAAATTGGTGTTTGCTGCTAAGCCAATCCGAAACTAGTTTGGAATATCTCACCTTTGAAGTGTTTGGGGCTGCAGTTCGTGCTCCAGCATGCTCGCTCAAATTTATCAATGTACCCTCGTCTGAATTGACAAGCGTAGAGGAAACTTTACTGCCTTATTAGCTAGCATAAGTGCTTCGACTCATCCTCTCCTAACATAAATTTTTCATCAGGTATCCACACCATTTACATCCATTTATTACTTGCTTGAAATGAGCGCCTGACAGTTACAGCATGGGCTGCGATTCCACTCAGATATGTTAGAAATCCACAGCGATTGATTCGTTGGTTGCCTGTAAAGACACGCACATCTACATACCTGTGCGATAGTTTGCATGTATCATCTCAGAAACGAAATGCATGGAAGCAACAAGGTAGGGATGTTTTCGCGGCATAGGTGCTTCCCCATAAGAAGCAAAAGACATGTCCATTCATCATATGCATGATATCCCTGTTGTGTCATTCCTGGGTAGAAGTTAAAGCCAGCCAATCTTGAACGGTGGTTGGTATATTCCCTTGATTCAGCAAGTCTTAATGGTGCGGGTGTTGAGCTTGTTATTTCTCCACAGAGCGTGAAGCTAAATTATGCAGTCTGCATTGGGAAGTGTCCTGTGACAATTCCCCTCCGACGTGGCTATCATTTGCCAGTAGGAAGTAGGGTTTGAGATCTTCAAACTTTGGGCCTTTCTGATTGCCAATCCAATGCCTACTGCTTTGAGGCTTTCCATCGTTTAATCCTCATCCGCCGATAATAGTGGGAGGTGTACAGCTCCTATGTTAAATAAAAATTAAGTCACCGAGATAATGTATGGCTTATCATTTCAGTTAAAGCTATCTTGAAGTGAAATTTGGCTTTCCACACACGACCATCCACCATCAGCCCCAATCAGACTATTTTTTCTTAGTTTTAAGGCGGTTATTGCTTGATTTATCTAGCATCAGGTGCAATTTAAAAGTGGCGGTTTTTTCCCTCCTCTTTTCTGACCTGCCTCCCACCATTTAAGCTAAAATTCAAGTTGCGTACTTCATCTATAGTGGCATTAGTGCTGCTCTCGCGTCTGAATTCCACGTCACTCACCTATCAATGCGGTTATCTTGGTGTCATTTTCTCCTAGATCGGTAATAATTGCGTTGTGCGACTTGTCACCCTTGTCACATATGTGTGGTATCTATTTTTTATCACTTGGTTATGTATGTTTGCATCAAAGTGCGTTGGAGATAAATTACTTGAATTTAAAAAGTGCAGTTGATGCCCAGGGCATTTGGTGTTTTTATTTTTTAGTGGCAGTGAAATGTCACTTCAATTAAGGGGTCATGCCGAGTCGATGCAACACCCAGGTTGCGATCTACTTCTACACGTGTGTAGCATCAGGACCGAAATCTTTAATGTTGAAGTTTAATTTCGGGCTTAAATTGTGCCTTTCGTGCTTTGCCTTCACCACTGTGCACAGACTAAGATCATCCTTAGGCTAAATTGACTCCTTCAGAAGTTGCCTACGCAAATGCCATGTGCTATTTTGGCTCCCACCGAGTTGCAAGTGTATTTTATGTGACCATTAGTACTTCCGTATGTTAGCTATGTGAGTTATCGTGATGGAACTGTTTGCTACTGCTAATGCTATAGCGGTGGACAAGGTAATGCTGGGCAGCTATGCCCCGCGGGCGACGCCTTACGTGTGGCGCTCGGAGGACGAGGAAGTGCAGTCAGGTGCGCTATTCCGAGGGCACTACAACGTCACCAGTGTCTTCACCGACGATGACGAGCAGGAGCACCTCAAATTCAGGTGGGCCATCAAGATCGTCAAGTCCTAGTGGTCACTTTGGCTCCCTCCTCCGCGTCACCCGCCACCACCCCCTCTCTTCTTTTCTTCTTCCCTGCTCAAGGAGCGAACAATTCAAAATCCTAATCCTCCCTCATTGTGCTTCCGATCGCTGCGGTTCACGCGTCTTCCGATATTAGAATTCCTCTCCTCTTTGTCTCTGGCTATCCATCAGCATGTTTGATCGGGTCAGCTTCGACGTGTATGATTTCAGCTGCTAGGGTTGTGGCATTGACAACGTAGCTGTGAGCACTTGTAGTGGGGCTGTTTGTGTGCATATGGTTGTTGATTAGTTCGTTGGAGAGTTGAAACAGTGGTTCATCCTTCACTGATCGCCGCGCGTTTGAGCACGACGAGGCCTTGTGCGTGTTCAGTTTAAAAACGCGGTTGATCATGCTCCTGCTGCCCAAGGCTGTGTTTATTCTAACGTGTCCTGACTTCATGAGAATGGGGAAGAATTTTGAATCGACTCAAGTGGTCAATTGGCGCCTACCTAGGGTTTTGGGGCAGTCAAATAGCGAGGGGTCTTTTAGAACGCTTTTTATGGGGGCAGTATAGGTGGATTTGGCCTACGGTGTCGGCTGCTCTCAGTGAGTCCCAACTGCAGCGCTGTCCCGCCGTCAGTTCCAGACCCTGTGGAGCGTTCAAGTGAGTGGAGTCGCGTCGTCGAGTATGATTCTACCGCATCCCAAATTGCTACCAGAACGTTGTGCGATGTTTGCTGAGGGGGACTCTTCAAAGTAGTCGAACAGTTCGAAGTTACCGCTAGAAGTCAGTAAATCTAGTAGAATTGCATCAGAGGTGGAATAAGCGGTTGCGAAGCGACAGAATTTGGATTCGTGTGTAGGGGTATTAAATACACTACAATGTTGCTTATGGCTGAGTCTGTTGAGGAATTGCCACTACGGATTGCAACAGGGAACCATGTTTGAATCATTTCGGAGGGCAGTCATGTGATGGCGTCGTCGAAAACATGCTTAGTACGACATTAAGGACCTACGTGGCTCCTCCGGCTCACTCAAGTAGCAACGCCAAGTGAAGTCGCTCCTACCCCACACCGTGTTGACCGGCATCACAAGAAGGGCATCACTTTATTGATTGCGCAAGCCCTACTTTGACGTGTGACTACTTTTGCTGCCGTGCCATCGGGGCACATGTGAGTGCCTGCTGCCGAGGCGATGCACACAGACAGGCACGTCGATCTGATTGGCTGCCCGTGTGTGGTTCAAATGTACCGGCTTGTATTCAGCGCAGCCATTGGTCCAATTTGGGAGTTTAGAGGAGAAATTATTATTGAAGACAATGGCACCTGCGATTCGAATTAATGAGTTTGAATCTTCGCTTTGCTTGTGGGAACAAGGTGAGTAGTCAAGTCAAATGACGATGGTACTAAGAGTAACTACACCCCACGATGAAACCTACTAAAAAGTCGAGGGAAGTGGCAATGACTTGGTGGTCCCGATTTTCGAATTTGTTTCCTGCTAAACCAGATTACCCGCAGGTAGTAGTCAAAACAGTAGGCGAGTAATACTGCTGCTTATGATGTAAGTCTAGGAGTTACTCAATCTCGCAGCAAGTTTATTGTTAGTTTGGTTTAAGCTCTTTACCTCTCCGAGTCGACAGGCGGAATTCAGACAGTTCTCTTTCCGAGTGCCTATTCCTGTTACAATGGAGAACGGTTCTATATACACACAGTTTAGCATGCCATCAAATGTAGAACTTCCAATTTTCTTGACACGTCTGCTGTCGCCGTCACATATGTGTGACACACCGATTTTTTATCCAGACTTAGCATTACGAATGTATGGCATGCGTGTCTTACTACCGCATACCAACTGGTTACATCACACCGTGTGGCAGTCGAATTTGTTGGGTTTAAAACAAGTAAGGGGAAGTCGAATGGTCTTAACTTATTCCGCAGTGCTCCATGGTGGATCTTTGAAATCGCAAACACAATGGTAGACTTGAAGTGAATTTGTGAGGTTGTTGAGATGTTTGCTGCGATTCCCTTTCCTCACTCTCTCAATAGATTTTCAACTGCCTAAGATGCATACTTCTATCCTTCCCTTTTGACGAGTTCGCCACCAACGTAGACCATTGAGGCTGACAAAGGATCGAGGCAATTTGGTTAACCTCAGCTCAAGAATACGTTACATCTATGGTGAGGCCTTAGATTCAGCCACTTCTTGTTGTAAACTGAAAAATAAGGCATGTCACACATGCGTGACACTTGCAGGGAAAGGATTAAAGTGTGAAAACATTTCTGTGTTTATTAATCGTAAATTGCATAACAGGTGACACGAAGCTTTCTCAAGATGTTCTCCATTCCGCTTCTCAGAATCTTAAACCGCTTAACATAGCAACTTTTGGTGTATATTAATCCTACCACGGAATCAAACCGTTAAATTAGGTCAACTCAGTCAGCTCCTCTCGTTGGTACGCAAATCTTACAACAGAATCCGTTGCAAAGAGTACTGAAGCTAAGTTTTCTGTGGGTAGTTTGGAACTTAGACCAATTACCAAATTCAGTAAACCGAAAGTCTTCAACTATCAAGAGTAGGTGAATTCAGACGAACGTCTCACCTCCGTGCCAACTGGGTGCAGTAACCACATCCTCGAACAAAGGGAGATGCAGGTCTCCGTTATGCAATGCCAAATTTGGCCCCCAAATACTCGACGTAAAATTGGACAAACCCGCAAGAGATTTGAGGGAGAACACTTAGCGCTAATACATTAGGATTGACAAAAGTATCTCGTCAAAAAGAGAAAAAAATGCCCAACTGTGTTATTCACAAAAAACGTTTGAAGTTAAATGAGCTTGATGAGTCACTCCCACTGCCATGACGATATTTGACCCATGGCTAGGCATTAAGGTCAGCACAAGGAGGCATCACAAGGCGTGACCTCAGGATGATATTTATAAGCTGCTACCATCGCGTTACATCCACATCCTTCAAGCTAGAATAAACACCGCAACCACGGTAAGTTAAACGGTCACCAATCAAGCGATTTGTTTGATTGTTTCAGAAATTAAAAAAGACAGATTTTACTGAATAATAAGAACTTTGGAGTACAGAACACAAGTAATTTGGTCTAGCCCTGGCTTCGGCAATGCCATCCATATCGATGTGACCGCACAGGGTCTTCCTGTGCCCGGGGCGGAGGGCAAGTAGGGACCAGAAAAGAGGCGGTAGACATTAGCGGTCCGCCTTAAGGTGGTAGAGACGACGCCAAGAAATTGGCATGCACATGACTACCGCCAGACCCTTGGTAAGGAGTGTTTACTTATTTTCTGTTTTTGTTGATACTTCCTGCTCCATCACTGGGGTTGGGGCGTCTGGAATCTGGGACACTGGAAATGGAACGTCTGGGTCTGGTCTGGTCCACTCTTTTAAACAGGTCCGAAGATATTGCTTAGCCGGGCGGTCTGGTCACATGGCAGGCACATTTAATTGAGAAAATAAGGGCAAAGAAGATGAGTTGCTATGTCGATGAGTGGTTGCAACCATTTCCAGTAAAAAACACGGAAAGTTAATTCAGACCCCACCAACACGGCGAAACTTAGTGGTTGTTTATTTTGTGATCGCGGGCTTCTGATCCGGGGGTACAATTTTAGTAATATGGAGGACAGATTCCAAAATTGCTTCAAACCGTGCCCCTGGTCGGCATTACCCTGTAAGCTCAATTTCTGAGAGCACCTTTGTTGCAAAGGTAGATGAATTGCAATTCAACAAAGCGCAATGGAGTTTCGACAACTCCAAATTATCCACCTGAAACGCAGGTTAACACTTTGGCTACCAGAATTAGATACAGCTGACGGCCCTAATTTTTCACCTTAGGTGGATGTCACAAATAAACGACACTGTCCTTTTCCCAATGACATCCGATGCTGGTCTTGTCAACAGCAGCTGTATCAGGTCAAATGTTGTGGCAGGTGGTACTAAAGTTAAGACAACCAAGACAAACTCGATTAACAAACGTGAACCCCTGAAAGCTTTAATAGGATCCAATTTCAATGGATTAGGAGCCGGTTACCGTCCAGCACCAAATAAACTCAACGCCAACAAAGCGACGTGACACTTGGCGAAAGACCAACTTGTCAAGTAGTAACACAAGAAACTTAGCAAAATGGAGTTAACAACGTCTCAGCTACACCTCCCACTATTATCGGCGGATGAGGATTAAACGATGGAAAGCCTCAAAGCAGTAGGCATTGGATTGGCAATCAGAAAGGCCCAAAGTTTGAAGATCTCAAACCCTACTTCCTACTGGCAAATGATAGCCACGTCGGAGGGGAATTGTCACAGGACACTTCCCAATGCAGACTGCATAATTTAGCTTCACGCTCTGTGGAGAAATAACAAGCTCAACACCCGCACCATTAAGACTTGCTGAATCAAGGGAATATACCAACCACCGTTCAAGATTGGCTGGCTTTAACTTCTACCCAGGAATGACACAACAGGGATATCATGCATATGATGAATGGACATGTCTTTTGCTTCTTATGGGGAAGCACCTATGCCGCGAAAACATCCCTACCTTGTTGCTTCCATGCATTTCGTTTCTGAGATGATACATGCAAACTATCGCACAGGTATGTAGATGTGCGTGTCTTTACGGGAAGTCAACAAACTAGTCTATGACCTTTTAACGCACCCAAGGTGAATTGCAGACCATTCCGCACCAAATTGCCGATCATATTTAAAACGCTGACGAAGGCGTCGACAAGGGTGTTTGCACTGCGTAAAAGCTACTGAATTGGTGATAAATGGATTAAACAATTTGTATTTCATCCAAACTTTGATGAAAAACCGGCTTTGCGGGAATTTTTTTATGAAGAACATGAAGACAACCTACTACAACTAACCGAAAAGCATCAGCACAAACTAGTTGTTGAAATAAAACCGTTGGATTGTCAGAGTGGTACGTTTGTTCTAAAATCATTCGACTAAGTTGAATTAAAAACTGCTTAGTACAAGTAAGCTTTAACCTAACACTATGAGCATGGACAACTAAATGAATAGGGAACGAAAAATCGATCTTCGAGAAGATAAACGAGCATTCAGAACTGTCTAGCAAAATAAGGGAAATCCTCTAAAGTGTCCTGTAAAACTCGTTGAGATCAATGTTTAAACACGGGATTTGCGTACCGATAAGGTAGCAGAACATGACTCCGGGAACACAAAAAAGGTTCCTTTTTTTCATCTGTTCACTACCCTCACTCCATTATCTAACGAACCGGAAAACATAATCGCCCTTGATGATTAAAGTGAAAACTAATAAACCTACCAAATCTAGGCGCGAAACGACACGCTTAGGCTAAACCCCGAACAACACAATTGCTACTCATGCCTAGTAAGTAGACCAATTGTCGCGCGAAATATCGCAAGGCAAAAAAGGGCGGATGGCTAGGTAGTTCGCGAATGAGAGCCGAGACGATAAAGAACAACACAAAATAGGAACTCACGCTGGAAAACCCGGATTTACAGTCTCCGAATCACAATGAATTGAACCAACTCAAAGTCTGATTCTTGGCCTATTTTACCATTTATGCTAGAGCAGAAAGAGGGCTGACGAGGGTAACAACACAACAGCCAAACGCCATCTATTTCAACGTACAGCCCGCCAAATCCCACAAAAATAATGCTCACTACAAAAATTCCTACTGACGAGAAAAAAATCCCATAACAGCTGACAAATGTCAAAAAGCCTAGGCAATAGTATAAAAGCACTGTGAGCAAAACCGAGACCCCAATGAAGGAGAAGTCGAGAACTTTAATGAACAATTCACGATCTGTATTCGTTTACGTAATGCACCAGCTATGAGGCCAACTGTGTAGACAATCGATACATTTAATCACGTTTTTCTAAAAGACGTGAATAAAGAAGTTGATCTTACTCAGCGGCTTTCCATCCTTCCACATTGTCTTAACTACACCAGACTCCACAAAGCTGTGACCCGGCTTCGCTTCAACTTTAACAACGGACCGAAGTGCTTGCGCACATAATTGGGAGTACCTAAGATAACTTTACGGAAAGTGAAGGCAGCACAGGACATTTACGAGAAACCAACATTTCTCCAATAAAACATGGCTTGGTGCGGAGACCGCAAGACCCGCCGCAGAAGCAATGGGTTAGAACAAGCTGTGGGCATTTTAATCCAAAACCAACGTAATTGTCTAATTAAAAAAACTTTGAAACAAAAATTTTTGTTGAATATTCATTTATAAAACTAATAATGGTTAGAGAAACCAGTAGTGTCAACTTGCTTCAATTATTAGTGTTAGATTAATGAATATACAAGATGTGCCTCAAGTTTTTTTATTTTGCTAACGCTTTTCCAGCTAAATATATTCCACACCATAATTTGGTTTTTACAAAGCATAAGTGGCAGAAATGGGTTGAATTTTCACTCAATGTTTTTACGTAAAAATGATGTGTACATCTAATTTTGTCCGACCGTGAGCGCACTTTGAATCCGCAGGCTACACTTTTTGTCTTCTGCATGACATAGGAAGTGAGCAAGTAGCTGCCTACCTCTTCTCTATGCCATTGATGTATTTTCTCCATTATCTTTGCATGTAACGAGCTCAGGCAAGGATCACCACCCTAGTGCAAATTCCTGAAAGGAAGGAATTTGTTCACCAAGTGTGTTGAAAGTTTGGTTGCGCAATAGTTTGCTATTTAAAAGGTCGCTCTGCAAACTTTACTAAATCATAACACTTTAGTTTGTCTACTTTTAATGAGTAGAGTAAGCGTTAATTACAGTACATTAATTGGTTGTTAAACGCTACGTTTTGGTTTCGTCTGCACTTCCACCGGGGGGCACAATCTCAAAACCATTCCATTACCCCCTGTGCCCTTCTGTACGTCTGAAATGCATCTTTTGCCCTAGCCCTCTGGCTTTCTTGGGTTGCCAGAAGGAATCCGACTACAATGCAACAAATTTCATTTTCCCCTTTGCCGGCTTTTGCTTTTGATATTGATAAACTCTCTTTCAAAAGCTGCGCATTTTGGCACGTATTACGAATAAAGTGATTTTGTTTAAAGGTGTTTATCAGGATTGCCTTTAGAGTATCCGTTGCCTAGTCTTACATTCCCATCAGTGTACTTAAGAAATTTACCTAAAGCCAAGGTACTTTGTAAAAAGATAATATGGTTTACGATAATCGCTGGCAAATAAGACAATGCATATTACCCGCTGCCGCCTATGCCTTTTTTTTACTGACCTTCAAATAACCTGCTACAGGTGAATAATACTCTTGTAATTTCGAATCTTTGACAATAAACGCAATTTGAAAATTTGTTAAAGACACTTCTGACCTAAAATACCATAATTCACCTGAGCTTTTCTGCATTTGTGCGACTGGCTCAATTGTTCATTGAAACCAATAGCTGCCCTTCATTCCCATTGGCCAAATATTGAAGTACTAATAATTTGGTGACTTGTATTCTTCTTTTATGAGGCCGATTAGCTTGAATAGATTAGTAGCCCTTTTTGTTAGATTTAGGACGGTATGCATAGAGATTCGGAAAACCAACAACGGTTTTTGTTTAACGATGAATTGATTGCTCAAATGTTGCCAGATGGGCTTGTTTCATTCAATCGTCAAATAGGCGGCCTTAATCCGGAGAAACCTTTAAAAAATAAGTGTAAGTCGCGTAGAATCGAACTGTTGGCTAGGAGTTTGCTTCAGTGTAGAGACTGCTTTCATGTACTTCAGGGGTGGGTGACTGTCTACCTTATTTTATTCTGGAAGCTTTTGTGACGTGGCTGGCATGCCTCTAACTATTTTTCTAACAACCTTTACACGCACATTTTTTGCGAATAATTTGACGGTTTTGGTTGCTACTAACTTCATTTACGGTTGATTTACAGTTTTATTGTCCTCCCTAATTTCGATCCTTTTTGCTAAAGGACATTGACATGATTAGGCAAACTTTGTTTGGGAATTTCCTTTTTTTCCCCTTAGTCCTCTACGACACTGTCAGTGGCACGGTTTATAAGGTGCTCTCGGCGCGTCGCAAGGGCTTCAATGAGGCCCTCTTCTATGCAAAGGTATTTGCGCCTGAAAATGCTGACAACGCCGTGCTCGGTCGTCTGAAAGCCTTCTTACCTGCGTATCGTGGTCTCTTTCACCAACCGGGCTCCGGGAGTAAGCTTCATTTTGTGTATCGCTTCCACTCTCCCATTTCGCCAACTTATTAGTCATGCAAAACTGGGCGGTTTAATTCCAAATCACAGATATTGCTTTTTTGAGTTGGCTGATAGGGCCGGACAGTGGTTTTACAAACCGCCACTGTCAAAATGACGTTTGAAGGAACTATGACCACCTCTCTAACTAGGTTGCTTGATGTGAAATGCCAAACTTGGAATGCAGGGTATGCTTTTTTATTGCGCTCTAAAAGTCAAAAGCTCGAAATCTATTAAAATTTGGGCGACAGCAGCGAGCACCACCTTCATTTCGAATATTGGTGTCCCTTACCAACCTATTTCGGCAGCTCATAAATGGACTATGTCAATAAATGCAGTAAAAATGGTCCTGTTAAGAGATCTGGATGTAGGGATATAAGAGATTTAATTAACTTTAGCTTAACCCTAACCGACTGGTAAGAACTCTGGAGTGCATGGGACTAGGAAGCAATGAAACACGAAATGGTGTTTAGTACAATATTTTGTATGAGTGAAAAGTTTTCTAAGGCTTAAAAGAAAATGTTTATTTCATATTCTGACGAATGTAGCGGTTTCCAAACCGGCTACCTGCTTGTGGTTTGTGCAGTGCGGGAAATTTATATAAATTTTGTCGTAATCTTATCACTTCTATTAGATACTCACTTCTCTTCCTCACCCAAATCGGTTTCTTGACAATGTTTTCCCAAAGGTTATAAACGCCTACATTTAATGCACCTCACATGCTGGTTTTGCTTTGCTAAAGTGACTGAGGTTGCAGTAAAAGCTATCGGCTCATAACTGTGCTAAAGTTCACAGCCAGTTAGTCATGTGGATGTGGATCGCGTGTGATGCATACACTGCTACCACTCCCCATCACATCCCTTATGGCTGAAACCTTGACCTCATAAATCACATTTCTACGCCCGCGCTTTGCCAAATCGTCTAATCACAGTAAGATGAACTTCTTAAATTTCGTTCTGAATGGATTTGGTGACGGTGTCTCGAATGTTTTCACGATTAGGGTTGGTTAAATCCCCTCTGTTTTGAATTTCCACTTGAATAGTTCCCAACTCAACTAATCTCCGTACTACTGAAGTGCAAAGGCTTCTTCACAGAATCACTTTTTGTGTCTTCAATTCAGCAAATGCATATATGGTGTGAGGTGGTGCAACCATTTCTGGTAAAGAGACAACAGAAAATATGCACGACGCCTTTATTTTCGTATGTGAACCCAGTGACACATGCGTCATGCTGACAGTGATTTGTGATTTTAAAAATCAATGTACGCGAACGTTAAAGTCAACTGAATTTGATACACTCTTGGGTTAGAAGCCCATAAAGCGTAGGAAGGAACTTGATGAAGAAAACGATATTCTCCAAATGATGCTTCTAAGTGTCATTTGATGAAGTCCCTGTTGTCGAATTTTGGTGCTGGGCTTTGTTCATTCACATCTTTGGGTTTCCGAGGATGGCATAATCCTCATAGTTTTTAAAATAGAATGCGTGAAATTTTGTTATTTCTTGCCTTCATTATTCATTCAAAACAAGCAGCAAAGTCATCACGGAGCTAATTCCGCTTGAGTGCCTGCAGTCAGTCAGTCCAATGCATAATAATGAACAACGAGATCTATTGTGTCCATATCGCAGCGTTGATTGTGGTTCCCTAAGGTTAAAGGAATTGTAGCTCCGTTTTGCAACCTCTTTCAGGCTTCCTGGTGGCAATGGCAGACATGCAGTGGGAGATGGAGCAGCCTAACGCGATGGACATCAAGTTGGGACGGCAAAGCTACGGCCCTCTGGCCCCAGCCGAGAAAATGGCCATGGAACAGGCGAAGTATCCCTGGCGGCGTCAGCTAGGCTTCTTCATCACCGGCATTCGGGTGCGTTCTCCCTTCCTTCCCTTTCTAATTTCTCTCCCTGATCCCAGTCTGTGGCATGCTGATGATACTCTTGCTTAGACTTTGGAACTTACCTCCCAGGGAAATCTGGAAGATGTTTTGCCCAGCAGAAAATTATCAGAATGCTGAGTAGGAAGCAAATACCACTCCAAGCACTTTTATTATGGCTTCCAAAGTTTCCTTTTGCAAGTAGCTTTTATTGCCGTGATCTCGATCCCATTAGCCGAAACAGCCCGATTTACCTGCATCTTGGAGGATGCATGACCGTATGCAGTGGGCCCAGTGTGTATTGCATTTACTAACTTGTCAGTCCTTATAGTTAAGAAGGTTTTTGACAAGTATCCACATGGCAACAGAATCAGAAGTTTTTCCCTTGGGGTGGAATCAGTTTCTCAAAGGAGATACCCTACTTATATTTTTGCAGGTGGACGGTGCCTTCTATGACCGTCTCTACGGAAGGTCACTATCTCCTTCAATAATCTACGAAAAAGGTGAGTTTACCCGCTCAAACCGACATCTGCCTATGTCTCCATCCCCCTACCTTTCCAACCATTCAACTGGCTACTCTCCTCTCCTCTCTCAGGTATATGCTTATTTCTCGATGGAAAGTGTGATCAAGACGTCATGCATAGGCGGAGCACCCTGGCGTATGCTTTTGCGGAGCGTCTGAAACAGCTTATCGAGTGGTTTGAAGCACAAACCCTCTACCGCTTTGTGGCCTCCTCCCTCTTCCTCTGCTACGATTGGTCCACCCCAAGGTCGGCCGCTGATCTTGCTTTTCCTAATCACCGGTTTATGCGTCTCTACCTCATCGACTTTGCGCGCTGGTTCAAAGTTTCTGACCTCGATGTTGATCCCTCGCATGACGAGAACTGTCTGCATGGCTTGTACAAACTCCAAAGGTGAGCCATTACCTTTGTGTTTTGTGGCAGGAGCCCTCTTCCTCCAAGCTCTCAATCTTTCCCCTTCACATAAGTGCGAGTTTTAGCCATGTCACCTCTATAATTTGGAAGATTTCATCAATCCTTCTTGGTCTTTAAATTTGTTGGAGCTCCATGGACCTCGCTAGTATTTTGTGCCAAGTAGTATGAATAAGAATTTCAGATTATAGATGAGAAAAACACGCCCGATGCGTCTACCTTGTCTCTTTACGCATTACAAGACTTTCTTTTCGGTTCACAGTTATTTTTATCGTGCGTGCTCAGAGGCGTCGAACAAGCAGCCTTCCGCAGCCAATGCTTTTGTCCTCAACGCTTAGCTCCACACCCCTCCCGCTGTTGTTATCATTCCTGTTTTTCTTTCCACTTGCTCACTTTTTTGAACTGCGCTGAGCTTATGCGCACTCGCTCTCCCCTCGAATTTTCCCCTTCTACAGAACAGACGAGTAGGAAACTGAAAGTGTTATGTTTATAGGCAGATGTAAATAAAATTTGGCCCAGTTTGGTGATGTGTCTGCTCATAACCTGGGTAAGTGAGTAATTAACCATTTAAAATACTTAAGTTATGGGGGGCTCTAATAATTTACAGTCCGTGTTTGCGCTTGTACGATACATAGAACAAGACCTGGAATGTTTCATCGGATGATCAGGAGGTAACTGAGGTTTGAGTATTCAGTATTTGCCCACAAAAGGTGTTTCGTACCTTGCCGTTATTTGCCTGACAAACTTCAAGGGGAGTCAATGGTGCTTTGGACGAATTTCAGTGCCCGATGTGGCGGATTATGCTTGGCAAACCGGCCACTCATTAAGCTATTCACTGTGCAGCGGAGTGGGTGCCGTTTTAGAAGGTGTTGAATGGATGTGGAAAAATCCATGTCTGGGTCGCAACTTCGTCCCTCCACGTTGATGGGAGTGAAGTCCAGCTTCACGATCTCGGAAATGGTCGTGTTGATGTGATGGAAATAAGAAGCTCCAGGCATCCAGCTGCATTAGTAACTACAAAGAATGGGAAATTTTGGGGCTAGGCTATAAAATTACGGAAGACCAAGAGTTGGCAAGCTGCAGGCTGGCTGAATGCACCACTGCTGCTATTCATGATAGTTTTGAATTTAGCATAGTGCCAGGGAGATGGGTTGCCTAAGCAACTGACAAAGGAGGAGGGATCTAAGCACTGACAGGCTTACCCGCTTCCCCACTCGATTTGTAACCATGGTCTTAACAGGAGTTCACTGACTATGAGAGGGGATTTTTTCACTACGAATCCAACGGCGGACATGCACCTATCTGATACTGGGGTTTAAATGAATTTTGGACTGCCATGAAACGCACTACGGTCGACTCAAACATCCACATCGACCGCCAATCACTTGTTTTCAAAGGCATCATTAATACACGAGCTTTTTGTGCATAAAATTAAAAGAGAAGAAGTAATGATTTTGTAATTCATGACGTGGCAAGGAGGAAATTCTTGCCCACCTTGTTCTAAAAAGTTTCTTTATTCGATAATATTCATAGTTTCGTGTGCCTGTCAGTGCTCCTAGTGCGTGCCGGTAGGCTTCGAGCCGGTCAATTCTTCAGCTTTTCTATTGTGACAGCAGCGAAGGACCGGAGTAATGCATCACCATAACCCCGGCCACGGGGAAATCCTTGAAAACCACCCGGAAAGGAGGGCGTTCATTGCATGGCCATCACGGGTTCAGGTGACATGCTTCACAACCTCACTAGCAAAAAAAATAAGAAAACTCGTGATGCTTTCCTGCAGTAATAGCTGTCCCAATAATTTCGAGGTCATCAAATGCGTCTTCATTCCATTTATTCTAGTTTCCGGCCCAAATTTTATGACGTTGGACTCAGTTCTTTGCAACACTGACATTTTTCATCGTCATCACCATTGCCTTGTCGAAGTTGGCCTCTTCATACCGTCTTGTGGCATTCCGTCTCTGCAGAAGCCATTTCTGAGCCTTTTTCCCCTTAAATAACATTCATCAATCAGTTTTATAGTCTTTTTAATACCGTTTCAAATCGTACTATAGAAAATTTTCCACATGATTGAAATGCCACCTTCAATTATAGCATTCATCAGCCACCTTCTAATGATGAGGATAAGCCTACTGTTGCTCGACAAGTAGCGTGGGCATAACTTTGAAATGTTGCATTTGGCTGATGTGCTGCCCTGACAAATGGAAAGCAGAAGGGAGAACGGTACTGTCAGGTATGTCAAGCATCTGCTTTGAAAAACAATTTGCAGAGCTGCCCACGCGTGCGATCGTTCTTGATGCATTGAACGAAGACGATCGTTCACTCTTCTCCATCATTCCAACTGGTTGCCCTCACCGACGTCGCTCCCGCCGGCGCCATCTGCACAGATCTGTAGACGTGCAGATTCATTTTGCATGCTGGAAGACGCCAATCTAGGATGAAGGCAAATTGAGGAGTATGAGAAAACTTTGAAGTGGTAGGTTCTCAAAATCGTAATGGCTTCGCCTCCACTCTTCCCTAGGTCGAGGCTGCGTTGACTTCGAGCGAAGCGAGGTCACTAAGCAGGTACCGCCCTCTTAGGAGGCGCTGGGGCGATTGCATCCACCTGTCACTATAAGGTCACTAAGTCAGCGGCGCATGGAAAATTCTTTCTTCAAATGCTGAATGACCCTATTAAGTGGGCTGCTGAGTGTATCTGACTTTGATTTTGCACCTGTGGTCTGTCATTTCTATTTGACCGATTTTATTTTGTGTTCTAGAATACTTCAAAACTCCTGGTGATTGGAAAATCAAGCATGTGTCAATAGTAACGTACTCGTGATGGGAGTCTTCGGTGTCCGCGGTGGACAGGTACGCACACGCCGAATTCCCCAGCTCACTCATACTGGTCCGGAAGTTAAACCTTCTACACCCAAGTCCTTGCCACCTGATTACCCGAACTGGCAACGCAGCAAGTTCCAAGCTCACGTGCAAAAATACCACTTTATGCAATAAACGAAGTCTCTTTACAATATTATATAATACGATGATATCTCCACGGTCTCAGCTGATGCAAAATAAGAGGTCCTAAGAGTGTCAGAAGGTGATGCTGACGGTTCCTTCCATTTTTTGCCACAGCAGGCAATGTTGACTTTAATTGCTCTTGTGTTTTTCTACAATGATCAACACTAGAAACACTTTCCTGCGTTATGTTGCCTTTACTAAGGTGGTGAGCCAGGTCCCAGGAGAGGGCTCGGTTCGACCACGGTAGAAGTTAAACACCACTTTTCTAACTCCGTTTGTGCGTCATTGGAGGGGATGGATGGCATTGGAACTACAGAAACTCTAATACCAAACCAAGATTTGTGATTTTGCGGGTTCCAAAGGTAACGCGATTGGGGTGAAGCTGTGCTCAGTAGTGAGTGGCAAGTGAGTCTCAGGAAAAGTGGCCAGTCGATGTACCTCAGGGCAGCTCATATGCGAACGTCGGCTCATGCCATGAAAGGATTGTAGGCTCGTAGAGATCAACGGCAGGATCTACGAACAAATTTTATAACAGCGGGGCGCACGACTTTGTGTTTGTCTTTAATGTGTCCGGTCGCGTTGATTCTGGCTTCATTACTGCATCGGACATTTCACCAGCTTGTGGGATGTCCAGACAATGTGTGATTTGTCACGCGGTTGCATAAAAATTCGTCTTTCTGTAACAGAATCATTATAAAATCTTCACAATGCCACCCGCTTTTGAAGGGAGCAAAAAGGTTGAACAAGCGATTGAATAAGGAAGGTCTACACACCACTTCGAGATCAAAATGCGTGTGAGGGTGGCGAGGAATAGGGAGGTCAGGATTTCAAAATTTATGGCGTATTGAAAGTAGTGACATTAACAAAAAACTTTTATGCTAAAGCACTACTGCTATTAGCTTGATAACCTATTTTAACACTTTAATACATCCAAACGTCTTCTGTAGTCGCGCCTGCTTCATTGCTAAGGCCTGCCCGCTTGAAAGGAAGAAATTGGTCACATTGGAACCGCGATTAAGAATTAAAAAGAGAGACGTGCTTTTGTTAGCGATTTGTTCGACCAAAACACAGTCACCACGAACCAAAATAAATCTGTTAAATTGCAAGATCTAAGCGCACCCCAAACTGCATGAGGGATTAAAGCTAGAAAACTGAACGCAACAAATACCGTGCATTTGGAAGAAATTAAGTTGAACAGCCTTTGTGTTGTGAACTTTTAATAGTTGGGCATTAAAAAGGGGATTCATGCTACTAGAAAAAGATGACGAAAGCCTAATTGGGCATTTACCTTTTGCTGAAATAGACTAAAGGATCAGGAAAAGTTTATAAACCCTTTGTCGGGGAATAAAGAAACTACCACCCTTCATTCGTATTTTTTAATACCACTTCAGCATATCTAAAATATTAATCTCATTAAGGATATATGTATTGCCTCATAGCCTATTACCTTATTTCAGACAGCTGATCCTAGTAAGCCCCATAAACAGCTTACCAAGAATAGAAGTAATTTTTCCGCCTGGTTTATCAAAAAATATAAAAGAAAAGCTTCTTCGATAAAGTCTTGTTTTCCACAATGGCGCAGTTTCATCTTACCCATTCTCTGCAGCGTGTTCGTGACTCACCTTCAGGCCGCACTTTTTAGATTCGGATAAAAGAATTGCACCCTCTCCTCCTAATTAGGCTCTGCTGGAGGATGTCTGCAGATCCAGAAAACACTTCTGTTCCGGCTCTCGGCGAATTTGTTGCGGCGAATTAGCAAACATTCTAGAGTGTGCGCGAACTCGTGCTTCCGTTTACTTCTCCCGATTCGTCAACATCACTTACGGATGGACTTCAAATGTGCCAACAATCGCTGTATGTAAAGGTGAAACAACTAAAGTACCATTGAACACCACCTCGTCTTCGGCAGTTAGCCACCAGTCACGCATCCGCGGACCATGCTTCCAGCATACTCATACTATTCGGCGGATAAAGACATACGTATTGAAGTCGTCTGTCGACCGTGATCTGGAACGCAATGAGCCCAATTCAAGCCTAACAACTACGCAATAGAAAGCAGTAAAGTTGAAGACTAGAAACCCATATTGCGCAGTCTAGCATTAACATTGAGAAGTTATCAAAAAAGAATTTTACATCCACTCAAGCGAAATAAGAAATGTTACAAAGTGTGGAGGATCTTAAAAGCTAGTCATAAAAAATTCGGCAAGTACCCAAATAAGAGTCTACATGCAGGACATTCAAGAAACCGCGGCATTTGTGGTCTCTCGATTTCTCCAACAGGCCACGATGCACTTGTCCGGCAGGCAGGCAACCGAGCCGACAAACGCAATGCCGCAGAGCAGCAGAGCTGAGGTCATGAGAATGAGCAGAAACAATCCCATCTGTTGGTAGCACTTTAGGTGGCTGGGAAGTACCGCAGATCCCGCAAGTGCAGTGCTTAAGGCTGCACCGGTAACAGCCCATCCCACCGTCCCCAATGCCCTCTGACATCGACGTTTCCACGAAGCATCCTCGTTCTCATTGGACCGGATGATAGCTATAGCCAGATGAATGCAAGGATCCACAGCAAGGCCTGCGGAGAGACTGAGGATCAAGGCTTCCACGATTCCAAGAGTCCAACCTCCCAAGAGAATGAGAAGGAGACAGGAGAGTAGGAGAGATGCCACTACCGATACAAGAGCTGCCACTGCAAGAGGTAGATTGAGGGTGGAGAGGAGGACGAGGAGAGCAGCCAGTGCAACAGAAAGACCCAACGAAAGAGGCAGAAACTTAAGCACGTCCTGATACGCCTCGAACGCAGTCAGCTCCGGACTCGCGAGAAACCCACCCAAAAGTCCATTCGGTGCACTTGCAAGGAGGTCGGAGAACCAGGTCTCCACATGCTGAGTGAATTCCTGTACCGCCGAGAAGGTAGTATTGGCGAGGGAGAAGTTAACAGTAGCAGAAATCACCAGGCCGACGATACGCGCTGTGTCTAAGGAAAATCGCATTCCTGTGGGGATTGATGTAGCTTCCGCGAAAGCGGTCAAACAGGCAGCTGTGTTTTGGTAACACATCGGCGTGGATTCGTTAAAGTCCCTGAAGGAAAACACACTCCGGCCGAATACACAGCCATAGTTCTGTGATAAAAGAAGAGCGTCCTCCTCTAAAAAGCTGCTACGAGGCAGAATGGAGGGTGGAGCGAAAGAGCGGGGCATTTTAGTGATCTCCGAGCAAAAGGCGGACAACCAGGAGAGAGATACGGGCGTAGTAAGATTGAAATCCTCCCGCCAGAGGGGTTGAGGAACGACCACGCCATCGTCGTAGGGCGTCCACGTCCAGTGATTGCGCGGGTCATGAGGTTGGACACCCCAAACGAGATGGAGGGAGATAAGGCTACGGTGGCTTCGAAGGGTATACTCAGCCCAAGAGAATTCGCCTCCACGAAGACGATAGACCTCAGCAGGGTGAGCGGGTCGATAGAATGCGGGCTGAAGAGGGCCGGAGGGAAAGGTAAGCCATCCAGCGTGGAAAAGGAGGTAGGCCGAGGAGACGATAACGGAGAGGAGGAGAAGAGGAAAGGCGAAGCGCATCTTGATTACAAGGAGGTCGGCAAAACAGGAGCGAGGTAGGTGGAGGGGGGGGAGAAAGTGGCAGCAGCGGCGGCGGTGGGGTGAGACGAAGAGAAGGAGCAGAGTGGGCATAACCGCAAGGACGTAGACGACGTGGCAGAGAACGGTGAGGCTGGCATAGACGGAGAAGCGCTTGACCGCAACGATGGCTGAGTTGAGGCTCACCAGTAGGCCTCCCAGTGTGGACAGACTGGTCAGACAGACCGAGGGGACTGCGTGGCGCAGTGTATCGGCCATTCGCTGCGCCTGCAAACGCAACCTCGCCGCCTTTTCATCCCCACTGCCTTCGTCAGTAGCAACGTCTCCACAGCAGTCGTTCCGTGGATGTATAGAGACCCAAATCTGAGGCAACATACCGATAAAGCATTATTACATTCTTGTTTCAGTCTGCATACACGCACTTCCAGTCATAAACAGGATCACTTACAATATTTCTACGAGAATATTGCACACTGAACGAAACCGGAAGATCTGCCATCTTCCTAAGTTACACAAATCCGATGGATACGTTATTCGGCTTAGAGTGACCTTATTAAAATCCACGAAAAAAGATGTTACGTATCCACTTCCAAGAGTATGACACTAGGGCGAACGCTACCAAGGAAGGAGATTAACATAAGACATGCAGTGATCGTGGAACAATGGCAAGCTCCTAATGCAGTTCTATCGAGAGTTTCAAGGACACATCACAATCGGTGATCTTGAAAGTTTTTGTGCGATCTTCTATTGTACATCATAGTTTAGTCTATTTTGATCGACTACTGTTATGACAGCTAAGTGAGAAAAGTAAACGTGGAAAATGTGCAAATGTTCAGTGGAACAATAACGGGGACGACAAGCAAATAAACCAATTGACCTATTATTACACGAGAAATAATAAATGAAAGTTAAAGGACTGAATAAAAGTATCCTGACAGTTGATCCGTTGTACCAGCAGAGAGGGCAAAGGGTATAGGTAAATCACATGTGCGTTGCCCCGTCAAACCCATCTTTGAAAAGGTCAAATGTTCACGCTAATGGCACGGACAACTCCCTCGCAGCATGAGCAAAGAGAAATCACTGCCAACGCAAAGCCACACTCCTGATTGAATTAAAAGGAATCGAAATATTAATGAAACAAGAAAAAAAGATTAAATTGAAAGGTGTACAGTGAAATTACTGCCGATTCTCATGCATCTTAACGTATCTAGGTTGGCCTAGGTGAAATAGAAACCATTTAAAGAACAAAATGATAAATTGTAAAAATATGTCTGAATCACTTTCCACTCGCAAGACGAATCAGCGGATAAATGAAAGAAAAAAGGAACTAACAATTCACTGCAAAAAAATAATAGCGTAAAAATGAAGGATTTTGAAGGACAAATCATCGTATTATAGGTGGTGAAAAAATTGGAAGTCTAAAAGTCCTCAAAAAAACAAACTTCTAAATGCTCACATAAAGACGGACAAATGAAAGCAGAAGTGAGAATGCAAATTTGATTATTTTCCAAAGCAGCAAATGATAGGGAGAGAAGAGAAAAAAAGGGATTTGATGCATTCAGAAAGGAGTAAATGAGGCGTCTCAGGAAGAATAAACTTTCCTTAAAAAATCAAGTAAAATTGAAGACAGAAAAGATTGGAAACACTCAAAAGGGGTCGAAATTAAGAAAGACTCCTCAAGCAAAATGAAAGCAAGAGATCCAAACAGGAGAGTAAGTGACCATGCAGCCAACGTGATGTTAAGAACAAGGCTTATTCAAAGTACTCACAACAAGGAGCTCAGAGCAAAGGCAACTACCACAGTACAAATATTTCGTTGATCTAATGTACCATCAACCTTAATAATTTAGTTAATTAAATATACCGCATATGTACGAAAATTGGGCTAAGGCGAAAAAATCGGGGCGTTACATATACGCAGCGGTAACGGAAAACGTGTTTAACTAGAGCAAAAATCGGAAGATGAAGCAACTAGTCCACCTGATAGAAAAGGAGAATGTCGTCGGCGCCGAGACCGAGGAGAAGAACGAGGGCCATCATGTTGAGGAGAGGGAATGTAGGGAGCTGAACAAAACGAGCGTAGAGACCGTAAGCGAGAGTAAGTGACCACCCAAGGGCGAGGAAGGTGGCACCTACTACCGCCACACTGCCTTGCGTCAGCAGTAGCAGCAGCAACGCCAGACAAGCCGCACCCAGCGCCAACCACACGCTGTCCCATGCCACGTACCGACCCGCCAACTCTCCGTACAAACCGAGCTCTATTGCCTATCCACGTGGATGACGAAGTGGAGGCGTGGTGCAAAAGAGGGGGAAGTTAAATTCATATTTTAATCATCATGACAATGTAATCTTCCACCCAAAATACATTCCAGCATCACTGCCTGCTCGTGGGTGGGGCTGGGGTGAAAATGCATACAGGAGCTTTATGATTTTTCAGGTAGCGTGCGAGTGGGATGAACAAAAGTGCCAAAACCTCATTACGATCTTATAACTCATGACGTGTAAGCAAAGGCAGAGCTGAAAACGCACTTCAATGGTGAGGGGAGGAGTGAGGTTTCGTGTGAGGTCAGTGAGAGTCTGCGGTCGATCAAGGGAAGCAAGTTGCCAGAGTTTGAGGCCCACTTGCTTCCACACAGGCAGCACAAGGAGGGTGACATTCCATCCTCCAGTGCCGTTAAGGTAATGATGATGGTACGGGGGCGGCGCCGCGATTGCCAGAAGCAGCAAGAGGTGCGGGTGGGCGAAGCACTGTGGCGGTACATCCGGACACAGCCAACGTGACGGCGCTGTCGCGTCCCAACAAGCTCGTTTTAATTCACCCGATAGAAACGGCTTCTTGCATGTCTCGTAGAGGTTTTTCACTCTCTTCACATCCCCCTCTGTGATCTAAAGATACAGAGCTATTAAGGCGGCCTTCAGAATGCTTTAAGAAGCACTCAACAAATGAAAATGTGAGGATACTGCAAATATCCAAAATTGCCTTTAGGACTACAATAGTACCTGATGACAGGAAGTTTTGTTGACTATAGAAGCGATGAAATTAGCCAACGACCAAATGGGGCAGCAAGCAGAGTTTACATCAGTGAGAGAAGCCTTGGAGCAGAGTTGTCTATAGCCAGGTAGGGCTTCGAGGCGCGTTTGAAGTCGGCAAAGGCTCTTTACAGCTCCTGGAGCTGTCAAAAAGGTGGCGTTCATCCTCTCCTCCACAGCATGTAGGCTTACCACCACTTTGCTCATTGACTCAAAGCGACTCCAGAGCTCATTACTGCCCTGATCTACAAGAAAAAAGGAATCAAAAACAGTCACATGTAACCAAGATCGAAGGAGGCAAGCATATATGCAAAAAAAGCACATGCACAAACCCGGCAACTCAAAGCAGAATTTGACCTTATCTGCCATCTTGTCCGATCTTGCCACTCTGCTGTGACCATATTCCTTGGTGGGTAAGGAAAGTGTGTTCTGCTGGAGAGCTTTAAGTTGATACAACCTTGCAGCCATCGGCGTACCCATGGTGATGAACTCCTGCGAGGCAAAGTGTAAGACGAATCAGAACCGCAAATACAAAGTCGGGGCTGGTAGACGGTTTATGGAGCATGCATAGGATAACCTTAGCCGGATCATCAAAGGTTGGTAACTCCGAGAAACAGATTGCAACGATGGCGGGGGCAATGAGAAAAGTCACCGTTAAGAGGCCATTTATGACTGGATGTGAGACTAGCCATGTCGCGTAGCTAGGCGATAACGACACGGGTAAGAAAGGGGAAAAGAAAGATGGCATTCCAAGAGAGAACTCACAGATGGGCAAGACGATGAGGGAGACGTGGAAATGACCCCCAAGATTCTGCTGATTCCATCCGCTCTGTAACGACGACATCTGACATTTTTTTGCCTGGTGATGGCATCAGGAAGGAATACGCTAGTTCTGTTTACATTCGCAATCACATTATTTTGGTACAAACAGAAAATACGCTATCAAATTCAGAAAACATTACCATTTTAATTCAAATTTGGAATAATTTGCTACCATTAGTAATAAATTTAAATGACGATGTATGAGTTTGCTAATTTTAAATGTTAAATTTTTAGGCCAGAACATATTCAGTCGACAGAATGCTTTGACAAGGTATCACAGTTTATAAGAAAAATATCGCAAACCATGTTTGAGATGCACTAAGGAATCACATGGTGAAAAAAGCATTACAAACGAGTACCATGGAACAAATTTGGTGCACATTTAAAAACAAAGGCAATAAGACTACTTCAATACTAAAAAACTGAATACCAAAGAATGGCAGCGCACAGTCTGTTACCAAGACAGCAAGTCTCAACAGTTAGTTTTGTCCTAATAAAATTTGCATTGACAAAATTAAAGTATCGTGCGCTGAAGCACTAAATGATACACAGCCAACAAATCATTTGAGCAAATATTGAATGCAGGAAAAAAAGGAAATCGCAGAAAATGAAAAAAGGGACGGGCGAAATCCAAATGAAAGCGCACAAAAACGTTTGAGGCATACAAGAGGAGCACCAAAATGACTCAATAAAACAAATTATCTGGTAATTGAAGGTTAAGAATTAGCAAAAATATACGTAGTAAAAGGAAAGTTAATGCGCAAAATAACAGGCAAAGCAGAGGTCTAAATTTTGAAATCACACTGCTAATAGCCAATAACATCGGGAGGAATTAACTAAATTTCAAATAAAATTAAGAGCAAATTTAGGAGACAGATCAGAAATAATCGTCGCATGCGGTTGAATTTTTTGTAGAGACATGGCTGCAACTCTTAGTTCCTTTTGCTTTTAACGGGGACTGGCTTCGTAGCAGGGTAAACACTTGGGATCACGTAATGCTATAATTACCGAATGTCTTTAAAACTTCACAGAAAGGAAGACTAATACTATCAGCTGATTAAACATGCCTTTTTCAACTTAATTTTTTGCAATCCGTGTATTTTATTTGGCAAGATTGTGTTTGTGACAGCCAGGTTAGGCAACTTACCCCTTATTAACGTTTTTTACGCACTTCAATGGATTACTCTCTTTAGTTCTTTTTTTAAACAGAAATTGAAAAAAATTAGTAATGCGAATGCTGTATTTTCTTTTAGATGACGATTTCTGCAAACTGAAATGTGGATAAGTGTGCCGAGAATAAGTGAGGATGTGGAGGCAGTGTATGCGTATTAGGAAATCACTTCATAAAGTCTGCTGGACAGGATATCGACAGATTTAATAAATATAATAACTCCTGAAATTAAAATGCTGAGAATGTAGGGGCACAGATATATCAACTTCCTTGTATGAAAGCAGAGCTTCCAAGAATGAGAGGAGTAAGGTGTACGATGAATTAAGCAAATTAGACATTTTGACGCATTCAAGGTTCATTCAACAAAATTATAAATAAACTTTGCGAAAATAAGCTAAATACGAACAGAAACACATTAACACTGCAAAAGTTCAAAAGAAAAGTCAGCTCCGGAAAAGCAAGTAGAAAATCAACTTTTCACTATGGGTTTGCAGGCGAAAAGAAAAACGAAGAAAACATTGACAGATCCACTGATCATCGTGAACTGATGAGCAGTACTTAGCCAAACCTTTGATTATCGTTACAACCTGCATGAGGCTTAGGTATGCTCAACTAGAGCGGCATCTAGAGGCAGTGCCCATACCCCTCAAGCTAACCATTTCCCACTCGCCCGTTAGTAGAAAATGTTTTACCAACCATTTACATCTGTGCATATACAAACTAAATCCACTTGACTCCTCTACACAGGCTGCAAAGACACCGAAGTCGGCGATGGTGATCCTCAAGTCGCAAGGGTGGAAGTGGAGGCAAAGTTGTTGACTTACGACCTCCACTGAAGATGGCACTGTCGCTGACTGCATCTGAGACTGTTCATCCCGCTGCCATTACAAACGCAACAGTTTACTGCCAGACACCATGTTTGCTAGGTTCTAGTGGTCCTTCCCTTTACAAAAGTGCACAAAACGATAGGTATTGTTAGGCCGAAGAGGCGACAGCGCACTGACCACCCGATTCAGTATGAAGGGAAAAGCAGGCTTACTGCTGTGGCTCACTGAGTCCTCTCTAACGTAACAGTAAACTCCAAGAGCGTGAAGGAGGGTCTATGAGGAAAGCAAACTGGAGCAAGAAGGCTTCAGTGAAGGTGAAAAGACCAAAGTACACGGGAATATAACCGAGGTGAGTACAAGTACTCGTTTGATCAACGGTACAGCTAAACCAAATCTCGAACGTCTGTGCTGCATAATCAATGCTGCTTAGTGAAAAAAGGCCCAAATTAAAAATATCAGCTCTTTACCATGCAAGCAATAAAGTCATCCTAAAACCCCTTGATTTGGGGTAAATCAGCAGCGTAAAGTAGGGTAATGCTTTGTATGAAAGTAAGGGGAAAAGCTGCTGTGTTACTTGCCGTTTAAGAAAAGTGGTTTCAAAGAAGACATTGAAGTGGTGCTAAAAGGTAGGTTCAAGAAGATAAGCCGGGATGAAACGTTAATTTGTATTGATACGATTTATGTAGCAAGCAAAACCGACTTGTATATAATCAAACAAATAAAGCATGCTTTTGATATGAAGAAGTCCGAAGTCGTCAAACACGGGAATTTTTGTAACAGCAGCCAAACAATAATAACAACATCAAAAGTGGATAATGCAATACCTAAATTCATGCTAAGAATCTAACCTATCATAAAGCCACTCAGGCACAATGTTCGGTAGAATAACACTGTGTAATGTGGACTACCCCACGTTTGAAGAGCATCTGATACATTAACTTAACCTTGAAATTGCATGTTTGTCTTTTTAACTACATATTGCGGCTTCTAAAATTTCATAATGACCAATCAGAGCTGTGCACAGCTCCTTTATGCTTTCGCGTACCATATGTTGTCGCCATTTTCCTAATGCGGAAACGCAACCGGTATGGGTTTCTCTAAACTTACCTAAAATTATTATCTAGTGTGAGAAATTGTGTGATTTAAGTTTAAGAGCACCATTTGTTGCATATGGCTTTATTGTGTACCGTGACTTTTGTAGACCGCCTTCAAAGGAGATTCAGAAAGATGTTCCACCCTCGAATTCTGATTATTCCTTTAAAGCCTGGCACCATGGGGTGCTCATACTTCTCACCCTTCTTATCTACAGCAACAGCCTTTCCTGTGGATTCGTTTTCGACGACGCTTCTGCGGTTGTTGATAATCAAGATCTCCGTTCTCACATTCAGCCCTGGTGGATCCTCTTCTTCAACGATTTCTGGGGCACTCCAATGGCTCACGAATCGAGTCACAAGTCTTACCGTCCCCTTACGGTTTTGACGTATCGCTGGAACTTCGCTCTGGCGGGTCTTGAAGCTTGGACATACCATTTGGTTAACATGCTTCTGCATACCTTCGTTGTCCACCTCTTTTATCGATTTTCGCAATGCTTTCTTGACA
Source organism: Echinococcus multilocularis (assembly GCA_000469725.3). Taxonomy (NCBI): domain Eukaryota; kingdom Metazoa; phylum Platyhelminthes; class Cestoda; order Cyclophyllidea; family Taeniidae; genus Echinococcus; species Echinococcus multilocularis. Next base: position 52,456 of record LN902848.1, on the reverse strand, counting down.
CTTCGGGCAGTATGGCATCTGCGCTTCTTTTTGCACTTCATCCAGTCCATGTGGAAGCTGTTACGGGTGTGGTTGGAAGGGCAGAATTACTTTCAGCAGTGTTTTTATTCGCTTCTTTGCTGATCTACCTCAACCTCGTTGGTGTGGAGGAGGTGACTGTCTTTTCTGGTGAGTAGTTTACTGAATGGTGGTCTTTTTCAACAAATGGGACTTGATAGTTTCATATCAGTAGAAACTTCAATGAAGTGGATCGCGCCATTTATTTGGTTGAAGTTGTCCTTTGTTGTGACCACATTTTTAATATCTTTGTGAAGTTTGGTGGCTTTCTCATGGTTTTCTACTGATCAAAATGAAGCATTTGCTCCTCTGTACTTATGGTTCTTTGTCAGTCGTTGAACGCCACACACTTCAGGACGTGTCAGGACATGACCTGACCTCATCCAAATTCGGTTTTCACTTAGCTCTGTGATCGTTTATCCGTCCTGTTATTACGTATTCATTCCTTGTGGTTGTGGGCGTATCGTACTGAACGTCCGCAGTGCTTTGAACCCTCAATGCAAGCGCAACCGAGGTTGAACTTCTTAATTCATTTGGACAAATCCACGCGAGGGGGAGATAAGTAGACTCATTCGGCACACCCGTACACCTTCCTACAGTACGTAGTGTTATTTAACGCAAACGCTAATTTTTGGACGCAGCATATGTTTTTGTTGTATGTCTGTCATCGTCCTCGGTGGTACTAACCCTTACGCTGGGGTGTAGGGCCCGCTACCTTGTTGTGGGGAAGTCAATTACTTGCACTGTTCCGCAAATTTGTCTTCTTTACTTAATTTGCACTAAAATAAACTGGAACAGAGTCAGTTGCCTCAGATGATCGTGCTAAAGGTATTTAACGTGTTTACTTTTTCCTGGAGCACTTAAGGTACTTTAGCTGATAAAGCGGCTAGAATTGTGATTTGAGGGTTGGAATCTGGCAGATTACTTGAGATTTGGTTTAACAGTAGCACGTATTGTTGTTTTTTATTCTTGTTTTAGCCTTCTGTTTGAGGTTGTCCGATGCCTTAATCGAATGTTGGTCTTATTTGTGGCATTAGCAGGGCAATAAAATTCGTGTGGCTTTTGAACATAGGAATCAGAGAGGGTTTTAAAATAGGTATTCATAAAACAGTGTGGATTGTAGTGTGCAACGTTTTCCCAACGAGACACGATCGTGCTTCCAATTTAACTGTCATTCAAATGTTCGCTTCAAGGAGCAACAGGGTAGCACAAGCTGCGGGACGGTGGGGTGGTGAGCATCCCCGGCATGTGAGTGAGTAGTTGGGTGGGTAGCCTGGGGACAAGTAATAGTAGGTTCGTTCGCCTATCAAGCATTGGAGGGGATCGCAATGGTCATTTGTCGTCAGGATGCAGCCGAAAGCACATGAGCCGTTTGTATCAGGTGTGCAAACGGCGGAAATGTGCAAATTGGCAGTCATAGTTTGTCATCTGTTAGTGGGTGCATAAGCATTAGGACAAGACGCATTTGTGTGACAGGTTTCACGACTTCCCCCTCATTCACGTGAAGTAAAAGCGGAAGTAGTTCATGGCATGCATCAAATAAGGTTTATTAACAAGTGCCAATGTGAGTGAATCGTCACCAGAATGCAGCTGTTAGAACTACTTTTGAGTGGTGCATTCTACTGTCGTACTTTCGTCAGCTGCTGTACAACAGACTTCCCTCGAGTGTTCTCTGCCATTTTGCAATTGCATTTAGGCAGGTTTGCGAAAGGAGACAAGCTACAGTTTATGCGCACTTCATTTAGCCAGCACTTGATGGGTGTTGCCTGTAAGAGGAAAGTGGTACAGAGCACACTGAGGGTGGCGTGGCAGTACGCTGAAGCAGCGGCATCGGTGCTTGGTTTGCAAGTGTGGAAGTCCCTACGAGTTGCACCAAGTTATCGAATCCGGTTACATGGGGACCCCCACATAACTTCACTTTGGAAGGTAGATTGTCATTACTTCACTGATACCAGCTAGCAGTAAAGAAAACAAGAGTTTGTGGTCATTGTATTGGGAAGGCATTAGAAGAGGATGGGGCTATGAGACCGGAATGGCAAGTAGGAAGGTGGACTGTTTGGATTCCCCATTTATGGCATCTCTGTCGGCCTCTTCATTCTTGAAAGTGAAGAATCGCCTTTCTTTCCACCAGAAACGTGCCACTTGTTGACGGTCTCCCTTCTCGTCATTCTTGGGACACTTTGCAAAGAGCAGTGCATCACAGTTGTGGGTGTTTGCCTTGCCTACGACTTTGTCTTCCACTTCATTGTAAGTCCAGCGTCTCACTCCCTTTCCAAATCAACCAGTAAGATATGTGTGTATTCCGATGGTCTTTCTGTTTATGTAGAAGACTTTCTATGCAAGGATTTTGGCAGGAAGGATGGCGTGGAAGGCTTGGATGCGGCTGGGACTTAGGTTTCTCATTCTCTCACTCACCTCTGGTTTGTTTCTCCTGGCTCGGGTGCAACTTATGGGCTCACAATTACCACACTTTACTGCGTACGTGACTGGCCTTCTGTCTCTTTGTCCATTGCTTGTTTTATTGGGGAAAGTGGTAATTTTAAGTGGCTGGCATCTCCCAATTCATTGTCCTTGTAAAGTGGTTGTGGAGGCCTTGGTGTTGTAAGGCACGCGAGTTTGAGAGTTGCCTTACAGTTGGTGGGCAGAAGAGGTGGAGGGTTGAAAGCTCGACGGAATTGCGAGAGGATGAGAGGCACCACGTCATTCCTAGCTACCACGGTTAACAATCCAATCTGGTGTTCTTTAGATTTTCAAAACCGGGGTGATGTTGGGTCTGCAAATTCTATGCACCACTAGTTGTTATGCACGAATGTTTTAAGCATTTCTTTCATACACTAACTGAATTTGCTCAATCCTAGCCTCGTTGGGCCACTAGCTATAATGCGAAACTTGGACTTAGACCACTTTTATAGGTTTCAATAGCCTTCTTCCGCGGCGTTTTCTGCCACAAATGTAGCACTTGAGTTGTCTCTGAGGCCATTTGGAGGCGCAGCAGGCTGAGTTTCTTGCTGTATATGAGTGGAATGGTCGGAAATTCAGTAGTACAGATGGTATCAGGGGCAAAGTTCCACATCGCCGTTGTGGTGGCTTTTATTAACAAAGTTGTCTTCCATTAGACCTCTTACCGAGCTGCAAACAAATTCGGTAAGGTTTAAAAATTACTACACAGTGAGCTTATGCTCCATGCAGCCAACCGATGAAGTTGCACAAGCGCTTCGTGAACCCAAAGTAGGCTGGCGGCAAACGTTCCTCTGGCCACAAATTAACCGCGCATTTGTTTTCTAGTTTATCGTTCTCCTCGTTAGATTTGACAATCCAGCAGCGCACGCACCGCCTCTGGCACGTCGTCTGACCCATCTGCATTTGGTGTACGTCAATCTCGCCCTCCTCTTCTATCCCTCTGGTCTCTGTGCTGACTGGACAATGGGCACCATTGCCCTCATCACAACTGCCACGGACCCTCGCAACATTGCCACTTTCGCTGCCTTTGCTGGCCTCGTCGCAGTGGCTCTTCGCTGTGCTTCACCGCGGACATCACCGCGTCAAGCGCACGCACTTTCAATGGTGCGCTTTTTACACCGCTTTGCGTCTATTCTTATGTCTTCGGTGGCGACAAAGTTGGCTACATTGTGACTCCTGAAGTGTAAGTAAGCGCAAGTTTTGTCTTGCAGGGACTGGCTCTGCTGGCACTGCCTTACATGCCTGCATCTAACCTCTTCTTCTATGTGGGGTTTGTGGTGGCGGAACGTGTGCTGTATGTACCCAGTGCGGGATTCTGTCTCATCATGGGGCTGGGATTTCAGTATCTTCTTCAGAAATGCCGTCAACATCGGCAGATTGGCCTGTGAGTTCTGTGGATTACGTCTTCGACATTGTCACTTTTGCAGATCTGGGATAAGTTATGTACCTTGGTGCTTTCAATATGTTGGTCCCGCGTCCACGAGTTATCTGCAGTCGTTACTATTGTTATGACTTTAGGTTTCATTCAAGAGCTATTGCTTACCTTCTGCTGGCTATCGTCTGTTCTGGATTTTCGCTGAAAACGTTCTATCGCAACTACGATTGGTAAGTGAATGGTGAGATAAGTTGACACGTTTGATTTGCTGTTAGTCACTGGATTCCTGGAGTTCCCTTCTTAGTCGATTGCATTTGCTACACATGGAAGGGATTCAGCAGATATCATTTTTTACTGTAGGAAAGCCATAATATAAGGGCAAATATTGGTAAGTAGTCATCTTCAACGTCAGTCTATTCCTGATCTTAATTGCATTCAAGGTTGCCTTTGCAGTGTAATATCTCACGACATCACTAATGCGCCATTCACCCCACTTCCTTTGCAACATTTCATATTTGAATTCTCACAAAGTGTGTGTGCAGCATTGTCAAGCATTTGTGATGTGACACAAATGGACAGAAGCCTTAACGGCATCTAAAGCCGGTTATCTAGACATAGCTGACTCGACTCACCAATAACAGCGCGATTTCTCACCTCCACATCGTGTCTACTCATGCGCCTTCCATTTGCCATTTGTGGCTTGTAGAACATATTTTTCAATGTGTTAATAGGTTCTCTGACTTCCAACTTCTTCGTTTGGACAAACAACTGCAAGCAGTGCATCAAATCCAGTATTTAGTGAATGATGAAGTTTTGATGCTTTCTTGCCTAGGAGGGACGAGTACTCCTTGTTCACCTCAGCTCTGAAGGTGAATCAGCGTAACGCTAAGCTCTGGAACAACGTAGGCCATGCGCTTGAGGCGCGATTGCAATTCGACGAGGCTCTGCTTTACTTCCAACAGGCTGTTCGGTCCATTGCATGCTTTCTTTACTCCCTTGCTTCAACTCTTCTTTACGGTGGTTCCCCTTTTTTGTTTGCTGGCTACTTTGGATTTCTCTTCATGTGATTAGTCACTTCACTACCCTTTCATTGGCTGAACGTGAACCAATCAAGCATTAGCGTTCCCCTTCTCGTTAATTTCATTGGTCTGGTAATTCTGCCCTATCTAGAGTTCAACCAGATGATATGGGAGCTCGAATCAACGTTGGTCGCACGCTCGTTCAACTCGGACGCCTGGAAGAAGCTGAAGATGTCTATTATCAGGCGATGGAATTCTTCCCCAAGCCTAAAAAGGGTTTGTTTAACGCATTAAATGTGCCATTTATACGGCAGTTTGGATGCATATATGTTCTAGCCTTTAGTCAACTTCAATAAAAATGGGTAAGTCTTGAAGTAGTTATGGATATTTGAGGGGGCACACATAATGATTTGACTAGTACTGGTTTCCTGACCCCTTGGATGCATACTCGGTTATAATATACGATATCTAAATCGAAGCAGACATTTGAGGTATGACATTTTTGTCATCTCGTAGCAAACTCTGCTGGGTTTTCTGGGTGCAGTCATTCAGAGCTGTTTTGACTATTCGTTTCTCTTACGCTGAAGTTCTCCTTCAAACCAGTTGTTATTTTCTGTGGGATTGTGTATCAAGGCGAAGGAAACAATGTTTCAGTGGTAATTCACATCACTGTAAGTTACTGAGACACCTCCTACTTGCGTAAAAGTTGTGCTTTTGGATATGTGTCGATGTATTGACAATCTTCCATCTTTGGTTGAGTGGAGTCGGTTTTCCGCCTCGGCCAATGTCGGGTAGTCGCGAAAGTTTGCTCCTTTTGATCTCTCACTGCAATGGCCTTTTGCACCTTGCAGGGGCTTGGACAGTGTATGTGGTTGCTAGCCTGCATTATCAAGCATGCATATGTCTCAGTCTGCCTAACGTGACTCGATTTCAAAGCTGCAGAATTTGCTGGCCGATACGCAGTTATTAAACTGTCATCGCAGAATCCACACCAACTAATTTTGTTGTGGTGGATCCCTTGTCTCCTTCCACGACTTGACTGTTGAATTCACTGTGCGTTTCTTTAGCCGATGGCACTTTGTTTCTCGTGAAGTCGTTTAGCCTTACAGACGTACATTTGAGTCTACTTGCGTCTGTTTCGTCAACATGCAAATCTTCCCATACCCGGGTGCTCAGTCTCCTTTCATTTTTCCATTGAAGCTCTGTGACCGGCTGTAAGTCTTCGTTGGTATTGTTGTTTTGCCTTGTTTGGGAAGTCGGTTTTACCCCTGAGAATGCCTGAAGCGATGGCTTTTTTTGGGAAGGATTTTTATTGCAATCCAATATTACCGCAATATTCTAACTAGCAGTGTTAATTTGAACCACGTCTTCTCTATCAAGTCGTTATGAGGCACAATTTCAGATTTCGCCTCTCGGAGTTGAAATTTATCTTTAAGTACACCTCTGCTGCTATTTTATTTCCTGTTTGTGATAGTTTGCTAAAATCGCCGAATTGTTGTCCACTGTGTCTTGCCATCTTTTCCTGCGTGCCTAGGAAAGGTGTACCACACACGCGTCTCTCCAAAGGATCTAACCATTTTTATCAACTTGGCCAATCTGCTGTCCAAGAATGACAGCCGACTGGACGAGGCTGATGCCCTTCTGAGGAGGGCCATCTCACTGCGCGAGGACAATGTGGACGCCTATCAGAATCGTGGCAGCATTCTTGTGCAGCAGCGGAGGTGCGTAATATGTACAATTGTTACTGAATATCTCTCATTCTTCAGAGTTTTAAGCAACATGGCGTTGTGTTTTTGGCCTGTTTAGATTTGTGGAGGCCGAAGACATGTACAGGAAGGCGTTGAGGTACAAGTATACCAGTCCGGCTTTGCACTACAATGTAAGCTTAAATGTGACGCGATGAGATGACCTTTTCTCATTGGAGCAGGCTCCGTTTACTGTACACATAATGTAGGCTTCTCGTAAAAGGTAGCATTTCCTTAAAGCACTGCTCTTTAAAGCATTTGTGCATCCTTATAAAACGGCAGGTGTTTTGCTTTGTTAGTTTTTCTATATTTGAAGCAGACGTGGTTTCCTTCATTAAAACATCTCCCCAACGCCTTCAAATTGCTTCCTCGAGGAGTGTCTTCGCGTTGTACTTGGAAACGCGGGTGCTCTACACCGCCTCTTTCAGACTGGAATGTTTCTTCTATATTTTAGCTTGGTGTCGTCCTTTTGGAGACAAATCGAAGTGACGAGGCCTACGCCAGTTTCAACCAAGCTCTTCAATTTGACCCCCATCATGAGGTCTGTTGCTATCACAGAATTTGTTAACCCTTTTCGTGTAAAGGAGTAATTCAATCAAACTTTGTGCTTTCTTGTGTTGTGTTAGTGGTTGTTCTCATGTCCAAAATCCCCAATTAGCCACTCCGACTACTTTACAAATGTCCTTTTAATTTGACGTTATCCGCGTTTTTGGTAGTTCATTCTAACCCTATTAACTGGTCTGTTTTAACCAAATATTGCCACCGTTCAAAACATATCGTGTCTTCTGTGCGAGCATTGTCGTAGGATCTTGCATGACTCGCACCTTTCCAACCTTCTAACCATGGAGATCGGCTAGTATGGGCTGAATCGCACTTGCTACTGATTTAGCGCTTAAGTAGGCACGGTGTTCGATTTGCTTAGGTTTTCACTTGACTTAATATATATCCATTGAAACACCACAATCTTTGTTTAGCAAACGTTGTTCGCTCTCGCTTCTGCCTACTCCGAAACCGCCGATTCCGTGTTGCACAAAAAGGCAATGGCTTTGTAAGTTCCTGCCACCTGAATTCGGTAATACATGTCCACACTTGGTGCATTTATCTGAGCTGAAGAGGATTTCGTTGTTCCTGAGATTCTCACCACCACGATTCAGCTGTAATGCTAAGTCATCCTTTTTTCTTGTGACTTCAGCAAATCGCTCTTGACACTGCGAATGTAGTCGCCATCTTTTACATTTGAATCGCCTTGGTAACCCTCCATGTTAAATCCGTCACAAAATATGTCAAATAGTTACAAGAAATCCACCTTTGTGTTGAATGTGAGAAGTATAGCTACCTATTTGGGCATGTTTATTGGTGTGATTGACTCTTGTTTGTTCTCCTCCCGATTACTCAATATTTCAATGCAAAGGCTTCACATTCCTTTGAAGAAGCGTTGGCTTCCTGTTTATCCGAGGTACTTCAAAACTAGACCACCGTTTGATTTCATGTCGGCAATGTTTTGGATGCAAAGGTAGAGCTTTGTGGCTTCAAAACAAGGTGTGTGCGTGTGTGTGTATCTGGCATCTCTCAAATTCACTGCTAAAGCACTTGCCAGTAGTGCTGAGAACTTACGAAGTACCCTTGCTGTAAATGCGCACATGCACATTCACCCCACTTTGTAATTGTAAATGACCTTTTCCCAGTTTCGAAGACCTGGCGGGGCGCAACTACGAACCAATTCGTGTCAATTTTGCACTGGCCATTCTGTACACCGATGCTGGTGAATTCGCCAAAGCTGCCCACCACTACCGAGCTGTTTTGGAGGTAGAATTCCCCCTTCTTTACCCCCAACCCTCTCCTCTTTGTCAATTTCACTTCTCAGGAATACATCCATTTTGAATAGCCTTTATTGCCATTCATAGCGCCTCACCCATCATCAAATATCCGTTCAGCCATCGACATTCGTATGGCCTACTTCAAAGTCCATTCCACTTTTGCTTTAGCCTAGGTTTGCTCACTTTTCTTGTACATGACTTGTGTATATCATTTTCTCGTATCCTCCCTGTTGTTGTTTGGCAAGGTGGATCCATCGCACAGGAGTTCCCTCTTCAACTTGGCGCTGATGTATCACAACGAGTTAAACAATTCGATGGCTGCTGTGCCGCTGCTGCACCGGTTGATTGAGGTGCGTTTCATTACTTGTGCCACATCCTTTTGATCCGGCTGCATCGGTGGAGGCCTTTCGCCTGTCCTTTCATCGGATCGGCGATAATAGCTGATTACCTGGTTGAAAAGCCCTGTCTTGCATCAATCAACGTATCAGTCTACCCGAGAATCGGTTGCCTGACACAATAAATTTTGCCTTTTATGTGTTAACCTGAACTGGGAAAGTGTCATATCTCTTCTGCCTAATTGATGGGTAGAACTTTGAATCGCTTTCTGCATGGAACTGGGTGCTACTTCACATCTGACAAGATGTATGGTCGTAGGTTTGAGGAATCATGCGGTTGTAAATAACACCATTTAGGAGGAACTTTGTTGGTCTAAATAAAAACCGTTTTAGATATTCTTTTCTCACTGCTTACACGGTAGCATTCTGGAATTGTTAAATTGATTCCTCAAATTTGTTTTTTGCTGCCGTGTGCAACCCACAAGAGGTGGACTCTACATAATGCTGTGCCGCTCTAAGAGGAGAATTTGATCACATTTTCCCAAAGGAACGGATATATCATGGCCTTAAATTCATCCACTTTGTGTGTTTCCCCGTTCAGCGCAATCACCGCTGCCTCAAACTGATGGAAAACACTGGCACCGAAGGTGTCAAGTGGTGTCACTCTGCTTGAGGTGTTAAGAATGTGCCATTTCATTGCAGAGCAAACTGCCGTGTCTGCCGAGAAGAATTTCCCCATTTCTGCGAAAGCCTCACCATTTTGAAACACAGCTTTTTGTTATTTCAGTATCATCCACACCACTTCAAGTCCTACATGCTTCTGGGTGACATCGAGCTCTCCGTGCTCAAGAACGCTACCGCGGCAATCAAGGTTGGTGAAGTGGTTTCCACTCACGCCTGTCAGTGGCGAAGTGCCTCAACGTGTGCGTGCTGGTTTTTTGTTCTTTCAGGTCTTCGAAAAGGCAATTACCCTATCACCGGACAGTGTACAGGCTCGTCACAACCACTGTGTCGCTGTGGTGGAGGGTACGGGTGACCTGGAGGTGGGAGAACGGTGTCTCCGTGAGGTCGCAGCACTTGCCAATCCCGCTGATCCCACTGACGCATTTGTTTTTCGCCACCTGGCCCTGCTGCGGGCTAAGCGACGAGGGCAGACCTGAACGACTCCTTTCCCTTTTGGTGGATTGTTTCGTGAAAGTAGAAGAAATATGACTTCGTTTCAAGCGTGCGCTTCCTCGTGGTGGTGGCATTCCTCTCACGAAACCCAGTCTACTTATAAGCGAGCCCCGATGATTATTACCGACCATCATTTTGCAGACCGCAGAGAACAGACGAGTCACTATCGTACTTGTTCGAGCCTGAAGTCATGTGAGCAACAGCGTGTCTTTGAGGCTTTTTTGCACAACCAGCCTGAGCAAAGCATGTTGTGTTTGGAGTAGCTGATCTGGTGTAGAGCAACACTGTTCGCGTGACTCACAATCGCAAGCAGGCAAGCATGGGGAACATGTCGTTTCCCTCGTTGACAAACGTCACTTCTTTTGGTTATCCACTTTCATCTGCAATGAGCACGGAAATTTGTAATTGAGAAGCACGTTTCATTCCAATCAGCTTTTCTCCCGAAGCGGCACCTAGCACCCCAGAAAATCCCTCTTTACTGTCTCGGGTTTTATTACTAGTAGTTTCAAAGGAGTGTTGGAAGATGGACTTTCGGGTTTTTGCTGAAATGGGGTGTTTTATTTTAAGCGTTTTCCTACTGCTTGAATCAGCTTTAGAGTAGAAGACGCAAATCTTCGCTGAACGCAGAAAAGTATTGTTAGGCACAATGGAAAGTAGGAATGTTTGCGGAAATGATCAAACGTTCGGAAGTGTCGCACTAGGTATTGGCTGCTGAAGCCGGACTTCTGTGAGGAACATTGGGGATACAGATGCCCGAAGAGCTCTTGCAAACAGTGGACTGCATTGCTCCTTCACTTAGCGGAGTGATGTAGAAATCGCGATGTCCGTCAAGCGCGTGATATGGACCACAGCGACTGTGGGGTATCCAGACAGATTGAAACCGACAAAACCGCAGTTGGGGAAGTAAGCACCTACAGAAGGCACGTTTATTGTACAAAACTGAGATTAAAGGGCTTGAACAGTTTTGTGACCCGATGAAGCAGTCATAATAACACTATGAATCATTCGAAAACCGCAGGAAAGAAAACTTTATTTTAATGCGACGAAGAGCGGCTTTTTCGTGCCATTCCCAGTTCCTTTGGATTAACCGACTTAAAGATGATTACCTTCTATCTTGAGTGTAGCAAAGCACAGTTTCTCGTCCTCGAGTTCTGGCAATCGGTTGTAAAGTCAATGCAGTACTGGCCTACAACTCTACAAGAAAAAGAGTTGACGTTTGGGTGCTTTTGCATTGCTCTGCGATTTGCCATGTCACTGCGAGGTATCAAACCACATTTAATTCATCATCCATAGTTGAAGTTTACAGTGCTTAAACATTGCACAAATATGTGGTGACGGAAATTCCTTCCATACTGCTAGCAGGACAGGAAGTTCGCCTTCAAGCTGATATCAAAACAGTCCCCAAAATACCACACAGGCGTCTACACTGCTGTAACTAGTCCCCTAGTTGTGCTGTTTAGTAATTAAGCTGAATCATTTTTGCTGTCAGAAATCAGCAGTGTGCGTTAAGGTGTAAATGGAGATTAGGAACCAATCACAAGGGAGTGTGCGGTAGTCTCCTTGACCAGGAGAAGTGTGATTGGTTCGTGACGTCAACTTCGCTCTGTCAATATTCCACTTAATTTACCTTCGTGGAGCTACTGCAAGTTACTCTCGATATTTATTTACTTTGGCTACATCTTAAAAATAAGCTGTTGAATGGCACCACAGCGTGTTTATTAACAATGTTTGGAATTTATGAAGTTAAAAGTAGTTGGTGGGTCGTTACCTCTACCGACGAGAATGTCGTTGAGGTACTCCAAATATTTGATGACCGATTGACAGAAAATGCTCGAGGTGATCAACCGGCAAAGTGGAGGTGAATGAGTGGCCACATCTAGTTGGAAATGAATGAGGGGAAGATTCGTTATTGCTGAATAATCAAGTTGTACGTTGAGATGAATTTCGCCTGAGCGATCGACCAAAGACTAAGCAGTTGGATGTATGATGGATGCCCAAATGCCCATGGGCATGACATCGGAGGGAATGACAGTGATGGCTTGACGACAGCAGTCGTGAGTGTGCTTATCAGCACGTCGCAGTATATGACAGGCGTGGATTGCCAAGAATAAATCTGCCAAATCCACAGCTTTATTGCTACCATCAGTGTTTCCAGCCATCCAACGAGGAACCATTGTTGCGTAGTTCTCCTCTTCGTCTCCCAACACCATTAGCTTCACAGCACTAACACTGGATTCTTGTAAGCTGAACCAAACCAACACACCTCAAATAAGGTAAGGGATTCCATCAATATTTTCGACTGCAATGAATTCAGAATAGCGGACGCAAGATGAAATTTTTAGTGTGAATTGTCATTCTTTCAGTTAAATTAAAAAGTATACCTCCCCGTTTACCTGGTCTTGTAATGTAGCTTACCTCATCTCCTCCTACTTACCTTACCGACTTTGTGCTGAACTACATTTTGGTAGAGAAATCGAAACAATGTGTTTGCTTGACAGTCCGCAAGATTGGCAAGTGCTTGCATCAGTCTCAAACAATGCTGGCGTACGTGGGTTATTCTGGTTTTTCTTTGGTGCTACTACACTAGAGTGGATGCAAATCATGGCCATAATGAGAAGTTGAGGGGGCATGGAGGCCGCAATCTTGAATTGGCGTACAGCAGAACTGTCAGATTCATCACCACTTATCGCGCGTTAGCAACCTACGTAACATGGGAGGTGCTTGTACGATTTTGTATGAAGCGCTCATTTTCATGCGTAAGGCTGACGATCATTGGACAGGACAGGGTAGGTGAACAGTGAAGTGCAAAGAAGGAGAACTGCTGTGTTGTGCGTTACCACGAAAACTGGTTGCCCTTTTTCTACGCGCCTGGATTTGTCTTATTGAGAAAACGGATTTGCATTTGAATGCGATGACTCCCAACTCAACGAGTCCAAAGGCGTGTCTTTGTTTGACCAATGAACAAGCAACTCGCCTGATATCCACCCATTCGTTTCGTCAGTCTTTGGGTGGCACCTTTCAAGTGGGGTGTGGCGAAAGCGCCTTTGAAGAGAGAGTGCGATACTTGTTGCGATGGAAAGCGTTCTGCTGTGATAAGCCTCCAAGTCACATTTATTTCGTTATCTCCTTCTCCGGATCTGAGCAGTGACAACCGCGTAAGACCCAGTTGGAAGGGGTGGAATTGCTGAACAAGCAGTAGGGCATGCATGCGGGAAAGATCACATGACCAGCAGTTGAGGCATCTTCTTGTAAGTAAGCCGCAGTTGGAAGGGCGTTCATCGGTGAGGATGGGAGTGCGAGGAAGACCATGGGCAGAATGGATTGAGGTGAGGTGGTTGGGGATGCATAGGTGTGAATGTGCCGCGTTCGTAAGAAGGGAGTGTACAACGTGCAAACAACTCACTTGAAATGCAGGCAGACGGGTCAACGTAGAGTGACGCATGATATTCGTCAAGGCGTCCTTCCACTCCTCCACTCAATGTGCAAAATCATCGCCACTTATGCGACGTCTTGTCTCCTCCTTTGAATGGACTACCTCATTTTGCTGTAAGGCGACAGTTGTCAGCCCTTATTTCTCCTTAATGGAACTGGTCCCTACCCTATCCAATGCAATGGACAAGACCTGATCAAAACCCTTGAAAGCCACCCGTAATTACCTCTGGAGCAGAAATATGCAACTGCATGCATTGTGTAGGCTTTAAAGTTGATAGGTGAATAACACTTGAGGGTGGCATTTCCTTACATCTCGATTCTCTACTTGGACAATCCCGACCGGGATTGGTGGCTCACTTACTACTACAGATACAGATCGTGGCATTACGAGTCTCAATGTAAAGAATTCGGATGGAGTCAGTCAAGTGGGAACATCCGCATCGCCTAACTTGTTGGGGAGGGACAAAAGGGTGCTTCCAAAGTGAAAAACAACGACGAGCAATGTGTGTGGGGGCTCCAGCACAGTAACTCATTCGCCATCTGTCCATAGGATGGGAAACCGCCAAATTGTAGCACCAAGCTGGCGCTTTACATTGGAAAGCGTCAATTTGGGACCACATACAATTTAAGCCAGGTGGCTGTAAGCACTCGGCATTCGATGCCCATGTCATACACGGCACACACATTACTAATGAAAGCACTGAACCAGATTGCCAACAATTGGTAGGAAAAGCTTTGAGGAGATGCAGAATATGATGGAAGGCATCATCATCCGCAGTGGAGCTTGCACGAATTCATTATGGATCATTAACCTTAATGCTGGTGAAGATGGGTCGAATCTGCTAAACCTTGTTACTTCTGCCCCCTACAAGACGGTGATGAAGTGGTTGATCTAAGCGATTGCGTGTTGTGGAGGGAAGTGTGGCAAAGTGACATCTGCGGCATCATTGTTGAGAGCATGGAAGGCTTTGCACATTCATTCTTCATTGAGGATGTTTTCTGCGTCACATCTAATTGATGTGTGTGTGTGTGGTGGTTTGAATGAACGACTACTCGAATGAGGAGTTGGTGTGTGTGTGTACCTAGATGGAGTCCTGGACTGTCAGAAGATAGAGGAGAGTAGAAGAAAGATAAAGAAGAGCAAAACGAAGTGGGTGAGGAGGTGGACGATTTGAAGTTAATGTGCAAGAAGATGAAGGAAGCATTGAATGACAAATTTGAAGCATGTACGCCCTCGACGGACCCATCGCGGCACCATGTTTTACTGCCTCCTCCATCTTCACTTGATCTGCTAACGTGTAGAGCAATGCAAAGTCTAAAGCCTTGTGAAATTTAAACTCAATAGAGCACATGTAGATTAATTCCAGAGGACGGGGGATGATTCGAATCAGGTGGGTGCTACCTGTGGTGAGTGACACAGCACGGCTCTATTCCAGCCTTCCTCAGGGGAAATTGACTGGTTAATGACAACTGGAACGGTGGCCAGCAGTTCAAACCTCTACGCCCGATTCAACGCAAATTATCGAAGCTAGGTGAAATATTGAAGTATACGTGAATCAGTTCTCAAGGCCAATGCCCAGGTGTGGATGCTGGATTGTGCCCCAATTAGGCTACTGAAGCCTTTCACAAGGGATGCACAACTGCAAGACTAGCATCGCAGCCTAGGACGAGTCCTTTTCATATACAAGACCGCAGTTCGTACATCAACTGGCGTTTTTTTATTCACGACGCTCAAAGGTCGTACAATGACACTGCCTTTCGATATTTCCTCACCAAACAAGGAAGTCTCACCAAGAAGTGTCCCAGAGTACGTGCTGCTGCACATAAAAGACGCCACACTTAGACAGAACATGTCGATTAGTAATAAGGTGATGCTTGGGGCTACTAGCAGTTGCCGGAGGATGGTCTAGCACATTGGCGAAACGCCTGTGTGGTTCCTTTCCCACAATCAAGAGCTTAACAAACAACCAACATTCCCGTGTTTCACAAAAACGCTCTACAATGGGTGCCACGTCTGCGCCCTCCCACATTGCTATTTCGCGATGTCCTCTTCTGCTCTCTCTCTCTTCCCCTACCTTCGTGATGGTGCAACTGATTGGCTTCCCCAAGACGCAGGGCCACACAAGCAGCATCCGATTCACTATGTGATCTTAAGGACATGAGGGACACTAACACGAACTCGGTGCCTGTCAGTGCTCGAAAAAGCTTGAAGGTGTGCTGTAAAATCAGTTGAAGTGCCTCAACCTGCCACTGGTTAACGAAGTTGCCACACGATGAGTGAAGGATGAGTTTTGCAACATTTTGCTTTGCAGTGCTAAATGAGGGAATTGGCCGAAGTGGTAAGCTGGATATTGCTGCGGAAGGAATTAACCATGCGTCTGCCCATCCAGCAGCCGTACATTGAGCCAAGTGTAGGTGCCAGTTGGACACAGTTGCACTGTCATATGCTGCCATGATCGGTTAGTTTAGCGCACACCTCTGCTTTGTCTATCATGTGTAGGCATGTCCCTCCATCCCAGTTGGCGAACCCTTCGCCATTCTACCATGGCAAATAGCACCGTTAAACCGTGGCGCCGATTTGGCTACCTACACTCAGAAGTGTCAGCCCAAAGAGCCAAAACCATGTGTATGTAAAAGCATCGGTCGTGTGTAGTCAGAAGGCAATTTCAAATGGAGTGACCCACACTTTATGCTTGTGACAAGACCCATCACTCAACTGACTGCGGTGCCATATGAAAAAAATACAAAGAAAATTGATTGCTCGTGTGCTGTTCAAAATCGTTGCCAGCTAGTCATTAACAAATGAATGAGGCAGCGCTTTAGGTGGATGTGGGTGAACAAATGAATAGCGAGACTGGTGCATGGAGGCCTCGATTCACGCAAATGCCGGAAAGCTGGACAAGTTATAGCACAAAGGGGGTTGCGGTTAGGGTTATATAAGTACATCTAGGATTTTGTAAAGCATTGTTTGACAGGGATGAATGAAAGGAGACAGTTTGATGTGCGAATCCCGCCATTTCACCATTCATGTCGCCAAAGTCACGAGGTCGGTTCCTTCGTTGCCATAATAAGGCTGCGCGAGCTCTCAAGCTTTGCGAGCATTTCTTCGTAGTCCTTCTGTGTGGCCCCTTTCTCAGCGTGCGTCCACTTGATCATCTCCTCACACATTGAGAGGATATTTCGTCGACGTTCCTCTACTGCCTTCTGCCTTCTCTCCTCGTTCTCCAATTTACTCTTCACGCTGTAGATGTGGTCCACTAGCCTATTCATCGCCGCCATCCTGCTCCTCTCCTTCTCGTCCTCCTGCTTGTACCTCTCCGCATCACTCAACATTCGGTTAATCTCCTCCTCCGACAGGCGACCCTTGTAGTTGGTGATGGTGATGCTGTTCTGCTTTCCCGACGACTTTTCCACCGCCGATACACGAAGAATTCCACTTTCGTTAATTTCAAACGTCGCAATAAGCTTGATCACACCACGCGGAGCTGCTGGAATGTCCTTTAAAGTAAACTTGCCCAAGAAGTAGTTGTCGTCAACCCTCGCACGTTCGCCCTCAAAAATGCTTACCACCGAATGCGTTTGATTATCTCTAATCAAGTGACCAAAACATGTTTTCGATGTTGGAATGCGTGTGTTTCGCTTTATCACCGTCGTCATCATACCATCTGGATTCTCTAAACCCAGTGACAGTGGCGTCACTTCAACCAACTTCAAATCCTGCACTGCCTCCGACTGTATTTCAGTCAGATTGGCCGCCAGCAACGTCGCACCGTACGCCACTGCCTCGTCTGGGTTGACGGACCTTTTCAGTTCCCTTCCACTGAAGAAGTCCTGCAGCATCTTCTCCACCATCGGAATACGCGTCGATCCACCCACCAACAATATCTCATTGACATCGGCCTTGTCCAAATTCGCGTCACTCAATGCCATCTTCACAGTATCCATTGTCCGACTGAAGAGGTCGGAGCACAAGTGCTCAAATCGGGCGCGTGTGAAGGTCACACTGAAATCGTTGTCCCCAAACAACGACACTACGTCTATGTTCGTGTACTCAGCCACGCTCAACATCCTTTTCGCTGTCTCACACGCCTTTCGCAGACGACTGATGGCTTTCTTGTTACCTGTCAAATCCTTTCCCTTGTGCTCCTCCTTAATTGTCTCCACAAGGTAATCCACCATTCGAGAGGTAATGTCCTCACCACCCAGATGCGTGTCACCACCAACCGCTTTCACTGCAAATTCTCCATTCTCAATGGACAGAATGGACACGTCGAAGGTGCCACCGCCCCAGTCGAAGACGAGTACATAGCGCTGCCTGTCGCTCCTCTTGTCCAAGCCGTAAGCAATGGCGGCTGCAGTGGGTTCATTGATGAGACGCAGCACATTTAAACCAGCTATTTTCCCTGCGTCAATTGTAGCTTGACGTTGGCTGACACTAAAATACGCCGGCACAGTGATCACTGCATTTGTGACCTTCTCACCCAAATACTCCTCTGCCGTCTCCCTCATCTTCGACAACACCATGGAGGAGATCTCCTCCGCAACGAAGTGTTTCGTCTCACCACGGTACTCTACTTCGACCGTCGGCTTCTCTTCAGAATTGATAACTTTGAAGGGCCAGTGCTTCATGTCGCTCTGCACTGCCTCATCGTGAAATCTGCGTCCGATCAGACGCTTCACATCGAACACCGTATTGTTGGGGTTCTTAGTGGCCTGGTTCGTTGCAGCTTCACCTATGAGTCGTTGCTTCTCCGTGAAGGCAACACAACTGGGCGTTATGCGATTTCCCTGATTGTTGGCTATGATTTCTACCCTACCGCATTTGAAGACGCCGACACAGGAGAAAGTTGTTCCTAGATCAATGCCAATAGCAGGACCTGTTGGCATGGGATCGGAGGATGCACAAATGCTAACTCGTGGAGTCTGATAACAATGACCTCCATGACTGCTACAAATCTTTATATCAACAGCAACTGATCCTACTTAACCTATTCACGATGCGCGCTAACTGCTGGAATTATTTTATCCAACCAGGAGCTACCAATGTTCCAAACTTCTTCGCATTAACTGGCGACTGCGCACTCGAAAGCAATGACGCGCACTACAGGCGAAGGCTCGAACACGCCTGTGTGAGCACCGGCATGAGCAGTGGTGTTGTCACCCTAACCCCTTAACCTAACCCTCTATTCCGGCCTTCCTCTGAGGAAATTGACTGGTTTATGCCAACTGAAACGGTTACCAGCAGTTCAAACCCCTACGCCCGATTCAACGAGATTTATTTTGTTGGCTAAAGGCGTGTCTTAGTATGGCCAATGAACACGCCACTCGCCTGGTATCCACGCATTCGTTACGTCAGTCTTTGGGTGGCACCTTTCAAGTGGGGTGTGGCGAAAGCGCCTTTGAAGAAAGAGTGCAATAATTGTTGTGATGGAATGCGTTTTGCTAAGATAAGCCTCCAAGTCACAATTATTTCGTTATCTCCTTCTTTTCTGAGAGGTGACAACGACGTAAGACCTGGTTGCAAAGGTTCAAAGTGCATAACGGGCGGTACAGCATGCGTAGAGAGCCCACAAATTGCCTCCAGCGCTGATCTCCTTCATCGAGGTGCTTAATAGCCGTAGTTGGGATGAAGTCATGGCTATTGCTACTGTCGCATTGTCTCCTTTCAACGCCACACACCTCGCGACCCAGCTCTACCAAATGCATCTGAAGTGCTTTGAGCTCAGCGTCTACGTAACGCATTTTCGGCACTGGCTTTATCGCCATCGCGCTAACATGAGAGTGTCAGGATAAAGGTACAAACGACGTTCAGGTCAAGGCGGGAACTGCGCGTTCACAAATGAGTAAACAAATAAATAAGGCACACTACACAATATCACAAATGCTTGCTCTCCTTATGATTGGTGTTGGGGATGGACAGATCAGACTACGCAATATACATCAGGCATAGTGAGCAGCAATAGGACTTGCTGACTAATCCCGCTTTTTGTTGCACCGTCAAGGTGGCCTACTCCACACACCATCTGGCCACCTCACGGATGGCATGACATGCGCGTAAATGCGACCAACGGAAGGCTACTTGGTCACACGAAGGCTCAAGTCGTGGCACAGGGCTACGTCAGTATGTAAATCTGCTTCTTTTCCAGCTGGTCCTGTAACTGCCGTCGCATCTTGGTTACAAACGATTAGTAAGTGATGTCTAAACACCGTAGCCTGCCTGTCTGCCTGCCTGCCCACCCGCTCACCACTGAGGATTTATAGGGCAGGCGAATCAAAGAAATCTAAGTGCAGAAAGAGGTTGCGAGTCTGTTGGGTTAAGTGACATAAATAGGGCCCCTTTTTGTTCTAGCCGGACATTCTGATTTCATAAATTACCCATCCGAGTATACTTTTCTCAGTGAAGGAAGATAGCTGGATAGGCTATGATTCCGCATGACGTTGGCTTTTCGGCACTGCAATATCAAGACTGTGCTCTGCATTATTTCATCGAGGAGTCTAAAACCGAACTAATTTCTGAGAGAAAAAGTCCTTCGACTAACCCACCCCCCATTATATTAGGTGTGATACCACACTAACAGCAACTCTAGTGGCCGTGGCTGCTTCGAAGTACGTCTGATGTCCACCGATGGCTGTTGCATTTGGTACGATAAGAAGCAGCTCCCTGGGCAGATTGAGGTGCATTTAAGCGTCACCATCGACAAAGTATCAAAGAATCGTCAGGTCCCCGCCAACTAGTTCGTTGGAAAGTTAATCCATGGGCAAAAGTTGAAGAAGAGTGAGTTTGCCTTCACTGGTTCTTTCTTTTCCTCCCTCCTGCAATTCTAATGCCTCTTTTATCAATTTGTTTTCCTTGCACTAAACTACGACGGTCGAATGGTTGTTTTGAAGGAGGCACTAAAGGAGGCCAATGTCATGGCGAAGAATGCTCAACATTGGTGCTACTACACTAGAGTGGATGCAAATCATGGCCATAATGAGAAGTTGAGGGGGCATGGAGGCCGCAATCTTGAATTGGCGTACAGCAGAACTGTCAGATTCATCACCACTTATCGCGCGTTAGCAACCTACGTAACATGGGAGGTGCTTGTACGATTTTGTATGAAGCGCTCATTTTCATGCGTAAGGCTGACGATCATTGGACAGGACAGGGTAGGTGAACAGTGAAGTGCAAAGAAGGAGAACTGCTGTGTTGTGCGTTACCACGAAAACTGGTTGCCCTTTTTCTACGCGCCTGGATTTGTCTTATTGAGAAAACGGATTTGCATTTGAATGCGATGACTCCCAACTCAACGAGTCCAAAGGCGTGTCTTTGTTTGACCAATGAACAAGCAACTCGCCTGATATCCACCCATTCGTTTCGTCAGTCTTTGGGTGGCACCTTTCAAGTGGGGTGTGGCGAAAGCGCCTTTGAAGAGAGAGTGCGATACTTGTTGCGATGGAAAGCGTTCTGCTGTGATAAGCCTCCAAGTCACATTTATTTCGTTATCTCCTTCTCCGGATCTGAGCAGTGACAACCGCGTAAGACCCAGTTGGAAGGGGTGGAATTGCTGAACAAGCAGTAGGGCATGCATGCGGGAAAGATCACATGACCAGCAGTTGAGGCATCTTCTTGTAAGTAAGCCGCAGTTGGAAGGGCGTTCATCGGTGAGGATGGGAGTGCGAGGAAGACCATGGGCAGAATGGATTGAGGTGAGGTGGTTGGGGATGCATAGGTGTGAATGTGCCGCGTTCGTAAGAAGGGAGTGTACAACGTGCAAACAACTCACTTGAAATGCAGGCAGACGGGTCAACGTAGAGTGACGCATGATATTCGTCAAGGCGTCCTTCCACTCCTCCACTCAATGTGCAAAATCATCGCCACTTATGCGACGTCTTGTCTCCTCCTTTGAATGGACTACCTCATTTTGCTGTAAGGCGACAGTTGTCAGCCCTTATTTCTCCTTAATGGAACTGGTCCCTACCCTATCCAATGCAATGGACAAGACCTGATCAAAACCCTTGAAAGCCACCCGTAATTACCTCTGGAGCAGAAATATGCAACTGCATGCATTGTGTAGGCTTTAAAGTTGATAGGTGAATAACACTTGAGGGTGGCATTTCCTTACATCTCGATTCTCTACTTGGACAATCCCGACCGGGATTGGTGGCTCACTTACTACTACAGATACAGATCGTGGCATTACGAGTCTCAATGTAAAGAATTCGGATGGAGTCAGTCAAGTGGGAACATCCGCATCGCCTAACTTGTTGGGGAGGGACAAAAGGGTGCTTCCAAAGTGAAAAACAACGACGAGCAATGTGTGTGGGGGCTCCAGCACAGTAACTCATTCGCCATCTGTCCATAGGATGGGAAACCGCCAAATTGTAGCACCAAGCTGGCGCTTTACATTGGAAAGCGTCAATTTGGGACCACATACAATTTAAGCCAGGTGGCTGTAAGCACTCGGCATTCGATGCCCATGTCATACACGGCACACACATTACTAATGAAAGCACTGAACCAGATTGCCAACAATTGGTAGGAAAAGCTTTGAGGAGATGCAGAATATGATGGAAGGCATCATCATCCGCAGTGGAGCTTGCACGAATTCATTATGGATCATTAACCTTAATGCTGGTGAAGATGGGTCGAATCTGCTAAACCTTGTTACTTCTGCCCCCTACAAGACGGTGATGAAGTGGTTGATCTAAGCGATTGCGTGTTGTGGAGGGAAGTGTGGCAAAGTGACATCTGCGGCATCATTGTTGAGAGCATGGAAGGCTTTGCACATTCATTCTTCATTGAGGATGTTTTCTGCGTCACATCTAATTGATGTGTGTGTGTGTGGTGGTTTGAATGAACGACTACTCGAATGAGGAGTTGGTGTGTGTGTGTACCTAGATGGAGTCCTGGACTGTCAGAAGATAGAGGAGAGTAGAAGAAAGATAAAGAAGAGCAAAACGAAGTGGGTGAGGAGGTGGACGATTTGAAGTTAATGTGCAAGAAGATGAAGGAAGCATTGAATGACAAATTTGAAGCATGTACGCCCTCGACGGACCCATCGCGGCACCATGTTTTACTGCCTCCTCCATCTTCACTTGATCTGCTAACGTGTAGAGCAATGCAAAGTCTAAAGCCTTGTGAAATTTAAACTCAATAGAGCACATGTAGATTAATTCCAGAGGACGGGGGATGATTCGAATCAGGTGGGTGCTACCTGTGGTGAGTGACACAGCACGGCTCTATTCCAGCCTTCCTCAGGGGAAATTGACTGGTTAATGACAACTGGAACGGTGGCCAGCAGTTCAAACCTCTACGCCCGATTCAACGCAAATTATCGAAGCTAGGTGAAATATTGAAGTATACGTGAATCAGTTCTCAAGGCCAATGCCCAGGTGTGGATGCTGGATTGTGCCCCAATTAGGCTACTGAAGCCTTTCACAAGGGATGCACAACTGCAAGACTAGCATCGCAGCCTAGGACGAGTCCTTTTCATATACAAGACCGCAGTTCGTACATCAACTGGCGTTTTTTTATTCACGACGCTCAAAGGTCGTACAATGACACTGCCTTTCGATATTTCCTCACCAAACAAGGAAGTCTCACCAAGAAGTGTCCCAGAGTACGTGCTGCTGCACATAAAAGACGCCACACTTAGACAGAACATGTCGATTAGTAATAAGGTGATGCTTGGGGCTACTAGCAGTTGCCGGAGGATGGTCTAGCACATTGGCGAAACGCCTGTGTGGTTCCTTTCCCACAATCAAGAGCTTAACAAACAACCAACATTCCCGTGTTTCACAAAAACGCTCTACAATGGGTGCCACGTCTGCGCCCTCCCACATTGCTATTTCGCGATGTCCTCTTCTGCTCTCTCTCTCTTCCCCTACCTTCGTGATGGTGCAACTGATTGGCTTCCCCAAGACGCAGGGCCACACAAGCAGCATCCGATTCACTATGTGATCTTAAGGACATGAGGGACACTAACACGAACTCGGTGCCTGTCAGTGCTCGAAAAAGCTTGAAGGTGTGCTGTAAAATCAGTTGAAGTGCCTCAACCTGCCACTGGTTAACGAAGTTGCCACACGATGAGTGAAGGATGAGTTTTGCAACATTTTGCTTTGCAGTGCTAAATGAGGGAATTGGCCGAAGTGGTAAGCTGGATATTGCTGCGGAAGGAATTAACCATGCGTCTGCCCATCCAGCAGCCGTACATTGAGCCAAGTGTAGGTGCCAGTTGGACACAGTTGCACTGTCATATGCTGCCATGATCGGTTAGTTTAGCGCACACCTCTGCTTTGTCTATCATGTGTAGGCATGTCCCTCCATCCCAGTTGGCGAACCCTTCGCCATTCTACCATGGCAAATAGCACCGTTAAACCGTGGCGCCGATTTGGCTACCTACACTCAGAAGTGTCAGCCCAAAGAGCCAAAACCATGTGTATGTAAAAGCATCGGTCGTGTGTAGTCAGAAGGCAATTTCAAATGGAGTGACCCACACTTTATGCTTGTGACAAGACCCATCACTCAACTGACTGCGGTGCCATATGAAAAAAATACAAAGAAAATTGATTGCTCGTGTGCTGTTCAAAATCGTTGCCAGCTAGTCATTAACAAATGAATGAGGCAGCGCTTTAGGTGGATGTGGGTGAACAAATGAATAGCGAGACTGGTGCATGGAGGCCTCGATTCACGCAAATGCCGGAAAGCTGGACAAGTTATAGCACAAAGGGGGTTGCGGTTAGGGTTATATAAGTACATCTAGGATTTTGTAAAGCATTGTTTGACAGGGATGAATGAAAGGAGACAGTTTGATGTGCGAATCCCGCCATTTCACCATTCATGTCGCCAAAGTCACGAGGTCGGTTCCTTCGTTGCCATAATAAGGCTGCGCGAGCTCTCAAGCTTTGCGAGCATTTCTTCGTAGTCCTTCTGTGTGGCCCCTTTCTCAGCGTGCGTCCACTTGATCATCTCCTCACACATTGAGAGGATATTTCGTCGACGTTCCTCTACTGCCTTCTGCCTTCTCTCCTCGTTCTCCAATTTACTCTTCACGCTGTAGATGTGGTCCACTAGCCTATTCATCGCCGCCATCCTGCTCCTCTCCTTCTCGTCCTCCTGCTTGTACCTCTCCGCATCACTCAACATTCGGTTAATCTCCTCCTCCGACAGGCGACCCTTGTAGTTGGTGATGGTGATGCTGTTCTGCTTTCCCGACGACTTTTCCACCGCCGATACACGAAGAATTCCACTTTCGTTAATTTCAAACGTCGCAATAAGCTTGATCACACCACGCGGAGCTGCTGGAATGTCCTTTAAAGTAAACTTGCCCAAGAAGTAGTTGTCGTCAACCCTCGCACGTTCGCCCTCAAAAATGCTTACCACCGAATGCGTTTGATTATCTCTAATCAAGTGACCAAAACATGTTTTCGATGTTGGAATGCGTGTGTTTCGCTTTATCACCGTCGTCATCATACCATCTGGATTCTCTAAACCCAGTGACAGTGGCGTCACTTCAACCAACTTCAAATCCTGCACTGCCTCCGACTGTATTTCAGTCAGATTGGCCGCCAGCAACGTCGCACCGTACGCCACTGCCTCGTCTGGGTTGACGGACCTTTTCAGTTCCCTTCCACTGAAGAAGTCCTGCAGCATCTTCTCCACCATCGGAATACGCGTCGATCCACCCACCAACAATATCTCATTGACATCGGCCTTGTCCAAATTCGCGTCACTCAATGCCATCTTCACAGTATCCATTGTCCGACTGAAGAGGTCGGAGCACAAGTGCTCAAATCGGGCGCGTGTGAAGGTCACACTGAAATCGTTGTCCCCAAACAACGACACTACGTCTATGTTCGTGTACTCAGCCACGCTCAACATCCTTTTCGCTGTCTCACACGCCTTTCGCAGACGACTGATGGCTTTCTTGTTACCTGTCAAATCCTTTCCCTTGTGCTCCTCCTTAATTGTCTCCACAAGGTAATCCACCATTCGAGAGGTAATGTCCTCACCACCCAGATGCGTGTCACCACCAACCGCTTTCACTGCAAATTCTCCATTCTCAATGGACAGAATGGACACGTCGAAGGTGCCACCGCCCCAGTCGAAGACGAGTACATAGCGCTGCCTGTCGCTCCTCTTGTCCAAGCCGTAAGCAATGGCGGCTGCAGTGGGTTCATTGATGAGACGCAGCACATTTAAACCAGCTATTTTCCCTGCGTCAATTGTAGCTTGACGTTGGCTGACACTAAAATACGCCGGCACAGTGATCACTGCATTTGTGACCTTCTCACCCAAATACTCCTCTGCCGTCTCCCTCATCTTCGACAACACCATGGAGGAGATCTCCTCCGCAACGAAGTGTTTCGTCTCACCACGGTACTCTACTTCGACCGTCGGCTTCTCTTCAGAATTGATAACTTTGAAGGGCCAGTGCTTCATGTCGCTCTGCACTGCCTCATCGTGAAATCTGCGTCCGATCAGACGCTTCACATCGAACACCGTATTGTTGGGGTTCTTAGTGGCCTGGTTCGTTGCAGCTTCACCTATGAGTCGTTGCTTCTCCGTGAAGGCAACACAACTGGGCGTTATGCGATTTCCCTGATTGTTGGCTATGATTTCTACCCTACCGCATTTGAAGACGCCGACACAGGAGAAAGTTGTTCCTAGATCAATGCCAATAGCAGGACCTGTTGGCATGGGATCGGAGGATGCACAAATGCTAACTCGTGGAGTCTGATAACAATGACCTCCATGACTGCTACAAATCTTTATATCAACAGCAACTGATCCTACTTAACCTATTCACGATGCGCGCTAACTGCTGGAATTATTTTATCCAACCAGGAGCTACCAATGTTCCAAACTTCTTCGCATTAACTGGCGACTGCGCACTCGAAAGCAATGACGCGCACTACAGGCGAAGGCTCGAACACGCCTGTGTGAGCACCGGCATGAGCAGTGGTGTTGTCACCCTAACCCCTTAACCTAACCCTCTATTCCGGCCTTCCTCTGAGGAAATTGACTGGTTTATGCCAACTGAAACGGTTACCAGCAGTTCAAACCCCTACGCCCGATTCAACGAGATTTATTTTGTTGGCTAAAGGCGTGTCTTAGTATGGCCAATGAACACGCCACTCGCCTGGTATCCACGCATTCGTTACGTCAGTCTTTGGGTGGCACCTTTCAAGTGGGGTGTGGCGAAAGCGCCTTTGAAGAAAGAGTGCAATAATTGTTGTGATGGAATGCGTTTTGCTAAGATAAGCCTCCAAGTCACAATTATTTCGTTATCTCCTTCTTTTCTGAGAGGTGACAACGACGTAAGACCTGGTTGCAAAGGTTCAAAGTGCATAACGGGCGGTACAGCATGCGTAGAGAGCCCACAAATTGCCTCCAGCGCTGATCTCCTTCATCGAGGTGCTTAATAGCCGTAGTTGGGATGAAGTCATGGCTATTGCTACTGTCGCATTGTCTCCTTTCAACGCCACACACCTCGCGACCCAGCTCTACCAAATGCATCTGAAGTGCTTTGAGCTCAGCGTCTACGTAACGCATTTTCGGCACTGGCTTTATCGCCATCGCGCTAACATGAGAGTGTCAGGATAAAGGTACAAACGACGTTCAGGTCAAGGCGGGAACTGCGCGTTCACAAATGAGTAAACAAATAAATAAGGCACACTACACAATATCACAAATGCTTGCTCTCCTTATGATTGGTGTTGGGGATGGACAGATCAGACTACGCAATATACATCAGGCATAGTGAGCAGCAATAGGACTTGCTGACTAATCCCGCTTTTTGTTGCACCGTCAAGGTGGCCTACTCCACACACCATCTGGCCACCTCACGGATGGCATGACATGCGCGTAAATGCGACCAACGGAAGGCTACTTGGTCACACGAAGGCTCAAGTCGTGGCACAGGGCTACGTCAGTATGTAAATCTGCTTCTTTTCCAGCTGGTCCTGTAACTGCCGTCGCATCTTGGTTACAAACGATTAGTAAGTGATGTCTAAACACCGTAGCCTGCCTGTCTGCCTGCCTGCCCACCCGCTCACCACTGAGGATTTATAGGGCAGGCGAATCAAAGAAATCTAAGTGCAGAAAGAGGTTGCGAGTCTGTTGGGTTAAGTGACATAAATAGGGCCCCTTTTTGTTCTAGCCGGACATTCTGATTTCATAAATTACCCATCCGAGTATACTTTTCTCAGTGAAGGAAGATAGCTGGATAGGCTATGATTCCGCATGACGTTGGCTTTTCGGCACTGCAATATCAAGACTGTGCTCTGCATTATTTCATCGAGGAGTCTAAAACCGAACTAATTTCTGAGAGAAAAAGTCCTTCGACTAACCCACCCCCCATTATATTAGGTGTGATACCACACTAACAGCAACTCTAGTGGCCGTGGCTGCTTCGAAGTACGTCTGATGTCCACCGATGGCTGTTGCATTTGGTACGATAAGAAGCAGCTCCCTGGGCAGATTGAGGTGCATTTAAGCGTCACCATCGACAAAGTATCAAAGAATCGTCAGGTCCCCGCCAACTAGTTCGTTGGAAAGTTAATCCATGGGCAAAAGTTGAAGAAGAGTGAGTTTGCCTTCACTGGTTCTTTCTTTTCCTCCCTCCTGCAATTCTAATGCCTCTTTTATCAATTTGTTTTCCTTGCACTAAACTACGACGGTCGAATGGTTGTTTTGAAGGAGGCACTAAAGGAGGCCAATGTCATGGCGAAGAATGCTCAACATTGGTGCTACTACACTAGAGTGGATGCAAATCATGGCCATAATGAGAAGTTGAGGGGGCATGGAGGCCGCAATCTTGAATTGGCGTACAGCAGAACTGTCAGATTCATCACCACTTATCGCGCGTTAGCAACCTACGTAACATGGGAGGTGCTTGTACGATTTTGTATGAAGCGCTCATTTTCATGCGTAAGGCTGACGATCATTGGACAGGACAGGGTAGGTGAACAGTGAAGTGCAAAGAAGGAGAACTGCTGTGTTGTGCGTTACCACGAAAACTGGTTGCCCTTTTTCTACGCGCCTGGATTTGTCTTATTGAGAAAACGGATTTGCATTTGAATGCGATGACTCCCAACTCAACGAGTCCAAAGGCGTGTCTTTGTTTGACCAATGAACAAGCAACTCGCCTGATATCCACCCATTCGTTTCGTCAGTCTTTGGGTGGCACCTTTCAAGTGGGGTGTGGCGAAAGCGCCTTTGAAGAGAGAGTGCGATACTTGTTGCGATGGAAAGCGTTCTGCTGTGATAAGCCTCCAAGTCACATTTATTTCGTTATCTCCTTCTCCGGATCTGAGCAGTGACAACCGCGTAAGACCCAGTTGGAAGGGGTGGAATTGCTGAACAAGCAGTAGGGCATGCATGCGGGAAAGATCACATGACCAGCAGTTGAGGCATCTTCTTGTAAGTAAGCCGCAGTTGGAAGGGCGTTCATCGGTGAGGATGGGAGTGCGAGGAAGACCATGGGCAGAATGGATTGAGGTGAGGTGGTTGGGGATGCATAGGTGTGAATGTGCCGCGTTCGTAAGAAGGGAGTGTACAACGTGCAAACAACTCACTTGAAATGCAGGCAGACGGGTCAACGTAGAGTGACGCATGATATTCGTCAAGGCGTCCTTCCACTCCTCCACTCAATGTGCAAAATCATCGCCACTTATGCGACGTCTTGTCTCCTCCTTTGAATGGACTACCTCATTTTGCTGTAAGGCGACAGTTGTCAGCCCTTATTTCTCCTTAATGGAACTGGTCCCTACCCTATCCAATGCAATGGACAAGACCTGATCAAAACCCTTGAAAGCCACCCGTAATTACCTCTGGAGCAGAAATATGCAACTGCATGCATTGTGTAGGCTTTAAAGTTGATAGGTGAATAACACTTGAGGGTGGCATTTCCTTACATCTCGATTCTCTACTTGGACAATCCCGACCGGGATTGGTGGCTCACTTACTACTACAGATACAGATCGTGGCATTACGAGTCTCAATGTAAAGAATTCGGATGGAGTCAGTCAAGTGGGAACATCCGCATCGCCTAACTTGTTGGGGAGGGACAAAAGGGTGCTTCCAAAGTGAAAAACAACGACGAGCAATGTGTGTGGGGGCTCCAGCACAGTAACTCATTCGCCATCTGTCCATAGGATGGGAAACCGCCAAATTGTAGCACCAAGCTGGCGCTTTACATTGGAAAGCGTCAATTTGGGACCACATACAATTTAAGCCAGGTGGCTGTAAGCACTCGGCATTCGATGCCCATGTCATACACGGCACACACATTACTAATGAAAGCACTGAACCAGATTGCCAACAATTGGTAGGAAAAGCTTTGAGGAGATGCAGAATATGATGGAAGGCATCATCATCCGCAGTGGAGCTTGCACGAATTCATTATGGATCATTAACCTTAATGCTGGTGAAGATGGGTCGAATCTGCTAAACCTTGTTACTTCTGCCCCCTACAAGACGGTGATGAAGTGGTTGATCTAAGCGATTGCGTGTTGTGGAGGGAAGTGTGGCAAAGTGACATCTGCGGCATCATTGTTGAGAGCATGGAAGGCTTTGCACATTCATTCTTCATTGAGGATGTTTTCTGCGTCACATCTAATTGATGTGTGTGTGTGTGGTGGTTTGAATGAACGACTACTCGAATGAGGAGTTGGTGTGTGTGTGTACCTAGATGGAGTCCTGGACTGTCAGAAGATAGAGGAGAGTAGAAGAAAGATAAAGAAGAGCAAAACGAAGTGGGTGAGGAGGTGGACGATTTGAAGTTAATGTGCAAGAAGATGAAGGAAGCATTGAATGACAAATTTGAAGCATGTACGCCCTCGACGGACCCATCGCGGCACCATGTTTTACTGCCTCCTCCATCTTCACTTGATCTGCTAACGTGTAGAGCAATGCAAAGTCTAAAGCCTTGTGAAATTTAAACTCAATAGAGCACATGTAGATTAATTCCAGAGGACGGGGGATGATTCGAATCAGGTGGGTGCTACCTGTGGTGAGTGACACAGCACGGCTCTATTCCAGCCTTCCTCAGGGGAAATTGACTGGTTAATGACAACTGGAACGGTGGCCAGCAGTTCAAACCTCTACGCCCGATTCAACGCAAATTATCGAAGCTAGGTGAAATATTGAAGTATACGTGAATCAGTTCTCAAGGCCAATGCCCAGGTGTGGATGCTGGATTGTGCCCCAATTAGGCTACTGAAGCCTTTCACAAGGGATGCACAACTGCAAGACTAGCATCGCAGCCTAGGACGAGTCCTTTTCATATACAAGACCGCAGTTCGTACATCAACTGGCGTTTTTTTATTCACGACGCTCAAAGGTCGTACAATGACACTGCCTTTCGATATTTCCTCACCAAACAAGGAAGTCTCACCAAGAAGTGTCCCAGAGTACGTGCTGCTGCACATAAAAGACGCCACACTTAGACAGAACATGTCGATTAGTAATAAGGTGATGCTTGGGGCTACTAGCAGTTGCCGGAGGATGGTCTAGCACATTGGCGAAACGCCTGTGTGGTTCCTTTCCCACAATCAAGAGCTTAACAAACAACCAACATTCCCGTGTTTCACAAAAACGCTCTACAATGGGTGCCACGTCTGCGCCCTCCCACATTGCTATTTCGCGATGTCCTCTTCTGCTCTCTCTCTCTTCCCCTACCTTCGTGATGGTGCAACTGATTGGCTTCCCCAAGACGCAGGGCCACACAAGCAGCATCCGATTCACTATGTGATCTTAAGGACATGAGGGACACTAACACGAACTCGGTGCCTGTCAGTGCTCGAAAAAGCTTGAAGGTGTGCTGTAAAATCAGTTGAAGTGCCTCAACCTGCCACTGGTTAACGAAGTTGCCACACGATGAGTGAAGGATGAGTTTTGCAACATTTTGCTTTGCAGTGCTAAATGAGGGAATTGGCCGAAGTGGTAAGCTGGATATTGCTGCGGAAGGAATTAACCATGCGTCTGCCCATCCAGCAGCCGTACATTGAGCCAAGTGTAGGTGCCAGTTGGACACAGTTGCACTGTCATATGCTGCCATGATCGGTTAGTTTAGCGCACACCTCTGCTTTGTCTATCATGTGTAGGCATGTCCCTCCATCCCAGTTGGCGAACCCTTCGCCATTCTACCATGGCAAATAGCACCGTTAAACCGTGGCGCCGATTTGGCTACCTACACTCAGAAGTGTCAGCCCAAAGAGCCAAAACCATGTGTATGTAAAAGCATCGGTCGTGTGTAGTCAGAAGGCAATTTCAAATGGAGTGACCCACACTTTATGCTTGTGACAAGACCCATCACTCAACTGACTGCGGTGCCATATGAAAAAAATACAAAGAAAATTGATTGCTCGTGTGCTGTTCAAAATCGTTGCCAGCTAGTCATTAACAAATGAATGAGGCAGCGCTTTAGGTGGATGTGGGTGAACAAATGAATAGCGAGACTGGTGCATGGAGGCCTCGATTCACGCAAATGCCGGAAAGCTGGACAAGTTATAGCACAAAGGGGGTTGCGGTTAGGGTTATATAAGTACATCTAGGATTTTGTAAAGCATTGTTTGACAGGGATGAATGAAAGGAGACAGTTTGATGTGCGAATCCCGCCATTTCACCATTCATGTCGCCAAAGTCACGAGGTCGGTTCCTTCGTTGCCATAATAAGGCTGCGCGAGCTCTCAAGCTTTGCGAGCATTTCTTCGTAGTCCTTCTGTGTGGCCCCTTTCTCAGCGTGCGTCCACTTGATCATCTCCTCACACATTGAGAGGATATTTCGTCGACGTTCCTCTACTGCCTTCTGCCTTCTCTCCTCGTTCTCCAATTTACTCTTCACGCTGTAGATGTGGTCCACTAGCCTATTCATCGCCGCCATCCTGCTCCTCTCCTTCTCGTCCTCCTGCTTGTACCTCTCCGCATCTCCGGTATCACACCTAATATAATGGGGGGTGGGTTAGTCGAAGGACTTTTTCTCTCAGAAATTAGTTCGGTTTTAGACTCCTCGATGAAATAATGCAGAGCACAGTCTTGATATTGCAGTGCCGAAAAGCCAACGTCATGCGGAATCATAGCCTATCCAGCTATCTTCCTTCACTGAGAAAAGTATACTCGGATGGGTAATTTATGAAATCAGAATGTCCGGCTAGAACAAAAAGGGGCCCTATTTATGTCACTTAACCCAACAGACTCGCAACCTCTTTCTGCACTTAGATTTCTTTGATTCGCCTGCCCTATAAATCCTCAGTGGTGAGCGGGTGGGCAGGCAGGCAGACAGGCAGGCTACGGTGTTTAGACATCACTTACTAATCGTTTGTAACCAAGATGCGACGGCAGTTACAGGACCAGCTGGAAAAGAAGCAGATTTACATACTGACGTAGCCCTGTGCCACGACTTGAGCCTTCGTGTGACCAAGTAGCCTTCCGTTGGTCGCATTTACGCGCATGTCATACCATCCGTGAGGTGGCCAGATGGTGTGTGGAGTAGGCCACCTTGACGGTGCAACAAAAAGCGGGATTAGTCAGCAAGTCCTATTGCTGCTCACTATGCCTGATGTATATTGCGTAGTCTGATCTGTCCATCCCCAACACCAATCATAAGGAGAGCAAGCATTTGTGATATTGTGTAGTGTGCCTTATTTATTTGTTTACTCATTTGTGAACGCGCAGTTCCCGCCTTGACCTGAACGTCGTTTGTACCTTTATCCTGACACTCTCATGTTAGCGCGATGGCGATAAAGCCAGTGCCGAAAATGCGTTACGTAGACGCTGAGCTCAAAGCACTTCAGATGCATTTGGTAGAGCTGGGTCGCGAGGTGTGTGGCGTTGAAAGGAGACAATGCGACAGTAGCAATAGCCATGACTTCATCCCAACTACGGCTATTAAGCACCTCGATGAAGGAGATCAGCGCTGGAGGCAATTTGTGGGCTCTCTACGCATGCTGTACCGCCCGTTATGCACTTTGAACCTTTGCAACCAGGTCTTACGTCGTTGTCACCTCTCAGAAAAGAAGGAGATAACGAAATAATTGTGACTTGGAGGCTTATCTTAGCAAAACGCATTCCATCACAACAATTATTGCACTCTTTCTTCAAAGGCGCTTTCGCCACACCCCACTTGAAAGGTGCCACCCAAAGACTGACGTAACGAATGCGTGGATACCAGGCGAGTGGCGTGTTCATTGGCCATACTAAGACACGCCTTTAGCCAACAAAATAAATCTCGTTGAATCGGGCGTAGGGGTTTGAACTGCTGGTAACCGTTTCAGTTGGCATAAACCAGTCAATTTCCTCAGAGGAAGGCCGGAATAGAGGGTTAGGTTAAGGGGTTAGGGTGACAACACCACTGCTCATGCCGGTGCTCACACAGGCGTGTTCGAGCCTTCGCCTGTAGTGCGCGTCATTGCTTTCGAGTGCGCAGTCGCCAGTTAATGCGAAGAAGTTTGGAACATTGGTAGCTCCTGGTTGGATAAAATAATTCCAGCAGTTAGCGCGCATCGTGAATAGGTTAAGTAGGATCAGTTGCTGTTGATATAAAGATTTGTAGCAGTCATGGAGGTCATTGTTATCAGACTCCACGAGTTAGCATTTGTGCATCCTCCGATCCCATGCCAACAGGTCCTGCTATTGGCATTGATCTAGGAACAACTTTCTCCTGTGTCGGCGTCTTCAAATGCGGTAGGGTAGAAATCATAGCCAACATCAGGGAAATCGCATAACGCCCAGTTGTGTTGCCTTCACGGAGAGCACGACTCATAGGTGAAGCTGCACGAACCAGGCCACTAAGAACCCCAACAATACGGTGTTCGATGTGAAGCGTCTGATCGGACGCAGATTTCACGATGAGGCAGTGCAGAGCGACATGAAGCACTGGCCCTTCAAAGTTATCAATTCTGAAGAGAAGCCGACGGTCGAAGTAGAGTACCGTGGTGAGACGAAACACTTCGTTGCGGAGGAGATCTCCTCCATGGTGTTGTCGAAGATGAGGGAGACGGCAGAGGAGTATTTGGGTGAGAAGGTCACAAATGCAGTGATCACTGTGCCGGCGTATTTTAGTGTCAGCCAACGTCAAGCTACAATTGACGCAGGGAAAATAGCTGGTTTAAATGTGCTGCGTCTCATCAATGAACCCACTGCAGCCGCCATTGCTTACGGCTTGGACAAGAGGAGCGACAGGCAGCGCTATGTACTCGTCTTCGACTGGGGCGGTGGCACCTTCGACGTGTCCATTCTGTCCATTGAGAATGGAGAATTTGCAGTGAAAGCGGTTGGTGGTGACACGCATCTGGGTGGTGAGGACATTACCTCTCGAATGGTGGATTACCTTGTGGAGACAATTAAGGAGGAGCACAAGGGAAAGGATTTGACAGGTAACAAGAAAGCCATCAGTCGTCTGCGAAAGGCGTGTGAGACAGCGAAAAGGATGTTGAGCGTGGCTGAGTACACGAACATAGACGTAGTGTCGTTGTTTGGGGACAACGATTTCAGTGTGACCTTCACACGCGCCCGATTTGAGCACTTGTGCTCCGACCTCTTCAGTCGGACAATGGATACTGTGAAGATGGCATTGAGTGACGCGAATTTGGACAAGGCCGATGTCAATGAGATATTGTTGGTGGGTGGATCGACGCGTATTCCGATGGTGGAGAAGATGCTGCAGGACTTCTTCAGTGGAAGGGAACTGAAAAGGTCCGTCAACCCAGACGAGGCAGTGGCGTACGGTGCGACGTTGCTGGCGGCCAATCTGACTGAAATACAGTCGGAGGCAGTGCAGGATTTGAAGTTGGTTGAAGTGACGCCACTGTCACTGGGTTTAGAGAATCCAGATGGTATGATGACGACGGTGATAAAGCGAAACACACGCATTCCAACATCGAAAACATGTTTTGGTCACTTGATTAGAGATAATCAAACGCATTCGGTGGTAAGCATTTTTGAGGGCGAACGTGCGAGGGTTGACGACAACTACTTCTTGGGCAAGTTTACTTTAAAGGACATTCCAGCAGCTCCGCGTGGTGTGATCAAGCTTATTGCGACGTTTGAAATTAACGAAAGTGGAATTCTTCGTGTATCGGCGGTGGAAAAGTCGTCGGGAAAGCAGAACAGCATCACCATCACCAACTACAAGGGTCGCCTGTCGGAGGAGGAGATTAACCGAATGTTGAGTGATGCGGAGAGGTACAAGCAGGAGGACGAGAAGGAGAGGAGCAGGATGGCGGCGATGAATAGGCTAGTGGACCACATCTACAGCGTGAAGAGTAAATTGGAGAACGAGGAGAGAAGGCAGAAGGCAGTAGAGGAACGTCGACGAAATATCCTCTCAATGTGTGAGGAGATGATCAAGTGGACGCACGCTGAGAAAGGGGCCACACAGAAGGACTACGAAGAAATGCTCGCAAAGCTTGAGAGCTCGCGCAGCCTTATTATGGCAACGAAGGAACCGACCTCGTGACTTTGGCGACATGAATGGTGAAATGGCGGGATTCGCACATCAAACTGTCTCCTTTCATTCATCCCTGTCAAACAATGCTTTACAAAATCCTAGATGTACTTATATAACCCTAACCGCAACCCCCTTTGTGCTATAACTTGTCCAGCTTTCCGGCATTTGCGTGAATCGAGGCCTCCATGCACCAGTCTCGCTATTCATTTGTTCACCCACATCCACCTAAAGCGCTGCCTCATTCATTTGTTAATGACTAGCTGGCAACGATTTTGAACAGCACACGAGCAATCAATTTTCTTTGTATTTTTTTCATATGGCACCGCAGTCAGTTGAGTGATGGGTCTTGTCACAAGCATAAAGTGTGGGTCACTCCATTTGAAATTGCCTTCTGACTACACACGACCGATGCTTTTACATACACATGGTTTTGGCTCTTTGGGCTGACACTTCTGAGTGTAGGTAGCCAAATCGGCGCCACGGTTTAACGGTGCTATTTGCCATGGTAGAATGGCGAAGGGTTCGCCAACTGGGATGGAGGGACATGCTGGACAAGTTATAGCACAAAGGGGGTTGCGGTTAGGGTTATATAAGTACATCTAGGATTTTGTAAAGCATTGTTTGACAGGGATGAATGAAAGGAGACAGTTTGATGTGCGAATCCCGCCATTTCACCATTCATGTCGCCAAAGTCACGAGGTCGGTTCCTTCGTTGCCATAATAAGGCTGCGCGAGCTCTCAAGCTTTGCGAGCATTTCTTCGTAGTCCTTCTGTGTGGCCCCTTTCTCAGCGTGCGTCCACTTGATCATCTCCTCACACATTGAGAGGATATTTCGTCGACGTTCCTCTACTGCCTTCTGCCTTCTCTCCTCGTTCTCCAATTTACTCTTCACGCTGTAGATGTGGTCCACTAGCCTATTCATCGCCGCCATCCTGCTCCTCTCCTTCTCGTCCTCCTGCTTGTACCTCTCCGCATCACTCAACATTCGGTTAATCTCCTCCTCCGACAGGCGACCCTTGTAGTTGGTGATGGTGATGCTGTTCTGCTTTCCCGACGACTTTTCCACCGCCGATACACGAAGAATTCCACTTTCGTTAATTTCAAACGTCGCAATAAGCTTGATCACACCACGCGGAGCTGCTGGAATGTCCTTTAAAGTAAACTTGCCCAAGAAGTAGTTGTCGTCAACCCTCGCACGTTCGCCCTCAAAAATGCTTACCACCGAATGCGTTTGATTATCTCTAATCAAGTGACCAAAACATGTTTTCGATGTTGGAATGCGTGTGTTTCGCTTTATCACCGTCGTCATCATACCATCTGGATTCTCTAAACCCAGTGACAGTGGCGTCACTTCAACCAACTTCAAATCCTGCACTGCCTCCGACTGTATTTCAGTCAGATTGGCCGCCAGCAACGTCGCACCGTACGCCACTGCCTCGTCTGGGTTGACGGACCTTTTCAGTTCCCTTCCACTGAAGAAGTCCTGCAGCATCTTCTCCACCATCGGAATACGCGTCGATCCACCCACCAACAATATCTCATTGACATCGGCCTTGTCCAAATTCGCGTCACTCAATGCCATCTTCACAGTATCCATTGTCCGACTGAAGAGGTCGGAGCACAAGTGCTCAAATCGGGCGCGTGTGAAGGTCACACTGAAATCGTTGTCCCCAAACAACGACACTACGTCTATGTTCGTGTACTCAGCCACGCTCAACATCCTTTTCGCTGTCTCACACGCCTTTCGCAGACGACTGATGGCTTTCTTGTTACCTGTCAAATCCTTTCCCTTGTGCTCCTCCTTAATTGTCTCCACAAGGTAATCCACCATTCGAGAGGTAATGTCCTCACCACCCAGATGCGTGTCACCACCAACCGCTTTCACTGCAAATTCTCCATTCTCAATGGACAGAATGGACACGTCGAAGGTGCCACCGCCCCAGTCGAAGACGAGTACATAGCGCTGCCTGTCGCTCCTCTTGTCCAAGCCGTAAGCAATGGCGGCTGCAGTGGGTTCATTGATGAGACGCAGCACATTTAAACCAGCTATTTTCCCTGCGTCAATTGTAGCTTGACGTTGGCTGACACTAAAATACGCCGGCACAGTGATCACTGCATTTGTGACCTTCTCACCCAAATACTCCTCTGCCGTCTCCCTCATCTTCGACAACACCATGGAGGAGATCTCCTCCGCAACGAAGTGTTTCGTCTCACCACGGTACTCTACTTCGACCGTCGGCTTCTCTTCAGAATTGATAACTTTGAAGGGCCAGTGCTTCATGTCGCTCTGCACTGCCTCATCGTGAAATCTGCGTCCGATCAGACGCTTCACATCGAACACCGTATTGTTGGGGTTCTTAGTGGCCTGGTTCGTTGCAGCTTCACCTATGAGTCGTTGCTTCTCCGTGAAGGCAACACAACTGGGCGTTATGCGATTTCCCTGATTGTTGGCTATGATTTCTACCCTACCGCATTTGAAGACGCCGACACAGGAGAAAGTTGTTCCTAGATCAATGCCAATAGCAGGACCTGTTGGCATGGGATCGGAGGATGCACAAATGCTAACTCGTGGAGTCTGATAACAATGACCTCCATGACTGCTACAAATCTTTATATCAACAGCAACTGATCCTACTTAACCTATTCACGATGCGCGCTAACTGCTGGAATTATTTTATCCAACCAGGAGCTACCAATGTTCCAAACTTCTTCGCATTAACTGGCGACTGCGCACTCGAAAGCAATGACGCGCACTACAGGCGAAGGCTCGAACACGCCTGTGTGAGCACCGGCATGAGCAGTGGTGTTGTCACCCTAACCCCTTAACCTAACCCTCTATTCCGGCCTTCCTCTGAGGAAATTGACTGGTTTATGCCAACTGAAACGGTTACCAGCAGTTCAAACCCCTACGCCCGATTCAACGAGATTTATTTTGTTGGCTAAAGGCGTGTCTTAGTATGGCCAATGAACACGCCACTCGCCTGGTATCCACGCATTCGTTACGTCAGTCTTTGGGTGGCACCTTTCAAGTGGGGTGTGGCGAAAGCGCCTTTGAAGAAAGAGTGCAATAATTGTTGTGATGGAATGCGTTTTGCTAAGATAAGCCTCCAAGTCACAATTATTTCGTTATCTCCTTCTTTTCTGAGAGGTGACAACGACGTAAGACCTGGTTGCAAAGGTTCAAAGTGCATAACGGGCGGTACAGCATGCGTAGAGAGCCCACAAATTGCCTCCAGCGCTGATCTCCTTCATCGAGGTGCTTAATAGCCGTAGTTGGGATGAAGTCATGGCTATTGCTACTGTCGCATTGTCTCCTTTCAACGCCACACACCTCGCGACCCAGCTCTACCAAATGCATCTGAAGTGCTTTGAGCTCAGCGTCTACGTAACGCATTTTCGGCACTGGCTTTATCGCCATCGCGCTAACATGAGAGTGTCAGGATAAAGGTACAAACGACGTTCAGGTCAAG
Organism: Echinococcus multilocularis; assembly: GCA_000469725.3. Taxonomy (NCBI): domain Eukaryota; kingdom Metazoa; phylum Platyhelminthes; class Cestoda; order Cyclophyllidea; family Taeniidae; genus Echinococcus; species Echinococcus multilocularis. The sequence continues at coordinate 13,136 of LN902848.1, read as the reverse complement.
GCGGGAACTGCGCGTTCACAAATGAGTAAACAAATAAATAAGGCACACTACACAATATCACAAATGCTTGCTCTCCTTATGATTGGTGTTGGGGATGGACAGATCAGACTACGCAATATACATCAGGCATAGTGAGCAGCAATAGGACTTGCTGACTAATCCCGCTTTTTGTTGCACCGTCAAGGTGGCCTACTCCACACACCATCTGGCCACCTCACGGATGGTATGACATGCGCGTAAATGCGACCAACGGAAGGCTACTTGGTCACACGAAGGCTCAAGTCGTGGCACAGGGCTACGTCAGTATGTAAATCTGCTTCTTTTCCAGCTGGTCCTGTAACTGCCGTCGCATCTTGGTTACAAACGATTAGTAAGTGATGTCTAAACACCGTAGCCTGCCTGTCTGCCTGCCTGCCCACCCGCTCACCACTGAGGATTTATAGGGCAGGCGAATCAAAGAAATCTAAGTGCAGAAAGAGGTTGCGAGTCTGTTGGGTTAAGTGACATAAATAGGGCCCCTTTTTGTTCTAGCCGGACATTCTGATTTCATAAATTACCCATCCGAGTATACTTTTCTCAGTGAAGGAAGATAGCTGGATAGGCTATGATTCCGCATGACGTTGGCTTTTCGGCACTGCAATATCAAGACTGTGCTCTGCATTATTTCATCGAGGAGTCTAAAACCGAACTAATTTCTGAGAGAAAAAGTCCTTCGACTAACCCACCCCCCATTATATTAGGTGTGATACCGGAGATGCGGAGAGGTACAAGCAGGAGGACGAGAAGGAGAGGAGCAGGATGGCGGCGATGAATAGGCTAGTGGACCACATCTACAGCGTGAAGAGTAAATTGGAGAACGAGGAGAGAAGGCAGAAGGCAGTAGAGGAACGTCGACGAAATATCCTCTCAATGTGTGAGGAGATGATCAAGTGGACGCACGCTGAGAAAGGGGCCACACAGAAGGACTACGAAGAAATGCTCGCAAAGCTTGAGAGCTCGCGCAGCCTTATTATGGCAACGAAGGAACCGACCTCGTGACTTTGGCGACATGAATGGTGAAATGGCGGGATTCGCACATCAAACTGTCTCCTTTCATTCATCCCTGTCAAACAATGCTTTACAAAATCCTAGATGTACTTATATAACCCTAACCGCAACCCCCTTTGTGCTATAACTTGTCCAGCTTTCCGGCATTTGCGTGAATCGAGGCCTCCATGCACCAGTCTCGCTATTCATTTGTTCACCCACATCCACCTAAAGCGCTGCCTCATTCATTTGTTAATGACTAGCTGGCAACGATTTTGAACAGCACACGAGCAATCAATTTTCTTTGTATTTTTTTCATATGGCACCGCAGTCAGTTGAGTGATGGGTCTTGTCACAAGCATAAAGTGTGGGTCACTCCATTTGAAATTGCCTTCTGACTACACACGACCGATGCTTTTACATACACATGGTTTTGGCTCTTTGGGCTGACACTTCTGAGTGTAGGTAGCCAAATCGGCGCCACGGTTTAACGGTGCTATTTGCCATGGTAGAATGGCGAAGGGTTCGCCAACTGGGATGGAGGGACATGCCTACACATGATAGACAAAGCAGAGGTGTGCGCTAAACTAACCGATCATGGCAGCATATGACAGTGCAACTGTGTCCAACTGGCACCTACACTTGGCTCAATGTACGGCTGCTGGATGGGCAGACGCATGGTTAATTCCTTCCGCAGCAATATCCAGCTTACCACTTCGGCCAATTCCCTCATTTAGCACTGCAAAGCAAAATGTTGCAAAACTCATCCTTCACTCATCGTGTGGCAACTTCGTTAACCAGTGGCAGGTTGAGGCACTTCAACTGATTTTACAGCACACCTTCAAGCTTTTTCGAGCACTGACAGGCACCGAGTTCGTGTTAGTGTCCCTCATGTCCTTAAGATCACATAGTGAATCGGATGCTGCTTGTGTGGCCCTGCGTCTTGGGGAAGCCAATCAGTTGCACCATCACGAAGGTAGGGGAAGAGAGAGAGAGCAGAAGAGGACATCGCGAAATAGCAATGTGGGAGGGCGCAGACGTGGCACCCATTGTAGAGCGTTTTTGTGAAACACGGGAATGTTGGTTGTTTGTTAAGCTCTTGATTGTGGGAAAGGAACCACACAGGCGTTTCGCCAATGTGCTAGACCATCCTCCGGCAACTGCTAGTAGCCCCAAGCATCACCTTATTACTAATCGACATGTTCTGTCTAAGTGTGGCGTCTTTTATGTGCAGCAGCACGTACTCTGGGACACTTCTTGGTGAGACTTCCTTGTTTGGTGAGGAAATATCGAAAGGCAGTGTCATTGTACGACCTTTGAGCGTCGTGAATAAAAAAACGCCAGTTGATGTACGAACTGCGGTCTTGTATATGAAAAGGACTCGTCCTAGGCTGCGATGCTAGTCTTGCAGTTGTGCATCCCTTGTGAAAGGCTTCAGTAGCCTAATTGGGGCACAATCCAGCATCCACACCTGGGCATTGGCCTTGAGAACTGATTCACGTATACTTCAATATTTCACCTAGCTTCGATAATTTGCGTTGAATCGGGCGTAGAGGTTTGAACTGCTGGCCACCGTTCCAGTTGTCATTAACCAGTCAATTTCCCCTGAGGAAGGCTGGAATAGAGCCGTGCTGTGTCACTCACCACAGGTAGCACCCACCTGATTCGAATCATCCCCCGTCCTCTGGAATTAATCTACATGTGCTCTATTGAGTTTAAATTTCACAAGGCTTTAGACTTTGCATTGCTCTACACGTTAGCAGATCAAGTGAAGATGGAGGAGGCAGTAAAACATGGTGCCGCAATGGGTCCGTCGAGGGCGTACATGCTTCAAATTTGTCATTCAATGCTTCCTTCATCTTCTTGCACATTAACTTCAAATCGTCCACCTCCTCACCCACTTCGTTTTGCTCTTCTTTATCTTTCTTCTACTCTCCTCTATCTTCTGACAGTCCAGGACTCCATCTAGGTACACACACACACCAACTCCTCATTCGAGTAGTCGTTCATTCAAACCACCACACACACACACATCAATTAGATGTGACGCAGAAAACATCCTCAATGAAGAATGAATGTGCAAAGCCTTCCATGCTCTCAACAATGATGCCGCAGATGTCACTTTGCCACACTTCCCTCCACAACACGCAATCGCTTAGATCAACCACTTCATCACCGTCTTGTAGGGGGCAGAAGTAACAAGGTTTAGCAGATTCGACCCATCTTCACCAGCATTAAGGTTAATGATCCATAATGAATTCGTGCAAGCTCCACTGCGGATGATGATGCCTTCCATCATATTCTGCATCTCCTCAAAGCTTTTCCTACCAATTGTTGGCAATCTGGTTCAGTGCTTTCATTAGTAATGTGTGTGCCGTGTATGACATGGGCATCGAATGCCGAGTGCTTACAGCCACCTGGCTTAAATTGTATGTGGTCCCAAATTGACGCTTTCCAATGTAAAGCGCCAGCTTGGTGCTACAATTTGGCGGTTTCCCATCCTATGGACAGATGGCGAATGAGTTACTGTGCTGGAGCCCCCACACACATTGCTCGTCGTTGTTTTTCACTTTGGAAGCACCCTTTTGTCCCTCCCCAACAAGTTAGGCGATGCGGATGTTCCCACTTGACTGACTCCATCCGAATTCTTTACATTGAGACTCGTAATGCCACGATCTGTATCTGTAGTAGTAAGTGAGCCACCAATCCCGGTCGGGATTGTCCAAGTAGAGAATCGAGATGTAAGGAAATGCCACCCTCAAGTGTTATTCACCTATCAACTTTAAAGCCTACACAATGCATGCAGTTGCATATTTCTGCTCCAGAGGTAATTACGGGTGGCTTTCAAGGGTTTTGATCAGGTCTTGTCCATTGCATTGGATAGGGTAGGGACCAGTTCCATTAAGGAGAAATAAGGGCTGACAACTGTCGCCTTACAGCAAAATGAGGTAGTCCATTCAAAGGAGGAGACAAGACGTCGCATAAGTGGCGATGATTTTGCACATTGAGTGGAGGAGTGGAAGGACGCCTTGACGAATATCATGCGTCACTCTACGTTGACCCGTCTGCCTGCATTTCAAGTGAGTTGTTTGCACGTTGTACACTCCCTTCTTACGAACGCGGCACATTCACACCTATGCATCCCCAACCACCTCACCTCAATCCATTCTGCCCATGGTCTTCCTCGCACTCCCATCCTCACCGATGAACGCCCTTCCAACTGCGGCTTACTTACAAGAAGATGCCTCAACTGCTGGTCATGTGATCTTTCCCGCATGCATGCCCTACTGCTTGTTCAGCAATTCCACCCCTTCCAACTGGGTCTTACGCGGTTGTCACTGCTCAGATCCGGAGAAGGAGATAACGAAATAAATGTGACTTGGAGGCTTATCACAGCAGAACGCTTTCCATCGCAACAAGTATCGCACTCTCTCTTCAAAGGCGCTTTCGCCACACCCCACTTGAAAGGTGCCACCCAAAGACTGACGAAACGAATGGGTGGATATCAGGCGAGTTGCTTGTTCATTGGTCAAACAAAGACACGCCTTTGGACTCGTTGAGTTGGGAGTCATCGCATTCAAATGCAAATCCGTTTTCTCAATAAGACAAATCCAGGCGCGTAGAAAAAGGGCAACCAGTTTTCGTGGTAACGCACAACACAGCAGTTCTCCTTCTTTGCACTTCACTGTTCACCTACCCTGTCCTGTCCAATGATCGTCAGCCTTACGCATGAAAATGAGCGCTTCATACAAAATCGTACAAGCACCTCCCATGTTACGTAGGTTGCTAACGCGCGATAAGTGGTGATGAATCTGACAGTTCTGCTGTACGCCAATTCAAGATTGCGGCCTCCATGCCCCCTCAACTTCTCATTATGGCCATGATTTGCATCCACTCTAGTGTAGTAGCACCAATGTTGAGCATTCTTCGCCATGACATTGGCCTCCTTTAGTGCCTCCTTCAAAACAACCATTCGACCGTCGTAGTTTAGTGCAAGGAAAACAAATTGATAAAAGAGGCATTAGAATTGCAGGAGGGAGGAAAAGAAAGAACCAGTGAAGGCAAACTCACTCTTCTTCAACTTTTGCCCATGGATTAACTTTCCAACGAACTAGTTGGCGGGGACCTGACGATTCTTTGATACTTTGTCGATGGTGACGCTTAAATGCACCTCAATCTGCCCAGGGAGCTGCTTCTTATCGTACCAAATGCAACAGCCATCGGTGGACATCAGACGTACTTCGAAGCAGCCACGGCCACTAGAGTTGCTGTTAGTGTGGTATCACACCTAATATAATGGGGGGTGGGTTAGTCGAAGGACTTTTTCTCTCAGAAATTAGTTCGGTTTTAGACTCCTCGATGAAATAATGCAGAGCACAGTCTTGATATTGCAGTGCCGAAAAGCCAACGTCATGCGGAATCATAGCCTATCCAGCTATCTTCCTTCACTGAGAAAAGTATACTCGGATGGGTAATTTATGAAATCAGAATGTCCGGCTAGAACAAAAAGGGGCCCTATTTATGTCACTTAACCCAACAGACTCGCAACCTCTTTCTGCACTTAGATTTCTTTGATTCGCCTGCCCTATAAATCCTCAGTGGTGAGCGGGTGGGCAGGCAGGCAGACAGGCAGGCTACGGTGTTTAGACATCACTTACTAATCGTTTGTAACCAAGATGCGACGGCAGTTACAGGACCAGCTGGAAAAGAAGCAGATTTACATACTGACGTAGCCCTGTGCCACGACTTGAGCCTTCGTGTGACCAAGTAGCCTTCCGTTGGTCGCATTTACGCGCATGTCATGCCATCCGTGAGGTGGCCAGATGGTGTGTGGAGTAGGCCACCTTGACGGTGCAACAAAAAGCGGGATTAGTCAGCAAGTCCTATTGCTGCTCACTATGCCTGATGTATATTGCGTAGTCTGATCTGTCCATCCCCAACACCAATCATAAGGAGAGCAAGCATTTGTGATATTGTGTAGTGTGCCTTATTTATTTGTTTACTCATTTGTGAACGCGCAGTTCCCGCCTTGACCTGAACGTCGTTTGTACCTTTATCCTGACACTCTCATGTTAGCGCGATGGCGATAAAGCCAGTGCCGAAAATGCGTTACGTAGACGCTGAGCTCAAAGCACTTCAGATGCATTTGGTAGAGCTGGGTCGCGAGGTGTGTGGCGTTGAAAGGAGACAATGCGACAGTAGCAATAGCCATGACTTCATCCCAACTACGGCTATTAAGCACCTCGATGAAGGAGATCAGCGCTGGAGGCAATTTGTGGGCTCTCTACGCATGCTGTACCGCCCGTTATGCACTTTGAACCTTTGCAACCAGGTCTTACGTCGTTGTCACCTCTCAGAAAAGAAGGAGATAACGAAATAATTGTGACTTGGAGGCTTATCTTAGCAAAACGCATTCCATCACAACAATTATTGCACTCTTTCTTCAAAGGCGCTTTCGCCACACCCCACTTGAAAGGTGCCACCCAAAGACTGACGTAACGAATGCGTGGATACCAGGCGAGTGGCGTGTTCATTGGCCATACTAAGACACGCCTTTAGCCAACAAAATAAATCTCGTTGAATCGGGCGTAGGGGTTTGAACTGCTGGTAACCGTTTCAGTTGGCATAAACCAGTCAATTTCCTCAGAGGAAGGCCGGAATAGAGGGTTAGGTTAAGGGGTTAGGGTGACAACACCACTGCTCATGCCGGTGCTCACACAGGCGTGTTCGAGCCTTCGCCTGTAGTGCGCGTCATTGCTTTCGAGTGCGCAGTCGCCAGTTAATGCGAAGAAGTTTGGAACATTGGTAGCTCCTGGTTGGATAAAATAATTCCAGCAGTTAGCGCGCATCGTGAATAGGTTAAGTAGGATCAGTTGCTGTTGATATAAAGATTTGTAGCAGTCATGGAGGTCATTGTTATCAGACTCCACGAGTTAGCATTTGTGCATCCTCCGATCCCATGCCAACAGGTCCTGCTATTGGCATTGATCTAGGAACAACTTTCTCCTGTGTCGGCGTCTTCAAATGCGGTAGGGTAGAAATCATAGCCAACAATCAGGGAAATCGCATAACGCCCAGTTGTGTTGCCTTCACGGAGAAGCAACGACTCATAGGTGAAGCTGCAACGAACCAGGCCACTAAGAACCCCAACAATACGGTGTTCGATGTGAAGCGTCTGATCGGACGCAGATTTCACGATGAGGCAGTGCAGAGCGACATGAAGCACTGGCCCTTCAAAGTTATCAATTCTGAAGAGAAGCCGACGGTCGAAGTAGAGTACCGTGGTGAGACGAAACACTTCGTTGCGGAGGAGATCTCCTCCATGGTGTTGTCGAAGATGAGGGAGACGGCAGAGGAGTATTTGGGTGAGAAGGTCACAAATGCAGTGATCACTGTGCCGGCGTATTTTAGTGTCAGCCAACGTCAAGCTACAATTGACGCAGGGAAAATAGCTGGTTTAAATGTGCTGCGTCTCATCAATGAACCCACTGCAGCCGCCATTGCTTACGGCTTGGACAAGAGGAGCGACAGGCAGCGCTATGTACTCGTCTTCGACTGGGGCGGTGGCACCTTCGACGTGTCCATTCTGTCCATTGAGAATGGAGAATTTGCAGTGAAAGCGGTTGGTGGTGACACGCATCTGGGTGGTGAGGACATTACCTCTCGAATGGTGGATTACCTTGTGGAGACAATTAAGGAGGAGCACAAGGGAAAGGATTTGACAGGTAACAAGAAAGCCATCAGTCGTCTGCGAAAGGCGTGTGAGACAGCGAAAAGGATGTTGAGCGTGGCTGAGTACACGAACATAGACGTAGTGTCGTTGTTTGGGGACAACGATTTCAGTGTGACCTTCACACGCGCCCGATTTGAGCACTTGTGCTCCGACCTCTTCAGTCGGACAATGGATACTGTGAAGATGGCATTGAGTGACGCGAATTTGGACAAGGCCGATGTCAATGAGATATTGTTGGTGGGTGGATCGACGCGTATTCCGATGGTGGAGAAGATGCTGCAGGACTTCTTCAGTGGAAGGGAACTGAAAAGGTCCGTCAACCCAGACGAGGCAGTGGCGTACGGTGCGACGTTGCTGGCGGCCAATCTGACTGAAATACAGTCGGAGGCAGTGCAGGATTTGAAGTTGGTTGAAGTGACGCCACTGTCACTGGGTTTAGAGAATCCAGATGGTATGATGACGACGGTGATAAAGCGAAACACACGCATTCCAACATCGAAAACATGTTTTGGTCACTTGATTAGAGATAATCAAACGCATTCGGTGGTAAGCATTTTTGAGGGCGAACGTGCGAGGGTTGACGACAACTACTTCTTGGGCAAGTTTACTTTAAAGGACATTCCAGCAGCTCCGCGTGGTGTGATCAAGCTTATTGCGACGTTTGAAATTAACGAAAGTGGAATTCTTCGTGTATCGGCGGTGGAAAAGTCGTCGGGAAAGCAGAACAGCATCACCATCACCAACTACAAGGGTCGCCTGTCGGAGGAGGAGATTAACCGAATGTTGAGTGATGCGGAGAGGTACAAGCAGGAGGACGAGAAGGAGAGGAGCAGGATGGCGGCGATGAATAGGCTAGTGGACCACATCTACAGCGTGAAGAGTAAATTGGAGAACGAGGAGAGAAGGCAGAAGGCAGTAGAGGAACGTCGACGAAATATCCTCTCAATGTGTGAGGAGATGATCAAGTGGACGCACGCTGAGAAAGGGGCCACACAGAAGGACTACGAAGAAATGCTCGCAAAGCTTGAGAGCTCGCGCAGCCTTATTATGGCAACGAAGGAACCGACCTCGTGACTTTGGCGACATGAATGGTGAAATGGCGGGATTCGCACATCAAACTGTCTCCTTTCATTCATCCCTGTCAAACAATGCTTTACAAAATCCTAGATGTACTTATATAACCCTAACCGCAACCCCCTTTGTGCTATAACTTGTCCAGCATGTCCCTCCATCCCAGTTGGCGAACCCTTCGCCATTCTACCATGGCAAATAGCACCGTTAAACCGTGGCGCCGATTTGGCTACCTACACTCAGAAGTGTCAGCCCAAAGAGCCAAAACCATGTGTATGTAAAAGCATCGGTCGTGTGTAGTCAGAAGGCAATTTCAAATGGAGTGACCCACACTTTATGCTTGTGACAAGACCCATCACTCAACTGACTGCGGTGCCATATGAAAAAAATACAAAGAAAATTGATTGCTCGTGTGCTGTTCAAAATCGTTGCCAGCTAGTCATTAACAAATGAATGAGGCAGCGCTTTAGGTGGATGTGGGTGAACAAATGAATAGCGAGACTGGTGCATGGAGGCCTCGATTCACGCAAATGCCGGAAAGCTGGACAAGTTATAGCACAAAGGGGGTTGCGGTTAGGGTTATATAAGTACATCTAGGATTTTGTAAAGCATTGTTTGACAGGGATGAATGAAAGGAGACAGTTTGATGTGCGAATCCCGCCATTTCACCATTCATGTCGCCAAAGTCACGAGGTCGGTTCCTTCGTTGCCATAATAAGGCTGCGCGAGCTCTCAAGCTTTGCGAGCATTTCTTCGTAGTCCTTCTGTGTGGCCCCTTTCTCAGCGTGCGTCCACTTGATCATCTCCTCACACATTGAGAGGATATTTCGTCGACGTTCCTCTACTGCCTTCTGCCTTCTCTCCTCGTTCTCCAATTTACTCTTCACGCTGTAGATGTGGTCCACTAGCCTATTCATCGCCGCCATCCTGCTCCTCTCCTTCTCGTCCTCCTGCTTGTACCTCTCCGCATCACTCAACATTCGGTTAATCTCCTCCTCCGACAGGCGACCCTTGTAGTTGGTGATGGTGATGCTGTTCTGCTTTCCCGACGACTTTTCCACCGCCGATACACGAAGAATTCCACTTTCGTTAATTTCAAACGTCGCAATAAGCTTGATCACACCACGCGGAGCTGCTGGAATGTCCTTTAAAGTAAACTTGCCCAAGAAGTAGTTGTCGTCAACCCTCGCACGTTCGCCCTCAAAAATGCTTACCACCGAATGCGTTTGATTATCTCTAATCAAGTGACCAAAACATGTTTTCGATGTTGGAATGCGTGTGTTTCGCTTTATCACCGTCGTCATCATACCATCTGGATTCTCTAAACCCAGTGACAGTGGCGTCACTTCAACCAACTTCAAATCCTGCACTGCCTCCGACTGTATTTCAGTCAGATTGGCCGCCAGCAACGTCGCACCGTACGCCACTGCCTCGTCTGGGTTGACGGACCTTTTCAGTTCCCTTCCACTGAAGAAGTCCTGCAGCATCTTCTCCACCATCGGAATACGCGTCGATCCACCCACCAACAATATCTCATTGACATCGGCCTTGTCCAAATTCGCGTCACTCAATGCCATCTTCACAGTATCCATTGTCCGACTGAAGAGGTCGGAGCACAAGTGCTCAAATCGGGCGCGTGTGAAGGTCACACTGAAATCGTTGTCCCCAAACAACGACACTACGTCTATGTTCGTGTACTCAGCCACGCTCAACATCCTTTTCGCTGTCTCACACGCCTTTCGCAGACGACTGATGGCTTTCTTGTTACCTGTCAAATCCTTTCCCTTGTGCTCCTCCTTAATTGTCTCCACAAGGTAATCCACCATTCGAGAGGTAATGTCCTCACCACCCAGATGCGTGTCACCACCAACCGCTTTCACTGCAAATTCTCCATTCTCAATGGACAGAATGGACACGTCGAAGGTGCCACCGCCCCAGTCGAAGACGAGTACATAGCGCTGCCTGTCGCTCCTCTTGTCCAAGCCGTAAGCAATGGCGGCTGCAGTGGGTTCATTGATGAGACGCAGCACATTTAAACCAGCTATTTTCCCTGCGTCAATTGTAGCTTGACGTTGGCTGACACTAAAATACGCCGGCACAGTGATCACTGCATTTGTGACCTTCTCACCCAAATACTCCTCTGCCGTCTCCCTCATCTTCGACAACACCATGGAGGAGATCTCCTCCGCAACGAAGTGTTTCGTCTCACCACGGTACTCTACTTCGACCGTCGGCTTCTCTTCAGAATTGATAACTTTGAAGGGCCAGTGCTTCATGTCGCTCTGCACTGCCTCATCGTGAAATCTGCGTCCGATCAGACGCTTCACATCGAACACCGTATTGTTGGGGTTCTTAGTGGCCTGGTTCGTTGCAGCTTCACCTATGAGTCGTTGCTTCTCCGTGAAGGCAACACAACTGGGCGTTATGCGATTTCCCTGATTGTTGGCTATGATTTCTACCCTACCGCATTTGAAGACGCCGACACAGGAGAAAGTTGTTCCTAGATCAATGCCAATAGCAGGACCTGTTGGCATGGGATCGGAGGATGCACAAATGCTAACTCGTGGAGTCTGATAACAATGACCTCCATGACTGCTACAAATCTTTATATCAACAGCAACTGATCCTACTTAACCTATTCAAGATGCGCGCTAACTGCTGGAATTATTTTATCCAACCAGGAGCTACCAATGTTCCAAACTTCTTCGCATTAACTGGCGACTGCGCACTCGAAAGCAATGACGCGCACTACAGGCGAAGGCTCGAACACGCCTGTGTGAGCACCGGCATGAGCAGTGGTGTTGTCACCCTAACCCCTTAACCTAACCCTCTATTCCGGCCTTCCTCTGAGGAAATTGACTGGTTTATGCCAACTGAAACGGTTACCAGCAGTTCAAACCCCTACGCCCGATTCAACGAGATTTATTTTGTTGGCTAAAGGCGTGTCTTAGTATGGCCAATGAACACGCCACTCGCCTGGTATCCACGCATTCGTTACGTCAGTCTTTGGGTGGCACCTTTCAAGTGGGGTGTGGCGAAAGCGCCTTTGAAGAAAGAGTGCAATAATTGTTGTGATGGAATGCGTTTTGCTAAGATAAGCCTCCAAGTCACAATTATTTCGTTATCTCCTTCTTTTCTGAGAGGTGACAACGACGTAAGACCTGGTTGCAAAGGTTCAAAGTGCATAACGGGCGGTACAGCATGCGTAGAGAGCCCACAAATTGCCTCCAGCGCTGATCTCCTTCATCGAGGTGCTTAATAGCCGTAGTTGGGATGAAGTCATGGCTATTGCTACTGTCGCATTGTCTCCTTTCAACGCCACACACCTCGCGACCCAGCTCTACCAAATGCATCTGAAGTGCTTTGAGCTCAGCGTCTACGTAACGCATTTTCGGCACTGGCTTTATCGCCATCGCGCTAACATGAGAGTGTCAGGATAAAGGTACAAACGACGTTCAGGTCAAGGCGGGAACTGCGCGTTCACAAATGAGTAAACAAATAAATAAGGCACACTACACAATATCACAAATGCTTGCTCTCCTTATGATTGGTGTTGGGGATGGACAGATCAGACTACGCAATATACATCAGGCATAGTGAGCAGCAATAGGACTTGCTGACTAATCCCGCTTTTTGTTGCACCGTCAAGGTGGCCTACTCCACACACCATCTGGCCACCTCACGGATGGCATGACATGCGCGTAAATGCGACCAACGGAAGGCTACTTGGTCACACGAAGGCTCAAGTCGTGGCACAGGGCTACGTCAGTATGTAAATCTGCTTCTTTTCCAGCTGGTCCTGTAACTGCCGTCGCATCTTGGTTACAAACGATTAGTAAGTGATGTCTAAACACCGTAGCCTGCCTGTCTGCCTGCCTGCCCACCCGCTCACCACTGAGGATTTATAGGGCAGGCGAATCAAAGAAATCTAAGTGCAGAGAGGTTGCGAGTCTGTTGGGTTAAGTGACATAAATAGGGCCCCTTTTTGTTCTAGCCGGACATTCTGATTTCATAAATTACCCATCGAGTATACTTTTCTCAGTGAAGGAAGATAGCTGGATAGGCTATGATTCCGCATGACGTTGGCTTTTCGGCACTGCAATATCAAGACTGTGCTCTGCATTATTTCATCGAGGAGTCTAACCCTAGGGTTAGGGTTAGGGTTAGGGTTAGGGTTAGGGTTAGGGTTAGGGTTAGGGTTAGGGTTAGGGTTAGGGTTAGGGTTAGGGTTAGGGTTAGGGTTAGGGTTAGGGTTAGGGTTAGGGTTAGGGTTAGGGTTAGGGTTAGGGTTAGGGTTAGGGTTAGG